>CM055116.1:924359101-929359101 GCA_029206835.1 Rana muscosa | reverse complement strand
ACTGATCCCAAGTTAAACCTGCTAAATTACTAGGCCTTCGGGGAGGGGTACTGCAGACCTCTGGCTTAGTAACTTCAAAGCCAACTACAACCAAGTACAACTAATTACAGCCAACAAGCTGGGATTATTTAGAGTGATCCAGTTTTGTCAGAATGTAGATGATGGGACAAAGACAGTTTATAGTGAAAGTACTGTATGTGCAGGAGGGAGACAAGTCTTGGGGGCAACAGTCTGCAGGAGCTGTGCAGAGAAGGAGCAATAGCCTGCATGGTTGATGCAGGAGAAGTGACTATAAATGTTAGGTTTCATCAACTCTTCAGGGCTCAACCTATTTGCTCAAATATGATGGCAAAGCATCTTGTTCTATGGGCATCCCATATTTCCTTTCCCCCAAACAAGTTATATCCCCCCCAATAAACAAAACAACGCAAATGACTGTTCATTGTCTCTGAGGTGATAGATGGTCTGGCAGCAGTGTAATATGGTGGATGTTAGTAACTAGTAGCAACCATCCTCTACACTACCCTGCAGTAGAGCAATCTGAAAGCGTAGCTTGAACCACTCGCAGAGCGCAGCGTGAAAGGCAGGACGTCAATGGTGATGACGATAAGGAGGATGGTCTATGTGGACAGCTTTATATAGCGGAACCAAAATTAATATTTTCTGGACAGCCGCACTCCAAAAAATCGTTGCCTTTATTTGTAAAAACAGGAAAATCACCACAAGCCACAGCAAACTGAACAATTGACGCGTTTCACACTACACTTAGTATTTAACCATAGCTGACTAACATAAAAATACATTTCAAATAAATACCAATCTAAAATGACCATGTGACCAAAAAGGAGTGGTGAATAGAGTCCAATTAGCTAATTGGTGATTGGAATCATCTGCGGACATGGTCAAAAGTATAAACATGTGAACCTGTGTTAAGTGATAAAAAGTATTTCTTTTATAAAAACAATAGTTTCTCTTTTGCCACTTCATGGTTCATAACATATTGCTTATTAATCTTATGAACCACCGCAGCAATTTTTCTACATTTTTACTTTTATACGTTTTCACACTTTAGTCCATTCTAAGACATCGTCACTTTTTCACAAGTGCACTTGTTTGCACATATTGTAGACACTACTTTCTTTACACATTTTTTTGCTTATTATAAACTTTTCTGCACTCGGTTTTTGATTTATTAGGAATATACATGTTGCTGCATATTGTATAACATGTAACACACATAATATATATATATATATATATATATATATATTAGGGCTGTGGAAATTAACTATTAATTCCTCGATTAATCAATACATTTTTTTGATCGATCAAAATTATTTTGATCGGTACTCACCTCTCCGCCGGCTTCCGGGTCTTCAGGGAGTTCCGTCGGAGATCCTGTGACGTCACGGACACCAGCGGGGCTTGTCGTGTCCATCTGAAGGGCTCCTTTGCTGTGCCTTCATATCTGCATGCCCGCGGGACCTTACTATCTGCCACACGCAAGGGCTGTTACACTTCCCTCTATCAATTCCCTCTATCAACCTGGGATTCTACAGCCATCCACTGGGAGTTGTGATAGTTCCCTTCACGGGACATCTACATGCCGACGGACTGATGTTAACCCCTCCTCATCTGGATTCAGCAGTGGTATCGTTGTACACATTTTTATACCAGTATCATACTTAGCTACATGTTTTTATGACTGCATTTGCTACCGTTTGGTATTACTCGCACCATTTTTACAGTTTATGTAGCTACATCGATTTTATCTCCAGTGCAATATTTATTTTATTACCTACTTGAAGACTATAAAACTTTTAATGCTATTCCCATTGAGAACTGCCTTTGTGTTTTTTGTATCCTGCTATCCATTTTTACAGTGGTTGGTAGCTGCACTGGGAATCAGCCTGGAAAGAGATCAGCTAAAAGTAGTTGGATCTGTATGTGCATTATAATTAATCGAAATTAGTCGATTAATCGATTAAAATAAAAATTGACTAATCGAACACGAAAATTTTAATCAGTAACAGCCCTAATATATATATATATATATATATATATATATATAATCACATTTGTTTCTACTTGTTTTTTAGACATTTATTTACACTAATTAACTAACACCATATATATATATATATATATAATCATTTTTTTTATTTATTTTTTATTTTTTTCACAAGCAACTTATCCCTAATTAATTTCATTCATCATACATTTTATCACTTAACACAGGTTCACATGTTTATACTTTTGACCATGTCTGCAGATCGTTCCAATCACCATTTAGCTAATTGGACTCTATTCACCACTCCTTTTTGGTCACATGGTCATTTTAGATTGGTATTTATTTTAAATGTATTTTTATGTTAGTCAGCTATGATTAAACACTAAGTGTAGTGTGAAACGTGTCAGTGGTTCAGTTTGATGTGGCTTGTGGTGCTTTTCCTGTTTTTACAAATAAAAGCAACAATTTTTTTGGAGTGTGGCTGTCCAGAAAATATTTCTTCTTGTTCAACTGTATTGCTACAGTTAGAGGTGCCTCTCTTCCCTTTTTATACTCGGTTGTGATATGACGCTACTTGTATATCAAGACATCGCTTGTATATCAAAGTGCAAAACACTCTCAAACCAAGTTACTCTCAAACCAAGATTTTACTGTATTATGAATTGGATGCAGGGATCCTGCATCCAATTCGCAATAGTGTGAACCCAGCTTTACTTACTGAGAAGCCCAGTAGGCCAAAACAATGTTATTCTGAAGTTAGTGTTCAAGAAAGGTAAGTAATATTTTAAAAACCCAGTCAGAACGGCATTAAATCACTGGCTTTCCATGTAAAAATGTAATTTGCCTACACATCCCTCATTATTTGCAAAACTCTGTTTCTTTTAATGGCATCTCAGGAGGCTCTGAACTATGACGGTAGGTAGGTGAAGAGTTTTGATGATAAGGGGGGTAGGGGGTTTGATAAGCAGATATGGCAATTTTGATGGGGCTGCAAAGGGAAATTTTGATATTGTTTGAAGGGATAGGACTTTATGGGGACACGGAATAGGCAGTACGATATAGAGGAACAGGGAAGGCAGGACATGTTAAGGCAGCAGTGTAAATGAGCACAGAAGGGCAGCTCTGTGTTGACTACATACATTTTTTCTTGTAGATATTGCTTGTGTTATTTTGTCTACCCATGTAACAATCTCCTTGTATTAAAACCACACATGCCTGGCCACCCAGCCGAAAAACTATTTTGGGGAGAACACTGTAATTTCTCTATTTTACTACTCTTATATACATGCAATTCCCAGTGAACATTGCCTAAGCACTCCCTATTCAGAACTTCAGTGTGGGTATTATTATTAACAGCGCAATAGATTTGTGAATCTAATTCATTGTCTGGATGGTAATAAAATGGGGATGGAAGGAGGTGAGTCAACATTTTCTCTTCTGAACGATAATAATAACTATGGTTGAACGTTACAGAAATGATCTTAAAAACATGGAGGAAAGCTCCAAAGTCTGTAAAGTATCCTTAGCATGTCGCTACAACCTTTTAATATTACTTTATGGGAGACTGGTCAAGGCTAATTAATTATGTGCATTGTTTGCGGTCACAGCTGCTATAAATGCAAGAAGGATATGAAGCCTTTTCTTGCCAGCGCAGAAGCGGAGTATGGACACAGTGTGCTGACTGTAATATCATTCCTATAAAAATGCAAATCCATTCATTGAAAATTAAAATGCATCAACAATGAGAAAGAAAGAAAACTATAAATACATTAGACATTGAGTCTACCATAGGAGACAGAGAAAAGGAGAAGTGATGCATCCATGCCATTACATCAACACATCAGTGAATGTCCTCCGTTCACTTCCAACTATCAGTAATTCATTTATATGATCTAGAGCTGAAAATAAGGAAGGTAGAGTAGATCTCTCACAGAGATGTTAATAACCTAGAATATAAGCAATCACAGTGCAATTTATTCTAGCTGTAGATCAAACTTCGTATTCCCTCTGAGACCATTGTTAGCAATCCTGATATATGTATGCAATAAATTGTACACCTAAAGCAATATAAATTATTGTGACATGAATGTCAAAGTCAGCAGAACTGTTTACTATTGGTATGAACATGCATTATATAATGCTTGCAAGAAAGATCTGAGAGCTTGCACGCATATTTTTCCTCTATTATGTGATGGATGACACTTTTGCTGGTCTTTACCTTGTTCGTGGATAAGATGCAGGGTGGACCACCGTTGGAGATAAATGACAGTTGTCTCTGCAGCCACAGCAGCTCCTTCTGGGACTGTTTAAGCAAATGCTCTATATCACTTGGCTTTTGGCCCATTAGACCCTCCTGCATTGAGAAAAAGAAATGGGGGGAAGAAAAAAAAAGAGAAATATATGCAAATAAATTGCATTACCAGAGCAAACAATATGGAGGCATGCCTGCCTGACAGTATAGTCAGTTCTGTGACGTTACTTTCATCCAGTAGAGTAAAACAGCTTGGTCAAGGAACACTCCAACTTGCAATTGGATAGTGTAGATTTAGCAGCTTGCTAATGGTGTCATTATTGTGCTCTCTCTTGTAGGCTCTATGTGTAAAACTGACAACCCTAGGCAATGTAATAGGGGATAACAGGAGGCCAATATAAAAACAGATTGAGGTATATGGGAGCTGTCCTTGCTACTTTCTTTTTTAACCATTTCAGCTCCGGGAAGATTTGGCTGCTCAATGACCAGGCCATTTTTTGTGATATGGCACTGCGTCGCTTTAACTGACAATTGTTCGGTCGTGCGACGCTGTACCCAAACAGACAGAAACTTCTTCATCATGCCATGCCATCAGGGAGGCATGTGATTGGCTGCTGCAGAATAAATTTGGGGCCAATGTCATTAAGAACTATCTGCAGTGTAAAGAGGTACAAGGAGTCCTGAAAGTGATGGTTTGGCCCCCACAGAGCCCTAATCTCAACATAATTACGTCTGTCTGGGATTACATGAAGAGACAGAAGGATTTGAGACAGCCTACATCCACAGAAGTGTACCTAGAAAAATTGATACTGTTTTGAAGGCAAAGGGTAGATTTGATTTGTATTTCCCTTCTGTTCATTTACTTTACATTTTGTTAATTGATGAAAATAAACTATTAACACTTCTATTTCTTAATTTTAATTGATTCTTAATTTTCTCATTCATAATTTACAGCAATTTTTCACACCTGCCTAAACCGTTTGCACAGTAGTGTATTTACACAAAGTAATATAGTGCGTGTATATATATATAGCGGGTGGTTACATTTAGAGGGAAGCATCTGAGTGGTAGCCAGGCTCAGATGTACCAATTGATAGGTCTCATTGACCATTTATGTCCCTGGGAGATAGTACTGGTGGTTAAGTTAACTGGGGCCTATAGGTGGCGCTGTTGCCGTGGGTCCCGGGTTGAACTGCAGTACGAGGTTGTGTCCTTTTTGTCCCCTCTGGGCAGCGGTGCGGCGGGGCACCAGCTGTGCCTGTCGGGAGAGGATATAAAAGGGGGCGGCCATCTTCCAGAGGGGTCGGTTCCACGCTCAGGCACCTTAAGCCTGGGTGCGGGTGTGTCGCCTCCGGGTGCCCTAGGCCCGGAGGCCTGTCGGGTGGTCTCTGGGTACTCTAGGCCCAGAGACGGAGCTGCTGTTCCATCTCAGACACCTTCAGTCTGGGGTGAGGTACTTCGAGAGAGGCCTGGGGCCCAGTACCTTCGACTGGGTCCCACAAGGGATCGAGGGCTCCTAGGGTGCCCCCTGGAAGTGGGTGCCCGAGTCTAGGACGAGAAGGCCAGGGAGGTGACCCTTCCCGAAGACCCGGCATCGCTGGTGACGGTGACGGTGGGGCCTCTGGTAACACTCCGGATGGATGTCCTTTCCCTGACAGGGGTCAATACTTTTGTGCGCCAAGCCTGTTAGTGCTATTCAGAACTGGAGAAACCCAAAATTTAAGTTTGTGCCTGGACCTCCTCCCACCTTATCTGACCCGTGTTTGTCTCAACCCGTCTGCTCTAAAAGAGACTGTATATTGTGCAAGAAGGAATAAACAAGTGTTGGACCTTTCAGTTGGTGTGGACAGTTGTTTACTGGGGAAAGTTAAAGACTTGTTCTGATTACTGCAGAAACAAGGTCAGCACTGGAGGCCTTTTTACACCAGTCGCAAGCAGGCCCGAGAAACTAACACCGCTTAACCTCCCTTTTCAGGAGGATATAATATGAAGGAGACCTTTAGCACTGCGCACAGTCTATGGCCCTGGTGCCCAAACTGTGGCCCAAGGGCTGCATTCGGCCCTTTGGTATAGGATTTGTGACCCTCAGGCCTCAACAGTCTGTAGTGGGAATATTGATTAGGGTATTAGCATTTATCTCTACTAGCCTCCCAGTTTCGTATTGTCTTCTACAGCATATCCTCTGCCAAAATGTAGCATGTCCATACTAGTTTATGGATTCTAAGTACTAAATCTCTCGAATTATAGAGTGTTATATCCTGTTGATTTGTTGGAGGATTATTATTATTATTGCAGAGATAATGCTCCAACCCTAAATTGTAATATCTATGCTGCTTACCTAACCCTGTTCTTTTGTAGGTGAATAGTGACAAGAGACTTGCTCTACGGATAATATTCTAAATGCACTAATATTATTGTTTAATGATGCACTAACCATATATTATTAGCCAGCGGTAGAGCTCTAGCCAGATAGGCTGTATTTATATATGCATGTATGTTGTAAGAGTTCTATCACATGACAAGATTTTTTAATCTGACTTAGTGACAGTCTCCTTTAAAGTAAATGTAAGTTTATTATACCTTAACCAAGGAATGTTTACTTTGTGGAATGCCACATACATATTTTTACACTGTTATTCTCCCCTCTACAAATCCTCTATTTTATTGTAGGATATTTCGCTCTTGGAGACAAGAGCATTTTTGTCATATTACTTGGCCCATGAGGACAGGACAGGGCCTATTTTTAGGGGTGGGTGGATGTAGAACCCTCCTAGCAGACATGGGAGTAAGTCACACATGTGCAAGTCACAAGCAAGTCTCAAGTCTTAACCTTCAAGTCTCAAGCAAGTCCCAAGTTACTGTGACGAAAAGCAAGCAAGTCAAGTCGAGTCCCTGCTAGAAGTCAAGCAAGTCAAGTCATTTATTTTGGTCAAGTCACAAATCAAGTCAAAATACTGATCTACCCCATACTGTATAAAAATAATAGGATTTTTATAACAGCTTACCTGTAAAATCCTTTTCTTGGAGTACATCACGGGACACAGAGCGACATAGTCATTACTAATGGGTTATATAGTTACCGTCAGGTGCTGGCACTGGCAACTTCCAAAACCGGAAGTACCCTCCCCTATATAAGCCCCTCCCATCCGGGAGCACCTCAGTTTTGTAGCAAAGCAATAAGTGTCCCCAAAGAGGGGCGGGAGCTCTGTGTCCCGTGATGTACTCCAAGAAAAGGATTTTACAGGTAAGCTGTTATAAAAATCCTATTTTCTTTTTCGTACATCACGGGACACAGAGCGACATAGTCATTACTAATGGGATGTCCTAAAGCAATGCCAAATGAGGGGGGGGATACACCATATATAAGCTGAGCGCTATCAGACATGAGGATCTTTTGCGGCCTGCAACACACTGCGCCCAAAGGCGACATCCTCCTGACTTCTAACGTCCACCTGGTAGAACCTAGTAAACGTGTGTACCGAAGACCATGTTGCGGCCTTACAGATTTGAGCCAGGGAGGCCTGGTGATGCACTGCCCATGAAGTTCCAACTGCTCTCGTGGAGTGCGCCCTAACTTTGAACGGAGGCGGTCTACTTCTCAAGCTATAGGCTTGTATTATGACCTGTCGAATCCACTTGGCTAAAGTAGATTTTGACGCTGCCTGACCCTTTCTGGGGCCTTCCGGCAGAATAAACAAAGTATCCGTTCTGCGAATCTGAGCAGTGGCTTTTAGATAAGCTTTAACTGCTCTTACTACATCCAAAGAATGCAATAACTTTTCCTCTACCGAAGTAGGCTTGGGGAAAAAAGAAGGAAGAACCACATCTTGGTTCAAATGAAAACTCGATACCACCTTAGGAAGAAAGGCTGGATGAGGACGTAACACTACTCTGTCCTTATGGATAACCAGATATGGCTCCTTACAGGACATAGCAGCTAATTCCGATACTCTTTTAGCCGAACAAATGGCTACTAGAAAAATCAATTTCCTGGTGAGAAGCACTAAGGAAATATGCTGTAATGGTTCAAATGGTTGTTTCTGTAGAACCGACAGAACCAAGTTTAGATCCCATGGACATATGGGAATATTAACCGGAGGACTAATACGCATCACTCCTTGTATAAAGGCTTTGACTAGTGAATGCGAAGCCAAGGGCCTTTGAAAAAATATTGACAAGGCCGAAATCTGACCCTTGATAGTACTCAAGGCCAGCTTCCTATCTACAGCCCATTGTAGGAAGTCCAGAATCCTACCTATTACGTATTTACGTGGATGCCATTTCTTGGCTTCACACCAGGCGATGTACGCCTTCCAGATTCTATAGTAGACCTGCCTGGATACCGGCTTCCTGGCATTGATCATGGTAGATACCACAGGATTAGAGAGCCCTCTCTTTTTTAGAATGTGGGCTTCAATAGCCAGGCCGTCAAACCTAGGGCTGGTAAGGAAGGGTGGTATATCGGTCCCTGCGAAAGCAGGTCCGGACGATGTGGGAGGGTCCAAGGACTCCCCACAGACATTTTTACAATCTCCGCGTACCATGCTCTTCGGGGCCACGCTGGAGCCACCAGAATCACTGGTTTCTTTTCTACCCTGATTCTGCGGAGTAATCGAGGTAACAATTGTGGCGGTGGGAATGCATATATCAGCTTGAACTGATCCCAAGGGAACACTAGGGCATCCGAGCCGCACGCTAGGGGATCCCTTGCCCAAGAGACAAACCTGTCCACTTTTGTGTTGAATCTGGATGCTAGCAGATCTACATCCGGTGTTCCCCACCGCTGACATATTGTCCGGAAAACCTCGGGATGAAGGGACCATTCCCCTGGGCATAATTGTTGGCGACTTAGAAAGTCCGCCTTCCAATTCTCCACCCCTGGAATGAATACCGCAGATATGGCTGGGACATATCTTTCTGCCCATCTCAGGATGTAATTTACTTCCCTTTGGGCTGCACGACTCCTGGTGCCCCCTGACGATTGATATATGCCACTGCTGTGGCATTGTCTGACTGAACTCTGACAGGGGACCCTTGGAGTTTGGATGTCCATGCTACTAGGGCATACCGGGCTGCTCGTATCTCTAAGAGATTGATGGGCAGGGCCTTTTCCGCATCCGACCATCTGCCCTGGAGAGACCATTGCTCCAGTACTGCTCCCCAGCCTATAAGGCTGGCATCTGTAGTGACCACCTTCCAGGAAATCGGACTGAAGGATTTCCCTCTTTCCAGATTCTGGGGAACCAACCACCAGCGGAGGCTCCTGCGAACGGAAGGGGACAAGGACATTGGTAAGTCCAGAGCCTGAACTTTTTTGTTCCAGGCTGACAGTATGGCCCTTTGCAACTTCCTTGAATGGAATTGACCGTAGGGTACTGCTTCGAATGATGCCACCATTTTTCCCAGCAGCCTCATGCACAGGCGTATGGATGGCTGTCTTTTTGAACCCACTAAGTGGATCAAATCTCTCAAAGACGACCCCTTTTCTTGAGGCAAGAAAATCTTTCTCTGGTCTGAATCCAGCCTTAGCCCCAAGTATTCCAGACTTTTGACTGGTTTTAGGGCTGACTTGTCTCGGTTGATAATCCAACCGTGATATTCCAGATACTTGATTGTCTCGTGAACAACCACTTCTAGTTTTTCCACTGAGTGGTCTATCAGCAACAAGTCGTCTAGATATGCCATTATCGTTACACCTCGTGTTCTTAGATTGGCCAATAATGGGGCCAGAATTTTTGTGAACATTCTTGGTGCTGTGGCCAGACCGAAGGGTAAGGCTCTGAACTGAAAATGGCGCCCTTCTACCGCAAAGCGTAGAAATTTTTGGTGGGCTGGAAAGATGGGGATGTGCAAATAAGCATCTTTGATGTCGATCGAGGCTAACCATTCCTCCCCTTGTAGGGCAGTGGCTACCGATCGGATCGACTCCATCCGGAAAGTCCTGATATGTAGGAATTTGTTTAGCCCTTTTAGATTTAATATGGGCCTCACGTCCCCGTTTGGCTTCGGAACTGTAAAGAGGTTTGAGTAAAACCCGAACCCCCATTCTTCCAGGGGAACCTCTATAATTACTGCTTGAAGCAATAATTGTTCCAGTGCCAACAGGAGGGATCCTCTCTTCTGGGGATCCCTTGGCACGTTTGACCTTATAAAGCGGGAAGGAGGGGAGTTTTTTAACTCCAATTTGTATCCCAGATTTACTGCGGAGAGCACCCATCTGTCTTGGATCGTGTCCCGCCAGGTTTCTGTGAACAACTGAAGTCTTCCCCCCACCCGATTGGGTGGGGGCAACCCTTCATGCATTTGACTTTGGGGGAGGTTTTGTACCTCTCCTGCTCCAGGGCTTCTTGTTACCCTGCAACTGTCCCTGATTTTTACCTCCGGGATTTGACCGGGGAGGCCGTCGGAACTGTTTCACAGCCGATGTCCTAGGGACTGGAGAAGCCGGCCTCTTAAAGGAGGGACCTCTAACTCTATTTTTAACCGGCAAAAGTGTACTTTTACCGCTGGAAATTCTCTGGATATACTTGTCCAGGTCTTCCCCGAATAAGCGCTCCCCATGAAATGGGAAGCTGACCAGCAATTTTTTACAGGGAGCTTCAGCAGACCAGTTTTTGAGCCATAGAAGCCTGCGCATATGTACTACAGACAGCGTAAGGCGGGAGGCCTGATGGATTGAATCCTTTATAGCGTCCACCGCAAAGCATAAGGCTCTAGGTAGATCAGCTAGGGCAAGAGCCTGCTGATCCGGCAAGTCTCTTAAGACCTGTTTCAACTGATCCTTCACTGCTTGGCAGACCCCTATAGCTGCCACTGCTGGTTGTGTCACCAATCCTGCTGTAGAAAAAGCAGATTTCAATAATGACTCCAATTTTTTATCTATTGGGTCCTTGAACATTTGGACATTTTCCACCGGACATGTCAGTGATTTATTCACACAAGAGATGGCTGCGTCCACTGTAGGGACCTTCCATTTTCTGATGAACTTATCCTCCATGGGATAGACCACCGGAAATCTCTTGGGGGGAGTAAATATTTTGTCAGGATGCTCCCAATCCTGGTAAATGAGCCCCTCCAGTAAAGGATGGATCGGAAAGGAACAAACAGTCTGGGGAGCTTTTAGCGACCCCAACGAGGAGACAGAAGTGGAGGATGGCTCCGCAAGTGGCATTTTAAATGCTGATCGGACCATATTAGTCAGGGACTGAACCCATAACCTCTCAGCATGTGATGCTGAGAACGGCTCTTCCACTGTTGATTCCTCTACAACCGAATCAACCTCATCCTGATCCCCCTCAGGTAGGTCGACCTCTGTATGGGACTGTTGCTCTGTTAACAGGCACTCTGAGGGAGGAGACGGAGATCGAGCGCTTTTCTCCTGTGACAGGGAAGCAGCGATTAATGCTGACAATCTCTCTTCCAGTCCTCCCAGAGCTGAGGAAAAAACCTCCTCTGTTACATACACAGGAGCAGGTGAACTGAGGACAGCCACAGTACCAGGTACTCCTGGGGGTGCCCTACGGTCACTAACCTCTGATTCTTCAGGGGAGACTGGTGCAGCCAAAGCATGCCCAAGATCCTCAGAGCCCGATGGAGACCCCCTATTCCTCCTGGAATTTCTAGTCCCGGAGTTTTTAGACGGCATATTCCTAAGCCACAAAGCTGAGGTATTCCAGCCGAAATACACCAGTTACTGATAATAGTCTAGCATAAATGCTGCTATAATAAACAGTTGGTGTCTACTAATGTGCCTTTCTAGGGGATGCCTGTATCAACCGCTTGCTGTATGCCTTTAAATGTTGCCAGCTCTGTCTCTGTACTTCATAGCCAGCTTACTACAATATTGTGGCTTTTTAAAACCTGCTGGGACGCCCGCACATGCGCAGAAGCGCTGCGGCGCGCACAGAGCGTCATCCCCCAGGCTCCGCCCCCTTTCCCGGCTCACCTCTATATATAGAGTTGCGTGCACGCGCACGCGCGCGGCCACGTGCGCCCTCGGCGCTAATTTCAAACATGGAAACCAGGGACAGGAGCCAGGGCCCCTCTTTGCTGCAGGCCGGGGGATGGACGAGCACTGCAACATGGCAGAGGAAGCAGTTTCCTATAGGAGAACTCACCAACTGCCTGGACTTTGCTCTCTGAGAAGAAACTAGTCCACATGACAAGAAAATATTCCACAGCGGCCTCTAGTGGACAAACACAGGTACCGCAGTCTAATATACTAAATATATATAAAAAACATTTTTTTTTTTTTCTTGACCACCATTAAAAATTATTACATTTTTTTAGTAGTTACAGGCATGCACAGAATCTTGCGGGAATACCATTAGGTAACAGACAGAAAGACAAATTAGGCTTGGGGGTCCCCCAATAGAACCAAGTTCCTGGGGGCCCCCACTTACCTGTTCCTCGCCGCAGGACTTTGTTTGGTCCACAAAAGCCCAAACTTCACCTATCACGGCAGGCATTGTAATCAAACCTTCAGGGACCGGGTTCCCAAGGATTCCACTCCCCTGGACCTGTATAGCACCCTGCACAGAAAACATCTTGGTCGTGGGTATGACCAGAGCTCTGGATCCCAGGGTCCAGCTCTCCTAAGAGAAGCATTACAGGCAGAACCTTGCTCTTCTTTTTGCAAGGCCCAGGTACCGACCGTTTAGCTATGAAGCTTTTTTGGTCGGATCCGGAATAGCTTACTGAGGCCCAAAAGAACCTGTACGCAAGCTCAGTGAAAAACACATGTTTCTTCTTGGCCAACACCTTAGACACTGGCAAAAAACTGAGGTGCTCCCGGATGGGAGGGGCTTATATAGGGGAGGGTACTTCCGGTTTTGGAAGTTGCCAGTGCCAGCACCTGACGGTAACTATATAACCCATTAGTAATGACTATGTCGCTCTGTGTCCCGTGATGTACGAAAAAGAAAATAGGAGGGATAACAATAAATGTGCCCATGCCTCACTGTGCCTCACTGTGCCCGTGTCTCACTGTGCCCAATGCCTCACTGTGCCCGTGTCTCACTGTGCCCATGTCTCACTGTGCCCATCAGCCGTGTACCTGATCGGCGGCATCCCGGCGGCCATTCCAGTATTCAAAAGCCGCTCCTCCTCCTCGTCTGTGATAGGCGGAACACTCAATTTCCCAGCATTCAGTGTTCCGCCTATCACGGACATCCGCTCATCCTCATAACACAGACAAGGATAAGAGGATGTCTGTGATAGGCTGAACACTGCCTGCTGTGAAATTGAGTGTTCTGCCTATCACAGACGAGGAGGCGCGGCTTTTGAACACTGCAATGTCCGCCATCTGTCTGCATGACACGCTGATCAGGAAGGCAGACGGCGGCTTGCGGTTAGTGTTAGTGGTGCCAAGTCATTGCAAGTCATATAGCCCAAGTCAAAGTCAAGTCGCAAGTCATTAGTGACAAGTCAAAGTCAAGTCGAGTCATTTATTGAATTCTGTCAAGCAAGTCCTCAAACAGGTGACTCAAGTCTGACTTAAGTCAAGTCATGTGACTCTAGTCCCCCACCTCTGCCTCCTAGCGTAGGATGCCTTGTAAACTTAGTTTTTGGCTCCTTCTCTAATCAAAGGAGCAGCGATTGTTTGGTCTGGTCTGTTCAGGTTTTACAGACTGGGAGTTTTGATTTCTTCTCCATACCTCTAGAAGAAGTTTCTAGAGCTTAGGGAGGGAGAATTCCTGGTTGAGGTGTGCCCAGACAGGGGCAGCAGAAGCTGATAAATAGTCTGAAGCTCTGGAGAGATTGTCTATCCCCAGTGAGGAGAGTTCCCAGCCTCAGGACTATTGCCCCTGAGGCAGCCTGTGTACTGTGTTGCTGTTCTGTAAGGTCTCAGTGGTGGCTAGGGATGAGCTTAGAGTTTGAGTCGAACTCATGTTCGACTCGAACATTGCCTGTTCGCCTGTTCGCCGAACAACGAACAATTTGGGGTGTTCGCGGCAAATTCAAAAAGTCTATGGGAGAAATCTAGTGCTAATTATAAAGGCGTATATGCAAGTTATTGTCCTAAAAAGTGTTTGGGGACCTGGGTCCTGCCCCAGGGGACATGTATCAATGCAAAAAAAGTTTTAAAAACGGACATTTTTTTAGGAGCAGTGATTTTAATAATGCTTAAAATGAAACAAAAGTGAAATATTCCTTTAAATTTCGTACCTGGGGGGGGGGGGGGGGGGGTGTATGATATGCATGTAAAGTGGCGCATGTTTCCCGTGCTTAGAACTGTCCCTGCACAAAGTGTCATTTTTGAAGGAAAAAAAGTCATTTAAAACTCACTCGCGGCTATAATGAATTGTCGGCTTTTATCAATACATAGAAAAGTCATTGATAAAAAAAAAAAATTACCAGGCCCTTTAGGTCTGGGATGGATATTAAGGGGAACCCCGCCACAAATTTAAAAAAAAATGGCGTGGGGTTCCCCCTAAATATCCATACCAGGCCCTTCAGATCTGGCATGGATTTTAAGGGGAACTCCACCCCAATTTTTTTTTAAAAATGGCGTGGAGTCCCCCCAAAAATCCATACCAGACCCTTATCCAAGCATGCAACCTGGCCGGCCGCAGGGGAAGAGGGGGGGACGAGAGAGCGCCCCCCCTCCCTCCTGAACCGTACCAGGCCACATGCCCTCAACATGGGGAGGATGTCCCCATGTTGATGGGGACAAGGGCCTCATCCCCACAACCCTTGCCCGGTGGTTGTGGGGGTCTGCAGGCGGGGGGCTTATCGGAATCTGGAAGACCCCTTTAACAAAGTGGACCCCCAGATCCCGGCCCCTCCCTATGTGAATTGGTAAGGGGTACATTGTACCCCTACCATTTCACGAAGAAAGTGTCAAAAAATGTAAATAAAAACACACACACACACACCTTGAAAAAGTCCTTTATTAAAAAAAAAAAATAATAAAAAAAAAAAAAACATTCCAGCGATGAAATCCAGTGTCCCGCGGCGATCCCGATGTCCAGCGCTGTCCGTCATTGGTTGTGCCTGTGCGGACCTGATGGGGAACTTCCTCCGCTGTGTTTTAAATGTATAGACCTGCCCCTTCTAAAGTTCCCCATCAGGTCTGCTCAGCGGACCAGATGCGTAACGAGAGAAGGGGCGGGTCTATTCATGTATTACACAGCGAACGAAGTTCCCCATCAGGTCCGCCCCCTCGGTATGTCCGACCCCGCCTACGTCATTGGCCTGAGCGGGGAACTTCCTTCACTGTGTAAATTGAAATTACACAGTGAAGGAAGTTTCCCGCTCAGGCCAATGACGTAGGCGGGGTCCGACATACCGAGGGGGCGGACCTGATGGGGAACTTCATTCGCTGTGTAATACATGAATAGACCCGCCCCTTCTCTCGTTCCGCATCTGGTCCGCTGAGCGGACCTGATGGGGAACTTTAGAAGGGGCGGGTCTATACATTTAAAACACAGCGGAGGAAGTTCCCCATCAGGTCCGCACAGGCACAACCAATGACGGACAGCGCTGGACATCGGGATCGCCGCGGGACACTGGATTTCATCGCTGGAATGTTTTTTTTTATTATTTTTTTATTTTTTAATAAAGGACTTTTTCAAGGTGTGTGTGTTTTTATGTACATTTTTTGACACTTTCTTCGTGAAATGGTAGGAGTACAATGTACCCCTTACCAATTCACATAGGGGGGGTACGGTTCAGGAGGGAGGGGGGGCCGCTCTCTCGTCCCCCCCTCTTCCCCTGCGGCCGGCCAGGTTGCGTGCTCGGATAAGGGTCTGGTATGGATTTTTGGGGGGACTCCACGCCATTTTTTTTTTAATTTGGGGTGGAGTTCCCCTTAAAATCCATGCCAGATCTCAAGGGCCTGGTATGGATATTTAGGGGGAACCCCACGCCATTTTTTTTTAAATTTGCGGCGGGGTTCCCCTTAATATCCATTCCAGACCTAAAGGGCCTGGTAATTGAATTTGGGGGAACCCCCACGCTTTTTTTTTTTTTTTTTTATCAATGACTTTTGTATGTATTGATAAAAGCCGACAATTCATTAATAGCCGCGAGTGAGTTTTAAATGACTTTTTTTCCTTCAAAAATGACACTTTGTGCAGGGACAGTTCTAAGCACGGGAAACATGCGCCACTTTACACGCATATCATACACACCCCCCAGGTACGAA
The DNA here is from genome assembly GCA_029206835.1 of Rana muscosa. NCBI lineage: Eukaryota > Metazoa > Chordata > Amphibia > Anura > Ranidae > Rana > Rana muscosa. Next base: position 929,342,691 of record CM055116.1, on the reverse strand, counting down.
ATTTAAAGGAATATTTCACTTTTGTTTTTTCATTTTAAGCATTATTAAAATCACTGCTCCCGTAAAAACGTAAATTTTTTTAACTTTTTTTTGCATTGATACATGTCCCCTGGGGCAGGACCCGGGTCCCCAAACACTTTTTAGGACAATAACTTGCAAATAAGCCTTTATAATTAGCACTTTAGATTTCGAACGTTCGAGTCCATTGTATTTAATAGGGTTCTAAAGTTTGCCCGAACATTCTGTCTGTTCGCAGGTTCTGGTGCGAACCGAACAGGGGGGTGTTCGGCTCATCCCTGGTGGTGGCAGAGCTGGGACCTGGAAGTGATTTGGAACTGACTGCAGGACTTCACCAAAGGGATCTGGTCTAGAAAAAGGACTGTCCCACTCACTGGATTGTGTCCGGAGGAAGCTTGAAGGTGGCAGCTGTCCTAGGGACTTGTGAGTAATGATCCTGAATTGATTCCTAGTGACTGCATGCTTTTGGTATACAAGTGCCAGAGGTAGCTTAAATTGAGACAGCTCTTAAAGGGTCTCCAAAACTGTTTTTTCACCATCTTAGGTAGTGTCCTGTACTTGCAGTGTTCCTGAGATTGCACTGGGTATCAATATCTGTGCATTGGTGCAGGGTAACCAGATGGCAAAGAGACAGCTGACAATCAGCATCGCTCTGCTCGGGGAGGAGTGAGAACCTAGCCATCAGTGGTGTTTTTGGTAGATAGCTCATTGTTCAATCAGTTTACATTTTATTTATTTTTTTCCTTGAGAGTACAGCTTTAAAGAGGACCTGTCACCTTTTTTTTTTTTCCCTTATTAGTCTATTTGCCTGATGTATTCCTTTGGAGCCTTTTCTTTCCATAGAAGCATTTGCTTGACGGGGCTGTGAATTGGGTCTACTCTGTCTGTTTAATTACATTTCCTCAAGAGACCCCATTCCTCATCAATTTTTTCTAAGCTCGCTCTACTCTTTTTATTTATTGGGTCAAAATTGAAAGAGACAAGAATCCTATGCAGTTGCTTAAAGTTTTTGGCAGGGAGAGAATAGATTTCCTATGGAGGGTGAGGGAGGATAGGAGAAAGACATGCAGGACAGTTATGTAAAAGATGCTTATAATCACAAATAGGTTTTGTCTTTAGTTGTTTAGAAGCCCTTGACAACAGAAAGAGAGGTTTTTACCTACCTTTAGACATCCAAGCCTTGTTCTTAGCTCATCGCATTCTATCTGCAGCAGACGAACCTCTACTTCTCTTTCAGATTCTTTACTTGGACAAGGTATGTGAGCGGGCCCTCCATTGACTGAGCGCATTGTCACTTTTGTTGAGGGTTTCTTGGTCACTGCTGTAGAAACTTTTGTCTTATCCTAAAATGGGTTTAAAAATAAAATTTTAACAAAGAGTAATGGGAAGACAGAAACAAATCAGAAAAAAGGAAATGTGAGACAGCAAGGCAAGAACAGATCCATATAACACAAAGGGGACCCAACGTGGTCAATACCACATTGGCCAATATGACTCTCCTAGGGGTCGATTAAATGGTTGGGGGAAAAAAGGGGATCAGTAGGTGGTCAACTGGGTTCAAATAATCTTTTGAGGTTTCTGTAGAGCTTCATACCAGTCCCTAGCACTGAGGGTAAGGGTGCTAGGGGTGAGACAGTGTTAGCCAGGGTTGGATGGTCAGTCACCAGTATGAGCACCCCTCAGCTGTGTGTTGTTACTTATCTTGTCTACCCGCCTGTTTTGAGTTGTGTGCCTTTGACCTTCCATCCTACCCCCTCTGAGAACAATATACACTATAGTACCAAAAGTATTGGCACGCCTGCCTTTACACGCACATGAACTTTATCCCAGTCTCAGTCCGTAGGGTTCAATAATGAGTTGGCCCACCCTTTGTAGCTATCACAGCTTCAACTCTTCTGGGACGGCTGTCCACAAGGTTTATAAGTGTCTATGGGAATGTTTGTCCATTCTTCCAGAAGCGCATTTGTGAGGTCATGAAATTGCCCAAAATGTTTTGGTATGGTGATGCCTTAAGAGTTCCCTTCACTGGAACAAGTGGGCCAAGCCCAACCCCTGAAAAACAACCCTGCACCATAATCCCCCTCCACCAAATGATTTGGACCAGTGCACAGAGTCCTGACCTTAACCCGATAGAACACCTTTGGGATGAATTAGAGCGGAGACTGCTAGCCAGGCCTTCTTGTCCAACATCAGTGCCTGACCTCACAAATGCGCTTCTGGAAGAATGATCAATATTGAACCCTACGGACTAAGACTGGAATGCCATTAAAGTTCATGTAAAGGCAGGTGTCCCAATACTTTTGGTAATATAGTGTATGTACATGTTCACTTCTTATACTGAGCATACATCCTCACCTCAGACTCTGTTGGAGAGCCAGTATAGTACCACTATAGTAATACTGATTGCTGTGCATTTAGAAAAAATCAACATTGTAACAAAAACAATGACAGCTGCTGATACCAAAAGGAAGTATTGTCAGTATGCATAAGAGTATTTCAAATTTTGTTTTATAGGTTTGTTTGCCTGCGTGCCTCTTTAAAAAGATTTTCAGTAATGATGCCATGAAACCTTTGGTATAACCCTTCAATTTATATATAATGACTGTTTAGAGGTCAATGAACAATCTGAAACTCTATGAATGCGTTGATGAGCTGAGGAGTTTATGGACCTCTAATATAATATTTGAGAGCCTAAGTGAATTTGTCAGACAAGACGTGCATATCAAGAACAGGATTGCCACTAAAGGAAAATTAGAGTTACGCTTACCGGTAACGTCTTTTCCAGTAGTCTTTCAGGACAGCCACAATGAGAGACCTAGGCTCCTCCCTTTCCACAGGAAACACTGCGCCAGCATACATAAATTCTTACTTCCCCTGCCGGCCTTCAGTTTTTCTGAGATCACCTCCGGACAGCTGGGGAGACACAAGAACACATTAATAGCATACTATTATTATCTCTATCATGCTGCGTTCCGGTCTTTAGAAAGACCCCCCAATTTTAGGGTGGGTACTAGGGCTGTCCTGAAAGACTACTGGAAAAGACGTTACCGGTAAGCGTAACTATAATTTTCCCTATTCGTCTTTCAGGACAGCCACAATGAGAGGATAGACGAGCACTTACCAACTAGGGTGGGACTACGGCTTGCAAAACCTTTCGCCCAAAGGCTTGCTCACCTGCCGACACCAGGTCCACTCTGTAATGCTTAACAAAGGTAGCGTAGCTGGACCAAGTTGCTGCCTTGCATATTTGTTCTGGCGTTGCTCCAGCCTTTCCTGCCTGAGAGGTTGCCAGAGCTCTGGTGGAGTGTGCCTTTATTCCTGTAGGGACCTCTTTACCCGCTAAGGAATATGCCTGTCCTATGGCTGTTCTGAGCCATCTGGCAATAGTGCGTCGAGATGCCTTGTAGCCCTTTCTGACCCCAGAAAATAAAATAAACAGAGAGTCTGAATTCCTAAAGACTCTTGTCTGTTCCAGATAGTGCAGGATGCATCTCCTGACATCCAAGGTGTGAAATTTCAACTCCCCTTCACCTGAGGGGTTTGGACAAAAAGAAGGCAAGATTACTTCCTGATTCCTGTGGAATTTTGAAGTAACCTTGGGCAAAAATGCCGGATCGGTCTTTAAAACAACCCGATCCGGAAAAATAATACAAAAAGGGGGTCTAATGGATAGAGCTTCTAACTCACTGACCCTCCTAGCAGTGGTCACTGCAATCAAAAAAACTGTTTTTAAAGTTAGATCCCTTAGTAGACACTCCTCTAAGGGTTCGAAGGGAGCGCCCGTAAGGGTCTGCAAGACCAAAGACAGGTCCCAACTGGGAAATGGTGGATTCTGAGTTGGTCTCAGTCTTGATAGGGCTCTGAAAAACCTGACAACCCAGGGATCGGAGGCCAGAGGTTTCTCTAAGTAAGCACTGAGTGCTGAGATCTGACTTTTAAGGGTAGCTATGGAAAGTCCCTTATCTGCCCCACATTGAAGGAATTCCAGGATGGACGTGGAATTATGGACCGAACAGGAACAGTCCGCACACCACTTGTTAAAGCGGAGCCAGACTCTTCTATAGATCTGGCGAGTCTCCTTTTTTCTACTATTAAGGAGGGTGATAACTAGCTTTTCTGAAAAGCCCTTGGCTTTTAACATGCCCTCCTCAGTAGCCAAGCCGCTAGCCTCCATCTGTGTACCTGGGGGCAAAGGACTGGACCCTGTGAGAGGAGATCCTCTCGAGGTGGGAGGAAGAAGAGGGGTTCTACAGCCAACTGTTTGAGAACTGAGAACCATGCTCTCTTGGGCCAATGTGGTGCCACTAGAATCAGGGAAGTGTTTTCTACCTGAAACTTCCTTAGAACAGCGGGCAACAGAACCGGTGGTGGGAATGCATAACACATTCTGAATTCCCAACTTTGGGTTAGTGCGTCCACTCCCAACTCTCCCTCTCCCCTGTTTTAGAGAGAAGAAACGGGGTTTTCGTGTTTCTTCTTGACGCGAAGAGGTCCACCTCTGGTGGGCCCCACCTCCTGGTTAAGAGCAGGAAAACCTCCTGATTGAGGACCCATTCGCTCTCTCTCAGTTGTGTCCGACTGAGGAAGTCTGCTATGACGTTCCTCTCGCCTCTCAGGAAGATTGCTGAGAGTGAGGGTGTGTTGATTTCGGCCCAGCCCAGAATGTCTGCTGCTAGGGCCGACAAGACTCCGCTCTTTGTGCCGCCCTGCTTGTTCAAATAGGCTACGGCCGAAAAGTTGTCTGACCTCACCTGAGTGTGGTGACCCCGGAGTTGTTCCTGGAAAAACTTGAGAGCTAGACCCACTGCTCTCAGCTCCTTCCAGTTGGACGACCTGTTTAGTTCCTCTAACTCCCAGGTGCCTTGTGCTGGAAGGGATCCCAGGTATGCCCCCCAGCCTCTGCCACTTGTGTCCGTGGTTACCACCCGAGATACCGGGATAAACCACAGACGCCCCTGCGACAGGTTTGAAACCCTCCTCCACCACCAGAGGGATCTCTTTACCTGAGCAGGTACCTGAACCAGGTTGTCTAGAGCTTCTAGACTGTGGTCCCAGATCTTCAAAACGAAGGCCTGTAGTGGGCGAAAGTGCAGTCCTGCCCATTGGACTGCTGGGAGGGTAGATGTCAACAGACCCAATGTCGACATCAGATATCTTATTGTCACTTGGAGGTTGCTCTGAAGGGACGTCACTGCCCTGTCTAACTTTAGGATCTTCTCCATCGGGAGGAATACTCTCAAAAGAGTTGAATCCAACGTGTACCCTAGGTACGTTATCCTCTGTGATGGGACTAGGCTGGACATCTCTAAATTTAGAAGCCACCCTAGGTCCGTAAGAACATTCTTTGTCCTTTCCAGATCTCTGGATAGCTGTTCTGGGGATGCTGCGAATAGAAGCAGATCGTCCAGGTAGGCTATGATGGATACTCCCTGAAGTCGCAGAAACGCCAACGGTTCCGCCAGAACCTTGGTGAAAATGCGGGGCGATGAGGATAGCCCGAATGGCAGAGCTTGGAACTGTAGGTGTACTACTGTTCCGTCTAGGTTGACTGCTAGACGTAGAAAACGTTGAGAGTTTTCTGCGATTGGGATGTGCAGGTATGCGTCCCTGAGGTCCAGGGACACCATGAAGCAATCGGAGGGGAGGAGGGCCCCGACAGAAAAAATCGACTCCATCCGGAACCGTTTGTATACAATCGATCTGTTCAGGGGCTTTAGATTCAGAATTAGTCTGAATCCTCCGGAAGCTTTCTTTACCACAAAAATGTGAGAATAGAATCCCCTTCCCTCCTCTGCTTCTGGAACTCTGCGTATTACGTTCTGACTTTCCAGATCTCCCAGAGCTCCCAACAAGGCTTGGGACTTCTCCCTGCACTTGGGAAGAGATGTGACAAGATATCTCTGGGGGGGGGGTCTTGCAAACTCCAAATGGTACCCCCTTCTTATGATCCCCAGAATAAATTGGTTGGGGGAAATTGTCTCCCATAGTGGGAGGAAGATCCCCAGTCTTCCTCCCACCCTGACTAGAGAGTCAGGGGTTTTTCCCGGGCTGTTGAGGAGGGCGAAAAATTGCTCCACCTCTGCCTCTGCCTTTAGAGGTCCAAGTCTTTTTTCTGTCTTTCAGACCTGGGAGCCCCCTTCTGACCCTGTGGACGAAACCCCTTTTTTGATAATACTGGGGCCTTCCGCTTATGGGGAAAGGACTTATTTTTATCTGCCGTCCGGTCCAGAACAGAATCGAGACCGGGGCCGAAAAGTAGGTCTCCCGTTAGGGGTATCCCACACAGCTTAGCCTTGGAGGCACTGTCACCTGGCCAAGTCTTCAGCCAGAGGGCTCTTCTGGCAGAATTGGCCAGGGCTGCCGACCTGGCTGACATGCGGACTGATTCCGCAGAGGCGTCCGCTATATAAGCAATTCCTTGCAGGATAGTCGGAAAGGAGGCTAGAATTGTTTCTTTAGCCGTCCCAGCCTCAATGTGCTCCTGTATTTTAAGGAGCCAATGTTCCAAGTTGCGGGCCACAACTGTCACGGCCATCTCAGGCTTTAGATTTCCCATCGTAGAGTCCCATGTTTTCTTTAGTAGGGAGTCTATCCTTTTGTCCATGACGTCCGCCAAGGCTCCCATGTCCTCGAATGCTAGGTCCGTGTTCCTAGAGACCTGGGAGAAGGCGGCGTCTAATTTGGGGTTCTTATTCCAAATGGACGTTGGGTCATCCGAGAAAGGAAACCTTCTTTATAGAGATGTAGAAAAGAAGGACTTCCTCTCGGGGTCCTGCCATTCCCTTTTGACAGTGTCAATCAGTACATCATGTACAGGGAAGACTTTTTTCTTCTGTTCACCCAGACCCTTATACATTTTATCATGAAGGGTCAAGGGCTTTTTATCGGTCTGTATACCGAGGGTGGTATAAATTGCCCCCAAGAGGTCCTCTACCTCATCCAGGGACAACTTATACCTGGGCTTCTCCGTCTAAGTCCTCTTGAGACTCAGAAGTGACACTATTTGGATGTGCCTGTTGTACACCGGAAGGGCCTGAAACCTCCTCTGCCCTTGAAGTAGTGGCAGGATTAGCCGGTACAGAGCCCTGAACCGGTGGGGGGGTTGTATCCTGGGAAGTGGGAACAGAGGGGAGTTGAAATCTTTCAAATAGACTTTTGAAAGACGAAAAGGTGGACGAGAGCTCCTTTACGGAAGCTGCCAGTCCAGACTCCTGCTCTGAATCCCTCTCTTTCACCAGGGTGTCAATACAACTTTTACATGCCTCCCCTAGCGTGTCCCTACAGGAGGCACACTTCTTTTTAGAGGTATGGGTAGATCTCGATTTCTCTGTAGCCTTCTAAAATACAGGAAGACAATAAAACGATACAAAAAAATGTTAGTAAAAAATTTTGACAACAGGTACAACCCCCGGAGTGCGCTGAACCTTCTAATATGTAAGGAACCAGTGCCTCCCCCCCCCTGACCACCCAGGGGGATTACCCCCCCATGGACAGGAACCATGCATGGAGGCGTATTTCTAGGTAGAGAGGAACCCACCCCAGGGTACTCTTACCTTAGGAAGGCTGGAGGTGGTGTCAGTGTGTGCCGCTTGAGCCTCTGCTTCCGACATGCTGACTGCAGGTGGCTGCCTTCCCTGAGTCCCACGCTGCCTGTGCGCGATATGGACTCCCTCAAGCTTCTGCCTGGGCCCCTATCAGCGCCGCGACCCGGAACCGGAAGTCGCGGGTTTAAGGGAAAGCATCCGCCCTCCGCCGGAAATGACGTTGCCACGTCGTCCGGCCCGTGGGTTCCAAAAATGCGGCATGTATCCATATACACGGAGGGCGGATTGCCTCCTTGCTGCGGCCCTGTGGACGCGATAGGGGTCCCCCTCAGCCTTCAGCCACACTGGACCAGGCTGGGGTGGCTCACGGAAGGTGGGTGACCAACCCACAACAATACCCTGGAAGCCCCTGCTTCCTTTCAGGTAAGAAAATGCCTCAGTCCCCTGACTGATCTAGTCTGGCTCCTGCACAGTGTCTCCCCTCCGGAGGAAACACTAACAACTGAAGGCCGGCAGGGGAAGTAAGAATTTATGTATGCTGGCGCAGTGTTTCCTGTGGAAAGGGAGGAGCCTAGGTCTCTCATTGTGGCTGTCCTGAAAGACGAATAGGGAAAATGACAATCAAAAGCAATGACAGAGCAGAAAAGGATTCTCCGTGCTGTTACAGCAGTGAGGCTCCATGGTAAAAGAGCATATAATAAGAACATGAAGAAATATGGTAAATGGTTACATTTTAAAAATTATATATATATATATATATATATATATATATATATATATATCAGTTGTGCTTTGAATAGGCATTTTATATGCTGGTTACTTAGAACGGTAAATAAACTAGAATAAACTAGCCAAAGTAGATGATGGATTTTTCCTTTAGGAAAGCCGTTTTTGTTTTGTCTTATTTGCGATCATTTGAACGTGAACCTGCAGATCAACCATGTTTCATCAATGTATGTATACGTATGCATCAATAAGTAAACACATCTACAAAATACTCCCATACACACGTACATATCTTTAGCAATCAATAATCATTAATTTATGTTGCTCAGTCTATCAGTGGACTGATCAATGACCATTTATATCACTTTACGCCGTAATAGGCAGAAAAATAACTTTTACAACCTTAATTAAACATGACTAAGCTGTTACAAGCCCCAAGGCTATATAGAGTAAATGAAAACACTGTCATTGTCCCCAATTGTAATACTAACTTTAAAAGCAAAGATATAATCTGTACATGTTAAATCTGTGTGAATTATTCTGTGCCCATGCAGTTAACTAGTTGGATGCAAAATTTTATTAGTTTACAGATTAAGTCAACCCACCCTGTTTTTTTGTTTTTTTTTAATAGCTATTAGATCTATTCTGGTTTCTTATATCCATCTCTAATGCCGCGTACACACGATCGGAAATTCTGACAACAAAACCGTGGATTTTTTTCCGACGGAATGTTGGCTCAAACTTGTGTTGCATACACACAGTCACACAAATCTTGTCGGAAATTCCGAACGTCAAGAATGCGGTGACGTACAAGACGTACGACGAGCCAAGATCAATGAAGTTCAATAAGCAGTTCAGCTCTTTTGCTTGATTCTGAGCATGTATGTTTTTTGTGTGTCGGAATTGCATACAGACAATCGGAATTTCCGACAAGAATTTTTCTTGTCGGAAAATTTGAGAACCAGCTCTCAAATTTTTGTGGTCGGAAATTCTGACAGCAAATGTCCGATGGAGCCTACACAGTCGGAATTTCCGACAAAAAGCTCACATCGGACATTTGTTGTCAGAATTTCCGATCGTGTGTACGCGGCATTAGGTCCTACAGCAGCCAGTAGTCTTCTCCTCCATCAAAAAACAGATGTAGAGACAGCAATGAGCCTGACAGTGCCTAAGTTTCGAAGTGATATAAAGACCTGCTGGCATCCATCCAAAGCTAAAATGTCCATATTGGGTTGACCTTTATAACCATACTAAACCATTATAACTGATTGGCTGCTATAAGTAAACACATCACAACCAATGATGCACCAAGCTACTCCAATGACACCACCAAGCTACTAATTCAATCCCTTTTGATCTCTCAGCTAGACAAGCCTCTTTTTCAACTGGGGTGCCTTATGCACCATTATGACTTTCTATACATAAGGAAGATGTCTGTCGCCTCCACGGCATCATTGCTTGACCCTCCTCTGCCCCTTTCCCTTAGCACTGGGTCCACATAAGCTGACTGATGGAGAAAATTTGAGAGAGAAGAGAAACATTTGAATACTAGTCTGTACCAGTGTGCAAAAGTGTATTTGCTTTGGAAGAAAAAATCACTTCTAACGTTGGGTGTCCTACGTTTGTGAATGTTGCTGCATTATGTAAAACGATTAGAATAGTTTTTTACATTTCAGAATGGGGTGCCTCGAGTCTGTCCATAATTGTAAAGGGTGCCTTGAGATTGTCTATAATTTTAAAGGGTGCCTTGCCTGAAAAAAGGTTGAGAAACACTGGCTACTGCAACCCCCTCCTTGTTTGCCTGCCTCTACTCAGTTTAACATGAATATTGCTGCCAGACAACCACCCCACCAAAGTCTGCCTGTCCCCAATGTTAATTCCTCCACTAACTTCCACTTTTTCAATGAATAAAATAAAAAATACAAACATCATACAAAGCCATCCGCAAACTTGCCCGAGCTACATCAGCAACCTCATTTCAAAATAGCACCCAAACTGTCCTCTTTACTCCTCCCAAGCTCTCCTGATCATTAGCTCCCTAGTCACCTCCTCTCATGCTCTTCTCCAGCGCCTCTACAAACATTTGCAATGCCCTACTATTTCAGGTATCACCAACTCTGTCCACCTTTAGGTGATCCCTGAAAATTCATCTCTTAAAGGCAGCCTATGCCAATTGAACCTAAAAACTGAAATTTGACTTTCTCCAGCAACTCATTCATTCACAATAATTTTGTATCACTTACCCCTCACTTTTTGTGGTGCACTCTCACAAGCAGGGCTTTTTAACTGTACCATTACCCTTTATTTTGTAAAGCACTGTACAAAGTGCTGGGGCTATATAAATCCTGTAATATAATATTAATCACAGCTATGTGTACTGCACTCTTAAATGAATCCTTTAAATTCATACAAGTCTCTGTAGGTACTGTAGTGATCACAAAGCCTGCTAGAGAGAGCTATGGGAGGAGAAGGTGGATATGAATTGAACTCAGCTGGAATGACAATTATGGCACTTGCTGAAAGCAACTCATCTAAGGAATAACAATCATGATATTTTACAGGGAGTAGACAGAATCAGGAATCAATACTACATGAAAATACACACGCTAAAACTAGCAAATTCAATTTATATGGATTTCAGTTGTATTTGCCCCGACAAAAGTGAAATCAATCGTATTTTTAAAAATTCATAGCAATAAAAGCTAACCCCTTAATTCTGTTTTATTTTGTATATAATCATTGCTTTCATGATTATAAATGACTAAATCACAGTTGCAAAATTAGTTTCTTTATTGCTTACATTTTAGTTATATATATACTGTAAAATTTGCATGTAGATTATGCCATCAGTGGTGCCGACATTCATACAGGTGATTGACAAAGGAAATGTTTGAAGCAGGCTCCCCAACATACCCCGCTCCAATAGGTACAGTATATACCACTGATGAACATTTACCCTTTAAATTATATTCTCCTGATTTTAGCCTTTGCTTTAATGTCAGGTAAGTGTAATCTATAAATTAGAGAGATGAGAGGGAGGAGAGAGTACCAACTGGTGTGTCAACCCTCATAGAGGAACACCTAGCATGTCATTAGCCACTTAAAGACCTTGCCTGTTTTTCAGACTCTGTGTCTACAAGTTTAAAACAGGTTTTTTGGCTAGAAAATTACTTGAAACTCCCAAACATTATATATTGGTTTTTTTCTAACACCCTAGAGAATAAAATTGCGGTCATTGCAATACTTTTTGTCATACCGTATTTGCGCAGCGGTCTTACAAGCGCATTTTTTTTGGATTTTTTTTTTTTTTTATTAAAAAATAAGACAACAGTAAAGTTAGCCCAATTTTTTTTTATACCGTGAAAGATAATGTTACACAGAGTAAATTGATACCCAACATGTCACGCTTCAAAATTGCGCCGTGGAATGGCGTCAAACTTTTACCCTTAAAAATCTCCATAGGCGACGTTTAAAAAATTCTATAGGTTGCATCTTTTGAGTTACAGAGGAGGTCTAGGGCTAGAATTATTGCTCTCGCGCTAACGATTTCAGTGATACCTTACTTGTGTGGTTTGAACACCGTTTTCATATGCGGGCACTACTCGCGTATGCGTTCGCTTCTGCGCGCGAGCTCGTCGGGACGGGACGCTTTAAAAAAAAAATTTTTTGTTTTCTTATTTATTTTACTTGATTTTATTTATTTTTACACTGTTTTTAAAAAAAATGCCGCAGAGACCACCATTATCATAAACAGAAGCGCTCACAGAAAAGATGGATATCTCGGTTGTGGCAGCAGCTGCTGCCGTTACCGAGATATCCATCTTTAAAGTGCCGACATATATGTCCATGCAAGTGGTTAAGAATACCCAAGACCGGATGTGTGAGTATTTTAAAATAATTTTATTCCCCAATATACTTACCTAAGTGCCAATTCCAAGAAATTCAAGAGATTCAATATTGACATAATTTCTATAGGACAATAAACCTGCTAGAACAGCCAGGGATACGCTACTGTCCCAATGTCGGAAGGTGGTATGGCCCTACTTAATCTCCAGATGTATTATAAGGCTTCCTAGCTTACTCATGTACATTGGTGGATCTTTCCTGAAATTACCAATGCAGCTACAGCTGTGGAAGCTGGTATTCTTACCTCATATGAATCACTAAAGAACCTCATATACAGAAGCCATTAAATGGTGTGCGGAGGTACTTTATTATTATTATTATACAGGATTTATATAGCGCCGACAGTTTACGCAGAGCAGCGCTTTACAACTTGAAGGTAAACAGTACAACTACAATACACTTTAAAACAGTAGGAATCAGAAAGCCCTGCTCGTTAGAGCTTACAATCTAAGAGGGAGGGTCAAGAGATACAAGAGGTAATAACCGTGGGAGGATGTGCTGATGGAGAAAATAAATGTACAGTTGTTAGGTAGGGGCCAGATAGGCTTCCCTGAAGAAGAGATGGGTTTTCAGGGATCGCAAGTGTCAGTTAAAGCGACGTAGTGCCGTATCGCAAAAAATTATCCGGTAAATCCTTCCGGGGCTGAAGTGGTTAAAGCATCGCCTATAGAGAATTTAAGGTACTATTGTTTGGTGCTGCTCCACGGGTGTACGCAATTTTAAAGCGTGATATGTTAGGTATCTATTTACTCTATTTACTCGGTGTAACATCACCTTTTATGTTTTACCAAAAAATTGGGTATTATATTGGGTGTGTGTGCACTAAACTTAATTTAGATGTATTATTCCAGAAAATGTGCGTTTGATAAAGCCATCACGCTGGACCACCAGGTATGCCACCACCAGGGAAATGCTAATCAGTGCCCAACCCCAAATGCCTGCCAGTGCCATCAGTGATGCCTATCAGTGCAATCAGTGCCGCATATCAGTGCCACTCATAAGTACCCATCAGTGCAACCTTTCAGTGCCCATCAGTGTCGCCTATCAGTGCCCATCAGCGCCACCTATCAATGCCCATCAGTGCTGCATATCAGTGCCGCCTACCAGTGCCCATCGTCAATGCCCATCAGTGCCACCTCATCGGTGCCGCCTTATCAGTGAAGATGAAAACATACTTATTTACCAAATTTATAACGGAAACAAAAGAAAAACCTTATTTTTTTTCAAAATTTTCGGTCTTTTTTTATTTGTTTAGCACAGTTTGTTTGGGTAAAGTGTAGCATGACCGCACAATTGTCATTTAAACAGTGACAGCACTGAAAGCTGAAAATTGGCTTGGGCAGGAAGTGGGTGTAAGTGCCTGATATTGAAGTGGTTAAAGCAGAGAATGCATTAGGGTGAAAAAAAATCTCCTGAGAACACCAGAGATTGGCAATATACAGGTCCTTCTCAAAAAATTAGCATATTGTGATAAAGTTCATTATTTTCTGTAATGTACTGATAAACATTAGACTTTCATATATTTTAGATTCATTACACACAACTGAAGTAGTTCAAGCCTTTTCTTGTTTTAATATTGATGATTTTGGCATACAGCTCATGAAAACCCAAAAATCCTATCTCAAAAAATTAGCATATTTCATCCGACCAATAAAAGAAAAGTGTTTTTAATACAAAAAAAAGTCAACCTTTAAATAATTATGTTCAGTTATGCACTCAATACTTGGTTGGGAATCCTTTTGCAGAAATGACTGCTTCAATGCGGCGTGGCATGGAGGCAACCAGCCTGTGGCACTGCTGAGGTGTTATGGAGGCCCAGGATGCTTCGATAGCGGCCTTAAGCTCATCCAGAGTGTTGGGTCTTGCGTCTCTCAACTTTCTCTTCCCAATATCCCACAGATTCTCTATGGGGTTGAGGTCAGGAGAGTTGGCAGGCCAATTGAGCACAGTAATACCATGGTCAGTAAACCATTTACCAGTGGTTTTGGCACTGTGAGCAGGTGCCAGGTCGTGCTGAAAAATGAAATCTTCATCTCCATAAAGCTTTTCAGCAGATGGAAGCATGAAGTGCTCCAAAATCTCCTGATAGCTAGCTGCATTGACCCTGCCCTTGATAAAACACAGTGGACCAACACCAGCAGCTGACATGGCACCCCAGACCATCACTGACTGTGGGTACTTGACACTGGACTTCAGGCATTTTTGCATTTCCCTCTCCCCAGTCTTCCTCCAGACTCTGGCACCTTGATTTCCGAATGACATGCAAAATTTGCTTTCATCCGAAAAAAGTACTTTGGACCACTGAGCAACAGTCCAGTGCTGCTTCTCTGTAGCCCAGGTCAGGCGCTTCTGCCGCTGTTTCTGGTTCAAAAGTGGCTTGACCTGGGGAATGCGGCACCTGTAGCCCATTTCCTGCACACGCCTGTTCACGGTGGCTCTGGATGTTTCTACTCCAGACTCAGTCCACTGCTTCCGCAGGTCCTCCAAGGTCTGGAATCGGTCCTTCTCCACAATCTTCTTCAGGGTCCGGTCACCTCTTCTCGTTGTGCAGCGTTTTCTGCCACACTTTTTCCTTCCCACAGACTTCCCACTGAGGTGCCTTGATACAGCACTCTGGGAACAGCCTATTCGTTCAGAAATTTCTTTCTGTGTCTTACCCTCTTGCTTGAGGGTGTCAATGATGGCCTTCTGGACAGCAGTCAGGTCGGCAGTCTTACCCATGATTGCGGTTTTGAGTAATGAACCAGGCTGGGAGTTTTTAAAAGCCTCAGGAATCTTTTGCAGGTGTTTAGAGTTAATTAGTTGATTCAGATGATTAGGTTAATAGCTCGTTTAGAGAGCCTTTTCATGATATGCTAATTTTTTGAGATAGGATTTTTGGGTTTTCATGAGCTGTATGCCAAAATCATCAATATTAAAACAAGAAAAGGCTTGAACTACTTCAGTTGTGTGTAATGAATCTAAAATATATGAAAGTCTAATGTTTATCAGTACATTACAGAAAATAATGAACTTTATCACAATATGCTAATTTTTTGAGAAGGACCTGTACCCCCTCCTTATTGGTGGCACAGGCTTTGCAGGGTAAAGTTTTCAAATTGCTGGCAGGCAAGAGCTCTTACTTAGAATAGTATCCATAATATTGCTACAGCAGATTAGCTCTGTAATACCACCTCCAGAATACAGAGCATGACAGTTCCCGCCATGCTCCCCCACTTTACAGTTCAGACTGCTCACTACTCTTCGAATGCAATGCAGTGACACTGGATTCAAACATACTGGTGAGTTGCTGAAATAGCCACCAAACACTGCTGGTGGCCCATGGGGATAAGCACTAAGCTTACTGCTGGAGCTCTCTGCTTCTTTCCAGGACCTTTTCAATAACTGCATTGCTCCAACTTGGTTTGTTGAATCCTGTCAGGCAAGGATTGGCTCTTATTTGCCATGGAGTGTTTCCTCAAAAAACAAAACAAAAAGAACACATACTTTATTCATTAGAATCAGGTTTTCTAAAGCGCTCTACTCACTATGTCATTTTATCTTCTGTTCAGTGTATGATATAATCTGTCAACTTTTCTGACAGTGCTCAATGAACCTAGAGGGTGATTCAATAAAAGATGTTTAAGTGTCAATGTGGTTTTTACTGACTGACAACACATTGTGAGTGCCATCAACTCGGCATAACTGATTCTACTGAAGATGTTAAATTCACTGTATAGCTAGCCAGGGGATACCTAGCTTTTTCACAAATTTGTGGGCGGGTTGCCCTGTATACAGAACACATGAGGGCACGTGCAGCAAGGGTATCCCACCTACTGTACAGAGCTTCAGCTCCCTCTGTGTACACTCTCTGCACCAGCCAGTGACTTCTTGTGGTTCAGGTTAATGCTTACAAAATTAATCTGTATACATGGGGGCCCGACGTCACCCCTACACACGCTACCTGTGGGAGTCATCTCTGATTGTCAGGAAAGTGACTATGTTATGTTTGCAGGAAATATTTCACCTAGACTCTACTTTTAACTGAATTTCAACTCTCCACCTCCAATATCGCAGTATTTCACTTTACTGGGACAGTAACAATGCCGGTACTTTCTTGCTTTAACTTTATTTATTAAATGGTAGTAAAAGCTCACAACAGCCACAGTTTTGGTAATTTCAACTACATAAGGTTTAAACATATGAAGCTTTTTGGCTAAACAAAATGCACAGCTTGGTCTCACACTTTCTAGCTTCTGAGTGGACCTTAAAGCCTCGTACACACGAACGAGTTTCTCGGCAAAAACCAGCAAGAAACTTGCTGGCAGAGATTTTTTGCCGAGAAATTAGTTCGTGTGTATGGTTTCTCGTCAAGAAAAGCGACAAGAATCTCGACGAGAAAAGAGAGAACCTGCTCTCTATTTTCTCGTCGAGATTCTCGTCAGCCTGTTTCTCGACGAGAAAATTGTGTGTGTGTACACTTACCTTTTCGCCGGGAAGCCCGCGCATGCTCGAAATGACTTTGACGCATGCGCGGTAGCTTCCTAGGCATAGGTAGGGTGAACCAAGATGGCGGCGACGGCATCGAATGTGACGAGCGCATGCTCGTCGTATTCGATGACGTCACCGCATTCGCTCCATTCAAAGAACCGCGGGTTCTTTGAAAGGAGCGTGTACACTCGGCCGGGACAAGTTTCTTGTCCAAGAATCTCGTCGAAAAAAACGACATGTTTTTTTCGACGAGAATCTCGGCCGTGTGTACGAGGCTTTAGACTTGCATAGCTTACATACAGTCCATGGGATGTTGAGGTGTACTCACAGTATTAAGGCACGGGGCTCATATTATAAATAGGCCAGAAGCCTGAATGGGAAGCTTGCACATCTGGAAAGGCACTATCAATGCTGAAGATATATCCAGGTTTAAGAGCAGTATATGCTCCCATCCAGACGTCTTTTCCAGGGAAGGCCATGCATAATTCAGCAGGACAATTCTAAACCACATACTGCATCTATGACAATAGCATGGCTTCATAGTTGAAAAGTACAGGTGCTTAACTGGCCTGCCTGTAGTCCAGACCTTTCACCAATTGAAAACAGTTAAAATCCTTCATCAGGCAATAATGGGGCAGCATCCCTCTCCACAAACTCCAGCAACTGATCTCAGTTCCCCAAGCATTGTTAAAAAAAAAAAGAGGTGATGCTACACCGTGGAAACATGGCCCTGTCCCAACATTTTTGTGATGTGTTACATAGTAGGTGAGGTTGAAAAAAGACACAAGTCCATCAAGTCCAACCTATGTGTCTGATTTTATGTCAGTATTACATTGTATATCCCTGTATGTTGTTGTCGTTCTGGTGCTTATCTAATAGTTTCTTGAAACTACTGATGCTCCCCGCTGAAACCACCGCCTGTGAAGGGAATTCCACATCCTTGCCGCTCTTACAGCAAAGAACCCTCTACACAGTTTAAGGTTAAACCTCTTTTCTTCTAATTTTAATGAGTGGTCACGTGTCTTATTAAACTCCCTTCTGCTGAAAAGTTTTATCCCTATTGTGGGGTCACCAGTTCGGTATTTGTAAATTGAAATCATATCCTCTCTCAAGCGTCTTTTCTTCAGAGAGAATATGTTTAGTGCTCGTAACCTTTCTTCATAACGAATATCCTCCAGTCCCTTTATTAGTTTTGTTGCCCTTCTCTGTACTCGCTCCATTTCCAGCACGTCCTTCCAGGTGCAAAATCCAGATACACCACGTCTATGGACCTTCCATTATCTAGATGGCAGCTCACCTCCTCATACAAGGTTAATAGATTGGTTTGGCAAGAACAATTCTTCATGAATCCATGCTGATTACTGCTAATGTTACCGTTTTCATTACTAAAATCTTGTATATAGTCCCTTATCATTCCCTTCAAAAGCTTGCATACTATTGATGTTAGGCTAACTGATCTGTAATTCCCAGGGATGTATTTTGGCCCTTTTTTAACCACTTGCCGCCCGCCCTATAGCGCATTGACGGCGGCAAAGTGGTTTCAAAATCCTGACTGGACGTCATATGACGTCCTCAGAATTTTGAGCCGCTGTGCGCCCCCGGGGGCGCGCATTGCGGCGATCGTTGCTGCGGGGTGTCAGTCTGACACCCCGCAACACCGATCTAGGTAAAGACACAATCACGGCTGATCACGATGTAAACAGGAAAAGCCGGTCATCGGCTTTTCCTTACTCGCGTCTGTCAGATGCGAGTAGAGGAGAGCCGATCGGCTGCTCCTCTGACAGGGGGGGGTTTGTGCTGATCGATTATCAGCACAGCCCCCCCGAGGATGCCCACTGGACCACCAGGGATGCCACTAGACCACCAGGGAAGCCCACCATAAGGTATGCCACCCTAGACCACCAGGGATAATGGATGCCAATGCCAAATGGATGCCAATCAGTGCCACAATGGATGCCAATCAGTGCCCACAATGGGCACCACTGATTGGCAGGCATTATTGTTTGGCACTGATTGGCATCCATTAGTACAGTACAGTGCCACCTATCAGTGCCCATCCATGCCGCCTATCCGTGCCCAACTGTGCCGCCTATCCATGCCCACCCGTGCCGCCTATCTGTGCCCACCCATGCCGCCCATCTGTGCCCACCCGTGCCGCCTATCTGTGCCCATCCGTGCCGCCTATCTGTGCCCACCCGTGCCGCCTATCTGTGCCCAACCGTGCCGCCGATCGTTGCCCATCCGTGCCACCTCATCAGTGCCCATCCGTGCCACCTTATCCGTGCCCATCAGTGCCCATCAGTGAAGGAGAAAACTAACTTATTTACAAAGTTTTGTAACTGAAACAAAAAAAACTTTATTTTTTTTCAAAATTTTCGGTCTTTTTTTTATTTTTTAGCAGAAAATAAAAATCGCAGAGGTGATCAAATACCACCAAAAGAAAGCTCTATTTGTGGGAACAAAATGATAAAAATTTAGTTTGGGTACAGTGTAGCATGACCGCGCAATTGTCATTCAAAGTGCAACAGCGCAGAAAGCTGAAAATTGGTCTGGGCAGGAAGGTGTATAAGTGCCCAGTATGGAAGTGGTTAAACATTGGTGCTACACTGGCTTTTCTCCAATCAGCTGGTAACATTCCAGTCAGTAGACGGTCAGTAAAAATTAGGAACAATGGTCTGGCAAATACTTGACTGAGTTCCCCAAGGACCCTCGGGTGCAAGCCATCTGGTCTGGGTAGCTTAATAATGTTAGGTTTTCCAAGTCTATTTCTAATTCTGTCCTCTGTTAGCCATGAGGGTGCTTCCTGTGATGTGTCATGAGGATAAACACTGTCGTTTTAGTTACTGAAGCCCCCCGATTCACTCGTGAAGACTGAGAAGAATAAATTCAATACCTTAACCATCTCTCCATCCTTTGTAACAAGATTCCCCTCCTCATTCTTTATGGGGCCAATATGGTCTGTCCTCCCTCTTTTACTGTTTATATACTTAAAGAATGTCTTGGGTTTTTTTTTTTTGCTCACCTCCGCTATGTGTATTTCGTGTTCTATCTTAGCCGCTCTAATTGCACCTTTACATTTCTTGTTGCATTCTTTGTAAAGTCTGAATGCTGATGATGATCCCTCAGCCTTGTATTTTTTGAAGGCCTTCTCCTTTGCTTTTATATGCATTTTTACATTGGAGTTAAGCCATCCAGGACTTCTGTTCACTCTTTTAAATTTATTTCCCAATGGGATGCACTGGCTAATGCCCTTATTTAATATGCTTATTTAAAGCAAACCCATTTCTCCTCTGTGTCCTTTGTTCCTCAGATTGTATCCCAATTTATATCTTCTAGCAAGGTTTGTAGGTTAGGGAAGTTGGCTCTTTTGAAATTCAGTGTCTTTGTATTCCCCTTATTTTTCCTATTTGTGTGATTTATACTGAAGCTAATTGACCTGTGATTGCTGTTTCCTAAATTGTCCTTATTTCCACATCCATGATCAGGTCTGTTTTGTTGGTAATCAGTACGTCTAGTAACACTTTGTTTCTAGTTGGTGCGTCTACCATCTGACCCATGAAATTGTCCTGCAAGACATTTAGGAACTGGCGAGCCTTAGACGAATGCGCGGTTCTTTCCGCCCAGTCTATGTCTCGATAATTAAAATCCCCTATGATGACACCTCCCATCCTTGCCGCTAAACCAATTTGTGATAAGAGGTCCCCCTCCACCTCCTCCCTCAGGTTAGGGGGGCCTATAGCATACTCTGAGTATTACTTCACCCTTAGTTTCATGCCTTTTGGATGTTGCTGCCATCAATTTCAAAATTACCTTATTTCTTTCTTAAAATGGTACATTTTCTCAGTTTACCCATTTGATATCTTTTCTATTTTCTATTAAGAATAAAATATGACTGAGATTTGCAAATCAATGCATTCGGTTTTTATGTAGATTTTACACAGCGTCCCAAACGTTTTGTAATTGGGGATATATTTCCATGTTGCTTAACCAGTAATATATACAGCCAATACATCTACAAAAGAGAGTGGTGTCCTTATTGGATTTAAGAGAAGTTCCTTTAATCTTGGAGCACTCAATCTCTGACCCTGAAGGGAGATGTCACCTCCTCAAGGGACGTCTTAATGATGTGCAGCTTACTATAACCACATATGCCCCCGTGACAAATAGCTGTCCTTTTTTACATACTTGTTCAGGATCATTCACAACCTGAGGGACACTCATTATAACAGGGGACTCCAACATCACCCGAGCACCCCACCTTGACAAAAAAACACGTAGCAGGTGTGACTTCCTCTTCACACCTGGATTCATCTCCCTGAGCTCTCTTTGCACTACTCTCTTACTCCTTAACTGATGTCTGGAGAGAGTTGCAACTAACTAAACATGCTTTGGGTTCTTCGAGTTACCCATGTCTTTAAACAAAGCAGCTGCCCAGCCTTCTTGCTGTCCCTGGACATTAAGAAGATTAGTCTTATGGCTATATCTATCCATATCGGTTTGGCCCTAACTTTTGTGAACGCGTAAATTCTCTTTAAAGGGCCCTAGGGCATTCCTACTTGTACAATATCTGGGGTTTTGCTCACCTTCTTTTGACATAGGTAGAGGGACTGGGCAGGGATACCTGTTATCCCCTTGTTATGTGCGTTGGGGAAGGGAGACCATCTGTTATAATCTGAACATCAAAAACCATAAACTTAGAATTATATGGACATAAGCTAAGCCTCTTAGCAGATGATATCCTCATGTTTCATACCAAAACAATGACCTCTCTGTCTAGCTTTGCAGAACTAGGGAAATTCCAACAAATCTCAGGACTCCAGATTAACAATAGCGAGTACAGATCTCTCAGGAGATCCTTTTTCAACTTAAAATATTGATATATTTTTTTCCTGGGAACCTGGTAATTTCTCATATCTAGGTATTTTCCCCAATTCCTCCTATGGTACACTGTAATTCAGCCAATTACCCATATAGACTATGACAACTTTACCTTCTCCTTGAATCATTGGAGATATCAAATGTCTTGGCTTGAACATATAGCAGCAGTCAAAATGTCTTTACTTCTGAAGTTACTTTGTCCTTTTTCGTATAATCCTAGTTAAGGTACCAAGTGATAGGTGTCCCGGGAGGTGCACATCAAGTCAAAGCCTGTTGTGTGATAGTGAAAGGCAGTCTCAGCCTGGACCCCCACCAGGCCACACCACCAATGTGTTACACTCTGCCCACTGGAGCTTACTCATGGGGGTGTGGCCTGGTGGGGGTCCAGGCTGAAACTGCCATTCACTATCACACAGCAGGGTTTAACTTGATGTGTGGTCCCCGGGACACCTATCACTTTCTACCATTGCCTGGAGCATAGTCGAACTCCCTTCCCAGCCAGAACTCCCAGCAGTGGGCACAGGACTTTATTCCCATACAGCCTGATCGACTCACACACATATCTTGGTTAGAACCTAGTTAAGGTACCCCCATATACTTTGTGAAGTCCAGAATCAACTGTTTTTCTTTGTCTGGTGCAAACACAGACCCTATGTAAACCATAAGACCCTTTCCCAACCAAAACATTGTGGGAACTCATAGCTTATTGGTTTCCCCTTTTGGGTCACCATAGAGCCACTGAAAGTCAGCCCCATGTCTGTGGAGACTCTACTGTGGACTCCCCCATACAAATGTGGAAATAGACTCCCAATCCAGTTATCCCCCAACTCAGGTATGGGACAATGTAAATTCAGGTCTCATTATGCCGCTCTTGCAGCTTTCCTATGCAACCCCATGTTTCACCCATGATGCCTGGAACCATCATCATTTAAATAGTGGGTCTCATATACTGGATCTATAATCTGGTATCCCTCAAGGGAGCCCATAATTTTGCATTCCTATCTATACAAAACAAACACAATGCACCAGCGCTGGAAATTTTCTGGTACCTAAAGTTTGACTTGGTGCTAGAACAATTATTCACCCTCCCACAGAACATTGACACGATTTCATGTCTAAAGGGACTATTTCTACCAATTTCAGCATTGGAACCCACTTGTCAACTTAGGAAAAATGGGAGAGGGACCTTGAGAATGGTATGGACCTGCAGGACTGGGAGCAAATATGGCAGACCATACCCCACTGCTCCATAAACGTGTCAGCCATAGAATCCAATTACAAACTGCTTATGCAATGGTATATGATTTTACTGCATTTAGAAAAGTTGGTGCTCACCTTTTCTGACAAATGCTAAACTCCAGCACCCTTCTCTACATGTATATGGTATGACTGCCCCAAGATCAAGAGGTTCTGGATCAATGTGTGCAAAATGATGTACACAGTCCTGGATAAAAGTAAACCAAAGTCCCCTAAAGAAGCCCTATTCAATCTGAAACATCATGTAGCACCTGTTAGCATTGCTAGAATGGTAGTGATAGGATTTTTGTTTGTGTTAGTGAAGGTAAATGCCAGTGTGTTTTTCTGGGTCGGGTGAGTGACTCAGGTAGGCTGTATGACTCATCAGCAGCTTCTCTGGTGACCCCCCCCCTCCCTTCTATTTGGAAACTGGGAGAAGATTCCAGAAGTTGTTGGGAGGGGTCTAGGAGGAGCTAGCTGGAGTGTTCTGAGGGCCCTGACCAATCCTCAAGAGAATTGCTGGCAGGGGACAGGCCCCCTCAAATACTCTGTGTCAGCCAAGCAGGGGCAGTGTGGGGTTGGAAGGTGGAGATGGAGTGTTACTCTGTCGGGGCCTTTAAGAGTAGCTCCCCAGTCTGGGGGTGGGGGGGGTAAACACAGGCCTGGGCTCGGGTGTGGAAGGGACACACAGAGGGATCCTGGGCTGGTGAGTGCGGCAGTTAAAGGACTCAGAGGCATGCCTGAAGGGACTGGGTGCAAGCAGTCTGGGAAGGATGCAGATTCAGTATGGGAGGACTGTTTAGAAGTAGCCAGTGAGGCTAGTGAAAGGGGCAGCAGCAGCCAGGCAGGCTGGCAGTGCCTGAAGAGGTGGTATTGGGAGCAGTAGCCACAAGGAAGGACAACTAGCGCCAAAGACTTCTCTTTTGCTACACCAAAAGTGGCCCATGTTCCCTGCCTACAAAGAGCATTTACAAGGATCTGACTGTGTTAGTGTAAGATCAAAACCAAAGTGCTGGCTGGTCCTGGGAATTGTAGTTCTACAAGCAAGGTTGAGTCCCTGAAGATTTCGGTTGATCAAATGGGCTTACCATATTAACCCTTCCCCATCCAAGTTCAAATCCCCTAAATAAAAACAAAAAACAAAGCTGTAAGGACTGCTTCTTTACTCTAAAATGAATGGAAAATTCACGTGCCTGGCTGTGTAGGGTGGGAGATAACCAACATTTACATGCGGCTCCTATGGGGGGTAGCACTACAATCATAATATACAAACTCACAATTTCTCTTTTCTCCACTTTATCTTCTCAACCCGTTGCTTACTTTACACTGCCACCTATAACTTCTGCTACATGGCCCTTGTTCAATAGGTATGTGTTTACTAACTGACTGTCGGGGCAGTAAGTTGTGCTAGACGCAGCCTCTCCATACAGGTTCCTTCCTCTCAAATACTGGATGAGGCCTCTGTTTGTCAGGCTCAGCTGCTACTATGTAAAGCTATGCATTTGCAGTATGTTCTAAAAATATTTGCACAAAAGAGTTATATAAACTGTAAGGATATATAGGTCTACATGTCTTCATTTTCTGGCGATTTACATTTTATTTAATTTGACTAACATAAGTTCTTACATTGTTACAATATTGTAAACCTTCAATAAAAAGACAATTGAAACAGAAGGCATTCATCTACTACAGTAATCTTAAGAGAGTCCCTAACACCATAAGTCCTACTCAAAGTGGTTGTAAAGGCATACGTTTTATTTTATCTTAATGCATTCTATGCATTACGATAAAAAGCCTTCAGTACGCAGCAGCCCCCCTTAGCCCCCTAATACTTACCTGAGCCCCATCTCAAACCAGCAACTAGGCATGAGAGACTCGGCTTTCTGGGACTCTCCCTCCTCATTGGCTGAGATAGCAGCAGAGCGCCATTGGCTCTCACTGCTGTCAATCAAAGTAAAAGAGAGAGGGGCGGGGCCGGGCTGCGGCTCCATGTCTAAATGGACACAGGGAGCTGCGGCTTAGCTCGGCTGCCCTCATAGCAGGTGCTTGCTGTTGGGCCCTTAACAGGAGGGAGGGGCCAGGATCACCAAAGAGGGACCTGAGAAGAGGAGGATCTGGGCTGCTCTGAGCAAAACTACTACACAGAGCAGGTAAGTATGACATGTTTGTTAATTTTAACAAAAAAAAAAAAACCACAACAAGACTTTAGTATCACTTTAACTCATTCTCACAACCATCCAAAAAAAAAGACTCACCTATGGCTAGCTTCACCTTTCCAGCATTCCAAGTCTTGAAATGCTGCTGTTTCATTTCTCTCCAGCCACTGCAGGTATTCACACACTTCTGACTGTGTGAAAACATAGGTGTGCACAGACTATTGCATTTGGGTGTGCACCGCAAAGTTCAAACATATGCATGTGTATGTATATATACACATACACACACACTCTTATAAATAAATGTAAAACAAACAATTTAAAATGTATTAAAACATGGTGGTGGCAGTAGGGCAGTGGATAGTATCAGTAGAGCACTGGACAGTGTCAGTAGAACAGTGGATAGTGTCAGTAGAGCAGTGGACATATCAGTAAGGCAGAGGTTGTTGTCAGTAGGGCAGTGGACATATGAGAAAAGCGTCGTACACACGGTCGGACTTCCATCGGACTTTTCCGTGGATTTTTGTCCGAACAGAGTTGGCCGGGCACACCCATAGCATACACACCACAGGACTTTTCTGCAAACTTTCCCAAAGCTTTTTGCAACATCACATGGTTTTTCTGCTCTTTTCTGCTCTTTACCGCCACCCTTTGGTCAACTTCTGCTATTGTTGGTTGATTTTAACATTAGTTGTTTTGTCCATTGGACAAAAGTCCTATGGTTTTCTGTACACACGGTAGGACTTTGCTCCATCGGACTTTTGTTGGGCAAAAGTTTGTCCGTTTGCAGACCCAACTTTTGTCCGATGAAAACAAAACCGAACGAAAAAAAGTTTGTCCGATGGAGCGTACTCACGGTCGGATTGTTGGTCCAACTTGCTTAAAACGAAGTTTGTTGGGCAAAAGTCCGACCGTGTGTACAGGGCTTAAGGCAGAGGTTGGTGTCAGTAGGGCAGTGGATGGCGTCAGTCAGTAGAGCAGTGGACTTTGTCAGTAGGGCAGAGTACAGTGTCAGAGAACGGTGTCAGTCGTTTTTCATTTTTATTATTTACATTTTTTATTACTTTTTTATAAAAAAAAATTACAATATTATTTTTTTTTACAATTTTTTTTTTTAAAGAGCCCCTCTAAACAGACCCCTGATGTCTCACTTTTGATACAGAGAAAGGGACTGGGGACAGAGATTCCACAATCACTTTCTCTGCATCGGTACTGATGTTCATTCAGAAAGGAAAGGGGTCAGTAAATTACATATTTACTGGCCCCTTTCCTCATTCTCCACCCTGAAACCTCCTCTTGTGTGCCTGCAGCAGCTGCCGGTGGATAAGGAGAGGAGGAAAGCCGCCAGCGCTGTGGGGATGGGACATGGGAGGGAGGGCCCATGCCGAAGGGGGAAGTTGCACCACACAGGGTGTTTACAGTGTGCCCAGGCACACCGGAATACTCTGTGCGCATGCCCATGTGTGAATATCTGCTTCTCCCAGTGCATGCAGTAGCTTCTCCTTACCATACAAGCCAGTGGGAAGAACCATTGAGTGTGATGAGGGGAGAAGGTTTATTGACCAGCTGAATGCCTTTAGTGGCCGGGGAGCAGTGAAGTGAAGGCATGTGAAGACACTGACCAACGGAAAGGTAAGTATAGTGCCTCTTCTTTTACAGGGATGGCCTTTTATGTGAGTGATCTTGAGGTGGTAGGGATTAAAGATATAATTAATGTTCCCCTGGCCACAGGTTTAATTTAAACTTAAATGCCACTATTGGATCCTTTATGTAAAGCTGGAAAGTTATCTAGCCCCCCCCCCCCCCCTGGAGCATTACAGTCTCCATGAATAAAAAAAAAGACATAATTTTCCTATAGTTAATAATAAAAAAACAGTTGGTATAGTGTCAATTGACCTTATTCAGTTTTCTTTTTTGTACTTTAAATAAAGAAGTACGGTAATTCTACTGGCTAAAAAAAAATTTCACCAAAGAGCTTGAGATGTACATCAATCTATATGTTTCCATAATTTCTGACTTGCGGCAAAGACCTGACAAGCTTTAGGAAATTTAGTTTTCCTAGAGAGATGTTGGTAATATTAGTGGATAAAAAAGTTGTATAACAAATCGCTGCCCGTGAGACAAGCTAATCTGATTTATTTATAGCTCTAACTTACCTGAACCTTTCTGCACTTTGATCTAAAATCACTGCCATTTATATTTCTGTTCACATTATTTCTTAAAGCAGAACCCCACTCCCCACACACAAAACGCTGTAAAGTCACATTACACTGCAAATAAATTGCTTATCTACAAGTCACACAAGAAATTATATTGTTGAATAAACTTTTTAGAATCGCTATCAAACAAAAAAAAACACTAAGTGGAACATATTTTTATCAGCTGAGCAGCACATCTAAGATACCCGAGCGGGGTAAATAACTAGCCTATACTATATCAATTATGAATGTTCTGTTTTAGTCATGTAGCCTGGTACTTGGCTATGATGAACAAGTTATGACAGGTTACAGTGGCTCTTTACACTGTTAGTGAACTGATATGCTGATTCATCTCAGCAGGGAGAGCCGGGAAGACAAGGAGCTCCATAGACTTCAATGTTGGCCGCAGTGGAATGTGGGAAATAAAGTTCAGGTTGGGAGCCATATTGTGGACTTCTACTGATCAATAAACTGCACTTCCCAGAGAGAGATTGCCAGGAGAGGAAAGAACTGCATTTCACAGGACACAGTTTCCTCTTGCTATGAGGGAGCCTGAAGAGTGCACATAGCTGTCCAGTGTGCACAACCACTGCTGCATAACGGCGGCCTGAGAAGGATCCATTGTGCTGAGTCCACATATGCCGACAGCCAGAGTCACCTGGGTGCAGAGAAAAGAGTGAACTAATCGCTGTGTGTGGCTGGATGGTGAGTTGCAATATCACTGGGGCTGGCGAGATGCTGCTTTGGGGATTTACTATCTGCTGCTAGAGAGACTAAACCCTTAAGGAACGTACCACACAGCCATCTAGTAGCTATATTGCTGCCTGCAGGCTTGATTGGACTATTCTCAGGTGCACCAATGGTACAACTGGGCCCCACTACTAGCCGGCTGAAGAGTTAGGTCTAAGGCTGGATTCACACCTATGCATTTTTAGTGCTTTTTGCTTTTTGCAGATTTGCTCTACAGAACGTGTTCCATAGGAAACCATGTTAAATGGACTGTAGTGCAAATCTGCAAAAAGCACTAAAAATGCATAGGTGTGAATCCAGCCTAAAGCCTGTCCCTTTACAGCCGATACACAGAGTCCTTCATTTATTTGCTTATACTAAGAGGTACCTCTTAGGGGACATTGAACCATATCCTAGCCATTCTCCTAGAGTGCACTCTACATTAGTTATATTAAGTTATATTATTATTATTCACATTGCAGGTAATGCTTATTTGCACTGTTTATTGCTTACTTTGCTGACTTATCAGTTAATCCCAGTCTAAAGCCCCGTACACACGGTCAGACTTTTGCCCAACAAATTTCATTTTGAGCAAGTTGGACCAACAATCCGACCGTGTGTACGCTCCATCGGACAAACTTTTTTTGCTTTTTTCTTGTTTTCATCGGACAAAAGTTGGGTCTGCAAACAGACAAACTTTTGCCCAACGAAAGTCCGATGGAGCAAAGTCCGACCGTGTGTACAGGAAACCATCGGACTTTTGTTCCGATGGACAAAACAACTAATGTTAAAATCAACCAACAATAGCAGAAGTTGACCAAAGGGTGGCGGTAAAGAGCAGAAAAGAGCAAAAAACCATGTGATGTTGCAAAAAGTTTTGGGAAAGTTTGCAGAAAAGTCAGAGCGTGTGTATGCTATGGGTGTTCCCGACCAACTCCGTTCGGACAAAAAAAACACGGAAAAGTCTGATAGAAGTCCGACCGTGTGTACGG
The DNA here is from genome assembly GCA_029206835.1 of Rana muscosa. Taxonomy (NCBI): domain Eukaryota; kingdom Metazoa; phylum Chordata; class Amphibia; order Anura; family Ranidae; genus Rana; species Rana muscosa. The sequence continues at coordinate 929,313,838 of CM055116.1, read as the reverse complement.
GGCTTAATAGTACAGAACTATATTCTAAGTTACCTTGGAATAGTGATTATACCATCTAGCTGGGTCTGAACCTACCTTTTGTTTATTCATTTATGATCAAACCACCATTTGTTCTATCCCATACCAATCCATTGAGTCCATTTACCACTAAACTGTATTGTGCTTATTTCCTTGTGCTAATTCACAACAGAGTTAAAAGGTATCTATACTCATGTTCCTATAACTGCTTCCAGTAACTTTCGTTCAACCAGGTGCATCAGAGGGGCTGAAGGTGTTCTTGGAGTTGAGGCGCAAAACAGAGAACCCAAATCACCAAGCATATAAGTGTTGGAAATGTGATAGCGCTGCTAAGAATTGAAGATTAAGATCCTGAATACTAGAAACGCTGTGGGATGTTAAAGTGTCAGTGTCATTTCATACACATATATAGCTAAAGCATATGTGCTAGATGAATGATCAAAATATAAAGTTCAAATCACCAAGCAGCTGCTGCGGGGGTAGCGCTACAATTATGGGCTTTCATATGAAGAACATCTTACCCCAAGTTTTTATTGAATTTGTTTAGCATAGGTAATAAAATACACATTCATTTTTTGCACATTAGTCCACCCTACTTACCCCCTTAACTTAAACTAACCCAGTTTCTTACTCCCCTCCCCAGAGGAGCATTGGCCTTCTTCACTGTTAACTTCTCCAATATTCTGTGCCATGAGGCTTCATTGACTTGTGAAAAGCTACACTTAGTAATGAAAATTGAGCTTGGAGCAACCTTGAGTATGCAAATTCACCAGGCCCAATTCTTTTTACACCATGTGAACTATGGCCAGAAGGCTTAGAAGGGTCAATAAGGGGCTTTCCGATAATTCACCCCCCTCACTTAAAAGGGGGAACCCAGAGCAGCCATAGGGGGTTATTTACGAAAGGCAAATCCACTTTGCACTACAAGTGCACTTGGAAGTGCAGTCGCTGTAGATCTGAGGGGGACATGCAAGGAAAACAAAAAACAGCATTTTTTGCTTGCACATGATTGGATAAAATCAGCAGAGCTTCCCCTAATTTCAGAGCTTCCCCTCAGATGTACAGCGACTGCACTTACAAGTGCAATTGTAGTGCAGAGTGGATTTCCCTTTAATAAATCAACCCCATAGTGTCAGTGGCTTGAAGCTGCTGTTTTTTGTGCATTTATTCTGGTTGCTAGTTTCTGGGCAAAGACTTCATTTGAGCCTTCTTTTACTTGTATTGTTGTGAGCTTTTTTATCTTTTTGCTGCTGGTCCGTACAGAAAACTGCTATTTTTACTGCTGCAAGACTTCCCTGTAGGAAAAAAGTGGGCTTCTGTTTCAGAGGGGTTGTATTTTGGGGTCTGAAAATACCCGTCTGTACTCTGTGTGTCTCTGGTAAATTTCAGCCTCGATTTGCTCATTAAAAATGTCCTGCTGCTGGTTCATTATACACTGCTGTATTATCTGTGGCTTTTAATCCTTATACTAAACTGCCCATAATCCATTTCTCTAGTGCATTTGGATCTAGTATTGTTCATTATAATTGCCCTGGTGCTAGCTAGTTTTATACTATTGTATCATTTTTTTTAATAAATCACCTGTCTGTTTTTTGTTTCTAGTATGTTTGGGCCTAGTCTTGCTCATTAAAACTGCCCTGGCCAATTTTTACACTGCTTTATCATCTGTTGTCTCTAAATTCTTCATGAGAGTTTGATAGAAATTGGCCAGTGGCAGGACAAGTTTTGCATTAGCAAGAACAGGCACAGCCTTAGTGAACCATAGACCAATTTTTATCTGCTGGTGAAAGCCAGGATTGCCTTGATGAAAAAGTGTGGCTGCTAAAACTAACTGACAAAAGCCTTTTTTTAATGCAATTAATCAGATTGGGGTACTGCTACTGTATGGAAGACAAGCTAATTGTAAAATAAATTAATTCAATCCACAGCCAAATATTCCCTGTCAGACTACGCTGACACTGTGGCTGTCTGTAAAAAAAAAAATCATCCTGTACATTACAGTACATATAGCTTTAAGGCATCCCGGAAGCAAGCTATTTAAAGGATTTGTGTATTTTTAATGTCGCTCTCTAACCAGCATGAAAAGGACCCCCTCCCCTGCTGTATGATATTTCATTTTTTTCTTTTTGCATTGGTACAAGTCTCCCTTGGCAGTGGTGATCTTTACATGATTTTTTAATAATATCTTGCTATTAGCCCTTAAAATGGTAAGAATTTTGAAACAGGATTAGTCCCCAATAGACTTCACTGGGAATTGCCAGCATCATTGAATTTCAAACAGGATTTTTCCAACCCTCTGCAAATCTAATCCAGACAGATTCTTCTTTAGCTGCACTTTAAAAACTCTACAGTAGAGACACTTACATTTTGACAGACTCAAGTTTTCTTAAACTTTCTTTCCATCTATGAAAACATGGTAATATAACGAACAAGGTCTATTAATTTCATCCTCACAAACTTCAGCTGTTTTTGTTCAGCATAATACAGCACTGATCTGAATTTACAATTCGCTACTGCAGATTGTGCCTTACTCTCTGTACAATAAATAGATTGTGGTTATTTTGAAGGAGAGGAAATGTGCACACTTATATATCAAGAACAAATCTGAAACATCTTTAATTCAGTACAAAGCAGTTACCATGGCAACCAATTATGCGGCAAAATGCAGACCCATGTGTACAGGAAGAACACTGGGAATACACTGACTGCACAAAGACAAAATATACAAGTGCAAATTTCCCTTATAATCAGTTCATAGGGTAATCCCTGGGAAGGGCCATCTGCATTGGGATTTACCTGCTGTAATATGAATTTATGTGTGTTTGTAAGCTTGGAACACATTTAAACTATAGGTCATCCTGATATTTTGTATACAATGCTATACACTAGTGGACCCCACACAGTGGCTTGTGGAGCTTTCTGCTAGCTTTTATGTTCACAGCTGTTTCTCACTACCTACAGTAAATACCTGCTGTATTATACAATTCTCCAAAATTTAAAGCCAGGACGCGGTTGCCTAACTTGTATACTCTGATCCAGTCAAATGGCAATTACATAGTTGGTGAGGTCGAAAAAAGACACCAGTCCATCAAGTTCAACCTATGATGTGAGTGTGTGTGTGTGTATGTGTTTATGTCAAAATTACATTGTATAACGCTGTATGTTGTGGTCATTTAGGTGCCCATCTAATAGTTTTTTTAAACTATCGATGCTCCTTGCTGATACCACTGCTTGTGGAAGAGAATTCCACATCCTTACCACTCTGACAGTAAAGAACCCTCTACGCAGTTTAAGGTAAAACCACTTCTCTTCCAATTTTAGTGAATGGCCATGTGTCTTTTTAAATTCCCTTTCACTGAAAAGTTTTTGCACTTTGCTAGGGTCGCCAGTACGGTATTTGTACATTGATATCATATCCCCTCTCAAGCGTCTCCTCTCCAGAGAGAATAAGTTCAATGCTTGTAGTCTTTCCCCATAGCCGAGGTCCTCCAGTCTCTATTAGCTTTGTTACCCTTCTCTGGACTCTCTCCAGTTTCAGCACATCCTTCCTGAGGACTGGTCCCCAGGAATGGATGGCATATTCAAGATGCGGCCGGACCAGAGTCTTGTAGAGTGGGAAAATTATAGTTTTATCTCTGGAGTGAATCCCCTTTTTAATGCATGCTAATATTCTGTTGGCTTTGCATGCAGCAGCCTGGCATTGCATGCCATTGCTGATTCGGTCGCCTACTAGGTCCTTTTCCATCATAGCTTTCCCCATAGGTTCTCCCCCCTAGCGAGTAACTTGCGATCGTATTTTTGGCACCCAAATGCATTACCTTACATTTTTTAACATTAAACCTCATTTGTCATGTAGTTGCCCACTCCATTATTTTATTATGGTCTTCTTGTAAGGTTTTCACATCCTGTGTAGAAGTTATTGCCCTGCTTAACTTTGTATCAACCGCAAATACTGAGATTGAGCTGTTTATCCCATCCTCTAGATCGTTCATGAATAAATTAAATAGGATTGGTCCCAGGACAGAACCCTAAGGGACCTCACTTTCCACACCAGACCATTCCGAGTACTTGCCATTTATCGCCATTTATCACCCCCCCCCCCCCCCTGTAGCCAGTTTTCAATCCAGGTACTCATCCTATGGTCCATGCCTACATAACTTGTACAGTAAACATTTGTGGGGAACTGTATCAAATGCCTTTGAAAAATCCAGATACATCACATCTACAGGTAAATTTCTTCATAGAAGGTTATTAGATTGGTCTGACTAGAACGATTCTTCATGAATCCACACTGATTACTACTAATGATACCGTTTTGATTACTAAAATCTTGTATATAGCCCCTTATCATCCCCTCCAATAGCTTGGAGACTTTTGATGTTAGGCTTACTGGCCTATAGTTCCCAGGGATATATCTCGGCCCTTTTTTAAATATTGGAGCCACGTTGGCTTTTCTCCAATCAGCTGGTACCATTCCAGTCAGTAAACTGTCCATAAAAATTGGGAACAATGGTCTGGCTATCACCTGACTGAGTTTCTTGAGAACACCTGGGTGTAATCCTCCTGGTCACTTATTTATGTTAAATCTATTTCTGATTCTGTCTTCTGTTAGCCATTAAGGTTGTTTTCTGTGACGCGTTATTAATATTAACATTACAGTATTGGTTACTGTAGCCCCCTGTTTCCTTAGTGAAGACTGAGCAGAAGAATATATTCAAATCCTTTGCCTTCTCTCTGTCTTTTGCAACCAAATTTCCTTCATCATCCTTTATAGGGCCAACATGCTCTGGCCTCACTTTCTTACTATTTATTGAGCTTACAGAAGTGAGGAATGCAGTGGGTGTTGTAATTCTGCTTCGACTGTTACTTTGGATTCTTTGCTACAACATGCAAACAAAATGAAGCAACCCAAGGCATCAACTAAAAATGTAAGGGCCTGTATTGATGGCTTCAGTTTTACAGTTTCTGAGGCCATTCAAAAATTATTGACAGATCCATTTGATCTGCATTTGATTTCCTTCTGATCTGCTTCATGTGTGTTTTGCACTCTCACCCATACTACCCACCTGAGCGAATAGTTGGGCAATTTGAAAGTAGCATGGACTGCAGAAAAAAACTGGGTGTGGCTAAACTGTTTAAGGGTTGTGTCTTGAGTGCTCGGGCCTTTATTTTCCTAAATACCCTTGAGTCCTCAAAGTTTTTATTGTTTGCCGTTGTATTGGTCCACACATTATATGTTTTAGGTTTTGTACATTGTTCCTTTTTGGGACATATAGAGCTTTAGTTTGGTAGCAAATTTGGATACACATATGTATCCCCCTTGTCTTAAACAGAGGCTACTGGTTAAATTTAGCTTTGCTGGGTCGCAAATAACCCAGCTGATTTGAAGTTTATTTGAGTTTCCCCTACATCCAGTGTAGCTATAGTTTCTCCCTTTTGCCAGCAGGTGTCACTAGTACCTCTGGTAATAGTATGATGAGCAACAGTATAACTGGCTTATGAATATTTATACTTCTCTTAGCCAACCAGTAGGGGTTTCCTGGCCAATGGTGCATGCTGGGAGAGAGGATTAATATTCGAGAAGACCAGGTGATTGCTCTCTTCGACTCAGGCTCTGAAAAGTGTGTAGGTGTGGAGGAGCAACAGTGCGACTAGGCCTGAAGCCTGAGCCCTAACCATGTACTCAGGACTCTGTGATTTGGAGCCCGTCAAAGGCCAGACCTGAGATGAAGTACCAGAGGTTACTCTGTCATAAAGGGAAACTGTGGAGAGCCTGGTAAAGCATCAATATGGACTCCTCCAGTCATCTTCTGCATTCTTTCCTGTACTGCTGTCTGTTTTTGTCAGAGTTTGTTAGCTCCTGTTTGCTTGTTCAAGGTGTCCTGAGGCTGCGTACACGCGACCGGTTTTCTCTGCAAAAAAGCTCTCCCAACAGTTTTCTTGTCTTTTTTTGCAGAGAAAACCGTTCGTGTGTATGCTTTCTCGTTGAGAAAACTGTCCAAAATCTCGACGAGAAAAAAGACGATCTGCGTTTTTTTTTCTCGTCGGAGTCTAATTTTTTCTCGCCGTGATTCTCGTCAGACTGTTTTTGGACGAGAAAACCGTTTGTGTGTATGCTTTTCCGAGTCTTCAAAAACCGCGCATGGTCAGACTCAATATGAGACGGGAGCGCACCTTCTTGTAAAACAAGCGTTTTGAATGGAGATAGCACATTCGTCACGCGTTACCAATTTTAGCCACGATTAAATGCTGCACATTTAAATCTTCTTTAGAATGGTACAATGATGCGCAATTATGAACTTTTTTGGCTGCAGATAGTCACGCATATTTATGACTAATTTTTACCAACATTTCTGAATGCAGATCTCATGAATATGTTATTTTAGTTGATCGAGCAAGATTTTTCTTTTTTTTTTTTTTTATTTGTATGATTTTTTTCAGATATGCATTTTAAAATCTTCTTTAATTTCTAGTGTTCTCCTTTTTTTTTTTATCCGGTGTAAATTTTACATAAATTGAATAAAATTATCCTCTATTTTTTGTCCTTCAAGGCGTTTTTTTGGTGTTATCTGTTGCATTTAAACTCTAGCTTTGGAGTTTTAGTAAATTACCTGCCTAATCACGAGCTAAATATGTAGCTTTAACAAAAACACATAGGCAAGTATTAACTGTAACACAAAAAACATTTATTCTGGTATACAAAATAATAATAACCAAACTAGAAGGCAGCGCTGGAGAGCCTGCTACAATTTGTGCGACTGTGTGGACACCAAAATTGGGACCTTGAGAAGCACATATACAGGTCCTTCTCAAAAAATTTGCATATTGTGATAAAGTTCATTATTTTCTGTAATGTACTGATAAACATTAGACTTTCATATATTTTAGATTCATTACACACAACTGAAGTAGTTCAAGCCTTTTCTTGTTTTAATATTGATGATTTTGGCATGCAGCTCATGAAAACCCAAAAATCCTATCTCAAAAAATTAGCACATCATGAAAAGGTTCTCTAAACGAGCTATTAACCTAATCATCTGAATCAACTAATTAACTCTAAACACCTGCAAAAGATTCCTGAGGCTTTTAAAAACTCCCAGCCTGGTTCATTACTCAAAACCGCAATCATGGGTAAGACTGCCGACCTGACTGCTGTCCAGAAGGCCATCATTGACACCCTCAAGCAAGAGGGTAAGACACAGAAAGAAATTTCTGAACGAATAGGCTGTTCCCAGAGTGCTGTATCAAGGCACCTCAGTGGGAAGTCTGTGGGAAGGAAAAAGTGTGGCAGAAAACGCTGCACAATGAGAAGAGGTGACCGGACCCTGAAGAAGATTGTGGAGAAGGACAGATTCCAGACCTTGGAGGACCTGCGGAAGCAGTGGACTGAGTCTGGAGTAGAAACATCCAGAGCCACCGTGAACAGGCGTGTGCAGGAAATGGGCTACAGGTGCCGCATTCCCCAGGTCAAGCCACTTTTGAACCAGAAACAGCGGCAGAAGCGCCTGACCTGGGCTACAGAGAAGCAGCACTGGACTGTTGCTCAGTGGTCCAAAGTACTTTTTTCGGATGAAAGCAAATTTTGCATGTCATTCGGAAATCAAGGTGCCAGAGTCTGGAGAAAGACTGGGGAGAGGGAAATGCCAAAATGCCTGAAGTCCAGTGTCAAGTACCCACAGTCAGTGATGGTCTGGGGTGCCATGTCAGCTGCTGGTGTTGGTCCACTGTGTTTTATCAAGGGAAGGGTCAATGCAGCTAGCTATCAGGAGATTTTGGAGCACTTCATGCTTCCATCTGCTGAAAAGCTTTATGGAGATGAAGATTTCATTTTTCAGCATGACCTGGCACCTGCTCACAGTGCCAAAACCACTGGTAAATGGTTTACTGACCATGGCATTACTGTGCTCAATTGGCCTGCCAACTCTCCTGACCTGAACCCCATAGAGAATCTGTGGGATATTGGGAAGAGAAAGTTGAGAGACGCAAGACCCAACACTCTGGATGAGCTTAAGGCCGCTATCGAAGCATCCTGGGCCTCCATAACACCTCAGCAGTGCCACAGGCTGGTTGCCTCCATGCCACGCCGCATTGAAGCAGTCATTTCTGCAAAAGGATTCCCGACCAAGTATTGAGTGCATAACTGAACATAATTATTTGAAGGTTGACTTTTTTTGTATTAAAAACACTTTTCTTTTATTGGTCGGATGAAATATGCTAAATTTTTTAGATAGGATTTTTGGGTTTTCATGAGCTGTATGCCAAAATCATCAATATTAAAACAAGAAAAGGCTTGAACTACTTCAGTTGTGTGTAATGAATCTAAAATATATGAAAGTCTAATGTTTATCAGTACATTACAGAAAATAATGAACTTTATCACAATATGCTAATTTTTTGAGAAGGACCTGTACATTACTGAGCAAAATCCGGTCTTGGACTCCCAGAGGTCAGGAACAGCAGCAGGTTAGATACATGTCCCAAGTCTGTGGAGCTACAACAGGCTGCCTTCTGTCTGACCACATTGCAGCAAGGGAATCACTTCCTGGTCTTCTTGCTCCGCTTCCCTGCAGCCTTCTGGGTAGGCTTGCCTGCAGCCTTCTCTGCAGCCTTCCTTGTCTGCCTGGCTGGAGGCTGTGCCTCAGGAAGTGTACTCATGTCAGGAGGAGGAGGTGGAGGTGGAGAAGAAGGAGGTGGAGCTGGAGAAGAAGGAGGTGGAGGAGAAGAAGAATTAGGAGGTGGAGGAGAAGAGGAAGGAGGAGAAGAGGAAGGAGGAGGTGGAGGAGAAGAGGAAGGAGGAGGTGGAGGAGAAGAAGAAGAAGGAGGTGGAGGAGAAGAGGAAGGAGGAGGTGGAGGAGAAGAGGAAGGAGGAGGTTGTGAAATTGGAGGTGGAGAAGAAGGAGGTGGAGGGATAATAGGAAGGTGCAGGAGGATGGCCGTGGTCACAGATAACGGTGCTCTCTGTTAGTCTGCCCCTCAACCCCTTATTTAAAAGGGTCATGAGCAGGGACTCACAAAGTAGCCTCTGTTCAGTTTGCATCTGGGCCATTTTCATGCCCACCAATGCCGCATAGCCCTCATCAGGGGTTGGGGGCTGCTGGAGGGTGGCATGGGCCTCTTTAATGAGGGTGTCAGGTCACCTGTGGCCAGATGACAGATGCACACCATAGGGGGTCAGGAGTGCACCACAAGGTAGTGAACCCTATGGCTGACTGCTGCGGATAGGATACTGGGTGGTTGTGGAAAGCGGGACCAGAGGAGCACAACCAGGATCCACAGGAAGCTAGAGCCAAGATTCCCCAGGGCGCGGAGTCTAAGACCCAGCAGGTCTTCACCAGAGCCTCTAGTGGTGAGGATGTTACGCTGCAGCTAGGTCCAGGTCGCGACCCCTAGAGTCTCCTAGCTTATGCCTTGTAGGGTAAGGAGGAAAGAGGGTAAGCAGCAGCACAGGATACAAGAATAGTGAGGGGAAAGGCTAAGGTCAGGGCAACAAGCAGACAAGGATAAACGAAGGACAAGCCGAAGGTCAAGGTCACAAGCAGACAGTGATAGTCGGAAACAAGCCAATATCGGTAACACAGAGACAGACGTAGCACACGGCAGGCAGGAACCCAAACACACAATGCTTAACAAACACGTTGATCAGCAATCCAGACTTGCAGTGCACAGGTTAATATAGTGTTCTGTGATAGGGCCTGGGGTGGAGTCAGGCTGGGAGGAGATTATAAAGGCAGCCAGGTGAGAGAGAATCTGGCCTCTAAGATGAACACATGGGAAGGAAGGTAAGCTGACAGACAAACACTACTGCATATCCATGACAGTACCCTCCCTCTTATGGGCCCTCCCCCGCCTGGGCTCAGGCTTAAAGGGAAATCTCCTCAACAGATGAGGTGCAACGACCTCAGATGCAGCGATCCAAGACGCCTCTTCAGGACCAAAACCTCTCCAATGCACAAGGTACTGAAGAATACCTCTGCAGAGCTGAGAATCCAGAACTTGTCTAACCTCGTACTTTAGATTATCCTCAGAGACCAGAACCGAGGTAGGGAGATGACGAGAAGATTTATTGAGGACCAAAGGCTCTCTAGGAATAAGCAAGGGCATGAGAGGATCAACAGGAATCTGAGGAGGGTCCCCCAGACCCTTAAAGATGAACTGATCATCTAGCACAAGACCATCAGACTGGGCAGATGTCAGTGGAACCCTGAAGTCAGGTTGGATAGAAGTTGACATGTCACAGGAGTCAAGCTGAATGACAAGCAGAATGTCCTGAATAAGAAAAAGTAGGAGGCTCACTGGACATAGGCTGGACTGGCATAACTAGTACAGAGGCCGAGTGAAGAGCAGTCAGGTGTAGCGACTACCTGAATCGCATCGCAAGATGTAGCGACTGCAGAACTTGTAGACAAGCTAGCCTGGCTGTGCGTCCAAGGGTGATTAGGGACAGACAAATGTAAATGGTTATGCAACCTGGAATGAATGACCGGCTCAGGTTCACAGGGGGCAACCTTGGGTAGGCAGGGCGAGGAGCAGGAGGAACCCCAAGCCAGGATCTGTCCAGTAGTCCAGTCCACGTGAGGAGAATGGAGCCGTAACCATGGGAGACTCAAAATTATACAAGTTGAGGCCTTGGGTAAGATAAGGAAGGATATCCACTCCTGGTGGAGTGTCCCTACCGACATCTTAAGAGGGAGGGTCTGGAAGCGGATAGGTCCCCCTGGGAGAACAGTACCATCAATCACCAAGACCACCAATGGCGTGGTCAGGGGCAAAAGAGTAAGTCTCATGGACGATGCGATTTCCCAGTCCACGAAATTACCAGCGGCTCCGGAATCCAGATATGCTGAGACCGAATGAGAAGAAGCACCAACATAAAGGAACACAGAAAGCAGAAGACGAGAAGGGGAAGGTGATATTTCTGGGTCCAATACTCCACTTTCCAGATGAAGTGGACCCGAACGTTTTTCTGGACAAAGAGAGCAAGTGTCACGAAAATGACCTTTGCCCCCACAGTAGAGACACAGACCAAGAGTTCTGCGCCTAGCACGTTCCTCGGGGGATAGCCTGTTCCGACCCAGCTGCATGGGTTCCTCAGCTGGTAGGAGATGCTCTACGGGTCGAAGAGAGGGGAGCTCAGGCTGACTAAGAACCAAGGAGTGCTGGCGTTGCTTTCCTAGGGTCCTCTGAAAGCGAATATCGATCTGGTTACACAAGGAGATAACTCCGCCCAGATCAGTGGGGATGGTTCTTCCTGCTAATTCATCCTTCACTCTATCAGAGAGGCCATGCAAAAAGGTTGCGACTAAGGCCTCATTGTTCCAGCACAACTCAGCCGACAGTATGCGGAAATGAAGGGCATACTGTCCCACTGAAGCAGACTCTTGGCGGAGACGTAGAAAGGCGCTGGCCGCTGAAGAGACATGAGCCGGTTCTTCAAAGATATTCCGAAAAAGTTTCAAGAAGCCAGACAGGCTAGAAACCACTGGATCATTCAGTTCCCACAGAGGGGCTGCCCAGGCTAAAGCTTCACCGGAGAGGAGGGAAATTATATAGGCTACCTTTGCCCTATCAGACAGAAAGTTTTGAGGCTGAAGCTCAAAATGAATCATGCATTGGCTAAGGAACCCCCTGCAGGCCTTGGAGTCCCCAGAGAAACGGGACGGGGCTGGCAGTTGTAGTGAATGTGTGGCTGCGACTGCGACCGAAATAGGTGCAGCCGCTGGTAGCGGTTGAGGTTGTTGAACCGGGGGTCCTAATGAGGCCTGAACCTGTTCAAAACGGGAGGCCAAATCCTGAAGGAATCGCATGACCTGGGTCTGATAGCTATGATTAAACACTAAGAAAGTGTGAAACTAGTCAGCTCTAACCAGAATTTTGTGACTTGCTGTGCTGTATTTGGATTTTTGAAGATTTTACATAATAAAGGCTTTTTATTGGAGTGCTGCTGTCCAGAAGACTTGATCTTTTGTTTTACCTTGTCCTACTACTTGGACCAGCCACCTCCTCTCTGCCACTTGGACCAGGCACCTCCTCTCTGCAACTAACCCCAGCCTCCTCCTGCCTGACATTTTCCGCCCTCTCATCTTGGCTGACCTCCTCCTGTGTAAAAAAAGGAACATATTTTAGATTTTGTTTTCATCAATCACACACAGGGGATTAGTTTGTAAAGGCAAATCCACTTTGCAATACAAGTGCAAACTAAGTGCACTTGTAATTGCTTGGAAAGTGGAATTGGAAGTGCAGTCGCTGGAGATCTGAGTGGGACATGCAAGGCAAAGCAAAAGCATAAATTTAGCATGCACATGATTGGAGATTATAATCAGCAGAGCTTCCCCTCATTTCCGATCTACCCCTCTGATTTACAGCGACTTTACTTCCAAGTTAATTTTTTGGGAAATTTTAAGTGCTCTTTGCACTTGTAGTTTGCACTTGTAGTGCAAAGTGGATTAGCTATTCTTAAAGCACCCCCACAATGTTCAGATCACTGACTGTTGCAAATCCTTCAAAATGTGTGTGTATAATACTCTCATTATGCCCCCATCATTTTCCTATCTCCTCCCCAACTTTTTTGCCCACTACGGTCTATTGCTATGTCAATCCCTTTTTCTTGATTGCCTACATTTTTATCCATCTTAACATCTATTTTACCTCATTCATTTGGGAAAAATACATGTGTCGAAAATTCTATACCTGGCTCCAGACAGACGGATCTGGGTCCTCAACCAAGGTGGAAGGCTCCTCCTGATCCTGGGAAGGATCATCTTGGCTGGAGGGAAGGCTGGACAGTGATTCCCTTGCTGTAATGTGGTCATTCAGAAAGGCCAACCTGTCGTAGTACCACAAATGTGGGACATATACCTCCCCTGCTGCTGCTCCTGACCTCTGAGATGCCAGGACCCGATTGCGCACAGTCCTATATGTGCCTCTCAAGGTCCCAATTTTGGTGTCAAGCTGCTCAATGGTTGCATGGGGCACCCTGGTCTGCACAAATGGGAGCAGGCTCTCCAGTGCTGCTCTTCGAACCCCTTTTTGTTATGCTGTGGATTTTTGGTCTTCCACAGAGTGGGCAGCTCCCTTAATCTGTCAATGAATTCCGCTAGAAATTCTTTTTCCCCAAACACATTCATTGTTTCTGCAAGACAAAACACCAGACAAAATAAAAAATGTCAATCACACTCTAAAATCGTGAAATCTTTATGCCCATATATGCCTCTCCAATCTCTATGCAGTATAGGCCACTGATGTACCAATTAGTAAATGATACCTTTGGGCTTAACGTTCGGCACTCTAAACTCCTTCTGCCGCACACAGAACGTAGGTACGTCACATGTGTGTTAGCTTTAAATACACTACGCATGCGTGACACACGTCGCCCGCCCATGACGGTCTTTCTCGATGTTTCCCCGCCCCTTCTTTCGGCACGCAGGCGTCATGGCGGAGTCACAGCAGGTGTCTGTGAATTCAGAGAATTCCAATGAGGAGACAAGCCCAGAGCGGGAAACATCACGAAGGAGGCGCTACAAGGCATCTAATATGTCCTTTGAGGAGATGGCGGAAATGGTGGCCATATTGAAAAATTGTGATTATGATGCCAAGCATGGGCCGTATTCCCACCCTAATCTTCGGAAGGACAAAATTATGAAGAAAGTAGTGAAAAGTCTAAATAATAATTTCGGGGTGAAAAGATCCAAGAAGCAGCTCAGAAAGAGGTGGTCTGACCTCAAACTGAGGGAGCCGGAGCAGTTAAGGAGCATTAACAGAATGCTTAAAAAAAGTAAGTACTTCTCCTGTGTCCCTATTGTTGTATTTCACAACTTGCATGTTGCTCCCTGTTGTAGTTTTTTATTAATTAACATTCTTAAATGACATCTTCTACAATTTAGTGGGCACAGTAATCGGTCGATATAGACACATCGTTTGCACACTACATACGATGATTTGGCAATATCCGTTCTTTTTTAATTCCAACAAAAAATGTATGTTTAAAATCACTAAATGTTATGACATTGTTGTCTAGATGATGTGTTTGAAAATAGAATGAAATGCAAACTTGAATCAATGTAAAGGAGAGGACACTCAGCAGTTGTTTACACATCTGCACTCACAGGAGCACTATAGTGTGGGCCACCATAAGAGCCTTTTTAGGGTGTCCACCACAGGTGCTACAGTGGGTACTGGGGGGGGGGGGGGGGCCCTTGTGATAAAATTGTCACCAAAAGGTCTGTTTTTTAGCTTTGTATAGTTCTCGAATCTGGTCTTCATCTTGGAACTGGGCCTAAACAGACAAGTGTAACCCACCTGCAAACAATGATTCATATTCCTAGTTCTGACTTCATATATGTGTGTGTTAAGTGTACCATTTGTTTGAATCTCATAGGGGAGAGAAGACTGTGAGGACACCACTCCTCAGAGCACAGCAAAACCACACCTTCTAAAGAACCCCAACCTCCCCAACAAGCCCAACCTGAGGATGTGGAGGATGTGGAATTAGATAAAGGAGAGGTGGAGGAAGGAGAAGTCGAGGAAGGAGAGGTGGAAGAGGTGGTGGAACTTGTCACTACAACAGGTCAGTATCTGTCACCACAGCTTCAGATAAAAGAGATGTAGGCCTGGAGATTGTTATATTTTTCTTTTTTTTTAGGGGATGAAGATGTTGCTGAAAGTCCAAGATTCTCCAGGGATAGTGCACAAAGACTCATACAAGTAATGGATTGTAGTACTCACCTGGACTTCATTAAAAAAAGGATTCAGGATATGGAGAATACATTTAAAGACATCATAGATGTGTTGGGGAGAATAGACTAAAACACCCCTTTTTTTCTCTAGTTTGTGTTCACTTTTGTAGCACTTTGTTGCAAAAACGAATTTAGAAGATGCACACAGTGGGTCAACATTTGCTATCTGCCATCACGGGATCTCCATGTACGTGTTTTGGGGGTGCAACCTCTTCCTCACAACTCAAGTAGGAGAAAGGAAGAAGGGGTTGCCCCCCCAAAACATGTTGAATGATCCCCCATGATGGCAGGTAGCACATGTTGACAATAGGGATGAGGAAGTAACTAACCTAGTTTCCCCTTCCCCCCTAAAAATGTGTGCATCTTCTAAATTTGTCAGGTTCAGGGGTGACAACACTCCATTTTTGAGGAAGGGCAGATAGACATTTGTTTTTAAAAAATTGGTCTGACATGTTGCCTATACGTTTAACATTGTTGTATTTGGAGGAATGTTGAGATTTTTTGTAAGTTCATTAGCCACAAAATTGGCCATGTTAGGTGAAAAGGCGAAAAGGCGAAAATGGGTTTCTAAAATGTTGAGACACCAAAAATGTATACCTAACCATGTGTGATTGAGTAAAATACAAGAAAATACAAAAAATGTCTTTTTTTAACCACTCTAACCTTTTTGGGATTTAGTTTTGTTGTTAGCAGTGAAATGTTTGTTGTTTACGAAGGAAAATACACTTGGCACTACAAGTACACTTTGAAAAAGTAGTACACACCTCAAATATAAACAAAGCAAAACTAATAATTGAAAGTTGATATTTTTTATTTTTTTACGGCAAAATTATAATTCGGACAGATTCTCTGGCATTGGAATGGCCCCCCTACCCATGAAATAATCCACATATTTCTGCCTGATTGCACCGGCACTTTGGGGGGGCAAGCCAGCACGGACAGGTTCCAGGCCCGGCAGGGCATTGTCTGCAGCAAGTCCTGGCTCGGGCCCAACTGTGGCCATATATGTAGGAGATTTCTTCCTCAAAAAATTGTGCAGTAGACAACAACAAAACACAATATAGTTCAATTTGTACTCCGCAAGATTAATAGGAGTCAGAAAAAGACGGAACCGGCTGGCCATTATCCCGAAGGCATAATCCACAACTCTTCGGGCTCTGGCCAGCCGGTAGTTGAAGACCCTCCTCTCCGGGGTGAGGGTCCTCTGGGGGAAAGGCCTCATGAGATGCCGACCCAGGCCAAAGGCTTCATCGGCCAAAAAGACAAAGGGGAGTCCTTCCACATTCCCTGCATCCGGTGGCAATGCAAGGTCATTACTCTGTAGACAAAGGGCAAACTCCGTCTGGGAGAAGGCTCTCCCATCCGACATCCGGCCATTCTTCCCCACATCCACATAGAGGAATTCATACTGTGCGGACACCACCGCCATCAGCACGATACTATGAAACCCCTTGTAGTTGTAAAAAAAGGAGCCAGAACGGGGTGGTGGCACGATGCGGATGTGCTTTCCGTTAATGGCTCCTCCGCAGTTGGGGAAGTCCCACCTCCTGGCAAACTCCAATGCCACAGTCTGCCATTCCTGTGGCGTGGAAGAAAGCTGGGGAATCAAACAAGATAAAACATTTTTAGTACTTTTGCAAATAACATTGCAAGCAGATTAGACAAAAACATTCGTGGCCAACATAAGTATAACATTTTGGTTAAGGATTATTAAAAAAAGAGAAACAAATTCACAATTCGCACATTGCTCACCCCCCTCTGATGGCCCAATTATTTTCTTTGGGGGGGGCTAGATGTGTTTGGGACCCCCCAAATCTCACAATCAGAAAAATTAATTAACAATTTGAGGGGGGGGGGAACTACAAGGGATCTGAAAAAAAACATCGTTAACAGGCTAGGCTAGATGTGTTTGGGCCCAGGAGAGCATGCTGGAGAGGTAAGTAAAGGTAAAAATGCATGTAGGCCAAAAAATGACTTAAAAAAGGACAGCATGCATGGGGACAAAGGGGACATTCTCAGCATATTACAATCATGCTAATTAGGGAAGGATGAAAGAAATACAATACATTATCATGCATTAAATACATAGAATGTGATATTGTATACAAAAACTTACCCTCATATAGTCATCCTGCAGGACTTGGATGATAGCAGAACAGGTCTCTGGGATTATGATGCCCAGAGCCTGGGGGGAGATGCCTGTGGTGAACTTCAGGTCCTGAAGACTTCTCCCTGTCGCCAGGTAGCGCAACGTGGCGATGAGCCTCTGCTCAGGACTGATGGCTTCACGCATAACGGTGTCCTGCCTGGTAATATAGGGGGACACCAAAGCCAACAGATGCTGAAATACGGGGTCAGACATCCGCAGAAAATTCCTGTAGTCCTCAGGATTATTCTCCACGATCTCCCGCAGCAGAGGCATGTGAGAGAATTGGTCGCACTGGAGCAACCAATTCTTGGTCCATGAACTCCTCCTCCCCCTGTTCATAGACTCGTCTTGGTCCAATACAAGAAGACCAACAGACACACAAAGTCAGTGCACAACACGATCTCTACGATGAGAACGTATCCGCAACATGGCTAAGAAACGGTCGTCTGAACAGAACAAACTAAACAGAACGCACTGAAGAACAGCAAGGCCTATGAAGAACAACCTGAAAAACAGAAACTAGTGGACAAGAATGCACTGAAAAACAGATACGACCTGACTACTTGCCCTGAAAGACAAGATACGAACCCACAAGCACCTACTGAACCGCAGAAAACGAACTGAAAGCACGAAGTCTGAAAAGCGCGAATCGTCTCTTCCCAAACTTTAACTAACACGCGGCAACACGAGATTAGCAAAAGCAGCCCAAGGGAAGACGCCATGAAAATGGAACTTCCCCTTTATACTGCCGTCGTACGTGTTGTACGTCACCGCGTTTTTAGACCGACGGGATTTTGGAATGACAGTGTGTATGCAAGCAAAGCTTCACAAGAATCTCGTCAAACTTGACAAGAAAACCGACGAGAAAAACGACGTTTGTTTTACGACGAGAAACTCGGCCGTGTGTACGAGGCTTGAGTCCTTGCCTCTCTCCCTGAAATTTCCTTCACGTAAGCAATAAACAGGGGTTTAAACTGGGCTCAGCAGGTCCCTCCTGATGTAACATACAAGTTACGGTGTGTACTGATATGGGACAAGTCGCTTTTGAGAGGAACTCTGTATTTTAATTTTATTACCATTTTATTACTACATTTTTATTACCGCATTTTATTAGCACGTGAAAACGAATGACTAAGTCAGGGAACTGCCTTACTGTTTGATTCTTCACATGACCACAGTCCCCGCCTGGTCCAGGGAATTGATGAGAGGTAACCCCTACGAGCACAGACAAAGATGACCCTGCTAACAACAGATTGGTGTAGTCATCATGATACACCCACTACATGTACCTGTAGACCACCCCTAAAGAGACCATGGTGGTTCAGTTAGTTTCTAGAACTTGCCCAGAGACCTGGAACGTGGTTGACGTGTTGTGCTTTGGATTGGCTCTGGAGTCAGGCACTGTCCTCAGATTGGCTGGAATCCTGATAACAGGCGTATAGTGTCCAAAACCCAGAAGCTGTCCAGATCTCCACGTGGTTTGCTATGCTACGCGTTACCATGTATTACGAAGTCTTTCCCTGGAAAAAGCCGACCCCCGTGCTGGACACAGGCCTAGTGTATCGACTGATTGTGGGATGTGCCCACTGCATGGTGTGAGAAAGAGGCGAGCTATGGGTCATCTGCCCATCTTGCCATCCTCGGTGCATTGAATATACACCTTAGGCTACTTGCTCTGGTTGCGGTTCACTTTCATACTACCGCTTGATGGGAACAGAAGAACTCTGACATCAGTCAGGATTCATCTGGGTTGGCCTCCCTCAATTAACACGGGGATGAGCTGCCAAATGATCCACTACTGGAGAACTGCCTGTTCTGGATGCGGAACAGTCTACCACCTGTCCACAGGACTCTGCCAGCCCTTCTGACGCTGCCCTGTTGGGGATGCCTTCCTAGCCCACCCCAGACGTAGACAGCACTGTGATCATCAGTGCCCCTCCCGCTACTCCCAAAAGCTTCTCCTGCTGCTACTTCTCCTATGCCACTGGAGTCAAGACTGCCTTCACCTGCTCACCCAAAAAAGCTTGATAAGGTGTTCTGGAGCCCTCTTATGTTTGACAGTAATTAGGAGGAATGTCCCTCCCCCCTTGAGGCTGGAAAAAGAAGGGGCATATACTGAGCTAATGATAAAAACTGAGAAACAAACTAACGACAAAAAGCTGCGACACAAAAACATGTCCCTGCCATGGGTCCCCGAGGAGGCTGCAGCTCCAGCACCACCTGTTCCTACCTCACGGAGTGACTGGCCTCACAAAATTCCACACTGCCCTGCAGACGCCTATCTCCTGCAAAGGCCGGTTCATCTTGGACCGAAATTCACCCAGTTGTCTCGGCTCCCAGTTCCCAGCACGGGTGTGATTTCCAGTGTGTGTGGCGTGCCAGTAGGATTAATGGCATCCAGCAGTTTCTTCTGTGCAGGTGGTTGCGGCTTGTTCGATCAGACGGTGCTGCACCCATCCTGCATGAAGACCCCCTTCCTTAATGTGCCTAGAACTGCCCCAGGCTGCATGTAGGCAGCCTGTAGAGGTGTATGCAGATGCAGTGGCTGCACAAACACAGCCGCATGCCAAAATTTGACATGTGGGCAGGAGCAAGTGCACCGATCTGACTGCATACGTTTTCTTAGATATACTCTGACATGGCTACTGTCTCTCTGATAGAGAGTGAGTAGACATGAGCTCAGGGCAGGGAAGATCTTTGTAGGAGATAAGACAGTTGTAGGGATGATGAGAGGGGAGGTGGTTTGCAGCGTTTTTTGCAGACCGTAATATCCTGGAAGAATAGATGATGCAGAGGAAGCATCAGAGTGGTGGTAGCTCCTGGCCAACGGTGCAAAACCTTGGAAAGACAAGTCTGTGGTAGTAAGACCACCAAGACAACATCTGACCAGAGTGGGCGGGCAAATCTCTTTTCAATAAGGGCAGTTAGAGAGTCATGGAACTGGTGGACTTTAGGAACTAGAAAGGAAATTTTCTCATGATGTAGAACTCGAATGTGCATAGATACAAAGGACATTTGGAACCAAAGAGGCCTACAGGTAAAGTATAGAAATCACCAGAGAGAAAGAATGGACTCCCAACTAGGAAGCTAGGGATTGCTTAATAGAGTTCCGGCCTAGAGTCCACATATGCAGAATCTTGATATAAAAGTCCAGCGGATGGAAATGGACAAGGTGAAATGAGATAAAATTATGAAGCAGAGTCAGATCTAGATCACCACCCTCTGGGTAAACTAGACCTGGGAATTTCCCAGATGGACTAGACAAGTCTTCAATAGTCAGCCATTGTCCCCAAAGTTGAGGCAAAACCCAAGATTTAGTCGACTAGTATGTTCCTCAGGCATGGGGTTTGTGCTTTTATTGCATGGGTTCTTCCAAGGTTTGCATGGATTAAATGATAGGTGGTTTAAGAGTCTTCTGGAAAATGGGGGCTAAACGGCCAGCTGTAAGGTAATGTATTCTAGATCTTTCTAGAGCTTGCTCATGGAAATATAAGTCAGTTTAGATACAGAGAGCATTCAAGTCATCCAGGGCAACAGGAATGGGCCTTCCAGCTAAAGGTTGAGAAAAACAACAGTGCAGTGTATGAGCGCACACCAAATTAAATCCATCCTCTTTATTTCCAAAGGTTAAAAACAAAACAGCACAACTACACAGATAGCAATGTTGATGTGTTTCATGTCCTACTGACGCTTGATCATAATCGGCTGAGTCTGCATGCAGACAGCGTATATAAAGCCGTCAATCAAAATGTAACCTCATCTAAGCTGCACACAGACCTACATAGATTCACAATCAAACTTTGACATTTACGTAGACCTAAATAGATAAAACCAATGAAAATGCTGGAGTCTAAGGTTGAAGGGCCAACCAAATTACCCTGAGATCCAGGATGTTGATGGAAGACAGCCAATGACCAAGTCCCTTGCACCAAGAGGTCATCCAGGACTCCTTCAAAGCCTGACAGGCAAATATCTGTTGTGAGAACCTTTCATGACTTTGGGGCTGAGGGTTTCCCTGACTCAGGACAGCAACCAGGTTGAAAATCCACACCACACCAGCGAGAGTCTGACCTTACAGGTCAGACACAAGCAGTGGACCAAGGAACAAGTTTTTTGTCCCAAGCTGCCAGAAAGTTGAGATGCAATGGTCTGAAAAGAAACTGGGTGCATGGCTGGCCACAGCAGGGGGACCAGGAGATCAGCACACCTAGAAGTGTTGCTTTCTGGAGAAGTTTCCACTGAGATTTCCCTGTATCAGAGCACTGTTTGTCAGCACAGGCTGCAAGTAAGGTAAGCATTGTGTTTCTTCTTTTCAGGGAATATATATATATATATAGCGATACCCCCAGTTAAGAGGGCTGCCTGTATGATTTTTGGGCCCTGTAGTGCACCGCTGTCAACCCCTGGCAATCGGCTCTAACCTCCCTTGGCACAGTTAGTGTGGGACGATAGGATTGTGAGGCCTGTAACTCACAGCGGCACAATCCTATGACAAGAATACACAGTAATGTTTTAAAACTTTCTTTAACTATTTCTTCTGTAAAGTAAAGAACACAGACACCAATATGCTTAACCCTAATATGTTTACTTAGATTAATGGGTAAGCAGTAAAACAGGTGGGTACATGTCATAAGCAGAGCCCTGCAATAAACAGTGTTAACAAGCAAACAAGTATTCAACGTTATGCAACTCTAACAGTCCCCTTTGCAGCTACTTCCCCTCGTGGGCATAATGGCACCCAGGAATGTCTACGCTACCCAGTCAGGCCTGACTGAACTAAAGTGGAAGTCCTGTAAGGAACTTGAAGAACAGAATTGTAATCCACCAAGGTAACAAAGGTACTGTGTCTGTTTATGAGCAGGTGCTCTCTCACCCAACCGGACCAGTCCACATCCGTTTCTTCCGCCGCGGTGCCTAAACACACCGATCCATCGACATCCGGGTCTTCGGTCCTCCTGGCAAAGGTGCAGTATCAAGGAGAGACGTCCCTCAGGTTCCTCGGTGTGCGCGGAAGGCTCTTTGGAGCAAACGGCCAGGCTTCTGGCCTAAGGTTACAGGAGCTTAGACAGCAGTTCAGCTTGCTGGACGGGCGGTGTCCAAAAAGAAAACTGGGCTCCGCCTCTCCCTTATAAAGTCCACCCCAGCAGTCCTTGCGCGGGGCAAGGCACCCTGGGTGCCTAAAAGTGTACTGGGTAATGTAGTCTCTGAGGGATTTAAAAGGCAATACCCCGCTACACACACACACATATATATATATATATTGTGACAGCAGGAAGGTAAAGTCACCTGGTTGCATCCAGGGGGGTAGATATATTTCGCCCAGATTCAGGCTTTATGCTGACTTATACAACTAGGGTGGAGAGTTGTATAAGCCCAGCTGAGGCTAGTAGGCTCATGGATGACTCATACCTCTAGGGAGAGTGTGGGGCGTCGTACAGACAGGGAGTTGATGAGGCCAGCTGAAGCTTGTCAGCTCATTTAGGCCTCTATAAGAACTCCCAGATTCATTAGATGTTAGCTCATGCCTGGAACCAGACCTGTGTGGACTGTCTAGGGAGAGTGAACCCCTGTGCGGTGAGGCAAAGCCTGTGTGGCTATTTGTTTGGACTTTTACTAAACCAGGGACTTAGGGACTAGGACAGCACTAGGCTGATCCCAGTTGTTAGTTAGGAAACCTGTATGTTTAGTCAGAGGTCAACTTGACCAGGATTTATTTTGGTTATGTTTCTTTTGCTTTGCTGTGTTTTGTCACTGTAAAATAGAAAATAAACCGCACCTTTTTTTGATTTTGAAAACCACAACCTCCGTTTGCTGGGCCTGTTTTGTGTGGGGAGCCCATCCCGGGGGTCACACACACCCGCTGCCGAGCTAACCCCCTCACAATATATATATATATATATATATAAACATACATATATAAATACACACACACACACATATACACTGTATATATATTTTTGTCAACAAGACATGTGGATTAAAGTTAGAGTCAGAAAAAACTATTCTGTCCTATAATGTTACAGACCAAGTATGTAAAACAAGTAAAAAATGTGCAATGCACATGTACCTCAATATGTAAGTTCAGTATGGTACCAAATAGTCCAGGAACAAGGATAAAACAGATGTATAGATTTATACATATACTCTCGGGTTCATATGTATTAGAGGGTCAGTCAGGGCAGCCGCCGATAAGACCAGAAGCAGGTTTCCAGTGAGCTAAAATAAAACAAGGAGGGGCGCCTCTGAGTATATCTCAATAAAGCATTTAATAAGCAGCAATATTCACTCACATGGGGGAATGAAGAGTTGCATTCACGATTCACAGCTGGGCTGAAGAGTTGGGGTGGGACTGCAGGTCACAGCAAGTCTGTCTGGGCTGGCACCACATCTAGTCCTAGGCAGGAGAGCGTGGGATGGCAGAGCACAGCAAGTGTCCTTCAGGGACCCAGTTTGGTCATACCACAGTCAGGAGAATAGTCCATTCGACGTTGGTATGGGTTCCAACAAATAAAGGTAGATGAATGAAAGGGGCTAGACGTCAAGGCTGGATGGCTGACCGTGCTGTGGCTTACAAAGTTCGTCTGACTTCCGGGATGTAATAGGGAGACACGGCCGTGTGATTGGAGGCCAGAACGAGGCTTGGACAGCACACCAGAGCACGGCGCCGGGCTTTGACGTCATCGATATGCAACGCGTTTCAGAGCAGGCTCGCTATTGGTGGGGGAACAGCGGCACTCCTTTCCCAAGCATAGGGTGTAAAGAAATTGGGATGAAAGTTTTTATGGACTGACGGGGGGCAGGACCAGCGCGTGAATAGGAAAGTGTCAGCATTTTACATTGAAAAAAAGAACATTAGAAGACATATAAATGTAAACAGAGAATATATGCCATAAGTGAATGCATTATACATAAAAACATTTTAAGAAAAAACATCAAATAATTAATCATAAAATAAACACATGTCCAATATATATAAAAAAACAGACATAAATAGATTAAAAAGATGGTATTTTTAATCATTTAGGACAGAATGGATGCAGACTAGTTATTTAGAAAAGGGAGGGGGGAGGAGAGGGGGGGGAAGCATAGTCAGCTCTATACCTAAATTCTGTATAAGAATCTTAGATTGGGCCGACTATACTCGTATAAGATCCAATTGGATTAAATAAAATTAAGATTATGATGGAATTTAAATGGAATATAAATTATACATCATTATGACCGGTCAGTTCATCTCATGCTTATCTGATCACATCTATATACATATGCATACATATATACACAGTAGGAATAACTTGCCATTGAAATCAAAGTAGTTGTGAGTGAGACAAAAATTTGTAGCCTCTAGGATGAATGTGGCTTGTCTGGAGTTGATAAGGGGGTCCTGTGCAAGGAAATATTCCAAAGCTAGTAGGCCAAACTGATGCGGGATAGATGTATAAAAGTGACGTGCCGTCTAGGGACAGCCACATATTGGATGATTCCCACCTATAGGGTGCAAGTAGTTCCAACAGGTGGAAGCCGTCTGATATAGGATGGCAACTGTTGGAATATAGGTTGTAGATTTAGGTCAGTATACTGACTGAATCCTGTGGTGACACTAGCCATGGCGGCCACAATTGGCCCACCAGGGGGGGAAGTAAGATTTTTGTCGACCTTCGGCAAATGGTAAAAATAGGGGATTTGATAAAAACTTTTTTTTAAAAAGGAACCTTCCGTTTTGTTAATCACTCCGCTGTCAAGAGCTGATTTAACTAAAACATTGACCTCCGCTGCAAAGTCATTGGTGGGATCTTTTGTGAGTTTTTTGTAAGTAGTCCTATCAGATAGTAGTCTCTGGGCTTCTTTGATGTAGTCTTATTTTGCAGAACTATACCACCTCCTTTGTCGGCAGATTTGATAATGATATCCGCGTGTGGATTAAGGAGTCTAAGGCACAAGTTTCAGGGACAGTAAGATTGTGTTGATGTGGTGATACGGTAGAGGATGTCTGACAAAGCTTGAGGAAGTCTGCATATACAACTCTATAAAAGCTCTCTAGGTAAGGGCCTTTAGATTGGGCCGGGTAGAAGACTGACTTAGGTTTGAAGGATGAATGTATTATGGGTGGAGAGGTAGCAAAGTGCTGCGTGAAGAGACTTAATGTGTCGTCTTCTTCAGTTGGGGATTCCAAACCATTTACAATCTCACCATCATATTCAAAAGGAGTTATAAGGTAGGGGAAGTAAAGAGGGATCTGTCTCAGCTATGGCGGGGTTATCCTGCTTAGCATGAAAAAATCTTTTTAGGGTCAGATTGCGAATATATCTATTTAAATCCTTAAATAGAAGGAAAGGATTGGGCTTATTTACTGGTGCAAAATTAAGTCCTCTGCTAAGAAGACTGGTATCTGCAGTAGAAAGATGAAGGGATGATAAGTAGAGTTGAGCGGACACCTGGATGTTCAGGTTCGACCGAACTTCGGGAAAAAGTTCGAGTTCGGGACCGAACTTGACCCCGAACCCCATTGAAGTCAATGGGGACCCGAACTTCTGAGGACTATTCGCGCTTGTTTCCCGTGCTTAGAATTGTCCCTGCACAAAGTGTCATTTCTGAAGGAAAAAAAGTCATTTAAAACTCACTCGCGGCTATAATGAATTGTCGGCTCCCGGCAATACATAGAAAAGTCATTGATAAAAAAAATTAAAAAAAGCGTGGGGGTTCCCCCAAATTCAATTACCAGGCCCTTCAGGTCTGGTATGGATATTAAGGGGAACCCTGCCTCAAATATCCCTTCAGGTCTGGTATGGATTTTAAGGGGAACTCCACCCCAAATTTAAAAAAAAAATGGCGTGGAGTACCCCCAAAAATCCAGACCAGACCCTTTATCCGAGCACGCAACCTGGCAGGCCGCAGAAAAAGAGGGGGGGACGAGAGAGCGCCCCCCCTCCTGAACCGTACCAGGCAACATGCCCTCAACATGGGGAGGATATCCCCATGTTGATGGGGAAAAGGGCCTCATCCCCACAACCCTTTGCCCGGTGGTTGTGGGGGTCTGCGGGCGGGGGGCTTATCGGAATCTGGAAGACCCCTTTAACAAAGGGGACCCTCAGATCCCGGCCCCCCCATGTGAATTGGTAAGGGGTACATTGTACCCCTACCATTTCACGAAGAAAGTGTATTTTTTTTTTAAAAAAACAGACACCTTGGAAAAGTCCTTTATTAAAAATAAAAAAAAACATTCCAGCGATGAAATCCAGTGTCCCGCGGCGATCCCGATGTCCAGCGCTGTCCAAACGAGACGTCATTGGCTGAGCCTGAGCGGACCTGATGGTGAACTACCTCCGCAGTGTATTAAATGAATAGACCCGCCCCTTCTAAAGTTCCCCATCAGGTCCGCTCAGCCAATGACGTAGCTGTAAGGCTAAGCGGACCAGATTCACATAGGGGGGGCGGGATCTGGGGGTCCCCTTTGTTAAAGGGGTCTTCCAGATTCCGATAAGCCCCCCCGCCCACAGACCCCCACAACCACCGGGCAAGGGTTGTGGAGATGAGGCCCTTGTCCGCATCAACATGGGGACATCCTCCCCATGTTAAGGGCATGTGGCCTGGTACCGTTCAGGAGGGGGGGCGCTCTCTCGTCCCCCCTCTTTTCCTGCGGCCTGTCAGGTTGCGTGCTCGGATAAAGGGTCTGGTGTGGATTTTTAGGGGGACTCCACGCCATTTTTTTTTTAATTTGGGGTGGAGTTCCCCTTAAAATCCATACCAGACCTGAAGGGCCTGGTATGGATATCTGGGGGAACTCCACGCATTTTTTTTTAAAATTTGCAGCAGGGTTCCCCTTAATATCCATACCAGACCTGAAGGGCCTGGTAATTGAATTTGGGGGGACCCCCACGCTTTTTTTTTTGTTATATCAATGACTTTTCTATGTATTGCTGGGAGCCAACAATTCATTATAGCCGCGAGTGAGTTTTAAATTACTTTTTTTCCTTCAGAAATTACACTTTGTGCAGGGACAGTTCTAAGCACGGGAAACAAGCGCGACTTTACATGCATATTGTCGAACACCGGACCCGAACCCGAACATACAGTCAATTGTTGGGTTTGGGTCCGGGACCCAAAAGTTCGGTACGGACCCGAACTTTACAGTTCGGGTCCGCTCAACCCTAATGATAAGTTAAAAAATCTTTACAGTTTGCGGAATTTCTGTGTGTTGTTTTCCTGTCTCTTTTCATCGTCCTCCTCTGCAGCCTCTCCGGTGAGCTTTCTTTTTCTCCGGTCGGCTCGAGGAGGAGTAGGATTAGTAGGGGGCAGGGCTGGACTGGGACAAAAAATTTGGCCCTGGACTTCATCCAGACCGGCCCACTTTAATTCAATAAAATGCTGCCCCCCCACCCCCCCAAAAAAATCACGCCCACCAAAAGGCCCCTACATCCATTATTGTATATCATGAGAGGGTGAACGAGAGGGGAATGAGAGAGGGAGGGTTGAGGGAAAGGGAGTGAGAGGGGGTGGGTGAGAGAGGGGGGCGAGTGCAAGAGAGGGAGTGAGTGTAAAAGAGAGGGGGCGAGTGTAGGACCCCTTTCACACTGAGGCATTTTTCAGGCGCTTTTGGGCTAAAAATAGTGCCTGTAAAGCGCCTCTGCTGCAGTCCCAGTGTGAAAGTCCGAGTGCTTTCACACTGGGGCGCTGCCAGGGAGTTAAAAAAAAGTCCTCCAAGCAGCATCTTTGGGGCGGTGGAGGAGCGGTGTACACACCGCTCCTGCCCATTCAAGTGAATGGCCACCGCTGCTGAAGCACCTGCAAAGCACTTCAGCAGCAGCACTACACGGGCGCATTTAACCTTTAAATTTGGCTGCTAGCCGGGGTTAAAAGCACCTGCTAGAAGCCGAATAGCGCAGCTAAAATGACAGTAAAGTGCTGCTAAAATTAGCAGCGTTTTACCGTCAATGCCCACCCCAGTGTGAAAGCAGCCTAAGAGTCAGGGAGTGAATGAGACAGAGGAAAGGGCAGAGAGACAGAGGGGGGAGCTGAGAGATAGAGGAGGAGAGCTGAGAGACAGAGGAGGGGTCTGATAGACAGAGGGGGGTCTGAGAG
Organism: Rana muscosa; assembly: GCA_029206835.1. NCBI lineage: Eukaryota > Metazoa > Chordata > Amphibia > Anura > Ranidae > Rana > Rana muscosa. The sequence continues at coordinate 929,285,860 of CM055116.1, read as the reverse complement.
ACAGAGGGGGGGTCTGAGAGACAGAGGGGGGGTCTGAGAGACAGAGGGGGAGCTGAGAGACACAGAGGGGGAGATGAGAGAGACAGAGGGGGAGATGAGAGAGACGGGAGGGAGATGAGAGAGACAGGGGGGAGCTGAGAGACAGAGGAGGGGGCTGAGAGAGAGGGGGAGCTGAGAGACAGAGGGGGGAGCTGAGAGACAGAGGAGGGAGCTGATAGAGCGTGGAGGGGTCTGAAAGACAGAAGGGGGCTGAGAGACAGAGGGGGGGCTGAGAGACAGAGGGGGAGAGCTGAGAGACAGAGGGGGAGAGCTGAGAGACAGAGGGGGAGAGCTGAGAGACAGAGGGGGAGAGCTGAGAGACAGAGGGGGAGAGCTGAGAGACAGAGGGGGAGAGCTGAGAGACAGAGGGGGAGAGCTGAGAGACAGAGGGGGAGAGCTGAGAGACAGAGGGGGAGAGCTGAGAGACAGAGGAGGAGAGCTGAGAGACAGAGGAGGAGAGCTGAGAGACAGAGGAGGAGAGCTGAGAGACAGAGGGGGCAGAGAGACAGAGGGGAGGGCTGAGACAGACCACATAGCACTGTCCCTTTCTGCAGTCCCTCCTCTGCTCACCTCCCCGCTGTCTCCGTGTTCTGGCATGTTTGTGTAGAATGCCAGGTACCTGATGGGCAGCAGCTGCAGCGCCGAGTCTCCCTCTTGATCCGGGGGGTGCTCTCGCTGCTCTGCACCTTACAGTGGCGCATGTTCTCTTCCTCCGGGTTCCCAGTCAGCCTGCCCTCCGGCCCAGGCCGCATGGTTCCTGGAGCAGAGAGAAGGTGGAGGAATCGAGGTTCTGGGAGCGCCGGGGTGGCCGCGCTCACTACTGTTCGCCTCTTCTGTGTTCAGGGAGGGGGTGGAGCTCTTCTCCCTCCTCGGAATTTTACATCCAACTGCCCTCCTCGCTGGCCACCTTCCCCGAATCCCCGCCGCTGTTTGCTGCCACGCTCCCGCTGCCGCCGAACTGCATAAAAAAACGGGCCCACAAAAAATATATATATATATATATATATATATATATATATATATATATATATATATATATATATATTTTTTTATTTTTTTTTTTTTTAAACGGCCCACCGGGAAACTCCCGGTAGTTCCTATGGCCAGTCCATCCCTGGTAGGGGGAGAGGTGGTGGTGATAATGAGATCTGAGGTATCAGTGTTGTTAGAGTTAGGTAGATTAATAGGTTTAGGATGGTCGACAGTACTGATGGCACCGTCAGTCGCTGGTAGGACATCCATAAGGTCATCATTGGGATTCCCAGGTGTGTCGGAATTTAATGGGTCGGATGCATCATTTGACTGAGAATTATTCAGTGTTGATGAAGGCAAGATATTTTTGGAAAAAGAGGTGTTCATAGCAAGGGTGGCACCATGATCCCTACCTACATAGGAGGGTCTGTTATAAAAACAGTTTAGGTCGGTGAGCAGATTGTTTAGTTTGGTGGTCTGGTTCTTATCTGCCAGGCGACCAGGCTGGAGGGGTGGTGTGGTTCTTATGGGTGATCTTGAAAAGGAAAGGGGGGGGAGAAATAGGAGGGGGGGAATAGAGGGGGAGAGAAGGCAAGGGCGGGGAAAAAAAGAGTGGTTGGGGGTTAAGGGGAAAGGACAGAGAACCAGAGGGGGGCAGTGGTATTCATACTCAGAGCCAGAGGAGCCGAAAGGTTCTAGTCTAGATATATACCGTATATACTTGAGTATAAGCTGACCCGAATATAAGCCGAGGCACCTAATTTTACCACAAAAAACTGGGAAAACGTATTGACGCGAGTATAAGCCTAGGGTGTCCATCTGAATGCCTCACTGTGTCCATGCCTCACTGTGCCCATGCCTCGACTGACGTTTAACATGGGAGTCTATAGAAGGGCTTCCCTGGCTTTGAAAAATCAGTGCTCCCCGGTCGTAGGTTTTCCAGACAAAAAACTTTGCACGCTTATAGAGAAGGAATGGGGCTATATGTGTGCCAAGTTTCGGGTCCAGGGGACCTACGACCGGCCGGAACCGGGTCCCCAAATTTCCTGGAGAAATGACTGTTTAACATAGGAGTCTATGGAAGGGGTTCCCGGCTTTGAAAAATCGGTGCTCCCCGGCTTTGAAAAATCGGTGCTCCCCGGCCGTAGGTCCCCTGGACAACAAACTTTGCACACTTGTAGAGGAAGAGTGAGGCTACATGTGTGACAAGCTTGAGGTTCAGGGGACCTACTGCCGGCCGGTACCGGGTCCCCAAAATCCGGGAGATCAGGCGCAAAAAGGTGACTCGAGTATAAGCCGAGGGGGGCATTTTCAGCACGAAAAAATGTGCAGAAAAACACGGCTTATACTCGAGTATATACGGTACTTACTGGACAGCGTACCCGCCACCCCCATATATAAAAAGATAAGAGTAAAAAACCTGTGGTAAAAATGACAAAGATATCTATATAAGTAACAGGGAAAGTAATATTATGGGAGATAGTACAGGTAATGTCATGTTGTGGGGTCTAACATAGGATCACTATAATACAGTAGCTATCTCTATTCCTTTGTTCAAGCCACCAGGTGAGAGAACATCCAGGTTATAAATCCAGAATTTCTCTCTGGCGCACAATTTTTTGAAGCGTTCAGCCTCTGTCATAGAGTTGGGGATTTATTCGATGACCCAGACACTTAACCCAGTGGTAGACTTTTTATGGTATTCTGTAAAGTGTAGTGGGACACTATGCATGTCCTTACCGCCTTCTATCAGTCGTCGATGCTGGCCAAAACGCTGCCTTAGCGGACAGATAGTTCGGCCAACATAAATCAACCCACAGGGGCATGTGAGGCCATACACTACAAAGTTGGAAGAACAGTTGTAAAAGTTGTCAAGTTGGTAGGTTTTGCCCTTGGAATAGAAAGATTTTTTACCATGCTGAACAAACGAACATGTTTTACAACAGGCTTTTTTACATTGGTACATACCAACTAGGGGTATGAGGGTGATGGAAGTGGCAATGGTTTAGTTGGTTTTCAGTTTACTCTGAGCTATCTTATTTTTAAGATTAGGGGCTTTGCGGTAGGTGATTCTTGGTATAGGCGGAAGAATAGTTTTAAGGAGGGGATCTTGTTGTAGAATGTTCTAATGTTTACTTAGAATATTTTCCATCTTTATATACTGGTAGTGAAAGGTGGTAATGAATCTAGTGGAGTGATATATTTTGTTTTTATCTATTTTGTCCAGTTTGCCTTTGGAATAGTAGTTGCAGGCTTGATCAACCAATACTTTGGTGTACTCTTTGTCAGCAAATTTTGTTTTCAACTGAATACTTAGTGTATCATAATCGGTATCTACTGTGCAATTTTGCTGTAGGCGACAAAACTGTCCTTTTGGTATGTTTTTGGTCCACTTTGGGTAATGGCAGCTCTTATAATGAAGGAAAGAGTTGCCGGCCGTAGGTTTGGTAATTTTTAGCAATATGGTCTTCTCTGTGTGGCCTAATTCTATCTCCAGAAAGGGTAAACTAATAGGGTCAGAGGCATGGGTGAAGGATAGGCCGTAAGGATTGTTGTTGCAATGGCTCACAAATGAAGAGATCAGATCAGGGGGGCCATCCCAGATCACAATTAGGTCATCGATATATCGACCAAAGAAAATTAAGTTGGCAGAATAAGGGTTGTTGTATGAAATATAGTTCTTTTCCCAGTAACCCATAGCTAAATTAGCATAGGATGGGGCAAAGTTGGCTCCCATAGCGGTCCCTTGCACTTGTAGGGAGAACTCGCCATTGAAATCAAAGTAGTTGTGAGTGAGACAAAAATTTGTAGCCTCTAGGATGAATGCGGCTTGTCTGGAGTTGATAAGGGGGTCCTGTGCAAGGAAATATTCCAAAGCTAGATGGGCCAAACTGATGCGGGATAGATGTAAAAAGTGACGTGACATCTAGGGACAACCACATATAGGATGATTCCCACCTATAGGGTGCAAGTAGTTCCAACAGGTGGGAGCCGTCTCTGATATAGGATGGCAACTGTTGGACTATAGGTTGTAGATATAGGTCAATATACTGACTGAATCCTGTGGTGACACTATCCATGGCGGCCACAATTTGCCTGCCAGGGGGGGGGGGGTAAGATTCTTGTGGACCTTTGGCAAATGGTAAAAATAGGGGATTTGATAAAAACTTTTTCTAAAAAAGGAAGCTTCCGTTTTGTTAATCACTCCGCTGTCAAGAGCGGATTTAACTAAAACATTGACCTCTGCTGCAAAGTCATTGGTGGGATCTTTTGTGAGTTTTTTGTAAGTAGTCCTATCAGATAGTAGTTTCAGTAATGCCCTGTACACACGATTGGATTTCCGATGGATTTTTCCATCGGAAATCCAATGAAGCTGACTTCCATCAGTCTTGCCTACACACCATCAGTCAAAAATCCGACCGTCCCAAACGCTGTGACGTAAAACACTCTGAAGAGCCGAGAAAAATTATTCAATGCTTCTGAGCATGCGTCGACTTGATTCTGAGAATGCATGGGTTTTTTCTCCGATGGAGTTCCCCACAGACGATCGGAATTTTCTATCGTTTTTTTTTCCATCGGTAAAATTTAAAACATGTTCTATTTTTTTATACCGATGGGGCCCACACACGATTGGTTTGTTCGATGAAAAAAGTCCATCTGTCTTTTTTCATCAGAAAAACCGATCATGTGTACGCGGCATAAGTAAACATTGGAACATTCTACAACAAGATCCCCTCCTTAAAACTATTCTTCCGCCTATACCAAGAATCATCTACCGCAAAGCCCCTAATCTTAAAAATAAGATAGCTCAGAGTAAACTGAAAACCGACCAAACCATTGCCACTTCCATCACCCTCATAAACCTAGTTGGTATGTACCAATGTAAAAAAGCCTGTTGTAAAACATGTTCGTTTGTTCAGCATGGTAAAAAATCTTTCTATTCCAAGGGCAAAACCTACCAACTTGACAACTTTTACAACTGTTCTTCCAACTTTGTAGTGTATGACCTTACATGCCCCTGTGGGTTGATTTATGTTGGCCGAACTATCTGTCCGCTAAGGCAGCGTTTCGGCCAGCATCGACGACTGATAGAAGGCGGTAAGGACATGCATAGTGTCCCACGACACTTTACAGAATACCATAAAAAGTCTACCACTGGGTTAAGTGTCTGGGTCATCGAATAAATCCCCAACTCTATGACAGAGGCTGAACGCTTCAAAAAATTGTGCGCCAGAGAGACATTCTGGATTTATAACCTGGATGTTCTCTCACCTGGCGGCTTGAACGAAGGAATAGAGATAGCTACTGTATTATAGTGATCTTATGTTAGACCCCACAACATGACATTACCTGTACTATCTCCTATAATATTACTTTCCCTGTTACTTGTATAGATATCTTTGTAATTTTTACCACAGGTTTTTTACTCTTATCTTTTTATATATGGGGGTGGCGGGTACGCTGTCCAGTAAGTATATATCTAGACTAGAACCTTTCGGCTCCTTTTGCCCTGCTCTGAGTATGAATACCACTGCCCCCCTCTGGTTCCCTCCCTCCCTTAAACCCCAACCACTCCCACCCCCTTTCTTTTTTCCCCCCGACCTTGCCTCCTCCCCCCCCCTTTTTTTTCTCCCATATACACCATCTGAGATTAATTATCCCATGCATGTGTATATATGAATGCATATGTATACATATGTATATACATGTGATCAGATCAGCATGAGATGACCGGGCATAATGATGTAAAATTTATATTCCATTTAAATTCTATCATAATCTTAACTTTATTTAATCCAATTGGATCTTATATGAGTCTAGTCGGCCCAATCTCAGATTCTTCTACAGAATTTAGATACAGAGCAGACTATATTTCCCCCCTCCCCCGTCCCGCCCCCTCTTTCTTTTTATAGTCGGCCCAATCCAAGATTCTCCTACAGAATTTAGGTATAGAACTGACTATGCTTCCCCTCCCTTCTCCTCCCCCCCCCCCTTCTAAATAGCTAGTCTGCATCCATTCCGTCCTAAATGATTAAAAATACCATCTTTTTATGTCTGTTTTTTATATATAATGGACATGTGTTTATTTTATGATTAATTATGTATGATGTTTTTTCTTAAAATGTTTTTTATGTATAATGCATTCACTTATGGCAGATATTCTGTTTACATTTATAGGTCTTCTAATGTTCTTTTTTTCAATGTAAAATGCTGACACTTTCCTATTCACGTGCTGGCCCCGCCCCCGTCAGTCTATAAAAACTTTCAGCCCAATTTCTTTACACCCTATGCTTGAGAAAGGAGTGCCGCTGTTCCCCCACCAATAGCGAGCCTGCTCCGAAACGCGTTGCATGTCGATGACGTAAAAGCCCGGCGCCGTGCTCTGGTGTGCTGTCCAAGCCTCGTTCTGGCCTCCAATCACACGGCCGTGTCTCCCTATTACATCCCGGAAGTCAGACGAACTTTGTAAGCCACAGCGCGGCCAGCCATCCAGCTCTGATGTCCAACCCCTTCATCTACCTTTATTTGTTGGAACCCATACCAACGTCGGATGGACTATTCTCCTGACTGTGGTATGACCAAACTGGGTCCCTGAAGGACACTTGCTGTGCTCTGCCATCCCATGCTCTCCGGCCTAGGACTAGATGTGGTGCCAGCCGAGATGGACTTGCTGTGACCTGCAGTCCCACCCCAACTCTTCAGCCCAGCTGTGAATCGTGAATGCAACTCTTCATTCCCCCATGTGAGTGAATATTGCTGCTTAATAAATTCTTTATTGATACATACTCAGAGGCACCACTCTTGTTTTATTTCAGACCAAGTATGTGCCTTGCTGGACCTTTGATTCAACACCACCTATTTCAAGTGCAGGAATACATTTTGACAGAAACATGGCTGTGCTATGGGGGGTCACCTATACATATCTCCCATTGTAGCTAACCTGTACATGGAGGAGGTGGAGACAAGAACATTGAAGTCTTTCAGGGGAATAATGCTGGTCATTAGTTCAAGTATGCTGATGATACATGGGTCAAGATTAGAACATCAGAAATACAAGCACTAGATGAAAACATAATTTCCGTTGACAAATACATCAAGTGTACACAGTAAGGGGCACCGAAATAACAAATTGCTCTTTCTGGAATGTGTTACAGGTCTGTCAAGGAGGGGAGGTGAATTGGACAATGAGGTCTACAGGAAACCTCACAACACAGACCAGTATGTGCTTTTTAACTAGCCACTGGAACACAAACTGGGAGTTATTATGACTTTGCAATATAGGGCTGAAATGGGGAGAAAACAAATGAGTGTAGCGACCTCACCCCTTCTCACCCCTTCTCATTCTCGGCCTGTTGTCTTGTCTAGGGGGTTAGTACTGGGGGGAGGGATGCGGTACACCATGGCCCATGTCCTCCAGAGAGACTGGAGGTGAAAGACAGAACTATCGGGTTTTTTGTATATGTCTCAGAGTCAAATCCTTTCTCTGAAATGACTCCCGTTGCTCCCAGTAACCAGAGTTCCACACACTGAAAAGGTCCAACTCGTATTTATTCTCTTCCAGTAATAAATAGTCATACAGCACAGACAGGTGGAGACCCATAGAACACTTCAGTATATGTGGGGAGTAGGTTAAGGCACAATCCTTTAAGTAGAGCTAACCACTGTGGTGTCACCAATGGCTGTGATGTATAGTCGCTGCCACCGACTAGATAGAACAAGAGCATGAATTACCTTCGCTATCACAGCCCCTGTCAAAGGGAAGACATCCGTCCAAGAGAGTTACCGGAGGCCTCTCCGTCACCGGCAAATGCTGCGCCGGACTCTCCGGAGAAGTTCCGCTCACCAGCCTCCTCGTCTCAGACACGGTCACCCAAGGCTTTAGGGCCCCCTCGGATTCCTCCAATCTCGCTGAACCCAGTCGGAGGTACTGAGTCCCAGGCTTCCGCATTAGTACCTCACCCCAGGCTAAAGGTGCTTGGGATGGACTCCATCTTCGCTCCGGCCAGGTCAAGGGCACCTGGGCCCGGAAATCCAGAACGCCAGCACCCAGGCTGAATGTGCCTGGGCGCGGCCGCGTCCTCCGACTCTGAACCCCAAGGTCAGGGCGTCCACCCCTTTTATCTCCTCTCCCTTAGCGTCACAGCAGGTTCCCCGCCCCGCCGTACCAGTGCCAGGAAAGGACAAAAAGGGATGCAGTCTTGCGGTGAGTGTTCAGCTCCGGCCAAGGGCGACAGTGCCACCTGCATGCCGCAGGGAACCTCACACCACCAGAGTCCTCCAAGAACCACAAAAGGGTCTCAGATTCCCTAACAATCCATGCATCTGGGTTACACTACCACCCAGATGCCTCCCCTAAATTCAAATACCTGCAACATGAGTCTAAAGACAATGACTACAGACATCTTACTGGAGGTATACCATTCATAATGTGCTAGCATGCAGTGCATTCTAACACATTCTGCCCTGTACTTTTTTAAGAACTTCACTACCGCTTTAAACATCCACAAGGTCAAGCAAAAATGCAGGACCATCAAACAGAGGGGAGAAGCAGAACACGTGGTAATCTAATCATATTTATTATGTATGTAGTTTGAGTGTCGGAAAAACTGAGATGGATCTTTAACAAACATCGCATCCCTTTTTCCGATTAGCTCATTAATACACAGACAGAAGCTTGCACATCCTAAAGACTCAAAATCCAAACACAAGAATATTACAGCGTAGTGAGGACTGCAAAGATATATACCCTGGGGAGACAAATCAACCTCTCAACAAAAGGAATGGCAATTTATGAAAAAAGGGACATTCTTTTTGAGGACCGTGAAGTGCATATTTTGGACAGAGAGGCTTATTTACTAAAACTGGACAGTGCAAAATCTGATACATCTCTGCATAGTAAACCAATCAGCTTCCGGGTTTTATTGTCAAAGCCTAATTGAACAAGCTGAAGTTTGAAGCTGATTAGCTACCATGCAGAGCTGTACCAGATTATAAGTGCACCAGCTTTAGTAAATCTCCCCCACAGGGTCTGATTCACATCAGTTTTAAACCTCTAACCTAGAAATCTGGCAATTCGTCTATGGGGCCAACTGGCAACTAACGTCTGTGGAGCTTTCTGACACCAGCATGGTATTATGTAACAAGGCCCACAAATTTCACGCCTCCTATTCTGTTCTTGAACAATCAAAATGTACACATTCCATGGTGATTGGATTAGGGGAGTTTTAGGCATGGATATAAAAGCTAGGGTATCTTCCTGACACATTGGAAATGAAGAAGTGGCTTGGATCGCTATAAAACATCTTTAACAACTTCAGCTCTCTGGATGTAGGTAGTGAAGGTTGAGAATGGTGAGTAAAGGGTCAACCACAAAGCTCATGACTGCAGTTTTAAGACTTGACATGACATGTTTGGTATCTATTTGCTTGATGCAACTCCGTCTTTTATATTTTACCATATATTGGTTTTAAAATGTGTGTGCACTAAAATTTATTTTATTATATTTGTAGCGCCCTGCTCCTATTGTGTAGGTGCTAGTGGTAAATTTAGTTGTCTGAGCTGTAGTTTAGCTCAGAATAATTGTACCAAATTATTGGTCTCTGTTCCAATTCAGCGGAGTTGCACATTTTCCACCTGACTGTAGGTGTCGTTGTCACCACAGGTCAAGGTTGGAAATGCAGTAGGCTGGGTGCATTGGGTATTCCTTTCCCAGAAACAGCGCAGTGGGAGTGGTCTCCCGCTGTGCATTCTGGGAGAGGGTACTTAAGGAGCAGACACAGTTTTTCCAGGGTCTTCCGATCCTGACCTGATGGCCCTCCTGGCCTCAGGGATGTGTTAGCAGTTCTTTTTCTGCCTTGGGGCCTGCAGACCCGAGGCTCCGTTACTGAGAGTAGGCCCAGGAGTTTCTGGGGCCTGCTGATCCAGGGATGGTCCTGTGTCGTCTTGCCTGCAGGACGCATCCGGATAAAAATCTACCTCACAGTGCTTCCGGCTGGCTGAAAGATCCTAGTACTGTGTGTTATGTTTTCAGAAGTTTATCAAGCGTGTGATTACCCAAGTCTGTGGCAGAGACTTTTGAACAAGCTCACACCAGCTGCTAGGTCAGTGAGAGAGGCCTATCCGGTGGTTGCTAGATCCAGTGTGGAAGTGGTTTGTCCTCTGGATTAAAGAAAGTACCCGTGATCCACAAAAGTAAGGTACCTGAATCTCCCCCAACCCTCCATCCCTCTGTCTGGAGTTCTTTAATAAAACCCTTGGGAAAAAGAGACTAAGTGTTTGGTGCAGACATTTGTTAACAACTCTTCAAGGAAGACCCCCTAGGACAAACGTGGTGAATAGTAAGGTAACGGCAGGCCCAAAATCTTAAACCAGCGGCCCCTGCGGGGGTATTGCTACATATTTTTTTCTGAAAAATATGCATTTGATTAACAATTGCACAAATATCATGCAAAATAAAAAAAGGAACTACTATCCTTTTATTCTGCAAGGCCTCAAATCAGACATGCTGATTTGGCTTTTGTCTAAATTGGCCCTAGTATATGAATGTGAGTTAGGGACTTAGATTGTAAGCTCCTTGAGGGTAGGGACCGATGTGAATGTACAATGTATATGTAAAAGCGCAGCGTAAATTGACGGCGCTATACAAGTACCTAAATAATAATAATAATGTGTGTAAAAAATAAAAAAAATTGCTCTATAAGTACAACTGGACTACTAATAGCTATATTTTTATTGGCAGTTTAAGTTTGGTGACAGGGTTGCTTTAGGCAGAAACAAGAGGCTGGAAACTTAGCATTGAGAAGGAAATTATATTAACAGTACATGGATCTCAGAAGAGTACTTGTTGGTACAAGAACGGTTGAGGGTTAATACTACAATAGTGCATAAACTATTTACAGAGAAAATTTTGGCCTTTTCCACAAGTTTTTGCCCCAGTGACTCTTACAGACTCACTTTATAGACAGACTGGCACTTATCTTCAATACATATACACATGTGTGCACAAACTTAGTCTTAGAAAAACTAAAAATAGAAAAAATATCATAAACAAACACAGCAAGGACATATATATTCAATGCAGATGGCCGAGTGATTGGATTGAAAACTAGATCCACAGTATGTATACTACAAAGTCTCAGTGGTAAGGCATCTGTCATCATATTTCTGCATTAAGTTTAGGTATTAGCCACATTAATAAGTCAATGCTACGAAGTATCAGTCAATCGATGTACAGTACATCAATAACTTGCATAACGCTGCCACCTTGTGTTGTTTTGAGGAAATGCATGAAGACTGCTTTTACCTACAAACCTTTACAAGTTGCACTAGTAAATAGCTCTAGAAATAAAACAGTGACCAACTGCTTAGTTTAACACAAACTAATTTAATAAGGCTGTACAGATCTAAAAGATCCTTATAGGCCTTAAATATGTTTAGAAACATTTCTTCTAAGTTCATTACTAAAATCCTGTTTCCCTCTACAGTTAAAAAATCAGGGGAAAAGTAGAATAAAGAATAAACTTGATGAAAAGCGGCAATGCTGTTCTACTGTGCATTACCATAAAGCACTGCAGCGCGATTCTTTTTGAATCGCGTCTCAATGCACCTAGCATTTTAGCACAACCCAGCCAAGCACATTACAATACACCTAGCCAATGCATCTCAACACACCTAGCTAGGAAATCTATCTACAAAGTAAATTCTGATTGATTAGAATTTTCATTGTGGATATATGATACAACTAGAAACTGAGCTTTAAAAAAGGGAGAACTTTGAAGCGGATATTGACCACAAAACGCAATCATTTGTGGCCATATACAAAAATAAAGCTTTTAGAAATAGATCAAAAAGAAAAAATCCTGGACTGCCACACTCTGTGAAAGATGCTCTTTTTTATTTGTATAAAATCCAAAACACAGGACAGCATACAAACTTGAAATGAAGACAGGGACAAGGCTAACGTGTTTCACATCATATGATGCTTACTCATAGCTAAATGAACAGAAAATTAAATTGTGTATAAGAGGAAAGTGAGATAAACCACCCTCCAATGAAGAACATGCAAAATCAGGTGAAAATTATTTAACACAATTGAATCTAATTTGGTCAAAACACACGCAAGGAGCACACACCTGTGAATGAGGAGACATATAACAGCAGTCAGGGTAATTAACTATTATATAAGTGAATATAGTCAGATATAAATATACATATCAAAAGTTAATTAATAAAAAGTGAAGCTGCTGAAGTTATCTGAAAAAATAAACATAAAGTGTGTGTGAATGTGAAGAAACCTTTAAAAAGTGAAGTGAATAAGAGAGGGAAAGAAAGAAGAAAAATTGGAAATAAAATAAAAATAATAATGATAATAAAAGAATATATATAAAAATAAAAGTAAAAATAAAAATAAACTGAAAATGAAAATGAAAATAAAGAACCTACAATGAAGAATAGGGATGAGCTTCGTGTTCGAGTCGAACATACGTTCGACTCGAACATCGGCTGTTCGATCGTTCGACGAAGATCGAACGATTTGGGCCGTTCGCGCCAAATTCGAGTGACGCGAACGGCCCACAATGCACTACGCCATCGCAGTGTCATCCAGGCGCTGTGATTGGCCAAGCATGCACTGTGACCCCGCATGCTTGGCCAATCACAGCGCCGGCAGCGAGGAGAGCAATGATTGGCCACAGGCAGGATGCCTGTGGCCAATTATTGCTGAGGGGGTTTAGTACACGCCCCACACTATAAAAGGCCGCCAGCACGGCGGCCTAGTGTAGTGTGTTCCGGAGCAGGGATAGAGCAGCATAGGCAGGGACAGTGACTTTTATTTCTTTCTTGCTTAACCTGGATTCCTTTAGTTTAGGGAAAGAGAAGGATAGGTAGGGAGAGTGTCAGTGTGTTTTGTGCTTGTGCTATATTGTGCTTAAAAAAAACATTTTTTCTAGGGACAGAAAACTGTAGGTAGGGAGAGTGTGTCAGTTTCTTTCACTGTCAAAGTCCTTGTTTCCAGGGACCTGGAAGGACAGTGAGTGAATTCTCCTTGTGCTATATTGTGCTTAAAAAAAACATTTTTTCTAGGGACAGAAAACTGTAGGTAGGGAGAGTGTGTCAGTTTCTTTCACTGTCAAAGTCCTTGTTTCCAGGGACCTGGAAGGACAGTGAGGTAATTCTCCTTGTGCTAAATTGTGCTTAAAAAAAAACATTTTTTCTAGGGACAGAAAACTGTAGGTAGGGAGAGTGTGTCAGTTTCTTTCACTGTCAAAGTCCTTGTTTCCAGGGACCTGGAAGGACAGTGAGTGAATTCTCCTTGTGCTATATTGTGCTTAAAAAAAACATTTTTTCTAGGGACAGAAAACTGTAGGTAGGGAGAGTGTGTCAGTTTCTTTCACTGTCAAAGTCCTTGTTTCCAGGGACCTGGAAGGACAGTGAGGTAATTCTCCTTGTGCTAAATTGTGCTTAAAAAAAAACATTTTTTCTAGGGACAGAAAACTGTAGGTAGGGAGAGTGTGTCAGTTTCTTTCACTGTCAAAGTCCTTGTTTCCAGGGACCTGGAAGGACAGTGAGGTAATTCTCCTTGTGCTAAATTGTGCTTAAAAAAAAACATTTTTTCTAGGGACAGAAAACTGTAGGTAGGGAGAGTGTGTCAGTTTCTTTCACTGTCAAAGTCCTTGTTTCCAGGGACCTGGAAGGACAGTGAGTGAATTCTCCTTGTGCTATATTGTGCTTAAAAAAAACATTTTTTCTAGGGACAGAAAACTGTAGGTAGGGAGAGTGTGTCAGTTTCTTTCACTGTCAAAGTCCTTGTTTCCAGGGACCTGGAAGGACAGTGAGGTAATTCTCCTTGTGCTAAATTGTGCTTAAAAAAAACATTTTTTCTAGGGACAGAAAACTGTAGGTAGGGAGAGTGTGTCAGTTTCTTTCACTGTCAAAGTCCTTGTTTCCAGGGACCTGGAAGGACAGTGAGGTAATTCTCCTTGTGCTAAATTGTGCTTAAAAAAAACATTTTTTCTAGGGACAGAAAACTGTAGGTAGGGAGAGTGTGTCAGTTTCTTTCACTGTCAAAGTCCTTGTTTCCAGGGACCTGGAAGGACAGTGAGGTAATTCTCCTTGTGCTAAATTGTGCTTAAAAAAAACATTTTTTCTAGGGACAGAAAACTGTAGGTAGGGAGAGTGTGTCAGTTTCTTTCACTGTCAAAGTCCTTGTTTCCAGGGACCTGGAAGGACAGTGAGGTAATTCTCCTTGTGCTAAATTGTGCTTAAAAAAAACATTTTTTCTAGGGACAGAAAACTGTAGGTAGGGAGAGTGTGTCAGTTTCTTTCACTGTCAAAGTCCTTGTTTCCAGGGACCTGGAAGGACAGTGAGGTAATTCTCCTTGTGCTAAATTGTGCTTAAAAAAAAACATTTTTTCTAGGGACAGAAAACTGTAGGTAGGGAGAGTGTGTCAGTTTCTTTCACTGTCAAAGTCCTTGTTTCAAGGGACAGAGAAGGACACCTGAAGGTAGCCCTTATTGCTTTTTTCCCATCTCCCTGCAGGCCATCTATTAGAATGTCTGGAAGGCAAACAAGGAGAGGCAGACAGTCAGGAGGCAATAAAAGAGGGCAAGCAGGCTCTGTGTCTGGGGGCAACAGTGCTGGTCGTGGACGCGGTGCATTGTCATCAGCACATGGCCATGGGACACGCTTGTCCTTCTTTTCGGCAGCTGGACATGTTGAGCCACATCATGCCGAAGACTTGGTAGAGTGGATGACCAAGCCCTCCTCCTCCTCCTCATCCTCTCTCACCCAGGCTCAGGGTACTGGAAAAGCAGCTGCCAAAGCGTCCTCTTCCCTGGTATCAATGTCAGACTCATCATCAGTCACTCCTTCCCTAGACCCACCATGTCCTCCTCCTGAGGAGTCCCCCGAACTGTTTCAGCACAGTGTTGGGTACATGCTCCAGGAGGATGCCCAGCGTTTCGAAGGGTCTGATGATGAAACCCAGCTAGAGGAAGGCAGTAGCGTGAGAGCAGACAGAGGGGATGCTCAAGAAGGACACCAATCTGGCAGTCATGTTCCAGCA
Source organism: Rana muscosa (assembly GCA_029206835.1). Taxonomy (NCBI): domain Eukaryota; kingdom Metazoa; phylum Chordata; class Amphibia; order Anura; family Ranidae; genus Rana; species Rana muscosa. The sequence continues at coordinate 929,270,786 of CM055116.1, read as the reverse complement.
GCTGCAGCATACTGCCAGATTGCCTCCAGTGATGAGGAGGGAGGTGATGATGAGGTCACTGACTCCACGTGGGTGCCTAATAGGAGAGAGGAGGAGGAGGAGGATGAGGAGGAGGCACATCTCCAACGAGGCAGGATGCCCTTTGGTGGCCAGCGTAAGGGCAGTACACCGACGGAATCACACCGCAGAGCTCCGCCTGTGCAGGGCGCTGCCTCTGCCCGTCATTCAAAAAGTTCTTTGGTGTGGGCCTTTTTTGAGGCTAGTGCATCAGATCGCACAGCTGCTGTTTGCAACATATGTCTCAAGCGTATATCGCGTGGCCAAAACATCAGCCGCTTGGGTACCACATGCCTGACCAGACATATGTTGACCTGCCATGCAGCTCGTTGGCAAGCCTACCTCAAAGACCCACACCAAAGAACAAAGCGGACCTCTCCTTGCACCGCATCAGCTGGGATCTCCAACCCCACTATAACTTCAGTCCTCTCTGAAACATGCACTGAGAGGAATGAAGGTGTAGAATTAGGTGTGTCACAGCCAAGTACTTGCGGCCACTCTGCTAGCAGTACACCGACGTCCGATTCTAGCAGGCAAATTTCCCTGCCCCAGCTGCTGGACCGTCGAAAGAAGTTCACTCCCAGCCATCCACATGCCCAGCGGTTGAATGCTAGCTTGGCTAAATTGCTAGCGCTTCAACTGCTGCCTTTTCAGTTGGTAGACTCGGCCCCCTTCCGTGAGTTTGTGCAATGTGCGGTTCCTCAGTGGCAGGTTCCCAAACGCCACTTTTTCTCACGGAAGGCTATTCCGGCTCTCTACCGGCATGTGGAAGGCAATGTCTTGGCCTCGCTGGACAGGGCGGTCAGCGGTAAGGTGCATATTACCGCTGACTCATGGTCCAGCAGGCATGGACAGGGACGTTACCTTTCTTTCACGGCCCATTGGGTCACTCTTTTGGCAGCTGGGAAGGATGCAGGACAAGGTGCAGTAGTGTTGGAGGTTGTCCCACCGCCACGCCTCCAAAATGCTACTACTGGTTGTGACACACCTCTCTCCTCCACCCCCTCCTCTTCTTCTTCCTCCATGGCCTCTTCCTGTGGTTTGTCCTATGAACCAGCGGTGCTCCGTAGCCGTTCACGGGGCTACGCAAGTACGCAGGCAAAAAGATGCCATGCCGTGCTTGCGCTGGTGTGTTTGGGGGACAGAAGCCACACTGGGGCAGAGGTCCTGTCTGCTCTGCAGGGCCAGGCCGAGAGGTGGTTGACGCCACGCCAGCTTAAGCCAGGAATGGTGGTTTGCGACAATGGCACCAACCTCCTCTCCGCCCTCCGACAGGGACAACTGACCCATGTGCCCTGTGTGGCTCACGTCCTTAACCTGGTGGTGCAGCGGTTCTTGGGCAGGTACCCGGGCTTACAGGATGTCCTGAGGCAGGCCAGGAAAGTCTGTGTGCATTTCCGCAGATCTTATAATGCCAGTGCTCGCCTGGCTGAGCTGCAAAAGGAGTTGAACCTGCCCAAGAACCGCCTTATATGTGACATGCCCACCAGGTGGAACTCAACGTTGGCCATGCTGCAGCGGCTGCACACGCAGCAGAGGGCCATCAATGAGTACCTGTGCGACTACGGCACCAGGACAGGGTCAGGGGAGCTTGGTTTTTTTTCTCCACGCCAGTGGGGCATGATCAGGGATGCATGCACTGTCCTGGCACCATTTGAGGAGGCCACGAGGATGGTGAGCAGTGACAGTGCATGCATCAGTGACACTGTACCTCTTGTCCACCTGTTGGAGCACACGCTGCGTGGAATAATGGACAGGGCACTTGAGGCAGAACAGAGGCAGGAAGAGGAGGACTTCCTTGCCTCTCAAGGCCCCCTTTACCCAGACAGTGTTCCTTCTGTCCCACCCATCGCACAGGAAGAGGAGGAGGAGGAGGAGGAGGAGGAGGAGGAGGAGGAGGATTGTGTCAGCATGGAGGTGGAGGCTGGCACTCAGCATCATCAGCAGCAGTCTTTTAGGGATGATTTACAGTCCCAAGAAACCAGTGGACTTGTACGTGGCTGGGAGGAGGTGGCTGCGGATCATGTCGTCCTTAGTGACCCAGAGGACTCCGGAGCGAATGCCTCAGCAAACCTACGCTGCATGGCCTCCCTGATCCTGCAAAGTCTGCGGAAGGATCCTCGTATTCTTCGGATCAAGGAGAGGGACCATTACTGGCTGGCCACTCTCCTTGATCCACGGTACAAGGGTAAGGTTGCGGACCTTATGTTACCGTCGCAGAGGGAGCAGAGGATGAGACAACTCCGGGAGGCCTTGCAGAAAGGTCTGTGCAACGCGTTCCCAGAGACTGGGAGGTTACAAACTCCTGGTCCTGGACAACGAGTTGCTGAGGCTTCGGCCAGTCAAAGAAGGAGCGGTGGGGAAGGTGGCCGTCTGACCGATGCGTTCAGACAATTCTTTAGTCCGCAGCCCCAAAGTATGATCGGTTCCAGCAACCATCGCCAGCGTCTGATAAACATGGTGCAGGAATATCTAGGGGCAAGGTCAGACTTGGACACCTTCCCCACCGAAAATCCTCTGGCTTACTGGGTCTTGAGGATGGATCACTGGCCAGAGCTTGCACAGTATGCAATTGAGCTACTGGCCTGTCCTGCATCCAGCGTTCTTTCGGAACGCACATTCAGTGCTGCTGGAGGATTTGTCACGGATCACAGGGTGCGCCTGTCCACCGACTCGGTTGATCGACTGACTTTCATCAAGATGAACCAGTCTTGGATCACCACCAGCTACCACACACCTGATGCTGATATAACAGACTAATTGATTTTAACATGTCACATCCCTTCAAGACTGATGCTGATGCTGAGTGCCTGTGCTGTTATGTTGACTGGCTATCCTCTTCCTCCGAGTCCTCAATGATACGATTGATGATGATAGCTTGGAAGATCATTTTTGTTTATGGGTGCCGCCACCAGTGGCTAAGGCCCAATTTTTCAGCCCCTGTTTTACAGGGGCGTGTAATTACAATTTTTTTAGCAATAATTTGCCATAGGGCTCATTGCTGTGCTCCAAGTACAGTATCTGTGAGGGGTTGGAGTGTTGTGGCACCAGTGCCTAAGGCCCAATTTTTCAGCCCCTGTTTAACAGGGGCGTGTCATTACAATTTTTGAAGCAATACTTTGCAACAGGGCTCATTGCTGTGCTCCAAGTACAGTATCTGTGAGGGGTTGTAGTGTTGTGCCACCAGTGCCTAAGGCCCAATTTTTCAGCCCCTGTTCAACAGGGGCATGCAATTACAATTCTTGATCTAATAATTCACAGCAGGGTCCATTGCTGCACCCACCAAGAGTAACTCTGAGGGCTTACAGTCTTGTGGCAATGCCACCACCACCACGAAAGGCCCAATTTTTCAGCCCCTGTTCAAAAGGGGCATGTAATTACAATTCTTGATCTAATAATTCACAGCAGGGCCCATTGCTGCACCCACCAAGAGTAACTGTCAGGGCTTACAGTGTTGTGGCACCAGCACCACCATCAAAGCCCCAATTTTTACTACCACTGTTCAACAATTATATGTAATTAAAATTCCTGATATAATAGTTGACAGCAGGGCGTTCCAGCACCAACCAAGAGTAACTGAGTGCTTACAGTGTTGTGCCAACACCAACAACTAAGGGGCCTATTTCTGCAGAGTATATACGGCAGGTCCCTACTTTCAAACATCCAACTTACAAACGACTCCTACTTGCAAACGAAAGAAGACAACAGGAAGTGAGAGGAAATCTACCCCTAGAAAGGAAAATTCTCTCCTGTAAGAATAAATATGGGAGAAAGGGGTCTCATCTGTACTGATGCTTTATCAGCAATCCTTGTTTCAAGAAAAACACCACATTTCAAAAACAGTTGTCATTGGGACAGAAAGTGAGGTGAAATGTTCTGAACAGGGGCACAGACAGCAAAACAAATGTTACAGGGGTGATAACCCTTACCTATGTTTCCCAAAAAGTTTAAAAATAGATTTTTGGGCTGGAGCTACACTTCAACAATGTACCTGTTCAAAATTACAAACAGATTCTACATAAGAACAAACCTACAGTCCCTGTCTTGTATGCACCGCCTGTATACGGCTGTTCAGAGTATATAGGGCCTTTTTTATTTTATGTGCGGGGTTCCCCTTAATATCCATACAAGACCCAAAGGGGCTGGTAATGGGCTGGGGTAGGGGGGGGGGTCATGGGGTAGCTATGCCATTTTTCTTAAAGAATTTCATCCATATTACCGGGACCAGACATTACATTAAAGCCGCAAGCAGTTTTAAATGGCTTTTTTTTCCTTTAGAAGTGTCATTTTGTGCAGGGACAGTTCTAAACACGGGAAACACGTGGCACTTCACAGGCATACTTTAGACACCCCCCAGGTACGATATTTAAAGGAATATTTGACTTTTTTTTTTTCACTTTATGCATCATTAAAATGACTGCTCCCGAAAAACGACCGTTTTTAAAACTTCTTTTTGCATTGATACATGTCCCCTGGTGCACAACCCGGGTTCCCAAACCCTATTTATGACAATAACATGCATAATAGTTGTTATAATTAGCACTTTAGAATTCGAACGTTCGCATCCATTGTATTTAATAGGGTTCTAATGTTCGTTCGAACTTTCGGTCCGTTCGCGGGTTCTGGTGCGAACCGAACCCGGGGGTGTTCGGCTCATCACTAATGAAGAAGTAGTGACAATATTAAACATATATCTAAGATTGTATGCATAGTGAACAAATAATAACCTCGTACACATATACATGCGCACATAGATGTGTGCATATGCATGTATATATGAAATATTAAAAACAAAAATAAACCTTGTATAAGAACAAGTTATGAGGTCTAAAAAGATATATATTGTTATATGCGTCAAAAAGGACAGAATGGGGAGGGGTTTCTCTTTGTGGAATGCCAATTATTCAAAAAAAGAAGAAAAAAAGAGGGAGAAGATATGTAACAGTATATATAAAAATATATATGCATAATTACTTCTCGGCATTTGCCTGCCGCCTAAACTAATAACAAAAACAGTTGGTCCAACTCAGAGATGAGATTTATTATTGTCAAATAGAGGATAAGATTTTATATTATGGACGTTATATCTACACGGAAGGACCTTTAAATACCTGCATAGGCGGCATTAGAAACCGAAGAGGAAGGAAGAAAGAGGGAACCGAAGAAGAAGGAAGAAAGAACGAGACCGAAGAAGAAGGAAGGAAGAACGAGAAAAAGGATGAGGAAATGAAAAGAAAAGAAAAAAGAAAAGAACTTTTAGCTGAAATTCCATCACTATAGTGAATAAATAAATGAATGAGTATGTCCAATGTTATAGGGAAAAAATTTATACAACAGCGGGAAAGAAAGAGGGGGGGGTGGAATTGGAGGAGCGGGGGAAGGAAAGGGGAGGGGAGGGAAATGGAAGGGGGGGGGAGGAGAAGAATGGATGAAAAGAAAGGAGAAAAAGGAAGAGAAGGCAAGAGTAAAAGGAAGGCAAAGCACTGTGCACACTCATGTAACAATAATGATGCTGATAATACCTGAAAAATCATGTATATAAAATAACAGAAATGCTACACACTGTATGCCCTCCCCAACTCTTGAAGAACTGGACAATCATAAACATTAAACTGGAAAAACACACAGATCCACGAGGAAAAGAACGTTCTTCAAAAGTGTAAAAGATGTACCGTATTTTTCGCTCCATAAGACGCACCTGACCATAAGACGCACCTAGGTTTTAGAGGAGGAAAACAAGAAAAAAATATTCTGAACCAAATGGTGTACTAAAATATTTTATATTATACTACTACTATAGGTGGGTGGTGGACACACAGCAATACCACCCCCCCCTATCAAATCAGCTCAGCTACACTATACCTGGGTGGTGGACACAGCAACCTCCCCCCCTTCCCAGATCAGCTCAGAGTGGCAGGGCAGACACAAACACCCCTTCAGCCTCTTCTATCACAACAGCTCAGGTGACTGGGCAGTGGATATCATGCCAGCCCACACCTCCCACCCCCTTATCACCAGCTCAGCTCACCTCAGGCAGTGGAGGACACTGTCATTATAATTCACAACCCCCTCTGGCTGGCTGGCTCTCAGCCTCAGATGTACATGGGCAGCAGCTAGGAAGGAGGACTGGGAACATAGTTTACAACAGCAGCAGCTGCCGGGGGAAGGAGCAGGAAGTGAGACTGGACCAGACCACGGCGCCGGGGGGGGGGGGGTTCCGGCGAAAAAAAAAAACAGCCAGGGTTATCGCCGCTTTCAAGATAATGTCACCTCTGGCGGGTGTCACCCGATTTGGGTGCGGAGCGCACCCCCATAGCAGCGCTACTGACACTGACATGTTTTGACACCCGGCCGTCTCCCCCCCACTCCCCCTTGGTATGTCCCTGCCAGGATCCGCCTCACTCGCTTTCTCTCTCCTTCACAGAGAAGCCGAGCACTGGTATTCTGACGCGGCGACGGGGGGGGGGGGGGGGTCAGTATTCGCTCCATAAGACGCAGGGACATTTTCCCACATTTTTTAGGGCGGAAAAAGTGTGTCTTATGGTGCGAAAAATACGGTATATATAAATACATGTATATGCAGGGAACCACATGCATTTTTGTGGAGAAGCCCAATGCATGGTTTAAATTTGTGGAAAAAATGTAAGCGTTAAAATTTAACCCTTGAACATAACCTCTATGTGCATACAAGCTTGCGATATGCACACAAGCGTTACTTAGTGTAGCGGGTATGTACTTTCCCGGGTGTAAATTTGAACTTGGCAGAGACATTGGTGATGTGAAATTCCCTGCAGCCCAGCAGGTGGCGCTGTCGCCCTGGGCTGGGGTTGAATCATTGCTGTGTGCTGTGCCTCCTTTTTGTCCTCCCTCTGCAGCTGTATGGTGGGGCGGGTAACCCGCCGTGATTGCTGGGAGAGGGTATAAAGGGGCCGGCCATCTTTGCCACGGGGGTCGAAGTCCCAAGCACCTTCAGCTTGTGGACGGTGGTTCGTGTCGGTCCTCTGGGTGGCCTAGGCCTAGAGGACAATCGGAGGTCGTGTTCCATCCCAGGCACCTTTAGCCTGGGGTGAGGTACTCGGATGGAGGTCCGAAGCTCAGTGCCCAACAGAGAGTTCCGCGAGGGAAGGAGATCCTAGGGAGCCCCGGGAGTGGGTTCTCGAATCCGGAAGGCGTAATGGACCGGGGGGAGCTCCTCACTTGAAGACCCGGTGCAGCATATTGCCGGTGACAGGTGAGCCTCTCGTCGGAGACCGCCTGGAAGGAAATTCCCTCTCGTGCGGAGACCGTAACCCACTTTCAGGAAGGAAAGTGGAGAACTACATTGTGTCTGGGCCTATTCGCATCCACACCTCCTTTCCTGTTCTGTTCCTACTAAGGGAGTTCAACTGATTGTGTTCATTCAAGAAGAATAAAGGAGTGTTGAACTTTAATGGTGTGGGGCTCATTTCCTGACAGACATTGTTCAAGGTGACTCTTGGAGGGAGGATCCAGGTGCACAACACTGACCCGAAGGTAATACAAGAACGTTGCTTATACCGCACTGACAACTGTGGTGGAAGCCAGGCGTGGTGTCCCTGCTCCCTCCCCTCTAAGATACCCCTAGACAAGAGACGAGACGCAGATGAGAGAAAGAGGGGAGTGAGGAGGCCGCTACATTAGCATTTGAAATGTAACTCTTAAACATGAACTCTATGTGCAAACAAGCTTGCGATGTACACACAAACATCACCTAGCATACAGTCGGGTGCTGGATATTAATTGTGGCAATGCCTGCCAATGGTTAATGATGATGGGTATGTAGGTGGTTTTCATATAGTTATCATTATAAACTGGAAAAAACACACAGATCCACGAAGAAAAGAACGTTCTTCAAAAATGTAAAAGATGTATATATATAAATAAATACATGTGTATGAAGATAAACACATGCATTTTTGTGGAGAAGCCCAATACATGGTTCAAGTACATATGAAAAATGCAAGCGTTGAAAATCAACCCTTAAACATAACCTCTATGTGCACACAAACTTATGATGTGCACACAAGCGTCACTTAGCATTTGAAATTTAACTCTTAAACATAAACTCTATGTGCAGACAAGCTTGCGATGTACACACAAACATCACCTAGCATACAGCCGGGTGCTGGATATTAATTGTAGCAATACCCGGCAATAGTTAATAATGATGGGTTAATAGGGGGTTTTCATATAATTACCATTATTAATAGAAATGGGACACATCCCATTCGAAATTAAGTCCCGAAGGACGTCTGGTATCTAGAAGAAAAATCCACCGAACCTCTTGTTTGCAAAGTAAATTAAATTTGTCACCTCCCCTTGGTGGTCGTACTATTTTGTCGATGCCCTGTATGACAAGGCTGGACGTGTCCTTTTGATGAACCGTGTTCCAGTGTCGGGCAACATTGGTCATGTGATCTTTATCGATATCATACAAATGGTCATAGAGACGATCTTTAAGTCTCCGCGTGGTCCTTCCTACATATTGGACTGAACATACCGTACAGGTAATCGCATATATTATGTAACGTGTATTACAATTTATAAATGAATGTATTTTATGCGACTTGCCTGTAGATGTGGATGTAACTAAGTCTCCTTTTTTAATGAAAGGACAATAGGCACAATTTTTGCCTCCACATTTGTATGTGCCTTTAAATAGCAACCAGTTGCTAGAATTAACTGTGCTTGAAAAAAGGCTTGGTGACAACATGCTACTTAAAGATGGTGCCCTACGGGATACAGTGCGAATGCCCTTTTCCAAAATTTGGGAATATATAGGGTCATAGGATAAAATTGGAAGATATTTGGTAACAATTTTCTGTATTTTGTTAAATTCTATACTGTATGGAGTGGAGAAAGTAGGAATACATTGGGAACTCTGAGTTTGTCTAGATTTGGGTTTGTTGGTCTGCCTATCGCCAAGAAGATTACGCCTAGGTACTGTTTTGGCTATGGATAGGCCCCTGTGAAAGACGGACTTTGGATATCCTCGTTCTGCAAACCTGGAGGCCACTTTGTTGGCCTCCTGATCAAAATCTGTTTCTTTACTGCATATTCTTCTAAGTCTGAGGAACTGCCCTACTGGGATGCCTTTGATGGTATGCCCAGGATGGCTGGAATCTGCCCTTAGGATAGTGTTGCCTGCACTGGATTTCCTATATAGAGTAGAAATAATGGTGTTTCCCTGTCCTGTTAACTGGACATCCAAACATTCTATGGATTTGGCATTTAAAGTGCCCGTAAATCTCAAATTAAGTGTGTTGTTATTCATATGTTCTAGCCATGTTTCTAGACTAGTGTGTGGATTAGAAACTATAAACAAGAGGTCATCAATGTACCTGCAAAAAAATACAGTATCTTTGCGTCGGGGGCTATCCGGTCCAAAAATGCGGAGCCTCTCCCACCATCCCATATATAGGTTGGCTAGGTTGGTTCCTCTTATACACAATTGATGTGAAACGCGTTAGGCTTGTCCCTGTCTTCATTTCAAGTTTGTATGCTGTGCTGTGTTTTGGATTTTATACAAATAAAAAAGAGCATCTTTCACAGAGTGCGGCAGTCCAGGATTTTTTCTTTTTGATTGCCCACATTGTGCAGAGCCAGCACCTATGAGTTTAGAGTGGGGCGGAAGCATTTCATGGATCCGGAGGCTTGAGAGCGGTAAACTTTTTCTCCTTTTAGAAATAGATACAGTAGTGCAGGAACTGGCATTGTAACATTCACAATTTGACAGGCAAGTTGTACTGTTCACAAAAAAACGAGCAATTATTACTAGTAACACACCTCGCAGAAGTGAACTAGCACCATTTAGAACTATGGCTAACCATTGACATGTCTTAAAACACATAGGTGTTAATAGGTCCATCATCCATGGTCTGTATTGTCACAAGATAAAGCACAAGGGACCAGAAATGACCATATCAATTCATCACCAAACCCAAAGGACCACTTAGCTGTTTACTCCCACTAGGATCCCACTTATCAGACCTCTGGAGCTGAGCCATTGTCCTCTGTCAATGACCCCAGGGTAATTTGGACCATTTTTGACCAGTTCTCTACTTTATTATTATGCAGGGTAAAGCAAATCTTTGGCGATATGAGTGGAAGTTCTCCTCTGCCCCTCCCTCCCTGCAGTCATCTGCGACACGTCACAGGTCCTGGAAGACTGCGAGACCATTTACAATAAGTAACGCGGCTGCGTGCTGTTACAGCTGGGTGCCCACAGCTGAGATGCCAGTGTCGGGGAGAGAAAACGGAGGGAAAGGATGGCTCGGATGAGCACATCACTGGATCCTGGGACAGGAGATTGTGTGTTTTTAATGAACACAAAAATGATTGGAGCTCCTCCTTAACCCCACAGCAACTGTACTATATTCCCCTCAAACGCTGTGTGAGTCTATGAAGATAGTGAATGTCACAAATCTGCAACAGGTACAGCGCTAAATACTAGCACAAACACAATTTAATACCAAATGTATACAAACATAAACTAACAATATTCAGTCTTGTGTTACAAAAACCAGTGTTCATAAATTAAAACCACAGCAGTCTCCACCCTGCTATAGTGTGGCGTCAAATATTTGGAAAGATGTAAAAAAAACTAAGTTAAAATGGATCCTTAATCCCAGAAAACACACAGTGAATCTTTAAATAATTGTGGTTTCAATTATCCCTTCAACGGTTAATTGGAATCTCACTCACCAAAAATGTTAGTCTATCTTTTTTCAGATAAGCCGTACAAGGCTTGTGCTTCTTTCCGCTGATTTGAACAATCCAACAACACAGCACCTGAAGCTGCAGAAAACTCCCACAGCATGTTTCCTTCAAAGCTCAAAAACCCCCCACATGGATGGATGGATCGGACCAGGAAAGAAGACTCAGTTTCTTTCTTTTTCAATAATTTTATTAGAATTTTTCAAAGTTTACAACAGACAATGCCAATGTGGTAAGTATTTCAAAGTGTTGAGTCATATAAAGTTAGAACAGAAAACGTATGGCAAGTAGTCAACAATATCAGGATATTTGAGTATTGTCAAATCCAAAAATGAACAGATGACACACCATGTCTATCAAACATATATAGACGTCATGTTACATCTATTTGTGCAATTGATGTTAAATTTGTCTTTCCGTAACTAGGCTTGTACTTGGATGTTAACTGAGCTCAAGGTAATCTCGTTATTCTTAAGAGATGTCATAGAGTGTATCCTTATGGCATGGGGGAGGAGGAAAGTAAAGGGGGGAGCTTGGTTGTGAAGTACATATGTGCTGGGGTTGCGAACAAAAAAACTGAGAAGCGAGAGACCAACCCTATGAGTACTGGATATACCAACGTTTATGTAAACATATGGGGACTAAGAGGGCGTAAGGGACGTCTCATTGTTTCTGTCTCTGGTTATTATGTTTTAGAGGACCTGTCCAGCGCCAGCCTGGGAGTAGATTGTGATTTATCAACACGTAGCGATTCTTGGAAGTCGAGCCAGCATACCCACGTACGTGTAAATTTAGAGGGATCATCGCGCACCACACTGATCAGCTCCTCCATCTCTGCTGTCCGACAGATATGATGGTACCATTCTGCATTTATTGGGGGATTATTGGCATTTCAACGTGCAGAAATGCATTGTCTGGCAGCATGTACAAGATGTAAAGCTATTGACTTGTGATACACAGATTTCGGTAGTAAGGAAGGATATACCAAGTATTGGGCAGGGGTGTAGTCAAGAGTATAAGAGGTAATTTTAGCTATGTCTGCATGTACCATAGACCAAGATGGCTGTATTTGTGAGCATTACCACCATAGGTGTAGCAGGGAGCCAGGGTCAGACTCACATCTCCAACATAAGGGCGAGGCTGTAGGTGTAAATTTGTGAATGAGTTAAGCCCTGTACACACGATCGGATTTCCTATGGATTTTAAACCGATGGATTTTTCCATCGGAAATCCAATTAAGCTGACTTCCATCAGTTTTGCCTACACACCATCAGTCAAAAAACCGATCGTCCCAAACGCTGTGACGTAAATCACTCCGACAAGCCAAGAAAAATGAAGTTCTATGCTTCTGAGCATGCGTCGACTTGATTCTGAGCATGCGTGGGATTTTTATCCGATGGAGTTTCCCACAGACGATAGTAATTTGCTATCGTTTTTTTTTCCATTGGATAAATTTAAAACATGTTCTATTTTTTAACACCGATGGAAAAAAGACCGATGGGGCCCATACACGATCGGTTTGCCTGATGAAAAAAGTCCATCGGACTGTTTTCATCGGTAAAACCGATCGTGTGTACAGGGCTTAAGGGTGTCCTATACCATCCTGAAAATAGCTTGCAGCCTGCTTCCTAGGTCGTTACATTTATTGAGCCCTTGTGTAAGTGGTAAAGTATCCTGTCCCACTCCTCTTCTGTGAGGTTGAGGTCAAGTTGTTTTTCCCATTTGTGGCACATTCTACTGGCCTTCGGGGAGCTGTCTGGGAAAAGGAGTGTGTATAGCAAGGATCGCATATGGCGTTGTGGTGTGGATCTGGAACAAATAGCCTCAAACGGGGTATGTGAACGTGACCAATCAGGAGAAGTTCTTGGGTAATTAAAAAAGTGCCGCACTTGAATATATGTCCAAAAAGGAAAAGATGATGTGTGCATCTTAGCTTTGTAGGAAAGAAAATTACCTCTGTGAAAAAAATGTTCTGCGTGGATCTGTTCATGAGGCCAGATAACTTTCAGAAACTGAGACGACAGGCGTGGGGAAAAATCAGGGTTATACTGGAGAGGGGTGAGTGGGCCTGGGGATGAGAAGAGGACGAATAATTTGGATACCAATCTGAAGTATACTAGAGAGGGTCCCACCATCAGAAGTTCTGTATATTCTCTAGGAGTATGTTGCCTAGGTAACCATGGAACCAGGTGCAGGGGGATCGTCGAGTTTGCATGTTCTAGAAGGACCCAGGCTTTTGTGGTGCGGTGTACATTCCAGTCCACTATTCTCGTGAGGTGGCACGCCAAGTAATATTTATAAATGTCCGGTAAACCTATGCCTCCTGTCAGTTTCGGTAATTTAAGTGTATTAAAGCTAATTCTAGGACTTTCTTCCCCCCAGCCGAAGAGGATGCAGGCTCTGCGGTATGCTACGAAGAATGCTTTAGGTAGGAGAATAGGGAATGCCTGTAAAATGTATAAGAGATGTGGAAGTACGTTCATTTTCACGGTAGCTGCCCGCCCAAACCAGGAGAAAATCCCCTTGTGCCAGGCCTGGAGGTCTTGTTGGATAGTACGCAGTAGAGGGACGTAATTAATCGCATAAAGGTCAGATCAGGATGGATCTCTTCTGCCATGAAAAGGAGAAGCTAGAATTGCATGGATCCACCTCAGACTTCGGTAACATCACATTTAGGGCAAACGATTTAGCAAAATGTATTTGCAAGTTAGAAATGGTATTATAGTGTGTGAAATCCTTAAGTAGGTTAGGAACTGTAGGTTGTGGATTAAAAAGAAAGAGTAGGATATCAGCGGCAAACGACGCAATTTTATAAGTACGTACGACATCAATTTCCTTGATATTATGATGAGTCGATTCAGTAGAAGTTCCAGGGTGAGAACAAATAAAAGGTGATAGAGGGCATCCTTGTCTAGTGTCGTTAGACACTGAGAAGGCATTCGACAGGTGGCCGTTGACCCTGACTTTAACAGTCGGATTAGAATATAGTGCAAGGATGAAATTTAGCATATTGTGTCAAATGCCAACATGTGTCAGTACTGCTTGCATATAGTCCCAGGCCACCCTATCAAATGCCTTCTCTGCATCCAAGGACAAGAAAAACTCCTTATTTTTGGTTTTAGAGAGCCAGTATTGCAGGTTTAGGGCTTTCAGGGTGTTATCCCTGGCTTCCCTACCCGGGATGAAACAAATCTGATCACTGCTTATGAGAAGTGGCATAGGGGAGGAAAGACGGTTTGCTAGAATGTTTGTGTCTATAGTTGGCTACGTGTGTAGGGTCCTTACCCTCCTTGGGAATCACTGTGATATGTGCTTCCAGGAGGCCTTGGAGACTTGATGGATTTGAGGCTAAGGAGTTGAAGGCAGATAGGAAAGGAAGGGAAAAAATCTCAGCAAAAGTTTTGTAGTATCATGTGTAAAAGCCATGCAGGCCATAGCTCTTCCCTACTTTAAGGTTTTTTCAAGGCTACCTTTAACTCCTCTATTGAAAGCGGTCAATCTAGTTTTTGAGATTCCTCTGGAGATATCGGTTTAGGGCAGTATTGGGTAAGAAAGTCAGTGATGAGATTGTCTAGAGGCTTGGTCTTGGTGAGTTGGGGCATTCAATTTCAAGTTAATAAGGTCTGAGTAAAATCAGACAACTCTCGTCTGTAGATGAGAGAAGTTTACCTTCCGAGGATTTGATGTGTCGGATGTTTGTAGGGGCTTTTTTCGACGGGAGGGCTTGAGCAAATAATTTCCCGCTCTTGTTTCCGTGCTCGTTGAACAGTTTTTTGGTCAGCATGTATTTGCGTCTAAGTATGTGGTCTAGCTCAGTGGTCCTCAACCCTATCCTAAGGGCCCACTAACAGGCCAGATTTTATGTATTACCTTGGGGAGATGTGATGTATTTCAGTTATCTTGCAAACCTGGTCTGTTAGTGGGCCCTGAGGACAGGTTTGATGACCACTGGTCTAGCTCATGTAGGAGTTCCTTCCTGACTGAAAGCTATTCCTGTAGTGTTTGTATTGCTCATGTTTGTTTGTTTGTGTGTTGCTTCCAGTGTCTGTATTCGTTTCCTTAGGTCTTCTACATGGGCCTGTTTTTATTTCCATCTACGCACAGCTAGAGCTATACTTTGTCCCCTAATAACACATTTGTGTGCTTCCCAGATAGAGACTGGGAATATATCCGGATCTGCATTTTCCCAGAAGTATGCCTGAAGGCCTGCAGAAATCTATGATAGTTGCATTTTGTGGGTAAGAAGAGAGGCGTCTAGCCGCCAATGCTTAGTGCGTGGCACGTTCCGGAAAGGTCAAAGTCATGGTTATCGGGTTATGATCCGATAAAAGCATAGGTTCGATAGTACATTTTGAGAGGAAGGGGAGGTCTTGCTTGTGATAGAAAAAAGTAATCCAGTCTGGAATGCCTATTATGGGGTGCAGAGAAGTAGGTGTAATCTCTAGTGTCAAGGTTAAGAGTACGCCTGTCAGGAAAATAGCCGAGTTATTGGCATTCCTGCCAGTGTCCATCATGGCCACGCCAGACTAACCCCCATGCGCGGCAGCCAACCGTACACACCGGACGGCGCATACAGACGCACACAGGCATGCACGCATGCCTTGACTGTGTGGGCCCACTCCCTGGCCTATTTAAACCTGTCACTGGCACATACAAGTTTCTGGATTATCATCAGCTTCCTGTGTCTCCTGTATCTTGTGTATCCCGAATCTCTAGCTTGACCCTTGGCTTACATCTGGACCTGTGACCCTGCTTATCTCCTCGCATCTGACCCCGGCTTGGCTGACCATTCCATTATATTCTGCTCCTGTGTATGACCCGGCTTGTTCCTGTAATCCTCTTGGACTGCTTCCCGCGTATGACCCCTGGCCTGGCTACAGACTGTTCTTGGTTTTCCTACTGTTCCGCACCAGAACCCTTCCTTGCACGGCTACTGATTCCGCTCTTCCAACGCACCCCAGCTACCTTCTGCCTGCATCTACCCAGTCAGCAGCAGTACCGGCAATCCGTGCACCTTTGGGCCCCGCACTCCCTGGCTCATCCCCAGGGGTGCGGTACACTTAGCCGCAAGGGCCGCCCTCTCAGAAATCCGGCCTCACACCAGAGACTTGACAACGCCATGCATCGTGTACTAAAATGTGCTGTAAGAGAAGGTTGATGCGTTTGAGGGCCTTAAATGGTAGTGATCATCTGCCAGTTAAGGTGTCCAAATGTGGTTGTAGTGGGATGTTGAAGTCTCCTCCAAGCACTAATATACCCGATATGGCGCTTAAGTGGTTTACTACTGAATCCAGAAATGTTACCTGTTTTGAGTTAGGACAGTATAGGTTCGCTAGAGTAATAGGTCTATCATATATATTACCTTTTGCAAATATGAACTTGCCCACCTTATCATCCAAGACCTCTGTTATGTTTATGGAAAGATTTTTGGAAATCAAAATGGCGACCTCCTTGGTCTTTGCTACACTGATGGTGGCATGGTATGCTGCTGAGAAGTACTGATTGGTTAGTTTTGGTATGTTATTGCTTCGGAAGTGGGTTTCCTGGATGAATACCACGTCCAAATTTCAACTTTTTCATCTGCAGTAAAAGTTTAGATTGTTTTTCTAGTATATTTAAGCTTTGCACATTTATTTCAAGACTAGTTTTTATTTCTGTTTTTATTTTTGAGACTCCATCAGTAAAGCAGGAGTAGGAACTGATCAATGAGGAGCCCAATAGTTTTGTAATCTAGTTGTCTAGTTGGTCCGAGAGCGAAAACCGTGAGAGGGAGGAGGAGTTACGAAGAGGGCAAAATGAGAGACTGGTGTGAGGGGTTGAAAGAATAGGTGGGAAAAAGGAAGGGGTGTTCCGGTGACAGGGAAGAACCTGCTAGTCTGTCTTGAGGGAGGTGTGGGAAGATCCAGAAAAAATCAATGGCAGTAAAGAGTAAATCCCTGGGAAATGTCTCCTGGGGTTACTGACCACTGTGGGTAAAACGTAGTCTGTCTACAAGTGTAGTAGGTAGCTCTGGCTAGCTAAGGGACATTATCAGATGAGATGGCAAACTTGTCAGTGGATCTTAGTCCATATTCACTGCAAGGTAGTGGGTGTAAGTTGAAGCACTCATGCTGGCGTGCAAGAGAGAAATAGGTGCCCTTGCGCAGTTTCCCTGTCAAGCAGGGGTATTGCCACATATATACAGCAATGAACCAAAATTTGACTCCCACATGAGCTTCATAATGAGTATTGGCAAGGATGTGTGCTAGGATGAGGAAAAAATAAATAAAAAAATCATGAGAATGTCACAAGATTCACAAATCCCCTTAGTAGTCTGTAGGGCTGTTTTCCAGTGTCTTTCTTTGTAATTGGGTATCGAAAGAGGATCTCACATGCACTGTGTTATAGAGCCTATTTTCAGTGCGGATATAAGGCATCCGAGAGATTGTATGCCGTTTCTGATCTTAATGTCTATAAAAGGTAGACTCGGGTATCATATATTATAGCAAATTAGGGATTTGTATGTGTAAGTAGGTGTCTCTCATTGAATGTGAAAGGTTAGACAGTGCTGGTATATATGCAAAAAACAAACAAAACAGTTCCATGTAACAGTCAATGTAACAAACTTAACTGGTGATCAGGGTGCGATATCATGATAGGATGTAGGATGCCTGTCTGGATCTTCGGTGTGCAGGAGGGGCAGTAGGACTGGAGTTGAAAAGTGGCCTATGGCTAGCAGGAGAGGGTGATGCATTTTGTGCCGATCTACGGTGTCTGTGTCTTGAGGTCTGGACGTCCATCTGGTCTTCGCCATGAGTTCCTCTGGAGGCTGAGGGTGTGTGGAATTCACTGTACAAATCCGGCACAGAGATGAGAGGGATGTCCAGGGTCTGGCAGAAATGAGGGAGGTCTTTCGGTACTCTTAGTAAGGCTGTTTGCCCACCAGTGAGGCAGAGAGGCAGAGCGGAAACTTCCATCTGTAGTGGACGTCCCTTGTTCGTAGGACATCTAGAAGTGGGCACAGGTTTTTATGATGTTGCAAAGTGATATTGGACAGGTCCTGGAAGATTTTGACATCTGCACTCTCATATGAAATATGTATTCTGTTGCGTGCCTTTCTAAGGATATCTTCCTTAATTCGGAAGCTAGTCAAACAGCATGTTTCTTGGAGGATCTGTGTCTCTGCCTCTGTAGTGCCCGATGAATTATTTCCATCCCAATCTCAATGGCAGGGTGTCTGTCTAGGAGATCATTAAAGATAGCCGTGACTACTGGCTGAATTTGATCCTGCTCCACTGCTTCAGGTATTCCACGGACTCCGAGTTTGTTTCTACGGCCCCAGTTATCTAAATCCTCCAGCTGAAGTGTATGGGCATTCTGTACTGAGTGAAGCTGGTGTACACGAGTCTCTTGGCGGGATGTGACCGTTTCCACCTCCTGCATCCTCTCTGCTATGGCCTGAATATCATGGCTGAGGTCAGAGATAGCTGCAGAGAATGCAGCAGAGAGACTCTCCTTAATGTTTGCTGCCACTGAATGCAAGTCGTCCAGACTAGGAGAGGTGTGCAGAGCTGGGGGTAATGGTTGGAGATCACGTACCAGTATCTCTGATCTGACACTGAGTTGCAGCGTTTCCCAGTGCCTGTGTGCTGGTCTGTGAAGACACCGCCATGTTAAAGGATTGTGTCTGGAATATCCCTGGTATTTGGCAGCTTAGCTGTGTGTCTGGTGCCTGCGGGGATGGTGAGCGGGAGGCAGAGCTGTTCCTTGGTTTACCCATATCTTTGTCGGCTTGGGTCGTTGTATGAGCTCATTTTATGTCCCGCTGGCTGCCAGAGCTCCAGGGATTAGGTGGCCATTCTCTTCCGCGCTCAGACCACGCCCCGAAAACTCACATTGTGTAATACTGTCATCTCAATTTTTATTAGACGTAAAACAATTATTATACTCAGAGCGGTGGGGTACACTTGTTCCTGTTCAGTGCCAGGTTTATTCCATAGAGTGTCTATTGGGTTATACCCAGAGTTAGGCCTGTACTTTTATTTTAGTATGTGAGTATAATAATTGTTTTATGTCTAATGAAAATTATGGTGGCAGTATTACACAATGTGAGTCTTCTTTCATGGTCCGATCCATTCAGGTGGGGTTTTTTGTGGCGATGCATCCATCAATCCATGTGTGTTTTTTTTTTTGGAGCTGTGAAGGAAACGAGCTGTATAGGTTAGCTACGGTTTGATGCTGTGTTGGTGAATTGTTCCAATCAGGAGAAGGAATTGGAAACAATCAGGAGAAGAAAAAAGGCTGAGAAACACTGTCCTACAGGATAGATTGGAAGATTACCAACTGTAAACTGTCATGCTACAGTATTCTATTTTATTAGATCTATGGACAATTGTGTTCCTCCTGTTGTGCCAAACTTCCTCCAAAGACTGGCATAAATATCCAAGTTAAACTATAAACCAAACCTCTTTTTCAGTCTTGATTGAAGTGGGGAAAGTTTAGAACCTCTGCCAGTTTGATTCCTGCTGTTGTTGCTGAAGTTCTAACCTCATCATTTGTCCTAGGCACCATTATTACCAGGAAAGAGAAAACAAGATTTTATGGTTGTAAACAAAACAGATGTAGAGGGAACATCTTAAAAAGAGACACTTCTGGTGACAACAGCCTCTCATTTTGTGGAGATTTCCATGTATTTCCTGTTTTGTCTCTGGGGACAGTAATTACAAAGGAATCTTCCCAATCTTTACCCACTCCACCCAAAACTAAAATAAAGTTTGGCCTGGCGTTACCCTTTCGGTGTGGGAACATAGTGTCATACTGTCACTTTATGTTATGCAGTTAAAAACTATCACTATCACTAGGTAAAGATTTGGTATTTAAATACCTATACTTAGTCACTGCTCCACACAATTGACATTCAGTTAAGGCTGAACTCCAGGCAAACAGCTTATTAAGCCATTTAAATACATGTATGAAAGCTCTTTTACCTGGTTTTGAATTTCTATCAGTGGCGGCCCGTCCATACAGGGCGCAGGGGCACTGCCCCTAATCCATGCTCCTGGCCCCTAATCTACATGCAGGGCGCCGGACGCATGGATGCCAATTTTTTTTTTGTTAGAAGCACGATTAGAGCCCACCTTAAAAAAGGGTGGAATCGGGGCGCAGAACACTGCGCCCTGAGCCCACCCCGTTATGTGGCAATAGCGAAACAATATTCGCGATTGTCTTCCTTATTCTCCTCCTGGCCAATCAGGAAGCAGGTGCTGAGACCCGATTGGCCGAGAGGATAAGCGATCCTATTGGCTGCTGAGGAGGAGACACAGGTTAAGCCGCAGTGAAGCCAAGGAGGAGACGTAGGGTGAAGTTGCCGCCGCCTTGCACCCGGAGGAAACGTTGCCCTTGACCTAGAATTGGTAAGTGCGGCTGATCCAACCATATGGGGGCGGGGGTTGGTGGTGAGGTTGTTGATCCGACCGACCAGTCCTTAAATTTACACAGCTCTGTCCCAAAAGCTAGCCCAGCTGTTGACCTAACACTTATTTTTGCAATTAAAGAAGTCCAGCCAAAGCTCGTTTGGCTGTACTTCTCCTATGGATCACAGGAGTGCAATTAGTTTTGCACTCCCGTGACCCGTTTTCAGCAGAGAGCGGACTAAAGTCCGCTCTCTGCTGACGTGACCAATATCAGTCCAGGCACTGCATCATCCCGACCACGGAGTCTGGATCTGCCAGGTGCCTGAACTGAAACCCGTCTCAGTGGGCTGCTGAGAGCCTGAGATGGCCTCTCCTCCCCCTCCACAGCTCAGTGCTTCAGCAAGCGAGGAGGGGGAAGAGCAGAGAGCTTTGAAAACGGAGTGATCGGCGATGTTCGATTGCTCGGGTCTCAGTGTAGAAGCGCTGGGTGGGGCAGCTAACAGCATTGGACCGATGCCGCATCAACCTTGGTAAGTATGATTGGGGGGAAAAAATCCTGTACTTCTCTTTTAACCACTTCAGCCCCGGAAGATTTGGCTGCCCAATCACTGGGCCATTTTTTGCGATACGGCACTGCATCGTTTTAACTGACAATTGTGCAGACGTGCGATGTTGTACCCAAACAAAATTAACGTCCTTTTTTTCCTACAAATAGAGCTTTCTTTTGGTGGTATTTGATCACCTCTGCGGTTTCTATTTTTTGCGCTATAAACAAAAAGAGAGCAACAATTTTTTTTAAAAAGCTATATTTTTTACTTTTTGCTATAGTAAATATCCCAATTTTTTTTTAACCACTTCAGCTCCAGACCATTTGGCTGCCCAATGACCAGAGCACTTCTTGCGATTCGGCACTGCGTCACTTTAACTGACAATTGCGCGGTCGTGCGGCGTGGCTCCCAAACAAAATTGACGTCCTTTTTTTCCCACAAATAGAGCTTTCTTTTGGTGGTATTTGATCACCGCTGCTGTTTTATTTTTTGCGCTATAAACAAAAATAGAGGGACAATTTTGAAAAAAAAGCAATATTTTTAACTTTTTGTTATAATAAATATCCCCAAAAAATATATAAAAAAACGAATTTGTTCCTCAGTTTAGGCCGATACATATTCTTCTACATATTTTTGGTAAAAAAAAAATGCAATAAGCGTTTATTGATTTGCACAAAAGTTATAGCGTCTACAAAATAGGGGATCGTTTTATGGCATTTTTATGAATAATTTTATTTTTACTAGTAATGGTGGCAATCAGCGATTTTTATCGGGACTGCGACATTATGGCGGACACATCAGACACTTTTGGCGCTATTTTGGGACCCATTACATTTATACAGCCATCAGTTCTATAAAAATGCACTGATTACTGTGTAAATGTGACTGGCGGTGAAGGGGTTAACCACTAGGGGCTAGGAAGGGGTTAAGTGTGTCCTAGGGAGTGATTCTAACTGTTAGGGGGCGTGGCTTACTGTGACATGACACTGATCGCTGCTCCCAATAAGAGGGAGCAGACGATCAGTGTCCTGTCACTAGGCAGAACAGGGAGATGCTTGTTTACACAGGCATCCCCCGTTCTGCAGCTCCGTGACACACGATCGCGGGACACCGGCAAACATAGAGACCGCAGGTCCCGATCACTGAGCTTGCGGCAGGGGCGCGCGTGTCCACACGGCGGCAAATTTAAAGGGACGTATATTTAAGTTGATTTGCCTGTCCGTGCCATTCTGCCGACGTAAAAGTGTGTGCGGTGGTCCTTAAGTGGTTAAAAAAACTTTTTTTTTTCTCAGTTTAGGTCGATATGTATTCTTCTACATATTTTTAGTAAAAAAATTGCAATAAGCGTATATTGATTGGTTTGCGCAAAAGGTATAGCGTCTGAAAACTATGGGAAAGATTTATGGCATTTAAATAGCGTTTTTATTATTTATTTATTTACTAGTAATGGCGGTGATCTGCGATTTTTTGCGGTATTGCGACGTTGCGGCGGACAGGTCGGACACTTTTGACACATTTTTCCGACCATTCACACTTACAGAGTGATCAGTGCTATAAATATGCACTGATTACTATGTAAATGTCACTGGCAGGTAAGGGGTTAACACTAGGGGGCGATCAAGGGGTTAACTGTGTTCCCTATTGTGTGTTCAAACTGTGGGGGGAAGGGGACTCACTATAGGAGATGACAGATCGTGTTTTCTACTTTGTAGAAACATACGATCTATCTTCTCTCCTCTGACAGCACGGGGATTGTGTGTTTACACACACAAACCTTCCTGCTGCCGCTCATGCACGCGATCACGCGTGGTCAGCGGCAATCGCGCGCCCTCTGGTGGCTCTCCTGGGCGAAGCCGTATATGTGTAGCACACAGACCCCTCTTCCTTACCTTTGGCTCACTTGTAGGAAAAGGGGCACACCAATGCCACATGCCCGTACCCTCCTGTGTGAAGAGGTTGAGCGGTGTAATGTACCTGGGTCTCTATGGCCGGGTTCTCCTTAGAATGGTTCCCGTCTTCACTGCAATAAAGACAAGTCTCTATCCCCCAATAACTCCAAGGTCCACACCAATTGCAACTCCAACGTAGAGTTTATTTTCTCATATGCTTAGTCATTAAAGAGGAAAGGGTGGACGAAGAACAGGACAGCAAGAGGTGTTGGAGTAGGTCCAGGCACAAACTAATACATATTCACTAACCATATCTTCAGGTAGTCTCAGCTCATCCAGATAGTCTCCCATTAGAGTGGATCCTAGCAGCCGGAATGATGCTCAAATTAGATTACACCCAGTCTCTGCACAAACTCTGCCACAGATCTGGTGAACCTTGATTCTGGTATTAGGCCTCTATCAGGAAGATGACATCCCTCCAGAGTGTTACCGGGCCCCTTTCTTCACTGTGATCTCTCACCAGTCCCTTGGAACGGTCCTCCCCGGCCTCCTCTTCCAGATACGGGTCTCCTCGCAAGGCAGCACCCTGGGTCTCCTACTCCCTCTGTGGGCTCCAGCCGAAGGTGCTGGACCCAAGGCCTTCAGTTGCAGCCCCAGGGCTAAAGGTGCCTGGGACTGATCCGCCAGTGTACCAGGCCAGGAACTCCACCCCAGGGCTAAAGGTGTCTGGGGTGGCCACTAACAGAACAACACGCTCCCAGGGTCGGACCCCCGGGAACTCACCTCTTACAGACAGGGTCTGCCCCTTTTATCTCCTCTCCTAGCATGCACAGCAGGCCGACACGCCCACCATACCACCGCTGAGAGGGGACATCCAAGGCACAGCACTGTACCAGCGGTTCAACCCTAGCCTCCGATGGCAGCGCCATCAACAGGCCACAGGGAACTATGCACCAGCATCCCACCTGTAGTATGAAAATGGTTTTACAGAACCCTATCAAATAGTGTGTTTGAGTACAACTACCACTCAAACATTCCCCTAGATTTAAAGACCCCGCTACACATGTACGGGTGTAGCGTTACCTTCAGCTAAGAGGGCTGCAGATTTAGTTTGGGCCCTGAAGACAGCTCCGCCAACCCCCGGCAATTTACTCGACCCACTCTGAGACAGTTAGTCTAGGGTAATATATATATCTTATGCTCTATGGTTAAATTCAGACACCAGTGCAATGATAGAAGAATAACGAGTTTACTTTCTGCTGGCAATAAAAATCAACAGTTGTAACAAATCACATAAATCTATCTGCAGAGCCCTGCAGCAATAGACACACTGTAACTAGTAAGATATGGCGCACACGCGCCACGTGTAACAGTACTTCACTATGCGCCCTATGGCACAGCAACTAAATAAACTATCTGGCCGGCCAGGCCTGACCCTATAACTCAGTCTCTAGGGGATGAATTCTTCGCATGCAAGTCTTTAAACGGTGGTGCACATTTCAGGAACACATTTGTAATCCAAAGGGTAAAAGTGCCAACACAGAACACTCCACTTGAGATCTGTTTGGCTTCTGTTCTGCTATGGATCTCCAGTGGAGACTTAAATATGAACTGGTGGGCCACGGCAGTCTGTAGGCCTAACAATATGGTACAGTATATGGATTGAGCAGGTGCTCGCTCACCCCTCCGGACGCGATCCCAGTCCGGGAACTTCCACCTGCTGTGTCTCCACACACAGCGTCTGCAGCGGTCTGGTCTCCGGCTCAGCAGCGGTTGAGGAAACCGAGTCAGATGCCACCCAGACTCGCGATGGGGTGGAAGGCTTTTTTGGGTAACAGCGCAAGGCCCCAGGCTTCAGGCCTTGCACCACAGCGGATCCGCACAGGAAGATCTCTCCACTGAATTCTCGTGTCCCAAAGAGGCCGAGCGCAGCCTCGCCTCCTCCTTATATAATCCCACCCATGAGCCTCTGGGGTGGAAACATTGCACCCTGGGTGCCGAATGGGGTTCTGGGTAAGGTAGTCCTGAGAGTCTTTAAAGGAGACCCCGCTACACACTCCCTCCACTTAAACTCTTTGGTCCCCAAAGATAATTCTAACATATACTGCGTACAACCCTAGACAACGTTGCGTATGATGTCGGCATAGGGAATTCCCACCAAAACAGAGGGGTTGAATTCCCTTGCCCACAGGTCACACTACCATGAGTGGCCTGCCTAACTGTGCCAGAGAGTGAGTGGGGGTTGCCCTCCACCAAATGAACAGTGGAGGGATCCGGATTCTCTGCACTCCTCCTGGCAGTGACCACAGAATCTTCTGAGCTCTTTCCCTTTTGTGGGTAGGTCAACTTTTTGGGAGGCCTTATGACTCTTCGAGCCCTTTGCTCTCTTGGAATTTCTGGCTCTGGCGCCACAGGCTCTTCTTCCGTAGCAGGTTCGGGCAACACGGCGGGCTCTGGAACATCTGCTTCAGGGGCCGAAGGATACATAGAGTCTCCAGGGTCCTCCTCTGAGCAAGTGTCCCAGACATCTTCCCAGTAATCTGATGAAGGACTAGATGGGATGAACTCAGTGGCTTCTGCATTCAGTGTTCCATCCACAGTGTCTTCAGTGGTTGGAAGATCTATAGCAGAAGTTCCTGGAGTTGGGGAAGGCCACAGCCAGTCAAGTTCTCTTCCTTCATCTCCACTAAGTTCAGAAGCCTCTCCATCTTCAGCCCGAGAGGTCTGGGACCGAGTGTTTGGCCTGGGAGTATCCAGAATAGAGATTGGTTCAGGGGAGTCCCTCACTGGAGGTATCCGGACTGCTTCAGCAAGTGGGAGCAGGTGGTTTCGATGCCACGTCTTCAGTGGTCCTACCTTCCCTTCTGGCTTCAACTTGTAAACAGGCAGGCCCGGCAGCTTCCTACAGATGACATAGGGTTCAGATCTCCATCTGTCTGCAAGTTTGTGTTTTCCAGGGACCCCCAGATTGCGTAGCAGTACTCGGTCCCCAGGCTGCAGGTCTTGCACCCGGACCTTCAGGTCGAAGTTTCTTTTGTTTCGAGCTCCCCTTTGATCTGAGGCCGCTTGAGCTTGTTCATAGGCTACTTTCAGGCTGCGTCTGAGCCTGTCCACATATCCTTTGTGGGAGGTGGCTGAGGAATGGTCTAAGGAGGTGCCAAAGGCCAGGTCCACAGGTAACCTTGCTTCTCTCCCAAACATGAGTCGATAGGGGGAGTAGCCTGTAGCATCACTTGTGGTGCAGTTGTAAGCGTGTACTATAGCTGCTATGTGTTTGCTACAATGTTTCTTCTCACTATCCAGAGTTCCCAACATGTTGAGCAGAGTTCGGTTAAACCTCTCCTGCTGAGCATCTCCCTGTGGGTGGTAAGGTGTGGTTCGGGTTTTCTTGATTCCTAACGAAGCCAGGAGTTTCCGGATCAGCCGACTCTCAAAGTCCCTTCCTTGGTCTGAATGGAGTCGCTGTGGCAGCCCATAATGGACAAAATACTTCTCCATAAGTACCTTGGCTACTGTGGAAGCCTTCTGGTCTTTGGTTGGGAAAGCTTGGGCATACCGGGTGAAATGATCGGTTATCACCAGAACATTTCCTAGTCCACTCAGGTCGGGTTCGAGGCAGAGAAAATCAATGCATACCAGATCCATTGGGCCTTGACTTTGTAGATGGCCCATTGGGGCGGCTTGATGGGGTAAAGTCTTCCTCTGGATGCAGCGTGCACATGAATGGCAGTACTCTTCTACTTCTGCCCTCATGCAGGGCCAATAAAACCGACTTCTGACGAGTTGAAAGGTCCTTTCCGCCCCTAGGTGGCCGTGATTGTCATGTAGGGCAATCAGAACAGTCTCTCGATGTTTTTGCGGAAGGAACAATTGCCATTTATCTTCCAGGCCATCAGAGGGGCCCCTTCGGTAGACCTCTCCCCGATGCACCTGCAACCTGTCCCACTCTTTCCTCAACAGGCGAGCTTCCTTTGAGGAGTGGCGTAGGAGTCTATTTGGATCCTGATTCTCCAGGGCTTCCAGGACCAATTTCCCCATGGGGTCTTCTAATTGGTCGCATCTCAGCTCCTTCTTGGACAGTTTCGGCAGATTGTCTTCTTCCAGTTGGGTCACTCCACAGTATTGTTTGGGGACTCCTACCATGGTAACTCCTATCTCTTCTGCCCTCGAGCCTCCTCTGGCCTGTAATTCAGCCCCTTGACAAAGGGCCCACACCCCGTCAGGTGCCACTTGAGTCCAATCTTCTGTGTCACTGGTGGGGGCATGAGATCTCCTGGACAGAGCGTCTGCATCTCGATTTCCAGCCCCTGGCCTGTACTTTAGGCTGAAATTGAATCCAGACAGTGCGGCCAGCCATCTGTGTCCAGTGGCGTCCAGCTTTGCCGTGGTGAAAAGGTAGGTGAGGGGGTTGTTGTCGGTCTTCACAGTGAACTCCACCCCATACAGGTAGTCTTTGAGCTTGTCTACTACCGCCCATTTAAGGGCCAGGAACTCCAGTTTGTGAGTGGGGTAGCTCTTCTCAGAGGGAGTCAGGCTTCTGCTCACGTAGGCAACGGGTCGCAGTTGTCCCTTGTGCTCTTGGTAAAGTACTCCTCCCAGCCCGTCATGACTAGCATCTACATGTAGTTCATAGGGTCTTGTTGGGTCTGCATAGGCCAAGACTGGGGCAGTGGTTAGGCTCTTCAAAGCCTGGAAGGCCTCTTCACACTTCTGGTTCCACTGATCTCTGACTGACTCTCCCGGCCTCCTGGGTCCTGAGTCGTCCTCTTCCCCTTCAGTCTTGAGCAGTTCATTCAATGGTCTGGCAATCCGGGCAAATCCCTCCACAAACCTCCTGTAATAGGAGCAGAACCCCAAGAATGATCTGAGTTCTGTTACTGTGGTGGGCCGCGGCCAGGAGGTAACTGCCTCCAATTTCTCAGGGTCTGTGGCCACCCCTTCTTCAGACACTATGTGCCCCAAATAGTTCACAGAAGACTGGTAGAACCGACACTTCTCAGGCGAAAGCTTGAGTCCCTCCTCACTGAGTCTTCTCAGTACTCTTTCCAGCCTCTTTTCATGTTCTTCCAAGGTTCTCCCAAAGACAATGACATCATCCAGGTACACAAGGACTTCAATAAGATTCATGTCTCCTACAGTCTTCTCCATGAGACGTTGGAAGGTAGCAGGAGCTCTAGACAGGCCCTAAGGCATTTTGATCAAACTCGAAGAACCCCACCGTGGTTATGAAGGCTGTCTTCTCCTTGTCTTCCGGGTGCATAGGGATCTGGTAGTATCCACTCTTGAGATCCATAACGCTGAACCACTTGGCTCCAGACAGACTCTGTAAAGCATCCTCTATCCTCGGAGTGGTGTACTGGTCGGGGATGGTTCTCCTGTTGAGAGTCCTGTAGTCTATACAGAGCCTCAACGACCCATTCTTCTTCCTGACCACCACTATCGGGGAGGCATAGGGGCTTCTAGACTCCCGGATCACACCAGTCCTCTTGAGTTCTGCGAGATGTTCCCTTAGATCCTCCAGATCTGCTAGTGGGACCCACCTCACCCTCTCTCTGAAAGGCTGGTCTTCTTGGAGGCGGATTCGATGGGTGGCACTCCTTGCACACCCCACATCGAACTCATCTTTGGAGGAAATCTTCTCCCATCTGGTCAACTGGGCCTTGGCTCTCTCTTTCCAAGCCCTGGGCAGATTTGGGTTTTCCATGGACAGCTTCTCCCAAACATCTCCTCCTTCACCCGTCCTCTTGACTTCTGACAGGGTAACCGGGGCAGCAGGGCTCATCTGGCCCAGCAGCATTCTGGCTGGGATCTCCATGGGGTCACCTGTAGTGTTCCTAACACTCACCGGAACTCTACAATGGGCCTTCTTCAGGGCCTTCAGCGGAATCTCTTCTGGTATCACTTCCAGACCTGAGAACTCTCCCCTTGGGTCGGTCTCCAGCACGACAAAGGGTCCAGGCTGCTCCCAAGTAAGCTTCACAGTGGCTCTGAGACAGGTTTCTTCGCCGGGCTGCAACACTATCCCTTCTCTTCCAAGTCTCCACACCTTCCCTATCCCTTCTCCAGGGGTCTTCTGCTCCAGGACCAGCCGTTGGTAGGCCGTCTTCAGCATGGGGTGGATCTTGGTGGCCGCTTGCCCCTTCTCTTTCACTAGAGGTGTCAGGAGTCTTCGGACCAGGTCCGTGTTTGTCCCTATTATAAGGGAACTCTTGTTGGCTCCAGGCGGCCGAGGGCACACAACCGCCAGGGTGTCAAACACTTCGGCCTTCCCAGCCACAGATGGGTCAAAGGTCATCTTGATAGGCAAATAACCATTGTAGGGGAAGCTCTGGGTTCCGATTCCCCATATGTCCAGTTCCTCTATCTTCTGTATGGGCAGATGACTCAAGTGCTTATCGTAGAAATCCCTGTATAATAGGGTCACTTGTGCCCCAGTATCCAAGATAGCTCTGGTGTAGACTCCCTCCACTTGAATGGGCACTATAGGAGATGGGCCCACCAGTTTCTCCGGATATGGCCTGGCAGGGGTCGCCTCCTTCTGCCCCTTTCCCTTCGGACTCTTTCTCGTCCAACTCCCTTTGGACTTTAGTCTTTCTTGAGCCTGGGTGGCATCTGACTCTGTTTCCTCAACCGCTGCTGAGCCGGAGACCAGACCGCTGCAGACGCTGTGTGTGGAGACACAGCAGGTGGAAGTTCCCGGACTGGGATCGCGTCCGGAGGGGTGAGCGAGCACCTGCTTAATCCATATACTGTACCATATTGTTAGGCCTACAGACTGCCGTGGCCCACCAGTTCATATTTAAGTCTCCACTGGAGATCCATAGCAGAACAGAAGTCAAACGGATCTCAAGTGGAGTGTTCTGTGTTGGCACTTTTACCCTTTGGATTACAAATGTGTTCCTGAAATGTGCACCACCGTTTAAAGACTTGCATGCAAAGAATTCATCCCCTAGAGACTGAGTTATAGGGTCAGACCTGGCCGGCCAGATAGTTTATTTAGTTGCTGCGCCATAGGGCGCATAGTGAAGTACTGTTACACGTGGCGCGTGTGCGCCATATCTTACTAGTTACAGTGTGTCTATTGCTGCAGGGCTCTGCAGATAGATTTATGTGATTTGTTACAACTGTTGATTTTTATTGCCAGCAGAAAGTAAACTCGTTATTCTTCTATCATTGCACTGGTGTCTGAATTTAACCATAGAGCATAAGATATATATATTACCCTAGACTAACTGTCTCAGAGTGGGTCGAGTAAATTGCCGGGGGTTGGCGGAGCTGTCTTCAGGGCCCAAACTAAATCTGCGGCCCTCTTAGCTGAAGGTAACGCTACACGTGGGGGCTCGTCCGGGATTCTTCCCACCGGATCCATCCGGGCCGGGCGCAGGCTAGTCCACCGCAACCGCTGGACGGGGCCACCAAACCGGTCTTTCTCTTCGGCGGCGGACGCTGTGAAACTGTGGTGACCGAGTCAGCATCCTCGGATTTCTCCCGTTGAGTCTGTGCAACCTCCTCCGCGGTTGCTGCAGTGCGCATAGGGATGGCTCTCTCAGCAATGATTCCTCCTCCTAGAGTGGTGCTGCCTGTATTTCGACCGGGGTAAATGGTTCGTGGCCTTTCAATGACTGGATCCACTTCAAAGAGAAACTCCCCACAGGCCTCGCATTGCCCGAATGGCTTCAGATGACACACCAGTCCCGAACATCCGGGACAAATCAAACCCAGGGCCTCAACGTCCATACATGAGTACAGGGCGAATCGTCCCCGGGGCTTCAGCCAGATCCCTGTATCTGTTACCGGAGCAGCAGTAGTCAAAGTCGTGGATGAAGGGTGAGCAGGAATCCACGATGTTTGTCCGAACATGGTGACTTGCTGCCGGTCCATTGCGCACTGCCAGTTTCGTGCCAAAGTCCCCACGTGTAGTCCTTCACACGGCTGGACTCCTCCCCTTTTGCGCTCCAGTTCGCGTGCTTTTTCCCGGCCTAGGTCACGCCCACAAACTGAGCAGGGAGGGTGTGCCTCATGGCGCAGTGCAATTAAAGTCCCCACGTGTAGTACCCCACACAGCTGGACTCCTCCCTCTTCCCGCTCTTTCTGCATGGGCCTTTCCCGTCTTGGGGTCATGTCCACGACTTCGAGCACAGGGATGCACTGTGGGCCTACTTGTAACTCTTCCGGGCAAACACTCTCCGGTTCCATACTTCTTGCTCCAAGTTGCACAAACACCATCCCGGACCCGAGCCCCCACGTGTAGCGGACCCCCACTCTCTCTCTTTCTGCCTTTAATGGCTTCTCTGGCTCTGGTCTAGGGGTATCTCGGAGGAGAGAGAGGGGCGGGGCACTACGCCAAGCTTTCACCCCAGATGTAGTAGGTGTATGCAAAGTTCTGTTACCTTTCGGGCCGGTGTCCTGCAGTAAGAGCTCCTTCTCTGGAACAGTGTCTGTATTAAAAGAGCCCCACACCACTAAAGTCCAACACTCCTTTATTTCTTCAGCATAGAATGTCACACAATCAGTTGGACTTCCTTTAAACGAACAGGGGGTGTGGATACAAGTAAGCCCAGGCACAGTGAACTCTCCTATTCCTGTAGTGAGTCGAATAGGCATGGCGCACGGTCTCTGCCACCGACCGTGAAGTGGTAGCTGCCACCTACCGGGTGAACTGTTGCAGCCCCTGCCACAGGCCTGTAGGTAATGGTCCTTGCTTGCGACCTTTAAGAAGAATGTCTCTGCCAGACCTTTCCTCAATAGAACCACCTTCCGCGTATATCAGCCCCTGTTTGAGAGGGCATCCCTCCAGACGGTCTCCGGAGGCCCTCACCCGTCACCGGCAGTCTGCTGCACCAGGTCTTCGGAGAGGCCACCCTCCAGTCCATTGTGTCTTAGATTCGGGTATCCATCCCCCGGATACCCTAGAACGATCCCCCCGGGCGGAACCCAGTGGAAGAAGCTGGGCCCCAGGCTAGGACAAGCACCTCACCCCAGACCAAAGGTGTCCGGGATGGCTCCCGAACTCCCGGTGTCCAGGCCTAGGCCACCTGGACACCACCCACAAACAGCAGCCCTCAGGCTAAAGGTGCCTGGGACTCAGACGCCGTGACCAAGATGGCCGGCCCCTTTATACCCTCTCCAGGCAAGCATGGCAGGTTCCCCGCCCCACCATACCGCTGCCGAGGGAGGACAAAAAGGAGGTACGGCACACAGCAATGATTCAACCCCAACCCAGGGCGACAGCGCCACCCACTGGGCTGCGGGGAATTACACATCACTAATGTCACTTCCAAGTTCAAATTTACACCCGGGAAAGTACATACCCGCTACACGGGATTTCGCCCAGGAGAGCCATTCTGCCGCAGTATATCTGCGTGAGCCGGTCGGGAACCGGTTGCAACAGAGCTAGGCCACCTCCCCCCCCCCCCCAGTCTGTGACTGGACAGTGAAGCAGCAGCAAACTATTGAGGTCATCTTTCTGTTCTCTCCTTCTGTCAGCCTGTCCTTATCAGAGCATGTAATAACAGGACACATGATTGGTTCCTAGAGTACACCTTCTCTTCTCCAATGTGAGAGTTTAGCTGTTCAGGAGATTACAAGAGTCTGATATCAAGTGTAATTCAGGTATTCATGCTAGTTATATTTTAATTGAACTTTTATAAAAGCAAATATCTGTATTCCTGCTTGTGAGTAGCTTTCTGCCTGGCGAGGTCTGTATTAAAGTTAGATGCATCATGTTCCTTGTGTCTACCATCAGAGAAAAGGGGACACCAATAGATTGATGAACAGTTTTCACAGAGGCTTAGCTACCTGTAAGTAGACACCCTTTTTTTTTGTGCTGCATAATTGGTGTATATTTTGTTAATGTATTCAGAATTATAGTCAATCAATGTCAAAGCCTGGCCATATCTTACACTTGTGACTGCAAGGACAGATCACGCACACAACATTACATACCACCAGCCATATATTTTCTAGAACTGGGCATTATACAGTATTCAGAAGCTGTGAATGTCACTCTATATATTACTGTAAATGTTATTCAGAAATATAATTGCATAATAATTATAATAAAACATCACAAATGAAACAGATTCACAGCGGGTTCATTTTCACAAGGGAGTTATTTTGCCGCAGCCACTCAATCTACATTTTATTTTATTATACTGCAACAGAAAAATGGATGCTGTGGCAATTGAAAATTATTTTTCTTTCACACATTTTGATAAGTAATGCCCTAGTGGCATGAACAAAGTGCCTTGCTAGATTTTTTTTTTTTTTAATGAATGCACATATGTAATACAAAAACAACTAAACCCAACAACATTACAAGTAGTAAACTCCAAATAATAATAACTATCAAACAAATTACATTGTGCAGTATTTCTTAGATTCGACTTAAAACTACATGCACCTGGAATACAAAAATAAAAAAAACGGTTATGGGTTACAGTTTTCAGATTTCTCCATCTATAGCACCCAGAGATGGTCAATGAATGGGCTGAAGAGGAAAATGGCTGGGCAGTGACACCAGTCCTCCCTCCATCCCTGCCTGTGATCTCACAGATGTGCCTCAAGGGTACAAACTCATTATCAAACAACCTCAAAAACAGGGAGGTGGTGCAAAACAATTCTGTGTGTCATGTCTGGAATTGGGTCCTGGTGCCCTTGGCATCTTCAGCCTAAATGCAAGCTCCTCAAAACAGTAGCTGATTACAGGTGTAGGGACCCTTTCCTAATTGGAAGTGTATTTTCAGAGCTTACAGGAAACATTTGGACTGAAGCTAGTTTAAATTTCCCATTTATTTCCAAATGTGCACAAATTCACATTAGTAACTACTTATACCCCCAATTTCCCATTTATTTCCAAATATGCACAAATTCACATTAGTAACTACTTATGCCCCCACTTTGGAACTTGTCCCATTGGTGTCAGCTAGGAAAGTAATAAATATTTGGAACCTACCCTGGGCTGAAGCCCAGTGGGGTTTTATGGTAAAATATCTCCCCCTCTGTAGGAGGTCTACTAAGGTGCTCAAACTACTGAGGGTTTTAAAATGACTTCAACCATAACCACTTCAATACCAGGCACTTACACCCCCTTCCTGCCCAAGCCAATTTTCAGCGATGTCGCTATTTAAATGACAATTGCGCGGTCATGCTACACTGTACCCAAACAGAATTTTTATTATTTTGTTCCAACAAATAGAGCTTTCTTTTGGCGGTATTTGATCACCTCTGCGTTTTTTATTTTTTGCTAAACAAATAAAAAAATTACCGAAAATTTTGAAAACATTTTTTTTCTTTTGTTTCCATTATAACATTTTGTAATTAAATAAGTTTTCTCCTTCACTCTTTGGCACTGATAAGGCGGCACTGATGATGTGGTACCAATGAGGTGGCACTGATGGGCACTGAAGATGGGCACTAATAAGCGGCACTGCTGGGTGGCACTGATATGTAGCACTGATGGGTACTTATGGATGGCACTGATAGGTGGCACTGCTGGGCACTGACGATGGGTACTGATATGCGGCACTGCTGGGCACTGATACGTGGCACTGATGGGCATACCTGTGGCACTTGCAGGCATTGTGGATGGGCACAGATTGGCAGCTGCCTGGGCATTGATTGGCAGCTGCATGGGCACTGATTGGCATATCCCTTGTGGTCTAGGGTGGCACACCTTGTGGTCCAGTGTGGGTGGACATCCCTGGTGGTCCTAGCAGCATCCTGGTGGTCCTGGGCAGGCATCGCTGATAAACAATCAGCACAGACCCCCCCCGTCAGGAGAGCACCTGATCGGCTCTCCTCTACTCACGTCTGTCAGAGGTGAGTGAGGAAAACCTGATCAACGGCTCTTCCTGTATACATCATGATCAGCCATGATTGGACACGGCTGATCACGAGATCGGTGAAGCGGTGTGTCAGACTGACACGCCACACCACCGTTCAACGCGATGCGCGCCCCCACGGGCGCGTGGCGGCTGTTATCCTGCTGGACGTCATATGACGCCCAGTCAGGATAACTGAACCACCACCCGGCCGTCATTCTGCTATAGGCCGGGCGGGAAGTGGTTAGGGAAGCACCTGTGGCTCCCTCACTGGGAGAAATCCACGCATGAACCTTCTCAGCTTTGCTACCTTAGGAAATTAAGACAAAGATAACACTAGAACATTGATCACTAAGGAGCTGAACTCTACAGAACGTGCTGCTAGGCAGCATAAACCATGAATGCACAAAGAAGCTTCCATAGAGGAGCAGGAACCAGGTTTGTATTGGAAACATGTAATCTGGGTATCCTGGGTTCTATTGTCTTTCTTCATATATTCTGCAGCTCCACTAAAATACTTTTTGAAGTTAAGCAAAGTGACTGGCACTCAAGAAATACCCTGTCAAAAACAACCCTGAGGCAGATGTGTCTAGGAACTTTGCAAAGTAAGTTGTCTTGAGCATCCCTAATGTGACCTGACATGCCATCTAAAGGATTTTTCTTATTATATCAGGTTAATAACATTACACAGGCTTGCCTTTCTGTTATTTTTATGTCTCCTTAAAGCTAAAACTCCAGTAATGAAATGTATTTACCCTTGTAATGGTTCCCCTCCCCACTACAAGGGTTAACGGTTTGTTTTGCCTAAGGCGGTTTTCAAGGCTCCATGGAACCCTAGGGTTCCTCCAAAGGTTGCAAGGGGTTTCTTGAGCAATGAGCAATTTTTGCCCCTTAGATAAGTTCCCACTGATAAGAGAAAAAAAGGGAAAACATAAAAGCCTGACTGAGCTCAACCTCTGCTCCCTCCTAACAGAACTTGAAGAGGTTGTAAACCTCGGAAAAAACAAAAACAAAAAAAACCCCTGCAAGACAAAGGCATAATGAGCTAGTATGCATCGCATACTAGCTCATTATGAAATGCTTACCTTAGAACGATGCCCTGGATCGGCGTTGGCCCTCCGAGTACAGCACGGACATCTTCCACCGGAGTTACTTCTGGGTTTGCGTCCGGAACTGTGATTGGCCAGAGCCACGATGACGTCACTCCCGTGCATGCGCGCGGGAGCCGCCGGTCATGACATGACTCCTAAAGAAACGGCACCAGTGGCCTGTTTCTTCAGTATGCATGCGCCGATGACGTGGGCAGCAGCGCATATACTAAAAATCTCCTAAACTATGCAAGTTTAGAAGATATTCAAGGTACCTACAGGTAAGCATTGTTATAGGCTTACCTGTAGGTAAACGTGGTGTAACAGGGTTTACAACCACTTTAAAGTGGTTGTAAAGGCAGAAGGTTTTTGTATCAACGCATTAAGATAAAAAGCCTTCTGTGTGCAGCAGCCCCCTTAACACTTACCTGAGGTCCCTCTCTGTCCAGCGATGTCAACGAGTGTCTCAGCCGTTTGAGATTCTCCTTCCTGATTGGCCGAGACACAGCAGCGGCGCAATTGGTTCTCACTGCTGTCAAAGTCAGCTAGCCCAGTGTTTCTCAACTCCAGTCCTCAAGGCGCACCAACAGGTCATATTTTTGGGATTTCCATTGATTTGCAAAGGTGATTTGAGCAGTTTCACTGCCTTAGTAATTACCACAGCTGTTTCATCTGCAGAAAATCCCAAAAACATGACCTGTTGGTGCGCCTTGAGGACTGGAGTTGAGAAACACTGAGCTAGCCAAATCAGGGGAGAGAGAGGGGACAGGGCTGGGTCGGGGCTCCATGTCTGAATGAACACAGGGAGCTGTTACTCAGCTTGGGTGGCCCCATAGCAAGCTGCTTTCTGTGAGGGCACTGAACAGGGGGGAGGGGACAGGAGCACAGTAAATGGACCCGAGAAGAGAAGGATCTGGGCTGCTCTGTGCAAATCCACTGCAACAGAGCAGGTAAGTATAAATATGTTTATTATTTTTATAGGGGAAAAAAAAAATGAGCCTTTTCAAATTACTTTAATTTAAGTTCGCCCCCTCTTTTTCTTTTCTTCTCCTATTCTGTCTTGAAGACACATTTTAAAAATCTTCTTCTCTCAAGTTCCCACTGATATCATTGATCTTTTAAGCTATCTGTAAGGGGGTAATTCTTTCCAATGACCACAAGTGTAAGGAGCATTCTTCCCACTGACCATCACACTAATGTATCACGAGTTGTAGATAGTCATTTTTAGCAGGGGTTCCCGGAGACCAGAAAGTTAATTCAAGGGTTTCTCAGTGTTGAATAGGTGGAGAAAGGATGGCCTAGGGGATGATGCATGTGGTGATATATTTACCTTATTTCTCGATCCCTGGCAGTCAGCACTCTGCTTTCTCTGGGTTGTGGGTGAGCCCCTGGCATCCATCCTTACAATGCAGGAATGCTGGTCTCAACCAACCAGGCAGTGAAGGGAATAGGCTCCTGGGAACTGGCCACCTGAAGAAGAGAAAGACTATGGGAGTGAGGAAGAGGGTAAGTATATCACCCTATTTATCATCCCATAGGCAAAGCGAGTAGGTAATCCTTTTAGCATGGAGGGCAACCCACTAGAAGTGTAAAGCTTTAAATGGTTAAAAAAATACTGTACTCTGCTAATGCACTTTTTAATTTAGATTTTTACGCAAATGGGCTCATGAAGAGAAATTAACAATCATCACCCATATAAACTTGCCTTTTTTCTTCACTTACAGATGGTGTTCTCAGTTTCACTTGAAGGATAAAGAATCTGCCCAAGAATATGGGTGCCATGGAAACAACATTTACTATCTGAAATACTCTCAACCAATGGTACAAGTGGAGATGAGAGTACTTAAGACAAGTTCAAGTGGCAGTTCTGTTTTTGCCAATGTATGTTGTAATTAGAACAGCAGTTTAGTTTATGACAATAATAAATATTTTAGTTTTAGATAATATTAAATCTAGACTGGTGCACTGGCAAAAAATTTGTTTTTTTTTCGTTTCATTCGGTTTTTTTCGGGGTAATTCGTTATGATCGCAATTCGTACATTCATAAATTTGTCTGTTAGTGAACGCATCAAATACAAATTTATCCGAAGTTACAAATTATCTGAAATAACGAATGTCGCATCTAAACAAATGGAACAGAATGAATTAATAATAATAATAAAAAGTTTTTATTATTATAATTGTAATTTATTATTATTAATTCACTACGTTCCATTCGTTTAGATACGGCATTCGTTATTTCGGATAATTCGTAACTTCGGATAAATTCATATGCTTTCTGTTCACTAACAGCCAAATTTGATTGGAAATTCCAATACCTATAATTTAATAGTTAGTAATAGTTAAGTTATTAGTTATTTCAGATTTTCGAATTTTCAGGTTTTGTAATTTCCAATTTACTAATTTATGTATTTACAAATTTTGGAATTTACGAATATTCAAATTTACAAATATTCTGAAAAATTTGTTAAATGGGTTTTTTATTAATTCTGATATTTCCAAAATTCGTAAAAAAAAAAAAAAAATCGGAACGAAACTAATTGCACGTCTAATTAAATCTCATTTAACCATAATAGCTTTGGGATGTGGACAATTGCCTATGTACACATTTTATGGGCTACAAAAATAAACTTATTTACTTTAGGAGGTACTAGTAAATTAGCTAAAGGTCATCATATGTGTTACAATCTGATTTTATAATCATTCTACAATCAATTTTTTCTTGTTTAAGATTTTTATTGGATTTTACATGTAAATAGCATATATTGTGAACATTACATTCTTAATAAGTGTAGAATTGTAAGTAAATACAGCAATCACTAACAACACTTGGTGAAAGGAAAGTAGTAGAGGTTAAAAACCTCAGTAATAATTGTAGTAATACAAATATAGGGATAAATGATTAGAGCAATAGTAACTAGTTATACTATAAATAGTATATTATGCCTCCAGACGATCCGCTCACCCCAAAAGGGAACAAGCTGTGAGCAGATGGGGGCACAATAAGGTATGAGAGAGTATTATACTGCAGATGATGAATTATTAATAAGGATACAACATAAGATTATTGTTATTAAACCTCAATGCTTAGTTAAATACCTTTCTATCAAATCTTTTATCACACAAAGATACTTAGTGATTGGTAAAATTAAACCTTAGAAGTATATATATAAATCATGTAATGGACATCGTATGTGCATATGATCAGTAGTATGAAAATAATAAAAACAACAAGAGTAGAAAGTTGGAAGTAGTGCAGAGAGAACAAGAAGAAATATGGGGAAAAATAAGATATATAGAAAAAGAAGGTATAGGGATAGAAAAATAGAGATATAGATTGTATAGACTTACCAAAAAATATGAGGATTTACCTAAATTGTCCAATTATTCTGTATTTAACCAGGATGGCCCTTGTAGTACATAGCTGTTAATAGATGTCTGCTCACCTGATCAGCTACAAAAGACATTGATGCACTTTCCAGATTAAAGAAGGAAGGACATCTACTGAGGAGAGGAGGGCAATTTCTGCAACTCTACTCTCCTACAGCTTTGTGTTGAAACGGAGGGAGTTAAAGGGGGGCCTCCTAATCAAACCTATTAAAAAAATGGTTTGATTTATTTGCCCTCTCCACATCACCCCTAATCCCTCCACCAACCTGCTTAAGACCTGTAATGGTTCTCATGCCACTCCAGACCTCTCTCACTTTGTTTTGCTGGAGTTTTCACTCCAGCTTTCTCTTATATTTCCCCTTAGCCTCTCTATTCTTTATCCTCAGGTCCCTCTGAATCATTTTTAACTTCTCCCTATTACCCACTCTAAAAGCTATCTTCGCAGAGTTAAGAATATCCTTCATATAACTAGTTACCCATGGTTTATCATTTTTTTAATCAAATCATTTTCTTTTTTATTTCCAATTTACAACAAAAACTCAAAACGCAGAGAACATTCACACCAATGTTTCTCGCCACCTCTTTATAAGATACTTTGCTACTATACAAGTTTTTATAAAAATCAAGAAACACTGATGAGATCTCTGCGGTAGTTTGTGCAATTTTAGTTGGAGATACTTGCAATTTCATCACTCGTGTCGCTTATTTTTGAGCTTTTAGCTTAGAGGTGGCCCGTATTTTCCCCATCCTCAAAATAAGGTTGCTGAAGGAAAAAAACGTTTCTGTTCTGCTTTTTTACGGGAGATATCAGCATATACCTGTTGTTTTTTTATCCACATCTGTTGAGCTTCTATAGCAGGATTCGCTATATATTGAAGTTTGGCCTGTAGAAAAGCTTCAGCCATAGAACGTTCCAAAGCCCTAGATCTTTTTTTTTATTTTTGAAATTTGAGAAATACAGTAAATAGGCCTCTTGTATAAGATTTTAAAGAGTCCCAATAGATCTGCAAAGATACAGAGGGCTTGTTAACAATACCATAGGCCGACATGTCAAACAGAATATTCCCCTTTCAGGGAAAAAGATCAAACAAATAAGGGTTAACTTTCCACAAAGTACGAGTTTGGGCAGAACATAGAGTTAACTTGAGAACCAATGGGGAATGATCGAACAACCCCGCTAGCTGCATAAGTCACTTCAGATATTATTGGTATCATCTTAGAAGTAGCTAACGCCAAGTCTATTCTGGATAAGGCCATATGAGTGCTAGAGAAGCAAGAAAACTCTCTGGCATGAGGATGCAACATTCTCCATAAATCTATTAGGCCAATCTCCTGCAAAGGAGGTACTTGCAGAGGTCACTTGTGCCATAGCCATTCCATATTTATCTAAGCAAGGGTCAAAATATTTGTTAAAGTCCCCTACTATTAACCAGGGATCATCGGTTTTATCAGAGCTAAAATTCAAAAATTCTTTAAGTACCTCCGATGAATATGGGGGTGGTTTATATACATTAGCCAACACATAAGACTTTCTATACATTGTACGATATAGGAAGATGTAGCGACCTCTAGTGTCCATTTGTACCTGCCTGCAGGAAAAGTCAACATCATTTGCTATCAATACAATTATACCTCTGGAATATGTAGTATAAGTAGAATGGTATTGTCTGTTATATTGTGCATGCTTCAGATAGTTCATCTTGTATATATTTAAATAAGTCTAGACGGAGAGAACTGTTTTAATGTAGTAAAAATTTCTCATCTCTTCACTGGGTCGCCAAGCCCCCTAATATTCCAAGATACCAAAACTTGTATTAAAGCTGGCATATTGTTATAATTTCAAGTTTAAATCCAAAATCCTCAAATAGCCCTTATAGTTAAAAAATGTAATATTGAAGAAGGTCCCTTTTATAAGAGGTACCCACTTCAATAATATCACCAAGTAAAAGCCCCTTAAAGTTCTTTGTGACAAAAAGGTTTCTATATTTATCATAATTATCTGGTGCGCATATTTAGCAAAAATATTTTTTTTTCCAATATAAATTTTATTGAGAATTGCAAAAGAAAAGGGGGTACAGAAAAGAAACAGTACAACGGTGGTCAAATTCGACAATCCAACAGATATAGAGGTCTACAATAAAAGGCTCACATTCAGTCTCCCGTGAGGGTAGCACACCATATGGCAATCAAATGAAAAGGACGTGGTAGTACATTGTA
This sequence comes from Rana muscosa, assembly GCA_029206835.1. NCBI lineage: Eukaryota > Metazoa > Chordata > Amphibia > Anura > Ranidae > Rana > Rana muscosa. The sequence continues at coordinate 929,229,649 of CM055116.1, read as the reverse complement.
TAAATCATAACATTTGACCCGAAAACTAGGCCATACCACATATACAGATATCCTTAATATTGCTAGAATTACTGAGCAGTATACACAGTCGGACTACCGGCGACCCGACGACCTTAGCCTAACTGGAGAAAAAGGGACGGCCTCAAAATATCCAAATAACTGGAGGCATAGCCATCAGTTGAGAAAACAGGGAGTAGAGAAGAAAGAAGTAGGGGGGTAGTTAATTAACACGAGCGTGATGGACATGGCAAGGGCGTCGCCCTATAATCGGTCGGCGTGACCTTTAAGAGTTCAGTAAGGTCTGTCCTTCATCAGAGAAAATTAACATATTCCATGCCAACCAGGTTTTAGAGTGCTTCTCTTGTTTGTGTTGGGCTGTGAGCACTAGGTCTTCTAGATTTTTAATGTCTTTTACTTTGCGCAACCACAATCCAATGGAGGGGGGGTACGTTTTGCTTCCATGTAGCTGGAATACACGACTTTGCGGCATTGAGTAAGTGTCCGAAAACCGACTTCTTGTACGACCGTGCCGGGATTGCGGTGGCGTGTAGCAGGAAGAATGCAGGATCTGACTGAATTTCGTGATCTGTAAATTCCTGAATGATTTTCTCAATTGTTGTCCAAAAGCGTCGCAGTAGTGGGCAGGACCAGAATATATGGAGGAGTGTCCCTTTGTCTGTCTGACACCTCCAACACTTGTCTGATGTAAAAGAACAAAGAGAAAGCGCCTCTTAGTGCAAATATTTATTAGCTACAGCAACATGTCATTTCCACACTTACATCTAAGTAATGGATGACAAGCGCCCGGGTGATTTAGAGAGTAGAGCCTCCTGAGTCTGGCGCTCAGTAGTTCCTGGCAGACAGATCGGATGGGAGTCACTAAACGGAGAAGTCACGGTGTCCAGTGGAAGGAGACCGACCAGCGATCTCGGCATGCGGGACAAGGTGGCAGAGCTTCGTGCTGTGAGGAAGCCAGCTGGCATGTGACGTCAACATGGTATGGGAGAGAAACTACAACGCGTTTCAGAGCATGAGCCAAGCTCACAGTGGGCATGCGCGCTCCTTTGTCACTTGTCTGATGTGGTAGGGAAGAACCTGTGTAGCAATTGAGGTGTAAAATACCACTGAGTTAGAATCTTATCATTTGTTTCTTGGAGTTTTGTGCAGATGGACGATTTCAAAGAGAATCGAATGATGTTTTGTTTTTGTATGGCTGTGAAAGTACATTGTAGAGCATTTTCCCGTTTCTGCAAGAACCTCAGATCTGGTTGTTCCGCTGGGGTGTTGAGCAGAGTATATGTTTTGGAGAGTACCTGAGATAGTGTTCCTGCGTCTCTACAATAGTCTTCCAGGGTTGTCAGGTCACGTTTGAAACGTGCAGGCCCAAAATGGAAGCTGAAAACCCCCAGTATCACTCATCAATGATTGGATCAAGGTCCAATGATCCCCGTCTATATAATGTAAAGCGCAATCTTTACCCGCCGTCCATAGTGTCTTATATTCTGAGTGGACTAGTCCTGGCGCGAACGCCGGATTGCCTAGGATGGGGAATAGAGGGGACTGTCTTGAGGTTAGGGAGGTGGGCTTTATCACTACCGAGTCCACACATAACGTGGCGCCTATGGCAGGGTGTGTAGTCATATCTGGAGGGAGTCGATCATAGCAACAGATTGCGCCCTGTAGCGGGACACCTGCCTGGGTACGTTCTACTTGAACCCATAGTTTAGATTGTTCATGTCTGTTCCAGTCGATAATCCTCCCCAGGTGTACTGCTTGGTAATAATGTTTCACGTCAGGAAGGGCCAGACCTCCATAATGTTTCGGTAGCGTCAGGTAACGTTGGCGTAGTCGTGGTTTTGTCTGTGACCATATAAATTTTGTGAACATCGAGTGCACTGGATTAAAATATAGGGAAGGTATCCTAATTGGCAATGCTTGGAACAGATACAGGAACTTCGGGAGAATGCACATTTTGATGAGATTGCACCTGCTGAACCAAGAGTGGAGTCATTTGCTCCATTCTTCGAGCAGCCCTTTTGCTTTGGATAACATTGGTGGGAAATTCAATTCAAATGTGCGTTTCAGGTCACTAGGTATACTGGTGCCTAGGTAGGTAAAATGGCTGTCGGACCATTTAAAGCTAAATTTAGATTTCAAGGGAGTCAGTTTATCGGCCGTCATGTTAATGCCCATAGATGTGGATTTGTCAAAGTTAATTTTTAGATTAGATATGTTCCCATATCTCTGAAATTCTTTAAATTAAGTTTGGGAGGGACACGACCGGGTTAGTGAGTGAGAATAAGAGATCATCCGCATAAGCGGAAATCTTATATTGGGCCTGACCTATGGTGATACCAGAAATATCCAGATTCTGGCGTATCGTACATAGGAAGGGCTCCAGTACCAGAGCAAAGAGAAGGGGCGAAAAGGGGCAGCCCTGCCTGGTACCATTGGAAATGGTGAAGGGGTCAGAGAGGACTCAATTAGCTTTGACCTGGGCTGTCGGTATGGAGTAGATATTGGAGATCCAATGCAACGTGTGTCTACCGAGTCCGATGTGTTTAAGAAGCGAGGACATAAATTCCCAACTCACCCGGTCAAACGCTTTCTCAGCATTCGTACTGAGAAAAACGCATGGTGTCTTAGTCACCGAAGCCCTATGTACCAGGTTCAGCACCTTGGTGGTGTTGTCCCTTGCCTCACGGGAAGGGACAAAACCAACATGGTCCAGGTGTATCAGGCCTGTCATATGTTGGGATAATCTGTTGGCTAGTATTTTAGGAGTTTAAGATCTATATTCAAAAGAGATATAGGCCTGTAGCTACCGCAGGCAGTTGGATATTTTCCTTCTTTAGGTATGAGGGAGATGTGGGCACTTAAAGGGGTTGTAAAGGTTCGTTTTTTATTTTCTAAATAGGTTCCTTTAAGCTAGTGCATTGTTGGTTCACTTAACTTTTCCTTAGATTTTCCTTCTAAATTTTTTTTTCTTTGTTTTCTTTGTCTGAATTTCTCACTTCCTGTTCCTCCTCAGTAAGCTGTTCAGTAAGCTGTTCTGGCTGAGTCAACACCACTCGGATGATGGTGTGAAGTTTAGTGAGGAGAAACAGGAAGTGAGAAATTCAGACAAAGAAAAAAAACATTTAGAAGGTAAATCAAAGGAAAAGGTAAGTGAACCAACAATGCACTAGCTTAAAGGAACCTATTTAGAAAATTAAAAATGAACCTTTACAACCCCTTTAAGGTATCCCGTTGAAGCTGGACACCTGCTGTGAGATTGTTAAAAAGTTTGAGCATGTAGGGACCTAATACCGGCAGAAGGGTTTGATAGTATTGAAGGGTGAACCCACCGGGACCTTGCGCTTTACCCGGTTTCATACTTTTAATGGCGCATTGCAGTTCCATCAATGTGATGGGTTCTTCTAATGCAGCACTACTTTCCACTGAGAGTGTGGGAATATTGGATAAATTGAGGTATTCCCTTAAAGCAGTGTCGCTGGTATGCGGTTCCGGGAGATTGTAGAAGGAGGAATAGTAGGCCTTGAATTCATTGGCAATCTGGGTGGGTAAGCTCTTCCTATGTCCTGAAGAGGAGATGATTTGGGGCATGTATGCACGGACTCCCTGTTGTCTAACTGCTCTGGCGAGAAGTTTCCCACATTTGTTCCCCGATTCTTAGGAGAGTTTCCTGCAGGATTGTAGTGCTGCTTTTGCCTTGTATTGCAAGAGATCTACCGTCTGTCTGCGGAGGGTTATCAGTTCTGTTTCTAGGGATAGCGTCGGGTTTCTTTTGTGTGCCTTTTCTAAGTCATTTATCTTCTGTAGAAGCAGCAGTAGTTTCTTCTCCCTTTCCCTTTTAATATGGGTCCCGTGCTTGATCAGAACCCCTCTAATCACAGACTTGTGGGCTTCCCATAATATCCCAGGGTCACAGTTGTCGGTATCGTTGGTTCGAAAGTAGTGGTTTAGTTCTTTTGTGACATCAGTCAGTACTGTGGAAGTCTGCAGTAAGCTTTCGTTCAGTCTCCAGACCTTAGCTCTAGTCATTGCAGTTGGCGAGAGGGTGTAGCGCATAGTAATGGGCGCGTGGTCTGACCAGGTGATGTTACCTATCTCCGGGGCATACACTGCCTCCAGTTGGCCACGTGGTATCAGGAAAATGTCAATGCGTGAGTATGTTCTGTGTGGGGAAGAAAAGAATGTGCAGTCCTGTTCCCCTGCGTGGTGAAGCCTCCAAACGTCGATCAATTGGGCCTCATGGAGAACCCGAGTGATGCGCTTGTGCAAACAGGTACGCAGGGAAGAGGTACAGGAGGAGGGTGTCCACCGTTGGGCTCAAAGGGACATTAAAATCACCTCCCAGAATCAGATGTCCTTCAGTAAAGTCGATCAGACTGGTCAGTGTATTGTGTATAAAGGTATCCTGTCTATCATTCGGTGCGTAGACCGTAGCCAGCGTCACCAACACTTCCCCTATTAGCCCTTTAACAAACACATACCGCCCTTCCGTGTCAATTCTAGTGTCCCGGCATGTCCAGGGCATTTTCCCTGCGAGGAGTATGGACACTACTTTAGATTTGGCCGATGGATTCGTGGCATGGTACGTTAGTGGAAAGTACCGTTTTTTTAAACATGGTGGTGCACCAGTTTTAAAGTGGGTTTCCTGAATGAACGCAATGTCTGCTCTAGTTCTTTTGAGATCATTCAAGAGCATACTGCATTTCTCAGGTACATTTAACCCCTTGGCATTTAGCGAGAAGATAGTAACGTGGTCCATCACGCCCGTGTCAAAGGTAAAATTGTGGGTACACTGGAGGGGGGGGGGGATTTGGGGTGGGAGAATAAAGAAGGGGGATTATAGAGGGGGAGAAAGGGTAGAAGAGGAAGAGCAAGAAAAGCTCAAGGAAGAGTAAAGTGGACAATAAGTATTACAGATTGTCCTGTCTAGTACCAATTGTTAGTAAACAATTGTATGCACAATTTTGCAATGAAACATGCTCCAGTTATCACCAGGAAGGTGTTTCGGCCTATTGGGGATGAGGTTAGACTATGACCAGAGAAGCCTGCCCATATCTGCCCAGCCCCCCTGCCCTAGGGTATAACATGGTAAAATACAAAACGCAGCAAATAGACAAACAAAAAAAAAAACATAATAATATATAAGTCACTAATGTACTCAAATACATCCCCAGTGCTAAAATGTAAAACATGCAAGCATTACCTGCAAACCTTATTAGGCATAACCGAAGCCCCAAACTGAGTGGCGTCCCTGCCCTCCACCAAACCCACCCGACCTTAACGGTGGTACCGATGCGCTTCCAGCAATGCCCTCCGGCAGTGTGTCGTGGAGTGGGCAACCCCGAGGTCTGTGGATCGCAAGTGTGGACGCACTCCCCCCCAAAAAAGGGAGGGACCACTACCACCCCCACGAGAACAGCTCCGCGCCCCCCCCCGGGGTGAACCGGGGGGAGCGCAGGAAAAGGTCGCCCTACCCCCCAGTTGGGGGAGTCACCCCCTTTACTTAGTACCCTGTCCGGAATGCCCTCCGGGCGACACAGACAGTGGCCCACCATCCCCGTAATGCCCAGGAGTCCACTCCCACCCTGCATATTGTAGTCATTAATTCGTTATCTGAACACCAGGATCAAAATACTTAACCAGCTGGTTGGCACACCGCAGGGGGTGGCTCGGGGGTCCACAGAGGATACTGCAGGGATAGTTGCAGGAGACTATGGGATTCTCCCCCTGGGCCTCCGAAACAAACCTAAAAAAGGGGGGGGGAGAGGGTATCCAGTCCGTACAGAAATCTAGTAGAGTCTTACGACCCGGGCTAAGAGAGACAAATGCACCGTGAAGTCCCAGTCCCCCTCGTTGACCAGACCCCCTCCATACAATACAATACAATAACCCATATACCTCCTAACTAGTGCATATTGGACGTATCACTTGGCAGGGTTAGCTGACCGCTATAGTCACCAGGTCTCTTTAGGTGCATACAGACTCACAGAACATGCGGCCAGGATGTCTTTGTCCCCTCCGGGAAATGTACCCCCCGCCATTGTAACAGTCATGCACCCCTGAATCTCCTGCAAGTGTGGTACCCCCAAACCCTGTCGCGCTCCGATGAAGTTCAGGCAGTCTGCAGTGAGGCCCCAGGAGATTTGTAATGTATGAGGGAGTGTCCCCATCAGACACATGGAGGTCATATGTGTGGGTAGGAAGGGCACCAACAGGGGGCAGCAACAGTGGCCTAGTTCAGGTGTCCAGTGCATCAGACAAAGGTGCCAGTAAGGGGGTCAAATCCAGATCAAGCCTCCAAGTACTCCACACCTCTGGTCCCCAAAGTTTAGCTGCCTCCCTCAGTCCACCACCCACCCCGTATGCCATGTACATGGTGTAGCAGAAACCAAGGCGCAGGGGAGAAGGTGAGCGAACGTCTGGTGGGCTCCGCATGTAGAAGAAGAGGCTGAAAATCAGGCCAGGGTGTCAGGGGGCCCAGCAGGGAGGCAATAAAGGGAGGCAAAACAAAGGGTGCACTGGGGATGAGGCACTAAGAGGTGTAAGAAAAGATACAAAATCTCACACCACAGTGGCGGCCGCCGCTAGACTTCCCTGGCTTCTTCTGGTGAGGTGATGCGGGATCTACTTCGGCTTCTTAGTGGTCTCGGTGAGCGGGGTCTCCTCTGATTTGTTCCGTCTGGGTGTGGGGCGAATCTTGGGATCATTTGGAGCCAGTCCGGAACGTCCACTGAGTCTGCTTCCATGAAATTGACCAGTGCAGGGAGTTCTGATGGCGATCGCAGGGTGAAGAACTGAGTGTGTTTCTTAAAAGTCACCGCTATGGGGAATCCCCAACGGTAGGTAATCCCGGCGTGTTGGGCAATTGCAAGCACTGTTTTCAGCAGTGCCCTCCGTTGTAGGGTGGCTCTTGAGATATCTGGCAGGATCTGGATGGCAGCTCCATCAAATTCAACGTCTCTCACCTCCCAGGCTTTCCGAAGGATGATTTCCTTGTGCACATATTGATGGATCGGGCAAATCACATCTCTCGGGTGATTCGGATCCGTCGATCGCGGTCCCAGAGCCCGGTGGATCCGATCGAATGACAGAGTGGCTGGGAAGTCAATTCCTGCTGTGTCTCTAAAAATGGCCAGTGCAGTTGCTGCCAAGTCCTCTGTACTGGTGGCCTCGGGTAAGCCCCTTGAGTCTCAGGTTATTCCTCCTGCTGCGGCCTTCAATTTCTTCCAAATGCAGCTGCTGGGCCAGCACTGACACTGCTTGACTGGCCTGGGTGTCTTCCACTCTTTTCAGTCGCCGTTCCAAGTCAGTCACTGCAGCTTCCCCTGTTCCCATGCGGTCTGTCAGGGCGGCAATATCAGTCCACACTGCCGCTATATCCCTGCGGTGTGAGGCTTCCAGTCTGCTGGCCAGGGATTCAAAGTCAGCCCTGGTCGGTAAGGCCTGCAGCAGCGCCCTCAGCTCCACGTCCGTCCGCAAGGTAAGGGGTGTAGGGTGCGGGTGAGATAAGTCCTGGGAGGCAGAGTGGAACACTGCAGGGGTATCGAGGTCACAGTTCAGGGTGCAGGGAGCCATGGATGGTGTCGGTGAATCGTGCTGTGCTGTACTCACAGGTCCGCCGGGCCTCGTGCTGTCCGCCATCTTAAGAGACGGAGAAGAGTCCCGCGAGCCGGGGAAGTATTTGTGGATTGCTCCGGATGGCTGCGGTTTAGGCAATGGCTTCTTGGTTTGTTTGTTTTTCTGCTTTCTACGCTTCCCAGCAGAGTACATGCCGTAATTCACTGAAGGTATTGCTGAAAATAGGGCCGGAAAGGCCGAGACGGGAGCTCCTCAGCAACCCGTCCTTACACGGCCATGTCCACACCACGCCCCCCAATTTAGCAAATTTTTAAACACAAAAAAATACAGCAACAACAACAAAAAAAAGAAAAATCCAAAGACTTGTACAAAACTCATATAAAGCAGTAAAAACTCACAATTCCCCTCAGTAGCCATTATACAGGAGGATATATATATATATATATAATATATATACCGTATATACTCGAGTATAAGCCGACCCGAATATAAGCCGAGGCACCTAATTTTACCACAAAAACTGGGAAAACGTATTGACTCGAGTATAAGCCTAGGGTGTGCCTCACTTTACCTCACTGTGTCCATGCCTCACTGTGTCCATGACTAGACTGACGTTTAACATGGGAGTCTATGGAAGGGGTGCCCGGATTTGAAAAATCGGTGCTCCCCGGCCGTAGGTCCCCCGGACAAGAAACTTTGCACACTTGTAGAGGAAGAGTGGGGCTATATGTGTGCCAAGATTGGGGTCCAGAGCTCCTACGACCGGCCGGTACTGGGTCCCCAAAGTCACCAGAGAAATGACCGTTTAACATGGGAGTCTATGGAAGGGGTGCCCGGATTTGAAAAATCGGTGCTCCCCGGCAGTAGGTCCTCCGGACAAGAAACTTTGCACACTTGTAGAGGAAGAGTGGGGCTATATGTGTGCCAAGTTTGGGGTCCAGGGGACCTACGGCCGGCCGGTACCGGTTCCCCAAAGTCCGGGAGATCAGGCGCAAAAAGGTGACTCGAGTATAAGCCGAGGGGGGCATTTTCAGCACAAAAAATTGTGCTTAAAAACTCGGCTTATACTCGAGTATATACGGTATATATATATATATACATATACACACACACACACATTGCCATATACACGGTTTATTATTTGAACAAGGAACAATTCTTGTTTTCTTGTTGGAACAATAGAATCTTCACAGAAATTAATATAGTGTGTTATGCACTCAGTTAGCCCACCAATGTCTATTCAATGTGGCTCACAGAGTGCATTCCAATCTGTTGCCTCGAAACAGCCCCGCAATAACTCAAAGGACTCCTCAGACCATCTCTTCACTAATCTGGTGGTCACAGGTTGTCTCCTAACCATTGCAACATAACAAGGATCGAGGTAGACCAAATTCTGATCTGATCTGCCCAAAGGTGGAATAGGAGAAGAGCTGTATGCATTCTCCACATTGGCATACAGCAGATCCATGATCCTATTCTCTCTAGTTGGGCAGCTCACAAACTGTGTGAAGTTAGTCAAGGTTTTCTCCATGGTGACAGGATTAAAATCCCCAGAGATTATGATAAGGACATTGGGATGCTTGGTTTGAAGTTTTGCAATAACACCGTGGATGGCATCAGTTGCCAACGTTGGGTTGGCAGAAGGTGGAATATACACCGCCACAACAATAATCTCCCTAGGCAAGTAATAAGGCCAAAGCCCTATAACCAACATCAACAGACAATTCAAATAAATAAGCCTGCTTGGGACACAATGGTAAATACAATTCTTGAAAGATTTTGATCACCTTTGGGTAGTAGCAACAAAGCCATTGCCAAAATGTATAGAAACAATTATTTACACAGGCAAGATTCATATTTTAATTAATTCCCATCTCACAATGGGCCACGATAAATTACAGAGTATCAACTACATGTCATTCCAGGTCAGGGAATTGCAGTCTTGCTAATATTTGAATGTTCTGCATACAGAGCTTAGAAAACCAGATCAAAAGGGTAATGTGGTTTATTTCATAATGGCACGCACGGATGATGTGCTAAACACACAAATTGCAGAAATCAAGGCTGACTGATGTTAACTTGCTTTAAAGCTTTTACAAACTGTATGGGATTAAACAATAATTGTCATTGCTTCTTTTAAAGAAATGATAGCAGATTGCAGCACAGAAAAGGCACTACATTGTCAGAGACTGGAAACCGTAATTTAAAAAAAAGTACCGGTATACTCACATTTATATTTCGGTCCAAAAGAATTCTTATATTTCTTATATTTATTGTGTAGGTTGGTAGATAGTGTAGAGGTAGAAGTCATCATCCACTTTGGCTGTTAGGTTCTTAAAAGGTAGGTCTACCAAAAATGGATTAATCTTTAAGTGCTGCCTCGTTCCTCTGCTATCAGCATGAATGGCTTCTGACAAGTTTTCCTGACACCAAGAGAAAAAAGGTGACAGGGGAGGGAGCTCCAGCCGATTGACAGCCTCAGCTCTGTTCCTGTGTTTTGTGTAAAGGGGGTTGTGTTCCTTCCCTCCATTAAGCACTCAGACCTCTCCTCGCTGAGCTCTGCAGAGTGTAACTTCAGCTCTCTGCTCCCTTTTTTTTTTAACTCTGACAAGCTTTATAAATTCTGCACTTTAAATGGATGTAGGGAAGAGAAGGCCATAGAAAAACGGGTACAACTTAAGTAGGGTGCTTTGTTTCATCTCTGTGTATCAGTCCAGTCACTTCACTGGGTATATGTAAGGGTTTACAACCACTTTAAGTCTCAATGCATACCAGCTGTGCTACCTAGGTTTTTTTTATACAAATATTGTTGATCTAATCAAGGAAAAGGATAAACATTACAATTAGTTATGCAAGCAAATCTATGTAAGCATTAAAAACTGCACTATGAAACCCTGCAATGCTTATAGGACCCGGTTCAAGTTATATAATAATTTGCGTACATTTGCGACAGGAAGCCAAACTGTAGACAGAAGAGGATGGTAAACTAGCAGGCATGCAAACGCAATCCAGCCATTCTTTGATTATTCTGGTCGCAATTTTAGGCACAACCAGGATGTTACAGGTTGCAAAATTAACTGAAGAGAAGAGAAACACGTAGACAAAAAAACAGCAGCTTCAGCTTTCCTTAGGGGAACACTAACAGTATGACTAGTTTAATCCAAGCTCTTCCCCTTAAGAAGTGTGGTCTGGACAAAAACAAGGAACAATTGACAGTTGCCATACATATATGAGGGTATTCAGTTGTTCAAGCATAAGCTAAATTCCCAAAGATATGTCCACTGGCTGCCAGGTCTTTAGACCTGCACAGTCACCTGAGCGTACATAAGTGAATAAAATAGGATTTTTTACTCACCATAAAATCCTTTTCTCCGAGTCCATGGACCGACACAGCTTCTCTATTGACATAGTGGGTATTATCCGTTAATTAGGAGTGACTAGGCAGAAAACTTGTAAAAAGTGTTGCATCACACCTTTTACAGTACCGCCCAGGGGGCGGACCCTCTGGGTATATCCCCTCAGTCTGCATCTCGCAGATCAGTTCATCAAAAAGCAGTACAAACTTAAAAGGAGGGGTGGGTGCTGTGTCGGTCCATGGACTCAGAGAAAAGGATTTTACGGTGAGTAAAAAATCCTATTTACTCTTTTGTCCATGGACCGACACAGCTTCTCTATTGACAAAGTGGGACGTCCCAAAGCAGTGTCAAAGAAAAAACGAGGGGTGGTAACAGCATAAAAATAAACTTCACCCCAAACACAAAACATCACTCCTCCAACGGAGGAGCTGCAACTCTAAACAGCCGCCTGCAAAACTTTGCGGCCAAAAGAGGCATCTGAAGATGCACCTACATCAACCTTGTAGAATTTTGTGAAAGTGTGAGCGGACGACCAAGTCGCCGCTTTACATAATTGGGAAACAGACGCTTGATGTCGGAAAGCCCAAGAGGCACCTATTGCCCTGGTCGAATGCGCCGTGACCGGGAAGGGGGGCGCTTGACACTTTAAGGCATAAGCCTGGATTACTATCTGTTGGATCCACCTAGAGATGGTGGCCGACGAGACTGCTTGGCCCTTCTTGGGACCAGCCACCGAAACAAACAGTGAGTCTGACTTCCGGAACAGGGAAGTAGCAGATAGGTATACTCTCAAAGCTCGGACAACGTCCAAGGAATGCAACGCCGACTCCTTATGATTCGACGGATGAGGACACAAGGAAGGAAGTACAATGTCTTCGTTGAGATGAAAAGCCAAAACGACTTTCGGAAGAAAGGAAGGCTGCGGCCGCAGCACAACCTTATCCTTGTGGAAGATCAAATAGGGAGCCTTGCAGGACAAGGCTGCCAGCTCAGAGACTCGTCTAACTGACGTAACAGCCACCAAAAAGACCACTTTCTGAGAAAGTGTCAACAGGGGAATATCTCTAATATTCTCAAACGGTGCCTTCTGAAGCACCGAGAGGACCAGGTTCAAGTCCCAGGGAGGTAGCAGGGGACGGACCGGAGGGGCCACATGTAGAACCCCCTGCACAAATGTACTCACGAGAGAGTGAGTCGCCAGGGGTCGCTGAAAAAAGACAGCCAGGCAGATATCTGTCCCATAATCGTACTTAAGGCAAGCCTTTGGTCCACCCCATGCTGTAAACAGCAGGATTGTGGAAACCAAATAAGTACGCGGATGTCATTTCCTCACACATGGAGATGTAGGCCTTCCAAGTGCGGTGATAAACCTTCCTAGAGGACGGTTTCCGAGCACTTCTCATAGTAGAGAATAGTGATGAGCCGAACACCCCCGGGTTCGGTTCGCACCAGAACCCGCGAACGGACCGAAAGTTCGTACGAACATTAGAACCCTATTAAATACAATGGATGTGAACGTTCGAATTCTAAAGTGCTAATTATAACAACTATTATGCATGTTATTGTCCTAAAAAGGGTTTGGGAACCCGGGTTCTGCACCAGGGGACATGTATCAATGCAAAAAGAAGTTTTAAAAACGGTCGTTTTTCGGGAGCAGTCATTTTAATGATGCATAAAGTGAAAAAAAAAAAGTCAAATATTCCTTTAAATATCGTACCTGGGGGGTGTCTAAAGTATGCCTGTGAAGTGCCACGTGTTTCCCGTGTTTAGAACTGTCCCTGCACAAAATGACACTTCTAAAGGAAAAAAAAGCCATTTAAAACTGCTTGCGGCTTTAATGTAATGTCTGGTCCCGGTAATATGGATGAAAATCTTTAAGAAAAATGGCATAGCTACCCCATGACCCCCCCCCCCCCCTACCCCAGCCCATTACCAGCCCCTTTGGGTCTTGTATGGATATTAAGGGGAACCCCGCACATAAAATAAAAAAGGCCCTATATACTCTGAACAGCCGTATACAGGCGGTGCATACAAGACAGGGACTGTAGGTTTGTTCTTATGTAGAATGTGTTTGTAATTTTGAACAGGTACATTGTTGAAGTGTAGCTCCAGCCCAAAAATCTATTTTTAAACTTTTTGGAAAACATAGGTAAGGGTTATCACCCCTGTAACATTTGTTTTGCTGTCTGTGCCCCTGTTCAGAACATTTCACCTCACTTTCCGTCCCAATGACAACTGTTTTTGAAATGTGGTGTTTTTCTTGAAACAAGGATTGCTGATAAAGCATCAGTACAGAGGAGACACCTTTCTCCCATATTTATTCTTACAGGAGAGAATTTTCCTTCCTAGTGGTAGATTTCCTCTCACTTCCTGTTGTCTTCTTGCGTTTGCAAGTAGGAGTCGTTTGTAAGTTGGATGTTTGAAAGTAGGGACCTGCCGTATATACTCTGCAGAAATAGGCCCCTTAGTTGTTGGTGTTGGCACAACACTGTAAGCACTCACAGTTACTCTTGGTTGGTGCTGGAACGCCCTGCTGTCAACTATTATATCAGGAATTTTAATTACATATAATTGTTGAACAGTGGTAGTAAAAATTGGGCCTTTGATGGTGGTGCTGGTGCCACAACACTGTAAGCCCTGACAGTTGCTCTTGGTGGGTGCAGCAATGGGCCCTGCTGTGAATTATTAGATCAAGAATTGTAATTGCATGCCCCTGTTGAACAGGGGCTGAAAAATTGGGCCTTTCGTGGTGGTGGTGGTGGTGGTGGTGGTGTTGCCACAACACTGTAAGCCCTCAGAGTTACTCTTGGTGGGTGCAGGAATGGGCCCTGCTGTGAATTATTAGATCAAGAATTGTAATTACATGCCCCTTTTGAACAGGGGCTGAAAAATTGGGCCTTTCGTGGTGGTGGTGGTGGTGGTGGCGTTGCCACAACACTGTAAGCCCTCAGAGTTACTCTTGGTGGGTGCAGCAATGGGCCCTGCTGTGAATTATTAGATCAAGAATTGTAATTGCATGCCCCTGTTGAACAGGGGCTGAAAAATTGGGCCTTAGGCACTGGTGGCACAACACTACAACCCCTCACAGATACTGTACTTGGAGCACAGCAATGAGCCCTGTTGCAAAGTATTGCTTCAAAAATTGTAATGACACGCCCCTGTTAAACAGGGGCTGAAAAATTGGGCCTTAGGCACTGGTGGCACAACACTACAACCCCTCACAGATACTGTACTTGGAGCACAGCAATGAGCCCTGTTGCAAAGTATTGCTTCAAAAATTGTAATGACACGCCCCTGTTAAACAGGGGCTGAAAAATTGGGCCTTAGGCACTGGTGCCACAACACTCCAACCCCTCACAGATACTGTACTTGGAGCACAGCAATGAGCCCTATGGCAAATTCTTGCTAAAAAAATTGTAATTACACGCCCCTGTAAAACAGGGGCTGAAAAATTGGGCCTTAGCCACTGGTGGCGGCACCCATAAACAAAAATGATCTTCCAAGCTATCATCATCAATCGTATCATTGAGGACTCGGAGGAGGAGGATAGCCAGTCAACATAACAGCACAGGCACTCAGCATCAGTCTTGAAGGGATGTGACATGTTAAAATCAATTAGTCTGTTATATCAGCATCAGGTGTGTGGTAGCTGGTGGTGATCCAAGACTGGTTCATCTTGATGAAAGTCAGTCGATCAACCGAGTCGGTGGACAGGCGCACCCTGTGATCCGTGACAAATCCTCCAGCAGCACTGAATGTGCGTTCCGAAAGAACGCTGGATGCAGGACAGGCCAGTAGCTCAATTGCATACTGTGCAAGCTCTGGCCAGTGATCCATCCTCAAGACCCAGTAAGCCAGAGGATTTTCGGTGGGGAAGGTGTCCAAGTCTGACCTTGCCCCTAGATATTCCTGCACCATGTTTATCAGACGCTGGCGATGGTTGCTGGAACCGATCATACTTTGGGGCTGCGGACTAAAGAATTGTCTGAACGCATCGGTCAGACGGCCACCTTCCACACCGCTCCTTCTTTGACTGGCCGAAGCCTCAGCAACTCGTTGTCCAGGACCAGGAGTTTGTAACCTCCCAGTCTCTGGGAACGCGTTGCACAGACCTTTCTGCAAGGCCTCCCGGAGTTGTCTCATCCTCTGCTCCCTCTGCGAAGGTAACATAAGGTCCGCAACCTTACCCTTGTACCGTGGATCAAGGAGAGTGGCCAGCCAGTAATGGTCCCTCTCCTTGATCCGAAGAATACGAGGATCCTTCCGCAGACTTTGCAGGATCAGGGAGGCCATGCAGCGTAGGTTTGCTGAGGCATTCGCTCCGGAGTCCTCTGGGTCACTAAGGACGACAAGATCCGCAGCCACCTCCTCCCAGCCACGTACAAGTCCACTGGTTTCTTGGGACTGTAAATCATCCCTAAAAGACTGCTGCTGATGATGCTGAGTGCCAGCCTCCACCTCCATGCTGACACAATCCTCCTCCTCCTCCTCCTCCTCCTCTTCCTCTTCCTGTGCGATGGGTGGGACAGAAGGAACACTGTCTGGGTAAAGGGGGCCTTGAGAGGCAAGGAAGTCCTCCTCTTCCTGCCTCTGTTCTGCCTCAAGTGCCCTGTCCATTATTCCACGCAGCGTGTGCTCCAACAGGTGGACAAGAGGTACAGTGTCACTGATGCATGCACTGTCACTGCTCACCATCCTCGTGGCCTCCTCAAATGGTGCCAGGACAGTGCATGCATCCCTGATCATGCCCCACTGGCGTGGAGAAAAAAAACCAAGCTCCCCTGACCCTGTCCTGGTGCCGTAGTCGCACAGGTACTCATTGATGGCCCTCTGCTGCGTGTGCAGCCGCTGCAGCATGGCCAACGTTGAGTTCCACCTGGTGGGCATGTCACATATAAGGCGGTTCTTGGGCAGGTTCAACTCCTTTTGCAGCTCAGCCAGGCGAGCACTGGCATTATAAGATCTGCGGAAATGCACACAGACTTTCCTGGCCTGCCTCAGGACATCCTGTAAGCCCGGGTACCTGCCCAAGAACCGCTGCACCACCAGGTTAAGGACGTGAGCCACACAGGGCACATGGGTCAGTTGTCCCTGTCGGAGGGCGGAGAGGAGGTTGGTGCCATTGTCGCAAACCACCATTCCTGGCTTAAGCTGGCGTGGCGTCAACCACCTCTCGGCCTGGCCCTGCAGAGCAGACAGGACCTCTGCCCCAGTGTGGCTTCTGTCCCCCAAACACACCAGCGCAAGCACGGCATGGCATCTTTTTGCCTGCGTACTTGCGTAGCCCCGTGAACGGCTACGGAGCACCGCTGGTTCATAGGACAAACCACAGGAAGAGGCCATGGAGGAAGAGGAAGAGGAGGGGGTGGAGGAGAGAGGTGTGTCACAACCAGTAGTAGCATTTTGGAGGCGTGGCGGTGGAACAACCTCCAACACTACTGCACCTTGTCCTGCATCCTTCCCAGCTGCCAAAAGAGTGACCCAATGGGCCGTGAAAGAAAGGTAACGTCCCTGTCCATGCCTGCTGGACCATGAGTCAGCGGTAATATGCACCTTACCGCTGACCGCCCTGTCCAGCAAGGCCAAGACATTGCCTTCCACATGCCGGTAGAGAGCCGGAATAGCCTTCCGTGAGAAAAAGTGGCGTTTGGGAACCTGCCACTGAGGAACCGCACATTGCACAAACTCACGGAAGGGGGCCGAGTCTACCAACTGAAAAGGCAGCAGTTGAAGCGCTAGCAATTTAGCCAAGCTAGCATTCAACCGCTGGGCATGTGGATGGCTGGGAGTGAACTTCTTTCGACGGTCCAGCAGCTGGGGCAGGGAAATTTGCCTGCTAGAATTGGACGTCGGTGTACTGCTAGCAGAGTGGCCACAAGTACTTGGCTGTGACACACCTAATTCTACACCTTCATTCCTCTCAGTGCATGTTTCAGAGAGGACTGAAGTTATAGTGGGGTTGGAGATCCCAGCTGATGCGGTGCAAGGAGAGGTCCGCTTTGTTCTTTGGTGTGGGTCTTTGAGGTAGGCTTGCCAACGAGCTGCATGGCAGGTCAACATATGTCTGGTCAGGCATGTGGTACCCAAGCGGCTGATGTTTTGGCCACGCGATATACGCTTGAGACATATGTTGCAAACAGCAGCTGTGCGATCTGATGCACTAGCCTCAAAAAAGGCCCACACCAAGGAACTTTTTGAATGACGGGCAGAGGCAGCGCCCTGCACAGGCGGAGCTCTGCGGTGTGATTCCGTCGGTGTACTGCCCTTACGCTGGCCACCAAAGGGCATCCTGCCTCGTTGGAGATGTGCCTCCTCCTCATCCTCCTCCTCTCTCCTATTAGGCACCCACGTGGAGTCAGTGACCTCATCATCCCCTCCCTCCTCATCACTGGAGCCAATCTGGCAGTATGCTGCAGCTGCTGGAACATGACTGCCAGATTTGGTGTCCTTCTTGAGCATCCCCTCTGTCTGCTCTCACGCTACTGCCTTCCTGTAGCTGGGTTTCATCATCAGACCCTTCGAAACGCTGGGCATCCTCCTGGAGCATGTACCCAACACTGTGCTCAAACAGTTCGGGGGACTCCTCAGGAGGAGGACATGGTGGGTCTAGGGAAGGAGTGACTGATGATGAGTCTGACATTGATACCAGGGAAGAGGACGCTTTGGCAGCTGCTTTGCCAGTACCCTGAGCCTGGGTGAGAGAGGATGAGGAGGAGGAGGAGGAGGGCTTGGTCATCCACTCTACCAAGTCTTCGGCATGATGTGGCTCAACATGTCCAGCTGCCGAAAAGAAGGACAAGCGTGTCCCATGGCCATGTGCTGATGACAATGCACCGCGTCCACGACCAGCACTGTTGCCCCCAGACACAGAGCCTGCTTGCCCTCTTTTATTGCCTCCTGACTGTCTGCCTCTCCTTGTTTGCCTTCCAGACATTCTAATAGATGGCCTGCAGGGAGATGGGAAAAAAGCAATAAGGGTTACCTTCAGGTGTCCTTCTCTGTCCCTTTACTTAAGGATTTCTAAATATGGTTGAGGATGATTGCTTTTGCACAGAATAGCACAACGACAATTTCCCTGACTGTCCAAAAAACAAGGATTTCAAAGATGGTTGATGAGGAATGCTTTAGCACACTATAGCACAAGGAGAATTCCCCTCACTTTCCTTCTTTGTCCCTAGAAACAAGGACTCGCACAGTGAAAGAAACTGACACTCTCCCTACCTAGAGTTTTCTGTCCCTAGAAAAAATGTTTTTTTAAAGCACACTATAGCACAAGGAGAATTCCCCTCACTTTCCTTCTTTGTCCCTAGAAACAAGGACTCGCACAGTAAAACACACTGACACTCTCCCTACCTATCCTTCTCTTTCCCTAAACTAAAGGAATCCAGGTTAAGCAAGAAAGAAATAAATGTCACTGTCCCTGCCTATGCTTGTCTTTCCCTGCTCCGGAACACACTACACTAGGCCGCCGTGCTGGCGGCCTTTTATAGTGTGGGGCGTGTACTAAACACCCTCAGCAATAATTGGCCACAGGCATCCTGCCTGTGGCCAATCATTGCTCTCCTCGCTGCCGGCGCTGTGATTGGCCAAGCATGCGGGGTCACAGTGCATGCTTGGCCAATCACAGCGCCTGGATGACACTGCGATGGCGTAGTGCATTGTGGGCCGTTCGCGTCACTCGAATTTGGCGCGAACGGCCCAAATCGTTCGATCTTCGTCGAACGATCGAACAGCCGATGTTCGAGTCGAACGTATGTTCGACTCGAACACGAAGCTCATCCCTAGTAGAGAATACTGAATCTGACAGGCCCCGGTCTCTCAGTACCTGGTTCTCAACAGCCATGCCGTTAAAGCCAGTGACCGTAAAGCAGGATGGAGTATGAGACCTTGCGATAGCAGGTCCTTCCGTAGTGGTAGGCGCCAGGGGACGTCTGCTACCAGACATACTAGATCGGCGTACCAAGGACGATGAGGCCAATCTGGAGCGATTAAGATCATTGGAATTCCCTCTGCCTCCACTCTGCGGAGCAGAAGAGGAAGAAGCCTTAAGGGAGGGAAGGCATAGATTAGCCGATACTGACCCCACAATGCCACCAACGCGTCCGTTGCGTCTGCCCATGGGTCTCTTGACCGGGCCACAAACCTCAATACCTTCCGATTGAGTCGGGAAGCCAGAAGATCTACGTCTGGTGTGCCCCATCTTTGGCAGAGGATTTGGAACACCTCTGGGTGTAAGGACCATTCTCCCTGGTCCAGCATCTGGTGGCTCAGGTAGTCCGCCTGACAGTTTTCCACACCCGAAATGTACACGGCCTACAGCGCCGGTACGCTCCTCTCTGCCCACTTCAGGATGCGAGCAACCTCCGATGCTGCAGCTGAGCTTCTTGTTCCTCGTTGATGATTGACATATGATTTCCAGGACAATGATCGGCAGGAGGGCTTCCTCTGGGGTCCAGCGACCTTGCACCGACTGAACACCCCAGACTCTCCCCCAACCTGTAAGGCTGGCGTCCGTCGTGATCACTATCCAGTAAAACGGAAAAAATTACTTTCCGGCCATTAGAGCCGGTGCTGTCAGCCACCATACCAGGGATCTCCTGACTAGGTGGCTCACTCGGATTTGATAATCCAGAGATGATGGACATCTGTTCCATCTGGACAGAACTTCCTTCTGTAACACTCGAGTGTGGTATTGAGCATATGGGACCGCCTCGAAGGAGGCTACCATGAGGCCTAACACTCGCATGCAAAAACGGAGTGACGACCAATTCCTGGAAGTCAGCTGCCGTACTGCAGCCCGGAGGGTCTGCAACTTCTCCACAGGGAGGAATACCTTTGCCTCTGAGGAATCCAGAATCAACCCCAGGTACACTTGGCGTTGAGTGGGCACCAATACTGACTTTTGCGTGTTTAGTATCCAACCACAGTCTCAAAGAGTCTGACAGGTAATGGACACGCTTACCTCTAATTCTGAGCTTGAAGGGGCCTTCAGTAGAAGGTCGTCCAAGTAGCCCATGATAGCGATACCCCGCTGTCTTACAAGTGCCAGAATCGGAGCGAGCACTTTGGTGAACGTCCTGGGTGCTAAGGCAAGGCCAAACGGGAGGGCCACAAACTGGTAGTGATTCTTCCCGATAGCAAATCGCAGAAACCTTTGGTGTCTGGAGTATATGGGGACATGCGGGTATGCGTCCTTGATGTCCAAGGAGGCCAGAAAGTCCCCCGGATGGAGAGCCGTGACTACAGATCGAACCGACTCCATCCGAAATCTTTGTACCTTCACAAAGCAATTGAGGGCTCTGAGATCCAAGATTGGACGAACCCCCTCCTTCTTCGGCACAATGAACAGATTTGAGTAAAAACCGCCGCCGGGCTGTTTCTCCCCCTCCTTGTGTCATTCAGCGTGACGCTGGAGGGGGTATGGTGGCTATGCCGGGCTTGGGGCCCGCAGTCCTCATACACCCACAGCTTTCGTCACAAACAATTCCTGTGCAGTTCCATCTGGGGGTTTTGGAGTTTCCTCCATGTCGCACCTACAAACCTTTCAATAAGGTAATTCTATCTCACTTATTGTTTTTACCATCACTCCTATTTCTTTTCTTTTTCAGTTTTCAATTATGGGCAATTTCTCATCACCCTTGGTCTCACTTTACCTCTTTTTTTCTTCCTCTATGCTATTTCTCATATATTCTTTCACCTTTAGTGTCCCTGATGGACAGTTACTTATTTCAAATATACCCTTGTCACTTCTAATTGTTTATCACGGTTATGGTGCTTCTTTCTTGTATATTTTTATACACTGATAAGGTCATTCACACCATATAAATTCTATCAATCTTATTTACTTCAGAATCTCTACCATCCGTGATATTTTGCACTCATTCTTCATGGGGAACTGCGGCCGCGCTCCCGGCCCTTTTCACCAGATCCCTTTCTCAGCTCCTAGGCGAGACATTACTGGCCGGCCTCTGACACACGTTATCACATGTCTCATCTCAGATGTGAGTTATCAATTTTTTAGTATGGCCGGGAACCCTTTAGTAATTTCAACAAATGGTTCATGGTATTTATACAATAGACTAGAATGATCATTCATATATTTTTTGTTCCTTTTTAGAACATGGATGCATGGCCCCTGATGAGTGGATGCAGTCCACGAAACGCGTCGGCTATCTTGATGCATCCAATGTATTTTCAAATGGTTCGATCAACATATGTTTTCTCTTTGATCATATTTTGTTTCATATCCAATATGCATATTTTTATCATGAAGTGCCATGCGTTTTATTATCATTCTTATGCAAGCTTGTTAAATTGTATCATGCATGCTATGTTTACCATGTCATACCAATGTATGTTTTAGCAATAAACACATGGATGTTCTATCTATATGATCTGTACAAACACACCTCATTCAAAGTCCCAACCTTCCCCCCCTTTATGCTGTATTCAGCATAGGGATGGAGGCGTGAACTTTTCCTCACGTTTCATTGAGGCGTGGACCTTCTGTTCGCGCCTCATTCAAAGTCCCAACATTTGTCCCATTTTGTTCTGTGAGTAAAAACCCTGACCCCGTTCCTGTTCTGGAACTGGAATAACTACCCGGCGTTCCAGTAGACCCTGGACCGCCCCATACAATGCCTCCCGACGGGTCGGTTGTAGCTGGAGCTTGGAGGTGACGAATCTGTCCGGTGGACAAGAGAGAAATTCTATCTTGTAGCCTGAGGAGATTACTTCACAAACCCACCTGTCGGAGACTAGAGCTGTCCACTGAGTCGCAAATTTGCGAAGACGTCCCCCCACCCAAGAGCTGGGTGGGGGCGGACCTTCATGCGGACGCAGATTTGTCCGCAGGCTTGTTGGGTCTGCGGGACCAAGGACGCTTTTGTCCTTGGGCAGGCGCCTTGTTGGCCTGGGGTCTTTTCCCTGTCGCCCTAGGGGGACGAAAAAAATGCTTACGTGCAGTAAAGGAGGGCCCTTGCCGTGGCCCCTTACCCTTGCTAGTTTGGGGAAGAAAAGTGCTTTTACCTCCTGTGGCATCCTTGATGATGTCATCCAGAGAGGCCCCAAAAAGTCTGTCGCCCTTAAAAGGCAGATCCAACAGGGCTTTCTTGGAAGTCTGGTCCGCAGACCAGCCCTTTAGCCAGATCAGGCGACATATTGCTACTGCATAAACCAAAGCTTTTGACAGCAGGGGAATAGTATCCATGTCTGACTCGCAGACGAACTTAAGGCCCTGGACCAACTGGTCGGCCAAAGTTATCTCATCAAGAGGAGCATCTCGCTCCTTTAACCCCTGGGAGTAGCAATTTTGCCCATTCAGTAAGTGTCTGAGACACTAGGGCCCCCGCCAATGCCGGGCATACTTCCGAGCCTACCACTGAGTATAGGTAGCGAGCCAGTGCTTCAGCCTTATCCACAGGGTCCTTGAAAACAGGAGCCCCTTCTACTGGAATAGTGGTAGCTCTATTAAGTCTGGACACCGGAGGGTCCACTATAGGGGGAGAGGTCCATTTCTTCAGAAAACTCTCCTCAAAGGGGAACCGTACCGCAAACCTCTTTGGGGCTGTAAAGACCCTCAGTGGGTTCTCCCATTCCTAGTGTAGCGGGTGTTTGAATTTAGGGGAGGCATCTGGGAGGTAGTGTAACCCAGATGCATTGATTGTCAGGGGAATCTGAGACCCTTTTGGGGTTCTTGGAGGACTCTGGTGGTGTGAGGTTCCCTGCAGCCTGCAGGTGGCGCTGTCGCCCTGGGCCGGAGTTGAACACTCACCGCAAGACTGCTTCCCTTTTTGTCCTTTCCTGGCGCTGGTACAGCGGGGCGGGGAACCTGCTGTGATGCAAAGGGAGAGGAGATAAAAGGGGCGGACGCCCTGACCTCGGGGTTCAGAGTCGGAGGACGCAGCCGCGCCCAGGCACCTTCAGCCTGGGTGCTGGCATTCCGGAGTTCCGGGCCCAGGTGCCCTTGCCCTGGCCGGAGCGGGAGATGGAGTCCATCTCAGGCACCTTTAGCCTGGGGTGAGGTACTATGGCGGAGGCCTGGAGCTCAGTACCTTCGACTGAGTTCCGCGAGGGTGGAGGAATCCGAGGGGGCCCTAAAGCCTTGGGTGCCCGTGTCTGAGACAAGGAGGCCGGTGAGCGGAACTTCTCCGGAGAGTCCAGCGCAGCATTGCTGGTGACAGAGAGGCCTCCGGTAACTGGACAGATGTCCTTCCCCTGATAGGGGCTACGTTAGCGAACGTAATCCATGTTTTGTTTAATATAGTCAGTGGCAGTGACTATTCGCCATTGGTGACACCACAGTGGTTAGCTCTATCTAAAGGAATTGTGCCTTGGCCTACTCCCCACAAATACTGAAGTGGTATATGGGTCTCAACCTGTCTGTGCTGTATTACTATTTATTGAGAAGAATAAATACGAGTTGGAGCTTTTCAGTGTGTGTGGAACTCTGGTTACTAGGAGCAAAGGGGAGTCAATCTGAGGAGAGGATTTGACTCTGGGACACATACACAAAACCCGATAGTTCTGGCTTTCACCTCTACACATTGGAGGACATGGGCCATGGTGTATCTCATCCTTCCCCCCAGTGCTAACCCCTAGATGAGACAGACCAGCCGTGAATGAGTAGGTGTGAGAGGTGTGAGGTCGCTACACTTGTATAAGAGTTTATCAAAATAAGACACACAAGGGAACACCTTAGCAGTGCGGGCAGGTTTACGAAATCCAAAGGGGACCGGAGTCTGCTGCTTCTGCAGTATTTTCCAACTTTAGCGTATCCCGCACTGCAGTAATAAGGTCAGATACCAAAGCCGCCTCGCGTACTGACCTGGACTTGGAGTCATCCTCACTGTCCGATCGGTCACGGTCTGCAGTCTCTGATGCGTCAGAATCTGGGCCATGAGCCGTAGCTGGACCTGGTTCTGTCTCCGAAATATCCCCAGAAGAATGCAGGGGACGGGGGCGTTTACTACCCCCTGTATTCCCGTGTGCTGCTTACACCCTGGCAGCAAACGCCTCTATGATTGCCGACATAGCGTCCATAGACACCTCAGGGGCACCAGCTGCTAAATCTGGTGTTTCAGCGGAGAAGACATCTGGCTCAGATGCCATGCTGACCACACGCTGACACCCACAGGGCTCCAGGCAAGATATCAATAGGCCACCCTCCTGCGCTGCAGAGATGCTGGGTCACCCAGAGGACTCACCACCCTGGACCGGTACCGCTATGCTGCCGTGTGCTGCGCCTGTGATTCTGTCCCACCGCTGCTGTGTCAGTCTGCTTCTTTTATCAGCGCTTCCTGTGTGAATTTTTCGCGCCAGTGTAATGCACCCTAGAGGCCGGAGACTCTCGCAAAATGGCCGCCAAAACATCTGTATGGAAGATAATGTGGGCTCTAAGAAAATGGCCGCCGAGCCGAGGATAGAGGCCAAAGCAGCCGTAGACCACAAAAAGATGGCCGCCGAACGGCAATATATACATACAGCGTGGATCATTACAAACATGGCCGCCGATCAGTCGATAGAGGCCAGTAGGTGTGGAACTACAAGAAAATGTCACCGAAACCACAGGAAGATGGCCGTCGGGCAGTCACTAGAGGCCGAACCCGGCATTGACAGCTGCAAAATGGCCGCCGACAGCATGGAGGAGGAAGCACATACAGGTAAGCAGAAATGACATTTCTTTTAAATGTTAGTTACAGCCAGCCCCGCTGCAGTGGAACCCCTTAGGTGACCCCCAGCACCCAGCAACCTTTAGCTAGAAGCCCAGGGAGGAGGGAAAGGCAGGGAGAGAGGGATGAAAGGGGCCACAACCACTTACTTGGTCTCTCCAGGAATGTCCAGCCAAATCACCCAGCCGAGGCAGGGGAGTTTACTTTCCTATCCTGCATGTATCATGCTGGAAGATATTCCAAACAGATCATCGTCCACACACAGAAGGTGACTGTTGGTAAGGCAATTCTGTGATTTGACCCAAGGGGACGATCATATGTATGCCCTGGAGGGCGACGCTCACCGGACAGGCTGCTGTGACTCGGCCGCAAGGTCAGCCGAAGCTGAGCGGTCCGATGCAAGCCTTGGAGCGCAAGCTCACCGGCCAGGCTGCTGCGACTCGGCCGTAAGGTCAGCCGAAGCTGAGCGGTCCGATGCAGGCCCTGGAGCGTAGGCTCACCGACCACCCGTGGAGCGACGGGCATGTGGAAAACCCAGCGCGTAGCTAGGGTTGGCACACGCTCGATGGCTGAAACTGGGGAGACTACAAGGATCGAGGATCCAGCCTGTCACCCAGTTGGCAATTGATCGAAGATCGCAGGAAACAAAAAAAAAAAAATGTAGCAAAAAAATATATTTTTCCCCCGGACCAATGAGTCCTACTCCTTGCTAGACAGAAAAAAAACTGATCTGCGGGATGCAGACTGAGGGAATATACCCAGAGGGTCCGCCCCTGGGCGGTACTGTAGAAGGTGTGATGCAACACTTTTTACAAGTTTTCTGCCTAGTCACTCCTAATTAACGGATAATACCCACTTTGTCAATAGAGAAGCTGGGTCGGTCCATGGACGAAAGAGTAAAAAAAGTTTTTTTGGGGTTGAACATGTCTTTCAACCTATCCAGGTGAACAACTGACTGGGTGGAAAGGACCCAGAAAACTGACAGACTTAAAATATGATGGAGAGAAAACCATCTTTTGTGACCTGCTGCCAAATTACAGTGCAAACAATTGTAGTATGGGAGGCTCTTTGTTTTACCTCATATATGGTTTCTGTAAGGGGCAATGTCCAGGAGCAAAGTCAATGTATACTTTGAATTTAAAAAAATAAAAACCTTTTTAGTTTAAAATAAAAACCTTTTTAGTTTAAAATAAAAACAAAAAACAAAAGTAGTATAGCTTGGCTAATTCATGCACCTTAGTCAATAAAGCTATATCATTGCTGATTACAAGCATGTTAGTATCATATGTGTGTAAAATATATTGTGCTGTACATGGTAAGAGGCAGTTGTATACAGTTCTACAACGAGCCATCTACCTACCCATACTGTGCTACCTACGCTACTCATTTATAATGCTTATACATAGGTGTGCGCAGCCTGTTCCATTAGGGTGTGCACCTGAAAGCTCAAAAAAAACGGTACAGATCTCTCACTGTGTTCATTCAAAAAGGGAAGGGGCCAGTAAATGACATTACCCCTTCCCCCACTCATCCTGAAATATCATCTATGTGAGCCCACTGCAGTAGCCAATGGGAGAGGAGGAAAGCCAGCCATGCTGTGGGAGGGGGCACCGGGCAGCAGGGGAAATATGCACTGCAGGGAGTCATTAGGGTGTGCCTGGGCACACCTGGAACACCCTGTGCGCACGCCTATGTGCTTATATTATACTATACTAATTTATACAGCCTATATGTTTCTGGTGGTGTTAGGGCAGAACAGATTGCAGTTTTTTTGACAAAGCATGTTATAGCAATATGTCATGCACTGAAAAAAGCAGGAGCTACCCAGTCCAGTGTAAGCAACCTATTTGAATGGAGTACAAAATTAATCCAAATTACACAAACACACGTGTGTCATCAACACACATTGGCATAAGTATTTTCCAATAAAAGGTAGTGTGCACAAGCCTTCACGCTCAATACCAAATGGCTTTTTCCTTTTTTTTTGTTTTATTATTGTGGGCATTATACGTTTTGTGTCTTGGCTGTTCACATATAAAGGTCTTCTATCTAGAGAAAACCTACCTTGTTCTTGGTGAATTTGGCTACATTTGGCTTTTCAGATTCCTTGCTGGTTGCTTTATGGTTTGGTTGCTTTGCGGTACAGCCTACTTTACTGAGGTCAGGTTTCTGCTGTAAAATAAAACAAATAAATAAAGCACATTCCATGAAAGCTATGATGTTTCCGTTGAATTGTACGGTTTTAAAGAACCCCAGGTAAAAAAAAAAAAAAGATTACAGAATTTACTTAAGAAAAACTGTATAAAGTGAAGTACTGTATGTGGCCAAACATACTGAAAAGTAGTACTTGAGTTTCAGAATATTCAGCTGAAACATTTCATATTTACCTTACTAAAAATATTTTCGTATTCTTCAATACAGGGCACACCCTCTTCCTGCCAGGCCAATTTTCAGCTTTCAGCGCTGTCGCACTTTGAATGACAATTCATGCAACACTGTATCCAAATTACATTTTTATAATTTTTTTGAGACAAATAGAGCTTTCTTTTATTTTTTTTGATCACCACTGGGTTTTTTATTTTTTGCTAAACAAATGTAAAAAAAAGACATGAAAATTTTGAAAAAAACAAAACCTTTTTCTAAAGGCCCGTACACATGTTACGAGAATCCGATTGGAAAACTCCTAAAAATTTTGCAAATAAGTAATTTTTATTTTTCACTGATGTGTGCAGACGAGGCTGCATTGATAAGCACTGTTAACCTGCACTGATGGGTAGGGATGAGCTTCGTGTTCGAGTCGAACATACGTTCGACTCGAACATCGGCTGTTCGATCGTTCGACGAAGATCGAACGATTTGGCCCGTTCGCGCCAAATTCGAGTGACGCGAACGGCCCACAATGCACTACGCCATCGCAGTGTCATCCAGGCGCTGTGATTGGCCAAGCATGCACTGTGACCCCGCATGCTTGGCCAATCACAGCGCCGGCAGCGAGGAGAGCAATGATTGGCCACAGGCAGGATGCCTGTGGCCAATTATTGCTGAGGGGGTTTAGTACACGCCCCACACTATAAAAGGCCGCCAGCGCGGCGGCCTTGTGTAGTGTGTTCCGGAGCAGGGAAAGAGAAGCCTAGGCAGGGACAGTGTCATTTTTTTCCTTTACTAATCCTGGATTCCTTGTGTTTAGGGACAGAGAAGGATAGGTAGGGAGAGTGTCAGTGTGTCATTCTGTGCTAAACCTTGTTTGTAGGGACAGAGAAGGACAGTGAGGGAAAGTGTCAGTGTGCTATTCTGTGCTAAACCTTGTTTGTAGGGACAGAGAAGGACAGTGAGGGAAAGTGTCAGTGTGCTATTCTGTGCTAAACCTTGTTTGTAGGGACAGAGAAGGACAGTGAGGGAAAGTGTCAGTGTGCTATTCTGTGCTAATCCTTGTTTGTAGGGACAGAGAAGGACAGTGAGGGAAACTATCAGTGTGCTATTCTGTTCTAAACCAATCTTGCTGAACCGTATTTGAAATCCTTGAGTTTAGGGACAGAGAAGGACACTCGTGGAAATTATCAGTGTGCTATTCTGTGCTAAATCTTGTTTGTAGGGACAGAGAAGGACAGTGAGGGAAAGTGTCAGTGTGCTATTCTGTCCTAAACCAATCTTGCTGAACCATATTTGAAATCCTTGAGTTTAGGGACAGAGAAGGACACTCGGGGAAACTATCAGTGTGCTATTCTGTGCTAAATCTTGTTTGTAGGGACAGAGAAGGACAGTGAGGGAAACTATCAGTGTGCTATTCTGTGCTAAACCAATCTTGCTGAAGCATATTGCAAATCCTTGTGTTTAGGGACAGAGAAGGATAGGCAGGGGACAGTGTCAGTGTCTTTGTTGCTAAGCCTCCTGCACAGTATACACCTGAAGGTAGCCCTTATTGCTGTTTTTCCCATCTCCCTGCAGGCCATCCATTAAAATGTCTGGAAGGCAAACAAGGAGAGGCAGACAGTCAGGAGGCAAAAAAAGAGGGCAAGCAGGCTCTGTGTCTGTGGGCAACAGTGCTGGTAGTGGACGCGGTGCATTGTCATCAGCACGTGGCCATGGGACACGCTTGTCCTTCTTTTCGGCAGCTGGACATGTTGAGCCACATCATGCCGAAGACTTGGTAGAGTGGATGACCAAGCCCACCTCATCCTCCTCATCCTCTCTCACCCAGGCTCAGGGTACTGGCAAAGCAGCTGCCAAAGCGTCCTCTTCTCTGGTATCAATGTCATCATTAGTCACTCCTTCCCTAGACCCACCATGTCCTCCTCCTGAGGAGTCCCCCGAACTGTTTGAGCACAGTGTTGGGTACATGCTCCAGGAGGATGCCCAGCGTTTCGAAGGATCTGATGATGATACCCAGCTAGAGGAAGGCAGTAGCGTGAGAGCAGAGAGAGGGGATGCTCAAGAAGGACACCAATCTGGCAGTCATGCTCCAGCAGCTGCAGCATACTGCCAGATTGGCTCCAGTGATGAGGAGGGAGGGGATGATGAGGTCACTGACTCCACGTGGGTGCCTAATAGGAGAGAGGAGGAGGATGAGGAGGAGGCACATCTCCAACGAGGCAGGATGCCCTTGGGTGGCCAGCGTATGGGCAGCACACCGACGGAATCACACCGCAGAGCTCCGCCTGTGCAGGGCGCTGCCTCTGCCCGTCATTCAAAAAGTTCTTTGGTGTGGGCCTTTTTTGAGGCGAGTGCATCAGATCGCACAGCTGCTGTTTGCAACATATGTCTCAAGCGTATATCGCGTGGCCAAAACATCAGCCGCTTGGGCACCACATGCTTGATCAGACATATTTTGACCTGCCATGCAGCTCGTTGGCAAGCCTACCTTAAAGACCCACACCAAAGAACAAAGCGGACCTCTCCTTGCACCGCATCAGCTGGGATCTCCAACCCCACTATACCATCAGTCCTCTCTGAAACCTGCACTGAGAGGAATGAAGGTGTAGAATTAGGTGTGTCACAGCCAAGTACTTGCGGCCACTCTGCTAGCAGTACACCGACGTTCGATTCTAGCAGGCAAATTTCCCTGCCCCAGCTGCTGGACCGTCAAAAGAAGTTCAATCCCAGCCATCCACATGCCCAGCGGTTGAATGCTAGCTTGGCTAAATTGCAAGCGCTTCAACTGCTGCCTTTTCAGTTGGTAGACTCGGCCCCCTTCCGTGAGTTTGTGCAATGTGCGGGTTCCTCAGTGGCAGGTTCCCAAACGCCACTTTTTCTCACGGAAGGCGATTCCGGCTCTCTACCGGCATGTGGAAGGCAATGTCTTGGCCTCGCTGGACAGGGCGGTCAGCGGTAAGGTGCATATTACCGCTGACTCATGGTCCAGCAGGCATGGACAGGGACGTTACCTTTCTTTCACGGCCCATTGGGTCACTCTTTTGGCAGCTGGGAAGGATGCAGGACAAGGTGCAGAAGTGTTGGAGGTTGTTCCACCGCCACGCCTCCAAAATGCTACTACTGGTTGTGACACACCTCTCTCCTCCACCCCCTCCTCTTCTTCTTCCTCCATGGCCTCTTCCTGTGGTTTGTCCTCGGAACCAGCGGTGCTCCGTAGGCGTTCAAGGGGCTACGCAAGTACGCAGGCAAAAAGATGCCATGCCGTGCTTGCGCTGGTGTGTTTGGGGGACAGGAGCCACACTGGGGCAGAGGTCCTGTCTGCTCTGCAGGGGCAGGCCGAGAGGTGGTTGACGCCACGCCAGCTTAAGCCAGGAATGGTGGTTTGCGACAATGGCACCAACCTCCTCTCTGCCCTCCGACAGGGACAACTGACCCATGTGCCCTGTATGGCTCATGTCCTTAACCTGGTGGTGCAGCGGTTCTTGGGCAGGTACCCGGGCTTACAGGATGTCCTGAGGCAGGCCAGGAAAGTCTGTGTGCATTTCCGCAGATCTTATAATGCCAGTGCTCGCCTGGCTGAGCTGCAAAAGGAGTTGAACCTGCCCAAGAACCGCCTTATATGTGACATGCCCACCAGGTGGAACTCAACGTTGGCCATGCTGCAGCGGCTGCACACGCAGCAGAGGGCCATCAATGAGTACCTGTGCGACTACGGCACCAGGACAGGGTCAGGGGAGCTCGGGTTTTTTTCACCACGCCAGTGGGGCATGATCAGGGATGCATGCACTGTCCTGGCACCATTTGAGGAGGCCACGAGGATGGTGAGCAGTGACAGTGCATGCATCAGTGACACTGTACCTCTTGTCCACCTGTTGGAGCACACGCTGCGTGGAATAATGGACAGGGCACTTGAGGCAGAACAGAGGCAGGAAGAGGAGGACTTCCTTGCCTCTCAAGGCCCCCTTTACCCAGACAGTGTTCCTTCTGTCCCACCCATCGCACAGGAAGAGGAGGAGGAGGAGGAGGAGGAGGATTGTGTCAGCATGGAGGTGGAGGCTGGCACTCAGCATCATCAGCAGCAGTCTTTTAGGGATGATTTACAGTCCCAAGAAACCAGTGGACTTGTACGTGGCTGGGAGGAGGTGGCTGCGGATCATGTCGTCCTTAGTGACCCAGAGGACTCCGGACTGAATGCCTCAGCTAACCTACGCTGCATGGCCTCCCTGATCCTGCAAAGTCTGCGGAAGGATCCTCGTATTCTTCGGATCAAGGAGAGGGACCATTACTGGCTGGCCACTCTCCTTGATCCACGGTACAAGGGTAAGGTTGCGGACCTTATGTTACCGTCGCAGAGGGAGCAGAGGATGAGACAACTCCGGGAGGCCTTGCAGAAAGGTCTGTGCAACGCGTTCCCAGAGACTGGGAGGTTACAAACTCCTGGTCCTGGACAACGAGTTGCTGAGGCTTCGGCCAGTCAAAGAAGGAGCGGTGGGGAAGGTGGCCGTCTGACCGATGCGTTCAGACAATTCTTTAGTCCGCAGCCCCAAAGTATGATCGGTTCCAGCAACCATCGCCAGCGTCTGATATACATGGTGCAGGAATACCTAGGGGCAAGGTCAGACTTGGACACCTTCCCCACCGAAAATCCTCTGGCTTACTGGGTCTTGAGGATGGATCACTGGCCAGAGCTTGCACAGTATGCAATTGAGCTACTGGCCTGTCCTGCATCCAGCGTTCTTTCAGAACGCACATTCAGTGCTGCTGGAGGATTTGTCACGGATCACAGGGTGCGCCTGTCCACCGACTCGGTTGATCGACTGACTTTCATCAAGATGAACCAGTCTTGGATCACCACCAGCTACCACACACCTGATGCTGATATAACAGACTAATTGATTTTAAAATGTCACATCCCTTCAAGACTGATGCTGATGCTGAGTGCCTGTGCTGTTATGTTGACTGGCTATCCTCCTCCTCCTCCTTAATGATACGATTAATGATGATAGCTTGGAAGATCATTTTGGTTTATGGGTGACGCCACCAGTGGCTAAGGCCCAATTTTTCAGCCCCTGTTTAACAGGGGCGTGTAATTACAATTTTTGATGCAATACTTTGCAACAGGCCTCATTGCTGTGTTCCAAGTACAGTATCTGTGAGGGGTTGCAGTGTTGTGCCACCAGTGCCTAAGGCCCAATTTTTCAGCCCCTGTTCAACAGGGGCATGCAATTATAATTATTGATCTAATAATTCACAGCAGGGCCCATTGCTGCGCCCACCAAGAGTAACTGTCAGGCCTTACAGTGTTGTGGCACCAGCACCACCATCACCACCACCACCAAAGGCCCAATTTTTCAGCCCCTGTTCAACAGGGGCATGCAATTACAATTCTTGATCTAATAATTCACAGCAGGGCCCATTGCTGCACCCACCAAGAGCAACTGTCAGGGCTTACAGTGTTGTGGCACCAGCACCACCATCAAAGGCCCAATTTTTACTACCACTGTTCAACAATTATATGTAATTAAAATTCCTGATATAATAGTTGACAGCAGGGCGTTCCAGCACCAACCAAGAGTAACTGTGAGTGCTTACAGTGTTGTGCCAACACCAACAACTAAGGGGCCTATTTCTGCAGAGTATATACGGCAGGTCCCTACTTTCAAACATCCAACTTACAAACGACTCCTACTTGCAAACGCAAGAAGACAACAGGAAGTGAGAGGAAATCTACCACTAGGAAGGAAAATTCTCTCCTGTAAGAATAAATATGGGAGAAAGGTGTCTCCTCTGTACTGATGCTTTATCAGCAATCCTTGTTTCAAGAAAAACACCACATTTCAAAAACAGTTGTCATTGGGACGCAAAGTGAGGTGAAATGTTCTGAACAGGGGCACAGACAGCAAAAAAAATGTTACAGGGGTGATAACCCTTCCCCATGTTTTCCAAAAAGCTTAAAAATAGGTATTTGGCCTGGAGCTACACTTAAACAATGTAGCTGTTCAAAATTACAAACAGATTCTACATAAGAACAAACCTACAGTCCCTGTCTTGTATGCACCGCCTGTATACGGCTGTTCAGAGTATATAGGGCCTTTTTTATTTTGTGTGCGGGGTTCCCCTTAATATCCATACAAGACCCAAAGGGGCTGGTAATGGGCTGGGGTGGGGGGGGGGGGGGGGTTGATGGGGTAGCTATGCCATTTTTCTTAAAGATTTTCATCCATATTACCGGGACCAGACATTACATTAAAGCCGCAAGCAGTTTTAAATGGCTTTTTTTTCCTTTAGAAATGTTATTTTGTGCAGGGACAGTTCTAAACACGGGAAACACGTGGCACTTCACAGGCATACTTTAGACACCCCCCAGGTACAATATTTAAAGGAATATTTGACTTTTTTTTTTCATTTTATGCATCATTAAAATGACTGCTCCCGGAAAACGTCCGTTTTTAAAACTTCTTTTTGCATTGATACATGTCCCCTGGTGCAGAACCCGGGTTCCCAAACTCTGTTTAGGACAATAACATGGATAATAGTCGTTATAATTAGCACTTTAGAATCCGAACGTTCGCATCCATTGTATTTAATAGGGTTCTAATGTTCGTGCGAACTTTTGGTCCGTTCGCGGGTTCTGGTGCGAACCGAACCCGGGGGTGTTCGGCTCATCACTACTGATGGGCACTGTTTGGCACTGATGGGGCTGCACTCATGATCATGAACAATGTACTCACTGTGTTCTGTCAGATTTGCCAGTTACCGTCTCTTCTTTCCTCATACAGAGGCAGAGTGTGTAAGGGAAGGAATGCCAATAACAGGCAAATCTGTTTACATATGACCAGCTGTGGATGGACACGGCTTAACACATGGTAAAAAAGGGCCACTGTGATTGGCCCTTTACCAACAATCTGTGACAGATTTACCA
This sequence comes from Rana muscosa, assembly GCA_029206835.1. NCBI lineage: Eukaryota > Metazoa > Chordata > Amphibia > Anura > Ranidae > Rana > Rana muscosa. The sequence goes on along the minus strand of CM055116.1, from coordinate 929,195,738 downwards.
CAGTCACAGAGCGTTCCCCAATGTGTGCCTCAAGGGAGGCGCGCAGTGGGAGGACGTCCATGGATGCCCTCCCAGAACTGGAGACAACTGACATATTTTCAATCACACCACCTCATGTTCAAGTTGACGCCAAACGGTTTTTGTTTGTGATGTGATTATGGTTTAATAAAAAAAGTTTAGACTCAACTTGAAGACCCGTGGTGTGCTGGCAAATATCTCCATTGTGACATTTATGATCCAGTCTCCAGTAGTGATGAGCCGAACACCCCCGGGTTCGGTTCGCACCAGAACCCGCGAACGGACCGAAAGTTCGAACGAACATTAGAACCCTATTAAATACAATGGATGCGAACGTTCGAATTCTAAAGTGCTAATTATAACAACTATTATGCATGTTATTGTCCTAAAAAGGGTTTGGGAACCCGGGTTCTGCACCAGGGGACATGTATCAATGCAAAAATAAGTTTTAAAAACGGTCGTTTTCCGGGAGCAGTCATTTTAATGATGCATAAAGTGAAAAAAAAAAAGTCAAATATTCCTTTAAATATCGTACCTGGGGGGTGTCTAAAGTATGCCTGTGAAGTGCCACGTGTTTCCCGTGTTTAGAACTGTCCCTGCACAAAATGACACTTCTAAAGGAAAAAAAAGCCATTTAAAACTGCTTGCGGCTTTAATGTAATGTCTGGTCCCGGTAATATGGATGAAAATCTTTAAGAAAAATGGCATAGCTACCCCATGACCCCCCCCCCCTACCCCAGCCCATTACCAGCCCCTTTGGGTCTTGTATGGATATTAAGGGGAACCCCGCACATAAAATAAAAAAGGCCCTATATACTCTGAACAGCCGTATACAGGCGGTGCATACAAGACAGGGACTGTAGGTTTGTTCTTATGTAGAATCTGTTTGTAATTTTGAACAGGTACATTGTTGAAGTGTAGCTCCAGACCAAAAATCTATTTTTAAACTTTTTGGAAAACATAGGTAAGGGTTATCACCCCTGTAACATTTGTTTTGCTGTCTGTGCCCCTGTTCAGAACATTTCACCTCACTTTCCGTCCTAATGACAACTGTTTTTGAAATGTGGTGTTTTTCTTGAAACAAGGATTGCTGATAAAGCATCAGTACAGAGGAGACACCTTTCTCCCATATTTATTCTTACAGGAGAGAATTTTCCTTCCTAGTGGTAGATTTCCTCTCACTTCCTGTTGTCTTCTTGCGTTTGCAAGTAGGAGTCGTTTGTAAGTTGGATGTTTGAAAGTAGGGACCTGCCGTATATACTCTGCAGAAATAGGCCCCTTAGTTGTTGGTGTTGGCACAACACTGTAAGCACTCACAGTTACTCTTGGTTGGTGCTGGAACGCCCTGCTGTCAACTATTATATCAGGAATTTTAATTACATATAATTGTTGAACAGTGGTAGTAAAAATTGGGCCTTTGATGGTGGTGCTGGTGCCACAACACTGTAAGCCCTGACAGTTACTCTTGGTGGGTGCAGCAATGGGCCCTGCTGTGAATTATTAGATCAAGAATTGTAATTACATGCCCCTGTTGAACAGGGGCTGAAAAATTGGGCCTTAGGCACTGGTGGCACAACACTGCAACCCTTCACAGATACTGTACTTGGAGCACAGCAATGAGCCCTGTTGCAAAGTATTGCTTCAAAAATTGTAATGACACGCCCCTGTTAAACAGGGGCTGAAAAATTGGGCCTTAGGCACTGGTGGCACAACACTGCAACTCCTCACAGATACTGTACTTGGAGCACAGCAATGAGCCCTGTTGCAAAGTATTGCTTCAAAAATTGTAATTACACGCCACTGTTAAACAGGGGCTGAAAAATTGGGCGTTAGGCACTGGTGGCGGCACCCATAAACAAAAATGATCTTCCAAGCTATCATCATCAATCGTATCATTGAGGACTCGGAGGAGGAGGATAGCCAGTCAACATAACAGCACAGGCACTCAGCATCAGCATCAGTCTTGAAGGGATGTGACATTTTAAAATCAATTAGTCTGTTATATCAGCATCAGGTGTGTGGTAGCTGGTGGTGATCCAAGACTGGTTCATCTTGATGAAAGTCAGTCGATCAACCGAGTCGGTGGACAGGCGCACCCTGTGATCCGTGACAAATCCTCCAGCAGCACTGAATGTGCGTTCCGAAAGAACGCTGGATGCAGGACAGGCCAGTAGCTCAATTGCATACTGTGCAAGCTCTGGCCAGTGATCCATCCTCAAGACCCAGTAAGCCAGAGGATTTTCGGTGGGGAAGGTGTCCAAGTCTGACCTTGCCCCTAGATATTCCTGCACCATGTTTATCAGACGCTGGCGATGGTTGCTGGAACCGATCATACTTTGGGGCTGCGGACTAAAGAATTGTCTGAACGCATCGGTCAGACGGCCACCTTCCCCACCGCTCCTTCTTTGACTGGCCGAAGCCTCAGCAACTCGTTGTCCAGGACCAGGAGTTTGCAACCTCCCAGTCTCTGGGAACGCGTTGCACAGACCTTTCTGCAAGGCCTCCCGGAGTTGTCTCATCCTCTGCTCCCTCTGCGACGGTAACATAAGGTCCGCAACCTTACCCTTGTACCGTGGATCAAGGAGAGTGGCCAGCCAGTAATGGTCCCTCTCCTTGATCCGAAGAATACGAGGATCCTTCCGCAGACTTTGCAGGATCAGGGAGGCCATGCAGCGTAGGTTTGCTGAGGCATTCGCTCCGGAGTCCTCTGGGTCACTAAGGACGACATGATCCGCAGCCACCTCCTCCCAGCCACGTACAAGTCCACTGGTTTCTTGGGACTGTAAATCATCCCTAAAAGACTGCTGCTGATGATGCTGAGTGCCAGCCTCCACCTCCATGCTGACACAATCCTCCTCCTCCTCCTCCTCCTCCTCCTCCTCCTCCTCCTCCTCTTCCTGTGCGATGGGTGGGACAGAAGGAACACTGTCTGGGTAAAGGGGGCCTTGAGAGGCAAGGAAGTCCTCCTCTTCCTGCCTCTGTTCTGCCTCAAGTGCCCTGTCCATTATTCCACGCAGCGTGTGCTCCAACAGGTGGACAAGAGGTACAGTGTCACTGATGCATGCACTGTCACTGCTCACCATCCTCGTGGCCTCCTCAAATGGTGCCAGGACAGTGCATGCATCCCTGATCATGCCCCACTGGCGTGGAGAAAAAAAACCAAGCTCCCCTGACCCTGTCCTGGTGCCGTAGTCGCACAGGTACTCATTGATGGCCCTCTGCTGCGTGTGCAGCCGCTGCAGCATGGCCAACGTTGAGTTCCACCTGGTGGGCATGTCACATATAAGGCGGTTCTTGGGCAGGTTCAACTCCTTTTGCAGCTCAGCCAGGCGAGCACTGGCATTATAAGATCTGCGGAAATGCACACAGACTTTCCTGGCCTGCCTCAGGACATCCTGTAAGCCCGGGTACCTGCCCAAGAAGCGCTGCACCACCAGGTTAAGGACGTGAGCCACACAGGGCACATGGGTCAGTTGTCCCTGTCGGAGGGCGGAGAGGAGGTTGGTGCCATTGTCGCAAACCACCATTCCTGGCTTAAGCTGGCGTGGCGTCAACCACCTCTCGGCCTGGCCCTGCAGAGCAGACAGGACCTCTGCCCCAGTGTGGCTTCTGTCCCCCAAACACACCAGCGCAAGCACGGCATGGCATCTTTTTGCCTGCGTACTTGCGTAGCCCCGTGAACGGCTACGGAGCACCGCTGGTTCATAGGACAAACCACAGGAAGAGGCCATGGAGGAAGAAGAAGAGGAGGGGGTGGAGGAGAGAGGTGTGTCACAACCAGTAGTAGCATTTTGGAGGCGTGGCGGTGGGACAACCTCCAACACTACTGCACCTTGTCCTGAATCCTTCCCAGCTGCCAAAAGAGTGACCCAATGGGCCGTGAAAGAAAGGTAACGTCCCTGTCCATGCCTGCTGGACCATGAGTCAGCGGTAATATGCACCTTACCGCTGACCGCCCTGTCCAGCGAGGCCAAGACATTGCCTTCCACATGCCGGTAGAGAGCCGGAATAGCCTTCCGTGAGAAAAAGTGGCGTTTGGGAACCTGCCACTGAGGAACCGCACATTGCACAAACTCACGGAAGGGGGCCGAGTCTACCAACTGAAAAGGCAGCAGTTGAAGCGCTAGCAATTTAGCCAAGCTAGCATTCAACCGCTGGGCATGTGGATGGCTGGGAGTGAACTTCTTTCGACGGTCCAGCAGCTGGGGCAGGGAAATTTGCCTGCTAGAATCGGACGTCGGTGTACTGCTAGCAGAGTGGGCGCAAGTACTTGGCTGTGACACACCTAATTCTACACCTTCATTCCTCTCAGTGCATGTTTCAGAGAGGACTGAAGTTATAGTGGGGTTGGAGATCCCAGCTGATGCGGTGCAAGGAGAGGTCCGCTTTGTTCTTTGGTGTGGGTCTTTGAGGTAGGCTTGCCAACGAGTTGCATGGCAGGTCAACATATGTCTGGTCAGGCATGTGGTACCCAAGCGGCTGATGTTTTGGCCACGCGATATACGCTTGAGACATATGTTGCAAACAGCAGCTGTGCGATCTGATGCACTAGCCTCAAAAAAGGCCCACACCAAAGAACTTTTTGAATGACGGGCAGAGGCAGCGCCCTGCACAGGCGGAGCTCTGCGGTGTGATTCCGTCGGTGTACTGCCCTTACGCTGGCCACCAAAGGGCATCCTGCCTCGTTGGAGATGTGCCTCCTCCTCATCCTCCTCCTCCTCCTCTCTCCTATTAGGCACCCACGTGGAGTCATTGACCTCATCATCCCCTCCCTCCTCATCACTGGAGCCAATCTGGCAGTATGCTGCAGCTGCTGGAACATGACTGCCAGATTGGTGTCCTTCTTGAGCATCCCCTCTGTCTGCTCTCACGCTACTGCCTTCCTCTAGCTGGGTTTCATCATCAGACCCTTCGAAACGCTGGGCATCCTCCTGGAGCATGTACCCAACACTGTGCTGAAACAGTTCGGGGGACTCCTCAGGAGGAGGACATGGTGGGTCTAGGGAAGGAGTGACTGATGATTTGTCTGACATTGATACCAGGGAAGACGACGCTTTGGCAGCTGCTTTTCCAGTACCCTGAGCCTGGGTGAGAGAGGATGAGGAGGAGGAGGAGGGCTTGGTCATCCACTCTACCAAGTCTTCGGCATGATGTGGCTCAACATGTCCAGCTGCCGAAAAGAAGGACAAGCGTGTCCCATGGCCATGTGCTGATGACAATGCACCGCGTCCACGACCAGCACTGTTGCCCCCAGACACAGAGCCTGCTTGCCCTCTTTTATTGCCTCCTGACTGTCTGCCTCTCCTTGTTTGCCTTCCAGACATTCTAATAGATGGCCTGCAGGGAGATGGGAAAAAAGCAATAAGGGCTACCTTCAGGTGTCCTTCTCTGTCCCTTGAAACAAGGACTTTCACAGTGAAAGAAACTGACACTGTCCCTACCTAGAGTTTTCTGTCCCTAGAATAAATGTTTTTTTTAATCACAATATAGCACAAGGACAATTCACTCAATGTCTCTCCAGGTCCCTGGAAACAAGGACTTGCAGAGTGAAAGAAACTGACACTGTCCCTACCTACAGTTTTCTGTCCCTAGAAAAAATGTTTTTTTTAATCACAATATAGCACAAGGAAAATTAACTCACTGTCCTTACAGGTCCCTGGAAACAAGGACTTGCAGAGTGAAAGAAACTGACACTGTCCCTACCTAGAGTTTTCTGTCCCTAGAATAAATGTTTTTTTTAATCACAATATAGCACAAGGAAAATTAACTCACTGTCCTTACAGGTCCCTGGAAACAAGGACTTGCAGAGTGAAAGAAACTGACACTGTCCCTACCTAGAGTTTTCTGTCCCTAGAATAAATGTTTTTTTTAAGCACAATATAGCACAAGGACAATTAACTCACTGTCCTTACAGGTCCCTGGAAACAAGGACTTGCAGAGTGAAAGAAAAAAAACACTCTCCCTACCTACAGTTTTCTGTCCCTAGAAAAAATGTTTTTTTTAATCACAATATAGCACAAGGAAAATTAACTCACTGTCCTTACAGGTCCCTGGAAACAAGGACTTGCAGAGTGAAAGAAAAAAAACACTCTCCCTACCTACAGTTTTCTGTCCCTAGAAAAAATGTTTTTTTTAATCACAATATAGCACAAGGAAAATTAACTCACTGTCCTTACAGGTCCCTGGAAACAAGGACTTGCAGAGTGAAAGAAACTGACACTGTCCCTACCTAGAGTTTTCTGTCCCTAGAATAAATGTTTTTTTTAATCACAATATAGCACAAGGAAAATTAACTCACTGTCCTTACAGGTCCCTGGAAACAAGGACTTGCAGAGTGAAAGAAACTGACACTGTCCCTACCTAGAGTTTTCTGTCCCTAGAATAAATGTTTTTTTTAAGCACAATATAGCACAAGGACAATTAACTCACTGTCCTTACAGGTCCCTGGAAACAAGGACTTGCAGAGTGAAAGAAAAAAAACACTCTCCCTACCTACAGTTTTCTGTCCCTAGAAAAAATGTTTTTTTTAATCACAATATAGCACAAGGAAAATTAACTCACTGTCCTTACAGGTCCCTGGAAACAAGGACTTGCAGAGTGAAAGAAACTGACACTGTCCCTACCTAGAGTTTTCTGTCCCTAGAATAAATGTTTTTTTTAATCACAATATAGCACAAGGAAAATTAACTCACTGTCCTTACAGGTCCCTGGAAACAAGGACTTGCAGAGTGAAAGAAACTGACACTGTCCCTACCTAGAGTTTTCTGTCCCTAGAATAAATGTTTTTTTTAATCACAATATAGCACAAGGAAAATTAACTCACTGTCCTTACAGGTCCCTGGAAACAAGGACTTGCAGAGTGAAAGAAACTGACACTGTCCCTACCTAGAGTTTTCTGTCCCTAGAATAAATGTTTTTTTTAAGCACAATATAGCACAAGGACAATTAACTCACTGTCCTTACAGGTCCCTGGAAACAAGGACTTGCAGAGTGAAAGAAAAAAAACACTCTCCCTACCTACAGTTTTCTGTCCCTAGAAAAAATGTTTTTTTTAATCACAATATAGCACAAGGAAAATTAACTCACTGTCCTTACAGGTCCCTGGAAACAAGGACTTGCAGAGTGAAAGAAACTGACACTGTCCCTACCTAGAGTTTTCTGTCCCTAGAATAAATGTTTTTTTTAATCACAATATAGCACAAGGAAAATTAACTCACTGTCCTTACAGGTCCCTGGAAACAAGGACTTGCAGAGTGAAAGAAACTGACACTGTCCCTACCTAGAGTTTTCTGTCCCTAGAATAAATGTTTTTTTTAAGCACAATATAGCACAAGGACAATTAACTCACTGTCCTTACAGGTCCCTGGAAACAAGGACTTGCAGAGTGAAAGAAACTGACACTGTCCCTACCTAGAGTTTTCTGTCCCTAGAATAAATGTTTTTTTTAATCACAATATAGCACAAGGAAAATTAACTCACTGTCCTTACAGGTCCCTGGAAACAAGGACTTGCAGAGTGAAAGAAACTGACACTGTCCCTACCTAGAGTTTTCTGTCCCTAGAATAAATGTTTTTTTTAATCACAATATAGCACAAGGACAATTAACTCACTGTCCTTACAGGTCCCTGGAAACAAGGACTTGCAGAGTGAAAGAAACTGACACTGTCCCTACCTAGAGTTTTCTGTCCCTAGAATAAATGTTTTTTTTAAGCACAATATAGCACAAGGACAATTAACTCACTGTCCTTACAGGTCCCTGGAAACAAGGACTTGCAGAGTGAAAGAAACTGACACTGTCCCTACCTAGAGTTTTCTGTCCCTAGAATAAATGTTTTTTTTAAGCACACTATAGCAGAAGCACAAAACACACTGACACTCTCCCTACCTATCCTTCTCTTTCCCTAAACTAAAGGAATCCAGGTTAAGCAAGAAAGAAATAACAGTCACTGTCCCTGCCTATGCTACTCTATCCCTGCTCCGGAACACACTACACTAGGCCGCCGTGCTGGCGGCCTTTTATAGTGTGGGGCGTGTACTAAACACCCTCAGCAATAATTGGCCACAGGCATCCTGCCTGTGGCCAATCATTGCTCTCCTCGCTGCCGGCGCTGTGATTGGCCAAGCATGCGGGGTCACAGTGCATGCTTGGCCAATCACAGCGCCTGGATGACACTGCGATGGCGTAGTGCATTGTGGGCCGTTCGCGTCACTCGAATTTGGCGCGAACGGCCCAAATCGTTCGATCTTCGTCGAACGATCGAACAGCCAATGTTCGAGTCGAACGTATGTTCGACTCGAACACGAAGCTCATCCCTAGTCTCCAGCTGCAGCACCCAGTATCCTAGAGGCTTTTCCAGGAATGTGTACAATGGGAATATCTATGGTTACCCAAAACTAGAGAGCCACGTGATAGGGAAGCGGTTAAAAAATATATATTTATTAAATAAGGAAAATATCTACAAACTGTTTTACAGTCCCTTTAAAATATAAACATACATACTATATAAACTGAGTGGCAACAGCAATGGATAAAGTCATTTAGACCCATTTTTTCAGTATGTTTGGCATCATGCCTCACTGTATAAAGTTCCTTAGGAAAAAAAATTTGGGTGAATCTCCTGCTACATGGAGATCCTGCCAGTAAGGTCCCATGCTCAAGGGGTGTATGATTTTCTGTAGGATTTTGCTGGCAAGAAAGTAGGTGATCATGGAAGGGAGAAAGAATAAAGATGCAATGGTGTATGATTACTGTATGTTGGTAGCTAGAACTATTGCTGGTGGCACTATGGTCCCAGGACTCAAATTACGAAAGTCCAATGTCCACCAACAGGCCTGTCCTTGCAGCCAACTGGTGCCAGAGTTTGGTCTCATCACCACCTGATGCTGGCTGCTGGAAGCCTATTTAACCACAGCTCAGGATTCACACAGTGCCCTAGTATTTGATATGTGTAGCAAGGTCCCTGGCCTCCTCTAGTCTAATGAGAACCTTTAGAGCCAAGAACTGCTGACATCCTTCCATATAGAGTGGGTTGTAAGGCATAGTGGGTGTAATGCAAGTTAGATTCATGGGCGTCAGACACTTCTTGAATGCAAAGGGATTTTATTTCTCTTAAACAGAACTTTGGGAGAGAGGGTTAGGGCCAGGACACCCTTAGGTAGTTGCAATGTTAACTGGCAGACTCCTACAGGTAGACAGCCATGCAGGAAAAGGCATCCACGTCTGCATGTGTAGGAATGCGGTCTCCTATGGAAACAGTCTTTAACAGTTCTGTCACTTCCACTACGATCACTTCTTGTAGTTCTTCAATCCACTGAGCTCCCAGGTCTTTCTCTCACTAGACTAGATAATTCACTGCCACTGAATCCCTTGCACTCTTACAATCTTCACTGTAGTATCTTCCTCAAGCATCAACCCTGCTTCTCTGGTGGGTCCCGAGCTTGGCACTCTAGATCCTTATCATGCTTCACCCCAGTGGGCTGCTTAGTCCCAGGCTGAACAATACTGTTCTGATTTCCGCCGCTGGGCACCTGACTCAGGGTGGAATGACCAGGCTCTAAGAAGCCAGTTCAGGTTAGGATTATCAGACTCCAAAAACTCCTTGGTTCACTACCCTGAACCAAAGTCATTGAATGAAGCCATGCAAATAGCCATCCGCATTGATAGGCATTTACGGGAAAGGCATACACAGAGGTTTGTTTCTTTGCCCCCTAGTATGCTGCCCACCTTTTCTTTATTTCCTGAGCCCTCTCAATCTCTCCAGGAGGATGAGCCCATGTAAATTGGCGCTACTGATTTATCCCCTGGGAAAAAGGATAGAAGGAGAACTCAGGGACTCTGCCTATACTGTGGCAACCTCGGCCACTTTGTCGCTAGCTGTCCTAATAAGTGGAGTAACGCCAAGTCTAGTGCGGGTGGGGTCTGTGTCTATAGATCATACTGTGTCTGTTTCCCTCAGAGATGGCTTATTTGTTCCTGCACAACTTAGTTTTTTCACTACCTCTCTGCTTTCATTGATTCTGCTGCTGCTGGCACTTTCAACGATAGGGACCTAGCACACCGTCTACAGATTTCGGTGACTAAGGTGCACAGACCTTTCTCAGTTTTAGCCATTGATAACTCTCCCTTGTCCATGGGCCTGGTGAACTCGTGCACGGTACCCATTACCCTGACCATTAGGGAATCGCATAAAGAGACAATCAGCTTCTACGTGATCTCATCTCCTGCTTATCCTCTTATCTTAGGGTATCCCTGGCTTATACTGGTACAACCCGCACATAGACTGGGCTGTAGAGGAGATTGGGTCCTGGTCCCAGACCTGCATCCAGAATTGCATTAAAATCGCTGACCAGTTGCCAAGTAAAACTTGTGTGGCCAGTACAAGTCATGTGCCTTTTTCCAGTCCTATTCAGATCCTGCTCACACCGCATTATACCCCATAATATATATTCTTGCTAGGAAGGCTTCTCTCTGGATTTTTTCCTTTTTTTTTCCTTTTGAAGAACATATGAATTATATTTATGGGCAAGCAATGGATTAGCGCCTATTGGGCTAGAAACATATATGATTTTGTCTCGCTATAAGCACGCACTGAGGTGTGTAGGAAGAGCTGGGGGGGGGGGGGTGGGGACTCTCCTCTCTGGAACACGTGCAACCAATTCCCCCTAATAGGCTAGCACTCATTTAGGGGAGGAGTAGAAGTGCTTAAAGCTAAATTACTTTGTATACCTTTGGGGAGGAAGTGCACCCTCTCCAAGAGGGTTTAGGTGGGAAGGGTTTTTGAAGGGGTGGGGGTTTCTCTCTCTCTTTCTCTCTCTCCCCGTCTCGCGTCTCTTCCTTCTTTGCTCTTGTTGATAAGAAATGGACACCCTGTCAATAATGTCAATTAATGCTAAAGGGTTAAATACCCCTAAAAAGTGACGTATACTCCTGCAGGATCTGAAATGAGTGGGGAATGATATAGCATTTGTCCAGGAAATTTAGGGAAAATAGTCTGATCAAGCCTTCCATTTGCCTGCACTACTTTATTGTTAGATCTCCCTGTGTATGACCCAAATCAGATATCCGACCACCCCAGAACTCCACCTGCCTTATTACCTGGACCCGTCTACCTGGGTGGGCTGGCCAGACTCTTTAGCATTGTGTTTAACCACTTGTCCCCCGCCCACTGTCAATTGACGGTGGGCGGAGGACACTCTCGTTCTGACAGGACGTCATATGACGTCCTGCCTTTAAAACGAGCTAGGGGGCCCGCGATTGCCGGGAACCGAGCAGGAAAGTGTATCTGTGTGTGTAAACACACAGATCCACGTCCTGTGAGGGAGAGGAGACCGATGGTGTGTCCCTTGTACATAGGGACAACCATCGGTTACCTCCCCCAGTCAGTCCCCTCCCCCCCACAGTTAGAACACATTGAGGGAACATATTTAACCCCTTCCCGCCCCCTAGTGGTCAACCCCTTCCCTGCCAGTCACATTTATACAGTAATCAATGCATTTTTATAGCACGGATCGCTGTATAAATGTGAATGGTCCCAAAAATGTGTCAAAAGTGTCCGATGTGTCCGCCGCAATATCGCAGTCACAATAAAAATCGCAGATCGCCGCCATTACTAATAAAAAAATAAAATAAAAAAAAATGCTATAAATCTATCCCCTATTTTGTAGACGCTATAACTTTTGCGCAAACCAATCAATACGCGCTTATTGCGATTTTTTTTTTACCAAAAATATGTAGAAGAATACGTATCGGCCTAAACTGAGGAAAATTTTAATTGAAGAAAAAATGGGTATTTATTATAGCAAAAAGTAAAAAATAGTGTTTTTTTTCAAACTGGACGCTCTTTTGTTTATAGCGCAAAAAATAAAAAACGCAGAGGTGATCAAATACCACCAAAAGAAAGCTCTATTTGTGGGAAAGAAAGAACACAAATTTCGTTTGGGAGCCACATCGCACGACCGCGCAATTGTCATTCAAAGTGTGACAGCGCTGAAAGCTGAAAAATGGCTTGGGCAGGAAGGGGGTTTTCGTGCACGGTAGGGAGGTGGTTAAATCCTGGGGGCAACCAAGTACCGGTAGGCCTGCTTGCCTTAAGGGAAATGGGGCTGCTATAGGTGAAGCGCACAGTAGCCAGCTATAGTGTCTGACCACCTGCGTTGGGGTAGACGTGACATTCGTGACACCAGCAGGGAAGCCCGCTGACAGCAGATGAGTCATCCGTTGAGGACGCGGCCGGCTTCCCAGGCTGCTCCTTAACAGCTATTCTTCACACAGAATTCCAGTCGTTAATTTTTCAACTGATCTGAATTCGTATCGTTCTCGAAAATTTGGAATTCGTTAGAGAACTAACAAACTAAACTAAATTAAAACAAAACAAAAAACCAAATGTATTTCGAAATGAATTAAAGAAAAAAAAATTGTAACATAACGAATCTATCCGAAACAAAACAAATTTTCCATTCTGCACATCTACCCCCGAAGGAGCCGCTAGACTTCAAGCCTATTTCTCCCTCACAGCACCCACAGATAGGCAAAAATAATTTTCCACACTCTCTTCGATGGTTTAAGAAACAGTCTAGGAGTTTTGGGTTTTAATGTTTATTTTGGGATCGTAGACCTTGAATTGGAAATGGGGGTACATGGGATGCCAAGTTCTGAAGAATTTACAAACTCCAAACAAACGGTTGAGGACCTGCTAAAGTCTCTGGCTGCTATAATCCAAACTGAACTTGTGCTACATAACAGTGTGAGTAATGGCGCAGCTGAAACAGGGAATCAAAGTCTCAAAAAGTAATGTTGAAGACAAGCACCTGGCTGTATTGCACAGCGCCTGGCTGCTCTAGGCCCAAAGTTGGAAGTGTTAGGGTGCTCCTGACGGTCTTACACTGCACTTAAGCAACCCCTGGTCCCAGACATGTGAGGTACTGCACTCCACTGTCCTCTCCTTCCTTTGGGTGTAATGGCTGGTTTGTATTCACTCAGTCCCTTTAAGTAACTCATAGAATTCAGAAGGCTGCTGAGCTGGCTTTCTTGCTGAATAGGCTGCTTCTGGCTTGGCTTAAAGTCAGCAGCTAGGCCTAGATGAGATTGTAGCTGAGTGATTTTCTGGGCCTTCCTTTCTCTCACTCCTCTTTCTCTTCTGCCCCAGTGAGCAAAGCCCTGAGCACAGGGGTCACCTCCAGACGGCTGGACCCTGGGCTGCTCCCAAACTGCCTGGCTCCAGAATATTTTTGGGCTGCTTCTCCACCTTCTAGACCCCCCTTCCCAGGGATTGGTGGAATCTCCATGAATATACAGGCTCTGCAGCCTCTGTCCCTCAGCCCACTATGTTCTGGAAACATCCAGTGAATTCCAGAAGACAGGGGGAGGTAACAGAGCCACAGCCTGTGAAGCACTGCCCAGTCTCCTAAACACAATTAACACATGCTCTTTTGCCTACAGGGGCCAAACTAAATTTACCTACACTAGCAAAAGTGGGGGTACTACACTGCTGATATACAGCAAAAGATAAAGAAGTTGAACCACTGAGAATAAGTAGCTGCTGGCTTCTTCTAAGATTCCAATGTTGAAATCTCTTTGCCATAGTTTCTGGCTTTGTTCTGTTCACCTGTGAGATTTGAGTGTTTGTCTCCTTTTGGGTGACCTCACTTCTCATGGTACATTCTCTATATTATGAAATAATGTACAAATCCAAACAAAAAGAATTATAATTTTATAATGTCATTACTGCTTTATTAATGCAGTGGCTGAAGCGCAAAAGTCTCACTGGTGGAGCCCCCAACACTCTGTTTCCCTAGACTAGCAGGGTATCTCTACTCATGAATTGTACAATGCTGTATACATGTTTTATTTTATGTATTGTCAGGTCACCTGAAGCCAGATGCACACCGTTGAGGTCAGGCGTGCAACGCTACGGTAGTGGACCCTACGGCTGGCTGCTGCGGATGGAACTCTGCGTGGTTAAGGAAGGCAGGTCCACTGGAGAACCAACACAGATCCCACAGGGAGCTAGAGCATAAGATTTCCCAGGGCGCAGAGTCTAAGAGCTATTAGGTGTTCACCAGAGCCTCTAGTGGTGAGGATGGACTGGGCTGCAGCTAGCTCCAGGTTGCAGCTCCCAGAGTCTCCCAGCTCATGCTCACAGTAGGCTACAGGAGGATAGTAAGGGGATAAGCCAAAGGTCGGGGCGACTAGCAGACAAGGATAAACATACGACACGCCAAGGTCAGGGTCACAGGCAGGCAGGGATAGTCGAGAACAAGCCAAGATCGGTAACTGGAATCAGACGTAGAAGACACAGCAAGTCGCACATGAAAGCTAACATACAAAACTGATCCACGGGGCTGGCTTGCAGTGCACAGGTTAATATAGAGTTCTCTGATAGGGCCTGGGTGGAGCCATGCTTGGAGGAGAGATTACTTAAGCAGCCAGGTGAGAGTGGCTGGCCTCGAAGGTGAACACATGGAGGAGAGGTGAGCTGACAGACAAACATTACTGCAAATCCATGACATGCATTTCTTATGCTATTCTTGTGTCTGAATATGATTGTATTGTCCTTTTACTATATTTGTAATAAAGATTGGCATTTGCTTTTTATATATTTGTAACTCTGATTCTGCCTAAAAAGTCCCATGGGGGACCTTTTCCATTTTCCAACACTCAAAAGAAATAACCCAATATCTACCAAAGCCTGAATTGTCAGTTCTTGGTGAAATGGCACCATAAAAAATAATGTACATCTTCTTTCATTACCTCTATAGAAGCACCTTAAAGACAAGCCGTCTTGTCTTCCTATTAAAAGTGTGCTAGTGTTGTGCTTAGCAAACATTATCTGCACAATACGGGGAAAATCACTACATAAGCAAATCTGCTAGCACACACTGAAATTGTCAGGACAAGCACAGAGCTTAGAAGAAACATGTTATAAATATGGCTAACAATGCTGACACCGCAATCCACAGATAGAAAGCTTGATCATTTACTAGCAGTATCTGACCATACTCCAATATAAACATTAATTTGAGAACCTTTTGGTACACGTTGTCGCCTAAAAGGCACTCCCCTGAGTGCAACCCACCTGGTCCAACTCTTACCTCCCAGTTCCAGCAAAGCTCATTGTGCAGTCCTTCTCAGAGCCAGATAGCCTTTCCTCCAATCCACTGGGTCATCGTCATCCACACGTGCCACAACCCTAATTATTACTTTGGAGAACCATACTCATGGTGGCCTCCAGGGATCCTGTGAAGTACAATTTCTCCCATATGAATTAACAGGGCCATGGCAATCATGTGCAGAATGAAAATTACCCAACATGGACAATTTTGGAACAAAGTCCGTGCAGCTCAAGGCAGAGCTGTACAGTATAGATCTCTAAAACAATCACAGAAATACACTTTGGAACAAATGGGCAGGTGGGAGTATGCCTCAAAAGACAACTTGTACCAAAAAGAGAGTTGTTCTTTTTTTTTATCTCAAAACAAATGTTTTATTGAAAAACAAAGTACTTTACATCCATTATTGGCATCAGAGCATCATAATACATTAGACCTGTACCACTCTTGGTTTCAGATAGTACTGCACATTACTCACAAACGTGTACATTATTTGCATCTTCCCATTCAAGACAATAAACAATACCCCGGGACAATTGTGCATCCAATTAACTGGGTCCCTGCTACCAATGCAAGAGCACTGAGAAACTCACAACAACCTATCCAGTACTAATTCCACCGGAGCCAACCCTGGTACACTCAACCATGGATCCCATAATATGGAAAACTTTTCTGTACAGCCTCTATGTTGGTAAATACGTTTTTCTAACTTCAAGGTGTTGCCCATTTGTTTTATCCACTCCTTCACAGTGGGGGGTTCCGTTGACTTCCAGTGCCGTAGAATCAGCATTCGGGCCTGAAAGAGGGCCCTAGCAATCGCCTGTCTGGGCATCTCCTCCAGCGTGTCACCTTCAATAATACCCAACACGCAGGGTTTGGGCTCTTTAGCAATTTGAACCTGAAAGGTTCGGTTAAGGACCTCCACCACCCCCGTCCAGTAAGCATGAAGTTTGGGGCAACGCCATAGCAGGTGTATTAAGTCCCAGTGATCCCGCATGCATCGTGTGCAGGCTGGATCATCACGCACCCCCATTCTAGCCAGTCTGGCGGGCGTATAATGGACTCGGAGAAGTATGTACAACTGCGATAGACGCTGGGCTACATTCAGTGAACACTGAGAGACTGCCAAAAGTGCTTCCTCCCACTGTTCCTCTTCAAAGGGCCCGACATCTCCCTCCCACTGGGCTATCACCTTACGGGTCAGGTCGGGCAGAAACATGTTAAGAAGCATAGAATAGGTACAAGATATGAAGCCTTTATACGATGCCACCTCCGCCATGTAGTTAAAGATAGGAGCTTTAGTCTGGACCCAGACTTCCACTCCCCTCTCGGCCCTCACCGCATGCTGGAGCTGAACATAGTAAAATAGCATGGAACCAGGGAGTCCGAATTCCTCTTGGAGAGCGGCAAAGGGACGCAGCTCTCCATTTCTGAATATTTGATACAGGTAGTTAACACCGTACTTCTGCCACCGTTTACTGTATTGTAGTTTTCCTATCTCCATGTACCGTTCATTGTGCCATATAGGGCTGAATTTAGTAAACCCCGTGACCTGCTGTAGTGACCTGACTTTATTCCAGATTTTTTGCATTAGGTTATAAGTGGGGTACAGTTTATTAGATTTACCCATCCGCAAAGCCTCCAACCCCTCCGCTACTCCCTGTTTAATCGTAAATTTAATGAGTGAGGTGGTGGAGTCCACCAAGTTCAACTCTGGGTCGGGGGCCGGGTTCAATGATCTAGCTATGTGTTGCAATTGGGCAGCCAAGTAGTACAGCCAGGGATTTGGCAGTGCTAGTCCACCTGCCTCTTTAGGACGTTGAAGCTGTTCCAATCTCACCCTAGCTGAAGAAGAATGCCAGATAAGGGAGCGGAACATAGTGTTAATGATTCGCAACTGTTTTAGAGGGATTACAAGAAGCGAGTTGTGCAATACATAAAGAAGTTGTGGCATAAGAATCATTTTTATCAGATTGATCCTACCCACTGGTGACAGTTTTAGCCTGGACCACACCTTGATCCTATCACGACTGCGATTCAGCCAAGGGGTAAGATTCAGCCTAACATACTCCAAGGGATCAGGGGTGACGTGTATTCCTAAGTATTTAATTTTCCTGGACACTGGGATATCAAGAATCGTTGGTAGTCGCTGGTCCGAACCCTCGTCAAGAAACATGAGCGAGGATTTAGTCCAGTTCACCACCAGCCCTGAATAAAATCCGAAGGTCTCAACCACCCTCATAGCTTCACTCAGTGAACCCCCGGTATCTCCCAGAAACAGCATAGTGTCATCCGCATACATCATTACCTTTTCCTGTAGGTCCCCGTACTGAAAGCCTCGGATAGCATTGTTGGAGCGGATGAGGGCCGCCAGGGGCTCAACAGCCAGGGCAAATAGAAATGGCGACAGGGGACACCCCTGTCTAGTGCCCCTGTACAGCCGAAAGTCTGGTGACACTCTGCCTGCCTCCCTGATGGCAGCCCTTGGGGTGTGGTATAGCAACTGTACCCATGAAATAAATTCCTCCCCAAACCCAAACTTCCTCAAAGTAGCCCACAGGAATGACCATTCAATACTGTCGAACGCCTTGTGGGCGTCCAAAGACAGTAAGAGAGTTGTTCTTTATAGCAACCTTGCATCCAGGGATGATCAGTAGTAAATCCCCTGCTAGTCATTCCATTGAGGAGGCTCCAGAGACTTGTGTTAGTGGTGGTTTTAGAAAGTCCTGTCTTCACTGTCAGCTGGCAAACCCTGATAAACTTGTCATTAGTGGGTCAGACCTTGCTTTGACAAAACAGGGGGACAATATACTGTAAGGGTTCTTAGCCAGTTCTAAAGCAGGCTTTGTGTCTGGAAGCCCCAGGCTAGATTGTCCTGCCTATTCTATCAGCTGGCAAACCCCTAATAAGCTTGTCTTCAGTGGATTGGAGCTTGTTTTGATAAAACAGGGAGACAATATTCTGTAAGGGTTCTTAGCCAGTCTTAAAGCAGACTGTGTGGGATTGAAGCCCCAGGCTAGAGTCCATACTTGCAGGGTATCATACCTCCCTTTGAGCAGACTGTGTGCCTGGAGGCCATTGGGCCTAAGATCTTTTGCTAGAGTCACCACCAGAACAGAAATACACCTCTCATTTTGTGCAAAAGAGGTTATGTGTGAGGCTTCTGGATGCTATGATCCACCCAGCGACTTCTATGCAAGGAGATGTAGAAGTTCCATGTGATTTTTCGATATTACACATACCTTGCCTCCTAGCCCATCAAATTTCAAGTAAAGCTTTGAAAACTATTTCAAGTATGGACCTACTTCCTTCAGAGGCAAGTGGGATCTATACTAGGGACTAGGAATGTTCCATAAGGAAGTCCATCTTGTATCCACAAGACCCCTTTAGGTAGATAAAAAGCAGAGGATTTATGAATGCCTCGTAAATGAAGGTGCAGTGTGGAGTAAGCACTGTGGCGTCCTGTGGAGAGTGGATGCTCTCCATTATAAATGGACCCAAGGCCACATACAGAATTTATCAGTGCCAATTAAATGAATTTCACAGAAGGCATACACTTTAAAAGAATTAATAGTCAACAGGGACCAATATAACCTATTCTGAGTTCTCCCTAATTCACTGCAGGCAAAATTCACAGCGGTCTTCACATGTAGAATAGGTGGGCTCAATTCCTGAAGCTTTAGTTATTACCTTTCTCCCCCAATACTGTATCCCCACTTGGGTTAAAAGTTCCAAGTCAGGTTTGTATGTAAATGTTATAAGAATAGAAAAATTGCGCATGAATCTAGTAAGCTGCCAACATCTCCAGTAGACAAAGTGTAAATACAAATAAAAATAATGTGGCACTCAAAATGGTAACAAAAATTGTTGGTGACAAAAAATATATAAATGTGAAAAAAGATAAATATATCAGAAACAACAATATCATATAAATGTATATAACAATATATGTTGTGTATGAACAAAATGAACTCAAAGTGAAAGTTCCAAAAATGGATGAATCAAAAACATACAAAAGTTCTTGAATAAATAAGATAATGCAGCTCAAAGGTGAATTTTGTGTAGGGAAAAGCCTCTCACACTTCTCCCGGTGAAGTCAAACTGAATCTTGTGTATAAACAAAGGATAAGGTGGCACGCATTTCCAGACTCGGTGGACTTGTATACTATACAGCATAGGAGTCAAACAGGCATTCAAGAGGAATAACCTCAACAGGATTCAGCACGTGAAGTTCATGATCTGCGAATGGACCACTTCCGATGTCGACAGAGGGGATCCACCGACAGAAAATGAGCTCCATAAGGTGCAGTGATCCACATCAAAGGTGAACTTGGTGATCTATGAAGATGGGTATAGAAACATAAAAATGATCCATAGTGTAACACTGTATAGTGGGTTTATTATAAAACATCAAGTCGACAATCCAGAATTGCTCCATACAAGGCTGGCAACACACGGTTTTAAAAAACAATGTGCAGTAGTTTTAGGATCGTCATCCGACGCGTTTCGTTCGATTGGACATCATCTGGGTTGTGAGGCTCATGTATAACCACTGCAGTATATATATATATATATATACATATATATATATACATACACACACATCTTCACCCATGAGGAATTATGTAAAAAATTGCGATTGGGGACACCTGGATTTTAGAATCAAAGGTGTTCCAATATGGCGCCAGTGTGTGTTCCACGCCTCATTTTCAAATCATATAATGATTTGACAAGAGCAGACTGATGACTCAATGCGGGCCAAGCCTTGAGCCACTGTATAATAACAGAGCATCAGTGTGCTTGCCACCCCTCGCTTTCAATTCTCATTATGATTTGGTCAGAGCACACACATGACACAGTGCCGACCAAGCCTCATCTTAAGCATCAGTGTGCATTGCCACACCTCATTTTCAATTCCCATTGTAATTTGGTCAGAACACAAACATGACACAGTGCGGTCCAAGCCTCATCTTGAGCATTTAAAAAAAAATTTTAAATGACATTTTATTTTTTTAACTTCATATCTTTATTAATCCATTTTCCATCAAAACATACAACCCCCCTTCCCACCTTCCTCTGGAACATTCAAATACAGTAATCATAATATATCTTTAAAAACACAGATAGTTCCCCAATCCTTAATTTTGAGTTGTTTATTCCAGCATCCTTGCCCTTATCTTCCCTTTAACAAATGAAAAATTTTAATGGAAAATTTGACAACTGGCGCTGCAAATCTCTACATATAAAAAGGGGATGACAGTCATAGTAAAAAATGGGTGAATTAACCACTTATGGACCGCCCGCCGTCGTTATACGTCGGTACTTTGAAGAGGAATAGCTTTGGACTGGCAGAAGATAGCTACCACAACCCCGGTATCCTCTTCTTCAGCGGGCAGTCCGTTTTACGATAAAAGAGGTCTCTGCCGCAAGATCACTTTTATCGGCGGCGGGAGAGGGCCCCCTCCCAGCGCGCTCCGGTGCCCTCCGCTGCTTAACGGAAGCGCTGGCAGCAGCGGAGGTGATCCTGTCCTGTCTCCTGTTAGGTATGGAGATGAGTGAGGGGAAGATGGCACCCACCCGTCTCCATACCATTGCAGGGCAGAAGCGACGTCAGAACGTCACTTCCGCCCATAGCTCTTAAAGAGAATTTATTTAAATTTTCTTTTTTTTAAACAAATTTATTTATTTTTTATTGCATTGTAGTGTATATGGGATCCAAGGTCTTTTTTGACCCCAGATCTCATATTTAAGATTACCTGTCATGCTTTTATTCTATTACAAGGGATGTTTACATTCCTTGTAATAGGAATAAAAGTGACATTTTTTTTTTAAAAGAACCGTGTAAAAAAAAAGGTAAAATAAATAAGATTTTTTTTTTTTTAACGCACACCGTCCCGCATAGCTCGTGTGCAGAAGCGAATGCATACGTGAGGTATCACGCGATCGTTAGAGCGGGAGCAATAATTGTAGCACGAGACCTCCTCTTTAACTCAAAACATGCAACCTATAGACAGATCTAAAGATGACTAAATAATGATAAAATAAATGTAGATCTAAAATATCAAAATAATTTGTCAACAAGTCACGCAACATGAATGCTAAATTGAAAGCGGGCAAAATATTATTATAACTGGATATCTCATGGAATGTGTTCAGCTAACATGGAGTGGGCACATCAAGCTCTATTAATAAATGCACTGATGTCCCACTCCAAGTTCATACCATACAGAAAATATGATTTAAGCTCATAGATTCAGTATATCTCAAGCTGTGGCACTCCCCTCTTAGAAGACCCCCCGCGCCAAGGCAGAACAAATCTGTAAATTTCTAAAAATGGGGTGCCAGTTATATCCCCATTATGAAGTCGCGCATAATGCTTGACAACACTATGGGGGTTATTTACAAAAGACAAATCCACTTTGCATTACAAGTGCAAACTACAAGTGCAAAGTGCACCTGAAATTGCACTGAAAATGCAGTTAGAAGTGCAGTCGCTGTAGATCTGAGGGGTAGATCTGAAATGAGGGGAAGCTCTGCTGATTTTATCATCCAATCATGTGCAAGCTAAAATGCTGTTTTTTTATTTTCCTTGCATGTACCCCTTGGATCTACAGCGACTGCACTTCCAAGTGCACTTTGCACTTGTAGTTTTCACTTGACGTGCAAAGTGGATTTGCCTTTCGTAAATAACACCCTATGTTTCTTTTTACCGTTTTTTATATTTGAGATATGCTCATTAACCCTAACAGAAAAACTACGGATAGTCCTACCTACGTAATGTTTACCACAAGGGCAGGTAATTAAATATACCATGTTGGTGGTAGCACATGTAATAAACAGTTTGATAGTAATATTTGATTAAAACAATTGTGATTTTTTTCTGCCTTGAGTATTATGAAGGCAAACATTACGCTTTTTTCAAGGATGTTAACCAGTAATATTGTGAAGAAACGTAGGTCTAGAACAGGGATATGCAATTAGCGGACCTCCAGCTGTTGCCAAACTACAAGTCCCATGAGGCATAGCAAGACTCTGACAGCATCAAGCATGACACTCAGAGGCAGAGGCATGATGGGACTTGTAGTTTGGCAACAGCTGGAGGACCACTAATTGCATATCCCTAGTCTAGAAGGAGGGTTTATGACAATGGGGGCAATTTTTAACTGAAGTGATGGAGCTTCCCTATATATAACATTAGCTTTATCGGGCAATAGGGGTCCTATAATATGGTCATTCTTTAACCACTTGCTTACTGGGCACTTAAACCCCCCTCCTGCCCAGACCAATTTTCAGCTTTCAGCGCTGATGCACTTTGAATGACAATTGCGCGCT
The DNA here is from genome assembly GCA_029206835.1 of Rana muscosa. Classification (NCBI taxonomy): domain Eukaryota; kingdom Metazoa; phylum Chordata; class Amphibia; order Anura; family Ranidae; genus Rana; species Rana muscosa. The sequence continues at coordinate 929,173,280 of CM055116.1, read as the reverse complement.
CATACAACACTGTACCCAAATGAACATTTTATCATTTTTTTCCCACAAATAGAGCTTTCTTTTAGTGGTATGTAAAAAAAAAAAAAAATTATATTTTTTTACATTGTTATAAAATTTTGCAAACAGGTAATTTTTCTCCTTCATTGATGTACGCTGATGAGGCTGCACTGATGGTCTGCACTGGTGGGCACTGATAGGCGGCACTGGTGGGCGCTGAGAGGTGGCACTGAAGGGCATTGATAGTGCCACTTCTTGGTGCCCATCAGTGCCACCTAATAGGTAGCATTGATAGGTGGCACTGATAGCTGGCAGTGATGGGCACTGATGGGTGGCAGTGAAGGGCACTGATAGGTGGCAGTGATGGGCACTGATAGGCAGCATTGCTAGGTGGCACTTGTGGGCATTGAATGTGGGAACTGGCATGTGACACTGGCAGGGGGTAGGTATTGCTCAGAGATGAGGCAGAATTGCCTCTTCCTCTTCATGACCGATGTCCCTTGCACACAAGCCGGTGATCGGCTTTTTTTTCCCCTCACGCTGTCAGCTTAGATTACCAAGCCTTTGTTTACATCATGTGATCAGCTGTCATTGGCTGACAGCTGATCACATGGTAAGGGGCCGGGACCGGCCCCATACACGGATCCGTGATCACCCGAGTCTCAGTGACTCGGTGATCACAGCGCACGCCGCGCGCGCCCTGCAGGGTCATGCGAGGAGCGCACGAAGGAGAGGACGTCTATTGACGGCCTCCCGGCATTTGGGGTCCGCGCTGTGGCCGTGATTCGGCTATCCTGTCAGTGGGTTTAAAATAGGTACTAGTAACACGTTTATTATCCTACACCTTGAAGACCAAATCTAGAAAATGAATCTCTGATTCGCTAGTTTCAAAGGATAACAATATGCCTCTATCATTACCATTGAGAACGGCCATTAACGAATGCAATAATTCGAGGCTGCCATTAGAAAAGAGGAGGACGTTTTCTTTATAATGTGCCCAAAGGAGCAACTCCGGTCTTCTGTGGGCATAGACGACACCACAAGCCATTAATACTTTTGGTTTAATGGGCAGTTTTATATCCAAAAGAAGGGGGTTGCCATTGGGGGCTGAATTTGCCCCCAGCCTGGCCAATTTATTTAAAGCCAGGTGGGAGGAGGATGTCGTCTATGCCCACAGAAGACCGGAGTTGGGTACGTTGGGTACGCTCCTTTGGGTACGTTATATAGACGACATCCTCCTCCTTTGGAATTGGCCCTCTGATGTAAGAGGGGACTCTGATGGGGACCCTGATGTAAAGGGGAACTCTGATAAGGATCCTCCTCAGAGGGGAGATTCTAATGTAAGGGTGACATTGATGTAAGGGGGACTGTGATGGGGACAAGTTTAGTTGGAGTTTCATTGCTTTGTTTTCAAATGTTAAAATGTTATGTTTGAATTCAAGCGTATTTATTCATTGAAATTGGACTTGTTAATTAATAAAGCTGATATTTTTTGGCCAGCGAATATTTGTAAAATGTATGATGTGGCCCTCGGACTAAAAAGTTTGAAGACCCCTGGCTCTACACCAATGCCTGGATGATGAACCAAAGCCCTGAGCAAATAGGCTGTGTTCCCTGACTGCATTTTCAATTTGACCAGAGTTTAAATTTCCATTCTGTTCATAATCTCTCCTTAGATTCATTACTGAGTTGAGCAGCAGTTAAATCAATAGGCGTTTCTGGTTATCATCTATTTGTGATCTTGTACTGCATCTTGGGTTTAATGGGTTAATAATCTCCACATTGTAACAATACATCTCATTCATATTTTATTTTGTATTTCCTTATTCTTTTCCTCACATCTGCTGTGTTGTTCTTTGGCTTCATTATTAATTTATCTGCTGCATTTTTCTGCAAAGCTGTTGAAACCCACTAATGTAATACTGACTTTGGCAAGATGCTTAGTTGTGCACTTACAGCCACCAAATGACCCACCTGCAACACCCAATGAAATTATTGCCAGACATATTTAAATTCCTGTGGTGTATACTGACTGAGCTGAGCTCTCTTTGTAGCATGGCTAATTTTGATGAAATCCAACATGTTCTAAAATTTTCCAGTAAATCAATCCTCAAAGCAGATCGTTGTTGCAGGGATTAATGAGTACATATAAATAAATCTAATTCTGGAACATTGTAGGATGGTAGCTTAATCTCTATTGCGATCTATAATTGTATGGTTAATATTAACAGAATCTGATACTTTTTATGATGTTATTTGCTAGATCAAAATGGATCTTTGTGTTTATTCTATCAAGGAAGTGCAGCGATGATGTAAAAATAGAAGTAACCCAGTTTACTGCAGTCAGATCACAAAAAGACAAAGTCTGTTTGTTTGCTATAAATTGCTGCAGTTTGCATTTTGCAAATAGGCTGCCTGAGAGGAAACTGAAGAGAAAATTCCTTTTTTATGAATACCTTAGGGATGATAGTTATTTCATGCAAGTACTATCAGAGACACTTGCAATAACAGAGTTCCCATCAACCTGCTAAACCAGTAATTTTGCTGTCAGTACTCCATGTCCAATGCTATTACTTTCATTTCTATGATGTGCAAAATACATGGTATGCAACAAGACCTTTGCAACCCCTTAGTGACCACTGTGCACAAAGACTGTATGTTCCCCCTCCTACTAACCATTCTATATCACACAGATATTGTAGCTCTGGTGGCCAATAAGCAATCAAATCCCCCTTTGTCTGCTGTAAATGACCATTGTATAAGCAGATATGTATACCACTGAAGGAAAGTGTATTTCTACTTTTGCAGCCAAATTGGGATGACACCTACAGTCATGGCCAAAATTGTTGGCACCCCAGATATTTTTCCAGAAAATCAAGTATTTCTCACAGAAAAGTATTGCAGCAACACATGTTTTGCTATACACGTTTATTCCATTTGTGTGTATTGGAACAAAACAAAAAAAGGGAGGAAAAAAAGCAAATTGGACATAATGTCCCACAAACCCCAAAAATGGGCTGGTCAAAATTCTTGGCACCCGTTCAAAATTGTGGATAAATAAGATTGTTTCAAGCATGTGATGTTCCTTTAAACTCACCTGGGGCAAATAACAGGTGTGGGCAATATACAAATCACACCTGAAAGCAGATAAAAAGGAGAGACGTTCACTTAGTCTTTGCATTGTGTGTGCCACACTAAGCATGGACAACAGAAAGAGGAGGAGAGAACTGTCTGAGGACTTGATATTTTTCCACAATTTTGGTTCTCAACAATCTCAAGGTTACAAGTCCATCTCCAAATTGATGAAAAGTTGCAACGCAGGATAGTCCGGATGGTGGATAAACAGCCCCAAACAAGTTCCAAAGAAATTCAAGCTGTCCTGCAGGCTCAGGGAACATCAGTGTCAGCGCAAACTATCCGTCGACATTTAAATGAAATGAAACGCTATGGCAGGAGACCCAGGAAGACCCCCACTGCTGACAGACATAAAAAAGCAAGACTACAGTTTGCCAAAATGTACTTGAGTAAGCCAAAATCCTTCTGGGAAAACGTCTTGTGGACAGAGGAGACCAAGATAGAGCTTTTTGGTAAAGCACATCATTCTACTGTTTACCAAAAACGGAATGAGGCCTACAAAGAAAAGAACACAGTACCTACAGTGAAATATGGTGGAGGTTCAATGATGTTTTGGGGTTGTTTTGCTGCGTCTGGCATTGGGTGCCTTGAATGTGTGCAAGGCATCATGAAATCTGAGAATTACCAAAGGATTTTGGGTTGCACTGTAGAGCCCAGTGTCAGAAAGTTGGGTTTGCGTCCGAGATCTTGGGTCTTCCAGCAGGAAAATGACCCCAAACATACGTCAAAAAGCACCCTGAAATGGATGGCAACAAAGCGCTGGAGAGTTCTAAAATGGCCAGCAATGAGTCCAGATCTAAATCCCATTGAACACCTGTGGAGAGATCTTAAAATTGCTGTTGGGAAAAGGCGCCCTTCCAATAAGAGACCTGGAGCAGTTTGCAGAGGAAGAGTGGTCCAAAATTCCGTGTGAGAGGTGTAAGAAGCTTATTGATGGTTATAGGAAGAAACTGATTTCAGTTATTTTTTCCAAAGGGTGTGCAACCAAATATTAAGTTAAGGGTGCCAAGAATTTTGACCAGCCCATTTTTGCAGTTTTGTGTGACATTATGTCCAATTTTCTTTTATTTCCCTCCCTTTTTTTGTTTTGTTCCAATACACAAAAAGGGAATAAACATGTGTATAGCAAAACATGTGTTATTGCAATACTTTTCTGTGAGAAATACTTGATTTTCCGGAAAATTTTCTGGGGTGCCAACAATTTCAGCCATGACTGTATATGGGACTATATACAAGATTTTAGTAATAATAACAACGGTATCATTAGCAGTAATCAGCATGGATTCATGAAGAATCGTTCTTGCCAAACCAATCTGTTAGCCTTCTATGATTAGGTGAGCTGCCATCTAGATAAAGGAAGGCCCAAACATGTGGTGTATCTGGACTTTGCAAAAGCATTTGACACAGTTCCTCATAAACGTTTACTGTGCAAAGTAAGGTCCGCTGGCATGGACCATAGGGTGAGTACATGGATTGAAAACTGGCTACAAGGGCGAGTTTCAGAGGGTGGTGATAAATGGGGAATACTCGGAATGGTCAGGGTGGAAAGTGGGGTCCCCCAGGGTTCTGTGCTGGGACCAATCCTGTTTAATTTGTTCTTAAACGACCTGGAGTATGGGGTAAACAGCTCAATCTCTGTATTTACAGGCACTAAGCTAAGCAGGGAAATAACTTCTCTGCATGATGTGGAAACCTTGGAAGAAGATCTGAACAAATTAATGGTAATGAGGTATAATGTAGAAAAATGTAAAATAATGCATTTGGGTGGCAAAAATATGAATGCAATCTAATCACTAGGGAGTGAACCTCTGGGGGAATCTAGGTTGGAAAAGGACCTGGGGGTCCTAGTAGATAAGCTCAGCAATCGCATGCAATGCCAAGCTGCTGCTAACAAAGCAAGCAGAATATTGGCATGCATTAAAAAGAAGATTAACTCCAGGGATAAAGCGATAATTCTCCCACTCTACAAGACTGTGGTCCGGCTGCAGCTGGAGTATGCTGTCCAGTTCTGGGCACCAGTCCTCAGGAAGGATGTACTGGAAATGGAGCGAGTACAAAGAAGGGCAACCAATCTAATAAAAAGGGACTGGAGGATATTAGTTATTAAGAAAGGTTGCGAGCATTGAACTTATTCTCTCTGGAGAAGAGACGATTGAGAGGGGATACGATTAAAATTTCCAAATACCATACTGGTGACCCCACAATAGAAATAAAACTTTTTCGCGGAAGGATTTTAATGAGACATGTGGCCACTCACTAAAATTAGAAGAAAAGAGGTTTAACCTTAAACTGCGTAGAGGGTTCTTTACTGTAAGTGCGGCAAGGATGTGGAATTCCCTTCCACAGACAGTGGTTTTAGCGGGGGGCATCGATAGTTTCAAAAAACTATTAGATAAGCACCTGAACGACCACAACATACAGAGATATACAATGTAATACTGACCTAAAATCCCTCACATAGGTTGGACTTTATGGACTTGTGTCTTTTTTCAACCTCATCTATTATGTAACTACTATGCAACCTATGATTCTAAGAGCTGTTCTGTTTAGTATGATTTAGATGGGGTCCCAATGCAATCTTATGGTTGGGTCGAGGACCTTCTCGTAAAGAGGGGGAACTGCCAAAGGTATGTATGTTAACTGTGCTCCAGTGCCCATAAACACTGGGTATAGAAAAGAATCACCCCCTTTAAATTAATCACATGTTGTTGCTTTGCAGCGTAAAATGAAGACAGATACAGTTTGTTTTATCCAGCTACATTTATTACTGCAACTTATAACATCCAAGTAAAAGATATAACACCAACATGTCAGGAAAAAAAATGTTAAAAACAGAATCACTGAGTTGGAACAAGGATCACCCCCTTTATTTTAGTATTTTGTTGGACCACCTTCTGCTTTAAATTACAGCCTTTAGTCTGTTGCGATATATGTCTCTACTAACTGCACATTTATGCTTTGCAATATTCGCCCGCTCTTCTTTGCAGAACTGCTCAAATTCAGTTAAATTTGATGGTGATCGTTTGTGGACTGTAGTCTTCAAGTCATTCCACAGATTTTCAATAGAGTTTGTCTAGGCTCTGACTAAGCCATGCAAGGACATTCACCCTTTTCTCCTTCAACCACTGTGTGGTCATTTTTGCTGTGTGCTTTGGAAGGTTAACCTTCTTACCATTGTCAACTGTCTGGCAAAGGGCAGCATATTTTCCTCAAGAATTTTATGGTATTTTGCCCCATCCATGTTTCCTTATATCCTGACAAGTGCTCCAGTCCCTGCTGCAGAGAAACACCCCCATATCAGGGTATTAACACAATTTCTACAGTAAAGCATGAATGTGGTATTTGGATGGTGAGCTGTATTGGATTTCCACCAGATATATTGTTTGGTGTTGAAGCTAAATAATTCAATTTTAGTCTCACAGTGCCATAACACATTTTTCCATATGGCCTCAGAATCTTCAAAGTGAATTTAAGGTGGTAATTTTTTGGCCTCAACACCAACACCTCAAACTCTCATGAAGAATCTCATTGTAGGATGTCTCTTGAAACTCAACTCTTAAGCATGTGCTCTTAGAGAAGGAACTTTCTTTTCGGAGAGAGACTTTTGCTTGGTATGTGACCAGACACAAGTATTTCCAGGTGTAGGGAAGGTTAGAGAGTCGATTTGTTGAAACTGAATTGATTACCCAGACAAATGTCTGAAGCATCTGCATTGTCTTGTGCACATTTTCTTGTGACAGTGACTTGGACCCCCTCAATTCTGAAAAGGGCAAACAATGGTGCTAAGACTTTGTGAACACACCTTAAGTAAAGGCTGGGCCAAAGGGCAGTGTGACAAGCTGGAGGTGATTGCCAATAAGAAATGCAAAAAGTGCTGATGAGGTGGGTAAATAGAAACATGCAGATAGGCATCTTGAATGTCCAAGGATTTCATGTATTCCAGGAATTTGAAGGGATCTGTTCAGGGGTTTGAAGTCCAGAAAAGGATAAATACCCTTATTGGTCTTTGGAACAGGTTCAAGGAGAATCCCTGGATCCTGTGTTGTTGCGTTACTGGCACAAAAACATCCTGGGACAGAAGATGGCTCAGGGCATTCTCCAAATCAAACTGTCCTTGGGCCGTTTTTGGTTAAAGCAATGATGGGAAACAGTTCTGCACTCTATTTTGAGACATAGACATGTGACCTAGAGGACGGCAAACTAAGTGTTTTCCCTGCCCCAATATTATTAGTGAGGGTGCCCCTTCATTATGAAGAGGGCTTTGAGTAAGGCTTAGTGGCCTTTGTGGGCAATGCCTTGCATTGAACATGCTGAACTTAGGTTTTGAAGTTGAAGCCTGGTTAGAGCAGACAGATGCTCTGCATTTAGAAGAGCTAGGGGCTCCTGAAGAGGCAGGTTTTGGGACTTTCCTCTGTGGAAGTAAAACATTTTCCCCCGTCACCTCTTTGATGAATGGGTTAAAAAGGAAGTAAACCATGATGGGCTTTACTTCCTTTGTTTCCCTGCAAAGGTAAAGCATAATGGGCTACTATGCATCAGATATTAGCCCATTATGTGTCACTTACCTGAAACCGAAGCCTGCGATGTCCCCGATTTGCTCGCTGGCTGGAAGCGTCCATTCTTCACCCAGCTTCCTTAAGGAGCCGCAAACTCCGGCTCTGTGACTGGCCGGTGTCGCGCGACGTCACTCCCGCCAGTCGGCATGACCCCAGCTTGAAACGGCACAGCGTGCTCTTTCTAGAGTGCGCATGCCCCAAATACACCGGCGCATGCGCGTTAGACATCGCCGTACGGGGAATTGTAAATATCTCTGTGTAGGTTTAGGAGATATTTCCAGCACCTACAGGTAAGCTTTAATCTAGGCTTACCTAGAGGTGAAAGTGGTCTGTAAGGGTTTACAACCACTTTAACCACTTAAGCCCCGGACCAATACGGGCCATTATGACCAGGCCCCTTTTTTGCGATTCGGCACTGCGTCGCTTTAACTGACAATTGCGCGGTTGTGCGACGTGGCTCCCAAACAAAATTGGCGTCCTTTTTTTCCCACAAATAGAGCTTTCTTTTGGTGGTATTTGATCACCCCTTTTTCTTTTTTGCGCTATAAACAAAAATAGAGCGAAAATTTTGAAAAAAATTACATACTTTTTTCTATAATAAATATCCCCAAAAAATATATAAAACATTTTTTTTCCCTCAGTTTAGGCCGATACGTAGTCTTCTACATATTTTTGGTAAAAAAAATATTGCAATCGGGGTTTATTGATTGGTTTGCGCAAAAATTATAGCGTTTACAAAATAGGGTATAGTTTAAAGGCATTTTTATTAATTTTTTTTTTTTTACTAGTAATGGCGGCGATCAGCGATTTTTTTCATGACTGCGACATTATGGCGGACATATCGGACACTTTTGACACATTTTTGGGACCATTGTCATTTTCACAGCGATCAGTGCAATAAAAATGCACTGGTTACTCTGAAAATTACGCTGGCAGTGAAGGGGTTAACCACTAGGGGCGCTGAAGGGGCTAAGTGTGCCTGGGGGCGTGTTACTGAGGGGGGCGTGGCTACGACTGACACGTCACCGATCTCCGCTCTGATTACACAGAGCGGAGATTGCTGACAGTGTCAGTAGAGGAGCGGGGAGATGCTGTGTTTACACACACACACACACATCTCCCCGCTCCGAGCCTCCGTGAGACGATCGCGGGGATCCCTGCGGCGGTCAAGTCCGCGGGACCCGCGGTCCCACTCACGGGGAAGGCAGGGGGGTCGCGAGCGCGCCGCCGGGGGTCGCGAGCGCGCCGCCGGGGGCACGCGCGACCCCGACGTCGGCAGTTAAAGGGCCACGTACAGGTACGTGATTGTGCCTGTACGAGCCATTCTGCCGACGTATATATGCTGTGAGCGGTCGGCAAGTGGTTAAGTGCCTCATTAAACAGGTGTCTTCCTTGAAAAGGCATACATGTGAGGTGCTTTTTGCAGGCAGCGTCAGCTGTCCAAACTTTTAGTCATAAGTTTCTGCACATTTGATTGGAGATTAGAACTATTCTGGAAATGTGTCTCATGACATGTTGTAGGGAATCCATGCAGAAAAGCAGAGCAGAAGGCAATTGCTATAATTGCTCTGTAACAGCACAATCCTGAAAAACAGGGTCATGTTGGTTGTTTTTTGTCCTAGTCCAGTGCGATGCAGTTTGACAAACTGATTTCAGCAAGAGCTAGTTGCAGGACTGGAACTGCAAGAGCAAAGAGAACCTTTAGGAACGTCCCAAATTTCCTATCTGCAGAATCTTTAGAAGGTACAGCGAGATGTTTGTTTAGGACAGTGGTGGAGGATTAACCACAGGAATAGCTCACGTCTCTGCAAAATCTTTTTTCACTGGATAGTGTTGCACCGGTGTGAACGGGGGCTCATTGTCAAAGAAAGCTTAATTGAACAAGCTGACGTTAGAAGCTAATTGGTTACTATGCACAGCTCCACCAGATTCTGTGTACACTAGTTTTAGTAAATCTAACGCAGTATCTCCAATTGTTAAATGGCCAAAGTACACACTGGAGTTTATTTACTAAAGGCAAATCCACTTTTCACTACAAGTGCACTTGTAAGTGCAGTCGCTGTAGATCTCAGAGGAAGCTCTGAAATGAGGGGCAGCTCTGTTGATTTTATCATCCAATCACGTGCAAGCAAAAATGCTGTTTTCCTTGCATGTCCCCCTCAGATCTACAGCAACTGCACTTGTAGTGCAAAGTGGATTTGCCTTTCATAAATAACCCCCGGTATCTCTAATGGTTCAATGCTGTTCATCTGTCTACAGGAGTCTACCCCTATGCACAGTGCACAGTGAACAGTTTATAGATACAGCAATGTCTGTTATGTCCTTTTTTTTTCCTTTAGACTATTTTACCTGTTCAACTAGTTAGAGTACTAAATTTAAATGTAGCGGGTATATGCTTTCCTATTTTTGAATCTGGTGGGGAAACTGTGATGTGTGGTTCCCTGGGGCCCATCAGGTGGCGCTCTCACTTTGGGCCCGGGGTTGAGCCATCGTTGCAGTGGCGTACCTCTTTTGGCCTCTCTCAGCGGTAGTATGGCGGGGCGGGGATCCCGCCGTGCTTGCTGGGAGGGGGTATAAAGGGGGCGGCCATTTTCAATGGCGGGAGTCGAGTCCCAGGCACCTTCAGCCTGAGGGCGGTGGTTCGTGTCGGTCCCCTAGGCGGCCTAGGCCTAGAGGACTTTCGGAGTTCGTGTTCCATCCCAGGCACCTTTAGCATGGGGTGAGGTACTCGGGAGGAGGTCTGGAGCTCAGCGCCCACCACGGAGTTCCGCGAAGGAAGGAGGTCCTAGGGAACCCCGGGAGTGGGTACCCGAATCCGGAAGGCATAATGGACCGGTGGGAGATACTTGCTTGAAGACCCGGTGCAGCATATTGCCAGTGACAGGTGAGCCTCCCATCGGAGACTGCCTGGAAGGAAATTCCCCCTCGCTCGGAGACCGCAACCCACTTTCAGGAAGGAAAGTGGAGAGTTCATTGTGTCTGGGCCTACTCGCATTCACACCTCCTTGTCTGTTCTGTTCTCTAAGGGAGTTCAACTGATTGTGTTCACTTTTGCAAGGAGAAGAATAAAGGAGTTGTAACGGGAGGGCCCGGGGAACCCAGAATCTCTTAGAAAGTATGAGATACCCTTGCTTCAGCTTCCCCAATGCCTCTTATGTGTAAACCACCCTGTGTCTCTATTACGGGCACAGGGTAAATGAAAACCCCACTATGATCTGTACTAATCAGATTCAATGCTGTATATACGTTGTTGTGACAGGGGTCATTTTGGGCACAGGGTGAGCCAGGAAATAATGGACATTGAGAATATGTATTGGATTGTTTTAAAATGGGTCTGTAATATTATTCCCCAATATTTCACAGGATCTGTAAATAACTATTTTGTTGATCCTGAACTCAACAGGTTAAATTAAGAGATGCTGATGTGTCACCTGTCTGCTTGTGTAATGTTAATGAACCTCAATTATGCTACAGATCCTTTCATTGTGAGATGTGTATTGGGAGCTCGTTATGTATCTATTGTGTGAAGTCTTTTAAGAAATGGGAGACAGTACGGCTAGCCTAAAAGGTCATGCATAATCATTTAAACTGAAATGTGGATTGGGAGACAAAAGCTAGCCTAAAAGGTCATATGTCTGAGTCATCAAGCTGTAGTTAAGTAGATCATGGAAATTAGCTCTGGTCAAAGATGTATGGTGAGAAGAAAATAAGAAACTCCCCTCTATGTGTATAAAAGTTGCAATGTTTTTTCAATAAAGAGAGTGTATCTTGGGAAGATACAGAGCGTGTTGTCTCGTTCTTCCGGAAGGATTAATCCTATGGGAAGTGGTCGCCTGACTGTGGAGTATCGTTAGCGAATGTGTGTCCAGGAGAGGGAATCGCTTAAGCAGAGTTAACCCCCTTTCAGATTTGGGCAGCCGTTACAGGAGTGTTGGACTTTAATGGTGTGGGGCTCATTTTCTGGCAGACATTGTTCAAGGTAACTCTTTGGAGGTTCCAGGTGCAGAACACTGACCCGAAGGTAAAACAAGAACTTTGCTTACACCACAGAAACATCTGCGGTGAAGGCTTGGCGTGGTGACCCCACTCTCTCTCCTCTAAAGTACCCCTAGACAAGAGACAGACGAGCTGATGGAAAAGAGGCGAGAGAGGAGGCCGCTACATGTGGGGGCTCGGGTCCGGTATAGTGTTCGTGTTACTATGGAATTGAACGTGTCTGCCCGGAGAAGTTACGAGTAGGCAGGCCATCATTGGCCGAAGTGCATCCCTGCTCGAAGTCGTGGACATGACCCAAGAAGGGAAAAGCCCGCGCAGAAGAGTGAGAAAAGGGGGAAGCTCAGCCATGTGAAGTAGTACACGTGGGGGTTTCTATTGTACTCCGCCACCAGGCACACCCCCACTGCTTAGTTCGTGGGCATGACTCAGAAAGAGAAAAGAAGAAAAGCCCGCGAACTGGAGCAAAGGGGAGGAGTCCAATACATGTGAAGGACTACACGTGGGACGTTGGCGCAAAAACCCTGCAGTGTGCGATAGATCAGCAACAGGTCACCATGTTCGGACATACATTGTGGATTCCGGTTCACCCTTCTACCACGACACTGACTGCTGCTGCTCCAGTTACAGATACGGGGATCCGGCTAAAGCCAAGGGGTCGATTCGCTCTGTATTCGTGCATGGACGTTGAGGCCCTGGGTGTGATTTGTCCCGGTTGTTCGGGACTGGTGTGCCATCTGAAGCCGTTCGGGCAATGCGAGGCCTGTGGGGAGTTCCTTTTTGAAGTGGATCCAGCGGTTGAGAAGCCGAGAACCATTTACCCTGGCCGTGCTGCAGGCAACACCACTCAGAGAGGAGGAATCACTGCTTTGATAGCCATCCCTGCGCGCACTGCAACGACCGCGGAGGAGGTCGTGAGTACTCAATGGGAGAAATCCGAGGATGCTGACTCAGTCACCACTGTCTCGCAGCATCCACCACCGAAGAGAAAGACCGGTATGGTAGCCCCGACCAGCGGTTGTGGTGGACCATCTCGCCCACTTACGCCTGGCCCGGATGGATCCACCGACAAGAGTTCCGGACGTTCCGCTTCAAGTAAAGGCCGAGGTAAACCAGGCGGAGAGATTTGGTGTGTGGGAAGAGGTGAAGATTCAGTCTCCACTACAGGCTACCTGCCCGCGGAGGAGTGTGACACCTCTGACCTGGAGTCGCTCTCGGATATGGGAGATGATATTGCTATTGATGAACTGTTTGCAGAAAAGGGCTGGGACAAAGTACCTCTTGCCTCATTCCGCAGAACCAGGGACCCACCCATGTCTACAGGGGATAGTACACCCCGGGTGGAGGCACCAGTGCCTGAGGAGGGGTCCCGTTCCCAACCTGCCCTTACATCCCCGGTGTCACCTACACCCAGGGCCAGGGAAAAGAGACTGTTGTTGCGGGCACCCATGCCCAGATCAGATGTGATCGAGGTCCCTCGCCAACCGGACTCGATAGTTTTGGCTGGCGAAGGGGACAGAGCCACTATGCCTCCTCTGGCGAGACTACAATGCCTATTTGGCCAGAAGGTTGCTGCAGAGTATGGATGGGAGTACCCATACTTGTCAAAGGAGTTGTTGTACGAGGTGGAAGTTTGCCGGGAGTGCTGGTACAATGACTTTGTGTGGACCCACCTTCAGGTTCCACATGCCTGCAGGTACATTGCATGTTCCCCCAAGGCTTCTCAGCGTTTTAAAGACTGCAAGGCAGAATGGATGTTGGGACGGCACATCCATGCGGACAAGGTGCTGATCCGGCGCAAGGAAGGGGAAGATGTTGAGTACCATCTGGAGACCATGGATCAGCACTTGAAACCACTTGTTCTGCCGCATCCCCGCTTCTATCTGTAGGAGAGAAAAGACTCCGTTCTTGCTGCTGAACTTTCTGGGGCCTGTTGTCCTTGTTACCCAGAGGAATGAAGGACTGTTCCCGTTTGTTCTTCACTTTTCCAGCAAGAGATCATGGGTTCTGGGGTAGATAGGGCTCAGGAAAAGAAGAAAAAGTTCCACGAGTGCAGTTACCGCGACGCTGTCACCAGGTGGCAGTGTTGCGCATCGTTAACACTTTTCACACACTCACTTTATGGAGAAAAGGGATTTCTTTATGAAGAAGTTTCTTTCCTCTTACACGAATATATGTCTCAGAGTTTATGTGTGTTAATTTTCTTTTTCCCTCTACAGGAGAGCATCCCATCAAGACCACTGAGTATGGGGGGGTCTTAGTCAGGATGGGTGGGGGAAAAGTATAATGTGAATATGTGATTCTAAAGTTATGGTTAAAATGTTATTGTTTCCCTTCCCTTTCATGTAAGGCTCAGACACAATTGCTTCAGTGACCAAGTTTTTCAAAAGTTTTATTTTATACAATTTGTAGTTGGTTTCTGGACTGGGCTATGTCAGCCGTTGAGGGCATAGTTTGCTCCAGACACTGGGGACCAGTGTCAAATCACCAGGGGGAGAGTGTAGCGGCTATATGCTTTCCTATTTTTGAATCTGGTGGGGAAACTGTAATGTGTGGTTCCCTGGGGCCCATCAGGTGGTGCTGTCACTTTGGGCCCGGGGTTGAGCCATCGTTGCGGTGGCGTACCTCTTTTGGCCTCTCTCAGCGGTAGTATGGTGGGGCGGGGAACCCGCCGTGCTTGCTGGAAGGGGGTATAAAGGGGGCGGCCATTTTCCGTGGCGGGAGTCGAGTCCGAGGCACCTTCAGCCTGAGGGCGGTGGTTCGAGTCGGTCCCCTAGGCGGCCTAGGCGACGTTCGGAGGTAGTGTTCCATCCCAGGCACCTTTAACCTGGGGTGAGATACTCGGGAGGAGGTCTGGAGCTCAGTGACCACCACTGAGTTCCGCGAGGGAAGGAGGTCCTAGGGAACCCCGGGAGTGGGTACCCGAATCCGGAAGGCGTAATGGACCGGTGGGAGATACTTGCTTGAAGACCCGGTGCAGCATATTGCCAATGACAGGTGAGCCTCCCATCGGAGACCGCCTGGAACGGAAATTTCCCCTCACTCAGAGACCGCAACCCACTTTCAGGAAGGAAAGTGGAGAGTTCATTGTGTCTGGGCCTACTCGCATCCACACCTCCTTGTCTGTTCTGTTCTCTAAGGGAGTTCAACTGATTGTGTTCACTTTTGCAAGGAGAAGAATAAAGGAGTTTTGGACTTTAATGGTGTGGGGCTCATTTTCTGGCAGACCTTGTTCAAGGTAACTCTCTTTGGAGGTTCCAGGTGCAGAACACTGACCCGAAGGTAAAACAAGAACTTTGCTTACACCACACAAACATCTGCGGTGAAGGCTTGGCGTGGTGACCCCGCTCTCTCTCCTCTAAAGTACCCCTAGACAAGAGACAGACGAGCTGATGGAAAAGAGGCGAGAGAGGAGGCCGCTACATAAACATTAGCAATTTTAGTATCTTATGTTAAATAAAATATGCAATATTTATACCGGCCAGCTAGTTAAAAAAAGCTATTGCCTTAGCATTGCAAAACTAATGCAGACATAAGCCTTTCCACTTTAAAATCATTTTTTTAAAACCTGCCAAGTGTCCTATTAGCATCAATGCATTTTGATGGATAAAGGTTAAGGATTGCACAGAGGAAGAACTCTCACCCATTAAACAGCAGTGTCCTGAAAAGTGTTGTACTGGCAGGATAATGAGAAAATGTATTATAATGCAAATCCACTACCGCAGCAATTCTGTCATTCCTAATGCTCAAAAGGGCTGACTGCTGAAACGGAACATATTTTAACTATGAGGTTCCCCCCCCCCCTCTTTCCCTGTGGTGAAGGCAACAGTAACACTAAGTGGTATCATTTGTAGATACAAGTTCAAGATATCTGCATTATGAAGAAGTAAATAGGTAAACTACTTAAAAATTTACTGTAAGCTGATATGATGCAAATACCAAAAGTATTTGAAGTTATCCTACAGCAACCCAGAAGCAGCAGCTGATTAGGTTGAACTGTCTTCGAATCATGGTCATATCCGATTGCATATTTACAGTTTTATAACATACTTTCCTGGTGCCTCCATGGCAGCATACCAATGGTTGGTGGCTCCGCCCTTGACCAACCCACAGGACCACTTAACTCTATAATAAATAAAATAAAATAAAAAAGTTGTCCCCCCCCTCAGGCATTCTTTTTTCCTGTCCTCAGCCCTGCAGGATCACGGATCAGCCCTACCTCACCGACATATGGTGTGACAATTGCAGGTTCAGGCTCTCCTGCAGGATGAAGTCCCATTTACTTGGGCTGCTAAAGGCGCCAGATAAGTATGGGAGCCTGTTTTTTTTGTGGATCTTTTTTGGGGCATGTTTAAAACACATCCAGGAGCATTTACCTTCTCCTCTATGGTTGTTTTGCTGGCTATTTGCATGGTACCTTTCTGAGCAATGTTGTTTTCTCATCCACCATGTAGCACCTGGCCGACAGCCGACACCCTTCTCTGGGTTCCTTGGCACCACCAAATATCTCTCAAGCCCACTACCTCTCCACACATAAGCAGCCTGCTATCCCAAGGCGACTTCCTCCTCCCACATCCAGATATTCTAGACTGAAGACTGGAAGAAGAGGCTGGGCGACTTCAGATGCTCTCATGATGTTGTTCAGACACTACTACAGGCAAGAAAGTCATCCACTAATGCCTCCTACTACAGGGTATAGAGAAAGTTTACGGATCCAGCAAAGGCTAGCCATTTCAACCCACTGGATCCTGAAGTCCAAAATGCTCTACTCTCCATACAGACTAGTCTGGACTTAGGCTTGGATCATAGCACACTGAAGGTTCAGGTTTCAGTCTTGTCAGCCCTAACAGACACATGCTGGGCAATGAACCTCCTCGTAGACCGTTTCCTGAAGGCAGTCCTAAGATTCCGTCCTCCCAGGAAAGCATTATACCCCAAATGGGATCTGACAGTGGTCCTCAATGCCTTAGCAAACCCTCCCTTTACACCCACAGAAGAATGTGCATTGGAGGATGTTACCTGGAAAACAGCCTTTCTGATCGGCATCACATCAGGACGTAGAGTGTCAAATTCAAGCTGTAGCGGCACAGGAAACCTACATCACCCCTTTTTTCCTGGACAGGGTAGTCCTGCAGCCTATTCACAAGGCTTGTTGTCCCCAAAGTACCTTCAGTCTACTATCTCAACCAGGGATAGTTTCTTCCGGCTTTCGGGGGAAGATCCAACCTCCTCAAACTACACGAATTGGATGTAGCCAGATCCCTGGGTCTCTCTTTAGATCTGACACAACAGTTCCGCAAGGATCAACGTCTATTCGTTATTCCCATGGGCGCAAAGGGGGAACAGCAGTCCCCAAAATGACATTGGCCAGCTGGATCTAACCCAAGGCGAATCAGGCCAGTGGTCTTCCAGTCCCAAATGCGGGGAAAGCTCACTCAATGCAGGGAATTGCTTCTTCTTAGGCAGCATTGGCTCGGGTCTCCTCAGACATTTTTGGCAGAGCGGCTAGTTGGTCATCATTCAACACCTTTATGACGCACTATAGCCTAGATCTGGCAGTCCTTACCTCCATAATTTTGGGAAGGGATTCTGGAGCTATCAGTTCTGTAAAATTATTATTGCAGTACCCTCCCTGTAAGCGAGTTAATAACCATTGGTATATTGCCATGAAGGCACCAGGAAAACGGAAAATTGAATACTCACCTTTCCGTAATTTTCCCTTCTATAATCCTTAAAGTTCTGAAGACTAGTTACAAGAATGCCTGAGGGGAGGGACAACTTTTTTTATAGAGTTAAGTGGTCCTGTGGGTTGGTCAAGGGCGGAGCCACCAACCATTGGTATGCTGCCATGGGTAGGCACCAGAAAAGGAAAATTATGGAAAGGCGAGTATTCAATTTTCCGTTGTATATTCTGCTGCTGGGTTTAGTAACATATTTACAGTAGCTACTACCACTTGTAAAAAAAAATCCGTAATTTTCCTTTTATAATTAATATTCCTGTCCTCTTAAACAGGACAGACACTATGCTGTAAAAAGAAAATGCTGATAAGGTCGAATAAAGACACAAGTCTATCCATTTCAAAATGAGAGTGTGCGTGGGCATGTGTGTTTATGTCAATACCATCTTCTATATCCCTGCATCCTCCAAGAAACACATCCAAATGTTTTTTATTGATCTACACTCCCCGCTGACATCACCAACTGTGGAAAGGAGCTCCACATTCTTACAGCTCTAACAGTAAAGAACTCCTTTAACCACTTGCCGACCGCCGCACGAACATTTACGTAGACAGAATGGCACTGACAGGCAAATGGGCGTATATATAGGTCCCCTTTAATTTGCGCCGTGTGGTTGTGTGCACTGCCGTGTTCGCGACCCTGCCGCGAGCTCCGTGACCATGCCCGCGGGACCCGTGGACTCGATGTCCACCGGTGTCCCGCGATCGTGTCACGGAGCTGAAGAATGGGGAGATGTAAATGTCCCTGTAAAAACATCTTCCCGTTCTTCCTAGTGACATGTCACTGATCGTCTGTTCCCTGTTATCGGGAACAGGGATCAGTGACGTGTCACGGAAAGCAAAGCCCCCTAACAGTTAGAATCACTCCCTAGGTCACACTTAACCCCTTTAGTACCCCTTCACTGCCAGTGTAATTTTTACAGTAATCTGTGCATTTTTATAGCACTGATCGCTGTAAAAATGACAATGGTCCCAAAATGGTGTCAAAAGTGTCCAATGTGTCCGCCATAATGTTGCAGTCACGATAAAAAAAAATCGCTGATCGCCGCCATTACTAGTAAAAAAAGACAAACCAATCAAACGCTTATTGCAATTTTTTTACCAAAAATATGTAGAAGAATACGTATAGGCCTAAACAGAGGAAAAAAGAAAAAAATTATATATTTTTTGGGGATATTTATTATAGCAAAAAGTAAAAAATATTGAATTCTTTTCAAAATTGTCGCTCTATTTTTGTTTATAGCGCAAAAAAACCCCAAAAAAACGCAGAGGTGATGAAATACCACCAAAAGAAACCTCTATTTGTGGGAAAAAAAGGACGTCAATTTTGTTTGGGAGCAACGTCGCACGACCGCGCAATTGTCAGTTAAAGCAACGCAGTGCCGAATCGCAAAAAGTGGCCTGGTCTTTGGCCAGCCAAATGGTCCGGGGCTGAAGTGGTTAAAGGAGTTGTAGAGTCTCGATGTTTTTCCCTCTATTGCATTCTATGCATTAAGGTGACAAACCTTTTGTGGTGCAGCTGCCTCCAAGAGCCTCCCTTTTACTTACCTGAACCTGATCTTTCCAGTGATGAAAACGAGCCCAGCAGCTCCAGCCGCTGTCTCGGGTCCTCATTGGATAGATTGATAGCAGTAGGAGCCATTGGCTCCCACTGCTGTATATCATATTCAGTGACACAGGAGCCAGGGCTGAGTCCTGCTTTCTGTGTCAATGGACGTAGGCAACAGGACTCGGGAACACGCCCGCACAAGTGACCTCATGGAATGTGGCTCTCCGTGGGGGCACTCGATGCAGAGGAGCCAGGAGCGCCACTGGGGGACCCCAGAAAACATCAGCGGTGTGGCATGCTATGTCTTTTTTTACACTAGAGACTGGACTAAAGCCGGCCATAGACATTTTGAATCTTGGCTGGTTCAGCAGGGCCTGGAAGAGATGTATCATGTATGGGCAGGCAATCTGTACCCAAGTTGATCTATCGATCAACTTGGGGTTAATAAGCCTGTCGTATTTTTCATGTGATTATTGCCAGTGGCTATAGCTGCCAGCAATAATCACTGTGTGGTCTCATGGTTGGGACAGCTCCCCATGTCGGGAGAACACAATTGTTCTGCGGTAGGAGTCAGTCAGTGTTGATGGGGGAAATCAAGCAATTTCCTTTCCTGCAAACCATCAATGAGGCTTCACGGCACACTACATGCAGTACACATTCTTTAGTCCACAGAAATCTGTCCCCACCACGAAAGAGCTAATAAGTTGCGTTTTCACTCCAGGCCAAAGGTTTCTAGTCCTGCCCTTGCACTGTCACCCTATAACAGAAATGGCCTGAACAGGGACCCACATGGCAGAATCACCAGTTTATTTTTTTTCATAAAAATCACAGATTTAAAAATATTGCAATTACTTTTAAAATGACATTATCATAATAAAGATTATATGAGATTTTGGTGATTGTGTTAACACGTGCTTTAAGGAGGAAGGCAGGCAAGGTTGTTTACTCATAATATACTGCTAAAACATATATTAATAAAAATAAGCAGTATCTAATTCACCTATAAATAGTAACCATATTTTTCACTGTATTCATGACAATATCATTTCTTAATATAGGACATGCTCCAAAGGGCAGCAACCCTACATGTATAAATCGTACAGAGTAAGGTTGTAAATGTGTAGTTAATGAGCACTAGTACCCATGAATGCCATATACAAGGATAATTGACAATTGTTATGAATGAAATTTGAGATTTTTGCTCCCAGCTGGAGACATAGCTGGTTCTAGAAATACTGTATATGATCTGTGTGGTCGCATGGATTGACAAAAAGCTAGAATCATGATTTTATATTTTATATATATATATATATATATATATATATATATATATATATATACACATACACACACATATATACACACACACACACACAGTATCTCATAAAAATTAGTACACCCCTCACATTTTTGTAAATATTTTATTACCGTATTTTTCGCACCATAAGACGCACTTTTTTCCCCCCCAAAAAATGGGGGGAAATGTCCCTGCGTCTTATGGAGTGAATACTACCTCTCTACCAACCCCCCCCACCCCCATCGCGGCCGCCGTGTTACATACTGCATGAGCCGTAGAATGGATGCACCCGGCGGTGTCTGTCGTTACTCCGCGGCTGCAACAATCATCTTGTCCGGGCCCCAGCAGCACGAATGGTGTTTAAAAAGCAAGGGAAGGGGGCCCGGCCCGGGTAGAAGTAGCCCTTCTAGGATGCATTGCATCAGGCAACCAGTCCCAGTGTGCGGAGGCACGCCCACGCAACGTCATAGGCGTCATTACGTGTTGCCCTGCACACTGGAATCCTATAGTGTAATCGGTGCATGCGCAATACACCCACCTATGACGCGGTTGGAGTCACAGGTTGGCGCTTCTGACAGAACACCAGATTACCTCACAAGTCCCTCCGCAATCAGTGCCGGCCCTGCTTAACCTGTATTTTTATGAAGAAAACAAATGCATTACCGATATTTTTATGAACAAAACTCTATGAATGTACCATACTAAGTGTCCATAATTACTGGTAACTGACCAGGTGATCAGCCACGCCACCCACTACCACACCACACACTGCAGGGACCAGGTGATCAGCCATGCCACCCACTGCAGGGACCAGGTGATCAGCCATGCCACCCACTGCAGGGACCAGGTGATCAGCCACGCCACCCACTGCCACACTAAGTCACCCACTGCCAGCCCAGCCACCCACTGCAGGAACCAGGTGCTCAGCCACGCCATTCACTGCAGGTACCAGGTGCCCAGCCACCCACTGCAAGAACCAGGTGCCAGGCTAGCCACCCACTGCAGGAACCAGGTGCCAGCTCAGCCACCCACTGCAGGGACCAGGTGCTAGCTCAGCCACGGCAGGGACCAGGTGCTCAGCCACACCACCAACTGCCAGGCCACCCACTGTAGGAACCAGGTGCCAGCTCAGCTACCCCACTGCAGGAACCAGGTGCCAGCTCAGCCACCCAAAGCAGAAAGGATGAATAAGCAGAAAAGACTAGCATATAAAATTCCTTTTAAACTGCTGGTAGTAAAATATGCTAAGGAACATAGGAAAAGAGCAGTCTCCTTTCCCAGATGACGCCTCTTACGGAGAAACGCAGCGTAGGGTGGAGCCAAGGATCCTGATGTCATCACGCCCCCAGCTGATTGGCGCACGCCGTGGCGGGGTTGCAGTGCTATTTTGAAAAGTTTTGTATTTTTCCTGTGCATGGATGTCAGCCTACCCGTTCGTTTCAATAAAGGGTATTTGCTTTTTTATGGACCTATTGCACTATGAAGCTTCTTTATTTTCTCCTTTAAACTGGTACTTATCGCGCTGTACGAGCGTTCCTACGGACCAGGGGTGTACTAAATCGCTGACCTGTGAGTGGAGTAAGGACCCCCAGGATTGCATCGCTGACATCTGGACCTGCATTTGCTGAGCCCGTTTGGTCCCCGTAATAGGGACCCACCTGCTCTGGTAAGCCTCCTGTTTGTACATATCTGCCGAATTGAAGTTTAACCTGTGAATATCTACAATCCTTTGTTATAAGTTGGCTGTCAATCACATCAATGGACACTTCCTTTCTTTGCTTGTGTAAAGTTTTTTTCTTTGTTTTCTCTGCTGCTGTGATAGTTGGGCAGCAGAAGAGATAGGACTCCCTACAAGTGTGTTTTATATACATTCACATATTAGTCCACCTATTGTGTTTTTTTGTGTCCAATTCACACACATACAATATCACTTTGGCACTTTGGGTTGCCACCCCTAGGGTTGCGCATTTATTTTTATTTTTATTGCAAAAGAGCAGTGGAGACACATTTTGGGCCACCTCCAACTAAAAAAATGATCAGAGAGTGAAGATAACACGAGGATCAGCTGTAAAAGGCAAATAAAAGTAAGCACACTTTTCGTGGGCATGCTGCAAAGTGGCCGCAGTTAGACGTGTCCATGAAAGAATGGATCACACGTCACCAAAATAATGGCTTCTCAGTCTCTACAAAAATGATCATATATGAAGCCAAACGCGTTGCTGTAGAGAAAGGCATTCATGATTTTACTGGATCACCATTGTGGTGCTACAGATTTATGAGATGATGTGACCTTGTTATGCGCACCAAAACTAGAATTGCGCAAAAAATGCCAAAAGAATATGAATCTAAGATTGTCTTTTCATAAATTTGTAATTGATGCTAGGAAGAAAAGCAGTTTTGAAATGTGCCAGATTGGGAATATGGATGAAGTCCTGCTAACCTTTGATGTGCCATCTAATAGGACCGTTGATCTGAAAGGTGCCAAAACCATAAATTGTGAAAACCTCAGGACATGAGAAAACACTTTACATGGTTGTGTTGTCCTGCTGTGCAGACGGCACCAAATTGCCACCCATGCTAATTTTCAAAAGAAAGAAGTGATTCCACGAGGAGTTGTTGTACATGTTCATGACAAAGGATGGATGGACGAAAATGGAATGAGAGTATGGGTTGAAAAAGTGGGGTCCAAACGTCCTGGAGGGCTTCTGAAAAAACCTGCCTTATTAGTGCTTGACCAGTTTAGAGCACATATTAGTGAAACGACAAAAAAAGTGCTTTAAAGTAGTGAAGACTAATCTAGCTGTAATTCCCGGGGTCTTACCAGCCAGTTGCAACCGCTCAACGCTTCCATCAACAAACCATTTAAAGTGTTTATGCGAGAAGAGTGGAACAAATGGATGGCTGCTGGTAATCATGATCTGACACCTACTGGACGAATGAAGAGGCCAACTATCACTTAAAGGGGTTGTAAAGGTTCGTTTTTTTTTTTCTAAATAGGTTCCTTTAAGCTAGTGCATTGTTGGTTCACTTACCTTTTCCTTTGATTTACCTTCTAAATGTTTTTTTTCTTTGTCTGAATTTCTCACTTCCTGTTTCTCCTCACCAACAATGCACTAGCTTAAAGGAACCTATTTAGAAAATAAAAAACGAACATTTACAACCCCTTTAAGTTTGTGAATGGGTGAAAACATTGTGGCACTCGGTGAAGGAGGAAATCATTGTACAGTCATTCAAAAAATGTGGCATTAGCAATGCCTTATGCCGCGTACACACGATCGTTTTTAATGACGAGAAAAATTGAATTTTTTAAAATGGTCATTAACCACTTCCATACAGGGCACTTAAACACCTTCCCGCCCAGACCAATTTTCAACTTTCAGTGCTCTCACGCTTTGATTGACAATTACTCAGTCATGCTACACTGTATCCAAACAAAATTTTTATCATTTTTTTCTCACAAATAGAGCTTTCTTTTGCTGGTGTTTAATCACTGCTGGGTTTTTTATTTTTTGCGATATAAGCGGAAAAAGAGCGAAAATTTTGAAAAAAACCCCACTTACTTTTAGTTTCTATTGTAAAATTTTGCAAAGAAGTAATTTTTCTTCATAAATTTGGACCAAAATTTATACTGCTACATATCTTTGGTAAAAATAACCCAAATTAGTGGATATTATTTAGTCTGTGTGAAAGTTATAGAGTCTACAAGTTAGGGTGCAAATCACTGAAAATTGATCACATCTGATCACACCTGATGTACTGAAGGCCAATCTCATTTCTTGATACAATAACAATCCAGGAAAGTACAAATACCCCCAAAATGTCCCCTTTTTGGAAAGTAGACAGTTCAAGGTATTTAGTAAGATGCATGGTGAGTTTTTTGAAGTTGTAATTTTTTCCCACAATTCTTGGGAAAATGAAGTTTTTTTGTTTTTTTTTACACAAACTTATTGTATTGATAGGTTATTTCTTGAACACAGCATATGCATACTTGCAACTACACCCAAAAATACATTCTGCTACTGCTCCTGAGTATGGCGATAACACATGTGCGAGACTTTTACACAGCCTGGCCACATACAGAGGCCCAACATCCAAGTAGCCCCTCCAGGCATTTTAGGAGCAAAATTACACATATAATTTCATGATGACCTATCTCAATTTTGAAGGCCCTGGAGCACCAGGACAATGGAAACATCCACAAAATGACCCCATTTTTGAAAGCTAACACCCCAACGTATAATCTATGAGGCATAATGAGCCTTTTGAACGGTTCATTTTTTCCAGAAGTTTTCGGAAAACATGGGAAAAAAATGAACACGCATTTTTTTTACACAAAGTTGTCCATTTATAAAATATTTCCAACACATAGCATGTACATAGCAAAAATTACACCCCAAAATACATTCTGCTACTCCTCCTGAGTAGAACAATACCACATGTGTGAGACTTTTACACAGCCTGGCTATATACAGAGGCCCAACATCCAAATAGCACCTCCAGGCATTCTAGCAGCATAAAATTACACATATAATTTTCTGACTACCGATCACATTTTTGAAGGCCCTTCATATTTCTAACACCTAGCAGGTACATACAAAATAACAAAAGATTACCTGTGGTTTTAGTAGTGCAGTGGTCCACAGAGGAGAGCATCGGTCCAGGCAGCAGGCAGGAATAGACAGGCAGAGACATCGCACAGCCAAAGCACAGGTCCAGGCAGCAGGCAGAGATGTCCAGGCAGAAATACTGTCCATAGTCAGTAGAGGCAGCAGGCAGAGAAATGGTCAACACAGCCAAAGTATTGGTCCAGGCAGCAGAAAGAAACATAGTCCATAAAGTCCTGGGTCATTACAGGCATCGATATGGTCAGTACAGCCAAAGTATTGGTCCAGGCAGCAGGAAGGACCGTCAAGCTAAGAGCCAGGGGGACAGGGGAAGAGGCTTCTCCCACCCAAATCTCTTTGAAGTCTCCGGGCAACCAGACCCTGTTCTGGGAACACAGAAAACCAAAAACTGATTTTCTGTACTCAGAACGCTATTCTGGAGCCCCTCACATATGTGAGACCCCTGCGCTAAAGTAGAAGGGCAAAGATCAGTCCAAGTGGCAGGCAAAAACATGGTCGATTAACAGGCCGAGGTCGGTACACGTGGAAGTCAGAAACGTGGCTAAAACGGCAGGCAGAGGCATCGTCGGTAAACAGGCTGAGGTTGGTGCACGTGGAAGTCAGAAAGGTGTTAAAACGGCAGGCAAAGACATTGTCGGTAAACAGGCCAGGGTCAGTAGCAGGCAGGCACAGGTATTAGAAAGGGGGAAATGGCAGTCTGTTACTAATAAGGGGAACTAGTATCTGATAAATCGGTGATAATTTTTGAAGCAATCGCCGATACACAGGCCAGGTTGGGAGGGACATTCGGGACAATGATAACTTGTATCTCTTCTAACTCCTCCTCTTGAGCATACACGACATCTCTTTTGGCGTCTTCTTCCGGATTCTGCGGGGGGAAAGCTATAGGGCAAATGTGGCTCATGCAGTCGACTCACACTATCGGAGCGAATGCTTCCTGGGGCGGGTCCTTGCTGGTAAATCAGGGCAGTGACAATGTCTTCAAAATACTTGAGGTAGGAGGTGGGTTGGTTTTCGGGTGATTTTTGATAGCAGACAAATGAATTGAACAGGGCCATGTGAAAGCGATGAAATGCTACTTTTTTATACCAATAATTTGACTTTCGGGTTGATAAATAGGGTTATAGCATCTGATTGTTTAAATCCACCCCCCCCCCCATGTACATATTGTAGTCATGAACACATTCAGGCTTTACTACGTCACGTCTTCTCTGAATCTCCACCAAGTTGTCATTGTGGATTGTAGACATCATATGAACATCCTTCTTGTCCCGCCACTTCATGGCCAACACCTCCTCATTCCTCATGAATGCGGCTTCCCCCTTTTTTAGCTGTTTTGAAAGCAAATTCTGTGGGAACCCCTTCCTATTTTTTCGGAAGGTACCGCAGGCCAGGGTTTGTTCACGATACAGGTGACGGAAAAGGGGCAAGCTGCTGTAGTAATTATCTACATATATGTGGTATCCTTTTTTGAACAAGGGGTATGCAAGGTCCCAGACAATTTTACTACTGGTTCCTATATATGTGGGACAATCACAGGGCTGGAGCTGGGAATCTTTGCCTTCGTAAATACGAAATTTGTGCACGTATCCAGTGGCTCGATCGCACAATTTGTTACATTTTACCCCGTACCTGGCTCTTTTACTTGGGATGTACTGCTTGAACTGCAGCCGGCCAGTAAAGTGGATAAGGGATTAGTCTACACAAATATTTTTGTCGGGGATAAACACTTCAGAAAACCGTTGGGAAAAATAATTTATTAGGGGGCGAAGCTTATATAATTTGTCATGGTTGGGGTGATCTCGGGGAGGGCACTGCGAATTGTCATTAAAATGAAGAAAGCGCATTATCATATCGTACCGTGTCCTGGACATGACGGCAGAAAATTTGGGCATGTGGTGGATGGGGCGGGAGGACCAGTAGGCATGCAGTTCGCTTTTCTTTGTAAGCCCCATATTAAAACTAAGGCCCAAAAACAATTTGAATTCCTCTAGTGTGAGACGTCGCCAATTAAACATATGGGCGTAGGACGAATTGGGGTTGGCAGCAATAAATTGGTCTGCGTAAAGATTTGTTTGGTCCACCATGTACTGCAACAAATCTTCGGGGAAAAACAAATAAAAATAGTCCAATTGGGAAAAAATTTGATGTGTTGGGCTGCACACCTGGCTGTGCGGTGAAAGGGGGGATTGTAGCGGATCCTGAGTTGGCAGGCAACCATAAGGGGTTTGCCAGGGCATCAGGAAGGTAGGACTGGGCCCGGATTCTTTGGGCTGGATGAGTAATTCCAGTACTGGTATTCGGCTCCTCTTCCTGGGGTCTGGCACTGCTAGTGGTAGGCAGATCTTCTGATCTAGGTCCTGATCTCCTTACTCTTTTAGGAGGGGCGGTTTCCTCCGCTGACTCGGACTCCGATCCACTACCCTCCACTGGCTCGTATTCCGAACCAGAATCGGATAATGGGAGCTCCCCGTTGCTCTCATCATCCGACATGGCGAGGATGTCATATGCCTCCTCAGGTGTGTACATTCTTTGCGACATGGCGGTACTGGTGGTGCTACTGACAGCTCACTGATGGCAGGCCTGTGTGAGGGTAATGACAGGTTACTGATGACCTGTGTGATGGTACTTATGGCGGGACTGTGCAGCGGTAGTGATAGCGGTACCGATGGCGGTACTGATGGCTACCTGTGTGACAGATGGGCTGTGACAGATGGGCTGTCAGATCCTGGCGGTATTGATGGCGGTACCGTTGGTGGCCTGTGTGACAGATGGGCTGTCAGATCCAGATGGTACCGATGGCGGTACCGTTGGTGGCCTGTGTGACAGACGGACTGTGACAGATGGGCTGTGACAGATCCAGATGGTACTAATGGCGGTACCGATGGCGGTACCGTTGGTGGCCTGTGTGACAGATGGGCTGTGACAGATGGGCTGTCAGATCCAGATGGTACCGATGGCGGTACTAATGGCGGTACCGTTGGTGGCCTGTGTGACAGATGGGCTGTGACAGATGGGCTGTTAGATCCAGATGGTACCGATGGCGGTACCGTTGGTGGCCTGTGTGACAGATGGGCTGTCAGATACAGATGGTACTGATGGCGGTACTGATGGTGGGCTGTGACAGGTCCAGATGGGCTGTGACAGGTCCAGATGGGCTGTGACAGGTTCTCTTTATTGGGGGGGTGTGGGGGGCGTGTAGTGCAGACAGTATTTTTTACAAAATAGCAAAAACTCACAGATCTCTCCTTCTCTCTCCTCACACAATCGGTGTGTGAGAGAGAGAAGGAGAGATCCCTGGAAACCGTCACATTGTTTATACTTGTGACCGGCTGTGATTGGTCACAGCCAATCACGTGGGTAAACAACCAATTTTATTGGCAGTTTACCCTGATCAAGGATGGGCTATGTCCGAGGGACACGTGCCATCCCCGATCGGCGCGCCGCGCGCTCCCGGCGGCGTGAATTAGGCGCGCCTCCGATTTGTTTGGACATGTGACCGGCTGTGATTTGACACAGCCGATCACATGGTAAACAGCCAATGAAATTGGCTGTTTACCCTGATTGGGTATGCGCTGTGTCCGGGGGACAAGCGGCATTACCGATCGGTACAGTGCGCGCCCCCGGGGGCGCGCAATAACACCGAATCCTGACGGACGTTATATGACGTCCAGTCAGGATTTTAAAACCACTTTGCCGACGTCAATCCGCCAAAGGGGGGGGCAAGTGGTTAAAAATGATCGTGTGTGAGCTTTCCAGCATTTTTCCCGACGAGAAAACCGCTGAGAATCACGACGAGAAAAATTGGAACATGCTCCAATTTTTCACGTCGTTTTTCTCGTCATGAAAAACGTCCGTGTGTGGGCTTTAACGACGTGAAAAAAAACGCGCATGCTCAGAATCAAGTATGAGACGGGAGCGCTCGTTCTGGTAAAACTAGCGTTCGTAATGGAGATGGCACATTCGTCGCGCTGTAACGGACTGAAAAGCACGAGGCTGAAAAGCGCGAATCGTCTCTCAACAAACTTTACTAACATGAAGTGTTGTACGTCACCGTGCTTTACGTACATTTTTTTCCACGATAGTGTGTAGGCAAGGCAGGCTTGAGAGGAAACACGAAAAATCACGTCAAGAAAAATGCAGTTTTTTTCAACGACATTAAAAACGATCGTGTGTACGCGGCATTGGATGGAACTGAAGATAGTATGGTATATGAAGATGGTGAAGAAAGTGATGTCAGTGATTGTGAGCAACTAAGCTTCATAAATTCTGACACTAGTGATAATGAATTCTTGGGGTTCCAGAAAGTCTCTCCTCTTTTGTTAATGACAGTGATGATGGTTCTTAATGTCATTGTTGACTGCTGTTCACTTTACATGCTTGAAATATTATTCTGTTATATTTTATTAAACATTTTAGTATACCATTTGGTTCAAAATCTATTTTTACTTGTTTTCCTCCTCTAAAACCAAGGTGCGTCTTATGGTGCGAAAAATACGGTATACCTTTTGATGTGACAACAATGAAGAAATTACACTTTACTACAATGTAAAATAGTGAGTGTACTGCTTGCATAACAGTGTAAATTTACTGTCCCCTCAAAACACAGCCATTAATGTCTAAACCGCTGGTAACAAAAGTGGGTACACCCCTGAGTGAAAATGTCCAAATTGGGCCCAATTAGCCATTTTCCCTCCCTGGGAAACAGTGACTCGTTAGTGTTACAAGGTCTCAGGTGTGAATGGGGAGCAAATGTGTTAAATTTGGTGTTATCGCTCTCACTCTCTCATACTGGTCACTGGAAGTTCAACATGGCACCTAATGGCAAAGAACTCTGAGGATCTGAAAAAACAATTGTTGCTCTACATAAAGATGGCATAGGCTATAAGACGATTGCCAAGACCTTGAAACTGAGCTGCAGCACGGTGGCCAAGAACATACAGTGGTTTAACAGGACAGGTTCCACTCAAAACAGGCCTTGCCATGGTCGACCAAAGAAGATTAGTGCACGTGCTCAGCATCATATCCAGAGGTTGTCTGTGGGAAATAGACGTATGAGTGCTGCCAGCATTGCTGCAGAGGTTGAAGGGGTGGGGGGTCAGACTGTCAATGTTCAGACCAAACGCCGCACCACTGCATCAAATTGGTCTGCCTGGGTGTCATCCCAGCAGGAAGCCTCTTCTAAAGATGATGCACAAGAAAGCCTGCAAAAATTTTGCTGAAGACAAGCAGACTAAGCACATGGATTACTGGAACCATGTCCTGTGGTCTGATGAGACCAAGATAAACTTTTTTGGTTCAGTTGATGTCTAGCGTGTGTGGCGGCAACCAGATGAAGAGTACAAAGACAAGTGTGTCTTGCCTAAAAATCAAGCATGGTGGTGGGCGTGTCATGGTCTGGGGCTGCATGAGTGCTGCTAGAACTGGGGAGCTACAGTTCATTGAGGGAACCATGAATGCCAACATGTACTGTGACATACTGAAGCAGAGCATGGTCCCCTGCCAGGTTTGCTCCAGTGATGAGGAGGGAGGGGATGATGAGGTCACTGACTCTACGTGGGTGCCTGATAGGGGAGAGGAGGAGGAAGAGGAGGAGGAGGAGGAACATCTCCAACGAGGCAGGATGCCCTCCAGGGGCCAGCTTAAGAGCAGCCAACCAACTGCATCACACCGCAGAGCTCCGCATGTGCAGGGCGGTGCGGTCTCTGCACGTTATTCCAAAAGTTCTTTGGTGTGGGCCTTTGAGACATGTGCAGCAGATCGCATCTTTGCCATTTGCAACATATGTCTGAAGCGTATCTCGTGTGGCCAAACTAGCAGCTGCTTGGGCACCACATGCTTGACCAGACATATGTCAACCTGCCATGCAGTCCGTTGGCAAGCGTACATAAAAGACCCACACCAAAGAACAAAGCGGACCTCTCCTTGCTCCTCATCAGCTGGGATCTCCAACCCCACTATACCTTCAGTCCTCCCAGAAACCAGCACTGAGAGGAATGAAGGTGTAGAATTAGGTGCGTCACTGCCAAGTACTTGCGGGCAATCTGCTATCGGTACACCAACGTCAGATTGTACCAGGCAATTTTCCCTGCCGCAGCTGCTGCACTGCCGAAAGGAGTTCGCTCCCAGCCATCCACATGCCCAGCGGTTGATTGCTAGCTTGGCTAAATTGCAAGCACTTCAACTGCTGCCTTTTCAGTTGGTAGACTCTGCCCCCTTCCGTGAGTTTGTGGAATGTGCGGTTCCTCAGTGGCAGGTTCCCAAGCGCCACTTTTTTCACAGAAGGCGATTCCGGCTCTCTACCAGCATGTGGAAGGCAATGTCTTGGCCTCGCTGGACAGGGCGGTGAGCGGTAAGGTGCATATTACCGCTGACTCATGGTCCAGCAGGCATGGACAGGGACGTTACCTATCTTTCACGGCGCATTGGGTGACTCTGCTGGCAGCTGGGAAGGATTCAGGACAGGGTGCAGTAGTGTTGGAGGTTGTTCTGCCACCACGCCTCCAAAATGCTACTAGTGGTGATTCTGACACACCTCTCTCCTCCACCCTCTCCTCTTCTAATTCCTCCATGGCCTCTTCCTGTGCTGATTTGTCCTCGGAACCAGCGGTGCTCAATGGGCTACGCAAGTACGCAGGCAAAAAGATGCCATGCGGTGCTTGAGCTGGTGTGCTTGGGGGACAGGCGCCACACTGGGGCAGAGATTCTGTCAGCTCTGCAGGGGCAGGCTCAGAGGTGGTTGACGCCACGCCAGCTTAAGCCAGGAATGGTGGTTTGCGACAATGGCACCAACCTCCTCTCCGCCCTCCGACAGGGACAACTGACCCATGTGCCCTGTTTGGTTCACGTCCTTATCTTGGTGGTGCAGTGGTTCTTGGGCAGGTACCCGGGCTTACAGGATGTCCTGAGGCAGGCCAGCAAAGTCTGTGAGCATTTCCGCCGATCATATAATGCCAGTGCTCGGCTGGCTGACCTTCAAAAAGGAATTTAACCTGTCCAAGAACCGCCTAATCTGTGACACGCCCACCAGGTGGAACTCGACGTTGGCCATGCTGCAGCGGCTGCACACGCAGCAGAGGGCCATCAATGAGTATCTTTGCCAATATGTCACCAGGACAGGGTCAGGGGAGCTTTTTTTTTGCCATGCCAGTGGATCATGATCAGGGATGCATGCACTGTCCTGTCACCATTTGAGGAGGCCATTAAGATGGTGAGCAGTGACAGTGCATGCATCAGTGACGCTGTCCCTCTTGTCCACCTGTTGGAGCACACACTGCGTGAAATAATGGACAGGGCACTTGAGGCAGAACAGAGGGAGGAAGAGGACTTCCTTACCTCTCAAGGCTCCCTTTATCCAGACAGTGTTCCTGCTGGCCCGCCGATCACACAGGAAGAGGAGGAGGAGGAGGAGAAGGAGGATTGTGTCAGCATGGAGGTGGAGCCTAGCACTCAGCATCAGCAGCAGTCTTCAAGGGATCATTTACAGTCCCAAGAAACCCATGGACTTGTACGTGGCTGGGAGGAGGTGGCTGTGGATCATGTCGTCCTTAGTGACCGAGCGGACTCCGGACCGAGTGCCTCAGCAAACCTACGCTGCATGGCCTCCCTGATCCTGCAAAGCCTGCAGAAGAATCCTCGTATTCGTGGTATCAAGGAGAGGCATCATTACTGGTTGGCAACCCTCCTTGATCCATGTTACAAGGGTAAGGTTGCAGACCTTATCTTGCCATCGCAGAGGGAGCAGAGGATGAAATATCTTCGGGAGGCCTTGCAGAAAGGTTTGTGCAACGCGTTTCCAGAGCCTGGGAGGCTACAAATTCCTGGTCCTGGACAACGTGTTGCTGAGGCTTCGGTCAGTCACAAAAGGAGCGGTGGAGAAGGTGGCTGTCTGACCAATGCGTTCAGACAATTTTTTAGTCCGCAGCCCAAAGGTATATGATCGGTTCCAGCAACAATCGCCAGCGTCTGATTTACATGGTGCAGGAATACCTAGGTGCTAGATCAGACTTGGACACCTTTCCCACCAAAAATCCTCTGGGTTACTGGGTCTTGAGGATGGATCACTGGCCAGAGCTTGCACAGTATGCAATTGAGCTACTGGCCTGTTCTGCATCCAGCACATTCAGTGCTGCTGGAGGCTTTGTAACCGATCACTGGGTGCGCCTGTCCACCGAATCGGTCGATTGGCTGACCTTCATAAAAATGAATCAGTCTTGGATCACCAGCTACTAAGCACCTGATGCTGATGTAACCAATTTTTTTTTTTTATGCAAGATCCTTTTAAGACTGCCTATGCTGACGCTGAGTGACTATCCTCTTCCTCCTCAATGTTCATGCTGATAGCTTGTAAGAACATTTTTGATTCTGGGCACCACCACCAGTGGCTAAGGCCCAATTTTTCAGCCCCTGTTTAACAGGGGCGTGTAATTACAAATTTTGATGCAATACTTTGCAGCAGAGCTCATTCCTGCGCTCCAACTAGAGTATCTGTGAGGAGTTGCAGTGTTGTGGCACCAGCACCAGTGCCTAAGGCCCAATTTTTCAGCCCGTTTAACAGGGGGGTGTAATTACAATTTTTGATCTAATATTTCACAGCAGGGCCCGTTCCTGCGCCCACCAAGAGTAACCGTGAGGCCTTACAGTGTTGTGGTAACACTACCACACTGTCCACCACCAAAGGTCCAATTTTTCTTACCCTGTTCAACAGGGGGATGTAATTACAATTCTTGATCTAATATGCCGTTTTTCTCAATGATTTTCATCCATATTGCCGGGACCAGACATTACATTAAAGCCGCAAGCAGTTTTAAATGACTTATTCCTTTAGAAATGTCATTTTGTGCAGCACAGTTCTAAACACGGTTAACACGCGCCACTTTACAGGCATACTATAGACACCCCCCAGGCACGATATTTAAAGGAATATTTCACTTTTATTTTTTCACTTTAAGCATCATTAAAATCACTGCTCCCGAAAAAACAGACATTTTTAAAACTTTTTTTTGCATTGATACTTGTCCCCTGGGGCAGGACCCAGGACCCCAAACTCTTTTTAGGACAATAACTTGCATATTAGCCTTTAAAATTCGCACTTTTGATTTCTCACGTTCGTGTCCCATAGACTTTAACGGGGTTCAAATGTTTGCGCGAACTTTTGGTCCGTTCACATGTTCTGGTGCGAACCGAACCAGGGGGTGTTCGGCTCATCCCTAATGCTGACAAAAGTGTTACTATTGGTAAAGGTGATGTTGATTGTAATGACATTGAAACATGTATTTCTTATGTCATATCTGAGAGGGAGGTTGGTAATGTGTTCACTACCAATGATGGGAGTAGGAGATCTCCCTTGACAGGCAGAGGCACAGGATTGTCCATGGGAGTCTCAGGAGGTCTCCATGTGATGGAGCCACAGGCTGTCCAGGATGGCTCTGGTCCTACTCTGGTGGAACAAGGTTGGACTGAATCACACAGTGAGAGTGTGTGGGCGCAGCCCTACAACCCTAAGTGTAACCCAGTTGGCAAGGGGTTAATTCAGACTGCAAAAGCTGAGAGTGCAAAGCTAGAGGTGTCTGTAGCTCCACCAGAGCAAGGTGGTCAAAATAGATTATCGCACCTTGCCTTGGTTAAGGATACAATTTCTCAGTGTGATGTAAGTAAACAAATATTGTCACAATGTGAGGTAGATAGAGTTGACAAGTGTGCTATTTTGGTTAGTGAATCCCAGATTCCTGTGGGGCCTTCTAGAGCAGCTGATGAAGTGCTGTGGAGTCCCGGTGATGGAGCCACAAGGGACTGGGATGATTGGTGCAAGGAAGCACTTTCGGCACTAGGCCAAGTGACCAGGAATAACAAGGCAATGATGTGCAACAAAGGTGTTGACAGAACACCTGCTATGTCCAAAGGAGGGATCGCAGAATGGCCGGTGCCCAAGGGCACGTCAGCCCCTGTGTAAAGTCTGAAGGAACGGTTCTGGGCACAGGCATGGCAGATGGGTTGTCCACAGCCCAGCAACTAATAGCAAGTGTCAAGGTGACAATGTGACTATTGTTGATCTGCAAAGGCTCATTGTTGAGTTGGAGGGGAAGATGAGACATGTGTCTTAAAGTGCTCCAGGGGAGCAACAGGCAGTGATGATGGGTACCTCCAAGGAGGTGGAGGTCTCTTCCAGGGTCTCAACCTCTCAGACTACAGTGGATGAGCCCCTCCATGTCTCGGAGGAAGGAAAGGTCCCTAAAGAGGTCACAAATTTAGAAATGGAATGTATAGAAATGACAGAAACTTTACTTGAAATGCTGGAGTTGTCAAAAACACACTCACTGTACACTTCGGTGTCTCCACCGCGGTCGGACCAGGTGGTGCTTCGTAGTACCAATGGGTGGAGCCAGGTGGTAGAGGTGGTGCTGGGAAACCGTGACCAAGAGTGGAATTGGTGGGACCAATGTTTATTAACCGTTTGGCACAGGATCTCCTGATTCCCTGTGAGGGTACTTCCAGTTATTGATTGGTATGGAAGATGCTTGGGGGAACTGTTGGAGATATCAGAGGTCTCTCCGCCTAATGCGGTGACTAGGAGCATTTCTGCTGGTGCGGTCCAAGGTGGGGCTGAGCAGTGGTCAGTAGAGGGCGCTGACACTATCACCTACTAGACCTCATGAAAAAGGAAGGGCCCGGAATGGACGCGGCAGTAGCGGAGATGTTTTCTGTCACTGGCAAAGAGGTACAAGTTAAGGTACCCGGAGACACTGTGGGAGAAAGTGCTAAAGGTATTGGTTGTTGTAGCAATGTAATGAGTACACCAGTTGGCATTATCACAGTAAGGAATGATTTGTGCTTGGGTCAGTGTCATTTGTTAGGACAGCCACCCATGGAGCGTTTGACAGCATGTGAGGTGGAGCTTGGTGATAGTTCCGTGGAGCATAGTCACTCGCCTGTGTGTGGTCCCTCCTCAGGACAGGGTCCTAACAAACTCTGAAAAAAAGCACTGATGGTATCGGAAATTGGGATCGCAAAATTGGTGATTTCCTAATGATAGGTGCTGTTGATAATGACGTGGTTGCCGTGGATAACCAGAGAAAGGTATTAGAACCTATAGTGAAGGTTAAAGCTGATGTCAGTGAGTTAAAAGGAAAGATCAGGGAAGGCAGAGTTCCCTCAAGAAAAGTGAATAATCCCAGGGACCCCAAAAGAAGAGGGAGAGGGCTGACTATAGGAAAATATAGGACCCTGTTAGATCCAGGGTGGGATGTTCCTGGAAGCGCACCCGGAAAAAGGGTTGGGCCTACGTGGCTGACAGCCAGCACAGAGGTGTCCCAACCGTGATGACGGGTGCTGGTGTTCCTCCCTCCGGATCGAAATAAGGGGAAGGGGTATGTAATAGTGAGAGTCCCTGTCCCTATGAAAATGGAGTAAAAATGGACATAGAGTCTGCATGTTGGCGGACTGCAGAGCTACAGAGTGTAGAGTCAAAAAGGAGAGGACTGCTCTGGCAGCTTTCTCAGATCTTGCTATGTTCGGATGGGGCTCTGTAGTTTGGAGACCCCGCAGAGACTTGGGTGGGATGGGATCTCCAACCCTGTGTCCTGTTCTGATGGATAGCCAGCAGGTTGTGTGCCCAGGTGCACACAGCCCATATAACGAGGGGCTGGTGAGCGCAAAGAGTGGAGGATGGAGGAGAGTGAGCAGCTTGCTACTGCTGTGTGAAGACAGACCTGTGTCTGGAAAGCGGTCAGCCCTGTGGGAGACTGCAGCCCATGTAAAGGGGATTCTTTGCCCAGGGACTGGGAAAGGCTGGCCAGCCTTGAGAGTCGGGGAGACTGAGGAAGCCAGTGAGTCCAGGGGGGCTGGAAAGAATTGCTAAATATGTTGAGAGCAAGCAGAGGAACTGCTGACAAGAGAGCCAGGTGGCTCGGTATGTTTTCCTTATTTGTGGAGTGCTAAATTAAGTTAAACCCCTGCGTGGGAACCCTGAATGGACCTTTTGCTTTAGTTTTTTCACTTAATAAACGTGGGCTAACGGGCCCTTAACTAACGCCTGTATAATGTGGACTCACTGCACCAAAAGAGCATCTATCCACTTGAGCTAAACACCCCAATATCACAGCATGCATTAAAAAAGGGTTCAACTCCAGGGATAAAGTGATAATTCTCCCACTCTACAAGACTCTGGTACGGCCGCACCTAGAGTATGCTGCCTAGTTCTGGGCACCAGTCCTCAGGAAGTATGAACTGGAAATGGAGCGAGTACAAAGAAGGGTAACAAAGCCAATAAAGGGACTGGAGGATATTAGTTATGAAGAAAGGTTGCAGGCACTGAACTTATTCTCTCTGGAAAAGAGACGCTTGAGAGGGAATATGATTTCAATTTACAAATATTGTACTGGTGACCCCACAATAGGGATAAAACTTTTTCGCGGAAGGGAGTTTACCAAAACACGTAGCCACTCATTAAAATTAGAAGAAAAGAGGTTTAACCATAAACTACGTAGAGGGTTCTTTACTGTAAGAGTAGCCAGGATGTGGAATTCCCTTCCACAGGCGGTGGATTCAACGAGGGCATCAATAGTTTCAAAAAACTATTAGATAAGCACCTGAATGACCACAACATACAGGGATACACAATGTAATACTGACATAATCAAACACACATTGGTTGGACTTGTGTTTTTTTTCAGCCTCACCTATGTAACCCATGAAAATAATTAAAATGTCATTGAATACTTTAGAATTGTTACATCTTTCAAGTATTACAAGTTCTGAAGGTTCAAAAATTAATACTGATATTCATTACATACATTTTAAAACAGTGCAAGTTTAGGTTTCAGAGAGAATGCAGGTTTGTCTGTGCCTGGACCCATGTTGCCGTTCAGCACCCCTAGAGTAGCATTCTTTTGCCACATTGATTAGGTAGTTGGATCCCCTGATCCTCATCTTATATTTATCAGCACACTAACAAAAAAACTGCCAAATGTGCAGACAAATTTACTTGGTATTAAACCCAAATACAAACACTCATCATATTGCAGCTTACCATTTCTTAGATGTGATGGCTGCATTAGTTTTCTTGTTTAGGCTTTTTTTCTTCTATTTTAGTCTGGTGATGCAGCAAGTAGGTCTGTTATTTTTTTTCAAACGAGCAAGCTCTCCAGCAGAATTTATCAGTTACAGAGATGAGACAAACCATTTATCAATAATAGGGTTGCGTACAATGATCAGCTTTTATTTATGTAAAACCTTTATCCCAAAATGAAAAAAAAACTGTATGCTGTAACTGCTTATAAAGTATCAGCTGGGGTTTGAGTTCAATTTGTTAGTGTATTTAAATCTGCTAGCACATCTGACACTTCCCAGAACAATGCTGCCATCTAAATCTGCCCCCTGTGCTTCTCCATCCAGAGCGGTGTCTGTACTATAATAGAGGAGGAGTGTTACTGACCACATCTCAAGGTGAGGGAAGAAAGACTAAAAAAAGAAAACTAATGCAGTCCCCATATCTAATGATTGGTAAGCTGCAATATATTACTTTTTTGGTTTAATACTGCTTTAAAGAAATTATGTAAAAGCCATTTTCCATTCCTCCCACCTATCTCAGTGTTGTCTAGCAGGGTGCTGTCTAGCAGTGTTGTCTAGCAGGGTGCATGAGAAACCCAGATACCCAGTTGTATTTACAACATTTAACCACTTCCGGACCGCGGCACGACTATATACGTCGGCACTTTGAAGAGGGAGATCTCGGTTATGGCAGCATCTAGCTGCCATAACCCAGGTATCATCTCTTCAGGCGGCGGTCCGGTTTACGATAATGGTGGTCTCTGCGGCTGATTGGCCACGAGATCACCGTTGTCGGCTGCGGGAGAGGGGCCCCCTTCCAGCCGCTCTCCCGTGCCCTCCCCCACTTACCGGAGCCGTCGGTAGCGGCGGAGGCGATCGGGTCCTTCTCGTTGCTTGGTATGGAAAGAAGTGAGGGCCCCAACCTGTCTCCATACCTTAGCAGTGCAGAAGCGACATCAAAATGTCACTTCTGCCCATAGCTCTTAAAGGGCCATTTTTTTGTCATTTTTTCAAGTACGTGTAACAACATTTTTTTTATTTTTTTTTTTTATTTCATTTTAGTCTAAATATGAGATCTGAGGTCTTTTTGACCCCAGATCTCATATTTAAGAGGACCTGTCATGCTTTTTTCTATTACAAGGGATGTTTACATTCTTTGTAATAGGAATAAAAGTGACCCATTTTCTTCAAAAAACAGTGTAAAAATAAATAAAAGAAAGTAAAAAAAAAAAAAAAATGTAAAGTGCCCAGTCGAGCTCGCGCGCAGAAGCGACTGCATAAGTGAGCAGCGCCCGCATATGAAAACAGTGTTCAAACCCACACATGTGAGATATTGCCACGATTGTTAGAGCGAGAGCAATTATTCTAGCTCTAGACCTCCTCTGTTGCAACCTGTAGAATTTTTAAGGGTAAAAGTTTGACGCCATTCCACGAGCGGGCTCAATTTTGAAGCGTGACATGTTGGGTATCAATTTACTCGGCGTAACATTATCTTTCACAATATAAAAAATAAATTGGGATAACTTTACTGTGGCCTTATTTTTTAATTAAAAAAAATAGTATTTTTTTCCCAAAAAAGTGCGCTTGTAAGACCGCTGCGCAAATACGATGTGACAAAAAGTATTGCAATGACCGCCATTTTATTCCCTAGGGTGTTAGAAAAAAAATGTATAATGTTTAGGGGTTCTAAGTAATTTTCTAGCAAAAAAAACTTGTTTTTAACTTGTAAACACCACATCTAAAAAAGAGGCTCGGTCCTATAAACAGCTTGCATGCTTGTTTATCAAAATAGAGTTGCTATTCCTTTGCACCCCCCATTGCTCAGTTTAGTACAGAGAGCCAACACAATTAGCCAGTACTATAGAGAATCAAGTGACTTGCTCCAGATGACAGTGCTGTTAGGCCCCTTTCACACTGGGGCGGTTTGCAGGCGCTATTTTGCTAAAAATAGCACCTGCAAACCGAGCCTAAACAGCGGCTCCTTTCTCTCCAATGTGAAAGCCCCGAGGGCTTTCACACTGGAGCGGTGCGCTAACAGGACGTAAAAAAAAGTCCTGCTAGCCGCATCTTTGGAGCGGTGAGAGGAGCGGTGTGTTTACCGCTCCTTCCCATTGAAATGAATGGGATACCGTGGTAATGCCGCTCGCAAACCGCGGCTGTAGCCGCGGTTTGCGGGTGGTATTAACCCTTTTTCGGCCGCTAGCAGGGGTTAAAACCGCACCGCTAGCGGCCGAATACCTCTGCAATCGCGACGGTATAGCGCCGCTAAAAATAGCGGCGCTTTACCGCCACCGCCCCCACCGCCCCAGTGTGAAACCGGCCTTACGGGGAATTCACAACCATCTGAGAGTTACCACTTGTAGACTTGTAGCTTGTACATGACTATCCTCCTCCCACAAGCTACAAAGAGAAGCAAAAGGGCCAAAGGAAGGTATTTGTTGCTATGGAAGTCTGCATTAACATTAGCCTGTTGCCACATGGCCATAGCACAGGTTCACTTTAAGTATGCAAAGAGATCTGCAATATAGAAATGTACTGTTGCAGGATAATGCACAAGAAGGAGGAGACCAAATGTGGAAAGAGCTTAGAATTATCCAGGGAGACATCCTTTGTATAGCAAAGCACTATCACTATAGCGCTAGCATTCAGCATATAGCTGCTGCTATGGATTAGCATGGTAAAGAACATAAAGGAAAAAAAAAATAGATCTTTGCACAACACTTTTTTCTTAATTGAAGAAATCTCTCCATCTTTGGATTTTTAAGATATCATTGTATGACTAGAGATGCTTCCCCATTTCAGCCCTATGTGCTTTGCACCTATAACCACTTCCAGCATATTTAGCATGTATGTTGTGGCTGACAATGTGAATCAATATAAATCAGTGCATTCCATTTGAGAAAATACATTATAAAAAGAAACGTCTACAGATTAATAGAATCTTGCCATAAAAGACTATGGGAGCAATATATGTTCCCTTTTCTCTCTCCATAAATAGAATATAAATTGGGCCTTGGAAAGTTTAGTCTTTTGAAGTGAAAGAAAACTATGAGTCATTTCAGTTCGGAAGTTACAGATATCAGCTAATAAGTGGCACTGCAAAAAGGAGAAAACTGAACCATATAATCTGTTCTTCACATGCTACCTGTCATAATTAAATGCAACAAGCTGGTATTTATTAATAAATCAAAAAATATTAATTACTATTATTAAATCATTAAATACCCTGGCCCACATTTTTTTATCATCAAAAGCAGCATTTTTTTTAATTCAAAGCAGTAAATCACTATATCAATTTAGAATAGCCAAAGAACACTTCTTTTTTGAGAGACAGGGGAAAACTGAAAACCCTAACAATGTATGCAATGTTGTATCTCATGAGTTGATATCTCTATAGCATCAGCTCAGCAGCTGCCACTAGTGTCAGTTTTATCTTAAGGGAGCAAGAGCTATTAACTTTGGTAAACCTAACCCATCAAATGTTTAACTTGGCATTACTGGGATTCTTTGCTACAGTTGTAAACTGACCATAGACCTACAAGGCGGTCTACAGTGCCTTTAAAAAATATTCATACCCCTTGAAATTTTACACATTTTGTCACGTTACAACCAAAAACTTAAATGTATTTCCTGGTGCCTTCATGGCAGCATACTAAGGGTTAATGGCTCCGCCCCGATTAACTCACAGGACCACGTAACTCTATAAAAGAAAGAGTTACTCCCCCCTCAGGTATTCTTTTTCCTGTCCTCATCCAAAACTGCAGGATCACAGATGAGCCCCACCTCACCGTCATATGGTGTAACCATTGCAGGTTCATGCTCTCCTGCAGGATGGAGTCCCATCACTTGGATAGCTAAATAAATCATATAAGTATGGGAGCCTGTTTTTCTGTGGATCTTTTTAGGGCCTGTCTAAAACATCAAGGAGCACCTCCTTCTCCTCTGTGGCTTTTGGCTGACTATTCCAGGGCAAGACAGCAAGGTACCTTTTAGAGCACTTCAGTGGCGTTCTTTTTTTCCATGTGCACCTAACACTGCATCTATGTGAACCTAGTGCTGCCTCCATGTGCACCCCACACTGCATACATGTGCACCTGGTGAGGCCTCCATGTGCACCTAACACTGAGTTCATGTGGACCTGGTGGTGCTTCCATGTGCACCTAACTCTGCACTTATGAATTTCTGGCCTAACATTGCATCCATATGTGCCTGGCGCTGCCTCCCATATGTACCTGGCGCTGCATGTGCACCTTACACTGCCCCATGTGTACACGGTGCTGTGACGCTAGACGCTATACTCATAGGCGCTGCCTCCAGGTGCGGTCCTCTCCTGAAGATTCCTTCCATTGGTGAGAGCCGTGAGTGGCCTGATAATACCGGCGGGTGCGCCGCCATTCCCCCCCCCCCTGTGGGTGCGGGCGCTTCGCGCGCGTCTCCTTGCACAGTCTCATCATCTCAGGGGTGGAGTCACAGCGGAACG
The DNA here is from genome assembly GCA_029206835.1 of Rana muscosa. Taxonomy (NCBI): domain Eukaryota; kingdom Metazoa; phylum Chordata; class Amphibia; order Anura; family Ranidae; genus Rana; species Rana muscosa. The sequence goes on along the minus strand of CM055116.1, from coordinate 929,130,863 downwards.
TCACAGCGCATGCGCAGTAGCCTTCTGAGGCCGAGCACTGGCCATCTTGGTACACCCTGTAGATTGTATGATTTTTTGGCTAATTTAAAGCCCGCCAAAGTAAAAATAAGACATCTCATATTCTCTGCTCCCTCCATTACATTTTCATATAGCCTGACCAGTGTATATATATATATATATATATATATATAGATATATATATAGATATATATATGTGTGTGTGTGTGCGCATGCGCATGCGCACGCGCACATGTATATGCGTACATCGATGTGTAGGTACATCGGTATATTGGTAAATAATTAATAGTAGTATTAATTAGTATCCCCTTCCTATACCTTTACGTATTTAGATTTAATCTTAGCCCTAGCCGCTCTGATATTACAATGCCGCATCAATAAAGATCCTCAACATACCGCTAGGTAAGGGCTGCAACTAACAGGTAAGTTCCTTCATTCAAAGAGCACAGGGCATATGGAAATATTCTCTGTTTATTTCCGCAAGCCCGCACCGAGAGCCACCCGAAGGGAGATGGTGTTTCAACTCGGAGAGTATGATTTCCGATATCCTAGAGCTAAGAGTGGCATGGACGGCGCATCTAGTCCCTCTTCTTGGGAGCAAGTCCATACTGGTTCAGACAGACGACCAGGCAGCAGTGGCCTATGTTCAAAGCCTAGACGGGACGCATAGCAGGTCTCTGTCCAGCGACGTGGCCCCAATTAGTTCATGGGCGGAGGACAATTTGGTCAATCTTCAGGCGGCCTACATCCCAGCCCCTGAGAATCAGCTAACCGATCGGCTTTCAAGGTCTTTCAACAGCAACAACGAATAGTCACTAGGCCCATGGATTGTCCGGTGGATATACCAACAGTGGGGTACTCCCCATTGAGAGCTTTGAGCTTCCCACTCAAAGCGAAACTCCTTTGCTTTTTATGAGATTCCCTCAAGACTACTCTGATACTGAGCTTCCTCCAGCTTCTATTGTCAGAGAAGGTCACTATCCTGGCAACCATGCCATACTGGGAAAGGAGACATTGGTTTCCACTCTCAGTCAAAATGGCTCGGTGCAGCCCACTTCCGATTCCACACACGATTTCCACTATTAGTCAAATAGCTCAGTACAGCTTCCACACACGGTCAACCTCCTATATCAAGATGACTTCTTTCTCCCACGTCCGGGGATCCTGGACTTGAAGCCCTGAAAGCTGAGCAGAGCAGACTGGGTGACCTAGGGTGCTCGCATGGTGTCACCCAAACATTATTACAACCAAGAGAGTCCTCCACCTATGCCACCTTATATTAGGTTTCGAAGGGGATTCACAGAACTGGCAGAATCCAACCATTTCAATCCACTAGGCCCTGGGTTCCAAAGATTCTACTCTTTCTACTAACTGGTCTGGACTTAGGCTGAAGTCTAAAGCACTCTGAAGGTTCAGCCTGTAGCCTTGTCAGCTTTGACGGGTGCACGCTGGGCACTGAATCTCCTCGTAGAACGTTTCCTGAAAACAGTCAAAGTCCACGTCCTCCCGGGAAGACTGATACCCCATATGGGTGTCTGACAGATGTCTTAGCAGACCCTTCCTTTGCACCCACTAAAGAGTGTGCATTGGGAGACATTACATTGGGAACCTACCTTGCTGATTGCCATCATATCAGGTCGTAAGGCGTCAGAAACACAACCTCTAGGGGCACAGGAACCCTACGTCACCTTTTTCCCAGGCAGGGTAGCCCTACAGCCTATTCACCAGCATGTCTCTGAAGTGTCTGCACTCTACATTCTCAGCCGGGTATGGCTTCTCCTGACTTTCGGAGAAGATCCAATCTCCTCAAACTACACGGTTTGGATATAGCCAGATCCCTGAGGCGTTACTTAGAACTAACACAACAGTTTTGCAAAGATCAATGTTCATTCGTTATTGCCAAGGGCGCAAAGAAAGCAATGACGCCCTCCAAGCTAGTCCAAGGACGTATCGGGCTAGTGGTCTCCCAGTCCGAAGTGCGCCGAATGTGCACTCATCACGGGGAAGGTCCTCTGCCTCGGCAACGTTTGGGCTAGGGTCTCTCCGGAGACAATTTGCAGAACGGCTAGTTAGTCATCCTTCATCACCTTCATGTCACACTATACCCTAGGCGCGGCAATCCTTATCTCCCGAGATTTGGGAGGAGGTCTCTTGGAACTATCAGTTCTGTAAACTCATTTAATTGTATTATTGCAGTACCCTCCCTGTAAGCGAGTTAGGTACCCTTAGTATGCTGCCATGAAGGCACCAGGAAAACTGAAAATTGTATACTTACCTTTCCGTAATTTTCCTTTCCTGGTGCCTATCATGGCAGCATACACCCTCCCTTCTATAATCCTTAAAGTTCTGAAGACTAGTTACAAGAATACCTGAGGGGGGAGTAACTCTTTCTTTTATAGAGTTACGTGGTCCTGTGAGTTAATCGGGGCGGAGCCATTAACCCTTAGTATGCTGCCATGGTAGGCACCAGGAAAGGAAAATTACGGAAAGGTAAGTATACAATTTTCCGTTTTCATTGGGATTTTATGTGATAGACCAACACAAAGTGGCACATGATTGTGAAGTGGAAGGAAAATGATAAATGATTTTCAAAATGTTTTACAAATAAATATCTTAAAAGTGTGGCGTGCATTTGTATTCTGCCCCCTGAGTCAAAACTCAATTACAACTGCAAGTATTTTTGGGGATGTCTCTACCAGCTTCGCACATCTAGAGAGTGACATTTTTGCCCATTCTTCTTTGCAAAATAGATTCTTAATTGGATTTAGGTCTGGACTTTGGGCAATTCTAACACATGAATATGCTTTGATCTAAAACATTCCATTGTAGCTCTGGCTGTATGTTTAGGGTCATTGTCCTGCTGGAAGGTGAACCTCTGCCCCAGTCTCAAGTCTTTTGCAGACTCTAACAGGTTTTCTTTTAGGATTTTCCTGTATTTGGCTCTATCCATCTTCCCATCAACTCTGACCAGCTTCCCTGTCCCTGCTGAAGCAAAGCATCCCCACAACATGATGCTGCCACCACCATGTTTCACGGTGGGAGTGGTGTGTTTGGGATGATGTGCAGTGTTAGCTTTCCGCCACACATAGCGTTTTGCTTTTAGGTCAAAAAGTTCACTTTTGGTCTCATCTGAGCAGAGCACCTTCTTCCACATGTTTGCTGTGTCCCCCACATGGCTTCTCACAAACTGAAAACGAGACTTCTTATGGCTTTCTTTGAACAATGGATTTCTTCTTGCCACTCTTCCATAAAGGCCAGATTTGTAGAGTGCATGACTAATAGTTGTCCTGTGGGCAGATTCTCCCACCTCAGATCTGGATCTCTGCAGCCCCTCCAGAGTTACCATGGGCCTCTTGGCTGCTTCTCTGATTAATGCTTTCCTTGCCCGGCCTGTCAGTTTAGATGGACGGCCTTGTCTTGGTAGGTTTGCAGTTGTGCCATACTGTTTCCATTTTCGGATGAAGAATCGAGCAGTGCTCTATGAGTTGTTCAAAGATTGGGATTTTTTTTATAACATAACCCTGCTTTAAACTTCCCCACAACTTTATCCCTGACCTGTCTGGTGTGTTCCTTGGCCTTCCTGATTACTGAGGGCTTCACAGACCATCTGTATTTATACTGAGATTAAACTACACACAGGTGGACTCTATTTACTAATTAAGTGACTTCTGAAGGCAATTGGTTCCACTATATTTTAGTTAGGGGAGTCAGAATAAAGGACTGAATACAAATGCACACCACACTTTTCAGATATTTCTATATAAAAAAAAAAAATGAAAACCATTTATCGTTTTCCTTCCACTTCACAATTATGTGCCACTTTGTGTTGGTCTATCACATATAATCCCAGTAAAATACATTTATGTTTTTGGTTGTAACATGGGGAAAATTTCAAGGGGTATGAATACTTTTTCAAGCCACTGTACATACATCCGTATCTGAAAACGAGATCTTCTCACCAATTTTAGTTGTAGGTGAAAGTTTTAAGTATTAAAACATACTGTATAGCCTTAAAAAAATTGTTTTGGTTACCTACAAACCAGAATAAAGCCTCTGAATACCAGACATGAACCAGACACCCATTGTGTCTACCAGCCAACAATTCCCCAAATATTCACAATTTATCTCATGAGGAACAGCAGTTATGGTAAGATAAGTTTTTCAAATCTGTCTGATTTATTTCCAGGGATGGTCAAGTGGGGACTGAGATTTTTGCCTTTTAAGGTCATTATCACTTCATTGTGTGATCTTCATCATGTCACCAAGTTCTCAGCTAGCATGATTCTAACTCATGACCGTCATGGTGCAGCACTTTTTTACTTAGGAGTTCCTAGGTGCTGTGTATACCATAGGGGCATCTTTTAAGGTTTATGTGGGTATTAGCAGACACTTAGATGGAGGACCAATTTAATCAAACATCAAAAATAGTAACTGCACAAGGCCCCATGGTTAAAAAATAGCAATGGAACTAGAAAAACAGGGGTTTATAAACGATCCTAAGGTGACAAGAGGTAATTTTTTTAAACCTCTCTTTGTAAATTGTTAAAAATAACAACTCTTCCCAAAAAAAAATTAAAAAAATTTTAACCTTAAATGTCTTATCATTAATCTTACAAATATAAATACATAATGCTATTCCTTTAAGAGTTGTGCAAAATATGTGAATGAATAATATGATCAAATAAGGTGACTCTTTGTGACAAAAAACTTAAAGTGCATAGCTTAAAGCATAAAAAAAAACCACATACAATAAAATAAACCAGTGCTATTGACTGTAATGCCGCGTACACACGACCATTTTTCTCGTCGGGAAAAATGAATTTTTTTCTCTTTGACGAGAAAAACGACCGTGTGTGGGCTTTTGGTCATTTTTCCCGACGAGAAAAACGTATTAATCACGACAAGAAAAATTAGAACATGCTCTAATTTTTCTCGTCGTGATTCATGGCATTTTTTTCCGCGGCAGTTTTCCCATAGGGAAACACTGCCGGGGAGCCTACACATGGTCGTTTTTCTCGACCAAGAGAAAAAATGACGGGAAAAACGGCCGTGTGTAGGGGAACAAGCCGTTCCTCGTTTTTCCCGTCGATTTTCCCGACTGTGTTTTCACCTTTGAGAAAATCGATCGTGTGTACGCGGCATTAAACTTGAAAAAGTCCATATTGCTTGTGAAACTTACTGGGTGAAAAAATCTTTGGTGTGGACCATGCGAAAACACTGTGCTCCAACACCACATGAATACAACCTCCTTACCAGATAATATAACTTCACAACACGGAGGTCAATGACGCTTGTGAAAAAAGGTGCTTCAGGATCATCCGTTGATCCATACACCAGCCCTCAAATCTCTCCATGGCAAGCTTAGCCTCAATGAACAGCAGCAGGAACCATCTTGATTGCTTTATTAACAATTTAAAACAAAAAGAAATTATGACATACTAACATAAGGCAGAGAAACTGCGCTGTCCAGGAGAAGTAGAGAGCCAAACCACTATGTAGTGCTGTAGTCCTTCCAGTTTATATCCAGCCAATTCACTCCAGGATCACTAAGCTGTTCCAAAGGTGTTTCATCACGTAGGATGTCATCAGGGGCCCCAAAACATGCTTAGTGATCCTAGAAAGAATTGGCTGGATGTAAGCAGGATGCACTGCATAGTAGTTTGGCTTTGCACTTCTCCCCAACAGCAATGTCCCTCTGCCTTATATCAGTAATTCATAACAGTTGTTTCTCCTTGCTTTATATTTTTAATAAAGTGATCAAGTTGGTTCCTGCTGCTGCTGCTGCTGTTCATTGAGGCTAAGCTTACCGTGGAGAGATTTGATGACTGGTGGATGGGTCAGTGGATAATCCTGAAGCACCTTTTTTTTCACAAACATTTATTGACCTCAGTGTTAGAAGGTAACATTAATTAATAAGGAGGTGGGAGTATTCATGTGGTGTTGAAGCACAGTGTTTTTGCATGGTTCACACTGAAGGTTTCTTAACCTAGTTAGTTTCAAGTTTAGCAGTCAATAGCATGGTTTATTTTCACATGTGTTATTTTGGATCATTAATATATCTCACCCAGAAACCACTTAACACAGGTGTGCCCCTACATAGGCAATTGTGTACATGCCATTTTTTACCCCTGTAGTCATTCCATACTTTGCCTGGAATGACTCAGGCACAGATCTTGCACAGTTTATTTTTGTCAGTAACTCAATAGATAAATTGGCAACTCCAACTTCCTGTGAAACTAAATTTGTACCTCGTTATATAAAGATATACATTATGCATGGATTAGCTTACACCAGAAAAATATTTCTGAAATATACTTGAATGCACAGAAACATCATCTCTCCAACTCCCACTGTAATATGCCAGAGCGTGACTAGTAAAATTCAATTTCTGGCAGGGGATGCATACAAATACGCTCTTATTATTTAATAGAGATTAATGTGGGAGCCCCCATATGCATTTCCCACTTGTTCAGTTTATGGACAGCAATGAGTTTACAGACCAGTCTGACTGGCATACTGCCATTTGCTGAACTTACCAATTTACAAAATGATGTATTATGATTTCTACATTGAGAAGCATGTTAATATTTTTAGTACCCGACCCCCTAACCCTCCAAATAATAATGATATTTATTTTGAGTTATGACAACATGCACATTTTGATAGCATGAGATTACAGAATTTGCATCCAGCCTTATGACCTAGTTTTGAGTTTGATAATCCTGTAGAGGTTTCATCTGTCTCTAAACCAATTACAATCCAACAATTATGTTAATACATACTGTATATAAAATCATCTGATCTAATCTGTGTAAAAGGAGAAACAAGCCGATGTCAGTTCTGAGCATTCATTAGAAACAGTTTTTAAAAGGTAACTTGTCATTAGGGGATTTGGAGCCATTGCTGACCTTTTCTTCTGAAAATGCTAGCTGCTGGGCTGTCATGCCAACCGTCTTACAAAAGTACTTTGAGACACTGACCTGACAACTAAGCAGGTAGGAACTGTTGACTTTTCTCTGACTTTGTTTTCGGCATTCACGTTGCAGCTTAATGACTCAGAGTACTGAATGCAATGGGTTTATATAGCAGATAGGGAACTAACGGTTTCCAAAAGAGAGGGTCTCTGTATTTTCCCTTAACAGTTTTACTTTAAATCTTAAAGTTTACGTCTGGAAAAATACAAAGTACTTTTTTGTGATACATGCAAAGTTAAAAAATACTGAAGTATGGAAAAATACTTGTTGATTTGCCAAAAGTCCATTGTGCTCCTATCTTCCTTTTTGGCCTGAAAGTTGACTGAAATCCCAGCTGGCACCGTCAGCCCTGACTGATGGACTACAAACCTTGCCTATCCTCCAACCCCTCACTTTCTCATTCCACATACATACATTGATTTCTTTCCCAGCGAAGAAATGCTGCTACCATAACTCGCAAGAGCCTGTGCCCCTAAGGGCTCTCGGGAGATGTAGTCCTGGAGGGGAAAGGGAATTGCCTACATCAATAGGAACTGAGCTCTCAGCAGCTGCTCCTGCAAGCCTGTTGATGAGGTATCATACTAATAAAAGCGGTTTCTCCTTATAGGAACAAGGTAAAGGAGCTGAAGCATGCTCTTGAGGAGAGAGAGAGAGGTTTTTGGTTACATTTGGGTTATGCCTGGACCTACCCTTAAGAACTGGAATGTATAGTCTTTTACAATGTGTACATACTGTACATATAAGTGTATTTTTATTAAATAACATTTTCTTTTTGTGAATAATTATACAAATTCATAGGGATGGTCAGATTTGATCACTATGTATACAGGCTCTGCAACCTGGTTTGCAGCGCTAATAAGTAGCTGTGCTTTACTGCTCCTTCTCACAATACAAACCTATGAGCCAGTAGATCCATTGAAAACAACCCACCGCAACTCAATTCACATCTTATCTCCAAATTTTGTAAACAGAAATTCTGCATTATTGCATCAGCCAATCTACAAATCTCTGTAAAGCTAGATACACACACTATACAACTTTTGTTGTTCAATTTCCTCTAAATTTACCTTCAACTATGTAGTTCAAGGGACTGCCTGATTGCATACAAATTGAAAGTGTTTAGGTTTGACCTCCTATTATAATGGTTTTGGTAAATCTAAAGGAAAAAATCTAAAGAAAATTGTATAGTGTGAATCCAGCTTAAGGCTAAAATCCAGTCAGATAAAAAGAAAGAAAAAAATAATAATCTTCCCTTTGGTATAGTACCTATCCCCCAGCCCCAAAACAGTAAGGTTAGTTTAGTCTAGGGGGATTTCCAGAGAGAAATACCTACCTTATTCCTTGCTCCTCAGTTATTGGTGCCCTAGCCTCGGAATATGGGTGGACCATCAACAGCCTTACTTACAACAGAGGACTGCTGTTCCTGCATTGTACCCTATAATGTCTGTGAGGGGGCGGCCATACAACCAACAAAGAGGAGCTGCTTTGTAGACCAGTAACACCTGTGGGGCAGGAAAGTATTTCTGCATACTCAATGCCCTCAAGACTAAGCAAGCATCAGAGTTTTATTAAGAGGGTCAGGGGATTGGGGGAGGAGGATTGCTACCAAAGGTGACAAAGGGTGATAGGTGTTCAGCTTTGATTATACACCAATAAAAAGCAAAAGTACCATCAAACACTTTGAAATAAACTTTGCAATAATAATTTAAACTATGTGATCACAGCAAATACAGTATACTTTCCCCTAAAAAGTAGAGCCCCTTTAACCCAGCATTTTGAAACCATAGATAAATTAAACAGTAGGGCCCCGTTCACACCTGATCGATTTTCTGCTTGAAGCTTGTAGCTCTAAAACGCTCAACAAGCCAAATCACATTCATTTCAATGGCTCCTGTTCACATCTGAGTGTTCTGTCGCCTGAAGCAAAATGCCTGTTACGCAAAGTACATAAGCTTCTTTTTGGCAGATTACAAGTGTAATTTTGGCCCCATAGACTTCAATAGAAATGCCTTCAGCATTTTACAAGTGTTTTCTGCTAAAAAAGCAGCTCTCCACCCATAATTTCCTCTCTCTCTCCTACTTCTAGTACTTTCTTTTGGCTAAACAAAAATGCCTGAAGCTGCAAAATGCTTGTAATACACTTTAAAAATGCTTGCAAAAAGCTGCAAAAACACTTTGATAAATTGCCCGAAAAACACCTTTAAATCACTATGCTCAGGTGTGAATGGAGCCTAATGCCCGGTACAAACGATCAGAAAATTGTACGAAAAATACCGCTTTCGAAGCGATCGTACGATAATCGGATCGTTAGTACAGAGCTTTCGAGAGCCGATCAGGACAGTTCATCCGATATTATTTGATTGGACATGCACAAAAATATTTTTCGTACGATGCCAGATCGTACGATTTAAGTTTAATCAGTGCAGCCATCGTTCGAAAATGCAATACAAATGCATTACAACACATGACATAATTTCCGAATGTTTATTCTGTCGTATGCAAATTTTCGTGACATTAGTAAACTCATCAGATGCGATCTGAGATTTGCATGCAAAAAAAAAAAAAAAAACTGGGCTTAAGTGTGTGTGTACCGGGCTTAAGTGAAGTCATAGGTCCGCGCCAATTAAACTTCATTGTTTGTATTCTTCTTAGCTGTAAATTCAAAAGAAAAGCCATTTAAACTCATTTGCTTACCAAATTTTTCTTCTCCTTGTCCCTTCCAGATTTAGCAGCTTTGGTGTCAGTCTGTGCACCATCATGGGCTGTATTTGCATGATTATTTTTCTTCTCCTAGAATATTACAGAGCTGTCACTTACAAACTGCTAGATTTATTACTATACATTATGTAATATAAACACAAAAAAGTAGGGTTAAGTTACACTGTGATGAATTTGATACTCCCCCCAGGACAGTCATTCAGTGACACATACTAGGTGAATCCCTAAATTCCCTAATAACAGTATTGTAATCATAAAACACAACTGTGTTTTTCTGACCTGTAAAAGGTTTCGGATTATCAACTTGACATTTTGCTGTCTCAGGGTATATAATCTCCAGATGGAATAGATCTGTAGATTTCCAGAATGTAAGACTAATTATCTCCATATCAGCATAAGACATTGTACAGCACACTCCAGTGACTGGTGACTCAGGCTGCCTTCCACATACTGGTAACCTGATGGTCCTTTTTCAATCTTTGCCTCCCACCAACCTCATAATGCCAATTAAGCACCAACCCTGAACTGTCAAAACCTGCACATAACAAGGATATAGTCTCTGTGCTGTATGGAAGGACAGGTGTCCACCTTAAACTTTAATCCCCCAAAAGGAATAAAACCTACCTTCTTAGTGTGCTCGCAATGATAAGTGCCCTGTCCCATTTACTGATTAAGAGATCAAAAACCTTGGCTAAACAGAAAAGAATATAACATTTTAGAATCCATTGTTATTTTTCCGAGTAAGGATTCATTAGAAAGTCCATCATTACTTCTGGACACAGAAGGGCAATTATCCACATTAGTTCCATGCTTCACAGATTTTGAAAACCAATTCTTCTTTCTGAGAAGGCGATGTTACAGTTCTTTACAGAAGACCATCGAAGACCCCCAGCTCAAATGCTTACAGAAACAAGATACTTTTTTGAATCCACTGGTCCCCAGGCTATGTAAGACGAATATAATCCTGTGCTTGGAAAATCAGTAGAGCTCTAAATGCAGTAGATGCCCTGTGCATTTGCCTTCTTTCTAAGCATCAGTTTGCCAAGAGATAAAGGTTTGCTTCACCAAAATGAATGGCACTTGTGTGTGTGATCCACAACATCGTAGAACAAAACCTAGCTGGACCAGGTTGGATGATTTAGAATAGAACAGGGCTCACTGAATATCCTGCTATTAATGAGTGCTTGGAGCTGCAAGAATTCCCAGCCACAGATCCGTCAAACACAAAACACCAGAGTCTTTGCATCTCCAAATGAAGCGCCGTTTGTACCATATGGCTGTCAGCAGAATGAATCATTCACAGAAATGCCAGCATCAGGGAACAGATTCTTCACCCAAAAACTGCTGGAATACCTGTCATTATTCTCAGGCAACACAGATTAGGGAGTTAAAAAAGGTCAGCAGCAGATGAGAAATCTTGCATCTTGTCTTGATCCTAGAGAAAGAATATTGCAGTGACTGCTAGGCATGTTGTAAAGGCAGTTCTTTATATACAGATATTAGGAAACGGGCTCAGCATCCCAGGTAGGAATACAGCTTCTGGCTTCCCATATACATACTGTAGTTTATGAGTGAAGAGGACAGCAGGACTGAATCACTAGGTTATTTTCCTAGCCAATAGTTAGGTGGGTGACATTAAGAGTTTAAAGCATTATTAAAACCTGAACATTTTGCAGTTTAACACATTGAGTGCAATAAAATAAACATTCCACTGTAAACTACTGTTAAAAATCATACCCCAGCACTTACAGTTTACATCTTTCAATACTGCTGGCTCCTATTTTCTCAGTGTTGCTTCCCTGAACTCTTGGTCTTCAAAGTAAAGAGTTAAAGTGTTACTAAACCCAGTAATATGAAAATAGTTCAACCACCCGCCCCACAGTGCCCACAGCTTATAAAAGTTTTGCCATTATATACCTTTTTGGATGATCTGGTTACATGATAAATTGCACAGTTTCTCCAGTGCTGAGAGTTCAGGAAGGAGGAGATTTCCACTGCAGCCTGCATACACGCCCACATGTCTAATGTAAATATGTGACCTGGCTATCTCTGAGAACAAGTAACCGTTCTCTCCAGCATAAAAGACAACTGAGCATGTACAGGTCGGCTACTCTGCCTATTAGCTGGCCTTCCCCAAATAAACATTGCAGGAGGGAAGGATCTGTGCATAAAGGTTAAAACAGCCTTTTTACACAATGCAGAGGATTAACCCCTTAAGTTCCACAGGGAGTATAACTAAGCATGCTACGCTGCATATACATACTGATTACACTGTTGTGGGTTTAGTAACACTTTAACAGTGGACAGAGCAGTCTTATCTTGCAGAAAGGAGAGGGGAGGAGGAGGGAGGGAGGAGCAGAGAAGTGCCTTGCCACCAGGCCCAGACTGGGACAAAAAATAGGCCCAGGCATTTTAGATTGCGAATATCCCGCCACCAACAGCCCCTGCTCAGAGTCGGTTCACTGCACTGGAATGTAAAGGGGTACTGTTTATTCACAAACTGAAGCATAGTGCATTTTATCTTATTTCCATACCACGTTCTGCCTACTTTTCCCATAAAATCATCCACTTGAATTGTTCACATCATCCTCCATGCACTTTGTCCACTTTAAATCATGTTATCTCTGTCTACACAACCTTCTGTCCACTTTCCCTAAACAATCTTCTGTCCACTTTGTCCACTCTAGCAACTGTTCTGTCTGCTCCGCCTCCATACCACATTACAAATCTGCTCATTTTACCCATACATCTTCTGTCAACTCTACCTACCTATATCTTAAGACCCACCTCTTCTGAAGACACAGGCCGACACTGGCTGCAAAAAGCGCCTTGAGGCGATTTAGTTTGCATATGTAACGGTATACAAGTTACTCACTCACTCACTCACTACCAGTATAAAGAGTAGAGGTAGGGCTGCAGCCGAAACTTCCTCTGCAGACAGCTTGGGCGTGCCTTTCATTCATACACCTGATTACCGCCTGAGCCCTGGCTGCCAGTTTCGCAATTGGCCTGCTCGGGTTCCCTGGAGCACAGGTGGGGCAGGAGAGGAGACACAGGCATGGCTGCGCAGGAGGTGAGTGGCGGCCGTGGTCGCCGCTTACCTCCCACTTTGCAGCCCGGTCATGAACAGGCCACCAACTGGGCAACCCTGACCCACCGGGCAAATGCCCAGTGTGCCCTATGGCCAGTCCTGGACTGCTTGCCACCCTATGCTAGAGGGCTGTGTGTTTCTATTGATACACACAGTGTAGGGAGACACAACTGTAGTCCCTGCATGCAAGAGTGGCTTCATAAAATCCTGCAAAATAAAAGGAGTTACCCTGAAACAGTAAGCCTCGGGCAGCAGTCCTGGCACCAGCTTAAACAGGAACATAGGCAAGGATTAAAAGATGAAGGAGCTGCATGCTCAGTAAGTGTCTATAAGAACGTCTGAAAGCACTGAAAGTGTACCTTCACCCCAAAGGGGAAGTTCTGTTTTTAAGGCACAATTTTTTTGGGGGTGGGAGTGGGTACCTGGTTTTGACAGGTACCCACTCACCAACTCAGATCCAGTTAAGATGCTGTCACCGGAGACTTAAGACTGGTGGAAAAAAAGGCTTGGGTGAGCACAGCGCTGGATCTTGGGACAGGCGAGTGTCTGTTTATTAAAAGTTCCCAGTTACAGTTTTTGAAACTGCCGACTTTTAATTTTCAGAAATAGGACTAGAGCTCCTCTTTACGGAGAATTTAATATCACTTTATGGGTTTCTGTTGCCTATTCAGATATACCTACTTGGCTTATCATTTTAACCACTTGAGACCCGCGCTATAGACGAAAGACATCTGCAGCGCGACTCTCAAGTGCCGGATGGACGTCCCTGGACGTCCTGCTGTTTACATTCCCCCCGCACGCCGCCGAGGGCGCGCGGCGGGGAACAGCCAGACCTGCGGTGTAACATGTTGCCGATGCGCCTGCCTGGCGGCCGCAATGTCCTCCAGGTACGCGCGATCGGCTGTTACAGAGCAAGGGACGTGGATCTCTGTGTGTAAACACAGAGATCCATGTCCTGTCAGGGAGAGAGGAGACCGATGCTGTGTTCCTTGTACATAGGGACACAGATCGGTCACCTCCCCCAGTCACTCCCCTCCCCCACACAGTTAGAATCACTCCCAGGGAACATATTTAACCCCTTGATCACCCCCTAGTGTTAACCCCTTCCCTGCCAGTCACATTTAAACAGTAATCAATGCATTGCACTGTTCGCTTTATAAATGTGAATGGTCCCAAAATAGAGTCAAAAGTGGCCGATATGTCCGCTGCAACATCGCAGGCCTGACAAAAATCGCAGATAACAGCCATTACTAGTAAAAAAATAATAAAAAAAAATATATATATATATATATAATAAAAATGTCATAAATCTATCCCCTATTTTGTAGGCGCTATAACTTTTGCCAATCACTATACGCTTATTGCAATTTTTTTTACCAAAAATATGTGCAAGAATATGTTTCGGCCTAAACTGAGAAAAAAAATTGTTTAAAAAAAGAAAAAAATTGGGGTATTATAATAGCAAAAAGTAAAAAAAGTGTTTTTTTTCGAATTCTTTTGTGTTTATAGCGCAAAAAATAAAAACCGCAGAGGTGATCAAATACCACCAAAAGAAAGCTCTATTTGTGAGAAAAAAATTCTAAAAATATCATTTGGGTACAGCGTTAGATGACAACGCAATTGTCATTCAAAGTGCGTCAGCGCTGAAAGCTGAAAATTGGTCTGCGTACGAAGGGGGTTTAAGTGCCCAGTAAGCAAGTGGTTAAGGTTTTAGCTAATAATAAGTCTTGTGTAAATCAGAATTGGTGTAGCAAGTATCGAAATTTTAAATCACATAAGTTTAAAACATCAGCATATAAACACATTTAGGAGGTGATGTAATGTAAGCAGGTGAATCAATAGGGTTTTTTCTGTGTTGTGTTTATTCCATACGTTTTAATCATTGTAGTTTTGGTTGCTTGTTTACATTTCTATATTTGCATTGCTAACTTATGTTTCTCTGGCTGAAGTGGTACTTCCTGGAAGCAGTGGTGTCCCCTGGTGTAGTAAAACATGGCGTCTCCCCCCCCCCCCACGTCTATCCTGCCCAGCGTCCTGCAGGCAATGCACAGTCACGAGGCGCACCCCAAACCGGCCCCTGTAAATGATGGTATAGGGTGGTATAGTGGCAGGTTAGGGTCCTATAGGGTGGTATTGTGGCAGGCTAGGGTGGTATTGTGGCAGGCTAGGGTGGTACTGTGGCAGGCTAGGGTGGTATAGGGCAGGCTGAGGTGGTATAGGGCAGGCTGAGGTGGTATAGGGCAGGTTAGGGTGGTAAAGGAGAAGTTAAGGTAATATAGGGCAGCTTGGGGTGGTATAGGGCAGCTTGGGGTGGCATATTGGCAGTTCGAGGTGGGGCAGGTTAGGACTCTATGTAGTGACAGTGTGCAGTAATTTACAGCATAGCTGCAGAGATGAAGACACCCGGGGCTGCTATGTCCTCACCTCTTTCTCCTCCTTCAGCCTCGGGATTAGCCAGAGTGAAGGAGTCTGTGGGAAGAGTGGAGGAGGCAGCCACACCCCCAGCTCTGCCCACCAACTCCGGCTGCCTCGGGAGATATATTGGAGATCCCTGAAGGACAGCTTCACCTGATTTCATGGCAGGGGAGTGTTATAGGCAGCACCGCTTCGCTGCAGCTCTGCAAGTGCAGGCAATATAGTGCACTGTGTAGCAGGTGTCACCAGGTGCAGACCCCCCCTTGCTACGCCACTGCCTGGAAGATAAGGGTTAACACCGCTAGTCAGGTTTTCCTGCAACTTTGGGGGAAGTACCGCCCCCTACCGAAGCAAACCTATAAAAAGGAGAGGGGAACCACCCAGTTTTAGGGTTTGAAAACTGGCCTATAGACATATGTCTGTCTCTGGGTGGTTATTTTTAGATTTTTGCATCATATGGACGTGACTTCCCTTCACTTCCTGTCTTGGAGACACAACAGGAAGTGAGAGGAAATCTCCCCAATATAAAGAAATATTGCTCTTAGAAGGTTGTCACAAATTTATCTGTCCCAATTGGAAGATATTTCCTCACCTCTTGCTCTCAGGAATACTCTAAAATGTAGGATTTCCCCTTATTTTCGGTCTTGGGGACAGTGATTATCTAAACAAATTGAAGGGTAAATCTCCCAGGGAACTCGAGCTGCAAAAAACTTGGTAGAGGGTCTAACCCTTCCCCACTTTATCCAAAACGA
The DNA here is from genome assembly GCA_029206835.1 of Rana muscosa. Taxonomy (NCBI): domain Eukaryota; kingdom Metazoa; phylum Chordata; class Amphibia; order Anura; family Ranidae; genus Rana; species Rana muscosa. Next base: position 929,114,895 of record CM055116.1, on the reverse strand, counting down.
AATAAAAAAGATTTTTCCTTTAGGTACACTAACTCTTCTGATGCCAGATACAACTATCGTACAATCATTTGACCTTTGTAGGTTTCCCCAGGGAGATAGCTTTAGCAAGCACTTCCGATGCGATTACTTCCTTCAGTATAACTAAGCAGTCTAATCACTCTTGAGCATTGTAAAAGGCCCAGTCTCTGTATTATGTACTGTCAGAAAGAAACAAAACAGTCTCTATATCTTATATTGAAGAGAAGCAAAGATTGCAAGTTTATAGAGAAATATTCCGTTTGCATTACCAGCAGCCCAGAAAAACTATCTCCATATAAAATGGAAAACTAGTAGACAAAGGACACAGAAAAAGAAGATATTGATTACTGTGCCTCCCGAGAATAACAAATACTGCTGGGAAGATATTGCCGACACAGCCCTGTGGAAGGAGTAGTCGGAACTACATTTTCTTAAGGTGCCTAGAGTAAGGTGACCAGATTTTTTAAATTAAATCCGGGGCCTTTTTTTTTTATTAACAAATGGTGAACTATTTTATACACATTTTCCGCAAATTATATATGCAGTCAGTGGTAAAGCATGGATTGTCAGCGCCCGGGACAAGGCAAGAAATTTGCGCCCACTAACCCGCAGGCTTTTAGCACTCCCCGAGTCCCTTCCACTAGTACAGTAGGACTGACCAACCTGATTCCTATACTGACCTACCCAATTCCTACACTGACCACCACACTAACCTACCTGATTCCTACACTGACCACTACAAACCGGGGAAGTCTAGTCACACTAACGGGGAGGCATTCTGCACATGGCCGGGGCACAGTAATAATTTTTCACCCCCCCTAAATGTTCTGCACATGGCCGGGGCACAGTAATAATTTTTCACCCCCCCTAAATGTTGCACCTGGGGCAAGAGTACCGGCTGCAGTGCAGCTGTCGTTCGAAAATGCATTACAAATGCATTACAACACATGACATCACTTCCGAATTTTTATTCTGTCGTATGGACCTCAAGTCGCATCAAAGTCAGACCAAAGTAGTGCAGGGACTACTTTGAAGTCACACAGATATGAATGGAACTCATTGGAAATCATGGGGTACGACTTTGCAGTCCCAAGTCACAGGACAAATCACACAGCGGTGAAAGGGGCCTTAGTCCAACTTGCCACATTGCTGCTATAAAAGGAACACTAATCATTGACCTTAAACAGTACATTTTGCTAAAAGTGCTGATAACTGTACAAAAATTGAGGTTTCAAATTGAATATTTGTACATTTTCTGTGCAACCCAGTACTCATCATTTGCTGCCCTGTTAGAAAGAGTCAGGAAAATTAAAAAATTTTTTTAGCTTCTATGGGATTACCAGAAAACATAAAATGTATGTTTGAAAATGGTTTCAACTGACAGTGGAACGTTAGTCAGAAAACTAAAGTGTTACTAAACCCAGGACCCTGCATTCACTATATCTGGTCTCCCACAGTACACAGAACATGGAAATGCAATATCAATAAAAGATTAAATTTTATTACATGAAGCATAAAAACAATACACAAAATTATTAACCATCCTTCAAGATATGTAGGTCAGTTTTCAAAAAGATGCAATTCACTGCTTGATTTCCACTCAACTAGTTTCGCTCCCAGCGGAGCTTCTTCAGGAGTGTAATAGAGTAATAGCAGGTTTAAACTGTGAATACAGGATGTACAACAATTAGCAACATAGAATGGTTAAAAGTATGTAAGACTTTAATGTTGAACATTTCAGAAAAATTGATAAATTGACGTGCCCAAAGCACGCTAATGGTTAAGTAGTTCATAAGGGTAGATCATTAACACAATAGATCCGTTCACACTGAAATGGTGATGGCCCATGCTGAGCATCATACAAACACATATGTATACACTCACCGACTTACATGTGTAGCTACAAACTGGAAGAACAAATGGCATTTCCACTGGTATTAGTTGACCGGTTTGCCCAATCCACTGAAACAACCCATAGGGTTAGCAACCACAAGGGTAAAGAAAATCTATTGAAGACTGGAAATAGAAAGCATACAAAAGGTATATAGTGAATAGATGTTAAATCTAGCAAATTCAACATAATTCATCCTGAAATGGATGGAAAGACAACCTCTTACCTTGAGAGGTTGTTAGTATGGGTCACTAGATCCAAAGTCAGCAGTATGCCAATACTAAATCTTTCCCTTCTCAGCGCACTGCCTCGTCTCGGGCACCCATCACGACCAGGGCAACCTCGGCCAAAATCTCCTCAACTTCCGGCACTGCGATGACACATTCTATCCAACCACTCATCACTCCCATCTCCACCTCAGCCCTCACTTCCTCACTTGCGGCACAGGTAAGCAATTCTGCGCACCCTTGTCTTTCCAATCAGGCGGATTTTCGGCTGGCTCAGCCAGCTCCGTCGTTGGCACTAGACCCAAGGAAGCAGGTAAATTCAGATCCACAGAATCAAAAATTCTCGAAAACGAACTTGAGGTAATCAATTTGTCCTCATATGCATTGACCCCTGATCAGATCTCAGTTTTAAAACTGGGACTTACTTTTTGCCCTACTCACCAAATTGATAAGTTCGAACTCATCAAAGATTTAAATCTATTTTCCAGGAAATTACTATTCCGAGTTCTTTATGACAAACCTGAAGATCAGTCTCAGACTACCACTCTGGCCAATCCTTTATGGCAGGAAATGAACATTGAGGACTTAAAGGCTCTTGAGGAACTCATGGAGCTATGGGAGGAGGGCAACGTTGACCTCACGGACCTTGATGAGGCACGGGCTCTAGAGGAACAGTGTATGTCAACGTTGCCCTCCCCTCCCCCCCAGGCCCCATCCTCCTCTAATCCTTTGGTAATAAAATCTGTTCAACGGGAATACAAACCCAAATCCAATTTATTCCCATTACTACAGGGAAATCCTAATATTTGGGCTTTCACAAAACAGGTGACGTTGGAGATAAACCAGTCAAACTGGAAATCACAGGCCGATTCCAATCTTAGTGATTCTCAACGTGAGGCATTGCGATCTCTACAGCTCAACAAAGAGATTATCATCAAGCCCTCCGACAAGGGGGGCAACTTGGTGGTTATGAACTGTTGTGACTATGAGCAAATGGTCATGAACCTACTGACCAACAAAAGTTGGTACCGGAAAGTATCTAGTGCTCATTTGCATCTGGTTACTGAACGGTACAGACATTTGATCGGCAGTGCATATCATGATGGTTTAATCACCAAAAAAACTTGGGAATTTCTCAGTGTCGCCAATCCTAGAACCCCCACTCTCTATGCATTACCTAAAGTTCACAAGAACTTGTCCTCTCCCCCGGGACGTCCTATTGTCTCGGGCAATGGTTCCCTGACAGAGACGGCTAGTCAACTGATCGATGACTTTCTCAGACCTCATGTTGAAGGGCTGGTATCGTATCTACAGGATACAACTGACCTTTTAAGAACCTTAGATGGCATTTCTGTGCCTGAGGGATCTTGGTTGGTGGCACTTGATGTTGAGGCCCTCTACAACTCCATACCACACCAACTTGGTGTGGAGGTTGTGGAGGGCTTCATCACCGAGGATGGGGGCATCCCTCGGGCCTATATCTCGTTCATTTTGAACCTTCTCGAATTCATTTTATCTAACAATATTTTTTTGTTTGGAGACTCCCACTACCTCCAGATACAGGGGGTGGCAATGGGGACCAAGTGTGCCCCCTCCTACGCGAACCTGTATCTGGGGGGGTGGGAGAGAAACCTCTTTTTTAGAGAGGATTTACAGAGCCATTTGGATTTTATCCCAATATGGCGACGATTCATTGACGATATTTTCTTTATTTGGACCGGCCCCAGAGATGCCCTTACCACTTTCCTTGATTCCTTAAAGATCAATAACTTTAATCTCAAATTCACTTTTGAAATTAGCCAAAGGGAGTTGACCTTTCTGGATCTCAAAATCAACATCAAAACTGATGGTACCATCAGCACCTCCCTTTATCGTAAATCTTCGGCTGGAAACTCCCTGCTGCATGCAGGGAGTGCCCATCCCAAACCTCTGATCTCAAGTGTGCCCTATGGGCAATATTTGAGATTGCGGCGGAACTGTAGCAGTTCAAAGGACTTTGAACATGAGGCTAAACTATTGAGGGCCCGTTTTTTAGAACGAGGTTACAGCAACAAGTGCCTTAAAAAGGCTTATGCTAGAACCAAAAAACAAAATAGAAGTGCTCTTCTGCATGGTCCCAAGAAAACAAAATCTGACCCGGGTGTTAGGTTGATAACTACATTTTCAAACCAACACCAACAGGTGCGCCTCATCCTACAAAAATACTGGTACCTACTAACCAGCGATGATCAAATTTCTAAATTTATCAAACCGTATCCACAGATCACCTACAAGAGAGCGCGATCTCTACGAGACACTCTGGTCCATAGCCACTTTTCTTCATCGCCGTCTAATCCCATCCCGTTTAGGGGCACTAGGCCTTGTCATAAATGTAAATTCTGCAGATATTTACATTCCTCCTCCACGGTTACTCTTCCGGACGGACAAGTACACAGACCTATGTTTTCAGTCACGTGCCAATCCATTGGTATAGTATACTTAATGCAATGCCAATGTGATGCATTCTATGTCGGCAAGACCAAAAGGCCCTTCTTTCACCGTGTCAGAGACCATGTTTCTCTGATAAGGAAAAAGAAAATGGAAACCCCAATTAGCCGGCATGTAGGTCTGTTTCATCAATTTGATAGTGCAGTAATGCATTTTTCCGCCTTAGAACACATTCCCCCAGGGGAGAGAGGAGGGAATTTTGATAAAATTCTACTGCAGAAAGAGGCCAGATGGATCCATAGGTTATCAGCTCTTAGGCACCCTGGTTTAAACGATGCCTTTAGCTTTAAGCCGTTTTTATAGAGTTCTGCCGTGAATTACTATAGCATTGTTCGTCCAACATTTACTCCATTATCTAATATTCATCAATATATTTTTTTTAATTTTTTGCTATATTGTTATAAATTCAAATTGAGTCCAGTTATCATTTTTTCATTTCATATTATTTTATCTTCAATCTTTTTTCATTTCTTTATCTCACTTAGATTCATCCCTTGCAACACTTTGCATTCCTCATATATTAACACATGTTTCCTAAGTTGGAAAGTTTAACTTACAATGTATTTTTCATGATTCATGTAATCCGTCATACTGTATGTTCATGTTCCATCCTGAGCTTCACCAGTTCCGCCCATTTGCTTTACTTCAGACCCTTGCTACAAATTGGGTTTACTCTTTGTGAAAAATTGGCATTCTAGTTATTATCTAATTTCGATTATTTATCTACTTGGGTGACACAATGTGTCCCTGTATAATAATAAAAAAAAAATTTTCATACCAAATTTATTTTCTCTATATTGCATCTGGTATTTGCTGACTGGCTCAATTCATGATTCACCCCGGGCAACCATACGGACGCCCGGGGGCCCCCTGCTTTGATATACTCGTGATGCCAGTCGAGCTTTCAATGGGGTGCCCCAAATTGATGATCAATGTTGACAGTCATTCTGTGAGTTCCACCTGCGCTGCTTCAATATAGATTTTGATTATTAATGTCATTACACCATATATACTCTTGTTCCCACTCTCTCAATGACGCTGGGTTCATTTACTATTATCTATATATTCTGTTTTCCCTTATTTAAGATGGCGCGGCTGGCCTCAGCAGCGTCCAGCTGACTGACACACACCTCGCTTGGTGTGTGACACGCCACGTTGGCTGCTGTCTCAATGACGCTCACGCCAGTCCAACTCTTGGACGGCGGTGCGCGTCATCATTGATCCACCAATGTACGTCCGCATCGCGGCGATGACGTCAGACGCCGCCGCGATGGGGGTATTTTAAATGCGGCTCCGGTCCGCCGACAGTCTGCGAGGATCTTTCGCCGCCCTGGGGCTTGGAGATATACCTGCTCCAGCCGGACGGATTCTGACCCCTTTTCAACTTGCCCAGGTAGGCTGCTGTTATGGACAATCGCTTGTCCGCTGTGTTGATAACTTTCTCCTCGCAGTGGCCGAGGTTGCTCATCACTTTGTCTGCTATATTTTTTTATTTACAGCTGGTGACCAGCTCATCCATCCCACCCAACCATCTTGAGTGCAATGTAACCAGTGAAGTTATTTTTTCACTATGTGTTTCCAATCATTCAGCCCGAGGGTTTGTCTTTCTTAGCACAAATAGACACTTTGTGCTCTATAAGGATTTTTACAACTCCCTATTGGCATACTGCTGACTTTGGATCTAGTGACCCATACTAACAACCTCTCAAGGTAAGAGGTTGTCTTTCCATCCATTTCAGGATGAATTATGTTGAATTTGCTAGATTTAACATCTATTCACTATATACCTTTTGTATGCTTTCTATTTCCAGTCTTCAATAGATTTTCTTTACCCTTGTGGTTGCTAACCCTATGGGTTGTTTCAGTGGATTGGGCAAACCGGTCAACTAATACCAGTGGAAATGCCATTTGTTCTTCCAGTTTGTAGCTACACATGTAAGTCGGTGAGTGTATACATATGTGTTTGTATGATGCTCAGCATGGGCCATCACCATTTCAGTGTGAACGGATCTATTGTGTTAATGATCTACCCTTATGAACTACTTAACCATTAGCGTGCTTTGGGCACGTCAATTTATCAATTTTTCTGAAATGTTCAACATTAAAGTCTTACATACTTTTAACCATTCTATGTTGCTAATTGTTGTACATCCTGTATTCACAGTTTAAACCTGCTATTACTCTATTACACTCCTGAAGAAGCTCCGCTGGGAGCGAAACTAGTTGAGTGGAAATCAAGCAGTGAATTGCATCTTTTTGAAAACTGACCTACATATCTTGAAGGATGGTTAATAATTTTGTGTATTGTTTTTATGCTTCATGTAATAAAATTTAATCTTTTATTGATTTTGACAATTGTGTTTATCTCTATCAAGCACCGTGTTTTCAAAAAATCCCTGGGTACTGAGTATACCCGCTGTCCCCCCCTTTTTCTCATATTAAATTACAATGGGATGTGGTGCTTTTTGATTTGACCAAGAGTACCCCAATATATTAGTTATGGAAATGCAATAGTTTTAGTAAATATAAACTGCTAAACACCTTTTTTCGTTAGATAAGTCTTGTGACTTCTATTAGTGTCTGGTTAAAGCTTGTAGACTGAGTTTTCATTATGCTCCGACTGTCCTATCAGGCTGCAGGACCCCTGACCCTCTGTCTGGACAGTGCTGATAGGAGAGTGCGTGTGATCAGCACAGGGCCAAAGGAAAAAAAAAAACGCTTTTGTAATACACACTAAACTGAGCATGTGCAGCTTGTCCCCTAGCCTCTGTTCTATCAGAATATAGATTGGGGACAGGTGAAGAAGGGGAGGTTTAGAGAAGACCGGATCAAACCGCCTTTTTACACAATGAAGAGTATTAATCCGTTATGTCTCACAGCGAGTATGACAAACATACTAAATGCACATACAGACTGATTTTACTGTTGTGGGTTTAGTAACACTTTAGTCCCCTTTCACACTGAGGCGTTTTCAGGCTCTTTTGGGCTAAAAATAGCGCCTGTAAAGTGCCTGAAAAACGCCTCCCCAGGAGTGCTAGTGTGAAAGCCAGAGTGCTTTACCCATAACAACTTGATAAAAAAAATAATGTTCTTTAGCAAAGAACAGACCTTCCACATTAATAATTATGCTACCAAAATTAGCACTTCGGCAGCGGCGCTACATGGGCACATTTAACCCTTTATTAGGCCGCTAGTAGGGGTTAAAAGCACCCCGCTAGCAGCCGAATAGCGCCGCTAAGACGCCCTTAAAACTAGCAGCGTTTTACCATCAATGCCCATCTGCCCCAGTGTGAAAGCAACCTTAAGTCCTGCTAGATGACTTAAGGCTGGCCCTCTTTGCAGGTATAGCTTGTATGTAAAAAATTAAAAATAAGTGCCTATAGTTTAAAATCCATTAATACACTGTCTCGTCCTGCTCTGCACATGCCCAGTTGCTCACTATTTTTCAGCACTGTGCCTAAAATTTAAGCCACTATAGGCTGATGTACTGATAGCCTAAAGATTTACTGCTGCTCATGGGGCTCTGGGCTTCAGGAAATGGTAGCCTCCGGCAAGAAAGAGCAATGCTGGAGGCAATTTATAGCACACACTAATTTTGGTAGCATAATTATTAATGTGGAATGTATGTTCCTAGCTAAAGAATGTTATTTTTTTTTATCAAGTTGTTATGGGTAAAGTTCTGCTATAAAGTAGAATTCCAGGTTTCCTCGGACTTTGAATAGTTTGTTTGAGGTAAGCTAGCTGAAATGTACTATACATTTCTTGACTTACATATGTACCCCACTGTCAGCGCGCTATGTATTCATCAACTACATACAGCACTGTGTCCCAGCAGCGGAATGGGGATTTCTGGCTCATCCCAAAAACAAAATCGAGTCAGACTGAGCGCTGCTCAGCCATTTATAGGCAGCCTAGTATTTTATGACTGAATGCAAGGCTTCCTCTGATTGTGGAGACTTAGGTGGATGATGTCACAATATTTATTATAGCCAGAGGAAACCTTGTATTAATTTATAAAACACAAAGCTTACTATGAATGGCTGAGCAGCGCTGAACCAAACTCAATTTTGTTGTGGGAACGGGAAGGGAAGTCCTCGTACTGCTGAATAATGATCAAGTTACACACAGAGTTCAGAGGGTAAGATTAAAGCTGGAGGGTGTATTTTAAATGGATTTCTCTAAAAAATAAAGCATGGAGACTTGGATGGATGGGTGAGTTTGCTGTGAATATTAAAAATGTAGAAAAATAAGGATTTTACGGTGAGTAAAAAATTCTCTCTGAGTTCATGGACGGACACAGCTTCCTATTGACAAGTGGGTATTATCCTTAATTTAGGAGTGACTAGGCAGAAAACTTGTATTAAGTATTAAAACACCACACCCTCTACAGCACCACCCAGGGGGCGGACCCTCTGGGTATAATCCCTCTCTCTGCACCTCGCAGATCAGTTCGTCAAAAAGCAGTACAAACTTAAAACGAGGGGTGGGTGCTGTGTCCGTCAATGAACTCAGAGAAAAGGATTTTTCGATGAGTAAAAAATCCTATTTACTCTTTCGTTCATGGACAGACACAGCTTCCTATTGACAAGTGGGACGTCCCAAAGCAGTGTCAAAAACGAGGGGTGGGAACAACACAACTTCACCCCAAATCAAAAACAGAGCTCCTCAACAGAGGAGTTGCAACTCTAAACAGCTGCCTGCAATACCTTGCAGCCGAAAGAAGCATCCGAAGATGCATACACATCAACTTGTAAAGTTTCGTGAAAGTGTGAACGGAAGAGCAGGTCGCCGCCTCCACAAATACAACGTTGTCTCCTAGGATTCGATGGATGAGGACAGAAGGATGGCAGTACAATGTCTTCCTTGAGATGGAAGGTCGAACGACCCTAGGAAGAAAAGAAGGCTGCGGACGCAGCACCACCTATCCTTGTGGAAGATCAGATAAGGAGCCTTGCAAGACAAGGCTGCCGGCTCAGAAAACCGTCTTAACTGACGTAAACCAAGAGGCACATCTTGCCCTAGTCGAATGCGCCAGGAAAGGGAGGCGCCTTACCCTTCATTGCGAAAGCCTGATCACGATCTGTCGGATCCACCTAGAGATGGTGGACGATGAGACCGCTGGGCCCTACTTGGGACCAGCCACCGAAACAAACAGTGGGTCTGGACTCTGGAACGTAGCAGTACCAGACAATCATTCTCTCAGAGTTTGGACAACGTCCAAGGAATGCAACGTCGTCTCCTTAGGATTCGACGGATGAGGACACAAGGATGGAAGTACAATGTCTTCCTTGAGATGGAAGATCAAAACACGACCTTAGGAAGAAAAGAAGGCTGCGGACGCAGCACCACCTTATCCTTGTGGAAGATCAGATAGGGAGGCTTGCATGACAAGGCTGTCCACTCAGAAACCCGTCCTAACTGATGTAACAGCCACCAAAAGGACCACTTTCTGAGAAAGTGTCAACAAGGGAATCTTCCTGATGTTTTCAAATGGTGGTTTCTGAGGCACCTAGAGGCCATGCTGTTGAAGCCATTGACTGCAAGCAGGATGGCATATGGGACCCTGCGCCAGCAGGTCCTCTCGTAGTGGTAGAAGCCAAAACGACGAGCAACACAAGCCCCACGGAGGTAGTGGAGGGTGGACCGGAGGGGCCGCCTGCCGAACCCACTGTACAAACGTTTTCACTAGAGAGTGAGCCACCAGGGGTCGTTGAAAAAAAGACAGCCAGGGCAGATACCTGGCCCCTAATTGTACTTAAAGTAAAATTTTTGGCCCGTTGCCTGCTGAGAACAGCAGGACTCTGGAACCAAATAAGTACGCGGATGCCACCTCATTTCCTCACAAATGGATATGCAGGTCTTCCAAGTGCAATGGTAATCTTCCTAGGGGATGATTTCCGAGTACTCCTCATGGTAGAGATCACAGAGTCTGACAGGCCCCAGTCTCTTAGCACCTGGCTCTCAAGCCATGCCGTTAAGCCAGTGGCTGTAAAAAAACAGGATGGCGTATGGGACCTTGCGACAGCAGATCCTCCTTCGTGGTAGATGTCAACAGGCGTCTGCTACCAGATCGGCGTACCAAGGACGCGGAGGCCAATTCAGAGCAATTGGGACCATTGTAATCCTCTCTGCCTCCAGTCTGCGAAGCAGATGAGGAAGGAGCTTCCGAGGAGGAAAGGCATAGATTAGCCGGTACTGACTCCACAGTGCCATCAACGCATCTGTCGTGTTTGCCTATGGGTCTCTTGACCTGGCCACAAACCTCAACACCTTCCGATTGAGTCGCAACTCAGGGAGTTCGCCTGCCAGTTTCCCACGCCCAGAATGTATACGGCCGACAGGCCTGGTATGCTCCTTTCTGCCCCCCTTAGGAGGTGAGCGACCTCTGATGCTGCAGTAGAGCTGCTTGTTCCTCCTAGAACATTGACCTACGCCACCACTGTGGTGTTTGTCCGACTGGATTCTGACTGGACGCCCTTGTAGCCTCTGAGACCATGTGGAGAGGCAAAGACAGATCGCCCGGATTTCAGGGCAATGATCTGCAAGTGGGATTCCTCTGGAGTCCAGCGACCCAGGTAGACTGAGCTCCTCAGACTCCTCTGCAACTAGGAAGACAGGTGTCCGCCGTGACCCCCATCCAGTAAAAAAGAAGGAACGACTTCCCAGACAGAAATGCCGGTGATGTCGGCCACCAACTAGGGAGGTCCTGATTAGGTGGTTTACCCGGATTTTGATAATCCAGGGATGAAGGGCACTTGACCCTTCAGGACAGAGTTACCTTCTGTAACACTCGCGTGTGAAATAGTGCCTATGGTACCGCCTCAAAGGGGGCTACCATGAGGCCCAGGACTCACCTGCAAAAGTGGCGTGACAACCATCTTTGGGATGTCAACTGCCGCACCGCAGCCCGAAGGGTCTGCAACTTTCCCATAGGGAGAAAAAAAAATTCGCCTCTGAGGAGTCCAGAATCAACCCTAGATACACTGGGAGTTGGGACGGTACCAATACTGACTTCTGGGTGTTCAGCACCCAACCAAGTACCGGCGGGTCTGACAGGTTATAGACATGCTCACTTCTAATTTTGAGTTTGAAGTGATCCTCAGAAGAAGATGGTCCAAGTTGCCCATGATAGCGATGCCACGCTGTCTTAGTAGGGCCAAAATTGGGGCAAGCACCTTGGTGCCGATGCCAGGCCAAAGGGGAGAGCCACCAATGGTAATGGTCTTCCCCGGCCGCCAACGCAGACATCTGATGCCTGGTGCATATGGAGACATGCAAGCATGCGTCATTGCACTCCGAACAGATTCGAGTAGAACCCCTGAACCCGTTCCTGTACTAAGACAGGAAGGACCACCCTGCGTATCAGCAGGTCTTGGACCGCCCCATATAGAGCTTCCAGACAAGTCAGCTGAAGCTGGCGGTTTAGAGAGAAAAAAATCTGTTCGGTAGGCAAGCAAGGTTGGGCTTGCGAACACCAGGGACGCTTCTGTCCATCAACAGGCGCTTTATCGGCCTGGGGTCGTTTACCTGCCGCACTAGGCATACGAAAGGACCGCTTGTGCGCGGTGAAGGCGGGCCCTTGCCTATGGCGTGGCTCCTTACCTTTTTTGTATTGTGGAAGCAACGTGCTCTTACCTCCTGGGGCATCTTTATTGATGTCATCCAGAGAGGCCCCAAAAAGTCTGTCGCCTTAAAAGGGCAGATCCAACAGGGCCTTCTTGGAAGATTGGTCCGCAGACCAGCACCTTAGCTAGATCAGGCGGCGTATCGCCACCGCCTAAACCGAGGCCCAAGACAGCAAGGGGATAGTATCCATGTCTGACTCGCAGACAGACTTAAGGCCCTGTACCAACTGGTTGACCAGAGCTACCTCGTTCGGAGGAGACTCCCGTGCTTTTAACCCCTGGAGTAGCATCTTTGCCTACTCAGTAAGTGTCAGACATCAGAAAACCCCAGCTAATGCTGGACGCACCGGTGAGCCCCCCACTGTGTATAGGTAGCGAGTGTCCCTGAAGACAGGAGCCCCTTCCACTAAATTTGTGGTAACTTGTTAAGTCAGGACACAGGGGGGTGGACTATCGGGGGAGAGGTCCATTTTTTCAGGAAACTCTCCTCAAAGGGGTACCGCACTGCAAAATTCTTTGGGGTTGCAAAGACCCTCAGTGGGTTTTTCCACTCCTTGTTCAAAAGCTCATCAGGATAAGACACACAAGTAAACACCTTAGCAGTGCGGGCCGGTTTACGGAACCCAAAGGGGAGCAGTGTCTCTGCTGCTTCTGGAGCATTCTCCAATTTTAGCGTATCCCGCACTGCAGTGATAAGGTCAGATACCAAAGCCTTTTCGTGTCGACTGGGACCTGGAGTCAGTCTCACTGTCCGATCGGTCACGGTCTGCAGTCTCTGAAGCATCAGAATCTGGGCCATGAGCCACAACTGGGCCTGGTTCTGCATCAGAATTATCCCCAGAAGATGGCAGGGGACGGGGGCGTTTATCACCCCCCCGTGTTCCCATGTGCCGCTTCCACCTTGGCAACCAAAGCCTCCAGGATTGCCGACATAGTGACCACAGATACATCAGGGGCACCAGTTGCTAACTCAGGGTTTTCAGGGAAGAAGACGTCTGCTTCTGACGTCATGCTGAGCCACGTGCCTGACACCCACAGGGACTCCAGGCAAGGTATCAATATTCACCCTCCTAGCTGCTACAGAGATGCAGGGTCTCCCAGAGGACTAACCACCCTTAGAAACGGTACCGCTATCGCTGCCGTCTGCTCCCGCCTGAGATGCTCTCCCACCGCTGCCTGTGTCAGTCTGATCCTCATCAGCGTTTGTATGATTTTGCGCCAGTGAAATTCACCCTAGAGGCCGAAGCCGGCCGCAAATTGGCCGTACTGAAACCAGTGTGGGCCATAAGAAAATGGCCGCCGAACCATCAATAGAGGCAAAAGCGGCCGCGGACCACAAAAATATGGCCGCCGAGCGGTGGTCTATACATGCAGGCGTGAACCATAAGAAAAATGGTCGCCAAGCAGTCGATAGAGGCCAAAAGCGGGCACGAACCACAAGAAAATGGCCACCGAGCGGCGGTATATACATATAGGCGCGAACCACAAGAAAATGGCCGCCGATCACCAGAGGCCAAACAGGCGTGGACCACCAGAAAATGGCCGCCGACAGCATGGAGGGAGAAGGCACACACAGGTAAGCAGGAAAATTTAATTTTTAATGACCGCTACAGCGCAGTCCCGCTCCAGATGGAGCCCCCTAGGTGACCCCCAGCACCCAGCCTTAGCTCAGAGCCCAGGGATGAGGGAAGGCAGGGAGAGAGGAAAGAAAGGGCCACAACCACTTACTTGATCTCTCCAGGAATGTCCAGCCACGTCACCCTGCCGAAGCAGGGGAGCTACTTACCTTTCCTGCATGGATTATGCTGGAAGACATTCTGGACAGATCATCTTCCACGCACGGAGGTGACTGTTGGCCCGGCATGCTGTGATTGAGCCCTAGGGAACGATCATATGCATGCCCTGGAGCGCGAAGCTCACTGGCCACCCGTGGAGCGACGGGCATGTTGTGGAAAACCCAGCGCGTAGCTAGGGTCGTCACACTCTCGATGGCCGAAACTGGGGAGACTACAAGGATCTGGGATCCAGCCTGTCACCCAGTCGGCAGTGGATCGAAGATGGCAGGAAACAAAAACCAACGTAGAAAGAAAAAACCCCGGACCAGTGGGCCCGAAGAGAGCCATGTCCTTCTCCTTACTAGGCAGAAAAAAAATGATCTGCGAGGTGCAGAGAGAGGGATTATACCCAGAGGGTCCCCCCCCCCCGGGCGGTGCTGTATAGGGTGTGGTGTGTTAACACTTTATACAAGTTTTCTGCCTAGTCACTCCTAAATGAAGGATAATACCCACTTGTCAATAGGAAGCTGTGTCCGTCCATGAACAAAAGAGTAATAGTGTTTTCACTTTGTGATACTCAGATACAGTTTTGTTACACTTTAACCACTTAAGGAACGTCTCACGCCGATATACGTCGGCAGAATGGCAAAGCTGGGCACATCAACCTACAGGTACGCTGCCCTTTAAGAGCCCAGCCGTGGGTTGGTCGTGCGCGGTCCTGAGCTCCGTGACCGCGCCCGCAGGACCCCGATCGGGTCACAGAGCTGAAGAACGGGGAGAGGCGAGTGTAAACAAACCTTTCCCCGTTCTTCTACGTGGCATGTCAGTGATCGTCTGTTCCCTGTCATCGGAACAGACGATCAGTGACGTCTAAGGTGTAGCCACGCCCCCGTACAGTAAGAATCACTTTCTAGGGAACATTTAACCCCTACACCGCCACCTAGAGGTTAAACCCTTCACTGTGTAATTTTCACAGTAACAGTGCATTTTTATAGCACTGATCGCTGTAAAAATGACAATGGCCCCAAAATGGTGTCAAAAGTGTCCGATGTGGCCACCATAATGTCGCAGTCATGATAAAAATCGCTGATCGCCGCCATAACTAGTAAAAAATTTATTATTATTAAAAATGCCATAAAACAGTCCCCTATTTTGTAGAAGCTATAACTTTTGCGCAAACCAATCAATAAACGCCTATTGCGATTTTTTTTTACCAAAAATATGTAGAAGAATACGTATCGGACTAAACTGTGGGAAAAACGTTTTTTTTTTTATATTTTTTTGGGGGATATTTATTATAGCAAAAAGTAAAAAATATTGCATTTATTTCAAAATTGTCCCTCTATTTTTGTTTATAGCGCAAAAAATAAAAACCGCAGGGGTGATCAAATAACACCAAAAGAAAGCTCTATTTGTGGGGAAAAAAAGGCGCCAATTTTGTTTGGGAGCCACGTCGCACGACCGCGCAATTGTCAGTTAAAATTACGCAGTAACGAATCACAAAAAGGGGCCTGGTCCTTTAGCTGCATATTGGTCCAGGGCTTAAGTGGTTAAGTATTGCACAGTATTCAGGGGGCAGGATTACAGCGCCTTGAAAAAGTATTCATACCTCTTGAAATTTTTCACATTTTGTCATGTTATAACCAAAAACGTAAATGTATTTTATGTGATAGACCAACACAAAGTGGCACATAATTGTGTAGTGGAAGGAAAATGATAAATGTTTTTAATTTTTTTTACAAATAAATATCTAAAAAGTGTGGGGTGCATTTGTATTCAGTCCCCTTTACTCTGATAGCCCTAACTAAAATCCAGTGAAACCAATTGCCTTCAGAAGTCATCTAATTAGTAAATAGAGTCCCATCTGTGTGTAATTTAATCTCAGTAAAAATACAACTGTTCTGTGAAGCCCTCAGAGGTTTATTAGAGAACTGTAGTGAACAAACAGTATCATGAAGGCCAATGAACACACCAGACAGGTCAGGGATAAAGTTGTGGAGAAGTTTAAAGCAGGGTTAGGTTATAAAAAAATATCCCAAGCTTTAGACCCCTTTCACAATGAGGCGCTTTTCAGGCGTTTTAGCGCTAGAAATAGCACCTGAAAACCGCCGCCAATTTATTTCAGTGTGACTTTTCACACTTGGGCGGTGCGCATGCGGGACGTTAGGAAAGGTCCTGCAAGCAGCATCTTTGGGTCGGTTTGGGAGTGCTGTATTTAGCACTCCCAAAACCCCCTGCCCATTGAAATTAATGGGCGGCGCTTCCAAAGTGCATGAAAAGCGTTTCGGAGCAGCAACATGGGCGCTTTTAACCCCTTCTTCGGGGTTAAAAGCTTCCCGCCAGCAGCCAAAAATCGCAGCTTAAACAGCGGTAAAGCGCTGCTCGTTTTAGCGGCGCTTTAGTGCTGTTTAAGCTAATGTGGCTGCGGCCCCAGTGCAAAAGGGGTCTTAAACATCACATAGAGCACTGTTCAATCCATCATCTGAAAATGGAAAGAGTATGACAACTGGAAACCTACCAAGACATGGTCGTCCACCTAAACTTACAGGCCAGGCATGGAGAGCAATTATCAGAGAAGCAGCCAAGAGGCCCATGGTAACTCTGGAGGAGCTGCAGAGATCCACAGTTTAGGTGGGAGAATCTGTTCACAAGACAACTATTAGTCATGCACTCCACAAATCTGAAAGAGTGGCAAGAAGAAAGCCATTGTTAAAAGAAAGCCATAAGAGGTCCCGTTTGCAGTTTCTGAGAAGCCATGTGGGGGACACAGCAAACATGCGGAAGAAGGTGCTCTGGTCAGATGAGACCAAAATTGAACTTTTTGGCCTAAAAGCAAAACACCATATGTGGCGGAAAAAAAACACTGCACATCACCCCAAACACACCACGCCCACTGTAAAAACATGGTGGTGGCAGCATCATGTTGTGGGGATGAAATCTTAGAAGAAAATCTGTTATGCCGCGTACACACGACCATTTTTATTGACGAGAAAAAAAAAAAAATGTAAATGGTCATTAAAAATGATCGTGTGTGGGCTTCCCAGCAGTTTTCCCGACGAGAAAAAAACACAGAAAATCACGACGAGAAAAATTGGAACATGCTCTAAATTTTCACGTCGTTTTTTACATCGTCGTTTTTCTCGTCCTGAAAAACGGCCGTGTGTGGGCTTTAACGACGTGAAAAAAAATGCGCATGCTCAGAATCAAGTATGAGACGGGAGCGCTCGTTCTGGTAAAACTAGCGTTCGTAATGGAGATAGCACATTCGTCACGCTGTAACGGACTGAAAAGCACGAGGCTGAAAAGTTGCTCAACAAACTTTACTAACATGAAGGGTGGCGCCATCCGAATGGAACTTCCCCTTTATAGTGCCGTCATACGTGTTGAACGTCACCGCGCTTTACTCGAGCATTTTTTTCCACTATACTGTGTAGGCAAGGCAGGCTTGAGAGGAAACACGAAAAATCACGTCGAGAAAAATGCCGTTTATTTCAATGACATTAAAAACGGTCGTGTGTACGCGGCATTAGAGTCTGCGAAAGACTTGAGACTGGAGCCAATGACCCTAAACTGACAGCCAGAGCTACAATGGAATTGATTAGATCAAAGCATATTCACGTGTTAGAATGGCCCAGTCAAAGTCTAGATCTAAATCCAATTGAGAATCTGTGGCAAGACTTGAAAATTGCTGTTCACAGATGCTCTCCATCCAATCTGACAGAGCTTGAGCTATTTTGGAAATAAGAATGGGCAAAAATGTAACTCTCTAGTTATGGCAAGCTGGTAGAGACATCCCCAAAAAGACTTGCAGCTGTAATTTCAGCAAAAGGTGGTTCTACAAAGTATTGACTCTGGCGGGCTGAATACAAATGCACGCTACACTTTTCAGATATTTGTAAAAAATCTTGAAAAACATTTATAAATTTTCCTTCCACTTCACAATTATGTGCCAATTTGTGTTGGTCTATCACATAAAATCCCAATAAAATACATTTATGTTTTTGGTTGTAACATGACAAAATGGGGAAAATTTCAAGGGGTATGAATAATTTTTCATGGTACTGTAAGGCAATGCAGTATTAATCCTGACCCATGAACTGCATTACTTCATCCTGACCCCTGAATCATGTGCGTTTCTTAATTCTGACCACTAAACTGTGTGTTACTGAATCCTGACCTGTGTGTTACTTAAAGTGGTTGTAAAGGCTAAAGGTTTTTTTACCTTCATGCATTCTATGCATGAGAATTCTATGCATGAAGGTAAAAAACCTTCAGTATGCATCTTCCCCTAAGCCCCCCTGTGCACGAGACCTGAGACTCTCCCAGGTCTCTCCCTCCTGATTGGCTAAGATACAGCAGCAGGAGCATGGTCAGTAGGGTTTCCCCAGATCTAATTTTTTTAATTTTATAATTCTAGACTAGACCCTGCTAGACTACAATAGCCAAAACTATTTTCTACATGGATTTATTATATCAATTTGTCCTGGTTACCATTGTCACCAAGACCAATTCACATTGTGATCCACATTTTGAGTTGTCACCAGAATAAAAGGTGAGTGGAAATCTGTTTCTACAAGGGAAGCTCTACTAAAGACTTACTCTTACTTCCTGTTGTGTGTTTCGGACAGGAAAAAGGTAAATCTACCCAAAAAAGCACTTAATCCTTCCCTTTCTGTCCAAAACTAAAAAAAGTCAACATTCCTTACTATGGATCTTGCTTGAGGTGATTGTAGCCCTATAATTGCATTTGCAGCAAAAAAAATAAAAATTGAGTACTGTCCATTATCCTTTTTATATTTGCAATCATTACAGTTTTCAGTACAAGGGTGTCCCCCTTCTTTAAGGTCAAAGCAGCACTCAAATCAGGTCTGTTTGGACCGTGCAGAAGGGACTATACTCCAAAAACTTGTCCTGAAAATTCTGATGTTGGTGCAAATAAAAAAAAATAGAAGTATCATGGACAGTTAATGAACCCCTTTATGAAAAATATTTTGTAAATGTTTAACAGCCTTTTTAATGACACACATCAACCTCGTAAAACTTTCAGAAAGTGTGAACAGACGACCAGGTCACCGTCTTACACACCTGAGAGACAGATGCTAGATGTCGGAAAGCCCAGGAGGCACCAATTGCCCTGGTCGAATGTGCCGTGACAGAAAAGGGAGGCGCCCACCCCTTAAGGGCATAGGCCTGGATGACCGTCTGTCTGATCCACCTAGAAAGGTGGCCGACGAGACCGCCAGGCCCTTCTGTGGACCAGACACCGACAAACAGTGAGTCAGAACTCCGGAACGGAACAGTAGCAGACAGGTACACCCGTAGGGCACGTACCACGTCCACCTTGGGATGCGACGGCCGAGGACACAAGGATGGAAGTACGAAGTCTTTGTTTAGGTGAAAAGCCGAATCTACCTTAGGAAGGAATGAAGGCTGCGGGCGTAGTACCGCTTTATCCTTATGGAGGACCAAGTAAGGTGACTTGCAAGACAAGGCCGCCAATTCAGAAACCCTTCTGACCGATGTAATGGCAACTAGAAAGGCAACTTTCTGAGAAAGCGTCAAGAGGAATCTCCCTGAAGTTCTCAAAGGGAGGTTCGTGAAGTACCGAGAGTGCCAGATTCAAGTCCCACGGAGGAAGCGGTGGTCTAATAGGGGGAACCACGTGTTGGAACCCCTGTACAAACATACTTACCAGTGAGAGAGCCGCCAGGGATCGTTGGAAGAAGACAGGCAAGGCTGAAATCTGCTGCCCCTTAATAGTGCTTAAGGCAAGATTCATATCCACTCCACGCTGTAAGAACAGCAGGATCCGAGAAACTGAATATGCCCGTGGGCGCCAAGCCATCTCTTCACACAGAGATGTAGGCCTTCCAAGTGCGATGGTAGATCGTCCGGGAAGAAGATTTCCGGACCCTTAACATGGTGGAGATTACCGAATCTGACAGACCACGGTCCCTTAGTACCTGGCTTTCAATAGCCATGTCGTTAAAGCCAGCAACTGTAAAGCAGGATGAAGTATGGGACCATAAGACAGAAGGTCCTCCCGCATTGGCAGTCGCCAGGGTGCATCCGCCACCAGGCGCATGAGGTCGGCGTAGCAGGGACGCCGGGGCCAGTCTGGGGCAATTGGAATCACCAGAATCCCCTCGGCCTCCACCCTGTGGAGCAGCCGAGGAAGCAATTTCATTGGGGGAAAGGCATAAATTAGCCGATACTGACCCCATGGAGCCACCAACGCGTCCGACGCGTCTGCCCAGGGATCCCTGGACCTGGCCACAAACCTCGACACCTTGCAATTGAGTCGAGATGCCAGGAGATCCACAACTGGTGTGCCCTATTTCTGACAAAGGAGTTGAAACACCTCCGGGTGTAACGACCATTTCCCTTGGTCCAGCATCTGGCGACTCAGATAGTCCGCCTGCCAGTTTTCTACGCCCGGATGTAAACACCCGATAGAGCCGGCACGCTCCTTTCTCAACCTGTGAGGCTGGCGTCTGTCGTGATCACAGTCCAATGGAAAGAAAGGAACGACCTCCCGGACTGAAGAGCCGGGAATCTTAGCCACCCTCTCAGGGAAGCCTTGACCAGGTGACTTACCTGAATCCAGAGACAATGGAGATCTGTTCCATTTGGACAGGATCTCCTTCTGCAATACCCGAGTGTGGAATTGGGCATACGGTACTGCCTCGAAGGAGGCCACCATGAGGCCCAGAACTCGCATGCAAAAAACGGAGAGACCACCATTTGCGGAATGCTAACAATTTCACCGCTGACTGGAGCGTCTGCAATTGCTCCAAAGGAAGGAAGACCTTCGCCTCCGAGGAGTCCAGGATCAAGCCTAGGTACTCCAGACGCTGAGTCGGTACCAGCACCAACCTCTGTATGTTCAGTACCCAACCAATTTCCTGGAGGGTCTGACTGGCTATAGACATGTCCTCCTCCAATTCTGAGCCAGCAGCAGTTCTCAGAAGATCGTCCAAGTAGCCCACGATAGCAATGCCTTGCTGACTCAGCAAAGCCAGATCGGGGCGAACACCTTGTTAAAAACTCTTGGTGCTGACGCTATGCCAAATCGCAAAGCGCAGAAACTTCCGATGGCTGTTGCAGATGGGGACATGCAAATATGCGTCCTTGATGTCCAGGGACGCCAGAAAATCCCCCGGATGGAGCGCAGCAACCTCCGAACGAATGGATTCTATCCTGAACATTCGTACCCTCACAAAGGTATTGAGGGCCCTGAGGTCTAAGATTGGACGGACACCGTCCTCCTTTGGGACTACCAACAGATTTGAATAGAATCCCTGAAACCTTTCCTCCAGGGACACAGGTAAAATTACTCCGCACCTGACCAAGTCTTGTACTGCTCCCATCAAAGCAGACCGACGAGCCAAAAGGAGAGGGAAGATTTGAGGGAAAGATCTGTTTGGTGGACAAGAAAGAAACTATCTTGTACCCCAAAGTGACCAGCTCCCTGCTCTCCCTCAGAGAGCAGGGAGGTCCACCAAGCTGCAGACTCACTAAGCCTTCCCCCCAACCTTGAGTCGGGCGGGGGCAAAATTTCATGAGGTAGCAGGCTTGTTAGCCGGCTTGTTCGGCTTACGCACCCAGGGATGCTTCTGTCCCCCAGCTGGAGCCTTGTCAGTCTGGGAGGATCTGCCGGCTGACCCTGACTGACGAAAATACCGCTTCAGCGTGGAATAGGAGGGCCCTGGCCAACGGCGCGGCTCCTTCCCCTTAGAGGACTGTGGGAGAAGTGTGCCCTTACCTCCAGGGACATCCTTAATAATGTCATCCAGCGAGGTACAAAAAAACCTCTGAAAGGCAATCTGCCAGAGCTTTCTTGGATGTTTGGTCAGCGGACCAGCATTTCAGCCAAATCAGGCGGCGCAGTACCACCGCAGATACAGAGGCTCTGGAAATCAAGGGGGCCACATCCAGAGTGGCATCACAGGCATACACAAGGCCCTGTACCATTTGGGTCAGCCAGCCTTACATACTCTGGAGGAAGCTGATGCTCCTTTACTGTCTGTTGCAAAATCCTTGCCCATTCAGTGAATGTCTGGGACACCAAAGTCGCAGCCAATATAGGTCGCAACGCCGACCCCAGCATGGTGAACCTGGAGCGGGTCACCGCTTCGGACCTCTCATCAGTAGGGTCCTTAAAGGCAGGGGTTCCCTCTACCGGGAGAGTGGTTACCTTATGTAGCCGAGAGACCGGGGTGTCCACGACCGAAGGAGAGGCCCATTTTTTTTTAAAAAGGCTCTTCCCAAAAGGATAACGGTCTGTCATGCACTGAGGGACCACAAAGGACCTATGCGGCTGTTCCCATTCCTTATCTATGAACTTATCAAAGAAAGTAACATAAGGAAAAACTTTCACAAAGCGGTTAGATTTGTGTGACCCAAAGGAGACAGACTCCTCTGTGGAAGTCCCAGCTGCATCTACCAGCTGAGAGTGTCCCTCACAGCATCAAGAAGTGCGATGTCTTGCACTCCCCAGAAGATGGCGGGGGGGCGCTATTTACCCCCTTACGCCTGCACGCCGTTTCTACCCTGGCAACAAATGATTCCAGGACTGTCGACAGCATATCCATGGAAACCGTAGGTGCAGGGGCACCATTAGCGGCCTCAGGCAATTTAGGGGAAGAAAGGCCAGATACTGACTCCATTAACACCCACTGACAGCCCTCAGGGACCAAGTGAAAAAAAAAAACTTAAGTTGTCCACCCTCCTTGCTGCACCGACTGGGGGGGGGTAACCCAGGGGACTCGCCACCCAGACCCAGGGGGAGACCGCTCAGCACCGCTGCCCGCCTTCCTTGTGTACACAGAGTGTGTGAGGGAAAAAACTGAGGAGAATGAGCTGTGCGCCATTCAGAAAGCCAGAGCTAGAGGCCAAAACCCACTCCAAAATGGCCGCCAGATGCCTCAGATAAAAAGGGCGCGGACCACAAGAAAATGGCCACCGGCAATACCGACCTGCGCCACAGTGCGGCCACGTCAAAATGGCCGCCAATGGAAATTTCAATAGGGATACCAGGCACACTAAAAATTGTGTCAGCGCAGCAAAAAATGGCGCCCGAGCCCCAGGATGTGGACGAGAAGGCCGTGCAGTGACTTCCCAGGAGACAGATCTCCGCTCACAGAAAGTGGATCCCGGCACAACACGGTCCCCCACAGGGACCCGGAGCCCCCCCACAGGTACACCCCGGTCGCAGCGGGCCCTAGGGCAGGAGGAAAAGGGCGTCAGAGAGCAGGGAAAGGGAGGACAGGAGAACCCCTTAATCACGGGAATGCCCAGCTGTTCCATCCTGCTGAGACAGGAGGAACCGTACTTACCCGTCCTTGCGAGGACATGCTGGAGCTTCCCTGACAGACCCACAACCGATGGTACGGAGTAGCGGTCGGCCCGGTCCACTGTGAGTGAGGCAGAGAGCAGCCCAGTCATATGTGGACCCCGAAGCATGTGCACACGGGCCACCCCTGGAGCCATGGGGTACGTTGTGGCAGAACCAGCGCGTAGCTAAGGACTGGCACGCTTGATGGCCGGAACTGGGAAGACTACAAGGATCTATAATATACAGCCTGTCGCCCAGCCGGCAGTTGATAGATATCACAAAAAAAAAAAATAAAAAAAAAAATTCCTCAGGACTCCGGGCCCAAAAGGGAGCCACGTCCTCCTCTGCTAGGCAGAAAAAAACTGAGGCTGCTGACTGCAGGGTGGAGGGTTATGTACGGAGGGACCGCCCCCTGGGCGGGGCTGTTCAACTCTGTTAAAGTTACATGTTTTAAGATAACTAACATGTTCTGCCTAGTCCTCTCTAGGGATGGGCCGAACACCCCCGGGTTCGGTTCGCACCAGAACCTTCGAACGGACCGAAAGTTTGTGCGAATTTTCGAACCCTATTCGTTACAATGGACGCGAACGTTCAAAATCAAAAGTGCTAATTATAACGGCCAATATGCATGTTAATGTCATAAAACAGGTTTGGGGACCCGGGTCCTGCCCCAGGGGACATATATCAATGCAAAAAGAAGTTTTAAAAACTAACGTTTTTTCGGGAGCAGTCATTTTGATGATGCATAAAGTGAAAAAAAATAAGTGAAATATTCCTTTAAATATGGTACCTGGGGGGTGTCTAAAGTATGCCTGTGAAGTGGCAAGTGTTTCCCGTGTTTAGAACTGTCCCTGCACAAAATGGCATTTGTAAAGGAAAAAAAGAAGCCATTTAAAACCGCTTGCGGCTTTAATGTCATGTCTTGTCCTGGCAATATGGCTGAAAATCCTTGAGAAAAATGGCATGGCTACCCCATCACCCCCCCCCCCCCACCCCAGCCCCCTTGGGTCTTGTATGGATATTAAGGGGAACCCCGCACCCAAAATAAAACCCTATACCTACAACCCTATATACTCTGAACAGCAGTATACAGGCGGTGCAAACAAGACAGGGACTGTAGGTTTGTTCTTAAGTAGAATCTGAACAGGTACATTTTTAAGTGTAGCTCCAGCCAAAAAAAAACTATTTTTAAGCTTTTTGGAGAACATGGGGAAGGGTTATCACCCCTGTAACATTTGTTTTGCTGTCTGTGCACCTGTTCAGAACATTTCACCTCACTTTCCGTCCCAATGACAAATGTTTTTGGAAAAGTGGGGTTTTTATTGAAACAAGGATTGGTGATAAAGCATCAGTAGAGAGGAGATACCTTTTTCCCAAATTAAATCTAACAGGATAGAATTTCCCTTCCTAGGGGTAGATTTTCTCTCACTTCCTGTTTTCTTCTTCCGTTTGCAAGTAGGAGTCTTTTGTAAGTTGGATGTTTGAAAGTAGGGGCCTGCCGTATATACTCTGCAGAAATTTGCCCCATTAGATGTTGGTGTAGCCACAACACTGTAAGCCCTCACAGTTACTCTTGGTGGGCACAGGAATTGGCCCTGCTGTGAATTATTAGATCAAGATTTGTAATTGCATGCACCTGTTGAACAGGGCAGAAAAATTGGGCCTTTGGTGGTGGTGGTGGACGGTGTTGCCACAAGACTGTAAGCCCTCACAGTTACTCTTGGTGGGTGCAGGAATGGGCCCTGCTGAGAATTATTAGATCAAGATTTGTAATTACACGCCCCTGTTAAACAGGGGCTGAAAAATTGGGCCTTTGGTGGTGGACGGTGTTGCCACAAGACTGTAAGCCCTCATAGTTACTCTTGGTGGGCGCAGGAATGGGCCCTGCTGTGAACTATTAGATCAAGATTTGTAATTACACGCCCCTGTTAAACAGGGGCTGAAAAATTGTGCCTTAGGCACTGGTGCCACAACACTGCAACCCCTCACAGATACTGTACTTGGAGCACAGCAGTCAGACCTGTTGCGAAGCATTGCTTAAAAAATTGTAATTACACGCCTGTTAAACAGGGGCTGAAAAATTGCGCCTTAGGCACTGGTGCTGGTGCCGTAACGCTGCAACCCCTCACAGATACTGTACTTGGAGCACAGCAATGAGACCTGTTGCAAAGCATTGCATAAAAAATTGTAATTACACACCCCTGTTACACAGGGGCTGAAAAATTGGGCCTTAGCCACTGGTGTGGTGGCAGCCAGAAACAAAAATGTTCTTCCAAGCTATCAAGGAATGGATCATTGAGGAGGAGGAAGAGGATAGTCAGTGAACATAACAGGACAGTCACTCAGCATAGGCAGTCTTGAAGGGATGTGACATTATAAATTATTCAGTTATATCAGCTTCAGGTGCCTGGTAGCTGGTGGTGATCCAAGACTAATTCATCTTTATGAAGGTCAGTCGATCAACCGAGTCGGTGGACAGGCGCACCCTGTGATCGGTGACAAAGCCTCCAGCAGCACTGAATGTGCGTTCGGAAAGAACGATGGATGCAGGACAGGCCAGTAGCTCAATTGCATACTGTGCAAGCTCTGGCCAGTGATCCATCCTCAAATCCCAGTAAGCCAGAGGATTTTCGGTGGGAAAGGTGTCCAAGTCTGACCTTGCCCCTAGGTATTCCTGCACCATGTATATCAGACGCTGGCGATGGTTGCTGGAACCGAACATACCTTGGGGCTGCGGACTAAAAAATTGTCTGAACGCATCGGTCAGACGTCCACCTTCCCCACCGCTCCTTCTGCTACTGACCGAAGCCTCAGCAACTCGTTGTCCAGGACCAGGAGTTTGTAACCTCCCAGTCTCTGGGAACGCGTTGCACAGACCTTTCTGCAAGGCCTCCCTGAGATGTCTCATCCTCTGCTCCCTCTGTGACGGCAAGATAAGATCCGCAACCTTACCCTTGTACCATGGATCAAGGAGAGTGGCCAGCCAGTAATGGTCCCTCTCCTTGATCCGAAGAATACGAGGATCCTTCCGCAGGCTTTGCAGGATCAGGGAGGCCATGCAATGTAGGTTAGCTGAGGCATTCGGTCCAGAGTCTTCTGGGTCACTGAGGACGACATGATCGCCAGCCACCTCCTCCCAGCCACGTACAAGTCCACTGGTTTGTTGGGACTGTACATCATCCCTAAAAGACTGCTGCTGCTGATGCTGAGTGCCAGGCTCCACCTCCATGCTCACACAATCCTCCTCCTCCTCATCTTCCTGTGTGATGGGT
This sequence comes from Rana muscosa, assembly GCA_029206835.1. NCBI lineage: Eukaryota > Metazoa > Chordata > Amphibia > Anura > Ranidae > Rana > Rana muscosa. Next base: position 929,088,263 of record CM055116.1, on the reverse strand, counting down.
GGGAGAGAAGGAACACTGTCTGGATAAAGGGGGCCTTGAGAGGCAAGGAAGTCCTCCTCTTCCTGCCTCTGTTCTGCCTCAAGTGCCCTGTCCATTATCCCACGCAGCGTATGCTCCAACAGGTGGACAAGAGGTACAGTGTCACTGATGCATGCACTGTCACTGCTCACCATCCTCGTGGCCTCCTCAAATGGTGCCAGGACAGTGCATGCATCCCTGATCATGCTCCACTGGCGTGGGGAAAAAATCCAAGCTCCCCTGACCCTGTCCTGGTGCCGTAGTCGCACAGGTACTCATTGATGGCCCTCTGCTGCGTGTGCAGTCGCTGCAGCATGGCCAACGTTGAGTTCCACCTGGTGGGCATGTCACATATAAGGCGGTTCTTGGGCAGGTTCAACTCCTTTTGCAGCTCAGCCAGCCGAGCACTGGCATTATACGATCAGCGGAAATGCACACAGACTTTCCTGGCCTGCCACAGGACATCCTGTAAGCCTGGGTACCTGCCCAAGAACCGCTGCACCACCAGGTTGAGGACGTGAGCCATACAGGGCACATGGGTCAGCTGCCCCTGTCACAGGGCGGAGAGGAGGTTGGTGCCATTGTCAGAAACCATCATTCCTGGCTTAAGCTGGCGTGGCGTCAACCACCTCTCGGCCTGCCCCTGCAGAGCTGCCAGAACCTCTGCCCCAGTGTGGCTCCTGTCCCCCAAACACACCAGCGCAAGCACGGCATGGCATCTTTTTGCCTGTGTACTCGCGTAGCCCCTTGTACGCCTACGGAGCACCGCTGGTTCCGAGGACAGAGCACTCGAAGAGGCCATGGAGGAAGAAGAAGAGGAGGGGGTGGAGGAGAGAGGTGTGTCACAACCAGTAGTAGCATTTTGGAGGCGTGGTGGCGGAACAACCTCCAACACTACTGCACCTTGTCCTGCATCCCTCCCAGCTGCCAATAGAGTGACCCAATGGGCCGTGAAAGACAGGTAACGTCCCTGTCCATGCCTGCTGGACCGGAGTCAGCGGTAATATGCACCTTACCGCTGACCGCCCTGTCCAGCGAGGCATGGACATTGCCTTCCACATGCCGGTAGAGAGCCGGAATCGCCTTCCGTGAGAAAAAGTGGCGTTTGGGAACCTGCCACTGAGGAACAGCACATTGAACAAACTCACGGAAGGGGGCCGAGTCTACCAACTGAAAAGGCAGCAGTTGAAGTGCTAGCAATTTAGCCAAGCTAGCATTCAACCGCTGGGCATGTGGATGGCTGGGAGTAAACTTCTTTCGACGGTCCAGCAGCTGGGGCAGGGAAATTTGCCTGGTAGAATCGGACGTCGGTGTACTGCTAACAGAGTGCCCGCAAGTACTTGGCTGTGACACACCTAATTCTACACCTTCATTCCTCTCAGAGCAGCTTTCAGAGAGGACTGAAGATATAGTGGGGTTGGAGATCCCAGCTGATGAGGAGCAAGGAGAGGTCCGCTTTGTTCTTTGGTGTGGGTCTTTAATGTGCGCTTGCCAACGAGCTGCATGGCAGGTCGACATATGTCTGGTCATGCTTGTGGTGCCCAAGCGGCTGATGTTTTGGCCACGCGAGATACGCTTGAGACATATGTTGCAAATAGCAGTGGTGCGATCTGATGCACTCGTCTCAAAAAAGGCCCACACCAAAGAACTTTTGTGATAATGTGCAGAGGCAGCGCCCTGCACAGGCGGAGCTCTGCGGTGTGATTCAGTTGGTGTGCTGGCCTCTAGCTGGCCTCCGGAGGGCATCCTGCCTCGTTGGACATGTGCCGCCGCCTCCTCCTCCTCCTCTCTCCCTTCAGGCACCCACGTGGAGTCAGTGACCTCATCATCCCCTCCCTCTTCTGGAGCAAACCTGGCAGTAAGCTGCAGCTGGTGAAACATGACTGCCAGATTGCTGTCCTTGAGCATCCCCTCTCTCTGCGCTCACGCTACTGCCTTCCTCTAGCTGGGTATCATCATCCGAGCCTTCAAAACGTTGGGCATCCTCCTGGAGCATGTACCCAACACTGTGCTCAAACAGTTCGGGGGACTCCTCAGGAGGACATGGTGGGTCTAGGGAAGGGGTGCCTGATGATGCCATTGAGTACGCGACAAGCGTGTCCCATGGCCACGTGCTGATGACGATGCACGACCACGTCCATGACCAGCACTGTTGTCTCTAGAAACAGAGCCTGCTTGCCCTGTGTTCTTGCCTCGGGACTGTCTGCCTCTCCTTGGCGGTCTTCCAGGCATTGTAGTGGGTAGTGTATATTGTGCTGGAGTCACACAGCACACACACTAACTCCTGCAGATGGCTGCCTTAGATGACAGCAACAGGGCCTTACGGCAGAGAGAGGCTGCCTTAGATGACAACAACTGGGCCTTACGGCAGATAGAGGCTGCCTTAGATGACAACAACTGGGCCTTACGGCAGATAGAGGCTGCCTTAGATGACAACAACTGGGCCTTACGGCAGATAGAGGCTGCCTTAGATGACAACAACTGGGCCTTACGGCAGATAGAGAGGCTGAGGTGGTTTTATGTGTGCTGTACTAACAGAGCACACACACACACACGCTAGCTCCTGGAGATGCCTGGCTGCCTTCGATGACAACAACTGGGCCTTACGGCAGATAGAGGCTGCCTTATATGACAACAACTGGGCCTTATAGCAGATAGAGAGGCTGAGGTGGTTTTATGTGTGCTGTACTAACAGAGCACACACACACACGCTAGCTCCTGGAGATGCCTGGCTGCCTTCGATGACAACAACTGGGCCTTACGGCAGATAGAGGCTGCCTTATATGACAACAACTGGGCCTTATAGCAGATAGAGAGGCTGAGGTGGTTTTATGTGTGCTGTACTAACACAGCACACACACACACGCTAGCTCCTGGAGAAACCTGGCTGCCTTCGATGACAACAACTGGGCCTTATAGCAGATAGAGTGACTCAGGTGGTTTTATGTGTGCTGTACTAACACAGCACACACACACACACTAGCTCCTATAAATGCCTGCCTGCCTTAGATCACAATAGGACAGAAGGTGATACTGCAATGCTGTACTAACAGCACGCACACACCAGACTAATCCCGAAAATCACAGCAGTTAGACTCAGCAGCAGATAATGTCACCACTCAGCAGCAGTGCAATCAGCAGAATGAATCAGTGATGCAATCAAATGATCAGTATTCAGTAGTATTGATAATGAATCAGCATCAGCAGTCTGCCTACATCAGAATCAAGCCGGAACAGTGCACTAGGCCGACGGCGCGGCGGCCTTTTATACAGTGGGGCGTGTACTAAAGCCCCTGAGCTATAATTGGCTACAGGCGTCCTGCCTGTAGCCAATTATTGCTCTCCTCGCTGCCGGCGCTGTGATTGGCCAAGCATGCGGGGTCACAGTGCATGCTTGGCCAATCATCAGCCAGCCATGCACTGCGACTGGCGCAATGCACTGCGGGCCGCTCGCATCACACGAATGTGATGCGAACGGCCCAAATAGTTCTGGGCTCGCCGAGTGGGCGAACGCCCGATGTTCGATTCGAACGTGGGTTCGAATCGAACACCGGGCCCATCCCTAGTCCTCTCCTATGAACAGGAACATAACCCACATGTCAAGATTTAAGGAGCTGTGTCCGTCCATGGACGAAAAGAGAAAATAGTGCGGCCCATAGCTGAGATGGCATTAGTCCATTAGCATAAAGTCCATGTAACTTGGATCCCTGCAGATGGGCCAACTGCAGGGAAAGCAATGAAGAAGCAGAAGAATTACATTACTGTACTTGGTCCTCACTGACACTTTCCAGGTAAGAACCACCCCACTAAGGTTGGTTCTCTGCAGATACATATACACCACTTAAATAAGAAATAGAAAATTTTATGAACTACCATGGGAACATCCAGTCCACAAAGATGGATTGGGCCTTGCCTGCAGTACTCAATGTAGACCTTCTGCTTACCCCATGCTGTGAAAAATATTATCCAGTCTCCCTGCACATAGGACTAGCACTTTCAATTCAGATAAGAGGCAATACTTGGGGACACTGGTACAATTGCTCATCTCAGGAGGGCAGAACAGTAGTGATATGGGAAAAAAAATGTAATAAATCAATAAATCAACAATCACATCAAGAGCTGTTGATCAGCAAGCTGATCAGCCAAACACCACAGATTTTTTTGATTTTTTTGCTGAAAAAAATTTGTTTATATTTATAGTCTTTCAAGGGTAAATAAAGATCCCTTTCTGACCTTGCAATGCAGGGTGACACTATTGTATCCATTCTCTCAAATGAATGCTTTCATTTTTTTCTGTAACCAATTAACTGTCTATCTTCTCTGATTTCCATTTGAAATAAAGATCAACTACACACAGGAATATATTGTAGTTGTACTGGAACAATTCACTTTTTTTTTTCTTTAGGAGGGGGTGGGGGGCAGAAATAATATGAACGCATCAAAAACCTTTGAAGTTGATACATGAGAGCCACAAAGACTGCACAGATTGCAGTATACATTTAAAAATAGCTCTAGTATTGTCAGCTTCACTAGGGCATCTAGTCCAACGCATTACTCATAGCAAGAGCAGCTGGTAACCTATAATGAAAAATAAAACTGATGTAGAATAATAGAACCCACTCTACAATTAAAAAAAATTGTCACAAGAACTTAATAATTCAACTTTTTATCCAATGTGGTAAGAGTATTGAGAAATATTTATACAAACTGAGATTGGTTACAGGGATATTACTTGCTCAATGTAAGTATCATGACTATAAGATTCGTCAACTTACTTACTTACAACTCAACTTATTTGAACTTATAATAAAAAACACAACACGGCGTGACATGGGTTTAAACTGCCACAGCAGCCCTTTAACCACTTCCAATCCCAGCTATTGTAGAATGACGGCCACAAGGTGGCTCTACAATGCCGGGAGGCCGCCATATGACGTCCTCGAGCTTTCCGGCCGCCATGTGCCCGCGATCGGCAGTTACAGAGCCAGGGATGTGGATCTCTGTGTGTAAACACAGGGATCCATGTCCTGTCAGGGAGAGGAAACCGATGGTGTGTCCCTTGTACATAGGGAAACAGATCGGTCACCTCCCCCAGTCAGTCCCCTCCCCCCATAGTAAGAATCATCTAGCAGGGCACACATTTAGCCCCTTCCTCGCCCCCTAGTGTTAACCCCTTCCCTGACAGTCACATTTATACAGTAATCAGTGCATATTTATGGCACTGTTCGTTGTATAAATGTGAATGGTCCCAAAAATGTGTCTGATGTGTCCGCCGTATTATCGCAGTCCTGACAAAAATCGCAGATAACCGCTATTACTAGTAAAAAAATAAAAATAAAAAAGTCATAATTCTATCCCCTATTTTGTAGGCGCTATAACTTTTGCGCAAACCAATCACTATATGCTTATTGCAATTTTTTTTACCAAAAATATGTAGAAAAATACATATCGGCCTAAACTGAGAATTTTTTTTTTTTTTTAAATTGGAAAATTTATTATAGCAAAAAGTAAAAAAAATTGTGTTTTTTTCAAAATTGTCAGTCGTTTTTTGTTTATAACGCAAAAAATTAAAACCGCAGAGATGATCAAATACCACGAAAAGAAATCTCTATTTGTGGGAAAAAAAGGATGTAAATTTTGTTTGGGAGCCACGTCGCATGACCGCGCAATTGTCATTCAAAGCGTGACAGTGCTGAAAGCTAAAACTTCGCCTGGGCAGGAAGGGGGTATATGTGCCCAGTAAGCAAGTGGTTAATTAACAAATAAGAGAAACAAAACAATTTTAACCATACCAATTAAAATATGCAACCAGGAGAGGGTCTTTGGGTGTCCTTAAGCTCAGGTTCGCACTGGGCTGCGGGAGTGAAGCCGTGCGAGTTCAGCTGAACTCGCAAAATTTCACTCTCGCTGGCAGTCCCGATTTAAGCCGCGATTACAAAGACATCTGACACAGATGTCAATGTAAATCGCGGCCGAAATTGCAAAAAGTAGTACAGAAACTACTTTTTGAAATCGGTGCAGTGCCACAGATGCGGCGTCGCACCGATTAGGATGGTGTCATTGCCCGCAATTTGCGGCAAATATTGCCGATTTGACATGTCAAATCGCATGTCAAATCGCACCAGTGTGAACCAGGGCTTAAGCACATTTTTTTACTATTGTTCACCATGTCCTCAGCCGTGCCCCATCTCGAAGACATTGCGACTTCCACATTTTGACTTTCCCCCAGGGGACCTAGCTCCTGATCTACCAACAACCAACCAGGTGGGAGCACCATACCCCTAGATGGGCCCCCAATTCTTTAAGAATCTGATTAATCCTTGACCCCCCAAAGACCCCCTGATCCTCCACGCGAGCCTGAGTGACACCTTACTCAAGCCAGTCCCTTCACACCTGAAGAGCCCTCTGCACCCCCTCCTGTTATTCCAAAAAAACTGAAATCTGTGCCCACGGTATTAAAGTGAACACCATCATCCCTCAAGTAATGAATGGTCAGATCCTCCATAGCCCGGTGCCGAACCACCAAGCCCCCGAGACGATACAGAAATCGTCCTATCTCCCAGTTTGCTTTAATCCTGGTTTTATTCAAGCACTCAACAGAGTGAGCATGACGCCAACTATGTCAGGCCACTATGTCCGACCACACTATAACACCGGGAAAATCACGCATCAAGCGCAAAATTACAAATTTGACATCTCTAACAAGGTCCCTCGCGGCCCGAACCCCCATGTCATTCCCTCCCACAGAGAGCACCAAAACATCAGGGGGTCTGTCAATTTTAGAATAATGGTGGAATTCGGAAAGAACACGGGGATCACATCATGCCCCTAATACCCAACCCATTTAAAGACAGCTTTGTTCTGCGGAATGCCAAGTTGTTTCCCTTTGGGCCGTGCATCCGCTCGGATCGCCCCCCAGAAGACATACGAGTCTCCCAAAATCCACACAAGGCCCTGAGGAAATCCTGCAACAACAAACAAAAAGTAACACAGAGCCAAAAGAAAAATCAACAAAAGAAAAAGAACAATGAACAACGTTACAGCATATGTGGGCGGACATAAATATTAAAAACGGTTAGAGTCCCACCTCCCTATACTTCTCACCACCTGTTGACTCAAACCCCAGTGAGCCGCCTCCGTAGCTGCCCCCACTCAAAAAGGATTGAGTATGAAGCCCTGTACACACGGCCGAGATTCTCGTCAGGAAAAAAACGTTGTCTTTCCTGACGAGAATCTTGACAAGAAACTTGTCCCGGCCGAGTGTACACACGTACGATTCAAAAGAACCGCCGTTCTTTTGAATAGCACGAATGCGGTGACATTGACTACGACGAGCGCGCGCTCGTCACATTCGATGCCATCGCCGCCATCTTGCTACACCCTATGCCTAGGAAGCTACCGCGCATGCGTCAAAGTCATTTCGAGCATGCGCGGGTTTCCACGGCGACAGGTAAGTGTACACACGCTCGGGTTTCTCGTCGAGAAACAGGCCGACGAGATTCTCGACGAGAAAAAAGACAGCAGGTCGTCTTTTTTCTCGTCGGGGAATCTGGGCAGTTTTCTTGACGAGAAAACTAAAACCCGCGTACACACAGCCGGTTTTCTCGGCAAGAAAGCTCTCCTGGCAGTTTTCTTGTCGTTTTTTGCCGAGAAAACCGGTCGTGTGTACGCGGCCTTAAACTGGGAAGCTATTCTGCCCACCTCAACCAAACAGTGCTTGAAAATCGCTACAAAATGAAAAACACGACAGGGATGATCCATCCACATGCTGCAGAAATGGCCCTTGCAACCCCTCCTTAACCTGCACATAACGCTGTACAGCGAGAAACAGACACACCGTCTCCGGAAGCACTTTGAACAACGTTATGGCAACACCCTGGTCAGTTTTAGATCTGCTGATATGGAGCTGGACACTGTTGGCATCAACCCACCCACACCACACTTGTTCTTGCTCACCAACACCCCAATCCGCAGGTCCCCAAAAAAAGCTAAGGAAAAAGCCGCCGTAAACAGCTGCACATCATAGGGCGAGGTACAAACCCTGAGCAAGATCCCCACCAGCTCTTTTAGCAACTCAAAATACATTGGGTGCCTAGTATCTGCTACCACATGGCCCAACCACCCCCATGTTATCACAATGAAAGCAAACCCGGAGATTCCAAAACTGAGATCCCCAAATATCTACCGCCACCACAATCGCTCCAAAAGTACCAGGTTGCCCAAAAATCCTGCGACTCGCCATTCCTCCAGCCATTCCTTGTTGCATACTTTAGAAAGTATCGCGCGGTGGTTCGGGATCCCTCTTGTGCCTGAAAAAACAAAAAGGTCCTTCCACGGAGATTTAATTCTTGGGTATCATCATTGACATGCAAGCAACGGAGTGTCGAGTGTTGTAAAAAGTCAGAGGGATAAGCTGCCAACGACGCTTCTCCTCCTCTTCCTTCCTACTTTTGTCAGCCTTCCCTTTATCTATGTTAAAGTTTTCCAGGAGCAAGAGGAAGAATATCTCCACATATTTCCCTGATGTCCGGCTTAACCACTTGCTGACCGCCACCCATATATGTCGGCAGAATGGCGCGGCTGCGCAAAGCAACGTACCTGTACGTTGCTCTGAATCTTCCGCCGTGTGGGCGGGCGCTCCATGAGCGTGCCCGCGGGTCCCGCTGACTCGATGCCCGTGATCATCTCACGGAGAGGCAGAACGGGGAGATGCCTATGTAAACAAGGCATTTCCCTGTTCTGCCTAGTGACAGGACAGTCATCTACTTTTCCCTGTCATTGGGAGCAGTGATCACGGTCATGTCACTTGGAGCCCAGCACCCCCACAGTTAGAATCACTCCCTAGGACACACTCAACCCCTTCATCGACCCCTAGGGTTTAACCCCCTCCCTGCCAGTGTCATTTACACAGTAATCAGTGCATTTTTATAGCACTGATTGCTGTATAAATGACAATGGTCGCAAAATAGTGTCAAAAGTGTCCGATGTGTCCGCCATAATGTTGCAGTCCCAATAAAAATCGCAGATCGTCGCCATTACTAGTAAAAAAAAAAAAAAATAATAATAATAATAAAAATGTCGCAAAACTATCCCCTATGTTGTAGACGCTGTAACTTTTGTGCAAACCAATCAATATACACTTATTGCAATTTTTTTTACCAAAAATATGCATAATAGGGTTGTCCCGATACCGATACTAGTATCGGTATCGGGACCGATACCAAGCATTTGCGTGAGTACTTGTACTCGCGCAAATGCTACCGATGCTTCACCCGATACTTTTTTTTTGTGGCCGGAGAGGGCGGGAGGAGTGCGGGCGGAGTCTGGCTGGAGAGGGCGGACAGAGTCTGTCGACAGAGCTAGTGCAGGCGGAGTTTGGCTGGAGAGGGGGCGGGCTGAGTCTCTGAAGGAAAGTGTGGGCGGAGTCTGGCTGGAGAGGGCGGGCACAGTCGATGGACGGAGTCCGCGGGCGGAGAGCGAGTCCCTCACCTGCAGCTGAACTTGGTAAGCTGGCAGGGGTGCAGGGCGCAGCCGCATCAGGATCGGTGACCGGTGCTGTCACATTCGGTCGCAGTCAGCGGCTGAGCGTCCCCACGCCCATCTTGGTACACCCTGCACTTGGCTGCTGTAAGCAGCAGCAGACATCTTGTTACACCCAGCCCGAGCTATATGGGCTGGGTGTAACAAGATGTCTGCTGCTGCTTACTTCAGCCGAGTGCAGGGTGTACCAAGATGGGCGTTGCAGCAGTTTTTTTTTTTTTAAATCCTGTGTCATTTTTTTTCCCCACAGCATTTCAGTGCCAGCCACCTATCAGTACCCACAAGTGCTACCTATCAGTGCAATCAGTGCCATCTACCAGTGCCACCTATTAGGTGGCACTGGTAGATGGCACTGACTGCACTGATAGGTGTCACTTATGGGCACTCATTGGTGACACTTGTGGGCACTGATAGATGGCACTGATTGCACAGATAGTGCAATCAGTGCCATCTATCAGTGCCCACAAGTGCCAGCTATCAATGCTATCACATAGTTGCCAACATTGCAAAAAAAAAAATCTGTGACACTTTTTCGCATGTAGGCGGAGCCTTGGTATAATTAGGGGGTGGGGCATTCATTTGAAGGTGTGTTATACTTTAGGAGAAAAAAGTGGCGCACGAAGCGTGGGCGTGGTTTACGCGGGTAGTGGGAGTGGCTTAAATGAGCGTGGCTCAAAGGGGGTGTGGTTAAAGTCTGAGATGAATGAGGGATGAAGGGAGAAAGAAAGAGGGAGGGAAGGAAAGAGAAGGAAGGATGGAAGGACAGCAGGCCCAGATCCTACACCATAATAGAAATATGTGTATTCCAGAGTTTAACAATCAACAGATAAAGATAATCCAAACATCTGGAGTTAGCTCTTTAATCATCCCGGCACCATGGTTGTTAGGGTGTCAGGATGACTGAAGTGCATTATTTCTCTTATTACATTTTAATATAAAATGAAATCATTCAACTCACCAAAATGCCGAATCAGTGGAAGCCCCGAGTGTGTCACCTGCCACCAGATGCCATCAGGTGTCCCCAGGGGAGTCCCTCCTTACATCAGGCGTCCCCAGAGGAGTCCCTCCTTACATCAGGCGTACCCAGCGGAGTCCTTCCTTACATCAGGTGTACCCAGAGGAGTCCCCCTTACATCAGGCGTCCCCAGCGGTGTCCCCCCTTACATCAGGCGTCCCCAGCAGAGTCCCCCCTTACATCAGGCGTCCCCAGCAGAGTCCCCCCTTACATCAGGCGTCCCCAGCGGAGTCCCCCCTTACATCAAGCGTCCCCAGCGGAGTCCCCCCTTACATCAAGCGTCCCCAGCGGAGTCCCCCCTTACATCAGGCGTCCCCAGCGGAGTCCCCCCTTACATCAGGCGTCCCCAGCGGAGTCCCCCCTTACATCAGGCGTCCCCAGCTGAGTCCCCCCTTACATCAGGCGTCCCCAGCGGAGTCCCCCCTTACCTCAGGCGTCCCCAGCGGAGTCCCCCCTTACATCAGGCGTCCCCAGCGGAGTCCCCCCTTACATCAGGCGTCCCCAGCGGAGTCCCCCCTTACCTCAGGCGTCCCCAGCGGAGTCCCCCCTTACATCAGGCGTCCCCATCGGAGTCCCCCCTTACATCAGGCGTCCCCAGCGGAGTCCCCCCTTACATCAGGCGTCCCCAGCGGAGTCCCCCCTTACATCAGGCGTCCCCAGCGGAGTCCCCCCTTACCTCAGCCGTCCCCAGCGGAGTCCTCCCTTACCACAGGCGTTCCCAGCGGAGTCCCCAGTTACCACAGGCATCCCCAGCGGAGTCCCCCCTTAACCACAGGCGTCTCCTGTCTCGGCCGCCATTATTGTTACCCCTTCCCCGAAGGGGAACAAAATAGAGGCGGAGCCGACAGTGTGGCTGCAAAAAAAATAAAAATTTAAGCTGTGGCCCTGCCGACCCCCGCCCCTTTCCATTACAGACAGACCTGCAGCGGGGCGGGGCGGGGGGGTGGCCGGCCGGCCGGCCAGCCAAAACACAGATGTAGTACAATAGAAGATAAAGCTGCTGCGGCGCCGCCCACCCCCGGGGAGGTGCGGGGTGTGGGCGGCGCCGCAGCGGCTTTATTTTCTATTGTACTACATCCGTGTTTTGGTCTTCTTGAACATGGCGGCCGGCCGAGACATTGTCTCCGCCAGCCGTGGACCTCTAGCGGCGGCGGCCTGCGGCGTCCAAATTCGGGGAAAACGGGAAAAATCGGATTGGCCGGGACATTGGCCGGGACAAAATAAATCCGGGAAAAGGGTTTGAATCCCGGGAACGTCCCGGCCAATCCGTGACTGTTGGCAACTATGGCTATCAGTGCCCACAAGTGCCACCTATCAGTGCCCACAAGTGCCACCTATCACTGCCCACAAGTGCCACCTATCAGTGCCCATAAGTGCCCACAAGTGCCACCTTTCAGTGCAATCAGTGCCATCTATCAGTGCAATCAGTGCCCACAAGTGTCATCAGTGCCCACAAGTGTCATCAGTGCCCACAAGTGCCACCTATCAGTGCCACCTATCAGTGCCACCTATCAGTGCCCATAAGAGCCATCTATCAGTGCCCATAAGTGCCACCTTTTAGTGCCATCTATCACTGCCCACAAGTGCCACCTATCAGTGCCACCTATCACTGCCCACAAGTGCCACCTATCAGTGCCATCAGTGCCCATAAGTGCCACCTATTAGTGCAATCAGTGCCATCTATCAGTGCCCATCAGCGCCAGTCACCAGTCAGTGCCCATAAGTGCCACCTGTCAGTGCCACCTATCAGTCCCCATCTTTCAAACTGTCACATGACATTGAAAAAAAAGTATCGGTAATCGGTATCGGCGAGTACTTGGAAAAAAGTATCGGTACTTGTACTCGGTCTCAAAAAAGTGGTATCGGGACAACCCTAATGCATAAGAATACATATTGCCCTAAACTGGAGGAAAATTTTTATTTTTATTTTTTTTAAATGTGGAATATTTATTATAGCAAAAAGTAAAAAAATTGTGTTTTTTTCAAAATTGTCGCTCTTTTTTTGTTTATAGCACAAAAAATAAAAACCGCAGAGGTGATCAAATACCACCAAAAGAAATCTCTATTTGTGGGAAAAAAAGGACGTAAATTTTGTTTGGGTGCAACGTCGCACGTCCACACAATTGTCAGTTAAAGCGACCCAGTGTCGAATTGCAAAAAGTGCTCTGGTCAGGAAGGAGGTAAATTCTTCCGGGGTTGAAGTGGTTAAGATGGACCCCCAAAAGGACCCTTAAAGCAGACATAGATCTCGCATTTCGCCAAATCTGCCCGGCGACCCCCATCATTCCTTGGTCTTGCGCGACTCCGAGCCATTAGGCTTCGCTGTCTGGGAGGCAGACTCAAATGCCGCCGAAGATAAAGTGGCCTAGGTACCTACAGCTACGTCCTTCCTCCCCTGCTCACCAATCTGCGACGTGGCACTAACTGCCGCCGGAAGCGCAGCATGAGGTATGGTGGAAAAATCACTGCCTGAGCCGCTTGATATGGCTGCAGCCCAAAAGTGGGCCCAGCAGTCCTGGGCGGAGCACAACGGTCCAACAAATCATGAAAACCCGCAAAAAATTCCGCCAAGCCCAATGTACCTCCAGGGTTCCCTACCGGCAGACCTACACTAACCTCGCCAGGGGACCCATCCCAATCCCCTGCACCAACCCCCACATTCTGAGCTAAAAGGGTAGGTAAAGAATGGGACTTACCGGGCTGCCTTCGCCCCGGCTGGCGATCAGCTGCACTTCCAGATTCCAGCTGGCTCTGAAGGGCAGGGCGCACGGCCGCCGATTGCCCATCACCGTCATCACTTGAAACTTTGCCGGGTTCGCTGGACGATTCTCGTTGAGGCGCTGTCCCCAGGTGCCTAACTTGCCAGAGACTCTTGGCCAGAGTACTCCGATTCATCTTTGTCCCCGTGCAACCCCCAGCTGTAGAAGCGTGCCTCCGGCCCTTTAAGGGGGCAGAGCCACTCCCCTGGGCAGCCGTCACTCCAACTGCAGACCTGGAAGGCTGCATTGCCACAGAAGAAACAGCAGATGGCACCAGACCTCTTCTGCTGCTTGAAGCCGGTCTCTTCCCACGCCAAACCGCTCTCTCAACCACAGGAGAGGGGGCCGACTGCTCCCGGGGACCCGCGGATCGGGTAACCGTCATCCCCGCACCAGAAGGGACAGAGCTCCTGCCGCTGCCCGCTGCCGAGCGATTCCCATGCCAAGCTGGCCCCCCGCTTGACTCAGCTAATGAGCAAGCCGCCAGTTCCCGGATCAGTGAAGAGGGGGAGGGGGGATAGCATGGCGTCACCTCCTCCCGCGGGTCCCGCCGCCGACAGGGATGCCTTCCAGTCCCCTTGCTGTTGCCAGAGGCATGTGGCCCAGCAGGAGACACTGAAGGGTCCCCAAGAGGGGGTCTCCCAATGTGGCCGCTTGACCCGGGGGGTGTATGAAAGGTTTAGGCACTCAGGAGGACAAATCCTCCTACGACGTTTTGATGGGGGAGATCCAGCAGGAGACAGATCAATCCCCGACCACCCCATCATGCCCATCAGCTGTTGCTGGAGCCACTGCTGGGTCCCACAAGTTCTCCAGGTCGCTCATCATTTTTCTCTCACTCCACCCTGACCATCTGACCCTTAAGCCACCAATCAGGTAAGGTATGTCCCCTACCCCACTAACTACAGATTTCTTTAACACTTCTCAGACCTATTCCTCCCTTAGTCATACCGACCCTGTGTCTATTTTCTCTTCTCCGAGTCGCACTATAAATACACAAACACACTTGTACTTTACATACTGTATTTACCTTTACACAAATTCCTTGCATATACAAATCATCAGAAATGCTCCCTTACATTGGGGGTCAGTGAGAGAAGCCCCCCCTCCTGCACACATTGGAGATCAGAGAAAGAATGCTTCATCCCACTGGTGCTTAGTGAGAGAAGGCGCAACACAGATGGTCAATGGAGAACGTGCCCCCTTACATTAGTGGTTCATGAGAGAGGTCCTCCCTTTACAATAGTGATCAGTAGGAGAAGGACCCAATTGCACTTGTATTTAGGGGAAGAATGCCCCTTATATTGGTGGTCAATGAAAAGAATGCCCCTTACATTGAGGGTCAGTAGAAAGAATGCACCAATAGGATGGTTTATGTGAAGAACTCTCCCCTTACAGACAGCTAAAATAAAGGCCGCTCTACAGCGAAGAAATGCTGGACAGCTCACATCACTCCTAGATCACTTTCTTTACATTTAAAAAGCTGCTAATGCACGCATGAAAAAAGAAGAAGCCCAAAATTGTATTTGTGTTACATTGTGAACAATAAATTACCACAGTAAGGGCATGAGCTGTACTACTTAAAACAAATAATGTAGAACCTTGTACAGATTCAACTATGGTGTGTTTCTTGGAAATTATGTAAAATTGGTTATACAGTTTTGCCCAAATGCCCTGCACATTTGCAAATGCATATAACAGCATCACACTCTACTGTTTAAATATTCACATGATAAAATATATAATATTTAGCTAAAAGAAAGGGACAACATGGTCTTTGTGGGAGGGCAAATATAAAGCATGGAAATTCCACCACTGGAGTCTCAGAAATAAGAAGTCAATGGGTGATTCAACTGAACTACCTGATTTGGGTGTAAAGGACTTCAAAGCAAAAACAAATAACACCTCATTAAACAGTAATACAATACCTGATGCATACTTCCAAACTTGTACAAATACACTATGCATTACTGCAAACATTTTACTACAATTATAGGCAATTTATACAGTAATTCCATAGGTGTAAGGGAACTACAAGTTTTGCTATTGGACTGTGTCCATGGACAGTAGAGGATTGTCTCCTGATCTGTCCACAAATGGCTCGATTGGGAACAATTAAATGTCTGTTGGCAGCATCTGGCAAAGCCAGCCAAAGCTAATTAGAAGGAAGAAGGGACTGAACGGATTGCCAACTGTTTTTTTGGTTTGTCCCTCTCCATTTACCAGGTAAGTGCCATAGATAAACTGTAATAGCCTTCCCAGCCCCCTTCTGTGATGACCTGGTTGCCAATATAAATTGCCAAAGGGCGATTGGATTATGCCTACATGTTCAATCGACCTCTGTCTGTCACCTTTTAGTTTACTGGAACATGTAATTCTGCATTATTACTTGAACACACCTTGCCATAGCCAGTGCACCAGATAAGCCTTTAGTCAATGGTTTCACTGAAATTTTAGCTTTGATTTTCTAACTGCCAAGGGTAGCTAAATAAGGAGTCTGACTGGCTGCTATTGACAACTGCACTTTCTTCTGCCCCAGATTTCCTCAATCATCTCAATTGCTGTGAATAACATCAACTCCAAAACTCTTATAACTTGCAGAAAACAAAAATGTAACAGTGAAAAAAAATCTACTGTAGGTTTCATTATTTACAATGCATATTATGACGATCCAACACCAGAACAACACAAACTACAGTAGGGTTAAAATGTATATCACAATTTCAAATGCAATGCCACTATGACAACACTAACAGCCTTTAGCTTCTCTCATACTTACAATTCTAATTTAGCGATGTACAGTAGACAAGTGATATAATTCACAAAATAAAAATCGTCCTTTGAAGAAGCAGGCACCAACTTTCTTATACTTCAGTAACCCCAATACAGGAAACTTTACAATATAATTGCTTCTGAGACCCATCCTTAGTCCCATCGATAGAGATGTAGCATAGTAATAGATGCAGGTTGAAATCAGAGTCTGCAATATGCTATTATCCCTCTTGAGGGGAGGAGCTGCGTATTAGAAAAGATTCAGCTATGCCCTTTCATCAGCTAATACAGATTATCTCTATCCAGGTATAGAAAGTCATTTCCTGGCCTTAGAAAAAAAAAAAAAAAAACATGTATCCTTCCTTTCGCGTAATATCTGATCATTGAAATGATTTTACTCAAATTTAATTAAGGCTCCTAATGTAGTACTGAGTAAGGTGAAACATCAAGAAATCCAATCTTTCTTATAAATGAAAAGAAGGTTGCAAGGTGTACTGAAGTCCCAGTAGTCAAATAGTAATCAGGTCTCATAGCACCGATTGTTCTAAATTGATGAAAGGTGATAGCTGATGGTTATAAAATGAATGCAATGTGTTCATTTCATTGTTGCCTAGAGCTGTTCTATCAAATAATGTCAGCTGTATTACTAGTTCATTATAATAACAGCTATACAAAATATAATACAATCAACCTCACTTTGCAAAGCATTGAAGACTGTCTGTCGAATGTAGTAACCCATAGCGAAGTCCGATAAGAGTTATTTCACAGTCCACTTTGCTTTGTCTATATGCCTACCAATGTGCGTAATTATTTTTGCACAACATATGCCGTTCACAAACTCTGGTCTAAGGATATCTTAATAAATAAAGTAGAATAAAAGACTCAAAGTAAATAAAGCATAAATACAGTATACATAGTCCTAAACAAATCTTGCAACAACAATTTAAAAGCAAACATATTACTCTCCAAGGACATACCACATCTGTCTTTTTGCTGCTCATTGCTGGAGCAGGGAGACTTTCTTTGCTTGCAGACTAGTTGTGTAAATTGGAATAAAACAAGAGGAAGCTCTTTGTATGTACGCAGATGTCTTGCAAACCACACTATGAAACAAGTGCGTTTGAAATGTTTTGCAGTTTTAAAAGTAAGCATGAGACGTGTGCTTTGGAACCTGAGGTCCAATCACTGTGAAATGACAAAGGTTTGAGCAACTCCACAGGTGCGAAGTTGACCCACTGCCACTGTAGGAGGCAACATGCCAATGCTAAGTTTAGCATGGCTTGTAAATATAGGAGTGAGAGATGATACTAATCCAGTGTAAACTCACAGTCACATCACAGGAAAGGTTCTCAATTGCGAACTCATTATTACAGAACTTAATAAACATTAAAGAGGAAGTAAACCTATTTAAAAAAAAAAACAAAAACCCTGCAAAAGAAAGGCATAATGAGCTAGTATGCATAGCATACTAGCTCATTATGAATGTCTTACCTGAGATCGAAGCCCCAGAACAGCTCCTCGTTCCCCTCCGCCGCCATCTTGCCTCGATGTCCCATCACTGCCGTCAGTGTATCGCCGCTCCGGCGCTGTGATTGGCCGGAGCGGCGATGACGTCACACGCATGCGCGCTCGGGCCAGCAAGATCCCATTCAGAAAACCGGCAATAATGCTGGCCCGCTAGTGCGCATGCGTGAGACGTCATCAGCGCTGTGTTTACAGCAAATATCTCCTTAACCGTGTACTATAGGTTAAGGAGATATTTCTTGCACCTACAGGTAAGCCTTAATCTAGGCTTACCTGTAGGTACAAGTTGTCTAAGTGGGTTTACAACCACTTTAATAGATGACATTAGCATTTTTGTGATTCTAAAAAGCAAAAATGTTTTTGGCTAAAAATAAAAAATATGTTATAGTTACCCTATACCTTACCCCTTATTCTGGAGATTCCCAGTCCTTTGAGTGCCCTTGCAAGCGCACTCCCGAGCAGGGCTGTGTGTTACCATAGACACACACAGTGCAGCTCGGCTATGCCCCTGATCCCTCCTCACGGGATTTAACTGACAGCAATGAGAGAAGAACAGGCGCCTCTGAGTTAGAACTGTAACATTTTAATAAAACAAAAGTGCATTATTCAATTACATGATGGTTAGGGAAATGCAGCACGTCCATCCACACTGGAAATTACATCAGGTCCCGCACAGTAGCGTTCATACAGCTATCCCTCTCCTCTGTGGGAAGAGTGGCCTACAGGATTTCGGCAGACAGGGATGGTTGAAAACTAGGTTTGGATGATTGCAGGCACTCGGTGGTGAGGGCTGGAACGTGGCGTTGGACGTGATGACGTCACAGGTGAGTCACGACGACATTTTGGAGCATGCGCACCGGCCAATTGGACACAGGGCGCACTCCTTTTTCAAGCAAAAAATGACCTAAAAGAAAAAAAGGGGACAGAAGGGTTATTGCCGAAAGCTGTTAAAGTATAGTGGACACCTCCAGTTCCTCGTTTAGGCGACAAAGTGTCGAGAGAGTATATCCAATATGTCTCTCGCTCACAGAGCCTATAAAACCTCTCGGCCTCTGGGAGATTCTTCGGTATCTGTTCGATAATCCAAACAACCTGAAAGCCCTCGGTAGATTTGTTATGGTGTATGGAGAAATGGCAAGGGATGCTGTATTCATCTTTGCCTTCCACAACCTCTCTGATGCTCACCAAACCTCTGCCAAAGTGGACGACTGGTACGACCCACATATAGTTGGTGGCAGGGGCAGCTGAGGCAGTATTATGGCAAAATAAAGGCAAAAGCAATAACATCAGTGAATTTTATAACTTCTCATCTGACTATGTGGTTTATTGCCTCAGCTGCCCCTGCCACCAACTATATGTGGGTCGTACCATTCATCCACTTCGACAGAGGTTTGGTGCGCATCACAGAAAGGTTGAGGAAGGCAATATTTTGGAGTCTGCTTTCAACTTTCCCTACAAGGCTGGCCCTGATCTCTGGACTGCAATGCCATATATCCCCCCATTTCTCCCCTTCCTTGTTGCGAATACTGAATTCTCTACTCAAAAGAACTAACCTGATGGACTTATGTATTAGTATATAAACTATCTTGCAGCGCCACTATCCCAATTTTAACTGACAGTAGCAGGAGCCAATGGCTCTGGCTGCTCTGAGTCTCCTAAGAACAGGAAGGGATAGAAACGCTGATTGAGCCAAAACAGTGCTGGATTGGTGGAGGAGTCAGGTCAGTGTTTATTGCAGCCTTTAACCTTTTCAACACAGAGGGACCCTTGAAATAAGTTTCCAGTCTCAGGGAACTCCTGCTAAAAATTACTATACAGTATCTACAACGCATGACACCTTAGTGTGTTGGTCAGTGGGAATAATGCTTCTAAAGGCCCGTACACATGATACAATTTTATGGCCATAATTGTCTGATGGACGTGTTGTGTCGGACAATCTGACCGTGTGTATGCTCCATCAGACAATTGTTGGCTGAATTAACGGCAACAAAATGTTGGCTGTTCATGCTCACCAACTGTCTGACAATAAATCTGTTACAACGGTTTATCCGATCGTGTCTACACAAGTCCGTCCAACTAAATCCAAAGTACAAACACTCATGCTCGGAACCAATGCTAAGCATCAGACAACAATAGCAAAAGTTGCCCAAAGGGTGACGGTAAAGAGCTGAAAACCCACGTGGTTTGGTGAATGTTGGCTGAAAATGATGTGCTGTTTGTATGCAGAACAAGTTCACGGCCAATGCCCTTCTGACCAAAATCCATAGAAAAGATAGCTAAAAGAGATCAGTGGTGTGAGTGGGAACTTCTCTGAGAGGCAGAAATTGTTCATTGCTCAAGTAAACCCTAGCAACTTCTGGTTAAGAAACCCAGTTAGGGATTGAAATAAAGGGGGGGGGGGGGGGGAGAGGACAGTGGGGAGCTTTTTACCTTAAAATGGAACTTCAGTCATTTTTTCATCTTTCCATCTATTAAATCTTCTGCCTTTGTTGTTTTAACTTTGGATAGTAAAATAGGATTTTTATAACAGCTTACCTGTAAAATCCTTTTCTTGGAGTACACCACGGGACACAGAGCTAGTCATTACATAATGGGTTAAGGGTCACCAGCGGTGATTGGACACTGGCACAACCAATGGAAGACAGTTCCCCTCCATATAACCCCTCCCATCAGGGAAGTACCTCAGTTTTGTAGCAAAGCAGTAAGGTTCCCATAAGAAGGGTGGGACCTCTGTGTCCCGTGGTGTACTCCAAGAAAAGGATTTTACAGGTAAGCTGTTATAAAAATCCTATTTTCTTTATCGTACACCACGGGACACAGAGCTAGTCATTACATAATGGGACGTCCCAGAGCAATGCTCATATGAAGGGGGGGAGACACAGATCAAACCGACCGCTTGCGGACCAGAAGCCCTATACTGCTGCCTGCAGCACACTTCGCCCGAAGGTGGAATCCTCATGTCCTTTCACATCTATTTGATAGAATTTGGAAAATGTATGGACTGAGGACCAAGTTGCAGCCTTACAGATCTGAGCCATCGAAGCCTGGTGGTGCACTGCCCATGAAGCACTTATCGCCCTGGTAGAGTGCGCCTTAACAGGAAAAGGAGGAGTCCTGTTCTTTAAACCATAAGCTTGAACAATTACTTGTCTAATCCACCTGGAAATGGTGGATTTTGATACCGCTTGGCCCTTCTTGGGACCATCTGGTAAAATAAACAAAACATCTGTTTTACGTATCTGAGCGGTTGCTTGCAGATACACCTTTACCGCTCTCACTAGATCTAGAGAGTGTAATAATTTTTCCCCCGCCGTCCGCGGGTTTGGAAAAAAGGAAGGCAGAACAATGTCTTGATTCAAGTGAAAAGCCGACACCACCTTAGGCAGAAAAGCCGGATGGGGTCGTAGTACGATCTTGTCCTTGTGACAAATTAGATAAGGCTCTTTACAAGAAAGAGCTGCTAGCTCTGATACTCTCCTAGCAGAAGCTATAGCAATCAGAAAGGCCAATTTCCTACTTAATATAATTAAAGGAATATGGCGAATAGGTTCAAAAGGTTGCTTTTGCAACACTGACAATACCAAATTCAAATCCCATGGACACAAGGGAGACCTGACTGGAGGATTTATCCTCAGTACCCCCTGAATGAATGTCCGAACTAGGGAGTGAGATGCCAATGGTCTCTGAAAGAAGACTGATAGAGCCGATATTTGCCCTTTGATGGTGCTAAGGGCTAATTTCATATCCACTCCTAACTGGCAAAAAGCAAGAATCCTACTTATTTCATATTTCAGAGGATTCCAACTTCTGGATTCACACCAGGAAACGTATGCTTTCCAGACTCTATGATAGATGAGTCTGGAGGCTGGCTTTCTAGCATTAATGAGCGTAGAAAGAGCCGGACCAGAGACCCCTCTCTTTTTCAAAATGTGGGTCTCAGCAGCCAGGCCGTCAAATTTAGCCTTTGTAAGGAAGGGTGGAATACTGGACCCTGTGACAACAGGTCGTGTCGAAGTGGAAGCTTCCAGGGCCTTCCTATCGCCATTTTTATGATCTCGGCATACCAAGGCCTCCTGGGCCAGTTTGGGGCCACTAGGATTACTGGTATTCCCTCCTCCTTGATCCTGCGAAGCAGTCTTTGTAGAAGAGGGATCGGAGGGAATGCATAGATCAGTGAGAACTGATTCCATGGAGTTATTAGAGCGTCTGTCCCGTAGGCTAGAGGATCTCTCGTTCTGGACACAAAGTTGTCCAATTTCTTGTTGAACCTGGAAGCTAGCAGGTCTACATCTGGGTTTCCCCATCTCAGACATATGGCCTGAAAGATCTCTGGGTGAAGAGACCACTCTCCTGGTAGCAGCTGCTGACGACTCAGGTAGTCTGCTTGCCAGTTTTCTATCCCTGGAATGAAGATTGCAGAGATGCAAGGTACATGCTCTTCTGCCCATGCCAAGATCCGGTTCACCTCTCTCTTTGGGCTGCCCGACTGTGGGTGCCTCCTTGGTGATTGATGTAAGCTACTGCCGTAGCATTGTCGGATTGAACCCGAACTGGGTAGCCCTGTAACCTGTATGTCCAGGTTTTGAGGGCTAGATATACCGCCCGGATCTCTAGCACATTGATGGGCAGGATCCCCTGAGTCTTGGCCCAGGTTCCCTGGGTAGAAGCCTCCTCGAATACTGCACCCCAGCCCGATAGGCTGGCATCCGTAGATACCACCTTCCAGGCCACTGGGAGGAAGGACTTTCCCTTCCGTAAATTCCTGGCTTCTAGCCACCAATTGAAGCTGTGGCGTACTTGTGAGGACAGGCGCATGGGTATATCCAGAGCTTGGCTCTTCCTGTTCCAGGAGGCTAAAATATTGCCTTGAAGTAGTCTCGAATGAAACTGGGCGTAAGGGACCGCCTCGAAGGAGGCTACCATCTTTCCCAATAGTCTCATGCAAAGGCGAATAGACGGCCTCTTGTTTGCTTTGACCTTGTGGATCAGGTCTTTCAGAGACTGTATCTTTGGCTCTGGCAGGTATACCCTGTTTTGGGCTGTATCTATGATCATGCCCAGGTACACTATCCTTCTTTGGGCCTGGAGAGAGGATTTTTGTAAGTTTATAATCCATCCTAAATGCTCCAGGTATCCTACTGTAGTGTCTACAGCGTGATCCAATCCCTCCTTTGACTGATCTATTAATAGTAGATCGTCTAGATAGGCTGTTACCGCAATGCCCCGTGTTCTTAGGTTTGCTAACAGAGGAGCTAGCACCTTTGTGAATACTCTGGGCGCGGTGGCTACACCAAATGGCAGGGCCACAAATTGAAAGTGGCGATCTTCTACCGCAAACCTTAGGAATCTTTGGTGAGCGGGGAGGATTGGTATGTGTAGATATGCGTCTTTGATATCTATGGACGCAATGAATTCTCCGCCTTTTAAAGTAGCGACCACGGATCGAATCGTTTCCATTCGAAAATGGCGAACGTTCAGAAACTGGTTTAGATTTTTTAGATCCAGGATGGGTCTGACTTCTCCGTTCGGTTTTGGAATCACAAAGAGGTTTGAGTAAAAACCTGAACCTTGCTCCTTTTGGGGTACCTCTGTAACCACACCTTGAGCTATTAAGTGATTCAAACCTTTGAAAAAGGATCCTCTTTTTTGTGGATCCTTGGAGAGTCTTGAACTTCGGAATTGAGAAGATGGGATCTCTCGAAATTCCAGTCTGTACCCTGAGGATATTGTGGATACCACCCATTTGTCCTGGGTTTCTGTCCGCCAAGTCGCTGAGAACTGACGAAGCCTTCCCCCCACTCGGCCGAGCGGGGGCGCCCCTTCAATGAGAGGTTTTGGGGGCTTGCTTATTAGCTCTTGAACCCCACGGCTTCTTGTTCTTCTGAGCCTGTTCTTTGGCTTTTTTGGGCGGCTGAAAAGGCCGTCGCCACTGGCTGGAGTCAGATTTCCCGGGAGCTGGGGAGAGAGTGTGTTTAAAACAAGGTCTCTTGTTTTTCTTTCTCTCAGGTAAAAGTGTCGTTTTACCACTTGATATCTTTTGGATATATCTTTCTAAATCTTCCCCAAAAAGGCGTTCGCCATGGAACGGGAAACATGCTAACAACTTTTTGCATGGGGCTTCCGCTGACCAATGCTTAAGCCAAAGTACTCTGCGCATCTGTACCAGCTGGAGTGTAAGGCGTGATGCCTGTATGATAGAATCTCTCATGGCATCCACTGTGAAGCATAAGGCTTTAGGCAAATTCTCCCAATTTTTAGCCTGCTCTGAAGGCAGCTCCTTCAGCCCCTGCTTTACCTGTTGGCTGACGACCTGACCCATACCGACTGCTGCTACTGCAGGTTGGATAATTGAGCCGGTCAAAAGGAAGGAGGATTTCAGTAAGGATTCCAACTTCTTCTCAGAAGGATCTTTAAACACTTGTACATTATCCACTGGACATGTCAGGTTTTTATTTACACAAGAAATAGCCGCATCTACCGTAGGCAGGCTCCATTTCTTTAAAAAAATTTCCTCCATAGGATAAAGAATGTTAAACTTTTTTGGAGGTGAAAAACGCTTATCTGGATGTTGCCAGTCTGCGTACAATAGATCCTCTAGTAACGGATGAACCGGGAAGGAGCATGCACCTTGCAGGGATCTTAATGATCCTAGGGAGGAGACAGGTGATTCTGTTACCTCCAAAGAGGGTAACCTAAATGCAGCTCGCACGGCTCCTGCATAGCATTGCACCTGTGACTTTAAAATCTGGGATACCGAAAAAGGCTCATCCGATATCCCTGATCCGTCTGACTCCTCATCCTCTGCTGATGTAGCCTCCTCCTCATCCTCCTCCTCCTCAGGTACTTCTGAAGGGAGGTCCAATACTGGAGGAGATCTGCTTCGCTTATTGTCCTTTTTAGAGGATTTAGCGATTAAAGTAGCAATTTTCTCCTCCAGATTATTTAGGGCAGCTGATAAAGTGTCCTCAGTGACATATGCAGGCCCAGGCTTCACTGGGGAAGCCGCCATACCTGACAGAGGTAATGGCTCATCCTGTACAGGTGCTTTTGGCAACACAGGAGAGGAAGGTACCGAGTCAGCACAGCTAGAGCCCCCTGTCTCAGGCGGCGGTGCTCTTTTATCTCTTTTTGTCCGCATTACTTCCCCTGGAAGGCTTACTGTTTAGACAAAATACAAGGTACCTAAATGCATATACTACCGTGTTCAGTTTAGCAAATACATTAAGTATGCAACTTTTAACACATAACTATGCATAACATGGATGTCTTCTAGGAAGTACCCAATCCAACCACATGGAGTCTTACGTCCCTGTATAGCTGCTGTGTTTCTCTGCCAGGAACAAGAGAACTAACGAGCTTGCTTGCTGCTGCAGTGTTTTTTAGACTGACAGTCTTTTAAATTTGGCGCCGTTTCTGTGCCTGCGCGCGCCACGTGCCCGCGCACGCCTCGGCCCCCCCCCCCTCCGATAAAGCGCGCGGCCTTTAGCGCTATGGTGGTGGCCATAGTGAGAGAGGACTCTCATCAGCCCCTGTCCCCACTTACCTGCATCTGCAGGTGTCTGTATCGGCCACCGGAAGGAAGAGCGGGGTGCTCAAGCAAGCTCAGCAGCGGAGGTGACGAGCAGTGTACTTCGCCGAAGCCGACACTGAACAGAGTGAGGTGAGTATATTCAGCTCTTTACTCCCCCCAGTGGTGGAAAAAAAGAAGACATCCACTTTTTGAAAAAGGTCCCAACCTAGTTATGGACCTTCTAATCTCACCTTATCCACGCCGCAGGTTTTTCTGCTGAAAGTTTTCAGACAGATACCAAACTTCACCCTTCACGGTGGGCTATGTGTGCCAACCTTCAGGGATATGGGTTCCTATTTAAAGGATACCTCTCCCCTGGGCCTTGTACAAGACTCTTACCAGGACTTTATAGCGAAATAGCGAAAGTGCTGGATCTTAGAGCCCAGTCCTCCGAAGAGAGACATTACAGGCGACGCCTCATGGATGAGGCCCGGATCCCATCCAGATTCAGCTCATTTGTAGGCGTCTTGGATGGATCCGAAAGCATAGCTCTTTTACCCCCAGAGGGTCTCTTTGGTAGAGCTTTCCTTTAGCACCTCCTAACGCGTCCAACACCTTTCGACACTGGCGAAAAAACTGAGGTACTTCCCTGATGGGAGGGGTTATATGGAGGGGAACTGTCTTCCATTGGTTGTGCCAGTGTCCAATCACCGCTGGTGACCCTTAACCCATTATGTAATGACTAGCTCTGTGTCCCGTGGTGTACGATAAAGAAAACATGTTTTTCTGTCAGTAAACACCTTATACAGCCCCCTTCCTGTTTCTTGTCTGGTCATTAGCCTAGGCTCATGACATCATGCACAGCTTTCTCTCTCTCATTCTTGTGAGAGTTTGCCGGGGGGGGGGGGGGGGTGAGTCATAAGAGGGCCAATGAGAGCTGCCGAGCTGGAGGTGTGTCTCTGTGTAAATCCAGAAAGTGAACAGGCAGCAGCTTCAGTTGCCCACAGTTATAATGGTTGCAGCCAGACTCAGTGGAGGGAGATTTCTGCAGCATATTGGGCAAGCACAGAATCACAGTATGTATAAAATAAAATGCAAAGTGGTTGGAGGGAAGAATTGCAAAAATGTTTTTATTACAGATTATGTGAGCAGACTGCAGTTCCTCTTTAAAAAAATAAAATAAAACAATCTGACTTTAGAACCACTTTAATTATGCACTTGTTCTTAATGAGAAAAGTTTTGATTTGACTATGTGATTTATTTCCTTATTATCCAAAGAAGAAACTGTCATATGTATTGGTAAAGCGCAGAAAGTGTTCAACATTTTTTTCCCTAGTTTGGGCCTATGGTAATAATGGTCACCAGGGCAGAAAGTGATGGAATATCCAATATTTTTTATGGTTGACACCAAAACAGAATAGAGGGGGAAATCTTTCTACAGGGACACTCATATTCATGTTATCTCTGGGCCAGAAAGTGAAAGTGAAAGTAAAGCCTTTAACCTGGAAAGAGAAAACAAAAAAACCTGGCAGGGTTCTAAAATTAAAAATAATTTTAGTTTTAGCTATGCTTTAACCCACCTGCCAACCACTCACAGTAAATGTACTATAAGCATGCAGCAGGCTTGGCAATGTACCTGACCATCGCTGCCTGTCTTCTGGGTTCAGGGCACTCAAGCTCATGCCCCCTGCTGTCATTGGCTACAGCACAAGTTTGTCAGCAGGTTTCAGCCAAGAATTTTGGCCATGAACCTGCTGCTTGGCTGTAGTCAATCACAGCACGATTCTGTGTATTGATTGTAAACACAAACATAGGATGTGGGCAGTTCTTCTCTTCCCGAGTGCTTTTAGGTTCAGGAAGAGAAGGAAGCAATACCTTTGTCAATAAAAGCAGCACATTTACACTTGCATGCACCTGTTAGGCACATTTAACTCTTTGATTGCCCTTCAGTTAACCCTTTGATTGCCCTGTCACTCAGCCAGTGCCATTAGTACAGTATTTATCACTGATCACTGTATTAGCGTCACTAGAGACATCATTCAGTTAGCGTCTCTCCCAGCCAGTGTCAGTTTGCGCTAGACACTATACTAGTCACACTTTAAGTCGCAGATCATCGCCATTGCTAGTATAGTGTCTGTATGGATCACAAACATCTCCATAGATGAGTCCTTTGTACATTTTACTGGCAGGCCTGCAATAAACCAATATGTCCTCAGCAAGCGTGCCAGATATGAAATCAAACTGTATATGCTCTGTGTAAGGATGAGCCCGCAGTTCGAGTCGAACGTAAGATCGTCTCGAACATTTGGTCTTTGCCCGTTCGCCGAATTACGAACATTGTGGGGCATTCGTGGGAAATTCGAGCACCCGCAGTGCATTAACGGCTGCTGATTGGCCAAAGCATGCACCTGACCATGCTTTGGCCAATCACAGCTCACACTGCTGTGAGAGCGATGATTGGCCAAAGGCAGGGTTGCACCAAGTGCCCTGGTTGAATGCGCCGTGACAGGAAAGGGAGGCGCCCGCCCCTAAAGGGCATAGGTCTGGATGACGATCAGCCTGATCCACCTAGAAAGATGGCCGATGAGACCGTCAGGCCCTTCTGTGGACCAGATACCGGCATGAACAGTGAGTCAGAACTCCGAAACGGAGCAGTAGCAGACAGGTACACCCGTAGGGCACGTACCACGTCCAAGGTATGTAGCGCAGCCTCCTGGGATGCGATGGCCGAGGACACAAGGATGGAAGCACAATGTCCTTGTTTAGGTGAAAAGCCGAAAACCACCTTAGGAAGGAATGAAGGTTGCGGGCGAAGCACTGCTTATCCGTATGGAGGACCAAGTAAGATGGCTTGCAAGACAAGGCCGCCAATTCAGAAAACCTTCTGACCAAAGTAATGGCAACTAGAAAGGCAACTTTTTGAGAAAGAGTGGAATCTCCCTGATGTTCTCAAAGGGAGGTTCCTAAAGTACCGAGAGCACTAGAGTCAAGTCCACGGAGGAAGCGGTGGTCCAAACGGGGGAATCACGTGTCGGACCCCTTGCACACATGTACTTACCAGTGAGTGAGCCACCAGAGGCTGTTGGAAGAAGGCAGCCAAGGCTGAGATCTTCCCCCTTAACGGTGCTCAAGGCAAGTTTCAGATCCACTCCGCACTGTAAGAACAGCAGGACCTGAGAAACCGGCTATGTCTGTGGGCGCCCGGCCATCTCATCACACAGAGATGTAGGCCTTCCAAGTGCAATGGTAGATCGTCCGGGAAGAAGGCTTCCGGGCCCCCAACATAAAGGGGATTATCGAATCTGCCAGACCACGGTCCCTTAGTACCTGGCTTTCAATAGTCAAGGCGTTAAAAGTCAGCAACTGTAAAACAGGATGAAGCATGGGACCTTGAGACAGAGGGTCCTCCCGCATTGGCAGCCGCCGGGGAGCATCAGCTACCAGTCTCCTGAGGTCGGCATACCAGGGACGCCGGGACCAATCTGGCGCGATTAGAATCACCAGAATCCCGTGGCCTCCACTCTGCGGAGCAGACGAGGAAGCAATTCCAGTAGGGGAAAGGCATAAATTCCCTATGGAGCCACCGACGCATCTGCCCAGGGAGCCCTGGACCTGGCCACAAACCTCGACACCTGCGATTGACACGAGGAACCAGGAGATCCACAACTGGTGTGCCCCAATTACGACAAAGTAATTGAAAACACCTCCGGGTGAAAAGACCATACCCCTTGGTCCAGCATCTGGCGACTCAGATAGTTCGCCTGCCAGGTCTCTACGCCCGGATGTAAGCAGCCGATAGAGCCGGCACGCTCCTTTCGGCCCAACTTAGGATGCGAGCGACTACCGGCGCTGCGGCCGTCCAACTGAAACCTGATCAGACGCCCCTGAAGTCTCTGCGACCCTTTGGAGAGGCACAGTCTGATCGCTCAAATGTCAAAGATTCTTCCAGACCGTGAGGCTGGCGTCCGTCGCGATCACAGTCCTATGGAAAGGAAGGGACGACCTCCCGGACTGAAAAGCCGGGAAATGCAGCCGCCCTCTCAGGGAAGCCTTGACCAGGTGACTTCTCTGAATCTAGAGACAATGGGAGATCTGTTCCAAGTGGACAGGATCTCTTCCTGCAATACTTGAGTGTGGAATAGGGCAGAGGGAACTGCCTCGAAGGAGGCCACCATGAGGCCCAGAACTCGTGCAAAAAAGGAGACACGCCCATTTGCGGGATGCCAACAATTTCACCGCCGACTGGAGCGTCTACAACTGCTCCAAAGGAAGGAAGACCTTCGCCTCCAAAGAATTCAGGATCAAGCCTAGGGACTTCAGACACTGAGTCGGTACCAACACCGACTTCTGTATGTTCAGTACCCAACCAAAGTCCCGGAGGGTCTGACTAGCTATAGACATGTCCTCTAATTCTGAGCCAGAAGCAGCTTTCAGAAGAACAACATCCAAGTAGCCCACAATATCAATGTCTCGCTGTCTCAGCAAAGCCCAGATCGGGGCGAGCGCCCTGTGAAAAACTTTTGGTGCCGACGCTAAGTCAAATCACAAACTGCAGAAAATTCAGATGGCTGTTGTAGATGGGGACAGGCAAGTATGCGACCTTGGTGTCCAGAGACGCCAGAAGTCCCCAAAAACAATACATACACACAGTGTATGTATTAATGCGTATGTTCATACTGTGGCGCCGAAGACGCACATGTCTTTGGAGTGTGGGAGGAAACCGGAGTACCCTGAGGAAACCCACGCAGACACAGGGAGAACATGCAAATTCCAGGCAGATGGTGTCGGGGTCCAGGTTTGAACCAGTGACCCTCTTGCTGCCAGGTGAGGGAGTTAATCACTACCCCACTGTGCTGCCCTACAAGGTATTGAGGGCCCTGAGGTCCAAGATTGGACGGACACCGTCCTTCCGTGGGACTACCAACAGATTCAAATAGAATCCCTGAAACCCTTCCACCAGGGGCACAGGTAAAAGTATTCTGCACCAGAGCAAGTCTTGTACTGCACCCATCAAAGCAGACCGACGAGCCGGAAGGAGAGGAAAAGTTTGAGGGAAAGATCTGTTTGGTGGACAAGAAGAAAACTATCTTGTACCCCTAAGTGACCACCTCGCAGACCCACTGGTCAGAGCAGAGAGGTCCACCGAGCTGCAAACTCGCAAAATCACCCCCCCCACCCTTGAGTCAAGCGGGGACAAAATACCATGCCTAGCATGGTATGTTAGCCGACACATTCGTGCACGCACCCAGGGACGCTTCTGTCCCCCAGCTAAAGCCTTGTCAGCCCGGGAGGATCTACTGATGAAAATACCACTTCTGCGTGGAATCGGAGGGCCCGGCCAACGGCGCAGCTCCTTCCCCTCAGAGGACTGTGAGAGAAGAGTGCTCTCACCTCCAGTGACATCTTAACAATGTCGTCCAGCGAGGTACCAAAAAGCCTCAGAAAGGCAATCTGCCAGAGCTCACTTGGGAGCTTAGCCAGCGGACCAGCATTCCAGCCAATCTGGCGGTGCAGCACCGCCGCAGATACAAAGGTTCTGGAAATCATTTACATACACACCCCGAGTATGTATTAGTGCATATGTTTTTACTGTGGCGCTGAAGGAGCGTATGTCTTTGGGGTGTGGGAGGAAACCGGAGTACCCAGAGGAAACCCACGCAGACACAGGAAGAACATGCAAACTCCAGGTAGATGGTGTCTGGATCCAGGTTCGAACCAGTGACCCTCTTTCTGGCAGATGAGGGAGTTAACCACTACACCACTGTGCTGTCCTACATGGAAAGTCGCAGCCATATATAGGTCGCAACACTGACCCCAGCATCACCGCCTTGGACCTCTTTTCAGAAGGGTCCTGTATGTCAACGGACCACAATACGCTGGGGGACCACAAGGACCTCTGCGGCCATTCCCATTCCTTATGTATGCATTCCCAGCTGGAGAGTGTCCCTCACAGCATCAGAAGTGCACTCAGAAGTGCCCTGACAAACATTTCCCAGGAGATGGTGGGGGGAGGGGGCGCTTTCTTACCCCCCTTACGCCCGCAATCCATTTCTACCATGGCAACAAAAGGTTCCAGGACTATCTATAACGTATCCAAGGAAACCGCAGGTGCAGGGGCACCATTTGCTGCCTCTGGCAATGTATGGGGAAGAAAGGTCACATACTGACTCCATAAACGCCCACTGACAGCCCTCAGGGACCAAGTGAAACACACATAAGAGTCCACCCTCCATGCTGCACTGACCGGGGGGGGTAACTCAGGGGACTCCCCACCCAGGAGGAGACCGCTCAGCACCGCTGCCCGCCTTGGATACACAGCGTGTGTGATGAAAAAGCTGCGAGGAGAAAGAACTGCACTGTTCAGAAGCCAGTGCTAGAGGCCAAACCCACTCCAAAATGCCCACCAGACGCCTCAGATAAAAAAAAAGGGCGCGGACCACAAGAAAATGGCCGCCGACAATACTGACCTGCGCCACAGTGCGGCTACAACAAAATGGCCACCAATGGAAGTTTTAAACACAGAAAAAAACACACTAAAAATGGCGTCAGCGCTGCAAAAAATGGTGCCTGAGGCCAGGGACGTGGACGAGAAGGTCTGCAGAGACTCCCAGGAGACAGACCCCCCTCACAGAAAGAGGACCCTGGCGCCCCACGGTCCCCCACAGGGACTCGGAGCCCCTCCACAGGTACCCCCCTGTTGCAGCGGGCCCTAGGGCAGGAGGGGAAAGGGCGACAGAAAGCAGGGAAAGGGAGGACAGGAGAACCCCTTAATCCCGGGAATGCCCAGCTGTTCCATCCTGCCGAGACAGGCGGAACCTTACTTACCCGTCCTTGCGAGGACAAGCAGGCGCGTCCCTGACAGACCCACAACTGATGGTACGGAGTAGCTGTTGGCCCGGTCCACTGCAATTGAGGCAACAAGCAGCCCAGTCATACGTGGACCCTGGAGCATGTGCTCACCGGCCACCCCTGAAGCCATGGGGTATGTCGGGGTCAGAACCAAGCGCAAAGCAAGGGACTGGCACGCTCGATGGCCGGAACTGGGAAGACTACAAGGATCTATATATATCCAGCCTGTCGCCCAGCCGGCAGTTGATAGAAGATATCACAAAAGAAAAAATTTAAATAATAATAAAAAAAAATCCTTCAGGACTCTGGGCCCAAAGGGAGCCACATCTTTCTCCTCTGCTAGGCAGAAAAAACTGAGGCTGCTGACTGCAGGGTTATGTACGGAGGGACCGCCCCCTGGGCGGGGCTGTTCAACTGTTAAAGTTACATGTTTTAAGATAACTAACATGTTCTGCCTAGTCCTCTCCTATGAACAGGAACATAACCCACATGTCAAGATTTAAGGAGTTGTGTCCGTCCATGGACGATAAGAGAAAAATTGTTTTTTTTTCAAAATTGTCGCTCTTTTTGTTTATAGCGCAAAAAATTAAAAATAAAGGCATAGGTGAGCAAACACCACCAAGAGAAAGCTCTATTTGTGGGAAAAAAAGAACGTAAATTTAGTTTGGGAGCCACGTCGCACAATTGTCAGTTAAAGCGACGCAGTGCCGAATCGCAAAAAATGGCCCGGTCATTGGGCAGCCAAATCCTCCAGGGCTGAAGTGGTTAAATTACATTTTTTTCTTTAGAAATGTCATTTTGAGGTGGTACTGTTATGAACATGGAAAAGATGCACTACTTTACAGGCAGACTAAAGCATGATATTTAACGGAATATGCATTTTTCTTGTTTCACTTCAAGCATTATTAAAATCACTGCTCCTGAAAAAGACATCAGTTTTTAAAACTTTTTGCATTGATACATGTCCCTTGGGGCAGGACCCAGGTCTCCAAAAACTTTAAATGGCAATAACTTGCATATAAGTCTTTAAAATGAGCACTTGATTTTTCACGTTCGTGTCCCATAGACTTTAACAGTGTTCTCACAAATTTTTTGCCTGTTCGCATGTTCTGCTGCGAACTGAAGGGTGTTCGGCTCATTCCTAGCTCTGTGAGAGGGCCACAGGCTATACGTACCGCTTTAGAATTTATGTAGGAAGAGACAGTCTAATGGCACCGCCCCCCCGGATGCCCAGACTAAATGGGGAGCAGGGGAAAGATTGTATGGGACTTTTTATCACCCTTGTTCCGTAAGAGGTAACTTTTTTTTATACACACTATATACATATATATATATATACACACACACACACACACACACACACAGAAACAAGTCAATCAGCAAATATATTATTTAAATATTAACCACTTGCTTACTGGGCACTTAAATACCCCTCCTGCCCAGACCAATTTTCAGCTTTCAGTGCTGTCACACTTTGAATGACAATTACTCAGTCATGCAACACTGTACCCAAATGATTTTTTGTCCTTTTTTTCATACAAATAGAGCTTTCTTTTGGTGGTATTTGATCACCTCTGTTTTTTTTATTTTTTGCGCTATAAATGAAAAAAGACCGAAAATTTTGAAAAAACAAATTTTTCTTTGTTTCTGTGATAAAATTTTGCAAATTGTTTATTTTTCTTCATAAATTTTGGCCACAATTTATACTGCTACATATCTTTGATAAATATAACCCAACATTTTTGGAAATTATTTGATCTGTGTGAAAGTTTTAGAGTCTACAAGCTATAGTGCAAATCATAAAAAATGTATCACATCTGATGTACTGGTAGCCTATCTCATTTCTTGAGACCCTAACAAGCCAGGAAAGTACAAATGCCCCCCAAATAACCCCTTTTTGGAAAGTAGACATTCCAAGGTATTTAGTAAGAGGCATGGTGAGTTATTTGAAGTTGTAATTTTTTCCCACGATTCTTTGCAAAATTAAGATTTATTTTTTCCTCAAAATTGTCATTGTAATAGCTTATTTCTATCACATGGCATGTGCATACCACAAATGACACCCCAAAATACATTCTGCTACTCCTCCTGAGTATTACGATACCACATGTGTGGGACTTTACTGCCTGGCCACATACAGAGGCCCAACATGCAGGGAGCACCATCAGGTGTTCTAGGAGCATAAATTACACAAGGCCCTGGAGCACCAGGACAATGGAAACACCCACAAAATGACCCCATTTTGGAAAGCAAACACCCCTCCGTATAATCTATGAGGCATAATGAGTCTTTTGAACGGTTCATTTTTTAAAATTAAAACGCATTTTTTTTTTACACAAAGTTGTCAGTTCATAAGATATCTCCAACACATAGCATTTACATAGCAAAAATTACGAACCAAAATACATTCTGCTACTCCTCCTGAGTATGGCGATACCAAATGACTTTTACACAGCCTGTCCACAGACAGAGGCCCAACATGCAAGGAACACCATCAGATGTTCTAGGGACACATAGCATGCACATACCAAGAATTACACCCCAAAATACATTATGCCGAGCAAAGCGTAAACAAAAGATTACCTGTGGTTTTAGTAGAGCAGTTTTACACGGCAGGATAGCACTGGTCCAGGCAGCAGGCAGGGACTTCGTCAGCAATGGCATACACAATTGTCCAGGCAGCAGGCAGGCGAAAGCAGTCAATTACACAGAGGCCTGGTTGGGAAGGACACTCGGCACAATAATAAACTGTGTCTCGTCTGACTCCTCCACTGGCACACACCTTACATTTTTTTTGACCTCGTCGGCCTGTTGCTGTGGGAGGGACTTTATCGGGAAAGTGACGTTCAGAGAGTCGACTTGGAACATCTGATCGGATGTTTTGGGGTGGGCCATTCTGGAATTTCAGGCAGTGGTGATTTCCTCCTGGTAGCCAAGGAAGGGTAGGGGGTTTTGGGTGGACTTGCGGTAAATATAAGAGTTATATATGGCCAAATGAAAAAAATAAATTGCTACTTTTTTATACCAATGGTATGTCCGTCTTGTGGCAAGATAGGGTTCCAGCATTTGGTCGTTAAAGTCGACTCCCCCCATGAATGAGTTGTAGTCTTGGATGCATGTGGGCTTTTGGATGGTGGTGCCATTCCTTCTGGGGATTTCCACGAAGGTATCGTTGTGGATGGAAGATAACATGTATACATCCCTTCTGTCCTTCCACTTCAATGCCAGAACCTCCTGGTTTCGCAGACTTGCCGACTCTCCTCTTCTCAACTTCTTATTTACAAGACTTTGAGGAAAGCCCTTCCGGTTCTTTCTGACCATGCCACATGCTGGCGTCTTCTTCAGGTGAAGGTTGCGAAACAGGGGAAGAGATGTATAAAAGTTATCTATGTATAAATGGTAGCCTTTGTCCAGTAGGGTGTTGATGAGTTGCCAAACAACATTCCCGCTTGATCCCAAGTAGTCTGGGCGATTGGGGGGATGCAGCTGGGTGTCCTTCCCTTCGTACACTAAGAAGCCATACAGGTACCCTGTGACTCGGTCACATAGCTTGTACACCTTCACCCCATAGCGGGCCCTTTTGCTGGGGATAAAATTGCTTTATTTTAAGCCTGCCACTAAAAATTTAACAAGGGACTCATCCACACATTTGTGTTGGTCCGGGGTATATAACTGGGGGAATACTTCTGAAAAATAATTTAGTAAGGGCCAAATTTTGAAAAGCCTGTCAATATTTGAGTGATTTCGAGGAGGGCACTGGGTATTATCGTTGAAGTGGAGAAACCTCATGATCATGAGGTACCTGGTTCTGGGCATTGCTGTGGAGAAGATTGGCATATGGTAGATGGGGCGTTTGGACCAAAAGGAACGAAAAGTGTTTTTTGGGTTGAGTCCCATGCAAAATGTGAGGCCTAAAAAAAAACCTTCAACTCCTCCACCGTTGGGTCTCTCCACTCAAAGGGACGGGCATAATATGATGTAGGATTACTTGCAATAAATTGCTCGGCATATAGGTTGCACTGGGTAACAATGTTGGATAGCATGTCCTCGGTAAAAATGAGATTGAAAAAAATTGATTGGGGAAAAATTGTCCGTGTTCACCTGGACTCCTGGCTGGGCAGTGAAAGGGGGAATGTTGGCTTCTCTTGAATTAGGAGGAAGCCACAATGGGTTCTGGAGGCCATAGAGAAGGCCGGCATGGGTCCTTGGCCTTTCTTGCCGAGGCACTGCAGTGCTGGTGGATTGCACTGCGGTGCTGGTGGATGGTACTGCAGTGCTGGTGGATGCTACTGCTGCCTCACCAGAGCGCCTTCTTTTGGCGGGCCGACTATCTTCCTCCTCTGAGCCTGGCTCTGTTCCACTACTGAAGACTGGCTTATAGTTTACGTCCAACTCAGAACCTGAATCGGAATCTGAAAGCTCCCCGTTGCTCTCGTCAGGCGTGGAAAGAATTTGGTATGCCTCCTCGGCGGTAAAACACCTTTTTGACATCTTTTGGTTGCTGGTGGTGATGCGACTTCACAGGTGTGTGGCACATATGGGCACTGAGGCAGCACAGATGGGCACTGAGGCAGCACAGATGGGTACTGAGGTGGCGCAGATGGGTACTGAGGTGGCGCAGATGGGTACTGAGATGGTAGAACAGATGTACACTGATGAGGCAGCACAGATGTGCACTTATTGATGGCAAAGATGGCACTAATGAGGCGGCACAGATGGCACTAATGAGGCGGCACAGATGAGGTGGCACAGATGGGTATTGATGAGGTGGAACAGATGTGCACGGATTGCACAGGTGGGCACAGATGTGCACGGAGGCAGCACAGATGGGCACTGATCACAGGTGGCACAGGTGGGCACTGTAAGAAGCTGTAACTCACTTACACTCACAGATTGCTCTCCCTCCTCACACGCGGTGTCTGTGTGAGGAGGGAGAGCCGGCAATGAGAGATGATCTTATAAGTTTACATTTGAGATCTCTCATTGGGCACGCCGATCGCGCTGTAAATAGCCGCTGTGATTGGCTATTTACAGCGATCTGCGATTGGCCAGCACAGAAGTTCCCCGATGTGCGCTCGGGAGCGTGCGTGGGGAACGAGGAAAGGGGAGGCCGTATAATGATGGCCTCCCGGCATTGTAGCGCCACATTGTGGCTGCTTAAAGTCGGATGCTGGGCACAAAGAGGTTAATAGCTCTGCTTATAGAGCTATTTTTTATTTTTACCACAACAAAAACAAAAAATAAGAAAAGGAGGAGGAAAAAAAAAAAGAAGGGATAAATGGCAATTCGCTGCGTTTAACTCCAGACTTGGTGTTATAAATACCAAAGTATTAAACTTCTATTGCATCATATCTGTCCAAATATTATATCATGACAACATTATGTCATTAGAATATTAGAATATAATATCAGGGATCTGATATCGTATAATAATATAACAAAGTAGTTTTAAAATCAAACAAACATGCCCATATCTAAGTGTTTATCAGCCATGCCCTTGGTATTGTACCTAAATTCTTCTTTACAACATATATCATCTATTTTTCGTAACCATTGAGCCAAGTTTGGTATAGACTTTTGCTTCCAGTACATCGGTATTAAGGATTTTGCCGTGTTTAGCAGATGAGGGGTTATTGAGTTTTTATATAAGGAGGTATCATTTGTACTAGGGGTGCGCATCTTCAGTGGTCTCACGATTAGATCCGATTCCACGATGCATCACGATTACTGCGCAAGTGCGCATGGTTAAAAACTTTTTATCCAAAAATAAAGCAGTTAGAAAAACTTGATCTTTCTCCAGTGGCTGAAGGACGGCTGGGATCAGAGGCAGAGGGACGCTGGGA
The DNA here is from genome assembly GCA_029206835.1 of Rana muscosa. Lineage (NCBI taxonomy): Eukaryota > Metazoa > Chordata > Amphibia > Anura > Ranidae > Rana > Rana muscosa. Next base: position 929,050,433 of record CM055116.1, on the reverse strand, counting down.
TCAGAGGCAGAGGGACGGCTGGGATCAGAGGCAGAGGGACGGCTGGGATCAGAGGCAGAGGGACGGCTGGGATCAGAGGCAGAGGGACGGCTGGGATCAGAGGCAGAGGGACGGCTGGGATCAGAGGCAGAGGGACGGCTGGGATCAGAGGCAGAGGGACGGCTGGGATCAGAGGCAGAGGGACGGCTGGGATCAGAGGCAGAGGGACGGCTGGGATCAGAGGCAGAGGGACGGCTGGGATCAGAGGCAGAGGGACGGCTGGGATCAGAGGCAGAGGGACGGCTGGGATCAGAGGCAGAGGGACGGCTGGGATCAGAGGCAGAGGGACGGCTGGGTTCAGAGGCAGAGGGACGGCTGGGTTCAGAGGCAGAGGGACGGCTGGGTTCAAAGGCAGAGGGACGGCTGGCATCAAAGGCAGAGGGTCGGCTGGCATCAAAGGCAGAGGGACGGCTGGCATCAAAGGCAGAGGGACGGCTGGCATCAAAGGCAGAGGGACGGCTGGCATCAAAGGCAGAGGGACGGATGGGATCAGAGGCAGAGGGGACGGATGGGATCAGAGGCAGAGGGGACGGATGGGATCAGAGGCAGAGGGGACGGATGGGATCAGAGGCAGAGGGGACGGATGGGATCAGAGGCAGAGGGGACGGATGGGATCAGAGGCAGAGGGGACGGATGGGATCATTGGTAGAGGGATGGATGGGAGGGATCAGGCAGAGGGGTGGTGGGATCAGTGGCAGAGGCATGGCTTGGATCAGGCAGAGGGGTGATGAGATCAGTGGCAGAGGGGTTGCTGGGATTAGGCAGAGGAATGGATGAGACCAGAGGCAGGGGGATGGTGGGATCACAGGCAGAGGGATGGTGGGATCACAGGCAGAGGGATGGTGGGATCACAGGCAGAGGGATGGTGGGAGAGGCAGAGGGATGGTGGGAGAGGCAGAGGGACAGATGGGATCAGAGGCAGAGGGACAGATGGGATCAGAGGCAGAGGGACAGATGGGATCAGAGGGACAGATGGGATCAGAGGCACAGAAGCGATCAGTGGCAGAGGGTGATGGTAGCGGAGGGATTGGATCAGTGACACGGTCACTCACCTGCTCTCAGTGTGTCAGAAACCATGAATCAGATCAAGTCAGAAGTACAGTTAAATCACACTTGTTTAATAATAAAAAGGTAAACAGAGTAAGCGTAGTCAAAACATAGCCAGAGTTCAGTAACCGGATCGGGTAGTCAGCCAAGCCAATGACAGAGAGCCAGAGATAAACGTAGTAGTACAGCAAGTAGGATCAGGAGCCAGAAGGAACGTCACCCGAGCAAGTCTTCAGAGACTTTCTCCTTCCTTCCTGTTGATGTTGACAAAGGCGAAGGCAGAGATGAAGTGAGCTGGACGGCTTTAAGTAAGCAGTACAGACGAGCAGATCATCAATGGGTGAGTCACTGTGGAGAGAAAGGAGCTGGCAATTAGCCGACAGCTGAGCAGCCAGCTCAGAGAAGGAAGGGCTGAGCCCAGCCCTGACACACTATCAGTCAATTCCCCCTCCTCCATGCAGTCAGTGTCTTCCCCCTTCTGGTGTCTCCAGTGAAACCTCCCCTGATATCGGGTCTCCATGAGCTCCTCCCCCTGCACTGTACTGGCTGTCAACTCATGAACTGAATTTTTGCTTCAGTGAAGGGGAGGGGGCTTTATCCACCATGCATGCTCTGCCTCAAACACCCCCAAAATTACCCCTTTTTGAAAAGTAGACACCCCCAAGGTATTTTGCTGGGAAGCAAGCCGAGTCCATGGGAAAAAAAATAGTCAAGTTTTTAGAAAATAAAAAAAATTAAGACAAAGTTGTCACTTAAATTAGATATTTCTCACACATGCCATGGGTATAAATGGAATTACACCCCAAAAACACATTTGGCTACCTCTCCCAAGTATGGGGATACTACATATGAGAGACTTTTTGGCAGCCTAGCTATGTACAGGGGCCAAAAACTCCAATGAGCACCTTCAGGCTTTCAAAGGGTATTAATAATGATGCAATGGATTTCCTGACTACTTATCACATTTCCAGAGGCTCTAAAAAACAAAAACAAAAAAAAAACCAGCAGTCAGGTAATCTGAAACCAAAAAATACTACAAATACACATCTCACCTGATGGGTCTGTGCAGACTGTCTCAGCCATATTGAAAATACCTACAGTTCCCTTATGGTTGTCTTGCATTTTTATGCTGTACCTCGTCTTTTATGCAAGTATCCAATCAGCTATGAATATATTGTAAACTATTACATGATATTAACGGTCCTGCTCACATAATGTGTTGCAATGTGACTGTTTAGCAACTACAGGCGGTCCCCGGGTTACAAACAAGATAGGGTCTGTAGGTTTGTTCTTAAAGTGGAGCTCCCCTGAAAACAAAATATTAAAAGCCAGCAGCTACAAATACTGCAGCCGCTGACTTTTAATATTAGGACACTTACCTGTCCTGGAGTCCACCGACGTCGGCAGCAGAAGACGAGCAGTCGCTCGTTACTCTGCTGCCCCCACCACCATCCTCGGTGAGGGAACCAGGAAGTGAAGCCTTGCGGCTTCACTGCACAGTTCCCTACGGCGCATGCGCGAGTCGCGCTGCGCCGTTCTCACTGGTCCCTGTTGTGTTCTGGGAGCAGAGTGTCTCCCAGAACACAACGGGTATTCTGCGAGAAGTAACGTACTACCGGCAGAGAGGACTCCCAGAAGTGGGTGCAAATACCTGTCTTAGACAGGTATCTGCACCCCCTCCCCCCCTGAAAGGTGCCAAATATGACACCGGAGGGGGGGGAGGGTTCCAATGAGCAGAAGTTCCACTTTAGGGTGGAGCTCCGCTTTAAGTTGATCTGTTTGTAAGTTGGAACAGGTAATTTTTTTAAGTGTAGCTCCAGCCAAAGAAAATATTTTTACGTTTTTTGGATAGCATAGGTTAACACTCCTGTAACATATGTTTTGCCTTCTGTGCCCCTGTACAGAAGATTTCACCTCACTTTCTGTCCAAATGACAATTGGATTTTGAAAAGTTTGGGTTGTTGTGTTAACAAGTATTGGTGATAAAGCATCAGTGGAGGTATCTTTTTCCCCATAACTCTTACAAGAGTGAATTTCCCTTCCTAGGGGTAGATTTCCTCTCACTTCCTGTTGTCTCCCTCCGTTGTAACTAGGGGACCGCCTGTATATTTATATTTCAGAAGTCAATCAGCCAGAATTATTTTTATAAACTTCCCTGAAGAAGGAATATACAGTAGAAATTCCGAAACATGTTGGGCGATTAAGGAAACCTATATGGACTGACCACAGTATGACTCTGGCAGCGTATGGGGGACACCTGAATTTACTGGTTTTGATTATACAGTGCAAATTTTCAATTGTGTACATCAACTTTATATGTATATGCATACCTTGTTATTATTGGTATAGGGCTATGTATGCCCGCTTGTTTACGCCTTAAAAGTCCAAGGGGGATAATTCCAGTGCATTCTTGCACAATTCTTTTATACATGGCATTACACCCCATAACACATTCTGCTACTATATCTGATTATGGGGATATTACATGAGCGAGACATTTTGGGAACTTAGCCGCATACAGGGGCCCAAAATCCAACGACCACCTTCAAGCTTTTAAAGGCTGTAACTTGCACATTTCATTTCATGGCTACATATCAAAATTTCAAAGGCTGTAAAATGTCAGGATAGTACAAACACCCTCCAAATTACCCCTTTTTGGAGTAGACACTCCAAGGTATTTGCTAAGGGGCATGATACATTGTGCAGTTTTTAGAAAAAATAAGAAAACGAGAACGATTTATAATTTTTCAAAACCTTTTTGACAAAAAAATAAGATTTTCAAAATACTCACCATGTCTCTAATACCTTGGAGTGTCTCCTTTCCAAAAAGGGTAATTTGGGGGGGGGGGGGGGTAATTGTATTATCCCAGCATTATAGGGTCTCCAAACAAAAATGTGATAAGTAGTCAGGAAATAAAATGTGCAAGTGATGCCCTTTGAAAGCCTGAAGGGGTTCATTGGATTTTGTGCCCCTGTAGGCTCCCAAGAAGTCGCACACACCCCCATACTCAGGAGAAGTGGCATGATCAAAAGGCATGGCAAACCCTGTGATGAGAAAGCACATTGAGAACAACGAAGCATTCTAGGATCTGGTAAGTACTTTTGCACTTTACCTCATTGGAACAGTGACTTTGCACTAGCTTGTACACTTTGGAATACCGATTCAAAGGGACCCCATAAGAAAATTTCTGGCAGCTTTGTGTTACACAGACCTTGGACCAACAACACAATGCGAGGGAGGGAGTTTAGGTCACAGACTGTTTTTCACAGCTGAATATGTGGATCTATGTACAGCATATTTAATCTTGTTCCTGACACCAGAATCTCCTCTGGACCACTGTCACTAATCTCCAACACTGAGCCATATACCGTCATTCCTCTGGGTCATCCCCCTTTTTTGTCAACCTTGCATGTGCATTTTTTTAAACCTGGGACTTGGTTCTTGTCCATTACATATTCAGGATCCTTCATATCTCGTCCTTCTTGCAGGAAACCATGCCATTTAACTATGGTGCCAATCTTGAAAAAAATAGGATTTTTTACTCACCGTAAAATCCTTTTCTCTGAGTCCATGGACCGACACAGCTTCTCTATTGACAAAGTGGGTATTATCCGTTAATTAGGAGTGACTAGGCAGAAAAACTTGTAAAAAGTGTTGCATCACACCTTCTACAGTACCGCCCAGGGGGCGGACCCTCTGGGTATACCCTCTCAGTCTGCATCTTCGCAGATCAGTTCGTCAAAAAGCAGTACAAACTTAAAAGGAGGGGTGGGTGCTGTGTCGGTCCATGGACTCAGAGAAAAGGATTTTACGGTGAGTAAAAAATCCTATTTACTCTTTCGTCCATGGACCGACACAGCTTCTCTATTGACAAAGTGGGACGTCCCAAAGCAGTGTCAGAGAAAAAACGAGGGGTGGTAACAGCATAAAAATAAAATTCACCGCAAACACAAAACAGCACTCCTCCAACAGAGGAGTTGCAACTCTAAACAGCCGCTTGCAAAACCTTGCGGCCAAAAGAGGCATCCGAAGATGCACCTACATCAATTTTGTAGAATTTTGTGAAAGTGTGAGCGGACGACCAAGTCGCCGCTTTACATAATTGGGAAACAGACACTTGATGTCGGAAAGCCCAAGAGGCACCTATTGCCCTGGTCAAATGCGCCGTGACAGGAAAGGGGGGCGCCTGGCCCTTTAAGGCGTAAGCCTGGATTACTATCTGTCGGATCCACCTAGAGATGGTGGCCGATTAGACTGCTTGGCCCTTCTTGGGACCAGCCACCGAAACAAACAGTGAGTCTGACTTCCGGAACAGGGAAGTAGCAGATAGGTATACTCTCAAAGCTCGGACAACGTCCAAGGAATGCAACGCCGACTCCTTAGGATTCGACGGCTGAGGACACAAGGATGGAAGTACAATGTCTTCGTTGAGATGAAAAGCCGAAACGACTTTCGGAAGAAAGGAAGGCTGCGGCCGCAGCACCACCTTATCCTTGTGGAAAATCAAATAGGGAGCCTTGCAGGACAAGGCTGCCAGCTCAGAGACTTGTCTAACTGACGTAACAGCCACCAAAAAGACCACTTTCTGAGAAAGTGTCAACAGGGGAATATCTCTAATATTCTGAAACGGTGCCTTCTGAAGCACCGAGAGGACCAGGTTCAAGTCCCACGGAAGTAACGGGGGACGGACCGGAGGGGCCACATGTCGGACCCCCTGCACAAATGTACTCACGAGAGAGTGAGTCGCCAGGGGTCGCTGAAAAAAAAAAAAAGACAGCCAGGGCAGATATCTGTCCCTTAAATCGTACTTAGGGCAAGCCCTTGGTCCACCCCATGCTGTAAAAACAGCAGGATTCTGGAAACCAAATAGGTACGCGGATGCCATTTCATTTCCTCACACATGGAGATGTAGGCCCTCCAAGTGCGGTGATAGACCTTCCTAGAGGACGGTTTTCGAGCACTTCTCATAGTAGAGATTACTGAGTCTGACAGGCCCCGGTCTCTCAGTACCTGGTTCTCCACAGCCATGCCGTTAAAGCCAATGACTGTAAAGCAGGATGGAATATGGGACCTTGCGATAGCAGGTCCTTCCGTAGTGGTAGGCGCCAGGGGACGTCTGCTACCAGACGTACTAGATCAGCGTACCAAGGACGCTGAGGCCAATCTGGAGCGATTAGGATCATTGGAATTCCCTCTGCCTCCACTCTGCGGAGCAGAAGAGGAAGAAGCCTTAAGGGAGGGAAGGCATAGATTAGCCGATACTGACCCCACGATGCTACCAACGCGTCCGTTGCGTCTGCCCATGGGTCTCTTGACCGGGCCACAAATCTCAATACCTTCCGATTGAGTCGGGAAGCCAGAAGATCTACGTCTGGTGTGCCCCATCTTTGGCAGAGGAGTTGGAACACCTCCGGGTGTAAGGACCCTTCTCCCTGGTCCAGCATCTGGCGGCTCAGGTAGTCCGCCTGCCAGTTTTCCACACCCGGAATGTACACGGCCGACAGTGCCGGTACGCTCCTCTCTGCCCACTTCAGGATGCGAGCGATCTCCGATGCTGCAGCTGAGCTTCTTGTTCCTCCTTGATGATTGACATATGCCACTGCTGTGGCGTTGTCTGACTGGATCCTGACTGGACGCCCTTGCAGCCTCTGAGACCATTTGAAGAGACACAGCCTGATCGCCCGGATTACCAGGACATTGATCGGCAGGAGGGCTTCCTCTGGGGTCCAGCGACCTTGCGCCAACTGAATACCCCAGACTCCCCCCCAACCTGTAAGGCTGGCGTCCGTCGTGATCACTATCCAGTAAACCGGAAGAAATGACTTCCCGGCCATTAGAGCCGGTGCTGTCAGCCACCATGCCAGGGATCTCCTGACTATGTGGCTCACTCGGATTTGATAATCCAGAGATGATGGACATCTGTTCCATCTGGACAGAACTTCCTTCTGTAACACTCGAGTGTGGTATTGAGCATATGGAACCGCCTCGAAGGAGGCTACCCTGAGGCCCAACACTCGCATGCAAAAAAACGGAGTGACGACCAATTCCTGGAAGTCAGCTGCCGTACTGCAGCCCGGAGGGTCTGCAACTTCTCCACAGGGAGGAATACCTTTGCCTCTGAAGAATCCAGAATCAACCCCAGGTACCGTAGGCATTGAGTGGGCACCAATACTGACTTTTGCGTGTTTAGTATCCAACCACAGTCTCGAAGAGTCTGACAGGTAATGGACACGCTTACCTCTAATTCTGAGCTTGAAGGGGCCTTCAGCAGAAGGTCGTATAAGTAGCCTGTGATAGCGATACCCCGCTGTCTTAGAAGTGCCAGAATCGGAGCGAGCACCTTGGTGAACGTCCTGGGTGCTGAGGCAAGGCCCAACGGGAGGGCCACAAACTGGTAGTGGTCCTTCCCGATAGCAAAATCGCAGAAACCTCTGGTGTCTGGAGTATATGGGGACATGCAGGTATGCGTCCTTGATGTCCAAGGAGGCCAGAAAGTCCCCCGGATGGAGAGCCGTGACTACAGATCGAACCGACTCCATCCGAAAACTTTGTACCTTCACAAAGCAATTGAGGGCTCTGAGATCCAAGCTTGGACGAACCCCCTCCTTCTTCGGCACAATGAACAGATTTGAGTAAAAACCCCGTTCCAGTTCTGGAACTGGAATAACTACCCCGCGTTCCAGTAGACCCTGGACCGCCCCATACAGGGCCTCCCGACGGGTCGGTAGTAGCTGGAGATTGGAGGTGTTGAATCTGTCCGGTGGACAAGAGAGAAACTCTATCTTGTAGCCTGAGGAGATTATTTCGCAAACCCACCTGTCGGAGATTAGTGCTGTCCACTGAGTCGCGAATTTGCGAAGACGTCTCCCCACCCGAGAGCTGGGTGGGGGTGGACCTTCATGCGGACGCAAATTTGTCCGCAGGCTTATTGGGTATGCGGGACCAGGGACGCTTTTGTCCTTGGGCAGGCGCTTTATCGGCCTGGGGTCTTTTCCCTGTCGCCCTAGGGGGACGAAAAAAACACTTGCGTGCAGTAAAGGAGGGCCCTTGCCCTTGGCGTGGCCCCTTACCCTTGCTAATTTGGGGAAGCAAAGTGCTTTTACTTCCTGTGGCATCCTTGATGATGTCATCCAGAGAAGCCCCAAAAAGTCTGTCGCCCTTAAAAGGCAGATCCAACAGGGCTTTCTTGGAAGTCTGGTCCGCAGACCAGCCTTTTAGCCAGATCAGGCGGCGTATTGCTACTGCATAAACCGAAGTTTTAGACAGCAGGGGAATAGTATTCATGTCTGACTCGCAGACAAACCTAAGGCCCTGGACCAACAGGTCGGCCAATGTTATCTCATCAGGAGGAGCATCTCGCTCCTTAACCCCTGGAGTAGCAATCTTGCCCATTCAGTTAGTGTGCGAGACACTAGGGCCCCCGCCAATGCCGGGCATACTGCCGAGCCTACCACTGAGTATAGGTAGCAAGCGAGTGCTTTAGCCTTCTTATCCACAGGGTCCTTGAAAACAGGAGCCCCTTCTACAGGAATTGTGGTGGCTCTATTAAGTCTGGACACCGGAGGGTCCACTATAGGGGGGAGAGGTCCATTTCTTCAGAAAACTCTCCTCAAAAGGGGTACCGTACCGCAAACGTCTTTGGGGCTGTAAAGACCCTCAGTGGGTTCTCCCATTCCTTGTATAAGAGTTTATCAAAAGACACACAAGGGAACACCTTAGCAGTGCGGGCAGGTCTATGAAACCCAAGTGGACCGGAGTCTCTGCTGCTTCTGCAGTATTTTCCAATTTTAGCATATCCCGCACTGCAGTAATAAGGTCAGATACCAAAGCCGTCTCGCGTACTGACCTGGACTTTGAGTCATTCTCACTGTCCGGTCACGGTCTGCAGTCTCTGATGCGTCAGAATCTGGGCCCCGAGCCGTAGCTGGACCTGGTTCTGCACCAGAATTATCCCCAGAAGCTTGCAAGGGATGGGGCGTTTACTACCCCCTGTATTCCCGTGTGCTGCTTCCACCCTGGCAGCAAACGCCTCTAGGATTGCAGTCATAGCGTTCATAGACACCTCAGGGGCACCAGCTGCTAAATCTGGTGTTTCAGGGGAGAAGACATCTGGCTCAGATGCCATGCTGACCACACGCTGACACTCACAGGGCTCCAGGCAAGATATCAATAGGCCACCCTACTGTGCTGCAGAGAGGCCGGGTCACCCAGAGGACTCACCACCCTGGATAGGTACTGCTATGCTGCGCCTGTGATGCTGTCCCACTGCTGCTGTGTCAGTCTGCTTCTTTTATCAGCATTTCCTGTGTGAATTTTCGCGCCAGTGTAATGCACCCCAGAGGCTCTCGAAAAATGGTTGCCAAAAACGTCTGTATGGAAGATAATGTGGGCTCTAAGAAAATGGCCACCGACAGAAGATAGAGGTCAAGCAGCCATAGCCCACAAAAAGATGGCCGCCGAACGGCAATATCTGCATACTGGGTGGACAAACATGGCCGCCGATCAGCTGATAGGGGCCAGTGGGTGTGGCCGAACCACAGGAAGATGGCCGCCGGGCAGTCACAAGAGGCCAAACTTGGCATGGACCACCTCAAAATGGCCGCCGACAGCATGGAGGAGGAAGGACACAAACACAGGTAAGAAAAAATGACATTTCTTTTAAATGTTAGTTACAGCCAGCCCCGCTCCAGTGGGACCCCCTAGGTGACCCCCAGCACCCAGCAATCTTTAGCTAGAAGCCCAGGGAGGAGGGAAAGGCAGGGAGAGAGGGAAGAAAGGGGCCACAACCTCTTACTTGATCTCTCCAGGAGTGTCCAGCTAAATCACCCAGCCGAGGCAGGGGAGTTTTACTTACCTATCCTGCATGTATTCTGCTGGAAGACATTCCAAACAGATCATCGTCCGCGCACGGAAGGTGACTGTTGGCCAGGCATGCTGTGATTGGACCCAGAAGGGACGATCATATGTATGCCCTGGAGCATGACGCTCACCGGACAGGCTGCTGCGACTCGGCCGTAAGGTCAGCCGAAGCTGAGCGGTCCGATGCAAGCCTTGGAGCGTAAGCTCACCGGCCAGGCTGCTGCGCGTAGCTAGGGTCGGCACACGCTCGATGGCCGAAACTGGGGAGACTACAAGGATCGAGGATCCAGCCTGTCACCCAGTCGGCAGTTGATCGAAGATCGCAGGAAACAACAAATATAGCAAAAAAAATGAATTATATATATATATATATATATATATATATATATATATTTATCTTTTTTCCCCGGACCAATGGGCCCGAAGGGAGCCATGTCCTACTCCTTGCTAGACAGAAAAAAACTGATCTGCGAAGATGCAGACTGAGAGGGTATACCCAGAGGGTCCGCCCCCTGGGCGGTACTGTAGAAGGTGTGATGCAACACTTTTTACAAGTTTTTCTGCCTAGTCACTCCTAATTAACAGATAATACCCACTTTGTCAATAGAGAAGCTGTGTCGGTCCATGGACGAAAGAGTAATACAAATTCCCCTCACAGGAGCCTTGTGGAATTCTAGGGAATCTATGCATACTTAGAATAATCCATGGTCTAATACAACTATAGGCGGTGGTTATGATTTTTTTTTCCACTTTAATACATTTTTCTTTTTGATATGTGCGGTGAGAAGTATAGATTCAATCACTAATTTTGGAGACGGCTGAGCTATACCAGGTTTTTATTTCTGAGTTAAATGAAAACTAACACTGCCTGAGAAGAAACTACATATCTCAGAATCCAGTCTCACAGTCTAGCACTGGTGTAGGTGAGAGCAACACAGTAAAATGGATCTGACAGACACAAGTGGGCAGAGCATTCATGGCTCACTTACCACTTGGAGGCAATCTGTTTAATCACTTCAACATTTGTGATGCAACACAGAGGAGAAAAGGCATGCATTGGATGTTGTGTGACCCAGAACAGGAAGTTGTCTTGTTGCTTTGACAAATAGGACTTGGCTAGTTGTAGTAATATATGAGGAATCGATTAGCTATGATACCACAAACTGCAGGCATGAAGTGAGCCAATAATTACAAGGCAAGGTAAACACAGGGTATATAACTACACTAATATCTGGTTAAACCAATGAAAACATTTGAAAGTGTACAATGCCTTTACTACATATGGATTTACTTCATATTATACTATAATATCAACAGCAATGGTATACAATAACTGAAAAAGGTTATTGCCACCCAAAGTTCATTACACAATGCAATTAACCTCTGTCATACCAGGTTTTTTTTTGTTTTTTTTTAAGAAACCAGGAAAACCTATGAGTTCCCAATTGCCTTTATTAATAACTTCCCTCCGGTCTCTATTCAAGTGTAAGCACACATGCATATCTATTGCTGTGATACTGCCATCAATGTAAAAGTTCTTAACGGAGAGGCACATAAGAGCCATTTAGAGGTCACTTCTGTTGTGAAAACAGGGTAAAGCTGGCTATACCCAGTTTTTTTTATTCAACCAGCGAGCGATCCCTGCATCAACACAAGCGATGGTGATGCAGGGATCTCTTGTGATTCTATTGTATTCTGACAGCGGGGCCTCCCCCCTTCCCACCAGAATACACTTAACAGTGCTTGCAGCCATTGGTTGTGAGCTCTGATCGAACGCTGGTTTTCCAGCAGGATCATTCAACAGAAGCTGGTCTTTAGCAAATAAATGTCTTCATGATGGAAGAAAAAGAAAGAAAAATAGAATAAGCTTTAATTTAACTTTACAGCAGATTGTTACAACTTAGAACAAGGTCAAATGCACCAGTCTATGAAATATAAATAATCAAAGAGCTGTCTCAACGCCTCTCAAATGCAAGCTTGATGGATCTGAAATGCAAGTTGATTGAACCTAAAAGCAAGCTCCATTTGCCCATTGACACAAGGCTAAAGCTGGCCATGTACTGATCAAAATTTGGCCAGTTCAGCAGGCACAGGCTGAATTTCGGTCAGTGTGTGGCTTTCCCTGGGCGACAGAAGTGAATAGCTTGATTGACTTCTGTTAACGGGACATGTTAGAAACTTGACCTTGTTCAGTGTATTCAAACAGTGACTAGTGTCCAATGTACTGCTTGGTGGAGGGGATTCTTCCCATCCCCCTCATTTGTGTGGATGGAGGAATCGGTTTGGTGGATCCTCTATACTCCTTTATGGAGCATTGGGTGTAAACAAACATGTATCCGTTTACATCCACCTACATCTAATCCGATCTGCTAAAAATGGATGAGGGTCCGTTCTCCTGTCTAGCAGATCAAATTGCAGTCGGGTGTAAACGGACAGGCGGTCCGTTTACATCTGACATCTCATAGGAAAGTGGGCTGTGTCCATCCTACAGAAGCGCAGCAGACACAGACCAGCCATCCGCCTGCTCAGTGGGATCTCCCACTAAGCAAGGAGACTCCTGGTAGGGTCCCCCCCGTGAGAAAGGGGCCTTATTTTGTCTTCATTCAGTCCACTGGCTGAATGAGAAAAATTTTTAACTGTGTATAGCCCACTCACACAGGCCCAAATGGAATAAACAAAAAGCAAAGAAGAAAAACATTACCTATTTTTTTTTTTTTTTTAAAGATTCAGACTTACCTAGGTTGATGCTGCATCTGTCCCCCGTCACCTCTGCACTGAGAACCGAGCGATCGAACACCACCGATCACGTGGTTCTCACAGCCCCCCGAGCAGAGAGCTGTAGCCTGTCAGTCACAGCTCTCTTCTGGTTGGTCGTCGGACCAACTTCTGTGACATTAGCAGAGAGCGGACTTCAACCCACTCTCTGCAGAAGACGGGTCACAGGAGTGCAAAATGAACTGCAGTCCTGTGATCCACAAGAAAAGTACAGTCAAAAGGAGCTTTAGTTGTACTTCTCCTTTACCATTATTAATTACATTTAGAAAGGGTAAGCAATAAAAGCCTCTTTCTCTGGAATTTTAATATGACCCTACATAATATTAAAATGAAAAAATACAGTGAATTTCAATAATGACCATTCCATCTTATTAAAATAAAAATCCAGACTAGCATATGCTCACATTTGGTCCAATCGTTCTTTTCTTTCTGTGTGTTATATGTGAAATCTGGAGAGAACAGAGAAAGCTTACAACCTCGTTTCATGAGCATTCGCCATCTATGAAATGTTGTAAAGACTTCAGATCTGCCGCTGGAGAACAGAAAGACCAGGAATTCTGCTGTAACTGTCTGGCATTCTTTCAATGACAAGATGAATGAACAGGATAGCATAGGTAAGTTGAGCTCTGGGCATTAGGTGTAAAACAAGGAATTAAGTACGTTTTTTTCGTAAGATGCCACTGTAAATCCAGTGACATCAAGTAACTACGAATATCACAATAATGTTCATTACAAAGCAAACAACACAACATAAATGTAATGTGTATTCCTTTATGTGGACATATACAGACACACATTTAATGCCATTTGGTATAAATAAGCACAGTGGAATTTACATCCAAGTAAAGTGCGTTTTATTAGGAAATATTAGTACATACATTACTGGGATTAAGGACATAGTCAACCCCTTTTAAAACTCACAGTTTATAAAGCATCATGTGCCACAAAACAAAGGTTTAGGCAATTACTTAAATACAATATTCTAAAATGGGTAATAGCTGCAAAATACAAATACAGCAAGAAAGAAATTACATACATATATACATACATACACAGAAAAGGTTCTTAAACAGGTAATTTCATAAACGGAGATCAATGGAATAAGATGAAATCGAATATACTGAATAAATAACACACCACCTTCCTGTCCCCATTTTGCTGGTTTTAAGCTTTGCATTAAATATATCTGTGTTCTATTGCCTATGGCTCTGACAAGGCATCAGAGGTATTTTGTAGATGACAAAATCGATCTACACTCAGCACAGGCTACAGGTAATGGTTAAAAAAAAAAAAAAAACACACACACAACAAAAAGCAACCAACCACTGCAAAATTATAGTATAGATAGAAAGTCACAACACTGTAAAGAGTGCGGTATTGAGAACAAATTTTATAGCCTGAGTGTTTCTACAATAAAAGGATAAGCACAATGGGAACACGAAGATGTGCGATAACATTATTCTCCTCTGCCTTATGTTTTTTTTGTAGTTCTTTAGAAGGCAGGAATACAGGCCTCAACAAAGGCCTTTTCAACAGTCTAATCCAGCCTTTCTCAACAATTTTACCTTAAAAAGGAAGCCTTGAAATCATTTTCAGGTGTTGGGAAACCCCTGCTAATGGGAAAAATGACCCTTACATTGGTGGTCAGTGCGAAGAAAGCCCCCCTTACAGTGATGGTCTGAATGCCACTGTTGGATGGCTAAAAATATTACTGGTGTCAGGCCGCTGTCTCCACCATGTAGGGTTGGCCCTGGAGCTATGCAGGCACCATAAAAATAGGTCAATCAAACCCAGTTTCAGGAACCCCCTAGGAACCTTTTGAGGAACCCTAAGTTGGGAATAGCTGGTCTAACCAAACATATGATACCTAAACATACAAGGGTTAAAAATGCAAACAATGCACAGCAATTTGGAAAATGCTATCAAATACTTATAAAAGCAAACTACAGACATTACAACTCTGCACCCACATCTGGAATTCTGAAAACAAAACACAAGTAATCGTTTTATGAAATTAATAATATAAGGAGCTAGTTACTATGGGCGTCGTGCATAAAAGTGTTTGAAGGAAGAGCAATCCTATCTTTGTTGGCCTTAGTGTAATAGAAATATGAAAGACGTATGTGACTGGACTGGTTGCCATCGTAGTCTACGTGGGCTGCAATATAAGCAATGGGGTGCATTTATAAAACAGTGGGATGACCTTACTGTGGCAATACCACTGCATTAAACATACCAGCACATTTATATAGCACAGTGATGTGCTTTACAAAGGTGCATAGTGCTTTGCGACTCCAAAACAAGCCAAGTTTCACTTATTTCATTGGATGAAAAAACAAGCACAAGGAGGATCATTATTATGAAGAGAACACTCCATACCATAGCCTGCTTTTTATTAACGATTCGTAAAATGGAAGTGCATTGTGAAGCCAACACTGCAGTGTTTAGTGGAGAGCTGTAAATACCACTCTTTATTATGAATGGGCTTGCTAAGTTTGGGGTTGCGAGCAAGGCCTTCCGATGCCAAAGCTTGCCTCTAATTTAGCAATTCTTGACCCCACCATTCTGGAAGGGGCAAGCAGCTCAATTAAAGAAGTTGTTTTATTTCATTCTAAGGCCTAGTTGACACAGGCTTTGGTTTATAAACAAGTCTGAAATATACAGAAATTCTGGAAGTTTTTTTGCTGCTTTCCAGAATCCAATAAAGCCCCTTTGAGCTCTAGGCGGGGAGTGTTGAACACAGACTTTTGATAACTGCTTGTTTAAAGGAAAGAGCAGCACTCCTGTTAAGCACCCTACTCCTGGGTGGAGTTTTAAAAAGGCACCTAGTTTCAAAGGCTGAACACAAGGATTGATGGGGTTAGTATAGCAAGGAAATTTAAACTAAAATAAATACATTTCCTAACAAGTAAAATGCTTTTTGTTCAGGGTTAAAAATCGGTGGTGGTGGGGGCAATGATCCACAAGCTGCACACCATTGCCACCAACACTGTTTTTGCTCCTTTTAGTCTAAATCCCCTAAATAATCTCACTACGGCAGGGTTGAGGGGAGGGGCTAAACTGGAGTCAGTCACATGTCCTGTGACGTCCATCAGCTTTTTCATGCCCTCCCCCCAAGCTGTGCAAAGAATATTGAAACCCTCAGTCAAGAAGTTGATACGCCCCAACATGTGACCGGCTCTTTAGTCTTGCCCCTAACCCGGGCTTTAGAGAAATTAGGGGAAATCTCAAAGAATATCACTGTGATCCAGATTGAGGGTGGGACTAAAGTAGAGACGATTATACATATCCTGTGTCATCCCTCAGCCTTTTCAGGGACAAATACTATAAAAATATTATTGGGATAAATATCTGGGGCTACCTTACCTATGTAAAAATGGAGTTAAACCCCCATAAAAGAAATAAAAAAAGTCTTCAGAATGGATGAGACTTTAAAAAGTATAAGTCCACTTTCAGAAAAAGCACACTCATTTTACCCTGTTCTAAATTACTCCACCTTCCCACTTCACAGATGCATACTTGCTGAGGTGCAAAGGGTAGAGCCCCAACATCCTACGCTGCTAGAGTCTCTTCTGGGCACATATGTACATTACAGCCCCAAAGACTTCTAAAGGACTGTGTTATAAGGTTAGGCAGGGGAAAATGAAGCCCGATAGTTTATGAAGCTGTAATGCACAGGTATAGCCAGGATGAAATCTGCTGGAAGCATGGACAAAAGCTTTATTAATGCCTGCTGTACAGAATGTTCTTCAGAACAGCATTTAGAATCTGAAGCTTGGGTGACGTATGACTTAGGGTAACAAGAACTTACTCCAGACACTTTTATTCATGAAAACTCAGCTAGCTCATAGATAAATGACTAAATTGAGTATTCTTCATCACACAAACTATATATTAACAGACTTGCGGTACATAGATCACTTTCAACAAAGACAGTGGAATGTTACATGTTATATGTATTGCCCTTTGTGTCATATTAATGGAGTGTATACATTTTTGCATGTGGGTGACTGGCCCTAAAAACTAGGTAGATTAGAAGAATTTCTTTTTAGTGAGCATTTTTCTCATAGGCATGCAAATATGAGGGCTGAAAGCAGCTCAAAATAAATAAGGCACAGGAAGACAGGAATGGCATCGAAGATGCAGGCACAATACACTTGTGGAATTCATGCATCAGCGTATGCATGACATTAGGCACATATTTGATTAAAAATTAGGATATTTGTTCCCATCAAAGAATATTTAATTGTACAAAAGGCACATTAGTGAAATGTGAAGGTACAGACATAACCATGATTTAAAAAAGGTAAGACTCAAAAAGGCAGTATTTTAGGGCTTCTTTTAAAATTTCAAAAAGCACACAGGTGAGGTTAACAGACAAAACCCAGTGGTTCTGAAAAAATTTGATCCCAAAAAAAATTCACACAAACATAAGGAATTTTGGCAAGACCGAGATCACCATTATCTAGGTTTTAGAGAAAAACTTCAAAAAAGGTATTTTGGGTGTGGGGAATGTTCCATGATACGCAGTTATTACAGTTCTTAGCAGTGATGGGCAGCTGGGGTAAGTTGAATGTGCTATGACATTACAATTTCCTTCATCTACCAGCTACTCTGCCTAATTCAGAATATGTCAAAAGAATATTCCCAAAAACTGGAAAACTTTCTAGCACAAAGCAAAGGCGGGTACATTCAAAGTTACATAATTTTAAAGTGGCTCTATAGGCTAGACATTTTTTTGCCTCAAAATGATTGTAAATATGGTAAACCAATTTTGTTTATAACAAACCTGCAATGCACAGAGCAGCCCTGATCCTTCTCTACTCAGGTCCCCCAACGGCGCTCCTGGCTATGGTGGGGACTCATGTGGGCTTGATCTTAAGCCATGCTGTGCGACTCCATGAACATGCCAAGAGCAGCTGCCCCTCCCGCTCTCTGCTCACTGGCTAACAAAAGCAGGAGCCATTGGCTCCTGCTGCTGACTCTGTCCAGTGAGGAAAGAGAGCGCACAGAGAGAGAGAGTTGATGCTCTCAGGCAAAAAGCTGAATCAGGTACAGGTTTAGGCAAGTTTAAGAGGGGGCTGGGGAGGGGAGCCGAATACAAAAGTTTTTTTTACTTTAATGCAACGAATGAATTAAGGTGAAAAAGAAAAAAAAAAAACCTTTTGCCTTTAGAACCACTAACCACTACATTTCCTGCATGAAGGTACAAAATGTCACAGTATTTGCATCACCCCCTGTATATTTTCCTGAGTCCTATCTCAATCCAGCACTATGCCTGTCTGCAGCAACTCTCTCCTCACATAGGCAGCAGTGTGAGCCATTGGCTCCTGCTGCTGTCAATCAAATCCTGTGAGCAGAGAGCAGGGGCAAGGCTGAGCTGAGCTGTATGTGTCAGACAGGCTCAGCTCAGGATTGAGCCCACAGGTGTGCCCCCATAGCAAACAGCTTGCTATGGTGGGACACAAAGAGGAGGAGCCAAGAGACCCCAGAAGAGGTGGTTTGTGGCCACTTTATGCAATTCCATTGCACAGTGTAGGTATTACATGTTTCTTTTAGAAAACAAAAATAATTAAACACTTTAAAGATGAACCACAGGCAGATAAAAAAAAAAAATCCATGTACAGTTGTGCTCATAAGTTTACATACCCTGGCAGAATTTGATTTCCTGGCCATTTTTTAGAGAATATGAATGATAACAAAAAAAACATTTATTTAACTCATGGTTAGTGTTTGGCCGAAGCCATTTATTATCAATCAACTGTGTTTACTCTTTTTAAATCATAAACTACTAAAATGACCCTGATCCAAAGTTTACATACCCTGGTGATTTTGGCTTGATAACATGCACACAAGTTGTGTGTGTGTGTGTGTGTAAAATTTCAATGAGTTTCTAGACTCCTGACAGACCCTTGCATCTTTCATCCAGTGTTGGACTGACGTTTCTGGGTTCTGAGTCATGGGGAAAGCAAAAGAATGGTCAAAGAATCTGCAGGAAAAGGTAGTTGAACTGTATAACACAGGAAAGGGATATAAAAAGATATCCAAGGAATTCAGAATGCCAATCAGCAGTGTTCAAACTCTAATCAAGAAGTGGAAAATGAGGGGTTCTGTTCAAACCAAACCACGGTCAGGTAGACCAACTAAAATTTCAGCCACAACTGCCAGGAAAAGTGTTCGGGATGCAAAGAAAAACCCACAAATAAATTCATGTGAAATACAGGACTCTCTGAAAACATGTGGTGTGGCCGTTTCAAGATGCACAATAATGAGGCACTTGAAAGATGGTCTGCATGGTCGAGTCGCCAGAAGAAACCCATTACTATGCAAATGCCACAAAGTATCCCGCTTACAACACGCCAAACAGCACAGAGACAAGCCTCAAACCTTCTGGCACAAAGTCATTTGGAGTGATGAGACCAAAATTCAGCTTTTTGGCCACTACCATAAACGCTACATTTGGAGAGGAGTCAACAAGGCCTATGATAAAAGGTACACCATTCCTACTGTGAAACACGGAGGTGGATCGCTGATGTTTTGGGGATGTGTAAGCTACAAAGGCACAGGAAGTTTGGTCAAAATTCACGGCAAGATGATCGCAGTATGTTATCAAAAAATACTGAGGGAACATTTGCATTCATCAGCCAGGAAGCTGCGCATGGGACGTACTTGGACATTCCAACATGACAATAATCCAAAATACAAGGCCAAGTTAACCTGTCATTGGCTACAGCAGAATAAAGTGAAGGTTCTGGAGTGGCCATCTCAGTCTCCTGACCTCCATATCATTGAGCCACTCTGGGAAAATCTCAAAACGTGCAGTTCATGCAAGACAGCCCAAGAATTTACAGGCACTGGAGGCTTTTTGCCACGAGCAATGGGCAGCTTTACCATCTGACAAGATAAGGAGCCTCATCCACAAATACCACAAAAGACTTCAAGCTGTCATTGATTTTAAAGGGGGCAATACACGGTATTAAGAACTGGGGTATGTAAACTTCTGATCAGGGTCATTTGGGTAGTTTCTGTTGCCATTATTTTTTAAAAAGAGTAAACACAGCCGATTGATAATAAATGGCTTCTGCCAAACACTAACAATGAGTGAAAGAAAAAAAATTGTGTTTTCATTCATATTCTCTGAAAAATGGCCAAGAAATCATAAATTCTGCCAGGGAATGTCAACGTATGAGTACCTTATTTTTTTATTCCAGAGAAGCAGTTACCCCAACTTACAACTGACCCATTAAACTACTCCAAATGGTCACTGCTCCACCTTATTTACCATCTTCCTATGCACATTTTCCTGGCAATATGTCGTCTGTCTTTGCCCTGCCATGTTCTCTTGCTATGAATTAGACCAAAATTGTCTCTATGGAAAGATGAGGCTCTAAAAGTAGACGTTTTTTGAAAAGACCACTTTACATCTTGCATCTACGTGATGAATAAGGGATAAAATCCTTTTAAGCAAGTCATCCAACATGCTGATCTTCAGAAAAGGGGCAGCTGAAGTAACGCTTACATAATTGGATGGCCTGAAGTCTTATATCAGATTGCTCGAAGGTACTTTTGACCTGTGTTAATTGCCAAAGAAAACAGCAATGTGCACAAAAGGAAAAGTATTATACTAAAGTCCAGTAAGCACTGCACTTGAATGCATCAACAAGAGGCTTTGATTGATGCTTAATGAAGCACGAAAACCATGTCCTATTTTCTCTGTGCCTCCAGCAAGTAATAAAAGGCACTCTCCAAAAGTCACAGGTTCCTGGGCAGGGCCCAAAATTTCTTCCACTCAGACTACTTAGGTGGAGATATTTTTTCCAACACCCCATTACTTTTCCCTTCTTAACAACAAAAAAAAAAAAGGAATAAAAAAGGCATTGTCAGGGAATTTACTTTACAATATTAACTGTGGACTTAATGTAGAAAAAAATACAACTTAAAGCAGACCTATTGTCAAACGACCACTCCCCCCCCCCTCCCCCAACTATCCAATCTCCCTATAGTGTGCCTTCTGCGCCCACTAAAAAGGGAGAATCAATGATTCAAGGAATTGTAAAGAGGCTTCTTTAACAATGGTAAGAGTTTCAGAACCACGGTTTTATCTGACAACAAGTCCTGCATTAAACGAAATCCTTCATTATAAAAAAAATCGAATTATACTAAAATAAAAATGAAATGCAACTGAATTATGATATGACAACATTCTCATATAAAAGGCATAAAAGGTAAAAAAAAAACACCTGCATTTAATGCACCTTTAGTAATTTATTAAAAAAAGACAGTGCTTGGAGTTTCAGCAAGGTGCAACCTATTTAATAAACCCAAAAAAACACCAGAAAAACTTCATGCTGGTACAACTGGGCTAATTGTCCCATTCCATTTATATCTGGTTAAGATCAATTTAGTAAGAATAAGTCATACAAAATAAAGTTAATTTATACACACTTAGGAGGTGCTTTAGAAATAAAGCTACATTTCAACTTTGGTTTGAAATAAGTTGAAAATAGAGAAAGACAAAAACTGTAAATAAAGTTAGTGTTAATCTATTTAAGACTGGAGAACATTTCAGCACAACAAAACCATGCGTCAGTAAACATGTCAGGCATGTTGGGGTAAGTGAAGTGTCATGGCAGCTTAGCATATTATTATATATAAAACATTTTCACAGTCTTCACGCAGCATTTTACAAGATGGTGCTTCTTTTACTTGCTACAGAAAAACACCATTCTGCTATGGCGCAAATGTACACATGTAAGACTTTTCTGGATTAATAATATAATGCTTTCATATTAGTCCAATGTCTTAAAAAAAAAAAAAAAAAGGAGAACACCACACACAAAAATGTACTGAACCTGACATGAAAATTAAAGGGAGTAAGAAAGGACCAACCAGTCATGATCTAGCTTTAATTTTGTACCCTATATCAGAAAAGTGACAGCCCTGAATCTGATCTGGCTGTCATGGGCAATGTCTCCATCCAGCCTACCTTTAATAAGAGATGTATATATACACAAGCCCTATTATGCCAGACTGTTCATGGAATGCTAGTGGCCTACACCTGCAAGATTCATTACCCTGTTCATAAAACGGCAAGAGTACCACTCACATAGACAGCAGCGCGCTGTATTGTACACAATGCTACATTACTATAGCACTCTTGCTAATTTACAGTAACAGTACTCTAAGATAAAATATCTAACTGCTTGAAACTATAGATACACAGTGAGTGTGGATTGGTTTACCAACAGTGAGACAAGTAAAAATTGCAGAAATAGTAGACAGGCATATATAGAAACAGAATAGGCCAAAATGCAATTGGCTTCGGGGCTTGGGCCTTCAGTTCCTTGACAAGTAGAAAGCTTACATCTTTACAAACTATAGCTATTCAGTTAAGACATACAGTATGTAGGAAGAGCTACAGAAATGTATGTATTGCATACACATAAAATTAGGATGTATGATTGAATAGTTAAGCAGTAAGTGTTACATAGAGTTGAGCAAATCATGCACTGGCTTCTTATATGGGGACTCCCCTATTGTTTTTAAACATTTTGAACAAAATAAATCAAAGAGGCAAATCGCCAATCTGGAAACCAGGAAAATATAATAAGCCAGTGTGAATGCTTCCACCAGCATCCATCCAGTAATAAAATATGAGGTTTGGATGGACTTGGTGAGCTCAACGTGAGGTTATTTTAAGCCAATCAATTTTCATACCAATGCGTTCCAAGGCAGGACTAAATAAAGTAAGGAGTAGTGTTGCTATCATTTACCACCATTTAGTAATAACATAAAAAAGGGATTAAATACCAAGTTAAAGTACTGCTGTTAAGGCTGCAACAACTAAAATGCAACTATTAGCAGGATTACAGCTAGTACCAATAAAACACATCTTAATATTACATATGTAAAGATTTGTATAACAAAAGAATAACACTGAATGCAGGAGAATCTGAATGTAATTTCAATGGATCACACGATGAATTAAAAGAGAAAAAAAAAAAGTTCTGTAGGGCTAAGGCAGGCACCATTTTTTGCAAGGATGGAGCTAACTTACTTACAGAACAAAGATTAAAAAACAAAAAAGTTTGTTCGATATTTGGTGAGAAGAAGCTGCTCTGCGTTCACATAGGAAACACTGCTGCTGCTTTTGTTCCACGAAGTGAAATTAAGGACCCTATAAAAATTCAAAGTCCATATATACTTACCTCTCCTTCATATGGAATGATTTCAAGATTTCTTACTGTTTGCAAAGTAAACAAATAAGTATTCTGACCCGGTGACAGATCAGAAAAGTCCCCAATAAGAATTTCTGGAGCAAAACTGAACATCAGAGGAGGTAAGACAGCCAACTCTTACTGTGCCTGCTAAGTCAGTGTTGTTGCCAGGATGATTACAAGAATTACCACCAGGATGAGCACACAGATGATTATGAAGATCATTTTCTGGAATATCAGAAAAGAAAAAAGGTTAGAATCAATACAAATGAGGGACAGCATACTAATTTATCAGCATGTACTGTCTGTACTGCCATAAAACCACCAACCACACTGAAACCTGTACTTAAACATTAGGGTTGCGTATATTGTTATTTGGCCAATGCTGTTCTTATATGTTGTTAATGCTTCCTCTTTAGAGTGACCGCTAGTATTTTCAGGACCACTACTGTCAGACAAAACCAAATGCAGCAGACCAACAGAAGATGAACACAAACAAATGCCACTGGTTATATAAATTTAAAACAGCGCTGCTCATGGTCAAAAAAAAAAAAAAAACTGTGTAAAATTTTTATATTGTGATTTGATTGGAAGTTTTTTTTTTTTTTAATGCAAATGTATCTAAAGTATTTTGTTCTATGTACCGTATATACTCGAGTATAAGCCGACCCAAATATAAGCCGAGGCACCTAATTTTACCACCAAAAAACTGGGAAAACGTATTGACTCAAGTATAAGCCTAGGGTGTCCATCTGCATGACTCACTGTGCTCATACCTCACTGTGCCCATGCCTAGACTGACACTTAACATGGGAGTTTATGGAAGGGGTGCCCCGGCTTTCAAAAATCTGTGCTCCCCGGCCCATAAGTCCCCCGGACAAATAACTTTGCACACTTGTAGAGGAAGAGTGGGGCTACATGTGTGCCGAGTTTAGGGTCCAGGGGACCTACGGCCGGCCGGTACCGGGTCACCAAAGTCCGGGAGATCAGGCGCAAAAAGGTGACTCGAGTATAAGCCGAGGGGGGCATTTTCAGCACAAAAAAAAAAAATGTGCTGAAAAACTCTGCTTATACGCGAGTATATACGGTAATTACATCTGCTAAAGCATCACACAATGTTACTGTATTTACTGACCAGTAAAGAATTAAAATACAATTAAAGGCTACTGTATGATATTCTAAACAAGGCTCAAATCCAGTTACTATGTGATGCACAAGCCTCAAAGTAACCAAAACGCTTCCTTTGCTTTCCATGACTGAACCCCATCCTTTTTGATTAGTGTGTCACTTGCTCCCCTTCCCAGACACTGCAGCTCACAGTGGGAGGGTTTCAGCAACAGAGGCAGTGCTATCAATCCAGAAAGCAGTGAGCGGGACTAGGTGTGGCCAGGCCCTGGTTGAAAAGCTACTGGCCTGTGCATCAGCAGTGGCAATCCCAATATCCATGCCCCTGCAATATTTTTTAAGCCTATTGTAGTGGCAAGCAGGCAAAGCCTACATGAGAGCTGCAACTCTGAATTCAGAACCAGGGCAGTATCACTGCCACACCATTACAGGAAGCTGCATTAGGTGGACTTCACTGATGGGCTCAACAGGTAACCACCCACATTTTTTGTAATGAGAGGCCATAGTTCTACTTTTAACAAATTTTACTGATCTTAAAGGGGTTGTAAAGGTACATGTTTTTTCATCTTAATGCATCCTATGCATTAAGGTGAAAAAATATTCGACAATGCCGCCCCCCCCCGTTTTACTTACCTGGCCCCTCGAAAGTCCCGCGCTCGCTCCCGTCATCCTCCGAGTTCCTGAGCCCGGCCGTTGATTGGCTACACTGGATGGATTGAAAGCAGAGCAGCCATTGGCTGGCGCTGCTGTCAATCACATGCAATGACGCAGCACGCCGGGGGGCGGGGCCGAGTGATACAGTCGGCGGCTATGGCCGCCGCTGTATCACGGGAGCGCGCCCGCAGTAACTCCACACCATGCGAGCTCGCTCGCATTATGGTGTGGAGTCCTTGCGGGGAGGAGCTGAAACAGCCGCAGAGGGACCCCAGAAGACCAGGATCGGGGCCACTGTGTGCAAAACAACAACGGGAACCTTTAGTGTTCCTTTAAGTGGACAATTATTGTACAAGCATAAAACAAATAGATTTCATACAACAATGGAGAAAATCAGCAATTTGAAGGAAGAAAGATCCATAGTAAAAACTGGTCTTTCATAGCTACCATACAGTGAAAATTGTTTTATACAAACTAAGGTGCAAGCCCTCCACCTGTGAACACACACACACCTCACCAATATCAGAATCCTCCACCAGTGTTGACCATATATTTATACATGCATACACGTGCTCAGTGCCATGGAGTGAGCTTTTCTGCTTATGAAGCTTTAGGCTCTCATACATTGGATAAATGTTATCAACAATTTAATGAGCAAACAATAAAATTGCTGCAAGAGGGAGAGTCAAACTGGCAAACAATTTTATTTGTTGCTATGGATTGTTTTGTTAAATAATTATTAAAAAAAATATACAAATACACATGATTTTATGGGTAGCACAGTGGTGTAGTGGTTAGCACTTACACCTAGCAGCAAAAAGGGGCGCTGGTTTGAATCCCAACCATGACACCATCTGTCTGGAGTTTGCATGTTCTTGTGCCAGCGTGGGTTTCCTCCCACACTCTAAAGACATGCTTGTAGGTTAAATCGGATCCTGTCTAAATTGGCCCTAGTATGAACGTGCGTTAGGGACCTTGAGTTGTAAGCTCCTTGAGGGCAGGGATTGATGTGAATGTACAAACTGATCAATGCGTAAATTGATTGAGCTATACAAGTACCTAAAATAAATAAATACATTTACTATGAAAAGCTCCTAAAAATAGCAATGTTACTGCAGTTAGTCAGCTGACCACCAGAGGGCACACAACATTGGTATGCTAGAATGAGCATTTCTGCCATTCTGGCATTTCCTGTATGTCTAATAGTTGGTATTTGAGTTCCCTGGACCAGTTGTTAATTATATGCACTTTCGCAAATATGCTACTCCCCAATTAATGATGGTATAACTTAAAATGACTACCATAACCTAGTTTCTAAACATTTACAATTGATAGAACAGCAGTGAAATGTGGAACCAAATCAAATACAGTGCCTCATCAGATATGTCTTTTTCCCTCTTTACTATGCTGCAATAATTTAACTTAACTGGGTACAGTTTATTATATACTTTGGTAACATCACAACAGAACAAAATCCACAGCAATGCTTCAGGTAAATAGAACTCTTATTTTCAGGATGTGGTGAGAGAGGACTATATTGGAATGGTCTGGCTTCTCTTTGAAAAGTACAAAAACTGTAACAAGAAAAGTTATTCTATTTTTTACTAACATTTACAAATTTTTTAAACGTACCCATAACATAAGATTTTGGGATACCGGACATTTGTAGATGCAGCCTATTGTGCTATGTTAAGCTGACTGACGGATGAAACTGAGCAGGTTTTTTTCCCCTCATAACTCCAAATGGATCAGACAGAATATATTTAGGTTTACAGAGTTTTCAGACATCGGTTGTGTAACTGATAAATGTGAGATAACATTAGCCAACACCACTGTAAATAACCCGTGTACATGTAGATCATAGTGTAAATCTGCTGTTGTGCTACCCACTCCTTATACAATCAACCTTGTTTACAATCAAACACATTCAACTAATAGATCTTCTAATGAGTTTACCAAAATGCAAACCAACAACTACTTAGCTATAGCAGTTTTGCCATGGCATAAGATATCGTTTTTGGCCCTAAGTTGATGGTATAATGAGGGAGCACAGAAGCTAAAACAAACAGGTTAGTTACTTACTGCCACACAGGCAGGGGTGCATGCATATGGGGGAAAAAAAAAAAAAAAAAAAACTTCATTTGAGGCCAACTGACAAACCAATAATCAAGGCAAGTATGGCAGTCGCCGCCAGCAATAAAATGGCAATGCTCCATTGTTTCTGTTAAAGTTTAAAAGAGAATTCAGTCAGAATGATACTTGATCACTACAACTAGTGAACATGATTCTTAATATGCATGAGGAAAAAACTTAATTCATTACTCAAAGTAGGACTAAAAAGGCAAAACTCTTTTTTTTTTCATACTGTAAGTAAGGAGGGTTAAAATACATCCGGTTTTATTAATTTTTTGCAGCATCTGTATCCCACTGGGGAGATTTCCCTTCACTTCCTGTCCTATAGCAAAAATGGGAAGTGACGAAATCCCTCCAGACTAGTGTCCATGTTGGACGATGTTCCCCCTATTCCTGTTCTGGGGACAACCCAAAGTTTAAAGCGTAACTCCACTTTTGTTGAGAAAAAAAAAACACATTCCCCTCTGGGTAATCTATGTACAGTGCAAGGATTTTCACTAACTTTGTTGCAGATTCCTTATGTTATTCTGAAGAAATCCCTGTTTGTTCCTCTGTGTCCATGTGCCATGTGAGTCTAATGGGAGTGGTTTCATAATTATCAATCAGCTTCTGCAGAATAAGGTCTCTAATGAGAAAAATTGCAGTGTCTGCATCCCTTAAGATGTTATTTCCTATAAAAAATGTTTTCACCGTCAGCATCAACGCGTGAAAATAAAATAAAGACTAAAGAATGGAAACAAATGCAGCCACCACATCTATTAGGGCGAGTTCACACTATAGAAACACTGTCCGGATGCGTTGCAGATGCTTTTCTGAATGCGCGTTTTTGATGCAGTCAAGTGCATTCCCCCCCCCCCTTTTTTCTTAACCTTAAGGACATGTGTGTTCCAGTGCGTTTTTGATGCTTTTTATAGCAGTCCAGTGCAGTAAAAATGCAGCATGTTCTACCTTTTTCTACTTTAAATTAGTAGTCCAGCCTGTTTCTGTATGATGACATTGGCCATATAAATCTTAGTAGCCAAGGTGAGCCTGAAATGTTGCTTGTAGAAATTTAGAAGCTGTGGGTAGCACGGAGGGGCAATTTTTACTCCAGTATAAAGCAGATCTTCAGCTTGGCGAGTCCACCACCCTGACTGCCCCCCTTAACCCAAATATTTTTTTTTATTCAGCTTACTTTTTTTTCTACATTACATATCTCAGGAGGCTTCAGGATTAAGACAAGGAATGGCGGGTGGGCAGAGCTGGCGTTGCTCATTGTGGGCTAGCTGCCTTAATCCGGAAGAGGCAGCTGGCTCAAAAGGACCAATGAGAACCAAAATTGAGGCACAAGACCCAGCTGTCACACCTGAGCAATAAATCGCAGCAGGACAAAGCTGGCAGGCGGGTAGGTGAATCGAGGACAATGCTGCATGACAGGTAAGAGGGGGTTAAAAAAAAGGCAAGGGGGATTTTTTTATTCATTTAGATTAAGTCTAAATATAAAGGATTCTGCTTGCTTATGAATAGCATCCAAAAGCAAAAAATATGACTCGTAAAAACGTTATTCCCCTTTCAAGGGATAACAGCTAATGCACAGTACCTGATGCCTGCAAAAAGTGTTTTTTGTTCTTACAGTAAAATCCTTTTCTGGTGTTCATTGAGGGACACAGGATTCAGATGTTACTGGGTTATACTACTATCTACAGGAGGATTTGGACGCTGGGACAAAAAAATAAAAAGAAAACAAACACAAAAGTGACCAGTCTGTTATATCCCTCTCACTCCTAGCATGTCTTAGTTCTTAGTAAAATGCAGACCCATGTCCCTGAATGAACTCAAAGAAAAGGATTTTGTTTTAGGTACAACAATTCTATATTCTTCCATGCTAAATTAGGATAAATTCAGGAATTAGACTAGTGAGGCATCTAAAAACAGTAAGGGGTGGACAGCAGTAACAAAACATTAGGAAGCCCAAACAGCAAGGATTGCCGACAGCTCAAAAAGCCACTTGAAGGACCTTACACCCAAAGTTAAGGCCTGAACATTCACCAAAACTTGGAGAACAAATGAACAGAAGACCAGGTAGCAGCCTTGCAAAACTGAGAACGTTGTCTGATGACAAAAAGCTCAAGCAGCACTCACAGATCCAGTAGATTGTGCCTTATCCTTAAGGCCATAAGCTTGCACAATGATCTTTCTAAGCCAGTGACTGCAAGGCAGACATGCACATCTCAAACTACATTCTGAAAATTAATATACATTTTCTTCAGATGTAATGGAGCCAGACAGAAGGACGACAGCACGATGCCCTGGTTGAGGTGGAAAGCTGAAACCAGCTTAAGAACAAAAGAGGCTCTAGACCTCATCACCACCTTGTCCCTGTAGAAGACCAGAAAGCGTTCTTTACAGGACAAAGTAAACAGGTCAGACACATGCCTTATTGAGGTAATGGCGACAAAGAACACAACTTTTTAAGTAGATGTGGAAAGGGGAACATCCCGATAGGTTCAAAAGGCAGTTGTGCTGAGGAAATAAGCACAGGGTGGACCACATTGGAGACACACCCTGTACAAAAATAAAATAAAAAATGGGAGGCTAGCGGTTTGATCTGACCTTTGCTGGTTTTACAAGCCAAATGCTAATCCAGGCCTAATTGAAAAAAGGTTAAGATTGTTTTCAGTTTATCTTTAATCAAGCAAAGTATTCTCTTCTTGGCGTAATGGTAGACCTTGCAGGATGTGGATATTGTAGCTTTTGGAACCAAGGAACTATTGAATCGGAAGGTCCCCTGTCCCTCAAGACTTGGGCTTCCACACAACCATACCTTTAAAGACAGCAGCCATGAAAAAAGGACCGTTAACTAGTCCTTGGGACAAAAAGATCCTGACAATCTGAAAATGGCCCAATCTGTGGGGATCACCAGAATGATCCCAACAGACAAGGAAGGCATCCAGGGAGAAAAGGCTGCACTGATCTTACACAGTCAGCACAGCATCCACTGCTTCTGCTATCTCTGCACCTGTAGACAAACCTGTCCATTTGTTGCTGAACCTGAAGGCCAGGAGGACCAGATCTGGTGCCAACCCACCTGCGACAAAGGTCTTGCAACACCCCTGGGTGTAGAGCCCATTCCCTCAAATTCAGGTATTGCTGGCTGAGAAAGCCTGTTTATCTACTGTCCATGCCAGGGATGTAAACAGCGGACAAGGCTGGAACATGACGTTCTACCTCTCTTGCAATGGCAAGACTTCTAGTTCCTCCCTGGTGGTCGCTGTATGCTACTGCTGTTGTGTTCTGACTGGATGACCTGCTACTGCTGTTGTGTTCTGACTGGATGACCCTGCAGTCTGGATGTCCAGCACTAAAGGGACAACCCAATTGCTTGAAGCTCCAGAATGTTGACGGGGAGATAGGATCCCTTCAGAGTCCATGTCCCCTGCACTGCTAAGGTATTGAGGACTCCTTCCCAGCCTACCTGGCTTGGAATCTGTTATGAGCATCCTCCAAAAGGTCAAAGAAATAATTTTCCCAACTACAGAGCTGGACTGGATTGTTTGTAGATGGAACAGATTTCTTCAACAATAACAGGATGTGGACTTGTAGGGGTCGGATACTGGCCACATGGAACTGAATCAAAAAAAGGAGGCTACCATCAATCTCAGGATTCCCATACAGCAGCAAAGTTGGTTGACTCCTAGATTGAGGAGTCCGAGTCTGGAAGTCTGAAGTTTTTTGTGTAAGGAAAACTCAGGCCTGAGCTGTGTCTAGAATAAGACCCAACTACTTTAAGTGATGAGTCGGCTCCAATGCAGGCTTCTGAAGGTTTGGGATCCAGCCATACCTTTTCAAAGTCTGAAAAGTCTGTGCCACATGTTGGCCAAACTTTGCACCAACTGCTCCCTCCACAGTAGGTCAAGCCAGATATCCAACAATGGGGATACCTTGGCACTGCAATGAAGTTAGATCCTTGAAATTATAGCTTAGGCAGCACAAAGGGGTACAGTATTTAGCAGCAGTGAAAGGCTTACCCTGCATCCATAGTGTAAAGACATTTGTAAAATGTGAAAGTAAAAACTTACAGATCCATCCCAGCTTTTTGGTGGAGCACAGGGAGCAAGAAAAATAGGATTCTTTTGTACTCGCCGTAAAATCCTTTTCTCTGACGTCCATGGACTGACACAGCATCTTCATTCTTGACAAAGTGGGTTATGTTCCTGCTCATAGGAGAAGACTAGGCAGAATGTTAGATGTTTTAACATACATTCCATTACCAGAGCTGAACAGCCCCGCCCAGGGGGCGGTCACTCCGGACATAACCCTCCTACCTGCAGCTAGCTGCCTCAGTTTGTAGTAAAGCAGTACAAACCTGAGAAAGGAGGGGTGGGTGCGGTGTCAGTCCATGGACGTCAGAGAAAAGGATTTTACGGTGAGTACAAAAAAATCCTATTTTCTCTTTCCGTCCATGGAAGGACACAGCATCTTCATTCTTGACAAAGTGGGACATCCCAAAGCAGTGTCAAAAACGAGGGGTGGGAACAGTATCAAGAAGAAAACCCAAACTTCACCCCAAACAAGCAAAGCTCTGCAAGGGAGGAGTTGCAACATTAAACAGCCGCCTGCAAACTTGCGGCTGAAGGAAGCATCAGAAGATGCAGCTATATCAACCTTATAGAACTTTGAAAAGGCATGTGCGGACATCCAGGTCGCCGCCTTGCACACTTGTGCAACAGATGCTTGACGTCGGAAAGCCCAGGAAGCACAGATTGCCCTGGTTGAATGCGCCGTAACCGGAAAGGGAGGCGCCCGCCCCTTAAGAGCAGAGGCCTGAATGAAGGCCTGCCTGATCCACCGAGAAACGGTGGCAGACGAAACCGCTAAGCCCTGTGTCGGATCAGACACCGGCAAAAAACAGCGAGTCAGACTTTCGAAACGAAGCCGTAGCAGACAGGTACACCCTCAAAGCATGTACCAGGTCTAAAGAATGAGGCACAAACCGTCCGGATGTGCAGGACGAGGACATGAAGACGAAAGCACAATGTCCTCATGAAGGTGGAATGCTGAGACCACCTTCGGGAGAAAAGGCTGTGGGCGTAGCACCGCCTTATTCTTAAGGAGGAGCAAGCATGGCAGCTTGCAAGACGAGGCCCTCAACTCAGAAATCCTTCTGACAGAAGTAATGGCGACTAGAAAAGCCACCTTCTGAGATAGAGTCACGAGAGGAATCTCTGATATCTGCAAAAGGAGGTCCTTGAAGAACCGAGAACACCAAATTCAAATCCCAAGGGGGAGAGGTGTTTTAACAGGGGGGAGCACATAGCGGACCCCCTGTACGAAAGTACCAAGCAAAGAATGGCCCGCTAGCGGCCTCTCAAAGAAAACCACTAAAGCTGGAATCTGACCCTTAAATGGTGCCTAAAGCAAGCTTTTGGTCCACACCACGCAGTAAAGAAAAAAAAAAAAAAACGAAAAAAAAACAGCAGGGTCCTGGAAACGGAATACGTCCGTGGACGCCAGTCCAGCACTTACCACATAGCGATGTAAGCCCTCCAGGTATGGTGGTATATCTTTCTGGAGGAATATTTCCGTGCCCTCAGCATGGTCGAGATGACCGAATCCGAGAGACCTCGGTCTCTCAGCACCTGGCTTTCAATAGCCGTGCCAATAAAGCCAGCGACTGTAAAAGCAGGATGAAGAATGGGACCGTGAGACAGAAGGTCCTCCCGCATTGGAAGTCGCCATGGAACGTCCGCCACTAGGCATACAAGATCGGCGTACCAAGGGCGCCGAGGCCAATCTGGAGCGATGAGGATCACCGGAATCCCCACGGCCTCCACCCTGCGAAGTAGTCGAGGAAGCAACTTCAGTGGAGGATAGGCATAAATCAGCCGATACTGACCCCACTGGGCCACTAACGTGTCAGACGCGCCTGCCCAGCCTGCCCAGGGATCCCTGGACCTGGCCACGAATCTCGACACATGCGGCGTGAGCCACCTCCGGCAAAGGTGATGAAACACCTCCGGATGTAAGGACCATTCCCCCCGGTCTAACAGCTGGCGGCTCAGATAGTCCACCCTGCCAGATGTCCACACCTGGCATGTAAATGGCCGACAGAGCTGTCCTGCAGTGGTAGGGTATGACAACCCCAAGAAACACTGCAACATATTGGAGAAGGAAGGTCCCAGCTTACGGGGCGCCTCTACTGTTAGCCAAAGAAAGGCAAATCTGTCAGAGCTTCCCTAGAAACTCGGTCAGTGGACCAGTATATCAGCCTTTTTAGGTGGCGCAAAACCACCTAGAGGCTAAAGCAGTTGCAGTGCACCTGCTGGTCGACTGAGGAAGCTGATGCTCCTCCACCGCCTGGTACAAGCCTTGCCCAGTCATTCAGCGTCAGACACCAGAGACGCAGCCACTAACGGGCGTAACGCTGACCTCAGCATGGCGAACAGTCCAAGCCATCGCTCTGAAAACCTCCGAAAGGCAGGTGACCCCCTTGCCGGGAAAGTGGTACCCTTGAAACCAGGGAATCAACTGCATAGGCAAAAAACACATATCCTTATGAAAATGCTCTACAATGAATAACGTGCGCTGAGGGACCAAAAAGGACCCCTCGACAACCCCAGTCCCCATCTATGAAGAGTCAGCACGCTTCTTCAATATAGAGTGGGTCGAGTAACGTCAAAAAAAGTGACTGACACCTTCCAGCAGCTATTTCATTGATAAGTGCTGATTGTACAAACACATCAGCCACAGAGAGCATAGTACATAGACATACGGTGTATGTATAGTAGTATGTGTGAATAAACATATTGAACATGTTTATACTGTGCAAGGAAACTCACGCATACTGCATACACATACCGTGTAGGTATTTTAGTATGTGAATAAACATATTGCACGTTTATGCTGTGCATAGCGCCGAAAGCATGCATACCATTAGAGCGTGGAAGGAAACCGAAGTACCCGGAGGAAACCTACGCTGACAGAAAACACATACCGTGTAGGTATTCTAGCATGTGTGATAAACAAATTGAACATGTTTATGCTGTGCATAGCGCCAAAGGCGCGCATACCATTGGAGCGTGGAAGGAAACCCACGCAGACCCAGGGAGTAATACTACATACATATACTGTGAATGTTTTCAGTGTCGTGTATAAACATATTGTGTATGTTTATACTGTGTATGGCACCGAAGGCGCGCACGTCATTGGAGCGTGGGAGGAAACCCACGCAGACACAGAGAGCAATAATACATACATACACTGTGAATGTATCCAGTGTTGTGGATAAACATAATGGGTATGTTTAAACTATGGTGCCAAGGGCGCTTAATCTACTCTGTATCGTTCCAATCTGCGTATATGTGCTGCCGAAGCAAGCATCAAACTGCAGGTAAAAAGCAACCTCTGACACCTCAGACCGTGGTCCTGTCAGAGTCAGAATGTTCCCCAGGAAATGGCGGGAAACCACAGGTGCAGGGGTTCTGCTGTTACCCCACAGAAAGCTCTCAGGGACTAGACAAATAAATGAATAAGGTCCCCCCACATGCTGCACCGACCGGAGGGGTCACTCCAGAATGAGACCCATTATACATTAAGACTGTGTATCACTGTATTATCCATGCTGCTCTAGAAGCAGTGTGTGAGGTAACAGTGCGCCATCCAGGAGCTAGCACTAAAGGCCAATGGTGTAAAAGAATAGCTTTAAATGAACCAAGGGAGACTGCCTCCACCAGAGGTTCCTCAGCCTCCAGCTTGAGAGTGTCCCTCACAGCATCAATGAGTGCACTAACAAGCAACCTGTCATTCACTGACCCAGATAATAAGGAATGTCCTTGGTAAAAATCCAAAAATTCAGCGCTAGGGTCCCGTGCCACAGCATTGCCCATATCTGAATGGGAGCACTCCCCTGGTTATGTGTGGGGAGAGGGCGCTTTTCAGCCCCCCTGCGCTCGTGCACAGTTTACCTCCTGGTAACAAAATGATTCCAGAAATGCCGACAACTGGCCCATAGGGACCACAGGTGCAGTAGCACTGCCTGTTGCCACGGACATAAATGGGGAAACAGGTGACACTGACTCCATAATATCACTACACCCTGAGACTTTTGTCCTGTGAGAGAAAACAAGTCCACCCTCCCCGCTGCACTGACTGTGGGGGATACCCAGGGGACTCACCAACCCAGCCAGGACCACTCAATTCCGTTGCCTGCGCTGTGCACCCAGCGCGAGTGAACAGTAAGGAGACTGAGGAGAATCGCTCCAGGTCAGCAATAGAGGCCATCCAGCACAAAAGAGCGCGCGGTTACAAGAAAATAGCCGCCGCAATTACAAGTGCGCCATAGCGAACCACGGCAAGATGGCCGCCAATGCGGTTTACAATGTAAACTGAAACAGGAAAAACATGGCGCCGAACGGCGCACAAGGTCCAAACTGACACAGAAAACAGCCCATACCGCAATGCAAACCCCTATGGACCCCCACCGGGACAGAGAGATCCCCAGTCAGCGCTTCACAAGAGTAGGTGACAGAGTAGCAAAACACACAAGAGGGGATAGGAAACCCCCTACAGCATAGGAACACAGAGCATGTACTCACCTGCGGAAGCAGGAGAAACTACTTAGCCGTCCATGAAGGACCCACTGGTGTGTTCCTAACAAGCATATCACAGTGCAGTACTGAGTAGCTGTCGGCCCAGTCCACCGCAAAAGATACAGCAGAGCTGTTCAGTCATACGTGGACCTCGGAGCATAAAAGCCCACCGGCCCCCCCTGGAGTCGTGGGGCATGTTGTGGACTGACCTCACGCTATATACTGAGCGAGGATCAGCACGCTCGATGGTCGGACTGGGAAGACTACGAGGATAGCGAACTACCCAACCTATTGCGCAGCCGACTGTTGATAGAAGAGTCTCAAAAAAAATTCAAAGAGGAAGAAAAATTTCTGCTGCTCATTACTGTACCCCTTTGTGCTGCCTAAGCTATAATTAAAAGGATGAATGCGCAGCTCAACATACATGTATGGCATCCGATCAATGCAGTGGTGATGTGAATACCATGCGCATGTCCTGGAGTGACATCGCAGCCGGGCTATGCAAGAGGACAAACAGATGGAGCCCAAGAGAAAGTCCAGGCAAAGATGGAAATGCCCGGGAACCGCAAGATCAGTGACAGCACAGCAATGGAGGACTCTTTTTGGGACGGAAGTCTGCCATAATGTGTTAATATGCAGAGCATACTAGCACATTATGGCATAACCCACCCAGGGGCCTCTATAAAATGTATACAGTAGCTCACAAAAGTGAGTATACCCCTCACATTTTTGTAAATATTTTATTATATCTCTTCATATGACAACATCTAAAGAAATTACACTTTGCTACAATGTAAAGTAGCGAGTCTACAGCTTGAATAACAGTGTAAATTTGCTCTCCCCTCAAAATAACCCAACACACAGCCATTAGTTTCTAAACCGCTGGCAACCAAAAGTGAGTACACCCCATGTCCAAATTGGGCCCAATTAGCCATTTTCCTTCTCCGGTGTCATGTGACTTGTTAGTGTTACAAGGTCTCAGGTGTGAATGGGGAGCAGGTGTGTTAAATTTGGTGTTATCGTTCTCACTCTCTCATACTGGTCATTGGAAGTTCAACATGGCACCTCATGGCAAAGAACTTTGAGGATCTGAAAAAAAGAATTTTTGCTCTACATAAAGATGGCCTAGGCTATAAGAAGATTGCCAAGACCCTGAAACTGAGCTGCAGCATGGTAGCCAAGACCATACAGCAGTTTAACAGGAAGGTTCCACTCAGAACAGGCCTCACCATGGTCGACCAAAGAAGTTGAGTGCACGTGCTCAGCGCCATATCCAGGAGGTTCTCTTTGGGAAATAGATGTATGAGTGCTGCCAGCATTGCTGTGGAGGTTGAAGGGGTGGGGTCAGCCTGTCAGTGCACACGCCGCACACTGCATCAAAATGGTCTGCATTGCTTTCGTCCCAGAAGGAACACTCTTCTAAAGATGATGTACAAGAAAGCCCGAAAACAGTTTGCTAAAGACAAGCAGACTAAGGACATGGATTACTGGAACCATGTCCTGTGGGCTGATGAGACCAAGATAAACTTATTGGTTCAGATGGTGTCAAACGTGTGTGGTGGCAACCAGGTGAGGAGTACAAAGACAAGTGTGTCTTGCCTACAGTAAAGCATGGTGGTGGGAGCACCATTGTCTAGCCTTGCATGAGTGCTTCCGGCACTGGGGAGCATGTACTGTGATATACTGAAGCAGAGCATGATCCCATCCCTTCAGAGATTGGGCCACAGGGCAGTATTCCAACATAACAACCCCAAAAACACCTCCAAGACGACTACTGCCTTGCTGAAGTAGCTGAAGGGAAAGGTGATGAACTGGCCAAGCTTGTCTCCAGACCTAAACCCTATTGAGCATCTGTGGGGCATCCTCAGACAGAAGGTGGAGGAGCGCAAGGTCTCTGACATCCACTAGCTCTGCAATGTCATCATGGATGCGAGGAAAAGAGGACTCCAGCGGCAATCTGTGAAGCACTGGTGACCTCCATGCCCAAGAGGGTTATAAGGCAGTGCTAAAAAATAATGGTGGCCACACAAAATAGACACTTTGGACATTTTCACTTAGGGGTGTACTCACTTTTGTTGCCAGTGGTATAGACATTAATGGCTGTGTGTTGAGGTATTTTGATGGGGCAGCAAATTTACACTGTTATACAAGCTGTACACTCACTACCTTACATTGTAACAAGTGCCATTTCTTCCGTGTCATCACATGAAAAGATATAATACTTCCAAAAATGTGAGGGGTGTACTTGTAAATGCTTTATATGGGAGTTTACTACCGGTTTAAGATGGGAAACTGCCAGATCCATGACTGGAATGGCCAACTTCTTAACAAAAGACTCTTCAAACATGTATAGGGCTGTGAAGAGTTTGGGTGAAGTAAATCGTTTATCAGGAGTCTGCTGGTCTCCATTAACATCTGGGACTATCAAGTGTACTGGAAAGGTTTCAGTAAGCTTAGGACCTTTTTTTTTTTTTTTTAAAGCATCCCAGAAAGGTAGCAGAACTAGTAAAAGCTACAAGCTGTTCTTCCATTTTGAGGTTGGTGCACACTGTAGCAATAAAAGCCAAAATGGTCTAAGCCTGGGATCAATGACAGTTACCTGCGATTCCTCAAGGACAACATCATCCAACAAAGATTTTTGAGATTCTTATTTAATCTTATCCAAAAGGTAATTTAGACCATGAAATCTTGCATAACTGTGGTTAAATCCTCCTGGGATTGAGCCCAGGAGGCTGCTAAACCTGATGGAGCCAAGGAAGACACTGAGTAATATAGGGACTCAAGTAGCAGGACAACATTCCAGGCTGTCAGTGTCCAGGCCTGGAGAGGGAGCAATGCAGGCTCCCTGGAACTGTTAATTGATCAAAAGCTGGACTCCCTATGTGTTTGGGAATGTGCTGCAAGGCAGGGACAACTTGGCTCAATATACTAAACTTTCAAAACAAAAGGGCCAGTTTATTGTTTGTTAGACTTTAGGGGGACTGGATGCTGGTGTTAGAGGGAGGGAAAAATACACAGTGTCAGTGGGAATAATAGTACCCCATTGTTGGTGTCTACGGGAGGAATAGTGTCCCATCATTGGTGTCAGTGGGGGGGGAATTATACCCCATCATTGGTGTCAGTGGCCGGAATAGCATCTTGCATCAGTGAGAGGAACACTGCCCCAAGGGCCAAATAAAAGCAAGCAAAGGGCCGCATCTGGCCCCCAGGCCACAGTTTGGAGACCACTGTACTAGGCAAAGCCTTTGTACTAATAAACTGGCTGCTGAAAACAGGAGGGGTTCAGGCTGCCAAAAGGTGACCAGGTCACTGTAGGCGGCAGCAAGGACTAAACAAGGTTAAACTGAAGATTTCTTAAAATTTGGAGCAGTAGTGGGAGGGTGCTATGCTGAATGGGGAGAACAAGACTGCCTAGTAACACAGTCCTCCAGTGTTTTAACCCTTTCCATGGTAATTCACTGTAAAATAGAGATAATAAAAAAAAAAGAACCCAAGGGTTGTTTAAAAAAAACAAAACCAAAAAAAAAAACTAAGTTAAATCATAGCTCGCAGAAAGGATTTTCAGAGACAAGGTCACACCACAAGTTGTGCCATGACACTGTACCCAGCTAACACAGTGCACAAAGGTCTGGTAAATGCCACAATGTAAATCCCAGTGCCCAAAACTTATATTTTAGCCAAGCCCCACAATCGTAAAATTCAGCAGGGTCTGGGAACTGCCTTCAAAGCCATTTCCAGAAATCTGCATTAAAGAAAGAAAAAAAAAAGACCATCTCGAGCAGTATGTAAGGAAGTCTTGATTGATAAGAAAAAAAAACTGATATTGCAAAAAATGGTGTCAACGGTTAAACTTTTGTCAGTGGAGAAAAAGGGACTCCAGGGTGACTTGTGCTTCCATTTTTTCCTTTAGCTTGTGTTCACATTCTCCTTTAAATGGCAGTATAACCCAATAGTATTTGAATCCTGTGTTCCCAATTAAAGAGAAAAAAAAACAGTTTGTCTCAGCCCAACCCTCTTGCTTTACAATATACTGATTAATGCAATAAAGTTTCCCGATTGAGCCAATATGCACTGCATCATGAAAAAAGGATTTTTTACTCACCGTAAAATCCTTTTCTCTGAGTCCATGGACCGACACAGCTTCTCTATTGACAAAGTGGGTATTATCCGTTAATTAGGAGTGACTAGGCAGAAAACGTATAAAAAAAAAAAAAAAGTGTTGCATCACACTTTCTACAGTACCACCCAGGGGGCGGACCCTCTGGGTATATCCCCTCAGTCTGCATCTCGCAGATGAGTTTGTCAAAAAGAAGTACAAACTTAAAAAGGAGGGGTGGGTGCTGTGTCGGTCCATGGACTCAGAGAAAAGGATTTTACGGCGAGTAAAAAATCCTATTTATCCTTTCGTCCATGGACCGACACAGCTTCTCTATTGACAAAGTGGGATTTCCCAAAGCAGTGTCAGAGAAAAAACGAGGGGTGGTAACAGCATATAAAAAAAAAAAAACTTCACCCCAAACACATAACAGCACTCCTCCAACGGAGGAGTTGCAACTCTAAACAGCCACTTGCAAAACCTTGCAGCCGAAAGAGGCATCCGAAGATGCACCTACATCAACTTTGTAGAATTTTGTGAAAGTGTGAGCAGACGACCAAGTCGCCGCTTTACATAATTGGGAAACAGGCGCTTGATGTCGGAAAGCCCAAGAGGCACCTATTGCCCTGGTCGAATGCGCCGTGACCGGAAAGAGTGGCGCTTGACCCTTTAAGGCGTAAGCCTAGATTACTATCTGTTGGATCCACCTAGAGATGGTGGCCGACTAGACTGCTTGGCCCTTCTTGGGACCAGCCACCGAAACAAACAGTGAGTCTGACTTCCGGAACAGGGAAGTAGCAGATAGGTATACTCTCAAAGCTCGGACAACGTCCAATGAATGCAACGCCGACTCCTTAGGATTCGACGGATGAGGACACAAAGATGGAAGTACAATGTCCTCATTGAGATGAAAAGCCGAAACGACCTTCCGAAGAAAGGAAGGCTGCGGCCGCAGCACCACCTTATCCTTGTGGAAAATCAAATAGAGAGCCTTGCAGGACAAGGCTGCCAGCTCAGAGACTCGTCTAACGGACGTAACAGCCACCAAAAAGACCACTTTCTGAGAAAGTGTCAACAGGGGATTATCTCTAATATTCTCAAACGGTGCCTTCTGAAGCACCAAGAGGACCAGGTTCAAGTCCCACGGAGGTAGCGGGGGACGGACCGGAGGGGCCACATGTCGAACCCCCTGCACAAATGTACTCACGAGAGAGTGAGTCGCCAGGGGTCACTGAAAAAAGACAGCCAGGGCAGATATCTGTCCCTTAAATCGTACTTAGGGCAAGCCTTTGGTCCACCCCATGCTGTAAAAACAGCAGGATTCTGGAAACAAAATAAGTACACGGATGCCATTTCATTTCCTCACACATGGAGATGTAGGCCTTCCAAGTACGGTGATAAACCTTCCTAGAGGATAGTTTCTGAGCACTTCTCATAGTAGAGATTACTGAATCTGACAGGCCCCGGTCTCTCAGTACCTGGTTCTCAACAGCCATGCCGTTAAAGCCAGTGACCGTAAAGCAGGATGGAGTATGGGACCTTGCGATAGCAGGTCCTTCCGTAGTGGTAGGCGCCAGGGGACGTCTGCTACCAGACGTACTAGATCGGCGTACCAAGGACACTGAGGCCAATCTGGAGCGATTAGGATCATTGGGATTCCCTCTGCCTCCACTCTGCGGAGCAGAAGAGGAAGAAGCCTTAAGGGAGGGAAGGCATAGATTAGCCGATACTGACCCCACGATAGCACCAACGCGTCCGTTGCGTCTGCCCATGGTCTCTTGACCGGGCCACAAACCTCAATACCTTCCGATTGAGTCGGGAAGCCAGAAGATCTACGTCTGGTGTGCCCCATCTTTGGCAGAGGAGTTGGAACACCTCCGGGTGTAAGGACCATTCTCCCTGGTCCAGCATCTGGCGGCTCAGGTAGTCTGCCTGCCAGTTTTCCACACCCGGAATGTACACGGCCGACAGTGCCTGTACGCTCCTCTCTGCCCACTTCAGGATGCAAGCGACCTCCGATGCTGCAGCTCAGCTTCTTGTTCCTCCTTGATGATCGACATATGCCACTGCTGTGGCGTTGTCCGACTGGATCCTGACTGGACGCCCTTGCAGCCTCTGAGACCATTTGAAGAGGCACAGCCTGATCGCCCGGATTTCCAGGACATTGATCGGCAGGAGGGTTTCCTCTGGGGTCCAGCGACCTTGCGCCGACTGAACACCCCAGACTCCCCCCCCCCAACCTGTAAGGCTGGCGTCCGTCGTGATCACTATCCAGTAAACCGGAAGAAATGACTTCCCGGCCATTAGAGCCGGTGCTGTCAGCCACCATTCCAGGGATCTCCTGACTAGGTGGCTCACTCGGATTTGATAATCCAGAGATGATGGACATCTGTTCCATCTGGACAGAACTTCCTTCTGTAACTCTCGAGTGTGGTATTGAGCATATGGGACCGCCTCGAAGGAGGCTACCATGAGGCCTAACAACTCGCATGCAAAAACGAAGTGACGACCAATTCCTGGAAGTCAGCTGCCGTACTGCAGCCCGGAGGGTCTGCAACTTCTCCACAGGGAGGAATACCTTTGCCTCTGAGGAATCCAGAATCAACCCCAGGTACACTAGGCGTTGAGTGGGCACCAATACTGACTTTTGCGTGTTTAGTATCCAACCACAGTCTCGAAGAGTCTGACAGGTAATGGACACGCTTACCTCTAATTCTGAGCTTGAAGGGGCCTTCAGTAGAAGGTCGTCCAAGTAGCCCATGATAGCGATACCCCACTGTCTTAGAAGTGCCAGAATCGGAGCGAGCACCTTGGTGAACGTCCTGGGTGCTGAGGCAAGGCCAAACGGGAGGGCCACAAACTGGTAGTGGTTCTTCCCGATAGCAAATGGCAGAAACCTCTGGTGTCTGGCGTATATGGGGACATGCAGGTATGCGTCCTTGATGTCCAAGGAGGCCAGAAAGTCCCCCGGATGGAGAGCCGTGACTACAGATCGAACCGACTCCATCCGAAATATTTGTACCTTCACAAAGCAATTGAGGGCTCAGATCCAAGATTGGACGAACCCCCTCCTTCTTCGGCACAATGAACCGATTTGAGTAAAAACCCTGACCCCGTTCCTGTTCTGGAACTGGAATAACTACCCCGCGTTCCAGTAGACCCTGGACCGCCCCATACAGGGCCTCCCGACGGGTCGGTAGTAGCTAGAGATTGGAGGCAACGAATCTGTCTGGTGGACAAGATAGAAATTCTATCTTGTAGCCTGAGGAGATTACTTCGCAAACCCACCTGTTGGAGACTAGAGCTGTCCACTGAGTCGCGAATTTGCGAAGACGTCCCCCCACCCGAGAGCTGGGTGGGGGCGGACCTTCATGCGGACGCAGATTTGTCCGCAGGCTTGTTGGGTCTGCGGGACCAAGGACGCTTTTGTCCTTGGGCAGGCGCCTTGTCGGCCTGGGGTCTTTTCCCTGTCGCCCTAGGGGGACGAGAAAAACGCTTACGTGCAGTAAAGGAGGGCCCTTTCCCTTGGCGTGGTCCCTTACCCTTGCTAGTTTGGGGAAGCAAAGTGCTTTTACCTCCTGTGGCATCCTTGATGATGTCATCCAGAGAAGCCCCAAAAAGTCTTTCGCCCTTAAAAGGCAAATCCAACAGGGCTTTCTTGGAAGTCTGGTCCGCAGACCAGCCCTTTAGCCAGATCAGGCGGCGTATTGCTACTGCATAAACCAAAGCTTTTGACAGCAGGGGAATAGTATCCATGTCTGACTCGCAGACAAACCTAAGGCCCTAGACCAACTGGTCGGCCAAAGTTATCTCATCAGGAGGAGCATCTCGCTCCTTTAACCCCTGGAGTAGCAATTTTGCCCTTTCAGTGTCTGAGACACTAGGGCCCCCGCCAATGCCGGGCGTACTGCCGAGCCTACCACTGAGTATAGGTAGCGAGCGAGTGCTTCAGCCTTCTTATCCACAGGGTCCTTGAAAACAGGAGCCCCTTCTACTGGAATAGTGGTAGCTCTATTAAGTCTTGACACCGGAGGGTCCACTATAGGGGGAGAGGTCCATTTCTTCAGAAAACTCTCCTCAAAGGGGTACCGAACCGCAAACATCTTTGGGGCTGTAAAGACCCTCAGTGGGTTCTTCCATTCCTTGTATAAGAGTTTATCAAAATAAGACACACAAGGGAACACCTTAGCAGTGCGGGCAGGTTTACGAAACCCAAAGGGGACTGGAGTCTCTGCTGCTTCTGCAGTATTTTCCAACTTTAGCGTACCCCGCACTGCAGTAATAAGGTCAGATACCAAAGCCGTCTTGCGTACTGAGCTGGACTTGGAGTCATCCTCACTGTCCGATAGGTCACGGTCTGCAGTCTCTGATGCGTCAGAATCTGGGCCATGAGCCGTAGCTGGACCTGATTCTGTCTCAGAAATA
Source organism: Rana muscosa (assembly GCA_029206835.1). Classification (NCBI taxonomy): domain Eukaryota; kingdom Metazoa; phylum Chordata; class Amphibia; order Anura; family Ranidae; genus Rana; species Rana muscosa. The sequence goes on along the minus strand of CM055116.1, from coordinate 929,006,495 downwards.
CCCCCAGAAGATTGCAGAGGACGGGGGCGTTTACTACCCCCTGTATTCCCGTGTGCTGCTTCCACCCTGGCAGCAAACGCCTCTAGGATTGCCGACATCACGTTCCTAGACACCTCAGGGGCACCAGCTGCTAAATCTGGTGTTTCCGGGGAGAAGACATCTGGCTCAGATGCCATGCTGACCACACGCTGACACCCACAGTGCTCCATGCTAGATATCAATAGATATCAATAGGCCACCCTCCTGCGCTGCAGAGATGCTGGGTCACCCAGAGGACTCACCACCCTGGACTGGTACTGCTATGCTGCCGTGTGCTGCGCCTGTGATGCTGTCCCACTGCTGCTGTGTCAGTCTGCTTCTTTATCAGCCCTTCCTGTGTGAATTTTTCGCGCCAGTGTAATGCACCCTAGAGGCCGAAACCTCTCGCAAAATGGCCGCAAAAACGTCTGTATGGAAGATAATGTGGGCTCCAAGAAAATGGCTGCCGAGCCGAAGATAGAGGCCAAAGCAGCCGTAGACCACAAAAAGATGGCCGCCGAACGGCAATATATACATACAGCGTGGATCATTACAAACATGGCCGCCGATCAGTCGATAGAGGCCAGTAGGTGTGGAACTACAAGAAAATGGCGCAGAAACCACAGGAAGATGGCCGCCGGGCAGTCACTAGAGGCCGAACCCGGCATGGACCACCGCAAAATGGCTGCCGACAGCATGGAGGGGGAAGCACATACAGGTAAGCAGAAATGACATTTCTTTTAAATGTTAGTTACAGCCAGCCCCGCTCCAGTGGAACCCGTTAGGTGACCCCCAGCACCCAGCAACCTTTAGCTAGAAGCCCTGGGAGGAGGGAAAGGCAGGGAGAGAGGGAAGAAAGGGGCCAACACCACTTACTTGATCTCTCCAGGAATGTCCAGCCAAATCACCCAGCCAAGGCAGGGGAGTTTACTTACCTATCCTGCATGTATTTTGCTGTTAGACAGATCATCGTCCGCGCACTGAAGGTGACTGTTGGCCAGGCATGCTGTGACACACGAGGAAGATAGGGTGGTGATGTCACAGCGGGTGAGGTGACTGGAGGAACCTTCACCTTCTTCGCTTCAACACCTTGATCTCGTTGCATTTCTCAAACCATTCTTAAGTTCATCACACCAGGCCACCTTCTTCCATTGACAAAGCAAGCTCCGTGCTATGGAAAATGTATATTTGGCAGCAGCCTACAACCAATATTCTACCTGTAAGTAGAGTATAAAAACAAATAGGGCATTTTGCCGGTGCCCGTAAAGCGTCTTCACGTGGAAACCAAGCAGCGATCGTTCGAATCTACAGAGGTGGCCATAGGAGTCATTACTATCCAACTGGGTTTGCCTTTATGCGATTTCAGGTCCTCCGTAATAGAGGTGAAAAGAAAAAACTGCGCTAGTGAATAAAAAAATAAAATCAAAGCTGCAACCATAAGTGTTATACTACACAAAACAGATAATAGAAAAGGAAAAAGTTGCGCTAAAAAGTGAGCGACATATAAATGAAAAATTATTATTGAAAATATCACCAGTACAACAACTGGTAAAAATGTAAAATATGAGCCAATGGCTCACACAGTAAATAAATAACACAAATTGTTAAAGATGAGTGATACAAACATGTGATGCGGAATCACTACATGTGAGTGATCCATAAACCATAAACCACTAAAATTGTCACATAAAGTCCAAACGATAAAGTTCATATGCACATATATTAGGGATGCTCCTCCACCGTGCTGATTGTGATCCAATGCATTACACCCAGAGCAAGGGTAAGATAGGACAGCCTCCACCAATGAAATTACTGCCTCTTACCGAAAAAGATGGATCCCTTGTCACAGGGGATCAAAGAAAACCTGTGGCTATTCCCCAGCCAGGGGTATGGGGCAAGCAGCGTCTCTTCGACCAGGAGATCAGCAACTCTCAGCAGTAGGAAACATTAGAACCCATGCAAGGGTATAGGTTGAATAAATGCTAACGCGTTTCGGGGGGCCTTGGTATTTTCCTGGAGCCCAGGCTCTGATGAAGGGGAATCCCCCCGAAACGCGTTAGCATTTATTCAACCTATACCCTTGCATGGGTTCGTTTGGACTTTGTGACAATTTTAGTGGTTTATGGATCACTCACATGTAGTGATTCTGCATGTTTGTATCACTCATCTTTAACAATTTGTGTTATTTATTTACTGTGTGAGCCGTTGGCTCATATTTACATTTTTACCAGTTGTTGTACTGGTGATATTTTCAATAATCATTTTTCATTTATATGTCACTCACTTTTTAGCGCAACTTTTTCCTCCGTAATAGAGGACTGTGACAGGAGGGTCACGTTGGACACAGGGTGAGCCAGGAAACCTTGGACATTAAGAATATGGCTTGGATTGCTTGAAATTGAAATAGTAATATTAGTCCACAATATTGTTTTATTCTGAACTTAACAGGTTAATTGAAAGATACTGAGGTGTTCAGCCTCAATCACCTGTCTGCCTAGTGTAATGCTAATGAATTCCAGCTTCTAGAAGACCTGTTCATTGTTTGTGGTAATGTTGATTGGGGAAATTAAGTCTGTCCTTGTGTGTATTGTAAAGTATCAGACAGTCTGGTGAATATAAAGGAAATGCATAGTTATTTAAACATAAAGGGGATTAGAACCTGTTGTCTCCTAGCAGACGTCAAAATAATGTGTACTGGCTCTTGTTATGTTGTGGGTGGAGCTGGACCATTGTTCATTTTAGGTTAATGCAGTATTGGATGGGTATAAATGTTACAATGTTTTTCTCAATAAAGTCATTCGATCCTAGAAAGATACAGAGCGTGTTGTCTCGTTCTTTGGAAGGATTAATTCCTATGGGAAGGGGTCGTCTGGCTGTGGAGGATCGACAGTGAAGTTGTGTCCAGGAGAGGGAAGATATTTAAACGGCGTTACCCCCTTTCGTATTTGGGGTGCCGTTACAAGGACCAATCAGTTCTGGTAAGCTGCTGACTTGCTTATGGTGGTGGATGTCACTCCTGTCTTCAGACAACACGTTGGAGATTTGGAATTTGTCTTGTGCACGGGTGTTTATCACAGCATTTATTTGGACTTTAAACAGATTTTCTGCACTTATGGACTGATGCTTTAGTGTGTCACACTTTGTTAGACACTATATGCATGTTTGTTTATTTTTCATGTGCATGGTGTTAATTAATTCAATCACTTTTTGGCATATGTTTTTCATGTTTTAGGTTCATTATCATATATCAGTTCAGGCGATACCATTAGGAGATCTATGCACTGTTTATATGTTTGTGGAATAATCATGATCAAATTTTTTTTGTCCACTTAATTTAGGTTTAGCGCTATTATATATATTTATTTTTATGCTGTGATTGGACCCAAGGGGACGATCATATGTATGCCCTGGAGCGCGACGCTCACCGGACAGGCTGCTGCGACGCTCACCGGACAGGCTGCTGCGACTCGGCCGTAAGGTCAGCCGAAGCAGAGCGGTCCGATGCAAGCCTTGGAGCGTAAGCTCACCAGCCAGGCTGCTGCGACTCGGCCGTAAGGTCAGCCGAAGCTGAGCGGTCCGATGCAGGCCCTGGAGCTTAGGCTCACCGGCCACCCGTGGAGCGATGGGTATGTCGTGGAAAACCCAGCGCGTAGCTAGGGTCGGCACACGCTCGATGGCCGAAACTGGGGAGACTACAAGGATCGAGGATCCAGCCTGTCACCCAGTCTGCAATTGATCGAAGATCGCAGGAAACAAAAAAAAATAAAAAAATGTAGCAAAAAAATATATTTTTCCCCCGGACCAATGGGCCCGAAGGGAGCCATGTCCTACTCCTTGCTACACAGAAAAAAACTGATCTGCGAGATGCAGACTGAGGGGATATACCCAGAGGGTCCGCCCCCTGGGCGGTACTGTAGAAGGTGTGATGCAACACTTTTTACAAGTTTTCTGCCTAGTCACTCCTAATTAACGGATAATACCCACTTTGTCAATAGAGAAGCTGTGTCGGTCCATGGACGAAAGAGTAAGCCAAGTTTTTTCCTGTTCAGACTTAAGCCTCGTCAGATCAGATTTTCGGAGGACCCTTTGTCCATTTTTTTGTTGCATGCAAGTCTCATGTCGAAACCAAAGAGGTTACTCACCATACGAATATTCTCGTACGACAGAATACTTCAGAAGTGACTTAATGTGTTGAATAGTTTTGTAAGTATTTCGTTTCTGAGCATGCGTAGTCTCGCTCTTACGATTTTTTTCAGACTAAAACTGTACTAATTAAATGAAAAATCGGACGTTGAGTTCACGTACGACAAAAATTTTAGTGTGCACATCCAGCTTTTGTCGGACGAAAAATCGAAATCGGCTGTCGAAAGCAATATACCAACGATCCGAAAATCGACAGATATCGTGTATATGGGCCTTTATTCAGGCATGGCTTGCTGAGAATTGGTCACACACAGGGACATGGATACGTATTCGCACATGCCCACTAGCAGAATCATGAGGATGCCTATAGAATTACTTTGATCAAAAGAAAATGCTTATCTAAACCTCATCAATTGTAGAATAATATTGATAAAAAAAAAGTTCTTCTTTAACAGTTACCTTCCCCAAACCTGACCTATTTCCTTTGCAGTGTAATGCAACCCATACATTAGCCTTTTTTTGTTCAACCAGTGGGTTAAAAGAAAAAAACTGGTGGATGGGGGAATTGCTCCCGCTGAGCTATTGTGTTCAGACTTCTCTACCATCAGAATAAACTGATCAGTCAGTGATACCAGCCGGCAGCGCTGAAGTTTTCCAACAGGCTGGTTATACAGACTTCTGTACAAACAGTCTGCCCATACATGAATCGAAATTAGGCTGGTCCCTGCTGAACCAGACGAATTTCGATCCGTATATGGCCGGCCTAATGAGAAATATCAACTGCATATGGCAGGATCATTAAAACACAAGTAAACCATCACCAATTAAATTTAGTCACAGCTTTATGTCTCCTCTCAGGGGATTGCACACAGGTTTTTTTTACCTTTACCGCTTCAAATATACAGTAGCACCTTAGAAATGGTAACACCGAGTACACCTGCCAGGCTGCAACTACCAGGACTCTGCCAAACACAGCAAAAGCCGAGATAGGAACATATTACAATCTGGCACAAGGAAGGGAGAGGAAATTGTAAATTGATATCAAAGGTCTTCAGCAGCCATTGTCAAGCTACAAATTTTTCTTAGAGCACACCCAACTATGTATTGTCACAATTCGCTTACCCTGCGTGATTTACTTTGATATTTTACTGCCTTCTTTGTTTCTTCTTTGGCATGTTCAATATAATCAGCAGCATTTTCAACATTCTTCTCTATATTGTTTATCATTTCACCCTGTATAATACAAACAGTTGATTTTAAAGTAAGTTTTTTTAAAACATTTTACATTAAACAATTTACAATAAAGAAGGGATGACCTTTACCATGACCATGAAAATGAGTGAATAAAAAAAAAAAAAATAGGACACAGGCAGTGGATTAAAAGAATTTAAAAAAAAACAAAGTTTTTATTCTGAAATAATTGTAATTGCACAGGCTTACCTATGAAATACTTATATTTGTCCTCTTATTCAGCTTTGCTTTACTTTGGTCACGTATAACACTTTCATTTTTAGGGTCACCGCTCACCTGAAGTCTGACATTTGCTGCCTTATCAACTGTGACTCCCTGTAAGGTGTCAGATTTTTTTTCCTCCTTGTGGCCCACTTATGCACTAGCAGGAGATCGCACAGTTAATATTTTTTACTACAAATTTGTGTACTGAAATTAAACCAATGGGATATAACAGTTCTTGGACAGAATTACTTTCTTTACGACACAGAATTTATAACCCAGTGAAAGCAGGAACTTCAAGAACAGACGGAATCGTTTTTTTTAGATGATCTGACCTAATCACAAGTTGGATAGCCATTGCGCCCCAAAAACAACTGTACTGTAAATATTTTTCAGTCAATTACATGATCATCTATAAATTTTTGACAGGGTTCAGGTTGCTATTACCCGTATTTTTCTTTAGAGAAACCTGTGTGTGTAAACACCTAGATTTAGAGTGTTCTTAAAGTGGACCTAAATTGAAGTAAAGATTAAATTATTTTATAGGGAAAAAAAAAAAAAAAAAAAAATCTAGAAATCTAGTTAATTTTGCCTAAGCAGCACCCTGAAAAATCTACCTCTTGCCATGAGTTCCTACTAAAAGTACAACACAAGAAAGCAAAGCCCTGATCCTAGATCAAGGTTGCCATCACTACACAAACAGTAGAGCACAAGGCATGGTAAGACAGTAATGGGTACACATGAACACCAGTGTCTTGCCCTTTGCTTGACTTCTGGTTCTTATTAAACCAGTTCACCTCTCACACCTGGTGGTCATATTTCTGGCATGATCTGTTTACTTGAAAATAACTTTGTAATTCCTTTACATAACAAAGTAATCCATTTACAGTGCCTTGAAAAAGTATTCATAGCCCTTGAAATGTTCCCTATTTTGCCATATTACAACCAAAAAGGTAAATGTTTTTTATTAACGTATTTACCATAATTGTGAAATGGAAAGAAAAAAGGATAAATGATTTTCATATTTTTTTTTTTACAAACAAATATCTGACAAGTGAAGTGCATTTGTATTCAGCCCCCTTTTACTCTGATACCCTTAGTGCCGGTTCACACCAGGGCGACTCGTCAGGCAACTCAGGTCGCCTGACAAGTCGCGTCCCACGATTTTCAATGGAACCGTTCTAAGTAAGACCGACTCAGGTCGCTCCAACTTAGAAAAAGGTTCCTGTACTACTTTTGGGGGGCAACCCAAGGCGACCTGCATTGACTTCTATACAGAAGTCTCATGTAAATCGCCTCGGCGGGCGTCTCAAGTCGTCTTGAGATCACGCCGCCGAGGTCGCCCCCACAAGTCGTGCCACGTTGCGCCGCCCTGGTGTGAACCGGCTCTTAACTAATACCTGGTGGAACCAATTGCCTTCAGAAGTCACCTAATTAGTAAATAGAGTCCACCTGTTTGTAATTTAATCTCAGTATAAATACAGCTGTTGTGTGAAGCCCTTGGAGGTTTGTTAAAAAAACATTACAAACAGCATCATGAAGGCCAAGGAACACACCAGACAGGTCAGGGATAAAGTTGTGGAGAAGTTTAACGCAGGGTTAGGTTAAAAGAAAATACCCCAAGCTTTGAACATCTCACGGAGCACTGTTCAATCCATGGCCGTCCACCTAAACTGACAGGCCGGCAAGGAGAGCATCAGAAAAGCAGCCAAGAGGCCCATGGTAACTCTGCAGAAGCTGCAGAGATCCACAGCTCAGGTGGGAGAATCTGTTCACAGGACAACTATTAGTCATGCACTCCACAAATCTGGCCTTTATGGAAGTGTGGCTTAAATTGGGGCTGCTTGTCTGATTAATGCTCTCCTTGCCTGGCTTGTCAGTTTAGGTGGACGGCCATGTCTTGGCAGGTTTGCAGTTGTGCCACTCTTACTATTTTCGGATGATGGATTCAACGGTGCTCCGTGAGATGTTCAAAGCTTAGGATATTTTTTTTTATAACCTAACCCTGCTTTAAACTTCTCCACAACTTTATCCCTGTCTGGGGTGTTCCATGGCCTTGATGATGCTGTTTTGCTCACCAAGGTTCTCTAACAAATCTCCAAGGGATTCACAGAACAGCTATATTTGTGTCGAGATTAAAATTACACACAGGTGCATTTTATTTACTACAACCCTGTTCCAAAATTATTATGCAAATTCTATTTCAGTGTCACAAAGATTAAATATTTTGTTTTTCAGTTTAACTCATGGATGGCATTGTGAGTCTCAGGGCTCTTTTGATCACTGAAAACAATCTCGGACACCTGTAATAATTAGATTGCCAGGTTAAGGAAAAAACTACTAAAGGAGCGTGTTCGACATTATTAAGCAGAGCACCATTTTCAAGCAATATGGGGAAGAAAAAGGATCTCTCTGCTACCGAAAAGAGTGAAATAGTTCAATGCCTTGGACGAGGTATGAAAACATTAGATATTTCATGAAAACTTAAGCGTGATCATCGCACAATTAAAAGATTTGTGGCCGATTCAGAGAACAGATGGGTTTCGTGCAGATAAAGGCACATCGAGGAAGATTTCTGCCAGATCCATGCATCGGATAAATAGAGCAGCTGCTAAAACACCATTACATAGCAGCAAACAGATATTTGAAGCTGCTGGTGCCTCTGAAGTCCCACGGACATCAAGGTTTAGAGTCCTCCAGAGTCTTGCAACTGTCCATAAACCTTCCATTCGGTCACTACTAACCAATGCTCACAAGCAGAAACGGCTGCATTGGGCAAATACATGAAGACTAATTTTCAAACAGTCCTGTTCACTGATGAGTGCCGTGCAACTCTGGATGGTCCAGATGGATGGAGTAGTGGATGGTTGGTGGATGACCACCCTGTTCCAACAAGATTGCGACGTCAGCAAGGCGGTGGTGGAGTCATGTTTTGGGCCAGAATCATGGGAAGAGAGCTGGTCGGCCTCTTCAGGGTCCCCAAAGGTGTAAAGATGACCTCTGCAAAGTATGTTGAGTTCCTGACTGACCACTTCCTTCCCTGATACAGAAGGAAGAACTATGGTTTCCGTAATAAAATCATCTTCATGCATGACAATGCACCATCTCATGCTGCAAAGAATACCTCTGAATCAATGGCTGCTATGGGGATAAAAGGAGAGAAAGTCATGGTGTGTCCACCATCCTCCCCTGACCTCAATCCTATTGAGAACCTTTGGAGCATCCTCAAACAAAAGATCTATGAGGGTGGGAGACAGTTTACATCCAAACAGCAGCTCTGGGAGGCTATTCTGACATCTTGCAAACAAATTCAAGCAGAAACTGTCCAAAAACTCACAAGTTCAATGGATGCAAGACTTGTGAAGCTGCTATCAAATAAGGGGTCCTATGTTAAAATGTAACGTGACCTGTTAAAATGTTTTTCAAAGTTTGATTGAAATAGCTTTTGATTTCAGTAAATATGCTGCAAACACAACAAATTAAAATTTTCAGTTCTTTACAACCTATAAAGTGTTTTGAAACTTACTGTGCGTAACAATTTGGAACAGTGCATTGTACGTTTTTTATTTTGAAAAAACAGACTGTTATCATTAGGTTTGTTCAATAAAATTTGAATTGTACTCTTAATAGTTGATAACATGAGAATTATGCCGACTGTTTACATGAATTATTTAGGTAAATGAGAAAAAGATCATTGGCATAATAATTTGGAACAGGGTGTAATTAGATGACTTCTGAAGGCAATTGGTTCCACTAGATTTTAGTTGGGGGCATCAGAGTAAAAGGGGGCTGAAAACAAATGCACGCCACACTTTTCAGATATTTGTAAAAAGTTTTGAAAACTATCAAAATTTTCCTTCCACTTCACAATTAGGTGCCAATTTGTGTTTACATTTACGTTTTTGGTCGTAACATAACAAAATGTGGAAGATTTCAAGGGTGGGGGTGTGTATATATACACCGTATTTATCGGATTATAACACGCACCTTTTTCCCCTGAAAATAGGGGGCAAATCGTGTTATATGCCAATAGTGTACCTTGGAAGGGAAGGAGGGGGAGGAACTCACGAGACATCATCTCCTGTTTGGCTCTCACGTCACACACACAATCCCGCCTCCGCCACTGGCATTGGACCAGTGTTCCGTCTATGAGAGGAGCTGGTCCAATGCCGATGGTGTGACTGTGTGTGTGTGTGTGTGTGTGTGTGTGTGTGTGTGTGTGTGTGTGTGACTGCCAAGTGAAAGCCGAACAGGAGACGACGGCTCTATCCAGGCTGCATTGATGGTGAGGTTGCAGATGAACATTGATGCTAAAAAGGGGCATTGATCAGGCTGCATTGATAAGACTGCATTGGTGAGATGTGCTGCAGATGGGCCTTGATATGGCTGCATTGAGGCTGTAAATGGGCACCGACCCTTATTTTAATTCAAAGATGCTTAAAAAAAAAAAAAAAAAAATACTGAAACGTCCCTTTTAAAATGTAGGTGTGCGTTATACGCCTGTGCGTGTTACACGCCGATAAATACGGGATAGAGATAGATATATATATTAGGGCTGCAACTAACGATTATTTTCATAATCGATTAGTTGGCCGATCATTGTTTTGATTAATCGATCAATGACCTTTAAAAAAAAGAAAGAAAAAAAAAAAAAAGGTAATTTTGCTGCGATTTGCATTTTCTTTGGCCAATTTGTTAAACACAAATTGCAGCAAAAACGCATTATTACATGCTTTTCTGCAGCTTCTCCATTGAAGTATATTGAACCAAAATAGCACGGTTTCGCGTTAAAGTCCTTGCCATTTCCAAATACGCAGCAGCTGAAAAAATCATGGATGTGAACGTGTCCCGTAGGAAACCATGTAAATGACCTGTAGTGTGTTTCTGCAAAAAGCACCAAAAAAAACAAACAGAGGTGCGATACAGGCCTGAGAGGTTTAGTAACATAATGGGGTTAAAAAAACTAAAAAAAACTAAAATTAGTACAAAAAGAGCAAATAATTGCTACTGTAAGGGGTTAATTTTTTACTGTGGGACAGTCAAAGTAATATTTACAGTAGCAATTTGCTCTTTGTACTATAAAGGGATAATTTTAGTTTTTTAACCCCATTATGTTACTGGCTGATTAATCGATTATGAAATTAATCGATTACTATTTTCATAATCAATTAGTTGTCGATTAATCGATTAGTTGTTTCGGCCCTAATATATTAGATAGCCAGATATATATATATATATATATATATATATATATATATATATATATCTAACATGGATTTATTTTAACGATCCTGTCTAACAAAAATTATTTAACTTTTTACACAATCCATATTTAAAGTAGAAATGTTATTCTATAATCTGTCCTGTATAAAATATGACACGGGAGAAAAGGGAAGAAGGATTTAATTAAGGCAGATTAGTATAAAAGGTGGAATAATTGTAATAAACTGTTAATTTCACAGAAGGATGTGTCAAAAATAGGGCTGAAGTTTTCTATATACACATTTGAGAGCTGTGAAAAATGCGGAAAAGACTCCCTCCAGAGGTGGTTCTGGCCAGCTCAGATTTCTTTAATTAAGGCCTGGATTCTTTCCTAAGTGCACACAATATAACTGGGAACTGATATTTATAGGTAAAGTTGATCGAGGGAAAATCCGATTGCCTCTTGGGGGTCAGGAAGGATTTTTTTCCCCTGCTGTAGCAAATTGGATCATGCTTTTCTGAGTTTTCTCGCCTTCCTCTGGATCAACTGTGGGTATAGGATTGGGTATATGGGATAGTTTATTATTTATTTTTATGGCTGAACTAGATGGACTTGTGTCTTTTTTCAACCTAACTATGTAACTATGTAATTTTCTATTACAGCAACCACTGAGGTATCCCAGATGGCTTTTTTCTTTCCACTTTCCTACGTGTGAACATATTAGGGATGGGAGTCCTATACACAGTCTATCACATGAACGAATGACCAACATATTGGTGTAAGCGATATTGAACAAATCGCTGTATCAAACAACGCATACATAATATATGCATGTGTAACTTCTGATTTTAGTGATATTTAATAAATACTCCTCTCCTTGTTTTCCCAATGAAGTTTGATTTGTAAAAACGCATTAACAAGAGAAATTGCTGTGAATATTTAAGTAAAGCAATGCTCCTGGACTAACTGATACATGTTCTGTACAGAGTACAGGGGCTACCTGGTTAAAGGAGTAGTCTTTCAAAGGATGAGGTGTATTTGTTGTTTTTTCTATTATATTCTGATGGAATAAGTGCTGCCTTGTGCATATTTTATATTGCATAAATATTATATTTTAATTGTTAAAGTCTCAAATGTAAGCACCCTTAAAACCCCAGCAAGCCCACCTGGGCATTTACATTGTGATAATTAGGGCAGATTATGTTGATGAAGGAGGGGGGGAAAAGGAATTAGGGACTGTTAGGAGCCAAAGCCTGGTAAGGCAATGTATGTCCATCCCTAGGGACTTTTGTGGAATCGTGTTCTGGTAGGATCACGCATTTCCATCCCAATAAATTGCTATAGGGGGAGAACGGAAAAATGGGACTTTAATTGAAGCACCAATTAGCAAAGGAATAAAGTTGGCTGAACCATAGGAATTTATAAAAATTATCATATTGCACATGTAAACAAACAAGGATACATGTTAACCACTTAGCAACCACCTGCCGACAAATAACGTCGACAAGGTGGTTGCTTAACTCTGGGAGGACGTTATATAACGTCCTCCCAGAATCGCACTCCCGCGCGCCCCCTGGGGCGCGCACACGGGAAACTCAGTGACCGCCGGGTCCAGAGGACCCGGCGGATCACGAATCGCGGTAAATCGCCGCCGATAGCGGCCGTTTACCACGTGATCGCTCCGTCAAATGACGGAGCAATCACTTCTAAACAGACCGGCGTCATTTGATGACGCCGGTTCCTCCCTCCCCTCTCTGTACCGATCAGTACAGTGTGAGAGGGGAGGGGGAGGGAGCGGATGGCAGCAGCAGCACTGTGGGCTGGATCTGTGACAATTGCAGTCACAGATCCAGCCATCCATCCATCCCTGCTCAGCCATCCCTGTGCAATACCCTGCCAATACTCTGCAATATACCCCGCAATGCCCTCCGCAATGCCCCCGGCAATACTCCGCAATGCCCCCGGCAATACTCCGCAATGCCCCCGGCAATACTCCGCAATGCCCCCGGCAATACTCCGCAATGCCCCCGGCAATACTCCGCAATGCCCCCGGCAATACTCCGCAATGCCCCCGGCAATACTCTGCAATAACCACTTCCCGCCCGCCGGCCGTCATATGACGTCCTTGCCTTTGTGCGGGGATATCTGAATGATGCTTGCAGCTACAGGCATCATTCAGATATTAGCTTTTTTAGCCGGCGATTCCCTACACCATAACAACAATCATAGTGGCTGTTCCACCGCTTGATCATTCTTACGGGAGGCGAGAGGGGATGTCGTCCCCCCCCCCCGCCGCCCTCCTGTGCTCCTACCGACTCACCGCTACGATCAAAGCCAGGATTGTTGGGTTTTTTTTGTTTTTTTTCAGGCTTCCCAGCCTAGAGGTGAGATGTGGGGTCTTATTGACCCCATATCTCACTGTAAAGAGGACCTGTCATGCCATATTCCTATTACAAGGGATGTTTACGTTCCTTGTAATAGGTATAAAAGTGATCAAAAAAAATTTGGGGGCGGAAAAACATGTCAAACTAAAATAAATAAAGTAAAATGAACAATAAAAAAAAATTTTTTTTTTAAAGCGCCCCTGTCCCCGTGAGCTCGCATACAGAAGCGAACGCATACGTAAGTCCCGCCCACATATGAAAACGTTTTTCAAACCACACATGTGAGGTATCTCTGCGAACGTTAGAGCGAGAGCAATCATTTTGGCCCTAGACCTCCTCTAACTCAAAACATGTAACCAGTAAAAATATTTAAAGCGTCGCCTATGGGGATTTTTAAGTAGCGAAGTTTGGCGCTATTCCACAAGCGTATGCAATTTTTAAGGGTGACATGTTAGGTTTCTATTTACTCGGCGTAACTTCATCTTTCACATTATGCAAAAACATTGGGCTAACTTTACTGTTTTTTTTTTTTTTTAAGCACAAAACTTTTTTTTTTCCGTAAAAAACGCGTTAAAAAAATTGCTGCGCTAATATCCTGCAAGATAAAAAGTTGCAACAACCACCATTATATTCTCTAAGGTCTTTGCTAAAAAAACATATATAATGTTTTGGGGTTCTATGTAATTTTATAGCAAATAAATGATGATTTTTACATGTAGGAGAGAAATGTCAGAATTGGCCTCGGTGCTCCAGAACGCCTGAAGGGGCTCCCTGCATGTTGGGCCTCTGTATGTGGCCACGCTGTGTAAAAGTCTCACACATGTGGTATCGCCATACTCGGGGGAATAGCAGAATGTGTTTTGGGGTGTAATTTGTGGTATGCATATGCTGTGTGTGAGAAATAACCTGCTAATATGACAATTTTGTGAAAAAAAAAAAAGAGAAAAAAAAAATCTTGATTTTGCAAAGAATTGTGGGAAAAAATGACAACTTCAAAAAACTCACAATGCCTCTTTCTGAATACCTTGGAATGTCTTCTTTCCAAAAAGGGGTCATTTGGGGGGTATTTGTACTTTTCTGGCATGTTGGGGTCTCAAGAAATGAGATAGGCTGTCAGTACTTCAGGTGTGATCAATTTTCAAATATTGGCACCATAGCTTGTGGACTCTATAACTTTCACAAAGACCAAATAATATCCACCAATTTGTACTTATTTTTACCAAAGATATGTAGCAGTATAAATTTTGGCCAAAATTTATGAAGAAAAAATAGTAATTTGCAAAATTTTATAACGGAAACGAAAAAAAAAAAATTTTTTTACAGAATTTTCAGTATTTTTTCTCTTATAGCGCAAAAAATAAAAAACCCAACAGTGATTAAATACCACCAAAAGAAAGCTCTATTTGTGTGAAAAAAAGGACAAAAAATTCATATGGGTACAGTGTTGTATGACTGAGTAATTGTCATTCAAAATGTGAGAGCACCGAAAGCTGAAAATTGGTCTGGTTATTAAGGGGGTTTAAGTGCCCAGTGGTCAAGTGGTTAAACATTGTAACAGTAGTGGACGTTATAGTGTAACAAGGCCACTACTGGAAGGGTACACAGTAAAATGGTTATAGCAATAATACAAAATTTGATGACATTATGTGTCAAAAGAAAAAAGCACGGATAATTCCATAGGGTCACCACAATTAGGAAGGGTAGGATTGATAGTAAGGGATAATGCCTGCGGGACCTATGGCCTGGTTAAACCTGTATAGAGGGTAACTCGGTATTGGTTCTTGAGACAAAGTAATTGAAAGGCGCGGCATCAGGTAGCTCTACGCGTTTCGTGACTGCCATGTCACTCCTCAGGAGCATGCGCGTATTGTCACTGGTAAAGTAAATTTTTTTTGGGGTAAATGCAAGGGTAAAGTATCAATGGGGGTAAGATGTAGAACCCCCCAGCATGGAGGTGCATACTTACAAAATTAGTAACCGATAACTGCAAACCAGGTGGGGCATTGCAGGTGTCTGGAAATAGCCCCTAACGGGAGACGAGGCGGACGGACCGGGAAGGGGGGTCCACACGGGGTACCACCGGACAGGTATGGCAAACGGGGCGACCCTGTGGGAAAGTGATGAATTAAGGTGTGTGTCCCGGAGGGACAGCAAGGATGGGGAAGTGAGGGGAAAGGTGAGTGCAAGTGGGGTAGGATAAGTGCGAAGGGAGGATTAAAATCTAAACGTAAGGTGTGTGAGGCAGAAGGGGTGAGGCTAAGGTGAATAAAGTGAAACCCACTGGGTTACAGTGAATAGGAGTGAGGGGAAGGGAGGGGGAGGGAGTGAGGAATGGAGAAGTGAACGGGGGAAACTAAGAGGACTGGGTTGCAAGGTGGCCGCACAATGGCGGGGCAGATTATGGTAAACAAAGCAACTTCTAGTTATTTTGACAGCCAGGAATTCAGACGGGTACAAGGGTAAGCGACAGTGGGGCAGAAAGTTAGGGTGTACTAGACAGGCCCTGTGTCCACAACTGGTTATAGACTCAATCAAACAGAAGCCCTAGTAGCATAGGGCAGGTGTGTCTGAGTGCTATGACTTTCTTTCACTACAAAGCCTACTCCAGGACATGGCATTGAATGAAACTTTATAAAAGTCACTGCTTTTTTTTTGAGAATGTCACATCGGAACCAACTCTCCAGTGCTTTTTTTTCTTTTTCGTAATTGTGCAAAATGGTGCTGCAAAGGCCTAAAAACTTTTCCTGCTAAGCCCCTTTTATCTAACTGTCAAAGTAAAAGGCAAATCCCACCATGCCATATGGGACAGCTGTAGGAGCATGTTTTTGATACAATGGCAACCCTAATAATTTATGCAAAAAACAAAGATCACACATTACAAGTGATGTAAAATGACAAACACAAACAATTGTACCATGTGCATTATTTGCATGTGCTGAAATGAAAATGTAACTTTATGACAATACACAATTACTTTACCTGTATCCCCATCCTCCAGGAGATAAAAATCAGCAGCAAATGGCAAAGTGTTACACAGTTATTATCTGGAGAAATATTTATAGATCGCATTGCTTTCAGACAATGAATACAGTCCAAGGGCAATACAGGTTAATGGTCTTTACTTATAGAAGTGCAAATGTACAGTAAGCTAATAAAAGACAGTATGAGTACAAATACCAAGTTAAGCCGGCCATACACGGTTCAAATTTCGTAAGAATTTTCTTTCGAAAATCGTATCAAAGAATTTTCGTATGAATTTCGCACCGTTAGTGGGCTGCAGCAACAGCCGATTTTCGTGCGGCAATCAAATGTGAGGAATGGGACATGTTGGAAATTTTTTGAAAAACAAACGATTTCCTAATCAATGATGGGAAAATCGTGCGAGAAATATAATAGAAAAAAAAAATGCGCATGTGCAAGAAAAGAACATTCCCGGAAAGAAAAGAATATTCCTGGCAGAATTTCGAAAATCAATGGTGGCATCATCGGATCACAAAAAAAAAAAAAAAAGAACTTTCTGATTTTGAAAATAAAATTTGTTCGAAAATCGACAGTGTATAAAATGTCACTGCTTTAAAAAATTATAAACCGCTATTTAAACTTTTTGTTAGATTTGACTTCTCTAAATTCTTGAACAACCCAAACTAGTTCAATACTTCATTGCAAGAATTCTATCTATAGTTAAAGCACAGTCATCAACTTTATAAAAACAACTGCAATATAAAAGCTTTTCACAAATCAAAAAACGGGACCTCAGAAATTGACATCTTGGGTAATATCGGGAAAAAGACTATTCAGCCTTTTTTATTTTCTACACTGATCAGTAGACTGGCAGTAAAATTGTGGAAGATGCCTGACGCCGATGTCTAGAAGTAAAAATGGCAGCGCAGAGACCAAATAGAAACAAAGTTGTCAAGTGATCAAAACATATATGCTTATTTTGCACTAGATATTACAGTTATGGTGGCAGTTTCAAACGAGGTGTTGTGGGTATCACTTTAGATGCATATCGTTTTGTTTAATCTTGGGAGTGTCTGGTGGATATCAAATGTGGTCAGAAGTCACACAGCTTATTTCTGAGTGAATATTCTGAGGGTGGTTTCTGACATTTGTTCAGGCTAATCATAGAAAGATTTCTCTTTGTTAGCTTTTTTTTATGGCCAATAAATATATCTCATCCCAGAATATACCTGTAGGTGGCTTTGCTAAATGCCTCACTGCCCTGCTAAAAAGATTACCTTTAGGAACATCACCCCTTAAGTTTGAAAACATTTACAATTATGGCTCTTGAACATGATATTCCTGTTTGACCATCTACTTTTTCAGACTTTCTTCCCCGTATGTATTTGCGCGTATATGCGTTCGCACAAAAACTCATTCTTGCGTACTTGTTCTGCACAAAATGTAAATGGCCATTTGTGCGCATTCTGCGTAAATTACTTACCAAAAAAGCAGATTTTTCTAATTATTTATTTTTTTACCGATGAATGCACTTTGTGCATAGGCAACTTAAAAATAAAATCGGCTGTATTTTAGCTCAGTAAAAAAAAAAAAAAAAAAAAAAAAAAAAAAAGAGGCTGTACTGATCTTTTTCCAGCTGCAGTGTGCAAGAGGTCTTAAAGGTTCAGAACACTTTCTGCATCTATGGTAGTAACAAGCCTCAACGTCCATAGTATAAAAAGAAGTACTTCAATATGTACCATAGCATTTTTAATGCTGAATAAAAAAAGCTTGGGTATATATTATATCTACTGTATATTGGTCATGGGTAAACTATTTCAATACAAAATACTTCTTTCTGCAAAACCAAGAAAAAAGCTTAGAATAAACTCCTTGCCATCAGAGATGGATTTCTGCAGTGACAATACTGGCTCTTTGTAGCGGGTAAATGGGGAATGTTTTCCCTTGTGTAAACGAAAATCTTTATGGGCCATGTGTATTTATAGTCAGTCACAGTGTACAGTGAGCTGTTTGTACGGCTCCTTGAGGGTTTTTGTTTAAGGCAAATAAGTGTGGGCAGTCAGGATTTATATTCATCTGAATATTTCTTCTTTTTTCATTCAGTCATTTGAATTTTCCTTAACAGTGATATGTGGTGCTCATCTCCAAGACCAGAAAGTCAATGTTAGACTGGTCAGTAACTATAACTAGCTTAGCAAACCATTCAGGCTTCGTGCACACTAGTATTTTTTTTTTTAAGCTGAAAAAACGCTGGTAAGAGCGTTAGCATTTTATCAGCATTTTTGCAGTTTCTTTGAAAAAGAGGGGGGGGGAGCTCAAATTAAACCATTAGTGTTTAGGAGCATTTAGGAGGATTTAGCAGCGTTTCTGCTGGAAAACCGGTCTGGGAAACTCTACAAAAACTTATTTTTTTCCGCTCCTAGACGCCGAAGCTTAAAAAACGTGAATAGCCTAAAGTAGTGTGCATGGACACATAGGATAACACCATTTAGCTTCTAGGAGCTTTAAAAAAACGCTATTGTGCATGGAGCCTCAATTTCACTTTATCTTATGAAACTTGTAATATTTTACTTGTACTCCAGTCTCACATTCTTTTAAAGACATGTCAAATGGGCATCCCAAGTGTCTACAATCCTCTATTCTGTGACTATAAAAAAATAAAAATCTGCACACCTGTGAGTTTAGACTAGCAAACTTTGCAATAGATTTCCTCAAAGGTCTATAACTCTGCTGGAAAACAGTAAACAATTGCAATCCAGAGAACCTAATCGGCATTAACACTCAGGGCTGGTTCCCACTGGTGAGATGTCCGACATGGGATATGATTCGCACCGCGATTTCAGGCATACAGATAATATGGCTGAATTTGCATCACATTCAGAGCTAACTCGCACAGGACCCTTTATGGTCCGCAGGAAAAATCGGATCGCGTGGGTGTTCACACACACATGCAACCCGATTCCTGTCCAAATTTTCAGTTCGCAGTGTGATATGCAAACTTATTTAGGGGTGTCATTAACTTTCAATTGACACTCCAAGCAGTTTGCATAGGGCAGTGTTAACTGCTGCTGGGAGACATGCGATGTGGGAACCCACAGTGGATTCGCAGGGTTCCTGCATCGCTGTAGTGTAAATCGAGCTTTAAATTTTAAAATGTCACTGGAAAGGTAACTCCTCTAATCTGACTGGGTGCTGCAGCAAGCTCCATTTGTTCCTAGTCTTGGTAACAATAGGTCTGGAAAGCTGACAAATGCTTACAGCTGCAAACTAAAAGTAGTTCTAAAGACTTTATTTTTTATACCTAAAATGCATTTGTTGAATTAAGGTAAAAAATAAATAAAATAAAAAAACATACCATCCAATACCTGTTCCTACCCCCCCTCCCCTTTTCCCAAATACTTACCTGTCCCCCCTCTCGATCCAGCCCCATGCCCGGCTGCAGCTCTTCTCTCCCAGCTCTCAATGGCTACACTGAGATTAGTGGAATTTATTGGACAGTGAGACGGAAGCGGTTACGAGTCAAACCGTGTGCGTCTATGGACGCAAACACAGCCCAGCTCAGGAGCATGGCCGCATGTGCGCCCCCATAGCAAGTGGCTTGCAGTGGTGGTGTACGCAGGAGCCAGAATAGAAAGCAGGGGACCCCAGAAGAGGAGGTTTAAGGCTGCTCTGTGCAATAACCTACATAAAGCAGGTAAATATAACTAATTATACAAATAATAGAGTGCACAATATCTGAGTTCAGTGTTACTGAATTTCGAAGGCCAATTTATTTTGTACCCAGTTTTCAACAAACCAGAAGAAAAAATAACCAATTCTTAAATTACCTGCGTCTCCACTAACATGGCAATGTCCATAAACATGTCATGTAACTCCCGTATACTAGATTCCAGCTTCATGATATCCTTGTGCCGCGATTCAATCTCATTTAGAGCCTGCCTTGTAATCTGGGAATCTGAAATGATCTATGGGGGAAAAAAAAGTATATTTATAGTAATCGATAAATGCTCTTCAAAGAACTGAGAATTTGGATGCACTGAAGTGTAAAATTAACGAGGTGAAAAAGGGAGAACACACAAGGCTTATTAACGGAAAAGGGCTGACCATGGGAAATGTGAATTTTTATTTTTTGCCCGGTAACGCTTACAAAATTCAGCAATTAAGATACTGTATATACTCGAGTATAAGCCGACCCGAATACAAGCCGAGGCACCTAATTTTACCACAAAAAACTGGGAAAACGTATTGACACGAGTATAAGCCTAAGGTGTCCATCTGCATGCCTCACTGTGTCCATGTGCATGCCTCACTGTGCCCATGCCTAGACTGACGTTTAACATGGGAGTCTATGGAAGGGGTGCCCGGCTTTGAAAAATCGGTGCTCCCCGTCTGTAGGTCCGCTAGACAACAAACTTTGCACACTTGTAGAGGAGAAATGGGGCTACATGTGTGTCAAGTTTCAGGTCCAGGGGACCTACGACCGGCCGGTACCGTGTCCCCAAAGTCACCGGAGAAATGACCGTTTAACATGGGAGTCTATGGAAGGGGTGCCCAGCTTTGAAAAATCAGTGCTCCCCGGCCAAACTTTGCACACTTGTAGAGGAAGAGTGGGGCTACAAGTTTGGGGTCCAGGGGACCTATGGTACCGGGTCCCCAAATCCGGGAGATCAGGTGCAAAGAGGTGACTCAAGTATAAGCCGAGGAGGGCATTTTCAGCACACAAAAAATGTGCTGAAAAACTCGGCTTATACGCGAGTATATACTTTAAGTGTTTTTCTATCCATTCATGCATTTTTGAAAAAAAAATAAAAAATTCTACTTACGTCCGAAGTGAAAATTGCTGGGTTCCCGGTCTCCAGCATCTCTTCCAGTTCTTCATCTGTAGTTGTTTTTCCAGCTGAAACAAAGCGATAACATGTCATTTGTGTGCATGCCCACAGAGATCCATTAAAGATTTCTGCTCTTCACACTTTCCAGTTAAAAAGAGGTTTTGGAAAACGTTCTCAATCATTAATATTTCAACAGGAAAAGCATGAGAGACACCATTTTCTTTTCTGCAGTTGTATAGTCTGATGCACAATTACCATTCCACTATTCATAGAGTTAGATCAATGAGCTAAGTAACACTGGGCATTTTTTATGTTGTAATCACATATGAACAATTATAAAGCAAGGCTAGTACGGAATTTGACATGTATTCTAAGACTGTTTGCCTGCTTATAGTGATATTAAAGTGGTATGCTTGCCAACTGCCCCACATTAACTGCAGGGCTCCTCTGCGCAGAATCACCTGTATGTGATCCTGCACGTCTGGGGCGCGCATGCGCCGCCGGTGACCTGCTACTACGGTGATTGGACACAGAGTCAATCAGCGGGTCTAGCGGATTTGATGTCCGCCGGCACCAGGCAATCGGGCGGGAGACAAGCAGAACGGCAGTCTGCCTAAGTAAACAAGGCAGATCGCTGTTCTGTCAGTAGGGAAGGTAGTGATCTTATGTTTCTGCCAAGCAGAAACATGGATCTCTGCCTTCTCACAGTTAGCAATCAGTCCCCAGGCACAATAACCCTTTGATGGCCACTGATGTTAACCCCTTTCCTGCCTGTGTCATAAGTACAGCGACAGTGCATATTTTTAGCACTAATCACTGTCATTGGTCCCCAAAAAAGTGTCACTTTGTGTCTGATTTGTCCACCACAATATCGCAGTCCTGCAATAAGCCGCTGATCGCTGCCGGTACTAGTAAAAAAAAAAAAAAGAAAAATTCCATTAATAGATCCAATCGTTTGTATAAGCTATAACTTTTGCGCCGCAAACCATTCAATATACGCTTACTGGGATTTTTTTTGAAACTCTGCAATAAAATACACTTAAAAGTATCTGTCTGTTTGCAGCATCCCCTGGGCATGTAAACTGAGCTGTGTATGCTCCTGCTCAAAATCTTTTGACTGAGAAACCAAAGGACCTGGGCAGAAATCTGTTTGTCGAAAAATTGGGCAGAGCCATCTGTCAAAAATACAATAGGCGCAGTAGGAAATGTGCCCATCCAAGCTGTATAGCATGGATAGAGGAATCTGTCAGCCTGAATGACAAAAGAAAAACCTAGATGTGTTTTTTTCAGATTTTACTGCACAATGGTGAGCTTCGAACAGCGTTTATTAGAAGCTGAAGCAAATCAGATAGAGCTTGCTTAATTTCCTTGCCGATGGACATCCAGCCTCAACCAGGGGTTTTCTCCAGAGCTTTACTGTCTATGGCTGGCACCTTTCATTTATTGGATTTCAATCCTTTCAATCATGGAGACTCATCACAGGTGGACATTACCCAAGGAGGTCTGCATGCAAATACATCCTGTCTAGGAATGCCCACTCCTCAAGGCTGACATCTACCCATCAGAGCAATTTAATATTTGCATAACTACTCTCAAAGGCCAGCACCCAGCTTGCATCAGGACTAAGGACTCTTGAGAGGAGTAGAGAGGCAGGGAGCTGTGGTGTTTCCCCACCCCTCCATTCATCCATGATCTGTCTACATTGCACTGAGAAGCATGGAGACCCAGTGATGATGTCACTGGGTCGAAAATAAGATCTATATAATAAAACTAAAGTTTTTATTTAAAAATATATCAATATCATATTGAAAAAGGTAAAATAGTGGCAAATTAAAGTTCAGCTTTAAAGTGGACCCATCATTCCACACAATAAAAAATAAATAAATACGATAACCTGGAATACGGGAAAGATGCGCGGCTCTGCTACCTTCTCCCCCCAAGTCCATAGTTTGGAAAAAATGCTGTACAGAAAGCAAGATGTATAGAAATATCATACTTATTTCTAGCTGACGCTGTATCCGTCCTTTACTGCGCTCCCGAAACTGAATCTGTGTTTCATTGTATTCTATCATAACCTCCCCAAATTTTCTGCACAATACTGTATGCTGGAACAATAAAAAAAACATGAACATTAGTGCTGGATATGAACAAGTTGCATAACAAACAGGAAAGAAAGAAATTACAAGAAACTCCATCAAGTACAGCACACAAGATGTTACAGAGTCCAAATCTACAATGTCGATGAAGCAGAAGGTGGAACTCCAGACAAAGCTAGTTTCCCAGTGTGGGGGAAGGATCAGTGTTTTAAAACTTTCAAATATAAGAATAAATTAAGAGTTCTCTTTTATAAAAAACATGCTATGCAAGAAGATATATTGTTCTGCCTAGGTAACAGAAAAACCTTTTTATGAAAATATTTACTGTATTTAGTATCTGTTAGGTAGGTCTAGTCAATACTTTTCTTTTTTTTATCTCAGAGTAGGGCAGAGTAAAAAACCCTGCAAGGCCATTTGCTTTCTGTGTACCAGTACCCTTCACTTCCTGCTCCAGAAGCACAACAGGAAGTTAGAGGGAAAAAAATTGGAGAAGAGGCTTGGACTTTTTAGGCACAACCAGACAATTTGTACCAAAATATACTTTTATTATAAACATAGAAAATCTCATTCATGAATCAAATACTAGATGAAATACAGCTACTGTATATAACAGATTGACAAATACATGGAAACTGGAAGATGAAGAAATTATTCCATTGTGGTAGTGGATCCAAGAGTATGGTTATATTACAGGGAAGCGATGTAGAATTGTTCTTGGCTATACATGTTACGTGCCTTGCGCTTCTTCAGGAGCATCAGAATGATATATAATGGGGAGTATAAGGAGTATAATCTCACAGCTAAAAACAACTCAAGGTAGACAAAGTCCAGGGCAGCTGCCGGGGGGTCAGGTAATCCCGTCAATAATTCTAGTTTAGGTATAAAACATCAATTCAGTAAATAACTAGCAATAAGAAGTGATGGAAGGAGAGAGGGAGGAAAAATTATTTTCTTAAGAAGTATTTATGTCAAAGCACAACAGGCATATTAGACACATCCCAGATAGAAAAAGCCACTAGCAAGGTCCTCACTAGGGAGTAGTTAACACCACTAATTTGTAAGGGGCCAATCAGCCTCTCCACTAAAACCAGAACGCCGGATAGATTACCGAGTGATCTTGACACAGGGAACCCCGCACGTGTAACAGCCGCCACTGTAATGGCACACCAATTGCGTGGAGCTCCCCGCAATTGGTGTGCCAATATGGTTTCTGCTGGGTCGTCTTGGAGGACCTAGGCTGTAGGTTTCCTTGGTTATTTCCCCTGTTGGAACCCAACCACCCCCATTCTTGTATGATTTTTTTTTTCATACATTCTGTTGGGTATTTGTCGTTCTACTGTACCCTGCATTTGTACTACTTGTACATTCCTTCTGTCCTTGATTCTATGTGGTGCTATGATACTGACTGTTCATTGTATGATACCATATGTTATCGTTTGTAAATTTTGTAAACTGCAAAAAAAAGATAAAAAAATTACTGCAAAACAAAACCAAAAAAGATGTTGGTTGCCAAGGTTATATAGAAAGTACAGAAACTATAGGCCCGGGTTTACTAAATAAAGACAATTTTTACAACTTGTTTACTTTGAAACGTAATACCACTGAAATGTTTGCAGGTACAGAATGGAGTTTGTTTATGCTGTAACAGGAAACACCAAGGGTACAACAAGCTGTAAAAAATGCCTTTGGAGGTCACTTTAGTTTAACTATGGCTTTTTTAGTTATGTGATGATCCCATATCTACATCCATGACTGCTGGAAAATAAAATGACTAGGCAGTTATGCATATAGAAATTTGTCCAAGTAGCCTTGCTTCCCAATGTAATGTGTTTACCTTCCGATCACTATTCACAAGCTGCATTTTTTTTAAAGCAATCTCTAATCCTGATGCCAAGGGTGTCATATTTGTATGCACACTTGAGGATCCATAGACATCCTAAGGAGTGGCCATAGGCTTCAGAAGACAGTTGTTCGTAAATGGCACAAGACTCCCAGTATGACAAGTGACTAACCCATTATAATCTACCCAAGAAAGCAAAGAGGCTATGGATCTCAACACCACCTAATCTTTTTGAAAGATCAGGACAGGTTCAGTACAAGGACAAGGCCTGGGTTCTGTCTTTTGATGGTACTTTGGGCCTACTGTTGATCCAGGCCTGATTGTAAAAAGGTGAGGATTTGTCCTTAGAGAATTCCTGGGGGTGAAAACCCCCACACCATGGTATGGTTCCATGCATAATGGTTGACCCTGTGGGTGGTAGACTTTCTAGCTTTTAACAGCAAGGGAATTACAGAATCAAAAACTGGGCTTCAATAGTCAGCGACCGAAAGCATTATAAACTTGTGTTTGCCAGCAGTAATATGAGGTTGGAGCACCACATTTGCCTAAGCCAGTTTGGAGCTGAGTTACATCAGAATCCCCTGCATTTTGACCCTGTGGAGTAACAATGGAAGTCGTTTCAGAATCTGAAAAGGAGTAGATCAGGTTGTACGGATCCCAAGAATCGACCAGAGGTTCTCTGCACCTGGAGACAAAAAAACTGTCCAATTTGCTGTTGAACCTGGAGGGTCCATGTCCAGTATACCCCCACCTGTGACACAGGTCCTGAAACACTTCAGGTGAATAGGCCCTCTCTGGGTCAAGGGCACTGACAGATGAGATAAGTCTGGCCACCAATTGTCTACACCAGGGATGTAAACAGCTGACAAGGCTGGAAAATTAAGTTGTGCCAGGAAAGAGCTCTGGTTCCTCCCTGATGGTTGATGTACAAATTGTCCAAAAATCTAGAATGTTGATCAGGAGACAGGATTCCATCGGCAGCCGAAGTCCTCTGCAATGAGAAGGTGTCTAGGACACCTACCCAGCCCTCCATGCTGCTTTTTGATAGGATCTTGCAGGACATCGAGAGGAAGTGATACTAAAGTCTTTTTTTTTTTCGACAAAAATAACAATTATTATCATACTTACCTGCTCTGTATAGTGGTTTTGCACAAAGCAGCCCAGATCCTCTTCTTCTCGGGTCCCTCACTGACGCTCCTAGCCCCTCCCTCCTGCCAAGTGCAAGCAGCTTGCTATGGGGGCACACGAGCAGAGCCGCTGCTCTGTGTCCATTCAGACAGAGGCGTGCCTCCGCCACGCCCCCTCTCTCTCCTCATTGGCTCACTAAACTTTGATTGACAGCAGCAGGAGCCAATGGCACCCACCTGTGTCCCAGCCAATCAAGAGGTAGAGTCCCGGACAGCCAAATCTCTCTTGCAACATCGCTGGAACGAGATGGGGCTCAAGTATTAGGGGGGCTGCTGCACACAGAACATTTTTATTTTAATGCATAAAATGCATTAAAATAAAACTTCTGCTCTTTAAAAGCTGGATTTCTAGGCCAGTGATAATCTGGTCCTTGGAGTCAGGCGAGTCAGTTTGTCCAAAGACTGAACCAACTTGTCCTGCGAGGACAGAGTTGAGGAGGCCTGGAATAGAAATGAGCAAATAGAACTGCCTTGAAAGAGGCTGCAATCAAGTGCAGAATTCTGATTCAAACCGCCGTAGGACAGCTCATGGACTGTTCAGTTTGTATCTGGAAGCAGAAAGTCAGAAGTTTTTTTCTTAAGAAGAAAGACCCTAGTTAGGGACATGCAGGTACACTTTTTTGATGTTCGTAGAGGCTAGAAAGTCTCCCTGATAGGAGGCCATTAGCAACCTGCTGGATTCCATGCAAATTTTTTTGATCTGAATGAAGGAATTTAAGTCCCTCAGACACTTTTGGTTTGGCAGCTGTCAGTGGAACTAGGGCAATAACCCCTTTATTAAAAAAAATCGGCAAGTGCAGCATAAAGATCTGCAAGTTTGTGTGGAGACAACATGTAGGTTACATAACATGAACTTTAAGTTATAGTGGATGTAAACCCTCTACTATACCCAGTGAAGTAAAAAGTCTCAGATGATACACAGGGATGAAATAAATTTCCCTGCATAAGATTTACATCTGATGTCTTCAGCTTGCTATATTCTTTAGAAATCTTACATAGTGTTAGAATTTTTACTTCCTCATTCAGCTGTAGGAGTGTAGTCTTGGCTTACACTGTGTGACAGCTGATTGTAGGAAAGCCCCCCCCCCCCCCAGGAAGAAGAACAAAACATACTTTCAGAGCTGTGCTGTGACAAGACCAGTTCTCTGCTAATTTATAGCAACCTCCCCGACACACATTTCAGGCTGCTTTCATCTCCCCTGTCAGAAATTATCATGCTGATAACCAGTGGCAGCTGGTGCTCAATATTGCCATACCGCTGCCACAACCCCCACCCTGATGCACAGACGGGCCTCGATAGGTACTTACACTACTCCCTGCACCAGCTACCCACTCGTCTGCTCCGTCCCTTCCCTCCCAGGCAGCCCCTCCCACAAGAGGTGTTGTTTCTCCTCTCAGCTAAAACAGGAAGTGGGTCCTGAGACCCGATTGGCTGGGAATAGAATCAGACTTCTGGCCAATGGGAGCACATGGACCCGCTTCCTGCTTGGCTGGAAGAACAATCAGGAAGACAATAGCGAATAATAATTTGCTACGGTCACACAACTGGATGGACTCAGGGCGTAGTGCTCAGCACCCGAAACCACCCTTTTTTGAAGCCAATTAGAGACTCGGGCTCTAATCGTGCTTAAAAAACCAAAACAAAAAAACCCCATTGAAATCCATGTGTCTAGCTTGTAGATTAGGGGCCTGGTGCATGGATTAGGTGGCGGCCCCAGCGTCCCTAATGGAGCAGCTGCCACTGCTGGTAACAGAGGAACGAAACAGCAGAAACACACGGAACTCAGGGCTTTGGAGAGAGATAAGTAAACACTACAGATATATGTGCCCAGGTCAAATCTCATTAATCAGGTTTACACCCGCTCATATTTACTACTAGCTCAACACCTAGGTTGCCCACATAGATCTGCATTCCCTAAAGAAAAAAAAAATTAATGGACAACCACAATATGTAGCTTACATAGAGTACTTTGATCCTTTCCTTTTTCTTTAGAATGCAGGCCTCAATAAAGCAGTAACAGAATTTACTTTTCTTTTATACGTCAGTAGATTATCTATTAGACCTTTGCCCACTACTATACACAAACACGTCTAGCTAACTACACCAAAACAGTGATACTAACATATTGCTTTATATGAGGAGTCAAAGTCATGCCCTACCTGTTCAGTCCTACTCTGCATAATATGAAATTTTAAAGTGTTCACAAATAAGGTACCTAACTTTATATAGACACAGGAGGGATGACTTGCAAGCTATACAAACATACACCGAAACTTTGTTGCAAAAATACTTGCAATAAACAACAGATGGTGGCCTGCCATGTATGCATGATAGCTCACTGAACAAACACAGTGATCTCTCACGAATATAGAGAATATGCATATTAAAGCTTACAGAGAAGGGAGCAACCAGTGCCAGCTTACAGCAAAAAACAATCAGTGACTGGCTGGAGAAATACTCACACCAATTGCTTTATCTCACAAGAGTGCTCTGCAGCCAAGAGATGTCTGTCATAGCCTATGGCATCTGATCATCTTAAGTAGCTGGATCAAAGCCACTATCGCTTATGTCTGTTGCCACCTTAAGGCAAAAGTGCTACATCAATGTGATCATAATTTAACCAATTGTACACTTTTATATTTAAAAGTGTAACTAAACCACCTAAGAATATTGGGGCCCCCAGGAGCTTTTGCCATGATGTACACTATTTGCTCAGCATATTTGCACATTATGACATGCTTATCTTGTAATTGCACTTCTCCAGCGATATGACAGTCATATTCCCCCTTGTCCACAGTGCTTTCATCCTCGCCCAGTCGTCTTCCGTGTTCAGAGCCTTACAGAGGCCTTAGGTCTGCTAAATTGGTTGGGCTGGGATGACAAAAGTGCCACTCATGCTAATGTAGTGATTTGTGCATGCATGGCTCAGTGCATACACTTAACAAATGAAAGAGAAAAAAAAAAAAACAGGGAGAAGCTTTTACAGCACAAAAGAGACATACAGAGTGTATTCTGTCCTTCAAAGCTTACTTGCTAGCATTGTTTTTAAGAGATTAGCGTAGATAAACTTTCAAGTGTATGTGAAGCCAAAACAAGTGTTTTTTCTACTTTTGAAAAGAGTCGTGAGGGGTTAGAATGCCTCTCAGGTTTTTACTGTCATTTGTGTTCACACTGCGGAGATTTAGGCCTGCCATTAATGGGCAGGCTGAATGTACCAAGTTGATCAGTCAACTTGGGTACAATCAGCCTGCCAGATTCGCTTGCGATTATCGCGAGCAGCTGCCATAGTCTTCTCTGCTCAGCAACCTGTGGCTGCAGGAAAGAATTTGCACCTTCTATAGCCAGCCTTACTCTCTCTTCTTGTCCTAAATGGGACTCCATACAAAATAGAAAAGAAAAACTTTGGCTTAAGTTCTAATACAGCGTGAGTGGATATGTAATAGTATGCGTTTTGGATTATCCTACTGAGGTGTGATCAATCTATTGATCCCTTAGAACTTCTGATAGAGCATTTTAAATGTACTTTGGGTTTGATTTACTAAGCACAAAAAAGCATTTTACTTTCCAGGGGAATTTTCCCCAGAGCTTAGGGAATGAGGTAAAGCTCTGCTGACTTCCATCATCCAAATCATATTTAAGCATAAATTACTTTTATTTTTCTTGCACAGGATTACATTTTCTTTGCATAGTGAATCTTCTCCACATTCACGAAGTTTGGTAAAAACTCCCGTGCAAAGTGAACTGCCTACTTGCCTTTAGAAAATCAACCACGTCACCTTTCTTGTTGTGCATACACATGTATCAGCATCATGTTCAATAAAATACAGCCCTTAGTGTCCTTCTCATTTTTTTCATTGTCCATTTTTTAAAACCCCATCCAAGCATTTTTGCTGGATCATTTTAAAGTTAATCACGGACATACCTGTGCCAACATAAATCAGCTATAAATTGTACTTCAATTGTCAATATCCTATGCATAAGTCTCCCCAGAACAATCGCGCACGTGTAATTATATCTATCTATATCTATATCTATACACACATATATACACACACATACATATACATATATACACACACACACATACATATATATATTAGGGCTGTAGAAATAAACTATTAATTCCTCGATTAATTGTTTTGATCGATCAAAATTCTATGGGCTTACGGTGTCCATCTGAAGGGCTCCTTTGCTGTGCCTTCATATCTGCATGCCGGTGGGACCTTACTATCTGCCACACGCAATGGCTGTTACACTTTCCTCTATCACTTCCCTCTATCAACCTGAGATTCTACAGCCATCCACTGGGAGGTGATAGTTCCCTTCATGGGACATCTACATGCCAACGGACTGATGTTAACCCCTCCTCATCTGGATTCAGCAGTGGTATCGTTGTACACATTTTTATACCAGTATCATACTTAGCTACAGGTTTTTACGACTGCTTTTGCAGTAACAGCCCTAATTTATATTTATATATACACATCACCCTAAAGACAGCCAAAAAGTGGTGAAGGTCACAGCCACACAAGAACTGCTCACACAAAACAAACGGGGAAACAAAAATGTTGTCAAGTCATGTGTGTAAGCCTTACCTGAGTCTTCCTGATTCTTAAATTCACAGAGGATCTGTTGGCATTATCATCATGGTCAATAGTTTGCTCAATGGCTATAAGAAAAGAAAGTGATAAGAAATGTGAAAATTACATAATCATAAAACATGCAACAAATCTGACATTACCTGTTGAAAACTCAAATCTACACTAAAAATCTTTCCCACTTTTAAGGAACATCAAGTGAAGCCAAATGCTGTAGTGACCAAGAGAAGATATGTATATAAAGTGAACCTGTGAGTCTAGGCACCTCGATTATGGCTAGAACAGGGTTGGAATCAGAAAAATTCAAACCCCAGTCTACATACATGTTTTCAGGTCAGTGTCTCACTTGGTAAATCAGAATACTAGCCCTAAAACCTGCACCTTAAAAAACAAGTTGGCAAAGACAGGAAGATGTATTACCTATTTTCAGCCTGGTCCGGTCCAGTCACTTGATCCCGTGTCACACAGTGGCGGCTGCAGGGCAATGGAGAAAGCACCTGACAATGGCTGTGCATGCCGGGAGTGATGATACCCCCTATAATTTTCCATGGTGCAGCAGATTTCAGCGGTCCCTCCACTACCTTGCAGCTGCCGCAGACTGACACAGGGGAGCCGGATCACATGACCAAACCGAAGCAGCCTAAAAATAGTAAATATACGCATCTTTTTTTTTTTTTTACAAAGGATAGTTAGTATATGTATTAAAGTGGTTGTAAGTGGTTTTAAACCCAACCACCTGCAAGACAAAGCCATAATGAGCTAGTATTACTAGCATACTAGCTCATTATGCAGTACTTACCTTAGATCGAAGCCCCCGAAGCCATCCACGTCTCCCCCTCCGGCCGCAGTCATCTCTCCGGAAGGTTACTTACAGGTATCGCCGCTCCAGCGCTGTGATTGGCCGGAGTGGCGAAGACGAATCTCCGCGCATGAGCCGTCAAAACCGGCGTTGCCGGTTTTATGAATGGGATTTTCACTGCGCATCCGCCGTACACAACTGTGTAATCCCATTCACAAAAATCTCCTAAACCGTGCAGATTTAGGAGATATTGAAAACACCTACAGGTAAGCCTTAATCTAGGCTTACCTGTAGGTGAAACTTCCGGGGGATGGTTTACAACCACTTTAAAGCGGGCGTTAACTCCCTAGGTTGATGTTTACCTATAGTTAAAGCGGAGCCCCACCCTAAAGTGGAACTTCCGCTCATCGGAACCCTCCCCCCTCCGGAGTCACAATTGACACCTTTCAGGGGGGAGGGGGGGTGAAGATACCCGTCTAAGACAGGTATTTTCACCCACTTCTGGGAGTCCTCTCTGCGGGAAATACATCACTTCCCGCAGAATACCCGTTGTGTTCTGGGAGACACTCGGCTCCCAGAACGGCGCAGCGCGACTCGCGCATGCGCCGTAGGGAACCGGGCAGTGAAGCTGCAAGGCAAAGCTTCACTTCCTGGTTCCCTCACCGAGGATGGCGGTGGGGGCAGCAGAGTGACGAGCGATTGCTCGTCCTTTGCTGCGGACGTCGCTGGACTCCAGGACAGGTAAGTGTCCTAATAATGAAAGTCAGCAGCTGCAGTATTTGTAGCTGCTGGCTTTTAATATATTTTTTTCGGCGGAGCTCCGCTTTAAGCCCATAATAAGGCTTACCTACAGGTACAGTATTCTTTACAAGCAGCTGGTCACCGGCCCATGTGTTCTGAAGGAATGGCATGCCCATGCTGTTCCTTCAGAGCCCTGTGCTATAAACAGCGACTCCAATGCGCATTAATGGGAGTGACGTCATCACTGCTCAGCCAGCCAGTCTCACTGCCGAAGCCCACTAACCCGGAAGGAAGACTGGGTGAAGATGGAAGTGCCTACAGTGATGACAGTGCACCATTGGAAGATTGAATTTTTAGGCAAATCTGTCATAATGTGCTAGTATGGAGGTGGATACCATCACATTAGGACTTAAAACTTTTTTTTATTTTTGTTGTTATTGGTTTACTACTGCTTTAACCACTTGCTTACTGGGCACTTAAACCCCCCTTCCTGCCCAGGCCAATTTTCAGCTTACAGCACTGTCACGCTTTTAATGACAATTGCAGGGCCGTGCGACGTGGCTCCCAAACAAAATTGACGTCTTTTTTTCCCCACAACTAAAGATTTATTTTGGGGGTATTTGATCATCTCTGCAATTTTTTATTTTTTTGCGCTATAAACAAAAAAGACTGACAATTTTGAAAAAAAAATAAAATATTTTTTACTTTTTGCTATAATAAATATACCAATTTTTTTTCTCAGTTTAGGCCGATACGTATTCTTCTCTATATTTTTGGTAAAAAACAAAACAAAAAAAAACGCAATAAGCGTATAGTGATTGGTTTTGCGCAAAAGTTATAGTGCCTACAAAATAGGGGTTAATTTATGACCTTTTTTTTTTCTACTAGTAATGGCAGTGATCTGCGATTTTTGTCAGGACTGCGATATTGCGGCGGACAGATCGGACTCTTGACACTATTTTGAGACCATTCACATTTATACAGCGAACAGTGCTATAAATATGCACGGATTACTGTATAAATGTGACTGGCAGGGAAGGGGTTAACACTAGGGGGGCGATCAAGGGGTTAAATGCGTTCCCTGGGAGTGATTCTTACTGTGGGGGGAGGGGGACTCACTGGGGGAGGTGACCGATCCGTGTCCCTATGTACAAGGGACACACCATCGGTCTCCTCTCCCTGACAGGACGTGGATCTCTGTGTTTACACGTCCCTGGCTCTGTAACTGCTGATCGCAGGTACCTGGCAGACATCGCGGCCACCAGGCACGTGCATCGGCACCTGCGTGACAGGATGGGCAAAGCTTTTCCCCAACGCGCGCCCGCGGCGTAAACAGGAGGACGTCCAGGGACGCTCTTCCGGCAATATAGGTCCGCGCTGCGGCAGTCTTTTGGCTATAGCGCAGATCTGAAATGGTTAAAGGATATGTAAAGATCTGTTTAAGAAAAAAACAAAACAAAAAAAAAAACGTTTCATACTTCCCTCCTCTGTTTTGCACAGAGTACCTCTCTTCTTCTGGGGTCCCTCAGCGGTGCTCCTAGCTCCTCCTCTCCTCGAGTGCCCCGTTGTAGAGCCGCTCTCCCTCGGGGCACTCCCGTGTCCTGCTGCTGCGGCCATTGACAGAGAAAGCAGGATTTGGCCCCGCCCCCACATCACTGGATTTGACCTTCAGCAGTGGGAGCCAATAGCTGCGCTGCCATCAATCTATCCAATCAGGACCTGAGACACCGGCTGGAGCTGGTGTCCTCGTCCCTGTCGCTGGAAAGACCGGGTTCAGGTAAGTAAAAGGGGGACTCTGGGGGGCTGCTGCATCACAGGAGGTTTTTCACCTTAATGCATTAAGGTGAAAACCCTTGAGGGTTTACAACCCCTTTAAGTGGGAGTGGGTTAAAGGGGTTGTATAGGTTCGTTTTTTTTTTTTTTTTTTAAACAAACATGTTATACTTACCTCCACTGTGCAGTTTGTTTTGCACCGAGTGGCCCCGATCCTCGTCTTCTGGGGTGCCTCGGTGGCTGTCTCGGCTCCTCCCTGCAAGAGCTAACCCCCCCTCTGGGAAGCGCTCTCCCAAGGGGGTTAGCTTGCGGGCACGCTCCCGTGTGATACAGTCGGCGGCCATAGCCGCCAATTGTATCACTCACCCCAGCATCATTGCTTTGATTGACAGCAGCGGGAGCCAATGGCTGCGCTGCTATCAATCATCCAATAAAGAGCAGACTAAAGCTTGGTGAAAGCAACGCGGGATCGCGCCCAAGGAGATTTGGGGTCTTAGGTAAGTAAAACGGGTGCTCGGGGGGGCCGGTGACTGCAAGGTGTTTTTTCACCTTAATGCATAGGATGCATTAAGGTGAAAAAACACGAAGCTTTACAACCCCTTTAGAGCGAGTAATTTTTTAGACCAGTTAGGTTTTAGCTGAAATTCTACTTTAAGATTCCCAAGTGCCTAATGACGACGTACCTATGCCAATAAATACATAAATATTGGGCGGAGCTGGGTGACATTGCTGAAGTGACAGAGAAGCCGCTGGCTGTCTATTTTTTGCTTTAATGCAAGTGCAATACGTTTTAATGTACTATACTATGAGGTTATCCTGTGTTGCGCGCGTTTGCCCGTAGTGCCATTTTCGTGGGGTTTAAAAGGACCATACACCTAAATCGTGACAAAGTTTGTGACATCCAAGGAACAAAAAGGGAACAAGGAGGATTACAAAAGGAGCTTGGTTTTGTCCCCCTATGTGGGGAAAGCGTGGTTTGACCTGGGATTAAAAGGTCAAACGTCGAGGTGAGTGCATTTATGAATGGTGGTGGGAATCACGTGTATGATTTAGAAGGACTTGCACAACAGCATTTGTGGCAGGGACAGCATTCTGCACTTTCCACAACATAACAGAAAGTCACCTCTGTCCGTAATTTTGGCACGGACTGTTGCATTTTGTCTGCACAATTCTACAAAACTAAAACTATAGTTTTGGTCGCAAAATACAGCATATTCCTTTCGCAACCCATACTAGTACCATCTATACGGTTAAGAGGGTGCTGCAATGAATCACAGCTGGTCATAATATATAACATGAATAAGATACTGTAGGTCATCAGCATACCAACAAGCATGTTTCGAAACACAAAGCTATTCTTTATTACATGACAGCATATAAAGACAATGTTTCAGGACCAGCAAACCCTTCTAAGGCATGTGATGATGAAGGATCCCTGCAGTGTCCTCATTCACACGTGTGCATTTTTGGGGTAGTTCAACACATGACATCTATTCTATTACACAATGATGCTGAAACTGTATGAAGAAAAAGCAGAGATGGGAACACTGCTCTTGACTCGAATGACAGATTTCATCATGCTTTTTTTCAGTTTCATTTGCATTTAATTGGACCAAAAATGCTATAGCCAAAAAGGGACCAATTACACAATTTTGTAGACAATAGAATACCTTACACTTTAATTTTGTCCGAACTTTGTTGGCGATATTCTTGATTTCTTTGTTAAGGCTTTCAAGTTCATCCTTGGTTTCTGCAATTAAAAGTATTTTATATATCCAACAGTAGAAGCAATTTAAAAGTATGAGGACAAGATAAAGAGTTAAACTAACTTAATTTTAGCAGTAGTAAATCAATTACTAGTACTTCTGACCTTATGTCTTAACATGGTTATGTTGCCTGGAGTGGAACATACTAGCTTACAAAGGAAACCAGGAAGTGTGATATATTTACACTACCTTTAGAACAAGTCACAAGAAATGAACGTTTAACTCTAGTTTCCTATATAAAACAACATAACATTGCATAGCATAGAAGGAGGCTTGCCCCACATAATTTAATTACTGTAGTGTACCTCACGGTTATCTTTTTAACAGTAATTTACCAATTTGATGGCTCCACACGTAGTTCCAAATACAGGAATGGCCAAGTTTCCAGGTTTTAGTGAAGTTTAAAAAGCTGGTTTGAACCAAGCTGGTCATAACACATTATTTACATCACCAACAGAACTTTCCAATACAAGAACAAAATCAAGTCGGGCTGAATGCTGCTTAGCCATTTACAGGACGCTTTGTATTTTCTCAATGAACACACAGTCTCTCATTGGCTGAGGCAATGAGGTGGCAGATGTCATGATTTCTACTTTAACCAATTAGGGGAAGCCTTATATTCATTTTTAAAAATACAAGGATTCCTGCAAATAGCTGAACAGTCCAAAACGGTTTTGCTGAGCAGCGCTCAGCTTTACTCAGCTTTAAAGCCTAATGCCAGACTAACAGGTTTCCTCCAGGTACTCTGGTTTCCTCTCACATTTTAAAGACATGCTGGTAGGTTAATTGGCTCTGGTCTAAATTGACCCTAGTATGTGTATGTATGAATGCGAGTTAGGGACCTTAGATTGTAAGCTCCTTGAGGGCAGAGACTGATATAAATACACAATATATATGTAAAGCAGGGCTTGACAAATTTGCTTGGAATCTAGGAGCCAGCTAAAAAAGTTAGGAGCCAGGAACGCGCCCAGTCCCGCCGAGCTCGCGCGCAGAAGCGAACGCATACGTGAGTAGCGCCCGCATATGAAAGCGGTGTTCAAACCGCACGTGAGGTATCGCCGCGATCGGTAGATCGAGAGCAATAATTCTAGCCCTAGACCTCCTCTGTAACTCAAAAGATGCAACCTGTAGAATTTTTTAAACGTCGCCTATGGAGATTTTAAAGGGTAAAAGTTAGTCGCCATTCCACGAGCGGACGCAATTTTGAAGCGTGACATGTTGGGTATCAATTTACTCAGCGTAACATTATCTTTCACAATATTAAAAAAAATTGGGCTAACTTTACTGTTGTCTTATTTTATTAAAAAAAGTGTATTTTTTCCCCAAAAAGTGCGCTTGTAAGACCGCTGCGCAAATACGGTGTGACAAAGTATTGCAACGACCGCCATTTTATTCTCTAGGGTGTTGGAATAAAAAAATATATATAAATGTTTGGGGGTTCTAATTAGAGGGAAGGAGATGGCAGTGAAAACAGACAGGGAAACTCCATTAGCATTGCTGTTTGTCTTGTCATACCAACGGCCACCACAAGATAGGCCTGCAGAAGGCCGCAAAGCCGCGGCCTCAATTACCGGCCGGCACGGCCCGACGCGATCCCGCGGCGCGGAGGGGGGGGGCACGTTGAGACAGGATTCCCCAGCTGTGCTGCCCCAGGCGCCAGGTCGCTAATTCTAGTCGCAATGGCGACCTGGCGCCCGGGGTTTGTCGAGCCCTGATGTAAAGCGCTGCAAAACATTGTTGGGTGCTATATTACCAGTAATAAAATTAACAACAACAAAAACTTACAACATGAGTATTATTTCAATTAAGCTTATATTGGATTGTCAAAAATAACTATTGCTTTTATATAAATGAAAAATATATGCTGTGACCACAGGGAGAAAGCAGAGGCATGCACTTAACAGCTGAACATACCGTATATACTCGAGTATAAGCCGAGTTTTTAAGCACAATTTTTTGTGCTGAAAATGCCCCCCTCGGCTTATACTCGTCACCTTTTTGCGCCTGATCTCCCGGACTTTGGGGAGCCGGTACTGGCCGGCCGTAAGTCCCCTGGACCCCAAACTTGGCATACATATAGCCCCACTCTTCCTCTATAAGTGTGCAAAGTTTCTTGTCGGGGGGACCTACGGCCGGGGAGCAACGATTTTTCAAAACCGGGCACCCCTTCTATAGACTCCCATGTTAAACGGTCATTTCTTTGGTAACTTTGGGGACCCGGTACCGGCCAGTCGTAGGTCCTCTGGACCCCAAACTTGGTACACATATAGCCCCACTCTTCCTCTACAAGTTTGCAAAGTTTCTTATCCGGGGGACCTACGGCCGGGTAGCACCAATTTTTCAAAGCCGGGCACCCCTTCCATAGACTCCCATGTTAAACATCAGTCTAGTCATGGACACAGTGAGGCACACCCTAGGTTTATACTCGAGTCAATACGTTTTCCCAGTTTTTGTGGTAAAATTAGGTGCCTCGGCTTATATTCGGGTCGGCTTATACTCAGGTATATACGGTACATACAAAGGGGTTCTAGAAGCAAGAATAATTTGCACCATTCCACTCATTCACCACATCGATTCAGACATTGGGTGTCCCTGGATATATTTTATAAGCCAAAAAATGTGCTTGGCCACAGAGCAAACTGAAAACTGGTCTAGCTGTAATATTTTTTTATACTACGCTGGCTACTAAGTTATGTCCAGTTTTGTCCCAAGTTTATAAGAGCAGAATTAAAGTTCTATGGTCACAGCATACACTTATTTTATAACATCAGAATAGTGATAGCAATACAAACAATAGTTATTTCTGACAATCCAAAACAAAATAAGCTTACTTGAAAAATTTATTTTCATGTTGTGAGCGCTGTCTGCCAGCTGGTTCTCTTTCCACAACTTCATGGATTGCTTCTATGCGTTGCAGCTTCGATTTTGTTGTTTAAAAAATGTAAGTAAAAGTAAAGAGACTACCGTATATACTCGAGTATAAGCCGAGGCACCTAATTTTACCACAAAAAACTGGGAAATCTTATTGACTCGAGTATAAGACTAGGGTGTCCATCTGCATGCCTCACTGTGTCCATCTGCATGCCTCACTGTGCCCATCTGCATGCCTCACTGTGCCCATGACTAGATTGACATTTAACATGGGAGTCTATGGAAGGGGTGCCCGGCTTTGAAAAATCAGTGCTCCCCGGCCGTAGGTCCCCCAGACAAAAAAATGTGCACACTTAGAGGAGAAATGGGGCTACATGTGTGCCAAGTTTCGGGTGCAGGGGACCCACGACCGGCCGGTACCAGGTCCCCAAAGTCACCGGAGAAATGACAGTTTGACATGGGAGTCAAAGGAAGGGGTGCCCGGCTTTGAAAAATTGGTGCTCCCCGGCCATAGGTCTCTTGGACAACAAACTTTGCACACTCGTAGAGGAAGAGTGGGGATACATGTGTGCCAGGGGACCTATGGCCGGCCGGTACCGGGTCCCCAAAGTCTGCAAAAAGGTGACTGGAGTATAAGCCGGGGGGGGGGGGGCATTTTCAGCACAAAAATAATGTGCTGAAAAACTCGGCTTATACTCGAGTATATACGGTACTTACCTCATGGTACCTTGCTGTATGCATGCAGTGATTCCTAGGCTGACTCTGCCTCTTAAAGCTCCTCCTCCCACATTCAGAAGGCAGGCTCTGACACAGCAGTGCCTACTCAAAAGGCACAGTGATTATTTGTCACAGAATTCAAGTAAATGTGTGGGATTCTTCACAAAGTAAGTTTACAAACTTCAAGATCATGCAGATTAATAGGAGGAGGATAGAATTAATTAAAATTTTAAATTACATTTTGACCATAATTAAATTATGACCATAAATATGCTTTAACAGCACAGCAAATTAAATATATTTCAGAGAACCAGGTTTGTTCATTTTAAACTGGACTAGGAGGCACCACCATCTCCTAGATTGTAAGCTCTAACAAACAGGGCCCTCAGATTCCTCCTGTAATGAATTGTATTGTAACTGTACTGTCTGCCCTCATGTTGTAAAGTGCTGCACAAACGGCTGTCACTATATAAATCCTGTATAATAATATCCTATGGATCCAGCCTCCCTTATTCACACACACAAAAAAAAAAGTCTCCTGAAGCTGAAACAAAAAGAATTCCTGTTTCAGCAATTTGAAGTGGACAAAGGAACAGCCAGAGCAGTTGTTCCACATGACAAGTCAATGCATTACCTCTGCACATTGTACATTAGGAGCTGAAAGAAGGCAGCAAAACACAAAGCTAAACATGAACTGATGAAACTACATTATCTTCATAAAAGCCTTACTTTTTCCACTATAAAGATTTTTTTTGCAGAAACTATTGGTTGTGCCACACTGATAACGGATACTGTTATGACCATTTACCATACGTTTGTCATTGTAAATTTTTACCTAGATGAATACTTCCATTTCGCATTCTATTTTAGGCACAGACTGCCATGATTTTTTCTTTAGGGGTTGGAAGTAGCATTACCTTCTGCTGACATTTATCGTAACATTGAGTAATGCAAGCTAGTCTTCCCACAGTAAATTACATTTTTTTTTTTTGTACATGTAATCAAACGGAGTATATAATGTATGAATACACACTAGGTAATAATACATATAGACCTATAAACAAATACCTGCAAGAATGTTAGAACAGGGAGGAGGCCAGGTGTCTGAAGAAGGTTAGGTTTAGAGCAGTGGTTCTCAACTCCAGTCCTCAGGACCCAATAACAGGCCAGATTTTAAGTATTACCTATGGGAGATGCAGACTAGAATACTGCAATCATTGAGCAGCAAATGATATCATCTGTGATGTATTTCAGTTATCTTGAAAACCTGGCCTGTTAGTGGGTCCTGAGGACTGGAGTTGAGAACCACTGGTTTAGAGGGTCATTACTCCTGTATCACATGTGGTCAAGCAATTGTCTAAACCACTGTGTAAAAAAAAGTGATACTCTATGGACGGACTCTCTTGGTTATGGGATCATCATATTTGTTGGGAGGGTGTAAGCAAATAATTCTAAAGTCTTCGAAAACTGCTCGATTCTCTCCCCCCCCCCCATCAACACAATTTGTGTTAAAGGAGCAATCCCCCCTGCTTCGCCCATTGTATTCTGACAGTGGAAGGTTTCTCAGCTGTCGGAATACAATGATCACTGATGGCTGTTATAGCCACCTGCAGTGGTCGAAAAAACAAGAAACAAACAAAACAGACAGGTGTTTTGTACTGGTGTCGAACAATAGATCAATTTCAGTACAACCACCCTGCCCATAAATGGATCAAATTTCAGCTGGTTCCTGCTGAAGCAGTCAAATTTTGACCAGCCTATGGCCGGCTGAAGTAGTAGAAAAAAAAAAAAAAAAAAAGATCACCCAGAAGTCAATGCACTGACAAGAACATTGAATGTGTTTGTGGGTATCCCAACCCACTCTAGAACAAGGTATTAACCACTTCCCAACCGCCCACCATACATATACTATGGCAGGGTGGCCCGGCTGCGCAAAATCAAGTACCTGTACATGATTTTGTGCACGCAGTGTAGGGGGCACGTACGGGCCGCCGAGCGCCACTCCTGCTTCGATTGGAGACAGCAGGAGCCCATCAGCGGGTCTGGTGGCAGCTATGGCAACTGCGACCCACCGATTGTTCACAGGAGACACAGAGCAGAGGTGTGCCCAAGTAAACAAGGCACACAGCTGATCTGTCAGTGAGCAAAAAAAGAGAGATCTTGTGTTTCAGCTAAGCTGAAACACGATCTCTTTTCCTACAGCGCAACATCCCCCCCCCCCCCCTTTTAGAAAGCACCTCCCTAGAACACACACCAACTGTGCTGCTTCCGCATGCAACTAAGGGATAATTCACAAATGCAGCAGGCACGGCTGCTTCCCTGAAAAGCAAACCGAGTGCGTTAGACAGGTGGTTCAGTGGCAATGCGTTATCTTCTCACCGCCAGATTTTGGGTGGAACTCCACTAAGGTGAAAAACCTTCTTTTCCCTTTACTTACCTGATCGTTTCATCGACGGGGACCAGCACAGCAGTTTCAGCCGCTGTCTCGGGTCTTCATTGGATAGATTGACAGCAGCGCAGCCACTGGTGTCAAACAAATCCAGTGACATGGGAGCCGGGGGGGGGGGGGTTTGCCGAGTCCTGCTGTCTGTGTGGGTGTCACCTTTGAATGCGGGTCCCTGAGGGGGCACTCGATGTGGGGAGGAGCCAGGGGCACCACTGGGGGACCCCAGAAGAGAATCGGGGCCACTCTGTTTAAAAAAACAAACACATTTTGCACAAACGAACCTTTACAACCCCTTTAATATTTCACAGTATATAGGTGTAAATGTATAGATTACATCCCTGTGTAGGTTTTAAACAAAGTAGCTCTGAGCCCAAGAACAAAAATGTAATATATACTGTAGCTTACTAGGTCCTTCGTCTGAAAAAAGGAAAACAAATGCAACCATCACATCCAAGTAAATATTCTGCAAGTACAAATATGCCCATTGATTTTGCCAGAAATTCTAGGTCTTTGTAACTCCCATGCAAAGAAATTACCGTATTTTTTGCTCCATAAGACGCACTTTTTCCCCCCCAAAAAACAGGGGGAAATGTGTGTGCGTCTTATGGAGCAAATACTGACCAGGAGAGCCGCTGATAGGGGGATCGTTTCGGCGGCAGAACGATGCCCTATGCATCACTCTGCCCCAGCTAAATCCTGTTTCTCCCCTGCCTTCAGCTACTACAGGGAGAGAAACAAAAGGGTATTGTTCTTTATTTAACCCCCACAGGATCAGCATTGATATGTAAATTGTGCGGGCATTGTTATGTTAATGAGGTCGGCCGTCGCAATTCATATGCTAATTACGCCCATACCTCTGCATGCCGCCCACCTAGAAGGTGTGAACAGCATACAGGTGAATATAGGGGGCATGTAGAGGGGATTTAAGAGGGGGGTTTGAGGTGCAGAGGCTGCAGAGTTGAAAGGGAAGGAGGGGTTGGAGTGCAGATGTTAGAAGATTAGGGGTTTGGGGGACAGAGGTTAGCAGATGAGTTAGAGGGGCAGAGTTGTTCTGAGAGAGAGATAAGAATTCAGAGATTAGTAGAGAGATGGGGGAGGGGGTTACTGTAAATACACCATTTACATCACTGGTCAGTGTAAATGTCTCAATATGCAAATACTCCTGTTGTGTTGAGGTCATGTAAATGTCCCAGTTACATTGGGGATCAGTGTAGAGTGCCCCCTTACATTGGTTGTCAGTGTAGAAATATTATTCTGTTATATTTTATTAAATATTTTAGTACACCATTTGGTTCAGGATTTTTTTTTCATATTTTCCTCCTCTAAAATCTATGTGCGTCTTATGGTCAGGTGCGTCTTATGGAGCGAAAAATACGGTAAATCTCAACGTTATAAGCCCCACCCAATTCTCTTGTGAACACCTTCCCCTATGCTGGGAAGAGGAGGGTAACCAAGAGCCCTTTCACACTGGTGCTGCCAAACATTAGGGGTAAAGCGTCGCTAGTTTTAGCGGCGGTTTACCGCTGTTTAATCAGAGCTTTTCGGCCGCTAGCGGGCGCTTTTAACCCTCTGCTAGTGGCCGGAGGGGTTAAAAGCGCCCGTGTTGCGGTGCTTCCGAAGCGCTTATCAGGCACTTTGGAAGCGCTGCCCATTAATTTTCAATGCTCCAAAACCATCCCAAAAGACGCTGCTTCCAGGACTTTTCCAAACGTCCCACAAGCGCACGGCCCCAGTGTGAAAAGTCACACTAAAATGAATGGGAGGCGGTTTCCAGGCACTTTACAGGCGCTTTTTCTAGTGCTAAAAATGCCTGAAAACCACCTGTGTGAAAGGTGTCTAAGACAGAATGTGTTACAACCTGATTTAATAAGGTGAAAGTCTGAAAAAGAAAAAAAAAAAATCAATGCAGGCAATATACCCAAGATTGACAAGCTGCAATATATAACATTTTTGTGCTTCCGGCAGAAGCCCTTAAATTGTACAAGCTTGCGCAAATGTACTTGGAAAAAATACAAGCTTTCGTGCCTTTCTGACATGCTTTGTAAAAAACAAAAAAAAACAATCATCTATTTTCGCAATATAATTTAAATGTTTAAAAAATAAGACGCATTATAGATGCACTTTAAAAGTGTGAGCATTACCCCTGATGCTAGCCACATTGTTTTTAAACAGTAGGGAAAAATAGGATTTTTTACTCACCGTAAAATCCTTTTCTCTGAGTCCATGGACCGACACAGCTTCTCTATTGACAAAGTGGGTATTATCCGTTAATCAGGAGTGACTAGGCAGAAAAACTTGTAAAAAGTGTTGCATCACACCTTCTACAGTACCGCCCAGCGGGCGGACCCTCTGGGTATACACTCTCAGTCTGCATCTTCGCAGATCAGTTCGTCAAAAAGCAGTACAAACTTAAAAGGAGGGGTGGGTGCTGTGTCGGTCCATGGACTCAGAGAAAAGGATTTTACGGTGAGTAAAAAATCCTATTTACTCTTTCGTCCATGGACCGACACAGCTTCTCTATTGACAAAGTGGGACGTCCCAAAGCAGTGTCAGAGAAAAAAACGAGGGGTGGTAACAGCATAAAAATAAACTTCACCCCAAACACAAAACAGCACTCCTCCAACGGAGGAGTTGCAACTCTAAACAGCCGCTTGCAAAACCTTGCGGCCAAAAGAGGCATCCGAAGATGCACCTACATCAATTTTGTAGAATTTTGTGAAAGTGTGAGCGG
Source organism: Rana muscosa (assembly GCA_029206835.1). Lineage (NCBI taxonomy): Eukaryota > Metazoa > Chordata > Amphibia > Anura > Ranidae > Rana > Rana muscosa. The sequence goes on along the minus strand of CM055116.1, from coordinate 928,961,939 downwards.
ACGACCAAGTCGCCGCTTTACATAATTGGGAAACAGACGCTTGATGTCGGAAAGCCCAAGAGGCACCTATTGCCCTGGTCGAATGCGCCGTGACAGGAAAGGGGGGCGCCTGACCCTTTAAGGCGTAAGCCTGGATTACTATCTGTCGGATCCACCTAGAGATGGTGGCCGATGAGACTGCTTGGCCCTTCTTGAGACCAGCCACCGAAACAAACAGTGAGTCTGACTTCCGGAACAGGGAAGTAGCAGATAGGTATACTCTCAAAGCTCGGACAACGTCCAAGGAATGCAACGCCGACTCCGTAGGATTCGACGGCTGAGGACACAAGGATGGAAGTACAATGTCTTCGTTGAGATGAAAAGCCGAAACGACTTTCGGAAGAAAGGAAGGCTGCGGCCGCAGCACCACCTTATCCTTGTGGAAAATCAAATAGGGAGCCTTGCAGGACAAGGCTGCCAGCTCAGAGACTCGTCTAACTGACGTAACAGCCACCAAAAAGACCACTTTCTGAGAAAGTGTCAACAGGGGAATATCTCTAATATTCTGAAACGGTGCCTTCTGAAGCACCGAGAGGACCAGGTTCAAGTCCCACGGAGGTAACGGGGGACGGACCGGAGGGGCCACATGTCGGACCCCCTGCACAAATGTACTCATGAGAGAGTGAGTCGCCAGGGGTCGCTGAAAAAAAAGACAGCCAGGGCAGATATCTGTCCCTTAAATCGTACTTAGGGCAAGCCCTTGGTCCACCCCATGCTGTAAAAACAGCAGGATTCTGGAAACCAAATAGGTACGCGGATGCCATTTCATTTCCTCACACATGGAGATGTAGGCCCTCCAAGTGCGGTGATAGACCTTCCTAGAGGACGGTTTTCGAGCACTTCTCATAGTAGAGATTACTGAGTCTGACAGGCCCCGGTCTCTCAGTACCTGGTTCTCAACAGCCATGCCGTTAAAGCCAATGACTGTAAAGCAGGATGGAATATGGGACCTTGCGATAGCAGGTCCTTCCGCAGTGGTAGGCGCCAGGGGACGTCTGCTACCAGACGTACTAGATCGGCGTACCAAGGATGCTGAGGCCAATCTGGAGCGATTAGGATCATTGGAATTCCCTCTGCCTCCACTCTGCGGAGCAGAAGAGGAAGAAGCCTTAAGGGAGGGAAGGCATAGATTAGCCGATACTGACCCCACGATGCTACCAACGCTTCCGTTGCGTCTGCCCATGGGTCTCTTGACCGGGCCACAAATCTCAATACCTTCCGATTGAGTCGGGAAGCCAGAAGATCTACGTCTGGTGTGCCCCATCTTTGGCAGAGGAGTTGGAACACCTCCGGGTGTAAGGACCCTTCTCCCTGGTCCAGCATCTGGCGGCTCAGGTAGTCCGCCTGCCAGTTTTCCACACCCGGAATGTACACGGCCGACAGTGCCGGTACGCTCCGCTCGCATCCTGAAGTGGGCAGAGAGATCTCCGATGTTGCAGCTGAGCTTCTTGTTCCTCCTTGATGATTGACATATGCCACTGCTGTGGCGTTGTCTAACTGGATCCTGACTGGACGCCCTTGCAGCCTCAGACCATTTGAAGAGGCACAGCCTGATCGCCCGGATTAGCAGGACATTGATCGGCAGGAGGGCTTCCTCTGGGGTCCAGCGACCTTGCGCCGACTGAACATCCCAGACTCCCCCTCAACCTCTAAGGCTGGCGTCCGTCGTGATCACTATCCAGTAAACCGGAAGAAATGACTTCCCGGCCATTAGAGCCGGTGCTGTCAGCCACCATACCAGGGATCTCCTGACTATGTGGCTCACTCGGATTTGATAATCCAGAGATGATGGACATCTGTTCCATCTGGACAGAACTTCCTTCTGTAACACTCGAGTGTGGTATTGAGCATATGGAACCGCCTCGAAGGAGGCTACCCTGAGGCCCAACACTCGCATGCAAAAAACGGAGTGACGACCAATTCCTGGAAGTCAGCTGCCGTACTGCAGCCCGGAGGGTCTGCAACTTCTGCACAGGGAGGAATACCTTTGCCTCTGGAGAATCCAGAATCAACCCCAGGTACCCTAGGCGTTGAGTGGGCACCAATACTGACTTTTGCGTGTTTAGTATCCAACCACAGTCTCGAAGAGTCTGACAGGTAATGGACACGCTTACCTCTAATTCTGAGCATGACGGGGCCTTCAGCAGAAGGTCGTATAAGTAGCCTGTGATAGCGATACCCCGCTGTCTTAGAAGTGCCAGAATCGGAGCGAGCACCTTGGTGAACGTCCTGGGTGCTGAGGCAAGGCCGAACGGGAGGGCCACAAACTGGTAGTGGTCCTTCCCGATAGCAAATCGCAGAAACCTCTGGTGTCTGGAGTATATGGGGACATGCAGGTATGCGTCCTTGATGTCCAAGGAGGCCAGAAAGTCCCCCGGATGGAGAGCCGTGACTACAGATCGAACCGACTCCATCCGAAAACTTTGTACCTTCACAAAGCAATTGAGGGCTCTGAGATCCAAGCTTGGACGAACCCCCTCCTTCTTCGGCACAATGAACAGATTTGAGTAAAAACCCCGTTCCAGTTCTGGAACTGGAAAAACTACCCCGCGTTCCAGTAGACCCTGGACCGCCCCATACAGGGCCTCCCGACGGGTCGGTAGTAGCTGGAGATTGAAGGTGATGAATCTGTCCGGTGGACAAGAGAGAAACTATCTTGTAGCCTGAGGAGATTACTTCGCAAACCCACCTGTCGGAGATTAGTGCTGTCCACTGAGTCGCGAATTTGCGAAGACGTCTCCCCACCCGAGAGCTGGGTGGGGGCGGACCTTCATGCGGACGCAAATTTGTCCGCAGGCTTATTGGGTATGCGGGACCAGGGACGCTTTTGTCCTTGGGCAGGCGCTTTATCGGCCTGGGGTCTTTTCCCTGTCGCCCTAGGGGGACGAAAAAACCACTTGTGTGCAGTAAAGGAGGGCCCTTGCCCTTGGCGTGGCCCCTTATCCTTGCTAATTTGGGGAAGCAAAGTGCTTTTACTTCCTGTGGCATCCTTGATGATGTCATCCAGAGAAGCCCCAAAAAGTCTGTCGCCCTTAAAAAGGCAGATCCAACAGGGCTTTCTTGGAAGTCTGGTCCGCAGACCAGCCTTTTAGCCAGATCAGGCGGCGTATTGCTACTGCATAAACCAAAGTTTTAGACAGCAGGGGAATAGTATTCATGTCTGACTCGCAGACAAACCTAAGGCCCTGGACCAACAGGTCGGCCAATGTTATCTCATCAGGAGGAGCATCTCGCTCCTTAACCCCTGGAGTAGCAATCTTGCCCATTCAGTAAGTGTGTGAGACACTAGGGCCCCCGCCAATGCCGGGCGTACTGCCGAGCCTACCACTGAGCATAGGTAGCAAGCGAGTGCTTCAGCCTTTTTATCCACAGGGTCCTTGAAAACAGGAGCCCCTTCTACAGGAATTGTGGTGGCTCTATTAAGTCTGGACACCGGAGGGTCCACTATAGGGGGGAGAGGTCCATTTCTTCAGAAAACTCTCCTCAAAAGGGGTACCGTACCGCAAACCTCTTTGGGGCTGTAAAGACCCTCAGTGGGTTCTCCCATTCCTTGTATAAGAGTTTATCAAAAGACACACAAGGGAACACCTTAGCAGTGCGGGCAGGTCTATGAAACCCAAGTGGACCGGAGTCTCTGCGGCTTCTGCAGTATTTTCCAATTTTAGCATATCCCGCACTGCAGTAATAAGGTCAGATACCAAAGCCGTCTCGCGTACTGACCTGGACTTTGAGTCATTCTCACTGTCCGGTCACGGTCTGCAGTCTCTGATGCGTCAGAATCTGGGCCCCGAGCCGTAGCTGGACCTGGTTCTGCACCAGAATTATCCCCAGAAGCTTGCAGGGGATGGGGCGTTTACTACCCCCTGTATTCCCGTGTGCTGCTTCCACCCTGGCAGCAAACGCCTCTAGGATTGCAGTCATAGCGTTCATAGACACCTCAGGGGCACCAGCTGCTAAATCTGGTGTTTCAGGGGAGAAGACATCTGGCTCAGATGCCATGCTGACCACACGCTGACACTCACAGGGCTCCAGGCAAGATATCAATAGGCCACCCTCCTGTGCTGCAGAGAGGCCGGGTCACCCAGAGGACTCACCACCCTGGATAGGTACTGCTATGCTGCGCCTGTGATGCTGTCCCACTGCTGCTGTGTCAGTCTGCTTCTTTTATCAGCACTTCCTGTGTGAATTTTCGCGCCAGTGTAATGCACCCTAGAGGCCGGAGGCTCTCGAAAAATGGTTGCCAAAAACGTCTGTATGGAAGATAATGTGGGCTCTAAGAAAATGGCCGCCGACAGAAGATAGAGGTCAAGCAGCCATAGCCCACAAAAAGATGGCCGCCGAACGGCAATATCTGCATACAGGGTGGACAAACATGGCCGCCGATCAGCTGATAGGGGCCAGTGGGTGTGGCCGAACCACAGGAAGATGGCCGCCGGGCAGTCACAAGAGGCCAAACTTAGCATGGACCACCTCAAAATGGCCGCCGACAGCATGGAGGAGGAAGGACACAAACACAGGTAAGAAAAAATGACATTTCTTTTAAATGTTAGTTACAGCCAGCCCCGCTCCAGTGGGACCCCCTAGGTGACCCCCAGCACCCAGCAACCTTTAGCTAGAAGCCCAGGGAGGAGGGAAAGGCAGGGAGAGAGGGAAGAAAGGGGCCACAACCACTTACTTGATCTCTCCAGGAATGTCCAGCTAAATCACCCAGCCGAGGCAGGGGAGTTTTACTTACCTATCCTGCATGTATTCTGCTGGAAGACATTCCAAACAGATCATCGTCCGCGCACAGAAGGTGACTGTTGGCCAGGCATGCTGTGATTGGACCCAAAAGGGACGATCATATGTATGCCCTGGAGCATGACGCTCACCGGACAGGCTGCTGCGACTCGGCCGTAAGGTCAGCTGAAGCTGAGCGGTCCGATGCAGGCCTTGGAGCGTAAGCTCACCGGCCAGGCTGCTGCGACTCGGCCGTAAGGTCAGCCGAAGCTGAGTGGTCCGATGCAGGCCCTGGAGCGTAAGCTCACCGGCCACCCGTGGAGCGACGGGCATGTCGTGGAAAACCCAGCGCGTAGCTAGGGTCGGCACACGCTCGATGGCCGAAACTGGGGAGACTACAAGGATCGAGGATCCAGCCTGTCACCCAATCGGCAGTTGATCGAAGGGAACAACAAATGTAGCAATATATATATATATATATATATATATATATATATATATATATATATATATATATATATATATATATATCTTTTTTCCCCGGACCAATGGGCCCGAAGGGAGCCATGTCCTACTCCTTGCTAGACAGAAAAAAACTGATCTGCGAAGATGCAGACTGAGAGGGTATACCCAGAGGGTCCGCCCCCTGGGCGGTACTGTAGAAGGTGTGATGCAACACTTTTTACAAGTTTTTCTGCCTAGTCACTCCTGATTAACGGATAATACCCACTTTGTCAATAGAGAAGCTGTGTCGGTCCATGGACGAAAGAGTAATACACTATATCCTATAGAATGTAAATACATTTGCTGTGCAGGAAACACATTTAGCGGGGAAACCTTTCCAGTATAAGGTATGCAATCAAAAAACACAGACGTAAAAGGAGTCTCAAAGGAGCAGTGACATAGATGACAAATGGAAATGAAAATGAAGCCTGCTTGATCATGTCACCTGAACACAGGCATGAATGATCTTACAGCACATCTGCCACACCTTAGATATTCTTAGCAGGGCTGCAGAGGCAGACAAAGACGTCACATCTATACCCTAGTGTGAAAGCACAACTTAATTAGAACTATTTATACTACATATCAGGGTAATGACATAAAAGCATGACACTGACATCTTTTTTTTTTTTTTTAATCACAGATTCTTTACACTTGAAATAAAAAAAAAAAAAAGACTATATAACAACAGGGAAAAATAAAAAGTCTTCTCATTTTGGTACTCATGGCAACTGGCTTGAATGCTAAACTCGATATGACAAAAACATCCCTGTAATGGGGCTCCTCCTGCATTTCAATTGTTAAATGCCTAGAACACAAGAAAAAAGGCTTTTGGGACTTTAAATTAAGCACATGGTACACTAGGCTCTGTGCCTCCATCCCTAAATTTGATTAAAGATGAAAGAGGGGGTTGGGACTTTAAATGAGGTGTGTGCCAAACAGTTGGTCAATAGTAAATGCATTAAAACATATTTATAAATTCTTATGTATACATAAGTGAAACCATAAACACAGTAAGTATAAAGTATAGTAGTGTTGTGAGCAGGTATTATTAAAAAGCCTCATCAACAGATTGTAGAAAATGTATGATTACAGCAATTCATACATGTGATAAACATTTGTCAATATTTGATTGGATAACACAACACACTATAACATATGAATATTGGGTTAAGAGCTGATTGTATAGATCGATTTCAATAAAACAATACAATGTTGGTACATGATTAGCAAAATTTTATATATACAATCAAACATATAAACGCATGATTGTAGTAAAACAATTGCATCCTAAAAAGCTTGACACGTTTCGTGGAATTTGCTCCACTTCTACTATACTCTGGATTATGGTTACACCAGACACAATGAGACCCTCCTCGGGATTGCGAGCTATGCCACCATTGACCACACAATGGAGATCTGCACCTTTCATGAGGTCCTCTCATATGTGCCTTGGCGTTCACGGGCAGTACTCCCACAGTTCAAGGTGCAGACATCCCTAGACAGCTCTCTGGCCATAGCAGCATGTGTTTTACTATTAGCCGATATTTACGCACATAGCATCTGCTCCTAAGAATGTGGTGCGAATGCCATGAAATGCGGCGAGCCTTTTAGGATTCAGTTCTTTTACTACAATCATGCATTTATAGGTTTGATTTTACATATACATTTTTGCTAATCAACCAACATAGTATTGTTTTATTGAAATCCCATCTATACAATCAGCTCCACAAACTAACGCATTTCCCTCGGCGGGGACGCGCTGTCCCTCTCTCCACGGGGTCCTGGCTCTTGATTGGATAGAATGATAGCGGCGCAGCCATTGGCTCCCGCTGCTGTCAATCAAATCGAATGACACGGGCACTGGGGTCGAGTCCAGAATTTGTGTCTATGGACGCAAATGCTGGACTCGGGAGCGCACCTGTTTTGTTTTTGTTTTTTTAAATAAATACTTAGGTTTACAATCACTTTAACACAATATTCATATGTTAAAGTGTGTTATGATCCAATCGAATCATTGACGAATGTTTTTTTTTATCACATGAATGAATTGCAGTAATCATGAATTTTCTACAATCCGTTGAGGCTTTTTAATAAAATATTTGCTCTCAATACTATCCTTTATACTTACTATGTTACGATTCCATTTATGTATACATATGAATTATCAATGTGTGTTCATGCATTTACTATTTACCAACCGTTTCGCATGCACCTCATTTAAAGTCCCAACCCCCCTTTTTCTTTGTGTACCAGAAAAATGGACTTTTACTCATCTTGTCCCTTGCTCTCCTGGCAGCCACCGCTTTTCGCTCATCTCCAATGCTCTGGGTTGTGGCCAGGCCCTCAGCGATTTCATTTACAATGCAGGACTGATAGTACTGTGACTGCTGGGTGGAACGCCAAAAAAGACGATCTCTCCCTCTCGATATCTCTCTCTCTCCCCCTCCCTCTCGATATCTCTCTCTCTCCCCCTCCCTCTCGATATCTCTCTCTCTCCCCCTCCCTCTCGATATCTCTCTCTCTCCCCCTCCCTCTCGATATCTCTCCATCCACACACAATGTGGATGGGGGAATCCCTAATGCTAGGCCATTGTATTTTGACAGCGGGGAGACTTCCCCCACCATCAGAACACACTAATCAGCCTAATCCCTGCTGAACCGACCAAATTTCAATCTATGTACAGTCAACTTAAAAGTCAATTTTTTTTGGATTGGCAGGAATCATTTTTTTCCAACTGAATAGGCTGAGGTCAGCTAATTTTTCTTTTTAATAAGTGTGGCATCATGAAGATAAAGGAGCTAGCATAAGTCTAATTTGCTCATTCACACCAGTACACCCATAAGGAAAAAAGTTTTTTTATGTTTTTGCCTTGCCATGCATTGGGACTGTGCTGGGTAATGCTGGCCAGCAGAATCCCAGCTCACCTGGTTTTACCGAACCCTTGAATAACTTCAGGAGTAGAACAATTCAGGGCTAGGTTATAAATTCATATCCTAACTGAAACCACTATTTACTCTGAAAACTCAAAGAAAGAAAACATAATTTATAAATGAGATCATAACAGAGAGCTGCAACACACCACAGCTAATATGAGAAAAACCCATCCAAGGGACAACCATTACAAGGCTGGTTCACAAAGCTGGGCTTGATCAAAGAAGAATGCCATGGCTGGAAAAAAAATAAAAATTCAAATTCTATTGGATGTTTTGCAAAAGGTCTGTGGAAGACACTGCAAATATGGATTAAGGTGTCAATAAAAATTACATATAATCAGATTTATTTATATTGAACTTTGTAGCTTACTGTCTTCTGGGTTTGGCGCAGATAAAATCGTGCTATGCTTCTTTTTCACCTCCTCTACATTTTCAGATATTTTAGCAATACAGTTCCTTATTTCTTCTACCTAAGGGTGAAAAAATATAAAATCTCAAAAAAGAAATGCAATATAATAACTTCTTTGTACAAGATAATATTGAGGATAACTCATTAGGGTAGAGAGGAGGCAGTACAATGAAACTGGCAAAGCATTAATTTATTAGGCCATTATGCTAAAGAATTACAAACATACCGGTACTGTATTTTTGTACAAGTGCAAGCAGCTTCATAGAGGAGAACCATTAGCAACATTAATAATAAATAGCTTCTAAGTGTGAAAGAGGAAATGCATGTTTATTAATATAATCACACGCTGCTGTCATCCAGAAAGATGTTGCATTCTCCCACTGTACAACACTGTTAGCCCTCTTGCCCTGTGGGGTTTTTAGTGCTGCATTGGGATATTTACTCCAACTGGTTGCCCATTGTCACTAGGACAGGAAGTCAAGGGAATATCCCAAAGGAGATGTATTTTCTTATTACTTTTTCTAAAATAAAAACCCTTCTTTTTTTACAATATCTATCCATGTGCCGCCTAAAGTCCATTTTTTAGTCCATTCATATTATCCCAAAGGAGACACCCACTGCTGTGACAACTGTTAAAAGTGAAGTGATGGAGGGATTTGACTGACTAATATCTGGAGTGCGTAAATATCTAGATTTTTATTTTAATTTTTGTGTCGTTAAATTGGAGTATTTGATGGAAATGTTTTGTGATGAGATGTGTTTGTTGTATATGAGAAAAAATTAATTCAATAAATATGTGATAAAAAAATAAAAAATCACAACTGTTTAAGGTGATATTCCCCCCCCCCTCGCCCCCCCCATGTTAAGGATCTCTCCTCTTGCACCCTGGACAGGATAGAAGGGAAAGAATCCTTAGTGGGTAGACATAAAAAAAAACAGCTACAGGTGTTTGCGTACAGTCATCTGTACAAATCCATGCAGGATCTAGTGCCCAAAGCAACATTACAGTCTGTCCCCACAGTGTGAGTTGCAGGTATGACTCCCAAGGTTTACCAAGGTTGTGCTAATCCAGATGCACTGCTTCGATTTGTGTCACAAGAAGGCAGTGAGCAGTTAGGCCCTTTTAACACTAAGGTGTTTTTGCGGAAAAAATAGCGCTGTAAAAATGCCTGAAATAATCCAGCCCCATCATTCTCAATGTGAAAGCCCTGAGGGCTTTCACACTGAGGCGTTTTGCTGGCTGTGCGTTGGAAAAAATCCTGCAAACAGCTTCTTTGGAGCATCTTTAGGGCGCTAAAAATAACGCTGTAAAAACGCCTATCTCCATGGAAATGATTGAGTAACGTGGTAAAAACGCGGTAAAACGCATAGGCGTTAGCGCTATTTTTACCGCGAACGCAGTAAAAAAACTTGGTAAAATCGCGGTAAAAAAAATTATAATTTTTTAGCGTTTTTTTCAACGCCTCAGTGTGAAAGTAGCCTTATAGGAAAGGCACCCAAAGGACACATCCTCAAAAGCTTTGACAGTGTCCAATTACCTGAAGGTACAAGCCTAGAACCTAGCGTCTTTCAATACATTGCTTGTGTCCTACACCGTAGGATTTAGATTTTTTTTAACCAGTAAAACTATTTCAGCACAGGAAACAAGATCTTTAACCATACACTAGTACAGGGTTTGACAAAATTTGTTTAAATCTAGGAGCCAGCTAAAAAAGTTAGGAGCCAGTTATTTTTTTATTTTTTGGTATTAGGGTACTTTCACACTGGGGCGTCGTGGGCGTTGGCGGTAAAGTGCCGCTATTTTAAGCGGCGCTTTACCGTAGTTTTTGCCGCGATTTTCGGCCGCTAGCGGGGTGCTTTTAACCCCCCGCTAGCGGCCGAAAAAGGGTTAAATCCGCCCACAAAGCGCCACGGCCGTGCTGCCCCATTGATTTCAATAGGCAGGGGCGCTTTAGGAGCGGTGTATTCACCGCTCCTACAGCGCATCAAAGTCTCCTGCCAGCGCACCGCTGCCGTGTGAGCCCTCTGGGCTTTCACACTGGAGAGACAGCAACGGCTCTTTCAGGGTGCTTTGCAGGCGCCATTTTTAGCGCAATAGCGCCTGCAAAGCGCCCCAGTGTGAAAGCAGCCTTACTCTGCAATGAGCCCGCTCGGGGGAACTGTCAGATTCAACGTCTGCATCATATATTGTCCTAATCTAATTGATAAAAAAACAAACAAAAAAAAAAACACTTTTGCTGTGTGCAATGTGTGCCCGACATGCCGGCAGGCAGGGGATTACCTCCTCGCACTGCTCCCAGCCATTGGCCCGGCTCTCCAGCATTTCAATGAATTGCTCCCGGCTCAGCACCTCTTCTCCCCAGTGAAGTGAATGTGTTTTTTATTTGAGAAAGTCTATTCACTTCAAAATCAAATGTTAAAAGCAAACAAATTTTTGAAGTACTTTCAAACAACAGTCGTCAAGTGTACTGAATGTACGTTTTGTTTGAAACTCTAGTAGTGTATAGCCAGCTATCTTCAGGCGATTAGACACTGGTAAAAACGAAATCTGCAGGGACATGCATTATATAACACCTTCCAGGACAAGAAAGCCTTGGTTTTATTGCAAGCACTAGGGGGATCTTAAAACAGAAGAGAAGGGAGGGGAGGGACAGATGTCCTGTACTGCTCTCCAAGAAGCTGATTTTACTGGCAAGTCAAAAGTTCAATTAGTCATACAGTACAGGACAAAGGATCTTAGACCTAAACCATGAGATGTCTAAAAGCAGTCCAGCAAAGGGATGGGCAGAACAGAAAACTAACAGGCCTATGTGACAAATGGGTCATGAAGGGGTCCACAGAACTCAGAGCAGCCTGTAGCACCTTACACCCAAAACGGGCATCAGAGGAGGCCTGAACATCCACTTTGCAAAATGTAAAGCCCAACTACATAAAAAAAAATAATCTACCCTTTGCAAGGCTTTCCGATTGTGGTGGTAGACTATGCAAGAAGCTGACTTTAGGCTTCATGTACACGGGACGTTTTTACAACCTCTCCTGATCGATTTAACTTGACATTTTGCCACATTTGCGTTTAGAAGCTTTTTTTTTTAAAACCCTCTTCCCATCCCAGGCATAGTAATATGACGGCCGCAAGGTGGCTCTGCCATCTCGAGCAGCCATCATAGGACGTCATCGGCTTCTCGGCCGCTAGGGGGCCCGTACGAGCCCACCGCGTCACTCGGTAGCCGATGCACGTGCCTGCGCCCACGGTCGCTCGTCACAGAGCAGGGATGTGGATATGTGTCCCCTGACACAGATCCACGTCCTGTCAGGGGAGAGAAGACCGATCGTGTGTTCCTTCTATATAGGAACACTGATCGGTCACCGCCCCCAGTCAGTCCCCTCCTCCCACACTTAGAATCCCTTCCTAAGGAACACATTTAACCTCTTGATCGCCCCCTAGTGTTAACCCCTTCCAGGCCAGTGACATTTATACAATAATCAGTGCATATTTATAGCACTGATCGCGGTATAATTGTCAATAGTCCCAAAATAGTGTCAAAAGTGTCCGATCTGTCTGTCGCAATATCACAGTCCTGACAAAAATTGCAGATCTCCGCTATTGTACACCAGACCAAGATTATCGTCCACTTGGACCATCATAATGGCTGGGTCCTCCACAGGAACCATTTCCATTTCTGCAGGAAACCTTCCTCATTGGGATATTGCCAAGTAAAAAGTTTAGGAGGAACAGACAACTTTTCAGGCTGAGGCCAGTACAAGACATAGACAGACATAGATAGAAAGTGGACTGAAAAGGTCTTAGCAGATTTGGGCAACTGTAGGGAACCCATACTGCAAACCTTGAATTGAGCAGACTGGGGCTGCTCTAATGCCAAACATGAGTAAACCACATCAAAAAGGGTTGCAATGGCATCCTTTTGCTTTGATGGGATCTCAGCCAAAAGGTGTCTCATCCTGATGCAATTCCACAGAAGAGGAAGGGGGGGGTGGGGTCTTCCCCTGCGCTTCAAACAGCATATAAGCCGCAAAAGCAAACTCAAACACCTACTCCGGGCGGAGCGGACTGCAAATGGGTCCTGTGCGCGTTTTCAGGTCCGAATTTTTGCCTGAGCCGGACCCATTCACATCTGAACCAGTGAACAGACACGCACCGGACCCCAGGCACGAACCCGCAGCCACACAAATGTGAACCAGCCTTAAGGTGCTCCTTTGTAACTCCCATGAGCTACAAACTCCAAAAGGACTTGCCCACACAAAACAGACAGTGGCAGATCACTTCTCTGTAGATAGGTAGGAGGAAAAAAGTGTGCAGGTGAAGGAAAAAAAAAAAAAGGACTAGCGGAAGGCAGGAAATCAGACTGTATGCAATGTGGAAAGAGAGACTTTTACAGCGCCCTGGAGCCATCAGCTCTGAGCAAGACCATCACAGGCTAACTCAATAAGATGTGTCACATGCCAGGGTGAGAGTCTATGTAGGATTCAGTGCTCAAAAGCAATATTTCAGGCTGGCTCAGGTACAAACAATCCCCTAAGGCCCATTACCCTAGATTTAACCGTTAATGGCTAAAGAAAGTCTGCTTGCCAGTTTTCCACTCTGGGGATGTGCATGGCAGACTGGGTGGAAGCAGGAATATCGACCCAAGACAGAGTCAGATCCACCTCCTTCTAAGCAGTTTGACTTCTGGTGCCTCCCTGGCGATTGATGTACACCACTGCCGTGGCAATGTCCGATCGGACTTTAATTTACACAAATATCTTGTGATGTACAATAGAGAAACATGTTTTAAAATCAAAATGATATACAAGAACTATCTAACTTCATCCTGGTCAAATCCACATTTATAAATGCTCCAATAAGCTATCAAGCACAGATATTTATATTTCTTGTGAAACTCCTGCTTCAGTCTAAATAGTCTAGTTAATTAGGCCTATCGTCTTCAAATTCAAAAAATACCAGTTAATTTTAACTGGCTAGCCAAAGTGCTCAATGCAAGTCCCTGGTAAAGGAACACTACATACAGCAATGTGCTTGCCTTTTTATATAATAGCTGAGCTGTAATATACATCCTCCTGATGAGTTAAGCAAAACTTTCTAATTTATTCAGGATAAATGTCCTTCCTTAGATACTAGTCCAAATCACACAGCCATGCAGATAACCACTGTCATTTTGTTATCACTATGGAGAACACCTTTAAAATGCTTCTTAGTGTATCAAACATCTCATTTCTAACAAACGGTTTTTTCAACTGTCAGTTCTTTTATTATATCTCATCTTCATACATTATCTCTAGAGGAAACACATGTCAAAAGAAGCAAACAATATTTCCTGTTCCAGCCCTGAACTTTTGGAATACCGGATAAACGAGCCTAAAGACTAGATGGAGAATTTGACTTTCTCAGCTATTTTAAGAACACCACTACTGATTTTTTGAATTTTCAAAAACAAAAGCAATGACATTGTGAAGAGGCCCTGTATTTAAAAATGTAAACTGTCTTACCTGAAGGAAGAAGTCATCCATAAATTGTTCTTTTTGCATAATAACCACTGTGTCCCCATCTTCGCCTTCCCCCTTAGCCTGTGTGCACATAGAATGAATTCGAAAAAAAAAACGATTAGACTGCTTATGAAACATCAATAAAATAAGACATCTGTTTATTACAATTTCCCTGGACAAAAAATATACAAGGAAAAGACAAATAAAAAGGCCAAAAATGAAAAGAAAGGTGTATCCCAATTACCATGCTGCATTATGAGAACTCCAAGTGATGAATACAAGCAGTCAGGTCACAAATACCCAGCACATCAATTTCAGAAAGTGGTATTCTTTTAAAAATGAAAAAGCCATTACAATGGTCTTGTATGACTGTGACCTGATATTACAAATCAAGAGGATTCTCAATACGTTCATGCAACGCTAAAATAAACATGTCAAATCTTATGCATTCCATACATTTCAAGCTCCAGGGAGATTTCTTACAAGTTCAAATCCTTACACAAGGCCCCGAGAGCATAAGTTAAGGCTCTAAATGAGCTGTCCAATGATTGAGGGCGTCACTTCACACTTCCATCCAAAATACTGCATCTCTTAACTTGAGCACAAATCATAAATCACAGCTTTCTCTGCATTGAAGGTTAAAAATATAGTCTCAAATGAAAGACTAGATTCTTGCTTTTAGTTCATGAATGAAAGGGAAGATCTAATTAGTGGCTATGAACAATGGATTGTCTCTCCTTGAGAAATTCTATTCTATTACTAGCAGATGTACAAACATGCAATAACATTTTAGTTATTAAAGTGTATGTAAAGGTATTGTTTTGGATACAGTAGTAAAGTCTCCTCTATTGGGGTCAATGCATGCTACAACGCAGTGGCAGGAGAGATTCGCCGCTCCAGCCGCTCAGAGTTTCTAGCTGTGGTAGGGGGAAGTATGGTGCACAATTTATCGCATCACGCTGCGCCCTTTGTTTTCGTTTTGTATGAGCTTTATTTAAAGTGTACAAAATGTACACTTCATTCACTGCAAGGTCTGTCAGCATGCGGTGCTGCCTGACATTGAAGTGTGATTTGGGCTGCTGCGCTGCGATAAAATGCAGTGTGTCTACATCGTAGCGTTGCAGTGTGAATGGGACACATAGGAAACAATTGTTTCCTGTGTGTCCCAGTGGTGAAAGACGTTTTACCATGCGTTAAAAACAGTGTGAGTTAGCCCTTATTCCTGGCCACAGTGATAGGAAGTGAGAGTAATCCAAAATTATAAGGCTGTCACCAGATTAATGACACACACACACACACACACACACACGTTTCTCTCATTCAGTCTGTGGGATAAAGAAAAATCGAAAAGATTCCGCCATTAATACTAAACAGCGTGTATGGAAGAATTTCTCACATAGAATTCTTCTGCTCTACTGTTGGAAGGATGAGGACAGTAGGTGGGCAACATTATATCCTGGGAAAGATAAAAACTAAAAAGGAAACCAGGGTTAGTACATACATATCACTAACCCATCATCAAATATCTGGGGAAAAAGCTCTTAAATCAATAGGGCCTGCAACGCGATAATGCGCTTAACTAAAAGTGATAGCTGCCAAGAAGGCTGCCTTTAAACGCAAGGCTCTTTAGTTATAGATCAGCAATCAGAGAACTTTTGATTAACTTTGAAGAACAAGGAAAAGATCCCACTTGGGAAAATTTTTAAAATGGGACAGACATACATTATCCTAGAAAGGCCTTTTTTAAGAATCAGGCACTCAGTGGATTAGTGGCCAGTTTGTTCTAAACTAAAAAAAAAAAAAAAAAAAAAAAAAAACACAACAACATGCTTAAAGCGGTTGTATACCCGCTGCTGCTTTTTTTGTTTTACATACCTGAAAGGCAAAAGGCATAAATGAGCTAGTATGCACCGCATACTAGCTCATTATGAAATACTTACCTTAGAACGAGGCGTCGGTAATTTACCTGGTCCAAGCCGAGGGAGATGTCATCTTGCCTCGGCGTGTCTTCCGGGTATCGCCGCTCCAGCGCTGTGAATGGCTGGAACAGCGATGTCGTCACTCCCGCGTGCCGGCAAGGTCTGGCGGCTGCCGGGCTTTAGCCGAGAATCCCCACTGCGCATGCGCCGCTGCAGTCAGCGGCTCATTGCGAGGAGAATATCTCCTAAACCTTACAGGTTTACGAGATATTCTTTTTACCTACAGGTAAGCCTTATTATACGCTAACCTGTAGGTAAAAGTTCAAATACAGAGTATACAACTGCTTTAAAGTGTTTCTAATATGTCAGGTTTTTTATCTTAATGCATTCTATGCATTAAAGAGCGGAGTTCCACCAGTATCTGCAGCGATCTACGCCATGTCGGGCCTCTTTGTCGTCCCCTGCTGTCTTTTGGGAGACACACAGGTCCCACAAGACACCAGGGACAACTCAGAACATGCAGAGCGACTCGCGCAGGTGCAGCAGGGAACCATTCTGTAAAACCGCAAGGCTTCACTTCCCGATTTCCCTCATTTAAGATGCCGGCGCCTCCACCCGGAGCCGAGGGACGGGTCAGCTTCGGGGGAAGACATCGCGGGCACCCTGGACAGGTAAGTGTCCTTATTTAAAAGGCAGCAGCTGCAGTAATTGTAGCTACTGACTTTTCATTTTTATTTTTTTCCAGGCAGAACTCCGCTTTAAGATAAAAATAGGATTTTTTGTACTCACCGTAAAATCCTTTTCTCTGACATCCATGGACTGACACAGTGTCTCTTTACACTTTACACGTGGGTTATGTCCCTGCTTGCAGGAGAAGACCTAGGCAGAATGTGAGATGTTATACATACATTCTAAAAGCCAGAGCTGAACAGCCCCACCCAGGGGGCGGTCCCTCCGGGCATAACCCTCCCACTACAGTCAGCAGACTTCAGTTCGTAACAAAGCAGTACAAACTTAAAAAGGAAGGGTGGGTGCCGTGTCAGTCCATGGATGTCAGAGAAAAGGATTTTACGGTGAGTACAAAAAATCCTATTTTCTCTTATCATCCATGGACTGACACGGTGTCTCTTTACACTTTACACGTGGGATGTCCCAAAGCAGTGTCAAGAGGGATGGGAGCAGTATAAATGGAAAAACCAAAAACTTTCACTCCAAGAAGGCAGATCTCCTCAACGGTGGAGTCGCAACTTTAAACAGCGGCCTGCAGCACCCTGCGGCCGAAGGAAGCATCCGAAGATGCAGCCACATCAACCTTATAAAAAAACTTAAAAGGTATGAACAGACGACCAGGTCGCCGCCATGCACACTCGTGCAACCGACGCTTGATGTCAGAAAACCCAGGAAGCACCAATTGCCCTGGTGGAATGCGCCGTAACCGGAAAGGGAGGCGCCCGCCCTTTGAGAGCATAGGCTTGAATGACGGTTTGTCTGATTCCCCTAAAAATGATGGCAGACGAAACCGCTTGGCCCTGTTATGGACCAGGGGCAGTCACAAACAGTGAGTCGGACTTCCGAATAGAAGCAGTAGCAGACAGGTACACCCGTAAGGCTCGTACCACATCCAATATGTGCAGTGCAAACTCTCTGGGATGCGATGGGTGAGGACACAAGGACGGGAGGACAATGTCCTCATGTAGGTGAAAGGTAGACACCACCCTTGGCAAAAGGGAAGGTCGCGGATGCAACACCGCCTTATCCTTATGGATGACTAAATATGGCGACTTGCAGGACAAAGCCGCCAACTCAGACACTCGTCAAACAGAAGTGATTGCCACTAAAAGGCCACCTTCTGAGACAAGACAAGAGATGAATATCCCGGATATTCCCAAAAAGGAGGTTCCTGGAGGACCTAGAGCACCAAATTCAGATCCCACGGTGGGAGAGAAGGCTTGACAGGAGGGAGCACATGGCGAACCCCCAACACAAGGTGCTAACCAAGAAATGACCCGCTAGAGGTCGCTGAAAGAAGACGGCCAAGGCCGAAATCTGATCCTTGATGGTACTCAAAGCAAGCTTTTGGGTCACTCCACACTGTAGAGGACGCAGGATTCTGTGGACGGAATACATCCGAGGACGCCAGTCCAGCGCTTCGCATATGGCGATATAAGCTTTCCAGGCACGGTGATAGAACTGCCTGGAAGAAGACTTCCGTGTCCTTAACATGGTCAAAATGACAGAGTCCGAGAGATCTCGGTCCCTCAACACCTGGCTTTTAACAGCTCTGCCGTTAAAGCCAGAGACTGTAAGCCGGATGAAACATAGGACCTTGAGACTGAAGGTCCTCCCTCATCGGCAACCGCCAGGGAACGTCCGCAACGAGACGTACCAGATCAGCGTACCAGTGACGCTGAGGCCAATCCGGAACAATTAGGATCACCGGAGTTTATATCAGGCGATAAGGACCCTATGGGGCCACCAACGCATCCGAGTCATCGCCCAAGGATCCCTGGATCTGGCCACAACCTCGACCCTTGCGACTGAGTCGAGAGGCCATCAGGTCCACATCCGACGTGCCCCCCCGTCGGCAAAGGAGTTGAAATATGCAAGGACCACTCTTCCTGGTCCGGCGTCTGGCGATTGGCGACTCAGATAGTCCGCCCCTACAGAGCCGGCACGTTTCTTCCGGCCCACTTCAGGATACGGATTACCTCGGAAGCCGCAGCTGAGCTCCGAGTCCCCCCGTGATGGTTTACATACGCCACCGCCGTGGCGTTGTCCGACTGGCTCCTGATGGAGCGACCCCGTACTCTCTCCGACCTGAGGAGAGACACAGTCTGATGGCCCGCATTTCCAGAACAGTGATTGGTAAACGGGCTCGTCCGGAGTCCAAGGCCTTGAGCCGACAGGACTCCCCAGACTCCACCCCAGCCCGTCAGGCTGGCGTCCGTCGTGAGTACCGTCCATTGGATGGGAGGGGAACGACTTTCCGGACCGAAGAGCCGAGGGTCCCAACCACCCTGTCAGGGACGCCCTGACCAGGTGAATCATCTGGATCCGAAGATCCAAGGATAACGGGGATTTGTCCCAGGTGGACAAGATCTCCTTCTGCAATGCCCTGGTGTGTGATTGGGCATACGGAATGGCCGCGAAGGAGGCCACCAGGAGTAACGGGACTCTCATGCAAACAACGGATTGACAACCATGTTCGGGATGTCAGCACCCGCACCGCAGTGTCAGCAACTTCTCCAGAGGTAGGATACCTTTGCCTCCAAGGAGTCCAGAACTAGAACTAGAGACTCCAGACACTGAGTCGGGACCAGGACTGACTCCTGAATGTTCAGGAATCACCCGAAGTCCCTGAGGGTCTAATTGACGATAGTCACCTTTCCTCTAAGTCTGAGCCACTTTCTGCTCATAGCAGAAGACCGTCCAGATAGCCCACGACAGCAATACCTCGCTGTAACAGAAGGCTAGAACCGGAGCAAGCACCTTGGTGAACACCCTTGGTGCCGAGGCAAGGCCGAAAGGAAGAGCCACAATCGAGAGTGGACTTCGCTGATCGCAAGGCGCAGAAACTTCTGGTGACTTGCGCAGATCGGAACATGCAAGTAGGCGTCCTTGAAGTCCAAGGACGCCAGAAGAAAATCCCTTTGGTGGAGTGTAGCGATCACCGTGCGAATGGATCCCATGCGGATTTTCTGCACCTTCTCGAAGGCATTCAGGGCCTTGAGGTCCAGGATAGGTCGAACCACGTCCTATTTTTGGGACGACAAACAGATTCGAGCAGAATCCCTGAAAACTCTCCTGTGACGGAACCGGCACAATCACTCCGGACCTGATCAAATCCTGTACAGCCCCCAAGAGGGCTGCCCGACAGGTAGGAAGGAGAGGAAGATTCAAGGGAAAGAATCTGTGTGGGGGCCAGGATCGGAATACTATCCTATAACCTGAGGTGACCACCTCGCACACCCACCAGTCAGAGATTCGGGAGGTCCACCGATCCGTGAACCTGCGAAGACGTCCCCCCACCCCAGAGTCGGGCGGAGGCAAGACTTCACGCGGAGGCGGGCTTGGGAGCCACTTGTTTGGCTTACGCACCCAGGGGCACTTGTGCCCACCAGCCGCACTGCCGTCAGTCTGAGAGGGCCTACCTGTGGACTCTGACTGACGAAAAAACCCCTGTTTTGCTGGAAAGGAAGGCCCCTGTTTGTGGCGGGCCTCCTCACCCTTGCTAGTCTAAGGAAGAAGAGTGCGTTTACCTCCCGTGACATCCATGACGATGTCATCCAGAGCAGCACCGAAAGGTCTACCGCCTTTAAAATAGTAGATCCGTCAGGAGCTTCCTAAGGCTAGGTCAGCAGACCAGCATTTCAACCAGATAAGACGACACAATACCACCGCCGAGACAGAGGCCCTGGATATTAAAGGGGCCGCGTTCAGCGTGGCGTCGCACACAGAAACCAGGCCCTGAACCAGTTGGTGGGCCAGAGCAACTGTGTCTGGAGGAAGAATATGCTCCTGTACAGCTAGGTGCAACATTTTTGCCCAACCTGTAAGTGTTTTAGACACAAGGGTCGCCGCTACCACAGGTCGTAGGGCGGATCCCAACAAGGCAAACATGGTTCTGCTCACCACTTCTGGCCTCCTGTCAGTGGGGTCCTCAAATGCAGGAGTCCCCTCCATCGGGAGAGTGATGGCCTTGTTCAACCGGGCGACTGGAGGGTCGACCACTGGGGGAGAAGCCCACTTTTTAAGTAGGGCATCTTCAAGGGGTACCTGATAGACAAACGCCGCGGGACCATAAAAAAATTCTTCTGCGGCTTTTCCCAGACCTTATCAATGAGCTGGTCAAAGAAAGTACAATGGAAAAAAACCCTTTAGAAGGCCTGGCCTTAAAAGAACCAAAGGAGACAGTATCCGCCTGAGGTTCTGCATCCGCAGCATTTGAGCTTGAGAGTGTCCCTCACCGCAGTCATGAGCACACTAACAAGCGCCCTGTCATTTACTGACTCAGAACTGGAGTTTCCCTCATAAGGAATGTCCTGTTCAAAACCATCCATACATTCAGAACTAGGGTCCTGAGCGATAGTGGCTAGGCCCATATCTGAATCAGCGCACCGCCCTCGAGTAGATAAAGTGGGGAGAGGGCGCCTTTTTGCACCTTGCGCTTGCACACAGCTCCCATCCTGGTCAGAAATTGATTCCAGGGCTGCCCACAACAGGTCCATAGGGACCGCAGTGCTGAAGCACTGCCTGTTGCCACTGACATTTTTAGGGGAAGCTGGTGACACAGACTCCATATTGTCCCTCTCTGAGACTCTCTCAGATAAAAAGTCCACCCACAGGCTGTGCTGACTGAGGAGGGGGCGCCCAGGGGACTCACCAAACCGGACCAGGGACCGCTTAGTTCCGCTGTCTGTACCGCGCTGTGTCAGCGCTGGTAAGCTGTGAGGAGACTGTGAGGAGATTCGCGCTGCTAAAGCAGCGCTAGAGGCCAAACTAGTGCTGAAAAGCGCGCGGGCTACAAGAAAATGGCTGCTGCACTTCACTGAGGCGATCCGCGGCAAGATGGCCGCCATGACGCAGTTAAAATGAAACAGCACACACGCACAGCGCCACTCAGCGCTCAGGCCCCAAAAAAAAAAAAAAAACACACAAAAAAGCCCCAAGGCATACATTGCAGACCAGCATGAGCCCCCCAAGAACAGTGTGACCCCCAAGCACCCCACACAGTCAGCGCCAGTAATGGTGACAGAGAGCGACAATAAAATACAGGGGGAGACAGGGAAAATCCCCCACAGAGAAACACACAGCCCTTTGTACTCACCTGCAGGCAGGAGAGACTACTTACCCGTCCCCTGAGGGACACACTGGTGTTTCTGACAGGACTATCACAGTGCAGTACTGAGTAGCTGTCGGCCCGGTCCACCGCGAAAGATACAGTCAGTCAGGAGCTGTTCAGTCTTGAGAGGACCGTGGGAGCATGAAAGCAAACCCGGCCACCCCTGGAGTCATGGGGCCTGTCGTGAACTGAGTCTCACGCACAGAAGGCGAGGATCAGCACGCTCGATGGTCGGACAGGGAAGACTACGAGGATATCTTGTACCCAACCTGTTGCCCAGCCGACAGTTGATAGAAGATTCTCAAAATTAAAATAAAAAAGAATCCCAAAAAGGAATAAAATAGGTCAGGAGACTGGCTCCTGAGGGAGCCACGTCTTCTCCTTCTGCTAGGCAGAAAAAAAACTGAAGTCTGCTGACTGTAGTGGGAGGGTTATGCCCGGAGGGACCGCCCCCTGGGTGGGGCTGTTCAGCTCTGGCTTTTAGAATGTATGTATAACATCTCACATTCTGCCTAGGTCTTCTCCTGCAAGCAGGGACATAACCCACGTGTAAAGTGTAAAGAGACACCCTGTCAGTCCATGGATGATAAGAGAAAAAACCTTCTGTGTACAGCAGCCCCCTCAGTCCTCCTAATACTTACCTGAGACCCATCTCGATGTTGCATGAGAGTCTCAGCTGTCCAAGACTCCCCTCCTGATTGGCTGAGACAGCAGCGGGCTGCCATTGGTCTCGTTGCTGTCAAAAGACAGTGAGCCAACGAGGAGAGATGGACGGAGCCGCAGCTCCATGTCTAAATGGACACACAAAGCAGTGGCTCGGCTCGAGAGCCCCCATAGCAAGCTGTTTGCTGTGGGGTACTCAGCAGAAGGGAGGGGCCAGGTGCTCTGGCGAGGGACCCAAGAAGAGGAGGATCAGAGCTGCTCTGTGCAAAACTGCTGCTGAGAGCAGGCAAGTAAAACATGTTGGTTATTTTTGAAAAAAAAAAACAAACAAAAAAAAATAAAACAAGACAACTTTAGGATCATTTTAAGGCTGCCATCTGTATCTTAAAGTGGAAGTAAACCCCCCTATGGTTTTCAGCCAAGGGAGCTGCCATCTTTGCCTCTGTATAATCTAAAACTGCCATGATGCTGCACATGTGATCAGTTATGACACCAGTCATTGGATGGTTTGACAGTTTGGTTGAGAGCACAACCAATGGGAGTGTTACATTTCCGGCACGTGCCGGCAATGAAACTGTTTTATGGATGGGTTTACTTCCGCTTTAAGGCTGGGTTCACACTGATACTTCACGACAGTCATACGACTTTCATCCTATTTTGCTCTGCGACATCAGTCCTACATTGGTCCTACATCCAGCCGACTTGAATGAACAGGATACTACTTTGATCCAACTTTGTGATAGTCTAACTTGTCCTTTGACCAATCAAAACAATCCCAGTGTGAGATAAATTCCTTTTACTGCTGCTGTATTCACCATGTCGGATGTCAAAAGTCAGATGGTTAGGACAAGGATCCTACTTCAATGATATTCAATGGGCTGAAGTAGGATCAAAGTCGGGCCAAAGTAGTACAGGGAGCATTTTCAAAGTTGGACCGACTTGTGTCGGACCAGTTAAGACGGCTCACATAGGGAATCATTGATTTTCACACGTCATGAGCTCCCAATGTCGGAGCGTTTGTCGGACCAGTGTGAACCCAGACTTAGGGTGCTGATGGCAAGTCTTTGAATGAACTCCATCCTGCAAAAATTATCTTAAACTTGACACCACTGGGAAAAAAAAAAAACATTCCTATAGATGGTCTGCGTAACCTTTACGCACCAATCGGACGGCACCAATCACTCTATCCCATAGGCCTTTAGGATGGCTTTTTTCAAGGCACCAAGCTGATAGCTTCAGGGTTCGTACTTGTAGAAAAACTACAGGCCCCTGGTCCAGAAGTTCCCATTTGTCCAGGAACCTTGAGGGAGGGGCTCCACTGACAGACAACCGGCTGGAAAACCAGGGTCTATTGGGCCAATTAGAAGCCAAAAAAATGAAGTAAATGTGTAAAAGATGAAAACTCCATGGGCGAACCAGAGGGCTCAAATCAATTGCGTTAAAAAAACTCAAGTCGTACTTAACTCAGGAACATACAATTCATCGGAAAAAAAAAAGAAAGCACAAGTTAATTTTTTTAAATTTTGCGTTATTTTATGTGTATTTTTGCACCTTAGTTTAATGTAGGCCGGACTCTCGACTGCAGTCGAAAAAGAGGTGCCCCTCCAAAATCCATACCAGACCCATACATATGGTGTCTATACCCAACTCCCCATCATTTCTACTTAAAGTGATGGTAAAGTTGTTATTTTTTTTTTTTAAATAAACATGTCACACTTACCTCCTTCTGTGCATTTGGTTTTGCTCAGAGCCGCCTGGATCCTCCTTTTCTCGGGTCCCTCTTCACTGCTCCTGGCCCTCCCTCCTGTCGAGTGCCCCCACAGCCTGCTATGTGAGCACCTGAGCCAAGTCTCCATTCAGACATGGAGCCCCGACACAGCCCACCCTCTTTCTCCCCTGATTGGCTAACTGACTTTGACAGCCACGGGAGCCAATGGCGCCACTGCTGTGTCTCAGTCAAATCAGGAAGAGAGTCCTGGATGGCCAAGACACTCGTGGACATCGCTGGAAAGAGATGGGGCACAGGTAAGTAATTAGGGGGGTGCTCAGGAGGCTGGTACACCAAAGGTTTTTTATCTTCATGCATAGAATGCATTAGGTTGGAAAAAACAAAACAAGAAGAGAAAAGAAGCCCTGAACCTCTGCATTTAATTGTTATTCTCATTCATAACTGCAAAGTGAACAGCCAGAGGTGCCTGGATCCTGGATGGAGGAAAACACACTGCCCAGTGATCTCCTGGCTTGCGGTTCCATCTTTTAAAACAGATCTCCCAGTTGCCGGCGTCCTTGCACCGGTGGGCACAGGCAGGTGGCATTTATGGGTACAGATGAGAATACACTGATGGGCACTGAGGCCGCACTTATGGGCACTGATAAGCAGGGCAGCCATCAGAAATTTTTGGGCCCCATACACAGATTTAGGCTTGGGCTGGGAGATCGTTTGTGTAATGCACAGCATGGCTCCCCTCCACCGTCCTGCCTTCTTCTGGCCCCAGCGGGCCCCTCACAATTGCGACGGCTGTACCCCCCTGATGGCAGCCCTGCTGATAAGACTGCACTGATAAGCAGTGGACACCGTCCACTGCTTTACTGACACTGTTCACTGCCAAATATCTGTAGGAGAGGTTTCCACCATCCCTGCAAAGTTTGCAGTTATTTTTTATGTCTTATTTTCAGTTTGATGTGTATTATATAGATAATACATATCACAGAAACCGGTATTGTGGGAATATTGAAGCTGTTCCAACAGGTCCTCCTCCTTGGCAGAATACATGCTGCATTGGGCAGCAAATCTTCAGGGACCTATGTTGTGTCCCAGAAGATCGCTGGCAGGGAGGGGCCGCCTAGGGCGAGAGGAGTCGCCTAAGCGGCCGAGGACAGGAAGGAGGAAGTGGGACAGGAAGTCCCACTAAAGAGGACACCCCCCCCAAAGGAAATGACATGCCAAATGTGGCATGTCAGGGGGCAAGGAGTGCTTAAAGCGGAAGTTCCAATTTTGGGTGGCACTCCGTTTTAGTAAGGAACTTCACAAATGTAATAACCGTTTAGTGTTTTGTGTAGAGGGTGTACTAATTGGGGATTTTTTGCCAACCCCAGAGTTCTGCTTTAAAGCCAAAACTTTTCATTTTGGATATAGTAGGGAAGGGTTGAAAGATGGATATAAGCGACCAGTTAAATTAGAGAGTTAATCTCTCCAACGGAGAAACAGACGGCTATAGAAACCTGCCAGTGGTTCTTTCCTTTACCACTCTATTCAAATAAAAAAAAAAAAAAAAAAACGATTAAACATGACATATATACTAGAGCTGCAGCCCTCAGTCAGATAGTCTCAGTGGCAAGCCATGACTCCAAACAAGTGAATGACACCAGTTGGAGCCTGCTTTGTCCTAGTGCACTGTGCATCTGAACTACTCAGGGACGTGCGCCCCCTACCAGGAAGTACAAGTGAGTGGTGCTGTACAACCTTCAGTCAGCAGCACTGCATAGAAAATTATTTAAAATGTTTGGGCACACATATGAAACAAAGCATGTACTGCAGAATGTTTCACTGCTTACTTAGAATTAATTTTAATACTACTTTAAAGTGTCACTAAACCCACATCATAAAAAAAAACAAAAAAAAAACATCTATCAATAAATGCTGTATTAGATGCTGTTCATACTCGGTCACTATGAGATACATTTTCTGTAAAAAACCTGGTTGATCCTGCTGCTCTCCATCACCATCTTCTGTCCATGTCTCCAATTCAGCTAGGGATTTGGCAGCTGTCATGGCAACTCTGAACATGCTCAGTTTTCAGTGAGTTTCTATGCTGAACATTTCCTCTCCATCACATCTGAGCAGCCCATGTGACTAATCGAGTCACACATGTGGGCGTATACACAGTGGTAAACAGCCAGCCCACCCCCGCCCCTCCATACCTACTAACCAGCTAAACACAATTGGGATGGGATATTACATATAGATTAATGGAGGCTTCACCTCCCTCTTATTTTAGGACACAGGCTGGAGGGGCGTGACACAGCCTATGACTGGCAGAAATCTACCAAAACGCCATGTTCTTGCCAAAAAAAATTGGATTTTTGTACTCACCATAAAATCCTTTTCTCTGACGTCCATGGACTGACACAGCTTCTAATACTGAAACACGTGGGTATATGTCCCTGTTAGAAACATACATTCTAGAAAAAAACAAACAGAGCTGAACAGCCCCGCCCTGCGAGGGCGGTCCCTCCGGACATAACCCTCCTACCTGCAGCTAGCAGCCTCAGTTTGTAACAAAGCAGTACAAAACTTAAAGAAGGGTGGGTGCTGTGTTAGTCCATGGACGTCAGAGAAAAGGATTTTACGATGAGTACAAAAATCCTATTTTCTCTTATCCATGGACTGACACAGCTTCTAATACTGAAACACGTGGGACGTCCCAAAGCAGTATCAGAAAGAGGGTGGGAGCAGTAAAGGAAAACTCCACTCCAAACAAGGGAGGAGTTGCAACTTTAAACAGCGGCCTGCAACCCTTGCGGCCGAAGGAAGCATCCAAAGATGCAGCCACATCAACCTTATAGAACTTAGAAAAGGTATGAATGGACGACCAGGTCGCCGCCTTGCACACATATGCAACCGACGCTAGATGTCAGAAAGCCCAGGGAGCACCAATTGCCCTGGTGGAATGCGCCGTAACCGGAAAGGGAGGCGCCCGCCCCTTACGGGCATAGGCCTGTATAATGGTCTGTCTGATCCACCTAGAAAAGGTGGCAGACGACACCACTTGGCCCTGTTTTGGACCAGAGACAAACACAAACAGTGAGTCAGACTTCCGAATGGAAACAGTAGCAGACAGATACACCCGTAAGGCTCGTACCACATCCAATGTGTGAAGCGCAAACTCTCAGGGATGCGATGGGTGAGGACACAAGGACGGAAGAACAATGTCCTCATTAAGGTGAAAGGCCGAGACCACCTTTTGAAAGGAAAGACGGTCGTGGGCGCAACACCGCCTAATCCTTATGAAGGACCAAGTAAGGAGACTTGCAGGACAAGGCCGCAAACTCAGACACCCGTCAAACAGAAGTAATGGCCACTAAGAAAGCCACCTTCTGGGACAAGGTCAAGAGAGGAATCTCTCTGATATTTTCAAAGGGATGTTCTTGGAGAACAGAGAGCACCAAATTCAGATCCCAAGGAGGGGGTGGAGGCTTGACAGGGGGGGGGGGATCACATGGCGAACCCCCTGCACAATCAAGGAATGGCCCACTAGCGGTCATTGAAAAAGACAGCCCGGGCCGAAATCCAACCCTTGATGGTACGCAGGGCCAGCTTTTGGGTCACACCACGCTGTAAGAACAGCAAAATCCTGGGAACGGAATACGTCCGTGGACGCCATCAAGCTCCTCGCACATAGCGATGTAAGCCTTCCAGGTACGGTGATAGATCTTTTCTGGAGGAAGATTTCCGTGCCCACAACATAGATGAGATGACTGAATCCGAGAGACCTCGGTCCCTCAGCACCTGGCTTTTAACAGCCATGCCAATAAAGCCAAGGACTGTAAAGCAGGATGAAGTATGGGACCATGAGACAGAAGGTCCACCCAAATAGGCAGTCGCCAAGGAACATCTGCGACTAGCCGAACTAGAACGGCATACCAATGTCACCGTTCCGGTGATCCTCATTGCTCCGGAATGGCCTCGGCCCCTACTCTGCGAAGCAACAACAGTAGCGGAGGGTAAGCATACATCAGGCGATACTGCCCCCACGGGCCACCAACGCGTCTGGCGCGTCTTCCCAGGGATCCCTGGACCTGGCCACGAATCTCGACATCTTGCGAGTGAGTCGAGAGGCCAGAAGGTCCACATCCGGTGCCCCACCTCCGGTAAAGGAGGTGAAAACCGATGTAAGGACCCTTCCCCTGGAATGCACACGGCCGACAGGACAGTCCTGCAGCGGAATGGGTATGATAATCCCAAGGAGACCCCGCAATGTATCGGAGAAGGGAGGCCCCGGCTTACGGGGTGCCTCAATTGTTGGTCAAGAAAGGCAACCTGACAGAGCTTCCCTAGAAACTCGGTCAGTGGACCAGTAACTCAGCCTCTACAGGTGGCGCAAACCCACCCCGGGCACAGAGACCCTAGAGGATAAAGCAGTTGCAGTGCACCTGCTGGTCGACTGATAGATGAAGCAGGAGGCTTTTTCCCAGTCATTGAGCTTCAGAAACGCCAGAGACGCAGCCACTAATGGGCGTAACGCTAACCTCAGCATGGCGAACACAGTCCAAGCCAGCGCTTCTGATCACCACCGAAGGGCAGGTGGAAGGTGGTACCCGTGATACCAGGGATTCTTATGACAATGCTCCATCCAGCAGCTACTCCATTGATAAGTGCTGATTGCACAAACACATAGTTTATACTGTGTATTGCGTCAAAATTGCACAATTAGAGCGTGGGAGGAAACCCCCTCAGCCACAAAGAGCATAGTACAACCACATATGGCGTATGTAGTTTAGTATGTGTGGATAAACATATTAAACATGGTTTATACTGTGCCAGCGACGAAGGCGCGCACATCATTGGGGCGTGGGCGGAAACCAGCCACGCAGACTGCGTACACAACCGTGTAGGCATGTTAGCATGCGAATAAACAAATTGCACATGTTTATGCTGTGCATAGCGCTGAAAATGCGCACACCATTGGAGCGCGGGGGAAAAACCGGAGCACCCGGATGAAACCCACGCAGACTGCATACGCATACCGTGTAGGTACTATAGTATGTGTGATAAACATTTTGAACATGTCTATGTGTGCATAGCACCGAAGGCGCGCACACCGTTAGCGCATGGGAGGAAACCGGAGTACCCGGAGGAACCCCACGCAGACCCAGAGAATACAATACATACATCTACTGTGAATGTATTTAGTGTTGTGTATAAACATAATGTGTATGTTTATACTGTGTATGGCACCGAAGGCGCGCATGTCATGTAGCGTGGGCGGAAACCGGAGGACCTGGAGGAAACCCACGCAGACTGCACACATACCGTGTAGGTATGTTAGCATGTGAATAATCAAATCGCACAAGTTTCACTGGTGGCCAGAGAGTACAATACATACATAAACTGTGAATGTATTTAGAGTCGTGTATAAACATATTGTGTATGTTTATATTGTGTATGGCACTGAAGATACAGCATTGGAACGTGGGAGGAAACCCACGCAGCCACAGAGATCAATAACACATACATACACTGAATGTATCCAGTGTAGAGTTATAAGATAAGTTTAAATGATGGCGCCGAGGCGCATAATCTTCTCTGTATCATTCCAACCTGCTTAAATGTGCTGCCGAAGCAGCATGCAGGTAAAAGGTAACCTCTGACACCTCAGACCGTGGTCCTGTCAGAGCTCAGAGCGGTCCCCAGGAAATGGCGGGAAATCACAGGTGCAGAGACCCTGTTGTTGCCTCAGAGACATCACACAGAAGGCTCACAGGGACTAGAGAAATAAATGAATAAAGTCCCCCCCCACACCATGCTGCACTGCACCGACCGGAGGGGGGGGGCCACTGTGTACCACTGTATCTTCCATGCTGCTCGCGACGCAGCGTGTGAGGAAGCTGTGTAAAAAAAGAGCTTGAAAATAACCAAAGGAGACAGCGGCCGCCTGAGGTACCTCAGCCACAGCATTCAGCTTGAGAGTGTCCCTCACAGCATCAATGAGTTCACTTACAAGCGCCCTGTCATTTACTGACTCAGAACTGGAGTCTTCCTCACAAGGAATGTCCTGTTCAAGCACATCAAAATATTCAGAGCTAGGGTCCTGAGCAGCAGCAGGTAGGCCCATATCTGAATCAGAGCACTCCCCATTTGGAGATTGTGTGGGGAGAGGGCGCTTTATTGCTCCCTTACGCTCGCACACCGCTTCCATCCTGACAAGAAATGTTTCCAGGACTGCCGACAACTGGTCTATAGGGACCGCAGGTGCTGGAGCACTGCCAGTTGCCTCTGACAAGAGTGGGGAAGCAGGTGAACCAGACTTCATACTCGCCACCCTCTGAGACCTTATGCACAATAAAGTGAATAAACAGTCCACCCACTGGCTGCACTGACTGAGGAGGGGATACCCAGAGGACTCACCAACCCTTCAGAGGACCGCTCAGCTCCGCTGTATGCACCGCACTGCCAGCGCGAGTGAAGCCTGAGGAGAGTGTGAGGAGATTTGCACCGCAGCAGCGGCGATAGCGAGCAAAAACTAAAGTGAAAGTGCTGCGGCTTCAAGAAAATGGCCCCCGGCCGTGTACAATACTGCGCCATTGATCCACGGCAAGATGGCCGCCGAGCACAGCAAAATTACAGCCAAAGCGCCTAATGGCGTCTCCAAACACCCCACATTTTCTCGGCCCCAGCACAGAGACATGAGCGCCCCCCCCCGCCAGGCCAGAGTGACCCCCAGGTAACCCCACACAGCTCAGCACCAGATTAGGGTGCAGAAAGCAGCATACAGGGGGAGACAGGGAAAACCCCCCCCCATACAGAGAAACACACCCAGCATGTACTCACCTGATGCAGGAGAGACTACTTACCCATCCCAGAGGGACCCACTGGCATGTTTCAGACAGACCTATCACAGAGTAGTACTGAGTAGCTGTCGGCCCGGTCCACCGCAAAAGATACAGCAGGTACTAATCAATCTTGTGAGGACCGCGGGAGCATAAAAATAAGGATTTTACGGTGAGTACAAAAAATCCTTTCTCTGACATCCATGGACTGACACGGTGTCTCTTTACACTTTACACGTGGGTTATGTCCCTGCTTGCAGGAGAAGACCTAGGCAGAATGTGAGATGTTATACATACATTCTAAAAGCCAGAGCTGAACAGCCCCACCCAGATGGCGGTCCCTCCGGACATAACCCTCCCACTACAGTCAGCAGATTTCAGTTCGTAACAAAGCAGTACAAACTTAAAAAGGAAGGGTGGGTGCCGTGTCAGTCCATGGATGTCAGAGAAAAGGATTTTACGGTGAGTACAAAAAATCCTATTTTCTCTTACCATCCATGGACTGACACGGTGTCTCTTTACACGTGGGATGTCCCAAAGCAGTGTCAAGAGGGATGGGAGCAGTATAAATGGAAAAAAACAAAAACTTCACTCCAAGAAGGCAGAGCTCCTCAACGGAGGAGTCGCAACTTTAAACATCGGCCTGCAGCACCCTGCGGCCAAAGGAAGCATCCGGAGATGCAGCCACATTAACCTTATAAAACTTAAAAGGCATGAACAGACGACCAGGTCGCCACCTTGCACACTTGTGCAACCAACACTTGATGTCGGAAAACCCAGGAAGCACCA
The DNA here is from genome assembly GCA_029206835.1 of Rana muscosa. NCBI lineage: Eukaryota > Metazoa > Chordata > Amphibia > Anura > Ranidae > Rana > Rana muscosa. The sequence continues at coordinate 928,930,066 of CM055116.1, read as the reverse complement.
ATTGCCCTGGTGGAATGCGCCGTAACCGGAAAGGGAGGCGCCCGCCCTTTGAGAGCATAGGCTTGAATGACGGTTTGTCTGATTCCCCTAGAAATGATGGCAGACGAAACCGCTTGGCCCTGTTATGGACCAGAGACAGTCACAAACAGTGAGTCGGACTTTCGAATAGAAGCAGTAGCAGACAGGTACACCCGTAAGGCTTGTACCACATCCAATATGTGCAGCGCAAACTCTCTGGGATGCGATGGGTGAGGACACAAGGAAGGGAGGACAATGTCCTCATGTAGGTGAAAGGTCGACACCACCTTTGGCAAAAAGGAAGGTCACGGATGCAACACCGCCTTATCCTTATGGATGACTAAATATGGCGACTTGCAGGACAAAGCCGCCAACTCAGACACCCATCAAACAGAAGTGATTGCCACTAAAAGGCCACCTTCTGAGACAAGACAAGACAAGAGGGGAATATCCCGGATATTCCCAAAAGGAGGTTCCTGGAGGACCGAGAGCACCAACTTCAGATCCCACGGTGGGAGAGGAGGCTTGACAGGAGGGAGCACATGGCGAACCCCCAACACAAGGTGCTAACCAAGAAATGACCCGCTAGAGGTCGCTGAAAGAAGACAGCCAAGGCCGAAATCTGATCCTTGATGGTACTCAAAGCAAGCTTTTGGGTCACTCCACACTGCAGAGGACGCAGGATTCTGGGGACGGAATACGTCCGAGGACGCCAGTCCAGCGCTTCACATATGGCGATATAAGCTTTCCAGGCACGGTGATAGATCTGCTTGGAGGAAGACTTCCGTGTCCTTAACATGGTCAAAATGACCGAGTCCGAGAGACCTCGGTCCCTCAACACCTGGCTTTCAACAGCCCTGCCGTTAAAGCCAGAGACTGTAAGCCGGATGAAACATAGGACCTCGAGACTGAACGTCCTCCCTCATCGGCAACCGCCAGGAAACGTCCGCGACGAGACGTACCAGATCAGCGCACCAGTGATGCTGAGGCCAATCCGGAACAATTAGGATCACCGGAGTTTATATCAGGCGATAAGGACCCTATGGGGCCACCAACGCATCCGAGTCATCGCCCAAGGATCCCTGGATCTGGCCACAACCTCGACCCTTGCGATTGAGTCGAGAGGCCATCAGGTCCACATCCGGCGTGCCCCACCGTCGGCAAAGGAGTTGAAATATGCAAGGACCACTCTTCTTGGTCCGGCGATTGGCGAATCAGATAGTCCGCCTGCCCATTGTCTATGCCCAGAATGTAAATGGCCTACAGAGCCGACACGTTTCTTCCGGCCCACTTCAGGATACGGACTACCTCGGAAGCCGCAGCTGAGCTCAGAGTCCCCCCTTGATGGTTTACATACGCCACCGCCGTGGCGTTGTCCGACTGGCTCCTGATGGAGCGACCCCGTACTCTCTCCGACCTGAGGAGAGACACAGTCCGATGGTCCGTATTTCCAGAACAGTGATTGGTAAACGGGCTCGTCCGGAGTCAAAGGCCTTGAGCCGACAGGACTCCCCAGACTCCACCCCAGCCCGTCAGGCTGGTGTCCGTCGTGAGTACCGTCCATTGGATGGGAGGGGAACGACTTTCCGGACCGAAGAGCCGAGGATCTCAACCACCATGTCAGGGGCGCCCTGACCAGGTGAATCACCTGGATCTGAAGATCCAAGGACAACGGGGATTTGTCCCAGGTGGACAAGATCTCCTTCTGCAATGCCCTGGTGTGTGATTGGGCATACGGAACGGCCGCGAAGGAGGCCACCACGAGTCCCGGGACTCTCATGCAAAAAAACGGATTGACAACCATTTTCGGGATGTCAGCACCCGCACCGCAGACTGAGGTGTCAGCAACTTCTCCAGAGGTAGGATACCTTTGCCTCCAAGGAGTCCAGAATCAGAACAAGATACTCCAGACACTGAGTCGGGACCAGGGCTGACTCCTGAATGTTCAGGAACCACCCGAAGTCCCTGAGGGTCTAATTGACGATAGTCACCTTTCCTCTAAGTCTGAGCCACTTTCTGCTCTTAGCAGAAGATCGTCCAGATAGCCCACGACAGCAATACCTCACTGTAACAGAAGGCTAGAACCGAAGCAAGCACCTTGGTGAACACCCTTGGTGCTGAGGCTAGGCCGAAAGGAAGAGCCACAATCGATAGTGGACTTCGCTGATCGCAAGCGCAGAAACTTCTGGTGACTTGCGCAGATCGGAACATGCAAGTAGGCGTCCTTGAAGTCCAAGGACGCCAGAAGAAAATCCCTTTGGTGGAGTGTAGCGATCACCATGCGAATGGATTCCATGCGGAATTTCTGCATCTTCTCGAAGGCATTCAGGGCCTTGAGGTCCAGGATAGGTCGAACCATGTCCTATTTTTGGGACGACAAACAGATTCGAGTAGAATCCCTGAAAACTCTCCTGTGACGGAACCGGCACAATCACTCCGGACCTGATCAAATCCTGTACAGCCCTCAAGAGGGCTGCCCGACAGGTAGGAAGGATAGGAAGATTTGAGGGAAAGAATCTGTCTGGGGGCCAGGATCGGAATACTATCCTGTATCCTGAGGTGACCACCTCGCACACCCACCAGTCGGAGATTCGGGAGGACCACCGATTCGTGACCTGCGAAGTCGTCCCCCACCCCAGAGTCGGGCGGAGGCAAGACTTCACGCGGAGGCGGGCTTGGGAGCCGCTTGTTCGGCTTACGCACCCAGGGGCACTTGTGCCCACCAGCCGCACTGCCGTCAGTCTGAGAGGACCTACCCGTGGACTCTGACTGACGAAAAAAACCCATTTTGCTGGAAAGGAAGGCCCCTGTTTGCGGCGGGCCTCCTCACTCTTGCTAGTCTAAGGAAGAAGAGTGCTTTTACCTCCCATGACATCCATGACGATGTCATCCAGAGCAGCACCGAAAGGTCTACCACCTTTAAATGGTAGATCCGTCAGGAGCTTCCTAAGGCTAGGTCAGCAGACCAGCACTTCAACCAGATAAGACGACGCAATACCACCGCCGAGACAGAGGCCCTGGATATTAAAGGGGCCGCGTCCAACGTGGCGTCGCACACATAAACCAGGCCCTGAACCAGTTGGTGGGCCAGAGCAACTGTGTCTGGAGGAAGATTATGCTCCTGTACAGCTAGGTGCAACATTTTTGCCCAACCTGTAAGTGTTTAAGACACAAGGGTCGCCGCTCCCACAGGCCGTAGGGCGGATCCCAACAAGGCAAACATGGCTCTGCTCACCACTTCTGACCTCCTGTCAGTGGGGTCCTCAAATGCAGGAGTCCCCTCCATCGGGAGAGTGATGGCCTTGTTCAACCGGGCGACTGGAGGGTCGACCCTGGGGGAGAAGCCCACTTTTTAAAGTAGGGCATCTTCAAGGGGTATCTGATAGACAAACGCCGCGGGACCATAAAAAAATTCTTCTGCGGCTTTTCCCAGACCTTATCAATGAGCTGGTCAAAGAAAGTACATATGGAAAAACCTCTTTAGAAGGCCTGGCCTTAAAAGAACCAAAGGAGAGTGTATCCGCCTGAGGTTCTGCATCCGCAGCATCTTAGCTTGAGAGTGTCCCTCACCGCAGTCATGAGTACACTAACAAGCGCCCTGTCATTTACTGACTCAGAACTGGAGTTTTCCTCATAAGGAATGTCCTGTTCAAAACCATCCAATACATTCAGAACTAGGGTCCTGAGCGGTAGTGGCTAGGCCCATATCTGAATCAGCGCACTGCCCTCACGAAGTAAAGTGGGGAGAGGGCGCTTTTTTGCTCCCTTGCGCTTGCACACAGCTCCCATCCTGGACAGAAATGATTCCAGGACTGCCCACAACTGGTCCCTAGGGACCGCAGGTGCTGAAGCACTGCCTGTTGTCCACTGACATTTAGGGGAAGCTGGTGACAGAGACTCCATATTGCCCCCCTCTGAGACTCCTCAGATAAAAAGTCCACCCACAGGCTGTGCTGACTGAGGAGGGGGCGCCCAGGGGACTCACCAAACCGGACCAGGGACCGCTCAGTTCCGCTGTCTGTACCGCGCTGTGTCAGCGCTGATGAGCTGTGAGGAGATTTGCGCTGTTACAGCAGCGCTAGAGGGCAAAACTAGTGCTGAAGAGCGCGCGGGCTACAAGAAAATGGCCGCCGCACTTCACTGAGGCGATCCGCGGCAAGATGGCCGCCATGACTCAGCAAAAGTGAAAAAAACAGCACACACACACACAGCGCCACTCGGCGCTCAGGCCCCAAAACACACAAAAAAGGCCCCAAGCATATCTGCAGACCAGCATTAGCCCCTCCAAGAACAGTGTGACCCCCAGGCACCCCACACAGCACAGCGCCAGCAATGGTGACAGAGAGTGACAATGAAATACAGGGGGAGACAGGGAAAATCCCCCACAGAGAAACACACAGCTTTTTGTACTCACCTGCAGGCAGGAGAGACTACTTACCCGTCCCCTGAGGGACCCACTGGTGTGTTTCTGACAGGACTATCACAGTGCAGTACTGAGTAGCTGTCGGCCCGGTCCACCGCGAAAGATAGTCAGTCAGGAACTGTTCAGTCTTGAGAGGACCGTGGGAGCATGAAAGCAAACCCGGCCACCCCTGGAGTCATGGGGCCTGTCGTGAACTGAGTCTCACGCACACAAGGCGAGGATCAGCACGCTCGATGGTCGGACAGGGAAGACTACGAGGATATCTTGTACCCAACCTGTTGCCCAGCCGACAGTTGATAGAAGATTCTCAAAAATAAAATAAAAAAGAATTCCAGAAAAGGAATAAAAATAGGTCAGGAGACTGGCTCCTGAGAGAGCCACGTCTTCTCCTTCTGCTAGGCAGAAAAAAACTGAAGTCTGCTGACTGTAGTGGGAGGGTTATGTCCGGAGGGACCGCCCCCTGGGTGGGGCTGTTCAGCTCTGGCTTTTAGAATGTATGTATAACATCTCACATTCTGCCTAGGTCTTCTCCTGCAAGCAGGGACATAACCCACGTGTAAAGAGACACCGTGTCAGTCCATGGATGGTAAGAGAAAGCCCACCGGCCACCCCTGGAGTCATGGGGTATGTCGTAAACTGAGTCTCACATACACAGGGCGAGGATCAGCACGCTCGATGGTCGGACAGGGAAGACTACGAAGATACTAGTGTACCCAACCTGTTGCCCAGCCGACAGGTGATTGAAGGTCTCAAAAATTAAATTCTCAAAAGGAATAAAAAATTAAAAAATCTTCCAGGATACTGGCTCCTGAGAGAGCCACGTCTTCTTCTGCTAGGCAGAAAAAAACTGGGGCTGCTAGCTGCAGGTAGGAGGGTTATGTCCGGAGGGACTGCCCCCTGGGCGGGGCTGTTCAGCTCTGGTTTTTTTTCTAGAATGTATGTTTCCAACATTCTGCCTAGATCTTCTCCTGCGAGCAGGGACATATACCCACGTGTTTCAGTATTAGAAGCTGTGTCAGTCCATGGACGATAAGAGAAATATATATATTTGTATAACAATTTAAAAGTTTATTGATATTATTTATTCTCAGTACTCCAAAGGCTGTTTTTTTTTTTTTTTTTTTTTTTTACATTTTTAACGTGATAAGCTGCAGAGGACTAGAGGCTCCTCCTGCTTATGTTTCCCTGAAGACATGCTGGGAAAGAGCTGGGTCATGTGACAGCTGTATATCGATTAGGAAAAAGGTACTTCAATTTTTATTTTTAATTAAAATACTTACAAAGCCATCATCCACATATAAAAATAGAAGAGACAATGCAAAGAAAAGTGTGCGTGTTTAGTATTACTTTAAGTTACACAATAGCTTGCGTCTATATGCTATATTATCTTTTTGTAAACAAAAGTGGTGTGTTCCTTTAATTGTTTGATCAGGAGCAGGGATGGGACTGGTTGATGCTAACACAGCCTTTCTCCCTGTATTAGTATTCAGAAATGCTACAGTCACTTCCTGAAAACATCCAGAGAAAATTGCAGCATGTAATGCTATTAATGAAAACATATTTGTTAATAAACAAGATGACATGTTGAGCAGATGAACACTAAACTGACAGCAGAGCAAACAGCTGGAAGAAAATGAAGCCAGGGTTACCAAATGGAATGTGCTTCCCCAAGGCCTTGTCTAAATGTGTCACCGGGAACTACAGATGCAAGTCGTGTCTGTGCAAGTCAGATTGTAAAACTAGCCTGCAATCAACGAAACGGAAATCATGACTGGAAGAAAAACACCTCCGAGTATAGGTGTACACTGAGATAAACGCATGGAAAATCTTAAAATAACAGTTTAGCAACTGGAAATGTATTCCTTAAGGGGTACAGAGCAGAAACAGGTGCTTTAATATAGTACATCCCAAAAAGAGCTGTATAACAATATACAGTGGTCAGAAAAAAGAAGCCCCATCCCTGAAACGTAAGGGCTACATCACACCAGTAATCACCAAGACCCCGTTCACACTGGAGGCCTTTTTCAGGCGCTTTAGCGCTAAAAATAGTGCCTGAAAAATGCAAGCAGCTTCTTTGAGCCGCTTTAGGATGGTATATACACTGCTCCTAAAGTGCCCCTGCCCATTGAAATTAATGGACAGCGGCGCCTGCAAAACGCCGCAGCAGCGCTTTGCGGGTGCTTTTAACCCTTTATTCGGCTGCTAGCAGGGGTTAAAGGTACCCCGCTAGCCGCCGAAAAGTGTCTCTGAAACTACGGTAAAGTGCCGCTAAAACTATCAGCGCTTTACCGCAGACGCTTCCGTGCTGGCAGTGTGAAAGGGCTCTAAAATGTGCAGATAAAATACTCACCTGCTCAAATACAGCCAACTAGATGATGTAGGCATAGCTCATCCATCCGGTGAGAGTGCGTTACATACAACTAGTGAGTAACTGTATTCCCTGCTGTGTGTCGCACAGCAATCCCTGGGAGTTCTCACCAGAGACAGGATCACTCGTGTGACATCCACCCAAGTGAGTCTACTTTTATCATTTGCATCAGCAGAATCTAATAAAAAGACACACAACAGGCACCTGGATTACATCTCCTTGCATGTTAAGGGCCCGTTGACATCTGTGTTTAATAAGAACGCAATGTCAGTTTTTTTTTTTTTTTTTAAACATATTCCATTTTTAATGAGTTGCGCTGAACTTTAACGCAACACATAATGAGTTTAAGTCTAGGTTTCCACTATTGCGACCTGAAAGTCGCGCGATTTTCATGCGACTTGAAGCAATGCCTGTGTATTCTTGAGGTCTACGAATCTCAAGTCGCATCAAAGTTTGACCAAAGTAGTACAGGGACTACTTTGAAGTCACACATATATGAACGGTACTCATTGGAATTCATGGGGTACAACTTGTCATGCGACTTTGCAGTCCCAGGTCGCATGACAAGTCGCACTAGTGCAAACGTAGCCTTAGCCATGGTTCACATTGCAGGGGCGCGCGGCGATCGGAAGTGCAGTGTGTCAGTCTGACACACCACAACTCCGATCGTGGTATGAAGCCTCTGACAGGGGCTTCTTACCACATAATCAGCTGTAACCAATCAAGCGTGAACTAGGAAGTGCTGGTAAACGGCTCTCTTCGGTTCACGCTGACAGAGAGCCGATCAGCGCTGCCTATCGGTCTTTTTTCGTTTATAGAGCAAAAATTTAAAACCGCAGAGGTGATCAAATACCACCAAAAGAAAGCTCTATTTGTGGGAAGAAAATTATAAAAATTTCGTTTCGGTACAGTGTTGCATGACCGCGCAACTGTCATTCAAAGTGCGACAGCGCTGAAAACTAAAAATTGTCCTGGGCAGGAAGTGGGGAAGTGCCTGGTATTGAAGTGGTTAAATTACACACAGGTGGACACTATTTACTAATTAGGTGACTTCTGAAGGCAATTGGTTCCACTACATTTTAGTTAGGGGTATCAGAGTAAAGGGTGTCGAATACAAATGCACACCACACTTTTTAGATATTTGCAAAAAAATATAAAAAATGAAAACCATTTATAATTTTCCTTCCACTTCACAATTATGTCCCACTTTATGTTGGTCTATCATATAAAATACCAATAAAATATAATTTACGTTTTTTGGTTGCAACATGACAAAAGGTGGAAAATTTAAAAAGGGATATGAATTATTTTTCAAAGCACTGTAGCTGGCTCCTAAATTCAAAGCAAATTTGCCAAGCCCTGCTGTACCATGTGTTTGTATGAACAAGTATCCTGTTCTTTTTGTATTGCTTCCTTTGTGTGAAATCCCTGGTGTTCCTACCAGTCTCTCAGATTTCCTATTAAAAGCTGACCACACTAAGCATGGCAACACACACCGTGGTCAGTTTTCTAGCTGTGCTGCTTTCCTCCAATGATCAGACGTGTCCTCACATGTTATGCAGAGAATTTGTGTCCGATACATTATTTGCTGCGATCACGGCAGGAGTGTGGATCTGTGCGTGTAAACACACAGATCCACCTCCTGTCAGTGTGTTCCCAGTACAGAGGAACACAGATCGATCTCCTCCCCTTGTGAGTCTCCTCCCCCTACAGTTAGAATCACTCAATAGGGAACATATTAACCCCTTCAGCGCCCCCTAGTGTTAACCCCCTTCCCTGTCAGTCACATTTACACAGTAAAGTGCAGTTTTATAGCACCAATCGCTGTATAAATGTGAATGGTCCCAAAGACGTGTCAAACGTGTCCGATATGTCCGCCGCAATGTCACAATAAAAAAATAAATCGCAGATCGCCGCCATTACTAGGAAAAATAAATAAATAAATAAATAAAAATGCCATAAATCTATCCCCTATTTTGTAGACGCTATAACTTTTGCGCAAACCAATCAATATACGCTTATTGCGATTTTTTTTTTACCAAAAATATGTAGAATACATATTGGTCTAAACTGAGGAAAAAAATAAAAATAAAAAAAATTGATATTTATTAAATCAAAAAGTAAAAAAATAGTGTTTTTTTCAAAATTGGCGCTCTTCTTTTGATTTCATTTGGGTACAGTGTTGCATGACCGCGCAAATGTCATTCAAAGTGCAACAGCGCTGAAAACTAAAAATTGGTATGGGGTGAAAATGCCCTGTATGGAAGTGGTTAAACTACTAGACCATTTTTAGCTGAAGGAGAAAACACATGGTAAGATCATACAAACCAACAGCATACCACTTTTACAAAATGTTTTTAAAACCCGACATTTACCTGTGGCATTGGCTAAAATTGTGCAGTCACCATAACCACAGCACTTTAACCCCTTTGCGCCCAGCATACGACTATAAGCGGCCACAATGTGGCTCTACAATGCCGGGAGGCCGTCATTATACGGCCTCCCCTTTCCTCGCTCCCGAGCGCACATCGGGGAACTTCTGTGCTGGCCGTGTCCCTTGGACACAGCCATTCACAGATCGCGGTAAATAGCCAATCACAGCGGAGCCCAATGAGAGATGATCTCAAATGTAAACATATGATTTCATCTCTCATTGCCGGCTCTCCCTCCTCACACAGACACCGGGTGCGAGGAGGGAGAGCGGTCTGTCAGTGTGAGTTACACAGCTTCTTTCAGTGCCCAGTAAGAAAAACAGTGAAAACACAGTGCCCACCTGTGCCCCCTGTGCCAAAAGTGCTCAGTGCCACCTCATCCGTGCCCACCCGTGCCATCAATAAGTGCACATCTGTGCTGCCTCAGTGTACATCTGTTCCATCACCTCCGTACCCATCTGTGCCACCACCCTCAGTACCGCACATCTGTGCAATCTATCAGGGCCCATCTGCGCCACACACCTGTGAAGTCGCATCACCACCGCCAGCAACCAAAAGATGTCAAAAAGGTGTTTTACCGCCGAGGAGGCATACCAAATTCTTTCCACGCCTGAGAGTGACGGGGAGCTCTCTTTTTCAGATTCCGATTCAGGTTCTGAGTCGGACGTAAACTATGAGCCAGTCATCAGTAGTGGAACAGAGACAGCCTCAGAGGAAGATAGTCGGCCCGCCAAAAGAAGGCGCTCTGGTGAGGCAGCAGTAGCATCCACCAGCACCGCAGTGCCATCCACCAGCACCGCAGTGCCTCAGCAAGAAAGGCCAAGGACCCATGCCGGTCTTCCCTATGCCCTCCAGAACCCCTTGTGGCTTCCTCCTAATTCAGGAGAAGCCAACATTCCCCCCTTTCACTGCCCAGCCAGGAGTCCAGGTGAACACAGACAATTTTTCCAATCTCATTTTTACCGAGGACATGCTAGCCAACATTGTCACCCAGTGCAACCTATATGCCGAGCAATTTATTGCAAGTAATCCTACATCATATTATGCCCGTCCCTTCGAGTGGAGAGACCTAACGGTGGAGGAGTTGAAGTTTTTTTTAGGCCTCACATTTTGCATAGGACTCAACCCAAAAAACACTTTTCGTTCCTTTTGGTCCAAACGCCCCATCTACCATATGCCAATATTCTCCAACGTAATGCCCAGAACCAGGTACCTCATGATCATGAGGTTTCTCCACTTCAACGATAACACCCAGTGCCTTCCCCAAAATCACCCAAATTATGACAGGCTTTTCAAAATTCGGCCCTTACTAAATTATTTTTTAGAAGTATTCCCCCAGTTATATACCCCGGACCAACACATATGTGTGGATGAGTCCCTTAAGTTTAGTGGCAGGCTTAAAATAAAGCAATTTATCCCCAGCAAAAGGGCCCGCTATGGGGTGAAGGTGTACAAACTATGTGACCGAGTCACAGGGTACCTGTATGGCTTCCTAGTGTACGAAGGGAAGGACACCCAGCTGCATCCCCCCAATTGCCCAGACTACTTGGGAACAAGCGGGAAAGTTGTTTGGCAACTCATCAACACCCTACTGGAAAAAGGCTACCATTTATATGTAGATAACTTTTATACATCTCTTCCCCTGTTTCGCAACCTTCACCTGAAGAAGACGCCAGCATGTGGCATGGTCAGAAGGAACCGGAAGGGCTTTCCTCAAAGTCTTGTAAATAAGAAGTTGAGAAGAGGAGAGTCGGCAAGTCTGCGAAACCAGGAGGTTCTGGCAGTGAAGTGGAAGGACAGAAGGGATGTATACATGTTATCTTCCATCCACAACGATACCTTTGTGGAAAACCCCAGAAGGAATGGCACCACCATCCAAAAGCCCACATGCATCCAGGACTACAATTTGTTCATGGGGGGAGTCGACTTTAATGACCAAATGCTGGAACCCTATCTTTCCACAAGACGGACATACCATTGGTATAAAAAAGTAGCAATTTATTTTTTTCATTTGGCCATATATAACTCTTCTATTATTTACCGCAAGTCCACCCAAAACCCCCTACCCTTCCTTGGCTACCAGGAGGAAATCACCACTGCCCTGATATTCCAGAATGGCCCACCCCAAAACATCCGATCTGATATTATGAGTCGACTCTCCGAACGTCACTTTCCCGATAAAGTCCCTCCCACAGCAACAGGCCGACGAGGTCAAAAAAAATGTAAGGCGTGTGCCAGTGGAGGAGTCAGACGAGACACAGTTTATTATTGTGCCGAGTGTCCTTCCCAACCAGGCCTCTGTGTAATTGGCTGCTTTCGCCGTTACCATACTTCACTAAATTATTAGTGAAGTATGGTAAACGTAATCCTCATTGCCTGCCTTCACACCCCTTATGCTACTGCCTGCTCTGTAACTGACCCTGGCTTGTTATTCGACCACGCTTCTGCCTAACGATTCTGTACTACCTCTGCCTAATCTGAAACTGACCTTGGACTGTTTGACCATGCTTTTTGCCTGCCTCTTGGATTGATCTTGTACCCTGCTACTGGACTAGTGGGATTCAACACAGGGGTCTCACATATGTGAGGGGCTCCAGAAAAGTTTTCTGGATGAAGAAAACAACTTTTTTTGTTTTCTCACCCTAGATTAGGGTCTAGAAACTCGGAGGCTTCAAAGAGATTTGGGTGGGAGAAGCCTCTACCCCTGTCCCCATTCTGTCCTGAACAAGGCCCTACTTCTGCCTGCTGCCTGTAGGACCTATGCCATCATGCCTCTGCCTGTCGCATGAACTGACCACACCAAATGGACCTGCCTACTACCAGGACTAAATATTTTTGGCACTGCTGACAATATTTCTGCCTGCACTGACCCAGGACTGTTTATGGACAGTATCCCTGCCTGCTGCCTGGACCAGTGTTATCCTGCTGTGTAGAACTGTGCTACTAAAACCACAGGTAATCTTTTGTTTACGCTTTGCTCAGCATAATGTATTTTGGGGTGCAATTCTTGGTATGTGCATGCTATGTGTCCCTAGAACATCTGATGGTGTTCCTTGCATGTTGGGCCTCTGTATGTGGACAGGCTGTAAAAGTCCCACACATTTGGTATCGCCATACTCAGGAGGAGTAGCAGAATGTATTTTGGGGTGTCATTTTTGCTATGTAAATGCTATGTGTTGGAGATATCTTATGAACTGACAACTTTGTGTAAAAAAAATGCGTTTTCATTTTTTTTTCACATTTTCCAAATACTTCTGGAAAAAAATGAACTGTTCAAAAGACTCATTATGCCTCATAGATTATACGTTGGGGTGTTAGCTTTCCAAAATGGGGTCATTTTGTGGTCGTTTCCATTGTCCTGGTGCTCCAGGGCCTTCAAAACTATAATAGGTGGTTGAGAAATGAGATGTGTAATTTATGCGCCTAGAATGCCTGAAGGTGCTACTTCAATGTAGGTCCTCTGTATGTGGACAGGCTGTGTAAAAGTCCCACACATGGGGTATCGCCATACTCAGGAGTAGTAGAATGTATTTTGGGGTGTCATTTTTGCTATGTAAATGCTATGTGTTGGAGATATCTTATGAACTAACAACTTTGTGTAAAAAAAAAAAAAATGCGTTTTCATTTTTTTTCCACATTTTCCAAAAACTTCTGGAAAAAAATGAACCGTTCAAAAGACTCATTATGCCTCAGATTATACGTTGGGGTGTTAGTTTTCCAAAATGGGGTCATTTTGTGGGCGTTTCCATTGTCCTGGTGCTCCAGGGCCTTCAAAAGTGTAATAGGTAGTCAACTAGTTAGATGTGTAATTTATGCTCCTAGAACACCTGATGGTGCTCCCTGCATGTTGGGCCTCTGTATGTGGCCAGGCAGTAAAAAAGACCCCCACATGTGGTATCGTAATACTCAGGAGGAGTAGCAGAATGTATTTTGGGGTGTCATTTGTGGTATGCACATGCCATGTGAGAGAAATAAGCTATTACAATGACAATTTTGAGGGAAAAAAAATAAAAAATCGTAATTTTGCAAAGAATCGTGGGAAAAAATTACAACTTCAAATAACTCACCATGCCTCTTACTAAATACCTTGGAATGTCTACTTTCCAAAAATGGGTTATTTGGGGGGCATTTGTACTTTCCTGGCTTGTTAGGGTCTCAAGAAATGAGATAGGCCGCCAGTACATCAGATGTGATAATTTTTTTATGATTTGCACTATAGCTTGTAGACTCAAACTTTCCAAAAATTTGGGGTTATTTTTATCAAAGATATGTAGCAGTATAAATTGTGGCCAAAATTTATGAAGAAAAATTTTATAATTTGCAAAATTTTATCACAGAAACTGAGAAAAATGCGATTTTTTTCAAAATGTTCGGTCTTTTTTCATTTATAGCGCAAAAAATAAAAAACCCAGAGGTGATCAAATACCACCAAGAGAAAGCTGTATTTGTATGAAAAAAAGGACAAAAAAATCATTTGGGTACAGTGTTGCATGACTGAGTAATTGTCATTCAAAGTGTGACAGCACTGAAAGCTGAAAATTGGTCTGGGCAGGAGGGGTGTTTAAGTGCCCAGTAAGCAAGTGGTTAAAGGATTGTATAAGGCCCTGCTCTGGGCCTCCAACCCATACGGCAAGGATTTATAGTTTTCCTACCTGGTGAAGCAAGTTATACTTACTGAAGCCAGCTCCCTCAATGATGCCATTTTCAGGTACAGGGCACCACTAATCCAGCGCTGCAGATGTGCCCCGAGACCATCCATCCACTACAGTCCTGTCCATTGATATCAGTCCTCTTCTGGATCCTGGGAGGACACTGCCACTGGACAGCCAATAAGGTGTCCATGTCAAGCAGGTAGTGACATGAATACCCAAAGAAGGACTGCACTGGATATACAAAGAGGATGAGAGAGAACGCGGTACTGAATAGTCACATGGCCATGGCTTTAGTAAAGTTAACCACTTAAGCTCCGGACCAATACGCAGCATAAAGACCAGGCCCCTTTTTGCGATTCGGCACTGCGTCGATTTAACTGACGGTCGTGCGACGTGGCTCCCAAACAAAATTGACGTCCTTTTTTTCCCACAAATAGAGCTTTCTTTTGGTGGTATTTGATCACCTCTGCGTCTTTTATTTTTTGTGCTATAAAAAAAAAATAGAACGACAATTTGGAAAATAAATTCAATATTTTTTACTTTTTGCTATAAGAAATATAACCCAAAAATATATAAAAACACATTTTTTTTCTCAGTTTAGGCCGATACGTATTCTACATATTTTTGGTAGAAAAAAAAAATAGTCAAATCGCCGTTTATTGATTGGTTTGCGCAAAAGTTATAGCGTTTACAAAATAGGGGGTAATTTTATGGCATTTTAATTAAAAAATTTTTTACTAGTAATGGCAGCGATCTTTTTCGTGACTGCGACATTATGGCGGACACATCGGACACTTTTGACACATTTTTGGGACCATTGTCATTTTTACAGCGATCAGTGCAATAAAAATGCACTGGTTACAGTAAAAATGACACTGGCAGTGAAGGGGTTAACCACTAGGGGCGCTGATGGGGTTAAGTGTGCCTAGGGGAATGATTACTACTGTGTGGGAGCGTGGCTACTAGTGACACATGACCGATCTCCGATCTGATTACACAACAGAACGGAGATCGGTGACATTGTCAGTAGGGGAGCGGGGAGATGTTGTGTTTACACTAACATCTCCCCGCTCCATGCCTCCTACCCCTTAAAATCCATACCAGACCGAAGGGCCTGGTATGCTCTTGGAGAGGGAACTTATGCCGTTTTTTTTATTTAAAATTTGGTGTGGAGTTCCCCCTCAAGATTCATACCAAACACAGTGCCTAGTATTGGCAGGGATCCCAGTCGGACGTATGTCGGCTTCAAGTCATCCAAAGTAGTACGACTGTCGTACCAGTGCGAACCCAACCTAAATGGGTTGTAAAGGTTCCTGTTTTTTCACCTTAATGCATCCTATTCATTGAGGTGAAAAAACATCTGACGATTACCGCCCCCCCCAGCCCCCCGTTTTACTTACCTGAGCCCTGGAAAGTCCTGCGTCGAGAACGCGCTGGATCTTTGCCCGGGCTTCTCGGCTCTTCATTGAATAGATTGATAGCAGCACAGCCAATGGCTCGCGCTGCTGTCAATCAAATCCAATTACGCGGGCGCCAGGGGGTGGCGTCGAGTCCTGGACTCGGCGGCTAGGGATGCCTATTGCAGGACTCGGGAGCGCATCCCCAAGGTAACCCCCTTGGGAGAGCGCTTCCCAGAGGGGGTTATCTGAGGCAAGGAGGAGCCGAGAGAGACGCCGGGGGAACCCAGAAAACGCTGTTAGGGGTCACTCTGTGCAAAACGAGCTGCACAGTGGATCAGTATGACATGATTGTTATTTAAAAAAAAAAAAAAAAAAAAAATGCGAACCTTTAGTATCACTTTAAATTAACAGCAGCATGAACATTTGAGGTAGATTTAGACAAATACCCTGAATGCATATTTGTACGATTTTACTATAGCAAACTGAAATTAAAATGATTACCACACACTGATTGTTTGCACATTGCCCTTGCATTGATTTCATGATGGTACAGTTTGGTAAATCTGTAATTTCCCTACAGTTTTACCTATTCACTGCTAACTGGCAGTCCAAGAGGGAGGAAGGAGGTTGCTACAAGTCTTAGAACTGTTGGTAATGTAGAAATGATTTCCACACCACAAAACTAGAATATGAGCAGAGAATTGCTGCTTCTGCTCAATAATGAGCTAGCTCCAATCACTACACAAACACTCCATCCCAGTTGCTTTTACAGAATAATCCTACAGATGTTTCCAGTAGAAAAATATGATCAACTACTGCCTTCCCCCCCATTCTCCACACAGGGAAATCACTAAATGGACCCATTCTTTAAAGCTTTACTCTGGGAAACTTAAAGCAGTTCTCCACTCTGGAAAAAATAAAAAATTAAAATTAAAAAAAGAGAGAGTAGGAACTTCCCCGTTTGGGTGAAACTCTGCTATAAAGTGGAATTTCAGCTTACATCTAACTTGCCTTGTTCTGTCCCCTCTCCTACAACCTATGCTAACTAACTTGCATAAGAAAAATTTATATACTTAACTATTTTCAGCCAGCTCCGGTCACGTGATCTGGCTCCCATGGGTCAGGCAACGCAACATCAAGTGAGAGGAGGGAGTGCAGTCAACAGATGGCCCATTGAAGTCTATGGGTGACATCCCCACTCCAGGCTTTATTACAGTGATATGCAATTAGCAGACCTCCAGCTGTTGCAGAACTACAAGTCCCATGAGGCATAGCAAGACTGACAGCCACAAACATAACACCCAGAGGCAGAGGCATGATGGGACTTGTAGTTTTGCAACAGCTGGAGGTCCTTTAAATTGCATATCCCTGCTTTATTAGCTCTTCTTTGAGCACTCTCTACTCTCCTCTGGAGCTGGCTCATACCAGCGAGAACACATGACTGGACCGGCCCAGACTGAAAATAGGTAGGTATATAAACCTTTCTTACACAGGTTAGTAAGCATAGGTGTAAGAAGGCGGAGGGGCAGTTTTAAGCTAGTTAGGCCTAAGCAGGAAGTCTACTTTAAAATGCATTCCTTGAAGTGGGACCCCCGCTCAAGTGTGCCAACATTTCACAGGGCAGAAATTGGCATCCGTCTAGCTGGAAAAATGCACAGTGGTGTGAACTGAACTCAATCGGCAAATTGCCTTGTCCATGCATTGTACCTTGCCCAGCATAGGCCAATACTTATGGTGTGAATGGGCCTTTAAGATGTTTGGCTCACAGTTCAATCACAGAGCGTTTTTCCACACTTGATGAGCACTCACTAGTCACTAAGACAGATAGAACACAATTGTTTTCTATGTTCCCACTGCAACATGGCCTGGAGGTGCAGGAAAATGCAGACATGCTGCATTTTACTACAGGGCCTAGGTAGGCACTGCATATCACTGAGCTGCTGTGCGGATACATGAATTAAGTGTCACTTTGTGCACTTTAAATAAAGTTAGCAAAAAGAAAACTGATGCACAATACACTGCTCCCTAATTGCAGCCAAAAACTGACAGCTGATCCTTCGGATCTCTGAAGCTTCAACAATAGAGTTGCTGCATTTACTAATGTGCCTGTCCCTCCCCTCCTCCTGCCCAATCACATTAGTCTTGTTATTGTGTGATCACATTCACAAAATACAAGGGCTTCCATGAATGGGCAACAGAGGTAAGGGCAGGCAGAACTGCGCAGAAGTGTGCTTCTCTATCTCAGATCCTGGAGTGTCTCTCTGTCAGACCAATAAAACTGTCAGTTGTAAATAAAAAACTGTAGAGATAAGTCCAGGTGATGTCATGCACCTAGATGGACTTAACTCATAGTGTGCCTTCACTTTTTACAAAGTGGCTAAAATCCGGGAATTCAAATTCCAGCAACAGACAGAAAGTTGCCCGTTTTTGCTGCCGGAACACAGTGCTGCTTATCAGATATAGCTAATGCTAGATCAGTGTGTAATGGAAAGAGTTTGTATAGGTCAGCTTTGCTCAAAGAACCATTTCAAATTAAATCCAACCTGGAGCTCTACTTTAACCACTTGCTTACTGGGCACATATACCCCCTTCCTGCCCAGGCGAAATTTCAGCTTTCGGCACTGTCACGCTTTGAATGACAATTGCGCGATCGTGCGACGTGGTTCCCAAACAAAATTTACGTCCTTTTTTCCCCACAAATAGAGTTTTTTTTTGGTGGTATTTGATAATCTCAGTTTTTATTTTTTGCACTATAAACAAAAAAGAGCGACAATTAAAAAAAAAAAAACACAATATTTTGATTTTTGCTATAATAAATATCCCAGTTTAAAAAAAAAAAAAAAAAAAAATTCTCAGTTTAGGCCGATACGTATTCTTCTACATTTTTTTTTTTTTACCAAAAATATCGCAATCTGGGCTTATTAATTGGTTTGTGCAAAAGTTATAGCGTTTACAAAATAGGGGGTAGTTTTATGGCATTTTTGTAATTTTTTTTTCTTTTTTTACTAGTAATGACGGCGATCAGTGATTTTTTTTGTGACTGCGACATTATGGCGGACACAGTGGACACTTTTGACACTATTTTGGGACCATTCACATTTATACAGCGAACAGTGCCATAAATATGCACTGATTACTGTATAAATGTGACTGGCAGGGAAGGGGTTAACACTAGGGGGCGAGGAAGGTGTTAAATGTGTGCCCTATGAGTGATTACTGTGGGGGGAGGGGACTGACTGGGGGAGGTGACCAATCTGTGTCCCTATGTACAAGGGACACAGCATCGGTCTCCTCTCCCTGACAGAATGTGTTTACACACAGAGATCCACGTCCTTGTCTGTGCAACGGCCGATCGTGGGTACCTGGCGGACATCGCGGCCGCCAGGCACACGCATCATAGTGACGCGCCCCCCGGTGGCCGGGGGAGCGGAGGCCGTAAAAAGACGGCCTCCCGGCATTGTAGAGCCACCTTGCGGCCGTATATAGTCGTACGGCGGGCGCGAGGTGGTTAAAAGAGAAGCATGGCCAAAGCTTTTTGGCCAGATTTCTCTTGTGGGCCACAGCAGTGCCCTTACGTTTGCACTCCTGTGACGCAGATTCAGCCGCTGCTGGCTAAATGCCACAGAGCCGTTCCAGGTTCTGACAGGATTCCAACCATACTGTGGGGATCCACACAGCTGCCTGATTGAAAGCTGGCTCTGGCTTTCAACATGCGGCTGAGATCCAAAGCCAGCTGTGCCCGCCCTGTCCCCAGCTCGTGCGCCAGAGAGTGCTGGAGGGGCAGAGCAGAGAGCAGTCACCGCTCTCCACAGACAGAGAACTGAGTGATCAGCGGTCATATGATCACTCAGTTCTCGGTCTTAAAGTCGACATGGGACAGCTGCAGCATCACTGATGCTGAAGCATAGGAGGCGAGTTTGTGCATTGTTTTTTTTTTTTAGAAACCCCCATTTTTCTCCTTTACTTTTCCGGTAAACTTTTGGGGCTCAGGACTGCATGGACTGAGAAGAGGGTAGACACCCAAACGCATGTAATTAAAAAAAAACAAATCAGAGCTTGTACACACCCCCTTACACGTTAAAACGCTAATGGCTGGTGTCCATTGTGTAGGGACTGTGAAGTGCATTGTTACAAAGCGTTGCACCCGGAGCTGCACGATAAAATGAGAATCACAATTTTTTTGCTGTGTAATATCCTCCTTCACATTATACAAAAACATTGGGCTAACTTGACCGTTTGATTTTTTTTTAAGACTGCTGCGCAAATACAGTGCGACATAAAATACTGCAAAAAATACCATTTTATTCTCTAGGGTCTCTGCTAAAAGCAATATATATATATATATATATAATGTTTGGGGATTGAACTTGTAAGCAACAAGTGTCAAAAAAGGTTTAGTCTAAGTCAGGGGTCTCAAACCGGCAGCCCTCCCGCTGTTGCAGAACTACAAGTCCCATCATGCCTCTGCCTGAGGGAGTCATGCTCGTAACTGTCAGCCTTGCAATGCCTCATGGGACTTGTAGTTTTGCAACAGCTGAAGAGTTTGAGATCCCTGGTCTAAGTGGTTAGACTGCCCTCATTTACAGACAGAAGTTAATTCCTTTGATCTAAAAGAACCATATGTTACAATGTTTCTCTTCAGCGATGTTGTGAGAAACTTTGCAGGCTGTTTGTTTTTTGACAGCTGTCGGCTTGAGCAGAGAACCCTCTGCACTGAATCGAGGAAATGCTTTTTTTAAAAGTAGTCCAGCCTGAGCTTCTGGGTCACAGGAGTGCAATTCGTTTTGCACTCCTGTGACCTGTTTTTAGCGGAGAGCAGTCTGAAATCCACTCTCCGTTGATGTCACTGCAATCAGTCAAGGCACCACATCATCCCGACTTAGGAAGTCTGGATTCGCCAGCTGCCTGCACCGATGGCAGTCTCAGCGAGCTGCTGAGACGCCCGCTCCCCGCCCCTCCACAGCTCATCGCTCTAATGAGCGTGTAGGAGCAGAGCAGGAGAGATGCTGACTGACAGGCAGCATCTCTTCACTCTGGGAGCTGTGAGAACCGAGCCATCGGCGATGCTCGGTGGCTCAGTTCTCAGTGCAGAGGCGGCAGGGGACAGATGCAGTATCGGTCCGATGCTGCATCCACCTAGGTAAGTATGAACAGCCAAAAAAAACAAAAAACATACTTCTTTTTTAAGATAGGGAGGGGGTAAAATCACCATTTTGATTCTTTAACGATTAATCATGCAGTTCTAGTTGCACCGTTTACATTTTCTAAAAACTTTATTGAAGTGTCACAAAGCAACATTTCATTTACATCTATGCACTACAGCATGGCATAATGCGCTGCTGTGACATGTGGCAAGGGGACCGTCAGCACACAGACACAAACTGCCTGTTGCATAAATGTGAATGAGATGTGTAAAAGACAGCTTCAGCTCCTGGTCTCCACCTGCAGAGAACAACTGTGATGCGTTTCGTCCTTTTCAGGGCTTAGCCATAGAGACCTACGACTAACCCTCGAAAAAGGGCGAAACACATCTGTTTTATGGACACAGAGACCAGGAACAAGCACAGACACACAAATGCCCCCATAGCAAGTGACTTGCTATGGGGACACTCAGAGGGGTGGAGGGGCACAGAGCAGGTATGTATAGATTTTTATTTGCCATAACATATCCAGCAACACAGTTGAATATTGTAATCTGATTCTACAAAAAGTAACAATGTCATGTACAACACCGCCATTCTCAACGCTCTCTTCATCCAACATAACAATTACACTAGAACATGAGTCCACTTAGGCTAGGTTCAGAGCTGTATGTGTGCTTTCCATTATGGGTTCGACCAATATCATTTTTCAGGGCCGATACAGATATTTCAGGCCGATATCAGGTGCCGATATTCTGTGCATCATCGTCACCTGCCACCCAGATGCAGCACGTCACTTGCCACTACCACCCAGATGCAGCACGTCGCTTGCCACTACCACCTGCCATGTAGGGGTGAAATAGCAGTGATGTGAGGTGGGGTGGGCAGTGACAGATGATGTCATCTCTCCGCTGCCCCGCTGACAGAGATTGGCAGAGACTGCAGCAAGCGCTGTGCGGGGACAGGGGCAGGGGGTCTGTCCAATATCAGTAATAAAATCTGTAACTTTCTGACCGATACGGATTTGAAGAACGAAAATATCAGCCCCCGACAAACAGTTGACCCCTACTTTCCATGCGCGTTTTTTTTTCTGTAGGAGGAGGTTGTTAGGCATTAAACTTGTGTTTTTGATGCACTTCCATTAACGTTCATGGATCCAAAAACCACACCTTCCAGAATGAAAAAAAGTCCCTACACCTTTTCTAAAGACACACACTGCAGGAAACCGCATAGGATGTGAAAAAGACCCATAGGAAACCAATCAGCTGAACTCGCACAATTTCAAAGCCGCATTTCAGTCAGACTTCAGGAGCGATTTCAGAGACATCTGTGCGGGTTCCTGCACAGATGATGTCTATTGAAATTGCCCCCCGAAGTCGCCAAAAAGTAGTGCAGGAACTACTTTGGGGAATCGGCGCCGCAAAGTCAACATTGCACCGAATCGAACGGTGCCATTGTCGGCAACTTGACATGTTAAATCGCATATATATATATATATATAAGAACGGGGTAAATCGACTGTCCAACGGTCACTACAAAAAATAAATGCGTGGGTGTGAACCTAGCCTTACAAATGCAGCTGCAACATTTTCTGCAGGACGCCTGATCAGATCAGACAGAAGAACAAAGAGGATACAAACCATGTCGGGTCACCGCCAAAACTCACCACACACATTACAATCTGATTGTACAATCTCCTTTACATCTACCAACAACTACGTAGTGCAAGGGCCAGCCTGATTGGATCGATAAGGTTGGTCCTCGTGGAAAACCTAAAGTTGGTCGTACAAAGATTGTACGGTATAAAGATGTATGGTGACCCAAAGGGCCGGTTCACACATTCCATCCACATTTCTGTTCACTGCCTTTGAGATCTGCCGTGGGCGCCAATAGATTGCTGATGGCACCCCAAACATTTGCGGGCACCCAGTTCCACAGTACCATGCGATTTGGTGCAGCATGTTTCTACTTTTTTTTTGTGTAATTTGCAGTCTATTCAATGAATGAGTCGCCAAATGTCACTTTAGGGGAATGCACAGGAAAAGTGAACTTTGTTCCAGTGCGATTCTGGGGTGAAGCACCCCTAAGACATGCTGGGACTTGTAGTACCACAGGCAGCCCCACCACTACCCCACGTCATGTATAGTAGAGGATAAAGCCCGGATGGAGAAGACACAAGAGCCAGCACACTGCCCACCCCTGACAATGAAGGACTCATAAACACTTCATACACAGCCTTCTCCCCTTCCGCCCATTGCAGAACCGTTATTCGCTTTGTCGCTCCCAGCAGCAGCGAGCACTTACCGCTGACAGCTCGGTCAGTCGGTCCCTCATGCCCGTACAAGCTCTTGAGTCCCCAGAGTCACTGAGCAGCTCTCCCGGTGCCTGTCCAAAGGGGTCTCCGCCTCCCACACTCCGCCCGGTACCACAGCAACCACACTGCTGGAAGCAGGAGATGTGAAACACTGCGCATGTGCGCCTCCCAGGGCGATGGAAAATGGATGGGCGTGGCCGCGGCGCTTTCTGAGCTGGGAATACCTGGAAGCGTTCCATGTTGGTGCGTTCCGAGCCTCGTTCTGCCCCAGCGCCTGCAGGAACGGGTCATGTGATCGTTACATTGCATGGAATAGCTGAATGAGTCTCGTATAATGAGTCCAGGAACGGCTCCTAGCTTAAAATGTAATGTTTATGTACACAGGCATCGGGAAACAGGCTGTTAGCTGCTTCCAAGGAGCACTTACCACAGTTTATTCACTTAACCGCTTCAACCAGAAGATTTTACTCCTTGACCAGAGCATTTTTTTTGCGATTTTGTACTGCATCGCTTTAGCTGACAATTGTGCGGTTGTGCGACATTGTACCTAAACAAAATTGATGTTCTTTTTTTCCCACAAATAGAGCTTTCTTTTGGTGGTATTTGATCACCTCTGCAGTTTTTATTTTTTGCGCTATAAACAAAAAAAGACCGACAATTTTGAAAAAAAAAATGCAATATTTTTAACTTTTTGCTATAATAAATATATAAAAAAAAAGTTTTTTTTCCTCAGTTTAGGCCGATACATATTCTACATATTTTTGGTAAAAAAATCCCAATAAGCGTACATTGATTGGTTTGCACAAAAGTTATAGCGTCTACAAAATAGGGGATAGTTTTATGGCATTTTTATTATAATTTTTTTTTTTTTACTAGTAATGGCGTCAATCTGCAATTTTTATCGGGACTGCGACATTATGGCGGACACATCGGACAGTTTTGACACTATTTTGGGACCATTGTTATTTATAAAGCGATCAGAGCTACAAATAGCCACTAATTACTGTATAAATGACACTGGCAGGGAAGGGGTTAAACACTAGGGGGCGATCAAGGGGTTAAGTGTGTCCTAGGGAGTGATTCCAACTGTGGGGGGGGGGGTGGTCTCACTGCAACATGACAGAGATCACTGCTCCCGATGACAGGGAGCAGTAGATCCCTGTCATGTCACTAGGCAGAACAGGGAAATGCCTTGTTTACACTGGCCTCTCCCCGTTCTGCCTCTTCTCGACAAAATCGCAGGCGGCCGGCGAACATCAAGTTCGTGGGAACCGCGGGCACGCAGGGGGTGGCAAATTTAAAGGGACGTACAGGTAAGCCCATTTGCCTGCCCCTGCCATTCTGCCAACATATATTGGCGTTCGGCAAGTGGTTAAGGACCGGGCCTATTTTTTAGACTCAGTGTTTACAAGTTAAAATATTTTTTGTTTTGCTCGAAAATTACTTAGAACCCCCAAACATTATATATATATTTTTTCTAACACCCTAGAGAATAAAATGGCGGTCATTGCAATACTTTATGTCACACCGTATTTGCGTAGCGGTCTTACAAGCGCACTATTTTTGGAAAAAATACACTTTTTTAAATTAAAAAAATAAGACAACAGTAAAGTTAGCCCAATTTTTTTTTTATATTGTAAAAGATAATGTTACGCCGAGTAAATTGACAAACAACACGTCACGCTTCAAAATTGTGCCCGCTCATGGAATGGCGACAAACTTTTATACTTAAAAACCTCCATGGGCGACATTTAAAAATTTCTACAGGTTACCAGTTTTGAGTTACAGAGGAGGTCTAGGGCAAGAATTATTGCTCTCACTCTAACGATCGTGGCGATACCTCACATGTGTGGTTTAAACACCATTTTCATATGCGGGCGCTACTCACATATGAGTTTGATTCTGCGCGCGAGCTCGTCGGGACGTGGCACTTAAAAATATATATTACATTTTTTAATTTTACTTTTTATTTTGACACTGTCCCTTTAAAAAAAAATGTGGGTCACTTTTATTCCTATTACAAGAAATGTAAACACCCCTTGTAATAGAAAAAAAGCATGACAGGACCTCTTAAATATGAGATCTGGGGTCAAAAAGACCTCAGATCTTATATTTACACTAAAATGCAAAAAAAAATAAAATTTCATTTGAAAAAAGAAAAAAAAATCTCCTTTAAGAGCTATGGGCAGAAGTGACATTTGACGTCGCTTTAGCCAGTCAATGCTATGGAGCCGAGGGGCCATCTCCCCTCACTCGGCAGCCAGGCATCCACAGGATAGGATGTAATTGTCTCCGCCGCTACTGGCGGGTTCGATAAGCAGTGGAGATCCCCAGAGCGCAGCGGGAGGGGGCCCCTCTCCCGCCACCAATAAAAGTGATCTTTCGGCGAATCCACAGCAGAGACCACTTTTATCCTGTAACGGACCGCCCGCTGAAGAAGAGGATACCGGGGTTACCGGGGTTATGGTAGCTAGCTGCTGCCATAACAACGATATTCCTCTTCAAAGTGCTGACGTATAACGACGGCGGGCGGGCGGGCAGTCTGTAAGTGGTTAATACAAGTTCATGCAATGCATCATTTTGACTGTCCCATCAATAGACCGCCAAACGCACGGGAATGCTCAAGAAGTACAGCAGGCTTGTCTATTAACCCTTTTGCTGCCAGAGCCATTTTTGCACACATTCAAAGAGGAAGTAAAATCTTCCTGTTTAACCACTTCAGTCCTGGAAGGATTTACCCCCTTTCTGACCAGGTCATTTTTTTGCGATAAGGTAATGTGTCGCTTTAACTGACAATCGCACGGTCGTGCGACGTTGTACCCAAACAAAATTGATGTCCTTTATTTCCCACAAATAGAGCATTCTTTTGGTGGTACTGTCACTGCGGGGAACGATCGCGGGTGCCCGGTCGGACAATGAGTCCGCCGGACCCGCTGATTGGCTCCCCCCCTGGCCAATGGGAGTGTGCACACGCCGCAACCCACAAAAGCGAGTTCACGAGCCGACGTACAGCTACGGCGATTCGCGGGATCGTGCCAACCTGCCGCAGTATAATGACGGCGGCTGGTCGGCAAGCGGTTAATTACACCTACAGGTAACCCTATAATAAGACTTACCTGTAGATACTTTGAATATCTCCTAAACTTGCACCGTTTAGGAGATATTTACTATATACGCCAATGTTTTCAGCGCAAGCCCACAGAAGGAACGGCCGAACATGCCGTTGCTTCAGAGCCCTGTGCCGTGACCTGCGGCACCCGCTTGCATACGCAGCTCCGGCCAATCACAGCGTCGGAAACCCGCGAACCCAGAAAAAAACTCCAGGGAAATTGTCAGCCGCCTTAGTAGTGTACAGGCGCTGCTGCAACAGCTTCATTCTTAGTTAAGTATTTCATAATGAGCTAGTATGCGATGCATACTGGTTTATTATGCCTTCTTCTTACTGGGGTTTTTTTGGGGGGGGTTTGGGTTTTGCGATTTTCCAAGTTTTGCCACATTTGCGTTTAGAAGCGTTTAAAAATTGGCAAAAACGAAAAACGCTAATAAATGAAACGCGGCTAAATGCGGGTTACTTGTTTGGCGTCTGAAACGTCGGAAACTTTGGCGTCTGAACTCATATTTTTGCCTTCAAAAAAAGGCCTATAAACGCAACTGCCTAAAAACGACAGTAAACGAACCTGTGTACATGTACACTAGGGATAAGCCGAACACCCCCCCCCCCCCCCCCGGTTCGGTTCGCACCAGAACATGCGAACAGGCAAAAAATTAGTTTGAACACGCGAATACACGCGAAGTGATTGTAAACCCTGTTAATATATATTGTGACAGCAGGAAGGTAAAGTCACCTGGTTGCATCCAGGGGGGTAGATATATTTCTCCCAGATTCAGGCTTTACGCCGACTTATACAACTAGGTGGAGAGTTGTATAAGGCTAGTGGGCTCATGGATGACTCATACCTCTAGGGAGAGGGCTGGGCGTCGTACAGACAGGGAGTTGATGAGACCAGCTGAAGCCTGTCAGTTCGTTTAAGGCCTCTATAAAAACTCCCAGCTTCATTAGATGTTAGCTCATGCCTGGAACCAGACCTGTGTGGACTGTCTAGGGAGAGTGAACCCCTGTGCGGTGAGGCAAAGCCTGTGTGGCTATTTGTTTGGACTTTTACTAAACCAGGGACTTAGGGACTAGGACAGCACTAGGCTGATCCCAGTTGTTAGTTAGGAAACCTGTATGTTTAGTCAGAGGTCAACTTGACCAGGATTTATTTTGGTTATGTTTCTTTTGCTTTGCTGTGTTTTGTCACTGTAAATAGAAAATAAACCGCACCTTTTTTTGATTTTGAAAACCACCACCTCTGTTTGCTGGGCCTGTTTTGTGTGGGGAGCCCATCCCGGGGGTCACACACACCCGCTGCCGAGCTAACCCCCTCACAATATATATATATTTTAAACTAACCTGCAAGACAAAGGCATAATGAGCTAGTATGACTAGCATACTAGCTCATTATGCATTACTTACCTTAGATTGGGGCCCCTGAAGGCGTCCTTGTCTCCCTCTCCAGCCGCAGCCATCGCTGCTGCGATAGCCGGAAGGTTACTTCCGGGTATCGCCGCTCCAGCCAATCACGGCGCTGTGATTGGCCGGAGCGGCGAAAACCTGACTGCGTGCGGGAGCCGTCAAATTTATGAATGGGATTAACCCTATGAATGCACCGTTATCCACGGCGGGCATGCGCCGTAGACATCGGTGTATGTCATTTTTAGCAAATATCGCCTAAACCGTGTAGGTTTAGGAGATATTTCTTGCACCTACAGGTAAGCTTTAATCTAGGCTTACCTGTAGGTGCAAGTTGCAAAAGTGGGTTTACAACCACTTTAAAGTCTATGGGACACGAACATGAAAAATCAAAAGTGCTCATTTCAACGGTTAATATGCAAGTTATTGTCATAAAAAGTGTTTGGGGACCCGGGTCCTGCCCCAGGGGACATGTATCAATGCAAAAAAAAGGTTTAAAAACTGCAGTTTTTTCGGGAACAGTGATTTTAATAATGCTTAAAGTGAAACAATAAAAGTGAAATATTCCTTTAAATTTCATACCTGGTGGGTGTGTATAGTATGCCTGTGAAGTAGCGCAGGTTTCCCATGCTTAGTCCTGCACAAAAAAAACTGTCCCTGCACAAAATGTCATTTCTGAAGGAAAAAAGGTCATTTAAAACTACTCGTGGCTGTAATGAATTGTCGGCTCCCGGCAATACAGAGAAAAGTCATTGAAAGTCATTGAAAAAAAAAAAAAATGGCATGGGGTTCCCTTCAGGTCTGGTATGGATTTTAAGGGGAACCCCGCACCAAAATAAAAAAAAAGGCGTGGGGTCCCCCCAAAAATCCACACCAGACCCTTATCCGAGCACTCAACCTGGCAGGCTGCAGGAAAAGAGGGGGGGGCGAGAGAGCGCCCCCCCTCCTGAACTGTATTAGGCCACATGCCCTCAACATGGGGAGCGATGTCCCCATGTTGATGGGGACAAGGGCCTCATCCCCAAAACCCTTGCCCAGTGGTTTTGGGGGTCTTTTCAAAGGACTTTTCACAACGGTGTCTGTGTGGTTTTTAACATTTTTGACACTTTCTTTTGTGAAATGGTAGGGGTACAATGTACCCCGTTACCAATTCACATAGGGGGGCTGGAATCTGGGGGTCCCCTTTGTTAAAGGGGGCTTCCAGATTCTGATAAGCCCCCTGCCTGCAGACCCCCACAACCACCGGGCAAGGGTTGTGGGGATGAGGCCCTTGTCCCCATCAACATGGGGACATCCCCCCCCATGTTGGGGGCATGTGGCCTGGTACGGTTCAGGAGGGGGGGCGCTCTCTTGTCCCCCCTGTTTTCCTGCGGCCTGCCAGGTTGCGTGCTAAGGATCTGGTATGGATTTTTGGGGGGACCCCACGCCATTTTTTTTTTCGTTCTGGTGCGGGTTCCCCTTAATATCCATGCTAGACCTGAAGGGCCTGTTAATGGAATTTTGGGGGACCCCCACGCATTTATATTTTTATTTTTCAATGACTTTTCTCTGTATTGTAATTTTAAATGACTTTTTTTCCTTCAGAAATGACATTTTGTGCAGAGACTGTTAAAAAAACAGGAAACATGCGCTACTTTACAGGCATACTTTAGACACCCCCCAGGTACAAAATTTAAAGGAATATTTCACTTTTATTGTTTCACTTGGCAGTTTTTAAAACTTTTTTTTGCATTGATATATGTCCACTGGGGCAGGACCCAGGTCCCCAAACATGAGCACTTTAGATTTCTCCCATAGACTTTTAAAGGGTGTTCTGCGGCTTTTCGAATTTGCCGCGAACACCCCAAATTGTTCGCTGTTCGCCTAAGTCATTCGACTCGAACATAAAGCTCATCCCTAATGTACACATAAGATAACATTGAATGAGTTCAGGGGCAGGTGAAAAAAGTGTCCAACTGTCTCTGAACATCCGTTTAGCAGCAGCAGTGTACATGGGGCCTAAAAAATCATTTTCTGCCTGAAGATTACACAAAACCCACAAACATTATATATTTTCTGAAAGCAGACACCCTAGAGAATAAAATAGTGGTAATTCCCAAATTTTTGTAAAAAACCCCCCACCAAAGTGAGTTTTAGGGCAAACAAACGCAACAAATTACCCACATTTTTAAAATATAAAAGATGAGGTTGGACCGAGTAAATAGATACCCAACATGTTCAACCTTAAATTTGTGTGCGCCCATGAAATGGTGACAAACTTCAGTGCTCTATATTTTCTATAGGTGACGCTTCAAAAGCCCCCTATAGATATCAGTTTAGTGTTACGGTGGAGGTCTTGTGTTAGAATTATTGCTCTCACTCCTATGTGCGCGGCGATATGTAACGTGTATTAGGGGTGCTGAATTTAATTGTTGCATCGATGCATCGCGATTCGGGGGTCCCCGATGCGGCATTGATGCGTCTGTCCCCAATAATTGATTATGGGTGACGTCATCCCGACTTGCCCCGCCCCTCCCGGGAGAGCGCTCCGAGCACGTCTATTAAAATGCCAGTTTTGTAATAAATGCCGTTATAATCCATTAAGTGGCCACCGCTGCTCGTGCTTTTTAAAATATATGCAGCTTCATACCTGCATTTCTGTCTGTATACAGTCAGTATATTCTGCTCATGTGACTGCATGGTCCGGCCAGCTTCTCACCTCACGTCTCCCCTGACGTCAGCCCCGCCCGCCTCTCTTGTTATCTGATAGCTACAGTCGGTGGGCGGGGCTGAGAACTTCCACTGACGTCCGGAGACACAGAGGAGAACGAGAGACGTGAGAGGTGGGCCGTACCGGACAGAGTGACATGAGGAATATACACTGTATACAGGCAGAAATGCAGGTATGAGAAGCTGCATATATTTTAAAAAGCTCATACAGCGGTGGCCACTTAATGGATTATAACGGCATATATTACAAAACGGGAATTAACAGCAGTACTCTTAAGCCCTGTACACACGATCGGACTTCCATCTGACTTTTCCTTGGTTTTTTGTCCGAACGGAGTTGGTCGGGAACACCCATAGCATACACACGCTCGGACTTTTCTGCAAACTTTCCCAAAACTTTTTGCAACATCACGTGGTTTTTCTGCTCTTTTCTGCTCTTTCCCGCCACCCTTTGGTCAACTTCTTCTATTGTTGGTTGATTTTAACATTAGTTGTTTTGTCCATCGGACAAAAGTCCGATGGTTTTCTGTACACACGATAGGACTTTGCTCCATCGGACTTTTGTTGGGCAAAAGTTTGTCCGTTTGCAGACCCAACTTTTGTTCGATGAAAACAAAACAAAAACGAAAAAAGTTTGTCCGATGGAGCGTACACACGGTCGGATTGTTGGTCCAACTTGCTAAAAATGAAGTTTGTTGGCCAAAAGTCCGATCGTGTGTACGGGGCTTTACACTGACTCTTATGCCGCGTACACACGATCGATTTTTTCGACGGTGAAAACACCGTTGAGAAAATTGACGTTAAAAACGAGGAACAGCTTGTTCCCCCTACACACGGCCATTTTAAATGTCATTTTTTTTTCGAAAAAAACGACCGTGTATGGGAAACACTGCCGCGGAAAACATGTCGAAAAAAACGACGAGAAAAATTAGAACATGTTCTAATTTTTCTCGTCGTTTTTAATGCCGTTTTTCTCGTCGAAAAAAACGACAGAAAGCCCACAGACTATCGTTTTTCTCGTCGAATGGGAAAAATTTAGTTTTTCTCGACGAGAAAAACGGCCGTGTGTACGCGGCATTACACTTGCTCTGTGCTGAGATTTCCCTGGCTTCCCGTTTGCACATTCCACTGTGTTAACTCCTAGTGTGCTGGAATGTGCAAACTTGGGAGCCCAGAGAAATTTCAACAGAGAAAGTACAAGGAACTTCACAGGGCTGTTTGCTGTGGATTCTAATCCCTCCTGACCTCCCACCAGCCACATGCGTGAATTCCTGTACCCTGTAGTGCACCGGATTAGTACACTTTTTTAAAGTAGAGTTCCACCGTTTTTTAGTTTAATAAAAGTCAGCAGCTACAAAAAGTGTAGCTGCTGACTTTTATTAAACCGACACTTACCTGTCCCACACCCAGAAGATCGCTGGCAGGGAGGGGCCACCTAAGGCAAGAGGAGGAGTCACCTAGGCGGCCGGGACAGGAAGTCCCACTAAAAAGAGGACACCCCCCCAAGAAAAAATGACATGCCAAATGTGACATGTCAGGGAGCAAGGAGTGCTAAAAACGGAAGTTCCACTTTTGGGTGGAACTCCACTTTAAAGGAGTGAGGTTATTTTTATTTCAAAGCAGAGTTCAGTAAATTTTTTGTTTTAATAAAAGTCAGCAGCTACAAAAAAAGTGTATCTTCTGACTTTTAATAAAAGACACTCACCTGTCCCACAATCCAGCGATGTGGCCACCCGAACCCTCCATTCTGTCCACGGCGCTGGCAATACTACTGTGGGCACCCGGCTGTGAAAGCTTGCAGCATCACAGCCGGGTGCGCATGTCTCACTGCGCTGTCCTGCATAGCCGGGCAATCTTCTGGGACCTGTGATGTGTCTCAGAAGATTGCAGAGAGGAAGGGCCGCCTAGGCGGCCCAAGTGGAAGTGAGAGCTCGTCGGTAATCGTGATGCATCGCAGAATCTAATCGAATTGTTGACCACATAATCGTAATCGAATCGTGAGATCAGTGAAGATGCGCACCCCTAACGTGTATCACAATTGACATTTTCACGTGTAGTCCCCTGTGTGATGTTTTTTAGGTGATAGGTTCTCTTTAATGAGACATGCAGGGTCTAAAAGACCCTGCATGTCTCCCCTGTGCTCCGATGAGGGCCAGTTCACACCTCATGCAGTCCATTGCGTTTTTGTTCTGCATGAAAAACGCATGGAAGGTAGGTTATATGGTTTCCAACGGCATAGTTTACACTAGGGCGGTCAGTTCCATGGCTTTTCAGAAAGAAAAGTAGAACATGCTGCATTTTACCTGGACTGTACTGGAAAGCAGTAAAATGCACTGCAACACATCAAAAACCCACTGGACCCTAGTATAGTGGGGAAAAAATGCAGAAACGCATCCGGAACGGATCTGAAATACGTTTTTGTGGTGTGAACCATCCCTGAATGTTTTGCAATGCAGATCGCATTGCAAAACATTTTTTTCAGGCTAAGCTATTTGGGGACACAGAGAGCTTGACCTGGAAGTGACGTCTGAGATGTCGCTTTTAGTGTCACAACAAGAAGGGAAGTACTGAACTTAAACAAATCTGAAATAATGGGGAAAAAAAATTATTGTAATTTTCAAATTCGAAAAGTTTTAGAATTCTAATTTTCGAATTTTCAAAGAAAATTAAATAGAATCGAAAATAAAGGAATAGAATAGAAAAAAGTACAATAGAATAGAAAAAGAATAGAACAGAAAAAAAAGAATAGAATATAATATTGTAAAACAGAACAAAATAGAAAATAAAAGAATAGAATATAATATAAATTAATAGAATAGAATAAAAAAATAGAATAAAATAGAAAGAGTATAATCATCTTCTGAAATTCTAATTTCAAATAGAATAAATTTAATTTTTTAATTCCATAAGACTAGAATAGAAAAAAAAGAATAGAATAGACTATAATAGAATAGAATTATTAAAAAACAATAGAACAGAAAGAATGCAACCATTTCCAAAAATTCAAATAGAATCAATTCAAATTTAAATAGAATAGAAAAGAATAGATTCGAATAAAATAGAAAATAACAGAATAGTATAGAAAAAAAACAACAGAATAGAATAGAAATAATAGACCCATCTTCCGAAATTTAGATAGAATAAATTTGAATCTGAATAGAAAAGAATAGAATAGAATAGACACATAGAAAAAGAATAGAATTAAAAAAACAATAGACTATAACCATTTCCCAAGACTCAACTAGAATCAATTCAACTTTGAACAGAATAGAAAAGAATAGATTAGAATAGAAAGATGGTTATAATTTTTCTATTCTATGTTTTTTTTTCTATACTATTCTGTTATATTCTATTCTATTCTTTTCTATTCTATTTAAATTCAAATTGATGCTATTTGAATTTTGGGAAATGGTTATATTATTTTTATCTTATTCTATTGTTTTTTTTATTCTATTTTCTATTCTTTTCTATTCGAATTTCAGAAGATGGTTATATTCTTTCTATTTTAGTGTAGTCTTTTTTTTATTCTATTCTATTCTTTTCGTTTCTATTACATTTTATTCTATTCATTTATTTTCTGTTAAATCCTTTTCTATTTTTTTCCATTCTATTCCTTTATTTTCTATTCTATTTTCTTTTCTTTGGAAAATGGAAAACTATTCAAATTCAAAATTGATTTGAAAACTATTCGAATTTGAATTTGAATAAACAAAACAAATTCCGAAAACAAATTAAAAAGGTGGAACTCCGCTTTAAGGGAAAACTTTCAATAGAAAAAAAAAAAAAAATAGGTTTTGCTATAAATGGGACTGCTGCTAAAAGTGGCCTCTGCCCACAAACTAACGTAAAAAGACAAAAAAGCACCCAATAATAAAATAATAACAAAAAAGGCAGCAAATGGAATCATGGCCTAAAGAAATAGCAATCAGAATTGAAGCACAGTTTTTTTTAAATGACCCTAATCTCTTCATATGCAGTTTCCCTATCCTTTACCTACACGAGCTTCAGTACAGATACTACCTTTTTTTTATAGCAAGGTCACTGTTCTATTCAAAATCCCCCTAATAAGGCCATTCAAAGCCTGCTGGCCATTGTGCAAAAGTCATGCACTGGATTACGCACAATGGACTGGCACATAAATTGGCTGGAACTGCAAATTTTGAACCTGCAGGATCTGAAATGAAACCAGGGTAGTGGTGAACCCAAACTTCATGCCTACCCGCCATCCCTAAAATCACCCTCAGGGAAATTAAAACAAAATTCAATAGGCTTTATAAATGTGATAAATGTTGTCAAGGGTTTTGTAAGTCCATTGACACAAATGTGTGTGTGTGTGTGTGGGGGGGGGGGGGGGGTTAAAGCTGCTACTTTGCCTAGATAACCAATTAGTCTTAAGGCTCGTACACACTATAAGAAAATTGGGCGAACATTTTTGTCCAAAGAATTTTCGTACAATATTCGTATAGTTTGTACACAACTTTCGACAACTGATTCCGGATTTTCGGACAAATTCTCAAAGGAACAAACTCCCAAATTTTTCTCGTACGGGAACAGAATGAACAATTGTCATTTAATGTGTACCATTTTCGTACGATTTTGCTGTGAAGCATTGAGAAAAATCGAATGAACGTTCCCCTGATTTGTGTGTACCCCACTTTAATGTGGCTCTGTATGGAGAAAGATTTTTGCTGTTCGGTACGTTTTTATTTAAAGTTTTTTATCATTCGCAGAACAGTTTTGTAAGCGGGGTTGGTTAAAAGAAAAACAGTACTAAATTCAAGACAAAATATTAGTTTGAGAAGACAACTTCCCTTTAAATGAAAACTGCAATCCACAAAGTCATTTGAATAGGAACTGATGAAAGTTATACAGCTTCTGAAATTACATTAACAGCATCTGGTTGTTATTGCCCCCTACTGGAAATAAGTAGCACCTTTCATGCAAAATCCTAGTATACTGTAACTATAGAAAGGGTTTACTATACAGAGATGGAAGATGCTGATTAAAGTAAACTAAGAAAATCATGAAATATGTTTAAGTATAATATAATTAGAATGTGCCTACTCCTTTGTTTCATCTCTCAAATGCAAACTTTTTTCTGCTTATCTCAGACTTCCTGTTCTTGGGTGGCTTCGATAATTCTCTATGCCAGTGATGGTGAACCTCGGCACCCCAGATGTTTTGGAACTACATTTCCCATGATGCTACTGCACTCTGTGGTGTAATAGAGCTTCATGGGAAATGTAGTTCTAAAACATTTGGGGTGCCAAGGTTCGCCATCACTGCTCTATGCCCTCATTGTATATGTGAACGTAGCCACCCTTTCCTGCTCACCACCTAGATAATCTACTCATCAGTGTGCAGACACATTCAGCTCTATGGGAATTGTAGTACACATAGGGGGAGATTTACTAAAACTAGTGCACTTAGAATCTGGTGCAGCTGAGCATGGTAGACAATCAGCTTGTAACTTCAGCTTGTTCAATGATTCCGCGTACACACGACCGTTTTTAATGTCATTGAAAAAAACTGCATTTTTCTCGACGTGATTTTTCGTGTTTCCTCTCAAGCCTGCCTTGCCTACACACTATTGTGGAAAAAAATGTTCGAGTAAAGCGCGGTGACGTACAACACGTACGACGGCACTATAAAGGGGAAGTTCCATTCGGATGGCGCCACCCTTCATGTTAGTAAAGTTTGTTGAGCGACGATTCACGCTTTTCAGCCTCGTGCTTTTCAGTTCGTTACAGCGTGACGAATGTGCTATCTCCATTACGTACGCTAGTTTTACCAGAACGAGCGCTCCCGTCTCATACTTGATTCTGAGCATGCGCATTTTTTTTCACGTCGTTAAAGCCCAAACACGGCCGTTTTTCATGACGAGAAAAAAGACAATGTAAAAAACGACGTGAAAAATTAGAGCATGTTCCAATTTTTCTCGTCGTGATTCTCAGCGGTTTTCTCATCGGGAAAACTGCTGGAAAGCCCACACATGATCATTTTTAACCACTTAACGACCGCTCACTGTATATATACGTCGGCAGAATGGCACCGACAGGCACAATCACGTAGAGTGTACGTGATTGCCTTTGTACAGTTGGGGGGTCCAATCGGACCCCCCTCCTATACAGTGAGCGGTGGCTAAGTGTCCGGGAGCGTTCCGGGATGAGGGGGCAGCCATTCGTTTCTGGCCACCCCCTCGCGATCGCTCCCGGCGAATGGAAATGCCCCCTCTGTCTGTGTCAGACAGAGGGAGCAGGAGGAAGTGATGTCATCTCTGGTGCGGCGCTCACATATACCGAGCGCCGTACAAGAGAAGATATCAGGTCAGTGCACACAACACTACACTGACACCAGGACACATAGGGACATAAATCGCCCCCCCAGGCCCCCCCAGACACCCCAGATCACCCCCCCAGATCACCCCCCCAGCCCCCAGTCACAGTGTCACTGATTGCAGTGACCATTTATTTAGTGATCACTGCAATCAGTGACATTTGTGACTGTAAAAGTGTCACCAAAGTTTAGTCTTAGGTCCAGTGTAGCCCCCTAACCCCCCCTAATAAAGGTTTAACCCCCTGATCACCCCCCAGATAACCCTTTCACCGCCTATCACCACTGTCGCTTAGCGATCATTTTTCTGATCGCTGTCTTAGCGTCAGTGATGCCGATCGGCAGCCAGTAATTTTTTTAGGTTCGCCGCAGGTTTTTATAGCGTCAGGTACCCCAATATATTATCTAATAAAGGTTTAACCCCCTTGATCGCCCCCCAGGTAACCCTTTCACCCCCATCACCACTGTCGCTAAGCAATTGTTTTTCTAAACGCTGTCTTAGTGTCTGTGATGCAGATCGGTAGCCGGTAATTTTTTTTAGGTTCGCCGCAGGTTTTTATAGCGTCAGGTACCCCAATATATTATCTAATAAAGGTTTAACCCCCTTGATCGCCCCCCCAGGTAACCCTTTCACCCCCTATCACCACTGTCGCTAAGCAATTGTTTTTCTAAACGCTGTCTTAGTGTCGGTGATGCAGATCGTAGCCAGTAATTTTTTTTAGGTTCGCCGCAGGTTTTTATAGCGTCAGGTACCCCAATATATAATCTAATAAAGGTTTAACCCCCTTGATCGCCCCCCCCAGGTAACCCTTTCACCCCCATCACCACTGTCGCTAAGCAATCGTTTTTCTAAACGCTGTCTTAG
This sequence comes from Rana muscosa, assembly GCA_029206835.1. NCBI lineage: Eukaryota > Metazoa > Chordata > Amphibia > Anura > Ranidae > Rana > Rana muscosa. Next base: position 928,892,898 of record CM055116.1, on the reverse strand, counting down.
TGTCGGTGATGCAGATCGGTAGCTGGTAATTTTTTTTAGGTTCGCCGCAGGTTTTTATAGCGTCAGGTACCCCCATATATTATCTAATAAAGGTTTTAACCCCCTGATTGCCCCTAGTTAACCCTTTCACCAGTGATCACCATATAAGTGTTACGGGTGACGCTGGTTAGTTAGTTTGCTTTTTATAGTGTCAGGGCACCCGCCGTGTATATAACCCAATAAAGGTTTAACCCCCTGATCGCCCGGCGGGTGATATCAATTAGGTTTTAGCGTCAGAGAGGGTCTGCGTCACACCCCAGGCAGTGTCAGGTTAGTGCCAATAACGCTAACACCCACGCGTGAAGCATACACCCCCCTTAGTGGTATAGTATCTGAACAGATCAATATCTGATCTGATCTATACTAGCGTCCCCAGCAGTTTAGGGTTCCCAAAAACGCAGTGTTAGCGGGATCAGCCCAGATACCTGCTGGCACCTGCGTTTTGCCCCTCCGTCCAGCCCAGGCCACCCAAGTGCAGTATCGATCGATCACTGTCACTTACAAAACAAAAACACACATAACTGCAGCGTTCGCAGAGACAGGCCTGATCCCTGCGACTCCAGTGCTGTAGGAGGTGATTTCACCACCACAGTTAAAAAAAAAAAGCAAATATGCCGAAGCATTGGGGCAGCAGGGGTGGAGGAGCGATTTTGCTCCTAATGCCGCGTACATACGGTCGAAATTCCGACGGAGGCTTGCCCGTGGAAAAGTCCGACCATGTGTGTGCGGCATAACTTTTTTGCGGGAGGATGCCCCCATGCTTCGGCATATATAAATGGTGCGTGTATGCCCATCATTGGAAGTGGGTGGATGAAGGGCGGTATTCTAATGGTGGGCATACCCACCGATCAATCTCTTTTTTCATTCAGCCAACTGGCTGCATGAAATAAAAAGATTACAATACATGTCCAACAAGGACCAGCAAAGTACTGGTATGTTGCTGGACTTTGAATGTTTATACCAGAATGATGCCTGCGGGTTTAGGTATCATCTTGGTATCATTCTTTTCAGCCTGCGGCCGGCTTTCATGTAAAAGCAATCCTAGCGGCTACCTAGCCTCTGGACTGCTTTTACAAGCAGTGGGAGGGAATGCCCCCCCCGGATATAAAAAGCGCCATTGGGAAATTGGGAAAGCATTTTATCACACCGATCTTGGTGTGGTCAGATGCTTTGAGGGCAGAGGAAAAATCTAGGGTCTAGAAGACCCCAGTTTTTTCAAAAAAAGAGTACCTGTCACTACCTATTGCTATCATAGGGGATATTTACATTCCCTGAGATAACAATAAAAATGATAAAAAAAAAAATACTTGGAAGGAACAATTTAAAAATAAAATAAAAAAGCAAAATTAATAATAAAAAAAAAAGCAAAAAAAAAAAAAGCACCCCTGTCCTGCCCTGCTCTTGCCCAATGGCGAACGCAAGCGTCGGTCTGGCGTCATATGTAAACAGCAATTGCACCATGCATGTGAGGTATCACCGCGAAGGTCAGATCGAGGGCAATCATTTTAGCAGTAGACCTCCTCTGTAAATCTACTGGGGTAACCTGTAAAGGCTTTTAAAGGCTTTTAAAAATGTATGTAGTTTGTCGCCAATGCGCGTTTGTGCGAAATTTTAAAGCATGTCGTGTTTGGTATCTTTGTACTCGGCCTAAGATCATCTTTTTTATTTCATCAAACATTTGGGCAATATAGTGTGTTTTAGTGCATTAAAATTAAAAAAAGTGTATTTTTTAACCCAAAAAATGCGTTTGAAAAATCGCTGCGCAAATACTGTGTAGAAAAAAAAAATGCAACACCCACCATTTTAATCTGTAGGGCCTTTGCTTTAAAAATATATATAATGTTTGGGGGTTCAACATAATTTTCTTGCAAAAAAAAAAATGTTTTCATGTAAACAAAAAGTGTCAAAAAGGGCTTTGTCTTCAAGTGGTTAGAAGAGTGGATGTAAGCTTCCTAATGTTGTGTATAAAATGCCAGAACAGTTCAAAATCCCCCCAAATGACCCCATTTTGGAAAGTAGACACCCCAAGCTATATACTGAGAGGCATGTCGAGTCCATGGAATATTTTTTTTTTTTTTTTATTCATTTTTTTTTTTTTTATTTATAACAAGGAAAGGGACCCTGTCGGGTCGATACATTACAAAGTAGTACGGGTATCAAGACAAACAACTTATTCAAAAACAGTCAGAATACATTACATCACATAGTCTTGATGTAGGAAGGAAAAGAAAAGCAGGGTTCAAAGATATGAGTGTGGACAAATTGGTGGAGATTACGCTCCCTGGTGTATTGTCACTTAGTATGTCTGAGCTATTGTTAGTTTTATTCGTGACCTCTGATGTCTTTAATTTTGTTTCAGCGACTTGTTCCTTCCTAGGTGTCTAGTTCTGCCTGTTGGTTCCCTTTGCTCCGTTAGGCCCCTTTCACACGGAGGTCCGTTCAGGTCCGCCTGTCAGTTTTTTAGGCGGACCTGAAACGGATCCTCCATGCACCCCTATGGAGGCACGGATGTCAGCGGAGACATGTCCGCTGACATCCGCTCCGCCAAAGTGTGACGGAGGAAAACCCTATTTTTCCTTCCGTCGGCGGAGCGGATCGGACTGACAACGGACTCTACGGTCCGTCGTCATCCGATTCCCCATAGGGGAGAGCGGCGCTCTGACAGGGCGGTCCCTGCACAGTGTGCGGGGACCGCCCAGTCATCCGTCGGCTCAGCGGGGATCAACGGAGCGATCCCCGCTGAGCAAGCGGAGCTTCACGGGGCGGATCTGCACGGATCCGTCCCGTGTGAAAGAGCCCTTAGGGTATTTGTGCTTGAGGTTGTCGTGTTGTGTAGTACCGGGGACATGGGCCCAGTTCCTTGATTTTTCCTGTTTATATTAGAGAAAAGGTGGAAAATAGAGTGTAAAGCAAATCCCCCCCAGTTTAGGATGGGATTGGTTAAAGGTAGAATATTAGAATAGAGAAAGATATGAAAAAGAAGAGGGGAGTTGTTGTGGGAAGATGGGTTGGGTGGTGGATAGGGGGGGGGGGGTATGGGGGTACTGGGGCCCACGAACATGGGACATCAGTACCATGGAATATTTTATATGTTGACACAAGTTGCGGAAAAACGACAATTTTTTATTTTTTTTTTGCACAAAGTTGTCACTAAATGATATATTGCTCAAACATGCCATGGGCATATGTGGAATTACACCCCAAAATACATTCTGTTGCTTCTCCTGAGTACGGGGATACCACATGTGTGAGACTTTTTGGGAGCCTAGCCACGTACGGGACCCCAAAAACCAAGCACCGCCTTCAGGCTTTCTAAGGGTGTAAATTTTTGATTTCACTTCTCACTGCCTATCACAGTTTCGGAGGCCATGGAATGCCCAGATAGCACAAAACCCCCCCAAATGACCCCATTTTGGAAAGTAGAAGCTATTTGCTGAGAGGTATTGTGAGTATTTTGCAGGTCTCGCTTTTTGTCACAAAGTTTTGAAAATTGAAAAAAAAATATATATATATATATATTTTCTTTCTTCATTTTCAAAAACAAATGAGAGCTGTAAAATACTCGCCATTCCTCTCAGCAAATAGCTTGGGGTGTCTATATTCCAAAATGGGGTCATTTGGGGGGGTTTTGTGCTATTTTGGCATTTTATGGCCTTCGAAACTGTGATAGGTAGTGAGGAGTGAAATCAAAAATTTGTGCCTAGAAATCCTGAAGGCGGTGCTTGGTTTTCGGGGTCCCGTACGCGGCTAGGCTCCTAAAAAGTCCCACACATATGGTATCCCCGTACTCAGGAGAAGCAGAAAAATGTATTTTGGGGTGTAATTCCACATATAACCATGGCATGTGTGAGCAATATATCATTTAGTGACAACTTTTTGTAATTTTTTTTTTTTTTTTTTGTCATTATTCAATCACTTGGGACAAAAAAAAATATATTCAATGGGCTCAACAGGCCTCTCAGCAATTTCCTTGGGGTGTCTACTTTCTAAAATGGGGTAATTTGGGGGGGTTTTGTGCTATTTTGGCATTTTATGGCCTTCGAAACTGTGATAGGTAGTGAGGAGTGAAATCAAAAATTTGCGCCCTTAGAAATCCTGAAGGCGGTGCTTGGTTTCCGGGGTCCCGTACGCGGCTAGGCTCCCAAAAAGTCCCACACATGTGGTATCCCCGTACTCAGGAGAAGCAGCAAAATGTATTTTGGGGTGAAATTCCACATATAACCATGGCATGTGTGAGCAATATATCATTTAGTGACAACTTTTTGTAATTTTTTTTTTTTTTTTTTTTTTTTTTAGTCATTATTCAATCACTTGGGACAAAAAAATAAAAAATTCAATGGGCTCAACATGCCTCTCAGCAATTTCCTTGGGGTGTCTACTTTCCAAAATGGGGTCATTTGGGGGGGTTTTGTACTGCCCTGTCATTTTAGCACCTCAAGAAATGAGATAGGCAGTCATAAATTGAAAGCTGTGTAAATTTCAGAAAATGTACCCTAGTTTGTAAACTCTATAACTTTTGCGCAAACCAATAAATATACGCTTATTGACATTTTTTTTACTAAAAACATGTGGCTGAATACATTTTGGCCTAAATGTATGACTACAATTGAGTTTTTTCGATTTTTCTTATAACAAAAACTAGAAAATATCATTTTTTTTCCAAATTTTCGGTCTTTTTCCGTTTATATCGCAAAAAAATAAAAATCGCAGAGGCAATCAAATACCATTAAAAGAAAGCTCTATTTGTGGGAAGAAAAGGACGCAAATTTCGTTTGGGTACAACATTGCATGTCCGCACAATTTACAGTTAAAGCAGCGCAGTGCAAAATTCTGAATTCACCTCTGGTCCTCTAGCTACCAAATGGTCCGGGGCTTAAGTGGTTAAGTGCCATTTAAAAAAAATAAATTTTTCTCGGCATTAAAAACGGTCGTGTGTACGCGGCATTAAGCTTTGACAAAAAAAAAAAACTTGAAGCTGGTTGGTTTCTATGCAGAGATACACCAGATTTTGCACTCTCCGGTTTTAGTAAATAACCTCCATAGAGCGGGGCATGTGACCGGAAACCAGCACTCCTCGCTCTTCACTAGTATCTGTGAGGTGAATCAGTAAAGAATATGGAGCGTACACAGCAGTGGCTGCTGGTGCTAATTGATTTGGGGGGAAGCGGGGACCTGACACCCCCCCCTTTGGGTAGGGCCGGTCGGTGCGCTTAGCCCATCCATGGCGGGCAATCAAAGGCAGCTTCCCCGGCTCCCCTCTGTGGGCATCGTGCGCAGCTTCTCCTTCCTCTGCTCGACGGCTTCCGTCTCCTCCCTCCCTATCGGCAGCCAGAATGCTTCTCATTTAGGCCAATCGGAAAACGGGCCTCAGACCCGCACTTCCTGATTGGCGGAAAGCTGATACAGTATAAGAATAGGAAATATTCATTCGCTATTCTCACACACCTGGGTGGGCTCCGAGCGCATTCTAATCGTCCCGAGCCCACCCTATTTCTAAACCTATTAGAGCTTCTGGCTCTAATCGGTGCTTCAAAAAACCACCCATGCCGCATTGGAATCCATGCGCTTGGCATCCTGAAAGGGGCCAGACGCATGGATAGGGAGGGTGGCAGCGATGTATAGGGAAAGCGGCGCCCATGCGCCCTGGTACACAGAACAAATAAGAAGCCTAAAAATAGGGATGAGTTCGGTGTTCGAGTCGAACATACGTTCGACTCGAACATCGGCTGTTCGATCGTTCGACGAAGATCGAACTATTTGGGCTGTTTGCGCCAAATTCTAGTCACGCGAACGGCCCACAATACACTGCGCCATCGCAGTGCAATCCTGGCGCTGTGATTGGCCAAGCATGCACTGTGACCCTGCATGCTTGGCCAATCACAGCGCCAGCAGCTAGGAGAGCCATAATTGGCCACAGGCAGGTTGCCTGTGGCCAATTATAGCTCAGGGGGTTTAGCACACGCCCCACACTATAAAAGGCCGCCAGCGCGGCGGCCTTGTGTAGTGTGTTCCAGCGCAGGGAAAGAGAAGGATAGGCAGGGACAGTGTCATTGTGCTATTCTTTGTGCTATTCTTGTGTGTAGGGAGAGAGAAGAATAGGCAGGGAGAGTGTCATATTCTTTGCTAAACCTTGTGTGCAGGGAGAGAGAAGGATAGGCAGGGGACAGTGTCAGTGTCATATTCTTTGCTAAACCTTGTGTGCAGGGAGAGAGAAGGATAGGCAGGGAGAGTGTCAGTGTCATATTCTTTGATAAACCTTGTGTGCAGGAAGAGAGAAGGATAGGCAGGGGACAGTGTCAGTGTCATTGTTGCTAAGCCTCCTGCACAGTATACACCTGAAGCTAGCCCGTATTGCTGTGTTTTCCTGGTGTGTTACACTAACAGGCATTTGCAGCACTTACAGCGGGCGGAGTGTGCCTCCTGCACATTATACGCCTGAAGCTAGCCCGTATTGCTGTGTTTTCCTGGTGTTACAGTAACAGGCATTTGCAGCACTTACAGCGGGCGGAGTGTGCTTCCTGCTAAATATACACCTGAAGCTAGCCCGTATTGCTGTGTTTTCCTGGTGTGTTACACTAACAGGCATTTGCAGCACTTACAGCGGGCGGAGTGTGCTTCCTGCTAAATATACACCTGAAGCTAGCCCGTATTGCTGTGTTTTCCTGGTGTGTTACACTAACAGGCATTTGCAGCACTTACAGCGGGCGGAGTGTGCCTCCTGCACATTATACACCTAAAGCTAGCCCTTATTGCTGGAGCTTTTTTCTTTTGTGTTACACTAACAGGCATTTGCAGCACTTACAGCGGGCGGAGTGTGCTTCCTGCAAAATAAACACCTGAAGCTAGCCCTTATTGCTGTTTTTTCCTGTTGTGTAACACAGGCAGTCATCTGCAGCACTTACAGCGGGCGTAGTGTGCTTCCTGCAAAATATACACCTGAAGCTACCCCTTATTGCTGGTTTTCCCATCTCCCTGCAGGCCATTAGAATGTCTGGAAGGCAAACAAGGAGAGGCAGACAGTCAGGAGCCAATAAAAGAGAGCAAGCAGGCTCTGTGCCTAGAGACAACAGTGCTGGTCGTGGACGCGGTGCATCGTCATCAGCACGTGGCCATGGGACACGCTTGTCCTTATTTTCGGCAGGTGGACGTGTTGAGCCGCATCATGCCGAAGACTTGGTAGAGTGGATGATCAAGCCCTCCTCATCCTCCTCATCCTCTCTCACCCAGGCTCAGGGTACTGGCAAAGCAGCTGCCAAAGCGTCCTCTTCCCTGGTATCAATGTCATCATAAGTCACTCCTTCCCTAGACCCACCATGTCCTCCTGAGGAGTCCCCCGAACTGTTTGAGCACAGTGTTGGGTACATGCTCCAGGAGGATGCCCAGCGTTTCGAAGGGTCTGATGATGATACCCAGCTAGAGGAAGGCAGTAGCGTGAGAGCAGAGAGAGGGGATGCTCAAGAAGGACACCAATCTGGCAGTCATGTTCCAGCAGCTGCAGCATACTGCCAGATTGGCTCCAGTGATGAGGAGGGAGGGGATGATGAGGTCACTGACTCCACGTGGGTGCCTAATAGGAGAGAGGAGGAGGAGGAGGATGAGGAGGAGGCACATCTCCAACGAGGCAGGATTCCCTCGGGGGGCCAGCGTAAGGGCAGCACACCGACCGAATCACACCGCAGAGCTCTGCCTGTGCAGGGCGCTGCCTCTGCCCGTTATTCAAAAAGTTCTTTGGTGTGGGCCTTTTTTGAGTCGAGTGCATCAGATCGCACAGCTGCTGTTTGCAACATATGTCTCAAGCGTATATCGCGTGGCCAAAACATCAGCCGCTTGGGCACCACATGCTTGACCAGACATATGTTGACCTGCCATGCAGCTCGTTGGCAAGCCTACCTTAAAGACCCACACCAAAGAACAAAGCGGACCTCTCCTTGCACCGCATCAGCTGGGATCTCCAACCCCACTATACCTTCAGTCCTCTCTGAAACCTGCACTGAGAGGAATGAAGGTGTAGAATTAGGTGTGTCACAGCCAAGTACTTGCGGGCACTCTGCTAGCAGTACACCGACGTCCGATTCTAGCAGGCAAATTTCCCTGCCCCAGCTGCTGGACCGTCGAAAGAAGTTCACTCCCAGCCATCCACATGACCAGCGGTTGAATGCTAGCTTGGCTAAATTGCTAGCGCTTCAACTGCTGCCTTTTCAGTTGGTAGACTCGGCCCCCTTCCGTGAGTTTGTGCAATGTGCGGTTCCTCAGTGGCAGGTTCCCAAACGCCACTTTTTCTCACGGAAGGCGATTCCGGCTCTCTACCGGCATGTGGAAGGCAATGTCTTGGCCTCGCTGGACAGGGCGGTCAGCGGTAAGGTGCATATTACCGCTGACTCATGGTCCAGCAGGCATGGACAGGGACGTTACCTTTCTTTCACGGCTTATTGGGTCACTCTTTTGGCAGCTGGGAAGGATGCAGGACAAGGTGCAGTAGTGTTGGAGGTTGTTCCGCCGCCACGCCTCCAAAATGCTACTACTGGTTGTGACACACCTCTCTCCTCCACCCCCTCCTCTTCTTCTTCCTCCATGGCCTCTTCCTGTGCTTTGTCCTCGGAACCAGCGGTGCTCCGTAGGCGTTCAAGGGGCTACGCAAGTACGCAGGCAAAAAGATGCCATGCCGTGCTTGCGCTGGTGTGCTTGGGGGACAGGAGCCACACTGGGGCAGAGGTTCTGTCTGCTCTGCAGGGGCAGGCCGAGAGGTGGTTGACGCCACGCCAGCTTAAGCCAGGAATGGTGGTTTACGACAATGGCACCAACCTCCTCTCCGCCCTCCGACAGGGGCAACTGACCCATGTGCCCTGTGTGGCTCACGTCCTTAATCTGGTGGTGCAGCGGTTCTTGGGCAGGTACCCGGGCTTACAGGATGTCCTGAGGCAGGCCAGGAAAGTCTGTGTGCATTTCCGCAGATCTTATAATGCCTGTGCTCGCCTGGCTGAGCTGCAAAAGGAGTTGAACCTGCCCAAGAACCGCCTTATATGTGACATGCCCACCAGGTGGAACTCAAGAGGAGGAGGAGGAGGAGGAGGATTGTGTCAGCATGGAGGTGGAGCCTGGCACTCAGCATCATCAGCAGCAGTCTTTTAGGGATGATTTACAGTCCCAAGAAACCTGTGGACTTGTATGTGGCTGGAAGGAGGTGGCTGCGGATCATGTCGTCCTTAGTGACCCAGAGGACTCCGGACCGAATGCCTCAGCTAACCTACGCTGCATGGCCTCCCTGATCCTGCAAAGTCTGCGGAAGCATCCTCGTATTCTTCGGATCAAGGAGAGGGACCATTACTGGCTGGCCACTCTCCTTGATCCACGGTACAAGGGTAAGGTTGCGGACCTTATCTTACCGTCGCAGAGGGAGCAGAGGATGAGACAACTCCGGGAGGCCTTGCAGAAAGGTCTGTGCAATGCGTTCCCAGAGACTGGGAGGTTACAAACTCCTGGTCCTGGACAACGAGTTGCTGAGGCTTCGGTCAGTCAAAGAAGGAGCGGTGGGGAAGGTGGCCGTCTGACCGATGCGTTCAGACAATTCTTTAGTCCGCAGCCCCAAGGTATGATCGGTTCCAGCAACCATCGCCAGCGTCTGATATACATGGTGCAGGAATACCTAGGGGCAAGGTCAGACTTGGACACCTTCCCCACCGAAAATCCTCTGGCTTACTGGGTCTTGAGGATGGATCACTGGCCAGAGCTTTCTCAGTATGCAATTGAGCTACTGGCCTGTCCTGCATCCAGCGTTCTTTCAGAACGCACATTCAGTGCTGCTGGAGGATTTGTCACGGATCACAGGGTGCGCCTGTCCACCGACTCAGTTGATCGACTGACCTTCATAAAGATGAACCAGTCTTGGATCACTACCAGCTACCAAACACCTGAAGCTGATATAACAGACTAATTTATTTTCAAATGTCAAATCCCTTCAAGACTGATGTAGATGCTGAGTGGCTGTCCTGTTATGTTGACTGACTATCCTCCTCCTCCTCAATGATCCGATTGATGATAGCTTGGAAGAACATTTTTGTTTCTGGGTGCCGCCACCAGTGGCTAAGGCCTAATTTTTCAGCCCCTGTTTAACAGGGGCATGTAATTACAATTTTTTATGCAATGCTTTGCAGCAGGGCTCATTCCTGCACTCCAACTAGAGTATCTGGGAGAGGTTGCAGTGTTGTGGCACCAGCACCAGTGCCTAAGGCCCAATTTTTCAGCCCCTGTTGGCATGTAATTACAATTTTTTATGCAATGCTTTGCAGCAGGGCTCATTCCTGCACTCCAACTAGAGTATCTGGGAGAGGTTGCAGTGTCGTGGCACCAGCACCAGTGCCTAAGGCCCAATTTTTCAGCCCCTGTTTAACAGGGGCGTGTAATTACAATTTTTGATGCAATACTTTGCAACAGGGCTCATTGCTGTGCTCCAAGTACAGTATCTGTGAGGGGTTGCAGTGTTGTGGCACCAGTGCCTAAGGCCCAATTTTTCTGCCCCTGTTTAACAGAGCATGTAATTACAATTCTTGATCTAATAATTCACAGCAGGGCCCATTCCTGCGCCCACCAAGAGTAACTGTGAGGCCTTACAGTGTTGTGTCAACACCACCACCACCACCACCAAAGGCCCAATTTTTCAGCCCCTGTTCAACAGGGGCATGCAATTACAATTCTTGATCTAATAATTCACAGCAGGGCCCATTCATGCGCCCACCAAGAGTAACTGTGAGGGCTTACAGTGTTGTGGCAACACCAACATGTAAGGGGCAAATTTCAGCAGAGTATATACGGCAGGCCCCTACTTTCAAACATCCAACTTACAAACGACTCCTACTTGCAAACGAAAGGAGACAACAGGAAGTGAAATAAAATCTACCCCTAGGAAGGGAAATTCTCTCCTGTAAGAGTTAATATGGGAAAAAGGTGTCTCCTCTCTACTGATGCTTTATCACCAATCCTTGTTTCAATAAAAACCCCACTTTTAAAAAACATTTGTCATTGGGACGGAAATTGAGGTGAAATGTTCTGAACAGGGGCACAGACAGCAAAACAAATGTTACAGGGGTGATAACCCTTCCCTATGTTTTCCAAAAAGCTTAAAAATAGATTTTTTGGCTGGAGCTACACTTAAACAATGTACCTGTTCAAAATTACAAACAGATTCTACATAAGAACAAACCTACAGTCGCTGTCTTGTATGCACCGCCTGTATACGGCTGTTCAGAGTATATAGGGCCTTTTTTATTTTGTGTGCGGGGTTCCCCTTAATATCCATACAAGACCCAAAGGGGCTGGTAATGGGCTGGGGTAGGGGGGGGGGGATGGGTGATGGGGTAGCTATGCCATTTTTCTCAAAGATTTTCATTCATATTATCGGGACCAGACATTACATTAAAGCCGCAAGCAGTTTTAAATGGCTTTTTTTTTCCTTTAGAAATGTAATTTTGTGCAGGGACAGTTCTAAACACGGGAAACATGTGGCACTTCACAGGCATACTTTTAACAACAAGGTTGGTCTTTATTGAAAGTTGAGGCAGTCACAAAAGGCAGTCATTAAGTTATCAAAATACAAATCAGGTGAAATCCTACAAATTAGAGGCTCAGAAACTCGGTGAAGGACAATAGCAGGTAAACATACATTTCAATGTCTGTACATAAAGAAAAAACAAAAAAGAGCAAGAGAAGAAAGGGAAAAAAAAAATATATATATATACATATACATACACACATATACATACATGAATGGGCAGCTGTGAAGAGGCTGAGTGGGCAGCCACAGGCTCCTGGGACAGCCCTGCTGGGCGGCTGCAAAAAGGCTGGGAGAGCGGTGCGTGCTTCAGGAACAGCCCAGGATTTAGGGACCCCTGACAAATCGTCATTCGACCCCCGAGGGGGTCCCGACCCCCAGGTTGAGAACCACTGCTTTAACTGCTTGCCGACCAGCCGCCGTCATTATACTGTGGCAGGTCGGCACGATCCCGCAAACCGTCGTAGCTCTACGTCGGTCCCTTTAAGCGGGATAGCGGGCGTGCACACTGCGGGGGTCACGATGACCACCGGCCACGTGTGATCATGGGCATGAGAGGCAGAACAGGGACATGTGTGTGTAAACACACACATCTCAGTTCTGTGAGGAGAGGAAAGGCAGATCGTGAGTTCCTACAAGCTTACAACCATGATCTACCAATTCCTCCAGTCACTTCCATCCCCCACAGTTAGAACACACACATAGGGAACACAATTAACCCCTTGATAGCCCCCTAGTGTTAACCCCTTCCCTGCCAGTGACATTTACACAGTAATCAGTGCATTTTTATAGCACTGATCGCTGGATACATGCCAATGGTCCCAAAATGGTGTCAAAAGTGTCCGATGTGTCCGCCATACTGTCGCAGTCCCGATAAAAATTGCAGATCTCCGCCATTACAAGTAAAAAAAAAATTATAATAAAAATGCTATAAATCTATCCCCTTACATGCTATAACTTTTGCGCAAACCAATAATATACGCTTACTGCAATTTTTAGTACTAAAATATGTACTGTATAAGAATACGTATCGGCCTAAACTGAGGAAAAAATTTGCTTTTTTAAAACAAAATTGGGGATATCTATTATAGCAAAAAGTAAAAAATATTGTGTTTTCTTTCAAAATAGTCGCTCTTTTTTTTTAACCACTTAAGCCCCATTTGGTAGCTAAAGGACCAGAGGTGAATTCAGAATTTTGCACTGCGCTGCTTTAACTGTAAATTGTGCGGACATGCAATGTTGTACCCAAACGAAATTTGCGTCCTTTTCTTCCCACAAATAGAGCTTTCTTTTAATGGTATTTGATTGCCTCTGCGATTTTTATTTTTTGCGATATAAACGGAAAAAGACCGAAAATTTTGAAAAAAAATGATATTTTCTACTTTTTGTTATAAGAAAAATCGAATAAACTCAATTGTAGTCATACATTTAGGCCAAAATGTATTCAGCCACATGTCTTTAGTAAAAAAAAATGACAATAAGCGTATATTTATTGGTTTGCGCAAAAGTTATAGCGTCTACAAACTAGGGTACATTTTCTGGAATTTACACAGCTTTTAATTTATGACTGCCTATCTCATTTCTTGAGGTGCTAAAATGGCAGGGCAGTACAAAACCCCCCCAAATGACCCCATTTTGGAAAGTAGACACCCCAAGCTATTTACTGAGAGGCATTATTAGTCCATGGAATATTTTATATTTTGCCACAAGTTGCGGGAATATGACAAACTTTATTTTTTTTGCACAAAGTTGTCACTAAATGATACAGGTATATTGCTCACACATGCCATGGGCATATGTGAAATTACACCCCAAAATACATTCTGCTGCTTCTCCTGAGTACGGGGATACCACATGTGTGGGACTTTTTGGGAGCCTAGTCGCATACAGGACCCCAAAAACCAAGCACCGCCTTCAGGATTTCTAAGGGCATAAATTTTTGATTTCACTCCTCACTACCTATCACTACCTATCACAGTTTTGAAGGCCATAAAATGCCAAGATGGCACAAAACCCCCCCAAATGACCCCATTTTGGAAAGTAGACACCCCAAGCTATTTGCTGAGAGGCATGTTGAGCCCATTGAATATTTTTTTTTTTGTCCCAAATGATTGAATAATGATAAAAAGAAAAAAAAAAGAAAAAATGTACAAAAAATTGTCACTAAATGATATATTGCTCACACATGCCATGGTTATATGTGGAATTGCACCCCAAAATACATTCTGCTGCTTCTCCTGAGTACGGAGATACCACATGTCTGGGACTTTTTGGGAGCCTAGCCGGGTACGGGGCCCCAAAAACCAAGCACCGCCTTCAGGATTTCTAGGGGCGTAAATTTTTGATTTCACTCCTCACTACCTATCACAGTTTCGAAGGCCATAAAATGCCAAAATAGCACAAAACCCCCCCAAATTACCCCATTTTGGAAAGTAGACACCCCAAGCTATTTACTGAGAGGCATGTTCAGTCCATGGAATATTTTATATTTTGCCACAAGTTGCGGGAATATGACAAACTTTGTTTTTTTTGCACAAAGTTGTCACTAAATGATATATTGCTCACACATGCCATGGGCATATGTGAAATTACACCCCAAAATACATTCTGCTGCTTCTCCTGAGTACGGGGATACCACATGTGTGGGACTTTTTGGGAGCCTAGCCGCGTACGGGACCCCAAAAATCAAGCACCGCCTTCAAGGTTTCTAAGGGCATACATTTTTGATTTCACTCCTCACTACCTATCACAGTTTTGAAGGCCATAAAATGCCAAGATAGCACAAAACCCCCCAAAATGACCACATTTTGGAAAGTAGACACCCCAAGGAAATTGCTGAGAGGCATGTTGAGCCCATTGAATATTTTTTTTTTTGTCCCAAGTGATTGAATAATGACAAAAAGAAAAAAAAATGTACAAAAAGTTGTCACTAAATGATATACTGCTCAAACATGCCATGGTTATATGCGGAGTTGCACCCCAAAATACATTTGGCTGCTTCTCCTGAGTACGGGGATACCACATGTGTGGGACTTTTTGAGAGCCTAGCCGCGTACGGGCCCCCGAAAACCAAGCACCGCCTTCAGGATTTCTAAGGGCACAAATTTTTGATTTCACTCCTCACTACCTATCACAGTTTTGAAGGCCATAAAATGCCAAGATAGCCCAAAACCCCCACAAATGACCCCATTTTGGAAAGTAGACACCCCAAGCTATTTGCCGAGAGGCATGGTGAGTATTTTACAGCTCTCATTTGTTTTTGAAAATGAAGAAAGACATATTTTTTTTTTTCTTTTTTCAATTTTTAAAACATTGTGACAAAAAGCGAGATCTGCAAAATACTCAACATACCTCTCAGCAAATAGCTTGGGGTGTCTACTTTCCAAAATGGGGTCATTTGGGGGGGTTTTGTGCCATCTGGGCATTCCATGGCCTCCGAAACTGTGATAGGCAGTGAGGAGTGAAATCAAAAATTTACACCCATAGAAATCCTGAAGGCGGTGCTTGGTTTTCGGGGTCCTGTACGCAGCTAGGCTCCCAAAATGTCTCACACATGTGGTATCCCCGTACTCAGGAGAAGCAACAGAATGTATTTTGGGGTGCAATTCTACATATAACCATGGCATGTTTGAGCAATATATAATTTAGTGACAACTTTTTGTACATTTTTTTTTTTTCTTTTTGTCATTATTCAATCACTTGGGACAAAAAAAAAAAAAATATTCAATGGGCTCAACATGCCTCTCAGCAAATAGCTTGAGGTGTCTACTTTCCAAAATGGGGTCATTTGGGGGGGTTTTGAACTGTCCTGGCATTTTATGCACAACATTAGGAAGCTTATGTCACACATCATCCACTCTTCTAACCACTTGAAGACAAAGCCCTTTCTGACACTTTTTGTTTACATGAAAACATTTTTTTTTTGCAAGAAAATTATGTTGAACCCCCAAACATTATATATTTTTTTAAAGCAAAGGCCCTACAGATTAAAATAGTGGGTGTTGCAATTTTTTTTCCACACAGTATTTGCGCAGCGATTTTTCAAACACATTTTTTGGGGGGAAAACACACTTTTTTTATTTTTAATGCACTAAAAAACACTATATTGCCCAAATGTTTGATGAAATAAAAAAGATGATCTTAGGCCGAGTACATGGATACCAAAAACGACATGCTTTAAAATTGCGCACAAATGCGCAGCGGCGAGAAACTACATTCATTTTTAAAAGCATTTAAAAGCCTTTACAGGTTACCACGTTAGATTTACAGAGGAGGTCTACTGCTAAAATTACTGCCCTCGATCTGACCTTCGCGGTGATACCTCACATGCATGATGCAATTGCTGCTTACATATGATGCTAGACCGACGCTTGCGTTCGCCTTTGCGCAAGAGCAGGGGGGGACAGCGGTGCTTTTTTTTTTATTATTATTTATTTTGCTTTTTTTTTTTTTTTTTAAACTGTTCCTTCCATATTTTTTTTTTTTTATCATTTTCATTGTTATCTCAGGGAATTTTAAATATCCCCTATGATAGCAATAAGTAGTGACAGGTACTCTTTTTTTGAAAAAAAATGGGTGTTAGACCCTAGATCTTTCCTCTGCCCTCAAAGCATCTGACCACACCAGGATCGGTGTGATAAAATGCTTTCCCAATTTCCCAATGGTGCTGTTTATATCCGGGGGGGGGGGGCATTTACACACGGTCGGACTTTTCCACGGGCAAGCCTTCGTCGGAATTTCGACCGTATGTACGTGGCATAAAAGGTTATGCCGCGTACACACGGTCGAACTTTTCCACGGGCAAGCCTCCGTCGGAATTTCGACCGTATATACGCGGCATTAGGAGCAAAATCGCTCCTCCGCCCCTGCTGCCCCCATGGTTCGGCATATATGCTCTTTTTTTAACTGTGGTGGTGAAATCACCTCCTACAGCGTTGGAGTCACGGCTTTATGTATCGTGGGAGCAAACGCTGTTGCTGTCAAGATAAATAAATCCGCGATGCAACTGAATGGCGTACCTGCTAAGCAAATGATGGTTAACATTAAAACAAAGTAACATTACAGTACAACAGTAAGACCTTACCATACCATACCTGCAAAGCAAATACCAAAACAAAACCTAGTAAAAAATAAAACTTTTTTTAACGCAACCTGTGCCTAAAATATATATATGCCGAAGCATGGGGGCATCCTCCCGCAAAAAAGTTATGCCGCGTACACACGGTCGGACTTTTCCACGGGCAAGCCTCCGTCGGAATTTCGACCGTATATACGCGGCATTAGGAGCAAAATCGCTCCTCCGCCCCTGCTGCCCCCATGCTTCGGCATATATGCTCTTTTTTTTTAACTGTGGTGGTTAAATCACCTCCTACAGCACTGGAGTCACGGCTTTATGTATCGTGGGAGCAAACGCTGTTGCTGTCAAGATAAATAATTCCGCGCTGCAGTTGAATGGCGCACCTGAAAACAAAAAATTACATACCTGAAAAGCAAGCATGATAAAACATTGCAGAATGGAATACAGTAAAAAAGAGCAGAACAATAGAGAGAAAATAGAGAGAGAGAGAGAACAATAAAACGACAACTATTTTTTTTTTTTTTTTTTTTTTTGTGTTTTGTTTTTTACGTTTTTTTTTTTCTTTTTTACACTTTTTTTTTTTAAACTTCAACAACTGTAATGGTTCGGGTCTCTCAAAATGTAATGGCATCTTGGGAGACCCTGTGTAAGTGTGTCCTAGTCTGTGAAATGCTGTACCCTACGCTAAAACTTCACTTTTGAGTGGTAGCGTTCAAAACATTCACCAAGGCAAAGACCAGGTTTGTCAGGACAGAGTGGACAATAATAATGGGTGTCACGCCTAAATCCGCGCTTGCTACAGACACGGCATCTTTTTTGGGGGGCTCGTTGGGTAGGGGTACTCGGGAGGAGATGCGTATAATGCCTCTCATGCAGCCGGCTTACTGCATTTGGTAGGGGATGGTGAGGTGCAGAACCGCCTGGATACAGGAGTTCTGTGACTATCTCATTCTGGAATTTTAGAAGAGATAAAGTCCCGCCTGAAGCTCTGTATAGCACATGAGCATTCAGCAAAGCCAATTGGAATAAGGATAGAGACACTTTTTTGTACCAGCGTCTCGCCTTACGGTCAATTAGATGCGGCGCCATTAACTGGTCGTTGAGGTCCACCCCTCCCATATTTTTGTTATATTCGTGGACACAGAGGGGTTTCTCCACAACACCAGTCGCCGTAGGAATTTGGACTGTTGTGTCTGCATGAAGGGAGGTAAGAAGGAAAACATTCTTATTGTCCCTCCACTTCATAGCGAGCAAGTTATTACACTTTACGCAGGCTCTCTCCCCCAGCCTAAGACGGGCATCTACAAGCCGCTGGGGAAAGCCCCGGCGATTAGGTCGCACGGTGCCACATGCTCCAATCTGATGATCAAACAAGTGACTAAACAGTGGCACGCTCGTCTAATAATTGTCCACATACAAGTGGTACCCCTTTCCGAATAAGGGTGACACCAAATTCCACACTATCTTGCCAGCGCTCCCTATGTAATCCGGGCAGTTGACCAGCTCAACCTGACTATCTTTTCCCTCATAAACCATAAAGCTCCATACATAGCCTGTTGCCCTGTCACAGCACTTATAGAGCTTGACCCCGTATCTGGCACGCTTGCTGGGAAGGTACTGCTTGAAAGCCAAGCGGCCAGAAAATTTAATCAGGGACTCATCAACGCAGACAGCTTGATCGGGAATAAACAAGGCTGCAAAACGTTCGTTGAAGTGGTTTATGAGGGGCCGAATTTTATAGAGCCGGTCGTATTCAGGGTCCCCACGTGGACGACAAAGTTCATTGTCGTTGAAGTGCATGAACCGCAAAATCTGCTCGTATCGTTTCCTGGGCATGGAGGCAGAGAACACGGGCATGTGGTCAATTGGGTGCGTGGACCAATAAGCACGCAATGACGGGAATTTATGTGTGCCCATGTTGAGGGAAAGGCCCAGAAAGGTCTTATATTCTGAAACTGTAATTGGTTTCCAATCTTTGGCAATGGAAGGCAACTGGGGATTAGCGGCGATGAATTGACCAGCATATAAATTACTCTGGTCCACAATAGATCTATAGAGATCTTCCGTGAAAAACAGCGAATAATAATCGATTGGCATAAAATCAGCTGTTTCCACCTGAATACCGGGTTGGGCAGTGAATGGGGGAAGTACGGGTTCTGCAGAAGTGGTGGGGACCCAATCAGGATAGGCGAATTCTGCAGGAAGAGCACTATGGGTACGACGGGCCTGACTTTGTCTTCTTGGTGGCAGCGGGACACTACTTGTGCTTGCCACCTCGCCAGCTTGAACTGCACTTATGGAACTCGCCACGTCACCACAAGATACTGCAGTGCTGGATGTACGCCCAGGCTGTACTAGGCCGCTGGTGCTTGCCAATTCACCAGAAGGAATAGCGGCGCTAGTACTCCTCTGCTCCATGATACGAGAGCCCTGCGGTTCTTGCTCCTCAACAACCTCAGAAGATCGGGATCGTGTACGCCTGACCTTAGCAGGGACCTCAACTTCGTCGTCAGAGCTATCTGACGTGGGGCCGCTGACGTCACTGTCTTCTACGGGAAGATATTCTGAGCCTGAATCTG
Source organism: Rana muscosa (assembly GCA_029206835.1). Classification (NCBI taxonomy): domain Eukaryota; kingdom Metazoa; phylum Chordata; class Amphibia; order Anura; family Ranidae; genus Rana; species Rana muscosa. The sequence goes on along the minus strand of CM055116.1, from coordinate 928,873,658 downwards.
ACAGATACGTGACCTCCTCTTCACTATCTGTCATGCTCAGAATCTCGTAGGCCTCTTTACTAGTGTACCTTCGACTTGCCATTTTGGGCTCTAAATTTAGGGGTACACTAGTAAGATTCACAGGAAAAAAAGCACCCGACTGTCATCAGCAAATATATCAAACGCTACAAAAAAAAACTGTTAGCGGTCGCAGGGATCAGGACTGTCTCTGCGAACGCTGCAGTTATGTGTTTTGTGTTTGGTAAGTGACAGTGATCGATCGATACTGCACTTGGGTGGGCTGGGCTGGGCTGGGCGGAGGGGCTAAACGCAGGTGCTAGCAGGTATCTGGGCTGATTACGCTAACACTGCGTTTTTGGGAACCCTAAACCGCTGGGGACGCTAGTATAGATCTGATCAGATACTATACCACTAAGGGAGGTGTATGCTTTGCGCGTGGGTGTTAGCGTTACTGGCACTAACCTAACGCTGCCTGGGGCGACGCAGACCCTCTCTGGCGCTAAAACCTAATTGATCTCACCCGCCGGGCGATCAGGGGGTTAAACCTTTATTGGGTTATATACGGCGGGTGCCCTGATGCTATAAAAAGCAAACTAACCAACCAGTCACCCGTAACCTTTATATGGTGATCACTGGTGAAAGGGTTAACTAGGGGCAATCAGGGGGTTAAAACCTTTATTAGGTTAAATATGGGGGTACCCGACGCTATATAAAAACCTGACGGGTTACCTAAATAACTAAATAATTAACTGGGTAACCAGTGTCACCAGTGACGCTTATACGGTGATCACTGGTGAAAGGGTTAACTCTAGGGGCAATCAGGGGGTTAAAATAATATATGGGGGTACCTGACGCTCTAAAAACCTGCGGCGAAACTAAAAATAAATAACTGGCTATCTAGGGCACCACCGGCACTAAATACAACGATCGAAAATACGATCGCTTAGTGACGCTGGCGTTAGGGGGTGAAAGGGTTACCTGGGGGGCGATCAAGGGGTTAAACCTTTATTAGGGGGGGTTAGGGGGCTACCCTGGACCTAAAGGGGCCTAAACCTATATGCCCTGCAACTTTTTACTATCACAGATGACACTAAAAGCAGTGATCAGTAAAATAAATGATCACTGCAATCAGTGACACTGTGATTGGGGGCTGGGGGGTGACCTGGGGGGTGATCTGGGGGTGACTGGGGGGTGAAATGTGTGCCTATGTGTACCTACGTGTCAGTGGACTGTTGGTGCACTAACCTGCTTCCTCTCTCCTCGGCGCCGGAATCGAAAAGACCGCCGCGAGGGAGATGACATCACTTCCTCCTGCCTGTGTTTACATCACATGGCGGAGGAAGCATTTTCATTGGCCGGGAGCGATCGCGAGGGGGTGGCCGAAATCGAATGGTCACCCCCTCATCTCTGATCGCTCCCCAACGATTAACGGCCGCTCACTGTATAGGAGGGGGGTCCGATCTGACCCCCCAACTGTACAAAGGCGATCACGTACACTCTACGTGATTGTGCCTGTCGGTGCCATTCTGCCGACGTATATATACAGTGAGCGGTCGTTAAGTGGTTAATAGCGCAAAAAATAAAAATCGCAGAGATGATCAAATACCACCAAAAGAAAGCTCAAAGGACATCAATTTTGTTCGGGTACCACGTCGCACGTGCAATTCTCAGTTAAAGCGACGCAGTGTCGTATCACAAAAAATGCTCTGGTCATTGAGCAGCCAAATCTTCTGGGGCTGAAGTGTGTCTGTAAGAAAAAAAAAATGTAATACTGTAGCTGCTGACTTTTAATATAAGGACACTTACCTGTCCAGGGATCATGCGATGTCGGCACCCCTAGCTGATTCGTCAATCGGCTTCAGGTGCAGGCGCCGGTATCTGTAGCATTCCTACTGTGCAAGTGGCGCCGCACTTTCTGAATTGTACCACCATCGTCTGGGACCTCTGTGTGTCCCAGAAGGCAATGGGGGAAAGGAGGAGGGGCGGAAATGACAAAGATCACTGTGTGGCAATCTTACCAGGAAGTGGGAGTTGGAACCTGTCAAAACCAGGTACCAGCTCGATACCAGCGGAGCTTCCCCTTTTGTGTGGAGCTCCACTTTAAAGGAGTTGTAAAGGCAGAAGTCTTTTTATCTTAAAGGGGTTGTAAAGGTACATTCTATGCAGTAAGGTGAAAAAACATCTGAGGATTAGCGGCCCCCCAGCCCCCCATTTACTAACCTGACCCCTCGAAAGTCCTGCGTCGTGAACGCGCTGGCTTCTCGGCCGGGCTTCTCGGCTCATTCATTGGATGATTGATAGCAGCGCAGCCATTGGCTGCTGTCAATCAAACCAATGACGCGACGGGGGCGGGGCCGAGTAATACAGTCGACGGCTATTGCTGCTGACTGTATCACGGGAGCGTGCCCACAAGCTAACCCCCTTGGGAGAGAGCTTCCCATGAAGAGGGTTAGCTCTTGCGGGGAGGAGCCGAGACAGCCGCCGAGGGACCCCAGAAGAGCAGGATCGGGGCCACTCTGTGCAAAACGAGCTGCACAGTGGAGGTAAGTATGATATATATATATATATATATATATATATTTTTTTAAAGGAACCTTTAGTGTCCCTTTAATGCATTCTATGCGTTAAGATAAAAAAACTCCTGTGTGTAGCAGCCTCCCCGGCACCCCCTAATTACTTACCTGTGCCCCATCTCTCTCCAGCAATGTCCGTGAGTTTCTTAGCCATCCGGGACACTCCTCCCGATTGGCTGAGACGCAGCAGCAGCACCATTGGCTCAAAGTCAGTTAGCCAATCAGGGGCGAGAGGGGCGGGGCTGTGGGGGCACACAATAGGAGGGAGGGCCCAGGAGCTGCACAGAGGGACCTGGGAAGAGGAGGATCTGGGCTGCTTTGTGAAAAACCAACTGCACAGAGGAGGTAAGCATGACATGTTTATTCTTTATTTTTTCATTGTTTTAAAGAGACTTTTAAGCATAGATGTCTATAAGTTTTGAAACTGGTCATGATTCTGTAAGATATTATAATCAATGATAATATATAGCTTGATATTACAAAATACCCAATCATTCGGAACGTCACCGGAATAGATTATACTCTTAACGCTGCATTTACATTATTGAGCCTTGTGTGACAGCAGGAAGGTAAAGTCACCTGGTTGCATCCAGGGGGGTAGATATATTTCGCCCAGATTCAGGCTTTACGCCGACTTGTACAACTAGGTGGAGTGTTGTATAAGCCCAGCTGAGGCTAGTGGGCTCATGGATGACTCATACCTCTAGAGAGAGGGCTGGGCGTCGTGCAGACAGGGAGTTGATGAGACCAGCTGAAGCTTGTCAGCTCATTTAGGCCTCTATAAGAACTCCCAGCTTCATTAGATGTTAGCTCATGCCTGGAACCAGACCTGTGTGGACTGTCTAGGGAGAGTGAACCCCTGTGCGGTGAGACAAAGCCTGTGTGGCTATTTGCTTGGACATTTAAAACCAGGGACTTAGGGACTAGGACAGCACTAGGCTGATCCCAGTTGTTAGTTAGGAAACCTGTATGTTTAGTCAGAGGTCAAGTTGACCAGGATTTATTTTGTTTATGTTTCTTTTGGCTTTGCTGTGTTTTGTCACTGTAAATAGAAAATAAACCGCACCTTTTTTTGATTTTGAAAACCACAACCTCCGTTTGCTGGGCCTGTTTTTGTGTGGGGAGCCCATCCCGGGGGTCACACACACCCGCTGCCGAGCCAACCCCCTCACAGTTGGTGGAGAACCAGTGGCAGTTTTTTTTAAGCCAGCATGGAGGAGATACTGAAGCAGCTGGATCTAGCAAATGCCAATCAACAGCAGACAAATGCAGGTTTGCAAAAGAGCCTTGCAGCTCATCAACAGAGACTTGCAGCTCAACAACAGAACTTCGCAGCCCAGCAGCAAGCTCATCAACAGAGCCTTGCAGCCCAGCAGCAAGCTCACCAACAGAGTCTGGAAGCTCAGCAACAAGCCCAGCAGCAATCTGAGGCCCGCTTCATAGACCTGTTACAGAAGCAAGAGCAGAGACTACAACAAATGGAAGCAGTAATGCAGCAACGTCCGCAGACCAGTGAGGAAAGCCGTCCCACTAATACCGCGTCCTTTGGGGTGAGTCGTTTATTGACAAAAATGACTGGAGAGGATGATCCAGAGGTATTTTTGACCACATTTGAAAGGACTGCAGAAAGAGAAAAGTGGCCTGAGGAGCAGTGGGCTGGACTGGTGGCTCCTCTGTTAACTGGTGAATCGCAGAAGGCTTACTATGACCTAGAGCCTGACCAAGCAAAAGACTATGTGATGCTAAAAGCTGAGATATTGGCAAGGCTGGGTGTCACCCAGGCTGTCCGGGCTCAGCGTGTGCATAACTGGACTTTCCAGCTTGGAAAACCCCCCAGGTCTCAAATGTATGATCTCATTCACCTGAGCAGAAAGTGGCTACAGCCAGAGACTTTGTCCGCACCAAAGATTGTGGAACGTGTTGTAATGGATCGGTTTTTGAGAGCTCTTCCTACTGCCATCCAAAAGTGGGTAAGCCATGGAGACCCAGAGACGGCCGATGGTCTTGTGGATCGTGTGGAGAAATACTTGGCTACAGAGAACCTGACGGCCTCTTCCAGAGACACTCGGACTTTCCACCCTAAGACCAGACCATCCCCAGGGGCGGATAAGAGGATTCCAAGGGGTAAGGGTGGAGAGAGTGAGAGGGTGGGAGCTCTACCCCAAGTTTGGCGAGAACAGCCTGGGAAATCAGCGGCTCAAGAGGCGGCAAGAAGGATCGTTTGCTACCGCTGCCGGCAAGCGGGACATATTGCAGCCAATTGCCCGGTTGTGGAGGAACCCATGCAGTGTGACTTTCTGACGGGCAGACGACAGTCGCATGCACTGCCATTCGAGGAACTGAGAAACATTTATGCAAAATGTGTGTTAATGGTAGAAATGTTGTGGTATTGCTGGATTCAGGTAGCCTTGTGACCCTGATAAAGGCTGAGTTAGTTAAAACAGAGGTCTCTGGGAATAGCAAGGTAGCTGTTATTTGTGTGCATGGGGACACCCGAGAGTATCCAGTGACTACAGTGTGTTTCGAGACCCCCAAAGGTACCCTCTCTCATCCAGTGGGCTTAGTATCTCAGTTACCGTATGACGCCATTGTGGGAAGGGATTTTCCGAAGTTCTGGGAACTGTGGGATGATCCTGAGCCCCCCACTGGTGCCCCTATGTACCAGGAATGTGATAGCCAGAACTCCCCTGAGAGTGGTGAGGACTCTCCGGAATTTCCCTTATCAGTATTGGCAGGGGAGACTCAAGAAACTGGAGAGGAGCCCACCTCCTCAGACGAAAACCTACCGTCTGTGGAGTTTTCTGATCTTGAGGTTCACAGGGAAAACTTTGCCACAGAACAGTTGAAAGACCCCGCCCTAATAAAGGCACGGGAAAACGTAGTGAAAATAGATGGCGAGTTAGTGAACCCAGATAATACCTGCACTTACCCATACTTCAGCGTAGAGAAGGACCTACTGTATCGGGTGGCAAAAAGGGCAGAAGAAACCATTGAGCAGCTTGTGGTGCCCAAACCTTACAGGAAGTTGGTGTTGGAGTTGGCCCATGGGCACATTCTTGGAGGTCATCTGGGGACAGAGAAAACCCGAGAGAGGGTATTACAGAGATTCTATTGGCCGGGGGTGATGAAGGACATAGAAAATTATTGTTCCTCCTGCCCTGTGTGTCAGAGGTCGGCCCCGATGCCACATTTCCGTAGCCCACTGGTCCCTCTACCCATCATTGAGGTCCCGTTTGAGAGGATCGCCATGGATTTGGTAGGTCCTATAATCAAGTCCGCTAGGGGGCACCAGTACATATTAGTTATAATGGACTATGCCACCCGTTATCCAGAAGCGATCCCTCTCCGAAATACCTCGGCCAAAACCATAGCCAAAGAGCTATCTCTTGTGTTTAGCCGGGTGGGTATTTGTAAAGAACTGCTTACGGACCAAGGTACACCCTTTATGTCCCGGGTTATGAAAGAGCTGTGTAAATTGTTCAAAGTGACGCAATTACGTACATCTGTGTATCACCCCCAAACCGATGGGCTGGTTGAAAGATTCAACAAAACCCTAAAACAAATGTTGAAGAAAGTGGTGGATAGAGATGGAAAGGATTGGGACTGTCTACTTCCTTATCTGATGTTTGCTATTAGGGAGGTTCCCCAATCCTCTACGGGATTCTCCCCCTTTGAGTTACTGTATGGGAGACACCCAAGAGGGCTGTTGGATATTGCCAAGGAAACTTGGGAAAGTGAGAGTTCTCCCCACAGGAGTGTGATTGAGCATGTCGCCCTGATGCAAGACCGAATTGCACAGGTAATGCCCATCGTGAAGGAACATTTGGCCCAAGCGCAGTTAGCACAGCAGAGAGTGTACAACCGTGGAGCCAAGACCCGTACCTTTTCCCCGGGGGATAGGATACTGGTACTTGTCCCTACGGTTGAAAGTAAATTCCTTGCCAAATGGCAAGGCCCCTACGAGATAATGGAAAAAGTGAGCGAAGTGAATTACAAGGTCAGACAACCAGGAAGGCGAAAGCCCGAACAGATCTATCACGTTAATCTGTTGAAAGCCTGGAGGGATAGAGAGTCCCTAGTCGCAGACACTTGGTCACCAGCTCAAACTGGTTGCGTGATTCCTGAGGTTGGAATAGCAGCCACCTTGTCACAACCCCAACAACAGGAGGTTAAGGAGATTGTGCTTCGCAACAAGGAGGTATTCTCTGAGCTGCCGGGACAAACATTTGGGGTAGAGCATGACATCATTACCCCGCCCGGTGAAAGGGTGAAGTTAAAACCCTATCGGATCCCAGAGGCCCGACGGGAGGCAATACGGGAGGAAGTACAGAAAATGCTGAACTTAGGGGTGATAGAGGAGTCCCAAAGTGATTGGTCTAGTCCCATTGTGTTGGTGCCTAAACCGGATGGGAGCTGGCGATTTTGTAACGATTTTCGTCAGTTGAACAAAGTTACAAAATTTGACACCTACCCCATGCCACGTATAGATGAGTTGATCGACCGGCTGGGAACAGCCCGATACATGACGACTCTTGACCTCACAAAAGGGTATTGGCAAATCCCCCTGGCCAAATTGGCCAAAGAGAAAACCGCATTTGTAACCCCAGACGGGGCGTTCCAATATAAAAGAATGCCGTTCGGGTTACAGAATGCGCCGGCCACATTCCAGCGGAAAATGGACCAGATGCTGAGGCCCCATCGGAAGTATGCTGCGGCTTACCTGGATGACGTAATTGTCCATAGCACAGATTGGGCCTCACATCTGCCAAAAGTGCAAGCAGTCCTGGACTCTGTTCGGGAAGCGGGGTTTACGGCTAACCCCAAGAAGTGTACCATTGGGCAGGAGGAGGCCAAATATCTTGGGTACACCATTGGGAGGGGAGTAATAAAACCCCAACTCAACAAAGTCGAGGCCATCCAGAGTTGGCCACGTCCCAACAGCAAGAAGCAGGTACGAGCCTTTCTGGGAATCGCTGGGTATTATCGGCGATTCATTCCCCGCTTTGCTTCTAAGGCTGTGCCCCTAACCAACCTAACGAAGGGGAAAGGGTCGGTCATGATTAAATGGACCCCCGAGGCTGAGGCAGCATTCCAATTCTTGAAACAAGCCTTATGTAGCCAGCCAGTGTTGTACTCACCCGACTTCTCTAAAGACTTTGTCGTACAAAGTGATGCGTCAGATGTGGGGTTAGGAGCAGTATTGTCCCAGGTCTGGAACGGGGAAGAGCACCCAGTCATTTACCTCAGCAGGAAGTTGAAGTCCCATGAGGTAAATTACGCCACCGTTGAAAAGGAGTGTTTAGCGGTGAAGTGGGCTCTAGATTCCCTTCGGTACTACCTGCTAGGTAGGCACTTTGACATGGTTACGGATCACGCTCCGTTAAAGTGGATGGCTCAAAACAAGGAAACAAATAGAAGAGTGAATAGGTGGTTCCTGGCCCTCCAGGAATTCAACTTCACAGTAAAGCATCGCCCTGGCGTTCAAATGGGGAATGTGGATGCTTTGTCTCGAGTACATGAATGCCTGATTGCTGGTGTTCCAACCCCGAGGTTAAAACAAGAGGGGGGGGGTATGTGACAGCAGGAAGGTAAAGTCACCTGGTTGCATCCAGGGGGGTAGATATATTTCGCCCAGATTCAGGCTTTACGCCGACTTATACAACTAGGTGGAGTGTTGTATAAGCCCAGCTGAGGCTAGTGGGCTCATGGATGACTCATACCTCTAGAGAGAGGGCTGGGCGTCGTGCAGACAGGGAGTTGATGAGACCAGCTGAAGCTTGTCAGCTCATTTAGGCCTCTATAAGAACTCCCAGGTTCATTAGATGTTAGCTCATGCCTGGAACCAGACCTGTGTGGACTGTCTAGGGAGAGTGAACCCCTGTGCGGTGAGACAAAGCCTGTGTGGCTATTTGCTTGGACATTTAAAACCAGGGACTTAGGGACTAGGACAGCACTAGGCTGATCCCAGTTGTTAGTTAGGAAACCTGTATGTTTAGTCAGAGGTCAAGTTGACCAGGATTTATTTTGTTTATGTTTCTTTTGGCTTTGCTGTGTTTTGTCACTGTAAATAGAAAATAAACCGCACCTTTTTTTGATTTTGAAAACCACAACCTCCGTTTGCTGGGCCTGTTTTTGTGTGGGGAGCCCATCCCGGGGGTCACACACACCCGCTGCCGAGCCAACCCCCTCACACTTGGTATAGAGAATTTCCCTCCATTAATGAGAAAAGTGGTCACTCACGTCATGTTCGCAGCGCGAATATCGATTGCAAAAGAATGGCGCTCCCAAATACCTCCCAGTATTTCAGAAGTCATAGCTAGAGTAAACTCACAATATACTATGGAAAAGATGCTTGCTTATACAGAAAGACGTTCTCTAACCTTCCATAGACACTGGGAAATATGGAAAGCGTCCAAGTATGCCCCCTCACACATATGATATGATTTGATGATATGTCACAAACTGAATAATCTCCATCAACGTCTAGTAGTATGAACTGATAGCAAGATATGATTAGGAATGCTTGTCCAAATACTTCTACTCGCATAGTTTAGATTTATCTTTGTTTAATATTGGTTACTGCCAAAGCGTTTTAGATCCTACTGGTTAAATTCGTTTCTTGGACCCCCGTTAAGGTCCAGGATGAGCTACACAGCACCGTCCATGCAGATAGCCTGCTCACAGTGTGAACCCTAAATGGGTGACAGGCCTATCCTCCTAGTGAGGCCCATGCCAATCTTTGCATGTGTAGCTCCATAAATAACTTGCATTTTATATCCTTCGCTCTAGGATCTATACTTGTTACTCACCTTGTATGACTCTGTACTGTAAAATGTGCATAAATTCTGTATACATTGTGAAAGAAACCAATAAAAATCTATTGTTTAAAAAAAAAAAGATATTACAAAATACCCTACATTCACATTTTTCTCCTTGTTTCTTTATGCCTGGCTACATTTGACTACGACTGATTGTGTATGTAGTGGGGTCCCCTTTAAGACTCCCAGGACTACCTTACCCAGAACCCCTTTCGGCAATGTTTCCACCCCAGAGACTCATGGGAGGGGGGTATAAAAGGAGGAGGCGAGGCTGGGCTCGGCCTCTTTGGGACACAAGACTTCAGGGAAGAGATCTTCCTGTGCGGATCCGCTGTAGTGCAAGGCCTGAAGCCTGGGGCCTTGCGCTGCTACCTAAAGAGCCTTCCACCGCATCTCGAGCCTGGGGGGCATCTGACTCGGGTTCCTCAACCGCTGCTGAGCCGGAGACGAGACTGCTGCAGAGCTGTGTGTGAAGACACAGTCGGTGGAAGTTCCCGGACTGGGATCGCGTCCGGAGGGGTGAGCGAGCGTATGCTCAGACCATATACTGTTTATTGTTGATGTGCCTACAGACTGCCGTGGCCCACCAGTTCATATTTGATACTCTCACTGGAGATCCATAGCAGAACTGAGTCAGAAGATCTTCGGTAAAGTGTTTGTTTCTATTACCATTTCCCCATTGGATTACAAATGTTGTTCTGTTATGTGCACCACCTTTAAAGACTTGCCGGTGAAGAAAACATCATCCCCTAGAGACTGAGTCTTAGTATCTGAGCCAGGCGTGGCCAGCTAGATAGTTCATTTAGTTGCTGCGCCACAGGGCACCTAGTTAACGGTCGCCCACACGGCGCGCCTTTACTGTTCCATTAATACATAGTGTGTTTATTGCTGCAGGGCTCTGCAATCTATTTCATGTAAACTGTTACCACTGTTGATCCTTTTACCACAATCTACAGTAAATTAGATATCCTTTTATTATTGCCTTGGTGTCTGAGTTTGATCATAGAGCATAAGAAATATATTGTTGCCATAGACATAGGCATATAACTGTGCCAGAAGGGGGTCGAGTAAATTGCTGGGGGTTGGCGGAGCTGTCTTCAGGGCCCAAACTAATCTGCGGCCCTCTTAAGTGAAGGTATCGCTACACGTGGGGGTTCTCGTCCGGGATCCTGATACAGCAGTTGAATGCCAGAGGTGCCGGCATGGACCCACAAGCAGTAGAAGAGTGGTGCAAAGTCTCTAGGGCAGAGCCAAACAACTCGATAGTCATCAGCCTCCCAGGGGAGGAATGGTCAACTGAGATGGTAGAGGAGTTAATGAAGTTAGTGTCCCCAGATCACACACCGTGGGTGATGGATATAAAGTCAGACCCAGACACTTTATATCAGTATGCACTAGTGGAATACGGAGACGGGATACCAGAGGCTTGCAAGCGCAAGTGTGTGCGGACGCCAGACAACAGAACCTATAGGTTGGCGCACGCAGTAACTGTAAAGAAGGAACCATCACCGATGGGATCACCGCAGGCTGCGGCCCGTACCTCACCAGAAAGAGGAGACGGGGTGACACCCCCGGTGGCACCCGCACCTGCCACTGCTATATCACCAGAATTGATAAAGGCAATAGGGGGATCTGCTAATCAAATGTCAGAAGACAAGCACGGTGCATGTAGAGACTAGCTACCGGAGACTGAAGACATTCTCAGGGAAGCTCCCTGTCCCTGTAGGGGAAGAAGATTTTGATACCTGGGTGGAGCAGGCATTACAAACAGTAGAGGCATGGGAGGTGCCTGAAGCGCAGAAGAGGCAACGAGTGATAGCCTCAAAGGCACAGCAGCAGAAGCAGTAAAAAGTTTTCTGTTTGGGAATACAGATTGCACGGCTCAAGACTGTCTAGCCATGCTACAGGAAGAGTTTGGTCAATTGGAAAAGGTGACAGAGATGGTCTACCAATTTGAACATACTTTCCAACAACCAAGGGAGAAACTTTCAGAGTATGTTAGGAGACTGAACAGGTTGCTGTGCAAGATTGTGTTGAAGAAGGGAATGAAGCCCCAAGATACAGATGCGGCAAGAATGAAGCAAGTCTTAAAGGGAGCGTTACGCTCGGATCCAGTCTGGCTGCACCTGAAAACCTCGGGAGGAGGAACGTTACTGACTTATGCTGACTTGATAAAAATCATCAGAGATGAGGAGGCGCTACAACAGGACCAGCAAATGATTAAGACAAATGTTGTCCCCGCACATGTGCTAGTCAATCCAGTGATGACCCCTGAAAGAGACTCAGAGGTAGACACTTTAAAATCACAAATGTCCAAGGTGTTAGAAATGTTGACCTCTCTGATGGCAAAAGACCCAGAGGGTCCCAGGAGAGAAGTACCACGGAAGGAACTATTCCCAATTGCCTCGGCACCCGCATCTTTACAAGAATGGGGAGATATAGTCTGCTTTAACTGTGGAGGAATTGGCCATATTGCAGCTACATGTTCCAGTCCCAAGAAGAAGAAAACGGACAACCGCAAGCCGGCAGGAAACTCCAGAGGGCCCCGGTGAAGGAGTCAACCGGGTGCCCATCACCTTCAGTGAGCTCCAAGCTGAATGCGAAGCAGAAGAAAAGAGGAGATAAAACACCTCAGAGGAAACACAACATTCCTCAACAGAGATACACCCCAGAGAAAGGGGGCAAGACCCCTCAGAAGAGGCACAGCACTCCCCAGAGGGGGTGCACACCTAAGAAAAATAATAGTATCCCTCAGCGGGTCTGTACACCCATTGAAAGGAGGGAAATCAATGCATACCATGCTCAAGAAAGATTAAAGTCCAAAGGGAATTGGACGAGAGAGAGTCCGAAGGGAAAGGGCCAGAAGAAGGCGACCCCTGTCAGGCCATATCCGGAGAAGCTGGTAGGCCCATCTCCTATAGTGCCCATCCAAGTGGAGGGAGTCTACACCAGAGCCATCTTGGATACTGGGGCACAAGTGACCCTATTATATCGGGATTTCTACGATAAGCACTTGAGTCACCTACCCAACCAGAAGGTAGAGGAGCTGGAAATATGTGGGATTGGAACCCAGAATTTCCCCTACGATGGCTATCTGCCCGTCAAGATGACTTTTGACCCATCCGTGGCTGGGAAGGCCGAAGTGTTTGACACCCTGGCAGTTGTGTGCCCCCGGCCGCCAGGAGCCAACAAAAGTTCCCTTATAATAGGGACGAACACGGACCTGGTCCGAAGACTCCTAACCCCTCTAATGAAAGAGAAGGGGCCAGCGGCCACTAAGATCCACCCCATGTTGAAGACGGCCTACCAACGGCTGGTCCTAGGGCAGAAGACCCCTGGGGAGGGGATAGGGAAGGTGTGGAGACTTGGAAGAGAAGGGGTATTGTTGCAGCCCGGCGAAGTAACCTGTCTCAGAGCCACTGTGAAGCTTACTTGGGAGCAACCTGGACCCTTTGTCATGCTGGAGTCCGACCCAAGGGAAGAGTCCTCCGGTCTGGAGGTGATACCAGAAGTGATTCCACTGAAGGCCCTAAAGAAGGCCCATTGTAGAGTTCCGGTGAGCGTTAGGAACACTACAGGTGGCCCCATGGAAATCCCAGCCAGGATGCTGCTGGGCCAGGTGAGCCCTGCTGCCCCGGTTACCCTGTCAGAAGTCAAGGAGACGGGTGAAGGAGGAGACGTTTGGGAGAAGCTGTCCATGGAAAACCCGAATCTGCCCAGGGCTTGGAAAGAGAGAGCCAAGGCCCAGTTGACCAGATGGGAGAAGATCTTCTCCAAAGATGAGTTCGATGTGGGGTGTGCAAGGAGTGCCACCCATCGAATCCGCCTCCAAGAAGACAAGCCCTTCAGAGAGGGTCAGGCGGGTCCCACTAGCAGATCTGGAGGATCTAAGGGAACAACTCGCAGAACTCAAGAGGACTGGTGTGATCCGGGAGTCTAGAAGCCCCTATGCCTCCCCGATAGTGGTGGTCAGGAAGAAGAATGGGTCGTTGAGGCTCTGTATAGACTACAGGACTCTTAACAGGAGAACCATCCCCGACCAGTACACCACTCCGAGGATAGAGGACGCTTTACAGAGTTTGTCTGGAGCCAAGTGGTTCAGCGTTATGGATCTCAAGAGTGGATACTACCAGATCCCTATGCATCCAGAAGACAAGGAGAAGACAGCCTTCATAACCCCAGTGGGGTTCTTTGAGTTTGATTGAATGCCTCAGGGACTGTCTGGAGCTCCTGCTACCTTCCAACGTCTCATGGAGAAGACTGTAGGAGACATGAACCTTATTGAAGTCCTTGTATACCTGGACGATGTCATTGTCTTTGGGAGAACCCTGGAAGAACATGAAGAGAGGCTGGAAAAGGTGTTGAGAAGACTGAGTGAGGAGGGACTCAAGCTTTCGCCTGAGAAGTGTCGGTTCTACCAGTCTTCTGTGAACTATCTGGGGCACATAGTGTCTGAAGAAGGGGTGGCCACAGACCCTGAGAAATTGGAGGCAGTTACCTCCTGGCCACGGCCCACCACAGTAACAGAACTCAGATCCTTCTTAGGGTTCTGCTCCTATTACAGGAGGTTTGTGGAAGGATTCGCCCGAATTGCTAGGCCATTGAAGGAACTACTCAAGACTGAGGGGGAAGAGGACGACTCGGGGCCCAGGAAGCCAGGAGAGTCAGTCAGAGATCAGTGGAACCAGAAGTGTGAAGAGGCCTTCCAGGCGTTGAAGAAGAGCCTAACCACTGCCCCAGTCTTGGCCTATGCAGACCCAACCAAACCCTATGAACTACACGTAGATGCTAGTCATGACGGTCTGGGAGGAGTACTTTACCAAGAACACGAAGGACAACTACGGCCTGTTGCCTACGTGAGCAGGAGCCTGACCCCCTCTGAAAAAAACTACCCCACTCACAAGCTGGAGTTCCTGGCCCTTAAGTGGGCGGTAGTAGACAAGCTCAAAGACTACCTGTATGGGGCGGAGTTCACTGTGAAGACCGACAACAACCCCCTTACCTACCTTTTCACTACAGCAAAGCTGGACGCCACTGGACACAGGTGGCTGGCCGCATTGTCTGGATTCAATTTCAGCCTAAAGTACAGGCCAGGGATTGGGAATCGAGATGCAGACGCTCTGTCCAGGAGATCTCATGGTCCCACCAGTGACATGGAAGACTGGACTCAAGTGGCACATGACAGGGTGCGGGCCCTTTGTCAAGGGGCTGTATTACAAGCCAGAGGGGGCTCAAGGGCGGAAGAGATAGGAGTTACCATGGTAGGAGTCCCCAAACAATACTGTGGAGTAACTCAACTGGAGGAAGACCATCTGCCAAAGTTGTCCAAGAAGGAACTAAGATGCGACCAATTAGAAGATCCCATGGGGAAATTGGTTCTGGAAGCCCTGGAGAATCAGGATCCAAACAGACTCCTGAGTCACTCCTCAAAGGAAGCTCGCCTGTTGAGGAAAGAGTGGGACAGGTTACAGGTGCATCAGGGAGTGGTCTACCGAAGGGGCCCCTCTGATGACCTGGAAGATAAATGGCAATTGTTTCTTCCGGAAAAACATCGAGAGACTGTTCTGATTGCCCTACATGACAATCACGGCCATCTAGGGGCGGAGAGGACCTTTCAACTTGTCAGAAGTCGGTTCTATTGGCCCTGCATGAGGGCAGAAGTAGAAGAGTACTGCCATTCATGTGCACGCTGCATCCAGAGGAAGACTTTACCTCATCAAGCTGCCCCAATGGGCCATCTACAAAGTCAAGGCCCAATGGATCTGGTATGCATTGATTTCCTCTGCCTCGAACCCGACCTGAGTGGACTAGGAAATGTTCTGGTGATAACCGATCATTTCACCCGGTATGCCCAAGCTTTCCCAACCAAAGACCAGAAGGCTTCCACTGTAGCCAAGGTACTTATGGAGAAGTATTTTGTCCATTATGGGCTGCCCCAGCGACTTCATTCAGATCAAGGAAGGGACTTTGAGAGTCGGCTGATCCGGAAGCTCCTGGATTCATTATGAATCAAGAAAACTCGAACCACACCTTACCACCCACAAGGAGATGCTCAGCTGGAGAGGTTTAACCGAACCCTGCTCAACATGTTGGGAACTCTGGATAGTGAGAAGAAACAACATTGGAGCAAACACATAGCAGCTATAGTACACGCTTACAATTGCACCACCAGTGATGCTACAGGCTACTCCCCATATCGACTCATGTTTGGGAGAGAAGCAAGGTTACCTGTGGACCTGGCCTTTGGCACCTCTTTAGACCATTCCTCAGCCACATCCCACAAAGGATATGTGGACAGGCTCAGACACAGCCTGAAAGTAGCCTATGAACAAGCTCAAGCGGCCTCAGATCAAAGGGGAGCTCAAAACAAAAGAAACTTCGACTTGAAGGTCCGGGTGCAGGACCTACAGCCCGGGGACTGAGTACTGCTACACAATCTGAGGGTCCCTGGAAAACACAAACTTGCAGACAGATGGAGATCTGAACCCTATGTCATCTGTAGGAAGCTGCCTGGCCTACCTGTCTACAAGTTGAAGCCAGAAGGAAAGGTAGGACCACTGAAGACGTGGCATCGAAACCACCTGCTCCCACTTGCTGAAGCGGTCAGGATACCTCCAGTGAGGGACTCCCCTGAACCAGTCTCCATTCTGGATACCCCAGGCCAAACACTCGGTCCCAGACCTCTCGGGCTGAAGATGGAGAGGCCTCTGAACTCAGTGGAGATGAAGGAAGAGAACTTGACTGGCTGTGGCCTTCCCCAACTCAAGGAACTTCTGCTATAGATCTTCCAACTACTGAAGACACTATAGATGGGCAACTGAATGCAGGAGCCGCTGAATTCATCCCATCTAGTCCTTCATCAGATTACTGGGAAGATGCCTGTGATACTTACTCTGAACAGGGCCCTAGAGACTCTATGTATCCCTCGGCTCCTGAAGCAGATGTTACAGAGCCTGCCGTGTCGCCTGAGCCTGTTACAGAAGAAGAGCCTGTGGCGCCAGAGCCAGAAACCCCAAGAGAACAAAGGGCTCACAGAGTCATAAGGCCTCCCAGAAAGTTGACCTACCCACAAATGGGGAAGAGCTCAGAAGATTCTGTGGTCACTGCCAGGAGGAGTGCAGAGAATCCGGATCCCTCCACTGTTCATTTGGTGGAGGGCAACCCCCACTCACTGTCTGGCACAGTTAGGCAGGCCACTCATGATAGTGTGACCTCTGGGCAAGGGAATTCAACCCCTCGGTTTTGGTGGGAATTCCCTATGCCAACCTCTTACGCAATGTTGTCTAGGGTTGTACGCAGTGTATGCTAGAATTTTCTTTGGGGACCAAAGAATTTAAGTGGGGGGAGTGTGTAGCGGGGTCCCCTTTAAGACTCCCAGGACTACCTTACCCAGAACCCCTTTTGGCAATGTTTCCACCCCAGAGACTCATGGGAGGGGGGTATAAAAGGAGGAGGCGAGGCTGGGCTCGGCCTCTTTGGGACACGAGACTTCAGGGAAGAGATCTTCCTGTGCGGATCCGCTGTAGTGCAAGGCCTGAAGCCTGGGGCCTTGCGCTGCTACCTAAAGAGCCTTCCACCCCATCTCGAGCCTGGGGGGCATCTGACTCGGGTTCCTCAACCGCTGCTGAGCCGGAGACGAGACTGCTGCAGAGCTGTGTGTGAAGACACAGTCGGTGGAAGTTCCCGGAATGGGATCGCGTCCGGAGGGGTGAGCGAGCGTATGCTCAGACCATATACTGTTTATTGTTGATGTGCCTACAGACTGCCGTGGCCCACCAGTTCATATTTGATACTCTCACTGGAGATCCATAGCAGAACTGAGTCAGAAGATCTTCGGTAAAGTGTTTGTTTCTATTACCATTTCCCCATTGGATTACAAATGTTGTTCTGTTATGTGCACCACCTTTAAAGACTTGCCGGTGAAGAAAACATCATCCCCTAGAGACTGAGTCTTAGTATCTGAACCAGGCCTGGCCAGCTAGATAGTTCATTTAGTTGCTGCGCCACAGGGCGCCTAGTTAACGGTCGCCCACGCGGCGCGCCTTTACTGTTCCATTAATACATAGTGTGTTTATTGCTGCAGGGCTCTGCAACCTATTTCATGTAAACTGTTACCACTGTTGATCCTTTTACCACAATCTACAGAAAATTAGATATCCTTTTATTATTGCCTTGGTGTCTGAGTTTGATCATAGAGCATAAGAAATATATTGTTGCCATAGACTAACTGTGCCAGAAGGGGGTCGAGTTAATTGCTGGGGGTTGGCGGAGCTGTCTTCAGGGCCCAAACTAATCTGCGGCCCTCTTAAGTGAAGGTATCGCTACATGTAGAATCCTATTCTATCTAATTGTGCCTTTTCACAATTACACTCTGTCGCCCTACCCCATGGATGTCCAAAGTCCGGCCCGCGGGCCAATAGCGGCCCGCGTTCCAGTTTTAAACGGCCCGCCTGGTTATTTGGACATATATATCTTTTGTGGCCCCGCAACGATCTCCCAGCGACGGGGCCACAAAAGATCTATATGCCTTGGGTGGGACAGGGAGGAGGCGGGACGAGCGCCGTACACACAGGAGAATTTCCTGTTTACAGGCGGCCTCTGTAATAGTAAGTACGTCTCCAGGGCTGCCATTTGACGACTGTTCTGTCCATCAAAGGAGGCGGGACTTTCTATTCAAGAGGCCGCCATGTAAACAGAAGATTCTCCTGTATGTAATCTTTGGCGCTCGTGAGCGCATTCCTGGCAATGGTGCTGCATTCCTGGCAATGGTGAGTGCATTCCTGGCAATGGTGCTGCGTTCCTGGCAATGGTGCTGCATTCCTGGCAATGGTGAGCGCATTCCTGGCAATGGTGCGTGCATTCCTGGCAATGGTGCTGCATTCCTGGCAATGGTTCTGCATTCCTGGCAATGGTTCTGCATTCCTGGCAATGGTGCTGCATTCCTGGCAATAGTGCTGCATTCCTGGCAATGGT
The DNA here is from genome assembly GCA_029206835.1 of Rana muscosa. Lineage (NCBI taxonomy): Eukaryota > Metazoa > Chordata > Amphibia > Anura > Ranidae > Rana > Rana muscosa. The sequence goes on along the minus strand of CM055116.1, from coordinate 928,855,294 downwards.
TCTGCATTCCTGGCAATGGTTCTGCATTCCTGGCAATGGTGCTGCATTCCTGGCAATAGTGCTGCATTCCTGGCAATGGTTCTGCATTCCTGGCAATGGTTCTGCATTCCTGGCAATGGTGCTGCATTCCTGGCAATAGTGCTGCATTCCTGGCAATGGCGAGTGCATTCCTGGCAATGGTGAGTGCATTCCTGGCAATGGTGAGTGCATTCCTGGCAATGGTGCTGCATTCCTGGCAATGGTGAGTGCATTCCTGGCAATGGTGAGTGCATTCCTGCCAATGGTGATGCATTCCTGCCAATGGTGATGCATTCCTGGCAATGGTGAGTGCATTCCTGGCAATGGTGAGTGCATTCCTGCCAATGGTGATGCATTCCTGCCAATGGTGCTGCATTCCTGCCAATGGTGCTGCATTCCTGGCAATGGTGAGTGCATTCCTGGCAATGGTGCTGCATTCCTGGCAATGTTGAGTGCATTCCTGGCAATGGTGCTGCATTCCTGGCAATGGTGAGTGCATTCCTGGCAATGGTGAGTGCATTCCTGGCAATGGTGGGTGCTGCATTCCTGGCAATGGTGGGTGCTGCATTCCTGGCAATGGTGGGTGCTGCATTCCTGGCAATGGTGGGTGCTGCATTCCTGGCAATGGTGGGTCTGCAGATGGGCACTTGTGAGGCTGAAGATGGGCACTGACCCTTATTTTGCTTCACAGTTCTTTATTTAAATTTTTTTTTTTCCTGAAGCTTCACTCTTAAAGTTAAGGTGCGTGTTATGCGCCAATAAATACGGTATATCCAAATAATACACCCAAGCTCATCTCTTTACTAACACACAGCCACAAAGGCAGGAGAATTCTTGTCGGGCAGTGTATTAGTGCTCGAACGAACACACTTAGACCGAATTTTAATGGTTCAAAGAATGTCAGGCAAAATGGTCGGCCCTCACGTGTGTTGACTTCATCAAATCTGGCCCTCTTTGAAAAAAGTTTGGACACCCCTGCCCTACAATCTATGTGTCCTATGCTCAGAAAAGTACATGAGCTTTGCTATGGCTATTTAGGCATTTTTGATCCCATAGATTTAAATTGGAAGGCATGTATACATGTATTTCCATGTGCGTTTTTATGCCTGACGAATTGCTCTCCTCCTAGAGAACTGCTCTCCTCCGCTTGCTTGGCCCAAGTAAAAACTTCTGAAGGTTTCGAAATCACCAGGAATATGTTCTGCTCAGGTGTGAATGCAGGCTAAGTATTAGACTAAAATCTAAATTAATAGTAAAGTATAAAAGAGTTTTTGATTTACTTTGCATCATCCACTTCCTGGTTTCCTTGAAGGCACTAGTGCCTTCAGAAAGATCCTGTACATAAGCTGTGAGATCTTGCAGTATTCTGATACTGCGCAAGCAAAGGATGAAGTGCATGAAATCATACACTTCATCTCATGCATGAGCTGTACTGTACAACAATAAAGCGGAACCAGTTCCGATGCCAAAAAATGTGAGCCGGCAGACACTTTATTGCAGAACAAACATGCAATGTCTGTTCTACAATAAAATACAGCTACCTGCATGCTTGCAGTGTTCTTCTGATAATTGACATAGGACAATGCTATGTGTAGCGGGGTCTCCTTTAAGGCCCCGGGACTACGTTACCCAGAACCCCGTTCGGCACCCAGAGTGCAAGTAGCCACCGCAGAGACTCATGGGAGGGGTTATTTAAGGAGGAGGCGAGGCGGAGCTCGGCCTCTTTGGGCACCGCGCTGCAAGCAAGAGTTTCTTCCTGTGCGGTTCTGCTGCAGTGCAAGGCCTGAAGCCTGGGCCTTGTGCAACTTCCAAAGAGCCTTCCACCCCACTACGGAGCCTGGGTGGCATCTGACTTGTCGAGGAGGACACCAGTTGGATCGGGGACCCGATCGTTGCAGACGCTGTGTGCGGATACACAGGAAGGTGGAACTCCCGGACTGGGATCGCGTCTGGAGTGGTGAGCGGGCACTTGCCCAAACCAATAGACTGTGCCGTGTTCAGGCCTATAGACTGCATAGTCCCACAGTTCCGTTTATCTGCTGTTCCCCGAGGGGACCGGTAGCAGGACAGAGTTGAAGTGTCCCCCCCCCAGTATAGTGTTCCAAGTTATTGCCTGGTTGTGGATTACAAATTACTATTCATCAAGTGCACCACCGAAAGCTGGCATGCGAAGAAATCCCTATAGGAGGTGACTGAGATTTACTCCATGTCAGGCCTGACCGGGGTGGGGAGTTAAGTTATTGTTAGTGCGTCACAGGGCACGCATACCATAATAGCTACGCGTGGTGGAATACCGTGCAGCGCCATTATTGTGTGCTGTATTGATTTCTGCAGGGCTCTGCAGGCCAGTTGCATGTGTTGAAATCTGTCTATGCTACCTTTAATACAATATTAAACTGTTATATTTAATCTCTCGCCTCAGTGTGTTGTCTTACTGCTAAGAGATTTCCCCTTGCAATATTATTGAATTTGATACAAATATAACCCCCTAGACTAATGCGTCGTACACACGATCGTTTTTCATGCCATTTTTTAAACCGACGTTTTTCACGTCGGTTTTTTTCATGTTTCCTCTCAAGCCTGTCTTGCGTACACACGATCATTTTAAAAAACGTTCAAGCAAAGCGCAGTGACGTACAACACGTACGACGGCACTATAAAGGGGAAGTTCCTTTCTAATGACGCCACCCTTTGGGACGCTTTTGCTAATGTCGTGTTACCGCGTGTTAGTAAAAGTTTGGTGAGAGACGATTCGCGCTTTTCAGTCTTCGTGCTTTGAAGATCATTTTGTGGAGTTCAGTTTGTGCCTGTGGGTTCGTATCTGTCTTGCAGTGCTGGTAGTCAGATCGTATCTGTTTATTCAGTGCGTTCTTGTCTGCTTGTTCCTGTTTTTCAACTTGTTCTTCATAGGCCTTGCTGTTCTTCCGTTCGTTCTTCTAGTTCGTTCTGAGCTGCCGACCGTTATCTAGCCATGTTGCGGCTACGTACTCGTCGTAGAGTTTGTGCTGTAGTTGGTGCCGGAGTTCATGCTGTATCCCGACTCCAGGCCATGAACAGGGTGAGGAGCAGTTCATGGACCAAGAATTGGTTGCTCCAGTGGCACCAGTTCTGTCATATATAAAACGTGATGGTGACTGCGCTGTAGTGTGTAAAAATAGGATGATGGGAAGGGAGAGAAAAAATTAAAACTCAGAGGGGATGTGGCAAAGAAGGGTAGGGTGTGGAGGTGTGGAAAGGAGGGGGAAGGGGAGGGGAAGAGGGAGAGACTGGGAGACTAAGTGGGTAAGTAATAAGCTAGTACTAGGCTAACTAGCAGTGATGTGCAATGTGCACAGTGACACAAATGAAAATACACTAATAAAGGACTGATCAATGATAATCAGAAAAATATGTAACACAGTGAATAATAGACAAAAATGTGACATATAAAACCAATAACCAAATGGTCAAAATATGCAACACGTGATAAAGATAAACCACTTAAACATAGTAATAATCCACAAACAAATCCATGACTGGGAAAAGTGAGATGGATGGGATGAATGAAAACACACACTCAGTGAATGAGTGAACTGTACTGGTAAGGAAAGGCAGTCCCAAATAAGTCCTGGTGATGACTTCCCAATCCTTCCAAAATAACTATATGGTATATGAATAAGTCATATGTGGATAAAGTCCCGTCACCAATGAAGTGCTTGGAGAAAATCCTGTGACGTCCACCCTGTGATCACACCTGGCTTACCTCCCTATTGGAAGGGGGGACAGTATACAGCAGTTCTCTGTAGTGGAGGGGGGTATCACGTCCTTATGGCCTGATCTTTATGGCACCGTTACTCATTGGAGTATATAAGAGAAAACAAAAACAGAGGGTACATCAATAGCGCAACTCTGTGAGTGCAGCAAGAGGAGTAGCTGATGCATACATTCACACACTCACTTGTGATGGAGTGAGCATGGACCTCAATCCAAACGAGCACCGAGCTCGTGCCAGTGGGAAAGAGTGTGGCATCTATGGTGCATCCGATGCAACCCTCAGGTGGCAGGTGTCGGCAGCGGCAATCACAGAGTTGGAATGTGGAGAAAACTCCTCTACTGCCAGTTCCAACAATATCTCCTCTCGACTTCCTCCCGAGAGGAAGTCGAGAGGAGATATTGTTGGAACTGGCAGTAGAGGAGTTTTCTCCACATTCCAACTCTGTGGTTGCCGCTGCCGACAGGAAGTCGAGAGGAGATATTGTTGGAACTGGCAGTAGAGGAGTTTTCTCCACATTCCAACTCTGTGATTGCCGCTGCCGACACCTGCCACCTGAGGGTTGCATCGGATGCACCATAGATGCCACACTCTTTCCCACTGGCACGAGCTCGGTGCTCGTTTGGATTGAGGTCCATGCTCACTCCATCACAAGTGAGTGTGTGAATGTATGCATCAGCTACTCCTCTTGCTGCACTCACAGAGTTGCGCTATTGATGTACCCTCTGTTTTTGTTTTCTCTTATATACTCCAATGAGTAACGGTGCCATAAAGATCAGGCCATAAGGACGTGATACCCCCCTCCACTACAGAGAACTGCTGTATACTGTCCCCCCTTCCAATAGGGAGGTAAGCCAGGTGTGATCACAGGGTGGACGTCACAGGATTTTCTCCAAGCACTTCATTGGTGACGGGACTTTATCCACATATGACTTATTCATATACCATATAGTTATTTTGGAAGGATTGGGAAGTCATCACCAGGACTTATTTGGGACTGCCTTTCCTTACCAGTACAGTTCACTCATTCACTGAGTGTGTGTTTTCATTCATCCCATCCATCTCACTTTTCCCATTCATGGATTTGTTTGTGGATTATTACTATGTTTAAGTGGTTTATCTTTATCACGTGCTGCATATTTTGACTATTTGGTTATTGGTTTTATATGTCACATTTTTGTCTATTATTCACTGTGTTACATATTTTTCTGATTATCATTGATCAGTCCTTTATTAGTGTATTTTCATTTGTGTCACTGTGCACATTGCACATCACTGCTAGTTAGCCTAGTACTAGCTTATTACTTACCCACTTCGTCTCCCAGTCTCTCCCTCTTCCCCTCCCCTTCCCCCTCCTTTCCACACCTCCACACCCTACCCTTCTTTGCCACATCCCCTCTGAGTTTAAATTTTTTCTCTCCCTTCCCATCATCCTATTTTTACACACTACAGCGCAGTCACCATCACGTTTTATATATATTTTATTGTTTACTTGGACCAGACCCTCTGGTGACTGCTGCAGTATCCCATCCGTTCCCCTTACACCTCTCATCTGTGCCACTACTTAGCTAGCGCGAGGGTTTTCTTGTTTTATATTCAGTTCTGTCATATGCCTTTGTTGTGGGAGATCAGGGAGAATAATCCTGAGGACTACAGGAATTTTCTCAGGATGTCTGACCCCGTATTTCAGCATCTGTTGGCTTTGGTGTCCCCCTACATTACCAGGCAGGACACCGTTATGCCCGAAGCCATCAGTGCTGAGCAGAGGCTCATTGCCACGTTGCGATACCTGGCGACTGGGAGAAGCCTGCAGGACCTAAAGTTCTCCACAGGCATATCCCCCCAGGCTCTGGGTATCATTATACCAGAGACGTGTTCTGCCATCCTTCAAGTTTTGCAGGAGGACTATATTAAGGTAAGTGTTCTTATTTCAAACCTCACATTGTATGTATTTCTTTGTTAATATTTTTTTTGGGGTTCATTAGCAGTCCCTAATTCCCATGATTCTTAGCTGCAGGGAATGTCCCCTTTCTCCACATGGTTATTTATTTTTGGGAATGTTTTTATTAGGCCTACATTTAAATTTGCCTTACCTAACCTCTCCAGCATGCTATCCTGGGCCCATACCCACCTTGCCTAGTCAATTCCATGTATTTTATTCTATGCTCCATCGTAGTGCTTTACCCTAAACGCACCCTAAAGATTGCCTGGGAATGTTACATTTTTTTAAACTTCATACAGAGTGCTACAGCCTTCATTTGTGATCTCCCCAACTCATCTTCAACCCCCCCACCCCCCCAGTTTTTATTTTGGGTTTGTTTTTGGTTTGTTGTTGCTTACTAATAATGTTTTAATTTATCGTTTTCTCCCAATGTTGGCCATGAATGGTTTTCTTAAATCTGCTTTCAATGTTTCTGTCTCAAAGGATTAATTTATTTTTTTAATTTAATTCCACAGTTCCCTTCTACGCCACATGAATGGCAGAGTTTGCCCAATGATGGAACTTTCCCAACTGTGGAGGGGCCATCGACGGCAAACATGTTCGGGTCGTCCCACCACCCCATTCGGGATCCTTTTATTATAATTATAAGGGGCTCCACAGCATCGTCATGATGGCAGTGGTGTCGGCCACCTACGAATTCCTCTATGTGGACGTTGGCAAGAATGGCAGGATGTCTGATGGAGGAGTCTTTGCACAGATGGAGTTTGGGGAATGGCTCCTTTTGGATCAGCTGGCCTTGCCACCAGCGGAGCAGAATGTGGAGGGACTCCCATTTGTCTTTGTGGCGGATGAGGCGTTTGGCCTGGGTCCCCATTTGATGAGGCCATTCCCGCAACGCACCCTCACCCCTGAGAGGAGGGTGTTCAACTATCGGCTGGCCAGAGCAAGAAGGGTGGTGGAAAATGCCTTTGGCATCATGGCCAGCCGATTCCGCCTGTTCCTCACCTCCATCCACCTTGCCCCTTACAAATGGAACCATGTTGTAATGGCTTGTTGTGTGCTCCATAATTTTCTCAGGGTGCATTCAACCAATTATCTGACTTTGACTGGGCCTGAGGCCTCATTATTGGAAGCTGAAAATTTAGTGGCCCTGGAAGCTATGAGTAAGCGTCAATTCGTGACGTGAAACGCGTTAGCCACCCTTCCCTGCATGCATACTATCTGCATTTGTTGTTTTGGATTTATTTTGAATTTGGATTTTTTACTTGAAATTTTGGAATAAATAACTTTCTATACAGAGTGCGGCAGTCCAGGGTTTCTTTTTCTCCCATGCATCAGTGCAGAGCCAGCACCTGTGTGAGTGACCGGGCGGAAGCAGCCATTTGGTGAATTCTCAAGCTTTTGAGCGGTACGTTTTTCCTTTCCCCCAAACCGGACGTGAGGTCCGTCAACAATATGTCGATTATTTTGTGGGTAGGGGGGCCATTGATATGCCTGATGAATTTTAACATTATTATTTGTAAAAATAAAACCTTTTTTTGAGAAAATATTGTTTTGGTGTTTTCATTTAATATTCTTTTAGGTTTCTCGTAGGTTTACCTAGGGCACTTGTAGTGCCATGTGTATTTTGCATTCTTAATTAGCCTTCATTGTCAGTGTAAACACAAAACATTGATTAGTTCACTTTGCACAACATTTACATAATGAAGCCACAAATTCTTGTTAAGAAAATACCTTTTTTTATTCTTTTTTAGGAAACTTCCTTTTAAATGTAGATGTCATAAAAATATTTTTGGGGTTAAAACGCATGAACAGCCATGCATAAAAAAAATATCCCAAAAAATATTGTGAAAATGTAAACATGTACTATTCATTAAAGCTTAAAAGAAAAACAAACCTGCCAAAACATAGCAAGTTCAACGTTCTTTTGTGTTCAAACATTATACACACCCAAGCACAGCCATGATATTTTGTAGCCTTTCCTCAACCCGCTTGGTATTTTGCCTGATCTCTATCAAGTCTCCCTTTATTTTTTCAAGGTCACGACAGCGGACCATGAGGTATTGGATCAGGATCTGGGCACTGTGATGTGTAAACTTTTCGGGGTCTCCGGCCAGAACTGCACCTAAATAAAAAAAAAATCATGTAGTATAGAATATGTAGGCCTACATCTATTAACCTGCATCTGTCTGGTTTCACACTGACCTGTTGTGGTGCCACTTTCCACTTCCACAACTTCACGTTCCTCTCCATCATGTGGTTCTGGGGGTATTGTTGAAGGTGTTGGATTTATAGGCTCATCTGACGTAGCTTTTTGAAGCCCTATGGAGATTACAATAAAAGGTATAGTTTCATTAGTAACTAATAATTTTTGGGCCACAAAAAACCCTGAAAAATAGATTTGTAAAGATTATTTGGAAGTGTGGTCCATTTTTAAATGTACCCCCAGTGACAACCGGAACACATGATTGGATACATAGCCAAAACCAGAGCATATACTTTTTGAAACAAAGTTTGACACATTGTAACAAAGTATATACACAGGATCACCTGTGTGTGACACCCTAAAAATTTAGGGGTTTTGTCCCACACTTGTACTACTGCGTTCAGATGTTTAAGCAGCTGCTGAGCATTCTCTCCCTTAACATTACAATGCATACCCTTTTTTTTTAAAAAAAAATTCATTTGGATTATAAAAATAAAGCAAATTGTTTCCCAAATTTGCTGCCCAAAAAAAAAAAAAAATTGGGTGTTCACACTGGATGATCCAAAAACATCGTTTTAGGAACTGTACGGAGAAAGAGGTTTACTACGTCCGTTTACTGTGCGGACGAACATGAAAGTTGGTATCTTTCACTGTACTATATCAAAGTCAAATATACACGACTTAATACAAGTAATAATCTTTAGCAGGGAAAATGAATAAAAAGTACTTACTTTTTCCTAAAACTTTCTTGATTCTTTTGTATTGGTCGGGCTCCCGCAACTTCAGATCAGACCATCGTTTTCTGAGCTGTTCCTTCGTTCTGCACACCCCGAATTTTTGGTGAAGAGTTTTGACCACTTTGCCCATAATTTTTGTCTTGACAAGATTAGGCCTTTTATACGGCCCATGCTTGGCATCATAATCCTCCCTCCTCAAAATGGCGACCATCTCCACCATTTCCTCGAATGACATGTTGGATGCCTTATATCTCCTGGATCGGGATTTGGGCTCCTCTGGAATTTCCTCCTCTGTAGAGGTAATCTCAGCCACCTGTGTCTCCGCCATGTTGTTAAGCACTACGACGAGCGAGAAGGGGCGGGGAAAGTACAATATCGAACGTCAGGGGCGGGGAAAGCGCGCGGAGTTTCACGCATGTGCAGTGTATATCAAGTGAAGATCCATGTGTCGAAAATACGTTCATTTGGCGGGAGAGGGAGTTAGCAACGAACGTGTTGACCAAGGTACATAACATTTTAAGGATTTGGGTTTCATCAGAGGAGGAGATTTGGGGCTTGAAAATCTGTCGAAAATGCTGATTTGATGAATGTTGCCTGAAACATATGTATTTTCTTGTTTCTTGATTTTACAGAGAGAATGAATAGTTTCAATAACCCAGACTTTATGGGGGAGTTCATTGATAAATGGAAAGAACTCCCTATCCTTTGGCAGACAAAAAGTGGTGTAAATAAAAATAAAGTGGCCAGGACAGCAGCACTGGAGAGCTGCTTGCATTTGTGCAAACACAGATACCCACAACAACTCTCCAAGATGTGAAAACCAAAATTGCTACCATCAGGGGGACATACAGGACCCAGAGGAATATGGTCCTGAAGTCCCAGAGGTCAGGTGCTGCAGCAGATAAGGTTTATAAACCCAGTCTGTGGTACTACAGCAAGTTATCTTTCCTGGATGACCAGCTGGAATCTCTATCCACCCTTCCCCCCAGAGGTCAATCCAGCCTTCCTTGTAGCCAGCCCTCCAGCCTTCCTTGTAGCCAGCCCTCCAGCCTTCCTTGCAGCCAGCCCTCCAGCCTTCCTAGCAACCCTGCTCTGGCTTCCTCTGAGGATCAAGATGAGGTCCTTGAGGAGGCAGATTTGGATATATGGAGCCAGGTAAAGTATTGATATCTACATTTATATGTTACAAAAGTGATGATTTTAAATTGATGTTAGTATTGTTAGGTATTTAATGTTCTAAAAAATTAGGATTTAAAGAGCAAGATACAGTAGTGGTCAAATTTGATGGGGACAAGGCAACAATATCAGGAGGCGGAATCTATGCAAATTTAATACCTTTTGACATTCAATTAAAAAAATGTCTGGAGGTGAACAATGTGTGTGATTGATGGTGGCAAAAATTAAAGAATGTCCCTTTCTTTTTTTACAGCCAGAGCAGAGCCAGGAAGAGGGTGATGTTGGGGACCAGGAGGAGGCAGGGCCCAGTGGCACACAGGAGGAGGCTGGGCCCAGCACAAGAGCCCAGATGCCTCCCCTGATAATGAAACAACGAGGGCCAAGGAGAGCTAGGCAGGTGGAGGAGGAAACAAGAGCCTTCCTAAAAGAGGCTACTGTGGCCCTCAGAGAGACACCCTCTGCTGAGGAGGGCTTTGCCTCAGTCCTGGCCCATAAGTTAGGCCAAATGGACTTGCGGCAAAAGCTATATAGTGAGAACCTTCTGCTGAAGGTCATTAACAAGGGGTTGCTCGGTGAACTGGCCAAGTTCACCGACATCACTGAGGTTGTCCCTACTCCTCCACCTCCTCCTCCTACTACTCCTCCTGCCACCTCCTCTCCTCCTGATCCCCAGCCTCAGAGGAAGAAAGCAACAAAGGCTGCAGGGAAGGCTGCAGAGAAGGCTGGAGAGAAGGCTACAAGGAAGAGGAAAAAATAATGCCTGCTGTAGTACCACAGACTGGGGACATATATGACTTATCTGCTGCTGTTCCTGACCTCTGGGAGTTCAAGCCAAGATTGGGCTCCTTTTTTTTTATTTTGTATTAAATAGTTTGGTTTTGACATCTTGGATGGTTGTGTCAGGTCACCTGTGGCCAGATGACAGGTGCACACCGTAGGGGGACAGGAGTGCACCACAAGATAGTGAACCCTATGGCTGACTGCTGCTGATAGGAAACTGGGTGGTTGTGGAAAGCGGGACCAGAGGAGCACAACCGGGATCCTACAGGAAGCTAGAGCCAAGATTCCCCAGGGCGCGGAGTCTAAGACCCAGCAGGTCTTCTCCAGAGCCTCTAGTGGTGAGGATGTTACGCTGCAGGCTGGGTCCAGGTCGCGGCCCCTGGAGTCTCCTAGCTCACGCCCCGTAAGGTAAGGGCAAAAGAGGGGAAGCAGCAGCACAAGATACAAGAATAACGAATAACAAGCCGAAGGTCAAGGGTCACAAGCAGACAAGGATAACGAAGGACAAGCCGAAGATCAAGGGTCACAAGCAGACAGGGATAGTCGGGGACAAGCCAATAACATAACAGAGAGAGACGTAGCACACGGCAGGCAGGAACCCAAACACACAATGCTTAACAAACACGTTGATCAGCAAAGCAGGCTTGCAGTGCACAGGTTAATATAGTGTTCTGTGATAGGGCCTGGGGTGGAGTCAGGCTGGGAGGAGATTATAAAGGAAGCCAGGTGAAAGGGTTCTGGCCTCTAAGATGAACACATGAGGAGGAAAGGTAAGATGGCAGACAGACATTAATGCATATCCATGACAGTACCCTCCCTCTTACGAGGCCTCCCCCTTCCCCGCCTGGGCCCAGGTTTAGAGGGAAAATTCAGATGAAACTCCTTTAACAGACGAGGTGCAAAGACCTCAGATGCAGTGATCCAAGACCTCTCCTCAGGACCAAACCCTTTCCAATGAACGAGGTACTGAAGAACGCCTTTACAGAGTCGGGAGTCCAGAATTTGACTGATCTCAGACTCCTAATTATCCTCAGAGACAGGCGCCACGGTAGGGAGGGGACGAGAGAATTTATTGAGGACTAAAGGCTTTAGAAGAGCAACATGGAAGGAGTTAGTGATTTTAAGGCTCTTAGGAATCTGGAGTTTGAAACAAACCGGATTCAGTTTAGCAGTTACCGTCTATGGACCAATGAATCGTGGAGCAAACTTCAGAGAAGGAACTCGGAGCTTGATGTTCCTGGTAGAGAGCCAGACTTCGTCCCCTGGCTGAAGAGAAGGCGGTTTATGCCTGCGGCGGTCGGCAAAGCCTTTGAATTTTTCAGCAACTGCCCGGAGGGAATCATGAACGTCACCCCAAACGGAATTGAGAGACTCCTGAACCGAAGCCAAAGCTGGAATATCTGGAGAACAGATCATGGGAAGAGGAAGTTGAGGGTGTTTTCCATAAACTGTGAAAAAGGGTGTATTCTGCGAACTGGTATTCACATGATTGTTATGGGAGAATTCTGCCCACGGGAGTAGAGAGGACCAATCGTCATGGTGAGAAGACACAAAGGTGCGAAGAAAGACCTCTAACTCCTGATTAACCCTCTCAGTCTGTCCATTGGATTGGGGATGGTAAGAAGAGGAAAAATCCAAGACAATATTGAGGGATTTGCAAAAGGCTCTCCAAAAACGAGACGTGAATTGGACTCCCCTGTCGGAAACAATATGAGAAGGAACCCCATGAAGGCGGAGAATTTCTCAAATGAAAATGGGAACCAAGGCAGGGGCAGAAGGAAGACCAGGAAGAGGAACAAAATGAGCTATCTTGGAGAACTGATCGATTACCACCCAAATGACTGTATTATTCTCAGACAGTGGGAGGTCGGTGATAAAATCCATGGCAATATGAGCCCAGGGCTCCTTGGGAATCGGCAAGGGCATGAGGAGACCAGCAGGAGCTTGTGTGGAGGATTTGGACTGAGCACAGACATGACAAGCTTTAACGTAGTCTTTGACGTCTGAGCGGAGATTAGGCCACCAGTAGTGACAACTGATGAGTAGGAAGGATCGGAGGAATCCAGAATGACCTGCCACCTTGGAATCATGTCCCCAACGAAGGATCTTAGCTCTTAGCTCAGTGGGGACAAAGGTCTTACCAGGCGGAATTTTTGACTTCAGGGTGGTAGAGTGGGCAACAATGCACGAGGTTGGAATGATCGGCTCAGATTCAGGGGCGGACTCCTCGTCCAAAGTGTCAAATGACCTAGAGAGCGCATCAGCCCGACCGTTGCAGGAACCAGGTTTGTAGGTAATCGTGAAGTTAAAACGGGCAAAGAAGAGACTCCACCTGACCTGTCTAGGATTCAGATGTTTAGCATTCTGTAGATACTGTAAATTTTTGTGATCAGTAAAGATCGTTATGGAGTGAGGGGAACCCTCCAAGAGATGACGCCACTCCTCTAACGCCAATTTAATTGCGAGAAGTTCCCGATCACCGATGGCATAATTCCTCTCTGCCTGAGAATTTTTTTTGGAGAAGAATGCACATGGTTGACGTCTCTTCTCAAAGATTTGAAGAAGCACAGCTCCCACCCCCATTGAGGAAGCGTCCACTTCAATAAAAAATGCATTCCCAGGATTTGGTCTCCGCAAGTGGGGGCCAGAAACAAAGGCCTGTTTCAGGTTGTGAGATGCAGAGACAGCTTCGGGAGGCCAGTCTTTGGCATTCACACCCTTCTTGGTCAAAGCGATAATAGGCGCGGCAATGGAAGAGTAATTCCTTATGAACTGCCTATAATAATTTGTGAAGCAAAGAAGGCGCTGTGTGGCCTTGAGGCTAGCAGGAAGAGGCCAGTTGGTAATAGCCAAGACCTTCCCAGGATCCATACGAAGACCCGAACATGAGACAAAGCACCCCAGAAACAGGACCTCAGAACATTCAAAGGAACATTTCTCCAGCTTGGCATAGAGATTGTTCTCTCTAAGACGCTGAAGTACAGTGCGGACATGGTTTCTGTGGACGAGCAGATTTTCAGAAAAGTTTAGAATGTCATCCAGATAGATGACAACAAACTGGTACAGCAGATCTCTGAAGATTTCATTGACAAGGTTTTGAAACACGGCTGGAGCATTACACAGACCAAAAGGCATCACCAGGTATTCGTAATACCCATCTCTAGTGTTGAATGCAGTCTTCCATTCGTCACCCTCCCATATTCAAATGAGATTGTACGCGCCTCTGAGATCCAACTTGGTGAAAATGGAGGCACCCTTCAACCTATCGAATAGCTCAGATATTAAGGGTAAGGGGTATAGATTTTTAATAGTAACCACATTTAAACCTCGATAATCGATGCAGGGTCTTAAGGTACCATCCTTTTTGGCAACAAAAAAGAACCCTGCCCCTGCAGGCGATGAGGATTTCCGGATGAAACCTCTCTCCAGATTATCTGCGACATACTCAGACATGGCCTGGGTCTCTGGAATGGACAGAGGGTAGGTACGACCCCTGGGTAGAGTTTCTCCGGGGACAAGATCAATAGCACAGTCAAAAGACCTGTGGGGAGGAAGCACCTCAGCTGATTTCTTACAGAACACATCCCGGTAATCGCTGTATGCAGCGGGAAGGTCAGAAGAAACAGAAGTGGCAGCAACCGGAAGACTCTCCTTGGGGGTCACCTTGAGAAGACACGACGAGAAACATGAGGAACCCCAGGCCAGGATCTGCCCAGAGACCCAGTCCAGATGTGGAGAGTGGAGCTGTAGCCAAGGGAGGCCCAATACAACGGGGGTAGAGGCCTTGGGTAGAATGAGAAAGGATATCCACTGCTGGTGGAGAATCCCTACCGACATCCTAATGGGTAGCGTCTGGAAGCGAATAGGGCCCCCTGGGAGAACAGTGCCATCAATTGCCAAAACTACCAATGGGGTAGTGAGAGGTGAAAGGGTAAGCTTCATAGAAGAAGCAGTTCTCCAATCCATAAAATTGCCGGCAGCCCCGGAATCCAGATATGCAAGGGTTGACTGAGGAGAAGTGCCTACATGAAGGAACACCGGCAAGAGAAGGCGAGAAGGTGATGTTTCTGGGTCCAATACTCCACCTTCCAAATGTATTAGACCCGAGCGTTTCCCGGACGAAGCGGAGCAGGAGTCACGAAAATGACCCTTGCCCCCACAATAAAGGCACAAGCCCAGAGTTCTGCGCCTAGCACGTTCTTCGGGGGTTAGTCTGGTCCGGCCCAGCTGTATAGGTTCCTCAGCAGGTAGAGGATGCTCCACGGGAAAAAAGGGAGGGGAGCTCAGACTGGCTAGAACCCAGAGAGTGCTGGCGTCTTTTTTCTAGGGACCTCTCTTGAAAATTAATGTCGATCTGATTGCATAACGAAATTACATCGTCCAGACCGACGGGAATGGCTCTTCCCGCTAATTCGTCTTTCACTCGGTCAGAGAGGCCATGTAAAAAGGTAGCGACCAGGGCCTCATTATTCCAGCTCAATTCAGCTGTGTGGATACGGAACTGAAGAGCATATTGTCCCACTGAACTAGATTCTTGGGGAAGACGTAAGACAGCACTAGCCGCTGAAGAAGCCCGAGCCGGCTCTTCGAAGATATTACGAAAGAGCT
The DNA here is from genome assembly GCA_029206835.1 of Rana muscosa. Taxonomy (NCBI): domain Eukaryota; kingdom Metazoa; phylum Chordata; class Amphibia; order Anura; family Ranidae; genus Rana; species Rana muscosa. The sequence continues at coordinate 928,840,076 of CM055116.1, read as the reverse complement.
TCAAGAAGTCGGGACAGGCTGGAAACCACCGGATCATTCCTCTCTCACAGGGGGGCAGCCCAGGCTAAAGCTTCACCGGAGAGGAGGGAAATGATATAGGCTACCTTAGCCCGGTCAGACAGGAAGTTTTGAGGCTGAAGCTCAAAATGAATCGTGCATTGGCTGAGAAACCCCCTGCAGGCCTTGGAGTCCCCAGAGAAACGGAACGGAGCTGGCATTTTTAGCGAGTGTGTGGCTGCGACTGGTGCGATAGGTACAGCCGCTGGTTGTACTTGAGGTTGCGGATTCGGAGTTCCCAAGGAGGCCTGAAGCTGCTCGAATCAAGAAGCCAGATCCTGGAGGAATCGCATCACCTGAGTCTGATTCGATTCCTGGGTTTCAAGTCTGCGGACTATGCCCCGCAATGGATCATCCGCGGGGAGCGGCATATCAGCTGGGTCCATGGCTGATCAAACTGTCAGGTCACCTGTGGCCAGATGACAGGTGCACACCGTAGGGGGACAGGAGTGCACCACAAGATAGTGAACCCTATGGCTGACTGCGGATAGGAAACTGGGTGGTTGTGGAAAGCGGGACCAGAGGAGCACAACCGGGATCCTACAGGAAGCTAGAGCCAAGATTCCCCAGGGCGCGGAGTCTAAGACCCAGCAGGTCTTCTCCAGAGCCTCTAGTGGTGAGGATGTTACGCTGCAGGCTGGGTCCAGGTCGCGGCCCCTGGAGTCTCCTAGCTCACGCCCCGTAAGGTAAGGGAAAAAAAGGGGAAGCAGCAGCACAAGATACAAGAATAACGAATAACAAGCCGAAGGTCAAGGGTCACAAGCAGACAAGGATAACGAAGGACAAGCCGAAGGTCAAGGGTCACAAGCAGACAGGGATAGTCGGGGACAAGCCAATAACGTAACAGAGAGACAGACGTAGCACACGGCAGGCAGGAACCCAAACACACAATGCTTAACAAACACGTTGATCAGCAAAGCAGGCTTGCAGTGCACAGGTTAATATAGTGTTCTGTGATAGGGCCTGGGGTGGAGTCAGGCTGGGAGGAGATTATAAAGGAAGCCAGGTGAAAGGGTTCTGGCCTCTAAGATGAACACATGAGGAGGAAAGGTAAGATGGCAGACAGACATTAATGCATATCCATGACAGGTTGTTGTGGGGTCCAAAGGATGCACAAATGCAAGCAGGCTCTCCAGTGCTGCCTTCACCTTTAATTTTTAATGTACCTAAATAAAGGATTCTTTTTTTTGGCTTCAAATACTTGACTATGTGATTTGTATTTCAAAAGAGACTTTGCTAGGGAGTAGGCAGGGACAGTTCAAATAATATTATTGTTATTAACAAGGGACACAAACCTCCTTGAGGCAAAATGAGACAAATTTTGAAGGTTGGTGTGGTAACTTTACACACCAATAATTTAAGCAAAATCCAAAAAAAAAATAAAAAAAAATAAGCCTACATATATCAAAGAAGCCCAAAAAAAATAATAAAGCTAACTTAATTACTAAAATAAAAAATAAAAAACACAAAAAATAAAAATAAAAATAATTGTGATCTTTACATTTATTTATGAATTTATGAGGGAGATGTGGCTTCAAAAGAAGATTTTACAATCATTAGATCAATTAGGAATTACTTAAGAAACAAGTTTGGCATAACTCTCAATGTCATTAGCAAAAGAAGGTAATTATTTAAGCATTATCAAAAGAAGAACGGAATGCGCAGCATTAAAACAATGCTATTAATTCCACCGTGACGAATGTGCCATCTCCATTTCCAACGCTAGCTTTACCAAAACGTGCGCTCCCATTTCATACTTGATTCTGAGCATGCGCGTTTTTTTTCTCCTCGTGAAAGCATACACACTATCGTTTTTCACGTCGTTAAAAAAAACGACATGGAAAACGACGTGAAAAAATAGAGCATGTTCGAAATTTTTAATGCCCGTTTTTCACGTCGTTAAAAATGCTCTGGAGCATACACACGATCGGTTTTAATGCCCATTTTTAAAAAATGGCATTTTTAACGGCATGAAAAACGATCGTGTGTATGGGGCATAACTGTGCCAGAGTGGGTCGAGTAAGATTGCCGGGGGTTGGCGGTACTGTATACAGGGCCCGAAATCAAACCAAGTGGCTTTCTTAACTGGGGGTAGCGCTACACGTGGGGGCTCGTCCGGGATCCTGTTGCAGCAAGTAACGCGCCAAAAGTACCAGCATGGACCCACTAGAAGTAGGACAGTGGTGTAAAACGGTCGGCACAGATCCAGCCGGGGTAGTAGTTATAGAACTCCCAGGGATCTGGCAAGAAGAAGCGGTGAAGCAGCTAGTGATGTCACTGTCACCGTATCAGAAAGCATGGGTGGTGGATGTCAGGACGAATTCCTCACTGACCCACGCATTAGTGGAATGGAAGGACGGAGTCCCAGAACATTTCAAGAATCCAAGTGTAGAAGCTATAGATGATCAGACTTATAGCCTAATACACGCGCTGCCGCTTAAGCCAGGAGGACGGTCTCAGACACCGAAACTATCTCCATCACCCACCCCAAAAGTAGAAAGACAGGTGAAAAGGGAAAGTCCCAGGTCACCATCTGCCACTCTCGGCGCAGAGTTGTGCGCGGTCCTGGGGGAACTTGTGGCACAGTGTAAGAAAGATCCTACAGATTACCAGATGTCAGGATACAGAAAACTTAGAATATTCTCAGGAAGGAAACCTGTACCCTCGGGTGAAGAGGGGTTCGAGGAGTGGTTAGACGGTGCCACTCAGGCCCTAGAAGAATGGGAAGTCCCAGACCACAGAAAGAAGCAGAGAATTGCTAAGAGCTTGAAGGGGCCTGCTCTAGAGGCCATACACAACCTCAAGATGAGTAAGACAGACTGTGATGCTCAGGACTATCTGGACATTCTGCAGAATGTGTTCGGTGGAACAGAGAAAATCACTGAGCTCACCTATCAGCTGGAGCACTGCTACCAAAAGACAGGAGAGAAGCTCTCAGAGTTCATGAGGCGCCTGGACAAGATCCTGCATAAGATGATTCTGAAGAAGGGGATTGACCCACTGTAAGGGTATGTACTTACCGAGGCCGAGATGCCGAGAGTGGTTCACCTTTGCGACTTGAGGCACTCCACCCCCTGGAGTTGAGACAGGGAGTGGATGGCGAGAAGCGGCACCGGCTACCGGCAGGTGGTGGGTATTTGTAGACGGTCCGGCAGAGCTGAGTAGACTGAAGAACAGGCTTCAAGCAGGAACTAGCCGGATTGGTAAAGTTCAAACAGCAGGAGATAATGGAAGCCGGTGCAGGTTGAGTCCGGGTTGTAATGGCTAGGTAACGGTCCCGGCTGGGGGTCAAACACAGTAAAAGGTAACAAGTCCAGAGAGTACCGGGAACCCGGCAGGGGTTCAAGGGAAACGCGGAAGTCCAAAAGGTACAGGCCAGAGGTCAAGGATTGGAGACGGGCAGCAGATCCGAGTCACAGGCCGAGGGTCAAACACAGGAGAAGGCAGAAGTCCGTATCACAAGCCGAGGGTCAGGTCCAGGAGAGAGATCAGAGGAGTCAAGCCAGTCCGGGTCACAAGGAGATTTTCAGGATAGTTTTCCAGAGTCTTGGGAGTACAGGAAAGCTGACAAACCAGCAACTTGTCAGTGCAACTGGGTCTCTTTAAATAGGCCCGCCTGGATTCCTATTGGTGCGCCGCCGCGCATGCGCGCGCGCCGCTGCGTCAGCGCGCGCACCCGAGAACGTAGAAGCGCCGTCCCGCGCACGCGCATGCGCGGAAGCATCATTCCGCTGCGCGTGCGCATTGGGCGCTGATTGGCGCTGTTGGACGGATTTCCCTGACAGTGCCCCCCTCCTAGGGGCGGACTCCGGACGCCCAGACTAGACATCAACTCAGGATGTTCCTGGTGAAAGACTCTAATTAGGCGGGGAGCATGTAGGTTCCTAGATGGTTCCCAAGAGTTGTCCTCCGGGGGATACCCCTTCCATTTGATTAAATACTGTAGCTGCCTGCCTCTTTTCCTGCAGCCCAGGATAGATTCCACCACGTACTCGTTTTCACCATCAACCTCCACAGGTGGAGGAGGTGGCACATCCCTTCCCGGGAAGGAGCTGGAGACTACCGGTTTCAACAGAGACGTGGAAGCCAAAGTTGGCCCAAAAAGGAGTTTGACTGGTGGCTGAATGCACCGAGTTATTATATGCAAATTCAGCGTAGGATAATAGGGAGGACCAATCATCTTGTGAGGCTGAGCAAAAACAACGGAGATATTGTTCTAGGGTTTGATTGGTTCTCTCTGTCTGTCCGTTGCTCTGGGGGTGATATGCCGATGATAGGCAAATTTTGATTTCTAAAGATTTGCAAAGTTCCTTCCAGAATTAAGCCGTGAATTGAACGCCTCTGTCAGAGGTGATGCTTTTAGGCACTCCATGGAGCCTGATTATCTCCTGAAAGAAGGCTTTGGCTGTATCTGCAGCAGAGGGAGTACCAATCATGGGCACGAAGTGTGCCATTTTGGAGAGGCGGTCAATTACGACCAGAATCGTGGTAAAACCTCCAGAGGGCGGTAGATCTACAATGAAGTCCATGGACACATCTGCCCACGGACGTTCAGGGATAGGCAAAGGTTTGAGTAGTCCCCAACTCTTGGTTTTGGGTCCCTTATACCGTTGGCAACGGGTACAGGAGGCAACATAGGACTTGCAATCTTGTCTCCAACCAGGCCACCAGAAGGAGCGAGAGATTAGTTCCATGGTCTTTTTGGTTCCAAAGTGACCAGCTAGTTTGTGGTCGTGGAAAGTTTTCAGAGTCAGTTGCCTTGTTTCCAGAGGGACGAAGACTTTACCTTGGGACCAGAACAAGTCATTACGCTTCTCCAAGGAAGAGGTTACTTGGTCAGGACAATGCTTAGAGGCGGCTCTTATGGAGGTTAGTAGATCAGCCTGTGGGATGAGCAGAAAGTTTTGTGCTGATAGGATGGTACTTGGTTCCTCTGCTTGAGGGGTCTCGGGAAACATCCTAGAGAGGGCATCCGCCTTCACGTTCTTGGAACCGGGCCTATAAGAGATATGAAAGTTAAACCTAGTGAAGAAGAGGGCCCATCGGGCTTGTCTGGGTCGAAGACGTTTTGCTGTTCTCAGATATTCTAGATTCTTATGATCCGTGAATATCATGACGGGGTGAGGAGCTCCCTCCAGAAGGTATCGCCATTCTTCCAGGGCGAATTTGATAGCTAATAGTTCCCGGTCACCGACATCATAATTACGTTCCGGAGAAGTTAGTTTACGAGAAGCAAAGGCTACGGGATGAAGAAGGGATTTGGGGCCCTGCCTTTGAGAGAGGATGGCCCCAGTGGCTGACTCTGAAGCATCTACTTCCAGCGTAAACGGCAGTAGCGGATCTGGATGCTTCAATACAGGTGCCGATGTGAATGCATTTTTTAGTTTATCGAAGGCATCTTGAGCTTCCGGTGACCAGTGAAAGCGGTAGCCCTGGCGTGTCAGTTGGGTTATAGGTGCCACAATAGAGGAGAACCCCACAATGAACCTCCTGTAGAAATTGGCGAAACCTATAACTCGTTGTACCCCTTTCTTGTCTGTTGGGGCTGGCCATTCCTGGATAGCTTTGACTTTCTGCAGGTCCATTGCGACCCCATTGGTAGAAATAATAAATCCCAAAAATTGCACCGTGGTTTTCTCAAAGTCACATTTCTCGGCCTTGAGGTAAAGTCTATGTTCTCGGAGAATAGTGAGGACCTTGATGACATGGATTCGGTGCAGTTCAAGGGAGGATGAAAAAATAAGAATATCGTCTAAGTAGACTACTAGGAAATCGTCCAGGTGCTCACGGAAAATGTCATTGACCAGGTGCTGGAAAGTAGCTGGGGCGTTGCAAAGCCCGAATGGCATGACCAAGTATTCGAAATGACCGAATCTAGATCTAAAAGCCGTCTTCCATTCGTCTCCAGCCCTGATCCGGATGAGGTTGTAGGCCCCTCGAAGGTCCAGTTTAGAGAAGATCCGAGCTGATCGGAATCGTTGGAACAACTCTGGGATGAGAGGAAGCGGGTATCTATTTTTAATAGTAATTTTATTTAATTCCCTATAGTCGATGCAGGGCCTCAGAGTCCCGTCTTTTTTTTTCAACGAAAAAGATTCCGGCACCGGCTGGGGAAGAAGAGGGTCGAATGAATTTCTTTTCCAGATTTTCCTCAATGTAAGACTTGAGGGTCTTCAACTCAGATTCGGACAAGGGGAAGATGCGGCCGAATGGAATTTTGGAGCCAGGCAGAAGGTCGATGGGACAATCGTAGGGACGATGTGGAGGTAGGCGGTCGGCCTGCTGTTTGTCGAAGACGTCCTGGAATCCTAAGTATGCTGATGGAACATGTGGTAGGTTATCCGGTTGAGGGGTTAAAGTAGCACAGGCAGTTGGAAGTGCGGAAAGACAGTGTTGAGAACAATATGAAGAAGTGAAGTTAACTTCCCTCTTGGCCCAGTTTATATGAGGCTCATGTGCTTGTAACCAGGGAAGGCCCAGGATGATGGGAAACATGGGAGATGAGATGAGGTCAAATCGAAGGTATTCTTGGTGGCCTGAATCCGTGATAGCAAGGACGGGTCTTGTTTCTTGCGTAATTACCCCTGAACGAGGCAGGGATCCATCCGCCAGACGAACCTGAAGATAACGGTCCTTGGTTTGCAGAGGAAAGTGAAGTTGGGAAGCAAGTGAAGAGTCCAGAAAGCAGCTGCAGGCTCCTGAATCAATAATCGCCGGTAGGCGGGTTGCTCCTGTTGGTAGCTGTAGAGAAATAGAAAGAACAACATAAGTCTGTGGTAAGCCAGAAACTGGGTAGTTCAAAGTGTCTTTGAGGGTACACTTACTAGGTCTCACTGGGCAACTCCGAAGGAAATGGCCAGTACCCCCGCAGTAAAGACACAGATTGGCCTGACGCCTGCGCTGCTTTTCCTCAGGAGAAAGGGGAGGACGAACTAGACCAAGCTGCATGGGTTCAGGCTCGGGGGGAGAAGATGCTGTAGGAACTTGGATGGGTGGATAGGCAGAAGCTGATCGGGGCAAAGTCCAGTTTGGACGGGTAGTCTGGAAACGCTCAGAACGCCGCTCCCGGAGGCGTCTGTCAAGCTGGGTGACAGACTGGATCAGATCTTCCAGAGTAGTTGGAACACCAATCCTGGCCAGCTCGTCCTTAAGAGCCTCAGACAGTCCTTGGCGATATTGGTATTTAAGGGCCGTCTCATTCCAGCCAGTGTCAGCTGACCATTTCCGGAATTCTGCCGTGTAGTCCTCCACCGGCCTTCTCCCCTGGGTTAAACTGTGGAGAACAGACTCAGCTGTAGCTGATCGCTGAGGATCGTCATACAGCTGCGCCATACTCTCGAAGAAGGTGTCCACGGAATCTAGTATGGGGCTGCTTTGCTCCATCAGGCCATGGGCCCAGGCCTGAGGTTCGTCGGTTAGAAGGGAGATGACGAACCCCACCTTTACCACTTCTGACGAGAAAGTCCTGGGTTGAAGGGCGAAATAGAGAGAACATGCGTTTTTGAAAGCCCGATATTTCTTACGGACGCCAGAAAATCGCTCAGGCAGGGGGACCCTGGGTTCAGGGGTAGCCATTACTACGGTGGGATTTGCCTGATTTTGAGATGTGGAGGCAACATTGGCAATGGTAGCAGCTGGTGATGCTGGTCCTGTAGCTCCAGTAAGTAGCTGAAAGCGGCCATCCATTTGGACATAACCTTCTTGTAATTTCTGAACCGCGTCGGTTAGTGCGGTGACTTGCTGACATAGGGTCTCGAACGGTGAACGCGCCCTGTCGGCCTCAGACATCTGGCTGGTTTGTACTGTAAGGGTATGTACTTACCGAGGCCGAGATGCCGAGAGTGGTTCACCTTTGCGACTTGACGCACTCCACCCCCTGGAGTTGAGACAGGGAGTGGATGGCGAGAAGCGGCACCGGCTACCGGCAGGTGGTGGGTATTTGTAGACGGTCCGGCAGAGCTGAGTAGACTGAAGAACAGGCTTCAAGCAGGAACTAGCCGGATTGGTAAAGTTCAAACAGCAGGAGATAATGGAAGCCGGTGCAGGTTGAGTCCGGGTTGTAATGGCTAGGTAACGGTCCCGGCTGGGGGTCAAACACAGTAAAAGGTAACAAGTCCAGAGAGTACCGGGAACCCGGCAGAGGTTCAAGGGAAACGCGGAAGTCCAAAAGGTACAGGCCAGAGGTCAAGGATTGGAGACGGGCAGCAGATCCGAGTCACAGGCCGAGGGTCAAACACAGGAGAAGGCAGAAGTCCGTATCACAAGCCGAGGGTCAGGTCCAGGAGAGAGATCAGAGGAGTCAAGCCAGTCCGGGTCACAAGGAGATTTTCAGGATAGTTTTCCAGAGTCTTGGGAGTACAGGAAAGCTGACAAACCAGCAACTTGTCAGTGCAACTGGGTCTCTTTAAATAGGCCCGCCTGGATTCCTATTGGTGCGCCGCCGTGCATGCGCGCGCGCCGCTGCGTCGGCGCGCGCACCCGAGAACGTAGAAGCGCCGTCCCGCGCACGCGCATGCGCGGAAGCATCATTCCGCCGCGCGTGCGCATTGGGCGCTGATTGGCGCTGTTGGACGGATTTCCCTGACACCCACGGAAGGTGGATGAGGCCCGTGTTCAACAGGTGATGAGAGGATCTCAGCCCCTGGACCCCATCGCATTGGCGCTACGCACAAGACAGGACGGGAAGAGCCTGGAGTACCCTGACTTGATCCGAGTGGTCAGAGAGGAAGAAGCGATGCTGGAGGAGAAGAAGAGGAGCCTACCAGTTGAGTCGGTATATCCTCCTCCAGTGATGGTCAGGACGGCCATGACACTGGAAAGAGACTCAGAGGTGGATACCTTGAAGTCACAGATGTCCCAAGTGTTGGGGATGCTGACCTCCCTGATGGAAAAGAAGTCAAGGGAACCAGAGAGGGAAAGTCAGAGGAAGGAGCTGTTTCCCAACACCTCAACGCCCGCATCCCTGGAAGATTGGGGGGATGTGATCTGTTTCAATTCTGGAGGAGCTGGCCATTTCGCCAAAGTGTGTGCCAGCCCAAAGAAAAAAAAGATGAATAACCGCAAGCCGCCAGAAAACTTCAGCGGGCCACGGTGAAGGAGTCAACCGGGTGCCCATCATCTCCAGTGAGCTCCAAACTGAATGAGAAGCACATGAAAAGAGTGGAGAAGACCCCTCAGAAGAAACGCAAAGTTCCTCAGAAGGAACGCACCCCAAAGAAAGAGAGTAGTGTCCCTCAGCGGGTAGTTACACCCACAAAAAGGAGGGAGATCAATGCATACCAGGCCCACGAGAGACTTAAGTCCAATAAGAAATGGAAGAAAGAAAGTAAAAAGGGAAAATGCAAAGATCAAAAGAAAGAGACCCCCTTGAAACGATATCCAGAAAAGCTGGTGGGTCCCTCCCCGATAGTACCAGTTCAAGTGGAGGGAGTCTACACAAGAGCCATATTTGATACTGGGCCGCAAGTGACCCGGTTGTACCGGGACTTTTATGACAAGCATTTAAGTCATCTACCCATCCAGAAGATTGAAGAGTTGGAGATATTGGGAATTGGGACAGAGAGTTTCCCTTATGATGGCTATCTGCCTATAAAACTGACTTTTGACCCGTCCATAGCTGGAAAGGCTGAAGTGTTCGACACCTCAGCTGTGGTGTGCCCCCGACCGCCTGGAGCTAACAAGAGTTCCCTGATAATAGGGACGAACACGGATCTGGTCCGAAGACTCTTGGCCCCTCTGACAAGAAGGAAAGACCCCACAGTCACTAAGATCCACCCAATGTTGAAGACAGCCTACCAACGGCTGATCTTGGAACAGAAAGCCCCGGAAGAGGGGGTAGGGAAGGTCTGGAGGCTGGGGAGAAGGGGAATAGTGCTGCAGCCCGGAGAAGTAACCTGCTTGAAAGCCACGGTGAAACTCACTTGGGAACAGCCTGGCCCTTTTGTCATGCTGGAACCCGACCCAAGGGAAGAACATTCGGGCTTAGAAGTAGTCCCAGAAGTGGTCCCGGTGAGGGCCCTGAAGAAGGCTCATTGTAAAGTGCCTGTGAGCGTCAGAAATACCACGGATGGTCCCATGGAAATCCCAGCCAGGCTGTTACTGGGCCGGGTGAGCCCAGCTACCCCAGTCGCTTCACCAGATGTGGAGAAGACAGATGGAGAAAATACTGTGTGGGAGAAACTTTCCATGGAGAATCCAAATCTGCCCAGGGCTTGGAAAGAGAGAGCCAAGGCCCAGTTGACCAGGTGGGAGAGGATCTTCTCTCAAGATGAATTCGACGTGGGGTGTGCTAGGAGTGCCACCCATCGAATTCACCTCCAGGAAGACAAGCCCTTTAGGGAGAGGGTTAGGCGGGTTCCGTTAGCAGACCTTGAAAACTTGAGGGAACAGCTCACCGAGCTCAAGCGAACAGGGGTGATTCGAGAATCTAGAAGTCCCTATGCCTCCCCTATAGTGGTGGTCCGGAAGAAGAATGGGTCACTGAGGCTGTGCATAGACTATAGGACCCTCAACAGGAGAACCATACCGTATCAATATACCACTCCAAGGATAGAGGATGCCCTACAGAGCTTGTCTGGAGCCAAGTGGTTCAGTGTTATGGACCTCAAGAGTGGGTACTATCAGATCCCGATGCATTCAGAAGACAAAGAGAAGACGGCTTTCATAACCCCGGTAGGGTTCTTTGAATTCAACCGGATGCCTCAAGGTCTGTCTGGAGCTCCAGCCACCTTCCAACGTCTCATGGAGAAGACTGTGGGAGATATGAACCTCATTGAAGTCCTCGTATACTTGGATGACATCATTGTCTTCGGAAGGACCTTGGAAGAGCATGAGGAGAGGCTGGAGAAAGTTTTGAAGAGATTGAGTGAGGAAGGACACAAGCTCTCATCTGAAAAATGCCAATTCTATCAGTCATCAGTTAACTACCTGGGGCACATAGTGTCTGAAGATGGGGTAGCCACAGACCCTGAAAAATTGGAGGCAGTTGCCTCCTGGCCCAGGCCTACAACTGTGATGGAGCACAGATCCTTTCTGGGGTTCTGTTCCTATTACAGGAGGTTTGTGGAGGGGTTTGCTCGGATAGCCAGGCCTCTGAATGAGCTGCTAAAGACGGAGGGGGAAGAGGATGACACAGGTCCCAGAAAACCAGGGGAGTCAGTCAAGGACCAGTGGAACGAGAAGTGTGAGAATGCCTTCCAGATGTTGAAGAAGACATTAACCACTGCCCCTGTCCTGGCCTACGCAGACCCTAAGAAGCCTTATGAACTTCATGTAGATGCCAGTCATGATGGTTTGGGGGGAGTGCTGTACCAGGAGCATGAAGAGCAACTGAGGCCTGTTGCGTATGTGAGCAGAAGTCTGACTCCCTCAGAGAAGAACTACCCCACCCATAAGTTGGAATTCCTGGCCCTCAAGTGGGCGGTAGTTGACAAACTCAGAGACTATTTGTATGGGGCGGAATTTACAGTGAAAACCGACAACAACCCCCTCACCTATCTTTTCACCACAGCAAAGTTGGATGCCACAGGACATAGATGGTTGGCGGCGCTGTCGGCCTGCAATTTCAGCCTGAAATACAGACCTGGGGCTGGAAACCGAGATGCAGACGCCTTGTCTAGGAGATCTCACGTCCCCACTTGCAGTACAGAAGACTGGACCCAAGTGGCACCCGACGGGGTGTGGGCCCTCTGTCAAGGGGCTGAACTCCAAGCCAGTGGCGGCTCAAGAGCAGAAGAGATAGGGGTTACCATAGTAGGAGTTCCCAAGCAATACTGTGGAGTAACCCAACTGGGGGAGGATAACTTGCCAAAATTGTCAAAAAAGGAGTTGAGATCAGACCAATTGGAAGACCCCGTGGGGAGATTGGTCTTGGAGGCCCTAGAGAATCAGGACCCGAATAGACTCTTACGCCACCCTTCAAAGGAGGCTCGCCTATTGAGGAAGGAGTGGGACAAGTTACAGGTGCATCAGGGAGTGGTCTACCGAAGGGGCCCCTCTGATGACCTAGAAGACAAATGGCAATTGTTTTTGCCTGAGAAGCACCGAGAGACAGTCCTGGTTGCTCTGCACGACAACCATGGTCACCTAGGGGCGGAAAGGACCTTCCAACTCGTTAGAGACCATTTCTATTGGCCCTGCATGAGGGCTGAAGTTGAAGAATACTGCCACTCATGTGCACGATGCATCCAGAGAAAGACTTTACCTCATCAAGCTGCCCCAATGGGCCATCTGCAAAGTCAAAGCCCACTTGATCTGGTATGCATTGATTTTCTCTGCCTCGAACCCGACCTGAGTGGACTAGGAAATGCTCTGGTAGTAACCGACCATTTCACCCGGTATGCCCAGGCCTTTCCAACCAAGGACCAGAAGGCTTCCACCGTGGCCAAAGTGCTGATGGAGAAATACTTTGTACATTATGGGCTGCCACAACGGCTCCATTCGGATCAGGGAAGGGATTTTGAAAGTCGATTGATCCGGAAACTCCTGGATTCTTTGGGGATCAAGAAGACAAGGACTACCCCCTACCATCCACAAGGTGATGCACAGCCGGAGAGGTTCAACCGAACCCTGCTCAACATGCTGGGGACTTTAAGCAGTGAGAAGAAGCAACATTGGAGCAACCACATAGCGGCCGTTGTGCATGCATACAATAGCACCACCAGTGATGCTACAGGATACTCACCCTATAGACTCATGTTCAGGAGAGAAGCAAGGCTGCCAGTAGATCTGGCCTTTGGCACTTCCATAGACCATTGTTCTGCTGCTTCCCACAAGGGATATGTCGATAGACTCAGACGTAATCTGAAAGTGGCCTATGAACAGGCACAGGCGGCTTCGGAACAAAGGGGGGCCCGCAACAAGAGAAATTTTGATTTAAAAGTTAGGATTCAAGATCTACAACCTGAAAAAAGAAAAGTTTTTCCCATGGGATTTTTTAGCAGCAATGAATGATATAACACCAAGTATTTAAGTAAAAAAGAAAAATTGCTTTATTGAGTACAATAAACCTTTTTAAAGGTCGATGATAAAGTTGTTCTTATGAGTTCCGGTATTGATACAGGCCAAATACATGTAAACTCAGACAGATAATACAATGCATAAAAAATATATATATAAAAAATAGAATCAAATCATACGTATATACACATGTGACCAAGAAGAAAAGCCCTGATGCATTTCGACCTACAATCCAGGTCTTCTTCAGGGAGGATCTTATATTCTAGAGGGTACAGATAAGTAAATACATTAATATGTGCCATGTTGCAGGGATTTTCCCCCATCAATTCTCATAAAAGTGATCAGTATACATCATGATTATTACCAACTTAGTCTTTATAATAGTATTATCTTAGTGTTTACAAACGAAAAACATGATGGGAGAAAGGGCAACATATATAGTGTGTTTACCTTTAAGTTGCATGAATTGGCCAGATACCGAAGATTTGCAAGTTCTGATGCCTCTAATTCTCACTGCGGGTAAGGTCCCCGAAGCAGTGCTGTCGTGATGTCCCTCCCTCCCGCCCCTGGGCGTGTCCCCCCAGAAACAAACAACAGAGGCTGCCCTCAGGGGATCACGCTTAAACTGTGGAGGCTATGATTGGTGGACCATGGGCAGGTGGGTGGACAGGCACCTGGGTGCCTAAAACGTGCACCTGAAGATAGTAAAAATGAAGTTTTTTTAAGAGAATTTTTTTTTATATAAAAAGGAGATTTTTAGATATGTGAATACATAAGTAATATTAGTATATATCTTAGGAGATTAGGGCAGGCACATATCTTGATATAGGATAGAGAGGGAGAGTAATGTAGAATACAAATTAAAGTCTCTATTTGATTAAAGTCATGAAATATTCATAACAATTGAAGTGTTTATGAACACTAATTTTGATGTTAGAAACGTTATCTAATACAGTGCCAAAAAGGATTAGATAAAAATATATCTGTTGGAGTATTAAATATTACAAACACTACTAGGAGTATGTGCAAACAAGTGAAGTGGTGTGTGAAATGAAGTAAGTGAATATGTGAAATAAGTGCTGGGAGTATAAGTGAACAGGGGGGAGGGGGGGAAGGGGCGGGTAATGTGATGGTGGTGCAGTGTATGTGTGGGAAAAATGACAGGAAGGAAGGGAAAGGAAAAAAGGGAGAAAGAGGAAGGGAAGGGGAAAAGTGTTGTGAAAAATGTGGTGTGGCAAAAGTAGGGACACAAGGGAGGGGGGGAAAGGGAAGGGAAGGGAAAAAGAAAGAAAGGGAAAAAGGATCGTTGCAGACGCTGTGTGCGGATACACAGGAAGGTGGAAGTCCCGTCCGGAGTGGTGAGCGGGCACTTGCCCAAACCAATAGACTGTGCCATGTTCAGGCCTATATACTGCATAGGCCCACAGTTCCGTTTATCTGCTGTTCCCCGGGGGGACCGGTTGCAGGACACAGTTGAAGTGCGAAACCCCCCTCCCCCCCCGTGTATAGTGTTCCAATTTATTGCCTGGTTGTGGATTACAAATTACTATTCATCAAGTGCACCACCGAAAGCTGGCATGCGAAGAAATCCCTATAGGAGGTGACTGAGATTTACTCCATGTCAGGCCTGACCGGGGTGGGGAGTTAAGTTATTGTTAGTGCGTCACAGGGCGTGCATACCATAATAGCTACGCGTGGTGGAATACCGCACAGCGCCATTATTGTGTGCTGTATTGATTTCTGCAGGGCTCTGCAGGTCAGTTGCATGTGTTGTATTCTGTCTATGCTACCTTTAATACAATAGTAAACTGCTATATTTAATCTCTCGTCTCAGTGTGTTGTCTTACTGCTAAGATATTACCTGTTGCAATATTATTGAATTTGATACAAATATAACCCCCTAGACTAACTGTGCCAGAGTGGGTCGAGTAAGATTGCCGGGGGTTGGCGGTACTGTATACAGGGCCCGAAATCAAACCAAGCGGCTCTCCTAACTGGGGGTAGCACTACATATGCTTTTGTTGAAGGGGATCTAAGGCATCATGTACACTGCTGCTGGTAAACCGATGTTTAGGGGCAGTTGGGCTTTTTTTTCAACTGCTCCTGAACTCTCCTCTATGTTATCTTGCCAGTACATGTACACAGGGTCATTTATAGTCGTTTCTAGGCAGTTGAGTTTAGAGGCTTTTTCTGGAACCCAAAAAAATGTGTTCAGAAGCTGTGTTTAGAGGCATTTCAAGCGCCAAATGCGGCTAAACGCAGTAACTCGCGTTTAGCAGCATTTCGTTTACAGACGTTTTTAATTTTAACCCAAAAAAAAATTCAAACGCTTCTAGGCGCAAATGCGACTAAAAGCGGCATGTAAACGCGGCTAAATGGCAGTTTTTAGACGCTGGTTTCTAGCTGTCAAGTTAAATCGTTCAGGAGAGTTTGAACAACTTCCCGTGTACATGAAGCCTAAAGGTTTTAGGTGTAATTGGTTAGAAGTAAGGATTGAAAAGCCTCTGCTGATGATCATTAAGCTAAATTCATAGCAAACAGAAAAATACATACTGTAGTTACATTACATTTATAGAAGCAGTTTTACTTTCTAAAGCAGGGGTGTCAAATTCAATTTCATTTCGGGCACCATCAGCACTATGGTTGTATCTGTAACACTAGATGTACAGAGCACCAGAGCAACCCCCCCTCCTACACACTTACATTGGATGTCAAAAGCCCCCCTCCACCATCAGAAGTCAAGAGTCCCCCACCCTCCCTTATGTAGCACACGGACCCTTTTCCTGCCTGGCTCACTTGCAAGTCAAGGCACACCGTGCTATATGCCCGTACCCTCCTGTTTGAAGAGGTTAAGCGGTGTTCACAAATTTTGGGTCCTGCAGCGAGTTACCTTCCTCCACTGGTTCTCATCCCCAGCGTATGGGAACAAGTCTCTATTTCTCCCCCCAAAGAAGCCAATGTCCAGAAACAGTTTAACTCCATCCGAGAGTTTATTTTCTATATGCTGCGTAGTAGACAGAGACAGATGGATGAAACAAAGAATACTGTAAGTGTGAGGGATTAGATCCAGGCACAACCAGTAACTTCGTCGCCACTCGATCCCGAGTGGGTTTAGCTCACCCGGATAGTCCTCTCTCACAGTCCTAGCAGCCGGTGTGGAGCTCGAACAGTTCTGTCACCCTATTCCCTCCAGAGACGGGTTCAAGAGATCCTCTAACCTCTGTAAAATTTTAAGAACAGGACAATGCCAATGGGCACTCTACAGGATAGCTTTCCGAAATAAAGAATATCCTTCCCTCTGACAGGTCACCAGGCCTCTCCCGAGACAGCGATCTTCCATCACTCATCTCCTCAATGGGACGGATCCTCCCCTGGCTTCCTCTCGGTCAGAGCGGGTACCCTCACCCGGGCACCCTGGGACTCCAATGGGCGAATTGTAGACCCAGTTAAAGGTACTGGGCCTACCTGGAATGTTGCAGCCTCGGGCCAAAGGTGCCCGAGACTTCTCGGCCAGTCATCGCACCACCGAGGGGCACACCCCTCCGGCTCCTCCACTCCACCACACTCTCCAACTCCCCCCGCTAAGATGGCGTCTGCCCCTTATGTACCCTCTCCCGGCTTGCACAGCAGGCCGACCACGCCCACTGTACCGCTGCCGAGAGAGGACACCCTAAGGCGCAGTAATGCCACTCATGGCTCATCCCTGACCTGATATGACAGTGACACCTACAGGCCACAGGGAACCGTACACCAGGCAGCATCACATAGGCAGAAGCAAATACCTAGCAATCAAAGCGGTCCGAGCCTGGCTACCAGCTCAGACCAACCCCTAAATTTAGGCGCATAACACCCCATAAAGTAAAGGGGCGCTACACTTACATCACAGTGCAACCCCTTACCTTGTGCAGCTTTTCTATTAGCTGCTCTCCTGATTTTGGCATACTTTTCAGGTGTATTTCTAATTATTGACATACCTTTAACCACTTAACGACCGCTCACTGTATATATACGTTGTGTGACAGCAGGAAGGTAAAGTCACCTGGTTGCATCCAGGGGGGTAGATATATTTCTCCCAGATTCAGGCTTTATGCTGACTTATACAACTAGGGTGGAGAGTTGTATAAGCCCAGCTGAGGCTAGTAGGCTCATGGATGACTCATACCTCTAGGGAGAGGGCTGGGCGTCGTGCAGGCAGGGAGTTGATGAGACCAGCTGAAGCCTGTCAGTTCGTTTAAGGCCTCTATAAAAACTCCCAGATTCATTAGGTGTTTGCTCATGCCTGGACCCAGACCTGTGTGGACTGTCTAGGGAGAGTGAACCCCTGTGCGGTGAGGCAAAGCCTGTGTGGCTATTTGTTTGGACTTTTACTAAACCAGGGACTTAGGGACTAGGACAGCACCAGGCTGATCCCAGTTGTTAGTTTAGGAAACCTGCATGTTTAGTCAGAGGTCAAACTGACCAGGATTTATTTTGTTTATGTTTCTTTTTGGCTTTGCTGTGTTTTTGTCACTGTACATAGAGAAATAAACCGCACCTTTTGATTTTGAAAACCACAACCTCCGTCTGCTGGCCCTGTTTTTGTGTGGGGGGCCCAACCAGGGGGTCACACACACCCGCTACTGAGTTAACCCCCTCACAGTTGGTGGAGAACCAGTGGCAGTTTTTTTTAAGCCAGCATGGAGGAGATACTGAAACAGCTGGCTCTAGCAAATGCCAATCAACAGCAGACAAATGCAGGTTTGCAAAGGAGCCTTGCAGCCCAGCAGCAAGCTCATCAACAAGCCCAGCAGCAATCTGAGGCCCGCTTCATAGACCTGTTACAGAAGCGAGAGTATCCAGTGACTACAGTGTGTTTCGAGACCCCCAAAGGTACCCTCTCTCATCCAGTGGGGTTAGTATCTCAATTACCGCATGATGCCATTGTGGGAAGAGATTTTCCGAAGTTCTGGGAACTGTGGGATGATCCTGAGCCCCCCACTGGTGCCCCTATGTACCAGGAATGTGATAGCCAGAACTCCTCTGAGAGTGGTGAGGACTCTCCAGAATTTCCCTTGTCAGTATTGGCAGGGGAGACTCAAGAAACTGGAGAGGAGCCCACCTCCTCAGACGAAAACCTACCGTCTGTGGAGTTTTCTGATCTGGAGGTTCACAGGGAAAATTTTGCCACAGAACAGTTAAAAGACCCCGCCCTAATAAAGGCACGGGAAAACGTAGTGGAAATAGATGGCGAGTTAGTGAACCCAGATAATACCTGCACTTACCCATACTTCAGCGTAGAGAAGGACCTACTGTATCGGGTGGCAAAAAGGGCAGAAGAAACCGTTGAGCAGCTTGTGGTGCCCAAACCTTACAGGAAGTTGGTGTTGGAGTTGGCCCATGGGCACATTCTTGGAGGTCATCTGGGGACAGAGAAAACCCGAGAGAGGGTATTACAGAGATTCTATTGGCCTGGGGTGATGAAGGACATAGAAAATTATTGTTCCTCCTGCCCTGTGTGTCAGAGGTCGGCCCCGATGCCACATTTCCGTAGCCCGCTGGTCCCTCTACCCATCATTGAGGTCCCGTTTGAGAGAATCGCAATGGATTTGGTAGGTCCTATAATCAAGTCCGCTAGGGGGCACCAGTACATATTGGTTATAATGGACTATGCCACCCGTTATCCAGAAGCGATCCCTCTCAGAAATACCTCGGCCAAAACCATAGCCAAAGAGCTATCTCTTGTTTTTAGCCGGGTGGGTATTTGTAAAGAACTGCTTACGGACCAAGGTACACCCTTTATGTCCCGGGTTATGAAAGAGCTGTGTAAATTGTTCAAAGTGACGCAATTGCGTACATCTGTGTATCACCCCCAAACCGATGGGCTGGTTGAAAGATTCAACAAAACCCTAAAACAAATGTTGAAGAAAGTGGTGGATAGAGATGGAAAGGATTGGGACTGTCTACTTCCTTATTTGATGTTTGCTATTAGGGAGGTGCCCCAATCCTCTACGGGATTCTCCCCCTTTGAGTTACTGTATGGGAGACACCCAAGAGGGCTGTTGGATATTGCCAAGGAAACTTGGGAAAGTGAGAGTTCTCCCCACAGGAGTGTGATTGAGCATGTCGCCCTGATGCAAGATCGAATTGCACAGGTAATGCCCATCGTGAAGGAACATTTGGCCCAAGCGCAGTTGGCACAGCAGAGAGTGTACAACCGTGGAGCAAAGACCCGTACCTTTTCCCCGGGGGATAGGATATTGGTACTTGTCCCTACGGTTGAAAGTAAATTCCTTGCCAAATGGCAAGGCCCCTACGAGATAATGGAAAAAGTGAGCGAAGTGAATTACAAGGTCAGACAACCAGGAAGGCGAAAGCCCGAACAGATATATCACGTTAATCTGTTGAAAGCCTGGAGGGATAGAGAGTCCCTAGTCGCAGAAACTTGGTCACCAGCTCAAACTGGTTGCGTGATTCCGGAGGTTGGAATAGCAGCCACCTTGTCACAACCCCAACAACAGGAGGTTAAGGAGTTTGTGCTTCGCAACAAGGAGGTGTTCTCTGAGCTGCCGGGACAAACATCTGGGGTAGAGCATGATATTATTACCCCGCCCGGTGAAAGGGTGAAGTTAAAACCCTATCGGATCCCAGAGGCCCGACGGGAGGCAATACGGGAGGAAGTACAGAAAATGCTGAACTTAGGGGTGATAGAGGAGTCCCAAAGTGATTGGTCTAGTCCCATTGTGTTGGTGCCTAAACCGGATGGGAGCTGGCGATTTTGTAACGATTTTCGTCAGTTGAACAAAGTTACAAAATTTGACACCTACCCCATGCCACGTATAGATGAGTTGATCGACCGGCTGGGAACAGCCCGATACATGACGACTCTTGACCTCACAAAAGGGTATTGGCAAATTCCCCTGGCCAAGTCGGCCAAAGAGAAAACCGCATTTGTAACCCCAGACGGGGCGTTCCAATATAAGAGAATGCCGTTCGGGTTACAGAATGCGCCGGCCACATTCCAGCGGAAAATGGACCAGATACTGAGGCCCCATCGGAAGTATGCTGCGGCTTACCTGGATGACGTAATTGTCCATAGCAGAGATTGGGCCTCACATCTGCCAAAAGTGCAAGCAGTCCTAGACTCTATCCGGGAAGCGGGGTTTACGGCTAACCCCAAGAAGTGTACCATTGGGCAGGAGGAGGCCAAATATCTTGGGTACACCATTGGCAGGGGAGTGATAAAACCCCAACTCAACAAAGTCGAGGCCATCCAGAGTTGGCCACGTCCCAACAGCAAGAAGCAGGTACGGGCCTTTCTGGGAATCGCGGGTTATTATCGGCGCTTCATTCCCCACTTTGCTTCTAAGGCTGTGCCCCTAACCAACCTGACGAAAGGGAAAGGGTCGGTCATGATTAAATGGACCCCCGAGGCTGAGGCAGCATTCCAATTCTTGAAACAAGCCTTATGTAGCCAGCCAGTGTTGTACTCACCCGACTTCTCTAAAGACTTTGTCGTACAAAGTGATGCGTCAGATGTGGGGTTAGGAGCAGTATTGTCCCAGGTCTGGAACGGGGAAGAGCACCCAGTCATTTACCTCAGCAGGAAGTTGAAGTCCCATGAGGTAAATTACGCCACGGTTGAAAAGGAGTGTTTAGCGGTGAAGTGGGCTCTAGATTCCCTTCGGTACTATCTGCTAGGTAGGCACTTTGACATGGTTACGGATCACGCTCCGTTAAAGTGGATGGCTCAAAACAAGGAGACAAATAGAAGAGTGAATAGGTGGTTCCTGGCCCTACAGGAATTCAACTTCACAGTAAAGCATCGCCCTGGCGTTCAAATGGGGAATGTGGATGCTTTGTCTCGAGTACATGAATGCCTGATTGCTGGTGTTCCAACCCCAAGGTTAAAACAAGAGGGGGGGGTATGTGACAGCAGGAAGGTAAAGTCACCTGGTTGCATCCAGGGGGGTAGATATATTTCTCCCAGATTCAGGCTTTATGCTGACTTATACAACTAGGGTGGAGAGTTGTATAAGCCCAGCTGAGGCTAGTAGGCTCATGGATGACTCATACCTCTAGGGAGAGGGCTGGGCGTCGTGCAGGCAGGGAGTTGATGAGACCAGCTGAAGCCTGTCAGTTCGTTTAAGGCCTCTATAAAAACTCCCAGATTCATTAGGTGTTTGCTCATGCCTGGACCCAGACCTGTGTGGACTGTCTAGGGAGAGTGAACCCCTGTGCGGTGAGGCAAAGCCTGTGTGGCTATTTGTTTGGACTTTTACTAAACCAGGGACTTAGGGACTAGGACAGCACCAGGCTGATCCCAGTTGTTAGTTTAGGAAACCTGCATGTTTAGTCAGAGGTCAAACTGACCAGGATTTATTTTGTTTATGTTTCTTTTTGGCTTTGCTGTGTTTTTGTCACTGTACATAGAGAAATAAACCGCACCTTTTGATTTTGAAAACCACAACCTCCGTCTGCTGGCCCTGTTTTTGTGTGGGGAGCCCAACCAGGGGGTCACACACACCCGCTACTGAGTTAACCCCCTCACAGTTGGCAGAATGGCACCGACAGGCACAATCACGTAGAGCATACGTGATTGCCTTTGTACAGTTGGGGGTCCGATCGGACCCCCTTCCTATACAGTGAGCGGTGGCTAAGTGTCCGGGAGCGTTCCGGGATGAGGGGGCAGCCATTCGTTTCTGGCCACCCCCTCGCGATCGCTCCCGGCGAATGGAAATGCCCCCTCTGTCTGTGTCAGACAGAGGAAGCAGGAGGAAGTGATGTCATCTCTGGTGCGGCGCTCACATATACCGAGCACCGTACAAGAGAAGATATCAGGTCAGTGCACACAACACTACACTGACACCAGGACACATAGGGACATAAATCGCCCCCCCCAGGCCCCCCCAGACACCCCAGATCACCCCCCAGATCACCCCCCCAGCCCCCAGTCACAGTGTCACTGATTGCAGTGACCATTTATTTAGTGATCACTGCAATCAGTGACATTTGTGACTGTAAAAGTGTCACCAAAGTTTAGTTTTAGGTCCAGTGTAGCCCCCTAATAAAGGTTTAACCCCCTGATCACCCCCCAGATAACCCTTTCACCGCCTATCACCACTGTCGCTTAGCGATCATTTTTCTGATCGCTGTCTTAGCGTCAGTGATGCCGATCGGCAGCCAGTAAATTTTTTTAGGTTCGCCGCAGGTTTTTATAGCGTCAGGTACCCCAATATATTATCTAATAAAGGTTTAACCCCCTTGATCGCCCCCCAGGTAACCCTTTCACCCCCTATCACCACTGTCACTAAGCGATCGTTTTTCTAAACGCTGTCTTAGTGTCTGTGATGCAGATCGGTAGCCGGTAATTTTTTTTAGGTTCGCCGCAGGTTTTTATAGCGTCAGGTACCCCAATATATTATCTAATAAAGGTTTAACCCCCTTGATCGCCCCCCAGGTAACCCTTTCACCCCCTATCACCACTGTCGCTAAGCAATTGTTTTTCTAAACGCTGTCTTAGTGTCGGTGATGCAGATCGTAGCCAGTAATTTTTTTTAGGTTCGCCGCAGGTTTTTATAGCGTCAGGTACCCCAATATATTATCTAATAAAGGTTTAACCCCCTTGATCGCCCCCCAGGTAACCCTTTCACCCCCTATCACCACTGTCACTAAGCGATCGTTTTTCTAAACGCTGTCTTAGTGTCTGTGATGCAGATCGGTAGCCGGTAATTTTTTTTAGGTTCGCCGCAGGTTTTTATAGCGTCAGGTACCCCAATATATTATCTAATAAAGGTTTAACCCCCTTGATCGCCCCCCAGGTAACCCTTTCACCCCCTATCACCACTGTCGCTAAGCAATTGTTTTTCTAATCGCTGTCTTAGTGTCGGTGATGCAGATCGTAGCCAGTAATTTTTTTTAGGTTCGCCGCAGGTTTTTATAGCGTCAGGTACCCCAATATATTATCTAATAAAGGTTTAACCCCCTTGATCGCCCCCCAGGTAACCCTTTCACCCCCTATCACCACTGTCACTAAGCGATCGTTTTTCTAAACGCTGTCTTAGTGTCTGTGATGCAGATCGGTAGCCGGTAATTTTTTTTAGGTTCGCCGCAGGTTTTTATAGCGTCAGGTACCCCAATATATTATCTAATAAAGGTTTAACCCCCTTGATCGCCCCCCAGGTAACCCTTTCACCCCCTATCACCACTGTCGCTAAGCAATTGTTTTTCTAAACGCTGTCTTAGTGTCGGTGATGCAGATCGTAGCCAGTAATTTTTTTTAGGTTCGCCGCAGGTTTTTATAGCGTCAGGTACCCCCATATATTATCTAATAAAGGTTTTAACCCCCTGATTGCCCCTAGTTAACCCTTTCACCAGTGATCACCATATAAGTGTTACGGGTGACGCTGGTTAGTTAGTTTGCTTTTTATAGTGTCAGGGCACCCGCCGTGTATATAACCCAATAAAGGTTTAACCCCCTGATCGCCCGGCGGGTGATATCAATTAGGTTTTAGCGTCAGAGAGGGTCTGAGTCACACCCCAGGCAGCGTCAGGTTAGTGCCAGTAACGCTAACACCCACGCGTGAAGCATACACCCCCCTTAGTGGTATAGTATCTGAACAGATCAATATCTGATCTGATCAGATCTATACTAGCGTCCCCAGCAGTTTAGGGTTCCCAAAAACGCAGTGTTAGCGGGATCAGCCCAGATACCTGCTGGCACCTGCGTTTTGCCCCTCCGTCCAGCCCAGGCCACCCAAGTGCAGTATCGATCGATCACTGTCACTTACAAAACAAAAACACACATAACTGCAGCATTCGCAGAGACAGGCCTGATCCCTGCGACTCCAGTGCTGTAGGAGGTGATTTCACCACCACAGTTAAAAAAAAAAAGCAAATATGCCGAAGCATTGGGGCAGCAGGGGCGGAGGAGCGATTTTGCTCCTAATGCCGCGTACATACGGTCGAAATTCCGACGGAGGCTTGCCCGTGGAAAAGTCCGACCATGTGTGTGCGGCATAACTTTTTTGCGGGAGGATGCCCCCATGCTTCGGCATATATAAATGGTGCGTGTATGCCCATCATTGGAAGTGGGTGGATGAAGGGCGGTATTCTAATGGTGGGCATACCCACCGATCAATCTCTTTTTTCGTTCAGCCAACTGGCTGCATGAAATAAAAAGATTACAATACATGTCCAACAAGGACCAGCAACGTACTGGTATGTTGCTGGACTTTGAATGTTTATACCAGAATGATGCCTGCGGGTTTAGGTATCATCTTGGTATCATTCTTTTCAGCCTGCGGCCGGCTTTCATGTAAAAGCAATCCTAGCGGCTAATTAGCCTCTGGACTGCTTTTACAAGCAGTGGGAGGGAATGCCCCCCCGGATATAAAAAGCGCCATTGGGAAATTGGGAAAGCATTTTATCACACGATCTTGGTGTGGTCAGATGCTTTGAGGGCAGAGGAAAAATCTAGGGTCTAGAAGACCCCAGTTTTTTCAAAAAAAGAGTACCTGTCACTACCTATTGCTATCATAGGGGATATTTACATTCCCTGAGATAACAATAAAAATGATAAAAAAAAAAAAAAATACTTGGAAGGAACAATTTAAAAATAAAATAAAAAAGCAAAATTAATAATAAAAAAAAAAAAAGAAAAAAAAAAAAAGCACCCCTGTCCTGCCCTGCTCTTGCCCAATGGCGAACGCAAGCGTCGGTCTGGCGTCATATGTAAACAGCAATTGCACCATGCATGTGAGGTATCACCGCGAAGGTCAGATCGAGGGCAATCATTTTAGCAGTAGACCTCCTCTGTAAATCTACTGGGGTAACATGTAAATGCTTTTAAAGGCTTTTAAAAATGTATGTAGTTTGTCGCCAATGCGCGTTTGTGCGAAATTTTAAAGCATGTCGTGTTTGGTATCTATGTACTCGGCCTAAGATCATCTTTTTTATTTTATCAAACATTTGGGCAATATAGTGTGTTTTAGTGCATTAAAATTAAAAAAAGTGTATTTTTTAACCCAAAAAATGCGTTTGAAAAATCGCTGCGCAAATACTGTGTAGAAAAAAAAATGCAACACCCACCATTTTAATCTGTAGGGCCTTTGCTTTAAAAATATATATAATGTTTGGGGGTTCAACATAATTTTCTTGCAAAAAAAAAAATGTTTTCATGTAAACAAAAAGTGTCAAAAAGGGCTTTGTCTTCAAGTGGTTAGAAGAGTGGATGTAAGCTTCCTAATGTTGTGTATAAAATGCCAGAACAGTTCAAAACCCCCCCAAATGACCCCATTTTGGAAAGTAGACACCCCAAGCTATATACTGAGAGGCATGTCGAGTCCATGGAATATTTTATATGTTGACACAAGTTGCGGAAAAACGACAATTTTTTTTTTTTTTTGCACAAAGTTTTCACTAAATGATATATTGCTCAAACATGCCATGGGCATATGTGGAATTACACCCCAAAATACATTCTGTTGCTTCTCCTGAGTACGGGGATACCACATGTGTGAGACTTTTTGGGAGCCTAGCCACGTACGGGACCCCAAAAACCAAGCACCGCCTTCAGGCTTTCTAAGGGTGTAAATTTTTGATTTCACTTCTCACTGCCTATCACAGTTTCGGAGGCCATGGAATGCCCAGATAGCACAAAACCCCCCCAAATGACCCCATTTTGGAAAGTAGACACCCCAAGCTATTTGCTGAGAGGTATTGTGAGTATTTTGCAGATCTCGCTTTTTGTCACAAAGTTTTGAAAATTGAAAAAAAAATATATATATATATATATATATTTTCTTTCTTCATTTTCAAAAAAAATGAGAGCTGTAAAATACTCGCCATTCCTCTCAGCAAATAGCTTGGGGTGTCTATATTCCAAAATGGGGTCATTTGGGGGGGGTTTTGTGCGATTTTGGCATTTTATGGCCTTCGAAACTGTGATAGGTAGTGAGGAGTGAAATCAAAAATTTGTGCCTAGAAATCCTGAAGGCGGTGCTTGGTTTTCGGGGTCCCGTACGCGGCTAGGCTCCTAAAAAGTCCCACACATGTGGTATCCCCGTACTCAGGAGAAGCAGAAAAATGTATTTTGGGGTGTAATTCCACATATAACCATGGCATGTGTGAGCAATATATCATTTAGTGACAACTTTTTGTAATTTTTTTTTTTGTTTTTTTTTTTTGTCATTATTCAATCACTTGGGACAAAAAAAAATATATTCAATGGGCTCAACAGGCCTCTCAGCAATTTCCTTGGGGTGTCTACTTTCTAAAATGGGGTAATTTGGGGGGGTTTTGTGCTATTTTGGCATTTTATGGCCTTCGAAACTGTGATAGGTAGTGAGGAGTGAAATCAAAAATTTGCGCCCTTAGAAATCCTGAAGGTGGTGCTTGGTTTCCGGGGTCCCGTACGCGGCTAGGCTCCCAAAAAGTCCCACACATGTGGTATCCCCGTACTCAGGAGAAGCAGCAAAATGTATTTTGGGGTGAAATTCCACATATAACCATGGCATGTGTGAGCAATATATCATTTAGTGACAACTTTTTGTAATTTTTTTTTTTTTTTTTTTTTTTAGTCATTATTCAATCACTTGGGACAAAAAAATAAAAAATTCAATGGGCTCAACATGCCTCTCAGCAATTTCCTTGGGGTGTCTACTTTCCAAAATGGGGTCATTTGGGGGGGTTTTGTACTGCCCTGTCATTTTAGCACCTCAAGAAATGAGATAGGCAGTCATAAATTTAAAGCTGTGTAAATTTCAGAAAATGTACCCTAATTTGTAAACTCTATAACTTTTGCGCAAACCAATAAATATACGCTTATTGACATTTTTTTTACTAAAAACATGTGGCTGAATACATTTTGGCCTAAATGTATGACTACAATTGAGTTTATTCGATTTTTCTTATAACAAAAAGTAGAAAATATCATTTTTTTTCAAAATTTTCGGTCTTTTTCCGTTTATATCGCAAAAAATAAAAATCGCAGAGGCAATCAAATACCATTAAAAGAAAGCTCTATTTGTGGGAAGAAAAGGACGCAAATTTCGTTTGGGTACAGCATTGCATGTCCGCACAATTTACAGTTAAAGCAGCGCAGTGCTAAATTCTGAATTCACCTCTGGTCCTCTAGCTACCAAATGGTCCGGGGCTTAAGTGGTTAAATAGCCAGAGTGGAGATCAGTTTGGTGTTGTGAAAAAGCACGGTATAACGTGTGAAACGCGCCAACTCTCTGTACCATAAACATCACTGATTTATTAAAAGAAAAAAACTACTCACAAGCACGGCACTGTGTCCCACAAAAGCCCCCGGGGGGGGGGGGGCTTTTGTGATGTCAGGACAGCCACCCACCTGGTTCTTTTATGTGTATTTTATATGACTTCAATCCGTGCACTGGGACACAGTGCCGTGCTCGTGAATAGTTTTTTTCTTTTAATAAATCAGTGATGTTTATGCAAATGGAGAGCACTATACATTTTCTTTGCATTTTTACATGATCCGATTTATACATACGAGTGATCTTGGAGGCCATTAAGTGACTGAGGAGTTTGAGTGAAGGACCTTATGTGAAGATACTACCTCTCATCTTTACCATTACCCTAGTTCAGGGACAGCGTGAATGACCTTCTGTTTGTTCAGAGGTCCATTCGTTCACGTGAGCGGTTTGCACTTCTGGTGAAGGAGACACATATATGGATGCACAGTGATTATTTTGCGCACCCTATTCACTGCTTAAGGAATCCTCTTCTTCTGGTGTCCTGCACTATCAACATCCTCTGGCCTCAACTTGATATTTACTTTTGGACTTGTTCATGATATTTTAGTTTTCTAGCGCTGCACTGCTTTTTATATGTGATTAGAGAAGCTCAACATAAATAAATTGCTGGGATCAGATGGCTTACACCCGAGAGTACTTAAAGAACCCAGTCAGGTTAGAGCCAGACCGCTATTCCCAATCTTCATGGACAGCATACTGACAGGATTGGTGCCAGCTGATTGGCAAAAAGCCCATGTAGTACCAATATTCAAAAAAGGGCAGAGGTCGATTCCTGGGAACTATAAGCCTGTCATGCAAAGCCTGTCAGAAACAGAAGATCTGGACATGCTGGTGCGCGATTGCGGCTGCCAATGCACATTCGATCCCTGGTGCCAAGTGGGCTATTTAAACTAGGCTGACACACAGAAGCATTGCTGTCTGATCTACAGCGTTCCCTGTTTGTTTTTGTTTTTTAAATCAAATCCTTTTTTTATTTTTATATGCAAACAACATTAAGGGCTTTTTCACACGGAGGTCCGTTCAGGTCCGCCTGTCAGTTTTTTAGGCGGACCTGAAACGGATCCTCCATGTACCCCTATGGAAGCACGGATGTCAGCGGAGACATGTCCGCTGACATCCGCTCCGCCAAAGTGTGACGGAGGAAAACCCTATTTTTCCTTCCGTTGGCGGAGCGGATCGGATGACAATGGACTCTACGGTCCGTCGTCATCCGATTCCCCATAGGGGAGAGCGGCGCTCTGACAGGGCGGTCCCTGCACAGTGTGCGGGGACTGCCCAGTCATCCGTCGGCTCAGCGGGGATCAACTGAGCGATCCTCGCTGAGCAAGCGGAGCTTCACGGGGCGGATCTGCACGGATCCGCCCCGTGTGAAAGGGGCCTAAGACAATACAGACAAATTATGCAAACAAAATCACATTAAACAAAACACAACCCAAGAAAAGAAAAAAAAAAAGGGACCCCAAACCACCCCACCTGAACAAAAGTGCGCGTCTTATAGTGTTACCAATAGAGGAGGTATAAATAGATGTATCGCAGTATCCCAATAGACATATAAGTGGTTCAACCGGAATATTAGTATCCAATAGCTCGTTTAGGGTACCAATCACCTCGGCCCAGTATCTTTGAAGATGTATTAGCGTACCTGTAGCTGTACCATCTAGCCTTGGTTGGCTCAGATTTCAATCCAATTGCATACAGAAATTAGGGAGTTCTATAGACTGGAGAATAAAGATCTGTGTCAGTCTGTGTGATGGAGAAAGAGGCACCCGGGGCGAGGACCGAAGAATATCATCCCAGACCTCCTCTGGGATAGAACCAATATCTTTTTCCCAACCAGCTCTAGAGCGAATGGGAAAGTTCAGTAAAAACCTAACAATACCCTGTATGTAGCAGAGGTGAGACCTTTTGTTGACCCTTGACTGTACTATCTTATCAAGAACAAGGATAGGGGGGAAAATATCCTAGTAGGAGAGAATTGGGCATGTAAAGCATGTATTAGTTGGAGGAATTGATAGAACCAATTATATTGTAAAGAGAACTCTCCCCTAAGATCTTCAAAGGATTTAAGTATACCGTTTTCATATAACTGAGCTAGAGTTGTTATTCCTAATTTTCCCCATCTCTGAAAGCCTCTAAGGGCCGAAATTTGAGGAAGTCTATAATTTTCCCACATGGGAGTATATCTAGTAGGATAAGAGACACCCAGTATTTTTTTTTAAATCATCTGCATATAATGATATCTTTTCCTCCATTTCTCCCCTAATCAAACCGGTAACATCGGAAGAGGCCCGCATAAGACATGCCAAAGGCTCTATAGCCAGGGCAAAAAGCAGGGGGGACAACGCACACCCCTGCCTAGTGCTCCAGAAGAGTCTAAAACTGGGAGATTGATGGACATTGACCCTAACCGATGCCACCGGAGCGAAGTATAACAACCACACCCACTGGCAGAAGCCAGAGCCAAGCCCAAATTTTTCGAGGATGACCCATAGGTATGGCCATTCGACACTATCGAAGGCCTTGATTGCCAAAAAGGCATGATTTGAGTGGCCCGGAGCCGGAACCTGCATATTTAAATATGCGCGTCTGATATTGAATGCAGTTGACTTATTGGGCATGAATCCTACCTGATCTGAATGGATAATATATTTAATAACCTTATTTAATCTAGCAGCAAGTATCTTAGCAAGAATTTTAACATCTGTGGATAGTAGAGAGATTGGTCTGTAAGATTCAGGATGTAGCAAGTTTTTACCTTTTTTAGGTATGACTACAATTACAGATTGACCCATAGTGTCTGGAAGCCGGCCCAGATGAAAAGCCTCATTTAATGTACTAAGAAGGGCGGGAAGCATCTCTTTATTATATTTTTTATGGATCTCTATAGGGAGACCGTCTATCCCTGGGGCCTTGGAGTTAGGGAAACTAGTCACCGCACTTTCCACTTCCAGTAAGGTGAGTGGAGCATTAAGAATTTCTCTCTCTTCTTGTGGGATAACCAGAAGATTAATACTGGCCAAATAACTTGATAGCTCTGCTGGGGTATAGTCAGCCCTAGAAGTATACAAATCCTGATAATAGGACTTAAAAATAGATATAGGGCGGCACAGTGGTGTAGTGGGTAGCACCCTCACCTAGCAGTAAAAAGGGTCACTGGTTCGAATCCCAACCATGGCACTACCTGCCTGGAGTTTGCATGTTCTCCCTGTGCCTGCGTGGGTTTCCTCCGGTTTCCTCTCACACTCCAAAGACATGCTGGTAGGTTAATTGTCTTCTGCCTAAAATTGGCCCTAGTATATGAATGTGAGTTAGGGACTTTAGATTGTAAGCTCCTTGAGAGTAGGGACTGATGTGAATTTACAATGTATATGTAAAGCGCTGCGTAAATTGACGGCGCTATATAAGTACTTAAATAATAATAATAATAATAGGGCTAGTCTGATTAAAAACCTCCCTCTCTACATTCATTAGAGCTGGGACATGTGTAGGGTTGGATTGAGACCTTAGTATCTGAGCCAATAGTCTACCATTCGCCTCTCCCTCAGCCCAGCGCCACCCCTTGGAAGAAGAGTTCATTCCTAGCCCTAGATTCCAACAGTTCATTCATCCTGTTGGATACCCGGAGAGGGATTCTGAATATACAGGGCTTCCGCAGTGGAGGTATCAGCCTTTGCAAGCTTAAGCTCTCTACGGGAGGCACTTTTAATATTACTTATATTCTGGATTAATATTCCCCAAAGATAGGCCTTTAAAACATCCCATACAACTCGTATGGAAGCAGAGCCCAAGTTGAGGGACCAAAAATTCACAAATCGAGTGGAAATGACATCCTCTTTGGGAAATAATTCCAGCCAAAAGGGGTTCAGCCGCCATGACATATTAGACGCCCGATGCCCTGATGTTAGAGTAACCAACAAAGGGGGAGTGATCTGAAACCTTACATCTGCTATATATGGTATGAGATCAGCCGAACACAAAGCCAAATCAATTCTTGATAATGTGTTGTGTGTTTTCGAGTAACATGTATAAGCACATTCTTCGGGATGTAGCTTCCTCCACATATCATACAGTCCCAATTCCCTGCATAGTTGTCCAAAGGGGGAGAAATACCCATCGGTCATTGACCTTGGAGCTGGGCATCTGTCCCGCTTTGTATCAACTACACTATTAAAATCTCCAAGTACCAATATTGGCATCTTGGGTGAAACACCTACAAAGGAAATGAGCTGACGAAATATTTCTGGGTTATATGGGGGAGGTATCTATATAGCGGCCAGGATCAACTCAAGATCATCCAGCTTACATTGTAGAAAAATGTATTTGCCATTTTCGTCTACCAAAGTCCTACTACAGGAGAATACCACACCACCATAAACCAGAACAGTGACTCCCCTTGAATGGGAGGTGAAGAGGGAGTGGAATGCTTCTCTGACTGCTCGGCGCTTCAAAAATCTGGTCATGCTGGGTGTGACGTGTGTCTCCTGCAGACAGACGAGGGCAGGATGAAAAGAAGCAATATAGACAAATACAGATTGTCTTTTTTGTTTACAAATGATTTTTATTATTGTAAAAGGTCATAGTTTAGTACAGGTGGGTTTGCCCCCCCTGGAATCTAACAGTGGATGGCAGGTGAGTGCCCTGGATGGGTGAGAGAGCACTCGGTGGGCAGGTGACATAGCGTGCGGCTCCGCCAGCTAAAAGAGCAGGCGGCTTTGCTGACGGGTGTCGGGTGAGAGAGCGTGTAGGCCGGGCAGCTGGGTGGCTTGGCTTGGTGAGTGTCTGAGCAAGTGCTGGCCAATCAGTGAGCTGGTGAGCGGGGGGGAGCAGAGAGATGACATCATCTCTCACCTCCCTCCCTGCAGCTCTGCCCTCACTGTGTAGGCAGCGCGGGAATCATAGAGATTAAAAAATCTCTCTGCTGCCTGACAGCCCTGGCCCCTGACTCTGGGACACAGCAAGGGACAATTGGAGCAGGCAAGTGACAATCCACAATGTGTATGTAGGGATAACTCCTAACTCCCTTATCACCCAATGAAAGGTTGGGACTATTGCGACACCCATGCGCAGCATAGATATAAGGTTTAAAACATTTTATTTAAGAACAGTACAAATCAAAACAACAACAATGATTAATATAGAAAGATACATTTACATAATACATGAAAAAAGAAGGTTATTTATAAACTCTACAGGTGTGCAGAGGTGCGATACTGATGCGATAGACGATTCCCCGAGATGTTTCTTCTGGAGGCGTCACATAACAGTACAGTCTATAATTTTTCCCCCCTTTTTACATAATTAGGTTCCAACACATGTTGTGTTATTAATCTTTCAGTGCCATCCTAATCCTCTCGTGCCCGTCCCAGGGGGTAGCACCCCCCTCAAGGTGCTTCAGCTTACTACACATTTTTTGGTCTTTTTTGATCAAACTGGTTAGCCAGGTCTGTATATGTTCATTACCCTTTACTCCTACACTATTGTTTTTCAAACAATTATGACAGTGTATTTACACAGAGTTTATTGATTACATTATAGACTGTACTGTTATGTGACGCCTCCAGAAGAAGCGGTATACACCGCGAAACATGTCGGGGAATCGTCTATCGCATCAGTATCGCACCTCTGCACACCTGTAGAGTTTATAAATAACCTTCTTTTTTCATGTATTATGTAAATGTATCTTTCTATATTAATCATTGTTGTTGTTTTGATTTGTACTGTTCTTAAATAAAATGTTTTAAACCTTATATCTATGCTGCGCATGGGTGTCGCAATAGTCCCAACCTTTCATTGGGTGATAAGGGAGTTAGGAGTTATCCCTACATATATCCCCATTTTCTTTCTATTTAGTCCATTCGGGATGATGGCAACCTCTCCTACTTCAATATTTACTGTAGAGGCAATTCTCAATACTCAATCCACAATGTGTGAAAAGCAGGCGACGTGTCAAGTGACAATCCACAAGCCGCGCCTCCTCCTCGTGTTGTTCCGTGATAGGCAGAACACTCAGCTTCCCAGCAGAGTCTCTGTTTAGTGTTCCGCCTATCACGGATGCCCTCTTGTCCTCGGCCTCGGATGAGAGGGCATCTGTGATAGGCGTAACACTGAACACAGTGTCTGCTGGGAAGCTGAGTGTTCCGCCTATCACAGAACAGCACGAGGAGGAGGCGCGGCTTTTGAAAAATGGACGGTTGCGTTCTGACTGAGATTCTACATGTCAGGGATAAGGTATGTGATCGTCGAGGGGCACAGTGAGGTATGCAATGGAACAGTGAGGCATGCAGGGGCACAGTGAGGTATGCAATGGAACAGTGAGGCATGCAGGGGCACAGTGAGGTATGCAATGGAACAGTGAGGCATGCAGGGGCACAGTGAGGCATGCAATGGCACAGTGAGGTATGCAATGGCACAGTGAGGTATGCAATGGCACAGTGAGGTATGCAATAGCACGGTGAGGTATGCAATGGCACAGTGAGGTATGCAATGGCACAGTGAGGTATGCAATGGCACAGTGAGGTATGCAATGGCACAGTGAGGTATGGTGAGGCATGGCTAGTCGGAAGGAGGGTCGTCTTATACGGCGAGTATATCCAAAAACCCAAATTTTATCTGGAAAATTAGGGGGTCGTCTTATACGCCCAGTCGCCTTATATGCCGGCAAATACGGTACATCCGGTATAACAAGCATGTACTACACATGAGGTGGATGGTAAACATAGAAAGAACATAGCAATGCAACATAACAATAATGACACAATCAAAGTATAAGTATTTACTGGCATGTTATATGATTTAAAGTACTGTTTTGTTTTATGATGATATGTATTGTTAGGCTATATATAAGGTGTCTTTTTAAAGCATTATTCATTCCCCTAACATTCCAAGATGGTAGTCTAATTGATTGATTTACCATAGGTACAATAACAAAATACCGCTACTGGTCATGAAACCTGTACCATATACAAAGATATGACAAATGAATATAAAGCATAATAGTAGATACTCCAAGAAACCACCCCCCCCCCCCAAAAAAAAAAAAACAGATCCTCACGGGAAAAAGACACTGAAGTAAGAAAAAAAAAAAAACATTCAGTGGCTATTGCTGATTAGGCCTCTGACAGCCTGGCTTATAATGGAAAAAAAAAAATATATATATATATATATACCATTTCCCCGTCATTTCATATTATATAAATTTACTGAAAAAATAGGCCCGTCTCCCCAGAGTCTAAGTTTTAACTTGACCGTCAAGCCAGTCCTGTGCTTCCTGAGGTGTTTGAAATATTTGTACATTGCCTTTACAGACCACTCGCAGACGGGCAGGATATAGCATAGAGTACTTAAACCCCTGGAGTAACAAGCGTTTCTTCACATCTTGGAAATTTGCCCTTCGTTTCTGAACCTCTAGTGCAGGGGTGCCCAACCTTTTGAAGAGCCACTTAAGCGACTTGGTAACTGGTCGCGGGCCACAATGAGTGTAGCACGGACACGGACACAGCCCACGATACTTTTTAGCATATCGTATTGGAGGTAGAACACAAGTCGGTTTATGTCTGCCACTACTTAAAGGGGGATGGAGGGTCCAATGGGTCGGACTGTCGGACTGACCATGTGAAAGTGGCCCAAGGCTGCTTTCACACTGATGCGCTTCAGTTTACCCTTACTGCGCGTGCAACGCAGTGTACCTTTGGTTTTCCTGCACTTTGCAATAGACTTCTATTATATTCTGCAGGTTTGGTGCACTTTCAGAAAGCTCACCAAACTCGCAGGTAATAACAGAAGTCTATGGCTCAGTGCAGGTAACACGCAGGTAAACTGCTCTGCACCTACGAATCAGTTTGAAAGCAGCCCAGTAACCACTGAAGAAAAGATATGCCCATATATGCACTGATTTTAGTAATAAACTGACCTTTAACCACTTGACGACCGCTCACTGTATATATACGTCATTTTTTTGAAGAGGGATATCTCGGTAACGGCAGCAGCTGCTGCCACAACCGAGATATCCATCTCTTCAGTGAGTGGTCATGTTTACGATAATGGTGGTCTCCGCGGCGGATTCACCGCGAGATCACCGTTATCGGCGGCGGGAGAGGGCCCCCCCTCCCGCCGCTCTCCCGCGCCCTCCGCCGCTTACCGGAGCCGTCGGTAGCGGCGGAGGCGATCGGGCCCTTCTCCCTCTGTGGTATGGATAAGAGTGAGGGCAAGATGGCCCCCACCCGTCTCCATACCATAGCAGGGCGGAGCTGACGTCAAAACGTCAGCTCCGCCCATACGTCTTAAAGGGACATTTTTTTTTTGTCATTTTTTCAAATGACATTTTTTTTTTATTGCATTTTAGTGTAAATATGAGATCTGAGGTCTTTTTGACCCCAGATCTCATATTTAGGAGGACCTGTCATGTTTTTTTCTATTACAAGGGATGTTTACATTCCTTGTAATAGGAATAAAAGTGATCCATTTTATTATTTTTTTTAAAACGGTATAAAAATAAATAGAATCTAGTAAAATAAATAAGAAAACAAAAAATTTTTATTTTAAAGCGCCCCATCCCGACAAGCTCGCGCGCAGAAGCGAACGCATACGTGAGTAGCGCCCGCATATGAAAACGGTGTTCAAACCACACATGTGAGGTATCCCCGCAATCGTTAGAGGGAGAACAATAATTCTAGCCCTAGACCTCCTCTGTAACTCAAAAGATGCAACCTGTAGAATTTTTTAAACGTCGCCTATGGAGATTTTTAAGGGTAAAAGTTTGACGCCATTCCACGAGCGGGCGCAGTTTTGAAGTGTGACATGTTGGGTATCAATTTACTCGGCGTAACATTATCTTTCACAATATAAAAAAAAATTGGGCTAACTTTACTGTTGTCTTATATTTTAATTTAAAAAAGTGATTTTTTTCCAAACAAAGTGCGCTTGTAAAACCGCTGCGCAAATACGATGTGACAAAAAGTATTGCAATGACCACTAATATATTCTCTAGTATGTTAGAAAAAAACAATATAAAATGTTTGGGGGTTCTAAGTAATTTTCTAGCAAAAAAAAATGTTTTAAACTTGTAAACACCAAATCTGAAAAACAGGCAAGGTCCTTAAGTGGTTAATAACAGTATTCTATTCTATTCCATCCCAGAGCAGGAGGTC
The DNA here is from genome assembly GCA_029206835.1 of Rana muscosa. NCBI lineage: Eukaryota > Metazoa > Chordata > Amphibia > Anura > Ranidae > Rana > Rana muscosa. Next base: position 928,803,658 of record CM055116.1, on the reverse strand, counting down.
GCGGGCCACATCAGAGGGCTTCGCAGGCCACATGTGGCCCCCGGGCCACTGGTTGGGCACCCCTGCTCTAGTAAAAAGTCAGGGAAAAACATAATTTTTCGATCCATTATATTTAATATCGTTTAAAGCCTGCGCCTGTCGCAGAATATTTTCCTTGTCCCTATAATTTAACCACTTCCCATCCCGGCTATTGCAAAATGACGGCCACAAGGTGGCTCTACAATGCCGGGAGGCCGTCATATGACGTCCTCAGGCCTCCCAGCCGCTGGGGGGTGTGTGCGCCCGCCGCGTCCCTAAGGTGCCGATGCGCGTGTCTGGCGGCCGCGATGTCCGCCAGGTACCCGCGATTGCCAGTTACAGAGCCAGGGACGTGGATCTCTGTGTGTAAACACAGAGATCCACGTCCTGCAGGGAGAGGAAACCGATGGTGTGTCCCTTGTACATAGGGACACTGATCGGTCACCTCCCCCAGTCGGTCCCCTCCCCCCACAGTTAGAATCACCTAGCAGGGCACACATTTAACCCCTTGATCACCCCCTAGTGTTAACCCCTTCCCTGCCAGTCACATTTATACAGTAATCAGTGCATATTTATAGCACTGTTCGCTGTATAATTGTGAATGGTCCCAAAAATGTGTCAAAAGTGTCCGATGAATCCGCGGTAATATCGCAGTCCTGATAAAAATCGCAGATAACCGCCATTACTAGTAAAAAAAAAAAGAATAAAAAAAAGTCATAATTCTATCCCCTATTTTGTAGGCGCTATAACTTTTGCGCAAACCAATCAGCTCCCAATACCCTCCAGCAAAGCGGCTGGTAATGTTGGAGCTTGCCCTGGCATGAGCACCGTAGGAAGCGGGAAGGAGAAGAAGCGTATTCACAGAGCAGCAATACCCCGCTCTGACACCGTTACCATACCGCATTTTTTCCCCAGCACACGGTCCGCTGCTTTGCCGAACCGAGTAAGAGAAACTCAGAGCACTGCCTGCCTGGAACCAGCTATGGCGGCCCCTTCAGCCCCTGTTTCTCTGGCGGCGGCGGAACTTCCCTCTGTCTCACTCCTTCAGCTGAGTATGCAGGAGCAGCCGACGGTCATATCGTCCACACCGGGGGAGGGGGATATCAGGGCTCTTCTCCAGGCACTACCCACTCGAGCAGATATGAAGGCGCTACGCACTCGAGCCGATATGGAGGCGCTAATCCTCCATGTGGAGGAAGCACACCGTCGAGACATTACAAACCATCAGAGTGGATGTACAATTGATCACGGACAGGAACTCCATAGGTGAAACATCATTGATCCTATTGGAGAAAAGAGTATCTCACCTGGAGCAGAAGCAAGAATTACAAGCTTCACAGGTCTCTTCATTACAGCTTCATTTGGAACAGCTTGAAGATCAGAGCCGCCACAACAATCTACAGCTAAGGGGAATTCCTGAGGATACAGGTCAGGAGTCAGTACAATCTATAGTTTTGACAATTTGCCAGCAATTAGCTGTCTCGGTGACCCCATCAGACCTTGAGTTTGAAAGGGTACATAGAGCCCTGGGACCCCATTCTAAAGATCCAAAGAGACCAAGATATGTTATATGCCGTATGCTACATTATTCCCATAGGGAGGTTATCCTTCGTAAGGCATGGGAAGTGGGAGACATTGATTTTAATGGAACCCCAGTAAAAATATTAGCAGATCTATCTAGAGCTACCTTGCAACGGAGGGCGCTATTGCGCCCATTACTGGACAGGATCAGGCAAAAGGGGTTCACATATCGATGGGGATTCCCCATCTCGCTAATTGTGAAGAAAGGTCCTGCATCCTTTTTTTTGTCTAGTCCTGCGGACTTACCAGGATTGTTTGTTTTCTTGGAGATGGATGCTGTTCCGATCCCCAATTGGTTAAAACCAATGCCGAGTCCAGCACGGCGAGGAATCATTGATTTTGGGAGATCTGGGCCGACCCCTCAAGTGACTGAGGAACAAGATGGACCATGGGAGGTCCGGGCAGAATGTGTTCCTTGAGAGGAACACGGATAGGGGTGGGAAACAGGCCACACAGAAGGAGGAGGAGAGGACACGATGTGGAGGAATTTTCCTTTTTTTTTAAGGGTGCCCAGAGAGAATACCCTATATCCAGATGGTTAAAAAAGCCCTTTTCTGTTTATTTTTCTGGGGATAGAGGTAATGTCTATCCCCAACTGACCAACCAGCTAAAACCAATGTTGGGACAATTATGGTGAAGACCAGTTGAATTAAGGGGGTCAGGCCTGGTACCTGAATGATTAAAGGAATATACCAAGAGAGATCAACAGAAGATTAAAAGTAGAAGAGGATTACGGAGGGACTATGGGGGAACTATAGATGGGAGTTGGGGAGTGGGAATTTTTTCTTTCTGATGAAGAGAAGGATACGGGGGTAACACCCCCCCTTTTTTTGTGTTCTTCTCCCCTTGTATGGAGTGGGGCCCACAAACATCTCAATAGAACAAGTGTGGGATAGGAAGGGGGGAGAGGGGAGATATTATGGTTGTTGTGATTTTTTTTGTATTCATGTGTGGGGATAATGGTTTAATTGTTGGGTGTGGGGAGGGGGAGGGAGTGGGGCAGAGGGGACCCATAGGGGGTAGAATAATCCTCATGTGGTGCCCCCTCTCGCCTCTCTCCCATACCCCCTCTTTTTTTTTTTCTTTTTTTTTTTCTTTATCTTTTTCTTTTTGGTTTGGTAAAAAATGCTTTTTGTACACAAAATCACATAATATTTGAGATTATTAAATCACAGGAACACTACCATAAAATAAGGAGTACATAAACATGGTTATTTTCATGAAATTGAGTTCGGGGGAGGGGTAAGGGAGGGAGGGAATGTATAAAGGGGAAGGGGAGATGTCCTCCCTAGGAAAGGGAGAAGAGATGGGAGGGGAGAATGTTATTTAAATAAACATACACTATACACTTATAATATTGTGAGTAAAATTGGAGGAAGTGGGAGATGGAGCACAATTACACAATATGATACAGGGGATAAAGCGGTTGTATAGTGAATTTTGGTACTTTTACCTACAGGTAAGCCTATAATAAGGCTTACCTGTAGGTAAAAAAAATATCTCCTAAACCTTTACGGTTTAGGAGATATTCCCCTCGCAATGAGCCGCTGACTGCAGCGGCGCATGCACACAGGGGATTCTCGGCTGAAGGCCCGGCAGACGCCAGACTTCTCCGGAAAGAAGTCTCCCACGCGCATTCGCGGGAGTGACGACATTGCGGCTCCAGCCACTCACAGCGCTGGAGCCGCGATACCCGGAAGACACACCGAGGCAACATGTCATCTCCCTCGGCGTGGACCAGGTGAGTTACCGATGCCTCGTTCTAAGGTAAGTATTTCATAATGAGCTAGTATGCGGTGCATACTAGCTAATTATGCCTTTTCCCTTACAGGTGACTAAAAAAATAATAATAATGTGTGTGGGACTATACAACCGCTTTAGGTTAAGGGAGTAACTGTAGGCAACTACAAACTCCCCCTGATTATTTACTTGAAAAAAAAAAAAGGGAAAAGGAATTTTAGTATTTTTTTTTTCTCCTCCCCCCTAGGATACCCTACACATGTATAAGAGAAGATGTATTAGGAAGAGATGGTGGGTTGCTAGTAGGGATGAGCCGAACACCCCCCGGTTCGGTTCGCACCAGAACCCGCGAACGGACTGAAAGTTTGCACGAACGTTAGAACCCTATTAAATACAATGGATGCGAACGTTCGAAATCTAAAGTGCTAATTATAACGACTAATATGCATGTTATTGTCCTAAAAAGGGTTTGGGAACCCGGGTTCTGCACCAGGGGACATGTATCAATGCAAAACGAAGTTTTAAAAACGGCCGTTTTTCCAGGAGCAGTCATTTTAATGATGCATAAAGTGAAAAAAAAAAAAGTCAAATATTCCTTTAAATATCGTACCTGGGGGGTGTCTAAAGTATGCCTGTGAAGTGGCACGTGTTTCCCGTGTTTAGAACGGTCCCTTCACAAAATGACATTTCTAAAGGAAAAAAAGCCATTTAAAACTGCTTGCGGCTTTAATGTAATGTCTGGTCCCGGTAATATGGATGAAAATCTTTGAGAAAAATGGCATAGCTACCCCATCACCCCCCCCCCCTACCCCAGCCCATTACCAGCCCCTTTGGGTCTTGTATGGATATTAAGGGGAACCCCGCACACAAAATAAAAAAGGCCCTATATACTCTGAACAGCAGTATACAGGCGGTGCAAACAAGACAGGGACTGTAGGTTTGTTCTTAACCACTTGACAACTGGGCACATAACCCCCTTCCTGCCCAGGCGAAATTTGCGGTTTCAGCGCCGTCACGCTTTGAATGACAATTGCGCGGTCGTGCGACGTGGCTCCCAAACAAAATTGACGTCCTTTTTTTCCCACAAATAGAGCTTTCTTTTTGTGGTCTTTGATCATTTCTGCGGTTTTTATTTTGTGCGCTATAAACAAAAATAGAGCGACAATTTTGAAAAAAACACAATATTTTTTAATTTTTGCTATAATTAATATCCCATTTTTTTTTTTAAAAAACTATTTTTTTCCTCAGTTTAGGCCGATACGTATTCTACATATTTTAGGTCAAAAAAAAAATCGCAATAAGCGCATAGTGATTGGTTTGCGCAAAAGTTATAGCGCCTACAAAATAGGGAATAGAATTATGATTTTTTTTTTATTATTTTTTATTTATTTTTTTACTAGTAATGGCGTCGATCTGCGTTTTTTTTTTTTGCGACTGTGACATTACGGCGGACACATCGGACACTTTTGACACATTTTTGGGACCATTCACATTTATACAGCGAACAGTGCTAAAAATATGCACTGATTACTGTATAAATGTGACTGGCAGGGAAGGGGTTAACCACTAGGGGGCGATCAAGGGGTTAATATGTTCCCTGCTAGATGTTCTTACTGTGGGGGGAAGGGGACTGACTGGGGGAGGTGACTGATGGTTGTCCCTATGTACAAGGGACACACCATCCGTCTCCTCTCCCTGACAGGACGTGGATCTCTGTGTTTACACACAGAGATCCACGTCCCTGGCTCTGTGACAGCCGATCGCTCGTACCTGGCGGACATCGCGGCCGCCAGGCACGCGCATCGGCACTCGCCTGACACGGCGGGCACAGTTTTTCCCCGATGCGCGCCCGCGGTGGCGCGCATCGCGGAAGTAAATAAGAGGACGTCCATAGACGTCCTATCAGCAATTGACGACCGCTTTGCGGACGTCTTTTCCTTATAGCCCGGGCGCGAAGTGGTTAAGTAGAATCTGTTTTTTAATTTTGAACAGGTACATTGTTTAAGTGTAGCTCCAGCCAAAAAATATATTTTTAAGCTTTTTGGAAAACATAGGGAAGGGTTATCACCTCTGTAACATTTGCTTTGCTGTCTGTGCCCCTGTTCAGAACATTTCACCTCACTTTCCGTCCCAATGACAACTGTTTTTGAAAAGTGGGGTTTTTATTGAAACAAGGATTGGTGATAAAGCATCAGTAGAGAGGAGACACCTTTTTCCCATATTAACTCTTACAGGAGAGAATTTCCCTTCCTAGGGGTAGATTTCCTCTCACTTCCTGTTGTCTCCTTCCGTTTGCAAGTAGGAGTCGTTTGTAAGTTGGATGTTTGAAAGTAGGGGCCTGCCATATATACTCTGCTGAAATTTTCCCCTTACATGTTAGTGTTGCCACAACACTGTGAGCCCTCACAGTTACTCTTGGTGGGCGCTGGAACGCCCTGCTGTGAACTATTATATCAGGAATTGTAATTACATGCCATTGTTGAACAGTGGTAGGAAAAATTGGGCCTTTGATGGTGGTGCTGGTGACACAACACTGTAAGCCCTCACAGTTACTCTTGGTGGGCGCATGAATGGGCCCTGCTGTGAATTTTTTTTTGATAATTCAACTTTTATTAAAGATTTTCTTTACATATAAACTTCACAACATTTAACATTTAACATTAACCATTCCTTGTCGTATTCAAACATTCACTTTCCCTTTGGGTGGGGTTTCTCATCCTCTGCCGTTTATCCTCCTCCCTCTCTCCTAACGCTTATAATGTTTCTAATGTTTCCCAGGGAGAGGGGAAAGGGAGAGGAAGGGAGAGAAAAAAAAAAGGGGGGGAAAGGAGGGGGGGGGGGGAGAGGGGGGGAGAGGAGGGGGAGAGGAGGGGGGGAAGGGTGGGGAGGAGGGGGAAGGGGGGGAAGGGGGAACAAAGGGGAGGGGGCAGTGGAGATAGACTCCCGCCCACTCTTTAATTATTCCATTTGTGTCTATTAATGTGCTCCACTCTTACAATCCTTCTTGTTCTCCTTGATCACCTTTATTTATGTGCATTTCCTGTCTTTCCCTTTTTCCCTTTCTTTTTCTTTCCCTATTTCTTTCCCCGTTCTTTTTAGGTTGTACATATTCTATTTGCTTTGTGTTTATTATGTGAAAAATAATTTGTTATATAAAAAAGATAAAACTAAAAACCTGAGCTTGTGATATGTTCTGCCCTATCGGTGTATTATTATTAATAATCTTGTGCATCTTATCTTGTGTTTCCTACTTAATATGTGTTTGTTGTGGATTAAGCCTTCCCCAAAGTGAATTATTAGATCAAGAATTGTAATTGCATGCCCCTGTTGAACAGGAGCTGAAAAATTGGGCCTTTGGTGGTGGTGGTGGTGTTGTCACAACACTGTAAGCCCTCACAGTTACTCTTGGTGGGCGCATGAATGGGCCCTGCTATGAATTATTAGATCAAGAATTGTAATTGCATGCCCCTGTTGAACACGGGCAGAAAAATTGGGCCTTTGGTGGTGGTGGTGGTGGTGTTGCCACAACACTGTAAGCCCTCACAGTTACTCTTGGTGAGCGCAGGAATGGGCCCTGCTGTGAATTATTAGATCAATAATTGTAATTACATGCCCCTGTAGAACAGGGGCTGAAAAATTGGGCCTTAGCCACTGGTGCCACAACACTGCAACCCCTCACAGATACTGTACTTGGAGCACAGCAATGAGCCCTGTTGCAAAGTATTGCATCAAAAATTGTAAGTACACACCCCTGTTAAACAGGGGCTGAAAAATTGGGCCTTAGCCACTGGTGCCACAACACTGCAACCCCTCACAGATACTGTACTTGGAGCACAGCAATGAGCCCTGTTGCAAAGTATTGCATCAAAAATTGTAATTACACGCCCCTGTTAAACAGGGGCCGAAAAATTGGGCCTTAGCCAATGGTGCCACAACACTGCAACCCCTCACAGATACTGTACTTGGAGCACAGCAATGAGCCCTGTTGCAAAGTATTGCATCAAAAATTGTAATTACACGCCCCTGTTAAACAGTGGCTGAAAAATTGGGCCTTAGGCACTGGTGCTGGTGCCACGACACTGCAACCTCTCCCAGATACTCTAGTTGGAGTGCAGGAATGAGCCCTGCTGCAAAGCATTGCATAAAAAATTGTAATTACATGCCCCTGTTAAACAGAGGCTTAAAAATTGGGCCTTAGCCATTGGTGGCGGCACCCAGAAACAAAAATGTTCTTCCAAGCTATCATCATGAATCGGATCATTGAGGAGGAGGAGGATAGTCAGTCAACATAACAGGACAGTCACTCAGCATCAGCATCAGTCTTGAAGGGATGTGACATTTTAAAATAAATTATTCTGTTATATCAGCTTCAGGTGCTTGGTAGCTGGTGGCGATCCAAGACTGGTTCATCTTTATGAAGGTCAGTCGATCAACCGAGTCGGTGGACAGGCGCACCCTGTGATCCGTGACAAATCCTCCAGCAGCACTGAATGTGCGTTCCGAAAGAATGCTGGATGCAGGACAGGCCAGTAGCTCAATTGCATACTGTGCAAGCTCTGGCCAGTGATCCATCCTCAAGACCCAGTAAGCCAGAGGATTTTCGGTGGGAAAGGTGTCCAAATCTGACCTTGCCCCTAGGTATTCCTGCACCATGTATATCAGACGCTGGTGATGGTTGCTGGAACCGATCATACCTTGGGGCTGCGGACTAAAGAATTGTCTGAACGCATCAGTCAGACGGCCACCTTCCCCACCGCTCCTTCTTTGACTGACCAAAGCCTCAGCAACTCGTTGTCCCGGACCAGGAGTTTGTAACCTCCCAGTCTATGGGAACGCGTTGCACAGACCTTTCTGCAAGGCCTCCCGGAGTTGTCTCATCCTCTGCTCCCTCTGCGACGGTAAGATAAGGTCCGCAACCTTAGCCTTGTACCGTGGATCAAGGAGAGTGGCCAGCCAGTAATGGTCCCTCTCCTTGATCCGAAGAATACGAGGATCCTTCCGCAGACTTTGCAGGATCAGGGAGGCCATGCAGCGTAGGTTAGCTGAGGCATTCGGTCCGGAGTCCTCGGGTCACTAAGGACGACATGATCCGCAGCCACCTCCTCCCAGCCACGTACAAGTCCACGTGTTTCTTGGCACTGTAAATCATCCCTAAAAGACTGCTGCTGTTGATGCTGAGTGCCAGGCTCCACCCCTATGCTGACACAATCCTCCTCCTCCTCATACTCTTCCTGTGGGATGGGTGGGACAGAAGGAACACTGTCTGGGTAAAGGGGGCCTTGAGAGGCAAGGAAGTCCTCCTCTTTCTGCCTCTGTTCTGCCTCAAGTGCCCTGTCCATTATTCCACGCAGCGTATGCTCCAACAGGTGGACAAGAGGTACAGTGTCACTGATGCATGCACTGTCACTGCTCACCATCCTCGTGGCCTCCTCAAATGGTGCCAGGACAGTGCATGCATCCCTGATCATGCCCCACTGGCGTGGTGAAAAAAACCTGAGCTCCCCTGACCCTGTCCTGGTGCCGTAGTCGCACAGGTACTCATTGATGGCCCTCTGCTGCGTGTGCAGCCGCTGCAGCATAGCCAAAGTTGAGTTCCACCTGGTGGGCATGTCACATATAAGGCGGTTCTTGGGCAGGTTCAACTCCTTTTGCAACTCAGCCAGCCGAGCACTGGCATTATATGATCTGCGGAAATGCACACAGACTTTCCTGGCCTGCCTCAGGACATCCTGTAAGCCCGGGTACCTGCCCAAGAACCGCTGCACCACCAGGTTAAGGACGTGAGTCACACAGGGCACATGGGTCAGTTGTCCCTGTCGGAGGGCGGAGAGGAGGTTGGTGCCATTGTCGCAAACCACCATTCCTGCCTTAAGCTGGCGTGGCATCAACCACCTCTCGGCCTGCCCCTGCAGAGCTGACAGAACCTCTGCCCCAGTGTGGCTCCTGTCCCCCAAACACACCAGCGCAAGCATGGCATGGCATTCTTTTTGCCTGCATACTTGCGTAGCCCCTTGAACGCCTACGGAGCACCGCTGGTTCCGAGGACAAAGCACAGGAAGAGGCCATGGAGGAAGAAGAAGAGGAGGGGGTGGAGGAGAGAGGTGTGTCACAACCAGTAGTAGCATTTTGGAGGCGTGGCGGCGGAACAACCTCCAACACTACTGCACCTTGTCCTGCATCCTTCCCAGCTGCCAAAAGAGTGACCCAATGGGCCGTGAAAGAAAGGTAACGTCCCTGTCAATGCCTGCTGGACCATGAGTCAGCGGTAATATGCACCTTACCGCTGACCGCCCTGTCCAGCGAGGCATGGACATTGCCTTCCACATGCTGGTAGAGAGCCGGAATCGCCTTCCGTGAGAAAAAGTGGCATTTGGGAACCTGCCACTGAGGAACCGCACATTGCACAAACTCACGGAAGGGGGCCGAGTCTACCAACTGAAAAGGCAGCAGTTGAAGTGCTAGCAATTTAGCCAAGCTAGCATTCAACCGCTGGGCATGTGGATGGCTGGGAGTGAACTTCTTTCGACGGTCCAGCAGCTGGGGCAGAGAAATTTGCCTGCTAGAATCGGACGTCGGTGTACTGCTAGCAGAATGCCCGCAAGTACTTGGCTGTGACACACCTAATTCTACACCTTCATTCCTCTCAGTGCAGGTTTCAGAGAAGACTGAAGGTATAGTGGGGTTGGAGATCCCAGCTGATGCGGAACAAGGAGAGGTCCGCTTTGTTCTTTGGTGTGGGTCTTTAAGGTAGGCTTGCCAACGAGCTGCATGGCAGGTCAACATATGTCTGGTCAAGCATGTGGTCCCCAAGCGGCTGATGTTTTGGCCACGCGAGATACGCTTCAGACATATGTTGCAAACAGCAGCGGTGCGATCTGATGCACTTGACTCAAAAAAGGCCCACACCAAAGAACTATTGGAATAACGGGCAGAGGCAGCGCCCTGCACAGGCGGAGCTCTGCGGTGTGATTCAGTCGGTGTGCTGCCCTTACGCTGGCCCCCAGGGGGCATCCTGCCTCGTTGGAGATGTGCCTCCTCCTCATCCTCCTCCTCCTCCTCTCTCCTATCAGGCACCCACGTAAAGTCAGTGACCTCATCATCCCCTCCCTCCTCATCACTGGAACCAATCTGGCAGTATGCTGCAGCTGCTGGAACATGACTGCCAGATTGGTGTCCTTCTTGAGCATCCCCTCTCTCTGCTCTCACGCTACTGCCTTCCTCTAGCTGGGTATCATCTTCAGACCCTTCGAAACGCTGGGCATCCTCCTGGAGCATGTACCCAACACTGTGCTCAAACAATTCGGGGGACTCCTCAGGTGGACACGGTGGGTCTAAGGAAGGAGTGACTGATGATGACATTGAGGACGCTTTGGCAGCTGCTTTGCCAGTACCCTGAGCCTGGGTGAGAGAGGATGAGGAGGATGAGGAGGGCTTGGTCATCCACTCTACCAAGTCTTCGGCATGATGCGGCTCAACACGTCCAGCTGCCGAAAATAAGGACAAGCGTTGTCCCATGGCCACGTGCTGATGACGATGCACCGCGTCCACGACCAGCACTGTTGTCTCTAGACACAGAGCCTGCTTGCCCTCTTTTATTGGCTCCTGACTGTCTGCCTCTCCTTGTTTGCCTTCCAGACATTCTAAAGGCCTGCAGGGAGATGGGAAAACCAGCAATAAGGGGTAGCTTCAGGTGTATATTTTGCAAGAAGCACACTACGCCCGCTGTAAGTGCTGCAGATGCCTGTTAGTGTAACACAAAAGAAAAAAAACTACTAGCAATAAGGGGTAGCTTCAGGTGTATAATGTGCAGGAATCACACTACGCCTGCTTTAAGTGCTGCAGATGCCTGCCTGTGTTACACAACAGGAAAACACAGCAATAAGGGCTAGCTTCAGGTGTATATTTTGCAGGAATCACACTACGCCTGCTTTAAGTGCTGCAGATACCTGTTAGTGTAACACAAAAGAAAAAAAACTACGAACAATAAGGGGTAGCTTCAGGTGTATATTTTGCAGGAATCACACTACGCCTGCTTTAAGTGCTGCAGATGCCTGTTAGTGTAACACAAAAAAAAAAACTACGACCAATAAGGGGTAGCTTCAGGTGTATATTTTGCAGGAATCACACTACGCCTGCTTTAAGTGCTGCAGATGCCTGTTAGTGTAACACAAAAGAAAAAAAAAACTACGAGCAATAAGGGGTAGCTTCAGGTGTATAATGTGCAGGAATCACACTACGCCTGCTTTAAGTGCTGCAGATGCCTGCCTGTGTTACACAACAGGAAAACTAAGCAATAAGGCCTAGCTTCAGGTGTATATTTTTCAGGAATCACACTACGCCTGCTTTAAGTGCTGCAGATGCCTGTTAGTGTAACACAAAAGAAAAAAAACTACGAGCAATAAGGGGTAGCTTCAGGTGTATAATGTGCAGGAATCACACTACGCCTGCTTTAAGTGCTGCAGATGCCTGCCTGTGTTACACAACAGGAAAACTCAGCAATAAGGCCTAGCTTCAGGTGTATATTTTTCAGGAATCACACTACGCCTGCTTTAAGTGCTGCAGATGCCTGTTAGTGTAACACAAAAGAAAAAAAACTACGAGCAATAAGGGGTAGCTTCAGGTGTATAATGTGCAGGAATCACACTACGCTTGCTTTAAGTGCTGCAGATGCCTGTCTGTGTTACACAACAGGAAAACACAGCAATAAGGCCTAGCTTCAGGTGTATATTTTTCAGGAATCACACTACGCCTGCTTTAAGTGCTGCAGATGCCTGTTAGTGTAACACAAAAGAAAAAAAACTACGAGCAATAAGGGGTAGCTTCAGGTGTATATTTTGCAGGAATCACACTACGCCTGCTTTAAGTGCTGCAGATGCCTGTTAGTATAACACAAAAGAAAAAAAACTACGAGCAATAAGGGGTAGCTTCAGGTGTATATTTTGCAGGAATCACACTACGCCTGCTTTAAGTGCTGCAGATGCCTGTTAGTGTAACACAAAAGAAAAAAACTACGAGCAATAAGGGGTAGCTTCAGGTGTATAATGTGCAGGAATCACACTACGCCTGCTTTAAGTGCTGCAGATGCCTGCCTGTGTTACACAACAGGAAATCACAGCAATAAGGGCTAGCTTCAGGTGTATACTGTGCAGGAGGCTTAGCAAAAATATCACTGACACTGTCCCTACCTATCCTTCTCTCTCCCTACACACAAGGTTTAGCAGAATATCACTGACACTGTCCCTACCTATCCTTCTCTCTCCCTACACACAAGGTTTAGCAGAATATCACTGACACTGTCCCTACCTATCCTTCTCTCTCCCTACACACAAGGTTTAGCAGAATATCACTGACACTGTCCCTACCTATCCTTCTCTCTCCCTACACACAAGGTAAATGTCCAAATTTCACAAACACTGTCCCTGCCTATGTATCTCTTTCCCTGCACGCCAACACACTACACAAGGCCGCCGCGCTGGCGGCCTTTTATAGTGTGGGGCGTGTACTAAACCCCCTGAGCTATAATTGGCCACAGGCATCCTGCCTGTGGCCAATTATGGCTCTCCTCGCAGCCGGCGCTGTGATTGGCCAAGCATGCGGGGTCACAGTGCATGCTTGGCCAATCACAGAGCCGGGATTGCACTGCGATGGCGCAGTGTATTGTGGGCTGTTCGCGTCACTCGAATTTGTCGCGAACGGCCCAAAATGTTCGATCTTCGTCGAACGATCGAACAGCCGATGTTCGAGTCGAACGTATGTTCGACTCGAACACCGAGCTCATCCCTAGTTGCTAGGTAGAGAAGGGGCCATATGAGGGGTCCCCTTGTTATAGAATATCAAAGAGGGAAAATTGGAAGAAGTTCTTTGACGGGTTTTTAGCTCCCATATGCTAAATTCTAATTTTATTTCATTTACCTTTTTCTTCTTTTTTTCTTCTTTTTTTCCTCCCTTTTTCTCTTGCTCCCTCTTCTCCTACTCCCAGTGCTTCCACCTGGTGTTAACCTCTTCTACCCCATGTAAATAAAATTGGTACAAATGGTATAATGGGCAATAGTAATGATATAAAATGTTGTGTTAAACTGGCACAAAAATATTATTTTTATTATTTTTTCTTTTTTTTTTCAATGCTGGAGGGTAAAAAGTAGGGAGCCCAATTACTCGGGCATCCCTGACCACTCCGCTACTTAGGCTCGCGCTTACATAGTCTGGAGGGGTCCAGTAGTAAGTGTTTTCCTTAGGGTAATTAGTTGAGAAGAGGAGATCTCTTCCCAGATTGTTTTTTTTTTTTGTTTGTTTTGTATTTTTGAGTTTTTTATATACGTTGATCTCCTTTTTTCTTTTTTATCTGGGTTTTTTTTTTCTTCCCGTCCTTTCCCTTTCCTCCCTTTTTCCCCAATATGACGCTGGACAGTATTGTAGTGATGTCCCTGAATGCTAAGGGCCTTAATATACCTGAGAAACGACGCATGCTACTACACGATCTAAAACGTTCCGGTACTGACATAGCTTTTATTCAAGAGACACATTTTAAGACAGACAGACTTCAATATCTTCAAAATAGACTCTATGCATGGACCTACCATTTTATTAACCCGACGGCCAAATAAAAAGGTGTCTCAATACTAATCTCTAGCAAAATCCCCTGGTGCCATCAGAGCTCGGTGATAGACCCTATGGGCCGATATGTTTATATTAAGGGACTCCTGGGGAACAAGCAGATGACATTGGCGACAATTTATACCCCTAAAAAAATCAGGCCTCTTTTCTGGATGAGGTACTGGGGAAACTTCTAGACTTCATGGAAGGGCAGTTGATCTTTGGAGGGGACTTCAATATACCCCTGATACCATCAATAAATACTTCTATGGGCACATCGTCTATCCCGCCGAGCCAACTTAAACGTATAGCAAAATTGTTCCATAAAGCCCAACGGATTGATGCCTGGCGATTGCAACATTCTGGGGAACTATTCGTTTTATTCTCTCCCACATAAAACCTATACCAGGATCGATTATTTCTTGGTTCCTCACACTTACCTGCATGTGGTCCGAGCTACATCCATAGGTAACATTACATGGTCAGACCATGCGCCTGTGTTCCTGTCTTATGATTTGACGGGAACGCAGTCGCTTACACATCGTTTTTGGCGACTTAATGAAAGCCTTCTGCAGACCTTCGAAGTCCTGGAGGATATGACTAAAGAGTTGATATTGTACTTCCAGATTAGGGATGAGCTTCGTGTTCGAGTCGAACATACGTTCGACTCGCACATCGGCTGTTCGATCGTTCGACGAAGATCGAACGATTTGGGCCGTTCGCGCCAAATTCGAGTGACGCGAACGGCCCACAATGCACTACGCCATCGCAGTGTCATCCAGGCGCTGTGATTGGCCAAGCATGCACTGTGACCCCGCATGCTTGGCGAATCACAGCGCCGGCAGCGAGGAGAGCAATGATTGGCCACAGGCAGGATGCCTGTGGCCAATTATTGCTGATGGGGTTTAGTACACACCCCACACTATAAAAGGCCGCCAGCGCGGCGGCCTTGTGTAGTGTGTTCCGGAGCAGGGAAAGAGAAGCATAGGCAGGGACAGTGTCATTTTTTTTCCTTTACTAATCCTGGATTCCTTGTGTTTAGGGACAAATAAGGATAGGTAGGGAGAGTGTCAGTGACAGTGTGCTATTCTGTGCTAATCCTTGTTTGTAGGGACAGAGAGGTACAGTGAGGGAAACTGACAGTGTGCTATTCTGTTCTAAAACTATTTTGCTGAACCATATTTTCAATCCTTGAGTTGAGGGACAGAGAGCTACAGTGAGGGAAAGTGTCAGTGTGCTATTGTGTTCTAAAACTATTTTGCTGAACCATATTTTCAATCCTTGAGTTGAGGGACAGAGAGCTACAGTGAGGGAAAGTGTCAGTGTGCTATTGTGTTCTAAAACTATTTTGCTGAACCATATTTTCAATCCTTGAGTTGAGGGACAGAGAGCTACAGTGAGGGAAAGTGTCAGTGTGCTATTGTGTTCTAAAACTATTTTGCTGAACCATATTTTCAATCCTTGAGTTGAGGGACAGAGAGCTACAGTGAGTGAAACTGACAGTGTGCTATTCTGTTCTAAATCAATTTTGCTGTTCCATATTTTCAATCCTTGAGTTGAGGGACAGAGAGCTACAGTGAGGGAAAGTGTCAGTGTGCTATTGTGTTCTAAAACTATTTTGCTGAACCATATTTTCAATCCTTGAGTTTAGGGACAGAGAGGTACAGTGAGTGAAACTGACAGTGTGCTATTCTGTTCTAAATCAATTTTGCTGTTCCATATTTTCAGTCCTTGAGTTGAGGGACAGAGAGGTACAGTGAGGGAAACTGACAGTGTGCTATTCTGTTCTAAAACTATTTTGCTGAACCATATTTTCAATCCTTGAGTTGAGGGACAGAGAGCTACAGTGAGGGAAAGTGTCAGTGTGCTATTGTGTTCTAAAACTATTTTGCTGAACCATATTTTCAATCCTTGAGTTGAGGGACAGAGAGCTACAGTGAGGGAAAGTGTCAGTGTGCTATTGTGTTCTAAAACTATTTTGCTGAACCATATTTTCAATCCTTGAGTTGAGGGACAGAGAGCTACAGTGAGGGAAAGTGTCAGTGTGCTATTGTGTTCTAAAACTATTTTGCTGAACCATATTTTCAATCCTTGAGTTGAGGGACAGAGAGCTACAGTGAGTGAAACTGACAGTGTGCTATTCTGTTCTAAATCAATTTTGCTGTTCCATATTTTCAATCCTTGAGTTGAGGGACAGAGAGCTACAGTGAGTGAAACTGACAGTGTGCTATTCTGTTCTAAATCAATTTTGCTGTTCCATATTTTCAATCCTTGAGTTGAGGGACAGAGAGCTACAGTGAGGGAAAGTGTCAGTGTGCTATTGTGTTCTAAAACTATTTTGCTGAACCATATTTTCAATCCTTGAGTTGAGGGACAGAGAGCTACAGTGAGGGAAAGTGTCAGTGTGCTATTGTGTTCTAAAACTATTTTGCTGAACCATATTTTCAATCCTTGAGTTGAGGGACAGAGAGCTACAGTGAGGGAAAGTGTCAGTGTGCTATTGTGTTCTAAAACTATTTTGCTGAACCATATTTTCAATCCTTGAGTTGAGGGACAGAGAGCTACAGTGAGTGAAACTGACAGTGTGCTATTCTGTTCTAAATCAATTTTGCTGTTCCATATTTTCAATCCTTGAGTTGAGGGACAGAGAGCTACAGTGAGGGAAAGTGTCAGTGTGCTATTGTGTTCTAAAACTATTTTGCTGAACCATATTTTCAATCCTTGAGTTGAGGGACAGAGAGGTACAGTGAGTGAAACTGACAGTGTGCTATTCTGTTCTAAATCAATTTTGCTGTTCCATATTTTCAATCCTTGAGTTGAGGGACAGAGAGCTACAGTGAGGGAAACTGACAGTGTGCTATTCTGTTCTAAAACTATTTTGCTGAACCATATTTTCAATCCTTGAGTTGAGGGACAGAGAGCTACAGTGAGGGAAAGTGTCAGTGTGCTATTGTGTTCTAAAACTATTTTGCTGAACCATATTTTCAATCCTTGAGTTGAGGGACAGAGAGGTACAGTGAGTGAAACTGACAGTGTGCTATTCTGTTCTAAATCAATTTTGCTGTTCCATATTTTCAATCCTTGAGTTGAGGGACAGAGAGGTACAGTGAGGGAAACTGACAGTGTGCTATTCTGTTCTAAAACTATTTTGCTGAACCATATTTTCAATCCTTGAGTTGAGGGACAGAGAGCTACAGTGAGGGAAAGTGTCAGTGTGCTATTGTGTTCTAAAACTATTTTGCTGAACCATATTTTCAATCCTTGAGTTGAGGGACAGAGAGCTACAGTGAGTGAAACTGACAGTGTGCTATTCTGTTCTAAATCAATTTTGCTGTTCCATATTTTCAATCCTTGAGTTGAGGGACAGAGAGCTACAGTGAGTGAAAGTGTCAGTGTGCTATTGTGTTCTAAAACTATTTTGCTGAACCATATTTTCAATCCTTGAGTTGAGGGACAGAGAGCTACAGTGAGGGAAAGTGTCAGTGTGCTATTGTGTTCTAAAACTATTTTGCTGAACCATATTTTCAATCCTTGAGTTGAGGGACAGAGAGGTACAGTGAGTGAAACTGACAGTGTGCTATTCTGTTCTAAATCAATTTTGCTGTTCCATATTTTCAATCCTTGAGTTGAGGGACAGAGAGGTACAGTGAGGGAAACTGACAGTGTGCTATTCTGTTCTAAAACTATTTTGCTGAACCATATTTTCAATCCTTGAGTTGAGGGACAGAGAGCTACAGTGAGGGAAAGTGTCAGTGTGCTATTGTGTTCTAAAACTATTTTGCTGAACCATATTTTCAATCCTTGAGTTGAGGGACAGAGAGCTACAGTGAGTGAAACTGACAGTGTGCTATTCTGTTCTAAATCAATTTTGCTGTTCCATATTTCCAATCCTTGAGTTGAGGGACAGAGAGCTACAGTGAGGGAAAGTGTCAGTGTGCTATTGTGTTCTAAAACACTTTTGCTGAACCATATTTTCAATCCTTGAGTTGAGGGACAGAGAGCTACAGTGAGTGAAACTGACAGTGTGCTATTCTGTTCTAAATCAATTTTGCTGTTCCATATTTTCAATCCTTGAGTTGAGGGACAGAGAGGTACAGTGAGGGAAACTGACAGTGTGCTATTCTGTTCTAAAACTATTTTGCTGTTCCATATTTTCAATCCCTGAGTTGAGGGACAGAGAAGGACACTCGTAGAAATTATCAGTGTGCTATTCTGTGCTAAATCTTGTTTGTAGGGAGGGACAGAGTAGGACAGTGAGGGAAAGTTGTCAGTGTGCTATTCTGTTCTAAAACTTTTTTGCTGAACCATATTTTCAATCCTTGTGTTTAGGGACAGAGAAGGATAGGCAGGGGACAGTGTCAGTGTCATTGTTGCTAAGCCTCCTGCACAATATACACCTGAAGGTAGCCCTTATTGCTGTTTTTCCCATCTCCCTGCAGGCCATCCATTAAATTGTCTGGAAGGCAACCAAGGAGAGGCAGACAGTCAGGAGGCAAAAAAAGAGGGCAAGCAGGCTCTGTGTCTGGGGGCAACAGTGCTGGTTGTGTACGCGGTGCATTGTCATCAGCACATGGCCATGGGACACGCTTGTCCTTGTTTTCGGCAGCTGGACATGTTGAGCCACATCATGCCGAAGACTTGGTAGAGTGGATGACCAAGCCCACCTCATCCTCCTCATCCTCTCTCACCCAGGCTCAGGGTAGTGGCAGAGCAGCTGCCAAAGCGTCCTCTTCTCTGGTATCATTATCTTCATTAGTCAATCCTTCCCTAGACCCACCATGCCCTCCTCCTGAGGAGTCCCCCGAACTGTTTGAGCACAGTGTTGGGTACATGCTCCAGGAGGATGCCCAGCGTTTGGAAGGATCTGATGATGATACCCAGCTAGAGGAAGGCAGCAGCGTGAGAGCAGAGAGAGGGGATGCTCAAGAAGGACACCAATCTGGCAGTCATGTTCCAGCAGCTGCAGCATACTGCCAGATTGGCTCCAGTGATGAGGAGGGAGGGGATGATGAGGTCACTGACTCCACGTGAGTGCCTAATAGGAGAGAGGAGGAGGAGGAGGATGAGGAGGAGGCACATCTCCAACGAGGCAGGATGCCCTTGAGTGGCCAGCGTATGGGCAGCACACCGACGGAATCACACCGCAGAGCTCCGCCTGTGCAGGGCGCTGCCTCTGCCCGTCATTCAAAAAGTTCTTTGGTGTGAGCCTTTTTTGAGGCGAGTGCATCAGATTGCACAGCTGCTGTTTGCAACATATGTCTCAAGCGTATATCGCGTGGCCAAAACATCAGCCGCTTGGGCACCACATGCTTGATCAGACATATGTTGACCTGCCATGCAGCTCGTTGGCAAGCCTACCTTAAAGACCCACACCAAAGAACAAAGCTGACCTCTTCTTGCACCGCATCAGCTGGGATCTCCAACCCCACTATACCTTCACTCCTCTCTGAAACCTGCTCTGAGAGGAATGAAGGTGTAGAATTAGGTGTGTCACAGGCAAGTACTTGCGGGCACTCTGCTAGCAGTACACCAACGTCCGATTCTAGCAGGCAAATTTCCCTGCCCCAGCTGCTGGACCGTCGAAAGAAGTTCACTCCCAGCCATCCACATGCCCAGCGGTTGAATGCTAGCTTGGCTAAATTGCTAGCGCTTCAACTGCTGCCTTTTCAGTTGGTAGACTCGGCCCCCTTCCGTGAGTTTGTGCAATGTGCGGTTCCTCAGTGGCAGGTTCCCAAACGACACTTTTTCGCACGGAAGGCTATTCCGGCTCTCTACAGGCATGTGGAAGGCAATGTCTTGGCCTCGCTGGACAGGGCGGTTAGCGGTAAGGTGCATATTACCGCTGACTCATGGTCCAGCAGGCATGGACAGGGACGTTACCTTTCTTTCACGGCCCATTGGGTCACTCTTTTGGCAGCTGGGAAGGATGCAGGACAAGGTGCAGTAGTGTTGGAGGTTGTTCCACCCCCACGCCTCCAAAATGCTACTACTGGTTGTGACACACCTCTCTCCTCCACCCCCTCCTCTTCTTCTTCCTCCATGGCCTCTTCCTGTGGTTTGTCCTCGGAACCAGCGGTGCTCCGTAGGCGTTCAAGGGGCTACGCAAGTACGCAGGCAAAAAGATGCCATGCCGTGCTTGCGCTGGTGTGTTTGGGGGACAGGAGCCACACTGGGGCAGAGGTCCTGTCTGCTCTGCAGGGGCAGGCCGAGAGGTGGTTGACGCCACGCCAGCTTAAGCCAGGAATGGTGGTTTGCGACAATGGCACCAACCTCCTCTCCGCCCTCCGACAGGGACAACTGACCCATGTGCCCTGTATGGCTCACGTCCTTAACCTGGTGGTGCAGCGGTTCTTGGGCAGGTACCCGGGCTTACAGGATGTCCTGAGGCAGGCCAGGAAAGTCTGTGTGCATTTCCGCAGATCTTATAATGCCAGTGCTCGCCTGGCTGAGCTTCAAAAGGAGTTGAACCTGCCCAAGAACCGCCTTATATGTGACATGCCCACCAGGTGGAACTCAACGTTGGCCATGCTGCAGCGGCTGCACACGCAGCAGAGGGCCATCAATGAGTACCTGTGCGACTACGGCACCAGGACAGGGTCAGGGGAGCTTGGGTTTTTTTCACCACGCCAGTGGGGCATGATCAGGGATGCATGCACTGTCCTGGCACCATTTGAGGAGGCCACGAGGATGGTGAGCAGTGACAGTGCATGCATCAGTGACACTGTACCTCTTGTCCACCTGTTGGAGCACACGCTGCGTGGAATAATGGACAGGGCACTTGAGGCAGAACAGAGGCAGGAAGAGGAGGACTTCCTTGCCTCTCAAGGCCCCCTTTACCCAGACAGTGTTCCTTCTGTCCCACCCATCGCACAGGAAGAGGAGGAGGAGGAGGAGGAGGAGGATTGTGTCAGCATGGAGGTGGAGGCTGGCACTCAGCATCATCAGCAGCAGTCTTTTAGGGATGATTTACAGTCCCAAGAAACCAGTGGACTTGTACGTGGCTGGGAGGAGGTGGCTGCGGATCATGTTGTCCTTAGTGACCCAGAGGACTCCGGACTGAATGCCTCAGCTAACCTACGCTGCATGGCCTCCCTGATCCTGCAAAGTCTGCGGAAGGATCCTCGTATTCTTCGGATCAAGGAGAGGGACCATTACTGGCTGGCCACTCTCCTTGATCCACGGTACAAGGGTAAGGTTGCGGACCTTATCGTACCGTCGCAGAGGGAGCAGAGGATGAGACAACTCCGGGAGGCCTTGCAGAAAGGTCTGTGCAACGCGTTCCCAGAGACTGGGAGGTTACAAACTCCTGGTCCTGGACAACGAGTTGCTGAGGCTTCGGGCAGTCAAAGAAGGAGCGGTGGGGAAGGTGGCCGTCTGACCGATGCGTTCAGACAATTCTTTAGTCCGCAGCCCCAAAGTATGATCGGTTCCAGCAACCATCACCAGCGTCTAATATACATGGTGCAGGAATACCTAGGGGCAAGGTCAGACTTGGACACCTTCCCCACCGAAAATCCTCTGGCTTACTGGGTCTTGAGGATGGATCACTGGCCAGAGCTTGCACAGTATGCAATTGAGCTACTGGCCTGTCCTGCATCCAGCGTTCTTTCAGAACGCACATTCAGTGCTGCTGGAGGATTTGTCACGGATCACAGGGTGCGCCTGTCCACCGACTCGGTTGATCGACTGACTTTCATCAAGATGAACCAGTCTTGGATCACCACCAGCTACCACACACCAGATGCTGATATAACAGACTAATTGATTTTAAAATGTCACATCCCTTCAAGACTGATGCTGATGCTGAGTGCCTGTGCTGTTATGTTGTCTGGCTATCCTCCTCCTCCTCCTCAATGATTAACGATGATAGCTTGGAAGATCATTTTGGTTTATGGGTGACGCCACCAGTGGCTAAGGCCCAATTTTTCAGCCCCTGTTTAACAGGGGCGTGTAATTAAAATTTTTGATGCAATACTTTGCAACAGGCCTCATTGCTGTGCTCCAAGTACAGTATCTGTGAGGGGTTGCAGTGTTGTGCCACCAGTGCCTAAGGCCCAATTTTTCAGCCCCTGTTCAACAGGGGCATGCAATTATAATTATTGATCTAATAATTCACAGCAGGGCCCATTGCTGCGCCCACCAAGAGTAACTGTCAGGCCTTACAGTGTTGTGCCACCAGCAACACCATCACCACCACCACCATCACCAAAGGCCCTGTTTTTCAGCCCCTGTTCAACAGGGGCATGCAATTATAATTATTGATCTAATAATTCACAGCAGGGACCATTGCTGCGCCCACCAAGAGTAACTGTCAGGCCTTACAGTGTTGTGGCACCAGCACCACCATCAAAGGCCCAATTTTTACTACCACTGATCAACAATTATATGTTATTACAATTCCTGATATTATACTTGACAGCAGGGCGTTCCAGCACCCACCAAGAATAACTGTGAGTGCTTTCAGTGTTGTGCCAACACCAACACCTAAGGGGCCAATTTCTGCAGAGTATATACGGAAGGTCCCTACTTTCAAACATCCAACTTACAAACTACTACTACTTGCAAACGGAAGAAGACAACAGGAAGTGAGAGGAAATCTACCCCTTGGAAGGAAAATTCTCTCCTGTAAGAATTAATATGGGAGAAAGGTGTCTCCTCTCTACTGATGCTTTATCACCAATCCTTGTTTCAATACAAACACCACATTTCAAAAACAGTTGTCATTGGGACGCAAAGTGAGGTGAAATGTTCTGAACAGGGGCACAGACAGCAAAAAAAATGTGACAGGGGTGATAACCGTTCCCTATGTTTTCCAAAAAGCTAAAAAAAAGGAATTTGGCATGGAGCTACACTTAAACAATGCAGCTGTTCAAAATTACAAACAGATTCTACATAAGAACAAACCTACAGTCCCTGTCTTGTATGCACCGCCTGTATACGGCTATTCAGAGTATATAGGGGCTTTTTTATTTTGTGTGCGGGGTTCCCCTTAATATCCATACAAGACCCAAAGGGGCTGGTAATGGGCTGGGGTAGGGGGGGGGGGGTTGATGGGGTAGCTATGCCATTTTTCCTAAAGATTTTCATCCATATTACCGGGACCAGACATTGCATTAAAGCCGCAAGCAGTTTTAAATGGCTTTTTTTCCTTTAGAAATGTTATTTTGTGCAGGGACAGTTCTAAACACGGGAAACACGTGGCACTTCACAGGCATACTTTAGACACCCCCCAGGTACAATATTTAAAGGAATATTTGACTTTTTTTTTTTTTCACTTTATGCATCATTAAAATGACTGCTCCCGGAAAACGTCCGTTTTTAAAACTTCTTTTTGCATTGATACATGTCCCCTGGTGCAGAACCCGGGTTCCCAAACTCTGTTTCGGACAATAACATGGATAATAGTCGTTATAATTAGCACTTTAGAATCCGAACGTTCGCATCCATTGTATTTAATAGGGTTCTAATGTTCGCGCGAACTTTCGGTCCGTTCGCGGGTTCTGGTGCGAACCGAACCCGGGGGTGTTCGGCTCATCACTATTCCAGATGAATGATTTACCTGATTGCGACCCAGGAGTCCTATGGGAGGCACACAAATCAGTCCTTAGAGGTGTCTTTATTAACCACTTCCCTACTGTGCACGAAAACCCCCTTCCTGCCCAAGCCATTTTTCAGCTTTCAGCGCTGTCACAATTTGAATGACAATTGCGCGGTCGTGCGACGTGGCTCCCAAACGAAATTTGCGTCCTTTTTTTCCCACAAATAGAGCTTTCTTTTGGTGGTTTTTGATCACCTCTGCGGTTTTTATTTTTTGCGCTATAAACAAAAGAAGAGCGTCCAGTTTGGAAAAAAAACACTATTTTTTACGTTTTGCTATAATAAATACCCATTTTTTTTTTCAAATAAAATTTTCCTCAGTTTAGGCCGATACGTATTCTTATACATATTTTTGGTAAAAAGAAAAAAAATCGCAATAAGCGCGTATTGATTGGTTTGCGCAAAAGTTATAGCGTCTACAAAATAGGGGATAGATTTATAGCATTTTTTTTTTTTATTAGTAATGGCGGCGATCTGCGATTTTTATTGTGACTGCGATATTGCGGCAGGCACATCGGACACTTTTGACACATTTTTGGGACCATGCACATTTATACAGCGATCCCTGCTATAAAAATGCATTGATTACTGTATAAATGTGATTGGCAGGAAAGGGGTTAACCACTAGGGGGCGGGAAGGTGTTAAATATGTTCCCTCAATGTGTTCTTACTGTGGGGGGAGGGGACTGACTGGGGGAGGTGACCGATGGTTGTCCCTATGTACAAGGGACACACCATCGGTCCCCTCTTCCTCACAGGACGTGGATCTCTGTGTTTACACACAAAGATCCACTTTCCTGCTCGTTTCCCGGGCAATCGCGGGTGCCCGGCGGCAATCGCGGCTGCCGGGCACGCGCATTGGGGCCTTGGGAACGCGGCGGGCGCGCCCTAGCTCGTTTTAAAGGGAGGACGTCATATGACATCCTCCCAGAACGAGAGTGTCCTCCGCCCGCCGTCAATTGACAGTGGGCGGGGGACAAGTGGTTAAGCATGGAGCTCGTATCAAACGGGAGCGAAAGAAACAACTTACCAAATTACTCGATAAATTAGCGGTTGCGGAGTCCAGGCATAAACACGCCCCTAACCAGACCTCAGAAAAAGAACTTGCGGTATTTAGGAAGCAAATTATGGATCTACTTCATTACAAAGCGAAAACGGCGTTACAGTTCTGCCGTAAGGCGAGCTACGAATCGGACGACAAATGTGGGAAAGTGTTGGCAAGAAGGGTTAGAGAACACAAGTTGTCAACATATATCCCTCAGGTTGTCAATGGCGACAGTCAAAAGATAACCCTACCAGCACATATTACCCGGGAATTTAAAGAGTTTTATTCACACCTGTACGATTTATCATTATCTATTCCGCCCCGATCTGCCATAGATGAATACATTCAGGCATCTCAAATGCCTTCTTTATCTCCTGAGATAGGTGCGGAATTAGATGCCCCTATATCCCTACTGGAACTCCAACAAGCGTTAGGATCTATGAAACCAGAGAAGGCCCCGGGCCCCGACGGGTTCACGGTACAATATTATAAAACGTTATCTGCAATATTGGGCCCACATTTGATTAATTTATTTAATGCAATTGATTCTGGATCTTCATTTGCTAGGGACACTCTGGGAGCTCACATCGCTTTAATACATAAAGAAGGGAAAGACCCCACCTCTTGTGGCAGTTATAGACCTATCTCACTTCTGAATGTTGATCTCAAGCTGTACACTAAAATTCTGGCTACCCGGCTGGCGACTCACCTACAAAAATTAATCCACTTAGATCAAGTTGGATTTATCCCTACGCGGGAAGCAAGGGACAGCACTTCTAAAGTGCTGAACCTGCTTCATGTGACCCAGTCCACGAACACCCCATGTGTATTGTTGAATACCGATGCACAGAAGGCATTTGACTGGGTAAACTGGCCATTTACGTTCTCCGTACTCAGGCATATCGGACTGGGGGAGGTGATGATGAGCCGGATAGCCAGAATATATTCAGATTTAACCGCACAAGTTAAGGCAAACAGGGTGCTTTGAGGGTCTTTCCCAATTAAAAATGGTACCAGGCAGGGATGTCTTTTGTCCCCCCTTCTATATGCCCTCACCCTGGAACCTTTCCTCTCTACGATTAGGCTTCACCCTGACATACAAGGAGTGACAGTAGGTAGCACACAACACAAGGTCTCGGCTTATGCCGATGACCTGTTATTTTCCCTAACAAGTCCAGCAGTTTCACTACTAAATCTCCTTAAAAATGTGGTCTATAGGGAGCTTTATCTAATCTGAAAATTTATTTTTCTAAATCAGAGGCGATGGGTGTTGCGTTGCCACCGCGAATTCTTGCACAAGTGCCATGTGGTTTCCACTTTAAGTGGACCACATCTGCACTGAATTATTTAGGCAAAAATATCCCAGCAAATCTAGCCTGTATCTACGAGCTAAACTTTCCCCCTTTGTTCACAAAGTCTAGGTTGTTATTAGAGAAGTGCCATACAAATCTTCACTCGTGGTTCGGTAGGTGTAATCTAATAAAAATGTGCATTTTGCCCAAAATTTTATATCTATTTCAAGCTCTACCGATACGGATACCGTTCTCCTACTTTAAACAAGTGCAGGCAATGTTTACACGATTTGTTTGGGCTCATAAGAAACCACGCCTCTCCCGTACCTTACTAATCCTGCCAAAACACTATATTGGCTTAGCGCTGCCGGACATTCGGAGATACTACCAAGCAGTTCCCCTTGGCAGAGTAATAGATTGGCAACACCACAGTGATTTGAAGCTATGGGCACAAATAGAACAGCATCAATCTCTCATACCATTGAGGAGGGTGTTGTGGTGTTGGGACTTTGTGCCGCTAGACTTAAAATCACAGCCCTTGATAGGGAACACCTTGAAACAATGCTACCATGCCATTATACATGCGGAGCAAACGACCAAGACATCTCCTTTGACTCCAACTATTGGGTACCTTAAATTCCTCCCAGGTCCCCCAATTACACAATTTTTGACTTTACATGAGACTGAGCGAATTATCGCATCACAGTTTGTGATAGGGGATAGATGGCCTACTATGGAGGAGTTGATGAACTCCGCGGGCCCCTATCGACTCACATTCTGGAATGCAGCCTAGTTACACCATTTCCTTCAGACCATACCGGATCCGCAGGCATATTGACTATATTGACTATATATATAATTATATATATATATATATATATATATATATATATATATAATTGACTATATTTGAGGAGTATTGCTCTGGAACAGAACCACTACCTCACGTCCTTTCTAAGATGTACACACTACTTAACTCCCCACGGGAACAGCCAGAGCTAACATGTATATAAAAATGGGGTACAGATCTGCACCGTACTTTTACCGTAGCGCAAATTCAATCTATGATTAGTCTCTTTTCTAAATCTTCAATTTGTACCAAGATACAGGAGACTAATTATAAGATACTGACGAGGTGGTATATGACGCCCAGTCGACTTCATACTATGTTCCCTGACACACCAGAGCACTGCTGGCGATGCAGTACAGATAGAGGGACAATTTTACATATATTTTGGACATGTCCTAAACTGACTGCCTTTTGGACAACGGTCCGTATTATTTCCCAGAAATTTACTGATTTTCAAATTCCAAATGACCCGGCGCTTTTCCTATTGCATGTTTCTACTATGTCAATCAAAAACTGTAAAAAGTCCGTCCTATGTAATTTGCTAAACGCAGCTAAATCCTGCATTCCCCTGCTGTGGAAACAGCAGACCCCACCGAACACAGCATTGTGGCTGTGGAAGGTGGAAGATATTAGAAGGATGGAAGACTTGATTTTTACAGTAACTGACAGACAGGAGGCATACAAGAAGACATGGACTCTTTGGAATCTGTTTATTCACTCGGAAGAGGGCAAATCCCTCTTAGGGCCATAAAGCATTCATACGAATTTAAGCTATGAGATGTAGTAGAGACGCGTGGTTTGATAGAAGTATATACTTTCAGGTGCCATCCTTGAATCTTTTCCCTTTTTCCCTTTCCCGTTTTATTTTATTCTTTATGAGGTTTTTTTCCCATCTTTTTCCTCCCCCCCCTTTTTTGTTTCTTTTGTTTAGATTTTTAATTTAAAGTATAGGGAATGAAGTAGGGGAGTCTCGTCATATAAGGTGGTATGAAGTAGGAAACACAGGCTACTGTAGCAGTGCGATAAGTGGTCACTTTGGTATTGAACTGTTATATGTTATATGTATAGTCTAATTTATGTTATGTACCTCTGTTTACTACTTTAAAGAGGCAATAACCACCTATTTTGTATACATTGCTATATCATGTTAACCCTGTTCATTTCTGAAAAAATTTAATAAAATCTATATTTGAAAAAAGACGTATTAGAAAAGGGCGGGGCATATTTCCTGGTTTCTGAGGGCGGGTAGGGACCCGATGGGCACGTTCTATTACAAGTAATGAAGAAAAATGATCTTTGCCAATGATTTCAATAAGCCATAGTTCAGCAAAGTTAATTGGGTCATTACCCTCAGCATTCCCTGGTATACCCAGTACCCTGACATTATTAGAACATAAACAATTCCCTCTTTGTTACCTGCTACTCTGAATCTGTTCCTGTGTATTACCCGGCTTACCTTTGACTATTCCTGCTCTCTGCCTGCACCTGACCCCGGCTTGTCTTGACGTTGCACCTGCCTGCTCCTCTGGTCCTTCTGTTACCCGCCTGATACCGACCCAGCTTGTTTCAGTGACAATGCTTCTGCCTCTGCCTTGTTCCAGTATACCTGTTTGTGTATGCCCCGGCTTGCCTGACCCTTATGAGTTCCAGTCCTGTGGGAATCTCCTACCAGTTTGTTCCAGCCTCCAGTCTGCTGACCACCCTGCACAGTGCCATCTGGAATTCCGGACTGACCTCCTTGCTGTTGATCCTGCCAGGCACTCATGCTACTCTACACTCCTGCGCCTCCTGTTTACTCTATCAGGGGCCTCGAGTCAGAGGCTTAAGAGGGGCCTTCCTCTGCAGTTCGGGCTCATCTGCTAGGTACGTGACAGTATCAGACAGCCATGTCTGAGCCCAAACAAGGAGCCTCTCCTATGGAGGAACTATGTCAACATCTGGCAGGCCTAACACAGTCTGTTAAAAATCTTCAAGAAGGCTATACCCAATTGGAAGAACATGTTCAAGCACTATCATTTCCAGCCGGTACCCAGGGGTCCCCACATCCCTCTGCTTCTTCAGCCAGTGCAGCCTCTCCGCCTGCATTAGTTATGCTTCCTTCTGAACCTGAAAAGTTTAACGGAGAACGCAGTAAATTCAGGGCATTCCGCAACACATGCAAACTATATTTT
The DNA here is from genome assembly GCA_029206835.1 of Rana muscosa. Lineage (NCBI taxonomy): Eukaryota > Metazoa > Chordata > Amphibia > Anura > Ranidae > Rana > Rana muscosa. Next base: position 928,774,771 of record CM055116.1, on the reverse strand, counting down.
GCTCTGCAGCCACGTACCTTTTCTTTAGAAGCTACTAAGGTGGGCTTGGTAGTCTCCTTGCTGCAGGGTGAACCCCAAACCTGGGCACACCACCTCCTGGAACAGAAAGCAGCAGCTTTAACTAACCTGTCTACCTTTTTTGATGCTATGGCCCAGCTTTGTGAGGACCCTCAGCTTTCCGCAACCGCAGAAGCCACACTGCATACTCTACAGCAAGGATGCAGGGTGGCAGAAGACTACATCGATGAGTTCAGACGTTGAAGTGCAGACACTAACTGGAATGATGCTGACCTCTGCTACCAGTTCCGTATGGGGTTGTCGGATCCTCTGAAAGACGAGCTGGCCCGAGTTGGGGTACCCCAAAACCTGGATGCACTTGTCCTGTCCATACAGATTGACCGGCGTCTGAGGGAAGGAAGATCGGAGAGGGTAACAGGACCATCCCGTCCTACCTGGATGTTACCAAGGGTCCCCAGTTTCTCTCATCTGGCACCTCCAGTACAGACAGCTTCCACACCTGACACATCTGAACCCATGCAACTGGGTATGCTCCGTCCTCCACTTACAGTGGAAGGATGCCAATGTGGCCGACTGAATAACCTGTGTCTGTATTGTGGAGAACCTGGGCATTATGTCAGAACCTGTCCCGCCATGCTTTGTAAGTGCCTGTCAATTTATGCTGATCATGCATCTGCGCTGGCCAACACCTATTCTCACTTTACTCTCCCTATCTTGTTCCAGCTTCCAGGAAGGAATTTACAAGTTTCCATCATTATTGACTCCAGAGCCTGTAGCTGCTTCATGGACTCACCTTTGGCAGCCAAACACCAGATTCCCTTACAACTCAAGGTCCAAGGACTTTCTATACATCTGGCCGATGGGTCTGCTAGCTATTGAGTCTGGACCAGTTAGTCAGGAAACCACTCCGCTACCTGTCACCATTGCCAGTCTACACCAAGAGCTATTACGCTTGGATATCATCACTTCAGCCTTGTTCCCAGTCATCCTTGGCATGCCGTGGCTGCAGGTCCACAACCCTCGTATCAATTGGGCCACTGGAGAGATCACGTTTCCTTCTTCATATTGCCATCAGTTCTGTCTCCATAAAAATGCCTGTAAACCGCCTGACACGTACCTTGGGAATGAGCCTAACGTGCAGAGGGAGACCTCTCGTACCACCCTGGTTCCGGGATCACTGGGGTTGAGACAGTGACCGTAGGAGCACAGTGAGGTATGAGTGCCTGCAGAGTTCTCTGAGATTGGGGATGAAGACCTATGAGAAAGGCTGGAGCCGGCTGGAGCACTGTAGGTGCAGGTCAGCTGGATGCAGGTCAGCGGATGCAGTTCAGCGGATGCAGGTCGCCGGATGCAGGTCAGCGGATGCAGGTCAGCAGATGCTGGTTAGCTGGTTACTGGTTAGCTGGATGCTGGTCAGCAGGATGCAGGTCATCGGATGCAGGTCAGCGGATGCAGGTGTGCCCAAGAGCAACAGGCGCACGCAAGTGCAGATGAAAGGCAGGAGAGGAGTCAGAAAAGCCAGGTTATACACAGAGGATCAGTTCAGGCAAAAGCAGCAGGCAGGGAATGGTCAGAGTTCAGGCTGGATTTGGCAACAGAGGATCTGGCAGACAGGTAAACAGAGCAGGGTCAAGGAAGCCAAAGGTCAGGGCTGGAGATGGCAGCAGAGTCAGAGAGCCAGGTCAGTATGATATCAGTATGAAATCAGGTGCAGGTTCAGGATCAGGTCTCAGGATAGGTTGCAGATCAGTCAGCAAAGACACAGTGCTGCTGAGGGGTTTAAATAAGGCAGCCTGTTGCCAATCACTGAAATCAGTCTGAACTATTAACCCTTAGGTGGCAGATCCCTGACATTGCCTTCCCTGCTGTGCCTAGACACTGACACCGAGATGTGCCAATCTGCCCCGAAAGCTTATCATGACTTTATGGACATTTTCAGTAAAAAGGGAGCAAAGACTCTTCCGTCCCACTCGGCCTATGATTGTCCTATTGAGCTCCTTCCAGGAGCCAAAGTTCCTTTTGGGAGAATCTTCCCTTTTTTTTTTTTTTAACAGAAGAGTTTTTTATTTTGTAAAAGAAAACAAACAAAACAACAGAGATAACAGTTGCAGTGATCATACATAGTCTCAGACATGTTACACAAGAAATCAATCGTTGATGCAGTTCCTTCAGAGAGGGTTAACCCATAGATAAAACAAAATATACAGTAACCAACAGTAGTATTATATAGCAATACCAGTCAAGCGCACCTCGGTCCCCCATCTGAGGAAAGGGTAGGGCCAGGGAACTAACCCATCATCAGGTGATGGGAAGGAAATATGAGGAAGGGGTCTCACACTGCGTCGGGATGGGAGGCCTTAACCGGAATATCAAACAGGATAATGCAGATGGGGGGGGGGGGTTGTCTAACATAGGATGTGGTGGCAGGGACAGCATAAAACAGCTCTACAAAAGGCACCTACACAACCTCAACAGACAAAAAGGTACAGCATTCGCAGGGTGTCACACAGACAAGTCTGAAGACCCATCTCCTAGTCCAAGGCCCGTTGTTCCGCACCCAGGCCGCTCAGATCTTATCAAACTTTTTGGGGCAGTTACGCCCCCAAATAGGTAAGCTTATAGAGGGGGAGGGCCGCATTAATTAAGGCTTTCCATTGTTGCATGGACGGGGGGAGGGCTCCGTCTACCATATCAGGATGGCCTTCCTGGCATAGAAGGCCACGTAGAAAACAAATAACTTTTTTAAATGAGGGCCCTCCAGCGTATCAACTATGCCGAGCAACAGTGGAATCGGGTCACAGGGTAATGTGAGTTTGCTCACAGAGCAAAGAGTGTGAACCACCCCCTCCAGAAACGCTGAATCAGTGGACGGGACCAGACAACATGAAAGAAGGAGCCCTCTTCCGTACCACACCTGTGACAAATAGGGCTCTGCTGTGGGTATATTCTAGCTAGGCGTTTGGGGGAGAAGTATGCCCTATGGAGAAACTTTACCTGGATGAATCTATCTCTGGCAGAGACCACCAGAATGAGGTAATGCTGAATGCCCTCCTCTCAGTCATCGTCAGCCAGAGTGGGGATATCTGCCTGCCAAACTGGGAACAGTTGGGAAACCTTAGAGGTATCCAAACCCGCCAACAGGGAATACAGGGCGGACAGGGGTTTAATTTCCTCCGCCGTAGCAAGCAGACGCTCTTACCAGTGTCTCGGGGAACAGGGACCGGAAAGCGTGGCGGAGCTGAAGGTACCTAAAAAACATATGATTAGGGAGCCCCTTTAGTTGTTTTAGCTCATTGAAGGCAAGCAGACCACCCGATGAAACTCTATCCGCCAAGGTCTTTATTTCAAACCGGGCCCACAACACGGGATCCGGGATGGAATGGAAGTGCGTCAATCGCGGGTTCCCCCACAGCGGGGTGTGAGGAGACCAGCCACCGGGTTTTTGAACCTTGATCCGGGCAGTTTCCCAGACCCTCAGTGGAGTGATGATGGAGTGACATTGGGATTGGATCTAGGACCCCGATGTATAAGATTGTGCAGTTCTGAGTAGGAGCCAAGCAGTGCGGCCTCCAAAGTGGACGCCGGGTTTGCCGGCTCCTCAGACAGCCACCATCTGAGTGTGACAAGGACTGCAGCCCAATAGTATTTTTGAAAACATGGCAGAGCAAGGCCCCCCCAAGGTAATAGGCAGTTGTAAAGTGGATCTGGCGATTCTCGGGGTGCCACCATTCCAGATGAATGAGGTAATCAAGCTATCCAGTTTCTTAAAATAGGCATTTGGGATATGGACAGGAGTCTGTCGGAAGATATACAAAAACTTTGGGAGGACAGTCACTTTAACAAGATTAACCCGTCCGACCGGGGTAAGGGGCAAAGTTTTCCAAGCAGCGCCTCTCTGAGTCAGTAGGGACAGCACCGGAGTCAGGTTAAGAGGGATGAACTGTGTCAGGTCTCTGTGAATTACCACTCCTAGGTACCTAAACTGTGAAACCCGTTGCAGAGGGCGGTCTGCAGGTATAGAGGCCTCCGAGGGGTGTAGCGCGAAGATAAAAGACTTTCCCCAGTTAATACAAACCCCTGAGTATTTACCGAACGTGTCAATAAGTGCTAGGGCCGCCCCAAGGGAGTCAGAATAATTCCGTAAATACAGCAGGGTATCGTCCACATAAAGAGATATTTTCTCCTGGACCGGACCTATAGGGATACCACGAACCTCTGGAGAGAAACGTAGCAGAATCGCCATTGGCTCAATGGCCAGCGCGAAAAGGGCTGGGGATAGCAGGCAACCCTGCCTAGTACCCCTATAGAGACGAAAGGGTGGAGACAGGACTGACCCCGTGCGGACTCTAGCTGTAGGGGACCTGTATAGGGATTGTACCCAGGAAACAAATCTAGGCCCAAAACCAAACCGATACAGGACCTCCCATAGGTAATTCCATTCCACCGAATCGAATGCTTTCTTTGCATCCAAGGAGGCCACTGCATCGAATTCGGCGAGGGAACTCTGGGCACCCAAAACCGTATAGAGCCTATGGAGATTTATGTCCGTGCCTTTGCCGGGCATAAAGCTGGTCTGATCCTCATGAAACAGGGTGAGGATAACCTCGTTAAGTCTCCCAGCCAAAACTTTAGTAAGGACCTTAGTGTCCGTGTTGAGGAAGGAAATGGGACGGTAGGAAGAGCATAGTGCAGGATCCTTACCCGGCTTAGGAATGACAACTATGACCGCTTCGGCCATGGAGGGGGGGAGGGTGTCATTCCTCAGGGTTATAACCATCATTTCATGCAGTTTAGGTGACAGCTGTTCCCCATATTGCTTATAGAACTCCGGGCAGGTTTTCCCTGCCTGTAATTCTCCTAAAGCCTGCTGAACCTCCTCAAGAGTAATTTCGCTATCCAAGTGCGCACGGGCCTCGTCGCTAAGAGTCGGGAAGGTGAGCTGCCCAAGGAAGGAGTCTAATTCCTCCGCTGAATAGTCCACCTTAGAGGAATACAGGGCACCATAGTATGAGGCAAAGCGTGCATTAATGGCCGCCGGGTCTCTCTCTATCGTCCCATCAGCAGTTTGAATACGGGCAATAGTGGTGACAGGTTGTTGCTCCTTGGCAAGCCAAGCCAGGAGACGGCCAGTCTTCTCCCCCTGCTCAAAGATGCGCTGCATCTGGGCCAGCTGCTGCTTATTCACCTTAGCCACTCGGAGAAGCATGGCCTCACGGTAGACCGCCTGCATATCCAAGTAGGTGATCGGGTTATGGGTAAGAACGTATTGGGATTCCAGTGCTTGTGCTTTAGCCTCAGCCTCCTCAAGACAGATTCTATCACCATATCAAGATTGGGATATGGATGATTGATAGCATCCCCGAATGCACGCCTTGAAGGCGTCCCACCTATTGTACATAGGCATAGACCCCGCATTAGTCACCCAGAAATCAGCAATGCATTTGGAGATCTCAGATTCAATCCTCTCATCAGAGATCCAGTAGCGGGAAAGCCGCCACAGTCTCTCTGACGGGGGTGTCTGGGTCCACAAATTAAGGAGTACAGGAGCATGACCCGAGATACCCCTGGGGAGTATGCTCATCTCTCGCACCTGGGGGAGTAGCCCCCCCCCGCTAACATACACTAGGTCAATCCTGGACATGGTGCGATAGTAGATGGAATGACATAAGTACGCCCTGTCAGTCGGAAATTTCCAACGCCAGACATCAGTGAGACCATACAGTGACGCCCATCTCTGTAGGGGGAATCACTGCAGGTGTCCGGGGTCAGCCTATCCAGGGACGGGTTCGGGACCATGTTGAAGTCCCCAGCAATAATGAGATTATCCATGGGGTATCTAGAGAGGATAGGAGCCAAGGACTTCAGAAGGGATATCGTGGCCTGTGGCGGTATGTAAAGGCCCAGGATCAGCATTTCCACAGTATCCACTACGGCATGTAGTAGCACGTACCTGCCATCCGGGTCAATTTTAACATCCAAGAGGGTATAAGCTAGGGATTTGTGGATGAGTACACTAACCCCCCTGGCATATCCAGAATAGGTGGCATGATAATAATGACCTACCCAGGGTTTCTTCAGGCCGAGGACTCTGCGTCCCACCAGATGCGTCTCTTGGAGGATACAAATGTAGGGAGAGTACTTCTTAAGGTAGGCCAGAACAAGGGCTCTCTTGATCTTATCATTAAGTCCGCGGACATTCCACGAGAGTATTTTAACCGGTGCCATGACCTTGAGGACATATTATAACTACTAGGGGGATCATATTGGAGCTGACATAGAGGAGGGTACCTATCGTGCATACCAGAGTGACAACAGTTAAGACATTGGTCACCCGGCTCATAGTTTCAACATGGGCCAAAGCAGGTGACCAAGGTATACCACTGCAAACAGTTTCATAAGGTGTAGAATATTGAGAAAAGAAAAAGAACAAAAAAAACAGACTTAACAAATAAACCCAACTCCCCCCACCCCGCACATCCGCTGGGAAAACAGGAGTCCATACACCCCAAACCAAACCCATTAAACCATAGGAGGGCCTCCTATGGGGTCAACTGGAGAAGCAACTGACCCCTTAACTCAGGAGTGGTAGGTGAAAAACCGGTGGTCCAGTGCATCCCGGGGAGGCTACCACCCTCAGACCGAAACAATTTATATATTAACAGGAGGTTAGGGGATCCAAATACAGTACAAAAAGAAAAGAGGGGGGAAAAAACACCTAGATACAGCTAGGGGCATACACTTGAACGTTGCAAACAAGTAAAAAAAATGAAACGGGGGTTAGAAGAGACTAGAGTCTTGCCAGGACATAAACTGTCCCAGTGCTCCCCAGGGAAAAAACAAGGCCCCCCCAACACCCCATACCCCGCAACCGGTGATCAGGGGGTACACAGGTGCCAGGTGGGGGGGACCATAGTTCCACAGTCTGGTCATTAGTCAATTCACCCCACACAAGGCGGGGAGTCTCAGTACAGTTCCAGGGAGCCTGTCTTGTGTGGTGTAGCTCCCCCCGAACCCCGCCATGAGCTAAGGGGTTATCAGCCAAACCAGTAGTGTTCCGCGGCATACAAACAGGGTTGTCAGGCGGCTGATCAACAAAGAGAAGGGGGGGAACAGTCCAGCACCGCCATGGGGGGGGAAAGAACACAGGGAGCAACGTCTAAGTACAAATATATTAAACAGGGGAGGTAGTCATACAATTACCGGTGCAGGGTGCCCACCACCTGCAGATTGTTCCTTCGGCTGCGGTTTTCACTGTCTTCCGCCCGCGACTCGAGGGTCTTCACTCTCACCTGGAGGGTATGGAGCGATGCACGTGGTCTCTAATGGAGTCCTCTGCATCGCCCACTCGCGGCTCCGCCTCCCCCAGCCGCTCTCGGATTTTATCCATATCTCTCTGCATCAGACCAAAATCCATTTGCAGGGTGTCGATCTTACCCGTCAGAGTAGTCTGGCACCCAGTGATGGCCTGCATGAGGGCCTGGAAGCAATCCTCATCCGTTGGCCCTGCTGGAGCAGGCGCCATTTGAGACTCCATGTGTGTGCGGCCTACAGGGCCCTGCTGCTTCTGCTGAGGAGAAGCTTTAGGAGAGGATCCACCTTTCCGTCCGGAACCAGATTTGCCTCTTCGCATGCCCGAGGAGCATCGGGTGACAACAGGGTGAGAAGGTAGGAATAGATCCCCTAAAGAACGGATAAATTAGGTCAGGAAGAGCGGAGCTCCACTCAAGCTCCACTCAAGCACGTTCGTTCAGGTCGCCAGCTTGACCACGCTCCCAGAATCTTTCCTTTAACAGAGCTGGAGCTCAGAACATTAACCACCCTGGCGTTATGATTATGTCAGATTTTTGCGACTCAAAGCGGTACAATTGTTTTTCATAGAAATCCAACGCTTTGTAGGTTTTGCTAATTTCTATCGGAAATTACTTAAAGCGGAGGTTTCAAATAAATGTTTTTTTTCTTCTGGTATTGAATAGATTTCGCATTATAAATAATCACTCACTCGTTTGAGGTTATGAAATATCCCATGTCCGTTTTCGGGCAAAATAAGAACTTTAAAAATGCGAGCACAGCAGTTCCCATTTTGCTTGTGGGCATGTTGAAGCCCACAAGCAATGATTTCCTGTATGCTGATTGTTGCCATCACAACGGGCGGCGTCATTGAATGTTCACGCCCCGTTGTGATGGAAATCCTAGTACGGCGTTCCGCAATGACTCCTGGGAAGCGTGACACCAAGCTCCCAAGAGTCATCGCGGCGCCGGGTAATACAGTAGCCACGCCTACTCCCGCGGGAGTCAAGTCCCGGAAGTCAATCTGCAAACGGCAAGAATAAGGTATTTACAGAGGGAAAAAAAAAAAAACATTTGTCAAGTGAACATGTCTGCAGTGTGCTGAAGGGGATAAGATAAAGTTGTTAATCTGGGTGGAACTCCGCTTTAAAGGGCTCTCAGGCATCATCGCTCCTATTACTCAGTTAACCAAGCAGGGCACCCGTTTCCATTGGTCTCCGGAGGCTCAGGTTGCATTTGCAACCCTTAAGAGACTGTTTACCTCTGCCTCTGTCTTAAAGCGGAGTTCCACCCAAAAGTGGAACTTCCGCTTAAACCACTCTTCGCCCCCCTACATGCCACATTTGGCATGTAATTTTTTTGGGGGGAAGTGGTGGCTTCAGTAGGAGTGGGACTTCTTGTCCCACTTCCTTCTTCCGCCCAGGGACCTCTTAGGCAACTCGTCATATCGCCTAAGGCGGCCCCTCCCTGTAGGCGATCAACTGGGACACGTGACAGGTCCCAGGCAATCGCCTGTCCACTCAGATTGCGCAGCGCCACTCGCGCATGCGCAGTGAGTGCCCGACCGTGAAGCCGAAAGCTGTCACGGCCGGGTGCCCACAGTTAGAATGGAGGCGCCAGCGGAGAGGAGGGGGAGAGGAGCGAAGCTCTGTTCAGCCGCGTCGCTGGACAGTGGAACAGGTAAGTGTCTGTTTATTAAAAGCCAGCAGCTACACTTTTTGTAGCTGCTGACTTTTAATAAACATAAAAAAGGCTGGAACTCCCCTTTAAAGCATCCTGATTCTACTCTGCCATTCGTCTTGGAAGTTGATGCCTCAAAAATTGCTGTTGGAGCAATACTTTCCCAACGACAGGGGACCAGAGCCCTGTCACACCCAGTTGCTTTCTTCTCCCGTAAATTATCAGCAGCAGAGAGGAATTATGACGTTGGAGACAAAGAACTGTTGGCAATAAAGTCCACACTGGAGGAATAGCGATACCTGTTAGAAGGGGCAGCCCATCCAATCCTGATCTATACAGATCATATGAATCTGGAGTATCTAAAAATCTGCAAAGAGATTAAGGCCACATCAAGCCAGGTGGGAATTATTTTTCTTCAGACTTTCTTTCAATGTCACCTACCGGCCCGCCTTGAAAATCACGAAACCTGACGCATCGTCTCGTATGTTCCATAAATCTAAAGAAATCTCTCCCCCGGACACCATCCTGTCTCCAGCAAATTTTTTTTTGGTACAGGAATATTTGTTCTTACAAATCAAACAAGCCTCCGCGGGGTTGGCGCCCCCCGCTGAAACAGAGTTACAGGCGAGAGATGGCCTATTCTGGTACAGAAACAAGATCTTCATACCTGAGAATCTACTGGACATTTTGGCATAACTAAAACTGCTGATCTTGTGCAATGCGCGTTTTGGTGGCCTCAAGTAGCTGGAGATTCCAAAAGATATGTGGAATCCTGCACCACTTGCATTCGAAGCAAAAATAGTAGAACCAAGACCTGGGGGTTGTTAAAACCATTGCCTGTTCCGGACAGACCGTGGAAAATGTTATCCATAGACTTTATTGTAGAGCTGCCCCCTGCAGAGGGTCATACCACCATCTTTGTGGTGGTGGACCAACTGCCCAAAATGGCACATTTCATCCCAACGAAAGGAACACCCTCAGCTCCCGAGACAGCGCAAGCGCCCCCCCCCTTCCTGGACCATACCAGGCCACATGCATCTGTAACCGTCAGTATTGCTCTGTTCTCCAGCTTGGATCGCTTTTCACTTGGAATATAGGCATATGCTTTACATCCAAATACTCTGATGTGCCCTATGCTAGGCTTTGATCCATGCCACATTTAGAATGGAGTGCTTTTAATGGCTCTTGAGGGTAGTCTGTTCTGTAGGTAGGTTGCACTACTAGTTGAACTACTTCTCCCCAGTACTTGGGAGGTAGGTTGGCATCCAACAACATGCATCTGGCCATTTCTATAAGAGTGTGATTTTTCCTTTCTGCTACACCGTTTTGTTCCGGAGTGTATGGTGCAGTTGTCTGGTATACTATTCCTTGTCTCTTCAGATATGAGGCCACTTCTTTGCCTATGTATTCTCCTCCATTGTCAGTGCGTATTATTCCTGGTTTGCATTGAAATTTGTTGCTAGACATAGCAACGAATTCTTGAAGTTTATCTGATGTTTCATCAGATAAGTAGTTGTGTACCTGGAATAATCATCAATGAAAGTCAGTAGATATCTGTTCCCGCCTGACATGGGAGTTTTCATTCATATGTCACTGTATGCGCTGCAGGTGGTGGGTGGTTTTTCTTTGAGATGCCTGTGGAAGGTGAGCACGTGTGGCTTTTGCTTCAATACAGCACTTGCATTTCATGAGCACTTTGCAAGGCGCTATTGTTAAATCTTCTGAATAAATCTCTTTTCATAATGTTCTGTATAGCTTCTGGACTTCTGTGTCCCAGCCGCCTGTGCCATAAGTGAATACATTTGCTATGTAGGTCATTAGAGACTATATTGGCTTGCTGGTCTGTGGTAATGAGCCTGTATAGGTGATCATCCTGTTTTCCTTTTGCAATGTATTGCTTATTATTGTGAATTGTGCATTCCTCACCCTGGAACTTAACTGTAAGGCTATTGTTTGCAAGACTTTTCACTGATAGAAGGCTACCTTCTAGTTCTGGAACATACAGAACTTTTTTTACAAGGATACTGTGGTGACCTCTTTGTGGTGTAATGCAGTTCAGGAAGCCCTGGCCTTTACCTTCTGAAGTGATGCTTTTCCTATTTGCTAGAAGGTGTGAAGAAGGTCTCATCACTAGTCAAGTGGCTTGTCACTCCTGAGTCTATGCACCAGCCATGTGGCTTGCCGCTCTGTGTCACTTTTAAAAGGTTAAGTGTCTGCAGTTTCCTTTGTGGCTGCTTTGACTCTTTCTTTTGTGGATAGCTCTAGCTTTCGCTGCTCGGCTTTCCAGATAGAACAGCAGTGGCGGCCGGTGGTAATTTTTTTTGGGGGGTGGCAAACAGTACCCCTCCGTCAGTCAGCAGTCGGGTCTGGTGCACTTACCCTATCTATGCAGCGCTTCACCGGCTGCTTCCCTTACTCGGTGGCAGCGACAGCTTTCCCTTCCTCTGCTCTCCACGGGCATCGGCGGCTTCCGTTTCCTCTCTCTTCTTCGGCGGCCAATCAGGAGTCTTCTCTTTTCGGCCAATCGGAAAATGGGTCTCTGACCTGCTTCTGATTGAGGATTAGTGTTACAACAGCCAATATTCATTGGCTGTTGTAACACCTGGGTGGGCTCATGGCGCAATGCTCTGCGCTCCGAGCTCACCCTATTTTAAAGCCTATTAGAGCCTATGGCTCTAATCAAGTGCTTCAAAAAAACACCCCCGTTGCTGTAATTCAGGTGCCCGGTGTCCTGAAAGGGGTCGAAAGCATGAATAGGGGGTGGCCGCGGCGGGCCATGCATAGATTCATGCTATGCATGAATCTATCCATTATTCATATAGAGGGTGGCGTAGATAAAGGGGGCGGTGCCCGGGCACTCCTAATGGACGGACCGCCGCTGTAGAACAGTCTCTGCTTTCTTTGTTGTGCTTTGTGCCTCTGTATATCTTAAGAGCTTTGTCATCATGGTGCACTTTTTCTTTCCTTCTGTCATATTTAGGGATGAGCCGAACACCCCCGGTTCGGTTCGCACCAGAACCTGCGAACGGACCGAAAGTTTGCGCAAACTTTAGAACCCCGTTAAAGTCTATGGGACTCGAACGTTCGGAATCAAGAGTGCTAATCTTAAAGGCTAATATGCAAGTTATTGTCCTAAAAAGGGTTTGGGGACCCGGGTCCTGCCCCAGGGGACATGTATCAATGCAAAGAAAAGTTTTAAAAACGGACGTTTTTTCGGGAGCAGTGATTTTAATGATGCTTAAAGTGAAAAAAAGGTGAAATATTCCTTTAAATATCGTACCTGGGGGTGTCTATAGTATGCCTGGGAAGTGGCAGGCCCTATATACTCTGAACAGCAGTATACAGGCGGTGCAAATAAGACAGGGACTGTAGGTTTGTTGTTAAGTAGAATCTGTTTGTAATTTTGAACTGGTACATTTTTAAAGTGTAGCTCCAGACAAAAAAATAGGATTTTTTACTCACCGTAAAATCCTTTTCTCTGAGTCCATGGACCGACACAGCTTCTCTATTGACAAAGTGGGTATTATCCGTTAATTAGGAGTGACTAGGCAGAAAAACTTGTAAAAAGTGTTGCATCACACCTTCTACAGTACCGCCCAGGGGGCGGACCCTCTGGGTATAACCTCGCATTCTGCATCTCGCAGATCAGTTCATCAAAAAGCAGTACAAACTTAAAAGGAGGGGTGGGTGCTGTGTCGGTCCATGGACTCAGAGAAAAGGATTTTACGGTGAGTAAAAAATCCTATTTACTCTTTCGTCCATGGACCGACACAGCTTCTCTATTGACAAAGTGGGACGTCCCAAAGCAGTGTCAGAGAAAAAACGAGGGGTGGTAACAGCATAAAAAAAAAGATCACCCCAAAACACAAAACAGCACTCCTCCAACGGAGGAGTTGCAACTCTAAACAGCCGCTTGCAAAACTTTGCGGCCGAAAGAGGCATCCGAAGATGCACCTACATCAACTTTGTAGAATCTTGTGAAAGTGTGAGCGGACGACCAAGTCGCCGCTTTACATAGTTGGGAAACAGACGCTTGATGTCGGAAAGCCCAAGAGGCACCTATTGCCCTGGTCGAATGCGCCGTGACAGGAAAGGGGGGCGCCTGACCCTTTAAGGCGTAAGCCTGGATTACTATCTGTCGGATCCACCTAGAGATGGTAGCCGATGAGACTGCTTGGCCCTTCTTGGGACCAGCCACCGAAACAAACAGTGAGTCTGACTTCCGGAACAGGGAAGTAGCAGATAGGTATACGCTCAAAGCTCGGACAACGTCCAAGGAATGCAACGCCGACTCCTTAGGATTTGACGGATGAGGACACAAGGATGGAAGTACAATGTCTTCGTTGAGATGAAAAGCCGAAACGACTTTCGGAAGAAAGGAAGGCTGCGGCCGCAGCACCACCTTATCCTTGTGGAAAATCAAATAGGGAGCCTTGCAGGACAAGGCTGCCAGCTCAGTGACTCATCTAAGTGACGTAACAGCCACCAAAAAGACCACTTTCTGAGAAAGTGTCAATAGGGGAATATCTCTAATCTTCTCAAACGGTGCCTTCTGAAGCACCGAGAGGACCAGGTTCAAGTCCCACGGAGGTAACGGGGGACGGACCAGAGGGGCCACATGTCGAACCCCCTGCACAAATGTACTTACGAGAGAGTGAGTCGCCAGGGGTTGCTGAAAAAAGACAGCCAGGGCAGATATCTGACCCTTAATCGTACTTAGGGCAAGCCTTTGGTCCACCCCATGCTGTAAAAACAGCAGGATTCTGGAAACCAAATAGGTACGCGGATGCCATTTCATTTCCTCACACATGGAGATGTAGGCCCTCCAAGTGCGGTGATAAACCTTCCTAGAGGACGGTTTTCGAGCACTTCTCATAGTAGAGATTACTGAGTCTGATAGGCCCCGGTCTCTCAGTACCTGGTTCTCAACAGTCATGCCGTTAAAGCCAATGACTGTAAAGCAGGATGGAATATGGGACCTTGCGATAGCAGGTCCTTCCGTAGTGGTAGGCGCCAGGGGACGTCTGCTACCAGACGTACTAGATCGGCGTACCAAGGACGCTGAGGCCAATCTGGAGCGATTAGGATCATTGGAATTCCCTCTGCCTCCACTCTGCAGAGCAGAATAGGAAGAAGCCTTAAGGGAGGGAAGGCATAGATTAGCCGATACTGACCCCACGATGCTACCAACGCGTCCGTTGCATCTGCCCATGGGTCTCTTGACCGGGCCACAAATCTCAATACCTTCCGATTGAGTCGGGAAGCCAGAAGATCTACGTCTGGTGTGCCCCATCTTTGGCAGAGGAGTTGGAACACCTCCGGGTGTAAGGACCATTCTCCCTGGTCCAGCATCTGGTGGCTCAGGTAGTCCGCCTGCCAGTTTTCCACACCCGGAATGTACACGGCCGATAGTGCCGGTACGCTCTTCTCTGCCCACTTCAGGATGCGAGCAACCTCCGATGCTGCAGCTGAGCTTCTTGTTCCTCCTTGATGATTGACATATGCCACCGCTGTGGCGTTGTCTGACTGGATCCTGACTGGACGCCCTTGCAGTCTCTGAGACCATTTGAAGAGGCACAGCTTGATCACCCGGATCTCGAGGACATTGATCGGCAGGAGGGCTTCCTCTGGGGTCCAGCGACCTTGCGCCGACTGGACACCCCAGACTCCCCCCCAACCTGTAAGGCTGGCGTCCGTCGTGATCACTATCCAGTAAACCGGAAGAAATGACTTCCCGGTCATTAGAGCCGGTGCTGTCAGTCACCATACCAGGGATCTCCTGACTAGGTGGCTCACTCGGATTTGATAATCCAGAGATGAAGGGCATCTGTTCCATCTGGACTAGGGATGAGCTCGGTGTTCGAGTCGAACATACGTTCGACTCGAACATCGGCTGTTCGATCGTTCGCCGAACAACGAACGATTTGGGCCGTTCGCGCCTAATTCGCGGCCCACAATGCACTACGCCATCGCAGTGTCATCCAGGCGCTGTGATTGGCCAAGCATGCACTGTGACCCCGCATGCTTGGCCAATCACAGCGCCGGCAGCGAGGAGAGCAATGATTGGCCACAGGCAGGATGCCTGTGGCCAATTATTGCTGAGGGTGTTTAGTACACGCCCCACACTATAAAAGGCCGCCAGCACGGCGGCCTAGTGTAGTGTGTTCCGGAGCAGGGAAAGAGAAGCATAGGCAGGGACAGTGACATTTTTTTTTCTTGCTTAACCTGGATTCCTTTAGTTTAGGGAAAGAGAAGGATAGGTAGGGAGAGTGTCAGTGTGTTTTACTGTGCTAATCCTTGTTTGTAGGGACAGGGAAGGACAGTGAGGGAAATTCTCCTTGTGCTATACTGTGCTAAAGCATTGATCATCAACCATCTTTAAAAAAACATTTTTTATAGGGACAGAAAACTATAGGTAGGGAGAGTGTCAGTGTGTTTTACTGTGCTAATCCTTGTTTGTAGGGACAGGGAAGGACAGTGAGGGAAATTCTCCTTGTGCTATACTGTGCTAAAGCATTGATCATCAACCATCTTTAAAAAAACATTTTTTCTAGGGACAGAAAACTATAGGTAGGGAGAGTGTCAGTGTGTTTTACTGTGCTAATCCTTGTTTGTAGGGACAGGGAAGGACAGTGAGGGAAATTCTCCTTGTGCTATACTGTTCTAAAGCATTGATCATCAACCATCTTTAAAAAAACATTTTTTATAGGGACAGAAAACTATAGGTAGGGAGAGTGTCAGTGTGTTTTACTGTGCTAATCCTTGTTTGTAGGGACAGGGAAGGACAGTGAGGGAAATTCTCCTTGTGCTATACTGTGCTAAAGCATTGATCATCAACCATCTTTAAAAAAACATTTTTTATAGGGACAGAAAACTATAGGTAGGGAGAGTGTCAGTGTGTTTTACTGTGCTAATCCTTGTTTGTAGGGACAGGGAAGGACAGTGAGGGAAATTCTCCTTGTGCTATACTGTGCTAAAGCATTGATCATCAACCATCTTTAAAAAAACATTTTTTCTAGGGACAGAAAACTATAGGTAGGGAGAGTGTCAGTGTGTTTTACTGTGCTAATCCTTGTTTGTAGGGACAGGGAAGGACAGTGAGGGAAATTCTCCTTGTGCTATACTGTGCTAAAGCATTGATCATCAACCATCTTTAAAAAAACATTTTTTATAGGGACAGAAAACTATAGGTAGGGAGAGTGTCAGTGTGTTTTACTGTGCTAATCCTTGTTTGTAGGGACAGGGAAGGACAGTGAGGGAAATTCTCCTTGTGCTATACTGTGCTAAAGCATTGATCATCAACCATCTTTAAAAAAACATTTTTTCTAGGGACAGAAAACTATAGGTAGGGAGAGTGTCAGTGTGTTTTACTGTGCTAATCCTTGTTTGTAGGGACAGGGAAGGACAGTGAGGGAAATTCTCCTTGTGCTATACTGTGCTAAAGCATTGATCATCAACCATCTTTAAAAAAACATTTTTTATAGGGACAGAAAACTATAGGTAGGGAGAGTGTCAGTGTGTTTTACTGTGCTAATCCTTGTTTGTAGGGACAGGGAAGGACAGTGAGGGAAATTCTCCTTGTGCTATACTGTGCTAAAGCATTGATCATCAACCATCTTTAAAAAAACATTTTTTATAGGGACAGAAAACTATAGGTAGGGAGAGTGTCAGTGTGTTTTACTGTGCTAATCCTTGTTTGTAGGGACAGGGAAGGACAGTGAGGGAAATTCTCCTTGTGCTATACTGTGCTAAAGCATTCCTCATCAACCATCTTTGAAATCCTTGTTTTTTGGACAGTCAGGGAAATTGTCATTGTGCTATTCTGTGCGAAAGCAATCATCCTCAACCATATTTAGAAATCCTTAAGTAAAGGGACAGAGAAGGACCCCTGAAGGTAGCCCTTATTGCTTTTTTCCCATCTCCCTGCAGGCCATCCATTAGAATGTCTGGAAGGCAAACAAGGAGAGGCAGACAGTCAGGAGGCAATAAAAGAGGGCAAGCAGGCTCTGTGTCTGGGGGCAACAGTGCTGGTCGTGGACGCGGTGCATTGTCATCAGCACATGGCCATGGGACACGCTTGTCCTTCTTTTCGGCAGCTGGACATGTTGAGCCACATCATGCCGAAGACTTGGTAGAGTGGATGACCAAGCCCTCCTCCTCCTCCTCATCCTCTCTCACCCAGGCTCAGGGTACTGGCAAAGCAGCTGCCAAAGCGTCCTCTTCCCTGGTATCAATGTCAGACTCATCATCAGTCACTCCTTCCCTAGACCCACCATGTCCTCCTCCTGAGGAGTCCCCCGAACTGTTTGAGCACAGTGTTGGGTACATGCTCCAGGAGGATGCCCAGCGTTTCGAAGGGTCTGATGATGAAACCCAGCTAGAGGAAGGCAGTAGCGTGAGAGCAGACAGAGGGGATGCTCAAGAAGGACACCAATCTGGCAGTCATGTTCCAGCAGCTGCAGCATACTGCCAGATTGGCTCCAGTGATGAGGAGGGTGCCTAATAGGAGAGAGGAGGAGGAGGAGGATGAGGAGGAGGCACATCTCCAACGAAGCAGGATGCCCTTTGGTGGCCAGCGTAAGGGCAGTACACCGACGGAATCACACCGCAGAGCTCCGCCTGTGCAGGGCGCTGCCTCTGCCCGTCATTCAAAAAGTTCTTTGGTGTGGGCCTTTTTTGAGGCTAGTGCATCAGATCGCACAGCTGCTGTTTGCAACATATGTCTCAAGCGTATATCGCGTGGCCAAAACATCAGCCGCTTGGGTACCACATGCCTGACCAGACATATGTTGACCTGCCATGCAGCTCGTTGGCAAGCCTACCTCAAAGACCCACACCAAAGAACAAAGCGGACCTCTCCTTGCACCGCATCAGCTGGGATCTCCAACCCCACTATAACTTCAGTCCTCTCTGAAACATGCACTGAGAGGAATGAAGGTGTAGAATTAGGTGTGTCACAGCCAAGTACTTGCGGCCACTCTGCTAGCAGTACACCGACGTCCGATTCTAGCAGGCAAATTTCCCTGCCCCAGCTGCTGGACCGTCGAAAGAAGTTCACTCCCAGCCATCCACATGCCCAGCGGTTGAATGCTAGCTTGGCTAAATTGCTAGCGCTTCAACTGCTGCCTTTTCAGTTGGTAGACTCGGCCCCCTTCCGTGAGTTTGTGCAATGTGCGGTTCCTCAGTGGCAGGTTCCCAAACGCCACTTTTTCTCACGGAAGGCTATTCCGGCTCTCTACCGGCATGTGGAAGGCAATGTCTTGGCCTCGCTGGACAGGGCGGTCAGCGGTAAGGTGCATATTACCGCTGACTCATGGTCCAGCAGGCATGGACAGGGACGTTACCTTTCTTTCACGGCCCATTGGGTCACTCTTTTGGCAGCTGGGAAGGATGCAGGACAAGGTGCAGTAGTGTTGGAGGTTGTTCCACCGCCACGCCTCCAAAATGCTACTACTGGTTGTGACACACCTCTCTCCTCCACCCCCTCCTCTTCTTCCTCCATGGCCTCTTCCTGTGCTTTGTCCTCTGAACCAGCGGTGCTCCGTAGCCGTTCAAGGGGCTACGCAAGTACGCAGGCAAAAAGATGCCATGCCGTGCTTGCGCTGGTGTGTTTGGGGGACAGAAGCCACACTGGGGCAGAGGTCCTGTCTGCTCTGCAGGGCCAGGCCGAGAGGTGGTTGACACCACGCCAGCTTAAGCCAGGAATGGTGGTTTGCGACAATGGCACCAACCTCCTCTCCGCCCTCCGACAGGGACAACTGACCCATGTGCCCTGTGTGGCTCACGTCCTTAACCTGGTGGTGCAGCGGTTCTTGGGCAGGTACCCGGGCTTACAGGATGTCCTGAGGCAGGCCAGGAAAGTCTGTGTGCATTTCCGCAGATCTTATAATGCCAGTGCTCGCCTGTCTGAGCTGCAAAAGGAGTTGAACCTGCCCAAGAACCGCCTTATATGTGACATGCCCACCAGGTGGAACTCAACGTTGGCCATGCTGCAGCGGCTGCACACGCAGCAGAGGGCCATCAATGAGTACCTGTGCGACTACGGCACCAGGACAGGGTCAGGGGAGCTTGGTTTTTTCTCCACGCCAGTGGGGCATGATCAGGGATGCATGCACTGTCCTGGCACCATTTGAGGAGGCCACGAGGATGGTGAGCAGTGACAGTGCATGCATCAGTGACACTGTACCTCTTCTCCACCTGTTGGAGCACACGCTGCGTGGAATAATGGACAGGGCACTTGAGGCAGAACAGAGGCAGGAAGAGGAGGACTTCCTTGCCTCTCAAGGCCCCCTTTACCCAGACAGTGTTCCTTCTGTCCCACCCATCGCACAGGAAGAGGAGGAGGAGGAGGAGGAGGAGGATTGTGTCAGCATGGAGGTGGAGGCTGGCACTCAGCATCATCAGCAGCAGTCTTTTAGGGATGATTTACAGTCCCAAGAAACCAGTGGACTTGTACGTGGCTGGGAGGAGGTGGCTGCGGATCATGTCGTCCTTAGTGACCCAGAGGACTCCGGACCGAATGCCTCAGCTAACCTACGCTGCATGGCCTCCCTGATCCTGCAAAGTCTGCGGAAGGATCCTCGTATTCTTCGGATCAAGGAGAGGGACCATTACTGGCTGGCCACTCTCCTTGATCCACGGTACAAGGGTAAGGTTGCGGACCTTATGTTACCGTCGCAGAGGGAGCAGAGGATGAGACAACTCCGGGAGGCCTTGCAGAAAGGTCTGTGCAACGCGTTCCCAGAGACTGGGAGGTTACAAACTCCTGGTCCTGGACAATGAGTTGCTGAGGCTTCGGCCAGTCAAAGAAGGAGCGGTGGGGAAGGTGGCCGTCTGACCGATGCGTTCAGACAATTCTTTAGTCCGCAGCCCCAAAGTATGATCGGTTCCAGCAACCATCGCCAGCGTCTGATAAACATGGTGCAGGAATATCTAGGGGCAAGGTCAGACTTGGACACCTTCCCCACCGAAAATCCTCTGGCTTACTGGGTCTTGAGGATGGATCACTGGCCAGAGCTTGCACAGTATGCAATTGAGCTACTGGCCTGTCCTGCATCCAGCGTTCTTTCGGAACGCACATTCAGTGCTGCTGGAGGATTTGTCACGGATCACAGGGTGCGCCTGTCCACCGACTCGGTTGATCGACTGACTTTCATCAAGATGAACCAGTCTTGGATCACCACCAGCTACCACACACCAGATGCTGATATAACAGACTAATTGATTTTAACATGTCACATCCCTTCAAGACTGATGCTGATGCTGAGTGCCTGTGCTGTTATGTTGACTGGCTATCCTCCTCCTCCGAGTCCTCAATGATACGATTGATGATGATAGCTTGGAAGATCATTTTTGTTTATGGGTGCCGCCACCAGTGGCTAAGGCCCAATTTTTCAGCCCCTGTTTAACAGGGGCGTGTAATTAAAATTTTTGAAGCAATACTTTGCAACAGGGCTCATTGCTGTGCTCCAAGTACAGTATCTGTGAGGGGTTGGAGTGTTGTGCCACCAGTGCCTAAGGCCCAATTTTTCAGCCCCTGTTTAACAGGGGCGTGTCATTACAATTTTTGAAGCAATACTTTGCAACAGGGCTCATTGCTGTGCTCCAAGTACAGTATCTGTGAGGGGTTGCAGTGTTGTGCCACCAGTGCCTAAGGCCCAATTTTTCAGCCCCTGTTCAACAGGGGCATGTAATTACAATTCTTGATCTAATAATTCACAGCAGGGCCCATTGCTGCACCCACCAAGAGTAACTCTGAGGGCTTACAGTGTTGTGGCAACGCCACCACCACCACCACCACGAAAGGCCCAATTTTTCAGCCCCTGTTCAAAAGGGGCATGTAATTACAATTCTTGATCTAATAATTCACAGCAGGGCCCATTCCTGCACCCACCAAGAGTAACTCTGAGGGCTTACAGTGTTGTGGCAACACCACCACCACCACCACGAAAGGCCCAATTTTTCAGCCCCTGTTCAACAGGGGCATGCAATTACAATTCTTGATCTAATAATTCACAGCAGGGCCCATTGCTGCACCCACCAAGAGTAACTGTCAGGGCTTACAGTGTTGTGGCACCAGCACCACCATCAAAGGCCCAATTTTTACTACCACTGTTCAACAATTATATGTAATTTACAATTCCTGATATAATAGTTGACAGCAGGGCGTTCCAGCACCAACCAAGAGTAACTGTGAGTGCTTACAGTGTTGTGCCAACACCAACAACTAAGGGGCCTATTTCTGCAGAGTATATACGGCAGGTCCCTACTTTCAAACATCCAACTTACAAACGACTCCTACTTGCAAACGCAAGAAGACAACAGGAAGTGAGAGGAAATCTACCCCTAGGAAGGAAAATTCTCTCCTGTAAGAATTAATATGGGAGAAAGGTGTCTCCTCTGTACTGATGCTTTATCACCAATCCTTGTTTCAAGAAAAACACCACATTTCAAAAACAGTTGTCATTGGGACGGAAAGTGAGGTGAAATGTTCTGAACAGGGGCACAGACAGCAAAACAAATGTTACAGGGGTGATAACCCTTACCTATGTTTTCCAAAAAGTTTAAAAATAGATTTTTGGGCTGGAGCTACACTTAAACAATGTACCTGTTCAAAATTACAAACACATTCTACATAAGAACAAACCTACAGTCCCTGTCTTGTATGCACCGCCTGTATACGGCTGTTCAGAGTATATAGGGCCTTTTTTATTTTGTGTGCGGTGTTCCCCTTAATATCCATACAAGACCCAAAGGGGCTGGTAATGGGCTGGGGTAGGGGGGGGGGTCATGGGGTAGCTATGCCATTTTTCTTAAAGATTTTCATCCATATTACCGGGACCAGACATTACATTAAAGCCGCAAGCAGTTTTAAATGGCTTTTTTTTCCTTTAGAAGTGTCATTTTGTGCAGGGACAGTTCTAAACACGGGAAACACGTGGCACTTCACAGGCATACTTTAGACACCCCCCAGTTACGATATTTAAAGGAATATTTGACTTTTTTTTTTCACTTTATGCATCATTAAAATGACTGCTCCCGAAAAACGACCGTTTTTAAAACTTCTTTTTGCATTGATACATGTCCCCTGGTGCAGAACCCGGGTTCCCAAACCCTTTTTAGGACAATAACATGCATAATAGTCGTTATAATTAGCACTTTAGAATTCGAACGTTCGCATCCATTGTATTTAATAGGGTTCTAATGTTCGTACGAACGTTCGGTCCGTTCGCGGGTTCTGGTGCGAACCGAACCCGGGGGTGTTCGGCTCATCACTAATCTGGACAGAACTTCCTTCTGTAACACTCGAGTGTGGTATTGAGCATATGGGACCGCCTCGAAGGAGGCTACCATGAGGCCCAACACTCGCATGCAAAAACGGAGTGACGACCAATTCCTGGAAGTCAGCTGCCGTACTGCAGCCCGGAGGGTCTGCAACTTCTCCACAGGGAGGAATACCTTTGCCTCTGAGGAATCCAGAATCAACCCCAGGTACACTAGGCGTTGAGTGGGCACCAATACTGACTTTTGCGTGTTTAGTATCCAACCACAGTCTCGAAGAGTCTGACAGGTAATGGACACGCTTACCTCTAATTCTGAGCTTGAAGGGGCCTTCAGCAGAAGGTCGTCCAAGTAACCTGTGATAGCGATACCCCGCTGTCTTAGAAGTGCCAGAATCGGAGCGAGCACCTTGGTGAACGTCCTGGGTGCTGAGGCAAGGCCAAATGGGAGGGCCACAAACTGGTAGTGGTTCTTCCCGATAGCAAATCGCAGAAACCTCTGGTGTCTGGAGTATATGGGGACATGCAGGTACGCGTCCTTGATGTCCAAGGAGGCCAGAAAGTCCCCTGGATGGAGAGCCGTGACTACAGATCGAACCGACTCCATCCGAAATCTTTGTACTTTCACAAAGCAATTGAGGGCTCTGAGATCCAAGATTGGACGAACCCCTCCTTTTTCGGCACAATGAACAGATTTGAGTAAAAACCCTGACCCCGTTCCTGTTCTGGAACTGGAATAACTACCCCGCGTTCCAGTAGACCCTGGACCGCCCCATACAGGGCCTCCCGGTCGGTAGTAGCTGGAGATTGGAGGTGATGAATCTGTCCGGTGGACAAGAGAGAAATTCTATCTTGTAGCCTGAGGAGATTACTTCGCAAACCCACCTGTCGGAGACTAGAGCAGTCCACTGAGTCGCGAATTTGCGAAGACGTCCCCCCACCCGAGAGCTGGGTGGGGGCGGACCTTCATGTGGACGCAGATTCGTCCGCAGGCTTGTTGGGTCTGCGGGACCAAGGACGCTTTTGTCCTTGGGTAGGCGCTTTATCGGCCTGGGGTCTTTTCCCTGTCGCCTTAAGGGGGCGAAAAAAACGCTTACGTGCAGTAAAGGAGGGCCCTTGCCCTTGGCGTGGTCTCTTACCCTTGCTAGTTTGGGGAAGCAAAGTACTTTTACCTCCTGTGGCATCCTTGATGATGTCATCCAGAGAAGCCCCAAAAAGTCTGTCGCCCTTAAAAGGCAGATCCAACAGGGCTTTCTTGGAAGTCTGGTCCGCAGACCAGCCCTTTAGCCAGATCAGGCGGCGTATTGCTACTGCATAAACCGAAGCTCTTGACAGCAGGGGAATAGTATCCATGTCTGACTCGCAGACAAACCTAAGGCCCTGGACCAACTGGTCGGCCAAAGTTATCTCATTAGGAGGAGCATCTCGCTCCTTTAACCCCTGGAGTAGCAATTTTGCCCATTCAGTAAGTGTCTGAGACATTAGGGCCCCCGCCAATGCCGGGCGTACTGCCGAGCCTACCACTGAGTATAAGTAGCGAGCGAGTGCTTCCGCCTTCTTATCCACAGGGTCCTTGAAAACAGGAGCCCCTTCTACTGGAATAGTGGTGGCTCTATTAAGTCTGGACACCGAAGTAAGCCCTCACAGTTACTCTTGGTGGGCGCTGGAACGCCCTGCTGTGAACTATTATATCAAGAATTGTAATTACATGCCATTGTTGAACAGTGGTAGAAAAATTGGGCCTTTGGTGGTGGTAATGGTGGTGCTGGTGCCACAACACTGTAAGTCCTCACAGTTACTCTTGGTGGGCGCTGGAACGGGCCCTGCTGTGAAATATTATATCAAGAATTGCAATTACATGCACCTGTTGAACAGGGGCAGAAAAATTGGGCCTTTGGTGGTGGTGGTGTTGCCACAACACTGTAAGCCCTCACAGTTACTCTTGGTGGGCGCAGGAATGGGCCCTGCTGTGAAATATTAGATCAAGAATTGTAATTACATGTTTCTGTTTGTCATGTACCTGGGTGTATTTGAACCGGGATCTTCCTGGTCCCAAAGCTGCAGCCTTACCTGTTGCGCTACTGAGCAGATCTAGACTTTTGGAAATGTCCTCTCAGTATTAAACAATACCTTGGACTCACTAGCCCCACCTACTGCCAGCTGTGGACAATTTTCAATCAAAGCAGCCCTTAAAAAGGAAGTGATGCTATCTCTCAGCGCCCGTTTGTGTGGAATAGCTCCCTGGGTGTTGTGACTGCTTTTTGATCCTGATTTTCGTGTTGAACTTCTGCCTGAATTCCTGACTACTCTCCAGCCTGCTGATTTTGTACTTCACTGCCAGCTCGTGTATGACCTTTGCCTGCCTGACCACTCTTTGGATTTCGATCGTGTACCATTTTGCCTGATCTGTTGCCAACCTAATCTGCCTGACTACGTTTTCGCCTGAATCCTCAGCACACAAGTTCCACTTCGGACACTACCTATCACAGGTACCTTACACTGTTGAACAGGGGCAGAAAAATTGGGCCTTAGGCGCTGGTGCTGGTCCCACAACACTGCAACCCCTCACAGATACTCTAGTTGGAGCGCAGGAATGAGCCCTGCTGCAAAGTATTGCATCAAAAATTGTAATTACACGCCCCTGTTAAACAGGGGCTGAAAAATTGGGCCTTAGGCACTGCTGCTGGTGCCACAACACTGCAACCCCTCACAGATACTCTAGTTGGAGCGCAGGAATGAGCCCTGCTGCAAAGTATTGCATCAAAAATTTTAATTACACGCCCCTGTTAAACAGGGGCTGAAAAATTGAGCCTTAGCCACTGGTGACGGCACCCAGAACCAAAAATGTTCTTACAAGCTATCAGCATGATCATTGAGGAGGAAGAGGATAGTCACTCAGCATAATATGGAAAATAATAGTGCAGCGCTACCTATAGACCAGTAAAACTGGACTGTAACTCAAATGTGACTATAAACATAAACACAACGGAAGGGGCAGGTTAAATATCCCAACCCAATGTACAAAGTGTCCACAACACTAAACGAAGTGATGAGTGTCCAAAAAGGTGAATAAATGGCGTGGAGTGGATGGAGTAATTCTTGCACAGATCTTCACGTGAATGATGACATAAATGTGTGCTTACTGGAAATGTTGGACCCGAATGTCATACGACAGCGGATCAATCAAGCTTAAGAGTATCCCCAGCGGCTGTTCACAGGGACGTCACCGAATCATTGATGGATGATGAAATATACCAGCTGGACAATCAGATGACCTCAATCCCGGATGGAACCAAACGGATCGGAAGTTTCTCAAAACTTCAAAACCCTCAGGGCTGGAGATCTCTCTCTGGATCCTGGTACTCAACCGGACAGTGGGGTACAATCGAGCTTGAATATACAAATACCCCGACGAGGGTATTGCAGGGAGACCGAATGGAGAAACTGAAAAAAACTTTTCCTCGCCGAATCATGCAAAGAGGTCTGGTCTATAGGTAGCGCTGCACTATTATTTTCCATTTTGTTTGAATTTTGTCACATTCCAGTACAGCTGCTTCACTTCCCTCTTTAGGGTGGTTAATATTTATGTGTGTTTGGGTAGCGCATTTATTTCTTTTTTACTCAGCATAACAGAATAGTCACTCAGCATCAGCATAGGCAGTCTTAAAGGGATCTGACATTTAAAAAAAAAATATTCGGTTACATCAGCATCAGGTGCTTGGTAGCTGGTGGTGATCCAAGACTGATTAATTTTTATGAAGGTCAGTCGATCGACCGAGTCGGTGGACAGGCGCACCCTGTGATCGGTTACAAAGCCTCCAGCAGCACTGAATGTGCGTTTCGAAAGAACGCTGGATGCAGGACAGGCCAGTAGCTCAATTGCATACTGTGCAAGCTCTGGCCAGTGATCCATCCTCAAGACCCAGTAACCCAGAGGATTTTTGGTGAGAAAGGTGTCCAAGTCTGATCTTGCACCTAGGCATTCCTGCACCATGTAAAACAGACGCTGGCGATGGTTGCTGGAACCGATCATACCTTGGGGCTGCGGACTAAAAAATTGTCTGAACGCATCTTTCAGATGGCCACCATCTCCACCGCTCCTTCTTTGACTGACCGAAGCCTCAGCAACATGTTGTCCAGGACCAGGAATTTGTAACCTCCCAGTCTCTGGGAACGTGTTGCACAGACCTTTCTGCAAGGCCTCCCGAAGATGTTTCATCCTCTGCTCCCTCTGTGACGGCAAGATAAGGTCCGCAACCTTACCCTTGTAACGTGGATCAAGGAGGGTTGCCAGCCAGTAATGATCCCTCTCCTTGAGAGCATGAATACGAGGATCCTTCCGCAGGCTTTGCAGGACCAGGGAGGCCATGCAGCGTAGGTTTGCTGAGGCATTCGGTCCGGAGTCCTCTGGGTCACTCAGGACAACATGATCCGCAGCCACCTCCTCCCAGCCATGTACAAGTCCATGGGTTTCTTGGGACTGTAATTGATCCCTTGAAGACTACTGCTGATGCTGAGTGCTAGGCTCCACCTCCATGCTGACACAATCCTCCTCCTCCTCTTCCTGTGTGATAGGCAGGCCAGCACGAACACTGTCTGGATAAAGGGGGCCTTGAGAGGTAAGGAAGTCCTCCTCTTCCTCCCTCTGTTCTGCCTCAAGTGCCCTGTCCATTATTCCATGCAGCGTGTGCTCCAACAGGTGGACAAGAGGGACAATGTCACTGATGCATGCACTGTCACTGCTCACCATCCTCGTGGCCTCCTCAAATGGTGACAGGACAGTGCATGCATCCCTGATCATGACCCACTGGCGTGGCAAAAAAAACAAGCTCCCCTGACCCTGTCCTGGTGTCATATTGGCAAAGATACTCATTGATGGCTCTCTGCTGCATGTGCAGCCGCTGCAGCATAGCCAACGTTGAGTTCCACCTGGTGGGCATGTCACAGATTAGGCGGTTCTTGGGCAGGTTGTATTCCTTTTGGAGGTCAGCCAGCCGAGCACTGGCATTATATGACCAGCGGAAATGCACACAGAGTTTCCTGGCCTGCCTCAGGACCTCCTGTAAGCCCGGGTACCTGCCCAAGAACCGCTACACCTCCAAGTTAAGGACGTGAGCCAAACAGGGCACATGGGTCAGGTGTCCCTGTCGGAGGGCGGAGAGGAGGTTGGTGCCATTGTCACAAACCACCATTCCTGGCTGAAGCTGGTGTGGTGTCAACCACCTCTGAGCCTGCCCCTGCAGAGCTGACAGAATCTCTGCCCCAGTGTGGCTCCTGTCCACCAAGCACACCAGCTCAAGCACTGCATGGCATCTTTTTGCCTGCGTACTCGCGTAGCCCCTTGAACGCCTACGGAGCACGGCTGGTTCCGAGGACAAAGCACAGGAAGAGGCCATGGAGGAAGAAGAAGAGGAGGGGGTGGAGGAGAGAGGCGTGTCAGAATCACCAGTAGTAGCCTTTTGGAGGCGTGGTGGCGGATTAACCTCCAACACTACTGCACCTTGTCCTGCATCCTTCCCAGCTGCCAGCAGAGTCACCCAATGTGCCGTGAAAGATAGGTAACGTCCCTGTCCATGCCTGCTGGACTATGAGTCAGCGGTAATATGCACCTTACCGCTGACCGCCCTGTCCAGCGAGGCCAAGACATTGCCTTCCACATGCCGGTAGAGAGTCGGAATCGCCTTCCGTGAGAAAAAGTGGCGTTTGGGAACCTGCCATTGAGGAACCGCACATTCCACAAACTCACCTAAGGGGGCAGAGTCTACCAACTGAAAAGGCAGCAGTTGAAGTGCTAGCAATTTAGCCAAGCTAGCATTCAACCGCTGGGCATGTGGATGGCTGGGAGCGAACTTCTTTTGGTGGTGCAGCAGCTGGGGCAGGAGAATTTGCCTGGTACAATATGACGTCGGTGTGCCGATAGCAGATTGCCCGCAAGTACTTGGCTGTGACACACCTAATTCTACACCTTCATTCCTCTCAGTGTAGGTTTCAGAGAGGACTGAAGGCATAGTGGGGTTGGAGATCCCAGCAGATGAGGAGCAAGGAGAGGTCCGCTTTGTTCTTTGGTGTGGGTCTTTTAGGTACGCTTGCCAACGAACTGCATGGCAGGTCGACATATGTCTGGTCAAGCATGTGGTGCCCAAGCGGGTGATGTTTTGGCCACGCGAGATACGCCTGAGACATATGTTGCAAATAGCAGCGGTGCGATCTGATGCACTCGTCTCAAAAAAGGCCCACACCAAAGAACTTTTGGAATAACGCGCAGAGACAGCAGCGCCCTGCACATGCGGATCTCTGCGGTGTGATGCAGTCGGTGTGCTGCCCTTAAGCTGGCCCCTGGAGGGCATCCTGCTTAATTGGAGATGTGCCTCCTCCTCCCTCCTATCAGGCACCCACGTGGAGTCAGTGACCTCATCATCCCCTCCCTCCTCATCACTGGAGCAAACCTGGCAATATGCTGCAGCTGGGGGAACATGACTGCCAGATTGCTGTCCTTCTTGGGCACCCCCTCTCTCTGGGCTCACGTTACTGCCTTCCTCTAGCTGGGTACCATCATCGGAGCCTTCAAGACGCTGGGCATCCTCCTGGAGCATGTACCCAACTCTGTGGTCAAACAGTTCGGGGGACTCCTCAGGAGGACATGGTGGGGCTAGGGAAGGATTGACTGATGCCATTGAGCCGAGGGAAGAGGCCGCGTTGGCAGCTGCTTTGCCAAAGTACCCTGAGCCTGGGTGAGAGAGGATGAAGAGGATGAGGACGGCTTGGTCATCCATTCTACCAAGTCTTCGGCATGTTGCGGCTCAACGCGGCCAGCTGCCGAAAAAAGGACAAGCGTGTCCCACGGCCACGTGCTGATGAGGATGCACCGTGTCCACAACCAGAACTGTTGCCTCTAGACACAGAGCCTGCTTGCACTCTTTGATTGGCTTGTGACTGTCTGCCTCTCCTTGTTGGCCTTCCAGACATACTAATGGCCTACAGTGAGATGTAGCTGCACAAAGCTGGGATGTATATATATATACTGATTATACTGCAGCTAGCAGAATCAACTGCCTGCCTGTAGTATTATTAGTATGAGAACACCAGCAATTGTCTTCAGGTAGCTTTAGGTGCACACTGTGCAAAGGACACAGTGCACTAACTGTAAATACTGCAGCTGCCTGCCTGTGGTATTAATATGATCAGAACACCAGCAATTGTCGTCAGGTAGCTTTAGGTGCACACTGTGCAAAGGACACAGTACACTAACTGTAAATACGGCAGCTGCCTGTGGTATTAATAGGATCAGAAGAACACCAGCAATTGTCTTTTGGTAGCTTTAGGTGCACACTGTGCAGAGGACACAGTACACTAACTGCAAATACTGCAGCTGCCTGCCTGTGGTATTAATAGGATCAGAAGAACACCAGCAATTGTGTTCAGGTAGCTTTACTTGCACACTGTGCAAAGGACACAGTACACTAACTGTAAATACTGCAGCTGCCTGCCTGTGGTATTAATATGATCAGAACACCAGCAATTGTCTTCAGGTAGCTTTAGGTGCACACTGTGCAGAGGACACAGTACACTAACTGTAAATACTGCAGCTGCCTGCCTGTGGTATTAATAGGATCAGAATACACATACCGCTTAGAATTAAGGCCAAATAGTTCTATCTTGGTCTCATCAGACCAGAGAATCTTATTTCTCACCATCTATGAGTCCTTCAGGTGTTTTTTTAGCAAACTCCATGCGGGCTTTCATGTGTCTTGCACTGAGGAGAGGCTTCCGTCAGGCCACTCTGCCATAAAGCCCCGACTGGTGGAGGGCTGCAGTGATGGTTGACTTTCTACAACTTTCTCCCATCTCCCGACTGCATCTCTGGAGCTCAGCCACAGTGATCTTTGGGTTCTTCTTTACCTCTCTCACCAAGGCTCTTCTCCCCCGATAGCTCAATTCGGCCGGACGGCCAGCTCTAGAAAGGGTTTTGGTTGTCCCAAACGTCTTCCATTTAAGGATTATGGAGGCCACTGTGCTCTTAGGAACCTTAAGTGCAGCAGAAATTTTTTGTAACCTTGGCCAGATCTGGGCCTTGCCACAATTCTGTCTCTGAGCTCTTCAGGCAGTTCCTTTGACCTCATGATTCTCATTTGCTCTGACATGCACTGTGAGCTGTAAGGTCTTATATAGACAGGTGTGTGGCTTTCCTAATCAAGCCTAATCAGTATAATCAAACACAGCTGGACTCAAATGAAGGTGTAGAACCATCTCAAGGATGATCAGAAGAAATGGACAGCAGCTGAGTAATATATATATATATATATATATATATATATATATATATATATATATATATATATATATATATATATATATATGAGTGTCAGAGCAAAGGGTCTGAATACTTAGGACCATGTGATATTTACGTTTTTCTTTTTTAATAAATCTGCAAAAATTTTAACAATTCTGTGTTTTTCTGTCAATATGGGGTGCTGTGTGTACATTAATGAGGAAAAAAATGAACTTAAATGATTTTAGCAAATGGCTGCAATATAACAAAGAGTAAAAAATGTAAGGGGGTCTGAATACTTTCCGTACCCACTGTATATATATACAACACCTAGGATGCATATACAGTTGTAGCGATACCTCCAACTAAGGAGGCCGCAGAATTAGATTTGGGCCCTGAGTGCAGCTCCGCCAACCCCCGGCAATAGGCTCTACCCCCTTCTGGCACAGCTAGTAATAACAATCAATGATATGTCCTATGCAATAGAATAACTAAGCAAGGACACAGTAATGAATTGCAATAGATAGAGTGTTTTACTCATTAATTCTCAATATGAATAAAGGGGGTAACAATAATCACAGTTCTAAACAATCACTCCTAAGGGCAGCGTCCTGCCACTCTAACACACTATATAGTAACACACGCTACAAGTGCGCCATACGGGCGACCGTTAACTAAGTGCCCTATGGCGCAGCAATCAAACACGCTAGAATCCCCACCAGGCCTGGTTCTAATATTTAGCTTAGTCCTTCTTTCTTCACCGGCAGGTCTGTAATGGTGGTGCACTTAAACAGAGTATAACTTTGTAATCCAAGGGGTATGAAAATAACTTGTAGGCCACGGCAGTCTATAGGCCTATACACAGCGACAGTATCTAAGCTGGGCTTATGCCCTCTCACCCGCCGGACTACGGATCCAGTCCGGGGAAACCTCCACCGGCCGTGTCACACACTCTCGATCTCTCCAACGATCGGGTCCCCGATCCGACAAGGCGGTAGCTCACAAAGTCAGATGCCACCCAGGCTCGCAGAGGGGAGGATGGAAGGCTCTTCGGTGCAGAGCAAGGCCTCAGGCTTCAGGCCTTGCCCCTCCGACACATCTGCACAGGAGAATCCGTCCGTGAAGTCTCGTGTCCCCAAAGAGGCCGAGCCCGGCCCCGCCTCTTCCTTTTATAACCCCTCCCATGAGTCTCTGCGGTGGAACGTCACAACAAGAATGGGGTTATGGGTAATGTAGTTTCTTCCCAATATAGGGGAACACCCCGCTACACACTCCCCCCACTTAAACTCTTTGGTCCCCAAAGATAAATTTTAGCAACAACTATATACAACATTGGACAATTCTGAAAACGATGTTGGGATAGGGGATTCCCACCATAACTGAGGGGTTGAATTCCCTTGCCCACAGGTCACATTATCTTGGGTGGCCTGACTAACTGTGCCAGAGAGTGAGCTGGGGTTGCCCTCCACCAAATGGACAGTGGAGGGATCCGGAATCTCAGCATTTCTCCTAGCAGTGACCACAGAGTCTTCCGAACTGTTCCCCATCTGGGGGTAGGTCAGCTTCTTAGGAGGTTGAATGACTCTTCGAGCTCTTTGCTCTCTTGGAATCTCTGGCTCTGGCGCCTCAGGCTCCTCTTCCTCGGAGTAACTATCATGGGCATCTTCCCAGTAATCTGTTGAAGGACTGAAAGGGATAAATTCTGTAGCCTCTGGGTTCAGCGTTTCATCTGTGGTATCTTGGGTGACTGGAAGATCTATGATAGAAGTTCCTGGAGTTGGGGAAGACCACAGCCAATCAAGCTCTCCTTCTTCATCTCCACTAAGTTGGGAGGCTTCTCCATTTCCAGCTCGGGAGGTCTGTGACCGAGTGTGCGGTCTAGGAGTATCCAAGATAGAGGCCGGTGCGGGGGAGTCTCCCACGGAAGGTATTCTAACTGCCTCCGTCAGTGGGAGCAGGTGGTTTCGATGCCATGTCTTCAGTGGGCCTACCTTTCCCTCTGGCTTCACCTTGTAGACAGGTAGGCCCGGCAACTTCCTGCAGATGACATAAGGTTCAGATCTCCATCTGTCTGCAAGCTTGTGCTTTCCGGGGACTCCCAGATTGCGCAACAGTACTCGATCCCCGGGCTGTAGGTCTTGTACCCGGACCTTCAGGTCGTAATTTTTTTTATTCCGAGCTCCCCTTTGATCTGAGGCCGCTTGAGCTTGTTCATAGGCTACTTTCAGGCTGTGTCTGAGCCTATCCACATATCCTCTGTGAGAGGTGACGGAGGAATGGTCCAGTGAGGTGCCAAAAGCCAGGTCCACCGGTAGTCTCGCTTCTCTCCCAAACATGAGTCGATATGGGGAATAGCCTGTAGCATCACTGATGGTGCAGTTGTAAGCATGTACCATGGCTGCTATGTGTTTGCTCCAATGTTGCTTTTTCTCGCTTTCCAGAGTCCCCAACATGTTGAGCAGGGTTCGGTTGAACCTTTCCGGCTGAGCATCTCCCTGAGGATGGTAAGGTGTAGTTCGAGTCTTCCTGATTCCCAACGAATCCAAGAGCTTCCGGATCAGCTTACTCTCGAAGTCCCTCCCTTGATCTGAATGGAGTCTCTGTGGCAGCCCATAATGGACAAAATACTTCTCCATAAGTACCTTGGCCACGGTGGAGGCCTTCTGATCTTTGGTGGGGAAGGCCTGGGCATACCGGGTGAAATGGTCGGTTATCACCAGAACATTTCCTAGTCCACTCAGGTCGGGTTCGAGGCAGAGAAAGTCAATGCACACCAGGTCCATAGGCCCTTGGCTCTGTAGATGGCCCATTGGGGCAGCTTGATGGGGCAAAGTCTTCCTCTGGATGCATCGCGCACATGAGTGGCAGTACTCCTCTACCTCTGCCCTCATGCAGGGCCAATAGAACCGACTTCTGACAAGTTGAAAAGTCCTTTCAGCCCCTAGGTGGCCATGATTGTCATGCAAGGCCATCAAAACAGTCTCCCGATGTTTCTCTGGGAGGAACATCTGCCACTTATCTTCTGAATCATCAGAGGGGCCCCTTCGGTAGACCACTCCCTGATGCAACTGCAACCTATCCCACTCCTTCCTCAGTAGGCGAGCTTCTTTGGAGGGTTGACGCATGAGTATGTTTGGATCCTGATTTTTCAAGGCCTCCAGGACCAATCTCCCCATGGGGTCTTCCAATTGGTCACACCTTAATTCCTTTTTGGACAATCTTGGTAGGTTGCCCTCTTCCAATTGAGCTACTCCACAGTAGTTTTTGGGGACTCCCACCGTGGTAACTCCTATTTCCTCTGCTCTGGAGCATCCTCGGGCTTGGAATGCAGCTCCTTGACAAAGGGCCTGCACCCCGTCCGGTGCCACTTGGGTCCAATCTTCTATTTCAATGGTCGGGGAATGAGATCTTCTGGACAAGGCGTCTGCGTCTCGATTCCCCACTCCTGGTCTATACTTAAGGCTGAAGTTAAATCCAGACAGTGCGGCCAGCCACCTGTGTCCAGTGGCATCCAGCTTGGCCGTGGTGAACAGGTAGGTAAGGGGATTGTTGTCGGTCTTCACAGTGAACTCTGCTCCGTACAGGTAGTCTTTGAGCTTGTCTACTACCGCCCACTTGAGGGCCAGGAACTCCAGCTTGTGAGTGGGGTAGTTCTTCTCAGAGGGGGTCAGGCTTCTACTCACATAGGCAACAGGCCGCAATTGCCCCTCATGTTCTTGGTAAAGTACTCCTCCCAGACCGTCGTGACTAGCATCCACGTGCAGTTCATAGGGTTTGGTTGGGTCTGCATAGGCCAAGACTGGTGCAGTGGTCAGGCTCCTCTTCAATTCCTGGAAAGCCTCTTCACACCTCTGATTCCACTGATCTCTGATGGACTCTCCTGGCCTCCTGGGCCCCGATCCATCCTCCTCTCCTTCAGTCTTGAGCAACTCATTCAATGGTCTAGCAATTCGAGCAAATCCCTCCACAAACCTTCTATAGTAGGAGCAGAAGCCCAAGAAGGATCTGAGTTCTGTTACTGTGGTGGGCTGTGGCCAGGAGGTAACTGCCTCCAATTTCTCAGGGTCTGTGGCCACCCCTTCTTCAGATACTATGTGCCCCAGATAGTTCACGGAAGACTGGTAGAACCGACACTTCTCAGGCGAAAGCTTAAGTCCTTCCTCACTGAGTCTTCTCAACACTTTCTCCAGCCTCTCTTCATGTTCCTCCAAGGTTCTCCCAAAGACAATGACATCGTCTAAATATACAAGGACTTCGATCAAGTTCATGTCCCCTACTGTCTTCTCCATGAGACGTTGGAAAGTAGCTGGGGCTCCAGACAGACCTTGGGGCATCCGGTCGAATTCGAAGAACCCCACTGGGGTTATGAAAGCTGTCTTCTCCTTGTCTGCTGGGTGCATCGGAATCTGATAGTACCCACTCTTGAGATCCATAACGCTGAACCATTTGGCTCCAGACAAGCTCTGTAGGGCATCCTCTATCCTCGGAGTGGTGTATTGGTCAGGTATGGTTCTCCTGTTGAGAGTCCTGTAGTCTATACAGAGCCTCAATGATCCATTCTTCTTTCGGACCACTACTATGGGAGAGGCATAGGGGCTTCTGGACTCCCGTATCACACCAGTCCTCTTGAGTTCTGCAAGTTGTTCCCTCAGATCCTCCAGATCTGCTAGCGGGACCCGCCTGACCCTCTCTCGGAAGGGCTTATCTTCCTGGAGGCGGATCCGATGGGTGGCACTTCTTGCACACCCCACATCAAACTCATCCTTAGAGAAGATCTTCTCCCATCTATTCAACTGGGCCTTGGCTCTCTCTTTCCAAGCCCTGGACAGATTCGGGTTTTCCATGGTCAGCTTCTCCCAAACATCCCCTTCTTCACCTGTCCTCTTCACTTCTGACAGGGTAACGGGGGCCGCCGGGCTCACCTGGCCTAGCAACATTCTGGCTGGGATGTCCATGGGGTCTTTGGTAGTATTCCTAACACTCACTGGAACTCTATAATGGGCCTTCTTCAGGACCTTCAGCGGAATCACTTCCGGTATCACCTCCAGGCCTGAGGATTCACCCCTTGGGTCTGACTCCAGCATGACAAAGGGACCAGGCTGCTTCCAGGTGAGCTTCACAGTGGCCCTGAGGCAAGCCACCTGTCCGGGCTGCAGCACCACTCCTTCTCTCCCCAGTCTCCACACCTTCCCTATCCCCTCTCCTGGGGTCTTCTGCTCCAACACTAACCGTTGGTAGGCTGTCTTCAGCATGGGATGGATGTTTGGATCTTGATGGCTCCTCATCTTCACCAGGGGGGTCAGAAGTCTTCTCACTAGATCCGTATTGGTGCCTATGATGAGGGACATCTTGCTGGCCCCGGGTGGTCTAGGACACACAACTGCCAGGGTGTCGAACACTTCTGTCTTCCCAGCCACAGAGGGGTCGAATGTCAGCTTTATGGGCAGATAACCATCATAGGGGAACCTCTGCGTTCCCAGGCCCCATATCTCCAGCTCTTCTATCTTCTGTATAGGCAAATGGCTTAAGTGCCTATCGTAGAAGTCTCTGTACAACAAAGTCACTTGAGCTCCAGTGTCCAGGAGGGCTTTCGTATATACTCCTTCCACCTGGATAGATACAGTGGGGGACGGGCCGACCAATTCTTCTGGGTACGGCCGGGTTGAGGTCACTTTCTTCTGAGGACTTGTCTTCATCCAGTTTGTTTTTGACTTTATTCTCTCTTGAGCCCGGTATGCATTGACCCTCCCCACCCTAATGGGAGTACAAACCCGCTGAGGGATGTTATTGTCTCTTGGTTGTAGGCATTTCTTCTTGGGAGTGCTAAATTTCTTCTGAGGGGTCTTGTCCCCTCTCTCTGGTGTGTATCTTGGTTGAGAGACCCTAGATTCCTTCTGAGGAGTTTTGTTCTCTCTCTTTTGCTTCCTTCCATTCAGTTTGGAGCTCACTGAAAGAGATGGGCACCCGGTTGACTCCCTCACCGGGGCCCTCTGGAGTTTCCCGCCGGCTGGCGATTATCCATTTTCTTCTTCTTGGGACTGGAACACCTACTGGCAAAGTGGCCACTGCCCCCGCAGTTGTAGCATAGCATCTCTTCTCGGTCCTGTATGGAGGCTGGTTCTGAGGTATTCGGGAACAACTCCTTTCTGGGGCTTGGTTTCTCTGCTCCACCTTGACCTTTTGCCATTATAGCAGTCATCATCTCCATCATCTGGGACATCTGCAACTTCAAAGTGTCCACCTCCGCTCCCCTATCGGGAGTCATGGCCGGTGTAACTATTGCTACCGGCTGTTTGACGGGCTCTATCAGGCGTTCTTTTTTTTTTTCTTCCAATATAGCCTCTTCCTCTCTAATCATTCGGATGAGGTCAGGGTACTCCAGATTCTTCCCATCCTGCCGGGCACGCAGTGTCCATGCAATTGGATCCATGGGTTGAGCTCCCCTCACTACCTGTTGAGCACGGGCCTCATCTACTTTCCCTGGGCTGATCCCCTTCTTTAGGATCATCCTATGCAGTATTTTGTCCAGGCGTCCCATATAGTCTGATAGTTTCTCACCTTCCTTCTGGTAGCAATGCTCCAGCTGATAAGCAAGCTCCGTGACTTTCTCTGTCCCACCAAACACATTCTGTAACACATCGAGGCACTCTTGTGCAGTACAATCTGCCTTGCTCATCTTCAAGTTGCGTACGGCCTCTAGAGCAGGCCCTTTCAAACTTTCCACAACCCTCTGTTTCTTTCTGCGGTCCGGAACTTCCCATTCCTCTAGTGCCTGAGTTGCGCTGTCTAGCCACTCCTCAAATCCCTCTTCTTCCAAGGGTACTGGTTTCCTTCCTGAAAACATCCGGAGTTTCCTGTACCCCGACATCGGGTAATCTGTGGGCTCTTTCTTGCACTGAGCTACAATCTCCCCCAGAACAGCGCATAATTCTGCACTAAGAGTGCCGGGGCTTGTCCTGGGACTCTTTGTGTCCTTCTGTGGGGATGACGGGGAAGATGGCTGCGGTGACAGTGTTATTTTTGTCTGAGGGTTATCTCTTGTGCGCGGCAGCGCATGCAGCAAATGATAGACCTGATCGTCCTCATCTTGTATGCTGTTGCCTCTAAACTGTTCAGGAATTTCTACCTGCCATTCCAGTAAGACATGTGAAAGTCCACCACTAGTTTTCACGTCTATCACCCATGGTTTGTGAATCGGTGATAGGGACATTATGAGTTGTATCATTGCTTGTGTCTGCCATATCCCCGGGAGTTCTATAACTGCCGTCCTGGCTGGGTCTACGCCCCATCTCTTATACCACTGTCCCACCTCTATCGGGTCCATGCCGGTAGCTTCTGGCGGTTTCACCGCTGTCTCAGTAATCCCGGATGTACGAGCCCCCACGTGTAGCGATACCTCCAACTAAGGAGGCCGCAGAATTAGATTTGGGCCCTGAGTGCAGCTCCGCCAACCCCCGGCAATAGGCTCTACCCCCTTCTGGCACAGCTAGTAATAACAATCAATGATATGTCCTATGCAATAGAATAACTAAGCAAGGACACAGTAATGAATTGCAATAGATAGAGTGTTTTACTCATTAATTCTCAATATGAATAAAGGGGGTAACAATAATCACAGTTCTAAACAATCACTCCTAAGGGCAGCGTCCTGCCACTCTAACACACTATATAGTAACACACGCTACAAGTGCGCCATACGGGCGACCGTTAACTAAGTGCCCTATGGCGCAGCAATCAAACACGCTAGAATCCCCACCAGGCCTGGTTCTAATATTTAGCTTAGTCCTTCTTTCTTCACCGGCAGGTCTGTAATGGTGGTGCACTTAAACAGAGTATAACTTTGTAATCCAAGGGGTATGAAAATAACTTGTAGGCCACGGCAGTCTATAGGCCTATACACAGCGACAGTATCTAAGCTGGGCTTATGCCCTCTCACCCGCCGGACTACGGATCCAGTCCGGGGAAACCTCCACCGGCCGTGTCACACACTCTCGATCTCTCCAACGATCGGGTCCCCGATCCGACAAGGCGGTAGCTCACAAAGTCAGATGCCACCCAGGCTCGCAGAGGGGAGGATGGAAGGCTCTTCGGTGCAGAGCAAGGCCTCAGGCTTCAGGCCTTGCCCCTCCGACACATCCGCACAGGAGGATCCGTCCGTGAAGTCTCGTGTCCCCAAAGAGGCCGAGCCCGGCCCCGCCTCTTCCTTTTATAACCCCTCCCATGAGTCTCTGCGGTGGAACGTCACAACAAGAATGGGGTTATGGGTAATGTAGTTTCTTCCCAATATAGGGGAACACCCCGCTACACAGTCATGGCCAAAATTGTTGGCACTCCAGAAAATCAAGTATTTCTCACAGAAAAGTATTGCAGTAACACATGTTTTGCTATACACGTTTATTTCCTTTGTGTGTATTGTAACAAAACAAAAAAGGGAGGAAGAAAAGCAAATTGGACATAATGTCACACAAAACTCCAAAAATGGGCTGGTCAAAATTCTTGGCACCCTTAACTTAATATTTGGTTGCACACCCTTTGTAAAAAATAACTGAAATCAGTCGCTTCCTATAACCATCAACTAAAACCACAAGGGTAATAAACATGTGTATAGCAAAACATGTGTTACTGCAATACTTTTCTGTGAGAAATACTTGATTTTCTGGAAAAAATCTGGGGTGCCAACAATTTCGGCCATGACTGTATATCCTCCATGCACTGTAACTGCAGCTAACTGACTCGCCTGCCTGCTCTATCTAACTTAAATCAAATGACACTGTCTCTCTGTCTATCTCTCTCCGCCGCCGCAACACACTACACAAGGCCGCCACGCAGGCGGCCTTATATAGTGTGAGGCGTGTACTAAACATCCTGAGCCATAATTAGCCAATGCCACCCTGGCTTTGGCCAATTACGGCTCTCTGTACAGATGGCGCTGTGATTGGCCAAGCATGCGGGTCATAGTAGCAATGCACTGCGATGCCGCAGTGAATTATGGGCCGTGACGCGCCACTCGAATTTGGCGCGAACGGCCCATAATGTTCGCAATTCGGCGAACAACCGAACAGGCGATGTTCGAGTCGAACATGGGTTTGACTCAAACTCGAAGCTCATCCCTAGTCATATTCATCAATTAATTTGCTTTTGACATATTCCACTGTCAGCTCCTGCTCGGATCTGGTTTCTAAAGGGTTAATAAGAGCAGTATATGTCTCTGGAAGGCTGCAGAGGATCAGGGCAGCAATATGATGGCACGCAGCTGCGCTATGATCTCTAGCATAGCATTCACGTGGTCACATATTTGCTGGCCTTCTTGTAGTCTCATCTTGTACAATTTTCTTAGCAAAAACAGTTTGCTGCATGGACTTGAACACTCATGCAGTGTTTGTAATGACGTCTACATACCTGTTTTCTCTGTTTTTATGTGGATAAGCTGGTCACCTTCCACTAGTAAGCTTAGAATTGCTTTTGCCTGTCTATCCTTCCAGTCCCAATCTTTCATCTCTCAGTTTGTGGGTCTGTCTGTATTCAGCACTTGCCACAAGTCATCCTTGGTGAGAAACATTTCCAGTTTAAACTTCCACAGCTGGTAATTGGCATTGTTTTCAGTAGCTTGTATACAGTATTCACTGACTTGCTGCACTCACTGAATGCTGCTGGGTGCCTGGGCCCATAACCTATTGTCAGAGTATTGAAATAATGCGCTAGAAGCTTCTTGGATACAGCAAATGGCTTTACTGGAGAATGCCAGATTATATCTTACAGCATGGAACAGGAAGAAGGAACATACAAGTACATGGGCTGAGATAGACAATGCATCCTGTTATATCATAGAAAACATGAACTATACACTATAATACTACAGCGCCACCTGCTGCATAGATAGGTATAATGCATATAGTATTGTCAGTTTGTAAAAGCAACTTTACATTACACGTTGTTGTTCTTCCAACAAAGACTACGTAGAAGCACAAGGAAAAAACACATCTGCATGCATTTTTGGTAGAGTTTGCTTAACAACCAGTCTCCTCCTATCCAAACAATGTATAAAGAATGAAAACGCATCAAAAACACAGGTAAAAACGTGCTACAAAAAAATGCATAATTATTCAGCAGCACCAAGGCTAAATCAATGTACAAAAAAAAATCCTTATGTGTCCTTAAAAATGTAAATATTACTTAGCTGTGCAAATTAGCCATATACTGATGCTGCTAAATTTTCTACAAAAGAGTTCATTTAAGTCTCGTACCCTAACCATTAACTTTTTTGCATTTACTGCTGTAAATGGTATTCCACTTGCTTCAAGAAAGCAAAATAAAATGCACATTATTCAAAATAAAATGCATAATTATTCAGCAGCACCAAGGCTAAATCAATGTACAACAAAAAATCCTTATGTGTCCTTAAAAATTTAAATATTACTTAGCTGGGCAAATTAGCCATATACTGATGCTGCTAAATTTTCTACAAAAGAGTTCATTTAAGTCTCGTACCCTAACCATTAATTTGTTTGCATTTACTGCTGTAAATGTTATTCCACTTGCTTCAAGAAAGCAAAATAAAATGCACATTAGTAAAACACAGTGCTGTCCTTGAAATAATTGGAACTCAGGCGCATGCGTGGAGGCTAGCGGGATGGTAATGCCTGACTAGAGCTCTGCTCCGTGAAGGGGAAAAAGCCGCAAGATAGATACAGCCTGCCATCCCAAATATACTGGAAAAGCTATGGCTGGGCGATTTCCCCCCCCAAAAAAATCTGCGATTTTTTTATAAAAAACTCGATTTACGATTCGATTCGATTTTTTTTTTTTATTATATTAATTAAAGTGCATCAACAAACAAAATTGCAAAGGCAAACCCTTTCTCTAACTGCAAAGTCAGTGTGCAACAAACACACAATATATTCCAGCGCTCATGGAACATACATTATTAACTATTGAAAACTCTTGAAACTCTGTGTGTGATTCCTTCTGTCCCAGCCTTGCTGCGATCCTGGCTCTGCATCCTTTTGGGTTGGAGGGCCCTCCACACGCTGGTCTGCCTGTTGTCCATCATTCAAGGTACTGTGCTCACACGGAGATCATGCCACAGGCTTTGTTTTGACTTTTTTAACCCCTCCTTGCTCCACGGATGTCACTGCAAGTTTAACAAGTTTGTCACCACTGGCAACTGGAGAGTTAAGATTCATTTGCCCTCTGCACATTTGGGATTGGATCCCTCTCTTTATTGTGATAAATGGACTAAGCTTTTTTATCAATTCTTCAAGAGTTTTCAATAGTTAATAATGTATGTTCCATGAGCGCTGGATTATATTGTGTGCATGTTGTGTATTTTGTACTTCTGGGTACGGATTTTTTCTTGCTGCGCTGGATCCTGTTTTTTCCCCCTTTTGGATACTTTGTACTTCCCAAAATATTTGGGATTTTTTTCTTATTATTATTATTATCATCCATTATATTTTTTTCTTTATCCACCAATTTAGCGCTTGTGACCTTTTGTTGTTTTTTGCAGTGTGCAACAAAGATTGTTAAACATCCAAATTATTAATACTGTATTTGGATTTAGCTAATAAAACAACAAAAAATCCTGAGGTTACTCTTAGTTGAATTGAACTGTGTCCATGCCTCACTGTACCCGTGTCTCACTGTGCCCGTGTCTCACTGTGCCCGTGCTTCAATCACTGTGCCCGTACCTGATGCAGATTTTCATGGTATACGGATTTTACTGCTACACCGGTGGCCATTCCAGTATTCAAAAGCCGCGCCTCCTCCTCGTCTGTGATAGGCGGAACACTCAATTTCCCAGCATTCAGTGTTCCGCCTATCATGGTCATTGTCAGGGGATACGCACCTGATCAGCGAGTCCGTTGGAGCAGAGAGAGGTCACCCGTACGGATCCGACTCACGGGCCCCTGGTAGTGCAGACAGGAGGCACGGGAGTGCGGAAGGGTAAGAGAGCCTGAGAGTGGTTCAAGAGAGCGGCTCCGGGTCCTGGGTTCAGAAGGGTAGCGAGCCAGGCGGGCTGCAGGCAGGTAGGTAGGCAGGCCGGTATACCGAGCAGCGTAGCGGGGCAGAAGCAGAAGGGGCGGTCAGACAGGCAGGGTTCGGCAACGTTCGGGCAATGTGGCACAGCGGGGTAGGCAGGTTCAGGGTCAAAGACAGGCCGAGGTCGGGTGCAGGCAGATAGCAAGGAAAGTCCAGTAACAAGCCGGGTGGTCAGAAGGTCGGATTCCAGGCGAACAACAGGAGCAGGATACACAGGGGACTGCAGATCAGACAGCACTGGTCTGAAGTGTTCCAGTAGTTTAAATAAGCAAACCGGCGTGCGCGGGCGCGCGCACGGCGCGCGCGTGCACGCGCCCGCAATGCGCGCACATGCACCCGCACGCACCGGCGTGCACAGGCACGCGCACCCGCGATCCAGGAAGTGTACCAGCGCAGATGGAAACATGCAAAACCACAGCGCGCATCGGCGCACGCGAACGCACACCGAAGCGACCACCGACGCGCCCGGCAAGGTACGTACACTGACAGTGCCCCCCCCTTTAGGGCAGCCTCCGGATGCCCAATTGAGCGATCTTCGTGGCGTTAGACCTCCTGAAAGCTTGCATGAGTTCCTCCGCATGTATGCCGTTTTCGGGTTCCCAAGAATTATCCTCTGGGCCGTAACCCCTCCACTTAATCAGATATTGTACCTGGTTGTGTCTCTTCCTACAATCCAGGATTGCCTCTACCTCAAACTCCTCCTCGCCGTCAATCAGAACCGGTTCCGGTGGGCCAATGTTACGGCCATCGAAGGGGTTAGGGACAACCGGCTTTAACAGAGTCACATGAAAGACTGGATGGACCTTCAGGGAGTTGGGTAGGTCGAGCTCATATGCTACATTGTTGATCCTCCGTTTTACCGAGAAAGGTCCCATGAACTTAGGGCCCAATTTCCTGGACGGGCAGGCCATCTTTAGGTTAATCGTGGATAACCACACCTGGTTGCCGGGCTCCAGAATGAGTTCCCCTCTCCTTTTCCTATCAAACATCCTCTTGTTGTACTCCTGGGTCTTGGACATGGTCTCCTGTAGGAGTTTGTTATTGAAGAAGAAGAAATCCATTGTTTCGGATACCGCAGGGACAGTGCATTCGGGTATGGTACTTGGCAAGAAGGAGGGATGGAATCCATAGTTGGCAAAGAATGGGGTTTGCTTAGTGGCAGAGTGCAGGGAATTGTTGTAAGCGAATTCAGCAATGGGGAGTAGGGAGGCCCAATCATCCTGGGAGAAGGAG
This sequence comes from Rana muscosa, assembly GCA_029206835.1. Lineage (NCBI taxonomy): Eukaryota > Metazoa > Chordata > Amphibia > Anura > Ranidae > Rana > Rana muscosa. The sequence goes on along the minus strand of CM055116.1, from coordinate 928,730,965 downwards.
GAAAAACAACGGAGGTACTGCTCCAAAGTTTGGTTGGTCCTCTCAGTTTGGCCATTCGTCTGGGGATGATATGCCGAAGAAAAAGCCAACTTGATTTCCAGGGAATCACAAAGAGCCTTCCAAAATCTGGAGGTGAACTGGGCGCCTCGGTCTGAGACAATACTTGCCGGAACTCCATGAAGCCTCACTATTTCTCTGATAAAAACCCTTGCCGTTTCCAAGGCGGAAGGTGTACCTTTCATGGGCAAAAAATGAGCCATCTTGGACAGCCTGTCAACGACAACGAAGATTGTGGAGAACCCTTCGGACAGAGGGAGCTCCACTATAAAGTCCATCGACACCATCTTCCAGGGTCTTTCAGGGACAGGTAGAGGTTTTAGTAGACCCCAGGCCCTCATCCGGCTATTCTTGTTCCGGGAGCAGATGTTGCATGAGTCCACGTATCTCTTGCAGTCACTACCCAGCTGCGGCCACCAGAACGTGCGCTTGATGAGCTCGGCCGTTTTCAAGGTACCAAAATGTCCGGCCAACTTGTGGTCATGGCAAAGCTCCAAAACAGCTATCCGAAGACCCTCAGGGACCAGAATCTTGCCCTCGTGCCTGATCAGACCATCTTGTGCCCTGACACAGTCCTCCGGAAGCAAGGTCAAGCCAGCAGACGCCCGCTTAATACGGGGCATAAGGTCTTCTTGGAGTAGCAGGAAGTTCCCGGCAGGGAGGATGGTGTCAACAGGTAAGTTCTCCTCAGGAGTGCTGAACATTCGGGACAGTGCGTCCGGTTTAATGTTTTTTGAGCCCGGCCTGTAGGTGATGTGGAACAAAAACCTTGAGAAAAAAAGTGCCCACCTTGCCTGCCTTGGCTTCAACCTCTTGGCTGTTCTCAGGTACTCGAGGTTCTTGTGGTCCGTGTAGACCAAAATGGGGTGTGCCGCCCCCTCGAGCAGGTAACGCCATTCTTCTAACGCGGCCTTGATAGCCAGGAGTTCCCGGTCACCCACGTCATAGTTACGTTCCGCCGTGGAAAGCTTGCGCGAGAAGAAGGCCACTGGAAAAAGTAAGGCTTTAGCCCCCTGACGCTGGGATAGCACAGCCCCCACTGCATTTTCGGACGCGTCCACTTCCAGGACGAAAGGTACTGCGGGATCAGGGTGCTTCAAGATGGAGGCAGAGACAAATAACTCCTTCAGTTTATCAAAGGCAGCTTGGGCTCTAGGGGACCAGTAGAAGCGGTCTCCTTGTTTGGTCAGTTCGGTAAGGGGGGCGACAATTGCAGAGAAACTTCTGATGAACTTCCGGTAGAAATTGGAGAATCCGATGAAGCGCTGGACCCCTTTTTTATCTGTGGGGGCAGGCCAGTCCAGGATAGCCGACACCTTCTGAGGGTCCATTTTAATGCCCTCAATTGAGATGATCAGACCGAGAAACTGGATGCTTTGCCGCTCGAACTCACACTTCTCTGGCTTGGCGTAAAGCCCATGTCGTCTAAGCCGAACAAGGACATTCCGGACATGCCTGCGATGGTCGTCTACAGAGGATGAGAATATTAAGATATCGTCCAGGTATACTATGACGAACAAGTCCAGGTAATCACGGAAGATGTCATTGACAAAATGTTGAAAGGTAGCCGGCGCGTTACACAGTCCGAACGGCATAACTAGGTACTCGTAGTGCCCGAACCGTGTGCGGAAGGCCGTCTTCCACTCATCCCCTTCTCGAATGCGGATCAGGTTGTACGCTCCTCGGAGGTCAAGCTTGGTGAATATGACCGCCGTTCCCAGCCTTTGGAACAGTTCCGGCACGAGAGGTAAGGGGTAACGGTTTTTAATGGTAATCCTGTTCAACTGCCGATAATCAATACAGGGGCGTAGGGAATGGTCCTTTTTTTCAACGAAAAAGATACCCGCACCTGCAGGTGAGGTGGACGGGCGGATGAACCCTTTCTTTAGGTTGTCGTCAATGTAGACTTTCAAGGTACCCAATTCCTGCTCAGTCAGCGGGAAGATCCTCCCAAAAGGTACTTCGGTCCCAGGCAAAAGTTCTATAGGGCAATCATATGGTCTGTGAGGAGGAAGGGTTTCCGCTCCCTTCTTACTGAACACGTCCAGAAAATCATGATAGGGCTCAGGGATGGTTTTCTGAAGGTCAGGGTCTGTGCCCAGACAGAGCAGGTGAGGGTGGTCGGAAGAGACTTGTTGCAGGCAGTGTTGCAGGCAATAATCAGAGAGGAATTTAACTCTCCCTGTAGCCCAGTCAATGTCGGGGTTATGGGCTTGCAGCCAGGGCATCCCCAGAATGACGGGGAATAGCGGAGAGGAGATGGCATCCAGACTTAGGAACTCCTGATGGTGGGTTGCCACCGAGGCCATCAAAGGGACGGTTTCCTGAGTGACGGGGCCGGATTTGATAATAGAGCCATCAGCGAGATGTACTGCAAGTCCCCGGGGTTTCGGCTGCAGGGGAATGTGATGACTGGCAGCAAATGTCAAATCAATAAAGCAGCTGCATGCCCCCGAATCAATTATGGCGGGTACTTGGATTGCGGAAGTCCTTCCGGGGAGCTGTAAAGAAATGGAAAGAGCCAAGTGAGAAGTTGGATTAGGCAACAAAGAGGCACAAGTAGAAGAGACAGGCAGGCACTTACGCATCTTAGCCGGACAGGATCTCACGTAGTGTCCCGGTTCGCCACAATACATGCACAGATTGTTACTACGCCTATGCTGGCGTTCTTCGGGAGAGAGCGATGGGCGCAGTAAGCCCAGTTGCATGGGTTCTGGGTCATCTAACGCCGGAAACGGGGGCGCCGGAGGTGCAAGACGGGCCGGGTTTGAGACCTTGGGGAGCAACCAGGTGGGTTGGGGCTGACTGGAGGTCCTCTCGGAGCGACGCTCTCTCAGGCGTCGGTCTATCTGAATTGCCAGATCTATTAACTTGTCCAGGGTTTGAGGAACTCCGACACGTGCTAGCTCGTCCTTGAGCTGATCCGACAGGCCCATCCGGAATTGGTAGCGCAAAGCAGCGTCATTCCACTCTGTGTCAGAGCTCCAACGTTTGAATTCTGCCGCGTAATCCTCGGCCGCTCTGCGACCTTGTAGGAGGGAGTGGAGAACAGACTCTGCAGTAGCCGCTTGTTGCGGATCCTCATAGAGTTGAGACATCGCGGCAAAGAACGTGGCAAGGGTCTCCAAGGAGGCATCTTTCTGCTCTAGAAGGCGGTGAGCCCAGGCCTGCGGCTCGTCGGTCAGTAGGGAGATGACGAAGCCCACTTTGGTTGCTTCCAGGGAAAAGGTGCGGGGTTGTAGGGCGAAGAAAAGCTCGCAAGCGTTGCGGAACGCTCGGTATTTGCTGCGATTGCCCGCAAACTTCTCGGGTGTAGGGACCCTGGGTTCCGGAGGAAGCATGACGACGGAGGGTGTAGCCGGGTATCCCGTGGATGTGGTGCCTTGCGGGCTGGCAGGCGAGGACAGGACTTGAACTCTTTCCTCCAACCTGGTATAGCCGGCTTGGAGGTCTTTCACGGCTTGCGTCAGCCCGTTCAGGTGTCGGCATAATTCCTCCATGGGATCCCTCCCCTGCTCGGACTCGGACATGGCTGTCTGATACTGTCAGGGGATACGCACCTGATCAGCGAGTCCGTTGGAGCAGAGAGAGGTCACCCGTACGGATCCGACTCACGGGCCCCTGGTAGTGCAGACAGGAGGCACGGGAGTGCGGAAGGGTAAGAGAGCCTGAGAGTGGTTCAAGAGAGCGGCTCCGGGTCCTGGGTTCAGAAGGGTAGCGAGCCAGGCGGGCTGCAGGCAGGTAGGTAGGCAGGCCGGTATACCGAGCAGCGTAGCGGGGCAGAAGCAGAAGGGGCGGTCAGACAGGCAGGGTTCGGCAACGTTCGGGCAATGTGGCACAGCGGGGTAGGCAGGTTCAGGGTCAAAGACAGGCCGAGGTCGGGTGCAGGCAGATAGCAAGGAAAGTCCAGTAACAAGCCGGGTGGTCAGAAGGTCGGATTCCAGGCGAACAACAGGAGCAGGATACACAGGGGACTGCAGATCAGACAGCACTGGTCTGAAGTGTTCCAGTAGTTTAAATAAGCAAACCGGCGTGCGCGGGCGCGCGCACGGCGCGCGCGTGCACGCGCCCGCAATGCGCGCACATGCACCCGCACGCACCGGCGTGCACAGGCACGCGCACCCGCGATCCAGGAAGTGTACCAGCGCAGATGGAAACATGCAAAACCACAGCGCGCATCGGCGCACGCGAACGCACACCGAAGCGACCACCGACGCGCCCGGCAAGGTACGTACACTGACAGTCATCCTCATAACACAGACGAGGATGAGAGGATGTCCGTGATAGGCTGAATACTGCCTGCTGTGAAATTGAGTGTTCCGCCTATCACAGACGACGAGGACTCGGGAGGCGCGGCTTTTGAACACTGAAATGGCCGCCGTCTGTCTGCATGACACGCTGATCAGGTAGGCAGACGGCGGCTGCAGCGAGTAGATGTAATTGGGGTAACGCTGCCCAGTGCCATTCCGGATACGCCCCCTGCAGTCCTGCTACGGAAACTTTGAAGGAAAAAAAATTTTTTTTTTTTTTTTTTTCAAAAAAAAAAAAAATCTAAAAAAATCGCTTTTCTTCAAAACTGAATCGATTTGAGCTCAAAACTCGATTCAAGATTAAAATCGATTTTTTTCCCAGCCCTAGGAAAAGCTGTCTTAAGTACTATAGAGGTGAGGGGCACACTTGGGAATGACAATGGTTTACGGAGGAGCCCGCAGTAAAACAAAAATGAACCCCAATAGCGGCACACAAGCGCGGAATTCATCACAGAAAAAAGCGCCAGTCTCCTCAGACACAATCACCTCAGAGAAGAAAGGCAAGCTTAAAAAGCCACAACATTTTCCATCAAAATAATATTATTGATTCTAGTTTTGAGTTGTGTTAACGGAACTGATGGGGATTTCCAATGGAAAGCAATTAACCAGTGGACTGCTACGCATATAGTATGTATTAGTCTAAAACCTTGAGTAGAGAGTCCTATAATGGGTGAGAATAGAAGGCAATTATGTAAGGTCAAGGTGATGTTCTTATCTGCAATTTTAGAGGCAAAATTCTCCAACTGCTTCCAGATATGAGTGATTTTTTCACAGCTCCAAAAGATGTGTGTAAAAGAGTCGGTGGAGTTGCATCCTCTGAAGCACAAAGGGGAGACGGTAGGAAAAATGGTGTGAAGTTTAATAGGGGTATAGTACCATCTAGTGAATAGCTTCAACGCTGTCTCTTTAATGGCTATAGACTTGGTACTTTTGTGCAAATTGTTGATGCAGTTACATGTACATATATGATGCAAATTGTATTTCTATGTTTCTACTTTATACAGTCCATATGTATATCTGACGCTATGGAATTGTTTTTTTACTTTTGTCATGTCGGTTTTGTACCACCTTTTAACCCAAATAAAAAACGTTTGTAAACAAAAAAAGCCACAACATATCTCCTCAGGAGATTCTGACTCAGAGGCTGAGATTTATCAGTCACAAATATTACCTTAAGAAGCTTCTATCCCCTCAAATATTTTAAAACAATTTGAAAAAATGCTTCACAAAGCACTGAAGCAAACATCAGAACAAATTACCTCTAATTTAACAAAATAAATCAGAGAATTGGGACACCGCACAGCAGCACTAGAAATTAAAGTGGAGGACATTGAAAATATTACACTAGACCATCAGTCAGAAATGGAAAATTTGAAGGAAGATAATATTGCACTTCAAAATAAACTGGAGGACTTTGAGAATCGCGCAAGGAGGTCTAACTTGCGCTTTAGAGGCTTACCAGAAACTATTATAGACTTACAGTCAACAATAACTGCACTATGCCAAGAATTAATGCCAAGCATACCAATAGAAAAATGGAGATGGACAGAGTGCACAGGGCTTTAATGCCCAAAAAAATAGACGGACCTCCTCGAGATGTTATTGCAAAAAGTCATTACTATCTGACAAAAGAACAATTACTGAAGGCAGCCAGAGAACAAAACAACTTAGTCTTTCAAGGACACAATTATCAGATATTTGCAGATTTATCTCAATTGACAATATCCAAAAGAAGAGCAATGAAACCACAAATACTGGTACTACAACGCCACAATGTGAAATATCAATGGAGCTTCCCTTTTGCCCTACGTTTCACCTACCAAGGAACCAAAATTACATGCAGAACACCAGAAGAGCTGCAACAAGCTCTCCAGTACCTTAATTTGACTGAAGGAAACACAGCAACAACAGCTTCGCGAAGAAGATCAGCCTCAGCCTCTTCTAATAAAGCATCCCACTCTGAGTCCAGAAATGGTAGTACCCAAGCACACAAAAGAGGACGCTTTACACCCTCATCCCAAGGTCAAGAAGATTCTATGGACTGAAAGACTTATAAACTGTAAAAGTGATAAATACACCAAAGGACAATTACAGTAGAAACACCCTGAATACCTAATATCCCTGCTTCAACACAAACAAAGCAAATGATAAAGCTGAAGACCACTGAAAACCCCATTGGAAACACTTTAATGAAGCACTTCTCTTTACCCTATTTAAAAAGTCATTTTTTTACTTATTATTATTTTTCCACCCCCCCTTCCTTTTTTTTTTTTAAATCATTTTTCTCGCAATGGACAAATTTTTACTTTTTGCCTCCAGGTTTCACATAGAAACAAAGAGACATGACGGTATTCCTACATTTCCCCCCCCACCTTTTTTTTTTTTTGTATTCAATGTAGGTCTCATTAAATATAGAGAAAGCTTTACCTACACTTTATTCGTTAATCTCTGTGAAACATGTAACAGAGCCAAAACTAATCCTTTACATTATTAGTTATAGTTTGGATTGAATAGAAATAATATAGTTTTTTCTTTAACAGTCTGATTCTCCTCACCCAGTTACGTATTTACACACTGAGACAATTTTTTAGAACTAATATGGTTAAAAATACTAATTTAATTCTCCTAGGTTTACAGCCAAAGGTTATATTCCTTCCCCTCTCTATCTGAATGTTTATTTACTAATTTTAGGCAACTTTTATATGAACAGATAGGGCTTACAATCATACATCCCATTGATGTATTATTACCTTTTCACTAGGCGGCACCCCATGGCACGGAAACCCCATGAGGCCTCGTACACACGGCCGAGATTCTCGTTGAAAAAAACATGTCGTTTTTTTTCGACGAGATTCTTGGACAAGAAACTTGTCCCGGCCGAGTGTACACACGCTCGTTTCAAAGAACCCGCGGTTCTTTGAATGGAGCGTACGCGGTGACGTCATCGACTACGACGAGCATGCGCTCGTCACATTCAATGCCGTCGCCGCCATCTTGGTATACCCTACGTATGCCTAGGAAGCTACCGCGCATGCGTCGAATTCATTTCGAACATGCGCGGGCTTCCGGGAGAACAGGTAAGTGTACACACACTCACTTTTCTCGTCGAGAAACATGCCGAGGAGAATCTCGACGAGAAAATAGAGAGCAGGTTCTCTATTTTCTCGTCGAGGTTACTTGACGGTTTTCTCAACGAGAAACCCGATAGCCGCGTACACACGACCGATTTACTCGGCAAGACCTCTCTGCCAGCAAGTTTCTTGCTGGTTCTTGCCGAGAAAATCGGTCATGTGTACGAGGCCTGAGCCTCACTGAACTTTCCTCGGATTCCCACTCTAATATGTGGGGATTCGACGAAAGCCCCTTGTCCCCTGAGGGGGGGCTTTACCCCCCATCACGGGCAAACTATGAATACTCTAACATCCTAATAATCTTTACATGCTGTATAATCTTATCCATTTCTTATTTTTTATTTAAGACTGATCACTCTGGATCCTTTCTTTACTTCCTTTCTTTCTCGTCCGTGAGGGTTGGACCGGGAGACCGCTGCATTAAGGCTACAGGTAAGAATAGCTTTTTGTATCACCTACCATGGCCCCTTTAAACATTGTTTCACTAAATGTCCAAGGTCTTAATGTGCCACAAAAACGCACAAAGGCCTTCAGGTCATTCCAATTAAAGAAAGCTCATATTGTGTGCTTACAAGAAACACACTTTACATCAACTCTTACACCCAAATTTTTCAGTAACTCCTACCCTCAAGTATATACAGCCTCAGCCAACACAAAACAGAGAGGTACGCTTATAGCATTTCACCGCACCACTCCATTCACGCTGCATTCCGAAATAAAAGACCCAGAAGGCCGTTATCTAATCCTAACGGGACACATCATGGACACAGCAGTAACTATAGTCTCCTATTACGCCCCTAACCTCAAACCCTTATCATTTCTATCTCATCTCTTTCAAGTGATAAACACACACAAGATAGGAACACTTTTTGTGTGTGGGGATTCTAATAATGTCCTCCTTCCATTCCTAGACAGATCTCCTTATACAAAAGCAGTGCAGCGCTAGAATCATATATAACAAAAAGAGTCCATAGGATGTGTAGTTCAGAAACCAGAAGAATGTTATCTGAAACACCAACAGGGAGATAGAAGGATCCTCTAGCTGTGAAACAGAGTGCTTGTATATGATCACAAGTGCAACCACTTCCGTGTATTTCCACCACCAGGTACACAGGCCGCTCACCTCAGAATGTGGACCTCTGTATTACCAGAAGGTCACATAAGCAGTCCCTTTAGCAAGGGTAATGTAAAAGATGAGAAGGCTGTCTTCACACGGTACTTCAACCGAAATCCTCAATCACTCAATAATCCCAGAGATGAACTCATAAATTGGCGTAGTTACATGAAAAATGTCAAAAAGAAATACATAGTGCTCTCCATAGATAAAAACACTTGATTTATTTGTATAAAAAGTTACTCACAAGAAGGGCACAGATACCCTGTGCTCGGATAACAGTCATGTAACATAGATGTAGAACCAGGTAGATGGCTGTCCTGACGTTGTGTAGCCCCTCGCACGCGTATCGTCCGTGGGCAAGGACTTCCTCAGCAAAATTTAAATGGGGCCAGCATGTCAGTTCATTTATATAAGCCATATTCCTGGTGTGTGCTGTATGTAAAAACGAAATCCCGCCCACCACATAATTAGGGGACCATGTACCAAGCGCCCTCATTGGTGGCCAAGAAACATGCCAGATTAACACACCGGCAGTCATTGGCTAAAGGGATATAGTGGTCAAAGACCTTACGGGTGAGAACCTTCACATGGTGTACTGCAGCTCCAATCGGCGGCGGAATCACAGGGGATAACACCTCCCAGTCTATGACCTTCCGGGTCGGCGCTCCCCACGTGATCCGTCGTCATAACAACAAGGATAAACAGGCCTGCAGAGCGCTCCGCTCACCGCACCTACATGAAGCCGAGGGCGTAGCGGAGCGGTCACATGACACCAAGTGTCAACAAAGCACGTAGGGAAAAACCCTTACCGTGCTTAATATGCAGAGCCTCCAAGTTTAAACTGTCAGATCCACTCCTATTAAGAATAAACATCCCTCCTAGCTGCTACATGGCTGTCATAAGTAATGACATATGACAATGCTAGCAGGCAATGTTATTGATGTTGTACAGCAAAACGCTGTACCCCATAGTGTGCCACACAGTGGCAGAAGCCTGCAATGCATGTCATACAGGATCTCTAAAAAATAAAAAAAATTGAATAAAATAAAATAAAATAAAATATAAAGTAAAATCCGCACCAGTGATCCCACTATCTAAACGAAAGATATATAGAAGGGTACCAAGCAAATGCACAAATGCATATAAGCTTGCTGGGGTCGTATATACATAGATCGAAAGATCCGACCATATAAAGGGCACAATGGTCGCTATGTGTATAGACACACTCCAGCGCCCCCTTTATTATAAATTTGAGGGCCCAATGGATCCTCATAATAATGACAATCGTAACACTAAATAGGGGCCACAGATGCATAAGGGTAATCAAACAGTCATAAATAGACCTGTGAGATTAATATAGACGTCAGCACAACCATCTGACCTGTTAGACAAATATCACATACTAAATACATAATAACATATAAAAACTAAAACAGAAAAAGCACATAATGTTAGCGGTCTGATATAAAACAATTAAGATCGAACTCAACGTTCAACCCCAACGGGACCCCCACCTTCAATTCATATACCCAGAACGACTCACGTCGGCTGAGGTACCGAATGAAGTTTCCCCCTCTCCAATGATTCGTCACCTTCTCTATCCCCCAGAACTGCAGCCCAGATGGGCTACGGTTATGGTGGAGTCGGAAGTGCTTCGAAACGTTGTGTGTAACCAACCCCTTTTTAATATTATTGACATGCTCCCCTATCCTGACGTGAAGGGGCCTAGACGTCCTACCAACATATTGTAAACCACACTCACACTGTAGCATGTATACAACCCCTGTGGTGTCACAAGTGATCAAATCCTTGATCTAATAATTTTTTCCCGTTGCTGATGCCACAAACTCCTTCCACTTTTTTAAATTCTTTCTGGCCTGTCGACATGGTGGGCAATGACCACATTTGTGAAAGCCAGTCAGAAAATCAAAAATTCTATTCTCAGAATGGGTAGGAGGGTCAATGACCCCAGGGGCTAATGTGTCCCTTAAGGAAGGTGCTTTTTTATAAATAAATTGCGGACGGTCAGAAAGTAGGGGGCCTAGAATCCTATCATGCTTAAGGATTGGCCAGTGCTTCTGTACAATCCTCTCAAACTTCCTATATTGAATAATAAAATCTAAGATCATTCGTGTCCTTGTAGGATCATTATAATTGACCTTAGGGACATTTGACACAAGTGCTTTTCTGTCCAAATTGCGGACATTTTCCATTTCAGTACCTAAGCTATTTTTATCATATCCTTTTTCAATGAATCTTGAGGCTAATACCTGTGACTGTGAAATAAAATCACCTACATTGGTGCAATTGCGCCTCAGGCGTATAAATTGCCCTCTCGGTATATTACACAACCACTTGGAATGGTGACAGCTTTCAATGGGGATAAAAGCGTTACGATCTGTGGCCTTAAAATGAGTGGTCATATTAATCCTGTCCCCATTCTTGGTTAGATCAAGATCCAAAAAGACCAATCTATCCAAACTAATGTTCCATGTCAGAACAATGTTCAAACTATTAGAATTCAGTTTAGATGCAAACTCATCAAAACTTGCTCGATCACCATCCCAGATCATAATAAGGTCGTCAATGTACCTCTGGTAGCATAATAACTGTGGGGGTTTGTTCTTAAACACGGCCTTTTCCTCCCAGTGTGCCATAAATAGGTTGGCAACACTGGGAGCAAACCGAGCCCCCATAGCTACCCCTCTGGTTTGAAGGAAAAATTGCCCACCATACCAGAAATAATACTTTGATAAGCAAAAGGTAAGACTGTCAATCAAAAAATTCCGATGTCTTCTAGACAAACCCGATGTTCCTAGTGCCCAACTGACCGAGGATAAAGCATCCTCATGACTGATGATCGTATATAATGAACTGACATCAGCCGTGATCAGAAGGCAAGAGGGCGTGATTGCCAGAGACTCCAGAATTTGTATGACATGTTTGGTGTCTTTAAGAAATGCGTCAGTTTTTGTCACTAACGGCTGGAGGAAGGAATCTATATATTGACCAAGTCGGGAAGTGACCGAATCAATCCCATTTACTATGGGTCTCCCAGGTGGGTTGGTGCTATCTTTATGGACCTTTGGTAGGAAATAAATAATGGGTGTGCGGCAAAACAGAGGGTCTAAATAAAGTGCCTCCTTCAGGCTCAACACTCCTATGTGTTTCCCCCTTTCTACCAAAAAGTGGAGTTCTCCCTTAAATTCAAGCATAGGATCTCTTGTCATAATGCTATAAGTGTTGGTATCACTAAGGAGATTATCCATTTCGTTCTTATAGTAGGCCTTACTAAGTACCACCAGCCCTCCCCCCTTATCAGCAGGGCGTATGGCCAGGTCCTTCCTCTCCGTCAGAGATTTTATACCGTTCTGGATAAAGACAGGATCATTCACCTTACGGATTTTCAACTTCTCCAAATCCCTTGCAACCATATTCCCAAACACCTCAAGATGCTTAGTGTCTGATACGGGGGGATTGAAAACGGATTTATTCCGCAGAGTGGAATGATGACTTGTCTGACTTATTGGAGCACTTAATGTCCTAGTGGACGGAGTATTCAAAAAGTATTTTTTAATATTCAGACTACGAATGAACTTTTGTAAGTTAACATACGTTTGAAATTTGTTTAAATTACGAGTGGGAGCATATTTGAGACCCTTATCAAGTACTTTGATTTCTTCTTCACTAAGGGGTGTTCCACTCAAATTATAAATCCCTGCACCTATTGGGGCTTTACTCTTTTGAGTTCTCCTGCCTCCTCTCCTTCCTCTCTTGCTTTTCTTTTTCGCAGGGGTACCCCTTCCTCTGATGGCTGCTGGGGTTGTGTTCCCCTCCAGCCTCCCGGATTGGGGGGGATGAAGGGTGCACCTCTCCCTGCACCTCTTGGTGCTCCGCGAAAATCCCCACCTCCACATGGGCCCTTATAGGCCAGGGGTGAAAAGCAGTTATGTATGGGTAATTGGTTACCGTGTTGTGGCGGAGCTGAACCTCCATAAGCAAAGGTATCATAATTATTATGTGCATAGTTTTTCGGATAGTGGTGAGATCGATTACCTCTATCAGCATAAGAACCATTGTACTCACTATTATGTGAGTAATTAGGCTGCTGTTGCTGGTAGCCACCATAAGTCACCTGCAGCACTTTGTGTCTGCTCATACAGCCAGTGATCACCTGCAGCAATTTGTGTCTGTTCATACAGCCAGTGATCACCTGCAGCAATTTGTGTCTGTTCGTAAAGCCAGTGATCACCCGTAGCGATTTGCATGTTTGTACAGGTAGTGATCACCTGCAGCGATTTGTGTCTGTTCATACAGCCAGTGATCACCTGCAGCACTTTGTGTCTGTTCATACAGCCAGTGATCACCTGCAGCACTTTGTGTCTGTTCATACAGCCAGTGATCACCTGCAGCCATTTGTGTCTGTTCATACAGCCAGTGATCACCTGCAGCAATTTGTGTCTGTTCATACAGCCAGTGATCACCTGCAGCACTTTGTGTCTGTTCATACAGCCAGTGATCACCTGCAGCACTTTGTGTCTGTTCATACAGCCAGTGATCACCTGCAGCCATTTGTGTCTGTTCGTACAGCCAGTGATCACCTGCAGCCATTTGTGTCTGTTCATACAGCCAGTGATCACCTGCAGCAATTTGTGTCTGTTCATACAGCCAGTGATCACCTGCAGCCATTTGTGTCTGTTCATACAGCCAGTGATCACCTGCAGCACTTTGTGTCTGTTCATACAGACAGTGATCACCTGCAGCCATTTGTGTCTGTTCATACAGCCAGTGATCACCTGCAGCAATTTGTGTCTGTTCATACAGCCAGTGATCACCTGCAGCACTTTGTGTCTGTTCATACAGCCAGTGATCACCCATAGCGATTTGTGTCTGTTCATACAGCCAGTGATCACCTGCAGCACTTTGTGTCTGTTCATACAGCCAGTGATCACCTGCAGCACTTTGTGTCTGTTCATACAGCCAGTGATTCCCTGCAGCACTTTTGTGTCTGTTCATACAGCCAGTGATCACCTGCAGCCATTTGTGTCTGTTCATACAGCCAGTGATCACCTGCAGCCATTTGTGTCTGTTCATACAGCCAGTGATCACCTGCAGCAATTTGTGTCTGTTCATACAGCCAGTGATCACCTGCACCACTTTGTGTCTGTTCATACAGCCAGTGATCACCTGCAGCACTTTGTGTCTGTTCATACAGCCAGTGATTCCCTGCAGCACTTTGTGTCTGTTCATACAGCCAGTGATCACCTGCAGCCATTTGTGTCTGTTCATACAGCCAGTGATCACCTGCAGCACTTTGTGTCTGTTCATACAACCAGTGATCACCTGCAGCACTTTGTGTCTGTTCATACAGCCAGTGATCACCTGCAGCCATTTGTGTCTGTTCATACAGCCAGTGATCACCTGCAGCCATTTGTGTCTGTTCATACAGCCAGTGATCACCTGCAGCAATTTGTGTCTGTTCATACAGCCAGTGATCACCTGCAGCACTTTGTGTCTGTTCATACAGCCAGTGATCACCTGCAGCACTTTGTGTCTGTTCATACAGCCAGTGATTCCCTGCAGCACTTTGTGTCTGTTCATACAGCCAGTGATCACCTGCAGCCATTTGTGTCTGTTCATACAGCCAGTGATCACCTGCAGCCATTTGTGTCTGTTCATACAGCCAGTGATCACCTGCAGCAATTTGTGTCTGTTCATACAGCCAGTGATCACCTGCAGCACTTTGTGTCTGTTCATACAGCCAGTGATCACCTGCAGCACTTTGTGTCTGTTCATACAGCCAGTGATTCCCTGCAGCACTTTGTGTCTGTTCATACAGTCAGTGATCACCTGCAGCCATTTGTGTCTGTTCATACAGCCAGTGATCACCTGCAGCACTTTGTGTCTGTTCATACAGCCAGTGATCACCTGCAGCACTTTGTGTCTGTTCATACAGCCAGTGATCACCTGCAGCACTTTGTGTCTGTTCATACAGCCAGTGATCACCCATAGCGATTTGTGTCTGTTCATACAGCCAGTGATCACCTGCAGCACTTTGTGTCTGTTCATACAGCCAGTGATCACCTGCAGCACTTTGTTCATACAGCCAGTGATCACCTGCAGCACTTTGTGTCTGTTCATACAGCCAGTGATCACCTGCAGCACTTTGTGTCTGTTCATACAGCCAGTGATCACCTGCAGCAATTTGTGTCTGTTCATACAGCCAGTGATCACCTGCAGCGATTTGTGTCTGTTCATACAGCCAGTGATCACCTGCAGCACTTTGTGTCTGTTCATACAGCCAGTGATCACCCATAGCGATTTGCATGTTTGTACAGGTAGTGATCACCTGCAGCGATTTGTGTCTGTTTGCACAGCCAGTGATTACCTGCAGCGATTTGCATGTTAGTACAGCCAGTGATCACTCGCAGCAATTTGCATGTTAGTACAGCCAGTGATCACTCGCACCGATTTGCATGGTTGTACAGCCAGTGATCACTCGCAGCAATTAGCATGTTAATACAGCCAGTGATCACTCGCAGCAATTGGCATGTTAATACAGCCAGTGATCACTCGCAGCGATTTGCATGTTTGTACAGCCAGTGATGACTCGCAGCAATTGGCAGGTTAATACAGCCAGTGATCAGCACTTTGTGTCTGTTCATACAGCCAGTGATCACCCATAGCGATTTGCATGTTTGTACAGGTAGTGATCACCTGCAGCGATTTGTGTCTGTTTGCACAGCCAGTGATTACCTGCAGCGATTTGCATGTTAGTACAGCCAGTGATCACTCGCAGCAATTTGCATGTTAGTACAGCCAGTGATCACTCGCACCGATTTGCATGTTTGTACAGCCAGTGATCACTCGCAGCGATTTGCATGTTAGCACAGCCAGTGATCACTCGCAGCGATTTGCATGTTAATACAGCCAGTGATCACTCGCAGCGATGGATGCACTTTGCGCTCTCCAATACGACAAAGCTCAGGATTTTGCTGAGCTGCCTTCCAAATGCAGGAAAACAACACACACGGAGATGCAACAAGTTTGCAGATAAGGAGTGCCAGCAGTCCTCCCTGCAGACTCGTTGTGGCCCAGTGACTCCGGCTCCTGAAACCAGCAAAGTTCGGGAAGAGAAGAGCCAGCCCCCATGTTCCTCCCGTGAGAAGTCTTGCATTCCACTGACACCCAGCCCGCTTGATTTTTCTTTCTCTTTCCCCAACTTACGTTTAAAGCAAGCCCCTTCCCGCCCAGCCCGCCGCAGTCTAGGCTGCAGTGACGTCCTCGCCCGCCCATATGACGCTGGTCCCGCCCACAGCGCGCGCCCTAGTATTTGAATCCCGCTTCCGCCATTTTCTGTCGCTGCTTTACACAGAGACGTTTCTGGAAGGTGAGAGCTGATCCGAGGGAGGCCGCGCTTTACAATCCGTCGTGTATCCCGTCCATCGTTCGCGGTACAGCTCGCCCTCTAACCGTGTCCTCAGCCCTTTAGTCGTGTACCAGTTTGCTGTTGTTCTGGGCGGGAGATAGACCCTTCGGGTGAGTAGAAGGGGGATCGGGCGGGCGGCGGCGCTGAGTCCCCTGACAGGGGGCGGGGGAGGCGACTTGGCGCGCTTTTTCCATTGCTCGGCTCTGTGGGCCCTCGGCCGCCGGTGAGTCTCCGTATAGGGTGTGCGTGTAGTCCGGTAATGGTTTATGTGGGAATTCTTCCCTGCCGGTCACCTCATCATCCTCTCCGGCCCGTGACTAGGCACTCCGGGGCTCCATCCGCTGAGGCCTGCACTCACCGGAGAGGCCCTGCTAGGCGGGGGCGCTCTACTGCCTCACCTGAGAGGCCCTGATAAGGGGGTCTGAGAGGACCGGGGCGTGTGGGAGGCCAGCAGGAAGCGGCGCTCCGCCATTACACTTCTTTCATTTCCCCATGTGGCTGACTGTGGCGGGATCGGCGTCTGTACGAGGCCTGGCCTGGGGCCCATAGACTTCCATTATACTTTATGCTCTGAATGGTAGGCCTCTCCTCATGCGGATATAATTGTACTGGTGCTAGTTAGCTGTACAGCCGTGTGTCATCACGTGTTGGGTTTTCGGCACTCCGTCCTTTACGGTGACTAAACTTCTTGTCATCTCTGCTGGAATAAGAAATTCTGCCATTCCTATTGTCATTGGTGGGTAGCACGTGTCTGCAGGGTTGTGATCTCACCCCCCCATCACTGCCAATTTGGGTTGGGATCGTGTCCCCCCCCCCCCCCTGTTAAATGCTTTGGGTTATGACCCCACCATCACTGCTTTGGGATTGTGATTTCCCCCATCATTGCTTGGGATTGTGCCCCCCTCAATGCTTTG
This sequence comes from Rana muscosa, assembly GCA_029206835.1. NCBI lineage: Eukaryota > Metazoa > Chordata > Amphibia > Anura > Ranidae > Rana > Rana muscosa. The sequence continues at coordinate 928,714,007 of CM055116.1, read as the reverse complement.
CGGTTGTGATCTGCTCCTCAATGCTCCCCCATCACATCACTGCTTTGGGGTTGTGACCCCCCCAGCACTGCTCAATGCTTTGGGTTGTGATCTCCCTAACCCCCAATTGTTGCTTGGGGTTGCGATCTCCTTACCCCCTTTCTCCCATCACTGCTCAGTGCTTGGGATTCTCCCCTCTCAATGCTTGGTGTTGTGATACACCCCACCTCTCCCATCAGTGCTCGGGGTTGTGATCTCACTACCACCCCATCCCCTTTTTAGATTAAAAAAAACAGCAACTACTAAGCTATTTAAAGTACTTTAAAAAATAGTTTGTTATATCTCAGATATTCTGACCTTTAATGCAATTTAAACCCCCCCCCCTTTTTTTTTTTTCTACTTTAACTGATCTGTGAAATAGTATTGCACAAAGTGGTCCTGATCCTCTTCTAGAATACTCTCTTGGCTCCCTACAAGTGCGCCCTGAGCAAGCTGTGTGCATCCATAGATGCACACAGCTCAGCCATGTTTGATGAGCTAGGCAGCATCACTAGAACCTAGGATGCATCATCAGAGGGATCACCAGCAGGAGGAAGTACTTTCTGCTATATATTTTTTTTTTTTTTTTTGAGAATTCGGTGTCCTGTTCCAGAGACCTCACTTATAGATATTAAAGCAGAGTTCTGCCTTAAAAAAATAAATATTAAGTCAGCAGCTACAAATACTGCAGCTACTGACTTAATAATCAGACACTCACCTGTCCCAGGGTCCAGTGATGCAGGGGAACAAAGCGGCGCTGGCATTGTCACTGTGGGCGTCCAGCTGTGTCTTCACAGCCGGGCACGCACGGCGCGAGCCGTGCTGTGCACCATGACTGGTGGAGCAATCACCTGGGACGTGTCCCAGATGATTGCGGGAAGGGGAGAGGTGAGCTTACTTGCGCCGCGGTCCAGGAGGAAGTGGGAGCTGGAACCCTCTTAAGAGGGTTTCTGCTCCCCCCCCCCCCTCCCCAAAACAATGATATGCCAAATGTGGCAGGTCAGGGGGTCACCTTTCTTTAAAGTGGAAGTAACATTTTTGGGTGGAACTCCACTTTAATTAGAATGAGTCCAGTGATGGGTAACAAAAAGCCCCGATGGCATTCGCACTGGAGCGGTGTGCTGCCAGGGCGTCGGAAAAAGTCCTGCCAGCAGCTTCTTTGGAGCGGTGAACTCACCGCTGCTAATGCGCTCCTGCCCATTGAAATCAATGGACAGCGTTGTCGGCGAAACCCTGCTGTAGCGGCATTTTGCGGGCGGTTTTAACCCTTTTCTGGCCGCTGGCCACAAATCTGCCGTTAAAAAAATAGAGCGTCGGCGGTAAAATGCTGCTATGTGAAAGGGCTCCAAGTCAGCATCTACAAACGGCATAGCTGCTAACTTTTACTATTAGGAAACTTGCCTGTCCAGGCACCCAGCAGTGTCCTCACCCGAGCAGATTCTTGGATCGGCTCTCAGGTGCTGGCACCTGCATCTTGATTAAGGCGCCTTTCACACTCGTGCGGCTTTGGACATCAGTCGCATGACAGGTCGTACCCCATGATTCCCAATGACAACACTTCATATCTGTGCTACTTCAAGTCGCACTGACTTACACAGTAAATTGCATTAAACATCCTTGGGATATATACATTCAGACAAAAGAGCAGACTCCATGGACTTTATTTTTCCCCCCTTTCCTCTCTCTGCCATTACGATTCCAGGGATCCTTCTACATTCTGTCTCCTGTAAAAGCAGGGAGAGGAGAGATGTAGCTGGAGATGAGCGCTGGTATAAGTGAAATGGTTTTTTACCTTTTAAAGTGTAAGTAACGCAAAGCAGAACTTGACTAAACCTACTCAACCAAATTTTAGGCCTCATCTATCTAGCCCTGTATAGAAGAAAAATCTCTATATTTACCTCTTCTGCAGCCAGGCTGAGCTTTCAACTGTGGCTTCAGTGTGTAGGAGAGGCAGCTAATAAAGCAAGTCCAGTAGGAAGTCTACAGGTAACCTCTCTTCCCGGGGGAGAGCACTGGAGATTGGAGTTGCTTCAGAACAGGTAAGTGTTGCCCCCCCCCCCCCCAGGGCTAGATTCGTTTTAGAATGTGGCTGGTTAGGTTTTGCTGTACTTCCACTTTAACACAGGGCATGCATTTGGCAGCTGTTCTTAACCTTTTCAACACGGACTCTTGAAATGACTTTCTGGTCTCGGGGAACCACTTCTAAAATCACTAGATCTACAATTCATAATACATGAGTGTGGTGATCAGTGGGAGGAATGCTCCTTATAGATGGTAACAAAGATCAATGGTGTCAGTGGGAACGTGTCTGAGAGGTACAAATTGCTCAAGTAACCCTGGTTGACCCTGCATTAACCACTTCCTGACCAGTCAATAGCAAATTGACATTCGGGGAGTGGTTATGCTATCCTGACTGGATGTCTATTGACGTCCAGCAGGATAACATGCCGGCGCGCACCCGTGGGGGCACGCAACGTGGCGTGTCAGTCTGACACCCCACATCTCCGATCGCGATAAGCCTCGGTCAGAGGCTTCTTACCATGAGATCAGCTGTGACTGATCATTGCGTGAACCAGGAAGTGCAGGTAAACGTCAGTTCTCGCTGACAGAGAGCCGATCGGCGGCTCTCCCTGTCAGAGGGGCTGTCTGTGCTGATAATCAGCACATTGATTATCAGCACATTGATTATCAGCACAGCCCCCTCAAATGTAAAAGATCACCTGCCAACCAGTTCCCCCATAATAAAGGATGCCACTGCCCACCACAGTGCCAATCACTGCCCAGCAGTATTACATGCCAGTACCTCATCAGTGCCGCCTATTGGTGCCCATCAGCGTTGTATACCTGCGCAATTGTCATTCAAAGTGTGACAGCGCTGAAAATTGTCCTGGGCAGGAAGGGGTGTAAGTGCATGGTGTTGACGTTAAGGTATAAAACATTTTTTAACTTTAGAGCTTATTTAAAGTGGAGCTTTTACATAAGTTGGTTGTGCTTATCCGATCGTTACTACACTGGCCTTCATGGAACTTTCTTTTCTAACACAATCCGCTCCTGCTTTTCTCGCCTAGGTGAGTAGAGGAAGTTGAGCTCCCTTCAGTACCTACCAAATCCTGGGACGCATCACATGTCCCAGGTAGCTGCAGGACCAGTCTGAAAATGCAAGCAAGACATCTCATGCTTGCACATTGGGATGCTGGCTTGCCACAGTCAAGATGGCAGCACTGGGAAATCCACAAACCTGCTACACTATTTGTAGCTGCTGACTTGATTTTTTTATTTTTTCCCCACAATAACTATAGCTGCTCTTTAAAGTGAAGCTCGAGTCCACAGATTTGGCTCTGTTGCTCATCTCCCAGTAACAGAAATTTTGGTTAGGGTTTTTTCATTTTAGGCTGCATTCACACCAGAGTTTTGAAGCTCGAAGATGCTCAACAAGCAAAATCCCATTTGTTTCAATGGCCTTTGTTTGCATCAGTGATGAATTACCATTGAAATAAATGGTATTTTGCTTGAGTATCTTTGCGCCTTAATCTAAATGCTCAGGTGTGAATGTAGCCGGGTATGCCTAGTTTTTTTTTCTTGTGCGCTGCTGCCTTTTTTGCCACCCTAGGTGAGAATGAAGTGCCCAGTGCCTTGAGATGCCCTTTAACATCTCAGGAGGCTGTGGAAGAACATTTGGACAGCTGGCAGCAGAGCCCAGTTGGGCCTGGGTTTCCTGGAACCTGAGGGGCAACTGGTGCAGGACACAGGCTGTGACATCTGAACAGAAGATCTGCTGCAGTATGCTTTTGTCAAGCCAGTATGATGTTTGAAGAGACCGCATAATATATGGGGAGGGAGGTGATAAGGCAATATAATTCTCTTCTACCAGTCTGGCATCTCCCATTGACCAGCACAAAATGATGTAACTTGTGTGCAGGACTCAGTCATCCCAGCACACCAAACCGTGCTGGCATTTGAAATGTGCAGCCAGGGAAGTGCACGGGTAGGTAGGTGTATTTTATTGCAGAAAAAACAATGCATGTTCTTCTGTGATTGTCTGTTTGCTCGTGGTCTGTTCTAAAAAGCATTTAAAGGAACTTTAGTTCCTTTATATAAAGTATAACTTGAGGCAAAACTTTTTTCAGGAATTATTGGAACCCTTGTTGGGTCATATGTATTGCTGCCTCTGTCCTTGCTAGGTAGATTCACTTTAAACTCTGTAAAATGGCAGAGTTGCCACAACAAGAATGGAAGGAATGTCTTCCAGTGAGGTGGTTTATTCCAGAGATTGCTTTTAAAGTGTTAGTCTACCCAAGCACTCTAAAATCCTTGCAGCTAGACATCCATGATCTAACACTAACCTATGTAGAGAAGAAATCGGTACAGTATACTTTTTGTTTTTTTAATCCAATTTGGTCAGCGGTGAAAGTGCTCTGCAAAGGACAACGCCAACGTCTGGGGAGTGACGTCGCCCATAGACTTACTATGGGGCTTCCGTTGTTGGCTGTGTCCTCTGCACCCGCCTCAATGGCAAAGCCACAGCTGAGCTTAGCGTTTTTGTCAAATCTGTTTCAGAAAGGTATTTATATTTCTTTACAGGGCTAGATGGGATAGTGGATGTCTGTAGATGCAGGGATTTTAATGTTGGTCGACTTCTACTTTTAACATGAGTTTCATGCATTTCCTGTTTGCAGTGCAGGAAATGATTGTAAATCTTGGTTTGTTCTCACCATGTCTGTCTGAGCTGTGTGCGGCACACCACTGCACATATAGGGGCAGAAAAATGCAGCTCAACAGACATGGTGTGAAACAAGCCCTTAACCATTTTGCTTTCTTTTTTTTTTTTGTACATGTCTAAATTATTTACATTACCCCTCTTCCTAATGGAGACCCTGGAGAATAAATTGATGGTAGTAAAATGGGTCCCCAACATGTTTAGCGTAAAACTGCACATGCCTGTAAAATGGACTTCAGTATCTTCCATAGGTAATACTTTAAGGCAGTGGTTCTCAACCTGGGGGTCGGGACCCCCTCGGGTCGAATGACGATTTGTCAGGGGTCCCTAAATCCTGGGCTGTTCCTGAAACACTGCTCTCCCAGCCTTTGTGGCCGCCCAGGAGCCTGTGGCTGCCCACTCGGCCTCTTCGCAGGTGCCCATTTAGTTCATGGCATGGCTGGTGGGCAGAGACTAGACATCGGCTGACTGGTGAGGATTGTGAAGTGGGAGGGGCTGGAGGAGACTCTATCTTCTGATTTCGGCATGGGTGTCGCTCATGTTAAACACCGCAGAGCTGGAGACAGTGAGTAACACTACCTGTGATTAGAGTTGCCATTAAAAGTCCCCGCTACAGTTCTCAGATCAGCAAATCACCTTGATCAAGAGCACCTAAGTTGGCTGATCAGAACCCCCCCCACCAAGGAGTAAGAGAAGGAATACAAATAGAGAATACATGGCAGGAACAAAGAAAAGGGGAGAGAAAGTGGAAGGGACTCTAACGCTAAATGGCCGTGGGTTAGGTGCGCAAATTACTTGTCTTGCCTTGGGTGTGACATCCTACACTACGAAAATGATTTTACTGTTAAAATTTCCCAAGTTGTGGGGACCCCTATCAAGGGGTCGCGGCACTAGAAAGGTTGAGAGCCACTGCTTTAAGGACTCTTGCACACTGTACTTTTTTCCTGCACCTAACACCCTTTAATGTTGGCTTGTGTGTCCATGCACATATAGGCATTTAGAGGTAGGCTACTTTCACACTGGGGCCGCACTGCGTTAGCGGAGATGTGCTGCTTGTTTTTGGCTGCTAGTGGGGTGCTTTTAACCCCCGCTAGTGACCGAAGAAAGGGCTAAAACTACCTGTGTTGCAGCACTTCCGAAGCGTTTCCAATGGGCGGTTTAGGAGCGCACCTCTCCAAAAGCACTCAGGCTTTCACACTGGGGTGGTATGGGAGGTAGTCTTCAGTGGAAAGTAGCCAGGGGAGCCCCCCAACTGTCTGCTTTTTCAAAAGCAGCAGTGTTTTGGCGATTTTAGCACAATTTGTTAATTCCCTGTATTCTGCCTGCAATTCCAAGTTGCTTAGGTGTGGATGGGGTCTGTTATATCCCACCTGCCTTCCCATTGTAGCTAAATGACTGCAGATTGTGCACAATTTGCTTCTTTCCTGGTCATAGCAGTTGGGGAAAATGACACCAGAAACATAACGTGACTATGTACATTTTTGGCGTTTTTTCTCTCCCTCTTCTGTGCAGCTAGGGGAGGTAACAAATGACCTATGGGTGTTCCCTGGTCTCCCTCTTTGTGGGTCATCCCACTTTTGTGGGTCAGTAAAAGTGATCAGATGGCTGTACATGTTGCTTTTGTAAACCCTTAAAATTGTCCTTTTTTTTGAGCATTTAAAGAGGATGCAAACCCTGTACACAAACCAAAGACAAAGGGCATAATCAGATAGTATGTATTGCATACTGGCTCATTATAAAATACCTTAGAATTAAGCCCTCTTCCATCTTCCCCAGTGTTTTTCTGGGTTTGTGGGCTCCAGCGCTGAGTGTCCAGAGCTGCTATGACATCACTTCCACACGCAGACAACCGTTCTTTCAGAGCACATGTGCAAATGATGTAATCAGCAGTGTATACAGTAAATATCTCAAACAATGTAAGTTTAGGTGATATTTGCAGTACCTAGCAGTAAGCCTCAATACAGGCTTACCTATATGTACAAACAATGCAAGGAGGTTTACTTCCTTTTAGATGCAATAGCTGCCTTTTGAGATTGGTATTTGCCTTGTGGTCCGGCAAGTTTATTTCCTTTTTTATGTATCGTACTTCTGTAGTAGGATGACAAGACTAATGGGTTCCTCATGCTGTGGTAGTGTTGACCTCTACTGTGCTGTGTAAGGTGATCCTAACATGCAAGCTGTCCAGCTTCAATGTAGCTGGTTGGTAGATGCGGCCACCCTTTAAGCCTATGGCATTAATGGCAAAGGTGATGATTTGCCTGCAGAAATGAGGGGTGCATTAATGATCACATGACTACAGGAAAGTGATGAGCAAGTGATAAGTTAGGCTTTGTATCCAGACTTGGATCCCTTGTAATAGTTCCAGTAGCATTCCTTGCAAATACAAGTTTACTGGCAATAGTCATCTCAAATACATACAATGAAAATACAAAGTATCACAGCAGCTCTGGACCATGTCTCAATGGGGTGTGGCCCTGATCCAAAAATATGGGAAGCTTTTATAAGAAAAATACTGAATATTTACATTATCTGTGGCATAATCCCAAATCGCTAGTCCTCCCCCCTCTACATGCTGATCGTGACATTTAAGATTGGGGAGTATATCAACAACCAAGAACATCTTTGCAATTTTGTGGGAAAGATAGGGTGTTCAGTCAATTAGTAGAAGACGTCTGGCACCCCACTATCTGGCCTTGACATGGGGAACTTCATAATACCACGAATATCTGAATAACTAACTAGCTGACATGAATAGTCAACATTTGGTAACAAAGGGGAACTCTAAAGGAAGTGCTCCAGAAGTTTTCATGGTTCCAGGCTCCTGATATTCTGTCTTAACAAAAGGGTCTTTAAAAGTGTTTTTAAACCTAGTGAGTGCATGAAGTAGCTGATGTTTGCTACATTCTATGGTATTAACCCCCTTGCAGTGTATAGAGCTGCTGCTGTGCACCAATCATAAAGCAGTTCTTTAATAGGACATCAGGAAGTGGGTGTATATTAGGAGGTGGGGTGACTAACACTGTTAACTGTTTGAATGAGGCCTGGAGCTGTCTGCCTTGGGGGATGAGTGGCCTATTATATAGTTTTCAATACTGCTGCTCATGTTGCTGACACTATCAAAATCTAAATGTTGTAACAAATTTTTCTTCTAGCCACACACATACCATGGCAGCCCAGGGAGAACCTCAAGTTCAGTTCAAGGTAAAACTAAATGTTTAATGTTTTTAAATAGTTTAAAATGTTTGTTCGTTATATTAAAATGCCATATTTTTGTGTTTCAGCTTGTTCTGGTTGGTGATGGTGGTACTGGCAAAACAACATTTGTAAAAAGACATTTGACTGGTGAATTTGAGAAAAAATACGTAGGTATGTAAGCTTTAACCCTTTGCTGTCAGGGCCATTTTTGCAATCGCGTGTTAAATGCACATTAGGCTTTTACTTAAAACCTGTGTAATATTTTTATATTAAAGCCATGAAAGTGTGGTAGTTGCCATGTTTGTCATGTTAACCACTTCTCTACTGTGCACGAAAACCCCCTTCCTGCCCAAGCCAGCTTTCAGCGCTGTCACACTTTGAATGACAATTGCGCGGTCGTGCGACGTGGCTCCCAAACGAAATTTGCGTCCTTTTTTCCCCACAAATAGAGCTTTCTTTTGGTGGTATTTGATCACCTCTGCGGTTTTTATTTTTTGCGCTATAAACAAGAGCGTCCAGTTTGGGGAAAAAAAAACACTTTACTTTTTGCTTTAATAAATACCCATTTTTTTTTTTTAATAAAATTTTCCTCAGTTTAGGCCGATACGTATTCTTCTTCTACATATTTTTGGTTAAAAAAAATCGCAATAAGCGCATATTGGTTTGCGCAAAAGTTATAGCGCCTACAAAATAGGGGATAGATTTATAGCTTTTTTTTAATTTATTTTTTATTCGTAATTGTGGCGATCTGCAATTGTTTTTTTTTTTTTTGTGACTGCGATATTGTGGCGGACACTTGACACATTTTTGGGACCATTCACATTTATACAGCGATCCCTGCTATAAAATGCATTGATTACTGTATAAATGTGATTGGGAGGGGTTAACCACTAGGGGGCGAGAAGGGGTTAAATATGTTCCCTCAAAGTGTTCTTACTGTGGGGGGAGGGGACTGACTGGGGGAGGTGACCGATGGTTGTCCCTATGTACAAGGGACACAGCATCGGTCCCCTCTCCCTCACAGGACGTGGATCTCTGTGTTTACACACAGATCCACTTTCCTGCTCGTTTGCCGGGCAATCGCGGCCGCCGGGCACGCGCACCGGGGCCTTGTGAACGCGGTGGCGCGCACCTCCTAGCTCGTTTTAAAGGGAGGACGTCGTATGACGTCCTCCCAGAACGAGAGTATCGCCCGCCGTCTATTGACAGTGGGCGGGGGACAAGTGGTTAATGCATGCTTTTATCAAACCTATAGTGCAAGTAAACCGTATGCTTAAGGGTAATATTTGTGCATACAAATGCTATATATTGCCCAATTGTTTTGGTAAAATAGTTGGTAACAAGGTTGTGTTAAGTAAATGAATACTAAAATTTGCCCATAGGCTACAAGGTAAAGCCTACAGCTCATCGGTTTACACTTGACTATGAATGATGGCTCTAGTAAAAAATGAGTTGTACGCAGTCTCTGCTACTAAGCAGCACGGAGACTTGGTTCACACTGCAGGAACCCTGCAAATACACTGCAGGTTCCCGCATTGCATGTCTCCCCGGTGGCGGTCCACTGCCCTAGGCAAGCTGCTGTGTCAATTTAAAAGTTGGTGACACCCCCAAATCAGTTCACACCGCAATAAGCGAACTGCAAATTCGAATAGGAATTGGATCGGTGTAAACTCCCATGCAATCTGATTCTTCTGCAGACCAAAAAGTCCTGTCTGAGTGCTATGCAAATTTATCCATACTATCTGGCTAAAATTGCATCTCACAGATCGCATGTGATGTGCAAATGGTATCTAAAATTGCACCAGTGGGAACCAGCCTTTAAAGTTTGAATGCCAGACCTGCTGCTGGGGCCATTACAAATCTGTGTAAGGCTGGTCAGTGTGCAGTTATGTTTGTGGGAATACCTGTTTAAATCATTTCAAATCAAAGATTCCTGCACTACTTTTTTGCAACTTGTGTAGACTTCTGTTTAAGACGTCCCCAAGCCGCAATTAAAACTGGTCTAATCACGCTGATCTGCGGCTTTGAAATTGTGCTGAAGTAGCACAGTATATAAGCCGCACTGGTGTGAATTGGGGCTCGAAGGCAGATTGGAACCTGGAATGTTTTCCAGCAGTTCGGGTGGATGGGGATGCGCTTTTGCTGGAATTTTTAAGTCTAGGTGCCAACACCTAATTTCTCCAGTCTTCTGATCCTTTTTAAAATGGCTGCATCAAAGGTGTACCTTGAAGGGCGACTGCAATATACACCCTTGCACTGTCCACACAACCTTCTTTGGCTATATATTCTAAAGCATCAGAACGTGTCCTATCTGGTCCTCTGGTGCCCTCCTCTGGCCCTTATGTCCCTACTTGTCCTATTGTGACCTAGAGGTGAAGGTAAGGAACCACAGCATGCTGAGCAGGGCAAGAGCTCTAACCCTCCCACTCCATGCTGAAGGTTTTTCCACCAGTGAAGTTTGAAGGGCAAGTATGCCTTTGCTTTTCTTAATGGGTTATTGGTAAGTTGCAAGTGTTGTATAAGTCTCTTGTTTCTAAATTAATTTTTTTTATTTTGCAGCCACACTTGGTGTTGAAGTCCACCCTTTGGTTTTCCATACCAACAGAGGTCCTATTAAATTCAATGTATGGGATACTGCCGGTCAAGAAAAGTTTGGTGGTTTGCGAGATGGCTATTACATCCAGGGTGAGGAATGCAGTTAACTTAATTTCATTTTAACTTTGTTATACTACCCTGTCAGCATCTTAAAACGCTGCAGCCATTTTTTCCTTTTCCATAAATTAAATGCATTTAAGAAAATCGTATACTGTTATGAGTGTTCTAAAATGGATGTCAATATTTACTAAAACTGCTCTCGCCATCCTATGGCCAAAGCACTTTTAGATTTGTTGCAAGAGTCGGCAGTATAATGAGCCTTACAGTAATGTAAGGATTCATCTATGCGTTTACCTGCTTACATTTTGCATCAAAATGGTGGCTTTTTTTTTGTCCCAAGTTCTGCTTGTGCAAACATGTTGCATACAGTTTGTAAAGTGTGATTTAGCTACAAACCAGTTGAAGGTATCGCCATCTTGAATGTGATGCCGGCAGCCCCAGAACTGAAACTCATTGGCACTATAGTGTTCCCTTTCACTGCTTCCCTTAAAGCAGTTGTATAAAGATTATGAAGGGAACTAAGGGGGGTTGCAGAAGAGCTAGGCCAGCAGAGGACTAACTGAGCACTATAGTAGAAAGGACAGTTCCTTAAGAAGTCAGATGCTAGCATGTTTGGGATTTTATCACCAGTGAAATGGGGGAACAATATGCATTTGTAGCATTGCCCATCTCCAAATTTATATAGACTTGAATGGTGCATACCGATGCTGCACATGCTTTTCCCATTCAAGTCTAAGGGACATTCGTACATGGGTATTCTGATTCTAGATACATATTGTAAAGTTATACAGATCATAACTTTTGATAGTGGAGATGTATTGGGACTGTCATGTGTGTTTTTTTTCTGGTTTGTGTCCTCATTGGGGAGGTTTACTCTTTGACCTGTGACAAGTTATCACCTTGGTAAAGGCATTTAAAAAAAAAAAACCTGCAAGGTAAAGGCATAATGTGCCAGTAATGCACCACATGCTGTACTCGCACATTTTGAAAGACTTGCTTTAGCACACCACTTAAGAGCTTAATTCTATCATCGCCGAGAGGCTTCCATCTGGGTTTGGGGACTCCAGCCATCTGACTGGACTAGGCTTGCCTGTAGGTCAAAATTAACAAGTTTACTACCACTTTTAATTACCCTTTTGTATTTGATTTAAACAGTTGTTAATTGTAACATTGTTGCCTTGAAAGTATTCATACCCCTTGCAGGGTTCCACATTTTTGTAATGTTACCTCCAAAAATGTAAAAAAAATTATTGGGATTTTATGTGATGGACCAACACAAAGTGGCACATAATTGTGATTTGGATGGGGAAAAGTTTTTTTTTTTTTTTTTTTTTTTATGTATCTAAAGTGTGGCGTGCATTTGTTTTCAGCCCCCTTTACTGATACCCTTAACTAAAATCTAGTGGATCCAATTGCCTTCAGAAGTCGCCTAATTAGTAAATTTGTGTTTGCATTTATCTATTCTGTGATGCCCTCAGAGGTTTGTTGGAGAACTTTAGTCAACAAACAGCATCATAATGGCCAAGGAACACACCAAACAGGGCAGGGATAAAGTTGTGGAAAAGTTTAAAGCAGGATTTGAGTTAAAAAAAAAAAAGATCACAAGCTTAGATTATCTCATGGAACACTGTTCAATCCATCAAATAATGGGAAAGTGACGCCACTCCTAACTTACTAGGACATGGCGGTCCACCTAAACTGACAGGCTGGGCAAGGAGAGCATTAATCTGAAGCGGCCAAGAGGCCCATGGTAACTCTGGAAGAGCTGCAGAGATCCACAGCTGAGGTGGGAGAATCTGTCAACAGGACAACTATTAGTTGTGCACTCCACAAATCTGTCCTTTATGGAAGAGCAGCAAGAAAGTCATTGTTGAAAGAGCTATAAAATGTTAAGTTTGCGAGAAGCCATGTGGGGGACACGGCAAACATGTGGAAGAAGGTGCTCTGGTGAGTTAAGACCAAAGTTTATCTTTCTGGCCTAAAGGCACAACTGGTGGAAAACCAACACTGAACATACCATCCCCACCGTGAAACATGGTGGTGGTGGCAGCATCATGTTGTGGGGATGCTTTTCTTCAGCAGGAACAGGGAAGCTAGTTAGAGTTGATGGGAAGATGGATGGAGCCAAATACAGGGCAATAGAGAACCTGTTAGTCTTAAAAAGGCGCTTGAGACTGGGTTGGAGCTTCATCTTGCAGCAGGACAACGTCCCCAAACATGCAGCCAAAGCTACAATGGAATGGTTTAGATCAAAGCATATTCGTGTTGGAATGGCCCAGTCAGTCCAGACCTAAACCCAATTGAGCATCTGTGGCAAGACTTGAAAATTGAAAAATCAGACACTCTCCTTCCAATCTGACCGTGCTTTATCTATTTTGCAAAGAATGGGCAAAAATTTCACTCGATCTGCAAAACTGACAGACATCCCCAAAAAGACTTGGAGCTAAAGGTGGGTTTGCAATTTATTGATCCAGGGGTGCAAAATACAAATGCACACCACATTGTATTTGTAAAAAAAAAAAAATTTTATAATCTTCCTGCCATTTTGTGTTGATCTCGCATAAAATACATTTACGTTTCTGGTTGTAACATGACAATGTGGTACATTTTCAAGGGGTATGAATGCCTTTTCAAGTCGCTGTAGTACCACTGACAATATTTTTCTAACTGCAGCTCAATGTGCCATTATCATGTTTGATGTAACATCAAGAGTCACATACAAGAATGTACCCAATTGGCATAGAGATCTTGTAAGAGTATGTGAAAATATCCCCATAGTCTTGTGTGGCAACAAAGTGGACATTAAGGACAGAAAAGTGAAAGCAAAATCAATCGTATTTCATAGGAAGAAGAACCTTCAGGTTGGTGTTTTTTTTTTTTTTTTTTTTTTTTTTTTTGTGCTGATGGGCATTTACCACTTCACCTGGAAAGTGCATTTCCACTTTTGCATTCAAATTGGTGTTACTCCTACTTTTTTATTACAAATTCACATTGCAACTAGATTTTTAACACTTTGTCCTAGCAAAGGGTTAAAGTTTTAGGAGCTGTGCTTGAATTGTATGTAAATTTGGTGACTTGTCCTTAGGACAGACACTCTCGCCATGCAATTGGGTAAAATGTATATTTTAAAAGATTCGGTCGTGCTGTGTAAATGGGTAAACGATGGGTTTTCCTCATATGGTGATTATGAAAGTGGAAAGAACATTTTAAACTTTAGGTCTATATTAGCATTTTGTGCTGAGTGGTTATTTTAGACACGGCATAGTGCTGTATGACTCCTAGACAAACATGGGCACTTAAAGCAGAGCTCCACCTAAAGGGGAAGTTATGCTTGTTTGTGCCCTCTGCTACCAGACTTTTTTGGGGGCGTGAGGTACCTGTTTTTGACATTGCCCGTTGCCGCTTCTGGTTCAGTTTGTTTTTTAGGGGAGCGTGGAACTCCATTTTAAGATCGTAAAGAGACTAGAAAGTGTAAAAAAAAATGGATTTTTTTTGAGCAATATTGTGGTCTCATGTTTGAAACATATATTTTATTTTTTTCCAGTACTATGATATCTCTGCAAAGAGTAACTACAACTTTGAAAAGCCCTTCCTTTGGCTTGCCAGAAAACTGATAGGGGATCCCAACCTTGAGTTTGTAGCCATGCCTGCTCTTGCACCACCTGAAGTGGTTATGGATCCTGCGTTGGCTGCACAATATGAGAATGATCTACAGGTAAGTTTGTTTCCCTTAATGTTTAAAATCGTTTTGGAGTTTGCCCAATTTGCTGCTTCAAGTTTTTTTTTTTTTTTTTTTTTTTCAGTGGTTAATTACTTTATTTTTTTTCTTTAACTAGATTGCCCAGACCACAGCACTGCCAGATGAAGATGATGATCTGTGAGGTGAATGAAGCTCAAGCCCAGAGTCAGAAGTCTAGTTTTATAGGCAACTGTCCTGTGATGTCAGTGGTGCAGCGTGTTTGCCACTTTATTTAGCTGAGCAGAACATGTGCTTAACCTTTTGGGATGCTGAAGGAGTTGAATGGGCTTTGGAGTGAATGTGGCAGTTGAGAAATAAATCCTTCATATTTTGGACCTGAATATCTAGCTGTTTGGGACTGCAAATAATATTCCCTTTAAAAGTTTCAAATATAAGTTAAGACTGCTACAGTCACATCACAATGTTCTATGGTGATCCTGTTTGTTACTGTCATTCCCATACATTTTTCGTTTAGATCATAATAAAGTTGTATTTCAAATACCCCAGTTATTGATCATGGCAGATTGTTCTGTTCTGAACTAAACACTTTTGAACCAGCTAATGCTTTTATTGCAGGTTGTAAATTTACTGTGCACTTCGAGACTAAAGCAGGCTACTTCATCTTAAAACAAGGTTTTTTTTTTTTTTTTTCCCTGTCTTGGAGTTGCCTGTGAAATCAATTCGAATTTATTATACTGCTAAATGCACACTGAGTTGGGTTACTGATCTTTTGGCTGAACTGTCTCCGTTTAGCCACTTCCTGCCCAATGACGTCTACTTTGAGTGGGGATATCTGAGTGATGGCTACAGGCATCATTCAGATATCATCTTTTACAGCCGGTGGTTCACTGCACCATAAGAACAATCATGGTGGCTGTTCGGCTGCTTGATCTTGCAGGCAGCAGGATGGGGAATGCCTCAGCTGGGAAGCAATAATTTTTTTCTTCAGGCTAGAGGTGAGATCTGTGGACTTGACACCAGATCTTGCTGTAAAGAGGACCTGTCACGCACTATTCCAAGGGATGTTTACATTACTGGGGAATAAGTGTTAAAAAAATAAAAATGTAAAGTGCCCCTTGTGCAAAAGCGTACGTAGGTTGTGTGTGAAATAAATTTGTGTATGTGTATATATATTTACGTTCAAACCACACATTGGAGGTATCGCTGAATGTTAAAACGAGCAATAATTCTAGTACTAAACCAACTCTAAACAGGTAACCTGTAAAATTATTTTAAAGCGTCACACCTATGGGGAGTTTTAAGTACCGAAGTTTGGTGCCATTCTAAAAGTGTGCGCAATTTCAAAGCGTGAAATGTTTGGTTTCTATTTACTTGGGGTAATATCTTTCACATTGTGCAAAAAAATAAGATAACTTTTTTTAATTGCTGTGCGAGACCACAATTTTATTCCCTAGGGACTCTGCTAAAAAAAGTTTAAGGGTCTGAGCAATTTTCTATCAAATTCGCTTTTTTTAGATGTTGGAGCAAAGTGTCAATTTGTCTGAGTAGCAAGTATTTGGACATGGTCTACTTCTGGCTGGCTCACTGTTTATGTAATCTTTCAGACTAGCAGTAAATGCACTTAAAGCTGGACTGCATTGGGCTTTTGTGAAAAATGCAGTCATGCTTGAAAGGCTGCTTTCACACTGGGGTGGGTGGGTCCGCTAGCAGTAAAGTGCTGCTAGTTTTAGCAGCGGTTTTTGGCTGCTAGCCAGGTGCTTTTAACTCCCAATGGCGGCCAAAAAAGGTGTTAAGAGCCTGTGTTGCGCGCTTCTGAAGGGCTTTTCTGCACTTCGAAAGCGCTGCCCATTCATTCGAATGGGCAGCGACTGTGTAGGAGCACTGTACACACTGCCCCAAAGATGCTGCTTGCAGGACCTTTTTTTTTTTTTCTCCATCCTGCAAGTGCACCGCCCCAGGGTGAAAGCACTCAGGCTTTCATGAGGCAGTTTTTTCAGGCATGCTTTTTGCGCTAAAATTCCTGAAGGCTGCCTCCAGTGTGAAAGGGGTCCTAGGGCCCATTGTTTTAGGCCGTGTTCAACACAGCTTAAATGCAATAAGCTGTAATCCATTGCTGCAAAACAAGTTATTTGGGCACAAACCTTGCACAGTAAATGCAGTGTTATAAATGTGCATCAACATAACTCATTAAAATGTAAGCTCGCCTTATTACAGAATCTCTGGTGAATTTACACTTGACCCCTGTCCTGCTAACCTGGAGTCCGGCTATCGTTCCCTCTGACACGTTGTATTGCTGCTTTACAAGTCAGGATTTGAAATCCCAGTGGCTTTCTCTCCTTCGCATGAGATGACGATTGGCTACATAAGTCCTTATTAGTCGGCACCGACCAATTAAAATTCTCCTAAACGTACCTCCTGACGAGGTACATTTTTGGAGATTAAGCCAGGGAAAGTTTTGAACCCCCCCCCCCTGGCCTTTGAAGGCGGCAACCCGATGTGTCTGTAAGCTATCGTTGTGCTCCAGGTCAGCAGGTTATGGGGGTCCTGTCTAAGTTCACCTTACGGATTTTTCTGTAAAAGTGAATTTAACCTTTAAAGTCAGTGTGTTTTAAATTATGTGATTACAGCCTAAACTTCTTAGATCATTACAAGTCTGTTTTTTCATGTGCCTTGGTATGTATAAATACAGACTATGCTGTCTGACTTGTGACAGAACACTTAAATGCTTACTCTCTAGCACCAATGGTGGAGAAATTCATGACCCCGGCAGCATTTGCTCAAATTGTCACTGGTCTGCATGGCAATGTGAAAATCTAAAGCCATGTCAAAGAGGGGCTTTCATGTGGTTATAATTTAGCTACCAAAATATTGTTGGACTATGTATGGTGTTTTTTTAATTAAAAGTATTCTATAGTAAACACCTGGTGATCATGCCAGTTTGACTTTTGACAGTGGCAACTCCGCAGTCTTCAGTTTTGCCACACTTTTCTGTGTGCTTTATTCTCTCTAGTGATGCTGCTTCCCTTTCCTCCCCATGTCAGACCCCTTTCCCACAAAGGTGGTTTTCAGGTGCTTTAGCTCTAGCAATGGCCTCCAAGTGCCCGAAAACCACCTCATTCATTCCAGTGTCTTCACACTTGGGCTGTGTGCTTGCGGGACAAAAGTCTTGCAAGCAAATTTTTATACAGTGCTCCCAAAATGCCCATGGGCAGTGCCTTAAAAGCACTGCAAAACTTAAGCTTTTAACCCTTTTTTGGGTTTAAAAGCGCAACTAAAACGGCTTTAACGTGGCCGCAGCACCAGTGTGAAAGGGGTCTAAACAGCAGTTTGCTTTGACTGAAATCAATACTCTGGTTAAATGTAAAAAAAGATGCATGTGAAAAGTCGATAGACACCTTTTAAAGGGGATCATAGTGATTAGTGACATGCTGGTTGTACCCAAGTCGGTCCGATCAGCCTGCCCATAGATGGTTTTAATGTCTGCCAGTCCCTTCTGAACCAACTGAGATTTGTTTTTCTACTGTTTACAGTAATTCAATGGCTGACCTACATGGACCATGACTTTATTCCAGTCATGCTTAGTCCAAGAATGTGCAAATGAGTTTGGCACTTTAAACCTGTGTTCTTGGAGGTGTGTTGCACAATGTGATCAGTTTGACTTTATTCTTTATGATGCATCCCAGAACACAAGGTATTTTCATATCCTTTGTGATAAGGTTATGTTATTACCCTCAGGTGATTGGATAAAAGTAAAATGGGAGGCACCCACTAGGCGGTTCTGCAGCATGGTAGCTCTGGGCAGTCCCTGCTGGCGCCCATTTGCCCCTTTCTCTTTTGGGAAGGACGGCAAGTCTGTTGTGGCCTTTTCAATATTTCTTGTTATGCTTTAGGAGGTGGCGAACCCCCTGCATGCACTCTTGTCCAGGTGTGCAGGGCCTGCTGATGTTGCAAGTGTGTCAGTGTGCAGTTTATTGTCTTGGATCCATGTGCTTGGAAATGCAGCATCTGTGGGACAATGAAATAAACTCGACTAGCGGTTGCTGAACTTTTTTACTATGCCATTGAACATTTTTACAGCTGACCCTTAAAGTAGATTTACTGCAACTTCATTTTTGGATGGAGCAAGGGAGGGTAATAACCCCTGCCAATTTGCCATGTGTCCCATTTTGGAGATTTTTTTTTCCTTCACTTCCTGTCCCATAGGCAAATGGGAAGTGAGGAAATCTTTGCAGATTAGGGCAATGCCTTGAACACCCAGGTCACCAGAGGTAGTGTCCATCGTTGTCTACGGTGACCCATGGTTTGTTTAGTGTGCCACTCAGGCTGCTGAGGTCACCTTTTTCCTTAGATTGCAGGCTGCTGCATTGGATGGAGATTAGAGGTCGACCGATATGGGTTTTTCTCTGGCCGATGCCGATATTTTGAAATTGGGGCGGCCGATGGCCGATATATGATGCCGATTTTTGTGGCCGATATTTTAGGCCGATTAAAAAAAAAAAACCCTCACCCACTCTATTCCTTCCTGCTTACTCCTGTCACTCTAGCACACACTTGATGTCCTCAGTACAGATGGCACTGGTTTGGAACTGGCAGGTGGCACTGGTTTGGAACTGACAGATGGCACTGGCAGGTGGCACTATTGGCACTGGCAGGTGGCACTATTGGCACTGGCAGGTGGCACTATTGGCACTGGCAGGTGGCACTATTGGCACTGGCAGGTGGCACTACTGGTTTGGAACGGACAGATGGCACCGATTGGCGGTGGCACTGATTTGGGCGCCCTAAGCCGGGGGCGCTGTGTGAAACTGACAGAGGAGAGAGAGAGCTGTTAGAATTGAGCTCGATGTGGGGGTGGGCGGGCCAGCAGCTAAATTACACCAGCCAATGATTGGGCTGCTTTAGATGTAGTGGCCCGCCCAGATACCATCCCATTGGCTGGTGTAATATATCTGCTGGGTCCCGCCCACCCCCGACATCAAGCTGACACATCCTCTCTCTCTCTCCTCTTACTTTCAGTTTCACACACAGCACGGCGCTTGATGCTGCTGAGTGTGGAGGAGGGGGGAGGAAGTGCAGCCAGTGAAAAATATCGGCCAGTTTTGATATTAATCGGCCAAAGCCGATTTATCAAAAATGCCTAAATATCGGCCAGCCGATATATCGGTCGACCTCTAATGGAGATAGAGCGATTAAAAAAAATAGAGCTAAAAATTATATTTTTATCCATTTCATGCTAAACTCGATGTGGTAAACAATCTTAACTTTGCAAGGGATTTCCAATGCACCCAAAACAAATTTCATAACTTTTTTTTTTTAACTACTGAATGGTTTTGTACTAATAAAAACAAAGTAAGAACAAGTTGTAAAATACAACATTAAAAAAAATGGACCACCATGGCAAGAGTCCCAAATGGCTATGTACACCGCACATTGTGTTTATGACTTTATTTTTCCTGATTTAAAAAAAAAAAAATAACTTCCTCCACTGTGCAGCTTGTTTTGCAGTGTGGCCCTGATCTGCAACTTCTTGGGGTTCTTGTGGCTCCTCCCCTGCATCAGATGACCCCCTAGGAGAAGTGCTCTCCTGGGGTGTTACCTTGTGGGCACGCTCCCGAGTCATTCATTCTGCATCCATAGCCCCTGAATGTATGACTTGGCCTGCGTCATTGGATTTGATAGCAGCCATTGGCTCCCGCGGTCAAGAACAGAGAACCCCAGCAAGAGGAAGAGCGTGTCTCCGCCAGGTGACATTCCAGGCCGCAGGTAAGTAAAACTGGGGGGCTGGTAAATGGCAGTTTTTGGACTCCAGGTCCTGGTGGGGGTGTCAAGGCCTGCTCTGTGTGGGTAGTAAATTCTTGGAAGCCTCTGCTGCTGGCCTTCTCGTCCACCTCACTTGCTGGGCGCCATTTTTCTGGGGCCTGTGCATTGCAAATACTGTTGGTGGCCATTTTGCCAGGGCCGTGCTTTGATACAGGTCTGCAATTGTGGATGGCCATTTTCTTGTGGTCGTGTGCTTTCTCTGAGGTGGCCCTTTTGGAGTGGGTTTTGGCCTCTAGTGCTGGCTGAGCTTCCTGAACGGTGCAATTCACCTCAGTCACACGCGGTGTGCGGATGGAGAGCGGGCAGCGGTGCTCAACAGTCTCTGGCTATGCCGTGAGTCCCCTGGGTATCCCCCCTCTCGGTCAGTGCAGCAAGGAGGGTGGACAAAGCTTTGTCGGGTATCTTGCCGAAGTCCCTAAGGGCTGTCAGTGGGCAATATGAGTCAAAAGCCGGTGTTTTTCCCCAAACATTCCAGAGGCAGCAACTTGTGCTTCCCATGGATGCTTTGTCGGCGGTCCTGGAGTCCTTTTTGTTGCCAGGGTGGAAGTGGCGTAAGGGGGTACTAAGCACCCCTCTCCTGGGGGAATGGCCAGACTCAGGCCTGGCTGCGGCTCAGGACCCCTGTTCTGGTATGTCAGAAGATGCGGGCCAGGACTTTCCCTGTGAGGAGGACCCCTCGTCCGGGTAAGTGTTAGACAGGGCACTTGTGAGTGTTCGGTGGTGGCTGCGCTCCATCCGGGGGACTTCCTGGTGTCCTTGGAACTCAAGGATGCATACTTGCATGTCCCCATCTGTGTCAAGCATCAGAGGTTCCTGCGCTTTGCGTTCGGCGAAGACCACTATCAATTTGTGGCTCTTCCCTTTTTGGCCTAGCATCAAGAGATTTTACCAAGGTGCTCGCCCCGATTCTAGCTTTGCTGAGACAGCGTGTCATTGCTATCGTAAGGCTACTTGGACGACAACCTTCTGAGAGCTGCTTCAAGCTCAGAATTAGGAGGATGTGTCTAGCCAGTCAGACCCTCCGGGAGTTTGGTTGGATACTGAACCTCCAGAAGTCTGTTAGTATCGACCCAGCGCCTAGAGTACCTGCGGTTGATTCTGGACTCCTCGGAGGCCAGAGTCTTTCTTCCCTTGGAGAAGTTGCAGACACTCCAGACTGTGGTGAGGCTGTTGACAATCCCGCAAATGGTCATCTCTCAATTTTTGCATGCGAGTCTTGGGCCTCATGGTAGCCTCTTTCGAAGCGGTACCATATGCCTAATTCATCTCGTCAGGGTCAGTATCTGCTAATGTTATGCCTTCCCCACTGAAGTTGCTTCCTCGCTTACTCTGCAGAGTAGAGACCGAGGGAATTCCGGTGATTCTAATCACCCCAGATTGGCCCAGGCATCCCTGGTGGTGGATGCATCTTGGCGACTGCGAGAGAAGGTCCTCCCGCATTGGCAAGGGCCCATTCTTCATCCTGCTTTACAGTCACTGGCTTTAATGGCATGGCTATTAAAAGGCAGGTACTAAGGGACCGAGGCCTGTCGGATTCAGTCATTTCAACCAAGTTGAGGGCACGGAAATATTCTTCTAGGATGATCTACCATTGCACGTGGAGAGCCTACATCTCTGTGTGAGGAGATGGCATGGTGTCCACGGGCATAGTCAGTTTCCAGGATCCTGCTGTTTTTACAGCATGGAGTGGATCAGAAACTAGCCTTCTGCACCATTAAGGGGCAGATTTCAGCCTTGGCTGTTTTCTTTCAGCGACCCCTGGCGGCTCATTCATTGGTGAGTGCTTTTGTGCAAGGGGTTCGGTATGTGACCCCCTCTGGTCCGACTACCACTATCTACGTGGTATTTAAATCTGGTGCTCTCGGTACTTCAGAAACCTCCGTTTGAGGACATCAGGGAAATTCCTCTTTTGATGCTCTCAGAAGGTTGCCTTCCTAGTATCCATAACATCAGTCAGGAGGGTTTCTGAATTGGTGGCCTTGTCATGGAAGTCCCCATATTTGGTCCTCCATAAGGACAAAGCTGGGCTACGCCCGCAGCCTTCCTTCTGAAGGTAGTTTTGGCCTTTCACCTGAATGAGGACATTGTACTTCCATCCTTGTGTCCTCGGGCATCGCATTCCAAGGAGGTTGTGCTGCACTCTTAAGACGTGGTATGTGCCTTGTGGGTGTACCTGTCTGCTACGGCTCCGTTCCAGAGGTCTGACTCACTGTCTCGTCCGCAGAAGAGTCTGGCTGTCGTCGGCCACCATTTCTTGGTGGATCAGGCAGACTGTCATACAGGCCTATGCCCTTAAAGGGGTGGGTGCCTCCCTTTCCTGTCACGGAGCATTCGACTGGGGCTATTGGTGCCTCTTGGGCTTTCTGACATCAAGCGTCTGCCGCACAAGTGTGTAAGGCTGCGACCTGGTCATCCGTTCACCACTGATGTAAGGGGACACTTTGATGTAAGGGGACTGGTGAGGGGACACTGATGTAAGGGGGCTGGTGATGGGGACACTGATGTAAGGGGGCTGGTGATGGGGACACTGATGTAAGGGGGCTGGTGATGGGGCCACTGATGTAAGGGGGCTGGTGATGGGGACACTGATGTAAGGGGGCTGGTGATGGGGACACTGATGTAAGGGGGCTGGTGATGGGGACACTGATGTAAGGGGGCTGGTGATGGGGACACTGATGTAAGGGGGCTGGTGATGGGACACTGAAGTAAGGGGACTGGTGATGGGACACTGATGTAAGGGGACTGGTGATGGGACAGTCTGATGTAAGGGGACGGTGAGGGGACAGTCTGATGCAAGGGGCTGGTGAGGGGACAGTCTGATGTAAGGGGGCTTGTGATGGGACACTTTGATGGGAGTGTAGCAGCGGTGATGAAATTTCTCCATTTATAGACAATTTGTCTTACTGTGGACTGATGAACAGCAAGGCTTTTGGAGATACTTTTATAACCCTTTCCAGCTTTATGCAAGTCAACAATTCTTAATCGTAGGTCTTCTGAGAGCTCTTTTGTGTGAGGCATCATTCACATCAGGCAATGCTTCTTGTGAAAAGCAAACCCAGAACTGGCGTGTGTTTTTTTTTGTAGGGCAGGGCAGCTGTAACCAACACCTCCACTCTAATCTCATTGATTGGACTCTAGTTGGCTGACACCTCACTCCAATTAGCTCTTGGAGATCTCATTAGTCTAGGGGTTCACATACTTTTTCCACCTGCACTGTGAATGTTTACATGGTGTGTTCAATAAAAACATGGTAACATTTAATTATTTGTGTGTTAGTTTAAGCAGACTGTGATTGTCTATTGTTGTGACTTAGATGAAGATCAGATCACATTTTATGACCAATTTGTGCAGAAATCCATATCATTCCAAAAGGGTTCACATACTTTTTTTTTTTTACACACACGCTCACGTGTGTGTGTGTGTGTGTATATATATATTTTGCATCCAGTGTACTTTTTCTAATATACTTCAGGCGGTGTATTTAATAAATATATATATATATATATACACACACACACATATACATACAGTCTTGTGTGTATACACACACAAACCTCAGATTGCGAGTAACGCGCGTTTCGTAATACGAGTACTGTATTTGGAAAAATCCTAACTCGATTTGCGAGTGTTGGCCGTTCAGAAAGACTCGGAAATACTACATGCCCAAGGTCAGCCGAGCTGTCCTCTGGCCTTTCAGGCTGTTTCCGAGGCTCTCAGGCGCCCCTGGGTCTCTGGCCACATGCGGTATTGCATGCCATTGAAGTTAATGCGGAGCAAATTATTTTAGTTTCCATTGACTTCAATGGGGAAAATCGCTTTGATATGTGAGTACTTTGGATTACGAGTATTCTCCTGGAATGGTCTATGCTCGTAATCCGAGGTTCCACTGTGTGTATATGTATGCAGGAATTTTGAGTATAGCCTCATGTATGTAAGTTAATGATCATTAAGGGTGTACCATCATCCAGGTTAGTATGAAATAACAAAAGGGATGGGGACAAAGGGACAGAGGCTGATGCTGACCCTATAACATTCCCTCCCCCTAAAATTTAAGACTATCTTGGTACGATAAAATTGACATACATATTGTGTAAAAGGAAGATTTATTACATATAAAAAAATTATACAAATAGTACATGATTAAAATGGAAAAAACAGAAGCCTGGGGTGACTCCAGGCAATATCTGTAATTACAAACCTAAAGAATGGTCTGAGTCTTGACTAGTTTCGTGGTGTAACCACTTCTTCGGGATAACCACTCTAAAACAAACAATACAGTAAAACAAACAAAATTGGTACGACAAGGGAAGTACAGCATAGTAAGGCAATGAGAATAATAAAATAATTGGCTTACCCAATTTAGGGGGGTCATGTGCGGCACCAAACCGCCCGAGCTACTAACCCCACGCGGTGGACAGGGGGAATGTACAGAGATCTCTAAAGGGGGCATAATGTAGATAAGAATTCTGGTGGAGGGGGAAGAGGGAAAAGAATCACCCGTGGGGAGGAAAGGAGGGGAGGGGGGAAGGAGTAGGGTGAAGCAGGGGAAGAGAGGGAGGAAGGGGGGTGCCCAAAACCTGAGATAGATAACACCAATTAAGATGACGATGCAACCACAATTGGCTCACCAAAAATTGGTATAGAGAGTAATGTAAATACCAAGCCATATGATGGTTGATGATACTGCGTAGGCAGAGACACAATTGAGGTAGGGGACATCCATTTTAAACACTGACATACGATAAAATGGGTGAGAAGGTATGTATAGATCCGGCAGACCAGGTAGCTGCCCAAACCAGGGTGGTGGAAATCTAAATATAAGCGGTATCCGTTGTAGTTACAGTAATAACATCAAGGACAGGGTAATGTCCCTAAGAACCAAGGAAACGTACCCATGGAGGTTGCTGAAGGGTAGATGATAGTGGCTGAAAATTCCTCCCGCTGTTCTGCCTCCAGTGCCCTGTCCATTAGTCCACGAAGTGTGTGCTCCAAAAGGAAGACAAGAGGGACAGTATCACTGATGCATGCATTGTCACTGCTCACCGTCCTCGTGGCCTCATCAAATGGTGACAAGACAGTGCATGCATCCTTGATCAGTAGCCACTGGCGTGGCGAAAAAAGCCAAGCTCCCCTGACCCTGTCCTGGTGCCATACTCACAGGTACTCATTGATGGTCCTCTGCTGCGTGTGCAGCCGGTGCAGCATTGCCAACGTTGAGTTCCACCTGGTGGGCATGTCACAAATGAGGCGGTTGTTGGGCAGGTTGCATTCCCTTTGAATGTCAGCCAGCCGAGCACTGGCATTATATGACCAGCTGAAATGACCACAAACTTTCCTGGCCTGCCTCAGGAGATCCTGTAAGCCCGGGTACCTGCACAAGAACCGCTGCACCACCAAATCCAGGACGTGAGCCATACAGGGAGGGAACATGGGTCAAGTGTCCCTGTCGGAGGGCAGAGAGGAGGTTGGTGCCATTGTCACAAACAACCATTCCTGGCTAAAGCTGGCATGGCTTCAACCACCTCTGAGCCTGCCACTGCAGAGATGACAGAATTTTTGCCCCAGGGTGGCTCCTGTCCCCCTAAGCAGACCAACTCAAGCACCGCATGGCATCTTTTTGCCTGAGTGCTTGCGTAGCCCCTTGAACGCCTACGGAGCACCGCTGGTTCAGAGGACAAATCTGCAGAGGAAGAGGCCATGAAGGAAGAAGAAGAGGAGGGGGTGGAGGAGAGAGCTGTGGCAGAATCACCACTACCATTTTGGAGGCGTGGTGGCGGAACAAGCTCCAACAATACTGAACCCTGTCCTGCATCCTTCCCAGCTGCTAGCAGTTACCCAGTGCACCGTGAAAGAAAGGTAACATCCCTGTCCATGCCTGCTGGACATGAGTCAGCGGTAATATGCACCTTACTGCTGACCGCCCTGTCCAACGAGGCCAAGACATTGCCTTCCACATGCCGGTAGAGAGCCGGAATTGCCTTCCGTGAAAAGAAATGGCGTTTGGGAACCTGCCACTGAGATACCGCACATTCCACAAATTCACTAAAGGGGCCAGAGTCTACCAGCTGAAAAGGCAGCAGTTGCAGTGCTAGCAATTTGGCCAAGCTAGCATTCAGACGCTGAGCAATGTGGATGGCTGGGACCGAATTTCTTTCTACGGTTTGGAGGTATAGTAGGGTTGGAGATCCCAGATGAGGAGCAAGGAGAAGTCCACCTTTTTCTTTGATGCGAGTCTTTCAAGTGCTGTTGCCAACAGACTGCATGGCAGGTCATCATATGTCTGGTCAAGCATGTGGTGCCCAAGCGGCTGCTGTTTTGGCCATGCTTGATCCGCTTCAGACATAGGTTGCAAACAGCAACGGTTCAATCTGCTGCACACGTGTCAAAAAATGCCCACACCAAAATAAGCAGGGAGTCAGCAGCGCCCTGCACCTGCTTAGCTCTGCGGTGTGATAGATGGCTGCCCCCTGGAGGGCATCCTACCTCGTTGGAGATGTGCCTCCTCCTCCCTTCTATCAGGCACCCAAGTAGAGTCAGTGACCTCATCATCCCCTCCCTGCTCGTCACTGAAGAAAAGTTGGCAGTATGCTGTAGCTGGGGGAATATGACTGCCAGTTTCTTGTCCTTCTTGGGCACCCCCTCTCTCTAGGCTCATGTTACTCCCTTCCTCAACCTGTGTACCATCATCAGAGCCTTCAAATCGCTGCACATCCTCCAGCAGCATGTACCCGACACTGTGGTCGTATAGTTCGGGGGACTCCTCCATGCATGATGGTGGGGCTAGGGAAGGAGTGACTGTTGACAAGGAGCCGATGGAAGAGGCCGCTTTGGAAGCTGCATTGGCAGGCAAACTACTCTGAGCCTGGGTGAGAGGATGAGGACGGCTTTTTTATCCACTCCACCAACTCTTCTGCATGTTGTGGCTCAATAACACGGCCAGCAGCAGAAAAATAGGACAATCGTGCCCCACGACCAACACTGTTGACTGTAGACACAGAGCCTGCTTGCCCTCTTTTACTGGCCTGTGAGCGTCTGCCTCTACTTGGTGGCCTTCCGGACATGATGTAAATTTTGTTTTGCAACACCACACTACACTGTATTGTGTACACCACCAGAAAAGTAGTAGCAAGTGCACTACAGCTGCACTGTATTGTGTACACCACTAGAAGTGTAATAGCAACTACAGCTGCACTGTATTATGTACTTCACCAGAAAACTAGTAGCAAGTGCACTACGGGTGCACTGTATTTTTGTACACCACCAGAAGTGTAATAGCAACTACGGCTGCACTGTATTGTGTACACCACCAGAAGTGTAATAGCAACTATGGCTGCACTGTATTGTGTACTGTGTACACCACCAGAAAAGTAGTAGCAACTGCACTACGTCTGCACTGCACTGTGTACACCACCAGAAAAGTAGTAGCAACTGCACTACGGGTGCATTGTATTGTGTACGCCACCAGAAAAGTAGTAGCAAGTGCACTATGGCTGCACTGTATTGTGTTCTGTGTACACCACCAGAAAAGCAGTAGCAACTGCACTACGGGTGCACTGTATTGTGTACACCACCAGAAGTGTAATAGCAACTACGGCTGCACTGTATTGTGTACACCACCAGAAAAGTAGTAGCAGCTGCACTACGGGTGCACTGTATTGTGTACACCACCAGAAAAGTAGTAGCAACTGGACTACGGGTGCACTGTATTGTGTACACCACCAGAAGTGTAATAGCAGCTTCGGCTGCACTGTATTGTGTACTCCACTAGAAAAGTAGTAGCAACTGCACTACGGATGCACTGTATTGTGTACACCACCAGAAAAGTAGTAGCAACTGCACTACGGGTGCACCATGGGCGTCCGCTCCATAGGTCAAGGGGGGTCATTTGCCGCCCCCCCCTGGAATCGAGAAGGTGTTGGCCAAATTGGCAGTTTTCTACACCCTCCGCCGCCCTTACACCCACTTACAGCCCCGCTGGACCTGCTGAAAGTGAAAAGGAAGGAGAGCCGGGCTGTGTGTGCAGTATGGAGGGAGTAGGAGATGCCCTACAACACGTGTCTGTGTGTGTGACTGCAGAGACATGACGTCATAGGACACGTCATACATACGGTCAGTGTGGTCAGTGTGCAGTGTAGTGGTCAGTAGTCAGTGTGTAGTGGTTAGAGTGTAGTGTGTGTAGTGTCCAGAGGTGCAGGGTGCTGCTGTGTAATGTAAAGGGGTGCAGGGTGCTGTGTAATGTAAAGGGGTCCAGTGATGCAGGGTGCTGTGTAATGTAAAGGGGTCCAGTGATGCAGGATGCTGTGTAATGTAAAGGGGTCCAGTGATGCAGGGTGCTGTGTAATGTAAAGGGGTCCAGTGATGCAGGGTGCTGTGTAATGTAAAGGCGGTCAGTGATGCAGGGTGCTGTGTAATGTAAAGAGGTCCAGTGATGCAGGGTGCTGTGTAATGTAAAGGGGTCCAGAGCTGTGGGGTGCTGTGTAATGTAAAGGGGTCCAGAGGTGCAGTTGTGGAGAGGGGGTACACAGTAGTGACAAAGATATTTAAAGATGCAGGGGGCACAGTGGGGAGTTTTTACATTTTAACGTGGGGGGGGGGTCGCTTTTAACCCCTGCTAGCGGTCGGAGAAAGGGTAAAATGCGACTATGTATCGCCGCTGCTGAATCGCCCCCTCCTGAAAACATTTCAGCGGATGCCCATGGGGTGCACTGTATTGTGTACACCACCAGAAGTGTAATAGCAACTATGGCTGCACTGTATTGTGTACTGTGTACACCACCAATAAATTTGTAGCAACTGCACTATGGGTGCACTCTATTGTGTACACCACCAGAAGTATAATAGCAACTATGGCTGCACTGTATTGTGTACACCACCAGAAAAGTAGTAGCAACTGCACTACAGATGCACTGTATTGTGTACACCACCAGAAGTTTAATAGCAACTACGGCTGCACTGTATACACCACCAGAAGTATATTAGAAAAAGTACACCAGGAATGGCCTGCAGTCAGATATAGGCTACACTGGATGCAGAGAGTGTGAGTATATATATATATATATACACACACACACACATACATATACACACAAAAGGGATGGGGACAAGGGACAGTGGCTGATGCTGACCCTATAACATTCCCTCCCCCTAAAATTTAAGGACTATCTTGGTACGATAAAATTGACATACATATTGTGTAAAAGGAAGATTTATTACATATAAAAAATTATACAAATAGTTCATGATTAAAATTGAAAAAACAGAAGCCTGGGGTGACTCCAGGCAATATCTGTAATTACAAACATAAGGAATGGTCTGAGTCTCGACTAGTTTCGTGGTGTAACCACTTCTTCAGGAGAACCACTCTATAAAACAAATACAGTAAAACAAACAAAATTGGTACGACAAGGGAAGTACAGCATAGTAAGGTAATGAGAATAACAAAATAATTGGCTTACTCAATTTAGGGTGATCATGTGCTGCACCAAACTGCCCGAGCCACTAACCCCACGCGGTGGACAGGGGGGATGTACGGAGATCTCTAAAGGGGGCATAATGTAGATAAGAATTCTGGTGAAGGGCACTGGAGGAGTGGGAGGGGGAAGAAGGAAAGGAATCACCCGTGGGGAGGAGAGGAGGAAAGGGGGGCAGGGATAAGGGAGGGGAGGGGGAAAAAGGAGAGGGGGGCGGGGAAGGAGTAGCGTGAAGGGGGGAAGAGAGGGAGGAAGGGTGGGGGAGGTGCCCAAAACCTGAGATAAATAACACCAATTAAGGTGACGATGTGACCACAATTGGCTCACCGAAAATTGGTATAGAGAGTAATGTAAATACCAAGCCATATGATGGTTGATGATACTGCGCAGGCAGAGACACAATTGAGAAGAGGAGAGGAGGGCTTCCTTACCTCTCCCTATGCTATCCAAAAAGCTTAAAAATAGATTTTCTCTTTCCGTCCATGGACTGACACAGCATCTTCATTCTTGACAAAGTGGGTTATGTTCCTGCTCATAGGAGAAGACTAGGCAGAATGTTAGATGTTTTAACATACATTCCATTACCAAAACGGAACAGCCCCGCCCAGGGGGCGGTCCCTCCGGACATAACCCTCCTACCTGCAGCTAGCTGCCTCCGTTTTTTTCTGCCTACCAGAGGAGAGGACGTGGCTCTCCTTGGAGCCAGTCTCCTGAGGAAATTTTTTTCTTCCTTTTGAATTTTATTATTTTATTTTTGAGATTCTTCTATCAACAGTCGGCTGGGCAACAGGTTGGGTAGTTCGCTATCCTCGTAGTCTTCCCAGTCCGACCATCAAGCGTGCTGATCCTCGCTCAGTACATAGCGTGAGATTAGTCCACGACATGCCCCACGACTCCAGGGATGGCCGGTGGGTTTTTATGCTCCGAGGTCCACGTATGACTGAACAGCTCTGCTGTATCTTTCGCGGTGGACCGGGCCGACAGCTACTCAGTACTGCACTGCGATATGCTTGTCAGGAACACACCAGTGGGTCCTTCATGGACGGGTAAGTAGTTTCTCCTACCTCCGCAGGTGAGTACATGCTGTGTGTTCCTATGCTGTAGGGGGTTCCCTGTCCCCCCTTGTGTGTTTTGCTACTCTCTGTCACCTACTCTTGCGGAGCACTGTTTTCTTTGTCAGTTTGGGCCTTGTGCGCCGTTCGGCGCCATGTTTTTCCTGTGTTTCACTTTACATTGTAAACCGCATTGGCGGCCATCTTGCCGTGGTTCGCTATGGCGCACTTGTAATTGGGGCGGCCATTTTCTTGTAACCGCGCGCTCTTTTGTGCTGGATGGCCTATATTGCTGACTGGAGCGATTCTCCTCACAGTCTCCTCACTGTTCACTCGCGCTGGGTGCACAGCTCGGGCAACGGAACCGAGTGGTCCTGGCTGGGTTGGTGAGTCCCCTGGGTATCCCCCACAGTCAGTGCAGCAGGAGGGTGGACTTGTTTTCTCTCACAGGACAAAAGTCTCAGAGTGTAGTGATATTATGGAGTCAGTATCGCCTGTTTCCCCATTTATGTCAGTGGCAACAGGCAGTGCTACTGCACCTGCGGTCCCTATGGGCCAGTTGTCGGCATTTCTGGAATCATTTGTTACCAGGAGGTAAACGGTGCATGAGCGCAGGGGGCTGAAAAGCGCCCTCTCCCCACGCATATCCAGGGGAGTGCTCCCATTCAGATATGAGCAATGCTGCGGCACGGGACCCTAGCTCTGAATTTTTGGATTTTGACCAAGGACATTCCTTATGAGGAAGACTCCTTATCTGGGTCAGTGAATGACAGGTTGCTTGTTAGTGCACTCATTGATGCTGTGAGGGACACTCTCAAGCTGGAGGCTGCGGCTGATGAACCTCTGGTGGAGGCAGTCTCCCTTGGTTCATTTAAAGCTATTCTTTTACACCATAAGAATGGGAAGTTCCCCCAGTAGGGTTTTTAGGCAGCTCGATTCAAAAATTGATGACAATGTATGTAAGAAAATAAATTTATTAAAATTCAAAGGAAATTGGTGGTACAGATTTAAGATATGAGTTCTGGTAACATGTCATTGAACACAATTGCAAACACTGAAAGTGGTCATACAGTTTAACACAATTGTATGTGAAACTATGTAGCACTTCCTAACGTGTTTCGACCCTTTCCATGGGTCTTCTTCAGAGGTTTCGGTGTTGCTATAAAAAGGTTATATAGAGTAAGTATCAAATATTTTCACCAATTTTTTACAAAATTTAAAAATATATAAGTAACATAGTCACCAATTTATCGTGTGTAGACACTGAACATTTTTACCAAGATTTCCAACAGGAGATGCCCCAGGGTCCCAGAACACCCTCCTGGTCGTGTGGATTCCCCACGCACTGGGATAACGCTGGAGGGGACTGCAGTTTACAAGAATTCACCATATAGGATGAGGATCCCCAAATGGGGGGGAAGAACCCAGGAAGGGGCTGACACCTGCAGCGGAGCATTTAAAGCATGATTACACAGTGCTTGGCAATGTATCATTTAAATAGTAAGACATATAAAACTTTAAAGTGTTGAGCAGACAAAATTGTACATCCTCTCAATTGGGTATGTCATCTCAGTTGTTCAATTATTTATTGTTATCTTTATGTTTGTAGATTTATTGATTGATATATAAATCAATCAATAGTATTTGTGATTTACATTGTCTTTCAGGTGACGCTGTGACAAAAAACAGTGATGTGTATGATGATCAATGTGATGGAATGATGAAGCAACAGATGCAAATTAACGTGAAAAATTGTGTAATGAAAGTGTCAAATTAAACTAGTGCATGTTATAAAAGCTGATGAGTCCCCCCCCCCCCAACCCCGCTATTCTTACCCTCTAATCCAGAAATTCCCTAACTAGTGTATAACTTATAAACCCCTAATTCTCCCCCATATGGCTCCCTAAGGGAGTCATACCTAACGTGACTCACACATGGTTGTCCTCCCCATAAACGGTTTTGTTAACCCAAACCCCCCCCTCCCCAAAACGCACCCCCCCTTCCTACCCCCCCTCCCCCCGAAAAGACCCTCCACCCTATAGAAAACGAAACCCAC
The DNA here is from genome assembly GCA_029206835.1 of Rana muscosa. Lineage (NCBI taxonomy): Eukaryota > Metazoa > Chordata > Amphibia > Anura > Ranidae > Rana > Rana muscosa. The sequence continues at coordinate 928,681,324 of CM055116.1, read as the reverse complement.
CCTCCACAGTGAAAATGAAACAAGTTATCCATGGGTCAGTGGAAAGTGATAAACGAATAAAGTGTTAAAAAGGTGTAAAAGTGTTACCTTATAGTAAAGGGGGGAACAATCCCAATGGAAACAGAGTCTGCACTGGAGTACTCCTTCAAATAGGAGATTCAGTTACAATGTGTAGTAGTGGTTCTATAAAAGATAATCAAAGTTTTAAGTTTTGTTTAAAGAATATAGTTACAAAGGGAAAAGATAAATATTTATAATGGAAGATTTTAAATTGTAATGATGTGCTTACCCAGGGGGATCTTTTGTCTGCTCACACTGAGATGCAAGAGGTCATCTGAATGATTGCTCTGCACTCAGGGTTTATATGGTGAGTATTTGATTATTAAATTGATTGCCAGCCCTGCAGCCTGGGGTCCTCCCCCACCTGGAGGTTCTCACCTTACCATCAAGGTCATCCTGCCGCAAATGCGGCATTCCATTGGTGAATTCCTCGGCGTCTGTGAGAGACATGTGTCTCCGACCGCCGCCGTTACTTCCGCCGTAATCACGTGGTATGATGATGTCACGCGCACGCACGACATAGCCGCGCATGCGCGGATCGTACATCAATACCCGGAAATGATCGCAGATGCCGCCCAGCAGACGGATTCCTCACTGATGTGGACAGACCTGCTGCCACCTGTGGGAGTGTTGGAGAGGCACAGGGCCCTGCGTCTCTCCTCCCCTGCTGGGGAAACTGCAGACTCCATATCAGCGAATCCAGTATGCAAGTCACAAACGGTCAAAAGGTGTGAGGGAGCAGTCCGGGACGGCTGGTGGAACAAAGAAAGAAAGAAAGGGAAAAGAAAAGATTAACATTACCATACATGGTTATATTAATAAACATACATATATTTATTATTCATCTAGTATTATCTAAAAAGATATTTAACGGTATGCTGGAAAATGGTGATTCAAATCTAACAATTACACGGCATGATTATGGAGACATTGAGATGTAGTCCCCGTGAGGGGGAGAAAGGGAGAGAAAGAAAGAAGCGGCAGGGAGAAAGAAGAATAAATTGTTAATTTTAGGATTACCGTATATACCCGAGTATAAGCCGACTCGAGTATAAGCCGAGGTACCTAATGTTGCCAAAAAACTGGGAAACCTTACTGACTCGAGTATAAGCCGATGCCCCACTGTTCCCTAGCTCGATGTTCCCTATTTTACATTGTAAATATTACCTGTAAAGAAGTTGCGGCTGCGGAGTCCATCGTTCAAATTCCGCGGTCTCTTCCTGTTCCTTCCTTGATAGGCGAGTCTCAGCAGACACTCTCCGCCTATCACGATCATTCTCTCATCCTCAGTTTTCCCAGCAGACACTGTGTTGGGTGTTCCGCCAATCACAGACGTCTGCTGGAAAACTGAGGATGAGAGAACGTTCGTGATAGGCGGAGAGTGTCTGCTGAGACTCGCCTATCAAGGAAGGAACAGGAAGAGACCGCGGAATTTGAACGATGGACGCCGCGGAATTTGAACGATGGACGCTGCAGCCGCAACTTCTTTACAGGTAATATTTACAATGTAAAAATTTCGATGACTCGAGTATAAGCCGAGGGGGGGGACTTTCAGCCCCAAAAAAGGGCTGAAAATCTCGGCTTATACTCGAGTATATACGGTAGTTACAATCCTATTGTGTTTTGCCAGAGGCAAATCCTTTCAGAAAAGGAGCAAAGGATAAGGAATCATTTAGCCCTGCAGATATGGTAGCCTGCAGTCTAAAGATCCACCTTTGTTCACGTTGGAGCAAAATTTTGTTCCAATCCCCTCCTCTTTCAGGAATATGCATACGATCAAGTGCAACAAAGGAAACTTTGGGCATTTTGTAATCATGTTTTAGTATGGCGTGTCTTCCAATGGGAAGGTAACGGTTACCAATCTCCATACTGTAGATGTGTTTGGACACCCGCCGCCAAAATTCTTGTTTCGTCTTTCCCACATAAAACGCTCCGCACTCACACTCCATCAAATATACCACGCCACGCGTTTGGCATTTGGTAAAGTGTGAGGGCTTGAATGTCTCTCCATTGGGAAGGCGGAATGTTTTTTCCTTCCGCATGAGTGGGCAGTGTGAACAATGTCCACACGGAAAAGTACCAAGGACTGGACAGTTCGACTCTCTTTTTTGAGCATTTTTATACTCACTCTGGACCAAAAGGTCTTTGACAGAGGTTGCACGTTTGTATATGATGGAGGGATGGTCTGAAACAAATCTGTTAAGTTTGGGATCGTCGGTAAGTATCGTCCAATGTTTATTGATTATGTCTGTTATGGCATGGTGCTGTCGTGAAAAACGCATAATGATTTCAATTTGTTCTAAATTGTAGTTATTTTGGATTTTTTTGTGAAACAAAAGTTCTGGTCTAGATTTAGCTGTGGCTTTGTTGTAGGCCTTGCGTAGGCATGACCTACTATAACCTCTTGCCAAAAGTCTCACTTGGAGTTGTGCCGCTTCTTCATAAAAGAGAGTATAGATTGAACAGTTGCGCCGAAGGCGCAGGTATTGTCCATAGGGTATAGAATTTTTCAAGGGTGTCGGGTGAAAACTGGGCATGCAGCACCGTGTTTCCGGCAGTACTTTTCCGAAACAGGGTGCTGCGTAAACGTCTCTCTGGGTCGATAAAAAGTCGAACGTCCAAGAAGGTGATACTTTGTTTGTCAAAAGTCATTGTAAATTTTAAATTATAATCGTTTTGGTTTAAACGATTGAAAAAACGTATAAGGGTGTCCTCTGGTCCCTCCCAGACGACGAGGACGTTGTCGATATATCGTCGCCACACCTTGATGTGGTTCACATATTCGACGAGGTCCTCGTCAACGAGGAGGTGTTCCTCCCACTCCCCCAGGTACAAATTGGCGTAGGATGGGGCGCAGCAAGTCCCCATTGCCACGCCCTGTACCTGGAGGAAGTGGGAGTCATTAAAGGAAAAAAAGTTATGATGAAGTATGTATTGCAGGCCGTCGAGCAAGAAGCCACCCAGACCCCGATCATGAAGGGTGCCCCGGTCGAGGAACCCCCGCACAGCAGCAAGACCCCTGGAATGTGGAATGCTGCTGTATAGGGCCTCGACATCGATGGCAACCAAGATCGATGAGTCTTAAATGGCGAGTCCCTCGACGATCTGCAAAAGGTGAATCGTATCTTTTACAAAGGATGGAAGGGATAGAACATATGGTTGCAGATATGTGTCGATGACACGACTTAAATTTTCTGAGATGGATCCATTCCCGGAGACTATGGGTCGTCCGGGTGGAGGAGTCTGTTGCTTATGAATTTTCGGTAAGCAATAAAAGGTCGCTATTTTTGGATGTTTAATTCTAACAAATTCGTGTAGATCTTTAGATATGATTTTATTTATAAAGGCTTGGTCTACTAGTGAATAGAAGTCACTGTAGTACTTCTCAATACATTGAGTGGAGATGGTTTGATACCATTCTTTGTTGTCTAGAATGTGTTCACACATCATTGTATAGTCACTGTTGTCCATAAGGACAACGTTTCCCCCTTTGTCGGAGGGTTTCACTACTACTTCCGTATTTTTACATAGGGAAGCCAGGGCTGACTCTTCCTCTGCCGAGAGGTTTCGAGAGCTGTTTCTAATATGAGGTAGTTTACTAAGATCACGCATGGTTTGATTGATGAAAGTTAATACGTTTGGATTAGTGTTAAGGGGAGGGAACTTTTGAGAGGGTTTTTTAAAGATTTTTTTAGGACCTGTTGTCAAATTCTTGGCGTCATTTAGTAATGCGTCCAGATCAATTTGATCAATTAGGTCAACGCAGTTGTTTTCTTGGTATAATAGAGTTAGATCTCTTAGTGCCTTAAACTCCCTCATACTATAATTAGAATAGTCCGTTGTATCTTCCTCGGTGTCATTCTTAAAGTACATACATTTAAATAGTAGCTTGCGTGCAAACAGATGTAAATCTGTAATAACTCTGAAGAGATCAAAGTTCTCCTCCGGACAGAACGTTAGTCCACGGGACAGAACCTGAATCTCATCGTCAGTTAGTACATGTAGTGATAAGTTTATAACACTTAGCTGTTGGGTTCCATCCGTACGACAAAGGGATCCAGGCCTTTCAGGCCCTGCCCTCTCCTGGGCATTGAGGGGGAGCCAGGTTCCCGTGTGGAGTTTAAAGGTCTATATGAATTTGATTTAGAAGAACTTGGTAGTGAGGTAGTAGTACATGTATTGCTTGGTGTGTCAGACAAACACAAATCCGACTCACTCCTGGCTTCTTTGGTTGTTGTATTACAATCAGACTCAGGGTTGGTATCAACTATTCGTTTTTTGCTGTCTTGCTCTACCGATCCTCTGTTAGTGCGATTCCTTTTTTTATTTTTGTTTTCCTTGCCTGTCTGGGGGAGGTGAGGACCTCGACCTGAGTGAGCCTGGGATTGGGTTTTGGACTTAGACAATATCAAAGAACCACTAGATTGGTCACGTTTTAGATTTTTCTTATACAGTTGAGGATTGTTGGTATTCCATCTATACGCACGTTCCTCTGAAAAGGCGACTTTGTCGCGCCCAAATTTGATTTCTTTATCCTGCAAGATGCCTTTGTTATGGGCTAGCAGACTCTCTTTGAGATTTGCTTGCAGCTCCAAATACAGCGCATGTTGAGCATGGGGTAATAGGGCAATTTCTAAATTGTTAATTTCAATGTCTAAGACAGTAATCTGTCTATTGTATTCACGAGACAAAATGACCATCATCTCTTGTGAACACTGTTTAAGATTGACTTCCCATTCGGTTTTGCATGTGCTACTTATTTGTTCCATATTGGGAAAAATTTGCACACGCAATCCGAAGGGGTTAATTTTCTCACGAACATATCTATTAAAAGATTTCACATGCCAATAAAGGGAGGATTTTTTCTCTAAGATTTTACTAAGTTTGCGAGTCAGGGATGAGATCTGTGTCTCAATTTGGTCCCCCTGTTCGAAAACAGTTTCGTATCCATGCATTAAATTTGTCCATTCTTCACCCTGATACATACTCATGTTAATAAATGTCACAAATCATAAACCATAACAGAAAGATGAAAAACCAATTAAACAGACATACTCATATCTTAACTCTGCTGTGTCTTAAGGGGGAAAGGGTGTTTAGCCACCCGGTATATATATATATGTGGAATGGAAAAGACACAATAGGAGAGGGATATTGCTGCTCACCTCAATAATTTGAAGAATGGGAAGTTCCCCCAGTAGGGTTTTTAGGCAGCTCGATTCAAAAATTGATGACAATGTATGTAAGAAAATAAATTTATTAAAATTCAAAGGAAATTGGTGGTACAGATTTAAGATATGAGTTCTGGTAACATGTCAGTGAACACAATTGCAAACACTGAAAGTGGTCATACAGTTTAACACAATTGTATGTGAAACTATGTAGCACTTCCTAACGCGTTTCGACCCTTTCCATGGTTCTTCTTCAGAGGTTTCGGTGTTGCTATAAAAAGGTAAGCACATCATTACAATTTAAAATCTTCCATTATAAATTCTTGTTTCGTCTTTCCCACATAAAACGGTCCGCACTCACACTCCATCAAATATACCACGCCACGCGATTGGCAATTGGTAAAGTGTGAGGGCTTGAATGTCTCTCCGTTGGGAAGGCGGAATGTTTTTTCCTTCTGCATGAGTGGGCAGTGTGAACAATGTCTACACGGAAAAGTACCAAGGGCTGGACAGTGCGACTCTCTTTTTTGAGCATTTTTATACTCACTCTGGACCAAAAGGTCTTTGACAGAGGTTGCACGTATGTTACTTATATATTTTTAAATTTTGTAAAAAATTGGTGAAAATATTTGATACTTACTCTATATAACCTTTTTAAACATATATTGAGCGCCGCATGAGAGAAGATGTGCACAAACACTACACTAACACCAGGACACATAGGAACATAAATGGCCCCCCAGATCAGCCCCCAGCCCCCAGTCACAGTGACCATTTATTTACTGATCACTGCAATCAGTGACATTTGTGACTGTAAAAGTGTCACTACAGTTAGTTTTAGGTCCAGTGTAGCCCCCTAACCCCCCCTAATAAAGGTTTAACCCCCTGATTGCCCCCCAGATAACCCTTTCACCCCCTTTCACCCCCTAGCACCACTGTCGCTAAGCGATCATTTTTCTGATCGCTGTTTTAGTGTCGGTGATGCCGATCGGTAGCCAGTTATTTTTTTTAGGTTCGCCGCAGGTTTTTATAGCGTCAGGTACCCCCATATATTACCTAATAAAGGTTTAACCCCCCTGATCGCCCCCCAGGTAACCCTTTCACCCCCTATCACCACTGTCGCTAAGCAATCGTTTTTCTGATCGCTGTACTAGTGTCGGTGATGCCGATCGGTAGGCAGTTATTTTTTTTAGGTTCGCCGCAGGTTTTTATAGCGTCAGGTACCCCCATATATTACCTAATAAAGGTTTAACCCCTTGATCGCCCCCCCAGGTAACCCTTTCACCCCCTTTTGCCAGTGTCACTAAGCGATCGTTTTTCTGATCGCTGTCTTAGTGTCGGTGATGCCGATGGGTAGCCAATTATTTTTTTTAGGTTCGCCGCAGGTTTTTATAGCGTCAGGTACCCCCATATATTATCTAATAAAGGTTTTAACCCCCTAATTGCCCCTAGTTAACACTTTCACCAGTGATCACCGTATAAGTGTTACTGGTGACACTGGTTAGCCAGTTAGTTATTTTGTTATTTAGGTTCCCCGTCAGGTTTTTATATAGTGTCAGGTACCCCCATATATTACCTAATAAATAAAGAAAAGGCAGGTAACCCATTGAGACCCATAGATGCCATAACCATGCCTCCATCCCTGGTACAATAAAAATGAAGAAAGAAAGTGGGCTTTAAAGTCCCACAGCCCACTTTCTTTCTTCATTACCTAATAAATGTTTAACCCCCTGATTGCCCCTAGTTAACCCTTTCACCAGTAATCACCATATAAGTGTTACGGGTGACGCTGGTTAGTTTGCTTTTTATAGTGTCAGGGCACCCGCTGTATATAACCCAATAAAGGTTTAACCCCCTGATCGCCCGGCGGGTGATATCAATTAGGTTTTAGCGTCAGAAAGGGTCTGTGTCACACCCCAGGCAGCGTCAGGTTAGTGCAAGTAGCGCTAAAACCACGCGTGAAGCATACACCTCCCTTAGTGGTATAGTATCTGAATAGATCAATATCTGATCTGATCAGATCTATACTAGCGTCCCCAGCAGTTTAGGGTTCCCAAAAACGCAGTGTTAGCGGGATCAGCCCAGATACCTGCTAGCACCTGCGTTTTGCCCCTCTGTCCAGCCCAGGCCACCCAAGTGCAGTATCGATCGATCACTGTCACTTGCAAAACACAACACACATAACTGCAGCGTTCGCAGAGACAGGCCTGATCCCTGCGACTCCAGTGCTGTAGGAGGTGATTTCACCACCACAGTTAAAAAAAAAAGCATATATGCCGAAGCATGGGGACAGCAGGGGCGGAGGAGCGATTTTGCTCCTAATGCCGCGTACATACGGTCGAAATTCAGACGGAGGCTTGCCCGTGGAAAAGTCCGACCATGTGTGTGCGGCATAACTTTTGCGGGAGGATGCCCCCATGCTTCGGCATATATAAATGGTGCATGTATGCCCATCATTAGAAGTGGGTGGATGAAGGGCGGTATTCTAATGGTGGGCATACCCACCGATCAATCTCTTTTTTCGTTCAGCCAACAGGCTGCATTAAAAAAAAGATTACAATACATGTCCAACAAGGACCAGCAACGTACTGGTATGTTACTGGACTTTGAATGATTATACCAGATTGATGCCTGCGGGTTTAGGTATCATCTTGGTATCATTCTTTTCAGCCAGCGGCCGGCTTTCATGTAAAAGCAATCCTAGTGGCTAATTAGCCTCTGGACTGCTTTTACAAGCAGTGGGAGGGAATGTCCCCCCCGGATATAAAAAGCGCCATTGGGAAATTGGGAAAGCATTTTATCACACCGATCTTGGTGTGGTCAGATGCTTTGAGGGCAGAGGAAAGATCTAGGGTCTAATAGACCCCAGTTTTTTCAAAAAAAGAGTACCTGTCACTACCTATTGCTATCATAGGGGATATTTACATTCCCTGAGATAACAATAAAAATGATAAAAAAAAAAAAATATGGAAGGAACAGTTTAAAAATAAAATAAAAAAGCAAAATTAATAATAAAAAAAAAAAAGCACCACTGTCCTGCCCTGCGCTTGCGCAATGGCGAACGCAAGCGTCGGTCTGGCGTCATATGTAAACAGCAATTGCACCATGCATGTGAGGTATCACCGCGAAGGTCAGATCGAGGCCAGTCATTTTAGCAGTAGACCTCCTCTGTAAATCTAACGTGGTAACCTGTAAAGGCTTTTAAAAATGTATGTAGTTTGTCGCCAATGCGCGTTTGTGCGAAATTTTAAAGCATGTCGTGTTTGGTATCTATGTACTCGGCCTAAGATCATATTTTTTATTTCATCAAACATTTTGGCAATATAGTGTGTTTTAGTGCATTAAAATTAAAAAAAGTGTATTTTTGTAAATGTGTAAGTGTAAAAGTAGACACCCCAAGCTATTTGCTGAGAGGTATGGTGAGTATTTTGCAGAGCTCGCTTTTTGTCACAAAGTTTTGAAAATTGAAAAAAAATATATATATATATTTTCTTTCTTCATTTTCAAAAACAAATGAGAGCTGTAAAATACTCACCATGCCTCTCAGCAAATAGCTTGGGGTGTCTACTTTCCAAAATGGGGTCATTTGGGGGGGGGTTTTGTGCTATTTTGGCATTTTATGGCCTTCGAAACTGTGATAGGTAGTGAGGAGTGAAATCAAAAATTTGTGCACTTTTTTTTTTGTCATTATTCAATCACTTGGGACAAAAAAAAAATATTCAATGGGCTCAACATGCCTCTCAGCAATTTCCTTGGGGTGTCAACTTTCCAAAATGGGGTAATTTGGGGGGGTTTTGTACTGCCCTGCCATTTTAGCACCTCAAGAAATGAGATAGTCAGTCATAAATTTAAAGCTGTGTAAATTCCAGAAAATGTACCCTAGTTTGTAGACGCTATAACTTTTGCGCAAACCAATAAATATACGCTTATTGACATTTTTTTTACTAAAGACATGTGGCTGAATACATTTTGGTTAAATGTATGACTAAAATTGAGTTTATTCGATTTTTCTTATAACAAAAAGTAGAAAATATCATTTTTTTTCAAAATTTTCTGTCTTTTTCCGTTTATATCACAAAAAATTAAAATCGCAGAGGCAATCAAATACCATTAAAAGAAAGCTCTATTTGTGGGAAGAAAAGGACGCAAATTTCATTTGGGTACAACATTGCATGTCCACACAATTTCCAGTTAAAGCAGCGCAGTGCCAAATTCTGAAAACACCTCTGGTCCTTTAGCTACAAAATGGTTCGGGGCTTAAGTGGTTAAGCGCCCTCGGCGCCATAGTTTAAACATATCCAATATGTTTATCCACAACACTGGATACATTCACAGTTTATGTATGTATTATTGCTCTCTGTGTCTGTGTGGGTTTCCTCCCACGCTCCAATGACGTGCGCGCCTTCGGTGCCATACACAGTATAAACATACACAATATGTTTATACACGACACTGAATACATTCACAGTATATGTATGTATTATTACTCTCTGGGTCTGCGTGGGTTTCCTCCGGGTACTCCGGTTTCCTCCCACGCTCCAATGGTATGCGTGCCTTCGGCGCTATGCACAGCATAAACATGTTCAAAGTTTTTTCCACGCATACTAAAATACCTACATAGTATGTGTATGCTGTCTGCGTGGGTTTCCTCCGGGTACTCCGGTTTCCTCCTACGCTCCAATGGTATGCACGCTTTCGGCGCTATGCACAGTATAAACATGTGCAATATGTTTATTCACATACTAAAATACCTACACGGTATGTGTATGCAGTCTGCGTGGGTTTCCTCCGGGTACTCCGGTTTCCTTCCACGCCCCAATGGTGTGCGCGCTTTCGTCGCTTTGCACAGTATAAACACGTTCAATATGTTTATTCACACATACTAAAATACATACACCGTATACAGTAGTGACAAAGAGATATTTAAAGATGCAGGGGGCACAGTGGGGAGTTTTTACATTTTAACGTGGTGGGGGGTCGCTTTTAACCCCTGCTAGCGGTCGGAGAAAGGGTAAAATGCGACTATGTATCGCCGCTGCTGAAGCTCCCCCTCCTGAAAACATTTCAGCGGATGCCCATGGGGTGCACTGTATTGTGTACACCACCAGAAGTGTAATAGCAACTACGGCTGCACTGTATTGTGTATTGTGTACACCACCAGAAAATTAATAGCAACTGCACTACGGGTGCACTGTATTGTGTACACCACCATAAGTATAATAGCAACCATGGCTGCACTGTATTGTGTACACCACCAGAAAAGTAGTAGCAACTGCACTACAGATGCACTGTATTGTGTACACCACCAGAAGTTTAATAGCAACTACGGCTGCACTGTATACACCACCAGAAGTATATTAGAAAAGTACACCAGGAATGGCCTGCAGTCAGATATAGGCTACACTGGATGCAGAGAGTGTGAGTATATATATATATATATATATATATATATATATATATACACACATATATATATATATATATATATATATATATACATACATATACATACATATACACACAAAAGGGATGGGGACAAGGGACAGTGGCTGATGCTGACCCTATAACATTCCCTCCCCCTAAAATTTAAGGACTATCTTGGTACGATAAAATTGACATACATATTGTGTAAAAGGAAGATTTATTACATATAAAAAATTATACAAATAGTTCATGATTAAAATTGAAAAAAAAGAAGCCTGGGGTGACTCCAGGCAATATCTGTAATTACAAACATAAGGAATGGTCTGAGTCTCGACTAGTTTCGTGGTGTAACCACTTCTTTGGGAGAACCACTCTATAAAACAAATAATACAGTAAAACAAACAATTGGTACGACAAGGGAAGTACAGCATAGTAAGGTAATGAGAATAATAAAATAATTGGCTTACCCAATTTAGGGTGATCATGTGCTGCACCAAACTGCCCGAGCCACTAACCCCACGCGGTGGACAGGGGGGATGTACGGAGATCTCTAAAGGGGGCATAATGTAGATAAGAATTCTGGTGAAGGGCACTGGTGGAGTGGGAGGGGGAAGTAGGAAAGGAATCACCCGTGGGGAGGAGAGGAGGAAAGGGGGGCAGGGATAAGGGAGGGGAGGGGGAAAAAGGAGAGGGGGCGGGGAAGGAGTAGCGTGAAGGGGGGGGAAGAGAGGGAGGAAGGGTGTGGGGGGTGCCCAAAACCTGAGATAAATAACACCAATTAAGGTGACGATGCAACCACAATTGGCTCACCGAAAATTGGTATAGAGAGTAATGTAAATACCAAGCCATATGATGGTTGATGATACTGCGCAGGCAGAGACACAATTGAGAAGAGGAGAGGAGGACTTCCTTACCTCTCCCTATGCTATCCAAAAAGCTTAAAAATAGATTTTCTCTTTCCGTCCATGGACTGACACAGCATCTTCATTCTTGACAAAGTGGGTTATGTTCCTGCTCATAGGAGAAGACTAGGCAGAATGTTAGATGTTTTAACATACATTCCATTACCAGAGCTGAACAGCCCCGCCCAGGGGGCGGTCGCTCCGGACATAACCCTCCTACCTGCAGCTAGCTGCCTCAGTTTTTTTCTGCCTAGCAGAGGAGAGGACGTGGCTCTCCTTGGAACCAGTCTCCTGAGGAAATTTTTTTCTTCCTTTTGAATTTTATTATTTTATTTTTGAGATTCTTCTATCAACAGTCGGCTGGGCAACATTTTGGGTAGTTCGCTATCCTCGTAGTCTTCCCAGTCCGACCATCAAGCGTACTGATCCTCGCTCAGTACATAGCGTGAGATCAGTCCACGACATGCCCCACGACTCCAGGGATGGCCGGTGGGTTTTTATGCTCCGAAGTCCACGTATGACTGAACAGCTCTGCTGTATCTTTCGCGGTGGACTGGGCCGACAGCTACTCAGTACTGCACTGTGATATGCTTGTCAGGAACACACCAGTGGGTCCTTCATGGACGGGTAAGTAGTTTCTCCTACCTCCCCAGGTGAGTACATGCTGTGTGTTCCTATGCTGTAGGGGGTTCCCTGTCCGCCCTTGTGTGTTTTGCTACTCTCTGTCACCTACTCTTGCGGAGCACTGTTTTCTTTGTCAGTTTGGGCCTTGTGCGCCGTTCGGCGCCATGTTTTTCCTGTTTTTCACTTTACATTGTAAACCGCATTGGCGGCCATCTTGCCGTGGTTCGCTATGGCACACTTGTAATTGCGGCGGCCATTTTCTTGTAACCGCGCGCTCTTTTGTGCTGGATAGCCTATATTGCTGACTGGAGCAATTCTCCTCACAGTCTCCTCACTGTTCACTCGCGCTGGGTGCACAGCTCAGGCAACGGAACCGAGTGGTCCTGGCTGGGTTGGTGAGTCCCCTGGGTATCCCCCACAGTCAGTGCAGCAAGAGGGTGGACTTGTTTTCTCTCACAGGACAAAAGTCTCAGAGTGTAGTGATATTATGAAGTCAGTGTCACCTGTTTCCCTATTTATGTCAGTGGCAACACGCAGTGCTACTGCACCTGCGGTCCCTATGGGCCAGTTGTCGGCATTTCTGGAATCATTTGTTACCAGGAGGTAAACGATGCACGAGCGCGGGGGGGGGGGGGGGCTAAAAAGCGCCCTCTCCCCACGCATATCCAGGGGAGTGCTCCCATTCAGATATGGGCAATGCTGCGGCACGGGACCCTAGCTCTGAATTTTTGGATTTCGACCAAGGACATTCCTTATGAGGAAGACTCCTTATCTGGGTCAGTGAATGACAGGTTGCTTGTTAGTGCACTCATTGATGCTGTGAGGGACACTCTCAAGCTGGAGGCTGCGGCTGATGAACCTCTGGTGGAGGCAGTCTCCCTTGGTTCATTTAAAGCTATTCTTTTACACAGTTGGCCTTTAGTGCTGGCTCCTGGATGGCGCAGCACGATTCTCCTCACAGCTTCCTCACTGTTTCCTCACACACTGCTTCTAGAGCAGCATGGATAATACAGTGATACACAGTCTTAATGTATAATGGGTCTCATTCTGGGCTGGTGAGTCTCCCAGGTGACCCCTCCGGTCGGTGCAGCATGGTGGGGGGACTTTATTCATTTATTTGTCTAGTCCCTGAGAGCTTTCTGTGTAACATGGAGACATGGAGTCAGTATCTGTGAGGCAACAGCAGAGCCCCTGCACCTGTGGTTTCCCACCATTTCCTGGGGAACGCTCTGACTCTGACAGGACCACGGTCTGAGGCGTCAGAGGTTGCTTTTTACCTGCAGTTTGGTGCTTGCTTCGGCAGCACATATACGCAGATTGGAACAATACAGAGTAGATTAAGCGCCCTCTGCGCCATAGTTTCACAGTATATGTATGTATTATTACTCTCTGGGTCTGCGTGGGTTTCCTCCGGGTACTCCGGTTTCCTCCCACGCTCCAATGGTATGCGTGCCTTCGGTGCTATGCACAGCATAAACATGTTCAAAGTTTTTTTCACGCATACTAAAATACCTACACAGTATGTGTATGCTGTCTGCGTGGGTTTCCTCCGGGTACTCCGGTTTCCTCCTACACTCCAATGGTATGCACGCTTTCGGCGCTATGCACAGAATAAACATGTGCAATATGTTTATTCACATACTAAAATACTAAAATACCTACACGGTATGTGTATGCAGTCTGCGTGGGTTTCCTCCGGGTACTCCGGTTTCCTTCCACGCCCCAATGGTGTGCGCGCTTTCGTCGCTTTGCACAGTATAAACACGTTCAATATGTTTATTCACACATACTCAAATACATACACCGTATATGCTTTCGGTGGCTGAGTGGGTTTCCTCCCACGCTCCAATTGCGCGTTTTGGCGCAATACACGGTATAAACTATGTGTTTGTACAATCAGCACTTATCAATGAAATAGCTGCTGGAAGGTGTCAGTCCCTTTTTTGAGTCACACTCGACCCACTCTATATTGAAGAAGCGTGCCGACTCTTCTTAGATGGGGACTGGGGTTGTCGAGAGGTCCTTTTTGGTCCCTCAACGCACGCTATTCATTGTAGAGCATTGTCATACGGATATGTGTTTTTGCCTATGCAGTTGAATCCCTGGTATCAGGGGTACCACTTTCTTGGCAGGGGGGTCACCTGCCTTTCAGAGGTGATCAGAGCGATGGCTTGGACTGTGTTCGCCATGCTGAGGTCAGCGTTACGCCCGTTAGTGGCTGCGTCTCTGGTGTCTCTGACGCTCAATGACTGGGCAAAGCTTTTGTACCAGGCGGTGGAGGAGCATCAGCTTCCTCTCAGTAGACCAGCAGTTGCACTGCAACTGCTTTAGCCTCTAGGGTCTCTGTGTCCGGAGTGGTTTTGCGCCACCTAAAAAGGCTAATATACTGGTCCACTGACCGAGTTTCTAGGGAAGCTCTGACAGATTTGCTTTTCTTTGGCTAACAGTAGAGGTGCCCCGTAAGCTGGGACCTTCATTCTCCAATATATTGCGGTGTTTCTTGGGGTTGTCATACCCATACCGCTGCAGGACAGCTCTGTCGGCCATTTACATGCCAGGTGTGGACAACTGGCAGGTGGACTATCTGAGCCGCCAGCTGTTAGACCAGGGGGAATGGTCCTTACATCCGGAGGTGTTTCATCTCCTTTGCCGGAGGTGGGGTACACTGGATGTGGACCTTCTGGCCTCTCGACTCAATCGCAAGGTGTCGAGATTCGTGGCCAGGTCCAGGGATCCCTGGGCTGACGCGTTAGTGGCCCCGTGGGGTCAGTATCGGCTTATTTATGCCTATCTTCCACTGAAGTTGCTTCCTAGACTACTTTGCAGGGTGGAGACCATGGGGATTCCGGTGATCCTCATCGCTCTAGATTAGCCTCGGCACCCTTGGTAGGCCGATCTTGTACGCCTAGTGGCGGACGTTCCATGGCGACTTCCAATACGGGAGGACCTTCTGTCTCATGGTCCCATTCTTCATCCTGCTTTACAGTCCCTGGCTTATCGGCATGGCTATTGAAAGCCAGGTGCTGAGAGACCGAGGTCTCTTGGATTCGGTCATCTCGACCATGCTGAGGGTACGGATATCTTCCTCCAGAAAGATATACCACCGTACCTGGAGGGCTTACATCACTATGTGCGAAGTGCTGGACTGGCGTCCATGGACGTATTCCGTTTCCAGGATCCTGCTTTTTTTTTTTTTTTACAGCGTGGTGTGGACCAAAAGCTTGCTTTAGGCACCATTAAGGGTCAGATTCCAGCTTTAGCTGTTTTCTTTCAGCGGCCGCTAGCGAGCCATTCTTTGATAGTACTTTCGTACAGGTGGTCCGCTATGTGCTCCCCCCTATTAAACAACCTCTCCCCCCTTGGGATTTGAATTTGGTGTTCTCGGTTCTTCAAGGACCTCCTTTTGCAGATATCAGAGAGATTCCTCTTGTGACTCTATCTCAGAAGGTGGCTTTTCTAGTCGCCATTACTTCTGTCAGAAGGGTTTCTGAGTTGGTGGCCTTGTCTTGCAAGCTGCCATGCTTTGTCCTCCATAAGAATAAGGCGGTGTTACGCCCACAGCCTTCTTTTCTCCCGAAGGTGGTCTCAGCATTCCACCTTCATGAGGACATTGTGCTTTTGTCTTCATGTCCTCGTCCTGCTCATCCCAGACGGTTTGCGCCTCATTCTTTAGACCTGGTACGTGCTTTGAGGGTGTACCTGTCTGCTACAGCTTCGTTTCAAAAGTCTGACTCGCTGTTTTTTGCCTGTGTCTGATCCGTCACAGGGCCTAGCGGTTTCGTCTGCCACTGTTTCTCGGCGGATCAGGCAGGCCTTCATTCAGGCCTCTGCTCTTAAGGGGCGGGCACCTCCCTTTCCGGTTACGGCGCATTTAACCAGGGCAATCTGTGCTTCCTGGAGTTTCCTACGTCAAGCGTCTGTTGCACATGTGTGCAAGGCGGCGACCTGGTCGTCCGCACATGCCTTTTCAAAGTTCTATAAGGTTGATGTAGCTGCATCTTCTGATGCTTCCTTCAGCCGCAAGTTTGCAGGCGGCTGTATAATGTTGCAACTCCTCCCTTGCGGAGCTTTGCTTGTTTGGGGTGAAGTTTGGGTTTTCTCCTTGATACTGTTCCCACCCCTCGTTTTTGACACTGCTTTGGGACGTCCCACTTTGTCAAGAATGAAGATGCTGTGTCAGTCCATGGACGGAAAGAGAAAATAGGATTTTTTTGTACTCACCGTAAAATCCTTTTCTCTGACGTCCATGGACTGACACAGCACCCACCCCTCCTTTCTTAGGATTGTACTGCTTTACTACGAACTGAGGCAGCTAGCTGCAGGTACGAGGGTTATGTCCGGAGGGACCGCCCCCTGGGCGGGGCTGTTCAGCTCTGGTAATGGAATGTATGTTAAAACATCTAACATTCTGCCTAGTCTTCTCCTATGAGCAGGAACATAACCCACTTTGTCAAGAATGAAGATGCTGTCCATGGACATCAGAGAAAAGGATTTTACGGTGAGTACAAAAAATCCTATTTTTTGGCTGGAGCTACAAGAAATGTACCTGTTCCAAGAGTATATAGGGCCTGGGGGCCCCACGGCTTTTTTTTTATTTGGGTGTGGGCTTAATATCCATACCAGACCCAAAGGACCTGGTCATGGACTGGAGGGAACCCATGCCGTTTTTCTCAATAATTTTCATCTACATTGCCGGGACCTGACATTACAGCCGCTAGCAGTTTTAAATTACTTTTTTTCCTTTAGAAATGTAATTTTGCTGCGGGACTGTTCTAAACACTGGAAAACTGTGCCACTTTACAGGCATACTATAGTCACCCCCCCCAGGCACGATATTTAAAATAATATTTCATTTTTATTGTTTCACTTTAAGCATTATTAAAATCACCGCTCCCGAAAAAACTGCATTTTTTTTTGCATTGATACATGTCACCTGGGGCAGGACCCAGGTCCCCAAACACTTTTTATGGCAATAACTTGCATATTACCCTTTAAAATTAGCACTTTCGATTTTTCACATTCGTGTCCCATAGACTTTAACGGTGTTCGCGTGTTTGCACAAACTTTTTGCCTGTTCCCATGTTCTGCTGCGAACCGAACCGGGGGGTATTCGGCTCATCCCTACATCTGAATGATTCAGAGGAGAACTGGGTGGAAGTGTTGTGGTCAGAAGAGAGCAAAATCCTGCAGCGCCAGCAAGGTCCCTCTGTTCAAGAAAGCACATGTGCAGTTTTTTTTTAGCAGCCATTGTTTCAGTTGGAAATCTGGTTACCAAGCATCCTGTAGGAAGTCCCCAGGTCCTTGAAATAAATATTATCTGGGTGGTGGTTATGGATTTCCTCTATTTATTCCATATATGTATTAACTTGTCTATTCCTATAGTTAGCTAGTCTATTAAAACTCTGATAATGTTACCGTTGATAGCACAATGATAGAAGGTTAGCTATGAAAACAAACACACTGCTTAGTAAAACGTCTTATTTATTTCCCCAGACAATAGGAAATGCTAGCATAAAAACACTAAAGGAAAATATTACAGAGCATTTAAAATACAAACAAAAAATCAATATAACTTATCATAAGGTAGTCCTCTAGATATTGTCTCGTCCGCTGGGCTCAAAATGGTAACAGAGAGAGCCATGCGGCATGAGAGCCATCAGGCAAGAGAGAAAAAGGACCGATTTCTCTTCTGTGTGCACTTTTTAAACTCCATCCATACACCGTCCAGACCCAGCCCCATATCCAGCCCATCTAGGTTTTTGACGAATCAAAGTATTTCTGT
Source organism: Rana muscosa (assembly GCA_029206835.1). Lineage (NCBI taxonomy): Eukaryota > Metazoa > Chordata > Amphibia > Anura > Ranidae > Rana > Rana muscosa. The sequence continues at coordinate 928,663,361 of CM055116.1, read as the reverse complement.
CCGTCCTGCTGTATTGGCCTCTAGGGGCAGCATTCGTCCATGTATTATCGCTATGTGACCCAGGTCATCTTCATTGACTGTTGGTCCTTTGATCTTATGTAGCCCACCTTCAGCAATGGCCCTCTTTGAAGAGTGTTAATCAAGGATTTCAATCTTATCACACCAGTTGGTCAGGAGCCAAGCTTTTGTTCTACAAAGCTTTGATGTGCAACTTGTTACATTCCAGTCACCTGGTTGTATCAACCAGAAAGAAAACTCCAGAACTATGATATTAAACCATGTTGCCTTCCAACAGTCCTAAAGCCTTTAGGCCGGGTTCACACTATTGCGAATTGGATGCGGGATCCCTGCATCCAATTCGCAATAGCAGAAGAATGTGAATGGCTTTCTATATGGAGATGGTTCACATTAGAGCTGCAACTAACGATTATTTTGTCTGTCGACTAACCTAGCGATTATTTTTTCGATTAGTCATCGACTATAACGATTATTTTAATTTTATTTTTTTACTTAATCTAGTGTTCTTTTTTTTGATTAGCTAATTAATCCTTTGGATAACTTTACAAAAAATGATAAGTACATAAAAAAAAAAGGTAAGATAAAAGAATATAACTACATACATATTATTATATTATTTTTTTTTTGTTTTTTTGTTTTTCATTTTTCTTTTTTTAAATTATTTATTGCAATTTTTTTTTTCCAGCCCTGTTGGGGGGCTATGGTGAGATATCAGGGGTCTTAACAGACCTCTGACATCTCCCATTTTAGACAGGAAAAGGGACTAGGGACACAGATTCCCCAGTCCCTTTCTCAGCAGCCTCAGTTGCACTGATAATGAATGGAGAGAAGACAACGGCTTCTCTTCATTCATTAACTGAGACATCGTAATCACAGTAGGTTACAATGTTTCAGTTATGTGAATGGACAGAGTCAGTGATCACTGACTCTGTCCATTCAGAAAACGAAGGAGCCGGGTTTACCGGCTCCTACCTCCGCTCTCCATCCTGAGATACCGAGGGGGAGAAGAGAGGGGGACAGATGCACGGAGAAGAGAGGGGGACAGATGCACGGAGAAGAGAGGAGGACAGATGCACGGAGAAGAGAGAGGGGGACGGCAGCACGAAGGGGGACATGGAGAAGAGAGAGGGGGACAGATGCACGGAGAAGAGAGAGGGAGACAGCAGCATAGAGGGGGGCAGCAGCATAAAGGGGGACACGGAGAAGAGAGGGAGACAAAGAGCAGCATGGAGGGGGACAGCAGCGTGGAGGGGGACACAGAGAAGAGAGGGGGACAGATGAACAGAGGAGAGAGGGAGACGCGGAGCAGCATGGAAGGGGACAGCACCATGGAGGGGGACACGGAGAAGAGAGGGGGACAGATGCACGGAGGAGAGAGGGAGACACGGAGCAACATGGAGGGGGGCAGCAGCATGGAGAAGGCGGATGGGGACTGGAGGAGGATAGGGGACAGTCAGTGGTGATTGTGTGTGGGAGAGAAGCACCGTGCTGAAAGCCGCGGTGGGGGTGTATTTACCTGCAACTCTCAACGTGTGACGCATCGACGCCTTTCACGCACGTCAACGTATTTTCGTAGTCGACGTAATCGATTACGTCGACGCGTCTTGGCAGCTCTAGTTCACATATCTCCAAAGCGGCTCTGGTGCGAATTTGCACAGGAACCCTGAGCGTCTTTTGGTCCGTTTTAGGTCAGAATTCAGCCCAAAATTCAGGCTGATATCGGACCTGAAACAGTGAACAAGGATGCACAGGACCCCTGCTGGGAGCCGCATCGACATCCAGTGTGAACGGAGCCTCAATCCTGGTGGACCTGGCCCTTGAATGTTGCGCTAGCACTGACACTGATTCCCATTCCTCCCTACCACTGCTGCTGATCCCCATCCCTCCCTGCCACTGATCCCCATCCCTTCCCAGCACTGCCACTGATCCCCATCCCTCCCCAGCACTGCAACTGATCCCCATCCCTCCCCAGCACTGCAACTGATCCCCATCCCTCCCCAGCACTGCCACTGATCCCCATTTCTCCCTACCACTGATCCCCATCCCTCCCTGCCACTGCCAATGATCCTTATTCCTCCCCAGCACTGCCAATCATCCCCATCCCTACCACTGCTGCTGATCCCTCACTGCAACTGATCCCATCCCCCACCAGCACTGCCACTGATCCTATTCCCCACCAGCACTGCCACTGATCCCATCTCCTACCAGCACTGCCACTTATACCACTGTCATATACTACCTTAGCCCGCCCTTGTAACTGAACATAATAGTATGTCATATCATTTTTCATATAGACAAAATGCTGTTTCCTGTAAATCTGACTTCCTGATAAATGTAATTTTAGTTATAATTGTCGTGATTCAAAATAATTGATGTGGAGGTAATTTGGTGATCATGATTTTTTTTTTGGGTGGGGGCAGCATTTAATTATTGGAACCAGGCAGCACAATGTCTTGGGCCAGCCCTGACCAAAACTATATAATAGGTGGACACACCTATCTATCTATTCACTCTGTATATAATCAGGCAGGCCCTTGCACTACATAGTTGATGATAGATCTATAGGAGATTGTATAGTGCATGGTGAACTTTTCAGACTTCCAGGGACACACTTCTCCTGTTTTCAGTACTACAGCTCTGCTTTACATACCTGTAATGAGCTTAGCTCCTGCACACTCTGCCAAATGAATGATCTAAGATGAAGGTACAAAACTATTGATGGCTATTTATTTAGTCGGAACAGTGCTGACTGATAATGATTGCATTGGAAAAACATGTAACTGCAGAGGGGTGGGGGCAATCTCCTGGTGGGGGAGGGCAGGTGCAGGGTGTGTGTTAATGAGGTCAGCTGGTGAACTTCTTCCTGGCAGTGGCGTTGTTAGGGGGTGGCTTCTGGGACTAGAGCCCTGAGTTTCCTACTAGGTGCAGCGGAGTGCTAAGGGACCCATGTGTCCCGGATTGAAATAGAGGACACAGCCACCATACTACATTGTCAGAACTGGTTGCCAGGGCTACCTCCACCCAGCGTCCAGAAACCAGTGATGTCACAGACTCTGAGTGAGGCCGGGAGCGGGGCTTAGTGCTGCACTGCTGTCTCTAGTCTCCACCCACCTCCTCCTTTTCCGGTGCCCAACGCCATGCAACAGGGACTGGTGTGATCTTTTTCACTCTTCCGACAGTGTCTCAACCATCTCTGGTCCGCCCGACCGTCTGAGGGATCACTCACCACAGGCCCCTTCCCAAAACACAGAGCAACAGCGGCCCGAACCTTGCTGACATCGCTTCCTCTTAAAGTCCATTTGGCTTCCCTGTAACCAGAGCTTTTTTTTTAGCCAGCCCTACCTGTCACATCTATACACAGAAACTCGGCTTCTGTGTTCACATGTGACAGCGATTCTCTCCCGTGGCTGCAGTAAATCGTCCCTGTCCTGCACATTCTGGGGAGAGCAGAGGAGGTGGTGGGCAAAGTATACAGCTGATCTGGTGGTGGTCTGGCAAGTTCCTTGAAGCCCGCACGGCTGGTGGAGACATTAGGTGAGATTTAAACATGGATGTTTAGACATGGATGTTTAATAATAGATGAATTGTGTGAAAGAAAGAGGGGAATATGGATAGGAGTTTTTCTTAGCCTCATGTACAGACCAAGTGTTTTCTGTAATTGTACAATACTGTGTATGGCAGGTCTGCCCTAATTCCAGCTATTATCTACTTACTACTGATTTTTTTTATTTATTGCAGTGTGTGGGTATATATATATATATATATATATATATATATATATATATATATATGTATATATATATATATATATATATATATATATATATATATATATATATATATATATATATACATTGTACAGGACGCCAAGGTTGGGTCCTGGACGGATGCTATACATCACCAGCATTTGGGTTGTGGTCCCTTTAAAGAGAGCTGTGATAGGGTTCAGGGGGTCACCCAAAATGGGTGAGGGATTCCCGGCGATAGAGTTAATCCAGAGAGGACTGTCTCGCAATCCTCTTTGTCTTGATAGAGTCATTTGGGGCCCGAAATTTCAGAGGCTCTAATGTGCTATTCGGGTGGGAAAGAGCCACTGGGAGTCAGCATACAGGGGGTTAACACCTCCAGAGAACAGCTTATAAAACAGAAAGTGGTGCTAGAGGTGTGGTGAGGAGTATGGGGATTGCACACCTGTGGAGATGAGCTGTGTGTCTGCTGGGAGCTGTTAAGGATACAGCTAGGACTTTTGAAGTTCTGGGGCGAAGACCCATCTACAAACAAACTGTATGTGTTTTTTCTTTAACTTATTTTTGTGCTGAAGACAAGCGGACTTTGTTTTATAGTTTTCCCTGTATGCTGAGTGAAGCCTTATTTTTGGTTTGTTTGTAAATAAAAGCCTTTTTTTTAAACGGTTTATGCACTTAGTCTCGCGGAGCTATAACCCCCAAACTTTACAACTGGTGTCTTGGATGCGGGCAAAGTGCATTTGCAGCCGCAAAAAAACCTTTAAAACTAAAAACTGACACTTAAAGAGACAGTGTGCTTATGGCATGTCTTGGGTGAAGTCAGCACAGACATTGCAAGCAGCAGGCACTCAAGCACAGGTGGCTGCCTTGCAGGAGGCAGGACAGCGGCTGGCTCAGGGACGAGAGCAAGCGGTCGATGCCGCTGGCAACCAAGTGTCCGTGAGAGCCAGCCATTTTTTACAAAAACTAACACCCAGTGATGACGTAGAGGCCTTTCTCACTACCTTTGAAAGGATAGCAGAGAGAGAGGGGTGGCCCCGTGACAAATGGGCTGGCATTATCTCCCCTTTCCTCACCGGTGACCCGCAAAAGACCTATTTTGACCTTCCATCTGAGCACATCAGTGACTATGAGTGGCTGAAGGCAGAGATCCTGGGAGTGACCACAGCTGTCCGGTTTTAGAGGGTGCATCGCTGGCGGTACAAACCTGACCGACCACACAGGTCCCAAATGCACGAACTGGTGGTCAAAAAATGGTTACAGCCAGAAAAGTTGTCCGGTCCACAAATGGTGGAACGGGTGGTGATGGACTGGAACCTGCGGTCCCTGCCAGATGACCTACAGCGCTGGGTAAGCCATGGAGACCCTGTAACTGCTGACCAGCTGGTTGAGTTGGTCGAAAGGTATACCGTGGTAGAAGATCTGCTTGGGCCTGCCAAGCGTCGGGAACCCACGCCAAGGCCAACCAGACCAGCCACAGCACCTAGGAGAGAGGCCCTGCCAGACATTGGAACCCGCAAACCTGCGTCAGCTTCCGCAGAAACACGAAGGCCGGCGCCTGTCCAAAGGATGGGGGACCTACAGTGTTAGCGATGTCGGTCCTGGGGGCATACCCTGGCACAATGCCCACTGCAGGAGGAGCCTATGGACTGCGGGACCGGTCGGAGAAGCTCCTTCTATGTGCAAAATGCGTGTGCCACTCATCTTGACCTGGCTGCAGGACGGTTTGAGTGTGAAGTGTGGGTAAACCACCTTCCTGCCAGGGCTCTACTGGACTCCGGTAGCATGGTAACACTTGTACATGCCAGGGTGGTCGGGAGACTAGGCCCAGTAAATAAGACTTTACGGGTAGTCTGTATCCATGGGGACACCAGGGAGTACCCCCTGGTCCCGGTGACTGTTTCCTATGGCCGTACCTCAGTTACACAGGAGGTTGGAGTGGTAAAAAGTTTAATACATGACATCATAGTGGGGCGGGACTGTCCACTATTTCTTGAACTATGGAACCAGGTACAGATGGGGCTGCCAGGAGAACTGGGGACACTGGGCCTGGAAGGGAGAGGGTCTGAGGGGCCCGGACCTGAAACCTCCACAACACACCCCTCTGATATGGCGATACCCATCATTAATAATGAAATTGCAGAGAATGCTAATTTGGGTGATAATGCCGCTGTTCCCGGTCGCAAAACCAAGTTGATCTCTGAGGGGGAGGGGAGTCTTCCCATTACAAGTTATGCTGGGGGAGGATGATGAGGAGCTCTCCCCGGTTGAGGAGGATGAAGGGGAAACATCCTCAAGGCCAGTGCATCCAGACCTGGATGTATCCAGGGGTGCATTTGGCACCGCCCAATTACAGGATCCTACCTTAGTCAATGCTCGAGAGCCGAGAGCAGGTTTCTGTTATTGATGGGGGTCTCACAAATACCAGGTGCAGATCAGAGGTTTCCTCATTTTGCGTTGAAGGGGGACTTAGTATATCGAGTGTCTGAGAGCCGAGGGGAAACTGTAGAGCAGTTGCTGGTTCCCCAACCGTATAGGCGGATGCTCCTTGATCTAGCCCACAACGACGCACTGGGAGGACTCCTGGGGGCGAAGAAAACAGAGGCCAGGATAACCGACCGGTTTTACTGGCCAGGGGTGAAGGCCGAGGTTAAAAGATATTGTGCATCTTGTCCTATTTGCCAGTTAACTGCCCCAGTGCCCCACTATAGAAACCCTCCAGTACCCTTGCCAATTATTGAGGTCCCATTCGAGCGGATCGCTATGGATCTTGTGGGACCCCTGGTAAAGTCGGCACGGGGGCACCAATACATATTAGTCATCCTAGATTACGCAACTAGGTATCCAGAAGCGGTCCCTTTGAGGAAAACTTCCTCTAAGGCCATTGCCAGGGAATAATTTCAAATGTTCTCACGAACTGGGTTCCCCAAAGAGATACTGACGGACCAGGGCACCCCTTTTATGTCAAAGCTGATGGCGGACTTGTGCAAACTTTTTTAGATTAAGCAGTTGCGGACGTCCGTCTATCACCCGCAGACCGATGGCCTAGTTGAGAGGTTTAATAAAACTCTAAAGTCCATGTTGAAAAGAGTGGTCCAGAAAGATGGGAAGGATTGGGATATGTTACTCCCTGCCCTGTTGTTTGCCATCCGGGAGGTTCCACAAGCATCCACGGCTTCTCACCGTTTCAGCTAGTGTATGGATGAAGGAGGTTTCGCTTGGTGTCAGACCACGCTCCCCTTACCTGGATGAGACAGAACAAGCACACCAATGCCAGGGTAACAAGGTGGTTCCTTTCTCTCCAGGAGTTCAATTTCGTGGTAGAGCACAGACCCGGGAGACAACATCAGAATGCCGATGCCCTCTCCCGAGTCCATTGTATGATGTCAAGTGGTGCCTCTAACACCTCCGCGTTGAGGCAGAGGGGGGGGATATGTACACTACGCCAAGGTTGGGTCCTGGACGGATGCTATACATCACCAGTATTTGGGTTGTGGTCCCTTTAAAGAGAGCTGTGATAGGGTTCAGGGGGTCACCCAAAATTGGTGAGGGATTCCCGGTGATAGAGTTAATCCAGAGAGGACTGTCTCACAGTCCTCTCTGTTTTGATAGAGTCATTTGGGACCCGGAATTTCGGAGGCTCTAAAGTGCTATTCGGGTGGGAAAGAGCCTCCGCCCCTGAGCACTGGGAGTCAGCATACAGGGGGTTAACACCTCCAGAGAACAGCTCATAAAACAGGAAGTGGTGCTAGAGGTGTGGTGAGGAGGAGTATGGGGATTGCACCTGTGGAGATGAGCTGTGTGTCTGCTGGGAGCTCTTAAGGATACAGCTAGGACTTTTGAAGTTCTGGGGCGAAAACCCATCTACAAACAAACTATGTGTTTTTTCTTTAACTTATTTTTGTGCTGAAGACAAGCGGATTTTATTTTATGCTGAAGCTAAGCGGACTTTGTTTTATAGTTTTCCCTGTATTCTGAGTGAAGCCTTATTTTTGGTTTGTTTGTAAATAAAAGCCTTTTTTTAAATGGTTTATGCACTTAGTCTCATGGAGCTATAATCCCCAAACTTTACTATATATATATATATATATATATATATATATACATATATATACATATACCCACGCACTATATTACATTCCACATTCCAGAGTGTGTCTACACTTCTGAACCCTGCACTCTATACATCTGGCGGCAGGCGGCAGTGGTAACTGACACACTGCATCTGGCAGCAGCCCTGATGTAAGGGCGGCTCTCTGGGGACCCTCATGTAAGGAGGGGCTTTCTGGGGACCCTGATGTAAGGGGAGGCTCTCTGGGGACCCTGATGTTAGGGGGAGGCTCTCTGGGACCCTGATGTAAGGGGGAGGCTCTCTTGGGACCCTGATGTAAGGGGGCGGCTCTCTGGGGACCCTGATGTAAGGGGGCGGCTCTCTGGGGACCCTGATGTAAGGAGGGGCTCTCTGGGGACCCTGATATAAGGAGGGGCTCTCTGGGGACCCTGGTGTAAGGAGGGGCTCTTTAGGGGCCCTGATGTAAGGGGGAGGCTCTCTGGGGACCCTGATGTAAGGGGGGCTCCCTGGGGACCCTAATGTAAGGGGGCTCTCTGGGGACCCTGATGTAAGGGGGGCTCTCTGGGGACCCTGATGTAAGGGGGGCTCTCTGGGGATCCTGATGTAAGGAGGGGCTCTCTGGGAACCCTGATGTAAGGGGGAGGCTCTCTGGGGACCCTTATGTAAGGGGGAGGCTCCCTGGGGACCCTAATGTAAGGGGGGCTCTCTGGGGACCCTGATGTAAGTGGGGGTTCTCTGGGGATGCTGATGTCAGGGGGAGGCTCTCTGGGGACCATGATGTAAGGGGAGCTCTCTAGGGATCCTGATGTAAGGATGGGCTCTCTGGGGTTCCTGATGTAAGGGGGATGCTCTCTGGGGACCCTGATGTATCTCAATAATAATAAAACATGGGATCCGCACTCAGATGTGTAACGATATTTTATATATATACCGTATTTATCGTATAGCACGCGCCCCAATTTAAAAGGGAAGTTTCAGGATTTTTTTTTTTCAAATACACCACCTTGAAGCAAAATAATGGTCAGTGCCAATCAATGCAGCCTGATTAGTGCCCATCTGCAGCCTCAATGCAGCCTCTGTGCCCATCTGCAGCCTGATCTGCGCCCATCCAATGCAGCCTCTGTTCCCATCTGCAGCCTGATCTGTGCCCATCCAATGCAGCCTGATGCCTCACTGCAGCCTCTGTGCCCATCTGCAGCCTGATCTGCGCCCATCCAATGCAGCCTGATGCCAATCTGCAGCCTCACTATCTCTCATGCGGAATCACCGAGCCGTCATCTTCTGTTTACAGTACTCGGCAGTCAAATACACAGTCCCGCCTCCTCCATCGCCATTGGACCAGCTCCTGTGATTGACAGAACACTGGTCAGATGCCGGTGGCGGAGGCGGGACGTGTGTGTGACGTCAGAGCTGAGTAAACAGGACATGACGGCTCGGTGATTCCGGCGGCGCTCGTTCTCCTCCAAGGTACGCTATCGGCGTATAAGACGTACCCGAGATTTTCCCCCTTTTTTCAGGGGGAAAAGGTGTGTGTTATACACCGATAAATACGGTGTATATATATATATATATATATATATATATATATATATATATATATATATACACACACACACACACACTATATACATGTGTATGCCCGCCCAAGTGTATGACTTTCTTTACTTCGCTGCTATAGGCTCTAGCTCCAGATCTTTTGTAGACCTAGCAACTCCCCTGCTTCATGGTAATGTTTTTTCCGCCCCAAATACCAAATGTAGCGGTTTTCTACAAACGATTGGAAGCTATGGTAAGGTTTGTCCTAAAAGACAGAGAAAGATTTTTGTTTTATGCATTAATTGTACTTAGGGAAGCTGGAATTTAGAAAAAAAACAAACAAAAACGTAGCCGTCTTCTTTTAAAACTATGTGGAAAGGGGAAAAAAGAAGCCTCATGCCTCGTACACACGACCGGTTTTCCGAGCAGGAAAAGAACCAACGCTTTTCCCGACGGAATTCCTCTCAAGCCTGCCTTGCATACACACAGGCACACAAAAGACAGCTGAACTTTTGACTGCCAAGAACGCGGTGACGTCAAAGACTACGACGAGCCGACAAAATTATGTTCTATGCTTCCACGTATGCGTCAAATTGTTTACGAGCATGCACGTTTTTTTCCCCTCGGGAAAGCATACACATGACGGTTTTCACGACGGGAAAAAGACCAGCTGGGAATCCCGGCGGGAAAAAAGAGAACGAGTTCTCTTTTTTTCCCCGCAGTTTTCTCGACGGGAAAACTGCGATGGAGCATACACACGGCCGGTTTTCCCGGCCAAAAGCTGTCGTGGCAGTTTTCCTGATGGGAAAACCGGTCGTGTGTACTAGGCATATGTCGGGTGATTCCTTTCAATGCAAAATCCCTAAAGAATTATGAACTCTAGCAGAAATACCCTTTTTAAAAGAAGCATATATTTCAGTGTTTTCTATTTGAGGTAATTACAAGCATCTTGTGTATGTGCTCTTAGGCAGAACCTATTCAACTACTGTTTACAAGCTATGGTTAAACAATCTCCATGTTGTTGGGACCAAACGCTATGCCATATGCTATAGTTTAGTCTTTGCTACCATCTTGTGGTTTTCCGAGGTACCACATCTGAGGATTTCAGCACTATGAAAACGAAACTGAGGATTACAATATTGAGAGCCATCTTTTGGAGCTGAATGTACCTGGGTTCAGTATGAGACATGTTCATTAAACTTTACTTTTTAAAAAAAATTTTGTCTACAAAGTCTTATGGCCCGTACACACGATCCGAATATCGTACGACAGATCGTACGACTTTTTTCGCTTAATAGTCGCAAGTAAAAATTGAATAGGGTAATAAAGTCCCGAAAATTCTCGTACGACAGAAAAAAAAATCAGAAGTGATGTCATGTGTTGTAATGTATTTGTATTGTATTTTCGGACGACAACTATACTGACTAAACAAAAATCGTACGATCTGGTATCGTACGAGGAAAATTTTCGTGCTTGTCTGATCGAATAATTTTGGATGAACTGTCGTGATCGGCTCTCGAAAGTAATGTACACACGATCCAAAAATCGTACCATTCTTCCTCGGACGACCGTTTTCATCCGGTATTTGGATCGTGTGTACGGGCCATTGGAGTATAATACAAAACAAGGAAATAATACAGTTCACAATCACACAGTTCCAACAACACTCCTTAACCAGAAGAAAGAATTCCGGACGGCTGCACTTCCAAAAATCCTTTTATTGAAGCTTCATATGACAAGTGGTTGACAGATGGAGCAGGGGACAAGTGGTAGACGCGTTTCGCTCAAATGTCAGCCCTTAGTCATTACCTCATTACTCCTTAAAGTGGTGTTCCGGCCGAAATTACACTTTTTAAATAAAAATACCCCTAGAATACACAAGCTTAATGTATTCTAGTAAAGTTAGTCTGTAAACTAAGGTCCGTTTTGTTAGGTTATTACAGCATTTAGAAATAGACTGTGGCCATTTTAAGTCTGGGCATCTGAAGCAAGTTGCCGCCCCCTATTTATGTAAACATCTCCTCCCCTACTTCCCTCCAGTATGTACAAGCAATAATATTCTAGAAATACAGAAATCTGCTGCTAAAGGTAAGAGCTTTAAAAATATCCTAATTGTAAACTAAATCATTTGTTTCTGTGCAGATATATCTACATTATATATATATATATATATATATATATATATATATATATATATATATAATCTTATTATGTAGATGTATCTGCACAGAAACAAATGATTTAGTTTACAATTAGGATATTTTTAAAGCTCTTACCTTTAGCAGCAGATTTCTGTATTTCTAGAATATTATTGCTTGTACATACTGGGGGGGGGGGGAGGAGCACATGTCCCCCATCACAGCACATGTCCCACTAAACATGTCCCCCAACACAGCACATGTAGGGTGACCACATCTCCAAACTGCCCAAAAAATGATTTTTGATTTTTTTTTGACGATTTTTGGGACAGGGGCGTATGAAATCAGCGGACCTGTGTGCAAGATCAAAAGTGGGCCCTAGGCATCAAGAAGAACAACAATATAGGGGGGGCAAAGCGCGTCGTGGTGAACGGTGGACATGTCTTAAATTGCGCTAAATATTGGGCGTGGCTTAAAGGGGGTGTTGTTAAAGAGAGTCTGAGATGACTTATATAGTGCAGAATGTGGTAATGTTAAATAGGGAATGCAGAGTGTATGGTGGTGAGTAGTATGTACAGGAGAGGAGTGCGGAATGTATGGCGGGGGGTAATATGTACAGGAGAGGAGTGCGGAATGTATGGCGGGGGATAATATGTACAGGAGAGGAGTGCGGAATGTATGGCGGAGGGTAATATGTACAGGAGAGGAGTGCGGAGTGTATGGCGGGCGGTAGTTCGTGGAGAGAGGAGGAAGAGGAGTGCAATACCACCTCCTGATACAGTATGGAAAAAAGGCTGCGCTAATAGCAAATTGGGTAGGTTAAATAATTGAATAAACAAAGGCAGCAGCTATGGTGAAATAAACACAATAGAAAAATAAACAGAAAAAACTGCGCCAATAAACAAATGTTATTATAGCATGCAGGGGCTGATGTGCAAAAAGCAGTGCACACTCGGCAAAGGCACCAGCCACTAAATCCCAAAATAATGTCCATAGATTGAAAAAATATAATGAAAATAATGATGAAAGTCCAGATGAGTACCCAATGATGCAATAAAAACCCAAAAAAACTTTGACCACAATAACCTAAATTATAAAACTAAATGAGGAATTGATAGTCCCATGCAAAAATATGAAATCCAGTAAATAGCAAGATGAAATAAGTAGATGAATATGCAACACCCGATATCAGCAGACAAAGGTGCCCTCCACCATAATAAGGTAGCAGCCTACCAGAGGCAAGCCCACGGAAAACGGTCGGCTGTGACCCAGCCGTGGCCTTTGCTCGTATGAGGACAGCAGGGCTCTTGGAGGTGTGGGTGTCCTTCAGCTCTTGCTTCTCCTGGAATCCCACTGTCTCCCTTGCTCCTAGACTGAGTCGGCAACACAAAAGCTGTTGAGCCCTGCTGTCCTCATACGAGCAAATTGCATGGCCCACAGCACATTGCATCTCTCCCAGCACTTCGAATCGCATCAATCACAGCACATTGCATCACCCCCAGCACATCGAACCGCATCACTCACAGCACATTGCATCACCCCAAGCACATCGAATCGCATCACCCCAGCACATCAAATCGCATGGCCCACAGCACATTGCATCACCCCAGCACATCGAATCGCATCACTCAGCACATTGCATCACCCCCAGCACGTTGAATCGCATCACTCACAGCACAATGCATCACCCCAGCACATCAAATCGCATCACCCCAGCACACCGAATCGCATGGCCCACAGCACATTGCATCACCCCCAGCACATCAAATCGCATCACTCACAGCACATTGCATCACCCCCAGCACATCGAATCGCATCACTCACAGCACATTGCATCACCCCAGCACGTCGAATCACATCACTCACAGCACATTGCATCACCCCCAGCACGTCGAATCGCATCACTCACAGCACATTGCATCACCCCCAGCACATCGAATCGCATCACCCCAGCACATCGAATTGAATGGCCCACAGCACATTGCATCACCCCAGCACATCAAATCACATGGCCCACAGCACATTGCATCACCCCCAGCACGTCGAATCGCATCACTCACAGCACATTGCATCACCCCAGCACATCGAATCGCATCACTCACAGCACATTGCATCACCCTGCCACCAAATCGCATTGCCCCAGCACATTGCATTGCCCCCCGCCAAATTGCATTGCACCAGCACATCGCCCGCCACCAAATCGCATTGCCCCAGCACATCGCATCACCCCCGCCAAATTGCATCACATTGCACCAGCGCATCGCATCGCCCCGCCACCAAATTGCATCGATACAGCACATCGCATTGCCCTCCCGCCAAATTGCATCGCACCAGTACATCGCATCGTCCCGCCACCAAATCGCATTGCACCAGCACATCGCATTGCCCCCCCACCAAATTGCATCGCACCAGCACATCGCCCCGCCACCAAATTGCATCGCCCCAGCACATCGCATCGCATTGCCCCGCCACCAAATCGCATCGCCCCAGCACATCGCATTGCCGCCCCGCTAAATTGCATCGCATCACCCCGCCAACAAATCGCATTGCCCCAGCACATCACATTGCCCCCGCCAAATTGCATCGCACCAGCACATCGCCCCACCACCACATCGCATTGCCCCCTCGCCAAATTGCATTGAATCGCACCAGCACATCGCATCGCCCCCCACCAAATCGCATCGTCCCCCGTAAATTGCATCACATCGCATCCCAGCCCATCTCCAGCACATTGCCACCATTACATGTCCACCAGCACAGCACATTGCCACCATTACATGTCCACTAGCACAGCACATTGCCACCATTACATGTCCACCAGCACAGCACATTACCACCATTACATGTCCACCAGCACAGCACAATGCCACCATTATATGTCCACCAGCACAGCACATTGCAAACATTACATGTCCACCAGCACAGCACATTGCAAACATTACATGTCCCCCAGTACAGCACATTGCAAACATTACATGTCCATCAGCACAGCACATTGCAAACATTACATGTCCACCAGCACAGCACATTGCAAACATTACATGTCCCCCAGCACAGCACATTGCAAACATTACATGTCCACCAGCACAGCACATTGCAAACATTACATGTCCCCCAGCACAGCACATTGCAAACATTGCATGTCCCCCAGCACAGCACATTGCAAACATTACATGTCCACCAGCACAGCACATTGCAAACATTACATGTCCACCAGCACAGCACATTGCAAACATTACATGTCCCCCAGCACAGCACATTGCAAACATATGTCCCCAGCACAGCACATTGCTATCCTCCGCCAACGATCTCGCTGCTAGGGACGCTAGGTGAATACTGGCAACAATAGCCTGGTTGCCCTCATTTAAAATGGCGCCGGCGTCAATTACGGTTTCGCGTCATTTCCGGTTTTTGAAATAACGTGATTCTACAGCCCAGGGACGGCTATGTCTTCTGGGATTGATGACAAACATCTCCCAGGAGGCCTAGCGATCAGTGGATGACGTGACGAGGCTGATGCGGCCGCGGCGGGAGATACAAATAGATGACTACTAAACAGTGAGTTTAAAAAAAAAATTATAATATGCCAATTGTTATTAAGGGGACATTACTAGAGAGGATGGAACAAACTTGAAAAATAGGGTGGAACTCCACTTTAACCACTTCCCACCCGCCGGCCGTCATATGACATTCTTGAATTTGAGCGGGGATATCTGAATGATGCCTGTAGCTACAGGCATCATTCAGATATTGTCCTTTAGAGCCGGCGATTCCCTACACCATAAGAATGATCATAGCGGCTGGTCAGCTGCTTGATTGTTCTTACGGGCAGCGAGAGGAGACGTCCCCCCCCTCCTGCTGCCCTCTGGTGCTTCTACCGACTCATCCCTGCCATCGGTGAGTCGGAGAACAGATCTGCTGGCCCCGGATGCTGACCATAGAGATTTCCAGGGAACCAGATGGTCCCCGGAGTCTCTATGATCATTCCGAGGCAAGGCGCAATGTTATGACGTCACGCCCGGCCTCTGCATTCAAACAAACGGCACCGCCTTGGCTGGGAAGCTGAGATTGTTTTGTTTTTTTGATTTCTGGCTTCCCAGCCTAGAGGTGAGATGTGCGGTCTTATTATCTTACCCCATATCTCACTGTAAAGAGGACCTGTCATGCTTTTCCTATTACAAGAGATGTTTACATTCCTAGTAATAGGAATAAAAGGGATAAAAAAAAAAAAGTGTCAATCTAGAAAGATAGAAGTAAAGTTAACAAATTTTTTTTTTTTTTAACGCCCCTGTCCCCGTGTGCTCGCATGCAAAAGTGAATGCATACGTAAGTCCCGTCCACATATTAAAACGTTGTTCAATCCACACTTGTGAGGTATCGCCACGAATGTTAGAGCGAGAGCAATAATTCTAGCCCTAGACCTCCTCTTTAACTCAAAACATGTAACCAGTAAATTAGTTTAAAGCGTCGCCTATGGGGATTTTTAAGTACTGAAGTTTGGCGCCATTCCACGAGCGTGTACAATTTTGAAGCGTGACATGTAAGGTATCTATTTACTCTGCGTAACATCATCTTTCACAGTATGCCAAAAAATTGGGCTAACTTTACTTCTCTTTTTTTTTAAACCACTTTCCATACTGGGCACTTATACAGCTTCCTGCCCAGACCAATTTTCAGCTTTCAGCGCTGTTGCACTTTGAATGACAATTGCGCGGTTGTGCTACAATGTACCCAAACTAAATTTTTATCATTTTGTTCCCACACATAGAGCTTTCTTTTGGTGCTATTTGATCACCTCTGCGATTTTTATTTTCTGCTAAAATAATTTAAAAAAGACCGAAAATTTAGAAAAAAAAACATGTTTTGTTTCAGTTACAAAACTTTGTAAATAAGTAAGTTTTCTCCTTCACTGATGGGCACTGATGGGGCTGCACTGATAAGGCGGCACTGATGGGCACCGATGAGGCGGTGCGGATGGGCACCGATAGGCAGCGCGGATGGGCACCGATAGGCGGCGCGGATGGGCACCGATAGGCGGCGCGGATGGGCACCGATAGGCGACACGGATGGGCACCGATAGGCGGCACGGATGGGCACCGATAGGCGACACGGATGGGCACTGATAGGTGGCACTGTAATGTGTTAACGGATGCCAATCAGTGCCAAACAATAATGCCTGCCAATCAGTGATGCCCATTGTGGGCACTGATTGGCATCCATTAGGGTCACTGATTGGCATCCATTAGGGGCACTGATTGGCATCCCTGGTGGTCTAGGGAGGCATACCTGGTAATGGACATCCCTGGTGGTCCAGTGGCATCCCTGGTGGTCCAGTGTGGGCATCCTCGTGGGGGCTGTGCTGATAATTGATCCCCAGCCGATCGGCTCTCCTCTACTCGCGTCTGACAGACGCGAGTGAGGAAAAGCCGATTACCGGCTTTTCCTGCTTACATGTGATCAGCCGTGATTGGACACGGCTGATCACGTGGTAAAGAGTCCGTCGGAGCCTCTTTACCTAGATCGGTGTTGCGGGGTGTCAGATTGACACCCTGCAACAACGATCGCCCCCATATGACGTCCAGTCAGGATTTTAAAACCACTTTGCCGCCGTCAATCCGCTATAGGGCGGGCGGCAAATGGTTAAAGAATGAAACTGTTTTTTTTCCCCCAAAAAAAACGTTGAAAAATTGCTGCTCAAATACCGCGCAAGACAAAAAGTTGCAACGACCGCCATTGTATTCTCCAGGGTCTCTGCTAAAAAACATATATAATGTTTGGGGGTTCTATGTAATTTTCTAGCAAAAAAATTATGATTTTTACATGTAGGAGAGAAATGTCAGAATTGGCCTGGGTGTCACTAAACCCACATCATAAAAAACTGTCAATGAATGGTGTATTTAAATTGTAGCGCTAAACTTATGAAAATACACCAAGTGATGTAAACACAGTGCTCAACAGTATGATTAAAATAATCAGCGGACAAATGTCTATATGAAAGAACATAAAAAAGTCTCTAATGTGATAAAATAATGAAAAAAAGTTCAATATAAATCAAGGTATTGGTGCTCCCACAATCTTGAAAGAAACAAGTGCAGTGAAGATGGCCACCACCAACCTAGGAGAGGCTTACCGGAAACAATGGACCCTAAAGAACACACGTTCAAAGGGTCAGCTGGGCATGGAATAAACCACTGTAGAAGCTGGATCCTCTGCTGTAGTTCCCACAAATCGTCTCACATACCAAACCACTGCAAGGAGGATATGCTGATGCTAGGTGCTTATGGGTAATGACCCAAATGATGCCGGAAATGGAACCAGATGAGGTGTAAAATAAGGAAAAAAGAGAAGGGCACATAGCGTGATACTGTATGGAAATAAAATTTAATGTAGGTAGGAACACTTACATTAGGAGATGAAAACAGCGCTTGTCAAAGTACTACAACGGCAACAGTGGAGTCTCCCGGTGCGTTTCGCAACACCATGTTATTAACAATAAATGATAAAGGTTTGATTTCAAATATATATTTGGATGACAATTTCAAACAGTTTATTAACCACTTAAGCCCCGGACCATTTGGTAGCTAAAGGACCAGAGGTGATTTCAGAATTTTGCACTGCGCTGCTTTAACTGTAAATTGTGCGGACATGCAATGTTGTACCCAAACCAAATTTGCGTCCTTTTCTTTACCACAAATAGAGATTTCTTTTAATGGTATTTGATTGCCTCTGCGATTTTTATTTTTTGCAATATAAACGGAAAAAGACCGAAAATTTTGAAAAAAAATGATATTTTCTACTTTTTGTTATAAGAAAAATCGAATAAACTTAATTTTAGTCATACATTTAGGCCAAAATGTATTCAGCCACATGTCTTTAGTAAAAAAAATGTCAATAAGCGTATATTTATTGGTTTGCGCAAAAGTTATAGCGTCTACAAACTAGGGTACATTTTCTGGAACTTACACAGCTTTTAATTTATGACTGCCTATCTCATTTCTTGAGGTGCTAAAATGGCAGGGCAGTACAAAACCCCCCCAAATGACCCCATTTTGGAAAGTAGACATCCCAAGGAAATTGCTGAGAGGCATGTTGAGCCCATTGAATATATTTTTTTTTTGTCTCAAGTGATTAAATAATGACTAAAAAAAAAAAAAAAAACAAATACAAAAAGTTGTCACTAAATGATATATTGCTCACACATGCCATGGTTATATGTGGAATTGCACCCCAAAATACATTTTGCTGCTTCTCCTGAGTACAGGGATACCACATGTGTGGGACTTTTTGGGAGCCTAGCCGCGTACGGGACCCCGGAAACCAAGCACCGCCTTCAGGATTTCTAAGGGCGCAAATTTTTGATTTCACTCCTCACTACCTATCACAGTTTCGAAGGCCATAAAATGCCAAAATAGCACAAAACCCCCCCAAATGACCCAATTTTAGAAAGTAGACACCCCAAGGAAATTGCTGAGAGGCCTGTTGAGCCCATTGAATATTTTTTTTTGTCCCAAGTGATTGAATAATGACAAAAAAAAAAAAAAAATTACAAAAAGTTGTCACTAAATGATATATTGCTCACACATGCCATGGTTATATGTGAAATTACACCCCAAAATACATTTAGCTGCTTCTCCTGAGTACGGGGATACCACATGTGTGGAACTTTTTAGGAGCCTAGCCGCGTACGGGACCCCGAAAACCAAGCACCGCCTTCAGGATTTCTAGGCACAAATTTTTGATTTCACTCCTCACTACCTATCACAGTTTCGAAGGCCATAAAATGCCAAAATAGCACAAAACCCCCCCAAATGACCCCATTTTGGAAAGTAGACACCCCAAACTATTTGCTGAGAGGCATGGTGAGTATTTTACAGCTCTCATTTGTTTTTGAAAATGAAGAAAGAAAATATATATATATATTTTTTTTAAATTTTCAAAACTTTGTGACAAAAAGCGAGATCTGCAAAATACTCACAATACCTCTCAGCAAATAGCTTGGGGTGTCTACTTTCCAAAATTGGGTCATTTGGGGGGTTTTCTGCCATCTGGGCATTCCATGGCCTCCGAAACTGTGATAGGCAGTGAGAAGTGAAATCAAAAATTTACACCCTTAGAAAGCCTGAAGGCGGTGCTTGGATTTGGGATCCCGTACGCGGCTAGGCTCCCAAAAAGTCTCACACATGTGGTATCCCCGTACTCAGGAGAAGCAACAGAATGTATTTTGGGGTGTAATTCCACATATGCCCATGGCGTGTTTGAGCAATATATCATTTAGTGACAACTTTGTGCAAAAAAAAAAAAAAAATTATTTTTTCCGCAACTTGTGTCAACATATAAAATATTCCATGGACTCGACATGCCTCTCAGTATATAGCTTGGGGTGTCTACTTTCCAAAATGGGGTCATTTGGGGGGGTTTCGAACTGTCCTGGCATTTTATACACAACATTAGGAAGCTTACATCCACTCTTCTAACCACTTGAAGACAAAGCCCTTTCTGACACTTTTTGTTTACATGAAAACATATTTTTTTTTGCAAGAAAATTATGTTGAACCCCCAAACATTATATATTTTTTTAAAGCAAAGGCCCCACAGATTAAAATAGTGGGTGTTGCATTTTTTTTCCCACACAGTATTTGCGCAGCGATTTTTCAAACGCATTTTTTGGGGAAAAAATACACTTTTTTTTTTATTTTAATGCACTAAAACACACTATATTGCCTAAATGTTTGATGAAATAAAAAAGATGATCTTAGGCCGAGTACCTAGATACCAAACACGACATGCTTTAAAATTTCACACAAACGCGCATTGGCGACAAACTACATACATTTTTAAAAGCCTTTAAAAGCCTTTACAGGTTACCCCGTTAGATTTACAGAGGAGGTCTACTGCTAAAATGACTGGCCTCGATCTGACCTTCGCGGTGATACCTCACATGCATAGTGCAATTGCTGTTTACATATGACGCCAGACCCACGCTTGCGTTCGCCATTGCGCAAGAGCAGGGCAGGACAGGGGTGCTTTTTTTTTTTTTTTTTTTTTTTAATTATTAATTTTGCTTTTTTATTTTATTTTTAAACTGTTCCTTCCATATTTATTTTTTATAATTTTTATTGTTATCGCAGGGAATGTAAATATCCCCTATGATAGCAATAGGTAGTGACAGGTACTCTTTTTTTGAAAAAACTGGGGTCTATTTGACCCTAGATCTTTCCTCTGCCCTCAAAGCATCTGACCACACCAAGATCGGTGTGATGAAATGCTTTCCCAATTTCCCAATGGCGCTTTTTATATCCGGGGGGGGGGGAACATTCCCTCCCACTGCTTGTAAAAGCAGTCCAGAGGCTAATTAGCCACTAGGATTGCTTTTACATGAAAGCCGGCCGCTGGCTGAAAAGAATGATACCAAGATGATACCTAAACCCGCAGGCATCAATCTGGTATAACCATTCAAAGTCCAGCAACATACCAGTACGTTGCTGGTCCTTGTTGGACATGTATTGTAATCTTTTTTTTCATGCAGCCTGTTGGCTGAACGAAAAAAAGAGATTGATCGGTGGGTATGCCCACCATTAGAAAACCGCCCTTCATCCACCCACTTCTAATGATGGGCATACATGCACCATTTATCTATGCCGAAGCATTGGGGCATCCTCCCGCAAAAATTATGCCGCACACACATGGTCAGACTTTTCCACAGGCAAGCCTCCGTTCGGAATTTCGACCGTATGTACGCGGCATTAGGAGCAAAATCGCTCCTCCGCTCCTCCGCCCCTGCTGCCCCAATGCTTTCGGCATATGTGCTTTTTTTTTTTAACTGTGGTGGTGAAATCACCTCCTACAGCACTGGAGTCGCAGGGATCAGGCCTGTCTCTGCGAACGCTGCAGTTATGTGTGTTGTGTTTTGCAAGTGACAGTGATCGATCGATACTGCACTTGGGTGGCCTGGGCTGGACGGAGGGGCAAAACGCAGGTGCTAGCAGGTATCTGGGCTGATCCCGCTAACACTGCGTTTTTGGGAACCCTAAACTGCTGGGGACGCTAGTATAGATCTGATCAGATCAGATATTGATCTGTTCAGATACTATACCACTAAGGGAGGTGTATGCTTCACGCGTGGGTGTTAGCGCTACTGGCACTAACCTGACGCTGCCTGGGGTGTGACGCAGGGTTAACTAGGGGCAATTAGGGGGTTAAAACCTTTATTAGATAATATATGGGGGTACCTGACGCTATAAAAACCTGCGGCGAACCTAAAAAAAATAACTGGCTATCTATCGGCACCAGCATAACTAATACAGCGTTTAGAAAAACGATCGCTTAGTGACACTGGCAAAAGGGGGTGAAAGGGTTACCTGGGGGGGCGATCAAGGGGTTAAACCTTTATTAGGTAATATATGGGGGTACCCGACGCTATAAAAACCTGCTGCGAACCTCAAAAAAATAACTGGCTACCTATCGGCATCACAGACAATAAGACAGCGATCAGAAAAACGATCGCTTAGCGACAGTGGTGATAGCGGGTGAAAGCGTTACCTGGGGGGCGATCAAGGGGGTTAAACCTTTATTAGGTAATATATGGGGGTACCTGACGCTATAAAAACCTGCGGCGAACCTAAAAAAAATAACTGGCTACCCATCGGCATCACCGACAATAAGACAGCGATCAGAAAAACGATCGCTTAGCGACAGTGGTGATAGGGGGTGAAAGGGTTACCTGGGGGGCGATCAAGGGGGTTAAACCTTTATTAGGTAATATATGGGGGTACCTGACGCTATAAAAACCTGCGGCGAACCTAAAAAAAATAACTGGCTACCGATCAGCATCACCGACAATAAAAAAGCGATCAGAAAAATGATCGCTTAGCGACAGTGGTGATAGGGGGTGAAAGGGTTACCTGGGGGGCGATCAAGGGGGTTAAACCTTTATTAGATAATTTATGGGGGTACCCGACGCTATAAAAACCTGCGGCGAACCTAAAAAAAAATTACTGGCTACCGATCTGCATCACCGACGCTAAGACAGCGATCAGAAAAATGATCGCTTAGCGACGGCGGTGCTAGGGGGTGAAAGGGTTATCTGGGGGTGATCAGGGGGTTAAACCTTTATTGGGGGGGGGTTAGGGGGCTACACTGGACCTAAAACTAACTTTAGTGACACTTTTACAGTCACAAATGTCACTGATTGCAGTGATCAGTAAATAAATGGTCACTGCAATCAGTGACACTGTGACTGGGGGGTGATCTGGGGGGGCCTGGGGGGCGATTTATGTTCCTATGTGTCCTGGTGTCAGTGTGCTGTTTGTGCACTAACCTGTGTGTCTTCTCTTGTACGGCGCTCGGTATATATGAGCGCCGCAGGAGAGATGACATCACTTCCTCTGCCTGTGTAAACATTACACAGGCAGGGAAGCTTTCTCATTCGACGGGAGCGATCGAAAGTGGGTGGCCGGAATCGAACGCCCGTCCCCTCATTCCGGATCGCTCCCGAAGAAATAACCACCGCTCACTGTAAAGAATATAGTATAGAATAAGTATATTTACAGTGGGCGGTCGTTAAGTGGTTAAAATGTATTATTTATTTTTGCTCTGTATTCCAGAGACTTTTTTTTTTTAAACATGTGACCAGCAACAGAGGACTAGAAGCTCCTCCTTTTTATGTTTCCCTGGAGACAGGCTGGGAAAGAGCTGGGTCATGTGACAGCTGTATATCGATTAGGAAAAAGGTAC
Organism: Rana muscosa; assembly: GCA_029206835.1. NCBI lineage: Eukaryota > Metazoa > Chordata > Amphibia > Anura > Ranidae > Rana > Rana muscosa. The sequence continues at coordinate 928,640,118 of CM055116.1, read as the reverse complement.
TTAGATGTTTTTTTTTTATTCAAATAAATACAGTGCCATCATCCACATACAGAAATAGATGGGTCAATATAAATTAAAAAGATCTGTGTTTAGTATCACTTTAAATACAGTTAAGTCAGGTTATTGTCATCGATAGAGGTAATATAATTATAATTTTAATCGCTAAGGTCAGAAGAGATAAAAAAAAAAAAATCGGACACCCCTCAGAAAATATAAACTGAGCTGAAAGCAATCATGCTCCAACACAACAGCAAAGGATGAATCCCAAGCATATTATTTTTAAATTTGAACTTGGAAAAACAGGGTGCGGGAATATCTATAATATTAATAAGTGATGTAAACCGACAACCAACAGAGAATCTCAAAAACACCAAACTCAGGGCAGTATCATTGGGGCTGATTTACCAAAGTTTGCGCCATGAGTATCGGCGCATCTGCGCGCGCAATGGCTGTTTTGGTATTTACAAAACATTAGCGCCGGTATCGTAGCCCTATTTCCCATTTACTATAGTGTTGTCGGCGGACTGGAGGAGGCGCTCAGTGCGCCACTATGGACCTGGCGCACGGCATGTTAAAATCTAAATATAAAGAAGCTGGAAGTGAGAATATAATGGGGGTGATGTGGGGTGATGTGAGGAAGTGTAGTGACACCTGCCCAAATAACTAATATGCCCAAAATTGAGTGAGAAATTAACTTTTTCAAAACCAGTCCGCTGCGCCGGCAAGTACGATTCGAGCTGCGGGAGGGTTTTTTGAGCTCAGCGCGGGATTTTTACTGGTTCAAATGCGCCGGGACACTGCGCCGGCAAAATCTTAGTAAATGTCAAGTCACGTAACTCAATTTGCATAAGTTGAACAGGCGCAGCTCTGAACTTGCCAGTGCGCCAGCAAAATTACATTTCTAAAGAAAAAAAAAAGGCATTTAAAAGCACCCGCGGCTGTAATGAATTGTCGGCTCCCGGCAATATAGAGAAAAGTCATAGAAAGTCATTGCTAACAAAAAAAAAAGCGTCGGGGTCCCCCCCAAATTCCATTGCCAGGCCCTTCAGGTCTGGAAAGGATTTTAAGGGGAACTCCACCCCAAATTTAAAAAAAAAATGGCGTGGAGTCCCCCCAAAAATCCAGATCAGACCCTTATCCGAGCACGCAACCTGGCCGGCCGCAGGAAAAGAGGGGGGATGAGAGAGTGGCCCCCCTCCCTCCTGAACCGTACCAGGCCACATGCCCTCAACATGGGGAGGATGTCCCCATGTTGATGGGGACAAGGCCCTCATCCCCACAACCCTTGCCCGGTGGTTGTGGGGGTCTGCGGGTGGGGGGCTTATCGGAATCTGGAAGACCCCATTAACAAAGGGGACCCCCAGATCCCGGCCCCCCCCCTGTGTGAAATGGTAATGGGGTACATTGTACCCCTACCATTTCACGAAGAAAGTGTAAAAAATTACAAGAGCCGGTTTTTGACAATTCCTTTATTAATGTCTTCTCCTTTCTTCCATCTTCTTCTTCCACCTTCTTCTTCCATCTTCTTCTTCCATCTTCTTCTTCCATCTTCATCTTCCTTCTTCCTTCGGTGTTCTCGTCTGCATCTTGCTCCGGCTTCTTCCCCTCTTCTTTCTTCTCCGGCTGCTCCATTTGAATTCGAGGTTCCCGCTGTGTGACGCTTCAGTTCTTCAGTTCTCCTCTTGGTCCGCTGGCACCCGCTGGCTCCGCCCCCCTCTGACACCACAGGGAAAGTCCCCGTGAAATCCATGTGCGTCAGAGGGAGGCGGGGTCACCGGGTGGCAGCAGACCCAGAGGAGAACTGAAGAACTGAAGCGTCACACAGCGGGAACCTCCAATTCAAACGGAGCGGCCAAAGAAGAAAGAAGAGGGGACAACAAGCCGGAGCAAGATGCGGACGAGAACACCGAAGGAAGAAGGAAGATGAAGAGGAAGAGGAAGATGAAGAACAAGATGGAGGAAGAAACCCGAATGGAGAAAAGAAGAAGATGGAAGAAGAAGATGGAAGAAGATGAAAGAAGAAGATGGAAGAAGATGGAAGAAAGGAGAAGACATTAATAAAGGAATTGTCAAAAACCGGCTCTTGTCTTTTTTTACATTTTTTACACTTTCTTTGTGAAATGGTAGGGGTACATTTGTACCCCATTACCATTTCACACAGGGGGGGGCGGGATCTGGGGGTCCCCTTTGTTAATGGGGTCTTCCAGATTCCGATAAGCCCCCCACCCGCAGACCCCCACAACCACCGGGCAAGGGTTGTGGGGATGAGGCCCTTGTCCCCATCAACATGGGGACATCCTCCCCATGTTGAGGGCATGTGGCCTGGTACGGTTCAGGAGGGAGGGGGGCCGCTCTCTCGTCCCCCCTCTTCCCCTGCGGCCTGCCAGGTTGCGTGCTCGGATAAGGGTCTGGTATGGATTTTGGGGGTACCCCCACGCCGTTATTAAAACTCAGTTATTACATTATTACTTTTCCTTACCCATTCAGGATCAGAGAGGCCATAGGCCCTGCAGGCATTACTCTCTTCTATGTTTTTACCTCAATGTGCTCTGGTGAACTTTGGAATTTTATTTGGATGTACCATGACATAACTTTTGCTAGCTTTTGCTACCTATTTACCGATTGTACACCCCATGACCCAATGATGTTTGTGGAATGAACTTGCCATGCTTAACCGCATTGTAATTACAGTAAATGTATATTCCATGACCTACTGATGTCCATGTAATTAATTTGTATGTGTGCTTAATTGTAATATGCAATAAATTCCAATTGGTTCACCTCATTATGCTTTTGCTTGCACCTGCTTCATTTAAAGTCCCGCCCCTATTCGCAGTATCTAAAGGGTGTATCTCACAGTAACATATGCAGTGCTGGTTCACTGAGCTTGCATAAAATGTCCACCGACGCCATCCTAACTAACAGACGGATAAAAGTTATCTTTTCTCTGGCACTGGGCTCAGGGCAGGGTAAAAAGATTGTGCACTGCACCCACACAACAAAATCAAGGTAGATCGCTCAGTAATTTGATTTCTGAATCAGGACTCCTATCTAATTCTCTCCCTCAAAGTAGCAGCAGCAACCTTTCCCTACACTATCTAAAGCAGAGTGACTTGCTGTGCTATGTGCCTCTAGCTTATATAGAGGCTGGGTCACATGCTGCACTGGCCAATCACAGCCATGCCATTAGTAGGCATGGCTGTGATGGCTTCTAAGGGCACACGAGTTAAACGAATGTTGATTGGCTGCCCTGCCTCTATTTACAATGCGCCATTACATTGCCCAACACCGAACTTGAACCTGAACATACAGTAAATTGTTCGGGTTCGGGTCCGGGTACCAAAAACCAAAAAGTCTGGTACAAACCCGAACTTTACAGTTTGGGTTCGCTCAACCCTAGAGATGACATTATCTCTCTCTCTCTGTCTTTCTTTCACCGCCGCAACACACTACACAAGGCCGCCACGCAGGTGGCCTTATATAGTGTGGGGCGTGTACTAAACCCCCTGAGACATAATTGGCCAAAGTCACCCTGGCTTTCGCCAATTATGGCTCTCCGTTCTTACCGCGCTGTGATTGGCCAAAGCATGCGGGTCATAGTGCATGTGTCAGGTATGTACTCACAGAGGCCGAGATGCCGAGAGCGGTTCACCCTTGCGACTTGACGCACACCGCCCCCTGGAGGTGAGACAGGGAGAGGATGGCGCGAAGAGGCACTGGCTACCAGCAGGTGGGGTAAGTCTTTCTAGACGATCTGGTACAGCTGAGTTGACCGAGAACAGGCTGAGGGTCAAACACCAGGCCTTTTTATGGCACAGTGGGAAGAAGATGCAGTTTTTTCAAACACCCCAAGTGAACTAGTCATCTTTAGACGATACATTGATGACATCTTCATCTTATGGAAAGGGGAAAAAAATAGGCTAATAACATTCCTTGAAAACCTTAACAAAAATGACCGGAACATCACATTAAGCTGGGACATCAGCGAAGAAAAAATCACATTCTTAGACTTGGAAATAATGCAAGAAAACCAAAACATCAGCACAAAAACACACTTCAAGAATGTAGATAGAAATAGTTACCTTCCCCTGGAAAGCTGTCACCATAAAAACTGGCTGTGCAACATCCCAAAGGGACCACTAATGCGACTGAGACGTAACTGTACTCATATAGACATGTTCACATCACAAGCAAATCATATAGGAGGAAGCTTTATCAAAAAAGGCTATAACCCCAGAGATATTGAGACAAGAATCAAGGAAGTAACAACAATGAATCGTAGTGATCTAAATAAAGATAAGAAAAAACAAGATCCCATGGCAGACAAAATCCCCATTGTTCTAGATTTTAATATACAACACAAAAAAGTAGAACAAATCATTAAGCGACATTGGAATATTTTACTATCTGATAGACAACTACAAGAAATATTACCAAATCATCCAAACTTTATCTATAGAAGAGCCCCCACACTCCGAGATAAGTTGGTAAAAAACATACCTAATTCCCCCACCAAGAGTCTCACATTTTTTACTGGAAAAGGATTTTACCCTTGTAAGCGTTGCTTTGCCTGCACAAAAACTAAACGACCTAATGAGAAGAAATTTAAATTTACCTCAACCAGTACAGGCAACACACACGATGTGAAGGAGTTCATATGCGCAATACAGAAGGAGCAGTATACATGTTAGAGTGTAGCTGTGGACTACAATATGTGGGACGTACCAAAAGACCACTGAGAGTCAGAATAAAAGAACACGTACAAAACATTATAAAGGGTTTTGACAAACACAATGTGTCCAAACATTTTTTATTACACCATAACAAAGATCCCACCCAATTAAAATTCTGGGGGATAGAGCCCTATACCAGACATTGGAGAGGTGGACACAAGGTGAGGACACTTAGCCAATTGGAATCAAAGTGGATATTTATTTTAGATACCTTCACACCTCAGGGGCCTCAATATAGAATTCGATTTAAACTGTTTTTTAAGTGATTTTTAAATTTCTTTGGTCAATTACACAACAATACTCCTCTATTTTCTAATATCAACAAGATTTATTTTTACTCAGACCTCTACATAATTTTTATGTATATTTACATATATATCTTTATAGAATTATATTTTTTTAAATCACCTGATGTCTCTCTTAAATATCTTCACTCCGTCACAAGTTCACTTTATATGTTCATATATATGCCTCTATTGTATTTATCAAGACGTCCGAGTCATTTCCAGCAGCAAAATAATTTAATTTTTTTAATAATTTTTTTATATTTTTTAAACATATTATAATATATTTTAAATTAAATGCTCCCATTTTATATACTCATACACACTGTGCAGTATCGCACAATATATGTCCTTGGTTTTAATCTTTTTTGTGCTTCATAACATACTGGAGTCACAATACATACTATTTTCAATTGCTCAATGCAATTAATAGGTTGCATACCACCAACAAAATGGCCGCGCCCAGCGCAATACACATACTTCCATAAATATGGCCGCCAGCCTATTTCCGGCGATCGGACTCCGAGAAAATGGCCGGCGTAATTGAATTTACACACACAGATATAAGGACACTTTCTAGGCTTGTTTTTCATCCCCTGATGAAGGCACGTGGTTGACGATACGCGTAGGGACGCTAACAAGCTCTGGAAGTGACGCGGACGAGTTCGGCGCTCGTATCGTATATGCACGATTTTACATATTAAATGTGAGTACCTATTTTTAAATAAAGCAATACATGTTTAAAAACGATACTACACTATTGGGATTCCTTTATCTTTCCCTGGCAAACTTATACCTTATAAACCGGAGACCCCACACACCCCCTGGATGGATGATTAATACACCCAAAACCCATATCCCCAGGCTTCAAGGCTCCATTCAGGCAACACCAGGATCCTAACAGGATTGACAAACATGCTGTAACCTCACAGCAGTGAGGTAAGGGGCCACCCAATCACTAATAAGTGGGATGAACACAGCACTGGAAGTCACAGAAGAAACACCATTCAAACCAGCACCTAATATTTCTGTTGGACTATAGAAATACACCATAAATTTTCTTGCACGTTCACTTCACCCCCAAGACCAACACCCCCCCTCCCATTCTTTAAGGAATATATTCTTTTGTCTGGAATTTGCATGTCTGTATAACATTATGATTTCAACCGTTATCTGCATGATTTGTATTTTTTGATATCGTATCAGCACTTGCTGACATAGCAATCACCTTATTTCCTTTTGCATCGTATGTCACTATTTCTCGCACAGTTGCACTTTATTATTATTTCAGCATTTGCTGACACTGGCAGCTATTTCACACAGGCATTTGTTGGATTGCTTTACATGTTTTTTGCAACTTGCACTACTTATGTGTAACACTTTTTTAGTGTTATCAGTACAACAAAGTTTTATGTTGCATAATAAGTATTACTTATATTTGGCACTTTGCACTTTTCAGATTGTGCAATACTTTCTTACTGTCAGTACACTCTAGTGTGCTCTCCGTTCTAGTTTTTTACTTATATTCAACCGCTCAGCACTATTTCTTATATACAAACACCAGGCGGGTGCAGGCTCTTAGCAGGAACTAGCTGAAGACAGAAGTCCAGAGCAAACAGGGGTTAGAGGAAGCAGGCGGAAACTGAGTCCGGGTGCGGGCTGCTGATGTTGGAAGTGCAGGCCAGGGGTCTAACACAGTAGACAAGTATAAGTCCAGATAGGTACAAGCAGCAGGTCAGAGCTGGAGGTACGTGGCAGGTCCGAGATGCAGGCAGAAGGTCAGGGGCTGGAGACAAGCAGCAGATCCGAGTCACAGGCCGGGGGTCAAACACAGGCAGAGGAAGAGATCCGTAAAACAAGCCAAGGGTCATGTCCAGGAGAGATGAGAAGAGTAGTCAAGCCGATCCGGGTCACAACAGGAATTAAAGTGCAGATACAGGAAACCAGGTACAACAGGAAAGCTGACAACAAACCAGCAACCTGTCAGTGCAGCTAGGCCTCTTTATATAATCCCGCCTGTATTCCTATTGTCGCATTAGCGCGCGCGCCGTTCCACCGGCTCGCGCATGCGCCGAAGTGCTGTCCCGCGCACGCGCATGCACCGAAGGCAGGGCACTGTCTGGCGCAACAGGATTGAGAATTTCTCTGACAGAATGCTTGGCCAATCATCAGCCAGCAATGTACTGCGATGCCGCAGTGAATTATGGGCCGTGACGCGCTACTCGAATTTGGCGAGAACGGCCCATAATGTTCGAAATTCAACGATCTCAGCTAGATATATAAACAAAAACTAAAACTCGCGCTTATGAAGACATACAAAAATAAATGACAAGGGAAAAGAAATTATTATATGCGCAGCTGCTACAGCATAAGGCACTAACACCTTGAGAGATAAAAAAATTATAAAATGCAGCGCTAGCGAATATAAATGTGCTCAATACAAACATATGTGTGAATGTCAACCATCTAAACCTTTCGGGATGATGGTACACACTATTAATGAAAAGATTATACACCAATGATTGGTGTCACCAGAAATGCAGTGGGTGTAATACTAAATGTTACCACTAAAAAGTGATCAACTAAGTAAAACCAGAAAATATACTGTGCAAAACATTAAATGAACTGAACAACAGTATATTTTCTGGTTTTACTTTTCATTACTAGTGTGTACCATCATCCCGAAAGGTTTAGATGGTTGACATTCACACATATGTTTGTATTGAGCACATTTATATTCGCTAGCGCTGCATTTTATAATTTTTTTATCAGCTAGATATAGGCTTGTGAAATTTCAAATTGTTCATCACTACTACATCACACTGGTACAGATGGGAAAGTTTTCAGCTGATGGCTCCATTGCATGTTGGAGGTGCTCCTCCTTGAATGCCGATTTCTGAACATGTATAGAAATAAGCACATATTGGTACCAGGTTTTGCAATCCATTACTGCAATAACTGATATTCAGGTACCGCAGATGCTCAGTGTTTGTTTTCTGGGTCTTGTGGAACCCCTGGCTCCCATAAATGTGACTAGTACGTTACTTGGGCTATTGCTCTATTATGCTAGAAAGGCAATTGCACTTTTTTTTAATCACTTCAGGACCGGCTTACGCCAATATAAGTCGGCACTTTGAAGAGGGATATCGTTGTTATGGCAGCAGCTAGCTACCATAATCAGGTATCCTCTTCTTCAGTGAGCAGTCCGGTTCAGATAAAAGTGTTCTCTGCCGCGGATTCGCCACAAGATCAGTTTTATTGGTGGTGGGAGAGGGCCTCTCTCACCGCGCTCCGGTGCCCTCCGCCGCTTACCGGAGCCGCTGGCAGCGGTGGAGGCGATCAGATCCTTCTTCCTGCTTGACATGGAGCTGAGTGAGGGGAAGATGGCCCCCACCCAGCTCCATACCAATGCAGGAAACTTCACTTCTGCCCATAGCTCTTAAAGGGACATTTTTTTTTTCAAATTACATTTTTTTTTTATTGCATTTTAGTGTAAATATGAGATCTGAGGTCTTTTTGACCCCAGATCTCATATTTAAGAGGTCCAGTCATGTTTTTATCCTATTACAAGGGATGTTTACATTCCTTGTAATAGGAATAAAAGTGCTAAAAATTTTTTTAAGGATAAGCCGATAGATTAAAAATAATAATGAGGCATGAACAAGAGTGGGTTATAAATAACCACAGATCAAGTGCATGCTTACTTACTGGGGTTCGTGTGTTGATGCTGTGGTGGTCGGGTGTTGTAGACCGACCAATGATACCCTCACCCGGGAGCCGCAGCAGACATCCCCGCAGAGGCAGCCCACAGGCCACCACCAGGGCAGGCGTAGATAGACAGGGCATCCCTATGTGAAAAATGAGTGCGAAATGAGAACTAAGTTTGAGGGGGGGGGGAAGGCACAAAGGTAAAGTGCAGAGTGATGAGTGTGAAGGAACAGTGGGTGCAAAAAATAGGGGAAGAGGGGGGGAAAAGAGGGGGGGGAAGGAATGGGGAAGGAAGGGAAGAGAAGTGCAGTGGTGGGAATGATAACCAACAGCTGCCGAGTGGAGTGTGAATGATGAAGAATCAGCAAACAAGGAAGACCCTGGAAACGCCAGGGAAAGAAAAGTGACAATATCAAAACCAGGAAATTAATAGATAATGTGGAGAGTTACCTCAGTGCAGTGAGATACCAAAAAGGAAGAGGGGAGGAAGAATCCCCAAGCTGTGTGGACGCCAGATAAGAATGCCCAAGCCGCCCATTCAGGCGCCATATGTACGCCACCACAGGACGGCCCCCTGACGTCACGCCGTGCAGCAAGGTAGGGGGCGGGTCGCCAGTGAGCCGGAGAACTAGCTCCGGCCAATAGGCAACCCAAGAGCCCCCGTCGCTGCACGAGAGTGGGAACCCACCAGCGGGGCGTGACGGCATCAAAGAGGTGCCGCGCGTCCAGCAGGGGAAACGTGGCGTTGACGTGCAGTGACGGCACCACCGTCCATCCCTGAGGGGGAGGGGAGAAGGCCCGCAGAGCACGTCACAGCTCCCGGAAGGATAAAGCTGCCAGGCAGCACCCAGACAACCACGCAGCATCAAAGGAGTAGCGAACCACAGAAGTAGAGATATTAAATTAATAAAGGAAATTGGGCATTGGGTATTAGAAAATTATTATAAAAAAATATAATGGTAGAAAAAATAAAGGTCAGAGGAGGCTAGATCAAAGGTCAATGGATGCAGAGTGGTTAATGCTATTGATTTTACAATTGGAGCTAGTACACATGCTTCCATCCCTAAATATATTTTAATATTGGAGGAAAAGTTTTTCTGGGGATTTTTAGGAAGTCATGGCCTGGTAAGGCCAGTTATTTCCATCCCAGGGGACTTTAAATGAGAGACATGGCACGGTAATGTCATGTCTCTCCATCCCACATAATTTTAGGAGAGGAGCGAAGAGGGGCGGCACTTTAAATGAAGCAGGTGCAAGCAAAAGCATAATGAGGTGAACCAATTGGAATTTATTGCATATTACAATTAAGCACACATACAAATTAATTACATGGACATCAGTAGGTCATGGAATATACATTTACTGTAATTACAATGCGGTTAAGCATGGCAAGTTCATGGAGAATGGTCCTTAGGGAGAATGGTCCTTACACCCGGAGGTGTTCCAGCTCCTCTGCAAAAGAAGGGGCACACCAGACGTAGATCTTCTGGCTTCCCGACTCAATCAGAAGGTATTGAGGTTTGTGGCCCGGTCAAAGGACCCATTGGCAGACGCAACGGACGTGTTAGTGGCATCGTGGGGTCAGTATCGACTAATCTATGCCTTCCCTCCCATAAGGTTTCTTCCCCTTCTGCTTCGCAGAGTGGAGGCAGAGGGAATTCCAATGATTCTGATCGCTTCAGATTGGCCTCAGCGTCCCCGCAGAGGCAGCCCACAGGCCACCACCAGGGCAGGCGTAGATAGACAGGGCATCCCTATGTGAAAAATGAGTGCGAAAGTTTGTGGAATGAACTTGCCATGCTTAACCACATTGTAATTACAGTAAATGTATATTCCATGACCTACTGATGTCCATGTAATTAATTTGTATGTGTGCTTAATTGTAATATGCAATAAATTCCAATTGGTTCACCTCATTATGCTTTTGCTTGCACCTGCTTCATTTAAAGTCCCGCCCCTCTTCGCTCCTCTCCTAAAATTATGTGGGATGGAGAGACATGACATTACCGTGCCATGTCTCTCATTTAAAGTCCCCTGGGATGGAAATAACTGGCCTTACCAGGCCATGACTTCCTAAAAATCCCAGAAAAACTTTTCCTCCAATATTAAAACCCTTTAGATACTGTTGGTCTATTCTGCTATTTTAAAAACAGCCATTTAGTGCAAAAAATATATATTTTGCTGCTTTTCCTGCATATCTGTATTTAGTGAGACACACTTTAGATACTGTTGTTTTATTCTGCTATTCAAAGAAAAAAATGTAGGACAAAAAAAAAAATTTGACAACGTTTTCTGCATATCGGTACGTGTGAGATAATAGGATTTTTTGTACTCACCGTAAAATCCTTTTTTCTGAGTTCATGGACCGACACAGCTTCCAATTGACAAGTGGGTATTATCCGTTATTTAGGAGTGACTAGGCAAAAAAAAACTTGTAAAAAGTGTTGCATCACACCTTCTACAGTACCGCCCAGGGGCAGACCCTCTGGGTATATCCCCTCACTCTGCATCTCGCAGATTAGTTCGGCAAAAAAGCAGTACAAACTTAAAAAGGAGGGGTGGGTGCTGTGTCGGTCCATGATCTCAGAGAAAAGGATTTTACGGTGGGTTCAAAAAATCCTATTTACTCTTTCGTTTATGGACCGACACAGCTTCCAATTGACAAGTGGGACATCCCAAAGCAGTGTCAAAAACGAGGGGTGGTAACAGCATAAAAGTAAACTTCACCCCAAACACAAACAGCACTCCTCCACGGAGGAGTTGCAACTCTAAACAGTCGCCTGCAAAACTTTCCGGCCGAAAGAGGCATCCGAAGATGCACCTACATCAACCTTGTAGAATTTTGTGAAAGTGTGAGCGGACGACCAAGTCACCGCTTTACATAACTGGGAAACAGATGCTTGATGTCGGAAAGCCCAAGAGGCACCTATTGCCCTGGTCGAATGTACCGTGACAGGAAAGGGGGGCACTTGACCCCTTAAGGCGTAAGCCTGGATTACTATCTGTCGGATCCACCTAGAAATGGTGGCCGACGAGACTGCTTGGCTCTTCTTAGGACCAGCCACCGAAACAAACAGTAAGTCTGACTTTTGGAACCGGGAAGTAGCAGATAGGTATACTCTCAAAGCTCGGACAACGTCCAAGGAATGCAACGCCGACTCCTTAGGATTCGACGGATGAGGGCACAAGGATAGAAGTACAATGTCTTCGTTGAGATGAAAAGCCGGAATGACTTTCGGAAGAAAGGAAGGCTGCGGCCGCAGGACCGCCTTATCCTTGTGGAAGATCAAGTAGGGAGCCTTGGATGACAAGGCCGCCAGCTCAGAAACTCGTCTAACTGACGTAACAGCCACCAAAAAGACCACCTTCTGAGAAAGTGTCAACAAGGGAATATCCCTAATATTCTCAAACAGTGATTTCTGAAGCACCGAGAGGACCAGGTTCAAGTCCCACGGAGGAAGCGGGGGACGGACCGGAGGAGCCACATGTCGAGCCCCCTGCACAAATGTACTCACGAGAGTGAGTCGCCAGGGGTTGCTGAAAAAAGACAGCCAGGGCAAATATCTGCCCCTTAATAGTACTTAAGGCAAGCCTTTGGTCCACCCCACACTGTAAGAACAGCAGGATTCTGGAGACCAAACAAGTACGCGGATGCCACCTCATTTCCTCACACATGGAAATGTAGGCCTTCCAAGTGCGATGATAAACCTTCTTAGAGGACGGTTTTCGAGCACTTCTCATAGTCGAGATTACTGAATCTGACAGACCCCGGTCTCTCAGAACCTGGTTCTCAATAGCCATGCCGTTAAAGCCAGTGACTGTAAAGCAGGATGGGGTATGGGACCTTGCGACAGCAGGTCCTCCCGTAATGGTAGTTTCCAGGGGACGTCTGTTGCCAGACGTACTAGATCAGCGTACCAAGGACGCTGAGACCAATCTGAAGCGATCAGAATCATTGGAATTCCCTCTGCCTCCACTCTGCGAAGCAGAAGGGGAAGAAACCTTATGGGAGGGAAGGCATAGATTAGTCGATACTGACCCCACGATGCCACTAACACGTCCGTTGCGTCTGCCAATGGGTCCTTTGACCGGGCCACAAACCTCAATACCTTCTGATTGAGTCGGGAAGCCAGAAGATCTACGTCTGGCGTGCCCCTTCTTTTGCAGAGGAGCTGGAACACCTCCGGGTGTAAGGACCATTCTCCTTGGTCCAGCATTTGGCAATTCAGCTAGTCCGCCTGCCAGTTCTCCACACCCGGAATGTACACGGCCGACAGTGCCGGTAAGCTCCTTTCTGCCGATCTCAGGATGCAAGCGACCTCCGATGCTGAAATTTAGCTTCTTGTTCCTCCTTGATGATTGACATATGCCACAGCCGTGGCGTTGTCTGACTGGATCCTGACCGGACGCCCTTGCAGCCTCTGAGACCATTTGAAGAGGCACAGCCTGATCGCCCGCAGTTCCAGGACATTGATCGGCAGGCGGGATTCCTCCGGGGTCCAGCGACCTTGCATCGACTGAACACCCCAGACTCCCCCCCAACCTGTAAGGCTGGCATCCGTCGTGATCACAATTCGATGAACAGGAAGGAATGACTTCCCGGCCAGCAGAGCCGGTGATGTTAGCCACCATACCAGGGATCTCCTGACTAGGTGGCTTACCCGGATTTGATAATCCAGAGATGATGGGCATCTGTTCCATCTGGACAGAACCTCTTTCTGTAGCACCCGAGTGTGAAATTGAGCATAAGGGACCACCTCGAAGGAGGCTACCATGAGGCCCAACACTCGCATGCAAAAATGGAGTGACAACCAACTCTTGGATGTCAGCTGCCGCAATGCAGCCTGAAGGGTCTGCAACTTTTCTACAGGGAGGAAAACTCTTGCCTCAGAGGAATCCAGAATCAACCCCAGATACACTAGGCGTTGAGTCGGCACCAATACTGACTTTTGCGTGTTTAGTACCCAACCACAGTCTTGGAGAGTCTGACAGGTTATGGACACGCTTACCTCTAATTCTGAGCTTGAAGGGGCCTTCAGAAGAAGGTCGTCCAAGTAGCCCACGATAGCGATGCCCCGCTGTCTCAGAAGGGCCAGAATCGGGGCGAGCACCTTGGTGAACATCCTGGGTGCCAAAGCCAGGCCAAACGGGAGGGCCACAAACTGATAGTGGTTCTCCCCGATTGCGAATTGCAGAAACCTCTGGTGTCTGGAGTATATGGGGACATGCAGGTATGCATCCTTGATGTCCAAGGATGCCAGGAAGTCCCCTGGATGGAGAGTAGTGACTACTGATCGAACCGACTCCATCCGGAATCTTTGTACTTTCACAAAGCAATTGAGGGCCCTGAGATCCAAGATTGGACGAACCCCCTCCTTCTTTGGCACTATGAACAGATTTGAGTATAAACCCTGAAATCGTTCCTGCTCTGGAACTGGGATGACCACCCCGCATTCCAGCAGACCCTGGACCGCCCCGTACAGGGCCTCCCGATGGGTAGGCTGTAGCTGGAGGTTGGAGGGAAAGAATCTGTCCGGTGGATACGAGAGAAACTCTATCTTGTAGCCTGAAGAGATCACTTCGCAAACCCACCGGTCGGAGATCAGAGATGTCCACTGAATCGCGAATTTGCAAAGAGGCCCCCCCACCCGAGAGCTGGGTGGGGGCGGACCTTCATGCGGACGCAGATTTGTTTGCAGGCTTGTGGGGTTTGCTGTACCAAGGACGTCTTTGTCCTTGAGCAGGCGCTTTGTCGGCCTGGGGTTTTTTCCCTGTCGCCCTGGGTGGACGAAAAAAACGTTTGCGTGCAGTAAAGGAGGGCCCTTGCCCTTGCCGTGGCCCCTTACCCTTCATGGTTTGAGGAAACAACGTGCTTTTACCTCCTGTGGCATCCTTGATGATGTCATCTAGAGAGGCTCCAAAAAGTCTGTCGCCCTAAAAGGACAGATCCAACAGAGCCTTCTTGGAAGCCTGGTCCGCAGACCTGCTCTTTAGCCAGATCAGGCGATGTATAGCTACCGCATAACCCGAAGCTTTAGACAGCAAGGGGATAGTATCCATGTCTGACTCGCAGAAAAAACCTAAGGCCTTGTACCAACTGGTCGGCCAAAGCTATCTCATTAGGAGGAACCTCTCGCTCCTTTAACCCCTGGAGCAGCAATTTTGCCCACTCAGTAAGTGTCTGAGACACTAAGGCCCCAGCCAATGCCGGGCGCACCGCCGAGCCTACTACTGTGTATAGGTAGTGAGTGAGTGCTTCAGCTTTCTTATCCACAGGGTCCTTGAAAACAGGAGCCCCTTCCACTGGAATTGTGGTAGCTTTATTAAGTCTGGAGACCGAAGGGTCCACTATCGGGGGAGAGGTCCATTTCTTCAAAAAACTCTCCTCAAAGGGGTACTGTACCACAAGATTCCTTGGGGACGTAAAAACCCTTGATGGGTTCTCCCCCTCCTTGTATAAGAGCTTTTCAAAATAAGACACACAAGTAAACACCTTAGCAGTGCGGGTAGGTTTACGGAACCCAAAGGCGATCAGAGTCTCTGCTGCTTCTGCAGCATTTTCCAACTTTAGCGTATCCCGCACTGCCGTAATAAGGTCAGATACCAAAGCCTTTTCACGTACTGACCTGGACTTGGAGTCATTCTCACTGTCCGCTCGGTCATGGTTTGCAGTCTCTGATGCATCAGAATCCGGGCCATGAGCCATAGCTGGGCCTGGTTCTGCATCAGAATTATCCCCGGAAGATTGCAGGGGACGGGGGCGTTTACTACCCCCCGTGTTCCCGTGTGCTGCTTCCACCCTGGCAGCAAAAGCCTCTAGGATTGCCGACATAGCGTCCATAGATACATCAGGGGCACCAGCCACCAAATTAGGTGTTTCAGGGGAAAAATGTCTGCTTCAGACACCATGCTGACCCACGCGCTGACACCCACAGGGACTCCAGGCAAGGTATCAATAGGCCACCCTCCTAGCTTATACAGAGATGCAGGGTCTCCCAGAGGACTCACCACCCTTGGAACGGTACTGCTATGCTGCCGTGTGCTCCGCCTGTGATGCTATCCCACTGATGTCTGTGTCAGTCTGATTCTTATCAGCGTCTTCTGTGTAAATTCGCACCAGAGAAATGCACCCTAGGGGCCGGAGAATACCGCAAAATGGCTGCCAAGCGGCTGTATAGAACAATGTGGTCTCTAAGAAAATGGCCGCCGAGCCTGAATATAGAGGCAAAGTGGCCACGGACCACAACAAAATGGCCTCCGAGAGGCGGTATATACATACAGGCGTGAATCCTAAGAAACATGGCCGCCGAACAGTCGGTAGAGGCCAAAGCGGGCGCAGACTACAAGAAAATGGCCGCCGGGCGGCGATTAATAGCTACTGACGCGAAACTACAAGAAAATGGCATTCACTAGAGGCCGAAACAACAGGCATGGACCATCGCAAAATGGCCGCCGACAGCATGGAGGGAGAAGCACACACACACACACAGGTAAGCAAATGACATTCTTTTTAAAATGACAACACAGCGCAGCCCCGCTCCAGATGGAGCCCCCCCATGGTGACCAGCACCCAGCAACCTTAGCTCAGAGCCCAGTGAGGAGGGAAGGCAGGGAGAGAGGAAAGAAAGAGGTCATAACCACTTACTTGATCTCTCCGGGAATGTCCAGCCAATGTCACCCTGCCGAAGCGGGGGAGCTACTTATCCTTCCTGCATGTATCATGCTGGAAGACATTCCAGACAGATCATCATCCGCGCACGGAGGTGACTGTCGGCCAGGCATGCTGTGATTGAACCCTGGGGAACGATCATCTGCATGCCCTGGAGCGTTTAGCTCACCGGACAGGCTACTGCGACTCGGCTGTAAGGTCAGCCGAAGCTGAGCGGTCCGATGCAAGCCTAGCAGCGTAAGCTCACCGGACAGGCTACTGCAACTCGGCTGTAAGGTCAGCCGAAGCTGAAAACGGTCCGATGCAGGCCCTGGAGCATCGTCTCACTGGCCACCCATAGAGCGACGGGCATGTCGTGGAAAACCCAGCGTGTAGCTACGGTCGGCACACACTCAATGGGCGAAACTGGGGGGACTACAAGGGTCGAGGACCCAGTCTGTCCCCCAGTCGGCAGTTGATCGAAGATTGCAGGAACCAAAAAAGCAATAACAAAAAATATATATATATTTTTCCCTGGACCAATGGGCCCGAAGGGAGCCATGTCCTACTCCTTGCTAGACAGAAAAAAACGAATCTGCGAGATGCAGAGTGAGGGGATATACCGAGAGGGTCCGCCCCCTGGGCGGTACTGTAGAAGGTGTGATGCAACACTTTTTACAAGTTTTTTTCTGCCTAGTCACTCCTAAATAACGGATAATACCCACTTATCAATTGGAAGCTGTGTCGGTCCATGAACGAAAGAGTAACACACTTTAGATACTGCTCTCCTATTCTGCTATTCAAAAAAAGAATAATTTAGGGCAAAAAAAAAATTTTTGGTGCGTTTTCTGCATATCTGTACCTGTGAGATACACCCTTTAGATACTGTTCTTCTATTCTGCTATTCAAAAAAAAAACATTTAGGGGAAAAATCTTAAATTGCGGCCTAGTCTGTATCTGTACTTGTGAGGTACACCCTTTAGATACTGTTGCTCTATTCTGGTATTCCAAAAAAACACATTTAGGGCAAAAAATAATAATTTGCAGCGTTTCCTGTATATCTGTACCAGTGAGATACACACTTTAGATACTGTTGCTCTATTTTGCTATTCAAAAAAACACATTTAGGTGAAAAATCTTAAATTGCGGCCTAGTCTGTATCTGTACGTGTGAGATACACCCTTTAGATACTGTTGTTCTATTCTGCTATTCTAAAAACACTAATTTAGGGAAAAAAAATTTTTTTGCAGCGTTTGCTGCATATCTGTACATGTGAGATACACCCTTTAGATACTGTTGTTCTATTCTGCTATTCAAAAAACACCCATTTAGGGCAAGATCCTAAATTTCAGAAATATGAGGAGAATGTCAAATAAGGGACGTGGCCCCGGTCGTGGTGCTGCTGGTGGAGCTCCTGTTGCAGGGAGAGGACGTGGTCGATCTGTGCCAGCTACACGCACAAGTGAAACACCTTCCTCAGGTGCGAGTAGGCGACAGAGCCTGCAGCGGTATTTGGTCGGGCCTAATGTGGCTCTACGAATGTTGAGGCCAGGACAAGTACAGGCGATAGTAGATTGGGTTGCTGACAGTGCCTCCAGTTCCTTCACATTGTCTCCCACCCAGTCTCCTGCTGAAAGATCAGAGTTGGCACCTGCAGCCGATGTCCATCAGTCTTTCACCTCACCCCCTTGCAAATCAGCCAAGCAGTCTGAGCCCCAAGTCATGCAGCAGTCTCTTCTGCTTTTTGATGACTCTGTTAGCAGGGTTTCCCAGGGCCATCCACCTAGCCCTGTCCCAGAAATGGAAGAGATTGAGTGCACTGATGCCCAACCACTTATGTTTCAAGATGAGTACATGGGAGGACCATCGCAGGACGTCTCGGATGATGAAGAAACACAGGTGCCAACTGCTGCTGCTTTCGCAATTGTGCAGACCGACAAGGAGGGCAGGGGTGAAGACTGGGTGGAAGATGATGTGGAGGACGATGAGGTCCTCGACCCCACATGGAATCAACGTCATGCAGGTGACCTGTGTAGTTCGGAGGAAGAGGCGGTGGTCGCACAGAGCCACCAGCACAGCAGAAGAGGGAGCAGGGTGCAAAAGCGGAGCGTCCGTCCCCTAGACAGTACGCCTGCTACTTCCCAACGCAGCAAGGGACCAAGCACACCAAAGCCAGGTCCAAGGAATTCCCTAGCGTGGCAGTTCTTCAGACAATGTGCTGATGACAAGACACGAGTAGTTTGCACACTGTGCAATCAGAGCCTGAAGCGAGGCATAAACGTTCTCAACCTGAGCACAACCTGCATATGACCAGGCATCTAAGTACGAAGCACGAGTGGAGTAGACACCTCAAAAACCAAGAAAGGTCTCTGGCTCCTCCTGCTTCCTCTTCTGCTGCGGTCTCGGCCTCTTCATCCACCTCTGTAGTGACAGTGGCACCTGCCACCCCGCAAACAGAGGATCTGCCAGCAACACTACCACCTGGGTCACCAACCATCTCCACAATGTTCCATGGAAGCGAAAGAGGAAGTACCCCCAACCCACCCGCGATCCCTGGCCCTGAATGCCAGCATTTCAAAATTCCTGGCCTTTGAAATGCTGTCATTCCGTCTGGTGGAGACGCAGAGTTTTAAAAGCCTGATGGCATTGGCTGTCCCACAGTACATCGTGCCCAGCCGCCACTTCTTTTCCAGGCGAGCCATCCCTTCCCTGCACAACCAAGTGGGGGACAAAATCAGGTGTGCACTGCGCAACGCCATCTGTGGCAAGGTCCACCTAACTATGGATACGTGGACCAGTAAGCACGGTCTGGGACGTTATATCTCCCTAACCGCACACTGGGTAAATGCAGTGGCGGCTGGGCCTTAGGCGGATAGCAGTTTGGCGCATGTTCTTCCACCACGAGGATTGCAGGGTGCTTCAGTTTGCCTCCTGTTGCTAACTCCTCCTACTCCGCTTCCTCATCCTCTACCGCCTCCTCATCCGGTCAGTGTAACACCTTCACCACCAACTTCAGCACAGCCAGGGGTAAACGACAGCAGGCAGTTTTAAAACTTTCCTGTTTGGGGGAAAAAACCCACACCGCGCAGGTGTTTTGGAGGGACATGGAACAACAGACCGATGAGTGGTTGGTGGCAGTGAGCCTCAAGCCCCACCTGGTGGTGTGCGATAATGGGCGAAATCTTGTAGCAGCTCTGGGCCTGGCCGGTTTGACGCACATCCCTTGCCTGGCGCATGTGCTAAATTTGGTGGTGCAGAGGTTCCTTAAAAATTAACCCGATATACCAGAGCTGCTGCAGAAAGTGCGGGCCGTCTGTGCGCACTTTCAGCGTTCTCACCCTGCTGCTGCTCGCCTGTCAGCGCTGCAGTGTAACTTCGGCCTTCCCGCTCACCGCCTCATATGTGACGTGCCCACAAGGTGGAACTCCACCTTGCACATGCTGGCCAGACTGTGCGAGCAGCAGCAGGCGATAGTGGAGTTTCAGCTGCAGCACGCACACGCGTGAGTCGCTCTGCGGAACAGCACCACTTCACCACCAATAACTGGGCCTCCTGTGTGCCTTGTTGCGCTGTTTCGAGTACTCCACCAACATGGTCAGTACCGATGATGCCGTTCTCAGCGTTGCTATCCCAGTTCTATGCCTCCTTGAAAAAACGCTTCAGGCGATGATGGAAGAGGATGTGGCACAGGAGGAGGAGAAAGAGGG
This sequence comes from Rana muscosa, assembly GCA_029206835.1. NCBI lineage: Eukaryota > Metazoa > Chordata > Amphibia > Anura > Ranidae > Rana > Rana muscosa. The sequence continues at coordinate 928,620,038 of CM055116.1, read as the reverse complement.
ATAATTTCCAAGGCTTTCAGGGCAGTCATTCACAAGTGGCTCCGAGGGTGGGTTCCTGTACCAACAAACGCCCGGTACACAATTGTCCAGCAAGGGCACAGTTCTGGAGGATGACGAGGTGGAGGAGGAGGAGATGGAGGAGGAGGAACCATGTTCACAGCAGGGTGGCACCCAGACCAGCTCATGGCCATCACTGGTGCGTGGCTGGGGGGATACAGAGGACACAGACAATACGCCTCCCACAGAGGACAGCTTTTCGTTGCCTCTGGGCAGCCTGGCACACAGGAGCGATTACATGCTGCAGTGTCTCCGCAACGACCGCCGAGTTGCCCACATTCTAACTGGTGCTGATTACTGGCTGGCCACGCTGCTGGATCCCCGTTACAAGGACAACGTACCGTCCTTAATTCCCTCACTGGAGCGTGATCGTAAGATGCGCGAGTACAAGCGCACGCTGGTAGACGCGCTGCTGGTGGCATTCCCACCTGACAGCGGGGGCACAGTGGAAGCACAAGGCGAAGGCAGAGGAGGAGGAAGAGGTCGCCAACGCAGCCGGGGCACCGCCAGCACCTCAGAAGCCAGGGTTAGCATGGCCGAAATGTGGAAAAGCTTTGTCAGCACGCCACAACAACCAGCACCACCAGCTGATATGGAACGTCTTAGCAGGAGGCAGCATTTCACCAACATGGTGGAGCAGTATGTGTGCACATGCCTACACGTACTGAATGACGGGTCTGCCCCCTTCAACTTCTGGGTCTCCAAATTGGGCACATGGCCTGAGCTTGCCCTTTACGCCTTGGAGGTGCTGACCTGCCCTGCAGCCAATGTATTATCTGAACGTGTATTTAGCACGGCAGGGGGTGTTATCACAGACAAGCGCAGCCACCTGTCCAGAGCCAATGTGGACAAGCTCACGTTCATTAAAATGAACCAGGCATGGATCCCACAGGACTTGTCCGTACCTTGTGCAGAATAGACATGTATACTGGCCTTACCCAGCCATTGTTGTATTTTTGATCTTTCTCACTCTTTTCGGGTGTACCATAATTTAAAAATAAATCAAATTAAAAACAAAAACCAGTGTTGGCTACCTCGTCCTCCTCCACCGCCGCTTCCACCTACACCGTCACATCCACCGCCACCTCAACCTCCTACTCCATATGGACCTCGTCCTCCTAGGTCAAGATTATTTTTTTTTATTTTTATGTATTTTATGTTATTTTAAATCATTTCCCTATCCACATTTGTTTGCAGAGCACTTGCCAACAACATGTTGCTGCCATTTGCAGCCCTCTAGCCCTTTCCATTACTTTTTTAGAGCCATTTTAGTCCTCAAAAGTTCGGGTCCCCATTGACTTCAATGGGGTTCGGGTTCGGGGTCAAGTTCGGGTCAAGTTCGGGTCTCAAACTTTTTTGCGAAGTTCGGTCGAACCCGAACATCCAGGTGTCCGCTCAACTCTAGTCATCTCATTTGAGTTAGATAGAGCAGGCAGGCAAGTCAGTTAGCTGCAGCATAGGCGTGCGCAGCCTATTGCATTAGGGTGTGCACCTCAAACCAAAGCTCAAAAACACGTGCATCTGTGTGTGTGTATATACATATATATATATATATATATATATATATATAGATTCTCTCTCTCTCTCTCTATATATATATATATATATATATATATATTGTGAGGGGGTTAGCTCGGCAGCGGGTGTGTGTGACCACCGGGATGGGCTCCCCACACAAAAACAGGCCCAGCAAACGGAGGTTGTGGTTTTCAAAATCAAAAAGGTGCGGTTTATTTTCTATTTACAGTGACAAAACACAGCAAAGCAAAAGAAACATAAATAAAATAAATCCTGGTCAACTTGACCTCTGAGTAAACATACAGGTTTCCTAACTAACAACTGGGATCAGCCTAGTGCTGTCCTAGTCCCTAAGTCCCTGGTTTTAAATGTCCAAGCAAATAGCCACACAGGCTTTGTCTCACCGCACAGGGGTTCACTCTCCCTAGACAGTCCACACAGGTCTGGTTCCAGGCATGAGCTAACATCTAATGAAGCTGGGAGTTCTTATAGAGGCCTAAATGAGCTGACAAGCTTCAGCTGGTCTCATCAACTCCCTGTCTGTACGACGCCCCACACTCTCCCTAGAGGTATGAGTCATCCATGAGCCCACTAGCCTTAGCTGGGCTTATACAACTCTCCACCTAGTTGTATAAGTCGGCGTAAAGCCTGAATCTGGGCGAAATATATCTACCCCCCTGGATGCAACCAGGTGACTTTACCTTCCTGCTGTCACATACCCCCCCCTCTTGTTTTAACCTCGGGGTTGGAACACCAGCAATCAGGCATTCATGTACTCGAGACAAAGCATCCACATTCCCCATTTGAACGCCAGGGCGATGCTTTACTGTGAAGTTGAATTCCTGGAGGGCCAGGAACCACCTATTCACTCTTCTATTTGTTTCCTTGTTTTGAGCCATCCACTTTAACGGAGCGTGACCCGTAACCATGTCAAAGTGCCTACCTAGCAGGTAGTACCGAAGGGAATCTAGAGCCCACTTCACCGCTAAACACTCCTTTTCAACGGTGGCGTAATTTACCTCATGGGACTTCAACTTCCTGCTGAGGTAAATGACTGGGTGCTCTTCCCCGTTCCAGACCTGGGACAATACTGCTCCTAACCCCACATCTGACGCATCACTTTGTACGACAAAGTCTTTAGAGAAGTCGGGTGAGTACAACACTGGCTGGCTACATAAGGCTTGTTTCAAGAATTGGAATGCTGCCTCAGCCTCGGGGGTCCATTTAATCATGACCGACCCTTTCCCCTTCGTCAGGTTGGTTAGGGGCACAGCCTTAGAAGCAAAGTGGGGAATGAATCGCCGATAATACCCAGCGATTCCCAGAAAGGCTCGTACCTGCTTCTTGCTGTTGGGACGTGGCCAACTCTGGATGGCCTCGACTTTGTTGAGTTGGGGTTTTATTACTCCCCTCCCAATGGTGTACCCAAGATATTTGGCCTCCTCCTGCCCAATGGTACACTTCTTGGGGTTAGCCGTAAACCCCGCTTCCCGAACAGAGTCCAGGACTGCTTGCACTTTTGGCAGATGTGAGGCCCAATCTGTGCTATGGACAATTACGTCATCCAGGTAAGCCGCAGCATACTTCCGATGGGGCCTCAGCATCTGGTCCATTTTCCGCTGGAATGTGGCCGGCGCATTCTGTAACCCGAACGGCATTCTTTTATATTGGAACGCCCCGTCTGGGGTTACAAATGCGGTTTTCTCTTTGGCCGACTTGGCCAGGGGGATTTGCCAATACCCTTTTGTGAGGTCAAGAGTCGTCATGTATCGGGCTGTTCCCAGCCGGTCAATCAACTCATCTATACGTGGCATGGGGTAGGTGTCAAATTTTGTAACTTTGTTCAACTGACGAAAATCGTTACAAAATCGCCAGCTCCCATCCGGTTTAGGCACCAACACAATAGGACTAGACCAATCACTTTGGGACTCCTCTATCACCCCTAAGTTCAGCATTTTCTGTACTTCCTCCCGTATTGCCTCCCGTCGGGCCTCTGGGATCCGATAGGGTTTTAACTTCACCCTTTCACCGGGCGGGGTAATGATGTCATGCTCTACCCCAGATGTTTGTCCCGGCAGCTCAGAGAATACCTCCTTGTTGCGAAGCACAAACTCCTTAACCTCCTGTTGTTGGGGTTGTGACAAGGTGGCTGCTATTCCAACCTCAGGAATCACGCAACCAGTTTGAGCTGGTGACCAAGTGTCTGCGACTAGGGACTCTCTATCCCTCCAGGCTTTCAACAGATTAACGTGATAGATCTGTTCGGGCTTTCGCCTTCCTGGTTGTCTGACCTTGTAATTCACTTCGCTCACTTTTTCCATTATCTCATAGGGGCCTTGCCATTTGGCAAGGAATTTACTTTCAACCGTAGGGACAAGTACCAGTATCCTATCCCCCGGGGAAAAGGTACGGGTCTTGGCTCCACGGTTGTACACTCTCTGCTGTGCTAACTGCGCTTGGGCCAAATGTTCCTTCACGATGGGCATTACCTGTGCAATTCGGTCTTGCATCAGGGCGACATGCTCAATCACACTCCTGTGGGGAGAACTCTCACTTTCCCAAGTTTCCTTGGCAATATCCAACAGCCCTCTTGGGTGTCTCCCATACAGTAACTCAAAGGGGGAGAATCCCGTAGAGGATTGGGGCACCTCCCTAATAGCAAACATCAAATAAGGAAGTAGACAGTCCCAATCCTTTCCATCTCTATCCACCACTTTCTTCAACATTTGTTTTAGGGTTTTGTTGAATCTTTCAACCAGCCCATCGGTTTGGGGGTGATACACAGATGTACGCAATTGCGTCACTTTGAACAATTTACACAGCTCTTTCATAACCCGGGACATAAAGGGTGTACCTTGGTCCGTAAGCAGTTCTTTACAAATACCCACCCGGCTAAAAACAAGAGATAGCTCTTTGGCTATGGTTTTGGCCGAGGTATTTCTGAGAGGGATCGCTTCTGGATAACGGGTGGCATAGTCCATTATAACCAATATGTACTGGTGCCCCCTAGCGGACTTGATTATAGGACCTACCAAATCCATTGCGATTCTCTCAAACAGGACCTCAATGATGGGTAGAGGGACCAGCGGGCTACGGAAATGTGGCATCGGGGCCGACCTCTGACACACAGGGCAGGAGGAACAATAATTTTCTATGTCCTTCATCACCCCAGGCCAATAGAATCTCTGTAATACCCTCTCTCGGGTTTTCTCTGTCCCCAGATGACCTCCAAGAATGTGCCCATGGGCCAACTCCAACACCAACTTCCTGTAAGGTTTGGGCACCACAAGCTGCTCAACGGTTTCTTCTGCCCTTTTTGCCACCCGATACAGTAGGTCCTTCTCTACGCTGAAGTATGGGTAAGTGCAGGTATTATCTGGGTTCACTAACTCGCCATCTATTTCCACTACGTTTTCCCGTGCCTTTATTAGGGCGGGGTCTTTTAACTGTTCTGTGGCAAAATTTTCCCTGTGAACCTCCAGATCAGAAAACTCCACAGACGGTAGGTTTTCGTCTGAGGAGGTGGGCTCCTCTCCAGTTTCTTGAGTCTCCCCTGCCAATACTGACAAGGGAAATTCTGGAGAGTCCTCACCACTCTCAGAGGAGTTCTGGCTATCACATTCCTGGTACATAGGGGCACCAGTGGGGGGCTCAGGATCATCCCACAGTTCCCAGAACTTCGGAAAATCCCTTCCCACAATGGCATCATGCGGTAATTGAGATACTAACCCCACTGGATGAGAGAGGGTACCTTTGGGGGTCTCGAAACACACTGTAGTCACTGGATACTCTCGGGTGTCCCCATGCACACAAATAACAGCTACCTTGCTATTCCCAGAGACCTCTGTTTTACCTAATTCAGCCTTTATCAGGGTCACAAGGCTACCTGAATCCAGCAATACCACAACATTTCTACCATTAACACACATTTTGCATAAATGTTTCTCAGTTCCTCGAATGGCAGTGCATGCGACTGTCGCACACAGCGACTGACGTCTGCCCGTCAGAAAGTCACACTGCATGGGTTCCTCCACAACCGGGCAATTGGCTGCAATATGTCCCGCTTGCCGGCAGCGGTAGCAAACGATCCTTCTTGCCGCCTCTTGAGCCGCTGATTTCCCAGGCTGTTCTCGCCAAACTTGGGGTAGAGCTCCCACCCTCTCACTCTCTCCACCCTCACCCCTTGGAATCCTCTTATCCGCCCCTGGGGATGGTCTGGTCTTAGGGTGGAAAGTCCGAGCGTCTCTGGAAGAGGCCGTCAGGTTCTCTGTAGCCAAGTATTTCTCCACACGATCCACAAGACCATCGGCCGTCTCTGGGTCTCCATGGCTTACCCACTTTTGGATGGCAGTAGGAAGAGCTCTCAAAAACCGATCCATTACAACACGTTCCACAATCTTTGGTGCGGACAAAGTCTCTGGCTGTAGCCACTTTCTGCTCAGGTGAATGAGATCATACATTTGAGACCTGGGGGGTTTTCCAAGTTGGAAAGTCCAGTTATGCACACGCTGAGCCCGGACAGCCTGGGTGACACCCAGCCTTGCCAATATTTCAGCTTTTAGCATCACATAGTCTTTTGCTTGGTTAGGCTCTAGGTCATAGTAAGCTTTCTGCGATTCACCAGTTAACAGAGGAGCCACCAGTCCAGCCCACTGCTCCTCAGGCCACTTTTCTCTTTCAGCGGTCCTTTCAAATGTGGTCAAAAATACCTCTGGATCATCCTCTCCAGTCATATTTGTCAATAAACGACTCACCCCAAAGGACGCGGTATTAGTGGGACGGCTTTCCTCACTGGTCTGCGGACGTTGCTGCATTACTGCTTCCATTTGTTGTAGTCTCTGCTCTAGCTTCTGTAACAGGTCTATGAAGCGGGCCTCAGATTGCTGCTGGGCTTGTTGCTGAGCTTCCAGACTCTGTTGGTAAGCTTGCTGCTGGGCTGCAAGGCTCCTTTGCAAACCTGCATTTGTCTGCTGTTGATTGGCATTTGCTAGAGCCAGCTGTTTCAGTATCTCCTCCATGCTGGCTTAAAAAAAAACTGCCACTGGTTCTCCACCAACTGTGAGGGGGTTAGCTCGGCAGCGGGTGTGTGTGACCCCCGGGATGGGCTCCCCACACAAAAACAGGCCCAGCAAACGGAGGTTGTGGTTTTCAAAATCAAAAAGGTGCGGTTTATTTTCTATTTACAGTGACAAAACACAGCAAAGCAAAAGAAACATAAATAAAATAAATCCTGGTCAACTTGACCTCTGAGTAAACATACAGGTTTCCTAACTAACAACTGGGATCAGCCTAGTGCTGTCCTAGTCCCTAAGTCCCTGGTTTTAAATGTCCAAGCAAATAGCCACACAGGCTTTGTCTCACCGCACAGGGGTTCACTCTCCCTAGACAGTCCACACAGGTCTGGTTCCAGGCATGAGCTAACATCTAATGAAGCTGGGAGTTCTTATAGAGGCCTAAATGAGCTGACAAGCTTCAGCTGGTCTCATCAACTCCCTGTCTGTACGACGCCCCACACTCTCCCTAGAGGTATGAGTCATCCATGAGCCCACTAGCCTTAGCTGGGCTTATACAACTCTCCACCTAGTTGTATAAGTCGGCGTAAAGCCTGAATCTGGGCGAAATATATCTACCCCCCTGGATGCAACCAGGTGACTTAACGTCCTGCTGTCACAATATATATATACACACACACACTCTTATAAATAAATGTTAACAAACATTTTAAAATGTATTAAAACATTTTTAATTAAAAAAACATTTATGAATGTAAACAAACATATTTTTTTAAACTTATTAATGAAATAATCTTTTAACATAAACAAAGCTTTTAAATAAATCTCTAAATCAAATAAGCAATTTTAAAAACTGAACGGTAAGTAGGATTTTTTTTTTTAATAAGTGTCATGTTTTAATATCCTGAATTGTATTTACTGCTTTAAATAAATTTGTTAGATTCCCCCAGCAACAATAGATTCCCTCAGCAACAATAGATCCCCCAAGAACAAGACATCTCCCCAGCAACAATAGATCCCTCACGGCAACTATAGCTTCACCAGCAACAATAGATCCCTCTCAGCAACAATAGACACCCCCAGCAACAAAAGATCCCTCCCATTAACAATAGATCTCCCCCGCAACAATAGATCACCCCCAGCAATAATAGATCTCCCAGCATCCAGTATCAATATACTCTCCAGCAGCCAACAACATAAGCCCCCTCCCTCAACAGTAGTATTCTCCCATCAACAATTGACCCCCCAGAAACAATAGATCCCACCAGCAGTAATAGACTTCCCCAGCATCAATAGATCACCCAGTGACAATAGAGACCCCATCAGCCAACATCAATAGACACTCCAGCAAATCCCACCACCACTTGGCATATACATTCAGTGCTGAGGTGCCGGAACTGTGTTCTCCCGCATTCCTACTGAAAAAAAGCCCAGCGGCAATGTGATTCACTGTGTCCAGGCCACACCTCGATCGCAGGGCTCCCAGTTGCACGCTTTGTGAGCCACACAGGAGTCTCCAATGCAGTGGCGGTGCATCCATAAGGGGCGCACGGGCGCCGCCCTCTCTCTCCTGCTACCTCTCTATCACCATAGATAGATTCATGCATTGCATGAATCTATCTATGATCGCTGCTGCCACCCCCTATTCAGGTGCCTGGCCCCTTTTCGGGCGCCGGGAGCCTGAATTACAGTGGCGTTTTTGGAAGCACCTGATTAGAGGCGTAGGCTCTAATAGGCGTCCAAAAAGGTGAACAGCGGGCGCAGTTTACTCAGTGTTATGTTAGGAAAGGGAATGATTATTCCCTTTCCTAACACTGAATCGCCTCTCAGCCAATCTGGTGCTCGGGTCTGTTACCTGTCACCTGATTTGCTGAAACGACAGGCGCTCTGATTGGATGCCTATCAGGCGTCCAATCATAGCATAGGAAGGGAAGAGAGGACGGGAGAAGACATTGAGGAGCGTGCAGGACCCCGCCGCCGTGACCCGCTGCCCCTCCAAGACAAGTAAATGCTGGGCGGGTGGGGAATGCACACTGGCAGCATTTGATAGGCACAGTAGCGGCAATTGATGGGCACAGTGTCAGCAATTGATGGGCACACTGACAGCAATTGATGGGCACAGTGTCAGCAATTGATGGGCACACTGGCAGCAATTAATAAGCACACTGGCAGCAACTGATGGGCACAGTAGCGGAAATTGATGGATACACTGGCGGCAATTGATGGGCACAGTGGCAGCAATTGATGGGCAAACTGGCAGCAATTGATGGGTACAGTAGCTGTGTTTGATGGCACAGTGGCGGAAATTTATGGGCACAGTGGCTGCGTTTGATGGCACAGTCGCGGCAATTTATGGGCACAGTAGCTGCGTTTGATAGGCACAGTGGCTGCAATTGATGGGGGTTTTTTTTCAGCTTGTTTGCGCCCCCTCAAAAAATGTTGAGCACCAGCCGCCACTGCTCCAATGTGGGCTGACGTACAGGTACGTTAACCCACATTTGGCACTGCTTTCCGTACGCCATATATTGGGGCTGTGGGCATATGGGAAGTGGTTAACACTTGGGATATATATTTTTTATACCAAAGACATGTAGTATATATATATATATATATATATATATATATATATATATATATATATATTACATACTTTTTCGCTGACAATTGTATATGTGAGATTATATATCTATATATATATATATATACCAATATTTACACAATATATATCTATAATATATAGATATATATATATAATATATAGATATATATTGTGTAAATATATATATATCACAATTGGCTTGTCAGCGAAAAAGTATGTAATATATATCACATATACAATTGTCTTGTCAGCGAAAAAGTATGTAATATATAGATATATATATATATATATATATATATAATACATACTTTTTCGCTGACAAGACAATTGTATATGTGATATATATATATATATATATATATATATATATATATATATATATATATATTTTTTTTTTTAGTTAGTGACAAGCCAGGGTAAGGTAAGGTTTATCAATTGGTTGGCTGTTTTGGCAAAAAAAAAACATTTCATTTGTGCACAGACCACAGTGCTGTCTCTCTCACACTCGCTCTCACCTTGATTAAACAGGCTGCCTGCCCAAAGCCACTCGTCTGCCGCTGCCGCTATCCAGGCTACTCCGTTGCTTCTGATGGAGTCAGGAGAGAAAGGCCGGAGGGGGGGGGGGGGGGGGGGGCAGAGTGCAGAATTAGATCACTCCGCCGGCGCCGGCGGGACCTGCAGCCGGAACTATAGAAGCTGCATCGGCTTATGCGGCTCCCGGCTGTGTTACTCCGCAGCTAGTTCCCTCCCTGCTCCTTCCTCTTACTCGCAGCAAACAGCTGTATTTGCCAGCCGGCGGCAGGACATTACCCCAGGCAGTGACTGAGTGACTGGTACACACAAGTATGTACATTGCAGGCACAGTCATTGCAGAAGAAGGGCACAGCAGGGATGATTAGGGTGTGCCTTTGAGCTGCAGTTACAGTGTGTATAGGATATATATGCATTCTAGGTGTTGTGTGTGTATATATATATATATATATATATATATATATATATATGTAGCACACCCCCGTAGGAGCTGCTGGTTTAAGTTTTGGGCCTGTACTCTGCCTATCAACCCCTGTAATTTGGCTCGACTCCCCTTGGCACAACTGGATAATAATAACAATAATGTGATTGTGGACCCCAGGAGGCTACAGAGGGCCACAATGATATCACACAACAATAAATGTAATTAACCACTTCAACCCCAGGCTTTTTTTACCACCTCAATACCGGGCCTATTCTGGCAGTTCTCTCCCACATGTACAAATCATCATTCTTTTGCAAGAAAATCACTCAGAACCCCCAAACATTATATATGTTTTTTTAGCAGACACCCTAGGAAATCAAATGACGGTCATTGCAACTTTTTTTCTTGCATGGTATTTGCGCAATAATTTTTCAAACGCCTTATTTTTGGAAATAAATTTGTTTCATGAATTAAAAAATAACAAAACAGTAAAGTTAGCCCAATATTTTGGGAAAATATGAAAGATGATGTTACGCTGAGTAAATAGATACCTAACATGTCACGCTTTAAAATTGCGCACACTCATGGAATGGCGCCAAACTTCGGTACTTAAAAATCTCCATAGGCGACGCTTTAATTTTTTTTACAGGTTACCAGGTTAGAGTTACAGAGTAGGTCTAGTGCTAGAATTGTTGCACACGCTCTAACGCACGTGGCGATACCTCACATATGTGGTTTGAACGGCGTTTACATATGTGGGCGGGACTTATGTGTGCGTTCGCTTCTGATCGCAAGCTACCGAGGACAGGGGCGTTTTATTTTTTATTTTTTTATTATTTATTTATTTTTTTTACTTATTTTTTTCTTTTTTTTTACACTTATTTTACTTTTTTTTTTTTTATCAATTTTATTCCTATAACAAGGAATGTAAACATCCCTTGTAATAGGAATGTGTGTGACAGGTCCTCTTTATTGAGAGATGCGGGGTCAATAAGACCCCACATCTCTCCACAAGGCTGTAACGCATGAGATTGTGAAAAAAAATTCACTGATCTCATACTTACTAGCCGCAATGGCGGCTTTGTTTACATCTGAGGACCCGGGCGTGACGTCATCACATCGCGCCCGGGCCTCCGATGATCATAGAGATGACTGGTGACCATCTGGTCACCAGTCATCTCTATGCTCGTCACGTGACCCACCACCGACGCCGGACGATTCTCTCCTGGCCCCGATGGCACGGGAGAGCCCGGCGAAGCACCGGATGGCGGCGGGAGGGGGGGATGTCCCCTCCCGCCGCCTATAAGAACGATCAAGCGGTGGAACCGCCACTATGATCATTCTTATGGTGCACAGAATCGCCGGCACAACAAAGGGATATCTGAATGATGCCTCTAGCTGCAGGCATCATTCAGATATCCCCCCACAAAGCCGAGGACGTCATATGACGTCCACCCAGGATGGGAGATCCCATCTGTGGACGTCATATGACTATGGCTGGGTAGGGAAGTGGTTAAATATTGTTACCTTGTTGTGGTTTGCCTGCCACACAGCTGCAAAAGACAGAGTCCCACACAAGAAGTAGTTCAACCAAGAAGTAATATGTTTACTTGGTAAAGAAATAGAGATTATACATGTGACATCTGACTCAAACAGATCCCTGTGAGAGTTCACTGACATACATATGCACAACAGTTCCAGAGTTTCACTTATAGACTAAGAAACCCGAATTAACCCAACTTAGAGTCAGACCTGAAGAAGTGCACGGTGAAGGAATCTCCCACTGCAATGGTATCTACAGTGAGGTACTTCTCCACCAAGTCCAACCCAGCTCACTAAACAGCACAATGACAGTAAAATAAATGCAACAGTTGATTTACACGTGCAAGTTCAACAAGCTATCTAGCTCCCCCTGGTGGGCAGCTTTACTGGTACTTGTCCCGCTGTATCAACCTAATCAGTGAGCTGAACTGATGATTGATACTAAAAAGTCTCCAGCAATTTTCGCTAGCTTTCGTTGGTGCACTTGAGTATTTGTAATCCAAGGAAAAAGATCAAACAAATAACGTGTGTGGTGAAACAGGCAAGTGGAAGGCTGATCCTTCCCAAAGCGCTAACTCACTCCTGAATGTAGCGTGTCTATGCTTGCGGTTCTGCGGTTACCAGCAAGCATAAGTAAAAGTATGGAAGTCACCTTTCTGCAACACAGTTGGTTAGGCAGGTGCCCTCTCACCACATGAGGCCTCGCCTCCCTGGTTTCCTCAGACTGGGCCCTCTTGGTTCGCAGTCTCCGGACGAGTCGTGGTCCCTGGTCCTCCGCTTAGCCGGTCACAAGGCGTCGGTGGATAGGTGACTCTGGATGCTCAGGAGTGTGGAGCTGTCCCTCTCCCTGGTCCGATCAGCCGGCCTATAGCTGGGATCCCTCCGACAGGCGATCCGGCCTCCGTTACTTTAGGCCCAGGCTTCTCCGGTCTAAGCACCCTCGCTGCAGGCCTCTTGCCTCTTGCAAGATGGTGTCCCAAGAGAACGAACACAAGCCCAGCCCTGTCTTAAATAAGTCCTCCCAGCAGGCAGTGCGTGGCGCCACGCTCCTCCACAGCACAGTGGCATTGTGGGCCTTGTAGTCTATTTCTGACCTATAGCAATAGAGTCTCTGTCCCTCCGCACCACAAGGTCCGTCAGGCATTGTTCTGAACCCAACAAATTGCAGCAGTATAAGACAAACGGACAATGAAAAGAGTTAAGTTCTTATAGGCACAAACTGTAGTCCATAAGCTACGTGCAAAAGTGACACCTTGCTACATATGTGAAGGCCGGCCGTAGGCTAGTCTGAATTTGTAGGAGGAGTCGGGGGATATTTAAACCCACCCTCCTCCTCACTCCCACGGCCGTCTCCTTTGTTGTTTGTCAGCGCTTCTGTTCCCGTCATTTCCGGGCATCCTGTCTGACGTCACTTCCGGTTTCGCCTCGGTTAGGAAGACGTGCGACTGCAGGGGGGCTCCGAGTCTTCCCGCTTTCCCGTGCGAGATACAGGTTTTTCAGTCGGGGGGGGGGGGGGGTCCACGGGCGGTCACCCCATCTGGGCTGTCGGGCGTCACTGGTTTGAGGGCTCCACATTGGGGGATCGCGGTCTCCGGTCTCGGGCGCCTCTCCTCCCCCGGCGGCGGCGCAATCATTTCCAGGCTTGGATGGTGGGATGGTGGGGTTCCCTCTTCCAATCTCTGGGGCGCAGGGCTCCGGTACATCCCGATCCAGATGCCGCTACTCTCCCTATTCAGGGTCCGGTCGGGATCAGAGCCCGCCGGTTCCCAGTGTCAGTACTGCAGTCTGTGGCTTGGTACCCTCGGGCATCATGTCATTTTGTGGGGGGGGGGTGTTTTGCTGCAGCATCATGTCATTTTTTAAAGGGGGGGGGTTGTTGCTGCATGCATCATGTCATTTTGCAAGGGGGGGGCTTTGCTTTCTGGCGTGGCGTGACGGGGGTGGTCAAGTTGCAAACCTACTGACACGTTACTATTTCTGCACCGTGCAGCAGCACGTGTTTTTTTCCCTGCGTTTTCTCACTTGGGGTTGCAGGTCAGCATTTGGATTCATGTGGGGGGGAGGGGGGGGGGGGTGGTCAGGCTCACATGTGCAGTTCACCTTGTCACTTTCTCATTTTCAGCAGGATTGTCGTTTTCTTCTCATTCATTTGATGCATGTGTCTGTCGTTTCTTTTTTTCCTTTTTCAGGATGTTGCTCAAGTATTTACGTTTGCGTCAGAATCTGTTCTTTTTCAGGTTGTTTCAGTTAGTGTCATGCGTTGTTCGTTCACGTTCAGGGTGCTGGTTCCACTCCGAGTTGCACAAGGGTGGGGGTGGTGGTTCGCAGGGTTAGGTTAGGTCGAGTTGCATGTATTCCGTTTAGGTTTTGGGGGTTGTGGGGGGGGGTGTAGTAGTTCCATTGAGGGGTCACCCACCACACTTGTGGGTATTAACGGTTTGAGATGTTTGTTTTTAATTCAATCTTATTTTATTTGTTTATGTAGTGAAACGACAGAAAAAGACATACATTGTCTTAAACATTACAAACATTAATAGGATACATCCTCAACAGGCATCATGTGTGTCAGAACAGAGCAGGGCTAAGTACTATCAGATGAAAGTATACACAAACCTATTTGGAGAGTATGAAGTAGGGTCACTCAATGGGTTATAGGTAGTAGGTAAATTGAAGCCCTGGTACGTTATCCTACTGGGTTCTTAGAGGTGTATTTATGTGTAGAGAAAAGAGAAAGAGTCAGAGTCAGGGGCAAATAGTAGGGGTACACAGATAGGGGACAGGGATCAGAATCACTCCATCAAGGTCCGAGAGTGGTCTCGTCCAGGGCACACTCCTCCCAAGAGATAAACTCCGAGGAGTACCGAAACACGGACCACGAAGTCCATGCGAGAGAGAACTGTTCACTTTTGTCATTTTCCTCCGCCACCAGGCGCTCAAGGTCCCTAATGCGGTCCACCTCAACAGCCCAATCCCCCAGGGAAGGCATGGTTGTCGTTCTCCAATGACGGGGAATCACTACCCTGACCGCCGCCAGAAAGTGTCGCAAGACATCATTTCTGATGGATTTAAATGATCCTGGGATAATAGACAAGAGAGCCACCTCAGGTGAAGGGTGGATAGAGGTCGCCATCAATTTGCAGTAGAGTGTGAAAATCCGCTGCCAGTACCTCCGCACAGGAGGGCACTCCCACCAGATGTGGAGCATGGTTCCCCGGGAGCCGAGGCACCGCCAGCAGGCATCCGACACCTCCGGATTGAAGTGGTGAAGAGTTGATGGACATCTGTACCATCTTGTTAACAGTTTAAACCCCTTCTCCTGGGTCTTGGTGGCTATGGACAATTTGTGCGTCAGGGTAAAACATTTTTGCCAGTCAATAGTGGAGATAGTGCGACGGAGGTCTGTCTCCCAGGCCACCGTATACGGTGGGAGGCCAGGGGAGTAAACATCGAGCAGAAGGGAGTATAGTTGCGATACAACATGCGTTGGAGGTTCCACCTGCAGGAGCAGTTCCTCGAATCCCGTCGGTTCAGCAAGAATGTCTGTAATAGATGGGAAAGTCCGGATGTAGGAGGCAGTCTGTTGCCTCCGAAGCCACTGCATGGGGTGACGGGAGGTCAGACCGGTAGAGGTATCTGACCTCAAAGTGGGGTCTGCACGAAGGACCTGGGCAAGTCGCCTATGATCCTCTCTTCGCCATGGTCCGAATCTTGCTACCGACATAGCTGGCGGAAAGGCCGGGGTCCCAAAGAAGGGAGTCATAGGCCCCATGCGGTTTGATAAGCCCCTTCTGGACAGCATGCGATCCCAAATCTGGATCGTTTGATGGGTAAGGTCATTAAGAGGGCCCGAACCCCCCCGTACCGTAGGTAAGGTCCAGGGGAGAGCGGAGAGCTCAATTGGGCTCATGTGGCTTTCCAACTGAACCCAAAGCTTGGTTGAAGAATGATGGAACCAATCTAGTATGCGGGTGAGCACCGCTGCTTTATGGTATAGGGAGGCATCTGGGGCTCCAGCCCCCCCCGAGCCTTTGGAAGAGAAAGTGTTTCATACCGTATCCTGGGACGGGCCGCATTCCAAATAAATTTGGAAAACAGTTGGCGTATTTTCTTAAAGTACGAATTAGGTATGTGAATAGGGATGGTCTGAAACAAATACAGGAACCTAGGGAGAACATCCATTTTCAGGGCATTCACTCTACCTAGCCATGAGAGCTGTTTGGACGCATAATTGATTAAATCTGCCTGGGTCCTAAGAAGTAGGGGGGCAAAGTTCAAGGAAAAAAGTTGGGAAGCATCCGCCGGTATTTGAATTCCGAGATACCTTATGGAGGGGGAACCAGTTTTGAAGGGGAAAGAAGACGATAGTCTTTGCAGGGCCGACGTAGGCAGAGATATGTTGAGGATTTCCGATTTATTGTAGTTGACTTTGAAGTTGCTAACTTCTCCAAATTTCCGAAACTCCTGCAATACCAAGGGCAAGGATGTGTGAGGGTGTGTCACGAACAGGAGCAGATCATCTGCAAAGAGGGCAAGTTTAGTATGTGTGGGCCCGACTGTTATGCCTTGGATAGAAGAATTGTTACGTAGAGCAATAGCTAGATGTTCCATAGTGAGAACGTAGAGGAGGGGGGACAATGGGCATCCCTGTCGCGTCCCGTTAGATACAGAGAAGGCTGGAGATAGCGAGCCATTTAGTCTAATCCTAGCATATGGAGAGGAGTAAAGGGACATTATTCTCGCCATCATATTGGTTCCCACGCCTATTTGTTGCAGGGATAGTCGAAGGAACTGCCAGTCTACTCGGTCGAATGCCTTCTCGGCATCGACTGTTAAGAGGCATAGTGGTATATCGTGGGACCGGGCATAGTTGGTTAAAAGAAGGGTCTTCAGGGTATTGTCCCTAGCCTCACGGCCACTCACAAAGCCGACCTGGTCTGGGTGTATTATCCCAGGCAACAATGGTTGTAATCTATTGGCTAGGATTTTAGCAAAGACTTTCAAATCGACCCCAATCAAGGAGATCGGCCTATAGCTTGCACAAAGAGTGGGGTCTTTGCCTGGCTTTGGGATGAGGGATATGTGAGCCTCAAGTGTTTGTGGAGGGAACACTGAACCCTCCGACAAAGAGTTGAACACCTTAGTTAGAAAGGGCGTGAGGAGGGTGGCAAAAAGTTTGTAGAACTTAGGAGTAAAGCCGTCTGGGCCCGGGCTCTTTCCACTCGGTGTACCCGCTATGGCTTTGGTGACTTCGTCTTCTGTGATTGAGGTTTCCAGATCAGCGATGACGTCATCGTCTAATGTAGGGAGCGCGGTTTCCAATACATATGACATCTGGTCCTCCACCCCGGAGGAAGGGGAACTTGTCCCTTGAGTCTTAGGGATATTGTACAGGGACTGATAAAAGTCCCTGAATTCCCCCGCCATCTTAGTGGGTGAGGATACCATTTCCCCCTGTGCCCCCCGAATATGAGGCACAAAGGCGGAGGTTGTTTTTGGGTGCAGGGAGCGAGCCAGTGGCCTACCACATTTATCTCGAAACTTATATTGATGGAAAGTGAGCTTATCTGCATATGTACGTGCAGAGGCTTCATAAAGTTCTCTAAGTTGTGATCGTGCCCTAGAAACGTCCGCCAGCATTGTCACTGTCGGGGATCGTTTGTGCTCAGTTTCTAAGTTTCTAAGCGTTTTATTTGCTGCCTCTATGGCGGCTGAGCGCTCCTTTTTAAGACGCGTACCCATTTGGATAAAGGTACCACGTAGGACAGCCTTAAGTGCCTCCCATTGAAAGGGCAACGATGTCGTATCCAAAGCGTGGTCCGCAAAAAAGTTAGAGATTGTATCTGAAACCCTTGTCACACATTCCGGGTTCGTAAGCAGCGAATCGTTCAAGCGCCATGACCATTCCCTAATCGGAGTGGAAGGGAGCGAGAATGTCATGTGTATAGGAGAATGGTCAGACCAGACCATTGGGTCTATGGTGCATTCCGGGGACCAGTCCAGGCAGCTATGGTCACTCATTAGGTAATCTATGCGACTATAGGTGTGATGAACATGGGAGAAGTGGGTATAGTTACGGGCCGTGGGGTGCAGCACTCTCCAAACGTCCACCAGACGCAGATCGTAGAATGCCCGTTTCAGAGCCCTCAGTTTGGGGAAGGAGATACACGATCGCGAGGTGGAGGAATCTAAAAGTGGTTCAAGAGGGGTGTTAAAATCTCCCCCCAATATGAGCTTACCCTCCCTGAATCCTGACAAAATCCTCATGTATTGTAACGCAGCCGATACTTGATTAACATTAGGAAGGTAAATGTTAGCTACTGTAAATTTGGTACCCCATAACACGAATTTCACAAAAACATACCTCCCCTGGGGGTCCGAGAGATGGTCAAGCACCTCTATAGGGAGCGTCTTATGGAAGGCCACAGACACTCCCTTGGCTTTCTGGGTTGGGCTAGTGCTGTGGAACCACCTGTTGAAGTATCTGTTGGAACAGGAAGGGGTGGAGGCAGAGTGAAAATGTGTCTCTTGGAGAAGAAGCACATTGACTTGGCGTTTGTGCATTTGATACAGGATTTGTCCTCTTTTGGAGGCAATATTGAGCCCATTGACATTGTAGGAACAGAATTGTAACCTAGGGTGAGAGGTCACTGTGTGGGCCATGATGGAGCGATGGGGGGGAGGGGGGGAGGAGAGAGAGAAGAAGAAAAAAAGAAAAGCGGGGAAGAAAAAAAGGGGGGAAACACAACAGGGGAGGAAGAGAGAAGGTAGAGCGAGGCGGGGGAGAGATTGAACGTAGAGAGCACCTGGGGAAGGCGGCTCAAGAATACTAAAGTGTGCGCAAAAACGTAACACTTTGTGAAATATCACGTAGTAGGCACTAACTGTGCCAATCCTATTTAGGGGGAGAGAACGGGGTTAGAACAGCTGAGTTGTGATCCCGACAACCTAACAGGCATATATAACATAACTGTAAGTGTAACACACCCAATGACCGTGGCATCTAATGCTCAACTGCCTAGTCACTAAAGGGCAGAGTGTCGGACTAATACCATTGGTACGCTGGAGTGTAATAAACAGTCTAAAATTACATAGAAAAATAACATCAACGTAGAACAAGGTGTACACAAACTGGTGACAGAATAAAGGCACAGGTATTCCCGCGTAAGCATGCGAGGGTTGGAAGCACCAATTACTACATTTATAGCAGCATTAACTATGATAGTTGTCACGGCTTAGCTCAGATATCTGTGTAAACGCACAGAAGGTGTCAGTGATAAGGCCAGTCAGTCCCAAGCTCCAGGGACATAGATGTCCAGAGCCCGAGGGAAGACCCGGAGGTCCCCGGACAAGCCAAAGGGCTATGCCCGGGAAACACCAAGCCAGCCAGTAGAGCCAATGCCGTGAAAGAACATATCAACACCACCAACCGCCTTTCCAAAGCCCCCGCAAGCACAACCGCACCAGCTGAGGGCAAGGAAACATTCTCCGTGCCAAGCGAGACAACTAAACCGTCAGCAGCACTTAGATAACAAAGTGAGCAAGAGTCAGCGGGGTGGATACGCAAGTAAAACCGTGAGTACAAAACAAAATAGAGAAAACAGTAGGCAAACCTGGCCGGAGTCTCATAAAGGAACTGTAGTCACCTGGTGGACTAAAGGACATATCAAAAAAGAACCATTTCAGGTCTGGGACGACAGAATCTGGATCAGTCTTCTGGTGACGTGGCTCGCCGTACTCTAGGACCGGAAGGTACCGATCTAGACTGTGGGCGTCCTCGACGCTGTAGAGGAGGGCCCGGTAGCCGCTGACGGTCATCTGGGGGGTCCAACCAGTTCGGGATGACAATAGGGTCCCGGTCCAGGAACAGGAAGAAGGCAGGAAGCTGGTCCGGGTCTGACAGCACAAATTTGTGGTTATCTTCTCGGGTCACTTTGATGCTGAAGGGGTGGCCCCAAGTGTACGTGGCGCCTACTTGGCGAATCAAGTCCAGCAGAGGACGGACCGCTCGCCGCATGTACAGCGTGTTGCGGGAGAGGTCCGGGTAGAGGTGTATAGGTGATCCGTGAAAGTCCAGTGGCCCCAGGCGCCAGGCCTTGCGCAAAATTTCTTCCTTCAGGGTATAGTAGTGCACCCGGCAAAGTACGTCACGAGGGCGGTCCCTGCGGTCACCCCCCATGCCTCCCACTCTATGCACTCTGTCCAATTCAATGGGAGATGTAACTTCCCTGCCCAGGACCTGATTGAGGATAGCGATGACAGTGGGTTTGAGATCGGCACCTGATGTAGCCTCCGGGGAGATGTTTGTTTTTAATTGACTTGGTCAGTGTCAAGTCTCCTCAACCGCTTGGGTTTCACGTTTCAGATTCCTTGCTTCTCGCAGGGGACGGGTGCAGGGTCGGGGGGATGGTTCTCGGGTTTAGGTTAAGTCAAGTTGCACATGCATGCCGTCTTAGGTCTCGTGGGTGGTTGCGGGGAAACAGTTCCACTGCCGGGTCACCCACCACATCTGTGGGTGTCAACGGTTTGAGATGTTTGTTTTTAATTGACTTGGTCAGTGGCAAGTCTCCTCAACCGTTCGGGTGTCACGTTTTTTAATTCCTTCATGCATCATGTAGCACGCTCGGATATGGCCGGACACGCTTTCAGGTCTCGTGGGGGGGGGGGGGGGGGGTTTCTGGGCATCATCTGTTGCATTTTGGTTCTCATCCTGGGGGTCTGACTCGGTCTTAGTCCCATTCGGCCTTTTGTTTCAGGGCATTTCAGATGCCAGATGCAAGGTTTTCGTTCAGGTTGAGGTTTCCCGGTGCAGGTAGGTCTGGGTGCTGGGCGCCTGCTCCATTTCTCGTTTTCTGAAGGGTCTGCTTGCCACTGTGGGTACCCATTTCGTTTTAGGTCTTAGCGGGTTGAGTTGTTTGTTTTTAATTGACTTGGGCAGTGGCAAGTCTCCTCACCCGTTGGCTCAATCCTTGTTTCTAATCAGTTGCATCAGTTATTTCTTTGAATCATTAGGTCTGTCACGTTTCAGGTTCTGGGGGGCCTGAGTGTTCGTTTTTTATTTATCTGCGTCTGCAGGTGGCTCGGCCCTCTTAGTCGAGTGGGGGAGGGGGTGGTCTTTCTGGGCCAGATCAGGTTTTGTTTTAGGGTAAGAGGGCGGTGGGGGGTTTGGGAGTCGGTTCTAGTTTTGTTGGTCTGAAGTGAGTTCTGTCATTGTGTTTTCATTTGTTTCGGTTGTTTTAGGACATGTCTCAAGGACATTGAGGATTTCGCCTCCGTTTTCCCTTCTCCAGCAAGGGGGTCAGTTCAAGGCGGCACGCCTTCCTTGAGGTCCTGGACTGTTCCAAGGTTGGTCGCGGGGTTGCGGTTCAGGGGCATCACGCGCTCTGCATCAGCTCGCAGGGCAGTACTGTTTCAGACTTTTGTTCCTCTCCTCTGCGAGTTCTGACGCGGAACTGGTCACCCCACGTACCATGGCCACGTCCCGGACTCAGATCCATTCCACAATCAGCTCTCTGGCGGGCTCTTTTCAGGATTTAAGCGCTAGGGGGGAGGTTCTGGAGGCCAGTCCAATTCCTGCCTCAGTGGATCTGGCTGTTCCTGAGGTCGTGGCAGGGCCTGGCGCCCCTTCCGTCACCCCAGCCCATTTCATTCCAGGGAACATCAGGAAGACATCCTCGATGGGAAGGGTGTCAACTTGGCGTCCCTGTTGATAGCCACGCACGTTGTGTCTGTCGTGAAGTCGTACGTCTGTGGGGACGTTTCGGTCATTATCAGTCCAGGGTCCACAGGTCCATCCGCAAGCTCTCTACCCCTGAGTTTGTGTTAGCGTTTCAGTTGGTTAGAGACTTGGTCTGCTCTGCGAGTCCCCATAGGAGAGAGGAACGAGATCACTACCTTTTATGTGGTGGTGGAGTTGGGTCACAAGTGCGGGGGTACGGCATTTCATGTTTACCACTGTTCATTCTCCATCAAGCCTCCGCCTTGTTGGCCCAGCTTCAGGTGGTTGCAGTCTGAGGCGAGTCAGATACGGAGTTTTTTTCTGCCCTCATTTTGTGGGGTTGAGGTCACCGGTCTGCGCCACCTGCCAATCATCATTCCACACGGCTCTTTGGTGCCCCAACGCAGAACCTCCGGTCGTTCCAGGCTCTTTCAGAGCTTTCCCCGCTTCACTGCCAGCACCAGACTCACGTTTCGGGTGCAGGGGTAGTCCGTGGTTAGGTCTGTACCAGGGTGGAGTTGTTTCTTGGGCATTTTGAGTTTCGCCATGTGGATCATGCCGCAGGGAGGATCCTTCATATCCAGGTTATCAGCGTTGTTACCTTCGGCACCAGATTCGGACTCACGAGTCAAACTGGACGCTGCGGCGTTGGCTGACCTTTCACGTGTGGGACAAGTTCCGCCAGTGTTGGAATGGGGTTGCCATGTTCTTTCCTGCGGAGTCCAGTTCCTCTCCCCAGGTTGGAACTGACGCAGCAGCCCCGGTGGGCTATGCGGACATTTTTTTGGCACTCACTGGTTGGCAAGGCCTTGGCCGGAGGTCATGTTGGCTATCCCAGGGTCCATGGATTCATCGGCCCTATTTGAGATTTTCCCCATAGTGGCTGCGGCTTGGGTACGGGGCAGTTATGGTCAGGGCTGACGGTGGTTTTCTCCACGGACAATCTGGTGGCCGTGGAGATTATCACCAAGGGGAGGTCACGGTCCTTGGTCATCTTGTCTTTCTTTGTAGGGTTAAGTTGGTTATCCCTGCAACATCAATTTCACATTCTATGTAAGTTCATCAGTGGGGTGGACAATGTGGCAGCCGATGCGCTATTCCGGCTCAACTTTCTGTCTTTTTCCGGCAGGTCCCGCATGCCGAAGCATGTGCCACACCATCCCCGCAGGCTTCCTTTCTGATGTTGGATAAAACTCCCTTTGGCTTGATGCGGCAGCCCCAGCCGGTACATCGTTGTCAGTCAGCACCAAGTAGGCTTACACCTTGGCCTGGAAGTCCTTTCAGGTCTTTCAGTCGCAGTACCCATGTGTCAACAACTTTGATGTCCGGTATTGGTTGGCTTACGTTGCGTACTACCATACCAAACGGAGGTTGTCTCGTGGCACCGTCAATGCATGTCTTGCTGGGGTTCAGCACCATCTGTCCTTGCAGGATCTGTATCGCCTTCCATTTTCCCTGCCCATGTCATCAAGGCTGTTCTGAGAGGCATCCGGAAGAGTTCGTCCTCCGGCTACCATCTTTGGACTCCCAGTCACAAGGCATATTTCCGGAATATGTCTGGTTTACTGGATGCGCTGCCTTTCGGGAGGCTCCTCAGTGTGGTGCTCGAAGCTGCCTTTTACCTAGCCTTTTGGGGGTTCCTCAGGCCGGGCGAGTTTCCCATTCCGGGCCTGGTTCCCGTATACTCACGATAGGCCAGCTGGTCAGGCATCCGAACCTCTACAATTTTACATCTGTCAGCTTGCAAGACTCAGCAGTTCGGGGCTGGCATGGATGTTAGGTACTTCAGAACCAGCAGGCATGGTGCCCTGTGATGGTATTGGTTCAGCTCATGGCGCTGATCGGCGACAACCCAGGGTTAGTCCCTTGCTTCCATTCCCGGTGACTCCCCTCACGGTGGTGCAGTTCTCCAACACTGCCGCACATTGTGGTCCAACTTGGGTTTGAACCCGGCAAGCCTGTCGGGTCACTCATTTAGGATTGGGGCGGCTTCACGCCAAGGTACTTGTCATCAGGAAGTTGGGGAGGTGGAACTCGCTTTGTTTCTCCTGGTACATCCCCGATCCTCAGATTGAGATGGCTCGGGCCTTCATGCATCTGACTGATTGATGTTGGTGTACTGTCAATGAAATCTGTTACTGCTTACCCCATTAACCTAGCATCCTCTTTTTGGCCCCTTTTAGGCGTACTGACCACGTGACCTTTGGCACACTCCAGGTCTTGCTCATATGTTATTTTCCACGTTCGTTACTCATATCTCACGCAGAGACTCTGAGTACAAATGAGAAGACCGGCCGTAGGCTGGCCTGAATTTGTAGGAGGAGTCGGGGGGTATTTAAACCCACCCTCCTCCTCACTCCCACAGCCGTCTCCTTTGCTATTTCCCACCCTCCCGGCCCTTTTTATTTTGCTTTTCTTTTACCATGTCTTGTTTGGGTATGCCCCCTATTAGGCGTTCTGACCACGTGACCTTTGGCACACTCCAGGTCTTGCTCATATGTTATTTTCCACGTTCGTTACTCATATCTCACGCAGAGACTCTGAGTACAAATATATATATATATATATATATATATATATATACTGTGAGGGGGTTAGCTCGGCAGCGGGTGTGTGTGACCCCCGAGATGGGCTCCCCACACAAAAACAGGCCCAGCAAACGGAGGTTGTGGTTTTCAAAATCAAAAAGGTGCGGTTTATTTTCTATTTACAGTGACAAAACACAGCAAAGCAAAAGAAACATAAACAAAATAAATCCTGGTCAACTTGACCTCTGACTAAACATACAGGTTTCCTAACTAACAACTGGGATCAGCCTAGTGCTGTCCTAGTCCCTAAGTCCCTGGTTTTAAATGTCCAAGCAAATAGCCACACAGGCTTTGTCTCACCGCACAGGGGTTCACTCTCCCTAGACAGTCCACACAGGTCTGGGTCCAGGCATGAGCTAACATCTAATGAAGCTGGGAGTTCTTATAGAGGCCTAAATGAGCTGACAAGCTTCAGCTGGTCTCATCAACTCCCTGTCTGCACGACGCCCAGCACTCTCCCTAGAGGTATGAGTCATCCATGAGCCTACTAGCCTCAGCTGGGCTTATACAACTCTCCACCTAGTTGTATAAGTTGGCGTAAAGCCTGAATCTGGGCGAAATATATCTACCCCCCTGGATGCAACCAGGTGACTTTACCTTCCTGCTGTCACATACCCCCCCCTCTTGTTTTAACCTCGGGGTTGGAACACCAGCAATCAGGCATTCATGTACTCGAGACAAAGCATCCACATTCCCCATTTGAACGCCAGGGCGATGCTTTACTGTGAAGTTGAATTCCTGGAGGGCCAGGAACCACCTATTCACTCTTCTATTTGTTTCCTTGTTTTGAGCCATCCACTTTAACGGAGCGTGATCCGTAACCATGTCAAAGTGCCTACCTAGCAGGTAGTACCGAAGGGAATCTAGAGCCCACTTCACCGCTAAACACTCCTTTTCAACGGTGGCGTAATTTACCTCATGGGACTTCAACTTCCTGCTGAGGTAAATGACTGGGTGCTCTTCCCCGTTCCAGACCTGGGACAATACTGCTCCTAACCCCACATCTGACGCATCACTTTGTACGACAAAGTCTTTAGAGAAGTCGGGTGAGTACAACACTGGCTGGCTACATAAGGCTTGTTTCAAGAATTGGAATGCTGCCTCAGCCTCGGGGGTCCATTTAATCATGACCGACCCTTTCCCCTTCGTCAGGTTGGTTAGGGGCACAGCCTTAGAAGCAAAGTGGGGAATGAATCGCCGATAATACCCAGCGATTCCCAGAAAGGCTCGTACCTGCTTCTTGCTGTTGGGACGTGGCCAACTCTGGATGGCCTCGACTTTGTTGAGTTGGGGTTTTATTACTCCCCTCCCAATGGTGTACCCAAGATATTTGGCCTCCTCCTGCCCAATGGTACACTTCTTGGGGTTAGCCGTAAACCCCGCTTCCCGAACAGAGTCCAGGACTGCTTGCACTTTTGGCAGATGTGAGGCCCAATCTGTGCTATGGACAATTATGTCATCCAGGTAAGCCGCAGCATACTTCCGATGGGGCCTCAGCATCTGGTCCATTTTCCGCTGGAATGTGGCCGGCGCATTCTGTAACCCGAACGGCATTCTTTTGTATTGGAACGCCCCGTCTGGGGTTACAAATGCGGTTTTCTCTTTGGCCGACTTGGCCAGGGGGATTTGCCAATACCCTTTTGTGAGGTCAAGAGTCGTCATGTATCGGGCTGTTCCCAGCCGGTCGATCAACTCATCTATACGTGGCATGGGGTAGGTGTCAAATTTTGTAACTTTGTTCAACTGACGAAAATCGTTACAAAATCGCCAGCTCCCATCCGGTTTAGGCACCAACACAATGGGACTAGACCAATCACTTTGGGACTCCTCTATCACCCCTAAGTTCAGCATTTTCTGTACTTCCTCCCGTATTGCCTCCCGTCGGGCCTCTGGGATCCGATAGGGTTTTAACTTCACCCTTTCACCGGGCGGGGTAATGATGTCATGCTCTACCTCAGATGTTTGTCCCGGCAGCTCAGAGAATACCTCCTTGTTGCGAAGCACAAACTCCTTAACCTCCTGTTGTTGGGGTTGTGACAAGGTGGCTGCTATTCCAACCTCAGGAATCACGCAACCAGTTTGAGCTGGTGACCAAGTGTCTGCGACTAGGGACTCTCTATCCCTCCAGGCTTTCAACAGATTAACGTGATAGATCTGTTCGGGCTTTCGCCTTCCTGGTTGTCTGACCTTGTAATTCACTTCGCTCACTTTTTCCATTATCTCGTAGGGGCCTTGCCATTTGGCAAGGAATTTACTTTCAACCGTAGGGACAAGTACCAGTATCCTATCCCCCGGGGAAAAGGTACGGGTCTTGGCTCCACGGTTGTACACTCTTTGCTGTGCTAACTGCGCTTGGGCCAAATGTTCCTTCACGATGGGCATTACCTGTGCAATTCGGTCTTGCATCAGGGCGACATGCTCAATCACACTCCTGTGGGGAGAACTCTCACTTTCCCAAGTTTCCTTGGCAATATCCAACAGCCCTCTTGGGTGTCTCCCATACAGTAACTCAAAGGGGGAGAATCCCGTAGAGGATTGGGGCACCTCCCTAATAGCAAACATCAGATAAGGAAGTAGACAGTCCCAATCCTTTCCATCTCTATCCACCACTTTCTTCAACATTTGTTTTAGGGTTTTGTTGAACCTTTCAACCAGCCCATCGGTTTGGGGGTGATACACAGATGTACGTAATTGCGTCACTTTGAACAATTTACACAGCTCCTTCATAACCCGGGACATAAAGGGTGTACCTTGGTCCGTAAGCAGTTCTTTACAAATACCCACCCGGCTAAACACAAGAGATAGCTCTTTGGCTATGGTTTTGGCCGAGGTATTTCGGAGAGGGATCGCTTCTGGATAACGGGTGGCATAGTCCATTATAACTAATATGTACTGGTGCCCCCTAGCGGACTTGATTATAGGACCTACCAAATCCATGGCGATCCTCTCAAACGGGACCTCAATGATGGGTAGAGGGACCAGCGGGCTACGAAAATGTGGCATCGGGGCCGACCTCTGACACACAGGGCAGGAGGAACAATAATTTTCTATGTCCTTCATCACCCCCGGCCAATAGAATCTCTGTAATACCCTCTCTCGGGTTTTCTCTGTCCCCAGATGACCTCCAAGAATGTGCCCATGGGCCAACTCCAACACCAACTTCCTGTAAGGTTTGGGCACCACAAGCTGCTCAACGGTTTCTTCTGCCCTTTTTGCCACCCGATACAGTAGGTCCTTCTCTACGCTGAAGTATGGGTAAGTGCAGGTATTATCTGGGTTCACTAACTCGCCATCTATTTCCACTACGTTTTCCCGTGCCTTTATTAGGGCGGGGTCTTTTAACTGTTCTGTGGCAAAATTTTCCCTGTGAACCTCCAGATCAGAAAACTCCACAGACGGTAGGTTTTCGTCTGAGGAGGTGGGCTCCTCTCCAGTTTCTTGAGTCTCCCCTGCCAATACTGATAAGGGAAATTCCGGAGAGTCCTCACCACTCTCAGGGGAGTTCTGGCTATCACATTCCTGGTACATAGGGGCACCAGTGGGGGGCTCAGGATCATCCCACAGTTCCCAGAACTTCGGAAAATCCCTTCCCACAATGGCGTCATGCGGTAACTGAGATACTAAGCCCACTGGATGAGAGAGGGTACCTTTGGGGGTCTCGAAACACACTGTAGTCACTGGATACTCTCGGGTGTCCCCATGCACACAAATAACAGCTACCTTGCTATTCCCAGAGACCTCTGTTTTAACTAACTCAGCCTTTATCAGGGTCACAAGGCTACCTGAATCCAGCAATACCACAACATTTCTACCATTAACACACATTTTGCATAAATGTTTCTCAGTTCCTCGAATGGCAGTGCATGCGACTGTCGCACACAGCGACTGACGTCTGCCCGTCAGAAAGTCACACTGCATGGGTTCCTCCACAACCGGGCAATTGGCTGCAATATGTCCCGCTTGCCGGCAGCGGTAGCAAACGATCCTTCTTGCGGCCTCTTGAGCCGCTGATTTCCCAGGCTGTTCTCGCCAAACTTGGGGTAGAGCTCCCACCCTCTCACTCTCTCCACCCTCACCCCTTGGAATCCTCTTATCCGCCCCTGGGGATGGTCTGGTCTTAGGGTGGAAAGTCCGAGTGTCTCTGGAAGAGGCCGTCAGGTTCTCTGTAGCCAAGTATTTCTCCACACGATCCACAAGACCATCGGCCGTCTCTGGGTCTCCATGGCTTACCCACTTTTGGATGGCAGTAGGAAGAGCTCTCAAAAACCGATCCATTACAACACGTTCCACAATCTTTGGTGCGGACAAAGTCTCTGGCTGTAGCCACTTTCTGCTCAGGTGAATGAGATCATACATTTGAGACCTGGGGGGTTTTCCAAGCTGGAAAGTCCAGTTATGCACACGCTGAGCCCGGACAGCCTGGGTGACACCCAGCCTTGCCAATATTTCAGCTTTTAGCATCACATAGTCTTTTGCTTGGTTAGGCTCTAGGTCATAGTAAGCTTTCTGCGATTCACCAGTTAACAGAGGAGCCACCAGTCCAGCCCACTGCTCCTCAGGCCACTTTTCTCTTTCAGCGGTCCTTTCAAATGTGGTCAAAAATACCTCTGGATCATCCTCTCCAGTCATTTTTGTCAATAAACGACTCACCCCAAAGGACGCGGTATTAGTGGGACGGCTTTCCTCACTGGTCTGCGGACGTTGCTGCATTGCTGCTTCCATCTGTGGTTGTAGTCTCTGCTCTTGCTTCTGCAACAGGTCTATGAAGCGGGCCTCAGATTGCTGCTGGGCTTGTTGCTGAGCCTCCAGACTCTGTTGCAAAGTTGCGTTTGTCTGCTGCTGGGCTGCAAGGCTCTGTTGATGAGCTTGCTGCTGGGCTGCGAAGTTCTGTTGTTGAGCTGCAAGGCTCTTTTGCAAACCTGCATTTGTCTGCTGTTGATTGGCATTTGCTAGAGCCAGCTGCTTCAGTATCTCCTCCATGCTGGCTTAAAAAAAAACTGCCACTGGTTCTCCACCAACTGTGAGGGGGTTAGCTCGGCAGCGGGTGTGTGTGACCCCCGAGATGGGCTCCCCACACAAAAACAGGCCCAGCAAACGGAGGTTGTGGTTTTCAAAATCAAAAAGGTGCGGTTTATTTTCTATTTACAGTGACAAAACACAGCAAAGCAAAAGAAACATAAACAAAATAAATCCTGGTCAACTTGACCTCTGACTAAACATACAGGTTTCCTAACTAACAACTGGGATCAGCCTAGTGCTGTCCTAGTCCCTAAGTCCCTGGTTTTAAATGTCCAAGCAAATAGCCACACAGGCTTTGTCTCACCGCACAGGGGTTCACTCTCCCTAGACAGTCCACACAGGTCTGGGTCCAGGCATGAGCTAACATCTAATGAAGCTGGGAGTTCTTATAGAGGCCTAAATGAGCTGACAAGCTTCAGCTGGTCTCATCAACTCCCTGTCTGCACGACGCCCAGCACTCTCCCTAGAGGTATGAGTCATCCATGAGCCTACTAGCCTCAGCTGGGCTTATACAACTCTCCACCTAGTTGTATAAGTCGGCGTAAAGCCTGAATCTGGGCGAAATATATCTACCCCCCTGGATGCAACCAGGTGACTTTACCTTCCTGCTGTCACAATATATATATATATATATATATATATATATATATATATATGTATATATACACTGTATTCAGTTTAGCTAGATCCTTTCCTGTTATTCTCTTCATAATATACTGACAGGCAGGCAGGTGATTGTGCTAGCTGCAGTATTTCTTTTTCGTACATCACGGGACACAGAGCGACTTAGTCATTACTAATGGGTTATATAGATTACCTTCAGGTGTTGGCACTGGCCAATTCCAAACCGGAAGTACCCTCCCCTATATAAGCCCCTCCCACCCGGGAGCACCTCAGTTTTTTGCCAGTGTCTAAGGTGTTGGCCAAAGAGTAACATGTGTTTTCACTGGGCTTGCGTACAGGTTCTTTTGGGCCTTAGTAAGCTGTTCCGGATCCCACCAAAAAAGCTTCATAGCTAAACGGTCGGTACCCGGGCCTTGCAGCAGAAGAGCAAGGTTTTGCCTGTAATGCTTCTCTTAGGAGGGCTGGACCCTGGGATCCAGAGCTCTGGTCATACCCACGACCAAGATGTTGTCTGTGCAGGGTGCTATACAGGTCCAGGGGAGTGGAATCCTTGGGAACCCGGTCCCTGAAGGTTTAATTACAATGCCTGCCGTGATAGGTGAAGTTTGGACTTCTGTGGACCAAACAAAGTCCTGCGGCGGGGATCAGGTAAGTGGGGGCCCCCAGGAACTTGGTTCTATTGGGGGACCCCCAAGCCTAATTTGTCTTTCTGTCTGTTACCTAACGGTATTCCCGCTAAATATCTGTGTTTGCCTATAACTACTGAAAATTTTAATAGTAGTCAAGAAAAAAATAAAAAATAAAAACAGGGACCGCGGTACCTGTGTTAAACCACTAGAGGCCGCTGTAGTCCATTTTTCTTGTCATGTGGATCTTTGGTTTTCTCAAGTCAAAAGATCCAGGCAGCTGGTAAGTTTCTCTGTGGGAATCCACTTCCTCTGCCCTGTTGCTGCGCTCATCCACCGCACAGGCCCTCCGGCAAAAAGGGCCCTGGCTCCTAGTCCCCTGTTTGATTTCGAAAAGGGCGCCAATGGCACAAGTGTCAGCTGCATGCAAACAGAGCTAGCAACAAACAGTGGCACACAGAGGCGGTTGATGCAGGCATCCCCATAGAAAGGCACTTTAGTGGACACCAGCTGGTATATAGCAGCACCTGTGTTAGACTATTACCAGCAAAATTGGTGTATGACGACGGGAATACCTCAGCTTTGTGCTTAAAGGATATGTCGTCCAGACGCTCCGGAAATAGATCTTCCAGGAAGCCAAAGGGGTCTCCATCGGGCTCTGAGGATATTGGGCATGCTTGTACTGCACCAATCTCCCCTGAGAATTCAGAGGTCAGTAGCCGTAGAAACCCCGCAGGAATGCCTGGTGCTGCGGCTGTCCCCAGTCCACCTGCTCCTGTATATATAACAGAGGAGGTTTTATCCTCAACTCTGGGAGGATTGGAAGAGAGATTAACAGCATTGATCGCTGCTTCCCTGTCTCAGGAAAAGCGCGTCCGATCTCCGTCTCCTCCTTCAGAGTGCCTGTTAGTGGAGGAACAGCCCCACACAGAGATCGACCTACCTGAAGGGGATCAGGATGAGGTTGATTCAGTTATGGAGGAATCAACAGTGGAAGAACCTTTCTCAGCTTCTCAGGCTGAAAGATTATGGGTTCAGTCTCTGACTAATATGGTCCGATCAGCATTTAAAATGCCTCTGGCGGAACCACCATCCACTACGGTTTCCTCGCTGGGGTCGCTAAAAGCTCCCCAGGCTGTCTGTTCCTTCCCAATCCACCCTTTATTAGAAGGGCTTATTTACCAGGATTGGGAGCATCCTGATAAAATATTTGCTCCCCCCAAGAGATTTCCGGTGATCTATCCCATGGAGGATAAGTTCATAAGAAAATGGAGGGTCCCTACAGTGGACGCAGCCATCTCTTCTGTTAACAAATCACTGACATGTCCAGTAGATAATGTTCCAATGTTCAAAGACCCAATAGATAAAAAATTGGAGTCTTTACTAAAATCTGCTTTCTCTACAGCAAGTTTGGTGACACAACCTGCGGTAGCAGCGATTGGAGTCTGCCAAGCAGTGAAAGATCAGTTGAAACAAGTCTTAAGGGACTTACCAGATCAGCAGGCTCTTGCCCTAGCTGACCTGCCTAGAGCCTTGTGTTTTGCGGTGGACGCCATAAAGGATACAATCCAACAGGCCTCCCGCTTTACGCTGTCTATAGTACATATGCGTAGGCTTCTGTGGCTCAAAAACTGGTCTGCTGAAGCTCCCTGTAAAAAACTGCTGGTTAGCTTCCCATTTCATGGAGAACGCTTATTTGGAGAAGATCTGGACAAATATATCCAGAAAATTTCTGCCGGTAAAAGTTCACTCTTACCGGTTAAGAACAAGGGTAGAAGTCCTTCTTTTAAGAGGCCTACTTCTCCAGTCCCAGGCACATCGGCTGTGAAGCAGTTCCGACGGCCTCCGCGGTCAAATTCAGGGGGCAGAAATCAGGGACAATCACAGGGTAACAAGAAGCCCTGGATCAAGAGAGGTACAAAACCTCCCCCCAAGGCATGAAGCGTTGCCCCCACTCAATCGGGTGGGGGGAAGACTTCAGTTGTTCACAGAGACCTGGCGGGACACCATCAGAGACAGATGGGTGCTCTCCGCAGTAAGTCTGGGATACAAGCTGGAGTTAAAAGGCACTCCTCCTGCCCAATTTATGAGGTCAAACGTGCCAAGAGATCCCCAAAAGAGAGGATCCCTCCTTCTGGCACTAGAACAACTATTGCTCCAAGGGTTCCCCTGGAAGAAAGCGGATTCGGGTTTTACTCGAACCTTTTCACAGTCCCCAAACCAAATGGGGACGTGAGGCCCATATTAAATCTAAAAGGGCTAAACAAGTTCCTAAATATCAGGACTTTTCGGATGGAGTCGATCCGATCGGTGGCCACCGCCCTACAAGGGCAGGAATGGCTAGCCTCGATCGACATAAAGGATGCTTATCTGCATATTCCCATCTTTCCGGCCCACCAGAAATTTCTACGCTTTGCAGTAGAAGGGCGCCATTTTCAGTTCAGAGCCTTACCTTTCGGTCTGGCCACAGCACCACGAGTGTTCACAAAAATTCTGGCCCCATTATTGGCCAATCTAAGAACACAGGGTGTAACGATAATGGCATATCTAGACGACCTGCTACTAATAGACCACTCAGTGGAAAAGCTGGAGTAGCTATTCACAAGACAATCGAGTATCTGGAATATCACGGTTGGATTATCAACCGGGACAAGTCAGCTCTAAGACCAGTCAAAAGTCTGGAATACTTAGGGCTAAGGCTGGATTCAAATCAGAGAAAGATTTTCTTACCTCCAGAGAAGGTGTCGTCTTTAAAAGATTTGACCCACTTAGTGGGTACAAAAAGAAAACCATCCATACGCCTCTGCATGAGGCTGCTGGGAAAGATGGTGGCTTCATTCGAAGCGGTACCCTACGGTCAATTCCATTCAAGGAATTTGCAAAGGGCCATACTGTCAGCCTGGAACAAAAAAGTTCAGGCTTTAGACTTACCAATGTCCCTGTCCCCTTCCGTTCGCAAGAGCCTCCATTGGTGGTTGGTGCCCCAGAATCTGGAAAGAGGGAAACCCTTCAGTCCGGTTTCTTGGAAGGTGGTCACTACAGATGCCAGCCTCATAGGCTGGGGGGCAGTACTGGAGCAATGGTCTCTCCAGGGCAAGTGGTCAGAAGCAGAAAAGGCCCTGCCCATCAATCTCTTAGAGATACGAGCAGCCCGGTATGCCCTAGTAGCATGGACATCTAAACTCCAAGGGTCCCCTGTCAGAATTCAATCAGACAATGCCACGGCAGTGGCATATATCAATCACCAGGGTGGCACCAAGAGTCGTGCAGCCCAGAGGGAAGCAAATTGCATCCTGGAGTGGGCAGAAAAATATGTCCCAGCCATATCCGCGGTTTTCATCCCAGGAGTGGAAAATTGGAGAGCGGACTTTCTAAGTCGCCAACAATTATGCCCGGGGGAATGGTCTCTTCACCCCGAGGTTTTCCAGGCAATATGCCAGCGGTGGGGAACACCGGATGTAGATCTGCTAGCATCCAGATTCAACGCAAAGGTGGACAGATTTGTGTCTCGCACAAGGGATCCCCTAGCTTGCGGCTCGGATGCCCTAGTGTTCCCTTGGGATCAGTTCAAGCTGATATATGCATTCCCACCGCCACAATTGTTACCGCGATTACTCCGCAGAATCAGGGTAGAAAAGAAACCAGTGATTCTGGTGGCTCCAGCGTGGCCCCGAAGGGCATGGTACGCGGAGATTGTAAAAATGTCAGTGAGGAGTCCTTGGACCCTCCCACATCGTCCGGACCTGCTGTCGCAGGGACCGATATACCACCCTTCCTTACCAGCCCTAGGTTTGACGGCCTGGCTATTGAAGCCCACATTCTGAAAAAGAGAGGGCTCTCTAATTCTGTGGTATCTACCATGATCAATGCCAGGAAACCGGTATCCAGGCAGATCTATTATAGGATCTGGAAAGCATACATTACGTGGTGTGAGGCCAAGAAATGGCATCCACGTAAGTACATGATAGGGAGGATTTTGGACTTCCTACAGTGGGCTGTAGATAGGAAGCTTGCCTTGAGTACTATCAAGGGTCAGATTTCGGCCTTGTCAATATTTTTTCAAAGGCCCTTGGCTTCGCATTCACTAGTCAAAGCCTTTATACAAGCAGTGATGCGTATTAGCCCTCCGGTTAGTATTCCCATATGTCCTTGGGACCTAAACCTGGTTCTGTCGGTTCTACAGAAACAACCGTTTGAACCATTACAACACATTTCCTTGGTTCTTCTCACCAGGAAATTGATTTTCTTAGTAGCCGTTTGTTCGGCTAAAAGAGTATCGGAATTAGCCGCCTTGTCCTGTAAGGAGCCATATCTGGTTGTCCATAAGGACAGAGTAGTATTACGTCCTCATCCAGCCTTTCTTCCTAAGGTGGTATCGAGGTTTCATTTGAACCAAGATGTGGTTCTTCCTTCTTTTTTCCCCAAACCTAGCTCGGTAGAGGAAAAGTTATTACATTCTTTGGATGTAGTAAGAGCAGTTAAAGCTTATCTAAAAGCCACTGCTCAGATTCGCAGAACGGATTCTTTATTTGTTCTGCTGGAAGGCCCCAGAAAGGGTCAGGCAGCATCAAAATCTACTTTAGCCAAGTGGATTCGACAGGTCATAATACAAGCCTATGGCTTGAGAAAGAGACCGCCTCCGTTCAAAGTTAGGGCGCACTCCACAAGAGCAGTTGGAACTTCATGGGCAGTGCATCACCAGGCCTCCCTGGCTCAAGTATGTAAGGCCGCAACATGGTCTTCGGTACACACGTTTACTAGGTTCTACCAGGTAGACGTTAGAAGTCAGGAGGATGTCGCCTTTGGGCGCAGTGTGTTGCAGGCCGCAAAAGATCCTCATGCCTGATGGCGCCCAGCTTATGTATCCCTCCCCTCATTTGGCATTGCTTTGGGACGTCCCATTAGTAATGACTAAGTCGCTCTGTGTCCCGTAATGTACGAAAAAGAAAAAGGGATTTTTTATAACAGCTTACCTGTAAAATCCTTTTCTTGGAGTACATCACGGGACACAGAGCTCCCACCCCTCTTTTTGGGACACTTATTGCTTGGCTACAAAACTGAGGTGCTCCCGGGTGGGAGGGGCTTATATAGGGGAGGGTACTTCCGGTTTGGAATTGGCCAGTGCCAACACCTGAAGGTAATCTATATAACCCATTAGTAATGACTAAGTCGCTCTGTGTCCCGTGATGTACTCCAAGAAAAGGATTTTACAGGTAAGCTGTTATAAAAAATCCCTTTTTTCATTTAGTGTACTGTGTCCTTTGCACAGTGTGCACCTAAAGCTACCTGAATACAATTGCTGGTGTTCTCTTACTAATAATACTACAGGCAGGCAGTTGATTCTGCTAGCTGCAGTGTAATCAGTATATATATACATCCCAGCTTTGTGCAGCTACATCTCCCTGCAGGCCATTAGTATGTCTGGAAGGACAACAAGGAGAGGCAGACAGTCACGAGTCAATAAAAGAGGGCAAGCAGGCTCTGTGTCTAGAGGCAACAGTGCTGGTCGTGGACATGGTGAATCCTCATCAGCACGTGGCCGTGGGACATGCTTGTCCCTTTTTCCGGCAGCTGGCTGTGTTGAGCCGCAACATGCCGAAGACTTGGTAGAGTGGATGACCAAGCCGACCTCATCCTCCTCATCCTCTCTCACCCAGGCTCAGGGTACTTTGTCTGGCAAAGCAGCTGCCAAAGCGGCCTCTTCCCTCGGCTCAATGGCATCAGTCACTACTTCCCTAGCCCCACCATGTCCTCCTGAGGAGTCCCCCGAACTGTTTGACCACAGTAAATTATATAAATACTGCGCCCCTCAAAAACGTGTATATCTGTGGTGGCTGACAACACAACAAAAGGATAAATGTAAGAAATTATCTAGAAAAAGAGTGTAGCGCCACTACAAAAAATTTTGAAAATTACTTACGCAGTAAAAATGTGATAATACCTCTCGGTAAACTTCGAACTCTAAATTACATAATATCCATAAATATGGAAAAGTGCAACCATATATAAACAAAACGTGATTAAACATGTGAATGTGAATCAGCAATATATAAATGAGCAATTGTCCATAGAGTGGAAATCAAAACATAGTCCATAAACGTAATAGTCTGATACCATCCCGATTAACAGAGGAAAATGCATGGATTGTGCATATAATAGTTATTTGAACATGCGATAACCACAACGTAAATCAGTAACACCCAGGAGTGCCTTCACCATCCACTTATGGAGAGGGGAGAAGAAATGGGTACTCTTACCGTATCCTGTGGGTCCAACTCACCATACGGCGGTGGATCGATAAAGCGTAGAAAGCCAAAAGGCTGATCCTGTAGAGTCCACTGTCAGGCTCCTCGTTTACAACAGGGTGGCGGACTTCGCAGCAGATAATTGTGATGATTTGACGTCCAAAGTGAGCAATCCAAATACATTTGACATGGAATGGTAAGGCGTCATTCAACCTTTACTGACCGTGGTGGATTAAAAGTATAGAAAGAAAAAAGAAAAGCCTCCTCATAGCGTAAAAAATTTAAAAATTTCTTGCGTAGAAAAATTCATCAACAGGATATGACTCAGATGAAAGACATCCAAAAAAATTATTTAAAATAGCGCAGTGTTGGAGTGGCTAGGGCCAGCGTATGTACCCTACGCGTTTCGTCTACTCAGACTTCCACTGGGGCATACACTTGCCCACCACTCCACTGCGCTTAAATAGTCTAAAGTAAAAACACTTCCGTGTGACCCCTGCTCAAATACACATCCGGACTTCCGTGTGCGTTCCAAAGCGTCAAGGAAACTGTGTGATTACGTCACTGTATGCGTTCCAAGACTCGCTTTGGAATATGCAGCACTAAGTAAAATGCCTATAGATAAATAGCAGCCGAATCATTTGACCCAAAACTTTCTTAATATCACTCCCTGATAATCAGTCTACCCTACTCTCCACGCATACCTAGCAAAGGTCACAAACAGTGCTTTAATCTCAGTATCGAGAGCACACTCCGTGCGCAATGATGTAGGCAGCAGGAGTGGTGCGTTCCACCTAAGAGGGAAATAGATGAATAAGTTCAAGGCGGAATGGAAGCTGGGTCACGCATCTGCGTCAAAGATCGTAAGAGCCGAGCCGCAGCAAGTGGGTGTGCCTATACGACTCCCCAGTATAGACCCAACGAGTCTCTCCAGTCTGATGGGCATGGAATGGAGATCCACTGAGTGATCGACACTCCCACTTAGCCATGATCATAGACCCGTATGTGTCGAAGCCGGATATGACGAGCCGGTGCCTCTCACACGGAAATAGAAACAGAGACATCACGGAAATGAATATAAGAGCGGGGTCACACGTACTTTATACATCCACATATGAACCAACAAAAATAATAATAACTGGAAAGAAGTGCATAAAAGCTCTATATGTTAGAACTTAAAATTAAAGGTTAAGATTATACTCAGTCGCCCTATTTCTAATCATAAAACTCTATTACCGTCACTTATGATAAATGACTAACAGAAAAACAGAAAAAATCTAAAAAGTGTAAAAAACAAATAATGATAGACTAAATCAGGGATAATGGACTAGGGATAAAATCATGCTTGGTTGATAAAGGCATTTACTGTATATCCCAGTCTACATTCAAACCGTACGGCACATAACATTTGAGTTGGTATATCCAGAATGTTTAGAGCTTTGAGACTCCCCTCACGCTTGATTCACCGCTCCAATGGGGAACGAATTTATCAATGATTTGAAAACTCGTGCCCATTGGATTCTTATTGTGCCACTGTAGGTAAAGCCTAGGCACTGTGTGGTTTGTGCATCCTTTTTTGATACTAGTTATGTGTTCACCTACCCTTGTGGGAAAGGCCCATATGGTACGACCAACGTATTGTTTCCCACAAGGGCAGGTGATAAGATATACAATGTACTTAGTAGCACAAGTAAAAAAATGCTTCATAGGATATTCCAGAGAGGTAGTCATAGATTTGAAAGTTACAGTTTTTTTACGTACGCATGTGTTATATACACAGACCTTACACTTGCGACATGGATAGAATCGCTTGGTAAGTGGAAAGAAACTTGGAAGGGTGGGGGGGTCAGTTACGTTGGGGAGCAATCTGTCCTGTTAAGGACATAGCACCCCTATAGATTACTCCAGCATTAACAGGAAGTGTTGGACCCAACACTTGATCACTTTTCAATACTTTCCAGTGTTTTCGTATGATGTCCTTAATCTGTTTGTGCTGAACTGAAAACGTGGTTATAAAAGAGTTTTTATACTAAAGCTCCTGGACAGGCTTGTGTTGCTCAGAAGTAGGGATGAGCTTCGTGTTCGAGTCAAACCCATTTTCGCCGAATTGCGAACATTATGGGCCGTTCGCGCCAAATTCGAGTGGCGCGTCACGGCCCATAATTCACTGCGGCATCGCAGTGCATTGCTGGATGATGATTGGCCAAGCATGCACTATGGCCTGCATGCTTTGGCCAATCACAGCGCAGAAAAAACGGAGAGCCGTAATTGGCCAAAGCCAGGGTGGCTTTGGCCAATTATGGCTCAGGGGGGTCAGTACACGCCCCACACTATATAAGGCCGCCGCCTCGGCGGCCTTGTGTAGTGTGTTGGAGATGTGAAAAGAGAGAGTTTACAGAGACAGACATTTTTCTGTTATATTGAGTTAGATAGAGCAGGCAGGCGAGTCAGTTAGCTGCAGTTACAGTGTGTAGAGGATATATATGCATCTTAGGTGTTGTATATATATTTATACACTGTATTCAGTTTAGCTAGATCTGTTCCTGCATAGAAACGACAAGATGCTCGCTGGATGACGTAGCCACTGCGACTCCCTCCCCCCTATACGAATTACGTATAGGGGGGAAGAAGTCATTCGACGTAACGCATATAGGGGGGAAGGAGTCGCAGTGGCTACGTCATCCCGCTAGCATCTTGTCGTTTCTATGCATCCTGAGCCCGCACTGCTTAAGTGCTGCGTTTGTGAGTAACGTTTTAAAGTTTTAATGAGCAAATAAACCGTTTTTATAATCAGAGAGCACTAGATTTTGCCTTTTCTATTCCTATGTGCAATGAACCCCATTGAGGGAATCTGTACTGGCTAGTATCCATCTAATCAGCCGGAGGCAGCACGAAAAGAATAGGAGCTCCATGACCAGTTGATCCATTTATATCCCTGAGAGGGAACCTGCTTTTTCTGACCTGTTGGTGAAACAGGGGTCAGAACGTGAGGTGAGCGGCTAGGATATAGAGGTGGAGGAGAGCACTTGCATTTTCAACATTCAGGCACTAGTGGTGTGTTGTGCGTTTTTATGCAAAAGACTCTGAGGACTATATTTGTGTATTTGGACTCTTAATTTCTTTTTAGTGTGTGGACTTTATTGTTTTGTTTTATTGTTCACTATTCCTATTTCGGGGAACACCTATTTTTCATTTTTGGTTTACTATTCCTAGTCAAGGAACACGAATATTTGATTGTGCACTCAGTATTTTGCTATATTGCAAGTTAATCACTTATTCTCATTTAAGGATTATGGGGAGTTATTTTGTATTTAGGAAGCGCAACACTGTTTTGTTTTATATGTGATTACAATTCTTGATCTAATTTTATACAGCTGGGCCCATTCCTGCACCCACCAAGTGT
The DNA here is from genome assembly GCA_029206835.1 of Rana muscosa. NCBI lineage: Eukaryota > Metazoa > Chordata > Amphibia > Anura > Ranidae > Rana > Rana muscosa. The sequence goes on along the minus strand of CM055116.1, from coordinate 928,580,135 downwards.
AACTGTGAGGACTTACAGTGTTGTGGTACCAGCACCACCACCACCACCAAAGGACCAATTTTTCCTACCACTGTTCAACAATGTCATGTAATTACAATTCTTGATCTAATATTTCACAGCTGGGCCCATTCCTGCGCCCACCAAGAGTAACTGTGAGGACTTACAGTGTTGTGGCAACACCACCACCACCACCGCCACCACCACCAAAGGCCCAATTTTTCTGCCCCTGTTCAGCAGTGCATGCAATTACAATTCTTGATCTAATATTTCACAGCTGGGCCCATTCCTGTGCCCACCAAGAGTAACTGTGAGGACTTACAGTGTTGTGGCACCAGCACCATCACCACCACCACCAAAGGCCCAATTTTTCCTACCACTGTTCAAAAATGGCATGTAATTACAATTTTGATATAATAGTTCACAGCAGGGCGTTCCAGCGCCCACCAAGACTAACTGTGAGAGCTTTCAGTGTTGTGGCAACACCAACACCTAAGGGCCAAATTTCTGCAGAGTACATACGGCAGGCCCCTACTTTCAAATATCCAACTTACAAATAGGGATGAGCCCGGTGTTCGATTCGAACCCATGTTCGAATCGAACATCGGCCGTTCGTCCGTTCGATGAAGCCAGAACTTTGTGGGCCGTTCGCATCAAATTCATGTGATACGAATGGCCCACAATGCACTGCACCAGTCGCAGTGCATTGCTGGCTGATGATTGGCCAAGCATGCACTGTGACCCTGCATGCTTGGCCAATCACAGCGCCGGCAGCGAGGAGAGCCATAATTGGCCACAGGCAGGATGCCTGTGGCCAATTATAGCTATGGGGGTTTAGTACACGCCCCACACTATATAAGCCTGCCAGCGCGGCGGCCTTGTGTAGTGTGTTCCGGCGCGCAGGGAAAGAGATAGATAGGCAGGGACAGTGTGTTCTTTTCTTAGGCATCTGCAGGAGTTAGTGGGTGTTGTGTGCCTCCAGCACAGTATACACCTGTATCTACCGTTTATTGCTGGTGTTCTCTAATACAGGCATCTGCAGGAGTTAGTGGGTGTTGCGTGCCTCCAGCACAGCACAGTATACACCTGTATCTACCCTTTATTGCTGTTGTTCTCTAATAAAGGCATCTGCAGGAGTTAGTGGTTGTTGTTTGCCTCCAGCACAGCACAGTATACACCTGTATCTACCCTTTTTTGCTAGTGTTCTCTAATAAAGGCATTTGCAGGAGTTAGTGGGTGTTGTGTGCCTCCAGCACAATATACACCTGTATCTACCCTTTATTGCTGGTGTTCTTTAATACAGGCATCTGCAGGAGTTAGTGGGTGTTGTGTGCCTCCAGCACAGCACAGTATACACCTGTATCTACCCTTTTTTGCTGGTGTTCTCTAATAAAGGCATCTGCAGGAGTTAGTGGGTGTTGTGTTTCTCCAGCACAATATACACCTGTATCTGCTCTTTATTGCTGGTGTCCTTTAAAACAGGCATCTGCAGGAGTTAGTGGGTGTTGTGTGCCTCCAGCACAGCACAGTATACACCTGTATCTACCCTTTTTTGCTGGTGTTCTCTAATAAAGGCATCTGCAGGAGTTAGTGGGTGTTGTGTGCCTCCAGCACAATATACACCTGTATCTACCCTTTATTGCTCTTGTTCTCTAATACATAGATCTGCAGGAGTTAGTGGGTATTGTGTGCCTCCAGCACAGCACAGTATACACCTGTATCTACCCTTTTTTGCTGGTGTTCTCTAATAAAGGCATCTGCAGGAGTTAGAGGGTGTTGTGTGCCTCCAGCACAATATACACCTGTATCTACCCTTTATTGCTGGTGTTCTTTAATACAGGCATCTGCAGGAGTTAGTGGGTGTTGTGTGCCTCCAGCACAGCACAATATACACCTGTATCTACCCTTTTTTGCTGGTGTTCTCTAATAAAGGCATCTGCAGGAGTTAGTGGGTGTTGTGTGCCTCCAGCACAATATACACCTGTATCTACCCTTTATTGCTGGTGTTCTCTAATACAGGCATCTGCAGGAGTTAGTGGGTGTTGTGTGCCTCCAGCACAATATACACCTGTATCTACCCTTTATTGCTGGTGTTCTCTAATACAGGCATCTGCAGGAGTTAGTGGGTGTTGTGTGCCTCCAGCACAATATACACTACCCAATTGCTGGTTTTCCCATCTCCCTGCAGGCCATTAATATGTCTGGAAGGCCAACAAGGAGAAGCAGACAGTCACGAGCCAATAAAAGAGGGCAAGCAGGCTCTGTGTCTAGAGGCAACAGTGCTGGTCGTGGACGCGGTGCATCATCATCAGCATGTGGCCATGGGACACGATTGTCCTTATTTTCGGCAGCTGGACGTGTTGAGCCGCATCATGCCGAAGACTTGGTAGAGTGGATGACCAAGCCCTCCTCATCCTCCTCATCCTCTCTCACCCAGGCTCAGGGTACTGGCAAAGCAGCTGCCAATGCGTCCTCTTCCCTTGTATCAATGTCATCATCAGTCACTCCTTCCCTAGACCCACCATGTCCTCCTGAGGAGTCCCCCGAACTGTTTGAGCACAGTGTTGGGTACATGCTCCAGGAGGATGCCCAGCATTTTGAAGGGTCTGATGATGATACACAGCTAGAGGAAGGCAGTAGTGTGAGCGCAGAGAGAGGGGATGCTCAAAAAGGACAGCAATCTGGAAGTCATGTTCCAGCAGCTGCAGCATACTGCCAGGTTTGCTCCAGTGATCAAGAGGGAGGGGATGATGAGGTCACTGACTCCACGTGGGTGCCTGATAGGAGAGAGGAGGAGGAGGAGGATGAGGAGGAGGCACATCTCCAACGAGGCAGGATGCCCTCCGGGGGCCAGCGTAAGGGCAGCACACCGACTGAATCACACAGCAGAGCTCCGCCTGTGCAGGGCGCTGCCTCTGCCCGTTATTCCAAAAGTTCTTTGGTGTGGGCTTTTTTGAGTTGAGTGCATCAGATCTCACCGCTGCTATTTGCAACATATGTCTCAGGCGTATCTCGCGTGGCCAAAACATCAGCCGCTTGGGCACCACATGCTTGACCAGACATATGTTGACCTGCCATGCAGCTCGTTGGCAAGCGTACCTTAAAGACCCACACCAAAGAACAAAGCGGACCTCTCCTTGCTCCTCATCAGCTGGGATCTCCAACCCCACTATACCTTCAGTCCTCTCTGAAACCTGCACTGAGAGGAATGAAGGTGTAGAATTAGGTGTGTCACAGCCAAGTACTTGCGGGCACTCTGCTAGCAGTACACCGACGTCCGGTTGTAGCAGGCAAATTTCCCTGCCCCAGCTGCTGGACCATCGAAAGAAGTTCACTCCCAGCCATCCACATGCCCAGCGGTTGAATGCTAGCTTGGCTAAATTGCTAGCACTTCAACTGCTGCCTTTTCAGTTGGTAGACTCGGCCCCCTTCCATGAGTTTGTGCAATGTGCGGTTCCTCAGTGGCAGATTCCCAAACGCCACTTTTTCTCATGGAAGGCGATTCCGGCTCTCTACCGGCATGTGGAAGGCAATGTCCATGCCTCGCGGGACAGGGCGGTCAGCGGTAAGGTGCATATTACCGCTTACTCATGGTCCAGCAGGCATGGACAGGGACGTTACCTTTCTTTCACGGCCCATTGGGTCACTCTTTTGGCAGCTGGGAAGGATGCAGGACAAGGTGCAGTAGTGTTGGAGGTTGTTCCGCCACCACGTCTCCAAAATGCTACTACTGGTGATTCTGACACACCTCTCTCCTCCACCCCCTCCTCCTCTTCTTCCTCCATGGCCTCTTCCTGTGCTTTGTCCTCTGAACCAGCAGTGCTCTGTAGGCATTCAAGGGGCTACGCAAGTACGCAGGCAAAAAGATGCCATGCCGTGCTTGCACTGGTGTGTTTGGGGGACAGGAGCCACACTGGGGCAGAGGTTCTGTCAGCTCTGCAGGGGCAGGCCGAGAGGTGGTTTACGCCACGCCAGCTTAAGCCAGGAATGGTGGTTTGCGACAATGGCACCAACCTCCTCTCCGCCCTCCGACAGGGACAACTGACCCATGTGCCCTGTGTGGCTCACGTCCTTAACCTGGTGGTGCAGGGCAGGGACCCGGGCTTACAGGATGTCCTGAGGCAGGCCAGGAAAGTCTGTGTGCATTTCCGCAGATCATATAATGCCAGTGCTCGGCTGGCTGAGCTGCAAAAGGAGTTGAACCGCCTTATATGTGACATGCCCACCAGGTGGAATTCAACGTTGGCCATGCTGCAGCGGCTGCACACGCAGCAGAGGGCCATCAATGAGTACCTGTGCGACTACGGCACCAGGACAGGGTCAGGGGAGCTCGGGTTTTTTTCACCACGCCAGTGGGGCATGATCAGGGATGCATGCACTGTCCTGGCACCATTTGAGGAGGCCACAAGGATGGTGAGCAGTGACAGTGCATGCATCAGTGACACTGTACCTCTTGTCCTCCTGTTGGAGCATACGCTGCGTGGAATAATGGACAAGGCACTTGAGGCAGAACAGAGGCAGGAAGAGGAGGACTTCCTTGCCTCTCAAGGCCCCCTTTACCCAGACAGTGTTCCTTCTGTCCCCCCCATCACACAGGAAGAGGAGGAGGAGGAGGAGGAGGAGGAGGATTGTGTCAGCATGGAGGTGGAGCCTGGCACTCAGCATCAACAGCAGCAGTCTTTTAGGGATGATTTACAGTCCCAAGAAACCCGTGGACTTGTACGTGGCTGGGAGGAGGTGGCTGCGGATCATGTCGTCCTTAGTGACACAGAGGACTCCGGACTGAATGCCTCAGCTAACCTACGCTGCATGGCCTCCCTGATCCTGCAAAGTCTGCGAAAGGATCCTCGTATACTTCGGATCAAGGAGAGGGACCATTACTGGCTGGCCACTCTCCTTGATCCATGGTACAAGGGTAAGGTTGCGGACCTTATCTTGCCATCGCAGAGGGAGCAGAGGATGAGACATCTCCGGGAGGCCTTGCAGAAAGGTCTGTGCAACGCGTTCCCAGAGACTGGGAGGTTACAAACTCCTGGTCCTGGACAACAAGTTGCTGAGGCTTCGGTCAGTAGCAGAAGGAGCGGTGGAGAAGGTGGCCGTCTGACCGATGCGTTCAGACAATTTTTTAGTCCGCAGCCCCAAGGTATGATCGGTTCCAGCAACCATCGCCAGCGTCTGATATACATGGTGCAGGAATACCTAGGGGCAAGGTCAGACTTGGACACCTTTCCCACCGAAAATCCTCTGGCTTACTGGGTCTTGAGGATGGACCACTGGCCAGAGCTTGCACAGTATATAATTGAGCTACTGGCCTGTCCTGCATCCAGCGTTCTTTCGGAACGCACATTCAGTGCTGCTGGAGGCTTTGTCACCGATCACAGGGTGCACCTGTCCACCGACTCGGTTGATCGACTGACCTTCATAAAGATGAATCAGTCTTGGATCACCACCAGCTACCAGGCACCTGAAGCTGATGTAACAGAATAATTTATTTTGAAATGTCACATCCCTTCAAGACTGCCTATGCTGATGCTGAGTGACTGTCCTGTTATGTTGACTGACTATCCTCTTCCTCCTCAATGATCCTGATGATAGCTTGGAAGAACATTTTTGGTTCTGGGGCATGTAATTACAATTTTTTATGCAATGCTTTGCAGCAGGGCTCATTCCTGCACTCCAACTAGAGTATCTGGGAGAGGTTGCAGTGTCGTGGCACCAGCACCAGTGCCTAAGGCCCAATTTTTCAGCCCCTGTTTAACAGGTGCGTGTAATTACAATTTTTGATGCAATACTTTGCAACAGGGCTCATTGCTGTGCTCCAAGTACAGTATCTGTGAGGGGTTGCCGCCACCAGTGGCTAAGGCCCAATTTTTCAGCCCCTGTTTAACAGGGGCGTGTAATTACAATTTTTGATGCAATACTTTGCAACAGGGCTCATTGCTGTGCTCCAAGTACAGTATCTGTGAGGGGTTGCAGTATTGTGGCACCAGCACCAGTGCCTAAGGCCCAATTTTTCAGCCCCTGTTTAACAGGTGCGTGTAATTACAATTTTTGATGCAATACTTTGCAACAGGGCTCATTGCTGTGCTCCAAGTACAGTATCTGTGAGGGGTTGCAGTGTTGTGGCACCAGCACCAGCACCAGTGCCTAAGGCCCAATTTTTCAGCCCCTGTTTAACAGGGGCATGTAATTACAAGTCTTGATCTAATAATTCACAGCAGGGCCCATTCCTGCGCCCACCAAGAGTAACTGTGAGGGCTTACAGTGTTGTGTCAACACCGTCCACCACCATCAAAGGCCCAATTTTTCTGCCCCTCCTCAACAGGGGCATGCAATTACAATTCTTGATCTAATAATTCACAGCAAGGCCCATCCATGCGCCCACCAAGAGTAACTGTGAGAGCTTACAGTGTTGTAGCACCAGCACCACCACCAAAGGCCCAATTTTTCCTACCACTGTTCAACAATGGCATGTAATTACAATTCCTGATATAATAGTTCACAGCAGGGCGTTTCAGCGCCCACCAAGAGTAACTGTGAGGGCTTACAGTGTTGTAGCAACACCAACATCTAAGGGGCAAATTTCTGCAGAGTATATATGGCAGGCCCCTACTTTCAAACATCCAACTTACAAACGACTCCTACTTGCAAACAGAAGGAGACAACAGGAAGTGAGAGGAAATCTACCCCTAGGAAGAGAAATTCTCTCCTGTAAGAGTTAATATGGGAAAAAGGTGTCTCCTCTCTACTGAGGCCCGGTCCCGCTCTGTACTATGAAACCGTTCTAATAGGAGCTGATGCTTTATCACCAATCCTTGTTTCAATAAAAACCCAAAATTTTCAAAAAACATTTGTCATTAGGACGGAAAGTGAGGTGAAATGCTCTGAACAGGTGCACAGACAGCAAAACAAGTGTTACAGGGGTGATAACCCTTCCCTATGTTTTACAAAAAGCTTAACATTTTATTTTTTGGCTGGAGCTACACTTAAAAAATGTACCTGTTCCAAATTACAAACAGATTCTACTTAAAAACAAACCTACAGTCCGTGTCTTGTTTGCACCGCCTGTTTACTGCAGAGTATATAGGGCTTTTTTTTTATTTGGGTGCGGGGTTCCCCTTAATATCCATACAAGACCCAAATGGGCTGGTAGAGGGCGGGGGGGGGGGGGGGTACGCATGCCATTTTTCTCAATGATTTTCATCCATATTGCCAGGACCAGACATCACATTAAAGCCGCAAGCAGTTTTAAATTACTTTTTTTCCTTTAGAAATTTAATTTTGTGCAGGGACAGTTCTAAACACGGGAAACACGTGCCACTTCAAAGGCATACTTTAGACACCCCCCAGGTACGATATTTAAAATAATATTTCACTTTTTTTTTTCACTTTATGCATCATTAAAATCACTGCTCCGAAAAAACTGACGTTTTTAAAACTTATCTTTGTATTGAGACATGTCCCCTGGGGCAGGACCCGGGTCCCCAAACCCTTTTTAGGACAATAACTTGCATTTTAGCCGTTATAATTAGCACTTTTGATTTCGAACGTTCGCGTCTATTGTATTTAATAGGGTTCAAAAGTTTGCGCGAACTTTCGGTCCGTTCGCAGGTTCTGGTGCGAACCGAACCGGAGGGGGGGGGGGGTGTTCAGCTCATCCCTACTCAGAAGTCAAAATTTTCCTATCAACCAATGCTATTCTATCGATTTCCTGGTCAACAGTATGGGACTGATATCCCTTATCAATAAATCTGGATCTTAATATATTTGCTTGATAATAAAAATCAGAAAGGTTAGAAGAATTTCGCCTAATCCTAAGTAGTTGGCTCCGAGGTACGGATTCCAGCCATGAGGAATGGTGGCAACTGTCGACCGGAATGAAAGCATTCCGGTCTGTGGCCTTAAAGAAGGTCTTAGTCATCAATTGATTGTCTTGTACCATAATTTCCAGATCTAGGAAATGTATGTTGGAATAACTGGCCTCGTAGGATAGGCTGATTCACACCTAATTGTTATTTAAAGTTGCCATGAAATCGTTCAATGATTGGCGGTCGCCTCTCCACAGGAGGAGGATGTCGTCTATGTACCGTGCCCAGAGAACAATCTCAGGCCGATCTAACGCGTAGACGGCATCCTTCTCCCAAAATGTTGGCCAAACTAGGGGCAAATTTAACCCCCATGGCCACCCATTTTTGTTGAAGATAAAACTCTTTGTTGTACCAAAAATAGTTATGCCTTGTGGCAAACTGTAAAAGGTCCATAATGAACCTTTTTTGGGTGTTCAAAATCACATTAACTCTGGCCAAAAACAACTCCACCGCTGATAGACCCAAATCGTGAGATATGCAGGTGTATAACGAAGCAACGTCCGCTGTAACAAGCAATATGTCCTCACTATAGTTAATATCTTGTAGTAGAGAAATGGTGTGTCGTGTATCCCTCAAATACGATGGTATGGACTTAACTATAGGCTGCAAATGGAAATCAATGTATTTCCCCCACCGGGAAGTCACTGAATTGATGCCGCTTTTAACTTACTTGTGCTACTAAGTACATTGTATATCTCATCACCTGCCCTTGTGGGAAACAGTAAGGTGGTCGTACCATATGGGCCTTTTCCACAAGGGTAGGTGAACACATAACTAGTATCAAAAAAGGACGCACAAACCACACAGTGCCTAGGCATTACCTACAGTGGCTCAATAAGAATCCAATGGGCACGATTTTTCAAATCATTGATAAATTCGTTCCCCATTGGAGAGGTGAATCAAGCGTGAGGGGAGTCTCAAAGCTCGAAACATTCTGGACATACCAACTCAAATGTTATGTGCCGTACGGTTTGAATGTAGACAGGGATATAAATGCCTTTATCAACCAAGCATGATTGTATCAGTAGTCCATTATCCCTGATTTAGTCCATCATTATTTGTTTTTTACACTTTTTAGATTTTTTCTGTTTTTCTGTTAGTCATTTATCATAAGTGATGGTAATAGAGTTTTATGATTAGAAATAGGGCGACTGAGTATAATCTTAACCTTTAATTTTAAGTTCTAACATATAGAGCAGGGATATGCAATTAGCGGACCTCCAGCTGTTGCAAAACTACAAGTCCCATCATGCCTCTGCCTCTGGGTGTCATGCTTGTGGCTGTCAGGGTCTTGCTATGCCTCATGGGACTTGTAGTTCTGCAACAGCTGGAGGTCCGCTAATTGCATATCCCTGATATAGAGCTTTTATGCACTTCTTTCCAGTTATTATTATTTTTGTTGGTTCATATGTGGATGTATAAAGTACGTATGACCCTGCTCTTATATTCATTTCCGTGATGTCTCCGTTTCTATTTCCATGTGAGAGGCACTGGCTCATCATATCCGGCTTCGACACATACGGGTCTATGATCATGGCTAAGTGGGAGTGTTGATCACTCAGTGGAACTCCATTCCACGCCCATCAGACCGGAGAGACTCATTGGGTCTATACTGGGGAGTCGTATAGGCACGCCCACTTGCTGCGGCTCTTATGTCCTTTGACGCAGATGCGTGACCCAGCTTTCATTCCGCCTTGAACTGATTCGTCTATTTCCCTCTTAGGTGGAACGCACCGCTCCTGCTGCCTACGTCATTGCGCACGGAGTGTGCTCTCGATACTGAGATTAAAGCACTGTTTGTGACCTTTGCTAGGTATGCCTGGAGAGCAGGGTAGACTGATGATCAGGGAGTGATAATAAGAAAGTTTTGGGTCAGATGATTCAGCTGCTATTTATCTATAGGCATTTTACTTAGTGCTGCATATTCCAAAGCGAGTCTTGGAACGCATACAGTGATGTAATCACGCAGTTTCCTTGACGCTTTAGAATGCACGCGGAAGTCCGAATGTGTAATTGAGCAGGGGTCACACGGAAGTGTTCTTACTTTAGACTATTTAAGCGCAGTGGAGTGGGGGGCGAGTGTATGCCCCAGTGGAAGTCTGAGTAGACGAGACGCGTAGGGTACATACGCTGGCCCTAGCCACTCAAACACTGCGCTATTTTAAATAATTTTTTTGGATGTCTTTCATCAGAGTCATATGCTGTTGATGAATTTTTTTACGCACTAAATTTCTAAACTTTTTACGCTATTAGGAGGCTTTTCTTTTTTCTTTCTTTTAATCCACCACGGTCAGTAAAGGTTGAATGACGCCTTACCATTCCATGCCAAATGTATTTGGATTGCTTACTTTGGACGTCAAATCATCACAACTATCTGCTGTGAAGTCCGCCACCCTGTTGTAAACGAGAAGCCTGACAGTGGACTCTACAGGATCAGCCTTTTTACTTTCTACGCTTTATCGAACCACCGCCGTATGGTGAGTTGGATCCACAGGATCCGGTAAGAGTAACTCTAAGGGGGCGATTCTTCACTGAACCAAGCGTGGATAATGAGTCCACGGGTCTTTCGTGGGAACAAAGAAAAATTATTATTTTTTTTTTTAGAAAGAACACAAAATAAAAGTTTTTAAACAACAGTGTTCCCAAGGGAGTTTTCCTGTAAGAGTTCTCCTCTTGCCTCTCAGCACGTTTAGCACAGCTATCATACTGTTCATCAGGGTTTGCAGCAATTCCGGGGACGACGACAGGGGAATGGAGAGACCTGGGGAGTGCGGGGGGCGGTCAGGAGCCGCAGCCATCTGGAAAAGGGAGGTTACAGGTGGGGAACACATTGCACCAATCTCTCCCGCCATGTCCACAGGTCAGATGGTCTCCGAAATGGACGGGGAGGTCGGGCACATACGGGCATGGGACGAGAAGAAGTACGCTCGGGCCCCCCCCCCGGTCAGGCCCCCCATGTCAGAATGTACTCACAGCGCCCGATAGCCAGATCCCCGGTCACTTCGGTCTCTCCCTCCGGTCCAGCCAGGCATTCACTGTGGCGGGTGTGTCAAAAATCTGGACTTTTCTGTCTTCCTCCACTCTTAGCCTAGCCGGAAAGAGCATGGCATACTTAAGGTGTAGGATCCTAAGGCGGCGCTTGATATCTTGAAACTGAGACCTCTTCTTCTGCACTTCACTGGAGAAATCCGGGAATACCGCCACATGGCCGTTTTCTATAGGGATATTGCCCTTCTCTCTGGATAGTCGCATGATCTTATCCCGGTCTCGGAAGTTTAGGAATCTAGAAATAAATTTTACTAGGGGGGGCCCCAGCCGGCGGTGCCTTTGCTGGGATGCGGTGCGCTCTCTCCACCGCAAACATCACTGAGAACGCATCCCTGCCATAGGTATTGATCAGAAGCTTTTCTCGAAAGTCAGCCGGGTCTCCTCCTTCTGCCCGCTGAGGCAGACCAATGAAACAGAGGTTGCAGCGGCGGAGTCTGTTCTCCATTTCGTCCTGGTGGGAGTGCAACTGTTGAATCTGCCTCTGCATGTCCTCTGTAGTATGTTGCAGGGGATGCAAAATGTCCTCCGCTTCCCCTATGCGAGCCTCTGCTTCGGTAACTCTATCCCGCACAGTCGACAGATCCTGGCGCATGAGGGAAATGTCTATTTTCACCTCATCTATTTTTGCGGTGAGGGTGCCCTGAAGCATAGCCATGGCCTCCAGGACCTTCGCAGTCTCAGCCGCATATCTGTCTTCTCCCATGCACGCGGCGGCGCCATCTTGGGTCTGTTCGCCCCCCTCTCCACGCCGATATTTGGCTAATTTCTCGGCCGCTGAGGATGGTTTCTTTGGCGGCGACATATGTAGTCCCGGTCCTGGGGTTCACAGGCGACTTTGTGTGCGCTAATTTGCTGGATTCTGTGTGCAGGCTGGTATGCAGGATAGACAGCAAGAGGAGCTCTGTCTATCTGCTTCCTACTCCATCGCTTGCCAGGCCACGCCCCTCGGATCCGGTAAGAGTACACATTTCTTCTCCCCTCTCCTTAAGTGGATGGTGAAGGCACTCCTGGGTGTTACTGATTTACGTTGTGGTTATCGCATGTTCAAAGAACTATTATATGCACAATCCATGCATTTTTCTCTGTTAATCGGGATGGTATATGACTATAACGTTTATGGACAATGTTTTGATTTCCACTCTATGGACAATTGCTCATTTATATATTGCTGATTCACATTCACATGTTAATCACGTTTTGTTTATATATGGTTGCACTTTTCCATATTTATGGATATTATGTATTAATTTAGAGTTTGAAGTTTACCGACAGGTGTTATCACATTTTTACTGCATAAGTAATTTTCACTATTTTTTCTAGTGGCGCTACACTTTTTTCTATATAATTTGTTTGACCACAGTGTTGGGTACATGCTGCAGGAGGATGCGCAGCGTTTTGAAGGCTCCGATGATGGTACCCAGCTAGAGGAAGGCAGTAACGTGAGCCCAGAGAGAGGGGGTACCCAAGGACAGCAATCTGGCAGTCATGTTCCCCCAGCTGCAGCATACTGCCAGGTTTGCTACAGTGATGAGGAGGGAGGGGATGATGAGGTCACGGACTATATGTGGGTGCCTGATAGGAGAGAGGAGGAGGAGGAGGCACATCTCCAACGAGGCAGGATGCCCTCCAGGGGCCAGCTTAAGGGCAGCACACCGACTGCATCACTCCGCATGTGCAGAGCGCTGCTATCGCTGCGCGTTATTCCAAAAGTTCTTTGGTGTGGGCCTTTTTTGAGACAAGTGCATCAGATCGCACCGCTGCTATTTGTAACATATGTCTCAAGCGTATCTTGTGTGGCCAAAACATCACCCGCTTGGGCACAACATGCTTGACCAGAAATATGTCGACCTGCCATGCAGTTCGTTGGCAAGCATACCTAAAAGACCCACACCAAAGAACAAAGCGGACCTCTCCTTGCTCCTCATAAGCTGGGATCTCCAACCCCACTATACCTTCAGTCCTCTCTGAAACCTGCACTGAGAGGAATGAAGGTGTAGAATTAGGTGTGTCACAGCCAAGTACTTGCGGGCAATCTGCTATCGGTACACCAACGCCAGATTGTACCAGGCAAATTTCCCTGCCCCAGCTGCTGCACTGACTAAATAAGTTTGCTCCCAGCCATCCATATGCCCAGCGGTTGAATGCTAGCTTGACTAAATTGCTAGCACTTCAACTGCTGCCTTTTCAGTTGGTAGACTTGGCCCCCTTCCGGCTCTCTACCGGCATGTGGAAGGCAATGTCTTGGCCTCGCTGGACAGGGCGGTCAGCGGTAAGGTGCATATTATCGCTGACTCATTGTCCAGCAGGCATGGACAGAGACGTTGCCTATCTTTCACGGCGCATTGGGTGATTCTGCTGGCAGCTGGGAAGGATGCAGGACAAGGTGCAGTAGTGTTGGAGGTTGTTCCGCCACCACGTCTCCAAAATGCTACTACTGGTGATTCTGACACACCTCTCTCCTCCACCCCCTCCTCTTCTTCTTTCTCCATGGCCTCTTCCTGTGCTTGGTCCTCAGAACCAGCGGTGCTCCGTAGGCGTTCAAGGGGCTACGCAAGTACGCAGGCAAAAAGATGCCATGCAGTGCTTGAGCTGGTGTGCTTGGGGGACAGGAGCCACACTGGGGCAGAGATTCTGTCAGCTTTGCAGGGGCAGGCTCAGAGGTGGTTGACGCCACGCCAGCTTAAGCCAGAAATGGTGGTTTGCGACAATGGCACCAACCTCCTCTCTGCCCTCCGACAGGGACAACTGACCCATGTGCCCTGTTTGGCTCATGTCCTTAACTTGGTGGTGCAGCGGTTCTTGGGCAGGTACCCGGGCTTACAGGAGGTCCTGAGGCAGGCCAGGAAACTCTGTGTGCATTTCCGCTGGTCATATAATGCCAGTGCTCGGCTGGCTGACCTCCAAAAGGAATACAACCTGCCCAAGAACCGCCTAATCTGTGACATGCCCACCAGGTGGAACTCAATGCTGGCCATGCTGCAGCGGCTGCACATGCAGCAGAGGGCCATCAATGAGTATCTGTGCCAATATGGCACCAGGAGAGGGTCAGGGGAGCTTGTTTTTTTTTTGCCACGCCAGTGGGTCATGATCAGGGATGCATGCACTGTCCTGTCACCATTTGAGGAGGCCACGAGGATGGTGAGCAGTGACAGTGCATGCATCAGTGACACTGTCCCTCTTGTCCACCTGTTGGAGCACACACTGCGTGGAATAATGGACAGGGCACTTGAGGCAGAACAGAGGGGGGAAGGGGAGGACTTCCTTACCTCTCAAGGCCCCCTTTATCCAGGCAGTGTTCCTGCTGGCCCGCCTATCACACAGGAAGAGGACGAGGAGGAGGAGGATTGTGTCAGCAAGCATGGAGGTGGAGCCTAGCACTCAGCATCAGCAGCAGTCTTCAAGGGATCAATTACAGTCCCAAGAAACCCATAGACTTGTACGTGGCTGGGAGGAGATGGCTGCGGATCATGTCGTCCTGAGTGACCCAGAGGACTCCGGACCGAATGCCTCAGCAAACCTACGCTGCATGGCTTCCCTGATCCTGCAAAGCCTGCGGAAGGATCCTCTTATTCGTTTGATCAAGGAGAGGGATCATTACTGGCTGGCAACCCTCCTTGATCCACGTTACAAGGGTAAGGTTGCGGACCTTATCTTGCCGCCACAGAGGGAGCAGAGGATGAAACATCTTCTGAAGGCCTTGCAGAAACGCGTTCCCTGGTCCTGGACAACGTGTTGCTGAGGCTTCGGTCAGTCAAAGAAGGAGCGGTGGAGAAGGTGGCCGTCTGACCGATGCGTTCAGACAATTTTTTAGTCCGCAGCCCCAAGGTATGATCGGTTCCAGCAACCATCGCCAGCGTCTGATTCACATGGTGCAGGAATACATAGGGGCAGATCAGACTTGGACACCTTTCCCACTGAAAATCCTCTGGGTTACTGGGTTACTGGGTCTTGAGGATGGATCACTGGCCAGAGCTTGCACAGTATGCAATTGGGCTACTGGCCTGTCCTGCATCCATCGTTCTTTCGGAACGCACATTCAGTGCTGCTGGAGGCTTTGTAACCGATCACAGGGTGCACCTGTCCACCAAATCGGTCGATCGGCTGACCTTTATAAAAATGAATCAGTCTTGGATCACCAGCTACCAAGCATCTGATGCTGATGAAACCGAATATTTTTTTTTAGAATGGGAGATCCCTTCAAGACTGCCTATGCTGATGCTGAGTGACTATCCTGTTATGCTGAGTGACTATCCTCTTCCTTCTCAATGTTCATGCTGATAGCTTTTAAGAATATTTTTGGTTCTGGGCACCGCCACCAGTGGCTAAGGCCCAATTTTTCAGCCCCTGTTTAACAGGGGCATGTAATTACAATTTTTGATGCAATACTTTGCAGCAGGGCTCATTTCTGCGCTCCAACTATAGTATCTGTAAGGGGTTGCAGTGTTTTGGCACCAGTGCCTAAGGCCCATTTTTTCTGCCCCTGTTTAACAGGGGCGTGTAATTATGATTTTTGATGCAATAATTTGCAGCAGGGCTCATTCTTGCGCTCCAACTAAGTTTCTGTGAGGGGTTGCAGTGTTGTGGCACCAGCACCAGTGCCTAAGGCCCAATTTTTCTGCCCCTGTTTAACAGGGGCGTGTAATTACAATTTTTGATGCAATAATTTGCAGCAGGGTTCATTTATGCGCTCCAACTAGAGTTTCTGTGAGGGGTTGCAGGTTTGTGGCACCAGCACCTGTGCCTAAGGCCCAATTTTTCTGCCCCTGTTCAACAGGGGCATGTAATTACAATTCTTGATCTAATATTTCACAGCAGGGCGTTCCAGTGCCCACCAAGAGTAACTTTATATAGGGTCCTTCATTAGCCCATGTCACAGTGTTCCATAAGTGCAAGTAGGGATGAGTCGAACACCCCCCGATTCGGTTCGCACCAGAACCTGCGAACGGAACGAAAATTTGCGTGAACTATCGAACCCTGTTAAAGTCTATGGGACTCGAACGTTCGAAATCAACTGTGATAGTTTTAAAGGCTAATATGTAAGTTATTGTCCTAAAAAGGGTTTGGGGACCCGGGTCATGCTCCAGGGGACATGTATCATTGCAAAAAAAAGTTTTAAAGACCAAAGTTTTTTTGGGAGCAGTGATTTTAATGATGATTAAAGTGAAAAAAAAGGCCCTATATACTCTGAACAGCAGTATACAGACGGTGCAAACAAGACAGGGACTGTAGGTTTGTTCTTAAGTAGAATCTGTTTGTAATTTAGAACTGTTTGCTCCAGCCAAAAAATCTATTTTTAAGCTTTTTGGAAAACATATGGAAGGGTTATCACCCCTGTAACATTTGTTTTGCTGTCTGTGCTCCTGTTCAGAAGATTTCACCTCACTTTCTGTCCCAATGACAATTGGATTTTGAAAATTTCGTGTTTTTAGTGAAACAAGGAACACTTACAGGAGAGAATTTCCCTTCCTAGGGGTAGATTTCCTCTCACTTCCTGTTGTCTCCTTTCGTTTGCAAGTAGGAGTCGTTTGTAAGTTGGATGTTTGAAAGTAGGGGCCTGCAGAAATGTGGGCCTTAGGTGTTGCCACAACACTGTAAGCCCTCACAGTTACTCTTGGTGGGCGCAGGAACGGGCCCTGCTGTGAAATATTAGATCAAGAATAGTAATTACATGCCCCTGTTGAACAGGGTCAGAAAAATTGGGCCTTTGGTGGTGGACGGTGTGGTTAGGGTTGCCACCTGTCCGGGATTCACCCGCACAGTACGGGTCTTGAATCCTCTGCCCGGGTTTTGTACTGCCTGTAACCCGGGCACATGATTCAGCCCAGAACAGGGAAAGACCATTTGGGCAGGGGGGACCATCAGCACACTTGTCACTGTGAGAAAAAGCAGCATCGGCATTTGCTTGTAAAGAATACACTGTGCCTACAGTGTGTGTTCGCAATCCTAAGCTGCTTTCTGCCCCCCCCAGTCTCGTGCACTGAGATAATCGGGAGGCGGAGCTCACTGAAGATCCTGTCGGGCTGGCCAGAGGAAGAGAGGAGGTATTTTTCCCGGGAGAAAACTCCTATTGTGGACAATTGCAAAGTTTCAGGAGGATTTGTTCTTCAGGAGATGCAGTGAAGGGTTAAGTTGACAGGAGACTTGGTGGAGATAGTGAGTGTGGGGGAGGGGGAGTCTGCAGCCCGATCACATTTGACAGATAACGTCTAAGCCTGAACTGTCTGTCTATGCAAACATTCCCCAATTGTTCAGACTATATAATGTGCAGTAATTTATAACCATTCACGCAACCCCGTATATATGTGATGAGTTCACACTTCTGATTGTACAGACTCAGAGCTTGGATACCATGGGGCTATATGAATGGTCATACATTACCTTCACATTACCTGGGTATACAGAGTGCTAGGAGCTGGATTACATAGATATGTACTTACAGTTTATAACAGATTGTTTCCATCAAGTAGTACTGTTGTATGAATTATTGTTGTATATATTTTTAGTAGATGAGCATAAGAGCTTTTTTTTATTATATACATCACTATCTGACCACTTCTCAGCCCCCAACTCCCCCCAGCTTACATCACCCCCCCAGGCCACTTCATACAGACATTACTCAGAGCTGATTCCTACCCCCCCCCCAGCTGAGGGACATCATTCCATGGTCACTTTCCTTCCCTTATCTTCCCAACATCGCTCCCTGGTCACCCCATAGACACTGCAAGAAATCCCTCCCCATACTGCCCCCATCATACCCACAACACTCCTCTCCTGTACATACTGCCCCCATCATAGCCTCCACACTCCTCTCCTGTACATACTGCCCCTATCATACCCACCACACTCCTCTCCTGTACATACTGCCCCCATCATACCCTCCACACTCCTCTCCTGTACATACTGCCCCCATCATACCCACCACATTTCACTTCTGTACATACTGCCCCCATCATACCCACCACACTCCTCTCCTGTACATACTGCCCCCATCATACCCTCCACACTCCTCTCCTGTACATACTGCCCCCATCATACCCACCACACTCCTCTCCTGTACATGCTGCCCCCATCATACCCTCCACACTCCTCTCCTGTACATGCTGCCCCCATCATACCCTCCACACTCCTCTTCTGTACATACTCTGAGGATTCAGATCTAAAGGGGAACTCTGCAGATTCAGATCTAAAGGGGAACTCTGTTGAATCTGATGTAAAGGGGGACTCTTGTGATTAACTCCATATGATTAGAAATTTTATTTAATCACAAAAATATATGTACAGTGTATACTACATAAAAAAATTAGCTGTGCATTGCTTTGTACAGAGGTAATAAATTTAATCTACTACACAAAAAAAATATTGGCGCGCGCTGCTAATGTGTTCGGGTTTGGCTTGACGAAAAGGTGGCAACCCTAGGTCTGGTGGTGTTGCCACAACACTGTAAGGCCTCACAGTTACTCTTGGTGGGCGCAGGAACGGGCCCTGCTGTGAAATATTAGATCAAGAATTGTAATTACATGCCCCTGTTAAACAGGGGCTGAAAAATTGGGCCTAAGGCACTGGTGCTGGTGCCACAACACTGCAACCCCTCACAGATACTCTAGTTGGAGCACAGGAATGAGCCCTGCCGCAAAGTATTGCATCAAAAATTGTAATTACAGAAAAATTGGTCCTTAGCCACTGGTGGCGGTGCCCAGAACCAAAAATGTTCTTACAAGCTATCAGCATGAACATTGAGGAGGAAGAGGATAGTCACTCAGCATAACAGGATAGTCATTCAGCATCAGCATAGGCAGTCTTGAAGGGATCTCACATTAAAAAAAATATATATTCGGTTACATCAGCATCAGGTGCTTGGTAGCTGGTGATCCAAGACTGATTCATTTTTATGAAGGTCAGCCGATCGACCGATTCGGTGGACAGGCGCACCCTGTGACCGGCTACAAAGCCTCCAGCAGCACTGAATGTGCGTTCCGAAAGAACACTGGATGCAGGACAGGCCAGTAGCTCAATTGCATACTGTGCAAGCTCTGGCCAGTGATCCATCCTCAAGACCCAGTAACCCAGAGGATTTTCAGTGGGAAAAGTGTCCAAGTCTTATCTTGCCCCTAGGTATTCCTGCACCATGTGAATCAGACGCTGGCGATGGTTGCTGAAACCGATCATACCTTGGGGCTGCGGACTAAAAAATTGTCTGAACGCATTGTCAGATGGCCACCTTCTCCACCGCTTCTTCTGTGACTGACCGAAGCCTCAGCAACACGTTGTCCAGGACCAGGAATTTGCAACCTCCCAGGCTCTGGAAACGCGTTGCACAAACCTTTCTGCAAGGCCTCCCGAAGATGTTTCATCCTCTGCTCCCTCTGCGATGGCAAGATAAGGTCCGCAACCTTACCCTTGTAACGTGGATCAAGGAGGGTTGCCAGCCAGTAATGAGCCCTCTCCTTGATACCACGAATACGAGGATCCTTCCGCAGGCTTTGCAGGATCAGGGAGGCCATGCAGCGTAGGTTTGCTGAGGCATTCGGTCCGCAGTCCTCTGGGTCACTAAGGACGACATGATCCGCAGCCACCTTCTCCCACCCACGTACAAGTCCATGGGTTTCTTCGGACTGTAAATGATCCCTTGAAGACTGCTGCTGATGCTGAGTGCTAGGCTCCACTTCCATGCTGACACAATCCTCCTCCTCCTCGTCCTCTTCCTGTGTGATCGGCGGGCACGCAGAAACACTGTCTGGATAAAGGGGGCCTTGAGAGGTAAGGAAGTCCTCCTCTTCCTGCCTCTGTTCTGCCTCAAGTGCCCTGTCCATTATTCCATGCAGCGTGTGCTCCAACAGGTGGACAATAGGGACAGTGTCACAGTGACAGTGCATGCATCCCTGATCATGGCCCACTGGCGTGGGGAAAAAAAACAAGCTCCCCTGACCCTGTCCTGGTGTCATATTGGCAAAGATACTCATTGATGGCTCTCTGCTGCATGTGCAGCCGATGCAGCATGGCCAACGTTGAGTTCCACCTGGTGGGCATGTCACAGATTAGGCGGTTCTTGGGCAGGTTAAATTCCTTTTGGAGGTCAGCCAGCCGAGCACTGGCATTATATGACCGGCAGGGCGGAGAGGAGGTTGGTGCCATTGTCGCAAACCACCATTCCTGGCTTAAGCTGGCTTGGCGTCAACCACCTCTGAGCCTGCCCCTGCAGAGCTGACAGAATCTCTGCCCCAGTGTCACTCCTGTCCCCCAAGCACACCAGCTCAAGCACCGCATGGCATCTTTTTGCCTGCGTGCTTGCGTAGCCCCTTGAACGCCTACGGAGCACTGCTGGTTCCGAGGACAAATCAGCACAGGAAGAGGCCATGGAGGAAGAAGAAGAAGAGGAGGGGGTGGAGGAGAGAGGTGTGGCAGAATCACCACTAGTAGAATTTTAGAGGCGTGGTGGCGGAACAACCTCCAACACTACTGCACCCTGTCCTGCATCCTTCCCAGCTGCCAGCAGCGCCCCCCAGTGCGCGGTGAAAGATAGGTAACCTCCCTGCCCATGCCTACTGGACCATGAGTCAGCGGTAATATGCACCTTACCACTGACCGCCCTGTCCAGCGAGGCATGGACATTGCCTTCCACATGACGGTAGAGAGCCGGAATCGCCTTCCGTGAAAAAAAGTGGCGTTTGGGAACCTGCCACTGAGGTACCGCACATTTCACAAACTCACGGAAGGGGGCAGAGTCTACCAACTGAAAAGGCAGCAGTTGAAGTGCTAGCAATTTAGCCAAGCTAGCATTCAACCGCTGGGCATGTGGATGGCTGGGAGCAAACATCTTTTGCCGGTGGAGCAACTGGGGTAGGGAAATCTGCCTGCTAGAATCGGACGTTGGTGTACCGATAGCAGATTGCCCGCAAGTACTTGGCAGTGGCACACCTGTTGCCAACGGGCTGCATGGGAGCTCGACATATGTCTGATTAAGCATGTGGTGCCCAAGCGCTTGCTGTCTAGTCCACGCTTGATACGCTTCAGACATATGTTGCAAATAGCAATGGTGCGATCTGCTGCACACGTCTCAAAAAAGGACCACACCGAAGAACTTTTGGAATAACGCGCAGAGTCACCAGCGCCCTGCACTTGCGGAGCTCTGCGGTGTGATGCAGTCATTTGGCTGGCCTTAAGCTGGCCCCTGGAGGGCAACCTGCCTCGTTGGAGATGTGCCTCCTCCTCCTCCGCCTCCTCCTCCTCTCTCCTATCAGGTAACCACGTAGAGTCAGTGAGCTCATCATCCCCTCCCTCCTCATCACTGGAGCAAACCTGGCAGTATGCTGCAGCTGGGGGAACATGACTGCCAGTTTGTTGTCCTTCTTGGGCAACCCCTTTCTCTGGGCTCACGTTACTGCCTTCCTTAAGCTGGTTACCATCATCGGAGCCTTCAAAACGCTGCGCATCCTCCTGCAGCATGTACCCGACACTGTAGTCGAACAGTTCGGGGGACTCCTCCGGTGGGGCTAGGGAAGGAGTAACTGATGATGACCTTGAGTCCAAGGAATAGGCCGCTTTGGCACCTGCATTGGCAGCCAAGGTAGCCTGGGTGACAGAGGATGAGGAGGATGAGGACGGCTTGGTCATCCACTCTACCAACTCTTCGGCATGTTGTGGCTCAACACAGCCAGCTGCTGAGAAAAAGGACAAGCGTGCCCCACGGCCACGTGCTGATGAGGATGCACCATGTCCACGACCAGCACTGTTGCCTCTAGACACAGAGCCTGCTTGCCCTCTTTTATTGGCCTGTGAGTGTCTGCCTCTCCTTGTTGGCCTTCCAGACATACTGTCTTTGATGTATTGGAATAGGTACACAAGGAATGGCCTGCAGTGAGATGTAACTGCACAAAGCTGAGATGTGTATATATATATATATATATATATATATATACTGATTATACTGCAGCTAGCTGAATCACCTGCCTGCCTGCAGTATTTTTAGGAAGAAAACAACAGGAATTGTCTGCAGTGAGCTTTAGCTGCACACTGTGCCCAGTATACAGTACACTAATATACTGCAGCTAGCTGAATCAGCTGCCTGCCTGTGGTATTATTAGGAATAGAACACCAGCAATTGTCTGCAGTTAGCTTTAGTTGCACACTGTGCACAGGATACAGTACACTGACTGAAAATACTTCAGCTGCCTGCCTGTGGCATTATTAGGAAGAGAACACCAGCAATTGTCTGCAGTTAGCTTTAGTTTCACACTGTGCACAGGATACAGTACACTGACTG
This sequence comes from Rana muscosa, assembly GCA_029206835.1. NCBI lineage: Eukaryota > Metazoa > Chordata > Amphibia > Anura > Ranidae > Rana > Rana muscosa. The sequence goes on along the minus strand of CM055116.1, from coordinate 928,557,962 downwards.
AAAATCTGCAGCTGCCTGCCTGTGGTATTATTAGGAAGAGAACACCAGCTATTGTGTGCAGTAAGCTTTAGTTGCACACTGTGCACAGGATACAGTACACTGACTGAAAATACTGCAGCTGCCTGCCTGTAAGTATATTAGGAAAAGAATAACAGGAACGGATCTAGCTAAACTGAATACAGTGTATATATACACTGCTCAAAAAATTTAAGGAACACTTTGAAAACACATTAGATCTCAACGGGCAAAAATCTCATGCTGGATATCTATACTAATATGGACTGGGTAATGTGTTAGGAAAGAAAGGATGGCACATCATTTGATGGAAATTAAAATTATCCACCTACAGAGGGCTGAATTCAAAGACACCCCGAAAATCAAAGTGAAAAATATATGCAGCAAGCTAGTCCATTTTGCTGAAATTTCATTGCAACAACTCAAAATGGTCCTCAGTAGTTTGTATGGCCCCCAAGTGCTTGTATGCATGCCTGACAACATCAGGGCATACTCCTAATGAGACGACGGATGGTGTCCTGGGGTATTTCCTCCCAGATCTGGACCAGAGCATCACTGAGCTCCTGAACAGACTGAGGTGCAACCTGGCGGCACCGGATGGACCAAAAATTCATGTCCCAGAGGTGTTCTTTTGGATTTAGGTGAGGTGAGCGTGGGGGCCATTCAATGGTATCAATTTCTTCATCCTCCAGGAACTGGCTGCATGCTCTCGCCACATGAGGCCGGGCATTGTCGTGCACCAGGAGGAACCCAGGACCCACTGCACCAGTGTAGGGTCTGACAATGGGTCCAAGGATTTCATCCCGATACCTAATGGCAGTCAGGGTTCCATTGTGTAGCCTGTAGAGGTCTGTGCGTCCCTCCATGGATATGCCTCCCCAGACCATCACTGACCCACCACCAAACCGGTCATGCTGAACGATGTTACAGGCAGCATAAAGTTCTCCGCGGCTTCTCCAGACCCTTTCACGTTTGTCACATATGCTCAGGGTTAACCTGCTCTCATCTGTGAAAAGCATGGGGCACCAGTGGTGGACCTGCCAATTCTGGTGTTCAATGGAAAATGCCAATCGAGCTCCACAGTGTCCGGCAGTGAGCACAGAGCACACTAGAGGACGTTGGGCCCTCAGGCCACCCCCATGAAGTCTGTTTCTGATTGTTTGGTCAGAGACATTCACACCAGTAGCCTGCTGGATGTCATTTTTGTAGGGCTCTGGCAGTGCTCATCCTGTTCCTCCTTGCACAAAGGAGCAGATACCGGTTCTGCTGATGGGTTAAGGACCTTCTACGGCTCTGTCCAGCTCTCCTAGAGTAACTGCCTGTCTCCTGGAATCTCCTCCATGCTCTTGAGACTGTGCTGGGAGACAGGGCAAACCTTCTGGCAATGACACGTATTGATGTGCCATCCTGGAAGAGTTGGACTGCCTTTGCAACCTTTATAGTGTCGAAGTATTGCCTCGTGCTACCAGTAGTGACACTGACCCTAGCCAAATGCAAAACTAGTGAAATACAGTCAGAAAAGATGAGATGGGGAAAAAAATGACACCTCCACCTGAAAAACCATTCCTGTTTTGGAGGTCGTCTCATTGTTGCCCATCTAGTGCACCTGTTGTTAATTTTAATTAACAGCAAAGCAGCTGAAACTGATTAACAACCCCCTCTGTATACACCCCTCCCCCTCTGCTACTTAACTGACCAGATCAATATCCCAGGAGTTCTGATTCAAATGTGTTCCTTAAATTTTTTTGAGCAGTGTATATATACAACACCTGGGATGCATATATATACTAAACACACTGACTGCAGCTAACTGACTCGCCTGCCTGCTCTATCTAACTCAAATGAAATTACACTGTCTCTCTCTCTATCTCTATCTTCTCAGCACGCCAGGACACACTACACAAGGCCGACTTCCAGGCGGCCTTTTATAGTGTGGGGCGTGTACTAAATCCCCTGAGGCATAATTGGCCAAAGCCATCCTGCCTTTGGCCAATTATGGCTCTCCGTTGTTACCGCGCTGTGATTGGCCAAAGCATGCGGGCCATAGTGCATGCTTGGCCAATCATCAGCCAGCAATGCACTGCGATGCCGCAGTGAATTATGGGCCGTGACGCGCCACTCTAATTTGGCCCATAATGTTCGTAATTCGACGTACGGTCGAACGGCCGATGTTCGAGTCGAACTTACGTTCGACTCGAACTCGAAGCTCATCCCTACACACAACCTACATCTCTGTATGTAACAAAATCCTTGTCTTGAATTATACAAAAAATGCGGTAAGCAGTCCATTAAAATTAGTGGGTTGTCTTACCGCAACGCACAGTAACATGGGAAAAATGCACATAAAAGTATATACGCTGCCGCATTACACAAATGTGAACCTAGACTTTGAGTTGTAATATGAACTTGCTGCAACACTAAACAGCAAATACTGCAATGCAAGCATAAGACATTACATAAAATGTCCTAAATATATGTAGCAACATAAACTATTGCACCATCTACATAGAATGTCATGAAGCAGGATAACACTGTGGTAAAGGGTAGATACCACCAAAGGCCCATAAGTCCAACAAATCTCATGCAAATGGTTTAGCGTTGTAACATGGTTAGATTTGTTATTTCTGTGGTATAGGATAAAACCTACTACAATTAGTGGAAAGGTAGAACACATGCCATGTACAAAAGTTCAGGGGTCTATGTATAAAATTTTAGCCATAAGGGTTCTTAGGAATTCATACGTGCACAACAAATTGTATTGTTTATATTATCTCCTACAAACATCTTTCTAATGGAGGAGAGAGTCAAGCCTCGTACACACGGCCGAGTTTCTCGTCGTTAAAAACACGTCGTTTTTTTCGACGAGATTCTTGTTAACCTTGACGAGTTTCTCGTCAAGCTTTCCATGCGTACACACTGACAATTCCAAATTTCCTTGTTGTTCAGCGCGGTCACGTCCAGCACGTACGGCGGCAGTATAAAGGGGAAGATCGATTTCCCTGGCGACACCCCTTGGGCTGCTTTTGCTGATCTCGTGTTACCGCGTGTGAAGTAAAAGTTTGGGAAGAGACGATTCGCGCTTTTCAGTCTTCGTGCTTTTCAGTTTGTTTTCTGCGGTTCAGTTTGTGCTTGTGGGTTCGTATCTTGTCTTTCAGGGCGTGTAGGCAGGTCGTATCTGTTTTACAGTGCGTTCTTGCCCGTTCGTTTCTGATTTTCAGTTCGTTCTTCATAGGCCTTGCTGTTCTAAAGTGCGTTCTGTTCTGTACGTTCTGATCAGACGACCGTTTCCTAGCCATGCCGCGGGTACGTTCTCGTCGTCGAGTTCGTGCTGTGCGGGCGCTTGGCGTTGGTCTGCTTGTTTTGGACCAAGACCAGTCCATGAACGGGGTGAGGAGGAGTTCATGGACCAAGAATTGGTTGCTCCAGCGGGACCAATTCTGCCATATGCCTCTGCTGCGGGAGATCGTCGAGAATAATCCTGAGGACTACAGGAATTTTCTGCGGATATCTGACCCCGTTTTTCAGCATCTGTTGGCTTTGGTATCCCCCTATATTACCAGGCAGGACACCGTTATGCGGGAAGCCATCAGTATTGAGCAGAGGCTCATTGCCACGTTACGTTACCTGGCAACAGGGAGAAGTCTTCAGGACTTGAAGTTCACGACAGGCATCTCCCCCCAGGCTCTGGGCCTCATAATCCCAGACACCTGTTCTGCCATTATACAAGTCCTGCAGGAGGACTATATTAGGGTAAGTTTTCTCCATTAACATCACATTTTATGTATTTCATGTATGCTAATGTATTGTATTGTATTTCTTTCATCCTTCCCTAATTACCATGATTGTAATATGTTGAGAATGTCCCCTTTGTCCTCATGCATGCTGGAAGCTTTTAAATGCCCCTTTTTTCTCCTCCATGCATATTTCCCTTTACTAACCTCTCCAGCAGTGGCGACTGCTGCTCCAAATGTTTGGGGGGCCACCCCCAAATTAGATATATAAACTTCCTCCTTTTTTGCGACTGTGCCTATTAAACGCCACCAGTTGCCGCCTCCAATGCAGCCATTTTGCCCATTCCAATGCAGCCATTTTGCCCCTTCCAATGCAGCCATTTTGTCCCCTTCAATGCAGCCATTTTGTCCCCTTCAATGCAGCCATTTTGCCCCCTCCAATGCAGCCAGTTCCCCCCCAGCCCTGCACTTACCTTCTTCTGGTCCGCGCCATCCTTCTTCTGTCCTTGATGTCTTTTCCTGCCCTCGATGTTGCATCAGCCAATCATGTTACCTTTAAACAGACTTGGTGAACATGATTGCCAGAGCAGCCTGTCAGTGTTTACCCAAGGAATGCCCCCTGGGTCCCCTATTTAACTTTTAGCAACCCAATTACATCCCTCAGGCTGTAATCGCCAAGCCTATTTGCCCCCCTGTTTCTGATATGCAATTTTCACCCCATAAATGCCACAGTTATTCATATGGCCGTCGCTCAACAGGGGGCCATCCACCTAAATAGTGGGCGGCATTGACAATACATAGGTTAATGCAAGGCATGAACCTATGTATTGTTCTGAGTGACGGGCGCAGGAGAGAGGGGGCAGTGCTCCAGCGCCCACTCTGGACGCACCGCCACTGCAATGCTATCCTGTGGCCAAACACATCTCCCCCCCCCAAATTTGTTTAGAATGGACCATCAGAGGGGGTGATGAATGTGAAACTTGAGCCTTCCATTATACTTAGTCAAAACACCTTAAACTGAGATTTTGATTGATGTTGGCCTCGAATGTATTTTCTTATAATCTGCTTGCAATGTTATGTTTTAAATTTCAATTTTTTTTTCATCTTGTTTGACTCCCCAGCTTCCTTCCACGCCACAGGAATGGCAGACTGTGGCATCGGAGTTTGCCACGCGGTGGGACTTCCCCAACTGCGGTGGTGCCATTGACGGGAAGCACGTCCGCATCGTGCCGCCACCCCATTCTGGGTCCTACTTCTTCAACTACAAGGGGTTTTATAGCATTGTGCTGATGGCGGTGGTGTCAGCACGGTGTGAATTCCTCTATGTGGATGTAGGGAAGAATGGCCGGATGTCCGATGGGGGATCCTTCATCCAGACGGAGTTTGCCCTCCGTCTCCAGAGTGACGACCTTGCATTGCCACCAGATGCAGGGAATGTTGAAGGACTTCCCTTTGTTTTTTTGGCTGATGAAGCCTTCGGACTCGGACTGCACCTCATGAGGCCATTTCCACAGAGGACCCTGACCCCAGAGAAGAGGGTGTTCAATTACTGGCTGGCCAGGGGCCGAAGAGTCGTTGAAAAGGCCTTCGGGATAATGGCCAGCCGGTTCCGCCTTTTTATGACTCCAATCCACTTGGCGGAGTACAAGATAAACTATGTCGTTATATGCTGCTGTGTGCTCCATAATTTTCTGTGCCGAAAATCAAGTAATTATATGGCCTCAGTATTGCCTGAGGCAGGACTTTCATATGCCAATCCCCTGCCGGGCCTCGAATCTGCCCGTCCTGGCTTGCCCCCCCAAAATGCCCGTGAGGTTCGGGATAAATATATGGAATTTTTCACGGGTAGGGGGGCAATTCCTATGCCAGGCCATGAGTAAAGATTGGTGCATAAAGAAATCATTAAAAATCATTTTTTATCTTGTAACTTTGTTTTTTTCCTGTCTCCTAGTTTGTCTTAGTGCATTTGTAGTGACAAGTTTTTTTTTCCTTTAGTAAATAACAACCATTTCACTATGAACCACAAAAATATACCCAAATAAGGTTAGAGCGTATTTGAAAAAGAAGCTACACTTTGTTTGTGTTCAAAAATTTTACTCTGTGCACATTCACACACATGGTAAATCCTTTTTTTTTTTTTTGGCTGGCCACAAACCGGCAATTTTTTTTTAATGAAAATACAAAACCATCAGTTGCATTCCAAAAAGTACAACATTGGATACCTCTGGGCAATATGAGACATTCACTTACACAAAATATGTCTCTATCTTGCCGTCCTAATATGGGGTATTGGCACCCCTGGCCAAGCCAAAAATTGAATATGCATACAATTTGAAGTCATTTCCAATAGGGATTTGAGACTCCTGATCCCTATTGTCAACATGTGCTATCTGCCATCAGGGGTGATCAATTGACGTGTTTTGTGGGTGCAACCCCTTCTTCAGTTCACCTACTTGAGATACGAGGAAGGGGTTGCACCCCCAAAAGATGTACATGGATATCCCCTGATGGCACATGTTGACACACTGTGTGCATATTCAATTTTTGGCTGGTTTGATTGTCTAAAAGAGAATAAAAGGGGAAGAACAATCTGTAAACAAAAATGGGGGTTTTGATGCCTTATTCAATTCTCCCCAAAACATCTAGGATGTCTTTAAAGGTTTGATCCATCACATGAATTCTTTGTTTAATTCTGTCCAGTTCTGTGCTACATTCCATCACTTGCTGTATGATTCGTAGGGCACTGTCAGCAGAGAAACGTGTACTTTCTTTCAGCACAACATTTACATCCCCTAAAAACAAAATAAAAAAGTATTATAACTCTGCAGGCCTACATCTCTTACCTGAAGCTGTGGTGACAGACAGATACTGACCTGTTGTGGTGACCAGTTCCACCACGTCATCCACTTCTCCTTCCTGCACTTCTCCTTCCTCCACCTCTTCAACTTCCTCAACATCCTTAGGATGTGGGTCTTTGTGAGGTTGGGGTTGTTTCGAAGCTGTGGGGTTCCTGTGCTCCCCGGAGTGTTCTCCTCCCTGTCTTCTCTCCCCTATGAGAATCAAACAAAAGGTCTATTTATCACACTGAAATTCTCTATGAAAACTAAAAACAGGCTAAATTGCTTGGAAGTGGGGTACAAGTGTCTGTTTGTGTGGAATTTTCACATAAAGACATTATTTCTTCCCAAAAATATGTTTAGTATTCACCTTTGGCTGTCAATTTTGAGACATGGAGGCACCACAAAAATTCACTGATGCACCTGTGTGGGACACCCAAAAAAGGCAGTTCTGGTGGGCCACACTATAGTGCTCAAAAGTACAGATGTGGAACCAGCTGCTGAGTGTCCTCTCCTTTACACTGATTAAAGTTTGCATTTCATTCTCTTTACAAACACATCATCTAGCCAACAATGTAAGAACAACAATTGAATCAAAACAGGCAGATGTCTAATTTAATTTAACCCTGTAAAATCTCCAAAAAACGAGGATAGTGGGCGAACGATGTGTCTGTAACGAACGATTACTGTGCCCAACCAAGTTCAAACTATGACATTTTGTAAGGTAGTACAATAGAAAAATGCAATAACATGGAGCAACATGTAAGTTGTGAAATACAATAATAGGAAAAATGTGGAAAAGGTACTTACTTTTTCCTAGCATTCTCTTAATGCTCCTTAACTGCTCTGGCTCCCTCAGTTTGAGGTCAGACCACCTCTTTCTGAGCTGCTCATTTGATCGTTTCACCCCGAAATTCTTCTTCAGACTCTTCACGACTTTCTTCATGATTTTGGCCTTCCTTCTATTAGGTTTGCTATACGGCCCATGCTTTGCGTCATAATCCGACTTTAGCAATATGTCCACCATCTCCGCCATCTCCACATAAGACATATTAGATGCCTTGAATCTCCTCCCTGGTCGTGACGTTTCCTCAGTCTCCGGGCTTGTCTCCTCCTCGTTATTTGAGGAATTATCAGACACCTGCTGTGAATCCGCCATATCTGTCTGCGCGCCGAAAGAGAAGGGGCGGGGAAAAGATGTTAGTTAGAACGTCATGGGCGGGCGACGTGTGCGGAGCGACGTGTGCGTAGTTTTACGCATGCGTGGTGTATATATAGCAAACACACATGTGACTATACTACGTTCGGTGTGCGGAGAGAGGAGTTCAAGTGACGGACGTGCGAACGAAGGTATGTGATTTTGTGACTTTGATAAATTGGTGGCCTATACTGTCTTGAGAATGTTGGAGGATATATGGTGAATAAGATTTTAAGGAGGTTAGACTGTGTGCCTCACATTATTTATTCTAATTTTTTTTCGACTTGCAGACCCAAAATGAATGTCTTTATAAGTGACAAGGAATTTCTTGTGGAATTTATAGACCGGGTAAGGGAGCTGCCCGCTCTGTGGGAAACAAAAAACCGCATCCATAAAAAAAAGGGGTACGAAAAGCAGCGCTGGAGAGCCTGCTCCCATTTGTGCATACCAAGGTGCCCACAGCCACAGCAAAACAGGTGGACACTAAAATTGGGAGCTTGAGAGGCACATACAGGACTGGCATAAAAGCAGTGCAGCGCAGCAAAAAAAATAAATTTAAATAAAAATAAAAATAAAACCCAAAATAAATCATAAAAAACAAACAATAATACTGAGAACGGTAGTAAATAGTTAAAAACAATGTGTCCATAGAATTCCTCTTAGCAAGAATAGAAGCCCAAGACAGTGTCCATATAGGAAGTGACTCCTAAAGATTATCAAATGGTGACTTATGTGATATTCCTCCACCACCGAAATAGGTTTGCAGCTCACCTCAGAGCATGGACCCCTGAACCAGTCAGTCAGGTCATGCAAGCATGTTTCCCTTGTGGGACAAATATTCCAAGGTAGATAAACTCAGGAAGGCAATACGATAGGGGGAATCCACAGGTCACTAGATCAGAGCTCCGGTCCGGGTGTAATAATATGCAAGAGAATATATAGAGATCTAATGCTCTCCGTATGGTACAACATATGTTTATTTTAAAAAAAGAAGAAATGCACTTACATACATAGCACTGTATAAACCCCAGTGCATGGGAATGCCGGCATGTAATAAAACGAGTGACCAGGTGTAACGAGTGTCAGCATGGAAGAGAGGCGCGGGTGACGTCACATCTGCTCACGTATTCCGTACGCGTTGCGTCCTAGCACTGGGCGGGACTTCATCAGCGGTACGGAACAGCGTGAATCACCCGCTATAAATATCAATGGAACGTGGAACCGGCCAATCACAGCACAATCAACAATCGATTGTCATGGAAACCCTGCCAGCAGGGGAATAAGACGGAGGCCGGTACGGACCAAAATGAAGAAAAAAGCAAAGATCCCTTTAAAAGGGAAAAACTTTACTGCACCACTTGCGTGGAGCATATAATTTTGCTCAATCGATTATCAAATCAAGAAACAAATGAACAGTATGTGAATCGTAACCCACGTCTCCTGCTGACACTGAAAATACAATATATACTATCCCAATATATTAAGAAAAAATTTAAAAGAAGGGAAAGATAGCTGGAATCAGGGAAATCAGTGACAGGTCATGCATATCTAAAATACACTGTTGACCCTATTGAAAAATTCCTAAACAAATAATTTAAAAAAATATACATATAAATAATGTAAAATGAGCATAATAAAATACCACAGAAATTCATTTTAAAATCAGGCAAAATAAAATAAAATATGGCAAAATTAAAAATTCAACGATCAGAGATAAAACAATTTAAATCAAATTCAACATTCAAGCCAGCAGGTACTAAAACTTGTGTCTCGTGTATCCACTGAGATTCCCTGCGGCTTAACTGGCGTATAAAACTACCACCTCTCCAATGTTTGATTACTCGTTCGATGCCCCAAAATTTCAAACCTCTAGGGTTTTGATTATGCATCAATTTAAAATGTCTAGACACATTGTGTGTTTTAACTCCTCTTTTAATGTTGTTCACATGCTCCCCTAGACGAACGTGAAGTGGTCTAGAGGTTCTACCAATATACTGAAGACCACATTCGCATTCTAGCATGTAAACAACACCTATAGTGGTGCACGTAATCAACTGACCTATCTTATATGATTTTTTGGTAGCAGTGGCAAGAAAATCTTTCCTCTTTTTTATATTGCACTTAGAATGCTTGCAGGCTGTGCATCGCCCGCAAGCATAAAAACCAGCGAGGAAGGAGAAGAGTCTGTTTTCAGAATGCACTGGGGGGTCAACAACTCCTGGTGCCAGACAATCACGCAAAGACGGAGCTTTCTTATAGATAAATGCTGGGCGTGATGGCAACAGCGGGCCCAAAACCTTGTCTTGCTTTAGTATTGACCAGTTATTTGAAACAAGTTTTTCAAATTTCTTATATTGTACGTTATAATTGAGTACCATTTTGAAATTCGAGATACTAATATTGGTTTCTCTGACTTTATCAGCTACCAATGATCCCCTATCCAAGGAACGTACATTCTCTATCTCTTTATCTAAAGAGTCCCTATTATACCCTTTCTGTTGGAATCTGGATGACAAAATCTGTGCCTGTGTGAGAAAGTCCTCCTCCCTTGTGCAATTTCGCCTGAGCCTAATAAACTGACCTTTCGGTATATTGCATAGCCACGATTTATGGTGGCAACTATCAAGTGGTATGTATGCATTACGATCAGTAGGCTTAAGATAATTACACAGGCGGAATTGCTCACTATCCTTCCAGATTTCCAAATCTAGGAACACAATATTTTTCATACTAATATTCCAGGTTAATTTAATATTCTTGGTATTCTCATTCATTGTCCCGATAAAGTAATCAAGACTGGGACGATCCCCCTCCCAAATTAGAATGAGATCGTCTATGTACCTTTTGTAACAGACTAACTGGGGGGGACGATTCTTGAAAACCACGTCCTCCTCCCAGTGGGCCATAAAAAGGTTGGCCACACTGGGAGCAAAACGGGCTCCCATCGCGACCCCCCTTGTCTGCAAAAAGAACTGACGATTGTACCAAAAATTATTTCTAGATAAACAAAAACCCAGACTGGTCAAAAGAAAATCCTTATGTTTAGCCGGAAGATCTGAAGATGCTAAAGCCCACTGCACGGAAGACAAAGCATCCTCATGTCCTATTATAGTGTACAGTGAGCCTACATCCGCAGTGACAAGGATACTGGATGGTGAGCATGTGACAGCCTCCAATAATTGAATAATATGTTTGGTGTCCCTAAGGTAGGCTCTAGTTTCTGACACCAGGGGTTGCAGAAATGAATCTATATACTGCCCCACTCTCGAGCTAATGGAGTCAATGCCATTAACGATAGGCCTCCCCGGAGGGTTGGCACTATCCTTATGGATTTTTGGAAGGCAGTATATGATTGGTGTTCTACAGAACAAAGGATCTAAATAGAGGGCCTCCTTTTTATTAAGGACACCCATAGTTTGTCCTGATTCTACTAACAGATGAAGCTCATCCTTATATGTCAGCATAGGATCCCTATTCAAAATACGGTAAGTATCATGATCACTCAATAACCGATCCATTTCTGCTGTATAAACAGCTTTATCTAGAATAACCAATCCACCCCCTTTATCCGCCGGACGGATAATAATTTCTTTACGTTTTTCTAGAGATTCCATCCCCTTTTTAATGTACTGTGGGTCCATCACTTTCCTTATCCTCATTTTATCTAAGTCATTGAACATCATATGTTTAAACACCTCTAAGTATTTATTATCAACATTCAGAGGGTTAAAAGTGGACTTATTACGTAGGTTGGAGTGGACACCATCAGCTACTCTAGTTGATTTTATGGGGTTAGTCAAAAAATATTTTTTCATATTGAGGTTTCTAACAAATTTTTGAATGTTGACATAAGTTTGGAATTTATTGAGATTTTTTGTTGGGGCAAACTTCAAACCCCTATCCAACACTCGTAACTCGTCATCATCCAAAGTGCAACTGCTCAAATTATAGATCCCTGTGCCTATTGGGGTTTTGGTCTTTTGTATTCTCCTTCCCCCTCTCCTTCCTCTCTGGCCTTTCTTTTTTGAGATTGACCATTTCCTTGTGGAATCTGTTGAGGTTGGTGCCTCCACCAATCGCCTGGGTTCGGTTGGTATGAGGGACCCCTCCCTGACCCTTGGTTCGATTGATTGTACGGAGGACCCCTCCCTGGCCCACTCTGGGCCCCTGAAAAATCCCCTCCCTCCCTTATAGCCTGATTTTGGAGGGGGGTAAATCTATTTATAATAGGTACCTGACCACCTCGTGGGAATGTAGGTTTGCCTCTATTTTGATTATGAGAATAGGGGGCTTGATCATATCCATGACTCTCCCAACCATGGGGGGATTCATATTGATATTGATGGTGGGGGTAATTTCTAGATAGAGATTGATAAGAGGATGAATTTCCTCTTTTACCTCTACCACCACCTCTCTTTCCCCTAAAGTTATTACCTCTATATGGCTGATCTCCCCTCTGGGGCGGGGGGCCTACTACAGAATAATCATAACTATGAATCGTTTCTCTAATAGGGGTGGGGGCAGATGATGGAATAATGTCCTGAATAGGAACATTATCTGAGACAAGCGGGTTGGAAACGTTGACATTTTGCCATTTAAAAATATTGCCTTTATTAAAATCATCAAAATCCCGGATGAATTTTTTCTTTTTCTTATTTTGGATTTCTATATCCCATTTACACAATTTGTTTTTGAGTTCAGCTGATAACCGCAGGAACTCTTCACTTTCTTTGAGGGGTTCTATAAGATTTTTTATGTCCCGAATCTGAGATTCTATCGCTAACATTTTTCTTTCTTTACGTGAAAGTAAAAATTCTAGCAATTGTAAACCTTTTAGGACAAAAAATTCTCCCCACTCTTTCATCGACTCATCATCTAAGAGCCCATCATTAGGTGGGACATCCCATCTTAAACGGCGTGGAACCAGTTTAGCAGCCAAATACTGTCTAAAAGATGCAATGTCCCACCATATTTTAACCTTTTTCTCAAATAAGTGGCCCAATTTTTTGAACGAATGAGCCACATCATTAATTTGTTCATTGGGTGGGGTTCGGGAAAAAACATCCCCTAATTTGACCTCACGTATCTCTAGATATTGAAATACATCCATAAATGCAGCTGAATTGTGATATATTGATAAACAAGCAGTACTAAAGCAGATCAACCAGCGCAAATAAAATTAACACAAAAAGAATTGCAGCTGAACACTGAGGGTCAAAATATCAAATCCCCAAGTAAACTGGCATAAAAGCAGTGCAGCGCAGCAAAAAAAATAAATTTAAATAAAAATAAAAATAAAACCCAAAATAAATCATAAAAAACAAACAATAATACTGAGAACGGTAGTAAATAGTTAAAAACAATGTGTCCATAGAATTCCTCTTAGCAAGAATAGAAGCCCAAGACAGTGTCCATATAGGAAGTGACTCCTAAAGATTATCAAATGGTGACTTATGTGATATTCCTCCACCACCGAAATAGGTTTGCAGCTCACCTCAGAGCATGGACCCCTGAACCAGTCAGTCAGGTCATGCAAGCATGTTTCCCTTGTGGGACAAATATTCCAAGGTAGATAAACTCAGGAAGGCAATACGATAGGGGGAATCCACAGGTCACTAGATCAGAGCTCCGGTCCGGGTGTAATAATATGCAAGAGAATATATAGAGATCTAATGCTCTCCGTATGGTACAACATATGTTTATTTTAAAAAAAGAAGAAATGCACTTACATACATAGCACTGTATAAACCCCAGTGCATGGGAATGCCGGCATGTAATAAAACGAGTGACCAGGTGTAACGAGTGTCAGCATGGAAGAGAGGCGCGGGTGACGTCACATCTGCTCACGTATTCCGTACGCGTTGCGTCCTAGCACTGGGTGGGACTTCATCAGCGGTACGGAACAGCGTGAATCACCCGCTATAAATATCAATGGAACGTGGAACCGGCCAATCACAGCACAATCAACAATCGATTGTCATGGAAACCCTGCCAGCAGGGGAATAAGACGGAGGCCGGTACGGACCAAAATGAAGAAAAAAGCAAAGATCCCTTTAAAAGGGAAAAACTTTACTGCACCACTTGCGTGGAGCATATAATTTTGCTCAATCGATTATCAAATCAAGAAACAAATGAACAGTATGTGAATCGTAACCCACGTCTCCTGCTGACACTGAAAATACAATATATACTATCCCAATATATTAAGAAAAAATTTAAAAGAAGGGAAAGATAGCTGGAATCAGGGAAATCAGTGACAGGTCATGCATATCTAAAATACACTGTTGACCCTATTGAAAAATTCCTAAACAAATAATTTAAAAAAATATACATATAAATAATGTAAAATGAGCATAATAAAATACCACAGAAATTCATTTTAAAATCAGGCAAAATAAAATAAAATATGGCAAAATTAAAAATTCAACGATCAGTGATAAAACAATTTAAATCAAATTCAACATTCAAGCCAGCAGGTACTAAAACTTGTGTCTCGTGTATCCACTGAGATTCCCTGCGGCTTAACTGGCGTATAAAACTACCACCTCTCCAATGTTTGATTACTCGTTCGATGCCCCAAAATTTCAAACCTCTAGGGTTTTGATTATGCATCAATTTAAAATGTCTAGACACATTGTGTGTTTTAACTCCTCTTTTAATGTTGTTCACATGCTGCCCTAGACGAACGTGAAGTGGTCTAGAGGTTCTACCAATATACTGAAGACCACATTCGCATTCTAGCATGTAAACAACACCTATAGTGGTGCACGTAATCAACTGACCTATCTTATATGATTTTTTGGTAGCAGTGGCAAGAAAATCTTTCCTCTTTTTTATATTGCACTTAGAATGCTTGCAGGCTGTGCATCGCCCGCAAGCATAAAAACCAGCGAGGAAGGAGAAGAGTCTGTTTTCAGAATGCACTGGGGGGTCAACAACTCCTGGTGCCAGACAATCACGCAAAGACGGAGCTTTCTTATAGATAAATGCTGGGCGTGATGGCAACAGCGGGCCCAAAACCTTGTCTTGCTTTAGTATTGACCAGTTATTTGAAACAAGTTTTTCAAATTTCTTATATTGTACGTTATAATTGAGTACCATTTTGAAATTCGAGATACTAATATTGGTTTCTCTGACTTTATCAGCTACCAATGATCCCCTATCCAAGGAACGTACATTCTCTATCTCTTTATCTAAAGAGTCCCTATTATACCCTTTCTGTTGGAATCTGGATGACAAAATCTGTGCCTGTGTGAGAAAGTCCTCCTCCCTTGTGCAATTTCGCCTGAGCCTAATAAACTGACCTTTCGGTATATTGCATAGCCACGATTTATGGTGGCAACTATCAAGTGGTATGTATGCATTACGATCAGTAGGCTTAAGATAATTACACAGGCGGAATTGCTCACTATCCTTCCAGATTTCCAAATCTAGGAACACAATATTTTTCATACTAATATTCCAGGTTAATTTAATATTCTTGGTATTCTCATTCATTGTCCCGATAAAGTAATCAAGACTGGGACGATCCCCCTCCCAAATTAGAATGAGATCGTCTATGTACCTTTTGTAACAGACTAACTGGGGGGGGACGATTCTTGAAAACCACGTCCTCCTCCCAGTGGGCCATAAAAAGGTTGGCCACACTGGGAGCAAAACGGGCTCCCATCGCGACCCCCCTTGTCTGCAAAAAGAACTGACGATTGTACCAAAAATAATTTCTAGATAAACAAAAACCCAGACTGGTCAAAAGAAAATCCTTATGTTTAGCCGGAAGATCTGAAGATGCTAAAGCCCACTGCACGGAAGACAAAGCATCCTCATGTCCTATTATAGTGTACAGTGAGCCTACATCCGCAGTGACAAGGATACTGGATGGTGAGCATGTGACAGCCTCCAATAATTGAATAATATGTTTGGTGTTCCTAAGGTAGGCTCTAGTTTCATACATACAGGACTGAACGCTCTAAGGTCCTGGCTTCTCAGAGGTCAGGAGCAGCAGCAGATGATGTGTATGTCCCCAATTTGTGGTACTACAGCAGGATGTCCTTTCTGGATGACCACATTGAGGCAAGGCCATCACTGTCCACTCTTCCCCCCAGACTTCCCTGCAGCCAACCTGAGCCTTCTCTGGAGCAAGAGGAGGCAGCCATCCTGGATGAACCTGATTTGGCCATCTGGAGCCAGGTATAGTATTTATTGCAAATGTATTGGGATAAACTTAATGATGGAAAAAAAAGTCAAGATGAAAATCATAAACTATTTGGGGTTCCAAAAGTGAAATCAAGATCTCGAGACATTAGTCTGCCCTAAATTGGGTGCTAAATAGTCAATCTGATGTAGTCCTAAAAAAAATTACTTTTTTTCTTGATTTACATTCAAATTGTTACATTCATGATCTGAAAGTTGTATGAGAATAATAAACCAAAATATTAAACTATGTCCCTTTTTCATACACAGGATGAAATCAGCCAGGAGGAGGGTCTGGAAACTGTCAGGCAGGAGGAGGCAGGGCCCAGTGGCAGCCAGGAGGTGGCAGGGCCCAGTGGCAGCCAGGAGGTGGTAGGGCCCAGTGGCAGCCAGGAGGTGGCAGGGCCCAGTGGCAGACAGGAGGTGGCCGGCCCGAGGAGAACCACTAGATCTCAGGTGCCTCCCATCCGCCTTCCAAAAAGAAGCAGGAGGGACAGGACCACTAGTGAGGCAGCAATGGCCCTTATTAGAGAGGCACATGCCACCCTCCAGGAGCCCACATCCCCTGAAGAGGCCATTGCCGGCCTAGTTGAGGCAAAGTTCAAGGTGATGAGAATGGAGCAACGCCTCCTATGCGAGCCCCTGCTCATCACCTTGCTGAACAAGGGGGTGATGGAGAGAATTACCCCCAATACGGCCATATGTGAGGTGGCACAGCTATCACAACCTCAACCTCCTCCTCCACCTCCACCTTCTTCTTATGCCCCACCCCCTTTTCCTCCACCTCCTCCTCCACCTTCTTCTTCTGCCCCACCCCCTTCTCCTCCACCTCCTCCTCCACCTTCTTCTTCTGCCCCACACCCTTCTCCTCCACCTCCTCCTCCACCTTCTTCTTCTGCGCCACCCCCTTCTCCTCCACCTCCTCCTCCTCCTGACAGGAGTACCCCTCCAGTGGCCCAGCCTCCAGCCACACGAAGAAGGAAGGCTGCAGGGAAGGCTTCAGGGAAGGCTGCAGGGAAGGCTGCCAAGAAGACGAGGAAGTGATGGCCTTGCTTCATTGTGGTCGGACAGAAGGCAGCCTGTTGTAGTACCACACACTTGGGACATATATATCACCTGCTGCTGTTCCTGACCTCTGGGAGGCCAGCATCAGATTGTGCTCAGAACTGTTGGCCTTCTTAAGCTCCCAATTTTAGTGTCCACACAGGGTTGATGTGTGCTCTGGGGTCCTTGGGATGCACAAATGGCAGCAGGTTCTCCAGCGCTGCCTTCTCTTTATTTTGGTAAAAACGTGAATAAATGTTTTTTTGGTTTAAGTTCATACTTGACTATGTTTATTTTTTCAAATTTTTAATTTAGCTTTTGAGTAAGCAGATACATTTGACACCAAAAAAAGGGACAGATAACAACCCCAAATAAAAAAAAATTCTTTAAAAAATATAGGGTGTAAACTTGACACAAAAAAAATTCAAATATACAATGGGAGATCACTATCAAAACATTGACAAATTACAATTAACATCTGTTTCAAAAATATAAAACATTAAAATATTCAGAAGATCTTGCACGATATAATACACCTAAATCTAATTAAGAGCAGCATGAAAAAGCTTAAAAAAAGATAGTCATAACTCTGTGTGAATATCAGCAGCAAAACAAGTTCATTCGTTTAGATTAATGTAACATTCTAAAGAAGATTTCAATGCATAACATTTAAATGATGCAATAATTTACAGCGTGACGAATGTGCTATCTCCATTACGAAGGCTTGATTTAGCAGAAGATGCGCTCCCGTCTCATACTTGATTCTGAGCATGCGCGCTTTTGGAAGAGTCGTAAAAGCATACACACGAACCATTTTCTCGTCACAAAACAGGCCGACGAGAAACAAGACGAGGAAATCTTGAATCCTTATGAGAAAATAGAGAGCAGGTTCTCTATTTTCTCGTCGAGATTCACGGCAGTTTTCTCGTCGTAAAACCATACACATGAACGGTTTTCTCGACAATAAAGCTCTCGCGGCACTTTTCTTGCCGGTTTTGGACGAGAAACTCGGCCGTGTGTACGAGGCTTCACAGTTCTGGCAGTAATACCCAACTGGCAAGGTTCAGTCCTTCAGCTCAAGGCCACCTTTGTGAATTCCAGTAACCCCACATCTGCTGTCTCAATGACTAATATTTCACCTGGCTCCTCAGAGGCTGTGGTTGCATGCTTGGATTTTGAAAGGTGGAGAATAATTCAGGTAGGCTGCTCAAATGCGGTATTCAGTACCCTGCTAAAATCTAGAAAACTGAGCACAAATGCAACTTATAACAAGGTGTGGGCCAAGTTCCAGGACTTTGCTTCCACCCAGGGCATTTGGAGTGGTAGTTACAGAATGTGGCTCTGGCTCGGGAGCTATAATTTATGGTTAAACATCCTATCAATGTGAGGGTGGATGGGCGCATGTGTGTGCTGACTTGGAGCCAGTCAGGAAAGGAAAATTGTGGTGAGTATGAATTTAAATGTTCTGACTTTGGTGGTGCTTTTTCCTGTTTCTGTTGAAGGAGGTGCCTATCTCTTATATGCTGCCCTGGGAGAAAATTTGGGATAGTTAGATTTGCAGCATTCATTTGGAAAACTACAAGACTAGGTTTGAAGTTGATAATATATTTTGCCATGAATAAATTAGCTTATTTTTACTTCCTCTGTTTTGATTTTTTTTTAAATAGTAAAGTAAGGCACTGTTATATTTTTATGAATAAATATCCACCTAGAAATCGTGAATCCTTTGCAATCCGCATAATTAATGAATTATAAAA
Source organism: Rana muscosa (assembly GCA_029206835.1). NCBI lineage: Eukaryota > Metazoa > Chordata > Amphibia > Anura > Ranidae > Rana > Rana muscosa. Next base: position 928,539,190 of record CM055116.1, on the reverse strand, counting down.
AAAAAGTGTAATATATCAATATATTCTAACTATATATATATATATGAACATAAAGTAAACATATATATAATGCTGTGATCAACACACAAACAAAACCAACAAATTCCCCAAAAAATCGAAAAATCAAAAAAATGAATAGCTGAAAAAAATGAATAAATCCTGAAAAGCGGCAGAGTTGAAAAAACAAGTCCACTTTGCTGCAAAGTAACAACAATCTTTGTGACCATCCACCGTTCTTTGAAAGTCTCAAACGTACTCTTCCTCAAAATATGCCAAGTACTCCACCATGTGCAGTAAAATGAATGCACTCACCAAAAGCCCAAGGTCACCAGGACCAATCATGCCTTTTTGTTATAAAAGCTGTATTATACGGAAACTCCTCAGCCTTTTATTAACATCTTTTCTTTAGAGATGTACTTCCATCCAGCAAATGGCACCAGTTTTTATAAAATAAACGAATAATAAGGTGATAGTGCAACACCGTTTTAATAATATTTTTTTTTTTTTTAAAAGCAACAATTGTTATGCTCACATTAAAATGTGCCCTGGCTGGCACCAGCTTGATCAGCCTGCATGCTGCCCCTGGCAATCTGGGTCTAGCTCACCGGACTCATTCACCCTGCTGTTTACCGATAATTACGGCATGCGTGCGTTCCACCCGTGCCTGGATATGATGTCCGTATGTTATCCACTGTAATTAGACAGCAACCTGATCTCTATGCATTTTGCCTATAGAGGCATCATCAGGGAATCCCTTTTGATGTTTCGGATCATACAAAAATCTGATGTAAAACCGGTGTCTGATGAAAATTTACTAGCCTGTCATCCAACATTTGTTGGCCGAAAGTTGGACAACCATTGTCAAAAGGAGCGTACTAATGGTAAGATTTTAGGACAACAGTCTGTCAACAGACAATCCTCTGCCAACAATCGTATCGTGTAAACGAGTCTCAAGAACCCAAATCTTTAAACCTGCATATCCATTTCCTTTCTACTTTAACCATTTATCACCATGTAACCCATTCCAATTACATATAGTAGAGCCTATCATCTTTACCTATTGTGTCTAACATTTTCCAACTTCCCAAATAGTAAGTTATTGCAAAAAGGGCCCTGTTCTCCTGTATAATATTTCTGTACTTGTTCATATCTGGAATCTGTCATCTACAACCCTTTTATTATTTCATGTACAACCAGGGGTGGATTTCTTCATAACCAATACACCATGGCCCAGGCCAGTAAGATTACCAGGGGCAGTGAATGGCTGCCCACACTGCTGACTGTAAGTAACAGAGTACCGTGTCTAGTAACATGTTTTCAGACTGTCAGTCAGTGTGCCAATGTGCAGTTAAGCTGGGTCATGTGTACTGCTGTCACAACAGTTTATGCAATGCTGTTGGTAAAATAATGTTCTGTGTACTTACAATTTACCGCTCTAGCTCCATACACCTACAACTGAACGGCCAGCAGTGTAGAACAGTCTGGCCAATACAAAGTCAGCAAATTGTCTCTTTCAGCCCCACCATCCCCAGACTCAGCAAGCCTTGTATGGTTACATGATCAATCTTGTTCTTGTGATACTAAGGCTAGACAGTTTACATGCTATGGTGTAGAAAGGTGCAGAAAATACTGCTTCCAAAGAAGGCAGAAAATATACAGTATATCTTAATACTAAATAATAATAATAAATCTCAGTTTCTGATTACATAAAGGGATAAGGTAGCGCACAATAGTAGCAGGGAAGTAGAAATCTGGTCCTGGCACCGATATTCACTTTTCTATTATAATAAAAAAGTTAGATATCCAAACTGCACATTTGATCACTTTCTGAACCTATTTTCTAACACATGGGGGCACTGTGTGTCTACATATTCATGATGTATACGTTTCTTCAGTGAGAGTTTGCCTTGTAAACATAACCATTACGTAACCATTAATTGTCTAGTAAGCTAATACAATATAGCATGCTATAGTGTAACGCTTTGGTAATATTTATTATGAACAAGTACTCACTTTACTCATTTAAGAATTGACTTGACTTGGATTGAGTGAGATGAATCTAATGTGCAAATGTAGTACAGTATCTCACAAAAGAGAGTACACCCCTCACATTTTTGTAAATATTTTATTATATCTTTTCATGTGACAACACTGAAGAAATTACACTTTGCTACAATGTAAAGTAGTGAGTGTACAGCCTGTATAACAGTGTAAATTTGCTGTCCCCTCAAAATAACTCAACACACAGCCATTAACCACTTAAGCCCCGGACCATTTCGGGCCATTAGGACCAAGCCTGTTTTTGGGATTCGGCACTGCGCTGCTTTAACTGTAAATTGTGCGGACATGCAATGTTGTACCCAAATGAAATTTGCGTCCTTTTCTTCCCACAAATAGAGCTTTCTTTTAATGGTATTTGATTGCCTCTGCGATTTTTATTTTTTGCGATATAAATGGAAAAAGAACGAAAATTTTGAAAAAAAAAGATATTTTCTACTTTTTGTTATAAGAAAAATCGAATAAACTCAATTTTAGTCATACATTTAGGCCAAAATGTATTCAGCCACATGTCTTTAGTAAAAAAAATGTCAATAAGCGTATATTTATTGGTTTGCGCAAAAGTTATAGCGTTTACAAACTAGGGTACATTTTCTGAAATTTACACAGCTTTAAATTTATGACTGCCTATCTCATTTCTTGAGGTGCTAAAATGGCAGGGCAGTACAAAACCCCCCCAAATGACCCCATTTTGGAAAGTAGACACCCCAGGGAAATTGCTGAGAGGCATGTTGAGCCCATTGAATATTTTTTTTTTTTGTCCCAAGTGATTGAATAATGACAAAAAAAAAAAAAAAAAATTACAAAAAGTTGTCACTAAATGATATATTGCTCACACATGCCATGGTTATATGTGGAATTGCACCCCAAAATACATTCTGCTGCTTCTCCTGAGTACGGGGATACCACATGTGTGGGACTTTTTAGGAGCCTAGCCACGTACGGGACCCCGGAAACCAAGCACCGCCTTCAGGATTTCTAAGGGCGCAAATTTTTGATTTCACTCCTCACTACCTATCACAGTTTTTTCGAAGGCCATAAAATGCCAAAATAGCACAAAACCCCCCCCAAATGACCCCATTTTGGAAAGTAGACACCCCAAGCTATTTACTGAGAGGCATGTTCAGTCCATGGAATATTTTATATTTTGCCACAAGTTGCGGGAATATGACAAACTTTTTTTTTTTTGCACAAAGTTGTCACTAAATGATATATTGCTCACACATGCCATGGTTATATGTGAAATTACACCCCAAAATACATTCTGCTGCCTCTCCTGAGTACGGGGATACCACATGTGTGGGACTTATTGGGAGCCTAGCCGCGTACGGGACCCCAAAAACCAAGCACCGCCTTCAAGGTTTCTAAGGGCATACATTTTTGATTTCACTCCTCACTACCTATCACAGTTTTGAAGGCCATAAAATGCCAAGATGGCACAAAACCCCCCCAAATGACCCCATTTTGGAAAGTAGACACACCAAGCTATTTGCTGAGAGGCATGTTGACCCCATTGAATATTTTTTTTTGTCCCAAATGATTGAATAATGACAAAAAGAAAAAAAAAATGTACAAAAAGTTGTCACTAAATGATATATTGCTCACACATGCCATGGTTATATGTGGAATTGCACCCCAAAATACATTCTGCTGCTTTTCCTGAGTACGGGGATACCACATGTGTGGGACTTTTTGGGAGCCTAGCCGCGTACAGGGCCCCAAAAACCAAGCACTGCGAACGCTGCAGTTATGTGTGTTGTGTTTGGTAAGTGACAGTGATCGATCGATACTGCACTTGGGTGGGCTGGGCTGGGCTGGGCTGGGCGGAGGGGCTAAACGCAGGCGCTAGCAGGTATCTGGGCTGATCCCGCTAACACTGCATTTTTGGGAACCCTAAACCGCTGGGGATGCTAGTATAGATCTGATCTGATCTGATCAGATACTATACCACTAAGGGGGGTGTATGCTTTGCGCGTGGGTGTTAGCGTTACTGTCACTAACCTAACACTGCCTGGGGCGACGCAGACCCTCTCTGGCGCTAAAACCTAATTGATCTCACCCGCCGGGCGATCAGGGGGGTTAAACCTTTATTGGGTTATATACGGCGGGTGCCCTGATGCTATAAAAAGCAAACTAATCAACCAGCGTCACCCGTAACCTTTATATGGTGATCACTGGTGAAAGGGTTAACTAGGGGCAATCAGGGGGTTAAAATCTTTATTAGGTTAAATATGGGGGTACCTGACACTATATAAAAACCTGACGGGTAACCTAAATAACTAAATAACTTACTGGCTAACCAGTGACACCAGTGACGCTTATACGGCGATCACTGGTGAAAGGGTTAACTCTAGGGGCAATCAGGGGGTTAAAATAATATATGGGGGTACCTGACACTAATAAAAACCTGCGGCGAACCTAAAAAAAAATAACTGCCTATCTAAAACACCAGCGACACGAATACAGCGATCGGAAAAACAATCGCTTAGTGACGCTGAAGTTAGGGGGTGAAAGGGTTACCTGGGGGGTGATCAAGGGGTTAAACCTTTATTAGGGGGGTTAGGGGGCTACCCTGGACCTAAAGGGGCCTAATCCTAACTGCCCTGCAACTTTTTACAATCACAGATGACACTAAATGCAGTGATCAGTAAAATAAATGATCACTGCAATCAGTGACACTGTGATTGGGGGCTTTGGGGTGACCTGGGGGGTGATCTGGGGGTGACTGGGGGGTGATTTGTGTGCCTATGTGTACCTACGTGTCAGTGGACTGTTAGTGCACTAACCTGCTTCCTCTCTGCTCGGCGCCGGGAACGGAAAGACCGCGGCGAGGGAGATGACATCACTTCCTCCAGCCTTGTTTACATCACATGGCGGAGGAAGCATTTTCATTGGCCGGGAGCGATCGCGAGGGGGGGGCGGAATCGAGCGCCCCCCCCTCATGCCTGATCGCTCCCGAACACTTAACGGCCGCTCACTGCAGTGAAGGGGGGTCCGGATGGACCCCCCAACTGCACAAAGGCGATCACGTAGATCTACGTGATTCTGCCTGTCCGTGCCATTCTGCCGACGTAAATCGGCGGTGGGCGGTCGTTAAGTGGTTAATGTGTAAACCGTTGGCAACAAAAGTGAGTACACCCCTAAGTGAAAATGTCCAAATTGGGCCCAAAGTGTCAATATTTTGTGTGGCCACCATTATTTTCCAGCACTACATTAACCCTCTTGGACATGGAGTTTACCAGAGCTTCACAGGTTGCCATTGGAGTCCTCTTCCACTCCTCCATGGTGACATCATAGAGCTGGTGGATGTTAGAGACCTTGCGCTCCTCCACCTTCCATTTGAGGATGCCCCACAGATGCTCAATAGGATTTAGATCTGGAGACATGCTTGGCCAGTCCATCACCTTTACCCTCAGCTTCTTTAGCAAGGCAGTGATCTTCTTGGAGGTGTCTTTGAGGTTGTTATCATGTTGGAATACTGCCCTGTGGCCCAGTCTCCGAAGGGAGGGGATCATGCTCTGCTTTAGTATGTCACAGGTTGGCATTCATAGTTCCCTCAATGAACTGTAGTTTCCCAGTGCTGGCAGCACTTATACAGCCTCAGACCATGACCATCCCACCACCATGCTTTATCTGTAGGCAAGACACACTTGTCTTTGTACTCCTCACCTGGTTGCCGCCACACACGCTTAACACCATCTGAACCAAATAAGTTTATCTTGGTCTCATCAGACCACACCATTGCAATAACTTACTATTTGGGAAGTTGGAAAATGTTAGACACAATAGGTAAAGATGATAGCAGAGGCTCTACTATATGTAATTGGAATGCGTTACATGGTGATAAATGGTACCTTGAAGTTGAGCCTGACTTGGTAGGAGGAGACCTCTCTTACAGCCCTGGCTCAAGAGCCACTGGAGTGGGGACAGTGGTCTCGAGAGCGCAGTGGGGTAGGAGTGCCTGCGGGTGCTTGTAGTGCTGGCGCAGCGGCTGGATGATGACCCTCCTGGTATGGCTGGAACTGCGGATGACAGCGTCGGCACGTGCAGGTCCATGACCCGATCAGCTGGTAGTGCAGGAACAGCAGCAAGCTGGAGCAGGGTGAGACAAGCCGGGTCAACACAGGAGCACACAGAGCAAATACAGCAGGCGGAAGCAGGGTCAGACAAGCTGGGTCAGAACAGGTAATTAGGCAGGATAATGCAGCAGGCTGGAGCAGAGTCAGATGAACAGGCAGAGGTTGGCAACAGGTGATTAAGTAATAGGTATCTGCAGGGTCAAGGCAAGCCGAGGTCAGGGTTGGAGAAATCAGGTGAGTCAACAGAGCCGGGTCAGTACAGGAAATCAGCTGGCAGATACAGGTTACAAGGGCACAGGAGCTGCAGATCAAACAGCACTGCACAAGTTCAGCTGCTGTCCTTTTAAAGGCCCATTGGCGCCAAGCAGCGCTTAGCGTGCACGCGTGCGCACCTGTTGCGCACATGTGCGCGCTGGTGTGCACGCACATACAGGCGCCGCTGGTTAGTCTGACCCGGAGCGTGTGTGCGCATGCGCGCACGCATGTACCCCTGTTCTGTCCTGGCAAGCCCATGACATTGCCCCCTCCCAAAGGGCAGCCTCCGGATGCCTAACCGGTCTTTCTTCTCAGGGTGGGCAAGGAAAAAGGCACAAATTAACCTCTTAGCATGGATGTTGCTTTCGGGTTCCCAAGAGTTGTCCTCCAGGCTGTACCCTTCCACTTAATTAGAAACTGTATTTGACCTCGCTGTTTCCTACAGTCAAGGATGGCTTCCATCTCGTACTCCTCACTTTCGTCAACTAGAACAGGTTCTGGTGGTCTGGTTCCTCTGTCAGGCAAGGGGTCAGGTACTGCGGGTTTCAATAATGAGACATGGAATACAGGATGGATTCTCAAAGAGTCGGGTAGAGATAATTCATATGATACCTCATTCATTTTTCTCTTTACTGGAAAGGGGCCCATAAATTTGGGTCCCAATTTCCTTGAGGGGTAAGCCAACCTGAGGTTATTTGTAGAGAGCCATACCTGCTCACCTGGCTGTAGGACCAATTCCCCTCTTCTCCTCCTGTCAAAGGCTCTCTTACTGTCTGCCTGGGCCTTGGTCACTACTTCCTGCAATACTTGGTTATTGTGGCTGAGGAAATCCACCGTACTCTGTACTACTGGAACTGGAGACTCTGGAAGAAAGTCAGGTAGAAATGATAAGTGAAAGCCATAATTGGCAAAAAAGGGGGATTGTCCTGTGGCCGAATGACTGGCATTATTATAGGCAAATTCTGCTAGGGGCAGCAAGGATACCCAATCATCTTGTGCAAAGGATGTAAAGCATCTGATATACTGTTCAAGAGTCTGGTTAGTCCTCTCTGTTGGCCCATTAGTTTGGGGATGATAAGCTGAGGACAGGGCTAGTTTAATCTTCAAAATCTCGCACAAGGATCTCCAAAAGCGATAAGTGAACTGCACCCCCCTGTCCGATACGATGTTTGCAGGAACTCCATGCAATCTAACGATCTCCTTAATGAACACACGAGCGGTCTCCATGGCGGATGGGGTGCTTTTTAGTGGTAAGAAATGGACCATTTTTGACAGTCGATCCACGACTACGAAGATTGCTGTACACCCTTCAGAACATGGAAGCTCTACTATAAAGTCCATGAAGATCACCTTCCATGGTCTATCAGGTACAGGTAAGGATTTCAGAAGTCCCCAGTCCCGAATTCTTGCCGTTTTGTTTTGGGTACAGACAGGGCATGAACTGACGTACTTTCTGAAGAACTCCTCCAGGCCAGGCCACCAGAATGTGCGCCGTATCAGCTCAAGAGTCTTGCGGACCCCGAAGTGACCAGCCAGCAGGTGGTCATGAAGAAGTTTAAGTACTCCCACTTGAATGTTCTCTGGAACAAAGATTTGACTCCCCCTCCATAATAAACTATCTCTGGATGTTAATGTGACCCCAGGAGGTTGGGAAGAGTCCGTGGAAGCTTCCCCTATCTGGGAGAGAAGGTCAGTCTGTAGAAGCAGGAAGTTGCCTGCGGGCAGAATGGTGTCAGGAACAGACAGATCCTTGGGGTTATCATACATCCGCGAGAGTGCGTCTGGTTTAACGTTTTTGGATCCGGGCCGATAAGTGATGTGAAAATAAAAGCGTGGGAAGAATAGGGCCCAACGGGCTTGCCGAGGTTTCAGCTGTCTAGCAGATCTTAAGTATTCTAAGTTTTTGTGGTCAGTGTAAATTAATACTGGATGGACCGCACCAACAAGTATCTCCATTCTTTTAAAGCTACTTTAATGGCAAGCAGTTCCTGATCACCCACATCATAATTTCTCTCTGCAGGGGAGAGCTTCCAGGAGAAAAAAGCCACAGGATGCAATAGGTCCTTACTACCCTGACGCTGGGAAATGACCGCCCCTACTGCTACCTCTGATGCGTCCACTGCAAGGATGTAAGACAGTGCTGGGTCAGAATGACTGAGGATTGGAGCTGAGGTGAAAAGTCCCTTAAGTGTCTCAAAGGCATTTTGGGCCTCCGAGCTCCAATGGAAACGTAAGTTTTGCTTAGTCAACTGTGTGATGGGTGTGATTATTGTAGAAAATCCTTTAATGAATTTCCTGTAGAAGTTTGCGAAACCTACAAAACGTTGCACTCCTTTCTTATCCAAGGGCACAGGCCAGTCTAGTATGGCAGACACTTTTTGGGGGTCCATCTCGATTCCCGTTGGAGAGATCACCAACCCCAGAAACTGGATGCTCTGCTGCTCAAACTGACATTTCTCAACCTTTGCATATAGTCCATGTTGGCGAAGATGGTACAATACCCTGCAGACATGTCCTCGATGTTGGTCAAGTGATCAGGAGAAGATCAGGATATCATCCAGATAGACTATTACAAAAATGTCTAGAAAGTCTCTAAACACATCATTGATGAAGTGCTGAAAGGTGACAGGTGCGTTGCATAGCCCAAAGGGCATGACCAAATCTTCGTAGTGACCGAATCGGGTACGGAAAGCCGTCTTCCACTCATCCCTGGCCCGAATTTGGACCAGGTTGTAGGCCCCCCTTAGATCCAACTTGGTAAAAATAATGGCAGATCTTAATTTCTGGAAAAGTTTAGGTATCAGGGGTAAAGGATAGCGGTTCTTGACCGTGATTTTGTTTAACTTGCGGTAGTCTACACATGGGCAAAGGGTCTGATCCTTCTTTGTGACAAAGAATATTCCGGCACCTGTTGGGGAAGTTGAGGGGCGAATGAATCCCTTGTCCAGGTTTTCGTCAATGTATGTCTTTAGTGCCTCTTGTTCTTTCTCTGATAACGGGAAGATATGCCCAAAAGGGATCTCAGCCCCAGGGAGAAGTTCGATCGGGCAATCATAGGGGCAGTGAGATGAAAGGGAGTCTGCTCCCCGTTTGCTGAAAACATCAATAAATTCATGGTACAGTTTAGGCACTGACTGGAGTAGCTTCTGATCAGAGTCCATACACAGCAAAGTAGTTCATGGATCGGGGGGTCCGGCATACAGTGTTTCTGACAATAAGGGGATAAGAACCTCACTTCTCCAGATACCCAATCGATTTGGGGATTGTGGGACAGAAGCCAGGGTATGCCCAGGATCACAGGAAACAACGGAGATGAAATGGCATCAAGGGTCAATAGCTCCTTATGTTGAGAGGAGATGGTAACAGGCAAGGGAAAGGTCTCCTGAGTTACTCGTCCAGACTTGATGCAAGAACCGTCGGCCAGGTAGACGGAAAGTCCATGTGTCTTTTCTTGCAGGGGAATGTTCTGTTGAGCCGCAAAGGCAGAGTCAATGAAACAGCTACATGCTCCGGAGTCAATGATAGCGTTGACCGGAATTGTTCTTCCCAGGAGCTGGAACAAGAGAGGGAGAGCAAGGTGGGTTGAATTGGCAGACAAGGTTGAAAGACTAACAGGAACAGAGGGTGAGCACTTAAGCATCTTGGCAGGGCAGTTGTGCACGTAGTGTCCTGCTTCGCCACAGTAGAGACATAGATTGTGTTGTCGGCGACGTGCTCGTTCTTCCGGGGGCAAGGTTGGTCGCATCAATCCTAATTGCATGGGCTCGGAGGTATCTGAAGTTGAGCTGGCAGGATTCAAACAGGTTGAAGCCAGGTAACGAGAAGCGGGAGCTGGGGCCTTTGGAGTCATCCATATTGGACGGCTTTGCTGGGCGGAACGTTCCGACTGACGTTCACGGAGGAATGGATCGACCTGGATAGCCAGGGTGATCAAGGCTTCAAGGGTATCTGGTATGCCAACTCGAGCGAGCTTGTCTTTAAGACCTTCAGAGAGGCCCATGCGGAACTGGTGTCGCAGGGCTGCGTCATTCCATCGAGTGTCTGCTCTCCAGCGCCTAAAGTCTGTGACATAGTCCTCGGCCGCTCTGCAGCCTTGCTGGAGCACAAACAGGACAGATTCAGCCGTGGCAGTTCGCTGAGGATCCTCATAAGGCTGGGAGTGCGTGTGATTACTGTTTTCCTCAAGTAGTCGATGGGCTCAAGTCTGGGGTTCCCCTTGGAGTAGGGAGATTACAAATCCCACCTTTGTGGCCTTTAGGGAGAAAGTCCGGGGTTGAAGAGCAAAGTATAGCTGGCATGCGTTGCGGAAGGTCCGGAATTTCGTTCGTTCCCCTGCAAATCTCTCAGAAATGGGAATACGAGGCTCAGGTGGAAGCATCACAACTGAATGAGTGGAGCTAGTCTGTGCAGGTGTAGCAGTGGTTGTAAAAGCCACATTACCGGGACCGGAGAGGCTCTGAACCTGTCCTTCCAGCTTGACGTAGCCTTCTTGCAGAGACTTTGCGGCTTGTGTGAGAGCCGCAAGGTGTTTACAGATCTCCTCCATAGGAGAGGTTTCTCCTGCAGGCTCAGACATGGCTGTTTGATACTGTTATGTACCTTGGAGTTGAGCCTGACTAGGTAGGAGGAGACCTTTTTTTACAGCCCTGACTCAAGAGCCACTGGAGTGGGGACAGTGGTCTCGAGAGCGCAGTGGGGTAGGAGTGCCTGTGGGTGCTTGTAGTGCTGGCGCAGCGGCTGGATGATGACCCTCCAGGTATGGCTGGAACTGCGGGTGACAGCGGAGGCAGGTGCAGGTCCGTGACCCGATAAGCTGGTAATGCAGGAACAGCAGCAAGCTGGAGCAGGGTGCAAATACAGCAGGCGGAAGCAGGGTCAGACAAGCCGGGTCAGAACAGGTAATCAGGCAGGATAATGCAGCAGGCTGGAGCAGAGTCAGATGAACAGGTACAGATTGGCAACAGGTGGTCAAGTAATAGGTATATGCAGGGTCAAGCCGACGAGGTTAGGGTTGGAGAAATCAGGTAAGTCAACAGAGCCGAGTTGGTACAGGAAATCAGCTGGCAGATACAGGTTACAAGGGCACAGAGCTTCAGCTCAAACAGCACTGTTTCAGTGCAGCTGCCGTCCTTTTAAAGGCCCATTGGCGCCAAGCAGCGCTTAGCGTGCACGCGCGCACACCCATTGCGCACGTGTGCGCGCCTGAGGTGCGCGCTGGTGTGCACGCACATACAGGCACCGCTGGTTAGTTATACCCGGAGCGTGTGTGCGCATGCGAGCACGCACTTACCTCCGTTCAGTCCTGGCAAGCCCCTGACACCATGTCCTTACATTGCTTGTCTACAGCAAACTGTTTGCGGGCTTTCCTTTGCATCATCTTTAGAAGAGGCTTCCTTCTGGGACTACAGCCATGCAGACCAATTTGATGCAGTGTGCGGTGTATGGTCTTAGCACTGACAGGCCACCCCTTCAACCTCTGCAGCAATGCTGGCAGCACTGATATGTCTATTTCCCAGAGAAAACCTCTGGATATGACGCTGAGCATGTGTATGGTCTTGGCCACCATGCTGCAGCACAGTTTCAGGGTCTTGGCAATCTTCTTATAGCCTAGGCCATCTTTATGTAGCGCAACAATTCTTTTTTTCCCATCCTCAGAGAGTTCTTTGCCATGAGGGGCCATGTTGAACTTCCAGTGACCAGTATGAGAGAGTGAGAGCGATAACACCAAATTTAACAAACCTGAGACCTTGTAACACTAACGAGTCACATGACACCAGGAAGGGAAAAAGGCTAATTGGGCCCAATTTGGTACTCACTCTTGTTACCAGCGGTTTATACATTAATGGCTGCATGTTGAGTTATTTTGAGGGGACAGCAAATTTACACTGTTATACAAGATGTACACTCACTACTTTATATTGTAACAAAGTGTCATTTCTTCAGTGTTGTCACATGAAAAGATATAATAAAATATTTACAAAAATGTGAGGGTGTACTCACTTTTGTGAGATACTGTATATGCACTACCATTCCTGTGATCTCAGAGCAGATGAAAGTATATCTCTATATTGCCTTATTCATCATCTCATAAGTAAAACAACAGTTACCCCAGTGCAGAGAGGGACCCACTGCAAGAGTAAAGATTTTTCATCCTCTGAGTTCAGCTTTAATTACATAGTTCAGTGGTTCTCAACCCTGTCCTCAAGTACCCCCAACAGGCCATATTTGCAGGTTTTCCTTTATCTTGCACAGGTGCTTTAAATCAGAGTCAGTGGCTTGGTATTTTGGACAGCTATTTTATCTAAGAGAAATTCCCAAAACATGGCCTGTTGGGGGTACTTGAGAACAGGGTTGAGAACCACTGACATAGTTGATAAGGTTGAAAAAAATAAATACATAGGTCTATCCTGTTAAACCTATATTTACAGTACATGTGTATGTGAATTTGAGTCTCTAAGCATTCGCACATGTATACTATGCTCACTGAGGAAGACATCTAAAAGTTTTTCTTAACAGCACTCTCAGCTGATGCCACTACCTGGGGAATGAAGACCCATATTTTTACTGCTTGAACAGTAAAGTACCATTTACACAATTTAGGATTAAAGCTTGTTTTGTCCAATCTTGAATTGTGGTAGCGTGTCATCTTAACCGCTTGTCACCCGGCCACCGTCAAATGACGGCGGCAGGAAGACACTGTTATTCTGAGCGGACATCATATGACGTCACGCCTTTAAAAGCCACTAGGGGGGCGATCGCCAGCCACATCACTGGGGACCCGATGCACGTGCCCAGCGGCCGCGATGGCCGCCGGGCACCCGCGATTGCCCAGTAACCGAGCATGACTGTGGATCTGTGTGTGTAAACACACGGATCCACATCCTGTCAGGGAGAGGAGACCGATGGTGTGTCCCTTGTACATAGGGACAACCATCGGTCACCTCCACCAGTCAGTCCCCTCCCCCCACAGTAAGAATCACTAATAGGGAACACATTTAACCCCTTCCTCGCCCCCTAGTGTTAACTAGGGGTGTGGAATTTAATCGCTGCATCTGTGCATCGTGATTCGGATGTCCCCGATGCGGCACCGATGCATGTAACCCTAATAATCGATGTCTAGCCCCGCCCATCCCCTCCCGGGAGAGCTGTTACCTCATTTGTTAGTGTTTGTATATGCCGCGCTCATGTGACTGCCCGGCCCGCCTCTCTCCTCTCTGGTTTCACGTCTCACGTCTCTCTTGGCGTCAGCCCCGCTCACTGACTGTAGCTATCAGATCAATAGACAGGCGGGCGGGGCTGAGGCCATGAGAGACGTGAGACGTGAAAGCAGAGAGGAGAGAGGGCAGACACATGAGCGCGGCATATACACACTTATAATTACATGCCGGATTTTGTTCCCCCTACCTCTCGGCTCCTATCGGAACTCCGCCCCCCAGCCCTGTACATTGCCACTCCCTCCTACTGTTCCTCACGAATGCAAATGCTCCTAATACCGCCCCGCCCCTCCAGCCCTCTGCTTTGTCACTCACGCCTACTGTTTTTTCAGGAATGTTAATGAGCAGAGGGCTGGAGAGGTGGGGCGGTATTAGGAGCATTTGCATTCGTGAGGAACAGTAGGAGGGAGCGGCAATGCACAGGGCTGGGGGGGGCAGAGTTCCGATAGGAGCCGAGAGCTAGGGGGAACAGAATCCGGCGGGGAACCATTCTCGGCACAACAGTTAAAGTGATACTAAAGGGTATTATTTTTTCTTTAAAGTAAAAAAGATATTATACTTACCTTTTGATCTTCTGTATCATGTCCGCAGTCTGAACATCTTCTGTATCATTTCTGCAGTCTCTGACCATCTCCTGTAGCATGTCCGCAGTCTCTCTGACCATCTCCTGTAGCATGTCCGCAGTCTCTCTGACCATCTCCTGTAGCATGTCCGCAGTCTCTCTGACCATCTCCTGTAGCATGTCCGCAGTCTCTCTGACCATCTCCTGTAGCATGTCTGCAGTCTCTCTGACCATCTCCTGTAGCATGTCCACAGTCTCTCTGACCATCTCTTCTCCTGTAGCATGTCCGCAGTCTCTCTGACCATCTCTTCTCCTGTAGCATTTCCGCAGTCTCTCTGACCATCTCCTGTAGCATGTCCGCAGTCTCTCTGACCATCTCCTGTAGCATGTCTGCAGTCTCTGGCCATCTCCTGTAGCATGTCTGCAGTCTCTGGCCATCTCCTGTAGCATGTCTGCAGTCTCTGGCCATCTCCTGTAGCATGTCTGCAGTCTCTGGCCATCTCCTGTAGCATGTCCGCAGTCGCTGATCATCTCCTGTAGCATTTCCGCAGTCTCTGATCATCTCCTGTAGCATTTCCGCAGTCTCTGATCATCTCCTGTACTAGGTCTGCACTCTCTGACCATCTCCTGTACTATGTCTGCAGTCTCTGATCATCTCCTGTACTATGTACAAGTTGTTGTCTGCTTTGTTTAGACTTTGCTACATGCAGGGAGTGTTGTCTTTTTTTTTAAAAGAACAGATAGAATAAAAAAAAAATGGAGTTCTCCTGACTGCTTGAATTTTTTTGATGAAAACCATGCGCACTTGTGCTGTAATCGTGATGCATCGTGATGCATCGCGGAATCGAATCGAATCGAGTCGTTGACCTGATAATCGTAATCGAATCGAATCGTGAGGCCAGTGAAGATGCGCACCTCTAGTGTTAACCCCTTCCCTTCCAGTCATGTTTATACAGTAATCAATGCATTTTTATAGCACAGATCGCTGTATAAATGTGAATGGTCCCACAAATGTGTCAAAAGTGTCCGATGTGTCCGCCGCAATATCGCAGCCACGATAAAAATCGCTGATCGCCGCCATTACTAGTAAAAAAAATAAAAATAATAAAAATGCTATAAGTCTATCCTCTATTTTGTAGACGCTATAACTTTTGCGCAAACCAATCAATATACGCTTATTGCAAAAAATTTTTTACCAAAAATATGTAGAAGAATACATATCGGCCTAAACTGAGGAAAAAAAATAGATATTTATTATAGCAAAAAGTTAAAAATATTGTGTTTTTCTTCAAACTTGTCGCTCTTCTTTTGTTTATAGCGCAAAAAATAAAAACCACAGAGGTGATCAAATACCACCAAAAGAAAGCTCTATTTGTGGGAAAAAAAGGACGCACATTTAGTTTGGGTACAGAGTCGCACGACCGCGTAATTGTCATTCAAAATGTGACAGTGCTGAAAGCTGAAAAATGGCCTGGGTAGGAAGGGGGTGAAAGTGCCCAGTAGGCAAGTGGTTAAGGGACCTTCAAATAAAACCTCTGCCGGGTTAGCCCCCCTTATCAAAATTTTTGAAAAAATCTTATGCAGTTTGTTAGATCTTTGTTAGATCAGGTTAGATCAACCGTTGTCTGCGTTAGATCTCACACAGAAGAAGCAATATTAACAGTTATTTGCTGGGGGGGCTAACCCGTCATCAGCCCCCCCTTATCAAAAAATTGACCAAACAGTTAGCTATTTTGGAAGCTATTTGTTAGATCCGGTAAGATCAAGTGGTTTTAACGTTAGATCTCACATAATTAGAGACTTATTAAGTGATTAATGAGGGCCAAAAATCATTCAGGCTAATAGATATTCGTTAGATCCGGTAAGATCAAGTGGTTTTAACGTTAGATCTCACGTAATTTCAGAGATATTCCACATACAAATACAGATATTAGGTGGTACATAAGGACGGGTTGCCCTTCCCCTTATCAAATTTTCGGGCCAAAAATCATTCAGGCTAATAGATATTCGTTAGATCCGGTAAGATCAAGTGGTTTTAACGTTAGATCACACATAATTTCAGAGATATTCCACATAAAAATACTGATATTAGGTGGTACATAAGGATGGGTTGGCCCCCCCTTATCAAATTTTTGGGCCAAAAATCATTCAGGCTAATAGATTTTCGTTAGATCCGGTAAGATCACGTGGTTTTAACGTTAGATCACACATAATTTCAGAGATATTCCACATAAAAATACTGATATTAGGTGGTACATAAGGACGGGTTGGCCCCCCCTTATTAAATTTTCAGGCCAAAAATCATTCAGGCTAATAGATATTTGTTAGATCCGGTAAGATCAAGTGGTTTTAACGTTAGATCTCACATGATTAGAGACTTATTAAGTGATTAATGAGGGGGGCTGGCCCCTCCTTATCAATTTTTTTGGGCAAAAATCATTCAGGCTAATAGATATTCGTTAAATCCGGTAAGATCAAGTGGTTTTAACGTTAGATCTCACATAATTTCAGAGATATTCCACATAAAAATACTGATATTAGGTGGTATATAAGGACGGGTTGGCCCCCCCTTATCAAATTTTCGGGCCAAAAATCATTCAGGCTAATAGATATTTGTTAGATCCGGTAAGATCAAGTGGTTTTAACGTTAGATCACACATAATTTCAGAGATATTCCACATAAAAATACTGATATTAGGTGGTACATAAGGACGGGTTGGCCCCCCCTTATCAAATTTTCAGGCCAAAAATCATTCAGGCTAATAGATTTTCGTTAGATCCGGTAAGATCAAGTGGTTTTAACGTTAGATCACACATAATTTCAGAGATATTCCACATAAAAATACTGATATTAGGTGGTACATAAGGACGGGTTGGCCCCCCCTTATCAAATTTTTGGGCCAAAAATCATTCAGGCTAATAGATATTTGTTAGATCCGGTAAGATCAAGTGGTTTTAACGTTAGATCTCACATAATTAGAGACTTATTAAGTGATTAATGAGGGGGGGCTGGCCCCTCCTTATCAAATTTTTTGGCCAAAAATCATTCAGGCTAATAGATATTCGTTAGATCCGGTAAGATCAAGTGGTTTTAAGGTTAGATCTCACATAATTTCAGAGATATTCCACATACAAGTACAGATATTAGGTGGTACATAAGGACGGGTTGGTGGCCCCCCTTGTCAAATTTTCGGGCCAAAAATCATTCAGGCTAATAGATATTCATTAGATCTGGTAAGATCAAGTGGTTTTAACGTTAGATCACACATAATTTCAGAGATATTCCACATAAAAATACTGATATTAGGTGGTACATAAGGACGGGTTGGCCCCCCCTTATCAAATTTTCGGGCCAAAAATCATTCAGGCTAATAGATTTTCGTTAGATCCGGTAAGATCAAGTGGTTTTAACGTTAGATCACACATAATTTCAGAGATATTCCACATACAAATACAGATATTAGGTGGTACATAAGGACGGGTTGCCCTTCCCCTTATCAAATTTTCGGGCCAAAAATCATTCAGGCTAATAGATATTCGTTAGATCCGGTAAGATCAAGTGGTTTTAACGTTAGATCACACATAATTTCAGAGATATTCCACATAAAAATACTGATATTAGGTGGTACATAAGGACGGGTTGGCCCCCCCTTATCAAATTTTCGGGCCAAAAATCATTCAGGCTAATAGATTTTCGTTAGATCCGGTAAGATCACGTGGTTTTAACGTTAGATCACACATAATTTCAGAGATATTCCACATAAAAATACTGATATTAGGTGGTACATAAGGACGGGTTGGCCCCCCCTTATTAAATTTTCAGGCCAAAAATCATTCAGGCTAATAGATATTTGTTAGATCCGGTAAGATCAAGTGGTTTTAACGTTAGATCTCACATGATTAGAGACTTATTAAGTGATTAATGAGGGGGGGCTGGCCCCTCCTTATCAATTTTTTTGGGCAAAAATCATTCAGGCTAATAGATATTCGTTAAATCCGGTAAGATCAAGTGGTTTTAACGTTAGATCTCACATAATTTCAGAGATATTCCACATAAAAATACTGATATTAGGTGGTACATAAGGACGGGTTGGCCCCCCCTTATCAAATTTTCGGGCCAAAAATCATTCAGGCTAATAGATATTCATTAGATCTGGTAAGATCAAGTGGTTTTAACGTTAGATCACACATAATTTCAGAGATATTCCACATAAAAATACTGATATTAGGTGGTACATAAGGACGGGTTGGCCCCCCCTTATCAAATTTTCGGGCCAAAAATCATTCAGGCTAATAGATTTTCGTTAGATCCGGTAAGATCAAGTGGTTTTAACGTTAGATCACACATAATTTCAGAGATATTCCACATAAAAATACTGATATTAGGTGGTACATAAGGACGGGTTGGCCCCCCCTTATCAAATTTTCGGGCCAAAAATCATTCAGGCTAATAGATATTTGTTAGATCCGGTAAGATCAAGTGGTTTTAACGTTAGATCTCACATAATTAGAGACTTATTAAGTGATTAATGAGGGGGGCTGGCCCCTCCTTATCAAATTTTTTGGCCAAAAATCATTCAGGCTAATAGATATTCGTTAGATCCGGTAAGATCAAGTGGTTTTAAGGTTAGATCTCACATAATTTCAGAGATATTCCACATACAAGTACAGATATTAGGTGGTACATAAGGACGGGTTGGTGGCCCCCCTTGTCAAATTTTCGGCCCAAAAATCATTCAGGCTAATAGATATTCATTAGATCTGGTAAGATCAAGTGGTTTTAACGTTAGATCACACATAATTTCAGAGATATTCCACATAAAAATACTGATATTAGGTGGTACATAAGGACGGGTTGGCCCCCCTTTTCAAATTTTCGGGCCAAAAATCATTCAGGCTAATAGATTTTCGTTAGATCCGGTAAGATCAAGTGGTTTTAACGTTAGATCACACATAATTTCAGACATATTCCACATAAAAATACTGATATTAGGTGGTACATAAGGACGGGTTGGCCCCCCCTTATCAAATTTTCGGGCCAAAAATCATTCAGGCTAATAGATTTTCGTTAGATCCGGTAAGATCAAGTGGTTTTAACGTTAGATCACACATAATTTCAGAGATATTCCACATAAAAATACTGATATTAGGTGGTACATAAGGACGGGTTGGCCCCCCCTTATCAAATTTTCGGGCCAAAAATCATTCAGGCTAATAGATTTTCATTAGATCCGGTAAGATCAAGTGGTTTTAACGTTAGATCTCACATAATTAGAGACTTATTAAGTGATTAATGAGGGGGGGCTGGCCTCCCCTTATCAAATTTTCTGGCCAAAAATCATTCAGGCTAATAGATATTCATTAGATCCGGTAAGATCAAGTGGTTTTATCGTTAGATCTCACATAATTTCAGAGATATTCCACATAAAAATACTGATATTAGGTGGTACATAAGGACGGGTTGGCCCCCCCTTATCAAATTTTGGGGCCAAAAATCATTCAGGCTAATAGATTTTCATTAGATCCGGTAAGATCAAGTGGTTTTAACGTTAGATTACACATAATTTCAGAGATATTCCAGATAAAAATACTGATATTAGGTGGTACATAAGGACGGGTTGGCCCCCCCTTATCAAATTTTCGGCCCAAAAATCATTCAGGCTAATAGATATTCATTAGATCCGGTAAGATCAAGTGGTTTTAACGTTAGATCTCACATAATTAGAGACTTATTAAGTGATTAATGAGGGGGGGCTGGCCCCCCCTTATCAAATTTTCTGGCCAAAAATCATTCAGGCTAATAGATATTCATTAGATCCGGTAAGATCAAGTGGTTTTATCGTTAGATCTCACATAATTTCAGAGATATTCCACATAAAAATACTGATATTAGGTGGTACATAAGGACGGGTTGGCCCCCCCTTATCAAATTTTCGGGCCAAAAATCATTCAGGCTAATAGATATTCGTTAAATCCGGTAAGATCAAGTGGTTTTAACGTTAGATCTCACATACTTTCAGAGATATTTCACATAAAAATAGGTATATTAGGTTTTACAGAAGGTACATCCATCTTCAACCGTCTCTGGATGGTCTCTGGAACCGTCTTTGGATGGTTCTTCAGCGGATGCCTGTAGTCTCTTCTCACACCTCCGTTCACCTCCCAGCCTCATGGTGATCTCTTCTCAGACCAACAAGCTTAAGTCTTTAGCTAGCCCCCTTCTTTCAAAGCAGAAGTAGTAGCTCCATCCCCAGTAGAAATCAATGGTGCCATTTTGTGATGAGCCTTTAAGTCCTGTGGTCCTCTGCTTCTGCTTTATTGACTTCCTCTTCCTGCCAATAGGAACACAGAGAAGAGAGCGGACTGATGCCTGTGAGTGAGCGCCGCTCGTCACTCAAGGAAGAGTAGAGTTAGGGGGAGAAATCCCCCCCAGGTACTGACAGGTGTGCTCTCCCTCAGTGAGTGCCTGTGTCAGTGTCTATTCAGTCCGACGGTTCCTGGAGGGGATGGAGGGAGGTGTGGGACCATGGGTGACAGAGCAGCCCCCGCTACACACTCCCCCCACCAAAAAAACTTAGGTCTGCCAAAGGTGGTAAAGAGTCTATGACCTGTTACATGTTTTTGATATACACACGTAAAAAAAAAAAAAAACAAGTTAGTGTGCACAGGAAACCATACAATTTGCATCTGCATAAAACCATGGCAGAGGAACATCCAACCAATTAGCATAGGAGGGGAGGTTGTCCTGCCTCGCGGTTTTCATCTTCAGCAAGGGGTTCAGACTGAGAGTGAGATCTAGTCACTGGCTGGGATCTTTGAGAGGCCGTGGGTGTGGACTGTAAATCTGACTGTGGTGGCACATGAACTGCTTCTGACAGAGGCAACAGATGATTGCGATGCCAAGTCTTCAGCGGGCCTGTGCTTCCCTCTGGCCAGATTTGATATACTGGGAGTCTGGGCAGATGCTTGCAAATGACATAGGGCTGCGACTTCCAGCGGGAAGTTGCTGAGGTATGGTCGAGGGATGTGCCGAAGGCCAAGTCGACTGGCAGCCGGGCCTACCGCCCGAACATCAAACTATAGGGAGAGTAACCTGTGGCATCATTGGCGGTGCTGTTATAAGCATGCACAATAGCCACTATATGCTTGCTCCAGCACTGTTTTTGTTCTGAATTTAGAGTTCCGAGCATATCCAGAAGGGTTTGATTGAATCTCTCTGGTTGAGAATCTCCTTGAGGATGATACGGGGTGGTTTTAGACTTCCTCATGCCCAACAGGTCTAAAAGTCTCTTGATGAGACTACTCTCAAAATCTCTCCCCTGATCAGAGTGGATGCGTTGGGACAGACCATAGTGCACAAAGAATTTCTCCACAAAGATCTTGGCCACCGTGGATGCTTGTTTGTCCCTCGTGGAAAACGCCTGGGCATACCAAGTGAAATGGTCAGTCACTACCAGGATATTCTCCTGCCCGCTAAAATCAGGCTCCAAGCACAGAATTTCAATGCACACCAGCTCCATGGGTCCCTGACTCTGAAGATGGCCCATTGGGGCAGCTCGTGAGGCAAAGTCTTCTTTTGGATACATCTGATTCAGGAGTGGCAATAGTCCTCAACTTCAGCCCGCATGCAGGGCCAGTAGAACCTGTCCCTCACCAGGTCAAAAGTCCTCTTGGGCCCTAGGTGGACATGGTTGTCGTGTATGGCAGTTAATACTGTCTTCCTATGTTTTTCAGGTACTGTAGGAATAGATGCAATTTTTCTTCAGAATCGTCAGAGGGGCCCCTTCGGTAGACCAACCCTTGGTGCACCTGAAACCGATCCCACTCTCGGTGCAGCAGACGGGTTTCCTTTGGGGAGTCATTGAGGAGCAAGTCAGGGCGTTGGCTCTCCAAGGCCTTCAATGCCAAGCTACAGGGAGGGTCCTCCAACTGGTCCCTCTGCAGGTCATTCTTTGACAGCTTCGGGCAGACCTTTATCCCCGACTTGGGTGACATTGCAATAACATCTGGGGACACCAGCGACTGACACTCCAATGTCTTCGGCCCTGGATCCTTCTCCAGCTTGATGTTCTGCTCCTTGACATAAGGCTCGTACCCCTTCAGGTGTCAGCTGGGGGGTCTCTGGAACAAGAGTAGCCAATCATCTTTGACCCGTGGCATCCAACTTGGTGGTAGTGAGGATGTAGGTGAGAGGATTGTTGTCAGTCTTGATCACGAACTCCGCTCCATATAGATAATCCCTCAGCTTATCCACCACCACCCACTTCAAGGCCAGGAACTCAAGTTTGTGCATGGGGTAGTTCTTCTCGGTGGGGGGCCAAGTCCCGACTCATGTAGGCAACAGGCCGTAGATGACCGTCATGCTCTTGATATATCACCCCACCTAACCCATCTCGACTGGCGTCAACATGTAGCTCATATGGCTTGATTGGATCTGCATAGGCCAGAACTGGAGCGGTTGTTAGGCTTCACTTCAGCTGCCTAAAACCTCTTCATACTTCGGAGTCCATTGTTCCTAAATGGACTCTCTGGGTTTTCTGGGCCCTCCAGCTGGTCTCACAGGCTTCGCCAGATCAGGGTCAGCGTCTTAGCGAATCCCTTGACAAATCTTCTGTAATAAGAGCAGAATCCCAGAAGTGACCTAAGCTCAGTCACGTTGGTAGGCCTCGGCCAGGAGGTCACAGCTTCCAGCTTCTGGGGGTCAGTGGCCACTTTGTCGGCAGACACAATATGGCCAAGCTAGTTGACTGAGGGTTGGTAAAACTGGCACTTTTCCAGAGACAGCTTCAACCTCCTCATCATGCAGTCTCTTCAGGACCTTCTCCAGATGCTCTTCGTGCTCTTCCAGGGTCTTGCCGAAAATGATGATGTCGTCCAAGTACACCAACACCTCGATCAGTTTCATGTCACTCACGGTCTTCTCCATTAGCCTTTGGAAGGTGGCTGGGAGACCAGACAGGCCTTGTGTCACTATCAGGTGTGTACTTACCGAGGCCGAGATGCCGAGAGTGGTTCACCCTTGCGACTAGGCGCACTCCGCCCCCTTGAGATGATACAGGGGTTGAATTGCACAAAGAGGCACTGGCTACCAGCAGAATGGGTAGGTCTTGCAAGGTGATCTTGGTAGAGCTGAACAGCTGTGCGAAGACAAGAAGGTAATCATCCAAGAGCAGGCTGAGGGTCAAACACAGATGGGTGCAGCTCTTTGCAGGACCCTAGCTGGAGATACAAGTCCAGAGCACAAACAGGGATCAGAACAAGGAGGCAGAAGTCAGGTTCAGGGTGCAGGCTGAGGGTCTAGCACAGGAGACAAGTAACTAGTCCAAAACACAAGCAGAAGGTCAGGGGCTGGAGACAAGTAGCAGGTTTGAGATGCAGGCTGGGGATCAAGCACAGATAGCAGGGCAAGGTCCGTTAAGCAAGCCGAGGGTCAGGTCCAGGAGAAGAGCAGAGTAGTCAGTATCAATCCGGGTCACAACGAGAGTTCAGATACAGGAAACAGGAACCAGCAATCTGTCAAGAGTACCTGGGCAGCCTTATATAGGCCAGCCAGAATGCTGATTGGGCGTGCACTAGCACGCATGCGTGCGCGACGTTCCATCGGGCCGCGAACGCGCATGTGCCGAATCGCCGTTCCACCACGCATGCGTGCGGAGACGCGGCTGAACTGGTTGTTTCTTTGACACCTTGATGCATACAGTCTAATTCAAAGATCCCCTCCGGGGTAATAATAATGGTCTTCTCCCGATCCTCAGGGTGCATGGGGATTTGGTAATACCGACTCTTCAAATCCAGCATGCTGAACCACATTGCTCCTGACAGGCTCTGTAAGGCATCTTCTATCCTTGGGGTGGTATATTGGTCACGAATGGTCCTTCGGTTCAGCGTCCGGTAGTCAATTCCATACCACCACTATTGGGGAAGCGTATGGACTCTGGGACTCTCGGACGATACCTGCCCTCTTCAACTCTGCCAGTTGTTCACGCAGATCCTCCAAGTCCCCTAAAGGGATCCATCAAACTCTTTGATCCGGTATTGGGCACTTTTTGCATACCCCACATCAAATTCACTTTTGTAGAATGCAGCCTGCCATCTCAGGAGCTGAGCCTTGGCCCTTTCTTTCCATTCAGGCAAAAAAGGAGTATTCTTCGGATAGAACTCCTTCACAGAGATCCCATGCTTTGCTCCCCCCGCCAAATCAGACGTCAGGGCTGGGGTGGCCGAATTCACTTGTCCCAGCAACATCTTCGCTGGCATCTTCGCTGGCAAGGTTTTTATGTTGCGGACACTAACTAAGATCTTCCTGTGACTTCTTTGCAACCCTTTGGTTGAAACCACCTTGGGAATTATCTCCACTCCCATGTCTTCTCTCTGTCCGTCTGCTTCAAGGACAATGAAAGGGCCTGGTTGCTTCCAATTTAGCTTGACAGATGCTAGTAAACAGGCCACTTTACCAGGCTGTAACACTTTCTCACACCGGTCCAAGTGCCAGATCTTTCCCACACCTTTAGCTGGGGCTTTCTGTTCTTGTACCAGGCACTGGTAGGCTTGTCTCAGCATGGGGTGCACACTTGTAGTTGAAGTGCCCGACTCCAGACAAAGAGGTGTCAACAGCCTTCTGACAAGATCAGTATTGGTCCCTATGACGAGAGAACTCTAACTGGCCCTTGGTGGGCGAGGACAGACCACTGCCCTAGTGTCAAAAGTTTCGGCTTTCCCAGCCACGGAGGGATCGAAGGTCAGCTTGACCAGTAGATAGCCATCATAGGGGAAGTTCTGAGTCCCAATGCCCCATATCTCCAGGTGCTTGAGGTGCCTGTCATAGAAGTCTTTGTAGAGAAGGGTTAAGCTCCAGTATCCAGAAGGGCCTTGGTGTAGACTCCCTTTACTTGGATGAGAACAACAGGAGAAGGTCCCACCTGCTTGTCAGGGAGCATGGAGGAAGTGGTGGCCCTGGCCTGTTCGGTGGTTTGTATCCGCGCTCCTCTCTTGCAGAGATTCTGATCGGGCTTAAGTCTACGCTAAATTCTGGGAGTCTGGTGTGCATTGACTCTCTGACACCGGGCAGCATGTGCCAAAAGAAACGGCACACAGGGTTGCTTGGAGGCAACAACGGGGGGGGGGGAGGGGGGTTGGACTTCCGCTGCTGTCTCTTCGCGTCATTGGTTTTGAAGCCAGTTATCGTAGATGGGCACCCGGTTGGCTTCTTCACCAGGGCCCTCCGAAGTTTCCCTCTGGCTTGCTTCTAGCACTGTGCTTCAGGCTTCACTGGGCTTGGACATACCTGTCGATTAATGTCCCACATAATTTCAGCATGCCTCTGTATGCTCAATGGCACTCCTCACTGGTACACGTGAAACTGCTCATTATCGGCTCCGATATAGACACTAGTATGGATATCCGTGCATCGCTATCAAATATCCATAATATCTCTGTAATTATGTATGATCAAACATTAAAACCACTTGATCTTACCGGATCTAACGAATATCAATTAGCCAGGGTGATTTTTGGTCAGAAAATTGGGTGTGGGGGGCCAACCCGTCCTTGTGTACCACCTAATATCAGTATTTGTATGTGGAATATCTCTGAAATTATGTGAGATCTAACGTTAAAACCACTTGATCTTACCGGATCTAACGAATATCTATTAGCCTGAATGATTTTTGGCCAGAAAATTTGATAAGGGGGGGCCAACCCGTCCTTATGTACCACCTAGTATCTCTATTTGTATGTGGAATATCTCTGAAAGTATGTGAGATCTAACGTTAAAACCACTTGATCTTACCGGATCCAATGAATATCTATATGCCTGAATGATTTTTGGCCAGAAAATTGCATGTGGGGGGGCCAACCCCCCCTCATTAATCACTTAATAAGTCTCTAATTATGTGAGATCTAACGTTAAAACCACTTGATCTTACCGGATCTAACGAATATCTATTAGCCTGAATCATTTTTGGCCAGAAAATGTAATAAGGGGGGGCCAACCCGTCCATATGTACCACCTAATATCTCTATTTTTATGTAGAATATCTCTGAAAGTATGTGAGATCTAACGTTAAAACCACTTGATCTTACCGGATCTAATGAATATCTATTAGCCTGAATGATTTTTGGCCCAAAAATTTGATAAGGGTGGGCCAACCCGTCCTTATGTACCACCTAATATCTCTATTTTTATGTGGAATATCTCTGAAAGTATGTGAGATCTAACGTTAAAACCACTTGATCTTACCGGATCTAATGAATATCTATTAGCCTGAATGATTTTTGGCCAGAAATTTTGATAAGGGGGGGCCAGCCCCCCCTCATTAATCACTTTATAAGTCTCTAATTATGTGAGATCTAACGTTAAAACCACTTGATCTTACCAGATCTAACGAATATCTATTAGCCTGAATCATTTTTGGCCCAAAAATTTGATAAGGGGGGGCCAACCCGTCCTTATGTACCACCTAGTATCAGTATTTTTATGTGGAATATCTCTGAAATTATGTGTGATCTAATGTTAAAACCACTTGATCTTACCGGATCTAACGAATATCTATTAGCCTGAATCATTTTTGGCCAGAAAATGTAATAAGGGGGGGCCAACCCGTCCATATGTACCACCTACTATCTCTATTTATATGTGGAATATATCTGAAAGTATGTGAGATCTAACGTTAAAACCACTTGATCTTACCGGATCTAACGAATATCTATTAGCCTGAATGATTTTTGGCCAGAAAATTTGATAAGGGGGGCCAGCCCCCCTCATTAATCACTTAATAAGTCTCTAATTATGTGTGATCTAATGTTAAAACCACTTGATCTTACCGGATCTAACGAATGTTTATTAGCCTGAATGATTTTTGGCCAGAAAATTTGATAAGGGGGGGGCCAACCCATCCTTATGTACCACCTAATATCTGTATTTGTATGTGGAATATCTCTGCAATTATATGAGATCTAACGTTAAAACCACTTGATCTTACCGGATCTAACGAATATCTATTAGCCTGAATCATTTTTGGCCCGAAAATTTGATAAGGGGGGGGCCAACCCGTCCTTATGTACCACCTAATATCAGAATTTTTATGTGGAATATCTTTGAAATTATGTGTGATCTAACGTTAAAACCACTTGATCTTACCGGATCTAACGAATATCTATTAGCCTGAATGATTTTTGGCCCGAAAATTTGATAAGGGGGGGCCAATCCGTCCTTATATACCACCTAATATCAGTATTTTTATGTGGAATATCTCTGAAATTATATGAGATCTAACGTTAAAACCACTTGATCTTACCGGATCTAATGAATATCTATTAGCCTGAATGATTTTTGGCCAGAAATTTTGATAAGGGGGGGCCAGCCCCCCCTCATTAATCACTTAATAAGTCTCTAATTATGTGAGATCTAACGTTAAAACCACTTGATCTTACCGGATCTAACAAATTAGTTCCAAAATAGCTAACTGTTTGGTCAATTTTTTGATAAGGGGGGCTGATGACGGGTTAGCCCCCCCAGCAAATAACTGTTAATATTGCTTCTTCTGTGTGAGATCTAACGCAAACAACGGTTGATCTAACCTGATCTAGCAAAGATCTAACAAACTGCATAAGATTTTTTCAAAAATTTGATAAGGGGGGCTAACCCGGCAGAGGTTCAAATAAACAGTTTTATACAGTGTCTACCAGAGGCGGCTCTTTAATTAGACAAATTAGGCAATCGCCTTAGGCCTCGCCCTCAGAACGGCCTCGCGCGATTGCCTAATTTGGCTTTCAGGTCAGTGTGTGTGTTTGACTCCGACTTGCAAGCCGGTGGGGTTGAGCGGGCGGTGGGCGCGCTGCACACAGCAGCAGACTGAGCTGCTGATCCACTGCAGTCCGGTCTGCGGCGGCGGACAAGGGATACAGCACTTTACGAACGATCAGGCTGCCTGCGTCCAATAGGAGTCTCCACCGCCGCGGCGCCGTCCTCCTAGCCTTTCCCCTAAAGTCGGCGGCCCCAGCGCATGGCCGGAGTTGAAGTTCTCCCACAGCTCAGGCACACAGACTTCAACTTGGCCCTCTGGTGCCTGTGCTCTGCAGAGACTACAACTCCCAGATTGCACTGCAGGGCACTCAGAGAGAGAATGTCACGTGTTGTCCTGCTGCCTTTAGTAGGGGACCGAGGCGAGGAGGAGCAGGTAGGTACATACATCTACTACATGGCTGTGTGTCTGGATAGGAGGAGCGGCGGGGACAGCTGCTAATGGAGGAATTGATCCGTCCATATTCCTCCTGCAGCCGCTGAATGACCTCTTCTTCTACGGGCGTTCATTGGCTGCAGAAAGAATATGGAAAGTTCAATTCCTCCATTTGCAGCTGTCCCCGCCGCTCCTCCTATCCAGGCACACAGGAGGGCGGCACGGGCGGGCACTCACGTTCTCTCTGGGCGGTCGGCCAGGCTACTGCAGGAGCTGGGATGGGATCTATCCACCGGAGCTCCTCCTATCCAACTTATTTTCCGGCCTGTGCTCCCTGGTTCCTCCCAGTTCTCCCTGCATACCCCCTCTGCTCCCTGGCTCCCCCCAGTGCTCTCTGGTCCCCCTTGCTCCCTGGCTCCCCCTACTGTGCTGTCCAGTCCCCCCAATGCCCCCCATGCTCTCCCCCCCACTGTACTGTCCAGTCCCCCCCCTGTGCTCCCTGGCTACCCCACAGTGCTCTCTGGTCCTCTCTATGCTCCCTGGCTCCCCCCATGCTCCCCGCCCACTGCTCCCCAGCGCCCCCCCAGTGCTCTCTGTGCTCTCTGTGCTCCCTGGCTCCCCCCAGTGCTCTCTGGTCCCCGTGCTCCCTGGCTCCCTACTGTGCCGTCAAGTCCCCCCCACTGCCCCCATGCTCTCCCCCCCACTGTGCTGTCCAATCCCCCCCAGTGCTCTCTGGTCCTCTCTGTGCTCCCTGGCTCCCCAATGCTCTCCCCCCACTGTGCTGTCCAGCCCCCCCACTGCTCTCCACCTCCCCCCAGTGCTCTGTGCTCCCTGGCTCCCCCTACACTGATATCCCCCCCATAGTGCTCTCTTGTCCTCCTTGTCTGCCCCCATACTCTCCCCCCAGTGCTCTCCAACCCCCGTGCTCCCTGACTTCCCCCAACAGTGCTCTTCAGCCCCCCGGCGCTCTGCTCCCCCCATTCTCCCTAATCCCTCCCAGTTCTATCTGCACCCCCAGTGCTCTCTGCCCCCTGTGCTGTCCAGTCCCCCCCAGTGCTCTCTGGTCCCCTTTGTGCTCTCTGGTCCCCGTACTCCCCGGCTCCCCCTACTGTGCTGTCCAGTCTCCCCCACTGTGCTGTGCTGTCCAGTCCCCCCCTGTGCTCCCTGGCTCCCCCACCCACAGTGCTCTCTGGTCCTCTCTGTGCTCCCTGGCTCCCCCCACTGCTCCCCAGCTCCCCCCCAGTGCTCTCTGGTCCCCTCTGTGCTCCCTGGCTCCCCCCATGCTCTCCCCCCACTGTGCTATCCAGTCCCCCCCCACTGCTCTCCACCTCCCCCCAGTGCTCTGTGCTCCCTGGTTCCCCCTACACTGATAACCCCCCGATAGTGCTCTCTTGTCCTCCCTGTCTCCCCCCATACTCTCCCCCCAGTGCTCTCCAACCCCCGTGCTCCCTGACTCCCCCAACAGTGCTCTCAGGCCTCCCAGAGCTCTCTGCTCCCCCCGTACTCCCTAACCCCTCCCAGTTCTACCTGCACCCCCAGTGCTCTCTGCCCCCTGTGCTGTCCAGTCCCCCCCAGTGCTCTCTGCTCCCCCCTGCTCCCTAACCCCTCTCAGTTCTAACTGCACCCCCAGTGCTCTCTGCCCCCTGTGCTGTCCAGTCCCCCCCAGTGCTCTCTGCCCACCCATGCTCCCTGGCTCCCCCTGTGCTTTCAACTTCCCCCGTGCTCTCCAGCTCCCCCCTTGTGCTTTCCAGCCCCCACTTTTCTCCCTGGCTCCCCCCCATGCTCTCCACCCCACTATGCTATCCAGCTCCCCCCCAGTGCTTTTCAACTCCCCCCACCCCCTATGCTCCCTGGCTCCCCCCATGCTCTCCACCACACTGTGCTATCCAGCTCCCCCGGTGCTCTCCACCCCCCACCCTCCCTATGCTTTTCTGCCCCTTCCCCAGTACTCTCTGGCCCCTATGCTCTCTGCCCCTGCAAGGCTCTCAACTCCCGCCAGTGCACCCACCTAGTGCTCTCCAGCTCTCTCCGCCCCCCTCTGTTTCTCTCAGCCTCACTCCCATGCTCTCCGCCACCCCTGTTCTCTTTTCTGGCCCTCTCACCCCCGGGCGGCTCTGCTAGGTTCCCCCCTCTTTTCCCTCCGGCTGCTGTGGGGGTGTCTCAGGCTGGGGAGTGGGGAAGGAACCGCTATCGTGGGCTGCTCAGTCTATTTTTTGTCCCAGTCTGGGCCTTGCGGGCAAATTGAGCAACGAGACTTGCAAGGATCGATAGTCCTGGAGGGAGAAGAGCTCTAAAGACCTCCCAGGACTGGAGGACAGGCTGACTGGGGCCGGAAAACGAGAACAGGTGGAAGGTAAAGGTGACCAGGGACCACTCCATCTCACAGAAAACGGATCCTCTGGAAGGAGCAGGACACTGTCCCCACCCAGAATGAGAACGGACCCTGCCTGCTGCTGGCCCTCATGAACATCCTGCTGGCATGGAAGGTACCGTACCAAGCATCACACACAACTTCCCACAGACAGGCACTGCAGACTGGGACATGGTACACAGGAGGGGCTGCAGATGGACGGGGCTAGAGATCTCTCTCTCTCTTTCTCTTTCTCTCTTTCTCTCTTTTTCTCTCTCTTTCTCTCTCTTTCTCTCTCTCTCTCTTTCTCTCTCTCTCTTTTTCTCTCTCTCTCTCTCTTTCTCTCTCTCTCTCTCTTTTTCTCTAGAGGGGTTGTCACCTTGCTGGGTCCCAGATGTATTATTGGCTGCATATATCTGATGGGTGAGGAGGGTGCCCTGGAAGTGGTGCTGATCGCCTGTGTGCTAGATCCACGCATTTTTTCTGCAGCCATTTTTACTTGATTTAATTTTTTTTATCCAGTATGGGCGTGAGTGGGGCCTCGTGTCTAAATTTTGCCTAAGGCCTCACAAAGTCTAGAACCGCCTCTGATGTCTACAATTACCTTTGCTATATTTGTGCATTGTAATCATACCCCCTCTTAAAGTGGTTTCTTCAGTGCGCATGTGCCGATGATGTCGGCACATGTGGATACAGTGAATATCTCCTAAACTGTGCAAGTTTAGGAGATATTCACGGTACCTACAGGTAAGCCTTATTATAGGCTTACCCGTAGAAAAAAGTGGTAGTACAGGGTTTACAACCATTTTAAGCCTCTCTTCTCCAGAGTCACTAAGTGTAAGCTTTGTAATAATTTCTCATAACTGAGGCCATACAACCCCCTTATTAATGTAATTGCTGTTCAATTAACTCTTTCTAATTATTCTTGTGGAACCCTTCCTGTGAATTGGTGACCAAACTGAATTCATATTCAAGTGAGGCTGAACCAGTGTTTTTTAAAGTGGAAAAAAATTATCTCCTAAATATGTGTCCTTTTAATTATGTGAGAGTACTGCTAGCTTCGTTAGCTGCAGCTTCGAATTTTATTTAATTGCTAAGTCTGTGACCTACAAGTATTTTGAAACCTTTTTTTATCACCAATTCTACCAGCATAGCACCCAAGTGCATACCTATACATTTTTTATGTTGAACCCCGTCTGCCATGAAGCTGCACATCCCCCTATTTTTTCATGTAACGTTGCTATATCCTGTGCTGAATTTATTTCCTTGCATAGTTTGGTATCATCAGCAAACACTGAAATTGAGCTCTTAATTCCAACATCAATATCATTAATAAACAAGTTAAACAGCATTGGTCTGAAAACAGAGCACTGGGGCATACCATTCACAGTCTTAGTCCATTTAGATAATGAGTCATTTATCACTACTTTCTAGATCGGTTCATATAACCAGTTTTCTCTCCATGTTCATACAATTTCTTCAACACCAATAAATCTTATTTTGTAAATTAAACATTTCTGAGGTACACTGTCGAATCTTTTGGCGAAATCCACATTTATTACTGTAGCAATTACCCCCAAGGAGCCATTAATGTAGGAGTCCCCATTTCTGGTGTCTGCTCCTCCCCCCTCTTCTCTCTGATCCCTTTCTGTCTCCCCCCCTCTTTGTTTCTCTCCCTGTTTTTCCCTCTCCTTCCTGAAGACTTCCCCTCCCCCTGGTGGGCCACCTGCTTTTAATATACCTGATTATACCTATTGTAACTACCTTAAAATACGTTCCTTGGAATCATAGCTTCAGGCCGGGTTCACACTGGTGTGACAAACGCCCTGACATTGGGAGCTCATGTTGCATGACGTGTGAAAATCAATGTTTCCCTATGAGAGCCGTCATAACTGGTCCGACACATGTCAGTCCGACTTTGAAAATGCTCCCTGTACTACTTTGGTCCGACTTTGACCCTACTTCAGCCCATTGACTATTATTGAAGTTGGATCAAAGTCGGAACGCCGTCTTGCATGATCCGACTTTGGCATGTGACTTGTGCTCTGCTGATCTTGAGGGGGAACTCCACGCCAAATTTTAAATAAAAAACCAGCATGGGTTCCCCCTCCAAGAGCATTCCAAGCCCTTGGGTCTGGTATGGATTTTAAGGGGAACCCTTACGCCGAAAAAACTGCGTGGGGGTTCCCCCAAAATGATGGAGGATTCCTAGGGTGTCCTCCGGTATTGTATTGGACACCCGAATCTAGGGCGAGGGGGACCAGAGAGGTGACCTTCCCGGAGATCCAGCGCAGCATTGGCTGGTGACGGTGAAGGCCTCTGGTGACCGTCCGGATGGATGACTCCCCTGACAGGGGCCGCATCTCAAGAAGGTAGTCCACGCTCTCATGGTCAGTGGCAGCGACCCAACCGAAATCCAGGCCGGTGGCAGAGGCCTCAAGTCCAATTCACCTGGTCAGTGGCAGCGACCACCCTCACGGTCGGTGGCAGCGACCGTGCACCAAGCCTGTTTGCGCACACCGAAACAGGAGAGTAACCAGTTCATGTTTGTGCCTGGACCTTCCTCTTCACCTTGTCTGTTCGTTGTCTAACCTGTCTGCTCTAAAAGGACTATTTATTGCTCTAAAAGAATAAATAAGTGTTGGACTTTCAATGGTGTGGAACTTGGCTTTCTGGGAGTTAAAAGTAATTCTCAAGGGAAGTTTTGGCTCTGGACAGGGGCACAGGCCCGAAGGTAATTGGTTATAGCTTACACCTCTACACACTTGAGGCTGCAAGCTGGTGGTGCGTCACACTCTCCTCCCTGGTCCCCTAGACGAGAGCCATTGACATTGACAGAGAAGGAGGGAGTGAGAGGTGAGGTCGCTACACGTGGGGCCTCTGGGTCCGGGATTTGTGTTCGTGTAACGGAGCCGAGACCTTCAGGAGTTTGAACTTTGCTGCCCAGAGGAGTTCCGAGGAGGTCGGCCATTTTTGGCCAACGCGCCACGAGGCATGGGGTCAAGGAGAAAGCCCGCGAACTGATGTGGAAAAGGGGAGGAGTCCGGCCATGTGTGGGGATGCACGTGGGGACTTGGCGCCAGTTATTCAGTGTTATTCAGTGCGCGATGGAGCAGCAAGCGGGCATTGTGTTCACCAATGCCTCCTGGGTTCCAGTTCCTACCACCACCAGGATGACCCCAATTGCTGCTTCGGTTACGGATACAGGAATCAGGCTCAAGACCCGGGGGCGATTCGCCCTGTATGTATGCAAGGACGTTGAGGCCCTCGGTGTGATTTGTCCCGGCTGTTCGGGACTGGTGGTTCAGCTGAAGTCGTTTGGGCGCTGCGAGGCCTGCGGAGAGTTCATTTTTGAGGTGGAGCAATCCATAGAAAGGCCTCGGGCCTTCCACCTCAACTGCCTAACAGGCGCCACCACTCGTGAAGGAGAAGTCAAAGCTTGGACAGCCATTCCCACGTGCACTGTAGAGACTTCGGGGGAAGTCACGATCAAAAGTTTGGAGGATGAAAAATCCGAGGATGCTGCTTCGGTGTCACGTACCTAGCGGTAGAGCCTGATATGCAGAGGACGGCCTCTCTTACTACTCTGACTCAAGGCCCCAGATAGAGCAGACAGGAGGCACGGGAGTGCAGAGTCACACGAGTGCCTGGCAGGATCGCTGAGGATGGAGCTGGACCGGGATCCCAGAAGAGGCTGCAGAGGAACTCTGGTGCAGAAGAGCAGGTGCGGCAGCAGCTGGGATGGGAGCTCAGCAGGGCTCTGCAGGGCTGAAGGAACAACAGGTGCAGGCTGGCCGGGTCACTCACTGGCGGGCAAGTCCGGAGCAGAAGCCTAGGCTGGAGCGGAGTCAGGACACAGACCGGTTTGGTATCAGGCTGGCAGCAAGGTAACAGAAGGAGCAGGCAGATGCGAAGTCAACAAGCCGGATCAGATGCGGGTAGAAAGCAGGAACGTCAGGGACAAGCCGGGTCAATATCAGGAACAGGTATCAGATACAGGAACGCAAGTACACGGAACGCTGTAGAACAGACAGCACTGAGTCTGGGTGCTGACCCAGTTTAAATAGCTTGATTGGCGCCAAGACCTGTCACTGAACGAACGCGCACAGGCGCGTGCACCGGCGCGCGCATGCGCGCCAACGGCATTCCAGTAATGGCTGAGATTCCAGGCCGTCTTTCACGGCCACCATCTTGGGTGCTGGCATGCACTTCATGACATTCGGTCACCACAGCTTCCCTACTCCCACCGCCAAAGAGGAAGGTCGGTCTCGTCAGAGCTTCCAGCGGCCGTGATGGAGGAACATCCCTGCGCTCGCCCGACCCGGATGGATCCGGAAGGAAAAGCCCTGGACATCCCAGTACAAGCAAGGGCCGAGGGAATGGTACTTGGTGTTTTGTTGGAGGTGTCGGGGATCCACAGCCACGGGAGCCCGAGGGAGGGGATAATTCCACGTCCACAAGGAATTACCTGCCTGCAGAGGAGTGTGACACCTCCGACCTGGAATCGGTCTCTGATGCTGGAGATGATGGCATCATAGACAAACTTTTTGAGTGGAAGGGCTGGGACAAGAAACCCCTGGCCTCGTCCCCTATGCAAAGGGACTCACCCATGTCTACTGGGGATAGCGCACCCCGGGTGGAGGCCCCGGGGCCTGAGGAGGAATCTGGTCCCCTGCCTGCCCTTCTGCTCCCGGAGTCACCTGCGCCCGAAGCTAGGGTGAAGCGAGTGTCGCTGCAGGTTCCTATGCCCAGTATGGAGGTGGTCAAGGCACCTCGGCACCCGGAGTCAATTGTTATGCCTGGTGAGGGAGACCGTGCCACAATGCCACCCTTGTCCAGACTGCAGAGACTGTTTTCCCAGAAGGTTGCAAGCAAGTACGGGTGGGAGTACCCGTACTTACCAAGAGAGTTGTTGTATGAGGTGGAGGCACACAGGCAGCGACGGTATGATGATTTTATCTGGACACATCTCAAGGTGCCCCACGCTCGCAGGTACCTCTCATGTTCTCCTGTGGCCTCCAAAAGGTTTAAAGATTGCAAGGCTGAATGGAAGCTGGGTCGGCACATTCATGCTGACAGGGTGATTATTTGCCGAAAGGATGGAGATGATGTGGAGTACCATATGGAAACTTTTGATAGGTACTTGAAACCCCTGATACTGCCGCACCCAAGATTCTACTTATAGGAGAATAGACTCCTATTTTTTGTTTTTGTTGCTGGACACTCCGGAGTGCCTTTGCCAGAACTCAGGGACTCTTTACCTTGCAAGGGGTGGCTACTCCTTGGGTGAATTGGGAGCAGTTATTTTTGTTCTCCCTGTTCTCCACCGCAAAGATAATGAGGACTTTGGGGTTTAGTTAAGTTAGGGCAAAGATACAGATGAAGAGATTGCTGATCAAGAGAAGTGTTCCAGATCGCGACATGGCCACTAGGTGGAGTGTTGCGCAACCAGGTTTTTCACACACACCCCACATGACTTTTTGGAAGGAAAGGGTTCCTCTAGGGGGAGCCTTTTCACTCCAATTTACACACTGTGTTAGATAATGTGTTTTTTTTTCCCCACTGCAGGAGAATGTCATTCAAGTCTGCTGAGAATGGGGCAGAGCTTAGTCAGTGATGTGGGAGAGGAAAATATAATTTTTGGAAAAAAATTATGCTGTTATGCCTTTAAATGTTTACACCTGTGTGTGTTTGTTTGTTGTTCCTTCCCTTC
This sequence comes from Rana muscosa, assembly GCA_029206835.1. NCBI lineage: Eukaryota > Metazoa > Chordata > Amphibia > Anura > Ranidae > Rana > Rana muscosa. The sequence continues at coordinate 928,502,782 of CM055116.1, read as the reverse complement.
CCTCCTTCCCCTTCCCCTGGATCAGGCACAAGCGAAACAATTTTTAAATTGCCATTTTTTTTGTCTCTGGATCGGATTTATGCGGACTCTGATTAGAGGGCATAAATTGGTTCCAGACACTGGGGCCCAGTGTCAAATTACTGGGGGGGATGTGTAGCGGGTGGGTACATTTAGGGGAGGCATCTGAGTGATAAAAGGCTCAGATGCAGCAATTGTTAGGGTTCATGGACCAATTTATGCCAGTGGAGGATATCAATGGTGTCCAGTTCCCTGCGGCCTATAGGTGGTGCTGTCGCCATAGGCCGGGGTTGAACCACCGTTGCCTTTTTGTCCTCTCTCGGCAGTGCTATAGCGGGGCGGGGAACCTGCTGTGCATGCTAGGAGAGGGGATAAAAGGGGCAGACTTCTTCCGCTCGGGGTCCACGCCCAGGCACCTTCAGCCTGGGTGTGAGTGCTGGTGGTCTCCGGGTGCCCTCGGCCCGGGAACAGAGCTGCGAGTCCACCCCAGACATCTTTAGTCTGGGTTGAGGTACTCTCTGGAGGCCTAGGGCCCAGTACCTTCGACTGGGTCCCGCAAGGGACGGAGGATTCCTAGGGTGTCCTCCGGTATTGGACACCCGAATCTAGGGTGAGGGGGACCAGAGAGGTGACCTTCCCGGAGATCCAGCGCAGCATTGGCTGGTGACAGTGAAGGCCTCTGGTGACCGTCCGGGTGGATGACTCCCCTGACAGGGGCCGCATCTCAAGAAGGTAGTCCACGCTCTCATGGTCAGTGGCAGCGACCCAACCGAAAATCCAGGCCGGTGGCAGAGGCCTCAAGTCCAATTCACCCGGCAGGGGCCACCCTCACGGTCGGTGGCAGCGACCGTGCACCAAGCCTGTTTGCGCACACCGAAACAGGAGAGTAACCAGTTCATGTTTGTGCCTGGACCTTCCTCTTCACCTTGTCTGTTCGTTGTCTAACCTGTCTGCTCTAAAAGGACTATTTATTGCTCTAAAAGAATAAATAAGTGTTGGACTTTCAATGGTGTGGAACTTGGCTTTCTGGGAGTTAAAAGTCATTCTCAAGGGAAGTTTTGGCTCTGGACAGGGGCACAGGCCCGAAGGTAATTGGTTATAGCTTACACCTCTACACACCGGAGGCTGTGAGCTGGTGGTGCGTCACACTCTCCTCCCTGGTCCCCTAGATGAGAGCCATTGACATTGGATTGTGAGCAGAATTTGTTCCAGAAACATGCTTGTAATCAAAAGCACTCTTATATCAAAGCAAATTTCCCCATAAGAAATAATGGAAACTCAAATGATTCATTCCACAACCATTTATTCATAGGTCCTTCAGTTTATAGTCCATATAAAAAGATTATAGCAATGTGACCAGGTTGTGTAACCATAAAATGTCCATCCACAAATGTAAGCCTCCATAAGGGGATTAGAAGCAAAATCAGGCAGGAGCTACAGAGTATAAAAGAGAACAGAGGCGCATCTAAGTGTAGCAATATGTTGCGAAATGTTATACATTCATGAAATGTAACCATATTGTTACACTTAGAGGCGCCTCTCTTCTCTTTTATAATCAGTTGTGACATGACACTACTTGTATATCAAGACATCGCTTGTATATCAAGTCAATTTTTTTTTTAAATTTGCTTGTCTTGCAAAACGCTCTCAAACCAAGTTACTCTCAAACCAAGGTTTTACTGAATATGTTTTTGAAGATTTCAATAAATTCAAGTTTTAACCCCGTATGCAAATATGCGACCCCACTGGACTGGTCTTTTTTCCGGGTGGCCACATATTTGCGTATCTCCCTTTGTCATGGGAGCGTGCCGCACAGAGACCGGGTCCTCACCAAGAGCCCCGGGCCCCGTTCTAACGATCGGGACCTGAAACGTCCGATTCTAGGTTAGCTGATCGCTGTAATAGCCTCTGATCAGTCACTGTGAAGCCCACCCCTGTGTTTTCTGTCTCTGCGAACGGACGGGACAGATGCATTGTATCTTTCTCTGTCCTCGCAGAGATAGAAAAAAAAAAAAGTGTGTAGAAAAAAATAATAATAATAAAAAAAAAAAGAAAAAAAAAAAAACCTAGATAAAGGTTTGATCTAGGTCAGCCCCAGAGTTAGTGTTTGGGTCAGAGTCAAAGGTCAAGGTTAGGGTCAGTAATTTTTGGACAGGATTTTTATTTATAAAATAAGTATCAGTGTCAGTTAAAGACACTTTAAGGGCTCTTTCACACGGAGGTCCGTTCAGGTCCGCCTGTCAGTTTTTTAGGCGGACCTGAAACGGATCCTCCATGTACCCCTATGGAAGCACGGATGTCAGCGGAGACATGTCCGCTGACATCCGCTCCGCCAAAGTGTGACGGAGGAAAACCCTATTTTTCCTTCCGTCGGCAGAGTGGATCGGATGACAACGGACTCTACGGTCCGTCATCATCCGATCCCCCATAGGGGAGAGCGGCGCTCTGGCAGGGCGGTCCCTGCACAGTGTGCGGGGACCGCCCAGTCATCTGTCGGCTCAGCGGGGATCAATGGAGCGATCCCCGCTGAGCAAGCGGAGCTTCACGGGGCGGATCTTCACGGATCCGCCCCGTGTGAAAGGACCCTAAGACTGTTTGTGTAGTGACTGTAGTCGTGAATAGATCAGGCTGAGCCGGGCAGCAGCTGGGTGGTACAGTCTCCTGCATATTCTAGCCTTTCCCCCAGCAGTCATAAAACTAATTGCACTCATAAGCTCATTCTTCTGGTCATTACCCATAGCTCATGATATTAGGCAAGAACAGGGATATACAGGGAACAGGCTTTATCCAAACAATCAGCTCATGCTTCCCTACCAGAGATACCAGACCTTTATTTAAAGGCCATCTAAACCCTCAAGTTTTTTCGTTAGTTTGATTTAAAAAAAGCATGCAAGCTGGCATGCTAAATGTTTAAAAAAATTAAATAAAATTACATTTATGTAATGGTAAATGCAACTAGGAAGCTGGGTTTCTCATGCACCCTGCTAGACAATGCTGACATAGGTACAAGTGACGGAACAGGTCTTTTACATAATTTCCCTAAAGTGTTATTAAATCCACTAACCAGAAAGGTAATATATTGCAGCTTACCATTATATGTGGTGGCTGCATTTGTTTTTTTAGGCTTTTTTTTTTCTCTGTTTTCACCTGGTGATCTCGCCAGTGACACACCTCCTATGATAGAGTGCCTCTACTCTAGATGAAGTAGCACAGGGGCACCTTTGGATAGCAGCATTGTTAATCTGGAGGGAGGGGGTTGTTAGTTGTACTAGAATAGGGTGACCAGTCATCCCCGGTTTCAGGGGACAGTCCCCGGATTGAGGACACTGTCCCCGGACCAAGTCTGTCCCTGGTTTTGTCCCCGGATTGGATTTGAACAGGGGCTGGGGTAATTTCAAAGACAGTCAGTGCAGAATATTTTTTTCCATTATCTGTGACCCTTTCTGATGATCATGTGCTGGTCGGAGCGGAGGGAAAATTTATTTAGTTTCGTTTGCATGCCCATTCAGCTCCGCTCGCATGTTCTTCTGCCTTGGCTCAAGTCCCGGCCAGCCGCCTGCTTATCTCCTTGCCTTCCCTGGTGGAGTGATCTTCCTCCACTTCCCACCCAGTATTACCCGGGTCCCGGAGAGTAAAGCCCTGTAGACACGATCGGATTTCCTATGGATTCTAATCCGATGGATTTTTCCATCGGAAATCCGATGAAGCTGACTTCCATCAGTCTTGCCTACACACCATCAGTCAAAAATCCGACCGTCCAAAACGCTGTGACGTAAAACACTCCGACAAGCCGAGAAAAGTGAAGTTCAATGCTTCTGAGCATGCGTCGACTTGATTCTGAGCATGCGCGGGTTTTTTGTCCGATGGAGTTCCACACAGACGATCGGAATTTGCTATCGTTTTTTTTCCATCGGACTGTTTTCATCGGTAAAACCGATCGTGTGTACAGGGCTTAAGACTTGACAGGCTGTGAGGCGGGAGGCGACGAGCAGAGAGTCGCTGATTGCCGCCATTACTAGTAAAAAAAAATATGTCCCTGGATTTCATTTTAAAAATCTGGTCACCTTATACTAGAAGCAACGCTGTATCCTGGCCTAGGCCAACAAGGCCCAGGCCAGCACTTTGCAGGGGGGGCAGCACAGAAAGAGTCCCCGCTGGCTTGCGCTACACTGTTAGTGTAGCACCAGTCTTATGGGGCGGACTGGGCAGAGAGGCAAATTAGTCTAGCGCCCCAATAAAGCGGCCGCACTGCTTCCGGTATGCAGCCAGCATTCCGCAACTGGGATTTTGACTGTCCTATCATCCTGGACCACAAACCTTCAACATCTGTTCTATATGTTTTCTGCTGCACCATTGACTTGGTGATATCTTCTTAGTCCTCTCCATAAAATGATCAGAAATTTGTGCTTAAAGTAGAACTATAGGCAACACTTTTTTTTTCCATTTTGGATAGAGTAAGGGAAGGTTATAGCCCCTGTCAGTTTATTATTTGCGATCCCTGTCCCATTACAGAGATTTCCCTTCACTTCCTGCCCCATAGCCAAACAGGAGGTCAGAGGAAATCTTTGCAAATTAAAGGACTCCATTGCCGCCCCCCAGGCCCTCAGAACAACTGTCCCTCGAAATTTTCAGGGCGGGTCTTAAACAACAAGGGGTGTGGTCTTGACAGGAAGGGGTGGGTCATATTTAGGGGGTGCACAAGTTCAGTCAGGCCTAGGGCAGCACAAAACCTAAATACACTACTGACTAGAAGGTTTAGATACACTAACACATTGAAGCTGAGCTCCAGCTAACACTTTATAAGCAGTTACAGCAAGCTGTTTCCTGTTGGGATGAAGGTTTTACATAAATAAATAAAAGCTGATCATTGTGAGCACCCTTGTCAGTAGTAAATGGTTTGTCTCAACCCTGTAACTGTTATATCTGCAGAACAGCTTGTTCTGTTAAAAAACAGACTTAAGCCCCATACACACTATTAGATTTTCTGCAGATTTTTGGCTTCAGATTTACCAAAACCATGTAGTACAAGGGCCTGCCTGATTGCATACAAATTGAAACTCTTAAGGTTTGACCTCATATTATATGGTTTTGGTAAATCTGAAGACAAAAATCTGCAGAAAATCTAATAGTGTGTATGGGGCTTTACTGGCCAGATAACCAGGTGAAAATAAAGGAAAGAAAGTAAGAAAAAAAAGAAAACGAATGCAACCACCACATCTAAGAATTGGTAAGCTGCAATATAGTAAATGTTTGCTTTTGGATTTAATATTGCTTCAAGCTCTTGCAGACAGGGCAGCATGTCATCAACGTGGGCTGTGGGTAGAGCTGATGTGGCTGTTTACTGTGCCAGTATCTAAGCAACTACATTGGCAGCAAGGATGACCATGCTGCAGATATTTCACTGCAGAAGGAACAGTGTTGTCATCCTATCAAGAACAGTGCAGGTCCATTGGTTCTACTGGTAAGATCAACAGGCATTTACAGAATGCTCCATGAAGTCTCTAGAAAACATTGACTGTCTGCTCTTACTGGCTTAGGTAGCCTACATCACATCTGATTTTATAATTTGCCCATAGCTCTACTTTATAACAGCTGTTCCCCAGGCAACATTTTCAGCATGATGTACCTATTACGTTACTGACAGAAAAAGTGTAAAAGATATTCATACATGCTGAACTGTGATACTGGGGAGGTGTTCCATTATGTGAAAGTCATTTTGTAGAGTGCATATGAGAACAAAACGAGCAAGATTACTGAGTAATTGCTGTAAGACAGACATGTCAAACTCAGATGAAACTGTGCATAATTGTGGGGAATAACCATGCAAAAGGATCACATTAGTTCAGAAGAAGAATGCATTTACCAAATTTAGAAAAATATTGCATCACTTTAGGGATTAAAACACCAATTAGAAATGTATTAAAACATTTTGAATACTTAAAAACTGATTTCGCGTGTTAGATTTAGCAACTGACAAAACTCTAACCACAATAAAGGCACAAGACAATTTTTGAACTATTCGTCTAAGGAAATGAAAGTGCCAGAAGAGCTTTCATGTTGATTCCCATTAAAGCGGAGTTCCACCCGAAAGTGGAACTTCTGCTTTAAGCACTCCTCGCCCCCTGACATGCCAGATTTGGCATGTAATTTTTTTTGGGGGGGGGGGGGTGTGTACCTTGTGTAGCGGGGCTCACCCCTCTCACCCCTTCTTCTTCTCGGCTTGCTGTCTTGTCTAGGGGAACCTGGGAGGAGGGATGAGATCCACCACGGCCCATGTCCTCTTCTAGAGAGAGGTGAAGGCCCGAATGTATTTCTACCATCGGGTCGTGTGTATAACCCAGGGTCAAGTCTTTCCTTGATATGACCCCCCCCCCTTTGCTCCCAGTAACCAGAGTTCCACACCACTGAAAAGGTCCAACTCTTATTTATTCTTCAACAGCAATAAATCGTCACTTAGCACAGACAGGTTGTGACCAACGAACAGTTCAGTATAGGTGAGGAGTAGGTCAAGGCACAATCCCTAATCAAACTAAACCATTGAGATATCACCAACGGTTATGGCGCACAGTGGCTGTAAATGTACTTCTTGCCTTTTCTGAGTCTCTACCAGCAACTCTAACGAAAATGAAACAGGAGTTACCTTCTTTAAGCTGTGGCCCCTGTCAGAGGGAAGACATCCTTCCGAGAGAGTTACCGGAGGCCCCACCGTCACCGGCAAATGCTGCACCGGGCTGTTCGGAAGGGTTATACTCCCCGGCCTCCTCGTCTCAGATTCGGGTGCCCAACACCTTAGGGCCCCTCGGACTCCTCCATCGTTGCGGAACCCAGTCGAAGGTACTGGGTCCCAGACCTCCTCAATAGTACCTCACCCCAGGCTAAAGGTGCCTGGGATGGACTCCATCTCCCGCTCCGGCCAGGTCAAGGGCCCCTGTGCCCGGAACTCCAGAACGCCCGCACCCAGGCTGAAGGTGCCTGGGCGCGGCGGTGTCCTCCAACTCTGAAGCCCGTGCTCAGGGCGTCCGCCCCCTTTATCTCCTCTCCCCAGCGTCACAGCAGGTTCCCCGCCACGCTGTACAACCGCCGGAAAGGGACAAAAAGAGTACAGTCTTGCAGTGAGGGTTCAACCCCCGGCCCAGGGCAACAGCGCCACCCTCGGACCCCAGGGAACCTCACACCACCAGAGTCCTCCATAAACAATAATCAGTGCATCTGGGTTACACTGTCTACCACCCAGATGCTTCCCTTAAATTTAAATACCCGCTACAAGTGTATGTTATTTGTTTGTACCTGTAATACCGCCCAGAAATTATAGTGCACATTTTTTTGTGGGGGGGGGGTATCTTACCTAAAACACACTGACACTTCACTTGTACCTACAGGTAAGCCTATAATAAGGCTTACCTGTAGGTACTGGAAATATCTCCTAAACCTGCACGGTTTAGGAGGTATTTACCATATACGCTTGGGCCAATGTCATCGGCACATGCACAGTGAAGAAAAAGCACGATCGTGCCGTTTCTATAGGGCTCTCACACGCACGCGACTCCAGGCCAGTCACAGAGACAGAGTCCACGGCCCCGGAAGGAAGAGGTGTGGAGATGGATGCAGCCACCAGCTGGGACATCGTGGACATTGCAGGCTTTGTTTGCAGGTAAGTGCAACATAATGGGCTAGTATGCGATGCATACTAGTCCATTATGCTTTTACTTTGCAGGGGAAAAAAGAGGAAGTAAAACCCATCAGGGTTTACTTCCTCTTTAAACTTGTGCTGGCAGGCCATTATACCACTAGTATTTTCACCTATACTGAAAACCCCAACAAAAGAAGCACTCTTGTTCATAAAAGTAGAAGAGAGTCTCTCACCTGCACTTACATCTACCAGTGTTCTCACATACTGATTTCCATGGTGCGCAGTACTGTTCCATTCTACTACAAGATTCAGTGCCCAAACAACTCCAATAGATGGAATATCCTGACCTGCCATGGAATTTCCTCACCTGCCATGGAATATCCTGACCTAACATTGAAGCCTGCATTTCTCCTCGTCATCCACATGGGTATGGGGCTAGGTGTTACCTTTCATTAGACCTAGGCACTCACCTTCGCTGAAGCACCTTCTGAACGCTTTCCACTGTGGTTCTACACTTACATAACCAGTCATCAGCTTTAGCTAGGGGAAAACTCCCTTGCAAAGTGAAAAGCCTATTTGCTTTTAGTAAATAAACCCCAAAGTATTCACACTTGAAGGTTCCAGTCAGCAAGTCTTTCTTTTACAAAAAGGTTTATTGAGAGTCTCAGTAATACACAGCCATATCAGTATGTGTAGACGAATACAATAGATACATATAAAGTAGCATAATAAGGGAAACAGACTTAGATAAAGAAGTAGGCTGGATACAGTGCCAACACATACCTTATATCAGGGGTAGGCAACCCCCGGCACTGGTAACGCATGCGACACACAAAGCCTCTTTTGGCAGCACTCGACTCCCTCCCCATCAGCAGAGCAGCGCAGGGAAGTGTCAGTGAGACGCTAATGCATTCCAATTTCAGAGTTCCCCACGCCGCACCTGCACTGAGGAGGAGGCACTGTACCCCCTACACATTGTAAAAGATGGGAAACGTTGTTTGGTTCTCTAACTTTGCTGTAGCTGCGATCGTTGGCTTTTGTGATGGGGAAGAGATTGGGTGCAGTTCTGCTAGGGAGGGGGGGGGTGGTCCCTGTTTCCAAGAGGAGGAGGACTGTCATTGGCCACTGCTAAAGCCAATCACAGTCCTGCTAGACCCATCCACCATCTGGAGGAAGATGACTCGCTTGGTTGCCACTACCAATCTCAGAAAGAAGGAATTTTACTGTGATTGAGAAAACCACAATCAGGTGACAGTTTGTGGAATTACTGTTGAGCTTCTAGGAACTTTGTTGAAATTATTCCTGAACCATTGCATCACTTACTACTGAACCCCTGTACTCTGTATCCTTTTAAGCCACAGCCAGTATTCAGCGCAATAAAAATCACACCCAACTTTTCCTGTGGCGCAGAGCACCGCACATTTTCTCAGCTGCGGGGGCCCAACTTATGATCCTGCACACAGGCCCACTGCTTTCAGAAAATGCCCCTGACCTGAGCTCATCATTGCGCATCCATTCCAGATGCTTGTATGTGACATCACATACAAGCACCTGGATGCGAGAGGTGGATCAGCAGGATGAGTGTGCCAGGACAGGTAGATGTGTCTCATCTCTGCTTCCTTTCACCACTCTGCATATCACGCATATCATAGATGAGAAGAGGGTACAGCGGTGGAGCAGATGAGCACGAGGGTACAGCGGTGGGGAAAATGAGCAGGAGGGGTTCAGAAGGAGAACAGAAGAGCAGGAGGCTACAGCGGTGGGGCAGATGTGCAGGGAGGTACAGTGTTGGAAGAGATGAGAAGGGGGTTCAGCAGTGGGACAGAAGAGCAGGGGGGTACAGTGTTGGGGCAGATGAGCAGGGAGTTTAGTGTTGGGGCAGATGAGAAGGGGGTTCAGTGGTGGGACAGAAAAGCAGGGGGGGTAGAGCAGTGGGGCAGATGTGAAAGGAGGTGTATTGGTGGGGGGTTACAGTGGTGGGGCAGGAGAGAAGGAGGGTACAGAGGTGAGACAGATGTGCAGGAGGTACATTTGTGGGTCAGATGAGAAAGCGGGTTACAGTGGTGGGGCAGATGAGCAGATGGGTTCAGTGTTAGAACAGATGAGATGGTGAGTCTGTAGTGAGACAGAAGAGCATGGGGATACGGCAGTGGAGCAGATGTGCAGGGAGGTACAGTGGTGGGACAGATGAGAAAAGGGGTACATTGATGGGGCAGATGAGCAGAGGGGTTACAATGGTTGGAAAGAAGAGCAAGGGGGAAGGGGGAACGGTGGTGGCACAGATGTGCAGGAGGTACAGTGGTGGAAGGGATGAGAAGGGAGTTCAGCGGTGGGACAGAAAAGCAGGGGGGACAGTGATGTGGAAAATGAGCTGGAGTTTCAGTGGTGGGACAGATGAGCAGGGGGGATTCAGTGTTGGGGCAGAGGAGAAAGGAGGTACATTGGTGGGACAGATAAGCAGGGGGTTGCAGCGGTGGGGCAGGGGAGCAGGGGGGTACAGAGGTTGGGCAGATGTGCAGAGGGGTGCAGAGGCGAAAGGAGGTACATTGGTGGAACACATGAGCAGGGGGTTACAGTGGTGGGGTAGAAGAGCAGGGGGTACAGTGGTGAGACAGATGTGCAGGAGGTACAGTGGTGGGGCAGATGAGAAAGGGAGTTACAGTGGTGGGGCAGATAAGTTCAGATAAGTTCAGTGTTAGGACAGATGAGAAGATGGTTCAGTGGTGAGACAAAAGAGCATGGGGGTACGGCGGTGGAGCAGATATGCAGGGAGGTGCAGGGAGGTATAGTGGTGGGGCAGATGAGAAAGGGGGAACATTGGTGGGGCAGATGAGCAGTGTGGTACAGTGGTGGGGCAGTTGAGCAGGGGGTTAAAGTGGTGGGGCAGATGAGCAGGGGGATACAGTGGTGGGGCAGATGAGAAAGGGGGTACATTGGTGGGGCAGATGAGCAGGGTGGTACAGTGGTGGGGCAGATGAGCAGGGGGTCAAAGTGGTGGGGCAGATGAGCAGGGGGGTACAGTGGTGGGGCAGATGAGCAGCGTGGTACAGTGGTGGGGCAGATGAGCAGGGGGTTACAGTGGTGGGGCAGAAGAGCAGGGTGGTACAGTGATGGGACAGAAGAGCAGGGTGGTACAGTGGTGGGGCAGATGAGCAGCGTGGTACAGTGGTGGGGCAGATGAGCAGGGGGTTACAGTGGTGGGGCAGAAGAGCAGGGTGGTACAGTGATGGGACAGAAGAGCAGGGTGGTACAGTGGTGGGGCAGATGAGCAGGGGGTTACAGTGGTGGGGCAGATGAGAAAGGGGGTACATTGGTGGGGCAGATGAGCAGGTTGGTACAGTGGTGAGGCAGATGAGCAGGGGGAACAGTGGTGGGGCAGATGAGCAGGGTGGTACAGTGGTGGGGTAGATAAGCAGGGGGTTGAAACAGATTTGCAGTGGTTACAGTGATCTGAGGTGTGAAGGTCCAGGAATTGGGGCTGATCTGAGGCGTGAGAGTGCAGGATGTTAATTTCTCACTACTAAAGTAGTTTACAGCATTTACTTTATAAAAAATCCTTTTCGTGATTGATTTCTTTGAAAACATTTTTTGGCACACTGTGCTCAAAAGGTTGCCTACCCCTGCCTTATATCAAAGTCTAACCTTGATGGGGAACAAATCCTTATCAGAAGGACACAACTTATCTATTGGGAGTGAATTAATGGGGATGATTAAGTTAGGGGTGGAAAATTTAGTGAAAAAGGGGTGACTATTTTCACTTTAAATACCAATACCAATCATGTGAAAAAAAAAGAAAGGAATATGAAGCAAAAACATATTTTTACTTGCACATGATTGGATGATGGAAGTAAGTGTAGATTTGCCTTATTTACTATTCTTAGTGAACATTCTATACTCATTTAGTAGATCAGCCCAAATGGCTTCATGGTACAACTATCATGTAAACACCTAATATTAGGAAAATGTTACAAATTATTGCAAATGACAGAAATCATGCAGCAGATTTAGAGTATTATAATTCAGTGTTAATTGTCTAGCAGAGAGGTGGGGTGTGGACACACATTCCTAAATGGGTCACAGAGACCACTGGGACTAATTAACTGCTTGCCAACCACTGCACGCAGATATACGTCTGCAGCATGGCACGGGCAGGCAAAAGAAGCGTCATTGTGGACGCGCGCCCGCCGTGAGCTCCGTGACTCCGACCATGGGTCCCGCGGACTCGATGTCCACGGGCATACCCGCGATCGTGTCACGGTGAGGAAGAATAGGGAAATGCTATTGTAAGCAAGCATTTCCCCAGTCTTCCTAGTGACAGGACAGTGATCACAGCTTCCTGTAATCGGAAGCGGTGATCACTGTCGTGTCACACACAGCCCATCCCCCCCTACAGTTAGAAGCACTCCCTAGGGCACACTTAACCCCTTCAGCGCCACCTAGTGGTTAACCCCTTCACTGCCAGTGTCATTTTCACAGTAATCAGTGCATTTTTATAGCACTGATCGCTGTAAAAATGACAATGGTCCCAAAGATGTGTCAAAAGTGTCCGATGCGTCCGCCACAATATCGCAGTCATGATAAAAATCGCAGATCGCCGCCATTACTAGTAAAAAAATAAAAATAAAAAAAAAATACTATAATTCTATCCCCTATTTTGTAGACGCTATAACTTTTGCGCAAACCAATCGATATACACTTATTGCAATTTTTTTTACCAAAAATATGTAGAAGAATACGTATTGGCCTAAACTGAGGAAAAAACATTTTTTTATATATATTTTTTGGGGATATTTATTATAGCATAAAGTAAAAAATATTGCATTTTTTTTCAAGATTGTCACTCTATTTTTGTTTATAGCGCAAAAAATAAAAACTGCAGAGCTGATCAAATACCACCAAAAGAAAGCTCTATTTGTGGGAAAAAAAAGGACGTCAATTTTGTTTGGGAGCCACATGGCATGATTGCGCAATTGTTAGTTAAAGCGACGCAGTGCCGAATCGCAAAAAGTGGCCTCGTCTTTGGCCAGCAAAATGGTCCGGGGCTTAAGTGGTTAAACAATGTAGCTCTGGATTTTAGGCTAGAATAACATTTTATCATTGTGCTCATTTGATTGTGATAAAACCATTATGTCCTCAAACTAGGAGGACCATTCCTTGCACGTTTGCCATTTAGAATCTCAAATATGTGCATTGATGAATACTTATACTAAATACCACTGACTCTGACACGGCTAAGAAGGAATCCCCTCTATAATAATATGGGAACATATGCTTTTCAACATGCTCTACTGATATTCATGTTAATTTGAACAAATTATCTATCATGTAAAACTTTCATTATTCACACAGACACATGGTGGCACTAAAGATACACCAGTTGTATAAAAATAATATCAAAACCTTTATTGCGGAACCATTTGTTTCAAGAAGTTAAAAAGAGAAGTTTGAGTTTTATACAAATGGTGGTTTTTAAACAATGTCATCAGCTACATATTCTGACGTGCAATTAGATCTGTGCATGACTATGTATCTTTAGCATTTGTCTTTAGTGGTAATAATGGCTTAATGCGTTAATAGCAGATCATTTAACATGATGTCAATAATTCTCATAAAATGTCTTAAAAAATAAATAGCAGTTTGCAGACTCTTTGGTAAAGTTCTCAACAGTGACTTTGATATATGTAGTTTATATAATCATTTGTTCTTATCTGTGTGTTGTATTTATATATTTATATGTTTGTACCAAGTTCTGGTACATTTTTTAAAATTAGATTTTAGAGTGACTGGTTTATTTATTATAACTGGATTGTAATCTTTTTCTGAATATATGAGTTATGTGTATTTATTCATTAATTTACATCTTATTTTGTATTGCACATGATTTTAAGAAAGAATGGTATTTATTCATACTATAGTTGTGTTCTCATCTATTCGTTTTAATTAAAAAAAATTGTTTACAAACTGATATCTTTCAGAGGTCTATATTTGTGCTAGGCATAGAGACTTCAAAGACTGTCTTCCCTACTAAGAGCAGATGATCCAGAAGCAGCAGGAGAAGTGAAGAAAACACATCCTAAGAATAGATAAAGTAGGAGCAGGAAGAAACGTGTGCTGCAGGTGCTTGGGTACTGCTTCCTCTCCAGTAAGGAAAACAGCGAACAGCACAAAAGTAACATCACCAAATCTAATGAGAATAGCAGTCATCAGAAGTAGAGGTTGATGAGATACAATGGGAAGGCAAATCCACTTTGCACTGCAAGTGCACTTGGAAGTGCAGTCGCTGTAGATCTGAGGGGAAGATCTGAAATGAGGGGAAGCTCTGCTGATTTTATCATCCAATCATGTGCAAGCAAAAATGCTGTTTTTTTATTTTCCTTGCATGTCCCCCTCAGATCTACAGTGACTGCACTTCCAAGTGCATGTCGAAGTGCACTTGTAGTGCAAAGTGGATTTGCCTTTAGTAAATAAACCCCAGTATGTCTTAGATAATGAGGCTTAGTGATGAGCCGAACACCCCCGGGTTCGGTTCGCACCAGAACCCGCGAACGGACCGGAAGTTCGAACGAACATTAGAACCCTATTAAATACAATGGATGCGAACGTTCGAATTCTAAAGTGCTAATTATAACAACTATTATGCATGTTATTGTCCTAAAAAGGGTTTGGGAACCCGGGTTCTGCACCAGGGGACATGTATCAATGCAAAAAGAAGTTTTAAAAACGGTCGTTTTTCGGGAGCAGTCATTTTAATGATGCATAAAGTGAAAAAAAAAAGTCAAATATTCCTTTAAATATCGTACCTGGGGGGTGTCTAAAGTATGCCTGTGAAGTGCCACGTGTTTCCCGTGTTTAGAACTGTCCCTGCACAAAATGACACTTCTAAAGGAAAAAAAAGCCATTTAAAACTGCTTGCGGCTTTAATGTAATGTCTGGTCCCGGTAATATGGATGAAATTCTTTAAGAAAAATGGCATAGCTACCCCATGACCCCCCCCCCCCCCCTACCCCAGCCCATTACCAGCCCCTTTGGGTCTTGTATGGATATTAAGGGGAACCCCGCACATAAAATAAAAAAGGCCCTATATACTCTGAACAGCCGTATACAGGCGGTGCATACAAGACAGGGACTGTAGGTTTGTTCTTATGTAGAATCTGTTTGTAATTTTGAACAGGTACATTGTTGAAGTGTAGCTCCAGCCCAAAAATCTATTTTTAAACTTTTTGGAAAACATAGGTAAGGGTTATCACCCCTGTAACATTTGTTTTGCTGTCTGTGCCCCTGTTCAGAACATTTCACCTCACTTTCCGTCCCAATGACAACTGTTTTTGAAATGTGGTGTTTTTCTTGAAACAAGGATTGCTGATAAAGCATCAGTACAGAGGAGACACCTTTCTCCCATATTTATTCTTACAGGAGAGAATTTTCCTTCCTAGTGGTAGATTTCCTCTCACTTCCTGTTGTCTTCTTGCGTTTGCAAGTAGGAGTCGTTTGTAAGTTGGATGTTTGAAAGTAGGGACCTGCCGTATATACTCTGCAGAAATAGGCCCCTTAGTTGTTGGTGTTGGCACAACACTGTAAGCACTCACAGTTACTCTTGGTTGGTGCTGGAACGCCCTGCTGTCAACTATTATATCAGGAATTTTAATTACATATAATTGTTGAACAGTGGTAGTAAAAATTGGGCCTTTGATGGTGGTGCTGGTGCCACAACACTGTAAGCCCTGACAGTTACTCTTGGTGGGTGCAGCAATGGGCCCTGCTGTGAATTATTAGATCAAGAATTGTAATTACATGCCCCTGTTGAACAGGGGCTGAAAAATTGGGCCTTAGGCACTGGTGGCACAACACTGCAACCCCTCACAGATACTGTACTTGGAGCACAGCAATGAGCCCTGTTGCAAAGTATTGCTTCAAAAATTGTAATGACACGCCCCTGTTAAACAGGGGCTGAAAAATTGGGCCTTAGGCACTGGTGGCACAACACTGCAACTCCTCACAGATACTGTACTTGGAGCACAGCAATGAGCCCTGTTGCAAAGTATTGCTTCAAAAATTGTAATTACACGCCCCTGTTAAACAGGGGCTGAAAAATTGGGCGTTAGGCACTGGTGGCGGCACCCATAAACAAAAATGATCTTCCAAGCTATCATCATCAATCGTATCATTGAGGACTCGGAGGAGGAGGATAGCCAGTCAACATAACAGCACAGGCACTCAGCATCAGCATCAGTCTTGAAGGGATGTGACATTTTAAAATCAATTAGTCTGTTATATCAGCATCAGGTGTGTGGTAGCTGGTGGTGATCCAAGACTGGTTCATCTTGATGAAAGTCAGTCGATCAACCGAGTCGGTGGACAGGCGCACCCTGTGATCCGTGACAAATCCTCCAGCAGCACTGAATGTGCGTTCCGAAAGAACGCTGGATGCAGGACAGGCCAGTAGCTCAATTGCATACTGTGCAAGCTCTGGCCAGTGATCCATCCTCAAGACCCAGTAAGCCAGAGGATTTTCGGTGGGGAAGGTGTCCAAGTCTGACCTTGCCCCTAGATATTCCTGCACCATGTTTATCAGACGCTGGCGATGGTTGCTGGAACCAATCATACTTTGGGGCTGCGGACTAAAGAATTGTCTGAACGCATCGGTCAGACGGCCACCTTCCCCACCGCTCCTTCTTTGACTGGCCGAAGCCTCAGCAACTCGTTGTCCAGGACCAGGAGTTTGCAACCTCCCAGTCTCTGGGAACGCGTTGCACAGACCTTTCTGCAAGGCCTCCCGGAGTTGTCTCATCCTCTGCTCCCTCTGCGACGGTAACATAAGGTCCGCAACCTTACCCTTGTACCGTGGATCAAGGAGAGTGGCCAGCCAGTAATGGTCCCTCTCCTTGATCCGAAGAATACGAGGATCCTTCCGCAGACTTTGCAGGATCAGGGAGGCCATGCAGCGTAGGTTTGCTGAGGCATTCGCTCCGGAGTCCTCTGGGTCACTAAGGACGACATGATCCGCAGCCACCTCCTCCCAGCCACGTACAAGTCCACTGGTTTCTTGGGACTGTAAATCATCCCTAAAAGACTGCTGCTGATGATGCTGAGTGCCAGCCTCCACCTCCATGCTGACACAATCCTCCTCCTCCTCCTCCTCCTCCTCCTCCTCTTCCTGTGCGATGGGTGGGACAGAAGGAACACTGTCTGGGTAAAGGGGGCCTTGAGAGGCAAGGAAGTCCTCCTCTTCCTGCCTCTGTTCTGCCTCAAGTGCCCTGTCCATTATTCCACGCAGCGTGTGCTCCAACAGGTGGACAAGAGGTACAGTGTCACTGATGCATGCACTGTCACTGCTCACCATCCTCGTGGCCTCCTCAAATGGTGCCAGGACAGTGCATGCATCCCTGATCATGCCCCACTGGCGTGGAGAAAAAAAACCAAGCTCCCCTGACCCTGTCCTGGTGCCGTAGTCGCACAGGTACTCATTGATGGCCCTCTGCTGCGTGTGCAGCCGCTGCAGCATGGCCAACGTTGAGTTCCACCTGGTGGGCATGTCACATATAAGGCGGTTCTTGGGCAGGTTCAACTCCTTTTGCAGCTCAGCCAGGCGAGCACTGGCATTATAAGATCTGCGGAAATGCACACAGACTTTCCTGGCCTGCCTCAGGACATCCTGTAAGCCCGGGTACCTGCCCAAGAACCGCTGCACCACCAGGTTAAGGACGTGAGCCACACAGGGCACATGGGTCAGTTGTCCCTGTCGGAGGGCGGAGAGGAGGTTGGTGCCATTGTCGCAAACCACCATTCCTGGCTTAAGCTGGCGTGGCGTCAACCACCTCTCGGCCTGGCCCTGCAGAGCAGACAGGACCTCTGCCCCAGTGTGGCTTCTGTCCCCCAAACACACCAGCGCAAGCACGGCATGGCATCTTTTTGCCTGCGTACTTGCGTAGCCCCGTGAACGGCTACGGAGCACCGCTGGTTCATAGGACAAACCACAGGAAGAGGCCATGGAGGAAGAAGAAGAGGAGGGGGTGGAGGAGAGAGGTGTGTCACAACCAGTAGTAGCATTTTGGAGGCGTGGCGGTGGGACAACCTCCAACACTACTGCACCTTGTCCTGAATCCTTCCCAGCTGCCAAAAGAGTGACCCAATGGGCCGTGAAAGAAAGGTAACGTCCCTGTCCATGCCTGCTGGACCATGAGTCAGCGGTAATATGCACCTTACCGCTGACCGCCCTGTCCAGCGAGGCCAAGACATTGCCTTCCACATGCCGGTAGAGAGCCGGAATAGCCTTCCGTGAGAAAAAGTGGCGTTTGGGAACCTGCCACTGAGGAACCGCACATTGCACAAACTCACGGAAGGGGGCCGAGTCTACCAACTGAAAAGGCAGCAGTTGAAGCGCTAGCAATTTAGCCAAGCTAGCATTCAACCGCTGGGCATGTGGATGGCTGGGAGTGAACTTCTTTCGACGGTCCAGCAGCTGGGGCAGGGAAATTTGCCTGCTAGAATCGGACGTCGGTGTACTGCTAGCAGAGTGGGCGCAAGTACTTGGCTGTGACACACCTAATTCTACACCTTCATTCCTCTCAGTGCATGTTTCAGAGAGGACTGAAGTTATAGTGGGGTTGGAGATCCCAGCTGATGCGGTGCAAGGAGAGGTCCGCTTTGTTCTTTGGTGTGGGTCTTTGAGGTAGGCTTGCCAACGAGCTGCATGGCAGGTCAACATATGTCTGGTCAGGCATGTGGTACCCAAGCGGCTGATGTTTTGGCCACGCGATATACGCTTGAGACATATGTTGCAAACAGCAGCTGTGCGATCTGATGCACTAGCCTCAAAAAAGGCCCACACCAAAGAACTTTTTGAATGACGGGCAGAGGCAGCGCCCTGCACAGGCGGAGCTCTGCGGTGTGATTCCGTCGGTGTACTGCCCTTACGCTGGCCACCAAAGGGCATCCTGCCTCGTTGGAGATGTGCCTCCTCCTCATCCTCCTCCTCCTCCTCTCTCCTATTAGGCACCCACGTGGAGTCATTGACCTCATCATCCCCTCCCTCCTCATCACTGGAGCCAATCTGGCAGTATGCTGCAGCTGCTGGAACATGACTGCCAGATTGGTGTCCTTCTTGAGCATCCCCTCTGTCTGCTCTCACGCTACTGCCTTCCTCTAGCTGGGTTTCATCATCAGACCCTTCGAAACGCTGGGCATCCTCCTGGAGCATGTACCCAACACTGTGCTGAAACAGTTCGGGGGACTCCTCAGGAGGAGGACATGGTGGGTCTAGGGAAGGAGTGACTGATGATTTGTCTGACATTGATACCAGGGAAGACGACGCTTTGGCAGCTGCTTTTCCAGTACCCTGAGCCTGGGTGAGAGAGGATGAGGAGGAGGAGGAGGGCTTGGTCATCCACTCTACCAAGTCTTCGGCATGATGTGGCTCAACATGTCCAGCTGCCGAAAAGAAGGACAAGCGTGTCCCATGGCCATGTGCTGATGACAATGCACCGCGTCCACGACCAGCACTGTTGCCCCCAGACACAGAGCCTGCTTGCCCTCTTTTATTGCCTCCTGACTGTCTGCCTCTCCTTGTTTGCCTTCCAGACATTCTAATAGATGGCCTGCAGGGAGATGGGAAAAAAGCAATAAGGGCTACCTTCAGGTGTCCTTCTCTGTCCCTGGAAACAAGGACTTGCAGAGTGAAAGAAAAAAAACACTCTCCCTACCTACAGTTTTCTGTCCCTAGAAAAAATGTTTTTTTTAATCACAATATAGCACAAGGAAAATTAACTCACTGTCCTTACAGGTCCCTGGAAACAAGGACTTGCAGAGTGAAAGAAAAAAAACACTCTCCCTACCTACAGTTTTCTGTCCCTAGAAAAAAATGTTTTTTTTAATCACAATATAGCAAAAGGACAATTCACTCACTGTCCTTCCAGGTCCCTGGAAACAAGGACTTGCAGAGTGAAAGAAACTGACACTGTCCCTACCTAGAGTTTTCTGTCCCTGGAATAAATGTTTTTTTCAGCACAATATAGCACAAGGACAATTAACTCACTGTCCTTACAGGTCCCTGGAAACAAGGACTTGCAGAGTGAAAGAAAAAAAATACTCTCCCTACCTACAGTTTTCTGTCCCTAGAAAAAAATGTTTTTTTTAATCACAATATAGCAAAAGGACAATTCACTCACTGTCCTTCCAGGTCCCTGGAAACAAGGACTTGCAGAGTGAAAGAAACTGACACTGTCCCTACCTAGAGTTTTCTGTCCCTAGAATAAATGTTTTTTTTAATCACAATATAGCAAAAGGACAATTCACTCACTGTCCTTCCAGGTCCCTGGAAACAAGGACTTGCAGAGTGAAAGAAACTGACACTGTCCCTACCTAGAGTTTTCTGTCCCTGGAATAAATGTTTTTTTCAGCACAATATAGCACAAGGACAATTAACTCACTGTCCTTACAGGTCCCTGGAAACAAGGACTTGCAGAGTGAAAGAAAAAAAATACTCTCCCTACCTACAGTTTTCTGTCCCTAGAAAAAAATGTTTTTTTTAATCACAATATAGCAAAAGGACAATTCACTCACTGTCCTTCCAGGTCCCTGGAAACAAGGACTTGCAGAGTGAAAGAAACTGACACTGTCCCTACCTAGAGTTTTCTGTCCCTAGAATAAATGTTTTTTTTAATCACAATATAGCAAAAGGACAATTCACTCACTGTCCTTCCAGGTCCCTGGAAACAAGGACTTGCAGAGTGAAAGAAACTGACACTGTCCCTACCTAGAGTTTTCTGTCCCTAGAATAAATGTTTTTTTTAATCACAATATAGCAAAAGGACAATTCACTCACTGTCCTTCCAGGTCCCTGGAAACAAGGACTTGCAGAGTGAAAGAAACTGACACTGTCCCTACCTAGAGTTTTCTGTCCCTGGAATAAATGTTTTTTTCAGCACAATATAGCACAAGGACAATTAACTCACTGTCCTTACAGGTCCCTGGAAACAAGGACTTGCAGAGTGAAAGAAAAAAAATACTCTCCCTACCTACAGTTTTCTGTCCCTAGAAAAAAATGTTTTTTTTAATCACAATATAGCAAAAGGACAATTCACTCACTGTCCTTCCAGGTCCCTGGAAACAAGGACTTGCAGAGTGAAAGAAACTGACACTGTCCCTACCTAGAGTTTTCTGTCCCTAGAATAAATGTTTTTTTTAATCACAATATAGCAAAAGGACAATTCACTCACTGTCCTTCCAGGTCCCTGGAAACAAGGACTTGCAGAGTGAAAGAAACTGACACTGTCCCTACCTAGAGTTTTCTGTCCCTAGAATAAATGTTTTTTTTAATCACAATATAGCAAAAGGACAATTCACTCACTGTCCTTCCAGGTCCCTGGAAACAAGGACTTGCAGAGTGAAAGAAACTGACACTGTCCCTACCTAGAGTTTTCTGTCCCTAGAATAAATGTTTTTTTTAATCACAATATAGCAAAAGGACAATTCACTCACTGTCCTTCCAGGTCCCTGGAAACAAGGACTTGCAGAGTGAAAGAAACTGACACTGTCCCTACCTAGAGTTTTCTGTCCCTGGAATAAATGTTTTTTTCAGCACAATATAGCACAAGGACAATTAACTCACTGTCCTTACAGGTCCCTGGAAACAAGGACTTGCAGAGTGAAAGAAAAAAAATACTCTCCCTACCTACAGTTTTCTGTCCCTAGAAAAAAATGTTTTTTTTAATCACAATATAGCAAAAGGACAATTCACTCACTGTCCTTCCAGGTCCCTGGAAACAAGGACTTGCAGAGTGAAAGAAACTGACACTGTCCCTACCTAGAGTTTTCTGTCCCTGGAATAAATGTTTTTTTCAGCACAATATAGCACAAGGACAATTAACTCACTGTCCTTACAGGTCCCTGGAAACAAGGACTTGCAGAGTGAAAGAAAAAAAATACTCTCCCTACCTACAGTTTTCTGTCCCTAGAAAAAAATGTTTTTTTTAATCACAATATAGCAAAAGGACAATTCACTCACTGTCCTTCCAGGTCCCTGGAAACAAGGACTTGCAGAGTGAAAGAAACTGACACTGTCCCTACCTAGAGTTTTCTGTCCCTGGAATAAATGTTTTTTTCAGCACAATATAGCACAAGGACAATTAACTCACTGTCCTTACAGGTCCCTGGAAACAAGGACTTGCAGAGTGAAAGAAAAAAAATACTCTCCCTACCTACAGTTTTCTGTCCCTAGAAAAAAATGTTTTTTTTAATCACAATATAGCAAAAGGACAATTCACTCACTGTCCTTCCAGGTCCCTGGAAACAAGGACTTGCAGAGTGAAAGAAACTGACACTGTCCCTACCTAGAGTTTTCTGTCCCTAGAATAAATGTTTTTTTTAATCACAATATAGCAAAAGGACAATTCACTCACTGTCCTTCCAGGTCCCTGGAAACAAGGACTTGCAGAGTGAAAGAAACTGACACTGTCCCTACCTAGAGTTTTCTGTCCCTAGAATAAATGTTTTTTTTAATCACAATATAGCAAAAGGACAATTCACTCACTGTCCTTCCAGGTCCCTGGAAACAAGGACTTGCAGAGTGAAAGAAACTGACACTGTCCCTACCTAGAGTTTTCTGTCCCTGGAATAAATGTTTTTTTCAGCACAATATAGCACAAGGACAATTAACTCACTGTCCTTACAGGTCCCTGGAAACAAGGACTTGCAGAGTGAAAGAAAAAAAATACTCTCCCTACCTACAGTTTTCTGTCCCTAGAAAAAAATGTTTTTTTTAATCACAATATAGCAAAAGGACAATTCACTCACTGTCCTTCCAGGTCCCTGGAAACAAGGACTTGCAGAGTGAAAGAAACTGACACTGTCCCTACCTAGAGTTTTCTGTCCCTAGAATAAATGTTTTTTTTAATCACAATATAGCAAAAGGACAATTCACTCACTGTCCTTCCAGGTCCCTGGAAACAAGGACTTGCAGAGTGAAAGAAACTGACACTG
This sequence comes from Rana muscosa, assembly GCA_029206835.1. NCBI lineage: Eukaryota > Metazoa > Chordata > Amphibia > Anura > Ranidae > Rana > Rana muscosa. Next base: position 928,480,158 of record CM055116.1, on the reverse strand, counting down.
TCCCTACCTAGAGTTTTCTGTCCCTAGAATAAATGTTTTTTTTAATCACAATATAGCAAAAGGACAATTCACTCACTGTCCTTCCAGGTCCCTGGAAACAAGGACTTGCAGAGTGAAAGAAACTGACACTGTCCCTACCTAGAGTTTTCTGTCCCTGGAATAAATGTTTTTTTCAGCACAATATAGCACAAGGACAATTAACTCACTGTCCTTACAGGTCCCTGGAAACAAGGACTTGCAGAGTGAAAGAAAAAAAATACTCTCCCTACCTACAGTTTTCTGTCCCTAGAAAAAAATGTTTTTTTTAATCACAATATAGCAAAAGGACAATTCACTCACTGTCCTTCCAGGTCCCTGGAAACAAGGACTTGCAGAGTGAAAGAAACTGACACTGTCCCTACCTAGAGTTTTCTGTCCCTAGAATAAATGTTTTTTTTAATCACAATATAGCAAAAGGACAATTCACTCACTGTCCTTCCAGGTCCCTGGAAACAAGGACTTGCAGAGTGAAAGAAACTGACACTGTCCCTACCTAGAGTTTTCTGTCCCTAGAATAAATGTTTTTTTTAATCACAATATAGCAAAAGGACAATTCACTCACTGTCCTTCCAGGTCCCTGGAAACAAGGACTTGCAGAGTGAAAGAAACTGACACTGTCCCTACCTAGAGTTTTCTGTCCCTAGAATAAATGTTTTTTTTAATCACAATATAGCAAAAGGACAATTCACTCACTGTCCTTCCAGGTCCCTGGAAACAAGGACTTGCAGAGTGAAAGAAACTGACACTGTCCCTACCTAGAGTTTTCTGTCCCTGGAATAAATGTTTTTTTCAGCACAATATAGCACAAGGACAATTAACTCACTGTCCTTACAGGTCCCTGGAAACAAGGACTTGCAGAGTGAAAGAAAAAAAATACTCTCCCTACCTACAGTTTTCTGTCCCTAGAAAAAAATGTTTTTTTTAATCACAATATAGCAAAAGGACAATTCACTCACTGTCCTTCCAGGTCCCTGGAAACAAGGACTTGCAGAGTGAAAGAAACTGACACTGTCCCTACCTAGAGTTTTCTGTCCCTAGAATAAATGTTTTTTTTAATCACAATATAGCAAAAGGACAATTCACTCACTGTCCTTCCAGGTCCCTGGAAACAAGGACTTGCAGAGTGAAAGAAACTGACACTGTCCCTACCTAGAGTTTTCTGTCCCTAGAATAAATGTTTTTTTTAATCACAATATAGCAAAAGGACAATTCACTCACTGTCCTTCCAGGTCCCTGGAAACAAGGACTTGCAGAGTGAAAGAAACTGACACTGTCCCTACCTAGAGTTTTCTGTCCCTAGAATAAATGTTTTTTTTAATCACAATATAGCAAAAGGACAATTCACTCACTGTCCTTCCAGGTCCCTGGAAACAAGGACTTGCAGAGTGAAAGAAACTGACACTGTCCCTACCTAGAGTTTTCTGTCCCTAGAATAAATGTTTTTTTAATCACAATATAGCAAAAGGACAATTCACTCACTGTCCTTCCAGGTCCCTGGAAACAAGGACTTGCAGAGTGAAAGAAACTGACACTGTCCCTACCTAGAGTTTTCTGTCCCTAGAATAAATGTTTTTTTTAATCACAATATAGCAAAAGGACAATTCACTCACTGTCCTTCCAGGTCCCTGGAAACAAGGACTTGCAGAGTGAAAGAAACTGACACTGTCCCTACCTAGAGTTTTCTGTCCCTAGAATAAATGTTTTTTTTAATCACAATATAGCAAAAGGACAATTCACTCACTGTCCTTCCAGGTCCCTGGAAACAAGGACTTGCAGAGTGAAAGAAACTGACACTGTCCCTACCTAGAGTTTTCTGTCCCTAGAATAAATGTTTTTTTTTAAGCACACTATAGCAGAAGCACAAAACACACTGACACTCTCCCTACCTATCCTTCTCTTTCCCTAAACTAAAGGAATCCAGGTTAAGCAAGAAAGAAATAACAGTCACTGTCCCTGCCTATGCTACTCTATCCCTGCTCCGGAACACACTACACTAGGCCGCCGTGCTGGCGGCCTTTTATAGTGTGGGGCGTGTACTAAACACCCTCAGCAATAATTGGCCACAGGCATCCTGCCTGTGGCCAATCATTGCTCTCCTCGCTGCCGGCGCTGTGATTGGCCAAGCATGCGGGGTCACAGTGCATGCTTGGCCAATCACAGCGCCTGGATGACACTGCGATGGCGTAGTGCATTGTGGGCCGTTCGCGTCACTCGAATTTGGCGCGAACGGCCCAAATCGTTCGATCTTCGTCGAACGATCGAACAGCCAATGTTCGAGTCGAACGTATGTTCGACTCGAACACGAAGCTCATCCCTAATGAGGCTATTTGAACAGGAGTGCCTATGCACATTCACATACTCTGCCTGAAAAATTGAAAATGAATCCTGAAGATATATTCAGAGAGCACAGCCTAGTTGCTCAGAACTTGTTTTTCCTTCTGGTGTTGTTGTACAGAATGAGGCCTCCCTCCTATTTGTGATGACGTGATCCTGTATTACATTTATGGTGATGTTGGAACCCTCTTCTTGCTGTCTTTTACATACTGAAAGTCGGATGTAAAAAAAGCCAATACTAAGACAATCCTCACAGCCACCCTTTTAACACCAATCTGCCATGGAAGTTTGAATGCGACTGATAATGCAGGAAGCAGTCATTGAGGTTGATTTACTAAAACGGGAGAGAGCAAAATCTGGTGCTGCTCTGCAAAGAAACCAATCAGCTTCCAGGATTTTTTTGTCAAAGCTTAATTGAACAAGCTGAAGTTAGAACAAAAAAACACAAGGGAGGTGTGAGGCTCATCCACTATAGTCAGAAACAAATGGGGGTGGAAACTACAAGTAGTATAGATCCCCCATTCGAGTGTCTATCACACCATCACCAACGGGGTGCCTAGGCAGTTTAACCCCTGGGTGTGTTCCTCTGAATTAATGAAAGCATATAAACAAAAAGAAACAGAAAATTTCAACAAGAAATTATTCAAAGTGGAACAACCGGGTGAGACTATATTTAACAAATATCCGCATATAAAATCTCATTGAAAGATTTAGAAAAAATTACAAAGATTACACCCACTTCCACCACATTCAATTTAAAATTATAATTTTAAATTGAATGTGGTGGAAGTGGGTGTAATCTTTGTAATTTTTTCTAAATCTTTCAATGGGGTTTTTATATGCGGATATTTAATAAATAAATATAGTCTCACCCGGTTGTTCCTCTTTGAAGAATTTCTTGTTGAAGTTTTCTGTTTCATTTTGTTTATAAGCGCTGAAGTTAGAAGCTGATTGGCTACCATGCCCAGTTGCACCAGATTTTGCACTCTCCAGTTTTAGTAAATCAACTTCAAAATGTTCTGTGGATTCACTGGTTTACAGATGAACATAACACGGGTGAACATTCTTATTTTATCACAGCTGCTTTGTGCTGAAATTTAATTTAGTAACTCATTGATTTGCTTTCACTTGTTGCCTGAATCTGCTCTTTTTAAATGCACTGCATAACCCAAGTCAATAGACTTTGTTCTGACAACAAGCAAGCACAGGAAAATATTCACTAGGTAACTGCTCAGCAGAAGTCTTATTGCTATAGTGCTTACATATCAGAATTTTTTTTATTGGAAACACTGGTATACTGTAGATAGGTATTTATAATTGTCTAGCTACCCTTTATTATTAGCATTTGTAGTAGCAATTAATAATAAACTCTGGTAATACTGGTACTTCTTTGTATTAACAGGTTTAGCTAGGATGATATGACTACATTTGTAGGACCAAAAATCTATATTATACTGTGTCAGAAAAAGTCTAAATATGTGTAGCGGAAACTTACCCCACTCTCTCTTTATCGGTTATATGGCTGTTGTCTAGGTGTACCTGGGAGAGAGGGATAAGACACACCACGGCCCATGTCCACCGTAACTAAGAGGTGAAGGCCAGAAGATTGGGCTTTTGTGTAGGTGTCCTAGAGCCAAGTCCAGTCCTTCGTCCCTGACTCCTTTGCTTTAGTAACCCAAGTTCCACACAGTGAATAGGTACAACTCTGTTTTATTGCTTGGCAAGAAGAATAAAACTATCACTTTTCTTTGGAAAATGGGGGACAGATCGAGGCACAATCCTTTCCCTTCTTGCTGCTGCCCACTGTGCTGTCACCAGTGGTGAATAGTCACTGCCACTGACTAGGTAATATAGAACGTGAATTACCTTCGCTCACTTTGCCCCTGTCAGAGGAAGAAATCCGTCCAAGGGAGAAGTGGAGGCCTCTCCGTCACCAGCGATGCTGCGCCGGACTCTCCGGAGAAGTTACTGCGCACCAGTCCTCACAAATTCAGACACGGGCACCCAAGGAGTTAGGGCCCCCTCGAAAAACCTCCACCCTCGCGGAACTCAGTCGAAGGTACTGAGCTCCAGGCATCCGCCATAGTACCTCACCCCAGGATAAAGGTGCCTGAGATGGACTCCATCTCCGCTCCACCTAGGCCAAGGGTGCCTAGGCCTGGAACACCGGAATGGCAGCACCCAAGCTGAAGGTGCCTGGGTGCGGCCGCGTCCTCCGACTCTGAACCCAAGGTCAGGGCATCCGCCCCCTTTTATGACCTCTCCCTTTGCGCCACAGCGGGTTTCCTGCCCCGCTGTACCAGCTCCAGGGGAGGACAAAAAGGCACAGTCTTGCGGTGCGAGCCCAACCCCGGTCCAAGGCAACAACGCCACCTTTAGGCCCGAGAACTTCACACCACCAGAGTCCCCCAAGACTCACAAAGGGAATCTTGAATTTCCTAACAATCAAAGCACCTGGGTTACACTACCACCCAGTACCCTCTACACACTCCCCCTGGTGATTTGACGCTGGTCCCCAGCGTCTGGTACAAGCCCACACCCCACAAGGGTGGCGACATAAGCTCATCCCAGAAGCCCAACTACACATTTTAGCCCTGAATTGTGCCAAGACCTGTTGGGGAAAAAACATAAACAATCATAACCATAAAACCTTCAACGACACTTTACATTTCACACAGTACATTCCCTCCTTCCCTTTGACCATCTAAGGACCACCCATTCTCAGTAGTCTTGACAGACGAGTCTCCTGCAGAGGGAAAGAAAAGAAACATACATCCTACCAACATGTGTGTTTGCTTGGAATGAATGAGTCTATCCTAGAAGAAACCCATTCACTCCAATAAGTGCTGCATGATAAAAAATAAATAAACAATCGTTGCGCAACACTGCCACCTGGTGACAGCGCCGCGGTCAAGACACTCATCATTTCCAGATGAACTTTCCTCTTGATCATTTCTCTGTGACCCTACACTAACTAAAACCCAAAGTCACTGATTTCTTTTGAGTGCCAGGAGAAGGAGGGAGAACAAACAAAAAAAATAAAACAGCTCCCATATCTCCAACGAGTAAAACTGCCCAAATACAAAAAAAACTAGGGCACAGTCCCTGTATTCTGGAAAAGGCACTCCGGAAAGTTCAGCCAGGAATAGAAAAGAAAAGCACACGGGAGTCTTTCTCCCTCTCTTCTTTTGTTTACAGGTAAAACCTTGGATGAGGCAATGACACAGGCTTCAGACAGTCATCAAAAGCCTCCACATGGTACTCAACACTTTTTCCTTCCTTGCGGCAGATCACCACTTTATCCGCATGAATGTGTCTTCCCAGCATCCACTTAGCTTTACAGTCCTGAAACTTCTTGGTGACCGTTGGTGAACAGGAAAGGTACCGCCGTGCTTGCTGTTCTTTCAGTTTGTCCCACACAAAGGTATCATACCATCTTTGCCGAACGACCTCCACCTCGTAGAGCAGTTCCCGAGGCAGATACGGGTATTCCCACCCATATTCCTGAGCAACCTTCTGGCCAAAGAGACGCTGCAGCCTTGACAAAGGTAGCATAGTAGCTCGGTCTCCTTCTCCAGGTGGAACAATCGCTTCTGGGTGGCGAGGTGCGTTCACCACCTCGGTAGACCTGGGCCTAGGAGCCCGCAGTGATTGACGTAGCACTCCCGCAACAGGAGCAGGTGAAATGGATGTTGAATCCAGAAGGGGAACCTCAGACAGAGGACCAGCTTCTTCCCTTGGCGCCGAGGCCTCTACCCGGGGTGTACCATCTCCAGTAGACATGGGCAGGTCCCTTGTGACACGGGCCGAGGGTAGCTTCATTTTGTCCCATCCCTTCTGTTGGAAGATTTCGTCTATCTCCCCATCATCGCCATTGTCAGACAATGAATCCATGTCAGAGGTGTCGTAGCACTCAGCGGGCAGATAATTCCCAGTCACTGAACTATCCCCCTTGACGACCTCTACCGACTGTGGGCTACCGCCACTTTCTACCACACAGACAGTCCCAACCCCTGGCTCACCTGGACCTTTAAACGAGCAGGGATGTCCAGGACGTTGTCTACCGAATCCATCTAGGTCAGGCAAGCAGTGGGGCGAAGCTCTTCCACGACCACACAAGGCCATCACTAGGCCGACTTTCCTCTTCGGCGGCAGGAGCAGGGAGCTGCTGGTGACCGAGGCAGCATCCTCGGATTTCTCTCTTTTCACTTACGCTTGGGCAGTCACTTCGCCCGGATCAGCGCGCACGGGGAACGCACCAGCATCGATCTCTCCCCCTGGAGTGGCAGTCCCTGTGAGGTAGTTGAGGTGGAAAGCGCGAGGCTTTTCTGTGGATGGTTCCACCTCGAAGAGGAATTCTTTGCAGACCTCACAGCGCCCGAACGGCTTCAGCTGGACCACCAGTCCCGAACAGCTGGGACAGATCACACCGGGGGCCTCCATGTCTCTGCAGGTATACAGAGCCAATCGCCCCCGGGGCCTTAGTCTTATCCCCGTATCCATAATCGGAGCAGCCAGAGAAGACATATCTGCGAAGGAAGGACCTGAAATCCATGGAGCACTTGAAGCCATCCTCTCTCTTTGCTGCTCCATTGCGCACTGACCCACCTGCGCCGGAATCTCCACGTGCGTACGTCCACGTGGCCAGACTCCTCCCACCTTCTGCACTTGTTCGCGGGCTTTTCCCTTGCCCCGCCCACGAACTACACAGTTGTGGGTTGCCTCGTGGCGCGTTGGCCAATATGGCCGACCTACTCGGAACTCCTCCGGGCAGCAAAGTTCAATTTCAGACACCATACACATATCCCGGATACGATGCCCCCACGTGTAGCGGAAACTTACCCCACTCTCTCTTTATCGGTTATATGGCTGTTGTCTAGGGGTACCTGGGAGAGAGGGATAAGACACACCACGGCCCATGTCCTTTGTAACTAAGAGGTGAAGGCCAGAAGATTGGGCTTTTGTGTAGGTGTCCTAGAGTCAAGTCCAGTCCTTTGTCCCTGACTCCTTTGCTTTAGTAACCCAAGTTCCACACAGTGAATAGGTACAACTCAGTTTTATTCTTCTTGCCAAGCAATAAAACAATCACTTTTCTTTGGAAAATGGGGGACAGATCGAGGCACAATCCTTTCCCTTCTTGCTGCTGCCCACTGTGCTGTCACCAGTGGTGAATAGTCACTGCCACTGACTAGGTAATATAGAACGTGAATTACCTTCGCTCACATTGCCCCTGTCAGAGGAAGAAATCCGTCCAAGGGAGAAGTGGAGGCCTCTCCGTCACCAGCGATGCTGCGCCGGAGTCTCCGGAGAAGTTACTGCGCACCAGTCCTCACGAACTCAGACACGGGCACCCAAGGAGTTAGGGCCCCCTCGGATTCCTCCAACCTCGCGGAACTCAGTCGAAGGTACTGAGCTCCAGGCATCTGCCATAGTACCTCACCCCAGGCTAAAGGTGCCTGAGATGGACTCCATCTCCGCTCCACCTAGGCCAAGGGCGCCTAGGCCTGGAACACCGGAACGCCAGCACCCAATCTGAAGGTGCCTGGGTGCGGCCGCGTCCTCTGACTCTGAACCCAAGGTCAGGGCATCCGCCCCTTTTATGACTTCTCCCTTTGTGCCACAGCGGGTTTCCCGCCCCGCTGTACCAGCTCCAGGGGAGGACAAAAAGGCACAGTCTTGCGATGCAAGCCCAACCCTGGTCCAAGGCAACAACGCCACCTTTAGGCCGGCGAGAACTTCACACCACCAGAGTCCTCCAAGACTCACAAAGGGAACCTTGAATTTCCTAACAATCAAAGCACCTGGGTTACACTACCACCCAGATGCTTCCCCTAAATTCAAGTACCCGCTACATATGTTTTTAAGATGCAGTGATTGTTTAAGGGTTTTGGATTTGGGGTTTAATGTTTTAGGGTGGGGGTTCAGTGTTTAGGTTTCATTATTTTCTAGGTCAGCAGCTTGTTTCTGGTACAGGTAAAGCTGCTATTTTCTTGCACATTTGTGTGTACATCACTGCATACTAGTGTGGTACAGTGTATTGCACCAAATCAGCACATTGTTAATTGCACCAAAGCACCACACCCTCAATCCCGCTATTGCCACAGCTACTTATAAGGCTAAATTGTAAGTGCACCTTTACAGAAAAACATGAAGAGGTGAACTACAGCCTCCTACACATTCCTCACCCCCCCCCCCCCCCGGTCCCAGTTGCACTAACCCCTGTGGATGATACAGTTTCACCATCCATGCAGCCTGGTGCAGCCGTAGTAAAGGGGTATATGGCGCAATAAGTGTTGTGTGTGCATAAATGTCTATGAAGAACTGCAAAAAGTTCATATATTCCAATTGGAGCATTCAGGGTAACTTTCAGCTGATCTCAATGCACCAGATGCAGCACCTCTGAAGAGACTGAAGTATCTGTAGGCAAACAGATAAGAAGAACAGCAGTGTGCAAACTGAGTGTAGTATATTAACAGATTTATTGTGGTGAAAAGACAAATGGCAACTCACACTGTGAAAGTTAAAATCAGGCTCATCACATAGTAAGGGCTTCTGATGGACAGTCTCACAACAACAGGGAACCTCAAACCAAGATAGGAGTACTGGGTGGATGGATACGCTTGCAGGACCAAGAGAACACACCGGGGGGCATCAAACTAAGTGCAGCATTAAAGGGGAGTTCCAGCCTTTTTTATGTTTATTAAAAGTCAGCAGCTACAAAAAGTGTAGCTGCTGGCTTTTAATAAACAGACACTTACCTGTTCCACTGTCCAGCGACGCGGCCGCCCGGAGCTTCGCTCCTCTCCCCCTCCTCTACGCCGGCGCCTCCATTCTAACTGTGGGCACCCGGCCGTGACAGCTTTTGGCTTCACAGCTGGGCACTCACTGCGCATGCGCGAGCGGCGCGAGCGGCGCTGCGCTCCCTGAGTGGACAGGCGATCGCCTGGGACCTGTCATGTGTCCCAGATGATCGCTTACAGGGAGGGGCCGCCAAAAGGCGATATGACGAGTTTCCTAAGCAAGAAGTCCCACTCCTACTGAAGCCCCCACTCCCCCCCAAAAAAATTACATGCCAAATGTGGCATGTAACTGGGCGAGGAGTGGTTTAAGCGGAAGTTCCACTTTTGGGTGGAACTCCGCTTTAATAGTTCTAAGAATTACTTATGTATATATATATATGGTATGTATTCATATATATGTGGGCTTTAACACTATCTTTTAGAATAAGTAAATATTGTTGATAGGTTCTAAAAGAAAGATTAATGCTGCCATTAATATTGTGTCCCTTTATGTGTGAATGCAACACAACTTTATCTTTGACACAACGGGCCCTAAAGAATTAATTTGTTATAATTACTCTTCCCTAATAAGCTGAAGTAATATCCACAGATATACGGTACATAGATATACATATTTCTTAGATTTCTTAGATAACTGGTCAAACAGGTAATATTTAAAATATGAAAAAAATATCACTGATTCAGGATTGGATGCTATTGCACTTTTTATGTCATATGCATAAAAACACAACACAATTTTAAATCACATGCAGTATGTTGGTTTTTCAGAATTACAGGTCTAATAATTTTAGGAAAAAAAAACAACAAGAGTTAAACCGCCTATGGGCCCATGTCTCAAAGCTCCTATTTATTTCCAATAACTAAAATGAGACATTGTAAATTATTTAATCAATTATTTATTCCTTTGGATTTTTGCATTTTCTTGTGTTAAGATAGGTATCTATAGATAAGATGGCATATCCATTGAGAAATGGTAGATTTGAAAGCTACAAAACCCTTCCTTGGGCCTTCAGGAGTCACAAAGAGGGAATCAGACTGACAAATTGCAGCAGTGGACTTCAGATAAATCTTCACTGCATGAATCACATCCAACACGTGAAGAGCCTTGTCCTCCAGCGTCTGAGGTTTTAGACAGAAAGAGGGCCATTCCCATCCCTGTTCCTCCCCCCTCCCCTCCCCTCAAAAGTTTGAGTATATAGAAGAAGATGTGCACCAAATGGTGTTTTAAAAAACGGCCCTCCTAATAAAAACACCGCTCGGTAACACTTTAGAAAAACAAGTGAGGACATGGTGGGACATATTTACACTGGAACATTATATTAAAGAAAAAATCATCATCAGGAGTCTCCGGTGGGAAGTTACACCACAGGATGCCCTTGATGATCCTGGTTCAATTCAAGAATGGCTGGATTTCTTCAATGGGGTTGGGTTCAAACTGCAGGAACTCATACTCCAAAGAAAGAAAAGGAAAATGTCCATTATTGAATCAAGAATCAATGAACTACAACAGCAATTAGACCCAATTAAGGATACACAACCTGTTTTAGATTTTAACAACAGGACCCACAAAAGGCTGGAAAAAGTAGACAGGGACACACAAAGAAAGAAAGTGAAAAAATATCGGAGAGATTTGGGAGATTTCAAAACCAACACCATTTATGCATGGCAACAAAATCTACCAGATGATAAAAACCTGATAGAAAGAATACCAGCAGTAGTCAACACTAATCCAATACCGATCAGATTAAGAGAACCAACACGGGAAATTGAAGAGGAGGTAATTTTAGATTCCCCAATACAGTTCTCAACCCCAATCCAAAGAGGAAAAGGGAAGATCAAAGGCACTAGAGGTAGAGGAAACCAGGGTAAAGATCAACAACCTGGACACCAGGTACCAACCCAAAACAGGTTCCAACCATTATGGGAACATCAAGAAAACCATGAAAATTATGGAAACAACATACCTGCACCCCGTCCTTTTTTAGGGAGAGGGGGGGAGGACAGAGGAGGGGACGGGGATATCCGCCTCGTCGAGGCAAACCCCAACGGCCCCCACAACTACACAGAGACCAAGATTGGAGAGGGCCCCCAACGTACAACCAATGGGAAATGAATCATTACCCTTACCAATATCAGAAGGACGAAGAACCAGAGGATGTAGGGCAGGAAGGAGGATCAAGAAAAAGAAGAAGGAATCACTAATTGGAGGAATCTTTAATCTTAGCCCGGTTGAACTAACACACAAAGAGCTAAATATTTTGAATTTAGGATTAAAATGTGGCATGAAACAACCCGTGAACAAATTTAACGTATTTGTGGATGTCCACAAATACATTAGGAAATTAAACATTAAAAAACATTTCATAGGTTGTGACACCCAACCTACAGTGGGACAGACGAACCCCAGTATGGCGGTTAATAGTGGTTTAAAAAACAAATCCTTGTTTAATCCCTTAAATAACCCAAACCACCAGGTGGAGGTATTTAAGGGACTAGTGCTAAGAGACTTAAATGGTTTAAAACCCAAGAAGGACCACAATCTAAACCATATTAAAGAGGGCATCGAAGCACTGGAGAAGAGGAAGGACATAGTGATAAGGCCAGCGGACAAGGGAGGGGGAGTGGTTATACTGCCTAAAGAAGTATACCACAATCAAATTGTGAAAATGCTGTCTGATGAACTTACCTATGAAGAACTGAAGAAAGATCCAACTCAGGCTTACATGAACCAGCTGGAGATTCTGGTAAACATAGGTACTGGATTGAGGGTACTCACAAATAAAGAAAAAAATTATCTATTACCCAATAGCAGCAAAATTCCTACAATTTACACACTGCCTAAGGTACATAAGGATCCCCTAAATCCACCAGCAAGGCCAATAGTGAACAGCATTGATTCTATAACCTCTAGAATGAGCCAATATCTTGACAAATTCTTGCAAAAAAGCGTCATCTCTACCAAATCATATTTGAGAGACACAAAAGATTTTTTAAATCATTTGCAGAATATCAATCTAACAGAAGAACAAGAAGTGCTGTTAGTAACGGCAGACGTATCATCTTTATACTCGATTATCCAACACGATGACGCATTATTAGCTCTAAATTGGGCATTGAGCCAAAGGGAGGATCTACCCCATGACCAGAAATTTTTTATTGGACATGCGCTCAATTACTGTCTCTCCCACAACTACTTCTGGTATGACAGTAAATTCTACTCACAGAAAAGAGGAGTGGCGATGGGCGCTAAATTTGCGCCCAGTATCGCAAATTTATTCATGGCCGAATGGGAGGACAAAACAATTTTTAACGACATAAAAACAGAGCTAATTTTTTATAAACGTTTCATCGACGATATATTTTTTATATGGGCAGGATCAATAGTTTCTTTAATTGAGTTTTTAAATGTTTTAAATAACAACACTAAAAACATTAAATTAACGACAGAATGGCATAACAAAGAGATACATTTCTTAGATGTCTGCATTTACCGTCAAGAGAACAAACTGGAAACCAAGGTGTTTTTTAAAAAAACTGACCGCAACAGCTACTTACCAACCACAAGTGGCCATCACCCCCTATGGCTCAAAAACATACCGAAAGGGCAACTGATGAGAGTCAAAAGGAATTGTTCAGAAGATATTCATTTCTTCCAGCAAGCGAAAATACTCACCGACAGATTTGAGGCCAAAGGCTATAATCCCCAGACTCTAAAAAAACTGGTGGAGGAGGTTGCAATCATCCCTAGGGAACTGACCCTTCAAAACAAACAAACATCCAATTTGAAACCTGTGACTACTAAAGAATGGGGTTTCCTCTCGCAATACCACACACAATACAAGGAAGTGGAGTCTATCTTTGATCAACATTGGCACATTCTCTTAGTGGACAAAAAATTAAATACTGTTCTACCTCCCAGACCACAATTCATCTACAAGAAAGCACCCAACTATGGAGACCGGGTGGTTAAGAAAATTTTAGATCCTCCTAAGAAACCACAATCTTTTTGGGACAAAAATGGGTTCTTTGCCTGTAAAAGATGCAAAGCGTGCAGAGAAGTGGCACGACCACTGAGAGGAATTGACAACTTCACTGTCCCATACAACAACAGAAAATTTGATATAAAACAGTTTATTACTTGTAATAGCCAATATGTAGTGTATGCCTTAAAATGCCCTTGTGGCCTACTTTACATAGGCCGCACTAAAAGACTACTGAGAATCAGAATAGCAGAACACATACAGAATATTAAAATCGGCTATAAGGACCATAATGTGTCACTACATTTTAAATTAAAACACAATCAAGACGCTTCCGGCCTACAATTTTGGGGAATTGAACACTTAGAACCACATTGGAGAGGCTCTCACAGAGTCCGGGAACTCTCCAAGCGAGAAACTATGTGGATATTTCTAACAGAAGTTTTAGTACCCAAAGGCCTGAATGTTGAACTTGATATCAACTGTTTTATAAGTGACACTTAACATTCCAGTTGGAAAGTCTCTTTTACATGGTTATATGTCTCATCCTTCAGTTTTAAACGTTTTATGTTCCAATTTTAGATAATTTACTCTAGATATATATTTTTTACTCTTAATGTGTCCTCTTTTTAACATCTGGCTAAGTTTATGTATGTTTATAGAGTGGAGAAACAGTCCATAAAGATAATATACAATGAAACAGTATTAGTTCACACCATAACTAGTCTGTCTAGTCTACCTCAAACCCAGTCTACCTATTTGATTACCCATTTTAGCACCTTAATTTAGGACTTAAATTAATGGGTTATCTAAACATTATCTCAATTTGTAGAAAGTATAAGAGAAACATGAGGCGATATATACTGTTTGGTGCTGCAATAGGCCTAATCATGTAAACATATACAGCCGTGAGCTCACAATAATACTTTTTTACAGATTATAGGTATAGACTTAATAATATATATTTTATATATTTTTTATATATTTTTTTATTTGAGTTTACCGGATTTAATTCAAGTCATATGGTACAGTTGTGTTTTTTCATGTATATATGGTGGTTTAGAAAATGTTTTTTTTTAAAAATGGTTTTAAAAAGACGTTTTTTTAAAGACGTTTTTTAAAGGTATATGAAACATAGCAGTCCGTACATTAATATAAGGAATTATGTACAACATGACCGTTATTTTATATTGTATTGTATCACACAGAGTGGGGGTGGTCTGATGTAGTTGCCAGTTTGCAGCCGATGGAAATTGTCCCAAACAAATCGGTCAGTGTATGAGGGCAACGGCAGCGGATTTACAACCAGACCTTCCCCTCCTGTGGACATATGATAGACATTGGTTTGCTGCATAAGCACCTGTTGTCCGTCAAACACATAGTATGAGTGGGATATGTAATTCATGTGGTGAAAGTTGGGACCGCTGGTGTAATTACTGGCTGACTAATGATATACACAACTGCATCCCACACATAATATGGCCGTTCCAGTACTTCCGCTCCTAAGCTGGCAATGTTTACCTTGCGGGCGGATGTCCGGTCATGGCGCACACACGTAGTCGCGCCTGACGTCGGACAAGGGGGCGGAGTCAGTCCTTACTTAAACTCGGTGTTGGTAATGAGAGTCACGCCATCAGACGAAGTCCGGAAGTGACGAAACGCGTCAAGGCGTGACTCTCTAACCAATCACCGGAAGTGACGACAGATGCGCTCCACAGACCAGGAAGTGAGGAGAAGGACGCGAGGTTACTGGTAACCCAGACGGCGCCGCCGTTCACTATTCCTGCTCAGAGGGCACTTAGTCACCTTAAACACTGTGTATTTACATCTGCACTGTGGTACGCACATATGTATAAAGGGGGGCTGTGGGGACTTAAATAAAGGTTTTTTAACAGTACTACCCTATGCAGAATTTATTTTTGCCTTATATGTCATACGGACCTCAACATAACAGTGTGGCTGGTGGAGATTGCAGCGACCAGGTCGGATGTGGACTATTGGTTCATGCCTTTTTGAACCTTACCTCTGGTAAGTGCATCCCCTTAAGGGGAATTTAAATTTCCCCCCACGTGGTGAACAACTGGAGATAAAGGAATAATCTGGCACAATCAATATTATTGCAGTCACATCTTTAACCATCTGCACCATTGTCATTACCTATACTTGAACTTGTATAGAGGACTTTCAGAAATTTATTTTGAAAGAAGCGCTGCTACAGTATCATTTAGGACTCTGTGTATTTATCTAGAGTTTTTTCTATACTGTCTTTTTTTATATAGAAGAAGAACTTTAAAATGATATGCTTATCTATAGGAGACAATAACATTGAATGATCTATATGCTCTAGGAATGTCATGTGTTATGTATCATGTATTTTGTATATATTGAGACCTTTTTGAATGTTATGTATTGTGTTTGTCTTTTAAAAAAAATAAAATAATAAAAATAAGTTAAAACAGAAAGAAGGCAATAAAATGTCCTGTTTAAGATGCAACAAAGAGGCAAGAGCAATCAATTTTGAGACTCTATGAGCTGAAGTAATAGCAGTCAAAATATAACCTTCCATGTCAAAAAGACTAAATTAATATTTTAGATGTGTTCAAATAAAGATTTCTGCAATGCAGAAAGTACCCAGTTGAGGTCTCATGGAGTCCTAATCAGTGGAAAGATATACTTGACCCCTTACATGAAGGCACGCACCAAGGAAGCAATGAAAAGCAATAGGTCTCTGAAAGAAAACAGCCAAAGCTGAAATTTTACCTTTGATTATACTCAAGGCTGGACCATGGTCAACTCCAGATTGGAGAAATGCCAGATGGCAACTATTGACCACACCTGTTCCATCTGGAAGTTCTGCACTTGCAGAAACTTATTAAGTCTGTTAAGATCCAATACAGGACAGTTATCCCCGTTCAGTTTTAGAAATGTGAAAATCTTAGAGTAGAAAATCTTTGTTTTGTAAAACCGGAATCATCATTACATGAGATAGCATGTGATCGAGTGCCTGGAAAAGAACAGTCCTTTTTTGTGGAATCAAATAAACTTTTAAAGCATAAAGTGCTGAGGGGGAAAGCTCTGAATTTCCAACATGTAACCTTGAGCCACATTGTGGACCCACTCTGCAATATTCCCTTACCAAACCTCCAGGAAGGCCTGAAAATGGCTCTTCACCAAAGCGAGGGGGGACATCCCTTCATTGTGAGGAGATCTTGTCTCCTAACTTAGAGGGCTTTTCAGTCAATGTCTTTTTACAGAACTGGAACTGGGGCTTGGGCTTAGAGTCCAAGGCTTGTGTTTGGTGAAAGGAATGCTTTTTAGAAGTAGAATGATTACTCTTGCCTACACCTACACTACACCTTTTAGATGTAGTCATTCAGAGCAGGACCAAATGAATGATCTCATTGAAAGAGTAAACATTCAACCTGTTTTTTATAAGGTAACCCCACTGATCAAGACTTCAGTTATAAAATAATGTGCATGTCGCCGTCAGGATGCCCGACCTAGGGAGAGCTGTTGAATGAAGTCTGATTCACCAAGAAACGAATGGCACAGGGAAAATTCCCTCAGGTATCTACCTGACTCAGTATCGCCACAGTCAGAGTCTCTATCTCTGATAAGCCCAGACCTTAATGCTTTAACACACCCCAAGAGCCACAGTTGCAGATTGTAAGGCTACTCCTACAAGAGCAAAAGTGGCCTTAAATAAGGCTTCAAGATTTTTTCTGAAGGATCCATAAATACCAGGACCTTTTCCCCCGAGAGTCCTTTTGAAATAGGAAATTGCCGAGACTACGGCAGGCATACTTCTTTTCTTAGAGAACTCACTATTCAAAGGGTGTTGTTGAGCAAATCATTTTGGTGAAATAAAATTTGAGAAAACACCTCCAGTAAGACTAAAATCATAAACAACATTGGGGTACCATCATCCAAATGACAATGAAGAAAAGTATGGAAAAGGAGACAATTTCCCTAAACGTCTTCAAAAAGAGGAAAGGAATGGACTATCTTGTTACCCTGAACGTTTACATGCCTCGTTTAGTTGCGTTTAGCCGCGTTTGCATCTAGAAGCGTTTTTTTTTTGTTAAAATGAAAAACGTCTGTAAACGAAACACTGCTAAACGCGAGTTACCGCATTTAGCCGCTTTGGAGCTTGAAATGCCTCGAAACTCAGCTTCTGAACGCATTTTTTTGGGTTCCAAAAAAAGCCTCTAAACTCAACTGCCTAGAATTGAGTATAAATGACCCTGTGTACATGTACTGATAAAATAACATAGAGAGTTCAGGAGCAGTTGAAAAAAATGGCCAACTGCTCCTAATCGTCCATTTACTAGTAGCAGTGTGAGGCCTAAGAGTACAATTTTATTTATACAAAAGATATAAAAACAAGGTATCCAGATACGGATGGAAACATCAATTTAAAATAGGGATACAATGTGTCTATACATGTGTTACACTGATACTTGATATGCTCCATGATGGATATACCGTGATTCCCCAAAAATAAGACCTACTCCGAAAATAAGACCTAGCGCTATTTTCCAGGAAGGCTGCAATATAAGCCCTACCACGAAAATAAGTCCTAGTTTAAAATGCTTGTAAAATCCTATAATTCACTCTATTACAGTAGTATATAATGTACAATGTGTGTGTTTCTGTAATATAATTGCGGGGAAGAGAGCTCCGGCGGGTCACAGAAGTGCAGAGCGGTGCTATAACAAAGGTATTTGACACAATTATTTTACAGATACACACACATTATACATTATATACTACTGCAATAGAGTGGATTATAGGATTTTGCAAGCATTTTAACTCAGTTCACACTGGGGATTCCTGTTAGGCCGGGAGAGAAGACAGCACATTACATGGTAAGACCTACCCCAAAATAAGCCCTACTGTGTCTTTTGTTGCCAAAATTAATATAAGACCCTGGCGTATTTTCGGGGAAACACGGTAGGAGGTAAAGTGGGTCCTCAGTAAACAGAACTCCTCTACATGTTTTGCAGAAATCTACCGCTTCTTCAGGAAGAACAAATTCAAATAAAGTCTGAAAAAAGATAACGGAGTATACATATTATCACACAGATAAAATAATGAGGCATTATATATAGAAATTGGTAGATGAGGGGAGGGGATGGTACTGACGCTTACCAATGTGGACAATGTATGAATCCATCTTAAAGCGACAGTACCTCTATTACTCAGAAAGAGCTAATACATTAGACACAGAGTAGACAACATATTACTACATACAGGTCCTTCTCAAAAAATTAGCATATTGTGATAAAGTTCATTATTTTCTGTAATGTACTGATAAACATTAGACTTTCATATATTTTAGATTCATTACACACAACTGAAGTAGTTCAAGCCTTTTCTTGTTTTAATATTGATGATTTTGGCATACAGCTCATGACAACCCAAAATTCCTATCTCAAAAAATTAGCATATCATGAAAAGGTTCTCTAAACGAGCTATTAACCTAATCATCTGAATCAACTAATTAACTCTAAACACCTGCAAAAGATTCCTGAGGCTTTTAAAAACTCCCAGCCTGGTTCATTACTCAAAACCGCAATCATGGGTAAGACTGCCGACCTGACTGCTGTCCAGAAGGCCATCATTGACACCCTCAAGCAAGAGGGTAAGACACAGAAAGAAATTTCTGAACGAATAGGCTGTTCCCAGAGTGCTGTATCAAGGCACCTCAGTGGGAAGTCTGTGGGAAGGAAAAAGTGTGGCAGAAAACGCTGCACAACGAGAAGAGGTGACCGGACCCTGAAGAAGATTGTGGAGAAGGACCGATTCCAGACCTTGGAGGACCTGCGGAAGCAGTGGACTGAGTCTGGAGTAGAAACATCCAGAGCCACCGTGAACAGGCGTGTGCAGGAAATGGGCTACAGGTGCCGCATTCCCCAGGTCAAGCCACTTTTGAACCAGAAACAGCGGCAGAAGCGCCTGACCTGGGCTACAGAGAAGCAGCACTGGACTGTTGCTCAGTGGTCCAAAGTACTTTTTTCAGATGAAAGCAAATTTTGCATGTCATTCGGAAATCAAGGTGCCAGAGTCTGGAGGAAGACTGGGGAGAGGGAAATGCCAAAATGCCTGAAGTCCAGTGTCAAGTACCCACAGTCAGTGATGGTCTGGGGTGCCATGTCAGCTGCTGGTGTTGGTCCACTGTGTTTTATCAAGGGCAGGGTCAATGCAGCTAGCTATCAGGAGATTTTGGAGCACTTCAGGCTTCCATCTGCTGAAAAGCTTTATGGAGATGAAGATTTCATTTTTCAGCACGACCTGGCACCTGCTCACAGTGCCAAAACCACTGGTAAATGGTTTACTGACCATGGTATTACTGTGCTCAATTGGCCTGCCAACTCTCCTGACCTGAACCCCATAGAGAATCTGTGGGATATTGGGAAGAGAAAGTTGAGAGACGCAAGACCCAACACTCTGGATGAGCTTAAGGCCGCTATCGAAGCATCCTGGGCCTCCATAACACCTCAGCAGTGCCACAGGCTGGTTGCCTCCATGCCACGCCGCATTGAAGCAGTCATTTCTGCAAAAGGATTCCCGACCAAGTATTGAGTGCACAACTGAACATAATTATTTGAAGGTTGACTTTTTTTGTATTAAAAACACTTTTCTTTTATTGGTCGGATGAAATATGCTAATTTTTTGAGATAGGATTTTGGGGTTTTCATGAGCTGTATGCCAAAATCATCAATATTAAAACAAGAAAAGGCTTGAACTACTTCAGTTGTGTGTAATGAATCTAAAATATATGAAAGTCTAATGTTTATCAGTACTTTACAGAAAATAATGAACTTTATCACAATATGCTAATTTTTTGAGAAGGACCTGTATATAATACATTTTCAAGATATATCTCAATCACAATTCAACCATGTATTGGATAAAATGTGTCTATACATGTGTTACACTGTCCTCTGTGAACAGAACTCCTCTACATGTTTCGCGGAAATCTTCTGCTTCTTCAGGATCAAAAAATTTAAATAAAGTCAGAAATAAAGATAACGGAGTATACATAATATCACACAAATAAAATATCCAGTATCCAGGCATCTTTATCTGGATACCTTGTTTTTATATATTTTATATTAAAAAAAAATGTAATCTTACTCTGTGTGTAATTTGTTCAGGGTACCGTGATAGTCTATTACATTCCTCTTTTTGGAGACGATTAGGGGAATTTTCTCCTTTTCTATACTTTTCATTTTGATGAAATAAATACATTTTCAGGGTGAGCCCAGCTCACATATAACATATCCTTTAAACAAGAATATACAGGGAAGGATTGGGGATGTTGCAGCAGATGATACAATCTTAGTCCTGTTACCTTTGGGATAGAAGACTCCGAAAGTGATAGTTTTAAGTTGGTTGGTTTCATATGAAAGTCCACAAAGACCTTTTGGGTCTTGGCTAAAACCTGGCCCTGGAATTTCTCAAGAGTATATTGCTTTGAGGAGGGATTCTCCACATCTCAATGTAAGCAGAACATTTAATTTGCGACCAGGATGGTCTAATCCGGAAAGGATTCCGATAAGCTGGCGCTGTAAAGCACTAATAGCAGATGAGAATTCCTCTCTTAAAATAAAGGAAATGGAGGAAGGTGCCTCAGATGTAGTAGAGAGATCAGAGATGAATGAAATTAGAGCGACAAAAAAATACCTGATCCCCAGGGGATATAGTGCAAGGGGAGCTGTCAGTTCGCCTGAAACCTGCTCCGCTACATGCTGTTGGCATCAGTGAGCGTTCCCAGTTTGGACTCCTTCCACTGGGCTTGTTCTGAACTGTTTTTCTTTGCTTGAATACAAGTTCCATCATTTGCATCTGGACTGAGTGTATGTTATTGTCCAATACGAGGTCAGGGCAACGCTGTATCCTGGCCTAGGCCAACAAGGCCCAGGCCTAGGGAAGCACTTTGCAGGGGGGCAGAACAGAAAGGGTCCCCACCGGCTTGTGCTACACTGTTAGTGTAACGCAAGCTGCTTCTAATTTTGACTGTCCTATCAGCCTGGACCACAAACCTTCCTCACTGTGCTATATGTTTTCTGCTGCACCATTGGCATGGCTATATCTTCTTAGTCCTCTCCATAAAATTATCAGAAATTTGTGCTTAAAGTAGAACTATAGGCAACACTTTGGATAGAGTAAGGGAGGGTTATAGCCCCTGTCAGTTTATGTTTTACCGTCCCTGTCCCATTGCAGAGATATCCCTTCACTTCCTGCCCCATAGCCAAACAGGAAGTAAAAGGAAATCTATGCAAATTAAGGGAAGCCATTGCCCATTCCCCAGGCCCTAAGAACTAGTGTCCGCACTCGAAAATTTCAGGGCAGGTCTTAAACAGCAAGGGGTGTGGCCTTGACAGGAAGGGGTGTGTCATATTTAAATTTGGGGGTGCACAAGTTTAGTCAGGCCTAGGGCAGCACAAAACCCAAATACACTACTGGGTCAGGGTACTGTTTCTCTAAGCCAATTGCGGTAGGCAACAGATCTGGATATGCCAGTCTCTTAATTCCAGATGGAATTCTTGTGTGCAGAGACTGCACAGGCAATACTTATCACCTTTAGACACTAGAAAAAAAGTGAAGCTATGCCTGGCTGGGAGGGGTTATGCCTGTGAGGGGATTTCCTGACTTTTTTCCCCCCAGTCTCCAGTCATTTGAAGGTGACAGCATAACCCTGTCATAATAGATATGAAAATACCTTGTGTCCTGGGATGTACAATAAACAAATACATCTTACTTTGCAAAACCAGACTTTCTTACGTATCAATCTCTATTTGACTTTGTCTATATTTAAATCTGAGCTTAGCAGATATTGAACAACTTTACTCATATTCTTATATAAATGTTAGCAAGACTATTGTAAAGTGTGAAAAACTGTGACAATGCATAAAAATGTAACAAAAATGAACTGGATTTTAATTGATTCCATATTCTAAATCTGTTCTACATTGCTATGGCTTGTATAATAAAGAAATTATGTAGTTTTTACAAACATTAGGATCAATAGCTATCCACAAGTGTGTTGAAACGTGGTTTTCAGAATAATTTGAGTTAATCATTCACAAAGCAACAAAGAGAACACTGTTTCTCATCACATCTAATTGTATATATTATTGTGCCAAACAGTTATCCATCTGTTTCCCGCTAGCTTTAGCTTTTTAGTCATACTACCGATATCAAGAAAGGCTAACTGTGTATCAGAGCCGTTATACTTTTATTACAGAATGGGGGATTTTAGGTTATTTCGCTTCTTTTACCTGTCATTTTCTTTCCCTGACTTGTAGCCTGTAGTTAAACATTTAGGAAGGTAAGCCTCTGGAGACTATATCCTCTTGTATTAACAGAAAGCTATCTATTGAAACCAAGACCAATATACATCACATTAAATTGTGGAGTGAATATAGAAAATTGTGTATTTTTGAGAAAGGCTATTATTTGCATGTATAATACATTTACATGTCTTATCATCTAGAGCAGGGTTCAGCAACTTCAGCAATCCAGCTTTGGCGGTATTGCAAGACTGACAACCACAATGCATGACTCCAAATGGCAGAGGTAGGATGGGTCTTGTAGTTTCACTATAGCTGGAGAATTCAGCTAGTGATTTTGCAGCTGTGGTGGCAACTCTGCACATGCTTAGTTTTCAGTGAGTTTCTATGCTGAGCATTTCCTCCCTATCACATTTGAGAAGCCCCATGTGACTGTAGAGTCACACATGTGGGGGTATAGACAGTGAAAAATAACAGCCCTTTCCTTCCTCCTCCATGCCCACTAAACAGCTAAACACAATAGGGGTGGGATATTACATGTAGATTATTGGAGGCTTGCCCTCCCTCCTTATTCTAACACACAGGCTGGAGGGGCGTGACACAGCCTGTGACTGGCAGATATCTGCCCACACCATGTAAATGCCAAAAAATAATACGATTTAATTTCAAATATACCTGTATATTTGTATGACAATTTAAAACAGTTTATTGATATACATTTTTTATTCTTCCTCTGTATTCAAAATGCTGTTTTTTTAACATGTGACCAGCAGCAAAGGACTAGAAACTCCTCCTGTTTATGCTTCCCTACAGAAAAACTGGGAAAAAGCTAGGCCACGTGACAGCTGTATATCACTTAGGAAAAAGGTACTTCGATTTTGTTTAATTAACAACTTCCAGACCTTCCACCAGGGTGGCCTGGCTGCAAGAAACAATGTACCTGTACTTCGTTTGCGACTTCCTGGTCTGGGGCGGGGGCACGTGCCGCCCGTGACCCGCTCCTGCTGTCATTGGACACAGCGGGAGCCAATCAGCAGGTCCGCCAGACACTCGCATCATTCAGAGGAGAGACCGTCATTCTGTCAGACAGGGAGAGAGAGATTTTGTGTTCCTGCTAATCAGGAACACAGATGTCTCTCTTCCTGCAGTCAGTCCATTCCCCACAAAGTAAGAAAGCACACCCAGGGAACACACTTAACCCTTTGATTTCCCCTGATGTTAACCCCTTTGCTGCCAGTGTCATTTATACAGCGACAGTGCATTTATTTAGCACTGATTACTCTATTGGTGTCACTGGTCCCCAAAAACTGTCACTTATGCCGCGTACACCGCAGATTTTTTTCAGACGGAATTTTGGCTCAAACTTGTGTTGCATACACACGGTCATACAAAATTCTGACCGTCAAGAACACGGTGACGTACAACACTACAACGAGCTGAGAAAAATGAAGTTCAATGATTCCAAGCATGCGTCGAATTGATTCAGAGCATGCGTGTTTTTTTGTATAGTAAGAGTGCAGCGCGGGATAATAAACGAAGTGAAAGGCATAACTCAATAATAGTGATAATATATTCTTAGTGATCAGATAAGTGCAAATAAATAGCCATAAACACTAAAATATATGCTAAAAATAGTCCACATAAGGTTACTGTATTCCAGTAAATGTGCAAAAAATATGTAGCGACCTCACCCCTCTCACCCCTTCTCATTCTCGGCTTGTTGGTCTTGTCTAGGGGGTTAGTACTGGGTGGAGGGATGCGATACACCACGGCCCATGTCCTCCAGAGAGACTGGAGGTGAAGGCCAGAACTATCGGGTTTTGTGTGTATGTCTCAGAGTCAAATCCTTTCTCCGAAATGACTCCCTTTGCTCCTAGTAACCAGAGTTCCACACACTGAAAAGGTCCAACTCGTATTTATTCTCTTCCAGCAATAAATAGTCATACAGCACAGACAGGTTGAGACCCAGAGAACACTTCAGTATTTGTGGGGAGTAGGTCAAGGTACAATCCTTTAAGTAGAGCTAACCACTGTGGTGTCACCAATGGTTATGATGTATAGTCACTGCCACCGACTATATAGAACAAGAGCATGAATTACCTTCGCTATCACAGCCCCTCTCAGAGGGAAGACATCCGTCCAAGAGAGTTACCGGAGGCCTCTCCGTCACCAGCAAATGCTGCGCCGGACTTTCCGGAGAAGTTCCGCTCACCAGCCTCCTCATCTCAGACATGGGCATGCAAGGTGTTAGGGCCCCCTCGGATTCCTCCAAACTCGCGGAACCCAGTCGAAGGTACTGAGTCCCAGGCTTCCGCATTAGTACCTCAACCCAGGCTAAAAGTGCCTGGGATGGACTCCATCTCCCGCTCCGGCCAGGCCAAGGGCACCTGGGCTCGGAACTCCGGAACGCCAGCACCCAGGCTGAAGGTGCCTGGGCGCAGCTGCATCCTCCGACTCTGAACCCCAAGGTCAGGGTGTCCGCCCCTTTTATCTCCGCTGCCTTTGCATCACAGCAGGTTCCCCGCCCGCTGTACCAGCGCCAGGAAAGGACAAAAAGGGATGCAGTCTTGCGGTGAGTGTTCAGCTCCGGCCCAGGGCGACAGCGCCACCTGCAGGCCGCAGGGAACCTCACACCACCAGAGTCCTCCAAGAACCATAAAAGGGTCTCAGATTCCCTAACAATCAGTGCATCTGGGTTACACTACCACCCAGATGCCTCCCCTAAAATCAAATACCCATTACAAATATATATGAGGAAAAAAACAAGCAAAAAAAGTTCATAAATGTAGATATCCAGTAAAGAGTTTCCAGTGTAGAAGCATGGATATGATCATTCACCATTTATGCTGCCCGCCACCTTAGATATAATTGTAGGCTTACCAGAAAGCCTGCGACCGCCCTTACTCAGGGGGGGTCAGACAAGGCTCAGCAGAGAGACGGGATCCTCACTGGAAAGTTGAGAGTTTCCTTCACGAACGACCCGCTGGCATCTATGAATGCACGATCAGAGGCGTACTTCCAAGAGGCAATCCATGCAATAAAAAAGCTGCGCTAAAAAATATATATGAGCGAGTGCGCATGCGCGAGAGTTCCGAGATGGCTGCCTGAACTCGGAGCTCCGCGCCATCCCGATCCAGCAGCGCCCACAGCACCCGCTCCCGCAACGCTCAGACACCGGAGAACGGGGAATCGACACCCCGCGACACTCGCGCACGCCCTCGTATGAGCCGAACGGGCGTCAGACGGCAATTAGAAAGCCAATTCGCCGCCTCCACACTCCCCGGGTATACCAAGATGGCCGCCGCGGCTGCTGCGACCTCACAGCCTCACACAGCCACTGAGGGGACACAGGATTGCAGGCAAGTACTGGCCCCCACTCTCCTCTCCTATACCCCGGAGATGAAGGGACACAATCAGCAGCCCTTGACACCCTCTCCAGCCTCCACAGAATCCCTCCTGAGACACTCCTTTGGGGCACAGGCTTACTCTCCTGCTGGGCCTGCAGAATCTCCTCACACAGGATTCTCTCCCCATGGCGCTGCAGGCCCAGATCAATCCTTTAATGCAGCAGACTTATTCCTCAAATTCTCTACCCTTCTAGAGACAGGTCTAGCCTCCACAGCTGCTAAAATCACAGGGGACATTAAAGCAGACATCCAAAATATAGGGTCCAGGATGGAAGCCATAGAAATTAAGCTCGATCAAACTGCAGCTGCCTCTCACCAGAACTCTGATCTTATTCAGACCTTACATGACCAACTGGACACAGCTTTCTCCCGCATAGATGACCTCGAGAACAGGTCCAGGAGATATAATTTCAGAATCAGAGGTCTCCCGGAATCAATTATCGATGTTGAATCTGCCACGCAAGAACTTATGAGGTCCCTGATCCCAAACATCCCTACACCCCGCCTGGAGCTGGACAGAGCACATAGAGCGCTGGGACCCCCCAGGAAAGATGGCTCCCCCAGGGACATTATTGTAAAGCCCCACTACTATGCTGTCAAGGAGGCGGTCATGAAACAGACCCGCTCAATGCATCAAGTGATCTGCCAGGTGCACCCGGTGCAAATTTTTGCGGATCTCTCTCCTTCCACCATACAGCGCAGACGTACCCTAAAACCGCTACTATCTGCTTTGACACAGAAGGAGGTCAAATACAGATGGGCATTCCCCTTCGCCGTGAAGTTCACCTACAAAGATCATGCCTTCTCCAACTTCGCCATGGGAGAAAAGTTGCTTCTCAGCCTGAAGATCATTTCCCAGGAGTCGGACATGGAGACGTCGTCATCAGGATCGAATAAACGCCCGCCTCCCACAAGTCCGCCGGATCCCCTCTGGAACAAATCCAAGGCCAGAAGATCATCGCATACAGGTCCTACATGAGACTTTGATTGTCACGAGGTGTCGGTTCGACGCATACTGATGCACCCGCATCGGACTTTTCTCTTCTCCTATGAGGATGACTCTCATACTACCCCGGAAATCGTTTTCTCCGGTGTTCTCTCTTTACATGTTAACAAACGGTTTTATTTGTTGTTTCTCCCCTCCTACGTCTAGAGATGGGTTTCCTAACTATGCCTCCCCCGTCTGGGGGACAAGGGCGATACTATAGCCACTTTCCTGAAGTAAATATGCTTTACTCCATCTCATTAGCGGCGGCGGATCGGGGGTTCCCTCCCCCTCCCTCCTGCCCGTGCGGGTGGGGTGGGGGGTGCCTCTGACCGCTTATACCTGGGTAGTTGCTTCAATGCTACTGTCCGTTTATTGGTTCACGTTGCTTTAGGAGCATAGTTGTTTAAATTTACAGGGCGCCCTGGTTTGGGGTGGCTCACATGTGCCTCCACCTATCCCTTGAACCCCAGTTGGTCTTCGGGGGATAGGATCTCCAAGGCTTTTAGCCAGGAGATTTGGACTTCCTACTTTTATCTCACGATTTTTGGTGAGATGACAGTTAGGAACTTTTCTCTCCCGCCGGGAGCATTCTCCTGCGCGGGGGGAAACCTTCCTCCTGTTCTGTCCTTTCTAACTTTCTTTCTATCCCCTTTTTTCTCTTTTGAGCATCACCTGACATTTTTGTTTCTTTTAGACACTACCACCGGTAAGCCTCTCAAGTCTGCGGGATCCCAGAAGTACGATACCGGCGATCCAATCGTCGCTCTGGAGTCGCCGGAGGTCCCAGCGGTAAGTGGCGATGGACATTGCAGTGCTTCTCCCCTCGGGGTCCATGGCTGACCACACTCACACGGCCTTAAAGGTCGCTACACACAATGTCCAGGGCCTAAACTCCCCCCTCAAACGTAGGAAACTCTTTAATACCTACAAATCGTCAAGCTTGGACATTGTAATGATACAGGAAACCCATTTCCCGGCCCGGTACAGTCCCAAGTTCCTCCACTCCCACTTCCCGAACTTCTATATGGCCAGTGCGGTTAATAAGTCAAAGGGGGTGGCCGTCTTATTAGCAAAAACGTGCAACTTCACCTGGATCTCTGATGTAAAAGATCCAGAGGGCAGGTACATCTTAGTAAAGGGCACGATCGAAGGCCACTTATACTCCCTGATATCCTACTACACGCCCAACAAAGGTCAAGCAGCCTTCTTCAAACAACTATTTGACAAGCTAGCTCCTCTGTTGGAGGGCACAATCATTTTTGGTGGGGACTCCAACGCAGCATTTGATCAGGGTCTGGATAGATCTAAACCTCCCTCGGCCCAACTGACACGTCCGACCAAAGAGAGCCTGAAAATCGCCAAACTCATCCACGCTCAGGGTCTGACCGATGTGTGGAGAGAACTAAATCCGTCCAAGCGAGATTATACACACTTTTCCCATCCCCACAACTCCTATGCTCGAATTGACCACCTGTTAGTTTCAAACCACACTATCCCACTTGTTGTAAAATCCCACATCAGGGACACGGTTTTGTCGGACCACTCCATTGTGAGCATGTCCCTTACAATGCAAAGCTCAAGGCCGGCCAGAGACACTGGAGACTGAACGAATCCATTCTCTCCGACCCTATCCGAGTCACCATGCTAGATAAGGCAATGAAGGAATACTTCATTCTTAACAACGTAGATGGGACAACGTCCGAAACCCTGTGGGCGGCTCACAAAACTTTTATGAGAGGGGAATTCATTAGGATGGGAGCCCAGATAAAGAGGGAGAGGGAAGCGGACAGAGTAAGGTTAGAAGGGATATACACAAAGCTGAGAGCCCAGCACAAACTAAATCCCTCCCCCTTAATGGCAGCGCAACTAGACAAGGCTAGACTGGAGCTCAATCTTGTTCTCACGGCCAATGCAGACAAACAAATCAGATGGAGCAAAAATAGATTTTACTCCATGGGGGACAGGATGGGCTCCATGTTGGCTGCTAGACTAACACCACGCTTCAGAACATATGCAATGCCTCAGATTAGGATCCCTGGACAGGGCACTACAGCCAACCCATCCAAGATATTAGACGCTTTCCAGGCTTTCTATACAAATCTATATAGTCCCCACACGCTCGGTAATGACGATTCCGTCCGCAACTTCCTGCATAGCCTTCCCTTACCGTCGCTCTCCCCGGAGCATAAAGGGGAGCTTGAAGCACCCTTTACTGAAGGAGAGGTTATGGAGGTGATTAAAGACCTAAAGACGGGATCGGCCCCAGGGCCGGATGGGCTCTCGAACCCCTATTATGAAACGTTTGCCGAGACCCTAGCCCCGCATCTAACTAATTTCCTTAATGCTAAAACAAGGGGAGACCCACTCGATCCTCAACTCAATACTGCGTATATTACAGTAATCCCTAAGCCGGACAAGAATCCGGAAGAGATTGGAAATTATCGACCCATTTCTCTAATAAATAATGATTTAAAAATCTTAACTAAAATACTAGCTATCCGTTTGGCTTCTTTCATAAGCACATATATCCATAAGGACCAAGTGGGGTTTATCCCCGGCAGGCAGGGCCCTGATCAGATAAGGAGGGCAATAGATATAGTTTCCATTCTCCAAACAAACTGGGTGGGAGGTCCCAAGCAATCGGGAATGCTCCTTTCGCTGGACCTCCACAAGGCCTTTGATTCGGTGTCCTGGCCCTATATCTTTGCTCTCTTAGAATGCTGGGGTTTCGGCACACGGTTTTTGGGACTGATACGTGCCTTATACTCCAACCCTTCAGCATACATACGACTCCAGGGCTGTTACTCGAAACCCATACATATAAAGAAAGGGACTAGACAAGGTTGCCCGTTATCTCCGCTCATCTTCGCGATAGCTATTGAGACACTCGCCATCGCAATTCGCCAAAACCCGAACATACAAGGTGTCTCCTGTGGCCCCCAAACACATAAATGCGGTCTCTTTGCGGACGACATTTTGCTGTTTATAACCTCCCCCATCACTTCCCTCCCGAACTTATGTAAAACTCTGGATGACTTTGCAACGGTATCTGGCCTCCACGTGAATTACACCAAATCCCAAGCCATGAATATCTCACTACCAAACGACACTGTGGCTCTCCTAAAACAATCCTTCCGGTTTGCCTGGAGCGAATCCTCTCTTAGGTACTTGGGGATCAACTTGACATCTAAGACAGAATTCCTCTACATGAATAACTATCCCCCTATGTATCGTAAGCTAGAATCAGATCTACTCACTTGGTCCAAAAATAATCTGTCCTGGCTGGGAAGGGTACATTCTATAAAAATGACGTTACTCCCGAGGTTATTATACCTTTTTCGCTCTCTTCCCGTACCCATACGGAAGAATCACATTAAATCATTCCAAAGTAAAATAATGAAATTCATCTGGGGAAAGGGGGGATTTAGGTTACCTCAAAAGACTCTACACCTTCACAAACGGAATGGAGGTCTTGGCTTGCCCCATCTTCACAAATATTACCAGGCAGCCAGGTTAGCTCAGTTATCTGTAGTCTATTCACGATTTGAGAAACCTGATTGGGTGAATATAGAAAGACAGGCCGTCCCTCGTTTCACGCTAGACTTCCTACTCTGGAGCCCCCCGAAAGACAGACCCCCGATTTTATCCCCTACCCTTTCCCACTCTTTCACCCTATGGGATGGGCTGCGTTCGTCAACTTCATTAGTATCCTCATACAGACCCCTAACTCACCTTTTCAACAACCCGAACTTTCCTCCCGGGAAAGACGTCTTAGCTTTCAAATGGTGGCTGGACAAGGGACTTTACCGAATTGGGCAATTCTTTACAGCAGCAGGCCCCTTCACCCTAAACCACTGTATCAAAACACTAGATCTGCCAGACTCGGAACGATTCAGGTTTGGCCAAATATCTCACTTTCTACATTCCCTATGGAAAGAAAGGCCCATTCCGCCAAAGTTTACCAATTACGAGTTGTGGTGTGGTCGGGCCAGGGACCAGAGGGGGGGGATCTCGGTGATCTACTCGTCGCTTGCATCTGCGTCCTCTAAGGAGGCCTTTATGACTGCCTGGGAATCTGACTTCCAATTCCAGTGGGATCTGGAGGGATGGCAGAATGCATGCTTTCGGTCATTTAAAGGTATCCTCAACACTGCATTGATGGAGGCTAGCCTTAAAGTGATTTCTCTGTGGTACTATACCCCTTCCAGACTAGCCTCGATCTACCCCACAGCGGATCCTCTATGTTTTAGAGGTTGCCAACATATAGGCACAATGGCCCACATATGGTGGGAATGCCCCAGAATTCGCCCCTTCTGGAAGAACATTTTTAATTTAATTAACAAGCTGATTGGAACTCGGATCCCCAGGACCCCGACGATTGCCCTACTGAATGCTCAAATCCCAGAGATCCCCAAATCTTCCCGAAGGTTAACTAATTTTATATTGTTGGGCGCAAAGCTTACGGTGGCAAAGGCCTGGAAACAACCAAAGATCTCTTTTCCTGCGGCTACAAAGAAAATATCTTGGATAATGTCGCAAGAAAAGCTTTCCAGTATATTACTAAACACAACGGACAAATTCGAAAAGGTATGGGAACCATGGGCCCAACAGATGGGAATCCTCATTGGTTCTCCTTCCAAGCAGGTGTAGTGCATCCTCAGCATTTCAGGTGATGTTCTAGCTCTTCATTCCTCTTTCTTTTTCCTTTCGGCTCGCTCTGAGTCTCTGTGTTTATCTGTCCACTTTTTTCCTTTTTTATCGCGGCCAATGTTTTTTTAGGATTAGAGGTCAGGTTCACAAGATCTCAGGTAGAGCATGAGTAGTCAACACTTTAATTCTGTTCTGAATTCTAAAATTTTGGTATAAGCCTTCCTCCAGTTGACGAGGATCGGAATAATGGGAGGTTCTGGGATCCCCCTTCCAACACAGTCAGTTCCCATTCGAGGTGTTGGGGGGAGCGGAACATGCTTCCTGCTTTAATTTATCTCCCTACGGATATGCCGACAGTTACTACTCTACATAGATTCTGGACGGACGATAGGCCACTGCTCTTGCTTCTATCTATCACAGCTATAATCAGTTTCAATTCCTCTGAACGTTTACTATTGCTTACATATGACTGACCCGTGCTTTATGTATAACCTATGCATTTTGAAATAAAAATATTGAATATAAAAAAAAAAATATATATGTGCATGGTAAAACCCAATTTTAGTGAAAAAATTGGAGATCAGCAGTCACGAGATCCTTACACTATATAGATATATGTAAAAAGTGCCAAAAACATATAATAAATTAGTCTCTAAAGAAAAATGTGAGAGTTCGTATAAAGGGTCCAAAGATAACGAACTCCTTATTCTTACATAGGGAGTCAAGACCAGTGATCATGATCTTATCTGTAAGTATCCTCTTAATAGGCAGGGAATCCAAATCCCTCAATAGTACATCTTTAAATACCTTCAGGGACAGAGCCAAGGCCCCTGGTGGATTGAATAACAAAGCATTGGAGAGCCCTAAATGGGTGAAACTTCCAGGTACAGTGCCAGTAGTCGGGATAGGATTTAAGGTCATGTGTCGTTTAATATTCAACCTGCGAATAAACTTGTGGACATTCATGTAGGTTTGAAATTTATACAACCTACAAGGAGACGCATACTTCAAGCCTTTGTCCAACACAAGTTTTTCAGTATCAGTTAAATCCACTGTGCTTAGGTTGAATATATCCAACCTTTACCCACCAGTGAAGGAACATGGTAGTTCCAAATAATGGAAGTCTGAGGTGTGTGACTATACCACAGTAGTGGTAGCTGTTAATCTACTACTGCATATGTTTGAGTAGGTGTAGCTAGCCCGGGGGAGTTTATTTTTAAATTGTCCATCTTTTTTTGTTAATAGCGCAAAGATTAAAAACTGCAGAGATGATCAAATAGCACCAATAGAAAGCACTATTTGTGCGGAAAAAAAGGACATTTATTTTGTTTGGGTACAATATTGCACGACCGCGCAATTGTCAGTGGGCACAGAAGGTGTACAGACCTGGGAACTCAGCACAGGGATGGTGGGAAACTGCCATTCTACTCCTTGTCAGTTAGGTGTGAGGTTGCTAGTTCCTTTGCTCCTGTGCTTCCAGAGACCAGGGGCTAAAGTTGCTTCTCTGTCCCAGGAGGGATGCTGGATCCTGGGGAGGACCCTGGCAGGGGGCCCCCTGCATAGGCCTGTGGAAGATTCTGAGCCTGGCCAAAGGAGAGATGAGTCCCTGTCTGCCCTTAGATAGAGGACTGTCAGCAAGCTAAAGAGGATTGAGAAGGAAGAGGAGAAATTGATGGTTTTGATGGCTGAATTTAGAAAGAAAAAGCAGATCTGTGCTAAAGTGTACAGCAAGAAAAGACTGGCTCTGAGACCTGAGTTGAAGGACTTGGAACAAGCTGTGAGGAAACAGAAGGAATTGGTGAGTTCTCTGAAGGAGAATAGTGGCAATTTTAAAGAGAAATATAATAATGAGGAGTGATTTAATCGCATGAGAAGAGGAGCCGCTTCCTGCATGGAGGGTGAGGAGACCAGTGAGGAGATGCAGGAACAGACAGACTCAGCAGTGAGTGAGAAAGTGGGCCCGGAGGATGAGCCCAGCTCTTCAATACCTTAGACATCTGCTGAGCCCTCAATGGCGGAGGCCTCTGTCCCCTTCCCACCCCAGCAATGTGGAACATCTCAGGAGGTTGGGGAAGGTTCTGGTATGCTGGAGTTCATCTCTAACCTGGAATCCCCTCCAGAT
Organism: Rana muscosa; assembly: GCA_029206835.1. Taxonomy (NCBI): domain Eukaryota; kingdom Metazoa; phylum Chordata; class Amphibia; order Anura; family Ranidae; genus Rana; species Rana muscosa. The sequence goes on along the minus strand of CM055116.1, from coordinate 928,446,539 downwards.
GCAGCTTCCCCTGATGATGATGATGATGATAAGATGGATACCATTCTTAGCCCTGTGGAAGAAAGACCTGGGGAGAGAGCAAGATTCACCATGAAGTCTGCAGCAGCTGAGGGGAAATCTGACCCCACCATCAGCCATGAAATTGCAGAGGTGACAACACAGCAAGCAGGTACAGTGTGTGTGCAAGATGGTGTGAACTTTATTAGTGACAATGGGCTTGCTGAGGGTTTCAGTGCTGCAGGCAGTCAGCTCAGACCCATAGACAATGTACAACATGCAATACCACCTGTTAATAACTGTCAGCTTCAGTCTGCAGAGAGGTCCATGGACAATACAGAGACTTTGCCTGGACCAGGCACAGCGGCTGTTCCTGTGAATGGTGGAGGAGATGCTGGGTGCAGTAGTGCCACAACTCTCCAGGAGTCTGCAGTGGACAGGATTGGAGCTGAGTGTTAAGATCAGGGGGAGAGGGCGGGTCCTGCCTCTGCTAATCAGAAGCCTGCTATCCCAGCTGATTCAGACTCTCTGCCAGCAGTTTTGAATGTGTCTAAGGACAAGACTACAAATGCTGGTGGTGTAAGAAAAACTTATGCTGGTGTTGCTGCTACAGGATCTGGGAAGGGGGAGCAAGCAGGGAGGGAGCATGAAAATGTTTTATCTTCCTCCATGTTTAGAAGGAGGAATGTTGTCCAGTTAAAATGGGAGGGCGGTGGAATTCCCCCACATAGGAGGGCAGTGGTGGATAAAATCCTGCGGATGGGGTTGAGGCCCGCAGATATCTTCGCCCTGATCAGTCCGGCAGGTTCCTATGAATACGATTTGTCCTTTATCCGTCCGGAATCTTTGGACATATTTTGAGAGAAATATGAGCACGTGTGTAGGGGCCTGCCGGACTGGAAAGGGCTCATCCCCAAGCTTATATCCCCCCAGCCACTCATTAAAATGGTGACAATTCTGGTCCGCAATGAATCCATACCAGAAGGGGATTTATCTGTATGGCTGAGGAGGTATGGGGACGTCCTGAGCCCCCTAAAAAAGATTTTGGACGTTCAGGGAATATGGACAGGGGGGTAGTCTGTGCAGCTAAAATTAAAAGTCATTGACAATGTCGTCCAGCATCTACCATCCTCAGCTTTCCTGGGGAGGGACAGGCTGACCATCTTTTATTCGGGCCAGCCAAAGCTGTGTAACAAATGTGGAGATTAAGGGCATCTTGCATCCTCCTGTCCATTGATGAAATGCTCTCTGTGTCAGGGTATAGGACATTTGGCTAGGGATTGTAAGATCGTAAGGCGCAATCTGTGCAATACGGTGGGGCATCCTTATAGTCAGTGTCCTGAGGCAATGCACAACAAGCCTGAGCTCATGAGAGAGCTCTTCCACCTGGACATGGAGGATGCTCAGAGCTCAGCAGCTGGAGTGCCTGTGAGTCCATCTGAGTCTGTGCCAAGACCCAATGTGTCCGTGTCTTTGCCAATACCCAATGGGTCTGTGTCTCCCTAGTCTGTGGTGCCCCAGTCTGTGCCAATACCCAGTATGTCTGTTTCTCCCCAGTCTGTGGTGCCCCAGTCTGTGCCAATACCCAGTATATCTGTGTCTTCCCAGTCTGTGCATTTACCTAGTGTGCCAGTGTCTTCCCAGTCTGTAGGTAAGGTGTCAGTTGCCGAGAATGTGTCTAATCCTTCTGTGTCTGTGTCTTCTAAAATTGCAAAGGGAGCAAGAGGTGCTGAGGCTGGTGCATCAAGTGCGGTGCCAGTCCCCCTCCCTCGACGCTGCAGGGTTCCTGTTAAGGATCGTGGGGTGCAGAGGAGTAGGGAGGATAGTGAAGAGGCTGGCCTAGTGGTAGATAAGGGAAGGGAGTGTGGGGGGAGGGGGGTGAAGGGGAGGATAGGTGTGGGGAGGCTGTTGACTCAGGTTTGTCCAAGGATTATATGGAGTGGTTGGAGGATAAAAGGAGGAGGGGCAAAAGGAAGAAAAAAAAGGAGGTACAGTTACCTTTAGTCTTAAGGTTTTGCCCTTGGCGAATAAATTTAAGGTACTGTCTGATGATGATGATGATGATGATGATGATGAATGGGACTCGTTCAGTTCAGCATCCTCTATGGATGATGAGTGCCAGTGTGCAACGAAGCGTGCTGGTTTTCCAGGGAGACGGAATAGTCAGGCTAAGAAACGGCTGCCTCAACTACCCTAATGGCAGTTCCCACTCCGTTAAAAGTGGAAACCATTAATGTTGCCAGCTTAAGATCAGTAAGTGCTCGTCATATGGCCTTATTTTTGCTCAGCGAGTTTGATGCTGAAATTTTTTTTTGCAAGAGACCCATCTGAGTAGTCTGGCCGATATACATCTGGCAAAGAAGGGGTGGAGACGTGGTTCCTCATTTTGGTCTCATGTGGCCGAGCCTTACAGCAGGGTTGCAGTCCTTTTTTCTGGTATGGTAACGTGCCCGCGGGTAATTGAGGTAGAGATTGGGAGATGCATGGTCTTGGACGTCTCTGTGAAGGGGCAGGACCTGCGCCTGATTAACATCTATGGTCCCCAAACGAAGTGGGACAGGAAATGCCTCTTTACAAAGATTAAGCCCTTTATTTTTACGGCCCAGCAGGTTATCTTTGGAGGTGACAGGAGAGGTGTCAGAGATAAGCTGGGCTATGACACCCTTTTTCTTAATGAGATAGTTAGGGAAGCAGGTCTGGTAGATGCGCACATTAAGCGCTGCCCAGACAGCACAGGGTTCACTTTTCAGCGAGGTAGTAGTCAGGGTAGGATAGATAGTTTTTTTTTTTAAAGAGAGACTCTGCTTTTTCGACACCTGTGTGTCAGGCAGTGGAGTTTTCTGATCACTGTATTCTATCTGTGACTCTGATTGCCTCAGATGTGCCACCTAGGGGAGGGGTATCTGGAGATTGAATTCGGCCCTCCTGGAAGATGAGAGAGTAAGACAATCCCTTGAGGATTTTTTTCAAGCACAGGTAAGATCCTAGACTTTTGCAACAGCAACTCAGAATGGTGGGAGCTTGTAAAACAGCGGACTGTTGGGCTTTTCAAGGCCATAGGAAGAAAGAAGCAGCAAGATAAGTATATCACCTACCAGCGTTTGCGGAGGAAACTTGACTGCCTTGTTTCGAATGAAGGAGATTCTGGGGCGATCTCTGAGGTGAAGCTCCTCCTTAGGAGACATCAATATGACCGGCACGCCCCTTTGGTTCAGGAGAGGGATTACGGGAAATACCATTCGCCTGATCCTTACCAGAACTGTAAACAGAGCGTAGCAGTTAAGACGGTCAATGGCCTGAAGGACAGTATGGGCTCTCTGACGAAGTCTAGGTCAGGGATCCTGGAGGTTGTCAGGTCATACTATGCCGATCTCCTGGGAGGAAGGAACCTTGATCGGACAAGGATTTTGTCGTTTTTTGGACTCTACACCAGGACTGGAAAATAATGTTTCTTTGATGAATTTGACAGATGAAATCATTGCAGATGAGGTAATCCAGGCTATTGATAAACTGGCCATCAAGAAAACACCAGGACCAGATGGTTTGACAGCCGAATTTTATAAATGTTTTAAGACGATCCTGGCTCTCTACCTTGCCAAAGTTTTTAATGGCTGTTTGCAAGAGGGTTCTCTACCTCCCTCCATGAGGCAATCTTCAGTGATCCTTCTGTCAAAGGGTAAAGATCCTTCAATGATTGGGATTTGGCGCCCCATTAGCCTTCTTAATATCGATAGAAAGATACTGGAAAAGATTTTCTTCTGGCGATTATCACCAGTGGCAAGCAGTTTGTTATCCCACCACCGCTCGGTCCAAGGTAGAAGCACTTTCTCAGCAGTGTTAGCTGTCCGGGAGGCCTTGGAGCGTTGTAGGGCTGCTGGTTGGGCTAAATTTTTGCTGACATTGGATCAGGCTAAAGCCTTTGATCGGGTTAATCATGAGTACTTACGGCTCCTTCTTGGTAAATATGGCCTGGAGGGGGATTTCACTGATTGGCTCAAGATTTTGTACAAGATTTTGTACAAAGGGGCTGAATGCTTTCCTCTGGTTAATGGTTGGGTCGAGCAGCCCTTTGTGGTCGGCTCGGGTGTGCGTCAGGGGTGCACATTGAGTCCTCTGTTATATGTGTTTGCAAACCTTTGGGCATCGACAGGAGGGAGGGAGCCGCTCAGGTGTGGAAGTCCCTGGAATTGCCTCCTCCCAGCAACCAAGGGTGCAGGCAAATGCAAATGCAATTGAAGAGAGGAAAAAAGGTCTTCTGGACGCAGCACTCCTGTTAAAAAGCCTTTATTCCAAAAAAAAGGGGGTTTTCAGGAAACCAAAAACACTCTGCACAACACAACAAACTGATCTAGTTTAGCTGACGCGTTTCGCACTATTTAAAGTGCTTATTCATAGCTAGTTATTACACAAATCCTACCCAAGATATACCCTAAACAGGGAAAGTCATGTGATCCAACCCCAAGGTGAAACTAATTAGTTAATTGAAAATTAATTAAGTTGATTACGCATGAAGTGATTCAAGTGAAATGGGTGTGGTTCACTGACCACAATGAAAAAAGAGGATAGAAATACCTCACCATATGACAATCTATACAGATATGTAAAAAATATATTTTTTTAAAAAATATAATATATATAGAAAAAATATATATAATAAAAATAAGTGATATGGTGTGGAGTGGGAACAAAATGTATCAATAAGAATAAATATAGAAATCCAATGAAATGAATAAAAAAATTTTGAGATGAAATACTACCAATTGAAAAAAGAGTATAAATGTATATAAATGTGCATCGAAGACATGTGTGACCATGTGTGTGAATGCGAAAAAGAGAAAAACATTTTTATATATATATATGTATGAATATAGATATATATGTGCATATATGTGAAATTTTGGACTGTATAGATGAAAAAATGCAAAGCAACCTTAAAATTGATTAGGTGCACTGTAAAGTGCTTGCATTAATATTACTTAGTCCGTGCTAATATGTGCATGTCTCTTTAAAGATATATTAATTTTTATTTTTAAATTTTATTATTTTATTATTAATATTGATAATTTATACAGTGAATTTAATGTGAAAAAAGAACAAATGTTCTGTTTAAACTAATGTCTGTACAGATTTGTATTGATATATGGGTATATGTCTCTTTAACAAATATTTGAGTCTATATGTCTATTGGGATGGAAGTCATTACTAAAGGTATATTGTGTACGTGTGCACATGGTGGCTCCAAAAATGTAAGCATTGATCGAGGTAGACGTCCAACCATAGACGTCTCGATTGGAAACCATTCCGTCCAATACAACCAACCACAGACGTCTCGATGGAAAACAATCCATCCAATCAAAACATCTGAAAGGTATTCTACGTGAACAATACACTTTGAAGTGAATGTTTATGTGAAAAAGTCACCCTTGGGGTTGGATCCTGACCTAATGTGAACATGCCATGATGCCCACATAAACCCATACACTAAATGAATGTCAATGCAATATTACATCTACAGCACAATATACATACAGATGAAACATGGGCCATAAAACTTGTGTGTGCATTGGTTTCCGAGATGGAAATCTATATGTCATTTCCATATACAAAATAAACTCTGTATATGCCCACGACAGTACATGCTGTCAAAAATGACATAACCAAAACCAACATAAATTAAATAAAAGGAATAAAGAGACTGTAAAACACGCAAATTAATGTGTGACACATATACAATAAAACAATCTGATCAAGACGATCTACCACTAATGGATAATTAGTGCAAAAAAAGAGAGAGAGACCAAAACATACAATTTCTTCCAAGCCAAGTGAATAACGGTTCAAGACTAAAAGAGTTGGGGGAAGAAAAAGAAAAGAAAATGGTCCCAATAAAGTAGTAGAACTATCATGTTCCATATATTATATGAACAATAATATAGAAACCATAAAGATTCGAACATGCAACAAGCAGTCAATATCATGGTAACTATATGAAACAAGATAAAATGAAAAAATGGAAACTTCTGACAATAAACCGGGTATAAACATGTGTGTGCCCATGAGCATGTAGTGAGGAAGGACAAAAATGTGATCCGAACCTAAATGGACACGCATGGGTAACCAATGTTAGAAACATCAGAAAAATGCCAAACACAGAAAACTAGAAAGGACACTGTGCAGGACGCGAGGACTAATCATAATAATGGGATACATCCCATTCAAAGTTAAGGCCTGCCGGTATCCTGGTGTGCAATGAAAAAATCCAATAGACTTCACGCCTGCACAGTGTCCTGAATTTGTCTCCCCCTCTTAAGGGTGAAACAATCTTTTCTATACCTTGTATGGAGAGGCATGAAACATTCTTCTGATGTACTGATACCCAATGCCTAGCAACATTCGTGTTTCTATCTTTCTGTATATCATACAGGTGATCATACAGTCTGTCTTTGAGTCTCCTAGTCGTTCTTCCGACATATTGGATATCGCATAGTTCACATTTAATCACATACACCAGAAACTTGGTATTGCAATTAATGAACTGCTTGATATCATAAGAATTGTGATTGGTACTGGACTGAACTGTGTCCCCTGTTTTTATATGTCTACAGTAATTGCAGTGAGGCATTCCACATCTAAAAGTACCCTGGAAATGCAACCAGTTTGATGCTGAGGGTGCACTTGAAAAAAGACTAGGTGAGAGGCGACTGCCCAAAGTGGGGGCTCTGCGGGACACTGATTTAACTCCCCTGGAAAGTATTTCATGATAGGCAGGGTCATTCAGTAGAATGGGAAGATATTTCTCAATAATGGATTTTATTTTACCAAATTCAAAACTGTAAGGTGTAGAAAACACCGGTACACCACTAAACGACAGTGTCGCTTTGTTTTTACGTTTATTCGAACAGTCCTGAAGTAAAGTATCTCTTGGGATAACACTCGCAGTTAGAAAGGCTCTATTTATAATATTGGGAGCATAACCCCTATTGATGAATCGTTGGGTCATATTAGTGGCTTCGGTGACAAAATCCTCAGGTCTGCTGCACAAGCGTCGGAGCCTGAGGAATTGTCCTACCGGAACCCCACGAACGGTGTGGCTAGGGTGGCCTGAATCCGCTCTAAGGAGGGCATTGCCAGCTGTGGGTTTTCTGTAAAGACCTGTAACTACTACACCATTAACAGCCGACAACTTGACATCCAAAAAATCTATAGAAGTGATGCCAAGTTTTCCAGTAAAGCGGAGATTCATGACATTGTCATTGAGGTGATCCAACCAATCCTGTAAATTTGTGTCCTCTTTAGAGGAAACAAACAGGAGGTCGTCAATGAACCTGCAAAAAAAGATAGTATCTAAGCGGCGGGGGCTATCATGTCCAAAGATGCGAGACCTCTCCCAAAATCCCATGTAGAGATTAGCCAGGGAAGGCGAAAATTTCGCTCCCATGGAGGCCCCGCACCTTTGGAGATAATAGCCCCCGTCAAACATAAAAAAATTATGTGTAAGTAAATAGTCCAATGACAGAATAATGAACTCCTGTAACGCTAACGAGTACTTCCCAGATTCTTTAAGCAAAGTGGACACAGCCAAAACCCCCAAGTCATGAGGAATGCTTGAGTAGAGGCTGGTCACATCACATGTAATCCACCTGTACTCTGCTTTCCACTGAAAATCCCGGAATTTATTGAGCAGTTGTTTGGTATCACATAGATACCCTGGAAGGTTGACGACCAAAGGCTGGAGTTGGCCGTCAACCCACTCTCCTAACCGCTCGTTAAGGGATCCAATACCTGCCACTATGGGCCTGCCCACGAGTGGGTCCAGGCCCTTGTGAATCTTTGGCAGGTGATGGAACACTGGCATTACGGGATTAATGGGGATAAATAACAGCTTCTCCTTATCTGAGAAAATTCCCGCATGGACTGCTGTGTCCAACAAGGAGGAAAGTTTGGCAGAAAAAGGGATGGTGGGATCACCCTTGAGTGGAGTATAGGTGTTGCTGTCAGACAACTGACGTAAAGCTTCACCTTTGTAGGTATCAGAATTGAGGACCACCACCAACCCACCCTTGTCCGCATTGCGGATGACAATGTTATCGTCCATTTCTAGATGTTTAAGAGCCTTATGTTCTGATGGGGACAAATTATGGGAAACGGACCTCCTTCGGCAATCACGGGCCAAATGGGTAAGATCCTTCTCGACCATGCTTTGAAAGAGGTCAAGATCCTTGCCTCGCGACCCCACCGGATAAAAGTCCGATCTAAGTTTAAAAGAAATACTATTGGGGACATCGGTGGGGTCAACGGGGCAAGGACTGGACTCAGTGGCCAAATCCATAAGCTCCTGGAGAGCACACACACTTCTGAAAACAACACTGGAGAAGGACACTCACCCATATCCTGATCACCGGAGGAGGTGTCCTCTGCTTGCATGGGGAGATCAAAATAGTGTTTCTTGAGCGTTAAGCTACGAGAGAATTTATTAACATCTAATAAGGTATTGAAGAGGTTAAAATGCCTGGTGGGGCAAAAATTAAGTCCCTTAGATAAAATGCATTTTTCTTCATCGCTTAAAATTCTGCTCGAGATGTTGATAACGTTGGTGACATCTATTTCTTTCTCCCCCGCAAGATGTATGGGGTATTTTTTAGTGTGCGAGTGTCTTTTCCCTCCTCTCCGGGTTTTCTTATTGCGCTTTTCTGTTTGGCTTTCTTGTGGGGCCCCTGAGGGTTTCCGGATTGAATTCCATCCTGTGAATGATTCCGAATGGGAGACCTCAATGACCGTTCAGGTGAGGAATCCGACGCAGATGTAGCCATGGTGTCATTATCCAGGTCATGTTCTAAATCAGAAAAACTGACTTTTTTTGGTCGGTTCTTACGTGATCGGCCAGATTGGAATTGCATCTTCTTCCATGTATATACGTTTCCACTCTCATAGTCGACCTTGTCTCTGGTCATTTTGCTTGTTTTGGTGAAGATGACTTGCCTTTCCAATTTGTCCAATTTTTTGTTCAGTCGGCCGTCCAATTCCGAAAACTCGGGGTGTATCTGTAAATCCGTGAGACTACTCTGAATGTCAGCCATTTCTGATTGTATGATATTGATTTCTTGATTCTTTGATTTAAGGAGTATCTCCATTAATTTAAGAGAGCATGAGCTGAGTGTGGGCATCGCTGGTGAGCCTCCTTTGAAGGTTGTGGCCTATGCTGATGATGTTTCTGTTTTTGTCTCTGGGACTGGGGAGGCGCAGGAGGTGGTCTCAGTGATAAGGCAGTATACAGAGGCATCGGGTTCAAAGGTCAATCAGGACAATCAGGACAAGTGTGAAGCTTTCTGGATGGGCGTGGAAGGTGAGAGCTTTGTTCTCCCGGATGACTTCCCGGAGCCCCAACAAAAAATTAGAGTTCTAGGCATTGAATTCGGCCCAGGGGACTATGGCCATGCAAATTGGGTGAACAGGCTGGAGAATGCCGATGCCAAGGTGGCAAGCTGAAAAGGTTGGCGGCTTTCCTTGAGGGAAAAGGTTGACCTAATCAAGACTTACCTGATTCCGAATTTTCTGTCTGTTTTGTTTGCGTTTTGCCAGTTTCTCTCTATACCAGGGTCTACAGTTGTTTCTTCCAGCTGTTATGGGGAAACAGAATAAACCTTGTCAAAAGGAATGTGACTTACCTTCCTAGGCAGGAGGGTGGTCTAGGGATGATCAACCCTGTAGTCTTTTTCTCTCTGATGTTTTTGAAGTACAATCTTGGAAATATGTTGGCAGAGAGACCGCCTGGGTAGGTTGGTATTTTCCAGTCCTGGTTTAGGCCCTTTCTGCGAGACTGGGAAAATGGTGGGCCAGTGAAAAGCCTGAGGGTCAAGCATGATAAGCTCCCGGCTTATGTTGCCCCCTGTTTGAAAATGCTTCGGCAGTGGCAAATAACAGCAGGGGAAGTCAGATCTCTTCCAAGGAAACTTCTTGAGAAGTGGATCATGAGCTTTGCTTTTTGCGAGCCACTGGCCTTAAGGGATTGCCCAAGCCTGATTTTGGGGGTGGGTTTGCGATTGATTAATTTGGAGAGAATCTCAATGAAGTTTAGGGATCAGGCTTGGCTTGCCTTTCATGGAAAACTATATGTGAAGGGCAACTTGAAGTTTCTTTCCATGAGTGATCGAGGCTGCCCGAGAGTGGAGTGTGGAGGAGTGGTGGAGTCCATGGATCACTTTCCACTTCAGTGCCCTTTTAATATAGAGGTGTACAAGAGGGTGGGGAGGGCTCTGAGTATACCCTTCCTTCCCCATATGAGTTATGCAGAGTGGGTGTATGGGGCATTCCAGACTCGTCGGGATTATGATTTGGAAACACTTTTTTTAGTTAGTCTAGTAGTCTGTTTTTTCACGTGAAGTGCACAGTGTCAGGTATCCTTACGGAGTAAAATCCTCCCTGTCGAAGTGGTGGTGCAGGACATTCTGGGTGAGGTTGGGAAGATTCGGGGTCTTGAGAAAGACAGGTGGCAGAAGGAGGCCTGGATAAGGGCGTGGAGGAATATCAGGACTCTGTAGCTGCTGTCTGTTGATCTCGGGGTGTATGGCTTTCTTTCTGTCCTTGCTTCACTCCCCTAGATTTTCAGATCAAATGTATTTTTGATAAAAGGCTACATGCATGGTGACGGTGATGTTCCTTAGTCTGGCTCTCTCGTAGGGATTATGTTGTGCGCAATTTGGTTTGCACCGTTTTATTTGTTCTTGTTATTTCTGTTTTGTATAGTCCTATTCAATTATTTTGTAAATATGTTTTATTTATTTATTATTGTTTTATTGTATATAAGTTGTTGTTTGTAAGATTTTCAATAAACAAAATTAACCCCTCATAATGGGCACAGAAGGTGTACAGACCTGGGAACTCAGCACGGCGATGGTGGGAACCCCTGATAATGAGCACAGAAGGTGTACAGACCTGGGAACTCAGCACAGGGATGGTGGGAACCCCTCATAATGGGCACAGCATTTTAGAGTTATGTATGGATTACCACAAGTCGCACATTTAACGCATTTGGATTTTTTTTTTCATAATCAAGATCCATATATGTATATAAGCGAAATGTATACTGTCTATATATTATACTATTTACTCTGTCCTGTGATGCTGGGGCTATATAGTCTGTCCTGTGATGCTGAGCTGTATACTCCTGACACTATGGGTGGAAGCAAGTGGAATACAGGGGACGGAGTGGGTGGATTATATAAAGGGTGTGGCCAAAAAGGAAGGGCGGATTCTGGCACCCCCCCCCATGCTAAAACTTCCCCAGCCGCCACTGTCACACTGTATCACACCAAAAGTACTGCATGCACTACTTGTACATACACACTGCAACCGGATCGCATGGATCTTTGGTACCATACGATCCGGTGCACGCAAACACACTGGGTTTGCTATCTGCACTTGGGGTGTCGTTAACTTTATACTGACACCCACACCCACTGCAGATCAGAGACATGTTTTGAACGCGATGAGGGAAAAATATGGAATGCGTGTTTCTTGCACCACATTTCAGTGCACCAGGAACCCATTCACACTTTTGTGTTGTGGTAATGTGTTTTGTAACAAACATGTCAACATACTTGCTCTGTGTGCAGTGTCGATTTCAGGGATCTTGTGTAGCAAGTGTTAATTCCTGTGCGGCAAGTGCTCATTTTCATGTGCATGTGCAGGGTTGTTAGAAGCCTAACTAGACATGCAAGGATATTAATGTGCATGAGCATAAGCACGCATAGGCCATGGTGCATTCACGCATGCACACAGATCCTGGCACCCAGCGGCCTATTTAACCACTTCAATACTAGCCACTTTCACCCCCTTCCTACCCAGGCCAGTTGCACAGTCATGCAACCTTGTTCCCAAATAAAAATGTTATAATTTTTTTGAGACAGCTAGACCTTCCTTTTTGTGGAATTTAATCAAAAAGAAAACGTTTTTCTTAGTTTCTGTGATAAAATTTAGCAAATAAGTAATTTTTCTTCTTCACTGATGTGCGTTGATGAGGCTGCACTAATGGGTACTGATCAGGCTGCACCGATGTGTACTGATGAGGTGGCACTTATGAGGTGCCACTGATGGGCACTGTAAAGATGGCACTAATAAGCTGCACTGATGGGCACTGATGAAGAGGCACTGATGATGCTGCACTGATAAGGTGGCACCGAAGGCCACTGATAAGTGGCACTGATAGGTGATACTGATTGGCACTGATAAACTGCACTGATGGGCATTGATGGGGCTACACTGTTAATCAGGGCACTGATGATCAGTGCCCTGATTATCAGTGTAAACAATGTACTCACTGTGCCCTGTCAGAGTTGCCAGTTATCGCCTATCCTTACCTGATTGGACACAGCTGATCACATGGTAAAGGGCTGCTGTGATTGTCCCTTTTTCGCAATCTGTGATCACTGTGTCCAAAAGACACAGCAATCACAGAGTGTGCCTGAGGGAGTGTGTGGGAGGAACACATGTGGGAGGACATCCATGTACATCCTCCCAGAACTGGAGGCCCACGCCATCTTTCGACTAAAGTGTGGGGAGGAACTGGTTAAACCCAAGGTCTGGATTGTCTTCAGCTCTATTTCCTGTATTTTAGGTTCCTGAAAGTCTACTTACCTTGTTCCTGACCCAGCTACGTCTGACATGTCTCTTGGATCACCAATGCCTATTATGTCCACTGCTCTCCTGTGTTACATGAAAATGGCTTGGAATTCTGAGCACAGTTCTGCCTCTTTACTTTGGTACCTCACTGCCAGCATGTTGCTAACTCATGCCTGTTCCTGACCATGAACTTGATCCCAATTTTGTTTTCTTGCTGTTCATATACAATAAGTAAGATTTTTTTCAGGCAAATTTTAGACATCTTTTACCTGTAAGAACAGGTCTTCTCTCCCTAGTGATTTCCATTGGCTGAAATAAAATATGCCTAAAGCTTAAAGTGATACGAAAGTCTCAGTTATTTTTCTTTAAAAATAACAAACATGTTATACTTACCTGCTCTGTGCAGTGGATTTGCACAGAGCAGCCCTGATCCTCCTCTTCTCGGGTCCCTCGTAGGCGCTCCTGGCCCTTTCCTCCTGTCGAGTGCCCCCATAGCAAGCAGCTTGCTATGAGGGCACCTGAGCCGAGCCACAGCTCTGTGTGTCCATTCAGACATGGAGCCGAGGTTCGGCCCCGCCCCCTCTCACTCCAGATTGGCTTACTGACTTAGATTGACAGCAGCGTGAGCCAATGGTGCCGCTTCTGTGTCTCGGCCAATCGGGAGGGAGAGTCCCGGACAGCCAAGGCACTCGTGGACATAGCTGGATAGTGATGTGACTCAGGTGAGTATTAGGGGGGCTGAGAGGGCTGCTACACACAATAGGTTTTGTAAAACTCTTGAAATATGCTTCTAGAACACTTGTATGCAAAAACTCTCAAATAAAAACACCTGAAAATGCCAGAAAAATCGATCTACTCAGGTGCGAATACAGTCTTAATGTGAAGCTATTTATGAAATTTACACAGCACCGCAATAAACTCGCACAGGACCCTTTTTTGACCCGGATCAAATTCGCACCGCATATATGTGAACAGACTTCATTGGAAATACAGCTTTTTTACATGACATGCGAATCTATGCTTTTCGGATTGCATCTGATCTGTATATAATTTGCATAGGTGTGAACCAGGGCTTAATCTAGGTTCACACTGAATGGGGCTTTGAAATTGTGCAAATTGACTTGAAATTCGCACAATTTCAAAGCCTCGTGTCCGTGACTTCAAGTGCAAATTGGCTGACATCTGTGCGACTTCATGCACAGATGTCTATGCAAGTCGCATTTGAAATCGGCAAAAGTAGTGCAGAAACTACTTTTTCAAATTAGCGCGACACTGCAAAGTTGGTGTCGCAGCGATTTGAACAGTTCCATTGCCGACAATAGAGTGTGACCTGTCAAATCGCATGACAAGTGGCACCGATGTGAACAGGGGGGGGTGCTCGCTCTCCCCTAGACTAAATGAGCAATTAACCTTTGCAGCGCAACCACAGCACCACTGAAAGGGTTCCCTTTTTAATTCTCCCGGAGTAGGGCTTTAAAGTGGAGTTCCGCCCAAAAATGGAACTTCCGCTTTAAGTGTTGGTGACCCCCTGACATGCCACAGCCGGGTGCCCACAGTTAGAGTGCCGGCGCCGCTGAGAGGAGGGGGAGGGGAGTGAGGCTTCATATGCCCGCATCGCTGGACCATGGGACAGGTGAGTGTCTGATTATTAAAAGTCAGCAGCTACACTTTGTCGAAGCTGCTGACTTTTAAATGGGTGGAACTCGGCTTTAAGGCTCGGTTCACACTGGGACGGCCTCAAAGTTGCCTGACTCTGAAGATGCCCCACACAGTGCGACTTCAGCGCGGCTTGCAAACAACTTCTTTAATAGAAGACAATGCAAGCCGCTCTGAAGTCGCCGCCAAATAGTGCAGGAACCTTTTTCTAAGTCGGAGCGACTTGAGTTTCTCCGATTAGAATAATTTCATTGCACTGAATGGAGCGCGACTTGTCAGGCGCCTAAGTCGCCTGACAAGTCGCACCAGTGTGAGTCGACGTCAAAGCAAAAAAAGTTAATGTTTGTTTGAAACTTATTTTTAGGTACCTAAATTCCTGTGCACAACTAGTAAGTTAATATGAATATTATTATTATTGTTGTTATTATTATTTTGTATCATATTATGAATATTATGATTTCTCTTTCCAAAGAGTAGTGCTAAGCAAAGAGTGGGAATATCTCCGGAATAATAAACAAAATAACAATACTCCTGTAAGCAATGGAAGTATCTATATCTCAGTACAAGTAAACAGTTAAAATGTGATTTGCTCGTTGTGTCTTAGTAGAGTTGCCGGTTGGGTGAAGGCTCCAGACCCTTGACATTTTGTGGCTGCCTATAAAGCTATAAAACGTAAAACTTCTTCTTCAAACAAGAGCATCCTAGGCACACGAAGCAGCCCTGATCCCAGCCCCAAACTTCATTTTCAGATGACTTCACAGCTCCCTATTGTTTCTAGCAGGCTGGTGTTAGGACCCAGAAAGGAGCTCTTGTAATGAAAGGTTATAAATAGTGTTGTGGACTAGGACAAACTTTGAGGAGTGAGCAATGACATCACTCAAGCCTTTTCCCCACCCTAGATTTAGTGGGATGGAGGTACACATTGTCAGAATCTAAAGTCAGATTCTTTAGTGGTGACAATATGAGCAACAGATGCACTGGCACTTAAGAGCCGTGTTTTTCTTCCTCTACCTGTATCCAGGCACAGATCTGTGACCCTGCAGATGCTGATTTAAAGGGACATCAGTCTGTAGGGACAAGCCCATCACTAGAGGATCTGTGATAAGAGATGAGCCACTCTGGAGTCCCTCCATCACGTGGGACCCAATGACTCCAGCAGCAGTGCAGTTCACCAGGACCATTGCACAGAGCAGCTTTACATCTGTCTAATATTCTATCTCAAGAGCTGATACAGTTGTGGGTGATAGGAAATACTCATGGGGAACTCGCTGCAATTCTTTCCTTGGATTGCCTTTCTGTTCTTGCGGCCATGTGGAAATCAGGTAAACGTATATAGTTTTAGTACTATGCAATTTTTTTTCGTTCACATGAAAACAGCATTATGCAAAATTAAACCTATCGTGCTTATGTTTTTTAAATGATTACATATATTTATATAAAATATTTTTTTGATGATGTCTAGCAGTTGTAGAACTAAAAATGCCAACATGCTATGATGCCCTTTTTTATTATTATTATTATTATTATTCTGTATTTGTTAATACATTTTGTCACTTCACAGTTGACCTACAGTACAATGTACCATGTGAGGGTGTGTGCGCTCAGTTGCACTTGTGCATGTGCAAATGCCTTCAGGCTTGCAATCTGGCATACATTTCTTTGCTGAACCTACGTAAAAACCTATCAATGTACTTAAATGCAGAATGAGCGCGAATGTGTGTAAACGTATGGTTTTTAAAAACTTTGGTTCACCAAAATGAACAACCAAAACATTGGGGTTGATTTACTAAAACTGGAGTGCGCAAAATCGTGTGCAGCTGTGCATAGTAGCCAATTAGCTTCTAACTTCACCTTGTTCGATTAAGCTTTGTCAAAAACAAAAAGGAAAAAGAAGTATTGAAGTATTTATGGGATTTTTAAAGGGGAGTTCCAGCCTTTTTTATGTTTATTAAAAGTCAGCAGCTACAAAAAGTGTAGCTGCTGGCTTTTAATAAACAGACACTTACCTGTTCCACTGTCCAGCGACGCGGCCGAACGGAGCTTCGCTCTTCTCCCCCCCTCTCCGCCGGCGCCTACATTCTAACTGTGGGCACGCGGCCGTGACAGCTTTCGGCTTCACGGCCGGGCACTCACTGTGCATGCGCGAGCGGCGCTGCGCAATCTAAGCGGACAGGCGATCACCTGGGACCTGTCACGTGTCCCAGGTGATCGCCTACAGGGATATGACGAGTCGCCTAAGCGGTCCCTAGGCGGAAGGAGGAAATGAGACAGGTAGTCCTACTCCTACTGAAGCCCCCCCCCCAAAAAAATGACATCAAATGTGGCATGTAAGGGGGCAAGGAGTGGTTTAAGCGGAAGTTCCACTTTTGGGTTGAACTCCGCTTTAAGGTGCAGATACTAGTAAATAGAAAATAAATAAATAGTAAATAAATAAAAAAACAGGAAGCTGATTGGTTTCAATGTTTTAGTGATTTTGCACTCTCCAGTTTTTTTAAATCAACCCCATAGTGAATGCCAAGTAAACAAATAAAGTATGTGCCAATTTATACTAATATGCGCTTATTAAATATTGTAATTCAAAGGGTTTATTGTGGATTTATTCACTGAAATGATTCAACTCATGTTTTAACATACTTTACGCATTTTTTTTTTTAAATAAATGCTTCAGAAATGATTTCGTTTTCTTTTGAAATTGTTATGCATTTTTATAAAGACGTGTGCTAAATATTATTCTAAATTAATGATTTTTTTTTTAACTTAATTATGTTTAATCACCCAGATTAAGCTACTTCCTAGAGATTGAGCACTAGGATACATCCTTAAGCAGTGAGCGTGGCCCTATTTATCAGTATATATTTTTATAAAGTTATAAAATGATTCTAAATGAATATTTTTTTTTTCTTAATTATTTTAATTGCTCATCGAGAGCAAGCTACATCCTGGAGACTGAACACAAAGCTACATCCTTGAGCACTGAGCATGGTCCTATTTATCAGTATGCACCCTCCTTAGCGGTGGCCTTTTGATTTCAAATCAGGCCCAACTTGTCTACATTGAAGTGTCTAAGACCCCATACACTATATTAGATTTTCTGCAGATTTTTGTCTTCGGATTTACCAAAACCATGTAGTGCAAGGGCCTGCCTGATTGCATACAAATTGAAACTCTTAAGGTTTGACCTCATATTATATGGTTTTGGTAAATCTGAAGACAAAAATCTGCAGAAAATCTAATAGTGTGTATGGGCCTTAAACTATGACAGAATTTGCACATTTTTAGTACGTTCAGCATGCAGAAAGTGTAGAAACCTATAGCAACCAAGAAGATTTCACCTTTCTATAGTCTTACTACAGTTAACTAAAGTATGGCTGCCATGGGTTATTGTATGTTCGCATTTCTGCATCGCCCTTTGCATTGCCTTATTAAATAAACCTAAAATGTGATCCCATTTGAACTATAAAAGGGCGTGAGTTGCATTATATAAAGCAAGCCGCAATGCGCAGCATTCAGCACACATGCTTGGTGTATACTGTTTATTGTCAGGGTTTTTTTTTTTTGCGGTTATATCATTTAGCATCCACCTACAGACCAGGTTGATGTGTAAAGCTGGATACACACTTTACAATTTTCTGTACATTTTTCCCTTTAGCTTTACCGAAACCATATAACATGAGGTCGAACCTAAAGACTCTCAATTGGTATGCAATCAGGCAATCTCTTGCACTACATAGTTGAAGGTAAATCTAAAGGAAATCGAACAACAAAAGTTGTATAGTGTGTATCCAGCTTAAGGGTCTACAGCAATTACAAATACAGTCATACAAACTTAGAAACTTCAAATTAAATTCCAACTTGCGACAGTGCAGTCTCTGTTCACAATTCCACGGTGGCAATGCCATATTTTGTGGTAGAAGAACAGGTCAGTCTAAAGCTGGATACACACTATACAATTTTCTGTAGATTTTTTTCTTTAGACTTACCAAAACCATCTAATATGAGGTCAAAACTTAAGAGTTTCAACTTGTATACAATCAGGCAGGCTCTTGCACTACATGGTTTTGGTAAATCTAGAGGAAATCAGACGGCAAAAGTTGTATAGTGTGTATGGGGTCTAACAATGGTCGGAAACAGAATGGAGGCCGCGTAAGATGTGCAAGAAACTGGGTAAATCCCACGTTTTCAATCGTTGTGCTTTTTTAACCAGGGGCGAGGAAAGTATTTACTTATTTAATTACCAATTTTTGATTGGACCACTTTTACACATTGTGGGGTGGATTTACTGGAGACAAATAGACATAGTTGATTAATATCTTCATTTATATGAAAGTATAATCATATCCAGCTTTTTGGAGGAAAAGGCTTAGGGATAGATTTACTAAAAGCAAAAAGACTGTTCACTTTGCAAAGTGCACAGTCTTTTTGCTGGTAGTAAATCTATCCCTAAGCCTTTTTCCCCCAAAAAGCTGAATATGATTATACTTTCATGTAAATGAAGATAGCAATGAACTATCTATGTCCCACGAGGAGTACTTTGGATCTCCCATGAGAGGCACGCTACTTACCCAGCTGTAATACTCTATCCATTCATCACTAGGACATGACTATGTCAGCTGTGTTTATAGGCAATAATAGCACCATGGTGAAGTCTAAATGGCATTTTTATGGATCCCAGCGTCCTAAGCCCAGATTAATGATATGGTGAATGGGAAAGCAACGCAAACCTACAACACTAATAGAAAATTAAGCATTAACTTTTTTATTGCCTTGTCATTATTTGTGTGTATTAATTATCGGATAGTAACACACTTTTAGTGGGGTTTATGATATATCCTACTGAGCTTGGCTAACAATGTCACTGGATGTTTTGATGTGGGATGATAGGAATTTATTTCTGTAATTACTAAATGCGTCACAGATAAAATAAAATTCCGATTGTCGTATGCCAGTTTCCCTTTATCTCTCTATTGTGTTTTTTCCCCTAAAAGTTAGCTATAGTCCAAAATAGAGTGTTCCTGATAAGTTAGACAAAGTTGTATTTATCTTTGACATGTGATTTAACAAGTAAACTATACTTCAGTCTTAGAGCTGCTAGATGAAAAGCCTGTTTATTTGTAGAATGGGGGGGGGGGGGGGGGTGACTGGGCAGCATTTCCCATAATATGTAAGGAGGCACAACAAACACATTATAGGACACATAGCTTTAGGTGTGCCCACCTCCAGGGATGAACCGTGCAAAATCCCTGCTGCCACTCTGTTGGCACCTGTTGATGCCAAGTTCTTCTTTTATTTTGGGTCCAGTGTGTTTTTGTGATGCCCATTGAGTGACCACAGTTGGTATATCTCCTGGGCATGCATGCTGGAGTTACTTTATCCTGCCACCCAGCTCCATTATCTACATTCCACAGATGCTACAGATGTCAGGTTTGAACACTGCACTGTGCATGCGCTGCAGTCAGTGTACATTTCAATTTCAACTCTGGGTAAATGTCAAATTATCTCCTACAGTGGGACTGTGCCTGCACTGCAAGGGTTAATAGCTTGTTTTCTCTAAGAGAAAGGAGAAACAATTTTCCTTACTCGATCTTCCACTACCCCTTCAGATGGCACTCTCCCACGCTGCAGCAGTGGGCTGTCTCTTGGCGTCATCACGTCCAATGCAGAACTATGATCTCTGCTTTGGTCTTGATGACGTCAGGACCCTAGACCTCTGGAGTGTGGAGGGGAAGAAGAATGCTTTGGGGACAGGTCTAGCTGCAAGGATGAGCGGAGGATCCGGTAAGCAAATCTTCTTTCTTTATTTTGCTAGACCAAAACAAGCAACTAACCTTGGCAGTGCAGGAACAGGATAATATATTAGCTGTCTAGAGTTGAGCTTCAACAAAAACTTCCTGCTGGCCACTTTGTATGTGGCAACTTTTATTATACAAGAACTGCATTGTTTTTCAGTTATTTGGAATCAGCACAGACATGTTTAACTGCTTCAGCCCCAGAAGAATTTACCCCCTTCCTGACCAGAGTACTTTTTGCAATACGGCACTGCGTCGCTTTAACTGATGTCCTTTTTTTTCCCACAAATTTTGCTATAATAAATACCCCCAAAAAAATATAAAAAAACATTTTTTTTCGTCAGTTTAGGCCGATATATATTCTTCTACATGTTATTGGTAAAAAAAAATCGCAATAAGCGTATATTGATTGGTTTGCGCAAAAGTTATAGCGTCTACAAAATAGGGGATAGATTTATGCCATTTTTGTTAGTATTATTTTTTTTTACTAGTAATGGCGGCGATTTGCGATTTTTATCATGACTGCGATATTGTGGCGGACACATCGGACACTTTTGACACTATTTTGCGACCATTGGGATTTATACAGCGATTAATGCTATAAAAATGCACTGATTACTGTGTAAATGACACTGGCAGGGAAGGGGTTAACCACTAGGGGGCGATGAAGGGGTTAAGTGTGTCCTAGGGAGTGATTCTAACTGTGGGGGGCTGGGCTACGAGTGACACGACAGTGATCACATGTAACTAGGCAGAACAGGGAAATGCCCTGTGTACATCTCCCCGTTCTACCTCTCTGTCTCACGATCGCGGGCCACCGGCGAACATCGAGCTTGCAGGGCCCGTGGGCACGGTCATGAAGAGTGCATGGCTTTTTAAAGGGTACGTACCTGTACGCCCATTTGCCCACTGCTGCCATTGTGCCAACGTATATTGGCTTGCAGTGGTCGGCAAGTGGTTAAACTGTATCTAAACCCCAAAACAAAAACTGTTATATACTGCAGCTTACTAGTTTTTAAATGAGATGCCTGCATTTGTTTTAATTTTTCAGGCTTTTTTCTCTTTAGTTTCACTCAGTAATCATGTAAACAACACACTTCCCGTGCCTTCACTTTTACGCTTTTTTTTCTCCTATCTATGGAGGGAGATATGGCTAACACACAGGCTGGACATCAAACATGTCTGCCTGGACATCAAACATGTCTGCTTTTATTCATCTCATAACATGACAAATTGATGGGACTAGTAGTTTACACTCTGCCTCATTAAAAAAAGGGGGGGGGGAGGAGACCGCGCAACCACTCTGGTGTAGTAAGTTTCAACCCAGTTTTAATTAAACTGGATTAAAAAGTGAATACACACACCTTCGAAAGAAAAACACACATAGATAAGAACCAGGGGGAGGATAAGCCTGTAGTGTAGACAGTCCCAAACAAATGCAGCAGCATTGATGAACGGACTGCTGCAGGCACAGGGTCTGGATCGCCGCATCGCCGGGTGCTGGATTTGGAAATGCTCAGACTGCTCAACTAACATGAAGTGGCTCGGCTTCCTCGTTTCCGTTGTCAATGGCTGATGGGTGGTGATGTCCACCTCATGTCCAGGGTAACAGGACACGTTTCGAGGGACCTTCCTCTTCCTCCATCCTGACTGAGGGCTGGGGAAGAGGAAGGTCCCTCAAATCGCATTCCTGTGAACCTGGACATCACCACCCATCGGCCATTGACACCGGGAACGAAGAAGCCGAGGAAGAGGAAGGTCCCTCAAAACGCGATCAATCGTGGCAAACCCGCACAGCGTTTGAGGTGCCATTAAATAAGAATGGCGCTCAAACATGCGTGGTGGGTTTTGCCACTATTGTAGTGTGATTTGGAAATGTGGGCAGAATCTCAGTGATTCTGCTCACGATCCCAAATTGCCAGATATGAACAGGGTCAAAATCTCACCACATTATGATTTGACTGTACAATCTACCAATTACTATGCAGTGCAAGAGCCAGCCTGATTAGATACATAATTAATTGAATAGTTTAGGTAGATCCCCAAATTACACCATGTTGGTACATTTAAAGTTCATTGTACTGTCAGGTTGTAACCTGTATGATGAGCTTCATAGAAAACATTTTGAAATAATCATACCTTGAAAAATCTACCTTTTGTCTGAAATTTCTCTTAAAAATAGCAGTAGTTCCTTTGCTAATGCAACCCTATGCTTTCATTCTTATAACTGTATATCTGAAGTGTGAAATCTAAGGAACTGCTGCTTCTGACTGCTAGTCTCAGGGGATTTGGAGATGTCAGTACTGAGAAGCTCATTGCTCTGCTTGTTGCAGTGCAAGGATTTCCCTGCTTCTGCTTCATTCATTCTGTGAATCTATACTTTATATTGCTGCTGCTTGATTATTCCTTTATCAGTCGCCAGATTATTACCAGTCATCTGGGGGCAGCTCTAACATGAGAAGGCAAAGTATTGCCTCTACCAAGATGCCCACACAGAGGTCATAGACATGGTGGGGTTAATTTACTAAAGGCAATATGACAGTTTACCTTGCAAGGGAAGTTGCATTTTGCAAAGGAATTTACTCCAGAGCTTAGTGAATGTGATGACGTTTCAGTTTGCAAAGAATACCTAATCGCGTACAAGGAATATAACAAAAACAGCAGTTGTGCTTGCACATGATTGGATGATGGAAGTCACTATAGCTTCACCTCATACACTAAGCTCTGGTAAAGTGCAACTTCCCCTGCAAAGTGAACAGTCTACACTCACCGGCCACGTTATTAGGTGTACCTTGCTAGTACCGGGTTTGACCCCCTTTTGCCTTCAGAAATGCCCTAATTCTTTATAGATTCAACAAGGTGTTGGAAACATTCCTCAGAGATTTTGGTCCATATTGACATGATAACATCACGCAGTTGCTGCAGATTTATCGTTATTATTGTCATGCTCAAGAAACCAGTGGTGAGATGATTTGAGCTTTGTGACATGGTGCATTATCCTTCTGGAAGGAGCCATCAGAAGATGGGTACAATGTAGTCATAAAGGGATGGACATGGTCAGCAACAATACTCAGGTAGGCCGTTACATTTAAACAATGCTCAGATGGCACTAAGGGGACCAAAGTGTGCCAAGAAAATATCCCCCACACCATTACACCACCATCATCAGCCTGAACCGTTGATACAAGTCAGGATAGATCCACGCTTCATGTTGTTTACTCCAAATTCTGACCTTACCATCTGAATGTCGCAGCTGAAATTAAGACTCATCAGACCAGGCAAAGTTTTTCCAATCTTATCCTGTCCAATTTTGGTGAGCCTGTGCGAATTGTAGCCTCAGTTTCTTGTTCTTAGCTGACAGGAGCAGCACCCGGTGTGGTCTTCTGCTGCTGTAGCCCATCTGCTTCAAGGCTCGATATGTTGTGCATTCAGAGATGGTATTCTGTATACCTTGGTTGTAATGAGTGGTTATTTGAGTTACTGTTGCCTTTCTACCATCTCAAACCAGTCTGTCCATTCTCCTCTGACCTCTGATATCAACAAGGCATTTTTGTCCACACAACAGCCGCTCACTGGATATTTTCTCTTTTTCTGACCATTCTCTGTAAACCCTAGAGATGGTTGTGTGTGAAAATCCCAGTAGATCAGAAGCTTTTGTAAGTCACTTAAATCCTCTTTCTTCCCCATTCTGATGCTCGGTTTGAACTTCAGCAAGTCGACTTCCCCATGTCTAAATGCCTAAATGCATTGAGTTGCTGCCATGTGATTGGCTGATTAGCAATTTGTGTTACCAAGCAATTGGACAGGTGTACCTAATAAAGTGGCCGGTGAGTAAATGTGCCTTTAGTAAATCAACCCCAGTAAGTTAGTCTTGGAGAAAAGATTAGCTGCTGAAAGACCACAGCCAATGCTGGTGACTAGTTATTTGCCTTCTTCCTATCTTTTCTAGGCACAGCTTCCAGAGTTCAGTTCTGGTTCAACCGTGGGCGAAATAATAAAAGTTCTGGCAGTGATGCGGACCTCCTCTATAGAGCTCTTTGCTGCAGTAATTCCTTTCCTTTACTAGACGGGCGATTTATATAAATGCACTTTGGCCTTTCCCAGTTAAGATGTCTTGTTGCTGTCACTGACACTTACCACAATTTAGTCATATCAAACAACAGTGAGGTAAGATAAATAAACATGATCAAATTGCTGTAAAGGCTACTCTATGTTTTTTCCTCTGTAAATGGCCTGTGGCAATTATGGTACTATCAATGTCAGTGACAACGTTTGATGTGCAGACGAGTCATGATGAAATGCAACAGGATGTAATGCAGCTCCGAAATGCAAGAGTAATGCCGCGTACACACGATCGGAATTTCCGACAACAAATGTTCGATGTGAGCTTTTGGTCGGATATTCCGACCGTGTGTAGGTTCCATCGGACATTTGCTGTCGGAATTTCCGACAACAAATATTTGAGAGCAGGTTCTCAATTTTTCTGACAACAAAAGTTTTTTGTCGGAAATTCCGATCGTGTGTAGCCATTTTTGATGCATAAAAGTGCTGTGCATGCTCGGAACCAATTTGACGCATGCTTCGAATCATTGTACTTCATTATTCTCGGCTCGTCGTAGTGTTGTACGTCTCCGCGTTCTTGACGTTCGGAATTTCCAAGCAACATTTGTGTGACCGTGGGTAGTCAAGACAAGTTTGAGCGAAAATCCGGCGGAAAAAAAAACACGGGTTTGTTGTCGGAAATTCGGATCGTGTGTACGCGGCAAAAGGGCTGAGTACACACATCTGAAAATACACTTGTGCCTGGATTATTGATATTAAAATATTCTTAGTGGTAAGAACAGTAAATGAGCCTTAAACAAGACATTTGGCCAAAGCTTTTTTGTTATACTTCTTCTAGGAATCACATGAGTGCACTTAGTTATGCACTTCTGTGTTTCAGATTCAGCCAACAATGGGCTAAAGCCTACTGACTTCACCAGTCTTCTCCAGACTCTGCAAGGTTTCTGACAATAATGTTGGGATCTGCCCACATCCCTGGCTGGCAGCTGGCTCAGCCTTTCAGCCTCTCCCCTTCCCTGCTCCCTCCCCCTCCACAGCCCAGCATTCCAATGACAGTTATCATCTCTCTGCTCAATGAAGACCACAAACTGAGCAATCAGCGGCTTTTGATCGCTCAGTTCTCATTTTAGAGCCGGTGGGGGACAGCTGCAGCATTGCATCAATGTTGTAGCCATCTAGGTGAGTATATATGTTTGTTTTTTGTGAACCCATACTTCTATTTTAAGACAAGCCATCTCTTACCTCTCTAGCTGCTTGTGCTGTGAAGTAACTTATTCTTAAAGATCTCTTCAAAGATTCTAGGGCTGACAGGCTGCCTAGAATCTGTTGCAATTTTGAAATTATTAAGACAGAAACTAGGATTTCAGTGTCTCTGTTGTGAACTATAACCATCTATCTACCACCATACATTTATGAACAGTAAAGTAGTGGATGCTTTTATAAATGGCTGTTTAGAAATGGCAATGCAGAAGTCACCTTTGGTTTTTCTTGGATGGCTCACTTCATAGACACAATGCACAAAGCCAATCTGAGCGGCTCTGTACCATGAAATCACTGTGATGACCAAACATTGTACTGTTTATATTGGTGTGCCCACCCTTTCTTCTTACAACGGAGGAACTAATTAATGAATGACTCATTTATTCATTTCTTTGGAAAATGGAAATATCACGTTAGACCTGCAAGGTTATCCATTGGGTTTACTATCCAGTAATATTGATAATGTTGGTATAGGTAATCTGGTCACTGGGCAAGTCCTTTGATTATCTTTTGGAATTCCTTACTGGAATAAAATTGTATCTTGACTACTGGCAAGTGGTGGGGCACTTCAATTGTTATTTTTACTAATTTATTAAGTCCAGATCAGTGGTAGTAGCAACTGTGGCATCAGATATTATAGTTATGAATAGTTTAAACCCTTTCATCACCCCTTACCCCCACATACAGTATCTCACAAAAGAGAGTACACCCCTCACATTTTTGTAAATATTGTAATATATCTTTTCATGTGACAACACTGAAGAAATGACACTTTGCTACAATGTAAAGTAGTGAGTGTACAGCTTGTATAACAGTGTAAATTTGCTGTCCCCTCAAAATAACTCAACACAGCCATTAATGTCTAAACCGCTGGCAACAAAAGCGAGTACACCCCTAAGTGAAAATGTCCAAATTGGGTCCAAAGTGTCAATATTTTGTGTGCAAAAAACAAGAGGATAGGTAGACAAAGAGCTCATCCACTATATTATTGCCGGGGATCGGTGCATTGATTCCTGCTTATGGATCCCCCTCATTAACTGGTAACATAGCCTAGTGTGGTGATGGGGAAAATATCTGTAGTACACAGAGTTCACCCAAGGTTAGTTCCTCTGAATTTTAACCCATATAGAAAAAAGGGGAGAGTATAAGGACTTGACAGTCCTCCAAACAGAATTCTTCAACAAGGAACTAATAGATTGGATACATATAGACTTTATTTTGTAAACCGCAATTAAATAGTGATGCACATATAATTATAGAAAAAACTCACAACACCTATCACCAAATATTAAAATCAGACTAGTCGTATACTAAGAACGAGGGTGGCCACCCAACCTGCCATACACAGTAGACTTGTGCACAACGGAAAAATTCGTTCCGTTTCGGTTCGTTTCTTTCCGGTCCTGTTGATTCGTAATCATTCGTAATTTTGCTAGACGGGATTTTTCGTGTTCGGACTCATTCGTATTTTTGCAAGCGACATTTTTCGTTGAATTTTTTGTTGCTTTATAATTCGTACTTTCGGTAGAGTACGTTGTTTTTCGTTGATTCTGGACACAACTCCTACTTTCGTAACTTTTTTTGGGTTCGTTGATTCGTAATTTTCCGTGTCTCTCTCACAACGACGCTGCCTATTATGCCTAATGTGCTTCAAATGGATTTGTACTTTTCTAAATACATAGCGGTTATTTGTAACGATTCGAAATCTCGTATTTTACTTTCGTTTTTTACATGCGGCTATAGGCTCCACCCCTGTACACCATTTTGAGAGGGTTCAGCACGGTGAGGGAGAAGCAGAGAGCAGACCAGAGTGAGTGTTATTGTGCTTCAAATGGATTTGAAATCTCGTATTTTACTTTCGTTTTTTCATGCGGCTATAGCCTCCGCCCCCTGTACACCATTTTGAGAGGGAGTTCAGCATGGTGAGGGAGAAGCAGAGAGCAGAGTGAGTGTTATTGTGCTTCGAATGGATTCGTACATTCGTAACTTTTTTCATAACGAATTATGCCGAAGACCTTCGGGCATTCGCTATTTTGCGGTATAATTTATTTCGGATTCGGTTTTATTCGTAATTGCTCTGTTCGGAAATTCGAATGCTTCCGAATGTCCGAAAGTTGCTAAATTCGGACGAATTTCGATTCGTTACGAAACGAATTGCACAAGCCTAATACACAGCACAACTACTGAGTTTTCATTCATTTAGGTAGTTAACCTTGGATGCAAATGAAGAGTAAACGGCACAGTCAATCAATTGAAGATACTAGTACATCTGGATACGTTAGCAGGATACTGTTCTTGGAATGAAATGATAACCAACACATTTATTGCATAAGATAACTCGATAACTGTTGGTTATCATTTCATTCCAAGAACAGTATCCTGCTAACGTATCCAGATGTACTAGTATCTTCAATTGATTGACTGTGCCGTTTACTCTTCATTTGCATCCAAGGTTAACTACCTAAATGAATGAAAACTCAGTAGCTTGGCAAATACCGGAACTGTGAATATTTCCTATTGGATAAACTAGTGGGTGGACGATTGCGCTGTGTATGGCAGGTTGGGTGGCCACCCTTGTTCTTAGTTTAAGACTAGTCTGATTTTAATATTTGGTGATAGGTGTTGTGAGTTTTTTCTATAATTATATGTGCATCACTATTTAATTGCAGTTTACAAAATAAAGTCTATATGTATCCAATCTATTAGTTCCTTGTTGAAGAATTCTGTCAAGTCCTTATACTCTCCCCTTTTTTCTCAATATTTTGTGTGGCCAACATTATTTTCCAGCACTGCCTTAACCCTCTTGGGCATGGAGTTCACCAGAGCTTCACAGGTTGCCACTGGAGTCCTCTTCCATTCCTCCATAATGATGTCACGGAAGTGATGGATGTTAGAGACCTTGCGCTCCTCCACCTTCCATTTGAGGATGCCCCACAGATGCTCAATAGGGTTTAGGTCTGGAGACATGCTTGGCCAGTCCATTACCTTTACCCTCAGCTTCTTTAGCAAGGCAGTGGTTGTCTTGGAGCTGTGTTTGTGGTTGTTTTGTTGGAATACTGCCCTGCGGCCCGGTCTCTGAACAGAGGGGATCATGCTCTGCTTTAGCATGTCACAGTACATGTTGGCATTCATGGTTTCCTCAATGTACTGTAGCTCCCCAGTGCCGGCAGCACTCATGCAGCCCCAGACCATGACCATGACACCAATATTAATAATAATAATGAGGTGCCATTTTGAACTTCCAGTGGCCAGTATGAGAGAGTGAGAGCGATAACACCAAATTTAACACACCTTCTCCCCATTCACACCTGAGACCTTGTAACACTAACAAGTCACATGGGGAGGCAAAATGGCTAATTGGGCCCAATTTGAACATTTTCACTTAGGGGTGTACCCACTTTTGTTGCCAGCGGTTTAGACATTAGTGGCTGTGTGTTAAGTAATTTTGAGGGGACAGCAAATTTACACTGTTATACAAGCTGTACACTCACTACTTTACATTGTAGCAAAGTGTAATTTCTTCAGTGTTGTCACATGAAAAGATATAATAAAATATTTACAAAAATGTGAGGGGTGTACTCACTTTTGTGAGATACTGTATACACTATATTACCAAAAGTATTGGGACAGAGTGTCTATGGGAGTGTTTGACCATTCTTCCAGAATCTCATATGTGAGGTTTGGCACTGATGTGGACGAGAAGGCCTGGCTTGCAGTCTCTGCTCTAATTCATCCTAAAAGTGTTCTATTGGGTTGAGGTCAGGACTCTGTGCAGGCCAGTCAAGTCCCTCCACCCCAAACTCGCCTATCCATGTCTTTATGGACCTTGCTTTGTGCACTGGTGAACAGTCATGTTGGAACAGAAAGGGGCCATCCCCAAACTGTTCCCACAAAGTTGGGAGCAAGAAATTGTCCAAAATGTCTTGGTATGCTGATGCCTTAAGAGTTCCCTTCACTGGAACTAAGGGGCCGAGTCCAACCCCTGAAAAACTGCCTAACACTATAATCCATAAAATAGAGCAGAGGTAGGGTGGGTAGGGTCTAAACCCAATAAGATTAGAACATTTTTTCAGAGCTAACTGGGTGCAGAAAGGCAGTCGCACAGCTGCAATAGCAACCATTAAAAAAGATGGTCCGCAACTCCTTGCTTGCTCTTTAAAATCTTAAAAATGTATTGATTCTCCATAAAACACAGTAACAGACACCATAATCTCCCCTCCACCAAATGATTTGGACCAGTGCACAAAGCAAGGTCCATAAAGACATAAATGAGCGAGTTTGGGGTGGGGGAACTTGACTTAAAGCGGAATTCCACCTAAATTTTGAACTTCCGCTTAATCCACTCCTTGCCCCCTTACATGCCACATTTGGCATGTAATTTTTTTTTGGGGGGGGGAGTGGGGGCTTCAGTAGGAGTGGGACTTCCTGTCCCATTTCCTCCTTCCGCCCTGGGGTCGCCTAGGCGACACGTCATATCGCCTTTTGGCGGCCCCTCCCTGTAGGCGATCACCTGGGACGTGACAGGTCCCAGGTGATCGTCTGTCCACTCTGAGAGCGCTGCGCCGTTCGCGCATGCGCAGTGAGTGCCTGGCCGTGAAGCCGAAAGCTGTCACGGCTGGGTGCCCACACTATGAATGGAGGCGCTGGCGGAGAAGGGGGGGAGAGGAGCGGAGCTCCGGGCGGCACGTCGCTGGACAGTGGAACAGGTAAGTGTATGTTTATTAAAAGCCATGTAAACAAAAAACAGAATGTCCAAGCTCAACTTACCAACCAATCAGCAACCAACCGAATTCACCTGTCTAACAGTGCATTTAAAAACAGGGGTTTAGTTGCACGCATTTGCAAATACATGTGCAAGCTGCAGGCCTCGTCACGGCTCCCTGTGTGCTGCAGTCCTAACTCTAAAATTTAAGGTCTCCTCAGTGGAAGCACATGTGTGCTGATGGATAGATAAAGGGCAGATGACTGGAGGGAGCCCACCCTCCTTAAAAGCCAGCAGCTACACTTTTTGTAGCTGCTGACTTTTAATAAACATAAAAAAAGGCTGGAACTCCCCTTTAATATTTATAATAATAATGATATATTTACCGGTGTATATATATTTTTTAATTTATTCACAAATGTTTTACCTTCCATTTCTATTTCGAACTGAGTGGGTTGTTTTACAAGGTGATCGTTTACAATCACTTTAAGTACTTCCTATTTATGGATACATTGGGCATCAAACATCATATCTAACCCCTAAAGCACAGGGATTAAAAAAAATCTACCCTTGCAGTGGGACCCCCTGTACTACAAGCGCTAAATGCTTGTTATGTCTAGGAAGGGGGGATAAGAAGTAATACTGACCTTTATCAGCACTCTAGAAGGGTCCCTCCAATGGTGCAACTGGTCCCCTGCATCCTCTTTTCTAAGCCACAGTAGCACCCAAAAAGGCCCGTACACACAATCAGATATTCCGACAACAATTGTCCGACGAACGTGTTTTGTCGGATAATCCGACCGTCTGTACGCTCCATCGGACAATTGTTGTCGGAATTTCCGACAACAAATGTTGGCTGTGCATGCTCTCAAATTGTCCGACAACAAATGTGTTCCATCGGATTATCCGATCGTGTGTACACAAATCCAAAGTACAAACACGCATGTTCCGAACCAAAGCTAAACATCAGACAACATTAGCAGAAGTTGCCCAAAGGGTGGCGCTAAAGAGCAGAAAAAACATGTCGTTTCGTGAATATTGGCTGAAAAAGTTCTGCCGTCTGTATGCAGAACAAGTTCACATCCAACGCCCTTCGGACAAAAATCCACGGATTTGTCCGATGGAAGTCCGATCGTGTGTATGAGGCTTTACTCCCACCACGTATAATGCAAGTGTAGAGGGGTCTCCTTTAAGGCCCTATAGACTACGTTACCCAGAACCCCGTTTGGCACCCAGGGTGCATTTGGCCACTGCAGAGACTCATGGGTAAAAGAAAAGGGTGAGGCTAAGCTCAGCCTCTTTGGACACCACGCTGCAATCAAGAGGACTCCCTGTGCAGATCTGTTGCAGTGCAAGGCCCGAGGCCTGGGCCTTGCATACCTTCCAAAGAGCCTTCCATCCCACTGCTGAGCCTGGGTGACACCTGATTTCTTTGAGTTGCTGACATCAGTTGGACCAGAGACCTGATCGTTGCAGGCACAGCCCTCTATGGCACAGTTAGTCTAGGGAATGTTTCCTTCATATAATTCTATACCTGGTTATACACAATCTCACAGCAGGATAGGCAGATAATATATGCAATGATAAACACTGATCCAGGAGTGGTAAACTATATCTGATTTACTTAGGCATAAAGGTATAGGTCAAACATAACACATAGCATACATGCAGAGCCCTGCAGCAATAAACATACTAATCAGTAGGGATGAGCTTCGTGTTCGAGTCGAACATACGTTCGACTCGAACATCGGCTGTTCGATCGTTCGACGAAGATCGAACGATTTGGGCCGTTCGCGCCAAATTCGAGTGAAGCGAACGGCCCACAATGCACTACGCCATCGCAGTGTCATCCAGGCGCTGTGATTGGCCAAGCATGCACTGTGACCCCGCATGCTTGGCCAATCACAGCGCCGGCAGCGAGGAGAGCAATGATTGGCCACAGGCAGGATGCCTGTGGCCAATTATTGCTGAGGGTGTTTAGTACACGCCCCACACTATAAAAGGCCGCCAGCACGGCGGCCTAGTGTAGTGTGTTCCGGAGCAGGGAAAGACAAGCATAGGCAGGGACAGTGACATTTATTTCTTTCTTGCTTAACCTGGATTCCTTTAGTTTAGGGAAAGAGAAGGATAGGTAGGGAGAGTGTCAGTGTGTTTTACTGTGCGAGTCCTTGTTTCTAGGGACAAAGAAGGAAAGTGAGGGGAATTCTCCTTGTGCTATAGTGTGCTTTAAAAAAACATTTTTTCTAGGGACAGAAAACTCTAGGTAGGGAGAGTGTCAGTTTCTTTCACTGTGCGAGTCCTTGTTTCTAGGGACAAAGAAGGAAAGTGAGGGGAATTCTCCTTGTGCTATAGTGTGCTTTAAAAAAACATTTTTTCTAGGGACAGAAAACTCTAGGTAGGGAGAGTGTCAGTTTCTTTCACTGTGCGAGTCCTTGTTTCTAGGGACAAAGAAGGAAAGTGAGGGGAATTCTCCTTGTGCTATAGTGTGCTTTAAAAAAACATTTTTTCTAGGGACAGAAAACTCTAGGTAGGGAGAGTGTCAGTTTCTTTCACTGTGCGAGTCCTTGTTTCTAGGGACAAAGAAGGAAAGTGAGGGGAATTCTCCTTGTGCTATAGTGTGCTTTAAAAAAACATTTTTTCTAGGGACAGAAAACTCTAGGTAGGGAGAGTGTCAGTTTCTTTCACTGTGCGAGTCCTTGTTTCTAGGGACAAAGAAGGAAAGTGAGGGGAATTCTCCTTGTGCTATAGTGTGCTTTAAAAAAACATTTTTTCTAGGGACAGAAAACTCTAGGTAGGGAGAGTGTCAGTTTCTTTCACTGTGCGAGTCCTTGTTTCTAGGGACAAAGAAGGAAAGTGAGGGGAATTCTCCTTGTGCTATAGTGTGCTTTAAAAAAACATTTTTTCTAGGGACAGAAAACTCTAGGTAGGGAGAGTGTCAGTTTCTTTCACTGTGCGAGTCCTTGTTTCTAGGGACAAAGAAGGAAAGTGAGGGGAATTCTCCTTGTGCTATAGTGTGCTTTAAAAAAACATTTTTTCTAGGGACAGAAAACTCTAGGTAGGGAGAGTGTCAGTTTCTTTCACTGTGCGAGTCCTTGTTGCTAGGGACAAAGAAGGAAAGTGAGGGGAATTCTCCTTGTGCTATAGTGTGCTTTAAAAAAACATTTTTTCTAGGGACAGAAAACTCTAGGTAGGGAGAGTGTCAGTTTCTTTCACTGTGCGAGTCCTTGTTTCTAGGGACAAAGAAGGAAAGTGAGGGGAATTCTCCTTGTGCTATAGTGTGCTTTAAAAAAACATTTTTTCTAGGGACAGAAAACTCTAGGTAGGGAGAGTGTCAGTTTCTTTCACTGTGCGAGTCCTTGTTTCTAGGGACAAAGAAGGAAAGTGAGGGGAATTCTCCTTGTGCTATAGTGTGCTTTAAAAAAACATTTTTTCTAGGGACAGAAAACTCTAGGTAGGGAGAGTGTCAGTTTCTTTCACTGTGCGAGTCCTTGTTTCTAGGGACAAAGAAGGAAAGTGAGGGGAATTCTCCTTGTGCTATAGTGTGCTTTAAAAAAACATTTTTTCTAGGGACAGAAAACTCTAGGTAGGGAGAGTGTCAGTTTCTTTCACTGTGCGAGTCCTTGTTTCTAGGGACAAAGAAGGAAAGTGAGGGGAATTCTCCTTGTGCTATAGTGTGCTTTAAAAAAACATTTTTTCTAGGGACAGAAAACTCTAGGTAGGGAGAGTGTCAGTTTCTTTCACTGTGCGAGTCCTTGTTTCTAGGGACAAAGAAGGAAAGTGAGGGGAATTCTCCTTGTGCTATAGTGTGCTTTAAAAAAACATTTTTTCTAGGGACAGAAAACTCTAGGTAGGGAGCGTGTCAGTTTCTTTCACTGTGCGAGTCCTTGTTTCTAGGGACAAAGAAGGAAAGTGAGGGGAATTCTCCTTGTGCTATAGTGTGCTTTAAAAAAACATTTTTTCTAGGGACAGAAAACTCTAGGTAGGGAGAGTGTCAGTTTCTTTCACTGTGCGAGTCCTTGTTTCTAGGGACAAAGAAGGAAAGTGAGGGGAATTCTCCTTGTGCTATAGTGTGCTTTAAAAAAACATTTTTTCTAGGGACAGAAAACTCTAGGTAGGGAGAGTGTCAGTTTCTTTCACTGTGCGAGTCCTTGTTTCTAGGGACAAAGAAGGAAAGTGAGGGGAATTCTCCTTGTGCTATAGTGTGCTTTAAAAAAACATTTTTTCTAGGGACAGAAAACTCTAGGTAGGGAGAGTGTCAGTTTCTTTCACTGTGCGAGTCCTTGTTTCTAGGGACAAAGAAGGAAAGTGAGGGGAATTCTCCTTGTGCTATAGTGTGCTTTAAAAAAACATTTTTTCTAGGGACAGAAAACTCTAGGTAGGGAGAGTGTCAGTTTCTTTCACTGTGCGAGTCCTTGTTTCTAGGGACAAAGAAGGAAAGTGAGGGGAATTCTCCTTGTGCTATAGTGTGCTTTAAAAAAACATTTTTTCTAGGGACAGAAAACTCTAGGTAGGGAGAGTGTCAGTTTCTTTCACTGTGCGAGTCCTTGTTTCTAGGGACAAAGAAGGAAAGTGAGGGGAATTCTCCTTGTGCTATAGTGTGCTTTAAAAAAACATTTTTTCTAGGGACAGAAAACTCTAGGTAGGGAGAGTGTCAGTTTCTTTCACTGTGCGAGTCCTTGTTTCTAGGGACAAAGAAGGAAAGTGAGGGGAATTCTCCTTGTGCTATAGTGTGCTTTAAAAAAACATTTTTTCTAGGGACAGAAAACTCTAGGTAGGGAGAGTGTCAGTTTCTTTCACTGTGCGAGTCCTTGTTTCTAGGGACAAAGAAGGAAAGTGAGGGGAATTCTCCTTGTGCTATAGTGTGCTTTAAAAAAACATTTTTTCTAGGGACAGAAAACTCTAGGTAGGGAGCGTGTCAGTTTCTTTCACTGTGCGAGTCCTTGTTTCTAGGGACAAAGAAGGAAAGTGAGGGGAATTCTCCTTGTGCTATAGTGTGCTTTAAAAAAACATTTTTTCTAGGGACAGAAAACTCTAGGTAGGGAGAGTGTCAGTTTCTTTCACTGTGCGAGTCCTTGTTTCTAGGGACAAAGAAGGAAAGTGAGGGGAATTCTCCTTGTGCTATAGTGTGCTTTAAAAAAACATTTTTTCTAGGGACAGAAAACTCTAGGTAGGGAGAGTGTCAGTTTCTTTCACTGTGCGAGTCCTTGTTTCTAGGGACAAAGAAGGAAAGTGAGGGGAATTCTCCTTGTGCTATAGTGTGCTTTAAAAAAACATTTTTTCTAGGGACAGAAAACTCTAGGTAGGGAGAGTGTCAGTTTCTTTCACTGTGCGAGTCCTTGTTTCTAGGGACAAAGAAGGAAAGTGAGGGGAATTCTCCTTGTGCTATAGTGTGCTTTAAAAAAACATTTTTTCTAGGGACAGAAAACTCTAGGTAGGGAGAGTGTCAGTTTCTTTCACTGTGCGAGTCCTTGTTTCTAGGGACAAAGAAGGAAAGTGAGGGGAATTCTCCTTGTGCTATAGTGTGCTTTAAAAAAACATTTTTTCTAGGGACAGAAAACTCTAGGTAGGGAGAGTGTCAGTTTCTTTCACTGTGCGAGTCCTTGTTTCTAGGGACAAAGAAGGAAAGTGAGGGGAATTCTCCTTGTGCTATAGTGTGCTTTAAAAAAACATTTTTTCTAGGGACAGAAAACTCTAGGTAGGGAGAGTGTCAGTTTCTTTCACTGTGCGAGTCCTTGTTTCTAGGGACAAAGAAGGAAAGTGAGGGGAATTCTCCTTGTGCTATAGTGTGCTTTAAAAAAACATTTTTTCTAGGGACAGAAAACTCTAGGTAGGGAGAGTGTCAGTTTCTTTCACTGTGCGAGTCCTTGTTTCTAGGGACAAAGAAGGAAAGTGAGGGGAATTCTCCTTGTGCTATAGTGTGCTTTAAAAAAACATTTTTTCTAGGGACAGAAAACTCTAGGTAGGGAGAGTGTCAGTTTCTTTCACTGTGCGAGTCCTTGTTTCTAGGGACAAAGAAGGAAAGTGAGGGGAATTCTCCTTGTGCTATAGTGTGCTTTAAAAAAACATTTTTTCTAGGGACAGAAAACTCTAGGTAGGGAGAGTGTCAGTTTCTTTCACTGTGCGAGTCCTTGTTTCTAGGGACAAAGAAGGAAAGTGAGGGGAATTCTCCTTGTGCTATAGTGTGCTTTAAAAAAACATTTTTTCTAGGGACAGAAAACTCTAGGTAGGGAGAGTGTCGGTTTCTTTCACTGTGCGAGTCCTTGTTTCTAGGGACAAAGAAGGAAAGTGAGGGGAATTCTCCTTGTGCTATAGTGTGCTTTAAAAAAACATTTTTTCTAGGGACAGAAAACTCTAGGTAGGGAGAGTGTCAGTTTCTTTCACTGTGCGAGTCCTTGTTTCTAGGGACAAAGAAGGAAAGTGAGGGGAATTCTCCTTGTGCTATAGTGTGCTTTAAAAAAACATTTTTTCTAGGGACAGAAAACTCTAGGTAGGGAGAGTGTCAGTTTCTTTCACTGTGCGAGTCCTTGTTTCTAGGGACAAAGAAGGAAAGTGAGGGGAATTCTCCTTGTGCTATAGTGTGCTTTAAAAAAACATTTTTTCTAGGGACAGAAAACTCTAGGTAGGGAGAGTGTCAGTTTCTTTCACTGTGCGAGTCCTTGTTTCTAGGGACAAAGAAGGAAAGTGAGGGGAATTCTCCTTGTGCTATAGTGTGCTTTAAAAAAACATTTTTTCTAGGGACAGAAAACTCTAGGTAGGGAGAGTGTCAGTTTCTTTCACTGTGCGAGTCCTTGTTTCTAGGGACAAAGAAGGAAAGTGAGGGGAATTCTCCTTGTGCTATAGTGTGCTTTAAAAAAACATTTTTTCTAGGGACAGAAAACTCTAGGTAGGGAGAGTGTCAGTTTCTTTCACTGTGCGAGTCCTTGTTTCTAGGGACAAAGAAGGAAAGTGAGGGGAATTCTCCTTGTGCTATAGTGTGCTTTAAAAAAACATTTTTTCTAGGGACAGAAAACTCTAGGTAGGGAGAGTGTCAGTTTCTTTCACTGTGCGAGTCCTTGTTTCTAGGGACAAAGAAGGAAAGTGAGGGGAATTCTCCTTGTGCTATAGTGTGCTTTAAAAAAACATTTTTTCTAGGGACAGAAAACTCTAGGTAGGGAGAGTGTCAGTTTCTTTCACTGTGCGAGTCCTTGTTTCTAGGGACAAAGAAGGAAAGTGAGGGGAATTCTCCTTGTGCTATAGTGTGCTTTAAAAAAACATTTTTTCTAGGGACAGAAAACTCTAGGTAGGGAGAGTGTCAGTTTCTTTCACTGTGCGAGTCCTTGTTTCTAGGGACAAAGAAGGAAAGTGAGGGGAATTCTCCTTGTGCTATAGTGTGCTTTAAAAAAACATTTTTTCTAGGGACAGAAAACTCTAGGTAGGGAGAGTGTCAGTTTCTTTCACTGTGCGAGTCCTTGTTTCTAGGGACAAAGAAGGAAAGTGAGGGGAATTCTCCTTGTGCTATAGTGTGCTTTAAAAAAACATTTTTTCTAGGGACAGAAAACTCTAGGTAGGGAGAGTGTCAGTTTCTTTCACTGTGCGAGTCCTTGTTTCTAGGGACAAAGAAGGAAAGTGAGGGGAATTCTCCTTGTGCTATAGTGTGCTAAAGCATTCCTCATCAACCATCTTTGAAATCCTTGTTTTTTGGACAGTCAGGGAAATTGTCGTTGTGCTATTCTGTGCAAAAGCAATCATCCTCAACCATATTTAGAAATCCTTAAGTAAAGGGACAGAGAAGGACACCTGAAGGTAGCCCTTATTGCTTTTTTCCCATCTCCCTGCAGGCCATCTATTAGAATGTCTGGAAGGCAAACAAGGAGAGGCAGACAGTCAGGAGGCAATAAAAGAGGGCAAGCAGGCTCTGTGTCTGGGGGCAACAGTGCTGGTCGTGGACGCGGTGCATTGTCATCAGCACATGGCCATGGGACACGCTTGTCCTTCTTTTCGGCAGCTGGACATGTTGAGCCACATCATGCCGAAGACTTGGTAGAGTGGATGACCAAGCCCTCCTCCTCCTCCTCATCCTCTCTCACCCAGGCTCAGGGTACTGGCAAAGCAGCTGCCAAAGCGTCCTCTTCCCTGGTATCAATGTCAGACTCATCATCAGTCACTCCTTCCCTAGACCCACCATGTCCTCCTCCTGAGGAGTCCCCCGAACTGTTTGAGCACAGTGTTGGGTACATGCTCCAGGAGGATGCCCAGCGTTTCGAAGGGTCTGATGATGAAACCCAGCTACAGGAAGGCAGTAGCGTGAGAGCAGACAGAGGGGATGCTCAAGAAGGACACCAATCTGGCAGTCATGTTCCAGCAGCTGCAGCATACTGCCAGATTGGCTCCAGTGATGAGGAGGGAGGGGATGATGAGGTCACTGACTCCACGTGGGTGCCTAATAGGAGAGAGGAGGAGGAGGAGGATGAGGAGGAGGCACATCTCCAACGAGGCAGGATGCCCTTTGGTGGCCAGCGTAAGGGCAGTACACCGACGGAATCACACCGCAGAGCTCCGCCTGTGCAGGGCGCTGCCTCTGCCCGTCATTCAAAAAGTTCCTTGGTGTGGGCCTTTTTTGAGGCTAGTGCATCAGATCGCACAGCTGCTGTTTGCAACATATGTCTCAAGCGTATATCGCGTGGCCAAAACATCAGCCGCTTGGGTACCACATGCCTGACCAGACATATGTTGACCTGCCATGCAGCTCGTTGGCAAGCCTACCTCAAAGACCCACACCAAAGAACAAAGCGGACCTCTCCTTGCACCGCATCAGCTGGGATCTCCAACCCCACTATAACTTCAGTCCTCTCTGAAACATGCACTGAGAGGAATGAAGGTGTAGAATTAGGTGTGTCACAGCCAAGTACTTGCGGCCACTCTGCTAGCAGTACACCGACGTCCGATTCTAGCAGGCAAATTTCCCTGCCCCAGCTGCTGGACCGTCGAAAGAAGTTCACTCCCAGCCATCCACATGCCCAGCGGTTGAATGCTAGCTTGGCTAAATTGCTAGCGCTTCAACTGCTGCCTTTTCAGTTGGTAGACTCGGCCCCCTTCCGTGAGTTTGTGCAATGTGCGGTTCCTCAGTGGCAGGTTCCCAAACGCCACTTTTTCTCACGGAAGGCTATTCCGGCTCTCTACCGGCATGTGGAAGGCAATGTCTTGGCCTCGCTGGACAGGGCGGTCAGCGGTAAGGTGCATATTACCGCTGACTCATGGTCCAGCAGGCATGGACAGGGACGTTACCTTTCTTTCACGGCCCATTGGGTCACTCTTTTGGCAGCTGGGAAGGATGCAGGACAAGGTGCAGTAGTGTTGGAGGTTGTTCCACCGCCACGCCTCCAAAATGCTACTACTGGTTGTGACACACCTCTCTCCTCCACCCCCTCCTCTTCTTCTTCCTCCATGGCCTCTTCCTGTGGTTTGTCCTATGAACCAGCGGTGCTCCGTAGCCGTTCACGGGGCTACGCAAGTACGCAGGCAAAAAGATGCCATGCCGTGCTTGCGCTGGTGTGTTTGGGGGACAGAAGCCACACTGGGGCAGAGGTCCTGTCTGCTCTGCAGGGCCAGGCCGAGAGGTGGTTGACGCCACGCCAGCTTAAGCCAGGAATGGTGGTTTGCGACAATGGCACCAACCTCCTCTCCGCCCTCCGACAGGGACAACTGACCCATGTGCCCTGTGTGGCTCACGTCCTTAACCTGGTGGTGCAGCGGTTCTTGGGCAGGTACCCGGGCTTACAGGATGTCCTGAGGCAGGCCAGGAAAGTCTGTGTGCATTTCCGCAGATCTTATAATGCCAGTGCTCGCCTGGCTGAGCTGCAAAAGGAGTTGAACCTGCCCAAGAACCGCCTTATATGTGACATGCCCACCAGGTGGAACTCAACGTTGGCCATGCTGCAGTGGCTGCACACGCAGCAGAGGGCCATCAATGAGTACCTGTGCGACTACGGCACCAGGACAGGGTCAGGGGAGCTTGGTTTTTTTTCTCCACGCCAGTGGGGCATGATCAGGGATGCATGCACTGTCCTGGCACCATTTGAGGAGGCCACGAGGATGGTGAGCAGTGACAGTGCATGCATCAGTGACACTGTACCTCTTGTCCACCTGTTGGAGCACACGCTGCGTGGAATAATGGACAGGGCACTTGAGGCAGAACAGAGGCAGGAAGAGGAGGACTTCCTTGCCTCTCAAGGCCCCCTTTACCCAGACAGTGTTCCTTCTGTCCCACCCATCGCACAGGAAGAGGAGGAGGAGGAGGAGGATTGTGTCAGCATGGAGGTGGAGGCTGGCACTCAGCATCATCAGCAGCAGTCTTTTAGGGATGATTTACAGTCCCAAGAAACCAGTGGACTTGTACGTGGCTGGGAGGAGGTGGCTGCGGATCATGTCGTCCTTAGTGACCCAGAGGACTCCGGAGCGAATGCCTCAGCAAACCTACGCTGCATGGCCTCCCTGATCCTGCAAAGTCTGCGGAAGGATCCTCGTATTCTTCGGATCAAGGAGAGGGACCATTACTGGCTGGCCACTCTCCTTGATCCACGGTACAAGGGTAAGGTTGCGGACCTTATGTTACCTTCGCAGAGGGAGCAGAGGATGAGACAACTCCGGGAGGCCTTGCAGAAAGGTCTGTGCAACGCGTTCCCAGAGACTGGGAGGTTACAAACTCCTGGTCCTGGACAACGAGTTGCTGAGGCTTCGGCAAGTCAAAGAAGGAGCGGTGGGGAAGGTGGCCGTCTGACCGATGCGTTCAGACAATTCTTTAGTCCGCAGCCCCAAAGTATGATCGGTTCCAGCAACCATTGCCAGCGTCTGATAAACATGGTGCAGGAATATCTAGGGGCAAGGTCAGACTTGGACACCTTCCCCACCGAAAATCCTCTGGCTTACTGGGTCTTGAGGATGGATCACTGGCCAGAGCTTGCACAGTATGCAATTGAGCTACTGGCCTGTCCTGCATCCAGCGTTCTTTCGGAACGCACATTCAGTGCTGCTGGAGGATTTGTCACGGATCACAGGGTGCGCCTGTCCACTGACTCGGTTGATCGACTGACTTTCATCAAGATGAACCAGTCTTGGATCACCACCAGCTACCACACACCTGATGCTGATATAACAGACTAATTGATTTTAACATGTCACATCCCTTCAAGACTGATGCTGATGCTGAGTGCCTGTGCTGTTATGTTGACTGGCTATCCTCCTCCTCCGAGTCCTCAATGATACGATTGATGATGATAGCTTGGAAGATCATTTTTGTTTATGGGTGCCGCCACCAGTGGCTAAGGCCCAATTTTTCAGCCCCTGTTTTACAGGGGCGTGTAATTACAATTTTTTTAGCAATAATTTGCCATAGGGCTCATTGCTGTGCTCCAAGTACAGTATCTGTGAGGGGTTGGAGTGTTGTGGCACCAGTGCCTAAGGCCCAATTTTTCAGCCCCTGTTTAAAAGGGGCGTGTCATTACAATTTTTGAAGCAATACTTTGCAACAGGGCTCATTGCTGTGCTCCAAGTACAGTATCTGTGAGGGGTTGTAGTGTTGTGCCACCAGTGCCTAAGGCCCCATTTTTCAGCCCCTGTTTAACAGGGGCGTGTCATTACAATTTTTGAAGCAATACTTTGAAACAGGGCTCATTGCTGTGCTCCAAGTACAGTATCTGTGAGGGGTTGTAGTGTTGTGCCACCAGTGCCTAAGGCCCAATTTTTCAGCCCCTGTTTAACAGGGGCGTGTCATTACAATTTTTGAAGCAATACTTTGCAACAGGGCTCATTGCTGTGCTCCAAGTACAGTATCTGTGAGGGGTTGTAGTGTTGTGCCACCAGTGCCTAAGGCCCAATTTTTCAGCCCCTGTTCAACAGGGGCATGCAATTACAATTCTTGATCTAATAATTCACAGCAGGGCCCATTGCTGCACCCACCAAGAGTAACTGTCAGGGCTTACAGTGTTGTGGCACCAGCACCACCATCAAAGGCCCAATTTTTACTACCACTGTTCAACAATTATATGTAATTAAAATTCCTGATATAATAGTTGACAGCAGGGCGTTCCAGCACCAACCAAGAGTAACTGTGAGTGCTTACAGTGTTGTGCCAACACCAACAACTAAGGGGCCTATTTCTGCAGAGTATATACGGCAGGTCCCTACTTTCAAACATCCAACTTACAAACGACTCCTACTTGCAAACGCAAGAAGACAACAGGAAGTGAGAGGAAATCTACCACTAGGAAGGAAAATTCTCTCCTGTAAGAATAAATATGGGAGAAAGCTGTCTCCTCTGTACTGATGCTTTATCAGCAATCCTTGTTTCAAGAAAAACACCACATTTCAAAAACAGTTGTCATTGGGACGGAAAGTGAGGTGAAATGTTCTGAACAGGGGCACAGACAGCAAAACAAATGTTACAGGGGTGATAACCCTTACCTATGTTTTCCAAAAAGTTTAAAAATAGATTTTTGGGCTGGAGCTACACTTCAACAATGTACCTGTTCAAAATTACAAACACATTCTACATAAGAACAAACCTACAGTCCCTGTCTTGTATGCACCGCCTGTATACGGCTGTTCAGAGTATATAGGGCCTTTTTTATTTTATGTGCGGGGTTCCCCTTAATATCCATACAAGACCCAAAGGGGCTGGTAATGGGCTGGGGTAGGGGGGGGGGGGGGTCATGGGGTAGCTATGCCATTTTTCTTAAAGATTTTCATCCATATTACCGGGACCAGACATTACATTAAAGCCGCAAGCAGTTTTAAATGGCTTTTTTTTCCT
Source organism: Rana muscosa (assembly GCA_029206835.1). Lineage (NCBI taxonomy): Eukaryota > Metazoa > Chordata > Amphibia > Anura > Ranidae > Rana > Rana muscosa. The sequence goes on along the minus strand of CM055116.1, from coordinate 928,403,671 downwards.
TTAGAAGTGTCATTTTGTGCAGGGACAGTTCTAAACACGGGAAACACGTGGCACTTCACAGGCATACTTTAGACACCCCCCAGGTACGATATTTAAAGGAATATTTGACTTTTTTTTTTCACTTTATGCATCATTAAAATGACTGCTCCCGAAAAACGACCGTTTTTAAAACTTCTTTTTGCATTGATACATGTCCCCTGGTTCAGAACCCGGGTTCCCAAACCCTTTTTAGGACAATAACATGCATAATAGTTGTTATAATTAGCACTTTAGAATTCGAACGTTCGCATCCATTGTATTTAATAGGGTTCTAATGTTCGTACGAACTTTCGGTCCGTTCGCGGGTTCTGGTGCGAACCGAACCCGGGGGTGTTCGGCTCATCACTACTAATCAGTGATAGTGCAGAGTGATCACACGCCACGTGCAGCTATCTTCTCTATGCGCAATGTGGCGCACCAAACAAAGTTTTAAGCCCCTGGTCAGGCCTGACTCAGATAAAGCTCAGTCTCTGTGAGAACAACTCTTCGCATGCAGATGAACGGTGGTGCACATACAGGAACAGTATTTGTAATCCAATAACGGTTAATAAAAGAGGAACGCTTCCCCGGAGACTACCAGTGTTGTAACTAACGCCGTTTAAATAAACGGCGTTAGGTAACGTAGCCACTTTTTGGGGTAACGAGTAATCTAACTGATTACTCTTACCCTCGTGGCACCGCCGTTCCCATTACTTGGGCGGCGTTACCCTAATTACATCTACTCGCTGCAGCTGCCGCGAGTAGATGTAATTTAACATTTAACTAACTGCAAGCCGCCGTCTGCCTACCTGAACAGCGTGTCATGCAGACAGACGGCGGCCATTGCAGTTTTCAAAAGCCGCGCCTCCCGAGTCCTCGTCGCCTGTGATAGGCGGAACACTCAATTTCACAGCAGGCAGTGTTCCGCCTATCACGGACATCCTCTCATCCTCGTCTTTGTTATGAGGATGAGCGGATGTCCGTGATAGGCGGAACACTGAATGCTGGGAAATTGAGTGTTCCGCCTATCACAGACGAGGAGGACTGGAGGAGGCACGGCTTTTGAATAATGGAATGGCCGCCGGGAGTCGGGACGCCGCCGATCTGAGGTACTGTAAAGGGGCACAGTGACTGTGATACTTGGGCACATTGAGGCATTGGGTACAGTGAGGCATGGGGCACAGTGAGGCACAGTGAAGCATGGGGCACAGTGAGGCATGTGGCACAGTGGGGCACAGTGAGGCACAGTGAGGCATGGGGCACAGTGAGGCATGGGGCACAGTGAGGCACAGTGAAGCATGGGCACAGTGAGGCATGGGGCACAGTGAGGCATGGGGCACAGTGAGGCATGGGGCACAGTGAGGGATGGGCACAGTGAGGCATGGGGCACAGTGAGGCACAGTGAAGCATGGGCACAGTGAAGCATGGGGCACAGTGAGGCATGGGGCACAGTGAGGGATGGGCACAGTGAGGCATGGGGCACAGTGAGGCACAGTGAAGCATGGGCACAGTGAGGCATGGGGCACAGTGAGGCACAGTGAAGCATGGGCACAGTGAGGCACAGTACCAATATTATTTATTGTTATCCCTCCTATTATTTTTATACACTGAAAAAATAACGTATATATCATCCATCTACCGCCCCGCCCCCGCCCTGTGTATATATAATATAACCAATATAGTTACTTTGCTGAGTAACTAATTACTTTTTCAATGTAGTAACTGAGTGAGTAACTCCATTACTTTTTGGAAGAAGTAATTTGTAACTGTAACTAATTACTTTTTTAACGTAAGATGAACAACACTGGAGACTACACAACTCAGTTCTGCCACTAGTCTCCGGCGGGATAATAACTACAGCACGATGGGCCAAGGCAGTCACTAGGCCTAATCAAAGTACAAGTTAAATAAGTGAGCAGATGCTCGCTCACCCCTCCGGACGCGATCCCAGTCCGGGGCTTCCACCACTGTGTTTCCACACACAGTGCCTGCAACGATCAGGTCTCTGGTCCAACTGATGTCAGCAACTCAAAGAAATCAGGTGTCACCCAGGCTCAGCAGTGGGATGGAAGGCTCTTTGGAAGGTATGCAAGGCCCAGGCCTCGGGCCTTGCACTGCAACAGATCCGAACAAGGAGTCCTCTTGATTGCAGCGTGGTGTCCAAAGAGGCCGAGCTTAGCCTCGCCCTTTTCTTTTATACCCCCACCCATGAGTCTCTGCGGTGGCCAAATGCACCCTGGGTGCCAAACGGGGTTCTGGGTAACGTAGTCCATAGGGCCTTAAAGGAGACCCCGCTACACAAGGTTAAAAGCTCTGCATTGTACCTGATGGTGCTGAGAGCAACAACAAGCAGTTAGCACTTGCAGAGTAGATTTTATTTCTAATTGCAGGAGCTGGGCTTTAAGGTATTGAGGAGAAGCATAGCAGACAACTCTCAGTGCAGTACATCTTATGCCACTTAATTGGCTCGTGTCCCCCAGACTGTCAGTTTGTGGACTGAAATCCTCTCCTTACATGCCCCTCTGCTACAGACTTGTCTGGCTAAAGCCTAGATTCTATGTTCTCTTTAAATTTCAAGATCATTGTTCCTTGTAAGGTAATAGTTCCTAATTAGAGGACATGTGCTTCCCCTCACTTTGATTTGAGTTCCTAGAAACAACCTTATGATGAACCCTATTAATGTCACAGCGCCTTCATTAACTGAATGTTGCTTATTGCACTCCATACTCACATTGCAGAATATTAAAACAGATTGCTTGCTATGTACCGGTACCTATGTGATCTGTTTCCGTACCCTCTGCTGATATAACGCATGCAATTTATTTTTAGCACAGTATCCTAAAGCACAGAAATAAAATAAAATCCACAAAGTAACAAAAAAAAAAAAAGAAGAATTTTTCCTTTCAATGACCAAGCTCTTTTTTCTTCTTCTGGGCAATATTACAATAATGCAAGTGTAGGAAAAATTCCTGTAGCTAGGTCTAAAATAATTTCTTTGTGTCACGCTTTATTGCTTGCTGGTTAGCCAATCAATGCCTAGTTTTTATCCGATGACTCTGGAATCCTTGGATCAGGGTAGTGAAGGGGTGTTATTTTATTTGGCCAGCAAAGTGGTCATGTCTGCCTTTGCTTTTAATCATCGTGCATTTTTTTTTGTAGTGTTTGTTTCATGTTATTCCGTTTGGATGGCTTTACATTTTATTGTGTGGGAAGTTTATGCCATTTCTACATTGCACACATGAAAGGAGATCCAGCGTTTTTGTCTGCGTGGAGTAAGGTGTGGGAGTTTTTCCATTTTCTAACCACATTCATCTTTTTTTTGTTTCTTGCTTTTATGTATAGCGGTTGTAATGTATCCATATGTAGCCACCCCCTCACCCCGTCCTCTTTAGCCTAGGGGTCTTCGAACGAGTGACCTCCCCAGCCTCCTCACCTCAGATGCGGGTCCCCTCGCAAGGGGCGCCCTGGAGCAACTTCACCCTCGCGGGACCCAGTCGGAGTCACCGGGTTCCAGGCCTCCTCAATAGTACCTCATCCCAGGCTGAAGGTGCCTGGGATGGACTCCATCTTCATCCCGGCCAGGCCTAGGGCGCCTAGGCCGGAACCTTGAACCGCCCGCACCCAGGCCTAAGGTGCCTGGGTGCGTGAAGAGATAATCCCCGAAGACAGACCTCATGGCGAGGGCGTCTCCCCCTTTTATCTCCTCCCGTCGACACCACGGCGGGTTCCCCGTCCCGGCCGTATCATCTCCAGGAAGGGACAAAGAAGGGTAGCACTGCGGTAGTGATTCTACCCCGAGCCAGTAGGTACACTGACACCCACTGATCAAGGAGAATATTACACCACCCAATCCTCCACGAATAACAAAAAGGGGTCTGAACCCTAACATAATTACACACTTGGGTCACACTACCCCCAAGTGTATCCCACTAAATTGAGGACCCCGCTACACACTCCCCCCTGTGATTTGACGCTGGTCCCCAGCGTCAGGTGCACACCCATGTCTCCCAAAGAGTGGTGACATGAAGTGGGCCCCAGAGGCTATCCCTCAAATTTTTGGATACTAAATGTGCCAAGACCTGCTCAAAAGGGAAATATAAAACGATAAACATTTATATAAGACATCTATTCTGTACACATGTACAATCCCTCCCATCGCTGTCTAAGAACCACCCCACTCTCAGTAGTCTTGACCGATGAATCTCCTGCAGAAGGGAAACAACAAAAATAAAACACATCCTAACACTCTGTGTTAACTTGGCATGAGTGGGTCCGTCAGCCGAGAGACCCGCTCACTCCAATAAGTAAGTAATGCATATGTAAAATTTTCAAACATTCGTTGCGCAACACTGCCACCTGGTGACAGAGCTGCGGTAATGACACTTGGTGAGATCTTCATTCTTCCTGCTTTTCCTACTCTGACTCTACCCCAAAAGTCTCTGCCTTTGGCACATGAAGAAAAGGGAGAAAAAAAAACACAACAGCTCCCAAGTCTCCAGTGAGTAACAGAAAAGCCCAAATCAAAACAAAAGTAGGGCACAGTTCTAGGCGTCTGGGAATGTCTCATCCAGAAAGTTTCAACAGCAACAAGATAGGAGCTCACTCCTCCTATAAGTAGAACCTTGGATCCAGCAGAAACAGAGGCTTCAGGTGCCCATCAAACACTTCCACTGAATACTCGACATCCTCTCCTTCTTTCCTACAGATGAGCACCTTATCAGCATGAATATGGCGCCCAAGTCTCCAATCAGCTCTGCAGTCCTTGAACTTTTTAGACACAGGCGGCGAACATGACAGGTATCGCCTGGCATGGGGTACTTTAAGCTTTTCCCATACAAACTCGTCATACCACCTTGGTCGCAGGACCTCAACTTCATACAATAAGTCCCGGGGCAAGTAGGGGTACTCCCACCCATATTCACGGGCGACTCTCTGGGAGAAAAGTCTCTGCAATCTGGCTAGGGGCGGCATCACATCTCGCTCACCTTCTCCTGGCTGTACAATGGCCTCCGGGTGCCAAGGTACCTTCACCATCTCGAGTTGCTTTGCCTTTGGTGCCCGCAACGAAGCACGCTGCGTCCCCACCATCAGAGCGGGTGATGTAGTTGAGTGAGGAAAGTTGGTCGAAGGGTTAGATTTCCTCTGGAACACCGGGGTCTGCACCCGGAGCGTATTATCTTCTATGGACATGGGGGAATCCTGTGGTTTACTCAGCACAGGTAGCGGGCGTCTGTCCCAGCCCTTCCGGTGAAACAGCTCGTCTATTTCCCCGTCATCCCCACAGTCTGACAGCGACTCTAGGTCGGAGGTGTCATACATCTCGGCGGGAAGGTAGTCTCTAGTAGACGGAAGGCTACCTTCCCTTTCGGGCTCCACCGGCTGTGAACTCCCGACACCTCCAACCAACACCGCAGTCCCAGCCCCTAGCTCACCTGGACCTACTGAAGAACTGGGATGTCCGGGACTCTCTTCTCTACCGGCGCCATCCAGGCCAGGCAAGTGGCGGGGTGAAGCTCGACCACGACCACAGGAGGCCTGCACCAGGCCTATCTTCCTCTTCGGGGGTGGCAGCAGGGAGTCTGTGGTGACCGAAGCACTGTCTTCGGATTTTTCCCTCTCAATCTCTGGTTGGGCAGTCACTTCGCCCTGGTCAGCGCGTACGGGGACCTCCGCAGAGGCCTGGATCTCTCCCTCCGGAGTGGCGGTTCCTGTGATGCAGTTGAGGCGTAGGGCCCGGGGCCTTTCCGTGTATGGTTCAACCTCAAAAAGGAACTCCTTGCATGCCTCACATCGCCCGAATGGCTTTAGTTGGACCACCAGTCCCGAGCATCCGGGACAGATCAGACCGAGAGCCTCCGTGTCTCTGCATGAATACAGAGCCAACTGTCCTCGGGGCCTAAGTCTTATCCCCGTGTCTGTCAGGGGAGCAGCAAATGCAGTCAATTTCGTGGGGTAAGATACCGGTATCCACGGGGAGCTTGAGGCCATCCCGACCACTTGCTGTTCCATCACGCGCTGACCACGCGCCGGAGTCTCCACATGTATCTCCACACGTGGCCAGACTCCTCCCACGACTTGCACACTTTCGCGGGCTTCCGCCAGCCTCCGCCCACGAATTGTACAGTCACGGGGTGCCTCGTGGTGCAGTGCAGCAAAAGTCCCCACATGTAGTTCGTCACACGGCTGGACTCCTCCCTCTTCCCGCTCTTTCTGCATGGGCCTCTCCCGGTTTTTCAGAGAAATTTCCCCGACTTCGAGCACAGGGACGCACTTTGGCCAATCACATGGCCGACCTGCTCGGACCTCCTCCGGGCAGCAAAGTTCAAACACAGCCGTTCCAAACCTCAGGGTCAACACACATTTCATCCCGGACGAGCCCCCACGTGTAGCCACCCCCTCACCCCGTCCTCTTTAGCCTAGGGGTATGTCACGCGACAGGGGTGAGGTGAGCTACGGCCCATGTCCTCCCCATGGCTGTGGGTGAGGTGAAGGCCAGTACCAATCTTTTCCTCGGGCCAAATGTGTGCTGGTTATGAGGGTCAGTCCTTCCGTGCCAGAATCTCCCTTTGCTCCCATTAACAGAGTCCATACACCCATCAAAGTCCAAACTCAGGTTTATTGCGTATCTCCACATACAGTCAAATGCAACGGCATGATACGATGGGGAAGCAGGTCGAGGCACTATACTGATCTGGGTCCCTACACCCCCTATGCTATGACCAAGGGTTGTAGGAGTCTTGACATGAATACCTCCGTTGCGCTGCGGGCCTCTATCAGGGGAAGATGTCCTCCAAGGGAGTTACTGAAGGCCCATCCGTCACCGGGTTGACACTACACCGGGTCTTCGAACGAGTGACCTCCCCAGCCTCCTCACCTCAGATGTGGGTCCCCTCGCAAGGGGCGCCCTGGAGCAACTTCACCCTCGCGGGACCCAGTCGGAGTCACCGGGTTCCAGGCCTCCTCAATAGTACCTCATCCCAGGCTGAAGGTGCCTGGGATGGACTCCATCTTCATCCCGGCCAGGCCTAGGGCGCCTAGGCCGGAACCTTGAACCGCCCGCACCCAGGCCTAAGGTGCCTGGGTGCGTGAAGAGATGATCCCCGAAGACAGACCTCGTGGCGAGGGCGTCTCCCCCTTTTATCTCCTCCCGTCGACACCACGGCGGGTTCCCCGCCCCGGCCGTACCATCTCCAGGAAGGGACAAAGAAGGGTAGCACTGCGGTAGTGATTCTACCCCGAGCCAGTAGGTACACTGACACCCACTGGTCAAGGAGAATATTACACCACCCAATCCTCCACGAATAACAAAAAGGGGTCTGAACCCTAACATAATTACACACTTGGGTCACACTACCCCCAAGTGTATCCCACTAAATTGAGGACCCCGCTACACATATGCTAGGATGGATCTTAGCCAGCTCACTCCACATTATAACATACAGTCATGTGTAAGGCGGCTGAAGACAAATGTGTTCGTATTTATCAATTAAGGTAGCGGTTGTTCTGTAGTTTTGTTTCTGTTCAGTAAACAGGAATTTGTCAAATATTTATCTGGCTTATTTCACTATGTCCCCAGTATACCCTTTTTTAGTATACTTCTTTTTCTGTTTACTTAGGACTTGGTTACATTAGGAGCAGCCCTTACCATCCCTTTAAATAGCAGTCAATGGTAGATCTCTTTTCAAAGGGTGGTAGAGCCGCAACTGCCAGGCGATACTGCTGCCCCTTGAATGCCCTTTTTTTGACTGCCAAACAGGGATTTTGTATGTAACTACAACTGTGAAGGCTCGTACACACGATCCAACTTTATGGAAACAAAAAGTGTAGCGCTAGTCAAAATAAATGAATGCCTTGAAACATAAATTAATATGGTGCTGAAATCTCAAATGTGACAAAAGAAAATCTGAATGTCCACATAAATGCAAAATTGAATATCCATATGTAGAAGATTCAAAAAGTGCAAAAATACACAAATGTCTATCCTGAGAGCCCATTCACACAGGGGCGTCTTTGGATCCGACTCCAAATCGCCCCAGGTCGCCCCTAGTCGCCTCAGGTCGCGCTGGCTGAAGAAATCAATGTAAGTTAATGGAGCCGTCCTTATGCACACTACTGCAGTCGCTCCGACTTCAAAAAAGGTCCCTGTACTACTTCAATCCGACTCCTAGGCGACCTGTAACCATTCATTTCAATGGGAGTCGCCTCTCACTGTCTTAATAGGAGCAACTCTCCAGGAAGAAAACACACATTTCTCAGGCAAACCTCTCCCTCCCCCCTCCCTCCCACAGAGCTGATTCTTGTTTGAATGGCCACTGGAATGTCTCCTATCCTGCAGGCAACTTGGAGTTGCCTTGTAAGTAGCTCCAGGTCGTGCTGTGATTCATTCTCAAGTCCTGTCTGAGTTGCCTCATAAAATCGCGCTGGAAGTCGTGTTGCCCCTGTGTGAATGGGCGAGTGATCAAACTCAAATATTGACAAAATCCAAAACTTGGTGATGAATTCAAACAAAATTGAAGTGCTGAAGGTGAACAAATGTTGAAGTGGATTCAAGTGAAAAGAAACCACCACCGATAGGTAAGGGGCTTACCAGAATGTTTGAACCCAGGAAAGCATACGCTCAAATGGGTCAAACAGGCTTTGTGTGGTAGAACCATGATGGACCCAGGACAATCCTGTGTGTTTCTCCAATTGCTGTATCAAGAGTGACCAAACGCCAGCAGGATAGAATATACCACAGAAGAGGATAGCCAATTAACAGGTAATCTTGCAGGGCATGATGGTCCGGGAAATCCCAGGTCAATATGGAAGGGTATGTGTCATAAAAAGGAAGAAAAAAACGGCCACATAGCGTAACTCTGTATTAAGTATCAAGATTTTATTGTAGCAGGAACACTTACATTTAAGTTGATATACAAGCGCTTTGTGCAAAAGATGTGGCAACAATGGAGTCCTCCCGATGCGTTTTGTCCCTAGGACATCATCTGAGGCGTACACACGATCCAACTTTATGGCCATAATTGTCTGACGGACGTGTTGGGTCGTAAAATCCGACCGTGTGTATGCTCCATCAGACAATTAATGGCTGAATTAACGACAACAAAAGTTGGCTCTTCATGCTCACCAATTGTTGGGCAATAGATCTGTTATGTCGGTTTATCCGATCGTGTGAACACAAGTTGGTCCAACTAAAATCCGATGTACAAACACGCATGCTCACAACCAATGTTAAACATCAACCAACAATAGCAGAAGTTGCCCAGGTGTGACACCCAAGTGATTAATATCTTGCTTACCAGATTGTGCATCAGTCACGGCTATCTGGTAAGCAAGATATTAATCACTTGGGTGTCACACCTGAAAAATCACGCTGCTCTTGGGAAGATTTCTATCACTCACTACTTCTCTGGCAATACCCTGATTTATTTTGGGACTTATTATTCACCCAACTTCACTTTCTTGGCAAGCAATTTGTCTTTTTTGGGGGGGAATTAACCCTTCACGGATTTGCTTTTGGAATGAACTCTTCACGGACTATGTTGTGTTCTTTTTGGACTCTGCATTAGTTTTCTTTTTAATACATTTTTCACATATCATTTGTTTACATTTCAAGGTTTAACATTAATTTCACGCATGGTTTTAACCACATAGAGCTGCACTCTTTACATTTTTTGCTATCTGTCCTAAGTTTTTTGTACTGAACTTAAGTGCAAGCTGCTTTCTTATACACTTTATCATAATTTTTTTTATTATCATCTTAAATTAGCGCAGCGTTGGCCTTAGGGCTTCTTTTTTTCTAAGGTCACATGTGTTGCAGGGTAAAGTGAAGTCAGGGCGCAGCCGGGGGGAGGGCAGCAAAAATCCTTGCACCAGCCCTGGTGGTCAGTGTAGTGGCCAGTGTAGGAATCGGGTAGGTCAGTGCAGTGGACAAGTAGGAAAGTGTAATGGTCAGTTTAGGAATCATGTAGGTCCGTGTAGAGGTTAGTGTAGTGGTCAGTTTAGGAATCAGGCTGGTCAGTACTACTGTAGGAAGGGACTCAGGGAGTGCAAAAAGTCCACAAGTTAGGGGGCGCAAATTTCTTGCCTTGCCCCGGGCGCTGACAACCCAAGCTACGCTACTGGGTTCAGGCACTCAGCAATACTAGCCAAAAATATCAGCTCACAGTCACTTACCAGTCTCAGTGTTTAGAGTGGGTATTGGTCACCTGGATAGTCCCCTCTCACGTGGCCTAGCAGCTGGGATGACACACGAATCAGCAACGGGGCAGTCTCTGCCACAGACTGCCCAAGATGAAATGGGTCTCTGCCACAGACCTTTTTTAGTTGAGAAAATGGATAGTCCAGGAATCCTCTGCCACAGGATTTCAATGTCCCAAACTTCCAGCCGTATAGTTAAAGAACCTTTAAGCTAATCTGGCGAACTGCAGGGCTTGTAGTATAGTGGATCCCTCCTTAATAAAGTTGCCAGGCCTCACCCGAGACAGCATCACTTTGCCCGTCTACTCCAGGGCAGGTCCTCCCCTGGTCTCCTTCATTAAGATAGCTTCCTCCCTATTTGGATGGACAGCTTGGGATCTTCTCTCCAGATTTAGGCCCCAGCCAGACTAGCTGGGCCTACTAGATAGCGATGCAGCCTCGTGGCCCCGAGACCAGGATCACACACACACACCTCAAGCCCTGAGGGCCACGAGGCGAAAACGGACCCCAATCAATGGCGTCTGCCCCTTAAGTATCCCCTCCCAGCAGGCACAGTGGGTCGACCACTCCCACTGCACCACTGCCGAGAAGGGTCACTCAATGCACCATGGTCTGCCCATGTTCCAACAGGTGCCTGAGGTGGTAACGCCACCTATAGGCAATAAGGGAAAATGCTATCAGGCAAACCACAGCTAGAACAGAGGTAAATTTCAATGTAATTCAACCGTCTGAGCTACTGGCTCAGACATCCCTCCTTTTGGGAAGGGCGCTACATAATTCACACACCTTTCAAAATTGTATAGCCAGGAAGATCGCTGTGCTATTTTCTACATCAACCCCAGGACAGGGAAACATTTTTTTATTCTTTGGCAAACAGGCAGCCAAAAGTTGAGTAGGATACTTTGGAAGTTGCAAAGCTAAACCAGGAAAAGAGGTTTTACAATATGACAAAGGTGTGTAAATCACAAGACTTGCCTAATAGAGTTACAAATATTTTGCCAGATAAAACAGTGCACATGTATTTAAACTGTATACACAGCTGTTAGTTTATAGGCCTACTATAAAATATCAAGTCAGTTATATTGATTTCATATATGCCAACGTTTGCTTTCAAGCAAGAGTGAGAAATTCCTAAAACGAGCACATGAAAATTAAAAGGTTTATATATATATATATATACGGGGTGTGGATTATATGTAGTCCAGCTTGACTCATAGGCATGTGGTCCTTGCAGAAATAAAATCAAATCTTAGTATAAAGCTTTGAGCCCGTGACAAGTGGTCCTTCATAAAGTCAACTTCCTCTCCTCTGCTCCCCACAACCTACTATTTTCACAGTTGGAGATCATTTTTTTTCTTTTATTTTTTCCTCATTTCTGAATTCCTCAACTAGGCAAGGAGGACTTATATCAGCTGCCCACAACCTACTAGGATATACACGTGACACTTCCCAGAAGGCTGTGGAGCCTAAGTATTGCATTGTTTGCAGCCTGAGTCATACTCAGGACCTGTGGCACGTCTGTGCATGTGTGGGATCAAGGGAGCGTCATCAAGGGACCAGCTGTGCAAACGAGAAAGAGACAGCCAGCTCCCAATTTAAAGCGGAGTTCCGCCTAATTTTTTTTTTTTTTTAATGTCAGCAGCTACAAAAAGTGTAGCTGCTGACTTTTAATAATCAGACACTCACCTGTCCTATGGTCCACGGTGGTTCCCAGGATCTTCTATTCCTCCCCTGGGGAGCCCGGGATGGAGGTGAACTGGTAAAACAGTGAGATCAAGAAGCGATCGTCCATTCATGAATCACCTCAGCAAGTAATGAAGCCAGATCCAATGAGCATTTTGTCACTTCCAGTTTCAGAGCTGTCATTCCCTGGCTACTGTAGACAGAGAAACAGCTAATGAAGCACAATCTGTGCTTAATTCTTTTAAGTAGCGGACAGAGAAGACATTGGAGATCAAATAGACCACTGTGGGTTGATTTACTAAAAGCAAATAGGCTGATTTTTTTGCAAGGAAAGTTGCAATTATCAAGGGAATAAGAGTAGTGAATATGGTAAAGTTTCACTTTGCAAAAAATATCCAATAACATGCAAGAAAAAAAAAAACGGCACTTTTGCTTGCTCATGATTTAATTGGATGATTGGATGTTGAAAAGTGAACATCCTGTTTGTCTTTAGTAAATCAACCCCCAATGTCTTCATAAACAGAACCTGTTAATCTTCCAATGCTATTACATATATGGCTTGCAATTGTGCCACACATACGATGTATCTCAGCAAACCTTGGAGTGAGAGCTGCAATTATAGGACCAAAAACCTGCAAAGAGCAGGACAGACTGGACACTACAACTGTGTGCTGCTGCTCCAGGCCTTTTATAATGCATGCAGACACTCTCTCTGATTTAATCTCAGTAGCGGCTGCTCCGGGCCGCTCAAATTGCACAAATGCATAATTGTAGTATCCAGCCTTTCCTACAAATAGCAGGATGGAGGGAGATCGAGGTGCCAGAGTTTTTTGCAGAAAGTCCCCCCCCCCCCCCCAAGCTTCATGAGTAATGGGAAGAGCACTGGTATGTTCTAGTCAGAAGACATGGAATTGCACAGGGGAAATTTTAGAAAATGTTGCTGAAGGTGAACGTATGCTTTAAGTTTTAAGGCTCATGTACTGTACCTGCTAAAAGAAATTAAAATCCTTGTTAAAGAAAAAAAAAAGACACTATCATGTTAGTGACTACTATGTTATTAGTGGGACCACATTTTTACTAAATGATGTCAATTTCTTATGCATACAAAAGAGACACTTCTTTTTATCCCAGCATTCCTGGGTCTCTGGGGCTTTAGAAGAAACATCAATGGTTGCATTACAGAGCTGCAGATTACTTTTCTTTGTCATTTTATGCAAAAAAGAGACACAAATTTACAGCTGACATACAAAAATGCCATCTATGGCAGAAACTGCTGTAAAGGTAGATTTTTCAGTATTCCATGACAGGTCCACTTTCAAAGCTATCATTATATGTACAAATCTTAAAAAATAAAACATTAACAGAATGTTTGTGCCTGTTAATTCAGCCCAAATTGGATAAAGCTAAGGTCATTCACATACAGTTACAAGCACAGTTCATTATGCCTAGGTAACAAAAAGTTATATTAAGATCATAATGTTCTTTCATGGCTCACTCCAAACTAGTCACAAGTCTGGTTCAGTTTGTGCACTACTAGATAGCTGGTATGGGGGAAATGTTTGTCAGTTTCCCTAAAGCAGCCTTTCTCAACCTTTTAAATGCAGAAGAACCCTTGAAATACCTTTCTGGTCTCAGGCACCCCTGCTAAAAATTACTATATCTACAACTCATAATACATTAGAGTGATGGTCAGTGGGAGGAATGTTCTTTACACTCGTGGTCATTGGGAAGAATTATCCCCTTACAGATAGCTAAAAAGATCAATGGTACCAGTGGGAACTTATATAGGAGGCAGAAATTGTTGATTGCTCACGGAACCCTGAGCAACCTTTGAGGGAACCCTAGGGTTCCATGGCACCCTGGTTGAGAAACCCTGCCCTAAAGTAGCATAATAATTTTAGCACTTGATTCATTTGCTATGTAGGGCTAGGTGACAGTGTCGTAAAGGACATCCCATGACCACATTTGCTTACTTTTCCTGTGTTATGATTCACTGAGATTGGCCACGTCAGCAATCCAGGGGAGTGGTGACTGCAGGCCCCTGGTCATGTCACAGTGATTTGGTCTGGCAATTGGCTGTTAGGCTCGATACAATCATCAAGTTGGGCACATGCTCCTCCATACCTGGAATTGGTGGTTATCCCCAGGGGAGCTGCCAGGGAGCGCTAAGCTTAAGTAAGGAGAGTAAAGGGGGGTTGAGGGGCCTTTTCCAGAGACACAATCACTTTGCACTAAATGGGAAAGGGATGTCCAATTTTTAAAGTTCCCAGCCTATTTATACAAGCCCTCTTAACCACCATTAAGACAAAAATGGTTCCGTACTATGAAAAATTATGTTTTCCTTCTCGTAGCATGTAAAATGATATGCAATAATACAGTAATGAACAAGCATCAGGAAGGTAAAAAGGTGAAAATGGCGCCCTGTGAAAATAGAAGAGATAGAGGGGCTAATTGCCCTCAGCTAATGTCAGAATCACGCACTTCACCAAGACCTAGGCTTGTTGGTTACATTATAAATACACCACTGAAGACAATTGTAAGTAGCCGAACTTAACCTATATGGCTGCTCAGTGGAGATGCTGACATTCACCGCTAAAGCCATGACTTATTATGTAATCCCGTAAAAAATTTGCCTTAATCTTTCCTTCAGCTATCTCCTGCCAACAGGTGTGCATTCTTTATTCGCTACAGTTTTCATTCCTCTTCTTATCATCCCCTAGTTCTTTCTCATTCTTTCCCATCCCCTTTTTCTCCTCATCTTTTTTTGCCCATCTAATAAAATATATGGGCTCATCTTTTCCAGGCTTAAAATAATTAGTATCTAATAAAGAAATTAAAGGTGAATTATATTGCCAGTGGTATACTTTACCCAATCCATCCCATACCCTAAGCAAATGTTTAGTTAACGGGTTTGTGTTTTTTGACAGTTCACGATACTGTTGTGGAATCCACACACTCTTCCCTAAGTCTACTTTACTTTGTGCTTTTTCAATTTCCACCTATCCTTTCCCCTCTTGGATATGTGTCCAACCTATTATCCTGGAAATAACAATTGCCTGATAGTACTTCTTATAGTCTGGTGCTGCTACCCCCCTGACTTTTTCCCCTTTACCAAGGTAGTATATGAAATTCTAGGGTGTTTACCCCTCCAAATATATTTTGATGTTAAATCTCTTAGTTTCGAGAAAAATTCCTGTGGGACTCTTAGGCCCCTTTCACACGGACGGCAAAATTGCCGCAGTAAAAAGCATGTTTTTGTACTGTGAAATTCAAGGCTTCAGGCACTGCGATTAGCTGCATTTGTACATTGCGATTAGCTGCGTTTACATGCGGCTGCGTTTAGCTGCGGTTGACCATTATTGTCATCTCCATAGCAACCGATTTTATTTTGATGTGCTTCCTGTTGTTTTTTTCTTTTGTTCACGCTGCTATCCGCAGTTGACACAAAAGACTGTGATTACCTGCGGTTATGTGCATATAGCTGCGCTACATCGCACCTGGACGCATTAAATTCTATTTTTTCTATTCGCACCAAACCGCATGTAACGAAATTGCAGCTAAACGTTGTGTGTGAATGGGGCCATAGAAAAGCATTGTGTGCTTTTAGCTGCGGTAGAAAACTAGAAAATCCGCAGCTAAAAGCACCATTCTATCCGTCCGTGTGAAAGGGGCCTTATTGGGATAATTTGGAATATACACCATATTTATCGGCGTATAACACGCGCCGGCGTATAACACGCACCCCAAGTTTAGGAGGGAATTTTAGGGAAAAAAACTTTTAGGAGGGAAGTTTAAGGAAAAAAACCTTACATTTAAACTTACATTTAAATGCAGCCTTACCAGTGTCCATTGCAGCCTTGTCAGTGCAGCCTTGCCAGCAGTGTCCATTGCAGCCTTGCCCCAGTGTCCAGTGCAGTCTTGCCAGCAGTGTCCATTGCAGCCTTTCCCCAGTGCCCAGTGCAGCCTTGCCTCAGTGCCCAGTGCAGCCTTGCCTCAGTGCCCAGTACAGCCTTGCCTCAGTGCCCAGTACAGCCTTGCCTCAGTGCCCAGTACAGCCTTGCCTCAGTGCCCTGTACAGCCTTGCCTCAGTGGCCAGTACAGCCTTGCCCGAATTTAAAAAATGGCGCCGCCGAGATCGCTGCAGAGACTGGGCGGAGGGGGACGACGCAGCCGAGAACGCAGGGACTGGGCGGAGCCGAGATACACATAGCCGAGTGTACTCGGCTCTATTCGGCTCTTCTCGGCTCCGCTCACAGTCACGCCGAGTCCCGCCCTATGATGGACATAACACAGGTCCAATGGCGGGACTGGGCGTGACTGTGAGCGGAGCCGAGAAAAGCCGAGTACACTCGGCTATGTGTATCTCGGTGGCGATCGCTGCGCTCCGCTCAGTCAGCGGAGATCACCAGGATGAGTGAATATCGGCGTATAACACGCACCCACGATTTCCCCCTGATTTTAAGGGGAAAAACGTGCGTGTTATACGCCGATAAATACGGTATGTTAATTTGGGCAATATGATCATTTTTAAAACATTTATCCTCCCCAGCCAAGATAAAAATCTATATCTTAAGTTGTTGAGTTGATCTTTTACTTTGTTTAATATAGGGATATAATTTGCCTCAAACAGGGACTCCCATGATGCTGTAAATTTTACCCCCAAATATCCTAATTCCTTTTTACACCAAGCAAAGGGGAAAGCAGGCTGGATTGCCCACTGTTCCTCTTTTGAGATGGTTATGTTTAATGTCTCTGACTTTGCTGTATTGATTTTGAAATTTGAGATCTTCCCATATTTACTTAACTCCTTCAATGTAATTGGTAACGTTGTCCTGGGATCCGTAATATAAAATAGTACGTCATCGGCGTATGCGGCCACTTTATACTCCCTGTTCCCTACTCTCACTCCTTTTATATCCCTGTTTTTCCTAATTGTGGCCAACAGGAGTTCCAATGCTAAGGCAAACAGCATTGGAGACAGAGGGCAACCCTGTCTTGTGCCATTAAATAATTCTAGAGTAGGGGAGAGAGTACCATTTATTCTGATTTTAGCTGTTGGATGGAAATAAAATGCGGATATCCATCGCATCATCCTCTCTCCAATTCCCAGGTGTTTCAGAGTTCCCAGCATGAAGCCCCAGTCGACCCTGTCGAAAGCCTTTTCGGCATCCACCGACAGGAGTACGACTGGGGCCCCACTCTCTCTTGCCTCATGTATTAGTAACAGGGACTTGAGAGAGTTATCTTTCCCCTCCCTCCCTGTGACAAACCCAACCTGGTCATTGTGTACCCATTGTGGTAGTAATGTTTTGAGTCTTCCTGCTATTATTTTTGCAAAGATTTTTATATCAGTATTTAATAGTGATATCGGTCTGTAACTATCCGGTGCCATTGGGTCCTTACCCTTCTTCAGAATCAAGGTTATGTAAGCCAACAGTGCCTCTTCCCTTAAATTCTCTCCTTCTGCTAATGCGTTAAAACAATCGCATAATTTGGGGGCCAGCACTTTTTTAAACCTTTTATAGTACATAATTGAGTACCCAGCAGGGCCCGGGCTCTTCCCCCGTGGCCATGTCTTTAATTGCTTTGAGCACTTCTTCCTGGATAATTGGAGTTTCTAATATCTATTGTGCACCTTTATGGCAACAGTATTTGGTTTTGGTTCAGGTTGCCCATCCTGGCCTGGATTAGCCAGAAGCTGCAACCACCTTAAGATATTTCTATGCTCTTTGTAACAATGGCTATATCTCAATGTGTTCTGCTGTCTTTCCATTATTATTTTATACGTATAAACCTTTTATAAAACTTTATGAACAAAAAAAGTGCCCTGTGACTTCTATATACTTCCTATCAGGCATGATGCAAGATCTACGTGATTGATCAATGAAAAATATTTGATTTTTCTTCACAACAAAACACTTCTGTTTTTTTGTTTTTTTTAAATATCCAGCATAGGAAACATTTGTTTATAATTCTTCTTTTGACTACAGGGCACTTTAAAAATTCAATAACCACAAATGGCCAAGTATTTGGCAGGTACAACATGATTTCCCATTTTACTGGTTTAGAATATTTTAGAATAAAAGTATCTCCTTTTATTTATTTTTTTACCCACTGATTCCCCAGCCATCAAGTGAGCACAGACTTTTTCTGCATTAGACAGTACTTATTAACATTACCTTCATCCCTTAAGTTCCAATTATGTTAGCGGTATAAAGGCCAGATCCATCACAGTCTCCGTAAAATTAGCTTCCTTGTGTCCAGTATGAATGTTCATAAAATATTGTTTGTTTGCAACTGTTCTTTACAAGACTTATGGGAGCCGATCCAGCCGGCGGATTTCTAGCTTTTTTTTGTCTGTAGATTGTTCAAGGATGTGGAAACCTGGTTCCCTACAGACACTTCACAGTAAAACAACGAAACTGAGCGTTTTAGTGATTAATTGTCAGTGAAGGAGCCAGAGGAAGTTTAAAAGTGGTCGCAGGGCTCTGGTGTATACCGTTTGTACAAGCAAAGTCCTGAATGTTTTTCCATTAAAACCTTTAAAGGAAACTTTTACTGAGAGAAATAAAGAGAAAGTGATTGCTGATCTCTGTCTGAAAATACTGTTTCCCTCACTGCCTTAAGCTTACCACACACGTTAAACTCTGATTGTACAATCCCCTTTGGATCTATCACAACTATGTGTAGTACAGGGGTGCCCAACCTTTTGACCTTAGTGGACCACACTGGAAGAAGAGCAATTGTTTTGTGCCGCACATAAAATACCCTAATGCCGCGTACACTCAACCGTTTTTCATGACGAGAAACATGCCATTTTTTAAATTGGTCTTGAAAAACGGTCGTGTGTAGGCTCCAGAGCATTTTTCTAGACGAGAAAAATGGGCATTAAAAATTTAGAACCTGCTCTATTTTTTCTCGTCGTTTTTCACGTCGTCGTTTTTCTCGTCGTGAAAAACGGTCGTGTGTAGGTTTTAACGACAGGAAAAAAATGCGCATGCTCAGAAGCAAGTTATGAGATGGGAGCGCTCGTTCTGGTAAAACTAGCGTTCATAATGGAGATAGCACATTCGTCATGCTGTAACGGACTGAAAAGCACAGAGACCGAAAAGCGCAAATCAGCTAACACCAAACTTTTACTAACACGCGGTAACACGAAATCAGCAAAAGCAGCCCAAAGGGTGGCGCCATCTGAATGGAACTTCCCCTTTATAGTGCCGTCGTACGTGTTGTCGTACGTGTTGTACGTCACCCCGCTTTGCTCAAGCATTTTTTTTCACGATAGTGTGTATGCAAGGCAGGCTTGAGAAGAATCACGTTGAGAAAAACTTCATTTTTTTCCATGACAATAAAAACGGTTGTGTGTACGCGGCATA
This sequence comes from Rana muscosa, assembly GCA_029206835.1. NCBI lineage: Eukaryota > Metazoa > Chordata > Amphibia > Anura > Ranidae > Rana > Rana muscosa. The sequence continues at coordinate 928,384,400 of CM055116.1, read as the reverse complement.
ACAATAAGGACAGCTGATGAGCAGAAAGAATTGAGCAGATCACAATTTAACGATCACTGATATAGATAATGTACATATCTGAGGAAAAAAAAATAGAAAATGTTTATATTGTAAAAGTAAAAGAGGGCAACATAGAATTAGAGTGATGTTTGATGCTGTTTTTGACAAACGAACGCATCAATATCTGGTTGAATGGATGGTGGAGCCATTCTTAATTCTCAAGGTGCTCATCGGATATTTTGGTTCTAATTTTGCTCTTTGTGTGTTTCATCTTTGAAAATGGAGACCCTTATTAAGTTACTGATGTGTGTTAAAGTGGAAGAAAACCCTCCTATCTTTTTCAGGCAAGGAAGCTGCCATCTTGGCCTCTGTTTAATCTTCAACTGCCATGATGCTGCACATGTGATCAGATATGACACTAGCCATTGGATGGTTTGACAGTTTGGTTGAGAGCACAACCAATGTGACAGTTGGCATTCCCGGCTTCCCGGGAATGTAATTGCTTTTTGAAACTGTTAAATGGATGGGTTTACTTCCGCTTTAAGCATGCAGCTGGTCACACTACCAATAATGACTGGGGGCAGCAGACTAAATATGGCCATATTTGGATCAAAATGCAGCTGGTTCAGCAGAGAACAGCCGACTTTTGATCCATGTGTGGCCACTGTAGTTGATCAAATCTCGATCTACCACCCTGTTGGATAAAGCCTTCTTGTAGGCAAGCACCATCTATTTTCTTCACTGCAGGTGGCACTCAACCACAGTGCCATTGCAGAGGGAGAGGAAATCAAGAGAAACCTAGTTCCTCTATGGTTTCCTGGGTCACAGGAGAAGCTATCTGATTGGATGTTGGCTTCCCATTTAACTCTGGAGGCCATCTAGGGTCAGACTTGGTGCACATTTTGCATGTGGCTGGAGTAGGGACAAATCAATGCATATAATCGTCAGCACATCATGAATTGTTAAATGTCAACCAAAGTTTTTATTGCAGAAAGATCACATCACAAAATGATATTACCTTTTTATTGTTATTATTATTTTTATACAGGATTTATATAGCGCCAACAGTTTGCGCAGTGCTTTACAACATCAGGGAAGACAGTACAGTCACAATACAATTCAATACAGAGGGATCAGAGGGCCCTGCTCGTTAGAGCTTACAGTCTAGAAGGGAGGGTCAAGTGAAACAAAGGGTAGTAGCTGTGGGGGATGATCAGGTAGACAAAATGAAAATACAGTTGTTAGGTGTGGGTAGGATAGGCTTCTCTGAAGAGGAGGATTTTTAGGGATCCTCTAAAAGCTAATAGAGAAGGAGATAGACGGACAGATTGGGGTAAAGAGTTCCATAGGCTTGGAGAGGCTCTGGAAAAGTCCTGGAGACGAGCATGGGAGCAGGTGATGAGAGAGCAGGAGGTCTTGAGAAGAACGAAGAGAATGATTAGGTTGGTATTTAGAAACTAGGTCAGTGATGTAGCTGGGGGCAGTGTTGTGGATGGCTTTGTAGGTAGTTGTTAGTATTTTGAATTTAATTTGTTGGGTGAGCGGAAGCCAGTGGAGGGATTGACAGAGAGGAGTAGCTTTAATTTTGATTTAATTGGTGGATAGCACTTTAAATATTGTCACAGGCCTGACAAAGAGGTCCTGCATGGCTCTAAAATATTGCACATGGTCATTTGTCATGTAATCTTGCTGCAATAAAAGCTTTGGACAATCCGTGGTGTGCTGGTGAATATATGCATTGATCTGTGATGAGTCCAGCTTCTAGCTGGTATTTGCTGCAGCACCCCCTACTGATCAGCTCATTTCCAGGAATGTGTGTGAGGGGAATATTGGCAATACCTAGAGTAGAGACAGGTCACCCGTCTGTTAGGGACAGGACTTAGCATCAGGGAGAGGTCCTTGAGGATTAGGGAGAGTGCAGGGACACGCTGTCCTACCTGGAAGTCTCCCCCACTTGGGTATAGACCGGCCAGGTCCCATTCCGCTCCTTGATACAGACACTGTTGGCACACCTGTGATCTTCTGCTACTGACTCGATGGTACATCTGTAAGTGCTCCCGGTTGGGTTGCCTCCCCTTCCCGTCAGGCTTGTTGTGTATTGCTGAACTTCAATTACAATATATTTCTGTTTCTCTGCATTTGGACTTTAGGGTTGAAAATATATTTATTGGTGTTTTAACAGAGAATACATGGAACCATATATAAAGTTACAATCCTTAATTAGTCACGTATAAATATGTGTGAAGAGTCAGCCAAACGGCTATCGCCCACAGCTTAACTCATAGTACATTGTAATACAATATCAGCCTTGTGACCGGTACTTGGAGTAGAAAACGGATATGGCTAGAAGAGCCCCGTCGTACATGGCAAGATTGTAAACAGGTATGTTAGGGATTAAAATTAAAATAAGAAGGAGGGGGAACAAAGAAAAAATGGTAGTGGGGGATCAGGTGTTGGGTGTGGGGTGGGGTATAGAGGGATAGAAAGAGGGGGTAGAGAGGAAAGGAGAAAGAGAAGAAAAAGGAAAAGGAAAGATGGGAGGAAATGCATTTGGACTTTAAATGTTTTCTGCCGTCACACCACGCTGCACCCACCCACATGCTCAATCAGCTGTTGGGGCCAATGCAGCCAATCAGTGTATTCTAACATCGTGGCAGTCTCCCTGCTGTCAGAAGACAATAGAGAGGATTCCTCCATCCACCTTGAATGTGTGTATGGAGGAATTGGATCAGTTTTTTTTGTTCAGCCAAATGAAACATGTATGGTGAGCTTAACACCTTCAATACCAGGCACTTATACACCTTCCTGCCCAAGCCAATTCTCAACTTTCAGCGCTGTCGTAATTTGAATGACAATTGCGCGGTCATGCTACACTGTACCTAAACACATTTTTTATCATTTTGTTCCCACAAATAGAGCTTTCGTTTGATCACCTCTGCGATTTTTATTTTTTGCGCAACAAATAAAAAAAGAGCGAAAATTTAGAAAAAACTTTTTTCTTTGTTTCTGTTAATTTTTTTGTATATAAGTACCTTTTCTTCTTCAATGATGGCCACTGATATGGCTGCACTGACGGGCACTGATAAGGTGGCACTGATGGGCACCGATGAGGTGGCACCAATGAGGTGGCACTGATAAGGCGGCACTGATGGGCACTGATAGGCGGCACTGATGGGCACTGATATGTGGCACTGGTATGCGGCACATATGGGCACTCATAGGCGGCACTGATGGGCACTCATAGGCAGCACTGATAGGCCCTTATAGGCGGAACTGATGGGTACTTATGGGTGGCACTGATAGGTGGCACGGACAGGCACTGATAGGTGGGCACTGATAGGTGGCACTGATGGACACTGGTAGGTGGCACTGATGACACTGGTGGGTGGCATTGCTGGGCATCACAAATTTAGTTTGTGCCATGATGTGGGCACTGATTGGCATATGTTATGCATATATTTGTACATGTTGATGGTTATGGGGGACTTACCTGGCCATTCACATGTTAGGTGCTTCCCTGGTGGTCCTGGGTGGCATCCTGGTGGTCCAGTGTGGGCATCCGAGGGGGGGCTGCGCTGATAAACAATCAAATGATAGACATCAGCGCGAACCCCCCCTGTCAGAAGAGCCGCCAATCGGCTCTCCTCTACTCACGTCTGTCAGACGTGAGTGAGGAAAAGCCGATCAACAGCTCTTCCTGTTTACATCGTAATCAGCCGTGATTGGACACGACTGATCACGTGGTAAAGAGCCTCCGCCGGAGGCTCATTACCGAGATCGGTGTTGCAGTGTGTCAGACTGACACAATGCACCACCGATCGCCGCGATGCGCGCCCCCATGGGCACGCGGCGGCTGTTATCCTGTTGGATGTCATATGACGCCCAGTCAGGATAACTGATCCACTTCTCGGACGTCAATCTGCTATTGACCGGGCGGGACGTGGTTAAAGTGGATGTAAACTGAGTACATATATCTGTAGTGTTTTCTTATCTCTCTCTAAAGCACTGAGTTCCTTGTGTCTCTGCTGTTTCGTTTCTCTGTTATCAGCATGATAACTTCTGACAAGTTCTCTGAGACAGGAGATAAAAGCAGCCTGAGATTTGTGTTGGGGGAGGTTGCTATAAATAGATTAGCAGAGAGCTTGTTGGCTTGTCACAGCACAGCTCTGCAAGTCTCTGCCTATGTGGAGTGGGTGTGTGTGCCGTTCCTCCAACTGTCTCCCAGTGTAAGCCAAGACTACACTCACAGTGCAGAAGGAGGAAGTAAAAATTCTAACATGATGTAAGAATTCTAAATAATATAGAAAGGGAAAGACAGCAGATATGCATGTAAAACTTATGTAGAGAGATTTGTTTAATCTCTGTCTATCATTTGAGGCTATTCACTTCACTGGGTATATGTGAGAGTTTACATCCACTTTAAGATCTCACAATGCATATGTAGCACCCTCCTCACTCCCCTCTTTCTCTCGTCTCGTCTTTCTCTTGTCTAGGGGTATCTTAGAGGGGAGGGAGCGGGGACACCACGCCTGGCTTCCACCACATGTGTCAGTGCGGTCTAAGCAACGTTCTTGTATTACCTTCGGGTCAGTGCTGTGCACCTGGATCCTCCCTCCAAGAGTCACCTTGAACAATGTCTGCTAGGAAATGAGCCCCACACCATTAAAGTTCAACACTCCTTTATTCTTCTGCGAATGAACACAATCAGTTGAACTCCCTTGGTTAACAGAACAGGAAAGGAGGTGTGGATGCGAATAGGCCCAGACACAATTTGGTTCTCCACTTTCCTTCCTGAAAGTGGGTTACGGTCTCCGCACGAGGGGGGATTTCCTTCCAGGCGGTCTCCGACGAGAGGCTCACCTGTCACCGGCAATATGCTGCACCGAGTCTTCAAGTGAGGAGCTCCCCCCGGTCCATTGCGCCTTCCGGATTCGGGTACCCACTCCCGGGGTTCCCTAGGATCTCCTTCCCTCGCGGAACTCAGTGTTGGGCACTGAGCTCCGGACCTCCATCCGAGTACCTCACCCCAGGCTAAAGGTGCCTGGGATGGAACACGACCTCTGGTTGTCCTCTAGGCCTAGGCCACCCAGAGGACCGACACGAACCACCGTCCACAAGCTGAAGGTGCTTGGGACTTCGACCCCGCGACAAAGATGGCCGGCCCCTTTATACCCCCTCCCAGCAAGCACGGCGGGTTCCCCGCCCCACCAGACCGCTGCCGAGGGAGGACAGAAAGGAGGCACAGCACACAGCAATGATTCATCCCCAGCCCAGGGCAACAGCGCCACCCACTGGGCTGCAGGGAATTACACATCACTGATGTCTCTGCCAAGTTCAAATTTACACCCGGGAAAGTACATACCCGCTACACATACATACAGATATATGGCTGCAAGCAAGGGAACACTCACAGACCTAGAGGAGCACTGCTATTTTTCAGGTAGAATTCAAGACAAAAGATGTATTTTCAAGGGTACTGCTGAGGTTAAATTAACATTTCTAGATGCTTCCTATAACATAGAATATCTTCACATTCTGAGTTCAGGCCCACTTTAAATTTAAGTAAGTTAGTCAATTTAATTTAAAAGACATTCCACGGACACTGTTCAATCATAGTGTGCGTAAAGTATGTCTTAAAGTGTTAAACTGTGGTCAGGCTATAGACATTTAAATACTTAATTTATTCTTAACAAGCAGTACATAAGCTTTAAAGTGGTTGTAAATAGGGATGAGATCGATGTTCGAGTCGAACATAGGTTCGACTCGAACATCGGCTGTTCGCGCGTTCGGCGAACAACGAACGATTTGGGCCGTTCGCGCCAAATTCGAGTGACGCGAACGGCCCACAATACACTGCGCCATCGCAGTGTAATCCCGGCGCTGTGATTGGCCAAGCATGCACTGTGACCCTGCATGCTTGGCCAATCACAGCGCCGGCAGCGAGGAGAGCAATGATTGGCCACAGGCAAGATGCCTGTGGCCAATTATAGCTGAGGGGGTTTAGTACACGCCCCACACTATAAAAGGCCGCCAGCGCGGCGGCCTTGTGTAGTGTGTTCCGGAGCAGGGAAAGTGAAGGATAGGCAGGGACAGTGTCAAATCTTGTCAAATCTATTCTTTGCTAAACCTTGTGTGTAGGGACAGAGAAGGATAGGCAGGGAGAGTGTAAGTGTCATATTCTTTGCTAAACCTTGTGTGTAGGGAGAGAGAAGGATAGGCAGGGAGAGTGTCAGTGTCATATACTTTGATAAACCTTGTGTGCAGGGAGAGAGAAGGATAGGCAGGGGACAGTGTCAGTGTCATATTCTTTGCTAAACCTTGTGTGCAGGGAGAGAGAAGGATAGGCAGGGAGAGTGTCAGTGTCATATACTTTGATAAACCTTGTGTGCAGGGAGAGAGAAGGATAGGCAGGGGACAGTGTCAGTGTCATTGTTGCTAAGCCTCCTGCACATTATACACCTGAAGTTAGCCCGTATTGCTGCTTTTACCTGGTGTGTTACACCAACAGGATTTTGCGGCACTTACAGCGGGCGGAGTGTGCCTCCTGACCATATTACACCTTAACTTATCCTGTATTGCTGCCTTTTCCTGGTGTGTTACACCAACAGGATTTTGCGGCACTTACAGCGGGCGGAGTGTACCTCCTGACCATATTACACCTTAACTTAGCCTGTATTGCTGCTTTTTCCTGGTGTGTTACACCAACAGGATTTTGCGGCACTTACAGCGGGTGGAGTGTACCTCCTGACCATATTACACCTTAACTTAGCCTGTATTGCTGCTTTTTCCTGGTGTGTTACACCAACAGGATTTTGCGGCACTTACAGCGGGCGGAGTGTGCCTCCTGACCATATTACACCTTAACTTAGCCTGTATTGCTGCTTTTTCCTGGTGTGTTACACCAACAGGATTTTGCGGCACTTACAGCGGGCGGAGTGTACCTCCTGACCATATTACACCTTAACTTAGCCTGTATTGCTGCTTTTTCCTGGTGTGTTACACCAACAGGATTTTGCGGCACTTACAGCGGGCGGAGTGTGCCTCCTGACCATATTACACCTTAACTTAGCCTGTATTGCTGCTTTTTCCTAGTGTGTTACACCAACAGGATTTTGCGCCACTTACAGCGGGCGAAGTGTGCCTCCTGACCATATTACACCTTAACTTAGCCTGTATTGCTGCTTTTTCCTGGTGTGTTACACCAACAGGATTTTGCGGCACTTACAGCGGGCGGAGTGTACCTCCTGACCATATTACACCTTAACTTAGCTTGTATTGCTGCTTTTTCCTGGTGTGTTACACCAACAGGATTTTGCGGCACTTACAGCGGGCGGAGTGTGCCTCCTGACCATATTACACCTTAACTTAGCCTGTATTGCTGCTTTTTCCTGGTGTGTTACACCAACAGGATTTTGCGGCACTTACAGCGGGCGGAATGTACCTCCTGACCATATTACACCTTAACTTAGCCTGTATTGCTGCTTTTTCCTGGTGTGTTACACCAACAGGATTTTGCGTCACTTACAGCGGGCAGAGTGTGCCTTCTGACCAAATTACACCTTAACTTAGCCTGTATTGCTGCTTTTTCCTGGTGTGTTACACCAACAGGATTTTGCGGCACTTACAGCGGGCGGAGTGTGCCTCCTGACCATATTACACCTTAACTTAGCCTGTATTGCTGCTTTTCCCATTTCCCTGCAGGCCATTAGAATGTCTGGAAGGCAAACAAGGAGAGGCAGACAGTCAGGAGCCAATAAAAGAGGGCAAGCAGGCTCTGTGTCTAGAGACACCAGTGCTGGTCATGGACGCGGTGCATCGCCATCAGCACGTGGCCATGGGACACGCTTGTCCTTCTTTTCGGCAGCTGGACGTGTTGAGCCGCATCATGCCGAAGACTTGGTAGAGTGGATGACCAAGCCCTCCTCATCCTCCTCATCCTCTCTCACCCAGGCTCAGGGTACTGGCAAAGCAGCTGCCAAAGCGTCCTCTTCCCTGGTATCAATGTCATCATCAGTCACTCCTTCCCTAGACCAACCATGTCCTCCTGAGGAGTCCCCCGAACTGTTTGAGCACAGTGTTGGGTACATGCTCCAGGAGGATGCCCAGCGTTTCGAAGGGTCTGATGATGATACCCAGCTAGAGGAAGGCAGTAGCGTGAGAGCAGAGAGAGGGGATGCTCAAGAAGGACACCAATCTGGCAGTCATGTTCCAGCAGCTGCAGCATACTGCCAGATTGGCTCCAGTGATGAGGAGGGAGGGGATGATGAGGTCACTGACTCCACGTGGGTGCCTAATAGGAGAGAGGAGGAGGAGGAGGATGAGGAGGAGGCACATCTCCAACGAGGCAGGATGCCCTCGGGGGGCCAGCGTAAGGGCAGCACACCGACGGAATCACACCGCAGAGCTCCGCCTGTGCAGGGCGCTGCCTCTGCCCGTTATTCAAAAAGTTCTTTGGTGTGGGCCTTTTTTGAGTCGAGTGCATCAGATCGCACAGCTGCTGTTTGCAACATATGTCTCAAGTGTATATCGCGTGGCCAAAACATCACCCGCTTGGTTACCACATGCTTGACCAGACATATGTTGACCTGCCATGCAGCTCGTTGGCAAGCCTACCTTAAAGACCCACACCAAAGAACAAAGCTGACCTCTTCTTGCACCGCATCAGCTGGGATCTCCAACCCCACTATACCTTCAGTCCTCTCTGAAACCTGCTCTGAGAGGAATGAAGGTGTAGAATTAGGTGTGTCACAGCCAAGTACTTGCGGGCACTCTGCTAGCAGTACACCGATGTCCGATTCTAGCAGGTAAATTTCCCTGCCCCAGCTGCTGGACCGTCGAAAGAAGTTCACTCCCAGCCATCCACATGCCCAGCGGTTGAATGCTAGCTTGGCTAAATTGCTAGCGCTTCAACTGCTGCCTTTTCAGTTGGTAGACTCGGCCCCCTTCCGTGAGTTTGTGCAATGTGCGGTTCCTCAGTGGCAGGTTCCCAAACGCCACTTTTTCTCACGGAAGGCGATTCCGGCTCTCTACCGGCATGTGGAAGGCAATGTCTTGGCCTCGCTGGACAGGGCGGTTAGTGGTAAGGTGCATATTACCGCTGACTCATGGTCCAGCAGGCATGGACAGGGACGTTACCTTTCTTTTACGGCCCATTGGGTCACTCTTTTGGCAGCTGGGAAGGATGCAGGACAAGGTGCAGTAGTGTTGGAGGTTGTTCCACCGCCACGCCTCCAAAATGCTACTACTGGTTGTGACACACCTCTGTCCTCCACCCCCTCCTCTTCTTCTTCCTCCGTGGCCTCTTCCTGTGCTTTGTCCTCGGAACCAGCGGTGCTCCGTAGGCGTTCAAGGGGCTACGCAAGTACGCAGGCAAAAAGATGCCATGCCGTGCTTGCGCTGGTGTGTTTGGGGGACAGGAGCCACACTGGGGCAGAGGTTCTGTCTGCTCTGCAGGGGCAGGCCGAGAGGTGGTTGACGCCACGCCAGCTTAAGCCAGGAATGGTGGTTTGCGACAATGGCACCAACCTCCTCTCCGCTCTCCGACAGGGACAACTGACCCATGTGCCCTGTGTGGCTCACGTCCTTAACCTGGTGGTGCAGCAGTTCTTGGGCAGGTATCCGGGCTTACAGGATGTCCTGAGGCAGGCCAGGAAAGTCTGTGTGCATTTCCGCAGATCTTATAATGCCAGTGCTCGCCTGGCTGAGCTGCAAAAGGAGTTGAACCTGCCCAAGAACCGCCTTATATGTGACATGCCCACCAGGTGGAACTCAACGTTGGCCATGCTGCAGCGGCTGCACACGCAGCAGAGGGCCATCAATGAGTACCTGTGCGACTACGGCACCAGGACAGGGTCAGGGGAGCTCGGGTTTTTTTCACCACGCCAGTGGGGCATGATCAGGGATGCATGCACTGTCCTGGCACCATTTGAGGAGGCCACGAGGATGGTGAGCAGTGACAGTGCATGCATCAGTGACACTGTACCTCTTGTCCACCTGTTGGAACATACGCTGCGTGGAATAATGGACAGGGCACTTGAGGCAGAACAGAGACAGGAAGAGGAGGACTTCCTTGCCTCTCAAGGCCCCCTTTACCCAGACAGTGTTCCTTCTGTCCCACCCATCGCACAGGAAGAAGAGGAGGAGGAGGAGGATTGTGTCAGCATGGAGGTGGAGCCTGGCACTCAGCATCATCAGCAGCAGTCTTTTAGGGATGATTTACAGTCCCAAGAAACCAGTGGACTTGTAAGTGGCTGGGAGGAGGTGGCGGCGGATCATGTCGTCCTTAGTGACCCAGAGGACTCCGGACCGAATGCCTCAGCTAACCTACGCTGCATGGCCTCCCTGATCCTGCAAAGTCTGCGGAAGGATCCTCGTATTCTTTGGATCAAGGAGAGGGACCATTACTGGCTGGCCACTCTCCTTGATCCACGGTACAAGGGTAAGGTTGCGGACCTTATCTTGCCATCGCAGAGGGAGCAGAGGATGAGACAACTCCGGGAGGCCTTGCAGAAAGGTCTGTGCAGAGACTGGGAGGTTACAAACTCCTGGTCCTGGACAACGAGTTGCTGAGGCTTCGGTCAGTCAAAGAAGGAGTGGTGGGGAAGGTGGCCGTCTGACCGAAGCGTTCAGACAATTCTTTAGTCCGCAGCCCCAAGGTATGATCGGTTCCAGCAACCATCGCCAGCGTCTGATATACATGGTGCAGGAATACCTAGGGGCAAGGTCAGACTTGGACACCTTCCCCACCGAAAATCCTCTGGCTTACTGGGTCTTGAGGATGGATCACTGGCCAGAGCTTGCACAGTATGCAATTGAGCTACCGGCCTGTCCTGCATCCAGCGTTCTTTCAGAACGCACATTCAGTGCTGCTGGAGGATTTGTCACGGATCACAGGGTGCGCCTGTCCACCGACTCTGTTGATCGACTGACCTTCATAAAGATGAACCAGTCTTGGATCACCACCAGCTACCAAACACCTGAAGCTGATATAACAGACTAATTTATTTTCAAATGTCACATCCCTTCAAGACTGATTCTGATGCTGAGAGACTGTCCTGTTATGTTGACTGACTATCCTCCTCCTCCTCAATGATCCGATTGACGATGATAGCTTGGAAGAACATTTTTGTTTCTGGGTGCCGCCACCAGTGGCTAAGGCCCAATTTTTCAGCCCCTGTTTAACGGGGGTGTGTTATTACAATTTTTTATGCAATGCTTTGCAGCAGGGCTCATTCCTGCACTCCAACTAGAGTATCTGGGAGTGGTTGCAGTGTCGTGGCACCAGCACCAGTGGCTAAGGCCCAATTTTTCAGCCCCTGTTTAACAGGGGCATGTAATTACAATTTTTGATGCAATACTTTGTAACAGGGCTCATTGCTGTGCTCCAAGTACAGTATCTGTGAGGGGTTGCAGTGTTGTGGCACCAGTGCCTAAGGCCCAATTTTTCTGCCCCTGTTTAACAGGGGCATGTAATTACAATTCTTGATCTAATAATTCACAGCAGGGCCCATTCCTGCGCCCACCAAGACTAACTGTGAGGCCTTACAGTGTTGTGTCAACACCACCACCACCACCACCACCAAAGGCCCAATTTTTCAGCCCCTGTTCAACAGGGGCATGCAATTACAATTCTTAAACTAATAATTCACAGCAGGGCCCATTCATGCGCCCACCAAGAGTAACTGTGAGGGCTCACAGTGTTGTGGCAACACCAACATGTAAGGGGCAAATTTCAGCTGAGTATATACGGCAGACCCCTACTTTCAAACATCCAACTTACAAACGACTCCTCCTTGCAAACGGAAGGATACAACAGGAAGTGAGAGGAAATCTACCCCTAGGAAGGCAAATTCTCTTCTGTAATGCCCCGTACACACGATCGTTTTTAATGTCATTTTTTAAACCGACGTTTTTCATGTTTCCTCTCAAGCCTGCCTTGCGTACACACCATCATTTAAAAAAACGATCAAGCAAAGCGCAGTGACGTTCAACACGTACGACGGCACTATAAAGGGGAAGTTCCGTTCGAATGGCGCCACCCTTCATGTTAGTAAAGTTTTTTGGGCGACGATTCGTGCTTTTCAGTCCGTTACTGTGTAATGAATGTGCTATCTCCATTACGAACGCTAGTTTTACCAGAACGAGCGCTCTCGTCTCATACTTGATTCTGAGCATGCGCGTTTTTTTTCACGTCGTTAAAGCATACACACTATCGTTTTTCACGTCGTTAAAAAAAACGACATGAAAAACGACGTGAAAAAAGAGAGCATGTCCGGAATTTTTAATGGCCGTTTTTCACGTCGTTAAAAATGCTCTGGAGCATACACACGATCATTTTTCAGGGCCATTTTTTAAAATGGCAGTTTTAACGGCATGAAAAACGATCGTGTGTATGGGGCATAAGAGTTAATATGGGAAAAAAAAGTGTCTCCTCTCCACTGATGCTTTATCACCAATTCTTGTTTCAATAAAAACCCCAAATTTTCAAAAAACATTTGTCATTAGGACGGAAAGTGAGGTGAACTGTTCTGAACAGGTGCACACTGCACAGACAGCCAAACAAATGTTACAGGGGTGATGACCCTTCCCTATGTTTTCCAAAAAGCTTAAAAATAGATTTTTGGGCTGGAGCTACACTTAAACAATGTACCTGTTCAAAATTACAAACAGATTCTACATAAGAACAAACCTACAGTCCCTGTCTTGTATGCACCGCCTGTATACGGCTGTTCAGAGTATATAGGGCCTTTTTTATTTTGTGTGCGGGGTTCCCCTTAATATCCATACAAGACCCAAAGGGGCTGGTAATGGGCTGGGGTAGGGGGGGGGGTGTGTGATGGGGTAGCTATGCCATTTTTCTTAAAGATTTTCATCCATATTACCGGGACCAGACATTACATTAAAGCCGCAAGCAGTTTTAAATGGATTTTCTTCCTTTAGAAATGTAATTTTGTGCAGGGACAGTTCTAAACACGGGAAACACGTGGCACTTCACAGGCATACTTTAGACACCCCCCAGGTACAATATTTAAAGGAATATTTGACTTTTTTTTTTTCACTTTATGCATCATTAAAATGACTGCTCCAGAAAAACGGCCGTTTTTAAAACTTCTTTTTGCATTGATACATGTCCCCTGGTGCAGAACCCGGGTTCCCAAACCCTTTTTAGGACAATAACATGCATAATAGTCGTTATAATTAGCACTTTAGATTTTGAACATTCGCATCCATTGTATTTAATAGGGTTCTAAAGTTCGTGCGAACTTTCGGTCCGTTCGCGGGTTCTGGTGCGAACCGAACCCGGGGGTGTTCGGCTCATCACTAGTTGTAAACCCTTACAGACCACTTTTTACTACAGGTAAGCCTATAATAAGGCTTACTTGTAGCTACCCCAGATATCTCCTAAACCTGCACAGTTTAGGAGATATCCCCTGTATCAGCATGTGCCGACATCATCGGCACATGCGCACTGAAGCAATGGCACGTTCGTGCCGTTGTTTCATGTAGTGTGCCGTTACCGGTGGCACCCGCGCACATAGTCCGGGAGCGATGTTGCCGGCCGGTACGGTGTATGGGGACTGCTACGGGGGCTTTGATCTAAGGTGAATATTTCATAATGAGCTAGTATGCTATGCATACTAGCTCATTATGCCTTTGTCTTGCAGGTTTCTTTTTTTTTTTTGTGGGCTTACAACCACTTTAAAACAAGGGGAGAGCAGTGTGAGCTAATTTGTGAATATGAATTATGCCGCGTACACACGATCGATTTTTTCGACGGTGAAAACACCGTCGAGAAAATTGACGTGAAAAACGAGGAACAGCTTGTTCCCCCCACACACGGCCGTTTTAAATGACATTTTTTTTTTTCCTATGGGAAAACTGCCGCGGAAAAAAAACGACGGGAATCACGACGAGAAAAATTAGAGCATGTTCTAATTTTTCTCGTCGTGATAAATGCCGTTTTTCCCGTCGAGAAAAACGACAAAAAGCCCACAGACAATCGTTTTTCTCGTCCAAAGGAAAAAAATTCATTTTTCTCGACGGGAAAAACGGTCGTGTGTACGCGGCATAACTTCAGTGCTTCTGCAGTGAACTAATGAATTATTCCCCAATATTTGCAGCTACAGAAGTCAGTAAGTGTTTATTTTAAAACTAATTTATGCTTGTTAAGACTATTAAAATGCTTCCGTGTCTATAGCCTGGCAACACGTTCAGTTTAAGTTTCTCTAAGTTTGGATGGGGTACTAATAGTTGTGTCTGCAACTATGTCATTCTTTATAAATTTAAAGGAGGTATATTGAGTCACTTGTTCTCATCTGTCACACATAGCTGTATGCATTAATAAGTTAACATTCATAAATTGTAATCCTTTTGAGGTCCACATTCTGTCTTTTGTAATAAAAATCTCTTTTCTCTATACAGGCTCATGGAAATTACAACAAATCTCAGGGTCACCCAGGTAAGCATGCATCTTATTATCTGGTGAAATGTGCACATACACTGTATATCCAAAACCTAGAGGCTTTCTGGTAAAGATGAGAAAGTAGTGTATTTAGGTGATTTGATGATGTGGACCCCTTTATTAACTCTGCCAGGTGAATATTTGATTCTCACAGTGGTAGTGTAAGTAAATTGGAAAAATTGGTCCAACGGTCCCTTCCAGAGGCTTCACCTGCCACCTCGCATATATCTGTTGATTTTTTTTATACATACTTTTTTCAGAGGTTTTCTGGCCATTCATGTGACACACAGGGTCCTTCTTCACTTTTTCTAATGTGTTGGGTGGTCCTCAAGGATGCAGAGATTGTCGCTGACGCATACCTCACAACATCAGCAGAAAGATAGACAACCTAGAAAGGAGAAAACTTGGCCTGTGGAGTGCGCCATAGTGAAAAGTGGATTAAATTGGTTAAATTGCACTTGGACATATTGGCCAGAGCCTAAAAGAACATAGTTAAATATAGTCTGATGCCGCGTACACACGATCGTTATTCACGGCGGTGAAAACACCGCCGTGAATCACGACAGGAAAAACGAGGGAACGCCTTGTTCCCCCACACACGGCCGTTTTTCCCGTCATTTTTTCTCTTGGCGAGAAAAACGACCGTGTGTAGGCTCTGCGGCAGTGTTTCCCTATGGGAAATCTGCTGCGGAAAAAAATGACAGGAATCACGACGAGAAAAATTAGAGCATGTTCTAATTTTTCTCATCGCGATTAATGCCGTTTTTCCCGTCGGGAAAAACGGCAAAAAGCCCACAGATGATCGTTTTTCTCGTCCAAAGGAAAAAATTTCATTTTTCCCGACGGGAAAAATGATCGTGTGTACGCGGCATGAGCCTACTTGCAGTTCACACTGCACACACATGCCCCAGTCCTTGTGCTTACAAAATAATCCTCAACTGAAATATCACTAGTGAGTTTTACAGAGACACATAAACCTAAAGGACCATTTAAAAAAAAAAAAAATTGGAATATGGACAAAGGGCTAACATTTTGTCTGATCCTACTTTCACGAAGAAGTCTTTAAATTGTTGGAATCTACTTAGCAACAAGCAACTGCTGGGACAATAAATACTTTGATCAGGAGTATGCAATATATAGTGTTAAGCACTTTGTTACATATAAGACAATGTATAGAGGCAAGCAGTTAGCAGTATGTGTCAAAGTGCCCCTTATATTGTTGGCAAGTAGGAGAAAAAGATGGTCATTGTCTTTGGCTAACAGGAGGAAAAATTGGCCAGTGTCGGTGGTCAGTGGGAGAATAAAAATGTCAGTATTGATGGTTAGAAGGAGGAAACATGTCTTAAAGTTAGGGGGGAGGAAAAAGTGGCCAGTGCTGGTGGTCAGACAGAGAAAACAAAAAACATCAATAAAAATCAACCGAAATAACCAGCATCAGTAGTCATCTGAGATAAAAAAAAAGGCCAGCACTGGTGTTAGTGGTTAAACGGAAAAAAAAATGCTTAAAGTTGGTGAAGAAAATGCTTTGTGTGGTGGTCAATGGGAGAAACAAAATACCCACTGTTTGGAAAAGGGGGCACCAGCGTTCATTGGGGGAAAGAAGGAGGGTATTAGTGCCTGGGGGGGAGAAGGGGGACATTTGTGCTCTGTGGCGGGAAAGTGGGGTCCTGGTATTCTGTCTGGGTAGAGGAGGGCCACTGGGAGTAGAGTATGGGCACTGGTACTCTGTGGAAGGAGGGGGACACTGTTGCTCTGTGGAGAGAGAGAAAGGGGGCACTAGTGCGCAATGCAGGGGGGGAGGGTACTGGGGCTCTGTTGAAGGAGGGGGGCACTGTTGCTCTGTGGAGAGAGAGAGAGGGGGCACTAGTGCTCTATGCAGGGGGGTACTGGTGCTCTGTTGAAGGATGGGGTGGAGAACTTATGCTGTGAGGAGGGAGAGGAAGAACTAGTACTCTGTTGAGGGAGTAGGGGGTGCACTAGTGCTCTGTGGTGGAAGGGGTGGGGCACTGGTGGTCTGCAGAATGAGGAGGGCTCTGATGCTTTGCTGGCAGAGAAGGGGGACACTGGTACTCTAGGAAGGAGACACAGATGCTCTGTGGAGGCACTGGTGCTTGGTAACGTTAGGGTTGGGGGGTCATTGGTGTTCATTGGGTATCATTGGTGTTCAGTGGATTACTTATCAGTCCACGCTCTTCATTAGGGATGAGCCGAACACCCCCGAGTTCGGTTCGCACCAGAACCCGCGAACGGACCGAAAGTTCGCACGAACGTTAGAACCCTATTAAATACAATGGATGCGAACGTTCGAAATCTAAAGTGCTAATTATAACGACTAATATGCATGTTATTGTCCTAAAAAGGGTTTGGGGACCCGGGTTCTGCACCAGGGGACATGTATCAATGCAAAAAGAAGTTTTCAAAACGGCCGTTTTTCGGGCGCAGTCATTTTAATGATGCATAAAGTGAATAAAAAAGTCAAATATTCCTTTAAATATCGTACCTGGGGGGTGTCTAAAGTATGCCTGTGAAGTGCCACGTGTTTCCCGTGTTTAGAACTGTCCCTGCACAAAATGACATTTCTAAAGGAAAAAAAAGCCAGTTAAAACTGCTTGTGGCTTTAATGTAATGTCTGGTCCCGGTAATATGGATGAAAATCTTTGAGAAAAATGGCATAGCTACCCCATCACCCCCCTACCCCAGCCAATTACCAGCCCCTTTGGGTCTTGTATGGATATTAAGGGGAACCCCGCACACAAAATAAAAAAGGCCCTATATACTCTGAACAGCCATATACAGGCGGTGCATACAAGACAGGGACTGTAGGTTTGTTCTTATGTAGAATCTGTTTGTAATTTTGAACAGGTACATTGTTTAAGTGTAGCTCCAGCCAAAAAATCTATTTTTAAGCTTTTTGGAAAACATAGGGAAGGGTTATCACCCTGTAACATTTGTTTTGCTGTCTGTGCCCCTGTTCAGAACATTTCACCTCACTTTCCGTCCCAATGACAAATGTTTTTGAAAAGTGGGGTTTTTATTGAAACAAGGATTGGTGATAAAGCATCAGTAGAGAGGAGACACCTTTTTCCCATATTCACTCTTACAGGAGAGAATTTCCCTTCCTAGGGGTAGACTTCCTCTCACTTCCTGTTGTCTCCTTCCGTTTGCAAGTAGGAGTCGTTTGTAAGTTGGATGTTTGAAAGTAGGGGCCTGCCGTATATACCCGTATATACTCGAGTATAAGCCGACCCGAGTATAAGCCGAGGTACCTACTTTTACCACAAAAAAATGGGAAAACTTATTGAACCGAGTATAAGCCGAGGGGAGGAAATGTGCCCATTGCCCAACCTTACTGTGCCCATTGCCATCTCACTCTGCCACCTCACTGTGCACATTGCCACCTCACTGCCCATTGTCACCTCACTGTGCCCATTGTCGCCTCACTGTGCCCCCTTACTGTGCCCAATGCCATCTCACTGTGTCACCTCACTGCCCATTGCCACCTCACTGTGCCCCCTTACTGTGTCCATTGCAGCCTCCCTGTGCCCGAGTCAGTGTACCTGAAAATCTTGTAATTCCACGGCCGGCATCCATTGTTCAAATCTCGCGCCGTTCTCCCTGTCCCTTCCGTGATAGGCGTTTCCAGCAAACACTGTGTTGAGTGTTTGCGCCTATCACGGAGGTCCTCTCATTCTCCGACTCCGTTTCCCAGCAGGCACTGTGTTCAGTGCTCCGCCAATCACGGACGTCGGACAAGAGGACCTCTGTGATAGGCGCAACACTCAACACAGTGTTTGCTGGAAACGCCTATTGCGGAAGGGACAGGGAGAAAGGCGCTAGATTTAAACAATGGACGCCGGCCGCGGAATTTCACGATTTTCAGGTACTGACTCGAGTATAAGCCGAGGGGTATACTTTCAGCCCTAAAAAAAGGGCTGAAAAACTCGGCTTATACTCGAGTATATACGGTACTCTGCTGAAATTTGCCCCTTACATGTTGGTGTTGCCACAACACTGTAATCCCTCACAGTTACTCTTGGTGGGCGCATGAATGGGCCCTGCTGTGAATTATTAGATCAAGAATTTTAATTGCATGCCCCTGTTGAACAGGGGCTGAAAAATTGGGCCTTTGGTGGTGGTGGTGGTGGTGTTGACACAACACTGTAAGCCCTCACAGTTACTCTTGGTGGGCGCATGAATGGGCCCTGCTGTGAATTATTAGATCAAGAATTGTAATTGCATTCCCCTGTTGAACAGGGGCTGAAAAATTGGGCCTTTGGTGGTGGTGGTGGTGGTGTTGACACAACACTGTAAGGCCTCACAGTTACTCTTGGTGGGCGCAGGAATGGGCCCTGCTGTGAATTATTAGATCAAGAATTGTAATTACATGCCCCTGTTAAACAGGGGCAGAAAATTTGGGCCTTAGGCACTGGTGCCATAACACTGCAACCCCTCACAGATACTGTACTTGGAGCACAGCAATGAGCCCTGTTGCAAAGAATTGCATTAAAAATTGTAATTACACACCCCTGTTAAACAGGGGCTGAAAAATTGGGCCTTAGGCACTGGTGCTGGTGCCACGACACTGCAACCTCTCCCAGATACTCTAGTTGGAGTGCAGGAATGAGCCCTGCTGCAAAGCATTGCATAAAAAATTGTGGCGGCACCCAGAAACAAAAATGTTCTTCCAAGCTATCATCATCAATCGGATCATTGAGGAGGAGGAGGATAGTCAGTCAACATAACAGGACAGTCACTCAGCATCAGTCTTGAAGGGATGTGACATTTGAAAATAAATTAGTCTGTTATATCAGCTTCAGGTGTTTTGGTAGCTGGTGGTGATCCAAGACTGGTTCATCTTTATGAAGGTCAGTCGATCAACCGAGTCGGTGGACAGGCGCACCCTGTGATCCGTGACAAATCCTCCAGCAGCACTGAATGTGCGTTCTGAAAGAACACTGGATGCAGGACAGGCCAGTAGCTCAATTGCATACTGTGCAAGCTCTGGCCAGTGATCCATCCTCAAGACCCAGTAAGCCAGAGGATTTTCGGTGGGGAAGGTGTCCAAGTCTGACCTTGCCCCTAGGTATTCCTGCACTATGTATATCAGACGCTGGTGATGGTTGCTGGAACTGATCATACCTTGGGGCTGCGGACTAAAGAATTGTCTGAACGCATCGGTCAGACGGCCACCTTCCCCACCGCTCCTTCTTTGACTGACCGAAGCCTCAGCAACTCATTGTCCAGGACCAGGAGTTTGTAACCTCCCAGTCTCTGGGAACATGTTGCACAGACCTTTCTACAAGGCCTCCCGGAGTTGTCTCATCCTCTGCTCCCTCTGCGATGGTAAGATAAGGTCCGCAACCTTACCCTTGTACCGTGGATCAAGGAGAGTGGCCAGCCAGTAATGGTCCCTCTCCTTGATCCGAAGAATACGAGGATCCTTCCGCAGACTTTGCAGGATCAGGGAGGCCATGCAGCGTAGGTTAGCTAAGGCATTCGGTCCAGAGTCCTCTGGGTCACTAAGGACGACATGATCCGCAGCCACCTCCTCCCAGCCACGTACAAGCCCATGGGTTTCTTGGGACTGTAAATCATCCCTAAAAGACTGCTGCTGCTGATGCTGAGTGCCAGACTCCACCTCCATGCGGACACAATCCTCCTCCTCCTCTTCCTGTGCGATGGGTGGGACAGAAGGAACACTGTCTGGGTAAAGAGGGCCTTGAGAGGCAAGGAAGTCCTCCTCTTCCTGCCTCTGTTCTGCCTCAAGTGCCCTGTCCATTATTCCATGCAGCGTATGTTCCAACAGGTGGACAAGAGGTACAGTGTCACTGCTCACCATCCTCGTGGCCTCCTCAAATGGTGCCAGGACAGTGCATGCATCCCTGATCATGCCCCACTGGCGTGGTGAAAAAAACCCGAGCTCCCCTGACCCTGTCCTGGTGCCGTAGTCGCACAGGTACTCATTGATGGCCCTCTGCTGCGTGTGCAGCCGCTGCAGCATGGCCAACGTTGAGTTCCACCTGGTGGGCATGTCACATATAAGGCGGTTCTTGGGCAGGTTCAACTCCTTTTGCAGCTCAGCCAGGCGAGCACTGGCATTATAAGATCTGCGGAAATGCACACAGACTTTCCTGGCCTGCCTCAGGACATCCTGTAAGCCCGGGTACCTGCCCAAGAACTGCTGCACCACCAGGTTAAGGACGTGAGCCACACAGGGCACATGGGTCAGTTGTCCCTGTCGGAGGGCGGAGAGGAGGTTGGTGCCATTGTCGCAAACCACCATTCCTGGCTTAAGCTGGCGTGGCGTCGCCGCGTCAACCACCTCTCGGCCTGCCCCTGCAGAGCAGACAGAACCTCTGCCCCAGTGTGGCTCCTGTCCCCCAAACACACCAGCGCAAGCACGGCATGGCATCTTTTTGCCTGCGTACTTGCGTAGCCCCTTGAACGCCTACGGAGCACCGCTGGTTCCGAGGACAAAGCACAGGAAGAGGCCATGGAGGAAGAAGAAGAGGAGGGGGTGGAGGAGAGAGGTGTGTCACAACCAGTAGTAGCATTTTGGAGGCGTGGCGGTGGAACAGCCTCCAACACTATTGCACCTTGTCCTGCATCCTTCCCAGCTGCCAAAAGAGTGACCCAATGGGCCGTGAAAGAAAGGTAACGTCCCTGTCTATGCCTGCTGGACCATGAGTCAGCGGTAATATGCCCAGCGAGGCCAAGACATTGCCTTCCACATGCCGGTAGAGAGCCGGAATCGCCTTCCGTGAGAGAAAGTAGCGTTTGGGAACCTGCCACTGAGGAACCGCACATTGCACAAACTCACGGAAAGGGGCAGAGTCTACCAACTGAAAAGGCAGCAGTTGAAGCGCTAGCAATTTAGCCAAGCTAGCATTCAACCGCTGGGCATGTGGATGGCTGGGAGTGAACTTCTTTCGACGGTCCAGCAGCTGGGGCAGGGAAATTTGCCTGCTAGAATCGGACATCGGTGTACTGCTAGCAGAGTGCCCGCAAGTACTTGGCTGTGACACACCTAATTCTACACCTTCATTCCTCTCAGTGCAGGTTTCAGAGAGGACTGAAGGTATAGTGGGGTTGGAGATCCCAGCTGATGCGGTGCAAGGAGAGGTCCGCTTTGTTCTTTGGTGTGGGTCTTTAAGGTAGGCTTGCTAACGAGCTGCATGGCAGGTCAACATATGTCTGGTCAAGCATGTGGTGCTCAAGCGGCTGATGTTTTGGCCACGCGATATACGCTTGAGACATATGTTGCAAACAGCAGCTGTGCGATCTGATGCACTCGACTCAAAAAAGGCCCACAACAAAGAACTTTTTGAATAACGGGCAGAGGCAGCGCCCTGCACAGGCGGAGCTCTGCGGTGTGATTCAGTCGGTGTGCTGCCCTTACGCTGGCCCCCCGAGGGCATCCTGCCTCGTTGGAGATGTGCCTCCTCCTCATCCTCCTCCTCCTCCTCTCTCCTATTAGGCACCCACGTGGAGTCAGTGACCTCATCATCCCCTCCCTCCTCATCACTGGAGCCAATCTGGCAGTATGCTGCAGCTGCTGGAACATGACTGCCAGATTGGTGTCCTTCTTGAGCATTCCCTCTCTCTGCTCTCACGCTACTGCCTTCCTCTAGCTGGGTATCATCATCAGACCCTTCGAAACGCTGGGCATCCTCCTGGAGCATGTACCCAACACTGTGCTCAAACAGTTCGGGGGACTCCTCAGGAGGACATGGTGGGTCTAGGGAAGGAGTGACTGATGATGACATTGATACCAGGGAAAAGGACGCTTTGGCAGCTGCTTTGCCAGTACCCTGAGCCTGGGTGAGAGAGGATGAGGAGGATGAGGAGGGCTTGGTCATCCACTCTACCAAGTCTTCGGCATGATGCGGCTCAACACGTCCAGCTGCCGAAAAGAAGGACAAGTGTGTCCCATGGCCATGTGCTGATGACAATGCACCGCGTCCATGACCAGCACTGTTGCCCCCAGACACAGAGCCTGCTTGCCCTCTTTTATTGGCTCGTGACTGTCTGCCTCTCTTTGTTGGCCTTCCAGACATAGCAATGGCCTGTAGGGAGATGGGAAAACCAGCAATAAGGGGTAGCTTCAGGTGTATATTTTGCAGGAAGCACACAACGCCCGCTGTAAGTGCTGCAGATGACTGCCTGTGTTACACAACAGGAAAAAACAGCAATAAGGGCTAGCTTCAGGTGTTTATTTTGCAGGAAGTACACTCCGCCCGCTGTAAGTGCTGCAAATGCCTGTTAGTGTAACACAAAAGAAAAAAAGCTCGAGCAATAAGGGCTAGCTTCAGGTGTATAATGTGCAGGAGGCACACTCCGTCCGCTGTAAGTGCTGCAAATGCCTGTTAGTGTAACACACCAGGAAAACACAGCAATACGGGCTAGCTTCAGGTGTATATTTAGCAGGAAGCACACTCCGCCCGCTGTAAGTGCTGCAAATGCCTGTTAGTGTAACACACCAGGAAACACAGCAATACGGGCTAGCTTCAGGTGTATATTTAGCAGGAAGCACACTCCGCCCGCTGTAAGTGCTGCAAATGCCTGTTAGTGTAACACACCAGGAAAACACAGCAATACGGGCTAGCTTCAGGTGTATATTTAGCAGGAAGCACACTCCGCCCGCTGTAAGTGCTGCAAATGCCTGTTAGTGTAACACACCAGAAAAACACAGCAATACGGGCTAGCTTCAGGTGTATATTTAGCAGGAAGCACACTCCGCCCGCTGTAAGTGCTGCAAATGCCTGTTAGTGTAACACACCAGGAAAACACAGCAACACGGGCTAGCTTCAGGTGTATATTTAGCAGGAAGCACACTCCACCAGCTGTAAGTGCTGCAAATGCCTGTTAGTGTAACACACCAGGAAAACACAGCAATGCGGGCTAGCTTCAGGTGTATATTTAGCAGGAAGCACACTCCGCCCGCTGTAAGTGCTGCAAATGCCTGTTAGTGTAACACACCAGGAAAACACAGCAATACGGGCTAGCTTCAGGTGTATATTTAGCAGGAAGCACACAACGCCCGCTGTAAGTGCTGCAGATGACTGCCTGTGTTACACAACAGGAAAAAACAGCAATAAGGGCTAGCTTCAGGTGTTTATTTTGCAGGAAGTACACTCCGCCCGCTGTAAGTGCTGCAAATGCCTGTTAGTGTAACACAAAAGAAAAAAAGCTCGAGAAATAAGGGCTAGCTTCAGGTGTATAATGTGCAGGAGGCACACTCCGTCCGCTGTAAGTGCTGCAAATGCCTGTTAGTGTAACACACCAGGAAAACACAGCAATACGGGCTAGCTTCAGGTGTATATTTAGCAGGAAGCACACTCTGCCCGCTGTAAGTGCTGCAAATGCCTGTTAGTGTAACACACCAGGAAAACACAGCAATACGGGCTAGCTTCAGGTGTATATTTAGCAGGAAGCACACTCCGCCCTCTGTAAGTGCTGCAAATGCCTGTTAGTGTAACACACCAGGAAAACACAGCAATACGGGCTAGCTTCAGGTGTATATTTAGCAGGAAGCACACTCCGCCCGCTGTAAGTGCTGCAAATGCCTGTTAGTGTAACACACCAGGAAAACACAGCAATACGGGCTAGCTTCAGGTGTATATTTAGCAGGAAGCACACTCTGCCCGCTGTAAGTGCTGCAAATGCCTGTTAGTGTAACACACCAGGAAAACACAGCAATACGAGCTAGCTTCAGGTGTATATTTAGCAGGAAGCACACTCCGCCCTCTGTAAGTGCTGCAAATGCCTGTTAGTGTAACACACCAGGAAAACACAGCAATACGGGCTAGCTTCAGGTGTATATTTAGCAGGAAGCACACTCCGCCCGCTGTAAGTGCTGCAAATGCCTGTTAGTGTAACACATCAGGAAAACACAGCAATGCGGGCTAGCTTCAGGTGTATATTTAGCAGGAAGCACACTCCGCCCGCTGTAAGTGCTGCAAATGCCTGTTAGTGTAACACACCAGGAAAACACAGCAATACGGGCTAGCTTCAGGTGTATATTTAGCAGGAAGCACACAACGCCCGCCGTAAGTGCTGCAGATGACTGCCTGTGTTACACAACAGGAAAAAACAGCAATAAGGGCTAGCTTCAGGTGTTTATTTTGCAGGAAGTACACTCCGCCCGCTGTAAGTGCTGCAAATGCCTGTTAGTGTAACACAAAAGAAAAAAAGCTTGAGCAATAAGGGCTAGCTTCAGGTGTATAATGTGCAGGAGGCACACTCCGTCCGCTGTAAGTGCTGCAAATGCCTGTTAGTGTAACACACCAGGAAAACACAGCAATACGGGCTAGCTTCAGGTGTATATTTAGCAGGAAGCACACTCCGCCCGCTGTAAGTGCTGCAAATGCCTGTTAGTGTAACACACCAGGAAAACACAGCAATACGGGCTAGCTTCAGGTGTATATTTAGCAGGAAGCACACTCCGCCCGCTGTAAGTGCTGCAAATGCCTGTTAGTGTAACACACCAGGAAAACACAGCAATACGGGCTAGCTTCAGGTGTATATTTAGCAGGAAGCACACAACGCCCGCTGTAAGTGCTGCAGATGACTGCCTGTGTTACACAACAGGAAAAAACAGCAATAAGGGCTAGCTTCAGGTGTTTATTTTGCAGGAAGTACACTCCGCCCGCTGTAAGTGCTGCAAATGCCTGTTAGTGTAACACAAAAGAAAAAAAGCTCGAGCAATAAGGGCTAGCTTCAGGTGTATAATGTGCAGGAGGCACACTCCGTCCGCTGTAAGTGCTGCAAATGCCTGTTAGTGTAACACACCAGGAAAACACAGCAATACGGGCTAGCTTCAGGTGTATATTTAGCAGGAAGCACACTCCGCCCGCTGTAAGTGCTGCAAATGCCTGTTAGTGTAACACACCAGGAAAACACAGCAATACGGGCTAGCTTCAGGTGTATATTTAGCAGGAAGCACACTCTGCCCGCTGTAAGTGCTGCAAATGCCTGTTAGTGTAACACACCAGGAAAACACAGCAATACGGGCTAGCTTCAGGTGTATATTTAGCAGGAAGCACTCTCCGCCCGCTGTAAGTGCTGCAAATGCCTGTTAGTGTAACACACCAGGAAAACACAGCAATGCGGGCTAGCTTCAGGTGTATATTTAGCAGGAAGCACACTCCGCCCGCTGTAAGTGCTGCAAATGCCTGTTAGTGTAACACACCAGGAAAACACAGCAATACGGGCTAGCTTCAGGTGTATATTTAGCAGGAAGCACACAACGCCCGCTGTAAGTGCTGCAGATGACTGCCTGTGTTACACAACAGGAAAAACAGCAATAAGGGCTAGCTTCAGGTGTTTATTTTGCAGGAAGTACACTCCGCCCACTGTAAGTGCTGCAAATGCCTGTTAGTGTAACACAAAAGAAAAAAGCTCGAGCAATAAGGGCTAGCTTCAGGTGTATAATGTGCAGGAGGCACACTCCGTCCGCTGTAAGTGCTGCAAATGCCTGTTAGTGTAACACACCAGGAAAACACAGCAATACGGGCTAGCTTCAGGTGTATATTTAGCAGGAAGCACACTCCGCCCGCTGTAAGTGCTGCAAATGCCTGTTAGTGTAACACACCAGGAAAACACAGCAATGCGGGCTAGCTTCAGGTGTATATTTAGCAGGAAGCACACTCCGCCCGCTGTAAGTGCTGCAAATGCCTGTTAGTGTAACACACCAGGAAAACACAGCAATAGGGGCTAGCTTCAGGTGTATATTTAGCAGGAAGCACACTCCGCCCGCTGTAAGTGCTGCAAATGCCTGTTAGTGTAACACACCAGGAAAACACAGCAATACGGGCTAGCTTCAGGTGTATATTTAGCAGGAAGCACACAACGCCCGCTGTAAGTGCTGCAGATGACTGCCTGTGTTACACAACAGGAAAAAACAGCAATAAGGGCTAGCTTCAGGTGTTTATTTTGCAGGAAGTACACTCCGCCCGCTGTAAGTGCTGCAAATGCCTGTTAGTGTAACACAAAAGAAAAAAAGCTCAAGCAATAAGGGCTAGCTTCAGGTGTATAATGTGCAGGAGGCACACTCCGTCCGCTGTAAGTGCTGCAAATGCCTGTTAGTGTAACACACCAGGAAAACACAGCAATACGGGCTAGCTTCAGGTGTATATTTAGCAGGAAGCACACTCCGCCCGCTGTAAGTGCTGCAAATGCCTGTTAGTGTAACACACCAGGAAAACACAGCAATACGGGCTAGCTTCAGGTGTATATTTAGCAGGAAGCACACTCCGCCCGCTGTAAGTGCTGCAAATGCCTGTTAGTGTAACACACCAGGAAAACACAGCAATGCGGGCTAGCTTCAGGTGTATATTTAGCAGGAAGCACACTCCGCCCGCTGTAAGTGCTGCAAATGCCTGTTAGTGTAACACACCAGGAAAACACAGCAATACGGGCTAGCTTCAGGTGTATATTTAGCAGGAAGCACACTCCGCCCGCTGTAAGTGCTGCAAATGCCTGTTAGTGTAACACACCAGGAAAACACAGCAATACGGGCTAGCTTCAGGTGTATATTTAGCAGGAAGCACACTCCGCCCGCTGTAAGTGCTGCAAATGCCTGTTAGTGTAACACACCAGGAAAACACAGCAATACGGGCTAGCTTCAGGTGTATAATGTGCAGGAGGCACACTCCGTCCGCTGTAAGTGCTGCAAATGCCTGTTAGTGTAACACACCAGGAAAACACAGCAATACGGGCTAGCTTCAGGTGTATATTTAGCAGGAAGCACACTCCGCCCGCTGTAAGTGCTGCAAATGCCTGTTAGTGTAACACACCAGGAAAACACAGCAATACGGGCTAGCTTCAGGTGTATATTTAGCAGGAAGCACACTCCGCCCGCTGTAAGTGCTGCAAATGCCTGTTAGTGTAACACACCAGGAAAACACAGCAATACGGGCTAGCTTCAGGTGTATATTTAGCAGGAAGCACACTCCGCCCGCTGTAAGTGCTGCAAATGCCTGTTAGTGTAACACACCAGGAAAACACAGCAATACGGGCTAGCTTCAGGTGTATATTTAGCAGGAAGCACACTCCGCCCGCTGTAAGTGCTGCAAATGCCTGTTAGTGTAACACACCAGGAAAACACAGCAATACGGGCTAGCTTCAGGTGTATATTTAGCAGGAAGCACACTCCACCCGCTGTAAGTGCTGCAAATGCCTGTTAGTGTAACACACCAGGAAAACACAGCAATACGGGCTAGCTTCAGGTGTATATTTAGCAGGAAGCACACTCCGCCCGCTGTAAGTGCTGCAAATGCCTGTTAGTGTAACACACCAGGAAAACACAGCAATACGGGCTAGCTTCAGGTGTATATTTAGCAGGAAGCACACTCCGCCCGCTGTAAGTGCTGCAAATGCCTGTTAGTGTAACACACCAGGAAAACACAGCAATACGGGCTAGCTTCAGGTGTATATTTAGCAGGAAGCACACTCCACCCGCTGTAAGTGCTGCAAATGCCTGTTAGTGTAACACACCAGGAAAACACAGCAATACGGGCTAGCTTCAGGTGTATATTTAGCAGGAAGCACACTCCGCCCGCTGTAAGTGCTGCAAATGCCTGTTAGTGTAACACACCAGGAAAACACAGCAATACGGGCTAGCTTCAGGTGTATATTTAGCAGGAAGCACACTCCGCCCACTGTAAGTGCTGCAAATGCCTGGTAGTGTAACACACCAGGAAAACACAGCAATACGGGATAGCTTCAGGTGTATATTTAGCAGGAAGCACACTCCGCCCGCTGTAAGTGCTGCAAATGCCTGTTAGTGTAACACACCAGGAAAACACAGCAATACGGGATAGCTTCAGGTGTATATTTAGCAGGAAGCACACTCCGCCCGCTGTAAGTGCTGCAAATGCCTGTTAGTGTAACACACCGGGAAAACACAGCAATAAGGGCTAGCTTCAGGTGTATACTGTGCAGGAGGCTTAGCAACAATGACACTGTCCCCTGCCTATCCTTCTCTCTCCCTGCACATAAGGTTTATCATAGAATATGACACTGACACTCTCCCTGCCTATCCTTCTCTCTCCCTGCACACAAGGTTTAGCAAGGAATATGACACTGACACTGTCCCCTGCCTATCCTTCTCTCACTGCACACAAGGTTTAGCAAAGAATATGACACTGACACTCTCCCTGCCTATCCTTCTCTCTCCCTGCACACAAGGTTTAGCAAAGAATATGACACTGACACTGTCCCCTGCCTATCCTTCTCTCTCCCTGCACACAAGGTTTAGCAAAGAATATGACACTGACACTCTCCCTGCCTATCCTTCTCTCTCCCTACACACAAGAATAGCACAAAGAATAGCACAATGACACTGTCCCTGCCTATCCTTCTCTTTCCCTGCGCCGGAACACACTCCACAAGGCCGCCGCGCTGGCGGCCTTTTATAGTGTGGGGCGTGTGCTAAACCCCCTCAACTGTAATTGGCCACAGGCAACCTGCCTGTGGCTAAATATGGCTCTCCTAGCTGCTGGCGCTGTGATTGGCCAAGCATGCGGGGTCACAGTGCATGCTTGGCCAATCACAGCGCCGGGATTGCACTGCGATGACGCAGTGTATTGTGGGCCGTTCGCGTCACTCGAATTTGGCGCGAACGGCCCAAATAGTTTGATCTTCGTTGAACGATCGAACAGCCGATGTTCGAGTCGAATGTATGTTCGACTCGAACACCGAGCTAATCCCTACTCTTCATCCCACACCACTGCCTCCCACTACTAGAACTATAATGCTTATACTGGGCAGGAGATCACTACGCCACACAGAGCAGAAGGCAGGTACAAGAACAAGGTTTTCAGCATTCGGTCAGCAGTGGGACACGAAATCCATGTGTCCTGCAAAATCTGCAACTGTTGGGAGGTAGTCTGACATGATTACCTCAGTGCTGTTCTCTGCATCATTGAACTGTGAGTGCAGGGGGCTATGGTGACCTGGGACCTTTATTATTGCTGTTACTATACTAAGGCAAACCATCAATTATATTCCTTTTAATATTATACTGTATATATGGAGTATATACCTCTTTATGCAATCATAAATGTTACTTTCCAAAATTTGTATCTTTTACAATGAAAGGTAAAACACTGTATAGAAATTATGGTAACATAAGTAAAGCTTATGCAAGTGTTTATTTTCTCCGGTACAAGAGTTTATTTTGTTATGAATGATTTGGCGTGTATCATGAAAGTGCATGTAAAAAAACTAAATATTTCATTACAGCCCCGCTATGCAGCCCTCTCAGTGTTTTATTCAGGGCTTCAGTAATGTGAAACCTTATGATTAACTGAAATATGATTTTCAAAGAACAAAGTATCAGCACATGTAAAAGCAGCTGGCGAGAATGGCGAGAAGGAAGAAAAAGCACGCTTTTCCTAGGGTGGCCCAGGACAGGGTTACAGCAGGCTGGGGACAAATATGAATAGCTACATTTTCAGTAAATGAAACTGACAGTGGATGGATGGATTAGAATTTATGTTTTATTGAAAAATATGGATGAGTTTTTGACATTTGTCTTTCTCTTTCTCTCTCTCTCTCCCTCTCTCTTTCTCTGTTCTCTCTCTCTTCTATTATCTTCCCTCTCTCTTGTTTTTCTCTCTCTCTTTCTCCCTCTCTCTCCTCTCTCATCTCTCCCTCCCTCTCTCTCTTTCTCTCTTCTCTCTCTCTCTTCTATTCTCTTCCCTCTCTCTTGTTTCTCTCTCTCCCTTTCTTTCTCTCTCTCCCTCTCTCTCCTCTCTCATCTCTCCCCTCTCTCTCTTCTATTCTCTTCTCTCCCTCGTCTCTCGTGTCTCTCTCCCTCTCATCTCTTTCTCTACTATTCTCTAGTCTTCTCTATCTCTCCACCATTCTCTTCCCTGTCTCGTCCCTCTCTCTCATATCTCTCTCTCTCCCATTCTATTCTCTCTCTCCCTTGTTTCTCTCTCCCCCCTCTCTCTCTCTCTCTCTTCTATCCTCTTCTCTCTCTCGTCTCTCTCTCTCCCATTCTCTTCTCTCTCCCTTGTTTCTCTCTCTCTCTCCCCCTCTCTCTCATCTCTCTCTCTCTCTTCTATCCTCTTCTCTCTCTCTCTCTCTCGTCTCTCTCTCATCTCTCTCTCTCACTCTACTCTTCTCTACTCTCGCTCTCTCTCTTTCTCTTCTCTGGTCTTCTCTTTTCTTCTCTTCTCTTTCTCTCCCTGTCTCTCTATCTTCTCTTCTCTCTCTCTGGTTTCTCTCTCTCTCTCCCTCTCTCTCCTCTCTCTCGACCCCCTCTCTCTCTCCCCTCTCATCTCTCACTCTCTTTCTCCTATTCTCTTCTCTTCTCCCCCTATCTCTCTCCTATTCTCTGTCTCACCCCCCCTCTCTCTCCCATATCTCTCTCTCTCTCTCCTATTCTCATCTCTCTCTCCTATTCTCTTCTCTCTCTCCCTCCCCCCATTCTCTCTTTCTCTCTCTCTCTATCTCCCTCTCTCGCCTATTTTCTTCTCTGTCTCGTCCCTCCCATCTCCCTCTCTCCATCTCTTTCAGCTCTCTCTCTCTCCCTCTCTTATGTTCTCATTGTCACTTTTATCTTTTACATCATTACTAAAATAACTGCTGTCACAGGAGGTAGCATGCTTGCTATCAGACATTAAAGTGAAGATGAACCTTTGCAGTACTTCCAAATTTGCCTTGAATGGTGTTTTTTTTCTATTGCCTTAGGGCAGGACGTTTTTGCAGCGACCTTTGTAGTTCCCTTACACCCTGCCCTGTAATTGTTGAAGTTGGAGCTTCTTGAACAATTGCTGGTATTGAATGTATTTCTAACAGACACATGTAGAAGTTACTAGTACATTACCAAGAATAACACCCCTCTGCATGCCTTTATGCAAGCACACACGCTTCCACCCACAAACACACACACACACACACACACACTTTTCAATGCTTAGAATGAACCCTAAGTAAGCAAACAGTTTACAGTTTAACTTTTGCAGCGGGGGGACACCATGGAGAATTTTCAAATTTCCAGGAGTTTCCTGGAGTTGGGCTGTAAGAGAATTCTTATTTTTTCAATTGATATAGAAGTTTACTGAATGCCCAAGAAAATCAGCAAATGTATTTTACAGTATACAGCATATTCAGAACAGTATACTGTATTTTCATTTAAAATACATTTTTACTCAAATTCCATGTAAATGTACCAATGTAAGTAAAAAAGAGTGGTAAGGATGACACATCATCAAATAATCAACAATGAAAAGTACCTTTGGGACCTTGTTTTAACACAATTATAGTGGTTCTTTGATATCCTTAGCCATTCCCCTTTATGTTTTTGGTAATAATTTAATAATAGAGACAACATTTTTTATTATTGTTGTGACAGCAGGAAGGTAAAGTCACCTGGTTGCATCCAGGGGGGTAGATATATTTCGCCCAGATTCAGGCTTTACGCCGACTTATACAACTAGGTGGAGAGTTGTATAAGGCTAGTGGGCTCATGGATGACTCATACCTCTAGGGAGAGTGTGGGGCGTCGTACAGACAGGGAGTTGATGAGGCCAGGTGAAGCTTGTCAGCTCATTTAGGCCTCTATAAAAAATCCCAGATTCATTAGGTGTTAGCTCATGCCTGGAACCAGACCTGTGTGGACTGTCTAGGGAGAGTGAACCCCTGTGCGGTGAGGCAAAGCCTGTGTGGCTATTTGTTTGGACTTTAACTAAACCAGGGACTTAGGGACTAGGACAGCACTAGGCTGATCCCAGTTGTTAGTTAGGAAACCTGTATGTTTAGTCAGAGGTCAACTTGACCAGGATTTATTTTGGTTATGTTTCTTTTGCTTTGCTGTGTTTTGTCACTGTAAATAGAAAATAAACCGCACCTTTTTTGATTTTGAAAACCACAACCTCCGTTTGCTGGGCCTGTTTTGTGTGGGGAGCCCATCCCGGGGGTCACACACACCCGCTGCCGAGCTAACCCCCTCACAGTTGGTGGAGAACCAGTGGCAGTTTTTTTTAAGCCAGCATGGAGGAGATACTGAAGCAGCTGGCTCTAGCAAATGCCAATCAACAGCAGACAAATGCAGGTTTGCAAAGGAGCCTTGCAGCCCAGCAGCAGACAAACGCAACTTTGCAACAGAGTCTGGAGGCTCAGCAACGAGCCCAGCAGCAATCTGAGGCCCGCTTCATAGACCTGTTGCAGAAGCAAGAGCAGAGACTACAACAACAGATGGAAGCAGTAATGCAGCAACGTCCGCAGACCAGTGAGGAAAGCCGTCCCACTAATACCGCGTCCTTTGGGGTGAGTCGTTTATTGACAAAAATGACTGGAGAGGATGATCCAGAGGTATTTTTGACCACATTTGAAAGGACCGCTGAAAGAGAAAAGTGGCCTGAGGAGCAGTGGGCTGGACTGGTGGCTCCTCTGTTAACTGGTGAATCGCAGAAAGCTTACTATGACCTAGAGCCTAACCAAGCAAAAGACTATGTGATGCTAAAAGCTGAAATATTGGCAAGGCTGGGTGTCACCCAGGCTGTCCGGGCTCAGCGTGTGCATAACTGGACTTTCCAGCTTGGAAAACCCCCCAGGTCTCAAATGTATGATCTCATTCACCTGAGCAGAAAGTGGCTACAGCCAGAGACTTTGTCCGCACCAAAGATTGTGGAACGTGTTGTAATGGATCGGTTTTTTGAGAGCTCTTCCTACTGCCATCCAAAAGTGGGTAAGCCATGGAGACCCAGAGACGGCCGATGGTCTTGTGGATCGTGTGGAGAAATACTTGGCTACAGAGAACCTGACGGCCTCTTCCAGAGACACTCGGACTTTCCACCCTAAGACCAGACCATCCCCAGGGGCGGATAAGAGGATTCCAAGGGGTGAGGGTGGAGAGAGTGAGAGGGTGGGAGCTCTACCCCAAGTTTGGCGAGAACAGCCTGGGAAATCAGCGGCTCAAGAGGCGGCAAGAAGGATCGTTTGCTACCGCTGCCGGCAAGCGGGACATATTGCAGCCAATTGCCCGGTTGTGGAGGAACCCATGCAGTGTGACTTTCTGACGGGCAGACGTCAGTCGCTGTGTGCGACAGTCGCATGCACTGCCATTCGAGGAACTGAGAAACATTTATGCAAAATGTGTGTTAATGGTAGAAATGTTGTGGTATTGCTGGATTCAGGTAGCCTTGTGACCCTGATAAAGGCTGAGTTAGTTAAAACAGAGGTCTCTGGGAATAGCAAGGTAGCTGTTATTTGTGTGCATGGGGACACCCGAGAGTATCCAGTGACTACAGTGTGTTTCGAGACCCCCAAAGGTACCCTCTCTCATCCAGTGGGCTTAGTATCTCAGTTACCGCATGACGCCATTGTGGGAAGGGATTTTCCGAAGTTCTGGGAACTGTGGGATGATCCTGAGCCCCTCACTGGTGCCCCTATGTACCAGGAATGTGATAGCCAGAACCCCCCTGAGAGTGGTGAGGACTCTCCGGAATTTCCCTTATCAGTATTGGCAGGGGAGACTCAAGAAACTGGAGAGGAGTCCACCTCCTCAGACGAAAACCTACCGTCTGTGGAGTTTTCTGATCTTGAGGTTCACAGGGAAAACTTTGCCACAGAACAGTTGAAAGACCCCGCCCTAATAAAGGCACGGGAAAACGTAGTGAAAATAGATGGCGAGTTAGTAAACCCAGATAATACCTGCACTTACCCATACTTCAGCGTAGAGAAGGACCTACTGTATCGGGTGGCAAAAAGGGCAGAAGAAACCGTTGAGCAGCTTGTGGTGCCCAAACCTTACAGGAAGTTGGTGTTGGAGTTGGCCCATGGGCACATTCTTGGAGGTCATCTGGGGACAGAGAAAACCCGAGAGAGGGTATTACAGAGATTCTA
The DNA here is from genome assembly GCA_029206835.1 of Rana muscosa. Lineage (NCBI taxonomy): Eukaryota > Metazoa > Chordata > Amphibia > Anura > Ranidae > Rana > Rana muscosa. The sequence continues at coordinate 928,350,082 of CM055116.1, read as the reverse complement.
TTGGCCGGGGGTGATGAAGGACGTAGAAAATTATTGTTCCTCCTGCCCTGTGTGTCAGAGGTTGGCCCCGATGCCACATTTCCGTAGCCCGCTGGTCCCTCTACCCATCATTGAGGTCCCGTTTGAGAGGATCGCCATGGATTTGGTAGGTCCTATAATCAAGTCCGCTAGGGGGCACCAGTACATATTAGTTATAATGGACTATGCCACCCGTTATCCAGAAGCGATCCCTCTCCGAAATACCTCGGCCAAAACCATAGCCAAAGAGCTATCTCTTGTTTTTAGCCGGGTGGGTATTTGTAAAGAACTGCTTACGGACCAAGGTACACCCTTTATGTCCCGGGTTATGAAAGAGCTGTGTAAATTGTTCAAAGTGACGCAATTGCGTACGTCTGTGTATCACCCCCAAACCGATGGGCTGGTTGAAAGATTCAACAAAACCCTAAAACAAATGTTGAAGAAAGTGGTGGATAGAGATGGAAAGGATTGGGACTGTTTACTTCCTTATTTGATGTTTGCTATTAGGGAGGTGCCCCAATCCTCTACGGGATTCTCCCCCTTTGAGTTACTGTATGGGAGACACCCAAGAGGGCTGTTGGCTATTGCCAAGGAAACTTGGGAAAGTGAGAGTTCTCCCCACAGGAGTGTGATTGAGCATGTCGCCCTGATGCAAGATCGAATTGCACAGGTAATGCCCATCGTGAAGGAACATTTGGCCCAAGCGCAGTTGGCACAGCAGAGAGTGTACAACCGTGGAGCCAAGACCCGTACCTTTTCCCCGGGGGATAGGATATTGGTACTTGTCCCTACGGTTGAAAGTAAATTCCTTGCCAAATGGCAAGGCCCCTACGAGATAATGGAAAAAGTGAGCGAAGTGAATTACAAGGTCAGACAACCAGGAAGGCGAAAGCCCGAACAGATCTATCACGTTAATCTGTTGAAAGCCTGGAGGGATAGAGAGTCCCTAGTCGCAGACACTTGGTCACCAGCTCAAACTGGTTGCGTGATTCCTGAGGTTGGAATAGCAGCCACCTTGTCACAACCCCAACAACAGGAGGTTAAGGAGTTTGTGCTTCGCAACAAGGAGGTATTCTCTGAGCTGCCGGGACAAACATCTGGGGTAGAGCATGACATCATTACCCCGCCCGGTGAAAGGGTGAAGTTAAAACCCTATCGGATCCCAGAGGCTCGACGGGAGGCAATACGGGAGGAAGTACAGAAAATGCTGAACTTAGGGGTGATAGAGGAGTCCCAAAGTGATTGGTCTAGTCCCATCGTGTTGGTGCCTAAACCGGATGGGAGCTGGCGATTTTGTAACGATTTTCGTCAGTTGAACAAAGTTACAAAATTTGACACCTACCCCATGCCACGTATAGATGAGTTGATCGACCGGCTGGGAACAGCCCGATACATGACGACTCTTGACCTCACAAAAGGGTATTGGCAAATCCCCCTGGCCAAGTCGGCCAAAGAGAAAACCGCATTTGTAACCCCAGACGGGGCGTTCCAATATAAAAGAATGCCGTTCGGGTTACAGAATGCGCCGGCCACATTCCAGCGGAAAATGGACCAGATGCTGAGGCCCCATCGGAAGTATGCTGCGGCTTACCTGGATGACGTAATTGTCCATAGCACAGATTGGGCCTCACATCTGCCAAAAGTGCAAGCAGTCCTGGACTCTGTTCGGGAAGCGGGGTTTACGGCTAACCCCAAGAAGTGTACCATTGGGCAGGAGGAGGCCAAATATCTTGGGTACACCATTGGGAGGGGAGTAATAAAACCCCAACTCAACAAAGTCGAGGCCATCCAGAGTTGGCCACGTCCCAACAGCAAGAAGCAGGTACGAGCCTTTCTGGGAATCGCTGGGTATTATCGGCGATTCATTCCCCACTTTGCTTCTAAGGCTGTGCCCCTAACCAACCTGACGAAGGGGAAAGGGTCGGTCATGATTAAATGGACCCCCGAGGCTGAGGCAGCATTCCAATTCTTGAAACAAGCCTTATGTAGCCAGCCAGTGTTGTACTCACCCGACTTCTCTAAAGACTTTGTCGTACAAAGTGATGCGTCAGATGTGGGGTTAGGAGCAGTATTGTCCCAGGTCTGGAACGGGGAAGAGCACCCAGTCATTTACCTCAGCAGGAAGTTGAAGTCCCATGAGGTAAATTACGCCACCGTTGAAAAGGAGTGTTTAGCGGTGAAGTGGGCTCTAGATTCCCTTCGGTACTACCTGCTAGGTAGGCACTTTGACATGGTTACGGATCACGCTCCGTTAAAGTGGATGGCTCAAAACAAGGAAACAAATAGAAGAGTGAATAGGTGGTTCCTGGCCCTCCAGGAATTCAACTTCACAGTAAAGCATCGCCCTGGCGTTCAAATGGGGAATGTGGATGCTTTGTCTCGAGTACATGAATGCCTGATTGCTGGTGTTCCAACCCCGAGGTTAAAACAAGAGGGGGGGGTATGTGACAGCAGGAAGGTAAAGTCACCTGGTTGCATCCAGGGGGGTAGATATATTTCGCCCAGATTCAGGCTTTACGCCGACTTATACAACTAGGTGGAGAGTTGTATAAGGCTAGTGGGCTCATGGATGACTCATACCTCTAGGGAGAGTGTGGGGCGTCGTACAGACAGGGAGTTGATGAGGCCAGGTGAAGCTTGTCAGCTCATTTAGGCCTCTATAAAAAATCCCAGATTCATTAGGTGTTAGCTCATGCCTGGAACCAGACCTGTGTGGACTGTCTAGGGAGAGTGAACCCCTGTGCGGTGAGGCAAAGCCTGTGTGGCTATTTGTTTGGACTTTAACTAAACCAGGGACTTAGGGACTAGGACAGCACTAGGCTGATCCCAGTTGTTAGTTAGGAAACCTGTATGTTTAGTCAGAGGTCAACTTGACCAGGATTTATTTTGGTTATGTTTCTTTTGCTTTGCTGTGTTTTGTCACTGTAAATAGAAAATAAACCGCACCTTTTTTGATTTTGAAAACCACAACCTCCGTTTGCTGGGCCTGTTTTGTGTGGGGAGCCCATCCCGGGGGTCACACACACCCGCTGCCGAGCTAACCCCCTCACATTGTGCATGATTTTTTTAATCATGACTGTACTTTGTTGTGATGCGCAAAAGAGGGGGGGAGGGGGGGTTAGTGACACGGGATGTGGTCATCATTGTTGCTTAGTCTATTAATCTGTATCATGCTAAATGGTAAAGATTTCCTATGAGCAGCACTTTAAACATTGCAGCTCCCATCACCATGCAGTTGAGTTGAGTTGACCTTGTCGCTGTACATCTTGTAAACCATCACACACTGCGACTCTGTTAGAAGATCCTATAAAAAGACTGTTTAATTACAGTACTGGTTAGTATGTCTGTGTTTAAAACTCCACGTGTGACCGCATGCATTTTAAAATAAAGAGTTATTTTGTGACACATTATTATTTTAATAGTTACATAGAACAAGGAAACACAGAAAAGTGACTGCAGAAAACGTTCAAGACAAAAAACAAGTAGAAAAAGACCAAGTTATCCATCGCATATGCCCTTTAGTTCACTAGAGTTCATTTACCAGATGAAGCGCAGATGAACTCCAGGCCAACAGCTAAATGTACACGTACAGTATAGGTTGTTTTAGTTCCCAAAGGTTTTATAATTTTTTTGGGCTCTCTTAAAACTTACACAGTCTTCCAGACCGCACAGTCGGTTTGGTCTTCATACTATTTCCGTTTGCAGATAGAAGGAATGTAAAATGATTTTGTACATATTTTCTTTATTTTTATTATTATTATTATTCTACAGGATTTATATAGCACCAACAGTTTGCGCAGCGCTTTACAACATGAGGGCAGACAGTACTGTTACAATTCAATTCAATACAAGAGGAATCTGAGGGCCCTGCTCATTAGAGCTAACAATCTAGAACAGGGTTTCTCAACTCCAGTCCTCAAGGCGCCCCAACAGGTCATGTTTTCAGGCTTTCCATTATTTTGCACAGGGGATGTAATCAGTTTCACTGCCTTAGTAATTACCACAGCTGTTTCATCTGAGGGAAATCCTGAAAACATGACCTGTTGGTGCGCCTTGAGGACTGGAGTTGAGAAACACTGATCTAGAAGGAAGGGTCAAGTGATACAAAAGGTAATAACTGTGTGGGATGAGCTAATGAAGAAACTTAAATTACAGTTGTTAGATGTGGGCAGGATAGGGTTCTCTGAAGAGAAGGGTTTTCAGGGATCGTCTAAAAGCAATCAGAGTAGGAGATAATCGGACAGATTAGGGTAAGGAGTTCCATAGGATGGGAGAGGCTCGGTTAAATGTCAGTACTCATCGTTCCACAGTGGCTCACCTGTTGATCTTCTCCTGCTCATCAGTCAAGCCCACAGCCAGCCCCTTCTGGGGCTAAAATGCCTTGTTAATTTCTTCAAATGCCTTCTCCTGGTCAACATATCTAGAGAATCTCTGCTGTGTTCCTGTTGAAGACTTGCCTGGCTGATGTCCCCTCTGGGTCCTGATCCTGTCTGCTGCCTCTGACTATGCTGATCCCTGGTTTCCTGATTTCCTGACTTGTTCTGACTACCAGATTTGGCTACTGAACCCTAGCTATGTTTTGAGTACATTTACCAGTTGTACCATTTTTACCATTTTATTAAAAGGTGTGAATTTTACTGCATTTTCTGTCTCCGTTTCATGGTTCCTGACAGTAGGCGAAGGCCATGAATTCAGAAGATGCAGGCAATCCACCTAGTGGTAATATTGTTTCCAGGTTTATTGAGCAGGATTACCGCATGGATCAGTTTGCCATAGCGTTACAGATGCTCCTGATTTGCACTGTTCACCTGGATCCTCCCACTGTGGCTGTTCAGGTACAACATGTGTTGTAGGCCATCCCTGCTGCTGTGCCATCCCTGCTGCTCAAATATTAATGTCTGGTTCCGCTCTACTTCCCCAGAGATTTAGGGCAATCCAGTTCAATGCAGAGGGTTTCTCAACCAGGTTGGGATATACTTTGAGATGCTGCCCCAGGCGTTCCTCACGGACAGAAGCAAAGTAGGCTTCATTATTTCTTTGCTGTCTGATAGAGCCTTGGCCTGGGCAAACCCTCTATGGGAGATGCAAAAACCCATTGTCCTGAGTTACCCAGAGTTTGTGGCTTCCTTTAAAAGGGTATTTGACGTTCCTGCACGCTCCATTTCTGCTGCCAAGAGCCTATGTCCGTCAAACAGAGTACGAAAACTGTTGCTGATTACGCCATTGAATTCTGTCTGGCAGCAGAGGTCACTTGGAACAATGAGGCCCTCGTGGCTGCTTTTCTCAATGTCTCTCAGATAACATCAAAGATGAGGTAGCAGCCCAAGACATACCTATAGATCTGCAGAAGTTGATTATGTTTGCCTTTCTCATTGACTCCAGACTCTGAGAGAGACCTTTCTTTAAGGAGTGCTTGTGGAAGCCTCCTGTATGTTTGGCTCTGAGCTTTGCAGTCCCACCCTTGCCTCCCTCACCTCCAATGCCTCCTGGTACTGAGTCCACCAATGAAGTAAAACCCATGCAGTTGGGCTTCACACATCTCTCTGCAGATGACAGGGCCTTTAGGAGGAGGGAGAGATTGTGCCTTTATTGAACTTCTTGAAGTCTTGTCCTAAACATCTGGGAAACGCTTGCACCTGAGGTCCTGTAGGGGACAGACCTTAGGTGGCGTTGTTACATCCCCAGTTACCTTGAAGGTTAAGCCTCTAGAGTCGTCCATCGTTACACAGGCTCTAATCCACTCTGGGGCTGCAGCCCTGTTCATAGCTATAATTTTGGCTCTTAAGGAATGGAGGCATCTCCTCAAAGGTACCACTGTGCTGTTCCTTATTTTGTCTGACCATAAGAATCTCACATTCTTGTCTGAGGCTAAATGCTTATTTCCCAGAAGAGCGCGGTGGGTTCTTTTTCTGTCAAGCTTCAATTACATAGTCTCATTATTACCAGGTTCTAAGAATGTAAGGGCTGACTCATTGTCGCAACAGTTTTCCTCCGCTTCCAAGATTGAGTCGTGCCTGTTCCTGTAATACCTCTCAATCCCATTCTGGCTACTGTACTCACCAGTCTCACCGCCGCTCAGATACAGTCTCCTCCCGAGAAACCTGGTGACCGCTGCTTTGTCCCTGAGATTCTCCGCACTGCTTTGCTCCAGACTTACCATTCTCCCAAAGCAGCTGGCCACCCAGGGACGAATCAACTCATTTGGGCTATTTCTCAACAATTCTGTTGGTCTAGTCTCCACGCTGATGTAACCGCCTTTGTAGCTGCTTGTTCCGTGTGTGCACAGAGTAAGACACCACAACACCATCCAGTTGGCCTCCTACAACCCATACCCTATCGAGAGAGGCCTTGGACCCACCTGTCTATGGATTTTATTGTGGAGTTACCCAACTCCCAGGGCAAAACAGTTATTCTTATTGTGGTTGACCGGTTCTCGAAAATGTCACAAGTTGACCACATCCAAAGAACTGGCGAATTGAATTATGATTTTCAACCATCCATGTTGCCTGACTCATTTGTTCCATAAAGAATTCCTGCGTTAGAGGTGCATCTCCGCGACGTGCCAGTGAGAGGTACAGACTCCATGCTGATCGCCGACGCCCACCTGCGTCTTCCTATGAGGTTGGGGAGAGGGTCTGGCTGTCATCTCGTAACCTCCGACTCTGCGTTTTCCCTCACTGAAATGGGCACCCCGATTTATTGGGCCTTTCCGTATTCTCCGTAGGATCAACCCAGTGGCTTACGCATTAGACCTTGCTTCTAACATGTGCATTTCAAATGTTTTTCATGTCTCCTTATTAAAACCTTTGGTGTGCAACCGCTTTACCACCTCTGTTCCATGTCCTCGCCTGGTGCAGGTCGAGAACCTTGAAGCGTATGAGATACAATCGATCATTGACTCCCGTAGGTTCCGTGGGTGCATACAGTACCTGGTTCATTGGACAGGGTACGTTCTGGAGGCACACTCTTGGGTCTCATCCTTAGATGTACATGCTCCTGTCCTCCTCCGTGCTTTCCATAGATGTTTTCCCCTCAAACCAGGTGGTCCTCAGAGGGGGAGGGGTCATTGAGGAGGGGGTACTGTCAGGGCTGCCATAGACCGGTCACTGTTGCATTTGTGCGTCTCCCTCACAGGGTGTGGGCCTTCCCAGATTGGGATATACATCTTTAGCTCCGGTTTTGGGTTTTGCGGTTTCCCACTGGCTCCATCTCCCCACCCTTCCACAGCTCCCGGGGGTGATATTAGCTTTGTGGCATGGTTGGCAGTGTGTGCATTCATCCATTCAGTCTTACGGACAGTTCATTATATATCTTTTGATGTATAGGGTATCATACCCATCTGCGTACATATTCATTTGTATATATATATTGTGATCTTCGAAAAGAGTCATTCATATCAGCTAGTAGGCCAGGAGTCCTCTATCATCCGCATCTATATGTGCTCCTCCAGAAGAAGCGAGGCTCTTCTTGTGAAACGCGTCGAGACCTAGCACAGTCATCCTAGACTACTTACAGTCATCTGCATGACGCAATCAGATCTCATGGAAAGGTCTATGATAAAAATGCAATATTGATTCATATGTCGACATTTAATATGTTGTTTTCTTTTTCTTGTATTAATTGTTGTTTTTAAATGTTTGTCAAATAAATCATTTATACTTTTTACCTGAGGTGTGCTCCTTAAAAGTTCCAAGGGCATTTTTGTTTTTTGTTGTGCACATAAGTATTCACAGCCTTTGCTCAATACTTTGTTGAAGCACCTTTGGCACCGATTACAGTCTCAAGTCTTTTTGAATATGATGCTACAAGCTTGGCACACCTATTTTTGGTCAGTTTCTCCCATTCTTCTTTGTAGGACCTCTTAAGCTCCATCAGGTTGGATGGGTAGCATTGGTGCACAACCATTTTCAGATCTCTTCAGAGATGTTCAATCGGGTTTCAAGTCTGGGCTTTGGCTGGGCCACTCAGGGACATTCACAGAGTTGTCCCATAGCCACTCCTTTGTTATCTTGGCTGTGTGCTTAGGGTCGTTGTCCTGTTGGAAAATTAACCTTCTCCCCAGTCTGAGGTCCAGAGCGATTTGGAGCAGGTTTTTATCAGGGATGTCTCTGTACATTGCTGCATTCATCTTTTCCTCAGTCCTGACTAGTCTTCTAGTTCCTGATGCTGAAAAACATCCCCACAGCATGATGCTGCCACCACCATGCTTCACTGTAGACATGGTATTGGCCAGGTGATGAGCAGACATAATACTTGCCATTCAGGCCAAAGAGTTCAATCTTTGTTTCATCAGACCAGAGAATTTTGTTTCTCATGGCCTAAGAGTCCTTCAGCTGCCTTTTAGCAAACTCCAGATGGGCTGTCATGTGCCTTTTACTAAGGAGTGACTTCTGTCTGGTCACTCTAAAATACAGGCCTGATTGGTGAAGTGCTGCAGAGATGGTTGTTCTTCTGGAAGGTCCCCCTCTCTCCACAGAGAAAAGCTGGAGCTCTGTCAGAGTGACCATTGGGTTCTTGGAAACCTCACTGACTAAGCCCCTTCTCCCCTAATTGCTCAGTTTGGCTGGGTAGCCCACTCTAGGAATAGTCCTGGGGGTTCCAAACTTCTTCCATTTATGGATGATGGAGGTCACTGTGCTCATTGGGACCTTCACTGCTGCAGAAATTTTTCTGTACCATTCCCCAGATCTATGTCTCCCTACATTCATGCCCCCTGGAGGTCTACAGACAATTACTTGGACTTCATAGCTTGGTTTGTGCTCTGACATGCACTGTTAACTGTGGAACCTAATAGCGATAGATGTGTGCCTTTCCAAATCATGTTCAATCAACTGAACTTACCACAAGTGGACTCCAATCAAGTTGTAGAAACATCTCAAGGATGATAAGTAGAAACATGATGCACCTGAGCTCAAGTTTGAGTGTCATTGGAAAGGCTGTGAATACTTATGTCCATGTGATTTTTTTTGTTTTTTATTTTGAATAAATTTGCAAAGATTTCAACCAAACTTCTTTAACATTGTCATTATAAGGTATTATTTGTAGAATTTTGAGGAAAATAATGAATTTAACGGGGTTGTAAAGGATATATATATTTTTTTAAAATAACAAACATGTTATACTTACCTCCACTGTGCAGCTCGTTTTGCACAGAGTGGCCCCAAACCTGGTCTTCTGGGGTCTCTCGGCGGCTGTCTCGGCTCCTCCCCGCAAGAAATAACCCCCTTCATGCGAGCTCTCTCCCATGGGGGTTAGTTCTTGCGGCCGCGCTCCCGTGATACAGCCGGCGGCTACAGCCGCTCACTGTATCACTCGGCCCCGCCCCCGGCGCGCCGCGTCATTGGATGGGATTGACAGCAGCGCGAGCCAATGGCTGCGCTGCTATCAATCCATTCACTCTAGCCAGCCAGACTGAGCGGAGAAGAGGATGTCGGGGGCCAGCACAGCAGGTGAACGGGCTCAGGTAAGTAAAATGTGGGGGCTGGGGGGGCCATAACTGTCAGATGTTTTTTCACCTTAATGCATAGGATGCATTAAGATGAAAAAACATGAGGGTTTACTTTCCAGACGCACTGTATGTCAGGCATATAAAACTTAATTTATTCTTGTTTAAAAAATACAAAACTGCTAGATAGTAAAATTTTCTTAGCCAGAAGGAAGCAAAATCTATTTGTCTGCCTTAGCTGCTAAAAATAGTGAATAGAATAAACACATAGGTGTTGAGAGGAAAGCAGCTTACTGTTTAGTGAATTTGATATCTTCTTTAAGAAGCATATCCCAAGCATTAAACATCATCAATTCAAATTTTACCTTCCCCACAAGAAGAAGGAGAACAGATAATATACTAATTAGTAGCAACTACTTCATCAAACTGACAGCATTGCTAATGCAGGATTAGAGCTCACAGTATCCCCAGGGGGTTACATTTATTTTTTATTTATTTTCGCCTGGTTCAGATCTATTGGCTACAAAGAGCTGAGGAGGAATGCTCAGAAGTAAAAAATTCAGTTTCAGGTTTTCATTATGCTGTGCTAACATTCATAAATGCTGGAGATAAAGTCAGATTATTTTTCTCAGCACTGAACAGATATACTTGCCTATACTCTGCATATTTTCTAAGAACTCCTTGATTCAGTATTGACTCAAATAGTCCTTACTGAATTCAGATCCCCAACAGCTCAAAAAGTCTGTGTAAATACCAAAGTTATAAAAGGTTTAAAGGATTGCTTTAAGCACATAAAAACTCCCTTTATATCAATATAATGATGTCACAACAGGACTAGAATACACACCATGTTCACCAGGTAAAGGTGTCGTACCAAGGTGTACATGTACCCCGCTGTACAAGATATAATAAAAAAAATAGTTTCACAGGAAGGATTTTTTATATACTCATTGTGGTATGTCGTCTGTTCTAGTTTCGATAATTCTAGCATTTGTATCGCTATTTTGGACTTATAATTCTATATGCTTAAAAATGAAAGTTTGATTGTTTCACATAATATCCAGTTAGATTTTACCACCCCATGCCATAAAAAAAGAGGTAGCTTTAAATATACTTTAAAGCTAAACTCGGAGGGGTTATTGAAAACGACCCCAATCAGTGTAGCTCATGGATATGCAATTAGCGGACCTCCAGCTGTTGCAAAACTACAAGTCCCATCATGCCTTTGAATGTCATGCTTGTGGCTGTCAGAGTCTTGCTATGCCTCATGGGACTTGTAGTTCTGCAACAGCTGGAGGTCCGCTAATTGCATATCCATGGTGTAGCTCATCCTGTACTGCAAGGGTAAATGCTTGTTTTTGTCTAGGATACCATTTAAAAGCAATTTTTCTTACCTTATCCCTCTGATGCTCTGGGTTGTGGATGCGCTCTCAGCTTCTCCACTTACAATGCAAGACTTCTGGTACTGAATTGTACATGATGACATCAAAGCACTGAAAAGAAGTTACTTCTGGTCATGGGGGACTGGTCGTACGGAAATGAGGTAAAATAAGAAATGAACCTTTGCAGTGCATGGAGATTTCCACTGCATGGGGTAGTTTTGAACTATCCCCCGAAATCCAGCTATAGAATATATCTAAGCTACTTCTTTTTTAGCCTAGGAGTTGGCGACAGGTCATGCGTGATCTTTCTATAGATGGTAATCATTGGATGAGTAGATCACATTTGCGCTGTGCTAACTCCCCATCAAAAGTGCTTTACTTCCCATTTGCAGAGTGGCGTAGGGAAGTAGTTATGAGACATGCCAACCTGTTCTGATGTGCTGGTCCCTACAATCCTCCTTTTGTGTCTATCTCAGGTGCTTGCCTAGGGGGTAGAAGGAAATGGGATGTAATGGTCGTACTGGGGGAAATATTGGTGGCACTGATGGATAATCTAGTTAGTGCAGAGAGGGTGTACTTGTGTTCAGAGTGATAACTGGTAATTGGGCATAGGGGGCATGTCAGGGTACACATGGGTCTACTCTAGGTCATATGCATAAGTATCCACTGTCTGAAATCTGGGTTACAGACTATTGACTCCTGCACTCTGCATTACTTAATCCGGACTTGTGCACTCGTCGTAACTTACTCCTACCTTCTGCACTATGCGTTACATACTACTGACATCTAAGCTATGCATTACTTACTCCTGATCCCTGCACTCTGCGTTACATACTACTGACCTCTAAGCTATGAATTACTTACTCCTGATTCTTGCACTTTCTCGTTACATACTACTGACCTCTAAGCTATGCATTACTTACTCCTGGTCCCTGCACTCTACGTTACATACTACTGACCTCTAAGCTATGAATTACTTACTCCTGATTCTTGCACTTTCTCGTTACATACTACTGACCTCTAAGCTATGCGTTACTTACTCCTGGTCCCTGCACTCTACGTTACATACTATTGACCTCTAAGCTATGCATTACTTATACCCCTTTCACACTGAGCCGCGGGCAGCGTTAGTGGTAAAGTGCCGCTAGTTTTAGCGGTGCTTTACCACTGTTTGAGTGGTGCTATTCGGCTGCTAGCGGGGTGCTTTTAACCTCTGTTAGCGGCCGAGGAAAGGGTTAAATGCGCCCGTGTAACGCCGCTGCCGAAGCACTTTGCAGGCGCTTCAGCAGCGGTGCCCATTCATTTCAATGGGCAGGGGTGGTTTAGGAACGGTGTATACACTGCTCCTCCACTGCCCCAAAGATGCTGTTTGCAGGACTTTTTTTTAACATCCTGCCAGCGCAGCGCCCCAGTGTGAAAGCAGTTTACAGGCGCTATTTTTAGCCTTTTAGCGCCTGAAAAACATCTCAGTGTGAAAGGGGTCTTACTCCTGATCCCTGCACTCTGCGTTACATACTACTGACCTCTAAGCTATACATTACTTACTCCTGGTCCCTGCACTCTGCGTTACATACTACTGACCTATAAGGTTTGCATTACTTACTCCTGATCCCTGCACTTTGCATTATATACTACTACTGCGCTTGAAAAACAATAAAACTGTAAAAAATAAACCCCAAGTGAAATTAAAAAAAATGAACTACCAAAACATTTTCCTTATGCCAAAGTTCAAAATCAAAAGTGAAATGAGCGGTGTTGAGATATATACTCGCAATCAAGTGCAGATCAACCCACTTAGAGATACCACAGTGATCCTCCTCCGCATGCTCATTATAACATGTTTACTAAAATGATTTGACCCTCTGATTAAGATAAGTCAATATAATCTGTTGGTGCGAGCAGCTGGTGGTTTATTATACCTTGGAACGCAATTTTCCCGGACCTCCGTAGTCTGCATTACTTATTCCTGTCCCCTGCATTATGCATTCAATACTACTGAATTCTGTAATTCTTACTTTTGACCCCTGCGCTGTTCTAAACAAAAAGTTTAATACTTTGACGTGCTGAAACCAGCTCATCCAACCAGGTGATAATTCAAAGCAGCCAGCAGGCCAGAATTCAGCCCAGCCAGAAGAGAACTCTGCCCAGCCATCCAGCCCAGCCAAAACTCAGCCCAGCCATCCAGTCCAGGACATAAACCAGCAGTCAGGCTGGAAATCATACCAGCCAGCCAGGCTGGAGCTCAGCCCAGCCAGGCCAAAACTTAGCCCAACCAGCCAGCTAGGTAAAACTCAATCTAGCCAGCCAGGCCAGAACTGAAACCAACCAGCCAGGCTAGAACGTAAGGTGTAACTAAAGACAAAACTTGTTTTTAATTTTGGATGAAGTAGAGAAGGATTAGAACACCTGTCAGATTTTATTGCTGTCTGTGCCCCCCAATAAGGAGATTCAGCCTCTATATTTGTCCTGTTTACCATTATCATTGAAATTAAAGGAAAATCCAGAATTTTGGGTTGTGCCCAGAAAAGTAATAGAGGGGAAATCTTCTAATGGAGACACTAGTTTTGGTGACCTGGGGGTCCCCAAGGAATTCTCTTAATTTTCAGGGATTTTATCTCACTTCTTGTTTGGCTATGGGACAGAAAGTGAAGGAAAATCTCCGTAATGGGACACAAATGGTGAAAAAAATCTTGTTGTAACCCTCCCATGCTCTATCCAAAATTAAAAAAAAAGTTTTGCCTATAGTTGTACTTTAAACCAGCCAACCAGGCCAGAACTCAAACTAGCCAGCAAGCCAGTCCATCCAAGCCTAGCCTAGCAAAATGGTGAATGAAATTGATTGGCAAGTTTCTCACTGAAGCTAAAATGGTAGAATAACTTTATATTTTGTATAGTGACATTTTCTATCATATTTTTCTTTCTTTTAACTGGGATCCTTCTAGATTATCTCCTAGCAATACCCTATCACCCTGGTGATCTCTACCATATTGTTTAATTATATCTCCACCTCTCCAAGTTGCCCACCCCTGAGTCAGGGAATTGATAAAACCTTTTGGAGACATCTTTCATTTCCTGCTCTGTAGACACAAAAGAATGTAGAAAACAGTCTCCATAAAGTGAGAGAATTTACCTCTTAGGCCTAGTTTACACTTGTGGCTGGGAGACGGAAAACATAGGCAGTCAAGTGATGGTTTTCCCTCCCCTGACCACCTCCCTTAACTCTATACAAGGACTGGAGACTTGTAGTCTGCAGCAGCCTTGTTCCAATGTAAATCCAGGCCCACTGGACCAAATATCCCACAATCCCCTGCTTTCTGTAGTGGTCCCTCTAGATCTGCATTCAGGAGATGATGACACAATGACCAGACTAAACACTAGAGGGAAACAAGCTTACTGCAGCTGTTGTTTTACAGCAGGGGTGCCCAACCAGAAGCCCGGGGGCAACATGTGGCCCACGGAGCTCTCTGATGTGGTCCGCGACCTACTGCTCTGGGATGGCTGGTTGGCAGATCACGGATCGCGCATTAGTGTTGTTTATGAAGCCGGTGGTAGAGAAAGCAGGAGGCTGTGGAGCAGAGCAGCATAAAATGCTTCCTGTATAGCGCTGGCTTCTGTCACAGGCAGAGTGATACCAAATATGGGCATATCTGTTCTGCAGTGGTTACTGGGCTGCTTTCAAACTGATCCGCAGGTGCACTGCCTACCTCCAATCCTATCCACTAAAAAAACAGAAGGGGATCCATCCCGTTCCGCCTGGGCGGATCGGATTGTAGGGCCCATAGGGTAGAGTGGGCTGTGTCTGTGTCCGCTCTCCATATGCAGAGTGGACACAACCTGTCATCCGCCCCGCTCCATTCATTGTGGCCCACGACCGTTTACCACGTAAATTAAGTGGCCCTTGCTCTTCAAAAGGTTGGACATCCCTGTTACAGAATGTCGATTACACAGGCAAGTTAGCTGGCACCTGGCTACATAGAAAAAGGTAAACAGTGCCCATATAGAACAGACAACAGCCCACATGCTAAAAAAAATATTTTTACTATGCTGGCTAGTGTGAACAAGCCCTCAATCAGAGAATTCTGGTATGTGAAGGTCGAGATTCTGTGGGGAATTTATTAAACTAATACATGTTTCTAATTAGTTGAATCAACCTGCGTTCACATTAAACACCCAAATGAAAATCAGAAGATTTATAAAATCTTATTTTTTCACATAATTGGATAATTTAAGTAAAAAAAAAACTTCACCAAATTAAAAACATAAATAAAGCCTTGAGAATCATGACAGAACGCTGAAGGTATTTAGCAAAGATAGATATAGTTGCCTGAAATGCAGAAATATGATTATGGTAGTGGAATTGATAAAGGGTACTAGCTTAACAGTACAAACAATAGAAGGTTCAGGATAAGTTTAAGGTTTAGGTTTAGGGGTAGGCTAAGGGTTAAGTGTAGGAGTTACATTTAGGAATAGGCTAAGGTTCAAGATTAGATTTTAATTTGTTAGGGTTATTTGGGCTTTAGAAATTGATATGAAGGTGTGATAAATAATATAATGTTGAAACTACTACACCAAATTACTTGGCAAAAAAAAATAAAAAAATGCACCATGATAAGGTGACCACTTACAGAAGGATTAATCTGTCAATGGTTTAAAGAGGAAGTAAAGTAAAAAAAAAAAAAAAACCCTGCAAATGAATGGCATAATGAGCTAGTATGCATAGCATACTAGCTCATTATGAATAGGGATGAGCTTCGTGTTCGAGTCGAACATACGTTCGACTCGAACATCGGCTGTTCGATCGTTCGACGAAGATCGAACGATTTGGCAGTGTCATCCAGGCGCTGTGATTGGCCAAGCATGCACTGTGACCCCGCATGCTTGGCCAATCACAGCGCCGGCAGCGAGGAGAGCAATGATTGGCCACAGGCAGGATGCCTGTGGCCAATTATTGCTGAGGGTGTTTAGTACACGCCCCACACTATAAAAGGCCGCCAGCACGGCGGCCTAGTGTAGTGTGTTCCGGAGCAGGGATAGAGCAGCATAGGCAGGGACAGTGACTTTTATTTCTTTCTTGCTTAACCTGGATTCCTTTAGTTTAGGGAAAGAGAAGGATAGGTAGGGAGAGTGTCAGTGTGTTTTGTGCTTGTGCTATAGTGTGCTTAAAAAAAACATTTTTTCTAGGGACAGAAAACTGTAGGTAGGGAGAGTGTCAGTTTCTTTCACTGTGCAAGTCCTTGTTTCTAGGGACCTGGAAGGACAGTGAGTGAATTCTCCTTGTGCTATATTGTGCTTAAAAAAAACATTTTTTCTAGGGACAGAAAACTGTAGGTAGGGAGAGTGTCAGTTTCTTTCACTGTGCAAGTCCTTGTTTCCAGGGACCTGGAAGGACAGTGAGTGAATTCTCCTTGTGCTATATTGTGCTTAAAAAAAACATTTTTTCTAGGGACAGAAAACTGTAGGTAGGGAGAGTGTCAGTTTCTTTCACTGTGCAAGTCCTTGTTTCTAGGGACCTGGAAGGACAGTGAGTGAATTCTCCTTGTGCTATATTGTGCTTAAAAAAAACATTTTTTCTAGGGACAGAAAACTGTAGGTAGGGAGAGTGTCAGTTTCTTTCACTGTGCAAGTCCTTGTTTCCAGGGACCTGGAAGGACAGTGAGTGAATTCTCCTTGTGCTATATTGTGCTTAAAAAAAACATTTTTTCTAGGGACAGAAAACTGTAGGTAGGGAGAGTGTCAGTTTCTTTCACTGTGCAAGTCCTTGTTTCCAGGGACCTGGAAGGACAGTGAGTGAATTCTCCTTGTGCTATATTGTGCTTAAAAAAAACATTTTTTCTAGGGACAGAAAACTGTAGGTAGGGAGAGTGTCAGTTTCTTTCACTGTGCAAGTCCTTGTTTCCAGGGACCTGGAAGGACAGTGAGTGAATTCTCCTTGTGCTATATTGTGCTTAAAAAAAACATTTTTTCTAGGGACAGAAAACTGTAGGTAGGGAGAGTGTCAGTTTCTTTCACTGTGCAAGTCCTTGTTTCCAGGGACCTGGAAGGACAGTGAGTGAATTCTCCTTGTGCTATATTGTGCTTAAAAAAAACATTTTTTCTAGGGACAGAAAACTGTAGGTAGGGAGAGTGTCAGTTTCTTTCACTGTGCAAGTCCTTGTTTCCAGGGACCTGGAAGGACAGTGAGTGAATTCTCCTTGTGCTATATTGTGCTTAAAAAAAAATTTTTTCTAGGGACAGAAAACTGTAGGTAGGGAGAGTGTCAGTTTCTTTCACTGTGCAAGTCCTTGTTTCCAGGGACCTGGAAGGACAGTGAGTGAATTCTCCTTGTGCTATATTGTGCTTAAAAAAAAATTTTTTCTAGGGACAGAAAACTGTAGGTAGGGAGAGTGTCAGTTTCTTTCACTGTGCAAGTCCTTGTTTCTAGGGACCTGGAAGGACAGTGAGTGAATTCTCCTTGTGCTATATTGTGCTTAAAAAAAACATTTTTTCTAGGGACAGAAAACTGTAGGTAGGGAGAGTGTCAGTTTCTTTCACTGTGCAAGTCCTTGTTTCCAGGGACCTGGAAGGACAGTGAGTGAATTCTCCTTGTGCTATATTGTGCTTAAAAAAAACATTTTTTCTAGGGACAGAAAACTGTAGGTAGGGAGAGTGTCAGTTTCTTTCACTGTGCAAGTCCTTGTTTCCAGGGACCTGGAAGGACAGTGAGTGAATTCTCCTTGTGCTATATTGTGCTTAAAAAAAACATTTTTTCTAGGGACAGAAAACTGTAGGTAGGGAGAGTGTCAGTTTCTTTCACTGTGCAAGTCCTTGTTTCCAGGGACCTGGAAGGACAGTGAGTGAATTCTCCTTGTGCTATATTGTGCTTAAAAAAACATTTTTTCTAGGGACAGAAAACTGTAGGTAGGGAGAGTGTCAGTTTCTTTCACTGTGCAAGTCCTTGTTTCCAGGGACCTGGAAGGACAGTGAGTGAATTCTCCTTGTGCTATATTGTGCTTAAAAAAAACATTTTTTCTAGGGACAGAAAACTGTAGGTAGGGAGAGTGTCAGTTTCTTTCACTGTGCAAGTCCTTGTTTCTAGGGACCTGGAAGGACAGTGAGTGAATTCTCCTTGTGCTATATTGTGCTTAAAAAAATTTTTTTTCTAGGGACAGAAAACTGTAGGTAGGGAGAGTGTCAGTTTCTTTCACTGTGCAAGTCCTTGTTTCCAGGGACCTGGAAGGACAGTGAGTGAATTCTCCTTGTGCTATATTGTGCTTAAAAAAAACATTTTTTCTAGGGACAGAAAACTGTAGGTAGGGAGAGTGTCAGTTTCTTTCACTGTGCAAGTCCTTGTTTCCAGGGACCTGGAAGGACAGTGAGTGAATTCTCCTTGTGCTATATTGTGCTTAAAAAAAACATTTTTTCTAGGGACAGAAAACTGTAGGTAGGGAGAGTGTCAGTTTCTTTCACTGTGCAAGTCCTTGTTTCCAGGGACCTGGAAGGACAGTGAGTGAATTCTCCTTGTGCTATATTGTGCTTAAAAAAAACATTTTTTCTAGGGACAGAAAACTGTAGGTAGGGAGAGTGTCAGTTTCTGTCACTGTGCAAGTCCTTGTTTCCAGGGACCTGGAAGGACAGTGAGTGAATTCTCCTTGTGCTATATTGTGCTTAAAAAAAACATTTTTTTCTAGGGACAGAAAACTGTAGGTAGGGAGAGTGTCAGTTTCTTTCACTGTGCAAGTCCTTGTTTCCAGGGACCTGGAAGGACAGTGAGTGAATTCTCCTTGTGCTATATTGTGCTTAAAAAAAACATTTTTTCTAGGGACAGAAAACTGTAGGTAGGGAGAGTGTCAGTTTCTTTCACTGTGCAAGTCCTTGTTTCAAGGGACAGAGAAGGACACCTGAAGGTAGCCCTTATTGCTTTTTTCCCATCTCCCTGCAGGCCATCTATTAGAATGTCTGGAAGGCAAACAAGGAGAGGCAGACAGTCAGGAGGCAATAAAAGAGGGCAAGCAGGCTCTGTGTCTGGGGGCAACAGTGCTGGTCGTGGACGCGGTGCATTGTCATCAGCACATGGCCATGGGACACGCTTGTCCTTCTTTTCGGCAGCTGGACATGTTGAGCCACATCATGCCGAAGACTTGGTAGAGTGGATGACCAAGCCCTCCTCCTCCTCCTCATCCTCTCTCACCCAGGCTCAGGGTACTGGCAAAGCAGCTGCCAAAGCGTCCTCTTCCCTGGTATCAATGTCAGACTCATCATCAGTCACTCCTTCCCTAGACCCACCATGTCCTCCTCCTGAGGAGTCCCCCGAACTGTTTGAGCACAGTGTTGGGTACATGCTCCAGGAGGATGCCCAGCGTTTCGAAGGGTCTGATGATGAAACCCAGCTACAGGAAGGCAGTAGGGTGAGAGCAGACAGAGGGGATGCTCAAGAAGGACACCAATCTGGCAGTCATGTTCCAGCAGCTGCAGCATACTGCCAGATTGGCTCCAGTGATGAGGAGGGAGGGGATGATGAGGTCACTGACTCCACGTGGGTGCCTAATAGGAGAGAGGAGGAGGAGGATGAGGAGGAGGCACATCTCCAACGAGACAGGATGCCCTTTGGTGGCCAGCGTAAGGGCAGTACACCGACGGAATCACACCGCAGAGCTCCGCCTGTGCAGGGCGCTGCCTCTGCCCGTCATTCAAAAAGTTCCTTGGTGTGGGCCTTTTTTGAGGCTAGTGCATCAGATCGCACAGCTGCTGTTTGCAACATATGTCTCAAGCGTATATCGCGTGGCCAAAACATCAGCCGCTTGGGTACCACATGCCTGACCAGACATATGTTGACCTGCCATGCAGCTCGTTGGCAAGCCTACCTCAAAGACCCACACCAAAGAACAAAGCGGACCTCTCCTTGCACCGCATCAGCTGGGATCTCCAACCCCACTATAACTTCAGTCCTCTCTGAAACATGCACTGAGAGGAATGAAGGTGTAGAATTAGGCGTGTCACAGCCAAGTACTTGCGGGCACTCTGCTAGCAGTACACCGACGTCCGATTCTAGCAGGCAAATTTCCCTGCCCCAGCTGCTGGACCGTCGAAAGAAGTTCACGCCCAGCGGTTGAATGCTAGCTTGGCTAAATTGCTAGCGCTTCAACTGCTGCCTTTTCAGTTGGTAGACTCGGCCCCCTTCCGTGAGTTTGTGCAATGTGCGGTTCCTCAGTGGCAGGTTCCCAAACGCCACTTTTTCTCACGGAAGGCTATTCCGGCTCTCTACCGGCATGTGGAAGGCAATGTCTTGGCCTCGCTGGACAGGGCGGTCAGCGGTAAGGTGCATATTGCCGCTGACTCATGGTCCAGCAGGCATGGACAGGGACGTTACCTTTCTTTCACGGCCCATTGGGTCACTCTTTTGGCAGCTGGGAAGGATGCAGGACAAGGTGCAGTAGTGTTGGAGGTTGTCCCACCGCCACGCCTCCAAAATGCTACTACTGGTTGTGACACACCTCTCTCCTCCACCCCCTCCTCTTCTTCTTCCTCCATGGCCTCTTCCTGTGGTTTGTCCTATGAACCAGCGGTGCTCCGTAGCCGTTCACGGGGCTACGCAAGTACGCAGGCAAAAAGATGCCATGCCGTGCTTGCGCTGGTGTGTTTGGGGGACAGAAGCCACACTGGGGCAGAGGTCCTGTCTGCTCTGCAGGGCCAGGCCGAGAGGTGGTTGACGCCACGCCAGCTTAAGCCAGGAATGGTGGTTTGCGACAATGGCACCAACCTCCTCTCCGCCCTCCGACAGGGACAACTGACCCATGTGCCCTGTGTGGCTCACGTCCTTAACCTGGTGGTGCAGCGGTTCTTGGGCAGGTACCCGGGCTTACAGGATGTCCTGAGGCAGGCCAGGAAAGTCTGTGTGCATTTCCGCAGATCTTATAATGCCAGTGCTCGCCTGGCTGAGCTGCAAAAGGAGTTGAACCTGTCCAAGAACCGCCTTATATGTGACATGCCCACCAGGTGGAACTCAACGTTGGCCATGCTGCAGCGGCTGCACACGCAGCAGAGGGCCATCAATGAGTACCTGTGCGACTACGGCACCAGGACAGGGTCAGGGGAGTTTGGTTTTTTTTCTCCACGCCAGTGGGGCATGATCAGGGATGCATGCACTGTCCTGGCACCATTTGAGGAGGCCACGAGGATGGTGAGCAGTGACAGTGCATGCATCAGTGACACTGTACCTCTTGTCCACCTGTTGGAGCACACGCTGCGTGGAATAATGGACAGGGCACTTGAGGCAGAACAGAGGCAGGAAGAGGAGGACTTCCTTGCCTCTCAAGGCCCCCTTTACCCAGACAGTGTTCCTTCTGTCCCACCCATCGCACAGGAAGAGGAAGAGGAGGAGGAGGAGGAGGAGGAGGATTGTGTCAGCATGGAGGTGGAGGCTGGCACTCAGCATCATCAGCAGCAGTCTTTTAGGGATGATTTACAGTCCCAAGAAACCAGTGGACTTGTACGTGGCTGGGAGGAGGTGACTGCGGATCATGTCGTCCTTAGTGACCCAGAGGACTCCGGAGCGAATGCCTCAGCAAACCTACGCTGCATGGCCTCCCTGATCCTGCAAAGTCTGCGGAAGGATCCTCGTATTCTTCGGATCAAGGAGAGGGACCATTACTGGCTGGCCACTCTCCTTGATCCACGGTACAAGGGTAAGGTTGCGGACCTTATGTTACCGTCGCAGAGGGAGCAGAGGATGAGACAACTCCGGGAGGCCTTGCAGAAAGGTCTGTGCAACGCGTTCCCAGAGACTGGGAGGTTACAAACTCCTGGTCCAGGACAACGAGTTGCTGAGGCTTCGGCCAGTCAAAGAAGGAGCGGTGGGGAAGGTGGCCGTCTGACCGATGCGTTCAGACAATTCTTTAGTCCGCAGCCCCAAAGTATGATTGGTTCCAGCAACCATCGCCAGCGTCTGATAAACATGGTGCAGGAATATCTAGGGGCAAGGTCAGACTTGGACACCTTCCCCACCGAAAATCCTCTGGCTTACTGGGTCTTGAGGATGGATCACTGGCCAGAGCTTGCACAGTATGCAATTGAGCTACTGGCCTGTCCTGCATCCAGCGTTCTTTCGGAACGCACATTCAGTGCTGCTGGAGGATTTGTCACGGATCACAGGGTGCGCCTGTCCACCGACTCGGTTGATCGACTGACTTTCATCAAGATGAACCAGTCTTGGATCACCACCAGCTACCACACACCTGATGCTGATATAACAGACTAATTGATTTTAACATGTCACGTCCCTTCAAGACTGATGCTGATGCTGAGTGCCTGTGCTGTTATGTTGACTGGCTATCCTCCTCCTCCGAGTCCTCAATGATACGATTGATGATGATAGCTTGGAAGATCATTTTTGTTTATGGGTGCCGCCACCAGTGGCTAAGGCCCAATTTTTCAGCCCCTGTTTTACAGGGGCGTGTACTTACAATTTTTTTAGCAATAATTTGCCATAGGGCTCATTGCTGTGCTCCAAGTACAGTATCTGTGAGGGGTTGTAGTGTTGTGCCACCAGTGCCTAAGGCCCAATTTTTCAGCCCCTGTTTAACAGGGGCGTGTCATTACAATTTTTGAAGCAATACTTTGCAACAGGGCTCATTGCTGTGCTCCAAGTACAGTATCTGTGAGGGGTTGTAGTGTTGTGCCACCAGTGCCTAAGGCCCAATTTTTCAGCCCCTGTTCAACAGGGGCATGCAATTACAATTCTTGATGTAATAATTCACAGCAGGGCCCATTCCTGCACCCACCAAGAGTAAGTCTGAGGGCTTACAGTGTTGTGGCAACGCCACCACCACCACCACCACGAAAGGCCCAATTTTTCAGCCCCTGTTCAAAAGGGGCATGTAATTACAATTCTTGATCTAATAATTCACAGCAGGGCCCATTCCTGCACCCACCAAGAGTAACTCTGAGGGCTTACAGTGTTGTGGCAACACCACCACCACCACCACCACCACGAAAAGCCCAATTTTTCAGCCCCTGTTCAACAGGGGCATGCAATTACAATTCTTGATCTAATAATTCACAGCAGGGCCCATTGCTGCACCCACCAAGAGTAACTGTCAGGGCTTACAGTGTTGTGGCACCAGCACCACCATCAAAGCCCCAATTTTTACTACCACTGTTCAAGAATTATATGTAATTAAAATTCCTGATATAATAGTTGACAGCAGGGCGTTCCAGCACCAACCAAGAGTAACTGTGAGTGCTTACAGTGTTGTGCCAACACCAACAACTAAGGGGCCTATTTCTGCAGAGTATATACGGCAGGTCCCTACTTTCAAACATCCAACTTACAAACGACTCCTACTTGCAAACGAAAGAAGACAACAGGAAGTGAGAGGAAATCTACCCCTAGGAAGGAAAATTCTCTCCTGTAAGAATAAATATGGGAGAAAGGTGTCTCCTCTGTACTGATGCTTTATCAGCAATCCTTGTTTCAAGAAAAACACCACATTTCAAAAACAGTTGTCATTGGGACGGAAAGTGAGGTGAAATGTTCTGAACAGGGGCACAGACAGCAAAACAAATGTTACAGGGGTGATAACCCTTACCTATGTTTCCCAAAAAGTTTAAAAATAGATTTTTGGGCTGGAGCTACACTTCAACAATGTACCTGTTCAAAATTACAAACACATTCTACATAAGAACAAACCTACAGTCCCTGTCTTGTATGCACCGCCTGTATACGGCTGTTCAGAGTATATAGGGCCTTTTTTATTTTATGTGCGGGGTTCCCCTTAATATCCATACAAGACCCAAAGGGGCTGGTAATGGGCTGGGGTAGGGGGGGGGGGTCATGGGGTAGCTATGCCATTTTTCTTAAAGATTTTCATCCATATTACCGGGACCAGACATTACATTAAAGCCGCAAGAAGTTTTAAATGGCTTTTTTTTCCTTTAGAAGTGTCATTTTGTGCAGGGACAGTTCTAAACACGGGAAACACGTGGCACTTCACAGGCATACTTTAGACACCCCCCAGGTACGATATTTAAAGGAATATTTGACTTTTTTTTTTCACTTTATGCATCATTAAAATGACTGCTCCCGAAAAACGACCGTTTTTAAAACTTCTTTTTTCATTGATACATGTCCCCTGGTGCAGAACCCGGGTTCCCAAACCCTTTTTAGGACAATAACATGCATAATAGTTGTTATAATTAGCACTTTAGAATTCGAACGTTCGCATCCATTGTATTTAATAGGGTTCTAATGTTCGTACGAACTTTCGGTCCGTTCGCGGGTTCTGGTGCGAACCGAACCCGGGGGTGTTCGGCTCATCACTAATTATGAATAACTTACCTGAGATCGAAGCAATGACGCCGGCCCGCTATTGCGAATGCGTGTGACGTGATCGGTGATGCATTTAATAGTAAATATCTCCTTAACCGTGTAGGTTTAGGAGATATTTCTTGCACCTACAGGTAAGCCTTAATCTAGGCTTACCTGTAGGTGCAAGTTGTCTAAGTGGGTTTATAACCACTTTAAGGGATGAGGCTAAATGGGGGAAAACAGTAAACAATCCAGCAGACATCTGTAACACTTTGATGCCTGATTTAGTGTGAAGTGTGGTGAAGTCCAGTGGAGTAACCCATGCTTGCTCAAACATCCAGTTGTGGGATTACTCTTTTAACAACTACAGGATGGAAGGTCATTTCTTGTGGTGTACTGTACTTATGAAAACTCACCTTTTGCTACTACAGCTGTTACGAAACCAGACAGGAGGTGATCTGCTGCATTTAATATTGGCATTCTTCTCAAGATTCTCAGCAGCACCTTAGATGAAAGATATATAAAAAACATTCAGCAAGAGTAAAATCTGTCCAAAACATTTGTCCAGAGTGAACCTTACTACTGACGGGGATAAAAGAGACAAATAATATTTACAGCTTGTTTTGATCCAGCTTTACGTTGACCTGCCTTAAAATATATTTCTTGCATAAGCTTTACATCTATACAAAACTGCTTCAGCTCTGTAGTGGACTTGCTGCATCACCCAACTTCTACTAAGCTTCATCTGGACAGCCACCCTGACATTATCCTCTAGGATATTTTGGTAAACTTGGGAATTCATATTCCCCTCAATGATGGAAAATGGTCCAGGCCCTGAGGTAGGGAAGTAAGCACAAATCATGATGTTCCCGCCACCAAACTTTAGCGTTGGAATGACGTTTTGATGTTGGTAAGCTGTGCCCTTTTTGCAACATACTTACAGTAGTGCTAAGTACTCTTTCCGAACAATTCAACTTTTATTTCATCAGTCCTCAAAACATTTTACCAGTAGCATTGTGGTTTGCCAAGGTGCTCGCTGGTAGACTTCAGGTGTGCAGCAATGGCTTTTTTTGGAGAGCAGTACCTTCCTCTGTGGTTTTCAGAGAGCTTCTTTTTGCAAGGCATGGTTCAGCTCTTATGAGCAGCAATCTTAAAATGTTTAAGTGTCTTTTATTAGTTTAAATATTTCTAAACTATACCTCCGAACTCATTCCATTAATTGGACTTCAGGTGTGCAAACTACTGACCCCAGCTAGCTTTTGGTGAAGTAATTTGGCTAAGGGTTCACTTACTTTTTCCTTCCGCATAGGGAATGTTTAATGGGTGTGTTCAATAAAGATATGAGAAATGTAAATTGTTTGTGAATTATAAGCTTAAGCACATTGTGTTTGTCTATTGTGACTTATGCCCTGTACACACGATAGGAATTTCCTATGGGCTAAAATCTGATGGAATTTTCTGTCAGAATTCCGTTCAAGCTGTCTTCCATCAGTCTTGCATACACACTGTCAGACTAAATTCCGACCCTCCAAAGCGCGGTGACGTAAAACACTACGATGAGCCGAGAAAAATTAAGTTCAATGCTTCCGAGCATGCATCGACTTGATTCTGAGCATGCGTGGGTTTTTTTCTCTGACGGAGTTCCACACAGACGATCGGAATATCCCATAGGATTTTTTTCCAACAGAAAAATGTAAAACATGTTCTGTTTCTAAAATCCTATGGAAAAAAGTCCACACACGATAGGAATTTCTGATGAAAAAATTCCATCAGACTTTTTTCAGCAGAAATTCCTATCGTGTGTACAAGGCATTAGATGAGGATCAGGTCACATTTTATGGCAAATTACTGGAGAAAACCAGTTCATTCTAGGAGGTTTACATACTTGCCACTGCAGCTATAATTCACATAAGCTAGATACTCAGTCGATGAAAGAAAACCTAACAATATACACACAGGTGTGCGCAGCCTGTAGCATTAGGGTGTGCACCTGAAAGCTCAAAAACACGGTACCGAGCTCCCACTGTGTTCATTCAGAAAGGGAAGGGGCCTGTAAATGACATTACCCCTTCCCCCACTCATCCTGAAATATCATCTATGTGTGCCCACTGCAGTAGCCAATGGGAGAGGAGGGAAGCCAGCCATGCTGTGGGAGGGGACACCGGGCAGCAGGGGGAATCTGCACTGCAGGGAGTGATTAGGGTGTGCCTGGACACACCTGGCACACCCTGTGCGCACGCCTATGAATATACACCAATATTGGTAGGGGACTACAGTGATGAACAGGTGTGCAAGGGACTACAGTAATGAACAGGTGTGCAGGGGACTACAGTGATGAACAGGTGTGCAGGGGACTACAGTGATGAACAGGTGTGCAGGGGACTACAGTAATGAACAGGTGTGCAGGGGACTACAGTAATGAACAGGTGTGCAGGGGACTACAGTAATGAACAGGTGTGCAGGGGACTACAGTGATGAACAGGTGTGCAGGGGACTACAGTAATGAACAGGTGTGCAGGGGACTACAGTGATGAACAGGTGTGCAGGGGACTACAGTAATGAACAGGTGTGCAGGGGACTACAGTAATGAACAGGTGTGCAGGGGACTACAGTGATGAACAGGTGTGCACGGGACTACAGTAATGAACAGGTGTGCAGGGGACTACAGTAATGAACAGGTGTGCAGGGGACTACAGTGATGAACAGGTGTGCAGGGGACTACAGTGATGAACAGGTGTGCAGGGGACTACAGTAATGAACAGGTGTGCAGGGGACTACAGTAATGAACAGGTGTGCAGAGGACTACAGTAATGAACAGGTGTGCAGGGGACTACAGTAATGAACAGGTGTGCAGGGGACTACAGTGATGAACAGGTGTGCAGGGGACTACAGTAATGAACAGGTGTGCAGGGGACTACAGTGATGAACAGGTGTGCAGGGGACTACAGTGATGAACAGGTGTGCAGGGGACTACAGTAATGAACAGGTGTGCAGGGGACTACAGTGATGAACAGGTGTGCAGGGGACTACAGTAATGAACAGGTATGCAGGGGACTACAGTAATGAACAGGTATGCAGGGGACTACAGTAATGAACAGGTGTGCAGGGGACTACAGTGATGAACAGGTATGCAGGGG
The DNA here is from genome assembly GCA_029206835.1 of Rana muscosa. Lineage (NCBI taxonomy): Eukaryota > Metazoa > Chordata > Amphibia > Anura > Ranidae > Rana > Rana muscosa. Next base: position 928,322,818 of record CM055116.1, on the reverse strand, counting down.
ACTACAGTAATGAACAGGTGTGCAGGGGACTACAGTGATGAACAGGTGTGCAGGGGACTACAGTGATGAACAGGTGTGCAGGGGACTACAGTAATGAACAGGTATGCAGGGGACTACAGTAATGAACAGGTGTGCAGGGGACTACAGTGATGCAGCAATTGGGGTGATCTGAAGTGTGAAGCTGCAGGAATTGGTGTGATCTGAGGTGAAAAGGTGGAAGAATTGGGGTCATCTGAGGCCTGAAAATACAGGAATTGGGGTGATTTGAGGTGTGGAGGTGCAAGAATTGGGGTGAAATTGGGTCTAAATATAAACATGCTTTGTGTGTGCACCACTTAAAGGATAAGTTCACCTTTGTAAAAAAAAAAAAAAATTTTGAGTTAAAAAATTGAAAAAAACTAACAAAAAGGATATGACTACAAGTATTGGGACGCCTACCTTTACACGCACATGTACTTTTTTTTTAATTTCAACTTTCTTTTTGCTTTTTTTCAATAAACACAAAAATATTATCCATACAAAATACATAAAAAAACTGTTTGAAAAAAAAATACATGTTCATCCCTCCCATTTCCTGTTTCACTAAAAATTCATCATCTCAACCGTCAATCCTGGGGTTTCTATCCATGCTCTCCATATCTTTTCAAATCTACTTTTACCTCCCCTTCTCGTGTAGGCCAATTTTTCTCTTATTAGGTCAGGATTCTGTGCAGGCCTCCGCAGAGACCACTTTTATCTTAAAGAGGAACGCACGCCATTCTTGAAAATACTGGGGTTATGGCAGCTAGTTGATGCCATAACAACGGTATTTAGCGCCAAAGTGCTGACGTACGGGAACGGCGATTTGCGTGAAGTGGTTAAAAAATAATAATATTATTATTATTATAAAGTCAAGTTCCTTCACCCCAAACTCGTTCATCTATGTCTTTTATGGACCTTGCTTGGTGCACTAGTCCAAATCATTTGATGGAGGGGGATTATGGTGTAGGGATGTTTTTCATTGGTTGGGCTTGGCCCCTTAGTTCCAGTGAAGGGAACTCTCAAGGCATCAGAATACCAAGACATTTTGGGCAATTTCATGATCCCAACTTTGTGGGTATAGTTTGGGGATGGCCTCTTCCTGTCTTCCTGTCTAAACATGACTGTGCACCAGTGCACAAAGCAAGGTCCATAATGGAGGAACTTGATTCCTGATCTCAACCTGATAGAACACCTTTGGGATGAATTAGAGCGGAGACTGCGAGGCAAGCCTTCTCATCCAACATCAGTGCCTAAGCTCACAAATGTACTTCTGTAAGTATGGTCAAACATTCCCTTAGACCCACTCCTAAACCTTGTGGACAGCCTTCCCAGAAGAGTTGAAGTTGTTATAGCTGCAAAGGGTGGGCCAACTCAATATTACAGGCTAATACTGGGATGCCATTAAAGTTCATGTGCGTGTAAAGGCAGGAGTCCCAATACTTTTGACAATATAGTATATCTGTAATGGTCTACTCTCTGTCATCTGAATGAATTCCCTTGTAATTTAGACGTAGAGCTAGTCTTCCCAGTAATTATCTGGCAAATACATTCCAACCAACACCAGGGGCATCAAACCTTTTCTAGTGAATATTTCTGGAATGACAGGTCAGTAACACTGGTCTCCCTTGTAAAAGGTTTTAGAATTCAGGTTTTTCACACAAAGGAAACAATGCAGAGAGAACAGCATTCTATTTAACACAAGTACATCAGACATATATCAGGAATATAAAATGTTGGGGGTAACATTCTTTAAAGTCTGCTAAAAGTAAATAAGATACCCTGGGGTCCCTGAAATATTGCTAGAAATCTGCAAAAGTTATAAAACATATTAAAGTTATGTCGGTTTGAGATCACACCTTGATCACACGTAACAAATATATGAAATGACAAACCGAACCAAGAATATTGGCTGGGACATCAAAATAAAGCACAAAATTGTCATTGTACATTTGGTTGTCCAGCAAATGTAAACATCATAGGCATTTGTCCAATGGAAAAAATATCACATGCCCATGGTGTGCCTGGTCCTGAAACATGTATCAATGTAGAAGCTAATGGCTCCATATTCGGAACAATAAAGTACATAAGTTAACAAATACTGTAAGTTAAGTGAATATTGAACTGGAGCTCAAATCCAGTTGAATTTTGTTTACAATACAGGGTATTTGTATGTTCCAACACTCTTATGCCGCGTACACACGATCGGAAATTCCGACAAGAAAACAGTGGATTTTTTTCTGACGGATGTTGGCTCAAACTTGTCTTGCATACACACGGTCACACAAATGTTTTCGGAAATTACGAACGCCAAGAACGCGGTGACGTACAAGATGTACGACAGCACTATTAAAGGGATGTTCAATACCAGTCGTGTTAGTAGAATTTTGGTGAGAGACGATTCGTGCTTTTCAGCCTCGTGCTTTTCAGTCCTTTACAGCGTGACAAATGTGCTATCTCCATTACGAACGCTAATTTTACCAGACCGAGCGCTTCCGTCTCGTACTTGATTCAGAGCATGCGTGGAATTTTGTGCGTTGGAATTCACGAGAACGGATTTTGTTGTCGGAAAATTTGAGAAGCAGCTCTTAAATTTTTGTTGTAGGAAATTCCGACAGAAAATGTCCGATGGAGCCTACACACGGTCACAATTTCCGACCAAAAGCTCCCATCGAACATTTGTTGTCGGAAATTCTGAGTGTGTGTACGCGGCATTAGTGTGTAAATTGGCTTGACCTCACTGTGCTTCACCTCACTAGTACATCATCCCTATAGTGTTAATGAACTTCATATGGTCCATCTTGTTATTCATGTTTTTATTTTCTTATGATGAGAGAAGTGTTACCTAGATGACTATGTCTTGGCATCAGACTCATAAACCCTTATGTTGTAAAACCATTTAGAACTCATCTTTAGCTAGCTAAATCTAATTGGTTACAGTAGATTAGTGTATGTTGCACCTCATAATTGCTTTTTTGTTCTGCCTGTTAATCTTTATATGCCATAGAACAGTTTGCAAATGCTTATATTTACTCCTTTTATACTGTTTCCAGGCTTCCAGGTCTTGAAATCAGCCTCTCACTACTGGCCTTTGGAAGTAGTTAATGGAGTTCGTGAGCTTCCCCGGGTCACTGAAGGCAGGATGGGTCCTGTGGGTAATGACAGCAACAGAAGTATGTACAGATGTTTTATACATATGTATCTTACATCCTAAAGTGTCTCGTATATTATGTCCTTCACGTACACTTACATAAATTAAATTCGCTGCTTACATTGCCTTGAAGCACATGGTTTCATAAGCAAATTATGAAACTGCCTTGTACACAATTATTAAGAAATGCATCTGGTTTTTTAGTTGAGCTAAACTTAGATCATTTCAGTTAAAAAAAAATTAAATAGAAGTGCAAAACTGATTTAAATGTAGTCCTTAATATGAATGCATTTTTTCCCTACTATAGTTTGCATTTCCAGTTAATTTTCTATTTAAATAGAGTGCAGAGGTTAGGTAGGTTGCATACTGTTGCTTTGTTGATCTTGTCTCCAGTGACATCACATTTAGTTAATTTGCAGTGAAAATGGAAAGATCAAAAACAGCTTCACAGAGATTTTCAATTCTACAAAATCTTCCTGACTGACCCCATGTCCGATATCTGTCGCAACATGACCAATATGTGACCTGGTTGTTGTGAGAGATTGCTGATTATGTTAAATGGCTTTTGAAAATTCTGTAGTGTATTCCCAGCCTGTTGTATTTTCCACCTCTGCCTGATTGGCAGAACCACGTGTAAATGTACTACCATTAATAGCCAGCCTTGCTTACTATATTGAATTAATTTCAATGTTCAAAGCAAGTGTAGCGGCTGCTCCTCACACTCCCCTCTTTGTCTCGTCTTTCTCTTGTCTAGAGGTATCTTAGAGGGGAGGGAGCGGGGACACTACGCCTAGCTTCCACCACAGATGTTAGTGCGGTATAAGCAACAGTTCTGTATTACCTTCGGGTCAGTGCTGTGCACCTGGATCCTCCCTCCAAGAGTCACCACGAACCATGTCTGTCAGAAATTGAGCTCCACACCATTAAAGTTCAACACTCCTTTATTCTCCTTGTCTGAACACAAACAGTTGAACTCCCTTGATAGAACAGAACAGAAAAGGAGGTGTGGATGCGAACAGGCCCAGACACAATGTAGCTGCCACTTCCCTTCCTAGAAGTGTGTCCTGGTCTCCGCACGAGGGTAGATTTCCTTCCAGGCCGTCTCCGACAAGAGACTCACTTGTCACCGGCAATATGCTGCACCGGGTCTTTAAATGAGGAGCTCCCCCCGGTCCATTGCGCCTACCGGATTCGGGTACCCAATCCCTGGGCACCCTAGGATCTCCTTCCCTCGCGGAACTCAGTGTTGGGCACTGAGCTCCGGACCTCCATCTAAGTACCTCACCCCAGGCCGAAGGTGCCTGGGATGGAACTCGACCTCCGCTGTTCTCTAGGCCTAAGCCACCCAGAGAAGCGACACGACCCACCGTCCGCAAGCTGAAGATGCCTGGGACGTCCACCCCGTGACAAAGGTGGCCGGCCCCCTTTATACCCTCTCCCAGCAAGCACGGCGGGTTCCCCGCCCCACCATACCGCTGCCGAGGGAGGACAAAAAGGAAGGGCGGCTCACAGCGATGATTCAACCCCAGCCCAGGGCGACAGCGCCACCCATTGGGCTGCAGGGAATTACACATCACTGATGTCTCTGCCAAATTCAAAATTACACCCAGGAAAGTACATACCCGCTACACAAGCAAGAAATAAAAAACTAAACAAAAAAACAAGTGGCTGTTCTTAAGTGATGAAAATATATAGAGAATATAGTGTTAGCACAGAGCTCATATTTACTAAGTAGACTAAAGTGGATGTAAACCCGATTCATGAAATTTGAGCTGGGCACATATATCTGCAGTGTTTTCTTATCTCTCTTCAAAGCACTAGATCCCGTGGCTTTCTCCTCTTCCATTTTGTTATCAGCATGATAACTTCTGACAAGTTCTCCGACACATGCGATAAAACCAGCCTGAAATTTGTCTCAGGGTGGGTGCTATAAATAGATTAGCAGAAAGCTGCTCTACTCACAGGACAGCTCTGAAAGTCTCTGCCTATGTGGAGGTGTGTGTGTGTGCCTTTCCTCCAATCAGCTGTCTCCCAGTGTAATCCAAGACTACACTGCTACTGCTGAATGAGGAAGTGAAAATTCTAACACGATGTGCACTTTTTTAAACAGTATATAAAGCTGAAGACAGCAGATATACAACTTATGTAGGGAGACCTGTTTCATCTCTGTGCATCATCTGAGGCTGTTCACTTCACTTGGTATATGCACTCTGCAAACAGTAGACTTGTTTGCAGAGATACATCTTGTAGAAACACATCTGGATATTCATGATAAGTTTAGAGATTTGAAACACATGCCTCACGGTAAGGCTGTTAAAACTGTAGAGGGAGATTTTTTGGGAAAACGCGTATATAAGAACCAATCAATTTTTCATCCAAATTAAAATTTTTACTAATATTTTAAGAAAGTTTTATATATCTTTCTTATGTACAAATATAAAACTTTCTGTGGTTTTTGCTTCTATAAATTAAACAATATTTGATCCCGGAATTGTAGTTATTTTTAAATGCATATAGTTTTTCTTGAACATATTAATTCGATAATTACCAGAATTAAACTTCTATCTCTTTTGTAAACTTTTAAAAATACGAGGATTATTGATTTAAATTTTAGAACCCATTTCCTTGTATTTATCCATCTTTATCCCTCTACCCTGGAGCCATGCAAATTATTAAACGTTTGATCTGCTTTGTTTTTTGCCTTCTCTGGAATCCCAGAGTTTTCTTTGACAGTTATCAGATGTACATACTGCAGAGCCTTGCCAGTAAAACACAAGTTAACATTGTTTTTACAAGAGATGATTGCATAACCAACATTACATGGGTCATTTTGGTGCTTGTGTTTGATTTAACACTACACAAATGTTCTGAGAGTATCGTGGGGATAGGAGATCACAGCTGATTTCAAGAAGCTGTATGTGTTAGTCAAGCTGCTTTCCTAGTACATGCCGTCTCTGCTTTTAAATCATAATATAAACTAGTACAGTTAATTAAACTGTTTTAAAAATCACAAGCAGTGAAATTTAAGTTACATACTTAAAAATTATTGTTACATTTTGTAACAGATTGCGCAGCCAATTGTTTATGGCAGGATTATGGATCCTTTCAGCCAAGTCCGCTCCAATCAGCGAGGGATCTGTGAGCAGATCCCCTGCTGAAACAGAGTGAAATGGGACTAATGTCAGATTTTTTACATTCGTGCCTGTTCAGTTCATGTCACAGAGCAGACCTGTGACATCTCTATGTACGGACAAATATAGACTTCACTGTCCGATTACATCAGGCTAGCTCTGATCTAACACATTTAGGTCTGGAAAAGCTTAAAAGGATGCAGTCCTCTTTTATTCTGGACCTGGACAGTCTCGGAGGTAGGCTGGTGTAAAAGGACACAAGTCCACTTATATCTGCATGTCTATAGGTCTGTGTGACGAACTCTCGTCTTCAAACCGGACTATGTCCGCCGTCAATGCTTCCTCTGTCCAGAACCAGCGCTATCCAAGACTCTTTAGCCCACCCAGTCAACAGACAACACCAATGTAGAGTGGCAAACAACAAACTCATTTATTATCATACATGGACACAACAGAAAAATAACTCAGAGACTCTTCCCCCCCACCCTTGGAAACAGGGCGGGTTAAACTGTCCAATGACAATGGACACACAGGTCAGGTGTGTTCAAACTTCTCATCAGTAAACAGTCTAATCAGCAGGGGGGCTGCTGGAGGAATCCCCTTCCCTCTTTCCTCACAGCAAACACACTTACACATCCCATAATAGTTGAGGCAGACAGCCAGAATAGAACAGTAGAATACAGTCACACCCCAAACGATCACAGCAAAGAGTCCACAACAGCATGAGACAACACACAATATATATACAACATTGAGTCTGACTAGCACAGATCATAGTGGGGTTCTCATTCACCCTGTGCCCCTATTAGAGACACAGGGTAATTTACACATAAGAGGGGTCGGGGAAGCTGGACACAGAGTTTCCAGAGCTCTCAAGGTTAAGCTGAGTTCCACAAACCTCCCACCCAAAGTGACTCCTGTCACAGTCAGCATGGAACTTTCAATCAGGTCCACCTGAAAAATCAGTTTTTCAGGCGAACCTGATCAGAATGCACGTGAAAGGGCCCTAACCCCAACCATACAGGCAGCAATGAAAAAAATGTGAGAAAGGGTTGGAATTTTTAATACTATAGGTTCATATACACTATATCAGTGGTCATCAACCCTGTCCTCAGGGCCCACTAACAGGCCAGGTTTGCAAGATAACTGAAATACATCACAGGTGATATCATTTGCTGCTCAGTGATTGCAGTATTCTAGTCTGCATCTCCCCAAGGTAATACATAAAACCTGGCCTGTTAGTGGGCCCTGAGGACAGGGTTGATGACCACTGCACTATATGACCAAACGTTTGTGGATAACCGACCATCATATCTACTTATGTGACACCCCTTCAATGATTGAGTTCAGGTGTTTCCAGTAAAAGGTACAGTTGAAGCTATAGCCAACATTTTATATACTATATAGAGTGCCTTAAAAAAGTATTAATACCCCTTGAAATAGAGTGCCTTAAAAAAGTATTAATACTCCTCGAAATATTCCACATTTTGTCATTGTCAGGTCACCTGTGGCCAGGTGACAGATGCACACCGTAGGGGGACAGGAGTGCACCGCAAGGTAGTGAACCCTATGGCTGACTGCTGCGGATAGGAAACTGGGTGGTTGTGGAAAGCGGGACCAGAGGAGCACAACCGGGATCCTATGGGAAGCTAGAGCCAAGATTCCCCAGGGCGCAGGTCTTCTCCAGAGCCTCTAGTGGTGAGGATGTTATGCTGCAGGCTGGGTCCAGGTCGCGGCCCCTAGAGTCTCCTAGCTCACGCCCCGTAGGATAAGGGGACAAGAGGGGAAGCAGCAGCACGAGATATAAGAGTAACAAATAACAAGCTGAAAGTCAAGGGCCACAAGCAGACAAGGATAACGAAAGACAAGCCAAAGGTCAAGGGTCACGAGCAGACAGGGATAGTCGGGGACAAGCCAATAACGTAACAGAGAGACAGAAGTAGCACACGGCAGGCAGGAACCCAAACACACAATGCCTAACAAACACGTTGATCAGCCAAGCAGGCTTGCAGTGCACAGGTTAATATAGTGTTCTGTGATAGGGCCTGGGGTGGAGTCAGGCTGGGAGGAGATTATAAAGGAAGCCAGGTGAAAGGGTTCGGGCCTCTAAGATGAACACATGGGAAGGAAGGTAAGCTGACAGACAAACACTACTGCATATCCATGACAGTCATGTTACAACCAAAAACGTAAATGTATTTTATTGGGATTTTATGTGATAGACCAACACAAAGTGCCACATAATTGTGAAGTGGAAGAAAAATGCTAAATGATTTTCATTTTTTTTTACAAATAAATATATGAAAAGTGTGGCGTGCATTTGTATACAGCCCCCTTTACCCTGATACTCCTAATTAAAATCTAGTGGAACCAATTGCCTTCAGAAGTCACCTAATTAGTAAATAGAGTCCACTTGTGTGTAATTAAATCTCAGTATATATACAGCTGTTCTATGAAGCCCTCAGAGTTTTTTTCAGAGAAGCTTAGTGAACAAACAGCATCATAAAGGCCAAGGAACACACCAGACAGGTCAGGGATAAAGTTGTAAAGAAGTTTAAAGCAGGGTTAGGTTATATATAAAAAAAAAATATCTCAACCATTGAACATCTCACGGAGCACTGTTCAATCCATCATCCGAAAATGGAAAGAGTATGGCACAACTGCAAACCTACCAAGACATGGCTGTCCACCTAAACTGACAGACTAGGCTGCATTATTCAGAGAAGCAGCCAAGAGGCCCATGGTAACTCTGGAGGAGCTGCAGAGATCCACAGCTCCTCCACAGGACAACTATTAGTCCTGCACGCCACAGATCTGGCCTTTATGGAAAAGTGGCAAGAATAAAAGGCATTGAAAAGGCATTTAAAGAAAGCCATAAGAATTCCCGTTTGCAGTTTGTGAGAAGCTATGTGGGGGACACAGCAAACATGTGGAAGAAGGTGCTCTGGTCAGATGAGACCAAAATTTTACTTTTTGGCCTAAAAGAAAAATGCTATGAGTGGCGGAAAACTAACACTAACACACTATCCCAACCATGAAACAGGGTGGTGGCAGCATCATGTTGTGGGGTTGTTTTTCTACAGCAGGGATATGGAAGCTGGTCAGAGCTGATGGGAAAATGGGTGGAGCCAAATACAGGGCAATCTTAGAAGAAAACCCGTTAGTCTGCAAAAGACATGAGACTGGGGTGGAGGTTCACTTTCCAGCAGGACTATGACCCTAAACATACAGCCAGAGCTGCAATGGAATGGTTTAGATCAGGGGTCTCAAACTCAAATTGCCTGAGGGCCACATGACAAGTTTTCATATCCCAAGGGGGCCGCATGCAAACTTTTAAAACAATAAACTATACCAGCAATAATATACTATACTATACCCAGCACTGATGTCAGCAAACGCATTATTAACCACCATCACTGGTGTCAGCAAACGCATTATTAACCCCCATCACTGGTGTCAGCAAACGCATTATTAACCCCCATCACTGGTGTCAGCAAACGCATTATTAACCCCCATCACAGGTGTCAGCAAACGCATTATTAACCCCCATCACTGGTGTCAGCAAACACATTATTAACCCCCATCACTGGTGTCAGCAAACGCATTATTAACCCCCATCACTGGTGTCAGCAAACACATTATTAACCCCCATCACTGGTGTCAGCAAACGCATTATTAACCCCCATCACAGGTGTCAGCAAACACATTATTAACCCCCATCACTGGTGTCAGCAAACGCATTATTAACCCCCATCACAGGTGTCAGCAAACGCATTATTAACCCCCATCACTGGTGTCAGCAAACGCATTATTAACCCCCATCACTGGTGTCAGCAAACGCATTATTAACCCCCATCACTGGTGTCAGCAAACGCATTATTAACCCCCATCACAGGTGTCAGCAAACGCATTATTAACCCCCATCACTGGTGTCAGCAAACGCATTATTAACCCCCATCACTGGTGTTAGCAAACACATTATTAACCCTCATCACTGGTGTCAGCAAACGCATTATTAACCCCCATCACTGGTGTTAGCAAACACATTATTAACCCCCATCACTGGTGTCAGCAAACGTATTATTAACCCCCATCACTGGTGTCAGCAAACGCATTATTAACCCCCATCACTGGTGTCAGCAAACGCATTATTAACCCCCATCACTGGTGTTAGCAAACACATTATTAACCCCCATCACTGGTGTCAGCAAACGTATTATTAACCCCCATCACTGGTGTCAGCAAACGCATTATTAACCCCCATCACTGGTGTCAGCAAACGCATTATTAACCCCCATCACTGGTGTTAGCAAACACATTATTAACCCCCATCACTGGTGTCAGCAAACGTATTATTAACCCCCATCACTGGTGTCAGCAAACGCATTATTAACCCCCATCACTGGTGTCAGCAAACGCATTATTAACCCCCATCACTGGTGTCAGCAAACGCATTATTAACCCCCATCACTGGTGTCAGCAAACACATTATTAACCCCCATCACTGGTGTCAGCAAACACATTATTAACCCCCATCACTGGTGTCAGCAAACACATTATTAACCCCCATCACTGGTGTCAGCAAACGTATTATTAACCCCCATCACTGGTGTCAGCAAACGTATTATTAACCCCCATCACTGGTGTCAGCAAACACATTATTAACCCCCATCACTGGTGTCAGCAAACACATTATTAACCCTCATCACAGGTGTCAGCAAACACATTATTAACCCCCATCACTGGTGTCAGCAAACGCATTATTAACCCCCATCACTGGTGTCAGCAAACGCATTATTAACCCCCATCACTGGTGTCAGCAAACGCATTATTAACCCCCATCACAGGTGTCAGCAAACGCATTATTAACCCCCATCACTGGTGTCAGTAAACGCATTATTAACCCCCATCACAGGTGTCAGCAAACGCATTATTAACCCCCATCACTGGTGTCAGCAAACGCATTATTAACCCCCATCACTGGTGTCAGCAAACGCATTATTAACCCCCATCACTGGTGTCAGCAAACGCATTATTAACCCCCATCACTGGTGTCAGCAAACACATTATTAACCCCCATCACTGGTGTCAGCAAACGTATTATTAACCCCCATCACTGGTGTCAGCAAACGCATTATTAACCCCCATCACTGGTGTCAGCAAACACATTATTAACCCCCATCACTGGTGTCAGCAAACACATTATTAACCCCCATCACTGGTGTCAGCAAACACATTATTAACCCCCATCAATGGTGTCAGCAAACGTATTATTAACCCCCATCACTGGTGTCAGCAAACACATTATTAACCCCCATCACAGGTGTCAGCAAACACATTATTAACCCCCATCACAGGTGTCAGCAAACACATTATTAACCCCCATCACTGGTGTCAGCAAACACATTATTAACCCCCATCACTGGTGTCAGCAAACACATTATTAACCCCATCACTGGTGTCAGCAAACACATTAATAACCCCCATCACTGGTGTCAGCAAACACATTATTAACCCCCATCACTGGTGTCAGCAAACGCATTATTAACCCCCAGCATTATCCCCCTACACTGCACAAATACCCCCCACACTCCATAATTACCCCCAACACTGCACAAATCCCCACACACTCCATAAAATACCCCCACACTGCACAAATACCCCCACACTGCACAAATCCCCCCACACTACACAATTACCTCCCACACTCCATAAAATGCCCCCACACTGCACAAATAGCCCCACACTACACAATTACCTCCCACACTCCATAAAATACCCCCCAACACTGCACAAATAGCCCCACACTACACAATTACCCCCCACACTACACAATTACCCCCACACTCCATAAAATACCCCCCACACTGCACAAATCCCCCCACACTGCACAAATCCCCCCCACACTCCATAAAATACCCCCCACACTCCATAAAATACCCCCCACACTGCACAAATAGCCCCACACTGCACAAATAGCCCCACACTCCAAAAAATACCCCCCACACTCCAGAAAATACCCCCCACATGGCACAAATAGCCCCACACTGCACAAGTACCCCCACACAGCACAAATCCTCCCACACTCCAAAAATACCCCCCACTTTCCATAAAATACCCCCACACTGCACAAATCCCCCCACACTCCATAAAATACCCCCCACACTCCATAAAATACTCCCACACTGCACAAATCCCCCCACACTCCATAAAATACCCCCACACTCTATAAAATCCCCCCCCACACTCCATAAAATCCCCCCCACACTCCATAAAATACCCCCACACTCCATAAAATACCCCCCACACTGCACAAATCCCCCCCACACTCCATAAAATACCCCCCACACTGCACAAATAGCCCCACACTACACAATTACCCCCCTCCACACTCCATAAAATACCCCATTCACCCCACTAAGGACTTTGCCTCACTCACCTCTCCTGGCAGTCAGGATCGTCTGGCTCCCGAGTCCTCTCCTCCTGGCTTCCACAGAGGCCTAGTGACAGGGCACCCAGAGAACACAATCTCCCACTCTGAGCAGCAGGACCCTGGATCGGGGCTCTGATCGTCAGTGCTTAGGTGGGTGGGGCGATGGGCGGATCCTTCCTCCGCTCTGTTCTCTCTCTGGGCTGCGGCAGTGTGCAGCGGAGAGGACAGAGGTGATAGAGAGGTAAAGCTCTTCGGTGCCTCCCCCTCGGCGGTGCCTGTGCAAAAAGACGTCCTGGATCGGCGCTGCGGGCCATTTTTAACCAGTCCGCGGGCCGCAAATGGCCCGCGGGCCGGTACTTTGAGACCCCTGGTTTAGATCAAAGCATATCCATGTGTTAGAATGGTCCAGTCAAAGTCCAGACCTAAATCCAATTGAGAATCTGTGGCAAGACTTGAAAATTGCTGCTCACAGACACATTCCATCCAATCTGACAGAGCTTGGACTATTTTGCAAAGGATAATAGGTAAAAATGTCACTATTTAGATGTACCAAGCTGTTAGAGACATTCCCAAAAAGACTTGCAACTGTATATGCTGCCAAATGTGCTTCTAGTATTGACTCAGGGAGGCTCAATACAAATGCACGCCACACTTTTCTATTATTTATTTGTAAAAAAAATTGAAAGCCATTTATAATTTTCCTTAAACTTCACAGTTATGTGCCACTTTGTGTTGGTCTATCACATAAAATCACAATAAAATATGTTTACGTTTTTTGTTGTAACATGAGAAAATGTGGAAAATTTCAATGGGTATGAATACTTTTTCAAGGCACTGTATTTTTATATAATTTTTTACAAGTACTGACATAGCACAAAAAAAAATCAGCATATCAGTCCCTGCACACACACTACAGCCAGTTTGGATAGTACTGAGCATGCTCTTACTGTGCTTGCGTGGGTTTCCTCCAAAACTCCATGCAGATAGTGTCCTGGTAGGAACTTGAACCAGGGATGCCAGTGCTAAAGGCATAAGCGCTAGCCACTAAGCCACAATTGTTTGCTTACAGCCTTGTGGCAACAGTTTGTGGAAGTCCCTTTTCTGTTCCGCCATGACTGTGCCCTTGTGTACAAAGCCAGCTTTCTAAAGGTATGGTTTGATCAGTTTAGTGTTTTATAAAATAACAAACAGGTTTATACTTACCTGCTCTGTTCAATGGTTTGCATAGAGGTGCCCTGAACCTTGTCTACTGGAGTCCCCCTCCGATGCTCATGGCTTCTCCTCTTCTGCATGCACCACCATAGCAAACCACTTGCTATGCGGACACTTGTGCGGGATCGCTCCTGAGACAGGCTGTGTGAATTCAAAAACACACACAGCACAACCCTGGGTCGGCACCCTCTCTCCTTACAGGATTTCATTGACAGCAGCAGGAGCCAATGGCTCTTGCTGCTGCCTCTGTGTCCTATGAAGAGAGAAAGACCACCACCACTGCAAATGGTAACATCACTGGATCACAGTAAAGAAAATCAGACCGCACAAAACCAAACCTAACATATGCAGCTGAACACTGGAGGTCAATATATAAAAGTCCTTAGGTAAAATGCATATAAAAAGCAGTGCAGCGCTGAAGTCAACTAAAATCGCATGAACAAGTCCAAGGGTGTGGAGTGCTGAGGCCAAGAGGTGTTGACAGTCAAGAACAACAGAAAGAGGAAGAGGACTCCTTAGGCAGTGAACAGGGTGCTTAAAACAATCACTGTGCATCCATTTCAGTGTCTCCTCCACCAAAGATACAGGCCGCTCACCTTAACGAATGGACCTCTGAACAAACAGAAGGTCATTCAAGCAGTCCCTTAACAAGGGTAAAAAAGATGAGAGGAAGTATCTTCATGTAAGGTCCTTCACTCAATCTCCTCACCCAGTAAATGGCCCCCAAACTCACTGATAGACATTCATATGTTCATGTAAAGATGCAAAAAGAATACATAGTGCTCTCCATATGTATTAATAACACTAATTTATTAAAAGGATGAACTACTCACAAAAACGACACTGTGTCCCAGTGCGAATATATTCGTTGAGGAAGTCCTTACCCACGGACGATACGCGTGCGGGGGGCCTTGTGATGTCAGGACAGCCATATACCTGGTTTTTATCTGTATAATACATGTCTTTAATCTGTGCACTGGGACACAGTGCCGTTTTTGTGAGTAGTTCATCCTTTTAATAAATTTGTGTTATTAATACATATGGAGAGCACTATGTATTCTTTTTGCATCTTTACATGAACATATGAATGTCTATCGGTGAGTTTGGAGGCCATTTACTGGGTGAGGAGATTGAGTGAAGGACCTTACATTAAGACACTTCCTCTTATCTTTTTTACCCTTGTTAAGGGACTGCTTGAATGACCTTCTGTTTGTTCAGAGGTCCATTCGTTAAGGTTAGCGGCCTGTATCTTTGGTGGAGTAGACACTGAAATGGATGCACAGTGATTGTTTCAAGCAACCTGTTTACTGCCTAAGGAGTCCTCTTCCTCTTTCTGTTGTTCTTGACTGTCAACACCTCTTGGCCTCAACATTTCACACCCTTGGACTTGTTAATGCGATTTTAGTTGACTTCAGCGCTGCACTGCTTTTTATAAACATCACTGGATCGACAGAGGGATCAGGCAAGCGTAAGGGGGAGGGTGAGGGGGCAATACAAATACTGGAACATTTTTTACCTTAATGCAGGCATGTTTAGTGGATAAGTTCACCTTTTTACAAAAAATATTTGCAGGTAAAAAAAATGTGTATATATTATTTTTTGTTGTAGGAGCCTGTAAAGCACTGCACCAGCGATCAGCAGATTGCTGATGCCATGCAGAAAAAAAGTCAATGAACTACCACAGCGCTCAGAGCGCCGTGGTAGTTCATTGAGAACTATAAGCCTTGTAGTTTTCCATTCACAGAACACTGTGAATGAGTGAGTTTTTTTTTTACTTTGACAGCTATCAAGAAGATCCCCCACTAGCTGTCAAAGCGGGGGATCGGGGGGAACAGGGGCCGATCCTTTCATAAGGGTGTAACATGTAACATGTTATGAAAGGTAAACTTATCCTTTAACCACTTGCCAACCGGCTCACGCTGATATACGTTGGCAAAGCGGGACGGGTGCGCAAAATCCCTTATGGGTATGTCGGCCCTTTAAGAGCCGCCAGAGGGCGTGCAAGCCAATGTGCGTGGCTGGCAGGCACGATCACCACCGGCCATGCGCAATCGAGCGCCAGTACGGGGATTTGTGTGTGTAAACACACAAATCCCTGTGCTGTCAGAGGAGAGGAGACATGTTGTTTGTTCCTAGTAAATAGGAACAACGATATGTCTCCTCTCTTACTCAGTCCTATTCCCATACAGTTATAACACACTGAGGGAACACACATTTAACCCCCTGATTGCCCCCTAGTGTTAACCCCTTCCCTACCAGTGACACAGTAATTTTTGCATTTTTATAGCACCGATCGCTGTATAAATGTCAATGGTCCAAAAAATGTGTCAAAAGTGTCCGATCTGTCCGCTGCAATGTCGCAATCCCGATAATAATCGTAGATCACCACCAATACTAGTAATAAAATAAATAAAAATGCCATAAATCTTTCCTATAGTTTGCAGACGCTATAACGTTTGTGCAAACCAATCAATATACACTTATTGCGTTGTTTTTTTTTACCGAGAATACGTACAAAAATATATATTGGCCTAAGCTGATGAAGAAATTTGATATTTATTATAGCAAAAAGTAAAAAAAAATTTTTTTTTTTCAAAATTGTCGGTGATCAAATACCACCAAAAGAAAGATTTATTTGTGGGAAAAAAGGACGCTAATTTCATTTGGGTACAGCATTGCATGACCACACAATTACCAGTTAAAGTTACGCAGTGCCAAATTGTAAAAAAGTGCTCTGGTCAGGAAGGGGGTAAAATCTTCCCGGGGGTGAATTGGTTAAGGTAAAACATGTTCTGCTTTTACAGCCATTTTAAATCATATTGAACATCACTGGGATTAATTACAATACTGATTATTGTCAAACATCAGCACCTGACCTCACAAAAATCCTTCTGGTTGAATAAGCAAAAATGCCAAGAGACACAAAAATGTTTGTGGAAAGTCTTTCCTAAAGAGTGTATTTAGTTATAGCTACTAAAGGGGGCTCAATCCATATTAATAACCATAGTTTGGAATAGGATGTTAAACAAAGCTCATATAGATGTGATGGCCAGGTGACCATACATTTTTAGCCATATAGTGTAGCTGTCTGTGGCCCCATTGGGATAATCCAACCTCCATTCCTATCCTAGAGAAAAGGGTCTACATAACAGGAAGTGCGGGGAAATTTCCCTAAATGGATTGAGCACAGTAATAAAAACTTTGGAGAGGTTTACGCTGTAAAAAAAAAAAAAAAAAAAAGTTCTGTCTGGAGTTTTTAAATTCATATGCTACATTCACACCTCTGTGTTTTTACATATGGTGCAGTTTCTGTGTGGAGCATTTTGCATGCTTTACTGTTATTCATTCCTATAGAAGGTGAATTTTGATGGAAAAGGTAAGCAGAGTTTTGCCTTAACGAGGTGTAAATGTAGCCTTATTCATACATTACTATACTTTTATCCTAAAAAATCTATATAAGTTGGTAAGTGAAGATGATCTTGAAAAAGTACAAAAGTATGGATTATTTGAGTTAATAACTTTATGTTCACAGCTCTGTGTGCTTTTTTTGTTCTTATTTCATCCCCTATTATCAATGCATCTTGTGAGTTTTGCTTCCATAATCCATGATCATACACCACCATCATTTTACATTGTGTCTTGTGAGAACATTGCTATTCAGCTTTATATCTCTCAACAAACAAGACTGCTGAATTTATGACCTTTTCCAGTTAGATTCGTTTTCTACCTTCAGTGCCCAGGAAGTGGGGTTGGCTACAGTCATGGTAAGTAAGTGGGGGCCATCAAACTCTTATTCTTCCACGTTTCACATAATGAATGCCTTTACAAGGCACTGTGGAAAAAAAATTATCGATTACATGCATCATATTCTCTTACACCTAGACCTGTTAGAGTAAAATACTGATTAACCTGTTTCGATGGAAGTAAAACATTAGTATTTATTCATGTTATGAAGCTAAAACACCACGACATCCTCTGTAATATTAGTAAAGGCAATGTAGCGTCAGCAGTTTGTCCCAAGAAATATGTAGCTATTAGGTATTCTCCAGATAGTCTAGGGATGACAGTCTTTAAAATTCAATCGAAGTTAAAATTAAACTTGCTTGGATTAATATATGCCTCGGTGCCATATATTATTCCTATTTTATGTGTTGTTGAGAGAAATAAAGTATATGTTGTATTTGTTTATCATGTGTGATTTTGTTTGTCTTTTATCCATTCCAGCTGTCATCATCCACAATTACATTGTGCTCCCTTACCATAATTCTTCCTCTGTCCGTAGCAATGACTCTGCCTTTTCTAACTTGTCTGCAACTGTAGGTGAGGACTGTGAAAGTATATATCATGCACGTGTGCATGCCATCTGTGTGTAATGTTTGAATAAATAAAATGTATTGCTTTTTAATACTTTTATTATTGTAATTACTTTTCATTTTCAAAGTGTAAGAATTCTTATGTGTAACATTATTTCAGCAATTCATCTCATGCAAGTGCTGCATATTTTCCTGTAAACTATTATTTGATATAGTGCAATAGTCACTAAAATACAAGTTGCTTTAAATGGAAAAATCATAGTAATAACTGTATTAGGTATTACCTTAACGATCTGCCATGTAAATAATTACAATTATCCAGAGATCCTTTCTTCTTTTGAGCAGGTACTTTCCTATACATTTCCTAGAACGGATTGGCTAAAGCCTCACTATGTCTGCTTGGTATTCATTGGTACATTCAAAATCATAAAACTAAAGTTGAACTTTAGCAATAAAAAACATTCTCTAAAACTTTAGTGAGCAAACTTATTTGTAATGAAGTATGTCCCACATAGTGTAGACAGCTGGATGCTGTAAACATTTTCACTACAAGGATGCACCATCCTCTTTCTGTCTCTGAACTTCCACAATAGCAGGTAGCAGGTAAAGGTGCAAAAAGTCCATGTCGGGGGTCCCCAATGGACTATCTTCCACCTTAAGCACCGAACATGGAACACTGTGTGTATTAACCCTCTTGAGCCACCAGCTCTAGAGCCTTGCTGCCCTATTAAATTTGAGGAAAACCAGACTAAAGACAAACATAAGAAGAAGGCACACCAGTCTAATGCATTACTGTATAACTGTTTATTGGAAAAGCTCAGAGCACTGAGGAAGCGGGCTTGTCTCTCGAAATGCGTCAGCTGCACCCGATCTGATGGTGATGCGTCTGGTGGAGATTGGCTTATGTTACGCCTGTGTTAATTTTCCTTTTGTGAGTATTTTGGTATCTATTTTTTTAGCCAATAAACAGTTATACAGTAATGCACTAGGCTGGCGTGCCTTCTTATGTTTGTTTTCCACAAATGTAGGGGTTAATAGCTTTGGGACTTCTGGTAACCTGCTGCGAATAATTTGCAAATGAGGAGCCACCCACTTCTCCCTTCCCCATTGAGAAAAGTATTTTCATTGCTTTCACTGCCTGAAACATGTTCTGTGAATGGTAAGGGAATCCTGGGACTCATCAGGTTGTCGCCCATTCATAGATCATGTTACAAAGCAATGAACTTTTCTCAAAGGGGCAGGAAGGAAGAGGGGGTGGGTCACTGAAGACCTGAAGCCATTAATCCCCACCAGCACTGAAAGTTCAGAGCCAGGAAGAGGACAGGGTATCCCTGCAGTGAAGATTTTTCCAGGATCCAGCTGCCTGCACAATGTGGAACATACTTCATTGGGGTACGTGAGCTCAGTAAAGCTATAGAGATTTTTTGGGGGCTAAAATTCTGGAAAAAAAATCAAAATTACTAACTGGAAAAAAATCCTTGCATTAAGATAAGTAATGACATCCTCCTAAACCTACCAGCCACCAGACCAGTGTAAATGTTGGGTTGACAGCAGCTAGCTGAATCATTAGCCATATCATATGTTTCTCTGGGATTCACTACAGAAGTCTCTCACCTTGTTTTCCATCCACATACACTAAAAGCCACATGAAAGAGTCTCTTTCACTGTATTCAGCATAGAGGTGCATAAATGAAATATTGAGTAGGACTTTGGTGAACTAGCAGAGATCAGACATTTTATCACTAGGGTTTTCAAGCCATGAATAAGAATCCACAAGTAAAGCACCCTTTTAACACTGAATTAAAATGAGTGTACAGTAATAATTATATATAATATATCACATAATTCATTGCAAAAAAACTGATGTTAGCCCAGAAAATAGGCAAGCCTTCTTAGAGAAGATAAAGATCCTATTTGTATTTATTTTTTCATGTACAGTACCCCTTGGGCAAGCATTTCTTTAATTATGATGTTTTATGTTTATAGTGTTCCAAAGATTTACACTGTTCTGAAATATGTAGTCGTAGATGTGCTGGATTCATTATATAATTACAGAAGTCATCAACATGAAAGACAGTGCTTTCAAAATCCTGGTTCAGGAGCCCATGAAGTGTGATTCTTTTAGTATTAAACAGTATTTCAGTGAAATTGCATTTTAGTAAGTGGCCATTTGTAATGTGAGCTGTAGAAGGATGTATTTTCTGAAAGGATCAGTCCATATAACGTTTTATTTTCACTTATGATGTCTATTACATGGGCTCTGTATGATTCTACGTCCCTGGAAAAGCTGTGGACTTATCAGCAAGTTTTTGGTGTTAAATACTGAAATACTGAAAATAGCTGGAGCTATTCAAATCTCTTCCCTAATTCCCTAAAATTAATTGTTAGAGAGCTAAAGTCAGCTGAGAACGGTATGTCTTATAGAGTTGTTTAAGTAAAATATTAATATAAAAATGGGGATCTGATTTACATTTTAGGAGCTTATATGCACACAAAATTTAGCACTTTTAACACCACCACCTATAGAACAGTCTACAGATTCTAGTGTGTTACTGTACACTTAAGAGGAAAGGGTCTACCAACTAGGCATACCTGCTCTTAATTTATGCAGTGCTATATACTGTATACATCCTAAATTCAAATAGTACACTGCAGCTTTACACTTACAGTATTTTCAAATGTATGCAACAAAAACCTAAAATGTTAACAGTTTAAATAGGTCGTTTGTGCTCACTAGTTGGAAAGTGTGCTGGGGAATTTTCATACTGTGGATTGCCCTACCTATGTTCGCCTATCCTTTTTCTAGATCATAAGCTCATCTGAGCAGTTGCCATTTTTTTTTTATGTTTGCTTTTTTAGTGAGGTGGCAGAATAGCGGTGTTAGGGTGTCAAATGGCATGGTGAGGGCAAAATTTGGAAAGGGGGAGGGTATCAGTTGAATCAGCAGTATCCGGTGGATAGACAATATGTTCACTCCTGTGCAGGTACCTGAAACCTCAGAGGGGAGCTCATAGCAGTCCTCCCAATTCCCAGTCCACATCTGTGTCAGGCTGTACAATAAGAGTGCCCGCTGTCCTTGTACTGTCTCTAGTAATAGGGCTGGATTAGGATCAGCCACTTGCATGAACAGCCGTGATGTGGGAGTGGGGGTGGATGTGCATAGTGGTAAAGGCAGCAATAGAAGGGGTTGATGGGAGACGCATCTATATGAATAGCAAAATTAAAGCCTACACCTTAAACACTGTTTTTGTATCCATGTTTCCAGTGAAATCACCTCACACTTGGTTAGAGGTTCAGTACAGCAGTGAATGGCATCTTAACAGAGGCCCATACTATGACAGAGAAAGGTGCTAAAGTGAAAGATGTGTAGCTCCAAGTGAGAACATCAAGTCCTTTTATTGCAACTGCCCAACAGAAAACCAACATAGATAACACAGGACAGTAGCAAGTACAGAGGTTGACACGTTTCGACAAGCAAGGTGCAATAGGGGAAAACTACTGGCCACCATTCTGTACCAATCCCTCCTCCATTACACTACCATGACTACTCCTTCCCTACAACTGGCTACTTCCTCTTATCCTCTTAGATATTGGCTACATGTAATCAAGTTTCTGTTGTAGTCCTTCACATTATCACAATATACATTTTCTTGTCCTTGAACAGCTGCCTGCTACTTGACAGGCATAAGACTTTAACACACATCACACAGAGGCATGAATTGTTGCAGGATAACTTGCTTTACTGGAGTTAAATAAGAACAGTCCACATATTTGGCATATGAGGACTTTTTACATAGATGGTATAGAACAGATTAAGAATCAGCAAATTAGCCCATATTTATGGTAATCGGTCCTGGATGGGGTGAAGTATTAAACAAATGTTCCAAGTTTAGAGTGTAAAGAGGTATTGTGGTACTCACAAATTCACAGGGAAGTCCTCCATGTTCAGGCCCTCAGCCCTCAGCCATAAGGCTGAGTTACCCCTGGGGCGAACCACCCAACTGTAGCAACTACATGTTAGTCAAGCGCCATCGGGCCCTCAGCCCTCAGCCATAAGGCTGAGTTACCCCTGGGGGGAACCACCCAACTGTAGCAACTACATGTTAGTCAAGCGCCATCTCCAGCTACAAGCACTCTCTAATGCCCCACCTATCCCTTAAATAATAGGAGCTACTCCATGCCTGTGGCATGGGTACATCGAATAAAAGGGCATATTCTACATTTCTGCCCACTAAATCATGGCACACCCATGTGTCGTGGTAAGTACTGCAATCCCAAAAAACAGTAAACAATTGCATTGTACCACTATACACCATAATAACTGGCCTAAAATAATAATTTTCAAGTTAGCAAACAGTTAAGAATACAGATACAGCATAGTGGGTCAGGGATCATACAAGCTTTCCAGTAAAAGAGTCAAGGTATTAAATCTAGAGGATCACTCTGGTCATATAACTTTTCAAATGTGTCACCCAAGATCAAGTTTATCGTAGCACTTCTGGGATCACTGATAACACCTTACTGATCACTCACTAATCACTGATAAGTTGGGTTGGACTCATGGTTATAAGCTTTGGGCACTTGTAGAAAGTCCCAAACAAACTTATTGTACAGGTCTCGATGTTCCCTTTTCCAGGCAATCAAATTGTCCCTCTAGCACATAGGGGATATACAGTGCTGTGAAAAAGTATTTGCCTCCTTCCTGATTTTTTTTTGCCTATTTATCACACATAAATGATTCAGATCAATTTCATCAAACAAATTTTATTATTACACAAAGATAACTCAAGTAAATCCAAGATGTAGTTTTTAAATTATTGTTTCATTTATTAAGGGAAAAAAGCTGTTAAAACCTGCCTGACCCTATGTGAAAAAGTAATTGCTCCCTCCCATGCTCAATCATAACTGAACTGTGATTAACCACATTTTTTTGGAAAGTTAAATCTACTTGCCACACCCAGACCTCATTACTGCCAGACCTGTTATTTTCATTTAACATTCCAACCTTCAGGCTTTAATAAACACTTAAAAAAAAAAAAAAAAAAGAAAACTGTAGTCAATTGCAAATGTTTTTTTCAGATCAAGCAGTGGGAAAAAATATGGAATCACTCAATTCTGAGGAAAATATTATGGAATCACCATGTTCTTTGCAGTTCTAAAACAAACATCATCATCAGATTACATCCTGAAAAATTATGTCATCATCACCTTGTGCATTTATTGAAGATTTATTGACTGTCATCTCCTCGTACCTATACCTGACATGCAACCCCATATCATCAATGATTATGGAAATTTGCATGTTTTCTTCAGGCTGTCGTCTTCATACATTTCATTGGAACGGCACCAAACAAAAGTTCCAGCATCATTACCCTGCAGATTCGTGATTCATCACTGAATATCACTTTCATACAGTCATCCACAGTCCATGATTTATTTTCTTTTGCCCACTGTAACCTTGTTTATTTCGATTTAGGTGTTAATAATGGTTTTCATTAGTACAAATTAAATGGAAAGGTTGTTAAAGGGAAGTGTACCGGTAGGTCAAGGAAGACATCAAAGCTTTAAGAAAGAAAACTTAAAGCAATATGCACAACAAACAAATGAGGAACAAATGGTCAGAAACTGGAGTCAATGTCTGTGACTGAACTGTACAACAATGCCTAAAAGAAATTGGATTTACATACAGAAAAAAACAAGGTTACAGTGGGCTAAAGAAAAGCAATCATGGACTGTGAATGACTGGATAAAAGTGATATTCAGCGATGAATCACAAATCTGCAATTTTGTTTGGTGCCATTCCAATGAAATGTATGAAGACGACTGTCTGAAGAAAACCTACAAATTTCCACAATCATTGATGATATGGGGTTGCATGTAGGTTAAAAGTACAGTGGAGATGACAGTCATTAAATATTCAATAAATGGCCAAGTTTATATTGAGATTTTGGACACTTTTCTTGTTCCATCAATTGAAAGAATGTTTGGTGATGATGACATCATTTTTCAAGATGTAATCTGATGCAGATGTTTGTTTTAGAATTGCAAAGTACATGGTAATTCCATAATATTTTCCTCATAATCGAGTGATTCCATATTTTTTTCCTCTGCTTGATCTGCAAAAACAGTTGCAATTGACTACAGTTCTTTTTTCTTTTTTACATTTTTTTTAAGTGATTCTTAAAGACAGAAGGTTAGAATGTTAAATGAAAATAGTTTTGAGGCATGTCTGTGATTATTATTTTTTCTACGCAATTAACCAATAGAATGAACATTTTCCAAGAGTGGTGATTCCATACTTTTTGCTAAGGGTTGTATACTTTCTCAATAAATCTATGTTGTTATAGCCTAACTTCAGCTTTGCTATGAATTTAAATGGATTTTGGCCCAACTGGACTATTTTCTTTGCTGATACATGTGGCTGCTGTCAGCGCTGTAAGAACTCATGCTTCAGTTTATAGCACTGTGCACCAACAATGGTAAGAGGACTTCCCGCTTTGTTCCTAAGACAAAATCAAGTCAGGCTCAGAGTTGCTCAGCCTTTTACAGAAAGCTTTATATTTTTATTAGTTTATACAAGTCTTCCCTTGAATGGTTGAGATGGACAGAGGGGCGGATGACATCATGATCTCCACCCCAGCCATTCAGAGGAAGTCTTATATTCATTGAAAAATTACAAGGCTTAATTTCAGTGGCTGAGCAGTGTTTCGGGAATGGGATGAGAAGTCCCCTTATTACTGGAACACATCACTGTAAATTGGATGTAGCTTACAGTGACCCAAAAAACCCAATGCGTGAGCCGCTCAGGCTGTCGGAAGAGGTGCAAGTCCTTAACATCCACCACTGTGAGCGCTGGTCTGTTAGGGAGCTCATCCGGCCACCTGTGATCATTGAGTCTGGAGGAAAATCTCCCTGTGGCCGCACATCTGAACAATCCCATTGATCAATAGTATGTGGCAACCTCAGTCTGGATTCCAACCATTGCTTATGCTACATACAGTTTATACAGTGCTAACAGCGACTGCTGTATTAATACAGTAAATCATTTATTCAGGTCAGGGTGGCCCAAATTTTTTAAAGCTATATTGAAACTGGATTTAGGCTTTGAAATATATTCCAGCTCTCAGATCACTTTAAATAGTTTGTTGGGGCCAAGCTGGCCCAAATGAACTATTTCCATTAGAAAACAATGCAACCTCTGTGTGACCTGTAATATACAGTAGTAGCATCAGCTACATACAGTAATTGGCACTTTGTTCAGGCATCAGTACGGGTGACTTTCCGTCTGCTACCGTAATTAAAGAGAGTCAGGCTGAGCGCGTCTCCACCATTCGTGAAGTCTCCCATACTGCTGTTGGAACACAGCATGGCTTACTGATTATAGCTAATGCTATAATTCCGAGCTTCCAGTGGCCACATTAGAAATATTTTTTTTGGGCCAACTTGGTCCAAATAAACTATTTTTTATTTTATTTTTATTTGTTTTTATTGAAGATTTAAACACAAAGACCCAAATAAACTATTTAAAGTGAAATGAAAGCTAGAATTCTACTTCAAACAGTTAGATATATCAATAAACCTCCACATTTATTACAATAGCAAAAATATGCAAGCGCAAGCCTATAACAATTTGGAACTCACATAAAATTACTTTAAGGTAAACACTACAATAATACATTAAAATGCATTCTCATTTCATACACTATACTCGCCCTTTAAACAATAGCTTGTCTGTGCTAATGTCCAAAAAATTCAAGCACTTAGAATGAAAGACTGTGTGGTGATTATATAGTGATCAACATCTGAATAGCAGACAGATCTTCTGGAAATATTTTGCAAAAAAAAATATTAAAGCTTATGGTGGCAAGCTGCGGTATGTACCTCATTGCCTACAGGAGTAGTTGTCAGATTGCCAACCTCTGCAGAACAGCTGTGAACCTGATTAGAAATGGGATTTGTTAGTATGTCAATAATTCACTCCCTAGTGTTCCTGCCTGCTTAATCTTGGACTAACAATGAGGTCTGCTCTTCATTCTGGGCCCTTATATGACACTGCTTATTGTTTGTATAAGTTTCATAAGTTAGCTGAAACTAAACTATTAAATATCATTTTACAGATTATACTCCAGGTTGACTTTGCTGATAAAAATGAATATTAAACCATTTCTCTGCAATGAAGAACATATGTCTCCACAGTCTTAATATAGCATTAAATAAATGAATGTTCTTTTGACTAATTTAAGCTAGAATCAAGTTAAATTGATATACCATTTTATTAAGAAGTGAGAAAAATATCTGTTAAGGTTTTCTGCCATGTATAACCTTACATAGCCTGCTAAAAACCTGCATTAACATAACATCTAACATTAACATCCAGACACTGTGCTAACAGTTGACAAGTACCAAAACTCATGATCAAAGGTGATGAAACCCAGGCTGTCAGTTCTTAGCCAGGATGTTTGTATACACTGCTTAGCGTCATTCTAACAGAACAATGTATAAAATGGGTGCCTCAATTACACCAAGGTCAGCTTTCACTTCATCCATATGGCAATTGCCATTAGATGAAATATAAGCATCAAAGAAGTATGTTACTGTAATTAGCATATAGTTTACTGTGCTACTGAGCTAATATAATTAGATTATGTATTTTCGTTATGTGGTAATCATGAGTCGTGTTAGTACAAATGTGGTTTTAGAAACCTTATAGTGATTGTCTTCCATAATATTTCTGTAGTGCTACCCTTGAAGGAGCCACATGGTAATTTGGGCTCTGTTCAGCGTCTTAACTACAAGAACACCTTCAGCCCTCTGACATGCCGGGTTGAATTAAAGTTACTGCAAACCCTTGTCAGAACATATGTATAGATACCTTTAACTCGGCTGTGAATTAGCATCAGAAAATAGACACAAGAACCAAGGTTTAGTCCACGTTCACACTGGGGCTGCGAGAGTGAAGCCTGCGAGTTCAGCTGAACTCGCACGATTTCACTCCCGCTGGCAGTCCCGATTTTGGCCGCGATTTCAAAGACATCTGAAACAGATGTCAATGTAAATCGCGGTTGAAATCGCAAAAAGTAGTACAAAAACTACTTTTTGTAATCGATGCGGCGTCGCACCAATTAGGACGGTGCCATTGGCCGCAATTTGCGGCAAATTTCGCCGATTTGACATGCGATTTGACATGTCAAATCGCATGTCAAATCGCACCAGTGTGAACCAGGGCTAAGTGATAAATGAACTCAGGTTAGAATAAATGGTGGTTTGAGCATAAATGAACACACAGAAGGTAGGTTCAGACATAGTTCACTAGACAGTATGATCATTATGTTACTATGCCAAAGTAACTTAGAATACAGTTATGTATCACCAGACTGGAATCAACACATAAATCAAAAAAGTCATCAAAAAAAGGTGCAATATGTACAATAATACTATAACAAGTCTAGAGTGCAGTCTAGGAGAATGGCTAAGATATGGTACAATATCTACTGAGAGGTACCTCTTAGCATAAGCAATAGTTGATGGTCTCTGTGTAGCAGCTGTTAAGGGGTAGTCTTTAGTCCTAACTCGTCAGCCAGCTAGTGTTGGGGCCAAATTGTGCCATTGGTGCGCATGAGCATAGTCCCAGTCAAGCCTGCAGGCAGAAATAGAGCTACTAGATGGCTGTATGGTCAGTTCCCAAATGGCTTAGTTTCTCTAGCAACAGATAGTAAATCCCCACAGCAGGAGATCACCAGTCGCAGCAATATTGCAGCTCACCACCCAGTCACACACAGCAATTAGTCCACTCTCTGGTTTGCACCCAGGTAATTCTGGCTGTCGGCACACCTGGACTCAGCACTCCTTGTCCGTGGTTAAACAGTGTCTGACGTTTATGGCACATGGGGAAAAAAAATGAATAATAAGTGTAATGGCATTAGGAGGTGCTTGCAATATTATGCAGCAAGGAATTGCCTGTTAGATTGGGCAGGAAATGTTTTGGCAGGTGAAGTCTTAAAATTCTGATTGTGGGTTGGCACTGTCAGTATATAGATTTGATACAGGGGTTATTCTAACTATGTATTTGTAAACTGAATTGTGCGTCCCATATGTAGCTGTACCAAATCTAATGAAAATTGAATGCGACATGTTTTATTGCATATCATACTGATAGCAATGGTTGCATTTTAGTATTAGTTTAATGCGAATAGAGAGCAATGGAGCATAACTACTCACTATAGCACCACATGAAGAGAGAAATAAACGATTTCCATGCTTTTAAAATTTCTCCTCGAGGTCTATTTCGAAAAAGGTCCACAATTTGAGATATGGTCAAAAAAAAAGAACAAATCTCATCAGGAAAAATTGAAAGAGACAGCATATGTCTTTATCCGGTCAAACAGTTTGTTACGCTGGCAAGAAAGAACAAAGTCAGATGCACATGGATGTAATATTTATTTGTTAGGTGAACAAGCCAATGGCCAGGAATGAATCTTTCTTGAACATGATTATACACAGACATGTATGGGTTATTTGATTTTCAATCATCAGAATTGATGGTATACACTCGGTAAGAATAACATTTTAATGGACTAATTTTTATAAAGTTCATACTGTACTTCTCAGATGAAAGAGACAATGAAATGTATGATAAATCATCACTTCTCCAGTCTTCAAATACCCCAACTTATCATGTTTTAGGATTTTCCTAAGTGAGAACAGCTCACTTGATACAGAAAATAACACCTGTACAAAATAAACGCAATCCTGAAAATTGGCCTTACAATAGGGTGATACAGGCACAAGCTGTTCAACAATAATGCTTAAAGTGGTTGTAAACCCACTTTGACAACTTGCACCTACAGGTAAGCCTAGATTAAGGCTTACCTGTAGGTGCAAGAAATATCTCCTTAACCTACACGGTTAAGGAGATATTTGCAGAAAACCCTGCACTGATGTCTACGGCACATGTGCGCCGTAGGCAACGGCACAGGCGCACTGAGCGTCCCGGCATAATGAATGGGACATGCCGTTATCGCAGGTTTTCTGAATGGGCGAATGCCGGCCTTGCGCGCATGCGTGTGACGTTATCGCCGCTCCGGCCAATCACAGCGCCGGAGCGACGATACCAGGAAAAAGCTCAGGGGGGATATGGCGGCGGCGGGGGAGGGGAACGAGGAGGACTTTGGGGGCTTCGATTTCAGGTAAGTGCCGCATAATGAGCTAGTATGCTATGCATACTAGCTCATTTTGGGAAGCAAAAGCAAAACTCCAGGAACATGCAAAAACAAAGATAGAAGCGCCGCTGAAGTAAACTGTATGACATTTATTAAACAAGGCATAAAAGCACTTATATCTTGGTAAGTGAAGTGAAGTACATCGGGGAGTCCTGTGGGGTGAGTCTCTGCGCTGGCTGGGTTACTGTGGTGGTTCGATAGCCTTTTCTCCTGTGGGCGCCAATCGTCAGCTTGGTGTGTTTAGGCTGAAACAGGAAGAGGGGCTGGAACGCACGTGGACCGCAGCGGCGTCTGATGTCACCGTATATGATGCAACGTGTTTCCGAGCATGCGCTCTGCCGGTGGTAATGACAGGCGCACTCCTTTTTCAAGCTGGCTTATGCAGGAGTGTAAGTGCCTTATATAGGGGGCGTTATTAGTGGGTGCGGTGCGTCAATTATCACTCACATGAATGGACAGTTCAAGAGGCCCTCTAGTGGC
Source organism: Rana muscosa (assembly GCA_029206835.1). Taxonomy (NCBI): domain Eukaryota; kingdom Metazoa; phylum Chordata; class Amphibia; order Anura; family Ranidae; genus Rana; species Rana muscosa. The sequence continues at coordinate 928,292,861 of CM055116.1, read as the reverse complement.
CGAGATTGGTGCCATCTTGTGGCTAAAATTGCTCATGAATGGGACATGGTAAGATTACCAATGTTTGGTGCTGGCAAGACAACAATTAATGCAGAATCAAAAGATAAAAACAGAAAGACAACATGCATCCTAAACAATAGCCAATTTGAGATGAGTGTAAATAACATGATGTTGACAAATACACATGACAAAATGATATCTATGAATTCTAAAAGAGAAACCGCATAAAAGTAAACATGGTAATAACAACGACTCCACTAATGTAGTGTGTTTTATATGGATACAATTGCATTCTCACATAAATAAGCATATATATATACATATAGCTCTCTAAGTGTATATGGAGGAAACCAAAAATGGAAAATCATATGTAGATATATTTCATAATGAAATGATACATGGAAGTAGATGAATGCTGGAATGAATGACAAATGTTCCATTGTAAATATGTATAAACAAACGTGTCAGAATTTTGAACCTATGGAAACTGGGTTGCTGGGTATCACGGGGATGGGCATGTGTGATCTGCAATGGGAATCCATTGGTGAGTGTTACCACATGTCCATCAAAACACCTATAAAGGGGACACAACATCTAGTCATATAGGTGGTTCTGTACGAAGGTACGGTATGACCGGATATTATACATAATAGACATTTGTCTAAGGTCTATTACTCATCACCTCGACTTGGTGATGGAGATGATGTGCAATATACACAGAGTTATCCATGTACATAATGTGGAGTAGGTAGGTAAGTGGAATGGGGTAGGGGTAATTATCAGTCATGCTAAGCATGATGGGAGGGGTGGGAAATGGATATCGTGATATGGGATAATCCCAACATGGGTGACTAGAAGCCCCATAATCAGCAATGCCAGCCGCAAGCCTGTCTCAACACCACTGAGAGGCAGGGCAGCCCGTCACGCACATCGTCAACCAGACCACAAAGAAGTAAAAAAGGCAACTAGGTTAACCTTATACCACCAAATACTTACTGAACTGAGTGAAGGAAAAAGGGGGAGGGGGAAAGAAGTGGAGTGACAAATGTGCCCAACTTCCCTTGGATTAGGGACCACCCGACTTCCAGGTTGAAGTTGTAGAAAGGAATCTGTAACAAAAATGGCACATAAATTACCATATGGATGAAAATCAGAGGGGGGGTTGTTGGAATTAGAGGGGGAAGGGGGAGGAAGGAAGGAAAGGGGTAATGTGTGTGCAGTGTATGTTGTTATAAGATGGTCGCCACCTCTAGCTCCACATTCAACCCTCCTGGTGAGAGGGTATCTAAGGAGTATATCCAATAAGCCTCCCTTTCGCAAAGCCGGTGGAATCTCTCTGCCTCTGGGAGTCCTCTGGGTATTTGTTCTAGTACCCAAACTTCGAGGCCTGTGGTGGATTTTTGATGGCAGTTCGCAAAGTGGCGAGGGACACTACGTTTGTCCTTTCCTTCTTCTACCAGGCGACAGCGTTCTCCAAAGCGTTTTTGGAGTGGGCGGATGGTACGGCCTATATACAGCAAGTTAAATGGGCATGTCAAACAGTAAATGACGAAATCTGATGAACAATTATAAAATTCATTGAATTTTTATGTTTTTCCTTTGGCAGTGTATTATTTTTTACTGTGTTTTACAAAAGCACACATTTTACATAGTGCCTTTTTTTACAACGGAACATGCCTTTGAGAGGGAAAATACATAAATGTGTGGGTTGGTCAAGTTTTAGTTTAGTTGGAGCAATTTTATTCCTAAGGTTGGGCACTTTTCGGTAAGTAACTCTAGGCTTTGCTGGTAGGATGACTTTTAGATGTGGATCTTCAACCAGAATGCTCCAGTGTTTACCTAGAATATTTTCCATGTGTTTATGCTGATGATGACATATGGTAATGAATCTGGTGGAATTGTCAAACGTCTCCATGTCGGTACGTGCTGGTTTCCAGTTAAGGTAGAAAGTGTGTGCCTGCTCAACAAAGGACTCTGGATAACCCTTATCGAGTATTTTTTTTTTTTAGCAAGTGAAAATATATAGTTGTTCTATATAGTCTGTGGTATTGGTACAGTCCTGTCTAAGTCGGCATTACTGACCTTTAGGGATGTTTTGAGTCCACTTGGGGTAATGACAACTGTTATAGTGAAGCAGAGAGTTTCCTGCAGTGGATTTGGTATAGTTTTTGGCTTGTATTGACTTCTCGTGGTGGCTCAATTCCAAGTCCAGGAAAGCTAATGTGTTTAAGTCTTGGACGTATGTGAAGGAGAGTCTGAATGGGTTGTTGTTGGAGTGTTCTACAAAATCCTTCACTAGGTCTGGGGGGCCGTCCCAGATGATGATTATGTTGTCTATGTACCGACCAAAAAATATTAGGTTGCTGGCAAAAGGGTTGTTGTTCCAAATATACCTGGATTCCCACAATCCCATGGCCAGATTGGCACATGAGGGAGAAATTTGCACCCATAGCATTTCCCTGTATTTGTAGAAAGAATTCCCCATCAAAGCTAAAATAGTTATGGGTCAGACAAAATTCTGTAGTATCCAAGATGAACTGAACTTGTCTAGGATTGGAATATAGATCTAGGAATAGAAAACGATTCAGAGCCACCAGACAAAAATCGTGCAGTATGGATGTGTATAAAGAGTTAACATCAAGTGAAACCCATGTGTAAGTGGGTTCCCATGTGTATGGTTGTAAAAGTTCTAAAAGGTGAGTGCCATCTCTTATGTACGATTGGAGGTTTTTGGCTAGTGGTTGTAAGAATTGGTCTATATATTTGGAAAAGCCTGTCATGATGCTATCCATGGCAGCTATAATGGGTCTGCCTGGGGGGGTAGTTTGGTTTTTATGTATCTTAGGGATGTGATAGAAGTACGGGGTTCTGTAGTACTCCCTACAAATAAAAAAGGCTTCTGATTTTTCTAGGCTGCCGCTAGAAAGTGCATTCTTTACCAGCGCATCTGCCTCATTTTTTTAGCCAGGTAGCAGATCTTTGCCAAGTTTGTAGTGGAATCGGCCAATAGTCTGTGTGCCTCTGCGATGTAATCTGTTTGGTTTTGTATGACGATCCCACCTCCCTGTTTTTGATAATGAGGTCTGTGTTGTTCATGAGACTATTGATTGCTGATTGTTCGTTGCTAGACAGATGGCCCAGGTCCCTATTATTGTTATTGGGTTGTTGACAGAGTTTAAGGAAATCTGAATAAATGACCCTGTAGAACGTTTCTAAATATGGGCCCTTGGCATGGTAGGGGTAAAAAATAGATTTAGGTTTCAATAAGATTGTGTGACAGATGCTGTGTGAACAAACTGAGATCCTCATTTGAGTTCTCTTAATATAGTTGTTCAAGTGTATTGATGTCAGCATCATAATCTAAATCTATAGAGCTGGACAAGGGTGTATTGGGTAAACAACAAAGGAAAATTTCCCCAGGGGGTTTTTTAGGCAGAAAAACACTAGAAAGATTATATAAATGGTTGAATAATTTGAATAAAGAAATTAGAAATAAAATGAATACATTTATTAAAATGCAAGCTCTGGTTCATGATACAATCAACAGCACAAAACATCATTCATGGCACAGAGGCCTCCAGGAGAACATGACTGGTCAATTATATTGCGACATTAATATCCAAATGAACACCCCAATGCATTTCGACCCATTCTGGTCTTCTTCAGGGGGTTTAGGGTTCTAGGAAAATATATTAAAGAATACAATTTAATTCAAACCATTTGACGGTATACAAAAATATCATTGTATCATTTAAAATTGTACAAAAACATGTATCTCCATATACATGAGAGTGTGTTTACCATTAAATAAATGCAAAGGTGGAGATGCATCACACAGACCAAATAGCTTGAACCATTCGCGCTCGACAACCCACCGGCTCTGCACATCCCCTCCGCACCCACCAGGCGGATCCAGAGTCCATCAGACTTGCAAGGAGCCAAGCACTCTGAGCTACAGGGGAGGATGGGGGGGGGGGGGGTCTGGGCAAGGCACCTGCAACTGGACATGGAGAAAACTTGGTCAAGTTTATATATGAATAAATATTTTATGTAGTTTTATATGACTGTGAGCTGGCACATATTAAGTTCGATAATTATTCATATTGGTTGAACCTATGGGTTTGATTGCATAATTTCACCATTAGTTTGGATAGTTTACAGTTTAGTTCATTTGGATTTTGCATGAATAAGATGAATTTAGTATAATATAAATAGGGGGGTGTTAATGTTCAGATGATGGAGGTGAGTGTACTTACTGTGCTGAAGTGTATTAGGTAATGGGGGAAATTCTGACGGTATGGTGAAAACGTGATGCAAGAAAAGAAGGTGAGATGAAGCAACAAAATGTGAATCAGCTGGGTTGAATTGTAGTGGAAGTTGTGAGGGTTTGAGAAAAGTGCATAGAGTGCCTGTGTGGGTGTATCGATTATAGTGAGCAAAAAAATGCTAACTACCTGTGTTGGAATAAGATGTGTAGTGGTACCCTCAGTTTAAGAGGGCTGCTTGTTTGTTTTGGGCCCTGTAATGCACCGCTATCAACCCCTGACAATCGGCTCTAACCTCTCGTGACACAGTTAGGAAAGGGGGGAGAAGTGGTATAACTGTATTATCTCTATACTATTATACGGTACAACCCCCTTTGGTATACCAGCACAGTAATTGACACTCACAACCAAATTACTTAACTATAACTTCTTTACTGTAAGTAAAAATATAACAAGGTAATTTGTATACGATATATCATGCAGATCCCTGCAATATAGGTGTACACATTAAAAGGGTATAACATTCAATAATCCAATGAATATATATTAACCCCGCTGCAGCTATCCTCCCTTGTGAGCATAAAAATGGCGCCCAGCAATGTCCTATACTACCCAGTCAGGCCTGACTATAACTTGGGGTATAGTTTGTTGAAGAATCTTCGCTAGCAACTGTCGGTGGTGCACATGGAGAAACAAACTGTAATCCAATAGGGATAGCAGGTAATCGCTAACTTGGCAAAGCTGAAGAGACTGAACAAACTCAGTTCAGCAAACAGTCTCTCCAAAGTATAACTGTGGTCAATGATGGCCTAGGCAAAGTTAATAGGCAACAAGAGACTTAGATGTGGTTCTGAGCTGGAGCTGTCTCACCCAGACCGGACCGACTCCTGTCCGGTTCCTCCGCTACTGTGAGTGGCTTCACAGTGCCCACGATGCACCGGGTCTTCGGTCCTCCAGAAGATGGTGGCACTTCAGGTGGATCGGTTGTCTCGCAGGCTCCCCAGCGGAACGGAAAGCTCTCTGGAACAAAGTGCGAGGCCCAGGCTTCAGGCCTAGCACACGAGTGCAGGGATCCTCTTGCAAGGAGGGCGGCGTTCCAAGAGAAAGAACGAGGCCTCTCCTTTTAAAGTCCACCCCAGCAGTCCTTGCACGGGGAAATGCACCCTGGGTGCCTCAAAGCGTGCTGGGAACTGTAGTCTTGCGGGTGAAAGGATACCCCGCTACACACTTCCCCCACTTGAAATCTTTGGTCCCCAAAGACATTATTAACAGTAGGAAAATACAAATTCATTAAGGGCAGCTAGAGAAGTTGGCAGAGGAAACTCCCACAAGAACAGGGAAGGGGGTTTTTCCTGCCCACTGGTTACATCAATGGGGTTGACCTGCCTAACTGTGTCAGAGAGTGAGCTGGGGGTTGCCTTCCACCAAATGCACAGCAGAAGGATCAGGTGTTGGTAATGTCCTTCAAGCAGTGGTTACTGTATCCTCAGAACTTTCCCCCATCTGGGTATAGGTTAACTTCCGAGGAGGACGAATGGTTCTCCTGGCCCTTTGTTCTCTTGGGGTAACTGTTACATCCCTCCCGGTATCTTCTTCTGGAGTAGGTACACTGGGCTCCAATACTTTCGGTACATCCAGGTCAGGTGCAGGAAGATGTTTGGAGTAATCTTGACGATCAGCAGAAGGTGACCATGTGGCATATTCCCACTCTTCAGCCAGAGGACTAGACGGAACAAACTCAGTGGCTTCCACATTCAATGTACTATCCACAGTACCTTCAGATGGTGGAAGATCTATAGACATGGGTTCTGGGGTCTGAGAAGGCCACAACCATCCAAGTTCTTCTTCTAAACTCTGATCCGAGACATTCATCTCTCCAGACTGAGATACCTGAGACCGAGTGTTTGGCCTAGGTGTCTCCAAACTTGAGGATGGCCCAGGGGAATCTTCTACAGGAGGTATCCGAACCGCTTCTGAAAGTGGAAGTAAATGGTTTCTGTGCCATGTCTTCAGCGGCCCTATCTTCCCTTCTGGTTTTAGTTGATGCACCGGCAGGTCTGGCAACTTCTTACAGATCACATATGGTTCAGGTCTCCATCTGTCTGCTAATTTATGCTTCCCTGGAACTCCTAGGTTACGCAATAGCACTCTGTCTCCTGGCTGGAGGTCCTGGATTCGAACCTTGAGGTCAAAGTTCCTCTTGTTCTGAGCTCCTCTTTGCTCTGAGGCCACTTGAGCTTGCTCAAAAGCTAACTTCAAACTCTTCCTCAGTCTGTCTACATAGCCCTTATGTGAGGTGGCGGAAGTGCGATCCGTGGATATACTGAATGCCAGATCCACAAGCAGTCTGGTTTCCCTGCCAAACATAAGGAGATATGGAGAGTACCCTGTGGCATCGCTGGTGGTACTGTTGTAGGCATGCATGATGGCCGCTATGTGCTTGCTCCAGTGCTGCTTCTGCTCACTACTCAGAGTCCCCAACATATTTAACAGAGTCCTGTTGAACCTCTCCAGCTGAGCATCACCCTGAGGGTGATAAGGGGTAGTGCGGGTTTTCTTGATACCCAAAGAGTCCAACAGTTTCTTGATCAATCGACTCTCAAAGTCTCTCCTTTGGTCAGAGTGCAAGCGCTGTGGCAGTCCATAATTTACAAAGTATTTTTCTACTAGGATTTTAGCTACAGTGGATGCCTTTTGGTCTTTGGCTGGAAAAGCTTGGACATAATGGGTGAAATGGTCGGTTATCACCAGAACATTTCCTTGTCCACTTAAGTCAGGTTCAAGACAGAGAAAGTCAATGCACACCAAGTCCAAGGGTCCTTGACTCTGCAGATGGCCCATTGGGGCAGCTTGGTGTGGCAATGTGTCAAGGTCACCTGTGGCCAGGTGACAGATGCACACCGTAGGGGGACAGGAGTGCACCGCAAGGTAGTGAACCCTATGGCTGGCTTCTGCGGATAGGAAACTGGGTGGTTGTGGAAAGCGGGACCAGAGGAGCACAACCGGGATCCTAACGGAAGCTAGAGCCAAGATTCCCCAGGGCGCGGAGTCTAAGACCCAGCAGGTCTTCTCCAGAGCCTCTAGGGGTGAGGATGTTATGCTGCAGGCTGGGACCAGGTCGCGGCCCCTGGAGTTTCCTAGCTCACGCCCCGTAGGATAAGGGGAAAAGAGGGGAAGCAGCAGCACAAGATATGAGAGAAACGAATAACAAGCTGAAGGTCAGGGGCCACAAGCAGACAAGGATAACGAAAGAACAAGCCGAAGGTCAAGGGTCACGAGCAGACAGGGATAGTCAGGGACAAGCCAAATATGTAACAGAGAGACAGACGTAGCACACGGCAGGCAGGAACCCAAACACACAATGCCTAACAAACACGTTGATCAGCAAAGCAGGCTTGCAGTGCACAGGTTAATATAGTGTTCTGTGATAGGGCCTGGGGTGGAGTCAGGCTGGGAGGAGAGTATAAAGGAAGCCAGGTGAAAGGGCTCAGGCCTCTAAGATGAACACATGGGAAGGAAGGTAAGCTGACAGACAAACACTACTGCATATCCATGACACAATGTCTTCCTCTGGATACAGCGTGCACAGGAATGGCAGTACTCCTCCACTTCAGCCCGCATACAAGGCCAATAGAACCTATCCCTTACAAGTTGGAATGTTCGTTCGGCCCCCAAGTGGCCATGATTGTCATGTAGGGCAGCCAAAACAGTTCTTCGGTATTTCTCTGGCAGGAACAGCTGCCACTTCTCTTCTAGGTCATCAGAGGGGCCCCTTCGGTAGACCACCCCTTGATGCACCTGCAACTTGTCCCATTCTTTGTGAACCAACCGGGCCACCTTTGAGGGGTCCTTCAGAAGTCTGCCTGGATCCTGGTCCTCCAACGCCTCCAATGCCAATCTTCCCCAAGGATCCTCCAACTGGTCCCTCCTTAGGTCCTTTTTGGACAGTTTGGGTAGGTCATCCTCTCCAACTTGGGTTACATTGCAGTAACACTTATGCCCCATACACACGATCATTTTTCATGCCATTTTTTAAACCAACGTTTTTCTTGTCGTTTTTTTTCATGTTTCCTCTCAAGCCTGTCTTGCGTACACACGATCATTAAAAAAAAAACGCTCGAGCAAAGCGCAGCACGTACGACGGCACTATAAAGGGGGAGTTCCGTTCGAATGGCGCCACCCTTCATGTTAGTAAAGTTTGTTGAGCGACGATTCGCGCTTTTCAGCCTCGTGCTTTTCAGTCCGTTACTGTGTGATGAATGTGCTATCTCCATTACGAACGCTAGTTTTACCAGAACGAGCGCTGCCGTCTCATACTTAATTCTGAGCATGTACATTTTTTTCACGTCGTTAAAGCATACACACTATCGTTTTTCATGTCGTTAAAAAAAACGACATAAAAAACGACGTGAAAAAATAGAGCATGTTCGAAATTTTTAATGGCCGTTTTTCACGTCGTTAAAAATGCTCTGGAGCATACACACGATAGGTTTTAATGCCCATTTTTAAAAATGGCATTTTTAACGGCATGAAAAACGATCATGTGTATGGGGCATTAGGCACCCCCACCGCAGAAACACTGATCTCTTTGGCCCTTGACCCTCCACTAGCTTGAAGCTGTACTCCTTGACACAAGGCCCGTACCCCATCTGGGGTTACCTGGGTCCAATCTTCTGGATTGTGGGTGGGTGAGTGGCCTCTTCTGGACAATGCGTCTGCATCACGGTTTCCAGCTCTGGGCCTATACTTCAGGCTGAAGTTGAATCCGGCTAAGGCTGCTAACCAACGGTGACCAGTGGCATCCAGTTTGCCCGTGGTGAAGAGATAGGTGAGTGGATTATTGTCAGTCTTTACTGTGAAGTCAGCTCCATACAGGTAATCTCTGAGTTTATCCACAACTGCCCACTTTAGGGCCAAGAACTCCAACTTGTGAGTGGGGTAGTTCTTCTCTGCGGGTGCCAAACTTCTACTAACGTAGGCAACTGGGCGCAACTGCCCTTCATATTCTTGGTATAGCACCCCTCCTAGACCATCATGGCTGGCATCTACATGGAGTTCATATGGCTTTTTGGGATCAGCATAGGCCAGGACTGGTGCAGTGGTAAGACTCTTCTTTAACATCTGGAAGGCTTCTTCGCACTCTCCTGTCCACTGGTCTTCCACGGACTCTCCAGACTTCCTGGGGCCAGTATCATCCTCCTCTCCCTCCGTCTTCAGTAGCTCATTTAGGGGTTTGGCAATTTTTGAAAATCCTTCCACAAATCTACGGTAGTAGGAACAGAAGCCTAGGAAGGATCTGAGCTCAGTCACTGTAGTTGGCCTGGGCCAGGAGGTGACTGCCTCCAGTTTATCAGGGTCTGTAGACACTCCTTCTGCGGATACTATGTGCCCCAGATAGTGGACCGAGGACTGGTAGAACTGGCATTTTTCTCTGGAGAGTTTTAATCCTTCCTCACTAAGTCTCTTCAGGACCTTCTCCAATCTCTCTTCATGCTCCTCCAGAGTCTTCCCAAAGACAATGATGTCGTCTAGGTACACCAGGACTTCGATCAGATTCATGTCCCTAACGGTCTTCTCCATCAACCTCTGGAAGGTAGCAGGGGCTCCTGACAGGCCTTGGGGCATCCTATTAAATTCATAGAATCCCACTGGGGTGATGAAGGCCGTCTTCTCCTTATCTTCAGGGTGCATTGGGATCTGATAATACCCACTCTTCAGGTCCATGACACTGAACCACTTGGCCCTAAACAGACTCTGCAAAGCATCTTCTATCCTGGGGGTAGTGTACTGGTCGGGTATGGTCCTCCTGTTGAGAGTCCTGTAGTCTATGCAGAGTTAGTGATGAGCCGAACACCCCCGGGTTCGGTTCGCACCAGAACCCGCGAACGGACCGAAAGTTCGTACGAACATTAGAACCCTATTAAATACAATGGATGCGAACGTTCGAATTCTAAAGTGCTAATTATAACGACTATTATGCATGTTATTGTCCTAAAAAGGGTTTGGGAACCCGGGTTCTGCACCAGGGGACATGTATCAATGCAAAAAGAAGTTTTAAAAACGGTCGTTTTTCGGGAGCAGTCATTTTAATGATGCATAAAGTGAAAAAAAAAGTCAAATATTCCTTTAAATATCGTACCTGGGGGGTGTCTAAAGTATGCCTGTGAAGTGCCACGTGTTTCCCGTGTTTAGAACTGTCCCTGCACAAAATGACACTTCTAAAGGAAAAAAAAGCCATTTAAAACTGCTTGCGGCTTTAATGTAATGTCTGGTCCCGGTAATATGGATGAAAATCTTTAAGAAAAATGGCATAGCTACCCCATGACCTCCCCCCCCCCCCTACCCCAGCCCATTACCAGCCCCTTTGGGTCTTGTATGGATATTAAGGGGAACCCCGCACATAAAATAAAAAAGGCCCTATATACTCTGAACAGCCGTATACAGGCGGTGCATACAAGACAGGGACTGTAGGTTTGTTCTTATGTAGAATCTGTTTGTAATTTTGAACAGGTACATTGTTTAAGTGTAGCTCCAGCCCAAAAATCTATTTTTAAACTTTTTGGAAAACATAGGTAAGGGTTATCACCCCTGTAACATTTGTTTTGCTGTCTGTGCCCCTGTTCAGAACATTTCACCTCACTTTCCGTCCCAATGACAACTGTTTTTGAAATGTGGTGTTTTTCTTGAAACAAGGATTGGTGATAAAGCATCAGTACAGAGGAGACACCTTTCTCCCATATTAATTCTTACAGGAGAGAATTTTCCTTCCTAGGGGTAGATTTCCTCTCACTTCCTGTTGTCTTCTTGCGTTTGCAAGTAGGAGTCGTTTGTAAGTTGGATGTTTGAAAGTAGGGACCTGCCGTATATACTCTGCAGAAATAGGCCCCTTAGTTGTTGGTGTTGGCACAACACTGTAAGCACTCACAGTTACTCTTGGTTGGTGCTGGAACGCCCTGCTGTCAACTATTATATCAGGAATTGTAATTACATATAATTGTTGAACAGTGGTAGTAAAAATTGGGCCTTTGATGGTGGTGCTGGTGCCACAACACTGTAAGCCCTGACAGTTACTCTTGGTGGGTGCAGCAATGGGCCCTGCTGTGAATTATTAGATCAAGAATTGTAATTGCATGCCCCTGTTGAACAGGGGCTGAAAAATTGGGCCTTTCGTGGTGGTGGTGTTGCCACAACACTGTAAGCCCTCAGAGTTACTCTTGGTGGGTGCAGGAATGGGCCCTGCTGTGAATTATTAGATCAAGAATTGTAATTACATGCCCCTTTTGAACAGGGGCTGAAAAATTGGGCCTTTCGTGGTGGTGGTGGTGGTGGCGTTGCCACAACACTGTAAGCCCTCAGAGTTACACTTGGTGGGTGCAGCAATGGGCCCTGCTGTGAATTATTAGATCAAGAATTGTAATTACATGCCCCTGTTGAACAGGGGCTCAAAAATTGGGCCTTAGGCACTGGTGGCACAACACTGCAACCCCTCACAGATACTGTACTTGGAGCACAGCAATGAGCCCTGTTGCAAAGTATTGCTTCAAAAATTGTAATTACACGCCCCTGTTAAACAGGGGCTGAAAAATTGGGCCTTAGGCACTGGTGGCACAACACTGCAACCCCTCACAGATACTGTACTTGGAGCACAGCAATGAGCCCTGTTGCAAAGTATTGCTTCAAAAATTGTAATTACACGTCCCTGTTAAACAGGGGCTGAAAAATTGGGCGTTAGGCACTGGTGGCGGCACCCATAAACAAAAATGATCTTCCAAGCTATCATCATCAATCGTATCATTGAGGACTCGGAGGAGGAGGATAGCCAGTCAACATAACAGCACAGGCACTCAGCATCAGCATCAGTCTTGAAGGGATGTGACATGTTAAAATCAATTAGTCTGTTATATCAGCATCAGGTGTGTGGTAGCTGGTGGTGATCCAAGACTGGTTCATCTTGATGAAAGTCAGTCGATCAACCGAGTCGGTGGACAGGCGCACCCTGTGATCCGTGACAAATCCTCCAGCAGCACTGAATGTGCGTTCCGAAAGAACGCTAGATGCAGGACAGGCCAGTAGCTCAATTGCATACTGTGCAAGCTCTGGCCAGTGATCCATTCTCAAGACCCAGTAAGCCAGAGGATTTTCGGTGGGGAAGGTGTCCAAGTCTGACCTTGCCCCTAGATATTCCTGCACCATGTTTATCAGACGCTGGCGATGGTTGCTGGAACCGATCATACTTTGGGGCTGCGGACTAAAGAATTGTCTGAACGCATCGGTCAGACGGCCACCTTCCCCACCGCTCCTTCTTTGACTGGCCGAAGCCTCAGCAACTCGTTGTCCAGGACCAGGAGTTTGTAACCTCCCAGTCTCTGGGAACGCGTTGCACAGACCTTTCTGCAAGGCCTCCCGGAGTTGTCTCATCCTCTGCTCCCTCTGCGACGGTAACATAAGGTCCGCAACCTTACCCTTGTACCGTGGATCAAGGAGAGTGGCCAGCCAGTAATGGTCCCTCTCCTTGATCCGAAGAATACGAGGATCCTTCCGCAGACTTTGCAGGATCAGGGAGGCCATGCAGCGTAGGTTAGCTGAGGCATTCGGTCCGGAGTCCTCTGGGTCACTAAGGACGACATGATCCGCAGCCACCTCCTCCCAGCCACGTACAAGTCCACGGGTTTCTTGAGACTGTAAATCATCCCTAAAAGACTGCTGCTGTTGATGCTGCTGAGTGCCAGGCTCCACCTCCATGCTGACACAATCCTCCTCCTCCTCCTCCTCCTCCTCGTCCTCTTCCTGTGCGATGGGTGGGACAGAAGGAACACTGTCTGGGTAAAGGGGGCCTTGAGAGGCAAGGAAGTCCTCCTCTTCCTGCCTCTGTTCTGCCTCAAGTGCCCTGTCCATTATTCCACGCAGCGTGTGCTCCAACAGGTGGACAAGAGGTACAGTGTCACTGATGCATGCACTGTCACTGCTCACCATCCTCGTGGCCTCCTCAAATGGTGCCAGGACAGTGCATGCATCCCTGATCATGCCCCACTGGCGTGGAGAAAAAAAACCAAGCTCCCCTGACCCTGTCCTGGTGCCGTAGTCGCACAGGTACTCATTGATGGCCCTCTGCTGCGTGTGCAGCCGCTGCAGCATGGCCAACGTTGAGTTCCACCTGGTGGGCATGTCACATATAAGGCGGTTCTTGGGCAGGTTCAACTCCTTTTGCAGCTCAGCCAGGCGAGCACTGGCATTATAAGATCTGCGGAAATGCACACAGACTTTCCTGGCCTGCCTCAGGACATCCTGTAAGCCCGGGTACCTGCCCAAGAACCGCTGCACCACCAGGTTAAGGACGTGAGCCACACAGGGCACATGGGTCAGTTGTCCCTGTCGGAGGGCGGAGAGGAGGTTGGTGCCATTGTCGCAAACCACCATTCCTGGCTTAAGCTGGCGTGGCGTCAACCACCTCTCGGCCTGCCCCTGCAGAGCAGACAGGACCTCTGCCCCAGTGTGGCTCCTGTCCCCCAAACACACCAGCGCAAGCACGGCATGGCATCTTTTTGCCTGCGTACTTGCGTAGCCCCTTGAACGCCTACGGAGCACCGCTGGTTCAGAGGACAAAGCACAGGAAGAGGCCATGGAGGAAGAAGAAGAGGAGGGGGTGGAGGAGAGAGGTGTGTCACAACCAGCAGTAGCATTTTGGAGGCGTGGCGGTGGAACAACCTCCAACACTACTGCACCTTGTCCTGCATCCTTCCCAGCTGCCAAAAGAGTGACCCAATGGGCCGTGAAAGAAAGGTAACGTCCCTGTCCATGCCTGCTGGACCATGAGTCAGCGGTAATATGCACCTTACCGCTGACCGCCCTGTCCAGCGAGGCCAAGACATTGCCTTCCACATGCCGGTAGAGAGCCGGAATAGCCTTCCGTGAGAAAAAGTGGCGTTTGGGAACCTGCCACTGAGGAACCGCACATTGCACAAACTCACGGAAGGGGGCCGAGTCTACCAACTGAAAAGGCAGCAGTTGAAGCGCTAGCAATTTAGCCAAGCTAGCATTCAACCGCTGGGCATGTGGATGGCTGGGAGTGAACTTCTTTCGACGGTCCAGCAGCTGGGGCAGGGAAATTTGCCTGCTAGAATCGGACGTCGGTGTACTGCTAGCAGAGTGGCCGCAAGTACTTGGCTGTGACACACCTAATTCTACACCTTCATTCCTCTCAGTGCATGTTTCAGAGAGGACTGAAGTTATAGTGGGGTTCGAGATCCCAGCTGATGCGGTGCAAGGAGAGGTCTGCTTTGTTCTTTGGTGTGGGTCTTTGAGGTAGGCTTGCCAACGAGCTGCATGGCAGGTCAACATATGTCTGGTCAGGCATGTGGTACCCAAGCGGCTGATGTTTTGGCCACGCGATATACGCTTGAGACATATGTTGCAAACAGCAGCTGTACGATCTGATGCACTAGCCTCAGAAAAGGCCCACACCAAAGAACTTTTTGAATGACGGGCAGAGGCAGCGCCCTGCACAGGCGGAGCTCTGCGGTGTGATTCCGTCGGTGTACTGCCCTTACGCTGGCCACCAAAGGGCATCCTGCCTCGTTGGAGATGTGCCTCCTCCTCATCCTCCTCCTCCTCCTCTCTCCTATTAGGCACCCACGTGGAGTCAGTGACCTCATCATCCCCTCCCTCCTCATCACTGGAGCCAATCTGGCAGTATGCTGCAGCTGCTGGAACATGACTGCCAGATTGGTGTCCTTCTTGAGCATCCCCTCTGTCTGCTCTCACGCTACTGCCTTCCTCTAGCTGGGTTTCATCATCAGACCCTTCGAAACGCTGGGCATCCTCCTGGAGCATGTACCCAACACTGTGCTCAAACAGTTCGGGGGACTCCTCAGGAGGAGGACATGGTGGGTCTAGGGAAGGAGTGACTGATGATGAGTCTGACATTGATACCAGGGAAGAGGACGCTTTGGCAGCTGCTTTGCCAGTACCCTGAGCCTGGGTGAGAGAGGATGAGGAGGAGGAGGAGGGCTTGGTCATCCACTCTACCAAGTCTTCGGCATGATGTGGCTCAACATGTCCAGCTGCCGAAAAGAAGGACAAGCGTGTCCCATGGCCATGTGCTGATGACAATGCACCGCATCCACGACCAGCACTGTTGCCCCCAGACACAGAGCCTGCTTGCCCTCTTTTATTGCCTCCTGACTGTCTGCCTCTCCTTGTTTGCCTTCCAGACATTCTAATGGATGGCCTGCAGGGAGATGGGAAAAAAAGCAATAAGGGCTACCTTCAGGTGTCCTTCTCTGTCCCTTTACTTAAGGATTTCTAAATATGGTTGAGGATGATTGCTTTCGCACAGAATAGCACAATGACAATTTCCCTGACTGTCCAAAAAACAAGGATTTCAAAGATGGTTGATGAGGAATGCTTTAGCACAGTATAGCACAATGAGAATTTCCCTCACTGTCCTTCCCTGTCCCTACAAACAAGGTTTAGCACAGTAAAACACACTGACACTCTCCCTACCTATAGTTTTCTGTCCCTATAATTTTTTTTTTTTTAAAGATGGTTGATGAGGAATGCTTTAGCACAGTATAGCACAATGAGAATTTCCCTCACTGTCCTTCCCTGTCCCTACAAACAAGGTTTAGCACAGTAAAACACACTGACACTCTCCCTACCTATAGTTTTCTGTCCCTATAATTTTTTTTTTTTTAAAGATGGTTGATGAGGAATGCTTTAGCACAGTATAGCACAATGAGAATTTCCCTCACTGTCCTCCCCTGTCCCTACAAACAAGGTTTAGCACAGTAAAACACACTGACACTCTCCCTACCTATAGTTTTCTGTCCCTATAATTTTTTTTTTTTTAAAGATGGTTGATGAGGAATGCTTTAGCACAGTATAGCACAATGAGAATTTCCCTCACTGTCCTTCCCTGTCCCTACAAACAAGGTTTAGCACAGTAAAACACACTGACACTCTCCCTACCTATAGTTTTCTGTCCCTATAATTTTTTTTTTTTAAAGATGGTTGATGAGGAATGCTTTAGCACAGTATAGCACAATGAGAATTTCCCTCACTGTCCTTCCCTGTCCCTACAAACAAGGTTTAGCACAGTAAAACACACTGACACTCTCCCTACCTATAGTTTTCTGTCCCTATAATTTTTTTTTTTTTAAAGATGGTTTATGAGGAATGCTTTAGCACAGTATAGCACAATGAGAATTTCCCTCACTGTCCTTTCCTGTCCCTACAAACAAGGTTTAGCACAGTAAAACACACTGACACTCTCCCTACCTATAGTTTTCTGTCCCTATAAAAAATTTTTTTTTAAAGATGGTTGATGAGGAATGCTTTAGCACAGTATAGCACAATGAGAATTTCCCTCACTGTCCTTCCCTGTCCCTACAAACAAGGTTTAGCACAGTAAAACACACTGACACTCTCCCTACCTATAGTTTTCTGTCCCTATAATTTTTTTTTTTTAAAGATGGTTGATGAGGAATGCTTTAGCACAGTATAGCACAATGAGAATTTCCCTCACTGTCCTTCCCTGTCCCTACAAACAAGGTTTAGCACAGTAAAACACACTGACACTCTCCCTACCTATAGTTTTCTGTCCCTATAAAAAATTTTTTTTAAAGATGGTTGATGAGGAATGCTTTAGCACAGTATAGCACAATGAGAATTTCCCTCACTGTCCTTCCCTGTCCCTACAAACAAGGTTTAGCACAGTAAAACACACTGACACTCTCCCTACCTATAGTTTTCTGTCCCTATAAAATTTTTTTTTTAAAGATGGTTGATGAGGAATGCTTTAGCACAGTATAGCACAATGAGAATTTCCCTCACTGTCCTTCCCTGTCCCTACAAACAAGGTTTAGCACAGTAAAACACACTGACACTCTCCCTACCTATAGTTTTCTGTCCCTATAAAAATTTTTTTTTAAAGATGGTTGATGAGGAATGCTTTAGCACAGTATAGCACAATGAGAATTTCCCTCACTGTCCTTCCCTGTCCTTACAAACAAGGTTTAGCACAGTAAAACAGACTGACACTCTCCCTACCTATCCTTCTCTTTCCCTAAACTAAAGGAATCCAGGTTAAGCAAGAAAAAAAAATGTCACTGTCCCTGCCTATGCTTCTCTTTCCCTGCTCCGGAACACACTACACTAGGCCGCCGTGCTGGCGGCCTTTTATAGTTTGGGGCGTGTACTAAACACCCTCAGCAATAATTGGCCACAGGCATCCTGCCTGTGGCCAATCATTGCTCTCCTCGCTGCCGGCGCTGTGATTGGCCAAGCATGCGGGGTCACAGTGCATGCTTGGCCAATCACAGCGCCTGGATGACACTGCGATGGCGTAGTGCATTGTGGGCCGCGAATTAGGCGCGAACGGCCCAAATCGTTCGTTGTTCGGTGAACGATCGAACAGCCGATGTTCGAGTCGAACGTATGTTCGACTCGAACACCGAGCTCATCCCTATGCAGAGTCTCAACGACCCGTTCTTCTTCCTTACCACCACGATGGGGGAAGCATATGGACTTCTGGACTCTCGGATGACCCCTGTCCTCTTGAGCTCTGCCAACTGCTCACGCAAATCTTCCAGGTCAGCCAATGGAACTCTTCGGACCCTCTCCCGAAAGGGTTTGTCTTCTTGAAGATGAATTTTATGGGTGGCACTTCTCGCACACCCCACATCAAACTCATCTTCTGAGAATATTCTTCTCCACCGAGTCAGCTGAGCCTTGGGTCTCTCCTTCTATTTCCGAGGCATGGTGGTATCTTCAAGGCAGAGCTCCTCCAGGGTGGCTTCTCCTCCCTTGGACCCTAATTCAGACAAGGCCACTGGGGTAGCAGGATTCACCTTGCCCAGTAGCACCCGGGCTGGGATCTTCACAGGAGAATTTGTAACATTTCTGACACTCACTGGAATCTGTCCCTTGGCTTTCTTCAGTGCCCTCAACGGGACCACTTCAGGGAGTACTTCCAATCCTTGGTGAGTATTGAAGGGGTCTGGTTCCACCACTACAAAGGGACCCGGCTGCTCCCAGGAGAGTTTTACTGTAGCCTGGAGACAAGTCACCTCACCAGGCTGTAGTATCTTCTCTCTTCTAGACAGTCTCCAGACACTTCCCACCCCCTCTTCCGGGGCCTTTTGCTCCAGGATAATCTTCTGGTAGACCTGTTGCAGCATGGGGTGAATCTTCTGTCTGGGAGAACTCCGTTCTTGCACTAACGGAGTCAACAGTCTCCGGACCAAGTCAGTGTTGGTTCCTATCAACATGGACATCGTGTTGGCTCCTCGTGGACGAGGGCAAACCACCGCCAGGGTGTCAAATACTTCGGCCTTTCCAGTCACAGAGGGGTCATAGGCCAGCCTGATTGAAACATAACCGTCGTAGGGGAAACTGCGAGTGCCAATTCCCCCAATCTTCAGGTCCTCCAGCTTCTGCAAAGGCACATGACTCAAATGCTTCTGATAAAAGTCTCTGTATAATAGAGTCACTTGAGCTCCCGTGTCTAAGAGTGCCTTTGTGTAAACTCCCTCCACTTGAACGGAGGCTAGAGGGGAGGGTCCAACTTATTTATCTGGGAACTTCTTAAGAGGTATTTTCTCCTTTGGACTTTGTTATTTTTCCATCCTTTTTATTTTCTTTTTCCATTTCTCTCTGGACCTCAACCCTTTTTGAACCTGGTATGCATTGATCTTTTTCTGGTTGTCAAATTGCAACTCCCGACAGACAGTATGGGAGTTTCTAGGAGGGGCATTGTGGCCCTTCTCTTTTTGCACTGATTGTCTTTGGATCTTCTTGGAGCTTTCTGTAAGTAGCGGGCGCCCGGCTGACTCCTTCACCGGGGTCCTCTGAAGTTTTCCGCCGGCTGGTATTGAGTGCCTCTGTTCTTTCTTGGACTGGTACACACTCTTTCTGGGTGACCAATTCCTCCACAATTGAAGCAGATAATCTCCTTCCTTATTTTTGGGGATGTTGGAATAGGGACACTCCGGTCCGGTTCCTTCCGGATCTCTTCCTTTTCCTTGTTCCCCGAGTTTTTGGCCAATAAAGAGGTCAATAAGTCCAGTACTTGGGCCATTTGAGACTTCAAGGTTTCTACTTCTGGGTCACGTTCTGTAACTACTGTCGTTCTGACTCCTACCGAAACAGGTGGGGTGGTTTTCTTAACCCCCTCTTGATCCTTCATCAAGGCCTCCTCGTCCCTTATGATCCGCACAAGGTCTGTGTAATTCAGAGCCATGACTCCGTGAGAGGTCTTTAGGTGAAGCCAAACTGGATCCGACCGTAAGGCTCCCCTTAAGATCTGCTTCATCCTGGTAGCATCTATAACCTGTGGCTGCATTCCTTTTCTCAGTACAATCTGGCACAGCATTCTATTCAGTCTCTGGACATACTCGGACAACTTCTCCCTCGGCTGTTGGAAAGTACAGTATGTTCAAACTGATACACCAGCTCCGACACCTTCTCCAGCTGGCCAAATTCCTCCTGCAACATAGACAAATAATCCATTGCCGTACACACAGTATTGCTGCACCTAAGATTTTTCACAGCCTCAGCAGCAGGACCCTTCAAGCTCTCACTGATGCGCTGCTTCTTCTGCGCTTCTGGGACTTCCCAACCTTCTACTGCCTGCATTACCTGCTCAATCCAAGTATCGAAATCTTCCTCCCCGGGTGGCACAAGTTGTAATCCTGAAAACACCCGGAGTTTCCGGTACCCAGCTTCCACATGCAGCGTGTTGTTTTTTGGCACTAAACAACAAAATCTCCCAACGCAGTTAGCAGTTCCGGCCCTATGGCGGTGAGGGGTGACTTTGGGGCTTTCGTTTCACTACTGCCTCCCATTTTGGAGAAGAGTGACGGAGACAACTGCGGGGAGGTCCATGGAGACTCTTTCTTCACAGCCCCAGTATGCACTAAGCGATACGTTCTGTGATCTATGTCTTTTACACTCTGCCCTTTGAACTCTTCTGGGATTCCCCTTGTCCATTCTACTAATGCATATGCCTCCGAGGTATTTGTCCTTACATCCACCGCCCATGCGTTCCAGTTTTGGGATATTGACATTATTAGCTGCTTTACCTCTTCTTTTTCCTGGATCCCTCCCAGGAGTTCAATAGCTACCGCCCGGAGTGGATCCACAGTCTTCTCTGCGCACCATTGTGTCACTGTCTGCGAGTCGTTGCTGGTATTTTAGACCGCCTTGATCGCAGCGTGCAATATACAAGGGTCCCGGACCGAGCCCCCACGTGTAGCGGTACCCTCAGTTTAAGAGGGCTGCTTGTTTGTTTTGGGCCCTGTAATGCACCGCTATCAACCCCTGACAATCGGCTCTAACCTCTCGTGACACAGTTAGGAAAGGGGGGAGAAGTGGTATAACTGTATTATCTCTATACTATTATACGGTACAACCCCCTTTGGTATACCAGCACAGTAATTGACACTCACAACCAAATTACTTAACTATAACTTCTTTACTGTAAGTAAAAATATAACAAGGTAATTTGTATACGATATATCATGCAGATCCCTGCAATATAGGTGTACACATTAAAAGGGTATAACATTCAATAATCCAATGAATATATATTAACCCCGCTGCAGCTATCCTCCCTCGTGAGCATAAAAATGGCGCCCAGCAATGTTCTATACTACCCAGTCAGGCCTGACTATAACTTGGGGTATAGTTTGTTGAAGAATCTTCGCTAGCAACTGTCGGTGGTGCACATGGAGAAACAAACTGTAATCCAATAGGGATAGCAGATAATCGCTAACTTGGCAAAGAGACTGAACAAACTCAGTTCAGCAAACAGTCTCTCCAAAGTATAACTGTGGTCAATGATGGCCTAGGCAAAGTTAATAGGCAACAAGAGACTTAGATGTGGTTCTGAGCTGGCGCTGTCTCACCCAGACCGGACCGACTCCTGTCCGGTTCCTCCGCTACTGTGAGTGGCTTCACAGTGCCCACGATGCACCGGGTCTTCGGTCCTCCAGAAGATGGGGGCACCTCAGGTGGATCGGTTGTCTCGCAGGCTCCCCAGCGGAATGGAAGGCTCTCTGGAACAAAGTGCGAGGCCCAGGCTTCAGGCCTAGCACACGCAGCAGGTGAGTGCAGGGATCCTCTTGCAAGGAGGGCGGCGTTCCAAGAGAAAGAACAAGGCCCCTCCTTCTCCTTTTAAATTCAACCCCAGCAGTCCTTGCGTGGGGAAATGCACCCTGGGTGCCTCAAAGCATGCTGGGAACTGTATTCTTGCGGGTGAAACGATACCCCACTACAGATGAATAGACCTGCTCTTGGCAGTAATGGAAAAGACGTGATTAAATAATATGGTAACTGGGTTTGATAATGTTAAAGTAGTTAGCCCCAAAATTGGGGAGGCAAGACTCAATGAAGTATTAATGGGGTACCAGTGTCAGCCAAACTAGCATGTTTAAAGTACTATGCTTATCTAATGCTTACTTGTTCTTATGATGTGCAGTGGCGGCATTCCCAGGATCAACTGGGGATCATCTGGGAGCCACCAGCTTATATTGAATCTCCATTAATTGCCCATAAGTCGCAGGTGCCAGCCTCCTCCCCCCAGACCTCCCCTGCTCGCTCCCGCCACTGGTTGGGTGGCGTCTACGTGGCCCCCTCGGTGTTCCGGAAGGCATGAGCCCCGACATTTGCCGTCACGTCCGACGCAAAAGCGTAACGTCATGACGTTGCGCGCGCCCGTGGGAGAACCCGTGCATGCATGCGCGATATCATTGACAGTCCGGTGGTGATCAAGGGACACCGCCGGCATGAAGAAGGCTCCCCACAGTGGCCCCTGGGAAGAGCTCCACTGTGGGAAACACAAGGGGAGAGCTGCAAATGAAAATGCGTCCCCCCACCGTGCCGGGAAGTCAGATGGAAAAGGGGATGAAAAACCTAGTGCCACTGAGCCAGATGCAGCGGCCCATTGGGGGATGAGCGTAGAATGGCAAACTATAATGTTGAAATAATTAGGTACAGAGTTATATACAAAATTAGTTGTCATCTAACCATAATATTACATTTTCTTGTATTTAATTTATGTTAATTATTAACAGATCTGAAGGCATATTGGTTCAACCAATTAGATGAGAGATGGGAAGGGAAGAATGAATGTCTTCCTTCATCCCAGGAGTGTATCCTCCTAAGCCTAGATATGACAATCTATCTCAGCTACATCCTCAAGCAGTGGGAATATGCCTCAGCTCATATTGGGTCTCTCATGTGTTTGAAAGGGGAACGGGTGTTTAACCACACAAAAAGCCAAAAAGGAAGGAAAGAACACTCCAAATTAACTAAACTATAAACTATCCAAACTAATGGTGAAATTATGCAATCAAACCCATAGGTTCAACCAATATGAATAATTATCGAACTTAATATGCGCCAGCTCACAGTCATATAAAACTACATAAAATATTTATTCATATATAAACTTGACCAAGTTTTCTCCATGTCCAGTTGCAGGTGCCTTGCCCCCCCCCCCATCCTCCCCTGTAGCTCCGTGTGCTTGGCTCCTTGCAAGTCCGATGGACTGTGGATCCGCCTGGTGGGTGCGGAGGGGACGTGCAGAGCCAGTGGGTTGTCGAGCGCGAATGGTTCAAGCTATTTGGTCTGTGTGATGCATCTCCACCTTTGCATTTATTTTATGGTAAACACACCCTCATGTATATGGAGATACATGTTTTTGTACAATTTTAAATGATACAATGATATTTTTGTATACTGTCAAATGGTTTGAATTAAATTGTATTCTTTAATATATTTCCCTAGAACCCTAAACCCGCTGAAGAAGACCAGAATGGGTGGAAATGCATTGGGGTGTTCATTTGGATATTAATGTCGCAATATAATTGACCAGTCATGTTCTCCTGGAGGCCTCTGTGCCATGAATGATGTTTTGTGCTGTTGATTGTATCATGAACCAGAGCTTGCATTTTAATAAATGTATTCATTTTATTTCTAATTTCTTTATTCAAATTATTCAACCATTTATATAATCTTTCTAATGTTTTGCTGCCTAAAAAACCCCCTGGGGAAATTTTCCTTTGTTGTGTACACTTCTTGGGTTGTGCAGCCCCGGGTACTCTCGCACATGTGTTCTTTCCTTCCTTTAAGGGTGTATTGGGTATTTCGATCGAGCATGTGGCTGAATTGGACATATATTTAGATTCTTTGATCTGAAAGAATCTTTTAAGAGTGATATTCCTAACATACCTATCAGATCTTTAAATAAGGTATAGGGATGGGGTTTATTGAGTGGGGCGAAATTGAGGCTCCGACTCAAGAGAAAATTTTCAGCTTCTGTGAGTGTGAGTGATGAGAGATTGATTGAATAGCTTCACAGTCTGCGTGATTTGTTTTTAGTGGTCCTCTACTGAATCCTGAAATCCTGAAAATTTGACCCGTTGAGGGGTACTTATTTTTGAATGTTCATATAACAGAGTCTTATTGGTCAAACTTCATGGATAATATGGTTATTGTAATAATTATGATAAGAAAAAACTAAGGTCATCTTGTTTTCCTGTTTTGTGCTAGGTTATCTTTATGTTGAACTCCAACTAGCTCCAACCCTAAATCAGCTAGCTATGCAAATTTAGGGTTGGTTCACACCAGATTTCTGTGCGTTCCCTGCAGTGCGATTGCACTATTTTTGAATAATGCATGGCACCAAATTGCATGGGGTTGTGGTATATGTAATCAGGTGCCTGCAAATGCCCTACGTTTGCAATCTGCATATGCGCTGCCATTGACAATGTATTGTCATCTGCAGCAAATTGTGATTCTAATGTGGACCAGTTTTACCAGCCAAGGGGTTTTTCATTTCTGAAAGTTCAGTCCCGATATTTACATCCCTGTCTAGCATGGGGGGAAATGTTATTTATGTCTGCAGTTTCACTTTCACCTGCAGGTTGCCTCCCAACCCAAGTGAAAAGAGAAGCAAGACACTGATTAGTTTATATCTTTTTCATGCCTTTTTTGTTCTGTCAGACTGTACAGTAGACTGTAAGAGGCTGATGACAAGGTAAATTCAGGAACATATACTGATCATATAAAAACTTTTAATGATATATTATATTTGCCATGAGTACAGTTTTAAAGCGGTATTAATCTAAATAAAGTAAAGTCTCATAAAAAAATAAAAATAACAAACATTATATTTACCTGCTCTGTGCAATGGCAATGCACAAAGCAGCACTGAACTTCCTCTTCTGGGGTTCCCTGTCGTCACTCTAGGCTCCTCCTCTTCTCGATGCACCCCATAGGAAGCCGCTTGTAATCTTTACCCAGAACTAAAAAAGTTGTGTCTTTAATTATACTTTAATGTATTTAAAGGTGAACTTTACTCATAACAACTTGATAAAAAATAATATTCTTTAGCAAGAAACATACATTCCACATTAATGCTATCAACATTAGTGTGTGCTGTAAATTGCCTCCAGCATTGCTCCTGTTTCTTCTTGCCAGAGGTCACCTTGGTGCTGAAGCCCAGAGCCCATGAGCAGCAGTAAATCTTTAGACTGTCAGCAGATCGGCCTCTAGTGGCTCTGATTTTTGGCACAGTGTCGAAAATATGGAGCAGCTGAGCAGGTGCAGAGCAGGGCGGGACAGTGTATTACTGGACTTTAAACAATATAAGCATTTATTTTTAATGTTTTAATTGGTTGCTTTAGATCAGTAAATTCTGCACATGATTCACCTTACTAAATAAAAAAAGCCTACTTGACCTTAAAGGGGTTGTAAAGGTTTGTTTTTTATTTTCTAAATAGGTTCCTTTAAGCTAGTGCATTGTTAGTTCACTTAACTTTTCCTTTGATTTCCCTTCTAAATGTTTTTTTTCTTTGTCTGAATTTCTCACTTCCTGTTTCTCCTCAGTAAACTTCACACCATCATCCGAGTGGTGTGGAGTCAGCCAGGACAGCTTAGTGAACAGCTTACTGAGGATAAACAGGAAGTGAGAAATTCAGACAAAGAAAACAAAGAAACATTTTTTTAGAGGGGAAATCTAAGGAAAAGGTAAGTGAACCAACAATGCACTAGCTTAAAGGAACCTATTTAGAAAATAAAAAACAAACCTTTACAACCCCTTTAATACTGCATGCTACAGTATGTACTCAATCCTGTAACAGGTGCATTTATCTGTAGGATCCCCCAAGGCTTCTTTAAATGTGTACTGTTAAATCTTGAACATAAATGTCTCCATCTTCCTGTTTTTATGGTATGAGTCTAATTTATTGGTAAATAGCTTATCTACTAACTCAGCAGGAACTAATGCCAGAAATAATTGTTCTTTTTGCATACAATTACACTAGTGTTTTGATAATGTCCCTTTCTCATTGTAAAAAGAATATAAATAATCAAGATATTAACAGCTCTGTTTACAACATAGTTATATATTCTGCTGGTAAATAAATGCCAAAGCCACTGTTTATTTATGGAGACTTTTCAGGATCGAATGATGAATTTGGGGTGGTGTACTGTATGCAGACAGTGGAAGAACAAGCACATTTTTATTCTCAAATGTAGAACATAGATGACTAGAGACGGCAGAATATCAACAATCTACATTTAGTAATGGATTTGGCTCTTTTGGGTCTTGTGATCCATTGTAGGCCTCTGAGTGCCCCACCCCTTTTACTGGGGCTTCCTTTGAGTTCTTTGCATTACAGTTTTCAAGACATTAGGTTCCTCTCCCCCTTTCCACCATGGCTTTCACTATGCTATGCTCTTCACCACCTGCCCACTGGCTCCTCCTGTAAATACTCCCCACCATGGGTTTCATTTTACTACTCTCTTTACCACTGTACCACTGGGGTATCCTTTAAGTGCTGCCCATTGTTGCTCCTGCAATGCTCTTTTCTTTATTACCTCCCCACTAGAGTGTTTTCTATGTGCTGCCAACCATTGCTTTTACTATGCTGATCTACTTACCTTACCTCCTCCCCACTGGGGCCTCCTTTGTGTTCTCCCCACCATCATAATTACTATTTTACTCGCCTTAAGACCTCTTTATTGCGATATCCTGTATGTGCTTTCCACCATAGCTCTTGCTACATTCTGTTACTCACAACCTCCCCACTGGGGCCTCCTGTAAGTGCTCTCCACCATGGTTATCATGCTATTCTCCTCAACACCTCTCCACTGAGGCTTCCTGTAAGTGCTCTCACCATGGTCATCACTAAGATATTCTCCTCAACACCTCCCCACTGGGGCCCCCCTTAAGTACTCCCCACCATGCTCATCACTATGTTATTCTCCTCAACAGCTCCCCACCGGGGTCTCCTGCAAGTGCTCCCCACCATGGCTCTTGCTACATTTCATCCCCTACCCCATTGGGACCTCCTGTGAATGCTTTTCACAATGTCTCCTGCCACATTGTGTTCCTCCCCACCTCCTCACTGTTACTGCCTGTGACTTCTTCAGACCTCTTTGCACATTGCATTCCTAACAACCCCACTTTAGCAGCTCTCCTCTTCCTCCACAGCCATTGTGGGGAAGCTTACCTGTTATTGTGGCAAAATTCTGATCCTGTTTCTTTATTTTATCTGAAGTAATCAACTTTATAGACTTCTATGAAGCCAACTACTTGACAAAGTTACTGACACAACAAGAATAAGAGCTGTGTTCTCTTCCTGAATAATCTTACAAGGGAGGTAAGTATAAGTTATCCGCTACATGTGCCCCCTGCACTACTTTTATTTTTGAATTAATGGAGTTCTCAGTTATTAAAGAACAGAAGAATACTAATATTATTGATTTGTAGGGTTTTTCAGATGACTTTGTATCAGGTTTACTTCAAGGACCTTATAGACCTTTCTTAGAGTAGCAGGATTACAAAGGCATAAAGGGAAAACTCAGAGGGGCGCCAAACTAAGTGCAGCATTAATGATACTCCAATTTATTAAAAGCAAGACAAAGGGCAACTCACATCTTGGTAGATCAAATAAGCATGTATAGAATCATTCTGGTTAGTCCTCGGGCTCTCCTGGATGGTCCTGGTGGAATAGCGTCATGAGACAGTGGAGCTGTGTTAGTGGAAGACAGCAGGAAGTGGCTGATCGCTGCATTAACCAGCGGGGAATGCAAGATGGCGCTGTACCGGATGTGACGTCTCTACAGAGACCGTGCTGACGTAAAGGGCAGGTAACACATTTCAAAGCTTCCGCTTCTTCATCAGACCTCCTCTGATTACAAAGGCACCAATCCATAAAACATTCAAATAGTTTTCTTTTTCCATTCTTGTGCCACCTTTGAACATTTAACGGTCAATTTATGGTAAGAAGCATATTAAGAGTGGAATGTCAGTGAGTGTAATCACAAGCCTATAAGGATAAAGCTTTAGGCCCCTTTAACACTGGGGCGGGGGCGGCGTCGGCGGTAAAGCGCCGCTATTTTTAGCGGCGCTTTATCACCAATTTCGCAGCGCTATTCGGCTGCTAGTGGGGTGGTTTTGCCCCCAGCTAGCGGCAGAGAAAGGGTTAAAAACCACCACAAAGCGCCTCTGCAGAGGCGCTTTGCCGGCGGTATAGCCGCGGTGCCCCATTGATTTTAATGGGCAGGAGCGGTGGAGGAGCGGTATACACACCGCTCCAAAGATGCTGCTAGCAGGAATTTTTTTACCGCCCTGCTAGCGCACCGCTCCAGCACAGCAGCGGCTGTTTCAGCTTGGTTTGCAGGCTCTATTTTTAGTGCAATAGCGCCTGCAAAACGTCCCAGTGTGAAAGGGGTCTCACAAAAGAGGGCCACTACTATTAATAATATTATTATACAGAATACATAGAGCGCTAACAGTTTGCAAAGTGCTTCACATTATAAAAGGAGACAGGACAGTACAGTTACAATACAACTCAATACAGAGGGTTAGGATGGCCCTGCTCATGAGAGCTTACTATTTTTCAACTGGCCATACATCTTTTATTTGATAGAACCAAATACTTTCTAATTGCCCAAATAACTGTGGCACTATAGACAGCAATGCATTTTGACAAATGTATAAAAAGTTTCTTCTTGATCTTAAAACATACAGTAAAAGTTGAAATTCCTGGTCTGGTGCCTTTCCCTTCAAATTACACAGGTTATTGAACAGCATAACATTTTAGTATGCTGCAATTTTCTTGCATCCACTTTACATTTTTTCACTTATATGCTAATAAAGTTTAACATAAAGAACACATGTATTGGCAAGGTAAGCGATAATCACCTTTGTATTGAATTATGTCTGAGGATGACACATTTCATCTTTGCTGTTATTTCTCATCATTCTTATAATACACAAAGGATGTCAGCATGATTGAAAGAATAAATATGTTAGTATAGATTAAACTTTCTTTTGTTGCATTATATGTATTTTATTCGTGATAACATCACTTATAGATTCACAACACCATAGCTGTGCAGTTCAGTTTTTTTTTACAATCCCTGCAGTTACAAAAAATTTTTTTTTTTTAAAGGCTATCATAATATACAATCATATATACATATATGTTTAAAGGGAAACTCCACTTTCGTGGGAAAAAAATAGCAAATAAAGAAAAAATAAGTAATTGAATGTTATTAAAAATTACCTTTCCTTTTCAATCTGTAGCCACTGTATTTTTATGAGCATGCATTGCAATATGGCTACATTGAGTTGTTCTGTACACAGAGTGTGTACTGACCACTCCCCAGAAACATCCTTTCCTGCTTGTGTGATTGGCTCACCAATTTTCCTAGAAGTCTGCCTAAGATACAAGTCAGATTTCAGGTATCCCCTGCAATAAAAATTTAATTTTCGGATAGATCATTTCATTAGGAGCATGTCTAAAGGGATGCAGGCCCAGCAGATTTCCTCATTAGTGCTCTGCAGCTGCACACCTGACAGTTAATTATAAAACCAATCCCATTAGACCCACTCAGTACAGAGACACAAACACACATGGATTTCTTCAGAATAACAAAAGGTAGGAATCTGCAACAAAAGTTGCTATGATCCTTGCAATGTACATAGCTCACCCAGAAGGGAATGTTTTTTTCTCAACAAAAGTGGAGTTACGCTTTAAGAATTTCCCTTATCTAAATAGAAGCCCTTTTTCCATCAACAGTTCTTTGCAGTCTCCAGGCTCTGATAATTCCTGATTTGCACTTTAGAGATGAATTTATGTTTAGCTCAATGCATAGCAGGTCTTGCATCCCCAAACAGCACCATTTATTGCCATTTTTTTTTTTAATGGTCTACATGGATAAATATCAATGCGTAAGGTCTTTAGAATGTCCTATTATACTTTAAAACTTGATATTATGCAATGCATGATTTACGCTGAGCTATTCAAAGTAGTAAAGTTTGAGAGGGTGGACAGCACCAGACAGAGAATGAATTATATGCACAACCAGGTGTTTCCCTTGATAACCATGCATACAATTAATTGCTCATAAAGGTTCAAAAGTTTCAGGCATCCCTGCCATTTGTGGAGCAATGAAGCTCTTGACTAAGGGCAGCAATGCCCTATATATATATATATATATATATATATATATATATATATATATATATATATGTAGCACACAAATCCCTCTCTCCTGCTTACCTCCACCTGCAGAGTGGGACACACCATGCCACATGCCCAGTATCCTCCATCTTGTAGAGGGTGAGCGGTGTTAATAGTTTTGGGTCCTGCAGCGAGTTACCTCTTTCCGTTGGTTCTCGTCCCTAAAGTGTAGGGAAAAGTCTATTCTCTCTCTCTTTTAAGAAGGCCATTGTCCAAATAGTATTAAACCCAATACAAGAGTTTATTTTGCTTGCTCACAACTTGACGGGAAAGATTGGAGATAGAGAGAGTTGAACAGGGAGGCAGGTTCAGGCACGCGACACTAAATTATCCTCGTCGCCACTCAAGCCTGAGTGGGTTTTGCTCACTCGGATAGTCCCCTCTCACGGTCCTAGCAGCCGGTGTGGAGCACGAACATTTACTTTTAAGTTCTTTTCCTAAGGATACGATCAGGACGTTAGTCCCGAACTTCCCAGCACTTGTAACACTTAAGACCTTAGGTGCCAATGGGGCACGTTACAAGGCTTTTGGCGGATAATGGAATCCTTCCCTCTGTCAGGTAACCAGGCTTCTCCCCAGACAGCGACTTCCTTCACCGATCTCCGGATAGGTCCTCCCCTGGTTTCCTCTCTTTAAGAGCGGGTCACCCTCCCACGGGGACCCTGGGACTCCACTGTTTTTCTTCTGGTGTAGGCCTCAGCTAAAGGTGCTGGGCCTACCTGGAACGATGCAGTCTCGAGCAAAAGGTGCCAGGGACTGAACACACACACACACCCCTGGCCTGAAGGGCCAAAGGGCGCAAACTGCTCCCCGAATAATTGCGTCTGCCCCTTATGTACCCTCTCCCAGCATGCACAGCAGGTAGACCACGGCCACTGCATGGCTGCTGAGAAAGGACACCCAATAGCGCCGTAATGCCACCTGTGGTTCGACCCGAGACCTGGGCAACAGCGCCACCTACAGGTCACAGGGAACTGTACTGCCAGACAACATCACAACAGAGCAGAGGCCTATTGAAAGAATTTCAACAGCCTGAGCCTAACTATTTGCTCAGGCCAACCCTTAAATTTAGGCATAGCGACCTCAGT
Organism: Rana muscosa; assembly: GCA_029206835.1. NCBI lineage: Eukaryota > Metazoa > Chordata > Amphibia > Anura > Ranidae > Rana > Rana muscosa. The sequence continues at coordinate 928,261,970 of CM055116.1, read as the reverse complement.
TTTGGGGGTCCGCTACATATATATATATATATATATATATATATATATATATATATACAGGTCCATATATATATATTTGGACACAGGCACAATAATTTTATTCAGGTATTTACCAAAACTTATTCAAGCTATAGTTATATAATGGATATGGTCTGAAAGTGCACACTCTCAGGTTTAATTTGAGGATATGTACATCCAAATCGGAGGAAGGGTTTAGGAATTACAGCTCTTAAGAATACCCATCCCCCTTTTTCTAGGGACCAAAAGTAATTGGACAATTGAATCAAAAGCTGTTTCATGGCTACTCCTTTGTTATTTCTTAATCAATTAAGCAGGTAAAAAGTCTGGAGTTGATTTTAAGTGAGGTATTTGCATTTAAATCTATTGCTGTGAACCTTCATCATGCATTCAAAGGAGCTGTCCATGCAAGTGAAACAGGCCATTGTAAGGCTTCAAAAATGAAACAAATCCATCAGAGAGATAGCAGCAACAGTAGGACCAAATCAATAGTTTGGTACATTCTTTGGAAAGAAGAACGCACTGGTGAGCTCAGCAATAGAGTTGAGCGGACACCTGGATGTTCGGGTTCGACGGGTTTGGCCGAACTTCGGTAAAAAGTTCGAGTTCGGGACCGAAGGGCCTGAAGCAGACCTGAAGGGCCTGGTAATTGAATTTGGGGGAACCCCCACGTTTTTTTTTTTTTATCAATGACTTTTCTATGTATTGCCGGGAGCCGACAATTCATTAATAGCCGCGAGTGAGTTTTAAATTACTTTTTTTTCCTTCAGAAATGACACTTTGTGCAGGGACAGTTCTAAGCACGGGAAACAAGCGCGACTTTACATGCATATTGCCGAACCCGAACCCGAACATACAGTCAATTGTTCGGGTTCGGGTCCGGGACCCCAAAACCCAAAAGTTCGGTACGGACCCGAACTTTACAGTTCGGGTCCGCTCAACCCTGCTCAGCAACATAAAAAGGCCTGGATGTCCATGGAAGACAACAGTGGTGGATGATCACAGGATCATCTCTATGGTAAAGAAAAACCCATTCACAACATCCAGACAAGTGAAGCACACTCTCCAGGAGGTGGGCGTATCATTGTCAAAGTCTAGAATCAAGAGAAGACGTCACAAGAGCAAATACAGAGGGTTCACCCAGGGCCGGCCCTATGATGGGACCGGGTGGTACCATGGTACCAGGCGGCACTTTTAGGGGGGCGGCAAACTGACGCCCGCCAGCCAGCCTGTTCCGCCCGATCCGCTGCCTGTGAGGAACCCGACGCCGCTGCCTGTGAGGACAGTCGCAGCCCAGGGGCGGGGGGGGCAGTCAGCGAGTGAGCGGGCAGGCGCCGCTGCTTGTGAGGACACTCGCATCCCGGGGACGGGGGGGGGCAGTCAGCGAGCAGGCTCCGCTGCCTGTGTGAGGACACTCACAGCCCGGGAGGTGGGGGCTGTCAGTGAGTGAGCGGGCAGGCGCCGCTGCCTGTGAGGAGCCCAGCGCCGCTGCTGTTAGTGGTGACAGGGGCAGCCGCGGGCAGAACACTCGCAGCCCGGGGGGGGGGCTAGGAGCAGTCAGTGAGTGAGCGCGCAGCGGAGCAGAGAGATGATGTCATCTCTCACCGCCCGCCCTGAATCACCACAATTCCACCCTCACTGTGCAGCCGTGTGCACTCTGGGACACAGCAAGTGACAACGCGCAACGTGTGGCAGGTGACGTTGTGACAATCCGCAACGTGTGGCAAGTGACAATACGCAACGTGTGGCACGTGACTATCTGCATCGTGTGGCAGGTGATGTCGTGGCAAGTGACAATCCGCAACGTGTGGCATGTGATGTGGCAAGTGACAACCCGCAACGTGTGGCATGTGACGCAAGTGACCATGCGCAACGTGTGGCAGGTGACAATCCGCAACGTGTGGCAGTAGACAATCCGCAACGTGTGGCAGGTGACAATCCGCAACGTGTGGCAGGTGACAATCCGCAACGTGTGGCAGGTGACAATCCGCAACGTGTGGCAGGTGACAATCCGCAACGTTTGGCAGGTGACAATCCGCAACGTGTGGCAGGTGACAATCAGCAACGTGTGGCAGGTGACAATCAGCAACGTGTGGCAGGTGACAATCAGCAACGTGTGGCAGGTGACAACCCGCAACGTGTGGCAGGTGACAACCCGCAACGTGTGGCAGGTGACAACCCGCAACGTGTGGCAGGTGACAACCCGCAACGTGTGGCAGGTGACAACCCGCATCTGGTGGTGGAGTCCAAAGCAAAACTGTAAGTACAAACACACATCACAAGTTGTATGAGACATGAGAGCCTGAGAGGGACTTGCCTTGCCCAGCCCTGATTAACCACTTAAGGACCGGAAGGATTCGCCCACTTAAAGCGATTGTATGGCTTTGTTTTTTATTTTTTTTAAAATAAAAAACATGCTATACTTACCTCCACTGTGCAGTTAGTTTGGAAAAGAGTGGCCCCGATCCTCTTGTTCTCGGGTCCCTCGGCGGCTGTCTCGGCTCCTCCCTGCGTCAGATAACCCCCTTCTGGGAAGCGCTCTCCCAAGGAGGTTAGCTTGTGGGCGCGCTCCCTGTCATACACACTGCGTCCATAGACACAGCGTGTACGACTCATTCCCGCCCCCCCACGGGCCGCGTCATTGGATGTGATTGACAGCAGCGCGAGCCAATGGCTGCGCTGCTATCAATCTATCCAATCTAGCCAATAAACGGCCAGCCTCCGTGGAGAAGAGGACGCCGGGGGACGCGCACAGCAGGTGAACGGGCTCAGGTAAGTAAAACGGGGGGCCTGGGGGGCAGTACTTGCCAGGTGTTTTTTCACCTTAATGCATAGGATGCATTAAGGTGAAAAAAAACAAATCTTTACAACCCCTTTTAATGACCAGGCCATTTTTTGCGATACGGCACTGTGTCGCTTTAACTGACAATTGCGCGGTCATGCGACACTGTACCCAAATAAAATTGATGTCCTTTTTTTCCCACAAATAGAGCTTTCTTTTGGTGATATTTGACAATATGTTTTACTTTTTGCTATGATAAATATCCAAAAAAATTATAAAAAAAAAAATATTTCTTCATCAGTTTAGGCCAATATGTATTCTTCTACATATTTTTGGTACCAAAAAAACACAATTAGCGTACATTGATTAGTTTGCGCAAAAGACATTGCGGCCGCCCGCCATGCACAGGTCCCTTCATACTCCTATATACACGTATAGAGCCATGACAGGTCCTCTTTATACTCCTGTTGACATGTATAGAGCATGACGGGTCCCCTTTAGTTATCATGATATAAAATAATGAATGTGGGGGCCTTTTGGTGGGCGTGATTTTTTTTTTTGGGGGGGGGGGGCAGCATTTAATTCTTGGTCCCAGGCAGCACAATGTCTTGGGCCGGCCCTGGGTTCACCACAAGGTGCAAACCATTCATAAGCCAGAAGAATAGAAAAAAGAAATCTAAAAAAATCTAAAAAAGCCAGACCAGTTGGATGAAACTAAGATTAATGTGTACCAGAATGATGGGAAGAAAAAAGTGTGGAGAAGGCTTGGAACAGCTCATGATCCAAAACAAGCAATCTCACCTGTAAAACATGGTGGAGGCAGTGTGATGGCATGGGCATGCATGGTTCCATTGGCACTGGGTCATTGGTGTTTATTGATGATGTGACAGAAGACAGAAGCAGCCGGATGAATTCTGCAGTGTTTAGAGATATACTGTCAGCCCAGATTCAGCCAAATGCAGCAAAGTTGTTTGGACGGCGCTTCACAGTACAGATGGACAATGATTCAAAACACACTGCAATTGATCTCAACCCAATTGAACATGCATTTCACTTGCTGAACGCAAAACTAAAGGCAGAAAGACACAAACAAAGAACAACGGAAGAGAGCTGCAGTTAGAGCCTAGCAAAGCATCAGAAAGGAGGAAACCCATTCTTTGGTAATGTCCATGGGTTCCAGACTTCATGCAGGCAGGATTCTCAACAAAATATAAAAAATGAACATTTTATTTATAATTATATTAATTTGTCCAATTACATTTGAGCCCCTGAAAATGGGGGGGGGGTCTTTGTATAATGACCACAGTTCCTAAAATTTGTACTTGATATTTATGTTCAACCCCTTGAATTAAAGCTGAAAGTCTGCACTTAAAATTCATTTGCATTGTTTTTTTTTTATTATTATTCTGGTGGCATACAGAGCCAAAAGTATGAAAATTGTTCCTGTGTCCAAATATACAGTGCCTTGAAAAAGTATTCATACCCCTTGAACTTTTCCACAATTTTTTCGTGTTACAACCAAAAACATAAATGTATTTTATTGGGATTTTATGTGATAGACCAACACAAAGTGGCAGATAATTGTGAAGTGGAAGGAAAATGATAAATGGTTTTCATTTTTTTTTTACAAATAAATATGTAAAAAATGTGGCGTATTTAGCCCCCCTGAGTCAATACTTTGTAGAACCACCTTTCACTGCAATTACAGCTGCAAGTATTTTTGGGTATGTCTCTACCAGCTTTGCACATCCAGAGAGTGACATTTTTGCCCATTCTTCTATGAAAATAGCTCAATCTCTGTCAGGTTGGATGGAAAGCATCTGTGAACAGCTATTTTCAAGTCTTGACGCAGATTCTCAACTTGATTTACATCTGGACTTTGACTGGGCCATTCTAACACATGAATATCCTTTGATTGAAACCATTCCATTGTAGCTCTGGCTGTATGTTTAGGGTCGTTGTCAGCTGTAAGGTGAACCTCTGCCCCAGTCGCATGTGTTTTGCAAACTCTAACAGATTTTATTTTAAGATTGCCCTATATTTGGCGCCATCCATCTTCCCATAAACTCTGACCAGCTTCCCTGTCCCTGCTGAAGAAAAGCATCCCCACAGCATGATGCTGCCACCACCATGTTTCACGGTGGGGGTGGTGTGTTCAGGGTGGTGTGCAGTGTTAGTTTTTTTTACGCCACAAATAGCGTTTTGCTTTTAGGCCAAAAAGTAAAATGTTGGTCTCATCCGACCAGAGCACCTTCTTCCACATGTTTGCTGTGTCCCCCCACATGGCTTCTCACAAACTGCAAGCAGGACTTCTTATGGCTTTCTTTCAACAATGGCTTTCTTCTTGTCTTCCATAAAGGCCAGATTTGCGGAGCAGGGTGCATGACTAATAGCTGTCCTGTGGACAGAGTCTCCCACCTGAGCTGTGGATTTCTTCAGCTCCTCTAGAGATGGGCCTCTTGGCTGCTTCTCTGAATTATGCTCTCCTTGCACAGTCTGTTAGTTTTGCAGTTTGGCCATACTCCTTCCATTTTTGGATGATGGATTGAACAGTGCTCTGTGAGATGTCCAAAGCTTGGGATTATTTTTTTATAACCTAACCCTGCTTTAAACTTCTCCACAACTTCATCCCTAACCTGTCTTGTGTGTTCCTTGGCCTTCCTTATGCTGTTTTTTCACAAAAGTTCTCTAACAAACCTCTGAGGGCTTCACAGAACAGCTGTATTTATATTGAGATTAAATTATACACAGGTGGACTCTATTTACTAATTAGGTGACTTCTGAAGGCAATTGGTTCCACTAGATTTTAGTTATGGGTATCAGAGTAAAGGGGACTGAATACAAATGCACGCCACACCTTTCAGATATTTATTTGTAAAAAAAAAAAAAAAAACATTTATCATTTTCCTTCCACTTCACAATTATGTGCCACTTTGTGTTGGTCTGTCACATAAAATCCCAATAAAATGCATTTAAGTTTTTGGTTGTAACATGTCAAAATGTGGAAAATTTCAAGGGGTATGAATAATTTTACACACACACACACACACACAGTCATTTAAAGACTTAAAGACTTACACTTCAACAGAGTCACAAACTGTACTAAACCGAGTCCCTGTGCTTGGCAAATTGTCTCCTAGCTTGCCTTTTGTACATAAAAACCTTGCTGTAATTGAAGTTAATGGGCTGATGAAAGTAGAACAACCTACCTGCTGTCAAAATCTGTATGTACAATGCTAATGTACATGAAAACTTTAATATTACAAAACCTATTGTGAATGAACAAGTTATTATAAACACTGAACCATTATGAAATCTAGTAGATAATCTAGCACTTTTCAAGCCTAATCCTCATTTCCCTCAGCTAAAAAAAGTTTTGCTGAAATGCAAGCCCAAAGAGTAGAATTTTACAGTTAAACAGCCAGATCTGCATATATTTTGCTTTAGATGAATACATCTCCATGCACGTAAAACCTGTTAGTGCAAGTATGAAAATGCATCCTTTGCTCTCAGTCTGCCAGGAATATATTTCAAGACAAGCTTGAGTTATTTGTGGCAGTTTTATATGTTCAAATATACAGAAAACGGCTGTTCACATTTGGCAAATGGTGGGTTGATTAATGCCTTGAAATTAAAAAGCTGACTACAAATTACTCTGTGTGTGTACTTTTTATAATGGCAGCTTAAAGATTGAAAAGCTATGTAATATAACTGTGCCAGACAGTTTTATGTCTGTTACTACAGAGTTGCTCTTTGCAATACATGTGTTTGCAGTGTAGGTTGTACATCTTCTCTTTATTGTCAATACCTAAGTAGTCTGATGATTTATGTCTCCTGTCCTCTCTTTGTATACTCATAAGAGTGTATATCAGATCTCTGGAAACGAAACTTGATTTGTTCTTTTTTACATTGTCTATTGTTGTTTTTATCAACCCTTATGACATCTCTCTTTTTGTGTTTAAACCAGGAAGTTTAATGACTGGAACAAGTGACCCTAACAGACTAAATATAAGGACTATAATGGTGCCCAATTTTGTAAAATGTATCAAAAAGTATTTATAATATGATAACAATTGCACATGTATACATATCAACACAACATACACACACACAGAAGCTGCACATAAAACATAACCAAAACCATCTAGTACTCCTTGAATACAGATTCTTGATGGTTTTGGTTATGTTTTATGTGCAGCTTCTGTGTGTGTTGTATGTTGTGTTGATATGTATACATGTGCAATTTTTATCATATAAAAATACCTTTTGATACTTTTTAGAAAATTGGGTACTGTTATAGTCCTTATATTTAGTCTGCTAGGGTCCATTATGTTGTATATTATTGATAAGGATGAGGTACCAGACCTGTATGGTCTACCAAATGAGGGTCTTTTATGGGACCTTCCTCACAATTTTCCTATTTTTCGACTGGAATAAGTGATTCTTTTTCATTAAAAGCAACTTGTATTTTAGCTGCAATTTTCCTAATGCTTAGTCAACATACTGTATGTTTAAAAGAATAATTCCAGGCATAATATATTTTTTACATAGTTACATCAGTCTAGCTTGGACCAATGATACTATGTATATACCATACCTGGCCAATGCCCCTGGAAGCTGGAAATTACAGGAGTAGAAACCACTTCTTCTGTGTTGTGCACTAGAATCCGGGTCCAATGTTGAGCAGCTGACCTGATCCATTGTGAACACTGGGGGTCAACTGCTTGGGACAGGCACCATTCAAAGAATACTTTGCATTTTCAGAATGCATGCAAAGAGATCTATGATTGGATGAGGTGGAAAGCATGATGTCCCTTTCCCACCACTCCATCTGACCCATTTAGGGAACACCTTGCATTCATTCAGAAAATACAAAGCATTCTTTGAATGGGTGCTTGTGCTGAGCGATCGACTGCCTGTATGCAGAATGCATCAGGCCGGCCGTTTAGCATGGGAACCGGAAGCAAGTGGATCTCACTGGAGGAGCAGTACCTACTTCAGTGATTTCCATTTTCTGGGGCATTGTCCAGGTTTGGTATATACATAGTTACATTGGTCTAAAAAAAGCCAATGTAACTAACTATGTAAAAATATATCATGCCTGGAATTATTCTTTAAAAATATGAATATGTCATTATTATAACTTGGGTATAGAGTTTCAGCAAAAAAAATAAAAAATTGTGTTATTTTAATGCTGGATTTTGCTTGTTATTCCACTGTCATTACTCATGAGATATTTCACTTCTGTCATTGACCTTATAGTGTAGGCATGAAAGGTAATGCATGCATTGCCAGATGGCTATTTTAACAAACAGCGACTTTTCTATTTTAAAATGTCACAGCATTCCCCTCTACAATATATGCCTGCCTGGCAACACAGCTTGTTGTGGAGTTGTGTAGGAAATATTCTTCTTGTCACACACACACCACACACATCCACACAAAACACACACGCAGCACAGCAGTCCATTCCAGAAAAAGCTCAAATCATTTTTTATTATAGGAGCTTTCTACCTCATATGTACAATATACTGCACCTAGGAAGACTGATTTCCTTTCATCCTCAAAAGTATTTTTAATGAAACTGTATATTTATATATATATATATATATATACAGTGGGGAGAACAAGTATTTGATACACTGCTGATTTTGCAGGTTTTCCTACTTACAAAGCATGTAGAGGTCTGTAATTTTTATCATAGGTACTCTTCAACTGTGAGAGACGGAATCTAAAATAATAATCCAGAAAATCACATTGTATGATTTATAAGTAATTAATTTGCATTTTATTGCATGACATAAGTATTTGATACATCAGAAAAGCAGAACTTAATATTTGGTACATAAACCTCTGTTTGCAATTACAGAGATCATACGTTTCCTGTAGTTCTTGAACAGGTTTGCACACACTGCAGCAGGGATTTTGGCCCACTCCTCCATACAGAGCTTCTCCAGATCCTTCAGGTTTCGGGGCTGTCGCTGGGCAATACGGACTTTCAGCTCCCTCCAAAGATTTTCTATTGGGTTTAGGTCTGAAGACTGGCTAGGCCACTCAAGGACCTTGAGATGCTTCTTACGGAGCCACTCCTTAGTTTCCCTGGCTGTGTGTTTTGGGTCGTTGTCATGCTGGAAGACCCAACCACGACCCTTCTTCAATGATCTTACTGAGGGAAGGAGGTTGTTGGCCAAGATCTTGGGATACATGGCCCCATCCATCCTCCCCTCAATACGGTGCAGTCGTCCTGTCCCCTTTGCAGAAAAGCATCCCCAAAGAATGATGTTTCCACCTCCATGCTTCATGGTTGCGATGGTGTTCTTGGGGTTGTACTCATTCTTCTTCTTCCTCCAAACACGGTGAGTAGAGTTTAGACCAAAAAGCTCTATTTTTGTCTCGTCAGACCACATGACCTTCTCTCATTCCTCCTCTGGATCATCCAGATGGTCATTGGAAAACTTCAGACGGGCCTGGACATGCGCTGGCTTGAGCAGTGAGACCTTGCGTGTGCTGCAGGATTTTAGTCCATGATGGCGTAGTGTGTTACTAATGGTTTTCTTTGAGACTGTGGTCCCAGCTCTCTTCAGGTCATTGACCAGGTCCTGCCGTGTAGTTCTGGGCTGATCCCTCACCTTCCTCATGATCATTGATGCCCGACGAGGTGAGATCTTGCATGGACCCCCAGACCGAGGGAGATTGACCGTCATCTTGAACTTCTTCCATCTTCTAATAATTGCGCCAACAGTTGTTGCCTTCTCACCAAGCTGCTTGCCTATTGTCCTGTAGCCCATCCCAGCCTTGTGCAGGTCTACAATTTTATCCCTGATGTCCTTACACAGCTCTCTGGTCTTGGCCATTGTGTAGAGGTTGGAGTCTGTTTGATTGAGTGTGTGGACAGGTGTCTTTTACACAGGTAACAAGTTCAAACAGGTGCAGTTAATACAGGTAATGAGTTGAGAACAGGAGGGCTTCTTAGAGAAAAAATAACAGGTCTGTAAGAGCCGGAATTCTTACTGGTTGGTAGGTGATCAAATACTTATGTCATGCAATAAAATGCAAATTAATTATTTAAAAATCATACAATGTGATTTTCTAGATTTTTGTTTTATATTCCGTCTCTCGCAGTTGAAGAGTACCTATGATAAAAATTACAGACCTCTACGTGCTTTGTAAGTATGAAAACCTGCAAAATCTGCAAAAGTATCAAATACTTGTTCTCCCCACTGTATATATATATATATATAATTTTATTTGTATTTTTTACTTTATAAACAACTCACCAAAGACATCAATTTGATGAATATACTGCATGCATATTGATCTCAATTTGTTGGGGATTATTTTGAATGTAAGACTCAATTGGCAATGATTATTGCACAACGTATTGTTCCTTACAAATAATCTGTAACTGTATACATTCAGGGCAAAGGGACAGTTTCTTTTGACAGGCTAACCCAACTCACTGATACTTTCATAAGCCGTGCTCTCTCACCACTTTGATTCACTGCTGGTGCCTTGGATCTAATCCTTTTGTAAGCTTGTTGATGTTGGAGCTTACACTGGGTTAATGACCCTCTTCCCTTCCTCAAATGACAGTGCTTTTCCCTACTAATTGGCCACTCAGGCCCCAGCACTACATACTGTTGGTAAGAAAAGAAAGCCAAAGGCTCCTTTATTCATAAATACACCTTATATTTCCAAGGTCTTTGACAGATGAACAACATGGCAGGGGAACTCAGCAAAGGTGATTGTCAGTAGGTGAGGAGGTAGCCTGTCTGACATTAGCTTCAACTGCTTACAATGAAAAAAAACTTTTAAAAGCTTAGGTTTTATCAAGTACTCTTTTTGCTATTTTTTCCAAGAATCTTAAGAGACCAACTATGGCTGTGAATGGGCTTTACCTACCATGATACATGCAGAAACAAATACTTTATGGCTCTGATGTTAATACAATGTGACTGAGTAAGCATTTCTGAAAGGTATTGTATATCATAAGTACAGGTTAGACTGTACCTAGCAATCTCCATGCTTCCGTTCTACACCAACTTCAGTATTTGTATGGATAAAAATATTTATTATATAATAATCAGTGCTTACTGAATATGGGCTGTCCTAATTCTGTAACTAAAAAAAGTATATAATAGAAGCTTCATATGAGTTATTGTTCCTTTTGGTAGTATACTCAAGCAGAGTAAGATCATCCACAAGACAACCTAGGCAGGAGTCTAGAGCCAGGTGAATGTCCAAGAGGTCCATCTACAACCTTAACGCTCTTGGAGTAAACCAGGGGAAAAGTGCAGTCCCTAAAAGCTGTGTACCTGCTTCTGATTGGAGAAGATGCACTTGTAGACAGTCTGATGAATCCATGCCAGTACAGACCTAATGCAGATGGGGTTATCTGTGCCTGTTGCAAATCTTATCAATGTAAATTGCCTAGAAGCAATGTAAATGCCTAGAGCCCCATTCTGCCTTAATCAATCTTTGCTTAAGGGGGTTGATTTTTGCTTGCACCTGATTGGATAATAAAACTGAACACAGCTTTACCCTATTTACGTAGCTAGCTTAATGTTCACTTTGTTAAGTGAACTGTATGAACTCCTTTAGTGAATTAACCTCAACAGTGTTGCTTTCAGTCTTGGCAAGTCTATTAAGCAATACCTTTTTGCACGGGTACGGAGAATAGCTCCAAATAAAGAAAATGTAATGCAGTCGTCTTCAATATTTCTACTTAGCTTATTGGTGAAACACACCTCAAATTGTGAATACTATAGGAAACACAGCTCAGATTGTAACTCCCATCTGAAGTACAGCCCATATTGTAACCACTATCTGAAATACAGCTAAAATTGTGGCTACCATGCATATTGGTGTACCATGGTGTAGTGCAGGGATATTCAATTAGCGGACCTCCAGCTGTTGCCAAACTACAAGTCCCATCACGCCTCTGCCTCTGGTTGTCATGCTTGATGCTGTCAGAGTCTCGCTATGCCTCATGGGACTTGTAGTTTGGCAACAGCTGGAGGTCCGCTAATTGCATATCCCTGGTGTAGGTGAACTAAACTTTCATTGGGGTTTTCGCACTCTTGCCATAAAGTACAAGTATTCACAGTATACTTCCCCATTATAGCATACTTATCTCCTAGTTTGCACTTTCCTAGCACTGACCGATTCAATTCTGTAGTCACTTCTCCATCACCAATGCTGCCATCTTTTACAGCACATCTGGACTGGTATTTTTTTCTTTAGCAATAGGGCAGTCACTAATAATGGAATTTTTGTGCATGCACAATGAATTGACAAACTTTTGGCACCCAGCTTCATTCTTGGCTTCTTACAATTTTACACGCACACACACACACACACACACACAATAGCTAGGAGAAAGGTAAAGAATCTTTTGGCAGAAAATACAGTCTATTCTATCACAAAACCCTTCCTAATTGTTTTTTTTTCTTTACTATTTTAGCACCTCTTCAAGCTTGATCTATGCTTTATCAATTTGTTGACTGCAAATATTAAAGACCTCTGACTTAAATATTCAGTGTCCGTGAACTATATTGAAGTTTACACTGCACAGGAAAGACATATCAGCAAAAGGATATTACAAACCCTGAAGGTGCAATATTTGCATTTATAGGTCCTGGAAGAAAAACACATGGATATTTGGCAAACAGATAAAGAAGTCAAATATGGATACATATTAATGCAATACACATGTTGAGTCCTCTGCTGAACTTGCTGAAATCCAAATTTTTTAGGTTGTATTTTGGCTGTTTATATAATAATTAAAATATACTCATTGTGTGTTAAAATCAATTACATTTGTGTGTTTTGAGTGCAGAACATATGACCTAAGAGTTTATGTTAGAGGATGTTTTTGATCCTGTATTTGGTGTGAAGCAAGAACAAAGAGATTTATATACTAAAATATTTACTTCTTTCCCCAGATATTGTGGAAGGAACAGTCAATCATGGCATTGTCCTTAATGGGCAGAAAGGAGTTACCCTCCTGTACTTTGGAAGTTCCAAAAACTCCTGCATTAGTGATCCAAGTTTGTGTGGACCAGAAGGTTAGTATCTAACTGGGTATACTCACTGTGTAACCCAAGCAAGTCAGAAAGCTAAGGGAGGTACTTAAAACCACATTGCCCCCCTGGGAACACAGTCTATCAACCCTTCTTGTTAACAACCATTTTACTAGAATATTGATGCAAAACATGGAGGCAGAAAGCATGCTAAATATTAGGAAATATTAGGAAAGTACCACTTAAACTGTAAAGTTCATCAGCCTTCAAATTGAGTTACGGGGAGTCTTTTGAATCATTTCATAAGCCCACCAGACCCCCCCCCTCATCCCTAGTAGATATGTAACTAAATTTACCCACAAGTATGTAGAAGTGACCAGACACAGCAAGAAGAACACAAAGAAAAATACTAATTATTTATTTTAGTGATCTATCATTCTGTCCTACTACCCTATGGACTAGCTCAGTAGTACATGATGGCATATACAGCCTCTAACAACATAGGTGTGTCATCAGTTAAGACGAGTATTGAGGAGATATTACACTCTCAACCTCACCCTCCGCAAAAGTTTTCCAGCTAATGGTTCAACAATTCCCATATTTTAATAAAAACATGTATTGTTTAAAAAATGTATTACTTGATACTAAACCCGGACTGGAATGTAACAGAGTTTTCAATATGGTAGCTTTCTTCAAAGAGTTAATAAGTAAAGTTGGGTGGACTTTTGCTTGGCCCAAACATCGCCTGTTTGAACGTTTGGTGAACACCCGAATTTGTAGGGTGTTTGGTGGGTATTCGTCCCACGGAATGTCTTGCAATGCACTGTGGGCTTCACAGTGCATTCTAAGCCCTGATTGGGCAAAGCCTTGCAAAATCAGGGTGCAGTGTTTAGCTGGTTGTTAAGGAGCTGGCCAAGAAGCCAGCCGCGGCATTCTTAAAAATCAATGAGTCATCAGCTGTCAATGGGCTTCCCCACTGACAGCTGACTAAAAAAAAACATTGCCAGCAATAAAAAAGTGAAAAAAAATGGCTTGGGTCTGGCATAGATTTTGAAGGGGAGTCCCCCCTTCCATACCAGACCCTTATCTGAGCACGTTAGGTAAGTGACATCACAAGGGGCGGTGCCACCAGGTGACATCAACAGGTGGCTCTGCAATTATAAGAACTGTCAAATGGCAAGCCAGGCATTCGGCGGTTTGCATTAGTTGACTGCAGAGCAGTTTTTTTTCCGGGTCTGTGGGGTGTTGTGATTGACGATGGATTTACCTCAGGGGACATCGTTTATTTTTTATTTTTTAATAAAGGAATTGTCAAAAACTGTCGCTGTGTTTTTATTACTTTTTGACACTTTTTTGGTGAATGGGTAGGCTATGTACCCCATACTCATTCAAATGTGGGGGCAGGATCTGGGGGCCCCCTTGTTAAAGGGGGCTTTCAGATTCTGATAAGCCCCCTGCCCACAGACCCTCACAATCACAGCCCAGGGTTGTGGGGATGAGGCCCTTGTCCCCATCAACATAGGGACAAGGTGCCTTGGGCTGGGATGGCAGAGCCCCCCTGCCCCAAAGCACCCACCCCCCATGATGAGGGCATGTGGCCTGATATGGTTCAGGAGGAGGGGCTCACTTGTCCCCCCTTTTCTTCATTTTTTTATTGTTGCACTTTAAGCATTATTAAAATCGCTGCTCCTGTAAAAAAAAAATTTGCATTGATACATGTCCCCCAGGGCAGTTCCCCGTCCCCTATACCCTTTTTTATGGCCAATTACTTGCATATATACTTCAAAATTGGAACTTTTTTTTTTAAGTTTAGGTCCCTTAGACTTTAAAAGGGTTTGCCGTTCGGGTCAAACCTTTTTCTCTGTTTGGGAGTTCTGGTGCAAACCAAACAGGGGGGTGTTCTGCCCATCTCTAGTAATAAGTTCTTTAATTTCAGGTTAGAACATTTTTAGATTCAGCCTAACAATTTTAGACTATTGTTTAAAGAAAAGAAAAACAGTGCATGAAAATATTTGCAAACAAAGCAACAGTAAAATATATGTGATTAAAAATACCTAACAAAGCTTGCCTAGTCCTTGATTTTAATGTCGAGTCCAGTTCATTTTCAGAGTGAGTCCAATCTAATGGATTAAAATCACTGGCTCTCATAAAAGACTCTTGGCATTCTTTCAAAGTTGATATTCAGTGAGAGTTTCCAAACTGCAGATTGCAGACATTTTTGTTAGGACCCTGGATAGGACATTTACAGAATTATGATAACTAATCAAGGTCAGAGGTGTGTGCTTAAAGAGGTTGTAAAAGCAGAAGGTTTTTTATCTTAATGCATTCTATGCAATAAGATAAAAAACCCTTTGTGTGTAGCAGCCTCCCCAGCACCCCCTAATTACTTACCTGAGCCCCATCTCTCTCCAGTGATGTTCATGAATGTCTACGCCATCCGGGACTCTCCTCCTGATTGGCTGAGACACAGCAGCGGCACCAGTGGCTCCCATGGCTGTCAATCAAAGTCAGTCAGCCAATCAGGGGAGAGAGGTGGCGGGGCCGGGTTGGAGCTCCATGTTTGATTGGACACACGGAGCTGTGACTCAGCTCCAGTGCCCCCATAGGAAGCTGCTGACTGTGGATTCACTCGATAGGAGAGAGGGGCCAGGAGCAGCAAAGAGGGACCCAAGTAGAAGTACCCTGCTGGACATTGTAGCATTGGCATGTTTGGAGTCTGATAAGCATCTTTGCATATATATCGGTATAATCACTTCTTATAAATGACTGTAACTCCCTCACAGCACAAATTATGGCATAAGAATAGAGTTGGGAGTTAAACTGTACAAAAGTGCTGAAGCTCTCATAGTCGAAGCCCTGGAACTATAGCTAAAGCTGTAATTCCTGGCTTGAAGGAAAGTGTAAATAGTAAATGAATGTCAATGACCCTGGAGGTGGCAAGCACTTCATGGGTTTTGTTACACAGAACTTTTAATAAAAAGAAAAAAATGCTTTATTAAAAAAGGGTAGGATGGGAAGCTGAAACCTATGTAGTACCCTGTATGCCTGGTGTGCTGGGCTGGTACCAATTTGGTGAGGGTAAAACTCTTTTAATTACTGTATTTATTGGCGTATAACACTCACTTTTTCACCCTGCAAATCGGTTGCAAATAGTGTGTGCGTGTTATACGCCGATACGGAAATGTGGGCTGCCTCGGAGAGAATGGGGAGGGGGGCGGGACGAGCGCCGTCAGATTACATACAGCAAGAATCTCCTGTTTACGCAGCGGCCTCTGTAATAGAAAGTCCCGCCCTCTGGGCCGGCATTGGACCAGTGTTCTGTCTATCATAGAAGCCGGTCCAGGAGGCAGGACTTTGTATTAAAGAGGCCGTTGAGTAAACAGGAGATTCTCGCTGTATGTAATCTGATGGTGCTCATCCCGCCCCCCTCCCTGAGATGGGCATTGATCGGGCTGCATTCATGGCAATGGCAATGGCAGATGCACATTAATCAAGCTGCATTGATGGCCAATTGTGAGGCTACAGTTGGGCATTGATTAAACTGCATTGATGGGCAATTGTGAGGCTGCGGATGGGCATTGATCAAGCTGCATTGATGGGCAATTGTGAAGCTGCGGATGGGCATTGATCAGGCTGAATTGATGGGCACTGACCCTTTTTTTTGCTTCAAAGTTCTTTTTTTTAAATTTAAGGATTTTTCCTGAAACTCCCCTCTTAAAATAAAGGTGTGTGTTATAAATCAAAATCTTCTGCTTCTTGTTGAAATTCATTCTCCAAGCACAAATCTTCTTCTGCCCAAATCTCTCCTCCCAGCACAAGTCTCCACCCCCCCCAAAAAATCTCTTCTTCTAGCAAGTTATCACCCCACAAAGTCTTTCCTCTGAGCACAAATATTCACCAAATTTAAATCTCTCCTTCCAACACAAACCTTTCCCTCCCAGGTTATTATTGCCTTCCATACAAGTACCTCCTCCCTTTCTCCCAGAAGTCACCAGACCTCAAATGCGGCATGGCAAGCAAGGGAATTCCTTTGAGATGTCCAAGCTAAGGAGGTGCCTAGGGATGCTTCCTTCAGCTCTAAATTCTATGGCCCTGATAGGCAGCATGATGAGGAGAAATTCTGACCACTGCAGTGTCGGGCGATCATGTTGTCAGGACTCGGGGCACCTGGAAGGAAATGAAGGTCATGTGCTTGGGGTGTCTGGTATTAGCGATGATCCAAAGATGATTGGTACACGATAGACGCAATACCTCATGAAAAAAAGTAACAAAATGAACTGACAAAACCTATATCTATTGGATAAGAGTTTCTAATTTATACAGTTTAATTTGCAGATAACCTAAAATGCTTCATAGCCTATTATATTTTTCAAAAATGTTAGTGAAATTTCTTCTTCTTGTCTGAGGCTTGTTATTTCTCTTTGAACTTCAGGTGTCACATTCTCATTTTTCTGGAAGATTCAGGACCTGTCGCCAAAAAAACAACTAAAACCTATTAACCAAAGTAACAACCAAGAATCTTTCCAAGATGATTCCCCTAAGAGTCAACAGACACAGGCCTTTGGGAAAAAAGTTACTTCCCATGGTTTTCAAATCTACTCAGATGAGCGTGAAGGTTATGTTGAGGTATACACACATGAGGACTCCAAGGTCTGGAAAGCAAGAATAAAACCTCCAGGTACTCATCACAGTGTCACAGTTTGGTTCTTGACAAAGAAACACAATGAAGGAGCAGAATTATGTATTTATTATAGGCATTTATATGGCATACACAATTTATGTGGCTCTTTACATACTGCATATTTGCATCAGTCCCTGCCCTCAAGGACCTTACAATCTAAGGTCCCTATCACACATGCATATATATGCACACATATACTGCGGCCAATTTACCTACCAGCGTGTAGTGTGGGCAAAAACAAGCACAAGTAGAACTTGTAAACTACATTATATTACCAAAAGTATTGGGATGCTTGCCTTTACATGAACATGAACTTTAATGGCATCCCAGTCTTAGTCCATAGGGTTTAATATTGAGTTGGCCCACCCTTTGCAGCTATATTAGCTTTACCTCTTCTCGGAAGGCTGTCCACAAGGTTTAGGAGTGTGTCATTGGACGTTTAAGCATTTTTCCAGAAGTGCATTTGTGAGGTCAGGCACTGTTGTAGACGAAAAGTCCTGGCTCACATTCTCTGCTCTAATTCATCACAAAGGAGTTCTATCGGGTTGAGGTCAGGACTCTGTGCAGGCCAGTCAAGTTCCTCCACCCCAAATTCGCTCATCCATGTCTTTATGGACCTTGATTTGTGCACTGATGTGCAGTCATGTTGGAACAGGATGGGCCCAACCCCCAACTGTTCCCACAAATTTGGAAGCATGAAATTTGATGATGATTTGGACCAGTGCACAAAGCAAGGTCCATAAAGACATGGATAAGCGAGTGTGGGGTGGAGGAACTTGACACAGTCCTGAACTCAAACCCGATAGAACACTTTTGTGGTGATTTAGAGTGGGGACTGCGTGCCAGGCCTTTTCGTCCACATCAGTGCCTGACCTTATAAATGCTCTTCTGGAATAATGGTCAAACATTCCCATAGACACACTCATAAACCTTGTGGGCAGCCTTCCCAGAAGAGTTGAAGCTGTTATAGCTGCAAAGGGTAGACCAACTCAATATTAAACCCCATGGACTAAGACTGGGATGCCATTAAAGTTAATGTGCGTGTGTAAAGGCAGGTGTCCCAATACTTTTGGTAATATAGTGTACATTTAGATAATGTCCTGACCATCATTTAAACTGGGGACCCCAGTGCTGTAAGGCAGAAGGGTTAACCACAAGACCACTGTGCTTCCCCCAATTTTTATTTCTAGTTTTGGATAGGCTGGAGAAGGATTCGAAAAACCCTTCATGTTTAATTGCTCGGTTCTCATGATAACTCCAAAATTTTGGCCTTTCCCTTTCTGTTCTTGTGACAATGGTCAACATGACAAATAGAAGGATGAACCACCCCAGAAGGGGCATAGACAGCAATAAAAACACGATAGAGGGTCTTACCTTTCCTTACTCTATCCAATACATCCAATACATATCCAAGAAAAAAGTTTTGCCTTTATATATGCTTTATGGTTTATTAGGAATATGGAATAGTTGCTAAACACATGTTATTTTGACCTCTTCAGCTCTGGTACATCCAAACTTGTTTAACTTTTGTGCAGTCTCCACCTAGCTTTACTGTAAAAGTGATCTGGACAGCTGTAAAGCCAACTGGTCACTTTTACAGGACTTATTATGTGGGCTTTACAGGACTTGTTATAGGACTTGATTAATAGATACCTGATGTTTCTATAAAGAGTACCTGTATTCTGCCCAATGCTATCATATAGGGGGCTTGTTAGCCCCCTTTGTGACAGCAATAAAGTTATATTGGTATTAAACCTAAAAATAAAAAAATATAATTGCAGCTTACAAATTTTAAAACAAGGTACGGTATATTCAATAGGTTTTTTTTTTTTTCTTCAGGCTTTTTCTTTTCACCTGTTGAATCAGCCAGAGTTAAGATCTTAAAGCTTTCCAGCAACAATGACTGTTAAAGAGTTGAGGAAAAAAAACATTTAACACTGACAGGAGTGCTTACAATGGTCAGCTTTTACTCATTTATATAAAACATTAATTCCAAGAGGAAAAAAAAAGTTGCTGGAACTGCTTAAAAAGTGTTAAAAAGTTGAAGTTTGGCTTTCATTTATTAGCCAAGTCCATTGAAATCTACTAGTGCATTTACCATTAACCTCTTCCTATACTGAGAATGCTGCTGTCCAAAGATTGCTCCTCCGTCCAGGGTGGGGACATCCTGAAACAGGACGTTTGTTACTGTCAGGATCACCATGTCAAGAAAAAAGCCTAAAAAAAAGGAAATTATTGCAGTCACTACATTAAGGGATTGGTAAAATGCAAGATATTACATTTTAGTTTTTTTGGTTTAGTATCACAAAAAATAGTGCAAAAAAATTTAACAATAAAGCGTTGAAACTTTTAATAAATAGTAAAATAATAATAAATATTAAATGACTTTTTTCATCTTGTGGACACACATATGAATGAAAACGCACACATAGAGCACACGTGTATTTAAATTATTGTGACACAAATGTTATGTATTGCTGCGCACGCTAGAAGGAGAGCATTCATTTTAGGTCCTTCAATTATGGTTCACTATGAAAATGCTTTACCTGATGATACTTTTGAGCAGTGGTGGCCTGCCCATTAGGGGCACCGCCCCCCTAATCCATGTGTCCGGCCCCTAATCTCCATGCAGGGCGCCAGATGCCGGATGCTCTAGCTGGTTTCAAAAAGGGTGGGCTCGGGGCGCAGAGCACTGCGCCCCGATCCCACCCTTTTGACATTAGCAGCCCCGGATTCAGCAGATCATCGTTACCTCATCCTTCTCCCGCACCTCTACCGCATTAAGTTAAGGGCATGGATCGCACGCAGGGGGGGGGGGGGCGGGGGGTGCTGGCTAGACATGTGCAGAACGAACAAATTTGTTTAGTTTCATTTTGTTTTTTTATTTGCATTAATTTGTTTAGTTATATTAGTTTCATTCGTTTCTAGTTTTCAAATCAATCTCGAATAGTTTTCGAATTCTAATAGTTTTTCAATTTCCAAAAATAATAAAATAGAATAGAAAATAAAGGAAATATTTTTTCTATTCTATTCCTTTATTTTCTATTCTAGTTTATTTTCTTGTAGTTTATTCTTTTGTAGTTTAGTTATATTCGTTTAATTTGTTTTTCGGGACTCGTTTTGTTTATTCGTTTTCAAATCGATTCGAAACGTTTTCAAATCAATTTCGAATGGTTTTTAAATCAATTTCGAATAGTTTTCAAATCAATTTCGAATAGTTTTCCTATTTCCAAAAATAATAAAATAGAATAGAAAATGAAGGAATAGAATAGATAAAAAAAAAATTTCTATTCCATTCCTTTATTTTCTATTCTAGTTTATTCTCTTTGGAACTTGGAAAACTATTCGAATTTAAAAAGTTTTCGAAAACGATTCGAATTTGAAAAGTTTACAAAACTTCCGAATTCGAATTTCGTTATTCCAGTCTCGTTTAAACTCGGTACTATTTTAATTCGGATACATCCGAATTTCCGAATAACAAAGATTCGTCCAAATTTTAAAAACGAACAGCACATGTCTAGTGCTGGCAGTGAAAGAGGATCGCGGGCCTATCGAGCGCCGGGGGGGTTTGTGTAGTGGATTGCTGCTTCGATATATCGAGAGCCGCGTGCGGGGGGATGCTGTAAGTGAGGGGGCCAGGTCTGCTTGACCACCAGCCGCCACTGCTTTTGAGAATCATACTATTTGTCATTTCATGGGCATCACAGCTTTGAGGCCTGACATATTTGATATCTATTCATTGGAAGCTACTTCAGCTTTTATTTTGTACAAAAAAAAAAATGGGGATTAAATTGTGTCTGTACTAAAATGTATTTCAGTGTAATTTTCAGGAATATATAGGTTTGATAAACAGGTATGCAAATATCCTGCAACATAAAACATTGCATCTACCACATTTTTATTCACCAGGGCGTCTGTGTTCAGAAAATTTATAATAGTCTGGTGATTTTAAGTAGTTTTATAGCCAAAAATGCAGATTTTAACATACGTGTAAAAAAAATAAAAAAATATGTTTTAGAGGGGAACTTGCAAGAATTATATGCTTGTTCAGGAACCGAGTAAAACTGAAATATAATTTCCTAATGTAGTAAGCCTTTATTGAATCATTACTAATAGCTGATACTGCTTATAAATCAGAACAAGTTTTAGGCCTGGAGTAATATTCTCTGAATAACTCTCTAAACGTAATAATTCTAAAGTGTTAGTTATGACATAATTCCTCCAGTGAAATTCAAAGGACATTACAGAACATTGTAGTATAAGCTTAAAAAAAAAAAAAAAAAACTCTTGTTATCCTTAAAATGTATATTAATAGTAAAGAAGAGGAAAGTATCTTCTGTTCTGAACCAGAACAAGATGTTCTAACCTTTCTAAATGAGTCTCATCTGTTTGAATTACTGCTGTAATGCTAATGAAAGGCGTCACAGCACGTGGGTTTCCTAATGGCTGTTCTGTTCTAGTTACAGGTCATGTCCCAGATACTCGTAATTCAGCATGTTAAAAGTCAATATAATCCCTTAAATATTAATACAGTAACAGGTGAAATTAAATAGAATTCTGTCAGGGCT
The DNA here is from genome assembly GCA_029206835.1 of Rana muscosa. Classification (NCBI taxonomy): domain Eukaryota; kingdom Metazoa; phylum Chordata; class Amphibia; order Anura; family Ranidae; genus Rana; species Rana muscosa. Next base: position 928,239,899 of record CM055116.1, on the reverse strand, counting down.
AGCCTTGTGTTGGATACAGTAATTTGACAAAATGGCTTTAATAATGGCAATAAACTTGTGGTGAGTAATGATTGTTTGGCTAATATGGGTAGCTTAGAAATTGCTGAAAGATGTCAGATAAATTGCATTTATTTACATTCCGCTCTTAGTACTGTCTGGAGATGCAGGTGCATTCCTTATGGACCCAGATTCTTCAGAACTTGGTAAATTAAACTTAAAAATGTCTTTGGTCTTGAGTACAGTATATCTTTTAACTATCAGCACAGTGGCTGAGTGGTTAGAACTTCTGCTTGGTAGCACTAAGGGTTATCGGTTCAAATCCCGACCATGGCACTATCTGCATGGAGTTTGCGTGTTCTTCCCTGGGTACTCCTGTTTGTTCCCACATTCCAAAGACATGCTGGAAGGTAAATTGACAGGCATGAATGGGTTAGGGACCTTAAGGGCTCCTTAAAGCGGAGGTCCACACTAAAGGTGAATCTTTTCGGAACCCTCCCCACTCCGGTGTCACATTTGGCACCTTTCAGGGGGGAGGGGGGTGCAGATACCTGTCTAAGACAGGTATTTGCACCCACTTCCGAGAATAGACTCCTGCGGGAGTCACGCCCCTTCGTGTCACCCTTTTGGTCACACTGGTCCCAGAAGACAGCGGGGACCAGTGAAGCCGCGCTGCTTGCGCATGCGCAGTAGGGAACCGGGCAGTGAAGCGGCAACGCTTCACTTGCTGATTCCCTCACCGAGGATGGCGGCGGGGGGCAGCCGAGAGACAAGCGATTGCTCGGCTTCGGCTGCTGTCATCGTGGGCACCCTGGACAGGTAAGTGTTCATTTATTAAAAGTCAGCAGCTGCAGTATTTGTAGCTGCTGGCTTTTAATTTTTTTTTTTTTCGTGGAACCTCCACTTTAAAGGCATGGACTGATGTGGAAGTATAAAAATATATATATATGTAAAACACTGCGAAAATTAACAGCACTATAAAAGTACCTGTAATAGATTAAATACATTTTTCCCTCGATAAGGCATTGATGTCCTTTTTGAGAAAATGCAACTAAACATAGTGATAACATCACTACAGCATTAATGTTTTAAAAATAAATCTTCCTCTTGAATCACAAACCTGAAGACCGGTATAGGCTCACCCTTAAGCCCTGTACACACAATCGCATTTCCGGTGGAATAAAATCCGATGGATTTTTCCATCGGATTTGCGATGAAGCTGACTTCCATCAGTCTTGCCTACACACGGTCAAAAATCCGACCGTCCCAAACGCAGTGACGTAAAACACTCAGACGAGCCGAGAAAAATTAATTCAATGCTTCTGAGCATGCGTCGACTTGATTCTGAGCATGCGTGTTTTTTTTCTCCGATGGAGTTCCACACAGACAATCGGAATTTGCTATCATTTTTTTTTCCATCGGATAAATTTAAAACATGTTCTATTTTTAATCACCGATGGAAAAAAGGCCGATGGGGCCCATACACGATCGGTTTGTCCGATGAAAAAAGTCCATCGGACTGTTTTCATTGGTAAAACCGATCGTGTGTACAGGGCTTTAGTAATCATATTTATTGGAATTACTTGCTCTGACTGTTTCATGGTTGATTTAAGAGCTTTCAATGAAGATTAACTGGAAGCTGGGACATCCTCTCCTACAATCAAGTTCGTGTTTCACAAGGAAATTTTTATATTTATCCATTTAAGCACTGAGCCTCTTTCTGAGATTTGGTGTTTACAAGTTAAAAACTGTTTTTTTTTTTGCTAGAAAATTACGTAGAAACCCCCAAACATTATATATATTTTTTCTAACACCCTAGAGAATAAAATGGCTGTCGTTGCAATACTTTTTGTCACACCGTATTTGCGAAGCCGTCTTACGAGCGCACTTTTTTTTGTAAAAAAATAAGACAACAGTAAAGTTAGCCCATTTTATTTTTATATTGTGAAAGATGATGTTACGCCGAGTAAATTGATACCCAACATGTCATGCTTCAAAGATGCACCCGCTCGTGGAATGGCGACAAACTTTTACCCTTAAAAATCTCCATAGGCGACCTTTTACAAAATTCTACAGGTTCTATGTTTTGAGTTACAGAGGAGGTCTAGGGCACTAACGATCGTGGCGATCATGTGTGGTTTGAACACCATTTTCATATGCGGGCGCTACTCACGTATGTGTTCGCTTCTGCACGTGAGCTCGGCGGGGGGGGGGGGGGGGGAGGGAGGTTTGAGAAATATATATTGTTTTTCTTAATAATTTTACCTTTTATTTTTAATTTTTACACTGTTACAATTGTGTCACTTTTATTCCTATTACAAGGAATGGAAACACCCCTTGTAATAGAAAAAAATCATGACAGGACCTCTTAAATATGAGATCTGGGGTCAAAAAGACCTCAGATCTCATATTTACACTAAAATGCAATTACATATTTTTTTTTTATGTCATTTGAAAAAAAAAAAAGTCCCTGTAAGAGCTATGAACGGAAGTAAAGTTGTGACATTGCTTCTGCCCTGCAATTATATGGAGATGGATGGGGGCCATCTTCCCCTCACTCCATGACAAGCCAGGGACAGGACACGATCCGGTAAGTGGTGGAGGGCACCAGAGATAAAAGTGATATCGCTGATTATCCGCTGCAGAGACCACTTTTTTCTTGAAGCGTTTTGGTAGCTAGCTGCTGCCATAACAACGGTATTCCTCTTCAAAGTACCGATGAAAAAAAAGAGGGTGGCCGGTCCGGAAGTGGTTAAAGCTGAACTCCAGGAATTCAGTCCATTTAAAAAAAGTGAAGGTACACTATGAGTTAAAGGAGAAGTCTAGTCGAAGCTTGTTTGGCTGGGCTTCACCTGTGGATCACAGGAGTGCAATTCGTTTTGCTCTCCTGTGACCCGTTTTCAGCAGAGAGTGGGCTAAAGTCTGCTCTCTGCTGACGTCACGGATATCAGCCCAGGCACCGCGTCATCATGACAATAAAGTTTGGATCTGCCAGATCCCTGGACTGACACCCATCTCATTGAGCCGCTGAGAGCCTGAGACGGTCGGTTCCATCCCTTCCACAGCTCAGCGCTCCAATGAGCGTGGAGGAAGATGTGACTGACAGTCTGCAGCTCTCTGCTCATGGAGCTGTGAAAACCGAGCGATCGGCAGTGTTCGATCGCTCGGTTTTCAGTGTAGAGGCACTGGGGACAGATGCAGCATCGGACCGGTGCTGCATCCACCTAGGCAAGTATGAATGTGGGAAAAAAAGAAACACATATTTCTCTTTTAAGTCCAAAGAGCTGCATGACACCTCCTGGACTTATCTCTATTACATCTGACAGGTTTATACAACTCAGGTAAAACAGCTATTGCTATAGTTTTGGGAGCCTGACACTCTATGCTCTGGTCTCAGCTCCTTCAACAGTAGAGTCAGTGCAGCTGCTCTGCCCACCCCTCCCCTCCTCCTGCCCAATCACAGAAGCCTTTGTATTTGTTACCTTATTCACAAAATACAAAGGCTTTTGTGAATGGGCAGCAGAGAGGAGGGGCGTACCCTCCTGCTGAGTGTATCCTTCAGCTGAGCCTGTCAGATGTAAGGAATAGAGATAAGAAGACAAATTGCACGTTGTTGGACTTAACTCATAGTGGGCCTTCTAATTTTGCAAATTTGCTGTTTTCCTGGAATTCAGTTTTAATAGTGTGCAACAAATTGATTTCATACTATAGCAGATGCCATTTTATTGATATTTGTCTATCTGCAAAAACTTCTGATCAGATGTTTTCAAATGCACCTTTATTGCACCTTGGATTGGACAATTTAAAAAACCTGCTGTCTTTGAGACAATTACAGTACGTGCTGCAAGGTATTACCATGATTTTTTTTTTCTGGTGTTGTGCAACACTGAACATAATGGGTGTCTATTAAAAGGACTGATGATTTTCTAGTGCAAAAGTGATTAATTTGCCATAAGTAATTCTCCATGTGACGGAAAATTGCTGTTTTCTTTTGGTCAACCAACACCCAATAAATGGCCCACTTCCTACTACTGATACCTAAATTAAAGTGCTGGAGAAAGTTTTTCTATGTTTGATCCACTGTTCTGTAATTTCTAAACTATTAATTAAATACTTTTGTGCCTTCATCTTCTAGGTCCATATTGGACTCATGTTCTGTTCACTTGGACATCCGGGGAAGGCCTAAAGGTTTATGTCAATGGCACCTTTAACGCCAGTGATTCCCAAGGTCAGCTCTCCTACAGTTATGGAGCTGGTGTTGATCGCCTGGTTGTGGGCACAAACAGTGATCCTTCCAAACAATATGTGAATGGTGCTTTCGATGAGTTCATCATATGGGAAAGAGCTCTAAGCCCTCCTGAGATCCAACACTACTTTACAGCTGCCATTGGTATGTTATTTTGGTAAGCAACATTCATGAATGTCGCTTCTTGGTTTCATGTATATTCATACTTACAATTACCTAACATCAACATAAGCCTTGTTTCAGAAACATATAGGAAAATGTCTACTTTCACAGCCATACATAGGCCCCTTTCACACATGCGGACCGTATGTCTGCTTTTTCATCCCTCTGTTTACGGATGAAAAAGGGACATACATTGGTCCCTATGAGATAGCGGGTGTCAGCGGATGAACATCCGCTGACACCCGATCTCATCCGGGTCCGCAATCCTCCGATTCTGCAGACGGAGGAAAATCTTATTTTTCCATCCATCTGCAGAGCGGATCGGGTGAACACGGACAGACGGTCCGTGTTCATCTGATCCCCCCACAGGGGAGAGCAGAGATCTAACAGGGCGATCCCTGCAGTGTGCGGGGACCACCCTGTCATCCGCCGGCTCAGCGGGTATCAGCGGAGCGATCCCCGCAGAGCAAGCGGAGGTTCACGGGGTGGATCCTCACGGATCCGTCCCGTGTGAAAGGGGCCATAGATACGGGGTTGTTTATCTTTTACTGTAACTTAATGGAGATATCTCAGTTTTCATACTTGCTTACACATACAGTATGAAAATAAAGCATTATAGAGATCATACTTTTCACAAATTTCTTAAACAACCAACACATTATCTACTGTATCTTTCACAGTGTCAAATATGTACATGTCTATATATCTGCCAAAAGTCAGACTGAAGCAAAGAAAAAGGAGCCTAGCTATTAATATGTTTTGCTTATAATATACAGTTCACACCATTCCTCCAAACATTTTGAGATAAGAAAGAGGGACACCTTTAGTACAAAGTATGTAGGCAAATGACACATTGTTCCCAATTACTCAGATCTCCAAGAATTAAAAAATTTGGCTGGGGATCCTTGGCCCCGTCCGCTGCATCTGTCAGGCCGAGAGAGGAGAGAGGTGAGATGAGTGCCGATCTGCGCTATGAAAACAGATATATAGCTGCATTTTTTTATAAAACAAAGTCACAGGGGGACATTACATGAACCAACCGAGAGGATAATATAAATTTAACCCCGTGGGTTAACAACCATTTAAATACATTTTAAAAAGCTTGTTTACATTTATTTTTAAGAGATTGTGTGTGTATATGTGTGTATAAATATATATATATATATATATATATATATATATATATAGAATCGTTTTCAGCCATGGAAGCTACCATCTTGACCTCTGTCTAACCACTTCAGCCCCCCCAAAGGATTTACCCTCTTCCTGACCAGGTCATTTTTTGCGATACGGCACTGCATTACTTTTTTCTTCCCACAAATAGAGTTTTCTTTTGGTGGTATTTGATCACCTCTGCGGTTTTTATTTTTTTCGCTATAAACAATTTTTTGTTTATAGCGAAAAAAATAAAAACCGTCAATTTTGAAAAAAAAATATATTTTTTACTTTCTGCTATAAAACATACCCAATAAAAAAAAAAAAAAATAACAATAATTTCTTCATAAATTTAGACCAATATGTATTCTTCTACATATTTTTGGTAAAAAAAAAAACAACGAGTGTATATATCGATTGGCTGCCACAAAGATTATAACGTCTACAAAATGGGGGAAAGATTTATGGCATTTTTATCATTATTTTATTTTTTTACTAGTAATGGGGGTGATCAGTGATTTTTAGCGTGACTGCGACATTGCGGCGGACAGATTGGACACCTAGCTGACATTTTTAACACTTTTTTGGGAACCAGTGACATTATTACAGTGATCATTGTACTAATGACACTGGCAGGGAAGGGGTTAACATCAGGGGCGATCAAGTGGTTAAATATGTGTTCCCTCAGTATGTTTTTAACTGTGTGGGGGGATGGGCTGCCTGGGGCAACACACAGATTCATCTTCCTGCTTAGCAGAAAGACAGGATCTCTATGTTATCCCCTGTCAGAACAGAGATCTGCCTTGTTTACTATGGCAGATCTCTGTTCTGTCACTGCAGGGAAAGTCTGCGGACCCGATGATTGGCTCCCCCGCTGGCCAGTGGCATGCATGCGCGCCTCCAGCGGCGCGGCACGCCCACAGAACCTCGTTCATGAACCGACGTACACCTACGGCGATTCGCGCAGTCGAGCCAACCTGCCGCAGTATAACTGCGGCAGGTTGGTCGGCAAGAGGTTAATCTTCAACTGCTGTAATGCTGCACATGTGATCAATTATGAAACCAGCCATTGGATGGTTTGACAGTTTGGTTGAGAGCAATGAGACAGTTACATTCATGGCATGTGTCGGTAATGTAACTGTTTTTTGAAACTGTTAAATCGATGGGTTTACATCCGTTATGGAGAGGAAATTAATGTGAAAATTTGTAAGCTGCAGGCCAGGCCTGCCTATATTTGACAGGTTTCATGTGCTTGCTTATGATAATACATAAAAGTGTAGCGCTAAGCATAAATGAAGGTGCACCTAGCGGTGAGTAAACACAGTGCCAACAATTAATCAATGTGTAAATGAATGAATAAAGCAAAACTGGGTGAACAAATAAACAATGAACAAGTATCTGTGAATGAACCAGAAATGAGTGCACTGAAAAAAGTCTCTGATAATATTGAGTGAATAAAGTTCAAAGGATGATGATTTTCTCAAATGTGAAAATTTTGTGAAAAACTGGATAGGGTAGGATCAACCGCCACCAGCAGGTAAGAGGCTTACCAGAAACAGTGAATCCTAAAGAACATGCGTTCAAAGGGTCAACTGAGCATGATGTAAAATCACTGTAGGAGCTGGATCCTCAGCTGCATTCCACATAGATATCTGACAAACCGAACCAATGAAGGGAGGCCTTTCCTGGTATTGTGTTCTTATGAGCAATAACTCAGGTGGTACCAAAGGGTTGAACCAGCTTACACCCTCTCCAAGGTGCACGTGAAGAATTGCACGTGAAGCAATTTTGATTTTGGATGAAAAATCCACTCCCAAGTGTAATGCTGCGTACACACTACCGTTTTTAATGCCATTGAAAAAAACTGAATTTTTCTCGACGTGATTCTTCTCAAGCCTGCCTTGCCTACACACTATGGAAAAAAATGTTCAAGTAAAGCGCAGTGACGTACATTACGTACAACGGCACTATAAAGGGGAAGTTCCATTCGGATGGTGCCACCCTTCATGCTAGTAAAGTTTGTTGAGAGACGATTCGCGCTTTTCAGCCTCGTGCTTTTCAGTCCGTTACAGCGTGACGAATGTGGCTGTCTCCATTACGAACACTAGTTTTACCAGAACGAGCGCTCCCGTTTCATACTTGATTCTGAGCATGCGCATTTTTTTTCACGTCGTTAAAGCATACACACGGCCGTTTTTCATGATGAGAAAAACGACGATGTGAAAAACAACAAGAAAAATTAGAGCATGTTCCAATTTTTTCTTGGCCATTTTTCATGTCGTGAAAAATGCTCGGAAGTCCACACACGATCATTTTTAATGACCATTTTAAAAAAAATTACATTTTTCTCGTCATTAACCACTTAAGCCCCGGACCATTTGGTAGCTAAAGGACCAGAGGTGAATTCAGAATTTTGCACTGCGCTGCTTTAACTGTAAATTGTGCGGACATGCAATGTTGTACCGAAACAAAATTTGCGTCCTTTTCTTCCCACAAATAGAGCTTTCTTTTAATGGTATTTGATTGCCTCTGCGATTATTATTTTTTGCGATATAAATGGAAAAAGACCGAAAATTTTGAAAAAAAATGATATTTTCTACTTTTTATTATAAGAAAAATCGAATAAACTCAATTTTAGTCATACATTTAGGCCAAAATGTATTCAGCCACATGTTTTTAGTAAAAAAAATGTCAATAAGCGTATATTTATTGGTTTGCGCAAAAGTTATAGAGTTTACAAACTAGGGTACATTTTCTGGAATTTACACAGCTTTAAATTTATGACTGCCTATCTCATTTCTTGAGATGCTAAAATGACAGGGCAGTACAAAACCCCCCCAAATGACCCCATTTTGGAAAGTAGACACCCCAAGGAAATTGCTGAGAGGCATGTTGAGCCCATTGAATTTTTTTTTTTTTTGTCTTAAGTGATTGAATAATGACTAAAAAAAATAAAAATAAAAAAAATTACAAAAAGTTGTCACTAAATGATATATTGCTCACACATGCCATGGTTATATGTGGAATTGCACCCCAAAATACATTTTGCTGCTTCTCCTGAGTACGGGGATACCACATGTGTGGGACTTTTTGGGAGCCTAGCCGCGTACGGGACCCCGGAAACCAAGCACCGCCTTCAGGATTTCTAAGGGCGCAAATTTTTGATTTCACTCCTCACTACCTATCACAGTTTCGAAGGCCATAAAATGCCAAAATAGCACAAAACCCCCCCAAATGACCCCATTTTAGAAAGTAGACACCCCAAGGAAATTGCTGAGAGGCCTGTTGAGCCCATTGAATATATATATTTTTTTGTCCCAAGTGATTGAATAATGACAAAAAAAAAAAATTACAAAAAGTTGTCACTAAATGGTATATTGCTCACACATGCCATGGTTATATGTGGAATTACACCCCAAAATACATTTTTCTGCTTCTCCTGAGTACGCGGATACCACATGTGTGGGACTTTTTAGGAGCCTAGCCGCGTACGGGACCCTGAAAACCAAGCACCGCCTTCAGGATTTCTAGGCACAAATTTTTGATTTCACTCCTCACTACCTATCACAGTTTCGAAGGCCATAAAATGCCAAAATAGCACAAAACCCCCCCAAATGACCCCATTTTGGAATATAGACACCCCAAGCTATTTGCTGAGAGGCATGGCGAGTATTTTACAGCTCTCATTTGTTTTTGAAAATTAAGAAAGAAAATATATATATATATTATTTTTTTTTTTCAATTTTCAAAACTTTGTGACAAAAAGCGAGATCTGCAAAATACTCACAATACCTCTCAGCAAATAGCTTGGGGTGTCTACTTTCCAAAATGGGGTCATTTGGGGGGGTTTGTGCCATCTGGGCATTCCATGGCCTCCGAAACTGTGATAGGCAGTGAGAAGTGAAATCAAAAATTTACACCCTTAGAAAGCCTGAAGACGGTGCTTGGTTTTTGGGGTCCCGTACGCGGCTAGGCTCCCAAAAAGTCTCACACATGTGGTATCCCCGTACTCAGGAGAAGCAACAGAATGTACTTTGGGGTGTAATTCCACATATGCCCATGGCATGTTTGAGCAATATATCATTTAGTGACAACTTTGTGCAAAAAAAATAAAAATTAAAAAAAATTGTCGTTTTTCCGCAACTTGTGTCAACATATAAAATATTCCATGGACTCGACATGCCTCTCAGTATATAGCTTGGGGTGTCTACTTTCCAAAATGGGGTCATTTGGGGGGTTTTGAACTGTTCTGGCATTTTATACACAACATTAGGAAGCTTACATCCACTCTTCTAACCACTTGAAGACAAAGCCCTTTTTGACACTTTTTGTTTACATGAAAACATTTTTTTTTTTGCAAGAAAATTATGTTGAACCCCTAAACATTATATATATTTTTAAAGCAAAGGCCCTACAGATTAAAATGGTGGGTGTTGCATTTTTTTTTTCTACACAGTATTTGCGCAGCGATTTTTCAAACGCATTTTTTGGGTTAAAAAATACCCTTTTTTTAATTTTAATGCACTAAAACACACTATATTGCCCAAATGTTTGATGAAATAAAAAAGATGATCTTAGGCCAAGTACATAGATACCAAACACGACATGCTTTAAAATTTCGCACAAACGCGCATTGGCGACAAACTACATACATTTTAAAAGCCTTTACAGGTTACCCCAGTAGATTTACAGAGGAGGTCTACTGCTAAAATGACTGCCCTCGATCTGACCTTCGCGGTGATACCTCACATGCATGGTGCAATTGCTGTTTACATATGACGCCAGACCGACGCTTGCGTTCGCCATTGGGCAAGAGCAGGGCAGGACAGGGGTGCTTTTTTTTTTTTTTTTATTATAAATTTTGCTTTTTTATTTTATTTTTAAATTGTTCCTTCCAAGTATTTTTTTTTAATCATTTTTATTGTTATCTCAGGGAATGTAAATATCCCCTATGATAGCAATAGATAGTGACAGGTACTCTTTTTTTGAAAAAACTGGGGTCTTCTAGACCCTAGATTTTTCCTCTGCCCTCAAAGCATCTGACCACACCAAGATCGGTGTGATAAAATGCTTTCCCAATTTCCCAATGGCGCTTTTTATATCCGGGGGGGGGGGGCATTCCCTCCCACTGCTTGTAAAAGCAGTCCAGAGGCTAATTAGCCGCTAGGATTGCTTTTACATAAAAGCCGGCCGCAGACTGAAAAGAATGATACCAAGATGATACCTAAACCCGCAGGCATCATTCTGGTATAAACATTCAAAGTCCAGCAACATACCAGTACGTTGCTAGTCCTTGTTGGACATGTATTGCAATCTTTTTTTTTCATGCAGCCTGTTGGCTGAACGAAAAAAGAGATTGATCGGTGGGTATGCCCACCATTAGAATACCGCCCTTCATCCACCCACTTCCAATGATGGGCATACACGCACCATTTATATATGCCGAAGCATGGGGGCATCCTCCCGCAAAAAAGTAATGCCGCACACACATGGTCGGACTTTTCCACGGGCAAGCCTCCGTCGGAATTTCGACCGTATGTATGCGGCATTAGGAGCAAAATCGCTCCTCCGCTCCTGCTGCCCCAATGCTTCGGCATATATGCTTTTTTTATTTAACTGTGGTGGTGAAATCACCTCCTACAGCACTGGAGTCGCAGGGATCAGGCCTGTCTCTGCGAACGCTGCAGTTATGTGTGTTTTTGTTTTGTAAGTGACAGTGATCGATCGATACTGCACTCGGGTGGCCTGGGCTGGACGGAGGGGCAAAACGCAGGTGCCAGCAGGTATCTGGGCTGATCCCGCTAACACTGCGTTTTTGGGAACCCTAAACTGCTGGGGACGCTAGTATAGATCTGATCAGATCAGATATTGATCTGTTCAGATACTATACCACTAAGGGGGGTGTATGCTTCACGCGTGGGTGTTAGCGTTACTGGCACTAACCTGACGCTGCCTGGGGTGTGACGCAGACCCTCTCTGACGCTAAAACCTAATTGATATCACCCGCCGGGCGATCAGGTGGTTAAACCTTTATTGGGTTATATACGGCGGGTGCCCTGACACTATAAAAAGCAAACTAACTAACCAGCGTCACCCGTAACACTTATATGGTGATCACTGGTGAAAGGGTTAACTAGGGGCAATCAGGGGGTTAAAACCTTTATTAGATAATATATGGGGGTACCTGACGCTATAAAAACCTGCGGCGAACCTAAAAAAAATTACTGGCTACCGATCTGCATCACCGACACTAAGACAGCGATCAGAAAAACGATCGCTTAGCGACAGTGGTGATAGGGGGTGAAAGGGTTACCTGGGGGGCGATCAAGGGGGTTAAACCTTTACTAGATAATATATTGGGGTACCTGACGCTATAAAAACCTGCGGCGAACCTAAAAAAAATTACTGGCTACCGATCTGCATCACCGAAACTAAGACAGCGTTTAGAAAAACGATCGCTTAGCGACAGTGGTGATAGGGGGTGAAAGGGTTACCTGGGCGGCGATCAAGGGGGTTAAACCTTTATTAGATAATATATTGGGGTACCTGACGCTATAAAAACCTGCGGCGAACCTAAAAAAAATTACCAGCTACCGATCTGCATCACCGACACTAAGACAGCGTTTAGAAAAACGATCGCTTAGCGACAGTGGTGATAGGGGGTGAAAGGGTTACCTGGGGGGCGATCAAGGGGGTTAAACCTTTATTAGATAATATATTGGGGTACCTGACGCTATAAAAACATGCGGTGAACCTAAAAAAAATTACTGGCTACCGATCTGCATCACCGACACTAAGACAGCGTTTAGAAAAACGATCGCTTAGCGACAGTGGTGATAGGGGGTGAAAGGGTTACCTGGGGGGCGATCAAGGGGGTTAAACCTTTATTAGATAATATATTGGGGTACCTGACGCTATAAAAACCTGCGGCGAACCTAAAAAAATTACCGGCTACCGATCTGCATCACCGACACTAAGACAGCGTTTAGAAAAACGATCGCTTAGCGACAGTGGTGATAGGGGGTGAAAGGGTTACCTGGGGGGCGATCAAGGGGGTTAAACCTTTACTAGATAATATATTGGGGTACCTGACGCTATAAAAACCTGCGGCGAACCTAAAAAAAATTACTGGCTACCGATCTGCATCACCGAAACTAAGACAGCGTTTAGAAAAACGATCGCTTAGCGACAGTGGTGATAGGGGGTGAAAGGGTTACCTGGGCGGCGATCAAGGGGGTTAAACCTTTATTAGATAATATATTGGGGTACCTGACGCTATAAAAACCTGCGGCGAACCTAAAAAAAATTACCAGCTACCGATCTGCATCACCGACACTAAGACAGCGTTTAGAAAAACGATCGCTTAGCGACAGTGGTGATAGGGGGTGAAAGGGTTACCTGGGGGGCGATCAAGGGGGTTAAACCTTTATTAGATAATATATTGGGGTACCTGACGCTATAAAAACATGCGGTGAACCTAAAAAAAATTACTGGCTACCGATCTGCATCACCGACACTAAGACAGCGTTTAGAAAAACGATCGCTTAGCGACAGTGGTGATAGGGGGTGAAAGGGTTACCTGGGGGGCGATCAAGGGGGTTAAACCTTTATTAGATAATATATTGGGGTACCTGACGCTATAAAAACCTGCGGCGAACCTAAAAAAATTACCGGCTACCGATCTGCATCACCGACACTAAGACAGCGTTTAGAAAAACGATCGCTTAGCGACAGTGGTGATAGGGGGTGAAAGGGTTACCTGGGGGGCGATCAAGGGGGTTAAACCTTTATTAGATAATATATTGGGGTACCTGACGCTATAAAAACATGCGGCGAACCTAAAAAAAATTACTGGCTGCCGATCGGCATCACTGACGCTAAGACAGCGATCAGAAAAATGATCGCTTAGCGACAGTGGTGATAGGGGGTGAAAGGGTTATCTGGGGGGTGATCAGGGGGTTAAACCTTTATTAGGGGGGGTTAGGGGGCTACACTGGACCTAAAACTGAATGTACTGACACTTTTACAATCACAAATGTCACTGATTGCAGTGATCAGTAAATAAATGGTCACTGCAATCAGTGACACTGTGACTGGGGGCTGGGGGGGTGATCTGGGGGGTGATCTGGGGGTGTCTGGGGGGGCCTGGGGGGGGCGATTTATGTCCCTATGTGTCTTGGTGTCAGTGTAGTGTTGTGTGCACTGACCTGATGTCTTCTCTTGTACGGCGCTCGGTATATGTGAGCGCCGCACCAGAGATGACATCACTTCCTCCTGCTTCCTCTGCCTGACACAGACAGAGGGAGCATTTCCATTCGCTGGGAGCGATCGCGAGGGGGTGGCCGGAAATGAATGGCTGCCCCCTCATCTCGGAACGCTCCCGGACACTTAGCCACCGCTCACTGTATAGGAGGGGGGTCCGATTGGACCCCCCAACTATACAAAGGCAATCACGTATGCTCTACGTGATTGTGCCTGTCGGTGCCATTCTGCCGACGTATATATACAGTGAGCGGTCGTTCAGTGGTTAAAAACGGTCGTGTGTACGCGGTATGAGAATCACTGCTATCTAAGCTGAATCTTGAATCTCTACAATCCTTTGCTGAGCTTTTCAGATGATAATCTGGATTCAGAAGGGAACCAAACTTTATAGATCAAGAATTATTTAGGTTGAAATGTGACCAATCAAATTACTTTATCACAAACTATAGACTCCATAGTTTATGATAAATTAATTTGATTGGTCACATTTCAACCTAAATAATTCTTGATACTATAGAGCAGGGGTCTCCAAACTTTTCAAACAATAGGGCCACTTTATTGTCCTTTAGACTTTAGGAGGGCCGGATTGTGGCCAGAGGGGGCAGAAAATGTCCCGGACCCAGCTCCAGTGAGAAAAAATGTGGCCTCAGGGTTGGTGGACAGTAGGAGGAGGAGTAGGGCCCCTATCAGTAGGAGGAATAGTATCCCATCATTGATATTAGTAGAAGAAATAGTGCCCCCTTGTTGGTGTCAGTGGAAGGAATAGTACCTCATATCAGTTGAGGAATAGTGCCCCAAGGGCCGCATAAACGCTAGCAAAGGGCCGCATCTGGCCCTCGGGTCGTATTTTGGAGACCCCTGCTATAGAGCATCTTAATATGCAATACTGAATGGTGCTTGTCAATAAATTTGGTTTAACTTTTATATGTTTTCTAAAAAATGACTGCTGGACCTCTGGACTTTGCATACTTATCCATATAGCTGTGCATAAAAAAAGAGAAAATCCCAAATGTAAATATAAGATATTTCCCCTTTAATGGAAGTTGTATCTGCACTGTTGTACTTATGCAGATGTGTCTTTGCAGCTGGATAATTGTTCAGCCAGCGCAGGATTCAGGAATTTCCGCACTGCTCTCCTGCTGGCACTTATTAAACATGGACAGGAATGATTGCTTTCTGTGCTAATATTAACCCCTTCAACCACAGAGAATAATGAGACAACACACCATAGATTGCTTCTACAAATGTAATGACATTATGGATTCGACTGATTTTTTTTGACAATCACTTTTTTTTATCAACCAAGGTTAGCCTGAGCGTGAACCTAACTTTACATTTGTAGATGGTAGTCCAATGAGCCTGAAAAAAACAATCGCTGAGCAGTCACAGGTTAGTGAGTAGAAGTAATAAGGTGCTTGACAGTGCAGCAAGGGCAAAGGAGATTTGATGCTGCAAAATACATTTTATTAGTATTAACTTGGACAAGATACTGTTCTGGTACAAAACCCGTGGTTACTCTTCAGTACAATTTATTGAATGTTTAAAGCGGTTTTAAACCGCTGAAGAAAAAACAAAACAAAACCTGTAAGACAATGGCATAATATGCTAACATGCATCATGTACTGACACATCATGAAATACTTACCTTAGAACGAAGCCCTTCCAGCAGCGCCCGCTCACCGCTGAGCCAGCTGACATCTTCCCTAGGTGTTTCTTCCGGGTTCGCTGGCTCCGGTGCTGTGAGTGGACAATAATGTCACTCTTGCGCACGGGTGCCGGAGCTGCCTTTTACGGCACAGGCTCTGGAGGTACTGTAAGCTGGACCTTCAGAGCGCAGAGATATTCACAGTACCTACAAGTGAGCCTTATTATAGGCTTACCTGTAGGTACAAGTGGTGTAACAGAGATTACAACCCCTATAAAACAGTTAAGGAGAATTTTCTAGCATAAAGTAAACCTTAAAGTAGTTGTAATCTTCAGAAATGAAAAATGAACAAAGCACATCCCACTTTAGTGTGTGCTAGCCTGAACCCAAAGCACCAAGTGTGGCTCCTCTCTGAGCTCTCCTCTGCTATCTGCACTAGTCATCTCTGACACTTTTCCTGAAACACAGACAGTCTCCTGCGCTCGGAAGCTTGATCTCTTAGTGACACAACCAGAGTCTTCCGTTGGAAAGGGAATGACCAGGGATCTTGCTGCCCTCCTCAGAATAATTGCTATTCTTGGGACTACTTTACTTTTCCTGAAACCACAGCCTCCTGGATGACAGTCAGCCCCCCCCCCCCCATACAGCAGGTGACTGATAGTCTTAGTGCTGTGTATTTTTCTATGAGCCTGTGTAGAGGGGGGGGGGGGTCAGCTGTCAGATATCAGGGAACTCTGGGCTCTATGCTTTGCAGTGTGTATGTGATGTCAGATCCCTGCACCCTGTTGTTAGAGCTGAGAAAAAAAATCCTTTGATCTGTCAGTTTTTAGAAGAAATTGCACAGATAAACGGGTACAACTTATGTAGAAGGATTTGTTTTATCTCTGTGTATCACCTGAGGCCAGTCACTTCACTATGTAAATGTAAGGGTTAACAACCACTTTAAATGACACAGATCCAAGTCACAATAATTTCCCATCATGCTGGTTTCAGCATCCCACTTTTGTTTGGCCCACACTTACCATTGCAGGGTACCTGGCCAGCGGCTTTAACCACTATCTTAGGTGCTCCAGAGTCCACTTGGTGTTTGATGAATTGCTACATGCTGCCATATGCTGTTCCATTGTCCAGCAATTAATGATAATGACTTACTTTATCTGAAAGAAAAAGGGTAGAGGGGAGGCACAATCATCCTCCAGTGTGTGGTACACAGGTGTACTCACACCTCTTATAAGAGTTGCTGATGTTCGGGTCCCCACTGCTGCACAGCCAGTCACTTAGCATGTCCTTTATTTACTCAGACACAGAAAACAGTCCTTGGCTTGTTTTTGTTGTTTTATTAGGGGTTGATAACTTGGATAGGGTAGAGTATTATGGGATGCCCAACTTAAAAAATGTCCAGAACACAGAACAAAACAGGGACAACTTCCTCCCTTTTTGCAAAGAAATCTTCTTCTTCCCTCCTCCTGCACAAACTTGGTTCACTATTTACTGCACCCACTGAACACTCCAGAGGAATTAGTAGTCTTATCAATTCAGCGACAGCCCATTACAGGCAAGGAACATCCTGTCCCTGTGTGGATAAGCTTTATTACATTGTGGAGTGAACAGGATCTCCTTTTGCTTTCTGTAGACAATGAGCCCAGTTCTACTGCTGCAGAAGACTCCCAGCCCACCTGGCTGCTTGCTTCCCCTAGTCCTCCTGACTTAAGGGTCACTGACAGCCTCTCCTCAGCACTGCTCCTCTATCTTCCACCCAACTCCCCTGCTAGCGTGGTCCATTTCTACAGTGCCTTCAAAAAGTATTCATTCCCCTTGAAATTTTCCACATTTTGTCATGTTACAACCAAAAACGTAAATGTATTTTATTGGAATTTTATGTGACAGACCAACAGGGCCGCCATCAGGAATTTTGGGGCCCCTTACACAGCTTCAGGCATGGGCCCCCTGGAGCAGAGGAGAACTGGGGGGTGCTGCCGCCGCAAATTGAGAAGCAGGGGGGGGGGCTTTGGGTGCTGACAAACAAAAGAACAAAAAAAAAAGGGGGGTTGCCATCCAGGGCCCTGGGGACCTCCGGGCCTCTGGGGACCTCTGGGCCCCTTACAAAAAAATAAAATTCTAAAAAATAAAATAAAAAATAAAATAAAATTTTATAAAAAAAAAAGGGGGGTTGCCATCCGGGGCCCTGGGGCCCTGGGGACCTCCGGGCCTCTGGGAACCTCTGGGCCCCTTACAAAAAAAAAGAAGAAATAAAAAAAAAGGGGGTTGGGCCCCTTGCAGGTGTACTGTCTTTACCCCCCTGATGGCGGCCCTGCAGACCAACACAAAGTGGCACATAATTGTGAAGTCGAAGGAAAATGATAAATAGTTTTCAATTTTTTTTTTACAAATAAATATGTGAAAAGTGTGCCGTGCATTTGTATTCAGCCCCCTTGAGTCAATACTTTGTAGAACCACCTTTTGCTGCAATTACAGCTGCAAGTCTTTTTGGGGATGTCTCTACCAGCTTTGCACATCTAGAAAGTGAAATATTTGCCCATTCTTTTTTGCAAAATAGCTCAAGCTCTGTCAGATTGGATGGAGAGCATCTGTGCACAGAAATTTTTAAATCTTGCCACAGATTCTCAATTGGATTTAGGCCTGGACTTTGACTGGGCCATTCTAACACATGAATATGCTTTGATTTAAACCATTCCATTGTAGCTCTGGTTGTATGTTTAGGGTCGTTGTCCTGCTAAAGGTGAACCTCCGTCCCAGTCTCAAGTCTTTTTGCAGAATCTTACAGGTTTTCTTCTAAGATTGCCCTGTATTTGGCTCCATTCATCTTCTCATGAACTCTGACCAGCTTCCCTGTCCCTGCTGAATAAAGGCATCCCCATAACATGATGCTGCCACCACCATGTTTCACGGTGGGGATAGTATTTTCAGGTTGATGTGCAGTGTTCATTTTCTGCCACACATAGCGTTTCGCTTTTAGGCCAAAAAAGTTCAAATTTGGTCTCATCTGACCAGAGCACCTTCTTCCACATGTTTGCTGTGTCCCCCACATGGCTTCTGACAAACTGCAAACAAGACTTCTTATGGCTTTCTTTCAACAATGGCTTTCTTCTTGCCACTCTTCCATAAAGGCCAAATTTGTAGAGTGTATTGGTAATAGTTGTCCTGTGGACAGATTCTCCCACCTGAGCTGTGGATCTCTGCAGCTCCTCCAGAGTTACCATGGGCCTCGTTGCTGCTTCTCTGATTAATGCTCTCCTTGCCCGGCCTGTCAGTTTAGGTGGATGGCCATGTCTTAGTAGGTTTACAGTTGTGCCATATGCTTTCCATTTTTGAATGATGGATTGAACCATGCTCCCTGAGATGTTCAAAGCTTGGGATATTTTTTATAACCTAATGCTTTAAACTTCTCCACAACTTTATCCCTGACTAGTCTGGTGCATTTCTTGGCCTTCACGATGCTGTTTGTTCACTAAGGTTCTCTAACACACCTCTGAGGGCTTCACCGAACAGCTGTATTTATACTGAGATTAAATTACACACAGGTGAACTCTGTTTACTAATTTGGTGACTTCTGAAGGCAATTGGTTCCACTAGATTTTAGTTAGGGCATCAGAGTAAAGAGGACTGAATACAAATGCTCGCCACACTTTTCACATATTTATTTGTAAAACATTTGGAAAACCATTTATCATATTTTTTCCACTTCACAATTATGTGCCACTTTGTGTTGGTCTATCACATGAAATCCCAACAAAATACATTTACGTTTTTGGATGTAACATGACAAAATGTGGAAATTTCAAGGGGTATGAATACTTTTTCAAGGCACCGTATTTATGGGTTATCCCGGTTCCCTGCCAGGCCCACTCCTGGGGATTGGCTGAGAGCCCATAAATATTCAAGGCAACTCCTCCTCACCTCCACCCACTAGTTCTAGAACGTTCGCCAACTTTCTAGATACCAGAGGGAGGCACCAGAGAGCTTCCAGGATGAGTCATTCTGCCCTGGCCTCTAATATCCCTGACCCAGATTCAGTGACCCAAGTCTATCCCTGGGTCAGAAAATGCTTTTTCCTGCTCTCACTTCTAGTAGCACACACTAGAGGGTGCTACACAGGATTGATAGGTAGGTGAGTATATGCTTTGTAGACACATTTATTTGTACATACTAGCAAATATGGTATTCACTATGCAGAACTCAGCCTATTTTACTGTACTTTGAAAGTGATCATAGTTATTATGATCAATGTTAACCCCTGTAAAAATGACAGTTTACCTTAAAGGGGTTGTAAACCCTTAAAGACCACTTAGACCTACAGGTAAGCAAGAGATATCTCCTAAACCTACACGGTTTAGGAGATATTTGCAAAAAACATGCACCGATGTCTATGGCACATTTGCTGTAGACAACGGCGCGCAGGTGCACTGAGCATGCCATTACTAACGGCGATCATGCCGTTAGTGGCGGCACCTGCGCGCATGCGCGGGAGTGACGTCATTGCGGCTCCGGCCAGTCACAAAGCCGGAGCCGCGATACAAGGAAGACACTCGGGGAGAGATAGCGGCGATGGATGAGAGGAACGAGCACCGCTGCGGGGGCTTCGATCTCAGGTAAGTAATTCATAATGAGCTAGTATGCTATGCATACTAGCTCATTATGCCTTTGTCTTGCAGGGTGTATTTTTTATTTTTTTTTGTGTGGGTTTACTTTCTCTTTAAATAGAGTGTCTTGGGAGGAATGGGTCATGGTTCAATCTCTGACAGACTGATTTTCACTACTGTCTAGGATTCTACATGTGATGTCTTCCGACACTTCTAGCATGGCTGTGAAGGCTTTTTTTATTGGCTGAATTGCCACTGTCCTTTACCCTGTAGTTATTTCTTCATAGAAAGTTATAGAACGCTTAGAGGAGTGACAGCAAATCTGAAAAGCCATGTTACAACAAACAACACTGCTAAGTTGGTGTCAGAACTGTTTGTGCATGAGCCGCTCTGTTGCTCCCCTTCTCCATTTAACCAGGAATAATTATGCAACCAGAGTATTGCAGTACGGAACACAAGTTGGAAGGAAACATGTAGTAAGACAGCCAGATCAAGCATGCACATCCAGCTGCTCACTGATGTCTATGGCCAGTTGAATAAAAATTCTTCTTCTTTTGCCACGGCATTGTATTGTTTGTGTTTACCAAGTTTTATTTATTGTATGCCTAAATCTGTATTAAGATGTGATTCCTTTTGCAGGTGATGAAACTTTTGTTACTGCAACAATGTCTAGTACTGCCAGTACATCTGATCCTCCGGTAAGAGTACACAGACCAATGTCATGAAAATTTGTGGCAGATTTTCAATGCATGTTTTTTCTGTTTGAATATTTTATTATGTTTTCATAAGGCATAACAAAGGTCATAAGAATAGTACCATTCATATTAGTACAATACAATGAAAAGAATAAAATACAAAAAAGCAGTTATAACTATGCTTCTCTCATGAAGTATATAGAACCAGAGTATTCCTTAGTGTGACATTTCAATTATCATAACTATTTAGTGATGTTATTCTAGCTAGCTATCAATACTAACAATCATATATAAAGGGGGTCCCGGACTTACGAACTGCTTAGGGACTTTAGGTTTGTTCGTAAGTCAGAACCGCATGCGCAGAACGGCAATTACGTCATTTTCCGTCATTTTCCAATGTTCCGTTGAATGGCCGTGCATTTGCAGAACGGGAGATACGTCGTTTTCGTGCCCGCCGTCGAAAATGGCTGCGCATTGTGCAGAACGGCAGATACGGTCCCGTTCGCAAGTAGGAGTTGTTCGGAAGTTGGGGGTTCGTAAGTTAGGGACCCCCTGTAATCAAGATAGGAGAATATAAAAGGTAATATTTAGTTATAGCAAAAATGGAAGAAGATAGCATTTGCTCGATATAGCGGGTCAAAATAACCTAAAATAGTTAGGAGAAATGAATGAACTATTCCAAGGCCAAGTTCCTGCTAATTGGCTTGGCGTTATCTGGAGATTAAGTTATATTCCTAACTATCTCAGATGACCCTTGTTTTGATTGGTTGAACTTGTTTGTAAGAAAAATAAAGAAAAACTAAACCAGTTTGAGGTAAGGGAACAATAGAGTGGAGAATGAGGAATATTTCCAGAGAGGATATTTATAGGGCAAACTCCCTCAAAGAGACAACAATGTTTTATCAAAACCCGGAGGTAGGAAATGCTCAAACCATGGTCTCCATATGTCTTCATATTTGAATATTTTGTCAAGAAATATTGCTTTTGTTTTTGCATGAATCATGGATTGAGTAATCCTGTTTTTGACTGATAAAATACATAGTGAATCAGATTTCCATGCTGTCGCAATAATCTGCTTTGCTGTTGTGGTTCCGAAGAGCATTAGTTTAAATTGACGATGTGATAGGGTGTGGGGTTTACTGTTCAGGAGTGCCGTAGTTTGATCAGGCGGTAGAATTGTGTTGAACATTGTGTTAAGGATTTGAAACACTTCTGACCAAAATGATTTGACTATTTTGTATTCCCACCATATATGCATTTGTGTACCCGGGGTAAGGCAGCCTCGGAAGCAGTGGGAAGGATATTGTGTAGAGAATTTTGAAATTCTGGCAGGAACCAGGTACCACCTAATGAGCACTTTGTAGTTTGTCTCAAGAGCCACTATATTCAGTAAGGCTGATTTGGTGTCTTGCCAGATTTGGGTCCAATTTACTGTATGTCGTCTGGTTGAAATTGAAGGTCTCTTTCCCATTTGTTGGTATAGGTTAGGGGAGAGGAAGTGGTGTGTGAAAGTAGTTGGTTATAGAAATCAGAAATGAGTCCACGCCTGTGAGGATCAGTTTTACAGGCTTGTTTAAAGGTAGAGAGATTAGGAGATGTAGCGTAATGCATGTTTTTTTAAAGTTTTACCAAAGATATTATTATTTGTTAGCAAATCTTCTTAGGTGTACTTAAAAAGATTTTTCAATTTTGTTTTAAGGAAAATCCTCTTGCATGCACTTCTCTCTATGAGATATCATTTTATTTTTCTGAGCTGTAATGGCTTGGGTGTTAAGTGCAAAGACTCTCTGAGAAAGATGTTAATAAAGCTTTTGTAACTTTCTGCACCATTATTTGTGTAGGTCTCCACAGATGCTTACTATCCCATTATAATTAACTTGACCCAAGATGGTTTCAAGACATCCCATGCACAGCCTGTTCTGGGTTATTTGGATGTTGTCTCACAGATTCTGCCAAACAAATCCTTGACACAAGACACAGCAGGCAACTTAACTCAGGTAGTAAATCTATCTATCTATCTATCTATCTATCTATCTATCTATCTATCTATCTGTCTGTCTGCATTTTTTTGGGCATCCTGTTGCATAACATTCTGTTCAATAGGTTGAGAAAAAAGTGGAGAAGGACTTTAAGAGCACTGTACTCAAACAGCAACACAAATAGATATAACAATATATTTATTGGATCCTATTTAAATAATTGGTGGAGAACTACATGACCACCATCTAAAAATGATGCATATAATTATACATCAACTTTAATAAAACGATACAAAGACATGGATAAATGTTGTGTCCGACTGATAGATGCAGACTCATTTCGCAGGTCACAGCTGCTTCATCAGGGACAACGCTGGATTGTCTGAAATTTGAAGAAAATGATTTAATAGTACATATACCATTACAGTTTACAGTTTCTGAACGCAGTACATAATGATAACTTACAGCTTACTACAACGTCAGGTAATTTTTTTTTTATAATTGCTGATGTTGTGGTAAGGGAATGATTTTTAAGGGGATAAGTGGAACTTTCAGTTAATATTAGGCTAGAACATAATGGCAGTCTGTTGTCAGTACCCAAGTTGCATCCTGCCGCTTAAATTACATCCTGTAAAAAAAGAGCATCTATACTCACCATGGCTTGTGTCTTCAAACACTACCGCTTTGCTGCTTCCTAGGCTTAGCATGTATTCCACACTTCCAGGAGAGTGAATACCTGCTCCTCTTGCCGCACACTATATTATTTCTTGCCGGCTTATATGTCACTACAGGATAATGAGCTTGCAGGAATAACCATAGTGTTCAGCAGAGGGAGCAGCAAGGTGGCAGCATTTGAAGACATGGGCCACCAACAAAGGTAAGCTCTTCTTTTACAGGCTGAATTACTTTACAAGTGAACCTTTGGTGACAAAAATCATTTCCCAGAGTGGGCTATTAAATTCCTTCCACTCCTGTGCTGCATGCATCTGACTAAGTGATATGAAATAGCTGGTATTTCCAAGTATGGTGTATAATGTGACTTTCTTTTCTTCATCCTGCCTGAGCAGCCAATTTTCAACTTCACCCTGTGCATGCACCAACAAGATGGCTTGGTGGATATACACAGGGCTGCCACTTCTTTTCAGTCTAGCAGATTAGTTTGACAGCAGGGGGGTAAAAGGAAGCCAAGTATAAGCTGTTCAGAAAATTGGGGAACCTGCTGCTTTTTTCTGCATAGGCAAAGTGCAGGTTTTCTTTAACCACTTCATGTCTGCCCTATAGCAGTTTTTCTGCTACAGAGTGGCACCTGTGCCCCAGATCATACACACACATATATATTGTGAGGGGGTTAGCTCGGCAGCGGGTGTGTGTGACCCCCGAGATGGGCTCCCCACACAAAAACAGGCCCAGCAAACGGAGGTTGTGGTTTTCAAAATCAAAAAGGTGCGGTTTATTTTCTATTTACAGTGACAAAACACAGCAAAGCAAAAGAAACATAAACAAAATAAATCCTGGTCAACTTGACCTCTGACTAAACATACAGGTTTCCTAACTAACAACTGGGATCAGCCTAGTGCTGTCCTAGTCCCTAAGTCCCTGGTTTTAAATGTCCAAGCAAATAGCCACACAGGCTTTGTCTCACCGCACAGGGGTTCACTCTCCCTAGACAGTCCACACAGGTCTGGTTCCAGGCATGAGCTAACATCTAATGAAGCTGGGAGTTCTTATAGAGGCCTAAATGAGCTGACAAGCTTCAGCTGGTCTCATCAACTCCCTGTCTGTACGACGCCCCACACTCTCCCTAGAGGTATGAGTCATCCATGAGCCCACTAGCCTTATACAACTCTCCACCTAGTTGTATAAGTCGGCGTAAAGCCTGAATCTGGGCGAAATATATCTACCCCCCTGGATGCAACCAGGTGACTTTACCTTCCTGCTGTCACATACCCCCCCCTCTTGTTTTAACCTCGGGGTTGGAACACCAGCAATCAGGCATTCATGTACTCGAGACAAAGCATCCACATTCCCCATTTGAACGCCAGGGCGATGCTTTACTGTGAAGTTGAATTCCTGGAGGGCCAGGAACCACCTATTCACTCTTCTATTTGTTTCCTTGTTTTGAGCCATCCACTTTAACGGAGCGTGATCCGTAACCATGTCAAAGTGCCTACCTAGCAGGTAGTACCGAAGGGAATCTAGAGCCCACTTCACCGCTAAACACTCCTTTTCAACGGTGGTGTAATTTACCTCATGGGACTTCAACTTCCTGCTGAGGTAAATGACTGGGTGCTCTTCCCCGTTCCAGACCTGGGACAATACTGCTCCTAACCCCACATCTGACGCATCACTTTGTACGACAAAGTCTTTAGAGAAGTCGGGTGAGTACAACACTGGCTGGCTACATAAGGCTTGTTTCAAGAATTGGAATGCTGCCTCAGCCTCGGGGGTCCATTTAATCATGACCGACCCTTTCCCCTTCGTCAGGTTGGTTAGGGGCACAGCCTTAGAAGCAAAGTGGGGAATGAATCGCCGATAATACCCAGCGATTCCCAGAAAGGCTCGTACCTGCTTCTTGCTGTTGGGACGTGGCCAACTCTGGATGGCCTCGACTTTGTTGAGTTGGGGTTTTATTACTCCCCTCCCAATGGTGTACCCAAGATATTTGGCCTCCTCCTGCCCAATGGTACACTTCTTGGGGTTAGCCGTAAACCCCGCTTCCCGAACAGAGTCCAGGACTGCTTGCACTTTTGGCAGATGTGAGGCCCAATCTGTGCTATGGACAATTATGTCATCCAGGTAAGCCGCAGCATACTTCCGATGGGGCCTCAGCATCTGGTCCATTTTCCGCTGGAATGTGGCCGGCGCATTCTGTAACCCGAACGGCATTCTTTTATATTGGAACGCCCCGTCTGGGGTTACAAATGCGGTTTTCTCTTTGGCCGACTTGGCCAGGGGGATTTGCCAATACCCTTTTGTGAGGTCAAGAGTCGTCATGTATCGGGCTGTTCCCAGCCGGTCGATCAACTCATCTATACGTGGCATGGGGTAGGTGTCAAATTTTGTAACTTTGTTCAACTGTCGAAAATCGTTACAAAATCGCCAGCTCCCATCCGGTTTAGGCACCAACACAATGGGACTAGACCAATCACTTTGGGACTCCTCTATCACCCCTAAGTTCAGCATTTTCTGTACTTCCTCCCGTATTGCCTCCCGTCGGGCCTCTGGGATCCGATAGGGTTTTAACTTCACCCGTTCACCGGGCGGGGTAATGATGTCATGCTCTACCCCAGATGTTTGTCCCGGCAGCTCAGAGAATACCTCCTTGTTGCGAAGCACAAACTCCTTAACCTCCTGTTGTTGGGGTTGTGACAAGGTGGCTGCTATTCCAACCTCCGGAATCACGCAACCAGTTTGAGCTGGTGACCAAGTGTCTGCGACTAGGGACTCTCTATCCCTCCAGGCTTTCAACAGATTAACGTGATAGATCTGTTCGGGCTTTCGCCTTCCTGGTTGTCTGACCTTGTAATTCACTTCGCTCACTTTTTCCATTATCTCGTAGGGGCCTTGCCATTTGGCAAGGAATTTACTTTCAACCGTAGGGACAAGTACCAGTATCCTATCCCCCGGGGAAAAGGTACGGGTCTTGGCTGCACGGTTGTACACTCTCTGCTGTGCTAACTGCGCTTGGGCCAAATGTTCCTTCACGATGGGCATTACCTGTGCAATTCGGTCTTGCATCAGGGCGACATGCTCAATCACACTCATGTGGGGAGAACTCTCACTTTCCCAAGTTTCCTTGGCAATATCCAACAGCCCTCTTGGGTGTCTCCCATACAGTAACTCAAAGGGGGAGAATCCCGTAGAGGATTGGGGCACCTCCCTAATAGCAAACATCAGATAAGGAAGTAGACAGTCCCAATCCTTTCCATCTCTATCCACCACTTTCTTCAACATTTGTTTTAGGGTTTTGTTGAACCTTTCAACCAGCCCATCGGTTTGGGGGTGATACACAGATGTACGTAATTGCGTCACTTTGAACAATTTACACAGCTCCTTCATAACCCGGGACATAAAGGGTGTACCTTGGTCCGTAAGCAGTTCTTTACAAATACCCACCCGGCTAAACACAAGAGATAGCTCTTTGGCTATGGTTTTGGCCGAGGTATTTCGGAGAGGGATCGCTTCTGGATAACGGGTGGCATAGTCCATTATAACTAATATGTACTGGTGCCCCCTAGCGGACTTGATTATAGGACCTACCAAATCCATGGCGATCCCCTCAAACGGGACCTCAATGATGGGTAGAGGGACCAGCGGGCTACGGAAATGTGGCATCGGGGCCGACCTCTGACACACAGGGCAGGAGGAACAATAATTTTCTATGTCCTTCATCACCCCCGGCCAATAGAATCTCTGTAATACCCTCTCTCGGGTTTTCTCTGTCCCCAGATGACCTCCAAGAATGTGCCCATGGGCCAACTCCAACACCAACTTCCTGTAAGGTTTGGGCACCACAAGCTGCTCAACGGTTTCTTCTGCCCTTTTTGCCACCCGATACAGTAGGTCCTTCTCTACGCTGAAGTATGGGTAAGTGCAGGTATTATCTGGGTTCACTAACTCGCCATCTATTTTCACTACGTTTTCCCGTGCCTTTATTAGGGCGGGGTCTTTCAACTGTTCTGTGGCAAAGTTTTCCCTGTGAACCTCAAGATCAGAAAACTCCACAGACGGTAGGTTTTCGTCTGAGGAGGTGGGCTCCTCTCCAGTTTCTTGAGTCTCCCCTGCCAATACTGATAAGGGAAATTCCGGAGAGTCCTCACCACTCTCAGGGGAGTTCTGGCTATCACATTCCTGGTACCTAGGGGCACCAGTGGGGGGCTCAGGATCATCCCACAGTTCCCAGAACTTCGGAAAATCCCTTCCCACAATGGCGTCATGCGGTAACTGAGATACTAAGCCCACTGGATGAGAGAGGGTACCTTTGGGGGTCTCGAAACACACTGTAGTCACTGGATACTCTCGGGTGTCCCCATGCACACAAATAACAGCTACCTTGCTATTCCCAGAGACCTCTGTTTTAACTAACTCAGCCTTTATCAGGGTCACAAGGCTACCTGAATCCAGCAATACCACAACATTTCTACCATTAACACACATTTTGCATAAATGTTTCTCAGTTCCTCGAATGGCAGTGCATGCGACTGTCGCACACAGCGACTGACGTCTGCCCGTCAGAAAGTCACACTGCATGGGTTCCTCCACAACCGGGCAATTGGCTGCAATATGTCCCGCTTGCCGGCAGCGGTAGCAAACGATCCTTCTTGCGGCCTCTTGAGCCGCTGATTTCCCAGGCTGTTCTCGCCAAACTTGGGGTAGAGCTCCCACCCTCTCACTCTCTCCACCCTCACCCCTTGGAATCCTCTTATCCGCCCCTGGGGATGGTCTGGTCTTAGGGTGGAAAGTCCGAGTGTCTCTGGAAGAGGCCGTCAGGTTCTCTGTAGCCAAGTATTTCTCCACACGATCCACAAGACCATCGGCCGTCTCTGGGTCTCCATGGCTTACCCACTTTTGGATGGCAGTAGGAAGAGCTCTCAAAAACCGATCCACTACAACACGTTCCACAATCTTTGGTGCGGACAAAGTCTCTGGCTGTAGCCACTTTCTGCTCAGGTGAATGAGATCATACATTTGAGACCTGGGGGGTTTTCCAAGCTGGAAAGTCCAGTTATGCACACGCTGAGCCCGGACAGCCTGGGTGACACCCAGCCTTGCCAATATTTCAGCTTTTAGCATTGCATAGTCTTTTGCTTGGTTAGGCTCTAGGTCATAGTAAGCTTTCTGCGATTCACCAGTTAACAGAGGAGCCACCAGTCCAGCCCACTGCTCCTCAGGCCACTTTTCTCTTTCAGCGGTCCTTTCAAATGTGGTCAAAAATACCTCTGGATCATCCTCTCCAGTCATTTTTGTCAATAAACGACTCACCCCAAAGGACGCGGTATTAGTGGGACGGCTTTCCTCACTGGTCTGCGGACGTTGCTGCATTGCTGCTTCCATCTGTTGTTGTAGTCTCTGCTCTTGCTTCTGTAACAGGTCTATGAAGCGGGCCTCAGATTGCTGCTGGGCTTGTTGCTGAGCCTCCAGACTCTGTTGCAAAGTTGCGTTTGTCTGCTGCTGGGCTGCAAGGCTCTGTTGATGAGCTTGCTGCTGGGCTGCAAGGCTCTGTTGATGAGCTTGCTGCTGGGCTGTGAAGTTCTGTTGTTGAGCTGCAAGGCTCTTTTGCAAACCTGCATTTGTCTGCTGTTGATTGGCATTTGCTAGAGCCAGCTGCTTCAGTATCTCCTCCATGCTGGCTTAAAAAAAAACTGCCACTGGTTCTCCACCAACTGTGAGGGGGTTAGCTCGGCAGCGGGTGTGTGTGACCCCCGAGATGGGCTCCCCACACAGAAACAGGCCCAGCAAACGGAGGTTGTGGTTTTCAAAATCAAAAAGGTGCGGTTTATTTTCTATTTACAGTGACAAAACACAGCAAAGCAAAAGAAACATAAACAAAATAAATCCTGGTCAACTTGACCTCTGACTAAACATACAGGTTTCCTAACTAACAACTGGGATCAGCCTAGTGCTGTCCTAGTCCCTAAGTCCCTGGTTTTAAATGTCCAAGCAAATAGCCACACAGGCTTTGTCTCACCGCACAGGGGTTCACTCTCCCTAGACAGTCCACACAGGTCTGGTTCCAGGCATGAGCTAACATCTAATGAAGCTGGGAGTTCTTATAGAGGCCTAAATGAGCTGACAAGCTTCAGCTGGTCTCATCAACTCCCTGTCTGTACGACGCCCCACACTCTCCCTAGAGGTATGAGTCATCCATGAGCCCACTAGCCTTATACAACTCTCCACCTAGTTGTATAAGTCGGCGTAAAGCCTGAATCTGGGCGAAATATATCTACCCCCCTGGATGCAACCAGGTGACTTTACCTTCCTGCTGTCACAATATATATATATATATATATATATATATATATATATGTAGCGGTCTTCCCCCACCTTCTCCCCTCTCTTTATGGCTGGTTTTACTCGTCTAGGGGTATCTGGGAGAAGGGGGAAAGATGCACACCACCAGCTCAGCTCTCTGATGTAGTATGCAGAGATATGAGCTAACCGTTTACCTTCGGGTCTGCGTTTTAGGCCGGAGCCTCAGCTTCTCCTGTGGAGGATGACTGTCACTGACAGGGACACTTAGCTTCCAGTAACACGAGTTCCACACCAATAAAAGTCCAACACTGTTTTATTTGCTTTGATCAATAGGTAGGCTGGTTGAACTTTAAAAGAACAGACAAGGTGTAGGAAAGAGTAAGTCCAGGCACAACACAATGAATAAAGTCTCTCCTGTTCCGTTTTGTGCAAACAGGCTTGGCGCACAGTCGCTGTCACCGACTGTGAATTTGGTCCCTGCCACTAACCTGGGTGAACGTTGAGGCCTCTGCCACAGGCCTTGGATGAGGCCTGCCACTGACCTGATGAAGATGGGTCTCTGCCACAGACCATTAAAGCATGAAATACCTCCTTTAGAACAAACGAGCCCTGTCAGAGGAAGACATCCATCCAGACGGTCACCAGAGACCTCCACCGTCACCAGCAAATGCTGCGCTGGCTCTTCGGGAAGGTCACCTCTCCGGTCCTTTACGCCCTGGATTCAGGCACCCAATACCGGGGGCACCTTAGGAATGCTTCGCCCTTGCGGGACCCAGTCGAAGGTACTGGGCCCCAGGCCTCCTTGTAAAGTACCTCACCCCAGGCTGAAGGTGCCTGGGATGGAACTCGACTCCACGCGCCCAGGCCAAGGGCGCCTGGGCACAGACGAACCGCAGCAGCCCCCAGGCTGAAGGTGCCTGGGGAATGGACCTCGTGCGCTAGATGTCCGCCCCCCTTATATCCTCTCCCAGCAGGCACAGCTGGTTCCCGCCCCGCCGTACTACTGCCGCAAGAGGACACAAAGGGCACGGCTCTAGAATGGCAGTTCAACCCTGGTCTCAGGTGACAGCGCCACCTAAGGACCGCAGGGAACATGACACCATTCATACCTCCCACACTCCAAATGTCCATTAAATTCCAAAAAATCAATGTATCTGGGCCATCTATAGCCCAGATACTCCCTTTAAATTTGACACATGCTACATATATATATATATATATATATATATATATATATATATGTGTGTGTGTGATCTGACACTTCGGGGTAGTGGGCGCATGCGCGCTGGTGGCAGCTCTTTTCTGCTGTGATTGCACACAGTGGAAGCTGATTGGCGGGCCTATGGTCCCGGATGTCCTCCTGTACCTACTGATCATTAGGCAGAGAGGCAGAATGGCGATGTAAACAAAGCAGATCGCCAATATGACAGGAGGGAAGGGATGGAATCTGTGTGTATAAATTCCATCTCTTCCCCTAGTAAAAGCTCCTCACACAGTATAGTAAAACACTGGCTAGGCACACAGTTAACCCTTTGATCACCCCTGATGTTAACCCCTTCCCAGCCAGTGTCATTAGTACAGTGACAGTGCATATTATTAGCACTGACCACTGTATTTATGTCACTGATCCCCTTAAAGTGTGTTAGTGTCAGACTGTCCACTGCAATATCGCGATCCTGCAATAAGTCGCTGATTGCCACCATTACTAGTGAAAAAAATTAATACAAATAAATAAAAATATCCCATAGTTTGTAGACGCTATAACTTTTGTACAAACAAATCAATATTAGCTTATTGGGATTTTTTTGTACCAAAAGTATGTTGTAGAGAACATATTGGCCTACATTTATGATGAAATTACATTTTTTTCAAATTTTTTTTTTTTTATTTATTTTCAAAATTGTCAGTCTTTTTTTGTTTATAGCACAAAAAAATATATAAAAAACTCAGAGGTGATCAAATACAACCAAAATAAAGCTCTATTTGTGGGGAAAAAAAGACATACATTTTATTTGGGTACAGCCTTGCATGACCACACAATTGTGAGTTAAAGAAACACAATGTCGTGTCGCAAACAAATGGTCTGGTCATGAAGGGGGGTAAATCTTCCGGAGGTCAAGTGGTTAAAAGTGGTAAACAAATTAGAATGGTAGACTTACCAACCCTCTTCTTTTTCTAGGGCTTGGCAGGAGTCTAAGGGGCTCATATACTAGCTGACATCCCACCGGATAAGGGCTATAGCCTACTATACTAGTCAGAAATTATTGCAGCAGTTATACTTTACTGGCAGGAGGGATCCAGATCCTCTTCCTTTCCTTACTGTATAGCAACGGCTCTTCCTAACTCAAAAGCCAGAAAGCAGTGTGTAATCCTGCCTACAGCATCTTCTTGGCTGCTCTAGCTGTCAGTCACAAAGGCGGAGGAGGTTGGTAGGGTTATCAGATTGGTAATGTAGCCACCTCACCCCTCTCACCCCTTCTCATTCTCGGCTTGTTGGTCTTGTCTAGGGGTGTCAGTACTGGGGGGAGGGATGCGATACACCATGGCCCATGTCCTCCATAGTGAAGAGGTGAAGGCCAGAAAGATTGGGCTTTGTGTAGGTGTCCTAGAGTCAAATCCTTTCCTCAGATTCACTCCCCTTTGCTCCTAGTAACCAGAGTTCCACACACTGAATAGGTCCAACACAGTTTTATTCTTCTCAGCGAATAAACATACAGCACAGTCAAGTTGGGACCTTTGCAACAGTTCAGTATTAATGGGAGTAGGTCGAGGCACAATCCTTCAAAGTATCGCTAACCACTGTGGTGTCACCAGTGGCGAATAGTCACTGCCACTGACTATATGAGGTAGAACATGAATTACCTTCGCTAGCACAGCCCCTATCAGGGGATGAATATCCGTCCAAAGGAGTCACCGGAGGCCTCTCTGTCACCAGCAATGCTGTGCTGGACTCTCCAGAGAAGTTCCGCTCACCAGTCCTCACAAACTCAGACACGGGTAGGGTGACCACGTGTCCCGGATTGCCCGGGACAGTCCCGCATTTTGCAGGTCTGTCCCGGGCACATTCATTCCAGGACAATACAGTGTCCTGGAATGAAACTGACACAGCCACCCCCCGGGCCAATCTGATAATCTGATGCCCCCAAAAAAGGCCGCCACATCACCGCTTTACTCACTGACAGTACTTGTCCTGGCTGGGAATGCCTGGAGGAGCACAATCCCCGTCCCCTGCTTGTGATTGGAGAAATCATAAATCCCGCCTCTTGTGTCCAATCACTGTGCTGTGATTCGTTACAGTACAAGCTGATTTTTGGGAAGGGAGGGTGTCCCTGAATGGTAGTTTGGAAATGTGGTCACCCTAGACACGGGCACCCAAAGAGTTAGGGCCCCCTTGGATTCCTCCACCCTCGCGGGACTCAGTCGAAGGTACTGAGCCCCAGGCATCCGCCATAGTACCTCACCCCAGGCTAAAGGTGCCTGAGATGGACTCCATCTCTCGCTCCGGTCAGGTCAAGGGCACCTGGGCCCGGAACTCCGGGACACCAGCACCCAAGCTGAAGGTGCCTGGGTGCGGCCGCGTCCTCCAACTCTGAACCCCCAGGTCAGGGCGTCCGCCCCTTTTATCTCCTCTCCTTTTGCGTTCCAGCAGGTTCCCCGCCCCGCTGTACCAGCTCCAGGAGAGGACAAAAAGGCACAGTCTTGCGGTGTGAGTTCAACTCCGGCCAGGGCGACAACGCCACCTGTAGGCCACAGGGAACCTCACACCACCAGAGTCCTCCAAGAACCACAAAAGGGTCTCGGATTCCCTAGCAATCAGTGCATCTGGGTTACACTACCACCCAGATGCTTCCCCTAAATTCAAATACCCGCTACAGTAATATTGCAGCAGCTGGTGTGCCATAAACAGTACATAGTAGCTGTAACATAGGGTGACCAGACATCCCCGGTTTCCGGGGACAGTCCCCGGATTGAGGACACTGTCCCCGGACCAAGTCTGTCCCCAGTTTTGTCCCCGGATTGGATATGAACAGGGGCTGGGGCAATTTCAAAGACAGTCAGTGCAGAATTAAAAAAAAAAAATCTGAATTACACCCCCCTGCTCCGCAGCTCCTACTAGCTTAGGGGGGTGTATTTTTTTCCATTATCTGAGCCCTTTTCTGATGATCATGTGCTGGTCGGAGCAGAGGGAATATTTCTTCAGTTTTGGGTGCATGCCCATTCAGCTCCGCTCGTATGTTCTTCTGCCTTGGCTCAAGTCCCGGGCAGCCGCCTGCCTGCTTATCTCCTTGCCTTCCCTGGCGGAGTGATCTTCCTCCGCCCCCCACCCAGTAGTAGCCAGGGCCGGAGAGTGAAACTTGAGAGGCTGTGAGGCGGACGGTGGCGACGGGCAGAGGGTCGCTGATTGCCGCCATTACTAGTAAAAAAAAAAAAATATGTCCCCGGATTTCCTTTTAAAAATCTGATCACCTTACTGTAACAGCTATATGTTTATTAACAATACAGCCTGGAATCCCTATTGTGGTTGTTGTGCTGAGCCTGTGGCTGTGGAGACTGCAGACATGCCCCCTTGAACCCCTTTGAGACCTAGGCTTCTGCCTAGGCTGCCTTTCAAGTGACCCGGCCCAGATGACATGTCATGTAGTGTAGATTTTTGGTAATAAGTGTGTCAGTATTTCATACAAGTATGTGGTCACATCAGCCCCATGTCAGACCTCGCATTGGTATGGTCCTCTTAATATTATTAGAGCTTTCTCCTCTTCAGCTAAAACAATAACGTTCAAAATTTGATTTGCCCAGCAGAGAAAACTTAATGTAGAAGGATAAATGAATACTTTGAGCACATTGCCAGCTGTGTAAAATAATTAAGTTATTTACTATAAATAAAGGTACATGCTGAA
Organism: Rana muscosa; assembly: GCA_029206835.1. Classification (NCBI taxonomy): domain Eukaryota; kingdom Metazoa; phylum Chordata; class Amphibia; order Anura; family Ranidae; genus Rana; species Rana muscosa. The sequence goes on along the minus strand of CM055116.1, from coordinate 928,205,287 downwards.
TGGTGTTGTCAACTGCAAATATACTTGCAGAAAAATGAAACTCCTGGGATTTCGAGTATAGCTTCTATGTTTGTTCCTCTATTAGTGTAGTGTAGTCGTATACGGAAAGTTTGTGTGCATGGTATGAGAAGGACTATATCAGACTGAGTGGATCTGACTACTTTTCTTGCAATGTCCTGTTTCATGTGAGCATGAGCATAAAACTAGCCATTACAAAAAAATCTATATGATCCAACAGCAGCCTATACCCATTCCACACAGGATGCAAGCGTGTTTGATGCAAAGTTATGTATATACCAGTGTTTCTCAACTCCAGTCCTCAAGGCGCCCCAGCAGGTCATGTTTTCAGGTTTTCCATTATTTTGCACAGGTGATTTGATCAGTTTCGCTGCCTGAGGGAGATCCTGAAAACATGACCTGTTGGGGCACCTTTTATCTCCTTTTCAGTTTCTTATATATGTATATGTACATGTGCTGTTTGTTCATATTCTGCATCCAGTAAAAATAATGATCAATATCTCCTTTGAAAGTCACATTACTAATGTTTTAATACACCCATTCTGGTATTAAAATACTAGAGAGCTTTTAGCTACATAAAAATAGTTCTTATGCTTTGCAGCTTTGTGCATTTACTTTTGTAAGAGATTTATTTCTGAGGCAGGACGATTCTGCAGAACTGCACTAAAATGCCACTATATCTAATGGTAGATTCATTGGCCTATGCTAGGGCCTAATTGAAGCACTGTATCATTCCCATGTATATTTCTATTATAATTAATCTGTTAAGTAATATACCTATAAACTAAGTAGGCATAAAACCAGAACTTTAATGCTGAGGATACACGTATTTCCTGCAAGGCTTTGCTTGGGCAATAGATTGCTGGGAAATATTTGTCTTAAATAAGACTTAGAACAATTTCATTATCTATACCATTTATTTCCAGGCCTTTCTGAAAACTGTAGAAGAGGTCCTGTCACTGCCCACTTGGACTGACGTACCATCAGTAAGTACTCCCAGCTGTTTTATAACTTGTGAAATATTTCTCACTGGGAAAAAGAAAAATACGGTATTTATATATATATATATATATATATATATATATATCTAGACCAGGGATATGCAATTAGCGGACCTCCAGCTGTTGCAGAACTACAAGTCCCATGAGGCATAGCAAGACTCTGACAGCCACAAGCATGACACCCAGTGGCAGAGGCATGATGGGACTTGTAGTTTTGCAACAGCTGGAGGTCCACTAATTGCAGATCCCTTATCTAGACCATTAGATACTGTATATATATATATATATATATATATATATATATATATATATATATTGTGGGAGATTAGCTCGTGGGGATCACCTTTTTTACAGAATGAAGGTCAGCGTACAGGCAGTTTCTTTAAAACCTGGCGTATTGCCAGCTTTATTTACAAGTGGTTTGCAATAGTCATACAAAAATAAACAAAACAGTAAAACAAATCCTTGCCGTCCGGCGCTAAACTATACAGTAACCGCTCTCTATACGGTGAGGGGCTGGTCCCCGTCACCCATAAAACACAAGGTAAAGTAAAGCAAACCTTTTCTTTCAGCCCAAAATAACCATCGCTCCTCTTACTCAGATTCCCTTCTGAGTCTCAGGCCAGAGCATTGCTGTGCTCTCTTCCTGGATCTTTAAAGACCAGCTGCCTATGGATTCCAGTGAACCTGAATATCTGGACCGGAACCCAGCCAACTACAGAGGCTGGAAAAACCTGGGCCGGTTTCTGGTTCAGTCCCTTACAATGGACCGAATGCGAGGTGAAACATAGCGACTGTCATATATCTCACCTCGCATACCGTCACAATATATATATATATATATATATATATATTCAGAACTCATTATCTGTCTCTAATGCAAAACAGCCATTTCTCAAGTGACAGTAGGGCTTGAATGTATGGGTGTAATGGATGCAAATGGACATTTCATATTTGGGTTTTCATATTTACCACTTGCAGTCAGTAGACAGAGCACTAAGCAAATCTCACATAACAGTTGCTGTGTTACCAATTGAACTGAAAGGAGGAATATTACTCCCCTCTTCCAAAAGAGATGACCAGTCACTAGTGAATTAACATGGGCATAACATAGTAGTACAGGGCTTTCCTAATATGGAGAACCCCTGTAAAAATATTATTTGTGAGACTATTCATTTTAGAAAAATACTGTATATACTCGAGTATAAGCCGACCCGAATATAAGCCGAGGCACCTAATTTTACCACAAAAAATGGGAAAACGTATTGACTCGAGTATAAGCCTAGGGTGTCCATCTGCATGCCTCATTTTGCCTCACTGCACCCATGCCTCACTGTGTCCATGCCTCACTGTGTCCATGCCTCACTGTGCCCATGCCTCACTGTGCCCATGCTGTGCCCATGCCTCACTGTGCCCATGACTAGACTGATGTTTAACATGGGAGTAGATGGAAGAGGTACCTGGCTTTGAAAAATCAGTGCTCCCCGGCCGTAGGTCCTCCAGACAGCAAACTTTGCACACTTGTAGAGGAAGACTGGGGCTACATGTGTGCCAGGGGGCCAACGGGCGGCCGGAACTGGGTCCCCAAAGTTCGGGAGATCAGGTGCAAAAAGATGAATCGAGTATAAGCAGAGGGGGGGGGGCATTTTCAGCACAAAAAAATGTGCTGAAAAACTCGGCTTATACTCGAGTATATACGATAATGTAAAAATAATACACATAACAGTAAGTACAATTGTCCAAAAACAATTAAATTTCACCTTAAATAGTTACCGTATCTCTATAATAATAGCATTAGTTACTCAGGATGCACACAGAATTGGTGAGCCGCTGACTGGTCACCAGTAGTGATGAGCCGAACACCCCCGGGTTCGGTTCGCACCAGAACCCGCGAACGGACCGAAAGTTCGTACGAACATTAGAACCCTATTAAATACAATGGATGCGAACGTTCGAATTCTAAAGTGCTAATTATAACGACTATTATGCATGTTATTGTCCTAAAAAGGGTTTGGGAACCCGGGTTCTGCACCAGGGGACATGTATCAATGCAAAAAGAAGTTTTAAAAACGGTCGTTTTTCGGGAGCAGTCATTTTAATGATGCATAAAGTGAAAAAAAAAAGTCAAATATTCCTTTAAATATCGTACCTGGGGGGTGTCTAAAGTATGCCTGTGAAGTGCCACGTGTTTCCCGTGTTTAGAACTGTCCCTGCACAAAATGACACTTCTAAAGGAAAAAAAAGCCATTTAAAACTGCTTGCGGCTTTAATGTAATGTCTGGTCCCGGTAATATGGATGAAAATCTTTAAGAAAAATGGCATAGCTACCCCATGACCCCCCCCCTACCCCAGCCCATTACCAGCCCCTTTGGGTCTTGTATGGATATTAAGGGGAACCCCGCACATAAAATAAAAAAGGCCCTATATACTACATACAAGACAGGGACTGTAGGTTTGTTCTTATGTAGAATCTGTTTGTAATTTTGAACAGGTACATTGTTTAAGTGTAGCTCCAGCCCAAAAATCTATTTTTAAACTTTTTGGAAAACATAGGTAAGGGTTATCACCCCTGTAACATTTGTTTTGCTGTCTGTGCCCCTGTTCAGAACATTTCACCTCACTTTCCGTCCCAATGACAACTGTTTTTGAAATGTGGTGTTTTTCTTGAAACAAGGATTGGTGATAAAGCATCAGTACAGAGGAGACACCTTTCTCTCATATTAAGTCTTACAGGAGAGAATTTTCCTTCCTAGGGGTAGATTTCCTCTCACTTCCTGTTGTCTTCTTGCATTTGCAAGTAGGAGTCGTTTGTAAGTTGGATGTTTGAAAGTAGGGACCTGCCGTATATACTCTGCAGAAATAGGCCCCTTAGTTGTTGGTGTTGGCACAACACTGTAAGCACTCACAGTTACTCTTGGTTGGTGCTGGAACGCCCTGCTGTCAACTATTATATCAGGAATTGTAATTACATATAATTGTTGAACAGTGGTAGTAAAAATTGGGCCTTTGATGGTGGTGCTGGTGCCACAACACTGTAAGCCCTGACAGTTACTCTTGGTGGGTGCAGCAATGGGCCCTGCTGTGAATTATTAGATCAAGAATTGTAATTGCATGCCCCTGTTGAACAGGGGCTGAAAAATTGGGCCTTTCGTGGTGGTGGTGGTGGTGGTGGTGTTGCCACAACACTGTAAGCCCTCAGAGTTACTCTTGGTGGGTGCAGGAATGGGCCCTGCTGTGAATTATTAGATCAAGAATTGTAATTACATGCCCCTTTTGAACAGGGGCTGAAAAATTGGGCCTTTCGTGGTGGTGGTGGTGGTGGCGTTGCCACAACACTGTAAGCCCTCAGAGTTACTCTTGGTGGGTGCAGCAATGGGCCCTGCTGTGAATTATTAGATCAAGAATTGTAATTACATGCCCCTGTTGAACAGGGGCTGAAAAATTGGGCCTTAAGCACTGGTGGCACAACACTGCAACCCCTCACAGATACTGTACTTGGAGCACAGCAATGAGCCCTGTTGCAAAGTATTGCTTCAAAAATTGTAATGACACGCCCCTGTTAAACAGGGGCTGAAAAATTGGGCCTTAGGCACTGGTGGCACAACACTGCAACCCCTCACAGATACTGTACTTGGAGCACAGCAATGAGCCCTGTTGCAAAGTATTGCTTCAAAAATTGTAATTACACGCCCCTGTTAAACAGGGGCTGAAAAATTGGGCGTTAGGCACTGGTGGCGGCACCCATAAACAAAAATGATCTTCCAAGCTATCATCATCAATCGTATCATTGAGGACTCGGAGGAGGAGGATAGCCAGTCAACATAACAGCACAGGCACTCAGCATCAGCATCAGTCTTGAAGGGATGTGACATGTTAAAATCAATTAGTCTGTTATATCAGCATCAGGTGTGTGGTAGCTGGTGGTGATCCAAGACTGGTTCATCTTGATGAAAGTCAGTCGATCAACCGAGTCGGTGGACAGGCGCACCCTGTGATCCGTGACAAATCCTCCAGCAGCACTGAATGTGCGTTCCGAAAGAACGCTGGATGCAGGACAGGCCAGTAGCTCAATTGCATACTGTGCAAGCTCTGGCCAGTGATCCATCCTCAAGACCCAGTAAGCCAGAGGATTTTCGGTAGGGAAGGTGTCCAAGTCTGACCTTGCCCCTAGATATTCCTGCACCATGTTTATCAGACGCTGGCGATGGTTGCTGGAACCGATCATACTTTGGGGCTGCGGACTAAAGAATTGTCTGAACGCATCGGTCAGACGGCCACCTTCCCCACCGCTCCTTCTTTGACTGGCCGAAGCCTCAGCAACTCGTTGTCCAGGACCAGGAGTTTGTAACCTCCCAGTCTCTGGGAACGCGTTGCACAGACCTTTCTGCAAGGCCTCCCGGAGTTGTCTCATCCTCTGCTCCCTCTGCGACGGTAACATAAGGTCCGCAACCTTACCCTTGTACCGTGGATCAAGGAGAGTGGCCAGCCAGTAATGGTCCCTCTCCTTGATCCGAAGAATACGAGGATCCTTCCGCAGACTTTGCAGGATCAGGGAGGCCATGCAGCGTAGGTTAGCTGAGGCATTCGGTCCGGAGTCCTCTGGGTCACTAAGGACGACATGATCCGCAGCCACCTCCTCCCAGCCACGTACAAGTCCACGGGTTTCTTGGGACTGTAAATCATCCCTAAAAGACTGCTGCTGTTGATGCTGCTGAGTGCCAGGCTCCACCTCCATGCTGACACAATCCTCCTCCTCCTCCTCCTCCTCGTCCTCTTCCTGTGCGATGGGTGGGACAGAAGGAACACTGTCTGGGTAAAGGGGGCCTTGAGAGGCAAGGAAGTCCTCCTCTTCCTGCCTCTGTTCTGCCTCAAGTGCCCTGTCCATTATTCCACGCAGCGTGTGCTCCAACAGGTGGACAAGAGGTACAGTGTCACTGATGCATGCACTGTCACTGCTCACCATCCTCGTGGCCTCCTCAAATGGTGCCAGGACAGTGCATGCATCCCTGATCATGCCCCACTGGCGTGGAGAAAATAAACCAAGCTCCCCTGACCCTGTCCTGGTGCCGTAGTCGCACAGGTACTCATTGATGGCCCTCTGCTGCGTGTGCAGCCGCTGCAGCATGGCCAACGTTGAGTTCCACCTGGTGGGCATGTCACATATAAGGCGGTTCTTGGGCAGGTTCAACTCCTTTTGCAGCTCAGACAGGCGAGCACTGGCATTATAAGATCTGCGGAAATGCACACAGACTTTCCTGGCCTGCCTCAGGACATCCTGTAAGCCCGGGTACCTGCCCAAGAACCGCTGCACCACCAGGTTAAGGACGTGAGCCACACAGGGCACATGGGTCAGTTGTCCCTGTCGGAGGGCGGAGAGGAGGTTGGTGCCATTGTCGCAAACCACCATTCCTGGCTTAAGCTGGCGTGGCGTCAACCACCTCTCGGCCTGGCCCTGCAGAGCAGACAGGACCTCTGCCCCAGTGTGGCTTCTGTCCCCCAAACACACCAGCGCAAGCACGGCATGGCATCTTTTTGCCTGCGTACTTGCGTAGCCCCTTGAACGGCTACGGAGCACCGCTGGTTCAGAGGACAAAGCACAGGAAGAGGCCATGGAGGAAGAAGAAGAGGAGGGGGTGGAGGAGAGAGGTGTGTCACAACCAGTAGTAGCATTTTGGAGGCGTGGCAGTGGAACAACCTCCAACACTACTGCACCTTGTCCTGCATCCTTCCCAGCTGCCAAAAGAGTGACCCAATGGGCCGTGAAAGAAAGGTAACGTCCCTGTCCATGCCTGCTGGACCATGAGTCAGCGGTAATATGCACCTTACCGCTGACCGCCCTGTCCAGCGAGGCCAAGACATTGCCTTCCACATGCCGGTAGAGAGCCGGAATAGCCTTCCGTGAGAAAAAGTGGCGTTTGGGAACCTGCCACTGAGGAACCGCACATTGCACAAACTCACGGAAGGGGGCCGAGTCTACCAACTGAAAAGGCAGCAGTTGAAGCGCTAGCAATTTAGCCAAGCTAGCATTCAACCGCTGGGCATGTGGATGGCTGGGAGTGAACTTCTTTCGACGGTCCAGCAGCTGGGGCAGGGAAATTTGCCTGCTAGAATCGGACGTCGGTGTACTGCTAGCAGAGTGGCCGCAAGTACTTGGCTGTGACACACCTAATTCTACACCTTCATTCCTCTCAGTGCATGTTTCAGAGAGGACTGAAGTTATAGTGGGGTTGGAGATCCCAGCTGATGCGGTGCAAGGAGAGGTCCGCTTTGTTCTTTGGTGTGGGTCTTTGAGGTAGGCTTGCCAACGAGCTGCATGGCAGGTCAACATATGTCTGGTCAGGCATGTGGTACCCAAGCGGCTGATGTTTTGGCCACGCGATATACGCTTGAGACATATGTTGCAAACAGCAGCTGTGCGATCTGATGCACTAGCCTCAAAAAAGGCCCACACCAAAGAACTTTTTGAATGACGGGCAGAGGCAGCGCCCTGCACAGGCGGAGCTCTGCGGTGTGATTCCGTCGGTGTACTGCCCTTACGCTGGCCACCAAAGGGCATCCTGCCTCGTTGGAGATGTGCCTCCTCCTCATCCTCCTCCTCCTCCTCTCTCCTATTAGGCACCCACGTGGAGTCAGTGACCTCATCATCCCCTCCCTCCTCATCACTGGAGCCAATCTGGCAGTATGCTGCAGCTGCTGGAACATGACTGCCAGATTGGTGTCCTTCTTGAGCATCCCCTCTGTCTGCTCTCACGCTACTGCCTTCCTCTAGCTGGGTTTCATCATCAGACCCTTCGAAACGCTGGGCATCCTCCTGGAGCATGTACCCAACACTGTGCTCAAACAGTTCGGGGGACTCCTCAGGAGGAGGACATGGTGGGTCTAGGGAAGGAGTGACTGATGATGAGTCTGACATTGATACCAGGGAAGAGGACGCTTTGGCAGCTGCTTTGCCAGTACCCTGAGCCTGGGTGAGAGAGGATGAGGAGGAGGAGGAGGGCTTGGTCATCCACTCTACCAAGTCTTCGGCATGATGTGGCTCAACATGTCCAGCTGCCGAAAAGAAGGACAAGCGTGTCCCATGGCCATGTGCTGATGACAATGCACCGCGTCCACGACCAGCACTGTTGCCCCCAGACACAGAGCCTGCTTGCCCTCTTTTATTGCCTCCTGACTGTCTGCCTCTCCTTATTTGCCTTCCAGACATTCTAATGGATGGCCTGCAGGGAGATGGGAAAAAAAGCAATAAGGGCTACCTTCAGGTGTCCTTCTCTGTCCCTTTACTTAAGGATTTCTAAATATGGTTGAGGATGATTGCTTTCGCACAGAATAGCACAATGACAATTTCCCTGACTGTCCAAAAAACAAGGATTTCAAAGATGGTTGATGAGGAATGCTTTAGCACAGTATAGCACAATGAGAATTTCCCTCACTGTCCTTCCCTGTCCCTACAAACAAGGTTTAGCACAGTAAAACACACTGACACTCTCCCTACCTATAGTTTTCTGTCCCTATAAAAATTTTTTTTTTTAAAGATGGTTGATGAGGAATGCTTTAGCACAGTATAGCACAATGAGAATTTCCCTCACTGTCCTTCCCTGTCCCTACAAACAAGGTTTAGCACAGTAAAACACACTGACACTCTCCCTACCTATAGTTTTCTGTCCCTATAAAATTTTTTTTTTTAAAGATGGTTGATGAGGAATGCTTCAGCACAGTATAGCACAATGAGAATTTCCCTCACTGTCCTTCCCTGTCCCTACAAACAAGGTTTAGCACAGTAAAACACACTGACACTCTCCCTACCTATAGTTTTCTGTCCCTATAAAAAAATTTTTTTTTAAAGATGGTTGATGAGGAATGCTTTAGCACAGTATAGCACAATGAGAATTTCCCTCACTGTCCTTCCCTGTCCCTACAAACAAGGTTTAGCACAGTAAAACACACTGACACTCTCCCTACCTATAGTTTTCTGTCCCTATAAAAAATTTTTTTTTAAAGATGGTTGATGAGGAATGCTTCAGCACAGTATAGCACAATGAGAATTTCCCTCACTGTCCTTCCCTGTCCCTACAAACAAGGTTTAGCACAGTAAAACACACTGACACTCTCCCTACCTATAGTTTTCTGTCCCTATAAAAAAATTTTTTTTTAAAGATGTTGATGAGGAATGCTTTAGCACAGTATAGCACAATGAGAATTTCCCTCACTGTCCTTCCCTGTCCCTACAAACAAGGTTTAGCACAGTAAAACACACTGACACTCTCCCTACCTACAGTTTTCTGTCCCTATAATTTTTTTTTTTTAAAGATGGTTGATGAGGAATGCTTTAGCACAGTATAGCACAATGAGAATTTCCCTCACTGTCCTTCCCTGTCCCTACAAACAAGGTTTAGCACAGTAAAACACACTGACACTCTCCCTACCTATAGTTTTCTGTCCCTATAAAAAATGTTTTTTTAAAGATGGTTGATGAGGAATGCTTTAGCACAGTATAGCACAATGAGAATTTCCCTCACTGTCCTTCCCTGTCCCTACAAACAAGGTTTAGCACAGTAAAACACACTGACACTCTCCCTACCTATAGTTTTCTGTCCCTATAAAAAATTTTTTTTTTAAAGATGGTTGATGAGGAATGCTTTAGCACAGTATAGCACAATGAGAATTTCCCTCACTGTCCTTCCCTGTCCCTACAAACAAGGTTTAGCACAGTAAAACACACTGACACTCTCCCTACCTATAGTTTTCTGTCCCTATAAAAAATGTTTTTTTAAAGATGGTTGATGAGGAATGCTTTAGCACAGTATAGCACAATGAGAATTTCCCTCACTGTCCTTCCCTGTCCCTACAAACAAGGCTTAGCACAGTAAAACACACTGACACTCTCCCTACCTATAGTTTTCTGTCCCTATAAAATGTTTTTTTTTTAAAGATGGTTGATGAGGAATGCTTTAGCACAGTATAGCACAATGAGAATTTCCCTCACTGTCCTTCCCTGTCCCTACAAACAAGGTTTAGCACAGTAAAACACACTGACACTCTCCCTACCTATAGTTTTCTGTCCCTATAAAAAAATTTTTTTTTAAAGATGGTTGATGAGGAATGCTTTAGCACAGTATAGCACAATGAGAATTTCCCTCACTGTCCTTCCCTGTCCCTACAAACAAGGTTTAGCACAGTAAAACACACTGACACTCTCCCTACCTATAGTTTTCTGTCCCTATAAAAAATTTTTTTTTTTAAAGATGGTTGATGAGGAATTCTTTAGCACAGTATAGCACAATGAGAATTTCCCTCACTGTCCTTCCCTGTCCCTACAAACAAGTTTTAGCACAGTAAAACACACTGACACTCTCCCTACCTATAGTTTTCTGTCCCTATAATTTTTTTTTTTTTAAAGATGGTTAATGAGGAATGCTTTAGCACAGTATACCACAATGAGAATTTCCCTCACTGTCCTTTCCTGTCCCTACAAACAAGGTTTAGCACAGTAAAACACACTGACACTCTCCCTACCTATAGTTTTCTGTCCCTATAAAAAATGTTTTTTTAAAGATGGTTGATGAGGAATGCTTTAGCACAGTATAGCACAATGAGAATTTCCCTCACTGTCCTTCCCTATCCCTACAAACAAGGTTTAGCACAGTAAAATACACTGACACTCTCCCTACCTATAGTTTTCTGTCCCTATAATTTTTTTTTTTAAAGATGGTTGATGAGGAATGCTTTAGCACAGTATAGCACAATGAGAATTTCCCTCACTGTCCTTCCCTGTCCCTACAAACAAGGTTTAGCACAGTAAAACACACTGACACTCTCCCTACCTATAGTTTTCTGTCCCTATAAATTTTTTTTTTTTAAAGATGGTTGATGAGGAATGCTTTAGCACAGTATAGCACAATGAGAATTTCCCTCGCTGTCCTTCCCTGTCCCTACAAACAAGGTTTAGCACAGTAAAACACACTGACACTCTCCCTACCTATAGTTTTCTGTCCCTATAAAAAATGTTTTTTTAAAGATAGTTGATGAGGAATGCTTTAGCACAGTATAGCACAATGAGAATTTCCCTCACTGTCCTTCCCTGTCCCTACAAACAAGGTTTAGCACAGTAAAACACACTGACACTCTCCCTACCTATAGTTTTCTGTCCCTATAAAAAATGTTTTTTTAAAGATGGTTGATGAGGAATGCTTTAGCACAGTATAGCACAATGAGAATTTCCCTCACTGTCCTTCCCTGTCCCTACAAACAAGGTTTAGCACAGTAAAACACACTGACACTCTCCCTACCTATAGTTTTCTGTCCCTATAATTTTTTTTTTTTTAAAGATGGTTGATGAGGAATGCTTTAGCACAGTATAGCACAATGAGAATTTCCCTCACTGTCCTTCCCTGTCCCTACAAACAAGGTTTAGCACAGTAAAACACACTGACACTCTCCCTACCTATAGTTTTCTGTCCCTATAATTTTTTTTTTAAAGATGGTTGATGAGGAATGCTTTAGCACAGTATAGCACAATGAGAATTTCCCTCACTGTCCTTCCCTGTCCCTACAAACAAGGTTTAGCACAGTAAAACAGACTGACACTCTCCCTACCTATCCTTCTCTTTCCCTAAACTAAAGGAATCCAGGTTAAGCAAGAAAAAAAAAATGTCACTGTCCCTGCCTATGCTTCTCTTTCCCTGCTCCGGAACACACTACACTAGGCCGCCGTGCTGGCGGCCTTTTATAGTGTGGGGCGTGTACTAAACACCCTCAGCAATAATTGGCCACAGGCATCCTGCCTGTGGCCAATCATTGCTCTCCTCGCTGCCGGCGCTGTGATTGGCCAAACATGCGGGGTCACAGTGCATGCTTGGCCAATCACAGCGCCTGGATGACACTGCGATGGCGTAGTGCATTGTGGGCCGCGAATTAGGCGCGAACGGCCCAAATCGTTCGTTGTTCGGCGAACGATCGAACAGCCGATGTTCGAGTCGAACGTATGTTCGACTCGAACACCGAGCTCATCCCTAGTCACCAGACATGTACTGCTCGTGCCAGGTTACTGACTCTTTAAGTCTCTGGTGCCCAACCTGCAGCCCAAGGGTTGCATGGGGCCCTTTGGTGCATGGTGTGCAGCCTTCAGAACTCAGCAGTTTGTAGTGGTAACATTTGGTTAGGGTAATAGCATTGATCTCTACTAGCCTCATGTAACTTGTTCCCAATTTCATATTGTCTTTTGTAGCATATCCCCAGCCAGAAATGTAGTATGGCCACACTCTCTGACCCTGATTTCCTTTAATAAGTCTACAGTTTATGATTCTTCTAAAAAATTACATATTAAACATTATGTGCAGCCCTTTGATGACATCATGGGCTGCATTTGAGGCCCCCATTAGCTCATATGTTGACAACTACTTCTCTGAGTAGTGAAAAAAGAATAGCACTAGCAGTCCTAATATATGCACCCTCCAAAACAGATTAGCAAGGACTACATTCTTATTTCTATGCCAACATGTTCCCTTTAATATTTAGATTTCCCAGAAGCATTATTTTAGTGTAAAAGATATGCAAAGTAAATTAATGCATATTAGGAAACTATTTTAAAGTCCATATTAGTATCTATACTGGTAATAGTTATACTGTATATACTTTGGCTTTTAATAGTGCTCTACTCTTCTGAAGAACTGTCTGGCGCACACATAAGCCCCACAGAAAATCAAAATTGAAGTGCAAGCTTATTAAACCCACACGGTATCTTTTCAATCTCCGATAAAAAGCACATGGCGTACATTTTCTTTATCATCGTGAACTTTGGGCATTAATCATAAAACACACATTATTAACTAATGTGATGTGCTAAAAATTACTTTCAGCTTTGAAATGTCTAAATCATTTAGAGATATTTGCAGCCGTGTCAGGTTAGACTTGAATCATCTCTGATCTTTTACTAAGTTATAGAAATTGCTGCTAAATAAAATGAAAGATATTATAGCTGAGTGTGGGTTTCACTTTCTTCTTTCAAAAGATTGACAGTTTTTTGAATTCTTATTCCTTCTGTGCGTCATATTCCTGCCTAATTTAAATAATTTCCCAATTGAATTTTTCTTGAGGTAAACTAGCAAGAAATCATCACATTTAATTAGTAGTACTAAACGTAGTAGAAGTACTAGTTGTAGTATTATAAACAAGTCCCAGATCTAATTACTAGGTGGATGGACTTGTGTCTTTTTTCAACCGTGCCTACTATGTAACTATGTAACTATGTTATGCACAAGCCTCATAAAATAAAAAATAAAAAATCCATATCTTCCCTGTCTCAGGAAAGGGGGACCATTTGTGTTTCACAGGGTCCTCCTCCAAGGCACTGCAGATCACAGGGGGTGGCACTGGATATCCATGTCCCCGCAACGTTTTCTCATCCTGCTGTAGTGCAAGCATGCAAAGACTACATGAGAGTGGCAGCTCTGCCCTGAATTTGGGATTTGTAGCATTATTGGCACACCTTCAAAAGTAGCTTCATTAGATGTACCTCACCAGCTCTAACTCTCAGTTATTCTTTGTGCAAGTTCTCTGGCACAATGTTAAATATGCTTGAGAGCTTTTTTCCATATTTTCTCTGCAAATGTTTTTTTTTTACATGGTAGGTGGCCTAGTCTTTCTCAACCCTCTACAGTTGCACAGGCTTAGGACCAGCATCTAGAATATGATAACACATGTGCATAACCAATTTGTATACACACACACTATGACCAATTCAGACAGGAGCCAATCAATCTACCTGCATGTCTTTGGAGTGTGGGAGAAACGCAAAGTAACCAGAAATAAAACATATGCAAGCACAGGAAGAAAGTGGAGACTCCATGCAGATGGTGTCCTGGCCAAAATTCAAGGCATGCGTGCTAACCACTAAGGCACTGTGCTGCCCACACTAGAGGAGGGTCTTCTGCTTATCCTTAGATCCATCCATGGTATATTTTATTACATAAACTTTACAGTCCTTTTACAGATATTGGGGTTGATTTACAAAAGGCAAATATACTGAGCACTGCAAGGGGGGAAGCTATGCTGATGTCTATCATCCAATCATGCGCAGGCAAAAATGCTGTTTTTTTAATTTTCTTGCATGTGATTGGGTATTCTTTGTAAAGCAAAGCTTTACATCATTTACTAAGTTCTGGAGCAACAGTTTATATGCCTTTAGTAAATCAACTCCATTGGTTATTGAAACATAACCTTTGATGTTCACTATATGTTTATACAGTTACAGAAAAGAAAAATGTCTAGAATCAAACTATTCAAATGAGCTATTTAATTTGATTTCTGGCAGGCTCATCCTGAAGTTGCAGGGCTTATTGATACAATTGACAAAGTAATTGGACATATGGCAAGAAACCTATTGGAAAGCCCCTCTGTGATTGTGACATTGGAAGGCCGATCATCCGTGGCAGGTAACAGATTTCATTTCAATTAAACAGATTTTGGTGGTTAACTTCATAACATATTTACATTGTTGTAAGAACAAGAATTACAGAGGTTGCAGCTGCATCAAGGCCTATTATCCTGGTGTATATATGTAACCCTCTGTGCTCTGAAACTAGTAGTGTTCTTCTGTACATCAGCTCACTCTTACAGTACTTTTAGGGCCTAGGCTGACACCCCAGGAGGCTACTGGGGCATGCATGTTTTGGTAGTGTGGTTTTGGTACTCTAACAAATTGGAGTTGTTCATAGCTAAACTGTAACAAATCTTGGGTAAGTTCTGGCCTTCTAAGGTAAGTATTGTCCCTAAATTGCCCTAAATGTATCTCAGAATATTTTTGTTTTTTACAAATCATATATGTAAAGTCAATAAACCCTGCAAAATACCTTTTCAATAAAATACATTGTTCTTGCTTGTGCATTGTGCCCATTTAAACTTTAGTAGAGTGTTTCTAGTAGGTTGGTTTTTCTCTCTCCCAGACTGCATATCCGGGTATAAGACTAACTATAGTTTTGGGTGTGCAGTCCTGTCTGCCCATATATCTGCCACTAGGTTTTAGGTGCCTAAAGCAACGTACCTGTCTTTTAGAGTGCCAACACATTATTTCGTAATGATGAAAGAGTTGGCAGGTCCTTCTTTAGTGTAGATCGTGTTTATATGAAGATATTATGCAGTATGTTCTTAGTGCGCATGCATGTCTGAAAGAAGGTCAGCCACTGTATTGAGCAAGCAAGGCTTATGTTACTCCTTTTCAAGTGTTTCTTATTACTAATGTCAAATCTTATGTGAATACACAAATAAAATGAGGGCATTTTTTCTTTCATATGCATCTTTATATTAAATTTAAGTATACCTTTTTACCTAAAAATAAAAACTCTATCAGCCAGTAATGTAATGACCAAATACTTCTCTTTGGCCCTTTACTTTTGATAACACCCTGGATGTGCTAGGGGAATAAGACTCTGCTGGTTAGAACAAAAAGGATGTCTATCCTTGGGGATCTACGTCAATCTTGGAACATGGTATATTGTGTTTAAGCTTTCTTAATTTGACATCATAGAGCACTATGTAAATATGCATAACATTATCTGTAACCTCTATATCTCCTGTTTTGCAAAAGGTGTAGACTTCATGATATCCCATCTTTGAAGCCATGAATAGTGATTTTGATTGTTGGATTTAACTGATGTTATTAAAATTGATGAGGTATCATTAGAAAGTTATTTGTACAAATAACAACATCTTTAATTTGGGGTGCAGGACATCTTTGGCCAACCAGTGGTTTACCTCCCAATTTGTCCTGGCCAAAATTATTCTCAAACTCCCAATGTTTAGACAATGGTACATCTAAGCTATCTAGTCATTCTTTCAGAAAATCAATTTGTGACTGACAAATATGTGATATTACAGTGACGTGTGTTTACAACAAATTTTTTGTTCTAATATGATTGTGCGGTGGTATGCCATCACAATATGTTGCATCAACTGTTGAGAAACTTGAATTATATTTGATTTACTTGTTCTGAGATAAAGAACAGTATTTTTTTTTCTTTTTAAATGTGGAAAAATATAACTTTCTAAGTCACAGATAATAGGAGTCTGTTTATTGTACATATTATCGTGGTGACATCTGATCCTCTTCTACAAAAGGATGTAGAAAGACATAATTGAATTTGTAGCAAAAGATTGTGTACGGAGCTGAAGCATACATATACAAAGTAAAAGTGATGTTTGATGTACAGACACAAGGAGCACGGAACCATGTCATACACAGTTCCTGTTAATGTGTGGGAAAAATAGAATGATGGGTATTTAGTGTGTGGAAATAAAATGGCCTTTGTTGCTGTGGTCATTCGCTGGAAGAAATCATGGAAAATAGACAGTCTGTTATTAAGGACAGTAAACTAACATTAAGCTGTTAGTGTAAGCAAACTGTTTGTACTTAGATACACAGCAGTAAAATATTTTATTATTGGTTGGAGAAGTAAGTGAACAGCCAGATAAAAGAAAAAAATTGCTTTTGGATACATTAATAATTGCACCATTACTTTTGCACTGCAAGAATGTAACTACCTGCAAAGTTAGAATAGTAATGCGTAAAATATAGAGTATAACACCCATTAGCAGAATAGAACTATGGGAAAACAATTGTCATAAGAAATACAGATTGCCCGATTTTACCTATTTATTTTATTTATAAAGCTTGCAATGTAGAATAAAATACACAGCAACATTATGTTTATTCTGCTGGATGAATTTTGTACAGCATAGCCATTTTTCTTTTTTCTCCATTATTTCAAGTTTTCTGCTTGTTTTAGACAGTAACATATAAATGAAATGAGAAACAAAGAAGGTTGCATGTCTGCTGTAGTAAAACTACTTTTAATTGACACAATAGCATAAAATCACTTACATCAAAGTTAACATTGAAGCACTTGTACCAGGACAATCAGGATAGCAGCCAGTGGTGTATACTGTATATACATGAAATGCCAAAAACATCTGACTTATTTGTTAGAAAGAATTGCAGTATGTCAGAATAGTAAATGAGCAAAGGTAAACATTAATTTATGGTCAGCAATGTTTATAAAACTAGCTTTCCAAGGACTAATACCAATCTTTAGATTCTGCCACTAAAGCCTCAGCGCTGCCAATTTTCAGAGCAGGAAGGGTTATTTTCCAGGTCAAGACAGGTAAGTATGCTAACAGTGGATTATGTTTATGCAAGAGAAGTTTAGTATGAGAATTATAGGGAAGGGTTAGCGTGAGGGCAAGGCTTAGGGTTAAAGGAATTGGTTAGTGTTAGGGTTACAGGGAGGGTTAGTTGGAAGGCAAGGTTTAGTGTTACCCAGATGGTTAGTGCTTGGGTTACACGGATGGTTTGTGCTAAGGTTACATAGATGGTTAGTTAGAGGGCAAGGCTTAGGGTTACACAGATGGTTAGTGCTAGAGTTACAGGGAAAGTTAGTATTAAAGTGGTTGTTAACCCACTTCTATATAGTGCTCCTATCCCCTCTGTAATATTATAATAAGTGCCCCTGTGCCTGTGTTATATAATAAATATGCTTATCTGTACCGCTAACACATCCGCTCCCGGCTCTCAGGTGCCTCCTTTCTCCTCTCCCCGGCTGACAGTTCCAGCGGGAGGGGCTGAGCACTGCTACTGAAGTCAGCTGGGGAGGAGAGAGAGAGCCGAGGAGTCACATAATCGAATGAAGCCTATTTATTATACAACACAGGCACAGGGGCACTTATTGTAATATTACAGAGGGGATAGGAGCATTTTATACCTAATATGAAAGCATTTGGAGCCGGGGGGGGGGGGGGGCGCTGACATGAGCAGACAGGCAGGTAGGGGAGGGGGAGGAGGATACAGGAGCAGAGATAAGACAGATAGCAGGCTGCGGATGATGGCAGTATGTAAACTTACCACGGTGTCAGAGCTCAGCAGCTATAATACACTGTGGTCAGTTTACAAAGGGGAGGGTATAGCCAGGCAGGATCAGACAGGTATTTTTAGGTGTTATAGGGGTCCAAATGACACAGCACAAGCACTGTGCTGTATAACACGCTTTAAGAGAACAGGAGCTGTTTGTTTTTTTGGGTTAACAAACGCATTAAGGATGCAGGGAGATTTAGTTTAAGGGCAAGGCTTAAGGTTACTGGGATGTTTAGGATTAGGGTTACAGGGAGGACAATAAAGGCTATTTTGACTATACTTCTATGGATCACAGAAGTGTGGTTCATGTTGAACCCCGCTGTCATCTGACGTCACAGAGTCGGTCCAGGCTCTGAAAAGATCCTGACCATATGGTGGGGGTCCACCCAAAAGCCTGGAATGGCAGCTGGCTCTGCCTCTTAGCGATCTGCTGAGAGAGTGAGCCAGCACCTCCCGCCCCTTCCACAGACCAGCGCCCCAGTGAGCACAGGGAGGGGGGGCAGAGCAGAGAGGCAGAGACGGTTCTCTGCTCACAGAATGCTCAGATAGAATTCAGCACTAAGATCATGGTGCAGGGAGCAATGCCCTACTCTGCAAAACTAACACTAGACACTAACACTAACTGAGAACTGAGCAATCAAACATCGCTGATCGATTAGTTCTCAGAGCAGAACCGGTGGGAGACAGATGTAGCATCACATTGATGCTGCATCCACCTAGGTGAGATACATGTTTTGTTTTATAAATCCCATACTTCTCTTTTAAGGTTACAGGGAGATGAAGTTTGAGAGCCAGACTTAGGGCTACAGGGATGGTTAGTGTTAGGGTTACAGGGAAGTCTTAGTATTAAGGTCACAGAGAGGGTTAGTGTGTGAGCAAGGCTTAGGGTAACAGGGAGGGTTAGTGTTAGGGTTACAGAAAGGTTTAGTCAGAGGGCAAGGCTTAGGGTTACAGGAGGGTTAGTGTTATGGCTACAGGGAGAGTCAGTATTAGGGTTACAGGCAGGGTTAACGTGAGGGCTAGTTCTAGGCTTATAAGGAGGGTTAGCGTGAAGGATGGTGTTAGGCCCGGTTCACTTGTTTGCTCTGCAGTAACATGTTAATTTTGCCTTGCGTTACCACGACGAATAGTAATATGTGAACCATGATGTATTATGGTGCCATGCATCACAACGCAAATCACAAAAAAAAACCTGCATTGTAGCACACAACAGCACATTGATGTGAATTCAAAATGGAGGTGCTATACTGCAAACCAAGTAAACAAGCAACCTAGCACACATTTACATGCATTCATTAATGCTATTTGACCATCACACAGTGAGGTTGATTTACATTACTACAGGAGTAGACCATGTTCACTTTGTAAAGTGAACTTTTACCTGGCTTAGTGAGTAAGGTGCAGTTAAGTGATAATTAATTTTGCAACAAATATCCAATCACGTCCAAGGAAAATTAAATAGAAACAGGATTTGTGCTCATTTGCTCAGGATTTTTTTGTACATAATTGAATGATTGAACTCACAGCTTCACCTCATTCACTAAGCTAAGTGAAAACTCACTTTGTAAAGTGAAAATGCTCTAGTGCTCCTGGACCAGTGGGTAGACAGGTAAGTAGCAGGTAGACAGTCGCAAAACAAATGCAAGAGGAAACAATGGCAATCAGGCATGGTTTTCCACCCTTAACCATCACTTTGTTTTCAAGAATGTGCTGCTCTGTAGACAATGTCTGTCTCCCTATCTGGAAAAAAAGACATGATTAGGTGATTGTCATCTATGGGCACTTTAGGATTTCCTATTCTCCGAAAATTATTAGAATCACTTTCAACGCTAATCTTCTAATGTTTGCACACCTAGACCATTTAGGATAAAAACTTATGTTTTGAGAAGGGCCATTTGAACTACTTATTGAATTAAATATTGATACATATTCTTTCTATAAATGTAGGCACTGTCATTTGTTGATTTTGCAGATTACTCGATGGTAAAGGTGCCTCAGGCTTTGAGCTTGCCACACTACCGCTTTCCATCTGAAGGACAGTCTTACATCTCTGTTCCTGGTGAAGCATTTCTAAGCAAATGTAAGTTTTATTTTAAGTGTATATATTTTGTTACCTTGTTATATATTTTATTTTTATTTTATTGAGTTTAAAGGGAAACTGTAATGATTTTAGGATAATTTTATTTTTTGCAAATTGACATTTAATAAAGGATGACTATGACACCGATTTTACAGTGCACTTTACAGTGCACCATGGGTTTAGAAAACAGAAAGCACAACAGTGGCATTCTCCCTAATTAAAACTCTCGAGTCACTTCTCTGGCTCATTTAACTATGTAAACAGGTGTTTTTCTGCAAAGAATAATGTGGTAAACATGTAAAGTGGAGTCTACAGCTCCATCTGCTGGCTGTAAAAGCATGCATATTTGATATTGATTTAAACCTTAATATGTTCATATGCATGTACATATTTACCTAGTGAACAAATACATGTACTTTTTAACCTTTGGATTAAAATAAATACATTACAAAATACTAAACACTACCTTTAAGATTACATTTTAAGTTAATTTTAGAACGTTGCATAGACTGATAAAGGCAGGCTATTCCAGAACATATCATTCGGGTAGGGGTATCCCAAATGTTCTGCTACTTTGTTTTCTTTATGGTATGTTCTTTCTCAGTAATGCTCAGTTCACACTGCTGCGACTTGGGATCCGACTTGTGAGACCCTTGGGATTTGGGATCATGGCATGTCAAATGCAATGTTTCCATATGTTTCCATATGGGTGCCATCTTAACTGATGCTACACAAGTTGCTCCAACTTTAGAAAAGGTTTGTGCACTGCTTTGGTCTGACTTGGGTCCAATTTCAGCCATTGTACAAGGCTCCTAAATAGCATCCAAGTCAGATTAAGTTGAAAGGAAGTTGCAAGGCAAAGTTGTAGGCAAAGTTGTATGACTTTGCCGTTGCAGCAGTGTGAAGCCAAGCCTAAAGTCTCGTACACACGGTATGATTGTTGGCCAACCGAGCGTCTGATTTTTGTCAAAAGGGCGTGTGCCAGGATTTTGTCTTGCATACTTACGGTACACAATTTTCGTGCAACAAACACGAATGTAGTGACGTACTATGAGGAATTTCAGCTCTTGAGCGCCACCCTTTGGGCCCCTTCTGCTAATTTCGTGTTTGGTGAGCATTGATTCCGAGCATGCGTGTTTGTACTTTCGACCTTTGTGTGACGGATTTGTGAACTGACCATACGAAAATCAGCTGTTGTCCATCCAAAATTTACAAGCCTGTCATCCAACATTTGTTGGCCGAACATTGGACAACAATTGTCAAAAGGAGCGTACTAATTGTAAAGATTTAGGACAACAGTCTGTCAACAGACAATCCCCTTCCAACAATTGAACCGCGTGTATCACCCATGGCCCAGACATCCTCACAGCCAGCCCCAGCTCACCACACCCCACACACTCTCTGCCACTTTCACAGAATACTTTTAGGAGGTAGTAAAGTGTTATTGTCTTTTAATTGTTATAAACTCCAAGACAAGGTCATTGACAAGACCCTGAGAAGGAGTGATTCTACCACACTGGGCAGTATAAGTAAAAAAACAGTATAACAAATACAATAGAGCATGTGTAAAATGTTTATGCAATCTAACCATACAAGTAATGCTTTGCCACACTGAACGTTTTTCACAGATTGTGTTTATCCACTGTTATTGCTTCTTGCAGTTAGTGGCTCAAGAAAAAAAAATCTCTTGATTAATATTTAATTAATATTCCCACTCAAAGCTGATTCATTTCTTAACTACTCTGCTACCAGGGCCATTTCTTTCCCTTTTTGCACATAAAACACATATTTTAGGATGGAAAATTTGTTAACCTCCCAAGCTGTATATATTTTTTAAAAGAAAAGACCCTGGAGAATAGAATGGTGGCAGTTGATTTTGTTTTTTGTTTTTATGTCACATGTTTATTAAATACATTTCCAATTAAAAATGCACTAAAGTTAATATTAGTGTACACAATTTTTGGTAAAAAATATATCTTGTTGCAAAAAGTAAATAGATGCCAAGCCTTGAACTTGCACATGCCCATGAAAAGGCAACACAATTTGGTACCCAAAATCCATAAGTTGCTTTAAAAATATTTACAGGTTTTTAGTTTAGAATTAACTATGAATGGCCCTAGAATTTTTGCCCTCAGAACAACATTTGCAGCAATATGTAATGTATAGTGTAATTGTTGTTGCACGCATTTGCGTTGCGTGTATATGGGAGACATGGATATTAAACATTATTTGTGTTTTTATATTTACTATATGTTATTTTTTAACTTTTTTTGTCTATAATTAACTTTATTGCTTCTGGCTAAGTGATAGCAAATGGTAATGGCAAGTTCTCTATGAAGACATCAGGGGTCAATTAGACCCCTGATGTCTCCACAGAAGCTTAAGCCCTGTACAAACCTGTACACACGATCGGATTTCCTATGGATTCTAATCCGATGGATTTTTCCATCGGAAATCCGATGAAGCTGACTTCCATCAGTCTTGTCTACACACCTACAGTCAAAAAACCGACCATCCCAAATGCCATATGACATAAAACACTCAGACGAGCTGAGAAAAATGAAGTTCAATGCTTCTGAGCATGCGTCGACTTGATTCTGAGCATGCGTGGGTTTTTTCTCTGATGGAGTTCCACACAGACGATCGGAATTTGCTATCGTTATTTTTTCCCATCGGATAAATTTAAAACATTTTCTATTTTTAATCACCGATGGAAAAAAGACCGATGGGGCCCATACACGATCGGTTTGTCCGATGACAAAAGTCCATCGGACTGTTTTCATTGGTAAAACCGATCGGGTGTATACGGCTTAACAGAGCACATACAATGCCCCAATAGCTTCTTCCCCAGCCATAGTGATCCAGGATTAATTTTATTGCTTCTGGCTAGGTGATAGCACACTGTAATGGCAAGTTCTTTTTATTAAGACATCAGGGGTCATCAGCTGAACCCAGAAGTGATGTAATATATGTCACTTAGATGATCATTTACTGGAGGGGAGACCATCAAACAGATATTCACTGGTCTCCCTCTGCTCCACCTTCTGACACCTGCCATACCAGTCCTGGGCCAATTTCCCACTGAATGTAATATATTGCAGTTCCAATCCTTAGATGTGGTGGCTGCATTGGTTTTCTTTTTTAGGGCTTTTTTCCTCTTTTTTTCACCTGGTGACCCTCTAGTAACACATTTCCTGTCTTGTTTATGTTCTGGATGAAGTAATAAAGCAGACACCTTTGGACAACAGCAATGCCAGACTGGGGAGAGGGTAGTGTGCAACAGATTTAGATGGACTTACCTAACAGATTGAAGCTGAGTTCCAGCTAACACTTTATAAGCTCTTACAGCAAACTTGTTTTCCTTTTTGGGATAACATTTTTGTATAAATGAATAGAAGCTGACCGTTGTAGGCACCCCTGTCCTTGTTAAATGGTTTGTCTCAACCCTCTCACTGCTACTTTGTATGGACAGCTTGGTTTGTTAGAGCAAGTTTAAAAATAACAGACTTATTGGCTGGATCACTGGGGAAGAAAAAGAAAACAAATGCAGCCACCACATCTGGTAATTGGTGATCTACAATTTAACACATTTTTGTTTTGGGTTTTATTATCTCTTTATACACACTACTGGCTACTACAGCGCCTGGGGGGGTGTTTGTGGTTTTGCTGGAAGTCCTGGGGAAAGGCTTAAGAATGCTTAGAATGCTCTGATGTGGATGTTGCTGGAAATGCTTTTATTTTAAGTGATTTTATTCACAAGGTTTGATTGGCATGTAATTTAGTGGATCCCAGAAGAGGTACTTTGTATTTTTTTTTGGAGTGGAACTGTTGAGGATAAGAAGTGCTTACACTTTCTCTTGTAAGTTTAATTACTTCACTTGGTGTGGTGTTATTTGGGGGCTGCTTCTGAGCAGGGACAGCATGGGGATTGCCTTTTAGTTATTTATTCTCGTGATTAGGAAACTGACTCTTTAGTTTAAAGCATGGGTGCCCAACCAGTGGCTCGGGGGCCACATGTGGCCCGCGGAGCCCTCTGATGTGGCCCGCGACCTCCTGCTCTGGGATGGCGGGTTGGCATAAGCCGATGTTTCATGTATAGCGCCAACTCCTGTCACAGGTGGAGTGATACCAAATTCTCTCTGCCTGGGACAGCAACAGCCAGTGATACCTGAATGGAAGACTGTTATTAAAGGTAAGTTTATTACTAAAATCACAGTGTATATATGGGCATATCTCTTCTGCAGTGGTTACTGGGCTGCTTTCAAACTGATCCACAGGTGCAGTGCAGAACACCTGCGGGTTACCTGCACTGAGCCATAGACTCCTGTTATTACCTGTGGGTTGGTGCACTTCAGAATGTGCACCACCCCTGCAGAATATAATAGAAGTCTAAGTGCAGCTAACCCGCAGGAAAGCCACAGGTGCACTGCGCTGCACCCTCAGTGTGGGTAAACTGCAGCGCATCAGTGTGGAAGCACCCTTAGGCCCCTTTAACACGTTCAGTCCGACCCAATTGGACCCTTCGTTCACCTCTATTGAGCCACAGATGTAAACGAACTTGTGGCCATTTACACCCACCTACCTCTAATTCGATCTGCTTAAAAAAAAACTGAAGGGGGGATCCGCCCCCTTCCATCTGGGCAGATCAGATTGGAGGGCCAATAGAGTAGAGTGGGCTGTACATATGCAGAGTGGACATGGACCTGTCATCTGCCTGCCCTGTTCATTGTGGCCCGCAAACGGTTACCAAATCGCTTAAGTGGCCCTCGCTCTTCAAAAGGTTGGGCACCCCTGGTTTAAAGCATACAAATTTGACATTTAGTAGAATTCCTGGCATCCTTTTGACACCAATCCATTTTAGAGTCTTTGTTGTGATCTTTGAGGATGTTTATTATTGTTTTCACTTTGAATGGTCGGCCAATGCATTAAACAACTCGCTTCCATTGCAGCGTGATGCAACTGATGGCAACTCACTGCCATGCGATATTTTACTCAAAAAGAGGGCAGGTGCATTTTCATGTTCTGAGGTGCACTTGTAATGAATTAAAACTGAATGGGCTTTCATAACGCAATGCACATTTGAATCCACAAAAATAAAGGCAATGCAGCGCTACCCGAACCAATAAAGTGCAAAATACCCTATACAAAATTATTACATAAGGTGGGCAAAAAATCCCCTCAAAAATAGTATCCATGTAAATACAATGTGTCAAAAACACAACAGAAAAACTGCCCAGTGAGACTAAACAAATAGTTCAAAAATTATAAATACATCCCTAGGGGTTAAATACACTGCAAACCAGTGTATGTGATATGTGCAATAATGTTTTCAACCTATAGAGGGACTAATACTTTATGGTCACGTTATTAGTTCGGAGTAGCGCCACATTGCCTTTATTTTTGTGGATTCAAATGTACATTGCGTTATGAAAGCCTATTCAGTTTTATTAGGTGCACATTGCCTTTATTTTTGTTAATTTATTTGATGTGGGGACACATTTTATTTTGGCAGCCACTCATTAGATATCACACAAGGAAGGTCTGCGCCGTGGTTGTTTGATTATATTACACATTTCAATCCAGCCCTAAAACTCTATTACTGCTTTTTATAAATTTATCAAAATTGTGTCCACATACTGCACACAGGTGCACTTTAACCACTTAGGTCCTCCTGCGTGAAATCACGTACATGTATGTGATTTTGTGCAGTGGGTCTGGGATTGCGCACGCGTGCGCCACCGGTGACCCACTCCCGCTGTGATTGGACATAGCGGAAGCCAATCAGTAGGTCTGGCAGCTGCAATGTCCACCAGGACCCGCCAATCATTTATAGGAGAGGCAGAACAGCGGGCTGGCAATGTAAACAGGACAGACCGCCATTCTGTGAGGGAAGAAGATGGAGATCTTGTGTTTTTTCCCTGCCAGTGTCATTAGTATAGTTACAGTGAATATTATTTAGCACTGATCACTGTATTAACCACTTAAGCCCCGGACCATTTGGCTGGCCAAAAACCAGAGGACTTTTTGCGATTCGACACTGCATCGCTTTAACTGACAAGTGCGCGGTCGTGCGACGTGGCTCCCAAACAAAATTGACGTCCTTTTTTCCCCACAAATAGAGCTTTCTTTTGGTGGTATTTGATCATCTCTGTGGTTTTTATTTTTTGCACCATAAACAAAAATAGAGCGACAATTTTGAAAAAAATTCAATATTTTTTACTTTTTGCTATAATAAATATCCCCCAAAAATATATATAACAACACATTTTTTCATCAGTTTAGGCTGATACGTATTCTTCTACATATTTTTGGTAATAAGCGTTTATTGATTGGTTTGCGCAAAAGTTATAGCGTCTACAAAATAGGGGATAGTTTTATGGCATTTTTATTAATATTTTTTTTTATACTAGTAATGGCGGTGATCAGCGATTTTTATTGTGACTGCGACATTATGGCGGACGCATCGGACACTTTTGGTGCTATTTTGGGACCATTCACATTTATACAGCGATCGGTGCTATAAAAACGCACTGATTAATGTGTAAATGTGACTGGCAGTGAAGGGGTTAACCACTAGGGGGCTAGGGAGAGGTTAAGTGTGTCCTAGGGAGTGATTCTAACTGTTAGGGGGCGTGGTTACGAGTGACACGTCACTGATCGCTGCTCCCGATGAGAGGGAACAGACGATCAGTGACATGTCACTAGGAAGACCGGGGAGATGTTGTGTGTACACTGACATCTCCCTGTTCTTTATCTCCGTGACACGATCACGGGACACCGGCGGACATCGAGTCCGCGGGTCCCGCGGGCACGGTCACGGAGCTCGTGGCAGCGTCGCGCGCGCACCGCCGGTGGCACATGCGCGACCTTACGGCGGCAAATTTAAAGGGACATACCTGTACGCCCATTTGCCTGCCCGTGCCATTCTGTTGACGTAAAAGTGCGTGCGCTGGTCGGCAAGTGGTTAATGTCACTGGTCCCCAAAAAGTGTCAAAAGTGTCAGTTGTCCGATTTGTCTGCCGCAATGGTGCAGTCCCGCTAAAAATCGCTATGACTTTTGCACAAACCCATCTATATACGCTTATTGGGATTTATTTTACCAAAAAATATGTAGCAGAATACATTTTGGCACAAACCGACGAAGAAATATGATTTGTTTTCATTTTTTTATTGGATATGTTTTATAGCATAAAGTAAAAAATATTGTTTTTTTTTTCAAAATTGTCAGTCTTTTTTGTTAATAGCACAAAAAATAAAAACCACAAAGGTGAAATAACACCAAAAGAAAGCTCTATTTGTGGGGAAAAAAAGGACATCAATTTTATTTGTGTACAGGGTCATATGACCGCGCAATTGTCAGTTAAAATAACGCAGTGCCGTATCACAAAAAATGGCCTGGTCATAAAGAGGTTAAGTAAGAACAGTTTTTGAAATAATAATGACCTGTAGAAATGTTATTAAATTTTTTTATTATGCATGAATTGGGCTCTCTAGCTGTAGACCAACAAAAACATTTTACATAATTTCTGAGAATTAGACATTAATCAATTTTTTACTTTTTGAATTCCAGACGTCAGGCTCATTGCACTTTAGACTTTAAAACAATGTGGAAAATGGAGTAAAGCTTTTTTTTTAAGGAGAAGCATGGGTTTTAGCTACATTTCTACTGTAAATATGAACCTTGTTTTTGTTGGAATTGAGAATAATTTTCCTGAATTCCTGGAAATGTCAGGTACTTTAAGCACTTAGGTGTTTAAAATGATAGGTGACAAGTTCTGCAGTTTACTTTTGTAAAGAGCAGCTTAGTTTTAAGCCATATTTCCACTTAAAATTATCAGATTTTTTTAAAAATGAGGTCCATTTTAAGGTTTTATTTTGTTTCAATTGCTGACGTTCTTTGCATTTTAAGTAAAATACAAATTATACGTTCAGAATGCTTAAAAAACATCACTATACATTATGCAATGATATGGTGCTTCCCAGCAGTGAAAAAGTAATTTAAATAATTTATATCTCTTTGCGCTGCGGAACTTGATATATCTTTTTTAAACCTAACCTTTTCTTCATCAGAAGGGCAATGAATTTGTTGAAAGAAACTATGGCTCTTTTTTCTCTTTCCATTAAATCACCAAGCCTAGCAGGCCACTGTGGCAGTGATGTATTTAAAATAAGGTGCCATTATGTTTGCATTTTGTGCTACCAGTCTCTGATTCATGATGGTTTCCTTACACTTTGAATGAACTCAGAGCTTGTCATCCAGAAATCACCAGGCAACTGCACAGTCAACGCCAATGGGAAGATGAGGTGATATTCAAATAAGACAGTGAACAGAAAATGACCAACTGGAATAGAGTTAGGGCACAATTTGGATTTGCATAGTACATGGTCAAAATATTACATCTTTGAGTGTAAAGACAATATGGTGTGGTAATAATTTAAATTGACAGGTTGGAATGGATTAATTTTTCTCTGTGAGGTGCTTAGAGACATATTGATATTATGCACATTAATTAAGTTGAATTCCAAATAAAAAACGAACTTACTGAACTTATATGCATTAGGGAATTTTTAGGGATGGTGGCACTGCCATATCAAGCCAGTGTAGAATAACTTCACCCCTCAAATCTCTCATGTCTCCATTTGCACTTTTTTTAAAGCAGTTAATAAGTTGTTTTGCTTGTGACCACTGTTGTCAGTGTTAAGAACATACGGACAAACAGTGAGGTTTGAATGTCCAGCATTAGCGTATTACCAGTGGCGGTGCGTCTATTAAGGGTGCACGGGCGCCGCCCCCTCTCTCCAGCCATCCCCTCTATGTAGATGGATAGATTCATGCATTGCATGACTCTATTCATGGCCGCCTGCCGCCACCCCCTATTCCTGCCTGAATTCCAGCGGCAGGGGGGTGTTTTTGAAGCACCTGATCAAAGCCATAAGCTCTAATAGGCTTCCAAAAAGTGAACCCCCCCCTAGTCTGATGTACTGGACAATGGAGAAACAACAAAGAGAAAACAGGACAGGCGCCTCTGAGTGTATAAAAAAACACTCACATGTAGGGAGATATATTTAGGCACATATAATCATCTCAAACATCTGGTGTGCACCATGTGTCCGGAGTTTGCACTGGAGCTGTCACCACCAGTGCTCCTGCTGCCTTGGCCGGGTGGATGGTGCAAAGATAGAGGGAAGTAGTGAGGGCTTGGGCACAAGCTGAATCAAAGCGTTGGGCGTGATGACGTCACCAGTCAAGCTCGCAACGCGTTTCGGAGCATGAGCACTTGGGCTCGGAGAGTGCATGCTCCTTTGTCAAGCTATCCCTACATGTGAGAGAAAACTACAAAAAGGGAAATTACTTATGCCTTCAGTCTTCCCTCTTCCCCAATGTGGATAATTATTAGAAGGAGAGAGGAAAGATCCCTGGTGCTGCACATCCACAGAGTCCTATGGTGGTATGAAAGAGACAACCTCAGCCAACGCCCCCAATGTGCTTCACTTTGCCCCCCGGAGCTTAGTCATAAGGCTTCCCCATAGATGTGTGGCACCAGGGATCTTTCCTCTCTTTTTCTAGTGACTACAGGAGCTTGGACAAGATCCATCCCTTGCTGGCACTCCTGCAGTGGTAGCATCATCACCCACACTACTCCCCATAGTGATAGAGCCTGAGTAGCACACTAAGCAAACTGTGGGTCACAGTGGATAATTATTAGTTGCTTTTTTTTAACCTGAACCTGATTGATTTAAGTACCAATATCCCTACTTTAATTCTTATTTTTATACTTAAAGAAGAAATCCAGGCATAGTATATTTTTACACAGTTACACTGGTCCAGCCTGGACCAATATACTGATGTATATGCCATACATGGCCAATGCCCCTTTAAGCTGGAAATCACTGAAGTAGACATTGCTACTTCAGTGATCTCCACTTCATCCTGGGTCCGCTCAGCACGAGTGCCATTTAAAGAATGCCTTGCATTTTCTCAATGAATGCAAAGCGTACTCTGATTAGATGATTTGGAGAGGTGGGGTGGTGATGGGAGCAGGACCCAGTAGCAAGTAGAGATCACTGGAGTAGGGATGTCTATTTTAGTGACTTCCATCTTCCATCTTCCATCGGTCAGGTATGGTTATATTGGTCCAGGCTGGACCAATGTAACTATGTAAAAAATATACCAAGCCTGAAATTTGTCTTTAACTGAACAAGCTGGAGTTAGAAGCTGATTGGTTACTATGCACATCTGCTCCAGATTCTGTGTGCTCCAGTTTTATTCAATTCTCTCCATTATTCTGTGTGGTATTATAGTGGCTTGTCATCCATAGAGGTACAGTATAAATGACTGAAAAAATAAAGGAAGTTTAGAAGAAATTATTTTACTATGCCTTATTCCTTTTTAAAACATAATTTGGGGCATTCTTCTAAGAAAAAATAAGTATCAGGTTGATAAAAAACTTTGAAATGGGCATTTGAAAGAACTGAAATTCTTATTTTGGGCCTAAATTGACAGGCTTTTGTTTATGAATAGCTTCTCTCCCCATACAAATCAATGGGAATGCAAAAGCATCAAACTGGTTCATGCAGCTTAAAAGGGGGTCAAATACAGGTAAAAGAGCAGGTCAAATATAAATCAGAAGGAGGTCATCTGCAGGTTAAACAGCCCCCCTCAGCCCCCCTAACACTTACCTGAGCCCCATCTCAATCCAGCGATGTTGAACGAGAGACTCTGCTGTCTGGGTCTCTCCCTCCTGATTGGCTGAGACACAGTCAGTGAGCCAATGAGGAGAGAGAGGGAGTGGTGCCGAGCCATGGCTCCGTGTCTGAATGGACACACAGAGCAGCGGCTCGGCTCGGGTGCTCCCATAGCAAGCTGCTTGCTGTGGGCGCACTCGCCAGGAGCGAGGGACCCGAGAAGAGGAGGATCTGGGCTGCTCTGTGCAAAAACACTACACAGAGCAGGTAAGTATAACATGTTTGTTATTTTTAAACCAAAAAATAAAAAATAACAAGACTTTAATATCACTTTAATGAACCAGAAAACAATCAGCATTTGCCTATTGACACAATTCTAAAGCTTGTCAACATGGGCCTTTTAACTATGGTAATGGTTCAGTCCCACCTCTTTGGGGAAGGTGTAATTGCTATTCAGTTATATTCTTTCCCTATCCTCTCCCTGAGTGAATGTATATTCTCTCCCTGAGCAGAAATTTCAGCTGTAGGGCCCCTATTGTGGTTGCCCAGTCCATAAATTGAACCCGGTACTGGTAAGAGCAAAACTGTCAACTAACAAAGTTTTTCGTTTTGTCTGTTATGAGCATTAAGTTCAGGCAGTAGACAGGAGAGCTGTATGTCTTTAAACTTGGTGTGACATCTCTGCTTTGATAGAAAGAACACAATAATAATAATAATATATCAAGCGATCTCTGAGAAGTAAGGCTGCACTAATACAACAATTCAAAAATGGAAGCTCAGGTAGATAGAATTGCCTACTGGTGCTTAGTTTTCTTGATATTTTTTCAAGAAAATGCCATCTATTCCTCCAAAATGCTACATTCCTTCATTTTGTGTACACACTATTATATACAGGTGAGATTAAACATTGCAAACAATAACGTGGCTAACTTTAACTTTACCTTATCTGCTATAGGAAACCTGGCAAAGGCTTGGGTTTTTTCCTCTTCCGTTCAAATCACAGTTCGTTATCTCCAATGCTGTTCATAGATCATTTCTCTAGCTTTCTGTATCATTTCCTTCTGAGTTCCTACAAAGTATTCCTTTACAAAAAATAAACATCTGTCCACATCATTGCCTTTCTCCCTGTTAGATTATATGAAAAGCAATTTCAAGTTATGTTTCAAATCTCTTCCCCCTGTTTACAGTTTCCTATATTTAGAGACCACTTTTGGGTTTTTTAGGTGGCTGGAACAGATTTCAGCTGGACATGGCATAATTCTGTGAGAGATAGCTCAGGAAAGGAGTGGTACAAGTAGAATGTAAAGAATGTTTTCCAACATGTGAAGAGTCTGCGTTTTAACAACACAATGTAGTCAATTATTGAGATGGTGTGATGTGTTGAAAGGGATCTTTAATTAACAGAATATTTCATGTTTAGGTGAGACATGTGTATAATTTTTTTCTGTTAACTCTTTTTTTATTCAAGTTCGTACGACAATTGTTGGATTGCTGTACCATACAATGCATCGACACTACAAGCAGATTAAACCTAGTGACACCAGGTATGTTTCTAGTGTTGAAAAACTGTCATTCTCTGTCTTTTAACCACTTGCTTACTGGGCACTTAAACCCCCCTCCTGCCCAGACCAATTTTCAGCTTTCAGTGCTGTCACGATTTGGATGACAATTGTGCGGTCATACAACACTGTACGCAAATTAAATTTTTATAATTTTTTTCCCCACAAATAGAGCTTTCTTTTGGTGGTATTTGATCACCTCTGCGTTTTTTTTTTGTTGTTAAAATTTTTTATATATTTTTATATTTTGTTATAAAATTTAGCAAACAGGTAATTTTTCGCCTTCATTGATGTATGCTGATAAGGCTGCACTGATGGGCTGCACTGATGGGCACTGATGGGCTGAACTGATGGGCACCGATGGGCTGCATTGATGGGCACTGATAAGGCGGCACTGGTGGGCACTGATAGGCGGCACTGGTGGGCACTGATAGGTGGCACTGATGGGTAGCACTGGTGCGCACTGAGGAGTGGCACTAATAGGTGGCATTGATAGGTGGCACTTATAGGTGGCAGTGATGGGCACTGATAGGTGGCAGTGATGGGTACTGATGAGTGGCAGTGATGGGCACTGATCGGTTACACTGATAGGCAGAATTACTAGGTGGCACTGATGAGGCACTGATTGGCATCACAGGTGCTCATTGATAGGTGGCACTTGTGGGCATTGATAGGTGGCGCTATGGGCATTGATAGGTGGCACTGTGGGCACTGGCAGGTGGCAATTGCAGGTGGCACTGGCAGGCAGTGTTTGAGCGCACTGATGAGGCAGATGTGCCTCCTTCAGCTGTCAGCGTGAGGAGAAAAAAAAACGATTACCGATCCTTTGTTTACATCATGTGATCAGCTGTCATTGGCTGACATCTGATCAGGTGGTAAGGGGCCGGGACCGGCCCCTTACACTGATCCTTACACTGATTTGTGATCCACCGAGTCTCAGTGACTCGGTGATCACAGCGCGTGCCCCCTTCAGGCAAAGGGGAGGACGTCTATTGACGGCCTCTCAGGTTTTCAGGTCCGCGCTGTAGCCGTCATTTGACTATAGCGCGGGCCTCTAGTGGTTGAAGTAAAATTTCACTTGATTTAAAGCAACAGGGTCTACTGAGATCATTGAAAGATGTAAATTTTACTAAAAAACGATTCATCTGATTTTTGATCGCTTATCGTTTTTTGCTTGCATTCCTTTATCAAAGTGACTCACACAAATTTGCATGGACTACCCACTCGTAACCAGGCAATTAGGCCCCTTTCACACTGGGGCATTTTGGCGCCTGAAAAACACCTGAAAAAATCCTGCCCTGCAGTCTTTAATGTGAAAGCTCGAAGCGGTGCGCTAGCAGGACCACTCCAAAAGTCCTGCTAGCCGCATCTTTGGAGCGGTGAAGGAGCGGTGTGTTTACCACTCCTTTACCGCTGCTGCCCATTTAAATAAATGGGACAGCGCGGCTATACCGCCCGCAATGCGCTGCTTCAGCAGCGCATTGTGGGCATTTTTAACCCTTTCTCGCACCGCTAGCGGCTGAATATCGTGGCAAAAACTACGGTTTAGTGCCGCTAAAGATAGCGCCGCTATACCGCCAGCGCACCACCCCGCTCCAGTGTGAAAGGGGCCTTACAGTTTGATTGTGATTGTGTTGCTCCTTCTATATTCAGATTATTCTTCTAAAAAATGATTTAATATATAAGGCACTGCATTTACATTCTTTGGATTGTTATTTGCAGGCAAAGTCAATACACAATCCAGCCATTGTTGGTGAGGTAGCCCTGAAATGCCTGAGGTGCTTTTTGGAGCTTCCTGACAGTGCTAATTGGATGTGCATGGGAAATCTTAGAACAGACATACAGTATAAGTGCTTTGAGGTCTTGGGTATTGTTTTAGTAACCAGTCCTATAAGTGTGTGTGATTTCCTAAATTCCAAATGGGCACAGTAGGCCTATGGCTATGGGGGACAGAAGCACACAGGCATTTTTCCTCTGAACAGTTATCAACCAGATATTTGTTTTTCTACCTTCACTAAAGACACGGTCCACCCAAATAAGAATATACTCTAAACTTGGTATGGAGTGGTAAAAGAAAACATTTTCTGTGTAAAGGAAATGGTCCTAGCAGAGGTTTTGGTTCTTTAGGGTGCCAAATGCAATCCTCACACTGTGATGACATTGATGCTCCTGTACTACTTTTTTCATCCTTTCCCCACAACCAATTCGCATGTCAGGAGATTGTGACCGGCTCTCTATGGAGCCAGTTCACACATCTCGGGAGTGACTCAGGAGTCCTGTACATCTTCTTGTCTGTTTCAGGTCTGAATTCAGCCAAAAATTCGGGCTGAAATTGGACCTGAAACGGTGAATGAGGACACACCGGTCCTCTGCGGTGAGCTGCTGCATGTTGCGGTGTGAACCCAGCCTCACACTTCTACAAGAAAAAGGTTTTGCCTAATGAGTGCCAACTGCCTAAATTGCTCAGTCTTACCATGTTGAAGTGTAGAAAAGGCCCAATAATTACAAATGGTGTTCAACATTTATTGAACCTTCGTGAGATTAAAGGATAAGTTCACTTTAAAAAAATAAATAAAAATAAGTGCACAAAGTCTGCAGAGCATTGTACTCATGATCAGCAGATTGGGGGTTACATTTCAGGCTCCTGCAGAGTCTCAGTACAACTGTACTAGGAAGCCTAGGAAGAATAAATGAACTAGAGAACTAATTGAGAACTACAAGCCATCTGCCGACAGTATGTGTTTAATTAATTTAATTTAATTAACAGAACTCTGTGAATGATTGATGCAGCTGTGTGGGTGGAGCCCTGCACCACCGCACTGTTTTTAAATTGTCACAGCAGGGAGAAGATGCCCTGCCCACTGTCACAATGGGGGATCCTGGGGGTTGCGGGCATGTGCTTTAGTAACTTGTTACATACAGGTGTAACATGGTAATAAAGGTGAACCTATCCTTTTACATGCAGTCTACAGTTGAAAATATACCATCTATTTTTTGAATGGTTGATGGAGCTGTTTAGGCAGCCACAGGGTTTAAAGACAGGTCTTTCTGTTTCATAAGTAGAAATATTCTGAAAAAACTATTTATATCTTCTACAGAAGGAGGTGTCAGACTTTTTTGGTGAACCAGTCATGTTACACCATGATCAGATGGCTGAGAAAAAATAATATTTTACTTGTAACAAGTGTGCAGTATAACTACTTTAAATAATTTTTCCTCTTTTTTGGACAAAAGTCTCCTACTCAATCATATATAAGTATTCAAAAAGAGTGATTGGGATTCTCTTTTATATTTTAAGGACTTGTGTTGTATTTACTGTATAGCAATTTTATTGAAACTTTTTAAAAAATGTATTTGTGAAAGTTGTTATATTTATGCAAAGCATTTCTCCACCCAATGTATTTGGTCAACAAAACAGTGCTTACCAGCCAAGGAAAAATGCCGGTCAGCTGCATCTTGTAATAGATTGCCTCTGGCCCAATACCAGAATACTATTCTTTATTCTGCTGCTGGTCCAAATCTATGATGATGTGAATGCATGCATGCTTAAAGAATTACACTGCACACACTGGCCAGTGTAAGCTCTTCCTCATCTCTGGGGCAACAGGAAGGCCTTTATTCAGTTACAGCTCTTTATAGACAAAGTGACATAAGCAATCATCATCACAAATGTGTACATATGATTGGCTCATTCCATATATGGTTCTTCTCTTGTGACATCTATTCTTGGCCACGAGGCAAAGCATTCCAGAGCTCAGCGCCATATTGTTAGAGTCGATGGGAGGGGTTGAAAGAAGGAGTGGAGTGAAGAGTGGACAGGACATCTGTTCCTCATTTATCTGTTTGTCATCTTATGTAAGGGAAAATACTACTGTCTGGTTATAAGATTTACCAAAACACACACATGATAATACTCTTGGTTATATTCTTAGCTAGCATACATAAACTTTCTGGTTCCCAATATGAACATCAATAAGTTTCTTATTGTATAAATATATCTTATTGTGTGTGTCTATTGTTCCTTGCAAATATATCACTCATAAGGCTAAGGGCTATTTACTCTAAAATTCCTAAGGATGGGGCTGTGAACCATGTGAGCAGCTGAGACAAGAATCACCCAACTTGCAACAAACTTCTGAACTAATATACCAAAACACAATGAAATAAAAATAATAAAAATAATAAAGAATAAAAGAAAATATCAATATTTGAGTGGATTATAGAGAGAGACAACATAGATATACAATAATCATTTTATCAACCCCATCACAATCTTATAGACTGCAGGTCTACCGGGGGTTGAGAACTAGCATCTTATTTGGTAACAGTCTCTCACTGTTGCTTTGCCACACAGGCCTGGTCACACATCCACAGGTTGTCCACCTGAAATACTGCCTTTGCAGCAAGTGTGGGCACAGTAGCCTGTTCCTGGACACCTAGTGGGTTGTCCACTTCAACTGCTGCCCCAGCAACACTGTCTTACACAGAAGAACCTTCTTGACTCCAGGTTCTTCTATTTTAGAAAAAAAACTATATAAAAGAATGGTGCCGTGCAATACGCTAAATACAGAAGATTGTATATATGTGAGTTAGCAATTACCACAATATCCACTTTTATATAAATTCCATCAATAGTGAAAATCATACATCAATTGATCATATACTAAATATAAATTTTTGCATATATACAAACACAAAACAATCAATAACGTGTAACTTGTAAAAAAACAATAAAAAGAAAAAAGATATATAACCTATATTGTCAAAAGTTTGGTACACTTGCCTTTACACGCATCTGAACTTTAATGAATCCGCAGGATTCAATACTGAGTTTGCCCACCCTTTGCAGCTATAACAGCTTCAACACTTTTGGGAATGCTGCCCACAAGGTTTAAGAGTGTGTCTATGGGAATGTTTGACCATTCTTTCAGAAGCGCATTTGTGAGGTCAGGCACTGATGTTGGACGAGAAGGCCTGGTTTGCAGTTTCTGTTCTAATTCATCCCAAAGGTTTCCTATCGGGTTTAGGTGCAGGTCAGTCAAGTTCCTCCACCCCAAACTCCCTCATCCATGTCTTTATGGACCTTGTTTTGTGCCTGGGCTTTTTGTGCCAAAACCGAGTCAAAAACCACATAGACACTGTGACAGCCAGTGCTCCTACTACGACATAGTATTTACATGTACAGTATATCACAAAAGTGAGTACACCCCTCACATTTTTGAAAATATCTTATTATATCTTACAACACTAAAGAAATTACACTTTTTTGCAATATAAAGTAGTGAGTGTACAGCTTATATAACAGTGTAAATTTGCTGTCCCCTCAAAATAACTCAACACACAGCCAATAATGTCTAAACCGCTGGCAACAAAAGTAAGTACACCCTTAAGTGAAAATGTCCAAATTGGGCCCTAAGGCCTCGTACACACGGCCGATTTTCTCGGCAAGAACCAGCAAGAAACTTGCTGGCAGAGAGGTCTTGCCGAGGAAATCGGTCGTGTGTACGCGACTATCGGGTTTCTCGTCGAGAAAACCGACAAGAAACCTCAACGAGAAAATAGAGAACCTGCTCTCTATTTTCTCGTCGAGATTCTCCTCGGCATGTTTCTCGACGAGAAAAGTGAGTGTGTGTACACTTACCTGTCCTCCCGGAAGCCCGGCATGTTCGAAATGAATTTGACGCATGCGCGGTAGCTTCATAGGCATACGTAGGGTATACCAAGATGGCGGCGACGGCATCGAATGTGACGAGCGCATGCTCATCGTAGTCGATGATGTCACCGCGTACGCTCCATTCAAAGAACCGCGGGTTCTTTGAAACGAGCGTGTGTACACTCGGCCGGGACAAGTTTCTTATCCAAGAATCTCGTCCAAAAAAACGACATGTTTTTTTCAACGAGAATCTCGGCCGTGTGTACAAGGCCTCTGTGTCAATATTTTGTGTGGCCACCATTATTTTCTAGCACTGCCTTAACCCTCTTGGGCATGGAGTTCACCAGAGCATCACAGGTTGCCACTAGAGTCCTCTTCTACTCCTCCATGACGACATCACGGAGCTGGTGGATGTTAGCGACCTTGCGCTCCTCCACCTTCCGTTTGAGGATTCCCCACAGATGCTCAATACGGTTTAGGTCTGGACACATGCTTGGCCAGTCCATCACCTTTACCCTCAGCTTCTTTAGCAAGACAGTGGTCATCTTGGAGGTGTTCAGGGTCGTTATCATGTTGGAATACTGCCTGCGGCCCAGTCTCAGAAAGGAGGAGATCATGCTCTGCTTCAGTTTGTCACAGTACATGTTGGCATTCATGGTTCCCTCAATGAACTGTAGCTCCCCAGTGCCAGCAGCACTCATGGAGCCCAAGACCATGACACACCCACCACGATGCTTGACTGTAGGCAAGACACGCTTGTCTTTGTACTCCTCCCTTGGTAGCCGCCACACATGCTTAAAACCATCTGAACCAAATAAGTTTATCTTGGTCTCATCAGACCACAGGACATGGTTCCAGTAATCCATGTCCTTAGTCTGCTGGTCTTCAGCAAACTGCAGGCTTCCTTGTGCATCATCTTTAGAAGAGGCTTCTTTCTGGGACGACAGCCATGCAGACCATAGTGATGCAGTGTGCGTCCTATGGTCTGAGCACTGACAGGCTGACCCCCCCCACCTTTTCAACCTCTGCAGCAATGCTGGCAGCACTTATATGTCTATTTCTCAAAGACAACCTCTGGATATGACGTTGAGCACGTGCACTCAACTTCTTTGGTCGACCATGGCGAGGCCTGTTCTGAGTGAAACCTGTCCTGTTAAACTGCTGTATGGTCTTGGCCACCATGCTGCAGCTCAGTTTCAGGGTCTTGGCATTCTTCTTATAGCCTAGGCCATCTTCATGTAGAGCAATAATTCTTTTTTTCAGATCCTCAGAGATCCCCCAAGCCCCATGCAGCACCTGAAGCCAGCAGGAGTGGAAGAAGAGGCATGCTGGCTAATGATGGTAGCTGGGGGAGCGGATTTGGGGGGGGGGGGTAGAATCAGGTGGAGGGGGGGGTAATAAATGCTGGGGGGAAGAAGGGGGTGAAGGGGATATGAAAGGAGAGTTTGGGGGAAGTTTTAGGTGGAAGGGAGCGACGGGGAGTGAAGAGGCTGGGGACAGGGAAGCGGCGGCATGGGTGAGGGGCGGTCACATTTAGGGTTAATAGCTCTGATCAGCGGGTTGTAATCCACTGATCAGCATTATAGAATTGTTCAGCAGAGTCTGCTGAACAATTCTGATATAAGCTTATGGTCAAGTGACTATAAGCTCATAGGAGAGGGAGAAATAAGGTCCGTACAGCGTACCAACTTTGCCACCTGCAGGCACTTCTGCAGGTTCGTACGGCTTACGGTCCTGACAGTGAAAGGGTTAATAGCAGTGTTTTGAGTTATTTTGAGGGGACAGCAAATTTACACTGTTATACAAGCTGTACACTCACTACTTTACATTGTAACAAAGTGTCATTTCTTCAGTGTTGTCATATGAAAAGATAGAATAAAATATTTTCAAAAATGTGAGGGGTGTACTCACTTTTGTGAGATACTGTATATATTATAACATAAATAGAATAAAATCCAAAAGTGTAGTAAGCCTATGTATTGATTTAGAGGTTGTACGTAGATAAAATGGAATGGTAAGAGCAGGCATCACGGTGACCTGGAAGTGTAGAATTTCAAGAAGTAAATCTCAGGTTTAGGACCCAAGTACCACAAAGCCACAGTACTAACTACTACACCAGTGTGCATTTAAATGCTATTAAATTAACTTGAGTCATCATCTACATGTAAGAAAAAAATGTATGCACTCAGAGGTTGTATATAGATAATATGGGATGGGAGCAGACAATATGGTGTCTTAGAGGTGTAGAATTTCAAGGAATAAATCTCAAAATGCAGATCTTCAGATCCCAAGTGTGGTCATACACACTAGTGGCAGTTTGTGTGAAAGCCGAGTAACTTACCAATATGTTTCTAACTGTACCACTTTATGGATAGCATTATAGCAGTGGGATAGCAATATAGCAGTGGCGTAGCGTGGGTTGTCAGCGCCCGGGGCAAGGCAAGTAATTTGCGCCCCCTAACTTGCTGACTTTTAGCACTCCCCGAGTCCTGTCCCTTCCCTTCCTACAATAGTATTGACCAGCCTGATTCCTACACTGACCACTACACTAACCTACCTGATTCCTATACTGACCACTATACTAAACTGACCACTACACTACACTGACCTACCTGATTCCTATACTGACCACTACACTACACTGACCACTATACTACACTGACCACTACACTACACTAACCTACCCGATTCCTATACTGACCACTATACTACACTGACCACTACACTACACTGACCTACCTGATTCCTATACTGACCACTACACTACACTGACCGCTATACTACACTGACCACTACACTACAGTGACCTCCCTGATTCCTATACTGACCACTACACTACACTGACCACTACACTGACCTACCTGATTCCTATACTGACCACTACACTACACTGACCACTATACTACACTGACCACTACACTACACTAACCTACCTGATTCCTATACTGACCACTATACTACACTGACCACTACACTACACTGACCTACCTGATTCCAATACTGACCACTACACTACACTGACCACTATACTACACTGACCACTACACTACACTGACCTACCTGATTCCTATACTGACCACTACACTACACTGACCACTACACTGACCTACCTGATTCCTATACTGACCACTACACTACACTGACCACTATACTACACTGACCACTATACTACACTGACCACTACACTACACTGACCTACCTGATTCCCACACTGACCACTACACTAACCACTATACTACACTGAGCACTATACTGACCACTACACTACACTGACCACTACACTACACTGACCTACCTGATTCCTATACTGACCACTACACTACACTGACCACTACACTACACTGACCTACCTGATTCCTATACTGACCACTACACTACACTGACCACTACACTGACCACTACACTAACCACTATACTGACTACTGTACTGACCACTACACTACATTGACCACTATACTATACTGACCACTACACTGACCACTACACTATACTGACCACTACACTACACTACACTGACCAATACACTATACTGACCACTACACTACACTGACCAGGGCCGGTGCAAGGATTTTTGCCACCCTAGGTGAAACCTAATTTTGACACTCCCATTGGCTCCGCCCCTGACTATACGATGTAGGTGGTGGGGGTGGAGATTTTTGTGGCGCCTTCCAATGACCCCCCCCTGCCTTGTAGTGGAGGTGTTCTGTGCGGTGTAGTGAAGGTGTGATGTGCGGTGTAGTGAAGGTGTGCTGTGCGGTGTAGTGGAGGTGTGATGTGCGGTGTGGTGAAGCTGTGCTATGCGGTGTAGTGAAGGTGTGATGTGCGGTGTAGTGGAGGTGTGATGTGCGGTGTAGTGAAGGTGTGCTGTGCTGTGCGGTGTAGTGAAGGTGTGCGGTGCTGTGTAGTGGAGGTGTGCTGTGTGGTGTAGTGGAGGTGTGCTGTGTGGTGTAGTGAAGGTGTGCTGTGCTGTGCGGTGTAGTGAAGGTGTGCTGTGCGGTGTAGTGGAGGTTTGCTGTGCGGTGTAGTGGAGGTGTGCTGTGCGGTGTAGTGGAGGTGTGCTATGTGGGGTAGTGGAGTTGTGCTGTGTGGGGTAGTGGAGGTGTGCTGTGTTGGGTAGTGGAGGTGTGCTGTGTTGAGTAGTGGAGGTGTGCTGTGTTGAGTAGTGGAGGTGTGCTGTATTGGGTACCGGAGGTGTCCTGTGTGGGGTAGTGGAGGTGTCCTGTGTGGGGTAGTGGAGGTGTGCTGTGTGGGGAAGTGAAGGTGTACTGGGATTGTGATGTCCAGGATGGCATAGCTGTATGACAGGTGGGGGGAGTGGGCTGGTGTGTGGAAGTCCTGCGGATCCGATCTCATTGTTCATAGAACACACAGTAAGTGTCCATGCCTCCACCCACGTTTCTCTCCTGTCCCTGTGTGTGTACCCCTATTTATGGACCCCTCTCAGTTCCCATCCATGGACACCTCTCAGCTCCCATCCATGGACCCCTCTCAGCTCCCATCCATGGACCCCTCTCA
This sequence comes from Rana muscosa, assembly GCA_029206835.1. NCBI lineage: Eukaryota > Metazoa > Chordata > Amphibia > Anura > Ranidae > Rana > Rana muscosa. The sequence goes on along the minus strand of CM055116.1, from coordinate 928,162,875 downwards.
GCTCCCATCTATGGACCCCTCTCAGCTCCCATCCATGTACCCCTCTCATCTCCCATCCATGGACCCCTCTCAGCTCCCATCCATGGACCCCTCATCTCCCATCCATGGACCCCTCTCATCTCCCATCTATGGACCCCTCTCATCTCCCATCCATTGACCCCTCTCATCTCCCATCCATGGACCCCTCTCAGCTCCCATCCATTGACCCCTCTCAGCTCCCATCCCTTGACCCCTCTCATCTCCCATCCATGGACCCCTCTCATCTCCCATCCATGGACCCCTCTCAGCTCCCATCCATGGACCCCTCTCAGCTTCCATCCATGGACCCCTCTCAGCTCCCGTCCATGGACCCCTCATCTCATGTGACAGTCCCAGCTCCTCTTAATGTCATCTCCCACTGATTCCATGTCCCCCCCAATGGATGTGACATTCCCAGATCCACTGATTTCCTCCTGTCTTGTCCCATTCATGTGTATATAGAAGTGTGTCTTTTCTCTCTTCCCTCCATCTCTTCTCCAGGCTGCTCCCCCTCTCCTCTCCATTCCTCTCTCTTTTCCTCCAGGCTGTGACTTTCCCTCTCCTGCATTCCTCTCTCCTCCACCCCCTGCTGCCTGCACTCTATTCCCGGCTCCATGCTATCCTTCCTCCCCAGCATTGGCTCAGCCTGCCTGGAAGAGTGTCAGCGGCTGCCCTCCTCCCGATCCCCGGTACCTTGCTGGAGTAATCTGGCTTGGAGCCCGCTGATCAGAAGAAAGAGGCGGAGAGCGGCTCCGGGCTGACTCGCCATGTTCGGCCTCTGCTCAGCGATAATCCCGCCTTCGCCCAATCACAGGGTGCAGGAGAATGAACATGGGTGGAGGCGGGACTCCAGGATCTACCGCGATCGTGGACAGGCCAGCCCCGCCACCGCACATGACCCCATACGCCCAATCACAGGGCGCCTGAGACTGAACATGGCGGCAATGCACGGGGACACAGTAAAGTACATTTAGGAGGAGGCAGCCACTGTGACACATACTGGTGTGCGCCCCCCTAAATGTTGCGCCCGGGGCCACGGCCCCCCTGCACCCCCCATGCTACGCCACTGCATTATAGGCAAAGATTCCACTTCTAAATTTTTGCTATGACAATATCCTGTGAGAAGTTAACTCAATGCCACAAAGCCACAGTACTAACTATTACACCACTGTGCGTTTAAATCTTCTTAAGTTACCTTCAGGCGTCAGAGTTCATGCTTTCATTTATCTGCATATATTAGTATAAGTGCTTTGATTTTATCATGCTGTCTTGCTTCAAATGATGCTTTAGAAACATAATCTTTTTCAAGTGACAGATAAGTACTTACTGTGCGGGATTTAAGAGTAACATCTTTAAATCATTTAGAAGCTAGAAATGTGAATTCCACTGGGTTCAGCTAGGAAGCACGTCAGTTCAGTGTGCATTGACTTTAGCTATATTAAATCTGATAACATTTGTTAAGGAGAGTTTCTGCAGTATTCATTGCTTATGCCAATATTATTATTATCAGATAAAAAGGGTAAACTGTTATGTTATTTACAGGCCATTCTAACAAAACCCACCCCTGGGGCATCAGCTAAAGTGCAGAAAGTGCTATTTTGGCATTAAAATACAGTTATTATGTAAATTACCATGAACAAAAAAACGCAACTCATTTCTATTGCAAAAGTATTAAACCAGGCAAGATTTTTGCGAACATTAAAATCCATCACTGAAGCCATTACTGTAAGCAGCCCATGAAAGCATGAAGGAATTTCAGAATATGAGTCACAGCAATTAGATCAATCACATCTGATGATAAAGATGGACAAAATTACTTGAATAATAAACATTGCTGTATCCTCCGCTTTAATATTTCTGCATCGCTCAATGCTGCCTGAATGATGTATTGTGGTCAGATATCAGCATTTAGTAGAGTAGTGTCAGTGACTAATGAGATATAATAATTGCTCATCACCATTACACAACAACTTGGAGTTATGGCTTTCTTTACTTTTTTCCCTTGGCCACAGCCTGCCTTCTCATGGGTGATAATTCATAAGAAAGCTTATTTCTGCAAAATGACAAAAGTAAGGCTTTTAGACGTCTGTTTTGGCACTGTCAGTAGTATTTCATTTCAGACATCGTTCAGCTGTAGTTCTAAAAAAGAAATTGTAGCATGATGCACCCTAGACTTGCAAGCATTTGTTTTGGAACTTGCATCCAGAGAAGTGTTAGAAAACTACTGAGGGAGGTAACCACATATAACAATTAAACAGGATTTGGTGTGCTTTAATATAATGGAAAATTGTTATCCATACTTACCATAATTTTCCTTTCCTGGCTCTGCCTCAGGACAGCACAACCTCGGGTCAACCCCACCCCTTGACCCCATATAGGAGACCCCTGTATAGATAGATAAAAGACAGGCAGTACCTGGTGCAGATGGTCTTGTGGTTCAGGGAGGGTGTGTGCTGTCCTGAGGCAGAGCCAGGAAAGGAAAATTACAGTAAGTATGGATAACAATTTTCAATTTTTCTTGACTCAGCCTCATGCCAGCACAACCTCGGGACCTAACTAGCACACACAAAGGGAGGGAAAACGAAAACCCAGACACCAGGTGCTGCCAAAAGGTAAGTTTATTAACATCTAGAGAGAGCAGAGGACAATACAGAAGTTCCCATGAGACCTAATTAGGAAGATGCCACATCTAGCTTGTAATGCTTAATGAAAGTATTAGGGGAACTCCAGCTTGCCGCCTTACAGACCACGTCTGCTGATACCTTGCACCAGGCCGCCCAGGAGGACGAGACTGCTCTGGTCGAATGAGCAAAAATCTCCTGGGGAGGGGAGAGGCCTTCTATTGAATATGCTGTCTGAATTGTTTTCACCACCCATGATGAAATTTCCCTTTGGGGAGGCCGGCATGCACCTCCTGGGGCAATTTGGATATACAGTATAAAAAGAGCCTCAGATTTTCGGAATGCCTCTTTTCTCTCCAAACATGTCTGCAACCATGCGCGTCCGCTGAACTTTTTTCAGGGTGGGCATCATTTTAAGGTAATCCATGCTCAGTCCCTTTTTGACAATATCATGAAGGGGAGGGGCTTAGTCATTATGACACACAGTCACATTTAACCCTGTCTTTGACCACTAGCTGGGGTTAAAAGCGCCCCACTAGCGGCCGAATAGCACCACTAAAACGATGCAGATAATGCGGCCAGCTGGCAGTGTGAAATAGCTCTTGAGGATAATTCAGCTTCACTCCAAGTCCATATAAATATAGCCTAGAGAATGTACATCTTTCTATATTGCAATGTATTGCAATACATCTGTTGTGGCCATATTTTGATCTTTATGAAAACAGCCTATACCGCCCACAACACAGATGTATTGCAATACAAAAAGATGTACACAGTGGTGTCGTGGCACAGGCACTGCTGTTACCTGTAGTTCTTCAGCGATAGGCCCAGGGCAGGCACCTGCAGCGTATTCTCTCTTGTCTTGGCCACTGCACGCCACGCACTAGTGGGAGGAGCCGGCACCACACCAGCCGGATCGGCATAGGCACAACATACATTACACAGGCAGAGGCAGGCTGAGGCAGCAGCCAATCATGGAACAGCCGGGTCATGGTGATGTTAAGCAGAGGCCAATCCGATGCTCGAGCCGGGGGTGAGGAGGTAGGGATGGATGTGTAGTCAGAAAAGACTGAGAGCAGCCCCAGCCCCCAGGCCAGCAGCAGACTTAGAAAAAAAAGTCCACGGCTGCCGTGGAGGCGGCCGCGTCGGCCAGTGTCTTCACTCTGACTTAAACACTCTTACGATTCCAGGGGGGGCAATTGACCCCCTTTGCCCTATGGAGCGGACGCCCATGTCTGCAACATGGTCTATAGGTCCAACTTGTGCAATTCTGACCCCTCCAGGTCCTTAGGTGAAGGTGAAAAGGCTGGAAATACTGACTGCTAATTAAAGTGGAACTCCGAAGAGACTTTCGGCAGGAAATTTGGAGAAGGACGTAACACAACTTTGGGAAAAACGCGGCAATATCTGAAACTTGCCTAGCCAAAACCACTGCTGTCAGGAATACCATCTTCAAAGTTAGAAAATATATTTAGCTGGCCGAATCCGGAAAGAATGGAGACTTCAGTAACCCCTTCAGTACCAACGGTAAGTCCCGCCTTGGAAACATGGAACGAATCGGGACCGAATTTTGATGTCTGCTTTGAGGAACCTGATAACGATTTGATCTTTAGCCCAAGGGACATCAGTTAATGCTGCCAGCGCCAAAATTTGTACTTTAATGGTATTGTAGCTGAGGCCTGCATCCAGGCTGGACTGAAGAAATGACAGCACGTTAGCCACAGAGAGGGTCTGGAATGAAATCTCCGGTTGAGTGGAAAAGATTTTGAATCTCCTCCAGGATAGTTGGCCTTAGTAGAAAGTTTTCTTGCTGTAAGTAGGGTTGACACCACTGACTCAGACAAATTTAGACTGTTCAGCCTTCCCCTTTCAAAAGCCATGCGGTCAAGGCCAGGCGGGCTGGATTGGGGTGAAACTGGCCGTGCTGAAGGAGCAGGTCCCGATTCTGAGGCAATTTGACTCGTGGGCATGTCGCCAGGTGTCAGAGAAGGGAGAACTATGGCCTCCTCGGCCAGAATGGAGCAATTACTACTGCCAAGATCTTCTCCTCCATGATCTTCAGTAATGGCCTGAGAATTAGAGTCGTTGGAGGGAATATGTATACCCGACTGGAATTCCATTCCTGGGAGAGAGCATCCTGTGCCAGAGCCTGTTGACAGATGAACCTGGAGAAGAACCAGGGAACTTGACAATTGTCCGGTGTTGCCATAAGGTCCACCTCGGGTATCCCCCACCGATCGAGGATCTCCATGAGATATTTCGGGTTCAACTTACACTCTGTGTTGTTGACGAAGTTGTGACTCAGGCGGTCCACCAAGGTGTTCTGCAGATATGTCGCTGCGAGATCCAGCAGGTGATTTTCGGCAAACCCAAAGTTCTCCGATGCCACCTGGAGCAGGCGTAGATTTCTTGTTTTTCCCTGCTTCTTGACATAAGAAACAGGCATCTTGTTGTCCATTAGTAGTTTGAATCTCTTGCCTTGAATGATTGGAAGAAAAGCCTTTACAGCTTCCCTGGCCGCTGCGAGTTCCAGCAGGTTTGACGAACAGGGAACCTGAGGAGGCCATCTCCAATGAGCATGAAGTCCCTGGCAATGAGCACTAGGCTTGTGCAATTCGTTTCGTAACGAATCAAAATTCGTCCGAATTTAGCAACTTTCGGACATTCGGAAGCATTCGAATTTCCGAACAGAGCAATTACGAATAAAACCGAATCCGAAATAAATTATACCGCAAAATAGCGAATGCCCGAAGGTCTTCGGCATAATTCGTTATGAAAAAAGTTACGAATGTACGAATCCATTCGAAGCACAATAACACTCACTCTGCTCTCTGCTTCTCCCTCACCATGCTGAACTCCCTCTCAAAATGGTGTACAGGGGCGGAGGCTATAGCCGCATGAAAAAACGAAAGTAAAATACGAGATTTCAAATCCATTCGAAGCACAATAACACTCACTCTGCTCTGCTCTCTGCTTCTCCCTCACCGTGCTGAACCCTCTCAAAATGGTGTACAGGGGCGGAGCCTATAGCCGCATGTAAAAAACGAAAGTAAAATACGAGATTTCGAATCGTTACAAATAACCGCTATGTATTTAGAAAAGTACAAATCCATTCGAAGCACATTAGGCATAATAGGCAGCGTCGTTGTGAGAGAGACACGGAAAATTACGAATCAACGAACCCAAAAAAAGTTACGAAAGTAGGAGTTGTGTCCAGAATCAACGAAAAACAACGTACTCTACCGAAAGTACGAATTATAAAGCAACAAAAAATTCAACGAAAAATGTCGCTTGCAAAAATACGAATGAGTCCGAACACGAAAAATCCCGTCTAGCAAAATTACGAATGATTACGAATCAACAGGACCGGAAAGAAACGAACCGAAACGGAACGAATTTTTCCGTTGTGCACAAGTCTAATGAGCACCCCAACCCTGGAGACTCGCATCTGATGTGATCATGATGCAGCCCCCAGGGTTGATGGGCTTACCCCAGGCTAGGTTCTCTCTTCTGCTCCACCACTACAGATCGTTGCGAATAAAGACCGGAATGTGTATCTTCTGATGTAGCAAACCACGACTCCATTGGCTGAGAAGACCGAACTGGAATCTTCTCGTATGCCATTGCGCCCATTGGACTGCCGGGATACAGGCCATTAGGCTCCCTAAAAAAACTCATCCCTCTGTGTACCGTGACTGTAGGAGAGGCTCCCATATTCAAGGCTGCTGCTGAAACGCAAACTATCTTGTCTTGTGGAAGGAAAACGTTGTATTGGAGCGTGTCGAAATAAATGCCCAAATAAACTAAGATCCAGCACGGAGTGAGCTGGCTTTTTGCTGTATTTATCATCCAACCGAACTGCGTTAAGGTGGTAAGAACCTGATCTCGGAGCCGCAGCAAAAGATCTTCGGATTGAGCAAGAATCAGGACATCATCCAAGTAATGAAATATTCTTATTCCTCTTTGTCGTAGATCACCGTTACCAGAACTTTTGTAAAAGTCCTTGGAGCCAAGCTGAGCCCAAAGGGAAGGCACTTGAATTGAAAGTGGTTGCCCGCGTAGAAAAAATCTTAGAAAGCGTTGATGAACATCAGCCACTTGGATATAGAAATATGCATTTTCGAGGTCCACCGAGACCATCCAGTCGCCCCGGCCGAATTACCGCTGAAATAGTCTTGAGAGACTCCATTCAGAATGGCTGTGGTTTCAGAGAGGAGTTCAGGTTTCTTAAATCTAAGACAGGGCATATTCCTGATACCTTCTGGACGAGAAAAAGAGGGGAATATACCCCCTGACCCTGCTCTTCTCTCGGCACTGGTACAATAGTGTGAAGAGCGAGTAACCAAAACCCATGGTTACACCCACAGTGCCAGACTCTGAATCCTTACCTATTCACCCTATTGTCTCAGCCCAGTTGAAGTTACTGAATCTTTAGTTGCTCCTTGTGTCTCGGTTGACGTCCTGCAGACATACAATTTATACTAGACCCAGCTGCCCCAGTTTAGGTGAACTACAGCCAACATTTTCCCAGCAATTCAGTAAAAAATTATCAAACGCTTAAATTCTGAGTCACAGGAACCCTCCAAGATCAGGGATTAAGCTCAGTTTCCTCACTACCATGGGTTTGAGGCAAATCCAAAGGGTTCAAGATTTGCTCTCAGCGAATTTATGTGCAGATTCACCCAGAATAACTTTTTTCAAACCATAATGCACTGTATGGCCTTTGAACTATGGGTAGCAGGCCTAAAATAATCAATAAGAGGGCTTTTAAATAAACCACCCCCTCATTATAAAATAGAGGCACAGGGCAGCCACAGTGTCCGTGTTCTGTAAGTTGCTGTTGCAAAAGGATAGGGAAAGCTGGCAAACTACTTATGGAGAGATTAGGGCTAGTTAGGTAACTGTACTTTATTTCTGACTACTAGTCCTTTGGGCAACCAACCCCTTTGCTGCCTTTTTTTGTGTTTTTATCATTGGGGGCTTTTTTGTCCATATTTTTATTTTGTGGTTATTTGAGGACAGCAGTCACATTTAGCTGCTGTCCTGTCTATAGCATGTTTTTTGTTTGCTGCAAGGCTTCCTTTAAAAAATTGGCTTTTTTCAGAGGGGAAGTATTTTTTACGTTTTTTAGGTTTGATATGCTGAAAGTGCAGCATTGACTTGTGACTGAACAACTGCTCTTGGTACTGTCCAATGTTTGCAGTATACAGCTGAAAGAAGAGTATGCACCTAAGCCACATTAAGTTATCTCGGTCACATTCAGGGCACTGCTATCCTCTGTAAAAATAAATGTTAGGCATACACAGGTTAGGTCTATTATCCCTGATTAAACCTGTCCTGCTACTGACCAATATTACACGACTATAACATCTGCGGTCTCTTAATTCTTGCAGAATAACACTTTCCTGTACACTGTCTCTAGCACATTTCTGCCTATTATCACTGCTTAAAACTGTCCTTCTACTGGCCAATTTTATACTGCTGTATACTTTGCAGTATTTTAATTCTTGCAGTAAAAACCCTGCCTGTGCTCTTTGTCTCTAAATTTGGGCCTAGCCTTGATTGTTAAGTTATGCTGCTCTTGGCCAAAGTGAGGGTGACAGATCCCTCAAAATAGACAAATGTCAACCTTAATTTACCTCTAGGAGGAGTCCAAGTGACAAAACATGCTCTAGAATTCGTACACTTACCATTGTGGAAAACTGTTGGAATTTTTCAGAAAGAATGTGAATTCAGGCAGCCAGGCAAAGTGAAGTCTTGTTTTCAAGACTTTTGTTTTGGCTCGCTAGACTTTAACAACATTCATTGACTTTGTTCACGATGTGATGATGAAAATTATGTTCAAGTGCTTGAATCTTTTAATGTAGAATTTAAAGGAAGAATCAGAACTCCTGTCAGGTTTTCGCTGCTACCTGGAGCACGGTTACAGAGATTGACTTTACTTCCTGTCCTGCTACCAATGGTTTTACAAGACAGGAATAGAAATGCTTTTCTTTAGCAGAATAGGGGAAGTTGAAAATCCCTGTCTATTGAAACCAATGTCAGAAAAACAGGAAGTAATGCCGTGTACAAACGACCGTTTTTCTCGTCAAGAAAAAAAACATTTTTTCCATTTGACGAGAAAAACGATCGTCTGTGGGCATTTTGTCGTTTTTTCGACGAGAAAAACGGCATTAAAAACGACGAGAAAAATTAGAACATGTTCTAATTTTTCTCGTTGTTTTTTTCCGACATTTTTCCGTGGCAGTTTTTCCATAGGGAAACACTGCCGCGGAGCCCACAGACGGTCGTTTTTCTCGACAAGAAAAAAAATGACGTGAAAAACGACCGTGTGGGGAACAAGCCGTTCCCTCGTTTTTAATGTCATTATTCACGGCGGTTTTTTAACCGCCGTGAATAATGATCGTGTGTACGCGGCATAAGGGTTACAACGATATTAAACCTCCAGTTTTAAGCACCTTCGGCAGCTGATATTATTTACAGAGTATGCATTCTTTATCTTTATCCCAGTTTAAGCTGGTGCCATGACCGCTGTCCCAGATTTCCTGTCTCAGGCTGTTTCTCTTATAGAGACAACCATGCAGGAACTAGAGTTGTGCCTCCCTACACTATGTAGTTCAATAGAAACACAGCCACATAGGATAGCAAGGCACTCCCCGCTCTTCTCCCCCTTTCTCCAAGCCAACAGACTTACTCAATAGTGCACTGTCAACTTTTACCCATTGCCTGTGAAGTCTGGAAGTTCAGAGAAGTAACACTGAGAGAGCAAGAGCCAGCAGTATTGAAAGCTTTAAACATCAAATGTTGTGGTAAGATATTTGACGAATAGTTTACAGGGGTATGTTTTTTGTTTGTACTCAATGTGATAAACAAAATAATGCTGAGGGGTTAACATGAATGGAACCTTGGGTAGCAGTAAAAATCGGACTGAAGTTGTCCTTTTGGCTTTACATAAACTCTAATGCCCTGTACACACGATCGGATTTCCGTTGGAATAAAATCCGATGGAATTTTCCGTCGGAATTCGGATGAAGCTGACTTCCATCAGTCTTGCATACACACTATCAGACAAAATTCTGACCGTCCAAAACGCTGTGACGTACAACGCGTACGACGGCACTATAAATTGGAAGTTCAAATCCAATGGCGCCACCCTTTGGGCTGCTTTTGCTGATTTCGTGTTACCGCGTGTTAGTAAAAGTTTGGTGATAGCCGATCCGCGCTTTTCAGTCTCCATGCTTTTCAGCTCGTTACAGCATGACGAATGTGCTATCTCCATTACGAACGCTAGTTTTACCAGAACGAACGCTCCCGTCTTCTAATTTAGTCTGAGCATGCGTAGATTTTTCTCCGATGGAGTTCCACACAGACGATTTTCCTAATGTTTTTTTTTTCCATCGGAAAAATTTATAACATGTTCTATTTTTTTACAACAATGGAAAAAAGTCCGATGGGGCCCACACACGATTGGTTTTTCCGATGAAAAAAGACCATCGGAAAACCCGATCGCGTGTACAGGGCATTAAGGTATAACTCCAGCCATTTTTTTTTTTACGTTTTGGACTGAATATGGAAGAGTAAGAACCTATGTTGCATTTTTATAAATTTTTCTGTAGCCATTGTGAAGTTCATTTTTTTTGCTCACTTCCTGTGTGGTCTCCAGGGGGGTGTAGGGGGTAGTACAACATTTTTTTAAAGTCTACAACCCCACTGGTGAAATTACATTCCTTACTCTGTGGTCACTAGGAAAAAAGTGAGGTTTATTCCCCCTAAGGGCTCTTTCAAACAGGTGGTAAGTAGGGTTGCCACATCATCCTTTCCAGGACACACATTAATTACACAGGTTCTGTGGCTGATTAAGATGGTAATTAAACTCTCTTGGTGCCTTACCTGCATTAAATCAGCCTCAGAACTCGTGTAATTAATATGTGTCCTGGATTAAAGGGATGATGTGACAGCCCTAGCGGTTCCATGGTGGATCACTTTTTAGAAGGCAGTATAGCAGAACTACTGCCTCTTCCTGATGCCTGTTTTTTTTTAATTGTTGATTGGCAATTTTACATTGTAGGACTGTACCAAAACTAAAAAGCAAGCGTTTGGCTCATGGCTCATGGTTGCAGTACTGCCCCACTGATCTCAACACACAAGTTTTACCAAGGCCATGAAGCAAAGCATCGCGACCACAGCCTGTGTACAGCCCTGTACAGTCCTTCCCCACTCTAACCAAAACCATTAAAGTGGTAGTAAACTGAAGAATTGGATAATCCGCTGACAGGCAAGATATTTATTACAGAAGAGACCCTAGAGGTCATAAACATTCCCCCTGCCTGTCAGTGGGTAAAGTGATCTGAGCTGCACATGCACAGCTTAGATCACATTTTCGTCCCGAACCGTGTGTTGCGACAATGTGACTTCCGTGCACATGTACGGGAGTGATATCACCTTGGTTCGGGTGAAGATGTAAGCTGCCCAGGGATCGGGGAGAGCCCTAACAGTGCAGAGCTGGAGGGCTCTGTTTATAGGTAAGTCTGTCATAATACTCTATTACCAAAAGGATTGGGACGCCTGCCTTTACACACACATGAACTTAGTCTGAGTCTTAAGCCCCGTACACACGGTCAGACTTTTTGCCAACAAACTTCATTTTGAGCAAGTTTGCCAAAAAATCCGACCGTGTGTACGCTCCATCAGACAAACTTTTTTGGTTTTCATCTGACAAAAATTCGGTCTGCAAACGGACACATTTTTGGCCAACAAAAGTCCGATGGAGCAAAGTTCGACCGTGTGTACAGAAAACCATCGGACTTTTGTCCGATGGACAAAACAAATAATGTTAAAATCAAGCAACAATAGCAGAAGTTGACCAAAGGGTGGCGGTAAAGAGCAGAAAAAACACGTGATGTTGGAAAAAGTTTTGGGAAAGTTTGCAGAAAAGTCCTGTGGTGTGTATGCTATGGGTGTGCCCGGCTAACTCCGTTCGGACAAAAATCCATGGAAAAGTCCGATGGAAGTCCGACCATGTGTACGAGGCTTTAGTCTGTAGGGTTCACTATTGAGTTGGCCCACCCTTTGCAGCTATAACAGCTTTAACTCTTCTGGGAAGGCCGTCCACAAGGTTTAGGAGTGTGTCTATGGGAATGTTTGACCATTCTTCCAAAAGCACATTTGTGAGGTCAGTGACTGATGTGGACAAGAAGGCCTGGCTTGCAGTCTACGCTCTGTGCAGGCCAGTCAAGTTCCTCCACCCCAAACTCACACATCCATGTCTTTTTGCACCTTGTTTTGTGCACTGGTCCAAATCATTTGGTAGGGGGGATTATGATGAGGGGTTGCTTTTCAGGGGTTGGGCTTGGCCCCTTTGTTCCAGTGAAGGGAACTCTTAAGGCATCAGCATACCAAGACATTTTGGACAATTTCATGCTCCTAACTTTGTGGGAACAGTTTGGGTATGGCCCCTTCCGGTTCCAACATGACTGTGCACCAGTGCACAAAGCAAGGTACATAAAGACATGGATGAGCGAGTTTGGGGTGGAGGAACTTGACTGGCCTGCACAGAGTCCTGACCTCAACCCGATAGAACCCCTTTGCAATGAATTCGAGCGGAGACCTTCTCGTCTAACAGCAGTGCCTGACCTCACAAATGCGCTTCTGGAAGAATGGTCAAACATTCCCAAAGACACACCCCTAAACCTTGTGGACAGCTTTTCCAGAAGAGTTGAAGCTGTTATAGCTGAAAAGGGTGGGCCAACTCAATATTGAGCCCTACGGACTAAGACTGGGATGCCCTTAAAGTTCATGTGCGTGTAAAGGCAGGTGTTCCAATACTTTTGGTAATATAATGTATACTAGTATGCAGTGCATACTAGTACATTATAACTTAAACCTGCAGTAGAGTAAATTTTTTAATTTTTTACAAAGACATTACTAACTGTGTTTTGTCTGGAGTTGGGCTTTAATATAGCAAGTAGAGAAAATGACATTTCATTGCGGAAATTCTTAACATGTGACTTCAGACCAGAGTTTTTTTTTTTTTTAAACCAAAACTGTAATTTTCCTTTAGAAAGAACAAACTTAAAATTAAATTCCAGGACTAATTTCCACGACATATTCTGGGTTGTGGGCCAAACATGTTAATTATGCTGGGATTTTAATAGTATGCATAGCTGAATTATTAACTGTTACCCAGTACCCCGTGTGATTATGTTATCATTTTTTTTATTGCTTGTTCAGTAAATGAGAAGCTGAATAATCGTGGAATATATGCACATCCACTACCGAGAACAGTGATCCACGCTGCACATTTTCATTTAAATGTTTTGATTTAATGGTTAATTGTCATTTTATTGTTTGGAAAAAAAATGGTTTATACAGTATATACTACAGACGTTGACTAAAGTCAAAACTAATTTCAGCTGCTGTAGAAGGGAAAACTCACAAGCAAATATTGTTTGCGGGCTTTCAAATTATTTTACGTTTGAAGAAAAAAAAATTGTTCTAAAAAATAGAACATGACATTTTGTAGTCACAGCGTTGTTAAACATGATATTTTTCTCTTTTCTAGAATATATGATTGGCAATGGTTTCTGTGTACTCCAGTGTTTTCGGATTTCTGCAAGTTGTCATGGCTTGACAGGGCAGGCTGTTGTCCAGTCTATATTTCTAAATGTGTCTTCTTATTGTAACAGGGTGAAGTGGTTAAGCAAAAACCCGTTTACTGTTTTTATTTAGTTTGTTTTTTTATACTCCTGCAAAACCAAACATTTCCTGAAAATCTCTGCTTGATATGTAATTCAGCTTTGCACACAAAGTAAAACTCTTCTAGGAAGGTGATCTACCCCACGCCTATTATTCTTCAGCTCAGGAAGGCTAACTTTACAGCATAGGGATTCCGTAATTTGTTTTTCCGACACTTCAATTACCTGCTTATCATTATTTCATTTTCTGAGGGCTGTACAACCTTCCTATTCATGTTCCCCGGTGTGTATATATGCGTGTATGCTTGCTCCATGACAAATATAGATTACACTGGTGCAGCCACTTTTGCTTGTTTGCATTTTTTTTTCCCGCTGATGAGATTGTAGATCTGAAGGAACATATGCTGCTGCCTTTAGTGGGCATATCACAGATCCCGAGTCCAAAAATGGAATGGTCGTGTGATCCGACTAAGCTACATGAAGTCATTCATCAACCGTTTTATCAAACAAATTACATAAATAACCCTCTGTGTGCCAGAAAAATGCACTTGTATGACACGTCAGACATTGTTTCCTACGTATGAGATGATTAGTACATAATTTTTTAGCTGTAGTGTAAGGTAAATAACATTTTATATTGACAGAAAATGCAATGGGTTCAATTAAGATTGATGAGTTATGATTACATTGCTAATTATTTTATCTTGTGATAACTTTCTCCTAAAAATGTTTCAAGCTGAGCTTCTGGCAGACCGCTAAATACACAGATAAAATAGAAAACAAGAGCTGTTTTACCTGCCAAAAGATTTATACTTTTTACCAACCCAGTCCTGAGTTTTTTTTTATTCTTTATTTTGGGCTCATCAGGAACACAGATTTTGATGCACATCATATCGAACTGGGAGTATAGTAAATCCTTTACCCATACCAGAGTGTTATTCACATTTGTCACATAATGTCTGTTCACTGGTCATCCTTGGCTGCTGTTAAAGAACTCAGGCCATAAGCTATGCTAATGAAGTGTCCATCATTTTTCAGAAATAAACTCTAGGAAACAACTAGGGGTGAAGAGAGAATGCTAAAGCCTAGTACAAACGTTCAAAAAAAACCTCACAGCTTAAGTCAGAGCTGCTGTAATCTGACGTTAGTACAGCAATATCCCCTGATGTGCTTTTGTGTTCTGACAGGGGGGTGCCCCCCCACCAGAACACTTCATTGGCTGAGAGCACTGAGCGGGAGTCGGTCGGCAGACCATTTTCGGTAATGACCCTTTGACAGAAGCTGGCCAAACGGACCACTAGCCATACATACAGGCCGAAGGTTGACCGGTTTCTATTGAACTGGCCGTTGTCACCCGACATTCAGCCTGTGTGTACTAGGCTTTAGTAGAAGGGAATGACAAGGAACTAGGCAATACTAGAACAAAAAGATGGTTAGGAAAATGGGGTGTGGGGCAAGGGGGGTAGATATACTGTAAATAGGGAGTACAAAGACAAATGGGTAAGAGAAAAAAAACTTCTTAAAACAGTGGAGGTGGTGCAAAGTGGAAAAACATCAGAGGCACTGCCAACCAGTGGAGGGACCGGGTTTTTGGGTCACAGTACATTGCCCTTAAATCATAGGCCACCAGCCAAAATATGTCCAGTCAGAAGTCAACATAGTTTTGTGCAATGAGGAGCAGGCGAAGCCTATCAATGGGATCCACGTGCTGTGGAACTGCTCTTCATGGTTTTCATTTTGATTGTTTTAGCTTTGTTATTATTGTAAAACCACAAATGAATGATAGGGGGTGCAGTTTGTTTCCACAAGGCTGGAATGCAGATGCAGCCTCATTAAGCAGATGAGCAGTCAGGGAGGATTTATAGCACTTCAATGGGACCTTTAACATGATGTAGATATATAGCAAAAATAAAATAGTCAGACTTTACCGGCACACGCAAATGCACAAATGAACACAATAAAGTTGCATAACGACCAATATGTCATAAAAACATAGCCTATATTATAGTAACTTGTTTATTCGTAATAAATATTTCAATATGATATGCATTTATATTCCATAAAAATTATAGCCTGCGGAGATAAGTCCTCGTGGGCCAAAGCATTTCACATTTTGCCTATACAGGACTTATAGAGGAAGATTGCAGTGGTACAGCTATGTTTCATAATGAGGGGAGCTCCCTGTGTTGGTGTCAGGTCACCTGAAGCCAGGTGACAGATGTACACCATTGGGGTCAGGAGTGCACCGCTAAGGTAGTGAACCCTATGGCTGACTGCTGCGGATGGAACTCTGGGTGGTTAAGGAAGGCAGGTCCACTGGAGCACAAACAGGGATCCCACAGGGAGCTAGAGCCTAAGATTCCCCAGGGCGCGGAGTCTAAGATCCAGCAGGTGTTCACCAGAGCCTCTAGTGGTGAGGATGGACTGGGCTGCAACTGGATCCAGGTCACGGCCCCCAGAGGCCCCCAGCTCACGCTCACAGTAGGCTATAGAGGATAGAGGGGAAGCAGCAGGTCAGGATACAAGAGATAGTGAGGGGATAAGCCAAAGGTCGGGGCGTCTAGCAGACAAGGATAAACAAAGGACACGCCAAAGGTCAAGGTCACGAGCAGACAGGGATAGTCGAGAACAAGCCAAGATCGGTAAAACAGAGACAGACGTAGCACACGGCAAGCAGGAACCCAAACACACAATAGCTTAACAAACAACGTTGATCAGCCCGGCTGGCTTGCAGTGCACAGGTTAATATAGTGTTCCCTGATAGGGCCTGGGGTGGAGCCATACTTAGAGGAGAGATTATTTAAGCGGCCAGGTGAGAGCGGCTGGCCTCCTAATCTGAGAACATGGAGAGGTAAGCTGAGAGACAAACATTACTGCATAACCATGACAGTTGACACCAAAACATAAACAAGGCAGGCAAAGGGAGGGTGATGGCACAGCATACAAGCAGATTTATCTAAAATGTTCTACAGAGAGAATGTTCTACACAGAAATAAACTCCAAAATGTACGATGGTTTTAAAGGAAGGCAATTCTAGCACCAGAGACAAAATGGTGTCACTCTCTTGTGTAATGGCAGAAATATACAGACCCTATATGATAGATTAAGCTATGTCTCCTGGCTCAATTTTCAACATGATTTAAACTATGTAAAACTAAGCAACTGGTATGTATCCACCAGTAGTCCAAACCTAGTGGCATAGATGGAAGGAAAAAAATTCAACAATGGGATTCCACCATTACTCCCCTTTTAGTACTGCCAGAAAATGTGCACAAAGTCCAGGATTCCTGGATGATGTAGATAGTAAACAGGTTTTGTCACTAGATATATGAATATAAACTGAATTGAAGTCCCTGATTCTGACTGATATCTCCAAAGTATATTTGGGACTGTGGGGACATTTAATTAAGAAGCGTTGAATGTCAGAAATTTTTACCCATG
The DNA here is from genome assembly GCA_029206835.1 of Rana muscosa. Classification (NCBI taxonomy): domain Eukaryota; kingdom Metazoa; phylum Chordata; class Amphibia; order Anura; family Ranidae; genus Rana; species Rana muscosa. The sequence goes on along the minus strand of CM055116.1, from coordinate 928,146,101 downwards.
TTCCTGAAATCCATTAGCGATAGAGAACCTGTGCACTTTTGGTTTTCACTTCTGTGAGGGAAACTTGAAGTTCACATTGCCATGTGTACGTATGTAAGGTGGTATATATCCCTCTGGCGGTATGATGAGGGTCTTAAAAAGAAAGGGTTAGTAGATGAGGTGTGGAAGTTACATCCTGACATAATATCTCAAAAGTGGAGAAAGGTCTAGAGAGGCAATGTTGTTCTGGTAAAGTCCCTAAAACATGTTGAAACTGATATACAGCCAAAGTATCAGTCCTGAGTTTTATACAGCTCTGCGCCACAACACAATTCTGTCTGGTAGGAGAGCAGACCTAATCTTACTCTATTGCAGATTACAGGTCTTGTTTCCATCCCTTCCCTGTTAAATGACAGTGTTAGAAGAGTCATAAGCCCCTCTCCTCTCCTGTCCTGATGTACCTCCTGCTCTGATTGGCCGTGGCAGTGCTCATTTGAGTTGCTAGATAATGGTAATTTCAAGCTGCCCTGCCTCCTCTATCCCTCATTGGTCATTTCACTGTTGCATTCTATTTGAATGCCATAAGCCCAGAGATCTGGGCTTGTGCTAGTGTTTGCTCCCTGGCTCCCTACCAGTCACGCCTCATTTGTCCCTGCCTGGCAAATTGTCTGGGATGCCCTTGTTGCTGACCTCTGCCTTAAACTTTTCTTTTCGGTTGCTTCTAGGCTTGACCTTAAATTGATTAGGCTTGCCAGCTACCTGCGTTGACCTCAGACTCTTAATTGGATTACATTTGCCTGCTACCTGTCCTGGAACTGTTTTCTGGGGTATGATACCTGCTACAAGACAGTAGCTGGTAGCATAAGACCACTACCAACCTCTGGACTCTGGCACAGATGCACTTCACAGCAACCACAAACCTTACCTGACAAGCTTAGGCTACAGGTACCCTTTCCTGTTATCTTCGCTCAGTCCCAGTGCTGTCTGGACAGGAATTATAGCAATGTGTACTATGACCTTGGATCAACCAAGTACACTTAGGCCTGCGTGCCCTAAAGGAGCAGGGGTTGCTAAGGGCAAAGAAAGCACTTGCTTACTATAGTTCCAGACATTGGGCTGAATTTCACAGGCAGGGAAAGGAGAAAGCTCAGCTCTCTCATAACATGCTTATTGCACTGCAGCATAACTGATTGGCTCATTGTACCCAGTCTGAGCTCTGCTGAGCAATGTCTGCAAAAGGCTGATACCAAGCCAAACTCCGGTACTTACACTGCTTATATTTATTGAAATGGCTGTATTAATGATAAAAGAGCTGAAAATAATTTATATACTTTATAACTGCCCAGAGTTCAGCTTTATTTCACAAACATGAATATCAGCAAGATGTGTAATTTTTATTTTTCACATAATGTGAACATTAATCTGTTGAAAGTTGTATTCTAAAATTATATTTTATGTTGTGAAATCTTAGTTTATCAGTGATAAATTATCTGTCCCTCAAATGGCTCTTTTTTCTGTTCTCCTTCAAAGACATATATTGATTTTAATAGTTATCACCTCCCTGAAGCTGGTGTTATTTTAAGGGGTGGTAACTAGTGTGGTAATCTTTGTAATTTGACATTTATATTTCATCATAAGGGTCATTAACATAATACCGACTAGTGTTATAATAGCACTAGTAGTGATAAAATTGTACTGCATACAGAGCTTACTTCATAAAACGTTTTGTGTAGTTTGTGAACTGAGAATTAGGAGATATGAGGTAGGTCAAATGTGGTGTTAAGGAAATTGCATCTAAACAAGAAAAATAAAGTATTGTTAATTGAACTCAAGGTCTCTTTTAAATTAGGTTAAAATTAATTAAAGGATTTTGGAGGAACTGCGCTCCCTCCCTTTTGCAATTTTTATTACCCCCTTGCCTTGAATGCTGGGCTGTCTACAAAAAAACATACTCAGCCAACCATTGAATCCAGCTTTGTCTGGTTTAAGCTGCTGCTCCATCTCAACACTCGTGGGTCCTGTGCCACCATGTTCTCATGTGATGTTACCAGGAGACCAGCTGTCTCTCCCTGGTTCTTTGAACCGGCCCCCTGATGAGGCATGGTGGTGAGTTCCCAGAAGCCTCCTGAGATGTGTATCAGTATCCTGTTAGGCTTCAGGCAGAAGTAAGACAAGAAAGTAAGAAGTAACTGAGACCCACAGAAAAGGCATTTAAGCCCTCAAGATTAGAGTTGAGCGGACACCTTGATGTTCGGGTTCGACGGGTTCGGCTGAACTTCAGAAAAAAGTTTGAGTTCTGGACCGAACTTGACCCCAACTTTACCCCGAACCCGAACCCCATTGAAGTCAATGGGGACTCAAACTTCTGAGGACTAAAAAGGCTCTAAAAAAGTAATGGAAAGGGCTAGAGGGTTGCAAATGGCAGCAAAATGTTGTTAAGAGCATGGGAAGTGCTCTGCAAACAAATGTGGATAGGGAAATAACTTAAAATTACATAAAAAAAATAAAAAAATTAAAAAATATGCTGGAGGCCCCCTTTTCAGCAGAAGAGGTACAGGAAGTCATTAAGAACCTCAGAAACTCAACGTCACGATGCCACACATATGGTGGGAATGCCCCAGAATACGCCCTTTCTGGAAAACATTATTCAATTTAATGGATAAGCTAGTGGGAAAATCAAATACTTTGAAATAAAAATGTAGCGGGGTGCTAAATTTAAGGGAAGTATTTGAGTGGTAAATAGGCTCAAACACCCTAATTCTGTAGGATTCATGGATCATTTTGTCCTCGGTGGACAGTATTGGTGTGCAGTTCCCTGCGGCCTACAGGTGGCGCTGCCATGGTAGGCTAGGGTTGAACCACCGATACATTGCTGTGCCTTTTGTGTCCCCTCTTGGCAGTAGTACAGCGGGGCGGGGAACCTGCTGTGCATGCCGGGAGAGGATATAAAAGGGGGAGACGCCTCCTGATCAGGGTCCGAGCCCCAGGCAACTTTGGCCTGGGGGCTGATGTCCAGTGGGGTCCGCGCCCAGGTGCCTTCGGCCTGGGTGCACGTGTTCCTGTTCCATCTCGGGCACCTTTAGCCCGGGGTGAGGTACTATCCTGGAGTTCCTGCTGCCCTGGGTATGGAGGCCTAGGGGTGGGAGTAAAGCCTGGGGTCCAGAGCCTTCGTCTGGAGTCCGCTAAGGGTCGAGGAGTCTTTGGGTGCCGCCTCTTGTAGGGGACCCGGTTCCAGGGAAGGGAAGAACCTTCCGATGGCCCGATGCTGGAGGCACGGTGAAGGAAGGGTCTGTTGACTCCCTGGAGAGATGTCTTCCCCTTGATATGGGCTAGTTCTTAGAAGGAGAAGCTCAAGGTCATCCTGACTGTATCAGAGGCCTTATTCACCCGGCCCGTGGCAGGGGCCTTATACACCCTGGTCTGTGGCAGAGACCAAAGTTCTCCAGGTCTGTGGCAGGGGCCTTGTACACCCGGTCTGTGGCATAGACCAACCTCACGGTCTGTGGCAGAGACCGTGCGCCTAAAACTGTTTGAGAAACCTAAGCAGTGAAGTGAATGTGCTACATTTGTGCCTGGACCTCCTCCACACCTTAAGCTGTCCTGTTTCTTTGCTCTAACCTTTTCTATCCGAGTACAGTTTATTTTGCCAAGAAAGAATAAACTCAGAGTTGTAGTTTCAGCTGGTGTAGACATTGACTTTACTGGGAATTCAAGGACTTGCCTCTACTTACAGTAGAGGTGAGAATCATCCTCTGGAGGAGTTTTGACTACGGATGTGGACACGGCCCGTCAAGTACACCGCTCAACCTCTTTATACAGGAGGGTACGGGCTGGTAGTGCGGTGCACCTTTCTCCCTCCTGCGAGGAGCCAACAACATAAAGGCAGGTAAGGGGGAAAGGATCTGTGCGCTACAAAAAAATAAAATAAAAATGATAATCTTTAACCTAGGAGGACGAGGTCCATATGGAGTAGGAGGTTGAGGTGGCGGTGGATGTGGCTGTGTAGGTGGAAGTGGCGGTGGAGGAGGATGAGGTAGCCAACACTGGTTCAAAAATAAAACAATGGCTGGGTAAGGCCGGTGATGTGTCGAATTCTGTCCCCCGTCGGATAGTGTCCGCCCTGTACTGCGTGGTGAGTCCAGGTTCAAGCCACACCCTCCGAGGTTCAAGCCGAGCCAAGCGAGGCCGTGCCCGAAGCGTGGCGATCGAAGCGAGCCCGTCAGGGGCCCTGTTACTATGTGCTACCGTATGTCCACTTGGATTGTGGGGCTTGAACCTGCACTCATTGCGCAGGCGCCGTTCATCTTTGGAGATTTCGTGAATCTCCTTGTCCTCGGAACTGCGCAAGCGCTGCGCCTGTGCAGTACGGGCCGGACACAATCCGATGGCAGAAAATGCTATTCAAAAAAAATGTTTTTGTCCTACAATTATTTTTTTAGGATAGCACAGTAGAAGAAAAATATATAAATTGTTTATTTCACACAGCTCCAGATATGCAGAAAACACTGCAAAATATTTTTTATGGCCCTAAATCGGTGTTTTTGGAAGAGCACAACACACCCACAGTACGTAAACGCTGTATCTAACAGCTACAGAACTGCAGAAAATGCTATTCAAATTTTTTTTTTTTTTTTAGGATAGCACAGTAGAAGAAAAATATATAGAAATTGTTTAGTTCACACAGCTCCAGATATGCAGAAAACACTGCAAAATATTTTTTTTGCCCTAAATGGGTCTTCTTGCAAGAGCACAATACACCCACAGTATGGAAACGGTGTATCTCACACCTACAGCAATACAGAAAATTCTATTAAAAAAAACGTTTTTGCCCTAAAAAAAAATTTTGAATTAGCACAATACAAGAAAAATATATAAATTTGTAAATCTCACACTTGCATATATGCAGAAAACACTGCAATTTTTTTTTTTTTGCCCTAAATGGGTCTTTTTGCAAGAGCACAATACACCCACAGTATGGAAACGGTGTATCTCACACCTACAGCAATTCAGAAAATGCTATTAAAAAAAAAGTTTTTGCCCTTAAATTTTTTTGGAAATAGCACAATACAAGAAAAATATATAAATTAGTAAATCTCACACTTGCATATATGCAGAAAACACTGCAATTTTTTTGTTGTTGCCCTAAATGGGTCTTTTTGCAAGAGCACAATACACCCACAGTATGGAAACGGTGTATCTCTCAACGTAACATATGCAGTGCTGGTGCACTGAGCTTGCAGATAAAAGTTAGATTTTCTCTGACACTGGGCTCATGGCAGTGTAAAAAGACTGTGCACTGCAACACAAACAGGTAAACCTATGCAGATCGCTGAGTTATTAGATCTCTGAATCTGGACTCCTATATAAATCTCTCTCCCTGAAAGCACCAACAGGAACCTTGCCCTAAACTGTCTCTCTATCTTTTCTCTCAGATTGCAGAATCAGGACTAACTCATGTATTTCAATCTCTCCCTAATAAGCAACAGCAGCCAGGAACCTCTCCCTATTCTGTCTAGCAGAGTGACGTGCTGTGCTGTGTGCCTCTAGCTTATATAGAAGCTGGGTCACATGCTGCACTGAGCTGGGTCACATGCTGCACTGGCCAATCACAGCCATGCCATTAGTAGGCATGGCTATGATGGCTTCTAAGGGCACACCAGCTAAACAAAAGGTGATTGGCTGCCCCCTGAAGCTTTTCTAAATGCGCCATTACATCGCCGAACACCGGACCCGAACCCGAACATACACGCAATTGTTTGGGTTCGGGTCCGGTGCCCAAAAAATCAAATGTTCGGTACGGTCCCGAACTTTACAGTTCGGGTTCGCTCAACCCTACTCAAGATGCGAAAAAAGTAAATAATTACGGAGGGTAAAGGTCTGCATTAACTGTATTATGGCCTGCAGATAGGCAGGAAAAAAGAGTGTGAAGATGAATTGAGTTACAGTGATAATGTTTTTGTGCAAAAAAGATCACTACTTTAGTATGAAGGTGTTATTGGCTTAGACAAAACATTTGTTGCTTAACACAAGCCTTTGAATTTACTTATGGGATTCTGTATTCACTTTAAAGTTTCTAAATTGATAGCAGAGATGTAAATAGGATGCCTGCTTATGTGCTCACATAGCTTGTAGAGGAAACAAAACTTTTGGATCCTTAACGGCTATGCAAACTGCTACAGGAACTACTACAGGATCTAACCTTGTGCTTTGCTTAGCCTCCTTTTTGCTATTGGGCTTCACTATTAGATTTTCAAAATGATAGATAGACTCTTTGACTAGTAGTGAGGTGTGAAGGCAAAGATGGCAAGGCCAAGTGACTTCAGTTTCCAAAATTGTTGTTTATTAGAGCACCCTGGGGGTTGGGCTCTCAGTGTGCTACAGAATCAGACGTATGTGAAAATAGATGCACGTATCTTCAGGTGCCTGCTAAACATCTGTGCTATTTGTTTTGCAAGATCAAAGTGGCCTTGAATTTATGTTTTTTTTTATTTTTATTGTATATTTTTTTAAATGGTAATTTAACTATAACTGATGATTTAGTTTGTTGGTAGATGTTGATGCTTAAAATTGAACCAATCATGATTTTAATATGTATTAAACCTTTCTTTACAAGAAAGGCAAAAAGATGGGGGGGGGGGGGTCACCCATCTAAATGTAGGCTGTTTATTAAAATGACTCAATTAAAATAATAAAATGCACTAACTGCATCTGCAGAAAAGTTGGCATATCTGTGTGTGGAGAAATCACAGTGCCCTAGCTCCTCCTTTGCGTTCAGCAGGCAATGGCTAGTCTGTGTGCAGAGATCAGCAGGTAAGCAGCTGGTGTTTCTGCAGAGTGTTGAGATGGGAAGATGGTCAGGCTATAGCATGGAAAGCAGGGGGGTGGGATATAGCATGGAAAGCAGGGGGGTGGGATATAGCATGGAAAGCAAGCTGCCTTCCATGGTTGAGCAGTTTCCTGGAGTTTTCGGCAATTTTCAGAAGTACTCAACGATGATGTCAGGACATTGGGGTGTGGTTATTCCCTCCTTGGTTTAACAAAGAGGTTGAGCTTGTTGTTCCGAAACACGTAACCATTCTCCCAATGTCATGACGTTCTCGTGAAGTGCTCACAAAGATTGTGAAAAGCACGAGGAAGCCGCTCAACAGCGGAAGGTGGCTTGTGTTCCACCTTATAGCCTGGCAGTATTCCCGCCAAACACTCCAGCTTCCTACCAGCTGCTTACCTGCAAAAACACCAGCTGCTTTCCTGCCAATCTCTGAACACAGACCAGCTGCTGCCTGCTGAACTCTACACAGAGGAGCTAGGACACTGGGATTTCTCCACACTTAGATATGCCTACTTTGCTGCTGGTGCAGTAAGTGCCTTTTATGATTTTTATTAATTCATTTTAATTAAAAGCCTACATTTAGATGGGTGCGCCCCCTTCTCCTGTTCTTAAATCCACATTATAGGTAACTCATGACCTATTTTGGGGAGTAGCACTATATTTTACCCATTGGCAATTGCCCTTTGGACCTCTTCTAGTCTTTTATAGGCTCTTCCCACACCCCTCATACTCATAGGTCACTGACAGAGCTATAGTACACTATTTCTCCATTTGATTTTTCTTACGTCTCCTTCTGCTGTAAAATTATGTATTTACTATTCCTGTTGCTAGCCCCACAACATACAGTAACAAAAATCTTTTCAACAGCGTCCAAAGGAGTCCAAAGAGATCAATAATTTGGTTAGCGATTCAAGTCCCAAGCATTCGCCAAAAACCATAAACCAGTTTTGGGTATAACGGTTCTTTGACAGCTGACTATTTAAAATCACGTTTGCAGTTTTATTGAACCTGATGAATATAAGATATATATAATATAATAAGATATAAAACTTTAACTGACAAAATGATACCTGTCAAGAATCAAAAATGATTATTTTCTTCTTTTTTTTTTAGAATCTCAGAGGCAAACCAGTACAATGATTATATGATTTCAGCAGCCAGTTATATAATTTCTTTGAAGGTAGAACCACCCCCATACCTGTGTCCAAACCTTTCTGGATCTCCTCTCATAACTATTCAACTGAAACATATCTTGGTAAGTAAAGAACAATTGTATAACCTAATGCATTGTCTGCTTGATAATAATAACACATATCAAAGTGCTGAATTTTGATAAAACCTTATAGATAGATGGATACTGTACAGACATATACTTCAGAGAGCTGGAGCATGAGCAGTGAGGAAATAGGTCAATATGGAAGCCTATAAAGAGTAAGAAATACAGACATTTGATAATTATTCTCAACCCAGCTGAATTCCATAGAATTGCACAGAATTCCACAGAACGGGTATAACTGTAGAAATACCATAGTCCCCAGAAATCCTTTTGCTTTCTTGAGATAAAAGTTCACCATGCATGATGACATGCATGTTCACAGAGATCTGTTACATAGAGGAAAAGAATTGATGGATTAATGGCTCATTACTCATTTGATTAGTAGCTTTGAAGTACTGATTGCTATATATCAACAATTTGCATCTAATTATGCAGCACTCATTATTCTACTCTGTCTATTTTATATAATCAATTGTCATTATAATTAGACAGCACCTTATCTTGTCACATGTATGCCAGATATAGTCAACATTCGTAATCCTGTAATGTACATGGTCTACATGTATGGTTTATGCATTTTTTACTGTCGTGAATATTACATTCACCTATATATGGTACAATCTTTTAAGAAAGTTGACGTCACTTCTTGACGTGATGTGACATGACTGCTGATGTAGGTGTCAGTTACTTTTCTGTAATATTGACCTGACAATATTCGAAGAAGGGGTTAACACAGTGGAATTCCTCATTAACAATCCAGCAAGATTTTAGGGAAGGGCTGTGAAAGGACATTTTGTTTAGTTTGGGAGTCGTTCAGTATTGAAGTTTTATACAGTCCAATATGTACACTTCTACACTGGTTATAGAAATACCAGATTTCTTTGTTTGAGAAACTTCCTATGATTTACGATCACTGTTAATATAATCCCTATGCTTCGCAGGAAAGCCAATAATCTTTTCATTCACTCTTCACCATCTAAATATAGAATTCATTATAAAAGAACTGTAAAGCAGATAGACCTAACTTTTTCAAATACAGTTTAACATTTATCAAGCTGCAATTAGGTTTGCATAAAAGATGTACAGTACACAAATTTTGATAACTAGACCCAGCTTCCTACTAAGTACATCAGAGATTGAGCCTGTAGGGCAGGCATGTCCAAAGTCCGGCGTTACGGTTTCAGGCGGCCCGCCTGGTAATTTTGCCATGTATATCTTCTCTGGGCCCCAAAGATCTCGCAGTGCCAGGGCCACAAAAGATGTACATGCTGGCTGCCTCAGAGGGGACAGGGAGGGGGGCGGGACGAGTGACGTACATACAGGAGTATTTCCTGTTTGCATGGCAGCCTCTGTAAAAGGACGTCCTGTCTCTTGCGCTGCCATTGCATGACTGTTCTGTCCATCATAGGAGGCAGGACTTTCTATTAAAGAGGCTGCCGAGAAAACAGGAGTTTCTCCTGTATGTCTGTTGGTGCTCGTCGCGCCCCCTCCCCATCTCCTCCAAGGCTGCAGATGGGCATGAATCAGGCTGCACTGATGGCAATGGTGAGTCTGCATTTGGGACAACGTGTCGGGTGCTGCATTCGGGACAACGTGTCGGGTGCTGCATTCGGAACAGCGTGTCGGGTGCTGCATTCGGGACAACGTGACGGGTGCTGCATTCGGGACAACGTGTCAGGACAACGTGTTGGGTGCTGCATTCGGGACAATGGTGGGGCTGCAGATGAGCACCGATTAGGGTCCATTCATGGGCACTGACCCCTTTTTTGCTGCACAGTTTTTTATTTAAAAAATGTTGGGTTTTGACCCATGACTAAGTCACGTGACGTAACGCGTAGGGGGAGGAGCCTAGTCACGCTACCAGCGGTGTTCTACGGAACTGGAAGCAGGAGCTGTGAAGGAGATCGCTCTAACTGAGCTGAATTGTGGCGATATGTGCACAACCTTATCTACGGTCACGTGAGTGAGAGCATTGATTGAAATATCATTGCCTGCAGGTCATGCAGCGCTGCGCAATGATTTTTTCCTTTCTTTTCCTCCATGATTCATTTGTTTGTTGAAGCTACCGATCATACTGCTGAAGTCTGAAAACTGGCAGCCGCCCTGATTTGTTGAACAGCTGAAGGAGAGGAACATAGTGAGAAGTATTTAGCTGGGCAACATTAGGACTGGAAAGTGCATATGTGTGTTCTCAACCTGGGCTTTTTAGAAGCAGCCACTAGTCCATGTTAGTGAGGTTGATCAGTGTTTTGCACTAGAGCACTTTATATTTTGAACTTAGTTTGATTAATTCATCAATACCTGCACTGGATTTGTAGGTTGCACATTGTTTGTAGTTTTTTACTTATGATAGTGGTTCACTGTATTTCACATAAGGTTGATATAATAGTGCTTCAATATTACACATTTAATTACGGTTTTAGTTTTGAACACTTTTGATTGAGTGCAGCTTTATCATTTGGTTATCTTATGATTGATTGTTTTTCACATTTTCTTGCACAAATTTGTGCACCATTTTAGCGCTTCAGTACATCACTATTTTTATTTCTAGAATAAGGCTTGCCTATAGGTAGTGGAAATATCTCCTAAACGTGCGCCATTTAGGAGATATTTAATTTGTAGTCCGCCGAAAATGTTAATGGTGCATGCGCGGGGAAGAAACAAAATGAAGTGCCGTTTCTTCCCTAGCCTGTGCCGTTAATGGCGGCTCCCATGCGCATGCGCGGGAGTGACGTCACGTGGTTCCGGCAAATCACAGAGCCGGAGTCCACGGCCCGGAAGTAAGAGGGGCCAGAAGATGGACGCTGCCTACACAGGGGACATCACTGGATTCTTTTGCAGGTAAGGGTCACATAATGGGCTAGTATGCGATGCATACTAGCCCATTATGCTTTTCATTTGCAGGGAGCAAAAGAGGAAGTAAAACCCATCAGGGTTTACTTCCTCTTTAAGATAAATCTCTGAAACTTTCACCTTGTAATACCAGTTCACTGTGGAACTTCCCATTTTTTTTTAATATCCAGATAGGATTCTTTTAATAGGAATTACTTGCAAAAAAAGTAAAAATATGTTAAGGGGGAACAATAATAATTTATAATGACTTAGTTTTATTCATGTATATAGTTAAGAAGGCCAGTATGGTGGCCTGAATTTATGGGAGGAGCCCGGGGGGGGGATATTTAAGCAGCCCACTCGCCCATGCTCCTTGCCGATTCTTGGTGCGCAATACCCTCCCTACCTTTCCCTTTTTCAGGGAACTTCGCATCACATCCTTTGCCATAATCACCCATTACTTATCTTGGGTATGCCCCCTTTTCTTGGCATACCGACCAAACTACCAAGGCACACTTCAGGTCTTTTTATGTTGTAAGTCTTGTCGCGTGTTTATGTGATCCATGTCTATCTCGGTCATAGGACCACGACCATAAATAAATAAATATATATATATATATATGTGTGTATATATATATATATATATATATATATATAAATGCAGTACACAGTTTTATAAACCTATGAAAGTGGAGGCAGTCATTTTTGGACAGTACATATGCTTGCTTTCTTAAAACCTTAATCACAACAAAACCCCTTTCAAACTTGTGGGTTGTGGCAGCCCAAAACATTCTACAGTAGAGTTTATTGCACTGCAGTGCCCCACATTTTCATAATGAATGGACAGCCTTAATACGACGCACATTAATGCACGTGCATTAGCCCACCGCAAGTAAATGCTTAAGTGTAAATGGGCCATTGACGTCTATATGAATGAAAATAAAAGACACTGAGGTTGCTAATGATTGGTAGTAAAATGATTTTTTTTTAGCTCGAACTTATAATGTGGTTGTTAATGCTGACATATGTGTCTCTGCTTTGGGATAAGTATTCATCTTAAGGGTAGGTCCTCTTTATTATTTATATTTATATAGTACGGTATATTGATAAATTAACATTATATTCCTTTCCTTTGTCAACTAAAGTAGGAGGTATTGAAAGCTGCATTTGCTTTATACAAGCACCTTTGGGTGCTCATACTTCACACCTTTTAGCAGCTTTCCACTCAACACAGCCAGAGAGGATGTGCTGTGCGAATGTCAACCATGAATGTATACTGTCATATTTGTGCTGGGGGATTTAACTAAAAATTTTTTACCAAACAGACAGAACTGACTAACCTTCCTGGTTTCGTTACATTCAGAGTAAACAATGTAAATCTTCATAGAATCGCTCAGTTCAAGACCATTTTTGTCAGTTTAGTGTCATTAAGTTGACTAAGTAGAGGATTTGCAGCCACTCTACAGAGGCCCGTAGCATTTTACAGATCATTTCCTAAACTGGAGCATGACTGGAAAACTACAACAAAACAGTGATAACCATTATCACAAAGTGTCTATTTTTGTTATTGAACTTATAAATAAATTGAAATACCAGTATACACCCAACATCTGCCTTTCTACTCTAAAAGATGTTCATCAGTACAAAAACCAAATGTTGGCTGTTCCCGCAGAGTTGAAGTAATGTTCTCTCACGATGTCCTGTGTGCTCGTTTGGTGCTGGTGGACAGTTAAATCTGTTCAGTGATGTGAGAACTCTCCCGAAAAGAACAAAATAAATTATATAATTTATTAAAATCTTCATTAAGTCTTGGAAGGTATTTATGTTAGTTACTGACATGGTAAGACACCTAAGAAACTAGTCCCTGCTGTGATTTATCACTCTCATTATAATACGATATACTGTTACTACCATGATCATTATCTGATGGCTCAGCTTAGTTAAGTGAACTGTGATCTGGAACCGGCACAGCTGTGGCATATTATCTCACCTTGATATTATTATTTTTCTCTTTTCTTAATCTCTTCCTTGAAAAGTACATTTCATACTGCATCCCTGCATCCCTGCTCTCCAGTCTATACAACTCTGATAAACACACTTTAGTTTGTAGAAGAACATTAATTATTTTTTCATGCATGCTTTTTTCCTTATGTTTTTTCCTCAAGTATAATGGTATAATTGGGGCAGACCTTGTGAATTGATTACCAATAAAGTTGCAAGAAAAAGTCCTACTTGCCTAGGTCTGTGAACTTTATCCTGACACAATGAAGGGAGATTTAAACTGGAGTGTGCAAAATCTGGTGCAGTGTATAGAAACCAATCAGCTTCTAGGTTGCATTATCAAGACTTAATTGAACAAGCTAAAGTTGGAAGCTGATTGGCTACCAGTGTGTCGCAATCAGGGGTCAAGCTCGAAGACCAGTTGCAATAGCAGTAGTGGGACTACCACCGACCAGCAGGAAAAGTACACAGGCAGTAACCCTGGCAGATGACACAGGCTCATCTGAGATGTAGAGTCTAAGTACTAACCAATGTTCACCAGAGCTCCTGATGGTTGAGATGGATTTTGTTGTAATACCAGATAACGGTCCTCAGGATCGCCCCATCAGGATATAAGCAATCCAGGGTCCAGAAGTGGATAAGCAGGTAAGGATCAAACAGAAGCATACTCATTAACACAAGCCGAAGGTGAGTAAGGAGTAGTTGCAGGTTGGGATTAGACAGAAGCGTAGTTGAAGAACAAGCCAAGGGTCGATAACGAGTAGTAGCACAATATGGATGCAGCAGGGAAGATAAGTGCGAGATACTGGCTGAAGAGAGCACAATAATCTGGCAAACAGGCAGTGCAGAGACATGGCTTATACCATAGGTTCATGGGAGGACCAAAGAGTTCAAGGTTTAGCAGAGGCAAAGCAGGGTTGCCCAATGGATCAGAGAGAGCACCGTCTAGCATCTTAGAGTGTAAACAATGTACTGACAGGCTTGCCGGTTAACGTCTCTCTTTTCCTCACACAGACACAGCGTGGGAGGAAAAGACTGCCGATAAATGGAAAGTCTGTTTGCATGTGATCAGCTGTGATTGGACACATATGATCACATTGTATAGGTCCGATGTGATTGGCCCTTTACCATGATCTGTGATTAGCTGTGTCTGAAGGACACAACATTCACAGAGAGTGCCTGATGTGCACCCCAGGGGGCGTGCAGGAGACGGGATTCTAGGAGTACGTCCATGGATGCCCTCTCAGAACTGGTAGTCCGCACTGTAGCTGTCTTTTGGCTATAGCACAAGCAGGAAGAAATTAGGCCGAAGTTTAGGTAGGCATATTTTGCATAGTTACATACCTGGCCGATCTATATGGAAGCTGGAAATCACTGTAGTAGGCAATGCTACTACAGTAAATGGCACTAGCTTCTGGGTTCCATGCAAACAGCTGCCCTGCTACTAGGGATGAGCTTCGAGTTTGAGTCGAACTCATGTTCGACTCGAACATTGCCTGTTCGCCCGTTCGCCAAACAACGAACAATTTGGGGTGTTCGCGGCAAATTCGAAAAGTCTATGGGAGAAATCTAAAGTGCTAATTATAAAGGCTTATATGCAAGTTATTGTCCTAAAAAGTGTTCGGGGACCCGTGTCCTGCCCCAAGGGACATGTATCAATGCCGTTTTTTTAGGAGCAGTGATTTTAATAATGCTTACATTGAAACAATAAAAGTGAAATATTCCTTTAAATTTCGTACCTGGGGGGTGTGTATGATATGCATGTAAAGTGGCGCATGTTTCCCGTGCTTAGAACTGTCCCTGCACAAAGTGTCATTTTTGAAGGAAAAAAAGTCATTTAAAACTCACTCGCGGCTATTAATGAATTGTCGGCTTTTATCAATACATAGAAAAGTCATTGATAAAAAAAAAAAAAAAGCGTGGGGGTTCCCCCAAATTCAATTACCAGGCCCTTCAGGTCTGGAATGGATATTAAGGGGAACCCCGCCGCAAATTAAAAAAAAAAAAGGCGTGCGGTTCCCCCTAAATATCCATACCAGGCCCTTCAGATCTGGCATGGATTTTAAGGGGAACTCCACCCCAAATTTTAAAAAAAATGGCGTGGAGTCCCCCCAAAAATCCATACCAGACCCTTATCCGAGCACGCAACCTGGCCGGCCACAGGGGAAGAGGGGGGGACGAGAGAGCGGCCCCCCCTCCCTCCTGAACCGTACCAGGCCACATGCCCTCAACATGGGGAGGATGTCCCCATGTTGATGGGGACAAGGGCCTCATCCCCACAACCCTTGCCCGGTGGTTGTGGGGGTCTGCGGGTGGGGGGCTTATCAGAATCTGGAAGACCCCTTTAACAAAGGGGACCCCCAGATCCCGGCCCCCCCTATGTGAATTGGTAAGGGGTACATTGTACCGCTACCATTTCACGAAGAAAGTGTCAAAAAATGTAAATAAAAACACACAAACACCTTGGAAAAGTCCTTTATTAAAAAAAAAAATAATAATAATAAAAAAAAAACATTCCAGCGATGAAATCCAGTGTCCTGCGGCGATCCCGATGTCCAGCGCTGTCCGTCATTGGTTGTGCCTGAGCGGACCTGATGGGGAACTTCCTCCGCAGTTTTTTAAATGTATAGACCCGCCCCTTCTCAAGTTCCCCATCAGGTCCGCTCAGCGGGCCAGATGCGGAACGCGAGAAGGGGCGGGTCTAATCATGTATTACACAGCGAACGAAGTTCCCCATCAGGTCCGCCCCCTCGGTATGTCCGACCCCGCCTACGTCATTGGCCTAAGCGGGGAACTTCCTTCACTGTGTAATTTAAATTTACACAGTGAAGGAAGTTTCCCGCTCAGGCCAATGACGTAGGCGGGGTCTGACATACCGAGGGGGCGGACCTGATGGGGAACGTTGTTCGCTGTGTAATACATGTATAGACCCGCCCCTTCTCATGTTCCGCATCAGGTCCTCAGCCTTACACCTAGTCATTGGCTGAGCGGACCTGATGGGGAACTTGAGAAGGGGCGGGTCTATACATGTATTACAAAGTGCGAGAAGTTCCCCATCAGGTCCGCCCCCTCGGTATGTCAGACCCCGCCTACGTCATTGGCCTGAGTGGGAAACTTCCTTCACTTCGTTCGCTGTGTAATACATGAATAGACCCGCCCCTTCTCGCATTCCGCATCTGGTCCGCTGAGTGGACCTGATGGGGAACTTTTGAAGGGGCGGGTCTATACATTTAAAAACACTGCGGAGGAAGTTCCCCATCAGGTCCGCTCAGGCACAACCAGTGACGGACAGCGCTGGACATCGGGATCGCCGCGGGACACTGGATTTCATCGCTGGAATGTTTTTTTTTTTTTATTATTTGTTTTTTTTTTAATAAAGGACTTTTTCAAGGTGTGTGTGTTTTTATTTAAATTTTTTGACACTTTCTTCGTGAAATGGTAGGGGTACAATGTACCCCTTACCAATTCACATAGGGGGGGGCCGGGATCTGGGGGTCCCCTTTGTTAAAGGGGTCTTCCAGATTCCGATAAGCCCCCCGCCCGCAGACCCCCACAACCACCGGGCAAGGGTTGTGGTGATGAGGCCCTTGTCCCCATCAACATGGGGACATCCTCCCCATGTTGAGGGCATGTGGCCTGGTACGGTTCAGGAGGGAGGGGGGCTGCTCTCTTGTCCCCCCCTCTTCCCCTGCGGCCGGCCAGGTTGCGTGCTCGGATAAGGGTCTGGTATGGATTTTTGGGGGGACTCCACGCCATTTTTTTTTAAATTTGGGGTGGAGTTCCCCTTAAAATCCATGCCAGATCTGAAGGGCCTGGTATGGATATTTAGGGGGAACCCCACGCCATTTGTTTTTTAATTTGAGGCGGGGTTCCCCTTAATATCCATTCCAGACCTAAAGGGCCTGGTAATTGAATTTGGGGGAACCCCCACGCTTTTTTTTTTTTTTTATCAATGACTTTTCTATGTATTGATAAAAGCCGACAATTCATTAATAGCCGCGAGTGAGTTTTAAATGACTTTTTTTCCTTCAAAAATGACACTTTGTCCAGGGACAGTTCTAAGCACGGGAAACATGCGCCACTTTACATGCATATTATACACACCCCCCAGGTACGAAATTTAAAGAAATATTTCACTTTTATTTTTTCATTTTAAGCATTATTAAAATCACCGCTCCCGTAAAAACGTCTATTTTTTAAACCTTTTTTTGCATTGATACATGTCCCCTGGGGCAGGACCCGGGTCCCCAAACACTTTTTAGGACAATAAATTGCATATTAGCCTTTATAATTAGCACTTTAGATTTCGAACGTTCGAGTCCATTGTATTTAATAGGGTTCTAAAGTTCACACAAACATTCTGTCTGTTCGCAGGTTCTGGTGCGAACCGAACAGGGGGGTGTTCGGCTCATCCCTGCCTGCTACTTAGTGAACACTTTTGAGGTTGCTTGCTGGGCATAGGAGCCATTAAGAGAACACTTTGCATTTTTTCAAGGAAAGGCTGGACAAAGAGAGGCAGGGTGGTGTCGTCACGATGACCACCTCAGAGATTGCTGAGCATTCATTCAAAAAAAGTGTTCTCTCAAAGACACCTGTGCCGAGCAAGTGTTTACTATACAGCAGGGCAGGCACTTGTCACAGGACTTCAGATGTTTGTGGCAATCAGTGATTTCCAGCTTTAATGGGGATTGGCCAGGTATGGCACATGCATACTTACATCGGTCCAAGGTGGACCAATGTAAATATGCAAAAATATACCTACCTGCATATGAACTACACATGAATTTGTTTAGAAATTAAAAAATAAGTATCCTTAGACACCTGCAAGGCCTTTGACAGTGTGGAATGGCCATACCTGTTTCGGGTCTTGCAGTTGTATGGCTTTGGTCCACGGCTGATAGCCTGGATCAAACTCCTCTATACCATGCCACTTGCCCGTATTCGCATTAATTCACAGATTACTGACACATTCAAGATTACCAGAGGCACCAGACAGGGCTGCCCTTTGTCGCCCCTTCTGTTTGCCCTGGCCATGGAGCCCCTTGCCATTCAGATCCGTAATTCCCCACTACTTCATGGATTGCCCATAAATGAGATAGAGGAAAGGATTTCTCTCTATGCAAATGATACATTGGTTTACTTAGCAGACTCTCAGGACTCACTCACTAGCTTGTTAACCACGGTAACCACCTTTGGAGACTTCTCCGGATTCCGAGTGAATTGGGAGAAATCTACCCTCTTCCCCATAGATCAGACTCCTGCTTTACAGGTTCACTCGGACTCTAGATTACAAATAGCTACCTCCTTTAGATATCTAGGTGTTATAGTTCAATTACCGTTATCCCTATATATTACCAATAATTTAGGCCCTCTACTGCTTCAACTGCAGACCCAAACTAAACAATGGAAGGACTTACCCTTGGACCTGATGGGGCGAGCCAACATCCTGAAGATGATATATCTGCCCAAACTATTGTATGTCCTGGCTAACTCCCCTTGCAAAATTCCCAAAACAATTTTTAAGAGTATTGACTCGATCTGTATAGCGTTCCTTTGGAATGGTAGGCCCCCTAGAGTGGCACTGGAAACTCTACGCCTTCCGTATCATTTAGCAGGATTAGCTTTCCCTGATTTTTACCTTTACTATCAAGCATCTCAACTGGTTAATATTCATGATTAGCTATACCCTGATTCGAATAATGCCTGTACCACCACTGAAGGTGCCATGGTCTCATCATTCGAAACTCTGCATAACATTGTCTATCGTGGTTGCACGCCTCTGGGACCTGGACTGACTATTTTACGTACATCTCTATCCCTATTTAAAACTGTGACACTTAAACATGCCCCAGGCTCCTGGTCGGTCTCCCCTAATAGTCCGCTTTGGTTTAACCCTACACTACCAGAATTTAACTCCCTGCCTGACCCACAAAGGTGGACCTCACGAGGGATAAAATATTTATGTCACATATACTCCTCTCAAGGATTTAAATCTTTTGCACAGATGAGAAGTGAATTTGACTTACCAAATACCTACTTGTTTTTTTACTACCAGCTTAGACATGCTGTGCGAGCACAGTTTGGTTCCCTAGACAACCCGCTTGTGATTTCTGACTTAGAAAAACTCTTGCGATCCCCGGATCGTACGAAACTTATCTCTACTTATTACTCTGCTTTGTCAGCGGGCTCCAACCCTAGATTTAAGGCATCACAACGCAAATGAGACTCCCTAGATATATATATAACAGAGGAGGACTGGTCCGAATTCTGTGACACTTTCAAGACTTCTGTTATATCCTCCAGGGACAGGGTGATCCAAATAAAAATCTTCCACCAATCGCATCTCACCCCAGCCAAGATGCACAAAATGGGCTTTCGGGGATGTGGACATATAGCTGATTTCATCCATTGTTTCTGGAGTTGCCCCATAGTGCTGGATTTTTGGAGGAGTGTAGACTCCTTTCTCTCTTCTGCGCTGGGGCTTCCTAACATACTTAACCCCAAGAATTGCCTCCCGGGGGTCTTTGGTGACCTCACTGTTCCCTCCCGGGTCAAACGATTACTTCGCATCCTTTACTTTTATGCTAAAAAATCAATTTTACTGACCTGGAGGGGAACAGCAACCCCAACAGTGGGACTGTGGTTGAAACTGGTCAACGGCGCCCTTCCACTTTATAAACTCACCTTTGAGATCCACAAGAGCAAAAAAAAATTTCATAAAATATGGGGCAGGTGGCTGGCTAGCCCCCTGACCCTTTCCCCCATACTGCCATGAAGAGTAAATCGGTAGCAGCGTAAATTGTACCACAAATACACTCATATACAATTTCACCAGCTATGATTTTTATGCAGGTATATTATGTTTGATGTACTTTGTCTTTCTATTATATTGTTTGAACGGATGTGCAGATCTTCTTTTGCTTAGACTGATATAGGAGCAAGTTGTGTATGTTGTGTGTGAGGGGCCTGGCTAGGTCCTCTCATATTGTCTTTGTATGTTGTATGTTACGAAAATTCAATAAAAAATATCTTTAAAAAAAATAAAAAATAAAAAAATAAAATAAAAAACATGTTATACCCACCTGCCCTGTGCAATCACATTGCACAGCAAAGTCCCCCCCCCCCCTTATGGAGTCCTCCGATGGCGATCTCCGTTCTTCCTCTTTTTCAAGTGTCGCCATAGGCTGCTGTGAGGGCACTTGTGTGGGCACGTTTCCAAGTCGGACTGTGTGTGTCCATAGTCACCCCCCACCTACTCCCTCTGCACATGAAGCTTGTGGGAGAAGGGGGAGGGGAGAGAAGACCCATACAGTTCTGGATCGATACAGGACTAAGGTAAGTGTTTAAGGTGGGATCTAGGCAGGCACTGATATAATAAGAGATTACATTAAAGTAAAAAAAACAGGTACTTGTAGGCACTTGTTCTGCCTGAATTTCTAGTGTAATGACCACATAGGTACATTTTAGGCCATGTCAATTTCACTTTAAGTTCTATATTGTTAAAAAATCAGGAAGCACAAATGTAACTATGGAATTTCATATCTATTTATTGCAATCCTGTCCCTTTATTTTATTGCAAGATGCAGCAAGTAAATTGAACACATTTAAAAGTAAGCTAGCTTGCTGTAGCCCCCAGAAAAAGCTACCTGAGGCAACTGCTTGTTTTGATTAATGTTGGCTCATTTTTCTGAGGTACATTATGTTCATTTCATAGCATAATAAGACTCCGTGAAGACAGAATCCTTAAATGAATGCACAAATAAATAAATTTCACTTTTCTGTGATTCAGTTATTAAAACTGGCTCATAAAGTTTATGATGCGGCAGTATCAGGGATGAATACTGAGAACAGTTACCTTTTAGAGCAAAGGAATCCAAGGCATAGAATGGTTTTATAATAAAGTATAGGATGGGAATAACACATACTTGTGATGGCCTGTCAGACGTATTTCTAAACCTTGTTGACGTTTCCTAGGATTGGGAACTGTATGAATGTTGCCATTTCAAAATGCCAGATGCACAGTGATCCAAGTGGAAATACCAAAGTGTGACCTGAATAATAAAAACATGATTACTAGCTGGTAAAATAAGACATTAGTCAGTCAAATCGCAAGTTGCCCACAAGTCTAGTAAAGGTTCATGAATTGAGATCTAGCTCTGGTTATTTTGAGGAATTAGTAAAGTCACTAAAGCTGGTCTAGATTGGTGAGATATGCCTATTCAGTGCAGCTTAAAATTACACATGTAATATTTTATATTTTAATATTTTATATTTTATATGTAATATTTAAGAGACTTCACCATATACTGTACACTTATACCCACATTTGTATTATTCTGTTATTGGACAATAGTGATAATCTGACCAAGCAAAGTTTGCTTTGACTGACTTTCACTGAACAAGAGCACATAGTGCTCAAACCCCACTTGCTGTCTATTGAATTGCAAGCTTTAAAAAAAAAAAAAAAGTTTTTTATAGCTGAGCACTGGGGAGAGGGGCTAGGGAAATTGTACAAGTGTAGCACTTACCCCCATTCAAGGGACCGGCTGGTTTTGTTGGGTCTGCAAACTACCTCTTAAGCCCCGTACACACGGTCGGACTTTTGGCCAACAAACTTCATTTTGAGCAAGTTGGACCAACAATCCGACCGTGTGTACGCTCCATCGGACAGATTTTTTTTGCTTTTTTCTTGTTTTCAGCAGACAAAAGTTGGGTCTGCAAACAGACAAACTTTTGCCCAACAAAAGTCCGATGGAGCAAAGTCCGACCGTGTGTACAGAAAACCATCGGACTTTTGCCCGATGGACAAAACAACTAATATTAAAAGCAATCAACAATAGCAGAAGTTGACCCAAAGGGTGGCTGTAAAGAGCAGAAAAGAGCAGAAAAACCACGTGATGTTGCAAAAAGTTTTGGGAAAGTTTGCAGAATAGTCCGAGCGTGTGTATGCTATGGGTGTTCCCGACCAACTCCGTTCGGACAAAAAACCACAGAAAAGTCAGATGGAAGTCCGACCGTGTGTACGGGGCTTAAGGCTTCCGTTGTCAGGGTATGGAAAGTCTCCAGAAAGGCCAATGTACACAAATGTAAAACCCAAACAGTCAGGCTTTATTTGAGAGGAAAGTAGGATACAAGAGAAAAACACAGGAGAAGGTTCAGGCATGCAGCACTAAAGTCACAATCGTCGCCACTCAAGCCTGAGTGGGTATTGCTCACCCGGACAGTCCCGTTTAGTAATCCTAGCAGCCGGGATGAAGCACAAATCAATATTTCTCTTGAGAACTAGGGATACGATCAGGAATCCTCTGCCACAGGATTATCAAAAGTCCCAAGCAACAGTGAGAGAACCTTTATGCCGGATTGGCGTATTGCAGGGCTTGTAATAATGGATCCCTCCTTAGGTGAGCTCCAGGCCTCCTCCCGAGACAGCAGTACTGTTGCTAGTCTCCTCCGGGGCAGATCCTCCCCTGGTCTCCTTCCCTAAACGTGTGATTCCCATAGGTGGGTAGCTCAGGATCCCTTCCGAAGGTATAGGCCTCAGCTAGCAGAGCTGGGCCTACTAGGTAGCGATGCAGCCTCGGGCTGAAGGTGTCCGGGGCCAGAACACACACTCACCTCGTGCCATGCGGGCCACGAGGCGCGCACACAGGACATGCCCGACCGGCCCCCAAAAACAAACGAACCTCAAACGCGTCTGCCCCTTATGTACCCCCTCCCAGCATGCACAGCGGGTAGACCACACCCACTGCACGGCTGCCGAGAAAGGGAACCCAAGGTGTTGTGATACCCCCTGTAGTTCAACCTATGCCGGTGGTGACAGTGCCACCTACAGGCGAACAGGGAACATTACTGCCAGGCAGTATCACACTCAGAGCAGAAGCAAATTTAGAACAATAAATTGGTCTGAGCCCAACTACTGGCTCAGACTACCCTTAAATTTACACATAGCGCCCCCAAATATTGGGGGGGGGGGCGCTACACAAGTGCAAAAAAAAATTTAATTAAATACCAATTAGTGGGTAGTGGATCTTTTATTGTGCCTTAAAGGACAACATCAAAAATGTATGATTTATTTAAATAGCAATCTAAGATGCCTTAAAACTGTAAAGTGGTGCATGTGTAGGACATACTCCAGAAAAATTACAGCTAAATGACAGTTCTGATCCTCAACCTGCTTATATTTGTAGTCAATAACATCAGCCAGCATTCCAGGCTGCTTTGTTGACATTCAGCAACTGTAATTTACAATGGAAGTCTGGCACAAGAGGATCGTTGTAGTGCGAGTTGTCATGTTTATGTCAGCAGGTCATGGCTCATATTGATTGACAATGGATCTACTTAGCAGGACCACGTGACTGACACTGTATTTACATTATGGGACATATTTCTTTTTAAATAAAATAGTTTTTTCATGGTCTGTCTTGGTGTTAGTTATTATTTAAATTTGTCTTGAGTAAAAAAGGGTACTATGTTGCCCATACTCCTTCATGTGGGGGAGCAGATATCTGGGGTCCCCTTATATTAAAGGAGGCTTCCATATTCCAGTATTTCTCCACTCACAGTCTCCCACATCCACGAGCCAGGAATGTGGGATGAGGCCTTTGTCGCCATTAACATGGCCCCACAGGCTCCCAGATATTCATCCCCCCACTTGAATGAGTACAGGGTACATAATAGCCCTCGCTCATTCACAAAAAAGTAAAAAGCAAATAAAACACACACAACACACCACTGAAAAAGTATTTTAATAATAAAAATAAAATAAAAATACACATATCCAGAATCCAATGTCATTTAAGTTGTCCAGTGCTGTAGATCCATCAGTTCTAATGATGATTGACTACTTGCTGACCCCGCCCAGGGATGTAGATAATAGGGGGGGTGGTTGGGGTGTTTGAACCCCCACGAAAGCAGACTTATGTTCATGAAGAAAACAGGGAGCTTTGCTCTCGTCCCCATCCGGCCTGTAATTTTTAATGGATGAGAAAAAGGCAATCTCCTGTGATCCCACTGCTGTCATTCTGCTGCTGCTCCTCGCAGCCCCCTCCTCTCCCCAAGCTGCTTCAAATATCTACATCTCGACTTGGCTCGGGCGGAGCTGACCTGGTGCACACTGCATGGCAACGTAAAGGCACATTTTTCATGAATTTAAAACATACTGCAAGGAGGGGGATCAGGAGGAGAAGAGGATCCATATCTGCCCATAGTGCCTTGGAATACACCAGAAACTTTAGGTTAGTGCATGATGACAGCTCAATGCCACAGATAGACTTCCCTGCCATCTGCTGAAAATAATCTGCAGGGGGACACTGATGTAAGAGGGGAGTAGGGGCCCTAGGTTAAGGGGAACACTGAAATAAAATTTCCCTCCTATATTAGTGTCCTCACCCCCTCTTACATCGGTATCCCCCTTACCATAGTGTATTTGCTCTGCGTATGCTGAAGTAAGGAGGGGGAGAGACCCCCCCCACCACATCTGAGTTTCCCTTTACGCCACAGAGTTTCCCTTGAAATTAGAGTCCGAAGAGTTCCCCCTTGCTCTGCTCTTACACTGCAAACTCTGATGTAAGGGGAGCTCTGCAGATTGTGATGTAAGGGGAAACACTGCAGACTCTGATGTAAGGGGTAATCAGAGACCTCCTTACATCAGATTCCCCCTTACATCACAGTCTGCAGTGTTCCCCATTACATCACAGTATACAGAGATCCCCTTTACATCACAGCCTGCAGAATTCCCCTTTACATCAAAGTCCCCCCTTACATTTTAATGTACTCTGATGTAAGGGAGGCTCTGGGAACTCTAAAGTAAGGGGGAACTCTAATGCAGAGCTTGACAAATCCCAGGTGCCAGGCCAGACAAAAAAAGATCCTTTATCCTGAGGTTTA
This sequence comes from Rana muscosa, assembly GCA_029206835.1. NCBI lineage: Eukaryota > Metazoa > Chordata > Amphibia > Anura > Ranidae > Rana > Rana muscosa. The sequence goes on along the minus strand of CM055116.1, from coordinate 928,121,298 downwards.
TATGTGTCTGTGAGGCTGTCAGTTGTAATTAGGTATATTTTGTGGGTACTAGGACCATTAATTGTGTTCAGTGTATATTGCAACTAAGAACAGATTCTCTGATCCCCCTTTCAGCCCCTCTGACTGATAGGCAAAATTTGGCCATGTGTACAGTGCACAAAAAGGAACTTATTTTGTTTTTTATCCTACGATGCCCCAGGTCTTTCATAATCCTAGCCATGCTCACATTTTGTCCCCCTGTTTTAAATGGTTTGGGGGTTGGCAACCCTGCTCACAGTGTATGCACCTTTGCAGTGAGTTTTGCAACCGATGCTAAGAAACTACCGATTATTGCTGGTGAGTGCCCCTGGATGTAGCCTTATTCTACCTTATTCTACCTAAAAAAATGTGAACAGATTCCTCCATCCACACAAATGAGGTGGAGGAGGAATTCTTCCCCACCAGGAACATTGTATTCTGACAGTTGGACCCTGGGCTGTCATAATATACTGATCAGTTTTCCTTCTTGTGCTTTCAACAAGATCCACCAATGGCCATTCCCACTTGACAGTTATTGATCTAACGATCAACTTTTATCTATCTCACTGTTAATTTGGCCATCCATGAGTTCTTGATGAGTCCATTTTCTTTCATTCAACCAGCAGGTTGAATTATAAAAGCTGACCCGATTCTCCCATCCACACACTCAATATGGATGGGGGAATCCTCCCCCCTGTGGTATTGTATTCTGACAACAGGAAGACTTCACTGCTATCAGAATACACTGGTTAGTCTGCGGCATTGGTCAAATGGAGAAAATCTGTCTGGGTGGCAGATCGACTTCTGTGCAAGCACAGTGCCCATACATGGATAGATCGCCTTTTGTGCAAGCACAGTGCCCATACATGGATAGATCGCCTTTTGTGCAAGCACAGTGCCCATACATGGATAGAAATGTGGCTGGTCCCCGCTGAACCAGTCAAATTTTAATCCATCTATGGCTGGCTTTAGAATACAGTAACAGGATTTCTTCATTCACCTTGCTTTTGTGGATGAGGAAATACTTTTATTTTAATCAGCCCACTGGCTTTATAAAAAAAACAAAAAAACAATCCATGTATGTCCAGTCTTACACTTGCGTTCCATGTATGTTATGTGTTCCATATGTTAAAGTATGGTCTTAAAGTGTTTTTTTTTTATTATAATTTTTCAGCAGTTGCCCATTTCAGTGTCGTTTGCAACTGTTTTTAATGAAGTTCATCTTCACAGTAGGCTCAGACAAGGTGTTAGCTCTCTGTCTTTATTCTGTTTAGGTTTTATGCCTCTGTGAGGGAGCATTAATGTTCTCTCCTCACTGCCTGTTTTAACCTCTAAATGCCTGCACCACTGCGCCACAACCGCATGCTGAATGGGTCACATTAGACGGAAGCTACTGCCTGCCAAATGCAACAGCCTGTATAACTTTTGCCTCCCATCTGCTGCGTTTGCAGCTTATGGGAGAGCAGTTGGGGGGTGGTAAAAATGTAGCTCAGCCGTGAACTGAACCCCCCAAAATAAAATTATCCATGACCCTGGACCCGCTGACATGAACATAACATGTAGTGCTATGATGATTCATTCGTACGGATACTCCATAACAAATGACAGTTCCCCAGCCGGCTGCTGAATGCCAAATAACCAGCTGGGGAAGCTAATGCAATTGTAGTCGATGGGCAGCAGGAAACTGTCTTTATTTAGTGGTGGTAGTGATAGTGTCATTAAATGAATGACTTCCAGCTGCAGCAGATGGAGGCTTGGGTGGGCAGGGGAACTGGCCAAATCATACCATTTCTTTTGTCCATTCGATGAACTGCAAACAGTTAGAGTTCAGGTAAAACTCATAGGGATCCATCCCATTTGGGCAATAGAGCTGAATGTTTGGATCACCCAAGGGAATGTAAGATCTGTTCAGACAAAGTCATATATAAAAGCAATTACTCCCAAATTGCTGTCTGAAAACAGTTCCTTATTAGGCTATGATCAAAATATTACTCAGCAAGTTATTAGCAATTCTTCTTGACCCCTACTACATGTGTTTTACATTAGGAACAAAAGAAACCTTTCTGTCCACCAGATCTGTGTTAAGAGACGAGTGATATAAGATTAATGGAACTACAAAAGGCTCACTGCACAATCAACTAGATAAATGTAGTAGGCTATGCAAGCTCTAGATAATCTAAAAATGTTCAATGTTTTTGGATATTAAAGTGAACCTGTATTTTTCCCATGCAGAGTAAGCAACAGGTTCACTTCAATACCCAATCCTACCAGCTGCATATTTATCTTTCCTTTGCTCCCCGTTCTTTCATTTGGCTGTTGGGCACAAAGAAACTCTGTGTAAGTTCCACGTGGCATCTCAAACTTACACAGGGGACAGACTTTTTTTTTTAGAAATAGTTGGGTCTGCTGCATCTCTGTGATTGTATCCTGGTGTCTTGGGTTGTAGTAGAAGGATTTGGAGTACATTTTTCTTTAGACCAATGCTTCACCACTATGCTCACATTATTTTATTTTTTATATTATTATGAACTACTTATCTTTCCAATATATTATTTAAAACTATTTATCCAATATAATGCAAATTTCAATTTAACTTTTCCTCCACTCTATCTAACACTAAAACTTCTGTCTTTGTGAATGCACCACAAGGTTTCTGCTATTAGGTCTTTTCCTCAGAAAAGTATTCCTGGTTAGTGATGAGCCGAACACCCCCGGGTTCGGTTCGCACCAGAACCCGCGAACGGACCGAAAGTTCGAACGAACATTAGAACCCTATTAAATACAATGGATGCGAACGTTCGAATTCTAAAGTGCTAATTATAAAAACTATTATGCATGTTATTGTCCTAAAAAGGGTTTGGGAACCCGGGTTCTGCACCAGGGGACATGTATCAATGCAAAAATAAGTTTTAAAAACGGTCGTTTTCCGGGAGCAGTCATTTTAATGATGCATAAAGTGAAAAAAAAAAAGTCAAATATTCCTTTAAATATCGTACCTGGGGGGTGTCTAAAGTATGCCTGTGAAGTGCCACGTGTTTCCCGTGTTTAGAACTGTCCCTGCACAAAATGACACTTCTAAAGGAAAAAAAAGCCATTTAAAACTGCTTGCGGCTTTAATGTAATGTCTGGTCCCGGTAATATGGATGAAAATCTTTAAGAAAAATGGCATAGCTACCCCATGACCCCCCCCCTACCCCAGCCCATTACCAGCCCCTTTGGGTCTTGTATGGATATTAAGGGGAACCCCGCACATAAAATAAAAAAGGCCCTATATACTCTGAACAGCCGTATACAGGCGGTGCATACAAGACAGGGACTGTAGGTTTGTTCTTATGTAGAATCTGTTTGTAATTTTGAACAGGTACATTGTTGAAGTGTAGCTCCAGACCAAAAATCTATTTTTAAACTTTTTGGAAAACATAGGTAAGGGTTATCACCCCTGTAACATTTGTTTTGCTGTCTGTGCCCCTGTTCAGAACATTTCACCTCACTTTCCGTCCTAATGACAACTGTTTTTGAAATGTGGTGTTTTTCTTGAAACAAGGATTGCTGATAAAGCATCAGTACAGAGGAGACACCTTTCTCCCATATTTATTCTTACAGGAGAGAATTTTCCTTCCTAGTGGTAGATTTCCTCTCACTTCCTGTTGTCTTCTTGCGTTTGCAAGTAGGAGTCGTTTGTAAGTTGGATGTTTGAAAGTAGGGACCTGCCGTATATACTCTGCAGAAATAGGCCCCTTAGTTGTTGGTGTTGGCACAACACTGTAAGCACTCACAGTTACTCTTGGTTGGTGCTGGAACGCCCTGCTGTCAACTATTATATCAGGAATTTTAATTACATATAATTGTTGAACAGTGGTAGTAAAAATTGGGCCTTTGATGGTGGTGCTGGTGCCACAACACTGTAAGCCCTGACAGTTACTCTTGGTGGGTGCAGCAATGGGCCCTGCTGTGAATTATTAGATCAAGAATTGTAATTACATGCCCCTGTTGAACAGGGGCTGAAAAATTGGGCCTTAGGCACTGGTGGCACAACACTGCAACCCTTCACAGATACTGTACTTGGAGCACAGCAATGAGCCCTGTTGCAAAGTATTGCTTCAAAAATTGTAATGACACGCCCCTGTTAAACAGGGGCTGAAAAATTGGGCCTTAGGCACTGGTGGCACAACACTGCAACTCCTCACAGATACTGTACTTGGAGCACAGCAATGAGCCCTGTTGCAAAGTATTGCTTCAAAAATTGTAATTACACGCCCCTGTTAAACAGGGGCTGAAAAATTGGGCGTTAGGCACTGGTGGCGGCACCCATAAACAAAAATGATCTTCCAAGCTATCATCATCAATCGTATCATTGAGGACTCGGAGGAGGAGGATAGCCAGTCAACATAACAGCACAGGCACTCAGCATCAGCATCAGTCTTGAAGGGATGTGACATTTTAAAATCAATTAGTCTGTTATATCAGCATCAGGTGTGTGGTAGCTGGTGGTGATCCAAGACTGGTTCATCTTGATGAAAGTCAGTCGATCAACCGAGTCGGTGGACAGGCGCACCCTGTGATCCGTGACAAATCCTCCAGCAGCACTGAATGTGCGTTCCGAAAGAACGCTGGATGCAGGACAGGCCAGTAGCTCAATTGCATACTGTGCAAGCTCTGGCCAGTGATCCATCCTCAAGACCCAGTAAGCCAGAGGATTTTCGGTGGGGAAGGTGTCCAAGTCTGACCTTGCCCCTAGATATTCCTGCACCATGTTTATCAGACGCTGGCGATGGTTGCTGGAACCGATCATACTTTGGGGCTGCGGACTAAAGAATTGTCTGAACGCATCGGTCAGACGGCCACCTTCCCCACCGCTCCTTCTTTGACTGGCCGAAGCCTCAGCAACTCGTTGTCCAGGACCAGGAGTTTGCAACCTCCCAGTCTCTGGGAACGCGTTGCACAGACCTTTCTGCAAGGCCTCCCGGAGTTGTCTCATCCTCTGCTCCCTCTGCGACGGTAACATAAGGTCCGCAACCTTACCCTTGTACCGTGGATCAAGGAGAGTGGCCAGCCAGTAATGGTCCCTCTCCTTGATCCGAAGAATACGAGGATCCTTCCGCAGACTTTGCAGGATCAGGGAGGCCATGCAGCGTAGGTTTGCTGAGGCATTCGCTCCGGAGTCCTCTGGGTCACTAAGGACGACATGATCCGCAGCCACCTCCTCCCAGCCACGTACAAGTCCACTGGTTTCTTGGGACTGTAAATCATCCCTAAAAGACTGCTGCTGATGATGCTGAGTGCCAGCCTCCACCTCCATGCTGACACAATCCTCCTCCTCCTCCTCCTCCTCCTCCTCCTCTTCCTGTGCGATGGGTGGGACAGAAGGAACACTGTCTGGGTAAAGGGGGCCTTGAGAGGCAAGGAAGTCCTCCTCTTCCTGCCTCTGTTCTGCCTCAAGTGCCCTGTCCATTATTCCACGCAGCGTGTGCTCCAACAGGTGGACAAGAGGTACAGTGTCACTGATGCATGCACTGTCACTGCTCACCATCCTCGTGGCCTCCTCAAATGGTGCCAGGACAGTGCATGCATCCCTGATCATGCCCCACTGGCGTGGAGAAAAAAAACCAAGCTCCCCTGACCCTGTCCTGGTGCCGTAGTCGCACAGGTACTCATTGATGGCCCTCTGCTGCGTGTGCAGCCGCTGCAGCATGGCCAACGTTGAGTTCCACCTGGTGGGCATGTCACATATAAGGCGGTTCTTGGGCAGGTTCAACTCCTTTTGCAGCTCAGCCAGACGAGCACTGGCATTATAAGATCTGCGGAAATGCACACAGACTTTCCTGGCCTGCCTCAGGACATCCTGTAAGCCCGGGTACCTGCCCAAGAAGCGCTGCACCACCAGGTTAAGGACGTGAGCCACACAGGGCACATGGGTCAGTTGTCCCTGTCGGAGGGCGGAGAGGAGGTTGGTGCCATTGTCGCAAACCACCATTCCTGGCTTAAGCTGGCGTGGCGTCAACCACCTCTCGGCCTGGCCCTGCAGAGCAGACAGGACCTCTGCCCCAGTGTGGCTTCTGTCCCCCAAACACACCAGCGCAAGCACGGCATGGCATCTTTTTGCCTGCGTACTTGCGTAGCCCCGTGAACGGCTACGGAGCACCGCTGGTTCATAGGACAAACCACAGGAAGAGGCCATGGAGGAAGAAGAAGAGGAGGGGGTGGAGGAGAGAGGTGTGTCACAACCAGTAGTAGCATTTTGGAGGCGTGGCGGTGGGACAACCTCCAACACTACTGCACCTTGTCCTGAATCCTTCCCAGCTGCCAAAAGAGTGACCCAATGGGCCGTGAAAGAAAGGTAACGTCCCTGTCCATGCCTGCTGGACCATGAGTCAGCGGTAATATGCACCTTACCGCTGACCGCCCTGTCCAGCGAGGCCAAGACATTGCCTTCCACATGCCGGTAGAGAGCCGGAATAGCCTTCCGTGAGAAAAAGTGGCGTTTGGGAACCTGCCACTGAGGAACCGCACATTGCACAAACTCACGGAAGGGGGCCGAGTCTACCAACTGAAAAGGCAGCAGTTGAAGCGCTAGCAATTTAGCCAAGCTAGCATTCAACCGCTGGGCATGTGGATGGCTGGGAGTGAACTTCTTTCGACGGTCCAGCAGCTGGGGCAGGGAAATTTGCCTGCTAGAATCGGACGTCGGTGTACTGCTAGCAGAGTGGGCGCAAGTACTTGGCTGTGACACACCTAATTCTACACCTTCATTCCTCTCAGTGCATGTTTCAGAGAGGACTGAAGTTATAGTGGGGTTGGAGATCCCAGCTGATGCGGTGCAAGGAGAGGTCCGCTTTGTTCTTTGGTGTGGGTCTTTGAGGTAGGCTTGCCAACGAGCTGCATGGCAGGTCAACATATGTCTGGTCAGGCATGTGGTACCCAAGCGGCTGATGTTTTGGCCACGCGATATACGCTTGAGACATATGTTGCAAACAGCAGCTGTGCGATCTGATGCACTAGCCTCAAAAAAGGCCCACACCAAAGAACTTTTTGAATGACGGGCAGAGGCAGCGCCCTGCACAGGCGGAGCTCTGCGGTGTGATTCCGTCGGTGTACTGCCCTTACGCTGGCCACCAAAGGGCATCCTGCCTCGTTGGAGATGTGCCTCCTCCTCATCCTCCTCCTCCTCCTCTCTCCTATTAGGCACCCACGTGGAGTCATTGACCTCATCATCCCCTCCCTCCTCATCACTGGAGCCAATCTGGCAGTATGCTGCAGCTGCTGGAACATGACTGCCAGATTGGTGTCCTTCTTGAGCATCCCCTCTGTCTGCTCTCACGCTACTGCCTTCCTCTAGCTGGGTTTCATCATCAGACCCTTCGAAACGCTGGGCATCCTCCTGGAGCATGTACCCAACACTGTGCTGAAACAGTTCGGGGGACTCCTCAGGAGGAGGACATGGTGGGTCTAGGGAAGGAGTGACTGATGATTTGTCTGACATTGATACCAGGGAAGACGACGCTTTGGCAGCTGCTTTTCCAGTACCCTGAGCCTGGGTGAGAGAGGATGAGGAGGAGGAGGAGGGCTTGGTCATCCACTCTACCAAGTCTTCGGCATGATGTGGCTCAACATGTCCAGCTGCCGAAAAGAAGGACAAGCGTGTCCCATGGCCATGTGCTGATGACAATGCACCGCGTCCACGACCAGCACTGTTGCCCCCAGACACAGAGCCTGCTTGCCCTCTTTTATTGCCTCCTGACTGTCTGCCTCTCCTTGTTTGCCTTCCAGACATTCTAATAGATGGCCTGCAGGGAGATGGGAAAAAAGCAATAAGGGCTACCTTGAGGTGTCCTTCTCTGTCCCTTGAAACAAGGACTTTCACAGTGAAAGAAACTGACACTGTCCCTACCTAGAGTTTTCTGTCCCTAGAATAAATGTTTTTTTTAATCACAATATAGCACAAGGACAATTCACTCAATGTCTCTCCAGGTCCCTGGAAACAAGGACTTGCAGAGTGAAAGAAACTGACACTGTCCCTACCTAGAGTTTTCTGTCCCTAGAATAAATGTTTTTTTTAAGCACAATATAGCACAAGGACAATTAACTCACTGTCCTTACAGGTCCCTGGAAACAAGGACTTGCAGAGTGAAAAAAAAAAAACACTCTCCCTACCTACAGTTTTCTGTCCCTAGAAAAAATGTTTTTTTTAAGCACAATATAGCACAAGGACAATTAACTCACTGTCCTTACAGGTCCCTGGAAACAAGGACTTGCAGAGTGAAAGAAAAAAAACACTCTCCCTACCTACAGTTTTCTGTCCCTAGAAAAAATGTTTTTTTTAAGCACAATATAGCACAAGTAAAATTAACTCACTGTCCTTACAGGTCCCTGGAAACAAGGACTTGCAGAGTGAAAGAAAAAAAACACTCTCCCTACCTAGAGTTTTCTGTCCCTAGAAAAAATGTTTTTTTTAATCACAATATAGCACAAGGAAAATTAACTCACTGTCCTTACAGGTCCCTGGAAACAAGGACTTGCAGAGTGAAAGAAACTGACACTGTCCCTACCTAGAGTTTTCTGTCCCTAGAATAAATGTTTTTTTTAATCACAATATAGCACAAGGAAAATTAACTCACTGTCCTTACAGGTCCCTGGAAACAAGGACTTGCAGAGTGAAAGAAACTGACACTGTCCCTACCTAGAGTTTTCTGTCCCTAGAATAAATGTTTTTTTTAAGCACAATATAGCACAAGGACAATTAACTCACTGTCCTTACAGGTCCCTCGAAACAAGGACTTGCAGAGTGAAAGAAAAAAAACACTCTCCCTACCTACAGTTTTCTGTCCCTAGAAAAAATGTTTTTTTTAATCACAATATAGCACAAGGAAAATTAACTCACTGTCCTTACAGGTCCCTGGAAACAAGGACTTGCAGAGTGAAAGAAACTGACACTGTCCCTACCTAGAGTTTTCTGTCCCTAGAATAAATGTTTTTTTTTAATCACAATATAGCACAAGGACAATTAACTCACTGTCCTTACAGGTCCCTGGAAACAAGGACTTGCAGAGTGAAAGAAACTGACACTGTCCCTACCTAGAGTTTTCTGTCCCTAGAATAAATGTTTTTTTTAAGCACAATATAGCACAAGGACAATTAACTCACTGTCCTTACAGGTCCCTGGAAACAAGGACTTGCAGAGTGAAAGAAAAAAAACACTCTCCCTACCTACAGTTTTCTGTCCCTAGAAAAAATGTTTTTTTTAATCACAATATAGCACAAGGAAAATTAACTCACTGTCCTTACAGGTCCCTGGAAACAAGGACTTGCAGAGTGAAAGAAAAAAAACACTCTCCCTACCTACAGTTTTCTGTCCCTAGAAAAAATGTTTTTTTTAATCACAATATAGCACAAGGAAAATTAACTCACTGTCCTTACAGGTCCCTGGAAACAAGGACTTGCAGAGTGAAAGAAACTGACACTGTCCCTACCTAGAGTTTTCTGTCCCTAGAATAAATGTTTTTTTTAAGCACAATATAGCACAAGGACAATTAACTCACTGTCCTTACAGGTCCCTGGAAACAAGGACTTGCAGAGTGAAAGAAAAAAAACACTCTCCCTACCTACAGTTTTCTGTCCCTAGAAAAAATGTTTTTTTTAAGCACAATATAGCACAAGTAAAATTAACTCACTGTCCTTACAGGTCCCTGGAAACAAAGACTTGCAGAGTGAAAGAAAAAAAACACTCTCCCTACCTAGAGTTTTCTGTCCCTAGAAAAAATGTTTTTTTTAATCACAATATAGCACAAGGAAAATTAACTCACTGTCCTTACAGGTCCCTGGAAACAAGGACTTGCAGAGTGAAAGAAACTGACACTGTCCCTACCTAGAGTTTTCTGTCCCTAGAATAAATGTTTTTTTTAATCACAATATAGCACAAGGACAATTAACTCACTGTCCTTACAGGTCCCTGGAAACAAGGACTTGCAGAGTGAAAGAAACTGACACTGTCCCTACCTAGAGTTTTCTGTCCCTAGAATAAATGTTTTTTTTAAGCACAATATAGCACAAGGACAATTAACTCACTGTCCTTACAGGTCCCTGGAAACAAGGACTTGCAGAGTGAAAGAAAAAAAACACTCTCCCTACCTAGAGTTTTCTGTCCCTAGAAAAAATGTTTTTTTTAATCACAATATAGCACAAGGAAAATTAACTCACTGTCCTTACAGGTCCCTGGAAACAAGGACTTGCAGAGTGAAAGAAACTGACACTGTCCCTACCTAGAGTTTTCTGTCCCTAGAATAAATGTTTTTTTTAATCACAATATAGCACAAGGACAATTAACTCACTGTCCTTACAGGTCCCTGGAAACAAGGACTTGCAGAGTGAAAGAAACTGACACTGTCCCTACCTAGAGTTTTCTGTCCCTAGAATAAATGTTTTTTTAAAGCACAATATAGCACAAGGACAATTAACTCACTGTCCTTACAGGTCCCTGGAAACAAGGACTTGCAGAGTGAAAGAAAAAAAACACTCTCCCTACCTACAGTTTTCTGTCCCTAGAAAAAATGTTTTTTTTAAGCACAATATAGCACAAGTAAAATTAACTCACTGTCCTTACAGGTCCCTGGAAACAAGGACTTGCAGAGTGAAAGAAAAAAAACACTCTCCCTACCTACAGTTTTCTGTCCCTAGAAAAAATGTTTTTTTTAATCACAATATAGCACAAGGAAAATTAACTCACTGTCCTTACAGGTCCCTGGAAACAAGGACTTGCAGAGTGAAAGAAACTGACACTGTCCCTACCTAGAGTTTTCTGTCCCTAGAATAAATGTTTTTTTTAAGCACAATATAGCACAAGGACAATTAACTCACTGTCCTTACAGGTCCCTGGAAACAAGGACTTGCAGAGTGAAAGAAACTGACACTGTCCCTACCTAGAGTTTTCTGTCCCTAGAATAAATGTTTTTTTTAAGCACACTATAGCAGAAGCACAAAACACACTGACACTCTCCCTACCTATCCTTCTCTTTCCCTAAACTAAAGGAATCCAGGTTAAGCAAGAAAGAAATAACAGTCACTGTCCCTGCCTATGCTACTCTATCCCTGCTCCGGAACACACTACACTAGGCCGCCGTGCTGGCGGCCTTTTATAGTGTGGGGCGTGTACTAAACACCCTCAGCAATAATTGGCCACAGGCATCCTGCCTGTGGCCAATCATTGCTCTCCTCGCTGCCGGCGCTGTGATTGGCCAAGCATGCGGGGTCACAGTGCATGCTTGGCCAATCACAGCGCCTGGATGACACTGCGATGGCGTAGTGCATTGTGGGCCGTTCGCGTCACTCGAATTTGGCGCGAACGGCCCAAATCGTTCGATCTTCGTCGAACGATCGAACAGCCAATGTTCGAGTCGAACGTATGTTCGACTCGAACACGAAGCTCATCCCTATTCCTGGTACTTGGAGGCATCAACTGTTTAACTATAGCATAGACCACATTCACCTACAACCCCATTTGCCTGCTGGCCCTCTGTTTAGTGAGAGGTCTTTACTGTTTATTAAGAGTACTTTACTGAGCACTAGGCAGGATGCTGTCAGCTGGGTGACTTCAGATAAGGTGGGTCATTTTAGATAAAGCTTTTCTGGTCAAGAGCTGTAATAGTAGGCTTTAATAAAAATAAAAATAAATCAATAAAATAAGTTTAATTGAAATAAATCATACCCCCACCCTCTATTCACAAAAAAGAAAGAAAAAAAGATTAAAACAGATTAAAGGGGTGTCTCCTTTTCCAGTGCCAGATTCTTATTTTCTGAAAGCAACCCTGGCTCTTTTTTACACATAATTTCTATAAGGTCATAAATCAGAGAAAATGAATAAACTTGCTAGCGCCTACTGAGGAAGGTAGATTGCACCTAAATGTTTCCAGATTTCCACTCTTGCTTCTCTGGGTGCTGTAGGTGCTAATGAATAAATGCGCTACAGTTCCAGGATGGTGCTAAGAGAGGTGGGCCCAGGCTGTTTATAGGGGCTTTTTCATTTTGAGACACGTAACACTATTTTGAGGAACATACAATCTACTATTAGCATGGAAAAGAGTTATCACACATATAGCAGCCCAGGGCCGATCCTAGGGTCACAGGCGCCTGGGTGCAGAAATATTTCTGGCGCCCCACATGGGCGTTGTCATTTTGCTAACTCCTCCCCTTTACAAATGTTTCTATGGCAATGACTTAACCACAGAGATGCTCCCCCACAAAGTCTTCATTAACCTGCGATCCTTACATGGTCTCTTAACAATAAACAAAATACAGGAAGAGAAGCAGAGTACTTTATTGGGACCTGGAGGGGGGCCTCTCTGATGGACACAGAGAGGGCTTCTGTTAGAGAGTCTGTTAGAAAGAGCCCCCAGACATACTACAGACATGATACAGGAGATGGTCAGAGACTGCAGACATGATACATGAGACGGTCAGAGACTGCAGACTTAGTACAGGAGACGGTCAGAGACTGCAGACTTAGTACAGGAGACGGTCAGAGACTGCAGACTTAGTACAGGAGACGGTCAGAGACTGCAGACATGGTACAGGAGATGGTCAGAGACTGCAGACATAGAACAGGAGATGGTCCATTAGACCCCTTTCACACTGGAGGCATTTTTCAGGCGCCTTAGCATTAAAAATAGCGCCTGAAAAAAGCCTCATCTGCAATCCCAGTGTGAGAGCCCGAGTGCTTTCACACTGGGGCGGTGCGCTGGCAGGACGTAAAAAAAAATCCTGCAAGTAGCTTCTTTGAGGCGCTTTAGGAGTGGTGTATACTCCTAAAGCGCCCCTGCCCATTGAAATCAATGGGCAGTGCCTGTAAAGCACTTCGGCACTGGCGCCTTTGAACCCTTTATTTGGCCGCTAATGGGGGTTAAATGTACCTCTAAAATGACAGTAAAGCGCTGCTAAAACTAGCGGCGCTTTACCACCGACGCCCCCACACTGTCAGTGTGAAAGGGCTCTTGGTACATCTAATTATACATCACATCTGTAGATGGACTACTGAGGTGCAGGAATGGGCAGGGGCTGTGTATCCTATGCAATCTATCATGCCATAAAACATCTAGAGCAGGGGCAGTCCAGAGCACGTGTAAAGGAATGCTGGGGATGCCATCCCCCAGCACACAGCACACTGAACACTGTGACTCACTCGGTTTTCTCTCTGTGCAGCCCGAGATAGAGATGGGAGAGGGAGGCATTCCAACTGGAGTTGGTGGAGACAGTGTGGGATCCAAGACTCCCAGTGTGAGGAATTCATTCCTGCACATCAGCACTCAGCAGCCACTGAAAACTAGCACCCTTGTGTCAGGAAGAGGAGCGGCCCCTCCCCCGAGCACTGCCAGGCTGGACGGCTGCCCTATGCTCACACATCAGTTCTGGACGGACGCACACCTATGCTCAGAACACTAGTTCTGGACTGACACAAACAAGGAGAGAAGGAGGGAGGGGAGAACTCTGGCACTTCGGCGCCCCCACCTCTGTAGGCGCCTGGGTGCAAAGCGCCCTGTGCACCCTGCCTAGGATCGGCCCTGTAGCAGCCTTGTCATGGGAATAGCAACTCATGGTGTACTGAGTCGATGACTTTTGGTTGCGGTAGTGGTCAATTTTTGTATTCTACACTACAAGGGACGAAAAAGTTTGGGTTGGTGTATCTGAATCTGATGAATAGGATTTTCCAGCCATCAGAGATAGCTTTGTAAACAGTCATAGAAGCTGAAATGTCACAGAGCTTGCCTACATGTATGTGATCACACTCTGAATTACTGAAGTACCAGTTAAAAGTTTTGAACCTATTGCCACAGCAAAAATTTATTCTTTGCTGTAGGTTCTGAATCGGAATCTATATATAGAATGCAGTGAGTGCACATTTCTAAAGTGTATCAAGCTTTTAACCTGTGTCCAATATAAAAGAAGGGTTCTAAATTAGGGGATGAGTATACTCATGAGCTTAGTGAGGCCTAGTGTTCCCTAAAGGGAGGCTTTTGTTCCCAAATTTTAATGTCTTCCCTGGGCTAGATTCTTGAAGACCATCTCAAACAGTGACCAGATCCAGATCTTTAAACTGGTTTTGTCCGAAGAATTGAATAAATTTAAAGTAGTAGCATCAGTGAAGAACCTTTCATGGGAAAACTGCTGCTACAGGCTCCTCTCAGTGCTGTCGGGTCAGCCAGTCTGAGCTCCGATCTTCATATTTAACAGAGGAAAAATAATGGACCTACTGGCAGGATGAACAGGTAATAAACCTACTGTGTTAATGCTAGTGACAGACTACATGATATTTCTTTTTTACATTTTGTGTTCAAATAATTTTAGTTTAAAGCAACAAAACTAGTGCCTTTAAATCTGATTGAAATGAAACAGTAAGCGATTCATAGCTAAGCCCCTTCTTTGTCAACAGCTATCAATGCACACTGGTAAAATGAATATTTGCCAGATACAAGAGAATGGGTATAAATATTCATCTCATATCTAATTGCTCTGTTTTGTTCAAGCTTACAGCATCTCCACAAGGTGTCGGTGGAATTTAAACAATCACCAAGAGAGAGTTGGGAAGGAAAGGCAAATAGACTGACAGTGGATTTGTATAGCAAGAGCTATCATGCACTGACTATTATTTCAAAGCAGCAGAGACTTACAAGGTTATATAGAATCCTGGTGCTGCCCTGAAAAGCACTGGACTGACTCGCTACATCTCTGATGTAGATTTTGAGAAAAATGCTTAAACGTGCATCCTCACAGGGTGACACTGTGGATGCACTGGTATAAATGTGCCAATGTCCCGATAATTATGGAGGAACACACTGATTAAACTAAAAGATGGACTTTAAACGGCACATAGGTAAATAAGGTAAAAAATCTAGGGGTTCTTATTAGTAGAAAAAACTGTAAAAATACATTTGTACAAAAAATTTCATTATAATAATCATTAATACATGACCCGGAATAATGCTCAATTCTCACTTCCGAAGGCTACAATAGTGTAGATAGACTTAAATTATAAGAGATTTATATCCAACAATCAAAAAATCATTTGGTTGAACAGTGTATGTAGGAAGTGGATAGCCTTTGTCCTGGGTCCAGTATGCAGAAACGTAGTCTTGCTCTGCTCTACATGTTTTGCGTGTCGTGACGCTTCTTCAGGAGCATAATAGTCTAGGCACATATATAAACAAAAAAATACATAGGAAAATATTGGCAATTAACATAATTTTAATACATAAAACATAGAAAAAATTATTACAGAATGCAATAATGTTGGAGAACTATTGCTGACCACAAATGGGTGGGGTGGCCAACCCTCATCCAGCAACAACAAGCGCAAATGAACTAAGCCCAAGGTGCTGGAGCAGTTAGGATGGGTTACAGGATGGTGGAGGGGGAGGGTAATAATAGCAATTATTACCCTCTCCCTTAACCAGCTGTTAACCAACACTGTGGTACTCCTTCACAATCTGAGACTCTGGTGCAAGATAAGTCACATCCATCAGGTCCCCCTCCACATAACCTGTTTTTTACACCTAAACATCCTGGAGCCTATTAACAATACTAATATTATATATAATTTAAAATTAAGGTGGTATTTAAGGGAGCATTGGTCTTTGCTGCTTGCAACATAACTATGGAGACAGTATAGCTTTTGACACCTTCCTACCTGCTATGTAGTAAAGGTGATTGGGGTGTCTGTAAAGCTGCCTGATCACTTCTATATGTGAATAAAGGTGCTGAACCCCCATCATGTCTGTAAAGGAATTTAAAGCGTTGTCTATGGAAAATTGCAGGTACTGAAGTATTTCAGTTGTTTTCCAGGCGTGCAAATTTTTGAGGCTTGACATATATATATATATATATATATATATATATATATATATATATATATATATATACAGTATATATAAATTTATATAAGTCAAGCCTCAAAATTTTGCACGCCTGGAAAATCCCAATAACTACAGTACCTGCAATTTTTCATAGGCGACACAGTCACTAGATCTCAATCCAATAGCGCACCTTTGGGATGTGGTGTAAAGGGAGATCTAAATCATGGTTGTGCAGTCAACAAATCTGCAGCAATTGCGTGATGCTATCATGTTTGTATGGACCAAGTTCTCTGAGGAATGTTTCCAACACCTTGATGAATCTATGCCATGAAGAATTAAGGCAGTTCTGAAGGCAAAAAGTGCAAATGCAAATGCTCCGATACCTGAAACCGATACCTTCATGCGGGGTTCTTTCAGCTGTCAGTGGGATTTCCCCAATGACAGCTGAAATGTAAACGACAAAATAAAAAAAATCTGGCAAAAGCAAAAAAACTAAGCTGGCAATAGAGAAAAAAATAAAAAATATGGACAGCCGCACTCCAAAAAACCTTTGACGGTCGCCTTTATTGTAAAAAATGGAAGATCACACCAAAAAATCATCACAGCATAGCCGGGGTAACAGCTTACATGTTTCACACTGAAGGTCAGTGCTTAATCATAGCTATGTCCATATTTTTTATTTTTTTCTCTATATGCTACGTGCATTGCTGGCACCCACGGTAGTCCTGATACTACAAATTGCTGGAGCGTGTTCACCTGGAGCGGTAAAAATCTCTTTGGCAATTACCGGTTGTTAAGGACGTGTTAACCTTTAAAATCTATATTTAAGATTTAATATCTCAAAGATATGAGGTGGGTTAAATGAGACCAGAAGTGAAAACGTTAACATAAGAACATTTATTATGTATTGTTAAAAAGTCTATCTAATACACAGAAAATATCTATATAGTCTTAAACAAGAAGGAAATAGTAGGTTAAAATACAATATTTACATGGAGGGAGGGATACAGAGCATATTCCTCTAAAACATTCAAGTACAGACAAATTCAGTTACATGTAAGATCGACCTTTTCCCGTAAATACCCTTCTAGTTCCATCCTCCTTGCTGCCGTTCCATAAAGAGGGCTCCCTCTCCCATCCCCTCTGAGTATATCCCTCTATGCTGATTCCCCATAGGTTGGCCTAGCTTGGATCATGATTGGAGGGCTTACTACATAAGTCAGCCCCCTTTAATGCAAATCCTGGTGACTATTTTGGGCAGGAGATTTAATAAAATTTTCCCAGGAAGTTAGGTATTGATTACAGGTTGGCTCCCTTCATTGCATATCCCAGCATGGGATCCTTTGAAGGGAGTCGGTGTAAAACAATGGAATTGTCTCTCCATGGTTTGTATATACAAGCTTGGGCTCCGCAATGTCTGTTCTACCAGGCACTTTTGTGACGCCATATTGCCCACCTTCCATAGATGCAAGCTAAATGGCATATATTCATAATTACAATATTTTACAGCTATTAATTGAGATTTCACATAAACCCCTAAGGCAACAGATGGCCCCTTCTTGCCAGTTGAGAATATGAGACTCGGCCACACCTAGAATAATGGTTTATGTGTAATCTCCTTTAATATTTGGAGCTTTTGGCTTTGCCCTCTGAAATGAAAAAAAAACTCTTTGAGAAGAAAAAAAAACATTTAAACTTTCCATCTCTACAGTACATATTTCTGGATCCCAGTATCGGTAGTCATCACTTGTTCTGGATGTAATAAGTCCATAATAAAAATCATAAGCTACAAAACACACAAAAAAAAACACGAAGGGAAAAAAAAAAATCTCAATCGTCCAATAATAATAGTGCGAAAGTCAATAATGTCAATCTGGTCATGTTGCCCTTGCTTCTGGGACAGACTTCCCCGGTGATTCCACTTGGATACCGCATACAATAATGGCCTTTGGACCAGCTTTCCTGGCTTTCTGTGATTGTACTTTATTAATGTCGGCAAAGTTAGAGAAAGAAAAACATGAGTACTTTTAAGACATATGCATTCAAATTAATGCTTATCTTGTCATTCTGAGTATTAAAGACCTTTGATTAGAATTGTTCTAGACATACTGCGACCTAATATGAGGCCTTTTCCCATTGACACGTGTAACAATTTAAATGGTTGCGCCCTTCAGCCAGGTTGTCTGATTTCCATCCCCCATCTTTCTTCCTCCATTGTCATATGCCTGCAAGTAACTCTGCCCTGCCTTCTGCTGAATACCCCTGTGTGTGTGTGTGTGTATGACCCTTCAAGTGTCCAGGGGAATCTTGTTGCCATCACAACTCACCACAAACTCCTTTTACTGATGCTGTGTTCAGTTATACTAACCATGATGGGTTAAAGCCTTGGTTGGTGCCAAACTTTTGTGCATATAGCTCCGTCCTTGGCTACCGTGTGTAGCTACTGTATGAGTCCTGCCTTTAGCGGGCTAGGGAAGAGGTCATAACTTTAAGAGGTCTCCATGCAGATTTAAGCAGTGTCACCTAAGCAGACAAAAATAACTTGATTTCAGAATGCGGATAAGTGTGATGTCACCAGTTACTTGTGGCTTACGGAACGATCAACCTAAATTACTTCTTAAGTACAATTGTACTATACTCTCTGCTATTTGCCAATCACTATGAGTCTCACCAGTCCCAGTATATCTATTTGATATTCAAGTAATGCTCTTTGAACTTAGTTATAGCACAAAAAGAAAACTGACTGGCAAAATTACCAATGACCACATATGATGACTGGCAAATATTAGAACTGTAGAGAGGACTGTATGTCACATATACAAGGAAACTAGTCACATGACTGTTGCTAGACCCCAGGTGTTACTGTTACTATTGTCATAGTTGGTAATAGCTACAATGACGTATATTTATATAAAACAATTATCCAATGTCGAAAGAGAGCAGAAAAAAAACTTGGAACTTTGTCCCATCCCCAAAATTCTATAGGGAAGCTTTAATATTCTATATCAACATTTTTAACTGTTATAAATGTTCTCCATATAATGTTCCCCCTACTCCCCTCCTTTTTTTTTTTTTTCACCATAACGAAGCCAAACTCAAGAACCACAAAAAAAAAAAAAAAGTAAGGTGATATAGGAATGAAAGAAAAATAGTTTTCCTTAAAAGAAAAAGTAGTGATTAACATCTAAATTGATTCTCAGTAAAAATCAATTTGCACATCCAACAGGCCACATGAAGTTGTATCAGAGAGAGACGAGACACTGTTTAATGAAACAGACCACCAAAAAAATATATATATATTTTAGAATTTAGTTAGGCCTGACTGTAATTAATTCCATTCCAGGATTTTCCTTAAAACACACATAAAAAAAAAACCTATGTTTTAAGGTCCTCTGTGTTTTAAAGTAATTTGACCAGTCTTGGTCCGTTCATCCGTCCTTGTGTGTGTATTTCTTCCTAAAATACAAAACTCAAAACCATTAATAACACCTCACTGTACCTTTTATGAGAGCTTTCCAATGGGCTAACTGGCAGCATATGCTTGGAACAGACTTCCAGCAGAGGTAATGAGTCCATCAACAGGAAGTGCAGTGAAACATGTACAGACTCACCCACCTATCTGTACTCTGACAAACAAAAGTTATAGAAAAACATGGTGGGTTTGTAAGTACTTACAGTCTAAGAAGACAACATGTCGACATAAAACCTTTACACATATTAACAGCACATGCGTCAATTTGGAAGGAAAAAACTGACAAAATATAAGACCTACTGAATCCATAAGATGCCACAGGGTGCAACGTAATTTATTATGTAGTTTCCAAATGTCAGAGTGAATGAAACTTCACTCTAACCACAGGAAAGGGAGAAAAAAAAAAACGAAATTCCTACAGTTTCTCCTAACTATAGGAATCAAGATCTCGTATCTGTGCACAGGTTATTTATTCACGAATACATTTCAATAAAAAAAAAAAACGGTATAAATTTAAACTGGTACCAGTATTGAGCTCATTACAAACGAGAGGGAGAAAAAAAAAATCAAATAAACATAAACAGTACAAAGCATGCGCATTAATGTGATCACACTTATTGATGGCCATAAAACGAAAAAAAAAAAAAAAATCTTGTTTACACATGGACAGTTCATACACATCCATTCCGTCACTCAGACACACACACATTCATTTAGATTGAATCCCCCTAGATTTTGGATAGAGCTTTGGTAATTTGCAAATGAATTGCTAGGCGTTTCTGGCCACTGGGAGAATACAAAGGGAAGCATAAGAAAAAAACACAAACCATGGAATACTATACTTTACCTTTTGTTAGGCGCGTATTTATGCATATGTACAGCTTTATATGTACATATACTTTCAGGAACTCACTGACCCTGAAAAAAGATAACTTGTAGCAAAACAGTTATTACTTTATCCCACTTTTTTTTTTCTTTAACTTATTTAAAGAAAACAATACAACATTCTTACGTGTACATTGGTAAATGGTCAATGACCTTCCCACTTTGATCTAGTGAAACTAAAATGCCCTAGACTTCTAAAACATAACTTATATCTTGTATTTCATCCCCGGTTTTAGTGTACTGGTTTGGTTCCCGATGGACAAATTACTCCCTCCATTTTTCAAATTCAAGGAGTCAATAACGTTTCTTTTAAAGGATTGGAATTCTTTCACAAACTCATCCCGTTCCTGTTTAATTTGCCTAATCTCATACTGTAAAGCCTCATTTTCGGCCTTAATAGTTGAGGAAGAGATGTATGAATTTGTATTTTCATATTTCCTAGGCTTTTCACCCCAGCGAGGTGAGTACACTTCCACGTCACGCCTCTTTGTTGTATACTGATTTGGTTTTAATATCTTTTCACCAGAAGACAAACAAAACTGGGAAATGTGGCCGAATAAACCACACGTGAAGCATTTTATCTTTTGTAAAGTAATAAGCGTCTCTTAACAACTGGTGTGGTTTTAGGCTGAGAATATTCAGTGGCTAAAACCTGATTAACAACTTTTCCTGTACGAGAAATAGGGGCCCTTTCAAAAGAGCTCCCACCTTTCAATGAGTTGTTGGAACTAACACATACTCCAGACGGAGATAATTTCCTGTTGCATCTAGAAATACTCAAACTGGTTGCATTACAATCTACGGTATGTGTAGATTGCCCTGGGCTGGAAGATGCAGACAATTGTTCACATTTACTGTCTGCAGCCTTCAGCCCCTGTATCAGCTGATCAACCTCTCCCTGCTCGTTTTGGTTGTGTATTGTTGGCTGCTGGTGGCTAGCATTCATATTTGTCATATAAACTCTTATGCCCTGCACACACAATCGGATTTTCGATGGAATAAAATCCGATGGAATTTTCCATCGGAATTCCGATGAAGCAGACAAAATTGCGAATGTCCAAAACGCTGTGACGTAAAACACTCCGACGAGCCGAAACAAATGAAGTTCAATGCTTCTGAGCATGCGTCAACTTGATTCTGAGCATGCGTGGGTTTTTTATCCGTTGGAGTTCCACACAGACGATCAAGATTTCCTATCGTTTTTTTTCCTTCGGAAAAATTTAAAACATGTTCTATTTTTTAACACCAATGGAAAAAAGTCCAATGGGGCCCACACATGATTGTTTTTTCCGATGAAAAAAGTCCATCGTTCTTTTTTCATCTGAAAAACCGACTGTGTGTACAGGGCATTAGAGTACTGATATTACTTTTGGCTATTTCTACATCTTCTTTGAGAGAAATGGTTTGCAATAATAATGGCCTGTAATTGTTAGCTAACCAAAAGGCCGCAAAAATTACTGCAGTCTTACCCTCACATTTGCTGTATTTTTTCTCTGTAAGTTTACATTTACATACTCTTTTGCCTGGTGCCATGGGCTTTTAGATTCCTCCATTGCTCTTATTATCTCAGAGCTTTTTTTAACTTTAGTAATCCTGACCATCAATTTCTCCATGATGTACAAGTTCAGCGATGATACAATAATTCACCACAGAACTGACTTGACACAGTAGTCTAGCACTTAGAATATGTGAGTGGAGACACATACATTAAAATAACACTAATATTTTCACCGAATAATGTCTATAACCAAAAACAAAAGTGCTGAGATCCGCACACAAAGAACAATAGGTATCCCTCTAGGTAGACAATATAAATGTAAACACAGCCATGTTTACACGAATATCTGCTACACCAAATTCAGTTTAAAAAAAAAAAACGAATCTACCACAAACTCAGATTATCAACTTATTGGTAATTGGTAGGGTTTATCCTTAAAAAAAAAAAAAAATTCAAGGTATAAACTACAGTATGCTAAATGCACCTTATTTTACACTAATAATAATCTTTCTCAGATATTAGCTTCAGTAGTAAAACTTCCACAGTTTTGTACTTTAACTGACACCAATGAGAATATTACTGCTTGTAAATTCCCACAGTTAAAAAAAAAAGCAAAACAAAAAACAGAAAAAGAAAAACGAAAAAACAAAAAACTAAATCTTTTGTAGGTTATTTTCAATGTCCTAAATATTTTCAATGTTAGTGGACATACAATTTAAATAAAAACAAAAACTTGTTGAACCTTTTCAACAACACAACCAAGACCACTTTTTTCCATGTCTTTCTAATAACACATGTACTCACCATCAAGCAAACTCAAACACTGGTTAGAGATAGCAATGAAGCTTGGTGAGGCACAAAAGCAACAACTAAAACAAAAATGTTCCCGCCATGTACTTCCTCCCCATTAAAGTAACCGGTTATAATGGTACATCCAAAGTACTTTTTCAACTATATTTACGGGATATTAACGAAAACCAATAAATGTGGTGTATCCTCCCTTCTATTTGGAGTTAATATAATACCCACTAAAACAAAAAATATTTACCTATATTTTTCCCTATATACAGTAGATTTGCTGTGATCTCCAAACTACTGGATAAGCTGACTCAGCTTAAATTCCCCCTAATAACCTTAATCTCTAATACTCAAATTTTGTTATTATATTAAATACTTTCAGTCCTGTACTGGCCTTCGTGGTCGCCACTGTTAACCTTTAAAATCTATATTTAAGATTTAATATCTCAAAGTCTATCTAATACACAGAAAATATCGATATAGTCTTAAACAAGAAGGAAATAGTAAGTTAAAATACAATATTTACATGGAGGGATACAGAGCATATTCCTCTAAAACATTCAAGTACAGACATTTTCAGTTACATGTAAGACCGACCTTTTCCCATAAATACCCTTTAAGGTCCATCCTCCTTGCTGCCGTTCCATAAAGAGAGCTCCCTCTCCCATCTCCTCTGAGTATATCCCTCTATGCCGATGCCCCATAGGTTGGCCTAGCTTGGATCATGTTTGGAAGGCTTACTATATAAGTCAGCCCCCTTTAATGCAAATCCTGGTGACTATTTTGGGCAGGAGATTTAATTGAGTTTTCCCAGGAAGTTAGGTATTGATTACAGGTTGGCTCCCTTCATTGCATATCCCAGCATGGGATCCTTTGAAGGGAGTCGGTGTATTGTCTCTCCATGGTTGGTATATACAAGCTTGGGCTCCGCAATGTCTGTTCTACCAGGCACTTCTATGACGCCATATTGCCCACCTTCCATAGATGCAAGCTAAATGGCATATATTCATAATTACAATATTCCCCTGCTGACAGCTGAAGTGTAAACATAAGCAACATCCTGACAATTGGAGCTGTCAAAAAAAAGCAGCCTGACAATATTTAATAACAACATTGCTGAGCTGTTAAAACAGAAAGATAAAAAGAAACATTGTTTCATTTTGTATCTTGCTGTTTATTCATCTACAGATCAAAGGGAACAACTTCGATCTGCAGATAAGGTCATTTAAAAACAACGTTTAACTCCTTGTTAACCGTTAATTTACTCTAATCAGCTGTAATAAACTTCTTATTCTCCATTTAATTATTATTTTTATGCAGATTTTTTTGTTTGTTTATATTTGATAAACTATTAATAATTAAAACTTTTTTTTGTTTTTGTTTGCTTTGCTCGTTAATATTTTTTACACCTTTAGCAAATATATATATATATATATACACATTTCACATTAAAAAATTTAAAAAATTCATTTGTAAATAACTTTTCAATGCTTTGTACCAGAATCATAATTTTGTGTCATTTTAAACAGGACAAATTACAGAGGAGAATGCACACTTTTTATGTACAGTAACACTATTTATTTTTAAACTAGCACTGCTCAAAAAAAAGAAAGTGTGGGTTTTTTTTTTTTTTCGTTTTGTTACATTTCGTTGTCTAAGGATTGTGAAAAAAATATCATTGTTGTAAAGACCATATTCAAGAAAAAAAAGCCTTGTTTGTCCTTAAAAAACAATATATGTATTACGTTGTTATCTTAAGTAATGACAAAGTCTAGAAATTTAAAAATTGCTCTGGTCCATAAGGGGTGAACAGAAGTGATACTGCTTTCTTCATATTTCAGCACTGGTACAATAATGCTTTCTTTTACATTTTCAACTTTCTCTTCCCCCATATTCTCTGGGTGCACTTCAACTTTCTCTTTTCTTACACTTTTATTAAAGAGTTTTTTTTAGTTGGGCACATGTAAAGTATTGCATATAAATATGTCATATTTTCCAAACAGCAGGTGGCAATTCAGTCTTGTACTCCAATGTCTTAGATCACTGCTGCTGTGAATAAAGGCTTGAATAATAACAGGTTACACATAGAGCTAAATGTGTCAGGTGCATGACTCGGATAATGGACAGGCCCCTTTCCTCATCTCCAAGTAAGAATAGTGTCACCTAGATCTTCAGTCTGCAGAGCAGTCAAGTGCAAAGGTAGTGCTGACCATTCGTATTAGACATTGAAGCATAGAAGCACTATATATATATATATATATATATATATATATATTTATATATATATATATATATATATATATATATATATATATATATATATATTTTCACAATCTGACATTTTATATCAGTATCTTTATTATTTTTATAAAAAAACTAACAAAAAAAATAAAAAAAAATATATATATATATATATATTTTTTTGTGATATTTTTTTTTTTGTGATACTGATGTAGCGGCCTCACCCTCTCTCTCTTCTTTAACGGTTACTTTGGCTTCAGTCTAGGGGTACCTTGAAGGGGAGAGCGAGGTGCGCCACGGCCCATGTCCTCTAGATTACTGCGTGTAGAGGTGAAGGCCAGAATCAGATTACACCCGGGCTGTGTATACGCTTAGAGCCAGGTCTGTTCTGCTGATAACCCCCTTTGCTCCCAGTAATTGGAGTACCACACACTGAAAAGGTCCAACATTTATTTATTCCATAACGGCAAACAAATAGTCCTTTGCGAGCAGACAGTTTGAGACCCATAGAACAGTTCAGTATTGGTGGGGAGTAGGCAGCCCCTGTCAGGGGGAAGACATCCCTCCAAGGGAGTTACCAGAGGCCCCGCCGTCACCGGATTAATGCTGTACCGGACTATCCAGAAGGGTTACACTCCCCTGCCTCCTCTCCTCAGATACGGGTCCCAACACCTTAGGGCCCCTCGGACTCCTCCACCCTCGCGGAACCCAGTCGAAGTCACTGGGTCCCAGGTCTTGGCCGTAGTACCTCACCCCAGGCTTAAGGTGCCTGGGATGGACTCCATCCCTCGCTCCGGCCAGGTCGAGGGCACCTGGGCCCGGAACTCCGGAACGCCAGCACCCAGGCTGAAGGTGCCTGGGCGCGGCCGCGTCCTCCAACTCTGAACCCCGAGGTCAGGGCATCCGCCCCTTTTATCTCCTCTCCCTTTGCGTCACAGCGGGTTCCCTGCCCCGCTGTACTGGCGCCAGGAAAGGACAAAAAAGGTACAGTCTTGCGGTGCAGGTTCAACTCCGACACAGGGCGACAACGCCACCTGTAGGCCACAGGGAACCTTGCACCACCAGAGTCCTCCAAGAACCACAAAAGGGATTCTCAGTTTCCCTAACAATTAGTACATCTGGGTTTAATTACCCAGATATCCCCCCCAAATTTAAATACCCGCTACACTGATATAAAATGTCAGATTGTGAAAATGATGTAAAACCTAAATATAATTGTTCTGTATATAATTTTTCCCCACCCTGTTAATCTTTTTTACAGCTTTCTTTCACCTTTCTACACCTTTTCCTCCAACCATTTCTTCTATCCTTTAGCATATTCCAATAGGTTCTCTGTGGTAATTCTTAAAGGGTTATTTCCCCATTGTCACCTAAAAACTTATTTCAGCAGATATTATACCTAAAATACAACACAATATTTCTACGCATATCCACTTTTCGTAAAAAATTAGCTTATCCCTGTGTTCTGGTATCCTGCGTTTCTCAGGTTGCTTTCAAAAAAGCATCTTCAGAGCTGTTTTTCCTGATTTTAGGTCCTACATCATCTAGGACTATGCTTTGGTGCCCTGATTGAAACATGTTCAAATATTCCAGCACAGGAGGGGAGGGACGGGTGGTGGAGGTGCAGGAACGTTAATAATACAGGAAGGCAATGCTTTTTCTTCCCTCCTGTGACTGTTTTGCCTGCAGAGGGGGAGAGCATGAGTAGTTCCATGTTTGGCCTTGTGATCAGAGGGCAGGAGTAGAGTGATTAGCTCACCCACAGCGGGAGAGGAGATGGGGGAATGAAGCATGATGTGAGGCATTAACTTCATCCTTTTTCAAAAAGCAAAGATACCATTTGTGCTAACTACCAGAATGGAGTAGAATGCCTTGAGGGTATTTAAATACTGAACTCCAAAAGCTGCAGGTTTGATAAAGGTGGAAAACAGGGGAGGGGAAGTATTTCTAAGACCCTGTACACACAACCGTTTTTCCCGACAGGAAAACTGCCATGAGAGCTTTTGGCCGGGAAAACCGGCCGTGTGTATGTTTCATCGCAGTTTTCCCGACAGGAAAACTGCCGGAAAAAAATAGAGAACCTGCTCTCTATTTTCCCGTCGGGATTCCCGGCGGACTTTTTCCTGTCGTGAAAACCGGTCGTGTGTATGCTTTTCCAAGGGCAAAAAAACGCGCATGCTCAGAATCAAGTAAGAGACGGGAGCGCTCGTTCAGGTAAAACTAGCGTTCGTAATGGAGATAGCACATTCATCAGCATTCTGAACAGCAGAAAACGATCTGAAAGCACGAAGACTGAAAAGCGCGAATCGTCTCTCACCAAACTTTTACTAACACGCGATAACACGAGATAAACAAAAGCAGCCCAAAGGGTGGCGCCGTTGGATTTGAACTTCCCCTTTATAGTGCCGTCGTACGTGTTGTATGTTACCGTGCTTTGGACCGGCAGGATTTTGTATGACAGTCTGTATGCAAGACAAGTCGGGAAAACCAACAGTTTTTTTCCTGACAGGAAAACCAGTCGTGTGTACAGGGCTTAAGGAATTGACAATGTGTTAGAACCTAATGGGGAGTGGGACCCTTGCTTGCTTTGATTAGGCTTCATAGCCGAAACACGTCAGCGTATAATATGTACCTGTACCCATGTAGCAAATAAAGTACCAGCCAGCTTTCCTGATTAAAGATTATCTATCTGTGGGAGCTGAGCGCCCTGGTTAGAGCACCAGACTCAAGTTCATGGACATCTATATCAAGCAGTAGAGCTACGGTAATATTTTTGCTCTTTCTAATGGGGACCCTTTACTGTAATCAGTTTTTTTTAACTTAAAGGTGATCATTTCAGGCTGAATTTATGCTAGTCCATTCTTACTCTTCCTTCCATTGGCAAATTTTCTTAACTTCTTTCAGTTATTGCTTAGTTTCCTCTTTGATTGCCACCAACAATACCTCATTTTTTAATATTCCCATTTCATATCTTACTCTCCTAGGCAGTGATCTAAATTGAAAACCACACTTTTACATCTCCACACATTTTGGACTAATGGCTTTGGTCCAATGTTACTACTTGACTTAAGTGATTCCTTGTCACTGGGTCCACTGATTTTCACATCCTTTTATTTGTATCTTGGGAAATACATGCTTCTGATTCGCCCTGTCTAACAATCTCCACTCTTATGTATATCTTGGGAATTTGCACATTTTCCTTATTCTATATCCCTGCAGCACAATGGCCACATGCAGCCTTTTGGTGTTTACACTGTGGCCCTCAGAATCCAGCAGTAGGCAATGGGTGCTTTGGTTTGTAATGGGGCTGTGACATGTCCCCAGTCTCTCACTGTCTCCTACAGCATGACTCTAATCTCTAACCATCTGTTTATCTAAGTTTCTGGCCATTTCCTCTAGTAAGTCTTCAGTCTTTGACAGTCATTATAATTATTATTATTATTATTATACAAGATTTATATAGCGCCAAAAGTTTTTACAGTCATTTGCATCATTACATATAATAAATATTTTAAGTGGCCCTTTAGTGACATCAGGGGCCCACATTTGATGTCCTATATGCTTTCTAAGTTGATAACCACTGCTCATGTCAAATCGCATGTCAAATCGGCGATATTTGCCACAAATTGCGGGCAATGGCACCGTCCTAATCGGTGCGACGCCACATCTGCGGCGCTGCACCGATTTCAAATAGTAGTTTCTGTACTACTTTTTGTGATTTCGGGCCGCGATTTACATTGACATCTGTGCAGAAACCTGCACAGATGTCCCTGTAATCGCGGCCGAAATCGGGACTGACAGGCAGGAGTGAAATCGTGCGGGTTCAGCTGAACTCGCACGGCTTCACTCCCGCAGCCCCAGTGTGAACCTGGGCTTTTACTCATGTAGATTCCTGTATACCTTTAATCCAGCTCATTTTAAAAATCCTTCACTTCCTCCCCCATGTTCCTCTATAGGGGCATATGTTAAACATAGTAATACTGTATTCCTCATTTGTTCTTTCAGCTGCAATATGCATTTTCTTTCATCTGCCTTTTTTCATATATTATGCAGCAGAAAGTCTGTTTCACATTCCTTGTTTCCCTTTACTAGCACTGTACAGAATACTGTAATCACCAAGCTGGAATTGCCTCTTCTCTTTTCTCCTTGTATTCTTATATAGCTGTTCTTGTAAATTCTTACCTTATATTTCTTACTTCATCCTCTGCTTGTGCAAGGGCCCAGTTCTATTTAAACTTAGTATATTCTAGTTTTCCAAGCAAAAAAATATTTAATCATAATTATTTTCATGCCTTTAACATCTTATTTTTCCAAGAAGATAATAACTCAGGGTTTCTCAACATGTTCTTTTTACAGGAGAGGGTTGTTAGTCTTAAAGAAGAAGTATCATTATAATTTTCCTAGTTTACTACACTCCTGCAGTGGACAAAGAGCATTTAGCACTTTGTCCAGTTTTGATCTGTGCAATCCCAACCTTCAACCTGTGTTTGACCAAGCTTCTAAGCAGGATATGAATAACAGACATGTGCAATTCGTTTCGTTCCGAATTCGTTTTTTAACGAATTTCGACAAATTCGTTAATTCGGAAATATCCGAATTAACGAAAACTAATTTAACGAATTTTAACGAATATTCGTAAATTCAAATTTACGAATGTACGAATTTACGAATATACGAATTTACCAATGCACGAATTTACGAATGTACAACTATCCGGAAATTCGTAAATTTGAATTTACGAATTTCCGAATATTCGTACATTCGTAAATTTGTACATTCGTACAATCGTAAATTAGTAAATTCGGAAATCTGAAATAATAATTAACTAATAACTTAACTATTACTAACTATTCAATTATAGGTATTGTAATTTCCTTTCAAATTTGGCTGTTAGTGAACTTAACGAAGTTACGAATTGTTTTCCGACATAATGAATGCCGTATCTAAACGAATGGAACGTAATGAATTAATAATAATAATAAATAACAATAATAATAATAACAACGTTTTATTATTATTATTATTAATTTGTTCCGTTCCATTTGTTTAGATGCGGCATTTGTTATTTCAGGTTATGCGTAACTTCAGATAAATTTGTATTCGTTACGTTCGCTAACAGCCAAATTTGAAAGGAAATTACAACTATAATTTAATAGTTATTTTTTCAGATTTTCAAATTTTCGGGTTTTCGAAAATATCGAATTTCCAAATTTCCGAAATTACGAATGTATAAATTTACGAATGTATAAATTTACGAATGTACGAATTTACGAATGTATAAATTTACGAATGTACAAATTTACGAATGTACAAATTTACGAATGTATAAATTTACGAATGTACAAATTTACGAATGTACAAATTTACGAATGTATAAATTTACGAATGTACAAATTTACGAATTTACGAATTGCGATCATAACGAATGACCCGAAAAACGAAAAAAAAAAAAAACGAATGAAACGAAAACGAAAACTAACAAATTTTTTGGCAGTGCACATGTCTAAATGAGTTCTCAGTGGCAAATATCATCTGTGGCAGTAGGAACATGCCTGAGATTAGTGCCATCACTAATCATGCAGGAGAAGAGGGTGTGTCAGTGCGACTTTTCTTTATATGTGTTCACAGTGGTACACCTAAAAGGTGCTGAAGCTAAGTGAAATTGCCATGCCAGATCAGGTGTGTGTCAAGGAATGTTTTCTGACAGCTGCAGGCAGATGAGCACATACTTTAGGCTGTCTGGCTAAAGCACGGGAGCGAGTGCAGATAATGCAGTACAGCTGTGTGTAGATAAGGAATGTCTGCAGCAGTGTAGAGCCAGACTGCAGAGAGTGTGTGCAGGCTTGAGGCTGGGTTCACATTATTGTGAATTGCATGCGGATTTTCCCACATCCAATTCGCATGACAGGAGAGTGTGACTGGCTCTCAATGAAGCCGGTTCACACATCCATCGGGGTGGCCGCGGAGTGCACTGTAGAAGAGTCCTGTGCATCTTTGGCTCCGTTTCAGGTCTGAATTCAGCCAAAAATTCGGACATAATTCGGACCTGAAACGGTGAACAAGGACGCCACGCCACACACAGTGTAAACTCGGCCTTAAAGTGATTGTAAAACGAAATATATATAATTTAAAAAATAAATAAATACCAAAACATATTATACTTACCTGCTCTGTGCAATGGTTTTGCCCAGAGCGTCCCCAAACCTCCTCTTTTGGGGTCCCCCACCAGCATTATCAGCTCCTCCTCTCTTCCATGTGCCCAACTGCAAGTTGCTTCCTACGGAGGCACTCATGCAAGCTCAATCCTGATCCAGGCTGTGTGCATCTATTCACACACATAGCGGGGCTTGACCCTGCCCCCTCTCTTTCCTCACTGAATTTGAACAAATGGCTCCTGCTGCTCCCTGCTATTTCCCCATGTGAAGAGGGGAGAAGACTGTACCCAGACAAAGTGTTGAAATTTTCCAAATTTTGTCGTGTTACAACCAAAAATTTTAATGTATTTTATTGGGATTTTATGTGATAGACCAACACAAAGTGGCACATAATTGTTAAGTGAAAGGAAAATGATAAAAAAAAAATATTTTTTTTTACAAATAAATATGTGAAAAATGTGGCATGCATTTGTATTCAGCCCCCCTGAGTCAATACTTTTGTAGAACCACCTTTCACTGCAATTACAGCTGCAAGTATTTTTGGGTATGTCTCTACCAGCTTTGCACATCTAGAGTGAAATTTTTGCCCATTATTCTTTGCAAAATAGCTCAAGTTCTGTCAGAATGGATGGAAAGCATCTGTGAACAGCAATTTTCATGTCTTGCCACAGATTCTCAATTGGATTTAGGTCTGGACTTTGACTGGGCCATTCTAACGTGAATATGCTTTGATCTAAACCATTTCATTGTAGCTCTGGCTGTATGTTTAGGGTCATTGTCATTCTGGAAGGTTAACCTCGACCCCAGTTGCACATCTTTTGCAGACTCTAAGATGTTTTCTTCTAAGATTGCCCTGTATTTGGCTCCATCCATCTTTCCATCAACTCTTCCCTGTCCCTTCTGAAGAAACGCATCCCGTAACATGATGCTGTCACCACCATGTATCACGGTGGGGATGGTGTGTTCAGGGTGATGTGCAGTGTTCGTTTTCTGCCACACATAGAACTTTTTTGGCCTAAAAGCAAAACACTATTTGGTCTTATCTGACCAGAGCACCTTCTTCCACATGTGTGCTGTGGCTTATCACAAACTGGAAACGGGACTTCTTATGGCTTTCTTTCAACAATGGCTTTCTTCTTGCCACTCTTCCATAAAGGCCAGATTTGTGGAGTGCATGACTAATAGTTGTCCTGTGGACAGATTCTTCCACCTGAGCTGTGGATTTCTGCAGCTCCTCTAGAGATACCATGGGCCTCTTGGCTGCTTCTCTGATTAATGCTCTCCTTGCCCATCCTGACAGTTTAGGTGGACGGCCATGTCTTGGTAGGTTTGCAGTTGTGCCATACTCTTTTCATTTTCGGATGATGGATTAAATAGTGCTCCGTGAGATGTTTAAAGCTTGGGATATTTTTCTATAACCTAACCCTGGTGGGCTCTATTTACTAATTAGGTGACTTCTGAAGGCAATTGATTCCACTAGATTTTTAATTAGGGGTATCAGAGTAAAGGGGGCTGAATACAAATGCTTTTCAGATATTAATTTGTAAAAAAAAAATTAAAACCATTTATCATTTTCCTCCCACTTCACAATCATGTGCCACTTTGTGTTGGTCTATCACATAAAATCCCAATAAAATGAATTTATGTTTTTGGTTGTAACATGACAAAATGTGGAAAATGTTAAGGTCAATGAATACGTTTTCAAGCCACTGTATACATATTATATCATGTTCATACCACATACATAACAGAGGGGGTGAGAGCTACTAGGTTCTGCTGAACCTTACCCATAGGAATGCTCACAAATAGGGCTTCATACTGGGGTGGAACTCACAGCCAAAAATACAAGACAGAAAGATATGCTTTTCCTCCAAATGGTTCTGCTCTTCCTTTCTGACGTGTAGAATATTTTTACCTGAATCCCTGGACTAGCAGCTAAGCTTTTATTCCCATTGAGACTTCTTCCTTATGCCAAAAAAGCAGCAATTCCAGAGGACCAATAGTTTTATCTCAGGCTTTGGCTTGGTTCACCAAACTCACTATTAGCCCTACTCTCACTGTTTGCACTTGTGGTACCACTGCTGTGTGTAGTGCCCAAGAGGCCACATAAGAGGGTAAGCGCTAAGGTGTTTTTTAAAGTTATTTATAGAATTACGATTAATATTTTTGGGCATCAGCACTTATCACCTCCCTCAGACAAGGCGTGATATACAAGAAGATCTCTCCAAAGCAAGAGAAAAGCCCACTATTGGTAGCTGTCACCATGACAGTTGTCATATTTGGGAGATTTAAGCTTATCCGTACTGTTTTGGTGAAAACTGTCACAATTGTCATTGAGACAGGGATTGAGGATGAGTTTTCCCAATGGGGGCAACAATTGGGACACCAAAAACTTTAAAGATACTTGATTAATCCCATTCCTCACTTCAAAATAAAATTAAAGTCCAGCATTGGGCTTTTTTGTAAATTGTTCTTTTTCCGGTGATTTGACCCAGAAGACTGAGAACCTCCTGTGATTGGAGAATGTTATGGGCCTGTACCCTAAGGGCTGTCACCACAGTGCTCTGCACACATAATATAATGGTTAAGAGAGTAGTGTGGATGTCATCATGTCAGCACCACTTCCTGCATCATGAAGGACCGCTCAGCAGCAAGAGCAGGCCAAGGATGAAGAGATCCCTGCAGGTCACATAACTGGCCTGAAGACATTTAAAAAGTAGGTATACAAAAAAGCAAAACCTGTATGTGGAGGGGTGTCTAGATGGGAGGGCAGAGGATATAGTAGCAGAGCCTAGAGTAGAGCTTTAAATGAAATGTTTTGTACAGAGTTAAACTCTCATGCCACAGAGACTGTATACACTGCTAAAATTGAAGTCATCATGCAGAATATTATAGTTATATAATATGTTTCGAAAGTGTCCTGGAGGGCTATAGTACCTGCTGTACATAATTGCAGCACTGGATGATATGGGAACTTGCTAAGCAGTCTTGCTAAGTTTTTCTAATTATCAAAGCCACATTTGTGGGAATTTTTTAGTACCAGTGTTGCCTGTAATGTAATTTACAATTTATACATATTTTGTATTTTTTGAGAAGTCAAACCATAACGTCTTTTACAATGTTCTAGCATACTGGCTTTGGATACAATAATAATAGCTTTTTGGAAGTCTCACAGTCTGAATGTGATCAATGTGACTATTTCCAAATGCAAGAAACTGCAAACTGTCCCAAGAATTTCTGACGCTGATTGCTCCCTAGGTTTAAATAATATAAATTTAATACACCTCGCAAACCTTCTAAAAGATAGTGTCGTTTGGAAAGGTCTGTGAATTTTATAAGCTTGTTGATTGTGCTTATACACACAGTAGGTATCTTATGGGAAACACAATGTTCTGTTTCACTAGTCCAGAGAACTACATTTTATAGCACATCATTAACGAAACGTAAGGATGGATGGAGGTATAGCAAAAGAAGAAGCACTTTTATTCTAAAATGAGTTCCTGATTTGGCTGAAACCATATTATTCATGTGATATATTCATAATGCAAAGTACAGTGCTTTGAAAAAGTATTCATACCCCTTGTCATTTTCCACATTTTGTCATGTTACAACCAAAAACATAAATGTATTTTATTGGGATTTTATGTGATAGACCAGCACAAAGTGGCACATAATTGTTAGGTGAAGGGAAAAGGATAAATGTTTTTCAATTTTTTTTACAAACAAATATCTGAAAAGTGTGGCATGCATTTGTATTCAGCCTCCTTTACTCTGATACCCCTAACTAAAATCTAGTGGATCAATTGCCTTCAAAAGTTACCTAATTAGTAAATAGAGTCCACCAGTGTGTAATTCCATCTCAGTTTAAATATAACTGTTCTGTGAAGCCCTTGTAGGTTTGTTAGAGGACCTTAGTGAACAAATAACATTATGAAGACCAAGGAACACATTAGACAGGTCAGGGATACAGTTGTGGAGGGTTAGGTTATAAAAAAATATCCCAGACTTTGAACACCTCACGGACACTGTTCAATCCATCATCTGAAAATAAAAAGAGTATTGCACAACTGCAAACCTACCAAACATGGCCATCCACCTAAACTGACAGGCCGGGCAAGGAAAGCATTGATCAGAGAAGCAGCCAAGAGGCTCATGATAACTCTGGAGAAGCTGCAGAGATCCACAGCTCAGGTGGGAGAATCTGTCCACAGGACAACTATTAGTCATGCACTCCACAAATCTGGCCTTTATGGAAGAGTGGCGGGAAGAAAGACATTGTTAAAAGAAAGCCATAAGAAGTCCCATTTGCAGTTTGTAAAAACATGTGAGGGACACAGCAAACATGTGGAAGAAGGTGCTCTGGTCAAATGAGATAAAAATTAAACTTTTTGGCCTAACAGAAAAACGCTAAGTGTGGCGAAAAACTAAAGCTGCACATCACCCTGAACACACCATCCCCACCGTGATACATGGTGGTGGTAGCATCATGTTGTTGGGATGATTTTCTTCAACAGGGACAGGGAAGCTGGTCAGAGTTGATGGAAAGATGGATGGAGCCAAATACAGGGCAATCTTAGAAGAAAACCTGTTATGCCCTGTACACACAATTGGATTTCCGATGGAATAAAATCCGATGGAATTTTCCGTCGGAATTCCGATGAAGCTGACTTTCATCAGTTTTGCCTACACAGCATCAGACAAAATTCCGACCGTCCAAAACACCATGACGTAAAACATTCAGATGAGCCGAGAAAAATGAAGTTCAATGCTTCTGAGCATGCGTCGACTTGATTCTGAGCCTGTGTGGGTTTTTTCTCTGTTGGAGTTCCACACAGACGATCAGAACTTGCTATTGTTTTTTTTCCATCAGAAAAATTTAAAACATGTTCTATTTTTTAACACCGATGGAAAAAAGTCCAATGGGGCCCACACACAATAGTTTTTTCCGATGAAAAAAGTCCATCTGACTTTTTTCATCAGAAAAACCGACCGTGTGTACAGGGGATTAGAGTCTGCAAAAGACTTGAGACTGGGGTAGAGGTTCACCTTCTAGCAGCACAACGACCCTAAACATACAGCCAGAGCTACAATGGAATGGTTAAAGGGGTTGTAAAGGTTCGTTTTTTATTTTCTAAATAGGTTCCTTTAAGCTAGTGCATTGTTGGTTCACTTACCTTTTCCTTATAATTCGCTTCAAAATGTTTTTATTCTTTGTTTTCTTTGTCTGAATTTCTCACTTCCTGTTCCTCCTCAGTAAGCTGTTCAGTAAGCTGTTCTGGCTGACTCCACACCACTCGGATGATGGTGTGAAGTTTAGTGAGGAGAAACAGGAAGTGAGAAATTCAGACAAAGAAAAAAAACATTTAGAAGGTAAATAGAAGGAAAAGGTAAGTGAACCAACAATGCACTAGCTTAAAGGAACCTATTTGGAAAATAAAAAACGAACCTTTACAACCCCTTTAAGATCAAAGCATATTCATGTTTTAGAATGGCCCAGTCAAAGTCTAGACCTAAATCTAATTGAAAATCTGTGGCAAGACTTGAAAAATCACAAACACTCTCTATCCAATCTGACAGAGCTTGAGCTATTTTGCAAAGAAGAATGTGCAAAAATTTCACTCTGTAGATGTGCAAAGCTGGTAGAGACATACCCAAAAAGACTTGCAGCTGTAATTGCAGAGAAAGGTGGTTCTACAAAGTATTGATTCAGGGGGGCTGAATACAAATACACGCCACACTTTTCACATATTGAAGCCTCGTACACACGACCGAGTTTCTCGTCGTAAAAAACACGTCGTTTTTTTCGACGAGATTCTTGTTAAGCTTGTCGATTTTCTCGTCAAGCTTTCTATGCGTACACACTGACATTTCCCAATTTCCTCGTTGTTCTCCGTGCTCACGTCCAGCACGTACGACGGCACTATAAAGGGGAAGATCTTTTTTCTTGGCGCCACCCCTTGGGCTGCTTTTGCTGATCTCGTGTTACCGCGTGTGAAGTAAAAGTTTGGGAAGAGACGATTCGCGCTTTTCAGTCTTCGTACTTTTCAGATCGTTTTCTGCCGTTCAGTTTGTGCTTGTGGGTTCGTATCTTGACTTTCAGGGCGTCTAGGCAGGTCGTATCTGTTTTACAGTGCGTTCTTGCCTGTTCGTTTCTGTTTTTCAGTTCGTTATTCATAGGCCTTGCTGTTCTAAAGTGCGTTCTGTTCTGTACGTTCTGATAACCATGTCGCCTGGACGTTCTCGTCATCGAGTTCGTGCTGTGCGTGCGCTTGGTGTTGGTCTGCTTGTTTTGGACCAAGACCAGTCCATGAATGGTGTGAGGAGGAGTTCATGGACCAAGAATTGGTTGCTCCAGCGGGACCAATTCTGCCACATGCCTCTGCTGCGGGAGATCGTCGAGAATAATCCTGAGGACTACAGGAATTTTCTGCGGATGTCTGACCCCGTTTTTCAGGAACTGTTGGCTTTGGTGTCCCCCTATATTACCAGGAAGGACACCGTTATGCGGGAAGCCATCAGTGCTGAGCAGAGGCTCATCGCCACGTTGTGTTACCTGGCGACAGGGAGAAGTCTTCAGGACTTGAAGTTCACGACAGGCATCTCCCCCCAGGCTCTGGGCCTCATAATCCCAGACACCTGTTCTGCCATCATCCAAGTCCTGCAGGAGGACTATATTAGGGTAAGTTTGCTCCCTTAACATCACATTTTATGTATTACATGTATGCTAATGTATTGTATTTCTTTCATCCTTCCCTAATTACCATGATTGTAATATGCTGAGAATGTCCCCTTTGTCCCCATGCATGTTGGAAGCTTTAGATTGCCCCTTTTTTCTCCTCCATAAATATTTCCCTTCACTAACTTTTCCAGCAGGGGCGCCTGTTACTCCAAATGTTTGGGGGTTCAAACCCCAATTTAGGAAATAAACTTCCTCCTTTTTTGCTCTGGTGCCTATTAAACGCCCCCAGTTGTCCCCTCCAATGCAGCCATTTTGTTCCCTCCAATGCAGCCATTTAGTCCCCTCTAATGCAGCCAGTTTCCCCCCAGCCCTGCACTTACCTTCTTGTGGTCAGCACCATCCTTCTTCTGTCCTTGATGTCTTCTCCTTCCCTTCATGTTGCATCAGCCAATCATGTTACCATTAAACAGACTTGGTGAACATGACTGGCAGAGCAGCCTGTCAGTGTTTACCCAAGGAATGCCCCCCCCCCTGCGTCCCCGATTTTACTTTTAGGAAGCCAATTACATCCCTCAGGTTGTAATGTGCAAGACTATTTTACTACCTGTTTCTGCTATGCAATTTGAACCCCCTAAATGCCGCAATGATTCATATGTCGGTCGCTTTACAAGAGGCCATCCACCTGAATAGTGTGCGGCATAGACAATACATAGGTTCATGCAACGCATGAACCTATGTATTGTTCTGAGTGATGGGCACAGGAGAGAGGGGGCAGTGCTCCAGCGCCCACTCTGGACGCACCGCCACTGCAAAGCTATCCTGTGGCCAAACACATCTCCCCCCCCCAAAATAATTTAGTAATGGCCCATCAGAGGGGGTGATGAATATGATAAATGAGCCTTCCATTATACTTTTTTTAAACACCTTAATAAACGTAGAATTTGATTGATGTTGGCCTCTAATTTTTTTGGATAGAATTTCCTTGTAATGTATGACTTTGGTTTTCTAATATTATTTCATCTTGTTTCACTCCACAGCTTCCTTCCACGCCACAGGAATGGCAGACTGTGGCATCAGAGTTTGCCACGCGGTGGGACTTCCCCAACTGCGGTGGTGCCATAGACGGGAAGCACGTCCGCATCGTGCCGCCACCCCGTTCTGGGTCCTACTACCACAACTACAAGGGGTTTCATAGCATTGTGCTGATGGCGGTGGTGTCAGCACGGTATGAATTCCTCTATGTTGATGTAGGGAAAAATGGCCGGATGTCCGATGGGGGATCCTTCATCCAGACGGAGTTTGCCCTCCGTCTCCAGAGTGACGACCTTGCATTGCCACCGGATGCAGGGAATATTGAAGGACTCGCCTTTGTTTTTTTGGCTGATGAAGCCTTCGGGCTCAGACGGCATCTTATGAGGCCATTTCCTCAGAGGACCCTGACCCCAGAGAAGAGGGTGTTCAATTACCGGCTGGCCAGGGGCCGAAGAGTAGTTGAAAATGCCTTCGGCATAATGGCCAGCCGGTTCCGCCTTTTTATGACTTCCATCCACTTGGCGGACTACAAAATAAACTATGTAGTGTTATGCTGCTGTGTGCTACACAATTTTCTTTGCCGCAAATCGAATTCATATATGGCCTCAGTTTTGCCAGAGGCTGGACTTTCCCCTGCAAATCCCCTGCCGGGCCTGGAATCTGCCCGTCCTGGCTTGCCCCCCCAAAATGCCCGTGAGGTTCGGGACAAATACATGGAGTATTTCACGGGTAGGGGGGCAATTCCTATGCCAGCCTATGTCTAAGTATCCCAATAAAAATCTTGTTTAAACCTTTAATTATTTGTTCTTTCCTGTCTCCTAGTTTGTCTTTGTGCATTTGTAGTGGCAAGTGTATTTTACTTTAGTAAATAACAACCATTTCACTATGTAACCTTACAAAAGAGCCAAATAAGCTTAGAGGGTATTATAAAAAGAAGCTACACGTTGTTTGTGGTCAAATATTTTACTCTGTGCACATTCTCTTCATTATTTTTTGAAATTTTTTTATTTTGGGTTGGCCTGGCCCCAACCCGGCAATTTTTTGCTTATGAAAATACAAAAATAACAGTTGCATTTCAAAAATTACAACATTGGATACCTCTGAGCAATCGGAGACATTCACTTACACAAACTATGTCTCTATGTGCCCGTCCTAATATGGGGTCCTGCCACCCCTTGCTCAGCCAAAAATTGAATATGCACACATTTGGGATTTTTTTCATCTAGGAAGTTTACAATCCTGATCCCTATTGTCAACATGTGCTATCTGCCATCAGGGGTGATCAATGGACGTGTTTTGGGGGTGCATCCCCTTCCTCAGTTCACCGACTTTAGATACGAGGAAGGGGTTGCACCCACAAAAGACGTACATGGATATCCCCTGATGGCAGATAGCACATGTTGACACACTGTGTGCATATTCAATTTTTGGCTGGTTTGATTGTCAAAAAAATTCAAAAAATTACAAAAACAAACATGTAAAAACAAATGTGTTTGGATGGCTTATTGAATTCTCCCCAAAACATCGAGAATGTCTTTAAATGTTTGTTCCATCACATGGATTCTTTGTTTAATTAGGTACAGTTCCGTGCTACATTCCATCACTTGCTGGATGAGGCGGAGGGCACTGTCAGCAGAGAACCGTGTACTATCCTTCACAACATTTACATCCCCTAAAAAACAAAAAAAAAGGTATTATAACTCTTCAGGCCTACCTCTCTTACCTGAAGCTGTGGTGACAGATACTGACCTGTTGTGGTGACCAGATCCACAACGTCATCCACCTCTCCTTCCTGCACTTCTCCTTCCTCCACCTCAACTTCCTCTACATCCTTCGGTTGTGGGTCTTTGGGAGTTTGGGGTTGCTTGGAAGTTGTGGGGTGCATGTGCTCCCTGGAGTGTCCTCCTCCCAGTCTTCTCTCCCCTATGAGAAGCAAACAAAAGGCCTATTTATCACACTGTAAATCTCATTGTTAAAATAAAAACAGGCTAAATTGCTTGGAAGTGGGGTACAAGTGTGTGTTTGTGCGGAATTTAAAGAAGAATGCATTATTTATGACCCAAAATATGTTTAGTATTCACATTTGGATGTAATTTATTTGACATGGAGGCACCACAAAAATTCTCTGATGCACCTATGTGGGACACCCAAAAAAGGCGGGTCTGGTGGCCCACACTATAGTGCTCCAAAGTACAGATGTGGAAGCAGCTGCTGAGTGTCCTCTCCTTTACACTGATAAAAGTTTGCATTTCATTCTCTTTACAAACACATCATCTAGACGAAAAAATACGCCACAATTTTGGATCAAAAATGGCAGATGTCTAATTACTTTTGTGGCTCTAAAATAAGCCAAAACCGCGGATAGTGGCCGAACGAAGTGTCGGTAACGTAACAAACGATTACTGTGCCCAACCAAGTTCAAAATATTACATTTTGGAAGGGAGTCCAATATGAGAAAAAAAAAAAAAACATGTCAGTTTATAAAAAGATTAATAGCAGAAAAGTCTACATTTTACTTACTTTTAGCGAGCATTCTCTTTATGCTCCTCAACTGGTCTGGCTCCCTCAGTTTGAGGTCTGACCACCTCATTCTGAGCTGCTCATTTGAGCGTTTCTCCCCGAAATTCGTCTTCAGACTCTTCACGACTTTAGTGAGGATTTTGGCCTTCCTTCTATTTGGTTTGCTATACGGCCCATGCTTGGCATCATAATCAGCCTTGAGCAAGATGTCCACCATCTCCGCCATCTCGGCAAAAGACATATTCGATGCCTTGAATCTCCTCCTTGATCGTGACGTTTCCTCGGTCTCCGGGCTTGTCTCCTCGTTAGTTGCGGAATTATCAGACACCTGCTGTAACTCCGCCATATCTGTCTGCGCGCCGAAAGAGAAGGGGTGGGGAAAAGATGTTAGTTAGAACGTCATGGGCGGGCGACGTGTGCGGAGCGACGTGTTCGAATTTTGACGCATGCGTGGTGTGTATATAGCAAACACACATGTGACTATAGTACGTTCGGTGTGCGGAGAGAGGAGTTCAAGTGACGGACGTGCGAACGAAGGTATGTGATTTTGTGACTTGTAAAAATTGTTGGCCTATACTGTCTTGAGATTGTTGGAGGATATATATGGTGACTAGGATGTTAAGGAGGTTAGACTGTTTGCCTCACATTAGTTAAATATAATTTATTTAACTTGCAGATACAATATGAATGTCTTTATTAGCGACAAAGAGTTCCTGGCGGAATTTATTGACCGTGTAAGGGAGCTGCCGGCTCTGTGGGAGACGAAAAACCCCATCCATAAAAAAAGAGGGGTGAGAAAAGCAGCGCTGGAGAAGCTGCTCCCATTTGTGCATACCAAGGTGCCCACAGCCACAGCAAAACAAGTGGACACTAAAATTGGGAGCTTGAGAGGTACCTACAGGACTGAACGCTCTAAGGTGCTGGCTTCTCAGAGGTCAGGAGCAGCAGCAGATGATGTTTATGTCCCGATTTTGTGGTACTACAACAGGATGTCCTTTCTGGATGACCACATTGAGACAAGGCCATCACTCTCCACTCTTCCCCCCAGACTTCCCTGCAGCCAACCTGAGCCTTCTCTGGAGCAAGAGGAGGCAGCCATCCTGGATGATCCTGATTTGGCCATCTGGAGCCAGGTATAGTATTAACTGAAAATGTATTGGGATAAAATTAATGTTTGACAAATATGTCAAGATGAGAAACATACATTATTTTGGATTCCACAAGTGAAATCAAGATCTGTAGACATTATTCTGCACTTAATTGGGTGCTAAATAGTCAATCTGATGTAGTGGTAAATTTAAAGCAAGGATTTATGCATTTACATTCTAATTGCTTCAATCAGGATTACAAAGTTTGATGCAAAGATTAAATCAACATATTAAACTATGTTCCTTTTTCATACACAGGATGAAATCAGCCAGGAGGAGGGTCTGGAAACTGTCAGGCAGGAGGAGGAAGGGCCCAGTGGCAGCCAGGAGGAGGCAGGGCCCAGTGGCAGCCAGGAGGTGGCAGGGCCCAGTGGCAGCCAGGAGGTGGCAGGGCCCAGTGCCAGCCAGGAGGTGGCAGGGCCCAGTGGCAGACAGGAGGTGGCAGGGCCCAGTGGCAGACAGGAGGTGGCAGGGCCCAGTGACAGACAGGAGGTGGCAGGGCAAAGGAGAAGCACCAGATCCCAGGTGCCTCCCATCCGGCTTCACAAAAGAGGCAGGAGGGACAGGACCACCAGTGAGGCAGCAATGGCCCTTATTAAAGAGGCCCATGCCACCCTCAAGGAGCCCACATCCCCTGAAGAGGCCATTGCCGGCCTAGTGGAGGCTAAGTTCAAGGTGATGAGCATGGAGCAACG
Source organism: Rana muscosa (assembly GCA_029206835.1). Classification (NCBI taxonomy): domain Eukaryota; kingdom Metazoa; phylum Chordata; class Amphibia; order Anura; family Ranidae; genus Rana; species Rana muscosa. Next base: position 928,078,321 of record CM055116.1, on the reverse strand, counting down.
CCTCCTATGCGAGCCCCTGCTCATCACCTTGCTCAACAAGGGGGTGATGGAGAGAATTACCCCCAATACCGCCATATGTGAGGTGGCCCAACTGACCCAACCTCAACCTCCACCTCCACCTTCTTCTTCTGCCCCACCCCCTTCTGCTACACCTCCACCTTCTTCTTCTGCCCCACCCCCTTCTGCTACACCTCCACCTTCTGCCCCACCCCCTTCTGCTACACCTCCACCTTCTTCTTCTGCCCCACCCCCTTCTGCTACACCTCCACCTTTTTCTTCTGCCCCACCCCCTTCTGCTACACCTCCACCTTCTGCCCCACCCCCTTCTGCTACACCTCCACCTTCTTCTTCTGCCCCACCCCCTTCTGCTACACCTCCACCTTCTGCCCCACCCCCTTCTGCTACACCTTCACCTTCTGCCCCACCCCCTTCTGCTACACCTCCACCTTCTTCTTCTGCCCCACCCCCTTCTGCTACACCTCCACCTTCTTCTTCTGCCCCACCCCCTTCTGCTACACCTCCACCTCCTCCTCCTGACAGGAGTACCCCTCCAGTGGGCCAGCCTCCAGCCAAACGAAAAAGGAAGGCTGCAGGGAAGGCTTCAGGAAAGGCTGCAGGGAAGGCTTCAGGAAAGGCTGCAGGGAAGGTTGCCAGGAAGAAGAGGAAGTGATGGCCTTGCTTCATTGTGGTCGGACAGAAGGCAGCCTGTTGTAGTACCACACACTTGGGACATATATATCACCTGCTGCTGTTCCTGACCTCTGGGAGGCCAGCATCAGATTGTGTTCAGAAATGTTGGCCTTCTCAAGCTCCCAATTTTAGTGTCCACACAGGATTGCTGTGTGCTCTGGGGTCCCTGGGATGCACAAATGGCAGCAGCTTCTCCAGCGCTGCCTTCTCTTTATTTAATTTATAAACATGAATAAATGTGATTTTTGTTTAAGTTCATACTTGACTATGTGTATTTTTAAATAAACAAAATCAAGCTTTGGAGTAAGCAGATACATTTGACTGACAATAAAAGGGACAGATATCACCCCCCCCCCAAAAGAATAACTAAATCTGATTAGCACAAAAACATGGTGGGAAATTTAAATAATATAGATTCCAAAATTAAATGGGAGATCACTATCAAAACATTGTGAAATTATAATTAACATCATTTTGAAAAATCTAACCATTTAAATTATTCCTAAAAACTTGCACGATATAATACACATAAATCTTATAAAGAGCAGCATGAAAAAGGTTAAAAATAAGGCATAACTCTGTGTGAATATCAGCAGCAAAAGAAGGTCACTCGTTTTGATTAATGTAACATTCTAACGAAGATTTCAATGCAAAACATTTAAACGATGAAATATTTTTGAGCGTGACGAATATGCTCTCTCCATTACGAAGGCTTGTTTTACCAGAAGATGCGCTCCCGTCTCATAGTTGCTTGTGAGCATGCGCGCTTTTGGAAGAGTCGTAAAAGCATACACACGAACCATTTTCTCGTCACAAAACAGGCCGACGAGAAACACGACGAGGAAATCTGGAATCCTGACGAGAAAATAGAGAGCAGGTTCTCTATTTTCTCGTCGAGATTCTCGGCAATTTTCTCGTCGTAAAACCATACACACGAACGTTTTTCTCGACAAAAAAACTCTCGCGGCACTTTTCTTGACTGTTTTGGACGAGAAACTCGGTCGTGTGTACGAGGCTTGAGTTGTAAAAAATTTGGAAAACCATTTATCATTTTCCTTCCACTTCACAATTATGTGCCACTTTGTGTTGGTCTATCATATAAAATCCCAATAAAATACATTTATGTTTTTTGTTGTAACATGACAAAATGTGGAAAAATTCAAGGCATATGAATACCTTTTCAAGGCACTGTAAATCCCATAGTTACATAATGGTTCAATAAACGACCAGTCCACTGAAATATAATATACTTGGTAAGTGCTTAATTTTTAACCACCATACTGTTCCACAAAACATAATACATACAGGGTCCCTAGATAGTAATACAATCCCCAGCTGCAAGCGCTAGTATGGTGTTTGATAACTGCTTTTTCATAGAAGGTTCTAGTTTATATGGATGAAACATAGTCATTCATCCAGCAGTCCAAAACCAGTGGTTCGTCAGTGACATTTTCTTTTCGACTCCATTAATGTTGCTCTTGTTTGTCTCTTTACTATCCATTCAGTACACATATACTTAAATACTTCTTGTATTATACACTTACCATAAGCATAAATCCAAGCAGACTTTGTATAATTTAATAATGTAATTAAACTATTTAGCATAATGATTACATGGATTTTTGAGAGCCTACTTTTTGTTTTACTTACTGTGGCCTCTGCAATATTTGAATGTGGCTCACCATCTGCCGATTGCTGGAAACATTCAATTTAAATTTTAATTCAGCTTTTAAGCAGTTGTTAATCCCCAGCAATGAATGCATTATGCAGTAGTAACACAGAACTGTATACTGTATAATATGAGAATGTTGAGGCTTAATTTATCTTGGGGGCGAATCATAAAATTACTTTGGTAAACCATGAAGCACCTAACAATGACAACTATACTGGATGTCTTTTTGCTACAAGGCTTGTGGGGAATGCTGTACGCAGTATCTAGGAAAGGTGATCACTAATAACTGCTATTAACCAATGCCCTGCATGTCCTTAAAAAGGTAGCTTAAAATAATTTGGCCTCTGTGGAAATCTCCCAGTAGGGAAACCTGATCCAATGACAGCTGTCAAAAGTGAGATTTCTTATAACTTTCTGTAGATTTTCTGTGTAACCTAACCCTACTTTAAACTTCTCCACAACTTTATCCCTGACCTGTCTGGTGTGTTCCTTGGCCTTCCTGATGCTTTTGTTCACTAAGGTTCTCTAACAAACCTCTGAGGGCTTCACAGAACAGCTGCATTTAATTTGAGATTAACTTACACACAGTTGGACTGTATTTACTAATTAGGTGACTTCTGAAGGCAATTGGTTCCACTAGATTTTAGTTAGGGGTATCAGAGTAAAGGGGGATGAATACAAATTCACGGCACACTTTTAAGATATTTATTTGTAAAAAAAAATAATTGAAAACCATTTATAATTTTTTTTCCACTTCACAATTATGTGCCACTTTGTGTTGATATATCACATAAAATCCCAAATAAAATGCATTTATATTTTTGCTTGTAACATGACAAAATGTGGAAAATTACAAGGGGCATGAATACTTTTTCAAGGCACTGTAAACCCCCATGCATAGAATGTCTCTTTGTGTAATTAAACATAGGTTATCTACTGGCAGCATTTCAGCGAATAATGATTTACCCATGTAATTGTTGTAGGTTAACATTGAATTCTAGGAGCTACAATAGCTTGAATGACCATAAAGCTGTTCATGTATTGTATAATATTGTTTTTATGTACCCTTGTAATTTTAATAAATTGCGATTTTATTCAATTTGGTATGTCCTTGTTCTAATACCTATAAAGTCCCATCCCTCCTACTTTGTATTTTCTATGACATTGAAACCTCTTGAAGGTTTTTGTTTAAAAATGCATGTGAAGTTATTGAAAACAGCCTATCTGATAGAATTTGTAGCCATAGAGTTCAGCGTGCAAGGCTGCCCTGCATTCTTGCATTAATTTAATGCTTTAAAGTCTGTATTTTAAAGACCACTTTGAAAAAATGATACATTATAGAGCTCTAGAAATTGGCGACTAATGAATTAAGAATTGAGAAAGGCAATAGAAAAATCCTCTGACTGCCTGTAAAACAGTACGACTGGGATTAAAACTGAAGCCTTTCTGAGCAGGACATGTAATAAGTTAAGCTTTTAAGTGATTTAGCACTAATAGCGACTGTGTAAATGCCAATATTAGCATAAAATTGACTTGGTCCTGTTTCACGAGATGAGAGCAGCAGAACCCTTTCATATAAATGAACGGTTCAGTTATTCCACTATTTTTTTGTTGATGCATTGACTTATTTCTCTCCATTTATAAAATCAACAAAAAACTTGGTTACAGGATATTATAAAACAAAATTGTATTAATGGAAGGATTGAATAAGTGTAATCTTTGTCAGTTTCTTAACATTTTGTTTCATTCTCTTTGTAAGACATTTTCATTGGAATACAAACATCTGAACACAAACTTTTTTACTTATTGTGATAATTTTACGCTGTAAAGTATTAGAATGCACAATGCTTTTTTGTCATTACAACTCTATTACAAACCTGGAAAGTTATTTTATTCATAAATGAAAGGATTCTGCTTCTCAAGAATACTTGTGGCTCTCTGCTACCATATAGCTTATCTTATAAACCTAGTTTATCCTAATAGAAAAGCTACTGATTGCAGGCAGATGTGTTATTGGTCACAGACTATTTATGATTGTGTAGCTGACTCTTAAAGGATGAGACATTGAAATGTAGTTAAATTGAAGAAAAAGGATAATGGGATGGATGAATGAATGCCATTTCTTTTACAGGCATGTTTTACATTATCATAACTCGAAGGTACTTGTAGACATTGCTTTGAGGTAGAATGTCTAGAAATCATGCATTCTTCAAAGATCTTTCCTCTCAAAGTACACACACACTTATATCCTCTGATGAATGTTTTTTTGAGCACAGTAAGTTAGAATCTCTGTGCATGGAATAAGAAGTGCTTCTGCTGGTTGGATGCTTTTATTACTCCCCCTATAGGAATAACTGTAGGATTGAGAGAGTATCATCTAGTATAAAAGGGTTTTCATAATTATCAATTCATCACATGCACTATTCTCATATTAACCACTTCAATACCAGGCACTAGGGATGAGCCGAACACCCCCAGGTTCGGTTCGCACCAGAACCTTCGAACGGACCGAAAGTTCGCGCGAATTTTCGAACCCTATTCGTTATAATGGACGCGAACGTTCGAAATCAAAATTGCTAATTACAACGGCCAATATGCATGTTAATGTCATAAAACAGGTTTGGGGACCCGGGTCCTGCCCCAGGGGACATATATCAATGCAAAAAGAAATTTTAAAAACTAACGTTTTTTCGGGAGCAGTCATTTTAATGATGCATAGTGAAAAAAAAGTGAAATTTTCCTTTAAATATGGTACCTGGGGGGTGTCTAAAGTATGCCTGTGAAGTGGCATGTGTTTCCCGTGTTTAGAACTGTCCTTGCACAAAATGACATTTGTAAAGGAAAAAAAGAAGCCATTAAAAACCACTTGCGGCTTTAATGTCATGTCTTGTCCTGGCCGCCATATGGCTGAAAATCCTTGAGAAAAATGGCATGGCTACCCCATCACCCCCCCCACCCCAGCCCCTTTGGGTCTTGTATGGATATTAAGGGGGACCCCGCACCCAAAATAAAACCCTATACCTACAACCCTATATACTCTGAACAGCAGTATATAGGTGGTGCAAACAAGACACGGACTGTAGGTTTGTTCTTAAGTAGAATCTGAACAGGTACATTATGAAGTGTAGCTCCATCCCAAAAAAATCTATTTTTAAGCTTTTTGGAGAACATAGGGAGGGGTTATCACCCCTGTAACATTTGCTGTCTTTGCACATCTGTTCAGAACATGTCACCTCACTTTCCGTCCCAATGACAAATGTTTTTGGAAAAGTGGGGTTTTAATTGAAACAAGGATTGGTGATAAAGCATCAGTAGAGAGGAGATACCTTTTTCCCAAATTAAATCTAACAGGATAGAATTTCCCTTCCTAGGGGTAGATTTCCTCTCACTTCCTGTTTTCTCTTGCCGTTTGCAAGTAGGAGTCGTTTGTAAGTTGGATGTTTGAAAGTAGGGGCCTGCCGTATATACTCTGCAGAAATTTGCCCTATTACATGTTGGTGTAGCCACAAGACTGGTGGGCACAGGAATGGGCCCTGCTGTGAGTTAATAGATCAAGATTTGTACTTGCATGCACCTGTTGAACCGGGCAGAAAAATTGGGCCTTTGGTGGTGGTGGTGGTGGTGGTGGACGGTGTTGCCACAAGACTGTAAGCCCTCACAGTTACTCTTGGTGGGTGCAGGAATGGGCCCTGCTGTGAGTTATTAGATCAAGATTTGCAATTGCATGCACCTGTTGAACAGGGCAGAAAAATTGGGCCTTTGGTGGTGGTGGTGGTGGTGGTGGTGGACGGTGTTGCCACAAGACTGTAAGCCCTCACAGTTACTCTTGGTGGGTGCAGGAATGGGCCCTGCTGTGAGTTATTAGATCAAGATTTGTAATTGCATGCACCTGTTGAACAGGGCAGAAAAATTGGGCCTTTGGTGGTGGTGGTGGTGGTGGACGGTGTTGCCACAAGACTGTAGGCCCTCATAGTTACTCTTGGTGGGCGCAGGAATGGGCCCTGCTGTGAACTATTAGATCAAGATTTGTAATTACACGCCCCTGTTAAACAGGGGCTGAAAAATTGTGCCTTAGGCATTGGTGCTGGTGCCACAACACTGCAACCCCTCACAGATACTGTACTTGGAGCACAGCAGTCACACCTGTTGCGAAGCATCTTTTTAAAAAATTTTAATTACACGCCCCTGTTATACAGGGGCTGAAAAATTGTGCCTTAGGCACTGGTGCTGGTGCCACAACACTGCAACCCCTCACAGATACTGTACTCTGAGCACAGCAATGAGACCTGTTGCAAAGCATTGCCTAAAAATTGTAATTACACGCCCCAACAGGGGTGAAAAATTGTGCCTTAGGCACTGGTGCTGGTGCCACAACACTGCAACCCCTCACAGATACTGTACTTGGAGCACAGCAGTCACACCTGTTGCGAAGCATCTTTTTAAAAAATTGTAATTACACGCCCCTGTTATACAGGGGCTGAAAAATTGTGCCTTAGGCACTGGTGCTGGTGCCACAACACTGCAACCCCTCACAGATACTGTACTCTGAGCACAGCAATGAGACCTGTTGCAAAGCATTGCCTAAAAATTGTAATTACACGCCCCAACAGGGGTGAAAAATTGTGCCTTAGGCACTGGTGCTGGTGCCACAACACTGCAACCCCTCACAGATACTGTACTTGGAGCACAGCAGTCACACCTGTTGCGAAGCATCTTTTTAAAAAATTGTAATTACACGCCCCTGTTATACAGGGGCTGAAAAATTGTGCCTTAGGCACTGGTGTGGTGGCATGGATCATTGAGGAGGAGGAAGAGGATAGTCAGTGAACATAACAGGACAGTCACTCAGCATCAGCATAGGCAGTCTTGAAGGGATGTGACATTATAAATTATTTCGTTATATCCGCTTCAGGTGTCTGGTAGCTGGTGGTGATCCAAGACTGATTCATTTTTATGAAGGTCAGTCGATCAACCGAGTCGGTGGACAGGCGCACCCTATGATCGGTGACAAATCCTCCAGCAGCACTGAATGTGCGTTCGGAAAGAACGCTGGATGCAGGACAGGCCAGTAGCTCAATTGCATACTGTGCAAGCTCTGGCCAGTGATCCATCCTCAGGACCCAGTAAGCCAGAGGATTTTCGGTGGGAAAGGTGTCCAAGTCTGACCTTGCCCCTAGGTATTCCTGCACCATGTATATCAGACGCTGGCGATGGTTGCTGGAACCGATCATACCTTGGGGCTGCGGACTAAAAAATTGTCTGAACGCATCGGTCAGACGTCCACCTTCCCCACCGCTCCTTCTGCTACTGACCGAAGCCTCAGCAACTCGTCGTCCAGGACCAGGAGTTTGTAACCTCCCAGTTTCTGGGAACGCGTTGCACAGACCTTTCTGCAAGGCCTCCCTGAGATGTCTCATCCTCTGCTCCCTCTGCGACGGCAAGATAAGGTCCGCAACCTTACCCTTGTACCGTGGATCAAGGAGAGTGGCCAGCCAGTAATGGTCCCTCTCCTTGATCCGAAGAACACAAGGATCCTTCCGCAGGCTTTGCAGGATCAGGGAGGCCATGCAGCGTAGGTTAGCTGAGGCATTCGGTCCGGAGTCTTCTGGGTCACTGAGGATGACATGATCGCCAGCCACCTCCTCCCAGCCACGTACAAGTCCACTGGTTTGTTGGGACTGTACATCATCCCTAAAAGACTGCTGCTGCTGATGCTGAGTGCCAGGCTCCACCTCCATGCTCACACAATCCTCCTCCTCCTCCTCCTCCTCATCCTCCTCCTCTTCCTGTGTGATGGGTGGGACAGAAGGAACACTGTCTGGATAAAGGGGGCCTTGAGAGGCAAGGAAGTCCTCCTCTTCCTGCCTCTGTTCTGCCTCAAGTGCCCTGTCCATTATCCCACGCAGCGTATGCTCCAACAGGTGGACAAGAGGCACAGTGTCACTGATGCATGCACTGTCACTGCTCACTATCCTCGTGGCCTCCTCAAATGGTGAGAGGACAGTGCATGCATCCCTGATCATGCTCCACTGGCGTGGGGAAAAAAAGCCAAGCTCCCCTGACCCTGTCCTGGTGCCGTAGTCGCAAAGGTACTCATTGATGGCCCTCTGCTGCGTGTGCAGTCGCTGCAGCATGGCCAACGTTGAGTTCCACCTGGTGGGCATGTCACATATTAGGCGGTTCTTGGGCAGGTTCAGCTCCTTTTGCAGCTCAGTCAGCCGAGCACTGGCATTATAAGATCGGCGGAAATGCACACAGACTTTCCTGGCCTGCCTCAGGACATCCTGTAAGCCTGGGAACCTGCCCAAGAACCGCTGCACCACCAGGTTGAGGACGTGAGCCATACAGGGCACATGGGTGAGCTGCCCCTGTCGCAGGGCGGAGAGGAGGTTGGTGCCATTGTCAGAAACGACCATTCCTGGCTTAAGCTGGCGTGGCGTCAACCACCTCTCGGCCTGCCCCTGCAGAGCTGCCAGAACCTCTGGCCCAGTGTGGCTCCTGTCCCCCAAACACACCAGCGCAAGCACGGCATGGCATCTTTTTGCCTGCGTACTCGCGTAGCCCCTTGTACGCCTACGGAGCACCGCTGGTTCCGAGGACAGAGCACTCGAACAGGACATGGAGGAAGAAGAAGAGGAGGGGGTGGAGATGAGAGGTGTGTCACAACCAGTAGTAGCATTTTGGAGGCGTGGTGGCGGAACAACCTCCAACACTACTGCACCTTGTCCTGCATCCCTCCCAGCTGCCAATAGAGTGACCCAATGGGCCGTGAAAGAAAGATAACATCCCTGTCCATGCCTGCTGGAGCATGAGTCAGCGGTAATATGCACCTTACCGCTGACCGCCCTGTCCAGCGAGGCATGGACATTGCCTTCCACATGCCGGTAGAGAGACGGAATCGCCTTCCGTGAGAAAAAGTGGCGTTTGGGAACCTGCCACTGAGGAACCGCACATTGAACAAACTCACGGAAGGGGGCCGAGTCTACCAACTGAAAAGGCAGCAGTTGAAGTGCTAGCAATTTAGCCAAGCTAGCATTCAACCGCTGGGCATGTGGATGGCTGGGAGTATACTTCTTTCGACGGTCCAGCAGCTGGGGCAGGGAAATTTGCCTGCTACAATCGGACGTCGGTGTACTGCAAGTACTTGGTTGTGACACACCTAATTCTACACCTTCAGTCCTCTCAGAGCAGCTTTCAGAGAGGACTGAAGATATAGTGGGGATGGAGATCCCAGCTGATGAGGAGCAAGGAGAGGTCCGCTTTGTTCTTTGGTGTGGGTCTTTTATGTGTGCTTGCCAACGAGCTGCATGGCAGGTCGACATATGTCTGCTCATGCTTGTGGTGCCCAAGCGGCTGATGTTTTGGCCACGCGAGATACGCTTGAGACAAATATTACAAATAGCAGTGGTGCGATCTGATGCACTTGTCTCAAAAAAGGCCCACACCAAAGAACTTTTGTGATAACGTGCAGAGGCAGCGCCCTGCACAGGCGGAGCTCTGCGGTGTGGTACAGTTGCTGTGCTGGCCTCTAGCTGGCCTCCAGGGGGCATCCTGCCTCGTTGGACATGTGACGCCGCATCCTCCTCCTCCTCCTCCTCCTCCTCCTCTCTCCCTTCAGGCACCCACGTGGAGTCAGTGACCTCATCATCCCCTCCCTCTTCACCACTAGAGCAAACCTGGCAGTAAGCTGCAGCTGGTGGAACAGTACTGCCAGATTGCTGTCCTTCAGCATCCCCTCTCTCTGCGCGCACACTACTGACTTCCTCAAGCTGGGTATCATCATCCGAGCCTTCGAATCGTTGGGCATCCTCCTGGAGCATGTACCCAACACTGTGCTCAAACAGTTCAGGGGACTCCTCAGGAGGACATGGTGGGTCTAGGGAAGGGGTGGCTGATGATGCCATTGAGTACGCGTTGGCAGCTGCTCTGCCAGTACCCTGAGCCTGGGTGAGAGAGGATGAGGAGGATGAGGAGGGCTTGGTCATCCATTCTACCAAGCCTTCGGCATGATGCGGCTCCACATATCCAGCTGCCGAAAACAAAGACAAGCGTGTCCCATGGCCACGTGCTGATGACGATGCACGACCACGTCCACGGCCAGCACTGTTGTCTCTAGAAACAGAGCCTGCCTGCCCTGTGTTCTTGCCTCGGCACGCTCTGCCTCTCCTTGGCGGTCTTCCAGCCATTGTAGTCGGTAGTGTATATAGTATAAAAAATAGAGCTCCTATGTGTGCTCACAACACACTGTAGGTCCTATGGGTGCTGACACTAACACACTATAGGTACTATGTGTGCTGCTGACAAGAAAATATAGGAGCTCTGTTTGCTGCCACTAACACACTAGAAGTCCTATGGGTGCTGCTGAGAAGAAAATATAGGAGCTCTGTGTGATGCCACTAACACACTAGAAGTCCTATGGGTGCTGCTGAGAAGCAAATATAGGAGCTCTGTGTGATGCCACTAACACACTAGAAATCCTATTGGTGCTTCTGAGATGAAAATATAGGAGCTCTGTGTGATGCCACTAACACACTAGAAGTCCTATGGGTGCTGCTGAGAAGAAAATATAGGAGCTCTGTGTGATGCCACTAACACACTAGAAGTCCTATTGGTGCTTCTGAGATGAAAATATAGGAGCTCTGTGTGATGCCACTAACACACTAGAAGTCCTATGGGTGCTGCTGAGAAGAAAATATAGGAGCTCTGTGTGATGCCACTAACACACTAGAAGTCCTATGGGTGCTTCTGAGAAGAAAATATAGGAGCTCTGTGTGATGCCACTAACACACTAGAAGTCCTATGGGTGCTGCTGAGAAGAAAATATAGGAGCTCTGTGTGATGCCACTAACACACTAGAAGTCCTATGGGTGCTTCTGAGATGAAAATATAGGAGCTCTGTGTGATGCCACTAACACACTAGAAGTCCTATGGGTGCTGCTGAGAAGAAAATATAGGAGCTCTGTTTGCTGCCACTAACACACTAGAAGTCCTATGGGTGCTGCTGAGAAGAAAATATAGGAGCTCTGTGTGATGCCACTAACACACTAGAAGTCCTATGGGTGCTTCTGAGATGAAAATATAGGAGCTCTGTGTGATGCCACTAACACACTAGAAGTCCTATGGGTGCTGCTGAGAAGAAAATATAGGAGCTCTGTTTGCTGCCACTAACACACTAGAAGTCCTATGGGTGCTGCTGAGAAGAAAATATAGGAGCTCTGTGTGATGCCACTAACACACTAGAAGTCCTATGGATGCTTCTGAGATGAAAATATAGGAGCTCTGTGTGATGCCACTAACACACTAGAAGTCCTATGGGTGCTTCTGAGATGAAAATATAGGAGCTCTGTTTGCTGCCACTAACACACTAGAAGTCCTATGGGTGCTGCTGAGAAGAAAATATAGGAGCTCTGTTTGCTGCCACTAACACACTAGAAGTCCTATGGGTGCTGCTGAGAAGAAAATATAGGAGCTCTGTTTGCTGCCACTAACACACTAGAAGTCCTATGGGTGCTTCTGAGATGAAAATATAGGAGCTCTGTGTGAAGCCACTAACACACTAGAAGTCCTATGGGTGCTGCTGAGAAGAAAATATAGGAGCTCTGTTTGCTGCCACTAACACACTAGAAGTCCTATGGGTGCTGTTGGGGTGCAATGCTGTGCTAACAGCACTGCGGTTGGTACTATTGCAATACTGTACTAACAGTAAGCACGCACCAGACTAATCCCCAGCAGCAGCTAATAACACACTAACTGTGCAATCAGCAGCAATGAACGATCAATGACTTAGGTAGCAATGGTTTAGCAAAGAAATAGCCAATGGTTTAGCAAAGAAGAGCAAATCTTTCAGTATCAAGCAAAGACAGAATCAGCAGACTGATCTCTCCTAAAGCCGGAACTCATGTGACCGGGGCCGACGGCGTGGCGGCCTTTTAAATGGTGGGGCGTGTACTAAAGCCCCTGAGCTGTAATTGGCTACAGGCGTCCTGCCTGTAGCCAATTATTGCTCTCCGAGTTTCGGGCGCTGTGATTGGCCAAGCATGCGGGGTCACAGTGCATGCTTGGCCAATCATCAGCCAGCAATGCACTGCGCCGGCCGCAATGCATTGCGGGGCCGCTCGCATCACACGAATGTGATGCGAACGGCCCAAATAGTTCTGGGCTCGCCGAGCGAGCGAACGCCCGGTGCTCGATTCGAACGTGGGTTCGAATCGAGCACCGGGCCCATCCCTGCCAGGCACTTCCCCCCTTCCTGTCCAGGCCAATTTTTAGCTTTCAGAGCTGTCGCACTTTGAATGACAATTGCGCGGTTATGCAACATTGTAGCCAAACTAAATATTTAGAATTTTCTTCCTAAAAATAGAGCTTTCTTTTGATGGTATTTGATCACCTCTGTGGTTTTAAATTTTTGCGCTATAAACGAAAAATGTAAAAAGAAAAATCTGATGGGCACTGATAGATGGCACTGATAGGCAGCACTGGTGGCACTGGTAGGTGGCACTGATAGGCGGCACTGGTGGGCACTGATAGGCAGCACTGATGAGGAGCTACTGACAGGCATTACTGAGTGGCACTGATTGGCACTTTGTTGGGGCACTGACAGGCATTACTGATGGGGCACTGATTGGCACTTTTTTGGGCACTGTTGTGGGCACTGATCGTCACTGACGTCCATTTATTATGGGGACAGGCTGGCAGGTGTTGGGCACTGATTGGCATCTGATGGGCACCTTATGATGGGGGCTGTGCTGATAATCAATGTGCTGATTATCTTGCACAGACCCCCCTCTGACAGGGAAAGCTGCCGATCAGCTCTCCCTGTCAGCGTGAATCGAGGAGAGCTGTTTACCGGCACTTCCTTGTTCACGCGATGATCAGCTGTGATTGGTCACAGCTGATCATGTGGTAATAAGCCTCTGTAAGAGACTTCATACCAGGATCAGAGTTGCGGTGTGACAGACTGACACACAGCACCTCCGATTGCCACGCTGCGCGCCCCGCAGGCGCACCCCCGCAGGCGCGCGCCAGCTCTGTTATCCTGATCACGTCATATGATGTCCGATCAGGATAACACAACCACATTGCCGCTGTCATTATGCTATATGGCGGGCGGCAAGTGGTTAATATTAAAGGGTTTGTAAACCCTCGTTTTTTTTTGTTTTGTTTTTAAATAACAAACATATCATACTTACCTCCACTGTGCAGTTAATTTTGCACAGTGTGGCCCCGATCATCGTCTTCTGGGGTCCCCCGATGGCACTCGCGGCTCCTCCTCACATTGGTAAACCCCCTAGGAGAAGCGCCCTCCCTGGGGTTACATTGCGGGCACGCACCCGAGTCCAGCATTTACATCCATAGACACAGAATGCCGGACTCAGCCCCGTCCCCCCACTGCCCGCGTCATTAGATTTGATTGACAGCAGCGGGAGCCAATGGCTGCGCTGCTATCAATCTATCCAATCAAGAGCCTAAAACCCCAGGCAAAGAGGTACAGCGCGTCTCTGCCGAGGGAACAAACGGGCTCAGGTGAGTAAAACGGGGGGGGGGGGGGGGGCTGGGGGTCGGTCAGTGTCAGAAGTTTTATCACCTAATGCATAGAATGCATTAAGGTGAAAAATGTGAGGGTTTGCAACCCCTTTAACTCATTTTGTTCCCCTCTGTATTCTCCCAGTGTTGTGTGCCTGCAACTTAGAGTAGGGCAGGGATATGCAATTAGCGGACCTCCAGCTGTTGCCAAACTACAAGTCCCATGAGGCATAGCGAGACTCTGACAGCAGCAAGCATGACACCCAGAGGCAGAGGCATGATGGGACTTGTAGTTTTGCAACAGCTGGAGGTCCGCTAATTGCATATCCCTGGAGTAGGGTATGCATGGCCTAAAAACTTTCCCTCAATACATTTTTTTTTTTTTGCTACATTTTTTTTTTGCTATTCTGTCCAATATATATAATATTTCCCACATTGGAGCAAATTGTAATATCTAGTATTCCAATTACTGTTTATCTGTGAGTGTTTTTAACACTCCTCTTGGGGCTGCTTTTTCACAATTGTAGCTAATACTGTTATGTGAAAATGTACACCCTATAGAAATTGTTGTCTTTTTCAACATGTTTGAACAGACAAACATTATAACTTGATTCAAGTAGGGCCTACAGATAAAGGGGATATATGTGAACAAAGAACACACTGAGTTGACATAGTAAGGGGAATTTATCAAAACTGAAGCAGACAGAATCTGGTGCAACTGTGCTTGGCAACCAATCTGCCTCTATCTTCAACTTGGTTAGTTAAAGTGGTTGTAAAGTCACATGTATTAATTACTTTGATTCTCTCTGTTTTAGGTCCCTGTTCAGTACAGTGTGTGTTTTCCTAAAATTATAATGATAAATACCTTCTTTGCAGAGCCCTGCTGTGCAGACACGTGACCTCCCTCTGCTAACTGGCATTCATCAGAGGGAAATCTTAGCCCCTCCCACTGTACTCACTCAGGAAGGGAGTGAGTGACTGTCACATGACCTCCCTCTGCTAACTGACATTCATCAGAGGGAAATATTAGTCCCTCCCACTGTACTCACCGAGCAAGGGAGTAAGTGACTGTCATGTGACCTCCCTCTGCTTACCTTCCCGAGTAAGTGAGTACAGTGGGAGGGGCTGACATTTTTCTCTGCTGAATGAAAGCTAGCAGAGGGAGGTGACATGTCTACACAGCAAGGCTCTGCAAAAAAGGTATTTAGCATTGTAATTTTAGGAAAATGTTTCTTTACTTTACAAGCACTGGAGCAGCTACAGGGAATAGAATCACACAGGCATGAGAAGAGAGCAGCAGGGAGGCACGGGGAGGAGATGATCGGCTCTCACACAGACTACGGAAGAGACAGGGAGAGAGAGAGTAAAAGGATGAGATGCAGAGACGCTGAGGAGATAGCCGGATAACAGAGTCATGTAAACTGACCATGTTATCAAAAATCAGCAGCCATGATAAACATTTTCAGTTTACAGAGGGGAAGACAGGAACAGGCAGGATCAACCAGGTAGGTATTGTAGAACATAGAAAGGGACAATTGACATGGCAAAAGCACTGTGCTATCTCTCGTGCCTTAAAGGGACAGGAGCATGTTTTTTTTTTTTTCAGGGTTGCAACCATTTTAAGCTTTGAAAATAAAAGCTAAAAACTGATTGGTTGCCATGCACAGCTGCTCTGGGTTCTGTCTACTCCAGGTTTGATACATTCAATCCTTAGGCACTGTTTGAAGAATGATACAGAGTTTGCATGTTGAAAAAAATGAACTATTTCAACTAAATTTTTTGATGTGAGTGTATGTGTTAGGATTAAATATTGTAAAGAGTAAAGGATCACCTCTACTCCCGATCAGCCCAGGTGAATGAACAAGGAGCAGCCTCAGCCTACATGTTGCCACCAAACCACACACCCCGATGCATTTAATTCCACCCACTGGGGCTTGGTCACAGGATTAGACATTGTACTGGCTGATATGATCCTGCAAAAATGTGAACAAATGATTGTAGAATAAAAAATATTGAAAGTTCTAGATTTCAGCATATTTGCTGAATTGCCATTGAGGGTGAACAACTGTGTGTATTATGTTTTATTGTGGTATTATATGTGCTTGGCATGTGGCGATAGCACACAAGATATGGGCTTGTTGCATCTAAATTGTGTTTTCAGCATCTAACAGACCTAACAAAGAAAAAACTTTAAAGCCTCGTACACACGGCCGAGATTCTCGTTGTTTTTTTCGAGGAGATTCTTGGACAAGAAACTTGTCCCGGCCGAGTGTACATACGCTCCTTTCAAAGAACCCGCGGTTCTTTGAATGGAGCGAACGCGGTGACGTCATCGAATACGACGAGCATGCGCTCGTCACATTCGATGCCGTCGCCGCCATCTTGGTTCACCCTACCTATGCCTAGGAAGCTACCGCGCATGCGTCAAAGTCATTTCGAGCATGCGCGGGCTTCCCGGCGAAAAGGTAAGTGTACACACACACAATTTTCTCGTCGGGCTGACGAGAATCTTGCCGCTTTTCTTGACGAGAAACCATACACACAAACAAATTTCTCGGCAAAAAATCTCTGCCAGCAAGTTTCTTGCTGGTTTTTGCCGAGAAACTCATTCGTGTGTACGAGGCTTTAGGCTGGGTTCACACTAGTGTGAATTGGATATGGGTTTCTCCGCATCCAATTCGCATTACAGGAGATTGTGACTGATTCTCAATGGAGACGCTTTACATATCCCTGGGGGGGCTGCGGAGCGAATTGCACACAGGTCCTGTGCGTCTTTGGCTCTGTTTCAGGTCCGAATTCAGGCAAAAAATTGGGCCTGATATGTCCCTGAAATAGAGAACAGCCACATCCGTCTTAGGTGTGAACCCAGCCTAAAGCTTTGGATGGTTGGACTATTTCTGAAAATGTCCAAACTGTGACGAGAAGTCAGAAAGGTTTAGGCATCAGGAGAACGGCAGAATTATGGCTTTTAATGTAAGCAGGATGTTGTTTGTTTTTACTAATTTTATACTGTGTTGGTTGTCTTTATCTAATGTATCATTTGGATGAGTATGAAAGTAGGGATTAGAGAAAAAGGTAGGGGCATTTAAAGCGGGACTGAATGTCAGAGAGGGATTTTGGACTGCTTCAACATGTGTTTTTGACCTCCCTATAAAGAAAAAAAAAGATCAAAGTGTTCTTATGAGTACAGTTGGAGCTCAAAGTGTTGAAACACTGATTCCAATGATTTATGCAGGGAAAAACCCAGGGATATGAACTGATATATGCACTTAGCTGATGTTGTATTGCTAGAATTGTTTATGACTATACAGTGTATGCTAGCACTTTGAGTTATTACAGAAGTATTTTTTTGTAGTTAGCCTGTTTAGCACTTCCAGCAAAACTACTTTTATAAATCAGAACACATGCTTAGATGGATGAGAAAAAAGCTGTATTTTTTAAAAAAAATGTATCCTTTGTCATAATTTTGTACAGCTGCAATTAATGAGAGATTTCAGGGGCATCCGTACAACAAACGCAGAGCACTGTGAACTATGAATCTCACAGAACTACCATTACTCCTGTACCAATCATAACCAACAACTACATATATCAATACCATATAAACCCTGGTGTGGTGCCGCCTTCTGTTAAACTCAGTTAGGGAAGTTCTAGCAACACTTTTCTGGTGGCATGGCCCTTTAAAATGGCCTGCACCAAATTTAAAAATCCCTGCCTCCTGTTTTGGTAGCTTTTGCAAAGTAGAGATTATATTGCTCCAAATTCAAAAATAATTACCTTAAGTTCATACGTAACAAAACTGAAAAAAACTAAGACTAACTCATACAGACATACAGAGACAGGCAGAGTACATAGTGTAGAGTGCCTGTCCTGCACGCTGTGTAGCAGGTGTCATGTTTGCTACTGCTTCCCCTTATCAGCCTTACCTGCCAATGGTTGTTATGGATGCTGTTGGCTTCACAGCCGAAAGTCTCCTACAACCAGTGATGCTGACGAAGGGCGGAGCCTGATTGAGAAGCTGAGAAAATTGTTTCCCATTAGGAACACTGTTTGCTTGTGACTGGCAGAAGGCAGTGGATGGATTCTATAGCAAATAGCAGGCTGTCTGTTGACTAAGGATCCATCCACTACCTGCTGCCAATCACAAAGACCTGATAGGGAACTAGGGTCTCAGAATACCCATATGATAGAATTCCAAAAAGAGTGTCTCAGAAAGTTAAGCTCAGCCCCACACCTTGCCCCCTCATCGCAGGATTTGCTCCCTCATAAATGGGCCCTGCTACTATCGATCTGCCCTGTGAGGATGGAGAGAGCAGAGAGACCTATTGCTCTCGGGTACAGTGCTGTATCGAGGTCGGGCTAAGGTATGTATAAGAGGGGAGAGGCTGGGAGGATCTTGGGGCACAAAAGCTTTTTTACTTTAATGCATAGAATGCATTAAGGTAAAAACCCTTGAGCTTTTAGAACCACTTCAATTTTGAAAAACCTTTTAGAAATATAGCTAAAGCTAACTTTTTAACACAGTAAATGTGAGCTTCAGTCTATACAGTTGCTGAATCTTCACTATCTTTACCTTCTGGCCACTGCAAATTTCCTATTTAGCCAAAATCAGTGAAAAGTTATCATACCATAGAACAAACACTGAAAATTCTTCAACTATATTACATTCTCACCAAAAACCAAAGAAATCTTGGCAATTTATAGATGGAGGTATGCCAAGTCGAGACAGGGTCTGAGTGTGCCCTAATGGTAATTTAAAATATAATGAGGTAGAAGCACAACATAGATCACTTCATCATCATGACAGTTCATTGTCTTCAAAGCCTGAGTTAGGTAGAAGATCAGTTTGTATCCCATGAAAGGTTATCATTTTCTGAGCCCTGAGCATATGCTTCTAATGATGTTTAATGTAGACAATTACATTTTAAACGTTACCTATCATGCCACGTACATAACTACTACATGAGTGTACAAGAGCTTAAATGGATTCAGTCAAACAGATCATATCCGTTATTGTATATGTTCACTTTGTCTTGAATGCCATTTAGATCTGAGACTGATGGTGACATTTTGGTCTGGAGCTGGGACATATGGTTTGGTTTGATCTCGGCGGGAGCAATCTCATTCAAATTTGTAATGTATACATAATGACAAAATGATGTCATATGATAAATACTTATTACATGACATACTGAGTGTGCTTAAGAAAGGTTATGTTATGATTGGGGAAGAATGTTCATGAGCTGCCACTCTCATGCAGGCTTTGCTTACTTGAGCTACAGTGGGATGAAAGGATGTTGCAGCATTGTCATTGATTGTCATTGATTGTCATTGATTCACAAGCTTTAGACAATTGGCAACACCTATTGTATTTCTGCCCACTGCTTTATGGATTGACAGCACTTCCTCTGTTGTTGACCCCCCCCCCCCCCCCACTGCAAGCTGCAGTGTCTGGAAGAGGGAGCATGTGAAAAAAAAATTAAGAAGGAAAAATTCTGTCAGGGAAGATAAAGGAATTTTTTTTTTTTACTTTATGAAACTTGTGCATTGCATAGTAACTGGATTTACTACTTGTTTAGACATACAGGGGTCTTTAGGCTATGTTCACATTATTATAGGTTGGGAATACTCGCAAAATCTGGCTTGTTCCAGACCTGCAGGAAAAACATGTTGCCCTTTAGCAGACACGCAGGGTCATAATGGCACCCCCATGCATCATCAAACACAGCCTCATGTGGCTCGGTGTGGCGTGATTTTTAAAAAAAGTTTAGGGACTTCTTCCCCTGAGTTTCTATGGATAGGGTAGCCCTTTGAAATTAATGGGCCATCTGCATGTAGAACCTAGCCCTAGTGCTACATTAACTTTTTTCACATTTAGTAAAAAGATTATGATGCTTAAATGAAAGCAAAATAAGAGAACAAACAGTCTACCTTTTTAGTTGTTTTTTTTTTATTGCTGCACAGAGGCACTGGCAGAGTCAAAATGTGGGGGGAGATTTAGATAAGAAAGACAAATTACAAAACCTAGCAATAAAAATGTTACAAGTAGATGTACTGTATATGTGCATATCAAACAAAGCTAGGCACAAATAAAGGTTCATAAATATATAGACTTTTTCTTCTACCTTGCTTTCGACAAGTGTATTAGACATGTGCGATTAGTTTTGTACGATTCGAAAATTCGTACGAATTTTTCGAAATTCGTACATTTGTACGAATCCGAATTACAAATTTTTATGAATACGAATTCTGTACGACATACGAAATTTCGTTTACGAATTTCGGATCCAAATTATCCAAATCCAAACTACCAAATAACGATTTTCAACTAATACGAAAGAAACAAACCAAAAAAAAGTTACGAAAGTAGGAGTTGTGTCCAGAATCAACGAAAACAATGTACTCTACCCCGTCCGAAAGTACGAATTATGGTATTGAGCTTCCCTTTAATAGTGCCGTTGTACGTCTTATACGTCACCGTGTTCTTGGCGTTCGGAATTTCCGACAACATTTGTGCGACCGTGTATATGCAAGACAAGTTTGAGCCAACATCCTTCGGAAAAAAAATACACGGTTTTGTTGTCGGAATTTACGATCGTCTGTACGCGGCATGAGTCCGTAGAGTTCAATATTAACGATTCATACGAAATTCGTATTTCGTACGAATCTGAATTAAATTCCGTACACAAATTGAGAATTACGATTTTTTTTTTATACGAAACGGAACGGAACGAAACAAAACAAATTTTTTGATGGCTCCCATGTCTAAAGTGTATAGACTTCATGTGTTCAAACAAAACCACTACCACATGGACCGCCATTTAACTACTTCCCGCACGTCCTATAGACAAATGACAGCCAGGTGGTGGTTCTGTTATCCTGAGTGGACGCCATATGATGTCCTCTCAGGATGCATTAATCGCGGGGCCGTAAAGTGGCGCGATCTGTCGCCAGCTGTGCCCACTGATCAGAGTATCGGCTCGCTGGCGGTACCATGTGACGAATCACAGCAGGTCACATGACAGTTGTATACAGTGCATGGCTTCCTTTCATATGTGTACAATCAGGTTGCTAGCTGTGATTGGTCAATTTCATCACATGGTACAGACAGGGCCAATCACAGCCCATCTGTACCACGTGATTAGCCTTGACCAATCATAGATAATCACAACAAAACAGACTGAATGAATTGTTTTTCTTTTTTTTAGTAAAATGATTCCTCATAGCAATGTAATTGACTGCTACAAGCAAACATAATGTGTTACTATGGTAACATTATATTACTCTGGTCACTGTGTGTTACATTTTTTCTAAATAAATAAATAATAATAGTAAAAAAATGTTTTTATAAAAAAAATTTGCTTTCGTACTATCAACCAGTCAGTGCCCCTGATCACCGCCACACCAGTTATAAGATGATGCTGCACTAGTGACAGTATGTAAGGAATAAGAAAACAATTGTAAACATTTTTTTTTTAATTTCTTCATTTCCAAAAAATGATGACAAAAAATTACAACTTCAAAAAACCTGCCATGCCTCTTACTAAATACCTTGGACTGTCTACTTTCCAAAAAGGGGTAATTTGGGGGGTATTTCTACTGTCCTGGCATTTTAGGACCTCAAGAAATAAGATAGGCCATCAGTACAACAGGATTGATCAATTTCCGATATAGACTATATATTAGTTTGTTTTATAACTTGTACACAGAGACTAAATAATATACACTAATTTGGGTTATTTCCACCAAAGAAATGTAGCTGAATACCCTTTGGACTAAATTTCAATTTTTTTTGTCTTTTTTTGTTTATTTAGCAAAAAATAAAAACCCAGTGGTGATTAAATACTACCAAGAAAAAGCTCTATTTGTGTGAACAAAATGATTAAAACTTAGTTTGGGTACAGTGTTGCAGTGTTGCATGACCACACAATTGTCATTCAAAGTGCGACAGCTCTGAAAGCTGAAAATTGGCCTGGACAGGAAGGGGATGAAAGTGCCCAGTACTGAAGTGGTTAATGAAGATATATGACCACCCACGACAAGAAAGTCACAGATATATAACCCAATCACCCAACAAACCTTATAGTACAAGATATATATATATATATATATATATATATAGCGTGGTGCTATATTTAGGGGGAGTATCTGAGTGGTAATTAGGCTCAGATACACTAATTGTCAGGTTTCTTGGACCATTTCTGTCTCTGGGAGATAGTATTTGTGTGCTGTTCCCTGTGGCCTACAGGTGGCGCTGTTGCCGTAGGCCAGGGTTGAACCACTGATACAAGGCTGTGTCTTTTTTGTCCCCTCTCGGCAGTAGTGGTGGCGGGGCGGAGAACCTGCTGTGCCTGTATAAAAAGGGTTGCCATCTTCTGGAGGATGTTCGCGCCCAGGCACCTTCAGCCTGGGTGGTGCGTGTGTCGTCTCCTGGTACACTGGGCCCGGAGGCCGAGTTCCTATTCCAACCCAGACACCTTCAGTCTGGAGTGAGGTACTAATTCGGAGGCCCGGAGCCCAGCGCCTTTGGCTGGGTTCCGCCGGGGATTGAGGGCTCTCAGGGTGCCGCCTTGCGAGGGGATCCGTATCCAGTATCGAGGAGGCCAGGGAGGTGACCCCTTCTGAAGACCCAGCGCAGAGTCGTGGTGACAGTGGGGGCCTCTGGTAACTCTCCGGAGGGAGGTTCTTCTCCTTGACATGGGCCAAGTTTCTTCAAGAAGGAAGTGCATGTTCAGTAGGTCATAGTGGCAGTGACTCTACGCACACCAGGTCAGTGGCAGTGACCAAATAGGGCAAGGCCCTATTCACCAGGTCAGTGGCAGTGACCAACTTCAACAAGTCAGTGGCAGTGACCAACTTCAACAAGTCAGTGGCAGTGGCTTTTCATATTCACCCGGTCTGTGACAGAGACTGTGCGCCCAAACCTGTTTGTGAAGTCAGAACAGTAAGAGAAACCAAATCAAGTTTGTGCCTGGACCTCCTCCCACTTTATCTGACCTGTGTCTCATATCAACCTGTCTGCTCTCATAGAGACTATTTTTTATCTGTGGTGAAATAAATACAAAGGTTGGACTTTCAGTTGGTGTGGACAGTTACTTTACTGGGGAGAATTAAGGACTTGTTTCTGGCTAAATGCAGAGGCGAGATCAGCTCGGAAGGATTCTAACACCAGCCGCAGGCAGGCCCGAAAATTAACACCGCCCAACCTCCCCATCCAGGAGGGTACGGGCTGATAGTGCGGTGTGCCTCAGTCTTTCCTGCGGAGGAGCCAAGTAAAGAAAAGCAGGTAAAGTCTGGGGTGAGTGCGCTACACGTGGGGGCTCGAGTCCGGGATGTGTCTGCGGTTGCAAAGTGTGAAAACCCCCCCAGAAGTTGAACTTTATTCCCCAGTGAAGTTCCGTGGAGGTCGGCCATATTGAGAACTGCGCCACGAGGAGAACCCTGACTGTGTAGTTTGTGGGCATGCCTATTCAGAAAGCCCGCGAACGGTGCAGGAGATGGGAGGAGTCTGGCCATGTGTGGAGTTACACGTGGGTACTTTGGCGCAAAAAGGTCAGTACGCAATGGAGCAGCGGATGGACAACATGGCGTCTCATGCCTCATGGGTTCCGGCTACTACTACCATGAAGATGACTTCATTCGCTGCTTCGTTAACGGATACGGGGATTCGGCTAAAGCCCCAGGGACGATTTGCCCTCTACGTGTGTAAAGATGTGGAGGCCCTCGGAGTGATTTGTCCCGGCTGCTCGGGACTGGTCATTCATCTAAAGCCATTCGGGCGATGCGAGAACTGTAAGGAGTTCCTATTTGAGGTCGAGCAACCTACGGTAAAGCCTCAAGCCTTCCACCTCAATTGCCTTACGGGCGCCACCACTCCAGAAGGAGGAATCAGAGCTTATACAGCCACCTCTGCGCACACTGATGGGACTTCGGAGGAAGTCACAGAGGAGCTCGTTGTAGCGAGTGAGAGACCGGAGGATGCTGCTTCGGTTACCACAGAGTCCTTTCTCCCACCGCCCAAGAGGAAGATCGGGTTTGTGACAGCTTCCCACGGCCGTGGTGGAGCAATGCCCCAGCGCTTACTCGAAACGGATGAATCCGAAGGAAAAAGTCCCAGACGTCCTGGTTCTTCTTCAAGCCGAGGTAAGCCGGGGGAAGAGACTCTGTGCAAGATCCCGAGTGTTGGGGGTTCACATGTCTGTGAAGCAACCGGAGGGGGTGACTTGTCCTTCACCAGGAGTTACCTTCCTGTGGAGGAATATGACACCTCCGATCTGGAGTACATCTCTGATGCGGGTGATGACACCGCCATAGATGAACTGTTCCAGAAAAAGGGATGGGATGAGATGCCCCTGTCCTTGTCCCGTAGGTCCAGGGACCCACCCATGTCTACTGGGGAAAGTACACCCCGGGTGGTGGCTTCCGAGCCTGAGGAGGGATCTGTCCCCTTGCCTGCTCCTCCATCATTGGAGGCACCTGCTTCAATAGCCGAGACGAGTCGGGTGTCACTGCGGGCCCCTGCAACTGGTCCAGAGGTAGTTAAAGTACCTCGGCACCCTAATGCCATCGTCTTGCCTGGCGCAGGAGACTGCGCTACCCTGCCACCACTGTCCCATTTACAGAGACTTTTTAATCAAAGAGTTGCCAGCGAGTATGGGTGGGAATACCCGTACCTACCAAAGGAACTTTTGTTAGAGGTGGAGGCCTGTAGACACCGGTGGTACGAGGACTTTGTGTGGACACATATCAAAGTACCCCAGGCCAGGAGATACTTCTCATGTTCCCCCGCGGCCACTCAGAGGTTTAAGGATTGTAAAGCTGCCTGGATGTTGGGTCTGCACATCTATGCAGACAAGGTACTCATTTGTAGGAAGGACAAGGACAAGGACAATGCTGAGTACCACATAGACACGTTTGACAAACATTGGAAGCCGCTGGTGTTGCCTGACCCACATTATTACTTGTGAGAGACAAGACTCTTTGTTTTTTTTCTTGAGTACACTCTCTTTTCAAAGCCCAGGAACTCTTTGCCCTAATTAAGGGGTGTTTTACTCATTGGAGGAGCGGGAGCTATTGCTGTTTGTTATTTCCTCTCTCCCCACCGCAAAGGTAACAAGGACTTTGGGGTTGTAGACAGAGTAAGGCCACAGTTCAAGAAAAATAGGATTTTGCCATCATCAGTGATTTCATTGCGGCACTACCACTAGGTGGCGGTGTTGTGCAACGGTTGAAAGGACAATCAGTATTATGCAGTTTACTTATTGGAAGGAAGGGATTCTTCTCTCAGGGAGGATCTTTTCATTCCAACTAATGTTATTTTAGGTGTGTTTTTCCTTCCTCTGCGGGTGAACGCCAAGCAAGACTGCTGAGTATGGAGAGGGTCTTAGTTATTGCAGCGGGAGGGAAATGTAAATTTTATTGAAAATTTTATGTGAGCTAAAAAAATTTTTTTCCCTATGCACATGTGTATTTCTCTTTTCCCTTCTGTGTTTCCCTTTCCTTTCCTGTGTTAGGTTTCGGCACAAACAAACAGTTTTTTTTTAAATTGCCATTTTTTTTGGTAGTCTGTCTCTGGATCGGGCTTATGCTGACTCAGGCCTGAGAGGCATAGGTTGGTTCCAGACACTGGGGACCAGTGTCCATCAAGTGAGGGGGATGTGTAGCGGGGTGCTATATTTAGGGGGAGTATCTGAATGGTAATTAGGATCAGATACACTAATTGTCAGGTTTCTTGGACCATTTCTGTCTCTGGGAGATAGTATTGGTGTGCTGTTCCCTGTGGCCTACAGGTGGCGCTGTTGCCGTAGGCCAGGGTTGAACCACTGATACAAGGCTGTGTCTTTTTTGTCCCCTCTCGGCAGTAGTGACGGCGGGGCGGGGAACCTGCTGTGCCTGTCGGGAGAGGGTATAAAAAGGGGCTGCCATCTTCTGGAGGAGGTTCGCGCCCAGGCACCTTCAGCCTGGGTGGTGCGTGTGTCGTCTCCGGGTGCCCTAGGCCCGGAGGCCGAGTTCCTGTTCCACCCCAGACACCTTCAGTCTGGGGTAAGGTACTAATTCAGAGGCCCGGAGCCCAGCGCCTTCGGCTGGGTTCCGCCGGGGATTGAGGGCTCTCAGGGTGCCGCCTTGCGAGGGGACCCGCGCAGAGTCGTGGTGACAGTGGGGGCCTCTGGTAACTCTCTGGAGGGAGGTTCTTCTCCTTGACATGGGCCAAGTTTCTTCAAGAAGGAAGTGCATGTTTGGTAGGTCATAGTGGCAGTGACTCTACGCGCACCAGGTCAGTGGCAGTGACCAAATAGGGCAAGGCCCTATTCACCAGGTCAGTGGCAGTGACCAACTTCAACAAGTCAGTGGCAGTGACCAACTTCAACAAGTCAGTGGCAGTGACTTTTCATATTCACCCGGTCTGTGGCAGAGACCGTGCGCCCAAACCTGTTTGTGAAATCAGAACAGTAAGAGAATCCAAATCAAATTTGTGCCTGGACCTCCTCCCACTTTATCTGACCTGTGTCTCGTATCAACCTGTCTGCTCTCATAGAGACTATTTGTTATCCGTGGTGAAATAAATACAAAGGTTGGACTTTCAGTTGGTGTGGACAGTTACTTTACTGGGGAGAATTAAGGACTTGTTTCTGGCAAAATGCAGAGGCAAGATCAGCTCGGAGAATTCTAACACCAGCTGCAGGCAGGCCCGAAAATTAACACCACCCAACCTCCCCATCCAGGAGGGTACGGGCTGATAGTGCAGTGTGCCTCAGTCTTTCCTGCGGAGGAGCGAAGTAAAGAAAAGCAGGTAAAGTCTGGGGTGAGTGCGCCACATATATATATATATATATATATATATATATATATAGTAAAAGACAGATATAATCCTCCACAGCACGTATATCTTGCCATAGGATGTAACACAATAGGGTTGATTTATTAAAATTGGGGAGTGCACAGCCTGGTGCAGCTGTACATGGTAGCCAATCAGCTTCTAACTTCAGCTTGTTAAATTAAGCTTTGACAATAAAACCTGGAAGCTACGGTAATTGGTTTTTATGCAGAACTACACCAGATTTTGCACTCTCCAGGTTTAGTAAATCATTGTATCATTTCCGTGCATGCAATCAGGAAACAAAACTGAAGCTTCTCATCGGGTAGACTTATCTAATAAAATGTAGCCCAAAAAAAAAAAAAGAGCACAGAATACTATGTAACAGTTTGTGCAAATGCTGCACTAGATAAATATGATTTTTTTTGTGCAAAATTTTAATAAAAATGCTATAAGAAGCTTATCTTTTTGTTTTCTGATTGTATTCATTGGAGTTATCATATGTCAGATTGGGCATCATAATACAGTGTGTTACAACCTGGGACAAGAAGGATCCTCATGTTTGTAGTAGTGAGTTTCGGTCAATGTGGTGGTGGTGGTGGTTTTGTTTGAACACACAAGTTGATACAATTGTCACTTGGTGAAAGCGCAGTTTTAGAAGGAGAGGGTACACGTTTATGGATTTATGTTAGTGCACAACCTTATCTGACATATACATACAGTATACTGTATACAGTATATTGTATGTCTGCTGTTTAGGGCATGCAACATATTATACTATTTTCCTTTCTACAGCATGATCGCTAAGTATTTAATTAGTAATACCAATGTAAAGGAAAAAGCTACTTTCCTAAGTGTATTCAGCTTATGAAAGCGCAATCTGAAAAAAAAAAAAAAAAAAGCACCACAAAGTTCTGTAAAAGCCTCAACACTTCCCATCCCTATACAGTATAAAAAACTACCCCGCCGACCAATTAAAAAACTATATGTGCAGGTATAGGTGGGCATGTTTGGCCCCTATCACGTAGTAGCAGAGCTTTGCCTCTCAGAATTGCCTAGCATTTAGCTGCAGGCTGCTTAAGCTATTCCAGACACCTTTAAAGTGCTTTACAGGGCTTTTATCTTAATTGGGGATGATGCCTTTTTGATACAACATCCTGCTTCTGTGGGTTCCAGTTGCTTACTCACAGTGGGCTTTAATTCAGCACTGAGCTCCTTGATTCACATACTTTGTTTGGAGGAATTTACAATTGATTGTAGTTATTGCTACAGATCACACTGAGACTAAGAAAGATCAACTATACACTATCTGATATTGAATATGTTGCATTTTTTTCCTGAATGGCATAATAAATTCCAAACTACGCAACACATGGTTCTTTCTGCTGAAGGCACACCTATTTTTTCATAGCCCTTATTTCTCTTACACTCTGCTTATACAAAAACAGAAAACATCACTTCTAGCATATGGAAACACAGATGTCATATGTTCATTTACTCGTTAGTGATGAAAAAGGTGAGGTTCCATTAGGCTTAAACACAGCTGGGTCTTTAAGACTGGAAGGGGCAGGAGCTATGACCCGAGTGATACTACTAAGATACAGTATAGAGCTGTCTTTAGTTCACAGGCTTGGCCTAAGCAAACAAATGGTTATGTCCTTTGGTACACAAGCCCCTTTTCAGCAACCATATTTTGTGATTATTGGTATTATTGGTATGACATTCAAAATTATGCCTTTGTGCATGAATTATACATGTTGCTCTTTAAGCAAGGGCACCCATCAAGTGGATTTCAATGTGGATCCAATAACTTCAAACAACATAAAGCTTATTACAGATGTGCAAGTTAGAGACAGCGTGGATAATATTGATCATGGTGTAATCACATTTGCCTAAAGTTACAGGAAAAAGAAGCATGTTGGCATGACAAGAACTCTAAATTTAAAAAAAAGAGCTAACTTCACTAAGATGTGATACTTACTGCAAAGCACTTAATTGGACCAAATATATGCAACAAAAAGCACACAGGGCAAGTGGGATTGTTTAAAGTATTAAACAAGTGCATTTGTCACTGTATTCCATTGGGTAACAAGCATAATTTAACAAAATTCTAACTTTTGGGGACACATTTTAGTGTATAAAAATAATTAAATAAGAAAAAATGGTCTTTAAAAAGTACAGAAATAGAATGGACACCCTTGGCATTTTAGATTTACAAGGAAAACAACAACAAAAACAAGAGAGCAATCAGGGTGACGAAAATAAATGCGGGAAACACATTACTACAGAAGGTAAAACAAAATCCCCAAACTGTTTTCAAATATATCAGTAGTAAAAAGGTTATGAAAGAATAGAACGCTTCATAACAGATGAACACAGGGAGCTGGTCACAACTGACAGGGAAAAGGCAGATGTATTAAATATGTTTTCCTTTTCAGTTTTTACAAATGAAAAGGACAGATTTCAACAGTAATATTGATGTTTCACCAAAGATACCTCTGTGGTTGACTGAAACTAGGTATAAAAGAGACAAGAGCTTACATTTGTGAGTCCTTAGGGAACTTAGCTCAGTTATAGCCAAGCCACTATTCCTCATTTTTTAAAGACAACTTACTAACTGAAATTGTACTAACTGATTGGTGTATTGCATATGTGGTACAAGTTTACAAAAAATAATTGAGATCTATATCAGGGAACTACAGACCAGTCAGCCTAACATCAATAGTATGTAAGGTATTTAAGGGAACGGTAGACGGCTGTATTCAGAAATGTGTCTCTGATATAGGTATTATAAGTGATAACCAGCATGGACATGTCAGACCAACCTGTAAGTAAGAAGTAAGTGAGAAGTTGAATGGTGGAAGTCCAGTGGATATAGTTTGTCTAGGTTTTGCTAAAGCATTTGATACTGTACCTCATGTACATTTATTAAAAAAAAAAAAAAGGGTCAGTTGGAGTTGATGAAATTGTATGGCTGAGCAGCTACGTGGCAGATGAGGTTCAAAAATTAGAAATGTAGTTGCCAAAAATACACTTGAAAAATACACTTTAGAAGGAGGTACTCTGGGAGAATCAGTGATGGAAAAGGATCTGGAAGTGCTTGTGGATCACAGATGTAGCAATAGCATAACATGCCAAGCCACAGTTAGCAAATCTAGTGATAAATCATTCAAGAGCTGAATCAATAATTCTACCCCGTTACAAAACACTGGTTTGGCCTCGTCTTGGATATGCAGTTCAGTTTTGGTCACCAGTCCTCAGGAATTACTTTGTTGAATTAGAAAGAGTTAAGCAAATTTAAAAAGAGGGATGGAGGAACTCTGCTGCTAGGATTGAATACATAGATTTAAGTTATTCAGAGAAGCTTAAGAGGGGAAATGATTACAATATACAAATATATTAACAGTGACTTCGGTAACTTAAATAAACTGTTTAATTTAAGGTCATGGAAGATGAAACACTCTGCAACTTGAGATTAAAGAAAAGAATGTTTACACCGAAATTGAGGAAAGGCTCTTAACTGTTATGCCCCATACACACGATCGTTTTTCATGCCGTTAAAAATGCCATTTTTAAAAATGGGCATTAAAACTGATCGTGTGTATGCTCCAGAGCATTTTTAACGACGTGAAAAACGGGCATTAAAATTTCGAACATGCTCTATTTTTTCACGTCGTTTTTCATGTCGTTTTTTTTAACGACGTGAAAAACGATAGTGTGTATGCTTTTACGAGGTGAAAAAAAATGTGCATGCTCAAAATCAAGTATGAGACGGGAGCGCTCGTTCTGGTAAAACTAGCGTTCGTAATGGAGATAGCACATTTGTCACGTTTTAATGGACTGAAAAGCACGAGGCTGAAAAGCGTGAATCGTCGCTCAACAAACTTTCCTAACATGAAGAGTGGCGCCATCCGAACGGAACTTCCCCTTTATAGTGCCGTCGTACGCGTTGTACGTCACTGCGCTTTGCTTGAACGTTTTTTTAAATGATCGTGTGTACGCAAGACAGGCTTGAGAGGAAACATGAAAAAAAACGACGAGAAAAACGTTGGTTTAAAAAATGGCATGAAAAGCGATCGTGTGTACGCCGCATTAGAGCAGAAAAAATGTGGAACTCCCTCTTGGAAGTGGTACTAGCTAAAAGGGTTAAAAGCTTAAAAAAAACTTTTAGATGTCGTCCTCGAGGAGCTGAATATACAAGGCTATGGGAATTGTTGGAGAGTTAAAAACACACACACACACGTAGAACTGGATAGACTTGTGCTTTTTTACAGCTATTATAGTGGTTGTAAACCCACTTTTTCAACTTGCACCTACAGGTAAGCCTAGATTAAGGCTTACCTGTAGGTGCAAGAAATATCTCCTAAACCTACACGGTTTAGGAGATATTTACTAAAAATGATAGGCACCGCTGTCTACGGCGCATGCGCGCCGTAGACAACGGCACATTCATGGGGTTAATCCCATTCACAACATCGGCTACTTCCCAGCAATCGTTGGGCGTAGCCGAATGTGACATCTCTCGCGCGCATGCGCAGAGTGACGTCTCCGCCGCTCCGGCCAATCACAGCGCCGGAGCGGCGCTGTGATTGGCTGGTGCGGCGATACCCGGAAGTAACCTTCCGGCTATCGCCGCAGCGATGGATGCGGCTGAAGAGGGAGATGAGGACGGCTTTGGGAGCCCCGACCTAAGGTAAGTGATGCATAATGAGCTATTATGCTAGTCATATTAGCTCATTATGCCTTTCTCTTCCAGGTTGTTATATAAAAAAAAATTTTTACAACCACTTTAAACTATAAGTGCTAATACTGGATTTGTCCACATGCCCTCAAAATTTGTCCAGACAAAGAAATTACACTGCTTACAAAGGGGAATGCATTTGTTCATGTACTTGTTTAGACTTTCCATGACATGAGCATGTTGTGATAAACCATTGGGTGCAGAATACCTTTCCACTAAACCAGTGATACTACACTAGTGGGCTTGATATGTTTCTGGTGGATTATTTTTGAGTTTCTCTTGGCAATTGTGTTTGGCTATTAACCACTTCCTTACCCAGCCATAGTCAAATGACGTCCACAGATGGGATCTCCCATCCTGGGTGGACATCATATGACGTCCTGGGCTTTGTGGGGGGATATCTGAATGATGTCTGCAGCTAGAGGCATCATTCAGATATCCTTTTGTTCTGCCGGCGATTCTGTACGCCATAAGAACAATCATAGCGGCGGTTCCCGCCGCCATCCGGTGCCATCCGGTGCTTCCGCCGCCATCAGGTGCTTCTCCGTGCTCTCCCGTGCAATTGGGGGCCCGGAGAATGAATCGTCTGGCGCCGGAGGTGAACCATAGAGATGACTGGAGACCAGATGGTCACCAGTCATCTCTATGACCATCTGAGGCCCGGGCACCAGTCATCTCTATGACCCCGCATCTCTCCATAAAGAGGACCTGTCACACACATTCCTATTACAATGAATGTTTACATTCCTTGTAATAGGAATAAAAGTGATAGAAATTTTTTTTTTTTTTAAAGTGTAAAAATAAAAAAAATTAAGTAAAAAAAAAATAATAATAACAATTTTTTTTTTTAAAACGCCCCTGTCCCCGGTAGCTCGTGATCAGAAGCAAACGCACACGTAAGTCCCGCCCACATATGTAAATGCCGTTCAAACCACATATGTGAGGTATCGCCACGTGCGTTAGAGCGCGTGCAACAATTATAGCACTAGACCTCCTCTGTAACTCTAACCTAGTAACCTGTAAAAAAAAATAAAGCGTTGCCTATGGAGATTTTTAAGTACCGAAGTTTGGCGCCATTCCATGAGTGTGCGCAATTTTAAAGCGTGACATGTTAGGTATCTGTTTACTCGGCATAACATCATCTTTCATATTAAAAAAAAAAAATTGGGCTAACTTTACTGTTTTGTTATTTTTCAATTCATGAAACCATTTTTTTCCCCAAAAAAGGCGTTTGAAAAATTATTGCGCAAATACCGTGCAAGAAAAAAAGTTGCAATGACCGTCATTTTATTCCCTAGGGTGTCTGCTAAAAAAAAACATATATAATGTTTGGGGGTTCTGAGTAATTTTCTAGCAAAATAATGATGATTTGTACATGTAGGAGAGAAGTGCCAGAATTGGCCCGGTATTGAGGTGGTAAAAAAAGACCGGTGTTGAAGTGGTTAAACAGAATACAACAATTTACAAAAGCCATACATATAAATTCTCCTCAAAAGGCCGGAACAAGACCTAGCAAAAATCTTCCTTCTGGTCCTATTTGGTGTTCTAGTTCAGGTCCTTTTATGAAATGTTCATGTTTCCTGTGACTTCGGGTTGTTTTCTTAATTTTGTTGTCATGTTTTATCCTGCCCTGGCTTTAGCCTCTTACCCACCTTGGACTGAGCACACGTTACTTAAGTTTGCGTATTTCACAAAGTTTGGCTGGGCCAGTTGGTTTGATATTTTGCCTCACTTGCTGTCTATAACATTAGTTGTTTCATGTCTGACAAACACAAAGGTTGCAGTTTGGATGTTTCACACAGTTAAATTCTGTTAAAGAATTAATTCTCCATAGACCTCACTTTAGGTGACTAAGGGGTGGCATAGCAAGAACGTATACTCCCATGCCATATGCTATAAAGCTATAGCAGGAAAAGACAATGGCATGCTTCATTTGTTATGACATGATTATTATTCCTGGTGCTTTTTGACCCATATAAGGAACTTATCTTAAAAAATATAAAACTAACAGCATATATTTAATACTCAGGAAAACTTTCCCTGTATACCCAGGGAGCCTCTGATGCCAGGCACATTTTAAACAAAATCCTTCCAAGAGCTCTGGCACCGTCCATCCAGGATTCCCACAGTGCAAGGCACATAGTTCTGTATTGGTAACTGAGGCAAATTCATTGCATTATGAGATTAAACAAGCATGCTAAGCCCAGGACTGCGTGCCTTTGCTTTGGGGCTCCTCATGGAATGAGGCTTTCCAGAAAACTAAACTATTAAACAGGCAGCATTTGGTTGCTGCACTTAAGCAGTTAGAATAATTTCATATTTTTATTCTCATGACAAGTTTCTCTGCCCTAAACACATTTCCCCAAACCCATGCCTTTTAAACAGTTTTACAGCAAATATATTTTAGTTACAACTTTTCCCAATTTCTCTATAGTTTAGCTTTCAGTGCATTCCACAGTTCCGCAGAGCATTAGGTCCAGTCTAACAGATACTATTCCGAGCTTTCTGGCTTTCTCTAAATACAAACTTGATATCACATTATTGTTTAAAGGAATTCAATAGTGCCATTTTGATACATTTATTGCTATAACCACATCTGCTAAACAGTGACAGCCAAGGACCATTCTTCACTGTAGAGGAAGGTGTGTGTTAGCAGCAGTAGCATGAGTCACATCATCAGAGTAACAACACGGATTTTCGACACTTTATTAATGGAAAACATGTGTTTCTCTAGCTGGTGAAGGTGCTATTATGTGTATTTGATTGGCTGAAGCAGCTAGTACTTTTCACATTAAAGTCTGGAGCTTCTTTTCTGCTTAGCATTGGCGGGTCTAGACATTCCTGTGATTTGAATTTTTTCCATACTTACACTACTATATAATAGAGATATGCAGAATCCACATAGAATAACGTACTAGGATGATTTAGCAACCATCAGCGCTGGATGCAGTGATTTTTGTTTGTTTTTTGTCTTACTCTACTCAAATGCTTTTTAATTCTAGAGATGTACAGCGAACAACGCCTGTGACTTTCACTGTTATAAGCAACCATTTTTACTGAATGAAATTGATTCATTCAGTGTGTATTGTGATTAGATGTGATTGGCCACAGCTAATAACATGGTACAGATGCGCTGTGCTTGGCCCTGTCTGTACCATGTGATCAGTGTGACCAATCACAGCTAGCAACACAATGGTACGCAATGAAAGGCATATATGGAAGCCATTCATTGTTTACAATTGTCATGTGATCTGCTATGATTTGTCACACCGCTCACATGGTGCCAGCAGTGGGCTGGTACAGTTATCTGTCATCGGCTTTGTCTGATGACAGATCGCACCGTAGCATGGGCCGGCGGGGTGTGAGTGAGCAGCGTTCCAGCAGGACATTATATGACGTCCACACGGCATGATGATTGTCCCGCCCTGCAGTCATTGCAGTCATTTGCCTATAGGCCGGACAGGAACTGGTTAAATTTGAATTCTAAATGAGAAAAACAAATATCTAGTCATTAAATACCAAAGATAGGGCATTTTGACAGTTTTGGTGTCTTTTGGCACTGGTGACACTTCAAAAATCATGGTAAATGAAAGGCAGCTTCCATTGTCACCAGTCCACAATGTTGAAACAGGTTCCTGTGCTTAGTTACAACCTGATACACATGACATTCCTTTCTTAAAATTGCAGGTCTTTACATTTGAAGCCCGGATCCAGGAAATGTTAAAATTTTCCCTTTCAGTGGGGCTGCAAGTTTAGGTCTAGGGGGCATATAAAAAAAGAAATGTTTGGTTTATTAAAAGTCAGCAGCTACAAAAAGTGCAGCTGCTGACTTTTAATAAACAGACACTCACCTGTCCCACGGTCCAGCGATGCAGCCGCACAGAGCCTCCCTCCTCTTTGTGGGGCCGTCTTAGCAACTATGGGCACCCGGCCGTGACAGCTTGCAACTTCACGGCCGAGCGCGCACTGTGCATGGGCGAGTCACGCTGCTCTCTGCTAGTGGCCAGGCAATCTTCTGGGACCTGTCACGTGTCCCAGAAGATTTCAGAGAGGGAGGGGCCCCCTGGGGTGAGAGGAGGAGTCGCCTAGGCGGCCAAGAGACGGAAGAAGGAAGAGGGACAGGAAGTCCCTTGCAAAACAAGGTACCCACTCCCCCCCCCAAAAACAATGACATGCCAAATGTGGCATGCAAGGGGGCGAGGGGTGCTTAAAGTGGAAGTTCCACTTTTGGGTGGAACTCCTCTTTAAGCATGCAGGGTGCTTTTTATCTTGTTTGGAAATTATCTTTAAAGAGAATCTAAATATTCCTAAATTCTAACAGCTGTGCAGGCTTACATATGCAACATACAGTGCATGTTTACTGACCTCTTTAGCTTTACTTGTCCAAGTTTGAGAATTGACTGGGTCACTTGCTGACTGATAGATACCTGACCTCAAACATGGTTCCCTTTCTGTATAATGTATAAAATCAGGCTATTGACCAGGCAATAAATGTCTGACTTTTGGTGACATCTGACCTTTATGCACAAGCTGATGTCCAGGATCAGATACAGTTTTGCTGATTTACTAAGGCCCCTTTCACACGGGGCGGATCCGTGCAGATCCGCCCCATGAAGCTCCGCTTGCTCAGCGGGGATCGCTCCGTTGATCCCCGCTGAGCCGACGGATGACTGGGCGGTCCCCGCACACTGTGCAGGGACCGCCCTGTCAGAGCGCCGCTCTCCCCTATGGGGAATCGGATGACGACGGACCGTAGAGTCCGTTGTCATCCGATCCACTCTGCCGACGGAAGGAAAAATAGGGTTTTCCTCCGTCACACTTTGGCGGAGCGGATGTCAGCGGACATGTCTCCGCTGACATCCGTGCCTCCATAGGGGTGCATGGAGGATCCGTTTCAGGTCCGCCTAAAAAACTGACAGGCGGACCTGAACGGACCTCCGTGTGAAAGAGCCCTAAAGGATTTGAGAATCTACAAAATATAAATTGTGTGAATATTTACTAATTCAGTTATCCAGTTGTGTGTGGATGAAATAAGTAAACAGGATTTTACTGACTGCTTTAGTAAACCAGCCTGACTATGTACATCTAAATAAAGAAGCACTTATAAATCTTCCACAAATAAACTTGTGCACTTAAATACCATTAGTAGTTGAACTCTGAGATAAACAAAATTGTCTAGAGGCAGGCTTACTATTATTTGAATCTTGGTGTGCTTTGTGTATTGTTTGCAGATCTGTGCAGTAATCCAGCATGAAACTTTGCCTTTGTGCTTTGTGTTTTTAATAAAGACCGGTGTCTTCTGCTCTCTCTTCTTGTGCAGGGTGACTGGTCTTGTATCCTCCTCCTGTAGTTTTCTGCATGCAGCCTGAAGTGGGTGGGGGCTACTCGACCCCTCCCACATCTGAGCTCTCTGCACAGGCTATGTACAGCACTGTGATATTATCAATGCTACTTTTACAAGGTATTACTTTGACATTTGGTGCACACAGGGTGGATGTATATTCTTTATGGGAAAATATTTAATTTAAAGTTTTTGTGTCTAGACTTCAGCTGTAGGCATTCAGGTTCTTTCATAAGCCTAGCTGTGAATGGCTCTCTTTAATCTGATCATAGAAATTAGACTGCAATCACATTGTGCTACAAATTATATCCGTTCAAAAAATCTACACACCGACATTGCTATCTCCCATGCATACAAATGTATGCAGGGAGCATACAGTAACACAAAAGTAAGTAAGTATATCAAATTTAAGCCAGCAAACTAACTTTGCCCCTCAAATGTCTGGCCAAATAAAGGACTCATGAATAAAGAAATAAAGCTTTATGTAACTGAAATCAGCCCTCCATATTGCCGTAAAACTGTACATACAATAGGCTCAAATCACAAAAGATAAAACAGTCCAATGATATTTGGAAATGACAGTCACATGGCTGAAAATAAAAATACTTATCCTTTGTGAATTGAGACTGGTGTGTCATATGAATCCTTCATGCAAAGTCTGGTTAACATTTATTGAAGCACCTAAAGTCATAAGATGTTGCCATCAACTCTTGACAGTTTGTAATTAATTAGTGACTGGTACCTTCAGACCTCTGCAGATCCCTCTCCTGATGGACCTTTAAAGAGGAGCCAAGCTGTGCTCAGAAAAGACAGGCAGAGGGCAAAGGACTAGTCATCAGTGTTACCTTTGGCCTCCCCAGACAGTCTTTCCCCATTAATGACTTTCCATGCCTTGTTCTGCAATGTGTCTCTGTGTGGACGAGGCTATCTTGGCTTTGCTTCTGCATGTCAGATCCTCCAGCAAGAACAGTGAACAGAAGAGTAACATCATCACCAAATCTCACTCCAGATCTCCTGAGACTAGCGGTCAGAGGCAGCAGTGCCTAAGGTCGCACACTGCACATATACTGTACAACTATGAGGCATACCTAGGCACACTCACATACCAAGAAGTACACTGCTATGTTTAGCAGGAATTCCAGACAAAAGGAACATTATTCAGGACTTCTTAGGTGCAATTAACATTTCTAAATGTCTCCTATAACGTAACAATCGTTACTTTTTGAGTTCAGGTCCACTTTAAGAAATGTCATTCAGGCAGGTAGAATTATATTGGCCAACAAAGCATCATTTTCAGGGAATCAGAAATTGCCATTTAATGTCACTAGTCGCCTGTAACGAACATGCCCTTTAAAGTGCTGTGCAATTGTCTGTGGAAAAAGAAATAGCCAATTAGCGTAATTTCAAATAAAATTCTTTGAATATACTTAACGTAGTACTGGCTAAAATTTCAGAATTAAATAGACAGACATTATAAACACAAATATATCCTTGCCAGTTGGTTTAACCTGTTTCTGCCCACGCAATAGCTGAAAGAACGCTACAGTGTGGCTCTCCAGTTCTGAGAGGACGTCCATGGGGTGCGCATTGGGTGCTCTCTGTTACCACTGTGTCCTTTAGACATTGCTGATCACAGATCACGGTAAATGGTCAATCACATCGGCCCTTTACCATGTGATCAGCTGTGTCCAATCACAGCTGGTCTCATGTAAACAGACTTGCCGGTTATCTGCATTCCTTTCCTCACACACTGTCTCTGTACATTGTTTACACTGATAATCAGGGCACATTATCAGTGCAGCCCCATCAGTGCCAATCAGTGCCCATTATCAGTGCCCATTACTGTCACCAATCAGTGCCCATCAGTGCCGCCCCATCAGTGCTTCCTCATACATGCGCATCAGTGCCGCCCCATCAATGCCCATCAGTGCAGCCTCATCAGTGCAGACTCATCAGTGCCCATCAGTGCAGCCTCATCAGTGCCCATTAGTGCAGCCTCATCAGTGCCAATCAGTGCAACCTCATTAGTGCAGCCTCATCAGTGCCCATCAGTGCCACCTCATCAGTGCCCATCAGTAGACATCAGTGCAGACCCATCAGTGCACATAAGTGAAGAAGTAAAAATACTTATTTGCTACATTTTATAACAGAAACTAAGATTTTTTATTTTTTTTTAAATATTCAGTATGTTTTTATTTGTTTAGCAAAAATTTAAAAACCCAGTGGTGATTAAATACCACTAAAAGAATGCTCTATCTGTCTAAAAAAAAAAAATGGTAAAAATGTCATATGGGTACAGTGTTGCATGACTGCACAATTGTCATTCAAAGTGTGAGAGTGCTGAAAGCTAAAAATTGGCCTGGGCAGGAAGGGGGCAAAAGTGCCCAGTATTGAATTGGTTAATATTACACATATTTATAATATTGAGATGTTTTATGAATATCAGAAAACATTTTCCTAATGGAACCTTGGATATGTACTTGAAAAACTTCTCATTTCCAGCAAACTCTAGGATAAGTGTAAATTGCTTATTTTGAAAACAGACCAGCTATTTAAAAGAAAAGTAAAGGGAGACTTGTTTTGGAACTGTCCAGCATTCTTGTGATTCATAATGGCATTTACTCCAATAAAACAATACCACTTTTATCTCTGCCGTATTGTTTAACAAAGCATTAGTCCAATGTCATTCATTTCTAAATAAACAAATGATGTGTTCCCTCAAGTACAGAATAGTTTCTTGCGGTTCATAAGAGAATGATGAATTTAAACCTGTGAATCATTAATTACAACACTCAATGTTTTGTTAAATTATGAAGGACATTTGTTTGTACTTGAGTAATGTTTATTTACAAGAACATTGTTCACAGTCTTGTAATTGGAAATGTTTAGTACTTCTGTGGTTTACTAAGAGAATTGATTTATCACACATGACAAGTATAACTGTCACTGAGCAATGCTTTTCTAATTAAACAGATTTCAAATTCAATATTAGGGAAACATAAAAGTGCTAGTTCAGTCTCTTATGCAGAAGTTTTCCTTTCTACTCTCAATATGTGGGCTGTTTCTTCATCTGATTACAGCGTTCAGGAAAAGCATGCCCCAGCAGTACCCGTTTCATGTTCACAATGACATGGTGTTATGGAAAAGGAGTTCTGATAATTGTGACAATAAGGACAGTTGATAATGAGCTATCCCCAGACTGGGTTGGTGACAAAAAACGGTCAGACTTAAATGTTATTATGTCTGAGGTGGAGAGGTGACACATTTTGTATAACCCTTCAATACTACACAGCTCAAATTAAGACTTGAAACAGAAAAAGTTAAAAGGAAAACAGAGCCATTGTAAATCTCATTAAAACAGTTCAGGCTAGAAGCATAGCTGGGTGTTGTAAAATCGCAATGTCATAAACAATCTAGGAGATCAGTTTAAAGCAAATCTTCATTCTGTGTTTGTCTTTTTTTTATCATTCGAGCCAAAACCATATCATAGGGTGAGTACATGGATTGAAAACTGGCTACAAGGTCGAGTTCAGAGGGTGGTGATAAATGGGGAGTACTCAGAATTGGTCAAGGGTGGGAAGTGGGGTCCCCCAGGGTTCTGTGCTGGGAACAATCTTATTTAATTTATTCATAAACGACCTGGAGTATGGGATAAGCAGCTCGATCTCAGTATTTGCGGTCAATACTTAGCTAAGCAGGGCAATAACTTCTCCGCAGGATGTGGAAACCTTGCAAGAAGATCTGAAAAAACGACATGGCAAATGAGGTTTAATGTAGAAAAATGTAAAATAATGCATTTGGGTGGCAAAAATATGAATGCATTCTACTCACTAGGGGGAAAACCTCTGGGGGAATCTAGGGTGGAAAAGGATCTGGGGGTCCTAGTAGATGACAGGCTCAGCAATGGCATGCAATGCCAAGCTGCTGCAAGCAAAGCAAACAGAATATTGGCATGCATTAACCACTTCAATACAAGACACATTCCCCCCTTCCTGCCCAGGACAATTTTCAGCTTTCAGCGCTGTCACACTTTGAATGACAATTGCGCGGTCATGCAACACTGTACCCAAACTAAATTTTTATCATTTTCTTCCAACAAATAGAGATCTCTTTTGGTGGTATTTGATCACCTATGCAGTTTTTATTTTTTGTGCTATAAACAAAAAAAGACCGACAATTTTGAAAAAAATAAACTGATGGACACCGATAGGCGGTACTGATGGCACTGATGCCAATGATAGGCGGCACTGATGGGCACAGATAGGTGGCACTGGATAGGCAGCACTGATGAGGAGCTAATGACGGGCATAAATGAGTGCCATCTGAAGGGCACTGACAGGCAGTACTGATGGTACACTGATTGCCACTTTTATGGGCACTGGCAGGCGTTCTTTCTGGGTCACAGGCTGGCAGGTGATGGGCACCTATTGGCAACTGATGGGCACATCTGATGGGGGCTGCACTGATAATCAATATGCTGATTATCAGCGCAGATCCGCCCTCTGACAGGGAGAGCCGCCGATCGGTTCTCCCTGTCAGCGTGAACCGAGGAAACCTGTTTACCGGCACTTCCTGGTTCACGCG
The DNA here is from genome assembly GCA_029206835.1 of Rana muscosa. Classification (NCBI taxonomy): domain Eukaryota; kingdom Metazoa; phylum Chordata; class Amphibia; order Anura; family Ranidae; genus Rana; species Rana muscosa. Next base: position 928,036,956 of record CM055116.1, on the reverse strand, counting down.
ATTATCAGCTGTGATTGATCACAGCTGATCACGTGGTAAGAAGTCTCTGTCAGAAGCTCCATACCCTGATCGGAGTTGCGGTGTTTCAAACTGACACACAGCACCTCCGATTGCTGCGCTGCGCACCTTTGTGGGCTTGTTATCCTGATCACGTCATATGACGTCCGATCAGGATAACTAAACCCGTCATATTGCTATATGGTGGCTCGCCAAGTGGTTAAAAAGGGGATTAACTCCAGAGATAAAATGATAATTCTCCCACTCTACAGGACTCTGGTCCGGCCACACCTGGAGTATGCTGTCCAGTTGTGGGCACCAGTCCTAAGGAAGGATGTACTGGAACTGAAGAGAGTCCAGAGAAGGGCGACAAAACTAATAAAGGGACTGGAGGATATTAGTTATGCGGAAAGGTTAAGAGCACTGAACTTGTTCTCTCTGGAGAGGAGACGTTTGAGAGGGGATATGATTTCAATGTACAAATACCGTACTGGTGACCAACCCCACAATAGGGATAAAGCTTTTCCGCGAAAGGCAATTAAATAAGAAATGCAGCCATTCACTAAAATAAGAAGAAAAGCGGTTTAACCTTAAACTGCGTAGAGGGTTTTTTACTGTAAGAGCGGTTAGGATGTGGAATTATTTTCCACAAGCAGTGGTTTCAGCGGGGAGCATCGATAATTTCAAAAAACTATTAGATAGGCACCTGAACGACCACAACATACAGGGATTTACAATGTAATACTGACATAAAATCAGACACATAGGTTGGATTTGATGGACTTGTGTCCTTTTTCAACCTCGCCTACTATGTAACTACTATGTAACTATGTAACCAAAATCCATTCAGAATTTCTGTGATAGTTATTTTCATAAACTGTGATTACCCTAATATATGGGAAATAACAATCAGTTAGACACCAAACACACCTATAACACAATGAGCAGAGGGCTAATGGAACACATTGGGGTTGATTTACTAAAACTGAAGAGTGAAAAATCTGGTGCAGCTCTGCATAGAAACCAATTATCCTCCAGGTTTTTTGTCAAAGCTTAACCCTTTCCGACCGGCCGCCACAGTTAAACTGCGACATGATGGCTCCCCTGGGCGAGCCTTCATAGCTGTACATCGGTTTTTTAAGATGCTGTAGCCCGCAGCGTGTCGCCGGAGCCGATGCGCGTGCCTGGCGGGCGCGATGACCGCCGGGCACCTGCGATCTCTCGTGACAGAGCGAGAACCGGGATCTGTGGTTGTAAACACACAGATCCCAGTTCTGTCAGGGGAGAGGAGCCAGATCGTTGTTCCTACTAAGTAGGAACAACAATCTGTTTCCTCCTCTAGTCAGCCACATTCCCACCCACAGTTAGAACACATCCAGGGAACACAATTAACCCCTTCATCGCCCCCTAGTGTTAACCCCTTCCCTGCTAGTGACATTTATACAGTATTCAGTGGCTATTTTTAGCTCTGATCGCTGTATAAGTGTCAATGGTCCCAAAAAAGTGTCTGATCTGTCCGCCGCAATGTGGCAGTCCCGATAAAAATCGCAGATCACCAACATTACTAGTAAAAAACTAATTAATAATAAAAATGCCATTATTCTATAACCTATTTTGTAGACGCTATAACTTTTGTGCAAACCAATCAATATAGGCTTATAGTGATTTTTTTTTAACAAAAATATTTAGAATACATATTGGCCTAAAATGAGGAAGGAATTCGTTTTTTTTTTGTTTTTTTATTTGGGGGATATTTATTATAGCAAAAAGTTAAAAATATGTTTTTTTTTTCAAAATTGTCGCTATTTTTTTGTTTATAGCACAAAAAAAAAAAATATCAGAGGTGATCAAATACCACCAAAAGAAAGGTCTCTTTGTGAGAAAAAGAGGACGTCAATTTTGCTTTTGTACAACGTCGCGCGACTGCGCAATTGTTAAAACAACGCAGTGCCCTATCACAAAAAATGGCCTGGTCATTAAGGGGCCAAATCTTCCGGGGCTAAAGTAGTTAATTAACCAAGCTAAAGCTAGAAGCTGATTTTAGAAGCCAATCAACCCCTTTAAGTATTCTGGGCAATATATACATTTAGTCTGTATCATGTTTGGCCTCAAAAGAATCACAATTTCTTTCCGTGTGATAATATGTTGATTGTTAGATTGCAACACCTTGTCAGATGGAATTATGTATGCATTTTAAAAAAAAAGGCATTAGGAGAACATAATAAATACACTTCAACAATCCTCGGCACACCGCTCAGACCCTTTCATTGGTTATGTTGTTTCTATAAAATCCCCTCTTCAGTGACCAAAAAGATGGCTGCATTTGCAGTTCACCAGCTTTCGTGTACTATCAAAACTTTAAAAGAATGCTAAGAGAACCAGTGACTCTTATGCCGCGTACACACGGGCGTTTTTCTGGTCGAGAAAAATGAAATTTTTTCCTTTCGACGAGAAAAACGATCGTCTGTGGGCTTTCTGCCGTTTTTTTTTGACGAGAAAAACGGCATTAAAAACGACGAGAAAAATTAGAACATGTTCTAATTTTTCTCGTCGTTTTTTTTCGACATGTTTTCCGCAGCAGTGTTTCCCATAGGGAAACACTGCCGCGGAGCCCACACACGGTCGTTTTTTTCGACCAAAAAAAAATGACATTTAAAACGGCCGTGTGTGGGGGGTACAAGCTGTTTCTCGTTTTTCACGTCGATTTTCTCGACGGTGTTTTCACCGTCGAAAAAATCGATCGTGTGTACGTGGCATTATACCTCAGATTAGACTTACACTCCACAGTACCAAGTACTGGGTTGACTTTGCTAAGTACATTTTACTTTAATCACAGTTATTGCACTGTTGCTTGAAAAACGAAATTAGATAAAAACTTGATTTGGATCAACCACCTCTATAAAGATAAATCAATATATTATTTGGAAAAAAACACTATAATCAACTCACTGGACTAAGTAGAATAATTATTTTATTGCATATAACAAAATATAAACTTGTGAACTTTAAAATGGCACAATAACACACATCTACACACATACAGACCTATAAACATAAACAAAAATGTGACTATAACTTATACCCATACTAAACAAATATGTCCACATGACAATATATTAAGTTGAACTAAACAAGTGGTTAAAGGGTACATAGAATGGTTAATCCGGTGATCCTATGAGTGGTCAAAACATGGCTTTAAAGTGGTTGTAAACCCACTAATCGTTTTTTTTTTTAGCCAACCTGCAAGAGAAAGGCATAATGAGCTAGTATTACTAGCATACTAGCTCATTATGTACCACTTACCTTAGATCGGGGCCCCCGAAGCAGTCCGCGTCCCTCACTGCAGACGCAGCCATCACTGCGGCGATAGCCGGAATGTTACTTCCGGGTATCGCCGCACCAGCCAATCACAGCGCCGCTCCGGCGCTGTGATTGGCCGGAGCGGTGAAGACGTGACTCCGCGCATGCGCGCGGGAGCCGTCACATTCGGGTACGCCCAGCGATTGCTGGGAAGTAGCCGATTTTGTGAATGGGATTAACCCCATGAATGCGCCGTTGTCTACCTGCGCCTGTAATTTTTTGTAAATATCTCCTAAACCGTGTAGGTTTAGGAGATATTTCTTGCACCTACAGGTAAGCCTTAATCTAGGCTTACCTGTAGGTGCAAGTTGAAAAAGTGGGTTTACAACCACTTTAATGCTCTCAGGGATAAAGCCTGTGTAGACACAGATGATAACACCCTGAATGAGCGTATGTCCATCAAACATAAATAGATTACCTTTCAAGGGTTGTAGTGGTAGGTATGAAAAAAGTCTTGTGCTGTGATAAACTGGTTGTGCCCCCAAAGAATCATTCAAGGGGCACTGTGGTCCAGAGGAGGGTACTTGTTCAAGGCCTACACCTATTTCTCAGCTTTGAAAGCAGGGATCCATACCCATATTGAATGGCCAAAGTGTATGCACAAACACTATAAAGACCTCCCACGCACACCAGTGAAGTCCAATCCATGTGGGCACATATAGCCTACCACCTTGATGATTGATTCTCAGTGGCCCTTAGTTATGCATAGTACAATATCCATACAGTCCATATATCCAAATTAGATTGTTACTACATTTCATATATGAGCTCTCCATGTTCTTTACTCGCTAAGTAGTGAAACCAGGATCAAGATAGGAGCCCTGAAGACTACTCTTTAAAAGCGAAGTCCATAATGGCAGTTGCCATATTTCTACCTTCACAGGCTCTCTCTACAGCCCTACTAACATTGTCATAGCAAAAGTGAATAACAGAATAAAAATAAAAAAAATAAAATGATTATAAAATGAATAGTATCCAGATTTTATAATAACCACTGTGGGTTATATGGTATTTATGATGCAGGGAATGAATCGAGTTCCTTTGGGTGTCAAATTTTTTTTTTTGCAATCATATGGAAATATGAGAGCTGCTATTATAACAGCACACGAATAAAATAGGTTATAATTACCCTCCGGTTAATGATTGCTGCTATAGGTTTCCATATGCCATTTTTTTATGTTGTAGATCACAAACTAATATAGGTTACATATAGTGTATAACATATGGGGGTTTATGGGACCAAAGCATAGCTCCTGTCTGGGGCTCTCTTCTGTGAGGATTGTTTCTTGAATGGGCCATTCATATGTATCGCCCTGAAACGTCAGTGTTATAAGCTTTATAAAGATTTTGACTTTTTTATATTGGCTGTGAAAACTGGTCGTGTGTATGCTTTCTAGCAGTTTTCTCGATAAAAAAACTGCCCGCAAAAAAATTAAAACCAGCTCTCTTTTTTCTCGTTATGTTTCCCGTCAGTCTTTTTCTCGTCGCGAAAAACGGTCGTGTGTATGCTTTTCCGGGGGGAAAAAAAACGCGCATGCTCAGAATCAAGTATGAGATGGGAGCGCTCGTTCTGGTAAAAGGAGCATTCGTAATGGAGATAGCACATTCATCACGCTGTAACGGACTGAAAAGCACGAGGCTGAAAAGCGCAAATTGGCTCTCACCAAACTTTTACTTACACGAGGATCAGCAAAAGTAGCCTAAAGGGTGGCGCCATTTGAATGGAACTTCCCCTTTATAGTGCCGTCGTCAGTGTTGTACGTCACCGCGCTTTGGTCGAGCGTTTTTTTGCCTGAACGTGTGTATGCAAGGCAGGTTGAGAGAAATCACGTCGGGAAAAAAGGCATTAGAATAAGGCAATTGCTAAAACTGCTGTCAATATCTGCATTTGTCTTTCTTCCGTGCTTATTACCATCACTCATATGACCAAGGGGCCACAAATAAATCTCAACAATAAGCCATAGAATTGTTTAAGAAAAACATAATATTTGGACACTTTTTCCTATAAATAACTATTCATTTCCAAGAACTTTTGGCTTGAGCAAGAGCAAATTTTATGGGAGTTTAGGATAGGTTTCTGTGGGTTTTTTTTCACTCATAGCCAAAACCTGAATAACTAATGTCAAAACAGTGCTGGGAAAAACAGCCCTGTACTATTTAGGTTTTGGAACATTGCTATAAACAGTAGTGTTAGGTCATTTACCTTAATGTGTCATTGGTATATATGGGAACTGAGGATCACATAACAGCATAGCTCATTATTAGTGACTTGGAGAGCATACTCTCCTGTATGTGTTGGCTTTTACATAGGTTTTCCAATACTATTTACTATACATACAGCATACTGTATTTCTAGGGCCAGGAAGCATCCTTCAGAAAATAAAGCCCGACTCTGCCATGTTCTGCCATGTTCTTTCTGTGCCCTAGCAGAAGATATGAAGGAAGTGTGCTTTTCTTTTGCCAATTTATCTTGCGTTTCCAATAACCTCTATCCCCAAGCATGTCAATGGGTTTGAGCTAGAATAAAAATCCTTTTAAGCTACCGTATATACTCGAGTATAAGCCGAGTTTTTCAGCACTTTTTTTGTGCTAAAAATGCCCCCCCTCGGCTTATACTCGAGTCACCTTTTTGCGCCTGATCTCCCGGACTTTGGGGACCCGGTATCGGCCAACCGTAAGTCCCCTGGACCCCAAACCTGGCACATATGTAGCTCCCCTCTTCTTCTATAAGTGTGCAAAGTTTGTTGGCCGGAGGACCTACGGGCGGGTTGTAACGATTTTTCAAAGCCGGGCACCCCTTCCATAGACTCCCATGTTAAATGGTAATTTCTCTGGTGAATTTGGGGACTCGGTACCAGCCGGTCGTAGGTCCCCTGGACCCGAAACTTGGCACACATATAGCCCCATTTCTGCTCTATAAGTGTACAAAGTTTTTTGTCTTGGTAACCTACGGCCGGGGAGCACCAATTTTTTAAAGCCAGGCACCCCTTCCATAGACTCCCATGTTAAACGTAAGTCTAGTCATGGACACAGTAAGGCATGGACACAGTAAGGCATGCAGATAGACACCCTAGGCTTATACTCGAGTCAATACGTTTTCCCAGTTTTTGGTGGTAAAATTAGGTGCCTCGGCTTATATTCGGGTCGGCTTATACTCGAGTATATACGGTAAGTACTTTATGCACGTGGAAAAAAGAAGCATCATTCTTGCAAGAAAATTGCACCAAGGGGATAGTTATCTATACGTTTTGTCTTTGTTAATGGCCCTATATGCTGTCAAGTACTAGGGAACATATTTTAGAAGCTAAAACAAATAGAGAATTATGATTTTAAGTAGACACCTGTAGGTTTAAAGTGGATGTAAACTCGATTCATGAAATTTGAGCTGGGCACATATGTCTGCAGTATTTTGTTATCTCTCTTCAAAGAGCTAAGTCCCGTAGCTCTCTCCTGACTCATTCCTCTGTTATCAGCCTGATAACTCCTGATAAATTATCGGACACATCAGATAAAAGCAGCCTGACATTTCTATCAGGGGAGGTTGCTAAAATAGATTAGCAGGGAGCTGGCCCTGTAACCAAACACCTCTGAGAGTCTCTGCCTACGATGAGAGGGGTGTGTGCCTTTCCTCCAATCAGCAATGTTAGCTATCTTGGCTGTATGCCCAGACATCACACTCTGTGTTAAACAGGAAGAGAAAATCTCCTAACATGATCTGAACTTTCTAAACAGTAAATAAATGTGAAGACAGCAGATATAAATGTAAAACCTATGTAGGGAGATTTGGTTCCTCTCTGTGTATCATCTGAGGCTGTTCACTTTATTGGGTGTATGGAGGATTTACGGTACATCCACTTTAACTCAAGGGGAACAAGGGCAACCAATCAGATTTTATTTTACTGCAGTTATGTCAGGTAAATATAGTGGGTTTAGCTGCTGGGTAGGTATTACCACACTGCACCATTCACTTAAAGGGGTTGTAAAGGTTCATTTTTTATTTTCTAAATAGGTTCCTTTAAGCTAGTGCATTGTTGGTTCACTTACCTTTTCCTTAGATTTCCCTTCTAAATATTTGTTTTCTTTGTTTTCTTTGTCTGAATTTCTCACTTCCTGTTCCTCCTCAGTAAGCTGTTCAGTAAGCTGTTCTGGCTGACTCCACACCACTCGGATGATGGTGTGAAGTTTACTGAGGAGAAACAGGAAGTGAGAAATTCAGACAAAGAAAAAAAAACATTTAGAAGGGAAATCAAAGGAAAAGGTAAGTGAACCAACAATGCACTAGCTTAAAGGAACCTATTTAGAAAATAAAAAACGAACCTTTACAACCCCTTTAAAGTGGCACTAAGCACATCAATTTAACTGTATCCCAAAACAAGGCATTACAGGTACACTTTGTTTATTTTCATTTCTTCTTGCAAGCATTTATATAACTCCTAAGATGAACCCAGCACTTTACATATATTGTACATTCACATAACCATTCACATTTCACATCACATTGCCCTGTATGAGATTCAAGTGGCAGAAAATCTTTTTATTACCCAGTTTTTCTTGAAAAATCTATGAGACAGTCCAAAATGGAACTTCTGCATTGCTCACAGGTAATGTTTACAGAATAGGTTCCTAAAGAGCTTGGAACAATGGTACTGTTTCTAAAAAAACATTTTCTGCTTGAAGGTAACTCAGCTTCCATTTGAGAAATATGTATTTTAAGGTACAGCTAATAACTACACAGCTTATGGATAATTTTCAGTGGCCCAACTACATATCATACAAACTCATATGTATCTTTAAAGCAGAGCTGGAACCACCCTTTCAATTTAACTCAGTTCATAGTAGTGAAATAAAGGTAATAATTTTAAGTTGAATCCAAATGACATGCTACATTACCAGTGTCTAATTTTAACTTTCTTAGCAATGCAAACGTCTTAGAGGAATGCATTTTTTTTTCTGTGTGGGCAAAGAAATGATAACTTTCAAATGTCAATCATATTCTGATCCTTAAATCCCAGCTGAGGGAGCAGGCAAAAATGGAACAAACCTGGACCTAAAATTAGGATTTTGTGGGAAAACGTAAATGATTTGGTTTTTCTGTCTCCTTGTAATTTGTTTGCTCAGTTGTCACATTGTAAATATATGATTCCTAAAACGTAACACTTCTAAACACTTAAGCAGTGCCAAGCTTTCAGACAAAATGCAATAGTAAAGCTTACGTTTTTTTTTGTTGGTATTGTTCATTTTAAATCGGACCTTCAGCCTGGGTTCACGCTGATGCGAATTTACAGCCGGTTTGATGCGTTTAGGATAACAGATTCACAGGTCATGTAAAAAGCATAGTATTCCATGGCTTTGGTTCACATCTATGCGTTTGCGAAATTGGTGCGAGAAAAAAAAAGGGTCCTGTGCGTGCTGACTGCGGGTGCGATTCGCATTCCTATGGTGCAGTGCGAATTTTATCTTCATAGGCTTCAATTGAATTTGCAGTAAACTTGCAACACACAGTTCACATCTCTGCGAATTGTTCACTGTCTGCCTCCTGAAATTCGCTGTAAAATCACAGTAAATTCGATTTCCACCTGTCCACCTCAAAACGCAAGGCAAATTCGCACCCCACACAGGACAAAAAAATTAATCAAATTTGCAGTACATCTGATAGCAGTAGTGTGAACCTAGGCTCAGTAATTTTTTCATCTTTCCATCTATTAAAGCGGTTGTATAGCCTCGAATACTACATGCACCTACAGGTAAGCCTACATTAAGGCTTACCTGTAGGTGCTTGCAATATCTCCGAGACCTACATGGTCTCGGAGATATTTGCAAAGAAGACTGTACTGATATCTACGGCGCATGCGTGCCGTAGATAACGGCGCAGGCGCATTGAGCACGGGAGTGACGTCATCGCCGCTCCGGCCAGTCACAGCGGCGGAGCGGCGATACCCGGAAGTCACTCCGGGTATCATGGCGGCGACGGAGGACCTGTTCGAGGACCACTGCGGGGGCTTCGATCTAAGGTAAGTAATTGATAATGAGCTAGTATGCTAGTCATATTAGCTCATTATGCCTTTGCCTTGCAGGTTTAAAAAAAAAAAAGTTTTGCGGTATACAACCGCTTTAAATCTTCTGCCCTTGTTGCTTTAACTTTGGATAATAAAAATATGTTTTTCTGCCAGCAAATACCTTTATACAGCCCACTTCCTGTTTCTTGTCTGGTCATTAGCCTAGGCTTATGACATCATGCACAGCTCTCTCTCTCATGCTCGTGAGAGTTGGCCAGGAAGGGAGGGGATGTAAGTCATACGATGGCCAATGAGAGCTGCAGGGCTGCAGAGCTGGAGGTGTGCCTCTGTGTGTCTGTGTACATCCAGGAAGTGAACAGGCAGCAGCTTCAGCTGCCCACAGCAAGACTTAGTGGAAGGAGATTTCTGCAGCATATTAGGCAAGTACAGAATCACAGTATATATAAAATAATATGCAAAGTGGTTGGAGGGAAGCTTCAGAATGACAAAGATGTTTTTTATTTCAATTATGCGAGCAGACTGCAGTTCCTCTTTAAATGCATAGTTTTTTTTCCATCTTTAAAAAAGAAGTCCATCTTTTTGAACATGTTTCATGTTACACCCATGTTTAAAGTGATACTAAAGTCTTGTTTTTTTTTTCTTTAAAAATAATAAACATGTTATATTTATCTGCTCTGTGCATTGGTTTTCCTCCTCTTCTCGGGTCCCTCTTCGGTGCTCCTGGCCTCTCCCTTCTGTCAAGTGTCCCAACAGCAAGTAGCTTGCTATGGCGGCACCTGAGCCAAGCCGCAGCTCTGTGACCATTCAGACAAGGAGCCGTGGTTCGCCCCCCGCCCCCTCTCTCTCCTGATTGACTAGCTGCTGTGTCTCAGCTATTTAGGAGGGAGTGTCCCGTATGGCTGAGGCACTCGTGCACATTGCTGAATAGAGATAGGGCTCAGGTAAGTATTAGAGGGGCTGAGGGGGGCTGCCATACACAGAAGGTTTTTTTTTTTAATCTTATTGCATCGAATGCATTAAGATATAAAACCTTCTGCCTTTACAACCATTTTAAGGTGTAACATGAAACATGGTCAGAGTCTGCAGCCCTTTACCCCAAAACCCTGAGTTGGGGTTATTCTCCCTGTCGGCTCCTGACGTTATTTGAATTTGTCGCAACTGTGCTTGGCTCTGCCAGCACAGCTGCTTCATTCATTTACAGTAATCTTTAAAGCGGAGGTTCCGCGGTCCATCTTTTCTTTTTTTTTTTTTTTTTAGTCCATTAAATTTTGTTATAGATTACAATGTAGTACTCACTCGTCTGGCGTTTTTAATCATCCCCCGTCCGTTTTCTTTAAACATAAACACTTATGCCCCATACACACAATCGTTTTTCTTGCCATTTTTTTTCTTGCCGTTTTTCACGTCGTTTTTTTTCATGTTTCCTCTCAAGCCTGTCTTGCGTACACACGATCATTTAAAAAAACGATCAAGCAAAGCGCAGTGACGTACAACACGTACGACGGCACTATAAAGGGGAAGTTCCGCTCGAATGGCGCCACCCTTCATGTTAGTAACGATTCGCGCTTTTCAGCCTCGTGCTTTTCAGCATGCGCATTTTTTTTCACGTCGTTAAAGCATACACACTATCGTTTTTCACGTCGTTAAAAAAAACGACATGAAAAACGACGTGAAAAAAGAGAGCATGTTCGAAATTTTTAATGGCCGTTTTTCACGTCGTTAAAAATGCTCTGAAGTATACACACGATCATTTTTAATGGCCATTTTTAAAAATGGCATTTTTTAACGGCATGAAAAACGATCGTGTGTATGGGGCATTATATAAAGTGATCCAGGGCTTTTCCATTTTGCTTGTGGGCATCCTGAAGCCCACAAGCACGGACTTCCGGGTAGCGGTGAATGCGCGTCTCCTGGCATTCACCGCTCTATCTCACGCACCAGCAGCGGCGTCAACATTTCCTGGTTGCCATCACAATGGGCGGCGTCATTAAAAGTACACGCCCCGTTGTGATGGCATTCACAACAAAATCAACAGCAGCGACGGCTCAGAACGCTCTCCAGACAATCAGCTGTGCAGGTAATGTCCGCCCTCATCACGTGACCGGGTAGATGAGTCACGTGACTAGTGAAATCTCGAGAGATTTCGCTGGACTGCGTCTCCTGGGAAGCATGACAGATTTCTCCCAGGAGACATTGCGCAGACCTCCCATGACACACAACGCGGCCGGGGAAACTTAAATACACACCCACTCCCGCGGGAGGAAAAGACGAAAGTGCCAAATCGTACAGCTGATTCACCTTAATTAGAGCCCCACAAAAAAAAAAGTTGGTGATATGTGTATGTAAATTATGCAAGGAGATTGTTAATGTAAAGTTAAAATTTAGGGTGAACCTCCACTTTAAATGAAAAAACGACCATAATAAGAGGACTCATAATTCTCAATAGAACACAAGTTCAGTGGTGTCATCGAACTTATAGATCATTGGTATCTCCTCCAGCCCCTTAACTCAAGGTCCGTACCTTGGTAGAAACCTGCAACTGTAGGAATAGTCTGCAGAAGCCAGAACACTGCACCCATGATCCATTGGTGACAGCTGCAAGGCTTTGCAGGCTCCTATATAAAATAATAATAATAATAATGCATTTTTTAAATAATCAGTATGGGTGTGTTTACTGTTACTTATATGAATATAGGAATATGCCCTTAAATGTGCTTGACCTAATGTACACGGGCAAAATGTTTATGCTTTGAACTTGATACTGCTTTGCACTGGTCTGTTGTGCTGGAGAAATAATTCGTTATTGGCACACAGATCACTTAAACCCACAACCGTAAAAAAATCAGTCTGTATATGCAGTAAAGCATGCTTGTTATACTCACTATGGAACCTAAGAGGTTAACCCTGCACCTTGTTTAAAAAGGCTGTTCGAGCCTTGGGGGCACTGTGCACATGCTCAGTTTGGTGTGTATTGCTAGAGAGTTGTTTTTTTTTTTTGGGGGGGGGGGGTGCATGTAATCGGCACAGGGCCAATCAGCACTGTCCAGACAGAGGGTCAGGAGTCATGCAGCCTCATAGGACAGTCAGAAGAGAATGAAAACTCCTCGTACAAGCCTTTACCAGTGCTCGGCAGGACATAAGACTGCTATATACCGCTGATGAGAAAATAAATTTAGCAGTTTATATTAACTAAAATAATTGCATTTCCATGTTCTGTGTACTGTGGGAGACCAGATATAGTGAATGCAGGGTCCTGGGTTTTGTAACACTTTAATTACATTAGGGAAGGAGACAGAGACCACAGACTGCAGTTCTCATGAAGTTCAGTCTCCCTAAATATAAATGTTAAAATATAAAGTATATAATTGCTAAACCGGGAATTTTGTAACCCTTTTTATTTAAAAGACATTTTACATTTGCATACACGTCTTTGTACATTTAAAAATATTTGCCCTTTCCCTGCATAAAAGCTGTAGCACAAAATAACAGAACCCCTCTTTAAACCCTTCATGCCTAAGGTAAAACACATCTTAATGCCTGAACCTAGTTTTGCAACTTTGGCATGAGTTAGTAGAACTGTACATATCATTTTATTTGGGGCGAGTTCACAACTGAATCGCACAGGAATGCGGTCCGCGTTTCCTGTGCGATTCTCTATAAATTTGATTTCCCCCTTACATCAGAGTCCACAGAGATCCCTCTTACATCAAAATCCACAGAGTTCCTCTAATGCTGTGTACACACGATCGGTTTTACCTATGAAAACAGTCTGTTGGACTTTTCTCATCAGACAAACCGATCGTGTTTGGGCCCCATCGGTGAGAAAAAATAGAACATGTTTTAAATTTATCCGATAGGAAAAAAAACAATAGCAAATTCCGATCGTCTGTGTGGAACTCCATCTGACAAAAAACCCACGCATGCTCAGAATCAAGTCGACGCATGCTCAGAGGCATTGAACTTAATTTTTCTCGGCTTGTCGGAGTGTTTTACGTCACGGCGTTTGGGACAGTCGGATTTTTGACTGATGGTATGTAGGCAAGACTGATGGAAGTCAGCTTCATCGGATTTCCGATGGAAAAATCCATCGGATTAGAATCCATAGGAAATACGATTGTGTGTACAGGGCTTTACTGTATATCAGAGTCCACAGGGTTCCCCCTTATATTGCAAAGGGAAACTCTGTGGACCCTGATGCAAAGGGGAATGCTGCAGACCATGTTGTGAAGGGGAATGCTGCAGATCCTGATGTAAAGGGGAATGCTGCAGACCATGATGTAAAAGGGAACATTGTAGGTCATGATATAAAGGGGAACACTGTAGGTCATGATATAAAGGGGAACACTGTAGTATGTGATGTAAAGGGAAACTCTGATGTAAGAGGGGCTCTGGTTACCAGACCCCCCTACACAAGAGTTCACAAAGTTTCCTTTTACATCAGTGTCTACAGAGCTCCATCTTACATCAAAGTTCTCCCTTTTACATCAGAGGCCACAAAGTTACCCTCTACACCAGAGTTTGCAGGGTTCCCCCTTACGTTAAAAGGGAGAACTCCGAGGACCCTGATGTAAAGGGAAACTCTGATGTAAAGGGGAGTGTTGCAGACCATGATGTAAGGGGGAAAGTTGCAGACCCTGGTGTAAGGGGGAGGTGCAAGGTGGTCTCTGGTTACCACAACCCCATTTACATCAGAATACATAGTTTCCCCTTGCACAATGTAAATACACTAAGGTAAGGGGGGTTACTAATTTAAGGGGGCCTTTATATCAGTGTCTCTCCTTTCTTTAGTGAATTCTCTACCCCCTTACATCAGTGACCCCCACAGACTCTGTGTTGTCTGGAGATTTCGTGCATTGACCTCTTCCTCTACCAGTAATTGCCCAATTCCGTACAGGACCCTGAGGGCAGGCTCAGACCTTTGATCCTCTTCTCCTTCCACTCCCACTTCTTGCAGTCTCATTTTCAGGAAAAGGTGCCAAGCACATTATGTCACTGCATACCCATGACCCACCCCCCCCTGAGCCGAGCTGAGCTTACCCGATTACTAAAAGCTTGATCTGGGCCTGAGGCACAAGTGCAACACCCTCTATGGCTTTAGATGACCGGGCAATCTGCGCCTTTTTTAACACAGCTGCTGCTTACAGCACCATAGTGGTCTGCAGCCTCTGCCTGCAGCACATTGAACAGGGTAAATGTAACAATTGAGTACAACATACATACGGAGACACATGATTCTTCAACACAAAGCTTAGTTGGACCATCACATCAATGATACCAGGCAACAGCAAAAGGCAAGTAGTCGTCCTCCTCCTCGCTTTTCATTTCCACCTCTCCCCTCACTACACAAGAATTTCCATTTGTATTCTCTCCAGCATTTGTGGCCTCAAGTGATAGGAATGGAAGCATGACAAAGTGACTGAGAAGTTGACCTTACAGCACCTCAAGCGCAGAAGAGGGTTAACAAAGGGCCACACAGAGTAGGGCCAAACATAGACTTGAGCTTTGCTGTAAGTCTTATAATCCCACCCTGCTGTCTCAAGCACCATCCTTGACCAGGCAGGCATCTTTTACCCAGCTGCTGGAATAGAAGAAAAAACTGTCACCCAATCACACAATGCCCAGCATCTCAGTGCTAGCTTTGCAAATTGCTGGCTTTATAGCTGCTCCCAGTCCAGCTTGTGGAGTCTGCCCAATTTTGTGACATTGTGGCCTTTGCTACCCCACAGTGGCAAGTACCCAGCTGTAAGTTTTGCCCCAGAGGTTACCCCTGCCCTCCATCAGTATGTGGAAGGTAATGTCTCCATGTTGCTGGGCCACACAGTTCATGGCAGGGTCCACCTAACATCAACTAAGTCACCTCTACACCCTCCTTGTCAATAGCCTTATCTGGTCAGTGGTCACTTGTCAGAACCATTGATCCACCCCAAAGTAACCAAGAGTCTATGCAATGGCCCAGGCAAAAAATTGCCACACTGTGTTGCTGCTGTAACTGCAGCTGGTATGCCTGGGGAACAGGAGCCCCATTGGCCCAGAGATTCTATCTGCATTTCAGCAGAGTGCCATCAATGAGTATTTGTGGGAGAATTGGATGAGGATGGTCACTTGAGATCTTTTTACCATGCCAGTGGCTCCTTCAGGACATATGTACCATCTTGTCACACCTGGAGAGGCACCCAGAATGGTGAATCACAATAGAGAGGGAAGTCTCCATCACTATATTTTTGTAAGAGTAGACTTTTATGTAGCCTTTTAGTCTATGGTGGCATCTTCTTCCGCTGCTCTATTTAAGCCTATTTCTGCTACATAAAAATTAAGGTGTCACATTCAAAACCATCTAAGAATGCCCCTTTTTACAAATTGAAATAAATCAGATTACTGTACTAATTATGTATTTAAGCCAAAACAATAATGTACCAGTGACACAATTACAAAATATGTGATGGCAGAATACGGTGTCACTGATGCTGTCTGCAAACAATGCACTGTACATAACACAGCATACACCTTAACCACTTCAGCCCCGGACCATTTGTCAGCTTAAAGACCGGAGGTCTTTTTGCGATTCGGCACTGCGTCGCTTTAACTGACAATTGCGCATCGTGCGACGTGGCTCCCAAACAAAATTGGCGTCCTTTTTTTCCCACAAATAGAGCTTTCTTTTGGTGGTATTTGATCACCTCTGCAGTTTTTATTTTTTGCGCTATAAACAAAAATAGAGTGAAAATTTTGGAAAAAATGCAATATGTTTTACTTTTTGCTATAATAAATATCCCCAAAATATATATAAAAAAACGATTTTTTTCCTCAGTTTAAGCCGAAAACCCAATAAGCATTTATTGATTGGTTTGCGCAAAAGTTATAGCGTCTACAAAATAGGGGATAGTTTTATGGCATTTTTAAATAATATTTTTTTTTTTACTAGTAATGGCGGCGATCAGCGATTTTTATCATGACTGCGACATTATGGCAGACACATCGGACACTTTTGACACATTTTTGGGACCATTGTCATTTTTACTGCAATCAGTGCTATAAAAATGCACTGATTACTGTGAAAATGACACTGGCAGTGAATGGGGTTAACCACTAGGTGGTGCTGTAGGGGTTAAGTGTGCCCTAGTGAGTGATTCTTACTGTAGGAGGGATGGGCTGTGTGTGACATGACACTGATCTCTGCTCCGATTACAAGGAGCGGAGATCAGTGTCATTGTCACTAGGCAGAGCGGGGAGATGCTTGTTTACATCTGCATCTCCCCGCTCTATCTCTCCGTGAGACGATCGCGGATATCCCTGCGGCGATCGAGTCCGCGGGTCCCGCGGTCGGGTTCACGGAGCTTGCCAAGGGGCACGCGCGTGCGCCGCCGGCAGCGCGCGCGTACACAATGGCGCTTCCTTAAAGGGGACGTATATATACGTTCTTCTGCCCAGGAGTGCCATTGTGTCGACGTATATAGTCGTGCGGCAGTCGGGAAGTGGTTAAAGGCATTTCCCAAGCATGTATTAGCAAGGAATAGTGTTTTCCTATATTGCCCTCAAAGTTTTATAAAAGAAAAGACCCTATCCCTGCTGAATGTTTTTTCTGCATTGGAACAACTTTCCATGTCCTTGTTTGGCACTCCCTTGCCTATTAGCCCTGATAATGGGCAGACTTGATTTTCAAGATACGCTCCCATTAACTTTAATAGGGTTGAGATTAAACTTTGCAATTAACAAGTTTTATGAAAGGTTTGACAAATGGCCTATCAACTGAACCCATCCCCATGAGTAAGCACCAGTGGGTGGAGTGAAACGCGTTTGAGGAGTGGTCTGGCGAGGGTCCAGGCTGAGACTGCCACTTGTCTATACACAGCAGGTCTTGTTCTGGTGTGCGACTCCCGGGATCTTCTGCTTCTATCTACCAACTGAACCCAGGTGAACTTGCTTATCCCTAGTAAGAACACTTTCATGAATGTATACAGGATTAAATTAGAAGATAAGGCTATGGACAACTATATGGACAACTACAGAGACTTAAGCTGGCCATAGATGGTGCCTGCTGAACCGGCCAAGATTTGAACCACGTATGGGCAGGCTGAATATACCCAAGTTGATCAATTGATCAAGTTGGGTACAACTAGCCTGCCGGATTTTGCATGCAAATATTGCTAGTGGCTGTTATAACCTCCCTCCACTGGCAGAACACAATAGCTCTGTGAGGGGGATTCCCCTTCCAACACTGTCTGTGTTGATTTTCTTTCCTGCAACCCGTGATTGCAGGAAAGAAAACCGCTCTGTCTATAGCTGGCCTTACATAATGGAGCAGCCAGGTGCATAGGATGCCAATATCCAAAAAAGACAGCAGGCAAGCTATCTACCAGAGTAAGTTTAGATGCATAGTATTAGCTTTTTGCATATATTCCTATTCAAAACTTATATAGATATCTTCTATGGTTTCTGTGCAGAAGTTAAATGATGAGATAAAGAACATTATTACTCCTGGCTTTTGCAGGCTGGATATGTAACCTTGATACTGTGTATTTATGGCTTGCTAATGATTTTCTGTGGCATATGAAATTATTTTAATGTCCTTCGATGAACTCATGGAATGATAAAATGTTTATAAATGGTAGTGTTGTCTTGCTGATCATCATAAACATATTTCCAGCACACCTTTTACACGCTAAATAGCTGACATGTAGTGAGGGAAAGAAAGGAAATGCACTAGCAAGCCATTAATCCCTCACCTGAGTGGGAAGCTATACTAATTGTATTTTCATCTCTTATCTAGAATGTCAACTTTCTATGTAGAATTAAGGGAGCAAAGTAAACACACAGTGATAAGGACACTAAAGTATGCATAGAGACAGAAAGACACATGACTCTAAATCATAACTAGAGTTGAGCGGGTAGCTGGATATTCGGGTCCGGCGGGTTCGGCCGAACTTCGGAAAAAAGTTCGGATTCGGGACCGAACTTTAACCCGAACCCGGACCCGGACCCCATTGAAGTCAATGGGGACCCGGACTTCTGACGACTAAAAAGGCTCTAAAAAAGTAATGGAAAGGGCTAGAGGGCTGCAAATGGCAGCAAAATGTTGTTAAGAACATGGCAAGTGCTCTGCAAACAAATGTGGATAGGAAATAACTTAAAAGAACATAAAAAAAATTAAAAAATAAAAAAATATGCTGGAGGCCCCCTTTTCAGCAGAAGAGGTACAGGAAGTCATTAAGAACCTCAGAAACTCAACGGCACAATGCCACACATATGGTGGGAATGCCCCAGAATACGCCCTTTCTGGAATAAATTATTTAATTTAATGGATAAGCTAGTGGGAAAATAAAATACTTTGAAATAAAAATGTAGCGGGGTGCTAAATTTAAGGAAAGTGTTTGAGTGGTAAATAGGCTCAAATACCCTAATTCTGTAGGATTCATGGACCATTTTGTCCTCGGGGGACAGTATTGGTGTGCAGTTCCCTGCGGCCTACAGGTGGCGCCTTTTGTGTCCCCTCTTGGCAGTAGTACAGCGGGGCGGGGAACCTGCTGTGCATGCCGGGAGAGCATATAAAAGGGGCAGACCTTTGGCCTGGGGGCTGATGTCCAGTGGGGTCCGCGCCCAGGTGCCTTCGGCCTGGGTGCATGTGTTCCTGTTCCATCTCGGGCACCTTTAGCCCGGGGTGAGGTACTATCCTGGAGTTCTTGCTGCCCTGGGTATGGAGGCCTAGGGGCGGGAGTAAAGCCTGGAGTCCAGAGCCGCCTCGTGTAGGGGACCCTGTTCCAGGGAAGGGAGGATCATTCTGATGGACCGATGCGGGAGTCACGGTGAAGGAATGGTCTGTTGACTCCCTGGAGAGATGTCTTCCCCTTGATATGGGCTAGGTTCGTAGAAGGAGAAGCTCAAGGTCACCTTGACTGTATCAGAGGCCTTATTCAACCGGCCCGTGGCAGGGGCCTTATACACCCTGGTCTGTGGCTGAGACCAAAGTTCTCCAGGCCCGTGGCAGGGGCCTTGTACACCCGGTCTGTGGCAGAGACCAACCTCAATGTCTGTGGCAGAGACCGTGCGCCAAAAACTGTTTGAGAAACCTAAGCAGTGAAGTGAATGTGCTACGTTTGTGCCTGGACCTCCTCCACACCTTAAGCTGTCCTGTTTCTTTGCTCTAACCTTTTCTATCTGAGTACAGTTTATTTTGCCATGAGAGAATAAGAGTTGGAGTTTCAGCTGGTGTGGACATTGACTTTACTGGCAATTAAAGGACTTGCCTCTACCTACAGTAGAGGTGAGAATCATCCTCTGGAGGAGTTTTGACTCCGGCTGTGGACACGGCCCGTCAAGTACACCGCTCAACCTCTTTATATAGGATGATACGGGCTGGTAGTGCGGTGTGCCTTTCTCCCTCCTGCGAAGAGCCAACAACATAAAGGCAGGTAAGGGGGAAAGGATCTGTGCGCTACAAAAAAATAAAATAAAAATTTTAATCTTGGCCTAGCAGGACGAGGTCCATATGGAGTAGGAGGTTGAGGTGGCGGTGGATGTGGCTGTGTAGGTGGAAGCGGCGGTGGAGGAGGACGAGGTAGCCAACACTGGTTCAAAAATACAACAATGGCTGGGTAAGGCCGGTGATGTGTCGAATTCTGTCCCCTGTCGAATAGTGTCCGCCCTGTACTGCGCTTGCTGAGTATGTAGGACAAGGGGATTTCAAAAATCTCCCAAGACTAACGGCGCCTGCGTGTTGAGTTCAGGTGAAGGCCACACCATCCGTGGTTCAAGCCGAGCCAAGCAAGGCCGCGATCGAAGCGAGCCCGTGAGGGGCCCTGTTACTATGTGCTACCGTATGTCCTCTTGGATGGTGCGGCTTGAACCTGCACTCACAGCGCAGGCGCTGTTCATCTTCGGAGATTTTGTGAATCTCCTTGTCCTCTGTACTGCGCAAGCGCTGCGCCTGCGCAGTACGGGCCGGGCACAATCCGATGGCCGGACAGTTTTTGTCACAACACCGGTATACATGTCTATTCTGCACAAGGTACGGACAAGTCCTGTGGGATCCATGCCTGGTTCATTTTAATGAACGTGAGCTTGTCCACATTGGCTCTGGACAGGCGGCTGCGCTTGTCTGTGATAACGCCCCCTGCCGTGCTAAATACACGTTCAGATAATACACTGGCTGCAGGGCAGGCCAGCACCTCCAAGGCATAAACGGCAAGCTCAGGCCATGTGCCCAATTTGGAGACCCAGAAGTTAAAGGGGGCAGACCCGTCATCCAGTACGTGTAGGCCTGTGGACACATACTGCTCAACCATGTTGGTGAAATGCTGCCTCCTGCTAAGACGTTCCATCTCAGCTGGTGGTGCTGGTTGTTGTGGCGTGCTGACAAAGCTTTTCCACATTTCGGCCATGCTAACCCTGCCTTCTGAGGTGCTGCTGGTGCCCCGGCTGCGTTGGCGACCTCTTCCTCCTCCTCTGCCTTCGCCTTGTGCTTCCACCGTACGCCCGCTGTCAGGTGGGAATGCCACCAGCAGCGCGTCTACCAGCGTGCGCTTGTACTCGCGCATCTTACGATCCCGCTCCAGTGAGGGAATTAAGGACGGTACGTTGTCCTTGTAACGGGGATCCAGCAGGGTGGCCACCCAGTAATCAGCAACAGTTAAAATGTGGGCAACTCGGCTGTCGTTGCGGAAACACTGCAGCATGTAATCGCTCATGTGTGCCAGGCTGCCCAGAGGCAAAGAAAAGCTGTCCTCTGTGGGAGGTGTATCGTCTGTGTCCTCTGTATCCCCCCAGCCACGCACCAGTAATGGCCACGAGCTGGTCTGAGTGCCACCCTGCTGTGAACATGGCTCCTCCTCCTCCTCCTCCTCCTCCTCCTCCATCTCCTCCTCCACCTCGTCATCCTCCAGAACTGTGCCCTTTCTGCCAGGCAATTGTGTACCTGGCGTTTGTTGGTGCAGGAACCCACCCTCGTAGCCACTTGTGAAAGACTGCCCTGAAAGCCTTTGAAATGATCCCGCTTCCTCCTCCTCCTCCTCATCCTCCTGTGCCACATCCTCTTCCATCATCGCACGAAGCATTTTTTCAAGGAGGCATAGAACTGGGATAGTAACGCTGAGAACGGCGTCATTGGCACTGGCCATGTTGGTGGAGTACTCGAAACAGCGCAACAAGGCACACAGGTCTCGCATGGAGGCCCAGTTATTGGTGGTGAAGTGGTGCTGTTCCGCAGAGCGACTCACGCGTGATTGCTGCAGCTGAAACTCCACTATTGCCTGCTGCTGCTCGCACAGTCTGGCCAGCATGTGCAAGGTGGAGTTCCACCTTGTGGGCACGTCACATATGAGGCGGTGAGCTGGAAGGCCGAAGTTACGCTGCAGCGCTGACAGGCGAGCAGCAGCAGGGTGAGAACGCCGAAAGTGCGCACACACAGCCCGCACTTTCTGCAGCAGCTCTGGCATATTGGGGTAATTTTTAAGGAACCTCTGGACCACCAAGTTCAGCACATGCGCCAGGCAAGGGATGTGCGTCAAACCGGCTAGACCCAGAGCTGCTACGAGATTTCGCCCATTATCGCACACCACCAGGCCGGGCTTGAGGCTCACTGACAGCAACCACTCATCGGTCTGTTGTTCCATGTCCCTCCACAACTCCTGCGCGGTGTGGGGATTTTCCCCCAAACAGGAAAGTTTTAAAACTGCCTGCTGTCGTTTACCCCTGGCTGTGCTGAAGTTGGTGGTGAAGGTGTTACGCTGAATGGATGAGGAGGCGGTAGAGGATGAGGAAGCGGAGAAGGAGGAGTTAGCAACAGGAGGCAAACTGAAGCGCCCTGCAATCCTCGGTGGTGGAAGGACATGCGCCAAACCGCTATCTGCCTCAGGCCCAGCAGCCACTGCATTTACCCAGTGTGCTGTTAGGGAGATATAACGTCCCTGACCGTGCTTACTGGTCCACGCATCCGTAGTTAGGTGGACCTTGCCACAGATGGCGTTGCGCAGTGCACACCTGATTTTGTCCCCCACCTGGTTGTGCAGGGAAGGGTTGGCTCGCCTGGAAAAGTAGTGGCGGCTGGGCACGACGTACTGCGGGACAGCCAATGCCATCAGGCTTTTAAAACTCTGCGTCTCCACCAGACGGAATGACAGCATTTCAAAGGCCAGGAATTTTGAAATGCTGGCATTCAGGGCCAGGGATCGCGGGTGGCTAGGGGGGTACTTCCTCTTCCGCTCCAATGTTTGGGAGATAGAGAGCTGAACGCTTCCATGGGACATTGTGGAGATGGTCGGTGACCCAGGTGGTAGTGTTGCTGGCAGATCCTCTGTTTGCGGGGTGACAGGTGCCACTGTCACTACAGAGGTGGATGAAGAGGCCGAGACTGCAGCAGAAGAGGAAGCAGGAGGAGCCAGAGACCTTTCTTGGTTTCTGAGGTGTCTACTCCACTGCAGCTCGTGCTTTGCACTTAGATGCCTGGTCATACAGCTTGTGCTCAGGTTGAGAACGTTTATGCCTCGCTTCAGGCTCTGATTGCACAGCGTGCAAACCACTCGTGTCTTGTCATCAACACACTGTGTGAAGAACTGCCACGCTAGGGAAGTCCTTGGACCTGGCTTTGGTGTGCTCGGTCCCTTGCTGCGTTGGGCAGTAGCAGATGTACTGTCTAGGGGACGAATGCTCCGTTTTTGCACCCTGCTCCCTCTTCTGCTGTGCTGGTGGCTCTGTGCGACCACCGCCTCTTCCTCCGAACTACACTGGTCACCTGCATAACGTTGATTCCATGTGGGGTCGAGGACCTCATCGTCCTCCACATCATCTTCCACCCAGTCTTCACCCCTGCCCTCCATGTCTGTCTGCACAATTGCGAAAGCAGCAGCAGTTGGCACCTGTGTTTCGTCATCATCCGAGACGTGCTGCGATGGTCCTCCCATGTACCCATCATGAAACATAAGTGGTTGGGCATCGGTGCACTCAATCTCTTCCACTTCTGGGGCAGGGCTAGGTGGATGGCCCTGGGAAACCCTGCTAACAGAGTCATCGAAAAGCAGAAGAGACTGCTGCATGATTTGGGGCTCAGACTGCTTGGCTGATTTGCAAGGGGGTGAGGTGAAAGACTGATGGACATGGGCTTCAGGTGCCAACTCTGATCTTTCAGCAGAAGAGTGGGTGGGAGACAATGTGAAGGAACCCGAGGCACTGTCAGCAACCCAATCTACTATCGCCTGTACTTGTCCTGGCCTAAACATTGGTACAGCCTCATTAGGCGTGACAAAATACCGCCGCAGGCTCGGTCGCCTACTCGCACCTGAGGAAGGTGTTTCACTTGTGCGTGTAGCTGGCACAGATCCACCACGTCCTCTCCCTGCAACAGGAGCTCCACCAGCAGCACCACGACCGGGGCCACCATGTCCCTTTGACCTTCCCCTCATATTTTCCAAATTTAGGATCTTGCCCTAAATGGCATTTTTTGGAAGACCACAACACACCCACAGTACGTAATGGCTGAAACGCACAGCTACAGAACTGCAGAAAATGCTATTCAAAAAAAAAAGGTTGTTTTTTTTAGTATAGCACAGTACAAGGAAAATATATATAAATTGTTTTTTTACACACACCTCCAGATGTGTATTTCACACTGCAAAATATTTTCTGTGGCCCTAAATGGCGTTTTTTGCCAGACCACAACACACCCACAGCACGTAACCGCTGAATCGCACAGCTACAGAAAATGCTATTCAAAAAAAAAGGTTGTTTTTTTTAGTATAGCACAGTACAAGGAAAATATATAGAAATTGTTTATTTTACACACCTCCACATGTGTATTTCACACTGCAAAATATTTTCTGTGGCCCTAAATGGCGTTTTTTGAAAGAGCACAACACAACCACAGTATATAACCGCTGAATCGCACAGCTGCAGAGAATGCTATTCAAAAAAAAGTTTTTTTTTTTTTTTTTAGTATAGCATAGTACAAGAAAAATATATAGAAATTGGTTATTTCACACAACTAGAGATATACACTGCAAAATATTTTCTGTGGCCCTAAATGGCGTTTTTTGAAAGAGCACAACACAACCACAGTATTTAACCACTGAATCGCACAGCTATAGAAGTGCAGAGAATGCTATTCAAAAAAAATTTTGTTTTTTGTAGTATAGCACTGTACAATATATAGAAATTGTTTATTTTACACACCTCCACATGTGTATTTCACACTGCAAAATATTTTCTGTGGCCCTAAATGGCGTTTTTTGAAAGAGCACAACACAACCACAGTATTTAACCACTGAATCGCATAGCTATAGAAGTGCAGAGAATGCTATTAAAAAAAAATGTTGTTTTTTTTAGTATAGCACTGTACAATATATAGAAATTGTTTATTTTACACACCTCCACATGTGTATTTCACACTGCAAAATATTTTCTGTGGCCCTAAATGGCGTTTTTTGAAAGAGCACAACACAACCACAGTATTTAACCACTGAATCGCACAGCTATAGAAGTGCAGAGAATGCTATTCAAAAAAAATGTTGTTTTTTTTAGTATAGCACTGTACAATATATAGAAATTGTTTATTTTACACACCTCCACATGTGTATTTCACACTGCAAAATATTTTCTGTGGCCCTAAATGGCGTTTTTTGAAAGAGCACAACACAACCACAGTATTTAACCACTGAATCGCACAGCTATAGAAGTGCAGAGAATGCTATTCAAAAAAAATGTTGTTTTTTTTAGTATAGCACTGTACAATATATAGAAATTGTTTATTTTACACACCTCCACATGTGTATTTCACACTGCAAAATATTTTCTGTGGCCCTAAATGGCGTTTTTTGAAAGAGCACAACACAACCACAGTATTTAACCACTGAATCGCACAGCTATAGAAGTGCAGAGAATGCTATTCAAAAAAAATGTTGTTTTTTTTAGTATAGCACTGTACAATATATAGAAATTGTTTATTTTACACACCTCCACATGTGTATTTCACACTGCAAAATATTTTCTGTGGCCCTAAATGGCGTTTTTTGAAAGAGCACAACACAACCACAGTATTTAACCACTGAATCGCACAGCTATAGAAGTGCAGAGAATGCTATTCAAAAAAAATGTTGTTTTTTTTAGTATAGCACTGTACAATATATAGAAATTGTTTATTTTACACACCTCCACATGTGTATTTCACACTGCAAAATATTTTCTGTGGCCCTAAATGGCGTTTTTTGAAAGAGCACAACACAAGCACAGTATATAACCGCTGAATCGCACAGCTGCAGAGAATGCTATTCAAAAAAAAGTTGTTTTTTTTTTTTTTAGTATAGCATAGTACAAGAAAAATATATAGAAATTGGTTATTTCACACAACTAGAGATATACACTGCAAAATATTTTTTTTGCCCAAAAATAGGTATTTTTTGCGCACAACAAAGTGCCTTTTTTTTTTTGCAACAGCACAATAAAGTGCCTTTTTTTTTTTTTGGGGCCCAAAAATGGGTCTTTTTAGCAAAAGCACAATAAAGTGCCTTTTTTTTTTTTTTTTCTGACCAAAATAGGTCTTTTAGCAAGAGCACAATACAGCCACAGTATGGAATAGGTGTATCACTCAACGTAATGCAGTGCTGGTGCACTGAGCTTGCAACACAAACAGATAAACCTATGCAGATCGCTGAGCTATTATATCTCTCAATCTGGACTCCTATCTAAATCTCTCTCCCTGAAAGCACAAACAGGATCCTGCCCCTACACTACACTACACTACACTGTCTCCCTATCTTTTCTATCAGTAGATTGCAGAATCAGGACTAACTCCCATCATATAATTCTCTCCCTCACAGCAACAGCAGCCAGGATCCTTTCCCTACACTGTCTAAAAGCAGAGTGACGATCTGTGCTGTGTGCCTCTTTCTTATATAGAAGCTGGTCACATGCTGGGTCACATGTTGCACTGACCAATTACAGCCATGCCATTAGTAGGCATGGCTATGATGGCTTCTAAGGGCACACCAGCTAATCAAATGGTGATTGGCTGGCCCCTGAAGCATTTCTAACTGCGCCATTAAATTCCCGAATCCGAACCCGAACCCGGACTTTAGCGCAAAATCCGGGTCCGGGTCCGGGGTCGGGAAAACGCCAAAATTCGGTACGGACCCGAACTTTACAGTTCGGGTCCGCTCAACACTAATCATAACTGTTTCCAGTATATGAAGAAGCATTGAATGCATGTTTGTTTCCTTGCCTCCGTCACTATGCCTGGGCAAAGAAATAAGCGTGCTCCTCCAGTAAATATTTAGCTTTGAAACTACAAGCTGTGCTAGTCAGTTGTCATCTTCACAAATGCAGTAAATATGGTGTCTGTCATTAGCCTGAAGATTCCTTTTTGGGTTAAACCCATAATACATTTTGTTGGCTGCTTTGTTTGTAAATACAAAACATTTTTTTTGCGCTGCCTGTGAGTGTAAGCAGCTACAAACCCAATAGGACAAAGGAAAAAATACAATAACAACAAAAAAGCGCTACATTTTTTGTTGTTATTGCTTTGTTTGTGACCCTACTAGGGAGAGTCATCCTCTCTGTCTGGCCTGGTGACAATTGTCACGGGGAAAGAAAGTGATGGGGAATTACAATTTTTGGATTTGCCACCAAAACAGAAGGTGAGGGAAAATTTTACAATGGAAGTACTGGTTTGGGTGACAATGCTATAAGAGGGCATTTACCCTCACTTTGTAGAGATTACTGCTTCCTGCCATATCTCTGAGACAGGAAGTAAAGGAGAATATCTCTAATAGGATGCTGATATTCAGAAAAAAGTCTGATGGGGTTTCAACCTTTCTCTACTCTATTTAATACATGTAGCGGCCTCCTCACTCCCCTCTTTGCATCAGCTCGTTTCTCTTCTTGTCTAGGGGTATCTTAGAGGGGAGAGAGCGGGGTCACCACGCCAAGCCTTCACCACATGTGTCCGTGCGGTGTAAGCAAAGTTCCTTCTCTACCTTCGGGTCAGTGTTGTGCACCTGGAGTTACCTTGAACAATGTCCACCAGAAAAGAGCCCCACACCATTAAAGTCCAACACTCCTTTATTCTTCTCGAGTGAACAGCACAATCAGTTAGACTCCCTTAAAGAACAGAACAAACAAGGAGGTTTGGATGCGAGTAGGCCCAGACACAATGAACTCTCCACTTTCCTTCCTGAAAGTGGGCTGAGGTCTCCTAGCGAGGGGGGATTTTCTTTCCTGGAGGTCTCCGATGGGAGGCTCACCTGTCACTGGCAATCTGCTGCACCCGGTCTTCAAGTGAGTAGCTCCCCCCGGTCCATTACGCCTTCCGGATTCGGGTACCCAATCCCTGGGTTCCCTAGGACCTCCTTCCCTCATGGAACTCAGTGTTGGGCACTGAGCTCCAGACATCCATGCGAGTACCTCACCCCAGGCTAAAGGTGCCTGGGATGGAACACGACCTCCGGATGTCCTCTAGGCCTAGGCCGCCTAGAAGGACCCACACGAACCACTGCCCTCAGGCTGAAGGTGCCTGGGACTCTACCCGGTGACAAAGATGGCCGGCCCCTTTATACCCTCTCCCAGGAAGCACGGCGGGTTCCCCATCCCACCATACCGCTGCCGAGGGAGGACAAAAAGGAGGCATAGCACACAGCAATGGTTCAACCCCTGCCCAAGGCGACAGCGCCACCCGCTGGACCGCAAGGAACTGTACATCGCTGGTGTCTCTGCCAGTTTGAATTACACCCGGGAAAGTACATACCCGCTACACTCTCCCCCTGGTAATTTGACACTGGTCCCCAGTGTCTGGAACAAATCATACCCTCAAGGGCTGGCATAATCCAATCCAGAGACCAACTAACAATTGTACAAAAATATAAAACTTTTTTGAAAAAACTTGATCAACTAAAGCAATTGTGTCTGAGCCCTATATAAAAAAACAACAACATTTAACCATAACTTTTTTTTCCACATATTCACATTATGTTTTTCCCACCCATCCTGACTAAGACCCACCCCATACTCAGTGGTCTTGATGGGATGCTCTCCTGCAGAGGGAAAAGTAAGAAAATGATCACACATAAACCCTGACACATATATTCGTGTGAGAGAAAATAAACTTCTCCGGGAAGAAATCCCTTTTCTCCAAAGAGTGAGTGTGTGAAAAGTGTTTAACGTTGCGCAACACTGCCACCTGGTGACAGCATTGCGGTAACTGCACTTGTGGAACTTTTCCTCTTCTCTTGAGCCCTATCTACCCCAGTGTCTGTGATCTCTTGCTGGAAAGTAAAGAACAAAACAGGAACAATTCTTCATTCCTCTGGGTACAAGGACAACGGGCCCCAGAAAGTTCAGCAGCATACAACAAGAACGGAGTCTTTTTCTCCTACAGGTAGAAGCGGGGATGCGGCAGAACAAGTGGCTTCAAGTGCTGGTCCATGGTCTCCAGATGATATTCTACATCTTCTCCTTCTTTTCGCCGGATCAGCACTTTGTCTGCATGGATGTGCCGTCCCAACATCCACTCTGCCTTGCAGTCCTTAAAATGTTGAGAGGCCTTGGGAGAACATGCCAGGTACCTGCGGGCGTGTAGATGTTAAGGTGAGTCCACAAAAAAGTCATTGTACCAGCGCTCCCGGCACACTTCCACCTCATAGAGCAGCTCCTTGGACAAGTATGGATACTCCCATCCGTACTCCGCAGCAACCTTCTGGCCAAATAGGCGTTGTAGTCTGGCCAAAGGAGGCATAGTAGCTCTGTCCCCTTCACCAGGCAAAACTATCGAGTCCGGGTGGCGAAGGACCTTGATTACATCTGATCTGGGCATTGGTGCCCGCAACAGCAGTCTCTTTTCCCCGGTCTTCGGTACAGATGGTACCGGGGATGTAGAGGCAGGCCGGGGACGGGACCCCTCTTCAGGCGCTGGTGCCTCCACCCGGGGTGTACTTTCCCCTGTAGACATAGGTGGATCCCTGGTTCTGCAGGATGAACCTAGAGGTACTTTGTCCCAGCCCTTTTCTGCAAAAAGTTTGTCTATAGCAACGTCGTCTCCCATGTCCGAGAGCGACTCCAGGTCAGAGGTGTCACACTCCTCCGTGGGTAGGTACCCTGTAGTGGAGACTGAGTTTCCACCTCTTCCCACACACCAAATTTCTCCGCCTGGCTTACCTCGGCCTTTGCTTGAAACGGGACGTCCGGAATTCTTGCCGACGGATCCGTCCGGGCCGGGCGTAAGCGGGCGAGATGGTCCACCACAACCGTGGGTCGGGGCTACCATACCGGTCTTTCTCTTCGATGGTGGATGCTGCGAGATCGTGGTGACCGAGTCAGCATCCTCGGATTTCTCCTGTTGAGTTTTCATGACCTCCTCCGCGGTTGCTGCAGTGTGCGCAGGGATGGCTGTCAAAGCAGTGATTCCTCCTCCTTAAGTGGTGCTGCCTGCAGCACGGCCGGGGTAAATGGTTCTCGGCTTCTCAACCGCTGATCCACTTCAAAAAGAAACTCTCCACAGGCCTCACATCGCCCGAATGGCTTCAGTTGGCACACCAGTCCCGAACAGCCGGGACAAATCACACCCAGGGCCTCAACGTCCATGCATGAGTACAGGGCGAATCGACCCCTTGGCTTAAGCCGGATTCCCGTATCTGTTACCAGAGCAGCAGCAGTCAGTGTCGTGGTAGAAGGGTGAACCGGAATCCACGATGTATGTCCGAACATGGTGACCTGTTGCTGATCCATCGCACACTGCCAAGTTTTTGCGCCAACGTCCCACGTGTAGTCCTTCACACGTATTGGACTCCTCCCCTTTGCTCCAGTTCGCGGGCTTTTCTTCTTTTTTCCTTCTGAGTCACGCCCACGAACTAAGCGGTGGGGGTGTGCCTGGTGGCGCAGTGCAAATAGAAGCCCCCACGTGTAGTCCCTCACACGGCTGAGCTTCCCCCTTTTCTCGCTCTCCTCTGCGCGGGCCTTTCCCTTCATTGGGTCATGTCCACGACTTCAAGCAGGGATGCACTTTGGCCAATGAAGGCCTGCCTACTCGTAACTCCTCCGGGCAGACACGTTTAATTCCGTAGTACACGAACACTATCCCGGACGAGCCCCCACGTGTAGCGGCCTCCTCACTCCCCTCTTTGCATCAGCTCGTTTCTCTTCCTGTCTAGGGGTATCTTAGAGGGGAGAGAGCGGGGTCACCATGCCAAGCCTTCACCACATGTGTCTGTGCGGTGTAAGCAAAGTTCCTTCTCTACCTTCGGGTCAGTGTTGTGCACCTGCAGTTACCTTGAACAATGTCCACCAGAAAAGAGCCCCACACCATTAAAGTCCAACACTCCTTTATTTTTCTCGAGTGAACAGCACAATCAGTTAGACTCCCTTAAAGAACAGAACAAACAAGGAGGTGTGGATGCGAGTAGGCCCAGACACAATGAACTCTCCACTTTCCTTCCTGAAAGTGGGCTGAGGTCTCCTAGCGAGGGGGGATTTTCCTTCCTGGCGGTCTCCGATGGGAGGCTCACCTGTCACTGGCAATCTGCTGCACCCAGTCTTCAAGTGAGTAGCTCCCCCCGGTCCATTACGCCTTCCGGATTCGGGTACCCAATCCCTGGGTTCCCTAGGACCTCCTTCCCTCGCGGAACTCAGTGTTGGGCACTGAGCTCCAGACCTCCATGCGAATACCTCACCCCAGGCTAAAGGTGCCTGGGATGGAACACGACCTCCGGACGTCCTCTAGGCCTAGGCCGCCTAGAGGACCCACACGAACCACCGCTCTCAGGCTGAAGGTGCCTGGGACTCGACCCCGTGACAAAGATGGCCGGCCCCTTTATACCCTCTCCCAGCAAGCACGGGGGGTTCCCCGCCCCACCATACCGCTGCCGAGGGAGGACAAAAAGGAGGCACAGCACACAGCAATGGTTCAACCCCAGCCCAAGGCGACAGCGCCACCCGCTGGACCGCAAGGAACTGTGCATCGCTGGTGTCTCTGCCAGTTTGAATTACACCCGGGAAAGTACATACCCGCTACATACAAAAAAAAAAAAAAGAAAAGATTTAGCTTTGGAAAAAGATGAGCAAAATGGTATATCCATAGTAGGTCATAAAGCAAAGCCTGATGACAGATAACACGCTACTTCTTCCACTTGTGGTAATAACAACCAGAATGTACTTGTGTTAGCTCAACATCTCATCCAGAAAAAATTATTTAAAACAGAAAATTATCAGAAGTTTGTTTGCCTAGGGTTTTAATATCATGTAATAGATGTTGTGCAGTTACTGATGATACTGATCTTGCCTTCAATATTGTATTTATTAAGACTTTGTTATGGAGTCTGTACTGGTTTCTGGTCTTGTAAGGTCATTAGCAATAGTTAGCGATCAGTAAGGAAAAAAGTTGTGATAGCGCCGCCCAATAGTGAACAATCAATCATTCAATTAATTGAAAAAATAATGAATTCCATAAATATTGGGTTAACAATAAACTTCTGTGCTATGAAATTGCTATAAACATTGATACATTGAAAAATACTGTGACAGCAGGAAGGTAAAGTCACCTGGTTGCATCCAGGGGGGTAGATATATTTCGCCCAGATTCAGGCTTTACGCCGACTTATACAACTAGGTGGAGAGTTGTATAAGGCTAGTGGGCTCATGGATGACTCATACCTCTAGGGAGAGTGTGGGGCGTCGTACAGACAGGGAGTTGATGAGACCAGCTGAAGCTTGTCAGCTCATTTAGGCCTCTATAAGAACTCCCAGCTTCATTAGATGTTAGCTCATGCCTGGAACCAGACCTGTGTGGACTGTCTAGGGAGAGTGAACCCCTGTGCGGTGAGGCAAAGCCTGTGTGGCTATTTGTTTGGACTTTTACTAAACCAGGGACTTAGGGACTAGGACAGCACCAGGCTGATCCCAGTTGTTAGTTTAGGAAACCTGCATGTTTAGTCAGAGGTCAAACTGACCAGGATTTATTTTGTTTATGTTTCTTTTTGGCTTTGCTGTGTTTTTGTCACTGTACATAGAGAAATAAACCGCACCTTTTGATTTTGAAAACCACAACCTCCGTCTGCTGGCCCTGTTTTTGTGTGGGGAGCCCAACCAGGGGGTCACACACACCCGCTACCGAGTTAACCCCCTCACAGTTGGTGGAGAATGCGGGCAGTTTTTTTTAAGCCAGCATGGAGGAGATACTGAAACAGCTGGCTCTAGCAAATGCCAATCAACAGCAGACAAATGCAGGTTTGCAAAGGAGCCTTGCAGCCCAGCAGCAAGCTCATCAACAAGCCCAGCAGCAATCTGAGGCCCGCTTCATAGACCTGTTACAGAAGCAAGAGCAGAGACTACAACAAATGGAAGCAGTAATGCAGCAACGTCCGCAGACCAGTGAGGAAAGCCGTCCCACTAATACCGCGTCCTTTGGGGTGAGTCGTTTATTGACAAAAATGACTGGAGAGGATGATCCAGAGGTATTTTTGACCACATTTGAAAGGACTGCTGAAAGAGAAAAGTGGCCTGAGGAGCAGTGGGCTGGACTGGTGGCTCCTCTGTTAACTGGTGAATCGCAGAAGGCTTACTATGACCTAGAGCCTGACCAAGCAAAAGACTATGTGATGCTAAAGGCTGAGTTAGTTAAAACAGAGGTCTCTGGGAATAGCAAGGTAGCTGTTATTTGTGTGCATGGGGACACCCGAGAGTATCCAGTGACTACAGTGTGTTTTGAGACCCCCAAAGGTACCCTCTCTCATCCAGTGGGCTTAGTATCTCAGTTACCGCATGACGCCATTGTGGGAAGGGATTTTCCGAAGTTCTGGGAACTGTGGGATGATCCTGAGCCCCCCACTGGTGCCCCTATGTACCAGGAATGTGATAGCCAGAACTCCCCTGAGAGTGGTGAGGACTCTCCGGAATTTCCCTTATCAGTATTGGCAGGGGAGACTCAAGAAACTGGAGAGGAGCCCACCTCCTCAGACGAAAACCTACCGTCTGTGGAGTTTTCTGATCTTGAGGTTCACAGGGAAAACTTTGCCACAGAACAGTTGAAAGACCCCGCCCTAATAAAGGCACGGGAAAACGTAGTGAAAATAGATGGCGAGTTAGTGAACCCAGATAATACCTGCACTTACCCATACTTCAGCGTAGAGAAGGACCTACTGTATCGGGTGGCAAAAAGGGCAGAAGAAACCATTGAGCAGCTTGTGGTGCCCAAACCTTACAGGAAGTTGGTGTTGGAGTTGGCCCATGGGCACATTCTTGGAGGTCATCTGGGGACAGAGAAAACCCGAGAGAGGGTATTACAGAGATTCTATTGGCCGGGGGTGATGAAGGACATAGAAAATTATTGTTCCTCCTGCCCTGTGTGTCAGAGGTCGGCCCCGATGCCACATTTCCGTAGCCCGCTGGTCCCTCTACCCATCATTGAGGTCCCGTTTGAGAGGATCGCCATGAATTTGGTAGGTCCTATAATCAAGTCCGCTAGGGGGCACCAGTACATATTAGTTATAATGGACTATGCCACCCGTTATCCAGAAGCGATCCCTCTCCGAAATACCTCGGCCAAAACCATAGCCAAAGAGCTATCTCTTGTGTTTAGCCGGGTGGGTATTTGTAAAGAACTGCTTACGGACCAAGGTACACCCTTTATGTCCCGGGTTATGAAGGAGCTGTGTAAATTGTTCAAAGTGACGCAATTACGTACATCTGTGTATCACCCCCAAACCGATGGGCTGGTGGAAAGGTTCAACAAAACCCTAAAACAAATGTTGAAGAAAGTGGTGGATAGAGATGGAAAGGATTGGGACTGTCTACTTCCTTATCTGATGTTTGCTATTAGGGAGGTGCCCCAATCCTCTACGGGATTCTCCCCCTTTGAGTTACTGTATGGGAGACACCCAAGAGGGCTGTTGGATATTGCCAAGGAAACTTGGGAAAGTGAGAGTTCTCCCCACAGGAGTGTGATTGAGCATGTCGCCCTGATGCAAGACCGAATTGCACAGGTAATGCCCATCGTGAAGGAACATTTGGCCCAAGCGCAGTTAGCACAGCAGAGAGTGTACAACCGTGCAGCCAAGACCCGTACCTTTTCCCCGGGGGATAGGATACTGGTACTTGTCCCTACGGTTGAAAGTAAATTCCTTGCCAAATGGCAAGGCCCCTACGAGATAATGGAAAAAGTGAGCGAAGTGAATTACAAGGTCAGACAACCAGGAAGGCGAAAGCCCGAACAGATCTATCACGTTAATCTGTTGAAAGCCTGGAGGGATAGAGAGTCCCTAGTCGCAGACACTTGGTCACCAGCTCAAACTGGTTGCGTGATTCCGGAGGTTGGAATAGCAGCCACCTTGTCACAACCCCAACAACAGGAGGTTAAGGAGTTTGTGCTTCGCAACAAGGAGGTATTCTCTGAGCTGCCGGGACAAACATCTGGGGTAGAGCATGACATCATTACCCCGCCCGGTGAAAGGGTGAAGTTAAAACCCTATCGGATCCCAGAGGCCCGACGGGAGGCAATACGGGAGGAAGTACAGAAAATGCTGAACTTAGGGGTGATAGAGGAGTCCCAAAGTGATTGGTCTAGTCCCATTGTGTTGATGCCTAAACCGGATGGGAGCTGGCGATTTTGTAACGATTTTCGACAGTTGAACAAAGTTACAAAATTTGACACCTACCCCATGCCACGTATAGATGAGTTGATCGACCGGCTGGGAACAGCCCGATACATGACGACTCTTGACCTCACAAAAGGGTATTGGCAAATCCCCCTGGCCAAGTCGGCCAAAGAGAAAACCGCATTTGTAACCCCAGACGGGGCGTTCCAATATAAAAGAATGCCGTTCGGGTTACAGAATGCGCCGGCCACATTCCAGCGGAAAATGGACCAGATGCTGAGGCCCCATCGGAAGTATGCTGCGGCTTACCTGGATGACATAATTGTCCATAGCACAGATTGGGCCTCACATCTGCCAAAAGTGCAAGCAGTCCTGGACTCTGTTCGGGAAGCGGGGTTTACGGCTAACCCCAAGAAGTGTACCATTGGGCAGGAGGAGGCCAAATATCTTGGGTACACCATTGGGAGGGGAGTAATAAAACCCCAACTCAACAAAGTCGAGGCCATCCAGAGTTGGCCACGTCCCAACAGCAAGAAGCAGGTACGAGCCTTTCTGGGAATCGCTGGGTATTATCGGCGATTCATTCCCCACTTTGCTTCTAAGGCTGTGCCCCTAACCAACCTGACGAAGAGGAAAGGGTCGGTCATGATTAAATGGACCCCCGAGGCTGAGGCAGCATTCCAATTCTTGAAACAAGCCTTATGTAGCCAGCCAGTGTTGTACTCACCCGACTTCTCTAAAGACTTTGTCGTACAAAGTGATGCGTCAGATGTGGGGTTAGGAGCAGTATTGTCCCAGGTCTGGAACGGGGAAGAGCACCCAGTCATTTACCTCAGCAGGAAGTTGAAGTCCCATGAGGTAAATTACGCCACCGTTGAAAAGGAGTGTTTAGCGGTGAAGTGGGCTCTAGATTCCCTTCGGTACTACCTGCTAGGTAGGCACTTTGACATGGTTACGGATCACGCTCCGTTAAAGTGGATGGCTCAAAACAAGGAAACAAATAGGAGAGTGAATAGGTGGTTCCTGGCCCTCCAGGAATTCAACTTCACAGTAAAGCATCGCCCTGGCGTTCAAATGGGGAATGTGGATGCTTTGTCTCGAGTACATGAATGCCTGATTGCTGGTGTTCCAACCCCGAGGTTAAAACAAGAGGGGGGGGTATGTGACAGCAGGAAGGTAAAGTCACCTGGTTGCATCCAGGGGGGTAGATATATTTCGCCCAGATTCAGGCTTTACGCCGACTTATACAACTAGGTGGAGAGTTGTATAAGGCTAGTGGGCTCATGGATGACTCATACCTCTAGGGAGAGTGTGGGGCGTCGTACAGACAGGGAGTTGATGAGACCAGCTGAAGCTTGTCAGCTCATTTAGGCCTCTATAAGAACTCCCAGCTTCATTAGATGTTAGCTCATGCCTGGAACCAGACCTGTGTGGACTGTCTAGGGAGAGTGAACCCCTGTGCGGTGAGGCAAAGCCTGTGTGGCTATTTGTTTGGACTTTTACTAAACCAGGGACTTAGGGACTAGGACAGCACCAGGCTGATCCCAGTTGTTAGTTTAGGAAACCTGCATGTTTAGTCAGAGGTCAAACTGACCAGGATTTATTTTGTTTATGTTTCTTTTTGGCTTTGCTGTGTTTTTGTCACTGTACATAGAGAAATAAACCGCACCTTTTGATTTTGAAAACCACAACCTCCGTCTGCTGGCCCTGTTTTTGTGTGGGGAGCCCAACCAGGGGGTCACACACACCCGCTACCGAGTTAACCCCCTCACAATACATAAACACATATTAAAGCGGAGTTCCACCCAGAAGTGGAACTTCCGCTTATCTGTCTCCTCCCCCCCTCCCTCTGGTGCTACATTTTGCACCTTTCAGGGGGGAGGGGGGAATACCTGTTCTTGGCAGGTACCTTTTCCCACTTTCAGAGACGGCGCTGAGGCATTGTCCCTTGATAGTTAGGCTCCCTCCTCCTTCTTCTGCCTCAGGGCCAATTAGAAAGCTCAGCGTGCTTCACGCACGCATGCTCAGTAGGGAACCAGCAGTGAAGCGGAAAGGCTTCACTGGCGGTTTCCCTTATGAGGAACGGCGAAGGCAGCACTCGACAGCTGGGGCACCAACATCGCGGGAATCCTGGACAGGTGTGTGTCATAATATTAAAAGTCATCAGCTACAGTATTTGTAGCTGCTGACTTAAAAAAAAAACTTGTGGGGGGGTGGGGGGCGGAACACCTCTTTAAGTAAATAAATAAAGTCCCAACAGTCCACACATAAAGTGCTCTAGTGCATATTCATATTTTAATATGTGCTTCACCATATAACAGGAGTGCTCCATCACCAGGTGAAATACTCGCTCACCTCAGGACAAGACCCTCAAAAGAGCCAACACAGCATAATGGTGGTAATCAATCCTGTACACCAGATAGTGGGTCCTCTGCTCACTTCCTCCTCTGATGATAGAACTTCCCTAGCTGGGATGACTCCACAGAACTCTCAGAATAAAGGAAACAATCTCCAATAAAGCAGTATTGTGGTAAAAATGCATAAGAGAATACCAGCCAAGCTTAACGAAATGCACTCACATTTATTCAGTTAAAAACAAGTGTGACAGCAGGAAGGTAAAGTCACCTGGTTGCATCCAGGGGGGTAGATATATTTCGCCCAGATTCAGGCTTTACGCCGACTTATACAACTAGGTGGAGAGTTGTATAAGGCTAGTGGGCTCATGGATGTCTCATACCTCTAGGGAGAGGGCTGGGCGTCGTGCAGACAGGGAGTTGATGAGACCAGCTGAAGCTTGTCAGCTCATTTAGGCCTCTATAAGAACTCCCAGATTCATTAGGTGTTAGCTCATGCCTGGAACCAGACCTGTGTGGACTGTCTAGGGAGAGTGAACCCCTGTGCGGTGAGACAAAGCCTGTGTGGCTATTTGCTTGGACATTTAAAACCAGGGACTTAGGGACTAGGACAGCACTAGGCTGATCCCAGTTGTTAGTTAGGAAACCTGTATGTTTAGTCAGAGGTCAACTTGGCCAGGATTTATTTTGGTTATGTTTCTTTTGCTTTGCTGTGTTTTGTCACTGTAAATAGAAAATAAACCGCACCTTTTTTTGATTTTGAAAACCACAACCTCCGTTTGCTGGGCCTGTTTTGTGTGGGGAGCCCATCCCGTGGGTCACACACACCCGCTGCCGAGCTAACCCCCTCACAGTTGGTGGAGAACCAGTGGCAGTTTTTTTTTAAGCCAGCATGGAGGAGATACTGAAGCAGCTGGCTCTAGCAAATGCCAATCAACAGCAGACAAATGCAGGTTTGCAAAGGAGCCTTGCAGCCCAGCAGCAGACAAACGCAACTTTGCAACAGAGTCTGGAGGCTCAGCAACGAGCCCAGCAGCAATCTGAGGCCCGCTTCATAGACCTGTTGCAGAAGCAAGAGCAGAGACTACAACAACAGATGGAAGCAGTAATGCAGCAACATCCGCAGACCAGTGAGGAAAGCCGTCCCACTAATACCGCGTCCTTTGGGGTGAGTCGTTTATTGACAAAAATGACTGGAGAGGATGATCCAGAGGTATTTTTGACCACATTTGAAAGGACCGCTGAAAGAGAAAAGTGGCCTGAGGAGCAGTGGGCTGGACTGGTGGCTCCTCTGTTAACTGGTGAATCGCAGAAAGCTTACTATGACCTAGAGCCTAACCAAGCAAAAGACTATGTGATGCTAAAAGCTGAAATATTGGCAAGGCTGGGTGTCACCCAGGCTGTCCGGGCTCAGCGTGTGCATAACTGGACTTTCCAGCTTGGAAAACCCCCCAGGTCTCAAATGTATGATCTCATTCACCTGAGCAGAAAGTGGCTACAGCCAGAGACTTTGTCCGCACCAAAGATTGTGGAACGTGTTGTAATGGATCGGTTTTTGAGAGCTCTTCCTACTGCCATCCAAAAGTGGGTAAGCCATGGAGACCCAGAGACGGCCGATGGTCTTGTGGATCGTGTGGAGAAATACTTGGCTACAGAGAACCTGACGGCCTCTTCCAGAGACACTCGGACTTTCCACCCTAAGACCAGACCATCCCCAGGGGCGGATAAGAGGATTCCAAGGGGTGAGGGTGGAGAGAGTGAGAGGGTGGGAGCTCTACCCCAAGTTTGGCGAGAACAGCCTGGGAAATCAGCGGCTCAAGAGGCGGCAAGAAGGATCGTTTGCTACCGCTGCCGGCAAGCGGGACATATTGCAGCCAATTGCCCGGTTGTGGAGGAACCCATGCAGTGTGACTTTCTGACGGGCAGACGTCAGTCGCTGTGTGCGACAGTCGCATGCACTGCCATTCGAGGAACTGAGAAACATTTATGCAAAATGTGTGTTAATGGTAGAAATGTTGTGGTATTGCTGGATTCAGGTAGCCTTGTGACCCTGATAAAGGCTGAGTTAGTTAAAACAGAGGTCTCTGGGAATAGCAAGGTAGCTGTTATTTGTGTGCATGGGGACACCCGAGAGTATCCAGTGACTACAGTGTGTTTCGAGACCCCCAAAGGTACCCTCTCTCATCCAGTGGGCTTAGTATCTCAGTTACCGCATGACGCCATTGTGGGAAGGGATTTTCCGAAGTTCTGGGAACTGTGGGATGATCCTGAGCCCCTCACTGGTGCCCCTATGTACCAGGAATGTGATAGCCAGAACTCCCCTGAGAGTGGTGAGGACTCTCCGGAATTTCCCTTATCAGTATTGGCAGGGGAGACTCAAGAAACTGGAGAGGAGCCCACCTCCTCAGACGAAAACCTACCGTCTGTGGAGTTTTCTGATCTTGAGGTTCACAGGGAAAACTTTGCCACAGAACAGTTGAAAGACCCCGCCCTAATAAAGGCACGGGAAAACGTAGTGAAAATAGATGGCGAGTTAGTGAACCCAGATAATACCTGCACTTACCCATACTTCAGCGTAGAGAAGGACCTACTGTATCGGGTGGCAAAAAGGGCAGAAGAAACCGTTGAGCAGCTTGTGGTGCCCAAACCTTACAGGAAGTTGGTGTTGGAGTTGGCCCATGGGCACATTCTTGGAGGTCATCTGGGGACAGAGAAAACCCGAGAGAGGGTATTACAGAGATTCTATTGGCCGGGGGTGATGAAGGACGTAGAAAATTATTGTTCCTCCTGCCCTGTGTGTCAGAGGTTGGCCCCGATGCCACATTTCCGTAGCCCGCTGGTCCCTCTACCCATCATTGAGGTCCCGTTTGAGAGGATCGCCATGGATTTGGTAGGTCCTATAATCAAGTCCGCTAGGGGGCACCAGTACATATTAGTTATAATGGACTATGCCACCCGTTATCCAGAAGCGATCCCTCTCCGAAATACCTCGGCCAAAACCATAGCCAAAGAGCTATCTCTTGTTTTTAGCCGGGTGGGTATTTGTAAAGAACTGCTTACGGACCAAGGTACACCCTTTATGTCCCGGGTTATGAAAGAGCTGTGTAAATTGTTCAAAGTGACGCAATTGCGTACGTCTGTGTATCACCCCCAAACCGATGGGCTGGTTGAAAGATTCAACAAAACCCTAAAACAAATGTTGAAGAAAGTGGTGGATAGAGATGGAAAGGATTGGGACTGTTTACTTCCTTATTTGATGTTTGCTATTAGGGAGGTGCCCCAATCCTCTACGGGATTCTCCCCCTTTGAGTTACTGTATGGGAGACACCCAAGAGGGCTGTTGGATATTGCCAAGGAAACTTGGGAAAGTGAGAGTTCTCCCCACAGGAGTGTGATTGAGCATGTCGCCCTGATGCAAGATCGAATTGCACAGGTAATGCCCATCGTGAAGGAACATTTGGCCCAAGCGCAGTTGGCACAGCAGAGAGTGTACAACCGTGGAGCCAAGACCCGTACCTTTTCCCCGGGGGATAGGATATTGGTACTTGTCCCTACGGTTGAAAGTAAATTCCTTGCCAAATGGCAAGGCCCCTACGAGATAATGGAAAAAGTGAGCGAAGTGAATTACAAGGTCAGACAACCAGGAAGGCGAAAGCCCGAACAGATCTATCACGTTAATCTGTTGAAAGCCTGGAGGGATAGAGAGTCCCTAGTCGCAGACACTTGGTCACCAGCTCAAACTGGTTGCGTGATTCCTGAGGTTGGAATAGCAGCCACCTTGTCACAACCCCAACAACAGGAGGTTAAGGAGTTTGTGCTTCGCAACAAGGAGGTATTCTCTGAGCTGCCGGGACAAACATCTGGGGTAGAGCATGACATCATTACCCCGCCCGGTGAAAGGGTGAAGTTAAAACCCTATCGGATCCCAGAGGCTCGACGGGAGGCAATACGGGAGGAAGTACAGAAAATGCTGAACTTAGGGGTGATAGAGGAGTCCCAAAGTGATTGGTCTAGTCCCATCGTGTTGGTGCCTAAACCGGATGGGAGCTGGCGATTTTGTAACGATTTTCGTCAGTTGAACAAAGTTACAAAATTTGACACCTACCCCATGCCACGTATAGATGAGTTGATCGACCGGCTGGGAACAGCCCGATACATGACGACTCTTGACCTCACAAAAGGGTATTGGCAAATCCCCCTGGCCAAGTCGGCCAAAGAGAAAACCGCATTTGTAACCCCAGACGGGGCGTTCCAATATAAAAGAATGCCGTTCGGGTTACAGAATGCGCCGGCCACATTCCAGCGGAAAATGGACCAGATGCTGAGGCCCCATCGGAAGTATGCTGCGGCTTACCTGGATGACGTAATTGTCCATAGCACAGATTGGGCCTCACATCTGCCAAAAGTGCAAGCAGTCCTGGACTCTGTTCGGGAAGCGGGGTTTACGGCTAACCCCAAGAAGTGTACCATTGGGCAGGAGGAGGCCAAATATCTTGGGTACACCATTGGGAGGGGAGTAATAAAACCCCAACTCAACAAAGTCGAGGCCATCCAGAGTTGGCCACGTCCCAACAGCAAGAAGCAGGTACGAGCCTTTCTGGGAATCGCTGGGTATTATCGGCGATTCATTCCCCACTTTGCTTCTAAGGCTGTGCCCCTAACCAACCTGACGAAGGGGAAAGGGTCGGTCATGATTAAATGGACCCCCGAGGCTGAGGCAGCATTCCAATTCTTGAAACAAGCCTTATGTAGCCAGCCAGTGTTGTACTCACCCGACTTCTCTAAAGACTTTGTCGTACAAAGTGATGCGTCAGATGTGGGGTTAGGAGCAGTATTGTCCCAGGTCTGGAACGGGGAAGAGCACCCAGTCATTTACCTCAGCAGGAAGTTGAAGTCCCATGAGGTAAATTACGCCACCGTTGAAAAGGAGTGTTTAGCGGTGAAGTGGGCTCTAGATTCCCTTCGGTACTACCTGCTAGGTAGGCACTTTGACATGGTTACGGATCACGCTCCGTTAAAGTGGATGGCTCAAAACAAGGAAACAAATAGAAGAGTAAATAGGTGGTTCCTGGCCCTCCAGGAATTCAACTTCACAGTAAAGCATCGCCCTGGCGTTCAAATGGGGAATGTGGATGCTTTGTCTCGAGTACATGAATGCCTGATTGCTGGTGTTCCAACCCCGAGGTTAAAACAAGAGGGGGGGGGTATGTGACAGCAGGAAGGTAAAGTCACCTGGTTGCATCCAGGGGGGTAGATATATTTCGCCCAGATTCAGGCTTTACGCCGACTTATACAACTAGGTGGAGAGTTGTATAAGGCTAGTGGGCTCATGGATGACTCATACCTCTAGGGAGAGGGCTGGGCGTCGTGCAGACAGGGAGTTGATGAGACCAGCTGAAGCTTGTCAGCTCATTTAGGCCTCTATAAGAACTCCCAGATTCATTAGGTGTTAGCTCATGCCTGGAACCAGACCTGTGTGGACTGTCTAGGGAGAGTGAACCCCTGTGCGGTGAGACAAAGCCTGTGTGGCTATTTGCTTGGACATTTAAAACCAGGGACTTAGGGACTAGGACAGCACTAGGCTGATCCCAGTTGTTAGTTAGGAAACCTGTATGTTTAGTCAGAGGTCAACTTGGCCAGGATTTATTTTGGTTATGTTTCTTTTGCTTTGCTGTGTTTTGTCACTGTAAATAGAAAATAAACCGCACCTTTTTTGATTTTGAAAACCACAACCTCCGTTTGCTGGGCTTGTTTTGTGTGGGGAGCCCATCCCGTGGGTCACACACACCCGCTGCCGAGCTAACCCCCTCACACAAGCAATATGCTATGAGAGAGTCTTACAGCATTTAGATCAAGTAATGATACACGCCGCCTGGCTCCCCTTTTACGCGTTACACCAATCTGACAAGGGGTTCTTAACCTCTGGGGGAAATTCCTGCAAGGGCTTCAAAAAA
Organism: Rana muscosa; assembly: GCA_029206835.1. Lineage (NCBI taxonomy): Eukaryota > Metazoa > Chordata > Amphibia > Anura > Ranidae > Rana > Rana muscosa. Next base: position 927,993,718 of record CM055116.1, on the reverse strand, counting down.
ACAGATATAGTGTGGGCATGTATGTTCTTATCACTGAGCACACCACCCAAGAAGGCTGCCTTACCTCTTATCTGCTCCTGAACATTCCCTAAGGCCCCTTTTACACTGGAATGTATTGCAGGCGCTATAGCGTTAAAAATAGCGCCTGCTATCCGCCCTTAAAAAGCTGTTACATTGTCTCCAGTGTGAAAGCCAGAGGGCTTTCACACTGGAGCGTTGCGCTAGCAGGACGGTAAAAAAAGTCCTGCTAGCCGCATCTTTAGAGCGGAGGAGGAGCGGTGTGTTTACCGCTCCTCCACCGCTGCTGCCCATTGAAATCAATGGGACAGCGCGGCTATACTGCCCGCAATGCGCTGCGCTGCGTCCTGCTTCAGCAGCGCATTGCGGGCGGTTTTAACCCTTTCTCAGCCGCTAGCGGCCGAAATGCGCCGCAAATCCGCCCATAGCGTCATGTGCAATCAGTGTTTCATTATTCAGGCAGCCACGGGTGCTGCAACTGCCCAAATACAAAAGGCAGGAGCATAGATTCCTCCATCCATGCTATTTAGTGTGGATGGAGGAAATTATTGATGTTTTCTGCAGGCTGAACAAGGGAAATGTAAAAGTTTATAGTTAGCTTTGGGCTAGCCATAGGTGGGTAGATTATTTCCATTCAGCCAAATGACGTGGATCCAGAGGCGTATCTAGTGAAAATGGCGCCTATGGCAAGCACTGAAACTGCGCCCCTGTCAAAACATTTGAAACCCATCTTTCAGATAACCTTAACAAAAAAAACAGCTAACAAAACTAAAAGTCAAAATTTCAAAATATAAAATTGTAGTATATTAGTGATGGTGACACCCCCTGTTGTAAGTGGAGTTATTTTATTTCTTGAGGGGTGTTACCAATTGCTTGAGGGGGTGTTACCATTACTTATATATTGCAACTTGTTATCAAAAATCTTTTGAGGGGGTGTCAATATCACTAATATGCTGCAATTTTATATTTTGATATTGTTATTTGTTTGAAAGATATAAAGTTGTATATTTGGTTTACAGGACACCACATGTACTGTATATGGTATTCAGTACTTAAAGTGAAAGTAGACTTCCTTTACTGCCTTTTACCTATAGTTAAGCCTATAATAAGGCTTACCTATAGATACAGTAAATATCTCCTAAACGTGTACAGTTTAGGAGATATTTACATTATGTGGAGCCAGTGACATCTCTTGCGCATGCGCTCTAAAGGAACGGCCACCGGTGCTGTTCCTTTAGAACCCTGTGCCATGAGCGGTGGCTCCTGTGCACATGCACGGGTATGACTTCATCGTGGCTCCGGCCAGTCACAGAGCCCGCGAACCCGGAAGCAAGATGAGTAAACTTCTGGGTGTGGGAGGGCTTTGTGTTAGGTAAGTTTACCATAATGTGCTAGTATGCGATCCATACTAGCATATTATACCTTTACCTTGCAGGGTAAAAAAAAAAAAAGTCCAGCAGTATACAACCGCTTTAAATTATGCAATTACATTTAAATTGAAACACTAAGGTGAATAAGGAAGCATACCATTGTATATTTTATTGTAATACATATTTACATAATTGTAGCGACCTCACCCCTTTCCTCCTATCTAATTGGCTCACTCATGAGAGGAAAAGGCGCAAGGTGCCACCATGCCCGTACCCTCTGGTTTTCAGAGGTTAAGCACATTTGTTTCACCTACGGGTCTTGCAGCGAAGTTCTCCTCAAAGTTGGTTTCTGTCCTCAGTGTGCAAGGACAGAGTCTCTATACCCCAAGTAACTCCAAGGTCCACACAAGTATATCACTCTAACGTAGAGCTTTATTTTCTTTGCATGAAGAGAGAAAGGCGTTAAAAGGATAGACAGCATTCAGGCATTTCTGGCTTTGTCGCCACTCTGTCCCGAGTGGGTATAGCTCACCCGGATAGCCACCTATGGTGCTAGCAGCCGGCGTGCAGCTCGAACAGTCAATCTAGATCCCTAATAGATGCGTCTAGGTGATCCTCTGCCACAGGATCTATAATGTCCTGATGGTCCAGATTGTTAGGCCCCTGGGTTCCGGATGGATGACATCCCCCTGGAGAGTTACTGGGCCCCTTCCTTCACTGTGATGGCTCACCAGTCCTTCGGAAAGGTCCTCCCCCAGCCTCCTCATCCAGGAACGGGTCTCCTCGCAAGGCAGCACCCTGAGATTCTTCCTTCCGAAGTGGGCTCCAGCTAAAGGTGCTGGGCCCAGGGCTGAAGTTGCAGTCCCAGGACTAAAGATGCCTGGGACTGAGGCATACGTGGCCCCATAGCCTGGAAGGCCACGCACTCTCTCTGTCACTCCTTCTCCTCCTGGCCAGAATTATGGCGTCTGCCCCTTTTCTATCCTCTCCCAGCATGCACAGCAGGCCGACTCTGCCCACCGCACGGCTGCCGAGAGAGGACACCAAATCGCCACTCCAACACCTGTGGTTCAACCCCGAGTACAAATGACAGCGCCACCCATATTGCTTAGGGGAACTGCAAGCCAGGTGAAGCAGCAGCAAGGCAGAGTCCTGTAATTTAAAAAAACTTGAGCCAACTATCACTCAAGCCACCCCTAAATTTGGCATAACATAACCTCAATTTAGGACCCCACTACATACTCCCCTCTCTTAAAGAGACACTGTCCCTAGTGTCTGAGACAAATTTGCACGCTTTATTCTGAGCAGGCGCAAACGTATCTTCAGAACTATTTACAAAACCTAAAAAAAATAAAAAAAAATACCAAAGTGCCTGAATGAGAAGAATGAATTGCAGCAAAGAGAAGAAGACAGAACATGGTTTACAACAAAATGACATTCCCTCCCACCATCCTATCGCAACTAAATCTCACCCAATCTCCGGTGAGTTGCTTGATGGTCTCCTGCATGGGAAAGAAACCACATATCATAAAAACGAATATCACACTATATCTACTGTATGTACATGAATCAAACCACCTCCCCTAAAGGAGATTATTTGCTTCAGCTAACGGTACACACTAAGCCTAGTGTATATGCTCCTATAGCAGTACCGTGTAAGTGCTCATTAAAGTTTTGTAGAACACTACCACCTAGTGGCAGCACACACATGTAACTCTGTTGCCTAAGTGCGTTCTAACGCACCATCACACAAGGGTCCCCTTGTTGATCTCGGCGGCTTCCAGCTTGGCCCTGACTATCACTACCCAAAGTTCTTTTCACTTGTGAAAAAAAGGAAGGGAACAAAAAAACAAACAGTCCTTCAAAAAGTAAAAAGTCTCCGGGGTTAGAGTCAGCACAGCAGTTCAGGGAATTTGTTTCCCAAAGCAGAGGGAAAGAAAAAAAAACAAGTCCCACTTCAAAGATAAAACCGTAGATCAGGTAAAGTCAGAGACTTCCAGTCTTTGTCTAAAGTCTCAATGGAGTAGGTCACATCATCTCTGTCCTAACTGCAGATCACGACCCAATCCGCATGTATGTGGCGACCAAGAGACCAGTCTTTTCGGCAGCCTTTATATCTTCCGGTCATCACTGCTGAACAACTGAGGTATCTGTAGCCTTTCTTCACTTCCAAGTGATCCCAAATAAAGTCACCATACCACCTCTCTCGAAAGGCTTCGATCTCAAACAACAAACCCTTTGGGACGTATTGGTACTCCCATCTGTACTTTGCAGCAACCTTCTGGCTCAGTAGCCGCTGTAGACGAGCCAAAGGCGGCATGGTCGACCGATCTCCAGCTCCTGGCAGGACGATAGCGTCTGGAGATCTTCTGGGGCGTACAGGCTCCAACTGTGGCATGGGAGACCTCAATGGTGGACGGGCCTCCAGCACAGCAGGCACAGTAGACACCGGAGTGTGAGGAGCGGGCATGGGAACAATTTCTCCAGCATTAACAGGGGCTTCCATCTGGGGTGTAGTATCCCCAGAGTCCATGGGTGATCCCTTTGCATTATGAGGAGAAGTCAAAGAAATTTTGTCCCATCCCTTTTTGACAAACAGTTCATCAATTTCCCCATCATCCCCTATGTCAGAGGAAGAATCCACATCCGAAGAGTCCCACATCTCAGCTGGCAGGCAAACTCTTGTGGACACAGCATCATCTTCCAAAAGTCTCTTTGGGTCAGGCACCCAAGCATCCCCAATCAAACGTACACTGACCTTTGTTCCTTTGCCCGGCCGGCCTCAACCTCTAACCGACAGGGAAACTTCTCCGCCTGGACGATCCAAGTCAGGCTGGCGCTGGGATGGGCCTCCACCGCGGCTGCGGGAAGCCTTCACGAGTCCTACCTTCCTTTTTGCAGGTGGAAGGGAGGGCTCCGTTGCAACAGAGGCAGTGTCTGCGGGGTTCTCCACTTCAAGTTCCTCTACGGCCGGAACATCTGCCTTCACATTTGCCACCTCCGCGGGACTGTGCTGGGGTAGGGCGGTTAACACACGTACTTCCTCCTCAGGAGTAACAGCCCCTGAAATCCAGTTCACTCGGTAGACTCTCAGCTTTTCCGTCTGCTGTTCTACCTCAAACCGGAATTCCCCACAGCGGGTACATCTCCCGAAAGGTTGGAGGTGTACAATCAGTCCCTGACATCCTCCACAGATTATGCCCAAGGCCTCTGCATCTCGGCAAAGTGGCCCCTGGGCTTCAACCGGATTCCTGTGTCGGTCAAGGGGGCAGCAATGGGGGTCCCATCCATAGTTGAACCGGGTAAGAGAACACAAGATCCCGGTGAAGCAGGTTTTAAAGTAAAAGCAGACATGTCGCTTCATCAACAGTCCATCGGATAATGCCCCCCTTTTCACGCCAAGTGCACCACGAGGAGCTCACACTTCCCCAAGCTCCTCCCCTCTCTTGTTCCTTCACTGGGCTTTCTTTGCGGGCTTTTCCAGTCAAGACACGCCCACGAACTATGCAGCTGGAACTTCAGCCAGGCCTGAATCTTCCTCTTCTCTGTTTGTGGCGCAGGTCAAATTTTGAAAAATGGCCGACCTCCACGGAGCCTCACATGGGAATAAAGTCCAACTTTTCCGGGGGATATACACTGCAACATTCCGGACTATGAGCCCCCACGTGTAGCGACCTCACCCCTTTCCTCCCGTCTAATTGGCTCACTCATGAGAGGAAAAGGCGCAAGGTGCCACTATGCCCCTACCCTCTGGTTTTCAGAGGTTAAGCACATTTGTTTCACCTACGGGTCTTGCAGCAAAGTTCTCCTCAAAGTTGGTTTCTGTCCTCAGTGTGCAAGGACAGAGTCTCTATACCCCAAGTAACTCCAAGGTCCACACAAGTATATCACTCCAACGTAGAGCTTTATTTTCTTTGCATGAAGAGAGAAAGGCGTTAAAAGGATAGACAGCATTCAGGCACTTCTGGCTTCGTCGCCACTCGGTCCCGAGTGGGTATAGCCCACCCGGATAGCCACCTATGGTGCTAGCAGCCAGCGTGCAGCTCGAACAGTCAATCTAGATCCCTAATAGATGCGTCTAGGTGATCCTCTGCCACAGGATCTATAATGTCCCAAACCTCCTGATGGTCCAGATTGTTAGGCCCCTGGGTTCCGGATGGATGACATACCCCTGGAGAGTTACTGGGCCCCTTCCTTCACTGTGATGGCTCACCAGTCCTTCGGAAAGGTCCTCCCCCAGCCTCCTCATCCAGGAACGGGTCTCCTCGCAAGGCAGCACCCTGAGATTCTTCCTTCCGAAGCGGGCTCCAGCTAAAGGTGCTGGGCCCAGGGCTGAAGTTGCAGTCCCAGGACTAAAGATGCCTGGGACTGAGGCGTACGTGGCCCCATAGCCTGGAAGGCCACGCACTCTCTCTGTCACTCCTTCTCCTCCTCCTGGCTAGAATCATGGCATCCGCCCCTTTGTATCCTCTCCCAGCATGCACATCAGGCAGACTCCACCCACCGCACGGCTGCCAAGAGAGGACACCAAATCGCCACTCCAACACCTGTGGTTCAACCCCGAGTACAAATGACAGCACCACCCATACTGCTTAGGGGAACTGCAAGCCAGGTGAAGCAGCAGCAAGGCAGAGTCCTGTAATTGAAAAAAACTTGAGCCAACAATCACTCAAGCCACCCCTAAATTTGGCATAACATAACCTTAATTTAGGACCCCGCTACATAGTGTTTATATTGGTTATGGCAAGAGGGAAAAAAAGGGAGGGGGGGGAGAAGATGGAAGGGGGAAGAGAGAGAGAACTGGGGGGGGGAGGGAGGAGAGAGAGAAAGAGAGAGAGGAGGGGGCAAGGGGGAGAGAGAGAAAGGAGGAATACAGAATACATCAGAAAGTACAGAGAGAATATAGAGAGGACCATTGTAGTAAATGTCTCTTTCTGTGCACATTCTCCAGATTACCTTCACCTGAATGCATTCTTCTGCTTTTCCTGCTCATTTCTCCTCCTTCACTGCCCCCTCCCCAGTCCCCACAGCAGCTCAGTTCTTTCTCCAGGCTCCAGTACTCTGTTCTTCTCAATCAAAGGTGGAGGCTTGAGAAAGGGGCAGGTTACATCAGCGCCCATTGGCTCAGTAAGCAGCAGGAGGTGGAGCTGTTAACTCTTTCTTGTCCTGTGGCTTGCAGGCAGACGTTCCTATAGTATGAGGCTGATGGTTCCTTTCTGCTGCTTCTATAGTCAATGACAGGACAGGAAGGGGGAAGCTGCAGGGCGCTCCTATACACACAAAGCCACTAGAAATGAGGAGCTGCAGTGTCAGGACTGTGAAGCTGGAGAGGAGGGAGAGCACAGCACACCTCCCGGCTCCTTTCCCCTCTCCTGCAAGGCAGCCTATTTTGAAAATAATCTAGGGGGACACCACTGCCTAAACTCCTCTCTCCCTTTGTGCACTGCAGTCAGTGCCTGACCCTGTGCCTCACATGTTTCTTGTGCACGTCGGAGAAGGAGGTGGGCGGAGCTAAGCAGTGGGCGCAGAGGAAGAGGAAGTTAAATCCTCCTCGGCTCTGAATGCTGGTCTCTGCTTCTCTCCTCCTCCTGATGTCATTGGTTGATAGACGCGAGGCGGGCCGTGGCTAGCAACCAGTTTGGGCAGTGTGCCAGGGGCCAGTGGTAAAAGACCTAAAACAGTCTCCGCCGGCCAGGATCCCACCCCAGGCTGACAATGAGTAACAGTGGCGATACCAGGGCCATTTTATGAAGAGATCTCTGTAAGTGCCTTGCTGCCCAGCCACTCAGGAGCGCCCCCTTCATATGGCTCCCATGGCACTTGCCATATCTGCCATACCCTGGATACGCCACTGCATGTATTAAGGAATTTCCCCCACTGTGGTGGTGGCAGTAGCTCCCACCACTGTCAGAATAAACTGATCAGTGGCTACAGCCACTGATCAACAAATGTTTTCCAGCATGTCCCCTTGACTGAAGCCAATCAATTGATTAACTTCTATGGAGCAGGAAAGACCTTGCACTGATTGAAATTCGGCGGTCTCTAATGAACTGGATGAATTTCAATCCATCTCTGATTAGCTTTACCTTTAAAGGGGTTGTAAAGGCATTTTTTTTTTTTTTTAAATAACAAACATTCCATACTTACCTCCACAGTAAGTTTGTTCTGCACAGAGTGGCCCCGATCCTCGTCTTCTGGGGTCCCTCGGCGGAAGCTCTCTCCCAAGGTGGTCAGCTTGTGGGCGCGCTCCCGTGTAATACAGTGTCGGCTATAGCCGCAAAGTGTATCACTTGGCCCCGCCCCCCGGAGCGCCGCGTCATTGATTAGATTGACAGCAGTGGGATCCAATAGCTGCGCTGCTTTCAATCTCCAATGAAGAGCCGCCTCAAGCTGGGGGAAACCATTGCGGAATCGAGCCCACGGAGTTTCGCGCCTCAAGTAAGTAAAACGGGGGGCTGGGGGGCCCGAGAGTGGGATGCATTAAGGTGAAAAAACACAAAGCTTTACAACCCCTTTAAGTCTTATTATTCACATACAGATCTGAGGATAATGATGGAACATTCCATAATTGCCAAGCACTGAAGCACTCAGACTGATCAAGGGTCAATACAAGTGGTTGTACCATAAGGGCATTTCCTTCCTGACCATTCAGTACTTATTTCAGATACCTCTCGGTCTTGAATATTGTTTTGGGCCATGCACACCCCAGTTAGTGATAATAGTAGTGGGTATAAAAGAAAAAATTTGCGCTAGGTGCAAATTATTAAAGTGCAATAAATGAATAAATCCCTAAAGAAAAACCTGCTGCTAAACACCAAAAAAAACCTTGATATAAGGTACAACAAATATAAATATACAAAAAGGTGTAGCGCTGGATGAGCAAAACTGTGTATGGCTATACAGTGAAAAAATTATAAGAAAAAGTATCAAAAACATGAGTGAATACTACAAATAAACAATTTAAAGTTCATGTGTGTCAGTGAAAAATATATGAAATCTTCTCCTCTATTTAAAGATGATAAGAGTTCTACAGAGTGCAGGTATCCAATGAAAATCATAGGCAAAATGCTCCAACACTTAGTAAAGATCCCGCCACCAAGGTGAAGAATGAAGGCTTACCAGACAGCCTGCGACCACCCTTCTCAGGGGGGTCAAAACAGTCTCAGTAGAGTGATGTTTTTACTCCATGGAAGGCAGGATGATTCTACAGGAACGCTTCATCCACAATGGGAGAGTCTCCAGAGACGTTGATTGAACACCTGACCAGAACTGGGAGTAGACACACTCTTGGCAGATCAGAGTGGATGTTCCTCAGTAAGTAGGATAAAATCCAAAAGAGAAAGAAAAACTTTCCATCGTGTAGCGTTCATCCATAAAAAAGGGGTTTATTTTCACAAAGTATGCGATACAGAACCTCAAAGTAACACGTCCTGAGATATTAAAATGCTGGTTAAAAAACTCCTTGCAAGGAATAAAAAGCTCTGTATTCTGTCAATCAAACGACCGTTCGCGCGTGTGCAATGCGTGCACGTGTCGCCCTACGTCGTTTCGTCAAATCTGACGTCATCAGGGGCACTATCAGACTCTCCCATTGTGGATGAAGCGTTCCTGCAGAATCATCCTGCCTTCCATGGAGTAAAACATCACTCTACTGAGCCTGTTTTGACCCCCCCTGAGAAGGGTGGTCGCAGGCTGTCTGGTAAGCCTTCATTCTTCACCTTGGTGGCGGGATCTTTACTAAGTGTTGGAGCATTTTGCCTATGATTTTCATCGGATACCTGCACTCTGTAGAACTCCTATCATCTTTAAATAGAGGAGAAGATTTCATATATTTTTCACTGACACACATGAACTTTAAATTGTTTATTTGTAGTATTCACTCATGTTTTTGATACTTTTTCTTATAATTTTTTCACTGTATAGCCATACACAGTGCAAATAGTAGAGTATGCCTAAAATTACTTTTTTGACTAAAAAGCATCCCATGCCTGAGCACCTGTATATTGTAACAAAGTTTGACAAACTCTCTCTTTTCTTGTTCATACATCCCGGGACACAGAGCAGCATAGTCATTACTATGTGGGTTATATAGAATTACCTTCAGGTGCTGGCACTGGCAACTTCCAAAACAGGAAGTACCCTCCCCTATATAAGCCCCTCCCATCCGGGAGCACCTCAGTTTTTTGCCAGTGTCTAAGGTGTTGGCCAAGGTTAACATGTATTCATCTGGGCTTGTGTACAGGTTCTCTGGGCCTTACTTAGCAAGCTATTCCGGATCCGACCAAAAAAGCTTCATAGCTAAACGGTCGGTACCCGGGCCTTGCAGAGAAGAGCAGGGTTTTGCCTGTAATGCCTCTCTTAGGAGGGCTGGACCCTGGGATCCAGAGCTCTGGTCATACCCAAAACCAAGAGGCTATCTGAGCAGGGTGCTATACAGGTCCAGGGGAGTGGAATCCTTGGGAACCCGGTCCCTGAAGGTCTAGTACAATGCCTGCCGTGAGAGGTGAAGTTTGGGCTTCTGTGGACCAAACAAAGTCCTGCGGCGGGGAAAAGGTAAGTGGGGGCCCCTCAGGAACTTGGTTCTATTGAGGGGACCCCCAAGCCTAATATGTCTTTCTGCCTGTTACCTAAGGGTATTCCCGCTAATAGCTGTATATGCCTAAGAAATCCTAGAAATGTCTTTTCATAAGGAAGTTTTAAAAACTGTAAACCTAGAAATGTTTTTCATAAAGGGGGTTTTAGTAAAAAAAAAAAAAAGACAAAGTGCGGTACCTGTGTTTGTCCACTAGAGGCCGCTGTGGAACGTCTTTTTTTCTTGGGACTATTCCTTCCATGGTGAAAGTCCAGGCAGATGAGTGAGCTCTCTATCAGGGAAGCTGCATTCCTCTGTCATGCTGCCAAGTAGTTTCCTTCCATCCCCGAGTCCTGGTGAAACAGGGACCCTGGCTCCTCTCCCTACATGGCGCCAAGAGCGCACACGTGCACGCGCGCACGCGCACACACGCTTTCTTTTTATAAGATTTAGCTTCAAAAAAGGGGGCGGAGCCTGGCGGGTGACGCGCTCTGTGCGCCCAGCGCTTCTGCGCATGTGCGGGCGTCCCAGCAAGATAAAAGGACTCAGTCCACGCTGCTTGCTATGGACACAGAGCATGAAAAGGAGCTGGTAGCATGGTATAGGGGCTTACAGCGGGCGGTTGATACAGGCATCCCCAGAAAGACGCATTAGTAGACACCCACTGATGTACATAGCAGCAAATTGCATTAGACTATTTCAGTAAAGGGGTGTATTGCGGCTGGAATACCTCAGCTTTGAACTAAGGAATATGCCGCCTAAAAAACTCCGAGATATACCTCTCAGGAAGTGTAGGGGGTCTCCATCGGGCTCTGAGGATCTGGAGCAGTCATCTGCACCTTCCTCCCCTGAGAAATCAGAGGTTAATACCCATAAGGAACCCCCGGGAGTGCCAGGTACTGCGGCTGTCCTCAGTCCACCTGCTCCTGCATATATAACAGAGGAGGTTTTTGCCTCAACTCTGGAGGGATTGGAGCAGAGATTGGCAGCATTGATCGCTTCTTCTCTACAGGAAAGAAAGCGTGCCAGATCTCCATCCCCTCCATTAGAGTGCCTGTTGGCAGAGCAACAGTCCCAGGAAGGGACTGACCTACCTGAAGGGGATCAGGAGGAGGTTAACTCTGTTTTTGAGGAATCGACAGTAGATGAACCATTTTCAGCATCACAGACTGAAAGATTGTGGGTCCAGACCCTAACTGAGATGGTTCGATCTGCATTTAAAATGCCTCTTGTTGAACCATCAACTACTGCTGTCTCCTCGTTGGGGTCGCTAAAAGCTCCCCAGATTAATTGCTCCTTTCCAATTCATCCATTATTGGAAGGACTTATATACCAGGACTGGGAACATCCTGATAAACTATTTGTTCCACCTAAGAAATTTCAGGTGATCTATCCCATGGAGGAAAAATTCACCCAGAGATGGAATGTTCCTACGGTGGACGCAGCCATTTCTTCTGTGAACAAATCACTGACATGTCCAGTAGATAATGTTCAAATGTTCAAAGATCCAGTAGATAAAAAATTGGAATCTTTATTAAAATCTGCTTTTTCCACAGCAGGGGCTGTTACACAGCCAGCAGTGGCAGCTATTGGGGTCTGCCAAGCTTTAAAGGATCAAATGAAAATGGTTCTGAGGGATTTGCCAGACCAGCAGGCCCAGGCTCTGGCTGATCTGCCTAGAGCATTATGCTTTGCGGTTGACGCCATCAAGGATTCTATCCATCAGGCCCCCCGCCTCACGCTGTCTTTGGTACATATGCGTAGGCTTCTGTGGCTCAAGAACTGGTCTGCTGAGGCTCCCTGTAAGAAGCTCTTAGTTAGCTTCCCATTTCATGGAGAACGCCTTTTTGGCGAAGACCTGGATAAATATATCCAGAAGATTTCCAGTGGTAAAAGTACTCTCTTACCAATTAAAAAGAGGTCTAGGGGTCCGTCTTTTAAGAGGACTACCTCTCCTATCCCTGGGACGTCTGCTACTAAGCAGTTCCGACGGCCTCCTCGGTCAAACTCAGGAGGTAAAAATCAGGGACAGTCACAGGGTAATAAAAAGCCCTGGATCCGAAGAGGTACTAAACCAGCCTCCAAGTCAAACCTCTGAAGGGCTGCCCCCACTCAAACGGGTGGGGGGAAGACTTCAGTTGTTCACAGAGACCTGGCGGGAGACGATCAAAGACAGATGGGTGCTCTCCGCAGTAACTCGGGGATACAAGTTGGAGTTAAAAGAGTCTCCTCCTTCCCATTTTATGTGGTCAGGCATGCCAAAAGACCCTCTGAAAAGAAGGTGTCTCCTAGTGGCGTTAGAACAACTATTGCTCCAAGGAGTAATTATGGAGGTTCCTATGGAAGAGTGGGGGTTGAGTGTCTACTCAAACCTTTTCACAGTCCCGAAACCAAACGGGGACATAAGACCCATATTGGACCTAAAGAGTCTAAACAAATTTCTAAACGTCCGGTCCTTCCGGATGGAGTCGATCCGATCGGTCACCGCTGCCCTACAGGGGGAGGAATGGTTAGCCTCGATCGACATCAAAGATGCTTACTTGCATGTTCCCATCTTTCCAGGTCATCAAAAATTTCTACGCTTTGCAGTAGAAGGGCGCCATTTTCAGTTCAGAGCCTTACCATTCGGTCTGGCCACAGCACCACGAGTGTTCACAAAAATTCTGGCCCCACTGTTGGCCGATCTAAGTACACGAGGTGTAATGATAATGGCATACCTACACGACCTGTTGTTGATGGGCCACTCAGTTGCCAAGCTAGAAGTGGTAATTGTCGATACAATCAAGTATCTAGAATCTCACGGTTGGGTCATCAACCTGGACAAGTCAGCCCTACAGCCAGTGAAAAACCTGGTATATCTAGGGCTACGGCTAGATTCAGACCAGAGGAAGATTTTCTTACCTCTAGACAAGGTATCCTCTCTGAGGGGCTTGGTCCGTCTGCTTTGTGCAAAAAGACAGCCGTCCATACGCCTGTGCATGAGGCTGCTAGGAAAGATGGTAGCATCATTCGAAGCTGTGCCATACGCCCAATTCCACTCAAGGAATTTACAGAGGGCCATATTGTCAGCCTGGAACGGAAAGATTCAGGCTCTAGACTTCCCGATGGCTTTGTCCCCTTCCGTTCGGAAGAGTCTCTGCTGGTGGTTGATCCCCCAGAATCTCCAGAAGGGAAAACCCTTCAGTCCGATATCCTGGAAGGTGGTCACTACAGATGCCAGCCTTATAGGCTGGGGGGGCAGTACTGGAGCAATGGTCTCTCCAGGGCAGATGGTCAAATGTAGTAAGAACCCTGCCCATCAATCTCTTAGAGATACGAGCAGCCCGGTATGCCCTAGTAGCCTGGACATCCAGACTCCAAGGGTCCCCTGTCAGAATCAATCAGACAATGCCACAGCAGTGGCATATATCAATCATCAGGGAGGCACCAGGAGTCGTGCAGCCCAGAGGGAAGTAAGTCACATCCTGGAATGGGCAGAAAAGCATGTCCCATGTATATCAGCTGTCTTCATTCCAGGGGTGGAGAATTGGAAGGCGGACTTTCTGAGTCGCCAACAGTTATGCCCAGGGGAATGGTCCCTTCATCCCGAGGTCTTCCGAGCAATATGTCAGCGGTGGGGAACACCGGATGTAGATCTGCTAGCATCCAGATTCAACGCAAAGGTGGACAGATTTGTCTCCCGGACAAGGGATCCCCTCGCTTGCGGCGCGGATGCTCTGATGTTCCCTTGGGATCAGTTCAGACTGATATATGCATTCCCTCCGCTACAATTGTTGCCTCGACTCCTTCGCAGAGTCAGGTTGGGAAAGAAGCCGGTGATCCTGGTGGCTCCAGCGTGGCCCCGAAGGGCCTGGTACGCGGAGATCATCAAAATGTCTGTGGGGAGTCCTTGGACCCTTCCACGTCGACCGGACCTGCTTTCGCAAGGACCGATATACCACCCTTCCTTACTAACTCTAAGTTTAACGGCCTGGCTATTGAATCCCACATCCTAAAGAAGAGAGGTCTCTCTAACTCTGTGGTATCAACTATAATCAATGCCAGGAAGCCTGTATCCAGGCAGATCTACTATAGAGTTTGGAAGGCGTACATCACTTGGTGCGAGGCCAGAAAATGGCATCCACGTAAGTACGTTATAGGCAGAATTCTGGACTTCCTGCAGTGGGCTGTAGACAGGAAGTTTGCCTTAAGTACTATCAAGGGCCAGGTTTCGGCCTTATCAATACTATTTCAAAGGCCCCTGGCTATGCATTCACTTGTCAAATCCTTTATGCAGGGTGTGACTCGTATTATTCCACCGATTAAAGCTCCCATATGCCCATGGGATCTAAATTTGGTTCTGTCGGTTCTGCAGAAGCAGCCATTTGAACCTTTGCGGCACATTTCCTTGGTTCTGCTCACCAGAAAATTGATATTTTTAGTAGCCATATGCTCGGCTAGAAGAGTGTCGGAATTAGCCGCCATGTCCTGTAAAGAGCCATATCTGGTTATTCATAAGGACAGAGTAGTATTACGCCCTCACCCAGCCTTTCTTCCTAAGGTGGTATCGGGGTTTCACTTGAACCAGGATGTGGTTCTTCCTTCTTTTTTCCCCAAACCAAGCTCGGTAGAGGAAAAGTTATTGCATTCTTTGGATGTAGTAAGAGCAGTTAAAGCTTATCTAAAAGCCACTGCTCAGATTCGTAGAACGGATTCTTTGTTTGTTCTGCCGGAAGGCCCCAGAAAGGGTCAGGCAGCATCAAAATCCACTTTAGCCAAGTGGATTCGACAGGTCATAATACAAGCCTATGGCTTGAGAAGTAGACCGCCTCCGTTCAAAGTTAGGGCGCACTCCACGAAAGCAGTTGGAACTTCATGGGCAGTGCATCACCAGGCCTCCCTGGCTCAAATTTGTAAGGCCGCAACATGGTCTTCAGTGCACACGTTTACTAGGTTCTACCAGGTGGACGTTAGAAGTCAGGAGGATGTCGCCTTTGGGCGCAGTGTGTTGCAGGCCGCAAAAGATCCTCATGCCTGATAGCGCCCAGCTTATGTATGGTGTATCCCCCCCCTCATTTGGCATTGCTTTGGGACGTCCCACATAGTAATGACTATGCTGCTCTGTGTCCCGTGATGTATGAACAAGAAAGTAGGATTTTTAAAACAGCTTACCTGTAAAATCCTTTTCTTGGAGTACATCACGGGACACAGAGCTCCCACCCCTCTTTTGGGGACACGTATTGCTTTGCTACAAAACTGAGGTGCTCCCGGATGGGAGGGGCTTATATAGGGGAGGGTACTTCCTGTTTTGGAAGTTGCCAGTGCCAGCACCTGAAGGTAATTCTATATAACCCACATAGTAATGACTATGCTGCTCTGTGTCCCGTGATGTACTCCAAGAAAAGGATTTTACAGGTAAGCTGTTTTAAAAATCCTACTTTTCTAGGACGTATATGGTTTACTGTATCACCAATGATCAGAAATACTTGCTTTTACCTCAGTGTAATGTGTGGTTTTTGTTCCCCCTTGCAACAAGTTAAGTTGTCATTATTTAACAAGCTTGTCCATCTGGTCTCATGGTTGCCCTA
Organism: Rana muscosa; assembly: GCA_029206835.1. Lineage (NCBI taxonomy): Eukaryota > Metazoa > Chordata > Amphibia > Anura > Ranidae > Rana > Rana muscosa. Next base: position 927,978,191 of record CM055116.1, on the reverse strand, counting down.
GATGTAGCACTAGACATAAAGGTACTAAAGTGTTGCTCTTAGTCATTCTAAAAAGGTTACAGGGGTAAATGAAAACCCACTGTGCTTCTGCTTTGATTCTTTACTTTTTTTTTTTAACCATAACATTTTCCTGGAACACAGACACATTCTAATGACCTGTAGAGTAAATGTCAGAGCTGGAAATGAGAAGACAGTGAATAATAACTGCTCAAATGATTTGCTTTGTTTCTAGACAACAGCAAAGCTATCAAAAGACTGACTCATGAGACAAACTGATTCACTTACTGATGTACTGTGAACTTAAGGCATTAGGTCCTGTGCTACCACACAGGGTGCCAAAAAGTAGTTTCAGAGAAAATAGTAGAAGAAAGTTGTATGTTGAAAAGAATGACAATTTCAAAGAAAACATTTAGATCATTATGGTGATTAAAAAGCATTGCAGCAAGTTATAAAATACACAACTCTTATGCCGTGTACACACGATCGGTTTTACCGATGAAAACAGTCCGATGGAATTTTCTCATCAGACAAACCGATCGTGTATGGGCCCCATCGGTCTTTTTTCCATCAGTGAGAAAAAATAGAACATGTTTTAAATTTATCCGATGGAAAAAAAAACTATAGCAAATTCCGATCGTCTGTGTGGAACTCCATCGGACAAAAAACCCACGCATGCTCAGAAGTATTGAACTTCATTTTTCTCGGCTTGTTGGAGTGTTTTACGTCACGGCGTTTGGGACGGTCTGATTTTTGACTGATGGTGTGTAGGCAAGACTGATGGAAGTCAGCTTCATCGGAAAAATCCATCGGATTAGAATCCATAGGAAATCCCATCGTGTGTACAGGGCTTTACTCTGAGTCTCTGACAATAGAAGCTTAAAGCAGAAATTTAGTCAGCAAATCAATTTTGTACCAAAAGGCAGATCATCTTTTTATATTTAGATCATTTAATGTCGTGAACTCCAAAAACTCCACCACCACCCCCCCCCACCATATAAAAGTGTAAGAAATTCTGTATTAACCCTACAGAAAAGACAGTGCACAGTCCACATGGGCTTTGCTGCTCAACTGCAGACAGGAGGCAGGAAATTTCTTATACAGAGAGAAGACATAGAGTTTACCATAGAGCAGTGGTTCTCAACTCCAGTCCTCAGGGCCCACCAACAGGCCAGGTTTGCAAGATAACTGAAATGCATCACAGGTGATATAATTTGCTGCTCAGGGATTGCAGTATTCTAGTCTGCATCTCACCAAGGTAATACTTAAAATCTGGCCTGTTAGTGGGTCCTGAGGACAGGAGTTGAGAACCACTGCCATAGAGCAACTACAAACTTAAAAACACTGCCATCTACTGGTTTGAGAATATACAGTGGGTATAGAACAGAATATCCCCCCTTTAAAATAATCACATTTTGTTGCTTTGCAGTCTGAAATGAAGACAGATATAGTTTTTGTTTTATCCAGCTGTATTTACCAGTGCAACTTATAACATCCAAATGACAGATATAACACCAACATGTCAGAATTTTTTTTTAATCAAAAACAGAATCACTGAGTTGGAAAAAGGGTCACCCCCTTATGTCAGTATTTTGTTGGATCACCTTTTGCTTTAATTACAGCCTGTAGTCTGTTGGGATATGTCTCTACTAACTTTGCGCATCTAAACTTTGCAATATGGGGTGAGCTAGGGACAGTGCCGATCCTGACCTCCCCGGGGCCCTAAGCAAAATTCTGCTAAGGGGCCCTCTACGGTGGCAAAAAATGGGTGTGGTTTACGTGAAATAGTGGGCGTGGCTTACGTGGGCATGGCTCGGAGGGGGTGTGGTTAGAGTCTGAGATGAATGAGGGATGGAGGGAGAAAGAGAGAAAGAAAGAAGGAGAGAAAGAAAGAAAGAGAGAAAGAAAGAGAGTGAAAGGAAGAAAGAGGGGTGGAGGGACAGCAGGCCCAGATCCTACACCACAATAGAAATGTGTGTATTCCAGAAAGTTTAACAAATCAGCAGATAAAGATACTCCAAACACCTGGTGTTAGCGCTTCAATCATCCCGGCACCATGGTTGTTATGGTGTCAGGATGATTGAAGCGCATTATTTCTATTATTACATTGTAATATAGAATGAAATTATTCAACTCACCATAATGCCGAATCAGTGGAAGCCCTGAGTCCCTTCTTACACCAGGCATTCCCAGCGGAGTCCCCCTTACAACAGGCCTTACCAGCGGAGTCCCTCCTTACACTAGGCTTTCCCAGCGGAGTCCCCCCTTACACCAGGCCTTCCGAGCGGAGTCCCCCTTACACCAGGCATTCCCAGCGGAGGCCCCCCTTACACCAGGCATTCCCAGCGGAGGCCCCCCTTACATCAGGCATTCCCAGCGGAGGCCCCCCTTACATCAGGCATTCTCAGCGGAGTCCCTCCTTACACCAGGCATTCCCAGCGGAGGCCCCCCTTACACCAGGCATTCCCAGCGGAGGCCCCCCTTACATCAGGCATTCCCAGCGGAGCCCCCCCTACATCAGGCATTCCCAGCGGAGCCCCCCCTTACATCAGGCATTCCCAGCGGAGCCCCCCCTACACCAGGCCTTCCCAGCGGAGTCCCCCCTTACACCAGGCCTTCCTAGCGGAGTCCCCCCTTACATCAGGCATTACCAGCGGAGTCCCTCCTTACACTAGGCCTTCCCAGCGGAGTCCCCCCTTACACTAGGCCTTCCCAGCAGAGTCCCCCTTTACACTAGGTCTTCCCAGCGGAGTCCCCCCTTACATCAGGCCTTCCCAGTGGAGTCCCCCTTACATCAGGCCTTCCCAGCGGAGTCCCCCCTTACATCAGGCCTTCCCAGCGGAGTCCCTCCTTACACTAGGCCTTCCCAGCAGAGTCCCCCCTTACACCAGGCCTTCCGAGAGGAGTCCCCCTTACACCAGGCATTCCCAGCGGAGGTCCCCTTACACCAGGCATTCCCAGCGGAGGCCCCCCTTACATCAGGTGTGATGCCCCAGCAGCAGGGACTCTCTCCGCCGCCATTACACAGAGTGGACAGTGTAAGAGCCGGCCGGGTGGCTGCCAATAGAAATTAAGCTGCGGCGCCGCCCACCCCCGCCCCTTCCCACATCATTTCACTCACAGACAGACATCAGTGGGGCGGGAGGTGGGCGGTGCCGCAGCTCAATTCCTATTGGCAGCCACCCTCCTCTTGGTCTACAAGAAAATGGCGACCGGCGGAGACATTGTCTCCGCCCGGCCTGCGGACCTCAAACGGCGGTGGCGGTGAAGATTCGGAGGCCCGAGTAATTACTCGGGGCCCTACGCAGCTTGCGTAGCAAGCATATAGGGCGGATGGGCCCTGGCTAGGGAGTAGTCAGAAGGTGGTGTTGGAGGCCAAGCTGTCCCTTTTCCCTACTATTTCTTATATTTTAAAGAGCCATGTCGATCTAAATTACAATATGTCCCCTTCACCCACCCCATCCTCTGGCCAGTGTCTGATGTCTGGTCTGGTGGAGGACTTGGTTTCATACCACTAATAATCCAAGTTGTTAGGTGAACCCGAGTGTATACCTAATTAAAGGTATGGAGATCCATACTCAGTGGTTTATCACAATTTATAAATCTTCTTAGGCAGAAATATGGTTATTCCATGTGCCAATTTTAAAGCACACCTGTACATTTTTAGGAAAATCTATGTGTCATCCTACCTCCTTTAGATCTCATATCTCATAAACAGGGATGAGCCGAACACCCCCCTGTTCGGTTCGCACCAGAACCTGCGAACAGACAAAATGTTTGTGTAAACTTTAGAACCCTATTAAATACAATGGACTCGAACATTCGAAATCTAAAGTGCTAATTATAAAGGCTAATATGCAAGTTATTGTCCTAAAAAGTGTTTGGGGACCCGGGTCCTGCCCCAGAAGACATGTATCAATGCAAAAAGAAGTTTTAAAAACGGCCGTTTTTTCGGGAGCAGTGATTTTAATAATGCTTAAAATGAAAAAATAAAAGTGAAATATTCCTTTAAATTTCGTACCTTGGGGGTGTGTATGATATGCATGTGAAGTGGCGCATGTTTCCCGTGCTTAGAACTGTCCCTGCAAAAAATTTCATTTTTGAAAGAAAAAAAGTCTTTTAAAACTGACTCGCGGCTATTAATGAATTGTCGGCTCCCGGCAATACATACAAAAGTCATTGATAAAAAAAAAAAAAAAAAAGCGTGGGGGTTCCCCAGAATTCAATTACCAGGCCCTTCAGGTCTGGAATGGATATTAAGGGGAACCCCGCCGCAAATTTAAAAAAAAATTGACGTGGGGTTCCCCCAAATATCCATTCCAGGCCCTTCAGATCTGGCATGGATTTTAAGGGGAACTCCACCCAAAATTTTAAAAAAATGGCGTGGAGTCCCCCTAAAAATCCATACCAGACCCCTTATCCGAGCACGCAACCTGGCCGGCCGCAGGGGAAAAGGGGGGGACGAGAGAGCGGCCCCCCCTCCCTCCTGAACCGTACCAAGCCACATGCCCTCAACATGGGGAGGATGTCCCCATGTTGATGGGGACAAGGGCCTCATCCCCACAACCCTTGCCCGGTGGTTGTGGGGGTCTGCGGGCAGGGGGCTTATCGGAATCTGGAAGACCCCTTTAACAAAGGGGACCCCCAGATCCCGGCCCCCCCCCTATGTGAATTGGTAAGGGGTACATTGTACCCCTACCATTTCACGAAGAAAGCGTAAAAAAATGTTTAAAAAAAACACACAAACACCTTGAAAAAGATTCCAGCGGTGAAATCCAGTGTCCCGCGGCGATCCCGATGTCCAGCGCTGTCCTTTATTGGTTGTGCCTGAGCGGACCTGATGGGGAACTCCCTCTCAGTATTTTAAATGTATAGACCCGCCCCTTCTAAAGTTCCCCATCAGGTCCGCTCAGCGGACCAGATGCGGAACATGAGAAGGGGCGGGTCTATACATGTATTGCCAAAGTGAGAGCAGTTCCCCATCAGGTCCGCCCCCTCGGTATGTCGGACCCGCCTACGTCATTGGCTTGAGCGGGGAACTTCCTTCACTATGTAAATTTAAGTGAAGGAAGTTCCCCGCTCAAGCCAATGACGTAGGCGGGTCCGACATACCGAGGGAGCGGAACTGATGGGGAACTTTAGAAGGGGCGGGTCTATACATTTAAAATACTGAGAGGGAGTTCCCCATCAGGTCCGCTCAGGCACAACCAATGAAGGACAGCGCTGGACATCGGGATCGCCGCGGGACACTGGATTTCAGCGCTGGAATGTTTTTTTTTTTTAATTATTTTAAATAAAGGACTTTTTCAAGGTGTTTGTGTGTTTTTTTTAAACATTTTTTTACGCTTTCTTCGTGAAATGGTAGGGGTACAATGTACCCCTTACCAATTCACATAGGGGGGGCCGGGATCTGGGGGTCCCCTTTGTTAAAGGGGTCTTCCAGATTCCGATAAGCCCCCCGCCCGCAGACCCCCACAACCACCGGGCAAGGGTTGTGGGGATGAGGCCCTTGTCCCCATCAACATGGGGACATCCTCCCCATGTTGAGGGCATGTGGCTTGGTACGGTTCAGGAGGGAGGGGGGGCCGCTCTCTCGTCCCCCCCTTTTCCCCTGCGGCCGGCCAGGTTGCGTGCTCGGATAAGGGGTCTGGTATGGATTTTTAGGGGGACTCCACGCCATTTTTTTAAAATTTGGGGTGGAGTTCCCCTTAAAATCCATGCCAGATCTGAAGGGCCTGGTATGGATATTTGGGGGAACCCCACGTCAAATTTTTTTTTAATTTGCGGCGGGGTTCCCCTTAATATCCATTCCAGACCTGAAGGGCCTGGTAATTGAATTCTGGGGAACCCCCACGTTTTTTTTATTTTTTATCAATGACTTTTGTATGTATTGCCGGGAGCCGACAATTCATTAATAGCCGCGAGTCAGTTTTAAAAGACTTTTTTTCTTTCAAAAATGACATTTTTTGCAGGGACAGTTCTAAGCACGGGAAACATGCGCCACTTCACATGCATATCATACACACCCCCCAGGTACGAAATTTAAAGGAATATTTCACTTTTATTTTTTCATTTTAAGCATTATTAAAATCACTGCTCCCGAAAAAACGGCCGTTTTTAAAACTTCTTTTTGCATTGATACATGTCCCCTGGGGCAGGACCCCGGTCCCCAAACACTTTTTAGGACAATAACTTGCATATAAGCCTTTATAATTAGCACTTTAGATTTCCCCCATAGATTTTTCGAATTTGCAGCGAACACCCCAATTTGTTCGCTGTTCGGCGAACGGGCGAACAGGCAATGTTCGAGTCGAACATGAGTTCGACTCGAACTCGAAGCTCATCCCTACTCATTAAGATCTCATGTACAGCACAATCGCGACTTCTGGCTGTCCCAGGTTGATTTAAAAATGTTTTATGTGGCTGCGCTCTAGCACGCAGATGAGTATACATTCCCCATAGGGATGAATGGGAAAGCCCAACTCAACTCTCCAATTTATCCCTAAGGAGCCTTCACACGCACCTCCATGCTGGAGCACAGAAAATTAAACATAAACACTTGCAGCATAGCATAATGTTGGCATTGCACTAAAGGATCATACTGCTTTTGAGGACTGATGTTTCATACTGTATATTATCTCAGGGGGGAGTTTGAGGAACTCATAGAAAAGGCTAGGTTCACACCTTTGAGCTTCCATTTTCATTAGTTTTTTTAAATGTGCTTTTCAATGTGCATTTTAAACATACATTGATGTGCATTTTAATGAGTTTACATGCACCATGCATTTTTTATATTACCAATTAGAAACTATTTAAACTTGTTACCAGTGGCTGACAATGCATTCAAAATGCATCATATGGTACCATTGACATCTATGGACCTACAAACACATGAAAGCGGACAAAAAACTGGACCTTATCTTTTTCAAAAGAGTATATCTAAACCATTGCCTTTGATGACAGTTGTGTTTTAGCGCACACAGTAAAATGCAAATGTGTGAATGGAGCCTTTTTTTAAAGTACAAAATATAGTTCTTGTTACAAAGTACCGTATGTAGCGACCTCACCCCTCTCACCCCTTCTTCTTCTCAGCTTGTTGTTTCGTCTAGGGGGGAATATGGGAGGAGGGATGCGATACACCACAGCCCATGTCCTCTTTTGGATAGAGGTGAAGGCCAGAACCTATTTTACCATCGGGTCGTGTGCATAACCCAGAGCCAAGTCTTTTCTGTAAATGACCCCCTCTGCTCCCAGTAACTGGAGTTCCACACCACTGAAAAGGTCCAACTCGTATTTATTCTCCAACAGCAATAAATTGTCATTTAGCACAGACAGGTTGTGACCAAAGAACAGTTCAGTATAGGTGAGGAGTAGGTTGAGGCACAATCCTTAGATAGAACCAACCATTGTGGTGTCGCCAACGGTTATGGCGTACAGTCGCTGCCACCGACTGTGTAGAACAGAGAATGAATTACCTTCACTAAGCGCAGCCCCTGTCAGAGGGAAGACATCCGTCCAAGAGATTTACCAGAGGCCCAGCCGTCACCAACAATGCTGCACCGGACTGTTCGGAGGGGTTACGCTCCCTGGCCTCCTCATCTCAGACTCGGGCACCCAAGGCTTTAGGGCCCCCTCGTATTCCTACACCCTTGCGGGACCCAGTCGAAGGCACTGGGCCCCAGGCCTCCTCAATAGTACCTCACCCCAGGCTAAAGGTGCCTGGGATGGACTCCATCTCCCGCTCCGGCCAGGTCAAGGGCACCTTGGCCTGGAACTCCGGAACACCGGCACCCAGCCTGAAGGTGTCTGGGCGCGACTCTGCCCTCCGACTCTGAACCCCGTGTTCGGGGCGTCCGCCCCCCCCCCTTTATCTCCTCTCCCTCATCGTCACCGCAGGTTCCCCGCCCTGTGGTACAGCCACCGGAAGAGGAGAAAAAGGGTACGGTAATGCAGTAAGGGCTCAACCGCGGCCAAGTGCGACAGCGCCACCCACAGGCCGAAGAGAACCTCACACCACAGAGTCCTCCATGAACAACAAATGGTCCCAAATTCCCTATCAATCAGTGCATCTGGGTTACACTACCACCCAGATGCCTCCCCTAAATTCAAATACCCGCTACAAGTATATACTCGAGTATAAGCCGACCCGAATATAAGCCGAGGCATCTAATTTTACCACAAAAAACTGGGAAAACGTATTGACTCGAGTATAAGCCTAGGGTGTGCCTCACTTTGCCTCACTGTGCCCATGCCTCACTGTGTCCATGACTAGACTGACGTGTAACATGGGAGTCTATGGAAGGGGTGCCCGGATTTGAAAAATCGGTGCTCCCTGACCGTAGGTCCCCTAGACAAAAAACTTTGCACACGTATAGAGGAGAAATGGGGCTACATGTGTGCCAAGTACGGCTCCCCAAAGTCCAGTAGATTGACCGGTACTGGGTCCCCAAAGTCACCGGAGAAATTACCGCTTAACATGGGAGTCTATGGAAGGGGTGCTTGGATTTGAAAAATCGGTGATCCCCGGTCGTAGGTCCCCCGGACAAGAAACTTTGCACACTAGCAGAGGAAGAATGGGGCTACATGTGTGTCAAGTACTGGCTCCCCAAAGTCCGGTAGATCCTGGCGCAAAAAGGTGACTCGAGTATAAGCCTAGGGGGGCATTTTCAGCACAAAAAATGTGCTGAAAAACTCGGTATATACGGTAAGCGTATGTCAATTACATATATACTTCTGTTTGTGCACCTAAATTATTATTCTTTGTCTTTTTTCTAAATTTTGAAAGGTGAATAAAAATTCAACTACACTTACATTTTGAGAGATTACATAATAATTGAATTCGATTTTTGTGGATCATAACAAAAAATGGAAAACCTAATTTTACAAGTTCTTTTATTTTTGTCTTAGAGAAATGGTAGATGTGTACTCTGTTCTGAATTTTTATCATGCAGGCAAAGCAAGCATCTCTGATGACAAGATGAAAACACAACCTGCTGTTTAATTCCCTATGGAGAAAGATCATCCAGAGAATGTCTTTTTATGCTCCACCCTAGTTATACTGACATATTAATGTCACCTTATCTATAGCTCACCATACAATGGAACAGAGGTTCTCAAATTTTGCTGTATTTATTTAAAACACTTGAGTCGATGTATATTTTATAAAAGTGTATATATATATATATATATATATATATATATATAACCATATATATCTATATCTATATCTATATCTATATCTATATATATATATATATATATATGAATATTTGAGAGGAACACCAATCTCATTTGTGCAACCAGTCATAAACATGCGACCCCTTGGGCTCAGCAGCATTTGCTGAAGAAATGCAGACAAACATTCACATCAGTGTAATTTGCAGCTATGGATTGCAAAGGTGGGCTGTCTTGAAAGGCATTAATTTATTCTATGCCCGTCAGCTGTCAAGGTGAGCCTACACCCACAACAGTATCTGCAATGACAACAATGTGAATGTCAGAAGTTCTAAAGCAAAAGTTCCCTGATAAGATCTATGTGTCACAATGTCCTTGGCCTTATATTTTTAGCATTGTTGTTAGTGGATGGCTTATTTTTCTTCTTCTCGTTATTCTTTCTATGCTTAACCCAAAATTGATTGTTGTCAATGCCCTTTTTTAACTGGCAATATCTTTGCATCTGTTATTTTTTAAGACTTTTTCTTTAGGCTGGATTCACACTATTGCGATTTCCCCGCATCCAATTCGCAATAGCAGGAGATTTTGACCAGCTCTCTATGGAGCCGATTCACATATCTCCGCTGCGGCTCCAGTGTGAATTTGGACATGTGAAGATAGCGTGAACCCAGCCTTAAGAGTACTAGCTTATGAAATTGCTTTCTTTGCTGCTGCTTTACCTAGTTGTCCAGTTGCAGTGGCGGCTGGTGCTCAAAATTTTTGGGGGGCGCAAACAAACTGAAAAAAAAAAAATCATCAATTGCCGCCACTGTGCCCATTAAACGCAGCCACTGTGCCCAAACGCCACCAGTTTGCCCCCTCAAATGCAGCCAGTTTCCTCCCAAATACAGCCAGTTTGTCCCCAAATACAGACAGTTTTCCCCCAAATACAGCCAGTTTGTCCCCAAATACAGCCAGTTTGTCCCCAAATACAGACAGTTTGTCCCCAAATGCAGCCAGTTTGTCCCCAAATGCAGCCAGTTTCCCCCCCAAATACAGCCAGTTTGTCCCCAAATACAGCCAGTTTGTCCCCAAATACAGCCATGTTCCCCCCCAAATGCAGCCAGTTTGTCCCCAAATGCAGCCAGTTTCCCCCAGCCCTGCACTTACCTTCCTCGGGTCAGCGCCGTCCTTCTTCCGTCCTCGATGTCTTCTCCCGCCCTCAATGTCGCTTCAGCCAATCAGGTTACCGGTAACCAGACCCGGTGAACCTGATTGGCTGAGACGCCTGTCAGTGTTAACCAAGGAACGCACCCCCGGTGCGTCCTCTGGTTAACTATTCGGAAGCCGATTACAGCCCTCAGGCTGTAATCGGGAAGCCTATCAGAGCCGCTGGCTCTGATAGGCACTTCCAAACACCAACCAGCCGCTGGTATTCAGATGGCCGGCGCTCAACAGGGGGCCGGCCATCTGAATAGTGGGCGGCAGCGACAATACATAGGTTCATGCAATGCATGAACCTATGTATTGTTGTGAGTGACGGGCACAGGAGAGAGAGGGGGTGGCGCTTCTGCGCCCACTATGGACGCACCGCCACTGTCCAGTTGGTTCATCTTTGCAAATTAAGCAAAGGCTTCGGTAAGTACCGTACTTCTGCAGCTAGCCATTCTGCTGAGTACATCTTTCAGGCCATGCTATAAATACTAGGTGTTCATTAGAAATGAGTGATGAGCAAGTTCTTTAACTTGGAAGGTTTTACCCCCTTCATGACCAGGGCATTTTTTGCTACTCAGCACTGTGCTACTTTAACTGGCAATTGTGTGGTCATGCAATTTAGATTTTTTTTTATATTTTCTACTTTCTGTTATAAAATGTATCCAATAAAGAAATCCAAAAATCAAACTTGTTCATACATTAGGCCAAAATGTTTTCTGCTATATGTCTTTGGTAAAACAAAATTCCAATAAGTGTATATTAATTGATTTGTGTGAAAGTTATAGCATGTACAAACTAGGGTATATAAGCGACTTATAGTGGGACTGTGATAGGGACTGTGATAGGGTGGCAATCTGGCACTGGCTGGGAGGGTCACTTACTGACACTGATATCGCTAGTGACACTAATACAGTGATCGGTGATAATACTGTACACTGACACTGTACTAATGACAATACATGAATACATTTACTTACTAATCTGGCTGTTTTTTCTCCCTGCTTTTCAGGGAGAAGAAACACCCAGATCACTGTTCACTGTACACAGAGTTCTGTGTGATTGGACACAGCCAATCAGCAAGTTTTAAGCTGAAATCATTGGCTGAAATCTTCTGCCAAACCCTTTCTGTGTCCAATTACAGCATGGGTCGGCAAGGGGCATGCACATGCGCTCCCCAAACCCAGAAGCAAACTGACAATGTACATGTACGTTGCTGTGCCTGCACCTGCCGTCCACTCGCAATATATTTACTGTGAGCAGTCGGCAGGATGTTAAAGTCTCATGTGTACAAAGATGACTAGTACTCACAAATGGCTTTTCAGCACTCAGTCATGTACATTTTCTTTCTCTTGTTACATATGGAGAAGAGGCTAAATTAGATATACAGGAGTGAATGGATGTAAATCTCTGGCCAGATTTGCACGAGGCGTCATGTAAAAATGAAATCAAGGTATGAGAATTTTTACATGGTTACATTGGTAAAGCTTGCACCAATATACAGTCAGGTCCATAAATATTGGGACATCGACACAATCAAGAACACTCTCCAGTAGGTAGGTGTATGTGTGTCAAAGTCAACAATCAAGAGAAGACTTCACCAGAGTGAATACAGAGGGTTCACCACAAGATGTAAACCATTGATGAGCCTCAAAAACAGGAAGGCCAGATTAGAGTTTGCCAAACAGTTCTGGAACAACATCCTATGGACAGATGAGACCAAGATCAACTTGTACCAGAGTGATGGGAAGAGAAGAGTATGGAGAAGGAAAGGAACAGCTCATGATCCAAAGCATACCACCTCATCAGTGAAGCATGGTGGTGGTAGTGTCATGGCGTGGGCATGTATGGCTGCCAATAGAACTGGTTCTCTTGTATTTATTGATGATGTGACTGCTGATAAAAGCAGCAGGATGAATTCTGAAGTGTTTCGGGCAATATTATCTGCTCATATTCAGCCAAATGCTTCAGAACTCATTGGACGGCGCTTCACCGTGCAGATGGACAATGACCCGAAACATACTGCGAAAGCAACCGAAGAGTTTTTTAAGGGAAAGTAGTGGAATGTTATGCAATGGCCAAGTCAATCACCTGACCTGAATCCGATTGAGCATGCATTTCACTTGCTGAAGTCAAAACTGAAGGGAAAATGCCTCAAGCAGGAACTGAAGACAGTTGCAGTAGAGGCCTGGCAGAGCATCACCAGGGATGAAACCCAGCGTCTGGTGATGTCTATGCGTTCCAGACTTCAGGCTGTAATTGACTGCAAAGGATTTGCAACCAAGTATTAAAAAGTGAAAGTTTGATTTATGATTGTTAATCTGTCCCATTACTTTTGGTCCCTTAAAAAGTGGGAGGCACATATACAAGCTGTTGTAATTCCAACACCGTTCACCTTATTTGGATGTAAATACCCTCAAATTAAAGCTGAAAGCCTGCAGTTAAAGCACATCTTGATTGTTTCATTTCAAATCCATTGTGGTGGTGTATAGAGCCAAAAAGATTAAAATTGTGTCGATGTCCCAATATTTATGGACCTGACTGTAAGTATGCATATGACATACCTGTGGGATCCCCCTGGAAGCTGTAAATCATTGCATAAGCCACCTCTACTACAGTGATCCCCTCTAGCTTTCGGGTCCCATGCTGAGCAGCTGCACTGTGAACACAGAAGGCCATTTGCTTGGTGCAGGGGCCATTCGGGAAACACTGTGAACTTTTCCAATTAATGTAAAGCAGTTTCTAATTGAACAAGGGGGAGAAGTAGGGCAATGATGTCAAGATCTCCATCTTGTCCAATCATAGAACAATTTGTATTCATTGAGAAAATGCTAAATGTTCTCTGAATGCACATACATAATTACATTGGTCCAAACTGGACCAATGGAACTATGTAAAACTGACATACTTGGAATTCAGCTTAAACTACAGTTGTAGTACACTAGAAAATGTTCTATTGTCGTTTCTTTTGCATTATTAATTGCAGAAATGATGCTGCTGTCTTCCACACATTTCTGTGACATCTTTTTCTTGGTAAATTAAAACGTAAGCATGAATATGGAAACAACAATATAATAATGCTAATATATATTAATATGTTTATTGAAAGTACACTGACTGAGCTCCTAATGAAAGGGTGGTTGGCCATGGGGTTGCTAAACTATTGTTTAGAGCAGTGGTCTCCAAACTGCGGCCCTGGGGCCAGATGCGGCCCTTTGCTTGCTTTTATCTGGCCCTCGGAGCACTATTTTCATCCACCGATAACAACAATGATACCAATGAAGGGGCAGAATTCCTCCTAATGATGCTAACAATAGGGCCCAATGACACCAATGATGGGGCTCAATTCCTCCCACTGACACCAAAGATGGGGCTTTGTTTATTCACGCTGGCATCAGGATCTTTTCTACTCTTAATGGCTGCAGTCCGGCGCCTGTTAAATCCAAAGCACAGTAAATTGGCCCTTTGTTTAAAAAGTTTTGAGATCCCTGGTTTAGAGTTTACTATGCTATAATCATGGTGCTTAATCTGTATAAGGCCTCATGCATGCTGGACATTATAAAAACGCCACATTGCCATGTTAAAAACATGAGCTTTTCCTTGTTTCTCTGCTTTTTTGCATTAGCGTTTTCCACTTTTTTTTTAGCAAGGTTTTTAGCAAGAAAACACAAGCTATGTGATCATACACACTCAAAAATGCCAGTTAGCCACGTTTTACCACATTTTACCGCATTAGAGCATTTTTACAGCTCAAAAACTCCTCTCAAAACCCACTAGTTCTGGGGGGTTTTTCCAGCCAGAAAATGCCCCAGCCAAAAAACACTAATAACAGCCTATGTGTGAATGGACACAGAGGATAACATGCTGGGGAGTTTTACTGGCTGTAGAAAAAAAAAGGGCAGAAGCCAAAAAACAGCAGCTGTAAAAACGTCCAGTGTGCATGAGGCCTTAGGCTGGGTTCACACTAGTGCGAATTGGATATGGATTTCTCCCCTGATCCAATTCGCACAGCAGGAGATTGTGACCGGCTTTCTATGGAGCCGTTAAACTGTGCAATTTGCACAGGAGCCCTGTGCGTCTTTTGGTCTGTTTCAGCTCCGAATTCAACCAAAAATTTGGGCTGAAATCGGACCTGAAACAGTGACCGAGGACGCACTGGACTACTGCTGTGAGCCGCTGCATGCTCATATATGAACCCAGTCTTATTCCGTGTACACACGATCGGACATTCCGACAACAAAACCGTGGATTTTTTTCCGACGGATGTTCGCTCAAACTTGTCTTGCATACAACACGGTCACAGAAATGTTGTCGGAAATTGCGAACGTCAAGAACGTCAAGAACGTGACGTACAACACTACGACTAGGAGAGAAAAATTAAGTTCAATGATTCCGAGCATACTTTGAATTGATTCCGAGCATGCGTAGAATTTTTGTGCATTGAATTGTGTACAAACTGTCGGAATTTCCGACAACAACTTTTGTTGTCGGAAAATTAGAGAACCAGCTCTCAAATTTTTGTTGTCGGAAATTCTGACAGCAAATGTCTGATGGAGCATAAACACAACAAGCTCACATCGAACATTTGTTGTCGGACATTCCGACCATGTGTACGCGGCATTACACTTAAACCTGTATTGAGTGAAATAAGGCCATTTTCTTACAAGGGTGTTATTAATTTGACAATTTTTTTTTTACTTTGTTTTATAGTGTGTGTTTTTGTTTTTTTACACTTGGGAAGACTTCACCAGTATGTTGTGGTAATATGCACTAAAAAGATGCATTTAATTTCCTGTATCTGCAATGTAAAACACATGAAACACTTTTCTGTCATTCTTTGTTTGTCCGGGTGACCATTGTCAAAAAGAGATCCAAAATGTTACAGTTGTAAAGTGGGGACACTTGCTAAGAGGGGATTTTCCTTCACTTTCAAGAATTTTCCACTCAGTTTGTGTTTTGTCTCCAGGACTGGAAATAAAAAGGAAATAACCCCAAATGGGACACAAAAAGAAAAAAATAGGCTATCTGGGGTGTTAAACTTTCCTTACTTTATCCAAAACTGATACAGCATGTTGGCTTTGTATACAATTTCATGGGCTTCAACTCCAAGGGGCACAATCCTATATTTTTTTTTTTATAATAGCCAGGGTCTGCATTTGTGTTAAAGTTCTACCATTAAATGTGAACCTACCATTTCTTGCTGAAAATACTAGTTACCTGGCTATCCTGCTGATCCACTGACTGCAGCACTTTCTAAGCCACTAACCTGGAGCAAGTACACAGATCAGGAAAATTTGAGAACTGCCAAAAGTCCTTATAGCATGCTTATTCTGTGGAATTTACTTTACTACACAGTCACACGTTCAACCAGCCTTTTCAGAAGAGGCAGCCACCATGTTTTTTTTTAATGACCTGTTTACTACAAATGCATTTTATATCTTTGGGACTTTCATTTTATTGCCATTTGCAATTTGTTTACAAGGCAGACTATGATGGCTGTTTTAGAACATGACAATCTAGCGAATGAAGTTTATTGCATACAACTGGCTATTACTTTTTTTCAATTGAGGCTATGCACTTAATATTGTAACAGTGCTCTAGTTCTGCAATTGTGTAACATTTTGTCATCTGCCTCCTCCACACAGGAAATGCTTTTTCTTAACTAAGTTATTAATGAAGAGCTGAAATTAGTCCCTAAACTCAGACCCATCTGTATTGGAACTGTGTCTGTCACTGGGACATTCTCTACAGAGAGCAGCATAGAGAGAGATTTGTGCATATAAAGCTTTCCTTTCCACAGCCTGTCTCTGGATTATGGCTGAGCAGAGTGCAATCTGTTTAGTGCATTAAGGCAACTGCTCCCAGGGCACCTTATTCATTTGTTTGTAATAAAGAACACATCTGTAGCACTGTACTGGCCTCTGGACAGCATTACTTCATCAGGGCTCGAGTGGAAGGGAGCCAAATGGGCGCTCTTGCATTGTGGGATGCTTTGATTTGAAAGCTGCCCATTCAGACGAGTGACGACGGGTCCACTTCCAAAACTACAATACAGTAAGGCTGTGGCATACCAAAGAATTAGTTTAATTTCTCTAAACACGTTTCTTCAGAAACTCCCATTAGAATAATATAAACCAGGCCCAGGTGCTGCATGAAAACCTTATCAGTCACTACCATAGCATCTTTCCACTTACATACCATAGCAACAAACTATCCAGGAAAAAATTATATTTCTCTACTAGCTTTGTATTACTGAACTTATCAGGTAGCAATGTACAAAAAACATTAAAGATAAAGGTAAAGCTCAGTAATTCAGCCAATGAGGTACTTCCACTTGTAATCTGTTATTAAGCCCAGGTTCACACTGGGGCTGTGGGAGTGAAGCCGTGCGAGTTCAGCTGAACTCGCACGATTTCACTCCTGCCTGTCAGTTCCGATTTCAGCTCGATTACAGAGACATCTGACACAGATGTCAATGTAAATCGCTGCCCAAATCGCAAAAAGTAGTACAGAAACTACTTTTCTTTTTCGTACATCACGGGACACAGAGCGACTTAGTCATTACTAATGGGTTATATAGATACCTTCAGGTGCTGGCACTGGCAACTTCCAAAACCGGAAGTACCCTCCCCTATATAAGCCCCTCCCATCCGGGAGCACCTCAGTTTTTTGCCAGTGTCTAAGGTGTTGGCCAAAGAGTAACATGTGTTTTCACTGGGCTTGCGTACAGGTTCTTTTACGGGCCTTAGTAAGCTGTTCCGGATCCCACCAAAAAAGCTTCATAGCTAAACGGTCGGTACCCGGGCCTTGCAACAGAAGAGCAAGGTTTTGCCTGTAATGCCTCTCTTAGGAGGGCTGGACCCTGGGATCCAGAGCTCTGGTCATACCCACGACCAAGATGTTTTCTGTGCAGGGTGCTATACAGGTCCAGGGGAGTGGAATCCTTGGGAACCCGGTCCCTGAAGGTTTAATTACAATGCCTGCCGTGATAGGTGAAGTTTGGGCTTCTGTGGACCAAACAGAGTCCTGCGGCGGGGAACAGGTAAGTGGGGGCCCCCAGGAACTTGGTTCTATTGGGGGACCCCCAAGCCTAATTTGTCTTTCTGTCTGTTACCTAACGGTATTCCCGCTAATATCTGTGTATGCCTGTAACTACTGGAAAATGTAAAATTTTAATAGTAGTCAAGAAAAAAAAAAAAAGAGGACCGCGGTACCTGTGTTAAACCACTAGAGGCCGCTGTGGTCCATTTTTTCTTGTCATGTGGATCTTTGGTTTTCTCAAGTCAAAAGATCCAGGCAGTTGGTAAGTTCTCGGTGGGAATCCACTTCCTCTGCTCTGTTGCTGCGCTCATCCACCGCACAGGCCCTCTGGCAAAAAAGGGCCCTGGCTCCTAGTCTCTGCTTGGTTTCGAAAAGGGCGCCAATGGCGCACGCGCGGGCGCGTGCACGCGCCTCCTATGAAAAAAAGGGGCGGGGCGGGTGGATGACGCTCGATGCGCGCCGCGGCACTTCTGCGCATGTGCAGGCGTCCCAGCATGTATAAAAGACACAGTACAAGTGTCAGCTGGATGCAAACAGAGCTAGCAACAAAACGGTGGCACACAGAGGCGGTTGATGCAGGCATCCCCATAGAAAGGCACTTTAGTGGACACCAGCTGGTATATAGCAGCAACTGTGTTAGACTATTACCAGCAAAATTGGTGTAGGACGACGGGAATACCTCAGCTTTGTGCTTAAAGGATATGTCGTCCAGACGCTCTGGAAATAAGTCTTCCAGGAAGCCAAAGGGGTCTCCATCGGGCTCTGAGGATATTGGGCATGCTTGTACTGCACCAATCTCCCCTGAAAATTCAGAGGTCAGTAGCCGTAGGAAACCCGCAGGAGTGCCTGGTGCTGCGGCTGTCCCCAGTCCACCTGCTCCTGTATATATAACAGAGGAGGTTTTATCCTCAACTCTGGGAGGATTGGAAGAGAGATTAACAGCATTGATCGCTGCTTCCCTGTCACAGGGAAAGCGCGTCCGATCTCCGTCTCCTCCTTCAGAGTGCCTGTTAGTGGAGGAACAGCCCCACACAGAGATCGACCTACCTGAAGGGGATCAGGATGAGGTTGATTCAGTTATAGAGGAATCAACAGTGGAAGAACCTTTCTCAGCATCTCAGGTTGAAAGATTATGGGTTCAGTCTCTGACTAACATGGTCCGATCAGCATTTAAAATGCCTCTGGCGGAAGCATCAACCACTACGGTTTCCTCGCTGGGGTCGCTGAAAGCTCCCCAGGCTGTCTGTTCCTTCCCAATCCACCCTTTATTGGAAGGGCTTATTTACCAGGATTGGGAGCATCCTGATAAAATATTTACTCCCCCCAAGAGATTTCCAGTGATCTATCCCATGGAGGATAAGTTCATAAAAAAATGGAGGGTCCCTACAGTGGACGCAGCCATCTCTTGTGTGAACAAATCACTGACATGTCCAGTAGATAATGTTCCAATGTCCAAAGACCCAATAGATAAAAAATTGGAGTCTTTACTAAAATCTGCTTTCTCTACAGCAAGCATGGTGACACAACCTGCAGTAGCAGCGATTGGAGTCTGCCAAGCGGTGAAAGATCAGTTGAAACAAGTCTTAAGGGACTTACCAGATCAGCAGGCTCTTGCCCTAGCTGACCTACCTAGAGCCTTGTGTTTTGCGGTGGACGCCATAAAGGATACGATCCAACAGGCCTCCCGCTTTACGCTGTCTGTAGTACATATGCGTAGGCTTCTATGGCTCAAAAACTGGTCTGCTGAAGCTCCCTGTAAGAAATTGCTGGTTAGCTTCCCATTTCATGGAGAACGCTTATTTGGAGAAGATCTGGACAAATATATCCAGAAAATTTCTGCCGGTAAAAGTTCACTCTTACCGGTTAAGAACAAGAGTAGAAGTCCTTCTTTTAAGAGGCCTACTTCTCCAGTCCCTGGCACATCGGCTGTGAAACAGTTCCGACGGCCTCCGCGGTCAAATTCAGGGGGCAGAAATCAGGGACAATCACACTGTAACAAGAAACCCTGGGTCAAGAGAGGTACAAAACCTCCCCCCAAGTCATGAAGGGTTGCCCCCACTCAGTCGGGTGGCGGGAAGACTTCAGTTGTTCACAGAGACCTGGCGGGACACCATCAGAGACAGATGGGTGCTCTCTGCAGTAAGTCTGGGATACAAGCTGGAGTTAAAAGACACTCCTCCTGCCCAATTTATGAGGTCAAATGTGCCAAGCGATCCCCAGAAGAGAGGATCCCTCCTTCTGGCACTAGAACAACTATTGCTCCAAGGTGTAATCATGAAGGTTCCCCTGGAAGAAAGCGGGTTCGGGTTTTACTCGAACCTTTTCACAGTCCCCAAACCAAATGGGGACGTGAGGCCCATATTAAATCTAAAAGGGCTAAACAAGTTCCTAAATATCAGGACTTTTCGGATGGAGTCGATCCGATCGGTGGCCACCGCCCTACAAGGGCAGGAATGGTTAGCCTCGATCGACATAAGGGATGCTTATCTGCATATTCCCATCTTTCCGGCCCACCAGAAATTTCTGCGCTTTGCAGTAGAAGGGCGCCATTTTCAGTTCAGAGCCTTACCTTTCGGTCTGGCCACAGCACCACGAGTGTTCACAAAAATTCTGGCCCCACTATTGGCCAATCTAAGAACACAAGGTGTAACGATAATGGCATATCTAGACGACCTGCTACTAATAGACCACTCAGTGGAAAAGCTGGAAGTAGCTATTCACAAGACAATCAAGTATCTGGAATATCACGGTTGGATTATCAACCGGGACAAGTCAGCTCTAAGACCAGTCAAAAGTCTGGAATACTTAGGGCTAAGGCTGGATTCAAATCAGAGAAAGATTTTCTTACCTCCAGAGAAGGTGTCGTCTTTAAAAGATTTGACCCACTTAGTGGGTACAAAAAGAAAACCATCCATATGCCTGTGCATGAGGCTGCTGGGAAAAATGGTGGCTTCATTCGAAGCAGTACCCTACGGTCAATTCCATTCAAGGAACTTGCAGAGGGCCATACTGTCAGCCTGGAACAAAAAAGTTCAGGCTTTAGACTTACCAATGTCCCTGTCCCCTTCCGTTCGCAAGAGCCTCCATTGGTGGTTGGTGCCCCAGAATCTGGAAAAAGGGAAACCCTTCAGTCCGGTTTCTTGGAAGGTGGTCACTACAGATGCCAGCCTCATAGGCTGGGGGGCAGTACTGGAGCAATGGTCTCTCCAGGGCAAGTGGTCAGAAGCAGAGAAGGCCCTGCCCATCAATCTCTTAGAGATACGAGCAGCCCGGTATGCCCTAGTAGCATGGACATCCAAACTCCAAGGGTCCCCTGTCAGAATTCAATCAGACAATGCCACAGCAGTGGCATATATCAATCACCAGGGTGGCACCAGGAGTCGTGCAGCCCAGAGGGAAGCGAATTGCATCCTGGAATGGGCAGAAAGATATGTCCCAGCCATATCCGCGGTTTTCATCCCAGGAGTGGAAAATTGGAGAGCGGACTTTTTAAGTCGCCAGCAATTATGCCCGGGGGAATGGTCTCTTCACCCCGAGGTTTTCCAGGCAATATGCCAGCGGTGGGGATGCCCTAGTGTTCCCTTGGGATCAGTTCAAGCTGATATATGCATTCCCACCGCCACAATTGTTACCGCGATTAATCCGCAGAATCAGGGTAGAAAAGAAACCAGTGATTCTGGTGGCTCCAGCGTGGCCCCAAAGGGCATGGTACGCGGAGATTGTAAAAATGTCAGTGGGGAGTCCTTGGACCCTCCCACATCGTCCGGACCTGCTTTCGCAAGGACCGATATACCACCCTTCCTTACCAGCCCTAGGTTTGACGGCCTGGCTATTGAAGCCCACATTCTAAAAAAGAGAGGGCTCTCTAATCCTGTGGTATCTACCATGATCAATGCCAGGAAGCCGGTATCCAGGCAGATCTATTATAGGATCTGGAAGGCGTACATCACGTGGTGTGAGGCCAAGAAATGGCATCCACGTAAGTACGTAATAGTTAGGATTCTGGACTTCCTACAGTGGGCTGTAGATAGGAAGCTTGCCTTGAGTACTATCAAGGGTCAGATTTCGGCCTTGCCAATATTTTTTCAAAGGCCCTTGGCTTTGCATTCTTTAGTCAAAGCTTTCATACAAGGAGTGATGCGTATTAGCCCTCCGGTTAGTATTCCCATATGTCCATGGGACTTAAACCTGGTTCTGTCGGTTTTACAGAAACAACCGTTTGAACCATTGCAACACATTTCCTTGGTTCTTCTCACCAGGAAATTGATTTTCTTAGTAGCCATTTGTTCGGCTAAAAGAGTATCGGAATTAGCCGCCTTGTCCTGTAAGGAGCCATATCTGGTTGTCCATAAGGACAGAGTAGTATTACGTCCTCATCCAGCCTTTCTTCCTAAGGTGGTATCGAGGTTTCATTTGAACCAAGATGTGGTTCTTCCTTCTTTTTTCCCCAGACCTAGCTCGGTAGAGGAAAAGTTATTGCATTCTTTGGATGTAGTAAGAGCAGTTAAAGCTTATCTAAAAGCCACTGCTCAGATTCGTAGAACGGATACTTTGTTTGTTCTGCCGGAAGGCCCCAGAAAGGGTCAGGCAGCATCAAAATCTACTTTAGCCAAGTGGATTCGACAGGTCATAATACAAGCCTATGGCTTGAGAAAGAGACCACCTCCGTTCAAAGTTAGGGCGCACTCCACAAGAGCAGTTGGAACTTCATGGGCAGTGCATCACCAGGCCTCCCTGGCTCAAGTCTGTAAGGCCGCAACATGGTCTTCAGTACACACGTTTACTAGATTCTACCAGGTAGACGTTAGAAGTCAGGAGGATGTCGCCTTAGGGCGCAGTGTGTTGCAGGCCGAAAAAGATCCTCATGCCTGATGGCGCCCAGCTTATGTATAGCGTATCCCTCCCCTCATTTGGCATTGCTTTGGGACGTCCCATTAGTAATGACTAAGTCGCTCTGTGTCCCGTGATGTACGAAAAAGAAAAAGGGATTTTTATAACAGCTTACCTGTAAAATCCTTTTCTTGGAGTACATCACGGGACACAGAGCTCCCACCCCTCTTTTTGGGACACTTATTGCTTTGCTACAAAACTGAGGTGCTCCCGGATGGGAGGGGCTTATATAGGGGAGGGTACTTCCGGTTTTGGAAGTTGCCAGTGCCAGCACCTGAAGGTATCTATATAACCCATTAGTAATGACTAAGTCGCTCTGTGTCCCGTGATGTACTCCAAGAAAAGGATTTTACAGGTAAGCTGTTATAAAAATCCCTTTTTTGAAATCAGGGCAGCGCCGCAGATGCGGCGTCCCACCGATTAGGACGGTGCCATTGCCCGCAATTTGCGGCAAATTTCGCCGATTTGACATGCGATTTGACATGTCAAATCGCATGTCAAATCTCACCAGTATGAACCAGGGCTTACACTGTTTTTTGATTAGTTGGTGAGGGCTACCACACACCCCTTGTCTTTGCCGTGTTTTAGCTATGGTGGTGCTGGAAATACAAATAGACACAGTGTTTATCAGTTATTCACGTATTAGAGTTGGTTTTAGTAGCAACTCTAGATTTAGAGCGCTGCACTATTTTGTATATATCTGTTTCATACTTTGTTTGTTTGAGTGTTAGCAGCTTTCTTTTTATATTTTGGTTTAGCGCAGTCATTTCACTTTTATATTTTTCACGTTTTGACATAAGTAAGGCTACATGAAGACGATAGGTTGATAGCAGAAAATATAACATTGATGAATATTTTATATACTTTGCATAAATCCTTCTCCTCCAGTGTAAAACACGGGGCTAAGTCTTTTATGGTGTGAGTGCATTTTTGTGGTTGGCCTATTATGTGAGTAAACTAAATTGCATGGAATTCAAATTGAATCTAAAATGAAGGCGCAAGCACTGAATTCATGGATTCCTTTACAGGTAGATATCACTGTACATTCCATGTGATGTGAGAGATGTACTTGATTAACATACATAGAAACTAGTGATGAGCCGAACACCCCCGGGTTCGGTTCGCACCAGAACCCGCGAACGAACCGAAAGTTCGCACGAACATTAGAACCCTATTAAATACAATGGATGCGAACGTTCGGATTCTAAAGTGCTAATTATAACGACTATTATCCATGTTATTGTCCTAAACAGAGTTTGGGAACCCGGGTTCTGCACCAGGGGACATGTATCAATGCAAAAAGAAGTTTTAAAAACGGACGTTTTCCGGGAGCAGTCATTTTAATGATGCATAAAGTGAAAAAAAAAAGTCAAATATTCCTTTAAATATTGTACCTGGGGGGTGTCTAAAGTATGCCTGTGAAGTGCCACGTGTTTCCCATGTTTAGAACTGTCCCTGCACAAAATAACATTTCTAAAGGAAAAAAAAAGCCATTTAAAACTGCTTGCGGCTTTAATGTAATGTCTGGTCCCGGTAATATGGATGAAAATCTTTAAGAAAAATGGCATAGCTACCCCATCAACCCCCCCCTACCCCAGCCCATTACCAGCCCCTTTGGGTCTTGTATGGATATTAAGGGGAACCCCGCACACAAAATAAAAAAGGCCCTATATACTCTGAACAGCCGTATACAGGTGGTGCATACAAGACAGGGACTCTAGGTTTGTTCTTATGTAGAATCTGTTTGTAATTTTGAACAGCTACATTGTTTAAGTGTAGCTCCAGGCCAAATACCTATTTTTTAAGCTTTTTGGAAAACATAGGGAAGGGTTATCACCCCTGTAACATTTTTTTTGCTGTCTGTGCCCCTGTTCAGAACATTTCACCTCACTTTGCGTCCCAATGACAACTGTTTTTGAAATGTGGTGTTTTTATTGAAACAAGGATTGGTGATAAAGCATCAGTAGAGAGGAGACACCTTTCTCCCATATTAATTCTTACAGGAGAGAATTTTCCTTCCAAGGGGTAGATTTCCTCTCACTTCCTGTTGTCTTCTTCCGTTTGCAAGTAGTAGTCGTTTGTAAGTTGGATGTTTGAAAGTAGGGACCTGCCGTATATACTCTGCAGAAATTGGCCCCTTAGGTGTTGGTGTTGGCACAACACTGTAAGCACTCACAGTTACTCTTGGTGGGTGCTGGAACGCCCTGCTGTCAACTATTATATCAGGAATTGTAATAACATATAATTGTTGAACAGTGGTAGTAAAAATTGGGCCTTTGATGGTGGTGCTGGTGCCACAACACTGTAAGGCCTGACAGTTACTCTTGGTGGGCGCAGCAATGGGCCCTGCTGTGAATTATTAGATCAATAATTATAATTGCATGCCCCTGTTGAACAGGGGCTGAAAAATTGGGCCTTTGGTGGTGGTGGTGGTGGTGTTGACACAACACTGTAAGGCCTGACAGTTACTCTTGGTGGGCGCAGCAATGGGCCCTGCTGTGAATTATTATATCAATAATTATATATGCATGCCCCTGTTGAACAGGGGCTGAAAAATTGGGCCTTTGGTGGTGGTGGTGGTGGTGATGGTGGTGCTGGTGCCATTACACTGTAAGGCCTGACAATTACTCTTGGTGGGCGCAGCAATGGGCCCTGCTGTGAATTATTAGATCAATAATTATAATTGCATGCCCCTGTTGAACAGGGGCTGAAAAATTGGGCCTTAGGCACTGGTGGCACAACACTGCAACCCCTCACAGATACTGTACTTGGAGCACAGCAATGAGGCCTGTTGCAAAGTATTGCATCAAAAATTGTAATTACACGCCCCTGTTAAACAGGGGCTGAAAAATTGGGCCTTAGCCACTGGTGGCGTCACCCATAAACCAAAATGATCTTCCAAGCTATCATCTTTAATCGTATCATTGAGTAGGAGGAGGAGGATAGCCAGTCAACATAACAGCACAGGCACTCAGCATCAGCATCAGTCTTGAAGGGATGTGACATTTTAAAATCAATTAGTCTGTTATATCAGCATCAGGTGTGTGGTAGCTGGTGGTGATCCAAGACTGGTTCATCTTGATGAAAGTCAGTCGATCAACCGAGTCGGTGGACAGGCGCACCCTGTGATCCGTGACAAATCCTCCAGCAGCACTGAATGTGCGTTCTGAAAGAACGCTGGATGCAGGACAGGCCAGTAGCTCAATTGCATACTGTGCAAGCTCTGGCCAGTGATCCATTCTCAAGACCCAGTAAGCCAGAGGATTTTCGGTGGGGAAGGTGTCCAAGTCTGACCTTGCCCCTAGGTATTCCTGCACCATGTATATCAGACGCTGGCGATGGTTGCTGGAACCGATCATACTTTGGGGCTGCGGACTAAAGAATTGTCTGAACGCATCGGTCAGACTGCCACCTTCCCCACCGCTCCTTCTTTGACTGCCCGAAGCCTCAGCAACTCGTTGTCCAGGACCAGGAGTTTGTAACCTCCCAGTCTCTGGGAACGCGTTGCACAGACCTTTCTGCAAGGCCTCCCGGAGTTGTCTCATCCTCTGCTCCCTCTGCGACGGTAACATAAGGTCCGCAACCTTACCTTTGTACCGTGGATCAAGGAGAGTGGCCAGCCAGTAATGGTCCCTCTCCTTGATCTGAAGAATACGAGGATTCTTCCGCAGACTTTGCAGGATCAGGGAGGCCATGCAGCGTAGGTTAGCTGAGGCATTTAGTCCGGAGTCCTCTGGGTCACTAAGGACGACATGATCCGCAGCTACCTCCTCCCAGCCACGTACAAGTCCACTGGTTTCTTGGGACTGTAAATCATCCCTAAAAGACTGCTGCTGATGATGCTGAGTGCCAGCCTCCACCTCCATGCTGACACAATCCTCCTCCTCCTCCTCCTCTTCCTGTGCGATGGGTGGGACAGAAGGAACACTGTCTGGGTAAAGGGGGCCTTGAGAGGCAAGGAAGTCCTCCTCTTCCTGCCTCTGTTCTGCCTCAAGTGCCCTGTCCATTATTCTACGCAGCGTGTGCTCCAACAGGTGGACAAGAGGTACAGTGTCACTGATGCATGCACTGTCACTGCTCACCATCCTCGTGGCCTCCTCAAATGGTGCCAGGACAGTGCATGCATCCCTGATCATGCCCCACTGGCGTGGTGAAAAAAACCCGAGCTCCCCTGACCCTGTCCTGGTGCCGTAGTCGCACAGGTACTCATTGATGGCCCTCTGCTGCGTGTGCAGCCGCTGCAGCATGGCCAACGTTGAGTTCCACCTGGTGGGCATGTCACATATAAGGCGGTTCTTGGGCAGGTTCAACTCCTTTTGCAGCTCAGCCAGGCGAGCACTGGCATTATAAGATCTGCGGAAATGCACACAGACTTTCCTGGCCTGCCTCAGGACATCCTGTAAGCCCGGGTACCTGCCCAAGAACCGCTGCACCACCAGGTTAAGGACGTGAGCCATACAGGGCACATGGGTCAGTTGTCCCTGTCGGAGGGCGGAGAGGAGGTTGGTGCCATTGTCGCAAACCACCATTCCTGGCTTAAGCTGGCGTGGCGTCAACCACCTCTCGGCCTGCCCCTGCAGAGCAGACAGGACCTCTGCCCCAGTGTGGCTCCTGTCCCCCAAACACACCAGCGCAAGCACGGCATGGCATCTTTTTGCCTGCGTACTTGCGTAGCCCCTTGAACGCCTACGGAGCACCGCTGGTTCCGAGGACAAACCACAGGAAGAGGCCATGGAGGAAGAAGAAGTGGAGGAGGTGGAGGAGAGAGGTGTGTCACAACCAGTAGTAGCATTTTGGAGGCGTGGCGGCAGAACAACCTCCAACACTACTGCACCTTGTCCTGCATCGTTCCCAGCTGCCAAAAGAGTGACCCAATGGGCCGTGAAAGAAAGGTAACGTCCCTGTCTATGCCTGCTGGACCATGAGTCAGCGGTAATATGCACCTTACCGCTGACCGCCCTGTCCAGCGAGGCCAAGACATTGCCTTCCACATGCCTGTAGAGAGCCGGAATCGCCTTCCGTGAGAAAAAGTGGCGTTTGGGAACCTGCCACTGAGGAACCGCACATTGCACAAACTCACGGAAGGGGGCCGAGTCTACCAACTGAAAAGGCAGCAGTTGAAGCGCTAGCAATTTAGTCAAGCTAGCATTCAACCGCTGGGCATGTGGATGGCTGGGAGTGAACTTCTTTCGACGGTCCAGCAGCTGGGGCAGGGAAATTTGCCTGCTAGAATCGGACGTCGGTGTACTGCTAGCAGAGTGGCCGCAAGTACTTGGCTGTGACACACCTAATTCTACACCTTCATTCCTCTCAGTGCAGGTTTCAGAGAGGACTGAAGGTATACTGGGGTTGGAGATCCCAGCTGATGCGGTGCAAGGAGAGGTCCGCTTTGTTCTTTGGTGTGGGTCTTTAAGGTAGGCTTGCCAACGAGCTGCATGGCAGGTCAACATATGTCTGATCAAGCATGTGGTGCCCAAGCGGCTGATGTTTTGGCCACGCGATATACGCTTGAGACATATGTTGCAAACAGCAGCTGTGCGATCTGATGCACTCGCCTCAAAAAAGGCCCACACCAAAGAACTTTTTGAATGATGGGCAGAGGCAGCGCCCTGCACAGGCGGAGCTCTGCGGTGTGATTCCGTCGGTGTGCTGCCCATACGCTGGCCACCCAAGGGCATCCTGCCTCATTGGAGATGTGCCTCCTCCTCATCCTCCTCCTCCTCCTCTCTCCTATTAGGCACCCACGTGGAGTCTGTGACCTCATCATCCCCTCCCTCCTCATCACTGGAGCCAATCTGGCAGTATGCTGCAGCTGCTGGAGCATGACTGCCAGATTGGTGTCCTTCTTGAGCATCCCCTCTCTCAGCTCTCACGCTACTGCCTTCCTCTAGCTGGGTATCATCATCAGATCCTTCGAAACGCTGGGCATCCTCCTGGAGCATGTACCCAACACTGTGCTCAAACAGTTCGGGGGACTCCTCAGGAGGAGGACATGGTGGGTCTAGGGAAGGAGTGACTAATGATGACATTGATACCAGAGAAGAGGACGCTTTGGCAGCTGATTTGCCAGTACCCTGAGCCTGGGTGAGAGAGGATGAGGAGGATGAGGTGGGCTTGGTCATCCACTCTACCAAGTCTTCGGCATGATGTGGCTCAACATGTCCAGCTGCCGAAAAGAAGGACAAGCGTGTCCCATGGCCATGTGCTGATGACAATGCACCGCGTCCACGACCAGCACTGTTGCCCCCAGACACAGAGCCTGCTTGCCCTCTTTTTTTGCCTCCTGACTGTCTGCCTCTCCTTGTTTGCCTTCCAGACATTTTAATGGATGGCCTGCAGGGAGATGGGAAAAACAGCAATAAGGGCTACCTTCAGGTGTATACTGTGCAGGAGGCTTAGCAACAAAGACACTGACACTGTCCCCTGCCTATCCTTCTCTGTCCCTAAACACAAGGATTTGCAATATTGTTCAGCAAGATTGGTTTAGCACAGAATAGCACACTGATAGTTTCCCTCACTGTCCTTCTCTGTCCCTACAAACAAGATTTAGCACAGAATAGCACACTGATAGTTCCCCCGAGTGTCCTTCTCTGTCCCTAAACTCAAGGATTTCAAATATGGTTCAGCAAGATTGGTTTAGAACAGAATAGCACACTGACAGTTTCCCCGAGTGTCCTTCTCTGTCCCTACAAACAAGATTTAGCACAGAATAGCACACTGATAGTTTCCACGAGTGTCCTTCTCTGTCCCTAAACTCAAGGATTTCAAATATGGTTCAGCAAGATTGGTTTAGAACAGAATAGCACACTGACAGTTTCCCTCACTGTCCTTTTCTGTCCCTACAAACAAGATTTAGCACAGAATAGCACACTAATAGTTTCCACGAGTGTCCTTCTCTTTCCCTAAACTCAAGGATTTCAAATATGGTTCAGCAAGATTGGTTTAGGACAGAATAGCACACTGACACTTTCCCTCACTGTCCTTCTCTGTCCCTACAAACAAGATTTAGCACAGAATAGCACACTGATAGTTTCCACGAGTGTCCTTCTCTGTCCCTAAACTCAAGGATTTCAAATATGCTTCAGCAAGATTGGTTTAGGACAGAATAGCACACTGACACTTTCCCTCACTGTCCTTTTCTGTCCCTACAAACAAGATTTAGCGCAGAATAGCACACTGATAGTTTCCACGAGTGTCCTTCTCTGTCCCTAAACGCAAGGATTTCAAATATGGTTCAGCAAGATTGGTTTAGAACAGAATAGCACACTGACAGTTTCCCTCACTGTCCTTCTCTGTCCCTACAAACAAGGATTAGCACAGAATAGCACACTGATAGTTTCCACGAGTGTCCTTCTCTGTCCCTAAACTCAAGGATTTGAAATATGGTTCAGCAAGATTGGTTTAGGACAGAATAGCACACTGACACTTTCCCTCACTGTCCTTCTCTGTCCCTACAAACAAGATTTAGCACAGAATAGCACATTGATAGTTTCCACGAGTGTCCTTCTCTGTCCCTAAACTCAAGGATTTCAAATATGGTTCAGCAAGATTGGTTTAGGACAGAATAGCACACTGACACTTTCCCTCACTGTCCTTCTCTGTCATTACAAACAAGGATTAGCACAGAATAGCACACTGATAGTTTCCACGAGTGTCCTTCTCTGTCCCTAAACTCAAGGATTTCAAATACGGTTCAGCAAGTTTGGTTTAGAACAGAATAGCACACTGACAGTTTCCCTCACTGTCCTTCTCTGTCCCTACAAACAAGGATTAGCACAGAATAGCACACTGACACTTTCCCTCACTGTCCTTCTCTGTCCCTACAAACAAGATTTAGCACAGAATAGCACACTGACACTTTCCCTCACTGTCTTTCTCTGTCCCTACAAACAAGGTTTAGCACAGAATGACACACTGACACTCTCCCTACCTATCCTTCTCTGTCCCTAAACACAAGGAATCCAGGAGTAGTAAAGGAAAAAAATGACACTGTCCCTGCCTATGCTTCTCTTTCCCTGCTCCGGAACACACTACACAAGGCCGCCGCGCTGGCGGCCTTTTATAGTGTGGGGCGTGTACTAAACCCCCTCAGCAATAATTGGCCACAGACATCCTGCCTGTGGCCAATCATTGCTCTCCTCGCTGCCGGCGCTGTGATTGGCCAAGCATGCGGGGTCACAGTGCATGCTTGGCCAATCACAGCGCCTGGATGACACTGCGATGGCGTAGTGCATTGTGGGCCGTTCGCGTCACTCGAATTTGGCGCGAACGGTCCAAATCGTTCGTCGAACGATCGAACAGCCGATGTTCGAGTCGAACGTATGTTTGACTCAAACACGAAGCTCATTTCTATTAGAAACCAGTGATGCATTTTTATCAGAATAGTCCTGATGATGCAATATTGATCTCCACTACATCTCCACTTTTCATACATTCCATACAAACTTCCAGCTGCACAAATTTTTGGCTACAGTATAACAGAACTTACTGGAGAGGTGGGCAAGGTTTGTCAAACTATCGGTACATTTAGGTGAAATGTGAAATTTAAATGTTTTGACAAACTGGGGACAGCCCAGGTGTCACTAAATTATATACCAAATTTTATACTAGTACCAGCTTCTGGTAGCTGAGTGGTAAAGGTCATTCTATGGAAGTTCTAGTTGGAGTAACACATTTTTCTGTGCACAGGAAAAACCCAGGCTCACTAAGTGGACCCTTTGATAGACTTTTCCTAGGAAATATGAAGTGAGCAGTGAGCAGGGTTAGGGTTAGGGTGAGGGTGAGGGTGAGGGTGAGGGTTAGGGTGAGGGTGAGGGTTAGGGGTAGGGGTAGGGTTAGGGGTAGGGTTATCCCTTTAAGAACAAGGCCAGGACCCAGGATTTGGAACAGGGACCTCCCCCAGAGGTCAAAGGTCAGAAGGCGGGTTCCCAGAGGTCAAAGGTCACTGGGCGTGGCTGCCCCACCAAAGTGTACCGCCTACCCCAACTAAGTCGGGGAATGAACAAGTCGGGGAAAGCGTCTAGTGACTTTTTTTTAGAACATCTTGTAGACAGTACATGATGCAATAACCAGAGTTTTTGTTATGTTGTTCTCATTAAAGTGAGTGCCTGATTTGCTGACCAAAATGTCAGGTTTCAGATATCCTTGTTTAGAGAGCTTGCTGTGTGCTGCAGGAAATCTCCAGGGGTTATTGGCCTATTGCACAGCCTGGAAGCTTCTGGTGGTATAGGAAATGGTAGAGGGATGTATATTGTGTGTGTGTGTTAGGCTAGCCATACATTATACAAATTTCTTCTACAACTTTCCTTTAGATTTACCAAAACCATATAATATGAGGTCAGACCTAAACACTTTCAATTTTGTATGCAATCAGGCAGGCCCTTGTACTATACCGTGTTTTCCCAAAAATAAGACCTACCCCGAAAATAAGACCTACCGTTATTTTCCAGGAGGGCTGCAATATAAGCCCTACCCCGAAATTAATATACAAAAAATGTAGCGCTATGCGTAATAACAATACAAGACACCCAAGTGCTCAAGGTGACTGGATCACAATGGATCTGATGATGAGTCCCAATATATATAAAAATACAAAAAACGAAAAAAAGTCTTTGATGACAAGACCGTGAATAAAGTTGAAACTGTCCAGTTCAAAAGTGGTGAATGTTCAAAGTATAAAGTGACTTGTAACGTGACCACCACCACATGAAAGGGAGGCTTACCAGATGGAATGGACCCTGTACACATACGTGTAGAGGGTCAAACAGGCTTAGTATGTATATATCCGTGCATATGAAATCCCAGCTGGCACTGCACACATATGTATCCGAGATCCAGACTCAAGGATGACACCAGATATCCAAGCCCAGTAGAATGATGAAAATAGCTCACATGGAAATCATGTAGAAGAAAGAAGGAGAGGGCACATAGCGTAATAACGTAAAGGATATTTAATAAATGTAGGTAAGTACACTTACATTGAATCCATGAACATAGCGCTTTGCTAAACACTCAGTGGCAGCAGTGGAGTCTCCCGACGCGTTTTGCAAAACCTTGCATCGTCTGGGGTCTTATTATATTATTATTATTAGTATATTATTTGCTGTTACTTTTTCCACAGGTATTGTAGCTGCTTTTATGTGTTAGCAGCGCGAATATTGTTTGTATTTTTATTTTTCTACCCCGAAATTAAGCCCTAGTTTAAAATGCTTGTAAAATCCTATAATCCACTCTATTACAGTAGAATATAATGTACAATGTGAGTGTTTCTGTAATATAATTGCGGGGAAGAGAGCTCCAGCGGGTCACAGAAGCGCAGAGCGGCGCTATAACAAAGGTATTTGGCACAATAATTTTACAGAAACACACACATTGTACATTATATACTACTGTAATAGAGTGAATTATAGGATTTTACAAGCATTTTAACTCTGTTCACACTGGGGATTCCTGTCAGGCAGGGAGAGAGAGGGGGAGAGAGAAGACAGCACATTACATGGTAAGACCTACCCCGAAAATAAGCCCTACTGTATCTTTTGTTGCCAAAATTAATACAAGACCCGGGCTTATTTTCGGGGAAGCACGGTATAGTTGAAGGTAAATCTAAAGGAAATTGAACAAAAAAAAAATGTATAATGTATAGCCAGCCTAAGGCTGTCCCACTTCACTAATTACTTAGATTTACACTGCTGCCACGCTAGCTGAATAATCTACAGGACCAGTCCCATACTAGCTGTACTGGTGGCTTTCAGAAACCTGGCAATGCCTTTGTAGATTTATTCAAGAAATAAAGTCAAAATCTTTCCATAAAATAGTTAAACATTTTTATTTACAAAGGTCTCTTGAGGATACAACCCCAGGTTCTATCTGACTGCGACTTGCAAACATTTAAGACACTTGATCCAAAACGTACCAAATGAGAAGCTTTTACATTTTGTGTTATCATGCACTAAAAATAGCCATGTTCAATTTTTAACTTTCAAAGTATGTGGTTAATGTGGTATACACTCCCTGTGAACTGCATATATTATAATCATTGAAATTCACTTAGCTTTTTTTTTTTTTTTTTTAGAACAGATGTTCACGTTTCAGCCGTGGGTCAGGTTTTTGTTTTTTTTTCTAAGCACATTGCTGAAGGTAACAGCTGTATGCATGACCCTAGACAGATTAACTCCATCGCTTGCAAGAGGAAAATAAACATAAACCCAATGGATTGGAATACCGTTCTAAAGAGAAAATCTGACATTTACAAAACAGGCACATACAGTACAACCCCCCTGGTTGTTCACAGTTTTTAGCCTTGCGATTTAAAGAGCTAAAGTAATAGATGTATTTCCATAAATAGCCAAATAACATAAATACTTCCACTTGTTATGTACAAAAGACATGGTGTTCTTTAAAAATCTGATTATATGTGCTAATGACTAATTGAATGATTCCTACCTCTGAAGTTTAATGAACTTTAAAGACAAATTTGATTATACAAAATAACTGTTAATAATAATAATAATAATTTATTTAAAAGTTTCAAGTATAGTTTGCTTCATAGGTTGCACAGGGAGATCTGCAACAGACAATTTATAGGAACATGTAGTGATTTTGTAAACATTTTCTTTATTTATAATTGTTCAGGACTAAAAAAAAAATATGAAGCATTTAGGTAATATAAATTATTGAAAATGAATACCGTATATACTCGAGTATAAGCCGACCCGAGTATAAGCCGAGGCACCTAATTTTACCACAAAAAACTGGGAAAACGTATTGACTCGAGTATAAGCCTAAGGTGAGAATGCAGTAGCTACTGTAAGTGGAAAAGAGGGTCAACAGTGCCCATTTGCATGCCTCACTGTGCCCATTTGCACACCTCACTGTGCCCAACATCACTGTGCCAACATCACTGTGCCCATTGAAACCTCACTGTGCCCAACATCATTGTGCCCATTGCAACCTCACTGTGCCCAACATAACTGTGCCCAACATCACTGTGCCCATTGCAACATCACTGTGCCCAACATCACTGTGCCCATTTCAACATCACTGTGCCCAACATTACTGTGCCCAACATTACTGTGCCCTTCATTACTGTGCCCATTGCAACATTACTGTGCCCAACATTACTCTGCCCATTGCAACATTACTGTGCCCATTGCAACCTCACTGTGCCACTCACCTGGAGGATGCAGGAAGCGTCCATAGGCCTGAGTGCAGAAGCCAGGAAAGGAGGGATGCAGCGCGGGTGGAGAGGCCGGGAGTACCAAAATGGCCGCCGGAGCCCGGGACTAGGCCGAAGCCTCGGTCTGGATTTGGGGCTGCCTCTGTGCGGGAGGGCACCGTTCCGTTCAGACCCCCGCCCGGTCGGAAGCCCATGAAGCAGGATCTGCGAGCGTTGAGGGAGCCAGACACCAGGGAGGCCAGGATACAGTGCTGGTGGAGAGGCCGGGAGGAGCAAGATGGCCGCCGGATCCGAAGACTAGGCTGAAGCCGCGGCCTAAAGTAGTGGCTGCCTCCGTGTGGAGGAGCGTTGCATCGTTCAGGTACACTGACTCGAGTATAAACCGAGGGGGGCATTTTCACCCTAAAAAAAGGGCTAAAAAACTCGGCTTATACTCGAGTATATACAGTACTTGAATTTTTGTATGGAGCTAGCGGGTTGTCACTTGTATCTTAGTCTCTCTTTACTGCTTGTTGAAAAATCTCTGTTGTCAACACATACAAGTGAATGATTATCAGTAGTGACTCATTCCAATATTGATTTGTGATCTGGTACACAAGGCGATGTACCATCATGCCTATATACTGTATATATATGTAGCGCTACTCCCGTAGGGGATGCTGTTAATAGCTGGTTCTCCCCAATTAGTACAGAGGCTGCCATTGCCCACAAGCACCAGTCCATACACACTGGCTAGAAATAACTCAGACTAAGGGATGTATTTTTCAATATTTATTGCTTAAAGAACTTTAAACCGGTTAGGGGGTTAGGGCATGGAAAATTCCAGAACACTTGCACAATAACAGGAGGACACGTTTCTCTAAGCTCCCATCTACAGATTCTGCTGTCGCTGAGGCCTAGACTGCAGCTTCTTGTCTCTCTGGCTATCTCCCAGGGACAACAGTCCCCCAGGAGAACTGTAACCCTCCCTTGAATGAAAATAACAATATCTCCAAGGCTTTAGACTATGTATCACCTCCCCAGCCACCTTATGGACACTCCTCATCAGGCCATAATAAATATTTAGGCTGGTCCTTTGAATCTTCCTCCCTAATGTCTGTAAGATTCTTCCAGAGGCAGAGGAAATAAATCAAATTCACAGCCTTTGAAACCCTAAACAGACCAGAACAAACAATCACTGCTCCCTTGTCTACAGAGGGAGCCAAAAAATAGGATTTTTATAACAGCTTACCTGTAAAATCCTTTTCTTGGAGTACATCACGGGACACAGAGCGACATAGTCATTACTAATGGGTTATATAGTTACCGTCAGGTGCTGGCACTGGCAACTTCCAAAACCGGAAGTACCCTCCCCTATATAAGCCCCTCCCATCCGGGAGCACCTCAGTTTTGTAGCAAAGCAATAAGTGTCCCCAAAGAGGGGCGGGAGCTCTGTGTCCCGTGATGTACTCCAAGAAAAGGATTTTACAGGTAAGCTGTTATAAAAATCCTATTTTCTTTTTCGTACATCACGGGACACAGAGCGACATAGTCATTACTAATGGGATGTCCTAAAGCAATGCCAAATGAGGGGGGGGATACACCATATATAAGCTGAGCGCTATCAGACATGAGGATCTTTTGCGGCCTGCAACACACTGCGCCCAAAGGCGACATCCTCCTGACTTCTAACGTCCACCTGGTAGAACCTAGTAAACGTGTGTACTGAAGACCATGTTGCGGCCTTACAGATTTGAGCCAGGGAGACCTGGTGATGCACTGCCCATGAAGTTCCAACTGCTCTCGTGGAGTGCGCCCTAACTTTGAACGGAGGCGGTCTCCTTCTCAAGCCATAAGCTTGCATAATGACCTGTCGAATCCACTTGGCTAAAGTAGATTTTGACGCTGCCTGACCCTTTCTGGGGCCTTCCGGCAGAATAAACAAAGTATCCGTTCTGCGAATCTGAGCAGTGGCTTTTAGATAAGCTTTAACTGCTCTTACTACATCCAAAGAATGCAATAACTTTTCCTCTACCGAAGTAGGTTTGGGGAAAAAAGAAGGAAGAACCACATCTTGGTTCAAATGAAACCTCGATACCACCTTAGGAAGAAAGGCTGGATGAGGACGTAACACTACTCTGTCCTTATGGATAACCAGATATGGCTCCTTACAGGACATAGCTGCTAATTCCGATACTCTTTTAGCCGAACAAATGGCTACTAGAAAAATCAATTTCCTGGTGAGAAGCACCAAGGAAATATGCTGTAATGGTTCAAATGGTTGTTTCTGTAGAACCGACAGAACCAAGTTTAGATCCCATGGACATATGGGAATACTAACCGGAGGACTAATACGCATCACTCCTTGTATAAAGGCTTTGACTAGTGAATGCGAAGCCAAGGGCCTTTGAAAAAATATTGACAAGGCCGAAATCTGACCTTTGATAGTACTCAAGGCAAGCTTCCTATCTACAGCCCATTGTAGGAAGTCCAGAATTCTACCTATTACGTACTTACGTGGATGCCATTTCTTGGCTTCACACCAGGCGATGTACGCCTTCCAGATTCTATAGTAGATCTGCCTGGATACCGGTTTCCTGGCATTGATCATGGTAGACACCACAGCATTAGAGAGCCCTCTCTTTTTTAGAATGTGGGCTTCAATAGCCAGGCCGTCAAACCTAGGGCTGGTAAGGAAGGGTGGTATATCGGTCCCTGCGAAAGCAGGTCCGGACGATGTGGGAGGGTCCAAGGACTCCCCACAGACATTTTTACGATCTCCGCGTACCATGCTCTTCGGGGCCACGCTGGAGCCACCAGAATCACTGGTTTCTTTTCTACCCTGATTCTGCGGAGTAATCGAGGTAACAATTGTGGCGGTGGGAATGCATATATCAGCTTGAACTGATCCCAAGGGAACACTAGGGCATCCGAGCCGCACGCTAGGGGATCCCTTGTCCAAGAGACAAACCTGTCCACTTTCGTGTTGAACCTGGATGCTAGCAGATCTACATCCGGTGTTCCCCACCGCTGACATATTGTCCGGAAAACCTCGGGATGAAGGGACCATTCCCCTGGGCATAATTGTTGGTGACTTAGAAAGTCCGCCTTCCAATTCTCCACCCCTGGAATGAATACCGCAGATATGGCTGGGACATATCTTTCTGCCCATCTCAGGATGTAATTTACTTCCCTTTGGGCTGCACGACTCCTGGTGCCCCCCTGACGATTGATATATGCCACTGCTGTGGCATTGTCTGACTGAACTCTGACAGGGGACCCTTGGAGTTTGGATGTCCATGCTACTAGGGCATACCGGGCTGCTCGTATCTCTAAGAGATTGATGGGCAGGGCCTTTTCCGCATCCGACCATCTGCCCTGGAGAGACCATTGCTCCAGTATTGCTCCCCAGCCTAAAAGGCTGGCATCTGTAGTGACCACCTTCCAGGAAATCGGACTGAAGGATTTCCCTCTTTCCAGATTCCGGGGAACCAACCACCAACGGAGGCTTCTGCGAACGGAAGGGGACAAGGACATTGGTACGTCCAGAGCCTGAACTTTTTTGTTCCAGGCTGACAGTATGGCCCTTTGCAACTTCCTTGAATGGAATTGACCGTAGGGTACTGCTTCGAATGATGCCACCATTTTTCCCAGCAGCCTCATGCACAGGCGTATGGATGGCTGTCTTTTTGAACCCACTAAGTGGATCAAATCTCTCAAAGACGACCCCTTTTCTTGAGGCAAGAAAATTTTTCTCTGGTCTGAATCCAGCCTTAGCCCCAAGTATTCCAGACTTTTGACTGGTTCTAGGGCTGACTTGTCTCGGTTGATAATCCAACCGTGATATTCCAGATACTTGATTGTCTCGTGAACAACCACTTCTAGTTTTTCCACTGAGTGGTCTATCAGCAACAAGTCGTCTAGATATGCCATTATCGTTACACCTCGTGTTCTTAGATTGGCCAATAATGGGGCCAGAATTTTTGTGAACACTCTTGGTGCTGTGGCCAGACCGAAGGGTAAGGCTCTGAACTGAAAATGGCGCCCTTCTATCGCAAAGCGTAGAAATTTTTGGTGGGCTGGAAAGATGGGGATGTGCAAATACGCATCTTTGATGTCGATCGAGGCTAACCATTCCTCCCCTTGTAGGGCAGTGGCTACCGATCGGATCGACTCCATCCGGAAAGTCCTGATATGCAGGAATTTGTTTAGCCCTTTTAGATTTAATATGGGCCTCACGTCCCCGTTTGGCTTCGGAACTGTAAAGAGGTTTGAGTAAAACCCGAACCCCCATTCTTCCAGGGGGACCTCTATAATTACTGCTTGAAGCAATAATTGTTCCAGTGCCAACAGGAGGGATCCTCTCTTCTGGGGATCCCTTGGCACGTTCGACCTTATAAAGCGGGAAGGAGGGGAGTTTTTTAACTCCAATTTGTATCCCAGATTTACTGCGGAGAGCACCCATCTGTCTCGGATCGTGTCCCGCCAGGTTTCTGTGAACAACTGAAGTCTTCCCCCCACCCGATTGGGTGGGGGCAACCCTTCATGCATTTGACTTTGGGGGAGGTTTTGTACCTCTCCTGCTCCAGGGCTTCTTGTTACCCTGCAACTGTCCCTGATTTTTACCTCCGGGATTTGACCGGGGAGGCCGTCGGAACTGTTTCACAGCCGATGTCCTAGGGACTGGAGAAGCCGGCCTCTTAAAAGAGGGACCTCTAACTCTATTTTTGACCGGCAAGAGTGTACTTTTACCGCTGGAAATTCTCTGGATATACTTGTCCAGGTCTTCCCCG
Source organism: Rana muscosa (assembly GCA_029206835.1). Lineage (NCBI taxonomy): Eukaryota > Metazoa > Chordata > Amphibia > Anura > Ranidae > Rana > Rana muscosa. The sequence goes on along the minus strand of CM055116.1, from coordinate 927,938,951 downwards.
AATAAACGCTCCCCATGAAATGGGAAGCTGACCAGCAATTTTTTACAGGGAGCTTCAGCAGACCAGTTTTTGAGCCATAGAAGCCTGCGCATATGTACTACAGACAGCGTAAGGCGGGAGGCCTGATGGATTGAATCCTTTATAGCGTCCACCGCAAAGCATAAGGCTCTAGGTAGATCAGCTAGAGCAAGCGCCTGCTGATCTGGCACGTCCCTTAAGACCTGTTTCAACTGATCCTTCACTGCTTGGCAGACCCCTATAGCTGCCACTGCTGGTTGTGTCACCAATCCTGCTGTAGAAAAAGCAGATTTCAATAAGGACTCCAATTTTTTATCTATTGGGTCCTTGAACATTTGGACAATTTTCCACCGGACATGTCAGTGATTTATTCACACAAGAGATGGCTGCGTCCACTGTAGGGACCTTCCATTTTCTGACGAACTTATCCTCCATAGGATAGACCACCGGAAATCTCTTGGGGGGAGTAAATATTTTGTCAGGATGCTCCCAATCCTGGTAAATGAGCCCCTCCAATAAAGGATGGATCGGGAAAGAACAAACAGTCTGGGGAGCTTTTAGCGACCCCAACGAGGAGACAGAAGAGGAGGATGGCTCCGCAAGTGGCATTTTAAATGCTGATCGGACCATATTAGTCAGGGACTGAACCCATAACCTCTCAGCATGTGATGCTGAGAATGGCTCCTCCACTGTTGATTCCTCTACAACTGAATCAACCTCATCCTGATCCCCCTCAGGTAGGTCGACCTCTGTATGGGACTGTTGCTCTGTTAACAGGCACTCTGAGGGAGGAGACGGAGATCGAGCACTTTTCTCCTGTGACAGGGAAGCAGCAATTAGTGCTGACAATCTCTCTTCCAGCCCTCCCAGAGCTGAGGAAAAAACCTCCTCTGTTACATACACAGGAGCAGGTGAACTGGGGACAGCCACAGTACCAGGTACTCCTGGGGGTGCCCTACGGTCACTAACCTCTGATTCTTCAGGGGAGACTGGTGCAGCCAAAGCATGCCCAAGATCCTCAGAGCCCGATGGAGACCCCCTATTCCTCCTGGAATTTCTAGTCCCGGAGTTTTTAGACGGCATATTCCTAAGCCACAAAGCTGAGGTATTCCAGCCGAAAATACACCAGTTACTGATAATAGTCTAGCATAAATGCTGCTATAATAAACAGTTGGTGTCTACTAATGTGCCTTTCTAGGGGATGCCTGTATCAACCGCTTGCTGTATGCCTTTAAATGTTGTCAGCTCTGTCTCTGTACTTCATAGCCAGCTTACTGCAATAATGTGGCTTTTTAAAACCTGCTGGGACGCCCGCACATGCGCAGAAGCGCTGCGGCGCGCACAGAGCGTCATCCCCCAGGCCCCGCCCCTTTTTCCGGCCACCTCTATATATAGAGGCGCGTGCACGCGCACGCGCGCGGCCACGTGCGCCTCGGCGCTAATTTTCAAACATGGAAACCAGGGACAGGAGCCAGGGCCCCTTTTGCCGCAGGCCGGGGGATAGACGAACACTGCAACATGGCAGAGGAAACAGTTTCCTGTAGGAGAACTCACCAGCTGCCTGGACTTTGCTCTCTGAGAAGAAACTAGTCCATATGACAAGAAAAACATTCCACAGCGGCCTCTAGTGGACAAACACAGGCACCGCAGTTTAATATACTAAACATATATAAAAAAACATTCTTTTTTTTTTTTTTTTCTTGACCACTATTAAAAATTATTACATTTTTTTAGTAGTTACAGGCATGCACAGATATTAGCGGGAATACCATTAGGTAACAGACAGAAAGACAAATTAGGCTTGGGGGTCCCCCAATAGAACCAAGTTCCTGGGGGCCCCCACTTACCTGTTCCCCGCCGCAGGACTTTGTTTGGTCCACAAAAGCCCAAACTTCACCTATCACGGCAGGCATTGTAATCAAACCTTCAGGGACCGGGTTCCCAAGGATTCCACTCCCCTGGACCTGTATAGCACCCTGCACAGAAAACATCTTGGTCGTGGGTATGACCAGAGCTCTGGATCCCAGGGTCCAGCTCTCCTAAGAGAAGCATTACAGGCAGAACCTTGCTCTTCTCTGCAAGGCCCGGGTACCGACCGTTTAGCTATGAAGCTTTTTTGGTCGGATCCGGAATAGCTTACTGAGGCCCAAAAGAACCTGTACGCAAGCTCAGTGAAAAACACATGTTTCTTCTTGGCCAACACCTTAGACACTGGCAAAAAACTGAGGTGCTCCCGGATGGGAGGGGCTTATATAGGGGAGGGTACTTCCGGTTTTGGAAGTTGCCAGTGCCAGCACCTGACGGTAACTATATAACCCATTAGTAATGACTATGTCGCTCTGTGTCCCGTGATGTACGAAAAAGAAACTAAATTTACCTACATATACACAAACAATAAACCTAAAATAACAGTGTTTTTTTTAAATGTACATCACCATTTATACATAAATTTAAATATAATTAAAAATAATTTTACATTTTCTTAGTACAAATATAATTAAAATGTTGCCCTGAAGAGGCCCTTGTCCTCATCAACATGGGGACAAGGTGTTTTGGGGTGGGGAGCGCAGGTCCCCCCTGCCCCAACGCACCCACCCCCCCATGTTGAGGGCATGCCCCCTGGTATGGTTCAGGAGGGGGGAGGCGCTCGCTTGTCCCCACCCCCTTTCCTGGCCTACCTGGCTACGTGGTCGGATAAGGGTCTTATATGGATTTTGGGGGTGACCCCACGCCATTTTTTTTCGGCGTGGGAATTCCCCTTAAAATCCATGCTAGACCGAAGGGTGGGGTTCCCCTTCAAGATGATCAGAACACGAGTCGCATGCCATAGTCGGCGATTCGACTTTGATCCGACTTTAGTGATATTCAATGGGCTGAAGTAGGATCAAAGTCAGACCAAAGTAGTGCAGGGAGCATTTTCAAAGTCAGACCGACTTTTGTCGGACCAGTTAAGACGGCTCCCATAGGGAAACATTGATTTTCACACGTCATGCGACATGAGCTCCCAATGTCGGAGTGTTTGTCGTACCAGTGTGAACCCGGCCTTAACCTTGTTTGGTTAATTAGAAGTGGCGTGCTCCATTTTCTATGCCGCTTTCTATGTCGTGCTAGATTCGGCATATGGAACAGGAATACCGAAGCTGTTTGCTCCAGTTCCCTCTGCTTGCCTCCCAGGTCAGCTGAGAGCAAGAGTAAAAAGAAGGGCTGTTAACATGTGTTTTCCAGCCCCTTTCCCTGTCAATATGCAGGCGTTTTTTACGTAGTGTGCTTACTGCACAGGCAGAGAGATGTATGTGAGCTTGTTTGCCAGGTTACTGGAAGAAAGTTAACATCTCATATACCAGGTTCAGTTTGACAGGGAATTATCAATACCTTGGTTAATTAGGTGGGAAACCTGAGCCAGATTCTATTTCACTCTGAAATAGAATCTGGCACAGATGGAGCAGAGAATTCTGAAATAGGTCAATCTGCTTTGTTAAAGTGGTGCAGGAAGCTTTGTTAATTATAGTGGCACAGGAAGCTTTGTTAATTCCTCCCACAATCTTTAACTACTTCAGGTCCGCCCCATAGCAGTTTTACTGCTAATGGGCAGCACTTGTGCGCCGGATCATGTGTATATACGTGATCCGGCTCTTCCGGGTAGGAAGCACACATGATCACACACAGTGGGAGCACAGCAGCGGTTACCGCAGACTCGATGTCCTCCAGTACTCGCCAATGATCCAGCAGAGAGGCATAACGGCGGTCTGCCTATATAAACAAGGCAGATCACCGTTCTGACAGGAGGGAAGGCATGGATCCTGTGTCTCTGCAAAGCAGGGACTAGGATCCATGTCTTCCCCTAGTAAAACCACTTTCCACAGTTTGTAAAAACACAGGCTAGGCACACAGTTAATCCTTTGATCGCCCCTGATGTTAACCCCTTCCTAGCCAGTGTCATTAGTACAGTAACAGTGCATATTTTTTCAGTACTGATCACTGTTTTAGTGTCACTGGTCCCCAAAAAGCGTAAAAAGTGTCAGTTAGTGTCCAAATGTCCGCAACAATATCACAGTCCTGCTATAAGTCACTGTTCGCCGCCATTACTAGTAAAAAAAAAAAAATACATAAAAATATCCCATAGTTTGCAGACGCTATAACTTTTGCCCAAACCAATCAATATACGTTTATTGGGATTTTTTTTACCAAAACGAAGTAGCAGAATACATATCGGCCTAAATTTATATAGAATTTTTTAATTTTTTTTATTGGATACCTTTTATAGGAGAAGTAAAAAATATTGTTTTTTTTTTAAAATAGTTTTTTTTTGTTCATAGTGCAAAAAATAAAAACCGCAGAGGTGATAAATTACCACCAAAAGAGAGCTCTATTTGTGAGAAAAAAAAAGTTCATACATTTTATTTGGGTACAGCGTTGCATGACCACGCAATTGTCAGTTAAAATAACAAAGTGCCATATCGCAAAAAATGGCCTGGTCATGAAGGGGGGTAAAACAAAAAAGACAATTGACTAGTACCCTAAACCTGGAGGGATATGGGCCCAATAACTCCTGCATGGATTTCTCTATCACTATGTATTATCAGTCATTTATCCGTATTTTCCGGCGTATAAGACGACTTTTTAACCAATAAAAATCTTCTCAAAAGTCGGGGGTCGTCTTATACGCCGGTACCTGACATGTAGAATCTCAGTCAGACCGCGGCCGTCCATTTTTCAAAAGCCGCGCCTCCTCCTCGTGCTGTTCCGTGATAGGCGGAACACTCAGCTTCCCAGCAGAGCCTCTGTTCAGTGTTTCGCCTATCATGGATGCCCTCTTGTCCTCAGCCTCAGATGAGAGGGCATCTGTGATAGGTGGAACACTGAACACAGTGTCTGCTGGGATGCTGAGTGTTCCACCTATCACAGAACAGCACGAGGAGGAGGCGCGGCTTTTGAAAAATGGGCGGCCGCGGTCTGACTGAGTTTCTACATGTCAGGGATAAGGTATGTGATCGTCGAGGCATGCAGGGGCACAGTGAGGTATGCAATGGCACAGTACAGTGAGGTATGCAATGGCACAGTACAGTGAGGTATGCAATGGCACAGTACAGTGAGGTATGCAATGGCACAGTGCAGTGAGGTATGCAATGGCACAGTGAGGCATGCAATGGCACAGTGAGGTGAGGCATGGCTAGTCGGAAGGGGTCGTCTTATACGGCGAGTATATCCCAAAACCAAAATTTTAGCTGGAAAATTAGGGGGTCGTCTTATACACCCAGTCGCCTTATACGCCGGCAAATACGGTAAATTTGTATTTGAAGATTAGTGATGCTTTAAAATATGCCACATCATAGTGTTAGACAAGTGCTAGAAGGGTTAAAGCTCTGCCATTCTGCCAATTCAATGTGACTAAGTTCAATTTGTGCAGCACATTCTTACTAACTTTTCACATAATGCAGTTTCCTTCTTCTCATTGTAGTCTCTTTGCAGAGTTAGTATGTTTTAAGAGCAAGAAACTACATTCAAAGTTAGCTTTTGTGATCTAACAGACTTCTGTAAAAGTAATTTAAAATGACAGTGTATTTCGTTGAGCTTGCCATTTTGTTTGTTTCTGGAAATGTTCATTTTGTATTGACCCCTTTGCAATGATTTTAGTTGTACACAATGTGAATTCGCTGGCAATATACTGGACGATATTACCTTATTTTTTTTTCCTTTTTGTATTCTGTAACCTTGCCTGAATAATAGTACATCATTGTATAAGGTGCTATAGTGTGCTAAAGCATTGATCATCAATCAGCTTTAAAAAACTTTTTTTCTAGGGACAGAAAACTATAGGTAGGAAGAGTGTCAGTTTCTTTCACTGTGATAATCCTTGTTTCTAGGGACAGGGAAGGACAGTGAGGGAAATTCTCCTTGTGCTATAGTGTGCTAAAGCATTGATCATCAATCAGCTTTAAAAAAACATTTTTTCTAGGGACAGAAAACTATAGGTAGGAAGAGTGTCAGTTTCTTTCACTGTGATAATCCTTGTTTCTAGGGACAGGGAAGGACAGTGAGGGAAATTCTCCTTGTGCTATAGTGTGCTAAAGCATTGATCATCAATCAGCTTTAAAAAAACATTTTTTCTAGGGACAGAAAACTATAGGTAGGAAGAGTGTCAGTTTCTTTCACTGTGATAATCCTTGTTTCTAGGGACAGGGAAGGACAGTGAGGGAAATTCTCCTTGTGCTATAGTGTGCTAAAGCATTGATCATCAATCAGCTTTAAAAAAACATTTTTTCTAGGGACAGAAAACTATAGGTAGGAAGAGTGTCAGTTTCTTTCACTGTGATGATCCTTGTTTCTAGGGACAGGGAAGGACAGTGAGGGAAATTCTACTTGTGCTATAGTGTGCTAAAGCATTGATCATCAATCAGCTTTAAAAAAACATTTTTTCTAGGGACAGAAAACTATAGGTAGGAAGAGTGTCAGTTTCTTTCACTGTGATAATCCTTGTTTCTAGGGACAGGGAAGGACAGTGAGGGAAATTCTACTTGTGCTATAGTGTGCTAAAGCATTGATCATCAATCAGCTTTAAAAAAACATTTTTTCTAGGGACAGAAAACTATAGGTAGGAAGATTGTCAGTTTCTTTCACTGTGATAATCCTTGTTTCTAGGGACAGCGAAGGACAGTGAGGGAAATTCTACTTGTGCTATAGTGTGCTAAAGCATTGATCATCAATCAGCTTTAAAAAAACATTTTTTCTAGGGACAGAAAACTATAGGTAGGAAGAGTGTCAGTTTCTTTCACTGTGATAATCCTTGTTTCTAGGGACAGGGAAGGACAGTGAGGGAAATTCTCTTTGTGCTATAGTGTGCTTTAAAAAAACATTTTTTCTAGGGACAGAAAACTATAGGTAGGAAGAGTGTCAGTTTCTTTCACTGTGATAATCCTTGTTTCTAGGGACAGGGAAGGACAGTGAGGGAAATTCTCCTTGTGCTATAGTGTGCTAAAGCATTGATCATCAATCAGCTTTAAAAAAACATTTTTTCTAGGGACAGAAAACTATAGGTAGGAAGAGTGTCAGTTTCTTTCCCTGTGATAATCCTTGTTTCTAGGGACAGGGAAGGACAGTGAGGGAAATTCTACTTGTGCTATAGTGTGCTAAAGCATTGATCATCAATCAGCTTTAAAAAAACATTTTTTCTAGGGACAGAAAACTATAGGTAGGAAGAGTGTCAGTTTCTTTCACTGTGATAATCCTTGTTTCTAGGGACAGGGAAGGACAGTGAGGGAAATTCTACTTGTGCTATAGTGTGCTAAAGCATTGATCATCAATCAGCTTTAAAAAAACATTTTTTCTAGCGACAGAAAACTATAGGTAGGAAGAGTGTCAGTTTCTTTCACTGTGATAATCCTTGTTTCTAGGGACAGGGAAGGACAGTGAGGGAAATTCTACTTGTGCTATAGTGTGCTAAAGCATTGATCATCAATCAGCTTTAAAAAAACATTTTTTCTAGGGACAGAAAACTATAGGTAGGAAGAGTGTCAGTTTCTTTCACTGTGATAATCCTTGTTTCTAGGGACAGGGAAGGACAGTGAGGGAAATTCTACTTGTGCTATAGTGTGCTAAAGCATTGATCATCAATCAGCTTTAAAAAAACTTTTTTTCTAGGGACAGAAAACTATAGGTAGGAAGAGTGTCAGTTTCTTTCACTGTGATAATCCTTGTTTCTAGGGACAGGGAAGGACAGTGAGGGAAATTCTCCTTGTGCTATAGTGTGCTTTAAAAAAACATTTTTTCTAGGGACAGAAAACTATAGGTAGGAAGAGTGTCAGTTTCTTTCACTGTGATAATCCTTGTTTCTAGGGACAGGGAAGGACAGTGAGGGAAATTCTCCTTGTGCTATAGTGTGCTAAAGCATTGATCATCAATCAGCTTTAAAAAAACATTTTTTCTAGGGACAGAAAACTATAGGTAGGAAGAGTGTCAGTTTCTTTCACTGTGATAATCCTTGTTTCTAGGGACAGGGAAGGACAGTGAGGGAAATTCTACTTGTGCTATAGTGTGCTAAAGCATTGATCATCAATCAGCTTTAAAAAAACATTTTTTCTAGGGACAGAAAACTATAGGTAGGAAGAGTGTCAGTTTCTTTCACTGTGATAATCCTTGTTTCTAGGGACAGGGAAGGACAGTGAGGGAAATTCTACTTGTGCTATAGTGTGCTAAAGCATTGATCATCAATCAGCTTTAAAAAAACATTTTTTCTAGGGACAGAAAACTATAGGTAGGAAGAGTGTCAGTTTCTTTCACTGTGATAATCCTTGTTTCTAGGGACAGGGAAGGACAGTGAGGGAAATTCTACTTGTGCTATAGTGTGCTAAAGCATTGATCATCAATCAGCTTTAAAAAAACATTTTTTCTAGGGACAGAAAACTATAGGTAGGAAGAGTGTCAGTTTCTTTCACTGTGATAATCCTTGTTTCTAGGGACAGGGAAGGACAGTGAGGGAAATTCTACTTGTGCTATAGTGTGCTAAAGCATTGATCATCAATCAGCTTTAAAAAAACATTTTTTCTAGGGACAGAAAACTATAGGTAGGAAGAGTGTCAGTTTCTTTCACTGTGATAATCCTTGTTTCTAGGGACAGGGAAGGACAGTGAGGGAAATTCTCCTTGTGCTATAGTGTGCTAAAGCATTGATCATCAATCAGCTTTAAAAAACATTTTTTCTAGGGACAGAAAACTATAGGTAGGAAGAGTGTCAGTTTCTTTCACTGTGATAATCCTTGTTTCTAGGGACAGGGAAGGACAGTGAGGGAAATTCTACTTGTGCTATAGTGTGGTAAAGCATTGATCATCAATCAGCTTTAAAAAAACATTTTTTCTAGGGACAGAAAACTATAGGTAGGAAGAGTGTCAGTTTCTTTCACTGTGATAATCCTTGTTTCTAGGGACAGGGAAGGACAGTGAGGGAAATTCTCCTTGTGCTATAGTGTGCTTTAAAAAAACATTTTTTCTAGGGACAGAAAACTATAGGTAGGAAGAGTGTCAGTTTCTTTCACTGTGATAATCCTTGTTTCTAGGGACAGGGAAGGACAGTGAGGGAAATTCTCCTTGTGCTATAGTGTGCTAAAGCATTGATCATCAATCAGCTTTAAAAAAACATTTTTTCTAGGGACAGAAAACTATAGGTAGGAAGAGTGTCAGTTTCTTTCACTGTGATAATCCTTGTTTCTAGGGACAGGGAAGGACAGTGAGGGAAATTCTACTTGTGCTATAGAGTGCTAAAGCATTGATCATCAATCAGCTTTAAAAAAACATTTTTTCTAGGGACAGAAAACTATAGGTAGGAAGAGTGTCAGTTTCTTTCACTGTGATAATCCTTGTTTCTAGGGACAGGGAAGGACAGTGAGGGAAATTCTCCTTGTGCTATAGTGTGCTAAAGCATTGATCATCAATCAGCTTTAAAAAAACATTTTTTCTAGGGACAGAAAACTATAGGTAGGAAGAGTGTCAGTTTCTTTCACTGTGATAATCCTTGTTTCTAGGGACAGGGAAGGACAGTGAGGGAAATTCTCCTTGTGCTATAGTGTGCTAAAGCATTCCTCATCAACCATCTTTGAAATCCTTGTTTTTTGGACAGTCAGGGAAATTGTCGTTGTGCTATTCTGTGCAAAAGCAATCATCCTCAACCATATTTAGAAATCCTTAAGTAAAGGGACAGAGAAGGACACCTGAAGGTAGCCCTTATTGCTTTTTTCCCATCTCCCTGCAGGCCATCTATTAGAATGTCTGGAAGGCAAACAAGGAGAGGCAGACAGTCAGGAGGCAATAAAAGAGGGCAAGCAGGCTCTGTGTCTGGGGGCAACAGTGCTGGTCGTGGACGCGGTGCATTGTCATCAGCACATGGCCATGGGACACGCTTGTCCTTCTTTTCGGCAGCTGGACATGTTGAGCCACATCATGCCGAAGACTTGGTAGAGTGGATGACCAAGCCCTCCTCCTCCTCCTCATCCTCTCTCACCCAGGCTCAGGGTACTGGCAAAGCAGCTGCCAATACGTCCTCTTCCCTGGTATCAATGTCAGACTCATCATCAGTCACTCCTTCCCTAGACCCACCATGTCCTCCTCCTGAGGAGTCCCCCGAACTGTTTGAGCACAGTGTTGGGTACATGCTCCAGGAGGATGCCCAGCGTTTCAAAGGGTCTGATGATGAAACCCAGCTACAGGAAGGCAGTAGCGTGAGAGCAGACAGAGGGGATGCTCAAGAAGGACACCAATCTGGCAGTCATGTTCCAGCAGCTGCAGCATACTGCCAGATTGGCTCCAGTGATGAGGAGGGAGGGGATGATGAGGTCACTGACTCCACGTGGGTGCCTAATAGGAGAGAGGAGGAGGAGGAGGATGAGGAGGAGGCACATCTCCAACGAGGCAGGATGCCCTTTGGTGGCCAGCGTAAGGGCAGTACACCGACGGAATCACACCGCAGAGCTCCGCCTGTGCAGGGCGCTGCCTCTGCCCGTCATTCAAAAAGTTCTTTGGTGTGGGCCTTTTTTGAGGCTAGTGCATCAGATCGCACAGCTGCTGTTTGCAACATATGTCTCAAGCGTATATCGCGTGGCCAAAACATCAGCCGCTTGGGTACCACATGCCTGACCAGACATATGTTGACCTGCCATGCAGCTCGTTGGCAAGCCTACCTCAAAGACCCACACCAAAGAACAAAGCGGACCTCTCCTTGCACCGCATCAGCTGGGATCTCCAACCCCACTATAACTTCAGTCCTCTCTGAAACATGCACTGAGAGGAATGAAGGTGTAGAATTAGGTGTGTCACAGCCAAGTACTTGCGGCCACTCTGCTAGCAGTACACCGACGTCCGATTCTAGCAGGCAAATTTCCCTGCCCCAGCTGCTGGACCGTCGAAAGAAGTTCACTCCCAGCCATCCACATGCCCAGCGGTTGAATGCTAGCTTGGCTAAATTGCTAGCGCTTCAACTGCTGCCTTTTCAGTTGGTAGACTCGGCCCCCTTCCGTGAGTTTGTGCAATGTGCGGTTCCTCAGTGGCAGGTTCCCAAACGCCACTTTTTCTCACGGAAGGCTATTCCGGCTCTCTACCGGCATGTGGAAGGCAATGTATTGGCCTCGCTGGACAGGGCGGTCAGCGGTAAGGTGCATATTACCGCTGACTCATGGTCCAGCAGGCATGGACAGGGACGTTACCTTTCTTTCACGGCCCATTGGGTCACTCTTTTGGCAGCTGGGAAGGATGCAGGACAAGGTGCAGTAGTGTTGGAGGTTGTTCCACCGCCACGCCTCCAAAATGCTACTACTGGTTGTGACACACCTCTCTCCTCCACCCCCTCCTCTTCTTCTTCCTCCATGGCCTCTTCCTGTGGTTTGTCCTCTGAACCAGCGGTGCTCCGTAGCCGTTCAAGGGGCTACGCAAGTACGCAGGCAAAAAGATGCCATGCCGTGCTTGCGCTGGTGTGTTTGGGGGACAGAAGCCACACTGGGGCAGAGGTCCTGTCTGCTCTGCAGGGCCAGGCCGAGAGGTGGTTGACGCCACGCCAGCTTAAGCCAGGAATGGTGGTTTGCGACAATGGCACCAACCTCCTCTCCGCCCTCCGACAGAGACAACTGACCCATGTGCCCTGTGTGGCTCACGTCCTTAACCTGGTGGTGCAGCGGTTCTTGGGCAGGTACCCGGGCTTACAGGATGTCCTGAGGCAGGCCAGGAAAGTCTGTGTGCATTTCCGCAGATCTTATAATGCCAGTGCTCGCCTGGCTGAGCTGCAAAAGGAGTTGAACCTGCCCAAGAACCGCCTTATATGTGACATGCCCACCAGGTGGAACTCAACGTTGGCCATGCTGCAGCGGCTGCACACGCAGCAGAGGGCCATCAATGAATACCTGTGCGACTACGGCACCAGGACAGGGTCAGGGGAGCTTGTTTTTTTTTTCTCCACGCCAGTGGGGCATGATCAGGGATGCATGCACTGTCCTGGCACCATTTGAGGAGGCCACGAGGATGGTGAGCAGTGACAGTGCATGCATCAGTGACACTGTACCTCTTGTCCACCTGTTGGAGCACACGCTGCGTGGAATAATGGACAGGGCACTTGAGGCAGAACAGAGGCAGGAAGAGGAGGACTTCCTTGCCTCTCAAGGCCCCCTTTACCCAGACAGTGTTCCTTCTGTCCCACCCATCGCACAGGAAGAGGAGGAGGAGGAGGAGGAGGAGGAGGAGGATTGTGTCAGCATGGAGGTGGAGGCTGGCACTCAGCATCATCAGCAGCAGTCTTATTTTTTTTTTTCACAAGAAAATCAGCAGCAGTCTTTTAGGGATGATTTACAGTCCCAAGAAACCAGTGGACTTGTACGTGGCTGGGAGGAGGTGGCTGCGGATCATGTCGTCCTTAGTGACCCAGAGGACTCCGGAGCAAATGCCTCAGCAAACCTACGCTGCATGGCCTCCCTGATCCTGCAAAGTCTGCGGAAGGATCCTCGTATTCTTCGGATCAAGGAGAGGGACCATTACTGGCTGGCCACTCTCCTTGATCCACGGTACAAGGGTAAGGTTGCGGACCTTATATTACCGTCGCAGAGGGAGCAGAGGATGAGACAACTCCGGGAGGCCTTGCAGAAAGGTCTGTGCAACGCGTTCCCAGAGACTGGGAGGTTACAAACTCCTGGTCCTGGACAACGAGTTGCTGAGGCTTCGGCCAGTCAAAGAAGGAGCGGTGGGGAAGGTGGCCGTCTGACCGATGCGTTCAGACAATTCTTTAGTCCGCAGCCCCAAAGTATGATCGGTTCCAGCAACCATCGCCAGCGTCTGATAAACATGGTGCAGGAATATCTAGGGGCAAGGTCAGACTTGGACACCTTCCCCACCGAAAATCCTCTGGCTTACTGGGTCTTGAGGATGGATCACTGGCCAGAGCTTGCACAGTATGCAATTGAGCTACTGGCCTGTCCTGCATCCAGCGTTCTTTCGGAACGCACATTCAGTGCTGCTGGAGGATTTGTCACGGATCACAGGGTGCGCCTGTCCACCGGCTCGGTTGATCGACTGACTTTCATCAAGATGAACCAGTCTTGGATCACCACCAGCTACCACACACCTGATGCTGATATAACAGACTAATTGATTTTAACATGTCACATCCCTTCAAGACTGATGCTGATGCTGAGTGCCTGTGCTGTTATGTTGACTGGCTATCCTCCTCCTCCGAGTCCTCAATGATACGATTGATGATGATAGCTTGGAAGATCATTTTTGTTTATGGGTGCCGCCACCAGTGGCTAAGGCCCAATTTTTCAGCCCCTGTTTTACAGGGGCGTGTAATTAAAATTTTTTTAGCAATAATTTGCCATAGGGCTCATTGCTGTGCTCCAAGTACAGTATCTGTGAGGGGTTGGAGTGTTGTGGCACCAGTGCCTAAGGCCCAATTTTTCAGCCCCTGTTTAACAGGGGCGTGTCATTACAATTTTTGAAGCAATACTTTGCAACAGGGCTCATTGCTGTGCTCCAAGTACAGTATCTGTGAGGGGTTGTAGTGTTGTGCCACCAGTGCCTAAGGCCCAATTTTTCAGCCCCTGTTCAACAGGGGCATGTAATTACAATTCTTGATCTAATAATTCACAGCAGGGCCCATTGCTGCACCCACCAAGAGTAACTCTGAGGGCTTACAGTGTTGTGGCAACGCCACCACCACCACCACGAAAGGCCCAATTTTTCAGCCCCTGTTCAAAAGGGGCATGTAATTACAATTCTTGATCTAATAATTCACAGCAGGGCCCATTCCTGCACCAACCAAGAGTAACTCTGAGGGCTTACAGTGTTGTGGCAACGCCACCACCACCACCACCACGAAAGGCCCAATTTTTCAGCCCCTGTTCAAAAGGGGCATGTAATTACAATTCTTGATCTAATAATTCACAGCAGGGCCCATTCCTGCACCCACCAAGAGTAACTCTGAGGACTTACAGTGTTGTGGCAACGCCACCACCACCACCACCACGAAAGGCCCAATTTTTCAGCCCCTGTTCAAAAGGGGCATGTAATTACAATTCTTGATCTAATAATTCACAGCAGGGCCCATTCCTGCACCCACCAAGAGTAACTCTGAGGGCTTACAGTGTTGTGGCAACACCACCACCACCACCACCACCACCACCACCACGAAAGGCCCAATTTTTCAGCCCCTGTTCAACAGGGGCATGCAATTACAATTCTTGATCTAATAATTCACAGCAGGGCCCATTGCTGCACCCACCAAGAGTAACTGTCAGGGCTTACAGTGTTGTGGCACCAGCACCACCATCAAAGGCCCAATTTTTACTACCACTGTTCAACAATTATATGTAATTAAAATTCCTGATATAATAGTTGACAGCAGGGCGTTCCAGCACCAACCAAGAGTAACTGTGAGTGCTTACAGTGTTGTGCCAACACCAACAACTAAGGGGCCTATTTCTGCAGAGTATATACGGCAGGTCCCTACTTTCAAACATCCAACTTACAAACGACTCCTACTTGCAAACGCAAGAAGACAACAGGAAGTGAGAGGAAATCTACCCCTTGGAAGGAAAATTCTCTCCTGTAAGAATTAATATGGGAGAAAGGTGTCTCCTCTGTACTGATGCTTTATCAGCAATCCTTGTTTCAAGAAAAACACCACATTTCAAAAACAGTTGTCATTGGGACGGAAAGTGAGGTGAAATGTTCTGAACAGGGGCACAGACAGCAAAACAAATGTTACAGGGGTGATAACCCTTACCTATGTTTTCCAAAAAGTTTAAAAATAGATTTTTGGGCTGGAGCTACACTTAAACAATGTACCTGTTCAAAATTACAAACAGATTCTACATAAGAACAAACCTACAGTCCCTGTCTTGTATGCACCGCCTGTATACGGCTGTTCAGAGTATATAGGGCCTTTTTTATTTTATGTGCGGGGTTCCCCTTAATATCCATACAAGACCCAAAGGGGCTGGTAATGGGCTGGGGTAGGGGGGGGGGGGTCATGGGGTAGCTATGCCATTTTTCTTAAAGATTTTCATCCATATTACCGGGACCAGACATTACATTAAAGCCGCAAGCAGTTTTAAATGGCTTTTTTTTTCTTTAGAAGTGTCATTTTGTGCAGGGACAGTTCTAAACACGGGAAACACGTGGCACTTCACAGGCATACTTTAGACACCCCCCAGGTACGATATTTAAAGGAATATTTGACTTTTTTTTTTTCACTTTATGCATCATTAAAATGACTGCTCCCGAAAAACGACCGTTTTTAAAACTTATTTTTGCATTGATACATGTCCCCTGGTGCACAACCCGGGTTCCCAAACCCTTTTTAGGACAATAACATGCATAATAGTTGTTATAATTAGCACTTTAGAATTCGAACGTTCGCATCCATTGTATTTAATAGGGTTCTAATGTTCGTACGAACTTTCGGTCCGTTCGCGGGTTCTGGTGCGAACCGAACCCGGGGGTGTTCGGCTCATCACTACTTCAGACATTCCAAGGTCATAAATTATGCAGAAATTACAATTTTCTGCCTACCTGAAACATTTTTGAAGACTCTGGAGCACCAGGACAGTGAAAATACCCACAAAATTACCCCATTTTGGAAAGCAAACACTCCAAGGTATTCTCTGAAAGACATAATGAGTCTTATTAAAATGCATTTTTTTTGCCACAAGCTTTTGTAAAACGTAGGAAAGAAAAAGAAAATCTATTTTTTTTTTTTTTTACACAAAAGTGTACATGAATAAGATATTTCTAACAAACAGCACTGACATACTTGAAAATACACCCCAAAGCACATTCTGCTACTCCTACTGAGTATGGTGATTCCACATGTGTGAGACTTTTTCGCAGCCTAGGCACACAGAGGGTCCCAAAATCCAAGGAGCACCATCAGGCTTTCTGGGGGAATTTTGCAGCTTTTTTTAAATGCAGAAAATTTGGAAAAAATACACTTTAATGAACTTTAATGCACAAAAACACAATATAATACCCAATTATTTGTTATAATATAAAAGATGAAGTTACGCGGAGTAAATAGATACCAAACATGTCACGCTTTAAAATTGCATCCTCCCGTGCAATGGCGCCAAACTATGGTACCTAAAAATCCCCATAAGCAACATTTTAAAAGCCTTTACAGGTTACCAGTTTAGGATCACACAGGAGGGCTGGGCCTAGAATTGTTGCTCTCACTCTGACGTTTGCGGTGATACCTCACATGTGAGGTGCGATTCCCGTTTACATATACATGCGGGACCAGTGCACATGCTCACATTTTTGTGCGAGCACAGGCAGATCGGGGCGCTTTAAAAAAGTTTTTATTTTATTTTATTATTTATTTTATTTTCAAAAATATATTTTTACATGGTTGCTTTAATAATTTTTATCAACGTTATTGCTATCAGAAGGGATGAATAATATCCCTTGTGACAGCATGAGCTGTGACAGGTCCTCTTTATGGAGAAATATGGGGTCTATTAGACCCCAGACCTTTCCTTTGGCCTCCAATGCAGCTGATAAGACACAGATCGGTCTGATTGGCTGCTTCCCTGGCCTGTAACAGCATATGGCAATGATCAGGATGCAGGTATGGGGTATGGAGGTTATCAGGATGCTGGTATGGGCTATGACAATGATCAGGACACTGGTATGGCGTATGACGGTGATCAGGACACTGGTATGATGTGGTGGTGATCAGGACACTGGTATGATGTGGTGGTGATCAGGATGCTAGCATGGTGTATGGAGATGATCAGGGCGCTGGTATGGTGTTAATCACAGCTCTGATATGGCATATGGCGGTGATCAGAATGCTGCTATGGAATATTGTGGTGATCAGGATGCTGTTTGAGCTTTGGCGGTGATCAGGGCACAGGTATGGCAAATGGCGGTGATTGTGGCGCTGGTATGGCGTATGGGGGTGATCAGGATATTGGTATGGTGTATGGCGGGAGCACTGGTAACACTGGGACCGGTGACAGGGGCTGGCTGCACACTTTATTGTAGTTACACTTGGGGCAGTGATCAGGGACACTGGGGAAGACTGGCACTTCAGTCTGTGAGTGTACATGCAGTCTGATAGGCTGCTGTACACTCACAGGCTGCAGCACTGATTCTCTCTGCCGATCTGTGTGAGAGCAGAGAGAACCGATGTTTACTTTGGGTTTCCATTGAGTACTATGTGATTGGTGTGATTGGACACCAATCACACAGTATTCAATGCGTGAGTGGTGTGAATGGATACAGCAATCACATGGTACATTACCGCTGTGTCTGGGGCACACACGAATCACCAGGCTCCCGGGTGCGAGCCGCTGGTGTGGGGTGACGTACGGTTACATGAACACGCATTAGCAATGCTTCCCATCCGCCATTTATAGGCTGTGGGTGGACAGGAATCAGTTAAATAGATTGTGTGGCCAATTTAAAATTTTGCAGGTGAAAGCACTAAAAAAATTAAGTATAACCAATGCTAAAAAAAATTATTGAATTTCAATGTGTATCTGAACTTGCTAGGGAAATGATAATCCAGAAAGTGTCAATCACCTAGCACAGTCCCTGCCCTAAATGCATTTCATAGCCCTCTCCTATATATTTTTTTAAACTAATCACCTGCAAGACAAAGCCATAATGAGCTAGTATGACTAGCATACTAGCTCATTATGCAGTACTTACATTAGATTGAAGCCCCCGAAGCCGTCCACATCTTCCCCTCCGGCCGCAGTCATCTCACTGGAAGGTTTCTTCCGGGTATCGCTGCTCCAGCATGCGCCCGGGAGCCGTCAAAACCGGACCTAATGGGGAATGTGAGAAGGGGCAGGGTCTATTTGTTTATTACACTGCGGAGGAATCAAATCACGTTCCCCGTCAGGCCCGCTCAGCCAATGACGTAGGCGGAGTCTGATGTACGAGGGGGCGGGGTCACCCGTCAGATCATAGGGGTAAGCCCCGGCTTTCCCCGCTTGCGGGGAATAGCAAATGACGTATGCGGGATTCCGCCTAAGTCATTGGCTATTCCCCGGCAAGCGGGGAAAGCTGGGGCTTACCCTATGATGTGACGGATGACCCCGCCCCATCGTACGTCATGGGGGTTTCGTGTGAAGTGGAGACTGGAGGAGACTGCAGCGCTGGACATCGGATCACCGCGGGACACTGGATTACATCGCTGGAATGGGTTTTTTATTTTTTATTTTTTTATTTTTAATAAAGGACTTTCTCAACTGTGTCTGTGTGTTATTTTTAAAAAAATTTACACTTTCATTGTGAAATGGTAGGGGTACAATGTACCCCTTACCAATTCACATAGGGGGGCCGGGATCTGGGGATCCCTTTTGTTAAAGGGGTCTTCCAGATTCCTATAAGCCCCCGCCCGCAGACCCCCACAACCACCAGGCAAGGGTTGTGGGGATGAGGCCATTGTCCCCATCAACATGGAGACATGGTGCTTTGAGGGGTCACAGACCCCCAAAGCATCCTCCCCATGTTGAGGGCATGTGGCCTGGTACGGTTTAGGAGGGGGGCGCTCTCTCGTCCCCCCTCTTTTCCTGCGGCCTGCCAGGTTGCGTGCTCGGATAAAGGGTCTGGTATGGATTTTTGGGGGGAACTCCACACCATTTTTTTTTACTTTGGCGTGGAGTTCCCCTTAAAATCCATACCAGACCTGAAGGGTCTGGTATGGATATTTGGGGGGAACCCCACGTCATTTTTTAAAAAAAATTTGACACAGGGTTCCCCTTAATATCCATACCAGACCTGAAGGGCCTGGTAATTGAATTTGTAGGGAACCCCAACGCAATTTTTTTTTTTTTATCAATGACTGTTCTCTGTATTGCCGGGAGCCGACAATTCATTATAGCCGCAAGTGCGGCGCTGAATTGCTGACAGGACATCCTCCTGTTTCCTACCCCCGTGTGCCCCCGCGAGTGCGCATCGGGGAAAATCTGTGTTGGCTGTGTCCCTTGGACACAGCCAATCACAGATCGTGCTGAATGGCCAATCACAGAGGCCATTCAGCACTCAATCTCACTGTCCAATGAGAGATGATCTCAAATGTAAACATATGAGATCATCTCTCATTGCCGGCTTTCTCTCCTCACACAGAGACTGCGTGTGAGGAGGGAGACAGATCTGTGCTTTGATCTGTAAAAAAGTGAGTTGGAAAAAACACATTACACACAGTAAAAACAGTGCCCACAGTCCCTGCCAGTGCCATCTGCCGCCAGTGCCTCCTGCCAGTGCCATCTGCCGCCAGTGCCACCTGCCAGTGCCATCTGCCAGTGCCATCTGCTGCCAGTGCTACCTGCCAGTGCCATCTGCTGCCAGTGCCACCTGCCAGTGCCATCTGCCGCCAGTGCCACCTGCCAGTGCCATCTGTCAGTGCCACCTGCCAGTGCCACCTGCCACCAGTCCCATCTGACACCAGTCCCATCTGCCAGTGCCACCTGCCAGTGCCACCTGCCAGTGCCATCTGCCATCAGTGCCACCTGTCAGTGCCATCTGACATCAGTGCCACCTGTCAGTGCCATCAGTGCCACCTGCCAGTGCCATCTGCCACCAGTCCCATCTGCCACCAGTCCCATCTGCCAGTGCCACCTGCCAGTGCCACCTGTCAGTGCCATCTGCCATCAGTGCCACCTGTCAGTGCCATCTGCCATCAGTGCAACCTGTCAATGCCATCTCATCAGTGCAACCTGTCAGTGCCATCTCATCAGTGCCACGTCCCTAGTGCCACGTATCAGTGTCACGTATTAGTGCTATCTGTCAGTGTCACGTGTCATCAGTTCCTTCTGTCATCGCCAACAATGGCTAAAAGAGTATTTTCAGCCGAGGAGGCGTACAAAATTCTTGCGGCAGACGGGAGCAACGGGGATCTCACCGATTCGGATTCCTCCGCAAATTCAGATGAGTCTGACTTGGACTACGAGCCTGTCCTAAGCAGTGGATCAATGACGGAGGAGGTCGGAGAAGGAGGAGGAGGAGGAGGAAGAAGAGGAGGAGGGCCCATCCGCCAGACAAAGGCGTTCTGCTGAGGAAGCAGTGCCATCCACCAGCACCGCAGTGCCATCCACCACCACTGCAGTGCCATCCACCAGCACCGCAGTACCTCGGGAAGCAAGGCCACGTACCAGTGGGGTGTCACCTCAGTCCCAAAGGGTTAGGTCCCATGCCAGCCTTCCCTATTCCCTTCAGTACCCCTTGTGGCTTCCTCCTAATTCAGGAGAAGCCAACATTCCCCCTTTCACTGCCCAGCCAGGAGTCCAGGTGGATACAGAAAACTTTTCCCCAATTGATTTTTTTAATTTAATTTTTACTGAGGACATGCTGGCAACAATTGTGGCCCAGTGCAACTTATATGCCCAACAGTTCATAACCAGCAACTCAACGTCCTATTATGCCCGTCCCTACGTGTGGAGAGCCCTTACAG
Source organism: Rana muscosa (assembly GCA_029206835.1). Lineage (NCBI taxonomy): Eukaryota > Metazoa > Chordata > Amphibia > Anura > Ranidae > Rana > Rana muscosa. Next base: position 927,918,506 of record CM055116.1, on the reverse strand, counting down.
TGGAGGAGTTTAGAATTTTTTTGGGCCTCACATTCTGCATGGGACTAAATGGAAAAAATCAGATGCGTTCCTATTGGTCAACCCGCCCCATCTACCACATGCCCATCTTTTCCTCAGTAATGCCCAGGTCCAGATATCTAATGATTATGAGATTCCTACACTACAATGACAATACCCAGTGCCCTCCCTGAAATGACCCAAATTTTGATAAGCTTTATAAAATTTGGCCGCTACTAAATTATTTTTCTGAAACCTTCCCCCAGTTGTTTACCCCAGATCAACATATATGCGTGGATGAGTCCCTTAGGCTGGGCATAAAACAATTTATACCCAGCAAAAGGGCCCGCTATGGGCTGAAGCTCTATAAATTGTGCGACCGAGCCACTGGGTATGTGTATGCCTTTATTGTATATGAAGGGAAGGACACCCAACTGCACCCCCCTAATTGCCTAGACTATATAGGAACCAGTGGGAAAGTAGTTTGGGAACTCATAAACCCACACCTGGAGAAAGGATACCACTTGTATGTGGACAATTTTTATACAAGTTTGCCCCTGTTCCGAAACCTACACAGAATGAAGACTCCAGCATGCGGCACCGTACGGACGAACCAGAAGGGCTTTGCTCAAAGCCTGGTCACCAAAAAATTGAGAAGAGGGGAGACGGCGAGTTTACGCAATGAGGAAATTCTGGCTGTGAAGTGGAGGGACAGAAGGGACGTCTACGTACTTTCTTCCATCCACAACAATGAATTTGTTGAGATCACCAGGAGGAATGGCAGGATCCAAAAACCGAAATGCATCCACGAATACAATAAGTTCACGGGGGGTGTCGACTTCAACGACCAGATGCTCGAACCCTACCTTTCCACAAGAAGAACATACCAGTGGTATAAGAAAGTTTCCATTTATTTGTTTAATTTGGCCATGTACAACTCCTATGTCATCTATCAGAAATCCACTATAAGACCCAAATCCTTCCTTTTCTTCCAGGAGGAAATCAACACTGCCCTTTTATACCCGAACAGCCCACCAGTAAACATTAGATCCGATGTCATTAGCCGACTCTCCGAGCGTCACTTCCCAGATAAAATCCCTCCCAGACCAACAGGCCAAAAACACCAGAAAAAATGCCGGGTGTGCACCAAAAGAGGAGAGAGAAGAGACACCATTTATTATTGTGCCCAATGTCCTTCAGAACCAGGCCTCTGCATAGGCGACTGCTTCCGCCGTTACCATACCAAAATAAATAATTAGTTCACTTCCTGCCATTTACCTTCACACCCCTTATGCCTCTGCTTTCTCTGTAACAGACCCTGGCTTGTTATTTGACCACGCTTCTGCCTAACGATTCTGTTGATACCTCTGCCTGATCTGGAACTGACCCTGGACTGTTATTCGACCACGCTTCTGCCTACCGATTCTGTTTATACTTCTGCCTGATCTGCAACTGACCCTGGACTGTTATTTGACCACGCTTCTGCCTACCGATTCTGTACATACCTCTGCCTGATCTGGAACGGACCCTGGACTGTTTGACCATGCTTTTTGCCTGCCTCTTGGACTGATCTTGTACCCTGCCAGTGGACTAGTGGGATTCATAACACAGGGGTCTCACATATGTGAGGGGCTCCAGAATTGTTTTTCTGGATGAAGAAAGCAATTGTTTTTGTTTTTCTCATTCCCAGATTAGGGTCTGGAGACTCAGAGGCTTCAAAGAGATTTGGGTGGGAGAAGCCTCTACCCCTGTCCCCATTCAGTCCTGAACGAGGCCCTACTTCTGCCAACTGCCTGTAGGACCTATACCATCATGCCTCTGCCTGTCACATGAACTGACCACACCACATGGACCTGCCTACCACCAGGACCAATATTTTGGCACTGCTGACAATCTCTGCCTGCACTGACCCTGGACTGTATATGGACAGTATCCCTGCCTGCTGCCTGTACTGACTATGGACAGTATTCCTGCCTGTTGCCTGGACAATTGCATTTGCTTTTGCTGACCAAGTCCCTGCCTGCTGCCTGGACCAGTGCTATCCTCCTGTGGACAACTGCGCTACTAAAACCACAGGTAATCTTTTGTTTACCCTTTGCTCAGCAGAATCTATTTTGGGGTGTAATTCTTGGTATGTTCATGCTATGTGTCCCTAGAACACCTGATGGTGTACCTTGCATGTTGGGCCTCTGTATGTGGCCAGGTTGTATAAAAGTCTCACACATTTGGTATCGCCATACTCAGGAGGAGTAGCAGAATGTATTTTGGGGTGTCATTTTTGCTATGTACATGCTGTGTTGGCAATATCTTATAAATGGACAACTTGCGTAAAAAAGTTGTGTTTTAATTATTTTCCCGCATTTTCCAAAAACTTCAGGAAAAAAATTAACCGTTCAAAAGACTCATTATGCCTCATAGATTATACGTTGGGGTGTTAGCTTTCCAAACTGGGGTCACTTTGTGGGCGTTTCCATTGTCCTGGTGCTCCAGGACCTTCAAAATTGTAATAGGTGGTTGAGAAATGAGATGTGTAATTTATGCTCCTAGAATGCCTGAAGGTGCCATTTCAATATTGGGCCTCTGTATGTGGGCAGGCTGTATAAAAGTCTCACATATTTGGTATCGCCATACTCAGGAGGAGTAGCAGAATGTATTTTGGGGTGTCATTTTTGCTATGTACATGCTATGTGTTGGCAATATCTTATAAATGAACAACTTTGCGTAAAAAAATTAAATTGCGTTTTCATTTTTTTCCCGCATTTTCCAAAAACTTCAGGGAAAAAATAAACCGTTCAAAAGACTCATTATGCCTCATAGATTATACATTGGGGTGTTAGCTTTCCAAAATGGGGTCACTTTGTGGGCGTTTCCATTGTCCTGGTGCTCCAGGGCCTTCAAAAATGTAATAGGTGGTTGAGAAATGAGATGTGTAATTTATGCTCCTAGAATGCTTGAAGGTCCCATTTCAATATTGGGCCTCTGTACGTGGGCAGGCTGTATAAAAGTCTCACACATTTGGTATTGCCATACTCAGGAGGAGTAGCAAAATGTATTTTTGGGTATCATTGTTGCTATGTACATGCTATGTGTTGGCAATATCTTATAAATGGACAACTTTGCGTAAAAAAATTGTGTTTTCATTATTTTCCCACATTTTCCAAAAACTTCAGGAAAAAAATAAACCCTTCAAAAGACTCATTATGCCTCATAGATTATACGTTGGGGTGTTAGCTTTCCAAAATGGGGTCACTTTGTGGGCGTTTCCATTGTCCTGGTGCTCCAGGGCCTTCAAAAGTGTAATAGGTGGTTGAGAAATGAGATGTGTAATTTATGCTAGTAGAATGATTGAAGGTGCCATTTCAATATTGGGCCTCTGTATGTGGGCAGGCTGTATAAAAGTCTCACACATTTGGTATTGCCATACTCAGGAGGAGTAGCAGAATGTATTTTGGGGGTGTCATTTTTGCTATGTACATGCTATGTGTTGGCAATATCTTATAAATGGACAACTTTGTGTAAAAAAAATTGCGTTTTCATTTTTTTCCCGCATTTTCCAAAAACTTCAGGAAAAAAATTAACCGTTCAAAAGACTCATTATGCCTCATAGATTATACGTTGGGGTGTTAGCTTTCCAAAATGGGGTCACTTTGTGGGCGTTTCCATTGTCCTGGTGCTCCAGGGCCTTCAAAAGTTGAATAGGTAGTCAACTAGTTAGATGTGTAATTTATGCTCCTAGAATACCTGATGGTGCTCCCTGCATGTTGGGCCTCTGTATGTGGCCAGGCTGTGAAAAAGTCCCACACATGTGGTATCTCCATACTCAGGAGGAGTACCAGAATGTATTTTGGGGTGTCATTTGTGGTATACACATGCCATGTGAGAGAAATAACCTATTACAATGACAATTTTGTGGAAAAAAAAAAAATCTTAATTTTGCAAAGAATTGTGGGAAAAAATTACAACATCAAAAACCTCACCATGCATCTTACTAAATACCTTGGAATGTCTACTTTCAAAAAAGGGGTCATTTGGGGGGTATTTGTACTTTCCTGGCTTGTTCGGGTCGTAAGAAATGAGATAGGCCACCAGTACATTAGGTGTGATCAATTGTTTATGATCCGCACCACAGCTTGTAAACTCTATAACTTTCACAAAGACCAAATAATATCCACTAATTTGGGTTATTTTTACCAAAAATATGTATCAGTATAAATTGTGGCCAAAATTTATGAAGAAAAATTAATGATTTGCAAAATTTTATCACATAAACTAAAAAAAATGTGTTTTTTTTCAAAATGTTACGTATTTTTTCATTTATAGCGCAAAAAATAAAAAACCCAGAGGTGATCAAATACCACCAAAAGAAAGCTCTATTTGTATGAAAAAAAGGACAAAATAATCATTTGGGTACAGTTTTACATGACTGAGTAATTGTCATTCAAAGAGTGAGAGCGCTGAAAGCTGAAAATTGGTCCGGGCACGAAGGGGGTTTAGTGCCCAGTTGTCAAGTGGTTAAATTACCTTTTTTCCTTCAGAAATGACATTTTGTGCAGGGACAGTTCTAAGCACGGGAAACAAGCGCTGCTTTACAGGCATACTATACACACCCCCCAGGTACAAAATTTTAAGGAATATTTCACTTTTATTGTTTCACTTTAAGCATTATTAAAATCACTGCTCCCGAAAAAACGAATTTGCCGCGAACACCCCAAATTGTTCGCTGTTCGGCGAACGGGCGAACAGTCAATGTTCGAGTCGAACATGAGTTTGACTTGAACTCGAAGCTCATCCCTAGTTAGAACCTTGTCAATGTTTTTGTCCTACTGTCTTTGTCCAATTGTGAAGATTCAACCTGATTCCTGTTCTGGAGAAATTCCTCCACATTGAATGAAAATCCATTTTTTTTTCCTTGTCACTAGAACAGGTGTGCCCAGTAGAAGATTTTTCCCTGTACTCTGATCTAGTGACAACTGAGGATTTGCCATAATTTTATGTCTCTGTGAAAATGGTCTTTACAATCAATAGAGAGGGTGAATCTGCCCACCAGGAACACAAACGGCAATAAAAATCTGACACAGGTTTACCCACTCACCTTATTATCCAGAACTAAAAATGTTTGGCTTCAGATATACATTAAAGAGACACAGTCAGGGCAAATTGGCATATCTGTATAAAGCCCCTCTCCCTACTCACTGCTACTCATATTGCTAGCACTTCTACGCTGCTTCTTTTGCTTCATTGTTTGGTGTAAATACCCAGTGCTTTCTGGTATGAGAGAACATGTGATCTCCTCCCATGGGACAGTGCTCGGCTCTAGCATCCAATTGCTAGGCCTGAGCAATGTCATATGACATAAAGAAGGATGTTACTGCGCCCTCCAGTGTACTACTCCAGCTGACACTGGGCATTATTGAAGGAGAGGCAGGGAAGCATTGGCAAGTATCAGTGTGACAGACAGGAAACCCCCTTTACACAGACACCATCATTTTCCACCAGTAGGCAAGGTTACAGTGTCTCTTTAAGGCTCGTGAAAACTGTGAAACTATATTTTTATGCCTTCTCTGTGCATTCAAACCTTTTTACGTGTCCTAGCTGGCCATTTCCTTTAGACCAGTGTCTAATGTAGATAAAGAATTGTCTGTAAACTGCAAAGGTCAACGTGTTAACTCATTCTGAAATGTGCTAGAATTCTCCCAGTCAAGCACGTTCGCTTATTGTTTGAGTCTATCAAAGCATCTGCAAACAAAGAGCAAAAGTAGAAATGATAATTAAATATAATAGTTCTGTCATCTAAATGCTTTTTGTAGGTGAAAAACTGCATATTTCCTCTGTCAATGCAAATGAAACTGGATAAAAAGAAATCCTTGATGTGTTGAAGACCTATCTAAGGATTCACGTCATACACAATCAGGTCGACATTCACATTACTTTGTAGTTGGTAAAACTTGTCAATCTAAAAGAGCTGTTTATGGCCAATTTTAGACTTAAAGGAGAAGTCCAGCCTGAGCTTTTTGGGCTGGGCTTCTCCTCTGGATCACAGGAGTGCAATTAATTTTGCACTCCTGTGACCCGTTTTTAGCGGAGAGCGGTCTGAAGTCCGCTCTCCACTGACGTCACTGCCATCAGTCGGGGCAGCGTGTCATCGCGACTTCCAAGTCTGGATCTGCCAGCTGCCTTGTTTGATGGCAGTCTCAGCGGCTCAGCGAGCCGTTGAGATGCTGAGATGGCAGCTCCCCGCCCCTCCACAGCTCAGCACTCCAATGAGTGCGGAGAAGTAGAGCAGAAGCGATGTTGACTGAGAGTCAGCATCGCTCTGCTCGGGGAGGAGTGAGAACCGAGCCATCGGCGGCGTTCAGTGGCTCGGTTATCAGTGCAGAGACAGATGCAGCATCAGTATGACTAGCAAAAAAACCCCATACTTCTCTTTTAAAGTTGTAATAAACCCCCTTCTTTTTCTGAAAAAAGTATTCCTATCCATCATGCAAACTTACACCACAATATTTTTATTTCATTTTATTTTTTTAAATGCGTCCTCAATCTATTACACACTACGTTACCCAGAACCCTGTTCGGCACCCAGAGTGCAATTGGCCACCGCAGAGACTCATTGGAGGGGCTATTTAAGAAGGAGGCGAGGCGGAGCTCGGCCTCTTTGGACACCGCGCTGCAAGCAACAGTTTCTTCCTGTGCGGATCTGCTGCAGTGCAAGGCCTGAAGCCTGGGGCCTTGCGCAACTTCCGAAGAGCCTTCTACCCCACTGCGGAGCCTGGGTGGCACCAGACTTGTCGAGTGAGGACATCAGTTGGATCGGGGACCCGATCGTGGCAGACGCTGTGTGCGGAGACACAGCAGGTGGAAGTCCCGGACTGGGATCGCATCCGGAGTGGTGAGCGAGCACTTGCTCAAGCCAATAGACTGTACCGTGTTTAGGCCTATAGACTGCCTTGGCCCACCTATCGTTTGTTTGTTGTTCCATTAGGAGACCAGTAGCAGGACAGAGTTAAAGGGTCTCCAGTATAGTGTTCCTTGGGACTGCCTACTTGTGGATTACAAATACTGTTTCATCAAGTGCACCACCGAAAGTTTGCATGCGAAGAAATCCTAAGTGAAAAGACTGAGATGTCTTCTATGTCAGGCCTGACCAGGGAGGGCAGATAGAATATTGTTTAGTGCGCCACAGGGCGCGTACACCATAATAGCTGTGCGGGGTGGGTTACCGCGCTGGGCCATTGTTGTGTGCTACACCTATTGCTACAGGGCTCTGTAAGCAAGTTGCATGTGTTCTGTTCTGCCTATGCCTTTTGATATAAAAGTAAAACTATTATATTTGATCTCTCGCCTCAGTGTGTTGTCTTGATGCAAAGAGATTACTCCTTGCAATACTGTTGATTGTGATAAGTATAATCCCTAGACTAGCTGTGCCAGAGTGGGTCGAGTAAGATTGCCGGGGGTTGGCGGTGCTGTATACAGGGCCCGAAATCAAACCAGCTGCTCTCTTAACTGGGGGTAGCGCTACACGTGGGGGCTCTCGAGTCCGGGATCCTGTTGCAGCAAGTAACGCGCCAAAAGTACCAGCATGGACCCACTAGAAGTAGGACAGTGGTGCAAAGCGGTCGGCACAGATCCAGCCGGGGTGGTAGTCATAGAACTCCCAGGGATCTGGCAAGAAGAAGCGGTGAAGCAGCTAGTGATGTCGCTGTCCCCGCACCAGAAGGTATGGGTGGTGGCTGTCAGGTCGAATTCTTCACTGACCCACGCACTAATAGAGTAGAAGAACGGAGTCCCAGAGCATTTCAAGAATCCAAGTGTAGAAGCAATAGATGATCAGACTTATAGCCTAATACACGCGCTGCCGCTCAAGCCAGGAGGACGGTTTCAGACACCAAAACTATCTCCATCACCCACCCCAAAAGCAGAAAAACGGGAGAAAAGGGAAAGTCCCGGGTCGCCACCTGCCACCCTCAGCGCAGAATTATGCGCAGTCCTGGGGGAAATTGTAGCCCAGTGTAAGAAGGATCCTACAGACTACCAAATGTCGGGATACAGAAAACTCAGAATATTCTCTGGAAGGAAACCTGTACCTTCGGGTGAAGAGGGGTTTGAGGAGTGGTTAGACGGTGCCACTCAGGCCTTAGAAGAATGGGAAGTCCCAGACCACAGAAAGAAGCAGAGAATTGCTGAAAGCTTGAATGGGCCTGCGCTAGAGGCCATATGCAACCTCAAGATGAGTAAGACAGACTGTGATGCACAGGACTATCTGAACATTCTGCAGAATGTGTTCGGTGGAACAGAGAAAATCACTGAGCTCACTTACCAGCTGGAGCACTGCTACCAAAAGACAGGAGAGAAACTGTCAGAGTTCATGAGGCGCCTGGATAAGATCCTGCATAAGATGATCCTGAAGAAGGGGATTGATCCGCGGCAGGTGGATGAGGCCAGTGTTCAGCAGGTGATGAGAGGATCTCAGCCCTTGGACCCCATCGCATTGGCGTTAGGCACCAGACAGGACGGGAAGAGCCTGGAGTACCCTGACTTGATCCGAGTAGTCAGAGAGGAAGAAGCTATGCTGGAGGAGAAGAAGAGGAGCCAATCAGTTGAGTCGGTAAATCCTCCTCCAGTGATGGTCAGGACAGCCATGACCCTGGAAAGAGACTCAGAGGTGGATTCCTTGAAGTCGCAGATGTCCCAAGTATTGGGAATGCTGACCTCCCTGATGGAAAAGAAGTCAAGGGAACCAGAGAGGGAAAGTCCGAGGAAGGAGCTGTTTCCCACCACCTCAGCGCCCGCATCCCTGGAAGATTGGGGGGATGTGATTTGTTTCAATTGTGGAGGAGCTGGCCATTTCGCCAAAGTGTGTGCCAGTCCAAAGAAAAAAAAGATGAATAACCGCAAGCCGCCGGAAAACTTCAGCGGGCCCGGTGAAGGAGTCACCCGGGTGCCCATCATCTCCAGTGAGCTCCAAACTGAATGAGAAGCACATGAAAAGAGTGGACAAGACCCCTCAGAAGAAACACAAGGTTCCTCAGAGGGAACGCACCCCAAAGAAAGGGAGTAGTGTCCCTCAGCGGGTAGTTACACCCATCAAAAGAAGGGAGACCAATGCATACCAGGCCCAAGAGAGACTTAAGTCCAAAGAGAAATGGAAGAAAGAAAGTCCAAAAGGAAAATGCAAAGATCAAAGGAAAGAGACCCCTTCGAAGCGATATCCAGAGAAGTTGGTGGGTCCCTCCCCGATAGTACCTGTTCAAGTGGAGGGAGTCTACACAAGAGCCATATTGGATACTGGGGCGCAAGTGACCCTGTTGTACCGGGACTTTTATGACAAGCATCTAAGTCACCTACCCATCCAGAAGATTGAAGAGTTGGAGATATGGGGAATTGGGACAGAGAGTTTCCCTTATGATGGCTATCTGCCTATAAAACTGGCTTTTGACCCGTCCATAGCCGGGAAGACTGAAGTGTTTGATACCTTAGCTGTGGTATGCCCCCGACCGCCTGGAGCTAACAAGAGTTCCTTAATAATAGGGACCAACACGGATCTGGTCCGAAGACTCTTGGCCCCTCTAACAAAAGGGAAAGACCCCACAGTCACTGGGATCCACCCAATGTTGAAGACAGCCTACCAACGACTGATCTTAGAACAGAAGGCCCCAGAAGAGGGGGTAGGGAAGGTTTGGAGGCTGGGAAGAAAAGGAATAGTGCTACAGCCCGGTGAAGTGGCCTGTTTGAAAGCCACTGTGAAACTCACTTGGGAGCAGCCTGGGCCCTTTGTCATGTTGGAACCCGACCCAAGGGGAGAACATTCGGGCTTAGAAGTAGTCCCAGAAGTGGTCCCGTTGAGGGCCCTGAAGAAGGCCCACTGTAAGGTACCTGTGAGTGTCAGGAATACTACAGGTGGCCCCATGGAGATCCCAGCCAGGATGCTGCTGGGCCAGGTGAGCCCTGCCACCCCAGTTGCTTTGTCGGATGTGGAGAAGACAGATGGAGAAAGCACTGTGTGGGAGAAACTTTCCATGGAGAACCCAAACCTACCCAGGGCTTGGAAAGAGAGAGCCAAGGCTCAGTTGACCAGGTGGGAAAAGATCTTCTCCCAAGATGAGTTTGATGTGGGGTGTGCAAGGAGTGCCACCCATCGAATCCGCCTCCAGGAGGACAAGCCCTTTAGGGAAAGAGTCAGGCGAGTTTCGTTAGCAGACCTCGAGGACTTGAGGGAACAGCTTGCCGAGCTAAAACGAACCGGTGTGATTCGAGAATCTAGAAACCCCTATGCCTCCCCGATAGTGGTGGTCAGAAAGAAGAATGGATCATTGAGGCTGTGCATAGACTACAGAACCCTCAACAGGAGAACCATACCTGACCAGTATACCACTCCGAGGATAGAGGATGCCCTGCAGAGCTTGTCTGGAGCCAAGTGGTTCAGTGTTATGGACCTAAAGAGCGGGTACTATCAAATCCCGATGCATCCAGAAGACAAAGAGAAGACGGCTTTCATAACCCCAGTAGGGTTCTTTGAATTTGATTGGATGCCTCAAGGTCTGTCTGAAACCCCAGCTACCTTCCAACGTCTTATGGAGAAGACTGTAGGAGACATGAACCTCATCGAAGTCTTAGTATACTTGGATGACATCATTGTCTTCGGAAGAACCTTGGAAGAACATGAAGAGAGGCTGGAGAAAGTTTTGAAGAGACTGAGTGAGGAAGGACTCAAGCTCTCACCTGAAAAATGCCAATTCTATCAGTCATCAGTCAACTATCTGGGGCACATAGTTTCTGAAGATGGGGTAGCCACAGACCCCGAGAAATTGGAGGCAGTCACCTCCTGGCCAAGGCCCACCACTGTGACAGAGCTCGGATCCTTCCTGGGGTTCTGTTCCTATTACAGGAGGTTCGTGGAGGTGTTTGCTCGGATAGCCAGGCCTCTGAACGAACTGCTCAAGACGGAGGGGGAAGAGGATGACTTGGGCCCCAGAAATCCAGGGGAGTCAGTCAAGGACCAGTGGAACGAGAAGTGTGAGGATGCCTTCCAGATGTTGAAGAAAACCTTAACCACTGCCCCTGTCCTGGCCTACGCAGACCCTAAGAAGCCTTATGAACTTCATGTAGATGCCAGTCATGATGGTTTGGGAGGAGTGCTATACCAGGAGCATGAAGAGCAACTGAGGCCCATTGCGTATGTAAGTAGAAGTCTGACTCCCTCCGAAAAGAACCACCCCACCCATAAGTTGGAGTTCCTGGCTCTTAAGTGGGCGGTAGTTGACAAACTCAGAGACTATTTGTATGGGGCGGAGTTCACAGTGAAAACCGACAACAACCCCCTCACCTATCTCTTCACCACAGCAAAGTTGGATGCCACAGGACATAGATGGCTGGTGGCACTGTCTGCTTTCAATTTCAGCTTAAAGTACAGACCTGGGGCTGGAAACCGAGACGCAGACGCCTTGTCTAGAAGATCTCATGCCTTCACTTTCAGTACAGAAGAGCGGGCCCTCTGTCAAGGGGCTGAACTCCAAGCCAGTGGCGGCTCAAGAGCAGAAGAGATAGGGCTTACCATAGTCGGAGTCCCCAAGCAGTACTGTGGGGTAACACAACTGGGGGAAGATAATTTGCCAAAATTGTCAAAAAAGGAGTTGAGATCTGACCAATTGGAAGACCCCATGGGGAGATTGGTCTTGGAGGCCCTAGAGAATCAGGATCCGAATAGACTCTTACGTCACCCTTCAAAGGAGGCTCGCCTGTTGAGGAAGGAGTGGGACAGGTTGCAGGTGCATCAGGGAGTGGTCTACCGAAGGGGCCCCTCTGATGACCTGGAAGACAAATGGCAATTTTTCCTGCCCGAGAAACACAGAGAGACTGTCCTGGTTGCTCTGCACGACAACCATGGCCACCTAGGGGCGGAAAGGACCTTCCAACTCGTTAGGGACCGTTTCTATTGGCCCTGCATGAGGGTTGAAGTTGAAGAATACTGCCACTCATGTGCACGATGCATCTAGAGAAAGACTTTACCTCATCAAGCTGCCCCAATGGGCCATCTGCAAAGTCAAAGCCCACTTGATCTGGTATGCATTGATTTTCTCTGCCTCGAACCCGACCTGAGTGGACTAGGAAATGTTCTGGTAGTAACCGACCATTTTACCCGGTATGCCCAGGCCTTCCCAACCAAGGACCAGAAGGTTTCCACTGTGGCCAAAGTGCTGATGGAGAAATACTTTGTACACTATGGGCTACCACAACGGCTCCATTCAGATCAGGGAAGGGATTTTGAAAGTCGGTTGATCCGGAAGCTCCTGGATTCTTTGGGGATCAAGAAGACAAGAATTACCCCCTATCATCCACAAGGTGATGATAAGCCGGAAGGGTTCAACCGAACCCTGCTTAACATGCTGGGGACCCTAAGCAGTGAAAAGAAGCAGCATTGGAGCAACCACATAGCGGCAGTTGTGCATGCATACAACAGCACCACCAGTGACGCTACAGGGTACTCACCCTATCGACTTATGTTCGGAAGAGAAGCAAGACTACCAGTAGATCTGGCCTTTGGCACTTCCATAGACCATTGTTCTGCTGCTTCCCACAAGGGATATGTCGATAGACTCAGACGCAATTTGAAATTGGCCTATGAACAGGCCCAGGCAGTCTCGGAGCAAAGGGGGGCCCGCAACAAGAAAAATTTTGATCTGAAAGTTAGGATTCAAGATTTACAACCCGGAGACAGAGTGTTGCTACGGAACTTGGGGGTCCCTGGAAAACACAAGCTTGCAGACAGATGGAGACCTGAACCTTATGTTGTTTGCAAAAGGCCTGCCCGTTTACAGACTTAAACCAGAAGGGAAGGTGGGACCTTTGAAGACCTGGCATCGGAACCACCTACTCCCACTAGCTGAGGCAGTTTGGATACCCCCTGTGATGGATTCCCCTGAGCCAACTTCCATCCTGGATACTCCCAGACCAAACACTCGGTCCCAGACCCCTCAGATTGGGGATACAGAGACCTCGGAGATAAGTGAAGATGAGGGAGAAGAACTTGATTGGCTTTGGCCTTCACAGGCCCCAGGAACTTCTGCTATTGAGCTTCCATCTGAAGAAGACACCATAGATCGAACGCTGAATGCAGAAGCTACTGAGTTCATTCCGTCCAGTCCTTGGTCAGATTCTTGGGAGAGTGCCTGTGACTTACTCCCAGAAGAAGATCCAAGGGAATCCCTCTACCTCCCTGCTCCGGAGTCCAGTGCTCCTGAACCAGAGGAAATTCCTAAGTCGGTTCCAGAAGAGGAGCCTGTTTTAACAGAAAGCCCAAGAGGACAGAGGAAGCGGCCAGGAGGAGTATGGAAGACCCTGATCCTCCCACTGTTCATTTAGTGGGGGGCAACCCCAACTCACTCTCTGGCACAGTTAGGCAGGACACTAATGATAGTATGACCTGTGGGCAGGGAAGTTCCCTGCCTCGTTTTTGGTGGGAATTTCCTCTGCCAACATCATACGCAACTTTGGTTGATGTTGTACGTTCTGTAATGTAATGTTATCTTATCTTTGGGGACCAAAGAGTTTAAGTGTGGGGAAGTGTGTAGCGGGGTCTCCTTTAAGGCCCCGGGACTACGTTACCCAGAACCCCGTTCGGCACCCAGAGTGCAATTGGCCACCGCAGAGACTCATGGGAGGGGCTATTTAAGAAGGAGGCGAGGCGGAGCTCGGCCTCTTTGGACACCGCGCTGCAAGCAACAGTTTCTTCCTGTGCGGATCTGCTGCAGTGCAAGGCCTGAAGCCTGGGGCCTTGCGCAACTTCCGAAGAGCCTTCCACCCCACTGCGGAGCCTGGGTGGCACCAGACTTGTCGAGTGAGGACATCAGTTGGATCGGGGACCCGATCGTGGCAGACGCTGTGTGCGTAGACACAGCAGGTGGAAGTCTCGGACTGGCATCGTGTCCAGAGTGGTGAGCGAGCACTTGCTCAAGCCAATAGACTGTACCGTGTTTAGGCCTATAGACTGCCTTGGCCCACCTATCGTTTATTTGTTGTTCCATTAGGAGACCACTAGCAGGACAGAGTTAAAGGGTCTCCAGTATAGTGTTCCCTGGGACTGCCTACTTGTGGATTACAAATACTGTTTCATCAAGTGCACCACCGAAAGTTTGCATGCGAAGAAATCCTAAGTGAAAAGACTGAGTTTTCTTCTATGATGTCTTCGATGTCTTCTATGTCAGGCCTGACCAGGGAGGGGAGATAGAATATTGTTTAGTGCGCCACAGGGCGCGTACACCATAATAGCTGTGCGGGGTGGCTTACCGCGCTGGGCCATTGTTGTATGCTACACCTATTGCTACAGGGCTCTGTAAGCAAGTTGCATGTGTTCTGTTCTGCCTATGCCTTTTGATATAAAAGTAAAACTATTATATTTGATCTCTCGCCTCAGTGTGTTGTCTTACTGCAAAGAGATTACTCCTTGCAATACTGTTGATTGTGATAAGTATAATCCCTAGACTAGCTGTGCCAGAGTGGGTCGAGTAAGATTGCCGGGGGTTGGCGGTGCTGTATACAGGGCCCGAAATCAAACCAGCGGCTCTCTTAACTGGGGGTAGCGCTACACTTTCATAAAAGCTACTTGCTTGTCATCTCCCAGTGCTGCTTCCTCAAACTTCCAGTTAGGGGTAGTGTGCACTGTAGACGTCCCGCAAAGAGTCCGTCATCCTTAGAGCCTTGAATGTAAAGCACATTCATGATCAGCATAGACTTACAGCTGGTCGCTCCGCCCACAGCTGCCAATCAGTTCTAGAGGGGAGGCTGGGGAGTGGCTTACATTCTTGTTGTTCTAAGATGCCCCAGTGTGTTGGCGCATAGGCGATGGACTGCAATGATTTGCACTCTGGAACGGTGGCTATGGCAGGGCTCCAGGTGACCCTGACAATTATTGTGGTTACTCTAAAAAGGCAACGGAGAACAGAGACATTTTGAAGACACATTGCCAAGAGGTGACAGGCTAAAAACAGAGGGCAAACATCAAACATAGTAAGTGCAGAGTAATACTGCTATATTTCATTTTTTAAATAGAGAGTTTAATAATACATTATAATCTTCCAGAATATACACATGAACATTCACGCTATAGCAAAGTGTCATGCTGCATTTGCTGACACCTTAGATGAAATGCATTCATAGAGATGTTTCACCTGCCAAAGGAATTGTATTTCTGACATCCAGTCCTTATATTTACCCAGTTCTGCTACACTATACAGTTCTGTCTGGTAGACTTGAGTTTTTTCTGTATCTGACGGGTAGTTCTTGGGGAACAACATCATATACTGGATCTCAGCTTCTATAGTTCCTAGATAAATGGGACAAAGTCATAAATGTACTTTGTTCTCTAGGGCAGCAGTCCTTTTTGGCACAGGGGACCGGCTGCGTGGGAGAAAATCATGCCACAGCCCGGGGGGGGGGGGGGGGGGGGGGTGCAGTTTTTTGTGGGCAATTTGTCGGGGCAATGGCTGGTGTTGGTGCTTTAATCATCACGGCACCATGGTTGTTATGGTGTCAGGATGATTGAAGTACATTATTTATATTATTACATTGTAATATAAAATTAAATAGTTCAACTCACCATAATGCCGAATCAGTGGGAGCCCTGAATGTGTCACTTGCCACTGTTGCCTGCCACCAGATGCAGCTTGTCTCTTGCCACGTCGCCTGCCACCAGATGCAGCTTGTCTCTTGCCACGTCGCCTGCCACCAGATGCAGCTTGTCACTTGTAACATCACCTGCCTTCAGATGCAGCTTATCACTTGTAACGTCACATAGGTTGGTCTTGATAGACTTGTTTCTTTTTTCAACCTCACCTACTATGTAACTATGTTATCTGCCTTCAGATGCAGATTGTCACTAGCCACGTCGCCTGCCACCAGATGCAGCTTGTCACTTGTCAAGTTAACCTGCCTTCAGATGCAGCTTGTTACTTGTAACGTCACCTTCCTTCAGATGCAGCTTGTCACTTTGCACGTTGCCTGCCACCAGACGCAGCTTGTCACTTGTCACGTCAACCTGCCTTCAGATGCAGCTTGTCACTTGTTTATGTCACCTTCCTTCAGATGCAGCTTGTCACTTTGCACGTCGCCTGCGACCAGATTCAGCTTGTCACTTGTCATGTCACCTGCCACCATATGCAGCTTGTCACTTGCCATGTCGCCTGCCAGCAGATGCGGATTGTCACTTGCCATGTTGCCTGCCACCAGATGGGGATTGTCACTTGCCATGTCGCTTGCCACCAGATGCTGATTGTCATTACCCTGCCACCAGCTGCAGCTTCTGTTACCTGCCACCAAAAACACCAGATGCAGCTTGTCACTTTTTAAATATAAAGGCAATTTGGTGGCAGGCGATAGTGACAGCAGATCTGGCAGTCTCTCCCCATCTTTTCAGCACATGGCTCCCAGAGTGAGCAGTGAGAGATGATGTAATCTCTCTGCTGCCCACAGCTGCACAGTGAGGGTGGAACTGCGGTGATGTAGGGTGGGCAGTGAGAGATGATGTTGTCTCTCTGCTTGTTTGCCCACCCACCCGCTCGTCTGCCCGCCACACTCGCGGCCCGGCTGCAAAGAGTCCACGGCCCGGTGGTTGGGGACCTCCACTCTAGGGGATTGGATCTTTAAATAATAATTACAGGTCTTGTCTCCTGCCTAGCCTGCGACTGGACAATGAAAAGAAAGACAGCAGACTGATGAGCTCATCTCTTTGGCACTCCGATCTCTCCTTCTATCAGCATGCCCCTTCTTAGCACAGAAGGAATTGACTGTCTGCTTGTACTGCTTTTCCCTCATGTAGTCTGAGCTCTGAATTACAGGGAATACAAGAGGCTAATACCAAGTCAGATTCAGGTACTTACATTTATTTAATGATAAATGAATGAACACAGAGCTGCATTAATTCAAAATATTTTATATTTGAGTTTTGCGTTAAGATTACACATTTCTTAGTAAATGATTATGACTTGATTTAGAAGTCAGTCTTGTAAAAGAAATTAAAGATCTCCAGCATTTATAAGGAACAGGTGATATTTTTAATAGGGAAACAAGAATTATTCACCCTTTGATTGCAAATGTTTTTTGTATATATTTAAATTTTAGTTTAATAGGTGAAATTAGTTCTTAGTTCTTCTTTAATACATAGAATTAGCTGGAAAATGAGCAACAATTTAAAAAGCTGCACTTTTTAACATGGTTGTTAGGTACTAAAACAAACAGAAAGGAACAATTAGAGCCCAGCTCTTGCATGCAGTACACATACTATGCACTATCTTGATTTTTGCTGTCCTTAATGGACCTCTAATTATTATGTTGTGTAGCCAGGTGCTGGACTAGAGAAATAAAGAGAAGGCAGGGGAAGAGCGCTGAGATTCCTAGGAGTTTGAGATGGCAGCAATATAATGTGATGCATAGACTCCTTATACCAGTGATGACGAACCTTGGCACCCCAGATGTTTTGGAACTACATTTCCCATGATGCTCATGCACTCTGCAGTGTAGTTGAGCATCATAGGAAATATAGTTCCAAAACATCTGGGGTGCCAAGTTTCGCCATCACTGCCTTATACTATAGATCCAAATAGGCATTGTGCAGTAGGAGGAGTGGAGAGATGATTTTTTATTAACCACTTAAGGACAGAGCCTCGTTTGGAGATTTGGTGTTTACTGGTTTAAAAAAAACATTTTTTGCTAGAAAATTATTTTGAACCCCCAAACATTATATATATATATTTTTATAACACCCTAGAGAATAAAATGGCGGTCGTTGCAATACTTTCTGTCGCACTGTATTTGTGCAGCGGTCTTACAAGCGCACTTTTTTTGGAAAAATTACACTTTTTTTAAGCCAATTTCTTTTTATATTGTGAAAGATGATGTTACACCGAGTAAAGTGATACCCAACATGTTACGCTTCAAAATTGCGCCCGCTCGTGGAATGGCGACAAACTTTTACTTTTTTGAAATCTCCGTAGGCGATGTTTAAAAAATTCTACAGGTTGAATGTTTTGAGTTACAGAGGAGGTCTAGGGCTACAATTATTGCTCTCGCTCTAACGATCCAGTGTACCGCACACGTGTGGTTTGAACACCATTTACATATGCGGGCGCTACCAAAGTATGCATTTGCTTCCGTGCACGTCAGTTTTTTTTTTTTCCTTTTTCTCAAATTTGCACTAAAATGCAATAAAAAAAATAAAATAATTGAAAACATAAATAAAAAAAGTTCCCTTTAAGAGATATTGGCGGTAGTGACGTTTGGACATCGCTTCCACCCTGCAATGGTATAGAGCTGGGTGGGGGGCCATCTTCCCATCACTCAGCTCCATACCACAGAGGAGCGCGGACCCGATTACCGATGAACCGGAGGGCGGCGGGAGGGGGGTGCCCCTCTCCCGCCACCCATAAAAGTGATCTCGCGGAGAATCCCCTGCAGAGACCACTTTTACCTGAAAGCTGACCACCCGCTCTTGAAGAGGATACGGGGGTTATGGTAGCTAGCTGCTGCCATAACAACGATATTCCTCTTTAAACAGCCGACATATAATGACGGCGGGCAGTCGGCAAGTGGTTAAACTGCCCAAGAAGCTTCTTTCTCTTGGCACCACTAGAGGCAATACCAGTGGAGATCCGAACCCTGAGACTGGTAAGAGGACACCTGGGGCAGCGCAGCACCGCCCACATCATAGCAACTGCACCACTGCTGCAGGGAGACTGGAGTGTTCACTCACCCTCTGCTTCCCACCGCTGATGACCGGAGTCTTCAGGGAGAGGCTGAGGGTCCCTCCCCCTTCTAAACTGAGAGGTCACCGCAGCATCCCTGGGACTGGTAAGATAGATGTTTGCCCATTGCTGATACTGCTAACAGGGACTGAACCACTGAGAGCAGGACACCAAGTGTAAACAACCCATGCCACACATATACCGCACTTAATCTAAACCTAGACTGCACCTATACCAACCCTATACCGCATTTAACTGAACCTTTACCACATCTACCTTGCACCTGTGCCAAGACTATACCATACTTATACTGTATCTATACCTCATGAAGGTTAACTGGGACTGTCGTTAAGTGCACCAATGCTCTTAAAGGGGTCCCAATGATAGTCAGCAGAAAACATCTCAAAGGACTGTCCCTCCCATAATAATCATTTTTCAAGCCCCCTTTGTTCCCCTGACCACTCTGCTACCATCCTCCTTTTCTTTTGGACAGTGCATATCCAGCCCGTCTAGGGCTAGCATCAACGCCATAAATGTGCTTTGCCAGTATATTTCCAGCGCTCGGTAGATTAAACTTTACTACTTACTACTCATTGTTGCACTTGAGGTGGCCTTGCTACTGTTTATGCTGATCTGGACGCCAAATGTCATCTTATGCCTAGTCCTTACTGTTAATCGCTTTGTATACTAAATTGTGTTATTGCCATATTTAATCCATTTTATGCTTACCTAGTTACCAACCATATTGTGTGAAAATTAATTAGGTTTGCCATTGGCACATGTGTGTAATGGATGCAATTTACTACAGCAACCCTGACATTTCCAGAAAAAAAGGTGTGTTTAAATTGCTGGCAAAAGGACATCTTCTGGCCACTTAATTAAATTTGAAAAAAACAAATGTTCAGGAATTCAATTTATCTATACTTATCCTAGATGAGTGTTTCCGAGACATACCCAATTCCACAGCTCTGTTCAAGACTCACCCCTGTGGGCGAGCCAAGGAGTATTGGCACCAAATGTGAATGGCACACAGAGACCCAACGAAATTGGCACAATTTTTATTTATGCAGTACAGCACCAACGTTCTTGACTTAAGAGTTTCACAAACTATACAACGCTATGAGCACAATATCAGAAGAACACAGTTGCAGAAGTTTCAGCAATGTTAGTATCACATTGACAAGACTCTAGCAGATAACAGATTATCACTTTAGCAGGGTTACGTGAACGGAGCAGCATCTGAGTAGAGGGATGGCTGTAGGCAAGTGGCAGGGTATCACAAAACAGCAGACTGATGTTGGTTACTTACTCTTTTGACAATAACTACCTTTATACATTTCCATCCATGGTCTGTCATATGCCTCATTTAAAGTCCCAAACTTTTTCCCAGTGTTTCTAATTTGGGGAAGGAGACATATGTGTCTCATTTAAAGTCCCTCCCCTTCTCCTATAGATATTGGTTACAAATCACAGTTCTGGAGTTCTGATATTACCAGTGCTGGAAGTGGTGCCCGATTCTGTCGCTCCTTGTCAGGAACCTTTCCCAAGGCTAAATGAGCTGTCCCTATTCAGTGTGGATCCTGTCCCTACACTACCCACTGTGCAACTGTGCACCAACTGCAGCAGGGCATTGCAATTTACTATCATTGCCCTCACTAAAGATGGCCACTGTGGTCAACCAATGTTGCAGCATCCAATCATACCAATGTTCCTCTTATCCTCTTTTCCCTCTGTACTGTTCCTTGAATGATGCTCAAGGAAGGTTGGTTTCAAGGTAGAGACATTGGTGTATGCAATCACTACATTGACTCTTAATAAATACAACAAGACCCTCCTCCTTGAACAGTATGAGTCCTAATGAGCTGATTAAGATGAGACTTTTTCAATGTGTTTGAGGTTGAAGGTACACAAGGCCATTGATTAAATGGAGGGTATTCAAGTGTCTTTTACAATGGAAAGTTGTTATGTATTTCTTGTATGTTCTGCTTTGGACTGAAGGTGTATATCGATGGCTTAGCGTGTCAGTGACCTCCTTTCACTAGTTTATTGCTAATAAATGTATGATATTGTAATGCATATGACTACAACAAGGCAAATTGGACTGTACTCTGATGTTACATGTTTGCTATTCTGCTTTTGGCAATAAACATTTTTTTATAAAAAAAAATATATATATATATATATATATATATATATGTAGCGGGGTCTTTAAATTTAGGTGGGGTACACCTGGGTGGAAGTTCAGGTGTGTAGGTAATGAGTGATGACTATTTGTATTCGTGGAGGATTGGGTAATAATCTCCTTGGCCAGTGGGTGGTGAGTGCCCCCAGGCTCAAGGTAGATTCACTGCCATAGTGCTGTCCTTTTTGTTCCTTCTCGGAGACGGTGCGGCGAGGGCGGGGAACCTGCCGTGGCATCATGGGAGGGGATAAAAGGGGGAGACGTCCTGGTCACGAGGTCTTGCTCCTCTGGAGGTTCTTCATCACGCGCCCAGGCACCTTAGGCCTGAGTGCGGGCGGTTCCGGATTCCGGGTCAGGTGCCCTAGGCCTGACCGGAATGGAGTTGGAGTCCATCCCAGGCACCTTCAGCCTGGGGTGAGGTACTAAACCAGGAGGCCTGGGGCCCAGTGACTTCGACTGGGTCCCGCGAGGGTGGAGAGGTCCGAGGGTCCCTGAAGTGGATGGGGCCCATGTCTGAGGTGAGGAGGCCGGGGAGGTTACCCATTCGGAGAGTCTGGAGCAGCATCAACCCAGTGATGGATGGGCCTCTGGTAACTCCCTTGGAGGGACATCTTCCCCTGATAGGGGCCGCAACGCATCGAAGGTACTCCTATCTATGTTCTCTTGAGTCGCTGGTAGAGACTCTCAAGCTCTAAGTCCTTTCAAGCTATGGCTATAGTAACCGCTGGCGAGATCGCAGTGGTTTAGCTGAGAATTAGGATAGTACCTCGGTCTGCTCATCCCCTGTATCCAAATGTTAACAAGTCGCAACCAGTTAGCTACTGAAGCACTGTTTATTGTGAGAAATGCAATAAAACAAGAGTTGGTGTCAAGGTCACCTGTGGCCAGGTGACAGATGCACACCGTAGGGGGACAGGAGTGCACCACAAGGTAGTGAACCCTATGGCTGACTGCTGCGGATAGGAAACTGGGTGGTTGTGGAAAGCGGGACCAGAGGAGCACAACCGGGATCCTAACAGAAGCTAGAGCCAAGATTCCCCAGGGCACGGAGTCTAAGACCCAGCAGGTCTTCTCCAGGGCCTCTAGTGGTGAGGATGTTATGCTGCAGGCTGGGACCAGGTCGCGGCCCCTGGAGTTTCCTAGCTCACGCCCCGTAGGATAAGGGGAAAAGAGGGGAAGCAGCAGCACAAGATATGAGAGAACCGAATAACAAGCTGAAGGTCAGGGGCCACAAGCAGACAAGGATAACGAAAGAACGAGCCGAAGGTCAAGGGTCACGAGCAGACAGGGATAGTCGGGGACAAGCCAAATATGTAACAGAGAGACAGACGTAGCACACGGCAGGCAGGAACCCAAACACACAATGCCTAACAAACACGTTGATCAGCAAAGCAGGCTTGCAGTGCACAGGTTAATATAGTGTTCTGTGATAGGGCCTGGGGTGGAGTCTGGCTGGGAGGAGATTATAAAGGAAGCCAGGTGAAAGGGCTCAGGCCTCTAAGATGAACACATAGGAAGGAAGGTAAGCTGACAGACAAACACTACTGCATATCCATGACAGTACCCTCCCTCTTATGGGCCCTCCCCCGCCTGGGCCCAGGCTTAAAGGGAAATCTCTGATGAAACCTTCTCAACAGATGAGGTGCAGCGACATCAGATGCAGCGATCCAAGACGCCTCCTCAGGACCAAAACCTCTCCAATGCACAAGGTACTGAAGAATGCCTCTGCAGAGCCGAGAATCCAGAACTTGTCTAACCTCGTACTTAAGATTATCCTCAGAGACCGAAAACGAGGTAGGGAGATGACAAGAAGATCTATTGAGGACCAAAGGCTCTCTAGGAATAAGCAAGGGCATGAGAGGATCAACAGGAATCTGAGGAGGGTCCCCTAGACCCTTAAAGGGGAACTGGTCATCTTGCACAGGACCATCAGACTGGGCAGATGTCAGTGGAACCCTGAAGTCAGGTTGGTTAGAAGGTGACATGTCGCCGGAGTCAAACTGAATAGCTGAAGGACAAGCAGAATGTCCCGAACAAGAAAAAGTAGGAGGCTCACTGGGCATGGGCTGGACTGGCATAACTAGTACAGAGGCAGAGTGAATAGCTGAGTCAGGTGTAGCGACTACCTGAATCGCATCGCAAGACGTAGCGACTGCAGGACTTGTAGACAAGCTAGCCTGGCTGTGCGTCCAAGGGTGGTTAGGGACAGAGAAATGTAAATGGTTATGCAACCTGGAATGAATGACCGGCTCAGATTCACAGGGGGCAACCTTGGGTAGGCAGGCCGAGGAACAGGAGGGACCCCAAGCCAGGATCTGTCCAGTATTCCAGTCCACATGAGGAGAATGGAGCTGTAACCATGGGAGACCCAAAATTATAGGCGTTGAGGCCTTGGGTAAGATAAGGAAGGATATCCACTCCTGGTGGAGTGTCCCTACCGACATCTTAACAAGGAGGGTCTGGAAGCGGATAGGTCCCCCTGGGAGAACAGTACCATCAATCGCCAAGACCACCAATGGTGTGGTGAGGGGCAAAAGAGTAAGTCTCATGGACGATGCGATTTCCCAGTCCATAAAATTACCAGCGGCTCCGGAATCCAGATATGCTGAGACCGAATGAGAAGAAGCACCAACATGAAGGAACACAGAAAGCAGAAGACGAGAAGGGGAAGGTGATATTTCCGGGTCCAATACTCCACTTTCCAGATGAAGTGGACCCGAACGTTTTTCTGGACAAAGAGAGCAAGTGTCACGAAAATGACCTTTGCCCCCACAGTAAAGACACAGACCAAGAGTTCTGCGCCTAGCACGTTCCTCGGGGGATAGCCTGGTCCGACCCAGCTGCATGGGTTCCTCAGCTGGTAGGAGATGCTCTACGGGTCGAAGAGAGGGGAACTCAGGCTGACTAAGAACCAAGGAGTGCTGGCGTTGCTTTTCTAAGGTCCTCTCCTGAAAGCGAATATCGATCTGGTTACACAAGGAGATAACGCCGGCCAGATCAGTGGGGATGGTTCTTCCTGCTAATTCATCCTTCACTCTATCAGACAGGCCATGCAAAAAGGTTGCGACTAAGGCCTCATTGTTCCAGCTCAACTCAGCCGACAGTATCCGGAAATGAAGGGCATACTGTCCCACAGAAGCAGACTCTTGGCGGAGACGTAAAAGGGCGCTGGCCGCTGAAGAGACACGAGCCGGTTCTTCGAAGATATTCCAAAAAAGTTTCAAGAAGCCAGACAGGCTAGATACCACTGGATCATTCAGTTCCCACAGAGGGGCTGCCCAGGCTAAAGCTTCACCAGAGAGGAGGGAAATGATATAGGCTACCTTAGCCCGATCAGACAGGAAGTTTTGGGGCTGGAGCTCAAAATGAATTGTGCATTGGCTAAGGAACCCCCTGCAAGCCTTGGAGTCCCCAGAGAAACGGGACGGAGCTGGCAGTTGTAGTGAGTGTGTGGCTGCGACTGGTGCAATAGGTGCAGCCGCTGGTTGTATTTGAGGTTGCGGATTCAGGGTTCCCAAGGAGGCCTGAAGCTGCTCAAAGCGAGAAGCCAGATCCTGGAGGAATCGCATCACCTGAGTCTGATTCGATTCCTGGGTTTCAAGTCTGCAAACTATGCCCTGCAACGGATCATCCACGGGTAACGGGATGTCAGCCGGGTTCATGGCTGATCAAACTGTCAAGGTCACCTGTGGCCAGGTGACAGATGCACACCGTAGGGGGACAGGAGTGCACCGCAAGGTAGTGAACCCTATGGCTGACTGCTGCGGGTAGGAAACTGGGTGGTTGTGGAAAGCGGGACCAGAGGAGCACAACCGGGATCCTAACGGAAGCTAGAGCCAAGATTCCCCAGGGCACGGAGTCTAAGACCCAGCAGGTCTTCTCCAGGGCCTCTAGTGGTGAGGATGTTATGCTGCAGGCTGGGACCAGGTCGCGGCCCCTGGAGTTTCCTAGCTCACGCCCCGTAGGATAAGGGGAAAAGAGGGGAAGCAGCAGCACAAGATATGAGAGAACCGAATAACAAGCTGAAGGTCAGGGGCCACAAGCAGACAAGGATAACGAAAGAACGAGCCGAAGGTCAAGGGTCACGAGCAGACAGGGATAGTCGGGGACAAGCCAAATATGTAACAGAGAGACAGACGTAGCACACGGCAGGCAGGAACCCAAACACACAATGCCTAACAAACACGTTGATCAGCAAAGCAGGCTTGCAGTGCACAGGTTAATATAGTGTTCTGTGATAGGGCCTGGGGTGGAGTCTGGCTGGGAGGAGATTATAAAGGAAGCCAGGTGAAAGGGCTCAGGCCTCTAAGATGAACACATAGGAAGGAAGGTAAGCTGACAGACAAACACTACTGCATATCCATGACAGTTGGACTGTGATCGGTGTGTGGAACTCTGGTTAATGGGAGCAAAGGGAAGTGTTGGCACAACAGGACTTACTCCTTTACAGAAGCACATAGGCCCGAGGAAATATCTGGTGCTGGCCTTCACCTCACCCACAGCTATGGGGAGGACATGGGCCGTAGCGCATCTCACCCTGTCGTGTGACATACCCCTAGACAAAAGAGATGGGGTCAGGCCGCTACATATACAACAAGAAAGGCTAATAATGGAAAGCAGCTGATACATTGAAAAAACATCTGTCCAGGAAAGGGGGATAAATATGCCCCCCCCCCCTGTTGAGGGCATGTGCCCTGATGTGGTTCTGGAGGGGGGGGGGCAACTTTGCTGGAGGGAACTGCCCTGGCAAATCACCTTGTTCCCATGTTGATTAGGACAAGAGCCTCTTCCCCACATCATTGGGTTAGTGGTTGTGGGGGTCTGCAGGCAGGGGGCTTATCAGAGTACAGAAGTCCTCTTTAACAAGAGGTGAGGCCCCCAGATACAACCCCCCCTGTGTAAACGATAATGGGTATACAGTACACCTACTGAAACTACATTCTGGAACTACGTCATATGACAGCGCCCCAAAATGGCTGCCCTCGCACGCCTGCAGGGGCACACAGCGCAGCAATCATGGCCACGCTGTGTTCCTAGGACACGACGCAACCCCCATCTCAGGTAAAGAGCCGATGATGCGGCTCTTTAACCATACTATTGGCTGTGTCGTTTATCGCCAGAGTTTGTGGCGAGGAGAGCCGATCAGCGGCATCTCTTCGCAGGGGAGACCAGGACAGGTAATCAGGGCGCTGATCAGATCATCAGTGCCCTGATTACAGTAAAGCCCCAGCAGCGCCCAACAGTGACACCAATCAGTGCTGATTAGTGATGCCAGTCAGTGCTGCCTTTCAAAGCCTACTAATCAGTGCTGCCAATCAATGCCCATCAGTGCCACCCATCAGTGCTGCCCATCCATGCTGCCCATCAGTGCTGCCTATCCATGCCGCCTATCAGTGCCCATCAGTGCCCACCAGTGCCACCTATGAGTTTCACCTATCAGTGCCCATCAGTGCCGCCTATCAGTGTTCATCAGTGCTGCATATATGTGCCACCTATCAGTGCCCATCTGTGCGGCATATTAGTGCCACCTAATCAGTGCCTTTCAGTGCCCATTAGTGCCACCTCATCAGTGCCCATCAGTGCCGCCTCATCAGCACACATCAGTGAAGGAGAAAAATTACTTATTTACATAATTTACTCATAGAAACTAAGAAAAACGTTTTTGAAAAATTGGGCACCCTGTAAATGTTTATTTCTAAAATGAAGATTGTAAAGAAACAACAAAAATAAAATCAGATTTTAAACTAAAGGAATTTACAAAATGTAATAAAATTGACCAAAAAAAGCTATACTTTACCATTAAGAAAATATGACTGATTGAATATACTATTTAGTGAGCATGACATATCTTTATGAAAACACTCAAGACAATCAGATATTGTCTGAAATATGGAAGGAGGAAATCTTATGGTTAGCTTTATAATTATACATAAGTATACATTTGGGTAATTTGTGAAAGTCGTGTATAGCGGTCATGTGGCCTCAAAATAGGCCACTGGGGGCTCCCCTAGTCTACAGGAAGTGGCCTTCTAGGTGTAGCACACGGCACCCTTTCTCTCCACTGTCCTTGGCTCGCTCACAAGAGAAAAAGGTGCACCATTCCCACCATTCCCGTACCCTCTGGTTTGCAGAGGTTAAGCACACTTGTTTTAACTTATGGGTCTTGCAGCAAGGTTCCCCTCAAAGCTGGTTTCTGTCCCTAGAATGTAAGGACAAAGTCTCCATACCCCAAGTAACTCCAAGGTCCACACCAGTATCAACTCCAACGTAGAGTTTATTTTCCTTATGCATGAACTTCCACAAAGTTGAGAAGAGAGAAAGGTGTTAGGAAGACAGATCAATTCAGGCACTCCTGGCTTCTTCGCCACTCAATCCCGAGTGGGTACAGCTCACCCGGATAGTCACCCAAAGGCACTTCCCTAATGGATGCGTTCAGGAGATCCTCTACCACAGAATCTATAGTGTCCCGAACCTCCTAATGGTCCCGTTGTTTAGATCCCTTTTTCAGATGGATGACATCCCTCTGGAGAGTTACTGGGCCCCTTCCTTCACTGTGATCTCTCACCAGTCCTTCGGAAAGGTCCTCCCCCAGTCTCCTCTTCCAGAAACTGGTCCCCTCGCAAGGCGGCACCCTGGGTATCCTCCTCCCTAAGTGGGCTCCAGCTAAAGGTGCTGGGCTCAGGGCTGAAGTTGCAGTCCCAGGACTAAAGGTGCCTTGGACTGAAGCGCATGTGGCCCCATAGCCTGGAGGGCCATGCACTTGAACTTGGACCATAGGTTCTCCCTCCGGGCATGGGCCCCGGAAATGGCTCACTCTCTCCCCCGGGCATGGGCCCCGGGAATTCCTCTCCCTCTAATGGCGTCCGTCCCTTTGGTACCCTCTCCCGGGATGCACAGTGGGTAGACCACGCCCACTACACGGCTGCTGAGAGAGGACACTCAATTGCCACTCCATCACCTGTGGTTCAACCCCGAGTACAAGCGACAGCGCCACCCATACTTCTTAGGGGTACTGCACGCCAGGTGAAACAGCAGCAAGGCAGAGTCCAGTAAATTTAAAGATTCAAGTCACCTACCACTCAAATCACCCCGAATCACCCCTAAATTTAGTATAGAAATCCCTAACTTTGGGGCCCCCGCTACACAGGGTAGGCCAGAAGATTAGACAGTAAGCTCCTCAGAGTCCCACTATTTATCACTGTATGTTAGTGTGGGACGCCCTTGTACTGTTCAACAACCCTTTACTAATCCAGGTTTCTGAGAAGCCTTCCTGGCAGTCATTTATGTGTCTCTCTCTTTAAGGATTTCTTTGTAACTGTATTTGCATTATATTACTAAGCTATTGTACCGCTGCATAAAGAGTAGCTAGCTGACTGTGATAAATAATAAGTAAAGCAAACAAAGGATCTGTATCAGTCTAAACAATGTGTTATTCCTGACAATAAGAACTTCCATTGGAACTTTTCTGTGCACCTCGGGATGTGGGTTCCTTAGACACGGGTACAGTGTCAGGTCAAGTCAAGGGCTTCCAAAAAGGAATAAGCCAATGGAGGCTCATCCCACTAATTGAATTCCAAAGGCCCCATGTTAAAGGATTTCAGTGAGCCATTGGTCACCACACACTGCCAGGCTCCAGAAGGTTAAAAGTGTTCATTCGCTGTCTCATTTTGCAGCTGTTTCAAAGGAGGTACAGCTTATAACAATGACTGTCACTAGGACAGGAAGTAATGGGAAATCTCTTAATGTATCAAAACAACAATTAAAAATCAAACAGATGTTTTGACTCTTCCCCATTCTAAAACATTTCTCTGAAGTTCCACTTCAAACTTATAAATGTTGGACAAACTGTGCAGATAAAGTATTCTTTAAGACCTTTGAATTCCGCAGTGTTACCGAATGATTCTTTAGTTTCACCCTGATGTGTTAAAACATGTTCTCATTATTCCATAATCTTTTAACATAATACATTTATTACAATGAAAACTCCTTTTAAAACCAGTTGGTGACGAAAACATCTTGAGAATAATGCTATTGTTTTTCATGGCTCTGAGTGCAGATTGTTCATATATATATCTTTATTATGTGATTGGAACACATTAGAGATTGATTGCTAGCTACACATTGACGTTTTATCTGGAACATTCTCCTGCTGTTACAATAGCAGATACATTCACACGTATAAAAACTGTCCCTGAAACTACCTGGTTGACACATATACTGCAAATGAGTAGAGAACAATCCATACCAGAAAATAACTCTATCAACACATTTTTCAGTTTACCAGTTACTGTACATTTGGAATTTTAAATCATTAGGGTAGGCCCATTGTCTTATTATTATTTATGCATACTGTATTTGTTTAACCGTACCTATGCCAGATATTAGGTTAGGACATCAACCAGCACATTCATAATGCACAAATATTATTTCTAAAGCTGGCTATACTTGGATTGAATTTTGATCCATGTATGGGCAAGGGGGGTTGTTCAGAAGTCGATCTACTGAACCACTTCTGTACAACTTTCCTGTTGGATTTTCCCCACTATATCAGCACTGCATGCTATAGCCTGCAATGCTGATCAAAGTATTCTGATGGTGGGGAAGTCTCCCTGCTGTCAGAATACAGTAGCTCAGCGGGGTCATATTTTTTTTAAACCAGCTGGACTTTTTTTTAACCTGACTAACTATGTAACTCATCTATGGGCTGCCTAAAGCCCCGTACACATGGGCCGAATGCTGGCCGACATTGGTCAGTTCAATAGACACCGGCAGATATTTGGCCCATGTGTATGCCAGCCAGTCCGACAGAAGTCGGCTGGAAAACCAGCAGCCGACCAGCTTCCAATCAGCGCTCTCAGCCAATGGCTGGGAGCGCTGATCAGAGGGTTCTGGTGGGGGTCCGCCCCCCTGTCAGAACACAACAGCTCAGCAGGGGAGATCGCTGTACTAACGTTGGATTGTTAGTACAGTGGCCCCGACTGGAGCTGACAGTTTTTTTCATTCAACCCGCCCTGTCGAAAAAAAACGAATAGTGTATACCTGGCTTTAGACTGGCATCAGGTTTCACAGTGCTGTTTGCAAAACCCACCATTGTTACCCCTACTACAACCACCTTCAACTTCTATCACAAAGAAAAACAAAGAAACCCCTGAAATAGAAAGAGAAGCACAATAAGGTGTTTTGATATGTTAAAAAACATTTGAAAGGTAAATCAATGCCATGGTACTAGAACCAAAACATTGCCTTTTATTTTTAACCTGAAAATTGCTGTGTTAGCCATCCAAAGGGCAACTGGTAAAAGAGCCTTCCTTTCTGTTGTAGGTGGGAGCTACACCCAGGGTACCCAATCAAGGAGAAGCCACACACACACAGTTGGAAATTGCAATTTATCTCATATATTGTAAATAGACTAGCGGTAATGAATACAGGTAGTTTTATAGGCACCAAGAGAGTACTGCAATGCTGCTGAAGGGAGCCCGACTATGCCGGTCTAGATCCTGGAACATTTCCTCTGATAAGGTGTTGTCCCTGCACTGACTCTACTCCCCGGGGACCTCTCCCTGCACTATTTACTCCCTCTTTACTCCATATCAGACAGGTTCTCTGTCCCTGTCCTTCCAATCGCTCTAGGAGTGCCTGAATGATGCGGGTACCCTTATTTATAAGGTCCCACACCTAGGTGACTGCCAAAGTTCACCAGGTATTGCAGCATCCAATCAGACAGCTGATACCTCTCAGATACAGACAGAATCCCTGAGGGGACAATGCCCTCTCGAAGCTCGACTTTATCTGTACAGTGGTACAGTGTCACCTCTTGCATGGAGGAAAACCTGAATCTGCCTACACTGTTATAAAAAGTTGCCCACACTGGTATAAAAATGTATCATGTTACCAGAACCATATTGCATCTGGGCATAGCTTTACTAATTTTAGTTTGACTTCAGATTGCTTGGCCACTCAGTTTTTCTTCATTGTCCCATTTGGGTTACATCTACCCTACCAACATACCATTATCTATTGTATAAACTTCTGGAAGTACCTGCGTAGCAGACCACTCACACCCGGCATACTAAGAAGGTGGCTGCTGTAGATTAAAATGTATTCAGTTACTCGTCTAGCACCCATATCTTTTGAGGATATGATTTAACCACCTACTGATAAATACCAATGATTGCAATCATTGATTTTCCATGTTGCATCTGTCAACAAGGGGTAAAAACCAAGACCTGTAAGCACTTGAGTCCTATAGTCTTTAGTGGTGTATTCATTACCATTAGTCTCACCAGGTATCTTCCTTATTATATTTAGATGACATTGGTATGGTAGGTGTTCCATGTCCAATCTATGGCCCAAGTCTTGCTTCCGTGGTGCTGAAAATGATTTTACCAGGAGAACAAAACATTGGATAATTTACTATTTATGAAATAAACCCCTTTGGGCTGTTTCCAGCATTTTACTCAAGTAGATATTGATTGTAAACAAAGAAAACCTGTAAATACAATATAATGAATATGCTGAGTTTTGACAGAACAAAAATCCTGTCTGAATATAAAATTCCATCAATAAGTAAAATCCATTTGTATAAAAACTTGTATACATTTTTTCCAATAATAATTTGTGTATATCTGCCTGAAAAGATAAAAGAACCTCAGAAATTTTAATCAGCTTGAGCAATATTTATATAAGGCTACAAAATACATCCACAGCAAACTAGCAGAAATTGCACTTATTATCCACAGCAAGAAATTTAATAACCAGCCTTGCTATTAATGTAAAGCTTAGAAATATCGAATGACTCATGGGAGATAGTAATGAGAATGTGGAACTTGTAGCTCTTTTCTAAATTTAGCAGCAATTTCAATCCATATGCAGAAATATAAACTCCTAACAGGAAGGTTGGAACTGTTTAGTAAAGAAACACTGTAATGCCTTGTATACACAATCGGAATTTCCGATGGAAAAAGTCAGACGGAATTTTTTCATTGGATATTCCGACCGTGTGTGTACCCCATCTGACTTTTTCCGTCGGAATTTAGAAAGAGAACATGACTGAAAAAATTTCTATCGGAGAAAAAAACACGCATGCTCAGAATCAAGTCGACGCATGTTCAGAAACATGGAACTTAATTTTTCTCGGCTCGTCGTAGTGTTGTACGTCACCGCGTTCTTGACGGTCGGAATCTGGTGTGACAGTGTTTATGCAAGACAGCTTAAACGGAATTCCGTTGGAAAAATCAGTCAGAGTTTATCCCGACGGAAAATCCAATCGTGTGTACAAGGCATTAGACTGAGATCACTTACACCAAAAAACATGGATCAGTGAACTACCAGTAACATTTACTGACTGTGACCTTGGTGATTTCATGACTTTGAACACACAAGACTTTAGTCTCTGTTTTTGCTCAATGAATCAGTAAGTCAGTCTGCAGTGCATTGTGAAATATATAGGCATGTTTATAAGGAAGTAGCCAATTACTGAATATGTTCAACTCCTTTGCCTCGTCTTCTGATGTTTGCCAACCCTTTCCCAATTTGGTGACACATCAAATTTCAGAACTGCAACTGTGACTTTTAAGGGGATTAAACAAGATGTTCAAAGCTGTGAACAGAAGATGTATAGTTTTGCAAAAGTACCCAACAAAATGTAAAAAAAAAATGGTTTTTACTCATCACTGAAAAATAAAAAAATATTTTACATAACAAAACAAATCCACTTTATAGATAATCCAGCACTACCACTCAAGTAATACATATAGCAAAATATTTGATCTTGTCAGGAACCAAGAATCAAACGGAGACAGAAGTGCAGTTAAATCACACTAGTTTAATAATAAATAATAAAAAGGTAAATAGAGTAAGCATAGTCAAAAACATAGCCAGAGTTCAGTAACCGGATCAGGTAGTCAGCCGAGCCAAAGTCCAAGAGCCAGCGATGAAGGTAAAGGACAGCAAACAGGATCGGTAGATAGAGGGAAAAGCAGTCAAGCAGGTCTTCAGCTGGAACGCAGGAGAAAGTCTGTAGTGATGTTAACACAGGCGAAGGCGAAGAGCAAATGAACTGGAAGTCCTTAAGTAGGCAGCTGACGAGCAGATCCTCAACAGGTAAATCACTGGAGAGATGGAAGCTGGCAATTAACTGAGAGCTGAGCTGCCAGCACAGAGAAGGAAGGGCTGAGCCCTGACAGTGCCCCCTCCTCAATGACCCCTCCCCCTCGGAAGACCACCGGGCTTGAGGGGAAAACGTCTACGGAAATCACGGAGGAGGACAGGGGCATGTACGTCCGAGGATTTGACCCTAGAGTGTTCCTCCGGACTGTAACTCCTCCAATGCACCAGGTACTGTATGCGCCAACGGAACCTACGGGAGTCAACAATGGACTGTACTTCATACTCCTCATGGTTCTCAACCTGTACAGGGTGAGGACGTGGCACAGAGGTGGTAAAACGGTTACAGACCAAAGGTTTCAATAGGGAGACATGAAACACATTAGAGATACGCATACTGGAAGGAAGGTCCAACGCGTAAGCCACTGGGTTTATCCTGCGAAGGATACGGAAAGGCCCAATAAACCTAGGTGCGAACTTCAGGGAAGGAACACGAAGTCGCAGGTTGCGAGATGACAGCCAGACCCTGTCCCCGACCTGGTAGGAAGGGGCAGGCAGACGTCTGCGGTCAGCATGGAGTCTGTACCTCTCGTTAGCCTGTCGCAAAACCTCCTGGACTTGTACCCAAGTGGAACGAAGAACACGGAGATGTTCCTGTAACGCAGGAATACTCTGAGGAACAAACGAGTCAGGCAACATGGAAGGTTGGAAACCATAATTCGCCATAAACGGGGACAACCGGGAAGCAGAATTCAGAGCGCTATTGTGAGCAAACTCCACCCATGGTAAGAGGTCTGACCAGTTATTGTGGTGGTCAGAAATATAGCAACGCAGGAATTGCTCCAAGGACTGATTGGCTCGTTCTGTGGCCTCATTAGATTGTGGGTGATACGAAGAGGAGAAAGCAAGCTGAATTCCCAAATGTGCACAAAAGGCTCGCCAGAACCGGGACACAAACTGACTTCCCCTGTCTGAGACAATAATGACCTTGGGTAGGCCATGTAAGCGAAAGATCTCCCAGGCAAAAATGGAAGCCAGTTCCTTAGACGTAGGCAACTTCTTAAGTGGAATACAGTGAGACATTTTCGAGAACCGGTCTACCACCATAAGGATAACTGTGTTGCCCTGGGAGTTGGGCTGAGACAGACCACATAGCACTGTCCCTTTCTGCAGTCCCTCCTCTGTCTCTGCTCACCCCCCCCCCCGCTGTCTCAGTGTTCTGTCATGTTTGTGTAGGATGCCAGGTTCCTGATGGCCAGCAGCGGCAGCGCCGAGTCTCCCTCTTGATCAGGGGGGGTGCTCTCGCTGCTCTGCTCTGCAGCGCATGTTCTCTTCCTCCGGGCTCCCAGTCAGCCTGCCCTCCGGCCCAGGCCGCATGGTTCCTGGAGCAGAGAGGAGGTGGAGGAATCGAGGTTCTGGGAGCGCCGGGGTGGCCGCGCTCGCTCCTGTTCGCCTCTTCGGTGGTCAGGGAGAGGGTGGAGCTCTTCTCCCTCCTCGGCTTTTACATCCAACTGCCCTCCTCGCTGGCCACCTTCCCCGAATCCTCGCTGCTCTTTGCTGCCACCCTCCCGCTGCCGCCGAACTCTGCATAAAAAAACGGCCCACAAAAAATATATATATATATTTTTTTTTTAAACGGCCCACTGAGCCATCGGCCCACTGGGAAACTCCCGGTAGTCCCGATGGCCAGTCCATCCCTGGCTGCATGTAATTGTTCAGGACTGGCTTTCTGATAGTGATAGCAGTGGACTGTGCCAGCACAAGGTCTGTTAGATTGGCTTTTTTTAGGCTCTGTTAACATCTCTGCGCAATAGTGACAAATCGCAGGACGCCCGTTGCCCATCAATTTCAATAGCACCCCAAATGCGGCACGATTTCCCCACGATTCGTCGGGTGACAATCACGGTATATTCGCACAAACAGAAACGTGGGACGCCTGTCGTCCTAAAGAAGTACATGAGCTTCTTTTGGGCGACGGGCGTCCTGCAATTCTATTTGCGCATTTTTACCGTGATTGTCGTCCCCATACGCCAAGATGTGATAGGAGCCTTATGCCCTGTACACACCGATTGTGTGTGGGCCCCATCTGACTTTTTTCCATCAGTGTTAAAAAATAGAACATGTTTTAAATTTTTCCGATGAAAAAAAAACTATAGGAAATTCTGATCGTCTGTGTGGAACTCCAACGGAGAAAAAACCCACGCATGCTCAGAATCAAGTCGACGCAGGCTCAGAAGCATTGAACTTTATTTTTCTCGGCTCGTCTGAGTGTTTTACGTCACAGCGTTTTGGACGGTCTGAATTTTGTCTGATGGTGTGTAGGCAAGACTGATGAAAGTCAGCTTTATCGGAATTTCAACGGAAAATTCCATCGGATTTTATTCCATCGGAAATCCGATCGTGTGTACAGGGCATTAGTGTTTGACAGGCGCAGGCACATATGTGACATAGTGATAAAAAGCAGGAGCACATTTAGGAGACAGTTGTCGCCTTGTAACAGAAAGTGTCTGAACGAGGACCTTTATGGCAGGATCACTTGATGTTATTTTACCAAAAGCAGCAGATTTAAAAATATTCAAAACTACTTTTGAAATTGAATGGACATGTTGAAATGTATGTGAGATTTTAGTGAGTGTGTTTAGGCCTGCTTTGATGATCAGGATTTTGTGTCATACGTATTTTTAAATGTTTTGTGGAAATGGACCTACATGTCTGTGGAAAAATCTTTTGTAAAAATTTATATCCGTTGGTTCTGTTTTTTATAAAAAATAAAAATATAGTACAAAAACACAGTGGCTAAAATGAACCATAGATATGGAAATTATTGGCTTTTTAAGAAACTCATAAGAATGCTGGAGCTATGTTATTATCACTGTAGTAGCAAGAAACTTTCAAGAGGAGCTCCAGGCTCCTTCAGAAATTTTTTTAAAGTCAGCAGCTCCAAATATTGCAGCTGCTGACTTTTAATATAAGGAGCCTTACCTGTCCAGGGATCCCACAATGTCCTCCAATCGGCTTTGGGTGCAGTAGCTGGCATTTCCAGTAAGCCTT
The DNA here is from genome assembly GCA_029206835.1 of Rana muscosa. Taxonomy (NCBI): domain Eukaryota; kingdom Metazoa; phylum Chordata; class Amphibia; order Anura; family Ranidae; genus Rana; species Rana muscosa. Next base: position 927,882,443 of record CM055116.1, on the reverse strand, counting down.
CTGAATGGTCCTGTAGTCTTCTGGGACAAATACTGTAGCTGCTGACATTTAATATAAGGACACTTACCTGTCCAGGGATCCCATGATGTCCTCACCCGAGCCGATTCTCCAATCGGCTTTGGATGCAGTAGCCGGCATCTCTAGTAAGCCTTCTGAATGGTCCCTCAGTCTTCTGGGACCTGTGATGTGTCCCAGAAAACTGCAGGGGAAGAAGGGGGGGCTGAACTTCCAGCTCAGTACGCTGCGGTGATCTGAGCCATAAGTGGGAGTGGGCACCTGTCAAAATCAGGTACTAAGAGCAAACAAGCGGAGCTTCCTTTTTTGGATGGAGCCCCGCTTTAACCATTGATAGTGCTTTTTCTAGCCTTCTTGTGGATCAGAAGCAGCCCAATTTCTGCAAGAAATGCCTAAAGTAGTATTGAACCAATCCTCAGATGTGGTGGCTGCATTTTTTTTCTAGGCTTTATTTCCTTAATTTTTATGTGGTGATCCGGCCAGTGAGTCTGTCCTGCAGATGTAGCGGTCAGAAAGTTAAGACAAACCAACATAACACTGACATGGTGACAACAATGGTCACTTTTTTTTATTTATGTAAAACCTTTATCCCAAAAGAAACAAAACTGTTGCTGTAACTGCTGGAGTTTGGCTTAAATTTGTTAGTATATCTAAATCTGCTAGTATATCTAACCCTCCCTCAAGGACCATGCTGCTGCCCAAAGGTATCCTAATACAGGAGGTGTGTTACTGGCTAGATCACCAGGTGAAACAAAACAAAACAAAAAAAAAATGGATGCAGCCACCACATCTAATGATTGGTAAGCTGCAATATATTACATTTTTGGTTTTCGATTTATGACTGCTTTAAACATGGTAACACTCTTACCTTGCAGCATTGAGGTTACTTAGTGCTCATCTGTTTACTCTGGTTTCCCCTGTAGGCCCTGATTTAGTCCCACATTCAAAACATAGAGTTAGTGTAATTCCAGTCAAAACCTAATTAACCCTAAACCTGCTCCCACCCACATTTTAATGCTGGTTATACGGAATGGGAATACAGCAGCTCTGATTGGATATGCTCATTCAGCACAAGCAGGTTGTGAGACTGGCTTCTGTCAGACGAGGAGCTGTGTACACGGTCCGAAATTTGCCGGTTCTGAACCAACAGGATTTTTGTCCTGTGTGCACACAGCTTAAGACTTTTCTAGCTACCCTGTAAAAGACAAATGCCTATACTTACCTATTCTGAAGTCTCTCCAGTCTTGTCAAATAATTGGGTCCCAGCACCAGCACGGAGGAGGTACAGCCGACAACAGCTGCCCGATAGTAAGCCTATAGGTGGCATCATGAGTTGAGTTGCATCTTGATATAGCGTGGTCATTTACCCCATAGGATCCCGACACACTTACAATCACATACACATACTAGGGCCAATTTTTATAGACAGGATCTGATTACCCTACCAGCATGTCTTTGGAGTGTGGGAGGAAACCAGAGTACCCAGAGGAAACTCACGCATGCACAGGGAGAACATGCAAACTCCAGGCAGATGGTGTTGTGGTCGGGATTTGAACCAGCAACCCTATTGGCTGCTAGGTGAAAGTGCTAACCACTACACCACTGTGCTGCCCCTGCCTCTACAGCCTGTTGTTACTTCTTTCTCCTCTACACTGAAGCTTCCACTGGAGAGATCATGTGACCAGACTGGAGCAAAGTCAGAATAGGTAAGTATCAGGGGTAGACTGGGCAGGGGGCAATTGCATGGCGGCTAGGTGCTGTCCAGTGGATAGAGAGAACTGGCCATCGTGACAGCTGCCAATGACAGGACCACTTACACCCAGCTTCCCCTCAGGCACCCTCACCACCCCACCCACTACCACCTCTTGTGTCTGGCTCCGCCCCTCTTCTCACCATGGCTGCTGTTTCGGCTGAAATGCCCCAGTCCCGCCCAATGTCCCCCCTGTCCCTGGTTGAGTGAATCATGGGCAAATCAGGCAAAAAGCAGCATGGCTGTCATACTGGCTCGGACACAGGTAACTCAGACAACAGGGGACAACAGGGGACTGAGGGGTGGAGAGGGGGAGCTCAAATGTGTCACCCCATGATTGCTGGAGAGAGAGACAATGATTTTATACAGAGTGACCTCATATCATAACTTCATGAGAGAGACACGGGAGTATCCTCCTATATAGAGGTCACTGGGTGTCAGGGGGTCTTATATAAAGCTAGGTAGGTGTCCAGGGGTCTTATATAAAGGTAAGTGGGTGGCAGGGGTCTTATATAGAGGTAGGTAGGTGTCAGGGGATCTTATATAGAGGTAGGTAGGTGTCAGGGGTCTTATATAGCGGTCAGTAGGTGTCTGGAGTCTTATATAGAAGTCAGGGATCTTATATAGAGGTTGGTAGGTCCTATATAGAGGTCAGTAGGTGTTGGTGTTGGGGGTCTTATATAGAGGTCGGTAGGTGGACAGGTAACGTTTGTACCAGTGTGTACCTGTGTGAAATGTTCAGCATACATTGACCTCCTTGGCCACTGTCACAGCTCAGGGCTGACATATCAGTCATTTTTATTTATCAATAGATGACTGAAAATTCTTAATTTTTATCTGTTTCATTCCCCACCCTCCTTCCCCACACTCTCGCTCTCATCTTTTCCTCCTTCCTTCTTTCTTTCCCCTCTCTTCCTTCCTCTTCCCCTCCTCTTCCCCTTATTTTTCTTCCCCCTCTCTCCTCCTCTCCCTCTATCTGTCTCCCTCTCTCCTCTCTCTTGTCTTTCTTCCTCTCTCCCCCTCTCCTCCTGCTGAATGTGTACTTGTACCATTAACATAGAGATATTAAAGTGTAACCTTTATATGGTGACTTGTCTGTGTATTCAGTTAAGAACTGCAGAATATGTCAAATGTTAAACTAATTAAAGAAATGAATGTTTGGAAAGTAAGCATGAATAATTGTTTTGCAAAAATGTTTGCAGTTAGTTAAGAAAGTTCAGTATGCGTGTAAAGTAGTGTAATTTTTCATAAAATTTTACTCATGCAGAAGGTCTCACATTCCCATTGTAGAAAATAATATCACAAAATAAATAAAAAAAAAACATAAATAAAAAAATAATGCATTAATTTAGGCTCCATTCACACCTGGGCATTCGGAATCACGGGTGGAATTGCCACAAATCCTGCAAATGCGCAACGAGTTTGTGATGCCATCACTTCTTACTGGCACCCCAATCACAACGCGATTTTGCCGCAATTGTCACAAATAAATCACGCTGCAATCGCAGTAAATCGCAATGCTCAAAAAAGAACAGGAGCTTCATTTGGGTGGCAGCGTTGGACAATCACGGCAAAATCGCGGTGCAATTGGGGTGGCATTAAGAAGTAATAGCATCGCAAACGTGTTGCAGATTTTGCCACGATTCTGAATGGTGGGAAGAATCACAGGGATTCTGCCCATGATACAGAATGCCCAGGTGTGAATTAAGCCTTAAAAATTTAATAATGTTGTTTATGTTTATGACCAGAAACTGATTTGAATGGATCAGAATTCTGAATATGATGTCTCTATATTTGAAATAACTTCTCACTGTAAGGGAACGAGGTTGTGATTTTTGAGCTTTGTCGCCCTCTAGGGGCTTCTAGGAAAAAAAGTAGCAGATGCAAACCAACTAGTGTGCTCCTGTGTGGTTATAGAATGATATACAATTCTAAGTAAAAATGGCAGTGTCATATTTACAATATGGGTAAACTCCATCTCTTACACATAATGCACAAACTTACACATCATATTTGCTACTGGAACACAGTCCTCTCTTAATATACTAGCTCCTCCTCCCTCAAGTCTGTTATTAAATGCCTCTCCTACCATTGCACCAGTGCTGCTCTTTTCTGTCAGTGTATAGATCAGTTCAAACATTGTACAGACTAAGAAAGGCCCCACCAGTCTGGTACAGATATAAAATACAGCTAGTGTTAGTACTTTAGCTTGACCTGATAACAGCCTCTTGCTTTTCTTTTTATTGTAGCACTAAAACTAGGAGAAGAAGTATCAGCACTAGGGATGAGCTTCAAGTTCGAGTCAAACTCATGTTCGACTCGAACATTGCATGTTCGCCCGTTCGCCCGTTCGCCGAACAGCGAACAATTTGGGGTGTTTGCGGCAAATTCGAAAAGCCGCGGAATACTCTGTAAAAGTCTATGGGAGAAATATAAAGTGCTCATTTTAAAGGCTTGTATGCAAGTTATTGTCATAAAAAGTGTTTGGGGACCCGGGTCCTGCCCCAGGGGACATGTATCAATTCAAAAAAAAGTTTTAAAAACAGAAGTTTTTTCGGAAGCAGTGATTTTAATAATGCTTAAAGTTCGGTTTGCACCAGAACTTGCGAACAGGCAATAAATTTGTTCGAACATCCGAACACCGTTAAAGTCTATGGGACTCGAACATGAAAAATCTAAAGTGCTAATTTTAAAGGCTTATATGCAAGTAATTGTCATAAAAAGTGTTTGGGGACCCGGGTCCTGCCCCAGGGGACATGTATCAATGCAAAAAAAGTTTTAAAAACTGCAGTTTTTTCGGGAGCAGTGATTTTAATAATGCTTAAAGTGAAACAATAAAAGTGAAATATTCCTTTAAATTTCGTACCTAGGGTGTGTGTATAGTATGCCTGTAAAGCAGCGCTTTTTTCCCGTGGTTAGAACTGTCCCTGCACAAAGTGTAATTTCTGAAGGAAAAAAAGTCATTTAAAAGCACTCGCAGCTATAATGAATTGTCGGCTCCCGGGAATACAGAGAAAAGTCATTGATTAAAAAAAAAAAATGTGTGGGGGTCCCCCCAAATTCAATTACCAGGCCCTTCAGGTCTGGTATGGATATTAAGGAGAACCTTCGCCCGTTTGCCGAATAGCGAACAATTTGGGGTGTTCGCGCCAAATTTGAAAGTCACGCAACACCCTTTAAAAGTCTATGGGAGAAATAAAAAGTGCTAATTTTAAAGGTTATTGTCATAAAAAGGGTTTGGGGACCTGGGTCCTGCCCCAGGGGACATGTATCAATGCAAAAAAAAGTAAAAAAAAACGGCTGTTTTTGTTGGGAGCAGTGATTTTAATAATGCTTAAAATTAAACAATAAAAGTGAAGAATTCCTTTAAATTTCATACCTGGGGGTGTCTATAGTATGCCTGTAAAGTAGCGCATGTTTCCCGTGCTTAGAAAAGTCCCTGCACAAAATGACATTTCTAAAGGAAAAAAAGTCATTTAAAACTGCTCGCCGCTATAATGAATTGTCGGGTCCCGGTGTTCTGCCGAGAAAGATTCGCCCGGTGGATTTTGACCCCCTTGTACTGCGCAGGCGATATAACAGTAATAAACCCACCCCTTGCAGAGCCATCTGCCCCATACACGATATAACAGTAATAAACCCGCCCCTTGCAGATCCGCCCCTTGCACGAGATAACAGTAATACACCCGCCCCTTGCTCTGCACGAGCATCAGGAGCGTGCCGCTGCATCGTGGTCATTGCGCAGGCACCCTGTAACAGCTGACTCACAGTTATTCATCTTCGGCTAACTTCGGAGGCTTCGTTGTGGTTCGTAATGCGCAAGAGCTGCGGCTGCGCAGTACAGGGATGTCATTATCCGCCAGGAGATCTTTTTCGGCAGGACACCGGCAATACAGATAAAAGTCATTGAAAAAAACGACATGGATCCCCCCCCCCCCCAGTCCATTACCAAGCCCTTTGGGTCTGGTATGAATATTAAGGGGAAGCCCGAACCAAAAAAAAATAGTGGGTTCCCCTAAAATTCCATTACCAGGCCCTTCAGGTCTGGTGTGGATATTAGGGGGAACCCTGCGCAATTTTTTTTTAAATGGCGCAGGAGTCCCCCTCAAAATCCATACCAGACCCTTCAGGTCTGGTATGGATTTTAAGGGGAACCCCATGCCACAATTAAAAAAAAAATGGCGTGGGGTTCACCCAAAAATCCATACCAGACCCTTATCCGAGCACGCAACCTTGCAGGCCGCAGGAAAAGAGGGGGGACGAGAGAGTGCCCCCCCTCCTGAACCATACCAGGCCACATGCCCTCAACATGGGGAGGATGTCCACATGTTGATGGGGACAAGGGCCTCATCCCCACAACCCTTGCCCGGTGGTTGTGGGGGACTGCGGGCAGGGGGCTTATCGGAATCTGGAAGCCCCCTTTAACAAAGGGGACCCCCATATGCCGGCCCTCCCTATGTGAATTGGTAACGGGGTACCTTGTACCCCTATCATTTCACCCAAAAAAGTGACAAACAAGTAAAAAAAAAACATACACAGCTTGGGACAAGTCCTTTAATAATAATAAAAAAAAATCCAGCTCCGTAATCCTTCTACGAGTCTGACCCGCCGCTACGAACGATACGCCTCCATAGGAGGCACCCGGCCGAATGACGCGCAAGCCGTCTGACGGCTCTTAAGTAACCAAGGGCGGGGCCACCTGAGATGTGGATGGGTGACCCCGCCCACCCTCTGACGCAATGGGGGTTTCCAGCGGCTTCCCCGTGGTGTCACCGGTGACCCCGCCCCCCTCTGATGCAATGGGGGTTTCCTGTGACGCGTCAGAGGGGGGCGGGGTCACCCGTGACACCATGGGGAAGCCGCTGGAAACCCCTGTTGTGTCAGAGGGTGGGCGGGGTCACCCGTCCATGTCACGGGTGGCCCCTGCCCTCGGTTACTTAAGAGCTGTCAGACGGCTCACGCATCATTCGACCGGGTGCCTCCCATGGAGGCAGTATCATTCGTAGCGGCGGGTCGGACTCGTAGAAGGATTACGAAGCTGGAATTTATTTACATTTTTTATTAAAGGACTTGTCCCAAGCTGTGTGTGTGTATTTTTTTACCTTTTTGTAAAAAAAAATGGGTGAAATGGTAGGGGTACAATGTACCCCGCTACCAATTCACATATGGGGGGCGGCATCTGGGGGTCCCCTTTGTTGAAGGGGGGTTTAAGATTCCAATAAGCCCCCCGCCCGCAGACCCCCACAACCACCGGGCAAGGGTTGTGGGGATGGGGCCCTTGTCCACATCAACATGGGGACATCCTCCCCGACATGTGGCCTGGTACGGTTCAGGAGGGGAAGGGGCGCTCTCTCGTCCCCCCTCTTTTCCTGCGGCCTGCCAGGTTGCGTGCTCGGATAAGGGTCTGGTATGGAATTTTGGGGGGAACCCCAGGCCATTTTTTTTTAATTGCGGCACAGGGTTCCCCTTAAAATCCATACCAGACCTGAAGGGCCTGGTATGGATTTTGAGGGGGACCCCTACGCCATTTTTTTTTTATTTTGCGCAGGGTTCCCCTTAATATCCATACCAGACCTGAAGAGCCTGGTTATGGAATTTTGGGGGACCCCCATGCATTTTGTTTTTTGGTTCGGGGTTCCCCTTAATATTCATACCAGACCCAAAGGGTCTGGTAATGGACTGGGGGGGGGGACCCATGTCATTTTTTTCAATGACTTTTATCTGTATTGCCGGGAGACGACAATTGATTATAGCCACGAGTAGTTTTAAATTACTTTTTTTCCTTTAGAAATTTCATTTTGTGCAGGGACTTTTCTAGGCATGGGAAACATGCGCTAATTTACAGGCATACTATAGACACCCCCCAGGTACGAAATTTAAAGGAATATTTCACTTTTATTGTTTCACTTTAAGCATTATTAAAATCACTACTCCTGAAAAAACTGCCGTTTTTAAAAACTTTTTTTTTGCATTGTTACATGTCCCCTGGGGCAGGACCTGAGTCCCCAAACACTTTTTATGACAATAACTTGCATATTAACCTTTAAAATTAGCACTTCTGATTTTTCATGTTCGTGTCCCATAAACTTTAACGGTGTTCGCGTGTTCGAACAAATTTTTTGCCTGTTCGCATATTCTGGTGCGAACCGAACTGGGGGGTGTTCGACTCATCCCTAGTGCAGAAGATCTGGGGACAGGAGGGGAGTGAGTAGGGGGAGCTATGCTTGTGTTCTTTTATGGTCCATAAAGCCCGGGGACAGGAAGGGAGTAAGCAGGGAAAGCTATGCTTGTGTTCTTTTATTGTGCAGAAGACCCAGGGACAGGAGGGGATCGAGCAGGGGGAGCTATGCTTGTGTTTGTTTATGGTCCATAAGGCCCGGGGACAGGAAGCGAGTAAGCAGGAAAAGCTTTGCTTGTGTACTTTCATTGTCCAGAAGGCCTGGGGACAGGGAGGGGTCCGTAGGGAGAGGTATGCTTGTGTTCTTTCATTGTCCAGGAGGCCCGGGGGCAGGGAGGATTCAGCAGGGAGAGCTATGCTTGTGTTCTTTCATTGTCCAGAAGGCCTGGGGACTGGGAGGAGTCCGTAGGGAGAGCTATGCTTGTTGTCTTTCATTGTCCAGAAGGCCTGGGGACTGGGAGGAGTCCGTAGGGAGAGCTACGCTTGTGTTTTTTCATTGTCCAGGAGGCCTGGGGACTGGGAGGAGTCCGTAGGGAGAGCTATGCTTGTGTTCTTTCATTTTCCAGGAGGCCTGGGGACAGGGGGGAGTCAGCAGGGAGAGCTATGCTTGTGTTTTTTCATTGTCCAGAAGGCCCAGAGTAGGGGGATGACACTACTGTATGCATTTAGACTTTTAGAGGACCTGAATTGGGGAAGTTGTGTCAAAAAAAGTAGGACAAAGGACTAGTCATTGGTATTACTTGTGAGCTCCCCTCGGCTGCTCTTTTCTTGTTTAGATCTTTCCCACTTATTGGCTTACTATGCCTGGTTCCAAACTGTGACTCTGTGTGGAGTTGGCCACCTTGGTAGAAGAAGGGCTTCGTTTTTTCATGTCAGAGCTGCTCTCTTTACGACTAGAGGTGGAATATTCAAGAGCAGCAGGAGAGGTGATAAATCACAGATTCACAGAATGGATGAAGCAGAAGCAAGGAGATGCTTTTATATTAGGTCCTCGGGTACAGCTATTTCTCCATGCAGGAGAACAATGAGCAAATCAATAGTGACATCCCCAAATCTCTCTTCTTAAATATGACTAAGTATGACACACAACAAATCTTGTCTGACATCCCTCAAATGAAAAACTGAAGGAGCAGATTGGAAATTTGTCAACTGATCAGTGCCTGTATTCAATCAGCTGACTACAAAATACTGGAATCTGGCCTAGCTTAACAGTCAGAGGCAGCAGTGCTTAGACCTTACACTGCAGATTTATATCTATGAGGCTACAAAACAGGAGTGTCACGGCACAGTCACATGCCAGGAAGTGCACTGCTGTTTTTCAGGAGAAATTCAAGAAAAAGGGTAAATCTTTCAGGGTGTGGCTTAGGCACAAATAACTTTTCTATAGATCCTTATACATGGCAAATCTTCACTTTTTATGTTTCAATATTTTTATTCAAATTTTGTCATACAAAATGTATAAAAGTCGCAACATAACATTGTACAGTCACAATCAACATTTGGGGTAACACAATGAAGATCACTAAGTGTAGGGGTCCTTGGAGTAGTAAACAAAAAAAATAAAATAAAATAAAATAAAATAAATAAATAAATAAATAAATAAGTAGAAATAACGATTATCACTACTTAATAGCTCACGTAAGTCCGAAGCTCCGTAGAGCCGTTAACCCCTATTAGCATCGCAGATCATATCTGAACCGTCCACCCAGATGAGCCGCCCCCCCATCCATCTATCGGGGGGGGGGCGCAACTCAGCCGGCTGTGTGGGCAGCCCAGAGGTCCGATCAGACTGACAATGGTCCCGTAGGAGCTGAGAAAACAGGGAGCAGCACAAACCTCTAAGGTCTGGATCTGACTCCAAAAATAAACAATAAATAAATTTCAAAAGAGAGGAAAGAGGACAGTGACAGAGAATAGAAGGGAGGAAACAGAGTAAGGAAAGGACAGTTGAGGAGGGGGAATGGGGGGAGGGAGGGGGGGGAGGAGCCCCGATTCAGCACCCAGACATCCCAACCTAACCCCTTAAGCTATGCTGTAAACATCCCCGGGTCATTAGTTAGGTAACAAAGCCATGGGTCCCACACTTTATGAAACAGTTTCATTTTATCTTGGGCCAGAGCGGTCAAGCGTTCGTTTAGCATCAACCAAGACAACTTGCCTTTAAGCTGATCGAATGGTAGAGCTGCCGATTTCCAGTTCCTAGCAATGGTGATTTTGGCTGAGATAAATATAAATGTCAAGAGCCTCTTGCAGGACTTGGAGGCTTCCACATCTCCTCCCCCCAGTAGTGCTTGCTTAGCTGATTTAGTTAGGTTTAGTTGGGTAAGGGAGTAAACTAAATTATACACCCTGATCCAAAACCTCCGGACCTTTGGGCATGTCCACCAAATATGATAGGTGGTGCCCACCTGGCCACGTCCTCTAAAGCACAACGGGGTAGCTCCTGAAACAAAAGTTGCCAGTCTGACCGGCACCATATACCACCTCAGCAGAACCTTATAATTGGCCTCAATTATCGAAGTATTGACGAGCGAACGAGATGCTGTCTCGGCTATCCTATGCCATTCGTCCAGATCCAGGGTTTCCTGCAAGTCGGTCTCCCATTGGACCATATAATTCAGCTTTGTCGATGCACTCAGCAATATCGAATATATAGCCGATAAATGTCCTTTAATTTTATCATAATTTTTGCATAGATGTTCCATGGGAGTTTGGGTTGCTAGGTCGCTCTTGCGAGCCAGGGTTTGTACATAATGTGAGATTTGGGCGAACCTATAACCCTCCGCTGGAGGCATTTGATGCCTGTCAGCCATAGTCCGTTCGGTCAGCATACCTCTATGATCGCACAAGTCAGCAATACACTTAAAACCCTTATTAGTCCACCATTCGAACGCTAGTGGGGTGAGACCCGGGGTGAATGCTTTATTTTGAAGCAGAGGTGTCAATGGAGAATGAGGAGATTTGAATTTGTGAGATCTGGAGAGTCTGTCCCATAGTTCCAGTGACATGGATAAAGTAGGGCAAAGTATAGGAGGTCGCTCCTTGATAGGGAGCCATAAAATATAAGAAATAGGTTTGGGACGGCAGGAATAAGATTCCATAGCCATCCAAATGGCCTGTGCCTGTTGGGAGTGAAACCTTGTAAGTTGTGCTATCTGGGCAGCATAAAAATATTTTAATAAGTCTGGAAGACCAAGTCCTCCTCTCCGCTTCAACGTGTATAGAGTGCTCCTATTCACCCTGGGTCTCTTATCACCCCAAATAAACTGTATTACTTTATTCTGGAATCGTTTAAGGTCATCACGGGCCAATGAAACTGGCAAGGTACGGAAGAAATACAATAATCGAGGTAGAACATTCATTTTAATTGAGTGAAGTCTGCCAAACCACGATGGCGGGTGAACCTGCCACTTAGCCATGTCAGCTGTTAGCCGTTTGAAAAGGGCTGGATAATTCTCTTTGTACAACTCACCAATAGATGAGGTCAGCTGTATGCCTAAATAAGGGAGAGCTGTGGATTCCCATCGGAATTGAAATGATTTTTCAAGCGTAGCCTGAGTGGAGCTTAGCAAAGATAAGTTCAGTGCTCTTGACTTACTATGATTAATTGCCAACCCGGAAATGTTGGAAAAAGGCTGCAAAATAGCATATAAATTAGGTAGGGATGTGATCGGTGAGGTCAAGGTCAGCAACAAGTCGTCCGCAAAGAGTAAACATTTGTGTTCATAGTCTCCGCAATAAATGCCCTGTATATCTCTGCAGGCGCGAATTTTGAGCGCTAGTGGTTCAATCGCCAGGGCGAATAATAGTGGCGACAACGGGCAGCCCTGTCTAGTTCCTCTCCTGATAGGAAATGTTTGGGATGTATATCCTCTGAGCATTAGCGAGGCACTGGGGAAATCATATAATATGTGAAGGAGATCCAGAAAGCGTCTCCCAAATCCAAAGCGTGTGAGAACATCAAAAAGATAGTCCCAGGAGATAGAATCGAACGCCCTCTGGATATCCAATGAAAGTAACATTCCCCTCCTAGTCCCCTTTCCATCCCAATCAGACCGAACTGCCGAGATAAGGTTAATTATCCGGCGGGTTTGGTCTGATGCCTGTCTTGTCGGGACAAAACCTGCTTGGTCAGGATGGATATAACACTGAAGAAAAGTATCAAGTCTCTGGGCCAGTATTTTGGTTAGAATCTTAAGATCCGTATTGATCAGAGAAATTGGGCGGTAATTGGAACAGTCTGTATGGTCCTTTCCTGGTTTCGGGATAACACTTATATAGGCTACATTTTCATGGCTGGGGAGCTTGCTGCCGCTTCTCAGGTCATTAAAGTAAGTACAGAGATGTGGGGCCAGAAGATCGTGATATTTCCTATAGTAGTGACCCGGGAATCCATCTGGCCCAGGGGCCTTAGTAGGGTGTAGGGTTTTAATTGCAGCCCTGACTTCAGGCTCTGTAAGAGCACCGTCCATCAGTTCCGCATGGGCTTGTGTCAATTTAGGCAGCTGTAAGTCGCGAAAGAATGTGTTCGCTCCGGATAGATCGAACTTGTCCTGCGCTCCATACAGCTTAGCATAAAATTTGTGAAATTCTCCAATTATCCGTTCGGGGTTCTGGGAGGTTAGGCCCGTGGATAGTCGTAATTTAGGCAAAGTCGGTGTGTACGGTCGAGGAACCAGTTTTCTAGCTAACATTGTGGTAGGTTTATCACCCATCGTATAGAATCTGTGCTTAGACCAACTAATATGTTTCTCCGCTTGAGTAGTCAAGCTAAGATTTAGTGCTAGTCGAGCCTCGTCAATTTTATGCCTTATATCTACCAGGGGATTCCTGTGCTGTTCACTAAGTAAGTTATCCAAGTTTGTTTCCAGAATCTTATTTGCCTGTTCCCTATTGCGTTTAATCCTGGCTGCCACTTGTAACAATATGCCCCTAATCGCTGCTTTATGAGCTACCCAGTTAATTGCGGGGGATGTGTCCGATGCCTTATTAAGTCTAAAGTATTCCTGTATTTCCTTTTGAATCTCTAAAAAGATTGTAGGGTCATTCAGCAAGCTCACATTAAGTCTCCACGGGGAGGGCCTAGATTTAGTCCACAGCTCTGAAGTAGAGAGTTTTATCGGGGAATGATCAGACCAAGGGGTAGATAAAATCTTAACCGACTTAATAAATGGTAGCAAAGGCGTACGTACTAGAACGTGGTCTATCCTCGAGTAAGTATGATGGGCTTGTGAAAAGTGTGTAAAGTCTCTGACCGTAGGGTTATTTTCTCGCCAGGCGTCGATGAGGTCATGGAAATGAAACAGACGTGCAACCTTGCTGCTTCCAGTCGGTGGGCGTTTCAATGTTGGTTTAGAGGAGTCCGATTTATCCATAATTCTGTCCAAGGGGATATTGCTATCGCCTCCCATAATGACCTGACCCTGGACTTTGGGCATAAGAATCTTCAGCATTTTGCTAAAGAATTCCGGCTGTCCAGTATTCGGGGCATAGTATGATATAAAGGACACTTCCTGGTCATGGAGCCGCCCCACTGCCATAATATATCTACCTCTCTTGTCCTTAACAATAGTGATGGGGGTAAAGGGGGTCCGTTTCGAAAAGCAGATGGCTACACCGCCCTTCTTTTCCCGACCCCCTGCCAAGTAGAACTGTGGATACTTCCCATTAAGGTAACGGGGCGCTGAGACATTGGAGAAATGAGTTTCCTGTAATAGCAGGACTTCAGCCTTCTGTTTATGATAAAACTGGAAAGCCTTAGTTATTTTAGTAGGGGAGTTAAATCCATGTACATTATGGCTAACTATCGAATAGTCTGTGTTATATGTGGTGGCCATCGTGGTAGGGCAGAGCACTCTTACCTTGCATAATGGATGAAGCGAGAAGGGTCCCGATAATGATGACTGTTCGGCTATGTGACCTCTCAGACCATGACATAAGGGAAGGGCGCTGAACCGAGGCTCCGAAGAAAGAGGGGGAAGGGAGAGAAGGAAAAGGCATTAGAGAAGAAGAGAAACAAGAATAAAAGCAAAAAAACATATACATAGGCCTTAGGCCCAAACAATCAATATAACTCAATCCTAGCTGATGAATGAAGGAATGGGGAATAACCCCTGCCGGAGACAACATCCGGCAAATTAGGTGCAAGGGTACCATCCTCGTCGTAGGATAGGTAGTCTTGCAGTTGGGTGGCAAGCATGACCACCCCGACCCAAATATGATTAAACTCTGTACGAGCAGGCTATTCGAGGTCATATCGGAAATAACAAAATCAATCAATATAGTTGTAACATAACAGGCTGTCTATAGGAACATGCATTCCCAAGGCCAGTGGCGCCGGGGCCGGAAGGGTCCCCATCGGTCGTTCCGGCCCCCGAGCCACAGCCTAACAGGGGAACACATTGCGGTCCGACTAAGGCCCCCAGACTGCTAAAAAGCAAAAAGCAAAATTTCTTCGACCAGGTTGGGCCCGTCGGGATTGTAAAATATTCGGCTGGCAGCCAGTCCGAAGAACCAGGAACTCCAGTAACTTTGTAACCTGTGACTTTGTAACCTGTGAACGGTAACGATGGCCCCATCAGGCCCATAGTCCATCATGGGCCCAGGCCATATCTGTGCAATCAAGCACTAACAGTTCTCAAAAGGGGGGCAAAAAAAAAGCAAAAAGAGAAAAGAGCAATAATACTCAGGTATTCCGGCGAGCATTTCTGGCCTGTGAGCGTGTGCGATCCTGCCATATCGGGGAGAGGGGACGATGATCCAGACGAGGGGGAGATGAAATCGGAGTCGGAGAGTCCCGTGCAATGATGCCGAGACTAAGCAGTAGGTCTTCGCCTGTTTGGAACGTGGAAAAGGAGTGGGACTTTCCGTTGTAAGTGAATGATAACTTAAAAGGGAACGACCATCGATACTTAATCTGTTTGGCCATAAGTTGCTGGAGTAATGGCCGTAGGTTTCTGCGTTTTTGGACCGTTGATGGCGCCAAATCTGTAAAAAGCTGTATTGGTGTTCCAAATAGCGACAGGTCCGGCCTGTTGCGAGCCGCAAGCATCATCTTTTCCTTAATGCGGTAGTGATGTGGCTTAACAATAATGTCTCGTGGTAGGCCGTCGGCCCTTGGGGCTGTCAGTGCTCGGTGAACGCGATCAACTTCCATGTGGTGGATGGCTATATCAGGGATAAGGGTTTTCATCAGGTCTTTTACAGCCCCCTCTAGATCTGTGTGAGTTTCAGGGAGGCCACGCACGCGGACATTGTACCTACGAGAACGATTCTCCAAATCTTCAATTTTTGTGAATGCCTTTTCTAATCTATCCTGGAGGTCTGTCACCATGGCTGAGTTCTGGTTGACCCTTTTGATGGCTCCATCCACTTTGGTTTCAATTAGCTCAAAACGCTCTCCCAAGCTATGGATGTCTTTTTTCAGGTCAGTGGTGATTAATGTGCAGGCCTTAGAGAGCTCCTGCTGCAGCATGGTGGAGAATCTGCCCAACAGTACAGCATCAGGGGAATAGTGTGAGATCTGGGGAATTGGCATATCCTGGCTGGATTGGCTGGATTGGCTAATGAGGACTTCTGCTAAGTCTGCCATGTTCCTATCCATGGAGGAGGCAGGGGAGGCAGGGGAGTTTGGAGAGTCATGTCTATCAGCGTATATGACTGGGGATGGGGGATGTGATAGTGACTCACCCCGCTGTCCGGTCTCCACCTCTCCCGAGGATTGTGAGGAGAATGGATCCCTAATTGGCTCCAGATTTAGCTGCCTGTCACCTCTCTGTGTAGCGCCGTCGGATCTGGCTGCTGCCGTGCTGCCTCGTGTGTCTGGCTTACCCGGCGCCATCTTGGATCGCGGCTGTGCTATAGGGGAAGGCCCTGCTCTCTTCTGGGCTGTAGTTTGCTTATCGTGCCCTTTCCGCGGCTGCCCCTGTGCCCTACGGTTCATCACCACTTCGGGGCTGGTGTGGGATCGGTCCTGGCTCACGGACCTCGGTGCCTGCGCTATCGTTAGCTCTGGTGGGTCGGGGTGCCGGGAGCTCGGTCAGCACACGTCCTTCTCCGAGTCCCCGCGCATGCGCACTAAATCTTCACTTTTTGAGTTCAGGTCCACTTTAACTGTAATGCCACGTACACACGGTCAGAATTTCCGACAACAAATGTTCGATGTGAGCTTGTTATCGGAAAATCCGACCGTATGTATGCTCCATCGGACATTTGCTGTCGGAATTTCAGACAACAAATGTTTGAGAGCTAGTTCTCAAATTTTCCGACAACAAAGCTTGTTGTCGGAAATTCCGAGTGTGTGTACACAGTTTCGACGCACAAAATTCCACGCATGCTCGGAATCAAGCAAAAGAGCTGCACTGGCTATTGAACTTCATTTTTCTCGGCTTGTCGTATGTGTTGTACATCACTGCGTTCTTGACGTTCGAAATTTCAGACAACATTTGTGTGACCATGTGTATGCAAGACAAGTTTGAGCCAACATCCGTTGGAAAACCGTTGGAAAAAAATCCACGGTTTTGTTGTCGGAATGTCCGATCGTCTGTACGCGGCATAACAGAGAAAGTAGTGTCATTACCATGGCTATGCTTTGTGATGGAGCTGTGGAAATCTCAGGACTGGATAGACAAAAAGAAAAAATCCTATGTCAGGTAAGACAGCTCCTTTGTAGGTATCTGTATGCACAGTATATGTTTGCATTGAATTTAGCGTTAACATTTTAGTAAATCAATTAATACAATAAACAATACATTGATATTACATAGAGAATGCTTACAAACACTTAAAAACAAACTTATTAATGTTTTTGCATGCTTTTTAAAAGTGATCCAGTGTGTATAAAAATGCACTGCTTGATTTTTTTTATACGTGACTGCAGATACTTTCTAAAACTTTTGCAATACCAATGCTATGCAGACCACATTTATATCCTCTGTGTATCTATTACCTATCTGGCTTGGTAGGGAATGTCATGTCTCTATCTTCTTTCTGTGAATTTCTTATAAGGTTTCCAGCTGTGTGCTAGCCTCTATCACTGATGGTTATTTTGTGCAAAATAGAAATTACGTGTACTTTAGCTATGCGGCTGTGTCAGTGTAATTTTCCTCTATTTTCTATTGTATGTCATACTGCATTTTTTAATCTTAATAATTCATAGAATCATGTTGATCACATAGTAGAAATTGTTTACAGTAAATTTGACTGCTAATTTCACAATGTGCTTTTCACTGATTATAATACCGTGGCAGAGGAATGAATTGAAGGCTTTTAAAGTATGACCCTGTTTTTAATGGTTCTGAAAACAACACAATAAGGCCTAGGAGTATTTAGTCACCTAAATGCATGTTACAAAGGGTTGCTGAAATAGTTGGCACAGAAACCATGGGAGAAAAAAATCAATTACATTATAGGATGCAGTCTTTTTAGCAGTTCTAATAGGACCCAATACCCAGCACGGCACTGAGGAATGTATCGTTTCTCACTCTGGGTGGTACACAGCAGGGACCCATATAAGAGGACACATCTACAGAACACAGGATATTCCACCTACTGGCAGGCAGACATCTCAGTGATATTTATTATTCTCGGTTTTAGAGTATACTGACCCTCTATATTAGACATTAGAGGAACCAGAGCATTCAAGCAAGGACTTGATGTGTTTACTACAGAGCATTATAGTGGCTATTATGGAAGTGACACAATGACTTCATGTCTGTCTGTGTTGAGTTGGATGTCTTCAAGAGTGGGCTTTCTTTAGACGAGAATCTTCAAACTTAGGGTAACTGGAGAGACCATGCAGCATGTCAATGGGTGTGTTAGTGGGAATTGTTGATAGATATAATTATTACAGAACGGACAGTTAACATGTAGACCAGCCTTTTTCAACCTTTTTACCCCACAGGAACCCTTAAAATAATTTTAAAAACAATTAATTGAGTGTCAGTGGGGAAAATGCCCATTACATTGGTGGTCAGAAGGACGACTGCCCCCTGACAGTTTTGGTCAGAATGCCACCATTACAGTCAGCTAAAAAAATCATTGGTGTAATGCCAAGTGGTATTGACCTTAGAACTACACAGGCACCATAAAATAGGAGGTTAATCAGCAACAGCTCAAAGACCCCTAGCAACTTCTGGTGGAACCTTAGTATCCCACGGAACTCTGGTTAAGAATTTGTAACATCTTCAAACTGAGTAGAATTTCAGTTGGCAGTCTCTCATAAACATTGCTTTAGAATATAGCGAATCAAACCTTGATCTCATACAGTACTTTAAGAAAAAGTAGGGCCAAAGCTCTTTTGGCCCTATTTCACCTATGGATCACAGAAGTGCACTTCGTTCTGCACTCCTGTGATCTGTTTTCAGCTGACAGCAGGCTTAAGTCCACTGTCGGCTGACATCACTGAGCCGGTTCAGGCTCTAGAGCGGCAGCTCACTCAGCCTCTTAGCGAGCCGCTGGGAGACTGAGCCAGCCGCTCCCGCCCTCTGCATGCCTGGTGCTCCAGTGAGCGCAGGAGGGACAGAGCAGAGAGCCAGGGACTGACAGTCAGGGCCTGAGTAATCAGCTGTCATTAATCGCTCAGTTCTCGGTCTTAGAAGTGGTGGGGGCAGATGCAGTATCAGACCAATGCTGCATCCATCTAGGTGAGTATAAATGCTTTTTTTGCATTCCCGAACTTCCCCTGTAAGCTGTTGGCACAGATGGCATGCAAATATGCAGCCTTTCGGCGGGTAGGCCTTGGTACTGAGCAGCCACATATTTATTTATTTATTTATATTTTAAAGTTTTGAATAAAGTGCAAAAAAAACAAGGCAACGCAGCCACAAAACCATCGCTATCATAGTAGGCCACACAGGACCAACATAACAGTACAGAAACAGTGGCTACTCCTGAACTAACAGAGACCAACTGACCATACTAAACCTTTAACATCCCACCCCCCCAAACACCAGCTCATTCCAGTAACCTGTAAAGCGTCTATACCAGAATGATACATGCACCAGTTTATTAAACCAAAGGTAATAATGTCACTATATGTCAGGAGCAAACTATCAGGGCTAGTCTAATGAGAATGGAAACATAGAACAATGGTATCTACGGGGAAATTTAGTTGAATCAACACCTGAATGAGCACCGGATTCCAGTTCTACCAGGGAACTACATCACCATTCAGTAGAAGATGAAGTAAACCAGGCTTGCCAGACCTTGTCAAACTTTTTCCCATAACCTTGAGAAGCATAAGTCGCCCTGTAGAGTGGCATCATAGAATTCACAAGACCCTTCCAAAAGTACAACGTGGGTGCACATGGCTTTTTCCATTGTAAAAGAATAGCTTCTCTAGCATAAAATAATAAAATGTTGAGTAGAGTTCTATGGGCCTTGGAAGGTACAACTTCTTCTAAAAGGCCTAGGAAACATAATCCTAGGTGGTCCTGTTAGCAGAGGATGAAAGAAAAGGACTTCATGGTGTAGTATTCAAGAAAAACTTATTGAAAAAAATATAGCAACACTTATGCCGCGTACAAACGCTCAGAATTTCCAATGGAAAAAGTCAGATGGAATTTTTTCATCGGATATTCCGACCATGTGTATGCCCCATCTGACTTTTTCCGTCAGAAAGTTTGATATCGGAATTTCCGTCTGTCTGGATGCAATTCCTGACGGACAAAAAACCATGCATGCTCGGAAACAATTTGACGCATGCTCGGAAACATAGAACTTAATTTTCTCGGCTCGTCATAGTGTTTTACGTAACCGCGTTCTTGACGGTCGGATTTTAGTGTGACCGTGTGTATGCAAGACAGCTTGAACGGAACTCCATCGGAAACCCGGTGGTGTTTATTCCGACGGAAATTCCGCTTGTGTGTACAAGGAATTACATTTTAGAAAACGGTAGAGAGTAAACTGGGAATGGAGCCTCCATTCCCAGACGATGCCTTGTATGGAGAAACGCGTTGAGCGTGACACTAATCCTTGATGTCACCACGTATCAGCCAGCTGGTCAGAGCTGCGGCTGTTTTGAACGTTTACTCTCTACTGTTTTCTCAGATGTAAGTATTGTTTTTTCAATAAATTTTTCTGGAATACTACACCATGAAGTCCTTTTCTTTCCTCCTCTGCTAACGAAACCACCTAGGATTATCTGGGAAAGGATTATCTTTTTCTCACAGTTTTCCATCTAATTTGATATCCCGCTGCACCAGAAGAGGCTCTTTCCCCTGAGAGGAATCTGAGGGGGAGAATATTCCTGCCGGCAGGTATTTGCACAGGCGTGTTTGATCTCTATAATATGAGTTCCAAGGAATCTGGTAAGCGGCGCTAACTTTTTTAGTTTCTGATACCCGAGTATTGGAAGAAATACATTGTTTCACATTGTTTCTTTTTGCTCCCTTTGGAATTCAAGCTGACTTTATATCTATATGATCTTATGTGTACATATATTATGTTTTTGATTATCACTTACAGTTTCCACCCATTTTTTGTGTGATCATTTATATACACCTTTAACCCTCAGGGTTTTTATCAAATTTTTATTTCAACACTTTTTCATTTTTTCTTTGAATATGTAATTTGCTCTATAGTGGATGAGCGCTTGTTTTATTATTTTCATCTTAAAACTCTTAAAGGGCCGGGAGGCGCTGGTGCAAAGGGGGTTGTTAGTCTTTTTATAGTCTTTTTAATTTTTGATGATCCACAGATGCAAGTGTTTAACCTTGTTGTTATGCATAGCTTTTAAGTAAACATGGCAGCAGCTTAATTGCACATTGCATATGGAATCTGCATTTCCTGATCAGGAGTACCTTCCTTTACTGGTTTCCTTCAATGTAGCTTCTTATTTTTCTGTTTGCAATCAGTAAACTCAACCCTCATCTTTCTGAAGTCTTTTAACACTGTATGATACTGTCACCTAATTTTTCTGTGATTGTATTAGGTAATTTCCCACTATTTTCTCAAGACTAGGAGGACTCATTGTGATTCAGTTGGTGGATCTCTAATGGATTTACTAGTGTCTATACCAGTGCTGGTCAACTTTCTTGATATAAGGGGCTTTAAGTGCAGCTGATGACATCACTAAAGGGCCACAAATAATATTCAGTGAATGTAATAATAGAGATGCAACAGGTAGTCAGAGATTATGAACATGACTGACTGCTAGAGACTACTGCTATGACTGCCGGTTTTAATTACTTGTGCCTTATTTGATATTTCTCTCAGTTGGATCGATTATAAAAGATCAGATAAATAAATTTAGAAAAGGACAGCAAGAAAAGTAATATAGTGTAAAAAATAAGCCATTTAACTACTAGAACCCAGTCCAAATAATATTTTTTTCATTGGCCTGAGTAAGAACCTAGCTAAAGGAAAATACTCTCGGTAGAGGTCCTGGATACCACACAAATGGTGCCAAAGGGCAGCATGCAGAGCACCAATGGTCTATACTCTCTTGGTTCCCAAAGGTTTCAAATCCTTTAAACACTTGAGGTAATTAAATAATACACATAGAGCAAAAATATTTATATATATGTAGCGGTCCTCCCCCAGCTTCTCCCCTCTCTTCACGGCTTGTTCTACTCGTCTAGGGGTATCTGGGAGAAGGGGGAAAGATGCACACCACCAGCTCGGCTCTCTGATGTAGGATGCAGAGATATGAGCTAAACCATTACACTCGGGTCTGCGTTTTAGGCCGGAGCCTCAGATGCTCCTATGGAGGATGATTGTCACTGACAGGGACACTTAGCTTCCAGTAACACGAGTTCCACACAAAGAAAAGTCCAACACTGTTTTATTGATTTGAAACTGGTTGACTTTTAAAAGAACAGACAAGGTGTAGGGAAGAGTAGGTCCAGGCACAACTGATGAATTAAAGTTCCTCCTGTTCCGCTTAGTGCAAACAGGCTTGCCACCGACCGTGAATTTAGTCACTGCCACTGACCTGGGTGAATGTTGAGGCCCCTGCCACAGGCCTTGGATGAGGCCTGCCACTGACCTGAGAAAGTTGGGTCCCTGCCACAGACCATAAGAACATGAAGTACCTCCTTTAGAACAAACGACCCCTGTCAGAGGAAGACATCCATCCAGACGGTCACCAGAGGCCCACACCGGCACCAGCAAATGCTGCGCTGGCTCTACAAGGAGGTCACGTCTCCGGTCCCTTATGCCCAGGATTCAGGTACCCAATACCGGGGGCACCTTAGGAATGCTTCGCCCTCGTGGGACCCAGGCGAAGGTACTGGGTCCCAGGCCTCCAAGTGCAGTACCTCACCCCAGGCCGAAGGTGCCTGGGATGGAACTCGACTCCACGCGCCCAGGCCAAGGGCACCTGGGCACAGACGAACTGCAGCAGCCCCCAGGCTGAAGGTGCCTGGGGAATGGACCTCATGCGAAAGATGTCCGCCCCTTTTATATCCTCTCCCAGCAGGCACAGTGGGTTCCCCGCCCCGTCGTACTACTGCCGCGAGAGGACAAAAAGAAAAGGGCACGGCTCTGGAATGGTAGTTCAACCCCGGTTCCAGGTGACAGCGCCACCCAGGGACCGCAGGGAACATGACACCATTCATACCTCCCACACTCCAAAAATGTCCATATATCCCTGAAATCAATGTATCTGGGCCATCTATTGCCCAGATACACCCCACTAAATTTAACACCCGCTACATATACAATGTGGGAAGTACTAGACTAAGATGGCCTCCCCCAGGACAGTAATAATTATATGTTCAGCTGGAGTCCCTTAGTAGATATACTTCACCATTCAGACATTATTTAGAATGGGATCTGCATTAATTGACACATGGTGGATATTATGTATTGTAGCTACCTACACTCCATTCAGAACTGCATCTGGCACAGAACCATCTTTCAGCTTCAACTTAATTTGCAGTTCTAAAATATAATTGACTAAATGCAGAAACAGCAAAAAAAGCTGATGCTAGTAAGTGTAAAAAAGCTTTGGGATAAAAGGCTTGGATAAAAATTGTATGAAATATGTTTTTTAACTATTAACTTTTTTTATGACCTGTAATATAGTACTGCTACTGAATCATTTGATTTTCATCTGCTTCTAATCCTAAAGTGCTAAATTAGACTTTTTAGCTAGTAAATCACATGTGATAATAACACTGAAAATGCCACTTTTAGCAGTGTAATGCAGTGAGCCTTTGCTGTTTAAGGGTGGAATGCTGCCAGTCTTCAAATTGTCATGGGGTGGATGTAAGTCAGGAAATTTCAAGTAGATAAGGAGTGCTATGGAGTTTCTGAATAAATTTTTAAACAAAACTTAGTTGTAAGAACCAGCACCATTAATTCAATGCTGGGCTGCAGCAGTATTGGTGAATTTTACTAGGGTTGCACTGATACCGATACTAGTATCGGTGCCGATACCGAGCATTTGCCGAGTACTTGTACTCGGGCAAATGCTCCCGATACCCAATCCGATACCTGTGAATGTGGAGGCAGCCACCCCCATTCCCGGAAGTCAGTGGGCAGAGCGGGGAGGGCGGAGTGGAGAGAGCGAGTCAACTGGCTGGCAGCATAAGGTAAGCTGTCCGGTGCAGGGGTGTGGGTCTCACTCGCAGCCGCATATTTGGTCAGGATGGGTGACCTGGGCCGTCACATTCGTTAACAGAAGTGATGTGTCCTTCAGAGATTGAACACCGTGACGCCCATCTTGGTATACCCTGCACTCGGCCACAGTAAGCCTGCAGTCACAAGGCTGCAGCAGACATCTTGTTATACCCAGCCCATATAGTTCACTAACTATATGGGCTGGGTGTAACAAGATGTGCGCTGCTGCCTTCTGACTGTAGGCTTTCTGTGGCCTAGTGCAGGGTGTACCGAGATGGGCGTCGCAGCATTTGTAGTAGAGTTGCAAAATCCTGCAAGTTTGTCTCACTCATTTCAGTGCCACTGCCAGTTCCACCTATCATTGCCCATAAATGCCACCTATCATTGCCCATAAGTGCCACCTATCAGTGCCCATAAGTGCCAGCCATCAGTTGTGCATATAAGTACCCATCAGTCAGTGCCACTTATCAGTGCTCATCAATTCCCGTAATCAGTGCCCATCAGTCAGTGCTCATCAGTGCCAGTCGGTATTGGGCTTTGAAAACTGTCACATGACCTTAAAAAAAATATTGGTAATCGGTATCGGTGAGTACTTGAAAAAAAGTATCGGTACTTGTACTCGGTCTTAAAAAAATGGTATTGGTGCAACCCTAAATTGTACTACTACAGCACTCATGGCATAGGTGGTATTCAACTCTACAATGGTTGTGTTGACATTGCAGAAGAGCAAAGTTTAGGAGACAGGGGTACAGATCACTACATAATGATGGAAATGTATTCTTTCTTTCCAGCCTGCATACTTGAAGTACATATGAATCCGAAAACAAAATATATACTACAACAGCTTGCAAGTCCTTAAATATGGTGGTTGCATAGCTTTTGTTTTCTTTTCCTTTATCACAAGATGATCCTATCAGTAACACAATTCCTGTGTTAGGGTAACAACGCTTAAGCCCTGTACACACGATCGGATTTCCTATGGATTTTAAACCGATGGATTTTTCCATCGGAAATCCGATGAAGCGGACTTCCATCAGTCTTGCCTACATACCATTAGTCAAAAAAACGATCGTCCCAAACGCAGTGACGTAAAACACTCAGACGAGCCAAGAAAAATGAAGTTCTATGCTTCTGAGAATGCGTCAACTTGATTCTGAGCATGCGTGGGTTTTTTATCCGATGGAGTTCCCCACAGACGATAGTAATTTCCAATTGTTTTTTTTCCCATCGGATAAATTTAAAACATGTTCTATTTTTTAACACCGATGGAAAAAAGACCGATGGGGCCCATACACGATGGGTTTGTCCGATGAAAAAAGTCCATCGGACTGTTTTCATCGGTAAAACCGATCGTGTGTACAGGGCTTTACTCAATTGTACTGCATCTATAGAGAAAGAGCCTGTCACCCTAGTAGTGTTTTAGGATTACAAAACACTTTCCCCTCTCCACATTCCTATAGCAAAATGGGAGTTGTTCTGTAATCCATAGAGGTGAACTGGGAAGGGCTTATAACACGGCCTGAGATAATAATGCAGTATTCCCAGAACACAGTAAAGTACGGGATTTCTGGCCTTTCTGGTATTCTTTTGCACTTATCGAACAGATATAAAAATCCAATTTCAATGGTATATTTAACAGACTAAAAGGTAGCAAATAAAATAACTTTAATGTTAGAATATACATAGGCTTTAACTGATAAAAATAATTTAAGTGCTGCAACATTGTTCACATGCTTCAAACCACTGACAGAAACTTTAGGTATCATATTATGTTTCTCTGACTGGAGCCCAGAAGTGGGATTTAGAGTGACGTTTTATGGGACCCCAGTGGCACGATAGCCACATCAGGTGTTTTGAAACCTAATTGTTTTCTCTCCATATAGTTTACATTTTAAACACTTCCTGCAATGGAATAGGCTTTGATAGAGATCACATTGATTGTCTGTAGAGGGAGTAGCGCTTGGTGATAAAATTTACATTTAGTAACTTGCAATAGCTTCAAATAGAATAGTAAATGAGGTGATAAATTGTTTTGTGCCTTCTGCACAATCAAAAGTAAAACACTGCACCAGACATAGGCAAGGGAGTTCTTACCTTTACTTTTTAATTGGAAAGTTTAAAGCACCAATAAACTTTTAAATTACAAGCGTTTGCCATAAATTCTTATGTTGGTTTGTTAGTCTTTTAAAGAAAATCCATTATTTTAGAGGGTAGCCTTTGCTGATCTCTCCTTGTAAAAAGTTAGTTGGCTAGTTGATTGCCTGGCTATGATACTAACTGGCTTGGCTTCAGTACTTTGAGTCACCAGCCTGCAACAAGTATGCAGATAGGAACACAGTAGTGACATAGGGGCCAGTAGATCGGACCTAAGAAGGAGGATGTGGAATGCAGGACTACAGAATATCTAATCTAGATGTGTGCCAGATGTTAAGAGTCTGCCAACAGCTTTGCTCTGGAAGACAAAGAAGGCCAGGTCACTTACAGAGATTACATATTGCAGTTCATTAAAGTGCTTCTAAAGTCACACTTTTTACCTTAATGCATTACCTGTAGTAAAGTATAATTAAAGGCAATTTTTCATTTTTTTTCATTTTGGATAAAGCGGAGATGGATTTATTACCTGTTAATTTATTTTGCCCCCATCATGGAGATTCACCCTCTCTATTTGTCCTGTTTCCCATTATCATTTAAAGTAAAAGTAAAGTCAATCTTACATTATGGGTTGTCCCCAAAAAAATAATAGAGGGGAAATTTTTCAATTGGAGACACTAGTTCTGGTGACCTTGGCGCCCCCCCAAAAGGATACCCTTAATTTGCAGGGATTTCCTCTTAGTTACTGTTGGGCTATGGGACAGGAAGTGAAGAGGAATCTCTGAAATGAGACACAGATGTGGATAAAAAAATCTGGCATGTTATAACCCTCCCTTACTCTATCCAAAATGAAAAAAAAAAAAAGTTTTGGCTATAGTTCTACTTTAAAGTGGTTATAAAGGCTGAAGGTTTTTTACCTTCATGCTCCCACCTCAGCCCCCCTAATACCCCCCTGAGCTCCCTCTCGATCCAGCAATGTGCACAAGAGCGTTGGCTGTCCTGGGTCTCTCTCTCCTCATTTGCTGAGACAGCAGTGGAAGCCAAAGAGGAGAGAGCAGGGGGTGGGGCCAAGCTAAGGATCTATGTGTTTTTTGGATGCATAGAGCAGGGCTCGGGAGCGAGCACCATCAGTGCCCCATAGCAAGCGGCTTGCTACTGGGGGCACTGGTCAAGTGGGGGAGCCAGGAGCGTGGATGGGGGACCTGAGAAGAAGAGGTTCGGGGCTGCTCTGTGCAAAGCCCTTGCACAGAGCAGGTAAGTATGACATGTTTGTTATTTATGGAAAAATACTTTTAACCACTTAACGACCGCTCACTGTATATATACGTCGGCAGAATGGCACCGACAGGCACAATCACGTAGAGTGTACGTGATTGCCTTTGTACAGTTGGGGGGTCCAATCGGACCCCCCTCCTATACAGTGAGCGGTGGCTAAGTGTCCGGGAGCGTTCCGGGATGAGGGGGCAGCCATTCGTTTCTGGCCACCCCCTCGCGATCGCTCCCGGCGAATGGAAATGCCCCCTCTGTCTGTGTCAGACAGAGGGAGCAGGAGGAAGTGATGTCATCTCTGGTGCGGCGCTCACATATACCGAGCGCCGTACAAGAGAAGATATCAGGTCAGTGCACACAACACAACACTGACACCAGGACACATAGGGACATAAATCGCCCCCCCAGGCCCCCCCAGACACCCCAGATCACCCCCCAGATCACCCCCCCAGCCCCCAGTCACAGTGTCACTGATTGCAGTGACCATTTATTTAGTGATCACTGCAATCAGTGACATTTGTGACTGTAAAAGTGTCACCAAAGTTTAGTCTTAGGTCCAGTGTAGCCCCCTAACCCCCCCTAATAAAGGTTTAACCCCCTGATCACCCCCCAGATAACCCTTTCACCGCCTATCACCACTGTCGCTTAGCGATCATTTTTCTGATCGCTGTCTTAGCGTCAGTGATGCCGATCGGCAGCCAGTAATTTTTTTTAGGTTCGCCGCAGGTTTTTATAGCGTCAGGTACCCCAATATATTATCTAATAAAGGTTTAACCCCCTTGATCGCCCCCCAGGTAACCCTTTCACCCCCTATCACCACTATCACTAAGCGAACGTTTTTCTGATCGCTGTCTTAGCGTCAGTGATGCCGATCGGCAGCCAGTAATTTTATTTAGGTTTGCCGCAGGTTTTTATAGCGTCAGGTACCCCCATATATTATCTAATAAAGGTTTTAACCCCCTGATTGCCCCTAGTTAACCCTTTCACCAGTGATCACCATATAAGTGTTACGGGTGACGCTGGTTAGTTAGTTTGCTTTTTATAGTGTCAGGGCACCCGCCGTGTATATAACCCAATAAAGGTTTAACCCCCTGATCGCCCGGCGGGTGATATCAATTAGGTTTTAGCGTCAGAGAGGGTCTGAGTCACACCCCAGGCAGCGTCAGGTTAGTGCCAGTAACGCTAACACCCACGCGTGAAGCATACACCCCCCTTAGTGGTATAGTATCTGAACAGATCAATATCTGATCTGATCAGATCTATACTAGCGTCCCCAGCAGTTTAGGGTTCCCAAAAATGCAGCGTTAGCGGGATCAGCCCAGATACCTGATGGCACCTGCGTTTTGCCCCTCCGTCCAGCCCAGGCCACCCAAGTGCAGTATCGATCGATCACTGTCACTTACAAAACAAAAACACACATAACTGCAGCGTTCGCAGAGACAGGCCTGATCCCTGCGACTCCAGTGCTGTAGGAGGTGATTTCACCACCACAGTTAAAAAAAAAAAGCAAATATGCCAAAGCATTGGGGCAGCAGGGGCGGAGGAGCGATTTTGCTCCTAATGCCGCGTACATACGGTCGAAATTCCGACGGAGGCTTGCCCGTGGAAAAGTCCGACCATGTGTGTGCGGCATAACTTTTTTGCGGGAGGATGCCCCCATGCTTCGGCATATATAAATGGTGCGTGTATGCCCATCATTGGAAGTGGGTGGATGAAGGGCGGTATTCTAATGGTGGGCATACCCACCGATCAATCTCTTTTTTCGTTCAGCCAACTGGCTGCATGAAATAAAAAGATTACAATACATGTCCAACAAGGACCAGCAACGTACTGGTATGTTGCTGGACTTTGAATGTTTATACCAGAATGATGCCTGCGGGTTTAGGTATCATCTTGGTATCATTCTTTTCAGCCTGCGGCCGGCTTTCATGTAAAAGCAATCCTAGCGGCTAATTAGCCTCTGGACTGCTTTTACAAGCAGTGGGAGGGAATGCCCCCCCCGGATATAAAAAGCGCCATTGGGAAATTGGGAAAGCATTTTATCACACCGATCTTGGTGTGGTCAGATGCTTTGAGGGCAGAGGAAAAATCTAGGGTCTAGAAGACCCCAGTTTTTTCAAAAAAAGAGTACCTGTCACTACCTATTGCTATCATAGGGGATATTTACATTCCCTGAGATAACAATAAAAATGATAAAAAAAAAAAATACTTGGAAGGAACAATTTAAAAATAAAATAAAAAAGCAAAATTAATAATAAAAATAAATAAAAAAAAAAAAAAAGCACCCCTGTCCTGCCCTGCTCTTGCCCAATGGCGAACGCAAGCGTCGGTCTGGCGTCATATGTAAACAGCAATTGCACCATGCATGTGAGGTATCACCGCAAAGGTCAGATCGAGGGCAATCATTTTAGCAGTAGACCTCCTCTGTAAATCTACTGGGGTAACCTGTAAAGGCTTTTAAAGGCTTTTAAAAATGTATGTAGTTTGTCACCAATGCGCGTTTGTGCGAAATTTTAAAGCATGTCGTGTTTGGTATCTATGTACTAAGATCATCTTTTTTATTTCATCAAACATTTGGGCAATATAGTGTGTTTTAGTGCATTAAAATTAAAAAAAGTGTATTTTTTAACCCAAAAAATGCGTTTGAAAAATCGCTGCGCAAATACTGTGTAGAAAAAAAAAATGCAACACCCACCATTTTAATCTGTAGGGCCTTTGCTTTAAAAATATATATAATGTTTGGGGGTTCAACATAATTTTCTTGCAAAAAAAAAAATGTTTTCATGTAAACAAAAAGTGTCAAAAAGGGCTTTGTCTTCAAGTGGTTAGAAGAGTGGATGTAAGCTTCCTAATGTTGTGTATAAAATGCCAGAACAGTTCAAAACCCCCCCAAATGACCCCATTTTGGAAAGTAGACACCCCAAGCTATATACTGAGAGGCATGTCGAGTCCATGGAATATTTTATATGTTGACACAAGTTGCGGAAAAACAACAATTTTTTTTTTTTTTTTTTGCACAAAGTTGTCACTAAATGATATATTGCTCAAACATGCCATGGGCATATGTGGAATTATACCCCAAAATACATTCTGTTGCTTCTCCTGAGTACGGGGATACCACATGTGTGAGACTTTTTGGGAGCCTAGCCATGTACGGGACCCCAAAAACCAAGCACCGCCTTCAGGCTTTCTAAGGGTGTAAATTTTTGATTTCACTTCTCACTGCCTATCACAGTTTCGGAGGCCATGGAATGCCCAGATAGCACAAAACCCCCCCAAATGACCCCATTTTGGAAAGTAGACACCCCAAGCTATTTGCTGAGAGGTATTGTGAGTATTTTGCAGATCTCGCTTTTTGTCACAAAGTTTTGAAAATTGAAAAAAAAAAATATATATATATATATATTTTCTTTCTTCATTTTCAAAAACAAATGAGAGCTGTAAAATACTCGCCATTCCTCTCAGCAAATAGCTTGGGGTGTCTGTATTCCAAAATGGGGTCATTTGGGGGGGTTTTGTGCGATTTTGGCATTTTATGGCCTTCGAAACTGTGATAGGTAGTGAGGAGTGAAATCAAAAATTTGTGCCTAGAAATCCTGAAGGCGGTGCTTGATTTTCGGGGTCCCGTACGCGGCTAGGCTCCTAAAAAGTCCCACACATGTGGTATCCCCGTACTCAGGAGAAGCAGAAAAATGTATTTTGGGGTGTAATTCCACATATAACCATGGCATGTGTGAGCAATATATCATTTAGTGACAACTTTTTGTAATTTTTTTTTTTTTTTGTCATTATTCAATCACTTGGGACAAAAAAAATTATATTCAATGGGCTCAACAGGCCTCTCAGCAATTTCCTTGGGGTGTCTACTTTCTAAAATGGGGTCATTTGGGGGGGTTTGTGCTATTTTGGCATTTTATGGCCTTCGAAACTGTGATAGGTAGTGAGGAGTGAAATCAAAAATTTGCGCCCTTAGAAATCCTGAAGGCGGTGCTTGGTTTCCGGGGTCCCGTACGCGGCTAGGCTCCCAAAAAGTCCCACACATGTGGTATCCCCGTACTCAGGAGAAGCAGCAAAATGTATTTTGGGGTGAAATTCCACATATAACCATGGCATGTGTGAGCAATATATCATTTAGTGACAACTTTTTGTAATTTTTTTTTTTTTTTAGTCATTATTCAATCACTTGGGACAAAAAAATAAAAAATTCAATGGGCTCAACATGCCTCTCAGCAATTTCCTTGGGGTGTCTACTTTCCAAAATGGGGTCATTTGGGGGGGTTTTTTTACTGCTCTGTCATTTTAGCACCTCAAGAAATGAGATAGGCAGTCATAAATTTAAAGCTGTGTAAATTTCAGAAAATGTACCCTAGTTTGTAAACTCTATAACTTTTGCGCAAACCAATAAATATACGCTTATTGACATTTTTTTTACTAAAAACATGTGGCTGAATACATTTTGGCCTAAATGTATGACTACAATTGAGTTTATTCGATTTTTCTTATAACAAAAAGTAGAAAATATCATTTTTTTTCAAAATTTTCGGTCTTTTTCCGTTTATATCGCAAAAAATAAAAATCGCAGAGGCAATCAAATACCATTAAAAGAAAGCTCTATTTGTGGGAAGAAAAGGACGCAAATTTCGTTTGGGTACAACATTGCATGTCCGCACAATTTACAGTTAAAGCAGCGCAGTGCAAAATTCTGAATTCACCTCTGGTCCTCTAGCTACCAAATGGTCCGGGGCTTAAGTGGTTAATATCACTTTAAGGTAAAAAAAACTTTTACTAAATGTTTGATTTCCCCCATTCCTAAATACTTCCAGAGTCTGGTATCAATTCATTGCTCTGCTCTTCTGCAACAGTGCAGCTTTTTCTCCCTGGTTTCACAGAACAGATTGCTAGCAGTGGGAGCCATTGGCTCCTGCTGCTGTCAATCAAATTCAGTGAAGAGGAAAGGGAGGGGGGCTAAATGGCTGAGCCATGCTGTGTGTGTCTATAGATGCACACAGCCTGGCTCAGGAATGAACTTGCATGTCTGTCCCCATAGCGTGGCTTGTTATGGTGAAACACTGAAAATGAGGAGCTAAGAGCACCGGTGGGGGACACTAGAAAAGGAGGTTTGGGGCTGTTCTGTGAAGTACCAGTGCACAGAGCAGGTAAGTATAACATCTTTTTTATTTTAGGTAAAAAAGGGAGCCCTAATGCCCTGTACACACGATCGGATTTCCGATGGAATAAAATCCGATGGATTTTTCCATCGGAAATCCGATGAAGCTGACTTTCATCAGTCTTGCCTACACACCAACAGTCAAAATTCAGACCGTCCAAAACGCAATGACGTAAAACACTCCAACAAGCCGAGAAAAATGAAGTTCAATGCTTCTGAGCATGCGTCGACTAGATTCTGAGCATGTGTGGGTTTTTTGTCCGATGGAGTTCCACACAGATGATCGTAATTTGCTATCGTTTTTTTTTCCATCTGTAAAATTTAAAACGTGTTCTATTTTTTTATACCAATGGAAAAAAGACCGATGGGGCCCATACACGATCGGTTTGTCTGATGAAAAAAGTCCATCGGTCTTTTTTCATCAGAAAAAAACGATCGTGTGTACGCGGCATTAGAATCTATTTAATCTCTCAGTTTTAATGATAAATTTTCATGAGAGGCTTTTCCAAAAAACAAAAAGTCAAACACATAGGCATATAGTTAGATAGATAGATAGATGGATAGATAGATAGATAAATAGATAGATAGATTAGAGCTATAAACAGGTAGCCAAATAGACAAACATGCAGCCACCTACAGCTTGCTGGGACCTGTCATAAATTTGGATGTTAGGAGAAGAAAAATAACACCTTTAAGATGTGGTTGATGGAAGTTATTCTCCATTGATTTTATGACCATCAAGGTCTCGTTAACAGCATTGTAAATTAGCCAAGGGTAAATGTGAGTGGTTTAAATCAGGACTCAACATGGTGAGCTGAGAATGGTGAAATAATTCTATGTACTCTTAATCTCTTCATATTTCATCGGCTACAGGCTGTAAATTCTCTGTGAGATGCTTCAGGGTAGCACAGAATGTTTGGGGCTAGTGATGGAGGAAATAAGCCAGGGACAGTAAATTATGAAGAACATGTAGGTAGGGGCATCATAATTCCATAGACCGTAAAGGCGCGGATATGAGAAATGCTTGCATTCTATGCATATGGCAGCAGAGATAAGAAGCTTTACATCTACATACAGTGGCTGATTATAGTAACACTGAAACTCAGCGATAACGCTCAAATGTGGATGTTAACAAACAAAATGAAGAAAGCTGAAATAGTTGGATACAAATTAAAAAGGACAGATACCATCATTTCATACAGAATAAGCAATAGATAAATTGTATCCTAGAAAGATAAGCAGAAATTTTAGTGAAAGTTTATATATATATATATATATATATATATATATATACACAGTATCTCACAATAGTGAGTACACCCCTTACATTTTTGTAAATATTTTATTACACCTTTTCATGTGACATGAAATGACACTTTTCTACAATGTAAAGTAGTGAGTGTACAGCTTGTGTAAATTTGCTGTCCCCTCAAAATAATGCAACACACAGCCATTAATGTCTAAACAGCTGGCAACAAAAGTGAGTACACTCCTAATTATAAATTTCCAAATTGGGCCCAATCAGCCATTTTCACTTCCCAGTGTCATGTTACTCCTTAGTGTTACAAGGTTTTAGGTGTGAATGGGGAACAGATGTGTTAAATTTGGTGTTATCGCTCTCACTCTCTCATACTGGTCACTGTAAGTTCAACATGGCACCTCATGGCAAAGAACTCTCAGAGGATCTGAAAAAAAGGATTGTTGCTCTACATAAAGATGGCCTAGGCCAGGGATATGTAATTAGCGGACCTCCAGCTGTTGCCAAACTACAAGTCCCATGAGGCATAGCGAGAGTCTGAAAGCAGCAAGCATGACACCCAAAGGCAGAGGCATGATGGGACTTGTAGTTTTGCAACAGCTGGAGGTCCGCTAATTGCATATCCCTGGCCTAGGCTATAAGAAGATTGCCAAGACCCTAAAACTGAGCTGCAGCACGGTGGCCAAGACCATACAGCGGTTTAACAGGACAGGTTTCACTCAGAACAGGCCTTGCCATGGTCGGCCAAAGAAGTTGAGTGCACGTGCTCAGCCTCATATCCAGAGGTTGTCTTTGGGAAATAGACGTATGAGTGCTGCCAGCATTGCTGCAGAGGTTGAAGGGGTGGGGCGGGTCAGCCTGTCCGTGCTCAGACCATGCGTCAAACACTGCATCAAATTGGTCTGCATGACTTTCGTCCCAGAAAGAAGCCTCTTCTAAAGATGATGCACAAGAAAGCCTGAAAACCGTTTGCTGAAGACAAGCAGACTAAGGACATGGGTTACTGGAACCATGCCCTGTGCTTAAGATACATTTATTTGGTTCAGATGGTGTCAAGCATGTGTGGCGGCCACCAGGTGAGGAGTACAAAGACAAGTGTGTCTTGCTTACATTCAAGCATGGTGGTGGGAGTGTCATGGTCTGGGGTTGCATGAGTGCTGCCGGCACTGGGGAGCTACAGTTCATTGAGGGAACCATGAATGCCAACATGTACTATGACATACTGAAGCCAAGCATGATCCTCTCCCTTTGGAGACTGGGCCGCAGGGCAGTATTCAAACATGATAACGACCCCAAACACACCTCCAAGATGACCACTGCCTTGCAAAAGAAGCTGAGGGTAAAGGTGATGGACTGGTCAAGCATGTCTCCAGACCTAAAGCCTATTGAGCATCTGTGGGGCATCCTCAAACGGAAGGTGGAGGAGCGCAAGGTCTCTAACATCCACCAGCTCCGTGATGTCGTCATGGAGGAGTGGCAGCCTGTGAAGCTCTGGTGAACTCCATGCCCAAGAGGGTTAAGTCAGTGCTGGAAAATAATGGTGGCCACACAAAATATTGACACTTTGGGCCCAATTTGGACATTTGCACTTAGGGGTGTACTTACTTTTGTTGCTTGATGTTTAGACATTAATGGCTGTATGTTGAGTAGTTTTGAGGGGACAGAAAATTTACAAGCTATACAAGCTGTACACTGACTACTTTACATTGTAGCAAAGTGTCATTTCTTCAGTGTTGTCACATGAAAAGAAATAATAAAATATTTACAAAAATGTGAGTGGTGTACTCACATTTGTGAGATACTGTATATCTATAAAAATCAAGAGAGCTGATCATGTCACTGGTAGTACTATTTCAATAGCAGCCTCCATGGCAGTCATGAGAGGGGGCAATGGGGTCTGGTTTGGTGTCATCCTTCATCCATTTTTGGGCTCCTTAAAGCCAACCTCCAGCAATTTCTTTCTTTACTGTTTGAATAGATTGGGAAGGGTTAGAAATGGTCTACGAGGTGTGTCTAAAAAGTTTGGTGAATGGTCCGATACCTCTACGGCAACATGGGCCAGGAGCACACACATGCACATTGCTATCTAGAGACACATCAAGAAGTGCCACCTACACGTGACAATCAGTGTAAACCTGCGGTGGGCAGGTGAATGTAGTCAGTGTGAGAGGTAGGGTCACAGTGCAATGGATCAGCTAGTGAACATCAAGTTCTGCTACAAATTGGGGAAAATGTGACATA
Source organism: Rana muscosa (assembly GCA_029206835.1). NCBI lineage: Eukaryota > Metazoa > Chordata > Amphibia > Anura > Ranidae > Rana > Rana muscosa. Next base: position 927,846,910 of record CM055116.1, on the reverse strand, counting down.
GACACATAAAATGTTGGTGCAAGTGGTGTACGGGAGGGAAGCCGTGAGCAGAAAATGTGTTTTTAACTGGTTCAAATGCTTTAGCGATGGGAAGGACATGACTGAGGATGAGCCACGTTTGGGTCAGCCATTGAAAAGCAGACATGACATGAGATCGGCGACTGACGCTACGATTGATAGAGGAGGAATTGGGCATTAGCAAGGACATGGTGCGCACCATCGTCTGCAAAGATTTGGGAAATCGGAAGATCGGTTCCCGGTCTGTGCCACACAAGCTGACAGACGAACAGAAAGCAAAACGGATGGAAACCTCTGGAGATTTCATTACCATGTATGACCAGGATCCATACTTTCTGCTAACCATCGCCACAGGGGATGAAACCTGGTGCTACCAGTCCGATTCGGAATCCAAGCAGCAATCGACCCAAAAAGAGTCGCCTGCAAAGTCCAAGGTCAAGACAATGTTTTGCAGACGTGGCGGCAATCCAAGAATGTGTGACAGCAGTTCTGCAATGGATTCCTAAAGAGGCCTTTGCTGATAGTTTCCAGAAGCTTTATGAACGTTGCCAAAAGTGTGTTGTGAAGTATGGCAATTATTTTGAAGGCCAATAAACGTAATTTGTTTGTATCTTCTGTTTTGACTGTTTTCTAAAATCATTCAGCAAACTTTTTAGACACACCTCGTATATCTGTGCTTGTTGGAATTTCAATATGACTGTAGTAGCTAATCAGAACTGTAATGCCGCGTACACACGGCCGGACTTTCCAACAGGAAAACCTCAGTTGGAATTTCCGACGGAAAAAGAGAGAACCTGCTCTCTATCTAAGTCCGTCAGAAATTCAGACAGAAAAAGTCGGATGGGGCATACACATGGTCGGAATATCCGACCAAAGGCTCCCACCCGACTTTTTCTGTCGGAAATTCCGGCCGTGTGTACGCGGCATTAGTGCACTTTACAACACATTTGAAAACTGTAGATGGTACGTTTTTGTTTGCACTGACAGTTAATTTTTTTAGGGCAAGTTTTAGGGAGATCTACTCCCTGTTTCTGGTCCAAGCAGTATTGATGCTGGAATAGAAGGTAACAGCCTTCATAGAGAGAATTAGTCACATGTCACTACACTGAAAATATCAGGACTGCTTGGACTGTAAGCAGGGATAAGATGTCCCAACAGCTTGTCATGAAAAATGAATTGTTAGTGCAAATAAGTAAAGTATTACACAGTACAGTACTGAGCAATGACTGTGGAAGGAACATTAAAATGTAAGGTCCATTGAAGTTCAAGAACTGATGTGGATGGTTGCCTGTACTATGAAAAGCACTGTAGAATATGGTATTATTAATAAAATAAAATTAATTATGATTCTGTCTCTGGAGCCCTGGTGGCCACACGAAAAGCCCTTTCTATCCTATCATAGAGCCGCTGCTCACAGTAATTCCTACATATCACTCACCAGCTGCTTTCTAAAATAACCCAACCTGTGTGAGTTTGGGAAAAGGATTAATATATAACAACGACATATGAAAATCGAATCTACGCTGGTAAAATAGCCTGTGAAAGGATTGAATTTACTCCCTAAAGTGTTGTCTGCTGCTTGCAGCTCATTTGCTGGGAAATGTTTGGCTTGTTATATGTAGATTGTATTCTCAATCTCTGCCAGTGATGTGCTGCCATGCTTGCCATTTGTTGTTTGCTTTAATTATAAATTGCATTAATAATAATTCTTTGATCATATTCAAAGCTATACAATTAAAGACGGAACAATGTAAGCAGCATAAATAATAGGATATTTATGCGCTGTGTGTGTGGGTGTCTTTGCTGCTTCATGTGATAGGGACGCACAGAAAAAGGTGACGCCAATGGCTCATTTCATGGGAAAATGTGAAAATACAGGGAAACATTTATTCTATAAATGATAAGAGATTTCTTGTAGCAATGCACATGCCTGCTTGATACTTTTATTTCTATATGTGATTTTGTTTTTAATCAAAGGTAAACGTAAAACGTTTGCTGCATTTTTCAGAGGCAAAAACGAACAATCTTCACATACAGAATTGATCTCATATTGAAAGATATCTACAACTGACAAAAAAATATTTTATTTAAGCACTTTATTTCTTATTCCGTACTCTTCTAAACCAACAGTGTAAATGATCTCAGCATTACCAATGAAACCCACGCAGAATCATTTTTCATCCTTTAATCACTTAAGGACCGAGCCTCTTTCTGAGATTTGGTGTTTACAAGTTAAAAACTGGGTAGCTACAGGTAAGCCTTAATATAGGCTTACCTGTAGCATAAAGTGGTTGTAAAGGGTTTACAACCACTTTAACGCATAACTCCACTTTTGTTGAGAAAAAAAACGTTCCCCTCTGGGTGATCTATGTACATTGCAAGGATTATAATAACCTTTGTTGCATATTCCTACTTTTTGTTATATTGAAGAAATCCATGTGTGTTTGTCTGTGCCTCTGTACTGAGTGGGTCTAATGGGAGTGGTTTCATAATTATCAGTCATCTATGGTAACTGCAGGGCTCTAATGAGAAAAGCTGCTGGGCCTGCATTAGACATGTTCCTATTGGACATATCTCACCAAAAATGACATTTTTGTTGCAGGGGATGCCTGAAATCTTACTTGTATCTTAGGCAGACTTCTAGGAAAACTGGTGAGCCAATCACACAAGCAGGAAATTATGTTGCTTGTTTCGATCAAAATAGCTTTTTATGAATAGGCAGCTCTGGCAAACTTCTATTTGTAGCTATATTGCTTTAGATTTATAGAAAATTGCAGTGGCTGCAGATTGAAAAGGAAAGGTAATTTTTAATAACATTCAATTACAATATGACTTGTATCGCAATTGTACACACTATATTATTTTTTCTTTATTTGCAATTTTTTTTCTCCACGAAAGTGGACTTACCCTTTAAGAGAAAATATCTCATTCTCCAAATGGTCACAAAGATGCCACAGAGTTATTTTACTGCTCACTAGATTCACTTAAAGTGGAGTTCCACCCCCAAAAAAATGTCATTAATGTGCATGAAATAAATAAAAAAAAACATTTGGAGAATTTTTTTTTTTTACTTACCTTTTTATGCCTGTTGCTATGTGGTCCCTCGAAATCTGCCTCCTTCATCACCTAGGCTCCTTACGTCACTTCCCTTGGCGCCTCCGATCGCTAATGTTCCTGGGAGATGTGTGTCATCATTTCCCAGGAGTCAGTGGGCAGCGCCGAGGGCTTCGTTGCCATCAGAACGGGGTGGGCACTTTCGACGACGACGCCCGTTGTGATGGCAACCTGATGTAGTTGACGGCGCTCCGATATTGGATGATTGCGCATGCGCGAGATCAGGGAGAGAACGGGCGGTGCATGCTGGTAGCTCAGCAGCACCATATCCCAGAACAGGATGCTTGTGGGCTTCACATGCCCACAAGCAAAATGAAAACGACCAGAACACCGTGATCAAAGTTCTTAAAACCGGACATCAGGGAAGAAATTTAACAGAAGACGTGAGTGTTACAATGCCTATTTAAATGCTTGTGAAAGGTATAAAAAAAAAATCTAGATTGTAGTTGTAGAGGGAGCTTGTGTTTTTTGTTTGCACCAAAACCCCATGGTTACATCTCTGCATTGCACTGATGTACAAACTAAAGGCATTACTTATCTATTGGCATTGTTAGCCAATCAATCTCTCTTGAAAAGCTTTGTCCATCTAATATATATACTGTAAGAAGATAAAGCACAAGTCATGAGCTCATCACTTTGATGCTGGTACATTATTGTCTAGTTTAAGGTTAGAGGGGGGTTTGGACTAGGATGTATTACTTGATTGCAGTACAACCTGTGGGGAGGCCACAGGAAGGTACATCAGCTCAAATATACAGTATGTGCTTTGTATATTTATCTGTTTTTCTGTAGTGGGAGTGGTTCCACATTTTCCTTAGAGGTGTTGGCTGATCATAAGGTTGGATTTCCAGGAAGAATGAAAGTGGTAAGCCTCGTACACACGACCGATTTTCTCGTCCAAAACCGTCAAGAAAAGTGCCGCGAGAGCTTTTTTGTCGAGAAAAACGTTCGTGTGTATGGTTTTACGACGAGAAAATTGCCGAGAATCTCGACGAGAAAATAGAGAACCTGCTCTCTATTTTCTCGTCAGGATTCCAGATTTCCTCGTCGTGTTTCTCGTCGGCCTGTTTTGTGACGAGAAAATGATTCGTGTGTATGCTTTTACGACTCTTCCAAAAGCGCACATGCTCACAAGCAACTATGAGACGGGAGCGCATCTTCTGGTAAAACAAGCCTTCGTAATGGAGAGAGCACATTCGTCACGCTCCAAATTATTGCATCGTTTAAATGTTCTGCATTGAAATCTTCGTTAGAATGTTACATTAATCAAAACGAGTGACCTTCTTTTGCTGCTGATATTCACACCAAGTTATGACTATTTTTTTTTAACCTTTTTCATGCTGCTCTTAAGAAGATTTATGTGTATTATATTGTGCAAGTTTTTCGGAATAATTTAAATTGTTATATTTTTCAAAATGATGTTAATTATAATTTCGCAATGTTTTGATAGTGATCTCCCATTTAATTTTGGAATCTATATTAGTTACATTTTCCACCATCTTTTTTTGCAAATCAGATTCAGTTATTCTTTTGGGGGGTTGTTATCTGTCCCTTTTTTTGTCAGTCAAATGTATCTGCTTACTCCAAAGCTAGATTTTAAATTTTTACAAATACACATAGTCAAGTATGAACTTAAACAAAAATCACATTTATTCATGTTTCGAAATAAAAGAACTGGAGAACCTGCTGCCATTTGTGCATCCCAGGGACCCCAGAGCACACAGCAACCCTGTGTGGACCCTAAAATTGGGAGCTTGAGAAGGCCAACATTTCTGAACACAATCTGATGCTGGCCTCCCAGAGGTCAGGAACAGCAGCAGGTGATATATATGTCCCAAGTGTGTGGTACTACAACAGGCTGCCTTCTGTCCGACCACAATGAAGCAAGGCCATCACTTCCTCTTCTTCCTGGCAACCTTCCCTGCAACCTTCCCTGAAGCCTTCCCTGCAGCCTTCCTTCTTCGTTTGGCTGGAGGCTGGGCCACTGGAGGGGTACTCCTGTCAGGAGGAGGAGGAGGAGATGTAGCAGAAGGGGGTGGGGCAGAAGAAGAAGGTGGAGGTGTAGCAGAAGGGGGTGGGGGCAGAAGAAGAAGGTGGAGGTGTAGCAGAAGGGGATGGGGCAGAAGAAGAAGGTGGAGGTGTAGCAGAAGGGGGTGGGGCAGAAGAAGAAGGTGGAGGTGTAGCAGAAGGGGGTGGGGCAGAAGAAGAAGGTGGCGGTGTAGCAGAAGAGGGTGGGGCAGAAGAAGAAGGTGGAGGTGTAGCAGAAGGGGGTGGGGCAGAAGAAGAAGGTGGAGGTGTAGCAGAAGGGGGTGGGGCAGAAGAAGAAGGTGGAGGTGTAGCAGCAGGGGGTGGGGCAGAAGAAGAAGGGGGAGGTGTAGCAGAAGGGGGTGGGGCAGAAGAAGAAGGTGGAGGTGTAGCAGAAGGGGGTGGGGCAGAAGAAGAAGGTGGAGGTGTAGCAGAAGGGGGTGGGGCAGAAGAAGAAGGGGGAGGTGTAGCAGAAGGGGGTGGGGGAGGTGGAGGTTGAGGTTGGGTCAGTTGTGCCACCTCACATATGGCGGTATTGGGGGTAATTTTCTCCATCACCCCCTTGTTGAGCAAGGTGATGAGCAGGGGCTCGCATAGGAGGCGTTGCTCCATGCTCATCACCTTGAACTTAGCCTCCACTAGGCCGGCAATGGCCTCTTCAGGGGATGTGGGCTCCTGGAGGGTGGCATGGGCCTCACGAATAAGGGCCGTTGCTGCCTCACTCGTGCTCCTGTCCCTCCTGCCTCTTTTGGGAAGCCGGATGGGAGGCACCTGGGATCTGGTGCTTCTCCTTTGCCCTGCCACCTCCTGTCTGCCACTGGGCCCTGCCACCTCCTGTCTGCCACTGGGCCCTGCCACCTCCTGGCTGCCACTGGGCCCTGCCACCTCCTGGCTGCCACTGGGCCCTGCCACCTGCTGCCTGCCACTGGGCCCTTCCTCCTCCTGCCTGACAGTTTCCAGACCCTCCTCCTGGCTGATTTCATCCTGTGTATGAAAAAGGGACATAGTTTAATATGTTGGTTTAATCTTTGCATCAAACTTTGTAATCCTGATTGAAGCAATTAGAATGTAAATCCATAAATCCTTGCTTTAAATTTACCACTACATCAGATTGACTATTTAGCACCCAATTAAGTGCAGACTAATGTCTACAGATCTTGATTTCACTTGTGGAATCCAAAATATTTTATGTTTGTCATCTTGACATATTTGTCAAACATTAAGTTTATCCCAATACATTTTCAGTTAATACTATACCTGGCTCCAGATGGCCAAATCAGGATCATTCAGGATGGCTGCCTCCTCTTGCTCCAGAGAAGGCTCAGGTTGGCTACAGGGAAGTCTGGGGGGAAGAGTGGAGAGTGATGACCTTGTCTCAATGTGGTCATCCAGGAAGGACATCCTGTTGTAGTACCACAAAATCGGGACATAAACATCACCTGCTGCTGCTCCTGACCTCTGAGAAGCCAGCACCTTAGAGCGTTCAGTCCTGTAGGTACCTCTCAAGCTGCCAATTTTAGTGTCCACTTGTTTTGCTGTGGCTGTGGGCACCTTGGTATACACAAATGGGAGCAGCTTCTCCAGCGCTGCTTTTCTCACCCCTCTTTTTTTGTGGATGGGGTTTTTCGTCTCCCACAGAGCGGGCAGCTCCCTTACCCGGTCAATAAATTCCGCCAGGAAATCCTTGTCGCTTATAAAGACATTCATATTGTATCTGCAAGTTAAATAAATTATATATAACTAATGTGAGGCAAACAGTCTAACCTCCTTAACATCCTAGTCACCATATATATCCTCCAACATTCTCAAGACAGTATAGGCCAACAATTTGTACAAGTCACAAAATCACATACCTTCGTTCGCACGTCCGTCACTTGAACTCCTCTCTCCGCACACCGAACGTACTATAGTCACATGTGTGTTTGCTATATACACACCACGCATGCGTCAAATTTCGAACACGTCGCTCCGCACACGTCGCCCGCCCATGACGTTCTAACTAACATCTTTTCCCCGCCCCTTCTCTTTCGGCGCGCAGACAGATATGGCGGAGTTACAGCAGGTGTCTGATAATTCCGCAACTAACGAGGAGGAGACAAGCCCGGAGACCGAGGAAACGTCACGATCAAGGAGGAGATTCAAGGCATCGAATATGTCTTTGGCGGAGATGGCGGAGATGGTGGACATCTTGCTCAAGTCTGATTATGATGCAAAGCATGGGCCGTATAGCAAACCAAATAGAAGGAAGGCCAAAATCCTCACTAAAGTCGTGAAGAGTCTGAAGACGAATTTCGGGGTGAAACGCTCAAATGAGCAGCTCAGAAAGAGGTGGTCAGACCTCAAACTGAGGGAGCCAGAGCAGTTGAGGAGCATAAAGAGAATGCTCGCTAAAAGTAAGTAAAATGTAGACTTTTCTGCTATTAATCTTTTTCTAAACTTACATGTTGCTCTTTATTTTGGTTTCTCATATTGGACTCCCTTCCAAAATGTAATATTTTGAACTTGGTTGGGCACAGTAATCGTTCGTTACGTTACAGACACTTCGTTCGGCCACTATCCGCGGTTTTGGCTTATTTTATAGCCACAAAAGTAATTAGACATCTGCCATTTTTGGTCAAATATTGTGGCGAAATTTTTAGGCTAGATGATGTGTTTGTAAAGAGAATGAAATGCAAACTTTTGTCAGTGTAAAGGAGAGGACACTCAGCAGCTGCTTCCACATTTGTACTTTGGAGCACTATAGTGTGGGCCACCAGACCCACCTTTTTTGGGTGTCCCACACAGGTGCATCAGTGAATTTTTGTGGTGCCTCCATGTCAAATAAATTACATCCAAAGGTGAATACTAAACATATTCTTGGTCATAAATAATGCATTCTTCTTTAAATTCCGCCCAAACACACACTTGTACCACACTTCCAAGCAATTTAGCCTGTTTTTATTTTAACATTGAGATTTACAGTGTGATAAATAGACCTTTTGTTTGATTCTCATAGGGGAGAGAAGACTGGGAGGAGAACACTCCAGGGAGCACATGCACCCCACAACTTCCAAGCAACCCCAAACTCCCAAAGACCCACAACCGAAAGATGTGCAGGAAGTTGAGGTGGAGGAAGGAGAAGTGCAGGAAGGAGAGGTGGATGACGTTGTGGATCTGGTCACCACAACAGGTCAGTATCTGTCACCACAGCTTCAGGTAAGAGATGTAGGCCTGCAGAGTTATAATACCTTTTGTTTTTTGTTTTTAGGGGATATAAATGTTGTGAAGGATAGTACACGGTTCTCTGCTGACAGTGCCCTCCGCCTCATCCAGCAAGTGATGGAATGTAGCACGGAACTGGACCTAATTAAACAAAGAATCCATGTGATGGAACAAACATTTAAAGACATTCTCAATGTTTTGGGGAGAATTCAATAAGCCATCCAAACACATTTGTTTTTACATGTTTGTTATTGCACATTTTAGAATATTTTTGACAATCAAACCAGCCAAAAATTGAATCTGCACACAGTGTGTCAACATGTGCTATCTGCCATCAGGGGATATCCATGTACGTCTTTTGGGGGTGCAACCCCTTCCTCGTATCTAAAGTCGGTGAACTGAGGAAGGGGTTGCACCCCCAAAACACGTCCATTGATCACCCCTGCTGGCAGATAGCACATGTTGACAATAGGGATCAGGATTGTAAACTTCCTAGATGAAAAAAATCCCAAATGTGTGCATATTCAATTTTTGGCTGGGCAAGGGGTGGCAGGACCCCATATTAGGACAGGCACATAGAGACATAGTTTGTGTAAGTGAATGTCTCAGATTGCTCAGAGGTATCCAATGTTGTAATTTTTGGAATGCAACTGTTATTTTTGTATTTTCCTAAGCAAAAAATTGCCGGTTTGTGGCCAGGCCAACCCAAAAAAACAGAAAAAACTAAAAATGGTGTGAATGTGCACAGAGTAAAATATTTGACCACAAACAACGTGTAGCTTCTTTTTATAATACCCTCTAAGCTTATTTGGTTATTTTGTAAGGTTACATAGTGAAATGGTTGTTAGTTACTAAAGTAAAATACACTTGGCACTACAAATGCACTAAGATAAACTAGGAGACAGGAAAGAACAAATAATTAAAGGTTTAAACAAGCTTTTTATTTGGATCCTTAGACATAGGCTGGCATAGGAATTGCCCCCCTACCCGTGAAATACTCCATGTATTTGTCCCGAACCTCACGGGCATTTTGGGAGGGCAAGCCAGGACGGGCAGATTCCAGGCCCGGCAGGGGATTTGCAGGGGAAAGTCCAGCCTCTGGCAAAACTGAGGCCATATAGGAATTTGATTTTTGGCTCAGAAAGTTGTGTAGCACACAGCAGCATAATACGACATAGTTTATTTTGTAGTCCGCCAAGTGTATTGAAGTCATAAAAAGGCGGAACCGGCTGGCCATTATGCCAAAGGCATTTTCGACAACTCTTCGGACCCTGGCCAGCCGGTAATTGAACACCCTCTTGTCTGGGGTCAGGGTCCTCTGAGGAAATGGCCTCATAAGATGCCGTCCGAGTCCGAAGGCTTCATCAGCCAAAAAAACAAAGGGGAGTCCTTCAATATTCCCTGCATCCGGTGGCAATGCAAGGTTGTCACTCTGGAGACGGAGGGCAAACTCCGTCTGGATGAAGGATCCCCCATCGGACATCCGGCCATTCTTCCCTACATCAACATAGAGGAATTCATACCATGCTGACACCACCGCCATCAGCACAATGCTATGAAACCCCTTGTAGTTGTAGTAGGACCCAGAACGAGGTGGCGGCACGATGCGGACGTGCTTCCCGTCTATAGCACCACCGCAGTTGGGGAAGTCCCACCGCGTGGCAAACTCCAATGCCACAGTCTGCCATTCCTGTGGCGTGGAAGGAAGCTGTGGAGTGAAACAAGATGAAATAATATTAGAATACAAAAATCATACATTACAAGGAAAATCTCTAAAAAAACATTAGAGGCCAACATCAATCAAATTCTACTTTTATTAAGGTGTTTAAAATAAGTATAATGGAAGGCTCATTTATCATATTCATCACCCCCTCTGATGGGCCATTACTAAATTATTTTGGGGGGGGAGATGTGTTTGGCCACAGGATAGCATTGCAGTGGCGGTGCGTCCTGAGTGGGCGCTGGAGCACTGCCCCCTCTCTCCTGTGCCCATTCACTCAGAACAATACATAGGTTCATGCGTTGCATTAACCTATGTATTGTCTATGCCACCCACTATTCAGGTGGATGGCCTCTTGTAAAGCGACCGACATATGAATAATTGCGGCATTTAGGGGGTTCAAATTGCATAGCAGAAACAGGTAGTAAAATAGTCTTGCACATTACAACCTGTGGGATGTAATTGGCTTCCTAAAAGTAAAATAGGGGACGCAGGGGGGGGGGGGCATTCCTTGGGGAAACACTGGCAGGCTGCTCTGCCAATCATGTTCACCAAGTCTGTTTAATGGTAACATGATTGGTTGATGCAACATCAAGGGAAGGAGAACACATCAAGGACAGAAGAAGGATGGCGCTGACCACAAGAAGGTAAGTGCAGGGCTGGGGGGAAACTGGCTGCATTGGAGGGAACAAAATGGCTGCATTAGAGGGGACAACTGTGGGCGTTTAATAGGCACCTGAGCAAAAAAGGAGGAAGTTTAGTTCATAAATTGGGGTGGGACCCCCAAACATTTGGAGCAACAGGCGCCCCTGCTGGAAAAGTTAGTTAGGGAAATATTTATGGAGGAGAAAAAAAGGGCAATCTAAAGCTTCCAGCATGCATGGGGACAAAGGGGACATTCTCAGCATATTACAATCATGGTAATTAGGGAAGGATGAAAGAAATACAATACATTAGCATACATGTAATACATAAAATGTGATGTTAAGGGAGAAAACTTACCCTAATATAGTCCTCCTGCAGGACTTGTATAATGGCAGAACAGGTGTCTGGGATTATGAGGCCCAGAGCCTGGGGGGAGATGCTTGTCGTGAACTTCAAGTCCTGAAGACTTCTCCCTGTCGCCAGGTAACGCAACGTGGCGATGAGCCTCTGCTCAGCACTGATGGCTTCCCGCATAACGGTGTCCTTCCTGGTAATATAGGGGGACACCAAAGCCAACAGTTCCTGAAAAACGGGGTCAGACATCCGCAGAAAATTCCTGTAGTCCTCAGGATTATTCTCGACGATCTCCCGCAGCAGAGGCATATGGCAGAATTGGTCCCGCTGGAGCAACCAATTCTTGGTCCATGAACTCCTCCTCACACCATTCATGGACTGGTCTTGGTCCAAAACAAGCAGACCAACACCAAGCGCATGCACAGCACGAACTCGACGACGAGAACGTCCAGGCGACATGGCTAAGAAACGGTCGTCTTATCAGAACGTACAGAACAGAACGCACTTTAGAACAGCAAGACCTATGAATAACGAACTGGAAAACAGAAACGAACAGGCAAGAACGCACTGTAAAACAGATACGACCTGCCTAGATGCCCTGAAAGTCAAGATACGAACCCACAAGCACAAACTGAACCGCAGAAAACGATCTGAAAAGTACGAAGACTGAAAAGCGCGAATTGTCTCTTCCCAAACTTTTACTTCACACGCGGTAACACGAGATCAGCAAAAGCAGCCCAAGGGGTGGCGCCAAGAAAAAAGATCTTCCCCTTTATAGTGCCGTCGTACGTGCTGGACGTGACCGCGGAGAACAACGAGGAAATTGGAAATTGTCAGTGTGTACGCATGGAAAGCTTGACGAGAAAATCGACAAGCTTAACAAGAATCTCGTCGAAAAAAACGACGTGTTTTTTTACGACGAGAAAATCGGTCGTGTGTACGAGGCCGTAGTGTAAGGGAGCACTCTTCTATGTTACTACACAGAGATATTGGAGGCATTTGTCCATTAAAAAAATAAATACAACTTTTCAAGGAAACTTGTACTAAAGATATATGGATGTTGCCATTGCTGATGTTATCTAAAATGCTCATTACTTGCCAATACTTTGTGAGTTTAACTGGAACAAGACTGTAGACCAGTTCTGACTTCTGAGTCAATAACTCTGGATCTCAGGTCAATTACACAGCCAGTCAAGTTTCCTTTTTAATGTATTATTTATTTTGCCTAGTGTAATTTAATTGCTGTCCCCCCAAATACTGTATATTATTTTATCTTTCACTTTTAGATTTTACATTTCCTTTTTCACGCAACACATATCTTAACATAGATCTACAATGGCATTATAAAAATAGTTAAAGTATAAATAAAGGTAAAACTTTTTTTAATAGTTTTGGACAGAGTGGAGATGGATTAGGTTTTTATTGCTGTCTGTGCTCCCATTAGAAAGATCCGCCCTTGCAATTTGCCCTGTTTACCATTATAAAAAGGAAAGTAAAAAGGAAAGTACCGTAAATAAAAATCTAAACTTTGGGCTGATCGCAGAGCAGTAATAGTGGGGAAATCTTCCAATGGGGACTCTAGTTCTGGTGACCTGTGGGGCCCCAAGAGATTTCCTTAACCACTTCAGCCCCGGACCGTTTGGCTACCAAATGACCGGGCCACTTTTTGCGATTCGGCACTGCGTCGCTTTAACTGACAACTGCGCGGTCATGCGACATGGCTCCCAAATAAAATTGACGTCCTCTTTTTCCCACAAATAGAGCTTTCTTTTGGTGGTATTTGATCACCTCTGCGGTTTAAATTTTTTTGCGCTATAAACAAAAATAGAGAGACAATTTTGAAAAAAAAGCAATATTTTGTACTTTTTGCTATAATAAATATCCCCATTTTTTTTTAAAAAAAGCTATTTTTTTTCACAGTTTAGGCCGATACGTATTTTTCTACATATTTTTGGTTAAAAAAATCGCAATAAGCGTATATTGATTGGTTTGCGCAAAAGTTATAGCGTCTATAAAATAAGGGTCGTTTTATGGCATTTTTATTATAATTTTTTTTTTACTTGTTATGGCGGCAATCTGCGATTTTTATCATGACTGCGACAATATGGCGGACACATCGGACACTTTTGGCACTATTTTGGGACCATACACATTTATACAGCGATCAGTGCTATAAATATGCACCGATTACCATGTAAATGTGACTGGCAGTGAAGGGGTTAACCAGTAGGGGGCGCTGAAAGGGTTAAGTGTGTCTTAGGGATGTGTTCTAACTGTTAGGGGGCGTGGCTTACTGTGACACGTCACTGATCACTGCTTCCGATGAGAGGGAGCAGACGATCAGTGCTGTGTCACTAGGCATAATAGTGAGATGTCTTGTTTACAAAGACTTCCCCCCGTTCTGCCGTTCCGTGACCCGATCGTGGGACACCGGCGGACATCGAGTCCGCAGGTCCCGCGGGCGTGGTCACGGAGACCACAGCAGGCGTGCGTGTGTGCCCCCGCCAGCGTGCGCGCGCCCAGCAGGGGGCAGGTTTAAAGCAACGTATATATACGTTGCTTTGCCTGCCCGTGCCATTCTGCCGACGTATATCTACGTGAGGCGGTCGGCAAGCGGTTAATTTGCATGTATTTTCTCTCACTTCCTGTTTTGGCTATGGGGCAGGAAATGAAGGCAAATTTCCCCCAAAAAAACAAACAAACTGTGAAGAGTTATTAGCCTCCATTACTCTATCCAAAATGAAAAAAAAAATGAAGTTTTGCCTATACTTCAACTGTAATAGCGGGGAGGATCTGAGTTTATTATACCTAGCAATCTGCCGGGAGCAAACATTTGGATAAATACCAAATACCAGCCATAACAGCAAAAACACGCATTGGAGCATGAATATTTTGGAGCTATTCAGCATACTCATTGTTTTGATTTATGATTGAATGTAGCAGAAGGGATTTTGATTTCCTGATTTAATTTTCATAACAAGTCAGACATAAGAAATGCATTTTATTAAGCTGCGATGAACTTTTATCAAATTGCTTATTGTTTGTTAAACTTGCATCAGTTTTCTTCTGGATATGCGCTTCAGGGAGAGATAATGTGGTCCCAGTACAGCAAACTATGTATTATTATGATTATTAGTTCAACATGATGTGACATTTTTGCCAAGATATTACAGTGAAGCAAAGCAGTCTAGCAATAAATATATGCATAAAAACAGAAAAAAAAAACGAGAAGACAATTAAAAAAAAACAGAAAGCGATTATCTATGCAAAGTAACCAAGTGCAGTGTTTTCATACAGACATAAGCAAAGGGCTCTGTTCAGAGTTCTTAAAGGCTGTTCCCATACATTCAGACCTTGTGGGAACATTATCCAGAATACTGAGCTTTATTGTAAGTGGAGAGACTCAAAATGCTTCACTAAGTTTTAAGAGGATTTTTTTCCCTATCAAATACTTACCATAATTTTCCTTTCCTGATGGACTCCATGGCAGCAGAATGTATGGGTTAACACCGCCTCTCAATTTGGCCTCTTCACTCCTATAGGACTCAACTCCCATAAATTTGTGCTCAGAGCCAAAGGCCGCGTTCCGTAACATGACACTGGGAGCTAACTCCTGCTGCCATGGAGTCCATCAAGAAAGGAAAATGATGGTAAGTATTTGATAGGAAATTTTCAGTTTTCCTGATGGACTCCATGGCAGCATACGCATGGGAACTAACTAGCCATACAGCCCATGGGTTGGCAATGCTGAACCAAATACTTTCATTTGTACCGTCAACAGAAAGAAACCTTCAAGCCAAAATAAACAGAGGATAAAGAAGCAGGCTCTACACAATAAATGTATTGATTGAGGACCGCAAGGCAGATTACATTGGGAACCACATGCTGCGAAGCTGCCAAAGATGTAGACACACTTCTGGTCGAGTAAGCGGTCACCACCTCCGAAGGAGCCAAGCCCTCAGCTCTGTGAGTCTGTCAGATGGCCTGGACAACCCATGCCACAATCGTTTTAGATGAGGCACGTTTCCCTTTGTTCTTTTCAGCAAAGAATTAACAGGCATTCTAAAAGCCTGAAGGAAGCTGTGGCTTGCAGATATAACAATATCTGAGAGATTCCTAGAACCAAACAAAAGGCAATCTTATACATAGTTCACATTTGTTTTACACTTGCCAAGTCACTCATAGGAGCGCAAAAGTCACATTACTATTTGTAAAAGAAAAGGTACTGCTGAGAGTCAAACTAAGGATTCCCTGTTTACTAGATAGGCGCTATAAACAACTAAGCCACAACATGTCCTCTCCCATGGCTAAAGGACGCATGTTAGTACTCTAAAGGTTAGCAGAACAATTTCTTGGTTCCCATGAAAGACTTTTGTGTCCTTGGGATTTGAGTCAAGCATAGGTAACAGCACCACACACTCTGGAAAAAGCATTAAGAAAGGTTCTCCAAGGCCTATGCTTCAGTTTCTGAGGCTTTATATGCTGACGTGATAGCCACGAGAAAAGGGAACTTGACAGAGGTCTTTAACGGAGACAGCCCTAGAACACTCTGCTCTAATTCCCGAGAGAGAGAGTCGAGAACAAGAGGGAGGTTCCATTTGGAAAGCCCATGCTTACTCTGAAGTCTGAGCCTAGTTGCTCCCTTACAGAATTGTCAGACAGGAGAAAAAGCCTAGATCTGCTGCCATGGAATATGGAATATAAAGGTATACATCACCGTGCACGTCATCCCCCATGACCACGTCTGTATACAGAAGATGCTGCTGCTGTGCTGCTACATGGGCCCAGAGCGTTTATGGCCACCTGCTCGTAGCTAGTCTATTAGGCTGTACTGACGATTTGCCTGCCAATGGCCAGGCTTAAGCTCTTCAGGGCACCACATCCATCGCCCTTCTCCACCCCGCTCATAGCTGGGGGCTGCTAGAGATTCCACAAGGTGCCACATCCATCACCCCTCTTCACCCCTATCATAGCTGAGGACTGCTGGAGATTTTACATGTCACAGCATCCATGGCCTTTCTCCACCCCGCTAATAGCTGGGGACTGCTGGAGATTTTTACATGGCACCGCATTCATCACCCTTCTCCACCCCACTAATAGCTGGGGACCGCTGGAGATTTTACATGGCACTGCACCCATCGCCCTTCTCCACCCTCCAATGGCTGGGGATTGCTAGCGACACCACAAGTCTTCTGAGGCATAGCTTGCCGAACAAACAGGCCTCGATCGTGGACACTTTATCCAAGGTAAGACATCAACCATTCAGTTCCTTAGGAGGAGGACAAAAAAGGAATGCGGCTTCTGACTCTTAGCCAGAATTTATGGGAGTGGGGTCTTATAGGAGTGGAGAGTATGCTGCCATTGAGTCTATCAGGAAATAATGCTTGTCGCAGTTTTGGAAATAGAAAACAGTAAACAGCAAAAATTAGGTTAATAAAGAGTAGAAAATGATCACTTATTCTGGTAACCAAAGTGATGCTTCAATCTTGCAAATATATGCAAGACAATTTTTTTTTTTTTTTTACATTTTCGCTGTGCATAAATGACTAGTTAAAGTAAACCAGTTTTATTTTTTAACTGGGCCGGCTAGCTTCTGGTACCTTTCCAAGCAGCACTCACCTTCTCTACATTCCCGTGCTGACCCCTGGGTTTTCCCCTGTTCCAGTCACAGTACTCTTTCTAGGTTAAATGGGGCCCAGCTTTTTCCAACCCATTTTTTGTAAGCTCAGGCCATCGAGAACATGAGCCTACGAGCACCGTTTCCTGCATCAGTTCAAACCAACAGTACAAAAGAGAAGGGACAGGTCTTCTTAATATCATGTGAAAAAAGGTATGTATAAAGGAAATATTAAATTCATTTACCAAGAAACCTTCCCTCCTTTCTTTGTCAATCAACCGCACTATTAGAAGGCCACCCTTCTACCACTTCCAGTGCATGCTGACCTGCAGTTTTCAATGCAGTAATGTGAATGCAGTCTAAAGGTATCAGTTGCAGTTGCTGTTAGTCTAATGTCACCCTTGTGAAAGATTAGCGTTCCTGATGCTAATGAAATCCCACCAGTAGCAGGATCGCCTTGGAGGACACATGTAGTCAGTGAAATACTCACCTGCTTGCGCGTGTCACTCCCTAACTGGCTGAATGAGTGGGGTACTTGTCTGCCACCTTGAAAAAGAGGACCACTGTCCTCTTGAAACTTTTTGCTGCAAGTGGACTTCAGTAAATCCAGCCTCAGAATCTTGGTGTACTGGTTTCTCTTCATTGCTGGATTTTGCTTGGTACCACCATAAAGTCATGCACTCACACATCACTAGGGTTACCCATGGATGTCTGTGCAGTATGGTTTGATGTATTGTGATTGAACGAGGCATTGCTCTCTTGTCAGTGACTCAGAGATCAACACCTTGCTTATCCAGCTGGTGGGGGAACAACGCGTAGAAAGCAGGTGAGAGTTCTCTCTGGATTTTCTAGCAATCCTGTCACTAGAAAATTCCCACTCACAATGGGATCTCAAGCAAGACATTAACCTCACTCTCAATGCTGTATTATTAATTTACAGTAAGGTCATATGCCCAAATGTATACTTGTATATTTATCTTTGGGGAGTGAGAGGAAATCATAGAGTGGTAGGATGTCGTTTTAAATGTTATTATAATAGCTGTCTGTCAGATTAATAGTTTACATCTGTTAGCTCTTTGCAAGAAAAGGGGCAGAGCACTATGCCAATGATATCATAGTATTTAACAATATTATCATCTGTGATGTGTTTTGGTAGGATAATATGACAAAAGTAAAGATATACTGTATATATATATATATATATATATATATATATATATATATATATATATATATATCTTGATCTCTACACTGATGGGATGAATCTATGCAATATATCTTTTCTCTTTTTTTGTCAAAGCTATGTGAAAAAATAACAATTGCTTATAATTTTCAATTTATACAATTTCTAATGTTATCTACACAGTAGCTGTCCCAGACAAAATAGGGGCATAAACATTTATAAAACATTCATTGGTGGCGAATCACCCAGTCATTCAAAACATGTGCACCTGGGAGATGCTCTACAGTATTTCCTTGTGTATTGCTTGGACCCAGCAATTTTCTGTGCCCCACCAGTATTCAGCATTCTGCACAAATTATTCCTTTCTAGATGACATTTCTGTTACAACAAACCAATTACTTCCTATATAATCCTAGTTTACTGACTTGCTCTACTAATTTACAATAAAAATTAAGTTTAAACTGTAGTTTTGCACCTTTCAAGGGGGAGGGGGGAACAGGTACCTACATTTGATGGGTACCCTTTGTTCCCCACTTCTGGGAGACTGCTCTGTGGCGCCGACCCTCTGAAGTTCGGCTCCCCTTCTCCGCCACCGGGCCAATTAGAAAGCACAGCGCGCTTCACGCATGTGCAGTAGATTACCGGCTATGAAGCCGAAAGGCTTCACTGCTGGTTTCCCTTATGATGAATGGCGGCAGCAGCAGCTGACAGCTGATCTGAAAATCGTCTGGGGTGCCGACATCGCAGGCTCCCTGGACAGGTAAGTGTCCATATATTTAAAGTCAGCAGCTACAGTATTTGTAGCTGCTGCCTTTTCATTTTCTTTTACCCAGACAAAACACTGCTTTAAGACCCATTTTAACTTACTTAAAGACCTGTGATCCACTGCTGCAGTCCAGGCCTGAGCAGTCTTGTTGTTGCCCTTTTTCTCATATTGTCATGAAGTCTGCAGGACCCTTTGACGATCCCTCTGATGGACCCACCTTACAGCCAATTGTAAATGTCCACATCACCTAGCAGGGACGCCGGCACTTGGTTTTGGCCCATCCCATCCTTGGATCAAGAGGGAAAAACTCCAGATCTGGCCTGCCATGTGAATGCAATTTCGGGTGAAAAGTCAGATCACATTTATTTAGTTCTCTTAGTTTAGTTTTCAAAATTTTCAAAGATTTAAAAAAATCCAATCAGGCCATTAGTTAGCGGGGGTGGGGAGGGGAAAGTGTAGTTGAAAATGTGCTGAATACAGTTTCAGAGGAGTGAAGGAAAGGAAAATGTATGTTGGAAAGAGTGTAGAAAATGTTAGGGGAGTGAAAGAAAGGTAAGTATATGATGGGAAGATGTGGGGGGAAAAAGCAAATCTTTGCCCTCAGTGAGGCAATGGTGAAAATGTAAAAAGGGAGCAAGCAGCAGATTATTATTACTAATTTGTTGGGCCAAATTTCAAGTGACTCAGGTACATATAATGTAAAGGCCAGCTCAATTCCTTGCCATAACTAAAGCATACATAGCGTTATTTTAAAATCATCTTCATTCAGAAATGTTAGGTAATGATGGAGGGTGGAAGGATTTGTCATATTTCGATCAAAATTGCTTTTTAGGAATAGGCAGCTCTGAGAAAGTTCTATTTGTGGATTAGTATCCACATCAAAGGCATATGAAGCTTTATAATAAGAGTGCTGTTCATATGTACATACACACAATTGATCTATTATGACATTAATATTTTTTTATTGTTAATCATACTTAATTTTTAACAGCCTTGTGTGCGTACTGTCAGTCATTTTTTGTGGTTAGTACAATTAAGATGATAATTATAATTTTTGGCTGAATACATTCCTAGTATATACAATTAATTACAAATTACCTCTCTTGAAATAGGCAATTGTGCTATATTCACACACAAATTTTCCAGCGTGCTGAATAATTTATGTCACCCAGGAATATAGGGACTCTAAAATTATCTTCGCATAAGGTAGTCAGCTGAGTCATTAAAGTTATCTACTCTCTGGGCAAATGTTTTAAAAAAAAAAATTGGCTGTCTGAAAAACCATACAGTATAATGTGATATAGATGTCTCAAAGTACTCCTCTGGAATCTTTTAAAGAATAGCCAAATACTAAACCTTTTTCAATAGTGGACATAAAACCTGCCCATCTAAGGACCTGGTTTACTAAAATAAGGCTCAGTTTACTAAACAAGGCATGATTTACTACTCTCTCTCTTATTAAGACAACGCTCTTTTTTTTGCCCCAGCGGATGATGTCAGCACCTTAGACAGCTAGAGCATGGGGTAAAGCACACGAAGGAGCAGAAGATTGAAGTGAACCATTTTTTCTTTGCCCCCTAGACCTAAACAAGCAGGTAACCTTTCCAGTGAGGGCACAACCATCCTGCAAGGCAGAATTCTCAACAGTATAGATCTTCTTCTTTATTTAAACAGTTGTTTTATTTTACATTTTAGTAATTCAAGCCTGGGGTTTCCTCCCTTTAAAGTTTAGAATTAGTTACAGTTTTCCATCCTAAAGTGGACCTGAAACCACTTTAAAGCAGAGGTCCGCCCCAAAAAACGCCATGGGCCGGACTCCCGGAAATGGGAACAGGATATCTGTCCCCCCCGTATGGTGCCAATTGTGGCAGCGGAGGGGGAGAGGAGACAAATGAGCGGAAGTTCCACTCTTGGGTGGAACTCCGCTTTAAGTAAACCTGTCATGAATGTAATACAGGAGCTGCTTATTGATGACCTCCTTATGGAAATGCTGGTTGATTGGCTGTTATGCTTACTTCTTGCCTTCAATACTTTCTGAGTCACTGACCTGTAATAAGTGCTTTTCAACATACTTGTACTTGATGCATGACTCCAAACATTGAAACAAGGCATTTGCCATGACAGCCAGGAAACCAAAATTTCTAGAATGAGAGGTTAGGAATGGTAGCCTACACATTTCTCTTAGGATGGGTTTACTTTAGGGTAAAAAATGCTACAGTTACCCCATAGAAGGCACCCCAATGCACCTGTCTTTTCAAGGCCAGTGGTAACCCAGAATTACAGGGAGCACTGGAATACAAATATTAAGCACCTGATACACCTCCATTGGTCTATTAATTTGATGAGTAGACTTACTACCTGAAGCACAGACTGGGGACACAGGGTCAAGTTCTCATCCAGGTTGTTTGGTTGAAATTTGCATTGCAGGGTATGCTTAAATAGCTATGGTAGGTTGACTTACAGACACCCTGAGTTACCTGCTCTTTTCAGCAATTGCTTTTTTGAAATCCCAATGCCAATTCATGTTTATTTTAGGTTGTCCATTCACCAGTAAACCAACCACCCACACCCTGGATTTAGGTAGTTCTTTGCACAGAAAATAATTATATAAAAAGGGACTGCAGGTCTTTGCATAGCTATTGTGAAAAGTTAAATACAATTGCACACAAGGCATTCTAAAAAACGTGATTTGGAGGTAAAAGGATTAGTATTATTGCCTTTAAAAGAGTTACAATGTTTTAGTAAAAACATTAGTTTACTCGCTGTTTTTTTACTTGTTGCCGGAGCTTGCAATTTAAGTCTCAAATGTTTTTTACAGATGTTATTTTTATTTTCTCTTTTGAAAGGACTTTTACCACTGAAGATCACAAATAATATTTCTGTGGCAATGGCTCACATAGAGAACAGTTTTATGATATATAAAGGGTAGAGAGCACAGAACAGATTATAGTATTAGTATTGCATGGGGAATGCAGACAAAAAGGGGAATGAGGGATACAAAACAATTAACCAGACTCTGTTCAGACATTGATAATGATGAAAGCATGAAATTAGTTTTAGTCCCTGGATATCAGAGGTTACACATTTTTCCAATTATGAAAGAGCATAGAGGTTTTCTGACTTTGTCTTCTTTAAATTGCTGTTCTGGTTTATTCACAGGCTTGCTCTGGAAATTCTGTAGGGCTACAGCCAAGCCTTAATTGCCATAGCAACTCGTATACATTCCTTAAAGCGTTAGATCACTTTCCACAGGGAGCTGGGCCAGCCAAGAAGACTACACTGAGATATTTACATTCTGCATTTGAGCATCAGGGAAAAGCAGATAAATGAAAGGGCCGCATCATAATTCTGTGTGACGAACCCATCTATATGTCTTGGAGCACCTCTGTGTGAAACAATGAATGTACAGTTGTGTGAAAAAGGTCTGTCTCTAGCTACTGAATTTGGATTATAACACAATCAATACTGGGAAAAAATACCTAAAGGTGTAACTCTTTAGGTTTCAACATTTTTACCTAATTATATAATTTCTTATAAATATAGTGCAATTTTATTGCAAAGTGGTGCATTTAACGGAGACAGAAAATGCCAAAATAGCACACATCTTTTGCTAAAGTAGTAAATTTCAGTGTCGGGTGACTGGTGTTGTAAGGATTTGATATGGTTACTGAGAGACTTCAATCCAGGATAAGGTGAGTAAGCAGAAAATTTGTTAATTTAGCTTAAGAGCTCAGTTTAGCGGTTAATGTTAGTTTTTAAGTTTAAGTGTTGTGGTGGTGATGTTTTAAGGGCTTGTTTGAGGGTTTATTTAAATTAGAATTTTAATCAAAAATATATTTCAGCCCTGACATTTACACAGCTCTGGCACATTGCACAGCCCTATCTGGCAAGACAGGGAACCTGATTTATTCCTTGTACAGTTAAGTGACACTTAAAGGTCTTGTGTAGCCCCTACTGGGATCACTACACTGGGGGCTGTACCAAGATTAATATTTGCTGCCAGATAACTTGCAAAAAATGGGTTGGCCAAATTCCACCATCAGTTACTGAATGGCTGGAAGAAATGCAACTTATTCTTACCCTTGAAAAACCTACATCTCAGCACAGAGATAGTGAGTAGGAATGAACTCAAGGTCCAGCTCAGACTTTTTGCTTGTTTGTTATGCACTGAATGTCATATTTGTTGCCAGCAATTTATTACGAGAAAATGGGTTGCCCAAATTCCACCATCAGTTAGTGAATAACTGGAAGAAATGTGACTTACCCTTACCCTTGAAAAACTGTTCTACTGCCATTACATATGACAGCTTCCTGGCAATGGTTGTTATGGAAGCAGTGGGTACCACCACCCACCACATTCTTAGAAACCAGTTACATCACTAAGTATCATTCATTTACTGGCTGGGAATCTCTGGCCATGTAAACAAAAGTGCAAGGATATTACTGATATTACTGACCAAATATGGCCACCTTGCCATATTTGGGTAATGACATTGACTAAATATGATGAGCATCTGCATTACTGGATGATGTAGTTAACAATGAATCATAAGACATTGCTTTTTCAATATAGGACTTGTCAGTGTCTTTATTTACACTTTTACTTTATTTGTGTAAATGAGTAGAGGTACTATTGTATGTACCCCTTACGCATCCACATGGGGGGGGGCATGTGATATCTGTGAGCTTCCAGATTCTGATAAGCCCCCTGACCACAGACCCTCACAACCACCGGGCCAAGGTTGTGGGGAAGAGACCCTTGTCTTCATGGGGTACCCCCCCATGTTGAGGACATGTGGCCTGGTATTGTTCAGGGGTGGGAGCACGACGCTCATCCCACCTTTAAAAATAGAGAAAAAAATAAGCAATAGTACTTAATATGTGTCAACATAAAGGTTTACTTATATTCTGTGAGCAAAAATTTGCAGCCTTAGTGAGGTCCTTCACTATATCATTTTTTTTGGAAACATCAATGAGGCTGTTAATTAAAATTCACAGACATTTGAGGCATGTATTTTACGCAAACCTTTATATTACTTTATGTTGATTGCTATTGTTTACTTTATTTCTTTGCACTCAGATGAATATTGTGGATTGTATGAAGTATAAATAATGTAGTATGTGGTTTTAGATTTTATACATTTTTTATTCATGCACTGTATGGATTTTGGAATGCTGGTGGTGGGGTGACAGGTTGCAGCAGTGGCGGCTGGTGCTCAAAATTTTTGGGGGGGCGCAAACAAACTGAAAAAAAAAAATCAATTGCCGCCACTGTGCCCATTAAACGCAGCCACTGTGCCCAAACGCCACCAGTTTTCCCCCTCAAATACAGCCAGTTTGTTTCCATATACAGCCAGTGTGCCCCCATATATATACAGCCAGTGTGCCCCCATATACAGCCAGTGTGCCCCCATATATATATATAGCCAGTGTGCCCCCATATACAGCCAGTTTGTCCCCATATATATAGCCAGTGTGCCCCCATATACAGCCAGTTTGTCCCCATATATATAGCCAGTGTGCCCCCATATACAGCCAGTGTGTCCCCATATATATAGCCAGTGTGCCCCCATATACAGCCAGTTTGTCCCCATATACAGCCAGTTCCCCCAAAATGCAGCCAGTTCCCCCCCCCCCCATATACAGCCAGTTCCCCCCAAATGCAGCCAGTTTGTCCCCCATATACAGCCAGTTCCCCCAAATGCAGCCAGTTTGTCCCCATATACAGCCAGTTTGTCCCAAATGCAGCCAGCGTGTCCCCCATATACAGCCAGTTCCCCCCAAATGCAGCCAGTTTGTCCCCCATATACAGCCAGTTCCCCCAAATGCAGCCAGTTTGTTCCCCATATACAGCCAGTTCCCCCCAAATGCAGCCAGCGTGTCCCCCATATACAGCCAGTTCCCCCCAAATGCAGCCAGTTTGTCCCCCATATACAGCCAGTTCCCCCCAAATGCAGACAGCGTGTCCCCCATATACAGCCAGTTCCCCCCATATTCAGCCAGTTTGTCCCCCATATTCAGCCAGTTCCCCCCATATTCAGCCAGTTTGTCCCCCATATTCAGCCAGTTCCCCCCATATTCAGCCAGTTTGTCCCCCATATTCAGCCAGTTCCCCCCAAATGCAGCCAGTTTGTCCCCCATATTCAGCCAGTTTGTGCCCCATATTCAGCCAGTTTGTGCCCCATATTCAGCCAGTTTGTCCCCCAAATGCAGCCTGTCCCCCCCCCCCCAGCCCTGCACTTACCTTCCTCGGTCCGCGCCGTCCTCGATGTGTTCTCCTGCCCTCGATGTCGCTTCAGCCAATCAGGTTACCGGTAACCAGATCCGGTGAACCTGATTGGCTGAAACCTCCACACAGTCTTCTTCCAGGAACGCACCCCCGTGCGTACCTGGGAGGAGTTTTTGGAAGCCGAATACAGCGTGAGAGCCGCTGGCTCTGATAGGCACTTCCAAGTTACACCCACCGCCGGCCGCCGCTCTAATTCATATGGCCGGCGCTCACCAGGAGGCCAGCCATATGTATAGTGGGCAGTGCGGCAGCGGTGACAATACACAGATTCATGCAATGCATGAATCTGTGTATTGTCTTTCAGTGGCGGTGCGGGAGCGAGAGGGGGCGGCGCTCCGGCGCCCTCTATGGACGCACCGCCACTGGGTTGCAGTGGGTATTAGTGGGGTGCTTTGCTGCAGGAGACACTCTTCAGTTAAATCATAGGGACGGATAGTTTGGGATCGTCGTTTGTTCTCAACATTGATAGATCCATGCTTTAAACTACATTGCTGTATTACCGGCACTGAGAACCAACACATTTTTTTTTTTTTTAAACCACAAGTCTCATTTTGGCCGAACTTCAAACTATATTCTGTCGGGGCCTGTTTATTATAGCTGAAATTGAGACTTTAGGATTTGTAAAGAAGAAATATTGTTTCTAACTATTTCACCTATTTGTAAAGCTGCTCTGGACAGGTTTTTCAGTTATTTTTCTCATGTTTCGACTAAGGTTAAAATAATAATTCATTTCCACTGTAAAGCTGGCACAATCCATTATTGGAAGTTGTAGAAGGAACTTTCCTCAAGGCAGCACAATTTTTTTTTTATTTTAACATATTTTTCCGGTTTTCTCTATATTTTTGTTTACCATTCAATCCACTTGACACAATTTTTTTTCATTACTCTTCAATGTTATAATAATCCATTCCATGCTTTTAAAAATTAAAACGGGTGTAGCAAAAGCCAATCATTTTTAAATCTGTATACAAGCCCCATAAAACGAATTTATATTTCTAAACCTTATTTTTTTTTGTTGGAGTCACTAAATTATTGGCTCTGTATGTTTTTATCTGTTACTTGTGCTGCAAAGAGTCTTGTGACCAGGTTGCGAATTAAAAAAAAAACAAATACTAAATTTGATAATCGTTAATTTCTTTGATCGATCAAAATAATTTTGATTGGTACGATCCGCGGATTGTCCTCCGCTGTCTCGCCCATAGGAAAGGCCGCGGCTTCGGCCTAGCTCCGGAGCGGCGGCCATCTTGGTACACCCGGCGGCGGCCTAGTAGCGGCGGGCTGACATCATCATCACCCGCCTGCTTGTGTCGTCTGCGGACGGGTCTGCCTGCTGTCGTTTCTGGTAAGAGCAGACAATGTTATACAGTGGGGGAGATGTGGGGAGATGTGGATATTACAGTATGGGGGAGATGTGGACATTACAGTATGGGAGAGATGTGGATATTACGGTATGGGGGGAGATGTGGACATTACAGTATGGGGGAGATGTGGATATTACAGTGGGAGGAGATGTGGACATTACAGTATGGGGGGAGATGTGGACATTACAGTATGGGGGGAGATGTGGATATTACAGTATGGGGGAGATGTGGATATTACGGTATGGGGGGAGATGTGGACATTACAGTATGGGGGAGATGTGGATATTACAGTGGGGGGAGATGTGGACATTACAGTATGGGGGGGAGATGTGGACATTAAAGTGGAGGGAGATGTGGACATTACAGTGGGGAGAGAAAAAATTGTAAAAACGGTATGTGCGTTATAATTGTTCAAAATTTGTCGATTAATCGATTAAAAAAAACCGATTAATCGAACGCGAAATTTTTAATCAGTAACAGCCCTACTAAATTTGTATTTCAGTGGTACCCAATACTGTTGCCCTAAGCTCTCACTAACTTCATGATTAACACAGCCATGTAGTATGTACCTGAATTCCAGTAACTGAAAAAATGTAACTCATGCAAGCAACTGAAAAAAATTGTACTCCAGGTTATCAGTCCCACCTACTTGAGAGCCTGTAGTAGCAGGGAGCGCTAAAAGTCTCGAAATGTGGGTGTTTCCAGTATGAAAAAAAAATACTTTTGCAAAAGTTTTCAAGAGCAGGGGTCCTCAGGCTTTTTAAACAAAGGTCTAATTCAGTGCCTTCAGACCATTAGAGGGTGGATTGTGGCCAGTGGGAGTGGAAAATACCCTGGCACCAGAGGCTATACACAATGCCACAAGCTTGGTGGTCAGTGGAAATAAAAAATGTCCCAGGGTTGTTAAGAAGTGGGAATACAAATGACCTAGTGCTTGTGATTGGTGGGAAGATGCCCCCATCATTGTTGTTGGAACGAATAGTGCCCCATTGTTGGCATCAGTGGGAGGAATATTGCCCCATAATTGGTGACACTAGGAGGAATAGTGCCATTTCATGGCAAGTAAGGGGCTACAGTTTGGAGACCACTGCTATAGAGTGATGGTCCACATTACATTTAAAAATGCAATAGAAACATTCCTCAGTACCAACATTTACAAATCTAGTAAATAGTAGACATGTGCACACTGAAATATTTTGTTTCGGAATTTCGGTTTCGTCCAAAATTTTTTTTTAGATCGTTTTATTTATTTTGTTTCATTAAAAAATGCATTCGTATGAAAATCTGAATTAATTAAGGTCAAATCTGTCAATTGAAAGCTTATGGTGTCTGTCGGACGTTCTAAGAAGATTTGACGAAGCAGCTAAACTGTACGACGGCGCGATCGTACATTTCCAGTCGAATGCTCCGCCCACAAGCTATAGTAGAATTCTAATGTTGTATGACTAGTAATAATTATTAATTATTATTACTAGTCAAACAACATTAGAATTATTCTATAGCCTATGGGCGGAGCATTTGACCCTAATTGTCTGCTCAAGGTGATCGTATGTTTTTAGCTGCTTCACCGATACTTCATGTCGAACAGTATTATACATATTTTTGATTGTATCGAATGATGCGATACTTGTTTGTTTCTGTTAATTTTGAACGGTCTACCCCAACAGCCAATGGAATTGCGTTGTATCGAAATTCAAGCATATAACTTCCATCTTGTTCGCTCTGCGCTCCTAACGGCAAATATGCCAGAGTTGGATAGGTATAGCTTGCTTCACTATCTGTTCTGCTGCTGTGCTTATTGCCTAATAATTCAGGTTCTCTGTTAACAAACGGACCAGCTAAGATTGACTGTCTGAAATGATTCAGTGTGTCTCTCTCTGCTAGCAACCGTAAGTGAAAGTAAGTTGGCTGTACGTGTGTACTTAAGTTCTAGCTATTTTATTGCTCCTCCTCTTTGGTTACAATCAGCCAATAACATTCATCATCATCATGATTTTACTTCCCCCACCCATTCCAGCAGCAATCACTAACAGTTCTTTTACTATTGTCTCTATAATGTCTAATCTTTTCTCTCTATGTCGAATAATCTTGGACTAATAGAGTTAGGTTAGGCACATTCAACCGCAGGTTCGATACACACAGATCGCTATTGTCACCGTCATATCAAATCTTCTATCTATCTATATCGAACTGTTGTCGCAACGATACGAAAATATATTGTATACGAAAATAAAGCATTTTTGTATTTTGGATCTTTTGGATTTTGGATTCTGCGAGCTCGTTATCGTTTTGTTAAAACAAAGGCAAAAATAGTCAAGATAAATATTATATGCAGCATTTGAGATGCACTGCAAAATCATTCTCTCACTGAATTCTATTTCTAACCAAATACTACAGCATAAATAGCCCAGAAAAATATCATGGGTGACACAAATGCTGCAGGAGGGAATAAGGAATATTCAGAGAATTTATATCAGTGAGGGAGCCACAGCTTGGATCTCAGCTATGGATGGACCAAGAAATCTTCCTAATGGAACAAGGAGCATTAAATAACCAGAAAAGATGAAACCTTTCCTTACTCACTCCCTTTCCAAAAGAAAGCATTGAGCAGTTTATTAACATAAATATGAGTATGTTCAGAAGAACATTAGCAAGAGCATTCCTCTCTTTTTTATAGGGAAATGTGAAACTTAATCTTAGGTTACATATCACAAACCCCTTATTAGGCAGTCATTTTAGATGATGTATTCAATAGGAGTTAATAAAGCAGAGCTCCGCCCCCCCCCCCCCCACCAAAAAAATTTAAAGTTACCAGCTACAAATACTGTAGATGCTGATTTTTACTATTAGGGCACTTACCTGTCCAGGGATGCCGCAGTGTCCCCACCCAAGCCGATTCTTGAATCGGCTCTGGGGTGCTGGCGCCGCCGTCTTGGGTAAGGGAAACTGGCAATGCAGCCTTGCGGCTTCACAGGCGGTTTCCCACTTCTCATGCGCGAATCGCGCTGCACTTTCTCAATGGGCCGGCTGCGGCGAGGGCCAAACTTCCGGCTGAGTTTGCTATAAAGCCTGGTTTATATGAACTGTTTCGTTGGGAACATTCCCTCTGATCTATGCTGTTATCCAGAAGCGCCCTTCTTTCAGATACCCCAATCTCATATTGCACATCCTAGGGGTAACTCCTTATTGGTTAATATCGAAATCAGTCATAAAAGAAAAAAATCTGGCTTGACCTTTAGTACAATCTATTCTTGCTTATCTGGTAGAGATCAATGCAGTGTAAAGATTTCTGCCTGGCATATGTTAACCCCACACAACCTCCTCAGAGCTTCCACAAAGCTGCCAAAAACAACAAATACCATGTGCCAGAGCATAATTTCAATCTGCTTTTTGCTTGAGCTGTTTGTATTGCAAGAATGATTTTCTAATAGCTGAGTTCAGAAATAACCTAAACTATGTAGAAATAAAGGGACTGGGGTCTTTTTTATGTATGCTATAATTGCGATGATTAATCCCTTATTAAAGAGATTTTTCTAAGTTTATTTTGTAGAAACAGCTTTGTGAAGGTACATATCTTCATACACATGATCGTAAACCTATGCACATGTATTAAAATATTACTTATTTGATTGATAATGGTAAAAAAATAATTTCTTTGAAGTTACATAGACCACTAGTAACATATATCAAATAACTAATCTTTTGTCATCTTGTCTTGCATGAAATATTGACCAGATCTACTCCAATTTCATGTGAAATTTCTCATTCCTTGGTTTATATTGTTACAGCAATGGCAGAAGTTTAAAAAAACGGTACTTTAAAACTTTCATACCTTTTTATTATACATGATTTTTTAATTCCATTTTGATTGTTTAAAGAGGAAATAAACTGCTCATAAATAGCTCATTTTGTGGCACTTACCTGAAATAGAAGCCCCCGAAGTCCTCATCGTTCCCCGCCGCCGCATGTCCCCTCGGAGCTTCTTCCTGCTATCGCCGCTCCGGCACTGTGATTGGTCAGAGCAGCGATGACGTCACTCCGCGCATGCGCACGGGAGCCGTAAAAGCCGGCGTTATCATTCATAAAACCGGCATTTACAGTGCGCCTGCGCCGATGTGTGTGACGCGCATGCGCCGTACACATCGGTGTACACTTTTTTGCAAATATCTCCTAAACCTTGTAGGTTTAGGAGATATTGCAAACACCTACAGGTAAGACTTAATCTAGGCTTACCTGTAGGGGCAAGTTGCAAGAGTGAGTTTACAACCACTTTAAAGTAGAACTCTAGCCATTTTTTTTTATAATTTTGGAGTGAGGAGGAAAGGTTTAGAAACACTGTCAGGTTTTCTGTTGCTGTCTGTGTCCTTGTTGGAAAGATACAGTGGGGAAAATAATTATTTTATCCCCTGCAGATTTTGTACATTTGCCTGTTTACAAAGAAATGAAGGGTCTATCATTTTTATCATAGGTGCATTTTAAAGGTTAGAGACAGAATATCAACCAAAAAAAACACATGATTCAAATGTTATAAATTGAGTTGCAGTTCCGTGAGTAAAATAAGTATTTGATCCCCAAGCAAAACATGACTTAGTACTTGGTGGAAAAATCCTTGTTCCCAAGCACAGAGGTAAGACATGTTTTGTAGTTGATTACCAGGTTTGCACACATCTCAGGAGGTCTTTTGGACCACTCTTCTTTACAGATTTTCTCTAAATCCTCAATTTTTCTTGGCTGTCACTTGGCAACTCAACGTTTGAGCTCCCTCCATACATTTTCAATAGGATTAAGGTCTGGAGACTGGCTAGGCCACTCCATTACCTTAATGTGCTTCTTTTTGAGCCACACCCTTGTTGCCTTGGCGGTATGTTTTGGGTCATTGTAATACTTGAAGACCCATCCACGACCCATCTTCAGTGTTCTGGAAGAAGGTTCTCATCAAAGATTTTACGATACTGTATAACGTCATCTCTTGGTACTGTGATGGGTAAGGGTACATCTCTCTAGATGGGGTTCATGGAGCAATAGAAAATCTGATGCAGGTACTATCTCTTTACCCCTTTTCTGTTGTGTTTATATGTGTTGGAGATATTTCTTCTCATATTCTACCCCAGGGACCACTTGGGCAGGAAGTGTGGAGGGAGATCTAGAAATCTAACAGAGGTTGTAACCATTTCACATTCCGTCTACTACAAAAAAAAAAATCTGAAAGTACAGGAGCCATTGGATCAGTACAGGCATACCCCACTTTTAAGTACACAATGGGTTTTATTTACTAAAGCTGGAAAGCCCAAAATCAGGCTCACTTCTGCATAGAAACCAACAAGCTTCTAACCCCAGCTTGTTCAATTAAGCCTGGTAATAAAACCTGGAAGCTCATTGGTTTTTATGCAGAAATGAGACAGATTTTGCGCTTTCCAGCTTTAGTAAATAAAACCCATTGTGTACTTAAAAGTGGGGTATGCCTGTATGAAAGCCAGACAATACGTTTTCCTTTAGACATGTTTAAATATTATGATTAGTTTAAAACTACATCAAAATGCGGCATTCTCAAGGGTAAAAATTTATAAAATATTAAGTAAGAGTCTAAAGAATTTTTTTATATCGGATTTATATTTCTTTTTGATGGTTACTCCCAATCTCTCACTCACAGAAAAGCTAAGTGGTAACGGAGACTTTTATGAGATAGGTACTTACAAATGCTTCCATGTGTTCACGTCTGGCATACTTAGAGACTGCATTGGAATGTACTACACATATTAGTCAGTCCTTCTTGGGTGGCCTTTTTTCACTTGTGAAGAACTATTAAATAATGTAACAGCATTACCATTAGAAAATAACAAAATACATGAAAACAAGAACTATGCTTTGGTAATGAAAACACAGTTGCAAGAAGTCATTTATTAAGGCAGAATTAGTTTGAAACAGCTTAAATCCCAAAGAGAATAAAGACTGACTTATTAAGGAGAGAAACCGCATGCAAAAATAAATTAACTATTAGGAGAAGAAATGTTATGGAACGATTCCCTCTTAAACCTTGTTTCCTATCAAAGCGTTTAAGTAGCTGGCAATTTTAATAGACCACAACTATAGAATACATTAACCTGCTATTCTGATTTGTGTTGTATTAAACACTCCAACAGCAAATTGATGTACTTACTGGTAAGAATAATAACTAGAAGCAGTGTTAGGTTTAAAGGAACACAATTATGTCTTCTAATACTAAAAGTCTGTGTAGCAGTTCATTTTTTGTTGCTTTTTTAAAGTTAAAGCTGCTCATAGAATTTTTTTTTTTAGACACACTGCTGTGTTTTCTGTTGTTTTTTGTTACTGGACTACATCATACTGTTTCATAACACCATGTGTAGATTTAAGGCAGCCCCCCCCCCCCCCAAGCAAAGGATTCAAAGGATTTGTGTATTTTTAACGTTGACCTTTAAGACATATGAAAATACCTGCTTCGTGCTGAATGTTAATTTAAAAAAAAAATATTTTTTCAAAGGTACAAGTCTCTCTAGGCTGTTCCCAGCTAACATTCCCTTTTTTAACATAAGCTTGCCTATTAACCTTGAAAAGGGTCAGGAAAAATAGCTAGTTTTAGCTTTGAAAGACTTCAGTGGAGTTCAGGGTTAAGTTTGGGGTTTGCAGGCTTCCTGCTGGGTTTGCTAGGCCCAGCCTGAACTGTACCCAGCCAGGTTGGCTAATCCCTAATCAGCAGACTACAGTTTCACAGGCTGTTTTCAAAAGCCTTGGTTAAAGAAGCAGCTCCTTTTAGCTAGGGAATTTAGCAAATTCTGCATCAGCTACGGTTTGGGGCAGTGGCTGCAGGACCGCTGATAAGGCAGTACAGCCAGCCCTCCTATACTGGGCCTGGGCACCATCAGTTCAAAGGGGGGTCCCAAGACAGTAGAGCAGGAGGGCTGGCTCTACTGTCTTATTGTAGACACCGATCTTCTGCCTCCCCCTGCAGCCCTGACAGCTTTTCCTCCTCCTTTTCCCTTTGGCTGTACTGTAGGGGGATTGGTCCTAGCACATGCGCCCCTGCCATCTGCTGTTCAGGCCCTCCTGTGTGCCCCTTTCCCCCGCAGCGCTTTCGGCTTCCCTCCTTTCCTGCCAAAAGCTACTGAGGGCACACAGGGAGATGTTTCAGGATAGAGAGCGGGGGAAGGGGCCAGTAAATATGTACTGAAAACAGTGAGCGATCGGTGCCAAACACTCCTGTGTCTATTCATCACTGAAGCACAGTAAATTGTGTTTACTATGCTTCAGTTTGTGAGTGAGCAGCAAGCCTCAGAGCATTTCCTATTTTGGCAGGGGCCCTGTCAGGTAGGCTGTATGTGGCCCCGTGATTTCTAACGACAGCCCTGAGTGACTGTGACAGGAGACTGCCAGGCTCAGGATATATTTATTTTTTGTTGTGTTCCTGTGGCCCTTATCCTTCTCCCAGGAACAATGGATTCTTTGTAAGCTTATAAGGCTAAAAATTACCATAGATGGAAGATACTGTACACCCCAAAAAAAGTTGTAATAATTTTACCTTAAAATACAGTTTTACCATATTCCATTCAAAAGGGAAACCATTAATTTAAATTCTTGAAAATTGTCGCATAAGGGAACACCCATTTTTTTCATTGCTAGTGTTCCAAAGCCCAACAGATATGGACAGTCACAAGACTGATAAGTTTTGAAGTGTCCAAAAGTGGAAGAAAGGTTAAAGTGCTTTTAAACAGCATAGGGAAGCATGTGTTAGACAAATGGATGATTTACATACAAAATGCTTTACAAAGAGTCTTTCATAAAAAGAAGGCTATGAGGGAAAGTGCGTTGTATAGCCTTTAAAGGAGAAGTGTGGGGTATACCACTATATAAACATACATACTCACTTTCATGCTGCAGCTTCAATATGACACTGCAGCTGTTCCACACCAGCTCTAAGACTGAACAATCACCTGACCACTGATGACTTAGCTCTTAGTCACCCTGCAGTGGAGAGCTGTGACTGTCAGTCACTGCTCTCTGCTTTGCTTCTCCAGCACACACAGGAGTGACAGCTTGGGGAATGGGCAGGAATGGCTGGCTCCAGCTCTCAGCCATGCTTTGAAAGGTGAAGCTTAATGTTGGTGAGGCAGCCGGGTGGATCCCAAAAATATTGTCAGGATCTTTCCCCAACATAGTGTGGCTCGGCACTATCAGCTGATAGCGGACAATAGCCACAGAAGAACAAAAATAAATGCAGTCCTGTGACACTGAAGAGATGTAAAGCCAAAAAGCTTTGGCCATACTTTCCTTTTACATCTGACACATTTGGCAGCAAAGCGGACACTTGTAAGCATTACTGACATTTTTCACTTGGAAAAAAAAAATCCATTCAGATTCAATTTTTTATGACTTTGAATCTGCCAAGAGAGAACTGCTAGATATGTTGTACTTGCCAAGCAATGATGGCACTTGGTTAATTATTGACATTTGTTTTTTATGTATTTTTTTTTGTGAAAAAAAGTCTGTCAGCATTTGTCAAAAAAGGCATTGCCAAATGACTTGTTTTTATTGCATTTGCCAGCAGAACCTACACTTTTTAAACTGTAGACTTTTTTTTTTTACTTTGAACAAAAAAAAATCAAGGGGTATTCTCTGTTACACTAAGTCACAGTACCAAGCATTTGAAAATAGAGTACTCTGCCAGCCTGCATTTATGTTTGTACTTGCATGTTGCCAGCAAAGCTTATACTCGTACAATTGTTGACATTTTTCACTCTGAGAGAAAGCAAAAGCCACAAGGCCAGACTAATAATGCATTTCCCAAGAAAAGATGTGGCCAGCCTGTCATCTTGATTATATATCTAAGCAGAGCTGACACTTTTAAAACTGTTGAGTTTTTCCTTCATAAAAATTGTACGTAAAGCTAGGTCACACTACCTATGCATTTGCCAATAGAGGATACTGCCAGGTTTACCCTTGCAATAAAAATGGATCCTTTTTAAATGGTTGAATCTGATTAGCACAAATCAAAAGAAGAGAAGGTTTGTTCATTTCTAATTTTAATAGCAATGATGAATGAAGTATAGTTGCAAGCGGACTCTATAGGTCTTCAGTAGCAGGGGAAAAATTTATGATCTGACTTGTTACTAGGCCACAGCTGAGACTAATCCTATCTACGACTAGCCTGCCATCTCCTGTATTTGTTCTACTGAACATGCAAAACACAAATGTTTCTAGAGGAATAGTTAGTGTCTGCTGGTAGTTTGAGTGCATTGCTCAAGAAAACAGACACCACTATATGCAACCTTATTACAACTTTAGACTGTTCTGTATGACAGGGAAATAGTCCTTTCACTAGACACAAGCCAAATGTGACAAACCCAACCGAGACAGGAGCTTTTGGAGGGGACTGCAGTGTAGCCTCTTGCCTACTGACTATGGGTCTTGGCTTTTTAGGTGGCTCAATTATTTGGGAGGTGTGTGCCTGAGGGACCTTTGGAGTGGTTTTACTTCGGATCCGGGTCCATGTCTCCCCGAAAACACACATAATCTGGGAACCTAAGACCTGGATACAAATTTGGGGCCCCTGTGTTTTGTTGGGTTATGGAATCAGCAGCCCAAGCCAGTCTTGATTGCTTCAACACCCTTCTTGACTGAGAGACTCACAGTAGATTATAACAAGTTCAAACAATCTGATGCTGGTGTACTACTGCTGTGTAAATCTATTTATTAAGGTATATTTCCCTCATTGTATAATTACCCCATGGTGTGCCTCCTAGGTGTGAATTCCTATTGTCAATTGAGTCACCTATTGTTTCTGTCTGTCCGCTAATCCTCTTGGAGATGTGTTTAGTATTGTGTCCACTTTATCTCGTTACCGAACCATTGTGGGATGTTTATGTATTTGTTAGCTGTTCATTAGCTGTACTGTTAGCTATACTGATGATATTGCTGTTTGCATTGTTTTGCATAATGTGATTAAGCTCTGATCTGATTTTGTGTTGTATAAACTCTGTGTGAATTTACAATAAAGAGTTCCAGTTTGCACCTAAGCTAGTGTCGTCTAGTTCTTGGGTACAATACCTGGTTCCTGGTTCCAGAGTGGAGGAAGCTGTATCTTGGTAGGGGCACCCAGGCAGGGTGCTAGGTGGTCCGTCACACAAAACACAGTGGTGTTGATTTCCTAAAAGCTTGGCTTTAGCAAACTGGGAAGTTGCACTTTGCAAAATAATTTTCCCCAGAGCTGAATGAGGTGAAGCTCTGTTGACTTCCATCATCCAATCCCCTTCCAAAGTGAACACCCTATTAGAAAAGTAACCTTTGCGTCTCAATTCTTGTTATGCAGCTGTATGTAAAGACAAAACTTTTTTTGTGTAAAGGCTGGAGAGATTCACTCTCTCTACTTCTTCTGGCAACCATTGTCTTTGGTCATAAGTGGCAGGCTAGTATAAGCGATAAGATAAGATAGAAAGTGATAGAAAATTAAAAAGTTGTAAGTTGTGACAGGAACAGGAGGTGATGCGTAATTTTGGGAAAACATGTTCTGGTGACAACTTTATAAAAGCCTGTTTATACCACTGCTATGCAATGATGCAAAACAGCACCCCAACACACTTTCTCTTTCAATCGGTTTTTATTGAGATTTTAGAAAGAGAAACAAATAAAAACATAATGAAGACAGAATAATGCGAAGGTTACCACAGTGTGACTACAGAGCGTACAGTTTTCCATGGGTTAGAAACAATCGTACATCGGGTAGGCGGTAAAGCATGTTACTAGTTAGGATATTTCAATCACTTAACAATACATCATCTTTATCCTTATAAGGGAATGTATGTCCATTTGAAGTATGTGTCCCGTAGACTTCCAGCTGGGATGTTAAGTCTAGACATACCCCAACACACTTTCTTAGTGCACTTATGTTACAGCGCACACAGTGTGGTGCACTATACTGCCACAAAAATGTTGCAGTCATGATTTTTTGCTTGTTGTGGTCTATTGGGAAACCCATTCTGATAAGTGGGTTTCTCTAATTCAACGCACATTACCATGTGATACAACATGAATGTGTGTGATTAGTGCATTGGACCTCTTTTTACTTCTGGGCAGGAAGTGACAGGAAGTGAAAATAATCTCCCCAAAGCACAGACAAAAAAACAAAACAACTGTAGCGCTATCCCTGCCCAACCCAGGAAAAACACACAAAGGCTTGGCTGCCAGCCAAGCCTGAACAATTTACCTACAATTTACCTACACTTTACAAAAAAAGTATTTACACTTCTAGCACACTAGGGTGCTACACAACAATAAAAATAAGGGTTTTTTGGTCATCCCCTATTTGAAAACCACGTTTACTTAACATACAGTACACTTTAATCAGTCTCTTCACAGACAGTTTCATGTTGTAGTTGTTTTATGCTCTTCCTGTACCTAGCCATTCTGTGGATACTTTTAGGTTTTCCTTATGTTGTTGTTACAGTTTGGCCGCTAAACAGAAAATCATAACGTAATGAAGTAATATTTGACTTTTACTTGAAGAGGTCGGCTCCACAGTTATTAAAATGTATTATTTATAAGTAGTGCTGCAATGCTCCAGATGTATTTTGGAAAAAGGCTTCACCCATCTTTCAGGAAAAAGCCAATCACCAACTTAAATGTTTTGTGGTATGTTCTTAAAATGATACCTAGCGGCAGACCGTTAATTTAGAGCACAAACACTGCCTGGCTTGACCTCTGTGTGAAATAATTTTCTTAGTTTTTTATCAGCACTTCACATCTTGTCTTTATTCAGCCTTTGCCCAGAGCGAAACTCTAAAAGGAGAGAATGCTGTTTGTCTAATATAGTAATAGAGTTTTTTCTGTTGCCTATGTAATGTGTTGACTTCTCTGCACCCTCAGGCAAAGGATTGCAGGAAATCGTCTTTATCTCCCATTTATTTAGAAGATGATCAGAAAGTAAAGTCACACATTGCCTTTTTTTTTTTCCTAGTGAAAAGGCATGTGCTTTAGATTTGGCACATTCCTATAAACCAAAGCCAAATAATGTTTATCTTCAGTTTACAAAATGAAGGCAGATATATTGTAATGATAAGAGTTAGCACAGTTGTGACTTTCCTATGCAATATAGTATTTTGATTTGTCCACAAAAGTAATTTTGTATATGTGACAGTTTTTGATAAAGTGTTTTTTTTGTAATATAGTACAGTGGTAGTTCACACAACAAACAGTATATCACATTTTCACATTGTGTATATGTAGATCATGGTCATTATTGACAATTGTCTACAGAAGCATAGAACCAGGAGTCAACTAGATTTCAGCTGTAGTGCTACCCGAGGAGCCGCTGAATTGTTTTGTGATATCTATGTATACTTGGAGATGACACACCCCACTCACCCAGCATTGACCGATACACCGTGAGGTGTTTTAGGTAATTTATTATGCCAAGCATAGCCTGAAACCTAGTACACACCACTATTTTTTTTCATTCAACCCAGCAGGTTGAACAAAAAAAAATGACAGCTCAGATCGGAGCCGCTGCGCTAACAATCTAATGTCACTACAGCGATCTCCCCTGCTGTTCTTTTGTGTTCTTACAAGGGGATTCCCCCCACCAGAACACTCCGGTCACTGCTCTGGCTGGCCAGAAGCCGGTCAGCAGACCTTTTTTAGTCTTGAGCCTTCTGGCGGACATACGGGCCGGATGTTGGCTGAAATTCGGCCTGTGTGTACTAGGCTTAAAAGAAGAAAGGATTATCAAGTGTTATACAAACAATCAATAAGACAATACCCTTACATAACTGTTTAAGAACCACCCCATAGCACATTTACTGCTACAGGGCAGTCCTCCTGTGCAGAATCACGTATATATACATGATTCTGAACTACCGCCTAGGGGGCACGTGAGTGCGCAGCCAGTGGCCCGCTTCTGCTGTGGCTACTCACAGCAGAAGCCAATCTGCAGGTGTCAGGTGCTGGATGTCCATTGACACCTACCGATCATCAGGCAGAGACACAGAACAGAGATCTGCCTATGTAAACAAGGCAGATCTCTGTTCTGATGGGGGAAGGGATACATCACTTCCCTGAGTAAAAGTAGCACACATAATATGGTAAAACACTGGCTAGGCACACAGGTAACCCTTTGTTCACCCTAGATGTTTCCTAGCCTTTGTCATTAGTACAGTGCATATTTTTAGCACTGATCACTGTATTAGTGTCATTGGCTCCCACAAGGGTGTCAAATGTCAGTTAGTGTCCGACTGTCCACTGCAATATTGCAGTCCTGCTATAAGTTGCTGATCGCCGCCATTACAAGTATAAAAAAATAAATAAAAAAAGTTTGTAGACACTATAACTTTTTCTCAAATCAATCAATATACCAAAAATATGTAGCAGAATGAATATTGGCCTAAATTTATGAATAAATTAGATTGTTTTTTTGGATTTGTTTTATAGCAGAAAGTAAAAATGAATTTTTTTTTCAAAATTGTCAGTATCTTTTTGTTTATAGCGCAAAAAATAATAACGCAGCGGTGATCACACTCCACCAAAAGAAAACTCTATTTGTGGGAAAAAATGATATAAATTTTATTTGGGTACAGCGTTGTATGACCACGCAATTGTCAGTTAAAGTAACGCAGTTTTGTATCACAAAAAGTGGTCTGGTCCTGAAGGGGGGTAAATCTTCTGGAGGTCAAGTGGTTAATAGTACTTTGCCTAGTAGCATTATATAAAGACAGTCCTAGCTTGCTATAAAAAAATCTCAGTTTTCTAACTATGGCAAGCGAATGATGAGAAAAAACATTGGCCGGCAAAGTTGGGGGCCTTGAAGAAAGCACATGTTAGGAACCATGAATCAGACTGAGACAGAAATGCAGTAAAAATCACACCTTTTAATGTGATGGTAAAACTGGCACAGATCAGTAAACGTAGTCAAAACATAGGCCAGAAGCCAAAGCGGGTAGTCAGACAAGCCAGTAATTAGGAAACCAGAGATCAGCATAGTCTGAGGCAGAAGAACAGGATCAGAAACCAGAAGGGACGTCAGCTGGGCAAAGTCTTTCACAGGAACACAGCAGAGAAACTGCAGATATGTTGACCAGCCAAAGGCAGGACAGGAATGAACAAGGCGGTTTAAATAACCAGAATGTCTGTAGGTGGGACTGACGAGCAGATAATGATAACCAGGTGAGCCACTGAGGAATCAATGAGTGCTGACAATTATCCGACAGCTGAGCAGCCTGAGCACAGAGTAGAGAGCTGCTAATAGCCCAGCCCTGACAGTATAACAATTCCCAGCAGACAACAGATTAACTTGTGCAATGTTAGCTTTTTACCAGACCCAGGGCTCCCTCTTTGCAGTCTCTGGACACATGCTCTGGTTCAATTCAAGTCCTCAGACAGGGATAGAAGTTGCTGTGATGTCTTTCTTTTAGTCCTCTTGAGACAGTCCCTCTTTTCCTTCTGCTCCAACTCGT
The DNA here is from genome assembly GCA_029206835.1 of Rana muscosa. Lineage (NCBI taxonomy): Eukaryota > Metazoa > Chordata > Amphibia > Anura > Ranidae > Rana > Rana muscosa. Next base: position 927,806,161 of record CM055116.1, on the reverse strand, counting down.
GTCAACCCACAAAGAGCTTAATCACGGGGGAGTCAATTTACAAACACGCCCAGCCTTTTTTATGTAATCCACTGAGTTGTAAAGAACTAGCTTCTGTGAAAGGATATTTTATTGTTTTGCAGCTCTAAAGGACGCAGCCTTCATATTTTGGTGAACCTAAATTGAACTTATTTTTAATGAGTTTTATACATGCACAGTATATACATATTATATATATTATATACATATTATAGATGTCACAGGGGAAAGCAGAAGCATTAACATATAACTAAAGGCAAAACCTTTTTTTTTGCTCAGCATTATTAAATAAATGATTGTCAGCAGTAAGAGAAATGTGAATATGGAAGAAGGAAACCTTAAATTAAGCCAGCTAATTTTAATATGTCAGGCATGAATGGAATAATATAATAACCAAAACACATCTTATTGAATTTCTTTGACCACACCTCTGGTTATAGAAATAAAATAATGGAAAAACAGACAAAAAAGAAACTCTAATCCATCACTGTACACTTGTGATTGAAAACATTAACCCTTTACTCTATACTTACAAGAAGATGTATGTTTACTCCTTTTTTTTCCCATTTACAGTTCCTTAATCCTTTACAGAGCCCTTTCTATTCATTGTACAGTTAATTAACATTTTGATGTACACTTAAAGGTCTACTGTGAAAAAATTACTTTGCAAATGTCTCAGCATTTGTGTAAGTGTAATGAATAATATCTGTAATGTCTGTTAAATATGTGTAATAGCTTCTTGTTGCCTTTTGCCAGGCAAATGTAGCATTCCTTAAAGTGGTTGTAAACCCTTAATTACAACTTGCACCTAGAGGTAAGCCTAGATTAAGGCTTACCTGTAGGTACAAGAAATATCTCCTAAACCTACGCGGTTTAGGAGATATTTGCCAAAAAGTTTTACAACGTTGTCTACGGCGCATGCGCGCCGTAGATAACGGTGCATTCACAGAGTTAATCCCCATTCACATATCCAGCTTTGCCGGATTTGACGGCTGCCGCGCGCATGCGTGGAGTGACGTCTTAGCCGCTCCGGCCAATCACAGCGCGCTGTGATTGGCCGGAGTGGCGATACCCGGAAGTCACCTTCCGGGTATCTGTGGAGCGATGGCTGTGGCTGGAGGGGGAGACGAGGACGGCTTCGGGGTCCCCGATCTAAGGTAAGTAATGCATAATGAGCTAGTATGCTAGTCATACTAGCTCATAATGGCTTTGTCTTGCAGGTGTTTTTTTTTTTTTAAAAAAACAGGTTTACAACCACTTTAACATTTGGGCAAATATCCAAATATGTTTACATAAAAATCCTCAGAAAAAAAAAAAAAAAGAAAAAATATGTATTTACCATACATGCGCTAGCAAATGAAAACACCATATGTTGTCAAGAATGTATACACAAAACTGTATAAAAATTCCTTTTCCTAATTGTGATGTGATATATAGATATAAACCTTATTTCTTCACATATACAGGTCCTTCTCAAAAAATTAGCATATTGTGATAAAGTTCATTATTTTCTGTAATGTACTGATGAACATTAGACTTTCATATATATTAGATTCATTACACACAACTGAAGTAGTTCAAGCCTTTTCTTGTTTTAATATTGATGTTTTTGGCATACAGCTCATGAAAACCCAAAATTCCTATCTCAAAAAATTTGCATATTTCATCCGACCAATAAAAGAAAAGTGTTTTTAATATAAAAAAAGTCAACCTTCAAATAATTATGTTCAGTTATGCACTCAATACTTGGTCGGGAATCCTTTTGCAGAAATGACTGCTTCAATGCGGCGTGGCATGGAGGCAACCAGCCTGTGGCACTGCTGAGGTGTTATGGAGGCCCAGGATGCTTCGATAGCGGCCTTAAGCTCATCCAGAGTGTTGGGTCTTGCGTCTCTCAACTTTCTCTTCCCAATATCCCACAGATTCTCTATGGGGTTCAGGTCAGGAGAGTTGGCAGGCCAATTGAGCACAGTAATACCATGGTCAGTAAACCATTTACCAGTGGTTTTGGCACTGTGAGCAGGTGCCAGGTCGTGCTGAAAAATGAAATCTTCATCTCCATAAAGCTTTTCAGCAGATGGAAGCATGAAGTGCTCCAAAATCTCCTGATAGCTAGCTGCATTGACCCTGCCCTTGATAAAACACAGTGGACCAACACCAGCAGCTGACATGGCACCCCAGACCATCACTGACTGTGGGTACTTGACACTGGACTTCAGGCATTTTGGCATTTCCCTCTCCCCAGTCTTCCTCCAGACTCTGGCACCTTGATTTCCGAATGACATGCAAAATTTGCTTTCATCCGAAAAAAGTACTTTGGACCACTGAGCAACAGTCCAGTGCTGCTTCTCTGTAGCCCAGGTCAGGCGCTTCTGCCGCTGTTTCTGGTTCAAAAGTGGCTTGACCTGGGGAATGCGGCACCTGTAGCCCATTTCCTGCACACGCCTGTTCACGGTGGCTCTGGATGTTTCTACTCCAGACTCAGTCCACTGCTTCCGCAGGTCCTCCAAGGTCTGGAATCGGTCCTTCTCCACAATCTTCTTCAGGGTCCGGTCACCTCTTCTCGTTGTGCAGCGTTTTCTGCCACACTTTTTCCTTCCCACAGACTTCCCACTGAGGTGCCTTGATACAGCACTCTGGGAACAGCCTATTCGTTCAGAAATTTCTTTCTGTGTCTTACCCTCTTGCTTGAGGGTGTCAATGATGGCCTTCTGGACAGCAGTCAGGTCGGCAGTCTTACCCATGATTGCGGTTTTGAGTAATGAACCAGGCTGGGAGTTTTTAAAAGCCTCAGGAATCTTTTGCAGGTGTTTAGAGTTAATTAGTTGATTCAGATGATTAGGTTAATAGCTTGTTTAGAGAACCTTTTCATGATATGCTAATTTTTTGAGATAGGAATTTTGGGTTGTCATGAGCTGTATGCCAAAATCATCAATATTAAAACAAGAAAAGGCTTGAACTACTTCAGTTGTGTGTAATGAATCTAAAATATATGAAAGTCTAATGTTTATCAGTATATTACAGAAAATAATGAACTTTATCACAATATGCTAATTTTTTGAGAAGGACCTGTACTGTAGATCACAGAGACAGTCTTTTGGTGCTTTGTGTCATAGAAATTTTCACAATGCCTTTAAATTAAAGCGGAGTTCCACCCAAATTTGGAACTTCCGCTTAATCCACTCCTCACCCTCTTACATGCCACATTTGACATTTTGGGAGGGAGTGGGGGCTTTAGTAGGAGTGGGACTTCCTGTCTCACGTCCTCCTTCCACCCAGGGACCACCTAGGCGACTCGTCATATCGCCTAAGGCGGCCCCTCCCTGTAGGTGATCACCTGGGACACGTGACAGGTCCCAGGCGATCGCCTGTCCACTCAGAGAGCGCTGCGCCGTTCGCGCATGCACAGTTAGTGCCCGGCCGTGAAGCTGAAAGCTGTCACGGCCGGGTGCCCACACTATGAATGGAGGCGCTGGCGAAAAGGGGGGGGGAGAGGAGCGAAGCTCCGGGCGTCGCGTCGCTGGACAGTGGAACAGGTAAGTGTATGTTTATTAAAAAACAGCAGCTACACTTTTTGTAGCTGCTGACTTTTAATAAACATAAAAAAAGTCTGAAAAGCCCCTTTAACTCCATACACAGTGTTCCACCACCAAACGTGCTGTTATAGGCGTGCCCTCACCTCAATTGATGCACCCCATTGTTGTACAACAGGAGGTTAAACTGTGCTGGGTTAGGTGGATGATTGCAATTTTTACTGAGGATATCTGTAGTGTAAAAAAGTGGTTCAAGGGTTTGTAAACCCTCACAGTTTTTCACTTTAAAGCGGAGGTCCACACAAAAATGGAACTTCTGCTGTCCGGATTCCTCCCCCCTGAAAGGTGCCAAATGTGACACCGGAGGGGGGAGGGGGGAGCAGATACCTGTCTAAGACAGGTATCTGCTTCCACTTCCGGGGCATAGATAGCCGCATTATCTGCGGGTATCTACGCCACATACGGCGCCCCCGCCGCTGTCTTCTGGGAAATACACAGGTCCCAGAAGACAGCAGGGACCATTCAGACCGCGCAGTGTGACTCACGCATGCGCAGTAGGGAACCAGGAAGTGAAGCCACAAGGCTTCACTTCCTGATTCCGTTACCGAAGATGGCGACGGGAGCATCCGAGAGCCAAGCAGTAGATCGGCTTCGGGTGCCGACATCGTGGGCGCGCTGGACAGGTAAGTGTCCTTATTTTAAAAGTCAGCAGCTGCAGTATTTGTAGCTGCTGACTTTTAAAAAAAAAACAACGGATCTCTGCTTTAACCACTTAAGCCCCGGACCATTTGGTAGCTAAAGGACCAGAGGTGAATTCAGAATTTTGCACTGCGCTGCTTTAACTGTAAATTGTGCGGACATGCAATGTTGTACCCAAACAAAATTTGCGTCCTTTTCTTCCCACAAATAGAGCTTTCTTTTAATGGTATTTGATTGCCTCTGCGATTTTTATTTTTTGCGATATAAACGGAAAAAGACCGAAAAGTTTGAAAAAAAAAAGATATTTTCTACTTTTTGTTATAAGAAAAATCGAATAAACTCAATTTTAGTCATACATTTAGGCCAAAATGTATTCAGCCACATGTCTTTAGTAAAAAAAACGTCAATAAGTGTATATTTATCGGTTTGCGCAAAAGTTATAGCGTTTACAAACTAGGGTACATTTTCTGGAATTTACACAGCTTTAAATTTATGACTGCCTATCTCATTTCTTGAGGTGCTAAAATGGCAGGGCAGTACAAAACCCCCCCAAATGACCCCATTTTGGAAAGTAGACACCCCAAGAAAATTGCTGAGAGGCATGTTGAGCCCATTGAATATTTTTTTTTTGTCCCAAGTGATTGAATAATGACAAAAAAAAATAAAATTACAAAAAGTTGTCACTAAATGATATATTGCTCACACATGCCATGGTTATATGTGGAATTGCACCCCAAAATACATTCTGCTGCTTCTCCTGAGTACGGGGATACCACATGTGTGGGACTTTTTAGGAGCCTAGCCACGTACGGGACCCCGGAAACCAAGCACCGCCTTCAGGATTTCTAAGGGCGCAAATTTTTGATTTCACTCCTCACTACCTATCACAGTTTTGAAGGCCATAAAATGCCAAAATAGCACAAAACCCCCCCAAATGACCCCATTTTAGAAAGTAGACACCCCAAGGAAATTGCTGAGAGGCCTGTTGAGCCCATTGAATATTTTTTTTTGTCCCAAGTGATTGAATAATGACAAAAAAAAAAAAAAATAATTACAAAAAGTTGTCACTAAATGATATATTGCTCACACATGCCATGGTTATATGTGGAATTGCACCCCAAAATACATTTTGCTGCTTCTCCTGAGTACGGGGATACCACATGTGTGGGACTTTTTAGGAGCCTAGCCGCGTACGGGACCCCGAAAACCAATCACCGCCTTCAGGATTTCTAGGCACAAATTTTTGATTTCACTCCTCACTACCTATCACAGTTTCGAAGGCCATAAAATGCCAAAATAGCACAAAACCCCCCCAAATGACCCCATTTTGGAAAGTAGACACCCCAAGCTGTTTGCTGAGAGGCATGGTGAGTATTTTACAGCTCTCATTTGTTTTTGAAAATGAAGAAAGAATTTTTTTTTTTCTTTTTTTTTTTTCAATTTTCAAAACTTTGTGACAAAAAGCGAGATCTGCAAAATACTCACAATACCTCTCAGCAAATAGCTTGGGGTGTCTACTTTCCAAAATGGGGTCATTTTGGGGGTTTTGTGCCATCTGGGCATTCCATGGCCTCCGAAACTGTGATAGGCAGTGAGAAGTGAAATCAAAAATTTACACCCTTAGAAAGCCTGAAGGCGGTGATTGGTTTTTGGGGTCCCGTACGTGGCTAGGCTCCCAAAAAGTCCCACACATGTGGTATCCCCGTACTCAGGAGAAGCAACAGAATGTATTTTGGGGTGTAATTCCACATATGCCCATGGCATGTTTGAGCAATATATCATTTAGTGACAACTTTGTGCAAAAAAAAATAAAAAAATAAAAAAATTGTCTTTTTTCCGCAACTTGTGTCAACATATAAAATATTCCATGGACTCGACATGCCTCTCAGTATATAGCTTGGGGTGTCTACTTTCCAAAATGGGGTCATTTGGGGGGGTTTTGAACTGTTCTGGCATTTTATACACAACATTAGGAAGCTTACATCCACTCTTCTAACCACTTGAAGACAAAGCCCTTTCTGACACTTTTTGTTTACATGAAAACATATTTTTTTTGCAGGAAAATTATGTTGAACCCCCAAACATTATATATATTTTTAAAGCAAAGGCCCTACAGAATAAAATGGTGGGTGTTGCATTTTTTTTTTCTACACAGTATTTGCGCAGCAATTTTTCAAACGCATTTTTTGGGGAAAAAAATACACTTTTTTTTATTTTAATGCACTAAAACACACTATATTGCCCAAATGTTTGATGAAATAAAAAAGACGATCTTAGGCCGAGTACATAGATACCAAACACGACATGCTTTAAAATTTCGCACAAACGCGCATTGGCGACAAACTACATACATTTTTAAAAGCCTTTAAAAGCCTTTACAGGTTACCCCGTTAGATTTACAGAGGAGGTCTACTGCTAAAATTACTGCCCTCGATCTGACCTTCGTGGTGATACCTCACATGCATGGTGCAATTGCTGTTTACATATGACGCCAGACCGACGCTTGCGTTCGCCATTGGGCAAGAGCAGGGCAGGACAGGGGTGCTTTTTTTTTATTATTAATTTTGCTTTTTTATTTTATTTTTAAATTGTTCCTTCCATATTTTTTTTTTTTTATCATTTTTATTGTTATCTCAGGGAATGTAAATATCCCCTATGATAGTAATAGGTAGTGACAGGTACTCTTTTTTTGAAAAAACTGGGGTCTAGACCCTAGATCTTTCCTCTGCCCTCAAAGCATCTGACCACACCAAGATCGGTGTGATAAAATGCTTTCCCAATTTCCCAATGGCGCTTTTTATATCCGGGGGGGGGCATTCCCTCCCACTGCTTGTAAAAGCAGTCCAGAGGCTAATTAGCCACTAGGGTTGCTTTTACATTAAAGCCGGCCGCTGGCTGAAAAGAATGATACCAAGATGATACCTAAACCCGCAGGCATCAATCTGGTATAACCATTCAAAGTCCAGCAACATACCAGTACGTTGCTGGTCCTTGTTGGACATGTATTGTAATCTTTTTTTTTCATGCAGCCAGGTGGCTGAACGAAAAAAGAGATTGATCGGTGGGTATGCCCACCATTAGAATACCGCCCTTCATCCACCCACTTCTAATGATGGGCATACATGCACCATTTATATATGCCGAAGCATGGGGGCATCCTCCCGCAAAAAAGTTATGCCGCACACACATGGTCGGAATTTTCCACGGGCAAGCCTCCGTCGGGAATTTCGACCGTATGTACGCGGCATTAGGAGCAAAATCGCTCCTCCGCCCCTGCTGCCCCAATGCTTCGGCATATTTGCTTTTTTTTTTTTAACTGTGGTGGTGAAATCACCTCCTACAGCACTGGAGTCGCAGGGATCAGGCCTGTCTCTGCGAACGCTGCAGTTATGTGTGTTGTGTTTTGTAAGTGACAGTGATCGATCGATACTGCACTTGGGTGGCCTGGGCTGGACGGAGGGGCAAAACGCAGGTGCTAGCAGGTATCTGGGCTGATCCCGCTAACACTGCGTTTTTGGGAACCCTAAACTGCTGGGGACGCTAGTATAGATCTGATCAGATCAGATATTGATCTGTTCAGATACTATACCACTAAGGGAGGTGTATGCTTCACGCGTGGGTGTTAGCGTTACTGGCACTAACCTGACGCTGCCTGGGGTGTGACGCAGACACTCTCTGACGCTAAAACCTAATTGATATCACCCGCCGGGCGATCAGGGGGTTAAACCTTTATTGGGTTATATACGGCGGGTGCCCTGACACTATAAAAAGCAAACTAACTAACCAGCGTCACCCGTAACACTTATATGATGATTACTGGTGAAAGGGTTAACTAGGGGCAATTAGGGGGTTAAAACCTTTATTAGATAATATATGGGGGTACCTGACGCTATAAAAACCTGCGGCGAACCTAAAAAAAATTACTGGCTACCGATCTGCATCACCGACGCTAAGACAGCGATCAGAAAAATGATCGCTTAGCGACAGTGGTGATAGAGGGTGAAAGGGTTACCTGGGGGGCGATCAAGGGGGTTAAACCTTTATTAGATATTTTATGGGGGTACCCAACGCTATAAAAACCTGCGGCGAACCTAAAAAAAATTACTGGCTACCGATCTGCATCACCGACGCTAAGACATCGATCAGAAAAATGATCGCTTAGTGACAGTGGTGATAGGGGGTGAAAGGGTTACCTGGGGGGCGATCAAGGGGGTTAAACCTTTATTAGATCATTTATGGGGGTACCCGACGCTATAAAAACCTGCGGCGAACCAAAAAAATTACTGGGTACCGATCTGCATCACCGACGCCAAGACAGCGATCAGAAAAATGATCGCTTAGTGACAGTGGTGATAGGGGGTGAAAGGGTTACCTGGGGGGCGATCAAGGGGGTTAAACCTTTATTAGATAATTTATGGGGGTACCCGACGCTATAAAAACCTGCGGCGAACCTAAAAAAATTACTGGGTACCGATCTGCATCACCGACGCCAAGACAGCGATCAGAAAAATGATCGCTTAGTGACAGTGGTGATAGGGGGTGAAAGGGTTACCTGGGGGCGATCAAGGGGGTTAAACCTTTATTAGATAATTTATGGGGGTACCCGACGCTATAAAAACCTGCGGCGAACCAAAAAAAAAAATACTGGCTACCGATCTGCATCACCGACGCTAAGACATCGATCAGAAAAACGATCGCTTAGTGACAGTGGTGATAGGGGGTGAAAGGGTTACCTGGGGGGCGATCAAGGGGGTTAAACCTTTATTAGATAATTTATGGGGGTACCCGACGCTATAAAAACCTGCGGCGAACCTAAAAAAAATTACTGGGTACCGATCTGCATCACCGACGCCAAGACAGCGATCAGAAAAATGATCGCCAAGCGACGGCGGTGCTAGGGGGTGAAAAGGTTATCTGGGGGGTGATCAAGGGGTTAAACCTTTATTAGGGGGGGTTAGGGGGCTACACTGGACCTAAAACTAAATGTAGTGACACTTTTACAGTCACAAATGTCACTGATTGCAGTGATCAGTAAATAAATGGTCACTGCAATCAGTGACACAGTGACTGGGGACTGGGGGCTGGGGGGTGATCTGGGGGGGGCTGTGGGGTGATCTGGGGGGGCCTGGGGGGCGATTTATGTGCCTATGTGTGCTGGTGTTAGTGTAGTGTTAGTGCACTAACCTGTGTGTCTTCTCTTGTACGACGCTCGGTATATGTGAGCGCCGCACAGGAGATGACATCACTTCCTCCTGCTTTCTCGGTCTGTGTAAACATTACACAGACAGAGGGGGCATTTCTATTCGCTGGGAGCGATCGCGGGGGGGGTGGTCGGAATCGAACGGCCGCCCCCCCATCTCGGAACGCTCCCAGACGAATTCCGACCGCTCACTGTACAGAAGGGGGGTCCGATCGGACCCCCCAACTGTACAAAGGCAATCACGTATGCTCTACGTGATTGTGCCTGTCGGTGCCATTGTGCCGACGTATATATACAGTGAGCGGTCGTTAAGTGGTTAAAGAAATCTATGCATTAAGGTGAAAAACCTTTTGTGCTGCAGCACCCCCCCAGACTCCCTCTTTTTCTTACCTGAGCCCAATCGTTCCAGCGACAGGGATGAGCACAGCAGCTCCAGCCCTGTCTCGGGTCCTCATTGGATAGATTGATAGCAGCAGGACCCGTTGGTTCCCACTGCTGTCAATCAAATCCAGTGACACGTGTGCCAGGGGGAGGGGCTGAGTCCTGCTGTCTGTGTCAATGGACGCAGTAGCAGGACTCGGGAGTGCACCCGCACAAGGACATTCAGCTAATGTGGCTCTCCCTGAGAGCACTCAAGAAAAAAAGGAGCTAGATTCACCATAGGGGGACCCCAGAAAAGGAGGATTGGGGCCACTCAAGTAGATAAGTATGACATGTTTGTTATTTAAAAACAAAACAAAAAACAAAGCCTTACAATCACTCCCCCCATCAGGTTTTTCTTTGCTGTCTGTGTCCTTTTGGGAGGATTTATTTTCACTTCCTGTTCCATAGACACAACAGCAAGCAGGACGAAAATCGAAGGTGTGGTACTTTTGCATTTAGACAGTTGTCACTAAAACAATATTTTTACACTGAAAGATTTTGCCTCTGGTCCTAGTCCTTTGACAAATGGAAATTTTGAATTTTCCCCTACTTTTATCCCTGGTGCCAATGGTTATCAGGATACATACTCTTTTTGAGGTTAATTCTCCCAAACAGGGACTCCCAAACTTGGCTTTAGGTACACTTTAATAAATAGGTCTAGAAATGGATGAGCAAACCAATTTGCTTGAATGAGAATGAATAGAACTCCCACTGCAGCAGCTATTTTACAGTACTGAAGAGGAATAGCTGGTTGGATAGTAAAGCCCACTCATATTAGCAAGTTTGATTTTGACACAGATCAGCAATGGGCATTAGTTAGAAAAGTAGAGAATTATTGGATAAACTGTTTAAGCACTGTGCTTTCAGACTCATCAATATATTACCTTCTGTAAAGGCCAGCTAAAAGGGTAGTGGCATGTCACCTGCCAGACATACCACAATTCCAGTGCATTTGTCAAGTTGCCAATAGAGGAGACTGCCAGTTTGCATTTTTTTGTTGTTACACTAAGGAAACTTTTCATTCCTTCCACCATGTGTTGATGGGTGATGCCTCCCATAGCACTATTGTGTTCTGCTGGTGGGTGGGGGAGCCTTCTTGCCACACAGTACACAATGATTACTGCTAGCAGCTATAGCCGCCAGCAGTAATCACATGTAAAAAATCCAGCAGGATGGTTGTACCCAAGTCGATTGATGGATTGACTTGGGTACAATCAGCCTACCCATAGATGGATCAAATGTTGCCTGGTCCCAGCTGAACCGGCTAAATTTCGATCCATGTGTGGTTGGCTTAATGAGGTGAGGTATTGATACTATTGGATATATGGTGGAATTCAATCATCTATTACAGGGGCTGATGTGCAGTAAAGGTGTCATATATATGGACCTTGTTCTGCTTTCGGGCTACTGCCTCTCTCAGAGAACACTCAGTCAGGGTTGCCAACTTTCAGTAAATATACAAACAGTTTGTAAAATCTGTACTTTTTGCATCTGTCCTTGAATGTCCATTGCGGACATGTAGGCTGCATGTCCGTAACTGACATTGATGGACAGATGAAACAATTATGGATTTTACAAACTGTTTATAAATTTACTGAAAGTTGGCAACCCTGCACTCAGTGGATGGAAAAACTCTGTGGTAGGTATTGAGGAGCGCCCAATACAAAAGTTTCATGACACAAAGTCTTTGATACCTTTGTTCAAAAAATACTTCAATTTGACCTTTTGTGTCATGAATGTTTGTACTGGGCGTTCCTCAATACCTACCCCAAATATGAGAGATCTAATTGGATCATATCTAACTCTTTAGGTTTTTTGTTCTTTATAAAGCTTCCATTTTTTTAAATGAAAATAACAAAAGTGTCATACTTACCTGCTCTATGCAATGGCTTTGCACAGAGCAGCCCCGATCCTCCTCTTCTCGGGTCCTGCCTAAGGCCTGCCTAAGCAGTCTGTTTAAACCAATTTTACACTAGCTTTGATAAGGTAAGCCGATAGTGTTAAGCTAGCCATACCTGGATCAAAATTCCGATCCATGTATGGATCTGTACAACCACCCTCTTTGTTTGTTTTTTTAAGCGATTGGTGCTATGGTTGGCAGCACTGATTATTGTTTAATGACGACAGGAAAGTCTTCCCACTGTGAGAACACAATATCTCAGGGGAAGTGATTTCCCAATCCACCTCAAATGTGTGGATGGGGGAATCTGCATTTTTTTTGGGTTCAACCCACTGGTTGAACCCAAAAAAAAAAGGCATAAAGTATGGTCTGCTTACATCCTACTGAAGAAATTTGAAGATTATGTATGACAAAGTTTGACAAAAATGAATTATTCTTGAAACTGGCTATAGAAAAATGAAAATTTTCTGTGGTTTTCTACAGCCAGACATTTTTTTAGTAAGGACCCTTAGAGATCCTTGTCAATCTGCCAAAAAGCAAACCACATTTCTGAGAACTGTTACGTAAAAGCCAAGTATAAATGGAGCGTATAAGATATGTATTTCTTTTGATGGCTGTAACCAATGTATTCATATGATTTTTTTAAGGGCCAACCCTTACATACATCCGAACAAGTTCAGTGAACTAAAATCAGGTTTTTCTTACTTTGACAGCTAGCAAAAAGCGTTATATAAAGCTTGCTGGTGTCGTTGTCATAAAATCAATGGCAGAAGCATAATCAGAAGTAGCTCAAAGATGAACTTTCATGCTCAGTTAAACCAGAGAAACATAGTGTTTTAAACAAAAGCCAATTTGCTCTCTATGGAAAGTCATCTTGTGGCGTCTCTTAATAAGAAACGATTGCAGATCAATGTTTTTAAATGAAAAAGTTCTCCCTAGCCAAAGCTAGACTCCTAGCATTGCTCTTTCCCATATTTAGCACATCCATAATTCCTACAAACATGAGTTAAAACACGCTCAAAAAAAGGATATACTGCAGTACTAACACACAAACATACTTAATTTCTGTTTTTCATAAAGTCTGCATAAAAATTCATTTTGGCACACAAATTTCCAAGCACCAATAATTTGGTGCTCATGAAAAGGGAGAAACGAGAAAGGTGTTGCTGTAGGACATTTTTTTATATCACTGTGACAGTGTTTATTACTATAATAGCATCCTATTTTTCACCATGATAATAATCAAAGGGGCTAATTTTAGGGGTTAGGCCCCTTTCACACTGGGGCGGTTTGCAGGCGCTATTTTGCTAAAAATAGCGCCTGCAAACCGAGCCTAAACAGCGGCTCCTTTCTCTCCAATGTGAAAGCCCTGAGGGCTTTCACACTGGAGCGGTGCGCTAGCAGGACGGTAAAAAAAGTCCTGCTAGCCGCATCTTTGGAGCAGTGAGAGGAGCGGTGTGTTTACCGCTCCTCCACCACTCCTTCCCATTGAAATGCATGGGATACCGCGGTAATACCGCCCGCAAACCGCGGTTTGCGGGTGGTATTAACCCTTTATTGGCCGCTAGCGGGGGTTAAAACCGCACCGCTAGCGGCCGAATAGCTCAACAATCCCGACGGTATAGCGCCGCTAAAAATAGCGGCGCTATACCGCCACCGCCCCCACCGCCCCAGTGTGAAACCAGCCTTAATGTTAAGAGTTGGCATAGGGGTTATGCTAAGGTTTAGGGTCATTAAGTGACTATTACTTTTTAAGGTGTGATATATTATTTCTGTAGATGTGATTTATGTACAAGTCATGTAGTAAAACTTTTGTGTCAAACAATAATGCGAAAAAAAACAAAACCAAAAGCAAACATGCTGTTTAAAAATGAATGCACTGACTAAATATAAGGCTTTTGCGGTGTATGAATGATGTTATTCTTGAATTATTGTCATGTAAAAAAAGTTGATCAATAGGGATGATTTGTTTTACATGCACATCTGTTTTTCACTTGTATGTGGTCTGATAATGCATGCATATGATGCAAGAAGGACAGAGATGAAGTGTAAAATTTGTAGAGGAGGTGCTAGGGTTGCTCTTTAACCACCTGCCTACCGGGCATGAAAACCCCCTTCCTGCCCAAGCCATTTTTCAGCTTTCAGCGCTGTCACACTTTGAATGACAATTGCGCGGTCGTGCGACGTGGCTCCCAAACTAAATTTGCGTCCTTTTTCCCCCATAAATAGAGCTTTCTTTTGCTGGTATTTGATCACCTCTGTGGTTTTAATTTTTTGCGCTATAAACAAAAGAAGAGCATCAAGTTTGAAAAAAAACACAATATTTTTTACTTTTTGCTATAAAAAATATAAATCTTTTAAATTTTTTAAAAAAATGTTCCTCAGTTTAGGCTGATACGTATTCTTCTACATATTTTTGGTAAAAAAGAAAAACGCAATAAGCGTATATTGATTGGTTTGCGCAAAAGTTATAGCGTCTACAAAATAGGATATAGATTTATAGCATTTATTTTTTTTTACTAGTAATGGCGGCGATCTGCGATTTTTATTGTGACTACGATATTGTGGCGGACACATCGGACACTTTTGACACATTTTTGGGACCATTCACATTTATACAGCGATCCCTGCTATAAAAATGCATTGATTACTGTATAAATGTGACTGGCAGGGAAGGGGTTAACACTAGGGGGCGAGGAAGGTGTTAAATGTGTTTCCTAGATGTGTTCTAACTGTGGGGGGGAGGGGACTGACTGGGGGAGGTGACCGATGGTTGTCCCTATGTTCAAGGGACACACCATCGGTCTCCTCTCCCTGACAGGACGTGGATCTGTGTGCGCCCCCTAGCTGCTTTTAAAGGCAGGACGTCATATGACGTCCTGTCAGAACAAGAGAGTCTTCCGCCCGCCGTCATTTGACGGTGGGCGGTAGACAAGTGGTTAATATAGAGCTGCTGTTATCTTGGGTTAGTGTAGATCCTTATGTGTAACCAGTGAGTGATGTGGTTACCTTGGAGTCTAAAGCCTCGTACACACGGTCGGACTTCCATCGGACTTTTCCGTGGATTTTTCTCCGAACGGAGTTGGCCGGGCACACCCATAGCATACACACCACAGGACTTTTCTGCAAACTTTCCCAAAACTTTTTGCAACATCACATGTTTTTTCTGCTCTTTTCTGCTCTTTACCGCCACCCTTTGGTCAACTTCTGCTATTGTTGGTTGATTTTAACATTAGTTGTTTTGTCCATCGGACAAAAGTCCTATGGTTTTCTGTACACACGATCGGACTTTGCTCCATCGGACTTTTGTTGGGCAAAAGTTTGTCCGTTTGCAGACCCAACTTTTGTCCGATGAAAACAAAACCAAACGAAAAAAAAGTTTGTCCGATGGAGCGTACACACGGTCGGATTGTTGGTCCAACTTGCTTAAAACGAAGTTTGTTGGGCAAAAGTCCGACCGTTGTTGGGCAAAAGTCCGATGGAAGTCCGACCGTGTGTACGAGGCTTTAGAGGAAGAATGAGTTGTTCTGCATTATGCTCTCAAATCATAACCCTCAGGTTTCCCTCAAGGGTGACAATTGCCATACATGACAAAGGGGTTACATCGAGAACAATATAGTAGTATGTAAACTGGCCAGGACAGCCGAAGGATAAAATCATCATTTAGGTTCAAGAAAAAGCAGCGATCAACAGATTTACAGAACAAGCATAGCTGCGGTTAGGAAGCACAATCCAAAAGGCTGTCCAAGATCTTAATCAGACAGATAGCAGTAACAGCAAAAACAGAATACCAAAGTGCTACAAAGAAACAGGAGGAATCTTCAATCTCAGGCACTATCCAAGTGCAGCAAGCAAAATTTCTGCCTGAGTCACATTCTCAATTTAAACAAGTAGGTGCCACCAATGTGTACCTAGGAGACACATGTCCAATCTGATGAGAAAGGTACAATAAATTATCTGGCATCTATCTGTAGAAGATTGTTTCCCTATATTGTTTCTAATGTAGGTTCATATCACTGAGAATATCCAACATAATTATGCATATAAAAACTCACAGTATGTTGTTTTGTTCACAATGGCAAAATAGATAGATAGGAGAAATAGTGGTTTATTGTTTTCCCTCAAATTGTACGATATTGGTTGACTATACTGTGATTGATATGAAATATCACTTGAATCTTATGACTCATGAGAAATCTTGATTATTACATTTACAAATTGTGAAATGAAAGAGATCAATAACTACTAAAATCTTGATTCCAAAGTATTGGAAAGTACAATCTCCACCAGTTGGGGTGTGATCCTTCAAGGTAGGGATTTGTATGTTTGAAGAGATAAGGGTACTAGAAGAGCTGACTATCAGACTTTTTTAACATTTGGGCTTCTACAAATTACTGTAGCTCAATATTGTTTATCATAAGCTACCAGTTTCAAGTGCGACTGATAGTCATATATAATCAGTCCATCTTTTAGGCACAATTTTATTAATAAAGGACATAAAGTGTTTGTAAAGGCACAAGGTTTTTTACCTTCACGCATTCTATGCATAATGGTAAAAAACCCTTTGTATGCAGCAGCACCCCCAATGCTGCCCCCTCTCGATTTAGCTATGTCCACGAGAGCCTTACCTCTCTGGGGACTCCCACTCCTGATCGTCTTTTGGCAATAGCGGGAGCCCGCTGCTGTCAATCACAGCCAGTGAGCCAATTTAGGAGATAGAGGAGATGAGGGCGAGCCGCGGCTCCGTGTGTGAATGAAGCTACGGGTTGGGAGCGCATCTGCTTGGGAGTCCCCACAGCAAGCTGCTTGCTGTGGGGGCACCCGGCAGGAGGGAGAAGCCAGGAGCGCCAGCAAGGGACCCAAGAAGAGGATCCGGGCTGCTCTGTGTAAAACCACTGCACTGAGCAAGTAAGTACTGTATAACATGTTTGTCATTTAATAAAAAAAAACAAAAAAACAAGACTTTTATATGGCTTTAAAGTAAGATTAAAGACAGGTCTCCCTTCCTCTTTCTCCCAGACCATTTTTGCTGCACCCCCTTCTGACCAATGTTTAAGTCACATTGGCCTGTATTGTTTTTCTAACTGTCTGTATACCCAGGTAAAACGTTTATTGCCAATGCTATAGCAGTTAGCAGTTAATATGGTACTAAGCTTATCCATACTATAACAATATTTTTAGCATTAAATCATCCAACTTGATTGTATTCAGTATATTTAGCACTTCAGCCCCGGACCATTTTGGCTGGTTAAAGACCAGGCCACTTTTTGCGATTCGGCACTGCGTCGCTTTAACTGACAATTGCGCGGTCGTGCGACGTGGCTCCCAAACAAAATTGACGTCCTTTTTTTTCCCACAAATAGAGCTTTCTTTTGGTGGTATTTGATCACCTCTGCGGTTTTTATTTTTTGCACTATAAACAAAAATAGAGCGACAATTTTAAAAAAAATGCAATATTTTTAACTTTTTGCTATAATAAATATCCTCAAAAAATATTAAAAAAATATATTTTTTCCTTAGTTTGGGCCGATACGTATTCTTCTACATATTTTTGGTCAAAAAAATTGCAATAAGCGTTTATTGATTGGTTTGCGCAAAAGTTATAGCGTCTACAAAATAGGGGACTATTTTATGGCATTTTTATTAATATTTTTTTTTACTAGTAATGGCGGTGATCAGTGATTTTTTTTCCTGACTGCGACATTATGGCAGACACATCGGACACTTTTGACACCATTTTGGGACCATTGTCATTTTTACAGCGATCAGTGCTATAAAAATGCACTGATTACTGTGAAAATGACACTGGCAGTAAAGGGGTTAACCTGTAGGGGCGCTGAAGGGGTTAAGTGTGATCTAATGAGTGATTCTTACTGTGTGGGGGTGTGGCTTAGCGTGTGACGTCACTGATCGTCGTTCCCTATGACAGGGAACAGACGATCAGTGACACTGTTCTCCATGTTGTTGATTATTATTTATGGTAACAAGAAAGTTTAATTTAGGAACTAAGTGAAAATGAAACTGCTGCAATCATGATACAAATGTTTTATTTATTTTAGACACCTCGACTCTATATTGAAGCTGCCAACAATAGTAACCATGTCCACCTCTACTGTGCTTTTCTGGATTTCAGGTTAGTGATTACTTATACATTTAGATGCCATTCAAATAAATGTTTGCTTATAGGAATATGGAAGCTGTCATTATGGCCACCTTTGAAAAAAATGCTGGGTCCCTGGTTGTTATGTCGACTCTCTGGCATCCATAATTTTAAGTCAGATATCTTTATCTACCTAATTGTATTATGGTAGATTAGTGATATAAATCTACACAGGTTCTATTTGCCTAGGGTTTCATGAATCTTGTTCAAAGATAGAGGCAAATCCCACTGAAGACTATGAAGGGGAAAAGAGCACAGGCTGGGGCTTTACTACAAGAATTAAGATGCTGCAGAGAGAATACAGCAGTCATGGGCGTCAGCTCCATAGGGCAAGGGGGGTGGTTTGCCCCCCCCTGGAATCGAGAAGGTGTTGGCCAAATTGGCAGTGTTCTACATCCTCCACTGCCCTTACACCCACTTCCAGCCCCGCTGGACCTGCTGAAGGTGAGTAGGAAGGAGAGCCGGGCTGTGTGTGCGGTATGGAGGGAGGAGGAGATGTCCTACAACACGTGTGTGTGTGTGACTGCAGAGACATGACGTCATAGGACACGTCATACATATGGTCAGTGTGGTCAGTGTGCAGTGTAGTGGTCAGTAGTCAGTGTGTAGTGTAGTGGTCAGAGTGTAGTGTGTGTAGTGTCCAGAGGTGCAGGGTGCTGCTGTGTAAGGTAAAGGGGTGCAGGGTGCTGTGTAATGTAAAGGGGTCCAGTGATGCAGGGTGCTGTGTAATGTAAAGGGGTGCAGGGTGCTGTGTAATGTAAAGGGGTCCAGTGATGCAGGATGCTGTGTAATGTAAAGGGGTCCAGTGATGCAGGGTGCAGTGTAATGTAAAGGGGTCCAGTGATGCAGGGTGCTGTGTAATGTAAAGGGGGTCAGTTATGCAGTGTGCTGTGTAATGTAAAGGGGTCCAGTTATGCAGGGTGCTGTGTAATGTAAAGGGGTCCAGTGATGCAGGGTGCTGTGTAATGTAAAGGGGTCCAGTGATGCAGGGTGCTGTGTAATGTAAAGGGGTCCAGTGATGCAGGGTGCTGTGTAATGTAAAGAGGTCCAGTGATGCAGGGTGCTGTGTAATGTAAAGGGGTCCAGAGGTGCAGTTGTGGAGAGGGGGTACACAGTAGTGACAAAGAGATATTTAAAGATGCAGGGGGCACAGTGGGGTGTTTTTGCATTTTAACGTGGGGGGGTCGCTTTTAACCCCCGCTAGCGGTCGAAGAAAGGGTAAAATGCGACTGTGTATCGCCGCTGCTGAAGCGGCCCCCCTTAAAACATTTCAGCGGACGCCCATGACAGCAGTGTACAATTGGCCAGCAGCAGAACAGTTTTAATCAGGAATAATAGACCTAATTGGTTTATGCCTAACTTTTATTTTATCAACATAAAATAAAAACCAATACAATTTTTTTTACACAAAGTTGGCAAATAATAAGATGCTTCTAACACACAGCATGGGAATACTTAGAATTGCACCCCTAAATGAATTCTGCTACTCTTCTCGAGTGTAGCTAAACCACATGCGTGCAACTTTTTCACAGCCAAACCACATAGAGAGGCCTATAATCCAATGCGCACCTTCAAGCTTTCTAGGGGTATAAATTACACATCTACCGTATTTATCGGCGTATAACTCGCACAGGCATATAACACGCACCCTAACTTTAAGAGGGAGGTTTCAGGAAAAAAACTTTTCACAGCCCCCTGCGTATAACACGCAGGTGCAGTTAATCCTCTATTTTCAGGGTAGAAAAGTGAGTGTTATACGCCAATAAATACAGTAATTCTCCTTACTAACTATCACAGGCCCTGGAGTATCAGGACAGTGGAACCACTTGCGAAATGACAAATTTTGGAGAGTAAACACCCCAAGGTATTTTTTAGGAGGCATGATGAGTCTTTTAAATACTCTTTTGCCACAATTTTATGGAAATTGTGGAAGGAATATTTTTTTAGACACGTTTTCAATTTGATAAGATATTTCTAACACATAGCATGTGCATACTTAAAATTACAGCCCAAAACACATTCTACTACTCTTCCTGAGTAGGGCAATACCACATATATGAGACTCTCAGTGTCTGGACTGACTATGTACCAGACCTTGTATCTTAAGTATCACACACATCAGCCAATTGTGTCAAAACCAATGTAATGGTCACCTCTATACAAGTGATCAGGGAATATAGCTTAATTTAGCATTATCTATTGCAGTTCCAATTCCTATAAGCCAAGCAAGCCTAGCTGGTATGTGGCTGCCCCCATAAATGCCATGTTCACTGGCCAGGAAGCAGTTGTCCATAGAGGATTGCTGGGACTGGTGTCTCGCAGGAATGTAGTCAGCTAGATGTGCAGATAGGTCAGTTCAGTCTGGAGTAGTGACATGGTCAGCAAACAGGCAAAGGATTATTTCAGACAGCAGGCAGAAATGTGACCAATAAACAGGCCAGAGTTAGTACAGTCAGCAGGCAGAGGCAACACTGCACTGGTGTGGTGGTGATCAGGAACACTAATGCTGGCTGCACTGGTCTGGTGACAGTAGGACTTGTGTAGCGCATTCCGGAACACTGCTTCTGACTTACATTGGTCTGGTGACACTGGGATTGGTGTGGTGACAATCAGGAGGGACACTGTTGCTGGCTTACACTAGTGTGGTGGCACTGCAACTGGTGTGGCAGTGCTAAAGAACACTGTTGCTGGCGTACACTGTTCTGGTGACACTGGGACTGGTGTGGTGGTTATCAGGGACACTGTAATTGATGTGGCAGTGATAAGGGACACTGTATCTGGTGTGGCAGTGATCAGGGACAATATGACTGGTGTAGCAGTAATCAGGGACACAGTAACTGGTATGGTGGTGATTAGAGACAATATGACTGGTGTGGTGGTGATAAGGGACAATATGACTGGTGTGGTGTGATCACAGACACTCAGGGACACTGTAACTGGTGTGGCGGTGAAGGAACATATACTGGTGACATACTGGTAACAGTATGTTATAAAAAATAAAAAAATATTTGTACATACTGTCATCATAGCAGTAAAATGTCACTTTTTTTTTTTTTTTTTACACTGTAAAAGCAATCATTTTTGTGACTCTCTCAGACTGCATTCCTGCAGCCATTGAGTACTACTGTGATAGTTGTGATTGGCCACAGCTATCACGTGTTAAAGGGCTGCTGTGATAAGCCCTGTACTATGTGATCGCTGTGACCAACCACAAATATCACAGTAGTAAACAATAGCATTATGAATGACAGCCATTGTTTACTACTGTTCACGTGATTTCTGTGATTGGTCACAGTGATCACATAATTGTCAGGTCTGCCAGGAGATTCCAACCATCACTCTGGTTTCCTGACCTGTAGTCTTGTTCTCCCAGTATCAGGTGGAAAGACAGTTGCGATCCTGCAGCCAGTATTAAGGGGCCACAATAGATGGTGCAAACAACCTAACAAGGAACCACCAGCAAAGAACTCACAGTTAGTAGAGGCCTAAGACAGGAACCAGGTGGGAGAAACGACAATCCTAAACGATCCAAGTCAGCGGACCAAGGCAGAAGTACACAGGGGTCAACCAGAAGGCGGCATCGGGAACAGGCAGGGCCTGGTACAATGTTCAGTGATCTCCAGAGAGCAAGCACAAGTGGTCAATGTGGAAGAACATACAGTTACATCCACCCGCATCGAGACTGCTCCCATCCAGCTCTATATATAAATTGGCCCAGATAGGAGGTAATTAGTTAAATACTGAGATGTGTAGATTAGTCACTAGATGGAGCCCTCACTGTCAAGTGATCTGTCTCTCTCTTAGCAACTGTTGAGAAATATTACGAGCCACATAAACAGTGCATTGTTTGCATTTGCAACCCATATGTGTGACAAAGAACAGTAAAACATAAACATTGTGGTTAATTTTTTAAAGGATTAGAGCATTTTCGCTTAGCATTGTTGACTTTGCTAAGTGAACATGTACGTAGATTAATAAATACAGCAAAACTGTGTTCACTTCAGCTTTCCAATCATGTAAAAGCCCAAACCCTGTTATTTATTTAACCTTTGCTGAAAGTGTACAGAGCCTTATTTACTCTTAGGTGAATAGTCTCTAATTAAAATTAACATAATTGTGTAGCATTATATAGAATAAATTAAGTCAGTGCTAAACACCCCAATTATATATATAGCTGCTAGCAAAAAAAGTCAATATACTCAATCCTTCTTGGGATAAATAAACTTAACATGCAGCGCTATTCAATATCGCAAGTGAATTATAGTGGTGAAAAGTTCATATAGTGCAGTCCAAAATAAACAATTTGTCCAAAATAAAAAATTGTTAATTTTGGACTGCACTATATGAACTTTTCACCACTATAATTTACTTGCGATTTGATATTGCATAGCGCTGCATGTTATGTTTATTTAATTGTTTAGCACTGCAACTTTTAAAGCAGAGCCTAAATATGTCCTACACAGATATGCCTGCCTTTAAGTACATATATAACAGGATTTTTAAAACATTAACACCTAACATTAACCCATATTCATCTTAGAGCTAGCTGATCTTTTTTACATGCTTATCTAAAACATATAAATCTCCTGTAATACTGTAAAAAAGAGTAGCATTTAACATTTTTTGAATGAACACATTTTTAACAGTGAATATGTTTTTTATTCAGAAAAATCCAAAATCGAAATTTAAAAGCAAGCACTTCTTAACCACTTCAGCCCCGGGAAGGATTTGCTCCCTTCCTGACCAGGCCATTTTTTGCAATTCGGCACTGCGTCGCTTTAACTGACAATTGCACGGTCGTGCGACGTTGTACCCACACAAAATTTATGTCCTTTTTCCCCACAAATAGAGCTTTCTTTTGGTGGTATTTGATCACGTCTGCGTATATTGATTGGTTTGCACAAAAGTTATAGCATCTACAAAATAGGGGATTGATTTATGTAATTTGTATTATTATTATTTTTTACTAGTAATGGCAGCGATCTGCGATTTTTATCAGGACTGCGACATTGCGGCGGACAAATCGGACACTTTTGACACTATTTTGGGACCATTGACATTTATACAGCGATCAGAGCTAAAAATAGCCATTGATTACTGTATAAATGTCCCTGGCAGGGAAGGAGTTAACACTAGGGGGCGATCAAGGGGTTAAATGTGTTCCCTAGGTGTGTTCTAACTGTAGGGGGGATGGGACTGACTGACTTAGTATGAACACATGATCTCTCTCCTCTCCCCTGAGAGAACTGGGATTTGTGTGTTTACACACACAGATCCCAGTTCTCGCTCTGTCACAAGCGATCGTGGGTGCCCGGTGCTCATCGCGCCCGCCGGGCATGCGCATCGCATTGGGGGACACGAGCCTACTGTGAGGTCTTAAAGAAGCGACGTACAGCTACGCAATTTGCCCAGCCATGCCACCCTGCCACAGTATAACTGTGACGGCTGGTGGACTAGTGGTTAAAGGACTTTCGAACGCCATTCATCAAGTCATCAAATGCGCTGATGAGAAATTCCGTGCAAATGTTCTTACAAATAGTCGTACGAATGCTCATTTGAGAATCTACTAGTGTATGGCCATCTTTACATAAAGCCATATATTGCGGCTCCAATGTCTACTCATGCTTGCCCTTACATTGTTCATCCTCCCCAACATGAGAAAATATTTCACAGTTAAGAGGGCAGACAAACAAAATGGGCTTTAGCAATGAAAAATTTAAAACAGCTCACTAGCCAGCCTGCAAGTACCTAGGTTAACTTTTACATCAACTACTGTATCCCTGTTAAGCCCCTTTAATCCTTGGTGTAGGCTTCATGTGGTCTGAGATTTGTTTGGTGAGAGGAATATGCTGGATGTCTGCCTGGAGGACAGCGACAGTCAGGGCCGCTGATAGGGCAGTACAACCAGCCCTACTGTACCGGCCCCGCTCAGCAGGGGGGCCCGGACAACTTTATTCTTCAGCTTTGGTGAAACCACTTTGCCCAGGTGAAAGCATTAATAATGCTCCTAGGCTTGCTGTAACATTAATCTATTTTACCTGGGCCCCATCAGCATAGCAGAGGGGCCAAGGAGGTGATTAGTTGAGAGGGACTATTTTTTAAATTTTCGGGCATCTAAAGCCGGCACCGCACTTTTTTAAACTTCCTGCTGGCCGCGGCTGATGACAGCTGATCTCTGGCGGAGTGATTTACCTCTCCTCCCTCAGTAACTGAGGAGCGCAGAGGACGGGCTATATCTAGGCGATAGGAGATGAGCGAGAAGTGGTTGAGAGCGCAGGCAGCACAGAGATCCCGATGCACGGGCAGGCTCACGTTTCCTGGAAGGTACAGAAACACACAAACATACAGAGAGGCATACAACTTCTGTACTGTGTGATCATCATGATAATGATGATGATCACATAAGCATAGCGAGATGCTGTTAGGTCTTGTTTACTTTTGTGTTTGGGGGGGGGGGGGGAGGCAGTAAAAATGTGCAGCTCAGCCACAGTTTTACCATCTTCCAACTCCCCCTTTATGCTGCAAAGACACTACTGCCATAGTGCGGCAGTAGTGACGGGATGTTGTGTAAAACACCCTGCAGGTGTACTACGGAAGTAGTGCCTTTGCTGCATAAGGGGGAGAGGTTGGGGATAGTAAAACTGTGGCTCAGCTGCATATTTTTACTGCCTCCCCCCAGCCAAACACAAAAGTTATCAAGACAACAGTTAGCATATCACTGTGCACTGCCAATCATAAGTGGAGGCATTACCCACAGCCACACATATACATGGATAAATGTATACATGTGGCTGTGAAGCAGGGAATGACTTGACCACTAATGATTGGCAGGGCACGACGGCGGGCGCAGGGGGCCCTGTCAGGTAGGCTGTACGGGGCCCCGTCAGGTAGGCTGTACGGTGCCCCATTATTTCTAACAGCAGCCCTGGCGACAGTTATATAAAAACAAGCACTATCTGGCCCACTTTTAACCAAAGGGTCAGAGGTTCTGGTGAGTTCTCATTTTGTGTGGGGCACATCCTGTAATGGAATATTGCACTAAGCACTTTGGTGGAGAATGGTTTGGTTTGGTACCTGGCGTCAAGCACTGAAGAAAGAAATGTGTTATAACACAATATATTTATTGTAGACGTGTGCACTTTGTTTCTATTCTTGTATGGGGAACATATGTGATATTTGTCACTGGGAAAAGATTTATTATGTGTTTATTTATATTGGTTCAACCATTTATGGTTGGTTGTACTTGGCATTCATTTACAAACAAAATCACTTAATTTAGGCAACATACAGTGCTTTGACTCTCCAAGCTGAGCCCCTGACCTTTTCATTGAACTGTTAAATGCAAGAGGCTCAGCAGGCAGTATAATGGGTTGAGTGAAATAAGTTTTCACGGGAATTATATGCTGTGAAGTTTTTTGAAAGTTACTTTTTGAAAAATGTATTTCTAAAGCATTCTTATTTTTCTTGTTTCTTCTTAAAAGTCATTCAGTGCGTCTGACTGTGAAATATTATAGGATGCTTCACAAGTAACACAGATTTTTTAATTCCATAAACGTCAATGTCCTGAAAACAACATAACACCTGCAGGCACTGTTATGTTTCTATTTTTAATGATGTAAGATTGTGGAATTCTGTCTTTCATTCTAATATATGTTAGGTGCTAAGGAAGTTTGAGGTGTTTTTCATTCATATTCTGTTGACAGTTTGCAGCATTCTTGGCAGTATCATTTAATAATTTAAAGCTCAATCTAAGAAGATACGGCCCTACATTGCCCAATCATCTTTTTCTGATTGTTCTTAATTAATTAAATCTGATTATTTGGTATGTTTTACCACTCATCTTCATTTTAATTTTTCCATTACCTTTTTACATAAGTCAAAATATAGTTTTTCCACATGCCTGTAATACACAAATGTTAGCTTACATTACTTTCACGTTGTGTAGATCAAATAATGATACATGGAAATTAAAGTTAAAGTAATTTTGACACAAATTTTCCAGTTTCAACACATGTTCCCTTATAACAGCCTAACGGGAATAGCAGCCCGTTCTCTATTCACCAGTATTTGCACGCATTAGCAATTCCAATAATATGGCACATCATTTCGGTGTCGAATAAAACTCTTCTACTAAGTGATGTGTTTGCACAGCCATCATTTTTATTGTGTTTATTTCCCAGTTGGTTTTGCTAACGTGTATAAGAGGCTGCTAGGGGCAATGAAATGAAAAAGACGCTTATGCCCTTTATTTTCTTTGGTGAAAGTGCATGCAAATTTGCTAGCACCTAGCAGAGTGAACAACAGCCACATATAGATGGTAGAGAAAATGTACAGATAGCAGGGGTTAGGGAAGACCAGGAGCAAGTGGCCATATCAACTAGGGGTGAGCTGCCAGTTCGGTCCGAACCACAGTTCAGACTAAATTTTGCTTGTTCAGCGATTCAGCAGCAGGATATAAACAAAGGGATGGTGATTGTGTAAAAATGTTTGTGGTGCCCCCCAGTATTCATACCTGACTCTTCAGGTCTGGTATAGCTTTTAAGGGGGAACCCCACACAAAGGTGAGGTCCCCCCCAAAATCCATGCCAGACCCTCATCCAAGCACGCAGCCTGGCTAGTCAGGAAAGGGGGTGACAAGCATGCAATTCCCTCAAATCCAAAACCAGGCCACATTCCCTCAATATAGGCTGTACCTTGCTAGAAGGGACCCCCCTGAAAAAGCATCTTGTTCCCATGTTGATGAGGACAAGGGCTTCTTCCCCACAACCCTGGTCCAATGGTTGTGGTGGTCTCTGGGCAGGGGGCTTATCAGAATCTGGAAGCCCCCTTTATAAATAAGTGGGCCCACAGATACTATCTTATATAAATGAATTAGAAAGGGATAAAAACTACCCCTACTCATGTATACAAAAAAGTGAAAAGTAAATAAATGCATGTTTACAAAATTGGATGTAAAGCTGCTGGGAGCTGTCTTTTTCTGGCAATTTCAGCTGCATTTTTATTTTCTTTGTAAAATATAGTTTTGCCATAGTAGGTAGTAAGGATGAGCTGCACACAGTTAAAGTGTATTTGTAAAATCAAAAGTGCTAATTTTAGGGTTGAAAATGTTTTTATTGATAACATAAACAGCAAGACAATAATATGAAAGATATATCAAGTAATATAAAGTGGCAACGAGCGGGCCAAATGGCTATCGCCTACAGCGGCGCACGTGCCCTAAATCAGCATAAACAGAAATACAAAGTATATCGAACAATGAATATTCCGGGGAGAGAAAAGAGAGGAAGGAAAAAGAAAGGAGAAGGAAGGAAAAGGAAAGAAGAGGTTGGCAGAGGAGGAGGGGAGGAGAGGGAAAAGAGAAAGGGAATCTGCTGGGGAAGTATGGACTAAGCATAATATTGGATTCAACTTATGAGAGTCATCATCATACATGGAGAACAATTCAAGGCAGAGGTTGAGCTGAACCAGAGGGGGTGGAAGGCATAGCAGCCAGGGTATCGGATGAGGAGAAGCGCAGCCAGACAGTCCACAGGACCTTATGTTTGTCATAGGTATTATTGTCAAGTGCCAGCATCTCCTCCATTTTAATAATATCGTTCATGGTGGAAACCCAGAGGGACAATGGAGGAGTTGTGGCGGTTTTCCAGAAAAGCAGGATAAGTTGCCGGGCCGCAGACAGGAAGAAACGGAGGAGACATCGTTTCAGAGAGGCTACCGAGCCCGGCAACATAGAAAGGAGGGCGATCTCTGGGGTTTGTTGTACAGAGTCCTCATAAATAACATTGTAGACCTGAAATACCTGGTTCCAGAAGGGTCGAATCCATTCACACTCCCACCAGACGTGAAGATACGTGCCCATGGCTGCATTGCATCGCCAGCAGGTGGGCGGGGTAGATGGGAAAATTTTATGCAGTGTAGAGAGGTCCCTGTACCATCTGGAAAGAATTTTGAAATTCTTCTCCTGTGAGTAACAGGAGATAGAGGATTTGTGTGCCAATCCGCTCTGGAGAGGGTTTTTCCCAAGTCTGCCGACCACATCCTGGTGTAAGGATGTAGGTAATCCTGTGTAAGGACTTGTATTAAGCTATAGATGGAGGAGAGTAGATGTCTGGGCAAATCGTGGAGGGAGCATAAACGTTCAAATTCTGAGAGCGGGTGATGTATTTGGGAGGAAAGATACAGGTGTTTTTTAAGGATGCCAAATCGAGGGCGGTGAGCCAGTCGCGTGTGTCCACAGGAACGATCGGGGTCCCCGCTTCCGGGTGGATAAAAGTCTAGGCCTGAGGCCAGGGGGAGCGGTGAAACGATCCCAAGGTAGGGACCCCAATGCCCTGGGGAAAGGAATGGTATTAGTAAGGGTGCACATGTTTTGTAGAATCGGGGGGTGTATCCATCCGGACCCAGACATTTGCTCAATTTAAGTCCCTTGATGGCACCTAGAATTTCCGGCGCCATCAGGGGCTTGTCCAGGTCGGAAGACTCTTGGGGGTCAATCGTGGGCAGGGCAGTTTCCTCTATATATGCCTGCATGGAATCCATTGAAGTGGACGCACGATTGAGATTATACAACCGGGAATAGAAGTCCCTAAACGAAGAGGAAATTCCTTGCGTATTAAAGACTTTGTACTGGTCTGGTTTAGTGATAAAGGGAATAGAGTGACGAAGTGGTCTAGGATGGATAACCCGGGCCAGGTGCTGACCACACTTATTGGCCACAGAATAATGAAAATTGCAGGCACGATCTCGGGCTATCAGGGAGTGGGAGTCTAGTAATTGAAGGAGGTCGCGTCAGGCATTGGAAAATGTCACAAAAGTGGAAGGCTCTAATGTTTGTTTATGAAGGGATTCTAGTTCTGAAATGGTGGTCAAGAGGCGTCTGATGTTATCCGATCTAATCTTTTTTAGACGAGAGCCATTCTGTATGAGTATGCCTCGGACCACACATTTCAGAGCTTCCCATTGGATAAGTGGAGAAGTAGTGTCAGAGGAGTGATCAGATGCGAAGTGTTGGATCGCCTTAGTGACTTCGGCGCTACACACCGAGTCCCGAAGAAGGTTGTCATTAAGGCGCCAGGAAGCGCCCCTTCGGGATGGTGGCGGGCAGGCAAAGGACAGGTAGACAGGGGAATGGTCAGACCACAGGGCATGACACAAAGAAAAACCAACGAACATCGTGCAAACAGTAAGTGAGGGTTCACAGGTAGGGTTGAGCGAACCCGAACTGTAAAGTTCGGGTTCGTACCGGACTTTTGGGTTTTTGGTACCTGGACCTGAACCCGACCAATTTACTGTATGTTCGGGTTCGGTGTTTGGCAATGTAATGGCGCGCTGCAGGGCAGCCAATCAACATTCGTTTAACTTGTGTGCCCATAGAAGCCATCACAGCCATGCCTACTAATGGCATGGCTATGATTGGCCAGTGCAGCATGTGACCCAGCCTCTATATAAGCTAGAGGCACATAGCACAGCACATCA
Source organism: Rana muscosa (assembly GCA_029206835.1). Classification (NCBI taxonomy): domain Eukaryota; kingdom Metazoa; phylum Chordata; class Amphibia; order Anura; family Ranidae; genus Rana; species Rana muscosa. The sequence continues at coordinate 927,776,753 of CM055116.1, read as the reverse complement.
CTCTGCTTTAGATAGTGTAGGGAAAGGTTGCTGCTGCTGCTTTGAGGGAGAGAATTAGATAGTAGTCCTGATTCATAAATCAAATTACTCAGCGATCTACCTTGATTTTGTTGTGTGGGTGCAGTGCACAATCTTTTTACCCTGCCCTAAGCCCAGTGCCAGAGAAAAGATAACTTTTATCCGTCTGTTAGTTAGGTTGGCGTCGGCGGGCATTTTATGCAAGCTTAGTGCACCAGCGCTGCATATGTTACTGTGAGATACACCCTTTAGATACTGTTGCTCTATTCTGCTATTCAAAAAACACCCATTTAGGGCTAAAAAAAATATTTTTCAGTGTTTCCTGCATATCTGTAAGTGTGAGATACACACTTTAGATCAGTGTTTCTCAACTCCAGTCCTCAAGGCGCCCCAACAGGTCATGTTTTCAGGATTTCCCTCAGATGAAACAGCTGTGGGAATTACTAAAGCAGTTAAACTGATCAAATAACCTGTGCAAAACAATGGAGAGCCTGAAAACATGACCTGTTGGGGCGCCTTGAGGACTGGAGTTGAGAAACACTGCTTTAGATACTGTTCTTCTATTATGCTATTCAAATTTTTTTTATTTAGAGCAAATCATTTTTTTTTTTGGTGCATTTCCTGCATATCTGTACGTGTGAGATACACCGTTTAGATAATGTTGCTATATTCTGCTATTCAAAAAACACCCATTTAGGGCTACAAAAAAATATTTTGCAGTGTTTCCTGCATATCTGTACGTGTGAGATACACACTTTAGATACTGTTCTTCTATTCTGCTATTCAAAAAACACCCATTTAGGGCAAGATCCTAAATTTGAGAAATATGAGGAGAACATCAAATAAGGGACGTGGCCCCGGTCGTGGTGCTGCTGGTGAAGCTCCTGTTGCAGGGGGGGACGTGGTCGATCTGTGCCAGCTACACCCACAAGTGAAACACCTTCCTCAGGTGCGAGTAGGCGACAGAGCCTGCAGCAGAATTTGGTCGGGCCTAATGCGGCTCTACGAATGTTGAGGCCAGGACAAGTACAGGCGATAGTAGATTGGGTTGCTGACAGTGCCTCCAGTTCCTTCACATTGTCTCCCACCCATGTTATTTTAAGTTATTTCCCTATCCACATTTGTTTGCAGAGCACTTGCCATGCTCTTAACAACATTTTGCTGCCATTTGCAGCCCTCTAGCCCTTTCCATTACCTTTTTAGAGCCATTTTAGTTCTCAAAAGTTCGGGTCCCTATTGACTTCAATGGGGTTCGGGTTCGGGGTCAAGTTCTGGTGCCGAACTCAAACTTTTTTGCGAAGTTCGGCCAAACCCATTGAACCCGAACATCCAGGCGTCCGCTCAACTCTATTCACAGATAAATGAACACCAGGGATCCGGAGAGGTCACAGGGAACAGTCCTGCAAATCTGGAACAGAAGAACACCTTAGGAGGACAAGTCAGTCATTGGGATCCTTATGCGAGGAAGATCTGGAACGTGGTTTGCGGCCCTGTGTTTGCCACTGCGGTAGGAAAGGCAGGCCAGGAGTGGCAGGGTAGAAAGGCCAATCAGGCAGAGATACTTGAGGGAGCCCCAGTGTGCTGGGGAAGGCAGGCAGATCTCCAAGGGTGCGAAATCTGGCTGTCTTTCCTTCATGGCGGACACGTAGTTGGAATGGGAAGCGTCACTGATACTTCATCTGTTGCGACTGGAGAAATTGTGTGAGCAGCTTCAAAGCTATCCTCATGGTCAGAGTCTGGCGGGAGAGATCTGGAAGAAGCATCACTGGGGTATCATTGAAAAGGATAGAGTCATGTGTACTGGCAGCTCGCATTATGGCTTCTTTAATGTTGTAAAAGTGGACTCTGCAGAGAGTATCACGTACAAAAGAAGAGTCAGGCTTCCTGGGAACGGTTGTCCTTTGGACACGATCAAGTTCAAGGTGATTGTCCTTGGGCAATTGCAATAATTGATTGAAAATGGATGACACGGCCTGAGGGAGAACTTTGGGTTCAACGTTCTCAGGTAAACCACCGATGCGAATGTTATTGCATTGATTTCTGTTCTCGATACCATCCTGTTGGTATGAGAGGTGCTGCAGCATGACGGTCTGGGAGTTGAGGATTTCTTAATGCGACTGTACAGTAGGGATGAGCTTCGTGTTCGAGTCGAACATACGTTCGACTCGAACATCGGCTGTTCGATCGTTCGACGAAGATCGAACGATTTGGGCCGTTCGCGCCAAATTCGAGTGACGCGAACGGCCCACAATGCACTACGCCATCGCAGTGTCATCCAGGCGCTGTGATTGGCCAAGCATGCACTGTGACCCCGCATGCTTGGCCAATCACAGCGCCGGCAGCGAGGAGAGCAATGATTGGCCACAGGCAGGATACCTGTGGCCAATTATTCTTGAGGGGGTTTAGTACACGCCCCACACTATAAAAGGCCGCCAGCGCAGCGGCCTTGTGTAGTGTGTTCCGGAGCAGGGAAAGAGAAGCATAGGCAGGGACAGTGTCATTTTTTTTCCTTTACTAATCCTGGATTCCTTGTGTTTAGGGACAAATAAGGATAGGTAGGGAGAGTGTCAGTGTGTTATTCTGTGCTAAACCTTGTTTGTAGGGACAGAGAGGTACAGTGAGGGAAAGTGTCAGTGTGCTATTCTGTTCTAAACCAATCTTGCTGAACCATATTTGAAATCCTTGAGTTTAGGGACAGAGAGGTACAGTGAGGGAAAGTGTCAGTGTGCTATTCTGTGCTAAATCTTGTTTGTAGGGACAAGGTAGGACAGTGAGTGAAACTGACAGTGTGCTATTCTGTTCTAAACCAATCTTGCTGAACCATATTTGAAATCCTTGAGTTTAGGGACTGAGAGGTACAGTGAGGGAAAGTGTCAGTGTGCTATTCTGTGCTAAATCTTGTTTGTAGGGACAGAGTAGGACAGTGAGTGAAACTGACAGTGTGCTATTCTGTTCTAAACCAATCTTGCTGAACCATATTTGAAATCCTTGAGTTTAGGGACTGAGAGGTACAGTGAGGGAAAGTGTCAGTGTGCTATTCTGTGCTAAATCTTGTTTGTAGGGACAGAGTAGGACAGTGAGTGAAACTGACAGTGTGCTATTCTGTTCTAAACCAATCTTGCTGAACCATATTTGAAATCCTTGAGTTTAGGGACAGAGAGGTACATTGAGGGAAAGTGTCAGTGTGCTATTCTGTGCTAAATCTTGTTTGTAGGGACAGAGTAGGACAGTGAGTGAAACTGACAGTGTGCTATTCTGTTCTAAACCAATCTTGCTGAACCATATTTGAAATCCTTGAGTTTAGGGACAGAGAGGTACAGTGAGGGAAAGTGTCAGTGTGCTATTCTGTGCTAAATCTTGTTTGTAGGGACAGAGTAGGACAGTGAGTGAAACTGACAGTGTGCTATTCTCTTCTAAACCAATCTTGCTGAACCATATTTGAAATCCTTGAGTTTAGGGACAGAGAAGGACACTTGTGGAAACTATCAGTTTGCTATTCTGTGCTAAATCTTGTTTGTAGGGACAGAGTAGGACAGTGAGTGAAACTGACAGTGTGCTATTCTGTTCTAAACCAATCTTGCTGAACCATATTTGAAATCCTTGAGTTTAGGGACAGAGAGGTACAGTGAGGGAAAGTGTCAGTGTGCTATTCTGTGCTAAATCTTGTTTGTAGGGACAGAGTAGGACAGTGAGTGAAACTGACAGTGTGCTATTCTGTTCTAAACCAATCTTGCTGAACCATATTTGAAATCCTTGAGTTTAGGGACTGAGAGGTACAGTGAGGGAAAGTGTCAGTGTGCTATTCTGTGCTAAATCTTGTTTGTAGGGACAGAGTAGGACAGTGAGTGAAACTGACAGTGTGCTATTCTGTTCTAAACCAATCTTGCTGAACCATATTTGAAATCCTTGAGTTTAGGGACTGAGAGGTACAGTGAGGGAAAGTGTCAGTGTGCTATTCTGTGCTAAATCTTGTTTGTAGGGACAGAGTAGGACAGTGAGTGAAACTGACAGTGTGCTATTCTGTTCTAAACCAATCTTGCTGAACCATATTTGAAATCCTTGAGTTTAGGGACAGAGAGGTACAGTGAGGGAAAGTGTCAGTGTGCTATTCTGTGCTAAATCTTGTTTGTAGGGACAGAGTAGGACAGTGAGTGAAACTGACAGTGTGCTATTCTGTTCTAAACCAATCTTGCTGAACCATATTTGAAATCCTTGAGTTTAGGGACAGAGAAGGACACTCGTGGAAACTATCAGTGTGCTATTCTGTGCTAAATCTTGTTTTTAGGGACAGAGTAGGACAGTGAGTGAAACTGACAGTGTGCTATTCTGTTCTAAACCAATCTTGCTGAACCATATTTGAAATCCTTGAGTTTAGGGACAGAGAGGTACAGTGAGGGAAAGTGTCAGTGTGCTATTCTGTGCTAAATCTTGTTTGTAGGGACAGAGTAGGACAGTGAGTGAAACTGACAGTGTGCTATTCTGTTCTAAACCAATCTTGCTGAACCATATTTGAAATCCTTGAGTTTAGGGACTGAGAGGTACGGTGAGGGAAAGTGTCAGTGTGCTATTCTGTGCTAAATCTTGTTTGTAGGGACAGAGTAGGACAGTGAGTGAAACTGACAGTGTGCTATTCTGTTCTAAACCAATCTTGCTGAACCATATTTGAAATCCTTGAGTTTAGGGACAGAGAGGTACAGTGAGGGAAAGTGTCAGTGTGCTATTCTGTTCTAAACCAATCTTGCTGAACCATATTTGAAATCCTTGAGTTTAGGGACAGAGAAGGACACTCGTGGAAACTATCAGTGTGCTATTCTGTGCTAAATCTTGTTTGTAGGGACAGAGTAGGACAGTGAGTGAAACTGACAGTGTGCTATTCTGTGCTAAACCAATCTTGCTGAAGCATATTGCAAATCCTTGTGTTTAGGGACAGAGAAGGATAGGCAAGGGACAGTGTCAGTGTCTTTGTTGCTAAGCCTCCTGCACAGTATACACCTGAAGGTAGCCCTTATTGCTGTTTTTCCCATCTCCCTGCAGGCCATCCATTAAAATGACTGGAAGGCAAACAAGGAGAGGCAGACAGTCAGGAGGCAAAAAAAGAGGGCAAGCAGGCTCTGTGTCTGGGGGCAACAGTGCTGGTCGTGGACGCGGTGCATTGTCATCAGCACATGGCCATGGGACACGCTTGTCCTTCTTTTCGGCAGCTGGACATGTTGAGCCACATCATGCCGAAGACTTGGTAGAGTGGATGACCAAGCCCACCTCATCCTCCTCATCCTCTCTCACCCAGGCTCAGGGTACTGGCAAAGCAGCTGCCAAAGCGTCCTCTTCTCTGGTATCATTATCTTCATTAGTCAATCCTTCCCTAGACCTACCATGTCCTCCTCCTGAGGAGTCCCCCAAACTGTTTGAGCACAGTGTTGGGTACATGCTCCAGGAGGATGCCCAGCGTTTCGAAGGATCTGATGATGATACCCAGATAGAGGAAGGCAGTAGCGTGAGAGCAGAGAGAGGGGATGCTCAAGAAGGACACCAATCTGGCAGTCATGCTCCAGCAGCTGCAGCATACTGCCAGATTGGCTCCAGTGATGAGGAGGGAGGGGATGATGAGGTCACTGACTCCACGTGGGTGCCTAATAGGAGAGAGGAGGAGGAGGAGGATGAGGAGGAGGCACATCTCCAACGAGGCAGGATGCCCTTGGGTGGCCAGCGTATGGGCAGCACACCGACGGAATCACACCACAGAGCTCCGCCTGTGCAGGGCGCTGCCTCTGCCCGTCATTCAAAAAGTTCTTTGGTGTGGGCCTTTTTTGAGGCGAGTGCATCAGATCGCACAGCTGCTGTTTGCAACATATGTCTCAAGCGTATATCGCGTGGCCAAAACATCAGCCGCTTGGGCACCACATGCTTGATCAGACATATGTTGACCTGCCATGCAGCTCATTGGCAAGCCTACCTTAAAGACCCACACCAAAGAACAAAGCTGACCTCTTCTTGCACCGCATCAGCTGGGATCTCCAACCCCACTATACCTTCAGTCCTCTCTGAAACCTGCTCTGAGAGGAATGAAGGTGTAGAATTAGGTGTGTCACAGCCAAGTACTTGCGGGCACTCTGCTAGCAGTACACCGATGTCCGATTCTAGCAGGCAAATTTCCCTGCCCCAGCTGCTGGACCGTCAAAAGAAGTTCACTCCCAGCCATCCACATGCCCAGTGGTTGAATGCTAGCTTGGCTAAATTGCTAGCGCTTCAACTGCTGCCTTTTCAGTTGGTAGACTCGGCCCCCTTCCGTGAGTTTGTGCAATGTGCGGTTCCTCAGTGGCAGGTTCCCAAACGCCACTTTTTCTCACGGAAGGCGATTCCGGCTCTCTACAGGCATGTGGAAGGCAATGTCTTGGCCTCGCTGGACAGGGCGGTCAGTGGTAAGGTGCATATTACCGCTGACTCATGGTCCAGCAGGCATGGACAGGGACGTTACCTTTCTTTTACGGCCCATTGGGTCACTCTTTTGGCAGCTGGGAAGGATGCAGGACAAGGTGCAGTAATGTTGGAGGTTGTTCCACCGCCACGCCTCCAAAATGCTACTACTGGTTGTGACACACCTCTCTCCTCCACCCCCTCCTCTTCTTCTTCCTCCATGGCCTCTTCCTGTGGTTTGTCCTCGGAACCAGCGGTGCTCCGTAGGCGTTCAAGGGGCTACGCAAGTACGCAGGCAAAAAGATGCCATGCCGTGCTTGCGCTGGTGTGTTTGGGGGACAGGAGCCACACTGGGGCAGAGGTCCTGTCTGCTCTGCAGGGGCAGGCCGAGAGGTGGTTGACGCCACGCCAGCTTAAGCCAGGAATGGTGGTTTGCGACAATGGCACCAACCTCCTCTCCGCCCTCCGACAGGGACAACTGACCCATGTGCCCTGTATGGCTCACGTCCTTAACCTGGTGGTGCAGCGGTTCTTGGGCAGGTACCCGGGCTTACAGGATGTCCTGAGGCAGGCCAGGAAAGTCTGTGTTCATTTCCGCAGATCTTATAATGCCAGTGCTCGCCTGGCTGAGCTGCAAAAGGAGTTGAACCTGCCCAAGAACCGCCTTATATGTGACATGCCCACCAGGTGGAACTCAACGTTGGCCATGCTGCAGCGGCTGCACACGCAGCAGAGGGCCATCAATGAGTACCTGTGCGACTACGGCACCAGGACAGGGTCAGGGGAGCTCGGGTTTTTTTCACCACGCCAGTGGGGCATGATCAGGGATGCATGCACTGTCCTGGCACCATTTGAGGAGGCCACGAGGATGGTGAGCAGTGACAGTGCATGCATCAGTGACACTGTACCTCTTGTCCACCTGTTGGAGCACACGCTGCGTGGAATAATGGACAGGGCACTTGAGGCAGAACAGAGGCAGGAAGAGGAGGACTTCCTTGCCTCTCAAGGCCCCCTTTACCCTGACAGTGTTCCTTCTGTCCCACCCATCACACAGGAAGAGGAGGAGGAGGAGGATTGTGTCAGCATGGAGGTGGAGGCTGGCACTCAGCATCATCAACAGCAGTCTTTTAGGGATGATTTACAGTCCCAAGAAACCAGTGGACTTGTACGTGGCTGGGAGGAGGTGGCTGCGGATCATGTCGTCCTTAGTGACCCAGAGGACTCCGGACTGAATGCCTCAGCTAACCTACGCTGCATGGCCTCCCTGATCCTGCAAAGTCTGCGGAAGGATCCTCGTATTCTTCGGATCAAGGAGAGGGACCATTACTGGCTGGCCACTCTCCTTGATCCACGGTACAAGGGTAAGGTTGCGGACCTTATGTTACCGTCGCAGAGGGAGCAGAGGATGAGACAACTCCGGGAGGCCTTGCAGAAAGGTCTGTGCAACGCGTTCCCAGAGACTGGGAGGTTACAAACTCCTGGTCCTGGACAACGAGTTGCTGAGGCTTCGGGCAGTCAAAGAAGGAGCGGTGGGGAAGGTGGTCGTCTGACCGATGCGTTCAGACAATTCTTTAGTCCGCAGCCCCAAAGTATGATCGTTTCCAGCAACCATCGCCAGCGTCTGATATACATGGTGCAGGAATACCTAGGGGCAAGGTCAGACTTGGACACCTTCCCCACCGAAAATCCTCTGGCTTACTGGGTCTTGAGGATGGATCACTGGCCAGAGCTTGCACAGTATGCAATTGAGCTACTGGCCTGTCCTGCATCCAGCGTTCTTTCAGAACGCACATTCAGTGCTGCTGGAGGATTTGTCACGGATCACAGGGTGCGCCTGTCCACCGACTCGGTTGATCGACTGACTTTCATCAAGATGAACCAGTCTTGGATCACCACCAGCTACCACACACCTGATGCTGATATAACAGACTAATTGATTTTAAAATGTCACATCCCTTCAAGACTGATGCTGATGCTGAGTTCCTGTGCTGTTATGTTGACTAGCTATCCTCCTCCTCCTCCTCAATGATCCGATTAATGATGATAGCTTGGAAGATCATTTTGGTTTATGGGTGCTGCCACCAGTGGCTAAGGCCCAATTTTTCAGCCCCTGTTTAACAGGGGCGTGTAATTACAATTTTTGATGCAATACTTTGCAACAGGCCTCATTGCTGTGCTCCAAGTACAGTATCTGTGAGGGGTTGCAGTGTTGTGCCACCAGTGCCTAAGGCCCAATTTTTCAGCCCCTGTTCAACAGGGGCATGCAATTATAATTATTGATCTAATAATTCACAGCAGGGCCCATTGCTGCGCCCACCAAGAGTAACTGTCAGGCCTTACAGTGTTGTGTCAACACCACCACCACCACCACCACCACCAAAGGCCCAATTTTTCAGCCCCTGTTCAACAGGGGCATGCAATTATAATTATTGATCTAATAATTCACAGCAGGGCCCATTGCTGCGCCCACCAAGAGTAACTGTCAGGCCTTACAGTGTTGTGTCAACACCACCACCACCACCACCACCACCACCACCAAAGGCCCAATTTTTCAGCCCCTGTTCAACAGGGGCATGCAATTATAATTATTGATCTAATAATTCACAGCAGGGCCCATTGCTGCGCCCACCAAGAGTAACTGTCAGGCCTTACAGTGTTGTGTCAACACCACCACCAAAGGCCCAATTTTTCAGCCCCTGTTCAACAGGGGCATGCAATTATAATTATTGATCTAATAATTCACAGCAGGGCCCATTGCTGCGCCCACCAAGAGTAACTGTCAGGCCTTACAGTGTTGTATCAACACCACCACCAAAGGCCCAATTTTTCATGCCCCTGTTCAACAGGGTCATGCAATTATAATTATTGATCTAATAATTCACAGCAGGGCCCATTGCTGCGCCCACCAAGAGTAACTGTCAGGCCTTACAGTGTTGTGGCACCAGCACCACCATCAAAGGCCCAATTTTTACTACCACTGTTCAACAATTATATGTTATTACAATTCCTGATATAATAGTTGACAGCAGGGCGTTCCAGCACCCACCAAGAGTAACTGTGAGTGCTTACAGTGTTGTGCCAACACCAACACCTAAGGGGCCAATTTCTGCAGAGTATATACGGCAGGTCCCTACTTTCAAACATCCAACTTACAAACGACTACTACTTGCAAACGAAAGAAGACAACAGGAAGTGAGAGGAAATCTACCCCTTGGAAGGAAAATTCTCTCCTGTAAGAATTAATATGGGAGAAAGGTGTCTCCTCTCTACTGATGCTTTATCACCAATCCGTGTTTCAATAAAAATACCACATTTCAAAATCAGTTGTCATTGGGACGCAAAGTGAGGTGAAATGTTCTGAACAGGGGCACAGACAGCAAAACAAATGTTACAGGGGTGATAACCCTTCCCTATATTTTTCAAAAAGCTTAAAAATAGGTATTTCGGCTGGAGCTACACTTAAACAATGTAGCTGTTCAAAATTACAAACAGATTCAACATAAGAACAAACCTACAGTCCCTGTCTTGTATGCACCGCCTGTATACGGCTGTTCAGAGTATATAGGGCCTTTTTTATTTTGTGTGCGGGGTTCCCCTTAATATCCATACAAGACCCAAAGGGGCTGGTAATGGGCTGGGGTAGGGGGGGTGATGGGGTAGCTATGCCATTTTTCTTAAAGATTTTCATCCATATTACCGGGACCAGACATTACATTAAAGCCGCAAGCAGTTTTAAATGGCTTTTTTTTCCTTTAGAAATGTAATTTTGTGCAGGGACAGTTCTAAACACGGGAAACACGTGGCACTTCACAGGCATACTTTAGACACCCCCCAGGTACAATATTTAAAGGAATATTTGACTTTTTTTTTTCACTTTATGCATCATTAAAATGACTGCTCCCGGAAAACGTCCGTTTTTAAAACTTCTTTTTGCATTGATACATGTCCCCTGGTGCAGAACCCGGGTTCCCAAACTCTGTTTAGGACAATAACATGGATAATAGTCGTTATAATTAGCACTTTAGAATCCGAACGTTCGCATCCATTGTATTTAATAGGGTTCTAATGTTCGTGCAAACTTTCGGTCCGTTCGCGGGTTCTGGTGCGAACCGAACCCGGGGGTGTTCGGCTCATCACTACTGTACAGCTGCATGGAGATCATCTGTGGTATTTTCAATGTCCTCAAAACGAGCACCAATATCCTTTTTAGGCTCAGATATCTCTTGCCTATAGGTTTTTTCAATTTGTTTGACATTGCTCAAAATCAGCCTTAGTGGGGAGAGAGTGGATATACTGTAATTGTGCATGGATTTCAATTGGGATGCCATGTCCCATCCATCTTCAGAACCCAGGGAGGTGTTGGAATGGCTCTTGGATCGTCTCATCGATCGATCCGGGTCTCCAGGGGGTGGATGGATGGCCTGTGTCAGGGCTGCGTTCAGCCCTTCCTTCTCTGTGCTAGCAGCTCAGCTGTCAGCTAATTTCCAGCTTCCATTTCTCCACAGTGATCCACCTGTTGATGATCCGCTCGTCAGCTTTGCCTACTTAAAGACTTTCAGTTCATTTGATCTTCACCTTCGCCTGTGTTAACATCACAAGAGACTTTCTCCTGCGTTCCAGTTGAAGACCTGCTTGACTGCTGTCCCTCTGGCTACGGATCCTGTTTGCTTTTCTATTAACTTTATCACTGGCTTTTGGACTTTGGCTTGGTCGACTACCCGATCTGGTTACTGAACTCTGGCTATGTTTTGACTACGCTTACTCTGTTCTCCTTTTTATTTATTATTAAACTAGTTTATTTAACTGCACGTCTGTCTCGGTTTGATTCATGGTTTCTGACAGTAGGCGGAGGCCATGAATTCAGAAGATGCAGCCAATCCACTAGTTAATAATATTTTTTTCAGATTGGATGACCTGGATCACCACATGGATCAGTTTGCCACGGCGATACAGACGCTCCTGAGTCACACGGCTCGTCTAGAGTCTCCCACTGTGGCCGCTCCGGTAGTCCCTGTGCAGGCACCCGCCTTGAGTATTACCTCTATTAGAGGTATGTCTGGTTCCGCCCCACTTCCCCAGCGATTTGGGGGCGATCCAATCCAATGCAGAGGGTTTCTCAACCAGGTTGAGATATATTTTGAGATGCTGCCCCAGGCGTTTCCCACGGACAGATGCAAAGTAGGTTCCGTGATATCTTTGCTTTCTGAGAGAGCCTTGGCCTGGGCAAACCCTCTATGGGAGACGCAAAAGTTACCCAGAATTTGTGGCTTCCTTCAAAAGGGAGCCAGGTCCTGAGTTACCCAGAATTTGTGGCTTCCTTCAAAAGGGTATTTGACGTTCCCGCACGCTCTGCTTCTGCTGCCAAGAGCCTCATGTCCATCAAACAGAGTACGAGAACTGTTGCCGATTACGCCATTAAATTCCGTACTCTGGCAGCAGAGGTTTCTTGGAACAATGAGGCCCTCGTGGCTGCTTTCTCTCATGGTCTCTCGCATAACATCAAGGATGAGATAACAGCCCGAGATATACCCACTGAGCTGGAGAAGTTGATCACATTTTCCATCCTCATTGACTCCAGACTCAGAGAAAGACCCTTTGTTAAGGAGCGCTTGCGGAAGCCTCCTGTACACTCTTCTCCAAGCTTTGCAGTCCCACTCTTGCCTCCCTCACCTCCCATGCCTCCTGGTACCGAGTCGGTCTGTGAAGATGAACCCATGCACTTGGGCTTCACGCGTCTCTCTGCGGATGAGAGAGCCCTTAGGAGGAGGGAGAGATTGTGCCTTTATTGTGGTCAGGCCGGTCACTTTTTAAAGTCTTGTCCTTCCCGTCCAGGGAACGCCGGAACCTTGAGGTCCTGTCATGGACAGACCTTAGGTGGCGTTGTTTCGTCTCCAGTTGCCCAGAAGGATAAGCCCCTGGTTTCGGTTACCCTGTCTTGGGCTGAGCCATCCATCGAGATACAGGCTCTAATCGACTCCGGGGCTGCAGGCCTGTTCATTGATGCTGCCTTTGTGTTTAAGCACTCGATTCCGCTGCAGCTGCGTGACACTCCACTTGCCATTGAGGCTCTTGACGGGAGACCTCTACAGCCTGCCCATGTGACTCATGAGACTGTTCCATTGTCCATGGCCGTAGGGGCTCTTCACCATGAGATAATCCAATTCCAAGTTATTTCCTCACCTAAGTTTCCACTGGTTATTGGTTATCCTTGGTTACAGAGGGACAACCCGTCTTTTGATTGGCTCCATGCTGAGGTTCTGTCCTGGTCGCCACAGTGCAGTGAGATATGATTCCAGAGGGTAGCCAAGGCCCTGTGCACCTCTTCACTCTCCTCCCTGCCAGAGGAGTACCGCGATTTTAGCGATGTCTTTGACAAAGGTCAAGCCGGTACGTTGCCTCCTCACCGGTCGTATGATTGTTACAATTGACCTTCAACCTGGTGCCATTCCCCCTCGTGGCCGGGTTTACCCTTTGTCGGTCTTGGAAGATAAGGCCATGGAGGAGTATGTTGCAGACGCACTTTCTCGAGGTTTCATCCGCAAATCCTCGTCTCCTGCTGGTGCTGGTTTCTTTTTTGTGAAGAAGAAGAGTGGTGAACTGAGACCTAGTATCGATTATAGGGGTCTCAATCGTTTCACCATTAAGAATGCCTATCCGATTCCGTTGATTACGGAGTTATTTGACCGCCTCAAGGGAGCAACGGTCTTCACGAAGCTTGATTTGAGATGGGCATACAATCTCGTCAGGATTAAGGAGGGCGACGAGTGGAAAACTGCGTTTAATACCAGAACAGGTCCATATGAGTATCTCGTAATGCCTTTTGGCCTCTGCAACGCTCCGGCAGTTTTCCAGGAGTTTATTAACGATGTCCTCCGAGACTTCTTGCAGTTATGTGTGGTGGTTTATCTCGACGATATCCTCATATTTTCCAAGTCTCTGGAGAACCACCACACAGATGTCTGTCGAGTGCTTCAGAAACTAAGAGAGAACAATCTCTATTGTAAACTGGAGAAGTGCGAATTCCATTGTGAACAGGTTAAATTCCTGGGTTATGTAATTTTCATGGCTGGTTTTTTGATGGACCCAGAGAAACTTTCTGCAGTCCTACAGTGGCCTTAACCCGTGGGTTTACGTCCTCTGCAGCGCTGTCTTGGCTTCACCTACTATTATCGGAAGTTTATTCGTAACTTCTCGTCTCTGGTCAAGCTGACTGATATGACCAGAAAGGACGGTAACCCACAGAGTTCAGTTAGGCTTTTGAGAGTCTTAAGACTACCTTTGTTTCTGCTCCTGTGTTGGCACATCCTGATCCCACGTTGCCTTTTATCCTTGAAGTCAATGCTTTTGAGACTGGAGTTGACGCCCTTCTGTCTCAACGTCCTAGCTCTGACAGCGCTATGAATCCGTGTGGCTACTTTTCCAAGAAATTGTCACCTGCGGAGTGCAATTACGAGATTGGTGACAGAGAGCTTTTGGCAATCATTTTAGCCCTGAAAGAATGGAGACATCTCCTCGAAGGTACCACTGTGCCGGTTCTCATTCTTACTGACCATAAGAATCTCACGTTCTTGGCTGAGGCTAAGCGCCTCTCTCCCAGAAGGGCGTGATGGGCTCTTTTCTTGTCTCATTCTTACCCGGTACTAAGAATGTAAGGGCTGACGACTTGTCACGACAATTTTCCTCCACTTCCAAGATGGAGTCGGTTCCGGTTCCTGTGATTCCTCCTGATCGTATTCTGGCTACGGTTCGCACCAGTCTCACTTCTGCTTTGGGTGACAAAATTCTGGCTGCTCAGGTTGATGCCCTTCCTGAGAAACCTTGTGACCGCTGCTTTGTTCCAGAGAGTCTCCATACTGCCGTGTTCCAGACTTACCATTCTCCCAAGGCTGCTGGCCACCCTGGGAAGAATCAGCTCTTTTGGGCCATTTCCAAGTGCCTTTGTAGCTGCCTGTTCCGTGTGTGCTCAGAGTAAGACTCCACGACACCTTCCAGTGGGCCTCCTACAACCCATACCCAATGGTGAGAGGCCCTGGACCTACCTGTCTATGGATTTCATTGTAGAGTTACCCAACTCCCAGGGCAACATAGTTATACTTATGGTGGCAGACCGGTTCTCGAAAATGTCTCACTGTATTCCACTTAAGAAGTTGCCTACGTCTAAGGAACTGGCTTCCATTTTTTCTTGGGAGATCTTTCGTTTACATGGCCTACCCAAGGTCATTGTCTCAGACAGGGGAAGTCAGTTTGTTTCCCGGTTCTGGCGAGCCTTTTGTGCACAGTTGGGAATTCAGCTTGCTTTCTCCTCTGCGTATCACCCACAGTCTAAAGGGGCCGCAGAACGAGCCAATCAGTCCTTGGAGCAATTCCTGTGTTGCTATATTTCTGACCATCACAACAACTGGTCAGACCTCTTACCATGGGTGGAGTTTGCTCACAATAGCGCTCTGAATTCTGCTTTCCGTTTGTCCCTGTTTATGGCAAATTATGGTTTCCAACCTTCCATGTTGCCTGACTCGTTTGTTCCTCAGAGTATTCCTGCGTTAGAGGAACATCTCCGTGGTCTTCGTTCCACTTGGATACAAGTCCAGGAGGCTTTGCGACAGGCTAACGAGAGGTACCGACTCCATGCTGACTGCAGACGCCTGCCTGTGCCTTCCTACCAGGTCGGGGACAGGGTCTGGCTGTCATCTCGCAACCTCCGATTTCGTGTTCCTTCTCAAAAGTTAGCACCTCAATTTATTGGGCCTTTCCGTATCCTTCGCAGAATAAACCCAGTGGCTTACACATTGGACCTTCCTTCCAGTATGCGTATCTCTAATGTGTTTCATGTCTCTTTATTGAAACCTTTGGTCTGCAACGGTTTTACCACTTCTGTGCCACGTCCTCACCCTATGCAGGTTGAAAACCATGAGGAGTATGAAGTACAGTCCATTGTTGACTCCCGTAGGTACTGTGGGCACATTCAGTACTTGGTGCATTGGAAGTGGTACGGTCCGGAGGAACGCTCTTGGGTCCCATCCTCGGATGTACATGCCCCTGTCCTCCTCCGTGATTTCCATAGACGTTTTCCCCTCAAGCCCGGTGGTCCTCCGAGGGGGAGGGGTCATTGAGGAGGGGGTACTGTCAGGGCTGGGTTCAGCCCTTCCTTCTCTGTGCTAGCAGCTCAGCTGTCAGCTAATTGCCAGCTTCCATTTCTCCACAGTGATCCACCTGTTGATGATCCGCTCGTCAGCTTTGCCTACTTGAGGACTTCCAGTTCATTTGATCTTCGCCTTCGCCTGTGTTAACATCACAAGAGACTTTCTCCTGCGTTCCACTTGAAGACCTGCTTGACTGCTGTCCCCTCTGGCTACGGATCCTGTTTGCTGTTCTATTATCTTTATCGCTGGCTTTTGGACTTTGGCTTGGTCGACTACCCGATCCTGTTGCTGAACTCTGGCTATGTTTTTACTACGCTTACTCTGTTTTCCTTTTTATTTATTATTAAACTAGTTTATTTAACTGCACTTCTGTCTCTGTCTGATTCATGGTTTCTGATAGCCTGTGCGCGTGACAGGGAGTCCAGGGCTGACTCAGAGCGGGCCAGGGACGGAGGCGCCGGCGCCATCTTGGATTCAGGCCCGCGCTTGGCTGCGGCCGAGGATCGGGTGAAAAAGTGCCCCAAATCACCCCCTGGATGGGACCCCCCTGTCCCCTTCGGGTCCTTGTACTTATCTTTCCCCATTGCGATGTTTGGGAAGGAGTTCTGCGCCGTGGATGTGCCCTGTAGAGCCGTGAGATCCGGGAGCCGAGACACTGCACGTTTTACTGTTTCATGCGTCAGGCCACACCCCCAAAAGTGCTAATTTTAAAGGCTTATATGCAAGTTATTGCCATAAAAAGTGTTTGGGGACCTGGGTCCTGCCCCAGGGGACATGTATCGATGCAAAAAAACGTTTTAAAAACAGCTGTGTTTTCGGGTGATTTTAATAATGCTTAAAGTGAAAATGAAATATTCCTTTAAATATCGTGCCTGGGGGGTGTCTAAAGTATGCCTGTAAAGTGGCAAATTTTCCCCGTGTTTAGAACAGTCCCGACATTTCTAAAGGAAGAAAAGTCATTTAAAACTGCTCGCTGCTGTAATGAATTGTTGGGTCCCAGCAATATAGATAAAACTCATTGAAAAAAACGGCATGGGTTCCCCCTCCAGTCCATTACGAGGTCCTTTGGGTCTGGTATGAATATTAAGTGGAACCCTGAACCAAAAAAAAAAAAATGAGTGGGGTCCCCCCAAAATCCATCGGAATGGATTATCGGAATCTGGAAGCCCCCTTTAACAAGGGGACCCCCAGATCCTGGACCCCCTTTTTTGAATTGGTAACGGGTACATTTCACAAAAAAAGTGTCAAAAATGATAAAAAAAGACAAGAGACAGCTTGGGACAAGTCTTTTATTAAAAAAATAAAATAAAAAATGTCCAGCGATGTAAATCCACACTGCCCGATGACCGAAAAAAAAAAAAAAAAAGCTGCAACAGTTCCACCTCAATGGGAGGCTCCCGTCAAGTGCCGCATCTCCCGCCGGTGACAGCTGTTATATAGCTGAGGGCGGGGCCACCCGGTGACGTAAACGGGTGACCCCGCCCCCCTCTGATGCCACGGGGCTTCTCGGGCAGGTTCCTATCGAGTGAATTTGCCTAAACTGTCACTAGGAAAAAGGTGTACAATAGAATTGGTACTTCAATAAACACACTGTTGCTCTGAGTCAATTGTAATATTATTACAGGGTGTTGCTATATCAGTAAGCAAAGGAAATGTTTGAGCTAGACATTGACTGGTGTATTAATGAAATCTGGGTTTGCTACAATCATGCTAGGAAAAAAGAAGTGGAACACTGAGGTTTTATGTGGCTTTTTGCAAGTTTAATATGTTGAGGCTGGATTCAGATGTATTTTTTGTTTTAAACTCAGAAGCCATTATTCACCCTTTGCTAGCTTTGCCGCCTTATGGCAGATCCCCACTGTTACCTGAGCTATAGGAAGGGACACATATGGGAGAGATGCGCTGCGAACCCCGAAATAATGTGAAAAACAAAAAGAAAATGTTCCCCAGTGGGGCTTTTAACAGCAGTATAGTATGGTTTAAAGTAATAGCAAATGGATAGCAAAAGAAATACATTTATTATAATTGTACAGATGTCAGGATGCGTTACAACATATAAAAGAACTGGCCAACAGATACAATGCATTTTCCACAATACAGCCTGTATTAAAATTACACAAAGGGTGTACACAATGTTGATTATCAGATTGATGAAGATTTTGTGGAGTCCCCAACGCGTTTCAACCTCTGTAGCGGTCATCATCAGGGAGAAGGTAGACTCTATAAAACACATAGCATGATTTCAGAAATTTGAAAACATCATCATAAGTCCCATTAAGGGTCTAAAATGGTGAAGTATTTACCGCTGAAGTGGAATGGATTGTCCCATGGCCAGATGAGTTGGAGATCGCTGGGCGGTGAGGTGGACCCCACAAATGCGCCCGTCCCCCCAGACGGGGAAGAGCCCAACCCGAGGGCCTTGCAAGGAGCCACATGGTAGACATCCTCCAGTGGACAAGGGAGCAGGCATCTGTAATGAATACCCAATAAATGACCATATGTACAATACAAAATAGTAGGTGAATTAACTCTAAACAGAGTAGCAAAATTCTAGGGGTGTATGGACTAACCACTAACTAACCACTAACACAGTAACTCCTCAGGTGCCAAAAAAATCCCAGAATTAAGGCGGTACATGCCTATAAATATTATATAGAGGTAATGGGATTGGATACAAAAATTGGATGGAAGTGGGGTGAGTGGAAATGAATAGATGGTATGTGTTACTAATGGTGTTAGAAAGAAAAGTGAAAGTGTATGTGTGTGCGTGAGTGTATGTGAGTAATGATAAACTGAATGTAGGTTAGAATGTTAAGGGCAATGTAGACTAAAAACGTGTGGTATCAACAAAAGTGGTGTAGAAATGTGAAGGAGGTAGAAGTGTGTGAATAATAAATAAATAAAAAACAAAAAACAAAACAAACAGCAAAGTAATGATGGGAGTGAAAGGGATGTGGTGAGTGTGAGGGTGTATCCATGATGGTAACATTTACCTTGAGTGGACTCATATGGGTAGGAAAGTAAAGCAGAAGAGTTGAGGGCTGGAAACCAGAGAGGAGTCTGTGTAGTGGCGTCCTTAAGGTCTGCGAGCAGTCATGTTGTGATCTGCAAGCAGTGGTCATGGATATATGCTGTTAGCAATTAGGGTAAACAAACGCAGGTGACTCCTTATCCTCCCCCCTGTTACCTGAGAACCTCCCAGGTGAAACAGTTAAGCCCCGTACACACAATCGGTTTAACTGATGAAAACCGTCCGATGGATGGTTTTCATCAGACAAACCAATCGTGTATGGTACCCATCGATCTTTTTTCCATCGGATGGAAAAAATAGAACTTGTTTTAAAATTTTCCGATGGATCAAGAACCGATGGTAATTTGCGATCGTCTATGGGCAAGTCCATCGGTTAAAAAACCCACGCATGCTCAGAATCAAGTCGACGCATGCTCAGAGGCATTAAACTTCATTTTTCTCGGCTCATCGGAGTGTTTTACGTCACCACGTTTGGAACGGTCGGTTTTTTGACTGATGGTGTGTGGCCAAGACTGATGAAAAACAGTTTCATCGGATTTCCGATGGTCAAATCCATCGGACGAAAATCCATAGGTTATCCGATCGTGTGTACAGGGCTTTAGAGTAGTTGAGTTCTCTCCAAGAATCATTTAAAAAAAGTAATTGTAAACCCAAATAACAAAAATTAAACTGAACATTTTACCTAAATCCGCATTGCAGTATAACTCATTTGTGCACAGCTGTAATCCTCCCTGCTTTGCTACTAGAAAACAATCCGACACATGCAGGAAATATGTGTTGCCATGCCCCCTCTCCTTTGACTGACTGGCATGAGGAGGAGACTCGTGCACGAGCATGAGTGAAGGGTGCGTGTCTCCTGCTGCCCCAGCCTGACTAAAACCATTTTAAGTGGTTTTAATCCTCTTTTGTATTATTTCCCCAATACATGCACCACAGAATATTTTGTTATGTAAAAATCCAAACCACTGTATTATTACTTCTGTATTCTCATCTCTAAGCCTGTCGCGGCTCTCTGAAAATCTCGGCTCCGTAGGGGGTAGAGTCGTGACATCACTGGTCCCGCCTCCCAGCTGTACAACCCACCTCCCAGCAGGGAGTGACGTGCGAGCACACTTCAACTCGTCGAAATCGCCAACAACGTCACTTCTGGTGACTCTCCAGCAGCAGTATTTGCACATTTGCACATGACAAGTTGGCTGTTTTGACACGACAGCATACACACACCGGTACGAGACGAGTTGGCTGTTTTGATAGAACAGCGGCTAAGGAGGAAAAAAGTTGTTGCTGTCTTGGAGGCGGCCATGTTGTTGGTTACTAGCGGGTGGACTAACAATGTCCACTCATGATATCGTCTACCGGAATGTATATACTGCCGGTGTTGTGACAAAACAGCCAACTCATTGAAATGTCAAATTACTGATGCTGGAGAGTCACCGGAAGTGACGTTGTTGGAGATTTTGACAAGTTGGCTGTTTTGATAGAACAGTGGTGTTAGTGTGAGAGTATACAGCGGGGATGTGGGGCCAGTGATGTCATGACTCCGCCTCCTAAGCTCTGGTCCATAGACACACCCATGGACCGGAGATTTTCAGAGAGCTGTGACAGGCTTACAGATGAGTAGTGTTGAGCGGACCCGAACTGTAAAGTTCGGATCCGTACCGAATTTTGGCGTTTTCCCGACCCCGGACCCGGACCCGGATTTTGCGCTAAAGTCCGGGTTCGGGTTCGGATTCGGGAATTTAATGGCGCAGTTAGAAATGCTTCAGGGGCCAGCCAATCACCATTTGATTAGCTGGTGTGCCCTTAGAAGCCATCATAGCCATGCCTACTAATGGCATGGCTGTAATTGGTCAGTGCAACATGTGACCCAGCATGTGACCAGCTTCTATATAAGAAAGAGGCACACAGCACAGATTGTCACTCTGCTTTTAGACAGTGTAGGGAAAGGATCCTGGCTGCTGTTGCTGTGAGGGAGAGAATAGGAGTTAGTCCTGATTCTGCAATCTACTGATAGAAAAGATAGGGAGACAGTGTAGTGTAGTGTAGTGTAGGGGCAGGATCCTGTTTGTGCTTTCAGGGAGAGAGATTTAGATAGGAGTCCAGATTGAGAGATATAATAGCTCAGCGATCTGCATAGGTTTATCTGTTTGTGTTGCAAGCTCAGTGCACCAGCACTGCATTACGTTGAGTGATACACCTATTCCATACTGTGGCTGTATTGTGCTCTTGCTAAAAGACCTATTTTGGTCAGAAAAAAAAAAAAAAGGCACTTTATTGTGCTTTTGCTAAAAAGACCCATTTTTGGGCCCCAAAAAAAAAAAAGGCACTTTATTGTGCTGTTGCAAAAAAAAAAACGGCACTTTGTTGTGCGCAAAAAAGACCTATTTTTGGGCAAAAAAAATATTTTGCAGTGTATATCTCTAGTTGTGTGAAATAACCAATTTCTATATATTTTTCTTGTACTATGCTATACTAAAAAAAAAAAAAAAACTTTTTTTTGAATAGCATTCTCTGCAGCTGTGCGATTCAGCGGTTATATACTGTGGTTGTGTTGTGCTCTTTCAAAAAACGCCATTTAGGGCCACAGAAAATATTTTGCAGTGTGAAATACACATGTGGAGGAGTGTAAAATAAACAATTTCTATATATTGTACAGTGCTATACTAAAAAAAACAACCTTTTTTTTGAATAGCATTCTCTGCACTTCTATAGCTGTGCGATTCAGTGGTTAAATACTGTGGTTGTGTTGTGCTCTTTCAAAAAACGCCATTTAGGGCCACAGTAAATATTTTGCAGTGTGAAATACACATGTGGAGGTGTGTAAAATAAACAATTTCTATATATTGTACAGTGCTATACTAAAAAAAACAAATTTTTTTTGAATAGCATTCTCTGCACTTCTATAGCTGTGCGATTCAGTGGTTAAATACTGGGGTTGTGTTGTGCTCTTGGAAAAAACGCCATTTAGGGCCACAGAAAATAAATTGCAGTGTGAAATACACATGTGGAGGTGTGTAAAATAAACAATTTCTATATATTTTCCTTGTACTGTGCTATACTAAAAAAAACAACCTTTTTTTTTGAATAGCATTTTCTGTAGCTGTGCGATTCAGCGGTTACGTGCTGTGGGTGTGTTGTGGTCTGGCAAAAAACGCCATTTAGGGCCACAGAAAATATTTTGCAGTGTGAAATACACATCTGGAGGTGTGTGTAAAAAAACAATTTATATATATTTTCCTTGTACTGTGCTATACTAAAAAAAACAACCTTTTTTTTTTGAATAGCATTTTCTGCAGTTCTGTAGCTGTGCGTTTCAGCCATTACGTACTGTGGGTGTGTTGTGGTCTTCCAAAAAACGCCATTTAGGGCAAGATCCTAAATTTGGAAAATATGAGGGGAAGGTCAAAGGGACGTGGTGGCCCCGGTCGTGGTGCTGCTGGTGGAGCTCCTGTTACAGGGAGAGGACGTGGTGGATCTGTGCCAGCTACACGCACAAGTGAAACACCTTCCTCAGGTGCGAGTAGGCGACCGAGCCTGCGGCGGTATTTTGTCATGCCTAATGAGGCTGTACCAATGTTTAGGCCAGGACAAGTACAGGCGATAGTAGATTGGGTTGCTGACAGTGCCTCGGGTTCCTTCACATTGTCTCCCACCCACTCTTCTGCTGAAAGATCAGAGTTGGCACCTGAAGCCCATGCCCATCAGTCTTTCACCTCACCCCCTTGCAAATCAGCCAAGCAGTCTGAGCCCCAAATCATGCAGCAGTCTCTTCTGCTTTTCGATGACTCTGTTAGCAGGGTTTCCCAGGGCCATCCACCTAGCCCTGCCCCAGAAGTGGAAGAGATTGAGTGCACCGATGCCCAACCACTTATGTGTCATGATGGGTACATGGGAGGACCATCGCAGCACGTCTCGGATGATGACGAAACACAGGTGCCAACTGCTGCTGCTTTCGCAATTGTGCAGACAGACATGGAGGGCAGGGGTGAAGACTGGGTGGAAGATGATGTGGAGGACGATGAGGTCCTCGACCCCACATGGAATCAACGTTATGCAGGTGACCAGTGTAGTTCGGAGGAAGAGGCGGTGGTCGCACAGAGCCACCAGCACAGCAGAAGAGGGAGCAGGGTGCAAAAACGGAGCATTCGTCCCCTAGACAGTACATCTGCTACTGCCCAACGCAGCAAGGGACCGAGCACACCAAAGCCAGGTCCAAGGACTTCCCTAGCGTGGCAGTTCTTCACACAGTGTGTTGATGACAAGACACGAGTGGTTTGCACGCTGTGCAATCAGAGCCTGAAGCGAGGCATAAACGTTCTCAACCTGAGCACAAGCTGCATGACCAGGCATCTAAGTGCAAAGCACGAGCTGCAGTGGAGTAGACACCTCAGAAACCAAGAAAGGTCTCTGGCTCCTCCTGCTTCCTCTTCTGCTGCAGTCTCGGCCTCTTCATCCACCTCTGTAGTGACAGTGGCACCTGTCACCACGCAAACAGAGGATCTGCCAGCAACACTATCACCTGGGTCACCGACCATCTCCACAATGTCCCATGGAAGCGTTCAGCTCTCTATCTCCCAAACATTGGAGCGGAAGAGGAAGTACCCCCCTAGCCACCCGCGATCCCTGGCCCTGAATGCCAGCATTTCAAAATTCCTGGCCTTTGAAATGCTGTCATTCCGTCTGGTGGAGACGCAGAGTTTTAAAAGCCTGATGGCATTGGCTGTCCCGCAGTACGTCGTGCCCAGCCGCCACTACTTTTCCAGGCGAGCCATCCCTTCCCTGCACAACCAGGTGGGGGACAAAATCAGGTGTGCACTGCGCAACGCCATCTGTGGCAAGGTCCACCTAACTACGGATGCGTGGACCAGTAAGCACGGTCAGGGACGTTATATCTCCCTAACAGCACACTGGGTAAATGCAGTGGCTGCTGGGCCTGAGGCAGATAGCGGTTTGGCGCATGTCCTTCCACCACCGAGGATTGCAGGGCGCTTCAGTTTGCCTCCTGTTGCTAACTCCTCCTTCTCCGCTTCCTCATCCTCTACCGCCTCCTCATCCATTCAGCGTAACACCTTCACCACCAACTTCAGCACAGCCAGAGGTAAACGACAGCAGGCAGTTTTAAAACTTTCCTGTTTGGGGGAAAATCCCCACACCGCGCAGGAGTTGTGGAGGGACATGGAACAACAGACCGATGAGTGGTTGCTGTCAGTGAGCCTCAAGCCCGGCCTGGTGGTGTGCGATAATGGGCGAAATCTCGTAGCAGCTCTGGGTCTAGCCGGTTTGACGCACATCCCTTGCCTGGCGCATGTGCTGAACTTGGTGGTCCAGAGGTTCCTTAAAAATTACCCCAATATGCCAGAGCTGCTGCAGAAAGTGCGGGCTGTGTGTGCGCACTTTCGGCGTTCTCACCCTGCTGCTGCTCGCCTGTCAGCGCTGCAGCGTAACTTCGGCCTTCCAGCTCACCGCCTCATATGTGACGTGCCCACAAGGTGGAACTCCACCTTGCACATGCTGGCCAGACTGTGCGAGCAGCAGCAGGCAATAGTGGAGTTTCAGCTTCAGCAATCACGCGTGAGTCGCTCTGCGGAACAGCACCACTTCACCACCAATAACTGGGCCTCCATGCGAGACCTGTGTGCCTTGTTGCGCTGTTTCGAGTACTCCACCAACATGGCCAGTGCCAATGACGCCGTTCTCAGCGTTACTATCCCAGTTCTATGCCTCCTTGAAAAAACGCTTCGTGCGATGATGGAAGAGGATGTGGCACAGGAGGATGAGGAGGAGGAGGAGGAAGCGGGATCATTTCAAAGGCTTTCAGGGCAGTCTTTCACAAGTGGCTACGAGGGTGGGTTCCTGCACCAACAAACGCCAGGTACACAATTGTCCGGCAGAAAGGGCACAGTTCTGGAGGATGACGAGGTGGAGGAGGAGATGGAGGAGGAGGAGGAGGAGGAGGAGGAGCCATGTTCACAGCAGGGTGGCACTCAGACCAGCTCGTGGCCATTACTGGTGCGTGGCTGGGGGGATACAGAGGACACAGACGATACACCTCCCACAGAGGACAGCTTTTCTTTGCCTCTGGGCAGCCTGGCACACATGAGCGATTACATGCTGCAGTGTTTCCGCAACAACAGCCGAGTTGCCCACATTTTAACTGGTGCTGATTACTGGGTGACCACCCTGCTGGATCCCCGTTACAAGGACAACGTACCGTCCTTAATTCCCTCACTGGAGCGGGATCGTAAGATGCGCGAGTACAAGCGCACGCTGGTAGACGCGCTGCTGGTGGCATTCCCACCTGACAGCGGGCGTACGGTGGAAGCACAAGGCGAAGGCAGAGGAGGAGGAAGAGGTCGCCAACGCAGCCGGGGCACCGGCAGCACCTCAGAAGGCAGGGTTAGCATGGCCGAAATGTGGAAAAGCTTTGTCAGCACGCCACAACAACCAGCACCACCAGCTGAGATGGAACGTCTTAGCAGGAGGCAGCATTTCACCAACATGGTTGAGCAGTATGTGTCCACAGGCCTACACGTACTGGATGACGGGTCTGCCCCCTTTAACTTCTGGGTCTCCAAATTGGGCACATGGCCTGAGCTTGCCGTTTATGCCTTGGAGGTGCTGGCCTGCCCTGCAGCCAGTGTATTATCTGAACGTGTATTTAGCACGGCAGGGGGCGTTATCACAGACAAGCGCAGCCGCCTGTCCAGAGCCAATGTGGACAAGCTCACGTTCATTAAAATGAACCAGGCATGGATCCCACAGGACTTGTCCGTACCTTGTGCAGAATAGACATGTATACCGGTGTTGTGACAAAAACTGTCCGGCCATCGGATTGTGCCCGGCCCGTACTGCGCAGGCGCAGCGCTTGCGCAGTACAGAGGACAAGGAGATTCACAAAATCTCCGAAGATGAACGGCGCCTGCGCTGTGAGTGCAGGTTCAAGCCCCACCATCCAAGAGGACATACGGTAGCACATAGTAACAGGGCCCCTCACGGGCTCGCTTCGATCGCGGCCTTGCTTGGCTCGGCTTGAACCACGGATGGTGTGGCCTTCACCTGAACTCAACACGCAGGCGCCGTTAGTCTTGGGAGATTTTTGAAATCCCCTTGTCCTACATACTCAGCAAGCGCAGTACAGGGCGGACACTATTCGACAGGGGACAGAATTCGACACATCACCGACCTTACCCAGCCATTGTTGTATTTTTGAACCAGTGTTGGCTACCTCGTCCTCCTCCACCGCCGCTTCCACCTACACAGCCACATCCACCGCCACCTCAACCTCCTACTCCATATGGACCTCGTCCTGCTAGGCCAAGATTAAAATTTTTATTTTATTTTTTTGTAGCGCACAGATCCTTTCCCCCTTACCTGCCTTTATGTTGTTGGCTCTTCGCAGGAGGGAGAAAGGCACACCGCACTACCAGCCCGTATCATCCTATATAAAGAGGTTGAGCGGTGTACTTGACGGGCCGTGTCCACAGCCGGAGTCAAAACTCCTCCAGAGGATGATTCTCACCTCTACTGTAGGTAGAGGCAAGTCCTTTAATTGCCAGTAAAGTCAATGTCCACACCAGCTGAAACTCCGACTCTTATTCTCTCATGGCAAAATAAACTGTACTCAGATAGAAAAGGTTAGAGCAAAGAAACAGGACAGCTTAAGGTGTGGAGGAGGTCCAGGCACAAACGTAGCACATTCACTTCACTGCTTAGGTTTCTCAAACAGTTTTTGGCGCACGGTCTCTGCCACAGACATTGAGGTTGGTCTCTGCCACAGACCGGGTGTACAAGGCCCCTGCCACGGGCCTGGAGAACTTTGGTCTCAGCCACAGACCAGGGTGTATAAGGCCCCTGCCACGGGCCGGTTGAATAAGGCCTCTGATACAGTCAAGGTGACCTTGAGCTTCTCCTTCTACGAACCTAGCCCATATCAAGGGGAAGACATCTCTCCAGGGAGTCAACAGACCATTCCTTCACCGTGACTCCCGCATCGGTCCATCAGAATGATCCTCCCTTCCCTGGAACAGGGTCCCCTACACGAGGCGGCTCTGGACTCCAGGCTTTACTCCCGCCCCTAGGCCTCCATACCCAGGGCAGCAAGAACTCCAGGATAGTACCTCACCCCGGGCTAAAGGTGCCCGAGATGGAACAGGAACACATGCACCCAGGCCGAAGGCACCTGGGCGCGGACCCCACTGGACATCAGCCCCCAGGCCAAAGGTCTGCCCCTTTTATATGCTCTCCCGGCATGCACAGCAGGTTCCCCGCCCCGCTGTACTACTGCCAAGAGGGGACACAAAAGGCGCCACCTGTAGGCCGCAGGGAACTGCACACCAATACTGTCCCCCGAGGACAAAATGGTCCATGAATCCTACAGAATTAGGGTATTTGAGCCTATTTACCACTCAAACACTTTCCTTAAATTTAGCACCCCGCTACATTTTTATTTCAAAGTATTTTATTTTCCCACTAGCTTATCCATTAAATTAAATAATTTATTCCAGAAAGGGCGTATTCTGGGGCATTCCCACCATATGTGTGGCATTGTGCCGTTGAGTTTCTGAGGTTCTTAATGACTTCCTGTACCTCTTCTGCTGAAAAGGGGGCCTCCAGCATATTTTTTTATTTTTTAATTTTTTTTATGTTCTTTTAAGTTATTTCCTATCCACATTTGTTTGCAGAGCACTTGCCATGTTCTTAACAACATTTTGCTGCCATTTGCAGCCCTCTAGCCCTTTCCATTACTTTTTTAGAGCCTTTTTAGTCGTCAGAAGTCCGGGTCCCCATTGACTTCAATGGGGTCCGGGTCCGGGTCCGGGTTCGGGTTAAAGTTCGGTCCCGAATCCGAACTTTTTTCCGAAGTTCGGCCGAACCCGCCGGACCCGAATATCCAGCTACCCGCTCAACACTACAGATGAGAATACAAAGGTAATAATACAGCAAATTGGATTTTTACCTAACGAACTATCAAATGGTGCATGTATTAAAAAAATTATGTATATGAGGTTTACAACCACTTTAAGTTAGATGGGCAGCCATGACTCCTGAGGATCTGGCAGCACCAAGACAACATTTAACAAGTGAAGTGTGAACACTGTTTTGTCACATTTGTTAAGTTAGAACTGTTTCTTCCTACTTTAAATTTTATAAAAGGGTTTTGCTATGTTCTCTGTTATAATGATCAATTGTAGGTATAGTGTTCTGAGGCATAAGTGCTGGATGGAGAACTTTGGTTCACAACTCATTTACATTGATACAGCCTAAGTAGCCTGAGTCCAAGTTCTCAAAACAGACATTTCTTAAAGCCCGGGAAGATTTTTGCTATTTAGAAACTTTTACCTGTTAAAGGTACTTGTAATGGTACTCATACAATACTAGAAATTCAAATTTCAGTTGAATTTACAAAAAAATCGTCATCTACATGGTGGCATACATTTTCCCTATTCAAAATATGTGGTAAAGATGTGAGAATTGTTCCTTTTTTATATAATTTTGCCATTTCTTATATCAGAATCCATAAAGCTGATGTTCATTTTTACCCTGTCAGAAAGATAGCAAGATTGTAATCTCTAGTCTTATTGATAAATACAAAGACATAGAAGCACGTAGTTCAATGAAATGTCTAGTGACATAAAATGAAAGATATGACCTTTAAATTTTAAAACAGTGATAAAACTGTGCTTCATGATGACTCATATGGTAGATCATAATCAGTTGTCTTTGATCTGCCTTACAGCTCTGGTTCTGGCATTTGGTCTAGTGAAGGATGCGTTCGAGTTGAAGGAAACTTGAATTACTCCATATGTCGATGTAATCATCTCACCAACTTTGCCATTCTGATGCAAGTTGTACCAGTTAAGGTAAGGAAAATATTAAATTTGAATTACTCCCCAATTGGATATAATGTTGCAAAAATAAAATTTTGCCATGGGCTGAGTACTTCATGTATGTTGTATTACTGCTTAAGCAAAGCTGATTTTCTAGACACGTGCCATACATTGGGCAGTAGAGAAAGGCCATTGTTTGAACACACTCATTATATGTAGTATGTTGTGGATATTTAATCCCAATGAGTTATTTTTTTCCTGTATAATTTATCATCACAAATTACAAATTTAGCAAATTATCCATAGAATCCTTATGTTGTGGGGTGTTGCTTTAAATAGCCTTAGAGACTACCTTACCCAGTATTCAATGGGATACCCACAGTTCCTTTGGGCCCGGCGCAAGGTCTGCTGGGGTTGGACTATATAAGGAGGGTGGAGCAGGACGGGGGTCTCTTTGGACATCGGCTGCCTAGCAAGTGGAACTCTGTGCTGTGTCTGCTGTTCCGGACTAAGCCCAAGAGCCGGGCCCTGTGGATCCAAAGAGCCTTCTACCCTTCACAGAAGAATCCCTGAGACGTCTCAATTATCTACCTTCCAAGACTCGTCGGAAGAATCGGAGACCCTGGGCATCGTGAGACTGTGTGGAAGTCGGTCTCACGGACTGGTTCGGTTGGGTAAGAGAGCACTTGCTCGAAGATTTCTTAAGTTACTCTTTAGGCCCAGTATCTTTGCTTAGGACCCATCGTTTATCAAATTGAGCTGCTCACCAGAGGGACAGTGTGCCGTGCAGCCTGAGTTAAATCCTTTGTCGCGCAATCAGCAGCCAATTGGTTCACACCCTGTGGATTACAAATAACCTACAAAGTGCACCACCATTGCTAGCGAAGATCCTTCTCTACAGAAACATTATGAACTAAGTAGTCAGGCCTGACTAAATAGAGTAGAGACATTGCTGGGCGCCATCTTGCCCACGAGGGGGAAGCTTGCAAGCGGGGTTTGTTAATTGATGTGCGTAGGATTGAGGGGATAGTATATCTGTGTTATATGCTGACTAAATCTTATTGCAGGGCTCTGCATTGATAGATGTACTACTGTCTAATCCAAATCTTATTTTTTCAGTAAACGCATTAGTGATTAAGCAAGACACGTTGTGTGGTGTGATTACTGTGTATGTTATCTGCAGTATTGTGATACCCATAGCCTACGGGTCTCACAATCCTTTAGTCTCACTAGCTGTGCCAAGGGAGGGTAGAGCCAGTTACTGGGGGTTGGCAGCACAGTGTTACAGGCCCGAAAATAATACCAGCAGCCTCTTAGCTGGGGGTATTGCTACACTTATAAATGTGTTCATCATGCACCCCTGTATCCTTTCATTGGGTGATAAGATACAGAGACAACAGTGTCACAGTGACAGCACCCCCATACAGTATCATTAAATTCCACAAATAGCACAACAATTTTTACAACACTATAGCAGTACTACTGGAAAACATTAGTGTAATTTACTTTTGTTTTGAAATAAATCCACTCTAGATTAATTTTAATACATTGCAAGGATTTTGGAAAACTTCACTGTAGAGCAGTGGTCTCCAAACTGCGGCCCATCGGCTGGATATGGCCCTTTGCTTGCTTTTATCCAGTCCTTGGGGCATTATTTTCTCCACTGTCAGCAGCAGTGGGGAATAGCTCTTTCCACTGACACCGACAACGGGGCACTATTCCTCCCACTGATACCAATGGTGGGGCACTATTCCTCCCAATAATGGGGCACTATTTCTCCCACTGACACCAATGATGGGGCACTATTCCTTCCACTAACACCAACATTTGGGGCACTA
Organism: Rana muscosa; assembly: GCA_029206835.1. Taxonomy (NCBI): domain Eukaryota; kingdom Metazoa; phylum Chordata; class Amphibia; order Anura; family Ranidae; genus Rana; species Rana muscosa. Next base: position 927,746,485 of record CM055116.1, on the reverse strand, counting down.
TTCCTCCCACTGATACCAACAATGAGGCACTATTCCTCCCACTGACACCAATGATGGATCACTATTCTACCCCCCAATACCAATGATGGGATGCTGTTTACTCCCTTTGACACCAGGACATTCTCTACTCCCGCTGGCCAGTCCAGCCCCCTAAAGTTTGAAGAATGGTAAACGGACCCTTTGGTTACAAAGTTTGGAGACCCCTGCTGTAGAGTGTTGCTTCCTGCTGTTCAGTTAAAACTTACACACAGATTCCAGTCACTTATTACTTCCTGAATGATAAGTGGGGGTCTGACTGTTATGATCACATAATCAGTTCTAGTCAGTGGCATCACTTGGGTATTGCACCCAGAGTATGTCCCTCACATTTCAAGTCTCTTCCCAGTGACTCCTCTCCACCGCATGCTGGGCATTAGCTTCCTTTAGCTCATAGAGGAGCCCAGACATTTCATGGTTTGCTACTTTGTTAACTGTCAAGCAAACAGCAGACAGTACAGAGGCAGAAAAGCTCACAATGTAGCACAGTGAGTGGGCAATTTCCTATTATGTTGGTATGTTTGCTATACAAGATTGAATGCTTGTATATAGAGTTAGTCCTGCTCCCTAATTTGCTTGCAGCAGCAGGTGTCCCAGACAGGGCTTCAGTGATGAATGCCTGTCTTGAGACCTAGAAAGAACACTATTAAAGCAATTACCTGTTGTTAATCCTGGGCTTAGGGAAATAGCCATGAAATAAGTAACAACTTGGATATTTGTATTCTCAGTACTGGGTATCAATAGAATGTGTATTTTTAGCACTGGCCATCGGTGTAATGTGTGTTCTCAGTACTTGATTTCAGTGCAATTAGTATTAACAGTTCCAGGTATCAGTAGAATATGTATTTTCAGTACCATGTATCAGTGGAATGCAAGTTGTCAGTCTCGGCATCAGTGGAGTGTGTATTATCAGTCTTGGATACCAGTGAAATGTGTGGCATCCGTGCCAGGTATCAGGAAGTGTGTTTCATATTTTCTGTCGAAGATGTGATTAAAATGTAAAACATCACTGTTACTCCAGTTTCACTGGATTGTGAGAACTGTCTGTTACCCTCTTATTTTCCAGTATTAGTGATGTAAAAGATTTTATATTAGTGTGTGCAGCATTTCTGAGTAAGGGAGGCCAGTAATCCTGGAAACCAGATTGGTGACACTGTATATTGGCCATGCCCTGTATCATTTGCTGTGTGCAATGTCATATCTTTTGTGTGTGCCCAGGGTGCCCCATGTAATTTTGAACTCAATGAGGTGTAGCTAATCACCTTCACTATGGCACACAAAGCCATTTGACTTTCAACTGTAATCAGCTGTGGTCATTTTGATTAGCTCAGCATTAAAATAGCTTTCCTGGAACTTTTTAATCCCTGGTAGTGCAACTTAAGCAGACAATCAACTATGGGTGGTAGGGCACTGTCAAAAGATCTCTGGGATAAAGTTGTGGACAGGAGATGGATGCAAAAAAAATCGAAGGCTTTATCAATGCCTAGAACTACAGTGAAGTCTATTATTAAGAAGTAGAAAGTATTTGGTACAACACAGACCCTCCCTGGATCAGGACATCACACCAAACTGGATAAAAGAGCCAGGAGCAAATTGGTCAGAGAGGTTACCAAGAGGCCTACAGCAACCCTGAAGCAGTTGCAGGAATTTATGACAAATAGAGGTCATTGTGTGCATGTGACAACAATATCACAAATTCTTCACAAATGTGACATTGGGAGGGTTGCAAGAAAAAAGCTACTCCTCAAGAAAGGCCTCATACAGTCACGACTGAGATTTGCCAAAATGCACCTTTAAGATTCTGAGGTCACATGGAAAAGGTGTTATGGTGAGATGAGACTAAAATTTAATTATTTTGCCTCAACACCAAACGATATATCTGGCGGAAATTACATTACATTACAGCCCACCATCCAAATACCACCATTCCTGCAGTAAAGCATGGGGGTGGTAATACCCTGTTATGGGGGTGTTTCTCTGCAGCAGGGACTGGAGCACTTGTCAGGATCAAAGGAAAAATGAATGGGGCAAAATCAAATCTTGAGGAAAATCTGCTGCCCTCTGCCAGAAAGTTGTCAATGGAAAGAAGGTTTACCTTTCAACATGACAATGACCCAAAGCACGCAGAAAAAATGACCACCCAGTACCCAGTACTTAAAGGAGAAAAAGGTAAATGTCCTTTCATGGCCTTGTCAGAGCCCAGACTTAAACCCCATTGGAAATCTGTGGAATGACTTGAAGACTGCAATGCTCAAACAGTCACCATCAAATTTAACTGAACGTCAGCAGTTCTGCAAAGAAGAGTGGGCAAATATTGCAAAGTCTAGATGTAAAGTTGCACGGACTAAATACAGCTGGATAAAATAAAAACTGTGTCGGTCTTCATAGTTACATAGTTACATAGTAGGCGAGGTTGAAAAAAGACACAAGTCCATCAATTCCAACCTGTGTGTTTGCTTTTATGTCGTATTACATTGTATATCCCTGTATGTTGTGGTCATTCAGGTGCCTATCTAATAGTTTTTTTTTAAATTATCGATGCTCCCTGCTGAAACCACTGTCTGTGGAAGATAATTCCACATCCTTACCGCTCTTATGCCGCATACACACAATCGTTTTTCACGTCGTTAAAAATGCCATTTTTTAACTTGGGCATTAAAAACGATCGTGTGTAGGCTCTAGAGCATTTTTAACGACGTGAAAAACGGCCTAAAAAAAATTAGAACCTGCTCTATTTTTTCACGTTGTTTTTCATGTCGTTTTTTTTCCCGTAGTGAAAAACGGTAGTGTGTTTATGCTTTTACAAGGGGAAAAAAAACACGCATGCTCAGAATCAAGTATGAGATGGGAGCGCTCGTTCTGGTAAAACTAGCGTTCGTAATGGAGATTGCACATTCATCACGCTGTAACAGACTGAAAAGCATGAGGCTGAAAAGCGCGAATCGTCGCTCAACAAACTTTACTAACATGAAGGGTGGCGCCATTCAAACGGAACTTCCCCTTTATAGTGCCGTCGTACGTGTTCTACGTCACTGCGCTTTGCTCGAGCATTTTTTTTAATGAACGTGTGTATGCAAGACAGGCTTGAGAGGAAACAAGAAAAATCACATCGAGAAAAACGTCGTTTTTGAAAATGACATTAAAAACGATCGTGTGTATGCGGCATTACAGTAAAGAACCCTCTATGCAGTTTAAGGTTAAACTGCTTTTCTTCTAATTTTAGTGAATGGCCACGTGTATTTTTTAATTCCCTTTCGCGGAAAAGTTTTATCCCTATTGTGGGGTCACCAGTACGGTATTTGTACATTAAAATCATATCCCTTCTCAAGCGTCTCTTCTCCAGAGAGAATAAGTTCAGTGCTCGTAACCTTTTCTCATAACTAAGGTCCTCCAGTCCCTTTATTAGCTTTGTTGCTCTTCTCTGGACTCTCTCCAGTTCCAGCACATCTCTACTGAGGACTGGTGCCCAGAACTGGATGACATACTCCAGGTGCGGCCAGATCAGAGTCTTGTAGAATGGGACAATTATTGTTTTATGTCTGGAGTTAATCCCATTTTTAGTTGCTTGCCAATATTCTGTTTGCTTTGCTTGCAGCAGCTTGGCATTGCATGCCACCGCTGAGCCTATCATCTACTAGGACCGCCAGGTCCTTCTCCATCCTAGATTCCCCCAGAGGTTCACCCCTGAGGCCTCGTACACACGACCGATTTTCTCGTCGTAAACAGTCAAGAAAAGTGCCGCGAGAGTTTTTTTGTCTAGAAAAACTTTCGTGTGTATGGTTTTACGACGAGAAACTTGACGAGAATCTCGACGAGAAAATAGAGAACCTGCTCTCTATTTTCTCGTCAGGATTCCAGATTTCCTCGTCGTGTTTCTCGTCGGCCTGTTTTGTGACGAGAAAATGGTTCGTGTGTATGCTTTTACGACTCTTCCAAAAGCGCGCATGCTCACAAGCAACTATGAGACGGGAGCGCATCTTCTGGTAAAACAAGCCTTCATAATGGAGAGAGCACATTCGTCACGCTCATAAATATTTCATCGTTTAAATGTTCTGCATTGAATTCTTCGTTAGAATGTTACATTAATCAAAACGAGAGACCTTCTTTTGCTGCTGATATTCACACAGAGTTCTGCCTTATTTTTAACCTTTTTCATGCTGCTCTTTATAAGATTTATGTGTATTATATCGTGCAAGTTTTTAGGAATAATTTAAATGGTTAGATTTTTCAAAATGATGTTAATTATAATTTCTCAATGTTTTGATAGCGATCTCACATTTAATTTTCTAATCTATATTTTTAAAATTTCACACCATGTTTTTGAGCTAATCAGATTTAGTTATTCTTTTGGGGGGGTGATATCTGTGCCTTTTATTGTCAGTCAAATGTATCTGCTTACTCCAAAGCTTTTTTTTTTTTATTTAAAAATACACATAGTCAAGTATGAACTTAAACAAAAAACACATTTATTCATGTTTATAAATTAAATAAAGAGAAGGCAGCGCTGGAGAAGCTGCTGCCATTTGTGCATCCCAGGGACCCCAGAGCACACACCAACCCTGTGTGGACACTAAAATTGGGAGCTTGAGAAGGCCCACATTTCAGAACACAATCTGATGCTGGCCTCCCAGAGGTCAGGAACAGCAGCAGGTGAGATATATGTCCCAAGTGTGTGGTACTACAACAGGCTGCCTTCTGTCCGACCAGTGCGACCACAATGAAGCAAGGCCATCACTTCCTCTTCTTCCTGGCAACCTTCCCTGCAGCCTTTCCTGAAGCCTTTCCTGAAGCCTTTCCTGCAGCCTTTCCTGCAGCCTTCCTTCTTCGTTTAGCTGGAGGCTGGCCCACTGGAGGGGTACTCCTGTCAGGAGGAGGAGGTGGAGGTGTAGCAGAAGGGGGTGGGGCAGAAGAAGAAGGTGGAGGTGTAGCAGAAGGGGGTGGGGCAGAAGAAGAAGGTGGAGGTGTAGCAGAAGGGGGTGGGGCAGAAGGTGGAGGTGTAGCAGAAGGGGGTGGGGCAGAAGGTGGAGGTGTAGCAGAAGGGGGTGGGGCAGAAGGTGGAGGTGTAGCAGAAGGGGGTGGGGCAGAAGGTGGAGGTGTAGCAGAAGGGAGTGGGGCAGAAGGTGGAGGGGTAGCAGAAGGGGGTGGGGCAGAAGAGGAAGGTGGAGGTGGAGGTTGAGGTTGGGTCAGTTGGGCCACCTCACATATGGCGGTATTGGGGGTAATTTGCTCCATCACCCCCTTGTTGAGCAAGGTGATGAGCAGGGGTTCGCATAGGAGGCGTTGCTCCATGCTCATCACCTTGAACTTAGCCTCCACTAGGCCGGCAATGGCCTCTTCAGGGGATGTGGGCTCCTTGAGGGTGGCATGGGCCTCTTTAATAAGGGCCATTGCTGCGTCACTGGTGGTCCTGTCCCTCCTGCCTCTTTTGTGAAGCCTGATGGGAGGCACCTGGGATCTGGTGCTTCTCCTTTGCCCTGCCACCTCCTGTCTGCCACTGGGCCCTGCCACCTCCTGGCTGCCACTGGGCCCTGCCACCTCCTGGCTGGTACTGGGCCCTGCCACCTCCTGGCTGCCACTGGGCCCTGCCACCTCCTGGCTGGTACTGGGCCCTGCCACCTCCTGGCTGCCACTGGGCCCTTCCTCCTCCTGCCTGACAGTTTCCAGACCCTCCTCCTGGCTGATTTCATCCTGTGTATGAAAAAGAAACATAGTTTAATATGTTGGTTTAATATTTGCCTCAAACTTTGTAATCCTGATGGAAGCAATTAGAATGTAAATGCATAAATCCTTGCTTTAAATTTACCACTACATCAGCTTGACTATTTACCACACAATTAAGTGCAGAATAATGTCTACAGATCATGATTTCACTTGTGGAATACAAAATAATGTATGTTTCTCATCCTGACATATTTGGGAAACATTAATTTTATCCCACTACATTTTCAGTTAATACTATACCTGGCTCCAGATGGACAAATCAGGATCATCCAGGATGGCTGCCTCCTCTTGCTCCAGAGAAGGCTCAGGTTGGCTGCAGGGAAGTCTGGGGGGAAGAGTGGAGAGTGATGGCCTTGGCTCAATGTGGTCATCCAGGAAGGACATCCTGCTGTAGTACCACAAAACCGGGACATAAACATCATCTGCTGCTGCTCCTGACCTCTGAGAAGCCAGCACCTTAGAGCGTTCAGTCCTGTAGGTACCTCTCAAGCTCCCAATTTTAGTGTCCACTTGTTTTGCTGTGGCTGTGGGCACCTTGGTATGCACAAATGGGAGCAGCTTCTCCAGCGCTGCTTTTCTCACCCCTTTTTTTTTATGGATGCGGTTTTTGGTCTCCCACAGAGCCGGCAGCTCCCTTACCCGGTCAATAAATTCCGCCAGGAACTCTTTGTCGCTAATAAAGACATTCATATTGTATCTGCAAGTAAAATAATTTATATTTAAATAATGTGAGGCAAACAGTCTAACCTCCTTCACATCCTAGTCACCATATATATCCTCCACCAATCTCAAGACAGTATAGGCCCACAATTTTTACAAGTCTCACAAAATCACATACCTTCGTTCGCACGTCCGTCACTTGAACTCCTCTCTCCGCACACCGAACGTACTATAGTCACATGTGTGTTTGCTATATACACACCACGCATGCGTCCAAATTCGAACACGTCGCTCCGCACACGTCGCCCGCCCATGACGTTCTAACTAACATCTTTTCCCCGCCCCTTCTCTTTCGGCGCGCAGACAGATATGGCGGAGTTACAGCAGGTGTCTGATAATTCCGCAACTAGCGAGGAGACAAGCCCGGAGACCGAGGACACGTCACGATCAAGGAGGAGATTCAAGGCATCGAATATGTCTTTGGCGGAGATGGCGGAGATGGTGGACATCTTGGTCAAGGCTGATTATGATGCCAAGCATGGGCCGTATAGCAAACCAAATAGAAGGAAGGCCAAAATCCTCACTAAAGTTGTGAAGAGTCTGAGGGCGAAGTTCGGGGTGAAACGCTCAAATGAGCAGCTCAGAAAGAGGTGGTCAGACCTCAAACTGAGGGAGCCAGACCAGTTGAGGAGCATAAAGAGGATGCTCGCTAAAAGTAAGTAAAATGACGACCTTTCTGCTATTAATCTTTTTAGAAACTGACCTTTTTTTTTTTTTTTTCATATTGGACTCCCTTCCAAAATGTAATATTTTGAACTAGGTTGGGCACAGTAATCGTTCGTTACGTTACCGACACTTCGTTCGGCCACTATCCGCGGTTTTGGCTTATTTAAGACCCCCAAAAGTAATTAGACATCTGCCATTTTTGATCAAGTATTGTGGCTAATTTTTAAGTCTAGATGATGTGTTTGTAAGGAGAATGAAATGCAAACTTTAATCAGTGTAAAGGAGAGGACACTCAGCAGCTGCTTCCACATCTGTACTTTGGAGCACTATAGTGTGGGCCACCAGACCCGCCTTTTTTGGGTGTCCCACACAGGTGCATCAGAGTTTATTTGTGGTGCCTCCATGTCCAAAAAATTACATCCAAATGTGAATACTAAACATATTTGGGGTCATAAATAATGCATTTTTCTTTAAATTCCGCACAAACGCACACTTGTACCCCACTTCCAAACAATTTAGCCTGTTTTAAGTTTAAAAATGAGATTTTTACAGTGTGATAAATAGACCTTTGGTTTTATTCTCATAGGGGAGAGAAGACTGGGAGGAGGACACTCCAGGGAGCACATGCACCCCACAACTTCCAAGCAACCCCAAACTCCCAAAGATCCACAACCGAAAGATGTGCAGGAAGTTGAGGTGGAGGAAGGAGAAGTGCAGGAAGGAGAGGTGGATGACGTTGTGGATCTGGTCACCACAACAGGTCAGTATCTGACACCACAGCTTAAGGTAAGCGAGGTAGGCCTGCAGAGTTTTATTAATTTTTTTTTATGGTTTTTAGGGGATGGAAATGTTGTGAAGGATAGCACACCGTTCTCTGCTGACAGTGCCCTCCGCCTCATCCAGCAAGTGATGGAATGTAGCACGGAACTGGACCTAATTAAACAAAGAATCCATGTGATGGAACAAACATTTAAAGACATTCTCGATGTTTTGGGGAGAATTCAATAAGCCATCCAAACACATTTGTTTTTACATGTTTGTTTTTATATTTTTACTAATTTTTTGAGTAACAAAGCAGCCAAAAATTGAATATGCACACAGTGTGTGAACATGTGCTATCTGCCATCAGGGGATATCCATGTACGTCTTTTGTGGGTGCAACCCCTTCCTCGTATAAAAAGTCGGTGAACTGAGGAAGGGGATGCACCCCCAAAACACGTCCATTGATCACCCCTGATGGCAGATAGCACATGTTGACAATAGGGATCAGGATTGTAAACTTCCTATTTGCAAAAAATTAAAAATGTGTGCATATTGAATTTTTGGCTGGGCAAGGGGTGGCAGGACCCCATATTAGGACGGGCACATAGAGACATAGTTTGTGTAACTGAATGTCTCAGATTGCTCAGAGGTATCCAATGTTGTCATTTTAGAAATGCAAGTGGTATTTTTGTATTTTCATAAGCCAAAATTTGCCGGGTTGTGGCCAGGCCAACCCCAAAGTAAAAAAAAAAAAAAAAGTGCAGAGAGTAAAATATTTGACCACAAACAACGTGTAGCTTCTTTTTATAATACTCTCTAAGCTTATTTGGTTCTTTTGTAAGGTAACATAGTGAAATTGGTTGTTATTTACTAAAGTAAAATACACTTGCCACTACAAATGCACAAAGACAAACTAGGAGACAGGAAAGAACAAATAATTAAAGGTTTAAACAAGATTTTTATTGGGATACTTAGACATAGGCTGGCATAGGAATTGCCCCCCTACCCGTGAAATACTCCATGTATTTGTCCCGAACCACACGGGCATTTTGGGGGGGCAAGCCAAGACGGGCAGATTCCAGGCCCGGAAGGGGATTTGCAGGGGAGAGTCCAGCCTCTGGCAAAACTGAGGCCATATACGAATTAGATTTTTGGCTCAGAAAGTTGTGTAGCACACAGCAGCATAACACTACATAGTTTATTTTGTAGTCCGCCAAGTGGATGGAAGTCATAAAAAGGCGGAACCGGCTGGCCATTATGCCGAAGGCATTTTCAACGACTCTTCGGGCCCTGGCCAGCCGGTAATTGAACACACTCTTCTCTGGGGTCAGGGTCCTCTGTGGAAATGGCCTCATAAGATGCCGTCCGAGTCCGAAGGCTTCATCAGCCAAGAAAACAAAGGGGAGTCCTTCAATATTCCCTGCATCCGGTGGCAATGCAAGGTCGTCACTCTGGAGACGGAGGGCAAACTCCGTCTGGATGAAGGATCCCCCATCGGACATCCGGCCATTCTTCCCTACATCAACATAGAGGAATTCATACCGTGCTGACACCACCGCCATCAGCACAATGCTATGAAACCCCTTGTAGTTGTAGTAGTAGGACCCAGAACGGGGTGGCGGCACGATGCGGACGTGCTTCCCGTCTATGGCACCACCGCAGTTGGGGAAGTCCCACCGCGTGGCAAACTCCGATGCCACAGTCTGCCATTCCTGTGGCGTGGAAGGAAGCTGTGGAGTGAAACAAGATGAAATAATATTAGAAAAACAAAGGCATACATTACAAGCAAATTCTAAACCAAAAAATTAGAGACCAACATCAATCTAATTATACGTTTATTAAGGTGTGTAAAAAAAGTATAATGGAAGGCTCATTTATCATATTCATCACCACCTCTGATGGGCCATTACTAAATTATTTTGGGGGGGGGGGGGGAGATGTGTTTGGCCACAGGATAGCATTGCAGTGGCGGTGCGTCCAGAGTGGGCGCTGGAGCACTGTCCCCTCTCTCCTGTGCCCATCACTCAGAACAATACATAGGTTCATGCGTTGCATGAACCTATGTATTGTCTATGCCGCACACTATTCAGGTGGATGGCCTCTTGTAAAGCGACCGACATATGAATAATTGCGTCATTTAGGGGGTTAAAATTGCAGAGCAGAAACAGGTATTAAAAAAGTCTTGCAAATTACAACCTGAGGGATGTAATTGGCTTCCTCAAAGAAAAATCGGGGAAGCAAGGAGGGGGCATTCCTTGTGTAAACACTGACAGGCTGCTCTGGCAATCATGTTCACCAAGTCTGTTTAATGGTAACATGATTGGCTGATGCAACATGAAGGGAAGGAGAAGACATCAAGGACAGAAGAAGGATGGCGCTGACCACAAGAAGGTAAGTGCAGGGCTGGGGGGAAACTGGCTGCATTAGAGGGGACTAAATGGCTGCATTGGAGGGGACAACTGGGGGCGTTTATTAGGCAACAGAGCAAAAAAGGAGGAAGTTTATTTCCGAAATTGGGGTTGGAACCCCCCAACATTTGGAGCAACAGGCGCCCCTGCTGGAAAAGTTAGTGAGGGGAAATATTTAGGGAGGATAAAAAAGGGGCAATCTAAAGCTTCCAACATGCATGGGGACAAAGGGGACATTCTCAGCATATTACAATCATGGTAATTAGGGAAGGATGAAAGAAATACAATACATTAGCATACATGTAATACATAAAATGTGATGTTAAGGGAGAAAACTTACCCTAATATAGTCCTCCTGCAGGACTTGTATAATAGCAGAACAGGTGTCTGGGATTATGAGGCCCAGAGCCTGGGGGGAGATGCCTGTGGTGAACTTCAAGTCCTGAAGACTTCTCCCTGTCGCCAGGTAACGCAACATGGCGATGAGCCTCTGCTCAGCACTGATGGCTTCCCGCATAACGGTGTCCTTCCTGGTAATATAGGGGGACACCAAAGCCAACAGTTCCTGAAAAACGGGGTCAGACATCCTCAGAAAATTCCTGTAGTCCTCAGGATTATTCTCGACGATCTCCCGCAGCAGAGGCATGTGGCAGAATTGGTCCCGCTGGAGCAACCAATTCTTGGTCCATGAACTCCTCCTCACACCATTCATGGACTGGTCTTGGTCCAAAACAAGCAGACCAACACCAAGCGCACGCACAGCACGAACTCGACGACGAGAACGTCCAGGCGACATGGCTAGGAAACGGTCGTCTAATCAGAACGTACAGAACAGAACGCACTTTAGAACAGCAAGGCCTATGAATAACGAACTGAAATTCAGAAACGAACAGGCAATAACGCACTGTAAAACAGATACGACCTGCCTAGACGCCCTGAAAGTCAAGATACGAACCCACAAGCACAAACTGAACCGCAGAAAACGATCTGAAAAGTACGAAGACTGAAAAGCGCGAATCGTCTCTTCCCAAACTTTTACTTCACACGCGGTAACACGAGATCAGCAAAAGCAGCCCAAGGGGTGGCACCAAGAAAAAAGATCTTCCCCTTTATAGTGCCGTCGTACGTGCTGGACGTGAGCGCAGAGAACCACGAGGAAATTGGAAAATGACAGTGTGTACGCATAGAAAGCTTGACGAGAAAATCGACAAGCTTAACAAGAATCTCGTCGAAAAAAACGACGTGTTTTTTACGACGAGAAAATCGGTCGTGTGTACGAGGCCTGAGTGAGTAGATTGCATTCATATTTTTGCCACCCAAATGAATTATTTAAAAATTTTCTACATTAAACCTCATTTGCCATGTAGTTGCCCACCACATTAATTTGTTCAGATCTTCTCGTAAGGTTGCAGAGAAATTATTGCACTGCATAGCTTTGTATCATCCGCAAATACTAAGATTAAGCTGTTTATCCCATCCTCCAGATCATTTATGAATAAATTAAATAGGATTGGTCCCAGGACAGAACCCCACCTTCCACCTCGGACCATTCTGAGTACTCCCCATTTATCACTACCCTCTGAACTCTCCCCTGTAGCCAATTTTCAATCCATGTACTCACCCTATGGTCCATGCCGACAGACCTTAGTTTGTACAGTAAACGTTTATGGGGAACTGTATCAAATGCCCTTGCAAAATCCAGATACACCACGTCTACGGGCCTTCCTTTATCTAGATGGCAGCTCACCTCCTCATAGAAGTTTAATAGATTGGTTTAGCAAAAACGATTCTTCAAGAACCCATGCTGATTACTGTTAATGATACAGTTTTCACTACTAAAATCTTGTATATAGTCCCTTATCATCTACTCCAAGAGCTTGCATACTATTGATGTTGCGCTAACTGGTCTGTAATTCCCAGGGATATATCTTGGCCCTTTTTTAAATATTGGTGCTATGTTGGCTTTTCTCCAATCAGCTGGTATCATTCCAGTCAGTAGACTGTTTGTAAAAATGAGGAAAAATGGTCTGGTAATTACTTGACTGAGTTCCTTAAGGACCCTCGGTGCAATCCATCTGGTCCCGGTGACTTAATAATGTTTTTCAAGTCTATTTCTAATTCTATCCTCTGTTAGCCAGTTTTGGTTACTGAAGCCCCCACGTTTCCCTTGTGAAGACCGAGGAGAAGAATAAATGCAATACCTTTGCTATCTCTCCATCCTTAGTAACCAGATTCCCTTCATCATTCATTTTGGGACCAGTATGATTTGACCTCCCTTTCTTACTATTTATATACTTAAAGAATTTCTTGGATTTTTTTTTTACTCCCCTCTGCTATGTGCCTTTTGTGTTCTCTCTTAGCCTCCCTGATTGCACCCTTACATTTCTTGTTGCATTCTTTGTAAAGTTTGAATGCTGATGAGGGCGCTGGACTCGTTTGTATGAGTTTTTTCAAGCCACATGATTAGAGCCTAATGCTCTAATAGGCTTGAAAAAGGTTGGGTTCGGGGCGTCTTACTATGTTTGTCATTTTTTTTTTTTTTTTTACGTTTTACATTTTTTTACAGTCATTTTTTTTTAGCTTTTTTTTTTTTTGGGGGGGGGGGGCTTTGGTGAGATATCAGAGGTCGAAACAGACCCCCATATGTATTTTTTTGAGACAGAGAAAGGGATTGAAGATAGTCCCTTTTCTCTGCATCACTTTACTTGAATGAATGAAAAATCTGTATAGAGATTCAATTCATTCAGAAAATGACAGTCTGATGCATTGTAACACTCGCGGTTACAATATATCAGCTGTCAGTGTCAGTGGGCACATAGCAGTGATCAGTAGTGTTTGCTGCATGCGCCCTCTCTTCTACAGGGGGGAGTTTAGTAAACACATGTTTTCTAAGCCCCCCAAGTTCCTACTTCACCCCCACTGCTCCCCACTGCCACGCTTCCCAGCCTGACAAATCATAGGAGATTTGTGCAGGGAGAATCTGCAGGCAAAGGGAGGGGAAGGAGAGATGCAGCTTAGAGCGGCCATGGATCAGGGGTGCGGGGGCATTCGGGGGGGTGATCTGACTGGCGGGGGGACACATCTGGATCCCCCAAGCCCCATGCAGCACCTGAAGCTGACAGGAGTGGAAGAGGAGGGATTCAGGCTAATGATGGTGGCTGCAGGGAGTGGGTTTGCAGGGGGGGGGGATCAGATCGGGTGGAGGGGAGTAATCAGTGCTGGGAGTGAAGAAGGGCTGTAAAGGGGATAGAAAAGGAGAGTGTGGGGGCAGTTTGAGATGGAAGGGTGTAGCGGGGGTGGAGAGACAGGGAGCAGGGAAGCGATAGCATGGGTGGAGGGGGGGGGCGGTCAAATTAGCGTTTAATAACTCTGATCAGTGGGTTGTAATCCGCTGATCAGAGTTATAGAATTGTTCAGCAGAGTCTGCTGAAGAATTCTGATATAAGCTTATGGTCATTGAAGAGACCATAAGCTTAAAGGAGAGGGAGAAAGAGGTCCGTATGCCGTACTGACTTGGCCACCTGCAGGCACTTCTGTAGGTCCATATGGCGAACGGACTTGGCAGTGAAAACGTTAAAGCTTTCAAGATTTTTTTTACCTGCCAGGATATTTCTCATAGTGTGTTGTCACTGTTAATATTTACACACCTCTGTTCATGTGTCCCATGCTTGCTCATTGAATTATTTAGGAGTATCATCACACTGCTGAAACTATTTATGCCTTTCCCTGTCCCTGAAAGGTGTCCAAACACCTGCCTCTCCCATTTTCAATGACTAAAAGTGTGTTACATTAGTGTTATGGAGCAAGATGTTAATTTTCTTACATTACATACCCTACTATTCTCAGTCTTATATCTGTCATTTAAGGGAATGTAGGAAATATGTATTCAGTTATACCACTTGTATTTTAAAGACATTTAATGATTACTTAGTTTAAGCACATGTTTAAGTAGACTTTTAAGTCCTGTTTAAATTTGGCCTTCTGGTGGGTGTTTGACAACAAAGAGCGGCATAGAGCAATGGTGGAAGTTTCTTAAAAAGCACTTTTGCGGTGGAAGCCATGCCAAGCAGAGGGCAATGTACTATTTACCAGTATTGCCTGTCGTTTTCCTACATGTGATCCTTTCCATGCCTCATTGCATACTATGACTCATTTTGGGATTGGTCATTTTGGTTAAATACCAGGGCTTTGCTTCCTAATGCAGACCCCACTCCTAGTGACTGGTTATTAGGGATGAGCTTCGTGTTCGAGTCGAACATACGTTCGACTCGAACATTGGCTGTTCGATCGTTCGACGAAGATCGAACGATTTGGGCCGTTCGCGCCAAATTCGAGTGACGCGAACGGCCCACAATGCACTACGCCATCGCAGTGTCATCCAGGCGCTGTGATTGGCCAAGCATGCACTGTGACCCCGCATGCTTGGCCAATCACAGCGCCGGCAGCGAGGAGAGCAATGATTGGCCACAGGCAGGATGCCTGTGGCCAATTATTGCTGAGGGTGTTTAGTACACGCCCCACACTATAAAAGGCCGCCAGCACGGCGGCCTAGTGTAGTGTGTTCCGGAGCAGGGATAGAGTAGCATAGGCAGGGACAGTGACTGTTATTTCTTTCTTGCTTAACCTGGATTCCTTTAGTTTAGGGAAAGAGAAGGATAGGTAGGGAGAGTGTCAGTGTGTTTTGTGCTTCTGCTATAGTGTGCTTAAAAAAAAACATTTATTCTAGGGACAGAAAACTCTAGGTAGGGACAGTGTCAGTTTCTTTCACTCTGCAAGTCCTTGTTTCCAGGGACCTGGAAGGACAGTGAGTGAATTGTCCTTTTGCTATATTGTGATTAAAAAAAACATTTATTCTAGGGACAGAAAACTCTAGGTAGGGACAGTGTCAGTTTCTTTCACTCTGCAAGTCCTTGTTTCCAGGGACCTGGAAGGACAGTGAGTGAATTGTCCTTTTGCTATATTGTGATTAAAAAAAACATTTATTCTAGGGACAGAAAACTCTAGGTAGGGACAGTGTCAGTTTCTTTCACTCTGCAAGTCCTTGTTTCCAGGGACCTGGAAGGACAGTGAGTGAATTGTCCTTTTGCTATATTGTGATTAAAAAAAACATTTATTCTAGGGACAGAAAACTCTAGGTAGGGACAGTGTCAGTTTCTTTCACTCTGCAAGTCCTTGTTTCCAGGGACCTGGAAGGACAGTGAGTGAATTGTCCTTTTGCTATATTGTGATTAAAAAAAACATTTTTTTCTAGGGACAGAAAACTGTAGGTAGGGAGAGTATTTTTTTTCTTTCACTCTGCAAGTCCTTGTTTCCAGGGACCTGTAAGGACAGTGAGTTAATTGTCCTTGTGCTATATTGTGCTGAAAAAAACATTTATTCCAGGGACAGAAAACTCTAGGTAGGGACAGTGTCAGTTTCTTTCACTCTGCAAGTCCTTGTTTCCAGGGACCTGGAAGGACAGTGAGTGAATTGTCCTTTTGCTATATTGTGATTAAAAAAAACATTTTTTTCTAGGGACAGAAAACTGTAGGTAGGGAGAGTGTTTTTTTTCTTTCACTCTGCAAGTCCTTGTTTCCAGGGACCTGTAAGGACAGTGAGTTAATTTTCCTTGTGCTATATTGTGATTAAAAAAAACATTTATTCTAGGGACAGAAAACTCTAGGTAGGGACAGTGTCAGTTTCTTTCACTCTGCAAGTCCTTGTTTCCAGGGACCTGGAAGGACAGTGAGTGAATTGTCCTTTTGCTATATTGTGATTAAAAAAAACATTTATTCTAGGGACAGAAAACTCTAGGTAGGGACAGTGTCAGTTTCTTTCACTCTGCAAGTCCTTGTTTCCAGGGACCTGGAAGGACAGTGAGTGAATTGTCCTTTTGCTATATTGTGATTAAAAAAAACATTTATTCTAGGGACAGAAAACTCTAGGTAGGGACAGTGTCAGTTTCTTTCACTCTGCAAGTCCTTGTTTCCAGGGACCTGGAAGGACAGTGAGTGAATTGTCCTTTTGCTATATTGTGATTAAAAAAAAACATTTATTCTAGGGACAGAAAACTCTAGGTAGGGACAGTGTCAGTTTCTTTCACTCTGCAAGTCCTTGTTTCCAGGGACCTGGAAGGACAGTGAGTGAATTGTCCTTTTGCTATATTGTGATTAAAAAAAACATTTATTCTAGGGACAGAAAACTCTAGGTAGGGACAGTGTCAGTTTCTTTCACTCTGCAAGTCCTTGTTTCCAGGGACCTGGAAGGACAGTGAGTGAATTGTCCTTTTGCTATATTGTGATTAAAAAAAACATTTATTCTAGGGACAGAAAACTCTAGGTAGGGACAGTGTCAGTTTCTTTCACTCTGCAAGTCCTTGTTTCCAGGGACCTGGAAGGACAGTGAGTGAATTGTCCTTTTGCTATATTGTGATTAAAAAAAACATTTATTCTAGGGACAGAAAACTCTAGGTAGGGACAGTGTCAGTTTCTTTCACTCTGCAAGTCCTTGTTTCCAGGGACCTGGAAGGACAGTGAGTGAATTGTCCTTTTGCTATATTGTGATTAAAAAAAACATTTATTCTAGGGACAGAAAACTCTAGGTAGGGACAGTGTCAGTTTCTTTCACTCTGCAAGTCCTTGTTTCCAGGGACCTGGAAGGACAGTGAGTGAATTGTCCTTTTGCTATATTGTGATTAAAAAAAACATTTATTCTAGGGACAGAAAACTCTAGGTAGGGACAGTGTCAGTTTCTTTCACTCTGCAAGTCCTTGTTTCCAGGGACCTGGAAGGACAGTGAGTGAATTGTCCTTTTGCTATATTGTGATTAAAAAAAACATTTTTTTCTAGGGACAGAAAACTGTAGGTAGGGAGAGTATTTTTTTTCTTTCACTCTGCAAGTCCTTGTTTCCAGGGACCTGTAAGGACAGTGAGTTAATTGTCCTTGTGCTATATTGTGCTGAAAAAAACATTTATTCCAGGGACAGAAAACTCTAGGTAGGGACAGTGTCAGTTTCTTTCACTCTGCAAGTCCTTGTTTCCAGGGACCTGGAAGGACAGTGAGTGAATTGTCCTTTTGCTATATTGTGATTAAAAAAAACATTTTTTTCTAGGGACAGAAAACTGTAGGTAGGGAGAGTGTTTTTTTTCTTTCACTCTGCAAGTCCTTGTTTCCAGGGACCTGTAAGGACAGTGAGTTAATTTTCCTTGTGCTATATTGTGATTAAAAAAAACATTTATTCTAGGGACAGAAAACTCTAGGTAGGGACAGTGTCAGTTTCTTTCACTCTGCAAGTCCTTGTTTCCAGGGACCTGGAAGGACAGTGAGTGAATTGTCCTTTTGCTATATTGTGATTAAAAAAAACATTTATTCTAGGGACAGAAAACTCTAGGTAGGGACAGTGTCAGTTTCTTTCACTCTGCAAGTCCTTGTTTCCAGGGACCTGGAAGGACAGTGAGTGAATTGTCCTTTTGCTATATTGTGATTAAAAAAAACATTTATTCTAGGGACAGAAAACTCTAGGTAGGGACAGTGTCAGTTTCTTTCACTCTGCAAGTCCTTGTTTCCAGGGACCTGGAAGGACAGTGAGTGAATTGTCCTTTTGCTATATTGTGATTAAAAAAAACATTTATTCTAGGGACAGAAAACTCTAGGTAGGGACAGTGTCAGTTTCTTTCACTCTGCAAGTCCTTGTTTCCAGGGACCTGGAAGGACAGTGAGTGAATTGTCCTTTTGCTATATTGTGATTAAAAAAAACATTTATTCTAGGGACAGAAAACTCTAGGTAGGGACAGTGTCAGTTTCTTTCACTCTGCAAGTCCTTGTTTCCAGGGACCTGGAAGGACAGTGAGTGAATTGTCCTTTTGCTATATTGTGATTAAAAAAAACATTTTTTTCTAGGGACAGAAAACTGTAGGTAGGGAGAGTATTTTTTTTCTTTCACTCTGCAAGTCCTTGTTTCCAGGGACCTGGAAGGACAGTGAGTGAATTGTCCTTTTGCTATATTGTGATTAAAAAAAACATTTATTCTAGGGACAGAAAACTCTAGGTAGGGACAGTGTCAGTTTCTTTCACTCTGCAAGTCCTTGTTTCCAGGGACCTGGAAGGACAGTGAGTGAATTGTCCTTTTGCTATATTGTGATTAAAAAAAACATTTTTTTCTAGGGACAGAAAACTGTAGGTAGGGAGAGTATTTTTTTTCTTTCACTCTGCAAGTCCTTGTTTCCAGGGACCTGTAAGGACAGTGAGTTAATTGTCCTTGTGCTATATTGTGCTGAAAAAAACATTTATTCCAGGGACAGAAAACTCTAGGTAGGGACAGTGTCAGTTTCTTTCACTCTGCAAGTCCTTGTTTCCAGGGACCTGGAAGGACAGTGAGTGAATTGTCCTTTTGCTATATTGTGATTAAAAAAAACATTTTTTTCTAGGGACAGAAAACTGTAGGTAGGGAGAGTGTTTTTTTTCTTTCACTCTGCAAGTCCTTGTTTCCAGGGACCTGTAAGGACAGTGAGTTAATTTTCCTTGTGCTATATTGTGATTAAAAAAAACATTTATTCTAGGGACAGAAAACTCTAGGTAGGGACAGTGTCAGTTTCTTTCACTCTGCAAGTCCTTGTTTCCAGGGACCTGGAAGGACAGTGAGTGAATTGTCCTTTTGCTATATTGTGATTAAAAAAAACATTTATTCTAGGGACAGAAAACTCTAGGTAGGGACAGTGTCAGTTTCTTTCACTCTGCAAGTCCTTGTTTCCAGGGACCTGGAAGGACAGTGAGTGAATTGTCCTTTTGCTATATTGTGATTAAAAAAAACATTTATTCTAGGGACAGAAAACTCTAGGTAGGGACAGTGTCAGTTTCTTTCACTCTGCAAGTCCTTGTTTCCAGGGACCTGGAAGGACAGTGAGTGAATTGTCCTTTTGCTATATTGTGATTAAAAAAAACATTTATTCTAGGGACAGAAAACTCTAGGTAGGGACAGTGTCAGTTTCTTTCACTCTGCAAGTCCTTGTTTCCAGGGACCTGGAAGGACAGTGAGTGAATTGTCCTTTTGCTATATTGTGATTAAAAAAAACATTTATTCTAGGGACAGAAAACTCTAGGTAGGGACAGTGTCAGTTTCTTTCACTCTGCAAGTCCTTGTTTCCAGGGACCTGGAAGGACAGTGAGTGAATTGTCCTTTTGCTATATTGTGATTAAAAAAAACATTTATTCTAGGGACAGAAAACTCTAGGTAGGGACAGTGTCAGTTTCTTTCACTCTGCAAGTCCTTGTTTCCAGGGACCTGGAAGGACAGTGAGTGAATTGTCCTTTTGCTATATTGTGATTAAAAAAAACATTTATTCTAGGGACAGAAAACTCTAGGTAGGGACAGTGTCAGTTTCTTTCACTCTGCAAGTCCTTGTTTCCAGGGACCTGGAAGGACAGTGAGTGAATTGTCCTTTTGCTATATTGTGATTAAAAAAAACATTTTTTTCTAGGGACAGAAAACTGTAGGTAGGGAGAGTATTTTTTTTCTTTCACTCTGCAAGTCCTTGTTTCCAGGGACCTGTAAGGACAGTGAGTTAATTGTCCTTGTGCTATATTGTGCTGAAAAAAACATTTATTCCAGGGACAGAAAACTCTAGGTAGGGACAGTGTCAGTTTCTTTCACTCTGCAAGTCCTTGTTTCCAGGGACCTGGAAGGACAGTGAGTGAATTGTCCTTTTGCTATATTGTGATTAAAAAAAACATTTTTTTCTAGGGACAGAAAACTGTAGGTAGGGAGAGTGTTTTTTTTCTTTCACTCTGCAAGTCCTTGTTTCCAGGGACCTGTAAGGACAGTGAGTTAATTTTCCTTGTGCTATATTGTGATTAAAAAAAACATTTTTTCTAGGGACAGAAAACTGTAGGTAGGGAGAGTGTTTTTTTTCTTTCACTCTGCAAGTCCTTGTTTCCAGGGACAGAGAAGGACACCTGAAGGTAGCCCTTATTGCTTTTTTCCCATCTCCCTGCAGGCCATCTATTAGAATGTCTGGAAGGCAAACAAGGAGAGGCAGACAGTCAGGAGGCAATAAAAGAGGGCAAGCAGGCTCTGTGTCTGGGGGCAACAGTGCTGGTCGTGGACGCGGTGCATTGTCATCAGCACATGGCCATGGGACACGCTTGTCCTTCTTTTCGGCAGCTGGACATGTTGAGCCACATCATGCCGAAGACTTGGTAGAGTGGATGACCAAGCCCTCCTCCTCCTCCTCATCCTCTCTCACCCAGGCTCAGGGTACTGGAAAAGCAGCTGCCAAAGCGTCGTCTTCCCTGGTATCAATGTCAGACAAATCATCAGTCACTCCTTCCCTAGACCCACCATGTCCTCCTCCTGAGGAGTCCCCCGAACTGTTTCAGCACAGTGTTGGGTACATGCTCCAGGAGGATGCCCAGCGTTTCGAAGGGTCTGATGATGAAACCCAGCTAGAGGAAGGCAGTAGCGTGAGAGCAGACAGAGGGGATGCTCAAGAAGGACACCAATCTGGCAGTCATGTTCCAGCAGCTGCAGCATACTGCCAGATTGGCTCCAGTGATGAGGAGGGAGGGGATGATGAGGTCAATGACTCCACGTGGGTGCCTAATAGGAGAGAGGAGGAGGAGGAGGATGAGGAGGAGGCACATCTCCAACGAGGCAGGATGCCCTTTGGTGGCCAGCGTAAGGGCAGTACACCGACGGAATCACACCGCAGAGCTCCGCCTGTGCAGGGCGCTGCCTCTGCCCGTCATTCAAAAAGTTCTTTGGTGTGGGCCTTTTTTGAGGCTAGTGCATCAGATCGCACAGCTGCTGTTTGCAACATATGTCTCAAGCGTATATCGCGTGGCCAAAACATCAGCCGCTTGGGTACCACATGCCTGACCAGACATATGTTGACCTGCCATGCAGCTCGTTGGCAAGCCTACCTCAAAGACCCACACCAAAGAACAAAGCGGACCTCTCCTTGCACCGCATCAGCTGGGATCTCCAACCCCACTATAACTTCAGTCCTCTCTGAAACATGCACTGAGAGGAATGAAGGTGTAGAATTAGGTGTGTCACAGCCAAGTACTTGCGCCCACTCTGCTAGCAGTACACCGACGTCCGATTCTAGCAGGCAAATTTCCCTGCCCCAGCTGCTGGACCGTCGAAAGAAGTTCACTCCCAGCCATCCACATGCCCAGCGGTTGAATGCTAGCTTGGCTAAATTGCTAGCGCTTCAACTGCTGCCTTTTCAGTTGGTAGACTCGGCCCCCTTCCGTGAGTTTGTGCAATGTGCGGTTCCTCAGTGGCAGGTTCCCAAACGCCACTTTTTCTCACGGAAGGCTATTCCGGCTCTCTACCGGCATGTGGAAGGCAATGTCTTGGCCTCGCTGGACAGGGCGGTCAGCGGTAAGGTGCATATTACCGCTGACTCATGGTCCAGCAGGCATGGACAGGGACGTTACCTTTCTTTCACGGCCCATTGGGTCACTCTTTTGGCAGCTGGGAAGGATTCAGGACAAGGTGCAGTAGTGTTGGAGGTTGTCCCACCGCCACGCCTCCAAAATGCTACTACTGGTTGTGACACACCTCTCTCCTCCACCCCCTCCTCTTCTTCTTCCTCCATGGCCTCTTCCTGTGGTTTGTCCTATGAACCAGCGGTGCTCCGTAGCCGTTCACGGGGCTACGCAAGTACGCAGGCAAAAAGATGCCATGCCGTGCTTGCGCTGGTGTGTTTGGGGGACAGAAGCCACACTGGGGCAGAGGTCCTGTCTGCTCTGCAGGGCCAGGCCGAGAGGTGGTTGACGCCACGCCAGCTTAAGCCAGGAATGGTGGTTTGCGACAATGGCACCAACCTCCTCTCCGCCCTCCGACAGGGACAACTGACCCATGTGCCCTGTGTGGCTCACGTCCTTAACCTGGTGGTGCAGCGGTTCTTGGGCAGGTACCCGGGCTTACAGGATGTCCTGAGGCAGGCCAGGAAAGTCTGTGTGCATTTCCGCAGATCTTATAATGCCAGTGCTCGCCTGGCTGAGCTGCAAAAGGAGTTGAACCTGCCCAAGAACCGCCTTATATGTGACATGCCCACCAGGTGGAACTCAACGTTGGCCATGCTGCAGCGGCTGCACACGCAGCAGAGGGCCATCAATGAGTACCTGTGCGACTACGGCACCAGGACAGGGTCAGGGGAGCTTGGTTTTTTTTCTCCACGCCAGTGGGGCATGATCAGGGATGCATGCACTGTCCTGGCACCATTTGAGGAGGCCACGAGGATGGTGAGCAGTGACAGTGCATGCATCAGTGACACTGTACCTCTTGTCCACCTGTTGGAGCACACGCTGCGTGGAATAATGGACAGGGCACTTGAGGCAGAACAGAGGCAGGAAGAGGAGGACTTCCTTGCCTCTCAAGGCCCCCTTTACCCAGACAGTGTTCCTTCTGTCCCACCCATCGCACAGGAAGAGGAGGAGGAGGAGGAGGAGGAGGAGGAGGAGGAGGATTGTGTCAGCATGGAGGTGGAGGCTGGCACTCAGCATCATCAGCAGCAGTCTTTTAGGGATGATTTACAGTCCCAAGAAACCAGTGGACTTGTACGTGGCTGGGAGGAGGTGGCTGCGGATCATGTCGTCCTTAGTGACCCAGAGGACTCCGGAGCGAATGCCTCAGCAAACCTACGCTGCATGGCCTCCCTGATCCTGCAAAGTCTGCGGAAGGATCCTCGTATTCTTCGGATCAAGGAGAGGGACCATTACTGGCTGGCCACTCTCCTTGATCCACGGTACAAGGGTAAGGTTGCGGACCTTATGTTACCGTCGCAGAGGGAGCAGAGGATGAGACAACTCCGGGAGGCCTTGCAGAAAGGTCTGTGCAACGCGTTCCCAGAGACTGGGAGGTTGCAAACTCCTGGTCCTGGACAACGAGTTGCTGAGGCTTCGGCCAGTCAAAGAAGGAGCGGTGGGGAAGGTGGCCGTCTGACCGATGCGTTCAGACAATTCTTTAGTCCGCAGCCCCAAAGTATGATTGGTTCCAGCAACCATCGCCAGCGTCTGATAAACATGGTGCAGGAATATCTAGGGGCAAGGTCAGACTTGGACACCTTCCCCACCGAAAATCCTCTGGCTTACTGGGTCTTGAGGATGGATCACTGGCCAGAGCTTGCACAGTATGCAATTGAGCTACTGGCCTGTCCTGCATCCAGCGTTCTTTCGGAACGCACATTCAGTGCTGCTGGAGGATTTGTCACGGATCACAGGGTGCGCCTGTCCACCGACTCGGTTGATCGACTGACTTTCATCAAGATGAACCAGTCTTGGATCACCACCAGCTACCACACACCTGATGCTGATATAACAGACTAATTGATTTTAAAATGTCACATCCCTTCAAGACTGATGCTGATGCTGAGTGCCTGTGCTGTTATGTTGACTGGCTATCCTCCTCCTCCGAGTCCTCAATGATACGATTGATGATGATAGCTTGGAAGATCATTTTTGTTTATGGGTGCCGCCACCAGTGCCTAACGCCCAATTTTTCAGCCCCTGTTTAACAGGGGCGTGTAATTACAATTTTTGAAGCAATACTTTGCAACAGGGCTCATTGCTGTGCTCCAAGTACAGTATCTGTGAGGAGTTGCAGTGTTGTGCCACCAGTGCCTAAGGCCCAATTTTTCAGCCCCTGTTTAACAGGGGCGTGTCATTACAATTTTTGAAGCAATACTTTGCAACAGGGCTCATTGCTGTGCTCCAAGTACAGTATCTGTGAGGGGTTGCAGTGTTGTGCCACCAGTGCCTAAGGCCCAATTTTTCAGCCCCTGTTCAACAGGGGCATGTAATTACAATTCTTGATCTAATAATTCACAGCAGGGCCCATTGCTGCACCCACCAAGAGTAACTGTCAGGGCTTACAGTGTTGTGGCACCAGCACCACCATCAAAGGCCCAATTTTTACTACCACTGTTCAACAATTATATGTAATTAAAATTCCTGATATAATAGTTGACAGCAGGGCGTTCCAGCACCAACCAAGAGTAACTGTGAGTGCTTACAGTGTTGTGCCAACACCAACAACTAAGGGGCCTATTTCTGCAGAGTATATACGGCAGGTCCCTACTTTCAAACATCCAACTTACAAACGACTCCTACTTGCAAACGCAAGAAGACAACAGGAAGTGAGAGGAAATCTACCACTAGGAAGGAAAATTCTCTCCTGTAAGAATAAATATGGGAGAAAGGTGTCTCCTCTGTACTGATGCTTTATCAGCAATCCTTGTTTCAAGAAAAACACCACATTTCAAAAACAGTTGTCATTGGGACGGAAAGTGAGGTGAAATGTTCTGAACAGGGGCACAGACAGCAAAACAAATGTTACAGGGGTGATAACCCTTACCTATGTTTTCCAAAAAGTTTAAAAATAGATTTTTGGGCTGGAGCTACACTTCAACAATGTACCTGTTCAAAATTACAAACAGATTCTACATAAGAACAAACCTACAGTCCCTGTCTTGTATGCACCGCCTGTATACGGCTGTTCAGAGTATATAGGGCCTTTTTTATTTTATGTGCGGGGTTCCCCTTAATATCCATACAAGACCCAAAGGGGCTGGTAATGGGCTGGGGTAGGGGGGGGGGGGTCATGGGGTAGCTATGCCATTTTTCTTAAAGAATTTCATCCATATTACCGGGACCAGACATTACATTAAAGCCGCAAGCAGTTTTAAATGGCTTTTTTTTCCTTTAGAAGTGTCATTTTGTGCAGGGACAGTTCTAAACACGGGAAACACGTGGCACTTCACAGGCATACTTTAGACACCCCCCAGGTACGATATTTAAAGGAATATTTGACTTTTTTTTTTTCACTTTATGCATCATTAAAATGACTGCTCCCGAAAAACGACCGTTTTTAAAACTTCTTTTTGCATTGATACATGTCCCCTGGTGCAGAACCCGGGTTCCCAAACCCTTTTTAGGACAATAACATGCATAATAGTTGTTATAATTAGCACTTTAGAATTCGAACGTTCGCATCCATTGTATTTAATAGGGTTCTAATGTTCGTTCGAACTTCCGGTCCGTTCGCGGGTTCTGGTGCGAACCGAACCCGGGGGTGTTCGGCTCATCACTACTGGTTATCTGATATACTAATACATGGTGTGAAGAATGATCAAGAAGTAGCAGGAGATGTAGAGGACATAGAGATCTACAGAGAGAGACAGACAGTGGGATATCCTTGCACTGCATATTGTTAGATACAGATTTAAAACCAGGAGGCCTTCAGAAGAACAATGAGAAGCTCAGCTGTGACATCACCAAATGTAACTCAATATTTGGTGAAAATATCAGACATCAGAGGAAGTATAATGTTTCTTAGATGATCTTACAGTGCAATCAAGGGATCCTAGACACTGTTGCATGTCAGTAAGGAATTCAAAGAAAAAGGTCGATTTTTTAGACTACTTCTTATTAACATTTAATCTTTCTAGATATTCCCTATATTAGGCATACATTTTAAATTTTTTAAATCAGGGGTCTCAAACTGGTTACATAAAATATAGCTCGAGTATAAGCCGAGTTTTTAAGCACAATTTTTTGTGCTGAAAATGCCCCCCTCGGCTTATACTTGAGTCACCTTTTTGCGCCTGATCTCCCGAACTTTGGCACACATATAGCCCCACTCTTCCTCTACAAGTGTGCAAAGTTTCTTGTCCGGGGGACTTACGGCCGGGGAGCACCGAATTTTCAAAACCAGGCACCCCTTCCATAGACTCCTATGTTAAACGGTCATTTCTCTGGTGACTTTGGGGACCCGGTACCGGCCGGTCGTAGGTCCTCTGGACCCCAAACTTGGCACACATGTAGCTCCACTCTTTCTCTACAAGTTTGCAAAGTTTCTTGTCCAGGGGACTTACGGCCGGGGAGCACCGATTTTTCAAAATCGGGCACCCCTTCCATAGACTCCCATGTTAAATGTCAGTCTAGTCATGGACACAGTGAGGCATGGACACAGTGAGGCATGGACACAGTGAGGCAAAGTGAGGCACACCCTAGGCTTATACTCGAGTCAATAAGCTTTCCCAGTTTTTGTGGTAAAATTAGGTCCCTCGGCTTATATTCGGGTCGGCTTATACTCGAGTATATACGGTACCCACTTGAGCTAAACTTGGACAATGCTAGTAAGAATGACAAGTGGGGTGGTGGAACTTTGCAATTTTGAACGGCTCAACCACAGCATGTTTCATTGGTTTTATTATTTTAGGAATCCATAACCACTAAGGTTTTGTACTGGGTTTAAAGTGGTTGTAAACCCTTAGATCGAAGCCCCCAAAGCCGTCCACATATCCCCCTCCGGCCGCAGACATCTCTCTGCAGAGATTGGCCGCTGTGATTGGCCAGAGCGGCGAAGATGGCAACGCCGGATTTGTGAATGGGATTTACAGTGCGCCTGCGCTGTTGTCTGTGGCGCGCATGCGCCGTAGACAATGTGTAATCCCATTCACAAATATCTCCTAAACCGTGCAGGTTTAGGAGGTATTGAAAACACCTACAGGTAAGCCTTAATCTAGGCTTACCTGTAGGTGAAACTTGCAAAGGAGGGTTTACAACCACTTTAATCCTGTTCACAGTCACCGCAGACATAATTTGTTTTTACTATGAGCCTGCAGACCCTTAACTAGCGTCTATGACAGATATAATATGACTGTCATCCAACACGTGTTTTCTTTTCTATTTTAGCTCCTATGTGTATGAGACAAATTTACTTTGAAGTTGAGTTGAGTTGAGTTGAAGCGTAGAGCAAAATGTTTGTCAATGGAAACATGTTATAGGTATCAGTAAAAAAATACAGATTAAAAAGTGGATCTCTCTCTCTCTCTCTCTCTCTCTCTCTCTCTCTCTCTCAAAATAGTTATTAAAACTAAGAAAAATTAATATAGGAGCAAAAGAAACTTAGAGTGTATGTAAAGGCACTATTTTTTGGATGGAATGGGGTGGGTTTACACCCCCTGCCAATTTTTTTTGTGGTCTGTGTCACCGCTGGGAATTTCTTCTCCCTCTATTTATCATTCTGACTATTTTCATTGAGATTGAGAAAGTTGTCATGTAAGCACGAGGTGAGGAGAACTGTTCCAGTGAGGACAAATGTTCTGGTGGCACCTGTCTAAGATGGGAATTCCATTCTCTTTGATTAGATTTGTATTTACTTCCTGTTGTTTTGGCATACGTACAATTTAAAGTGGAGTTCCACCCTGAAAATAGCAGATGCTATACGGAAGTCCGTAATCTGCCTCTTCCTTATCCGCGGTGGGTCTTCTTCCGCATCCTTCTTCTGGTGAATGGGGCGCGCTGCCTTCTGGGAACTGTGGGTATCCCAGAGAGCAGCCGCCCATTCACAAAGCAGCGCGAGCCTCGCGCATACGCAGTAGGAAACGGGCAGTGAAGCCGCAAGCTTCACTGCCTGTTTCCCTTACTGAGGATGGCGGTGCAGGACCTGCAATGATCCGGATCAGCATCGGGCATTATCACTTATTAAAAGTCAGCCGCTACAGTGTTTGTAGCGGCTGACTTTATAAAAAAAAAAATTGCGGGTGGAATCCCGCTTTAAGTTATTATAGGACACTAGATTATACTGTAGGTAAAAATATATATTGATAATAAATGATGAAAATTAAGATTGTAAAAATGTTTGCAGTTGTATCGACACATATTGGGCTTGACAACAAAAGTGAATTCTCACAACATTAACTATGCCATCATGACCTTGCACAAAACTAAGACTGCATAACAAATGTGGTTTGCAAAGCAGGACACACTCCAAAATGTGACCATTAGCCAGCTAACAGATGATAGCATACTGGAACCAATAAAAGATTTTATTCAATGTTTTTGGGGGCTGGCTACATCAAAGAAATCATAATGCGTGTTTAATTAGGTTATCATAGTGCGCATGTGCAAAAAATCCCATTAAAATACGAACAATAAAGTGGTAAAGGAAATACATTATTTGCTTTTTATTTCAGACTAACAGACAAATGCAACATATTTGCATCGGCTTCCCATAGGTTTTCTTGACGAATATTTTTCTCCTCCAGAAATGGTTCGGTTGTGTGGGATAGCATAATACATGACTTTCGATCTATTTTTGTGATCTGCCAAAACCATAATAAGGCTGTCTCTTTTTTCAGAGTAAACTTTTATGAAACACAGAAGGCCATGGAACAGAATCAGCCTTGATTTAAGTTTCTTGACGAGAAACATTTTTCTTTATCTTGCAGTTATCTTGACATATGATCTTTTGTAAAAGCTTTCTTACTTTTCATTTTCAAGATTTTTCTCAAGCAGGTCTAATGAGAGATGAACTTGTCTTTATGCTCACAAAAAATTTCAAGTGGCGGGGCTTCCGCTTCCACCTACTGTTACTTTTCGGAGGAAGGTTACCATCTTGAAATACAATTTCCTGACCCCATTGGGGAAGATTGACAGCTTTCTATGGAAATGTCAGTCATTCGCCTTGGCTGTCCTCCAGTATTCCAAATGTGCTCAAATGAGATATGTTAAGTATAATCTGTCAATGCGTGCTCTGAAATCTGGATGCCTCCTATTAAACATAACACCCCCACAATTCAATACAGAAGAGTGACTTTCCACTGATGAGCAGGGTTTTACATATGCTTATTCTGTGATCATCCTGAGTCAAGATGTATACATATGATACATCTGTGATGAGCACATTTTTTATGCAAGACTATTCTTTTCTCTAAAGATCACTGTGACTGGCTTCAGTAGTTGCTCCTGATCTCACACGTGTCAAACTACAGTTCTGTTTCTGGGGCAGAAAGATCAGAATTTTGTGAATAACAGGAATAAAAATAGACTTTAAAAATACCACCAAACCATGGCAACTGGCATGTAATAGTTCCCTTGTCACGTTGTACTCACACACTTTTGTGCAATCTAAAAATAAAGTAGCAATAAGGATACTGAGCGAAAATTGTGGTGCATACACATAAAATGTAGGAACGTGAATGAGAACATTTATTTTTAGCCATTCCACCAAGTAATGTCTGTTTATATGTATAAACTCTCATTTGGGTTACTATGTTTTTGATAAGCTTGGCATTAAGCCATGTAGCTTGACATAAATTTACCGATATTGTATCTGTTATTCAGATTATCCAGAAGCATGTGATTAAGAAATTTCATGAAAGTTAGAATATGCTGCTCTATTATAAAACTATACAGATAGAATAAAAGTCTACAGCTAAGCATTTAAACCCTCACGTTTTCTTACCTTAATGCATCCTATGGCTAAGAGCGCTGATTGGAGTGTTCTGGCGGGGGGGGGGGGGGGGGCTGTCAGAACATAATAGCATAGTAGGGGAGGTCGCTGTACTAACATCGCATGGTACTTCTGTCAGGTTTTTTTTCCGTTCAGCCCTGCTGGGTTGAATGAAAAAAACTAGTAGTGTGTGCTAGGCTTTAGGATTTAGATCTAATTCTATCAGTTAAGGGGGATTTGTTGACAAGCACTTATCAGAAAAGCCATTAGTAGCCTCTGTCCCTGATTTATATTATCATATAACTTATCTGATCTTATAGCCAAGCTGTAAAACCTCAATGAACTCAAATGGGAAACTCCCCTTTTATTGTTTTTAATATTAACCACTTCCATACTGGGCACTTATACACCTTCCTGCCCAGACCAATTTTCAGCTTTCTGCGCTGTTGCACTTTGAATGACAATTGCGCGGTCATGCTACACTGTACCCAAACTAAATTTTTATCATTTTGTTCCCACAAATAGTGCTTTCTTTTGGTGGTATTTGATCACCTCTGCGATTTTTATTTTCTGCTAAAAAAATAAAAAAAAAAGACTGAAAATGTTGAAAAAAAAAAAATTTTGTTTCAGTTACAAAACTTTGTAAATAAGTAAGTTTTCTCCTTCACTGATGGGCACTGATGGGGCTGCACTGACGGGCACTGATAAGGCGGCACTGACGGGCACCGATGAGGCGGCACTGATGGGCACCGATGAGGTGGCACTGATGGGCACTGATAGGCGGCACGGATGGGCACTGATAGGCGGAACGGATGGGCACTGATAGGCAGCACGGATGGGCACAGATAGGCGGCATGGATGGGCACAGATAGGCGGCATGAATAGGCACAGATAGGCAGCATGGATAGGCGACACAGATGGGCACGGATAGGCGGCATGGATGGGCACTGATAGGTGGCACAGATGGGCATGGATGGGCACTGATAGGTGGCATGGATGGGCACTGATAGGTGGCACTGTACTGTAATGTTTTGTACTAATGGATGCCAATCAGTGCCAAACAATAATGCCTGCCAATCAGTGGTGCCCATTGTGGGCACTGATTGGCATCCATTGTGGGCACTGATTGGCATCCATTAGACATATCTAATTAGCATCCCTGGTGGTCTAGGGTGGCATACCTTAAGGTGGGCATCCCTGGCATCCCTGGTGGTCTCGTGGCATCCCTGGTGGTCCAGTGTGGGCATCTTTGGGGGGGCTGCGCTGATAATGGATCAGCACAAACCCCCCTGTCAGAGGAGCAGCCGATCGGCTCTCCTCTACTCGATGAGGAGATGGCTGATCACATGGTAAAGAGTCTCCGTCGGAGACTCTTTACCTAGATTGGTGTTGCGGGGTGTCAGACTGACATCCCGCAACAACGATCGCCGCGATGCTTGCCCCTGGGGGCGCGCAGCGGCTCAATATCCTGAAGACGTCAGGATATTGAAACCACTTTGCCGCCGTCAATTTGCTATAGGGCGGGCGGCAAGTGGTTAAAAGTCCAGTTTTTCTTTATCGCTTTCTAATCAGCTTTATTTAACATAAAACAGAGGATTAGAAGAAAAAGAAAACCCTGGGACTTTAAATGAGGCGGTGACCGGGTAAGGTCAGTTGCCTCCATTCCTATCTAATTGACACAAACAAGAGGACTAAGGGTTGGGACTTTGAATGAAGCAGGCAGGTGTAAGTAGTTTACATTTATTGGAAATCAATGATAAGTTGCATGAGGGTAGTCATGGGCAAACATAGAAAACTAATATAATTCATTTGGTGGATAACCATACAGCAATTACAATTTACCACTTAATAATACAAATCACATAATACAAGTGATCACTAAATAGATAAAACATATAGTTGGCATAAAAACACGGCATATAGTAGCTCATGAGCTACTATATGCCGTGTTTTTATGCCAACTATATGTTTTATCTATTTAGTGATCACTTGTATTATGTGATTTGTATTATTAAGTGGTAAATTGTAATTGCTGTATGGTTATCCAGTATCCACCGAATGAATTATATTGTTTTTTTATGTTTGCCCATGACTACCCTCATGCAACTTATCATTGATTTCCAATAAATTTTAACTACTTACACCTGCCTGCTTCATTCAAAGTATAAAACAGAGGATACTGGTTACAGTTATGGTAAAATAGAACAAAATGTCAGTTCTACATGAACAAATTAAACAAAATTAAACAAATGTAAATCACTCTCTAAAATACAAACCTATTATATTTATCTTCAGCTAATTGTGTTTTGTTTTTTTAGTCTGTTATTTTGCTGTTTTCAATAACTATTATCATTAAGCCTATGCTGTAATATGCATCTGATCTTTTTGTATCAGCAAAATGTGCCGCTCATGAAATAAATCTTCAAAATACGTAACTACATCACTGCACAATATGTCTAAAAGATACATTATTTGTTTATTTCTTCTTGATAAAACTAAATAAGAAAAACAATTACACAAGTTTAAGTCACTTATAATGACCCCTTCTTGTGTTTTGTTCTTGTATTGATGAGATAATATAGTAGCATCACTAATTCAAACCAGCCTTGGCAGTTTGTGCAGTGCTGGGAATGTGAGCCAGGATTCTGACTGTCCTTCCCAAGGCTGGCAGACGTTAATTTAATCAGAGGGATTATAGAGTTATTACCCTATGTATTCACCTGCATGTTTAATGATGAGTTATTTGGGGAAGTTTGCTCTGAGCTGTCCTCTTTTACATCTCCATAAAAATTATGGATTCCAGCCAAAGTCAACATAATTTTCTCTTTCTCTCAAACTGCTGCATGGAACTAAAAAGCAGAAGTTAAAGATAAGATTATTCTATTTTCATTAGTGCCAGTAAAAAAAAAAAATTGAGATACATTGTACTATCTAGATACGCATTTAGATATTGGCTCATTGTTGGTGATGCAGGTGGCTAGTCTATGAACTAGTTCTGTCTAGTTAAAGCCCAACTCCATACAAAACAATTTCTTTGTTTTGGATGTAGTGAGAGAAGATTAGGTTTGTATTGCTGTATGTGTACCTGGTGGGGCTAAACTTCTGCCTTAGTGATATAAAGTAGGTCAGAGCTTGGCAGGAGACATTGAAAAATAATTTCCACTGAGAAAGAAACAGCAACAGAATACCATTTTTAGTTCCCTGTGAAAAGCTCAGAACCTCTATGTACTGTTGGCTGGTTCCTTCACTTCCATACAACCACCATTTGCCTAATTTTTTTTTCTGGTGTCACAAGATTAGGAAGTGAGGGGGAAATCTCCCCAATGGCAACACAGAGAACGATAAAACTTGAAATAAGGTTTTACTGTTTGTGCACTTAAACAAAAACAATGCTTTGACAGTGCCTGGGCTTTAAAAAAGCAGGATATAGTTGTTCTAAACGTAGGTACTGGTGCTGGTGCTGGCACCAAATATAACCCCAAACCAATAGGAATTCTTTGCTGGTAATGTGGGAACCAGCAATTTTCCAATGTTCTTCATCCTTACACAGTTTGTGTCCATGCATTTCAACTACCCTACATTAGGGATGGGCTGAACACCCCCCCAGTTCGGTTTGCACCAGAACATTCAAACAGGCAAAAAGTTCTAGCGAACATGCAAACCCTATTAAGGTCTATGGGACATTAACATGAAAAATCAAAAGTGCTCATTTTAAAGGCTTATATCCAAGTTATTGCCATAAAAAGTATATGGGGACCTGGGTACTGCCCCAGGGGACATGTATCAATGCAAAAAAAAAGTTTTTAAAAACATTTTTTCAGGAGCAGTGATTTTATTAATGCTAAAAGTGAAACAATAAAAATTAAATATTCCTTTAAATATCATGCCTGGGGGTCCCCTTAGTCTGCCTGTAATGTGGTGCATCTGTGTTATGTGTAGAACAGCAATAATGACATTTCTAAAGGAAAAAGTGTCATTTAAACTTGCTCGTGGCTGTAATGTTTTGCCGGCTCCCGGCAATATAGATGAAAAATCAAGGAAAAAAAATCAGAGTGGGCCCCCCACCCCCCAGGCCATAACAGGCCCTTCAGGTCAGGTATGGATTTAAAGGGGAACTCCATACCAAAATGTAAAAAAAAAGTTGGTGTGGGTTCCCCCCAAAATCCATACCAGACCCTTATCCGAGTATGCAGCCTGGAGGACGGGATGGGGGGAGGGGGCGGCGAGCGAATGCCCCACATGTTCGGTTCGTCTGCAAACAAACGAACACCTGATGCTCAAGTCGAACTTACATTCATTTCGAACATTGGGACCATCCCAACCCTACATTATGCGATCAGACAGCTTAGCTCTTAGTACAGAGGGGGGAACACTCCCAATGCATCATGAGAGTTTATTTTAGCTAAAAACTGGCCATATATAGTTCAATTTATTTTCACTCAACCAGAGGGCTGAACAGAATTTTTTTTTTTACCGATTCCCCCATCCACATATTCGAGGTGGTTGGGAAATCCTCCCCCACTGTGTTATTGTATTCTGACAGCAGGGAGATTCCCTCACTGTCAGAATACACAGATCAGCGCTGCAGGCTTTGATTGAGTGGCTTTTATTTGACAGGGCGTTTGAACCGAAATCGATCAGTCGACTTCTGTTCAACTGCAGTTGCCACACATGGATTGAAATTTGGCTGGTCCCTGCTGAACTTGTTGAATTTTAAACCATCTATGGCCCCCTTTAAAACCTGTTCAGCTGTTCAACACTATGGAGTTGATCTATCAAACAAGCATATAATGTTCCCTTTGTAAAGTGAATTTATTCAAAATTTAGGGACTAAGGTGAAGCTTTGTACAATTTTAATACCCAATAACATGTAGGCATGACTGAGGCAACCCAGAAGCATATGAGGGAGTGCAGAACCATCCCTAACAACCCCACTGCAACAGCGTTAGTACTGTTTCAGACTCAGTAGAGATGGGAAGGACCAGATTCAGAGTCTGCAGCTGTGCTTTGACTGGTTGAGATACAAAATCTGGGCTGGCTGTAATTTTTACATTTTCTGCACAACCACTTTACAGTGTATCAGGCACCTAGAGGGCAGAGATTGAGACTTCTTACCACCTATTACAGTGGGACTTGGGGTCTGCCCAGCCACTAGTTCCAGGTGTGTTATGGTTGATTGGTTTTGCTTGCTTTATAAAGAGTAGACCAAACTAGCAGAGCAGAGGCTCCTCTTGTATTTTTGTATTACTTTGCCCATCCCCACCACTAGACTTTTTCTGGGTCCAGTCAAAAATCTGTGAATAATGCAGGAGGCTGCTGTGGTATAGAAAATAGACAATCAGTTGACTAAATGCACATTCTCTGCTCTACTAGAAAACAATGAGTGTAACTGAGACAAAAGGTGATATTTGTGCACATGTACACTGTAGACAGAGATTTGTGATTTTTTTTTTTTCTATGAAATGATAAACATGCAATGCTATACAGCCATATACACAGTTCTTAGAAAAACTCTTCTTTAATTATGGCCAGAAATAACTACAGCAATCATCATAGAGCCCTAATTTTAAGCTAAAATGCCATGTACTAACTGGGAACCTTTACTTCCACCTTGATCTCCCATGAGGAATATTAAGAGAATAACTGACAATACAGATGTGCAAATATTTCCCCAGTGAACACAAAGCTGGCATCGTCTATGTCGGTATATTTGTAGATAAAAATATTGGAGAAATCAGAGCTGTTCCAGAGCTACTGAAGAAACTTCCCTGAACTAATTATGTATTTGCCCATGAGAATTTCTTCCTGAACCAGAATTCACTCTCTGCTGCAAAGATACTTTTCTTGTAAAATTGCATTTTCCCATGCAATGGTAAAGCTATTGGCTTGTTTCAAATGAACATTTCTTATTTCCATTATAATTTTAAAGGAATGCTATAAGTGCAGAAAAACTGGAAAGCTTTTTAGATACGACCTTACACACACACTATACTATATATATATATATATATATATATATATATATATAGGGCTTTTTTTCAGCGGGAACGTGGGGGAACGCAGTTCCGGCACCTCTAGCACTGAATGCATGTGATGTCAAGGGGTTCTATGTTGTGCTACAGTGTCTATTGCTGCTGGGGGATCTAGTGTTGCTGGAAGGGATCTATTTATGCAGGGGGAGGGTCATTGACGGGGCATCTATTGTTGCTGGGGTGGGTCTTATGTTGCTGGGAGAGTCAGTTGTTGCCTGGAGGGATCTACTGTTGAGGGAGAATTCTATTGTAGCTGGCTGCTGGATGGTCTATCGATACTGTCTGCGGAGAGATCTTTTGTTGCTGCTGGGGGTCTGTTGTTGCTAGGGGGGCTTATTTTGTTGAGGGTGGTCTAGTGTTGCTGGGGGATCTATTGTTGGCTGCAGGGGATCTATTTTACTGCTTTTCTTGTTATCATTAACAAATTAAAGGGGCAGTACTGGGAGGTGGGTAGGGGGTGGGACCAAGGAACAGTGCTCGGAGGTAGGTAGTGGTGAAGACTGGGTAACTCCAAAAGAGAGAGTTCCTGCACCTATTCTCTGAGAAAAAAAAGCCCTGTGTGTATATATATATATATATATATATATATATATATACACACACACACACAAGCATTCTAGTCATTCTAATCCCCATTGAATCTGCTAGACTATTAACCATTTGCCGACCAGCCGCTGTCATTATATGGCGGCAGGTCGGCACCCTGCAAATCGCCGTAGCTGTACAGTGGCTCCTTTAAGAGCCACAGCAGGTGCGCATGCTGCACGGCAAAGGACTGCGATGTCCACCGGCCACCCGCGATCACGGGCACGAGAGCCAGAACAGGGATTTGTGTGTGTAAATCCCCGTTCTGACAGGAGAGGAGAGACAGATCGTCTATTCCTAGTAATTAGGAACAGCGATCTGTCTCCTCCTCTAGTCAGTCCCACCCCCTTACAGTTAGAAACACACATAGAAGAACAAATTTAACCCCTTGATCCCCCCCTAGTGTAAACCCCTTCCCTGCCAGTGACATTTACACAGTAATCAATATACGCTTATTGAGATATTTTTTACCAAAAATATGTAGAAGAATATATATCGGCATAAACTTATGAAGAATTATTTTTTTTTTATTTGGGATATGTATTATAGCAAAATGTAACAAATATTGTTTTTCTTTCAAAATTGTCGCTATTTTTTGGTTTATAGCACAAAAAATTAAAAACGCAGAGGTGATCAAATACCACCAAAAGAAAGCTCCATTTGTGGGAAAAAAAGGATGTAAATTTTGTTTGGGTACAACATCGCACGACGGCACAATTGTCAGTTAAAGAGACACAGTGCCGTATCGCAAAAAATGGCCTGGTCATTAAGGGGGCAAATCATTTCAGTCCTTAAGTGGTTACCCACTTCCCGCCCAGCCTATAGCAGAATGACAGCTGGGCGATGGTTTCGTTGTCCTGACTGGGCGTCATATGACGTCCAGCAGGATAACAGCCGCCGCACGCCCATGGGGGCGCGCATCGCGGTGATCGGTGTAGCGGTGTGTCAGTCTGACACACCGCTACACCGATCTCGGTAAAGAGCCTCCGGCGGAGGCTCTTTACCACGTGATCAGCCGTGTCCAATCACAATGTAAACAGGAAAACCGCTGATCGGCTTTTCCTCACTCGCGTCTGACAGACGCGAGTAGAGGAGAGCCGATCGGCTGCTCTCCTGACAGGGCGGTATGTTCTGATAGTTTATCAGTGCAGCCCCCCTCGGATCACCGCACAGAACCACCAGCATGCCGCCCGGGACCACCAGGGATGGGCTTCCACACTGGACCACCAGGTATGCCCCCTAGACAACCAGGGAATGCCAATTTGTGCCAAGGCAGCTGCCAATCAATGCCCAGGCAGCTGCCAACCAGTGCCCACTCAAAATCCCTGCCAGTGCCAGTGCCACCAGGGATACCCATCAGTGTTGCATATCAGTGCCGCATGTCAGTGCCCATTAGTGCCCATCAGTGCCATGTATCAATGCCCATCAGTGCCGCCTATCAGTGCCCATCAGTGCCGCCTATCAATGCCACCCATAAGTACCCACCATTGCAGCCTTTCAGTGCCCATCAGTGTCGCCTATCAGTGCCAATCAGTGCCCACCAGAGCCACCCATGAGTGCCCATCAGTGCCGCCTATCAATGTCCATCAGTGCTGCATATCAATGCCACCCAACAGTGCCGCCTACCAGTGCCCATCAGTGCTGCATATCAGTGCCCATCGTCAGTGCCCGTCAGTGCCACCTCATTGGCGCCGCCTTATGAGTGCCCGTCAGTGCCGCCTTATGAGTGCCCATCAGTGAAGGAGAAAACGTACTTATTTACAAAATTTTATAACAGAAAAAAAATAAAAACTTTTATTTTTTTCAAAATGTTTGGTCTTTTTTTATTTGTATAGCAAAAATTAAAAACCCCAGAGGTGATCAAATACCACCAAAAGAAAGCTCTATTTGTGGGAACAAAATTACAAAAATTCTGTTTGGGTGCAGTGTAGCATGACCGTGCAATTGTCACTTAAACAGCGACAGCGCAGAAAGTTGAAAATTGGCTTGGGCAGGAAGGGGCGTAAGTGCCTGGTATTGAAGTGGTTTAGACATGACCTAATCAGTGTATGTAATTTCTGTTTTTCCACAGTTTTGTCTTCATAGGTTGTGCATAGATTGGTTCTTGTACTAAGGGGTATAACATTTATCACAGTTGCTCAACTTTTAGCTTTTCACTACTGTTGCTGTCATGATGGCACTGATACACTACAAGAAATGAATAAATACATTACCTTTACATAGACCAATTACAGTCAATGAGAATAAAAGGCAGGTAACAGAAGTATGGGGCATGGATTATTTGGGATTCCTTATATTATGGGCTTGCTAATCTTAATGCTTATTATTAATTATAAATCATAGCCTAAAATGTAAACTTATTGTTTAAAAATTGTGCTAGGGTTAGAACCTCTGTCAAGTTAAATTTTTGTCTGTGTTCTTGTTATGTGATTTCTACCCACTTCTTGTTTAAGGTGGTGCCAGCAACCAGGAAATTCCAATTGTTTCACAATCTAATAAATGTTCCAGCCCATGCCAATATTTCCTCATGTCCAGTTTTGAAAACACTTTAAAGTTCTCATGTACTGGCAGGTGGTCCGATCACTAATGCCCCATACACACGATCGGATTTTCCAGCGGAAAAACCTTGGATGGTTTTTCCGATGAAATTCCGCTCAAGCTTGGCTTGCATACACACGGTCACACAAAAGTTCTCTGAACTTTCGACCGTCAAGAACGCAGTGACGTACAACACTATGACGAGCCGAGAAAATTAAGTTCAATGCTTCCGAGCATGCGTCGGAATTTTGCACGTTGGAATTGCTAGAGACGATCGGATTTTCCAATAGGAATTTTTTCCGTCTGAAAATTTAAGAACCAGCTCTCAATCTTTTGTTGGCAGAAATTCCGACAGTAAAAGTCCGATGGAGCATACACACGGTCGGAATTTCCGACCAAAAGCTCACATCGGACTTTTCTTGTCGGATAATCCAACCGTGTGTACGTGGCATAACACATGCATGAAAATATTATGTACTAAAGCGCTAATGAAATAAATAGTGAAAAAAACTAATAAGTTGATAACCAAATAGTGAAAGCTGCAATCAAACAAAGGATTCCTGTGTCCGTGCAAAAGTGAATATACAAATAAATGATGCGCTGATCACCAACCAACTAATATGTGCCCACTTAAAGATATTCAGATTCTCCGTGCTGAATAAAATAGTGATATGCCTTACTACCACAACAAATCAAAATTCCCCTATCCACAAGTAGCATAGATAGTATTTTTGAGTAACTTCTTGACCCTTAAAGCCTCGTTCACACGACCGAGTTTCTCGTCCAAAACCGGCAAGAAAAGTGCCGCGAGAGCTTTTTTGTCGAGAAAACCGTTCGTGTGTATGGTTTTACGACGAGAAAACTGCCGTGAATCTCAATGAGAAAATAGAGAACCTGCTCTCTATTTTCTCGTCAGGATTCCAGATTTCCTCGTCGTGTTTCTCGTCGGCCTGTTTTGTGACGAGAAAATGGTTCGTGTGTATGCTTTTACGACTCTTCCAAAAGCGCGCATGCTCACAAACAACTTTGAGACGGGAGCACATCTTCTGGTAAAACAAGCCTTCGTAATGGAGATAGCACATTCGTCACGCTCAAAATTTTTGCATCGTTTAAATGTTGTGCATTGAAATCTTCGTTAGAATGTGACATTAATCCAAACGAATGAACTTCTTTTGCTGCTGATATTCACACAGAGTTATGACTATCTTTTTTTAACCTTTTTCATGCTGCTCTTAAGAAGATTTATGTGTATTATATCGTGCAAGTTTTTAGGAATATTTAAAAATTAGTTATTTTTCTAACTGATGTTAATTGTAATTTCGCAATGTTTTGGTAGTGATCTCCCATTGAATCTTTTAATATATATGATTTAAATTTACACACTTTTTTGGGAAACACGATTTAGTTATTTTTTTGGGGGGTTGTTATCTGTCCCTTTTTTTGTCAGTCAAATGTATCTGCTTACTCCAAAGCTAGATTTTACATTTTTTACAAATACACATAGTCAAGTATGAACTTAAACAAAAATAACATTTATTCATGTTTCAAATAAAATAAAGAGAAGGCAGCGCTGGAGAACCTGCTGCCATTTGTGCATCCCAGGGACCCCAGAGCACACAGCAACCCTGTGTGGACACTAAAATTGGGAGCTTGAGAAGGCCAACATTTCTGAACACAATCTGATGCTGGCCTCCCAGAGGTCAGGAACAGCAGCAGGTGATATATATGTCCCAAGTGTGTGGTACTACAACAGGCTGCCTTCTGTCCGACCACAATGAAGCAAGGCCATCACTTCCTCGTCTTCCTGGCAACCTTCCCTGCAACCTTCCCTGAAGCCTTCCCTGCAGCCTTCCTTCTTCGTTTGGCTGGAGGCTGGGCCACTGGAGGGGTACTCCTGTCAGGAGGAGGAGGAGGTGGAGGAGAAGGGGGTGGGGCAGAAGAAGAAGGTGGAGGTGGAGGAGGAGGGGGTGGGGCAGAAGAAGAAGGTGGAGGTGGAGGCGAAAGGGGTGGGGCGGAAGAACAAGGTGGAGGTGGAGGAGAAGGGGGTGGGGCGGAAGAAGAATGTGGAGGTGGAGGAGGAGTTTGAGGTTGGGACAGTTGTGCCACCTCACAAATGGCGGTATTGGGGGTAATTTTTTCCATCACCCCCTTGTTGAGCAAGGTGATGAGCAGGGGCTCGCATAGGAGGCGTTGCTCCATGCTCATCACCTTGAACTTTGCCTCCACTAGGCCGGCAATGGCCTCTTCAGGGGATGTGGGCTCTTTGAAGGTGGCATGGGCCTCTTTAATAAGGGCCATTGCTGCCTCACTGGTGGTCCTGTCCCTCCTGCCTCTTTTGGGAAGCCGGATGGGAGGCACCTGGGATCTGGTGCTTCTCCTTTGCCCTGCCACCTCCTGGCTGCCACTGGGCCCTGCCACCTCCTGGCTGCCACTGGGCCCTGCCACCTCCTGGCTGCCACTGGACCCTTCCTCCTCCTGCCTGACAGTTTCCAGACCCTCCTCCTGGCTGATTTCATCCTGTGTATGAAAAAGGGACATAGTTTAATATGTTGTTTTAATCTTTGCATCAAACTTTATAAACATGATTGAAGCAATTAGAATGTAAATCCAGAAATCATTTTTTATAATTTACACCTACATCAGATTGACTATTTAGCACCCAATTAAGTGCAGACTAATGTCTCGAGATCTTGATTTCACTTGTGGAACCCAAAAAATATTGTATGTTTCTCATCTTGACATATTTGTCAAACATTAATTTTATCCCAATACATTTTCATTTAATACTATACCTGGCTCCAGATGGCCAAATCAGGATCATCCAGGATGGCTGCCTCCTCTTGCTCCAGAGAAGGCTCAGGTTGGCTGCAGGGAAGTCTGGGGGGAAGAGTGGAGAGTGATGGCCTTGCCTCAATGTGGTCATCCAGGAAGGACATCCTGCTGTAGTACCACAAAATCGGGACATACACATCATCTGCTGCTGCTCCTGACCTCTGAGAAGCCAGGACCTTAGAGCGTTCAGTCCTGTAGGTGCCTCTCAAGCTCCCAATTTTAGTGTCCACTTGTTTTGCTGTGGCTGTGGGCACCTTGGTCTGCACAAATGGGAGCAGCTTCTCCAGCGCTGCTTTTCTCACCCCTCTTTTTTTTATGGATGGGGTTTTTCGTCTCCCACAGAGCGGGCAGCTCCCTTACCCGGTCAATAAATTCCGCCAGGAACTCTTTGTCGCTAATAAAGACATTCATATTGTATCTGCAAGTTTAAGAAATAATATATAACTAATGTGAGGCAAACAGTCTAACCTCCTTAACATCGTAGTCACCATATATATCCTACAACATTCTCAAAACAGTATAGGCCAACAATTTGTACAAGTCACAAAATCACATACCTTCGTTCGCACGTCCGTCACTTAAACTCCTCTCTCCGCACACCGAACGTACTATAGTCACATGTGTGTTTGCTATATACACACCACGCATGCGTCAAAATTCGAACACGTCGCTCCGCACACGTCGCCCGCCCATGACGTTCTAACTAACATCTTTTCCCCGCCCCTTCTCTTTCGGCGCGCAGACAGATATGGCGGAGTTACAGCAGGTGTCTGATAATTCTGCAAATAACGAGGAGGAGACAAGCCCGGAGACCGAGGAAACGTCACGATCAAGGAGGGGATTCAAGGCATCGAATATGTCATTTGCGGAGATGGCGGAGATGGTGGACATCTTGCTCAAGTCTGATTATGACGCAAAGCATGGGCCGTATAGCAAACCAAATAGAAGGAAGGCCAAAATCCTCACTAAAGTCGTGAAGAGTCTGAAGACAAATTTCGGGGTGAAACG
Source organism: Rana muscosa (assembly GCA_029206835.1). NCBI lineage: Eukaryota > Metazoa > Chordata > Amphibia > Anura > Ranidae > Rana > Rana muscosa. The sequence goes on along the minus strand of CM055116.1, from coordinate 927,703,955 downwards.
CTCAAATGAGCAGCTCAGAAAGAGGTGGTCAGACCTCAAACTGAGGGAGCCAGAGCAGTTAAGGAGCATTAAGAGAATGCTCGCTAAAAGTAAGTAAAATGTACACTTTTCTGCTATTAATCCTTTTCTAAACTGACATGTTGCTGGTTTTTTTTGTTTTTCTTATTGGACTCCCTTCCAAAATGTTATATTTTGAACTTGGTTGGGCACAGTAATCGTTCGTAACGTTACAGACACTTCGTTCGGCCACTATCCGCTGTTTTGGATTATTTTACAGCCACAAAAGTAATTAGACATCTGCCATTTTTTGTGAAATTTGGGGCACAAAGTTTTTGGCTAGATGATGTGTTTGTAAAGAGAATGAAATGCAAACTTTTGTCAGTGTAAAGGAGAGGACACTCAGCAGCTGCTTCCACATCTGTACTTTGGAGCACTATAGTGTGGGCCAACAGACCCGCCTTTTTTGGGTGTCCCACACAGGTGCTTCAGAGAATTTTTGTGTTGCCTACATGTCTAAAAAATGACAGACAAAGGTGATTACTAAGCATATTCTTGGTCAGAAATAATGCATTCATCTTTAACTTCCGCCCAAACACACACTTGTACCCCACTTCCAAGCAATTTAGCCTGTTTTTTTTTTAACATAGAGAATTTCTGTGTGATAACTCTACCTTTTGTTTGATTCTCATAGGGGAGAGAAGACTGGGAGGAGGACACTCCAGGGAGCACAAGAACCCCACAGCTTCACAACAACCCCAAACTCCCAAAGACCAACAACTTAAAGATGTGGAGGAAGTTGAGGTGGAGGAAGGAGAAGTGCAGGAAGGAGAGGTGGATGACGTTGTGGAACTGGTCACCACAACAGGTCAGTATCTGTCACCACAGCTTCAGGTAAGAGAGGTAGGCCTGCAGAGTTATAATACCTTTTTATTTTGTTTTTAGGGGATGTGAATGTTGGGGTGAAGGATAGTACAGGTTTCTCTGCTGACAGTGCCCTCCGCCCCATCCAGCAAGTGATGGAATGTAGCACGGAACTGGACAAAATTAAAGAAAGAATACATGTGATGGATCAAACATTTAAAGACATTCTCGATGTATTGGGGAGAATTCAATAAGGCATCCCAACCCCCTTTTTGCTCATGTTTGTTTTTCAACTTTTAAAAAACTTTTTAACTTTTTGACAATCAAACCAGCCAAAAATTGAATCTGCACACAGTGTGTCAACATGTGCTATCTGCCATCAGGGGATATCCATGTACGTCTTTTGGGGGTGCAACCCCTTCCTCGTATCTAAAGTAGGTGAACTGAGGAAGGGGTTGCACCCCCAAAACACGTCCATTGATCACCCCTGATGGCAGATAGCACATGTTGACAATAGGGATCAGGAGTCTAAAATCCCTATAGGAAAATTATCCCAATTGTGTGCATATTCAATTTTAGGCTGGGCAAGGGGTGGCAGGACCCCATATTAGGACGGGCACATAGAGACATATAGTTTGTGTAAGTGAATGTCTCAGATTGCTCCGAGGTATCCAATTTTGTAATTTTTGGAATGCAACTGTTGTTTTTGTATTTTCCTAAGAAAACAATTGCCGGTTTGTGGCCAGGCAAACAAAAAATTTAAAAAAAAAAAGGTGTGTGAATTTGCACATAGTAAAAGATTTGAACACAAACAACGTGCATCTTCTTTTTCTAATATGCTCTAACCTTATTTCGTAAATTTTTAAAGGTTAATAGTGAAATGGTTGGTATTTACTAAAGGAAAATACACTTGGCACTACAAATGCACTAAGACAAACTAGGAGACAGGAAACCAACAAAAGTTAGAAGTTTTAACAAGATTTTTATTTGGATCGTTAGACAGCAATCTTTAGACATAGCCTGGCATAGGAATTGCCCCCCTACCCGTGAAATAGTCCATGTATTTGTCCCGAACCTCACGGGCATTTTGGGGGGGCAAGCCAGCACGGGCAGATTCCAGGCCCGGCAGGGGATTATCAGGGGAAAGTCCAGCCTCTGGCAAAACTGAGGCCATATATGAATTCGATTTGCGGCAAAGAAAATTGTGTAGCACACAGCAGCATAACACTACATAGTTTATTTTGTAGTCCGCCAAGTGGATGGAAGTCATAAAAAGGCGGAACCGGCTGGCCATTATGCCGAAGGCATTTTCAACGACTCTTCGGCCCCTGGCCAGCCGGTAATTGAACACCCTCTTCTCTGGGGTCAGGGTCCTCTGAGGAAATGGCCTCATAAGATGTGGTCCGAGCCTGAAGGCTTCATCAGCCAAAAAAACAAAGGGGAGTCCTTCAATATTCCCTGCATCCGGTGGCAATGCAAGGTCGTCACTCTGGAGACGGAGGGCAAACTCCGTCTGGATGAAGGATCCCCCATCGGACATCCGGCCATTCTTCCCTACATCAACATAGAGGAATTCATACCGTGCTAACACCACCGCCATCAGCACAATGCTATGAAACCCCTTGTAGTTGTAGTAGTAGGACCCAGAACGGGGTGGCGGCACGATGCGGACGTGCTTCCCGTCTATAGCACCACCGCAGTTGGGGAAGTCCCACCGCGTGGCAAACTCCGATGCCACAGTCTGCCATTCCTGTGGCGTGGAAGGAAGCTGTGGAGTCAAACAAGATGAAAAAATATTAGAATACACAAATCAAACATTACAAGTATATTCTACGAAAATACATTAGAGGCCAACATCAAGCAAAGTCTACGTTTATTAAGGTGTTTTAAATAAGTATAATGGAAGGCTCATGTATCATATTCATCACCCCCTATGATGGTCCATTAATAAATTCTAATGGGGAGGGGGGGAGATGTGTTTGGCCACAGGATAGCATTGCAGTGGCGGTGCGTCCAGAGTGGGCGCTGGAGCACTGCCCCCTCTCTCCTGTGCCCGTCACTCAGAACAATACATAGGTTTATGCCTTGCATTAACCTATGTATTGTCTATGCCGCCCACTATTCAGGTGGATGGCCCCCTGTTAAGCGACCGACATATGAAGAACTGCGGCATTTATGGGCTTAAAATTGCATATCAGAAACAGTATGGAAAATTGTCTTGCACATTACAGCCTGAGGGGTGTAATTGGCTTCAGAAAAGTTAAATAGGGGACGCAGGGGGGGGGGCATTCCTTGGGTAAACACTGACAGGCTGCTCTGCCAATCATGTTCACCAAGTCTGTTTAATGGTAACATGATTGGCTGATGCAACATCAAGGGAAGGAGAATACATCAAGGACAGAAGAAGGATGGCGCTGACCACAAGAAGGTAAGTGCAGGGCTGGGGGGGAACTGGCTGCATTGGAGGGAACAAAATGGCTGCATTGGAGGGAACAAAATGGCTGCATTGGAGGGGACAAAATGGCTGCATTGGAGAGGACAAATGGGGGCGTTTAATAGGCACCAGAGCAAAAAAAGGAGGAAGTTTATTTCCTAAATTGGGGTTTGAACCCCCAAACATTTGGAGCAACAGGTGCCCCTGCTGGAAAGGTTAGTGAAGGGAAATATGCATGGAGGAGAAAAAAGGGGCAATCTAAAGCTTCCAGCATGCATGGGGACAAAGGGGACATTCTCAGCATATTACAATCATGGTAATTAGGGAAGGATGAAAGAAATACAATACATTAGCATACATGTAATACATAAAATGTGATGTTAATGGAGAAAACTTACCCTAATATAGTCCTCCTGCAGGACTTGTACAATGGCAGAACAGGTGTCTGGGATTATGAGGCCCAGAGCCTGGGGGGAGATGCCTGTCGTGAACTTCAAGTCCTGAAGTCTTCTCCCTGTCGCCAGATAATGTAACGTGGCGATGAGCCTCTGCTCAGCACTGATGGCTTTCTGCATAACGGTGTCCTGCCTGGTAATATAGGGGGACACCAAAGCCAACAGTTCCTGTAAAACGGGGTCAGACATCCGCAGAAAATTCCTGTAGTCCTCAGGATTATTCTCGACGATCTCCCGCAGCAGAGGCATATGGCAGAATTGGTCCCGCTGGAGCAACCAATTCTTGGTCCATGAACTCCTCCTCACACCATTCATGGACTGGTCTTGGTCCAAAACAAGCAGACCAACACCAAGCGCACACACAGCACGAACTCGACGACGAGAACGTCCAGGCGACATGGCTAGGAAACGGTCGTCTTATCAGAACGTACAGAACAGAACGCACTTTAGAACAGCAAGGCCTATGAATAACGAACTGAAAATCAGAAACGAACAGGCAAGAACGCACTGTAAAACAGATACGACCTGCCTAGACGCCCCGAAAGTCAAGATACGAACCCACAAGCACAAACTGAACCGCAGAAAACGATCTGAAAAGTACGAAGACTGAAAAGCACGAATCGTCTCTTCCCAAACTTTTACTTCACACGCGGTAACACGCGATCAGCAAAAGCAGCCCAAGGGGTGGCGCCAAGAAAAAAGATCTTCCCCTTTATAGTGCCGTCGTACGTGATGGACGTGACCGCGGAGAACAACGAGGAAATTGGGAAATGTCAGTGTGTACGCATAGAAAGCTTGACGAGAAAATCGACAAGCTTAACAAGAATCTCGTCGAAAAAAAACGACGTGTTATTTACGACGAGAAACTCGGTCGTGTGTACGAGGCTTTAATATGCAAAAATCCCCAGGTCCATATGCAAATGTATCACTGAACAATACAAATCTTCATAAAAAGAACCATAAACACTATAGTTTATGCAAAATTATTCCTGTGAACGGCCTTCTCCTTCTTATAAACACTCCGGTTTTCAAGGTGTTTCTATATACATGTGAATAGACGAAAGGAAACAGATCATTGCGCAATATGCTTAACACAGGCTCAACCTTTCACAGCTGCAGCCCGTACTCACATAACCTCCAAAGATAATCAGCATTGATCAGCTCAGTTTTCAGTGTGCTCCTCACTCAGACTGCTGCTGCGAGCGTCACTTAGGCTCCCCCCTACGCGTTGCATCACTGACACGTGACTTAGGCTCCTCCCCCTACGCGTTGCATCACTGACACGTGACTTAGTAAGTCACGTGTCAGTGATGCAAAGCGTAGGGGGAGGAGCCTAAGTGACGCTCGCAGCAGCAGTCTGAGTGAGGAGCACACTGAAAACTGAGCTGATCAATGCTGATTATCTTTGGAGGTTATGTGAGTACGGGCTGCAGCTGTGAAAGGTTGAGCCTGTGTTAAGCATATTGCGCAATGATCTGTTTCCTTTCTTCTATTCACATGTATATGGAAACACCTTGAAAACCGGAGTGTTTATAAGAAGGAGAAGGCCGTTCACAGGAATAATTTTGCATAAACTATAGTGTTTATGGTTCTTTTTATGAAGATTTGTATTGTTCAGTGATACATTTGCATATGGACCTGGGGATTTTTGCATATTAAGGGTCAAGAAGTTACTCCACAATACTATCTATGCTACTTGTGGATAGGGGAATTTTGATTTTTTGTGGTAGTAAGGCATATCACTATTTTATTCAGCACGGAGGATCTGAATATCTTTAAGTGTGCACATATTAGTTGGTTGGTGATCAACGCATCATTTATTTGTATAATAACACATGCATGGATACATCTAGCAAATGTATACCTGAAATAATCTGCACCTGAGCTTAGTATCCAGTTTGCACAGGGGCAGTTGGAACAATAGTGCAATGACCCAAACATAATCATTAATTGCATTAGTAATTTTTCATCATATTTGGTAAAAGAGAAGTATGTATTTTTTTTAATTCCCCCATTATACTGACCTAGGTGGATGCAGCATGAGACCAATGCTGCATCTGTCCCCTGGCGTCTCTGCACTGAGAACTAAACCACCGAACATCGCCGATGGCTCGGTTCCCAAAGATCCCCGAGAGGAGAGCTGCTGCCTGTCAGTCAGTAGCTCTCCTCTCTGCTCCTCCACACTCATTGGAGCGCTGAGCTGTGGATCGGCCGTCTCAGCCTTTCATAGGCTCGCTGAGAGGCTGAGACTGGCATCAGTCCAGGCACCTGGCGGATCCAGATTTCATTGTCATAATGACGCGGTACCTGGACTGATTCCAGTGACGTCAGCAGAGAGTGGACCTCAGACCGCTCGCTGCTGAAAATGAGTCACAGGAGTGCAAAACGAATTGCACTCCTGTGACCCATATCAGAAGTCCTGCCAAACGAGCCCAGGCTGGATTTCTTCTTTAAAGTAAAACTATGGTTTAAAACGAAACTTGAAAATGTAATGTTAATTAGAGCATTAGAGTGGTGTCCATTTTAACAAATTTGCTCTGTAACATCAATAAGTTACCTTTTGACGGGTGCACTGGCCAGTCGTTTTCTTCACTTCCTGCAATCAAGTGATGATGATGCGTTGCGGTTCATCAGCTACATTCACTAAAACTACACGGTGCAACACAGTAACTCCACCTCAGGACGGGCTTTACTGCAGTCCCCATCAAGTCTCACCCATTATAATATGCCTAGCCACACTTACCAACTTCCCTACTGATTGCTAAAAGAAATCATAGGACATGTAGACAGGTAGCAGTCTAGTGGAACTCTACAAACTCATGTCCTAGTGCTGCCTATACCCACTCAGCATCAACTTCAGAAATGGAGAAAGGGAACATACAATGCCAATAACTCTATTCATGTTAACCTTTTTCTTGATGAAGGAAACATTTTGCAGGTAAACTTTTATCAAGAAAAAACAAACACAGGAGGGCGCCTCCATCTAGGTATAGCCATTTAATTAAAAAGGCATAAAAAAAACTGATTAAAATGCACTCACTAGATAAAAGTAGATCAAGGCTTGTCATAGACCCATATAAACCTTCATAGGATCACCGTAAGGCTGCAGAGCTCAGCAGGCATGTGGCTGGTTAGGTTATAGCAGAATTCTTGAAGGAAGTGCAGCTGCCAGGCTTTAGGCTGGAACATAAGCATCAACAGCTTCCAGAACTGGCAAGATGGCTGCGGCTCTAGAAACAGCACATCTCACGGCTATGTGAAGACAGGAAGTGGATGGGATGTGGCTACATGTTTCAGGGCAGAAAGGAGGGCCCCTTTATTAAACCATAGGAAAGTTTTACAGCTTTCACATTTAAAATTTTTGATGCAATTGTACCGCAATTTTGCATTTTTACATGGCTGGCAGGTCAAAACATTCCTATACTGAATGGGATTTTTCTGTGTTCAGGGAGGTTTAAAGTGGTTGTAAACCCTCCCCCGGAAGTTACACCTACAGGTAAGCCTAGATTAAGGCTTACCTGTAGGTGTTTGCAATATCTCCTAAATCTGCACGGTTTAGGAGATATTTGCCAAAAGCTATACACCGTTGTCTACGGCGCATGCGCGTCGTAGACAATGGCGCAGGCACAGTGAGAGGCACAGTGAGAATCCCATTGATAAAAATTTGACGGCTCCCGCGCGCTTGCGCGGAGTGACGTCTTCGCCGCTCCGGCCAATCACAGCGCCTGAGCAGCGATACCCGGAAGTAACCTGTAGAGAGATGTCTGCGGCCGGAGGGGGAGACGAGGACGGCTTCGGGGGCTTTGATCTAAGGTAAGTAATGCATAATGAGCTAGTATGCTAGTCATACTAGCTCATTATGACTTTGTCTTGCAGGTGTTTTTTTTTGTTTTTTTTAATTTTCCGCGTTTACAACCACTTTAACTTCACCTAAACACGGCAGCTCCTAAACTCAGCTAAATGCCTATGTGTAGATAGATACATAGGCTTTTATGGAGTTGAGTTTAGGAGCTTTGGCAATAAAATAGAGCTGCCGGGAGCAAAAAAACGGAGCTGCCAGGAGCTGCCAGTGTACATGAAGCCTTAAAGGCTAAGTTCACCTTTTTTTTTCTAAAAACTAGCTCCCGTATGTGCCAATTAATGTAGAGTTAGGTAAGCCTGTGTGGAATTCATGGAAAGATGTTTTATTTTTGCAAAATAAGTACATGATTGATATATATTGGTACATAGGTGTCATGGATATGCATTAATGTCTGTCTGCCATCTTACCTTCCTCCTCATGTGTTCATCTAGAGACCAGACCTCCTTCACCTGGCTTCCTTTATAATCTCCTCCCAGCCTGACTCCACCCCAGGCCCTATCACAGAACACTATATTAACCTGTGCACTGCAAGCCTGCTTTGCTGATCAACGTGTTTGTTAGGCATTGTGTGTTTGGGTTCCTGCCTGCCGTGTGCTACGTCTGTCTCTCTGTTACGTTATTGGCTTGTCCCCGACTATCCCTGTCTGCTCGTGACCCTTGACCTTCAGCTCGTTCTTCGCTATCCTTGTCTGCTTGTGGCCCCTGACCTTCAGCTTGTTATTCGGTTCTCTCTTATCGTGTGCTGCTGCTTCCCCTCTTTTCCCCTTATCCTACGGGGCGTGAGCTAGGAAACTCCAGGGGCCGCGACCTGGTCCCAGCCTGCAGCATAACATCCTCACCACTAGAGGCCCTGGAGAAGACCAGCTGGGTCTTAGACTCCGCGCCCTGGGGAATCTTGGCTCTAGCTTCCGTTAGGATCCCGGTTGTGCTCCTCTGGTCCCGCTCTCCACAACCACCCAGTTTCCTATCCGCAGAAGCCAGCCATAGGGTTCACTACCTTGCGGTGCACTCCTGTCCCCCTACGGTGTGCATCTGTCACCTGGCCACAGGTGACCCTGACAGTTTGATCAGCCATGAACCCGGCTGACATCCCGCTTCCCGCGGATGATCCATTGCAGGGCATAGTTCGCAGACTTGAGACCCAGGAATCAAATCAGACTCAGGTGATGCGATTCCTCCAGGATCTGGCTTCTCGATTCGAGCAGCTTCAGGTCTCCTTGGGAACCCCGAATCCGCAAACCCAAGTACAACCAGCAGCTGTACCTATCGCACCAGTCGCAGCCTCACACTCACTAAGATTGCCAGCTCCGTTCCGTTTCTCTGGGGACTCCAAGGCCTGCAGGGGGTTTCTCAGCCAATGCACAATTCATTTTGAGCTTCAGCCTCAAAGCTTCCTGTCTGACCGGGCTAAGGTAGCCTATATCATTTCCCTCCTCTCCGGTGAAGCTTTGGCCTGGGCTGCCCCCCTGTGGGAGAGGAACGATCCGGTGGTTTCCAGTCTGTCCGATTTCTTGAAGCTCTTTCGTAATATCTTCGAAGAGCCGGCTCGGGCTTCTTCAGCGGCTAGTGCTGTCTTACGTCTTCGCCAAGAATCTAGTTCAGTGGGGCAATATGCTCTTCAGTTCCGTATCCACACAGCTGAATTGAGCTGGAATAATGAGGCCCTGGTCGCTACCTTTTTACATGGCCTCTCTGACCGAGTGAAAGACGAATTAGCGGGAAGAGCCATTCCCGTCGGTCTGGACGATGTAATTTCATTATGCAACCAGATCGACATTCGTTTTCAAGAGAGGTCCTTAGAAAAAAGACGCCAGCACTCTCTGGGTCCTAGCCAGTCTGAGCTCCCCTCCCTTCATTCCGTGGAGCATCCTCTACCTGCTGAAGAACCTATGCAGCTGGGCCGGACCAGACTAACCCCCGAAGAACGTGCTAGGCGCAGAACTCTGGGCTTGTGCCTCTATTGTGGGGGCAAGGGTCATTTTCGTGACTCCTGCTCGCTTCGTCCGGGAAACGCTCGGGTCTAATACATTTGGAAGGTGGAGTATTGGACCCAGAAACATCACCTTCTCGCCTGCTCTTGCCGGTGTTCCTTCATGTAGGCACTTCTCCTCAGTCAACCCTTGCATACCTGGATTCTGGGGCTGCCGGCAATTTTATGGATTGGAGAACTGCTTCTTCTATTAAGCTTACACTTTCACCTCTCACTACCCCATTGGTGGTCTCGGCAATTGATGGCACTGTTCTCCCAGGGGGCCCTATTCGCTTCCAGACGCTACCCATTAGGATGTCGGTAGGGATTCTCCACCAGGAGTGGATATCCTTTCTTATTCTACCCAAGGCCTCTACCCCAGTTGTATTGGGCCTCCCTTGGCTACAGCTCCACTCTCCACATGTGGACTGGGTCTCTGGGCAGATCCTGGCCTGGGGTTCCTCATGTTTCTCGTCGTGTCTTCTCAAGGTGACCCCCAAGGAGAGTCTTCCGGTTGCTGCCACTTCTGTTTCTTCTGATCTTCCTGCTGCATACAGCGATTACCGGGATGTGTTCTGTAAAAAATCAGCTGAGGTGCTTCCTCCCCACAGGTCTTTTGACTGTGCTATTGATCTTGTCCCCGGAGCAACTCTACCCAGGGGTCGTACCTACCCTCTGTCCATCCCAGAGACCCAGGCCATGTCGGAGTATGTCGCAGAGAATCTGGAGAGAGGTTTCATCCGGAAATCCTCATCGCCTGCAGGGGCCGGGTTCTTTTTTGTTGCCAAAAAGGATGGTACCTTAAGACCCTGCATCGATTATCGGTGTTTAAATGCGGTTACTATTAAAAATCGATACCCCTTACCCTTAATATCTGAGCTATTCGATAGGTTGAAGGGTGCCTCCATTTTCACCAAGTTGGATCTCAGAGGCGCGTACAATCTCATTCGAATACGGGAGGGTGACGAATGGAAGACTGCATTCAACACTAGAGACGGGCATTACGAATATCTGGTGATGCCTTTTGGTCTGTGTAATGCTCCAGCCGTGTTTCAAAACTTTGTCAATGAAATCTTCAGAGATCTGCTGTACCAGTTTGTTGTCATCTATCTGGATGAAATTCTGATCTTTTCTGAAAATCTGCTCTTCCACAGAAACCATGTCCGCACTGTACTTCAACGTCTTAGAGAAAACAATCTCTATGCCAAGCTGGAGAAATGTTCCTTTGAATGTTCTGAGGTCCTGTTTTTGGGGTGCTTCGTCTCATGTTCGGGGCTTCGTATGGACCCTGGGAAGGTCTTGGCTATCACCAACTGGCCTCTTCCTGCTAGCCTCAAGGCCACACAGCGCTTTCTTGGCTTCACTAATTATTATAGGCAGTTCATAAGGAATTACTCTTCCATTGCCGCGCCTATTATCGCTTTGACCAAGAAGGGTGTGAATGCCAGAGACTGGCCTCCCGAAGCTGTCTCTGCATTTCACAACCTGAAACAGGCCTTTGTTTCTGGCCCCCTTTTGAGGAGACCAAATCCTGGGAATGCATTTTTTATTGAAGTGGACGCTTCCTCAATGGGGGTGGGAGCTGTGCTTCTTCAAATCTTTGAGAAGAGACGCCAACCATGTGCGTTCTTCTCCAAAGAAAATTCTCAGGCAGAGAGGAATTATGCCATCGGTGATCGGGAACTTCTCGCAATTAAATTGGCGTTAGAGGAGTGGCGTCATCTCTTGGAGGGTTCCCCTCACTCCATAACGATCTTTACCGATCACAAGAATTTACAGTATCTACAGAATGCTAAACGTCTGAATCCTAGACAGGCCAGGTGGAGTTTCTTCTTTGCCCGTTTTAATTTCACGATTACCTACAAACCTGGTTCCTGCAACGGTCGGGCTGATGCGCTCTCTAGGTCATTTGACACTTTGGACGAGGAGTCCGCCCCTGAACCTGAGCCGATCATTCCCACCTCATGCATTGTTGCCCACTCTACCACCCTGAAGTCAAAAATCCCGCCTGGTAAGACCTTTGTCCCCACTGAGCTAAGAGCTAAGATCCTTCGTTGGGGACATGATTCCAAGGTGGCAGGGCATTCTGGATTCCTCCGATCCTTCCTACTCATAAGTCGTCACTACTGGTGGCCTAATCTCCGCTCAGACGTCAAAGACTACGTTAAAGCTTGTCATGTCTGTGCTCAGTCCAAATCCTCCACACAAGCTCCTGCTGGTCTCCTCATGCCCTTGCCCATTCCTAAGGAACCCTGGGCCCATATTGCCATGGATTTTATCACCGATCTCCCACTGTCTGAGAATAATACAGTCATTTGGGTGGTAATCGATCGATTCTCCAAGATGGCTCATTTTGTTCCTCTTCCTGGTCTTCCTTCTGCCCCTGCCTTGGTTCCCATTTTCATTCGGGAAATTCTCCGCCTACATGGGGTCCCTTCTCATATTGTTTCCGACAGGGGAGTCCAATTCACGTCTCGTTTTTGGAGAGCCTTTTGCAAATCCCTCAATATTGTCTTGGATTTTTCTTCTTCTTACCATCCCCAATCCAATGGACAGACTGAGAGGGTTAATCAGGAGTTAGAGGTCTTTCTTCGCACCTTTGTGTCTTCTCACCATGACGATTGGTCCTCTCTACTCCCGTGGGCAGAATTCTCCCATAACAATCATGTGAATACCAGTTCACAGAAGACACCCTTTTTCACAGTTTATGGAAAACACCCTCAACTTCCTCTTCCCATGATCTGTTCTCCAGACATTCCAGCTTTGGCTTCGGTTCAGGAGTCTCTCAATTCCGTTTGGGGTCACGTTCATGATTCCCTCCGGGCAGCTGCGATAAAATTCAAAGGCTTTGCCGACCGCCGCAGGCGTAAACCGCCTTCTCTTCAGCCAGGGGACAAAGTCTGGCTCTCTACCAGGAACATCAAGCTCCGAGTTCCTTCTCTGAAGTTTGCTCCACGATTCATCGGTCCATACACGGTAACTGCTAAACTGAATCCGGTTTGTTTCAAACTCCAGATTCCTAAGAGCCTTAAAATCACTAACTCCTTTCATGTTGCTCTTCTAAAGCCTTTAGTCCTCAATAAATTCTCTCGTCCTCTCCCTACTGTGGCGCCTGTCTCTGAGGATAATCAGGAGTACGAGATCAGTCAAATTCTGGACTCCCGACTCTGTAAAGGCGTTCTTCAGTACCTCGTTCATTGGAAAGGGTTTGGTCCTGAGGAGAGGTCTTGGATCACTGCATCTGAGGTCTTTGCACCTCGTCTGTTAAAGGAGTTTCATCTGAAGTTTCCCTCTAAACCTGGGCCCAGGCGGGGAAGGGGGAGGCCTCGTAAGAGGGAGGGTACTGTCATGGATATGCATTAATGTCTGTCTGCCATCTTACCTTCCTCCTCATGTGTTCATCTAGAGACCAGACCTCCTTCACCTGGCTTCCTTTATAATCTCCTCCCAGCCTGACTCCACCCCAGGCCCTATCACAGAACACTATATTAACCTGTGCACTGCAAGCCTGCTTTGCTGATCAACGTGTTTGTTAGGCATTGTGTGTTTGGGTTCCTGCCTGCCGTGTGCTACGTCTGTCTCTCTGTTACGTTATTGGCTTGTCCCCGACTATCCCTGTCTGCTCGTGACCCTTGACCTTCGGCTCGTTCTTCGTTATCCTTGTCTGCTTGTGGTCCCTGACCTTCAGCTTGTTATTCGGTTCTCTCTTATCGTGTGCTGCTGCTTCCCCTCTTTTCCCCTTATCCTACGGGGCGTGAGCTAGGAAACTCCAGGGGCCGCGACCTGGTCCCAGCCTGCAGCATAACATCCTCACCACTAGAGGCCCTGGAGAAGACCAGCTGGGTCTTAGACTCCGCGCCCTGGGGAATCTTGGCTCTAGCTTCCGTTAGGATCCCGGTTGTGCTCCTCTGGTCCCGCTCTCCACAACCACCCAGTTTCCTATCCGCAGAAGCCAGCCATAGGGTTCACTACCTCGCGGTGCACTCCTGTCCCCCTACGGTGTGCATCTGTCACCTAGCCACAGGTGACCCTGACAATAGGGGGGCTGGAATTTAGAAAAATAAAAATAAAAAGATGAACAAAGGTGAAGTTAGTCTTTGGCCCCTTTCACACGGGACGGATCTGTGAAGATCTGCCCCGTGAACTTCCGTTTGCTCAGCGGGGATCGCTCCGCTGATCCCCGCTGAGTCGGCAGGTGACAGGGCGGTCCCCGCACACTGTGCAGGGACCGCCCTGTCAGATCTCCGCTCTCCTCTATGGGGGGATCGGATGAACACGGACCGTCTGTCCGTGTTCATCCGATCCGCTCTGCAGATGGATAGAAAAATAGGATTTTCCTCCGTCTGCAGAATCGGAGGATTGCGGACACTGATGAGATTGGGTGTCAGTGGATGTTCATCTTCTGACACTCGCGATCTCAAAGGGACCAATGTATGTCCCTTTTTCATTCGTAAACGGACGGATGAAAAAGCGGACATACGGCCCGCTGGTGTGAAAGGGGCCTTTAGGTTATCAGCTGCTGACAAGTTTCTGGAAAGATCCGGTTTTTTTTGCACTTATACAAAAGATATAACAGCTTTCAATGCTGTTTGAAAGACCAGAAAGGAGCAAGTAAGTGACGTTGAGGTTAAATACCATTTACATTTAACTGATCTTGTCCTGCAATGGTGAATGCATCTCATCCAAGTTGTTTCCTCAGTTCAAATGGTCTTTAGCCTTAAAGGGGTTGTAAAGGTTCGTTTTTTATTTTCTAAATAGGTTCCTTTAAGCTAGTGCATTGTTGGTTCACTTACCTTTTCCTTAGATTTTCCTTCTAAATATGTGTTTTCTTTGTCTGAATTTCTCACTTCCTGTTCCTCCTCAGTAAGCTGTTCAGTAAGCTGTTCTGGATGACTCCACACCACTCGGATGATGGTGTGAAGTTTAGTGAGGAGAAACAGGAAGTGAGAAATTCAGACAAAGAAAAAAAGCATTTAGAAGGTAAATCAAAGGAAAAGGTAAGTGAACAATGCACTAGCTTAAAGGAACCTATTTAGAAAATAAAAAATGAACCTTTACAACCCCTTTAAGAGAAGTCCAGCTGAATGTAACAAGCTACTACTAGCTGAACACACTCACTTGATTAGTGACAACTCCACTTTACTGTAAACTGCCGTTAACAGCATTGAGGTCCACAGGGCAGACATGCACAGCAACTATTTGGCAATATACATTAGAAGTAAACCCACTGTCCTGGCATTTAGGTTCATTGTGCAACAAATTGCACATTGCAGCTATTTCTAAATGAACTTTTATTTCTGAGATGTCCCACTGATAACATTTATGATGGTTCCCTTTTTTCACTCACAATTTTCAAACAAACTGCGGCTCCCCAGCTCTTGTGGAACTCAGTACTGACAACTGCTAATTTACTGTACTGTGCAGACTATTATACATTTTGAAACTAAAATGAGATAGATGAAGAATTAGGGAGTGCAAAGATGTCAGCGTGTGTTTAGACTGATGACAGATTTAAATAATTAAATGCTCACTGATACTGCTGTCAGAAATTGTTATTTTTGTGCAATGTAAAATATTCCAGAGTAGTTTATTTGATAAGCGATATAGTCTTACATATTATAAGTGGAATGCACTCTGGGCTTTATTATTCTAATATCTGTCAAAGCTGATGTATATTAATTACAGTATGAAAGAGATATACATTTAGAGAACCTACAGTTATGTCAGTGTTTTATTTCACCTCATCTCATTGCTAAAAAGTATTTTACGAAATTATTGTAATTAAGTTATTGTTGCTCACGATGAAGTGTGATTATTCGTGCACCATATTATACATTTATTATTCTTATTTTAAGGAGTGGATAGAATGGTAGGAATTCAGAAAGCATAATGGGATGCTAAAAAGATAAAAAAAATTCTCCCTGTCAAAAGCACTGTGTATGGCAAAAGCCGCAGTTTTCAGGAAATTTACACTTTCTGTTGAAATACATTCACCATTGGAATGCAGTGTTTCCAAATGTAAAATAATGCAATTAGCCACGTGCATACAGATGTTAACCACTTCCATACAGGGCACTTAAATACCTTCCTGCCCAGACCAATTTTCAGCTTTCTGCGCTGTTGCACTTTGAATGACAATTGCGCGGTCATGCTACACTGTACCCAAACGAAATTTTTATCATTTTTTCCCCACAAATAGAGCTTTCTTTTGGTGGTATTTGATCACCTCTGGGATTTTTATTTTCTGCTAAAAAAAATAAAAAAAGACCAAAAAATTTGAAAAAAAAAGTATTTTTTTTGTTTCAGTTACAAAACTTTTTAAATAAGTACGTTTTCTCCTTCACTGATGGGGCTGCACTGACGGGCACCGATGAGGTGGCACCAATGAGGTGGCACTGATGAGGTGGCATTGATGGGCACTGATGATGGGCACTAATTTGCGGCACTGATAGGTGGAACGGATAATCGGCACGGATGGGCACGGATAAGCGGCACGGATCGGCACAGATAGGCGGCACAGATGGGCACGGATAGGCGGCACGTATGGGCGCTGATAGGCGGCACGTATGGGCACTGATAGGCGGCACGGATAGGTACTGATAGGCGACACGGATGGGCACTGATAGGCGACACGGATGGGCACTGATAGGCGGCACGGATGGGCATGGATGGGCACTGATAGGTGGCACAGATGGGCATGGATGGGCACTGATAGGTGGCACTGATAGGCGGCACTGATGTACTGTAATAGATGCCAATCAGTGCCAAACAAAAATGCCTGCCAATCAGTGATGCCCATTGTGGGCACTGATTGGCATCCATTGTGGGCACTGATTGGCATCCATTAGGGGGCACTAACTGGCATCCCTGGTGGTCTAGGGTGGCATACCTGGTGCTGGCATCCCTGGTGGTCCAGTGGCATCCCTGGTGGTCCAGTGGGGGCATCCTTGGGGGGCTGTGCTGATAATCGATCAGCACAACCCCCCCTGTCAGAGGAGCAGCCGATCGGCTCTCCTCTACTCGCGTCTGACAGACGCGAGTGAGGAAAAGCTGATGACCGGCTTTTCCTGTTTACACTGTGATCAGCCGTGATTGGACACGGCTGATCACGTAGTAAAGAGTCTCCGTCAGAGGCAGCTTCTTGGACTTCCGTTTTCCGGGGGAGTGGTCTAGGCATGGCGACGTGAGAGCCCGGAGCCTAGCAGTGCCACAGAGCTCCCTTCAGTAGACCGACAGTATTGTGGATGTTCCCGCGGTCCATCAGAATATCCCTAGCCTCGCTGACCGACGGCCCCTAGGCATCACAGATCGAGGGTGTCTTCTCAGTGCCGTAGCGCTGTAGATCCGAAGCAGTCTCTCCACAGCTGGGGTAACCGCGGTGACCGGTTCTTAAGGCAGTGCTCGCAAAGCTGCATCCGATCATCAATATCTCTGCAGCCCCACAGCCCTGTGGCCAGTACATTATGTAAGCGGCGTCGCGCTGGGCGAAAGAGCGGAGGTGTTTTCTAAGGAGGCACGGATCAGTGTATCACCGTAGCTCCGCAGTCTCACAGATAAGGCTTTGTAGTGTCCTATCCAGCGAGGTGGCAGTGTATCTGACGGCCCATGTCGAGACGGGGAAAGAATACAGGAGTGCCGTACACTCCAAGCCACTCGTATATTACCCGGTACCTGACGGTTAAGAAGGACTTGAAACAACCAGGGGACGCAGGTGCTAACTCGGCGCTGACACAGGAGCCATTTCTGGAGGGGTCACTGCAGGTTACAGTCTCAGCGACTGCATCAACGGCTCCAGCACTACAGACTGGATCAGACACAGCGATGGATGCAGTGGAAGGTGAACTCCCTACAGGTACCAATGAAGATATACAGGTATGCTCGTATGCTACACCAAACACACAGGAACAGGAGAAGGGGATAGAGCAAGATATAACACAGCTCAAACAGCTTATTCAGGCTCTCCCCACTAAAGAAGACATTCAAAAATTATTAGTTAGTATAACGGGGACACTGAGAGATGAGATTGCAGAGGTACATAATAAGGTAGAATCGGTGGATTTTAGAGTACTAAATCTGGAACAAGTACAAACTATGACAGAGACACGATTAGAATTATTAGAAGAAAAACTAGATAAACAACATAAACGAATGATATGGTTACAGTTACAGTCCGAAGAATCGGAAAATATGAGCAGAAGGAATAATATCCGGATAAAGGGGGTCTCAGAGGAGACTGAAGGACCTGCGCTAAGAGAGACAGTGATGGATATTATAAATCAGTTATTAAAGAACCCCCCGAATACCCCTATTGAACTATGCAATAGGTAAACCAGAGTGTGTTCATGTTCCCCTTGTGTCCTTCCCAGCTTCTGGAGATCCCTCCCTTTTTTTTTTGAGTGGATAAATCAGAAGATGCAGATGGAAGAATAATAGTGGACTAGAGGATTATGCTTTGTTGTATTATGGATAATAGAGGAACCATGGATATATATAGTTATATGATCCATGTGGTATATGGTTTAGGTAAAGAATATTCATGTTTTTTTTTTTTGTTTTTTGTTTTTCTCTTCTCTTCCGAACTCACTGTTTGGGGAGATGGGTAATAGGGAAATGATTAGGATGGGGGGGAGGGGAGGGTTCTAGGGTAAATCTAAAAAAGAAGGATCAGAGGGAGTAGAGAAGAATGAGGGGGTGGGGGGGGGAGATAAGAAAGGGGTGTACAAATGACACTTTTTTTTTTTTTTTTTCCCTATGGGGTATTTTGATCCCTGAGTAGGTCAATGGACCAAGAGGAATAATAATAAATAGTAAAGAACACTTCTCACAATTCACTATTGATAACTAGGAAGAAAATACACATATTGGCATAGGAATATGTCCTACACAAGGTGTCTTTTTTTCTATGGGGGCTTTTTCCCCTCGATAATTTTTATTGTTTTTTTTTTTTCTCAAGGAGATAGTTGAAGTGATTGGTGATAAGAAGCGAGAGAGATATGGTTTCTTTCCCCTTTTTTTTTTTTTTTGAGGTAAGGGGGTTAGGGGTAAGGGATAAAGGGGTTAGGGGTAGGGGGCAAGGTAGATGGAATTCATAATAGCACATATAGCACATGTCACATAGGGGAGAGGAGAGGACTTAGAGGGTAGGATATCCCCTGAACAGTGGGAATAAGGGTACTAGGACCAAGGACAGTGAAGTTAAGGTCATCATACTGAAGGATGGAAACCCCCCATGCAATTATTGTAATGGGGGGGCATATTGGAGTACCTGGACAGCAGAGGAGTATTTATATAATTTATGACATCCCAGAAAACCTGATTAAGGGAAATGGGAAGCTGAGACAATGAGAGAAAATATGGAATTAATTGGTGAATGACTTAGCAAAAAGAAACTGAAAGGGAAAGAAACGAAGGGAAGGGAATTTTTTTTTTTTTTTCTTTGGCAATGGTATTGTTATTTTATTTTGTGAGAATACTTTAAAAATCTGTGATAGAAGGAAACACTGTGTGATAAGGGTGATAGCTGTATTAGATTATAGGATATAATAAGGGTATGATGTAATATGTAATATGTAATATAGGTAGTAATGAATAGCTGAGAAAGGGGAGGGGGTTCAGGCTCATTTACATTATCGGATCATGCACCAACTAACTGCACAATAGAATGGGGGGGGGTGTAAGTCCTCGGGAATGGAACTGGAAGATAAATGAGACACTCCTGAAAGAGCCAGAGTATGAGAATCAAATAGCTCAGGAACTAGAGGCTTTTTTTGAAATGAACGACTCAGAAGAAACAACTCCATTTTGTAGATGGGAAGCGCATAAATGTTATATAAGAGGAATTCTTATATCTCTAGGAGCATACAGGAAAAGATCCATAGGAGCAAAGCTGGACACTCTGCTGGGAGAGATCCGGGTACTTGAATTGGCACATAAAAAATCTCAGGCACAACAGACAGAGGAGAAACTATTGGGCTTACGGGATGAACTAAATTTACTATTAATGGATAGAGCAAAAGCCAAACTATCTCGATGTAGATGAGCATATTATGAACATGGAAATAAACCCAGCAGGATGCTAGCAAATGCTCTTAGAGAGACGAGGGCAAGGAATCATATTGCCCAGATCAAAACCCAGAGAGACACTCTAGTTAGCTCCTCACAGGCAATTGGGAAGGCATTCAGAGACTACTATACTAACCTCTATCAGATAAAGGGTCAACAGCCTAATATAAGGATATTAAATGGAGGGGAGTCGGCGAAAGAATATATAGCAGCTTCGGGAATGCCTAAATTGCCTGGAGAGGAAGCAGAAGGAATGGAGGGACCTATTACAACAGAGGAATTTTTAGAAACCCTTAAAAAATTGAAACCAGGCAAGGCTCCAGGTCCTGATGGGTATACATTGCTTTATTATAAGACGTTCTCTGAAAAACTGGCACCAAAATTCTTAGCCGCTGTTAATTCAGTTCGCGACGGACAAACGATACCGGGGGAGACACTGTTGGCTCACATAACAGTAATCCCCAAGGAGGGGAAGGATCCAGCCCAATGTACCAGTTATCGTCCAATCTCGTTACTAAACGTAGATCTTAAGATTCTCACGAAAATATTGGCTAATAGATTAGGGGAATTCATTCCCTCTTTAATACATCCGGACCAAGTGGGGTTTACCCAGGGTAGAGAGGGGAGAGAAAACACGCAAAGGGTTCTAAGTGCTATACATCTGTCTCATCATTGTAAAAAAACATTAGTGCTTATATCCGCGGACGCAGAAAAAGCATTTGATAGGGTAGATTGGACATTCCTGAGAGCCACGTTACAACATATAGGATTAAGAAGTGGGATGATGAACTGGATTACAAGCCTGTATTCTTGTCCAAGAGCAAGAGTTAAGGTAAACGATATAATGTCCGAACCATTTGCGATTGGCAATGGAACGCGGCAGGGATGTCCACTCTCACCTATCATATTTATTCTTATATTAGAACCCTTTTTAAGAACAATAAGGGCCAATCCAGATATTAGGGGTATCACAATAAGAGGAGAAGAACATAAACTTGCCGCGTATGCGGATGACTTGATGTTTTTTATGACCGCTCCAGTTATATCGTTACCGATTCTGCTGACGGAGTTACGCACATATGGGGAGATATCTAATTTTAAGGTAAACTATAATAAATCAGAAGCAATGGGCGTGGAATTAGATTCCACGCTAAAACACCAGCTCTCTGAGAATTTTGCCTTCAGATGGACAGATTCCCATATATGCTATTTGGGGACCAAAATACCACATAAGCTGAATCGAGTGTTTGAACTCAATTTTGCCCCACTAATTAGACAGATTAAATTAGATTTTCAGCGATGGGATAAAGAGATCTTTACATGGTTCGGTAGAATAAACATCATCAAAATGAATGTAATGCCGAGACTTTTATATTTGTTCCAGACCCTACCGATAAAACTGCCAACAGGTTTTCTGAAAGACTTAAGATCAAGATTTACGAGATTTATTTGGGCGGGTAAATCTGCAAGAGTACGGAGAGACATTTTGACTTTACCTAAAGAGAGAGGAGGGGTTGGATTGCCAGACCCGTTGGGTTATTATGAAGCTTCCCATTTAACAAGAGTAGTGGATTGGTGCACACTCCGAAAGGAAAAACCATGGATACATATGGAACAAGCAACAATTGCCATACCTTTGGAGGGATTAGCATGGCTCTTGGATGCAGAGATACCACAGATGGCGAAAAGACACCCCACGGTGGGTGCCACACTTCAATCTATCAAAAAGATATTTAGGAAAACAAAGGTGTCTATGCATCCGAGCCCCATGATCCCCATCCTAGGTACCCCAATTTTTGAGCCGGGTCTTAAAGATCGGGGATTTAAAGAATTAAGGCGGCGGGGAATTAGCAGGATCATACATTTTGTGATTGATAATCATATAATGACTAAGGAGGAGATTGAATGTGTATTTGCGGAAGATCTTGATATATTTAGGCGAATACAGCTGAACGCTTTCCTGCGGTCAATTAGGCAACGGGTGCCTGAAGTACGTATACCATCTAGGTTCGAACAGATATGTCTAAAAGGGGAACCATTGAGACACTCACTCTCAATTATGTATGCTCTGTTGATAGAGTCAGAAGCCCCACAAGTACTGGCCTTCATACAAGCATGGGAGAGAGACTTAGGAGTTACATTCTCTGAGAAGCAGAAAAAGAAAATATTTTTGTTTACGCATAAAGCGTCAATGGCAACAAGATATCAAGAAGGAGGGTACAAAATCCTGACTAGGTGGTATAGAACCCCGGCAGTATTGAATCGGATATTTCCACAAGTATCGAACCAATGCTGGCGCTGCAAGGGAGCGGAAGGCACCATGCTACACATATTCTGGGACTGCCCGAGATTGAAAGAATTTTGGAATATGGTTTCTGAAACAGTTAAGGAAATTACTGAGGTGTCTCTTGGAGAAAATCCGGCAGCTTTTCTGCTACATGATATTCCGTTATCGACAGAAAAATACAAAAATTCCCTTTTAAGGCATCTGCTTACAGCAGCAAAAGCATGTATTCCGATTCTGTGGAAAAGTACGGCAGCTCCAACTAAAATACAATGGATGGGGAGAATAACAGAAATCCAGCAAATGGAGAATCTCACTATGATGTTGAGAGAGCAAGAAGAGAGGTACTGGGAGGTCTGGACTCCCTATATTATATATAGGGAACAAAAATCCTAAGGAAGGTCCTCGGCGAGGAGGAGAGGGGGATGGGAGAAGGATTCTGGGGGGGGGGGGGGCTCCCCCTCCTTTTTTTTTTTTTTTTTTTTTAGGTATCTTTCTTATTCCTTAACTGTTTTTTTTTTTTTTTTTTCTTTCTCTAAAAAACGGAACGGTAATAAGGGCAGGAAGTATCACATGGTTGTACTAAAATTAGGAGGAAGCATGATTAAAAAGGAAAGAAGGTTTTAGGAGATTCCAACTATGTGATAAATGATGTAGTAATTGATAAGTTGAAGAAGTATAAGTGGAAGTGGGAGGTGTTGATGTACAAATGTAATTTGTTATTGCTGTGAAAAAAATAAAGAATTTATAAAAAAAAAAAAAAGAGTCTCCGTCAGAGACTCTTTACCTAGATCGGAGTTGCGGGGTGTCAGACTGACACCCCGCAGCAACGATCGCCGCGATGCGCGCCCCCGGGGGCGCGCAGCGGCTCAAAATCCTGAGGACGTCATATGACGTCCTGTCAGGATTTTGCAACCACTTTGCCGACGTCAATCCGCTATAGGGCGGGCGGCAAGTGGTTAAAAACAGGGCACTTGACGTGACTACTTGACCCAGTCAAGTGCCTAGTTACACCTGAAACTGAATAGCTAAACACACAAGTGCTTGAAGTCAGACTGTAGGGTACTGCATTTTGCTTCATATGATTGGTGCAATGAAGGCTGAATGTCATTACCTGATGCATCCGTGCGCTTTTTTCTCTTTTCTAGCTCCCCCTAGATATCTATAGGCATATTTCTGCTTCCCAAAAGTTTAACAATCATAAAACCTGTTTTGAACAGGTAAGGGGTAGAGGATTTTCACTTAGCAAAGTAAATGTTGAATAAGGTGAAGCTGTCTTTGTGTTAATTGCCCAATTACTGTATGTGCTAGCTTGGGTGTTCAATCCTAATTTAACCTAATTTAACAACATTCACTTTGAAAAGTAAGCATACATTTTGCAAAATTAAAGTGGAGTTCCACCCAAAAATGGAACTTACACTTTTTGGAATCCTCCCCCCCCTCCGGTGTCACATTTGGCACCTTTCAGGGGGAGGAGGGAGCAGATACCTGTGTAATACAGGTATTTGCTCCCACTTCCTGCCATAGATTACTGCAGTGATCACGGTGACCTATGTCACGTCCGGCGCCTACTCTGTCCCCCTCGCTGTCTTCTGGGAGACACACAGGTCCCAGAAGACAGCAGGGACCAGTGAGGATGCGCAGCGCGACTCGCGCATGCGCAGTAGGGAACCAGGAAGTGAAGCCGCAAGGCTTCACTTCCTGATTTCCTTACCAAAGATGGCGGCGGCAGCACCCAAGGGCCAACGGACAGATCGGCTTTGGCTGCCGACATCGCAGGCGCCCTGGACAGGTAAGTTTCCATATATTAAAAGTCAGCAGCTGCAGTATTTGTAGCTGCTGACTTTTAATATTTTTTTTTTCAGCGGAACACCGCTTTAACTTTAATTTAGTTTGCTAGTTTACCTGCCTAAACTTCCTTTGGGAAAGAATATGGCGACTACAGGTCAATGCATTTAAGATAGTAGTAATACATTTAATTGGATTACTCCTAAAGAAAAAGAAAAAAAAAGAATACAATTTACGGTACTTATTTCAGATGATTGCAAAATGCGTAAAAAAGGGGCCAAGCAGTGGAAAAGGTGAATAGAATTTTAGGTTGTATAACCAACAGGGGGAAGAAAGTTCTAATTCACCTAAATCATTTTTTAGCTAACCCTTTTTTAGAACATTGTATCCATTTCTGCAGACATCACTCTCACAAATTCACAAAATAGAAGATTGATAGAAGATTAGAGATGTGCAACAAAAATGATGAAAGGCCTAGAGCAGGGGTCTCAAAGTACCGGCCCCGTTATAAATGGCCCGCAGGCAGGACGGGGGTGCCGCGGAAGGGGGGGGCGCAAATTGTCAGTGTTCTACTGCCAGGCATGTACTGGCCGGAGATCCGCAGCGATTGACCCCTCAATCGCCAACAGCTGGCGTCTGATGGGGTAGATCGAGATGCATGCAGAGTAGCGCAGGAAGCGTCTGTCATAATTTCACTTCTCTCTCATGTCACGCTGTTGCTCCCCGGCAGCCCCTCCTCTCTTCTCGTCCATCCCCATTTGCTTGTGACATCATCTGGGATAGACGAAAAGAGAGGAGGGGCTGGCGGGGAGCAGCAGCTTGACATGAGAGAGAAGTGAACTTATGACAGACGCTTCCTGCGCTACTCTACATTTGAAGAAAATGACAAGTAAACGCTGACCTGTGCCCCATGTACCTGGATTGTGCCCTGAGGTGCCCCATGTACCCTGATGTGCCCCATGTGCCCTGATGTGCCCCATGTACCCTGATTGTGCCCCATGTGCCCTGATGTGCCCATGTGCCCTGATGTGCCCTGATGTGCCCTGATTGTGGCCTGATGTGCCTTTTGTGCCCTGATTGTGCCCTGATGTGCCCCATGTGCTCTGATGTGCCCCATGTACGCTGATGTGACCCATGTACCCTGATGTGCCCCATGTACCCTGATGTGCCCTGATGTGCCCCATGTGCTTTGATGTGCCCCATGTGCTTTGATGTGCCTCATGTGCTTTGATGTGCCCCATGTACCCTGATGTGCCCCATGTACCCTGATGTGCCCCATGGACTCTGCTGTGCCCCATGTGCTTTGATGTGCCCCATGTGCTTTGATGTGCCCCATGTACCCTCATGTGCCCCAATATGCCCTGATGTGCCATGTGCCCCATGTACCCTCATGTGCCCCATGTACCCTGATATGCCCCATGTACCCTGATGTGCTGGGCTCTGTACCCTGATGTGCTGTGTCCTGTGCCCTGTACCCCAATGTGCTGTGCCCTGTACCCTGATGTGCCATGTGCCCTGTCCTAATGTGCTGTGCCCTGATGTGCTGAGTCCTTATGTGCCATGTCCTGTACCCTGATGTGCCATGTGCCTTGTCCTGATATGCCCTGTCCTGATGTGCTGTGCCCTGTACCATGATGTGGCCTGTTGTGC
Source organism: Rana muscosa (assembly GCA_029206835.1). Lineage (NCBI taxonomy): Eukaryota > Metazoa > Chordata > Amphibia > Anura > Ranidae > Rana > Rana muscosa. The sequence goes on along the minus strand of CM055116.1, from coordinate 927,678,590 downwards.
TGTAACCTTATGTGCTGTGCTCTGATGTGCCCTGTACCCTGATGTGCTCTGATGTGCTGGGCTCTGTACCCTTAAGTGCTGTGCCCTGTACCCTGATGTGCCCTGATGTGCTGTGCCCTGTACCCTGATGTGCCCTAATGTGCTGTGCCCTGTACCCTAATGTGCTGGGCTCTGTGCCCTGATGTGCGCTGTGCCCTGATGTGCTGTGCCCTGTACCCTGATGTGCTGTGCCCTGATGTGCTGGGCTCTGTACCCTGATGTGCTGTGCCCTGATGTGCTGGGCTCTGTGCCCTGATGTGCTGTACCCTGATGTGCTGTGCCCTGATGGTGAGTGGTCAGTGTGTAGTGTAGTGGTCAGTGTGGTGTGCAGTGGTCAGTGTGCAGTGTAGTGGTCAGTGTGTAGTGTAGTGGTCAGTGGGGTGTGTAGTGGTCAGTGGGGTGTGTAGTAGTCAGTGTAGTGGTATGTGTGCAGTGTAGTGGTCAGTGTGCAGTGTAGTGGTCAGTGGTTAGTGTGTAGTGTAGTGGTCAGTGTGCAGTGTAGTGGTCAGTGGTCAGTGTGTAGTGTAGTGGTCAGTGTGCAGTGTAGTGGTCAGTGTGCAGTATAGTGGTCAGTGTGCAGCGTAGTGGTCAGTGTGCAGTGTGTAGTGTAGTGGTCAGTGTGCAGTGTAGTGGCCAGTGTGCAGTGTAGTGGTCAGTGTGTAGTATAGTGGTCAGTGTGTAGTGTAGTGGTCAGTGTGTAGTGTAGTGGTCAGTGTGCAGTGGTCAGTGTGTAGTGTAGTGGTCAGTGTGTAGTGTATCAGGGTTAATAATGCGTTTGCTGACACCAGTGCTGGGGGTTAATAATGCGTCCGCTGACACCAGTGCTAGGGGTTAATAATGCGTTTGCTGACACCAGTGCTATGGGTTAATAATGCATCCACTGACACCAGTGCTGGGGGTTAATAATGCATCCACTGACACCAGTGCTGGGGGTTAATAATGCATCCACTGACACCAGTGCTGGGGGTTAATAATGCATCCACTGACACCAGTGCTGGGGGTTAATAATGCATCCACTGACACCAGTGCTGGGGGTTAATAATGCATCCACTGACACCAGTGCTGGGGGTTAATAATGCATCCACTGACACCAGTGCTGGGGGTTAATAATGCATCCACTGACAGCAGTGCTAGGGGGTTAATAATGCATCCACTGACACCAGTGCTATGGGTTAATAATGCATCCACTGACACCAGTGCTGGGGGTTAATAATGCATCCACTGACACCAGTGCTGGGGGTTAATAATGCATCCACTGACACCAGTGCTGGGGGTTAATAATGCATCCACTGACACCAGTGCTGGGGGTTAATAATGCATCCACTGACACCAGTGCTGGGGGTTAATAATGCATCCACTGACAGCAGTGCTAGGGGGTTAATAATGCATCCACTGACACCAGTGCTGGGGGTTAATACTGCGTCCGCTGACACAGTGCTGGGGGTTAATAGTGCGTCTGCTGACACCAGTGCTGTTGTTTTTGAAGTTTGAACGTTTGCATGTGGCCCCCCATAGGATATGAAAACTTGTCTTGTGGCCCTCAGGTAATTTGAGTTTGAGATCCCTGGCCTAGAGGATAAAACAGGTGAAATTGCAGGAACCTAATATGTACAGTCTGGAGGAAAGAAGGGAAGGGGGGACATGATTGAAACCTATAAAAAATACATTAAGGATGTGAATTAGGGTTCAGGAGGGCAGTATTTTCAATATGAAGTTAATATCAAGAACACAGGGACATGACTTCAAATTAGCAGAAGGAAAGTTCAAAACTAATCTTAGAAAGTGATATTGTACCAGAAAAGTAGTTGAGAGGTAGTGAGTCAGGCAACAGTAAGTTAGTTTAAACATGCTTGGGACAAAAAAGTTAAAAACAAAAACCCCCAAAAACCAACAAGGAACAGCAAAAAAATAAAAAAAGGGACAGACTTGATGGACCAGTGGAATTAAACCCTTCTCTCCTTTACAGCCATGTAAGCTGCCATCTTATGCCGTGTACACACGATCGATTTTCTCGACGGTGAAAACACCGCCGAGAAATTCGACATGAAAAACGAGGACCAGCTTGGTCCCCCACACACGGCCGGTTTTCATGACATTTTTCCTCTTGGTCGAGAAAACTGACCCTGTGTGGGCTCCCTGGCAGTGTTTCCCTATGGGAAAACTGCAGCGGAAAAAAATGCCGTGAATCACGACGGGGAAAATTGAAGCATGTTCTAATTTTTCTCGTCGTGATTTTTGCTGTTTTTCTCGTCGGGAAAAATGCTGGAAAGCCCACACACGGTCGTTTTTCTCGTCAAAGAGAAAAAATGTAATTTTTCCAGACGAGAAAAATGGTCGTGTGTACGCGGCATTAGTCTCCATTTGATCTGCAGTTCAATGGTACTGATAATCAATTATGACACTGGGCATTTGATGGCTTGACAGTTTGGTTGAGAGCACAAGTGAATGGCAGTTATTACTCACGGCATGCCTTGCATGTAACGGTTTTGGGAAAAGGCAAAATCCTTGGGTTTAGTTCAGCTTTAACACTATGGGGGTTAGTTACGAAAGGCAAATCCACTTTGCACTACAAGTGCAAACTACAACTGCAAAGTACACTTGAAATTGCACTGAAAGTGCACTTGGATTGCAGTCGCTGTAAATCTGAGGGGAAGATCTGAAATGAGGGGAAGCTCTGCTGATTTTATTATCCAATCATGTGCAAGTTAAAATGCTGTTTTTTATTTTCTTTGCACGTCCCCCTCGGATCTACAGCGCCTGCACTTACAAGTGCACTTTCAGTGCAATTTCAAGTGCACTTGTAGTTTGCACTTGTAGTGCAAAGTGGATTTGCCTTTCGTAAATAACCCCCAATGTCATGTCATGTTTTAGGCTCCTCAAAATGTGTACACATTGAGGCTGATTTACTAAACATGTTAGGAATCTTCACTCAAAATAATCTGCTTATTTCTGTTCACTTCAAATACCCAAATTGCTATGGAATGTGAGCTTTGCTGGAGACCATACCAAAGAAGCAAGAAGGAGGGTTTTTACTTCACCCATAATGCATCAAAATGTACCATAAGGATATATCTAGCAGGGCAGTCAACTGCACATGGTAAATGCCATAACAAGATAGACTTTGACAAATCAGTTAGTTAGAGCAGTGCTAATTACAGAAAGATCCTTTCAATAGGTCTAAATATCTTTATATGTGCATTAATTGGAAAAAAAATATCACAATCCATACTTCCACTATAATTATAATGCTGCGTACACACGCTCGGAATTTCCAATGGAAAAAGTCAGACGGAATTTTTTCATCGGATATTCCGACCATGTGTATGCCAATCGGACTTTTTCCGTCGTAAATTCTGTTTCGTCTGGATGCAATTCCGACGGACTAAAAACCATGCATGCTCGGAAACAATTCGACGCATGCTCGGAAGCATAGAACTTCATTTTGTCGGCTCGTCGTAGTGTTTTACGTCACCGCGTTCTTGATAGTCGGATTATAGTGTGACCGTGTGTATGCAAGACAGCTTGAGCAGGATTCCGTCGGAAAAACCCATCAGAGTTTATTCCGACGGAAATTCTGCTCGTGTGTACAAGGCATAATTTGATTAATTGCTCAGGTTTGTGATGGTGGAACATTGCAATGCATTGCTGCGCACAGGTCACAAGATCCTTATGTCTACACCCCATGCAATCTGCATTCATACAATCTTAATTTAATCATCTAATAATCATACTGCATCTTAAATTAGCAAGCAGATGTTGAGAAGTAAGAAATAATGCATAACAAAGTTCTATGTGTTTCCTCCTTATTGCATTTACAATACAGTTTTCTGAAATGGAGAGAGTCTTTTATTGATGAACTGGTCTGCAGAGCATTGTAAACCAATTACAAACTGAAAATTTAATTATGAATTGTAAAACGAATGTGCTGTACGCTTCTCACCTGTCCTTTCATGCGCTCAATGATCTCACATAATAGATGAAATCTACATCTTCATAAACTGTCCTAATTTATCTGCTCTTCTCTGTCAAATCTTGCATATCTTTTACACTAGCCCGACTCTATCTGTGGATTATGGCTGTTGTGAATTGTTATTTAATCATCTGAACGGTTTACTGATTTGAGAAAAATGGAGCAACAGACATATTTAAGAAAAAAGTTAATCATATATTTTATTACTATTCGAATGGTTGCAGACAGTATAAAATGGGTTTTATGACTGGCCCTTGATTACCTCTGTTATATATATATTACTTATATCATCAAATAAATTAATCAGGACATTAATTAAAACAGAACTAAACTCTCCTATCCTTTTAGCCAAGAAAGCTGTCATCTTAGCCTCTGTTTGCTCTGCAGTTGTCATTGTTCTGCGCGTGTGATCAATTATGACACCAGCCGTTTCATGGCTTGGCAGAGAGCACAAGCAACTGTAACAGTTATCATTCACAGCATGCCTTGAATGTAACTGTTTTGGGAAACTGGTGAGTTTAGTTCCACTTTAACATAACACATTTTTCATATACAGATGCAGTCAATAGGGGTATGTTTGGTAGTTCATTATAAGTATCAAATTGCATTTCTGTTGATTTTTGGTCTGTTGATTTTGTGGGATCTACCACCAAAATTTTCACCTTTACAATACATCATTAGTAACAAATTTCTGGAATATGTTCCTAAATTCTATAGAACCCATTATAATGTAAAAAAAAGAAAAACATTTATTGTTACTAGATGGTTACAGTTTCACTTTATTACCCACAAAATAAAAATCTTACTTCTGTACTCAGGAACTTGGGATTGAAGAATAGTGTACAGAAAGCAGCAGATATGAGGATTCTCTAGACACCAATGCACAGCTTGAGGGTAGGCAAGGAATGGGCTGGCGGTACAAACATTATATGTTAGCTGGTGGCCCTAAGTGAAGATACTTCCCCAATAAGACCTCAGTCAGAGGGAGATAGCTGCTGGACATTATATAGCTAGCTAGTCCTTGTTCAGACCTGTGATTACTGTACCTGGCAGAGAAAAGTTTTCAATCATTAACCACTTTTGTGGCACTCAGATCTTATGCGACCGAACACCGAGAGCTGCATAAGAATTTATTGGTGGAAAAATACACAATGGGAAGATAAATGATAAGAACTATTTACGATGATTAAAAGGAAATGTATTTACCATATTTATCGGCGTATAACACGCGCAGGCGTATAACACGCACCCCAAGTTTAGGAGGGAATCTTAAGGAAAATAACTTTTTAGAAGGGAAGTTTAAGGATAAAAACATACATTTAAATGCCAATCAATGCAGCCTTATCAGTGTCCATCTGTGGCCTTGTCCATCATTGCAGAATGATCAGTGTCCATCTGCAGCCTTGTCCATCATTGCAGAATGATCAGTGTCTATCTGCAGCCTTGTCCATCATTGCAGAATGATCAGTGTCCATCTGCAGCCTTGTCCATTATTGCAGAATGATCAGTGTCCATCTGCAGCCTTGTCCATCATTGCAGAATGATCAGTGTCCATCTGCAGCCTTGTCCATCATTGCAGAATGATCAGTGTCCATCTGCAGCCTTGTCCATCATTGCAGAATGATCAGTGTCCATCTGCAGCCTTGTCCATCATTGCAGAATGATCAGTGTCCATCTGCAGCCTTGTCCATCATTGCAGAATGATCAGTGTCCATCTGCAGCCTTGTCCATCATTGCAGAATGATCAGTGTCCATCTGCAGCCTTGTCCATCATTGCAGAATGATCAGTGTCCATCTGCGGCCTTGTCCATCATTGCAGAATGATCAGTGTCCATCTGCAGCCTTGTCCATCATTGCAGAAGGATCAGTGTCCATCTGCGGCCTTGTCCATCATTGCAGAATGATCAGTGTCCATCTGCAGCCTTGTCCATCATTGCAGAATGATCAGTTTCCATCTGCAGCCTTGTCCATCATTGCAGAATGATCAGTGCCCATCTGCAGCCTTGCCCAGTGTCATTGCAGCCTTGCCCAGTGTCATTGCAGCCTTGCCCAGTGTCATATGTAGCCTTGCCCAGTGTCATATGCAGCCTTGCCCTGTGTCATCTGCAGCCTTGCCCAGTGTCATTGCAGCCTTGCCCTGTGTGATTGCAGCCTTGCCCTGTGTGATTGCAGCCTTTCCCTGTGTCATTGCAGCCTTTCCCTGTGTCATTGCAGCCTTGCCCTGTGTCATTGCAGCCTTGCCCAGTGTCATATGTAGCCTTGCCCAGTGTCATATGCAGCCTTGCCCTGTGTCATCTGCAGCCTTGCCCAGTGTCATTGCAGCCTTGCCCTGTGTGATTGCAGCCTTGCCCTGTGTGATTGCAGCCTTGCCCTGTGTGATTGCAGCCTTTCCCTGTGTCATTGCAGCCTTTCCCTGTGTCATTGCAGCCTTGCCCTGTGTCATTGCAGCCTTGCCCTGTGTCATTGCAGCCTTGCCCTGTGTCCTTGCAGCATGATCGTTTAAAATTACCGCCGCAGCGCCGAGATAGACAGAGCCGGATGTCCTGTGTACTCGGCTGTACTCGGCTCCTCTCGCAGTCCCGCCCAGTCCCGCTCCTTGGCCAGGCTCCTATGATGGACATAACACAGGTCCAATGGCGGGACTGGGCATGACTGCGAGCAGAGCCGAGCCTAGCCGAGTACACAGTACACTCGGCTATGTGTATATCGGCGGCGCGCGCTCCTCTTCCCCTCACAGACAGCGGGGATCGGCGTATAACATGCACCCGCGATTTTCCCCTGATTTTCAGGAGAAAAAAGTGCGTGTTATACGCCGATAAATACGGTAATTATTTTTTAGGTGACTCCATAACCTTTATACAGAGCATCAGTCATCTTTTTTAGTTCATAGATCCCTTCCAATACCACCAATCACTGCCGTGCACTTTGCGGGGTATACTTTCTTTAGCTCACAAGAAACTATCCCTACAATAAAAGGACAGTTGATAATGCTTGCTTACAAGGCCAACATTTTCCACTTCCCTTCTTTTCAGACAAGAGATTAAAGTAGACGAGTTTGGGCATCTGCATTTAGGAAGTTGCCTTACATTTATCTTGTTTTATCATGGTAGGTTTACTTTAACTTTACAAGTTTAAAAGAAGAACACATATATAGTTAAAGCAGACTGGAAAAGTCAAATGATATACAGTAGATATAGACAAGGACAAAAAAAAAAATCATTACATTTGGCAATATAGATAATGCTGCATTTCATACTGTGACAATGTAGATAATGCTGCATTTCATACTGTGACAATGTAGATAATGTTGCATTTCCAATTTCTGAAGTAGTGGAGCAGGAATGACAAGCCTAGCAGCTTCTTGTTGGTGTCCCTGTCATTGGCCTTTTTTTATGTAAAGGCTGTAAATTCCCTTTGTATAATTACATATTTTAGGGGTTAGCAGGCTGCCCTCCTTTTATTTTTTTAATGTAGTCCTCCAAACATAGAACAATAGAAAATAATATTTTAAGTATGTATAATATAGACCAGGGGTCTCAAACTGGCGGCCCTCGAGCTGTTGCGAAACTACAAGTCCCATCATGCCTCTGCCTGTGGGAGTCATGCTTGTAACTATCAGCCTTGCAATGCCTCATGGGACTTGTAGTTTCGCAACAGCTGGAGGGCCGCCAGTTTGAGACCCCTGATATAGACTATTTTAACCACTTAAGGCCTGAGCCTAGAGAATAAAATGGCAGTCGTTGCAATACTTTCTGTCACACAGCGGTCTTACAAGCGCATTTTTTGGGAAAAAATACACTTTTTGTAATAAAAAAATAAACAGTAAAGTAAGCCCAATTTTTTTTATATTGTGAAAGATAATGTTACCCAACATGTCACGCTTCAGAAATTGAGCCCGCTCGTTGAATGGCGGCAAACTTTTACCCTTAAAAATCTCCATAGGCGACGTTTAAAAAAGTTCTACAGGTTGCATGTTTTGAGTTACAGAGGAGGTCTAGGGCTAGAATTATTGCTCTCACTCTAACGATCGTGGTGATACCTCACATTTGTGGTTTGAACACCATTTTCATATGTGGAAGCTGCTCACGTATGCGTTCGCTTCTGCACGCGAGCTCAGCGGGACAGGGCGCGTTTAAATTTTTTTAACTTTTTTATTATTTATTTTACCTTTTATTTTTATTTTTTACACTGTTCTTTTAGAAAAAAAAAATTAACACTTTTATTTCTATTACAAGGAATGTAAACATCCCTTGTAATAAAAAAAAAAGCATGACAGGACCTCTTAAATATTAGATCTGGGGTCAAAAAGACCTCAGATCTCATATTTACACTAAAATGCAATAATAATAAAAAAAAAAAATTAAATGTAATTAAAAAAAAAAAAAGTATCTTTAAGAGCTACAGTATGAGCGGAAGTGACATTTTGACGTCGCTTCTGCCCTGCAATGGTATGGAGACGGGTGGGGGCTGCCTTCCCCTCACTCATCTCTATACCACACACGGAAGAGGACCCGATTGCCTCCGCCGCTACCGACGGCTCCGATAAGCAGCGTAGGGCATTGGAGCGCGGCGGGAGGGGGGCCCCTCTTCCGCCGCCGATAAAAGTTATCTTGCGGTGAATCCGCCGCAGAGACCACTTTTATCTGAAAGCGGCCACCGCTGAAGAAGAGGATATCGGGGTTATGGCAGCTAGCCCTCTTCAAATTACCACCGTATAACGATGCCGGGCGGTCCGTATGTGATTAAGTGCATGGTTCTGCACAGCACAGGAATCTGCAAGGTACAATAAAAGTGCCCTGAGCAGTACATAATCAAAATCTGGCAATTGTATTACAGTTTCCAACAGGAAGTCAGATTGGGCTTATAAAGTAAGGCAAAGAGCAATTCAAAAGTTAGCAATCTTTAGCAATAAATCAGAAACCACCTCACTCTTATCTCAGTCCAGTAAAATCAAATTGGTTACTTTACTTCACTGCTTTACTCAGTAGCCTATCAGTATTACTACTATCTAGCGGTCTATTGTGCCTCTTGCTGTGAAGCTATAGGTGTTAAGCTGGGTACACACTATAAGAAAATCGGGTGAACGATCGCCTGGTTTTCCTCGAAGTTTCACAGCAAGTCGAAACCGAGGACGGTACTAATTGTACGAAAATTCTCAAATGACAAAGGTTTTTTTTTTTGTGTTTGACTCATTGTTGTTTATTGTTTCTGATCATGTGCAGTCTTTCATATCCAAATTTTCTCGTACGAAAACAGTACATATTAAACGAAAATCGTTCTGTTCACAAATGATTTTTTTTTGCTGTTTGTCCCTTTGGAAATTTTTGTTTTGAAAGTCTGAATCGGATGTTGTGTACACACTATACGATAATCAAACAATCGCGCCTCGTACTAAATTTTTCTCCTGATTTTCTCACAGTGTGTACCCCACTTTACAGTTACACCCCTGACCCGGTTGTGTCCAAGCCAGGTTTTTAAGACATTTTAAGATGGTTTTATTATCATGCTAGTTAAAATGATGCTATTGTGTTAAATGGATTTTAGTCCAAGGATATATGGGCATTGAAATTACAGCAACACTTTGCTACTGATTCTTTTGGGTTTCTGCAACTTTAACATTAAATAATAAAAGACTTTAGAACATTTTCTTCTAGAACTATGTGCTCTGTTTTCTTTCTTCTAAGTAAAATCATTAACTTATAGTCAGCATTCCGCTGACTATAAAAAGAAAAATGGCAGTTCACAGGTTATTTTCACTTCTGCATTGACTAAGGCCAGACTGCCTGCCAACCATTCAGATCTTACAGGAAAAAAATACAGTCAGATTGAGACTGTCTGTGAAGGCCATGAAAAAAACAGATGTCTCAAAAAGATATTGATTTTTCCCCTTGCATATAACCATAAGCCAAACTAACGCATTTTGGATTATTTATATTCTAATTTCCTCCCAAACGCTTTCAGTACTTGGTATTTTGAGCACATCTCTGCAGTGCGATGACTACCTGGGTACTGCTTTTGTGCCACAAAATGAGTATTGTTTTCATTAATAAAATGCTACTATTAGTGCATTGCTGATGAATGAAAGAAGAAAAAATAAATTAAAATCATTATAAGCAGTCCAATATTGTAAACAAGTGTCTGGAAATAGTGTGAGCTGTCTGTAATTTTTTAGACTGCTGTCTTTAAAAAAAAAAAAAAAAAAAACAATTTTGATTTATAGGGTAATGAACTCTGTAATGAAGTATTACTGAGCTGCCTCTCCCAAAATGTCATCTGAGATAAACTACCATATTGATCACTCCCCCATAGCAGGCGTCCCAGTGCAGATATATGTCTCATTTCAGATGGATATAAATTTATGTATTTTCCCAGGTTAAGAAGAGAAATATAAAGGGAGAGATTTACAACTGATACGACATGAAACAAAAATTCTTATTAACAGATAATGTATTAAATGATTGAGTGCTTTAATCTCATTGTATAAAAGTGTGCCTGTACCCAGACACCATTGGGACATTCTGATAAGTCAAAACATAAAACATCTGTGGATGGTGTCCTCTTTATCCACTGCTTCAGAAAATTCAAATTACTTTGATAAGAAACAAGTCTTGGAAAAAGTATTTCCAATTACAAAACTGTTCTGTGGGATATGATAAGACTCTGAAGCTTAACATCTGCGTTTTCTCACTTACAGCCATTAGCAGGAAATACAAAATATTGTACTTTGCTGAGAATTTTTTTCCAATTCCAATATAAAATAACAAACAAGTTGGCACAGTAACAATTACATGATGCCACACAAACAAATTTTTGTCATTTTCTCTTGTTTTCAGTACTTTTATTAGGTCTTGTTTCATTTAGTAATAAAGGGATTTCCTTAGACATTTGTTCCAAACTTAGAAACATGTTTTTTGCATTCATACTTGTTATCTGAAAGGAGAGTCTAAGTGGTTTCTGTGGGGCAGCACAGATTGTCTGAGACAGTTCTTTCCCAAAGCCCACCATACATAGATCAGAGTTCAGTGGGTTCAGCAGGGACCAGCCAACTTTCGATCCATGTATGGGAACCCTGGTTGTACACAAGTCAGTCGATCTATCGTTGGACCTTTATACAATGAGTCTGTCTGTTTTTTCCCAAATGATAAGTGCCACCGGCTATATCCGGCAACGCTAACCATTGTGCTCTGCCAGCAGGGAGGGCTCCCCGCCGGCAGAACACAATAGCGCTGCAGGGGGGATTCCTCCCATCAGCACTGACTGTGTTGATGGGGGAATCAAGCAATTTCTTTCCTTCCACCCACGCTGGAACAAAAGAAAATGGCATCATCTATGGCTTGCCTTAGACACTTTAACAGTCCGCCCTATAGCATTTTCACTGCTACAGGGCGGTAGCTGTGTGTACCGGATCACGTATTTATATATACGTGATCCCTCACTTCCGGATAGAGGGCGCACAAGCACATATGCATGTACCAGTAGGTACTGGCGGACATTCAATGTCCACCGACTCCCGCTAATCGTCAGGCAAAGACACAGAATTGTGATCTGCCTATGTAAACAAGGCAGATCGTCATCCTGACATGGGGGAAGGTTGGAGTTTGTGTCTCTGCAATAAATTCTATCTATTCCCCTAGTAAAAGTACCTCCCACAGTTCACATAAACACTGGTTAGGCACACAGTTAACCCTTGTATCGCCCCTGATGTTAACCCCTTCCGAGCCAGTGTCAGTAGTACAGTGACAGTTCATATTTTTAGCACTGATCACTGTATCAGTGTCACTGGTTCTCAAAAAGTGTCAAAAGTGTCAGAATGTCTGCCGCAATATCGCAGTCCCGCAAGAAGTTGCTGATCACCGCTATTACTAGTAAAAAAAACTTAAAACAATGAAAAATGTCCCATAGTTTTTTAGTTTTTTACTAAAAATATGTAGCAGAATACATATTGGCCTAAACTGATGAAGAAATTAATATTTTTTTACATTTTTATTGGGTATATTTTATAGCAGAAAGTAAAATCGTTAGTCTTCTTTTGTTTATAGCACAAAAAAAAAAAAAACGTAGAGGTGATCAAATACCACCAAAAGAAAGCTCTATTTGTAGGAAAAAGGCAAACATTTTATTTGGGTACAGCGTTGCATGACGGTAATTGTCAGTTAAAGTAACGCAGTGCTGTATCACAAAAAATGGAGTGGTCATGAAGGGGGGTAAACCCGGAGGTCACGTGATTAAAGTAAAACTAAAGGCAAAAGTATTTTTTTCATTTTGTATAGATTAAGGGAGGGTTATAACCCTTGTCAGTTTTTTCTATCCATCTTTGTTCCACTAAGCAGATTTTCTTTCTCTTCCTGTCCCATAGCCAAAATAGAAAGTGAGAGGAAATCCCTCCGAAGTTAGGGAATTCCTGGTGGTCACCAGAGGACTTTCCCTCTATTTCTGTTTTGGTGACAACAGCATTTTGGATTTTCTTTGACTCATTCTTGGTATTAATGGTAAACAGGACAGATAGAAATAATTATTCTTCATAACAGGGGCACAGACATCAATAAAAACTGACAGATCTTCCAATCCCTCTCCACTCTATCCAAAACCAAAAAAAAAGATTTTGCCTTTAGTTATACTTTAAGACCCCTTTCACACTGGGACGCTTTTCAGGCGTTTAATGCTAATATCGCCTGCATAGCACCTGAAAAGCGCCTCTCAAGCCACCCCAGTGTAAAAGCCCGAGTGCTTTCACACTGGGGCGGTGCGCTTGCAGGCCGGGAAAAAAAACCCCCTGGAATCAGCATCTTTGGGGCAGTGCGGGTGCAGTGAAATGAATGGGCAGCGCTACAGAAGCGACAGCACGTGCTCCGGCAGCGCCGCATCACGGGCGCTATTAACCCTTTCTTCGCCTGCTAGCACCACTATAACAGCGGTAAAGCACCGCTAAAACCACTATTACTACTATATACTGCTATTACTGGCTGCCACTAAAAATACTGACGGTTGGCAACACTGGTACCATGTACTTGTATGAGAAAGTCTCCTGATCTTCCTGTATTGCTTCCTCTGCTTTCTTATTAAAACTGACCACGCTAAGCAGGAAAACACACCATGATCAGTTCTCTAGCTTTTCTGGGAACGCAGTGTCCTCTCCTCCAATGATCAGACTTGTCCTGACACACCCCTGCTGCACAGCCATTCACTGGGAAGCTCAGTTTGCTTCTGTTTCTCCTCCCTTAGCTCTTATGCAGCTGAGAACAGAGGGAATGTGATCACTTATAAAAGTGGGAAAAAAGTATTTACGTATAATGTATTTTTATATATATATATATAAAAAAAATTGCCTTTAATTTCCATTTTAAACTGAATGGGTTGTTGATTGTTTACAATCACTTTAAGGAATACAGTCTGTGAAAGAAGAAGAAGAAGCACGTCGATACTGCTCTGTAATCCTGCTCTCTCCTCCTATCTGCATTCTTCTTGCACTGCAGCACACCTGATTGGCTCCTTGTGCTGCACCTTCTTCCCTCTTTCTGAGCTCTGCTGATATCTAGTTACATTAAAGTGGTTGTAAACCCTTACAGACCACTTAGAGCGCAAAAAATATCTCCTTAACCTATGCAGTTAAGGAGATATTTGCAAGAAAGTAGGTAGACAACGGCGCAGGCGCACTAAACCTGCCGTTTCTCAATGGGATCGTGCTGTCCCTGATGGCTCCCGCGCGCATGTGCCGGAGTGACGTCATCGCGACTCCGGCCAGTCACAGCACCGGAGCCGCGATACAAGGAAGTGAGATGGCGGCGTGGAGGAGAGGAATGAGGGCCGCTGTGGGGGCTTTGATCTCAGGTAAGCAATTCATAATGAGCTAGTATGCTATGCATACTAGCTCATTATGCCTTTGTCTTTCAGGTTGTATTTTTATTTATTTTTTTGTTTTGGCTTTACTTCCTCTTTAAGATTCTTACACTGTCTGCATAAAACATGCATTTAATGTTTTTTTTTTTATATCTGCCTGGAGCTCAGCTGTAACAGTACATTAATTTAGTGAACTGTTTGTTCTGTTGAGATTGTAGGCCGCACTCACCCAGACCAAACTTCCCCAGATACAACTAATAAAAATAAACACTCAAAAACCTTCTTATTTGGCAAAATATATTGGCCGCGACACCTTTATTGGTTTAAATAATTCATTTCCAATACCTCTTTATTATCACTCATATTTATTATCACTCATAACTTAGATATATAATCACATAACAGATTTCTACCTGCTCAGTTATTAGAACTCGAGCAGTAGCTCAAACTTCAAATATCAATAACAGTCCCCCCCAGAATCCAGGGTGACCCAACCACATAAGAGGTGTTCGCGACTGGGGTGGGAGGGAGGGAGCTCCAAACTCCTTCAGCTGTCCGCAGGCAAGAGGATGAGCCCCACACCTGCTGACCTTTATATAGCCTAACCCCTTGTTTCCAGAGAATTCCCTGTAACCTCATTGGCTGCACCTGCATGCTTCCCTGTAGCCTCTTAAAGAGGCAGTAACCTGAAAATAACCTATGCTGCTTAATATACTATAACAAATCCTGGGATGGGGAGGCCACAATCTCAAGAAAGTGGCCCCATATTGTGCCCCCTTTTCTCAATCTTCTGAAATAATTTGTCTCCTTACATGGAACTTGCTGCAGAAGAACAAGGGTGCAAAGTTCCCTCTAAAGCTGGCTATACAACTATTTGTTTGAAAATTCTCAGTACATTCAATGGCTTAAAGAATGTAGTTTGAAAGTAGTTGAAAATGTAGTTTGTGTTTAACATTTGATTTTGGAATGAATGTCATTTCGCAAACAAAAACCACATTCAATGTTAGAAATGTATTTAGGAAAAAATTTGCCACTTGCTCCTTCAAATTCAAATGTTGATTCAACCTCACTAATGCTTAGAAAATCGAGCAATCATCCTTACAATGCTAGTGTAACTCTTGGTTGGGAAATATCTCCACCAGAACTACACAATTTATTCAGCCTAGTGTCTTGTTCCACCTTAGGCCCCTTTCACACGGGGCAAATCCATTTTGATGGACTCAGCTTGCTCAGCGGGGATCACTCCCCTGGTTCCCACTGAGCAGACGGATGACAGGTCCATCTCCGCTCACTGTGCAGAGATGGACCTGTCAGAGTCCCGTTCTCCTTTATGGGGACATCGGAATAAGACAGACAGCCTGTCCGTTTTCATCCAATCCCATCCAATCTGACCTGCTGGACAAATGGCGATCATATTGTTTTCAGCAAATTTTGTGGGATTAGATGTCAGCGGACACATGCCTGCTGACATACGTATCCCCATAGAGGACAATGGGTGGCCCGATCGTGATTGGTCACATCGTGTGAAAGGTGCCTTACACACGGTCAGAATTTCCGTTGGAAAAAGTCCAATGGGAGCTTTTCATCGGATATTCCGACCGTGTGTATGCCCCATCTGACTTTTCCCGTCGGAATTTCCGATGGACTTAGATAGTGAGCAGGTTCTCTATTTTTCCGTAGGAAATTCCGATTGAGTTTTGCCCGTGGCAAAGTCCGGCCGCGTGTACGAGACATTAGAGTTGTCTATAATAAATAAAAATCTAAATTATTTAGGAAATACAATAGCAAAAGAGAAACATAGAGGAGGAATAGCAGAAAAGACCAAGTGATCCATTGAGCCTGCTAAAAGAGTTACATCTTTATTTTTGACTCATGGGTGTGGGTGAAGTCCCCATTAGCTAGAAGGAAATCAGATGGAGTGTCTGAGAAATTATGTATCGTAGGCTGCAGGTGATTAAACCAAAAAGTGGCTTCTATTCAGTGGGTTACCACAAACAAAAGTTGGTAATGTTTGTGACGTTTAAAAGTTGAAATGAACAATGTGGGTGCTTAGGTTACAAAAGAATGCTCCAGTACTTGCAGTATTATCTATCTAGTATATATGCAATTCTGCACTTTGTTATTGGTTATAACTATACAAAACAAATAGGCATGGAAAGCATATATCAGTGCAAACTCAAAACTTGATTTTTATATTCTGCACCCATTCTGCATATCAATGTTGGGTGGACCAGAACCCAGTAGAACATAATTTTCTTTGGATCTCCCTAATTTTCAAATGTTTGAATTAGCAATCTGTGCACATCCATTGACTCTTTTAAAGTAAACCTTTTATGTATGAACTATGGAGATAGCCATCGCCCAATTGTCAGGCTAACACTCTATGGCCAATCCTCTGAGCTTCTGACATGAAATATGTATATAAGTATAAGTAAAAGGACTTATAACTTATCTCTGACTTTTCTGATCTACTTACTTATCTAGGTCAGCTACTCAAAAAGTACTAAAACCAGAGCTTCAGCATAAAAACCAAACATAAAAGCCAAACTATTATCTTTAAAAGGACACCAGCAAAAGCAGTCCCAATGCTTCTCTAATGAAATATTTCCATGTGCATATACAGATTGAGTGAATTTAAATGCCCTTTTTAACTTTTTAATTTCTACTTGACAATACCTTTTTCCATTTCATGTGTGAACATTCTTTATCTATTTATCAATCTATTCTTTGTCTCCACAATACTGAATAATAACATCAGGTACTCAAAACCTAGACAACCGCACTTATTAATGAAAAGAAGAACAGTAAGTTGTACAGTTAAAAAAAAAATCCTTTTATACATTTTTTTTCATTTTATTTTCTGTACTTGTCCTCAGATGTTTTTAAAGGCATTTATTTGGAATTTAAATTAAACTGCAGCCAGTACTGGCCTTGTCACAGATAACCTATGCTTTTTCGTGTCATAATCTCAGCAGCAATTTTCTTTTCATTTCATAAACAAAACATAGTTATACTTATTTAAAACACAAACTTGCTGCCAACTATTCACTCTATCCATTAAAGTTTCTTTGCCATGAAAAACACATTATTGACATATAGAAATTCATTTTACATATTGTACTATTTATTGAAAGGATTGGATAATGGTTTTGGGTCAGTTTATTCTATTTTATTATTAAGTTTATACGTTTTTAAAATGATGTGTGGTCCTAAAATGAGGAAAAATGGACTAACTGAATGAACTCACTGATAAGTAGAAGATATTACGAGGTGGGTGGGGGCGATGGTCATCTTGGATAAATAAATAGATACCTTATAGTAAATTCAATAAAAGGTCACTGCAAGGGACACAAGAGCACTCTTTAAAACTGGAGAAAAAGAGATTTAACCTCCACAAATTAAAATGGATCAGAACGGGCTGTGAATATGTGGAATATGTAAAAAAATAAAAAAAATAAAATAAATTAAAACAACTGTCCAACTGTAAGAAAGCCCCACACTAAATTGAAATTGGATTCATAAACACTACAGAAGATACCAAAACATATTACGTGCACTAACCCTTTAAATATCAAAATCGTGCATCAAAAGTGCAATGCTATAAATGCAAAATAAATAAATAAATAATTCATGCAACTATTTTCCATTAGGGCACAGGTCACTTTAATGCATATAGCACATTTTCATTTTGTAAGCACTTTTGCGTATTTTGCATGTGTATTTATCATTGTACAACACATGTATATATTTTCTATGAAATTAGTCACATAAAATAGACCGTTATCTAATGGAAGAAACACCACATTTCCTTGCTAGGTCGCAAACTGATGGTGGCCTTGCGTTTCCTTAACTAATGAAGTATTAGCAGGTAGCCCAGTTGCCTGTGATTGCATACTGGTTTACACTACATGCTTATACTAAATGGACAGAAATCTAAAATGTATGGCTGACTCCTATCCATCCTAATAACCTATTATGGAATGCGAATGCGGAGGTAGATTTGCATAACCTACTTGGGGCAATGGCTCCACTTCTGAACATTTTGCGTGCACTGTCCTGACAACAAGCTCTTCAATCAGAGGCCTCTTTAATGACTGTGTTCTTGTATAACCCCATCTGGAGTGCCAGAAAATCTGACGCTCCAGATGTCTTCCTCTTGGTTGACATGGAATTGATTTCATTTTGACCATTTGGTCGATTCCAGGTCTCGCAGACTCTTGCCGTTTGAGGCGCTTAAAGGCAAGTTTGACCTTCCCCACCATGTGTTTTATGGGTACTTACAGATCTGTCACTATGCCCAATCTATCACTCCCACATTACAATTTTCTTCCCTGACTCCCTTTGAGAGAACGATCCTGGAAGGTTGTTCTCAAAAGGGCTTAATATCAGATATCTATAAGATTCTGAATGCCTACCTGCTGCAGACTAGGGGTAAACATTCCTATATGCTGAAAATGGGAGCAGTTCTTGGGTGAGGAGCTCTCCTTAGAAGTGTGACAGGCAGTCTGGTCTCATTGGGGATGCCAATGCGCTTAAGGGTACATTGTATCATATTTATTGGTGCTGTCCAAGAATAACCTCTTACTGGAAATTAGTTCAAGGCTTATTGCAGTACCTCTTTGATGTATCTATCCCATTTACCCCCAAATTTTTCCTACTAAGCCTGGCCTCTTTGAGAATCACCAACCAAAAAACTACAACACACTATTCCCAACTCACACATTCCTGTAAAGATGGCTGTATTCGTAAGTGGGTGCTGAAGCGACCACCAGCTGGAAACGTGTGTAGTCAGAGAGAGTAATGACACCAACACACCAAGATCTCCAAAAATGGGTCCAAAGCTTTAATCAGCGATCATATCATTACAGCAGAAAGAAACGTTTTGAAGGGATGTGCCTGATGAAGGGGTCTTGCGTGGCTCTGAAACGTTGCTTTCTGCTGTAATGATGTGATCGCTCATTGTAGCTTTGGACCCATTTTTGGAGATCTTGGTGGGTTGGTGATATAAAAAACTAGAATGCCATATACTCACAGCAGAGCAATGTCTTATAGCACTTAACTGAAAAAAAAAACACCTCACATTCCTTGGGTGCGCTGTACGATAAAATAAAGGATATAGAGCTTTTGGAATAACTAACAGCTAGATTTTATGATAAGCTAGAAGCCCATAAGCGTATATGGGAGTTGGAGCATCTTAAAGGGGACCTGCCCTGAATGGCCCTATTGCTGATTCAGTTTAAATCCAGTCCTTGGATTCATAGTCACTGCATTAGAAAGTTGTGCCTTCCCTTTCTTACTTCTTTCTTTCTTCTCCCTTTCCTCTACATTGTTTTTTAATTTCCTTATTTGTTATAACATCACATAATACTTGGTAATTCACATACTTAGATTTACTCCTTATGTTCTACTGTCCCTCTTTTTGACTTTTATATGGCAGCATACTGTAAATTGTTGAGAAATTACAGTTTACCTTACCTTGAAACTGCTGGAATCTGGTTCTGCAGTTTTTTCTTTATATGTGATCTGGACCTGTATCTCATTTGAATATTTTAATTGTTCTTCAATTGCAATTTTGTGTGCTTGGCTTGTGCTACTTGAAGTATTGTATACTGTGTTTGTATTTTCTTTTATACAAATTTTAATAAGAAAGTTAATGTTAAAGAATAGGCTTCCATTAGATCTAGTATTAGCTAACTCCGTAGACTGCTTCTAAATAGGGTTGAATGTGTTTTTAAATGCACAAAATATAACTGGCTACTAATATTAATGAGATATAAAACATTCTAAAAAGCATTATTACCTTGTATTTGGCAAATGTGTATGTGTATGTAAACTTGATGGGCATGTGTCTATTTTTGGCCAGGCTAAACTATGCCTTATGTTTTCACTGTTACCACAGTTTGTATATATATATTTTTTTACAAAACTCATTTAATGCAGGCTGCATTTGCTACACTAATGTCACAAAGCATTTGGGGTTCTTCAAATCTGCTTTCTTTGATTGTCTTTTTCTACCTGAAACTACATTCAGCTCTTTAAACAGAGGAGACAGAAAGAGGAAAGAACGGGGATGAGTCATTCCTCTGACTCATTAAAGTAGACTGTAAGTTAGATTTAAAAGTCTATCAAACTGTATTTTAAGAACTTCACTGCACAAATGTGCTATTACATTATGATATAATACTTATAAAAAGATGATTTTCCTGTGGCCACAAGACTTACCCCCCCCCCTTCATTGTAGCCAGGACCTTGGGTGGGTTATATATTTTTCTTGTCCTGGACTTCAAACTCAATAACCATTACAGCACTTTTCACTTCTATGCATGAAGCTAATTAAGAGATTCCATATGATGCTTGATGTCAGAAAACATGGGAATGAGGGGCCGAGCTATCTGTGATTAACCGGTTGTATATGTTGCATGGCCTTTCCCTCAGGATAATGCAGGGACATCATGAGAACTAGGGAAGTGCCAGTGTGCTAACACATCCTTAAAGAAAATGGAGGACAAGCTGTAGAGGAGACTTGCATTTCCTCAGGGGATATTTATTGAACCTTTTAGAAGAACAAAACAAAATAAGCAAAGTGGTATCAAGACTCTACACCTGCCCGCTGGCAAAAAATTCACAAAAAAATAAACGGCATGGTCGCCGTCCCCCAGGTCCATACCAGGCCCTTCAGGTCCAGTATGGATTCGGAGTGGACCCCTCAAAATCCATACCAGACCCTTATCTGAGCATGCCGCCCAGTAGGTCAAGGAACGGACAAGCGAGTGCCCCCTCTCTTGAACCATATCAGTCCGCATGCCCTTAACATGGGGGGTGGGAGCTCTGCACCCCCCACCCCAAAGCACCTTGCCCCCATGTTGATGGACCATGGTTGTCGCGAACTGCGGGCGGGAGACTTATCGGAATCTGGAAGCCCCCATTAACAAGGGGGCCCCCAGATGCCGCCCCCTTTGTGAATGGGTATCAGGCACATCATACCCCTACCCATTCACAAAAAAAACTGTGAAATGTTAAAAAAATACAAGAGCCAGTTTTTGACAAGTCCTTTATTGACGGCTCTGGGAGATAGTGGTTTCTTATTTAATTAAGGACTTGTCAAAAACTTGCTCTTGTATTTTGTTAACATTTCACAGTTTTTTTGGTGAATGGGTAGGTGTATGATGTACCCGATACCCATTCACATGGGGGGCGGCATCTGGGGGCCCTCTTGTTGATGGGGGCTTCCAGATTCCGATAAGCCCCCTGCCTGCAGTCCCTGACAACCCTGGGTTGTCAGGAAAAGGCCCTTGTCCTCATCAACATGGGGGCAAGGTGCTTTGAGGTGGGGGGTGTTGAGAGCTTGCGGCCTGGTATGGTTCAGGAGGGGGATGCTCACTCACTCCCTCCCTTTTCTGACATACTCGGCGGCATGCTCAGATAAGGGTCTGGTATGGATTTTGGGGGGACAACATGCCATTTAAAAAAAAGTTTTGCAGTGGGGGTCCCTTTGAATCCATACTAGATCCAAAGGGCCTGGTATGGACCTGGGGAGGAACCTCACTTAGATTTTTGCAATTTTTTTTGCCGGCAACTTTTTTTTTGCATTCAGCTTTCAGCAGGGAAGACCGCTGACAGCTGATGACTCATCAGTTGTTAGGGTCGCGGCGGCCGGCTTCCCGGCTCCTATCTTACCAACCAGCTATATACAGTGTTTTAAACAGAAAAAAGAAGGCAAAACACATCACAAATCGCACCACAAACACAACACTTGCATTTCTGGTGCAATTTCATTGAAGTTTATTACCCGCAAATTGCGGGAAAAAAGTCCCCGACCCTTTCCAAAAACGCACCGGCCACAAAACGCATAGGTGTGAACTTGTACCATAGGAAACCATGTTAAATGGACTGTAGTGCATTTCTGCAAACTGCAACATGCACTAAAAAACACAAAGGTGTAAACCTAGGGTCAAGCCTTGTCCCAATCGCCCCCCTACCTCAAATCTTGGTGCCTGATAGCCAGTTGTTCCCTTTCCAGTGGAAATTCCAGTACAACTTATTTTTCCATTAGCCAAACTAGGAAGACAATAATGGCAAGTCCAAGCTGCAAGTGAATTGTTCATGGATAGACAAATCTCTCATTGGCTATTATTATTAGTGGGATATTTGCCTTTGTATGGCCAACCAACATCATCCAGTCCTCTCTGCATTGTAATAGATAAATTCTACAATTTTTAAATACAGTGTTGACTTGGCATACTAAAAGAGAATTATGTAGTAAAGTAATCAATTCTAATCAGAGAATCTTTCATTGATCTGACACCAGCTGTGAAGTAACCCTTTGGGGAACATAGCAGTTAACCACTTCCTCAACTTAAAAAGCTTGTTTATTTAAATGCATGCAACAAACAGAAAAGATCACATTTTACATCATCATTTCAAATTGCATTGCATTATTGAAGGCGTTGTAAACCCTTTACAACCACTTTTACCTACAAGTAAGCTTAGACAACGACGCAGGCGCACTTTAGCAGCGGCGATCGTGCTGTGACTGGCGGCTCCGGCGCTGTGATTGGCCGGAGCCACGATACCCGGAAGTAACACCAGGGAAAGATGTCGGCCACCCGAGCGGTGTACGAGGACGGCTGCGGGGGCTTCAATCTGAGGTAAGTATTACATAATGAGCTAGTGTGCTATGCATACTAGCTCATTATGACTTTGTCTTGCAGGTGTTTTTTTTTTTATAGTGGGTTTACTTCCTCTTCAAGCAAGCTGTCTTGCCAAATATAAGGCACAGATATACCAAAAAAAGATAACTCCTTAGTTACCATTGAGTGACTCTATTAGAGAAATCTCCTGAGTAACCAAGTTCTGCTTGCTGATTTACGCTTAACTAAAGCCAGGCCTTGCCTCAAGACTTCATTTTTTAACATATGATATGAGCATGGCTGCATTCTGGGACCTTAAAAGCTGGTTATTGCAGGAAACTGATGGGCTACCCAGCATCCCAGCACTGACCTGAATCCAATGTTGTGTGAAGCTAAAAAAGAATCCAGCTGCTTTTCCTTTTTTTTTTTTTAATCATAACTTATTTGTATTCTTGAAAGAGAAAGCAAATTTAAAATGCATGTTCCCTTATGTAAAAAAATCAGCTGATAACATTATAAATATACACTTATAATCAAACAGCATGAGGTGTCTGATGATGTACTTATACAGTATTTGATGTACAGATTATCAATTTCAAAGGGGCCTTATCAAAGGCTTCCTACAAGTTTCAGTTAATGGATTAGCAACAAGACTCCATTTAAGGATACAATTTCCCTTAGAATCAAACATTCATTATTTATTTACAGTATTTTAATATACCGTATATACTCGAGTTTAAGCCGAGTTTTTCAGCACTTTTTTTTTGTGCTGAAAATGCCCCCCTCGGCTTATACTCGAGTCACCTTTTTGCGCCTGATCTCCTGGACTTTGGGGTCCCGGTACCAGCCGGCCATAGGTCCTCTGGACCCCAAATTGTCACACATATAGCCCCACTCTTCCTCTAAATGTGTGCAAAGTTTGTTGTCCGGAGGACCTAAGGCAGGGGAGCACCGATTTTTCAAAACCGGGCACCCCTTCAATAGACTTCCATGTTAACCACTTCAATACCATGCACTTATACAGCTTCCTGCCCAAGCCAATTTTGAGCTTTCAGCGCTGTCGCAATTTGAATGACAATTGCGCGGTCATGCTACACTGTACCCAAACAAATTTTTTATCATTTTGTTCCCACAAATAGAGCTTTCTTTCGGTGGTATTTGATCGCCTCTGCGATTTTTATTTTTTGCGCAACAAATAAAAAAAGAGCGAAATTTTTTAAAAAAACTATGTTTTTCTTTGTTTCTGTTAATTTTTTTTGTAAATAAGTACCTTTTCTACTTCAATGACGGGCACTGATAAGGCGGCACTGAAGGGCACTGATAAGGCGACACTGATGGGCACCGATGAGGTGGAACCAATGAGGTGGCACTGATGAGGTGGCACTGATGGGCACTGATGATGGGCACTGATAGGCGGCACTGATGGGCACTGATATGTGGCACTGGTATGCGGCACTGATGGGCACTCATAGGTGGCACTGATTGGCACTCATAGGCAGCACTGATTGGCACTCATAGGCGGCACTGATGGGCACTCATAGGCGGCACTAATGGGCACTTTTAGGCGGCACTGATGGGCACTTATGGGTGGCACTGATAATTGGCACGGACGGGCACTGATAGGTGGGCACTTATGGGCACAGATGGGCACGGATGGGCACTGATAGGTGGCACTGATGGACACTAGTAGGTGGCACTGGTGACACTGCTGCCTAGCAATGCCAGCCACCACACATTATTTTCTTGGCATGATTGTGCCAGTCAGTGCCCATGTGTGGGCACTGATTGGCATATTTTTTTATGTTTTTTTTACATATTTTTTTTTTTACTACATGTGGATGGCCATGGGGCCATCCACATGCTTAGGGCTTCCCTGGTGGTCCTTGGGGGCTTCCCTGGTGGTCCAGTGTGGGTATCCGAGGGGAGGCTGCGCTGATAAACAATCAGCGCGAACCCCCCTGTCAGGAGAGCCGCCGATCGGCTCTCCTCTACTCGCGTCTGTCAGACGCGAGTGAGGAAGAGCCGATCAACGGCTCTTCCTGTTTACTTCCTGATCAGCCGTGATTCGACACGGCTGATCACATGGTAAAAAGCCTCCGACGGAGGCTTTTTACTGAGATCAGTGTAGTGGTGGGTCAGACTGACCCACCGCTCCACCGATCGCCGCGATGCGCGCCCCCCGGGCACGCGGCGGCTGTTATCCCGCAGGACATCATATGACGTCCAGTGTGGATAACAGAACCACTTCCCGGACGTCAATATGCTATTGACTGGGCGGGAAGTGGTTAAACGGTCATTTTTCCAATGACTTTGTGGACCCGGTACCGGCCGGCCATAGGTCCCCTGGACCCGAAACTTGCCACACATGTAGCCCCATTTCTCCTCTACAAGTTTGTTGTCTGACGGACCTACGGCCGGGGAGCATCGATTTTTCAAAGCCGGGCACCCCTTCCATAGACTCCCATGTTAAACTCAGTCTAGTCATGGGCACAGTGAGGCATGGGCACAGTGAGGCATGGGCACAGTGAGGCATGGACACAGTGAGGCATGGGCACAATGAGGCATGCACATGGACACAGTGAGGCACAGTGAGGCATGCAGATGGACACCCTAGGCTTATACTCGAGTCAATAAGTTTTCCCAATTTTTTGAGGTAAAATTAGGTGCCTCGGCTTATATTCGGGTCGGCTTATACTCGAGTATATACAGTAATCAATTTCCCATGCTGTGGCTACTAAATGTAAATTTTGCCATACACATAAAAACATTTTAAAAGCACATGAGAATAGATGTTATCATTTTAATGCCACTGAAACAATTTTGGATCAATAAAGTATTTACTGTATGTACTATGTGTTGGGGAGAGTAAAGAGAGTGAATACAAACTTTTTTTTATTTTATTTTTTCTTAACTTTAAATAACAGCTTACATAGAATAACATAGAATAAATGGGCTTTGTGGCAATGACACATACATGTTAAACATCCTATTCTTCGAGTAGGTATATTGGCATTTTACATTTGTTTTTGTGAGTGTCACTAGCAGATTTTCACATAAAGTAGTTCTTTTTTATTTAGGTTTACTGGCCTTTTAAGTGCTGAAGGGCACAGAAACAGTGCAGGAATTACAGTCTACTCACATACTTGTTACAAGGCTATGTTCATTTAGTTACTATGTCACCAGGCTTAGGAGGGGCTAGAAGCAATAAATAATAGCCTCAGTTGTTAGCTATGGTCTTTTCATGCCCAAACTGTTAAAAAGGACAGGTTTTCTCTCCCATTGTTTCTTACATCTAAGTGCTCTGCTATGTGAGCTATGTGAGCTTTTGTACTGCTGCTAATAGTAAGTCACTGCATTTCCCTACACTTGTCACCCGGGACAGATTGATGTCTTTGGCAATAGGTTGTATCATCCTTTGTATTACTTTATTTAGGAGAAAATTCTGGTCTGTGAAGGAACATTTAATGAGAGTTCCTACTGGTTGGTGACATGTGACAGAAGATCCCTGAGATTTCAAAGCCCTTTTAAATTCTAATAATGTGTGCAAAATCCTTTTAGACGGAGTCTTAGTTAGTTTTAATATATATTCAGAAATATTGTTTTGCCTGCTAGAATGGCAGAAGTTGATTACATTTGTGTGTGGTCTTCTTGGTAAATACGCAATTTATTACCTTCAAGGAAGGTTTAGTGCTAGATGAAGTGACCTTTTGTGTGTGTTGTTGCTGTGGAATTCCTACTGCAGGGATATTACTGCTACTAGGCAAATGCCACTGGAACCATATACTGATAATATATTAATGCTTCTGTTACAGCCCATGGCAAATAAGTTCTTCCCAAAGTACTTTACATAAACTCAAGTGTCAAAAAAATTATATTTTCGGTAAAGCATTATCCCTGTTAACTTGAAAGCTGGAAAGTAATGAACATGTAGCAATCTGAAAAAAAATGATGCTAACGTTTCTAAAGTAATAAGAATAATGGCTAATTGTACTATTCACCCCTTTATTGCAACGATACTTTCTCTTGGGCAGCCCATAATCTGTCTATTGCCACTGAAAAGAGGCTCAAGTCTACACCACGAGTTTGTACATATATTTCAGAAAAAAATCTTGAGAAGGTTGGAGTATTTAGATCATTGGCTCTCTAAGAAAGACGTTGTTATCCCTTACAGTGGAAAACAAAATGTATATACTACATTATTTGTCTAACTTCTTTGTTTTGGGTATGGCAGGGGGTGCAAGTTATGGGGTTTCTTAGATAGACACCATCGTTCTTCAAACTATATACATGGTTCAAGAACTTCTTCAGAGGACATAAGTGGAATAGTATAGGAGTAGGGAAGATGGGCTGGAGTTCCACTTTTATTTTGGAGATTTCATCTTAAAGTGGAGTTCCATCCTGATTTTTTTTTTATTCCTAAAAATCATAAAAAAAATAGAAAAAAATAAACTGAAAAAAAATATTTTTTATACTCACCAGAAAGGGCGGTTGCTATGCAGAAGTAGCTCTTCTGCCTCTTCATCCACCGCGGTGGTCTTCTTCCTCGTCCTCCGTCGCGGTGTCTTCTGGTGAATGGGGCGCGCTGCCTTCTGGGAACTGTGTGTATCCCAGGAGGCAGCCGCCCATTCACAAAGCGCTGTGCGAGTCGCGCATGCGCAGTAGGAAATGGGCAGTGAAGCCATAAGGCTTCACTGCCTGTTTCCCTTAGTCAGGATTGAGGCGCCAGGACCGAGCGATCGCCGTTGGGGGCCCATCATTGCAGGCGCCTAGGACAGGTAAGTGTCCTTATTAAAAGTCAGCAGCTACAGTGTTAGTAGCTGCTGACTTGAAAAAAAAAAAATTGCGGGTGGAACTCCGCTTTAAGCATACTTTTTATTTTGGTTAGAATGAGGCTTTAATATTGGTAATACAAATGAATGCAATTTTAATAGACATGTTAGGTTCTCCAGGAACTGCAATCCCCCTAGTTCCACAGCCCTAATGACCCAGGCATTGTGGGTCCAATATACAAAGATCATATTGTGATTATATTTAAACAGGCAGTAATATGACAGTTACATTATAACCATGGTCGGAGATCATGTCAAAAAGTACAGAAATAATAAGTATTTGACAATGTTGCGTATGTTTTTCACTTAAACCACATTGTACGTGATTTGCTTACTGGAAATCATTTTCAACTGTTGCGACTCATGAATTATTCAGATTTCTCTATTAGCTTAGACTGTCATAAGATTCCGGCATCCACGGAACAAGTACAAGCAATAAAAGAGGTACAATAAAGTAAAAACAATTTAAGGGCAATCGCTTCCATTTAGAAATATGTGCATTGTATTTACATGGAAAATCATGACATTTGTTTTCTTTCCAATGTATTCTTTTAAGGCTGAAAACCAAATTACCGATCAGTGTGTCTATCGCAGACCAAATTGTATTTTCCATTGTCAGTGCTGTATGTTATATTCAAATGAACCAGACTGTTATAAGAGCATATGGATTGTTTGAATGATCTTTCTATCTTAGAAGATGTTACTTGAAAAATTTTGGTGTGCTCTTGATAGGTAGCAGAGGCTATTATCTTTTAAAGCTATGGATAGCTGAATCTCATTAACTTCGTCTGTGACACTGTTCCATATTGAGAGACAGCTTCACATAGAAAGGATTCTTTCTGTTAATGGCAGTGAGCTTTGGAGCTATGCAAAAGCTGAATTACATAGCAAGCTTTGTGACTGGTCTAAAGTTTTCCTTTAACAACTATATTGAAATCCTTTCTGCCATAGAAGCTATTTATATGTATCTGCAAAAAAGGGCTTTATTTAAAAACTGCTTAAAGTAGAAATGCAAATACCACCATTAATGTTTCCATTAGCTAGCTATGCATCTAGAATCCTTAACTGATAAAAAAGTATAGCACAGTATGCACATTCTTACATTTAGCATATTAATAATTGCTTATAGCTTATTACTTTATAAACATAATCTATTATGATGTTATTGCAACTCCTGGAACTCCCCTATAAAAGCTATTGTACATTCATGGGAACTAGTGCACAGATATCTGCAAGAGATTTCCAACCAGTCAGCTGTCTGTTAGCTGACTGCTAAGGACATTGCTCCTGCTCATTCTTTCCTAAAATAATGTTTGCGTCTTGTAGTAGATATAAATGAGGTATACTTAAGCTGGCCATAGATGGGTAGAATTTTGAATGAAAATTCTTAAGAAAAGAAGTTCCTAAGAAAGTTCATTCAAATCGACATTCGTTTTGGAACAAAATTTCAAGAAGCAGGATGAAAAATGTTTCTCGAACAAACGAGAAGAAGTTTTCATTCACTAAATTTGATTCATTCCAAAATCAAATGTTAAAAACAAACAAAATCTTTGAACGTCAAACCAATGTTCTGAAAATTTTCATTCAAATTTTCTTAAGACTTTTCCTAAGAATTTTTGTTTGAAATGTTATACTATCTATGGCCAGTTTTACATTTAGTAGAAAAGGAAATATAATCCGTTGGCAGACATACAAGATTACAGGATGTTTAGCTTTTCCCAGGCCTTCCTTCCAGGGGGAGACTTAAAGGGATGTAAACCCACTCTCATCCTTTCTAAACTACTTCCATAGTGGTTATCTGTACATATACATGCCTCCTGAATTTTTTTCTTACCTGTCAAATGTCTCCCCTCTGTCTGTTATGAGACCCCGAAAAACTGCAGATTCTGTGGGTGGGTCTGTTGTCCGGAGCTCGGTGGGCAGAGTCGTGATGTCAGTAGACTCCCCGCCCACCTGTGTATTTCTTACACTGAACTTCTGCTTTGATCACTAACATCCAGTCAAAACCCAGAAAAGTGACCGCATGACTTTAGCATGCCCAATCTTGCTGAGGTGTGGAGCAGCCAATCCTGGAAGAGCTGGAGAAGAAAGGAGGATGGGACACAGAATGTCTCTCTCAGGCTCCTGCATGAGATATGTAAATCACCTGTCACTCACAGCAAGGGGGAAGAACTGACTCCTATTACTCTGCCTGGCTGTTTTTATCTCACTGAAAAAAGATAAGAGGACTGTTCAGAGCTGGATTAACTCTTCCTGGCAAGACTGGGCACAGATGACATGAAATCCTATACATCTACTTTTTTTTTTTTTTTTTACTTAATTTCTTTATTCAGGTATTTCTTATTTCACAATACAACAACTCATACATCCCCTCAGATACCCATCAAATACCCATCCCCCCTCCCGAACTTCCCCACCTTCTAACAGGTATAAAAATAACAGGTTTAGTGAAGCGTGCTTATCTTGGGCGTTTCCCTGGGTGGGGATTGGCATCGTAGGGTAATCTTATCTAGTGTTCCCTTAAGACTAAGTTCTTTTTCCAACCACTACATTCTCTCATCGCCATCCGATTCTCTCGCTCATTCAACCTTCTGCGTCTCATTCATCTTAATCAGATTTCTATTGGGTCACATCTCAACATTAGATTGCCATTCTGCTCTATTAACCTTCACATGTTAATCCCCCTTGCTTCCCTCCAGGGTTTCCACATTTGATCGTACTTTTTTAACACTCCTTGCTTTATATATACTGATTTCTCCTTGAGAATTACCACATTCATACTGTTTACCCATTCCCTACCAGACGGAGGTAACGCCGACTGTCATCTCAAGGCGATCAGCTTCCTTGCTCGAAATAAGCATCTCAGAACAGCCACTTGATTATTTCCTGGGTTTCCGACTCCTTCTACCAGTCCCAGGAGATAGTGCTTCGCCTCCAACTCAGTGGAGGTTCCAAACACACGGTCAATAATTCGTATCACCTCCGTCCAGTAGCGGAACAGCTTGGGTCATTTCCAGAACATGTGGATCATGTCCCCCTCTATGTCCCCACACCTGGGGCACCTTGCATCCAGTCAGTGCTCGAATTTAAAGAGTTTACGTGGAGTATAATAGGTTCTATAGAGTAAAAACAAGTGTGACATCCTCTGGGAGGGTGATAAAGATACAAGTGGGGCTAGTTCAAGAATTCTATTCCACTGTACTTCAGAGATATTTCCTACATCTTTTTCCCATTTTCTCTTATACCTAGAGGCCTCTATCCCTCCCATTCTCCTGTTGTTTATATGTGGGTATATTTTCCAGATTAGGCCTTTCCCTGAGTCCACATTACTTATCTTTTGAAGTCATGAAATTGTAACCCATTCTGAAGCCCTCCCTCTAAACTGTGCCTCCAGTGATTGCCTGACCTGTAAATATCTAAAAAAGGATTTGTTCGATAGAGCGAATTGGTCTCTCAGTTCATACTATACATCCACCTTAAGTATTACCCCTAATGACCACTACCCCTACCAAAGGGACCATTATGCTATTGACCTATTCATAAGGACTGGACGAATTTTGATCCATGTATAGGCAGGGATGTTGTACAGAAGTTGATCTACTGATCAACTTCTGTATAACTGCCCTGTCAAATATTCCCCGTTCAATCAGTGTCGCTGGTGAAAGTCGGCAGTGCTGGACAGTGTATTCTGACAGTGGAGAACTCTCAATAACAGAATTCCTTGATCCACCTCGAATCTGTGAATGGGGGAATCAAGTTGTTTTTGTTTTGTTTTTTTCGTTCAACCAGATTGAATGAAAAAAAAAAGACTCATCTATGGATTGCCTTACTGATTTAAAATGCTATCAGTCAAAGATAGAGTTTGGATTAGAGTTAAAATAGTTTTTTAGGATTATTTTTTTTCAGTATATAATGACTTAAAAGAAAAGTTTTAATTGTACTCCTGTTTTATACTTTGCACTGGTTCAGATGTATAAAAACAAACAAAAAAAAACTGTCTGACTACCTGGAAAACTGGTTGTCAAAACTGCTCTAAGGTTACCAGAAAGCCTTTTGTTTCATTGTTGTTACCATAATCCAGACATATCCAAAGTTCCGCGTTCCGGTTTTGAACAGCCCCCGACGATCTCCCAGCGCCGGGGCCACAAAAGATGTATATGCCTTGGAACAGGACAGGGAGGAGGCAGGACAAGCGCCGCCGCCGTACACACACAGGAGAATTTCCTGTTTATGGGCGGCCTCTGTAATAGGAAGTCCAGCGCTGCCATTGGACGACTGTTCTGTTCATCAAAGGAGGCGGGACTTTCTATTAAAGAGGCCGCTGTGTAAACAGAAGATTCTCCTGTAATAAATTTTTGGCGCTCGTGAGTGCATTCCTGGCAAATATGGTGCTGCATTCCTGGCAAATATGGTTCTGCATTCCTGGCAAATCATGCTGCATTCCTGGCAAATATGGTGCTGCATTCCTGGAAAATATGGTGCTGCATTCCTGGCAAATATGGTGCTGCATTCCTGGCAAATCGTGCTGCATTCCTGGCAAATGGTGAGTGCATTCCTGGCAATGGTGGGTGCATTCCTGGCAATGGCGGGTGCATTCCTGGCAATGGTGCTGCATTCCTGTCAATGGTGAGGCTACATTCATGGCAATGGTGGGTCTGCAGATGGGCACTTGTGAGGCTGCAGATGGGCACTGACCCTTATTTTGCTTCACAGTTCTTTATTACATTTTTCTTTCCTGAAACTTCGCTCTTAAAGTGAAGGCGTGTTTTATACGCCAATAAATACGGTATAGCCAAATAATACGCCCAAGCTCATCTCTTCACCACACACAGCCACAAAGGCAAGATAATTCTTGTTAGGCAGTGTATTAGTGCTCGGAGGAACACACTTAGACCGAATTTTAATGGTTCAAAGAATGTCAGGCAAAATGGTCGGCCCTCACGCATGTTCACTTCATCAAATCTGGCCCTCTTTGAAAAAAGTTTGGACACCCCTGCTATAATCACACCAAGAGTCAAGGCACACTGGCAATCATGTCACTGATAAGAACTTGCCAGCAGGATTGCTTTGTGGAACATAGCAGGGAGGGAAAACACTCTCTCACCTGCTTGCATGTGTTGCACCCTAGCTGACTGGATGAGTGAGGCATCACTTTCTTGTTGGCAATTTAGGTTTTGCAACACTTTTAGCAGTAAGGAGGCATTGCCTTGCTGCAAAACCTGGCAAAGTAAAGACACATACAAGTTTGTATAATCCCTGTTTTTGCTTGCAATCCTGTCACTGGCGAATATTCTTTAGCGACAGGATCACTCTTGTGACATGGCCATAAGGACTTGCATTGATAAATTGTTTGTTTATAGGTGTATTTAGCTTTGTGATCAGTTTTAAATGCTTCTGGAATCAGAGTTTATTCACAGGTTCGAAAGACCTGCAGTTTGAGCACCTTCTGACCTGAATTTAATCTCCAAGCAATTTCAACCTGCTACAAGCTGCTTTTGTATTCCCATTGACTTATATAAGAAGAGAAGTGGTTTTGCCACAAACAAAAGCATATGTTCAAAGACTTTTTTTTTATTCAACCCAACGATGTTAGTACAGCGATCTCCCCTGCTGAGCTATTGTGTTCTGACAGGGGGATGGCCCTTTTGCCAGATCACACCGGTCAGCGCTCTCAGCCATTGGCTTAGAGTACTGATCGGATGCCGATCGGCAGACTTTTTTGGGCGATGCCCCTTCAACAGATGCCGACCGAACGGCCAGCTTCCATCACGCCAGCTGCCTTACACACGAGCAAATGCCACCCAATATTCGGCCCGTGTATACAGCCCTTAAATCTCAACATATGTCTCAACTTACTGCCTAAATAATCTGATGTTAATCATAGGGTTTAACACTTGTATACAGAGAGTTACCGTCATGTGTGTAGGAATAAGACCAAACCCCTTTGTGTTAAACTGCAGCAAGTGCAAAGGAGGAAAGTTGTAAGCGGTATGGTTTAACAATAGGAACCCCCTAATTATAACATCTTATGATAAAGATAATAAGTCATTACAGTGGTGCTGAAAGGATGCCCCATATTTTCCACTTTTTATCAAAGTTGATTCACAAAAGCTGTTATGCTTGTTATGATTAACAACCTTATAAATAATTTTAATAAGTGCCAATTTTAAAGTGAAGATACCCATAGGAGTCAGTCAAAATGGACTCTTTCAAGGTCAGACTAGGACAGGAGGAATTTTAATTGGTTGCAGTGGGTTGATGCACTTAACCACTTCCCGCCCATGCTATAGCCAAAAGACAGTTACAGCGCAGGCTTAGTTTGCTGGGAGGGCATACACAGACGCCCTCCCATGATTGCGTTTTCCGTGTGCCACAGGGGATGTGTGGACCGCGCGCACTGTGATCGCTGAGTCACATAATCAACTGTGTCCAATGACAGCTGATCACCATGCAAACACAAGCTGGTTATCGGCTTTCCTTTCCTCACGTAAACAGCGTGAGGAGAAGCAAAGAGAACCGATAACTGGCTTGTGTTAAAGGGACATCTTCACTAATAATCAGGGCACTGATAATCAGTGTCCTGATTATCAGTGCAGTCCCAACAGTGCCCACCAGTGCTTCATATCAGTACCCACCAGTGCTGCCAATCAGTGTCATTTATCAGTGCTGACTATCAGTGCCCCTCAGTGCCGCCTATCAGTGCCACCTATCAGTGGCCTTCAGCGCTGCCTATCATAGCCCATCAGTTCCACCTAATAGTGCCCTTCAGTGCCACCTATTGGTGCCCATCAGAGCCGCCTATCATTGCTCCCTCATCAGTGCCACGTATCAGTGCCCATCAGTGCCACCTATCAGTGCCCATAATTTCCCATCAGTGCAGCCTCATCAGTGCACATCAGTGCCCATCAGTGCACACTCATCAGGGCACATCGGTGAAGGAGACAAATTACCTCTTTGCAAAATTGTATAACAAACTATATATATATATTTTTAAATGTTCAGTCTTTTTTCGTTTGTTTAGTAAAAAAAAAATCCAGTGGTGATTAAATACTACCAAAATAAAGTTCTATTTGTGTGAAAAAAATGTAAAAAAATGTATATGGGTACAGTGTTGCATGACCGCGCAATTATCATTCAAAGTGCAACAGTGCTGAAAGCTGAAAATTGTCCTGGGCAGGAAGGGGGTAAAAGTGCCCAGTAGGCATGTGGTTAAAAGGTATGCAAAACCTTACAATGATCATCTGTAATTTGGCTTAAATATGCTTTGAGAATTCAATCTCTTGACTGACTAAGGTTTTGTCTAATCCAGTTCTTCAGCTTATTTGTACCAATAGCAAAATATTTAGAAGCTTGTTATCTTTACCACTTGTATTATAATACATCCTATATTTTTAATACTTAAAGGGGTTGTAAAGGTTAGTTTTATATTTTCTAAATAGGTTCCTTTAAGCT
Source organism: Rana muscosa (assembly GCA_029206835.1). Lineage (NCBI taxonomy): Eukaryota > Metazoa > Chordata > Amphibia > Anura > Ranidae > Rana > Rana muscosa. The sequence continues at coordinate 927,643,833 of CM055116.1, read as the reverse complement.
AGTGCATTGTTGGTTCACCTACCTTTTCCTTTGATTTACCTTCTAAATGTTTTTTTTCTTTGTTTTGTTTGTCTGAATTTCTCACTTCCTGTTCCTCCTCAGTAAGCTGTTCAGTAAGCTGTTCTGGCTGACTCCACACCACTCGGATGATGGTGTGAAGTTTAGTGAGGAGAAACAGGAAGTGAGAAATTCAGACAAAGAAAAAAACATTTAGAAGGTAAATCAAAGGAAAAAGTAAGTGAACCAACAATGCACTAGCTTAAAGGAACCTATTTAGAAAATAAAAAACAAACCTTTACAACCCCTTTAAAGTGAATGGAATAATTTTCTACAAGTCTTACAGTATTTGTTCATAGTCGAGTTCAGTAGACAGTTTTATTATGGGAGCCTTAACAGTATGAACACTATTACCTCTGCATAGTAAAGTTTACAGACCTTTGAGCTTGACCTAGGTCAGTGTCGCCTGCTCTGGGATATAAAGCAGAGACATTAGCGAACCTCTTGTTATCCTTATATTACTTTGTACTTGTAGCGATTAACCTCTCAGCCAATTCAGTCACAGCACAACTCTCTCAGGAACAACTTTGTTTATTAAATCTGGCTGGGATTCCTCATCACATTTACATGAATTCACATTTGGAGATTTTATGCTGGTCTTTTTCTTGTATACAAAATGCAAAAAGCAATTGTCTCCTATTAGTAACTGTGTCAACATTGCCTCTTTCTCTATTTTCTGTAATCAAGCATACAATTAATTTCCTCCCATTTATGTTGGTGATTAGCATGGTCTTGGCTGCCACTATAGTCCATAACATCCTGGCATGGTTTATAGGACAGCGATAATTCATGCAGCAATTAGCCAATAAATAAAACAAACAATCAATGGGCTCATCTTTAAAATGCACCTTTTGTTTATTGGAGAAGAACTGTTCTATTTGCATCTAAACTGTCCACTTACCAAACCAATATCATTTTTAACATAAAAAGCCTTTCTGTGAAAGAAACTCCATGGAAGATAGATACATGAACAGAGCACACTGGATTATACAGATAAAAAACACCTTTTAATAAATGAAAATGGTAAAATTGCACTTACAATTAAGTGACTTGATCAAAGCGTATTACCCGGTAAAATGCTCTCCATTTGAATATTAGGTCTTCCAACAGATATTGAGACCACTCTCAGTAGGAAGCTGGAAAAAGAGAGATATAAACAGCAGTGGTGGCTGGTGGTTTGGGGAGGGGCAAACATTCCACCTGCCACCACCGCCTTCCCCCCAGTCAGTCGAGTCACAGGCACCCCCCCGGTCGGTCACCAGCCCTTACTCCATCTAGGTCACGGCAGCTGGGGGCGTCTTCTCCTCCTGGTGCCTATCGGGGCTTAAAGGATCCATGACACTTTGTTGTTTTGATGCATTTCGTCAACACATGCTTGTCAACACGTGTTATGTCACACATTAACATGTGTTGTGTTAATGTAGCTTATTTAGGCGAAAGCACCAGACAAAAACCTAGACATGTAGTATTTTTTTTTTTAGATGCAATGCATAGTAGTGTGTTGCTGTGTGCTGGAACACTTGTACACTGGAACTGTGTTGCCTTGCTCTGCTGGGGTATGAATGACACTGCAATGCACTAATGCAAATCACCTATGTAAAGCATGTTTCAGCAACTACCTGGTATGCAGTAGTGTAAATGGGCCCAACAGGTTTGCTTTAACATAATCTCAACCTTAAGTACCAGTACAGAATGGGAAGGGAGAGGAGGAGGAGGAGCTGGGCCAGCATAGAGCGGAATTAGATACGTCCAGAAAAGGAGAGGGCTGTGACATTTAGGCAGGTATGAGGCTGTGCTAGGGAATAGACTTTTCCTGGAGTAGTCCAATTTTCTAGCACAATCAAAGGCAAATTGCAAGTGATTAAAAATAATTTCTGAATAAGGCTGACTATACAATCAGATTCTACAATCTATGTACAATTCTCTTTAGATTCACCTAAACTATGCAGTTTGAACACAAACCTAAACAATCTATTCAGTTTATATTCAATTAAGCAGGTGCTTGCATCAGGGCTGCTGTTAACGATCTTGGGGCCCCATGCAGCCTACCTGCCTGACAGGGCCCCCTTCCCCCCTGAAAATATCAAAGTAAATTTTTGCTAAAAATACTTAAAAATCATTATTGGACACAAACAATGCAAAATTCCTGCTAAAACTAAAAGATAAAACTGTATTGAGTTAATAAATAAAGTTCTGTGTTTGATGAGGTCTCCATCCTGAAATAACCCCCGTGTGTGCCCTCAGAAGCTGCCAGCGGGAGGGAGAGAAGAGGAGGGAAGCCAGAAGCGATTTGAGGAAAAGGGCACACAGGGGGGTCCAGGTAGTGGATAAAAATGGAGCTCACAGGGGGGCCGTGAAGAACAGAGGGATGGGAATGATCTGAGCTGTGGAAGGAGGGGGGGGCATAGATACAAGAGCTAATCCCCCTGCTGTGCAGTCAGAGGGAGAGGCTGGTATCGCTGCAGGAGGTGTCAGCAATAAGGCAGTACAGGTGTCAGGGCCCCCCTTTTGAACGAATGGGGTCTGGGCCCGGTATAGGAGGGCTGGCTGTACTGGCTTATTAGCGGCCCTGGCTTGCACTACCTAGCTGTTGATATATCTAAAGGAAATTATACAATCAGATTATATAATAGATGGCTAGCTGAAAAACACTGCAAATAAGCATTTAAAATACTTGATTTTTCTGTGCTTCTACCTACATTTTTTTAAGTTGGTGACAGGGTATCTTTATATAGACAATATTTTTTTATTTTTTTTATATAATAGACTGTTTTTCTTTATAAACTAAAATACCTAAAAATAAATAAAAAAACACACAAAGGAAAAGTAAGAAAAAAAAAAAACAAGAAGCAAGTATTAAGCCTCGTACACACGGCCGGTTTTCTCTGAGAGCTTTTTGCCGAGAAAACCGTCCGTGTGTATGGTCTCTCGACAGGAAAACTGCCGGGAATCTCGACGAGAAAAATAGAGAACCTGCTCTCTATTTTTCTCGTCTGGATTTTCGGCAGAGTTTTCCTGCCGAGAAAACGGTTCGTGAGTATGCGTAAGCCCGCGCATGCTCGATGAGACTTTGACGCATGTGCGGTAGCATACAAGGGTAGTGTAGGGTGTAGCAAGATGGCGGCGACGGCATCGAACCTGACGAGCGCCGGCGCGTCATAGTCGATGAAGTCACCGCGTTCTTGCCATTCAAAAGAATGGCGGTTCTTTTGAATGGCCGTCTGTACACGGGGCTTGGCAAGGCAAGCTTGCCAGGAATCTCGTCAGGAAAACCAACAGTTTTGTAATAGATGGGATTCCCACCCGTGTGTACAGGGCTTAAGTCAGATTTTCTTTTTAATTCCTCTTTTTTTACTTTCTTCTATAACATCTAGAAATTCATCTTTGTATGTCAACAAATACTGTATGCATGAATTCATTTAGTCGTTAATTTCCTCACTTCACCTCCCAATAATAATCCACTGTATGTGCTAATAACCCATTGGCACAATATTTCCATTCATTAAAATGGATATTTTGTTTATGATCAATTCCAAATGGTAATATATCAAGTTTTCCAAAGTTGCAGGCTCATCCCTAATGTTTACAGTGCCATTAAATACTTGTGGGCATTTAGTTTGGATCACAAGGTAATATGGACAGCAACTACCTATATCAAATTTTGTTTTTGATTATTGTAACCATGGCTTCATAACAAAAATTACTTATACTAAAAAGTAGCATTATACACATGTACTAGGACATACTTTCAAAAACTCATCCAGTCATACTATGCCCACTGTCTATCCAAAATTATGTTTTTATTTACGTATCTTTAAAAACATGCTTGCTTTTAAAGTGACACTAAACTCTAGTTTAAAAAATAAGTAAATTTGAGTATGTGATCTTACAGTAACTCAGAAAAATATCTTCTACTGCTCTCAGCCTCCTCCAAAGCTGTCTTTTTTTCCTGCTGATCTCTGACTTCCTGTTAGTGCAGTGGTCATCAACCCTGTCCTCAGGGCCCACTAACAGGCCAGATTGTATGTGATACCTTGGGGAGAAGCAGACTAAAATACTGCAATCATTGAGCAGCAAATTATATCACCTGTGATGTATTTCAGTTATCTTGTAAATCTGGCCTGTTAGTGGGCCCTGAGGACAGGGTTGATGACCACTGGGTTAGAGGGTGGCTATGTTTAATCTCCATGGTCCCACTGTATGTCTGAATTTAGCAACCCTCTCTTACCCACTCCCAAGATGGATTAGTATGTAAGGAGTATGTTTTATGGACTAAGGACTATGGACCATAGGATTTGTAGTGTACATAGAACAGTGCACATGACCACCACTAATGTGCACTGCTCATTCCAAACAAGGGAAGTAAGGGAGAATGAAATATTCTGGAGCCCACAGGGGACATTACAAGGAGGCAGAATAACACAGTAAGAAGTAATTTCTTGAAAAATAGATTACATGGTCAATAATTAGTGGATGTGTATGGATTATTTTTGGAGAATAAGGATATTATTAATTTATTGTTACTTTAAGTAGTGTATTTGCAGAAAAATAGTCTATCACTTTTTAATGTCAATTAATGGCCGATTTCAGTCTGTTATATTTGCTTTTCAAACCAACAATAGTGCCAAATAGGTATGAATTGCAAACATGATAATTACTGGATATCAGAAAGCAGGTGCCAAGTGTTCCAGTGTCCTATGTCAAGATGGATTGAGTAAATTGGCTGTTGAAGCTGTAATGAACAGTTTGGCTGTGCTCAGCAGTAGGCTGGTGATTGTAGCAGCTGTAGAAAGGTTCACAAGTTTGTTTTCAGAGTTTGTACTTTTCTGTACTTTTCTGCTGGGATCTCAGAGGGAGTCATAATACCCAATAATAAACAACAGGGATAAAGGGTTGGATCAGAGTCTGAACTCTGATGGGCTTGGGGTGGATTAATATTACTTTGAGCTTTGAGCTGTAATCATACTTCTCCTTGCCTACTGACTAATCCAGCAGCTACTCCGAAATTACTGTTAACCCTGATATTTCATGTTTTGGTAGAAATGTTCAGTCTCCAAAAAATGTGTATTTAGCTAAATGCATATACTGCTGTTGATGTGGCAGTGAAATGCTGTTCTTTTACCACGTTTAATGTAAAATGCCTAGATGGCAAAGGAGTCTAAAATCCAGGTTAACATTTGCATAATTTTCATAAATATGTCTTTTATTGGCAAGATATCACATGCAACCATGGATAGGGGATATCCAGAAGGACGTATGAAAGTGACATCTTTGCTGTTTATAGATCAAACAAACAGCAAAGATATCCACCTTCCTCTTCAACAATACAGAGTTACTTGAAAGAGGTGAGAATAAAGTTTACCACTGCAAAGTGTAAAAGATTGATCCCTCCAATTACATTGTGGGAGTCTACTGGGTAAAAAGATGAGGTGGTTTTGGATGATGAGTTTGAGCACTGAGGGAACATAAAACTGGCAAGCAGAATGGTTCAGCTGCAGTAATTCTGAACATACATAAGTCTTTGGTGTGGAAGTCTTAATTAAAGCTGAACTCCAGCCAAATTTTCTTCAGTTTTGAAAAGATTTTGGATGGGGGAGAACTGCTGTTAGGTTTAAATTCACATACAGAAGCCAGTATGGGCATTCAATAACAGGTGTGCTGGTACAAGTGGTCATCTCTTTGACCTTGTATTATTTGCCTGTTGTCATGGATCTAAACAAATCTTTTTTCTTAGTAAGCATTTTTGTTGTCATCCGTAAAAACCTTTTAGGTTTGAAAAAATGCTAACCACTTTGGGGGGGTCCAGTACATTGTAGACAAGTCTGTTTCTAAGTGTGGAGGATCTTCTAGATATAAACCTGGGCCTTTGGGGGAGTATTTTGCCTAATGTTTTGTCTGATTTCAGGATGGGCCAATGCTTTTCACTATTCCCTCTACTGATTTAAATTGTCTGTTAAACCTAGTAAGGAAAACCATTTCCATGTTTCTCGTTTCCTTCTTGTTATCTCGCAGAAGGGATTCTCTGTTTATATTGTTCACTTTCGGTTGTCCAATTCCTCCCTCTTGTATCCCTTTTCTTTGAATCTTTGTATCAGGACTCCAGGCTAAGCTTCATAGTCCTTTTCATTGCTGCAATTCCTATGGATCCTCATAAGTTGCCCTTTTGGTACATTCCCTGTCCATTTTGGATGGTGGCAGCTTTTTGTGGGAATATACAGGTGATACTCGAAAAATTAGAATATCGTGCAAAAGTTAATTTATTTCACTAATGCAACTTAAAAGGTGAAACTAATATATGAGATAGACTCATTACACGCAAAACAAGATAGTTCAAGCCATGATTTGTCATAATTGTGATGATTATGGCTTACAGCTCATGAAAACCACAAATCCACAATCTCAGAAAATTTGAATATTACATGCAATCAATAAAACAAGGATTGTACATAGAACAATATCAGACCTCTGAAAAGTATAAGCATGCATATGTGCTCAGTTTGGGCCCCTTTTGCAGCAATTACTGCCTCAATGAGGCGTGGCATGGAAGCTATCAGCCTGTGGCACTACTGAGATGTTATGGAAGACCAGGATGCTTCAATAGCAGCCTTCAGCTCTTCTGCATTGTTCGATCTTATGTCTCTCATCTTTCTCTTGGCAATGCCCCATAGATTCTCTATGGGGTTCATGTCAGGCGAGTTTGCTGGCCAATCAAGCACAGTAATCCCACGGTCATTAAACCAGGGTTGGTGCTTTTGGCAGTGTGGGCAGGTGCCAAGTCCTGCTGGAAAATGAAGTCAGCATCCCCATAGAGCTCGTCTGTGGAAGAAAGCATGAAGTGCTCCAAAATCTCCTGGTAGACGGATGCGTTGAACCTGGACTTAATGAAGCACAGTGGACCAACACCAGCAGATGACATGGCTCCCCAAATCAACACAGACTGTGGAAACTTCTTACTGGACTTCAAGCATCTTGCAGTGTGTGCCTCTCCATTCTTCCTCCATACTCTGCGTCCTTGGTTTCCAAATGAGATGCAAAATTTGCTCTCATCAGAAAAGAGGACTTTGGACCACTGAGCAACAGACCAGGTCTGTTTTTCTTTAGCCCAGGTAAGACGCTTCTGATGTTGTTTGTTGTTCAGGAGTGGCTTGTCAAGAGGAATACAACATTTGTAGCCCATGTCCAGGATCCGTCTGTGTGTGGTGGCTCTTGATGCACTGACTCCAGCCTCAGCCCACTCCTTGTGAAAGTCCCCAACACTTTTGAATGGTGTTTTCCTGACAATCCTCTCCAGGCTGTCGTCATCCCTGCTGCTTGTGCACCTTTTTCTTCCACACTTTTCTCTTCCACATAACTTCCTATTAATGTGCTTTGATGCAGCACTTTGGGAACATCCAACTTCTTTTGCAATTACCTTTTGAGGCGTTCCCTCCTTATGGAGGGTGTCAATGATGGTTTTCTGCACAACTGTCAGGTCAGCAGTCTTTCCCATGATTGTGATTCCTACTGAACCAGACTGAGAGACCATTTAAAGGCTCAGGAACCCTTTGCAGGTGTTATGGCTTAATTAGCTGATTAGAGTCGGACACTTTGAGCCTAGAATATTGCACCTTTTCATAATATTCAAATTTTCTGAGATTGTGCATTTGGGGTTTTCATGAGCTATAAGCCATAATCATCACAATTATGACAAAAAATTACGGCTTGAACGATCTTGCTTTGCATGTAATGAGTCTATCTCATATATTAGTTTCACCTTTTAAGTTGCATTAGTAAAATAAATGAACTTTTGCACGATATTCAAATTTTTCGAGTATCACCTGTAGCTGTTCCAATCTGTTTGTTTGAAGATAGTTAGTTTTCCAAGTATACCATTTTCCTTGTAGATCTGTAAATCGAGGTAATAAATACTGTACTGGTTCCAACTCCATGTAAAGGAAGGCAGTTGAGGCTTTGAATAAACTTCCAGCAGAGGTAGTGAGTCAGTCAACAGTAAGTGGATTTAAACAAACAGAAGTATACACCCAGACAAAAAAGTTGAAAAAAATAAATAAAAATGGGGAAGACTTTTCTGCCATCACTCTTCTATGTTTCTATGAATTTAAGATAAGACAATTATATTTATTAAGGATTTGGGTGCCACATTATTGTATTATAGAACTAATAGCATGCAACAATAGGCTGTTTTTTTTTTGGCTTTCCAGAGTCATTGGAATAGAGACCAATGGAAAGTCAGTTTTGCTGGTTGATCATTTTACATGCATTCACTTTCTTTTAAATAGTATTGGTTTAGGTTTTATGAATAAAAGTTTGTTTGTACGACTTCTTTCACAAATAATTAAATGAACTTTAAAATGATGGGAACACAGCAAATGAGGACACTATAACAATCCAGATATCCATTATGCCAGCACTCCAGTTGGAAAACATTTACAAAGGGAGTCTTTGATGTAAGTTGATTCCTCGTGGGGAACAAAACTGCCTGGATGTCAACCATTACCTGGTACAAGCTAGCAACTTAAAATTAAATATGCGCAGCAGATTATATGCAGTGTTTTGTCCTGCCTACACTAATCTAAAATTAGCCAGTGATGGGTGCAGCAGGAGATAGCAAATAATAGAAATTGTGTCAGAAAAACCCAACTCAAAAATCTGTGAGACAGACCACAAAGTATATGATCCTCTATGAAACTGTAATGAGCCGGATCATTTAATACATGTCTCTGATTTGGAAAGATTTCCTGAATAAAAGGGAATGACCGAACCTTGTATAAAAATATTTGATGCACAAAAGATGACATTAAAAATGGTTCTATTATTTTGGCAGTTATGGCCTTGTATGACGATTGTCGGCTTATGCAAAGTTGCACTGACATTTCCCAATCATCTTTGTAGAATTCAGTACAAACATTTTTATTTTTTTCTTTGCCTGGGCTCACCTACATTATCTTCTAGAATATGCAGCTTTTCCTTTGATTCCACAATTGTTTTTTGTATGTCAGATCACAAAGAGAACACAAAAACTCTGTCAACAGAGTATAGTAGATTTACTTGTCAATTTTCTACTTTTTGTGTCAACTTAACAATGAGGGATCAGAATGTACAGGCAGTTGGCATTGCAGGTAACAAGAAATGACCTGATTTATCATTGCTGAGCATTACTGTTTGACAGCTCTCTATTGGCCATGATTGAGGACTAAAATAATACATAAATCAATGTCCCATCACTGCCTCATAGTGACTCTAAATCTGTGGTAAACTATGCATTATAATTTGGGTGAAGATACATTCTATTCTATTCTAAAAAAAAAAAAAAAAAGAAAAGAAAAATAGTCCAGATACAAATATTTCAGAAGGTTTGGCTTTGGCTTTCAATAATTTATTATCATCCCTTGTGTTGAATTGGAAACTTCCAAGGACAGAACTAACAGAGCTGTTAGTAAGACAGTGTTGGTAAGGCTTTTGTAATCTTTGCTTTGTGGTCCTTAGTTGGAACTAGCTGTTGGGCCACTAACTTCAGTTGGGAAACCTTTGGATATCCCTATAGGGAAAAGGAGCAAGAAGAAAGCAAATCAATCTCATCACATTGATTTTAATAGAAGAAATGCACATGTATGTATTATTTTACAAACATCATCACCTTCCAACCAAAAAAACAAATGATTCCATTGTTCTTTATTGGAGTAATAAACCATTTTCTTTTTGCATAAACTGTAAACCATGCAGACCAAATAAATAATTGTATGCAACGTGACTCATATTTTCCTGACTTGTGCTACCTACTCCTACATCTAATTTCATAAAAAAAACTTCCGTAAATGGTACTTGAAATTGCACTGAAAGTGCAGTCGCTGTAAATCTGAGGGGTAGATCTGAAATGAGGGGAAGCTCTGCTGATTTTATCATCCAATCATGTGCAAGCTAAAATGCTATTTTTTTTCCTTGCATGTCCCCCTCGGATCTACAGCGACTGCACTTCCAAGTGCACTTTCAGTGCAATTTCAAGTGCACTTTGCACTTATAGTTTGCACTTGTAGTTAAAAGTGGATTTGCCTTTAGTAAATAACCCCCTATGCATCATTCTTTTCCCAGCCCAATATTAAAGGTTGTAGCTCCTCCTTCCTGAAATTTAATTTTTGATAAAATGAGCGGAACGAGTGTGTCCGCTCTCTTTATGTTTCTTTCTTCTGGTGATCTGACCATCCGTGGATAACACTACCTACAGGTCAGGCTGCTGCCCACTAGTCCCTATGTATTCTCATGGTTACTGCTGATACTAGGTACCTGCAGGGCTGAAACTTGGGTGGCATGTGCCCCATGCACCGATGTCCCCATGCTCAAGCAGGCCCATGCAGCTTCCCTGTCACACCTAAACAGGAGAAGGGGGGCATCATTTACTAGAACCAGGCTTTATTTTCCTCAACTTGCAGCATCTGATAGCCATATTCTCCTCCTCTCCCTTTCCACTGGCAGTCAGCAACTGCAGGAGAAAAATACAGCTGAGCAGTTCTAGTAAATGCCACCCCTCCTGTCCAGGGGTCTGTACACCTGCTGTGCCCATTATGAGGGTCTCCCACCATCCCTGTGCTGAGTTCCTGGGTCTGTACACTTGCCATGGCCATAACGAGGGGCTCCCACTATCCCTGTAATGAGGCCTGGGTAGGGTTTAGCGGACCCGAACTGTAAAGTTCGGGTCCGTACCGAACTTTGGGTTTTTGGGTCCCGGACCCGAACAATTGACTGTATGTTCGGGTTTGCGTCCGGTGTTCGGCAATATGCATGTAAAGTCGCGCTTGTTTCCCGTGCTTAGAACTGTCCCTGCACAAAGTGTCATTTCTGAAGGAAAAAAGTCATTTAAAACTCACTCGCGGCTATAATGAATTGTCGGCTCCTGGCAATACATAGAAAAGTCATTGATGAAAAAAAAAAAAAAAGCGTGGGGGTCCCCCAAAATTCAATTACCAGGCCCTTCAGGTCTGGTATGGATATTAAGGGGAACCCTGCCGCAAATTTAAAAAAAAAATGCGTGGCGTTCCCCCAAATATCCATACCAAGCCCTTCAGGTCTGGTATGGATTTTAAGGGGAACTCCACCCCAAATTTAAAAAAAAATGGCGTGAAGTCCCCCTAAAAATCCACACCAGACCCTTTATCCGAGCACGCAACCTGGCAGGCCGCAGGAAAAGAGGGGGGGACGAGAGAGCGCCCCCCCTCCTGAACCGTACCAGGCCACATGCCCTCAACATGGGGAGGATGTCCCTATGTTGATGGGGACAAGGGCCTCATCCCCACAACCCTTGCCCGGTGGTTGTGGGGGTCTGCGGGCGGGGGGCTTATCGTAATCTGGAAGACCCCTTTAACTAAGGGGACCCCCAGATCCCGGCCCCTCCTATGTGAATTGATAAGGGGTACATTGTACCTCTACCATTTCACAAAGAACGTGTAAAAAAATTAAAAAAAACACACAGACACCTTGGAAAAGTCCTTTATTAAAAAAAAACAACAAAAAAAAACATTCCAGCGAAGAAATCCAGTGTCCCGCGGCGATCCCGATGTCCAGCGCTGTCCAAACGAGACATCATTGGCTGAGTCTGAGCGGACCTGATAAGGAACTTCCTCGGCAGTGTATTAAATGAATAGACCCGCTCCTTCTAAAGTTCCCCATCAGGTCCGCTCAGCTAATGACGTAGGTGTAAGGCTAAGCGGACCAGAAACGTGAGAAGGGGCGGGTCTATTCATGTATTACACTGCGAGGCAGTTCCCCCTTTAGGTCCGCTCAGCCAATGACATAGGCGGGGTCTGACATACGAGGGGGCGGACCTGATGGGGAACTTCCTCCACAGTGTAATAAATTAATAGACCCGCCCCTTCTCATGTTCCGCATCTGGTCCGCTTAGCCTTACAGCTACGTCATTGGCGGGGCGGGTCTATTCATTTAATACACTGCGGAGGAAGTTCCCCATCAGGTCCGCTCAGGCTCAGCCAATGACGTCTCGTTTGGACAGCGCTGGACATCGGGATCGCCGCAGAACACTGGATTTCCTCGCTTGAATGTTTTTTTTTTGTTTTTTTTTTTTAATAAAGGACTTTTCCAAGGTGTCTGTGTGTTTTTTTTACACTTTCTTTGTGAAATGGTAGGGGTACAAAGTACCCCTTACCAATTCACATAGGGGGGCCGGGATCTGGGGGTCCCCTTTGTTAAAGGGGTCTTCCAGATTCCGATAAGCCCCCCGCCCGCAGACCCCCACAACCACCGGGCAAGGGTTGTGGGGATGAGGCCCTTGTCCCCATCAACATGGGGACATCCTCCCCATGTTGAGGGCATGTGGCCTGGTACGGTTCAGGAGGGGGGGCGCTCTCTCGTCCCCCCCCTCTTTTCCTGCGGCCTGCCAGGTTGCGTGCTCGGATAAAGGGTCTGGTATGGATTTTTGGGGGTACTCCACGCCATTTTTTTTAAATTTGGGGTGGAGTTCCCCTTAAAATCCATACCAGACCTGAAGGGCCTGGTATGGATATTTGGGGGGACCCCCATGCTTTTTTTTTTGACTTTTCTATGTATTGCTGGGAGCCGACAATTCATTATAGCCGCGAGTGAGTTTTAAATTACTTTTTTTCCTTCAGAAATGACACTTTGTGCAGGGACAATTCTAAGCACGGGAAACATGCGCAAATAGTCCTCAGAAGTTCGGGTCCCCATTGACTTCAATGGGGTTCGGGTTCAAATTCGGGTCAAGTTCGGTCCCGAACTCAAACTTTTTTCCGAAGTTCGGCCGAACCCGTCGAACCCGAACATCCAGGTCCTGGGTTTGTACACCTGCTGTGCCTATTTTGAGGGGCTCCCATCATCCCTGTACTGAGTTTCCAGGTCTGACTCTGTACAGCTGCTGTGCCCATTATGAGGGGTTCTCACCAACCCTGTGCTGAGTTCCTGGGTCTGAACACCTGCTGTGCCCATTATGAGGGGCTTCCACCATCCCTATGCTCAGTTCCCGGGTCTGCACTTCAACTGTGCCCAATATGAGGGGCTCCCACAATTCCTGTGCATAGTTCCCAGGTCTGTATATCTGCTGTGCCCATTATGAGGTGTTTTCATCATCCCTGTGCTGAGTTCCTGGATCTGCACTTCTGCTGTGCCCATTGTGAGGGGTTCCCACCATTCCTGTGCTGAGTTCCCAGGTCTATACACCTGTAGTGTCTATTATAAAGGGTTCCCACCATCTCTGTTCTGAGTTGCAAGGACTATACACATGCAGTGCCCATTATGAGGGGCTCCCACCATCCCTGTGCTGCTCTACTGACATCTTCCACTGCTCTACTGACTGACACCATCCACTGCCCTACTGACACCTACCTCTGCCCTACTGAAACATCCAATGCTCTGCTGGCACCATCCACTGCTCTGCTGACACCATCCACTGCTCTGCTGACACCATCCACTGCTCTGCTGACACCGTCCATTGCTCCACTAACATCTTCCACTGCTCTACTGACACTGTCCACTGCCCTACTGACACAGTCCACTGTCCTACTGACACCAGCCTCTGCCCTATTGACATGTAGACTGCCCTGCTGACACTCTCCACTTTTAATTTAGGATAAATTCATATTTTTACACTGAAATTTGCTTTAATAATCTCAGCAGATTTTATGGGTACAAAAATGCTTTTGGTTTATTTAACCATGTCATTTTAAGCCCCTCCCACTGTTAACACAATTTGGCCACACCCACCATTCACTGTTTACCCGCTGTACTACTCTCCTTGGGGCACCCAAAGGTGTCCCTGATCTTTTACAATACTATGGTGTATACAAAAAAAAAAATGTCGTGCCCCACTAAAGTGTTTAGGTTTGGCTTGAAGAAAAGATTGCAACCTTAGCTGCCACACCAGAAAAAAAGCAGCAGTACTTTATGAGGCAATTTCAAGCCTCACCTAAAAAAAAACAACCCAGCAGGTTGGGCCTTTAACTGCTTGCCGGCCAGCCACCGCGGCTGCAGCATCCGAGGACCGATCGACTGCTCGACCTCGTCTGCCGACATCGCGGGCGCGCTGGACAGGTAAGTGTCCATTTTTTAAAAGTCAGCAGCTGCAGTATTTGTAGCTGCTGGCTTTTAAAAAAAAAATTTCGGCGGAACCTCAGTTTTAAAGACCTGCTTCTCGGCTCACTTCTTCTTTCCCGGTGGCACCTCTCCTAGTCCGCTATGGAAGTGAGGCTTAAACCTCACCTACGCAGTGATTGTGTAGGCCATCATGCTACATAGCGAGTCACTATCAACAAAACTTAAAAAAAAAAGCTATATATACATATTGTAAGCTGGGGAAGAGGTAGCAGGTACAAAGCTCCCTGGGATAAGCAATCTCTCAGGCACAGATACCAAATCCACGAAGGTAGTGACAAAACAGTGCAGTGTTTATTTGTGATATTTACAAGTCTATATACAGGTACTGTAAAGTGTCACAAACAGGAAAAATAATAGCAAAACAAAAACCTAGCCGTGTCTGGCACTTACTATACAAAATATACAGGTCCTAACTACCAGGCTGAGCAAGCCTACAGCTTGTCAGCTTCCACATATACAGCTTGTAAGTTTTCACCAACCTCACACTTTTATTAGTAGATTGTCTGTATCACCAAAAGATTTTCATACTTTCCCTTCATTAATTTGAGGAAAATCTCCCGATGGGCACGTAGACGGCAAAAAAACAGAAATGCTGACCCTTTCCTACTCTGTCCAAACCAAGAAATTAAGGTTTGTCTGTAGCTAAAGGGAAATGTTGGCTTTATTAAAAAGAGGTAAAAGAAGTGTAATGAAAAATATAAGATGGGAAGCACTCTTTGGCTTCTACAGGCCATCACAAGTAGAACCTTTGTTGCAAAGGAGTCAGCACTTTAGTAATACTTTACTCATCATATGTACTTTATTGTCTTAAATGGTTAAAATCCAGGGGTTAATATGGATTCTACTTCTGTTCTGAATTGTAAAGGTTAAATAACATTGCATGCATGCTGAAAGCAAAACTCTGACACATCTGTGCAGATCCGTTACTTCCGTATCTAATGATTTATTCCAGGCAGTACTAAACTTTTTACACACAGCATGATACGTCATTATTATGTTAATGTGACACTAATAAGCGCATCTTATTGGCTACAATACAGAAAGAGTACAGAAACGTGATGATTAAGCTGGGCTGTCCTCTGGTCCTATCTTCATATCCGCATTCCAAAGATGTGTGGGAGAAGGGGGTATCAGCCATTTTATGTCTTCTCCAGTCTTTTCGGTGGGAGGGGGTGTTGTTAGAAATTGATTTGAGTAAGGAAGAATTACAGCAGTGGTGTACATGAAAAAGCAATATAGACTTTATAGTATAGTGAAGATGCATAGAGAATAGACATTTTCTAGTTTAACATTATGCCCATCACATTCCTTCACAGACCCCCCTAGAATGACTATTTTCTATCTGTCCCTCAAACTAAAGGACCTGACCACCACCTGGACCATTCCCCAGGACCTTTTTTCAGGCTAAGTATAGAGAAGGGCAGTAACTAGTTCACTACCCCCCTCGACGAAGCCGGGAAGGACAGTCAGGCAGTTCCCTATCCTATCCCTATAGGACTTTGAGATTATGGACAGGGAGTGACTGTAAAGGAGTGAACGGTTTATCCTCTTCTTCTTGGTGGAGAAATGTAGGTGCAACAGGTTCCCGTTTTCTTTATCATTTTACAGACACCTCCTTTCTCAGCTAACACAATCCGGTTCTCAAATGTCATATAGGAAGTGGGGGCTAACTGGTCAGAAATTCCCTGGAGGGCATCTCTGGTGTAATTAACAAATCTCTGTTGGTTGTAGTATATGTAATTAATCCAATCTACATTCTTGTTGACATTATTATTATTATGGGGATCAAAGACTCAAAACCAGCTTTTACCTGGTCCCTGGCCTTGAATTGATCAGGAACCCCCCTTGGGACCCCTATGGCATCTATGTACACATGAGGGTCAAAGCTTCCGGAGGGAGCTGCTCGCTTCCTCCTTTGACTGGGTGTGTCACGGTATAAGTTACATTGCCAGGGAACTGGAGGACAGGAGACTATGTTACAGTAATCAAAGATAAAGGTGGCCACATGTGTGTTTGAAGAGTTATACTAGAATGTGGTGAATAACTTGTCATTTTGTGTAATGGCTACCTGCTGAGCCCCCACTAACCCCAACAGGAAAAGGATATACAACACCATCATTGTGGTGTGGTCAGGATCTTGTCTTCAGGAGATGGAGTTTTCTTGCAGTGGGAGGCGTGTATCCAGGTGCTTTTCCCTTCTAGCTTTACTGATGTAGCTGTGGTCAGCAAAACTTGAAATGGACCATCATATCTTAGCTCAAGGGAGTGCTTCCTCACAAACTTCTTTACTAGCACCCAATCTCCTGGCAGTAGTTGGTGTGTTCCTATATCTACTTTAGGATCTGGAATGGAAGAAAACACTTGAGAATGGATATTAGTTAACCACTTCCCGCCCAGTCAATAGCGAATTGACGTCCGGGAAGTGGTTGCAATATCGATA
The DNA here is from genome assembly GCA_029206835.1 of Rana muscosa. Classification (NCBI taxonomy): domain Eukaryota; kingdom Metazoa; phylum Chordata; class Amphibia; order Anura; family Ranidae; genus Rana; species Rana muscosa. The sequence continues at coordinate 927,627,221 of CM055116.1, read as the reverse complement.
CTGGACGTCATATGACGTCCTGCAGGATAATGCCTTGCGCGCGCCCGCGGGGGCGCGCAGCACGGTGATCGGGGACGGCATGTGTCCCTCGGACACAGCGCTTCCCCGATCACGGTAAACAGCCAATTTCATTGGCTGTTTACCATGTGATCGGCTGTGTCAAAGTCACAGCCGATCACCTGTCAAAACAAACTCGGCGGCGCGCTCCGTGCGCGCCGCCACAGGCTTGCAGAGCGGGGATCGGGGAAGGCGAGTGTCCCTTGGACACAGCGCGTCCCCGATCAGAGTAAACAGCCAATGAATTGGCTGTTTACCACGTGACCGGCTGTGTCCAATCACAGCCGGTCACAAATGTAAACAAACTCCACAGGAGTTACTACCTGATCCCTGCTCTCTCCTCACACACCGATCTGTGAGGAGAGAGAAGAGATCAGTAAGTTAGCTCAGTGTAGTTTGTCTACATAAGTTTACAGTGCACAACACGCCCCCCCCATAAAGAGGACCTGTCACACAGCCCAGCACATCAATCAGCCCAGCCAATCAGCCCATCTGTCAATCAGCCCATCTGTCAATCAATCAGCCCATCTGTCAATCAATCAGCCGATCTGTCAATCAATCACCCCACCTGTCAATCAATCACCCCATCTGTCAATCAATCAACCCATCTGTCAATCAATCAATCAGCCCATCTGTCAATCAATCAGCCCATCTGTCAATCATCTGTCACAGGCCCACCTCCATCGGTACCGCCATTGGCACCGCCACACAGGCTACCAGTACCGCCATCGGTACCAGTACCACCACCAGTACCGCCACCAGGCCCAGCATCTATACTGCCACACAGGCCCGCTACCAGTATCACCACTAGTGCCGCCATCGGTACCACCACCAGTACCACCACCCGTACCACCGTCGGTAGTGCCACCACCACCTGTACCACCACCTGTACCGCCATCGGTACCATCACCACCCGTACCACCACCACCTGTACCGCCATCGGTACCACCACCACCTGTACCGCCATCGGTACCACCACCACCCATACCGCCATCGCTAACACCACCACCCGTACCGCCACCTGTACCGCCATCGTACCGCCGCCGCCACCACCACCACCCATACCACCATCAGTACCACCACCACCTGTACCGCCATTGGTACCACCACCACCCATACCGCCATCGGTACCACCACACAGGCCCACCACTAATACCTCCATCGGTACTACCACACAGACCGCCACCACTACCACCAGCAGTACCATTACACAGGCCCACCAATAAGCACTGCCATAATGTCCCAAAGGGTTTACACACCTGAGGAGGCATATGCCATTCTTGCCATGTCGGATGATGAGAGCAGCGGGGAGCTCCCATTATCCGATTCTGGTTCGGAATACGAGCCAGTGGAGGATAGTGGCTCAGAGTCCGAGTCCCCGGAGGAAACCGTCCCTCCCAAAAGAATGCGATCGGCACCAAGATCAGCACCAAGATCAGCACCAAGATCAGGAGAACTGCCCACCACCAGCAGCGCCATACCCCAGGAAGAGGAGCCCAGTACAAGCAATGGAAATGCACGCCCAACCCGAAGAATCCAGCCCCAATCCTACCTTCCCGATGCCCTGGCAAACCCCTTATGGTTGCCTGCCAACTCAGGATCCGCTATCATCCCCCCTTTCACCGCACAGCCAGGTGTGCAGCCCGACACTACAAATTTTTCTAAATTTGATTATTTTTGTTTATTTTTCCCACAAGATTTGCTGCAGAATATAGTGGATCAAACGAATCTGTATGCATCCCAATTTATTGCTGCCAACCCCGATTCTTCCTACGCCCGCATGTTCCAGTGGCGGCGTCTAACATTGGAGGAATTTAAATAATTTTTGGGCCTTATGTTCAATATGGGGCTTACAAAAAAGAACGAAGTCCATTCATATTGGTCCAAACGCCCCATCCAACACATGCCCATATATTCCGCTGTCATGTCCAGGAAAAGATACGACATGATTATGCGCTTTCTCCACTTCAATGACAATTCACAGTGCCCTCCCCAAGATCATCCCAACTACGACAAATTGTACAAGATACGCCCCCTAATCAATGCCTTTTCCCAGCGATTTGAAGAAGTTTTCATCCCAGACCAAAAAATTTGTGTGGACGAGTCCCTCGTACATTTCACCGGCCGACTGCAGTTCAAGCAGTACATACCAAGCAAGAGAGCCAGGTATGGGTTAAAATTAAATAAATTATGTGATCGAGCCACTGGATACGTCTGCAAATTCAGGATCTACGAAGGCAAAGACTCCCAGCTCCAGCCCCGTGATTGCCCCACATATATTGGAACCAGTGGGAAAATTGTCTGGGAGTTGGCATACCCCCTGTTCGGAAAAGGTTACCATTTATATGTTGATAATTATTATACCAGCCTGCCCCTTTTTCGCCACCTTTACAGTAAACAAACCCCGGCCTGAGGTACCTTCAAAAAAAACCGGAAGGGATTCCCACAAAATTTATTGACAAAAAAATTGCGACCTGGAGAATCGGCATCCATGAGGAATGAGGAGGTGTTGGCCATGAAGTGGAGGGACAAGAAAGATGTCCACATCCTCTCTACGATCCACAATGACACCATGGTGGAGATCCCAAGAAGACGCGGCTCCATTGTAAAGCCTGAATGTGTCCACGACTACAATTTGTACATGGGGGGGGGGTGGATTTAAACGACCAGATGCTACAGCCCTACTTATCAACCAGAAAGTCCCATTATTGGCACAAAAAAGTTGCGTTTCACCTGTTTCACATGGCCCTTTTTAATTTGTTTGTCTGCTACCAAAAAGCAACTCAAAATCACCGACTCCACTACCTCCAATATATCGAAGATATCATCGATGCCCTCATTTACCAACAAGATCCCGCCCCAGGAAGCATTCACTCTGATAGTGTGAGTCGGCTTCACGAGCGACACTATCCCTTTAGCATCCCCCCCCCACAGAATCTGGAAGAAGACGCCAAAAGAAATGCCGTGTATGCAGCAGAGGAGGAGTAAGAAGAGACACCAGCTATTATTGTCCCGATTGTCCCTCCCAACCTGGCCTGTGCATCGGAAATTGCTTCAAAAATTATCATACATCCATTAGTTCCCCTTATCATTAACAGACTGCCATTTCCCTATTTGCCTGCTACCATGTTACTAACTACCTTCCATGTTAATTAACTGACCCTGGCCTGTTTACCGACGATGCCTCTGCCTGCCGATTTAAACCACGTTTCTGACTTCCACGTGTACCGACCTTGGCCTGTTAATCGACCATGTTTTTGCCTGCCACTTGGACTGATCTTTTGGCCATCTACTTTTAGTACACAGGGGTCTCACATATGTGAGGGGCTTCAGAATAGCGTTCTGAGTAGAGAAAACCAGTTTTTCGTTTTCTGTGCTCCAAGAACAGGGTCTGGTTGCCCGGAGGCTTCAAAGCGATTTGGGTGGGAGAAGCCTCTACCCCTGTCCCCCTGGCCCTAAGCTTGATGGTCCTTCCTGCTGCCTGGACCAATAATTTGGCTGTGCTGACCATATTACTGCCTGTAATGACCCATGACATTATGGACCATGTTTCTTCCTGCTGCTTGGACCAATACTTTGGCTGTGTTGACCATATATCTGCCTGCTGCCTCTACTGACTTTGGACAGCATTTCTGCCGGGACACCTCTGCCTGCTACCTGGACCTGTGCTTTGGCTGTGCTCTGGCTGTGCTGACAGTATCTCTGCCTGTGCGAACTATGGACAGTATTCCTGCCTGCTGAGTGGATGATTGCTTTTGCTGTCGCTGAACTCATCCCTGCCTGCTGCCTGGACCGATGCTCTCCTCTGTGGACCACTGCACTTCTAAAACCACAGGTAATCTTTTGTTATTTGGTATGTACCTGCTATGTGTTAGATATATGAAGGGCCTTCAAAAATGTGATCGGTAGTCAGAAAATGATATGTGCTATTAATGCTGCTAGAATGCCTGGAGGTGCTACTTGGATGTTGGGCCTCTGTATGTGGCCAGGCTGTGTAAAAGTCTCAAACATGTGGTATCGCCATACTCAGGAGGAGTAGCAGAATGCATTTTGGGGTGTAATTTTTGCTATGTACATATTATGTGTTAGAAATATCTTATAAATTGACAACTTTGTGTAAAAAAAATGCATTTTCATTTTTTCTCCACATTTTCCAAAACCTTCTGGAAAAAAATGAACCGTTCAAAAGACTCATAATGCTTCATAGATTATACGTTGGGGTGTGTGCTTTCCAAAATGGGGTCATTTTGTGGAAAATTCTATTGTCCTGGTGCTCCAGGGCCTTCAAAATTGTAATAGGTGGTTGAGAAAGGATATGTGCGATTTATGCTTGTAGAACGCCTGAAAGTGCTACTTCAATGTTGGGCCTCTGTATATGGCCAGGCTGTGTAAAAGTCTCACACATGTGGTATCGCTATACTCAGGAGGAGTAGAAGAATGCATTTTGGGGTGTTATTTTTGCTATGTATATGCTATGCGTTAGAAATATCTTATAAATGGACAACTTTGTGTAAAAAAAAATGCATTTTCATTTTTTCTCCACATTTTCCAAAACCTTATGGAAAAAAATTAACCGTTCAAAAGACTCATAATGCTTCATAGATTATACGTTGGGGTGTGTGCTTTCCAAAATGGGGTCATTTTGTGGAAAATTCCATTGTCCTGGTGCTCCAGGGCCTTCAAAAGTGTAATAGGTGGTTGAGAAAGGATATGTGCGATTTATGCTTGTAGAACGCCTGAAAGTGCTACTTCAATGTTGGGCCTCTGTATATGGCCAGGCTGTGTAAAAGTCTCACACATGTGGTATCGCTATACTCAGTAGGAGTAGCAGAATGCATTTTGGGGTGTCATTTTGCTATGTATATGCTATGCATTATAAATATCTTATAAATGGACAACTTTGTGTAAAAAAAATGCATTTTCATTTTTTCTCCACATTTTCCAAAACCTTCTGGAAAAAAATGAACCATTCAAAAGACTCATAATGCTTCATAGATTATACGTTGGGGTGTGTGCTTTCCAAAATGGGGTCATTTTGTGGAAAATTCCATTGTCCTGGTGCTCCAGGGCCTTCAAAAGTGTAATAGGTGGTTGAGAAAGGATATGTGCGATTTATGCTTGTAGAACGCCTGAAAGTGCTACTTCAATGTTGGGCCTCTGTATGTGGCCAGGCTGTGTAAAAGTCTCACACATGTGGTATCGCTACACTCAGGAGGAGTAGCAGAATGTATTTTGGGGTGTAGTTGCAATTATGCATATGCTGTGTGAGAGAAAAAAACTGTTAATATGACCAGTTTGTGTAAAAAAAAAAAAAAAAATTTAATTTTCCCAAGAATTGTGGGAAAAAAATACAACTTCAAAAAACTCACCACACCTCTTAGTAAATACCTTGGACTGTCTACGTTCCAAAAAGGGGTAATTTTGGGGTATTTGTACTTTCCTCGCTTGTTAGTGTCTCAAGAAATGAGATATCCCTTCAGTACATCAGGCGTGATCAGATGTGATAAATTTTCAGTGATTGCCACCATAGATTGTAGACTCTATAACTTTCACAAAGACCAAATAATATACACTAATTTGGGTTCATTTTACCAAAGATATGTAGCAGTATACATTTTGGCACAAATTTATGAAGAAAAATTACTTATTTGCAAAATTTTACAATAGAAACTAAAAAAAAGTGTTTTTTTTTTTTAAAAATTGCTGTTTTTTTGCTTATATCGCAAAAAATAAAAAACCCAGTGGCGATTAAATACCACCAAAAGAAAGCTCTATTTGTGAGAAGAAAATGATAAAAATTTTGTTTGGATACAGTGTAGCATGACTAAGTAATTGTCATTCAAAGTGTGAGAGTACTGAAAGCTGAAAATTGGTCTGGGCGGGAAGGTGCATAAGTGCATGGTATTGAAGTGGTTAATACTCTAGACAAACGTGTGACATAGCTAGTTAACACATCAGATTGTAACTGCAACTACTGTGGGAACTAACAGCCAAGTCTGGGGGCCGAACCAAACAAAATTTCATAAGGGGACAGAGCATTCCCATTCATCCTTTCTACCTTTCCGCTGCTTTGAGGGTGGTATGGGGTGTGTAGAGCTAACTGAACTCCCAGTGCTGCCCAAATCTCTTTTGTAAGGGTTGCTGTGAAGGCCGGGCCCTGATCGCTCTCTATCACCTCTGGAACCCCAAATCTACATATTGCTCGCTCAGTAGTTTCTTAGCCGTGGTCTTGGCTGTCATGTTTGTAACAGCGTAGGCTTCTGGCCAGCCGGAGAACATGTCCACCACCACTAGGGCATATTCATATCGGCCACTTTTTGGCATCTGTATATGATCAATCTGTATCCTCTGGAATGGATAGAGAGGTTTCGCCAAATGCTTCTGCGGTGTCTTCTCTGTTCTCCCCGGGTTGCATTTTGCACATACTGCACATGAGGCGCAGTAATTTCTGGTTAGGGTGGTTATCCCTGGGGCCCAGTAATACTTGCTGATCAGTGAATTCATTAAGTTCTTAGAGAGATGTGCAGGTCCATGTGCCCATTGGATGACTGCTGGATACATATATTTTGGTAAACAGGTTTTCCCTCTCATCAAATATAGATCTCCATCGTATTCTGCTCCTTTATCGATCCATTCCGAATGTTCTTCTGAGTGAGATGCATTTTGCATAGAGGCTAGGTATTGCCTGTCAGATGGCACATGGACCGCCACAGGCATCTGCGCTAAAGATTCACTCTCCTCTTCGGCCACTTCAGTCGTTTTCCATTGGTCTTTCGCTGCTTGTTTGGCAGCTATATCCGCCAGGTGGTTCCCTCTGGCTTCTTGAGTTTGCCATGTGCTTTAACCTTCAAGACAGCCACTTTGTCAGGCAGGAGTAGTGCATCCATTAACTCCTTGATGACTGGGCCGTGTTTCACCGGCGTTCTGGCCGCTGTCAGAAATCCTCTAGCCCTCCAGATGACACCAAAGTCATGAGCCACTCCCAGGACGTACCTTGAGTCTGTGTAAATGTTGGCTCTTTTACCTTCTGCTATCTTACATGCTGTAGTGAGGGCTTGGAGCTCCGCTTCCTGAGCAGATAGATTTGATGGTAATGCTCCTGCTTGAAGAAGTTCAAATTCAGAGGTCACATCATAACCTGTGTGGTACTTGCCTCCTTCATCTGCATATCTGGAGCCATCCACAAAAAGTGTGTAGTCAGGGTTTTCCAGAGGAGTTTCACTCACTGTAGGTAAATGTGTGGTTTCCATGCGCATCATTTCAAGGCAGTCATGTGGAGCAGTACATGGGTCTTTTTCTTCCCCATCTCCTTCTTCTTCTTGTCCCCCCTCAAAAAACGGCAAAAGTGTGGCCGGGTTGAGAGTGAGACACCTTTGGAGGGTCACATTGTCTGGAAGGAGGAGGGAGATATGTAACCGAAGATGTCTGGCGGTGGACAGGTGGCGGGGTTGCACCTGATTCAGGATGGCAGCAATGTCATGTGGTGCCAAAAGAAGCAGGGGGTGTGCTAGGACGAGGTCAGAAGTTTTGTCTAGCAGTGCTTAGGCAGCAAAGACAGCTCTTAAACAGGAAGGGCCACCCCTAGCCACGGGGTCTAAACGGCATGAATAGTACCCAATGGGTCTAGTTCGGCCTCCATGTGATTGAGCTAGGACCCCTGTGGCGTGGCCATTTCTTTCCGACACAAACAGTTTAAAGGGTAATACTTGGCATCAGGCATCATAACCTGGGAGGCCCAAAGCAGGAGCTGTGGATATTGCTTGCTTCAGCAGAAAGAAATTGTCCAGGGCCTCGCTTGACAGGGTAAATGGCACAGACTTGAGAGCATCATAGAGCAGTTGCATGAGGATCGATGCATCAGGGATCCACGCGTGCAGTAAGCCAGGTCCACTACAGTGAAGTACTCAGCCGTCGGAGGTATACCTGATAATAAGGTGTGTGGATTTGGCACAATTGGGGTGTCCAACACTGTGGCTTCATTAACTGCTCGGAGGTCTTGGACCATTCTGTATTTTTCTGGTTCTCCTCTTGGGGTCCGTTTCTTCACTGGGAACAAGGGTGTATTGCATTCCGAAGTACAGGGTATCAGAGCTCAATTGGACACAAGTGTCTCGACCTGTCTTGAAAAGGCTGCGAATTGAGCAGGCTTCAAGGGGTATTGTGGTTTTTGGTGCAATGATGCTCCCTCTTTGAGCTTGACTAAAACTGGTGGCACTTTCAGGTGACCGATGTCTTCCAGTCCCGTGGACCATAGGCATGCAGGAATTTTGTTAAGTACTTCCTGTGGAATGTAACTTGGAGTTATTGCTTCATGAAGTATCATCATGAGTAGGGATGAGCTTCGTGTTCGAATCGAACATACGTTCGACTCGAACATCGGCTGTTCGATCGTTCGACGAAGATCGAACGATTTGGGCCGTTCGCGCCAAATTCGAGTGACGCGAACGGCCCACAATGCACTACGCCATCGCAGTGTCATCCAGGCGCTGTGATTGGCCAAGCATGCACTGTGACCCCGCATGCTTGGCCAATCACAGCGCCGGCAGCGAGGAGAGCAATGATTGGCCACAGGCAGGATGCCTGTGGCCAATTATTGCTGAGGGTGTTTAGTACACGCCCCACACTATAAAAGGCCGCCAGCACGGCGGCCTAGTGTAGTGTGTTCCGGAGCAGGGATAGAGCAGCATAGGCAGGGACAGTGACTTTTATTTCTTTCTTGCTTAACCTGGATTCCTTTAGTTTAGGGAAAGAGAAGGATAGGTAGGGAGAGTGTCAGTGTGTTTTGTGCTTGTGCTATAGTGTGCTTAAAAAAAACATTTTTTCTAGGGACAGAAAACTGTAGGTAGGGAGAGTGTCAGTTTCTTTCACTGTGTAAGTCCTTGTTTCTAGGGACCTGGAAGGACAGTGAGTGAATTCTCCTTGTGCTATATTGTGCTTAAAAAAAACATTTTTTCTAGGGACAGAAAACTGTAGGTAGGGAGAGTGTCAGTTTCTTTCACTGTGCAAGTCCTTGTTTCTAGGGACCTGGAAGGACAGTGAGTGAATTCTCCTTGTGCTATATTGTGCTTAAAAAAAACATTTTTTCTAGGGACAGAAAACTGTAGGTAGGGAGAGTGTCAGTTTCTTTCACTGTGTAAGTCCTTGTTTCTAGGGACCTGTAAGGACAGTGAGTGAATTGTCCTTGTGCTATATTGTGCTTAAAAAAAACATTTTTTCTAGGGACAGAAAACTGTAGGTAGGGAGAGTGTCAGTTTCTTTCACTGTGCAAGTCCTTGTTTCCAGGGACCTGGAAGGACAGTGAGTGAATTCTCCTTGTGCTATATTGTGCTTAAAAAAAACATTTTTTCTAGGGACAGAAAACTGTAGGTAGGGAGAGTGTCAGTTTCTTTCACTGTGTAAGTCCTTGTTTCTAGGGACCTGGAAGGACAGTGAGTGAATTCTCCTTGTGCTATATTGTGCTTAAAAAAAACATTTTTTCTAGGGACAGAAAACTGTAGGTAGGGAGAGTGTCAGTTTCTTTCACTGTGCAAGTCCTTGTTTCCAGGGACCTGGAAGGACAGTGAGTGAATTCTCCTTGTGCTATATTGTGCTTAAAAAAAACATTTTTTCTAGGGACAGAAAACTGTAGGTAGGGAGAGTGTCAGTTTCTTTCACTGTGTAAGTCCTTGTTTCTAGGGACCTGGAAGGACAGTGAGTGAATTCTCCTTGTGCTTTATTGTGCTTAAAAAAAACATTTTTTCTAGGGACAGAAAACTGTAGGTAGGGAGAGTGTCAGTTTCTTTCACTGTGCAAGTCCTTGTTTCTAGGGACTGGGAAGGACAGTGAGTGAATTCTCCTTGTGCTACAGTGTGCTTAAAAAAAACATTTTTTCTAGGGACAGAAAACTGTAGGTAGGGAGAGTGTCAGTTTCTTTCACTGTGCAAGTCCTTGTTTCTAGGGACCTGGAAGGACAGTGAGTGAATTCTCCTTGTGCTATATTGTGCTTAAAAAAAACATTTTTTCTAGGGACAGAAAACTGTAGGTAGGGAGAGTGTCAGTTTCTTTCACTGTGCAAGTCCTTGTTTCTAGGGACCTGGAAGGACAGTGAGTGAATTCTCCTTGTGCTATATTGTGCTTAAAAAAAAACATTTTTTCTAGGGACAGAAAACTGTAGGTAGGGAGAGTGTCAGTTTCTTTCACTGTGCAAGTCCTTGTTTCCAGGGACCTGGAAGGACAGTGAGTGAATTCTCCTTGTGCTATATTGTGCTTAAAAAAAACATTTTTTCTAGGGACAGAAAACTGTAGGTAGGGAGAGTGTCAGTTTCTTTCACTGTGCAAGTCCTTGTTTCTAGGGACCTGGAAGGACAGTGAGTGAATTCTCCTTGTGCTATATTGTGCTTAAAAAAAACATTTTTTCTAGGGACAGAAAACTGTAGGTAGGGAGAGTGTCAGTTTCTTTCACTGTGTAAGTCCTTGTTTCTAGGGACCTGGAAGGACAGTGAGTGAATTCTCCTTGTGCTTTATTGTGCTTAAAAAAAACATTTTTTCTAGGGACAGAAAACTGTAGGTAGGGAGAGTGTCAGTTTCTTTCACTGTGCAAGTCCTTGTTTCCAGGGACCTGGAAGGACAGTGAGTGAATTCTCCTTGTGCTATATTGTGCTTAAAAAAAACATTTTTTCTAGGGACAGAAAACTGTAGGTAGGGAGAGTGTCAGTTTCTTTCACTGTGTAAGTCCTTGTTTCTAGGGACCTGGAAGGACAGTGAGTGAATTCTCCTTGTGCTTTATTGTGCTTAAAAAAAACATTTTTTCTAGGGACAGAAAACTGTAGGTAGGGAGAGTGTCAGTTTCTTTCACTGTGCAAGTCCTTGTTTCCAGGGACCTGGAAGGACAGTGAGTGAATTCTCCTTGTGCTATATTGTGCTTAAAAAAAACATTTTTTCTAGGGACAGAAAACTGTAGGTAGGGAGAGTGTCAGTTTCTTTCACTATGTAAGTCCTTGTTTCTAGGGACCTGGAAGGACAGTGAGTGAATTCTCCTTGTGCTATATTGTGCTTAAAAAAAACATTTTTTCTAGGGACAGAAAACTGTAGGTAGGGAGAGTGTCAGTTTCTTTCACTGTGCAAGTCCTTGTTTCCAGGGACCTGGAAGGACAGTGAGTGAATTCTCCTTGTGCTATAATGTGCTTAAAAAAAACATTTTTTCTAGGGACAGAAAACTGTAGGTAGGGAGAGTGTCAGTTTCTTTCACTGTGCAAGTCCTTGTTTCTAGGGACTGGGAAGGACAGTGAGTGAATTCTCCTTGTGCTATAGTGTGCTTAAAAAAAACATTTTTTCTAGGGACAGAAAACTGTAGGTAGGGAGAGTTTTAGTTTCTTTCACTGTGCAAGTCCTTGTTTCTAGGGACCTGGAAGGACAGTGAGTGAATTCTCCTTGTGCTATATTGTGCTTAAAAAAAACATTTTTTCTAGGGACAGAAAACTGTAGGTAGGGAGAGTGTCAGTTTCTTTCACTGTGCAAGTCCTTGTTTCTAGGGACCTGGAAGGACAGTGAGTGAATTCTCCTTGTGCTATATTGTGCTTAAAAAAAACATTTTTTCTAGGGACAGAAAACTGTAGGTAGGGAGAGTGTCAGTTTCTTTCACTGTGCAAGTCCTTGTTTCTAGGGACCTGGAAGGACAGTGAGTGAATTCTCCTTGTGCTATATTGTGCTTAAAAAAAACATTTTTTCTAGGGACAGAAAACTGTAGGTAGGGAGAGTGTCAGTTTCTTTCACTGTGCAAGTCCTTGTTTCTAGGGACCTGGAAGGACAGTGAGTGAATTCTCCTTGTGCTATATTGTGCTTAAAAAAAACATTTTTTCTAGGGACAGAAAACTGTAGGTAGGGAGAGTGTCAGTTTCTTTCACTGTGTAAGTCCTTGTTTCTAGGGACCTGGAAGGACAGTGAGTGAATTCTCCTTGTCCTATATTGTGCTTAAAAAAAACATTTTTTCTAGGGACAGAAAACTGTAGGTAGGGAGAGTGTCAGTTTCTTTCACTGTGCAAGTCCTTGTTTCCAGGGACCTGGAAGGACAGTGAGTGAATTCTCCTTGTGCTATATTGTGCTTAAAAAAAACATTTTTTCTAGGGACAGAAAACTGTAGGTAGGGAGAGTGTCAGTTTCTTTCACTGTGTAAGTCCTTGTTTCTAGGGACCTGGAAGGACAGTGAGTGAATTCTCCTTGTGCTATATTGTGCTTAAAAAAAACATTTTTTCTAGGGACAGAAAACTGTAGGTAGGGAGAGTGTCAGTTTCTTTCACTGTGCAAGTCCTTGTTTCTAGGGACCTGGAAGGACAGTGAGTGAATTCTCCTTGTGCTATATTGTGCTTAAAAAAAACATTTTTTCTAGGGACAGAAAACTGTAGGTAGGGAGAGTGTCAGTTTCTTTCACTGTGCAAGTCCTTGTTTCTAGGGACCTGGAAGGACAGTGAGTGAATTCTCCTTGTGCTATATTGTGCTTAAAAAAAAACATTTTTTCTAGGGACAGAAAACTGTAGGTAGGGAGAGTGTCAGTTTCTTTCACTGTGCAAGTCCTTGTTTCTAGGGACCTGGAAGGACAGTGAGTGAATTCTCCTTGTGCTATATTGTGCTTAAAAAAAACATTTTTTCTAGGGACAGAAAACTGTAGGTAGGGAGAGTGTCAGTTTCTTTCACTGTGCAAGTCCTTGTTTCTAGGGACCTGGAAGGACAGTGAGTGAATTCTCCTTGTGCTATATTGTGCTTAAAAAAAACATTTTTTCTAGGGACAGAAAACTGTAGGTAGGGAGAGTGTCAGTTTCTTTCACTGTGCAAGTCCTTGTTTCTAGGGACCTGGAAGGACAGTGAGTGAATTCTCCTTGTGCTATATTGTGCTTAAAAAAAACATTTTTTCTAGGGACAGAAAACTGTAGGTAGGGAGAGTGTCAGTTTCTTTCACTGTGCAAGTCCTTGTTTCTAGGGACCTGGAAGGACAGTGAGTGAATTCTCCTTGTGCTATATTGTGCTTAAAAAAAACATTTTTTCTAGGGACAGAAAACTGTAGGTAGGGAGAGTGTCAGTTTCTTTCACTGTGCAAGTCCTTGTTTCAAGGGACAGAGAAGGACACCTGAAGGTAGCCCTTATTGCTTTTTTCCCATCTCCCTGCAGGCCATCTATTAGAATGTCTGGAAGGCAAACAAGGAGAGGCAGACAGTCAGGAGGCAATAAAAGAGGGCAAGCAGGCTCTGTGTCTGGGGGCAACAGTGCTGGTCGTGGACGCGGTGCATTGTCATCAGCACATGGCCATGGGACACGCTTGTCCTACTTTTCCGCAGCTGGACATGTTGAGCCACATCATGCCGAAGACTTGGTAGAGTGGATGACCAAGCCCTCCTCCTCCTCCTCATCCTCTCTCACCCAGGCTCAGGGTACTGGCAAAGCAGCTGCCAAAGCGTCCTCTTCCCTGGTATCAATGTCAGACTCATCATCAGTCACTCCTTCCCTAGACCCACCATGTCCTCCTCCTGAGGAGTCCCCCGAACTGTTTGAGCACAGTGTTGGGTACATGCTCCAGGAGGATGCCCAGCGTTTCGAAGGGTCTGATGATGAAACCCAGCTACAGGAAGGCAGTAGGGTGAGAGCAGACAGAGGGGATGCTCAAGAAGGACACCAATCTGGCAGTCATGTTCCAGCAGCTGCAGCATACTGCCAGATTGGCTCCAGTGATGAGGAGGGAGGGGATGATGAGGTCACTGACTCCACGTGGGTGCCTAATAGGAGAGAGGAGGAGGAGGATGAGGAGGAGGCACATCTCCAACGAGACAGGATGCCCTTTGGTGGCCAGCGTAAGGGCAGTACACCGACGGAATCACACCGCAGAGCTCCGCCTGTGCAGGGCGCTGCCTCTGCCCGTCATTCAAAAAGTTCCCTGGTGTGGGCCTTTTTTGAGGCTAGTGCATCAGATCGCACAGCTGCTGTTTGCAACATATGTCTCAAGCGTATATCGCGTGGCCAAAACATCAGCCGCTTGGGTACCACATGCCTGACCAGACATATGTTGACCTGCCATGCAGCTCGTTGGCAAGCCTACCTCAAAGACCCACACCAAAGAACAAAGCGGACCTCTCCTTGCACCGCATCAGCTGGGATTTCCAACCCCACTATAACTTCAGTCCTCTCTGAAACATGCACTGAGAGGAATGAAGGTGTAGAATTAGGTGTGTCACAGCCAAGTACTTGCGGCCACTCTGCTAGCAGTACACCGACGTCCGATTCTAGCAGGCAAATTTCCCTGCCCCAGCTGCTGGACCGTCGAAAGAAGTTCACTCCCAGCCATCCACATGCCCAGCGGTTGAATGCTAGCTTGGCTAAATTGCTAGCGCTTCAACTGCTGCCTTTTCAGTTGGTAGACTCGGCCCCCTTCCGTGAGTTTGTGCAATGTGCGGTTCCTCAGTGGCAGGTTCCCAAACGCCACTTTTTCTCACGGAAGGCTATTCCGGCTCTCTACCGGCATGTGGAAGGCAATGTCTTGGCCTCGCTGGACAGGGCGGTCAGCGGTAAGGTGCATATTACCGCTGACTCATGGTCCAGCAGGCATGGACAGGGACGTTACCTTTCTTTCACGGCCCATTGGGTCACTCTTTTGGCAGCTGGGAAGGATGCAGGACAAGGTGCAGTAGTGTTGGAGGTTGTCCCACCGCCACGCCTCCAAAATGCTACTACTGGTTGTGACACACCTCTCTCCTCCACCCCCTCCTCTTCTTCTTCCTCCATGGCCTCTTCCTGTGGTTTGTCCTATGAACCAGCGGTGCTCCGTAGCCGTTCACGGGGCTACGCAAGTACGCAGGCAAAAAGATGCCATGCCGTGCTTGCGCTGGTGTGTTTGGGGGACAGAAGCCACACTGGGGCAGAGGTCCTGTCTGCTCTGCAGGGCCAGGCCGAGAGGTGGTTGACGCCACGCCAGCTTAAGCCAGGAATGGTGGTTTGCGACAATGGCACCAACCTCCTCTCCGCCCTCCGACAGGGACAACTGACCCATGTGCCCTGTGTGGCTCACGTCCTTAACCTGGTGGTGCAGCGGTTCTTGGGCAGGTACCCGGGCTTACAGGATGTCCTGAGGCAGGCCAGGAAAGTCTGTGTGCATTTCCGCAGATCTTATAATGCCAGTGCTCGCCTGGCTGAGCTGCAAAAGGAGTTGAACCTGCCCAAGAACCGCCTTATATGTGACATGCCCACCAGGTGGAACTCAACGTTGGCCATGCTGCAGCGGCTGCACACGCAGCAGAGGGCCATCAATGAGTACCTGTGCGACTACGGCACCAGGACAGGGTCAGGGGAGCTTGGTTTTTTTTCTCCACGCCAGTGGGGCATGATCAGGGATGCATGCACTGTCCTGGCACCATTTGAGGAGGCCACGAGGATGGTGAGCAGTGACAGTGCATGCATCAGTGACACTGTACCTCTTGTCCACCTGTTGGAGCACACACTGCGTGGAATAATGGACAGGGCACTTGAGGCAGAACAGAGGCAGGAAGAGGAGGACTTCCTTGCCTCTCAAGGCCCCCTTTACCCAGACAGTGTTCCTTCTGTCCCACCCATCGCACAGGAAGAGGAAGAGGAGGAGGAGGAGGAGGAGGATTGTGTCAGCATGGAGGTGGAGGCTGGCACTCAGCATCATCAGCAGCAGTCTTTTAGGGATGATTTACAGTCCCAAGAAACCAGTGGACTTGTACGTGGCTGGGAGGAGGTGACTGCGGATCATGTCGTCCTTAGTGACCCAGAGGACTCCGGAGCGAATGCCTCAGCAAACCTACGCTGCATGGCCTCCCTGATCCTGCAAAGTCTGCGGAAGGATCCTCGTATTCTTCGGATCAAGGAGAGGGACCATTACTGGCTGGCCACTCTCCTTGATCCACGGTACAAGGGTAAGGTTGCGGACCTTATGTTACCGTCGCAGAGGGAGCAGAGGATGAGACAACTCCGGGAGGCCTTGCAGAAAGATCTGTGCAACGCGTTCCCAGAGACTGGGAGGTTACAAACTCCTGGTCCAGGACAACGAGTTGCTGAGGCTTCGGCCAGTCAAAGAAGGAGCGGTGGGGAAGGTGGCCGTCTGACCGATGCGTTCAGACAATTCTTTAGTCCGCAGCCCCAAAGTATGATTGGTTCCAGCAACCATCGCCAGCGTCTGATAAACATGGTGCAGGAATATCTAGGGGCAAGGTCAGACTTGGACACCTTCCCCACCGAAAATCCTCTGGCTTACTGGGTCTTGAGGATGGATCACTGGCCAGAGCTTGCACAGTATGCAATTGAGCTACTGGCCTGTCCTGCATCCAGCGTTCTTTCGGAACGCACATTCAGTGCTGCTGGAGGATTTGTCACGGATCACAGGGTGCGCCTGTCCACCGACTCGGTTGATCGACTGACTTTCATCAAGATGAACCAGTCTTGGATCACCACCAGCTACCACACACCTGATGCTGATATAACAGACTAATTGATTTTAACATGTCACATCCCTTCAAGACTGATGCTGATGCTGAGTGTCTGTGCTGTTATGTTGACTGGCTATCCTCCTCCTCCGAGTCCTCAATGATACGATTGATGATGATAGCTTGGAAGATCATTTTTGTTTATGGGTGCCGCCACCAGTGGCTAAGGCCCAATTTTTCAGCCCCTGTTTTACAGGGGCGTGTAATTACAATTTTTTTAGCAATAATTTGCCATAGGGCTCATTGCTGTGCTCCAAGTACAGTATCTGTGAGGGGTTGGAGTGTTGTGGCACCAGTGCCTAAGGCCCAATTTTTCAGCCCCTGTTTAACAGGGGCGTGTCATTACAATTTTTGAAGCAATACTTTGCAACAGGGCTCATTGCTGTGCTCCAAGTACAGTATCTGTGAGGGGTTGTAGTGTTGTGCCACCAGTGCCTAAGGCCCAATTTTTCAGCCCCTGTTCAACAGGGGCATGTAATTACAATTCTTGATCTAATAATTCACAGCAGGGCCCATTCCTGCACCCACCAAGAGTAACTCTGAGGGCTTACAGTGTTGTGTCAACACCACCACCACCACCAAAGGCCCAATTTTTCAGCCCCTGTTCAACAGGGGCATGCAATTACAATTCTTGATCTAATAATTCACAGCAGGGCCCATTGCTGCACCCACCAAGAGTAACTGTCAGGGCTTACAGTGTTGTGGCACCAGCACCACCATCAAAGGCCCAATTTTTACTACCACTGTTCAACAATTATATGTAATTACAATTCCTGATATAATAGTTGACAGCAGGGCGTTCCAGCACCAACCAAGAGTAACTGTGAGTGCTTACAGTGTTGTGCCAACACCAACAACTAAGGGGCCTATTTCTGCAGAGTATCTACGGCAGGTCCCTACTTTCAAACATCCAACTTACAAACGACTCCTACTTGCAAACGCAAGAAGACAACAGGAAGTGAGAGGAAATCTACCCCTAGGAAGGAAAATTCTCTCCTGTAAGAATTAATATGGGAGAAAGGTGTCTCCTCTGTACTGATGCTTTATCAGCAATCCTTGTTTCAAGAAAAACACCACATTTCAAAAACAGTTGTCATTGGGACGGAAAGTGAGGTGAAATGTTCTGAACAGGGGCACAGACAGCAAAACAAATGTTACAGGGGTGATAACCCTTACCTATGTTTTCCAAAAAGTTTAAAAATAGATTTTTGGGCTGGAGCTACACTTAAACAATGTACCTGTTCAAAATTACAAACAGATTCTACATAAGAACAAACCTACAGTCCCTGTCTTGTATGCACCGCCTGTATACGGCTGTTCAGAGTATATAGGGCCTTTTTTATTTTATGTGCGGGGTTCCCCTTAATATCCATACAAGACCCAAAGGGGCTGGTAATGGGCTGGGGTAGGGGGGGGGTCATGGGGTAGCTATGCCATTTTTCTTAAAGATTTTCATCCATATTACCGGGACCAGACATTACATTAAAGCCGCAAGCAGTTTTAAATGGCTTTTTTTTCCTTTAGAAGTGTCATTTTGTGCAGGGACAGTTCTAAACACGGGAAACACGTGGCACTTCACAGGCATACTTTAGACACCCCCCAGGTATGATATTTAAAGGAATATTTGACTTTTTTTTTTTCACTTTATGCATCATTAAAATGACTGCTCCCGAAAAACGACCGTTTTTAAAACTTCTTTTTGCATTGATACATGTCCCCTGGTGCAGAACCCGGGTTCCCAAACCCTTTTTAGGACAATAACATGCATAATAGTTGTTATAATTAGCACTTTAGAATTTGAACGTTCGCATCCATTGTATTTAATAGGGTTCTAATGTTCGTACGAACTTTCGGTCCGTTCGCGGGTTCTGGTGCAAACCGAACCCGGGGGTGTTCGGCTCATCACTAATCATGAGCTACCATGAGGGGCGTTGGTTTTTTCACTTTTTGGTTTTCTATACCCCTGGCCACCAGCAGTAGATCGGACATTTTCATAGAGCGGTATTCGGGGCAAGCCACCATCAGGCCTTTTCTGATATCTTCTCTGAGCCCTGAGACAAAAGCAGTTGATAACATATGAGTGTGTGCCTTTTCATAGTGAGAGAAGCCCAGATCCTCAAAGGCCTGGGTGAGTCTGGCATGATACTTCTCCACAGACTCCCCTTTATCTTGGACAATATCTTGGATTGTGGTAGTCTGATCCTCCAGTTTCTCCTTTGCCCATTCGTGGAGTTGGGCGCAGAACTCCACACCCGAGGAATAGGAAGTGGCACTTGTCAAGCAGGCATCATTGAAGGCCGCCTGCATGACCGGCCAAAAGACATGTCCTGCTTTAATTTGGCATAAGCTGATCAAATCTCTCCAAGCAGCTGAATAAGTTTCTTGTATCTGCACCATCCTGCGGTAGAAGGGCATTGGTTGTTTCTCTGGGTCAGGCAGAGTTGTCACTAAAGCCGCTGCTTGTGATGGGGTAAAAGCGACATACATCACCGGTGCCCCTTCTGGCAACTGAGATTGTTGTTGTTGGGGTGGGGGCTGACGAGGGGTACTGTTATTTATGGTTGCCAGCATACGTTCGAGATTCTCTCTGAACTGTAAGTCTGGAGCCGGATTGGGGGTTAAATCAGCAGGGGGCCTTGCTGCTTGCTGGAGGTCTTCCCACTCGGACGCTTCTTCATCATTAATATATCCAGCCTGTGAAGGTGGCACTTCCGTATTGGGGAAGACAGGAGTGTGGTAGGACCCATACTGGTTTAAAACAGGGAGAACTGGGTAGAGGCCTTGGTTGGGCCTTCCGGGTGTACCAAGATGGTCACTTGCAGGAAGTGTACTGGGCTGGGCAGGAAGGGAGGATGTGGGTGCACTAAGATGGCTGCCAGGAGGAAGTGCACAGGGCTGGGCAGAAAATGAGGGCATGGGTGCACTAAGATGGCTGCCGGGAGGAAGTGCACAGTGGGTTGTTCTCGAGCCGGGAAGGGCAGGAATGTCCCTCCCCTCCTTTGTTCCAAATCCCCTAAGGGGGGGTTTCGGACACACACATTATCAGTTCTGTAGTACACATATACCATACAATCGCCATCTTTCTTTGCTTCTTTATGCAATGTTTTAGCAGCACAAAACCAAGATTCTGACACTTGCAATAAGCTTTTATCACATAGAATTACTTTCTGTTCCGTCTTATCAACATACGCCACCTATCTGGCAGTCTTCCAATTCACAAACTTTCGCTAACTTGTTAACCACTTCAGTAACTTCTGTCCTCTTCACAATGTTCTTGTTTCACATCCAACAAACCTTGTTAATATTTCTAATCTTCTGTCCACTTCTAGTGCATTTCACTTTCAAGTTCTTTAACCATTTCCTTGCTGATTCCTTACTATTTGCTACACTAGTGATTTAATATCTAGCAAGGGTTAACATTTATTAAGCAGCGTTTCTCACACAGGAATCTGTCCATGAGATATCCTAACCCATCCTCCCCTCCCTTTCTCTTTCTAAAACAAGAACGCGAGGGTGGGGGCTCGTATCGTTGCGTGGGGATACTAACAAGCTTTTTTCCTATCCCCTCTTTCACTGGGTAATGAACGTTTAATCTCAAAACTAACACATCAGGGGTGAAGGGGAACAGCGGCTTGTGACCCAATTGTTCCTTCAGGTAGCCGCATTATTTTACTTTCACCAGTCCCCAACCCCGTTGATTTATGCCAAACAGTAATCCACAAACACACTGAGAACAGGACATCACACCACACCTGCAGCCTCTGGTACCGTAAAACCTTAGCAGCTGAACCACGCCCTCAGGGGTTAACCATTTCTGCAGGGGCAGACAGCACACCTGAACCAGAACATGGTACACCGTAACCCCTGAGTGACTTTTGTTGCAAACCTCACCGTCCTTTAGAGGGGCAGACAGCTCACCTCCAGACACGACCCGTCTTCTCAGCAGCAAACAGCTCACCTGAGTCAGAGTACTCTATTGCAACAACCTTTCAGTCTACCAAGGAGCTGTCATGCCTAGGACAACAGACACTGAACAAATACAAACACCAAACAAATACAGTCAGTAGAGATCCAATAGCAGGTTCGTTAAAACAGCCCCAGGCGAGATATAAAAATTACCTGCCTCTTAGTTTGCCTCTAGAAGCCGACAAAGCCAGCTGCCAACCCAGACAGAACGTTTTCGTACAGTGGTAAGTATATAAGTACCTACCGTACCCAGGGGTGCACAAGTCCCTGTATTCGGTCAGTCCAGATTGCCAACTTAGCCCTTAGGTTGCAGACTTCCTGGGCGTCATTTGTAATGGTCGTTTAACCACAAAGGGGTAATATGGATTCTACTACTGTTCCGAATTGTAAAGGTTAGATAACATTGCATGCATGCTGAAAGCAAAACTCTGACACATCCATGCAGATCTGTTACTTCCGTATCTAATGATTTATTCCAGGCAGTACTAAACATTTTACACACAGCATGATACGTCACTATTATGTTAATGTGACACTAATAAGCGCATCTGATTGGATACAATACAGAAAGAGTACAGAATTGTGATGATTAAGCTGGGCTGTCCTCTGGTCCTATCTTCATATCCGCATTCCAAAGATGTGTGGGAGAAGGGGGTATCCGCCATTTTATGTCTTCTCCAGTCTTTTCGTTGGGAGGGGGTGTTGTTAGAAATTGATTTGAGTAAGGAAGAATTACAGCAGTGGTGTACATGAAAAAGCAATATAGACTTTATATTATAGTGAAGATGCATAGAGAATAGACATTTTCTAGTTTAACATTATGCTCATCACATTCCTTCACACTTTCTTTTGGGGGTATTTATTCACTGCTGAGTTTTTCAGTTTTTACAAAAAAAAGAAAAGAGACCAAAATATTTTTCTGTCAGTAAATTTTGTAAATAGGTATTTTTTCTCCTTCACTGATGTGCGCTGATGAGGCGGCACTGATGGGCACAGATAGGCTGCACTGATGGTCACTGATGCGGTGGCACTTAGGGGGACTGATGAGGCCGCACTTATGGGCACAGATTAGGTGGCACTGATGAGAAGGCACCAATATGCCACACTGATGGGCACTGATAGGTGGCACTGATATGCGGCACTGATGAGCACTGATAGGCGACACTGATGGGCACTGATAGTTGGCACTGGTGGGCAATGATATGTGGCACTGGTGGACAATTATAGGAGGCACTGGTGGGCACTGATAGGCAGCACTGATGGGTGGCACTGATGGGCACTGATGGGAGGCACTGATGGGCATTTATGGGCAGCACTGATAAGCAGGCCCTGATGGGCACTGAAAGGCAGCACTGACTGGCATCACTAATGGGTACTGATTGGTGTCACTGATGGGCACTGCTGGGGCTTTACTGTAATCAGGGAAATGATGATCAGTGCCCTGATTACCTGTCCTGGTCTTCCCTGCGAGGAGATGTCGCTGATAGGATCTCCTCGCCACACACTCTGGCAGTGTGAGGCGAGGAGAGCCGATTAACAGCACTTCCACATTTACATGTGACCAGCTGTGATTGGACACAGCCAATCACATGGTTAAAGACGCGTGTCATCGGCGAGAGCGACCATTCTGGGGCGCTGTCATATTATGTCATCCCAGAATGAGAGCCGCACCGCTCCACTATCATTTGACGGTGGGCGGGTGGCAAGTGGTTAAAGACCACAATAAAAACAAGTTTGAATACACTGGCACAAAAGCTGAACAACTGTATCTATGTTTTTGGCTTTGCACTGACTTTTCCTGTATCTAAAATCTATAATGTTTATTGTTCCCTTATACAGTATATGCATACCCCCTTGACCTCTAGAAAATGTACCCCCCTTTATGATCAGGCCATTTTTTGCGGCACTGCATTACTTTAACTGACAATTGCGCGGTCATGCAACGCTGTACCCAAATGAAGTTCATGTCCTTTTTTTTCCCACAAATGGAGCTTTCTTTTGGTGGTATTTGATCACCACTGGGTTTTTTATTTTTTTGTGCTATAAAAAAAAAAAAAAAATTTTGGAAGAAAAAAACAATCTGCTATAAAACATATCCAATAAAAAATGTAAAAAATCAAATTTCTTCATAAATATAGGCCTATATGTATTCTGCTACATATTTTTGGTAGAACAAAATCCCAATAAGCATATATTGATTGGTTTGCGCAAGAGTTACAGCGTCTACAAACTATGGTATATATACTGGAACTTTTATTTTATACTAGTAATGGCGGCAATCAGCGACTTAGTATGACTGCGATATTGCAGTGGACTGTCTGATACTAACTGACACTTTGGACACTTTGTGGGAACCAGTGACACTAATACAGTGAACATTGCTAAACATATGCACTGTTACTATACTAATGACACTGGCTGGGATGGGGTTAAACATAAACATCTAGGGTGATCAAAGGGTTAAAAGTGTGCCTAACCAGTGTTTTTGTGTACTATGTGTGCTGTTTTTACTAAGGGATGTGATGGATTTTCTTTCCCTGCATTCCAGGGAAAGAAAATCCATCATATCCCTGCTGACAGAACAGAGCTCTTCTTTGTTTACATAGGCAGAGCTCTGTTTTGTGTTTCTTCTCGCCGATCAGCAGATGTCCGCAGACATCCATTGGCAGGCACCTGCTGATTGGCTTGTGCTGTGTCTAATAACAGCACAGCTGCGGCGCCAGCGGTGCGCGCACCCCCCAACTTGAAAGTGCTGGATCACGTACTAGTTTTTTCACAAGAAAACTGTGCTTGTCTATTTCTGTGATTTCTGGTATCTTTGTTAAGTTTAAGCTTGGAGTGTTTTGATTATCAACTCACCTTGACACCCCATTCTTGGCAACTAAATGGTTAATATTCCCTTTACATTTGGAATGACATATGAGTTGCAATAACCAAGCAATCTGCCTCCTTCTTTGTTTATTTCCCCCGAGCTACAGTCAGAACAGTTTGATTTGGCTGAACAAGCAGACCCCGTGTGATTGCCAGAATCTAAAACATCCCAATACTCCGACCATGCCATCAAGCCGACAGATTGGTTTAGGAATCCATAAATCGTATGTGATTTACAGACCCCTTTAAATACTGTACAGGATCTCTCGGACATTTCATAATACCCTGGGTGTTTTCTAACCTTAAAGAATGGAGGGGAATACTTGTAACATGAAGGTGATATCATCTCTAACAGCACATACGATTTTTTTCTTCTGAAAAAGTCATGCTGTTTTATCTGATTGCTATATTTTAATATGCTTGTGAACACCATGCTGAGCGACATATTAAATAAATGTAATAAATATGCCAAAGCTGAGAAAGACATAACAACACAGAGAAAGCAAAATGTTTTTTCAACGCAGTAAGGAAACCCAACTGTTCTGTTCACAAAAGGGAAGTTGAATACAAATTGTTATTTGGTCTGTGGAAAAGAGTTTGAAATGGCATAAATGGATGATTATTTCAATGCCATAGCAGAGTAAGGATGGCATTGTATATACAGCCATATTTTCTAGTATTCAAAGGATGCGTTTAGGTGGTATAAGGGAAAAGTGTCATGCATATGAGATAAGTTTGATTGTGTTTGATATGAATATGACATATTTTTACCATGCTTTTACACTGATCGTCCAATAGAATATAATCAAAGCAATATGAAGCATGAAAAAAATAGCAACAAACGCTAATGTACTGTATGCTGATCCCAAGCCTGTGCAAATGGGGAAGGTTGGAGATAGACCAGGCAACCTAAATCGTAAAAACTTGCCAAGAACATTCCATGGAAAAGGTTGTCAAGCATATTAGACACGGTGCCCAGATTGCTGGTCCATAGAATCACTGAGAGACAGATATGACTGAACAGGTATCTCATACACACATACTGCGCACTGCTTCATGTAACCTGATGAAAAATGCAAATCATACTATGAAAATTCTTCAAAACAAAAGTCAGAAGCAAAACCTAATTGTTTATACCACTTTTAGCTGGTTATTTTACCTAGCACAGAGTAATGCCGCGTACAGACGATTGGACATTCCGACAACAAAACCGTGGAATTTTTTCCAACGGATGTTGGCTCAAACTTGACTTGCATACACACGGTCACACAAATGTTGTCAGAAATTCCGAACGCCAAGAACGTGGTGACGTACAAGACGTACGATGGCACTATTAAAGGGAAGTTCAATACCAGTCGTGTTATGCCGCGTACACACGGTCGGAATTTCCGATGAAAAAAGTAACACAGTGTTTTTTCATCGGATATTCCGACCGTGTGTGTGCCCCATCTGGCTTTTTCCGTCGGAAATTCCGACGGAGTTAGAAAGAGAAACATGTTCTCTTTTTTTTCGACGGAAAAAATTTCTATCGGAAATTCCGTTTCTCTGTATGGAACTTCGATGGAGAAAAAACTCACGCGTGCTCACAATCAAGTCGACGCATGCTCGGAAGCATTGAACTTCATTTTTCTCGGCTCGTCATAGTGTTGTACGTCACTGCGTTCTTGACGGTCTGAATTTGGTGTGACAGTGTGTATGCAAGACAGCTTGAACGGAATTCCGTCTGAAAAATCCTTCAGAGTTTATCCCGACGGAAAATCCGATCGTGTGTACAAGGCATTAGTAGAAGTTTGGTGAGAGACGATTCGCGCTTTTCAGCCTTGTGCTTTTCAGTCCGTTACAGCGTGAGGAATGTGCTATCTCCGTTACGAACGCTAGTTTTACCAGACCGAGCGCTTTCGTCTCGTACTTGATTCAGAGCATGCGTGGAATTTTGTGCGTCGGAATTGGCTACACACGATCGGAATTTACGGGAACGGATTTTGTTGTCGGAAAATTTGAGAACAAGATCTCAACTTTTTGCTTTGTGTATTGCCAGCACCCGTGGTTTCTGAGAAGACATTGATTGCCCATTGCATCCATCTGGAGCGGTAACCTTCCTTCCTCAAATTTTTGTTCTCGGAAATTTTGACAGAAAATGTCCGATGGAGCCTACACACGGTCGGAATTTCCGACAACAAGCTCGAACATTTTTTGTCGGAATGTCCGATCGTCTGTACGCGGCATAGGACTGCACAGGGAATTACATATATACCAAATACTAGTCTGTTAAACCTCAAATATATAATTAATAATAGACTCCAGTAAATATGTGAATACAATAGTGACCAAATTTCATAAATATAAATAATAATATGCAAAAAGTCCACATGCATGAAAAAAGTTCTTGAATGCTGGCAAAACGTAAATATCAAATGAATTACTCCATTATCCGTGACACTCTCTGCAGGGTATATGTGCTGAAAATATTCACCTCCACCTCAGTGTGCAATGCCTGCTCACCTCAAAGGAAGACCACCTTGGGTCTATTGGCGCTTTCAGCGATAATCCAAAAAGGTCAGCCAGATCAGGAAAGGATTTCAGCTATTCGTTCCAGGATTAACAAAACTTCTCCTCATAAAATCTATTTCTCCAGGTTCAGTTTCTCAAAGCAAATAAAAAATCATCATCGCGCAAGATTGAATACATTTCTTGCTTTAATTATAAAATCTTAAACAGGTGCACTCACATTTAAATAGTGATAAAAACGCCTCAAAAAATCTATTCACAATGGGACAGCTCTCCTCCTCATTGTACTTTCTCGACTCCGAGACACCGGAAGTGTCGTCACCGGTTCCCCCCGACGCATTGCGTCACAGGTCACGTGACTTTATCAAGGGATTAATTGTTTTACAGGGAATTACAAACTATTACATAATATGTCATATATCTGGTTTTCTGGACAAGTGTGAGTCATTTTACATTCATAATTGTGAATCTGATTTGTAGTTTTTTTCACATCAGTAACTGTTTATCTACTTAAGATGAATATAAATCTTTCCTAGGTATGCTTGTGCAATTATAATAATTTAAAGTGTATAAAAAGCCAAAACCTTTTTGCTTTAGATTGGGTAGAAGTGTAAGTTCCTGATTAATTTTTTATTGCCAGTCTCTTTCTAAAAAAGATTTTCATACACTTCCTGTCATGGAAATTCAACAGGAAACGAGAAGAAATTTGAAAAAAGAAAGTGAACCAAATTCCTCTCTAAAGCCCTGTACACACGATCGGATTTCCTATGGATTCTAATCCTGACTAGTCTTGCCTACACACCATCAGTCCAAAATCCGACCGTCCCAAACGCCGTGACGTAAAACACTCAGACGAGTCGAGAAAAATTAAGTTCAATGCTTCTGAGCATGCGTCGACTTGATTCTGAGCATACGTGGGTTTTTTCTCCGATGGAGTTCCACACAGACGATCGGAATTTGCTATCGTTTTTTTTTCCCAACGGATAAATTTAAAACATGTTCCATTTTTTCTCACCGATGGAAAAAAGACAGATGGGGCCCATACACGATCGGTTTGTCCCATGAGAAAAGTTCATCGGACTGTTTTCATCGGTAAAACCGATCATGTGTACACCGCATTAGAGAATTATCACAGGAACAGGTATCCCAGTTGAAGGATTTTTTTTAGTTCTTGCTCTGCTGACAATGGTGACCAGGACATACACTTTAAAGCCACATATGCAAATTCTTGCACATTCCCTATTATGAGAGTAGCAAACCCCCAGACCCACATATACTCACCGTCACTGTACTACCTCTGTTGCTCTACTCATGCTTTGGTGCACCTGCAAAATACAAAAATACAGGTGTTTTGGGGTATGGGGGAGAATGTGACGTCCTCCCATTATGCACCACTCAGGCCTGAGTGCCCAATCTCCAAACATGATCAACCTTGTGTAAGCTTCAATATGGAGTTTACACAATGTATAGACTGTGGAGGAATAGAGCAGTGTGAGTGTGTGAGGAAGGTAAGTGAATTAGGATGTGGGCTTTAGGGTACCACTTTTCTGGTGGAATGGCCTTTTGCCAAATTCATAAAAGCTGTGTGCCAATTGGGTACAAGTACCAACACATGTGCCAGATTTAGGTAATTACTATTACTACAACTTTTAGAATCTGTCACTAATGTTGTGACAGATTGTAAAGGAGTACTGTCAGTTAACAGATAAGCAAAGTGACAGTAATTAAGACCAACTATGATTTGGCGCACAGAGAGATGCCAGTGTTTAGAGTTTGGTAAATGCCCTGAGAAGCTGTTAATGACATGACAGTTTCCCACACAGACTTGTGGCCCATAGGACACCGGTGGACACTGGCTTTCTAGCAAACGATGACCCATCCCTGGTCCCATTTAGAGGTAAGATGAGATATTTCCCAGCCAGCAGCTGAGGTAAACAAAGGGATGTGATGCTGGTGACATCATTGTCTAAGTATGGCTATGTAAAGACATAGTAATGGCCATATGTGGACAGTGATGTCACCAGCATCTCTGCCCCTATGTTAACTTTCAGCAGTTGGATGGGGAATCTTCCAGCTGATGGGTGAATGGTGATGAGTCATACATTAACTGCACATCCAACAGTATCCTAGCTAACAAAGGCTGAATATGCACTGAGGGTGGTGTGTCCGCAGTATGGACACTTCAGCCTCAGTGCCACCTCCCTTCATGCAAGAGATTCATCTTCCTGGTCCTGACCAGTGGCGGTGCTTCCATAGTGGAAGCAGGAGTGCCACCCCCTCTCTCTTGTACCCATCAATGTCCAATAAATAGATTCATGCATTGCATGAATCTATCTATTTTCGCCGCTGCCACCCACTATTCAGGTGTCTGGCCCCCTGTTGAGCGCCGGCCATCTGAATAACAGCGGTGGGTGTGTTTTGGAAGTGCCTGATTAGAGTCATAGGCTCTAATAGGCTTCCTGATTAGAGCCTGTGGGCTCTAATCGGCTTCCAAATGGTTAAACAGAGGGCGCACGGCTGTGCATTCCCTGTTTAAATAGTTCTGTGTTAGGGAATCGCTTCCCTAACACTGACCCGCCTCTCAGCCAATCAGGTGCACCGGGTCTGGTTACCGGTCACCTGACTGGCTGAAGCGGCAGGCGAGCAGAGATGACATCGAGGGAGTGTGGAGGAGGACGGCTGACCCGAGAAAGGTAAGTGCCGGGCGGGGGGGGGGGCAAACTGGCTGCATTTGAAGGGGCAAAGTGGCGGTATTTAAGGGGCGAACTGGCGGTATTTAGGGGCGAACTGGTGGTATTTAAGGGGGCAAACTGGTGGTATTTGAGGGGGCAAACTGGCGGCATTTGAGGGGGCAAACTGGCGGCATTTGAGGGGGCAAACTTGCAGTATTTGAGGGGGCAAACTGGTGGTATTTGAGGGGGCAAACTGGCGGTATTTGAGGGGGCAAACTGGCGGCATTTGAGGGGGCAAACTGGCGGTATTTGAGGGGGCAAACTGGCGGCATTTGATGGGGCAAACTGGCGGCAATTGATGGGCACAGTGGCTGCATTTGATGGCACTGTGTCGACAATTGATGGGCACAGTGTCTGCGTTTGATGGCACTGTGGCGACAATTGATGGGCACAGTGGCTGCGTTTGATGGCACTGTGGCGACAATTGATGGGCACAGTAGCTGCAATTGATGTTTTTTTTTTTTTTTTCAGTTTGTTTGCGGCCCCCCAAAAATTTTGAGCACCAGCCGCCACTGGTCCTGACAGGTAGATCAATCTGTTGCCTTTCCTAAGATGTTACATTTTACACCTGTATTTAGGGTGTAACATGTTATATATGTTACTGATGAGTGCTCTAGGTAGTTAATTGATGCTTCTTGTCAATCAACTGCCTGTCCGTATGATGCAAGGCTTTGCAGGCTCCCAATATTTTTTTTTTTACAAAGGTGAATTTATCATTTAATGGGCAATTAATTGTTGTATTAAGCATGTTAATATAACAGTCACTTTCCTTATGAAAACTTGGTTTTCTTTTATCATTATTATTAGTATTACTCTATTTAGTGCTTAGTACACTAATCATGTGGCCAAGAACATATATATATTCTGATTTAGACAGTCGTAGTGAAATGTATGGTCCCTCTGCACCAGACACATCATACTCACTCCAGGACTAATAAAGACAGTTAAAGGAAATCAATAGTATTTTAAGTATTTCTTTTAAATGTACGCATAAATGTGATCAGCTTATTTCAGGAACAAAGCAGCATTTATTTTTCAGCAATATCAGACATTGCCCGAAGAAGAGGTCAGCATGCATTGAAAGCTTGCACAACAATTTATCTGTTAGAAAGTAAATAGTATTATCTTAAATCCAAACTTCTACTTTTCAACACTGAACTATTATTAACTTTTTATTTCAAACTAATAGAATAGGGCACTCTATGGGTAGTAACGTTCAATAAAATATTTTATTTTCAAAGGAATAGCTAGAATAAATTCAGCAAGAAAAACAAAATAAAATAAATATTTAGCACTTCAGGTCCACTAATATCTTCAAACATATTCACCCAAAAAGAATTACCCAGTATGTATTCAACAAACATTTTCCTTTATTGAAAATAAATCATACCAAACACAAGCATACATTTGTAAACTAAAAACACTGCAGGTTTTTTATGATTCTCAAAAATAAATGTATGCCCTATCCACACGAAGCACATCCCTACATCTTTCCCAACTGTTGGTACAAAGTTAAGACCACATATTACCCTAATTCATGTAAACAATATTTTTTAGATACGTTGGAAGTGACCATGGCATTTTTTCAGGACTGCTGATAAGGGGTACCACCAGTCCTCATGTACAGGGCCCAGCCCCTATCAGTTCAACAGTGGGGCCTGGGCAGCATGGGAAAGAGGATGTTGACAGAGAGTGTGATCGGTGCAGCGGGTGGTGTAAGTTAATGGAACCAATCCTCCTGCAGCAACTGCAAGCCGGTGGGAGGGACTGTTGCGGGCAGTGGCGGAATTTTCATGGTCGCAGCAGTCGCAGTTGCGACTGGGCCCTGTAGTTCTGCCAAGTCCCGGGGGCCCGCCACCCGCCCGTCACGGCGTTGCTGGCAGGGGAGGACTGACCATTCAGTCAGATTATAGCTGCCCCGCCTCTTCACTGCCCCCTCAGCCAATAGGTACATGCTGTACACGCCCCCTTCCACAGCACGGCTTTTTTGACCCAAGAGCAGGAGATGAGGAGAGGAGAGGGAGGCGGGGACACAGCCTGCAGTGTGGGACGGACTGCTGCCTGATAAGGTAAACTGGCTGGCTGAGCTTTACGTAATGGATTCTTGTCGATGGATTAGCCTGGTGAGCAGTGAGGGAGAGGATGTGTTACCTCTAGTAGAGCTCCTCCTGTCTCTGAGGCTAGTAGATCGATTTTGTGTGTGAGAAGAGCACTGCTGCTGGAGGAAGAACATGAATGTCTCCCCCAATCTCTACTAACTACATCTCCCTACTCATTAGCTGCCCACCACTAAACAAGCACACTCCCCTCCTCTCCTGTATTACCAACTAATGTGTCTGTGAGCTGCTGGGGCACTACAAGTCCCAGCATGCCAGGAGATGGGGGCAGCAGTGTGTTCAATCTGGCTGATTTTTGGGTAAAAAATGCTGGTGTGTGACTGTGTCTATGTGTATATACTGTGTGTGTATGTATAGTGTGTGTATATACTGTATGTACTGTATAGTGTGTGTATATACTGTATGTATAGGGGTCTGTACTAAGGGGGGCTGTGTAATACACCATGGGTCTGCACTAAGGGGGTGTTTATTTACTGCGGGGGTCTGCACCAAGTGGGGTGTCTATACTGCAGGGTTCTGTACTAAGGGGGGCTGTGTAATACACTGTGGGTCTGCACTAAGAGGGTGTCTATGCTGTGGGGGTCTGCACTAAGAGGGTGTCTATACTGCGGGGGTCTGCACTAAGAGGGTGTCTATACTGCGGGGGTCTGCACTAAGAGGGTGTCTATACTGAGGGGGTCTGCACTAAGGGGGTGCCTATACTGCGGGGGTCTGCACTAAGAGGGTGTCCACCCGCAGTAAAGTATAGACAAAGATAAAGTATCAAAATCATGCTTTTCGGGGGGGGGGCCCTTCATGATTTCTTGCACCGGGGCCCTGAAGTTTCTAGTTACGCCTCTGGTTGCGGGCACACAGGCATATCTTCAGGATGGCAATTGAGGGTAAGGGCGATAAATATATCATATTTACAGGCCCCTTCCTTTCTTAAATGAATACAGTGAGTAATCAGTACTGATCACTCACTGTGTGCATTCATACAATGGGGCAAAAAAGTATTTAGTCAGCCACCAATTGTGCAAGTTCTCCCACTTAAAAAGATGAGAGAGGCCTGTAATTGTCATCATAGGTATACCTCAACTATGAGAGACAAAATGTGGAAACAAATCCAGACGATCACATTGTCTGATTTGGAAAGAATATCTTTGCAAATTATGGTGGAAAATAAGTATTTGGTCACCTACAAACAAGCAAGATTTATGGCTCTCACAGACCTGTATCTTCTTCTTTAAGAGGCTGGCCTGTCCTCCACTCATTACCTGTATTAATGGCACCTGTTTGAACTTGTTATCAGTATAAAAGACACCTGTCCACAACCTCAAACAGTCACACTCCAAACTCCACTCTGGTGAAGACCAAAGAGCTGTCCAAGGACCCCAGAAACAAAATTGTAGACCTGCACCAGGCTGGGAAGATTGAATCTGCAATAGGCAAGCAGCTTGGTGTGAAGAAATCAACTGTGGGAGCAATAATTAGAAAATGGAAGACATACAAGACCACTGATAATCTCCCTCTATCTGGGGCTCCACGCAAGATCTCACCCCGTGGGGTCAAAATGATCACAAGAACGGTGAGCAAAAATCGCAGAACCACACGCGAGGACCTAGTGAATGACCTGCAGAGAGCTGGGACCAACGTAACAAAGGCTACCATCAGTAAGACACTACGCCGCCAGGGACTCAGATCCTGCAGTGCCAGATGTGTCCCCCTGCTTAAGCCAGTACATGTCCGGGCCCGTCTGAGGTTTGCTAGAGAGCATTTGGATGATCCAGAAGAGGATTGGGAGAATGTCATATGGTCAGATGACACCAAAATAGAACTGTTTGGTAGAAACACAACTCGTCGTGTTTGGAGGAGAGAGAATGCTGGGTTGCAACCAAAGAACACCATACCTACTGTGAAGCATGGGGGTGGCAACATCATGCTTTGGGGCTGTTTCTCTGCAAAGGGAACGAGACGACTGATCTGTGCACATGAAAGAATGAATGGGGCCATGTATCGTGAGATTTTGAGTGCAAACCTCCTCCCATCAGCAAGGGCATTGAAGATGAAATGTGGCTGGGTCTTTCAGCATGACAATGATCCCAAACACACCGCCCGGGCAACGAAGGCGTGGCATCGTAAGAAGCATTTCAAGGTCCTGGAGTGGCCTAGCCAGTCTCCAGATCTCAACCCCATAGAAAACCTTTGGAGGGAGTTGAAAGTCCGTGTTGTCCAGCGACAGCCCCAAAACATCACTGCTCTAGAGGAGATCTGCATGGAGGAATGGGCCAACATACCAGCAACAGTGTGTGACAACCTTGTGAAGACTTACAGAACAAAACGTTTGATCTCTGTCATTGCCAACAAAGGATATATAACAAAGTATTGAGATGAACTTTTGATATTGACCAAATACTTATTTTCCACCATAAATTGCAAATAAATGCTTTCCAAATCAGACAATGTGATTGTCTGGATTTGCTTCCACATTTTTTTCTCTCATAGTTGTGGTTTACCTATGATGACAATTACAGGCCTCTCTTGTCTTTTTAAGTGGGAGAACTTGCACAATTGGTGGCTGACTAAATACTTTTTTGCCCCACTGTAACTGAAGCATAGTTAACAGTGTTTACTAGGCTTCCATTTTTTAATGAACAGGTGCCTCTGTATAGAGCACCTCCTGTTTTTTTTCTGCAGTGCATCTGAGGCTGCAGAGAATGGTTTGGGGATCTATGTCCTCAATAGCTTTCTCTGTCCCAAAGTGAGACATCAGGGGTCTGTTTAGACCCCTGATATCTCAACAACAACAAACCAACAGGTATGTGAAAAAATAAAAATAAATATTAAAACTAATTGTAAAAAAAATATTTTAAATTGTAAAAATAATTTATAAAAAATTCAAAAAATACATTTGTGTACGATTCCCAAGACCTCATTCACAGACAGAGTGATATAGATGAGATATTTACTATTTACTTTACAGTTTTATCTTTTAGGTTTAGCAGGAATTTTGGAAGTTATGTTGTGTTTGTGTCTGAAAATAATGATTTTAGTGTATTTTTTGCAAAAAATATAATTTTGCTTTTGGGGGGGAGCCTGTCAGGTAGGTCATGTGATTTTTTTCTAACAGCAGCATTGCATCTTCTACAACCCCTGGCAAAAAATATGGAATCACCACTCTTGGAAATTGTTCATTCAATTGTTTGTGTAGAAAAAAAAAACTAATCACAGACATGCCTCAAAACTATTTTCATTTAACATTCCAACCTTCTGGCTTTAAAAAACACTTAGCAAAATAAAAAAAAGAAAGAAAACTGTAGTCAGTTGCAACTGTTTTACAGATCAAGCAGAGGAAAAAAAATATAGAATCACTAAATTCTGAGGAAAATATTATGGAATCACCATGTTCTTTGCAGTTCTAAAACAAAAGTTCTGAAAAATGACATTATCATCCCCAAACATCCTTTCAATTGATGGAATAAGAAAAATGTCAAAAATCTCAATATAAACATGGGCATTTATTGAAGATTTAATGACTGTCATCTCCACATACCTTTACCTTGATGATGAGACATAATTTTTTAGGATGTAATCTGATACAGATGTTTGTTTAAGGAACTGCAAAGTGCATGGTGATTCCAAAATATTTTCCTCAGAATTGAGTGATTCCATACTATTGCTTTATCTGCAAAAACTGTTGCAACTGACTACAGTTTTCTTTTTTCTTTTTTAAAATGTTTCTTAAAGCCAGAAGGAATGTTAAATATAAATAGTTCTGTAATTAGTTTTTTTTTTTATATTTAAATATTTTCCAAGAGTGGTGATTCCATACTTTTTTCCAGGGGTTGTACAAGCTGCCTTGGTGATTTACCACTAATACTCCTCAATAATGTTGCATTCTGTGAAGCTTCCAACCAATCACCTGATCAATAAGTAATATAAGAAGGGAGCTCAGGTCAACTGAAGTTGGCTCTATGCCTGGCTGTGTGCACATCAAAGGCCTCATTCTGGTACTAATTCAAGTCCTAATTGCACTCGAAGCAGAAGCCAGCGGAAGTTTGTCTCTTCAACCAGTAGTTCTATCCACCAGCTATCCTAGGCTTGAAAAGATCCTGCAAAAACATCCTGTAAAAAGATTAGTCTATAAAACGAGTACAGTACAATACATTTTTAAAGTGTACCTATAGTCAAAATGTAAAATCATACGTTTATTTCCACATTGTATTTCAGTTATTTCTAGCCTACTCCTAATAACCCATATCACCTTGAAATTTATAAACGTACCTTGTGAAGATCCTCAAATTTTCTTCCTTGAATTCTGTGACACATATTCACTATACCCTGTGAGTAGGCACTGCCGGGTCACACACAGGGGCGGATCCAGAGTCTTTTCTCGGGAGGGGCACTGCCAAAAAATATGTTTTTTTTTGTGGGAAATTTATCGGGGAAATGGCTGGTGTCGGCGCTTCAATCATCCCGGCACCATGGTTGTTATGGTGTAAGGATGATTGAAGCGCATTATTTCTATTATTACATTGTAATATAAAATGAAATAGTTCAATGCAGAATCAGTGGGAGCCCCGAGTGTGTCACTTGCCACCGTCGCCTGCAATTAGTGGGAGCCCTGAACGTGTCACTTGCCACACGTTGCGGATTGTCACTTGCCACGTCACCTGCCACATCTTGTGGATTGTCACTTGCCACACCTTGTGGATTGTCACTTGCCACATCACCTGCCACACCTTGCGGATTGTCACTTGCCACATCACCTGCCACACCTTGCTGATTGTCACTTGCCTGCCACCAGATGCAGATTGTCATTTGCCACGTCACCTGACACAATTTGCGGATTGTCACTTGCCACGTTGCCTGCCACACCTTGCCGATTGTCACTAACTTGCCTGCTAAGGTGTAGTTTTGGTTGTCTCTTGCTGTGTCCCAGACTCCCAGAGTCAGGCAGCAGAGAGATAATGTAATCTCTCTGCTGCCTGCACAGTGAGGGCGGAAGTCACTGCAGGATAGTGATGAGCCGAACACCCCCGGGTTCGGTTCGCACCAGAACCCGCGAACGGACCGAAAGTTCGAACGAACATTAGAACCCTATTAAATACAATGGATGCGAACGTTCGAATTCTAAAGTGCTAATTATAACAACTATTATGCATGTTATTGTCCTAAAAAGGGTTTGGGAACCCGGGTTCTGCACCAGGGGACATGTATCAATGCAAAAAGAAGTTTTAAAAACGGTCGTTTTTCGGGAGCAGTCATTTTAATGATGCATAAAGTGAAAAAAAAAAAGTCAAATATTCCTTTAAATATCGTACCTGGGGGGTGTCTAAAGTATGCCTGTGAAGTGCCACGTGTTTCCCGTGTTTAGAACTGTCCCTGCACAAAATGACACTTCTAAAGGAAAAAAAAGCCATTTAAAACTGCTTGCGGCTTTAATGTAATGTCTGGTCCCGGTAATATGGATGAAATTCTTTAAGAAAAATGGCATAGCTACCCCATGACCCCCCCCCTACCCCAGCCCATTACCAGCCCCTTTGGGTCTTGTATGGATATTAAGGGGAACCCCGCACATAAAATAAAAAAGGCCCTATATACTCTGAACAGCCCTATACAGGCGGTGCATACAAGACAGGGACTGTAGGTTTGTTCTTATGTAGAGTCTGTTTGTAATTTTGAACAGGTACATTGTTGAAGTGTAGCTCCAGACCAAAAATCTATTTTTAAACTTTTTGGAAAACATAGGTAAGGGTTATCACCCCTGTAACATTTGTTTTGCTGTCTGTGCCCCTGTTCAGAACATTTCACCTCACTTTCCGTCCCAATGACAACTGTTTTTGAAATGTGGTGTTTTTCTTGAAACAAGGATTGCTGATAAAGCATCAGTACAGAGGAGACACCTTTCTCCCATATTTATTCTTACAGGAGAGAATTTTCCTTCCTAGTGGTAGATTTCCTCTCACTTCCTGTTGTCTTCTTGCGTTTGCAAGTAGGAGTCGTTTGTAAGTTGGATGTTTGAAAGTAGGGACCTGCCGTATATACTCTGCAGAAATAGGCCCCTTAGTTGTTGGTGTTGGCACAACACTGTAAGCACTCACAGTTACTCTTGGTTGGTGCTGGAACGCCCTGCTGTCAACTATTATATCAGGAATTTTAATTACATATAATTGTTGAACAGTGGTAGTAAAAATTGCGCCTTTGATGGTGGTGCTGGTGCCACAACACTGTAAGCCCTGACAGTTACTCTTGGTGGGTGCAGCAATGGGCCCTGCTGTGAATTATTAGATCAAGAATTGTAATTACATGCCCCTGTTGAACAGGGGCTGAAAAATTGGGCCTTAGGCACTGGTGGCACAACACTGCAACCCCTCACAGCAACTGTACTTGGAGCACAGCAATGAGCCCTGTTGCAAAGTATTGCTTCAAAAATTGTAATGACACGCCCCTGTTAAACAGGGGCTGAAAAATTGGGCCTTAGGCACTGGTGGCACAACACTGCAACTCCTCACAGATACTGTACTTGGAGCACACCAATGAGCCCTGTTGCAAAGTATTGCTTCAAAAATTGTAATGACACGCCCCTGTTAAACAGGGGCTGAAAAATTGGGCCTTAGGCACTGGTGCCACAACACTGCAACTCCTCACAGATACTGTACTTGGAGCACAGCAATGAGCCCTGTTGCAAAGTATTGCTTCAAAAATTGTAATTACACGCCCCTGTTAAACAGGGGCTGAAAAATTGGGCGTTAGGCACTGGTGGCACAACACTGCAACTCCTCACAGATACTGTACTTGGAGCACAGCAATGAGCCCTGTTGCAAAGTATTGCTTCAAAAATTGTAATTACACGCCCCTGTTAAACAGGGGCTGAAAAATTGGGCGTTAGGCACTGGTGGCGGCACCCATAAACAAAAATGATCTTACAAGCTATCATCATCAATCGTATCATTGAGGACTCGGAGGAGGAGGATAGCCAGTCAACATAACAGCACAGGCACTCAGCATCAGCATCAGTCTTGAAGGGATGTGACATGTTAAAATCAATTAGTCTGTTATATCAGCATCAGGTGTGTGGTAGCTGGTGGTGATCCAAGACTGGTTCATCTTGATGAAAGTCAGTCGATCAACCGAGTCGGTGGACAGGCGCACCCTGTGATCCGTGACAAATCCTCCAGCAGCACTGAATGTGCGTTCCGAAAGAACGCTGGATGCAGGACAGGCCAGTAGCTCAATTGCATACTGTGCAAGCTCTGGCCAGTGATCCATCCTCAAGACCCAGTAAGCCAGAGGATTTTCGGTGGGGAAGGTGTCCAAGTCTGACCTTGCCCCTAGATATTCCTGCACCATGTTTATCAGACGCTGGCGATGGTTGCTGGAACCGATCATACTTTGGGGCTGCGGACTAAAGAATTGTCTGAACGCATCGGTCAGACGGCCACCTTCCCCACCGCTCCTTCTTTGACTGGCCGAAGCCTCAGCAACTCGTTGTCCAGGACCAGGAGTTTGCAACCTCCCAGTCTCTGGGAACGCGTTGCACAGACCTTTCTGCAAGGCCTCCCGGAGTTGTCTCATCCTCTGCTCCCTCTGCGACGGTAACATAAGGTCCGCAACCTTACCCTTGTACCGTGGATCAAGGAGAGTGGCCAGCCAGTAATGGTCCCTCTCCTTGATCCGAAGAATACGAGGATCCTTCCGCAGACTTTGCAGGATCAGGGAGGCCATGCAGCGTAGGTTTGCTGAGGCATTCGCTCCGGAGTCCTCTGGGTCACTAAGGACGACATGATCCGCAGCCACCTCCTCCCAGCCACGTACAAGTCCACTGGTTTCTTGGGACTGTAAATCATCCCTAAAAGACTGCTGCTGATGATGCTGAGTGCCAGCCTCCACCTCCATGCTGACACAATCCTCCTCCTCCTCCTCCTCCTCCTCCTCCTCCTCCTCTTCCTGTGCGATGGGTGGGACAGAAGGAACACTGTCTGGGTAAAGGGGGCCTTGAGAGGCAAGGAAGTCCTCCTCTTCCTGCCTCTGTTCTGCCTCAAGTGCCCTGTCCATTATTCCACGCAGCGTGTGCTCCAACAGGTGGACAAGAGGTACAGTGTCACTGATGCATGCACTGTCACTGCTCACCATCCTCGTGGCCTCCTCAAATGGTGCCAGGACAGTGCATGCATCCCTGATCATGCCCCACTGGCGTGGAGAAAAAAACCAAGCTCCCCTGACCCTGTCCTGGTGCCGTAGTCGCACAGGTACTCATTGATGGCCCTCTGCTGCGTGTGCAGCCGCTGCAGCATGGCCAACGTTGAGTTCCACCTGGTGGGCATGTCACATATAAGGCGGTTCTTGGGCAGGTTCAACTCCTTTTGCAGCTCAGCCAGGCGAGCACTGGCATTATAAGATCTGCGGAAATGCACACAGACTTTCCTGGCCTGCCTCAGGACATCCTGTAAGCCCGGGTACCTGCCCAAGAAGCGCTGCACCACCAGGTTAAGGACGTGAGCCACACAGGGCACATGGGTCAGTTGTCCCTGTCGGAGGGCGGAGAGGAGGTTGGTGCCATTGTCGCAAACCACCATTCCTGGCTTAAGCTGGCGTGGCGTCAACCACCTCTCGGCCTGGCCCTGCAGAGCAGACAGGACCTCTGCCCCAGTGTGGCTTCTGTCCCCCAAACACACCAGCGCAAGCACGGCATGGCATCTTTTTGCCTGCGTACTTGCGTAGCCCCGTGAACGGCTACGGAGCACCGCTGGTTCATAGGACAAACCACAGGAAGAGGCCATGGAGGAAGAAGAAGAGGAGGGGGTGGAGGAGAGAGGTGTGTCACAACCAGTAGTAGCATTTTGGAGGCGTGGCGATGGGACAACCTCCAACACTACTGCACCTTGTCCTGAATCCTTCCCAGCTGCCAAAAGAGTGACCCAATGGGCCGTGAAAGAAAGGTAACGTCCCTGTCCATGCCTGCTGGACCATGAGTCAGCGGTAATATGCACCTTACCGCTGACCGCCCTGTCCAGCGAGGCCAAGACATTGCCTTCCACATGCCGGTAGAGAGCCGGAATAGCCTTCCGTGAGAAAAAGTGGCGTTTGGGAACCTGCCACTGAGGAACTGCACATTGCACAAACTCACGGAAGGGGGCCGAGTCTACCAACTGAAAAGGCAGCAGTTGAAGCGCTAGCAATTTAGCCAAGCTAGCATTCAACCGCTGGGCATGTGGATGGCTGGGAGTGAACTTCTTTCGACGGTCCAGCAGCTGGGGCAGGGAAATTTGCCTGCTAGAATCGGACGTCGGTGTACTGCTAGCAGAGTGGGCGCAAGTACTTGGCTGTGACACACCTAATTCTACACCTTCATTCCTCTCAGTGCATGTTTCAGAGAGGACTGAAGTTATAGTGGGGTTGGAGATCCCAGCTGATGCGGTGCAAGGAGAGGTCCGCTTTGTTCTTTGGGGTGGGTCTTTGAGGTAGGCTTGCCAACGAGCTGCATGGCAGGTCAACATATGTCTGGTCAGGCATGTGGTACCCAAGCGGCTGATGTTTTGGCCACGCGATATACGCTTGAGACATATGTTGCAAACAGCAGCTGTGCGATCTGATGCACTAGCCTCAAAAAAGGCCCACACCAAAGAACTTTTTGAATGACGGGCAGAGGCAGCGCCCTGCACAGGCGGAGCTCTGCGGTGTGATTCCGTCAGTGTACTGCCCTTACGCTGGCCACCAAAGGGCATCCTGCCTCGTTGGAGATGTGCCTCCTCCTCATCCTCCTCCTCCTCCTCTCTCCTATTAGGCACCCACGTGGAGTCAGTGACCTCATCATCCCCTCCCTCCTCATCACTGGAGCCAATCTGGCAGTATGCTGCAGCTGCTGGAACATGACTGCCAGATTGGTGTCCTTCTTGAGCATCCCCTCTGTCTGCTCTCACGCTACTGCCTTCCTCTAGCTGGGTTTCATCATCAGACCCTTCGAAACGCTGGGCATCCTCCTGGAGCATGTACCCAACACTGTGCTGAAACAGTTCGGGGGACTCCTCAGGAGGAGGACATGGTGGGTCTAGGGAAGGAGTGACTGATGATTTGTCTGACATTGATACCAGGGAAGACGACGCTTTGGCAGCTGCTTTTCCAGTACCCTGAGCCTGGGTGAGAGAGGATGAGGAGGAGGAGGAGGGCTTGGTCATCCACTCTACCAAGTCTTCGGCATGATGTGGCTCAACATGTCCAGCTGCCGAAAAGAAGGACAAGCGTGTCCCATGGCCATGTGCTGATGACAATGCACCGCGTCCACGACCAGCACTGTTGCCCCCAGACACAGAGCCTGCTTGCCCTCTTTTATTGCCTCCTGACTGTCTGCCTCTCCTTGTTTGCCTTCCAGACATTCTAATAGATGGCCTGCAGGGAGATGGGAAAAAAGCAATAAGGGCTACCTTCAGGTGTCCTTCTCTGTCCCTTGAAACAAGGACTTGCAGAGTGAAATAAACTGACACTCTCCCTACCTACAGTTTTCTGTCCCTAGAATAAATGTTTTTTTTAATCACAATATAGCACAAGGACAATTCAGTCACTGTCCTTCCAGGTCCCTGGAAACAAGGACTTGCAGAGTGAAATAAACTGACACTCTCCCTACCTACAGTTTTCTGTCCCTAGAATAAATGTTTTTTTTAAGCACAATATAGCACAAGGACAATTCACTCACTGTCCTTACAGGTCCCTGGAAACAAGGACTTGCAGAGTGAAAGAAAAAAAACACTCTCCCTACCTACAGTTTTCTGTCCGTAGAAAAAATGTTTTTTTTAATCACAATATAACACAAGGACAATTCACTCACTGTCCTTCCAGGTCCCTGGAAACAAGGACTTGCAGAGTGAAATAAACTGACACTCTCCCTACCTACAGTTTTCTGTCCCTAGAATAAATGTTTTTTTTAATCACAATATAGCACAAGGACAATTCAGTCACTGTCCTTCCAGGTCCCTGGAAACAAGGACTTGCAGAGTGAAATAAACTGACACTCTCCCTACCTACAGTTTTCTGTCCCTAGAATAAATGTTTTTTTTAATCACAATATAGCACAAGGACAATTCAGTCACTGTCCTTCCAGGTCCCTGGAAACAAGGACTTGCAGAGTGAAATAAACTGACACTCTCCCTACCTACAGTTTTCTGTCCCTAGAATAAATGTTTTTTTTAATCACAATATAGCACAAGGACAATTCAGTCACTGTCCTTCCAGGTCCCTGGAAACAAGGACTTGCAGAGTGAAATAAACTGACACTCTCCCTACCTACAGTTTTCTGTCCCTAGAATAAATGTTTTTTTTAAGCACAATATAGCACAAGGACAATTCACTCACTGTCCTTACAGGTCCCTGGAAACAAGGACTTGCAGAGTGAAAGAAAAAAAACACTCTCCCTACCTACAGTTTTCTGTCCCTAGAAAAAATGTTTTTTTTAATCACAATATAACACAAGGACAATTCACTCACTGTCCTTCCAGGTCCCTGGAAACAAGGACTTGCAGAGTGAAATAAACTGACACTCTCCCTACCTACAGTTTTCTGTCCCTAGAATAAATGTTTTTTTTAAGCACAATATAGCACAAGGACAATTCACTCACTGTCCTTACAGGTCCCTGGAAACAAGGACTTGCAGAGTGAAAGAAAAAAAACACTCTCCCTACCTACAGTTTTCTGTCCCTAGAAAAAATGTTTTTTTTAATCACAATATAACACAAGGACAATTCACTCACTGTCCTTCCAGGTCCCTGGAAACAAGGACTTGCAGAGTGAAATAAACTGACACTCTCCCTACCTACAGTTTTCTGTCCCTAGAATAAATGTTTTTTTTAATCACAATATAGCACAAGGACAATTCAGTCACTGTCCTTCCAGGTCCCTGGAAACAAGGACTTGCAGAGTGAAATAAACTGACACTCTCCCTACCTACAGTTTTCTGTCCCTAGAATAAATGTTTTTTTTAATCACAATATAGCACAAGGACAATTCAGTCACTGTCCTTCCAGGTCCCTGGAAACAAGGACTTGCAGAGTGAAATAAACTGACACTCTCCCTACCTACAGTTTTCTGTCCCTAGAATAAATGTTTTTTTTAATCACAATATAGCACAAGGACAATTCAGTCACTGTCCTTCCAGGTCCCTGGAAACAAGGACTTGCAGAGTGAAATAAACTGACACTCTCCCTACCTACAGTTTTCTGTCCCTAGAATAAATGTTTTTTTTAATCACAATATAGCACAAGGACAATTCAGTCACTGTCCTTCCAGGTCCCTGGAAACAAGGACTTGCAGAGTGAAATAAACTGACACTCTCCCTACCTACAGTTTTCTGTCCCTAGAATAAATGTTTTTTTTAATCACAATATAGCACAAGGACAATTCAGTCACTGTCCTTCCAGGTCCCTGGAAACAAGGACTTGCAGAGTGAAATAAACTGACACTCTCCCTACCTACAGTTTTCTGTCCCTAGAATAAATGTTTTTTTTAATCACAA
Source organism: Rana muscosa (assembly GCA_029206835.1). Lineage (NCBI taxonomy): Eukaryota > Metazoa > Chordata > Amphibia > Anura > Ranidae > Rana > Rana muscosa. The sequence goes on along the minus strand of CM055116.1, from coordinate 927,584,023 downwards.
TATAGCACAAGGACAATTCAGTCACTGTCCTTCCAGGTCCCTGGAAACAAGGACTTGCAGAGTGAAATAAACTGACACTCTCCCTACCTACAGTTTTCTGTCCCTAGAATAAATGTTTTTTTTAAGCACAATATAGCACAAGGACAATTCACTCACTGTCCTTACAGGTCCCTGGAAACAAGGACTTGCAGAGTGAAAGAAAAAAAACACTCTCCCTACCTACAGTTTTCTGTCCCTAGAAAAAATGTTTTTTTTAATCACAATATAACACAAGGACAATTCACTCACTGTCCTTCCAGGTCCCTGGAAACAAGGACTTGCAGAGTGAAATAAACTGACACTCTCCCTACCTACAGTTTTCTGTCCCTAGAATAAATGTTTTTTTTAAGCACAATATAGCACAAGGACAATTCACTCACTGTCCTTACAGGTCCCTGGAAACAAGGACTTGCAGAGTGAAAGAAAAAAAACACTCTCCCTACCTACAGTTTTCTGTCCCTAGAAAAAATGTTTTTTTTAATCACAATATAACACAAGGACAATTCACTCACTGTCCTTCCAGGTCCCTGGAAACAAGGACTTGCAGAGTGAAATAAACTGACACTCTCCCTACCTACAGTTTTCTGTCCCTAGAATAAATGTTTTTTTTAATCACAATATAGCACAAGGACAATTCAGTCACTGTCCTTCCAGGTCCCTGGAAACAAGGACTTGCAGAGTGAAATAAACTGACACTCTCCCTACCTACAGTTTTCTGTCCCTAGAATAAATGTTTTTTTTAATCACAATATAGCACAAGGACAATTCAGTCACTGTCCTTCCAGGTCCCTGGAAACAAGGACTTGCAGAGTGAAATAAACTGACACTCTCCCTACCTACAGTTTTCTGTCCCTAGAATAAATGTTTTTTTTAATCACAATATAGCACAAGGACAATTCAGTCACTGTCCTTCCAGGTCCCTGGAAACAAGGACTTGCAGAGTGAAATAAACTGACACTCTCCCTACCTACAGTTTTCTGTCCCTAGAATAAATGTTTTTTTTAATCACAATATAGCACAAGGACAATTCAGTCACTGTCCTTCCAGGTCCCTGGAAACAAGGACTTGCAGAGTGAAATAAACTGACACTCTCCCTACCTACAGTTTTCTGTCCCTAGAATAAATGTTTTTTTTAAGCACAATATAGCACAAGGACAATTCACTCACTGTCCTTACAGGTCCCTGGAAACAAGGACTTGCAGAGTGAAAGAAAAAAAACACTCTCCCTACCTACAGTTTTCTGTCCCTAGAAAAAATGTTTTTTTTAATCACAATATAACACAAGGACAATTCACTCACTGTCCTTCCAGGTCCCTGGAAACAAGGACTTGCAGAGTGAAATAAACTGACACTCTCCCTACCTACAGTTTTCTGTCCCTAGAATAAATGTTTTTTTTAAGCACAATATAGCACAAGGACAATTCACTCACTGTCCTTACAGGTCCCTGGAAACAAGGACTTGCAGAGTGGAAGAAAAAAAACACTCTCCCTACCTACAGTTTTCTGTCCCTAGAAAAAATGTTTTTTTTAATCACAATATAACACAAGGACAATTCACTCACTGTCCTTCCAGGTCCCTGGAAACAAGGACTTGCAGAGTGAAATAAACTGACACTCTCCCTACCTACAGTTTTCTGTCCCTAGAATAAATGTTTTTTTTAATCACAATATAGCACAAGGACAATTCAGTCACTGTCCTTCCAGGTCCCTGGAAACAAGGACTTGCAGAGTGAAATAAACTGACACTCTCCCTACCTACAGTTTTCTGTCCCTAGAATAAATGTTTTTTTTAATCACAATATAGCACAAGGACAATTCAGTCACTGTCCTTCCAGGTCCCTGGAAACAAGGACTTGCAGAGTGAAATAAACTGACACTCTCCCTACCTACAGTTTTCTGTCCCTAGAATAAATGTTTTTTTTAAGCACAATATAGCACAAGGACAATTCACTCACTGTCCTTACAGGTCCCTGGAAACAAGGACTTGCAGAGTGAAAGAAAAAAAACACTCTCCCTACCTACAGTTTTCTGTCCCTAGAAAAAATGTTTTTTTTAATCACAATATAACACAAGGACAATTCACTCACTGTCCTTCCAGGTCCCTGGAAACAAGGACTTGCAGAGTGAAATAAACTGACACTCTCCCTACCTACAGTTTTCTGTCCCTAGAATAAATGTTTTTTTTAAGCACAATATAGCACAAGGACAATTCACTCACTGTCCTTACAGGTCCCTGGAAACAAGGACTTGCAGAGTGAAAGAAAAAAAACACTCTCCCTACCTACAGTTTTCTGTCCCTAGAAAAAATGTTTTTTTTAATCACAATATAACACAAGGACAATTCACTCACTGTCCTTCCAGGTCCCTGGAAACAAGGACTTGCAGAGTGAAATAAACTGACACTCTCCCTACCTACAGTTTTCTGTCCCTAGAATAAATGTTTTTTTTAATCACAATATAGCACAAGGACAATTCAGTCACTGTCCTTCCAGGTCCCTGGAAACAAGGACTTGCAGAGTGAAATAAACTGACACTCTCCCTACCTACAGTTTTCTGTCCCTAGAATAAATGTTTTTTTTAATCACAATATAGCACAAGGACAATTCAGTCACTGTCCTTCCAGGTCCCTGGAAACAAGGACTTGCAGAGTGAAATAAACTGACACTCTCCCTACCTACAGTTTTCTGTCCCTAGAATAAATGTTTTTTTTAATCACAATATAGCACAAGGACAATTCAGTCACTGTCCTTCCAGGTCCCTGGAAACAAGGACTTGCAGAGTGAAATAAACTGACACTCTCCCTACCTACAGTTTTCTGTCCCTAGAATAAATGTTTTTTTTAATCACAATATAGCACAAGGACAATTCAGTCACTGTCCTTCCAGGTCCCTGGAAACAAGGACTTGCAGAGTGAAATAAACTGACACTCTCCCTACCTACAGTTTTCTGTCCCTAGAATAAATGTTTTTTTTAAGCACAATATAGCACAAGGACAATTCACTCACTGTCCTTACAGGTCCCTGGAAACAAGGACTTGCAGAGTGAAAGAAAAAAAACACTCTCCCTACCTACAGTTTTCTGTCCCTAGAAAAAATGTTTTTTTTAATCACAATATAACACAAGGACAATTCACTCACTGTCCTTCCAGGTCCCTGGAAACAAGGACTTGCAGAGTGAAATAAACTGACACTCTCCCTACCTACAGTTTTCTGTCCCTAGAATAAATGTTTTTTTTAAGCACAATATAGCACAAGGACAATTCACTCACTGTCCTTACAGGTCCCTGGAAACAAGGACTTGCAGAGTGAAAGAAAAAAAACACTCTCCCTACCTACAGTTTTCTGTCCCTAGAAAAAATGTTTTTTTTAATCACAATATAACACAAGGACAATTCACTCACTGTCCTTCCAGGTCCCTGGAAACAAGGACTTGCAGAGTGAAATAAACTGACACTCTCCCTACCTACAGTTTTCTGTCCCTAGAATAAATGTTTTTTTTAATCACAATATAGCACAAGGACAATTCAGTCACTGTCCTTCCAGGTCCCTGGAAACAAGGACTTGCAGAGTGAAATAAACTGACACTCTCCCTACCTACAGTTTTCTGTCCCTAGAATAAATGTTTTTTTTAAGCACAATATAGCACAAGGACAATTCACTCACTGTCCTTCCAGGTCCCTGGAAACAAGGACTTGCAGAGTGAAAGAAACTGACACTCTCCCTACCTACAGTTTTCTGTCCCTAGAATAAATGTTTTTTTAAGCACAATATAGCACAAGGACAATTCACTCACTGTCCTTCCAGGTCCCTGGAAACAAGGACTTGCAGAGTGAAAGAAACTGACACTGTCCCTACCTACAGTTTTCTGTCCCTAGAATAAATGTTTTTTTTAAGCACACTATAGCACAAGCACAAAACACACTGACACTCTCCCTACCTATCCTTCTCTTTCCCTAAACTAAAGGAATCCAGGTTAAGCAAGAAAGAAATAACAGTCACTGTCCCTGCCTATGCTGCTCTATCCCTGCTCCGGAACACACTACACTAGGCCGCCGTGCTGGCGGCCTTTTATAGTGTGGGGCGTGTACTAAACACCCTCAGCAATAATTGGCCACAGGCATCCTGCCTGTGGCCAATCATTGCTCTCCTCGCTGCCGGCGCTGTGATTGGCCAAGCATGCGGGGTCACAGTGCATGCTTGGCCAATCACAGCGCCTGGATGACACTGCGATGGCGTAGTGCATTGTGGGCCGTTCGCGTCACTCGAATTTGGCGCGAACGGCCCAAATCGTTCGATCTTCGTCGAACGATCGAACAGCCGATGTTCGAGTCGAACGTATGTTCGACTCGAACACGAAGCTCATCCCTACTGCAGGAATGCAGGGCAGGCACCGGTGGTGAGAGATGATCTCATCTCTCTGCTCCCCCACTCCCGGCTAGCTGATTGGCCAGCTGCCACACTGAGCCTGCTCTCTCACTCTCACCTGCGCTGCCAACACACTGAGCAGCACGGTCTGCCCACGAACCGCGCCGCCCGCCCACAAACCGCGCCGCAAGCAGAGCCGCCCGCTTTCTTACCCGTCTGTGGAGCCGCATGCTATCGCACCTGCCCGAAGAGCGGCCCGACGTGACTCACTGACGTCACTCGTTGCTAGACGCCAAGCGGCCCAGGCGTTAGCAACGAGTGCAGGGAAGAGGCTCCACCCACCTCCTCCTCCGCTCCTGGTATAGTGTCAGTGCGCCGCGTAGCTACATTAGACAAGTCTCTCTCTCTGAGCCGCTGATCGGCTGATGTGAGAAACTGAGAGAGAGACTCAAAGAGGCAGCGGCAGCCGCAGAACAAGTACTGTATATACTCGAGTATAAGCCGACCCGAATATAAGCCGAGGCACCTAATTTTACCCCAAAAAACTGGGAAAACTTATTGACTCGAGTATAAGCCTAGGGTGTCCATCTGCATGCCTCACTGTGCCTCACTTTGCCTCACTGTGCCCATGCCTCACTGTGCCCATGCTTCACTGTGCCCATGACTAGATTGATGTTTAACATGGGAGTCTATGGAAGGAGTGCCCGGCTTTGAAAAATCGTTTCTCCCCGGCTGTAGGTCTCCCAGACACTAAACTTTGCACACTTGTAGAGGAGACATGGTGCTACATGTGTGCCAAGTTTGGGGTCCAGGGTACCTACGACCGGCCGGTACCAGGTCCGCAAATTCACCGGAGAAATGACCGTTTAACATTGGAGTCTATGGAAGGGGTGCCAGGCTTTAAAAAAACGGTGCTCCCCGGCCGTAGGTCTCCCAGACACCAAACTTTGCACACTTATAGAGGAGACATGGGGCTACATGTGTGCCACGTTTGGGGTCCAGGGGACCTATGGCCAGCCGGTACCGGGTCCCCAAATTTCGGAAGATCAGGCGCAAAAAAAAAAATCAGAGCAAGCAAGTGAGTGTGACAGATGGTCTCGGGGGGGGGGGGCAATTGCCCTGTTGCCCCCCCTGGATCCACCCCTGGAGTGGTCACACATTTCATAGAGCCTGTCTTCTGAACTGCAGAGGTGCTGACAGGTGTTAGTACACATCATATCTGTTTGCAGGCAGTAAGGCATCATGGGATATATAGTCCTTAGAAATTGAAAGTAAGGAAATTAAGAGAGCTGCAAAGAATGCAGGAAATCCAAGACATTGTGGAACAGGATAGCCAGCAAATAGGCAAAACTCACACCACAAAAGAAAATTTAGGCTTTTATTGGATTGGCAAAAATAACTATTGTTGGTATTGTTATTACAATGCTGATGTGTATGCGATAACTCTAGGTCTCTTTTAACAGAATATGAATAGCGATAAGCGTTTAACTCATTCCCTATACTGAAAAATGCAACTCAATGCCAAACAGAAGGGTGCTGGCTTTTTATGTTCGCAGTCCGAGTTCCCAAAAAACATCAAAATGTACAGAATTAAAATTCTATTTATTGTATGAAGGACCAGATACAACTTTAGAGTGTTCTAAATGTACACTGGACATGCATATCATTTAGAAATACAGTATCTTTAGTCCTGTGGAGACTGACATCTTAATTTATCCATGGGAATAGTAGAGTACTGTACAGTGTTAGCCATCGTTTATGCAGAGAGTTTGGAGTTTTAAAGAGTATTTCCTGTCCCATTGGAAAAAAAAAAAAAATATCGTACATGCTTTTTATGTTTTTCTATTCGCACGCCATACCTAAAAAAATGTTTTTACAAATAATTTGTAAATTTTGTGTTTATAAGTAGAAGGTGTCATGACTTATTCTAAAGCCTAGTGGGTTGCACAAAACAACTGACAGCTCCTATCAGAGCCGCTGTACTAATAATCTGACATTAGTACAGTGATCTCCCCCGCTGAGCTGTTGTGTTATGACAGGTGGATGCCCCCCCCCCCCCGCCAGAACACTCCGATCAGGGCTCTCTGCCATTGGTTGAGAGAGCTGATCGGGAGTCGGTCGGTTGTCCAGCATGCTCGTCCGACAGAAGCCGGCCAAACAGCCGACTTCTGTCAGACAGGCCGACATACAAATGTCTCCCGAAATTCAGCCTGTGTGTACCCGGCTTAAGATTATCTGGACAGTCTCTGTCCCCCTACAGAGTAAGCTATACCTCATTAACAGGGGAGGGCTGTTTCTAAATTTTTAACCCTTTGTTGTGACAGAACGTGTTCTAATCTAGTTTACCGCTGATAATGAAGAGATGCGGACACAGTACAGACAGAATTATATATATATTATTGCAGAGCCCCCTCCTAAACAGAACAAAGATGGTAGCACATATAAGGATTTTTAGGCAGGTAAAACACACATAAAAACTTCCACTTTAAGTTATGCTATGTTAATCAGGACATGTAACAAAAATAAAGTAGGTGTTATCCCAATTTGGTTGCAAAAGTAGATATATACTTTACCCGCTTCCGGACAGCCCACCGCACATTTACTGTGGCAGGGCGGCCCGGCGGCAAGAAACAACATACCTGTACGTTACTGTCTCTTACTTGGTCTGGGGCTCGCACGCGCGCCGCCCGCGACCTGCTCCCGCTGTGATTGAACACAGCTGGAGCCAATCAGCAGGTCCGGCGGACGCAATGTCTGCTGGGACCCACCGATCATTAAAAGGAGAGGGGGAACAATGGTCTGCCTATGTAAACAAGGCAGACCGCCATTCTGTCAGAGAGGAAAATAGAGATCTTGTGTTTCTGCTAAGCAGTAACACAGATCTCTCTCTCTTCCTCCAGTTAAACCATCCCCCACACAGTTAGAAAGCACTCCATAGGAGCACACTTAACCCTTTGATCACCCCTGATGTTAGCCCCTTCCCTGCCAGTGTCATTAGTACAGTGACAGTACATTTTCTTAGCACTGATCACTGTATTAGTGTCACTGGTACCCAGTGTCACTTAGTGTCCAATTTGTCCACCGCAATGTTGCAGCCCCGCTAAAAATCACTGATCGCCCGCCATTACTAGTAAAAATCAAAATAAAAATGGCATAAAAATATCCCATAGTTTGTAGATGCTATAACTTTTGCACAAATCAATCAATATACGCTTATTGGGATGTTTTTATACCTAAAATATGTAACAGAATACATATTGCCATAAATTGATGAAGAAACTTGATTTTTTTTTTATAGCAGAAAGTAAAACATTTAATTTATTTTTTCAAAATTATTGGTCTTTTTTTTTTTATAGCGCAAAAAATAATAACCGCACAGGTGATAAAATACCACCAAAAGAAAGCTCTATTTGTGGGGGTGGGGACATACATTTTGTTTGCGTACAGCATCGCACGACCGCAAAATTGTCAGTTAAAGTAACGCAGTGCCGTATCACACACAAAAAATGGCCTGGTCATGAAGGGGATGAAACCTTCCTAGGGCTGAAGTGGTTAAGAAACTAGACACACTTGAGAAGTTCTTATCTTTCAGTCAGTTACTCCAATGGCACTTCTGAACAGATTCCTGTCTGTATTACCCAACCCTTTTATAACAGCTTTTTAGCCCTGGTTCACACTGGTCAAATCGGCGATATTTGCCGCAAATTGTCGCCGCATCTGCGGCGCTGCACCGATTTCAAAAAGTAGTTTCTGTACTACTTTTTGCGATTTCGGCCGCGATTTACATTGACATCTGTGTCAGATGTCTTTGTAATTGCGGCTGAAATCGGGACTGCCAGCGAGAGTGAAATCGTGCGAGTTCAGCCGAACTCGCACGGCTTCACTCCCGCAGCCCAGTGTGAACCTGGGCTAACACTCAGAAGGAAAAACAGTTGTGTTTTTAATTTACACTTATATTCTTTTGTTTTTCCATGAAACTCTTTTCTATACATATGTAGGTTTTGGAACCATTTTAGGAACATTATGAAGCCTAAAGAAGTAATCTAAGTTATCCCTAAAGCTCGCATCTTCAATAACTTGAGAGCTATTAAGGGTATTGCTTAAACCCCAAACATTCTGCATGCAGATGGGGTAAGAGAGGTGTGAATATTCATGCTGCACAGACACATCTCTCTCGGCCTTGATGCTCTGATCTGATCCAGTGTAATACTGTAAGCTAAGCAGGCATGTTCTTTCTAGGCGTCTAAATAGAGAGCATTTTGACAAATCTGCAGTAATGTGCTATTATCAAAATCATTTGTCATCAATGCGCTTCCTGATTACTGTCTAAGCCTAACAAAAGTGGTGCCAGACATTAGGAACTTCAGCCAATTATTTTACTTTATCACATCTTCTTAACTAAAACTTTTACAGCTTTTGGCAAAAAGCATCAAGGTATCTTTTGTGTTATTATCCCTTCACTATCAACATCAGGATTTATTCCTAAAGAGTAAGGAAGATGAGGTTTCTGTTTGCTGCTACCATGAGCTCATGGTGAATCCTTCATGTTCACAGACCCAGCAAAATAATGCAAGAATTTGCCATAATAACCATAATAACCATAATGCACTCTTGGGCCTTTGAACTTCAGAGTCAGAATCAGGCAGTTGTTGCTGAAAGTCCATTCAAGAGCTGTCTTTTTTGCTGCACCTCATTGCATCCTTTGAAAACAAATGTAAAAACAGTGTGCACCCAAAACACCACAACCCCCTTGTCATGTTCCAGTATACCCAAACAAGGCAGGTGTTTTGCTACCTAATAAATTTAAGTGTATCTTCTCAGAGAAAAAAAATCATCATCCCCGGGGCAGTTTTGTGAGCAGATTGAAGCAGAAAAAAGCATGTGTTTTGTTATACTAATGTAGCGGGGGTTAACATTTAGGGGAAGTATCTGGGCGGTAGCATGGCCCAGATACACTAATTGTTAGGGATCTATGGCCAATTTGGTTCGTGGAGGATATAATGGTGTTCAGTTCCCTGCGGCCCCTGGGTGTCGCTGTCGCCTTGGGCTGGGGTTGAACCATCATTGTAGAGCCTTGCCCTTTGTGTCCTCTCGCGGCAGTAGTACGGCGGGGTGGGGAACCCGCTGTGCCTGCTGGGAGAGGGTATAAATGGGGCGGACATCTTTCGCACAAGGTCCGAGCCCCAGGCACCTTCAGCCTGGGGGCTGTGTTCTGTTCGTCCATGCCCAGGTGCCCTCGGCCTGGGAGAGAGGGAGTTCGAGTTCCATCCCAGGCACCTTAAGCCTGGGGTGAGGTACTAGCCGAGGCCTGGGGCCCAGTACCTTCGACTGGGTTCCGTATGGGAGAAGATACCTAGGGGCCCACCGAGTGAGGAGACCCCAGTCTCGGGCGAGGAGAACCAGGGAGGTGACCTGGCCTGAAGATCCAGCGCAGCATTGGCTGGTGACAGTGCAGGCCTCTGGGGACCGTCCGGGATTGATCATCTCCCTAACAGGGGTCACCATTAGAAGGTAGTTCATGTTCTATGGTCTTTGCAGAGACCCAGCTACATCAGGTCGGTGGCAGAGGCCTATCCTAAGGTCTGTGGCAGAGGCCTCATCGTTCAACCGGTCTGTGGGAGGGACCAACCTCACGGTCGGTGGCAGCGACCGTGCGCCAAAAGTTGTTGTGAACTCCTAACAGCTTCTCTGAACCCTCTCCCCACCAAGTTCGTGTTTGTATCAACCTGTCTGCTTGCAAAGAGGCATATTTATCTCTGCAGAAATAAATATAGATGTTGTACTGTCACCTGGTGTGGGCTTACTTTTCTGGGAGCAAAGTGTTCTACATTCACCTATCTACCTGTCATATTTGAAGAGGAATCTCCGGACAGGGACACAGACCCGAAGGTAAAGATCTTAGCTCAAACCTCTACACACATAAGAGGTGCAAGCTGGTGGCAGCACCTCACCCCTCTCCCTGGTCCCCCTAGACAAGTTAACCAGCCGAGAGGAAGAAGGGAGAGAGCGGATGAGGGCGCTACACGTGGGGGCTTCAAGTCCGGGATTTGTGTTCCGTGTCAATGGAGCTGAAGCTGTCAAAACTTGACTTTTACCCCCCAGAAAAGTTCAGAGGAGGTCGGCCATGTTGGTCGGCGCGCCACGAGGCACATCCTCCCTGCTCAGTTCGTGGGCGTGACGAGGAAAAGGCCCGCAAAGTGTTGCACCAAAGGGGAGGAGTCTGACCATGTGTGGAGATACCCCTGAAGACTTTGGCGCCAGTTTTTCAGTGCGCGATGGAGCAGTCAACGGTCAACATGCTTTCTACCGCATCATGGGTCCCCACTGCATCTACCACAAGGGCAACCCCCCTTGCTGTCTCCGCTATGGATACGGGGATTCGGCTCAATCCCCGGGGACGATTCACCCTGTACACATGCAAGGACATTGAGGCCCTGGGTATGATTTGTCCCGGCTGTTCGGGACTGGTGGTACAGCTGAGGCCCTTCGGTCGCTGCAAGGCCTGTGGCGAGTTCATATTTTAAGTGGAGCAACCAATAGAAAGGCCGCGAGCCTTCCACCTCAACTGCCTAACAGGCGCCACCACTCTACAAGGAGAAGTCAGAGCTTGCACAGTCATTCCCCCGCGCACTGCAGAGACTTCCGTGGAAGTCGCAAACAAATGGACGGAGGATTCAAAAGCCGAAGATGCTGCTTCGGTCACCACATATTCCCTACTCCCAGCGCCCAAAAGGAAGGTCGGTTTCACTAAAGCTTCCAGCGGCCGAGATGGGGGACAACCCCTGCGCTTGCCTGGCCCGGATGGATCCAGTGGGAAAATTACCGGACCTCTATGTTCAAGTGTCGGCCAAGGTAAGCCAGGGAACGGGACTTGGTGTTTTGTTGGAGGTGTCGGGGATCCACAGTTACCGGAGCCCGTGGGAGGGGGTGATTCCACATCTACAGGGAATTACCTACCCGCAGAGGAGTATGACACCTCCGACCTGGAGTCAATCTCCGGTGCAGGAGATGATGGACAAATAGATGAACTATTTGAATGGAAGGGTTGGGACAAAGTACCCCTGCCTTCGTCCCGTGCACCTAGGGACTCACCCATGTCTACAGGGGATAGTACACCCCGGGTGGAGGCTTTGGCGCCTGAGGAGGGATCCAGTCCCCTGTTTGCCCTTCTGCCCCCAGAGTTACCTGCGCCATCTGCTCAGGCGAAGAGAGTGCAGCTGCGGGCACCTACGCCCAGTTTGGAGGTGGTCAAGGCACCTCGGCACCCAGAGTCGATTGTCCTGCCTGGTGAGGGAGACCGCTCCACGATGCCACCCTTGTCCAGGCTACGGAGACTTTTCTGCCAAAAGGTTGCCAGTGAGTACGGGTGGGAGTACCCGTACTTGTCCAAGGAGTTGTTGTACGAGGTAGAGGCCTGCCGGCAGCGGTGGTACAATGACTTTGTATGGACACACATTAAGGTGCCCCATGCCCGTCGCTACCTCGCATGTTCACCCACAGCTTCAAAGCGGTTTAAGGACTGCAAGGCAGAGTGGATGTTGGGTCGGCATATCCATGCTGACTGGGTCGTTATCTGTCGGAAAGATGGGGAAGATGTGGAGTACCATATGGATACTTTTGATCGGTACTTGAAACCTCTTGTGCTGCGGCATCCAAGGTTTTACTTGTAGGTGGAAAGACTTCTGTTTGTTCTTTTTTTTTTATTGACGGACATTCCGGAACTCTGGAACTGTACCCTGTCTAGGGGTGTTCTACTCTTTGGAGGCATGGGAGCAGTTGTGTTTTTTTTTTTGGTCTCCCTCTGCCTTCCACCGCAAAGATAATCAGGACTTTGGGGTGTAGTCAGGGCCACAGTACAGAGAAGAACCTGGATTTCACAAGTGCTTTTGCCGCAGCGCTGTCACCAGGTGGCAGTGTTGTGCACCGTTCATCACATTGCATTACACACTTCTTGGAAGGAAAGAGGTTTCTTTTCGGAGAGATCTTTTTCACTCCAACACTCACACAATGCGTTAGGAATTGTGTGTTGTTTTCTTTTTTTTTCTTCCCTCTGCAGGAGAACATTGGTCAAGACTGCTGAGAATGGGTGGGTCTTAGTTAGTGATGTGGGAGGGGAGAATGCCATTTGTGTGTAATGTGATGTGCATTTATAATGAGTGTTTCCCTCATGTTCACCTTTCCCTTTCCCTGTTGGGTTCAGGCACAACTTCCAATTTTTTTTCAAATTATTTTTGATGGTGTTTTTGAGAAGCTAGTCTCTGGATCGGGTCTATGTTGGCTCCCTTTGGAGCATGGCTTGTTCCAGACACTGGGGACCAGTGTCTATCTGCCGAGGGGTGTGTGTAGCGGGGGTTAACATTTAGGGGGAGTATCTGGGCGGTAGCATGGCCCAGATACACAAATTGTTAGGGATCTATGGCCAATTTGGTTTGTGGAGGATATAATGGTGTTCAGTTCCCTGCGGCCCCTGGGTGGCGCTGTCGCCTTGGGCTGGGGTTGAACCATCATTTTAGGGCCGTGCCCTTTGTGTCCCCTCGCGGCAGTAGTACGGTGGGGCGGGGAACCCGCTGTGCCTGCCGGGAGAGGGTATAAAGGGGGCGGACATCTTTCGCGCAAGGTCCGAGCCCCAGGCACCTTCAGCCTGGGGTCTGTGTTCTGTTGGTCCGCGCCCAGGTGCCCTCGGCCTGGGTGCAAGGGAGTTCAAGTTCCATCCCAGGCACCTTAAGCCTGGAGTGAGGTACTAGCCGAGGCCTGGGGCCCAGTACCTTCGACTGGGTCCCGTATGGGAGAAGATACCTAGGGGCCCACCGAGTGAGGGGACCCGAGTCTCAGGCGAGGAGAACCAGGGAGGTGACCTGGCCTGAAGATCCAGGGCAGCATTGGCTGGTGACAGTGCAGGCCTCTGGGGACAGTCCAGGATGGATCATCTCCCTAACAGGGGTCACAATTAGAAGGTCGTTCATGCTCTATGGTCTTTGCATAGACCCAGCTACATCAGGTCGGTGGCAGAGGCCTATCCTAAGGTCTGTGGCAGAGGCCTCATCGTTCACCCGGTCTGTGGCAGGGACCAACCTCACGGTCGGTGGCAGCGACCGTGCGCCAAAAGTTGTTGTGAACTCCAAACAGCTTCTCTGATCCATAAGGATTGTGCCTGAACCCTCTCCCCACCAAGTTCATGTTTGTATCAACCTGACTGCTTGCAAAGAGGCATATTTATCTCTGTGGAAATAAATATAGATGTTGTACTGTCACCTGGTGTGGGCTTACTTTTCTGGGAGCAAAGTGTTCTACATTCACCTATCTACCTGTCATATTTGAAGTGGAATCTCCGGACGGGGACACAGACCCGAAGGTAAAGATCTTAGCTCAAACCTCTACACACATAAGAGGTGCGAGCTGGTGGCAGCACCTCACCCTTCTCCCTGGTCCCCCTAGACGAGTTAACCAGCCGAGAAGAAGAAGGGAGAGAGCGGGTGAGGGCGCTACACTAAAAATGCACTATAAAAAAAATTACTGTCCCTAAGACACTTCAGAAAAAATGACCAGCAGTAACGTGCATAGGCGTGCGCACAGGGTGTGCCAGGTGTGTGTGGGCACACCCTAATAACCCTGTGCTGCACAGATTTCCCCTGCTGCTTGGCTGCTGAAAAAAGGGACTGGGGAATCTCTGTCTCAAAAGTGAGACATCAGGGGTTTGTTTAGACCCCTGATATTTCACCAAAGCCCCCCAATGGGAATGGTAAAAGATTGTAAAAAAGAAAAATATATTGCAAAAAAAAATTGTAAAAAGTAAAAAAATTATTGTAAAAATAAATTATTGCAAAAAGAAATTGTAAAAAGTAAAAAGAAAAATTGGAAAAAAGTAATAATAAAAAAAGAATAATAATAAACTACTAACACTAATCTCTGCCCTACTGACATTGTCCACTGCTCTACTGACACTATTCATTACCCTACTGCTATATGTACAATATATACACACACACACAGATATGTGTTTGAGCTTTGGGGTGCACACCCTAATGCAATAAGCTGCGCACACCTATGGTAAGGTGGTAGTCAAGTTAGAATAGTCCAAACTATATACAATACAAGGTAAGTATGTTTTCTACAATAAAAATTACAGTGTACTATATCAAATACACTTGTAAAAAAAAATAAGAAGAGGCAGGACAGTACATGCGCTGTTTGAAAAGGGAGCCGTTGTGCTTAGTACCAGGACAGGTTCGTCTAGCGCCCTGGGCAAGGATGCAGAAATGCATCCTCTCCCTAAATGCTAATGCATGCTGTATAAATAGTTTACTGCCCTGTGTCCTTTCTCTGTCCTTTTGCTCAGCTGTGCCCAGGGCAGCTTTCCCTCTTGCCCACCCCTTGTTTTGGCCCTGGTTGTGCTGCAACATTGCAAGCTAGAGTTTCAGCTCTCTTTGGATTGATTTCCTGGCAAATAGGAGTATGGGAAGGAAAAAGGAGTATGAGAGGGGGCAGGAGGCAGGAGGCGGAAATCGTGGCAGCAGCAAAAATAGCAGGGAAAATTGACATAAATAAATATATTGATTTTATCAGTAACATCTTCAGTGGGTGTTTGGTAGTACTCTGTGTTCCAGGTCTGATTTGGTTTAATAAAAATCAGCTTCTCAGTTACAAAACCCCCCGCTGCACTGAAGTCCATCCCTGATATGACAATAAGAAGCAGAGAATGCTAGTACCTTGACTGCTGCCAACTGAAGCTGATGCCCGCTGCCATCTGAAGCTGCACTGTACAGCCACTGTACCATATTTGTGACTATTATCTTTCTAATATTACACTCTAGTTTCTATTTCAAGATAAAACCTGCCTTGCCTCTCTGTTATATTGCAGTCTAACCAAGCTGCTTACATATTGTCCTGCCACTGAACAATATCTGTGACTATTGTCTATTAACCACTTAAACACCGGGCTTTTTTTACCACATCAATACCGGGCCTATTCTGGCACTTCTCTCCTACATGTACAAATCATCATTATTTTGCTAGAAAATTACTCAGAACCCCCAAACATTATATATGTTTTTTTTAGCAGACACCCTAGGGAATAAAATGACGGTCATTGCAACTTTTTTTCTTGCTATTTGCGCAATAATTTTTCAAACGCCTTTTTTAAAAAAAAATGGTTTTATGAATTAAAAAATAACAAAACAGTAAAGTTAGCCCAATTTTTTGGGAAAATATGAAAGATGATGTTACGCCGAGTAAATAGATACCTAACATGTCACGCTTTAAAATTGCGCACACTCATGGAATGGCGCCAAACTTCGGTACTTAAAAATCTCCATAGGCGACGCTTTAATTTTTTTACAGGTTACCAGGTTAGAGTTACAGAGGAGGTCTAGTGCTAGAATTGTTGCACGCACTCTAATGCACGCGGCGATACCTCACATATGTGGTTTGAACGGCGTTTACATATGTGGGCGGGACTTACGTGTGCATTCGCTTCTGATCGCGAGCTACCGGGGACAGGGGCGTTTTAAATTTTTATTAAATATTATTATTTTTTTTATTTTACTTATTTTATTTATTTTTTACACTTATTTTCCTTTTTTTTTTGATCACTTTTATTCCTATTACAAGGAATGTAAACATCCCTTGTAATAGGAATGTGTGTGACAGGTCCTCTTTATTGAGAGATGCGGGGTCAATAAGACCCCACATCTCTCCTCCAGGCTGGAAAGCATGAGATTGTGAAAAAAAATTCACTGATCTCATACTTATTACCCGCAATGGCGGCTTTGTTTACATATGAGGACCCGGGCGTGACGTCATCACATCGCACCCAGGCCTCTGACGATCATAGAGATGACTGGTGACCATCTGGTCACCAATCATCTCTATGCTCATCATGTGACCCACCACCGGCGCCGGACGATTCTCTCCGGGTCCCTGATGGTACGGGAGAGCCCGGAGAAGCACCGGATGGCGGCGGGAGGGGGGATGTCCCCTCCCGCCGCCTATAAGAACGATCAAGCGGCGGAACCGCCGCTATGATCATTCTTATGGTGTGCAGAATCGCCGGCACTTCAAAAGGATATCTGAATGATGCCTCTAGCTGCAGGCATCATTCAGATATCCCCCCTCAAAGCTGAGGACGTCATATGATGTCCACCCAGGATGGGAGATCCCATCTGTGGACGTCATATGACTATGGCCAAAAAAGATTGTTGGAGTATGTAAAAGAAATAATGTGCATAGGAATGCTCATTGCTCTTTTACCTTGATGAAATGTGACAAAAATAAACTGGAAGGGGAGGGGAGAGGGAGGGCATCCAGCACTCACACGGTGCATGCTGGATGCCCTCCCTCTCCCCTCCCAGTTGATTGGATGCGGGGATTTGGATTACCGTTCCACCGTGCATCGTGCCACGCAACTTGTATGCTGTGCATGTGACATCTTCCCTGGGCGCCTCACCACATGCGCATATATTCCAGCTTAGCTGACATGAGGAGAGTTTTTCCGGCGGCTTGCCGGGCTGTCTCCGCCATTGTGCCATGCCAGCGTGACGCCAGCGTAACCTATGGTCATCTTGGGTTCATTTTCCGGTCCCCATCCTCTGACAGTCTATTGTCAGGGCTTCACACCCATGGACATCCAGACACAGGCCCAGAAAACCATAAACACAGTACCCAATGCAGTACTTAATCATGTAACTCCCAAATTCAAATTACCCTGCACATACACTGCATATACTGAGCCCTGGGTGTATGTGTGTGTCCGTATGGCACCAGTAACTTCAGTCCCCAGGGAGAAGAAGGCCTTGAAACTTTAGTTAGCCACTTTTAGTTGGTGCACTCAGGTATTCTGCTTGGTAGAGTACAATTGCAGTATACTGGCAGTGTCTGAGTAACAAGGAGGACACTGTGACTACTCAACAGGCTGGGTAGGTGTTACCCAGGTTCTGGTAAGTGTGGGAAAGATAGGTAACGTTGTCTGCATGCAGTGTCCTTGTTTCCGGCAAATGGGCAAGTGCCCACTCAGCAATCATGCGGTCAAGGCCAAGCGAGATGTACTGGAACAAGGCAGGCTCCTCAGGTAACCCAGCTGGCTACCTCACCACTAGGGAAGAGCTGAACAACCCCCGGTTCGGTTCGCACCAGAGCATGCGAACAGGCAAAAAATTTGTTCGAACACCGTTAAAGTCTATGGGACACGAAGAACATTATAAAAGTCATTTCTGAAGGAAAATAAAGTCATTTAAAACCACTCGCGGCTATAATAAATTGTCGGGTCCCCAGCAATACTGAGAAAAGTCATTGAAAAAAACATCAGTGGTCCCCCCCCGCAGTCCATTACCAGGCCCCTTGGGTCTGGTATGAATATTAAGGGGGACCCCTGCCGTTTTTTTCAATGACTTTTATCTGTATTGCCGGACCCGACAATTCATTAATAGATGCAAGTAGTTTTAAACAACTTTTTTCCTTCAAAAATTACATTTTGCGCAGGGAACCAAAATAAAAAAAATGCGTGGGGGTCCCCCCAAAATTCCATTACCAGGCCCTTCAGGATAAGTCCTTTATTAAAAATAAAATTAAAATTTTGGTTCCCTGCGCAAAATGTCATTTTTGAAGGAAAAAACGTCATTTAAAACTACTCGCATCTATTAATGAATTGTCGGGTCCGGCAATACAGATAAAAGTTTTTTTCAATGACTTTTCTCTGTATTGTCGGACCCGACAATTCATTATAGCCACGAGTGGTTTTAAATGACTTTTTTTCCTTCAGAAATTACATTTTGTGCAGGGACAGTTCTAAACACGGGAAACAGGTGCTACTTTACAGGCGTACTTTAGACACCCCCCAGGTACCAAATTAAAGGAATATTTCACTTTTATTGTTTCACTTTAAGCATTAATAAAATCACTGCTCCCGAAAAAACGGCCGTTTTTAAAACTTTTTTTTGCATTGATACATGTCCCCTGGGGCAGGACCCAGGTCCTTAAACACTTTTTATGACAATAACTTGCATATTAACCTTTAACCACTTCAATACAGGGCTTTTTGTACCACTTCCATACCGGGCCTATTCTAGCACTTCTCTCCTACATGTACAAATCATCATTCTCTTGCTAGAAAATTACTCAGAACCCCGAAACATTATATATGTTTTTTTAGCAGACACCCTAGGGAATAAAATGACGGTCATTGCAACTTTTTTTCTTGCACGATATTTGCGCAATAATTTTTCAAACACCTTTTAAAAAAAAAAATGGTTTCATGAATTAAAAAATAACAAAACAGTAAAGTTAGCCCAATTTTTGGGGAAAATATGAAAGATGATGTTACGCCGAGTAAATAGATACCTAACATGTCACGCTTTAAAATTGCGCACACTCATGGAATGGCGCCAAACTTCGGTACTTAAAAATCTCCATAGGCGACGCTTTAATTTTTTTACAGGTTACCAGGTTAGAATTACAGAGGAGGTCTAGTGCTAGAATTGTTGCACGCGCTCAAACGCATGCGGCGATACCTCACATATGTGGTTTTAACGGCGTTTACATATGTGGGCGACTTACGTGTGCATTCGCTTCTGATCGCGAGTTACCGGGGACAGGGGCGTTTTAATTTTTTTATTTTATTTATTTTTTTATTTTTTTTACTTATTTATTTATTTTTTTACAATTATTAATTTTTTTGATCACTTTTATTTCTATTACAAGGAATGTAAACATCCCTTGTAATAGGAATGTGTGTGACAGGTCCTCCTTATTGAGAGATGCGGGGTCAATAAGACCCCACATCTCTCCTCCAGGCTGGAGAGCATGAGATCAGTGAAACATTTTTCACTGATCTCATACTTACTAGCCACAATGGCGGCTTTGTTTACATTTGAGGACCCGGGCGTGACGTCATCACATCTCGCCCAGGCCTCCGATGATCATAGAGATGACTGGTGACCATCTGGTCACCAGTCACCTCTATGCTCATCACGTGACCCACCAACGGCGCCGGAAGATTCTCTCCGGGTCCCCGATCGCACGGGAGAGCCCGGAGAAGCACCGGATGGCGGCGGGAGGGGGGGATGTCCCCTCCCGCCGCCTATAAGAATGATCAAGCGGCGGAACCGCTGCTTTGATCATTCTTATGGTGCACAGAATCGCCGGCACTTCAAAAGGATATCTGAATGATGCCTCTAGCTGCAGGCATCATTCAGATATCCCCCTACAAAGCCGGGACGTCATATGACGTCCACCCAGGATGGGAGATCCCATCTGTGGACGTCATTTGACTATGGCTGGGTAGGGAAGTGGTTAAAATTAGCACTTTAGATTTCTCCCATAGACTTTTAAAGGGTGTTCCGCGGCTTTTCGAATTTGCCGCGAACACCCCAAATTGTTTGCTGTTCGCCGAACGGGCGAACAGCCAATGTTTGCGTCAAACTAATGTTCGACATGAACATAAAGCTCATCCCTACTCACCAATGGAACACTTCACGCCGTCGGTACAGGTGCCTCTGGAGATGCGCCTGAGATCCCCTATGAGGCAGAATGTCCTGCTGGCTGTGGATGCTTGGAAGAATGATACGCCGACCCGGGAGGCAACACCTCTCCCCTAGGTCTGGTCTTCTCCCTTGCCTTGTGGTGTTTTCCCGCTCCTTGGCAGACAAGATGGTGTCCTTACTTCTTTTCTCCAAGAGCATGCTGGAATCTGTGGTCCTGTTCAACATAGAAGGCTGTGGGGCCTTTTGTGTTAGGGACTACATGTTCCACAATCCTTTGCCGCAGCTCTGGCTGGTGATTGGCTCTCCTCCCTCTGCCAATGAGGATGCAGGAGAGGGAGAAAATGGACAGCTGAGTCTGTGGGAGCGCTGCTCGCATGAAGTATAGAACAATAATAGGAGGGGGAGAAATCCCCCGTAGGAGGCGGCCGGCAGGCAATGCAGGGCCGCTGGGCACTCGCTACACTCTCTCCCCACCATAGAACCTTTGGTCCTCCAAAGGAAATAGCAGTCCTTGACCTGGTACATTCTTTCAAAAATACACGTGGAAAAAAGCAAAATAATGCACACAGGAAAACAAACAAATTTCAGTGGCATTAGAACCTGGCAGAGGAACCTCCCACCAATTATCAAAGGAAGGAAGGTTGTCCTGCCTACAGGCCACCTTGATTGGAATGGCCCAGCTAGATGTGCCAGGGGGTGAGTTAGGGTTGCTCTCCACCAAATCTGCGGTGGAAGGATCAGGCGCTTCAAGAGTCCTTTGAGGGGTGAGGATAACTTCTTCGGAGCTCTCACCGAACACATCACAGGTTGGTCTCTTGGGAGAGTGATTAGCCCTTTGCTCTCTCTTTTTCCCTGGTTTAGGTATCTGCCTCTTTCAGATTAGCTTCCTCCTCTCCTACTACGGGTCCTTCTTTCTTTGCTGTGGAAGAGTGAGAGACTTCTAGCCCTCCTGATGGCAGGGAGGGTAAGGGATCACATCTTGGGATGACAAGGGCTAACAGCCGTTTCACCAGATCTGTGTTTGTCCCTACGATCAGAGAACTTCTTATGGACCCCGGTAACTGAGGACACACAATGTGCAGGGACCTCCCTGTCAGATCTCTGCTTTCCCCTATGGGGGGATCGGATGAACACGGACCGTCTGTCCGTGTTCATCCGATCCGCTCTGAAGACGGATAGAAAAATAGGATTTTCCACCGTCTGCAGAATCGGAGCATTGCGGACACGGATGATATCGGGTGTCAGCGGATGTTCATCCGCTGACACCCGCTATCCCATAGGGATGCATGTATGTCCGTATTTCATCCAAAAATACATGTTGTCACCCTAGGACTGAAAATGTGTTTTTAGCAGTATCAGCAGGTGAAAATAATGAAAAAAAGTCTGAAAAAACAAACAAACAATACGGACACCACTTCAAGAACAGATAAGCTGCGATATATTATATTTTTGTTCTTAGGTTTAGATATACTGTACTTAAACAAGGCAAGCAGAGTTCCACTTGTAAGGAATACAGTCGTTCTACTTCAACTGATTTGAATGCATATTTGTATTTTTTATTTATAATGAATGATTATATTACAAATCTGAAAACATAAAAATTTTATTCTACACTTTATGTTAATAAATGCATTCACACATATATATTTTTTTGTTATTTCTCAACTTCAGTCAATCCATATTTTATGGTGAAAGTGAGCCCAGGGCATGCTTTGTCATTCACAGCATTTTCTTTAAAAATAAAAACTGTACATCAGCAATTTATGTGTGGATGGTAGAATTGTGCACACATTTTGCCCCTGATGTTACACAGTGATACACGTTTATGTGGCAGGTGTGCTGTCAAGCTTTCCCTGGTGCCTCTCCACATGCATGCTGTCATTTCTCATGCAAATCAGAACAATGCTTACAAAGCCCTTTGAAGGAATTTACATGAATAATATAAGAGCTCAAAGAGATCTGTTACACAGAGGAATACGTTACCAGACTTCGAAAGAATCACATTTTTTGGAGAGCTGTATGTTAATAAATGCCAGATTTTCCTTTTTTTATTAATAATTCATGCTGGATTTATCAATTAAAAGTAAACACTTTAAAACAATTTAAAGTTGCTTGCAATATAGAAATATACGAGAATATGAGAGTTAAATGGAGATGAACAGATAGCGTATTGGGATTTCACTCAGTTTACCTCTGTTGGCATACATGCTAATTGGAAGCAGGTGGATTTTTAACTAATATATAAACTGTGTATTTCAGCAACAGACATTGTTGATTTACTGATCTGGATACTCAGAAGTGGCAGTTTACTTCATTTTAAATGCTAAACAGAGTGGCATTTAGGCAAAGCCAGATGGGCAATGGCAAGAGGCCCAAAGTCCTCATGTCACAATAAAAATATGCTATTATACTCTTATACTCTTACATATACTCTTACGGGCTGCTTGTATTGTGATCTGTCATTCAGTTCATGCACAGATCATCAGCATCCAATAGAACTCTATTCAGCTGACAAGCCTAGGCGGAGTATCGTGCTGAGCCACCTGGGAGAGGACAGTCAAAACCATAGCAGGGGTTGGAGGTCTTATGCCAACTGTTATCATAGCATGGTGGTGCTATGCATATATTTAAGGACTTCTGTGTGTGTCAAAATTGCTTTTCTCCTCATACAAGTCAGTGGGAATGCAAAAGCAGCTCAAGGTGCAGTTTAGAAGAAGCTGAAATGCAGACCAGAGTCTAACATTTAAGAAAGGCCTGGATACTTTTCTAAATGTACATAATATAAGTGGGTACTATCATTTATAGGTAAAGTTGATCCGGGAAATATCCGATTGCCTCTCGGGGGATCAGGAAGGAACTTTTCCCCTGTAGAAAATTGGATCATGCTCTGCTGGGGTTTTTTGCCTTCCTCTGGATCAACTGTGGGTATAGAATTGGGTATTTTGGATTGTACGATATTTTTTTAATTTTTTTTTTATGGTTGAACTGGATGGACTTGTGTCTTTTTTCAACCTGACTAACTATGTAACATGAAGTTTTAAATGCTGCATTCGCCTATGGACACAAGCCCAAATGTATAATGTTTATCACATTTTAATGCATAATAGAAGCATTTTCCGTAGATAAATGACAAATGTGCAGTGAATTTGCAGTGGCTCTGAGGGAAACTTTCAGTAAATGTTCACTGAATGTTTATAAATCAGGCAGAATATAGAAGGTTCTACATTAGCACACAATGTGATTGTCTGTTCTTGTAAATAGCTAATATTTGATTATATAAAAATAATGAATGCATATTCCTATCTAGAAAAAAATTGTCTTCATATTCTGCCATGCAACCGGTTTCACGTAATTTCCTTGAACTGAATCGTCCACTACCCACCCTCAAATGAATGATGATTGACCACGTTCCCTTGCTGGCTGGAGATGGAGATTGCTGATTCGCCATAGCCTGTTACTGCAATGTGAATGTCGCTGGATCTATGAATTACAAACCGCGGTACCAAAAGGCCTCAATGAACAATTGAGTTACAATTGCTTCCTGTGATTTGACTCATCACAACAAGATTCTGCACCATATGATTGACTGACTGCCTCTTTGATTTGCAGCTTTTCTGGGATATGATTGGCAGTAGTGATCTCAAGGTGTGTGTGACTGTCTCATCAGGAGTTTTTCTTGGCCCTGGAGTCCTGGGCACTTTGTGATCAGTCTGACCTTGATCCCCACTTAAAAGGTTTCCCTTTTTTTTTACCAGTGGATCATTCTTCCCCTTGATGGCCTCTCTAGCTCTCCCCATATCTTCACTCATACAATTTTCACCATTATCTACAGTCTTTAAAACCACAATTATTATTATTATTATTTTTATTTTTTACATTAGTCTTATGGAGATGATTGGCGTCATCGATTTCACCGTAAATGGTCCGTTCTTTAGATACCAATTGCTCTGTTGCCCCAAATTTAATACAATCTGCCTGACCTTGATCCTATGCATTCATTTGTTTTTATTGTGGGCTTGGAAGCATAGATATTTTGATCTCTGGCACTACTTTCTTTGCAGAGGTTGTATATACACCGTACTGTTGATTGACTGTGTTTACTATGTTTGTTTCCTTACTATGTGATCAGTACACTTTTTTGCAGACATTTCTGCTCTCCTTTACTTTACCTCTCACACTTTGTTTCCATTCATTGCTTCCTGCTTGCTGTTCACTCTGGAGCCTTCCCCCGGCCTTGGGTCCAGCCTCATATTTCTCCAGTGAGCTCCTTTGTGATGACACCTGCTACAGGTCTGTGGAGTTTCTCCTCCTTAATATCCTCATGTACTTTTCTGCGATCAGTGGGACTAGTCTGCTGTGGGTGTTGGCACCTGCAGTGTTCTCCCTGCTTTTACTTGATCACTTATCTGTTTAGTTTTACTTTCAGCATATGCATTTGGTGATTTTACACTGGGTTCATGTCTGTTTTTGTACGTGTCTCTTAATCTGCATTGCTCATGCTGCAGGCTGCTTTGTATGTTTTCTTCTACACATTATATGTTTACCATGCTCTCCTACTCTAGCTCTGACCCAGTATTGGTGGCCATTTTGCCTAGGCAGCATGATACTCTGTCATGCAGTTTATTTTGTCTCCGACTTTTGTCTTTATTGCCTGGATTTGGCTCCTTCCTTTATGTCTATTTTGTATGTACTTTTGTTGTTGTTTTAATGTGCTCCCAAAATTGGACATTTGCCTATTATTATTTTTAGCTGGAACATTTGAACTTGTTGATGTCATCACATGTGGATGGTAATGATGGGAGGTGTTTTAGGGTGTATATTTTGTGTTGCTTCACTTGTTTCTTGTCCTGAGGAAGATATTGAAAATGTTGAAATACAATATTTCCTGTGCGTTCATTTCTCAAGACTCGAGAGTGCCGCTCTGTGCTGCACATCTGGGTAAATTTTTTATCTGATATGTGTGCACTAGTGACAACCACTGGTTTATATAGAAATGAATGTGATATTATTTGCCTTACAAATATACAAAGCCAATTTATTTATAGCACGTTTTCTTAACTTGTGGTCTAAAACAGTTCAACATATTTTAAGCATTTATTTCTTCCCAATTTTATTTAATATCACCTATGTTGTATACAATACACACCTTCTGGGGTGCCTTCTGGGTTCTTTAGGGGTGCCTTGGCAAAATGCCTAAAAATTGCTCCAAATAGCTCTCAAACTGTCTACAAGCTGGCAGGTGGATCAAGCCTGCTTTTTTTGTTACACAAAGCCACAGGTTTTTATTGTGGGTCATTACAACCTTGGGCACCAGACAGAACAGCCGTCGGCATCTTAACAATTGATGATGTCATAAGTCATGATGATGTCAGGAAGACATCTTTGTTTGCCCCTTCCTTGTCCCTCTCTGTCAACACTGGGGGTCACAGCTGAATCAGGGAGATAAACTGGGAGAGAAGAGAAATGCTGGAATACTATGCTGGATCACTAGTCAGTAGTGATGAGCCGAACACCCCCGGGTTCGGTTCGCACCAGAACCCGCGAACGGACCGAAAGTTCGAACGAACATTAGAACCCTATTAAATACAATGGATGCGAACGTTCGAATTCTAAAGTGCTAATTATAACAACTATTATGCATGTTATTGTCCTAAAAAGGGTTTGGGAACCCGGGTTCTGCACCAGGGGACATGTATCAATGCAAAAAGAAGTTTTAAAAACGGTCGTTTTTCGGGAGCAGTCATTTTAATGATGCATAAAGTGAAAAAAAAAAAGTCAAATATTCCTTTAAATATCGTACCTGGGGGGTGTCTAAAGTATGCCTGTGAAGTGCCACGTGTTTCCCGTGTTTAGAACTGTCCCTGCACAAAATGACACTTCTAAAGGAAAAAAAAGCCATTTAAAACTGCTTGCGGCTTTAATGTAATGTCTGGTCCCGGTAATATGGATGAAATTCTTTAAGAAAAATGGCATAGCTACCCCATGACCCCCCCCCTACCCCAGCCCATTACCAGCCCCTTTGGGTCTTGTATGGATATTAAGGGGAACCCCGCACATAAAATAAAAAAGGCCCTATATACTCTGAACAGCCCTATACAGGCGGTGCATACAAGACAGGGACTGTAGGTTTGTTCTTATGTAGAGTCTGTTTGTAATTTTGAACAGGTACATTGTTGAAGTGTAGCTCCAGACCAAAAATCTATTTTTAAACTTTTTGGAAAACATAGGTAAGGGTTATCACCCCTGTAACATTTGTTTTGCTGTCTGTGCCCCTGTTCAGAACATTTCACCTCACTTTCCGTCCCAATGACAACTGTTTTTGAAATGTGGTGTTTTTCTTGAAACAAGGATTGCTGATAAAGCATCAGTACAGAGGAGACACCTTTCTCCCATATTTATTCTTACAGGAGAGAATTTTCCTTCCTAGTGGTAGATTTCCTCTCACTTCCTGTTGTCTTCTTGCGTTTGCAAGTAGGAGTCGTTTGTAAGTTGGATGTTTGAAAGTAGGGACCTGCCGTATATACTCTGCAGAAATAGGCCCCTTAGTTGTTGGTGTTGGCACAACACTGTAAGCACTCACAGTTACTCTTGGTTGGTGCTGGAACGCCCTGCTGTCAACTATTATATCAGGAATTTTAATTACATATAATTGTTGAACAGTGGTAGTAAAAATTGGGCCTTTGATGGTGGTGCTGGTGCCACAACACTGTAAGCCCTGACAGTTACTCTTGGTGGGTGCAGCAATGGGCCCTGCTGTGAATTATTAGATCAAGAATTGTAATTACATGCCCCTGTTGAACAGGGGCTGAAAAATTGGGCCTTAGGCACTGGTGGCACAACACTGCAACCCCTCACAGCAACTGTACTTGGAGCACAGCAATGAGCCCTGTTGCAAAGTATTGCTTCAAAAATTGTAATGACACGCCCCTGTTAAACAGGGGCTGAAAAATTGGGCCTTAGGCACTGGTGGCACAACACTGCAACTCCTCACAGATACTGTACTTGGAGCACACCAATGAGCCCTGTTGCAAAGTATTGCTTCAAAAATTGTAATGACACGCCCCTGTTAAACAGGGGCTGAAAAATTGGGCCTTAGGCACTGGTGGCACAACACTGCAACTCCTCACAGATACTGTACTTGGAGCACAGCAATGAGCCCTGTTGCAAAGTATTGCTTCAAAAATTGTAATTACACGCCCCTGTTAAACAGGGGCTGAAAAATTGGGCGTTAGGCACTGGTGGCACAACACTGCAACTCCTCACAGATACTGTACTTGGAGCACAGCAATGAGCCCTGTTGCAAAGTATTGCTTCAAAAATTGTAATTACACGCCCCTGTTAAACAGGGGCTGAAAAATTGGGCGTTAGGCACTGGTGGCGGCACCCATAAACAAAAATGATCTTACAAGCTATCATCATCAATCGTATCATTGAGGACTCGGAGGAGGAGGATAGCCAGTCAACATAACAGCACAGGCACTCAGCATCAGCATCAGTCTTGAAGGGATGTGACATGTTAAAATCAATTAGTCTGTTATATCAGCATCAGGTGTGTGGTAGCTGGTGGTGATCCAAGACTGGTTCATCTTGATGAAAGTCAGTCGATCAACCGAGTCGGTGGACAGGCGCACCCTGTGATCCGTGACAAATCCTCCAGCAGCACTGAATGTGCGTTCCGAAAGAACGCTGGATGCAGGACAGGCCAGTAGCTCAATTGCATACTGTGCAAGCTCTGGCCAGTGATCCATCCTCAAGACCCAGTAAGCCAGAGGATTTTCGGTGGGGAAGGTGTCCAAGTCTGACCTTGCCCCTAGATATTCCTGCACCATGTTTATCAGACGCTGGCGATGGTTGCTGGAACCGATCATACTTTGGGGCTGCGGACTAAAGAATTGTCTGAACGCATCGGTCAGACGGCCACCTTCCCCACCGCTCCTTCTTTGACTGGCCGAAGCCTCAGCAACTCGTTGTCCAGGACCAGGAGTTTGCAACCTCCCAGTCTCTGGGAACGCGTTGCACAGACCTTTCTGCAAGGCCTCCCGGAGTTGTCTCATCCTCTGCTCCCTCTGCGACGGTAACATAAGGTCCGCAACCTTACCCTTGTACCGTGGATCAAGGAGAGTGGCCAGCCAGTAATGGTCCCTCTCCTTGATCCGAAGAATACGAGGATCCTTCCGCAGACTTTGCAGGATCAGGGAGGCCATGCAGCGTAGGTTTGCTGAGGCATTCGCTCCGGAGTCCTCTGGGTCACTAAGGACGACATGATCCGCAGCCACCTCCTCCCAGCCACGTACAAGTCCACTGGTTTCTTGGGACTGTAAATCATCCCTAAAAGACTGCTGCTGATGATGCTGAGTGCCAGCCTCCACCTCCATGCTGACACAATCCTCCTCCTCCTCCTCCTCCTCCTCCTCCTCTTCCTGTGCGATGGGTGGGACAGAAGGAACACTGTCTGGGTAAAGGGGGCCTTGAGAGGCAAGGAAGTCCTCCTCTTCCTGCCTCTGTTCTGCCTCAAGTGCCCTGTCCATTATTCCACGCAGCGTGTGCTCCAACAGGTGGACAAGAGGTACAGTGTCACTGATGCATGCACTGTCACTGCTCACCATCCTCGTGGCCTCCTCAAATGGTGCCAGGACAGTGCATGCATCCCTGATCATGCCCCACTGGCGTGGAGAAAAAAAACCAAGCTCCCCTGACCCTGTCCTGGTGCCGTAGTCGCACAGGTACTCATTGATGGCCCTCTGCTGCGTGTGCAGCCGCTGCAGCATGGCCAACGTTGAGTTCCACCTGGTGGGCATGTCACATATAAGGCGGTTCTTGGGCAGGTTCAACTCCTTTTGCAGCTCAGCCAGGCGAGCACTGGCATTATAAGATCTGCGGAAATGCACACAGACTTTCCTGGCCTGCCTCAGGACATCCTGTAAGCCCGGGTACCTGCCCAAGAAGCGCTGCACCACCAGGTTAAGGACGTGAGCCACACAGGGCACATGGGTCAGTTGTCCCTGTCGGAGGGCGGAGAGGAGGTTGGTGCCATTGTCGCAAACCACCATTCCTGGCTTAAGCTGGCGTGGCGTCAACCACCTCTCGGCCTGGCCCTGCAGAGCAGACAGGACCTCTGCCCCAGTGTGGCTTCTGTCCCCCAAACACACCAGCGCAAGCACGGCATGGCATCTTTTTGCCTGCGTACTTGCGTAGCCCCGTGAACGGCTACGGAGCACCGCTGGTTCATAGGACAAACCACAGGAAGAGGCCATGGAGGAAGAAGAAGAGGAGGGGGTGGAGGAGAGAGGTGTGTCACAACCAGTAGTAGCATTTTGGAGGCGTGGCGGTGGGACAACCTCCAACACTACTGCACCTTGTCCTGAATCCTTCCCAGCTGCCAAAAGAGTGACCCAATGGGCCGTGAAAGAAAGGTAACGTCCCTGTCCATGCCTGCTGGACCATGAGTCAGCGGTAATATGCACCTTACCGCTGACCGCCCTGTCCAGCGAGGCCAAGACATTGCCTTCCACATGCCGGTAGAGAGCCGGAATAGCCTTCCGTGAGAAAAAGTGGCGTTTGGGAACCTGCCACTGAGGAACTGCACATTGCACAAACTCACGGAAGGGGGCCGAGTCTACCAACTGAAAAGGCAGCAGTTGAAGCGCTAGCAATTTAGCCAAGCTAGCATTCAACCGCTGGGCATGTGGATGGCTGGGAGTGAACTTCTTTCGACGGTCCAGCAGCTGGGGCAGGGAAATTTGCCTGCTAGAATCGGACGTCGGTGTACTGCTAGCAGAGTGGGCGCAAGTACTTGGCTGTGACACACCTAATTCTACACCTTCATTCCTCTCAGTGCATGTTTCAGAGAGGACTGAAGTTATAGTGGGGTTGGAGATCCCAGCTGATGCGGTGCAAGGAGAGGTCCGCTTTGTTCTTTGGTGTGGGTCTTTGAGGTAGGCTTGCCAACGAGCTGCATGGCAGGTCAACATATGTCTGGTCAGGCATGTGGTACCCAAGCGGCTGATGTTTTGGCCACGCGATATACGCTTGAGACATATGTTGCAAACAGCAGCTGTGCGATCTGATGCACTAGCCTCAAAAAAGGCCCACACCAAAGAACTTTTTGAATGACGGGCAGAGGCAGCGCCCTGCACAGGCGGAGCTCTGCGGTGTGATTCCGTCGGTGTACTGCCCTTACGCTGGCCACCAAAGGGCATCCTGCCTCGTTGGAGATGTGCCTCCTCCTCATCCTCCTCCTCCTCCTCTCTCCTATTAGGCACCCACGTGGAGTCAGTGACCTCATCATCCCCTCCCTCCTCATCACTGGAGCCAATCTGGCAGTATGCTGCAGCTGCTGGAACATGACTGCCAGATTGGTGTCCTTCTTGAGCATCCCCTCTGTCTGCTCTCACGCTACTGCCTTCCTCTAGCTGGGTTTCATCATCAGACCCTTCGAAACGCTGGGCATCCTCCTGGAGCATGTACCCAACACTGTGCTGAAACAGTTCGGGGGACTCCTCAGGAGGAGGACATGGTGGGTCTAGGGAAGGAGTGACTGATGATTTGTCTGACATTGATACCAGGGAAGACGACGATTTGGCAGCTGCTTTTCCAGTACCCTGAGCCTGGGTGAGAGAGGATGAGGAGGAGGAGGAGGGCTTGGTCATCCACTCTACCAAGTCTTCGGCATGATGTGGCTCAACATGTCCAGCTGCCGAAAAGAAGGACAAGCGTGTCCCATGGCCATGTGCTGATGACAATGCACCGCGTCCACGACCAGCACTGTTGCCCCCAGACACAGAGCCTGCTTGCCCTCTTTTATTGCCTCCTGACTGTCTGCCTCTCCTTGTTTGCCTTCCAGACATTCTAATAGATGGCCTGCAGGGAGATGGGAAAAAAGCAATAAGGGCTACCTTCAGGTGTCCTTCTCTGTCCCTTGAAACAAGGAC
The DNA here is from genome assembly GCA_029206835.1 of Rana muscosa. Lineage (NCBI taxonomy): Eukaryota > Metazoa > Chordata > Amphibia > Anura > Ranidae > Rana > Rana muscosa. The sequence continues at coordinate 927,553,216 of CM055116.1, read as the reverse complement.
TTGCAGAGTGAAATAAACTGACACTCTCCCTACCTACAGTTTTCTGTCCCTAGAATAAATGTTTTTTTTAATCACAATATAGCACAAGGACAATTCAGTCACTGTCCTTCCAGGTCCCTGGAAACAAGGACTTGCAGAGTGAAATAAACTGACACTCTCCCTACCTACAGTTTTCTGTCCCTAGAATAAATGTTTTTTTTAAGCACAATATAGCACAAGGACAATTCACTCACTGTCCTTACAGGTCCCTGGAAACAAGGACTTGCAGAGTGAAAGAAAAAAAACACTCTCCCTACCTACAGTTTTCTGTCCCTAGAAAAAATGTTTTTTTTAATCACAATATAACACAAGGACAATTCACTCACTGTCCTTCCAGGTCCCTGGAAACAAGGACTTGCAGAGTGAAATAAACTGACACTCTCCCTACCTACAGTTTTCTGTCCCTAGAATAAATGTTTTTTTTAAGCACAATATAGCACAAGGACAATTCACTCACTGTCCTTACAGGTCCCTGGAAACAAGGACTTGCAGAGTGAAAGAAAAAAAACACTCTCCCTACCTACAGTTTTCTGTCCCTAGAAAAAATGTTTTTTTTAATCACAATATAACACAAGGACAATTCACTCACTGTCCTTCCAGGTCCCTGGAAACAAGGACTTGCAGAGTGAAATAAACTGACACTCTCCCTACCTACAGTTTTCTGTCCCTAGAATAAATGTTTTTTTTAATCACAATATAGCACAAGGACAATTCAGTCACTGTCCTTCCAGGTCCCTGGAAACAAGGACTTGCAGAGTGAAATAAACTGACACTCTCCCTACCTACAGTTTTCTGTCCCTAGAATAAATGTTTTTTTTAAGCACAATATAGCACAAGGACAATTCAGTCACTGTCCTTCCAGGTCCCTGGAAACAAGGACTTGCAGAGTGAAATAAACTGACACTCTCCCTACCTACAGTTTTCTGTCCCTAGAATAAATGTTTTTTTTAATCACAATATAGCACAAGGACAATTCAGTCACTGTCCTTCCAGGTCCCTGGAAACAAGGACTTGCAGAGTGAAATAAACTGACACTCTCCCTACCTACAGTTTTCTGTCCCTAGAATAAATGTTTTTTTTAATCACAATATAGCACAAGGACAATTCAGTCACTGTCCTTCCAGGTCCCTGGAAACAAGGACTTGCAGAGTGAAATAAACTGACACTCTCCCTACCTACAGTTTTCTGTCCCTAGAATAAATGTTTTTTTTAAGCACAATATAGCACAAGGACAATTCACTCACTGTCCTTACAGGTCCCTGGAAACAAGGACTTGCAGAGTGAAAGAAAAAAAACACTCTCCCTACCTACAGTTTTCTGTCCCTAGAAAAAATGTTTTTTTTAATCACAATATAACACAAGGACAATTCACTCACTGTCCTTCCAGGTCCCTGGAAACAAGGACTTGCAGAGTGAAATAAACTGACACTCTCCCTACCTACAGTTTTCTGTCCCTAGAATAAATGTTTTTTTTAAGCACAATATAGCACAAGGACAATTCACTCACTGTCCTTACAGGTCCCTGGAAACAAGGACTTGCAGAGTGAAAGAAAAAAAACACTCTCCCTACCTACAGTTTTCTGTCCCTAGAAAAAATGTTTTTTTTAATCACAATATAACACAAGGACAATTCACTCACTGTCCTTCCAGGTCCCTGGAAACAAGGACTTGCAGAGTGAAATAAACTGACACTCTCCCTACCTACAGTTTTCTGTCCCTAGAATAAATGTTTTTTTTAATCACAATATAGCACAAGGACAATTCAGTCACTGTCCTTCCAGGTCCCTGGAAACAAGGACTTGCAGAGTGAAATAAACTGACACTCTCCCTACCTACAGTTTTCTGTCCCTAGAATAAATGTTTTTTTTAAGCACAATATAGCACAAGGACAATTCAGTCACTGTCCTTCCAGGTCCCTGGAAACAAGGACTTGCAGAGTGAAATAAACTGACACTCTCCCTACCTACAGTTTTCTGTCCCTAGAATAAATGTTTTTTTTAATCACAATATAGCACAAGGACAATTCAGTCACTGTCCTTCCAGGTCCCTGGAAACAAGGACTTGCAGAGTGAAATAAACTGACACTCTCCCTACCTACAGTTTTCTGTCCCTAGAATAAATGTTTTTTTTAAGCACAATATAGCACAAGGACAATTCAGTCACTGTCCTTCCAGGTCCCTGGAAACAAGGACTTGCAGAGTGAAATAAACTGACACTCTCCCTACCTACAGTTTTCTGTCCCTAGAATAAATGTTTTTTTTAATCACAATATAGCACAAGGACAATTCAGTCACTGTCCTTCCAGGTCCCTGGAAACAAGGACTTGCAGAGTGAAATAAACTGACACTCTCCCTACCTACAGTTTTCTGTCCCTAGAATAAATGTTTTTTTTAATCACAATATAGCACAAGGACAATTCAGTCACTGTCCTTCCAGGTCCCTGGAAACAAGGACTTGCAGAGTGAAATAAACTGACACTCTCCCTACCTACAGTTTTCTGTCCCTAGAATAAATGTTTTTTTTAATCACAATATAGCACAAGGACAATTCAGTCACTGTCCTTCCAGGTCCCTGGAAACAAGGACTTGCAGAGTGAAATAAACTGACACTCTCCCTACCTACAGTTTTCTGTCCCTAGAATAAATGTTTTTTTTAATCACAATATAGCACAAGGACAATTCAGTCACTGTCCTTCCAGGTCCCTGGAAACAAGGACTTGCAGAGTGAAATAAACTGACACTCTCCCTACCTACAGTTTTCTGTCCCTAGAATAAATGTTTTTTTTAAGCACAATATAGCACAAGGACAATTCACTCACTGTCCTTACAGGTCCCTGGAAACAAGGACTTGCAGAGTGAAAGAAAAAAAACACTCTCCCTACCTACAGTTTTCTGTCCCTAGAAAAAATGTTTTTTTTAATCACAATATAACACAAGGACAATTCACTCACTGTCCTTCCAGGTCCCTGGAAACAAGGACTTGCAGAGTGAAATAAACTGACACTCTCCCTACCTACAGTTTTCTGTCCCTAGAATAAATGTTTTTTTTAAGCACAATATAGCACAAGGACAATTCACTCACTGTCCTTACAGGTCCCTGGAAACAAGGACTTGCAGAGTGAAAGAAAAAAAACACTCTCCCTACCTACAGTTTTCTGTCCCTAGAAAAAATGTTTTTTTTAATCACAATATAACACAAGGACAATTCACTCACTGTCCTTCCAGGTCCCTGGAAACAAGGACTTGCAGAGTGAAATAAACTGACACTCTCCCTACCTACAGTTTTCTGTCCCTAGAATAAATGTTTTTTTTAATCACAATATAGCACAAGGACAATTCAGTCACTGTCCTTCCAGGTCCCTGGAAACAAGGACTTGCAGAGTGAAATAAACTGACACTCTCCCTACCTACAGTTTTCTGTCCCTAGAATAAATGTTTTTTTTAATCACAATATAGCACAAGGACAATTCAGTCACTGTCCTTCCAGGTCCCTGGAAACAAGGACTTGCAGAGTGAAATAAACTGACACTCTCCCTACCTACAGTTTTCTGTCCCTAGAATAAATGTTTTTTTTAATCACAATATAGCACAAGGACAATTCAGTCACTGTCCTTCCAGGTCCCTGGAAACAAGGACTTGCAGAGTGAAATAAACTGACACTCTCCCTACCTACAGTTTTCTGTCCCTAGAATAAATGTTTTTTTTAATCACAATATAGCACAAGGACAATTCAGTCACTGTCCTTCCAGGTCCCTGGAAACAAGGACTTGCAGAGTGAAATAAACTGACACTCTCCCTACCTACAGTTTTCTGTCCCTAGAATAAATGTTTTTTTTAATCACAATATAGCACAAGGACAATTCAGTCACTGTCCTTCCAGGTCCCTGGAAACAAGGACTTGCAGAGTGAAATAAACTGACACTCTCCCTACCTACAGTTTTCTGTCCCTAGAATAAATGTTTTTTTTAATCACAATATAGCACAAGGACAATTCAGTCACTGTCCTTCCAGGTCCCTGGAAACAAGGACTTGCAGAGTGAAATAAACTGACACTCTCCCTACCTACAGTTTTCTGTCCCTAGAATAAATGTTTTTTTTAATCACAATATAGCACAAGGACAATTCAGTCACTGTCCTTCCAGGTCCCTGGAAACAAGGACTTGCAGAGTGAAAGAAACTGACACTCTCCCTACCTACAGTTTTCTGTCCCTAGAATAAATGTTTTTTTAAGCACAATATAGCACAAGGACAATTCACTCACTGTCCTTCCAGGTCCCTGGAAACAAGGACTTGCAGAGTGAAAGAAACTGACACTGTCCCTACCTACAGTTTTCTGTCCCTAGAATAAATGTTTTTTTTAAGCACACTATAGCACAAGCACAAAACACACTGACACTCTCCCTACCTATCCTTCTCTTTCCCTAAACTAAAGGAATCCAGGTTAAGCAAGAAAGAAATAACAGTCACTGTCCCTGCCTATGCTGCTCTATCCCTGCTCCGGAACACACTACACTAGGCCGCCGTGCTGGCGGCCTTTTATAGTGTGGGGCGTGTACTAAACACCCTCAGCAATAATTGGCCACAGGCATCCTGCCTGTGGCCAATCATTGCTCTCCTCGCTGCCGGCGCTGTGATTGGCCAAGCATGCGGGGTCACAGTGCATGCTTGGCCAATCACAGCGCCTGGATGACACTGCGATGGCGTAGTGCATTGTGGGCCGTTCGCGTCACTCGAATTTGGCGCGAACGGCCCAAATCGTTCGATCTTCGTCGAACGATCGAACAGCCGATGTTCGAGTCGAACGTATGTTCGACTCGAACACGAAGCTCATCCCTACTAGTCAGTACCAATGTGTAAAGGTATACAGTATTTGCCTTGCAAGAATAAGTCAACTCTAATGTTGGGTGCCCTACGTGTGTGAATGTCACTGCATTATGTAAAACTTATTAGTTTAGCATTTTGTATTTTAAAATGGGGGGCCTCGGACTGTGCTTTAATTTAAAGAGTACCTTGACTTAAAAAAAGAAAAAGTTGAGAAACAATGTGTTATATGGTATCTTTTGATACAAATTGTCTAAAAAATTATATATAATAACATGCATATTTTAGAAAAAATGTCAGTGTAAAGAAAGAATTGTTCTCTGTTAATGCTAGTGACAGACTACATTATATATGTCATTTTAAATTTTACTTTATAAAGACATATACTTTAACGACTTAAGCCCCGGATCAATATGCAATATGCCCCTTTTTGCGATTTGGCACTGCGTTGCTTTAACTGACAATTGCACGGTCGTGCGCCGTGGCTCCCAAACAAAATTGGTGTCCTTTTTTTCCCACAAATAGAGCTTTCTTTTGGTGGTATTTGATCACCTCTGCGGTTTTTCTTTTTTGCACTATAAACAAAAATAGAGTGACAATTTTGAAAAAAATTCAATATTTTTTACTTTTTGCTATAATAAATATCCCCCAAAAATATTTAAAAAACCTTTTTTTTCCCTCAGTTTAGGCCGATACGTATTCTTCTACATATTTTTGGTAAAAAAAAATCACAATCGGCGTTTATTGATTGGTTTGCGCAAAAGTTATAGCGTTTACAAAATAGGGGGTAGTTTTATGGTATTTTATAAATATTTTTTTTTCTACTAGTAATGGCGGTGATCAGTGATTTTTTTCATGACTGCGACATTATGGAGGACACATCAGACACTTTTGACACATTTTTGGGACCAGTGCTATAAAAATGCACTGGCTACTGTGAAAATTACACTGGCAGTGAATGGGCTAACCTCTAGGTGGCGCTGTAGGGGTTAAGTGTACCCTAAGAAGTGATTCTTACTGTAGGGGGGCGTGACTACACGTTACATGTCACTGATCGTCTGTTCCGATGACAGGGAACAGACGATCACTGACATGCCACGGTGAAGAACGGGGAAAGGTTTGTTTACACTCACCTCTCCCCGTTCTTCAGCTCTGTGACCCGATCGCGGGACACCGGCGGCAATCGGGTCCGCGGGTCCCGCGGGCGCAGTCACGGAGCTCAGGACCGGGTCGCGAGCGCGCTGCCGGCGGCACGCGACCCACGGCTGGGCTCTTAAAGGGCAACGTACCCGTACGTTGATGTGCCCAGCCGTGCCATTCTGCCGTCGTTTATCGGCGTGAGGCGGTCCTTAAGTGGTTAGTTGTCTGAAAGTGCAAGAACTGCAGAAAACTGTGCACTTCACAGTGATGTCATCCTGGTATCTCATAATGGAATATAACATATTGATATTGCCAGCAGGTTCATTATTATTCCACCTCCTCTAACATCACATCTAAGAATTGGTAAGCTGCAACATAATACATTTATGCTTTTGGGTTTAATACTGCTTTTTAGCTGCAGATAGACCTTTTGTTTGTTGGGCTTTTACTTTCATAGGAACCTTTAATTAATATTAAGCCCCTCAGACCATTACAAATATCAGCTTTCTTTTTTTTTTTTTTTGGGGAAAAAGTTATTAACCCTCCTGGCGGTATTCCAGAGTGTGGCTCGGGGTTAAATTTCAGTACCATTAGGGGTAACCCCGAGCCACATTGCATTGCAGAATCCTGGTGCAGTATACTTACCTTGTCACCAGGATCCTGTGATGTCCCCCTGCTGTGTCCTCTGCCGGATCATCTGCCCGATGTACTGTGTTCCAGGGTTCCGTTCCCTGCGAGCATCACAACGCACAGGGGCGGAGCCTGGCGGCAAATTAAAAAAGTACACAAAACATAACACATACAGTACACTGTAATCTTACAGATTACATTACTGTATGAAATCATTTCACTTCCCTTTTGTCCCTATTGCTTTGTCCAGTGCCCTGCCTGCACTTTTGAATTATATATACCATTCTTTCTGCCTGGAAACTTGAGATTATCCATGGCAACTTAAAAGTGTCCCTTTACGTCAAAAGTGGTTTTAGACCAGCTATAAAACAGCGATAGTAAATTAGAACACTTGCAGAATTGAGCGATAGTGAATCGTGGGGAAATGAATTGTATTATTATTATTTACCGTATTTATCGGCGTATAACACGCACTTTTTTCCCCTTAAAATCAGGGGAAAATCGTGGGTGCGTGTTATACGCCGATCGCGCGCTGAAACGAGCGAGAGGAGCCGAGATACACAAAGCCGAAGTACACTTGGCTTTACTCGGCTCCTCTTGCAGTCCCGCCCACCTCCACTGATTGCGCCTCTGACATACAGAAAGTCGAGTGTACTTCAGCTAGTCTCGGCTCCTCTCGCAGTCCCGCCCCTGACTGTGAGCAGAGCCGAGTCTAGCCGAAGTACACTCGGCTTTCTGTATGTCAGCGGCGCAATCAGTGGAGATGGGCAGGACTGCGAGAGGAGCCGAGTCTTGCCGGAGGACACTCGGCTCCGCTCTCTCCTCTCCACAGCGGAAATCAGCGCCAAATTTAAATATTGCAGAGACTGTCAAGGCTGCAAAGGCACTGGGCAAGGCAAGGCTGCAAAGGCACTGGGCAAGGCTGCAAAGGCACTGGGCATGGCTGCAAAGGCACTGGGCAAGGCTGCAGATGGACACTGGGCAAGGCTGCAAAGGCACTGGGCAAGGCTGCAGATGGACACTGGGCAAGGCTGCAGATGGACACTGGGCAAGGCTGCAATGATGGACAAGGCTGCATTTAAATGTAAGTTTTTTTCCTTGAACTTCCCTCCTAAAAGTTTTTTTCCTTAAAATTCCCTCCTAAACTTGGGGTGCGTGTTATACGCCGGCGCGTCTTATACGCCGATAAATACGGTATATATTTTTTATAATTATTTAGAGTTATTTATTATATTATAATTTATGATTTTGTGTTTCAAACTTTATCATACCCGGAATGTCTACTAGACTCTTGTTTGGGCAGATTTAAGTGTGTTATTACTAAGAATTACAGGCCTACAATCTAAAACGCCAAATTTCTATGCAAAACAATGTACAGCTTTGAGATTCAAAAATCTGACATAATCATACCACCAGGGAGATTAAAGCATATCCAAACCCATGTGTGGTGTAATGGCAAGTGAAACGCTGATCCTTCCCCAAAGCGCTAAATCACTCCTGGATGTAACGTGTCTCCGCTTAAGGCACTGCAGTTACCAGCAAGTATAATTAAAACTATGGAAGTCACCTTCCTGCGACACGGTTAGTTATGTTGATGGGCAGGTGCCCTCTCACCACATGAGGCCTTGCCTCGCTGGGGTGCTCCGTTTGGGCCCCCTTGGTTCTCAGCCTCTGGACGGGTCGTGGTCCCTGGTCCTCCGCTTAGCCGCTCACAAGGCGTCGGTGGATAGGTGACTCTGGATGCTCAGGAGTGTGGAGCTGTCCCTCTTCCTGGTCCGATCAGCCGGGCTATAGCTAAGATCCCTCCGACAGGCGATCTGGCCTCCGTTACTTTAGGCCCAGGCTTATCCAGTCTAAGCACCCTCGCTGCAGGCCTCTTGCCTCTTGCAAGATGGTGTCCCAAGAGAACGAACACAAGCCCCATCCTGTCTTAAATAAGTCCTCCCAGCAGGCAGTGCGTGGCGCCACGCTCCTTCGCTAGCTTTCGTTGGTGCACTTGAGTATTTGTAATCCAAGGAAAAAGGGTGAAGAAAGATTAAACATCTATCGTGTGTGTGAAACAGGCAAGTGGAAGGCTGATCCTTCCCAAAGCGCTAACTCACTCCTGAATGTAGCGTGTCTATGCTTGCGGTTCTGTGGTTACCAGCAAGCATAAGTAAAAGTGTGGAAGTCACCTTTCTGTGTTTATGTTGGTGGGCAGGTGCCCTCTCACCACATGAGGCCTCGCCTCGCTGGTTTCCTCAGACTGGGCCCTCTTGGTTCGCAGCCTCCAGGCGAGTCGTGGTCCTTTGTCCTCCGCTTAGCCGGTCACAAGGCGTCGGTGGATAGGTGACTCTGGATGCTGAGGAGTGTAGAGCGGTCCCACTCCCTGGTCCGATCAGCAGGGCTGTACAGGAATCCCTCCGACAGGCGATCCAGTCTCCATCACTTTAAGCCCAGGCTTCTCCGGCCTAAGCACCCTCGCTGCAGGCCTCTTGCCTGTTGCAAGATGGTGTCCCAAGAGAACGAACACAAGCCCCGCCCTGTCTTAAGTAAGTTCTTCCAGCAGGCTGTGCGTGGCACCACGCACCCTGGCAGCACAGTGGCGTTGTGGGCCTTGTAGTCTACATCTGACCCATAGCAATAGACTCTCTGTCTCTCCGCACCACAAGGTCCGTCATGCATTGTTCTTATCATAGCTGAACCAAACAAATTGTAGAAGTATGATACAAATGGACAACAAAAGTAGCTAAGTTCTTATTAGGCACAAACTGTAGTCCATAAGCTATGTGCAAAAGTAACACCTTGCTACACTTTGATACATGTAAACTCCTTTGAAAAACAATTCTTCTGATTTTTTTTGCATCTGAAGTCTCTGTGCAGTCACTCAGTATGATGTTGTGAAATGGGAGAGGTTGGACATCTCAAAAAGTTAGGAGGTATGGGTTGGATACCAAAAAAAAAGTCACGGTGCACTGCATTGGAACTCATATTATCTCCCGAATAAAGATGAGGTATATTCAGACTAGAATCTAAACTCACGTGTGGGAGTCTGCCAGGAAGCCGGCACCTATATGGGCCAATCGTGCAATTGGGCTGTTACTCGCTCTGCAGTAGCTCGTATACAAGGGGCAAGCATACTTGTAACTACAGTGCAGGGAATGCCCCTGTGGCAGATGATTGGTCTGTACAGGTGATGACTTCCTGGTAGGCTCACACACGTGGGTTTGGATCCTAATTCGAACATGCCCAAGCTCATCACTGCTCCTCAATAGGAATAGGTAAAAAGGACTTAGAAAGATGTTTCCATTAAACCGGAGTTCTTTAAATATTAAAGGATAGGGGAAATGATAGTAAAATATAGAGAATATACGTATGTCTTCATTTTGTCACTTGATGGAAAAAGCTCCGAAGGCACACAGCTTTCAGTTTATGACATTTAAAGGCAGCAACCGGAAGCCTAGTGCAAGGCATATTTTTGCTGCAGGCGCATGGAACAATGTTTGTCGTAAAAAAAAAAGAAAATACTGCATGACTTGGGGCTGTTTTGTTCATCTTTATGATTTCTGTCTCTTTGCATACATGAATTACCCAGAGATGCAGTGCAAGACGTGATGTGATGGCATATCTATAACAATGCATGCATGGAAACACAATTAGTGCTAGTTGAGTGCTAAGGTTAAATTGATAAACTTGTCAAAATGCCAAAAAGCATAAACTGGAATTAATGATGTTAATAAGTGTTTTTTTCTCTTGTGTTGTTTCGCACGCACAGCTCTCCAGCTCCCACAAGGTGGCGTTGTCCTCCATCAGTTACATTGGCTGCTCCCTGTCCATTTTCTGCCTGGCAATTACACTGGTCACATTTGCTATACTGTCGTGAGTAATTTTTCACATTTTATTATTTTATTTTTCTTCTAGATCCCTGCTGAGCAAATATTACTGTTTAAAGACTATGTTAGATTTATGTGCATTCACACTGCAGACTAGCAAATGCATGTTAACTTTTGGATTCTTTCAATCATAAATGCCATTAATTCTCACCAACCCTTTAATTAGATTTTGCCTATATATTTGCAACAGCTGGGTGGTTTTGCTCAAATTGCTTTAATTTCCTGATCAGAGGAGTTTTCCATTTGCGCTCATCACATGTTGTAGAGCTACTTTTTTATTATCGCTTTTCAGCCGTGTTGGTGTGATGGAAAAAGCACATGCCGTATTAAAGGGGATGTTTTCAAATCACTTTTTGTGTTAGGTAGACCATAAAATCACATCTGATAAGGAAGATAAAGAAGTAAATTGTGAAGTATTGATAAAATGAGAATAAACGTATTACATTTGCTTCCCTATCACCTGTAAAATACAGCTACAGGTGCTTGTGGTTTTGTAACAAGGAGTGAATACAGCACAGTTAACTGTCCCAAAGCCCTGGTTCACACTGGTGCGATTTGACATGCGATTTGACATGTCAAATCGCATGTCAAATCGGCGAAATTTGCCGCAAATTGCGGGCAATGGCACCGTCCTAACCGGTGCGACGCCGAATCTGCGGCGCTGCACCGATTACAAAAATTAGTTTCTGTACTACTTTTTGCGATTTCAGTCGCGATTTACATTGACATCTGTTTCAGATGTCTTTGAAATCATGGCTTAAATCGGGACTGCCAGCGGGAGTGAAATCGTGCGAGTTCAGCTGAACTCGCAGGCTTCACTCCCGCAGCCCCAGTGTGAACGTGGGCTTACACAAATGTGTAAATAGTCATTCGTAAAAAAAGCACACAGGCAACATGGTAGGCTGACAGCGTATTAGCTCTTGCTTAAAAAAAATCATATGCTAGGAAACCTAACCTGAACAAAAGGGCAGATTCTATCATGAAGCCTTAAGGCAAACAGGACTTTGCAAAAGCAGTATACTTGCAAAGAAAGAACATGACCAAAAGTGAATCAAGCTTAGTTCTAGACTTAAAGGGGTTGATTTACTAAAAACGGAGAGTGCAAAATCTGGTGCAGCTCTTCATATAAACCAATCAGCTTCCATTTTTTTTTTTTTTTTGTCTAAACTTAAATGAACAAGCTGAAGTTAGAAGCTGATTGTCTAGCATGCACATCTGCACCAGGTTTTGCACTCTCCAGTTTTAGTAAATCAACTTCAAAGGGTCAGTTTTGCCGAAACTGTAATGCCGCGTACACACGATCGGAAATTCCGACCAGAAAACCGTGTTTTTTTTTCAGACGGAATGTTGGCTCAAACTTGTGTTGCATACACACGGTCACACAAATCTTGTCGGAAATTCCGACCGTCAAGAACACAGTGATGTACAAGACGTACGATGAGTCGAGATCAATGAAGTTCAATAGGCAGTTCGACTGTTCTGCTTGATTCTGAGCATGCGTGTTTTTTTTGCATACAGACAAATGGAATTGCATACAGACAAATGGAATTTCCGATAGGAACTTTTTCCGTCGGAAAAATAGAGAACCTGCTCTCAATCTTTTGTTGGCGGAAATTCCGACAGCAAAAGTCCGATGGAGCCTACACACGGTCAGAATTTCCGACCAAAAGCTCACATCGGACTTTTATTGTCGGAATTCCCGATCGTGTGTATGGGGCATTAGGCTTCATGTACACTACAGTTCCTAAACTTGCGTTTAGGAGCTTTTGGTATTTTTTTGCCAAAATTCCTAAACTCAACTCCATAAAAGCCTATGGGGCTGATTTACTAATAACAGTGCGCTGCGCTGGTTCTAACCTTAATTGCTGCGCCGGATAACTCCTTCACTGGGCGCAGGAAGCAGCGGCGCACTGTTATAGTAAATAGAAATGTCAGCGGCGCTCTATTGAAAATGAATGGTTCCCTATGGGAGCCCATTGATTTGAATAGAGGTCGCCCGGGAAGTCGGATCCGACTTGCGGGCGACTCGTGTGCCGGCTGACACAGGGACAGCGCGACTTTGCGAGGCGATCTGGACACGACTTGAGCGTGCAGCAGCCGCTCAAGTCGTGTCCTAGAGGCGACTAGTCGGCCGAGAATGTGTCCAGCGCGATGTCATCGCGCTGGTCCTCGGCAGCCTCGCTGTCCCATGTTTTGGTATGAATCATGAAGGGGAACTCCAGGCCAAATTTTAATGAAAAAACCGGCATGGGTTCCCCTTCAGGAGCATACCAGGCCCTTAGGTCTGGTCTGGATTCTAAGGTGAACCCCCTAAGCCGAAAAACGGCGTGGGGGTCCCCCCAAAATCCAAACCAGACCCTTAGGTCTGGTCTGGATTTTAAGGTGAACCCCTCAAGCCGAAAAACGGCGTGGGGGTCCCCCCAAAATCCAAACCAGACCCTTATCCGAGCACGCAACCTGGCAGGCCGCAGGGGAAAAGGGGGAGACGAGAGCGGCCCCCTCCCTCCTGAACCGTACCAGGCCGCATGCCCTCAACATGGGGGGTTTGGTGCTTCGGGGCAGGGGGGCGACCTGCGGCCCCCCCACCCCAAAGCACCCTGCCCCCATGTTGATGGGGACAAGGGCCTCTTCCCGACAACCCTGGCCGTTGGTTGTCGGGGTATGCGGGCGGGGGGCTTTTCGGAATCAGGGCGCCCCCTTTAAAAAGGGGGCCCCCAGATGCTGGCCCCCCACCCTATGTGAATGAGTATGGGGTACATCGTACCCCTACCCATTCACCTGGTGGAAAAAAATTGCAATAAAAAAACCACACAGCTTTTTAAAGTATTTTATTGCACAGCTCCGGGGGTCTTCTTCCGACTTCGGGGGTCTCCGATGTCGTCGCCGCCGCTCTCCGGTTTTCTTCTGCCGGGCCACCGCTAACTTCTTTAGCTCTTTTGCTAGCGGAGGCCCGGTCTTCTCCGTCGCCTTCTTCTTCTCCCGCTATCCGGTTCTTCTCCCGGTTCTTCTCCCGCTTCTTTCTTCTGCCGGCCCCTCCACTAACTTCTTTAGCTCTTTTGCTAGTGGAGGCCCGGTCTTCTCCGTCGCCTTCTTCTTCTCCCGCTATCCGGTTCTTCTCCCGCTTCTTTCTTCTGCCGGCCCCTCCACTAACTTCTTTAGCTCTTTTGCTAGTGGAGGGGCCGGTCTTCTCCGTCGTCGCCGGAGTCTTCTTCTCTCCTCTCCTCCTCGATGTTGACTCGTCGCTTCCTCTCGCAGTAATGCTACATTTTCAGCCCGCAGAGATTAATATAGGCTTCTCATGACGTCACAGTCACATGTTCCCATGACGTCACACTCACATGCTCCGGGGCCATGTGCCCCAGAACATGTGACTGTGACGTCATGAGAAGCCTATATTAATCTCTGCGGACCGAAAATTTAGCATTACTGCGAGAGGAAGCGACGAGTCAACATCGAGGAGGAGAAGAGAGAAGAAGACGCCGACGGCGACGACGGAGAAGACCGGCCCCTCCACTAGCAAAAGAGCTAAAGAAGTTAGTGGAGGGGCCGGCAGAAGAAAGAAGCGGGAGAAGAACCGGGACAAGAACCCGATAGCGGGAGAAGAAGAAGGCGACGGAGAAGACCGGGCCTCCGCTAGCAAAAGAGCTAAAAGAAGTTAGCGGAGGCCCGGCAGAAGAAAGGAAGAACCGGAGAGAAGAAGAGGGGAGAAGGTGACGGAGAAGACCGGGCCTCGGCTAGAAAAAGAGCTAAAGAAGTTAGCGGTGGCCCGGCAGAAGAAAACCGGAGAGTGGCGGCGACGACACCGGAGACCCCCGAAGTCGGAAGAAGACCCCCGGAGCTGTGCAATAAAATACTTTAAAAAGCTGTGTGGTTTTTTTATTGCAATTTTTTTCCACCAGGTGAATGGGTAGGGGTACGATGTACCCCATACTCATTCACACAGGGTGGGGGGCCAGGATCCGGGGGCCCCTTTATTAAAGGGGGCTCCCGGATTCCGATAAGCCCCCCGCCCGCAGACCCCGACAACCAACGGCCAGGGTTGTCGGGAAGAGGCCCTTGTCCTCATCAACATGGGGGCAGGGTGCTCTGGGGTGGGGGGGCCGCAGGTCGCCCCCCTGCCCCAGAGCACCAAACCCCCCATGTTGAGGGCATGCGGCCTGGTATGGTTCAGGAGGGAGGGGGGGGGCGCTCTCTCGTCCCCCCCCTCTTCCCCTGTGGCCTGCCAGGTTGTGTGCTCGGATAAGGGTCTGGTTTGGATTTTGGGGGGACCCCCACGCTGTTTTTTCGGCGTAGGGGTTCCTCTTCAAATCCAGACCAGACCCAAGGGCCTGGTATGCTCCTGGAGGGGGAACCCATGCCGGTTTTTTATTTAAAATTTGGCCTGGAGTTCCCCCTCAAGATTCATACCAAACACAGTGCCTGCTATTGGCGGGGATCCAAGTTGGATCCCCGTTCATTGAAAGTCGGACATATGTCGGCTTCATGTCGCAGGGCAAAGTCGGATCCAAAGTAGGACAGATGTCGTGTCGCACTAGTGTGAACCCAGCCTAAATACAACTACACTGCTGCTCTCAGCTGCTCATATCACTCTGGTCTCACTAAATAGCTAAAATCATAAATAATACTGTTTTTGGAGCTTAGGGCGGCTCCTTATCATATACATGCAAATGTGGTAAAACACGGCATGCAAACGCCACAAAGCGTGCCTTTCTAAACGCCACTTTCAACCTTAGTTCAGAACACTTTGCACCAGCGTCCCGTCTACATGGGGCCTAAAAACGCCTATGCCATTTACAGCTCCAAAACGCCATGGTGGCCATGAGGCCATAGGCTAACATGGAGAGATGTTTTTAAGCTGC
Source organism: Rana muscosa (assembly GCA_029206835.1). Classification (NCBI taxonomy): domain Eukaryota; kingdom Metazoa; phylum Chordata; class Amphibia; order Anura; family Ranidae; genus Rana; species Rana muscosa. The sequence continues at coordinate 927,537,856 of CM055116.1, read as the reverse complement.
AAAAAACGCTCAAACAAGCGGCTTGAAAAACGTCTGTGTGCATGTAGCCTTATATTAACCACTTGCGCACTGCCCAGACCAAGTTTCACATTTCAGCGCTGATGCACTTTTAATGACAATTGCGCGCTCCTACAACACTGTAACCCAATGAAAATGTTTTATTTGTTGGCACACAAATAGAGCTTGCTTTTGGTGCTATTTGATCACCTTTGTGTTTTATTTTAAATTTTTTTCTATAAATACAAAAGACCGAGTTTAAAAAATAAATAAATGGATATTTTACCCACTTCAGCACTGGGCCTATTCTGGCACTTCTCTCCTTCACGTAAAAATCATAAATTTATGGCTATAAAATTACTTCAAAACACCAAACATTATATATTTTTTTGGAGCAGACACCCTAGGGAATAAGATGGCGGTCATTGCTAATTTTTATCTCGCTCTGTATTTGCGCAATAAATTTTCAAACGCCTTTTGTTTGCTAAAAATATTACAAAACAGTAAAGTTACGGACAATTTTTTGGTATAATGTGAAAGATGTTGTTATGCTGAGTAAATAGATACCTAACACGTCACGCTTTAAAATTGCGCGCACACATGGCATGACACCAAACTTCAGTAATTAAAAATCTCCCTAGACGATGCTTACATTTTTTTTACACGTTACCATTTTGGCATTACAGAGGGGGTCTAGTGCTAGAATTTCTGCACTCGTTCTAACGCACGCAGCAATAACTCACATGTGTGATTTGAACGGCGTTTACATATGTGGGCGGGACTTACGTGTGTGTTCGCTTCTGAGCGCGAGCTACCGGGGACATGGGCGTTTTTTCTTATTTTATTTTATTTTTTGTTTTTGTTTTTTTACTTTTTTGCATTTCTTACTCTTTTTAATTTTTTTTTAATTTTTTGGGATCTCTTCTATTCCTATTACAAGGAATGTAAACATCCCTTGTAATAGGAATGTGTGTGACAGGTCCTCTTTATGGAGAGATGCAGGGTCAATAAGACCCCACATCTCTCCTCCAGGCTGGAAAGCACGATATTGTTCCAAAAAAATCACCAATCTCATGCTGACAGCCAAGATCACGGCTTGGTTAACATACGGGAACACGGCATGATGTCATAACGTTGTGCCCGCGCCTCCGACGGTCATAGAGATGACTGATGACCATCTGGTCACCAGTCATCTCCAAATCGTTCTCCGAGCCCCAGATGGCACGGGAGAGCCCGGAGAAGCACCGGATGGCGGCAAGGGAGGGGGGGGACGTCCCCTCCCCCCGCCTATAAGAACGATCAAGCGGCGGAACTGCCACTATGATCGTTTTTATTGTGCACAGAATCGCCGGCTGAAAAGAATGATATCTGAATGATGCCTGCAACTGCAGGCATCATTCAGATGTCACCGCCCAAAGCCAAGGATGTCATTTGACGGTGGGCGGTAGGAAACTGGTTAATATTTTTAAAAAAGGTAATTTTTCTTCTTCATTGATGTACACTGATGAGACTGCACTGATGGGCACCGATAAGGTGGCAAGGGTGGGCACTGAGAGGTGGCATTGCTATTTAGCACTGGTGGGCAGTGAGAAGTGGCACTGCTAGGTGGCAATGATAGTTGGCAGTGATGGGCACTGATAGGCACTGGCAGCAATGCTAGGTGCCACTGATTGGCACCAGTGGTGGGCATTGATAGGTGGCACTGGCTACTAATTGTCACAGATGATGCAGAATTGCCTCTTCCTCTTCGGGCCCCATGTCCCTTGCACATAAGCCGGTGATTGCCTTTTTTTTATGCTCACGCTGTCAGCACAAGGAGAAAACAAAAACCATTACCCAGCTTTTGTTTACATCACGTGATCAGCTGTCATTTGCTGACAGCTGATCACATGGTAAAGGGCAGGGATCGGCCCCTTACTCGGATCTGTCATCACCCGAGTCACAGTGACTCTGTGACCACAGCGCGCGCAAAGGGGAGGACGATTATTGACGGACTCCCGGCAATTGAGGACCATGCTGTGGCCGTCGATCAGTTATAGCGCTGATCTCAAGTGATTAAAGAGGGTCAAAATGGGCCATTGACATGCATCACAATTCAACTTAGGAATGAGTCTTTGAAAAGTTAAATTAAATAATTTGGCCTCTTTATTCTTCCAAATAATTCACTTCCTGTCACATAGCCACACAGGAAGTGAGGGGGAAATCCCTAACAATGTCTTTCCTCGGGGACACACAGGTCAGTCTAAATACTTTCCCCATTATGCACATTGCACTCGAGCATATTGCGGGGTACACCACAAATTATTATTAGGTAGTTTGGACTGTGGGGTTTATTTACTAAAGGCAAATCTACTTTGCACTACAAGTGCACTTGCTGTATATCTGAGGGGGACATGCAAGCCAAAAAAAAAAAAAACATCTTTGCTTTTACATGATTGTAACATCCAATCACCAGTACTTTCCCTCAGATTTTCAGCAGCTACACTTTTACTGCAGAGTGGATTTGTCTTTACTAAACCCCAAACTACCCAATGATTTGGGGTGTACACAACAAAGTGCTAGAGTGCAATTTGCTTAATGGGGACACTAGTTAGATTGATCTGTGTGTCCCCAAGAAAAGCCATTGGTAGGGTTTTACCTTCACTTCTTGTTTAGCTGTGTGACAGGAAGTGAAGCCAATGTTAAGAAAAGGAGACAAAGGCCAAACTACAAAAAAATAAATAAAAAATAAAAAAACACACACGCAGGGGTTCTAACACTTCGTTTCCCTCAAAATGCCCACAATTAGAATTGTATGGCCTTGAGCTATTTTTAAGTGCAGTGCTCTAAATCAGTGCTTCTCAAGTACCCCCAACAGGCCATGTTTGCAGGTTTTCCTTCATCTTGCACATGTGCTTTAAATCACAGTCAATGGTTTTGATTTTTGGACAGCAATTCTCGTTAAGATAAATTCACAAAACATGTCCTGTTGGGGGTACTTTAGGACTGAGGCTGAGAACCACTGCAGTAAAAAAAGGAAAATTGAATACTTACCGCTCTGTATTTCATTTCCTGGTGACGCTCCATGGCAGCACACAATACATGCATATACTACCATGAAGGCACCAGGGTAGACAAATCACACCTGTTTTGTTTTGACATGCCAATCAGCTGTCACATTTGTTGCAAAGAAAACACAAAACAAACATCAAAACTTTCCATCTAATTTTATTGTTCAACAAAACAAAAGGGAAGGCAAAATAAAAAACATGGTCAATTTGAAACAGTTACAGACTCAACATCTTGAGCAATTTTTGGCCAAAAAAATGCAGCAGACAATTAAATCAAAGTGAACAAACAACACACATTAACAACATCAGAATTATTTCAGGGGAACATATCTCCCCCACACCAAAAATATACAATCCACATAAGTTAACCAATCACTTGTTTTGCAAAGACATAACAAATAAAATACATGTGTTACAAACGCGATAAGGACACCAACATGTACATTTTTGCCACACACACTTGCCTCTTCTTAAGGCAATCGACCAAATGCTCTGTGAGCTTTATATAACATATGTTTGTGTGCTAATGAGGCAATTGAAAACACATGCACAGTCCATGAAACACCCAGAATGCAAGTTCTCCCAATGTAGAGACTGAAATTCAAAGTGGGCACACCTGTTAAGATGTCCTTCAATTTCTAACCCATAAAAACACTCTCTGAGTGAGCATGCCCAGAAATATCCAGGCGCTGTTCACACACAAAAAGCACGCCAAAAAAAAATAACTGGCTGGGCATGTGCAGAACAACACCAATGCAGCTAGCAAAAAAGAACCCCCCCCCTCCCCCCGTCCAAAATTAAGCACATCATCCAGCATGCTACAAAATTAGAGATGGGACAATCACCCCTCCCCCCCACCAACAAATACTATTGCAGTCTATGGGAACTGACTTGTTAATTTTGCTAGTCCCCACTTGGCTGGCTTATCTAGATATTGGCCTTAAAATGGGGGCCCAGGTCCCACCCTAAGGGACATATATCAATGTCACCAATTTGGAAAACACCAAAAACAAAACAAGGAGAAGTGCCTTTAAATATGCCAAATTGCTTAAGGGCCATTTCACACCACATACAGTCCATTGCGTTTTTTATGCATCCAAAATGCATGGAAAGTTGGTTATATGGTTCTAAATGGCAGTGTTTGTTCCAGTGCGTTCCAGTTCCACCAAAAAAGTAGAACATGCTGCATTTTACCTGCATTGGACTGTACTGGAACGCATCAAAACGCATCATAAACGCACTGGAACGCACAGGAACACACCTAAATGCACCAAAAACGCACTGGAACACACTTGTCCTTATCTATGGTTAATAAAAAAGAGGAGTGAAAACAAAGCACTGGACTGCATCAAAAACTTACCAAAAATGCACCGGAACGCATGAAAAAAGTGCATGCAGAAAAGCACCTGGAATGCATCCGGATTGTGTTTCTATGGTGTGAACTGGCCCTAGTTCACACTATAGAAACGCAGTCTGGGTGCGTTCCAGGTGCTTTTCTGCATGCGCGTTTTTGACACATTCCAGTGCATTTTTGAGGCGTTTTTGATGCAGTCCAGTGTTTTTTTCCGCCTCTTTTCACTTAGGACAATTAATGAAGAAGATGGAAGAAGAAGGAAGAAGATGGAAGAAAAGAAAAGACATTAATAAAGGAATTGTCAAAAACCGGCTCTTGTCACCTTTTAAATTTTTGACACTTTCCTTGTGAAATGGTAGGGGTACATTTGTACCCCATTACCATTTCACACGGGGGGGGGCCCGGGATCTGGGGGTCCCCTTTGTTAAAGGGGTCTTCCAGATTCCGATAAGCCCCCCGCCCGCAGACCCCCACAACCACCGGGCAAGGGTTGTGGGGATGAGGCCCTTGTCCCCATCAACATGGGGACATCCTCCCCATGTTGAGGGCATGTGGCCTGGTACGGTTCAGGAGGGAAGGGGTCCGATCTCTCATCCCCCCCTCTTCCCCTGTGGCCGGCCAGGTTGCGTGCTCGGATAAGGGTCTGGTGTGGATTTTTGGGGGAACTCCACGCCATTTTTTTATAAAATTTGGGGTGGAGTTCCCCTTAAAATCCATGCCAGATCTGAAGGGCCTGGTTTGGATATTTGGGGGGAACCCCACGTCATTTTTTTTTAATTTGCAGCGGGGTTCCCCTTAATATCCATTCCAGACCTGAAGGGCCTGGTTATGGAATTTGGGGGGACCCCCACGCTTTTTTTTTTTGGTTAGCAAAGACTTTTCTCTATATTGCCGGGAGCCGACAATTCATTATAACTGCGGGTGCTTTTAAATGGCTTTTTTTTCCTTTAGAAATGACATTTTGCAGGCGCACTGGCAAGTTCAGAGCTGCGCCGGTTCAACTTATGCAAATTGAGTTACGTGACTTGACATTTACTAAGACTTTGTCGGCGCAGTGAACCGGCGCATTTAACCATTGAAATTCCCGCGCTGAGCTAAAAAAAAACGGAATTGCCGGCGCAGCGGGCTGGTTTTGAAAAAGTTACTTTCCCACTCTATTTTGGCCATGTTTGTTATTTGGGCAGGTGTCCCTACACTTCCTCACATCACCCCACATCACCCCCATTATATTCTCACTTCCAACTTCTTTATATTTAGTGTTTAACATGCTGTGCGCCAGGTCCATAGTAGCGCACTGAGCGTCTCCTCCCGGGCGCAGAGAACACTATAGTAAATGGGAAATAGGGCTGCGCTACAGGCGCCAATGTTTTGTAAATACCAAAACAGCCATTGCGCACGCAGATGCGCCAATACTCATGGCGCAAACGTTTGGTAAATCAGCCCCTATGTGTCCATGTACACATAGGCGTTTAGGATAGTTTAGGAGCTGCTGAGGTTAGAGGAGGTTAAACTTCTCTAACCTCCCTTTCCTGAACGCGGAATAATTGCGCTCAGGATAGGAAAGTTTTGACCGCTGGCCACCGGAAAATGCAAACTGCAGCTTTTCTTCAGTAGGAACACAGGGAAATGCAGTTCTTCCAGCTTTAGCACTGAATATTTAAAATGGCAAGGGGTGATGGGGTGTGCTCGAGGCTCCATTGATTCTGGCTGCTGGGGGATCTATTGTCGCTGGGGGGATCCGTTGTTGATGGAGGGGTCAATTGCTGCTGGCTATTTGAGGGTCTATTATTGCTGGCAGCTGGGAGATCTATTGTTGCTGGTGGGGGGTATTTTGTTGTAAAGGGGTCTATTGACTTGCAAGGGTGAAAAACCTGCACCCATTCTCTGAGAAAAAAAGCTCTGTTTACATCAGAATTGGTCCTAGGTCTGCATACCTGCTGTGGCCTTTCCTGGGGGGTTTCGGATCTCCTTTCTTGTATTTTTTTTTTTATTCGTACTGTACTAAGGAGAATGCAGCAGGTTGGTTTGGATCATGCAAAGATGGATGAGAACACCTAATACTCCCAGGTGGACAGAAACATAGCTGAGAACTACTCTACGGAAAGAAGATCTCAATGTTGGACTATCTAGGTAATACATAAAAGAATTGATGGACTTCACTAGGCTCCACCTATAAGTAAAACATTACTTTTGGGCCAACAGACCATATACAGGAAAAAAGGCAAAAAGAACAGTCCCTAGTACTTGTCACTGACATGGCAAGAAAGCTAATGCTCCAGACATAATGTACATGTGCACAACACTGTTGAAGGCCACTCAGATTGCCCCAAACAGGTTAGAAGATCTGTCTTCATTATTAGCTATTATTGGCATTGCATATCTTACATATTGCACTTACTGTATGGTCTTCCGACCGTTACTACACATAGTACTGCTCTACCTCACTCCCAGCCTGCACTCCAACCACTGGATTCTCAACTATGCACCCCAACAGAACCTGCCAACTCTGCCTACTTGGACTAGACACACACAGTTTTCTCTAACACATATCAATACCATTAAAGAAAAAACTCTAGATATCGCTACAGTATCTCTAGGTCATTTACATACACAAGATTTAGAAACATTATTTCAGGTCTTTACCTGCTTCTCTGTTGTGAGTACTGAAGTACAGCAATTCTCGTACACCCCCTGAAATCTTTCCAAATCAATGCTAAGTTGAATGGTGTGCCTTTATTATATTCAAGAGATCAGTCCATCCCAATGTTGGAGCATAAGTTGTGGGGACCCCACTACTTGATAATATTGAGGGACCCCTCATGAGATCAACTACTGACAATATCACACTGACTGGAGATCACTCAGTGTACAAAACATATGGCTGCTTCTCAATTCATTCAACACATACTGTATATGGCACATTTTCATGAATGTTTTGTAGCTCACCCTCTTAACCCCTTCCATACTGGGCACTTATACACCTTCCTGCCCAGACCAATTCTCAGCTTTCTGCGCTGTTGCACTTTGAATGACAATTGCGCGGTCATGCTACACTGTACCCAAACTAAATTTTTATAATTTTGTTCCCACAAATAGAGCTTTCTTTTGGTGGTATTTGATCACCTCTGGGATTTTTATTTTCTGCTAAAAATTTTTTAAAAAGACCGAAAATTTTGAAAAAAAACTTTGTTTCAGTTACAAAACTTTGTAAATAAGTTTTCTCCTTCACTGATGGGCACTGATGGGGCTGCACTGATGGGCACTGATAAGGCGGCACTGATGGGCACATATGGGCGGCACGGATGGGCACATATGGGCGGCACGGATGGAAACAGATAGGCGGAACGGATGGGCACAGATAGGCGGCATATATGGGCACAGATAGGCGACATGGATGGGCATGGATAGGCGGCATGGATGGGCACTGATAGGTGGCACGGATGGGCATGGATGGGCACTGATAGGTGGCATGGATGGGCACTGATAGGTGGCACTGTACTGTAATGTTTTGTACTAATGGATGCCAATCAGTGCCAAACAATAATGCCTGCCAATCAGTGGTGCCCATTGTGGGCACTGATTGGCATCCATTGCAGGCACTGATTGGCATCCATTAGGCATATCTAATTGCCATCCCTGGTGGTCTAGGGTGGCATACCTTAAGGTGGGCATCCCTGGCATCCCTGGTGGTCTGGTGGCATCCCTGGTGGTCCACTGTGGGCATCCTCGGTGGGGGGGCTGCACTGATAATGGATCAGCACAAACCCCCCCTGTCAGAGGAGCAGCCGATCGGCTCTCCTCTACTCGCGTCTGACAGACGCGAGTGAGGAAAAGCCGATGACCGGCTTTTCCTGTTTACATCGTGATCAGCCGTGATTGGACACGGCTGATCACGTGGTAAAGAGTCTCCGTCGGTGTCAGACTGACATCCCGCAACAATGATCGCCGCGATGCGCGCCCCCAGGGGCGCGCAGCGGCTCAATATCCTGAAGACGTCATATGACGTCCAGTCAGGATATTGAAACCACTTTGCCGCCGTCAATTTGCTATAGGGCGGGCGGAAAGTGGTTAAACTGACAATAATTCCCTCGCCCAGTTTACCATTGCATCATAATATGTAGCACTACCCCATCAAAGATTCTGTACCCCACTGGTTGTCTTGACCTTGCAAGTCCTCCGACACTTCTGACACTCTGCGTTCTGACATTTCTGTTATCAGGAAAAGAACTTAAAAACACACACATATGTAAAGTAGACCATTAGGATTTGTTTACTGGCAGCTTACTTGTAATGAGTTTAGACATAACGAACACATTTGTTTAGTTTCAATCTGTTACTTACATAAACTTGTTTAGTTAAATTTGTTTAATCCGTTTAATTCATTTTCGGAAGCAGTTTTGTTTATTCGTATTCAAATCGATTTGAAATTTAAAATTCGAATAGATTTGAAACGTTTTCAAATCAATTTTGAATAATTTTTGAATTCGAAAAGTTTTCGAATTTGAATAGTTTTCCAATTTCCAAAGGGAATAAAATAGAATAGAAAATAAAGGAATGGAATAGAACAAAATATAATAGAATATAAAATTTAATTAAATTAAAGAATAGAATATAATAGAGTAAAACAGAACAAAATGGTATAGAAAATAAAATAACAGAATGGAATGGAATAGAATAGAATAGAATGGAATAGAATAGAATAAAAAAAGAATATAATTAAATAGATTATAACCATCTTCTGAAATTCGAAAATAATAGAATTAAAAAAACAATAGAATAGAATAAAATACAAATAATATAACCATTTTCCCAAATTCAAATAAAATCAATTCAAATTTGAATAGAATAGAAAAGAATAGAGTAGAATAGAATAGAAAATAGCACAATAGTATAGAAAAACACAACACAATAGAATAGAATGAATATAACCATCTTACTATTCTAATCTATTCTTTTCAAAATCAAATTGATTCTATTTGAATTTTGGGAAATGGTTATATTCTTTCTATTCTATTGTTTTTTTAATTGTATTATTTTCTGTTTGTTTATTCTATTCTATTCCTTTCTATTCTATTATTTTATTTTCCATTCTATTCTATTATTTTCTATTCAAATGTATTCTATTCAAAATTTTAATTTCGGAAGATGGTTATATTCTTTCTATTCTATTCTATGCTGTTGTTTTTTCCATACTATTCTGTTATTTTTTATTCTATTCAAATCTATTATTTTTATTCTATTCAAATTCGAATTGATTCTATTTGAATTTGGGGAAATGGTTATATTCTTTCTATTCTATTCTATTGTTTTTTTTATTATTTTCTTTCCTATTCTATTATAATCTATTATATTATGTTCTTTTTTTCTATTATATTCTATTCTTTTCTATTACATTCTTTTTATATGTGTTCAAATTTATTCTATTTGAAATTCACATTTCAGAAGATAGTTATATTCTTTCCATGTTATTCTATTCTATTTGTTTCCATTCTATTCCAGTATATTCTGTTCTTTTATTTTCTATTCTATTTCGTTCTGTTTTACTCTATTGATTTCTATTCTTTTATTTTCTGTTTTATTCTTTTCTATTATATATTTTTTTCTATTCTATTACTTTATTTTCTATTCTATTTTATTCTCTTTGGAAATTTGAAAACTATTAAAATTAGAAAACGTTTAAAATTCAAATTTGAAAACTATTCAAATTAGAAAAGTATTCGAAAATTATTCAAAAACGATTCACATTAAAATTTCAGCCAATTTATTTTTTTCATTTAATTTGGATTTGTTTAAATTCGGTACTATTGTAATTTGGAAATTCGGATACATCCGTTTTTCCGAAAAATTAAAATTAGTCAGATTTTCAATTCGGAACTAAACAAACCGCACATGTCTAAATGAGTTTAACAATCAAGAGAGAGGACCATACAATGAGTAAAACACTTCAATGAGCTGGTGGCATAACCAGTTAAGGAATGAGCAAATAGAACACCCCAAAGAACATATAAACAGCAGGACTTAACCCTGTATAGGGTCTATGGATACAGGCCAAAAAGGGTAGAGGAGTGCCTTGACTTCTGTCAAACATCTCCCTTTATTCCTTGGTTACTATATTGGCCTGGGTAGGCACCAAATGTTCTTATCCCTTGTAGGGGGAAGATATTCTGTAGTCTTTTGAAGAGAAAGACTTGGAGGAAGGCTTATGTCTTCAGCTAGCTCTTTAAGAATGTGCAAAATGTGTCCTGGAGACAATATGTACACAAGATTCTTTCAGAATGGATTAGGGTGTAGCAAGGGTCCCCTTGCAAGCTTGGCACAGTGGGTAATGCAATGATGTTTGCATGCAGTGTCCTTTGTTATAGAATGGATGGGCAAGTGCCCGCTCACCAATCCCAGCGACCTTCTGTGTTGAGGAGTGGCGTGAAGGCTCCTCAGCAGGCCTCCACAGAGTCAGGCTCAACGGACAGCACTCGACACCACACCACTACATGCTACAGTCCAGCTGGGTCTGAAGTGGATAAGATGAAGGCGGCCTTCAGGCTGCCACTGGACAATCAGTCGATCAACCGAGTCGGTGGACAGGCGCACCCTGTGATCCGTGACAAATCCTCCAGCAGCACTGAATGTGCGTTCCGAAAGAACGCTGGATGCAGGACAGGCCAGTAGCTCAATTGCATACTGTGCAAGCTCTGGCCAGTGATCCATCCTCAAGACCCAGTAAGCCAGAGGATTTTCGGTGGGGAAGGTGTCCAAGTCTGACCTTGCCCCTAGATATTCCTGCACCATGTTTATCAGACGCTGGCGATGGTTGCTGGAACCGATCATACTTTGGGGCTGCGGACTAAAGAATTGTCTGAACGCATCGGTCAGACGGCCACCTTCCCCACCGCTCCTTCTTTGACTGGCCGAAGCCTCAGCAACTCGTTGTCCAGGACCAGGAGTTTGCAACCTCCCAGTCTCTGGGAACGCGTTGCACAGACCTTTCTGCAAGGCCTCCCGGAGTTGTCTCATCCTCTGCTCCCTCTGCGACGGTAACATAAGGTCCGCAACCTTACCCTTGTACCGTGGATCAAGGAGAGTGGCCAGCCAGTAATGGTCCCTCTCCTTGATCCGAAGAATACGAGGATCCTTCCGCAGACTTTGCAGGATCAGGGAGGCCATGCAGCGTAGGTTTGCTGAGGCATTCGCTCCGGAGTCCTCTGGGTCACTAAGGACGACATGATCCGCAGCCACCTCCTCCCAGCCACGTACAAGTCCACTGGTTTCTTGGGACTGTAAATCATCCCTAAAAGACTGCTGCTGATGATGCTGAGTGCCAGCCTCCACCTCCATGCTGACACAATCCTCCTCCTCCTCCTCCTCCTCCTCCTCCTCTTCCTGTGCGATGGGTGGGACAGAAGGAACACTGTCTGGGTAAAGGGGGCCTTGAGAGGCAAGGAAGTCCTCCTCTTCCTGCCTCTGTTCTGCCTCAAGTGCCCTGTCCATTATTCCACGCAGCGTGTGCTCCAACAGGTGGACAAGAGGTACAGTGTCACTGATGCATGCACTGTCACTGCTCACCATCCTCGTGGCCTCCTCAAATGGTGCCAGGACAGTGCATGCATCCCTGATCATGCCCCACTGGCGTGGAGAAAAAAAAACAAGCTCCCCTGACCCTGTCCTGGTGCCGTAGTCGCACAGGTACTCATTGATGGCCCTCTGCTGCGTGTGCAGCCGCTGCAGCATGGCCAACGTTGAGTTCCACCTGGTGGGCATGTCACATATAAGGCGGTTCTTGGGCAAGTTCAACTCCTTTTGCAGCTCAGCCAGGCGAGCACTGGCATTATAAGATCTGCGGAAATGCACACAGACTTTCCTGGCCTGCCTCAGGACATCCTGTAAGCCCGGGTACCTGCCCAAGAAGCGCTGCACCACCAGGTTAAGGACGTGAGCCACACAGGGCACATGGGTCAGTTGTCCCTGTCGGAGGGCGGAGAGGAGGTTGGTGCCATTGTCGCAAACCACCATTCCTGGCTTAAGCTGGCGTGGCGTCAAACACCTCTCGGCCTGGCCCTGCAGAGCAGACAGGACCTCTGCCCCAGTGTGGCTTCTGTCCCCCAAACACACCAGCGCAAGCACGGCATGGCATCTTTTTGCCTGCGTACTTGCGTAGCCCCGTGAACGGCTACGGAGCACCGCTGGTTCATAGGACAAACCACAGGAAGAGGCCATGGAGGAAGAAGAAGAGGAGGGGGTGGAGGAGAGAGGTGTGTCACAACCAGTAGTAGCATTTTGGAGGCGTGGCGGTGGGACAACCTCCAACACTACTGCACCTTGTCCTGAATCCTTCCCAGCTGCCAAAAGAGTGACCCAATGGGCCGTGAAAGAAAGGTAACGTCCCTGTCCATGCCTGCTGGACCATGAGTCAGCGGTAATATGCACCTTACCGCTGACCGCCCTGTCCAGCGAGGCCAAGACATTGCCTTCCACATGCCGGTAGAGAGCCGGAATAGCCTTCCGTGAGAAAAAGTGGCGTTTGGGAACCTGCCACTGAGGAACCGCACATTGCACAAACTCACGGAAGGGGGCCGAGTCTACCAACTGAAAAGGCAGCAGTTGAAGCGCTAGCAATTTAGCCAAGCTAGCATTCAACCGCTGGGCATGTGGATGGCTGGGAGTGAACTTCTTTCGACGGGCCAGCAGCTGGGGCAGGGAAATTTGCCTGCTAGAATCGGACGTCGGTGTACTGCTAGCAGAGTGGGCGCAAGTACTTGGCTGTGACACACCTAATTCTACACCTTCATTCCTCTCAGTGCATGTTTCAGAGAGGACTGAAGTTATAGTGGGGTTGGAGATCCCAGCTGATGCGGTGCAAGGAGAGGTCCGCTTTGTTCTTTGGTGTGGGTCTTTGAGGTAGGCTTGCCAACGAGCTGCATGGCAGGTCAACATATGTCTGGTCAGGCATGTGGTACCCAAGCGGCTGATGTTTTGGCCACGCGATATACGCTTGAGACATATGTTGCAAACAGCAGCTGTGCGATCTGATGCACTAGCCTCAAAAAAGGCCCACACCAAAGAACTTTTTGAATGACGGGCAGAGGCAGCGCCCTGCACAGGCGGAGCTCTGCGGTGTGATTCCGTCGGTGTACTGCCCTTACGCTGGCCACCAAAGGGCATCCTGCCTCGTTGGAGATGTGCCTCCTCCTCATCCTCCTCCTCCTCCTCTCTCCTATTAGGCACCCACGTGGAGTCAGTGACCTCATCATCCCCTCCCTCCTCATCACTGGAGCCAATCTGGCAGTATGCTGCAGCTGCTGGAACATGACTGCCAGATTGGTGTCCTTCTTGAGCATCCCCTCTGTCTGCTCTCACGCTACTGCCTTCCTCTAGCTGGGTTTCATCATCAGACCCTTCGAAACGCTGGGCATCCTCCTGGAGCATGTACCCAACACTGTGCTGAAACAGTTCGGGGGACTCCTCAGGAGGAGGACATGGTGGGTCTAGGGAAGGAGTGACTGATGATTTGTCTGACATTGATACCAGGGAAGACGACGCTTTGGCAGCTGCTTTTCCAGTACCCTGAGCCTGGGTGAGAGAGGATGAGGAGGAGGAGGAGGGCTTGGTCATCCACTCTACCAAGTCTTCGGCATGATGTGGCTCAACATGTCCAGCTGCCGAAAAGAAGGACAAGCGTGTCCCATGGCCATGTGCTGATGACAATGCACCGCGTCCACGACCAGCACTGTTGCCCCCAGACACAGAGCCTGCTTGCCCTCTTTTATTGCCTCCTGACTGTCTGCCTCTCCTTGTTTGCCTTCCAGACATTCTAATAGATGGCCTGCAGGGAGATGGGAAAAAAGCAATAAGGGCTACCTTCAGGTGTCCTTCTCTGTCCCTTGAAACAAGGACTTTCAAAGTGAAAGAAACTGACACTCTCCCTACCTACAGTTTTCTGTCCCTAGAAAAAATATTTTTTTTAAGCACAATATAGCACAAGGACAATTCACTCACTGTCCTTACAGGTCCCTGGAAACAAGGACTTGCAGAGTGAAAGAAAAAAAACACTCTCCCTACCTACAGTTTTCTGTCCCTAGAAAAAATGTTTTTTTTAATCACAATATAGCACAAGGACAATTCACTCACTGTCCTTACAGGTCCCTGGAAACAAGGACTTGCAGAGTGAAATAAACTGACACTCTCCCTACCTACAGTTTTCTGTCCCTAGAATAAATGTTTTTTTTAAGCACAATATAGCACAAGGAGAATTCACTCACTGTCCTTCCAGGTCCCTGGAAACAAGGACTTGCAGAGTGAAAGAAAAAAAACACTCTCCCTACCTACAGTTTTCTGTCCCTAGAAAAAATGTTTTTTTTAATCACAATATAGCACAAGGACAATTCACTCACTGTCCTTACAGGTCCCTGGAAACAAGGACTTGCAGAGTGAAATAAACTGACACTCTCCCTACCTACAGTTTTCTGTCCCTAGAATAAATTTTTTTTTAAGCACAATATAGCACAAGGACAATTCACTCACTGTCCTTACAGGTCCCTGGAAACAAGGACTTGCAGAGTGAAAGAAAAAAAACACTCTCCCTACCTACAGTTTTCTGTCCCTAGAAAAAATGTTTTTTTTAATCACAATATAGCACAAGGACAATTCACTCACTGTCCTTACAGGTCCCTGGAAACAAGGACTTGCAGAGTGAAATAAACTGACACTCTCCCTACCTACAGTTTTCTGTCCCTAGAATAAATGTTTTTTTTAATCACAATATAGCACAAGGACAATTCACTCACTGTCCTTACAGGTCCCTGGAAACAAGGACTTGCAGAGTGAAAGAAAAAAAACACTCTCCCTACCTACAGTTTTCTGTCCCTAGAAAAAATGTTTTTTTTAATCACAATATAGCACAAGGACAATTCACTCACTGTCCTTACAGGTCCCTGGAAACAAGGACTTGCAGAGTGAAATAAACTGACACTCTCCCTACCTACAGTTTTCTGTCCCTAGAATAAATGTTTTTTTTAAGCACAATATAGCACAAGGACAATTCACTCACTGTCCTTACAGGTCCCTGGAAACAAGGACTTGCAGAGTGAAAGAAAAAAAACACTCTCCCTACCTACAGTTTTCTGTCCCTAGAAAAAATGTTTTTTTTAATCACAATATAGCACAAGGACAATTCACTCACTGTCCTTACAGGTCCCTGGAAACAAGGACTTGCAGAGTGAAATAAACTGACACTCTCCCTACCTACAGTTTTCTGTCCCTAGAATAAATGTTTTTTTTAAGCACAATATAGCACAAGGAGAATTCACTCACTGTCCTTCCAGGTCCCTGGAAACAAGGACTTGCAGAGTGAAATAAACTGACACTCTCCCTACCTACAGTTTTCTGTCCCTAGAATAAATGTTTTTTTTAAGCACAATATAGCACAAGGACAATTCACTCACTGTCCTTCCAGGTCCCTGGAAACAAGGACTTGCAGAGTGAAATAAACTGACACTCTCCCTACCTACAGTTTTCTGTCCCTAGAATAAATGTTTTTTTTAAGCACAATATAGCACAAGGACAATTCACTCACTGTCCTTACAGGTCCCTGGAAACAAGGACTTGCAGAGTGAAAGAAAAAAAACACTCTCCCTACCTACAGTTTTCTGTCCCTAGAAAAAATGTTTTTTTTAATCACAATATAGCACAAGGACAATTCACTCACTGTCCTTCCAGGTCCCTGGAAACAAGGACTTGCAGAGTGAAATAAACTGACACTCTCCCTATCTACAGTTTTCTGTCCCTAGAATAAATGTTTTTTTTAAGCACAATATAGCACAAGGACAATTCACTCACTGTCCTTACAGGTCCCTGGAAACAAGGACTTGCAGAGTGAAAGAAAAAAAACACTCTCCCTACCTACAGTTTTCTGTCCCTAGAAAAAATTTTTTTTTAATCACAATATAGCACAAGGACAATTCACTCACTGTCCTTACAGGTCCCTGGAAACAAGGACTTGCAGAGTGAAAGAAAAAAAACACTCTCCCTACCTACAGTTTTCTGTCCCTAGAAAAAATGTTTTTTTTAATCACAATATAGCACAAGGACAATTCACTCACTGTCCTTACAGGTCCCTGGAAACAAGGACTTGCAGAGTGAAATAAACTGACACTCTCCCTACCTACAGTTTTCTGTCCCTAGAATAAATGTTTTTTTTAAGCACAATATAGCACAAGGAGAATTCACTCACTGTCCTTCCAGGTCCCTGGAAACAAGGACTTGCAGAGTGAAATAAACTGACACTCTCCCTACCTACAGTTTTCTGTCCCTAGAATAAATGTTTTTTTTAAGCACAATATAGCACAAGGACAATTCACTCACTGTCCTTACAGGTCCCTGGAAACAAGGACTTGCAGAGTGAAAGAAAAAAAACACTCTCCCTACCTACAGTTTTCTGTCCCTAGAAAAAATGTTTTTTTTAATCACAATATAGCACAAGGACAATTCACTCACTGTCCTTACAGGTCCCTGGAAACAAGGACTTGCAGAGTGAAATAAACTGACACTCTCCCTACCTACAGTTTTCTGTCCCTAGAATAAATGTTTTTTTTAAGCACAATATAGCACAAGGAGAATTCACTCACTGTCCTTCCAGGTCCCTGGAAACAAGGACTTGCAGAGTGAAAGAAAAAAAACACTCTCCCTACCTACAGTTTTCTGTCCCTAGAAAAAATGTTTTTTTTAATCACAATATAGCACAAGGACAATTCACTCACTGTCCTTCCAGGTCCCTGGAAACAAGGACTTGCAGAGTGAAATAAACTGACACTCTCCCTACCTACAGTTTTCTGTCCCTAGAATAAATGTTTTTTTTTTAAGCACAATATAGCACAAGGACAATTCACTCACTGTCCTTACAGGTCCCTGGAAACAAGGACTTGCAGAGTGAAAGAAAAAAAACACTCTCCCTACCTACAGTTTTCTGTCCCTAGAAAAAATGTTTTTTTTAATCACAATATAGCACAAGGACAATTCACTCACTGTCCTTACAGGTCCCTGGAAACAAGGACTTGCAGAGTGAAAGAAAAAAAACACTCTCCCTACCTACAGTTTTCTGTCCCTAGAAAAAATGTTTTTTTTAATCACAATATAGCACAAGGACAATTCACTCACTGTCCTTCCAGGTCCCTGGAAACAAGGACTTGCAGAGTGAAAGAAACTGACACTGTCCCTACCTACAGTTTTCTGTCCCTAGAATAAATGTTTTTTTTAAGCACACTATAGCACAAGGACAATTCACTCACTGTCCTTACAGGTCCCTGGAAACAAGGACTTGCAGAGTGAAAGAAAAAAAACACTCTCCCTACCTACAGTTTTCTGTCCCTAGAAAAAATGTTTTTTTTAATCACAATATAGCACAAGGACAATTCACTCACTGTCCTTACAGGTCCCTGGAAACAAGGACTTGCAGAGTGAAATAAACTGACACTCTCCCTACCTACAGTTTTCTGTCCCTAGAATAAATGTTTTTTTTAAGCACAATATAGCACAAGGACAATTCACTCACTGTCCTTACAGGTCCCTGGAAACAAGGACTTGCAGAGTGAAAGAAACTGACACTCTCCCTACCTACAGTTTTCTGTCCCTAGAATAAATGTTTTTTTAAGCACAATATAGCACAAGGACAATTCACTCACTGTCCTTCCAGGTCCCTGGAAACAAGGACTTGCAGAGTGAAAGAAACTGACACTGTCCCTACCTACAGTTTTCTGTCCCTAGAATAAATGTTTTTTTTAAGCACACTATAGCACAAGGACAATTCACTCACTGTCCTTACAGGTCCCTGGAAACAAGGACTTGCAGAGTGAAAGAAAAAAAACACTCTCCCTACCTACAGTTTTCTGTCCCTAGAAAAAATGTTTTTTTTAATCACAATATAGCACAAGGACAATTCACTCACTGTCCTTACAGGTCCCTGGAAACAAGGACTTGCAGAGTGAAATAAACTGACACTCTCCCTACCTACAGTTTTCTGTCCCTAGAATAAATGTTTTTTTTAAGCACAATATAGCACAAGGACAATTCACTCACTGTCCTTACAGGTCCCTGGAAACAAGGACTTGCAGAGTGAAAGAAACTGACACTCTCCCTACCTACAGTTTTCTGTCCCTAGAATAAATGTTTTTTTAAGCACAATATAGCACAAGGACAATTCACTCACTGTCCTTCCAGGTCCCTGGAAACAAGGACTTGCAGAGTGAAAGAAACTGACACTGTCCCTACCTACAGTTTTCTGTCCCTAGAATAAATGTTTTTTTTAAGCACACTATAGCACAAGCACAAAACACACTGACACTCTCCCTACCTATCCTTCTCTTTCCCTAAACTAAAGGAATCCAGGTTAAGCAAGAAAGAAATAACAGTCACTGTCCCTGCCTATGCTGCTCTATCCCTGCTCCGGAACACACTACACTAGGCCGCCGTGCTGGCGGCCTTTTATAGTGTGGGGCGTGTACTAAACACCCTCAGCAATAATTGGCCACAGGCATCCTGCCTGTGGCCAATCATTGCTCTCCTCGCTGCCGGCGCTGTGATTGGCCAAGCATGCGGGGTCACAGTGCATGCTTGGCCAATCACAGCGCCTGGATGACACTGCGATGGCGTAGTGCATTGTGGGCCGTTCGCGTCACTCGAATTTGGCGCGAACGGCCCAAATCGTTCGATCTTCGTCGAACGATCGAACAGCCGATGTTCGAGTCGAACGTATGTTCGACTCGAACACGAAGCTCATCCCTAATGGGGACCATAGCCAAATAGTTATCATTCATTCTGGCCCTTTAAAGTGCACCATGACTGTGATCCTAGTACTAATTTATTGGACATTCTAAATTATTTGCCTTTACAGTAATCAGGTATAGGTACCTGACTAAAACTATGCATAGGCCAGTAACCAGTCAGATATAGACATAATCTGCCAATAATTGCTCTTGGTATTGAACATTTATATCTCTTATAGCACCTGAATATATTTTTACAGATCAAACAGACATTATTTGTGCATAATTTGAATGCAATCTGGTATTAAACACTATATGGCCATTGCTACTGTAAATATTAGCATCATGGGGTAGATAAATTTAGGACAGAGCAGTATGGAGTATGTAATCTATTGTACAATGTACAGAATAGGGCAGAATGTATGCATACAGCACAAACTCCCATCAGGGGGTTAGAGGACTGTCACTCGTTAGGCTGCTCATTCTAGCCAGCAGTCCTTATTTTCCATAGGATGACATGATGCTCCCCCTGCTTCTTACACATTACTTTCCTGCCACTTCCACTGTTGGCCGTATTAACACTAAACAGTGACATTTGAGAGGGTTGGGGTGGACCTCTCATTATCACTTTCCAGTGTTTTGGAAGAGTAACCTCACCTTTGTTTAAAAAAACAATCATGCAAAGTACAAGGATTTTTACCAAACATTGTTGCAGATACAGAACCTACCTGTTTCTGCTCTGAAGAAATATCGGTTTGCTTGTCCATATCCTGTGCAGACTGCTTGTGAATGGGAGGGTCTGGTTTATTATAAACACCTGGTGTACTCTCAGTGTTACAAAAAGTCACAGCGTCAGCATCCCTTTAGAAGTAATTAACCTTTAGAGGGTATCTCACAAAAATTACATTTTTGTTGCAGAGGATGTCTAAAACTTGACTTGTATCTTAGTGTGAGTTCTTCACACATGCAGAAAATTACATTTTTCAAGGTGTTTTGTACAAAGCCTGCTTGTTGTCATATAGCAATACATTTTGCAAAAAAAATGCACTGCAGATTGAAATTAAAAGTTTTTTTTTTGTATTAACTCGCCAACTTTTAATAATATGCTAAATTACATTTTTTATTTACTATATATTTTTTCCACAAAAATGTACCCTTTAATATACCTTTGGCATAGGTGTGCACAGCCTATTGGATTAGGGCGTGCACTCCAAAGCTCAAACACACATGCCTTTATCTGAAGCCGCAGCTGTACGGGGCAGTGAATGAACATGAATGTGCTGAGTGGCTTCCTGTTCATTCACAACCTGAAGCATAGTAAACAATACTTACTATGCTTCATTTATGAAAGGACACAGTAAGCGAGTGTGTTCCCTGTGTTCATTTAGAAAATGAAGGGGCCGGTAAATTACATAGTTACTAGCCCCTTTGCCCATTCTCCATCCTAAAACAAGGGGAGTAGCCAGGGCAGTAGGCGGAATCGGCAGCGCACACAGTGATTAGGGTGTGCCCAGGCACACCTAGTACACCCCCTGCGCACGACTGTGACCTTTGCGATAACTGAGGACTAGTTTGAAATAACTGTAGTTTTCCTTTTGGAAGTTCTAATTTTTGTTAAAAAAAATGCATATAGACAAGTGGTTTAGACTAAGAAGTTAGGTGTCTTGATGGGCACCCAAGAACTTCACTGTGCCACGTTCTAATATGTATGCAATAGATATATCAGAAAAAAATTACTTTATTGGCACATTTGTATAAAAATTAACATTAAGACATGTCTATTTTGGTTTCTGGATTGTGTGGCTCATGTGAATGGTCTGTTAGCAAAATGCTAAGCAGATTACACACAAACAGATATTTTCCAATTAAATCTACCAACATCTCAAATACCATTCCAATTAATATCAATTGGATGATTATTAAAAATTTTATTTATTATACCCCTCGAAAACAACCAGTGCAATTTTCTTTTCTTTCACCATGGTGTTGATGAGGGAATACCTCCCACAGCGCTATTGTGTACTGCCGGAAGGGAGCACGGGAAGCTTTTCCTGCTGGCAGAACACAATGATTAGTGTTGCTGGCTCAGCCGGCAGCATTAATCGTTCAGGAAAATCGTTCAGGAAAATCCTGACAGGTAGTTGTAGACAAGTCGATCGATAGAACCAGGTTGCCCATACATGGATTGAAATTTGGTTGGTCCCTGCTGAACAGGTCATATGGCTGGGTTAGGGGTTCTATAAAATAAGACTTACCGTATATACTCGAGAATAAGACAAGTTTTTCAGCACATTTTTTTTGTGCTGAAAATGCCCCCCTTGGCTTATACTTGAGTCACCTTTTTGCACCTGATCTCCCAGACTTTGGGGACTTAGAACACACTACAAGTGTGCAAAGTTTGTTGTCTGGGGGACCTACGGCCGGGGAGCACCGATTTTTTTTTCAAAGCTGGGCACCTCTTCCATAGACTCCAATGTTAAACGGTAATTTCTCTGGTGAATTTGGGGACCCAGTAACGGCCAGTCCTAGGTTCCCTGGACCCGAAACTTAGCACACATGTAGACCCATTTTTCCTCTACAAGTGTGCAAAGTTTGTTGTCTGGGGGACCTACAGCCTGAGAGCAACGATTTTTTAAACCCGGGCACCCCTTCCATAGACTCTCATGTTAAACGTCAGTCTAGTCATGGACACAGTGAGGCATGGGCACTTTGAGGCATGGGCACAGTGAGGCATGGGCACAGTGAGGCATGGGCACAGTGAGGCATGGGCACAGTGAGGTATGGACACAGTGAGGCATGGGCACAGTGAGGCATGGGCACAGTGAGGCATGGACACAGTGAGGCATGGGCACAGTGAGGCATGGGCACAGTGAGGCATGGGCACAGTGAGGCATGGACACAGTGAGGCATGGACACAGTGAGGCATGGGCACAGTGAGGCATGGACACAGTGAGGCATGGACACAGTGAGGCATGGACACAGTGAGGCATGGACACAGTGAGGCATGGGCACAGTGAGGCATGGACACCGTGAGGCATGGGCACAGTGAGGCATGGACACAGTGAGGCACAGTGAGGCATGGACACAGTGAGGCATGGGCACAGTGAGGCATGGGCACAGTGAGGCATGGACACAGTGAGGCATGGACACAGTGAGGCATGGGCACAGTGAGGCATGGGCACAGTGAGGCATGGACACCACGAGGCATGGACACCGTGAGGCATGGGCACAGTGAGGCATGGACACAGTGAGGCATGGACACAGTGAGGCACAGTGAGACATGGGCACAGTGAGGCATGGGCACAGTGAGGCATGGACACAGTGAGGCATGGACACAGTGAGGCATGCACATGGACACAGTCAGGCAAAGTGAGGCACAGTGAGGCATACAGATGGACACCCTAGGCTTATACTCGAGTCAATACGTTTTCCCAGTTTTTTGTGGTAAAATTAGGTGCCTCGGCTTATATTCGGGTCGGCTTATACTCGAGTATATACGGTATTTTATTTGCTCTAGGAAACTTTAGGAAGTTATCAAAATCATTTACAATTTCGAATTCTAAAATGTATCCAATGTTGTGCTATGGCCCAGGGAAACAAACAGCTGACCACTGAACCAGGCATACACTGACAGCCCCATCTGAAGACTTTCAATCACTATGTAGCTGTGCACAATTCAGGGTGTGCACTAAGTTTAATGTTAATCGGACCTTACATAAATCAGTAATCCGAGTTTCGTTTTTTTTTGTGGCAGTGATTTTAAGCAGGATGATTATCACATAATTCTGTGCTGTGCCACCTTTGTTTCTAAGAACAGTGGGTGGCGTTTGCATTTTTGCAGTTTCAAATCTAGAGTCATTTACAAAAAAAGAATAGTAGCATCCATAGAAAACATGTAAAATAAGCAGATTATTGGCAGGAAGTAAATTGCCTTGGTAGGTAGGCTGTGTATATATATATATATATATATATATATATATATATATATATATATATATATATACATGCGTTTTGTGTGTTGGAGTGCACCTTTAAGAATAATACTGTGAAATTCAAGCTGCCCAAAAACCTCTGTTTCTAACAAAGGCTGTTACAGCTTTAGAATCCTTAGAATAACATCATACAAAGTAGACAATGCTTTAAAAAACATTATTACCAACCGCATATCACCATTAAAGCTCCAATTTATATACAGTGATTTTTACTCACTAGCAGGAGACAGAAGGAGAATTGTTCTTGGGAGACAGCTGAAGGAAGGGCTGCGATTTAATATTCCCCGTGCAGAGTGATCTCAGTGAATAAGTACATTGTGCCGGCTAAAAAAAAAAATGGAAACCGTTGAGGCAAGAAAAGCAGCATTTTAGATTAATCCATGGACATTTAACACGTTTAGCAGAAGGTTTTGACCCACCGGACTTTTGGATGTTTGGATGAATTGTTTCTGAATACCATCTGCACTGTGGCATTCGGCTGCCAAGGTGGAAAAGTTTCATTAAATTGTCACTGGAGACAGTTTAAATGTTAACATAAAATGGGAGGACAGTTGGCTGCATTTAAGAGATCAAAGATATTCATGGAGAGTGAAGGCAACGCGTTAACCAATTGATAACAGTAAATCACAGTGATATGGCTTCCCTGAGGCTCATCGCTCCTGGCAGAGGCATGTGCAATGTGCTGCTTTGTGGAGAAGACTGGCTATTTTTCTGAATTGTTAGTAGCCATGGCAGGAAGGTACTATTAGAAGGCACATTAAACAGCATGTTATATTTAGTGTATAATGGGGGTCCTTCAATTTAAAGGTTATGCATGAGGCAGTAGACCTGTTTGTAAAGCTTTGGCTGCCTTACAGAGATTTTGACATTCTAGAGTAAAAGGTAAACCATCCAAGTAGCAGGAATTGAGCCCTGGGTGCATATTGTGGAACAAATTATTCAATGTTTTTGTACAACTGTCAGGGATCTAACTCGAAAGAGCTCCCTGTTGGGATTCTTTGCCCGACCCTCCCACCATGAAACCAGATCATGGTGCCACTGCACACACTATATTATAAAATAAATGAAGAATCCTGTGCAAAGAGTAGGAGCTCCTACCTTGTCATGGTAGTGGTCAGAACTGGAAAGAAAGAAGATAGTAGATAGTGGGCTGTCCATCTTACACATCTGGTAAATGTCAGACTAGCTGGTGTGCCTGGGGGTCTATGGCAGCCCTCAATGAGACCTAATCAAAGTGTATGTAACAAAAGTTTGGGATAGTTTGGGAAAGAGTTAGACCCTTTTTTTGTATTGCTGTCTACATCCCCTTTGGGGAGCTTCACCTCTGCAAGGCCTTGAGACCTTAGTCATCAAGACAGAAAGTGGGAGAAAGTCAAGGTGGGAATTCACAGATAATGAAATCTACTCAGTGGAACACAAAAAACAAAAACATAGGGGTTTTAAACGTTCCTAACCCTGCCCCCCCACCCCCTCAACTCAAAAAAATGCCTTTACGTACACTTTATACTACGTCCTCCCGAGAACGAGCCTCGGGCTGCACGCCGCTGCGATCTGTCACCCGATGTGACAGCGGACAACATGATCAGTGTACCGGCCTGCTGCTGGTGCCATGTGACCTCTGTAAACAATCAATCACAGCAGATCACATGACAGTTGTAAACAATGATTGGCTTCCTTTCATGCCATTCATTGTAAACAATTGTGTTTCTAGCTGTGATTGGTCACATTGATCACATGGTACAGACAGGGCCAACCACAGCCCACTTGCACCATGTGATTAGCTGTGGCCAATCACAGCTAATCACAAGAATACATGTTGTCTACACACTGTCATTCAGTAATAATATTTGTTTGAGTGGCAAAGTGTTACTTTGGTCACAGTATGTAAAAAAAATGAAAAAAAAGAAAGAAAAAGATAGGTAAAATGTTTTAAAACAATGTGAATATTTTTTTTTTGTCATTTTTCAAAACAATTACAATTCCAAAAAAATGCACCATGCTTCTTACTAAATACCTAAGACTGTCTACTTTCCAAAAAAGTCATTTGGGGGAATATTTTTACTGTCCTGGCATTTTTGGGTCTCAAGGAATTAAATTAAATCGATTTTCAGATATATATACTGTACCATAGATAGTGGACTCTAATGCCACGTACACACGATCGATTTTTTCGACGGTGAAAACACCGTCGAGAAAATCGACGTGAAAAATGTGGAACAGCTTGTTCCCCCCACACACGGCCGTTTTAAATGACATTTTTTTTTTGGTCGAAAAAAAGGACCGTGTGTGGGCTCCCCGGCAGTGTTTCCCTATGGGAAAACTGGCGCGAAAAAAAAAAAAAAGACGACGGGAATCACGACGAGAAAAATTAGAGCATGTTCTAATTTTTCTCGTCGTGATTAATGCCGTTTTTCCCGTCGAGAAAAACGACAAAAAGCCCACAGACGATCGTTTTTCTCGTCCAAAGGGAAAAATGTAATTTTTCTCGACGGGAAAAATGATCGTGTGTACGCAGCATATAACGTTCCTACAGACTAACTAATATACACTGATTTTGGTTATTTTCATCAAATAAATGTATCAAAATGCATTTTGGCCTAAATTTATGATTAAAGATTATTTGTAAAATTTTATAACAAATGAAGAAAAAAACGCTTTTTCCCCAAAATTTTTGGAGTTTTTTCATTTATTTAACAAAAAAACAAACCGTGGTAATTAAATACCACCAAAAGATAGCTCTATTTGTGTGAAAATAAATGATAAAAAATGTAATATGGTACAGTGTTGCATGACCACGCAATTGTCATTCAAATTGTGACAGCGTTGAATGCTGAAAATTGGCCGGGGCAGGAGGGGGTAAAAGTGCCTGGTATTGAAGTAGTTATAGAAACAGAAAAAGTCAGGAACTTTGCAACCAGCAACTGTTGAGACAATGAACATTTTGGTCAGGAGTATGTAGCTACAATATGGCATACAGAGTGCAGGGGTCAGGAGTTTATAATGTACAAAGGGTGCAGTGGTCAAATATATGTCATGTACAACCAAGTGTGCATAGTGCAGTGGTTAGGAGTATGTAATGTACTCTTCAGAGTACAGAGGCCCTAATTCTGTAAGAAACAGCAGTAAAAAGTATTACATGTTGCATACTTCTGACCACTACCCTTGTATACTACGCTTGCTATACATTATGCGATCCTTATGCGGTCCTGCCCACACTTGACCGCTGCACTCCCAGCATACACAGTTGTGGGGATTATGTAATGTATAACTCTACTTAGAGAGTGAAGTGTTCAGGAGTATGTAACCTACAGCCCTGTGTTCAGAATGGAGTGGTCAATAGTATGTAAAGTGCAGTACAGCATACAGAGTGCAAGGTTTAAGAATATGTAGCATAAACCCCATCATACAGAACACAGCATTCAGTAATACAGTCCTGTGGCCATTAATATGTAACATTCTGACAGTAAGAGGTATGTAACATATAACACAGCACAAAAAGCATGGCAGTCATGACTATATAATGTACAAGGTATGTAACAAAATTCTGACGGCTTCATCCTATATGCCGTGCCATACATTACATCTCTTAACCACTGAACTCTGTATGCTTCGCTGTCTCAGTAAATCCCCCTTCTCTTCCTCCCCAAGCAAACTTTCTCCCTTCTATAAGCAACACTCCAAAAGTAACCATCAACTCCTAACCCCTGCACCCCCTTTTTACCACTTACCTCTGTTCCCCCCTGTCCACAGCTCACATCTTTTCCCCCTATTCACAGCTCACTTATGCACCCCCCTCTACAGCTCATCTCTATCTATGCTTCCACATCTCACTTCTGCACCCCCTTCCCATCCGCAGCTTACCCCAATTCACAGCTCTCACCTCTGTATCCCCTATCCATACATAGTTCTCATGTTTGCACTCCTCTCCCATCTACATATATCACCTCTGCACCCATACCTCTACACAGAGCCCCCAAACGCAATTTCCTCCTTTTTTACGCAATGCCCCAAAAGTTGTCATGCACTGCTCATCCCTGCATGCCACTTTTACTGCTCACCTCTGTGTCTCCCTGTCCACAGAACAACTCTGCACCCCTCCATCCACAGCTCATCTTACTGTTGGACCCCCCACTTTTCCATCAACAGCTCACCTCTGTGCCTCCTATCCATAGCTCTCCTCTGCACGCCCCCCCCCCATTCCACAGCTCATCTCTGTCCATGCTTACGCATCTCCTTTTAGCACTTCCCCCCACCCATGGCTCACCCCCATCAACAGCTCTCACCTCTGTACCCCTTATTCATTCATAGTTCTAACCTTTTCACCCCTCCTCCATCCAAAGCTCTCATGTCTTTAACCCCCTTGCACCCCTGCATCCATCCCCAACCCTCCCAAATCACAGATCAAACCACTGCATCCATCCCCAACCCTCCCAAATCACAGATCTAACCACTGCATCCATCCCCAACCCTCCCAAATCACAGATCAAACCACTGCATTCATCCCCAACCCTCCCAAATCACAAATCTAACCACTGCATCCATCCCCAACCCTCCCAAATCACAGATCAAACCACTGCATTCATCCCAACCCTCCCAAATCACAAATCAAACCACTGCATCCATCCCCAACCCTCCCAAATCACAGATCAAACCACTGCATTCATCCCAACCCTCCCAAATCACAAATCAAACCACTGCATCCATCCCCAACCCTCCCAAATCACAGATCTAACCACTGCATTCATCCCAACCCTCCCAAATCACAGATCAAACCACTGCATCCATCCCCAACCCTCCCAAATCACAGATCAAACCACTGCATTCATCCCCAACCCTCCCAAATCACAGATCAAACCACTGCATCCATCCCCAACCCTCCCAAATCACAGATCAAACCACTGCATTCATCCCCAACCCTCCCAAATCACAGATCAAACCACTGCATCCATCCCCAACCCTCCCAAATCACAGATCTAACCCCTGCATTCATTCCCAACCCTCCCAAATCACAGACCTAACCCCTGCATCCATCCCCAACCCTCCCAAATCACAGATCTAACCCCTGCATCCATCCCCAACCCTCCCAAATCACAGATCTAACCCCTGCATTCATCCCCAACCCTCCCAAATCACAGATCTAACCACTGCATCTATCCCCAACCCTCCCAAATCACAGATCTAACCCCTGCATCCATCCCAACCCTCCCAAATCACAGATCAAACCACTGCATCCATCCCCAACCCTCCCAAATCACAGATCTAACCACTGCATCCATCCCCAACCCTCTCAAATCACAGAACAAACCACTGCATTCATCCCAACCCTCCCAAATCACAAATCAAACCACTGCATCCATCGCCAACCCTCCCAAATCACAGATCTAACCCCTGCATCCATCGCCAACTCTCCAAAATCACAGATCTAACCACTGCATCTATCCCCAACCCTCCCAAATCACAGATCTAACCACTGCATCCATCCCCAACCCTCCCAAATCACAGATCTAACCCCTGCATCCATCCCCAACCCTCCCAAATCACAGATCTAACCACTGCATCCATCCCCAACCCTTCCAAATCACAGATCTAACCCCTGCATCCATTACCAACTCTCCCAAATCACAGTTCTCATCTCCTCACCCAGGACCCCTCTATCCACAGCTCTCAGATCTGCATAGAGCACCCCACCCCATCCACTACGCTCTATTTATGCGCTTTATGCACTTTATTGTGCTGGACCCTAAAGCTGTTATTAGGTCATATATCTCAATAATAATATTAAAAAAACATACTGTTAAAACATATTGAATATTTATTACACATTTGTACCTAAAATTAAGTATTATTTTATGCTCTTTTCTCAATACAGCTCAGTGAGCACAATCCGAAATCAACGGTATCATATTCATGCCAACCTTTCATTTGCCATTCTGGTTGCCCAGATCCTTCTGCTGATCAGCTTTCGGTTTGTTCCTGGAACGGTATGTACATACCTTTGTGTCTTAAATATTACTCTGAAATTATTATAAATATAGACAGTTTTTTCTTAGACAACCTAGATAACCAAATAAAAATGTATGGAACAGCTCTGGCAAACACTGAATGGTGTATATTATATAGGAAATATCAATGCTAAAGCCAGCAAATCGATTTGGCTCACCAGTAAAGCTAATCTAATCCCAAGAACAAATATTTTAGATGTGGTGGCTGCAATGGCTTCTTTTTTAAACAATTTTGGTTTTATTTTTCATCTAATGAGGGATATTCTGTAGTCCACAAAAAAAAGTAGAACAATGTAAATGATAACTATCAGCACAGGCAGAAAGTTTTCAGCTCACAGGATTTATGGCAGTAACAAAATGGTATTTTTTTTCATTTATCGAACAGATATAACAAAACACTTTTAATAGTATGGTTACAGTCCAATACACGGCAAATAAAATAAGTGGGGTGTACATGCACTTTAATCTGAATTTGGATTTATTCTTTGTACCAAAAATAAATAGGCTTTTCACTGTGTTTCACTGTGTACACTCACAGCCCAGAGCTCTGTGTTGGTAAACAACACAGAGCTCTGTACAGAGGGAGAGATCTGTCATTTTCTCATCCCTGAGAAACTGAGAACTTTAGTAGTAAAAGCAGCACACTGTACACACATTGCACATAGTGAGGCACATATTTAATACTTTGATCACCTTAGATGTTAACCCCTTACCAACCAGTGTCATTAATACAGTGACAGTGTATAGTATTATAACTGATCACTGTATTAGTGTCACTGGTGATGTCAGTGGCAGCTATTCAGTTCCCCCCAGAGTCAGTTAGTGTCAGATTGCCGCACTATTTCAGTCCCATCATTATAAATCGCTGAACACCGCCATTAGTAGTATAAAAAATAAATTCCAGCATACAGTCATGCTCAAAAGTTTACATACCCTGTCCGGAATTTATGATTTCTTAGCTATTTTTCAGAGAATATGAATGATAACACAAAAACTTTTCTTTCACTCATGGTTAGTGTTTGGCTGAAGCCATTTATTATCAATCAACTGTGTTTACTCTTTTGAAAATCCTAATCACAACAAAAACTACCCAAATGACCCTGATCAAAAGTTTACATACCCCAGTTCTTAAATACCGTTTATTGCCCCCTTTAACATCATGGACAGCTTGAAGTCTTTTGTGGTATTTGTGGATGAGGCTCTTTATCTTCTCAGATGGTAAAACTGCCCATTCGTCTTGGCAAAAAGCCTCCAGTTCCTATAAATTCTTGGGCTGTCTTGTATGAAAGGCACGTTTGAGATCTCCCCAGAGTGGCTCAATGATATTGAGGTCAGGAGACTGAGATGGCCACTCCAGAACCTTAACTTTATTCTGCTGTAGCCAATGACAGGTCAACTTGGCCTTGTTTTTTGGATCATTGTCATGTTGAATTGTCCAAATACGTCCCATGCGCAGCTTCCTGGCTGATGAATGCAAAGGTTCCTCGAGTATTTTTTGATAACATACTGCATTCATCTTGCCATCAATTTTGACCAAATTTCCTGTGCCTTTGTAGTTTACACATCCCCAAAACATCAGCGATCCACCTCTGTGTTTCACATTAGGAATGGTGTACCTTTCATCATAGGTCTTGTTGACTCCTCTCCAAATGTAGCGTTTATGGTTGTGGCCAAAAAGCAAAATTTTTGTCTCATCACTCCAAATGACTTTGTGCCAGAAGGTTTGAGGCTTGTCTCTGTGCTGTTTGGCATATTGTAAGCGTGATACTTTGTGGCATTTGCGTTGTAATGGCTTTCTTCTGGCGACTCGACCATGCAGCCCATCTTTCTTCAAGTTCCTCCCTATTGAGCATCTTGAAACAGCCACACCACATGTTTTCAGAGAATCCTGTATTTCACCTGAAGTTGTTAGTTCTTTGCATCCCAAACTATTTTTCTGGCAGTTGTGGCTGAAATTTTAGTTGGTCTACCTGACCGTGGTTTGGTTTCAATACAAACCCTCATTTTCCACTTCTTGATTAGGGTTTGAACACTGCTGATTGGCATTCTCAATTCCTTGGATATCTTTTTATATTCCTTAACTGTTTTATACAGTTCAACTACCTTTTCCCGCAGTACCTTTGACAATTCTTTTGCTTTCCCCACGACTCAGAATCCAGAAATATCAGTGCAGCACTGGATGAAAGATGCAAGGGTCTGTCAGGAGTCCAGAAATTCATTGACCTTTCATACACACACACTAATTACAAGCAAACAGATCACAGGTGAAGGAGGTTACCTTTAATAGCCATTCAAACCCCTTTGTGTCAACTTGCGTGTATGTTATCAGGCCAAAATCAATAGGGTATGTAAACTTTTGATCAGGGTCATTTGGGTAGTTTCTGTTGTTATTATGAATTAAAAAGAGTAAACACAGTTGATTGATAATAAATGGCTTCAGTCAAACAGTAACCACAAGTGAAAGAAATGTTTTTCTGTTATCATTTATATTCTCTGAAAAATGGCCAAGAAATCATAAATTCTGCCAGGGTATGTAAACTTATGTACACCATAGTTTGTAGCCACTATACATTTCACACAAACCACTCTATATACACTTATTGGGATTTTTTTTTTTTATCAAAGACATGTAGCAGAATACATTTTTGCCAAAATCTATGAAGACATTTTTGAAAAAAAATATTGGATATGTTGTATAGCAGAAAGTAAAAAAATATAGGTTTTTTTTCAAAATATTTGTTATTTTTTTGGTTTATTTTGCAAAAAACCCAGTGGTGGTCAAATACCACCAAAAGAAAGCTCTATTTATGTGGGAAAAATTATATAATTTTTTTTGGGTACAGCATGACTGCACAATTACCAGTTAAAGTAGCACAGTGCTGAATAGCAAAAAATGGCCTGGCCATGAAAGGGGTTAAATCTTTTTAGAGCTCAAGTGGTTAATATGATTTAGGCCGGGTTCACACTGGTCCTACAAATGCTCCGACATTGGGAGCTCATGTCGCATGATGTGTGAAACTCAATGTTTCCCTATGAGAGCCGTCTTAACCGGTCCGACACAAGTAGGATACTTGTCCTAACCATCCGACTTTTGACATCCAACATGGTGATTACAGCAGCAGTAAAAGGAATTTATCTCACACTAGGATTGTTTTGATTGGACAAAGGACAAGTCAGACTATCACAAAGTTGGATCAATGTAGTATCCTGTTCATGAAAGTCGGATGGATGTAGGACCAATGTAGGACCGATGGAGGACTGATGTCGCAGAGCAAAGTAGGATGAGGCCGGGTTCACACTGGGGCGACAAACGCTCCGACATTGGGAGCTCATGTCACATGACGTGTGAAAATCAATGTTTCCCTATGAGAGCCGTCTTAACTGGTCCGACAACTGTCGGTCCGACTTTGAAAATGCTCCATGTACTACTTTGGTCCGACTTTGATCCGACTTAAGCCCATTGACTATCATTGAAGTCGGATCAAAGTCGGACCGCAGTCTTGCATGATCCTACTTTGGCATGCGACTTGTGCTCTGCTGATCTTGAGGGGGAACTCCACGCCAAATTTTAAATAAAAAAACGGCATGGGTTCCCCCTCCAGGAGCATACCAGACCCTTTGGTCTGGTATGGATTTTAAGGGGAACCCCCTAAGCCGAAAAAACGGCGTGGGGGTCCCCCCAAAATCCAAACCAGACCCTTATCTGAGCACGCAACCTGGCAGGCCGCAGGAGAAGAGGGGGGATGAGAGAGCGCCCCCCCTCCCTCCTGAACTGTACCAGGCCGCATGCCCTCAACATG
The DNA here is from genome assembly GCA_029206835.1 of Rana muscosa. Classification (NCBI taxonomy): domain Eukaryota; kingdom Metazoa; phylum Chordata; class Amphibia; order Anura; family Ranidae; genus Rana; species Rana muscosa. Next base: position 927,504,911 of record CM055116.1, on the reverse strand, counting down.
GGGGGTTTGGTGCTTTGGGGCAGGGGGGCGACCTGCGGCCCCCCCACCCCAAGCACCCTGCCCCCATGTTGATGAGGACAGGGCCTCTTCCCAACAACCCAATAAGGGGGCCCCCAGATCCTGGCCCCCCACCCTATGTGAATAAGTATGGGGTACATCGTACCCCTACCCATTCACCTGGTGTAAAAAAATGTCAATAAAAAAACCGGAGAGCGAGAGAAGAAGAGGGAAGAAGGCGACGGAGAAGACCGGTCCCCGCTAGCAAAAGAGCTGGAAGAAGATAGCGGAGGCCCGGCAGAAGGAAGAAAGAACCGGAGAGTGCGGAGACGACACCGGAGACCCCCGAAGTCGGAAGAAGACCCCCGGAGCTGTGTAATAAATTACTTTAAAAACCTGTGTGTGTTTTTTTATTGACATTATGAGTATGAGTATGAGAGCCGTCTTAACCGGTCCGACACAAGTAGGATACTTGTCCTAACCATCCGACTTTTGACATCCGACATGGTTATTACAGCAGCAGTAAAAGGAATTTATCTCACCCTGGGATTGTTTTGATTGGTCAAAGAACAAGTCAGACTATCACAAAGTCGGATCAAAGTAGTATCCTGTTCATGAAAGTCGGATGGATGTCGGACCAATGTAGGATCAATGTAGGACTGATGTCGCAGAGCAAAGTAGGATGAAAGTTGTATGACTGTCGTGTCGTACCAGTGTGAACCCAGCCTTATGCCTAGACTCCTCAGCGCCGTCTAGCATTTTTCCTGAAAAACCACATTATTGCCACTAGATGGCACTGACGATCCTATGAAATAAATGTGTTGGCAAATTTATGGTGAAGAATTGTTGCTCCTGTTTGAATGACTGATCATTTTTTCCACCTGTACATCAATGTAGTTTGTAATTTAGCATGTTTCCAGCATCAGACAAAAGTAACTAACAAATGCATTTTTTTTTAAACTGTATTTGTGCACTTTAGAAAAAAAAAAATGAATGCTGTTATTTTAGCACTATTTAGTAGAAAATGAAGAGGATATTTTTTCAGACCATCTATTCCCATACTTTGGCAGGACCCCAAGTGACAATTTAACTACGAGGACTCTGAAAGTTGTACATCTGTCACGTATTACACATGAACAGCATGCAGTTCAAATTTGTTATGTACCGACCAAAACTTCCAAGTTTAGTCTCCGAAATTTGGGCCCGTTAGTACTGATCTTTTGAGTAATTTGATATTTGGACCTTTTAGCTTGGTACTAGAAAAGACCAACTTGTCAATGTTTTCTTACTAACAGTTATTTCCCCATGGCCTTCAGACATACAGGGCAAGTTCTATGCTTAGTAGAAGTCATTTCAGTTCTTAATCTTAATAAGAACACAATGATACAGAAGGCCCCAAACATTGTGCTTATGTTTAATGCCACATTTGATGAGGGAAAAACAATCCCCTCTGGATAATCTATATACATTGCAGCGATTTTACCAAAACTTTGTTACAGAGTCCTACCTGTTTCTCCTCAAAGTCAGTTCACACTAGGAACTGCACGTTCCTGTGCGATTCACATGTTCTCTAAGGTGCGGTTTGAGCCCATTCATTCTGAAATGCACTGCAACCAGATCCCATGATACTTCTGTATCATTTGATCCGGTGCAGGCAAACACACTGCTTTTGGGGTGTTGTTAACGTGGGGGGAAATGTGCATGAAACGCAAGTTTCCCACACTGCGTTCTGGTGTCAATGGGTCCTGAAGGAATAGCTCTTTGCTAGCTCATGTCTTGTGCAGGATTGATTATGAATGGAAGTGGCTTTTTCATTATTAATTAGCTGATGCACGTGCATGGCTCTAATTAGGAAACTTGGAGGGTCTACATCCCTTTAAGGCCTCATTCACACCATATGTGCATAGAAGCTGAAGGAAAAAAGGCACTGATGTGACTTGCAAAGCTTTGTTCACACTTAGTGCAGAGACGTACATATTTATTATGTAGGTTACTGCAATGACACAAAGAAAACAATTGTTCTCTATGTGCCCTTTTTGTACTAAAACACTGCTGTCATGTCAGGTTTTTTTTCTGCGCAGGAATATGGAACATAAATTCTTTGCAAGGGCATAAAGAAAACAAATGTGCCCTGTTCACAACACAATGTTGATGTCATGTTAGTTTTTTTTTGCACAGTAAACTGCATACATGTTCCAGATTTGTGCGCAGAAAAAAATCTGCACCAGTGTTGTGGTATGAACAAGGCACACAGTGAGAATTTTTTTTTTTTGTGCCCTTGCAGAACACGTACGTCTCTGCACATGGTGTGAACAAGGCCTAAAACTGAATAACCTTTTAGGCGAATCGCACCAAAACTGAAATCTTTGTTGCAGAGGATGCCTAAAATCTTTTATGCTGTGTACACACGATCGATTTTCTCGACGGTGAAAACACCGCAGAGAAATTAGATCATGAAAAAAGAGGACTTGGTCCCCTACACACGGCCGGTTTTCACAACATTTTTCCTCTTGGTCGAGAAAACCGACCGTGTGTGGGCTCCCTGGCAGTGTTTCCCTAAGGGAAAACTGTCGCGGAAAAAAATGCCGTGAATCACAACGAGAAAAATTAGAGCATGTTCTAATTTTTCTCGTCGCGATTCTTGCCGTTTTTCTCGTCGGGAAAAATGCTGGAAAGCCCACATACGGGCGTTTTTCTCGTCAAAGAGAAAAAATGACATTTTTCCAGACGAGAAAAATGGTCGTGTATACGCAGCATTATCGTAATCTTATCTTTATCTTATCTTAAAGCCTAAGTTTTTTATCTTAGTGCAGACTGCTGGAAAAATCAGTCAGCCAATTACATGAGCAGGAAATGACATCTCTGGGGGGCAAAATGCCTCCAGGTTGCCATACTGCAGTGTATTTTACAAAAGATTACAGTGCTGCAGATTGTAATGGTAAGGTGTTAATAGCAATAAATTACAATATGGATTGGGCTGTAATCATATATGCTACAGTGCCTTGAAAAAGTATTCATATCCCTTGAAATTTTCCACATTTTGTCATGTTAATAACCAAAAACGTAAATGTATTTTATTTTTATTTTTTTGTGATAGACCAACACAAAGTGACACATAATTGTGAAGCGGCAGACAATGATAAATGGTTTTCCAAATAAATATCTGAAAAGTGTGGTGTGGGATTGCTGCACCCGCAACCACCCGCAAGTAGTGTGAACCTGGCCTAAATTCACAGACAGTTTGTAACTCCATGATATTTACTTCTGTCCATGAATGTCCATTACGGACATGCAGGCTGTAATGGTTATTCACAGACAGATATAAAAATCATGGATTTTACAAAAGGTCTGTGAATTTAGGCTAGGTTCACACTACTTGCGGGTGGTTGCGGGTGCAGGAATCCCGCACCTGTAACCACCCGCAGCGAAAATGCGGGTGCAGTCTGCATGTTTGTAATGGATATTCACAGACAGATGTAAAAATCATAGATTTTACAAACTGTCTGTAAATTTAGGCTAGGTTTACACTACTTGCGGGTGGTTGCGGGTGCAGGAATCCCACACCTGTAACCACCCGCAGCCAAAATGCGCTGCTCATTACAGATGCGCTGGGCTGCCAGTCATTCCTAATGGCACCCCCATGCATCTGAAAACACAGCGCGTTTGCAGGTGCGGGAAGCACCACAAAAGCACTGCATGGTTTCCCGGCCTCAAAGGTTTGCAGGAACCTTTTTCTTGCATGACATGGAGGCAAAGCAGCCCTTTCAAAGTGAATGGGCTGCCGTGCCCGAGCAAATACGGCCCAAGACAATGTGGCCAAGGAAGATCAAAAGGTTGGACACCTCTGCTTTAAAGCGTAATATAATAATGCATATAATAATATAATGCATTATTTAAATAGGTTCTTATTTTGTCTAAAAACAAATGTTTTGATCATGCAGAGCTGTAGACACAGCTTTATGCAGTTATCTAAAGTTGTCCACTAAAAATTTGCATAGACACAGCATTGCACATGACTTTCTACACCCCCTACTGATCTGTATTTCAAGTTTCTATGCACCAATAAAGAAAAAATTAAGCTCGATTTTACAAAGCTGAATATTTTCATCACAATATCAAACAACAAAAACAGAAAATTCTGTAAGTAAATTGCAGCAAAAGTACACTGATCTTAACGTCCTTCCAATTCTTACACACCTAAAAGAGAAGTGTACGACGTGGGGTACGTTACCCCTGAATCTTATGGGAAGAATAAACCTCCTAAAAATGATTTTCCTCCCAAAATTTCTTTACGTTTTTCGTAACTGTCCGACCTGGCTGCCCAATGCTTTCTTTCAAGAGTTGAAGAAATGTATGAGTAGCTTCATATGGGGGGGAGCATTACCAAGAATAGCGAAACCTATCTTGATCCTCCCTGTGAGGTGTGGGGGACTGGCCCTCCCAGATCTGAAAGTCTACTTTTGGGCCGCGGTGCTGGTTACTGTCCGGTGGTGGTTCCTGCATTCCAGGGCGAATGCTGCGGTCTGTCTTGAAGCAGCAGTTCTGGGCTCCCTTCAGGAGTTGGGGAACTTGATCTATCGGGGTCCCCGAGCTTATGATGCCCTACTCCTCTCCACCAAGACTACGCTTAGGATATGGACGGTGGCTAGGACTAGATTTGCTTGCCCTGACAGGTGGTCTCCCTTCACTCCGTTGTGGGGTAATCCCAAACTCCCTCATCTCCGAACCATCCCTGACCCTCAGATCTGGGCTAGATATGGGATAAAGACACTGGGGGACGTTCTAATTGCTGGCAGACTGCTCTCCCTGACGGAACTTAAAACCCGGTTCCATCTGCCCGGATTGATGATATTTAGATACTTTCAGCTGCGCCATGCCATGCACGTTCAGTTCCCTACTGTCCCGACGCTGGACATGGACCCGATAGAAAGACGTCTGGCCCTGGAACAGCTCACTAAACCGCTGTCTGCGCTGTATTTCGACCTGCTGGGAGTTCACTCCCCCAGGTTGGAACGTCTTTGGGAGAAGTGGAGGGCGGACACACCTGACTTGGACAGGGAGGAATGGGATGACTGTCTAGGAGAAAGCGCTCAGACACTAATTTCCTCTAGGGATAGATTGATACAGGTCAAGTTCCTGCACAGGGTCTACTTTACACCCCAGAGGCTGCATAGCATATACCCGGAAAGGTCTGCTGATTGTACTCGCTGTGGTGGGGAGGAAGGTACATACATGCACATGTTCTGGAGCTGTCCTAGAGTGGCTCGGTTCTGGGTGCGGGTGGTCGAGCTTATACATTTCCGTCTCCAGCTGGCTCTCCCGGTCACCCCTGGGTTACTGCTCTTGACCATTCATGATGATGACCAAAGGCCTAGATACACAAAAATTCTTATCAGTTTTTTACTATTCTATGCTAGAAGAGAGATTGTACTCAAGTGGAATTCTCGGTCCCCTCCCTCCATAGGTTCCTGGGAGCAATCTATTACCTCAGATCTTCCTATGTATAAAATTACTTACATGAATAGAAATTGCCCTGAAAAATATGAGAGGGTTTGGCTTCCATGGACAGGGTGAAGCAATAGTCCCCTTTTCTTACGCGACCCTGACAGGATAGCCAGAGCTCTCTCAAGTCCACTCTACGGTTCCCCTCCTAGGGGACCATTGTTCTGTGTGCTATGAAAGCAGTATGCTGAATTGTACCTATGACGTTTCACAGTTGTATGATGCCGTATATGTACCTTAGCTTGTTTCCATATTGTACTTCATTGATTGTAACACGCCTATTTTTCTTTAATAAAAGAACATCCTGTTCATGTTAAAAAAAAAAAATTGCAGCAAAAGTGAGCTGATGACTAATAATTGCATGCTTGGTTTTAGGACAATTCATTTGGTTACTTTTGACAGGTAATTTTTGATCAAATATCACACTGACTTTGGAGTTTGTTTATTTCTACTATAATGTCAAAGTAACACAGAACTGGAACACTTTATCACTTGACATTTAAAACAGCAGAGGTGGAGTTGGTTTTCTACAAAGCTGCATATTTTGTTTGTAGAGTCGAGTCCCCCAATTCCTTTTTTTTTTTTTAAAGCAAACCCTGGCAAATAACTGCAGATAATACAAACTTGGAAGTAAAATCTATCGAAACGGGCCAAAATAAATGTTTGTTGCACAAACTCATTGTATTTGGAGTCATCTGGACAAATGTAGCATAACTAAATATCAAGAAACCAAGGAGATTCAATAAGCTCTTTGGAGATCTGCGGCCAGTGTTTGTATGTCGTAATGTTCTTAGTCTGCCAACCCAAGGAGGCAATAGGCTCCATTTACCAAATATTCTATTCAGCTGTCCCCAAAGCATGACTTACTCCCACATTGGCTTAATTGCTTAAACTGGTCAGAGTTACTTAGTGCTTAGCTATACAATCCATCTTTCCAAAAGGGATGTTGTCAGAATCATTTATTAAACAAATGACATTCGAGTCTGAAACAATATGGCTTTACACTGTTGAATTAAAGACTCATAACTATGTGCATGGTTCCATTTCTAATTGCTATTGGCAGTAAATATGTTCTACATTAGTAAAAGGGCACGCCAGATGCTCTTCATTCTACCTAACACATCTTTTGCATTAAAAGTACAAGGAGACTCACTAAATATGCAACATATACCTGGCTTAACTTTGCTTTTTTCGAAACTCTTAACCACTTCCCTCCTGTGCAGGTTCCCGTATATATACATGATTCTGCACTTCCACTGGCGGGCCACTTTTGCTGTGATTAATCGCAGCAGAAGCCGATCTGCAGGTGCTGGTCTTTGGATGTCCGCCTGCACCTGCTAACTTTCAGTAAAACACACAGAGCGGAGATCTATCCATGTAAACAAGGCGGATCTCCATTCTGACCGGAAGGGGGGAGGGATGGATTTTGTGTCCCTGCAAACCAGGGAATAAAGTCTACCTCTTCCTTTATTAAAAGTAGCACATACAGAACACAAAAACACTAGCTAGGCACACAGTTAACCCTTTGATCACCCTAGATGTTTAACCCCTTTCCAGCCAGTCTCATTAGTACAGTGCCAGTGCATATACTGTATTTAGCACTGTTTACTGTATTAGTGTCACTGGTTCCCACAAAGTGTCAAAAGTGTCAGTTAGTGTCTGATTGTCCACTGCAATATCGAAGCCCTGCTATAAGTTGCTGATCACTGCCATTACTAGTATAGAAAAATAATTCCATAAATATATATCATAGTTTGTAGATGATATAACGTTCCCGTAAACCAATCAATATACGCTTATTGGGATTTTTTTTTTATACCAAAGACATGTAGCAGAATGCATATTGGCCTAAATTGATAGAAATCCAGCAAGCTCCTTACTTCCTGTTGTAGCTTACAACACTTCCTCTGCTTAAATCCTACAGATCGTTGTCTTCTACTGATCTACTCCCCTAATCCTTGTCATAAGGGGAAGTGTTTTGTAGTCTAGCAGGGAGACCTGATTACAGATTTTTTTTTTACAGTCCTGTATCAGGATAAAATAAAACTCTAGGAGGATCAGTTTTGTAGGCTTGGCCAGTGAAAAGGAGAATTTGGCAGCTGAATATACAGGTTGTGACGGGCTGCAGCCATAGGATGCAGGTAAGTATACATCTAGGAGAGGGGAGGATGGCCTAAATGAGCACAGGAGATCTAAGTGTAGCGGGTATGTACTTTCCCGGGTGTAATTTGAACTTGGCAGAGACATCAGTGATGTGTAATTCCCTGCGGCCCAGTGGGTGGCGCTGTCGCCCTGAATTGGGGTTGAATAATTGCTGTGTGCCGGGCCTCCTTTTTGTCCTCTCTCGGCAACAGTATGGTGGGGCGGGGAATCTGCCGTGCTTGCTGGGAGAGGGTATAAAGGGGCCGGCCATCTTTGTCACGGGGGGAGTCCCAGGCACCTTCAGCCTGCGGGCGGTGGTTCGTGTCGGTCCTCTGGGCGGCCTAGGCCTAGAGGACAGTCAGAGGTCGTGTTCCATCTCAGGCACCTTTGGCCTGGGGTGAGGTACTCGGATGGGGGTCTGGAGCTCAGTGCCCAACACTGAGTTCCGCGAGGGAAAGAGATCCTAGGGAGACCCGGGAGTGGGTACCCGAATCCGGAAGGCGTAATGGACCGGGGGGAGCTCCTCACTTGAAGACCCGGTGCAGCATATTGCCGGTGACGGGTGAGTCTCTCGTCAGAGAAAGCCTGGAGGGAAATCTCCCCTCGCTCAGAGACCACAGCCCACTTTCAGGGAGGAAAGTGGAGATCGCATTGTGTCTGGGCCTATTCGCATCCACACCTCTTTTCCTGTTCTGTTCCTCAAGGGAGTTCAACTGATTGTGTTCATTCAAGAAGAATAAAGGAGTGTTGGACTTTAATGGTGTGGGGCTCATTTCCTGACAGACATTGTTCAAGGTAACTCTGGGATGGAGGATCCAGGTGCACAGCACTGACCCAAAGGTAAAACAAGAACGTTGCTTGTATCGCACTGACACAGGTGGTGGAGGCCAGGCGTGGTGTCCCCGCTCCCTCTCCTCTAAGATAACCCCTAGACAAGAGAAAGATGAGCTGAAGACAAGAGTGGAGTGAGGGGGGCGCTACATAAGCATGAATGATAAGTGCACTGTATGCCTAAAAAAGGTTTTGCAAGTTTTGGTAAGGTTTGGCACTGTCTGAAGTTTCCAAAAGACAGCTACAAATTTGATAAGCACATTATTCATGAACCTTTTTTAAATTGTTTGTACATCTTGCCGAATCTCATTCCAAGCTGTGCTAGGAGGTCCGCCTCCCATTCCTCCCTCAGGTTAGGGGGCCTAAAGCATGCACCCAGCAATACTTTCCCCTTAGGCCCCTTTCACAGTGAGGCGTATTTCAGGCGTTTTAGCGCTAAAAATAGCGCATAAATAACGCCTGAAATACTCTGAGGGCTTTCACACTGAGGCGATGCGCTGGCGGGAGAAAAAAAATCTCCTGCAAGCCGCATCTTTGGAGCGTTGAAGGAGCGGTGTGTATACCGCTCCTTCTCATTGAAATCAATGGGACACCGCCGTATTAACCCTTTTTCGGCCGCTAGCAGGGGTTAAAACCGCACCGTTAGCGACCGAATATCGCGGTAAATACGGCATTATAGCGGCGCTAAATATCGCGCCGCTATACCGCCACCGCACACACCCGCTCCAGTGTGAAAGGGGCCTTAGTTTCCTCCCTTTGGAGCTTTCCACCTCAGTTCTTAGCTCCATTAATGATATTGTCCCTTACAATCACTTGCACATTATTTCTGATGTACAGGCATACCCCTCCCCCTTTTTTACCCCCTCTGTCTCTGCGATATAGGTTATACCCCTAAATGGTTGCCAGACAATCATGATAGCTGTCACACCAAGTGAAATTCCCAGAAAATTGAGATCATCCTCGTACAATAGCAGCTCCAGTTCTCCCATCTTGTTAGCCAGACTTCTAGCATTAGTGTACAAGCCTTGAAAATGGAGGAATTGGGGGGGGGAGGGGGAAACTTGGGACTTTAAATGAGGCAGTGACCGGGTAAGGTCGGTTGCCTCCATCCCTATCTAATTTGAAGAACGACAAATGTTGGCAGGTGACGTGGCAGGTGGAAAATCCACAAATTGTGGCAGGTGACATGGCAGGTGACGTGGCAAGTGGACAATCCACAACTTGCGGCAGGTGGACAATCCACAAATTGTGGCAGGTGACGTGGCCAGGTGATGTGGCAGGTGATGTAGCAAGTGGACAATCCACAACTTGTGGCAGGTGACGTGGCAGTTGATGTGGCCAGGTGACGTGGCAGGTGGACAATCCACAAATTGTGGCAAGTGACGTGGCCAGGTGATGTGGCAGGTGATGTGGCAAGTGGACAATCCACAACTTGTGGCAGGTGACGTGGCCAGGTGATGTGGCCGGGTGACGTGGCAGGTGACGTGGCAGGTGACGTGGCAGGTGGACAATTCACAAATTGTGGCAGGTGACATGGCCAGGTGACGTGGCAGGTGGACAATCCACAAATTGTGGCAGGTGACGTGGCCAGGTGATGTGGCAGGTGACGTGGCAAGTGGACAATCCACAACTTGTGGCAGGTGACGTGGCCAGGTGATGTGGCCAGGTGACGTGGCAAGTAGACAATCCACAAATTGTGGCAGGTGACATGGCCAGGTGATGTGGCCAGGTGATGTGGCAAGTGGACAATCCACAACTTGTGGCAGGTGACGTGGCAGGTGACGTGGCAAGTGGACAATCCACAACTTTTGGCAGGTGACGTGGCCAGGTGGACAATCCACAAATTGTGGCAGGTGACGTGGCCAGGTGATGTGGCAGGTGACGTGACAAGTGGACAATCCACAACTTGTGGCAGGTGACGTGGCCAGGTGATGTGGCCAGGTGACGTGGCAGGTGACGTGGCAGGTGGACAATCCACAAATTGTGGCAGGTGACGTGGCCAGGTGACGTGGCAGGTGACGTGGCAAGTGGACAATCCACAACTTGTGGCAGGTGACTGCCAGGTGACGTGGCCAGGTGACGTGGCAGGTGGACAATCCACAAATTGTGGCAGGTGACGTGTCCAGGTGATGTGGCAGGTGATGTGGCAAGTGGACAATCCACAACTTGTGACAGGTGACGTGGCCAGGTGATGTGGCCAGGTGACGTGGCCAGGTGATGTGGCAGGTGACGTGGCAGGTGGACAATCCACAAATTGTGGCAGGTGACGTGGCCAGGTGACGTGGCAGGTGACGTGGCCAGGTGATGTGGCAGGTGATGTGGCAGGTGACGTGGCCAGGTGACGTGGCCAGGTGACGTGGTAGGTGACGTGGCAAATGGACAATCCACAAATTCTGGCAGGTGACGTGGCAGGTGGACAATCCACAAATTGTGGCAGGTGACATGGCCAGTTGACGTGGCAGGTGACGTGGCAAGTGGACAATCCACAACTTGTGGCAGGTGACATGGCAGGTGACATGGCCAGGTGACGTGACAAGTGGACAATGCACAACTTGTGGCCGGTGACGTGGCCAGGTGACGTGGCAGGTGACGTGGCAAGTGAACATTCCACAACTTGTGGCAGGTGACGTGGTCTGGTGACGTGGCCAGGTGACGTGGCCAGGTGATGTGGCAAGTTGACAATCCACAACTTGTGGCCAGGTGACGAGGCCAGGTGACGTGGCCCGTTGACATGGCAGGTGACGTGGCAAGTGGACAATTCACAACTTGTGGCAGGTGACGTGGCCAGGTGACGTATCAGGTGACGTGGCAAGTAGACAATCCACAGCTTGTGGCAGATGATGTGGCAAGTGATACGCTAAATACAAGTACACTGCTGCTCTCTTAGCTGCTGGTCTCCCAATATGGCTGAAATGGTTAAATAATACTGTTTTTTGAGCTTAGGGAGGGTCTTATGATGTTTCTTAACTGAACGCCTATAGACGCAAAACGCGGTAAAACGCAGCTAAAATCGCGGCAATACGGGTGTTTTTAAACACCGGTTTTAGCCTTTAAAAATGCGTGTTCAGCAGAGTTTGCACCGGCGTGTCGTGTGCATGGGGCCTTAATGCCCCCAATATTATTTTTGGTAACATACTGCATTCATCTTGCCATCAATTTTGAGCAAATTTCCTGTGCCTTTGCAGCTCACACATCCCCAAAACATCAGCGATCCACCTCCGTGTTTCACAGTAGGAATGGTGTACCTTTCATCATAGGCCTTGTTGACTCCTCTCCAAATGTAGCGTTTATGGTTGTGGCCAAAAAGCTAAATTTTGGTCTCATCACTCCAAATGACTTTGGAGTGATGAGCATAAACAGATGCGTTACCAACATGGTAACATAAGCAATGGAAGAAAAGATCAAAAATAGAGAAAAAAATCATTATCTGTCCTCAATAAAAGGGCGAGCAGGCTGACCCCAACAAACCTGTAGCAATACATTTTGTGACAACCAAACACCAAATCCATGAGCTACAGTACGCGGAATGGTGATCGAACATGTGAAGCTACCTACCAGGGGGGGTGATCGTGATTGATTACTCCTCCGCCGTGAGGCATACTGGATACATACATTATGTACGGTACAACCTGGTGGGCTCAAAATTAATCTATCCCTCACATGTTTTATTGAAGATAGATAACTATTTTTTTCTCTATTTTAGATCTTTTCTTCCATTGCTTATGTTACCATGTTGGTAACGCATCTGTTTATGCTCAGTTTAATTTTCTGCTGTTGAGTTTGGACAGTGCCTCATCGGGTATGATTCATACCATGTATTATATTAATATTTCTTGTTTCTTTTTGGGTTCTGTTTTTTCCTTCTTTTTTCCAACACTAGCTGCTTATTCATGATATTTGCTCAGTATAGCCGTGATATTAAGTAGACCTATACTTTATTGCTAGGTCCCATTAGACTGTCTAGTAAACGAATGTGATGATCTCAGCTCCATTTAGCACACTCCAAATTATAATTATTGTTGATAAATTCTGAGCTTCTGTCGTGATATCAGCATTTAGTGTTTTCACTTGGTAGCAACATGCTTTGACTTCTACTTTTCATCTTCAGTCATTTCTTCTATTGTCTTGTGTCAATTTCATTCTTTTGATTTTGATTTTTTTGATTCTTTTCTTATTTTTCTTGTTTTCATTTTTATATTAATTTTTACATTTATTTTCATATTTATTTATATTTATTTTTATTTCATTATTTTATTTTATTTTCATTTAATTTCTAATACCATCATTTTCTTTTTTATTTCTTTTTTATTTTTATTTATATTTATTTTAATTTTTATTTATTTTTGCATTTATATTTATTTTTATTCGTATTTATTTTGTAATTATTTATTTGTTTATTTTTATTTTTGTATTTAGTATTTAGTTTTATTTCATTGCATTTCCATTTTCCTTCTTTTCTTCTTTTAGACTACCTCCTTTTCTTCTCTTTTCTCTTTTTCTTTTCCCCTTTTTGGTTTTCTTTTCCTATTTTTTCGCTCCTCCCCTCTTTTTTCTTTTCCCCCCTTTTTTTTCTTATCATATTTTTACTTTTTTCTTTCCTTTTTTTCTTCCCCCTTTTTTTTCTTCCTTTTTTCCTCCTTTTTTTCCTCCCTTTTTTTCCTCCTTTTTTTCCTCCCTTTTTTTCCTCCTTTTTTTCCTCCCTTTTTTTCCTCCTTTTTTTCCTCCCTTTTTTTCCTCCTTTTTTTCCTCCCTTTTTTTCCTCCTTTTTTCCTCTTTTTTTTTGCCTTCCTTTTTTCTTTTGTTTCCTGCTGATCTTGTTCTCTTTCTATGTTCAGGCTCATCTCTCTTGGATGCCGCTGCTTTCCAAGCCTCACTCCCACACTCTCTCACACCTATTGGGTTGCCTTGTGCGGCGCCGCCTGTACGTCACTGGTTTCCGTGACGACGGCAGCCCCGCAGTCTGGCGTCCTCCTCGATCTCCTGGCATCATGTCTCAGGCGAATGCGTGGCATACGCGGCACGCCGTAATTGGCTGTCAGCACTACTAATCGGCTATTGGACCACTGTGCTGTGGCAACAATAAACTACCGACTGCACATAACGGGCCAGTGCATCAAGCACAGTACCTGTACACTAACGATGGAGGTGTGGTTGGGATTGTGCATTTACTAGGCTACAGCAACGTGTTCCATGTAAGTTATTTCTATTGCCTAATTTTTATTGCCTGATTGTGTTTTTTTAATTGTTTTCGCGGGATTCTGACGCCCTAATGACATCACGGGGAGGGGGTGTTAACCTTTTTTATTTCTCACATGATTTAAATGGTGACTGTTGTGTATATATATTTTGCTGATGGACTGGTACACTTTATCACATGCCTGATGAAGGGGTCCTATGCGACTCCAAAACGTTGCACCTTTGCGATGTGATTTTTTTGTAATAAAACCTTTTTGGACGTAATCGGACGATCCTTGGTGTGCTGGTGAATATGTTCGATGTTTCCAGGACCCATCTGGTAATCGTTGCAGCACCCACCATCTTATAGGAGCCATTTTACCAGGAACGTGTGCGATTGGAATATTGATCAGACTCTTCACATTCCAGTCCTAATTAACAAAGGAAAACAAAGGGATCATGCCAGTTAAAAAAAAAAACTGCAGCAGATTGGATGTGGCTCACGGGATGTGAACTGTCTGAATATAACTTAGCAAACAGCCTACATGCCTCTCCCTCCCCATGCATCGAGGACACTTCATGGGCAGAGCCTGCATATAACGGTTGACCTCGCCAACCTCGGGTTAACAGCCTACTTCCTCTCAACTGAGTGGAGGGTTGGGCAGAGGGAACCGAAACAAACAGCTTCTGCTCTCTATGCCATGTCTGAGGCAGACACTGGATTGAAAATTGAGGAGATAGCAAAAGATCCACTAACCAGAGGAATGATATCAATCCTCTATAACCAAATTCTAGTAGGCGCTAATTATGACAAACCAACCTATGTTGAAAAATGGGAGGAGGACCTGGGACGCACCCTAGATGACACTGAATGGACTAAGATTTGGTCAACCATAAAATCATCCTCGCCCAATGTTATCGCAATGGAAACAAATTACAAGGTCCTGACATGGTGGTACCTGGTACCAACAAGAGTAGCCAAGTTTGCACCTACACATTCAGCTCTTTGCTTTAGGGGCTGTTCAGACTTGGGAACTCACTTGCATGTATGTGGACGTGCCCGATAACACAACTTTTCTGGAAAGAAATCTTTGCAATGGCGTCTAAAATGTTCCGACAGCAGATACAGCCTGACCCGTTTACGGCACTACTTAACCTAAAATCGGAAAGCTTAATATTTTTTCAATTTAAACTCTTTACTCCACTTTTAACTGCAGCAAAACAAATGATAGCCAAAGCATGGAAATCCCCAACATTAGGGTTGGCAGAAACAATTCACAGAATGAACACCACATTGTCACACGCCAAAATGATAGCCACTGACGGAGACCAATTCCCAAAATTCAAAAAAACTTTGGCTCCCATGGATAAAACACTATTTACCTCCGGATTTTAACGATGAGATCCTTTTGCCATGGTAGCAGATTAATAGCTTCAATGCAAATCCCATGTACCTAAGGAATGGTATACCATACGCATTGTACTGGTTCATGGACCGACCTTGTGGACTTTCTCTCTCTCTCACTATTTTCTTTCTCTCTTTACTCTCCTTTATTTTTATTAGAAATAATATTGTTCTTCACAACAATTAACATACCGTATATACTCGAGTATAAGCCGACTCGAGTATAAGCCGAGGTACCTAATGTTGCCACAAAAAACTGGGAAAACTTACTGACTCGAGTATAAGCCGAGGGTCAACAATGCCTCAGTGTTCCCATCCTTACTGTTCCCATGCTTACTGTTCCCATCCTTACTCTTCCTATCCTCACTGTTCCCATCCTTACTCTTCCTATCCTCACTGTTCCTATCCTCACTGTTTACTATCCTCACTGTTTCCTATCCTCACTGTTTCCTATCCTCACTGTTTCCTATCCTCACTGTTCACTATCCTATAATTTTACATTGGAAATAGTACCTGTAAAGAAGTTGCGGCTGCGGCGTCCATCGTTCAAATTCCGCGGTCTCTTCCTGTTCCTTTCATGATAGGCGATTCTCATCATACACTCTCCGCCTATCACGATCATTCTCTCATCCTCAGTTTCCCAGCAGACACTGTGTTGGGTGTTCCGCCAATCACAGACGTCTGCTGGGAAACTGAGGATGAGAGAATGATCGTGATAGGCGGAGAGTGTCTGATGGGAATCGCCTATCACGGAAGGACCAGGAAGAGACCGCGGAATTTGAACGATGGACGCCGCAGCCGCAACTTCTTTACAGGTACTATTTCCAATGTAAAATTTTCTCTGACTCGAGTATAAGCCGAGGGGGGGGGGGACTTTCAGCCCAAAAAAAAGGGCTGAAAATCTCGACTTATACTCGAGTATATACGGTAAGTTATTATACCACAATCTTTGTGTATAACGTAATGGCAATTTGTTACACGTTAAGACACAGTGGGCATGAATACAATGTTACCCACCGTCTATCTAGTTAGTGAAGATCTAATTAATTTAATTTAAATATTTTATGTTATGTATTATTTACTTATAGAATATTTTTATGTAAATTTTATTTATCTGTATCCTTGATATGCATAAATAACCAAAGTATGTATTTATTATTATGCAACCAATAAATATTATTATTGACAAGGAAAATTGAGGAGATTGCTCCTATGTATCAAAGGTCCTTTGTTAATTAGGACAGTATCTGCCCTGTTTTGTCAGTTTAGAAACATGGCATAGGTTATATTCCTTTGCCACTCTTTGTTAATGAATGTCATCTTTCTGACTCTTCAGACTTGAGGTAAACTGTTTTGAAGGAACTCATTTACAAAAAGGTTACACTTTATTAAATTTATCCTTCCATGATCTGCTCTTCATTACTATTGTAAAAGGTTTTATTATTTTGAAATTCGCCGGCCAAAGGATTAGATAATAATGGAACAATCAGAACTCTCAGTCCAAACATATAAAGTATATTTACGGTTTGGACAGCCATAACAACTTTCTGTCTATGTAATTCATACAAGCTGTCTGTTACTGGGTATTGATAATATCAGTGTGATAATGTGTGAGCCATTTAAAAAAGAAAAGCCAGCTTCGTATTGATAATTTAAAAAAGAAAAGCCAGCTTTATATTGATAACAACGGGAGATCTATATCAGGAACAGTGGAATTTTTCCAATCTTCACATCTAGGAGATAGGGTGAGTTTGCTGTTCCAGGGATAGATTTCTATATCATTGACAAATTATATTTCTCTGAGTCACTTCTTTTTGAGCTTCTTCCTGCAGGGAATAATACACATGAATTCTACATTACTTACTTATTCACTGAGTGTTATCATTATACTTTTTAATACAATTTCTGAGAACAGGCAATGGCAGATTACCCTAGCCAAATGACCAGTTGCAAACACAATGTACAGACTAGTTTGGTTAAAAGCATGTTCAGAAACAGCTATGGACTTAAAAAAACACAGCTTTTACAGGCATTTGGCCTCTAAACACCTTTCTCTTTTAGCTTACTGTATGTGGCCATGCACACATAGGCGTTTAAAGGCATATTAGGGCAGAAAAAACGTTTGTCGTGCCTTAACACTTCTAAACGCTTGGCACGTTTAGTGCTTGAGAATTCATTCATTCTACTGGCTAGAATAAATTAATATTCTGGCCAGTGGAATAAATGAATGGCCAAAGGCTTAATACACCTGAACGTGTTTGCATGGCTGACTAACATATTTAAACTTGTTTTAGCCATCATTAGAGAGTGACAACTAACAGAGACTGACTGGCATGTATTATTCTGGCTAGCAGAATTGTTGCAATAAAAGCTATTTCATAAAATTATTTTTTGTTTTAGTTTTTAGAGTCAGGTTGATTTGAGTGTGGAAAGTCTGAAAAACAAAACTATTAAAAACTTACTCTCCAATAGTATTTTTTATAACACTAATACCAAAACCATTAAAAACAGAAACATTTCATTACTAGGATTTAACAAACTTAAATAGAAAGAATCATCTATTTAGAATGTTACCTACCTTTAAGAGCCCAACTTCACCATTAATATTCCCCCACGAAACAAGCATTTTAGCTGCTTAATGTTGTTTTACTATGACATAATGTTATTGCAATGTGTTTTCTTGAATTCAAATTGCCTACATTTAAATACTTTGTAGAGTGTGTAATTCTCATGTGTCAATATTTGATGCTAGTTGGTAGTTCCTGCTCCTATTTGTAATATGCTAAATTATTCTAGCTTTCTTTCCTTCTATAAATTACTCTCATTATTACTTGGAGTGGTGTTTTGTCCCTTCTATTTTACATTACATAGTGACCTCCAGTCATGACCTATGAATCTCCTCTCCTCTTCATCTATTTGGCACTGCAGGTTGTACATTCGTCACTGCTCATTCATGAAGCAATTTATACATATGATCTAAAGGGATAGCCATCTACCAGCAGGTTTACAAGTACATGGCTTCTCCATTGTGCTATGGAGAACCTACTGTACATGTATAGATCACAGCCCACCTGCTCAAGAAAGAGGTTAGAGCTACCCTAGAAAACATTGGCCCCATCCGGTATATATATGTAGCGATACCCCCAAACTAAGAGAGCCGCTGGTTTTGCTTCGGGCCCTGTACACAGCACAGCCAACCCCCGGCAATCTACTCGACCCTCCTCTGGCACAGCTAGTCTAGGGGTGGTATATTAGTATAGCTCTATACCTGCCCATGAACAATCCCACAATAATCCAAACAGTTGTAAAGTATAGTAATGAACACTAATACCGGAATGATTAACTATAGTAGATTTACTTGGATATAAAAGTCAACGATCAATACAATACAACACATACATGCAGAGCCCTGCAGTAATAATAACACTAGTCAACTATAGTATATAAAGAGATCACACACACGTGTAGCTATTCTCCCCATGAGCAATATGGCGCTCAACAAAGTTCTACACTCCCAGTCAGGCCTGACTCAGTTAAAGCTCAGTCTTAAAGTGAAGAATCTTCGCATGCAAGATGATCGGTGGTGCACATACAGGAACAATAATTTGTAATCCAATAACGATTCATAGTAATAGAAACAATGGACCGGAGACTATATAACTCAGTTCTGCAACTAGCCTCCTGTCAGGACAGCAAGTATAACACGATGGGCCAAGGCAGTCAATAGGCCTAACAAAAGTACTCGGTTATAGTTGTGAGCAGCTGCTCTCTCACCCCTCCGGACTCGATCCCAGTCCGGGACTCCCACCGCTGTGTCTCCGCACACAGGGTCTGCGACAGCCGGGTCTCCGATCCAACTGATGTCCGTGAAGCAAGTAGATATCAGGTGCCACACAGGCTCCGCAGTGGGATGGAAGGCTCTTTGGAAGTGCGCAAGGCCCAGGCCTTGGGCCTTGTACTTGTAGCAGGTCCGCACATGGAGTCCTCTTGCTAGCAGCGCGGTGTTCAAAGAGGCTGGGCTTAGCCTCGCCCTCCCCTTTTATATCCCACCCATGAGTGTCTGCGGTGGCAAATTGCACCTTGGGTGCCAAACGGGGTTCTGGGTAACATAGTCCATGGGGCCTTAAAGGAGACCCTGCTACACACTCCCCCCACTTAAACTCTTTGGTCCCCAAAGATAGTTGTCAACATACACTACGCACAACATTAGACAAAGTTGCGTATGATGTCGGCAGAGGAAGTTCCCACCAAAAATGAGGGGGTGAACTTCCTTGCCCACAGGTCACACTGTCATAAGTGGCCTGTCTAACTGTGCCAGAGGGTGAGTTGGGGTTGCCCTCCACCAAATGAACAGTGGAGGGATCAGGGTTTTCTGCACTCCTCCTGGCGGTTACTACAGTGTCCTCCGAGCTCTCCCCCATTTGTGGGTAAGTCAACTTTCGGGGAGGCCTTATGGTTCTCTTCACCCTCCGCTCTCTTGAGATTTCTGGTTTGGACACTGTAGGTTCCTCTTCTGGAACAGACATGGCAGCTTCCACTGTTTCTGAAACATTTAACTCAAGAGCAGGAAGATACATGGAACCTCTTGGATCCTCCTCTGGGAGTGAGTCAAAGGCATCTTCCCATGAGTCTGATAGAGGACTGGACGGGATGAACTCAGTAGCTTCTGCATTCAGTGTACTGTCTATGGTGTCTTTCAAAGGTGGAAGATCTATAGCAGAAGTCACTGGGGCCTGGGAAGGCCATAGCCATTCTAGCTCTTCCCTTTCATCCTCACTAGGTTCGGAGACATCTGTTTCTTCAGGCCGAGATGCCTGGGACCGGGTATTTGGCCTAGGAGTATCCAGGATGGAAGTTGGCTCAGGGTAATCCTTTACAGGGGGTATCCGAACTGCTTCGGCAAGTGGGAGTATGTGGTTCCGGTGCCAAGTCTTCAATGGCCCCACCTTTCCCTCCGGCTTCAGTTGGTAGACTGGCAGGCCGGGCAGCTTCTTACAAATAACATATGGCTCAGGTCTCCATCTGTCTGCAAGCTTGTGCTTCCCAGGGACTCCTAAGTTCCGCAGCAGCACTCTGTCCCCAGGTTGCAGATCCTGAATCCGGACCTTTAGGTCAAAGTTTCTCTTATTGCGGGCTCCCCTTTGATCCGAAGCTGCTAGGGCCTGTTCATAGGCCAACTTTAAACTGTGCCTCAGCCTGTCCACATATCCTTTGTGGGAAGTGGCTGAGGAATGGTCTATGGAGGTGCCGAAGGCCAGATCTACGGGTAGTCTTGCTTCTCTCCCAAACATAAGTTGATTGGGAGAGTACCCTGTAGCGTCACTTGTTGTACTGTTGTAAGCATGCACAATTGCTGCTATGTGCTTGCTCCAGTGCTGCTTCTTTTCGCTACTTAAAGTCCCTAGCATGTTGAGTAGGGTTCGGTTGAACCTCTCCGGCTGAGCATCCCCTTGTGGGTGGTAGGGGGTGGTTCGGGTCTTCTTGATCCCTAAGGAGTCCAGGAGCTTCCGGATCAGCCGACTTTCAAAGTCCCTCCCTTGATCCGAGTGGAGACGCTGTGGTAGCCCATAGTGCACAAAGTATTTTTCCATAAGTACTTTGGCCACGGTGGAAGCCTTCTGGTCCTTGGTTGGGAAGGCCTGGCATGCCGGGTGAAATGGTCGGTTATCACCAGAACATTTCCTAGTCCACTCAAGTCGGGTTCGAGGCAGAGAAAATCAATGCATACCAAATCCAATGGGCCTTGACTTTGCAGGTGGCCCATTGGGGCAGCTTGATGGGGTAAAGTTTTTCGCTGAATGCAGCGTGCGCATGAGTGGCAGTATTCCTCTACTTCAGCCCTCATGCAGGGCCAATAGAACCGACTCCTGATGAGTTGAAAGGTCCTTTCAGCTCCTAAATGACCATGGTTGTTGTGTAAGGCGACCAAGACAGTCTCTCTGTGTTTCTCGGGTAGAAACAGTTGCCATTTGTCTTCCAGGTCATCAGAGGGGCCCCTTCGGTAGACCACCCCTTAATGCACCTGCAGCCTGTCCCATTCCTTCCGCAACAGGCGAGCTTCCTTTGAAGGGTGATGCAAGAGTCTATCTGGATCCTGACTTTCCAGGGCCTCCAGGACCAATTTCCCCAAAGGGTCTTCCAATTGGTCACATCTTAATTCCTTTTTGGACAGTTTTGGTAAGTCATCTTCCTCTATCTGAGTTACTCCACAGTATTGTTTGGGGACCCCCACTGCTGTGACCCCTATCTCTTCCGCTCTGGATCCACCACTGGCCTGAAGTTCAGCCCCTTGACAGAGAGCCCGCACCCCGTCCGGTGCCACTTGTGTCCAGTCTTCTGTGCTGCTGGTGGGAGCATGCAACCTTCTAGACAGGGCATCTGCATCTTGATTGCCAGCCCCAGGTCTGTATTTCAGGCTGAAATTGAATCCAGACAGTGCAGCCAGCCATTGATGGCCTGTGGCATCCAGCTTTGCTGTGGTGAAAAGATAAGTAAGGGGGTTGTTGTCAGTTTTCACTGTGAATTCTGCCCCATACAGATAGTCTTTAAGTTTATCGACTACAGCCCACTTGAGGGCCAGGAACTCCAACTTATGAGTGGGGTAGTTCTTTTCATAGGGGGTCAAACTCCTGCTCACATATGCAACGGGTCGCAGCTGCCCTCCATGCTCCTGATAGAGCACTCCTCCCAGACCATCATGACTGGCATCCACATGGAGTTCATAGGGTTTCTTTGGGTCTGCATAGGCCAAGACAGGGGCAGTGGTTAAGCTCTTCTTCAGCATTTGGAAGGCCTCTTCACACTTCCCATTCCACTGATCTTTGACTGACTCCCCCGGCTTCCTGGGACCCGAGTCCTCCTCTTCTCCCTCTGTCTTTAACAGTTCATTCAGGGGTCTGGCAATCCGTGCGAACCCCTCTATGAACCTCCTATAGTAGGAGCAGAACCCAAAAAAGGACCTAAGTTCTGTCACAGTGGTGGGCCGTGGCCAGGAGGTAACTGCCTCCAGCTTCCCGGGGTCTGTGGCTACCCCTTCTTCGGACACTATGTGCCCCAGATAGTTGACTGATGACTGGTAGAACTGGCATTTCTCTGGTGAAAGCTTGAGTCCCTCTTCACTGAGCCTTCTCAAGACTTTTTCCAGTCTCTCTTCATGTTCCTATAGAGTCTTCCCAATGACGATGATGTCATCTAGGTACACTAGGACTTCGATGAGGTTCATGTCTCCTACAGTTTTCTCCATGAGGCGTTGAAAGGTGGCAGGGGCTCCAGACAGACCTTGGGGCATCCGGTCAAATTCAAAGAATCCCACAGGGGTTATGAAGGCTGTCTTCTCCTTATCTTCCGGATGCATGGGGATCTGGTAGTATCCGCTCTTAAGGTCCATGACACTGAACCACCTGGCTCCAGACAAACTCTGTAGGGCATCCTCTATCCTCGGGTGGTATACTGGTCGGGTATCGTTCTCCTGTTGAGAGTCCTGTAGTCTATACACAACCTCAACGACCCATTCTTCTTCCTGACCACCACTATCGGAGAGGCATAGGGGCTTCTAGATTTCCGGATAACACCGGTTCGCTTGAGCTCTGCGAGCTGTTCTCTCAGGTCTTCAAGGTCGGCTAGAGGAACTCGCCTGACTCTCTCCCTGAAAGGCTTGTCTTCCTGGAGGCGGATTCGATGGGTGGCACTCTTCGCACACCCTACATCGAACTCATCTTTAGAGAAAATCTTCCTCCATCTGGTCAACTGGGCCTTTGCCCTCTCTTTCCAGGCCCCTGGCAGGTTCGGTTCTCCATGCAGAGCTTCTCCCAGATAGTCCTTTCTCCCTCTGTCTTCTCCACATCTGATAAGACAATTGGGGCAGCAGGGCTCACCTGGCCGAGCAACATCCTGGCGGGGATCTCCATGGGGGCACCCGTGGTATTCCTGACGCTCACCGGCACCTTACAGTGTGCCTTCTTCAAAGCTCTTACCGGAACTATTTCTGGGATCACTTCTAAGCCTGAGTATTCTTCCCGGGGGTCTGGTTCCAACATGACAAAGGGGCCCGGTTGCTCCCAAGTAAGCTTCACAGTGGCTCTGAGACAGGTTACCTCACCGGGCTGAAACACTATTCCTTTCTTCCCCAGTCTCCAGACTTTTCCCACCCCCTCTTCTGGGGCCTTCTGTTCTAAGACTAGTCGCTGGTAGGCTGTCTTCAACATTGTGTGGATTCTGGTGACTGCAGGATTCTTCCCTCGTGCTAGAGGGGCCAAGAGCCTCCGACCCAGGTCCGTGTTGGTCCGTATTATTAGGGAGTTCTTGTTGGCTCCAGGCGGTCGGGGGCACACCACTGCCAGGGTATCGAACACTTCAGCCTTCCCAGCTACTGAGGGGTCGAAGGTCAGTTTTATGGGCAAGTAACCATCGTAAGGGAAACTATGTGTTCCGATTCCCCATATCTCCAAATCTTCAATTCTCTGGATGGGTAGATGACTCAGATGTTTATCATAGAAGTCCCGGTATAATAAGGTCACTTGTGCCCCAGTATCCAAGATGGCTCTTGTGTAGACTCCCTCCACCTGAATAGGTACTACGGGGGAGGGGCCTACCAGTTTTTTTGTATACGACTTCAGAGGGGTCTCTTTCTGTTGACCCTTACACTTTCCCTTGGAATTTTCCTTCTTGTATTTGGCTGTTGACTTTAGTCCCTCTTGGGCTCGGTATGCATTGATATCCCCCCTCCTTTTAGGTGTATGTTCCCGCTGAGGGACATTATTCCTCTTTCTAGGTGTATATTCCCGCTGAGGAACACTGTTCTTCTTCTGAGGGGGTCTGCCCCCTTTCCTTCTGGACTTCTCAGTCAGTTTGGGTCCAATGGAGCTCACTGGAGATGATGGGCACCCGGTTGACTCCTTCACCGGGGCCCTCTGGAGTTTTCCGTCGGCTTGCGATTATTTATCTTCTTTTTCTTGGGACTGGAGCATACTTTCGCAATATGGCCAATTCCTCCGCAGTTAAAACAAATCACATCCCCCCCAATCTTGTAGGGGAGTGGGCACTGAGGTATCCGGGAACAACTCCTTCTTCGGCCCCTCTTTTTCTACGACCCTTGGATCCTTTGCCATCAAAGAGGTCAGTATCTCCAACACCTGAGACATCTGTGACTTCAGGATATCTACTTCTGAGTCTCTTTTAGGGGTCATGGCTGATCTGACCATTACTGGCGTAGAAGAGGTATGCGTCTTGATCTCTGATGATCTTTACCAGATCAGGGTAATTCAGTGACATACCTCCTCCAGAGGTTTTCAGGTCAAGCCAGACGGGATCTGCTTCATTCTTGCCGCATCTATGGCTTGGGGTACCATCCCTTTTTTTAGCACGATTTGGCAAAGCATCTTGTTCAGTCTTCTGACGTACTCCGACAGCTTTTCTCCCGGCTGCTGAAAAGAGTGTTCAAACTGATACACCAGCTTCGTTACTTTCTCTAACTGACTGAACTCTTCTTGCAGCATGGCTAAGCAGTCATAAGCCGTGCAGGCAGCATGTCCAAACCGGAGACTTTTTACAGCTTCCGCAGCCGCGCCTTTCAGACTTTCCATCACGCGCTGCTTCTTCTGCGCTTCAGGCACCTCCCATGCCTCTACCGCTAATAAGGCCTGTTCGATCCAGGTATCGAAGTCTTCCTCTCCCACAGGGATGGGCAGCCTCCTCAAGAATATTCTTAGCTTCCGGTAGCTGGCCTCTATGTGTACCGTGTTAGTTTTCTGACACTTCACGAGCAGATCCCCCAAGGCATTTAAAAGCTCTGGCCCTATGGCAGTAATAGATGTCACAGGAGGTGTCATCCCTTTCCGCTTCTCCGATGCATGGGGTATCCCTGGCGGTGATCCCGCTGGGGATGGCGGAGGTGACTCCGTCTTTGCGGTCATTGCGTGCGCCAAACCATAAGTCTTGTTATCTGGCGTCTGCACAATTCGGCCTTTAAAGTTCCCCGGTACTCCATCCCACCATTCTATCAGTGCATAGTGAAACTAGGTGTCTGGGTCTGATCTCATGTCCATCACCCATGGTGTATGATTTGGGGATAACGACACTACGGGTCGATCCGCCGCATCTATCGACCATTCTTCTCCTGGGAGACTGATGACCACTGACATGTCTGGGTTTGTTTTGGCTGCTTCCCACCACGCTTTCACTTCTAGCGGGTCCATGCCGGTACTTTTGGCGTGTTTGCTTGCCGTATACAGGATCTCGGACCCGGAGCCCCCACGTGTAGCGATACCCCCAAACTAAGAGAGCCGCTGGTTTTGTTTCGGGCCCTGTACACAGCACAGCCAACCCCCGGCAATCTACTCGACCCTCCTCTGGCACAGCTAGTCTAGGGGTGGTATATTAGTATAGCTCTATACCTGCCCATGAACAATCCCACAATAATCCAAACAGTTGTAAAGTATAGTAATGAACACTAATACCGGAATGATTAACTATAGTAGATTTACTTGGATATAAAAGTCAACGATCAATACAATACAACACATACATGCAGAGCCCTGCAGTAATAATAACACTAGTCAACTATAGTATATAAAGAGATCACACACACGTGTAGCTATTCTCCCCGTGAGCAATATGGCGCTCAATAAAGTTCTACACTCCCAGTCAGGCCTGACTCAGTTAAAGCTCAGTCTTAAAGTGAAGACTCTTCGCAGGCAAGATGATCGGTGGTGCACATACAGGAACAATAATTTGTAATCCAATAAAGATTTATAGTAATAGAAACAACGGACCGGAGACTATATAACTCAGTTCTGCAACTAGTCTCCTGTCAGGACAGCAAGTATAACACGATGGGCCAAGGCAGTCAATAGGCCTAACAAAAGTACTCGGTTATAGTTGTGAGCAGGTGCTCTCTCACCCCTCCGGACTCGATCCCAGTCCGGGACTCCCACCGCTGTGTCTCCGCACACAGGGTCTGCGACAGCCGGGTCTCCGGTCCAACTGATGTCCGCGAAGCAAGTAGATATCAGGTGCCACACAGGCTCCGCAGTGGGGTGGAAGGCTCTTTGGAAGTGCACAAGGCCCAGGCCTTGGGCCTTGCACTTGTAGCAGGTCCGTACAGGGAGTCCTCTTGCTAGCAGCGCAGTGTCCAAAGAGGCTGGGCTTAGCCTCGCCCTCCCCTTTTATACCCCACCCATGAGTCTCTGCGGTGGCAAATTGCACCTTGGGGGTGCCAAACGGGGTTCTGGGTAACGTAGTCCATGGGGCCTTAAAGGAGACCCCGCTACACACATATATATATATATATATATATATATATATATATATATGCTCTAAGAGGAATGAAGCATCTTCTACATGGAGTGATAATTCTGTAAATCCATAACCATGCCATAGACCACCGTAGTCCTCACACTCATAAGAGGGCTGACTTCCAAGTTATTGGCAAGTCATGTAAGGCATGAAGTAGCTTACAGTGCAGCCAGAAGATACATCCAGAGTATATTCCTAAATTCGTAGGCAACACTCTTCCACGACAAACTTTCAATGCAACCCCAAAAAACAGAATGAAGAAGGAAACTGCTTAGCATTATACAGTTTTGTTCATAAGATTAAAACCAAACAATATCATCAAATTTGCATTTTAAACATGCGTATAATCCACTAACCATTATTAGCACAATCTCTCTCCCAAACATGGTGAACACCAGAGGTTTCCTCCTGGTAGTTGTCACCATGCATGTTAGCAGAAAACTGCTGGCACTCTGAAACTGCAAACTGAAATCTGATCCATGTTTATGTATAAAATAGTAGAGTCCATGTATACAATTTTTAAAACAGATTTCTGGGAGCAGAAGGGAGCAGCTTCAGATTTTAAAAAAAAATACTAACGTGCCAGCCAGTGAACAATATTCACTTATTGCAGGACATGTCATTGTCAATGCAACCATGGCAATTATAGGCAGTAGGGATGAGCCGAACACCCCCCAGTTCGGTTCGCAGCAGAACATGCGAACAGGCAAAAAATTAGTTCGAACACGCGAACACCGTTAAAGTCTATAGGACACGAACATGAAAAATCAAAAGTGCTAATTTTAAAAGCTAATATGCAAGTTATTGTCATAAAAAGTAAAAATAAAATAAAGTACGGCGCTAATAAATGAACATCAATCTTGTGTGATGAGGTATAAGATAAAGATAACCAATATAACTTGATTACTAATGTGCATAAATGGTGTGATAAAAACACAAATTAATATGAAGAAAAACACCTAAGAAAAAATTATGAAATAAGTGTCCCAATCATAATAGTGAAAACACAAATAACTGTGAAAAAACCATCTGAAAGGAGAAAAATAGTCCCAATCACAATAGTGAAATCAGTGTAACTTGCTGACAGTCAGCAATGGATAAAGGAAATATTTAAAACAGGGTATCTTGATATGAAGAGATATGAAAGCAAACTTGGAACAGGAAAATAACTCCATCCACCATTAGAGACACCGCAGGAGGTGATATCAAAATCTCCTTACCAGATGGAATGGACCACTATTACGGCAGTCACTGTGAGCATAGGGATTTTTGGTTTCCCTTCAGACCCACTGCCGGTATCAGGATACAGATATGGACCGTGGTTGGTATCTCAGAGGGAAAGAAAGAGCTCCATAGTGTGATATTGTATACAAATTTAATGTATGAATAAAACGTATTGCACTTACAGTGAGTTGGCAAATATAGAGCGGTTTTGTATACAGACAGGGTACACTATCTCGCGGCATCTCGTCCGGGCTTCCTCTTCGGAGGTAACGAGGGGGTGGAGTCACTTGTACATGTCATTGGTTAACCCCGGGCTTTCTCCTTGCGTCAGAGAGGGGGCGGGGTCACCCGCGCACATGACGTGTGGCCCCGCCCTCATCTATAAAAGAGCTGTCAACCCGGCAGAGCGCCATTCAGCCGGGCGCCTCCTATGAGGCAATATCGCTCCTAGCGGCGAGAGTGGATTACATCGTTGGAACTTTTTTTTTTTTTAACCACTTAAGCCCCGGACCATTTGGTAGCTAAAGGACCAGAGGTGATTTCAGAATTTTGCACTGCGCTGCTTTAACTGTAAATTGTGCGGACATGCAATGTTGTACCCAAACGAAATTTGCGTCCTTTTCTTCCCACAAATAGAGCTTTCTTTTAATGGTATTTGATTGCCTCTGCGATTTTTATTTTTTGCGATATAAAAACGGAAAAAGACCGAAAATTTTGAAAAAAAATGATGTTTTCTACTTTTTGTTATAAGAAAAATCGAATAAACTCAATTTTAGTCATACATTTAGGCCAAAATGTATTCAGCCACATGCCTTTAGTAAAAAAATGTCAATAAGCGTATATTTATTGGTTTGCGCAAAAGTTATAGCGTCTACAAACTAGGGTACATTTTCTGGAATTTACACAGCTTTTAATTTATGACTGCCTATCTCATTTCTTGAGGTACTAAAATGGCAGGGCAGTACAAAACCCCCCCAAATGACCCCATTTTGGAAAGTAGACATCCCAAGGAAATTGCTGAGAGGCATGTTGAGCCCATTGAATATTTTTTTTTTTGTCTCAAGTGATTGAATAATGACTAAAAAAAAAAAAAAATACAAAAAGTTGTCACTAAATGATATATTGCTCACACATGCCATGGTTATATGTGGAATTGCACTCCAAAATACATTTTGCTGCTTCTCCTGAGTACGGGGATACCACATGTGTGGGACTTTTTGGGAGCCTAGCCGCGTACGGGCCCCCGGAAACCAAGCACCGCCTTCAGGATTTCTAAGGGCGCAAATTTTTGATTTCACTCCTCACTACCTATCACAGTTTCGAAAGCCATAAAATGCCAAAATAGCACAAAACCCCCCCAAATGACCCCATTTTAGAAAGTAGACACCCCAAGGAAATTGCTGAGAGGCCTGTTGAGCCCATTGAATATTTTTTTTTGTCCCAAGTGATTGAATAGTGACAAAAAAAATAAAAAATTACAAAAAGTTGTCACTAAATGATATATTGCTCACACATGCCATGGTTATATGTGGAATTACAGCCCAAAATACATTTTGCTGCTTCTCCTGAGTACGGGGATACCACATGTGTGGGACTTTTTAGGAGCCTAGCCGCGTACGGGACCCCGAAAACCAAGCACCGCCTTCAGGATTTCTAGGCACAAATTTTTGATTTCACTCCTCACTACCTATCACAGTTTCGAAGGCCATAAAATGCCAAAATAGCACAAAACCCCCCCAAATGACCCCATTTTGGAAAGTAGACACCCCAAGCTATTTGCTGAGAGGCATGGTGAGTATTTTACAGCTCTCATTTGTTTTTGAAAATGAAGAAAGAAAATATATATATTTTTTTTCAATTTTCAAAACTTTGTGACAAAAAGCGAGATCTGCAAAATACTCACAATACCTCTCAACAAATAGCTTGGGGTGTCTACTTTCCAAAATGGGGTCATTTGGGGGGGTTTGTGCCATCTGGGCATTCCATGGCCTCCGAAACTGTGATAGGCAGTGAGAAGTGAAATCAAAAATTTACATCCTTAGAAAGCCTGAAGGCGGTGCTTGGTTTTTGGGGTCCCGTACGCGGCTAGGCTCCCAAAAAGTCTCACACATGTGGTATCCCCGTACTCAGGAGAAGCAACAGAATGTATTTTGGGGTGTAATTCCACATATGCCCATGGCATGTTTGAGCAATATATCATTTAGTGACAACTTTGTGCAAAAAATAAATAAAATAAAAATAAATTGTCTTTTTCCGCAACTTGTGTCAACATATAAAATATTCCATAGACTCGACATGCCTCTCAGTATATAGCTTTGGGTGTCTACTTTCCAAAATGGGGTCATTTGGAGGGGTTTTGAACTGTCCTGGCATTTTATACACAACATTAGGAAGCTTACATCCATTCTTCTAACCACTTGAAGACAAAGCCCTTTCTGACACTTTTTGTTTACATGAAAACATTTTTTTTTTTGCAAGAAAATTATGTTGAACCCCCAAACATTATATATTTTTTAAAAGCAAAGGCCCTACAGATTAAAATGGTGGGTGTTGCATTTTTTTTTCCACACAGTATTTGCGCAGCGATTTTTCAAACGCATTTTTGGGGGAAAAAATACACTTTTTTTAATTTTAATGCACTAAAACACACTATATTGCCTAAATGTTTGATGAAATAAAAAAGATGATCTTAGGCCGAGTACATAGATACCAAACACGACATGCTTTAAAATTTCGCACAAACGCGCATTGCGACAAACTACATACATTTTTAAAAGCCTTTAAAAGCCTTTACAGGTTACCCCGTTAGATTTACAGAGGAGGTCTACTGCTAAAATGACTGGCCTCGATCTGACCTTTGCGGTGATACCTCACATGCATGGTGCAATTGCTGTTTACATATGACGCCAGACCCACGCTTGCGTTCGCCATTGCGCAAGAGCAGGGCAGGACAGGGGTGCTTTTTTTTTTTATTATTATTATTAATTTTGCTTTTTTATTTTATTTTTAAACTGTTCCTTCCATATTTTTTTTTTTTTATCATTTTTATTGTTATCTCAGGGAATGTAAATATCCCCTACGATAGCAATAGGTAGTGACAGGTACTCTTTTTTTGAAAAAACTGGGGTCTATTAGACCCTAGATCTTTCCTCTGCCCTCAAAGCATCTGACCACACCAAGATCGGTGTGATAAAATGCTTTCCCAATTTCCCAATGGCGCTTTTTATATCCGGGGGGGGGCATTCCTTCCCACTGCTTGTAAAAGCAGTCCAGAGGCTAATTAGCCACTAGGATTGCTTTTACATGAAAGCCGGCCGCTGGCTGAAAAGAATGATACCAAGATGATACCTAAACCCGCAGGCATCAATCTGGTATAACCATTCAAAGTCCAGCAACATACCAGTACGTTGCTGGTCCTTGTTGGACATGTATTGTAATCTTTTTTTTCATGCAGCCTGTTGGCTGAACGAAAAAAAGAGATTGATCGGTGGGTATGCCCACCATTAGAATACCGCCCTTCATCCACCCACTTCTAATGATGGGCATACATGCACCATTTATATATGCCGAAGCATTGGGGCATCCTCCCGCAAAAATTATGCCGCACACACATGGTCAGACTTTTCCACGGGCAAGCCTCCGTCGGAATTTCGACCGTATGTACGCGGCATTAGGAGCAAAATCGTTCCTCCGCTCCTCCGCCCCTGCTGCCCCAATGCTTCGGCATATGTGCTTTTTTTTTTAACTGTGGTGGTGAAATCACCTCCTACAGCACTGGAGTCACAGGGATCAGGCCTGTCACTGCCAACGCTGCAGTTATGTGTGTTGTGTTTTGCAAGTGACAGTGATCGATCGATACTGCACTTGGGTGGCCTGGGCTGGACGGAGGGGCAAAACGCAGGTGCTAGCAGGTATCTGGGCTGATCCCGCTAACACTGCGTTTTTGGGAACCCTAAACTGCTGGGGACGCTAGTATAGATCTGATCAGATATTGATCTGTTCAGATACTATACCACTAAGGGGGGTGTATGCTTCACGCGTGGGTGTTGGCATTACTGGCACTAACCTGACAATGCCTGGGGTGTGACGCAGGGTTAACTAGGGGCGATCAAGGGGGTTAAACCTTTATTAGGTAATATATGGGGGTACCTGACGCTATAAAAACCTGCGGCGAAGCTAAAAAAAATAACTGGCTACCTATCGGCATCACTGACAATAAGACAGCGATCAGAAAAACGATCGCTTTGCGACAGTGGTGATAGGGGGTGAAAGGGTTACCTGGGGGGCGATCAAGGGGGTTAAACCTTTATTAGGTAATATATGGGGGTACCTGACGCTATAAAAACCTGCGGCGAACCTAAAAAAAATAACTGGCTACCGATCGGCATCACCGACAATAAGACAGCGATCAGAAAAACGATCGCTTAGCGACAGTGGTGATAGGGGGTGAAAGGGTTACCTGGGGGGCGATCAAGGGGGTTAAACCTTTATTAGGTAATATATGGGGGTACCTGACGCTATAAAAACCTGCGGCGAACCTAAAAAAAATAACTGGCTACCGATTGGCATCACCGACAATAAGACAGCGATCAGAAAAACGATCGCTTAGCGACAGTGGTGATAGGGGGTGAAAGGGTTACCTGGCGGTCGATCAAGGGGGTTAAACCTTTATTAGGTAATATATGGGGGTACCTGACGCTATAAAAACCTGCGGCGAACCTAAAAAAAATAACTGGCTACCGATCAGCATCACCGACAATAAAACAGCGATCAGAAAAACGATCGCTTAGCGACAGTGGTGATAGGGGGTGAAAGGGTTATCTGGGGGGCGATCAAGGGAGTTAAACCTTTATTAGGTAATATATGGGGGTACCCGACGCTATAAAAACCTGCGGCGAAGCTAAAAAAAATAACTGGCTACCGATCGGCATCACTGACAATAAAAGAGCGATCAGAAAAATGATCGCTTAGCGACGGCGGTGCTAGGGGGTGAAAGGGATATCTGGGGGGCGATCAGGGGGTTAAACCTTTATTAGGGGGGGTTAGGGGGCTACACTGGACCTAAAACTAAACTGTAGTGACACTTTTACAGTCACAAATGTCACTGATTGCAGTGATCAGTAAATAAATGGTCACTGCAATCAGTGACACTGTGACTGGGGGGTGATCTGGGGGGTGATCTGGGGGGGCCTGGGGGAGCGATTTATGTTCCTATGTGTCCTGGTGTCAGTGTGCTGTTTGTGCACTAACCTGTGTGTCTTCTCTTGTACGGCGCTCGGTATATGTGAGCGCTGCAGGAGAGATGACATCACTTCCTCTGCCTGTGTAAACATTACACAGGCAGGGAAGCTTTCTCATTCGCTGGGAGCGATCGAAAGGGGGTGGCCGGAATCGAACGGCCGTCCCCTCATCACGGATCGCTCCCGAAGAAATAACCACCACTCACTGTAAAGAAGGGGGGTCCGATCGGACCCCCCAACTATACAAAGGCAATCACGTATATGTACGTGATTGTGCCTGTCGGTGCCATTCTGCCGACGTATATTTACAGTGGGCGGTCGTTAAGTGGTTAATAATGGACTTGTCCCAAACTGTCTCCTGTGTTTTTTAATATTTTGACACTTTTTTTGGTGAAATGGTAGGGGTACAATGTACCCCGTTACCAATTCACATAGGGGGGGGCAGGATCTGGGGGTCCCCTTTGTTAAGGGGGCTTCCAGATTCCATTAAGCCCCCCGTCCGCAGAGCCCCACAACCACCGGGCAAGGGTTGTGGGGATGAGGCCCTTGTCCCCATCAACATGGGGACTAGGGATGAGCCGAACACCCCCCCAGTTCGGTTCGCACCAGAACCTTCGAACGGACCGAAAGTTCGCACGAACATTAGAACCCTATTAAATACAATGGACACGAACGTTCGAAATCTAAAGTGCTAATTATAATGACTAATATGCATGTTATTGTCCTAAAAAGGGTTTGAGGACCCGGGTTCTGCCCCAGGGGACATGTATCAATGCAAAACGAAGTTTTAAAAACTGCCATTTTTCGGGAGCAGTCATTTTAATGATGCATAAAGTGAAAAAAAATTGTAATTACACGCCCCTGTTAAACAGGGGCTGAAAAATTGGGCCTTAGGCACTGGTGCCACAACACTGCAACCCCTCACAGATACTGTACTTGGAGCACAGCAATGAGCCCTGTTGCAAAGTATTGCATCAAAAATTGTAATTACACGCCCCTGTTAAACAGGGGCTGAAAAATTGGGCCTTAGGCACTGGTGCTGGTGCCACGACACTGCAACCTCTCCCAGATACTCTAGTTGGAGTGCAGGAATGAGCCCTGCTGCAAAGCATTGCATCAAAAATTGTAATTACATGCCCCTGTTAAACAGGGGCTGAAAAATTGGGCCTTAGCCACTGGTGGCGGCACCCAGAAACAAAAAAGTTCTTCCAAGCTATCATCAAGAATCGGATCATTGAGGAGGAGGAGGATAGTCAGTCAACATAACAGGACAGTCACTCAGCATCAGCATCAGTCTTGAAGGGATGTGACATTTGAAAATAAATTATTCTGTTATATAAGCTTCAGGTGCTTGGTAGCTGGTGGTGATCCAAGACTGGTTCATCTTTATGAAGGTCAGTTGATCAACCGAGTCGGTGGACAGGCGCACCCTGTGATCCGTGACAAAGCCTCCAGCAGCACTGAATGTGCGTTCCGAAAGAAGGCTGGATGCAGGACAGGCCAGTAGCTCAATTGCATACTGTGCAAGCTCTGGCCAGTGATCCATCCTCAAGACCCAGTAAGCCAGAGGATTTTCGGTGGGAAAGGTGTCCAAGTCTGACCTTGCCCCTAGGTATTCCTGCACCATGTATATCAGACGCTGGCGATGGTTGCTGGAACCAATCATACCTTGGGGCTGCGGACTAAAAAATTGTCTGAACGCATCGGTCAGATGGCCACCTTCTCCACCGCTCCTTCTGCTACTGACCGAAGCCTCAGCAACTCGTTGTCCAGGACCAGGAGTTTGTAACCTCCCAGTCTCTGGGAACGCGTTGTACAGACCTTTCTGCAAGGCCTCCCGGAGTTGTCTCATCCTCTGCTCCCTCTGCGACGGCAAGATAAGGTCCGCAACCTTACCCTTGTACCGTGGATCAAGGAGAGTGGCCAGCCAGTAATGGTCCCTCTCCTTGATCCGAAGAATACGAGGATCCTTCCACAGACTTTGCAGGATCAGGGAGGCCATGCAGCGTAGGTTAGCTGAGGCATTCGGTCCGGAGTCCTCTGGGTCACTAAGGACGTCATGATCCGCAGCCACCTCCTCCCAGCCACGTACAAGTCCACGGGTTTGTTGGGACTGTAAATCATCCCTACAAGACTGCTGCTGTTGATGCTGAGTGCCATGCTCCACCTCAATGCTGACACAATCCTCCTCCTCCTCCTCCTCGTCCTCTTCCTGTGTGATGGGTGGGACACAAGGAACACTGTCTGGGTAAAGGGGGTCTTGAGAGGCAAGGAAGTCCTCCTCTTCCTGCCTCTGTTCTGCCTCAAGTGCCCTGTCCATTATTCTACGCAGCGTATGTTCCAACAGGTGGACAAGAGGTACAGTGTCACTGATGCATGCACTGTCACTGCTCACCATCCTCGTGGCCTCCTCAAATGGTGCCAGGACAGTGCATGCATTCCTGATCATGCCCCACTGGCGTGATGAAAAAAACCAAGCTCCCTTGACCCTGTCCTGGTGCCGTAGTCGCACAGGTACTCATTGATGGCCCTCTGCTGCGTGTGCAGCCGCTGCAGCATGGCCAACGTTGAGTTCCACCTGGTGGGCATGTCACATATAAGGCGGTTCTTGGGCAGGTTCAACTCCTTTTGCAGCTCAGCCAGCCGAGCACTGGCATTATATGATCTGCGGAAATGCACACAGACTTTCCTGGCCTGACTCAGGACATCCTGTAAGCCCGGGTACCTGCCCAAGAACCGCTGCACCACCAGGTTAAGGACATGAGCCACACAGGGCACATGGGTCAGTTGTCCCTGTCGGAGGGCGGAGAGGAGGTTGGTGCCATTGTCGCAAACCACCATTCCTGGCTTAAGCTGGCGTGGCGTCAACCACCTCTCGGCCTGCCCCTGCAGAGCTGACAGAACCTCTGCCCCAGTGTGGCTCCTGTCCCCCAAACACACCAGTGCAAGCATGGCATGGCATCTTTTTGCCTACGTACTTGCGTAGCCCCTTGAACGCCTACGGAGCACTGCTGGTTCCGAGGACAAAGCACAAGAAGAGGCCATGGAGGAAGAAGAAGAGGAGGGGGTGGAGGAGAGAGGTGTGTCACAACCAGTAGTAGCATTTTGGAGGCGTGGCGGCGGAACAACCTCCAACACTACTGCACCTTGTCCTGCATCCTTCCCAGCTGCCAAAAGAGTGACCCAATGGGCCGTGAAAGAAAGGTAACGTCCCTGTCCATGCCTGCTGGACCATGAGTCAGTGGTAATATGCACCTTACCGCTGACCGCCCTGTCCAGCGAGGCATGGACATTGCCTTCCACATGCCGGTAGAGAGCCGGAATCGCCTTCCGTGAGAAAAAGTGGCGTTTGGGAACCTGCCACTGAGGAACCGCACATTGCATAAACTCACGGAAGGGGCCGAGTCTACCAACTGAAAAGGCAGCAGTTGAATTGCTAGCAATTTAGCCAAGCTAGCATTCAACCACTGGGCATGTGGATGGCTGGGAGTGAACTTCTTTCGACGGTCCAGCAGCTGGGGCAGGGAAATTTGCCGGCTACAATCGGACGTTGGTGTACTGCTAGCAGAGTGCCCACAAGTACTTGGCTGTGACACACCTAATTCTACACCTTCATTCCTCTCAGTGCAGGTTTCAGATAGGACTGAAGGTATAGTGGGGTTGGAGATCCCAGCTGATGAGGAGCAAGGAGAGGTCCACTTTGTTTTTTGGTGTGGGTCTTTAAGGTACACTTGCCAACGAGCTGCATGGCAGGTCAACATATGTCTAGTCAAGCAAGTGGTGCCCAAGCTGCTGATGTTTTGGCCACGCGAGATATGCTTGAGACATATGTTGCAAATAGCAGCGGTGCGATCTGATGCACTCAACTCAAAAAAGGCCCACACCAAAGAACTTTTGGAATAACGGGCAGAGGCAGCGCCCCGCACAGGCGTATCTCTGCGGTGTGATTCAGTCGGTGTGCTGCCCTTACGCTGACCCCCGGAGGGCATCCTGCCTCGTTGGAGATGTGCCTCCTCCTCATCCTCCTCCTCCTCCTCTCTCCTATCAGGCACCCACGTGGAGTCAGTGACCTCATCATCCCCTCTCTCCTCATCACTGGAGCCAATCTGGCAGTATGCTGCAGTTGCTGGAACATGACTGCCAGATTGCTGTCCTTCTTGAGCATCCCCTCTCTCTGCGCTCACGCTACTGCCTTCCTCTAGCTGGGTATCATCAGCCGACCCTTCGAAACGCTGGGCATCCTCCTGGAGCATGTACCCAACACTGTGCTCAAACAGTTCGGGGGACTCCTCAGGAGGACATGGTGGGTCTAGGAAAGGAGTGACTGATGATGACATTGATACGAGGGAAGAGGACGCTTTGGCAGCTGCTTTGACAGTACCCTGAGCCTGGGTGAGAGAGGATGAGGAGGATGAGGAGGGCTTGGTCATCCACTCTACCAAGTCTTCGGCATGATGCGGCTCAACACGTCCAGCTGCCGAAAATAAGGACAAGCGTGTCCCGTGGCCACGTGCTGATGACAATGCACTGCGTCCACGACCAGCACTGTTGTCTCTAGACACAGAGCCTGCTTGCCCTCTTTTATTGGCTCGTGACTGTCTGCCTCTCTTTGTTGGCCTTCCAGACATAGTAATGGCCTGCAGGGAGATGGGAAAACCAGCAATTGGGTAGTGTATATTGTGCTGGAGGCACACAACACCCACTAACTCCAGCAGATGCCTTTATTAGAGAACAGCAATGACGGGTATATACAGGTGTATACTGTACTAGGGCACACAACACCCACTAACTCCAGCAGATGCCTTTATTAGAGAACAGCAATGACGGGTATATACAGGTGTATACTGTGCCACTAACTCCTGCAGATGCCTGTATTAGAGAACAGCAATGACCGGTATATACAGGTGTATACTGTGCCACTAACTCCTGCAGATGCCTGTATTAGAGAACAGCAATGATGGGTATATACAGGTGTATACTGTGCCACTAACTCCTGCAGATGCCTGTATTAGAGAACAGCAATGACGGGTATATACAGGTGTACACTGTGCCACTAACTCCTGCAGATGCTTGTATTAGAGAACAGCAATGACGGGTATATACAGGTGTACACTGTGCCACTAACTCCTGCAGATGCCTGTATTAGAGAACAGCAATGACGGGTATATACAGGTGTATACTGTGCCACTAACTCCTGCAGATGCCTGTATTAGAGAACAGCAATGACGGGTATATACAGGTGTATACTGTACTAGGGCACACAACACCCACTAACTCCAGCAGATGCCTTTATTAGAGAACAGCAATGACGGGTATATACAGGTGTACACTGTGCCACTAACTCCTGCAGATGCCTGTATTAGAGAACAGCAATGATGGGTATATACAGGTGTACACTGTGCCACTAACTCCTGCAGATGCTTGTATTAGAGAACAGCAATGACGGGTATATACAGGTGTATACTGTGCCACTAACTCCTGCAGATGCCTGTATTAGAGAACAGCAATGACGGGTATATACAGGTGTATACTGTGCCACTAACTCCTGCAGATGCCTGTATTAGAGAACAGCAATGACGGGTATATACAGGTGTATACTGTACTAGGGCACACAACACCCACTAACTCCAGCAGATGCCTTTATTAGAGAACAGCAATGACGGGTATATACAGGTGTACACTGTGCCACTAACTCCTGCAGATGCCTGTATTAGAGAACAGCAATGACGGGTATATACAGGTGTATACTGTGCTGGGGCACACAACATCCACTACTGCTGCAGATGCCTGAGAAAAGAACACACTGTCCCTGCCTGCCTATCTAGCTTAGAGAACAGCAATAAAGTGTATATCCAGGTGTATACTGTGCTGGAGGCACACAACACCCACTAACTCCTGCAGATGCCTGAGAAAAGAATAGAACATAGAACACACTGTCCCTGCCTATGTATCTCTTTCCCTGCACGCCGGAACACACTGCACAAGGCCGCTGCGCTGGCGGCCTTTTATAGTGTGGGGCGTGTACTAAACCCCCCTGAGCTATGATTGGCCACAGCCATCCTGCCTGTGGCCAATTATGGCTCTCCTTGCTGCCAGCGCTGTGATTGGCCAAGCATGCGGGGTCACAGTGCAGGCTTGGCCAATCACAGCGCCGGGATTGTACTGCGATTGCTCAGTGTATTGTGGACCATTCGCGTCACTCGAATTTGGCACGAACGGCCCATATGGGCCGTTCGATCTTCGGCGAACGATCGAACAGCTGATGTTCGAGTCGAACGTATGTTCGACTCGAACACGAAGCTCATCCCTAATGGGGACATCCTCCCCGTGTTGAGGGCATGTGGCCTGGTACGGTTCAGGAGGGGGGGCGCTCTCTCGTCCCCCCCTCTTTTCCTGTGGCCTGCCAGGTTGCATGCTTGGATAAGGGTCTGGTATAGATTTTTGGGGGGAACCCCACGCCATTTTTTTATTTTGGTGCGGGGTTCCCCTTAAAATGCATACCAGACCTGAAGGGTCTGGTATGGATTTTTGGGGGGAACCCCACGCCATTTAAAAAAAAAATGGCGCAGGGTTCCCCTTAATATCCATACCAGACCTGAAGGGCCTGATATGGAATTTGGGGGGATCCCCACACTTTTTTTTATTTTGGTTCGGGGTTCCCCTTAATATTCATACCAGACCCAAAGGGCCTGGTAATGGTCTAAGGGGGGAACCCATGCAGTTTTTTTTCAATTACTTTTATCTGTATTGCCAGGACCCAACAATTCATTATAGCCGCAATCAGTTTTAAATGACTTTTTTTCCTTTAGAAATGTCATTTTGTGCAGGGACTTTTCTAAGCACGGGAAACATGCGCTACTTTACAGGCATACTATAGACACCCCCTCAGGTACTACATTTAAAGCAATATTTCACTTCTATTGTTTCACTTTAAGCATTATTAAAAACACTGCTCCCGAAAAAACGTCAGTTTTTAAAATGTTTTTTTGCATTGATACATGTCCCCTGGGGTAGGACCCAGGCCCCCAAACACTTTTTATGACAATAACTTGCATATTAACCTTTAAAATTAGCCCTTTTGATTTCTCCCATAGACTTTTAAAGGGTGTTCCGCGGATTTTCGAATTTGCCGCGAACACCCCAAATTTTTCGCTGTTCGGCGAACGGGCGAACATGTAATGTTCAAGTCGAACTCATGTTCAACAGATAGCCCATCCCTATTAGGCAGGATACCTTAATTTAAAGGATAACTAAACCCAAAACAAAAATGTAATATATATGCAGCCACCTCATCTTATGACTGGCAAGCTGCAATATATTTTTGTATTTAGGTTAAGAAATGTTTTTGGCCTGACAATGTCTAAGATGGCCACTGATCTAGACCCTACCCAGGGCTTTTTTTCTCAGACAATAGGTGTAGGAACTCCCCTTTTCCGAGTCACTTGTTTTCTCCGCCCCTACCCACCTCTGAGCACCGTCCCTTGGTTCCATCCCCATCAACAGATCTCCGCACAGGAAGCATTAATAGACTCTCTGGCAGCCATCAACAACAGACCCCTCCTCCAACAGTAGATCTTATTCAGCAACAATAAACCCCCCTGCAAGAATAGATCCGCCAGCAGTGAGCATCAATACCCTGCAGCACACCCCAGAACCCCTTGACATTACATACAGTCAGTTCAGGAGGTGCCGGAACTGCGTTCCCCCGCATTCTCGCTGAAAAAAGCCCTGCCCCTACCTATGTATAAAAGAATATAGTAGGCAGTGGTATATCTTGCATATTTTATGACCTGAAACAATAATTTTTTAACCCCAGCTCCATAAGTCTATATGGAAATAATTATAACAATATGGCCAGTATATAAGCCAGCAGTTAAAATGTCCTTTAGGCCCCTTTCACACTGGAGAAGGGAGGTGCACTGGCGGTATAGCGTCGCTATTTTTAGCGGCGCTATACCGTCGGAATTGTAGTGGTATTCGGCCGCTAGCGGTGCGGTTTTACCCCCCCGCTAGTGGCCGAAAAAGGGTTAATACCGCCCGTAATACCGCAGAGGCGCATTGCGGGCGGTATAGCCGCGGTGTCCCATTGATTTTTAATTGGCAGAAGTGGTGAAGGAGTGGTATACACACCGCTCCTTCACCGCTCCGAAGATGAGGCTAGCAGGACTTTTGGGGCGGTCCTGCTAGCGCACCGCTCCAGTGTGAAAGCCCCCGGGCTTTCACACTAGAGAAACAGCAGCAGCTGTCTAGAGTCGGTTTGCAGGCGCTATTTTTAGCGCAATAGCGCCTGCAAACCGCCCCAGTGTGAAA
This sequence comes from Rana muscosa, assembly GCA_029206835.1. Lineage (NCBI taxonomy): Eukaryota > Metazoa > Chordata > Amphibia > Anura > Ranidae > Rana > Rana muscosa. The sequence continues at coordinate 927,463,793 of CM055116.1, read as the reverse complement.
GGGGCCTTATATAAACATTGTAATCATGCAGTAAAAAAATATTATATATATTTTTTTAACATGTATCTATTTGTTTCTACAGCACAAACAAATGGCCACTGCCCTCACCTATAACTGGCCTTTGCAGAAAGGAGCACATGGAAGGGCTCCACATCTCCTTAAAGGCACAGGGGTGCACTGGACATCCAGCATGTGCTTCCACTGTGGAGGCTCTCGAAAATTTAGAGTTAGGACTACAGAAAATACTAGGGGTGTCTTGACATGGCTCAGTAGCTTGCACATGTATGTAAACAGTTCAAAGGCAGCAGCTACAAATAATGTAGCTGCTGACTTTTATTATAAGGAAACTTACCTGTCTAGAGATCCTGCGGTGTTGGCCCCCAAGGCTGATTCAGCTCGGGTTCAAGCACCGCCATTGCAACTAAGGGAAACCAGCAGTGAAGCCTTCAGTCTTCACAGCCGGCTTCCCACTGCTCATGCGCGAGTCGCGCTGCGCTTTCTGAATGTCCCCATCATCTTCTGGGACACACACAGGCCCCAGAAGGTAGCGGGGGAAGGAGGAGGGTACCGATCCAAATGCAGAAATGACGTACCTTCAGATTAGGCTAGAACTCCGCTTTAAATTTGAGAGGACAAAAAAAAGCTGGCAAAACAGGAAAGTTGCTGTGTGCAGGCCATATACCACAATAGCAAAGTATAGAAACAAATAAAAAATAAATTGATACATACATAAAATAACCCTTTAATATATATATATGGCTATTGTGTCTCAAAATACACTCTCATTTATTTTTTAAAGATAAAACCTGTCTCCTATCTCCTTCTTATTTTGTAGCCTTACCAGGGCAGCTTACATACACTCTAACCTCTGTATAATATGTGTTGCTAGTCTCTCAAATAAAACCCTCTCATTTTATTGCTTGATTAAACCTGCTGTGTCTTTCTCTTTGCTGCCTACCTAAATGCTCATATAGTCGCAGTCACAAATGCCTGGAAAAGCCTTTTCTATTGAGTTGAGATTAATCAGAATGGGGTGCTGCTGTTGTATTTAGGCAAAGCTAAAAATAATGATGAAAAAATAATGACATAATTACATTACAAAATATGTCATAGTAGAATATGGTATCGCTCAGTGGCAGCTGGTGCTCAATAGTTTGGGGGGGAAAACCAACACGAGGCCCCCCTGGGAGACGGATATGCATTCGGGGAACACCAGCAACACCCCCCGCGGGAGACGGACGGCCTCCTTACCGTGTGTACCAGATGTCCTGCCCGGGAGTACTCCGATTTCCCCTGTCCGAGCCTGGGAGTGCTGGATTCTGGATGGCAGGGCCGCTGTGAGTGAGCCATCCCTGGAGTCACAGTGGCGACTGGTGGGTTGGTTGGTCGGTCTTTCCGTGCTTCTCCTCCGGCTGTGCATCTACTCTCTCCTCCTCCTAGGGTAATAGGATTGCTTTTCCTTTCGGCAAATCGGGAAATGGGTCTCACGACCCGCTTCCTGATTGGCTCGGAGGAGAATCAGTGTGACAATAGTGAATATTCTTTCGCTATTGTCACACAACTAATGAGGACAGTATGCTGCTGTAAGCTGTCCTATTATTTACAAATGTTACCTGCTATTGGGTTACAAATTTAAAAAATTCTCAATGTCCCAGGGTGGTCTCAGCTACCTGCAACTGACAGCTTTTACTGAAAAGGGGATTTGGGTTCATCCAGATAGGTTTGAGTGTTTCTAGTTTGGATAGATTAGGGACAGGAGTGTTTTTCTTCAAACTTTAGTGTGGAAGTGTTGGCAAGCATGGCAAATCACTGACACACTTCAATAAGTAATGGATACTTTCTTAAAGATTTTATTGAAAGACAGATTTATATTTTAAAATATACTTACAGCTAAATAGTAAATGGTAAATCCTTTTACAGTTGTATTTCAGAAATAAACTGGTTGACGTAATATGCTTCTGTAGGCATGTCAAGTTGTTCCCTTGGAATTGAAAACTTAAATATTGTTCAATCCTTGTATATGTTTACAATGACATATGCAACTGTTTTGGGTGGCAGAAAATGCTTGAATTCTGTCAAAGAAATTTTGGGATTTGACTGTGTTAAGCGTATAGCATTATATATTTTTACATTTGTAGGAACTGAAAAAACATACATAGTCATTAATAAATAAATAGATTTCAAAATAGCATTTCATTTAGCAAAGTACAGGTTGTGGTGACATGTAGCCCACAAAATAGTAGTAGGCAATTGGTAACTTCAATTTCTTAAAAAAAAGGTAAGTATTTATTTTCTTCCACCAATGATGTGTAACCTGGCTCTTTTGTCTATTTAAAGGCATTTAACATCCCTACCTGTACCTTGTATTTTTCACTTGCATAAGATTAAAATTCAAATAGAATAGATTAGAATAGAATAGAAAAAAACATTCAAATAGAATAACATAATATCAAATAGAAAGACTATAACTGTCTTCCAAAATTCGAATTTTGAAAAGAACAAATTGAATGTTGAATTTGAATCAAATTTCAAAACGAATACACAAAACTAATTCTGATTTTTTTTTATTTTTCACTTGCATAAGATATGCATTGATCACATGGTTTCATTTGTTGCTTCGTACGCACATCATATAGTGAAATAAGTTTTAATATTAAAATGACCAAAACCTTTCCATGCTGAATAAAAAAAAATCACCCCAATGTAAAAGTGTAAAAAAAACAATAATATTTTGACCTGTGAAAAACAACTAAATTTGTTTTGTTTAGTTTCAATTTGATATTTAAATTGTTTAGTTTAGTTAAATTAGTTACGGTAAATTCATTTTATACGTTTTCGGAATTCGTTTTGTGTATTCGTTTTCAAATTTGATTCAAATTCAACATTCAATTTGTTCTTTTCAAATTTTGGAAGACAGTTATATTCTTTCTATTTCATATTATTTTGTTCTATTCTATTTGAATGTTTTTTTTCTATTATTTTCTATTCTCTTATTCTATTCTATTCTATTTGAATTTGAATTGATTCTATTTAAAATTTGAATTTCAGGTGATAGTTATATTCTTTCTATTTTACTCTAATCTATTCTATTGAATTATATTCTATTATTTTATTCTATTCAAAATTCGAATTTCGGAACACAGTTATATTCTTTTTTGTATTCTATTCTATTCTTTTCTATTATTTTAATTTCTATTCTTTTCAATTCTGTTATATTATATTCTATTATAAACTATTCTATTCAAATTCCAATTCATTCATTTTATTCTATTCTATTGTTTTTTTTTCTGTTCTATTCTTTTCTATTCTATTCTTGTATTTACTATTCTAATCTAATCTATTCTATTCTTTTCTATATTTTTCTATTCTGTTCTATTCTTTTATTTTCTGTCCTATTCTGTTCTGTTTTTTTCTATTCTTTTCTATTCCTTTTTTTTTTCACAATTGGTTTTATTGAAGTAGGTTATTGTAACACAAACAGAAAATAATACAGTATGTATAGTATAATACATAAGAATTTATAAGAAAAAATAAAGTTGTTTACAAAATGCACAGTTAAGTCAGAGAAATACGCATTAGTCTATTCTATTTTATTCTTTTATTTTCTGTTCTTTTCTGTTTTACTCAGTTTGTTTCTATTTTATTTTATTTTCTATTCTATTATTTTTCTATTCTATTCTATATAATTCTATTCTATTCTTTTATAATATTTTTCTTTATTCTTTATTCTATTTGATACTATTTTTTTATTTTCTATTCTGTTGTACTCTATTCCAGGGATCTTCAAACTACAACCCTCCAGCTGTTGTGGAACTACACATCCCATGAGGCATTGTAAAACTCTGACATTCAGAAATGACTAGGCATGATGGGAATTGTAGTTCCTGAATAACTGGAGGGCCATAGTTAGAAGACCCCTGCTCTATTCTATTCTATTATTTTATATTCCATTCCTTTTTTTTCTATTCTATTTTATTCTATTCTTGTTTTCTAATTCAATTTCAAATTAGTTTTTTAAAGTATGAATGGGTCTCATGCAGCCCTCAAGTTAAAGCTTAGGCACCAGGGATTATGTTCAAACTCAATTTGATAAATTGTATGGAGTAAATGCCATAACAGGTTTTCTACTCCTGCCTGGCCACACACGTGTTTCACCTCTATTTCTAAAGCCAAGATGCAGAGATTATCTGGTTGTCCATTTTTTGGTCAGATCCCATAAACTCCCCTCTTACTCACCTCCTCCTGCCTCTCTCTTAGACTGTAACCATGCTCATAGCGCTTTGTTGTAGTGATGTCAAAAGTAGACACTCCCACCAAGAAATTAAATGTTTGGGTAGATTTCAGTTGAGAGTGAAAAATAATAACATACTGCTAGGTCCAATGGCTGTAAAAACTGCAGAAAACCAAGAAAACCAGCAGTTTTACACAGCCAATGACCCAGGATATTCCCCTTCGATTTCATGGAGTACTGTAACTAGTATATGTAACCCAGACCAGTCCATGACAGGAGTCTGGAATGGTCATGATTGACTTTGACACCTGCTTATTAAAATCATTGAGCTAATTTTTTATTTTTTTTAATATACTGTATACATGTAATACTGACTGAAGTTAAATTTAGGTTCCAACTCTCTGCTGAGGGTTGGAACCTAAAGTGCTATTAAACCAAAAGCAAACATTTATTATTTTACAGTTTAGAAATTTCTAAATGTGATGGCTTGATTCGTTTTTTTCTTTAGGCTTTCTTTTATTCTCACCTGGTGATCCAGCCAGTAGGCCTGTTGTTTTTCAACAGAACAAGCCACCCTGCAGATGTAGCAGTTGGGAGGAGGGGGGGGCAAACCATTTAGCATTGACCGCAGTGTTTACAATGATCATCTTTTGTTCATTTATGTAAAACTTTTATTCCAAAGGGAACAAAACTGTTCCTGTTACTGCTTAAAAAAACAATTGTTAATTGGTTTAGTGTATCTTAATGTGCAAGTATATCTAACACTCCCCTCTCCCCCAGACTGACAATGCTGCTGTCTGTTGCTCTTTCATCCAGAATGTAGGCACTCCAATACAAGGAGTGTGCTACTTTTTAGATCAACAGGTAAAATCAGAGGGGAAACAAGCTAATGCAGCCACCACATCTATATTTGATTTTTTGTTTTGGGTCTAATACAGCTTTAAGTTCCTTTTAAAAAAAAATGTGTCTATCTTCTTACCACCTGAATAAAAAGTCTGTTATTTACCAAGCTCAATAGCTCCAGCTGAATGTCCTGCACACAGGCGAAAGAGTTAAAAGAGATACTCATCCCTCATTAGGCAGCTCTGTTTAAGATTGCAACCAAAGCATGCCTCCAGTTTTGTGTCCTTAAATTTTTTATAGTGGTCTAGAGTCCTATTTATTTAGTTTTATTTGCAAAAAAATTATTGTAGATGTATAATAATAATAATAATAAAATAAAAAAATCAGCTTAAAGAGGGAGGAAAAAAACTAAAATAAACGGAGCCAAGCCGTTATAGTTTATATTTAAACAAGTGAACTAGCAAAGATGGCATTGAGTTTCTGATTTTATGTATCCGAAATATTTCTGTATCCACACTTTGTGCAGGAAATGTATATTCTGAGCAAGCGTAACTGTCAAAGTAGCATTTCTTATTATTGAAAATCCTGACATATATTCATATCTGATAAAAGTTGAATGCATTAATATTTTGCAGTTAGCAGGCAACCTTTAGCTACTTTTGGGAACAGATGTGGCTGCTTATCCAAACTGGTATATAAAACCCAGATAAAGATAATATGAAGTCAATCACCAGCAATTATGATATGTGATTTTCCTTCTAACCTGTGTACTCCTTGTGTTTTTTTTCAGCTCCCTTGCAAAATTGTAGCAATATTGCTACACTTCTTCTTTCTAAGTGCCTTTGCCTGGATGCTGGTGGAAGGATTGCATCTCTACAGCATGGTTATCAAGGTGTTCGGATCAGAGGAGAGCAAACATCTTTACTATTATGGGATCGGATGGGGTATGTGCAAGTTTATGTAATACTGGCTGGTGTTAAACTGTAAATCCAGACAAAACTTTTTTTTTTTTTTTTTTTTGTTTAAAGTAAGAGAAAACCTGCAACAGGGATACAGTCAACAATTCAAAGCTGATGCCCCGTACACACGGTCGGGATTCCCGACAGAAAAAGTCCGATGGGAGCTTTTGGTCAGGAATTCTGACCGTGTGTATGCTCCATCTGACTTTTTCTGTCGGGAATTCTGACAGAAATAGATTGAGAGCAGGTTCTCAATTTTCCCGTCGGAATTTCCGACTGACTTTTTCCCGTCGGAAATCCCGACCGTGTGTACGGGGCATTAGAGGCGTTCTAGTCTTCCCTACATGCATTTCTCTTTGTGTTGCAAGACAAAGGCATAATGAGCTTACCTTAGATCAAAGCTTTTGCCACGGTCCCCGTACACAGCTGTGACCGGTGACATGTCTCCTGGAGTTATTTCCGGGTTTGCTGACTTGGGCGCTGTGACATCACTGATGTCACTCCCACGCATGCACACGGGAGTGGACAGTCATGGCACAAGCCCTTTAGAAATGGCACGATCGAGCTGTTTCTTCAGTGCGCATGCACCGATGATGTCAGCGCAAGCGTATATGGTAAATATCTCCTAAAACGTGCCAGTTTAGGAGATATTTACAGTATCGACAGGAAAGCCTAGGCTTACCTGTAGGTACAAGTGGTGTAACAGGGTTTACAACCACTTTAAGGTACTGTAGTTATTAGTGGAGGGTGGTGTAGCCAGTAGGCTAATGGCCGCAATAACAAGTTTTTGAAGCTATGTGTAATAGTAAAGATCAATAATGTTTTGCCTGTGTATGCTTATCATCCTTGCAGTTGCAGTTCTGAATGATATACAAGAGAGTTTCTCAATACTTTGTTTCTGTTTTGAGACATTTTCCAGTTCAGTAATTCATAACTACCTATGGCTTAATTTAGGCAATTATAGGTAATTATTGCATTGGGAAACATTCATTCTTTACTGAGCACAGAAAGTTTATGCTGGTATATTTACTAGAACACATTCTCGGAAATAAATCAAATATTTGGTTTAAACATTTGAAAATTTTAGAAAAGCCAAGGAAAACTAACAAATTAGAATAATAGCCAACATCTCTTGTCTTGAGTTGAAGACATTCTCAAAGTGTTTATGAATCCTGTTTTTTTTTCTTAGCTGAAACATAACTTCTATATTGCTTTAGCTATATGGAGAAAAATACAAAGCTCTCAGGTACAGTTAATGTAGATGTGCCTGTCTGGAACACAATGCCAACATCTCACTCACACTGGTGCCATTATTCTAGAAATAGATTTAAACAGAATAAACAAGGAGACAATCGTATGGCCCAATGTGTTTGTATTATGGATCAGTTCCAACTACAAGTTTCTCTCTATGGGGCACAACTGGTAGTCATGGCTGATTTAGAGCACAGATTGAGGTACTCCATTGTTTGATCCATTCAGCCCTAGACTGCTGCGGTATCTGATAACACCGAATGGCTGAACATAATATTTAGTGAATAAAATGTTAAAGAAAACTGTCAGAGATTGTGAACTTGCAATGAGGGATAGCCACAGACTTTATACATGGTTTAGAAGTTATTAGTGACTGGGGACATACTTCAGGAAATACTGAAGACACATTACATGAGATCTCTAGATCAGCCCTCAAAAATTCCACTTGCCTGCTCGCATTTTGCTGGGCGAGTGTGGGCTGCCTGGGAACGGGGGGGCGATCGTGGGGCAAGAGAGGAGATGAGAGGAGAGCAGCTGCTGCTGCTGCTGTTGCCGCCGCCGCCGCCACATTGATCAGCGTGCGGGGAACATAACAGCTTTCATTTCAATAGCTGTGTTCCCCGCCACGCGTCTTCATATATAGCCCCTCCCCCTTGTCCGGGAACTTTGATAGACAGATCACCCACCCCAGGATTGGGCGGGTGATTTGTCTATCAAAGTGCCTGGACAAGGGGGAGGGGCTATATATGACGGTGCGCGTGGCGGGGAACACAGCTATTGAAATGAAAGCTGTTATGTTTGCGCTAATCAACAAGCCAGCGGTGGCGGGGTGGGGCTCTCTCTTTCCCTACACAGGTAGGCCACTGGGGACCTACACATGGCTGCATTTGGGGACACATTGCTGCATTTGGGGACACAAGGCTGCATTTGGGGACACTTGGGGACACAAGGCTGCATTTGGGGACACAGGGCTACACAAGGCTGCATTTGGGGACACAAGGCTGCATTTGGGGACACAAGGCTACACAAGGCTGCATTTGGGGACACATGGCTGCATTTGGGGACACAAGGCTGCATTTGGGGACACAAGGCTACACAAGGCTGCATTTGGGGACACAAGGCTGCATTTGGGGACACAAGGCTACACAAGGCTGCATTTGGGGACACAAGGCTGCATTTGGGGACACAAGGCTACACAAGGCTGCATTTGGGGACACAAGGCTACACAAGGCTGCATTTGGGGACACAAGGCTGCATTTGGGGACAGATGGCTGCATTTGGGAACACAGGCTGCATTGGCGGTCACAGGCTGCACTGGCGGACACAGGCTGTATTGGTGGACACGGACAGACTGCATTGGCGGACACGGGCAGGCTGCAGTTTTGGACATGGATAAAGTTGTTGTTAATATTTATTTTTATAACTTAATTCTGCATAAACAATTTAAGTGTAATTTCATGAGATAATTTGAGGGTGTGTTTAGGGGTGGGATTAGGGGTGGGGCATGGCAGGGGTTGGGCCCGGCAACTGGTGGCGAGTAACCCTTGAGGTCTGGCTAGTAGCCCAGGATTTGAAATTTTGAGCCCTGCTCTAGATCATTGCTATCAAAACTCTTTAGGAAGTGCTATCATACTTATTCTTCCTAGAGCTCCCTTAAAAATTATATTTGATATCCATATTAGAAAAGATCAGAGGGGAAAAACACAAAAAGTAAGTGAGTGTGAAAGAAATAAAACAAGCATTTAACTAAAACCTGGCCAAAATTTTTTTGCTGCTTGAAAAAGCGCCTAGCTAAAGGAAACTGATTGTAGAGGCCTGAGGACCATACAATATGTGTCAAAGCGCCACATCAGTTCCCCTTTTATCTGCTTTTCAATTACTTAAATGTTAATTAGTATCTATGTACATCACAAGAATTTATTGTTTCAATTATGTATTCACACAGAGGATGCTTGGGTCACTTTTGCTAAGAATTATAAATAACATTATATTTACTGTAACATGTACACCTAAATGGTTTATATATATTTCATTGTATCATACTTATGAAGATAGCAATAGCAAAACTTGTTTTTAGCGGAGTAAGGACTTTTATAACTACATCTTTTGCATTTAAAGGCCTAAAGCAACCAACAAAAATATATTTTTAGCTGTGTTGAATGTGGTTGTGTGATTTTTCAGACAGTGGCAATATAGAGAATGTACCAAGAAAATGTGTTTATTTTCTTGGTATAATTATGTGAACCCCAAAAGGGTTTCTTGACATTTACAAAACATTACTTCACACTAACAATAGTGGTAGCTGGGCTCTGGAAGTTATTAAAAATAGCTGATTTTGTGGTAAATTTTGAGAGAACAGTTGTTGGTAATGAGTGTTATTGATCTTGGGACTATTCAGCATTCAGAGTGATAAGTTACAACTGACAAGTTTTCAGTGACATAATGAAACTGTAAACAGGAAAACCTTGATTTACATACAGTACTGTATCTACAATACATGTAAAGCAAAAGACATCAATTATTCACCTAACTTGCCATGGTTCACACAAGTACATCTCAACCTTGCCAATCCATTTGTGTGTTACAGAAAAAGAAATGTCAGCAACATATCAATGACAGTAATTGTAATTTATTAAACTAGCCACATACAGCATTTCATTTTTTTTTTTATCTAGCCCATTTCTCATTCTAATGCCGCGTACACACGACCGTTTTTAATGTCATTGAAAAAACGACGTTTTTCTCTATGTGATTCTTCTCAAGCCTGCCTTGCCTACACACTATCGTTGGAAAAAATGCTTGAGTAAAGCGCGGTGACGTACAACACGTACGACGGCACTATAAAGGGGAAGTTCCATTCAGGTGGCGCCACCCTTCATGTTAGTAAAGTTTGTTGAGAGACGATTCGCGCCTTTCAGCCTTGTGCTTTTCAGTCCTTTACAGTGTGACGAATGTGCTATCTCCATTACGAACGCTAGTTTTATCAGAACGAGCACTCCCGTCTCATACTTGATTCTGAGCATGCGCATTTTTTTTCACGTCGTTAAAGCCTACACACGGCCGTTTTTCATGACGAGAATGCTATGAAGCCCACACACAATCATTTTTAATGACCATTTTAAAAAATTGCATTTTCTCGTCATTAAAAACGGTCATGTGTACGCGGCATAACGCAATCTCCCATCGGCACAAATGAGGTTAATAGAGGAATCCCCCCACCCCCACTGGGATCATGTATTCTGACAGCAGCACTCACTGCTGTCAGAATAGATTTATCAGCAGCTGAGGTGCAATGGGGGTCCTAACTTCTCCAGAACTCAGCCCCACCAGCATCCTAAATGTGCCCAGGCTAATTTCCCAAGGGGTTCATCAGAAAGTGTAAATCTGAGAATCCTGAACCTGAATTAAAAAAAAAAACTTTTGTTGGGGGGAGGTACATCCTAATAAACAGTGCTGCCCATTTCCATGATTAATAGGCAGAGAATTGTCAAGAAAGGGCATGGGGAGCTGGGCTTTTCTTTGGGGGACAGGAACACGTTTTTCTTCCCTGGGAAAGGGTATTGACCTTCTATTGATACACTTTTGCATAAGAGTACTGGACCTGATGATGGCCTCCCTCATGGTGGTAATGGTTGCCCAGTTTCATTTCAGGCATCTGCAGTATAAGGTGCTGACTGGGATAAACTACCTCAGTCTCTGGACCGATCATGCATCTGTGTCTCAAGGCCAGGATATTGCTTGCCTGGTGCCTGACCAACCCTGTGCTGGAATCAGTCAAGTCCTTTTTTCTCCTTTTCCCCTGGATGGTTCTCACAATTGTTCACCCTGTTCAATCCCCAAAGTCGCTTGGCGATCCTAATTTGATCTTGGTGGCCCTTCAGAAGCCTCCCTATGAGCCCATTTGGGATATTCCCTTGGCTGACCTATTTGTGAGGTGGCTTTTCTCATGGCTATCATGTCATCAAGATGTGTCTTAAAACCCACATGATGAGAACTGCACTTCTTTAAATGTTTGACCATCATAATAGATGGATTCCTGTAGCAACTGTAGCGAATGGTGCTGTGCAAATCATGCCGCGTACACACGATCAAATTTTCCGTCGGAAAAACCTTTGATGGTTTTTTACGACGGAATTCCGCTCAAGCTTGGCTTGCATACACATGGTCACACAAAAGTTCCCTGAACTTTTGACCGCCAAGAACGCAGTGACGTACAACACTACGACGAGCCAATAAAATTAAGTTCAATGCTTCAGAGCATGCGTCAAATTGTTTCCGAGCATGCGTTGGAATTTTGCGCATCGAAATTGCTACAGACGATCAGATTTTCCGGAATTTTTTCCGTTGGAAAATTTGAGAACCAGCTCTCAATCTTTTGCTGGTGGAAATTCCCACAGCAAAAGTCCGATGGAGCCTACAGACGGTCGGAATTTCCGACCAAAAGCTCACATCGGACTTTTGCTGGCGGAATTTCCGACCGTGTGTACGCAGCATTACAGTAAAACAATGAGACATTAACAGCACTACATTGCAAACATACAATGGAAAACACATAATCATTGTTGCACTGGGGTGTTCCAGCAGGCAAAGCTATGTCATCTGGGATGATGAAACATGTGATGTCAGAATACTGAACAATACAGTCCAAGTTCTAACCAGTGAGGAGTAAAGAGTCACTATTGAAATTGTATCTGTATATATAATACAGGGATATATAGTTATGGATGACTCATGGTGGGGATAATGGGTTTTAAAAGGAACCCTGGGTAATGACCACAGGAAGTACAGCTGACACAGGAAAGACAGCACACTGAAGAGCAGAAGAAACTCTGGGATGAATAAAAAAGACAGACAAGCAGCGCCAATCTAAGTGCAGCAATATTAATAACACATTTAATTTAGTAGTATTGCACTCACTGGAAAAAGGATAAAAGCAGGCACATCTTTATGAACAGCAGATGGACGTCAGGGATCCAGAGTGGTATCCAGGCAGCCTTGTGGGGCCTTGCTCGGTGGCGCCAGTGCCCCCCCTCCTCTTTCTCCATAACCATTGTAATTATCTAAATCTCCAGATTTACCCAATAGTATAATTCTATGATGATGCAAAAAACTATCTTCTATCTATGTCAGGGATCCAGTGGTTTTTGGTGTCCTGGGCTAGATGTGAAGGGCGCAGGAGGAAGCCGATATATAGGAGGTCCCTGGTCTCTGGGGGAGGAGGCTGTGACGTGTTTTTGGCCATCTTAGGTGTGGTATATAGAGCTGGCTGAGCGGGCGGCCAATCGGATCACAGGACCATCCCCCTTTCAGAACTACACACACCAGGGAAGCCGAGGGCAAGGGTTGGGCATAACAATGTACAAACCATTTTAAGCGTTATGTGTAAAGGAAGGGCACATATGTATACAGACAAGACACACAAAGAGACATGAATCAAAAAGCATAACCAGATAATGGATGAAGATGGGATTAATGATTATTCAATCAGTCAATCAGAAGATTCGTTGGTGAATGAATTAGGAAAGTTTTGGGAACACAATGTACCATGATAAAAAAGTAAAAATATAAAAAAAAATGATTAAAGATTAAAACATAAAAAAAATATAAATATATATGTTATTATTGTAATACAAAAGGTGTACTATGCGCCAAAATGAATGTACTTACTTGGAGCTGTTTCTCTATGAGGGATTTATATAGTGTCTTAAGACTATAATAGTCCTGTGAAAGAATATAGTGGGAATTATTTAGCAGGCAATAAACATACTCATGCTAGTAATAATTTAGGATAAAGATGAATACATTTGATACACAGGATATTAAAACAGTTGGAAATTCCTCTATAGGAATGCTATATGAATGGCATTATGGAAAGAGAACCCATAGTGGTAATGATTTATTATTTGTCCATATGAGGGGTGTGAAGAATGTGTCCATGTGTGCACACGTGCAGGCGCATGCACAGGCCGAAAAGAGATGTGGGTGTGTGTGAGCACAACCATGCACACAACATAGACACTCACCCCCATATACACAAATGGAATCTATATTTTGGAGGAAGATAGTTTTTAGCATCATCATAGAATTATACTATTGGGTAAATCTGGAGATTTAGATAATTACAATGGTTATGGAGAAAGAGGAGGGGGGGGCCACTGGCGCCACCGAGCAAGGCCCCACAAGGCTGCCTGGATACCACTCTGGATCCCTGACGTCCATCTGCTGCTCATAAAGATGTGCCTGTTTTTATCCTATTTCCAGTGAGTGCAATACTACGCAATTAAATGTGTTATTAATATTGCTGCACTTAGATTGGCGCTGCTTCTCTGTCTTTTGCATTGCAAACATATACACTCATGTATTAGTGCAATATCACATTAGTCAAATAAGCCAAAGTTTTGGGACCACGCAGGGCCCCTCCTCAAGGCAACATAATATAACTCAAAATGCAATGAAACATGTACTGTTTATAAGTGAACATGCAGAAACAAACATGCAGAACCGCCAGTGATATCATAGTATCATAGTGACATGATCTCACTTAAGAAAACAATACATTGTAGCAAGGAAGGGACACAGAATGACCCAGAAATGTTGGCTTATTTGACTAATGTGACATTGCACTAATACAGTGGGGAGAACAAGTATTTGATACACTGCCAATTTTGTAGGTTTTCCTACTTGCAAAGCATGTAGACGTCTGTAATTTTTATCATAGGTACTCTTCAACTGTGAGAGACGGAATCTAAATCCAGAAAATCACATTGTATGATTTTTAAATAATTAATTTGCATTTTATTGCATGACATAAGTATTTGATACATCAGAAAAGCATAACTTAATATTTGGTACAGAAACCTTTGTTTGCAATTACAGAGATCATACGTTTCCTGTAGTTCTTGAACAGGTTTGCACACACTACAGCAGGGATTTTGGCCCACTCCTCCATAGAGAGCTTCTCCAGATCCTTCAGGTTTCGGGGCTGTCGATGGGCAATATGGACTTTTAGCTCCCTCCAAAGATTTTCTATTGGGTTCAGGTCTGGAGACTGGCTAGGCCACTCCAGGATCTTGAGATGCTTCTTACTGAGCCACTCCTTAGTTGCCATGGCTGTGTGTTTCAGGTCGTTGTCATGCTAGAAGACCCAGCCACGACCCATCTTCAATGCTCTTACTGAGGGAAGGAGGTTGTTGGCCAAGATCTCGCGATACATGGCCCCATCCATCCTCCCCTCAATACGGTGCAGTCATCCTGTCCCCTTTGCAGAAAAGCATCCCTAAAGAATGATGTTTCCACCTCCATGCTACACGGTTGGGATGGTGTTCTTGGGGTTGTACCCATCCTTCTTCTTTCTCCAAACACGGCGAGTGGAGTTTAGACCAAAAAGCTCTATTTTTGTCTCATCAGACCACATGACCTTCTCCCATTCCTCCTCTGGATCATCCAGATGGTCATTGGCAAACTTCAGACGGGCCTGGACATGCGCTGGATTGAGCAGGGGGACCTTGCGTACGCTGCAGGATTTTAATCCATGACGGCGTAGTGCATTACTAATGGTTTTCTTTGAGACTGTGGTCCAAGCTCTCTTCAGGTCATTGACCAGGTCCTGCCGTGTCGTTCTGGGCTGATCCCTCACCTTCCTCATGATCATTGATGCCCCACAAGGTGAGATCTTGCATGGAGCCCCAGACAGAGGGAGATTGACCGTCATCTTGAACTTCTTCCATTTTCTAATAATTGCTCCAACAGTTGTTGTCTTCTCACCAAGCTGCTTGCCTATTGTCCTGTAGCCCATCCCAGCCTTGTGCAGGTTTACCATTTTATCCCTGATGTCCTTAAACAGCTCTCTGGTCTTGGCCATTGTGTAGAGGTTGGAGTCTGTTTGATTGAGTGTGTGGACAGGTGTCTTTTATACAGGTAATGAGTTCGAACAGGTGCAGTTAATACTGGTAATGAGTGGAGAACAGGGGGGCTTCTTAAAGAAAAAATAACAGGTCTGTGAGAGCCGGAATTCTTACTGGTTGGTAGGTGATCAAATACTTATGTCATGCAATAAAATGCAAATTAATTATTTAAAAATCATACAATGTGATTTTCTGGATTTTTTGTTTTAGATTCCGTCTCTCACAGTTGAAGAGTACCTATGATAAAAATTACAGACCTCTACATGCTTTGTAAGTAGGAAAGCCTGCAAAATCTGCAGTGTATTAAATACTTGCTTTCCCCACTGTACATGAGTGTTTATGTTTGCTGGGGGCATCTCATTGTTTTACTGTGTCTTGAAACTGGCAGTTTTTCCTTGTAATGAGCCTTTCCTTGTTATCCAATAGGACAGAGGGTGTTGAGACCTTATGCTGCATACATACGACCGGAAATTCCGACAAGAAAAGTCTGATGTGTGCTTTTTGTCGGAAATTCCGACCGTGTGTAGGCTCCATCTGATTTTTTCTGTCAGAATTTCCACCAACAAAAGATTAAGAGCAGGTTCTCGGTTTTTCTACGGAAAAAGTTTCTATCGGAAAATCCGCTCTTCTGTATGCAATTCCGACGCGCAAAAAAACGTTCTATTTTTTTACACCGATGGAAAAAAGTCAGATAGGGCCCACACACGATCAGAATTTCCAATTAAAAAAGTCCATCTGACTTTTTCATCGGAAAAAACGATCGTGTGTACAGGGCATTCGATTTTCAAGGATGCCATCTGATTCTTGGTTCACACGATTGTGAAATTCTACCAGGTGGATATTCATTTCTCTGCCGACACCAGCTTTTGCAGTGAGGTACCTTAAGCTGCTGTTTGAGTTCAGGAGCTGGTTCCCTTGGTATATGGGCCTGTTGGTATTGTTGCTATGTTGCCCACCTTGCTGTTCTATTTCTTGATTAAAGGAGCCTGTGCCCTGTACTGTATGATTAAGAAATAAGTATTTTAAACTTACCTGTTAATCCATTTTCTCTGTCCTAGTGAGGCCTAGTTAATGCTTGTTACAAAATTGAAGATTGCTGGGTGCTGGAGAGGTTATATTGGCTGTTTCACAATTATGTTTGTCAGTGTCCAATCACTTAAAAGTGGTTGCATATAACCTATGGGAGCCTATGATTAAAAAAATGTGTGTCCTGTACTATACTCAAAGAAAAGGAATGTACAGGTAATAAAAAAATTCTTACATGTCCTTAGATGTGGTAGTGTCATTAGTTTCAAATTTTTGGGCCACAAACATTTTCACCAGATAGAGTATTAATTAACTGTTAATCTTGAAAGAAATGCAGTGTCCTTGTTATATTTCTTCTTATATGTCTTATTTATATGTTTTTAAGTGTCTTTGTGAGTTGCACGGAATGCAAAAACAATGCAATTGACCTCCAGTAAGCTACTGTTCTCCTAAAACTACGAAACTACTAATCTCCCCGCTGAACAAAGGCAGACTTTATTCTCCTTGCATGTGATTAGGTATTCTTTGCAAATTCACTTACAAAGTGTGGCTTTTCTTGTAAAGTTAAAGCGGTTGTAAACCTCGGAAAAAAAACAAATCAAAACAAAAAAAAAACCTGCAAGACAAAGGCATAATGAGCTAGTATGTATTGCATACTAGTTCATTATGAAATACTTACCTAAAAAAGTTGCCCTGGATCGACGTCGGCCCTCTGAGTACAGCGCGTACATCTTCTACCGGAGTTACTTGCGGGTTCATGGCTCTGGCACTGTGATTGGCCGGAGCCACGCTGGAGCTGCCGGTCATGGCATGGCTCCTGAAGAAACTGCACCATTGGCCCACTTCTTCAGTGTGCATGGGCCGATAACGTCGTCAGCAATGCATATACTCAATATCTCCTAAACTGTGCAAGTTTGGGAGATATTCAAGATACCTACAGGTAAGCCTTGTTATAGGCTTACCTGTAGGTAAAAGTGTTGTAATAGGGTTTACAACCACTTTAACAGCTCATTTGCCTTTAGTAAATCTACTCTCCATGAGTTATCTGAGCCACTGAAATGAATACGTGGACAAACCTCAGGTTCAGACAAGTCAGAAGTCTCCTTCTGATTCCAAACTGTTATAGTGTGGTTTCCAAATGATGAGATTATGGTACAATGACCTAATCAGATGAAGTTTGTTTCAGGCAGAATCTGCTGAAGGTTTGTGGAAATTAGCAACTAAAACCACCCATAATACGTGAAATGGTTTTATGCAGGCCGCTACCATTTGATTACTGTTTGCTTTTTTATATGGCATAGGTGAGAGTTCTTTTAATTATACTTTTGTTTTTCAAATCATTCAACAGCCTTTGACTAGTTAATGTATGTGCTAAAAACAATCTGCATTGTTAAATTAAATTGCAGTTTGACTATAAAAAGTCGATTTGCCTGCTCTAGAATGTTGGATTTGGCAAGCACAGTTCACACTGTCCATATGGTGCTTTGTGATTGTCTGGACAACAGGACAGATATCAGATCCTATATCATATAGGATGAAAATGGACTGAGTCTGTGTAGCTTGATTAACTAAACACACTCCAAAACCACACTTCAAGCCAAAAAACAACAATCAGTGATAAACAATCTTTTAATATTACTTATTTTCCATGTCATGAATTTGTGCAGCTGAATTCACTGTTTGGCAGAAAAGGTGGTGATCCATATTCGCTTCTTTCCACACATATCTCTGAAGTTTACAAGGATTTATATTATTATATAAATATTATTTATATTATTTTTTATATTTTGGACAACACTAGCCTGTGTAATATCATTCTAGAGTGGACACATCTAAATTAAAAAACTACAAGTAAAGGTGGAAGATGGAATCACTGTTAATACTGAAAATAAAATAATTTAAAACATTTTAACCAGGGTGGCAGCTGTGTGCAGGATCATGTCCAGTATATATATGTGATTCTGCCCCCTGCAGAGGCACGCGCGTGCCGCCGACAGGCCGCTTCTGCTGTGATAATTTACAGCAGAAGCTGATCTGCGTGTCCCAGGGACTTGATGTCCTCCGGTACCTGGCAATCATCAGTAAAACACAGAGAACTGAGATATGCCTATGTACACAAGGCATATCTCAGTGCTGACAGGGGGAAAGGGTCCAATCTTGTGTCTCTGAAAAGAAGAAACTAGAATTATTATTATTATTATTATTATCTAGGTACTTATATAGCGCCGTCAATTTACGCAGCACTTTACATATACATTGTACATACACATCGGCCCCTACCCTCAAGGAGCTTACTATCTAAAGTCCCTAACTCACATTCATATTATATATACTAGGGCCAATTTTAGACAGAAGCCAATTAACCTATCAGCATGTCTCTTTCCCTAGTGAAATCACCACACTGTGTACTCAAAAACACTGGCTAATACTTTGAGCACCCTAGATGTTTAACCCCTTCCAAGCCACTGTCATTAATACAGTGACAGTGCATATTTTTATCACTGGTCACTGTATTAGGCCCCTTTCACACTGAGGCACTTTTCAGGCGCTATTGCGCTAAAAATAGCGCCTGCAATGCGCCCCAAAAAAGCCGCTCATTTGTATCCAATGTGAAAGCCCTGGGGCTTTCACACTGGAGCGTTGCCCTTGCAGGAGGGTAAAAAAACTCCTGCAAGCCGCATCTTTGAGGCGCAATAGGAGCGGTAAAAATATCGCTCCTATTGCGCCCCTGCCCATTGAAATCAATGGGGTAGCGCCTCCAAAACACCCGCAAAACGCTGCAAAGAGGCGTTATTGCGGGCGTTTTTACCCCATTTTCGGCCGCTAGCAGGGGTTAAAATCCCCCCGCTAGCGCCCGCAAGTCGCGGGAAAAAATACGGTATATCAGCGCTAAGAATAGCGCCGCTATACCGCCAGCGCATCCAGCGCCTCAGTGTGAAAGTAGCCTTAGTGTCACTGGTTCCTGCAAATTGTCAAGAGTATCAGATAGTGCTGGTTCACACAGGGGCGACTCGTCAGGCGACTTAGCCGCCTGACAAGTCGCGCTCTGCTCTGTACAATGGAACCGTTCTAATAGGAGCGACTCAAGTCACTCCGACTTAGAAAAAGGTTCCTGTACTACTTTGGGACGACTTCAGGGCGACTTGCATTGACTTCAATATAGAAGTCATTTTGCAAGTCACCTCTGAAGTCGTGTGGAGATCGCCCGGCAGAGTCGCGGGACAAGTCGTGCCGCCCCTGTGTGAACCAGGTCTTAGTGTCCAATAGAAAGCTGCAATATCACAGTCCCACTATAAGTCGCTGATTGTAGCCATTACTAGTATAAAAATATAAATAAAATAAAAATTCTTAAATACTATATATTCCATAGTTTGTAGACGCTATAATGTTTGCGCATATCAATCAATATACGTTTAGTGGGATTTTTTTTTACCAAAAATATGTAGCAGAATACATATTGGCCTACATTTATGAAGAAATACATTTTTTTAATTGAATGTGTTTTAAAGCAGAACTTTTTTCGAAATTGTTGGTAATTTTTTGTTTATAGTGCAAAAATAAAAAAACACAGTGGTGATCAAATACCACCAAGCTCTATTTGTGGGAAAAAGGATATACATTTTATTTGGTTACAGTTTCGCACAAACGCGCAATTGTCAATTAAAGTAACGTGGTGCTGTATCACCAAAAAATGGCCTGGTCAGGAAGGGGAGTAAATCTTCTGGAGGTCAAGTGGTTAAAGGTAATCCCAAAAATTTAAGTGCAGAGAAAAAGGTTACTTCTAACTCTCCCCCCTCCCCAGAAGTATGTATACATCTTTTATCAGTCCCCCACCAGTGCAACCACCATATTTGGTTGTAGAAACTGGGCAGAGTAAGCATGGGATTCACTTCCTCTTTCCCAATGACAAGCCTGATGATTTGCATTTCATTGTGATTTATGGTCAGGGAAGGAGCCCGTGGACCTGTGTAGGCTCTGAAAAGTCACCATGGGGCTTACATAGGGCATTTTTCCCAGTTCTGATAGGTGAATAGTATTGTACAGGAGCAAGAAAGGTAAATGCTGTAGGGGAAAGAGTAGTTAAGCAATTATTTTCCATTTCCATGCCCTTAAGGCAAAAAAAAAATAACAAATGGTTGTAATCTTAAAATCTGCTTACTGATAATGTTTGTTCTTACTGGACTTCTTTTCTTAATAACAAACATGTTTATACTTACCTGCTTTGTACAATGGAATTGCACAGAATGGCCCCGAATCTCCTCTTTTCAGGTCCCCCACCGGCGCTTCTGGCTCATCCTTCCCAGGGAGTGCCTCCATAGGAAGCCGATTCCTGTACATCTGTCCCACCACTGTAACCCCCTGCACATCTGCCCCACCACTGTAACCCCCTGCACATCTGCCCCACCACTATACTACCCTGCTCATCTGTCCCACCAATGTAACCCCCTTTCTCATCTGCCACACCACTGTACCTCCATGCACATCTGCTCCACCACTGAACCATCTTCTCATCTGTCCTAATGCCGCGTACACACGATCATTATTCACGGCGGTTAAAAAACCGCCGTGAATAATGACATTAAAAATGAGGGAACGGCTTGTTTCCCCACACACGGTCGTTTTTCACGTCATTTTTTCTCTTGTCGAGAAAAACGACCGTCTGTGGGCTCCGCTGCAGTTTTCCCTATGGGAAAACTGCCGCGGAAAAAAATGTTGAGAAAAACGACGAGAAAAATTAGAGCATATTCTAATTTTTCTTGTCGTTTTTAATTCCGTTTTTCCCGTCGGGAAAAATGACAAAATGGCCACAGATGATCGTTTTTCTCGTCAAAAGGAAAAAATTTCATTTTTCTCGACGAGAAAAACGGTAGTCTTTACGCGGCATAACACTTAACTTATCTGCTCATCTGCCCCACCACTGTACCCCCTTTCTCATCTGCCCCACGACTGTACCTCCAGCACATCTGTCCCACCTCTGTTCCCCCTGCTCTTCTGCCCCACCACTGTAATCCCCTGCTCATGTGTACCACCAATGTACCTCCTTTCTCCTCTGCACCCCTCTGCACATCTGCCCCACCTCTGTACCCCCTGCTCTTCTGCCTCACTGCTGTAACCCCCTGCTCATCTTTCCCACTAATGTACCTCCTTTCTCCTCTGCCTCAACACGGAACCCCCCTGCTCATCTTTCTTACCTCTGTAACCCCCTTCTCATCTGACCCAACACTGAACCCCCCTGCTCACCTTTCCCACCACCGCAACCACCTTCTAATCTGGCCCAACATTGAACCCCTCCACTCATCTGCCCCATAACTGTACCCCTGATTTTCTGTCCCACCGCTGAACCCCCTTTCTCATCCCTCCCACCACTGTACCTCCTGCACATCTGCCCCACCACTGTACCCCCTTGCTCTTCTGTCCCACCACTGTAACCCCCCTTCTCATCTGCCCCATCAATGTACCCCTTTTCTCATCTGCCCCACCACTGTACCTTCCTGCACATCTGCTACACCGCCATATCCCCATGTTCTTCTGTCTCACTACTGAATCACCTTCTCATCTGTCTTAACACTGAACCCAACTGCTCATCTGCCGCACCACTGTAATCCACTTTCTCATCTGCCCCGTCAATGTACCTCCTGCACATCTGTCTAATCTCTGTTCCCCCTGCTCTCCTGACCCACCACTGTTTCCCCTGCTCTCCCGCCCCACCACTGTAACCCCCTGCTCATCTGCCCCACCAATACACCTCCTTTCACATCTACCCCACTGCTTCTGCCCCAACACTGAACCCCCTTCTTATCTGGCCCAACACTAAACCCCCTGCTCATCTGGCCCATCACTATACCCCCCTGCTCTTCTGTGCCACTGCTCAACCCCCTTTTCATCTCTTCCACCACTATACCTCCCTGCACATCTGCCCCACTGCTGCTCTTCTGTTCCACCTCTGAACCCCTCCTGCTCATTTTCCCCACTGCTGTACCCTCCTGCTCATCTGCCTCAGCGCTGTACCCTCTTCTCATCTATGATATGCATGATATGCAGAGTGGTGAAAGGAAGCAGAGATGAGACACATCTACCTGTCCTGGCACACTCATCCTGCTGATCCACCTCTCGCATCCAGCCCACATACTTGTATGTGATGTCACATACAAGCATCTGGAATGGATGCGCAATGATGAACTCAGGTCAGGGGAATTTTCTGAAAGGAGTGGGCCTGTGTTCAGGATCATAAGTTGGAACCCCGCAGCTGAGAAAAAGTGATTGGATGTGATTTTCATTGCGCTGAATACTGGCTGTGGCTTAAAGGGACATAGAGTGCAGGGGTTTGGTAGTAAGTGACGCAAAGGTTCAGGAATAATTTCAACAAAGTTCCCAGAAGCTCAACAGTAATTCCACAAACTGTCACCTGATTGTGGTTTTCTCAATCACAGTGAAATTCCTTCTTTCTGAGATTGGTAGTGGCAACCAAGTGAGTCATCTTCCTCCAGATGGTGGATGGGGCTAGCAGGACTGTGATTGGCTTTAGCAGTGGCCAATGACAGTCCTCTTCCTCCTGGAAACAGGGACACCACCCCCTAGCAGAACCGCACCCAATCTCTTCTCCATCACAAAAGCTAACGATCGTAGCTACTGCAAAGTTAGAGAACCAAACAATGTTTCCCATCTTTTACAATGTGTGGGGGGCACAGTGCCTCCCCCTCAGTGCAGGTGTGGCGTGGGGAACTCTGAAATTGGAATGCATTAGTGTCTCACTGACACTTCCCTGCACTGCTCTGCTGATGGGGAGGGAGTCGAGTGCCGTAAAAAGAGGCTTTGTGTGCCGCTTCCGGTACCAGTGCCGGGGGTTGCCTGCCTCTGACATAAACCATTTTCTTTTTTTTTTCCAGTCCTTTATTACATCTCAGTGCTGTTGATCAGCTAGTTCTTCCTTACATGGCACTTCTCAGGGCAGGTTTTCCTGATGGTGACAACAATGAACCATGTCTGTGTAATATTTGTAGATACTTGTAGTGTCCATCAGAAGTCTGTGTGATATTGCGACAAAGCAGGAGCATGATTGCAAGGCAAGGATAGAGCATTGTTACCCTTTAAAGAGGAAGTAAACCCTCCGAAAAAACCCGAAAAAAAGAAAAAACCCTGCAAGACAAAGGCATAATCAGCTAGTATGCATAGCATACTAGCTGATTATGTATTACTTACCTCAGATTGAAACCCCCACAGTGGTCCACGTCTCGCTCTCCAGCCGCCGACATGTTGTCCCCGAGTGACTTCCGGGTATCGAGGCTCCGGCGATGTGATTGGCCAGAGCCGCGATGACGTCATGCGCATGGGAACGGCACAGTACAACTGAAGCAATGGCACATAGTGCCATTGCTTTAGTTGGCTTAGGTGCGCATGTGCCACATCACGTCGGCACATGCACATACAGGGATATCTCCTAAACCGTGCAGGTTTAGGAGATATCCTTGTTAGCTACAGGTAAGCCTTAATATAGGCTTACCTGTAACATAAAGTTGTAAACAAGGGTTTGCAACCACTTTAATAGGGATGAGCTTGGAGTTCGAGTCGAACTCATGTTCGACTCGAACATTGCCTGTTCGCCCGTTCGCCGAACAGCGAACAAATTGGGGTGTTCGCGGCAAATTCGAAAAATCTATGGGAGAAATCTAAAGTGTTAATTATAAAGGCTAATATGCAAGTTATTGTCCTAAAAAGTGTTTGGGGACCGGGGTCCTGCCCCAGGGGACATGTATCAATGCAAAAAGAAGTTTTAAAAACGGCTGTTTTTTCAGGAGCAGTGATTTTAATAATGCTTAAAATGAAAAAATAAAAGTGAAATATTCCTTTAAATTTCGTACCTGGGGGGTGTGTATGATATGCATGTGAAGTGGCGCATGTTTCCCGTGCTTAGAACTGTCCCTGCAAAAAATGACATTTTTGAAAGAAAAAAAGTCTTTTAAAACTGACTCGTGGCTATTAATGAATTGTCGGCTCCCGGCAATACATACAAAAGTCATTGATAAAAAAAAAAAAAAGCGTGGGGGTTCCCCAGAATTCAATTACCAGGCCCTTCAGGTCTGGAATGGATATTAAGGGGAACCCCGCCGCAAATTAAAAAAAAATTGACGTGGGGTTCCCCCAAATATCCATTCCAGGCCCTTCAGATCTGGCATGGATTTTAAGGGGAACTCCACCCCAAATTTAAAAAAAAAATGGCGTGGAGTCCCCCTAAAAATCCATACCAGACCCCTTATCCGAGCACGCAACCTGGCCGGCCGCAGGGGAAAAGGGGGGGACGAGAGAGCGGCCCCCCCTCCCTCCTGAACCGTACCAAGCCACATGCCCTCAACATGGGGAGGATGTCCCCATGTTGATGGGGACAAGGGCCTCATCCCCACAACCCTTGCCCGGTGGTTGTGGGGGTCTGCGGGCGGGGGGATTATCGGAATCTGGAAGACCCCTTTAACAAAGAGGACCCCCAGATCCCGGCCCCCCCCCTATGTGAATTGGTAAGGGGTACGTTGTACCCCTACCATTTCACGAAGAAAGCGTAAAAAAATGTTTAAAAAAACACACAAACACCTTGAAAAAGTCCTTTATTAAAAAAAAAAAAAAAAAAAACATTCCAGCGGTGAAATCCAGTGTCCCGCGGCGATCCCGATGTCCAGCGCTGTCCTTCATTGGTTGTGCCTGAGCGGACCTGATGGGGAACTCCCTCTCAGTATTTTAAATGTATAGACCCGCCCCTTCTAAAGTTCCCCATCAGGTCCGCTCCCTCGGTATGTCGGACCCGCCTACGTCATTGGCTTGAGCGGGGAACTTCCTTCACTGTGTAATTTAAATTTACATAGTGAAGGAAGTTCCCCGCTCAAGCCAATGACGTAGGCGGGTCTGACATACCGAGGGGGCGGACCTGATGGGGGACTGCTCTCACTTTGGTAATACATGTATAGACCCGCCCCTTCTCATGTTCCGCATCTGGTCCGCTGAGCGGACCTGATGGGGAACTTTAGAAGGGGCGGGTCTATACATTTAAAATACTGAGAGGAAGTTCCCCATCAGGTCCGCTCAGGCACAACCAATGAAGGACAGCGCTGGACATCGGGATCGCCGCGGGACACTGGATTTCACCGCTGGAATGTTTTTTTTTTTTTTTTAAATAAAGGACCTTTTCAAGGTGTTTGTGTGTTTTTTTAAACATTTTTTTACGCTTTCTTCGTGAAATGGTAGGGGTACAATGTACCCCTTACCAATTCACATAGGGGGGGGGCGGGATCTGGGGGTCCCCTTTGTTAAAGGGGTCTTCCAGATTCCGATAAGCCCCCCGCCCGCAGACCCCCACAACCACCAGGCAAGGGTTGTGGGGATGAGGCCCTTGTCCCCATCAACATGGGGACATCCTCCCCATGTTGAGGGCATGTGGCCTGGTACGGTTCAGGAGGGAGGGGGGGCCGCTCTCTCGTCCCCCCCTTTTCCCCTGCGGCCGGCCAGGTTGCGTGCTCGGATAAGGGGTCTGGTATGGATTTTTAGGGGGACTCCACGCCATTTTTTTTTTAAATTTGGGGTGGAGTTCCCCTTAAAATCCATGCCAGATCTGAAGGGCCTGGAATGGATATTTAGGGGAACCCCACGTCAATTTTTTTTTTTAATTTGCGGCAGGGTTCCCCTTAATATCCATTCCAGACCTGAAGGGCTGGTAATTGAATTCTGGGGAACACCCACGCTTTTTTTTTTTTTTTTATCAATGACTTTTGTATGTATTGCCGGGAGCCGACAATTCATTAATAGCCGCGAGTCAGTTTTAAATGCATTTTTTTCTTTCAAAAATGACATTTTTTGCAGGGACAGTTCTAAGCACGGGAAACATGCGCCACTTCACATGCATATCATACACACCCCCCAGGTACGAAATTTAAAGGAATATTTCACTTTTATTTTTTCATTTTAAGCATTATTAAAATCACTGCTCCCAAAAAAACGGCCGTTTTTAAAACTTTTTTTTGCATTGATACATGTCCCCTGGGGCGGGACCTGGGTCCCCAAACACTTTTTAGGACAATAACTTGCATATTAGCCTTTATAATTAACACTTTCGATTTCGAACGTTCGAGTCCATTGTATTTAATAGGGTTCTAAAGTTTACACAAACATTTTGTCTGTTCGCAGGTTCTGGTGCGAACCGAACAGGGGGGTGTTCTGCTCATCCCTGCACTTTAATAAGAAGTGTCTGAACAAGGGCCCTGTTGTATGATTCCCAGATATTATTATAATATTCAAAATATTGAAAACCTTTTTCATTTTTATTTGTATGTTTTTTTTGTGGTGACAGTGATATGTCCACTTTATATTATTTGTCAGTGATGACAGACAGGTATATTGATATACCTTGGATAGCAACCTGGCCTAACTAAGCCGCCTGTAATTATCTTTTTAGCCTTTTCATGCAAAATTCCTTTTACATTTATTCTTGCATTATTTATTTTTAGAATATTACTGTGCTTTTCTATAGCTCAGTGTCTGCTAAGCCAAGACATGACACCAATTTAAAATCTGATCATGCACTGTAGAAAGAATGTTCTTTTAGAATGTGTTATAAAAAGTATTTTGCTAAAGTTTTAAGGAATGCCATTATGCGGGAATAAAATGGACATGTGTATGTAATTGTGCGTAATTCTACAAATGACTTCCAGTGAGCATTGTACTTTGGCTGACCGACTTCTGAAAGCCAAATCAAACCTAATTATAAAAATAACACAGGCTCTGTACAATCATAATTGGAATACTTTAAAGTCACTATTATACAGTAAGACATTTTGGTAATGCCTCTAATTTTTATGCATTTCTACTGCTATCCAATTTGGATATTCCTGAGTGACCTTTTATTTCCTTTTCCTCCTCATGCTTTAATCTTGCCTGTAACCTTTCCATCAGTGTATTACAAAGACAGTGTTATTTGTGAGGTGGTCAGCCCCATGAGGAGGTTGATATTTTCTGCCGCCATGTGCTTACAGGAACTGAAAATTACACAATTTACACATATTCACAAGGAACTCTTTGGGGGGGGACAGTGTTGTATTCACGCCTTTAGTTTCTAAAGGTTTTGGCAAGCTGCAAAAAAAATTAAATATTCCCACAACACATCACTTTTGGCATTAAGATGGCAGGAAAGACTTGACGATAAATTTACAACCTTAACCACTTCCATACAGGGCATTTAAACACCTTTCTGCCAAAGCCAATTTTTAGCTTTCAGCTGTTTAAATGACAATTGCACGGTCATACTACACTGTACCCAAACAAACATTTTATCATTTTGTTCCCACAAATAGAGCTTTCTTTTGGTGGTATTTGATCACCTCTGCGGTTTTTATTTTTTGCTAAACAAATAAAAAAAGACAGAATATTTTGAAAAAAATAAAAAAGTTTTTTGTTTGTTTCGGTTATAAAATTTAGTAAATAAGTATGTTTTCTCCTTCACTGATGGGCACTGATAAGGCTGCACTGACGGGCACTTATAAGGTGACACAGATGAGGTGGCGCCAATTAGGTGGCACTGACGGGCACTGACGATGGGCACTGATAAGCGGCACTGATAGGCGGCACTGATGGGTGGCACTGATATGCAGCACTGATGGGCATTGATAGGCGGCACTGATGGGCACTCATGGGTGGCACTGGTGGGCATTGAAAGGTGACACTGATGGGCACTGAAAGGCTGCACTGATGGGTATTTATGGGTGGCACTGGTAGACGGCACTGCTGGGCACTGATGGGCACTAGGGATGAGCCGAACACCCCCGGGTTCGGTTCGCACCAGAACCCGCGAACGGACCGAAAGTTCGCACGAACTTTAGAACCCTATTAAATACAATGGATGCGAACGT
This sequence comes from Rana muscosa, assembly GCA_029206835.1. Classification (NCBI taxonomy): domain Eukaryota; kingdom Metazoa; phylum Chordata; class Amphibia; order Anura; family Ranidae; genus Rana; species Rana muscosa. The sequence goes on along the minus strand of CM055116.1, from coordinate 927,435,694 downwards.
TCGAAATCTAAAGTGCTAATTATAACGACTATTATGCATGTTATTGTCCTAAAAAGGGTTTGGGAACCCGGGTTCTTCACCAGGGGACATGTATCAATGCAAAAAGAAGTTTTAAAAACGGCCGTTTTTCGGGAGCAGTCATTTTAATGATGCATAAAGTAAAAAAAAAAAAAAGTCAAATATTCCTTTAAATATCGTACCTGGGGGGTGTCTAAAGTATGCCTGTGAAGTGCCACGTGTTTCCCGTGTTTAGAACTGTCCCTGCACAAAATGACATTTCTAAAGGAAAAAAAAGCCATTTAAAAATGCTTGTGGCTTTAATGTCATGTCTGGTCCCGGTAATATGGATGAAAATCTTTGAGAAAAATGGCATAGCTACCCCATCACCCCCACCCCAGCCCATTACCAGCCCCTTTGGGTCTTGTATGGATATTAAGGGGAACCCCGCACACAAAATAAAAAAGGCCCTATATACTCTGAACAGCCGTATACAGGCGGTGCATACATGACAGGGACTGTAGGTTTGTTCTTATGTAGAATCTGTTTGTAATTTTGAACAGGTACATTGTTTAAGTGTAGCTCCAGCCAAAAAATCTATTTTTAAGCTTTTTGGAAAACATAGGGAAGGGTTATCACCCCTGTAACATTTGTTTTGCTGTCTGTGCCCCAGAACATTTCACCTCACTTTCCGTCCCAATGACAAATGTTTTTGAAAAGTGGGGTTTTTATTGAAACAAGGATTGGTGATAAAGCATCAGTAGAGAGGAGACACCTTTTTCCCATATTAACTCTTACAGGAGAGAATTTCCCTTCCTAGGGGTAGATTTCCTCTCACTTCCTGTTGTCTCCTTCCGTTTGCAAGTAGGAGTCGTTTGTAAGTTGGATGTTTGAAAGTAGGGGCCTGCCCTATATACTCTGCTGAAATTTGCCCCTTACATGTTGGTGTTGCCACAACACTGTAAGCCCTCACAGTTACTCTTGGTGGGCGCATGAATGGGCCCTGCTGTGAATTATTAGATCAAGAATTGTAATTGCATGCCCCTGTTGAACAGGGGCTAAAAAATTGGACCTTTGGTGGTGGTGGTGCTGACACAACACTGTAAGCCCTCACAGTTACTCTTGGTGGGCGCATGAATGGGCCCTGCTGTGAATTATTAGATCAAGAATTGTAATTGCATGCCCCTGTTGAACAGGGGCTGAAAAATTGGGCCTTTGGTGGTGATGGTGGTGGTGTTGACACAACACTGTAAGCCCTCACAGTTACTCTTGGTGGGTGCATGAATGGGCCCTGCTGTGAATTTTTAGATCAAGAATTGTAATTACATGCCCCTGTTAAACAGGGGCAGAAAAATTGGGCCTTAGGCACTGGTGCCACAACACTGCAACCCCTCACATATACTGTACTTGGAGCACAGCAATGAGCCCTGTTGCAAAGTATTGCATCAAAAATTTTAATTACACGCCCCTGTTTAACAGGGGCTGAAAAATTGGGCCTTAGGCACTGGTGCTGGTGCCACGACACTGCAACCTCTCCCAGATACTCTAGTTGGAGTGCAGGAATGAGCCCTGCTGCAAAGCATTGCATAAAAAATTGTAATTACATACCCCTGTTAAACAGGGGCTGAAAAATTGGGCCTTAGGCACTGGTGGCGGCACCCAGAAATAAAAATGTTCTTCCAAGCTATCATCATCAATCGGATCATTGAGGAGGAGGAGGATAATCAGTCAATGTGACAGATCTCAGATACCCCAGCTGGGCACATCCGCCAGACCTGTGTCTCCTGTCCTCCAAACGCACCCGCAGCCTGCAGATTCGCCATAACCAGCCCTTAACCCCTCAATCACGAGACAATCCACACAGGTGTTGAGGGTTAAACATGCCGAGCATCAACTGTCTATTAAATACAAAACATACACTTTTACACACAGTTAGGGACACTCCCCTTAGCCTTGTCATAGAGGGGGGGGGTAGGGGACAAGGAAAAACCAATGGGAACTGAACATTGAAACAGAGACTACAGTTAAACATAAAGGGATTATGGTAAGCAGGCAGCCCTTCAATACACATCCCCTGCGGAGAGATGTCTGCAGTCCAGACCATTGTCTATGTGCCATGAACCAACACAATTAAGCACAGCAACAAGAGGAGGGGGGATGGGGAAGAAGGGATGTAGCATTACATTACATTATCTCAATGCCAGCTTGTCCAGACGTCTCTTAGTCTCTTATGGGCCATAGTCTGTGGGTAGGAGGCCCGCCCTCAGTCCCTTCCAAAACACACAGTGACAGTGGGTTCTGTCACATTTCTCCCCTTTTAAAAACAGACTAACCAGGTTCCTGACCCCCAACTGTTCTGGACCTGCGTTAGTCACAAACTTCCACCCCAGGCAACCAGGAAAAGGAAAAGTACGTCTCTGGCGCTGGGGAGCAAAATCGCACATACGGTCTCCCGTGAATAAAAACAGCCGCTGCAGAGTGGGAACAGCTGTCCGCACTCCCGTGATTCGGGACTGGGTTGAAAGTATTGGGGGTAGCTGAATAATCCTCTGCCCCGATGCCAGCACTTCAGCTTGTAGGGAACGTAGGCTGGCAGTGCTATGCAGTTGGGGAGGAAAAGGTACTTGCTTTTCTCCTGGAGTAGTTACCAGCCGCTGAGGAGGTATCTTGCAGGGACTATCTCCCGAACTCTCCATCTCTTTTTCTGATGCTGGGCAGAGGCCAACAGCGCTGTGCTCCGTAGCATGCAATTCTGCTAGGGGGACATATACAACGGTAGAGTTCAGCCGCTGGAGAGGGGGAAGGGTTTTCTCCCCTCCTGGTTCTGTGACCAGCTGCTGAGGCAACTTCTGACAGGGGCTGTCTCCCAAACCCTCCAAAGACATACTGAGGGCTGGGCAGGGGCCCGTGGCACTCTGCCATGCAGCCAGCGCTTCAGCTGGGGGGATAAACACTGGGGTAGTGTCCAAGTGCTGGGCAACCAGCTCACTGAGGTCATCCCTCGGACTCCCTGGATCCAACTCTGAGGGTGGGCAGAGGCCAGCGGCACTCTGCCCCGTAGCCAGCGCTTCTGCTGGGGGGATGAACACTGGGGTAGTGTCCAAGTGCTGGGGAAACAGCTCACTGAGGTCATCCCTCTGACTCCCTGGATCCAACTCTGAGGGTGGGCAGAGGCCAGCGGCACTCTGCCCTGCAGCCAGCGCTTCTGCTGGGGGGATGAACATTGGGGTACTGTCCAATTGCTGGGGAGGGATAATTGCTTCCTCCACTCCCATTGGGGATATCTGCTGTTGGGGAAACGGCTCACGAAGATCATCTCTCAGACTCTCCGGGTCCAACTCTTTTTCTGATGCTGGGCAGAGGCCAGCGGCACTCTGCCCTGTAGCCAGCGCTTCTGCTGGGGCATTGGATTCGATACTCTGGACTTGCTGCTGATCACCATTTACCAGCCTTCCAGCGCCCGTCTCAACTTCCCCTTCTGAGACCTTTATGCTTTTATCTTGTCTCGCTGCCTGGGAAACCTCTGGTGCATTCTGGCATTCTAGCACTCATAGTGCCCTCTGTATCATCGCCGCTTCTTCCATTGCGGTTAGGACGGCAAAACGTAGGGGCACTCCTGGCCCCATTTGCTCTGCATCTTCGCGACTGTCCGCTATTTCTCCAGGACAGTCCCAGGCAACGGGAGCCTGCTGATCACCGTCAAACAGCCGCTTGTAGGCAATCTCGAGCTCCCATTCCTGCTCAACCAGGAACTCCAATTCCTCCAGGCCACACGCCTCTTCGGGAAGGTCCAGCACCTCATCTCGGAAGTCCAGGATGTCTTCCAGCCGCCACTCTTCGTCGCTCCCAAAGTCTGGGTCTCCGTACATTTTATGATGGAGCAGCCCCACGCTGCCGTAGCCAATGCCTTCTGTCGGGCTGCCATCTGCTGTACTTGGCCACAGTTGAGCCGCAAACCACCGGAGGGCTCTGTAGCTGGCGTCCAGCCTCATCTCCTCCTGGACCAATCTTCCGAGCTCCATCTTACACTCATCTCGCGGTCGTTCCCTCAGGAACACCTCTCGCGCACGGTACTGCGTCCAGTACATGTCTGTGGAGGAGGGAAGGATCTTCCCCTGATGGTGCCGCTCGTGGCTTAGTGTCTCATGCTAGAGTTGCCGGCGGATCACATCCTCCCAGCCGAGCATGGTTTGCTCTGTCGCTGGTCCCCGATGTTGCTTCCGCATGCCTTGCAGCCTCCTCCCGAACTCCGCTCTCATGCTGGCCGGTCGCCGTATCGCTCCTCGGCGGCTGCCCGGATCTTGAATCCTGGTGGTGGTTTGGATGTCCCGGACTGCAGGAGACACCCCACTGCTGCCACCACTGTGACGGATCTCAGATACCCCAGCTGGGCACATCCGCCAGACCTGTGTCTCCTGTCCTCCAAACGCACCCGCAGCCTGCAGATTCGCCATAACCAGCCCTTAACCCCTCAATCACGAGACAATCCACACAGGTGTTGAGGGTTAAACATGCCGAGCATCAACTGTCTATTAAATACAAAACATACACTTTTACACACAGTTAGGGACACTCCCCTTAGCCTTGTCATAGAGGGGGGGGTAGGGGACAAGGAAAAACCAATGGGAACTGAACATTGAAACAGAGACTACAGTTAAACATAAAGGGATTATGGTAAGCAGGCAGCCCTTCAATACACATCCCCTGCGGAGAGATGTCTGCAGTCCAGACCATTGTCTATGTGCCATGAACCAACACAATTAAGCACAGCAACAAGAGGAGGGGGGATGGGGAAGAAGGGATGTAGCATTACATTACATTATCTCAATGCCAGCTTGTCCAGACGTCTCTTAGTCTCTTATGGGCCATAGTCTGTGGGTAGGAGGCCCGCCCTCAGTCCCTTCCAAAACACACAGTGACAGTGGGTTCTGTCACAGTCAACATAACAGGACAGTCACTCAGCATCAGCATCAGTCTTGAAGGGATGTGACATTTGAAAATAAATTAGTCTGTTATATCAGCTTCAGGTGTTTGGTAGCTGGTGGTGATCCAAGACTGGTTCATCTTTATGAAGGTCAGTCGATCAACCGAGTCGGTGGACAGGCGCACCCTGTGATCCGTGACAAATCCTCCAGCAGCACTGAATGTGCGTTCTGAAAGAACGCTGGATGCAGGACAGGCCAGTAGCTCAATTGCATACTGTGCAAGCTCTGGCCAGTGATCCATCCTCAAGACCCAGTAAGCCAGAGGATTTTCGGTGGGGAAGGTGTCCAAGTCTGACCTTGCCCCTAGGTATTCCTGCACCATGTATATCAGACGCTGGCGATGGTTGCTGGAACCGATCATACCTTGGGGCTGCGGACTAAAGAATTGTCTGAATGCATCGGTCAGACGGCCACCTTCCCCACCGCTCCTTCTTTGACTGACCGAAGCCTCAGCAACTCGTTGTCCAGGACCAGGAGTTTGTAACCTCCCAGTCTCTGGGAACGCGTTGCACAGACCTTTCTGCAAGGCCTCCCGGAGTTGTCTCATCCTCTGCTCCCTCTGCGACGGTAAGATAAGGTCCGCAATCTTACTCTTGTACCGTGTGTAACGGGTCCCCAAATATCAAGGGGATTAACGCCGTTTACGATGTTCCCTCTCCTAGGCACACATCCACTCGCTACCGATATCCACAGCTAAACGACCCTTTCCTATAGGACCCGACCCCTCTGGAAGAAGACGAGACGCACTCTGTCTCTTCTGTAGTAGGAATGAATTTATTATTGAGAAACATTGTAACTTTATACACAGTTCAAGGCACATGATTTAACATGAACAAGGGCCCAGCTCCACCCACACATCCCAAGACTCAACACCTCATCCTGACGTCTGCTAGGCTTCAAAAGATCCCAACACAATAGAATATACGATCTCCAATACACATCTTTTCACAAAGGGTTGGCAGCCAGTCTGTCTGGCACTTTACAATACACACAAGGACAGACTTAAATGAACAATAGAAATGCAAAACAACTTAATTCCTCACAGCAATGATACTTAACCCCCACATACATTATACATCCAATCTATATACAATGTATATACATCCTTGAATATGGCTATCACAGACCATATCGGGGGTTTCTTTTATTCACCCTGTGTCCAAAGTGACCCCACTGTCACACCGTGGATCAAGGAGAGTGGCCAGCCAGTAATGGTCCCTCTCCTTGATCCGAAGAATACGAGGATCCTTCCGCAGACTTTGCAGGATCAGGAAGGCCATGCAGCGTAGGTTAGCTGAGGCATTCGGTCCACAGTCCTCTGGGTCACTAAGGACGACATGATCCGCAGCCACCTCCTCCCAGCCACGTCCACGGGTTTGTTGGGACTGTAAATCATCCCTAAAAGACTGCTGCTGATGATGCTGAGTGCCAGGCTCCACCTCCATGCTGACACAATCCTCCTCCTCCTCCTCCTCTTCCTGTGCGATGGGTGGGACAAAAGGAACACTGTCTGGGTAAAGTGGGCCTTGAGAGGCAAGGAAGTCCTCCTCTTCCTGCCTCTGTTCTGCCTCAAGTGCTCTGTCCATTATTCCACGCAGCGTATGTTCCAACAGGTGGACAAGAGGTACAGTGTCACTGATGCATGCACTGTCACTGCTCACCATCCTCATGGCCTACTCAAATGGTGCCAGGACAGTGCATGCATCCCTGATCATGCCCCACTGGCGTGGTGAAAAAAACCTGAGCTCCCCTGACCCTGTACTGGTGCCATAGTCGCACAGGTACTCATTGATGGCCCTCTGCTGCGTGTGCAGCCGCTGCAGCATGGCCAACGTTGAGTTCCACCTGGTGGGCATGTCACATATAAGGCGGTTCTTGGGCAGGTTCAACTCCTTTTGCAGCTCAGCCAGGCAAGCACTGGCATTATAAGATCTGCGGAAATGCACACAGACTTTCCTGACCTGCCTCAGGACATCCTGTAAGCCCGGGTACCTGCCCAAGAACCACTGCACCACCAGGTTAAGGACGTGAGCCACACAGGGCACATGGGTCAGTTGTCCCTGTCGGAGGGTGGAGAGGAGGTTGGTGCCATTGTCGCAAACCACCATTCCTGGCTTAAGCTGGCGTGGCATCAACCACCTCTCGGCCTGCCCCTGCAGAGCAGACAGAACCTCTGCCCCAGTGTGGCTCCTGTCCCCCAAACACACCAGCGCAAGCACGGCATGGCATCTTTTTGCCTGCGTACTTGCGTAGCCCCTTGAACACCTACGGAGCACCGCTGGTTCCGAGGACAAAGCACAGGAAGAGGCCGTGGAGGAAGAAGAAGAGGAGGGGGTGGAGGAGAGAGGTGTGTCACAACCAGTAGTAGCATTTTGGAGGCGTGGCGGCGGAACAACCTCCAACACTACTGCACCTTGTCCTGCATCCTTCCCAGCTGCCAAAAGAGTGACCCAATGGGCCGTGAAAGAAAGGTAACGTCCCTGTCCATGCCTGCTGGATAGGGATGAGCTTCGTGTTCGAGTCGAACATACGTTCGACTCGAACATCGGCTGTTCGATCGTTCGACGAAGATCGAACGATTTGGGCCGTTCGCGCCAAATTCGAGTGACGCGAACGGCCCACAATGCACTACGCCATCGCAGTGTCATCCAGGCGCTGTGATTGGCCAAGCATGCACTGTGACCCCGCATGCTTGGCCAATCACAGCGCCGGCAGCGAGGAGAGCAATGATTGGCCACAGGCAGGATGCCTGTGGCCAATTATTGCTGAGGGTGTTTAGTACACGCCCCACACTATAAAAGGCCGCCAGCACGGCGGCCTAGTGTAGTGTGTTCCGGAGCAGGGATAGAGCAGCATAGGCAGGGACAGTGACTGTTATTTCTTTCTTGCTTAACCTGGATTCCTTTAGTTTAGGGAAAGAGAAGGATAGGTAGGGAGAGTGTCAGTGTGTTTTGTGCTTGTGCTATAGTGTGCTTAAAAAAAACATTTATTCTAGGGACAGAAAACTGTAGGTAGGGACAGTGTCAGTTTCTTTCACTCTGCAAGTCCTTGTTTCCAGGGACCTGGAAGGACAGTGAGTGAATTGTCCTTGTGCTATATTGTGCTTAAAAAAACATTTATTCTAGGGACAGAAAACTGTAGGTAGGGAGAGTGTCAGTTTCTTTCACTCTGCAAGTCCTTGTTTCCAGGGACCTGTAAGGACAGTGAGTGAATTGTCCTTGTGCTATATTGTGATTAAAAAAAACATTTTTTCTAGGGACAGAAAACTGTAGGTAGGGAGAGTGTCAGTTTCTTTCACTCTGCAAGTCCTTGTTTCCAGGGACCTGTAAGGACAGTGAGTGAATTGTGCTTGTGCTATATTGTGATTAAAAAAAACATTTTTTCTAGGGACAGAAAACTGTAGGTAGGGAGAGTGTTTTTTTTCTTTCACTCTGCAAGTCCTTGTTTCCAGGGACCTGGAAGGACAGTGAGTGAATTCTCCTTGTGCTATATTGTGCTTAAAAAAAACATTTATTCTAGGGACAGAAAACTGTAGGTAGGGAGAGTGTCAGTTTATTTCACTCTGCAAGTCCTTGTTTCCAGGGACCTGTAAGGACAGTGAGTGAATTGTCCTTGTGCTATATTGTGATTAAAAAAAACATTTTTTCTAGGGACAGAAAACTGTAGGTAGGGAGAGTGTTTTTTTTCTTTCACTCTGCAAGTCCTTGTTTCCAGGGACCTGTAAGGACAGTGAGTGAATTGTCCTTGTGCTATATTGTGCTTAAAAAAAACATTTATTCTAGGGACAGAAAACTGTAGGTAGGGAGAGTGTCAGTTTATTTCACTCTGCAAGTCCTTGTTTCCAGGGACCTGGAAGGACAGTGAGTGAATTGTCCTTGTGCTATATTGTGCTTAAAAAAAAACATTTTTTCTAGGGACAGAAAACTGTAGGTAGGGAGAGTGTTTATTTTCTTTCACTCTGCAAGTCCTTGTTTCCAGGGACCTCTAAGGACAGTGAGTGAATTGTCCTTGTGCTATATTGTGCTTAAAAAAAACATTTATTCTAGGGACAGAAAACTGTAGGTAGGGAGAGTGTCAGTTTATTTCACTCTGCAAGTCCTTGTTTCCAGGGACCTGGAAGGACAGTGAGTGAATTGTCCTTGTGCTATATTGTGATTAAAAAAAACATTTTTTCTAGGGACAGAAAACTGTAGGTAGGGAGAGTGTTTTTTTTCTTTCACTCTGCAAGTCCTTGTTTCCAGGGACCTGTAAGGACAGTGAGTGAATTGTCCTTGTGCTATATTGTGCTTAAAAAAAACATTTATTCTAGGGACAGAAAACTGTAGGTAGGGAGAGTGTCAGTTTATTTCACTCTGCAAGTCCTTGTTTCCAGGGACCTGGAAGGACAGTGAGTGAATTGTCCTTGTGCTATATTGTGATTAAAAAAAACATTTTTTCTAGGGACAGAAAACTGTAGGTAGGGAGAGTGTTTTTTTTCTTTCACTCTGCAAGTCCTTGTTTCCAGGGACCTGGAAGGACAGTGAGTGAATTCTCCTTGTGCTATATTGTGCTTAAAAAAAACATTTATTCTAGGGACAGAAAACTGTAGGTAGGGAGAGTGTCAGTTTATTTCACTCTGCAAGTCCTTGTTTCCAGGGACCTGTAAGGACAGTGAGTGAATTGTCCTTGTGCTATATTGTGATTAAAAAAAAATTTTTTCTAGGGACAGAAAACTGTAGGTAGGGAGAGTGTTTTTTTTCTTTCACTCTGCAAGTCCTTGTTTCCAGGGACCTGTAAGGACAGTGAGTGAATTGTCCTTGTGCTATATTGTGCTTAAAAAAAATATTTATTCTAGGGACAGAAAACTGTAGGTAGGGAGAGTGTCAGTTTATTTCACTCTGCAAGTCCTTGTTTCCAGGGACCTGTAAGGACAGTGAGTGAATTGTCCTTGTGCTATATTGTGATTAAAAAAAACATTTTTTCTAGGGACAGAAAACTGTAGGTAGGGAGAGTGTTTTTTTTCTTTCACTCTGCAAGTCCTTGTTTCCAGGGACCTGTAAGGACAGTGAGTGAATTGTCCTTGTGCTATATTGTGCTTAAAAAAAACATTTATTCTAGGGACAGAAAACTGTAGGTAGGGAGAGTGTCAGTTTATTTCACTCTGCAAGTCCTTGTTTCCAGGGACCTGTAAGGACAGTGAGTGAATTGTCCTTGTGCTATATTGTGATTAAAAAAAAACATTTTTTCTAGGGACAGAAAACTGTAGGTAGGGAGAGTGTCAGTTTCTTTCACTCTGCAAGTCCTTGTTTCCAGGGACCTGTAAGGACAGTGAGTGAATTGTCCTTGTGCTATATTGTGATTAAAAAAAACATTTTTTCTAGGGACAGAAAACTGTAGGTAGGGAGAGTGTTTTTTTTCTTTCACTCTGCAAGTCCTTGTTTCCAGGGACCTGGAAGGACAGTGAGTGAATTCTCCTTGTGCTATATTGTGCTTAAAAAAAACATTTATTCTAGGGACAGAAAACTGTAGGTAGGGAGAGTGTCAGTTTATTTCACTCTGCAAGTCCTTGTTTCCAGGGACCTGTAAGGACAGTGAGTGAATTGTCCTTGTGCTATATTGTGATTAAAAAAAACATTTTTTCTAGGGACAGAAAACTGTAGGTAGGGAGAGTGTTTTTTTTCTTTCACTCTGCAAGTCCTTGTTTCCAGGGACCTGTAAGGACAGTGAGTGAATTGTCCTTGTGCTATATTGTGCTTAAAAAAAACATTTATTCTAGGGACAGAAAACTGTAGGTAGGGAGAGTGTCAGTTTATTTCACTCTGCAAGTCCTTGTTTCCAGGGACCTGGAAGGACAGTGAGTGAATTGTCCTTGTGCTATATTGTGCTTAAAAAAAAACATTTTTTCTAGGGACAGAAAACTGTAGGTAGGGAGAGTGTTTATTTTCTTTCACTCTGCAAGTCCTTGTTTCCAGGGACCTCTAAGGACAGTGAGTGAATTGTCCTTGTGCTATATTGTGCTTAAAAAAAACATTTATTCTAGGGACAGAAAACTGTAGGTAGGGAGAGTGTCAGTTTATTTCACTCTGCAAGTCCTTGTTTCCAGGGACCTGGAAGGACAGTGAGTGAATTGTCCTTGTGCTATATTGTGATTAAAAAAAACATTTTTTCTAGGGACAGAAAACTGTAGGTAGGGAGAGTGTTTTTTTTCTTTCACTCTGCAAGTCCTTGTTTCCAGGGACCTGTAAGGACAGTGAGTGAATTGTCCTTGTGCTATATTGTGCTTAAAAAAAACATTTATTCTAGGGACAGAAAACTGTAGGTAGGGAGAGTGTCAGTTTATTTCACTCTGCAAGTCCTTGTTTCCAGGGACCTGGAAGGACAGTGAGTGAATTGTCCTTGTGCTATATTGTGATTAAAAAAAACATTTTTTCTAGGGACAGAAAACTGTAGGTAGGGAGAGTGTTTTTTTTCTTTCACTCTGCAAGTCCTTGTTTCCAGGGACCTGGAAGGACAGTGAGTGAATTCTCCTTGTGCTATATTGTGCTTAAAAAAAACATTTATTCTAGGGACAGAAAACTGTAGGTAGGGAGAGTGTCAGTTTATTTCACTCTGCAAGTCCTTGTTTCCAGGGACCTGTAAGGACAGTGAGTGAATTGTCCTTGTGCTATATTGTGATTAAAAAAAACATTTTTTCTAGGGACAGAAAACTGTAGGTAGGGAGAGTGTTTTTTTTCTTTCACTCTGCAAGTCCTTGTTTCCAGGGACCTGTAAGGACAGTGAGTGAATTGTCCTTGTGCTATATTGTGCTTAAAAAAAATATTTATTCTAGGGACAGAAAACTGTAGGTAGGGAGAGTGTCAGTTTATTTCACTCTGCAAGTCCTTGTTTCCAGGGACCTGTAAGGACAGTGAGTGAATTGTCCTTGTGCTATATTGTGATTAAAAAAAACATTTTTTCTAGGGACAGAAAACTGTAGGTAGGGAGAGTGTTTTTTTTCTTTCACTCTGCAAGTCCTTGTTTCCAGGGACCTGTAAGGACAGTGAGTGAATTGTCCTTGTGCTATATTGTGCTTAAAAAAAACATTTATTCTAGGGACAGAAAACTGTAGGTAGGGAGAGTGTCAGTTTATTTCACTCTGCAAGTCCTTGTTTCCAGGGACCTGTAAGGACAGTGAGTGAATTGTCCTTGTGCTATATTGTGATTAAAAAAAAACATTTTTTCTAGGGACAGAAAACTGTAGGTAGGGAGAGTGTTTTTTTTCTTTCACTCTGCAAGTCCTTGTTTCCAGGGACCTGTAAGGACAGTGAGTGAATTGTCCTTGTGCTATATTGTGATTAAAAAAAACATTTTTTCTAGGGACAGAAAACTGTAGGTAGGGAGAGTGTCAGTTTCTTTCACTCTGCAAGTCCTTGTTTCCAGGGACCTGTAAGGACAGTGAGTGAATTGTCCTTGTGCTATATTGTGATTAAAAAAAACATTTTTTCTAGGGACAGAAAACTGTAGGTAGGGAGAGTGTTTTTTTTCTTTCACTCTGCAAGTCCTTGTTTCCAGGGACCTGTAAGGACAGTGAGTGAATTGTCCTTGTGCTATATTGTGCTTAAAAAAAACATTTATTCTAGGGACAGAAAATTGTAGGTAGGGAGAGTGTCAGTTTATTTCACTCTGCAAGTCCTTGTTTCCAGGGACCTGTAAGGACAGTGAGTGAATTGTCCTTGTGCTATATTGTGATTAAAAAAAACATTTTTTCTAGGGACAGAAAACTGTAGGTAGGGAGAGTGTTTTTTTTCTTTCACTCTGCAAGTCCTTGTTTCCAGGGACCTGTAAGGACAGTGAGTGAATTGTCCTTGTGCTATATTGTGATTAAAAAAAACATTTTTTCTAGGGACAGAAAACTGTAGGTAGGGAGAGTGTCAGTTTCTTTCACTCTGCAAGTCCTTGTTTCCAGGGACCTGTAAGGACAGTGAGTGAATTGTCCTTGTGCTATATTGTGATTAAAAAAAACATTTTTTCTAGGGACAGAAAACTGTAGGTAGGGAGAGTGTTTTTTTTCTTTCACTCTGCAAGTCCTTGTTTCCAGGGACCTGTAAGGACAGTGAGTGAATTGTCCTTGTGCTATATTGTGCTTAAAAAAAACATTTATTCTAGGGACAGAAAACTGTAGGTAGGGAGAGTGTCAGTTTATTTCACTCTGCAAGTCCTTGTTTCCAGGGACCTGGAAGGACAGTGAGTGAATTGTCCTTGTGCTATATTGTGCTTAAAAAAAACATTTTTTCTAGGGACAGAAAACTGTAGGTAGGGAGAGTGTTTATTTTCTTTCACTCTGCAAGTCCTTGTTTCCAGGGACCTCTAAGGACAGTGAGTGAATTGTCCTTGTGCTATATTGTGCTTAAAAAAAACATTTATTCTAGGGACAGAAAACTGTAGGTAGGGAGAGTGTCAGTTTATTTCACTCTGCAAGTCCTTGTTTCCAGGGACCTGGAAGGACAGTGAGTGAATTGTCCTTGTGCTATATTGTGATTAAAAAAAACATTTTTTCTAGGGACAGAAAACTGTAGGTAGGGAGAGTGTTTTTTTTCTTTCACTCTGCAAGTCCTTGTTTCCAGGGACCTGTAAGGACAGTGAGTGAATTGTCCTTGTGCTATATTGTGCTTAAAAAAAACATTTATTCTAGGGACAGAAAACTGTAGGTAGGGAGAGTGTCAGTTTATTTCACTCTGCAAGTCCTTGTTTCCAGGGACCTGGAAGGACAGTGAGTGAATTGTCCTTGTGCTATATTGTGATTAAAAAAAACATTTTTTCTAGGGACAGAAAACTGTAGGTAGGGAGAGTGTGTTTTTTCTTTCACTCTGCAAGTCCTTGTTTCCAGGGACCTGGAAGGACAGTGAGTGAATTCTCCTTGTGCTATATTGTGCTTAAAAAAAACATTTATTCTAGGGACAGAAAACTGTAGGTAGGGAGAGTGTCAGTTTATTTCACTCTGCAAGTCCTTGTTTCCAGGGACCTGTAAGGACAGTGAGTGAATTGTCCTTGTGCTATATTGTGATTAAAAAAAACATTTTTTCTAGGGACAGAAAACTGTAGGTAGGGAGAGTGTTTTTTTTCTTTCACTCTGCAAGTCCTTGTTTCCAGGGACCTGGAAGGACAGTGAGTGAATTCTCCTTGTGCTATATTGTGCTTAAAAAAAACATTTATTCTAGGGACAGAAAACTGTAGGTAGGGAGAGTGTCAGTTTATTTCACTCTGCAAGTCCTTGTTTCCAGGGACCTGGAAGGACAGTGAGTGAATTGTCCTTGTGCTATATTGTGATTAAAAAAAACATTTTTTCTAGGGACAGAAAACTGTAGGTAGGGAGAGTGTTTTTTTTCTTTCACTCTGCAAGTCCTTGTTTCCAGGGACCTGTAAGGACAGTGAGTGAATTGTCCTTGTGCTATATTGTGCTTAAAAAAAACATTTATTCTAGGGACAGAAAACTGTAGGTAGGGAGAGTGTCAGTTTATTTCACTCTGCAAGTCCTTGTTTCCAGGGACCTGTAAGGACAGTGAGTGAATTCTCCTTGTGCTATATTGTGCTTAAAAAAAACATTTATTCTAGGGACAGAAAACTGTAGGTAGGGAGAGTGTCAGTTTATTTCACTCTGCAAGTCCTTGTTTCCAGGGACCTGTAAGGACAGTGAGTGAATTGTCCTTGTGCTATATTGTGATTAAAAAAAACATTTTTTCTAGGGACAGAAAACTGTAGGTAGGGAGAGTGTTTTTTTTCTTTCACTCTGCAAGTCCTTGTTTCCAGGGAGCTGTAAGGACAGTGAGTGAATTGTCCTTGTGCTATATTGTGCTTAAAAAAAACATTTATTCTAGGGACAGAAAACTGTAGGTAGGGAGAGTGTCAGTTTATTTCACTCTGCAAGTCCTTGTTTCCAGGGACCTGGAAGGACAGTGAGTGAATTGTCCTTGTGCTATATTGTGATTAAAAAAAACATTTTTTCTAGGGACAGAAAACTGTAGGTAGGGAGAGTGTTTTTTTTCTTTCACTCTGCAAGTCCTTGTTTCCAGGGACCTGTAAGGACAGTGAGTGAATTGTCCTTGTGCTATATTGTGCTTAAAAAAAACATTTATTCTAGGGACAGAAAACTGTAGGTAGGGAGAGTGTCAGTTTATTTCACTCTGCAAGTCCTTGTTTCCAGGGACCTGTAAGGACAGTGAGTGAATTGTCCTTGTGCTATATTGTGCTTAAAAAAAACATTTATTCTAGGGACAGAAAACTGTAGGTAGGGAGAGTGTTTTTTTTCTTTCACTCTGCAAGTCCTTGTTTCCAGGGACCTGGAAGGACAGTGAGTGAATTGTCCTTGTGCTATATTGTGCTTAAAAAAAATATTTTTTCTAGGGACAGAAAACTGTAGGTAGGGAGAGTGTCAGTTTCTTTCACTGTGAAAGTCCTTGTTTCAAGGGACAGAGAAGGACACCTGAAGGTAGCCCTTATTGCTTTTTTCCCATCTCCCTGCAGGCCATCTATTAGAATGTCTGGAAGGCAAACAAGGAGAGGCAGACAGTCAGGAGGCAATAAAAGAGGGCAAGCAGGCTCTGTGTCTGGGGGCAACAGTGCTGGTTGTGGACGCGGTGCATTTTCATCAGCACATGGCCATGGGACACGCTTGTCCTTCTTTTCGGCAGCTGGACATGTTGAGCCACATCATGCCGAAGACTTGGTAGAGTGGATGACCAAGCCCTCCTCCTCCTCCTCATCCTCTCTCACCCAGGCTCAGGGTACTGGAAAAGCAGCTGCCAAAGCGTCGTCTTCCCTGGTATCAATGTCAGACAAATCATCAGTCACTCCTTCCCTAGACCCACCATGTCCTCCTCCTGAGGAGTCCCCCGAACTGTTTCAGCACAGTGTTGGGTACATGCTCCAGGAGGATGCCCAGCGTTTCGAAGGGTCTGATGATGAAACCCAGCTAGAGGAAGGCAGTAGCGTGAGAGCAGACAGAGGGGATGCTCAAGAAGGACACCAATCTGGCAGTCATGTTCCAGCAGCTGCAGCATACTGCCAGATTGGCTCCAGTGATGAGGAGGGAGGGGATGATGAGGTCACTGACTCCACGTGGGTGCCTAATAGGAGAGAGGAGGAGGAGGAGGATGAGGAGGAGGCACATCTCCAACGAGGCAGGATGCCCTTTGGTGGCCAGCGTAAGGGCAGTACACCGACGGAATCACACCGCAGAGCTCCGCCTGTGCAGGGCGCTGCCTCTGCCCGTCATTCAAAAAGTTCTTTGGTGTGGGCCTTTTTTGAGGCTAGTGCATCAGATCGCACAGCTGCTGTTTGCAACATATGTCTCAAGCGTATATCGCGTGGCCAAAACATCAGCCGCTTGGGTACCACATGCCTGACCAGACATATGTTGACCTGCCATGCAGCTCGTTGGCAAGCCTACCTCAAAGACCCACACCAAAGAACAAAGCGGACCTCTCCTTGCACCGCATCAGCTGGGATCTCCAACCCCACTATAACTTCAGTCCTCTCTGAAACATGCACTGAGAGGAATGAAGGTGTAGAATTAGGTGTGTCACAGCCAAGTACTTGCGCCCACTCTGCTAGCAGTACACCGACGTCCGATTCTAGCAGGCAAATTTCCCTGCCCCAGCTGCTGGACCGTCGAAAGAAGTTCACTCCCAGCCATCCACATGCCCAGCGGTTGAATGCTAGCTTGGCTAAATTGCTAGCGCTTCAACTGCTGCCTTTTCAGTTGGTAGACTCGGCCCCCTTCCGTGAGTTTGTGCAATGTGCGGTTCCTCAGTGGCAGGTTCCCAAACGCCACTTTTTCTCACGGAAGGCTATTCCGGCTCTCTACCGGCATGTGGAAGGCAATGTCTTGGCCTCGCTGGACAGGGCGGTCAGCGGTAAGGTGCATATTACCGCTGACTCATGGTCCAGCAGGCATGGACAGGGACGTTACCTTTCTTTCACGGCCCATTGGGTCACTCTTTTGGCAGCTGGGAAGGATTCAGGACAAGGTGCAGTAGTGTTGGAGGTTGTCCCACCGCCACGCCTCCAAAATGCTACTACTGGTTGTGACACACCTCTCTCCTCCACCCCCTCCTCTTCTTCTTCCTCCATGGCCTCTTCCTGTGGTTTGTCCTATGAACCAGCGGTGCTCCGTAGCCGTTCACGGGGCTACGCAAGTACGCAGGCAAAAAGATGCCATGCCGTGCTTGCGCTGGTGTGTTTGGGGGACAGAAGCCACACTGGGGCAGAGGTCCTGTCTGCTCTGCAGGGCCAGGCCGAGAGGTGGTTGACGCCACGCCAGCTTAAGCCAGGAATGGTGGTTTGCGACAATGGCACCAACCTCCTCTCCGCCCTCCGACAGGGACAACTGACCCATGTGCCCTGTGTGGCTCACGTCCTTAACCTGGTGGTGCAGCGCTTCTTGGGCAGGTACCCGGGCTTACAGGATGTCCTGAGGCAGGCCAGGAAAGTCTGTGTGCATTTCCGCAGATCTTATAATGCCAGTGCTCGCCTGGCTGAGCTGCAAAAGGAGTTGAACCTGCCCAAGAACCGCCTTATATGTGACATGCCCACCAGGTGGAACTCAACGTTGGCCATGCTGCAGCGGCTGCACACGCAGCAGAGGGCCATCAATGAGTACCTGTGCGACTACGGCACCAGGACAGGGTCAGGGGAGCTTGGTTTTTTTTCTCCACGCCAGTGGGGCATGATCAGGGATGCATGCACTGTCCTGGCACCATTTGAGGAGGCCACGAGGATGGTGAGCAGTGACAGTGCATGCATCAGTGACACTGTACCTCTTGTCCACCTGTTGGAGCACACGCTGCGTGGAATAATGGACAGGGCACTTGAGGCAGAACAGAGGCAGGAAGAGGAGGACTTCCTTGCCTCTCAAGGCCCCCTTTACCCAGACAGTGTTCCTTCTGTCCCACCCATCGCACAGGAAGAGGAGGAGGAGGAGGAGGAGGAGGAGGAGGATTGTGTCAGCATGGAGGTGGAGGCTGGCACTCAGCATCATCAGCAGCAGTCTTTTAGGGATGATTTACAGTCCCAAGAAACCAGTGGACTTGTACGTGGCTGGGAGGAGGTGGCTGCGGATCATGTCGTCCTTAGTGACCCAGAGGACTCCGGAGCGAATGCCTCAGCAAACCTACGCTGCATGGCCTCCCTGATCCTGCAAAGTCTGCGGAAGGATCCTCGTATTCTTCGGATCAAGGAGAGGGACCATTACTGGCTGGCCACTCTCCTTGATCCACGGTACAAGGGTAAGGTTGCGGACCTTATGTTACCGTCGCAGAGGGAGCAGAGGATGAGACAACTCCGGGAGGCCTTGCAGAAAGGTCTGTGCAACGCGTTCCCAGAGACTGGGAGGTTGCAAACTCCTGGTCCTGGACAACGAGTTGCTGAGGCTTCGGCCAGTCAAAGAAGGAGCGGTGGGGAAGGTGGCCGTCTGACCGATGCGTTCAGACAATTCTTTAGTCCGCAGCCCCAAAGTATGATCGGTTCCAGCAACCATCGCCAGCGTCTGATAAACATGGTGCAGGAATATCTAGGGGCAAGGTCAGACTTGGACACCTTCCCCACCGAAAATCCTCTGGCTTACTGGGTCTTGAGGATGGATCACTGGCCAGAGCTTGCACAGTATGCAATTGAGCTACTGGCCTGTCCTGCATCCAGCGTTCTTTCGGAACGCACATTCAGTGCTGCTGGAGGATTTGTCACGGATCACAGGGTGCGCCTGTCCACCGACTCGGTTGATCGACTGACTTTCATCAAGATGAACCAGTCTTGGATCACCACCAGCTACCACACACCTGATGCTGATATAACAGACTAATTGATTTTAACATGTCACATCCCTTCAAGACTGATGCTGATGCTGAGTGCCTGTGCTGTTATGTTGACTGGCTATCCTCCTCCTCCGAGTCCTCAATGATACGATTGATGATGATAGCTTGTAAGATCATTTTTGTTTATGGGTGCCGCCACCAGTGCCTAACGCCCAATTTTTCAGCCCCTGTTTAACAGGGGCGTGTAATTACAATTTTTGAAGCAATACTTTGCAACAGGGCTCATTGCTGTGCTCCAAGTACAGTATCTGTGAGGAGTTGCAGTGTTGTGCCACCAGTGCCTAAGGCCCAATTTTTCAGCCCCTGTTTAACAGGGGCGTGTCATTACAATTTTTGAAGCAATACTTTGCAACAGGGCTCATTGCTGTGCTCCAAGTACAGTATCTGTGAGGAGTTGCAGTGTTGTGCCACCAGTGCCTAAGGCCCAATTTTTCAGCCCCTGTTTAACAGGGGCGTGTCATTACAATTTTTGAAGCAATACTTTGCAACAGGGCTCATTGCTGTGCTCCAAGTACAGTATCTGTGAGGGGTTGCAGTGTTGTGCCACCAGTGCCTAAGGCCCAATTTTTCAGCCCCTGTTCAACAGGGGCATGTAATTACAATTCTTGATCTAATAATTCACAGCAGGGCCCATTGCTGCACCCACCAAGAGTAACTGTCAGGGCTTACAGTGTTGTGGCACCAGCACCACCATCAAAGGCCCAATTTTTACTACCACTGTTCAACAATTATATGTAATTAAAATTCCTGATATAATAGTTGACAGCAGGGCGTTCCAGCACCAACCAAGAGTAACTGTGAGTGCTTACAGTGTTGTGCCAACACCAACAACTAAGGGGCCTATTTCTGCAGAGTATATACGGCAGGTCCCTACTTTCAAACATCCAACTTACAAACGACTCCTACTTGCAAACGCAAGAAGACAACAGGAAGTGAGAGGAAATCTACCACTAGGAAGGAAAATTCTCTCCTGTAAGAATAAATATGGAAGAAAGGTGTCTCCTCTGTACTGATGCTTTATCAGCAATCCTTGTTTCAAGAAAAAGACCACATTTCAAAAAGAGTTGTCATTGGGACGGAAAGTGAGGTGAAATGTTCTGAACAGGGGCACAGACAGCAAAACAAATGTTACAGGGGTGATAACCCTTACCTATGTTTTCCAAAAAGTTTAAAAATAGATTTTTGGTCTGGAGCTACACTTCAACAATGTACCTGTTCAAAATTACAAACAGACTCTACATAAGAACAAACCTACAGTCCCTGTCTTGTATGCACCGCCTGTATAGGGCTGTTCAGAGTATATAGGGCCTTTTTTATTTTATGTGCGGGGTTCCCCTTAATATCCATACAAGACCCAAAGGGGCTGGTAATGGGCTGGGGTAGGGGGGGGGTCATGGGGTAGCTATGCCATTTTTCTTAAAGAATTTCATCCATATTACCGGGACCAGACATTACATTAAAGCCGCAAGCAGTTTTAAATGGCTTTTTTTTCCTTTAGAAGTGTCATTTTGTGCAGGGACAGTTCTAAACACGGGAAACATGTGGCACTTCACAGGCATACTTTAGACACCCCCCAGGTACGATATTTAAAGGAATATTTGACTTTTTTTTTTTCACTTTATGCATCATTAAAATGACTGCTCCCGAAAAACGACCGTTTTTAAAACTTCTTTTTGCATTGATACATGTCCCCTGGTGCAGAACCCGGGTTCCCAAACCCTTTTTAGGACAATAACATGCATAATAGTTGTTATAATTAGCACTTTAGAATTCGAACGTTCGCATCCATTGTATTTAATAGGGTTCTAATGTTCGTTCGAACTTTCGGTCCGTTCGCGGGTTCTGGTGCGAACCGAACCCGGGGGTGTTCGGCTCATCACTACTGCTGGACCATGAGTCAGCGGTAATATGCACCTTACCGCTGACCGCCCTGTCCAGCGAGGCCAAGACATTGCCTTCCACATGCCGGTAGAGAGCCGGAATCGCCTTCCGTGAGAAAAAGTGGCGTTTGGGAACCTGCCACTGAGGAACCGCACATTGCACAAACTCACGGAAGGGGGCCGAGTCTACCAACTGAAAAGGCAGCAGTTGAAGCGCTAGCAATTTAGCCAAGCTAGCATTCAACCGCTGGGCATGTGGATGGCTGGGAGTGAACTTCTTTCGACGGTCCAGCAGCTGGGGCAGGGAAATTTGCCTGCTAGAATCGGACGTCGGTGTACTGCTAGCAGAGTGCCCGCAAGTACTTGGCTGTGACACACCTAATTCTACACCTTCATTCCTCTCAGTGCAGGTTTCAGAGAGGACTGAAGGTATAGTGGGGTTGGACATCCCAGCTGATGCGGTGCAAAGAGAGGTCTGCTTTGTTCTTTGGTGTGGGTCTTTAAGGTAGGCTTGCCAACGAGCTGCATGGCAGGTCAACATATGTCTGGTCAAGCATGTGGTGCCCAAGCGGCTGATGTTTTGGCCACGCGATATACGCTTGAGACATATGTTGCAAACAGCAGCTGTGCGATCTGATGCACTCGACTCAAAAAAGGCCCACACCAAAGAACTTTTTGAATAACGGGCAGAGGCAGCGCCCTGCACAGGCGGAGCTCTGCAGTGTGATTCCGTTGGTGTGCTGCCCTTGCGCTGGCCCCCCGAGGGCATCCTGCCTCGTTGGAGATGTGCCTCCTCCTCCTCTCTCCTATTAGGCACCCACATGGAGTCAGTGACCTCATCATCCCCTCCCTCCTCATCACTGGAGCCAATCTGGCAGTATGCTGCAGCTGCTGGAACATGACTGCCAGATTGGTGTCCTTCTTGAGCATCCCCTCTCTCTGCTCTCACGCTACTGCCTTCCTCTAGCTGGGTATCATCATCAGACCCTTCGAAACGCTGGGCATCCTCCTGGAGCATGTACTCAACACTGTGCTCAAACAGTTCGGGGGACTCCTCAGGAGGACATGGTGGGTCTAGGGAAGGAGTGACTGATGATGACATTGATACCAGGGATGAGGACGCTTTGGCAGCTGCTTTGCCAGTACCCTGAGCCTGGGTGAGATAGGATGAGGGGGATGAGGAGGGCTTAGTCATCCTCTCTACCAAGTCTTCGGCATGATGCGGCTCAACACGTCCAGCTGCCGAAAAGAAGGACAAGCGTGTCCCATGGCCACGTGCTGATGGCGATGCACCGCATCCACGACCAGCACTGTTGTCTCTAGACACAGAGCCTGCTTTCCCTCTTTTATTGGCTCCTGACTGTCTGCCTCTCCTTGTTTGCCTTCCAGACATTCTAATGGCCTGCAGGGAGATGGGAAAACCAGCAATAAGGCCTAGCTTCAGGAGTATATTTTGCAGGAATCACACTACGCCTGCTGTAAGTGCTGCAAATGCCTGTTGGTGTAACACACTAGGAAAACACAGCAATACGGCCTAGCTTCAGGAGTATATTTTGCAGGAATCACACTACGCCTGCTGTAAGTGCTGCAAATGCCTGTTGGTGTAACACACTAGGAAAACACAGCAATACGGCCTAGCTACAGGAGTATATTTTGCAGGAATCACACTACGCCTGCTGTAAGTGCTGCAAATGCCTGGTAGTGTAACACACCAGGAAAACACAGCAATACGGGCTAGCTTCAGGTGTATAATGTGCAGGAGGCACACTACGTCCGCTGTAAGTGCTGCAAATGCCTGGTAGTGTAACACACCAGGAAAACACAGCAATACGGGCTAGCTTCAGGTGTATAATGTGCAGGAGGCACACTACGTCCGCTGTAAGTGCTGCAAATGCCTGGTAGTGTAACACACCAGGAAAACACAGCAATACGGGCTAGCTTCAGGTGTTTAATGTGCAGGAGGCACACTACGTCCGCTGTAAGTGCTGCAAATGCCTGGTAGTGTAACACACCAGGAAAACACAGCAATACGGGCTAGCTTCAGGTGTTTAATGTGCAGGAGGCACACTACGTCCGCTGTAAGTGCTGCAAATGCCTGGTAGTGTAACACACCAGGAAAACACAGCAATACGGGCTAGCTTCAGGTGTATAATGTGCAGGAGGCACACTACGTCCGCTGTAAGTGCTGCAAATGCCTGGTAGTGTAACACACCAGGAAAACACAGCAATACGGGCTAGCTTCAGGTGTATAATGTGCAGGAGGCTTAGCAACAATGACACTGACACTGTCCCCTGCCTATCCTTCTCTCTCCCTGCACACAAGGTTTAGCAAAGAATATGACACTGACACTCTCCCTGCCTATCCTTCTCTCTCCCTACACACAAGGTTTAGCAAAGAATATGACACTGACACTCTCCCTGCCTATCCTTCTCTCTCCCTACACACAAGGTTTAGCAAAGAATATGACACTGACACTCTCCCTGCCTATCCTTCTCTCTCCCTACACACAAGGTTTAGCAAAGAATATGACACTGACACTCTCCCTGCCTATCCTTCTCTGTCCCTACACACAAGGTTTAGCAAAGAATAGATATGACACTGTCCCTGCCTATCCTTCTCTTTCCCTGCTCCGGAACACACTACACGAGGCCGCCGCGCTGGCGGACTTTTATAGTGTGGGGCGTGTACTAAACCCCCTCAGCTATAATTGGCCACAGGCATCCTGCCTGTGGCCAATCATTGCTCTCCTCGCTGCCGGCGCTGTGATTTGCCAAGCATGCAGGGTCACAGTGCATGCTTGGCCAATCACAGCGCCGGAATTGCACTGCAATGGCGCAGTGTATTGTGGGCCGTTTGCGTCACTCGAATTTGGCACGAACGGCCCAAATCGTTCGTTGTTCGCCGAACGAGCGAACAGCCGATGTTCGAGTCGAACGTATGTTCGACTCGAACACCGAGCTCATCCCTAATGGGCACTGATAGGTGGCACTGATGGGCACTGATGGGCATCCCTGGTGGAACTGGCAGTGATAGGCATTGTGGGTGGGCACTGATTGGCAGCTGCCTGGGCATTGATTGGCAGCTGCCTGGGTACAGATTGGCATTCCCTGGTGGTCTAGGGGGGACATACTTGGTGATCCAGTGGGGTGGCCATCCTGGTGGTCCTGGGTGGCTTCCCTGGTGGTCCTGGGCGGGATCTAAGGGGGGCTGCGCTGATAAACTATCATAACAGACACCCCCTGTCAGGAGAGCAGCCGATCGGCTCTCTGCTACTTGCGTCTGTCAGACGAGAGTGAGGAAAAGCCGTTCAACGGCTCTTCCTGGTTACATCGTGATCAGCCGTGATTGGACACGGCTGATCACGTGGTAAAGAGTCTCCGTCGGAGACTCTTTACCTAGATCGGAGTTGACTGACACACCGCAACACCGATCGCCGTGATGCGCGGCTTGATATCCTGCCGAAGTCATATGACGTCCGGTCAGGATATCGCAGCCACTTTGCCGCCGTCATTTTGCTATATGGCTGGCGGCAAGTGGTTAAAGGAGACTTCCTGATAACTGAATTGCCAAGTTGGTTGTAGATTTACTTTAAGCGTCATATTCATCTATTGTTTGTGCTTACTCAATGCCTTATTTAAAAAGTTAAACAATATTAAAATTCCCCAGTACTTCAGTCCAGCTAGTCACCATCTAAAGAGCTAATTAAACTACTTTTTTTTTGTATACATTTGCAAATACATGTAAAGTCACACTCCCATGTCAAGGTACCTCTGTAACGTGTGATTCCTAACTTCAATCTAATAGAGTTACCATATCGGGACATAAATAGCAATGATTACTTTAAACACAGGTATGCCTTGGAGGTATCCCCTTCCTCCTTTTTTTTTTTTTTTTTTTTTTATGATTTATTTGTATCCCTGAAAATTTCAGAGAAGCCTATCCTGCCTCCACCTAACAACTATACTTTTATTTTCTCTATCAGTCCATCCCCCACAGTTCTTACCTTTTGTATCATTTGACCGTCCCTTTTGGATTGTAAGCTCTAACAATCAGGGCCCTCTGATTCCTCCTGTGTTGAATTGTATTGTAACCATACTGTTTGCCCGAATGTTGTAAAGCGCTGCACAAACTGTTGGTACTATATAAATCCTATATGATAATACATGACAACAGATACATGTGTAATCTTAACAAAATACATTGACATCTCTTTTATTTGACAAATATTCCAGTGGTTTCATACAAAGTCAACAAACATTTTTTATGTTATATAAACCTTAATGACTTCTTCGTGACATGTTTAATATAGAAGTGTACAAGTTTATAAAATAGGGCAGCACGGCATATGCATTTTCTCCCGGTGCTTGCATGGGTTTCCTGCGGGTACTCCAGTTTCCTTCCACTTTCCAAAAACATGCTGGTAGGTAATTGGATCCTGTATGTATGTATGAATGTGAGTTAGGGACTTTAGATTGTAAGCTCTTTGAGGGCAGGGACTAATGTGAATGTACAATATATATGTAAAGTGTTGCATAATTTATGGTAAGTTCCTGATATAAACAAATAGAAAGAACTTCAAACTCTTTATATAAAAATTGATGCAGAAAAAAAAATCTAAAAATGTGTGCTTTTTAAGACAATAAGAAAAGAGGAATGGGAATAGTGTTGGTTAAGGGGAGGGCAGAAAAAGGGAGGGGTAGAGTTCCTTTATCCAGCCAAGGCAGGGTTTTATAATAAATAAGATAGAGGGCTAGATGTCTGAGACATAATTTGCAGGTAGGGGTGGTTTGAAGTACTGCCAAGACCTCCATGTCTGCCTGAATTTTTCCTCTGTGTTATATAGGGTGGAAGTAAGGTCCTCCATATGTAAAATATTATTTATTTTAGAGAACCAGTGAGATCTGACGCGTGCATGTGGTTGTTTTCATGGAATGAGAATACATGCTTTTGTTGCACTTATCCTCTAACTTCTTAAGGGTACAGCAACAAAAGCGAGGCCCAGGCTTTCTCGAGGCAGCTGTAAATGTTTATTTTGTGTCTGTACCAAATCCCCAAAAAATAAAGTTAAGCCCTGTACACACGATCGGTTTTACAGATGACGATGGACCGTTTTCATCGGACAAATCGATTGTGTGTGGGCCCCATCTGACTTATTTCATGTTTTAAATTTTTTCAATGGAAAAAAAACCGACAGGAAATTCCGATCGTCTGTGTGGAACTCCATCGGGAGCGCTCGTTCTGGTAAAACTAGCGTTTCGTAATGGAGATAGCACATTCGTTATCCTGTAACGGACTGAAAAGCACAGAGACTGAAAAGCGCGAAACGGCTCTCACCAAACTTTTACTAACACGCGGTAACACGAAATCAGCAAAACCAGCCCGAAGGGTGGCACCATTGGATTTGAACTTCCCATTTATAGTGCCGTCGTACGTGTTGTACGTATCGGCTTTTGGGATGGTCGGAATTTTGTCTGATGGTGTGTAGGCAAGACTGATGGAAGTCAGCTTCATCGGAATTCCGATGGAAAAATACATTGGATTTGATTCCATCGGAAATCCAATCGTGTGTACAGGGCTTAAGAGTAGCCATTCAAATCAATATTTTCATAACTAGCAAAAATAGCAAGTGCTTTTGGGGCCTTGGCAGGTCAGTACTGCAGTTGCTTTAAATCACTAACATCTACCCAGTGTTCAAATACTGGATTGGGTCAGCCTTTAAAATGAACACCTGTAAATTATGGGCTATCAAAGTAATATATAAATAATACAGAAACTTTTGATTCACACTGAACTTATGTAGAAAACCAGAAGACCAGAAAGAAAATTAAGCTTGACCAGGCATACTGAAACAATTTGGTCTGAATTGATATGTACATTCCCTTTTAAATGTGCATGTGTACATTCATCGTAAGACTCTATTAGTAACTGTTTTTCTGCTGTTTTCTCTGATATAGGGGCTGATTTACTAAGATTCCCAGGAAATACTGGGCTTTCTACATGTAATAGCGCCAGTTTCAGGCAATTAAGATTTCAACTAGGCGAACATCACGCTATTAGTGGTGAACATGCCTTAGTAAATTCGGAATCGTTGCGAATCGCAGATTCCACCAACCTGCAAGTGCCAATTGCTACCAAGTTATTATATAGCACTGAACTGCAACCATGATCCATGTATGTGAAGAAAACATTTTTATGTGAGATGTGCTCTACCTCGTGTGCATCTATTGATGTATATTGCCACTAGTATTCCTATTTTATTTTCTTCTTTTGCTAAGGAATGCAGTTATGAATGAGTAATGCAGAGTAATGTTTTCTCTTTTGAAAAGTTACATGTATTGAACAATTACACTTACATATCTGTTGTATGTTATTTTTTTTCATGTTATATTTTTTATTATGTGACTATAAAGCAGTAATTGTTTATGTTAATTTTTTAATCATACTAAATTATGCATGTCTCAGCGTACTTAGCACAATGGCTTGGTGGTCAGCTCAGATGTCTTCAGAACGCTCAAGTTATGATTTCAAATCCCAGCCAACCTACCACCCACCAGTTGTGTTTATTTTTCCAGTGCACAAGCAAATTAAAATAAACAAACAAAAAAATGTAAACTGCCCGTTAACTAGTGTGCGATGTTTGGAATTCCACACCATAATGTTATTGAATACTTACATACCATTGCATGCATTTGAAGAGTTAATATAATAGAATCAACCAAACTAAAGTGCATTGGCTAATTGGCATTCGCCTATTTTCAGCACATGCTGCTGAGTCCAATGCAATCTTTTAATATCCCTCAGTGGGATTTGAACCCATGAGTCCTTTAAGGCCTGAGTTTTTCAAGGTAGAAGCGCTGACTGCTAACCTATTGGGCTGAACACAATCATGCAAAGAAAATAATTTTACTAGTGTTTGATGTTTTTAATTTTATTCAATAATGTTTAGAAAATGAGCCATTAATATTATGGAAACAACCATGCTCATGCTGATGTGGCATTGGCTAGTAGGAAAAATAATTGAAAAAAAGGGATACTGGCCCCCCTATGTGAATGGGTAATACCCATTCACCAAAAAAAGTGCCAAAAAAGTAAAAACGACAGGAGACCGTTTTTGACAATTTCTTTAATTAAAAAAAAAAGTGTCCCACAATGTCCATCCATCTTCAATCACGGAGCCCGATCGACCTGAAAAATATATATATAAAAAAAATCTCTGCCTCAATGGGAGGTGTCCCGCCAACTGCTGTCTCTTGGCTGTGACAGCTGTACTCCTGGACTCCTGACAGACACTTGCATCTTTCATCTAGTGCTGCACTTAAGTTTCTGGATTCTGAGTCATGAGGAAAGCAAAATAATTGTCAAAGAATCTGCGGGAAAAGATAGTTGAACTGTATAAAACAGGAAAGGGATATAAAAAGATATCCAAGGAATTGAGAATGCCAATCAGCAGTGTTCAAACTCTAATTAAGTAGTGGAAAATGAGGGGTTCTGTTGAAATCAAACCACAGTCAGGTAGACCGACTAAAATTTCAGCCACAACTGCCAGAAAAATTGTTCAGAATGCAAAGAAAAACCCACAAATAACTTCAGGTGAAATACAGGACTCTCTGAAGACATGTGGTGTGGCTGTTTCAAGATGCACACTAAGGAGGCACTTGAAGAAAGATGTGCTGCATGGTCGAGTCACCAGAAGAAAGCCATTACTAAGCAAATGCCACAAAGTATCCTGCTTACAAACAGCACAGAGACAAGCTTCAAACCTTCTGGCACAAAGTGGAGTGATAAGACCAAAATGTAGCTTTTGCCAACAACCATAAATGCTTCATTGGAGAAGAGTCAACAAGGCCTATGATGATGATGAAAGGTACACCATTCCTACTGTGAAATGTTTTGGGGATGTGTGGGCTACAAAGGCACAGGAAATTTGGTCAAAATTGCTGGCAAGATGAATGCAGTATGTTATCAAAAAATACTGGAGGAACATTTGCATTCATCAGGCAGGAAGCTGCGCATGGAACATACTTGGACATTCCAACATGACAATAATCCAAAACACAAGGCCAAGTCGACCTGTCATTGGCTACAGCAGAATAAAGTGAAGGTTCTTTAGAGCCCATCTCAGTCTCCTCATCTCAATATCATTGAGCCACTCTGGGGAGATCTCAACGTGCAGTTCATGCAAGACAGTCTAAAAATTTACAGGAACTGGAGGTTTTTTTGCCAAGAGGAATGGCAGCTTTACCATTTGAGAAGATAAAGAGCCTCATCCACAAATACCACAAAATACTTCAAGCTGTCATTG
Organism: Rana muscosa; assembly: GCA_029206835.1. Classification (NCBI taxonomy): domain Eukaryota; kingdom Metazoa; phylum Chordata; class Amphibia; order Anura; family Ranidae; genus Rana; species Rana muscosa. Next base: position 927,406,703 of record CM055116.1, on the reverse strand, counting down.
ATGTTAAAGGGGGTACCCCACCAGTGTAGTAACCCATAATTCTCAACTGGACAGGTTGAGGGGCTTCAGGGAGTTTATAATGTACAGAGGAAACTGGCGTTTCAGTTTCCTCATTCTTTAATAAAGTCCACTTTGGGACCTGGAGCCCGGGGATTTCTTAGAGATCCGGGTGGGATGAAATCCCCAGTCCTGGGTCCAGATTTTGAGATTTACCAGCACATTGACAGGTCAGGTGTGTGCTGGCCTATTTGTAGACACCTGACCATGGTTCTGGGCTCCACCCTCCCGAGGAGACCAGGCTTGCAAGGGAGAACCCAGAGTGTGCAGGTGTCCACTGAAGAAGCTAGAGAAGCTGGAGTAGCTAGAGAGTGCAGGCTGCACTGTGAAACCCAGAGACCTGAGTCTGAGGCTGCTGACAGGAGTCAGGAGGGCTCCATGCGGGAGCCTGAGCAGTGGTGCTGCTGCTGAAGAGAGCCAGGCGGCTCGGTATTTTCATTTGCACTTTTGCATGTGTGAGCCAGGAGGCTGAACATACTACCATTTTATGTTGATGGTGAAAACCCCCTGTGAGGGAAACCACATTTGTTTTCATTTCTGGAACTTTGATTCTTTTTAATAAAAGTGGGCCAACAAGCCCTCAAAAGGAAACATTTGTGTGTGATTGTTCTCGCTAGCGGGTTCTACACTTGAGCTAACAACCCCCAACATTTACAGGGGCAATACAGGGTATTAAGAACTGGGGTATGTAAACTTTTGGTCAGGGTCATTTGGGAAGTTTCTGTTGTGATTATGATGTAAAAAGAGTAAACACAGTTGATTGATAATAAATGGCTTCAGCCAAACACCAACCATAAGTGAAAGAAATGTTTTTGTGTTATCATTCATATTCTTTGAAAAATGGCCAAGAAATCATAAATTCTGCCAGGGTATGTAAACTTATGAGCTGAACTGTATATACTAGACTGTATATATATATATATATTAAATACACTGCCACTAACTAACTAACCTACCTGCCTAATCTAGCTTAATCTAACTCACAGTGCATTATAGGACGTTCCGCGGCGCTCAAATTTCCCATGAACGCCCCATAATATTCGCTGTTCGGCGAATGGGCGAACATTTGATGTGTAATTGATTCTGTCTCTTCATGTAGGCCTCAAGTGCTCACACCTGTTCATCAGGAATACACACTCTTTACAAATGAAAGAATGCATCAGCATAGATATTTTTGCAGGGTAAACCTCAAAATAACAAATGTCCAAGGCTCTGGCCATGATCAGTGATCCCAAAATTCTCCAAATTAAATTTGTACTCTGTTGGGCATGTGGAGGGTAAAGAAAACAGGGAATGACTACTTTGTGAGGACTGCTTCACACAATGTGGTGACAAAGCGCATTTGTCAATTATCATCAGCATACAACATTAAAATATGTGTGCAGGATCACAGCAGACTTATACATCCATATCTGGCCCAAAACAAACAGTTGTAGATTTGGTGCAAAGCCACATTTGGTTGATTTATAATGTTGCTTATTGGGGTTCCATTATGTAAAACCCTAAGACCCCCCCCCCCCACCAAAATGTAAACACTGGTGAAAAATAAACTTTAACAATACAAGTGAGGAAGAACATACAAACCTCTAGTCAGGTAGCGGGATTGGGATTCAAACCAAGAACCTCAGAGCTGCTAGGCAGAAGTGCTAACTAGTTGGCCACTGTGCTGTCACATGTATGTAGGCTGCATCTCTGTGGTGTGAAACAGTCCTAAGTTCCAGGGGTGCAAGAAGTTAATCAATGCAGAAGGCTGGTTATGGCTGATTACTGTCAGCATACTGAGAGATACTGTAAACAGCTGTCATTTTGTGGATTTAGGCTTGGTAAGAGGCTGCAATTCGTGCTGGTGAGGAAATGTTAAGGCTTCTTATAGTCCTTGCCCATGGAAAACATATGACACAATTTGCAATGGGGGTGGAACCCTCCTACACATAAATACTACAATTAGACATAATTTATGAAAGGATCTGAGTCAGGAGCTATGTTTAACAACATTGGGAGAACAGACAACTTCTCTACATGAAGTGGCATGTTTGGGATTCAAACCAAGAACCTCGGTGCTGCTAGGCAGAAGTGCTAACCTGATAGCCACTGTGCTGCCACATGTTGAACCCTCCTATAAATAAATACACATAAATACTGCATTTCTTTGGACATATAGGTGGTGGAATTACATTCATCAGGAGTTATTCTTCTTGATTTATTCTGTTATATTTGGTGGTTCTTGGTTTGTGAGTGTAGATTAGTGATGTTACCCTCTGAATTTTGGGAATTACTTTTTTATTTCTGATGTTGGTACACATATCACATTTTTTGGGCTCAAGTTAGAAACATTTGGAAATACTAAACAACACACAACATTGTGACTCATTTTATATTTGCATCAGCAATGGTATTGTTTGTGGTTTTTAAAGACACCTGTGTGAGTTTGGGTAAAGATTTTTGTGGGATGGACAGCAACAAGTGAGAGAGACAGAGAACAATATATTTTGCCAAAACATGAAAGCATTATACAATACACATTCTAGCATTCTTAAAAACAAATTAGATGAAGAAGAAGCAACATTGTTGCAAGGACAATTTATTTGAGACAAAGATACAGTTAATCTCAACATTAAAAGTGTTTATTTGGGGAAGTTACAATTGTACCATTAGAATCAATGGCTGAAACTTGCATTGGGCTACATAACTCTAATTTTCACTCTCAAAAATGCTTTTTAGCCCAGCGCTAATTTTGGAATTTATTATTATGCCCTGTACACACGATCGGATTTCCGGTGGAATAAAATCCGATGGAATTTTCCGTCGGAATTCCGATGAAGCTGACTTCCATCAGTCTTGCCTACACACCATCAGACAAAATTCCGACCGTCCAAAACGCAGTGACGTAAAACACTCCGACGAGCCAAGAAAATTAAGTTCAATGCTTCTGAGCATGCGTCGACTTGATGCGTGGGTTTTTTCTTCATTGGAGTTCCACCCAGACGATCGGAATTTCCTATCGGTTTTTTTTCCATCGGAAAAATTTAAAACATGTTCTATTTTTTTACACCGATGGAAAAAAGTCAGATGGGGCCCACACACGATCGTTTTTTCAGATGAAAAAAACGATTGTGTGTACAGGGCATAACTCTTGGTAAAAAAAAGCATAGGAGTTAAAATGAGAGTAGTTTGCATTTCTGAGCATGCTCAGTTGTGCTGTCACATTGTTGTAAAGAGAGGGGGAATTTATCTATTCTCAGACTTTTAAAGATATTTCAGTGTATATATTACTTTTTAAAGCAGTTTGAAAGCAGATTATCTTTAAACAAAATACCACATATTTAAGCACCATTTAGGCGATTATATCATGCGCTAAACATTTTTTCCATGTGCTCCAGGTTCTAGCAGAGTAAGTGTTTGGGCGCTATCTGTTGTCTTGGAGCTATAGTAAATTCGATTTTGGGAGTATTTTTTCCCCAGCACTATTGTGAATTCCACTTGGGGGCTAATTAGCACAATTTTGCTATTTTGAGAGTTTTTATTTGCGCGAACGCATATTAGCATTATAGTAAATGACCCCCATAGTTGTTAACTTATCAGTACTTAACTACTTCCCACCTGGTCACTGTATATATACGGCCGGGTGGGCGCTCTCTCCTTCTGAGTGGACATTCAGGAACGTTCCTCAGAAGGAGGGGGATCGCGCGTTCCCGCGCAGCGGCGCGAACCCGATGCACGCGTGTCACCCGGACACGGCGCATCTCGATTCGGCAGGAGGGCTCTGTGTTATAGTCACATAGATTGAAAAATACACCTCGCCGTTGAGTTTAACCAAAAGAAAATATACATAAATAAAACGCCTGTTGCCCCAGAACCCTAAACTTGTAGTTGATCCAGATGAAGGCAAAATACATTGGCATCCTCCTTGTCCAGTTTGCTGCATTAGAATAACAATTCTTTAAGGAACCTCTCAAGCAACTGAGTACTCCAATTTAAAGTGCTCTGACTTATAAATAATATTAGACAGCTATAATTTGTAGCATTTTGTAGCTTACATTCTGGAAATAATAATGTTGATCCAGTTAAAGTGGAGTTCCACCCTGAATAAAAAAAAATACACAAAAATACTGCAAAAAAATTGTGAAAAAAATTAAAAATTACTCACCCGAAATAGCGGTTGCTATGCGGAAGTCCCTAATCTGCCTCTTCCTTATCCACGGTGGGTCTTCTTCCGCATCCTCCTTGCGTTGTGTTCTGGTGAATGGGGCACTCTGCCTTCTGGGAACTGTGTGTAATCCCAGAGAGCAGCCGCCCATTCACAAATCGGCACAAGACTCGCGCATGCGCAGTAGGAAACGGGCAGTGAAGCCGCAAGGCTTCACTGTCTGTTTCCCTTAGTGAGGATGTCGGCGCAGGACCTGCAATGATCGAGGGATCGGCATAGGTGGGGGCCATCATCGCGGGTGCCTAGGACAGGTACGTGTCCTTATTAAAAGTCAGCAGCTACAGTGTTTGTAGCTGCTGACATTTAAAAAAAAATTGCGGGTGGAATCCTGCTTTAAAGCGTTTCAGAATAAACATGGACAGAAGAGATATTTTTTAGTTGGTTGTGTGGTTGGATTTTTTTTTTTTTTTTATATCAATAATTTTTATTGAGAGTTTTAAGCATACAAAAGATAAAGACTTTCAGCGAACAAGAAGTAAAGAGATATAAATAATATAGTAAATAATACAAAATAATGTAGAGCTGAGTTAGAAAGGAACACAGTCCCCTGATGTATTAGACCATTCGTTAAACGTATTAAGTAGTCCTGTACCAAGTGGGGAGGGGACAATGGTTGATTCCCACAAACTATGGCCGACCACTAACAATCTCTCTGTTTGGTTGCAGTGATCAACCCACTACATCCCTGAAGTCCCCTCCTTTGTATAATAGTATAGGCAGTGCGAAATGCCACTATTCCTATGAAAAATCATGTTTCTCGTAACTACTTCATTAGGAACCAAGAAAGAAAAATAAAATCAAACATATGAAATAACTTTAAGATTAACCAAAGTTGAAATGTATACCCTATTTAGCTCACGTTAGTTTAATTGCTTGTCATACCAGTCATGCCAAGGTGCCCATAACTTGGATATCTTGTCAAATTGCCCTCTCGCTGAAGCATGGAGAGTCTCGTATGTACTGTGTGTTTGTACAGTAGTTATAACTTCTTGAAATTTTGGGGCTCCAATGTTCTTCCAGTGTCTAAGTAGAGTAAGGCGTGTAGCCATTAATATATGTGCTGTTACAGTCCTATGTGCCACAGGTACTAATTCCAAGTCCAGAGAGAGTATGGCCAACTCGGGGCGTAAAGGTAAAGTGATATGTGATATAGTTTGTATTAGTCTCTCAATCTGAGCCCACAGAGGTTTAACCCTTGGGCATGTCCACAATATGTGGAACAGTGTGCCCCTCTCTCTCCACATAGCCTCCAGCACTCTGAGGTAGTACCCGGGAAAATTTTTGACAATCTATGTGGGCTAAGGTACCAGCGAAGCAGGATTTTCTGGTGCAATTCCCATAAGTTTGTACTCTTTGTAGTAGTTAAATGGAGTTTAATTGCCCTTTCCCAATTTTTAGCAGTGAATGTCAGACCAATGTCTTTTTCCCATGCCAAAATGTTTGGGGTTTTAATTAATGTATCCTTGCTCTGTAGTGCCCTGTAAATGATTGATATACCTTTGGAACCTTTTGTGTCCTGTTGGTAAAAATCAGTTAGTTTCTTTGGAAGTTGGGTAAACAAATTGGGGGTCTTCCTTATTACTTGAGTTAGTTGAATATACCTATAATGCTCCCTCAGTGGCAGGTTAAATTCTTCTTGTAGTAAGTGAAATGGTTTAATTTTGGAGTGAGTGATTATATCTTCCAAATGGTGAATACCATGTAAGTTCCATGTGTTGAGATTTATATCTGGAATAATATGACGGACTGCCATTATGTTAAGGTTCAGGGGAACCTGCTCTTCCTCCCATGATTGCGCTGTACAAAGATGAGCCCATGCCCTCAATGAAGCTAGTATGGGTGGCGATAGATTCCTGTCTAGATATTTGCAGTGATGAGCTGTCATCAAAAAGTCAGCCAAGTCGTCTTTCTGTATTTGTATGGCTTCTAGTTTTTTCCATAAGTGGGTGCAGTTAGGTCTTAGCCAGGCTTTAATCTGGGCTAATATTGATGCAAAATAATAATCCTGCAGTATAACATGGCCTATGCCCCCCACCGCTCTATTTCTCACTAGTTTTCTAAATGCGCACCTTGCCTTCTTCCCCTGCCACAAATATCTGTTCAGGATCGATTGAAGGGAGGCAAAGTACGCAGTAGGTAAAGGTATCTGGAGGGTCCTGAACAAATACAGCAGCTGAGGCAAGACCATCATTTTAAAGGCCGCTAACCTACCCAGCCAGGACAATTCAGAATGAGTCATTTTGTTCAGTTTGTTTTGAAAGGAGTTCAGGAAAGGTGTGTACTTAGCATGGAGTAGCTCAGCCGTGTCCTTAGTTAGTGTTATGCCCAGATAACCTATGCCTCCATCTGACCACACATAAGGGTACTTGTTCTGTAGTTCTATTTTAGTTTCTGGAGCTAAACCCAATCCCATCAGATAGGATTTCGTTTCATTTACCTTATAGTAGGAAACTAATGAGAAGGTCTGTAGTGCATCGTGAACACTGGCCAGGGAATCATCTATATTAGTTAAGAACAAAATTACGTCGTCGGCAAATAGACTTATGACATGTTTCCTGTTGCCTACGTGCAAACCTGCTATTTGGGGGTGTCCTCTCATATGTATGCCAGAGGTTCCATTAACAAATTAAAAATGAGTGGGGATAAGGGGCACCCTTGACGCGTGCCATTCGTTATGTCAAAGGGAGTCGACAGAGCACCTGCTATGTAAACTTGAGCTGAAGGAAGTGTGTATAACGCCTTTATTGCAGAAAGTATGAGGCCCCCAAAGCCTAACCTGCTCAGCACCTCTGTAAGGTATCCCCAATGAATTCTATCAAACGCCTTCTCCGCATCCAGTGAGAGAAGCAGAGAAGGCGTTCCCCTCCAGTTAGCAATGTGTATAAGGTTGACTAGTCGCCTAGTGGCATCAGCTGTTTGTCTCCCTTTAGTGAATCCAGATTGATCTATATCCACAATGTCAGGTAGTATATCTACCAGTCTAGTAGCGATGAGTTTGGCATATATCTTGACATCATTATTCAGTAATGATATTGGCCTAAAGTTTTGTGGTACATCTGGAGATTTCCCTGGTTTAGGCAAAGCTATGATTGTAGCAGTTAGCATTTCAGGAGGGAAAGAGGAAGATGCAGCAGCTAAGTTGAACGTTTCGGTGAGATGAGGGCAAAGAATGTCCTGAAATGTCTTGTAGTACTCCCCTGTAAAACCATCTGGGCCGGGCGATTTGTTGGCGGGGAGAGCCTGGATCGTCTGTTTTACCTCTAGACCAGATATTGGGGAATTAAGGCTCTGGAGGTGTTCCTGTGTGAGTTTGGGGAAATTGAGTTTGTCTAAAAATGCGTCAATAGCCTCTTTTGTTGGCTGTGGTGTGGAAAGATCGTCTTTTAGGTTATATAATGAACTGTAGTATTGGCTAAATGTGTCAGCTATTGCTTGGGGGTGAGTTTGCTTGACCTGCGTTTTTGGTTGTAGAATATGGGAGATTTGGGTTCTGGTTCTGTGACCCTTTAGTTTGTTGGCCAGCAGTTTGCCTGCTCTGTTTCCACTGGTGTAGTATGCTAGTTTTAACCTTCTAGAGGTCTTTTCAAAATCGTCAAGAAATTTTAGCCGTAGTTCTGTGCGAAGTTGTGTTACTTGGTCAGACAATATGTGGGATGGGTTAGCTTTGTTTCGTCTGTCTATGTCTTCAATTTTGGATAACAATTGTACGGTTTGCTGCTGCATTTCCCTCTTGTATCTTGCCCCCTGCTGCATCATCACCCCCCTCATCACTGCCTTATGTGCGTTCCAAATAACAAAGGGATTTGCCACTGAACCTTGATTTACATCAAAGTATTCACTCAGTTTTCCCTGGATGTATGACCTGATCGGACCTTCCTGCAGTAGGCGATGGTTGGCTCTCCATAGGTAAGTAGATTTTTGAGATGAAGGGTTTCCTATTGTTAAGCAAACCGAGGCATGGTCCGACCATGTGATACTATTAATCTTTACCGACTTACATTTCATCAGTAACCATCTGTCAACCAAAAATATGTCAATTCTACTATAAGACCTATGACAATTAGAGAAAAAAGTATAGTCTCTTTCATTTGCGTTCAAGCATCTCCAAGAGTCATATAGGTTATGTTTTTGTAGGGACGTCAACAGGGATGGGGGCCTCCTCTTTGGTGAGGAGGTGGAGTCAACATCTGGGTCTGGTGTGATGTTGAAGTCCCACAAATAACCAACATGCCCTTCTGCACCTTCCTCACTTTTTTCACAATCCTGTGAAAAAATTTAATTTGTCTCACATTTGGTGCATATACATTCACCACAGTGTAAGTGACGGAATTAATGTCACAGATCAATATTATGAAACGTCCCTGAGGATCACATATAGCTTCATGTAGATGAAAAGAGACTGTGTCTCTTATTGCTATCATCACTCCCCTTGTCTTTGAGGGCGCATTTGCTTGATAGACGTGGGGAAACTGGGGATGTGAGCATTTAGGAGGCGAGTCCTGTAAAAAGTGGGTCTCCTGGACACACAAAATGTCACAATGTTGATGCAAGGCCTCCTTCCACAGAGATCTCCGCTTGGCAGGGTGATTAAGACCCTTTGAATTTAGAGTCATAAACTGTACCGCCATGTATGGATAATAAAGTTACTTACAGATGGTGGAAGTCGCTGGTTAATCCCTGTAGGTGCACTGCGCGAGATAGGCCTTACGTGCTCACACTTGTCTAAGGGTCTTTCAGCGAGGTATGGGAGGCAGTACTTCTGGCTATTAGGGCATAAGAGAATTATTTCAAGAGAAACATGAAAGAGAAGAAAAAAAAATTAACAATGGCAACTGGCCAAGTAATAGAGTGCAAAAGTGTGTGACTCATTATCACTCAAGCGGTAGGTGGGGAAAGGGAAAAAGTTCGGAACAGGAATCCGATCCATTCCAACAGGCACTCTATGAAAACATCAAAGTTTAATCCAGGTTAGTTGTGAGAACGAGCGTTTCTGCGGTCAACTGTGCGCCATTCAGGTTCTGGGTTTTTTGATGTGGGTCCCCGCTGGGGTTGTGGTTGATTATCAGGGACAATTCCCCAAGAGTGTAGCATTGACATTCCTTTGGCCAGGGAGTCTATAACATATTCCTTGTCATCTTTCGTGACTATCAGCTTGGTCGGGAAGCCCCACTTATAGGTCAGTTTGTGATTCCTGAGGGCCTTTGTGATGGTATTGAGATTTCTGCGTTTTTGGAGCGTATACTGCGATAAATCCGCATAGAACTGGAGGTCAGAGTAAGGAGCAGGGATCTGTCCTTTTTGGCGTGACACTGCCATCAGTTGTTCCTTGGTGTGATAAAAATGCAATCTAAGGATCACATCTCTAGGTATAGCATCAGATAGGTATGTGGGCTTCGGGAGCCTATGGATCCTATCCACAGTGAAGTCTAGAGCAGACAGGTCTGGCATAACTGTAGCAAACAGTTGAGCAGCATATCCACGCAGCTCCTGGTTTTTAACAGATTCAGGGATCCCCCTTATCTTCACATTGTTCCTTCTGGATCTATCTTCCATTTCTGCCATCTTAGCTTTCACTGATTCCATATCATCCTCTGACTTCTCACTAGCATCGACCAGGTCATTGATAGTGAAAGAATACTCCTCCATCTTATTCTCTATGTGAGAGACCCTTTCAGCCACATGTCTCAGTTCTGTGCCAAACTTGTGTACGCATGATACCATGTCTGACTGGAGTGAGCTCCTGAGAGACACCAACATCTCTTTCAATACTGTATCTAAGACAGGTTTATCATTTGTGGGGAATGAGTCAATGGAGTCTGGTAAGTCTCTGGTTTCATCCCCTGAATCTATGGGAGAGCTCACCTCATGTCCAGCATCCGCTGCATCCAGCCGGCATCTCGCCTTCTCCGGGCTCCCAGATGAAGGGGTAGCTAGTGGGGAGTGTGGGTTCCTTGGTGGGCTGCTTCTTTTCATGTTTATGCCCTTCTGAGATGAGCGCTGGGAAGAGCCTTGTACTGGCGTGGAGGATGAGCCGGCGCCATCTTGTGTAGGCCCCATAGAGAAGAACGCTGTGAGTTTGGTCGGCCGGTTCCCCTCCTTCTTGCGTCTCGTCATGCTGTATGTCCGTTTGCCGGGTCAGCGGGAGCTGAAACGCCGTATTTGGGCAACTTTTGGGTGCCTGGATCATCCGTTACAAGCCGTTGAAGTGCCGCTGGTACCGGAGCTCAGCTACAGCATGTCCTCCTCAGTCTCCGGCTAGCTCCGCCCCCCCCGGTTGGATTTTTTTGAACGGCAGTCTCTCAGCAGTGCATAGCAGTATGGAGGTAGACAGGCCTGCAATAGAATGTATGCTGCCATCTTCCCTGGTGGGTGATATATTTTAAACTGACTTTGTCATGACTAGAGCTCTGACTTCCGAACTATGTGCTGCACCTCCACTGCCCATTGTCTAACCATAGTGGCTTTGTTATCACCTGGATAGTGGGCAAACATTTAAGGCTCATCATTTAAGGCAACATTTGTAGAATGTAGAATGAAAAGGGTTTGTGTTATTAAACTTTTAGGGTTTGACTAACATGAAAGATCCAATCTTTAAGAAATGTATATTTCTAGGTGGTATATTTCTAAAGCAGTTAATCTGACATACACCAAACAGCCACTTCAGGCAAATCCTTCTGGTGTATGTGTGTTTTAAATGAGTGTGATCAATTCACAACCAGTGAATATCTGGTGAAAGTGATCTTTACTACTATATAAATATGCCACCGATTGAGCAGCCAAGAGCTGGGCCTTGTGTTTTTTAGTTCTGCTTAAGAGTAAGATAAATTACCTGCTTACCCTAGCAGCTATTGAAAGAGATACCAGTTTACAGCTTGTCCATTGCACATACTGAAATTTTAATGAAACAGACTTTGTGGAGATAACTTTCAGCTAAGTTTTTATAGATTACTATAGAATATTAAAAATTCATGTTTTTTTATTTATTTTTTATTTTATTTTATAGAAGCCTCTATTTGTTTAGCGATAAATAGCATTGCTTTTATGTCCCTCATAGAGGTCCTGCGGGCAGTTATGAGATTCATAAATCACTCTGGCACTGATATATTGGTAGTACCATAAAACAACATATTTTGTGTAGGAAGAAACATTAACCCTTTACTCGAAGAGCTAGAATATGTAAAGTGGATGGCTAAATGCAGATTTTTTTGTGATACTATTTGAGTTGTGACAAAAGTTGCTTTGCTGAATATAGTGTTTACATGATCACTACATCTGTACAATACTAGTTAATTCACCTTATCTAATGCATGGTTTGTATTACTAAATGTAATAAAAATGCTTTTGCCTTTTTTAATGGAAAAACACGTTAAGATATGAAGCTGGCTCTATGATTTTGCTTCTCAAAACACAGATGCAAACTGATTGGATGACTTTTGTCTACATCTGTTGAGTCTAGATTGCGTATACTACTGAAATCAGAAGGCTTGGAATATGGAATACTTGCAGTCTTACCAAAGCACTCTTTCAGCTAGGGCAAAAAATCATCTCCACGTGCCCTAGAACCAGACCCGAGACCAGCTTTACTTTTAATTATTTTGCAGGTTCTTACTTTCCACAGTAAAAAAAAAAAGAAACATAATTAAAACTGGTGCCACATATCCTGGCTTTGTCACCCCCATAATTGTTCATATCACTTTGGGCATCTCTTTTATTACAGAGACTTGCAGCGAAGGAGAAATATGAGCCTTGGTGCTGCCATCAGTCACCATTGTGTTGGGGTAGGATAAATGCATTCTAGGAACACAAGGTCACACCAGCAGGACCTCTGTTCTCTTGAAGCATTGTAGCAACCAACTTTGATCCATGAACTTATATTACTGATATCTACAGAAGAATAAATAATATATAAATTGACCCTTGTCTTCCTTACATGTACAGAATACTAGCTCTTCAGAAAATTATTGAACAATTGTCTTGTGTCATGTTATGTATTTGTTTGACTATAATATGCTCATTGTTTTTTTCTTCCCATACATCTTTCCCTTATGACTATTTTAAAGTTGATCTGGGGAAAATCCGATTGCCTCTTGGGGGATCAGGAAGGATTTTTTTCCCCTGTTGTAGCAAATTGGATCATGCTCTGCTGTTTTTCGCCTTCCTCTGGATCAACTGTGGGTATAGAATTGGGTATATGGGATTGTATGATATTATTAAATTTTTTTATGGTTGAAATGAATGGACTTGTGTGTTTTTTCAACCTGACTAACTATGTAACTATGTAACTATTCTTAAAAAAAAAAAAACAAGTGACCATAGAAACCTATATTTGATGATCTTGGTACTGTTATTGATCAAAAAAGCAAATATCATTTTTGGCTTTCTCTGATTTGGATCTTTTGGACAAATGGTTTCCACATCTAGAACACTTAAGCCCCGTACACACGATCGGTTTAACTGATGAAAACCGTCCGATGGATGGTTTTCATCAGACAAACCGATCGTGTATGGTACCCATCGGTCGTTTTTCCATCGGTTGTAAAAAATAGAACTTGTTTTAAAATTTTCCGATGGATAAAAAACCGATGGGAATTTCCGATCGTCTATGGGCAAGTCCATCGGTTCAAAAACCCACGCATGCTCAGACTGAATTAGGAGACGGGAGCGCTCGTTCTTGTAAAACTAATGTTCCTAATGGAGAGAGCACATTCGTCATTCTGCAAGTTATTGCTTCGTTTAATGCAGCGCATGTTTTTTTGCTTTCGAACGGTCTTTAAAATGTCATTTTGGCAGCAGAACTTTCTCATGAGTTCTGACAAATGTATGTCTTTCTTTTTTCTTGTGATTTGAGGAATAATTATTAAAATTCTTCAAGGCCGACCTCACAAATTCCCCCTTTTTTTTTTGGTCTTTAATTTTGTTGTGCATTTTTGGGTGTGTCAATTTCTCAGAACAACGTAATATTTTATTTTTCACAAATCATGGAGGTTGGTGTCCCTTGTTATTAATTACACATTGTATTTATGCAATCTTATTGCTACTTCACAAAAAAAACACATCAGGCATGTAGGTTTGCTGAAATCAAATTTCCCTTTATTTCGGAAATAAACAAAACAAAAACCGAAGGGCAACTATTCCCAAATTAGCAGAGAATATAAAGTCATTCGATCCCAAATGCAGACCTGACTATGATCAATAATAAAATCAACAACAGCATGAAATCAGGAGCAGCAGCCAAAGACATACATCATCCCAAGCTGTGGTACTCCATCAACCTTCAATTTCTGGATGAGCAGCTCGAGGCCAGGGAATCACCTCCTGCTCTTCCTTGTAGCCTTCCTTCCACGCCTCTCTGCAGCGTTCTCTCCACGGCCCCGTCCACGCACCCTTGCAGGCTGGGCCACTGTGGGTGGTGATGTGGCAGGAGGAGAAGGAGGAGAGGGATTGGGCTGATGTGAGATATGGGTGGCCTCAGTCAGCTGTCCCCTCGCCCCCAAGTGTACGGCCATATAGATGAGATGCTCACAGAGGGCCCGTTGTCCCGCCTCCATTCTGAGCAGCTTATCTGCCAGATAGGTGCTAAACCCCTCCGTAGGGTTGAGGGGGGCCCTCATAATGGCAGCAGCCTCCTGAATCATCTTTAGTGACTCCTCCTCCACTTGTGTCATCCGCCGTTGTTTTGGCGGTCTGACGTGGAGGGGAGCCACTTGGGAGACGGTGCTGCCACTAGGCCTGGGGACCTGCTGAGTGCCACTGGGCCCTGCCTCCTCCTGCCTGTCACACTCCTGACCCTCTTCCTCCTGGCTTACCTCATCCTGTTTATAAAATAAAATGAAAAATTCTATTATTTGAGGAATCGATCACACACAATTTTGAACTCAGTACTGTTTTTTTTTGAGGGGGGGGTGGGATCCTTTATGGCTAATCAAAACAGTTCAACTCAATATTACTTAGTGGACAATAATTATGATCAAAAATACTATACCGGGCTGAAGATGTGAAGATCTGGCTCTTCTAGCTCGGGAGGCTCCTCCTCCGCCTCTGCAGGGGTGGAGGGAAGGGTGGAAGGAACGCTGGAGGGAAGGGTGGAAGGAAGGGTTGAGGGAAGGCTGGAAATAGATTTCCTGGCCTCGATCTGGTCATCCAGAAATTGGAGATGTCTGTAGTACCACAGCTTGGGCTTTACTACATCGTCGGCTGCTGCTCCTGATCTCTTGGACTGGCGCACTTCCTTGTATTTTTTTTATAAGAATTGCGCAGGTTGTTGATTTTATTATTGATCATTGTGTAGTCTGCATCTGGGATCCATGGCTTCATATCCTCTGCTAATTTGGTAATAGTTGCCCGTCGTACATCACTTTTGTGATACGCAGGGTGTTTGAGCTCCCACAGGTTGCGCTGTTCCTTATACTTTTCGATAAAAATCAGCATCACCTCCGGCTCTCTTAATTTATGCATCTATTTGGATCAGCAAGTACAAAAAAAAAAAAAAAGAAAAGGATCAGAATTGTTTCTCCTCAACTTATCACAATATTGCCCTTTACAATCATGACCCATTAATATGCCACTGCAGGCCCGAGTTTCCTTCTTACCTTAGTTCACTTCGTTGGTTCACTTCCGGCCGTCCTTACTCCGGGCATCCCTAATAACTTCTTTCCCCTTTTTATACCCTGCGCATGAGTGTAACTCGCCCTCGTCGCCCGCCCATGACGGACTTTTTCCGCATTTCCCCGCCCCTTAACGATCAGTGCACAGTGTGAGACGGCGACATGTCGCAGACACAGGTGGCTTCTTTAGTAGAAATTACCGACGAGGAAAGCCCGGAGGCGGAAACGTCCCGATCCTGTAAAAAAAGATACAAGGCGACTAATATGTCTTTTTCAGAGATGGCGGAGATGGTGGACATTCTGCGGAGGAAGGATTACGACGGCAAGCATGGCCCATACGACACCCCTAATCTCCGGAAGTCACAAATTATGGACAAAGTGGCGAAGAGTCTCTATAAAAAATATGGGGTCAGGAGATCCAAGGAACAACTCCGTAAAAGGTGGTCTGACCTCAAGATCAGGGAGCCGGAGCAGTATAAGAAGCTTTTAAAAAGCATAGAAAAAAGTAAGTTTATTTTACTGTGTTCTTTCACATTGTAATATGTATTCTTCCATGTTTTGCAACATGTGCTTGGCTTGACTGGGTTCACATTTTTAAATCTCATCATTTATGTTAAGTGGAGAGTCCACTTATTTGCAAAATGTGTTGACCAAAAACTCGCTGCTCTTCCCCCAAACATGTTTGGCACATATGCACGTAAACTACATGTGGGCATGCCTCATTTTACTTCAACAATGTTTATCTACACATTGTTGGCTAGATGATGTGTTGTAAGGAAAACTAGAATGTGAATGAAAGGATAATCTGTATTCTGGGTAAAGGAGATGACACTCCAGCAGTTGTGTACTCTTTTTTGTTCTTCATCAAGATACTATACTCTGGGCCACATGACCAAATTTCTTAACGGTGTCACACACAGGTGGTCCAGTGGATACCTTGGTGGTTATCCAAGTGTATTTGTAAGTGTCCTCAAAAATAACATGTTGCTTTGTTGAGTTTGCAAGATCACATATGTTCATGTTGGAACTCAGGGCCAAATATCAATTGTACCCCACTTCAAAACATGGAGAATCCCTTTGCAGGCCTTTAAAAAGTCTGTGTGCTAAAGTATACATTATTTTTTAAATTCCCATAGGGGAGAGGAGACTGGGAGGACACCATGCTCAGGAGACGAGGAACCCAACACCACAGAAACTCCCCGAAGATCCCAAAGCAGACCAAGATCAGCAGGTTCAGGAAGCGGAGGTGGAGGAAGCGGAGGTGGAGGAAGGGGAGGTGGAGGAAGGAGAGGTGGAGCTTATCAGCACAACAGGTCAGTGTCTGTCACCACAACTTCAAGGTAAATACAGATGTAGGCCTGCCTAGTTTAAAAATTTTGGTTTCTTTTTAGGGACTGAACGTGGGGGTGTGTCAGGAAGTCCAAATCCGCCATTCTCGAGTGCCAGCGCCAAAATAATCATTCAGGAAATCATAGAATGCAGTAGCGAAATGGACATTATGAGAAAGAGAATGATTGTGATTGAGCAAAAAATATAAAAACATGATAGATATTTTGGGGAGAATAGTGTGAACCCCCCCTTTTTGTGTGTTTTGTTATGCGTCTGAAATTATCTCTGGGATTTCCACCAGCCCAAATGTGAAGATGCACACACTGACTCAACATGTGCTATCTGCCGTCACAGGATATCTATGTCCCTGTTTTGGGGGTGCAACCTCTTCCTCCCTCCTCAAGTAGGTGAGAGGAAGGGTTTTCACCCCCAAAGCACGTCCATTGATCCCCCATGATGGCAGATAGCACATGTTTACCTTAGCCATGGGATCATGTTCAAGATACCCATTTGAGCCCCAAAAATAAAGTGTGGTTCTTCACATTTGGGATGGATCAGGGGTAACATCACCCCATCTCCTGTTTGTATTTTTCACTGTGTTATTTTCTTCCTTTTTTGGAAAAAAGAAAATGGCTTTCGACCCATGCATGTTTCTACAAATAAAGCCGCACCACAAAAAAAAGGCTAGTATTTCGAAATCAATAAAAAAATGTGGTGCAATCAATAAAAAGATTTGGGAAGTCTAAAAAAGGTGTGCCTTGTACTTTCTATGCTCAAGAGCAGTTCTGAAGATGCAAAAACAGTGTTACTCTTTCGTCCATGGACCGACACAGCTTCTCTATTGACAAAGTGGGTATTATCCGTTAATTAGGAGTGACTAGGCAGAAAAACTTGTAAAAAGTGTTGCATCACACCTTCTACAGTACCGCCCAGGGGGCGGACCCTCTGGGTATACCCTCTCAGTCTGCATCTTCGCAGATCAGTTTTTTTCTGTCTAGCAAGGAGTAGGACATGGCTCTCTTCGGGCCCATTGGTCCGGGGAAAAAAGATATATATATTTTTATTTTTTTTGCTACATTTGTTGTTTCCTGCGATCTTCGATCAACTGCCGACTGGGTGACAGGCTGGATCCTCGATCCTTGTAGTCTCCCCAGTTTCGGCCATCGAGCGTGTGCCGACCCTAGCTACGCGCTGGGTTTTCCACGACATGCCTGTCGCTCCACGGGTGGCCGGTGAGCTTACGCTCCAGGGCCTGCATCGGACCGCTCAGCTTCGGCTGACCTTACGGCCGAGTCGCAGCAGCCTGGCCGGTGAGCGTCATGCTCCAGGGCATACATATGATTGTCCCTTCTGGGTCCAATCACAGCATGCCTGGCCAACAGTCACCTTCCGTGCGCGGACGATGATCTGTTTGGAATGTCTTCCAGCAGAATACATGCAGGATAGGTAAGTAAAACTCCCCTGCCTCGGCTGGGTGATTTAGCTGGACATTCCTGGAGAGATCAAGTAAGTGGTTGTGGCCCCTTTCTTCCCTCTCTCCCTGCCTTTCCCTCCTCCCTGGGCTTCTAGCTAAAGGTTGCTGGGTGCTGGGGGTCACCTAGGGGGTCCCACTGGAGCGGGGCTGGCTGTAACTAACATTTAAAAGAAATGTCATTTTTTCTTACCTGTGTTTGTGTCCTTCCTCCTCCATGCTGTCGGCGGCCATTTTGAGGTGGTCCATGCCAAGTTTGGCCTCTTGTGACTGCCCGGCGGCCATCTTCCTTTTGGTTCGGCCACACCCACTGGCCCCTATCAGCTGATCGGCGGCCATGTTTGTCCACCCTGTATGCAGATATTGCCGTTCGGCGGCCATCTTTTTGTGGGCTATGGCTGCTTGACCTCTATCTTCTGTCGGCGGCCATTTTCTTAGAGCCCACATTATCTTCTATACAGACGTTTTGGCAACCATTTTTCGAGAGCCTCCGGCATTACACTGGCGCGAAAATTCACACAGGAAGTGCTGATAAAAGAAGCAGTCTGACGCAGCAGGGGGACAGCATCACAGGCGCAGCATAGCAGTACCTATCCAGGGTGGTGAGTCCTCTGGGTGACCCGGCCTCTCTACAGCACAGGAGGGTGGCCTATTGATATCTTGCCTGGAGCCCTGTGAGTGTCAGCGTGTGGTCAGCATGGCATCTGAGCCAGATGTCTTCTCCCCTGAAACACCAGATTTAGCAGCTGGTGCCCCTGAGGTGTCTATGAACACTATGACTGCAATCCTAGAGGCGTTTGCTGCCAGGGTGGAAGCAGCACACGGGAATACAGGGGGTAGTAAACACCCCATCCCTTGCAAGCTTCTGGGGATAATTCTGGTTTAGAACCAGGTCCAGCTACGGCTCGGGGCCCAGATTCTGACGCATCAGAGACTGCAGACCGTGACCGGACAGTGAGAATGACTCCAAGTCCAGGTCAGTACGCGAGACGGCTTTGGTATCTGACCTTATTACTGCAGTGCGGGATATGCTAAAATTGGAAAATACTGCAGAAGCAGCAGAGACTCCGGTCCACTTGGGTTTCATAGACCTGCCCGCACTGCTAAGGTGTTCCCTTGTGTGTCTTTTGATAAACTCTTATACAAGGAATGGGAGAACCCACTGAGGGTCTTTACAGCCCCAAAGAGGTTTGCGGTACGGTACCCCTTTTGAGGAGAGTTTTCTGAAGAAATGGACCTCTCCCCCCTATAGTGGACCCTCCGGTGTCCAGACTTAATAGAGCCACCACAATTCCTGTAGAAGGGGCTCCTGTTTTCTAGGACCCTGTGGATAAGAAGGCTGAAGCACTCGCTTGCTACCTATACTCAGTGGTAGGCTCGGCAGTACGCCCGGCATTGGCGGGGGCCCTAGTGTCTCACACACTTACTGAATGGGCAAGATTGCTACTCCAGGGGTTAAGGAGCGAGATGCTCCTCCTGATGAGATAACATTGGCCGACCTGTTGGTCCAGGGCCTTAGGTTTGTCTGCGAGTCAGACATGAATACTATTCCCCTGCTGTCTAAAACTTCGGTTTATGCAGTAGCAATACGCCGCCTGATCTGGCTAAAAGGCTGGTCTGCGGACCAGACTTCCAAGAAAGCCCTGTTGGATCTGCCTTTTAAGGGCGACAGACTTTTTGGGGCTTCTCTGGATGACATCATCAAGGATGCCACAGGAGGTAAAAGCACTTTGCTTCCCCAAATTAGCAAGGGTAAGGGGCCACGCCAAGGGCAAGGGCCCTCCTTTACTGCACACAAGTGGTTTTTTCGTCCCCCTAGGGCGACAGGGAAAAGACCCCAGGCCGATAAAGCGCCTGCCCAAGGACAAAAGTGTCCCTGGTCCCGCATACCCAATAAGCCTGCGGACAAATTTGCGTCCGCATGAAGGTCCACCCCCACCCAGCTCTCGGGTGGGGAGACGTCTTCGCAAATTCGCGACTCAGTGGACAGCACTAATCTCCGACAGGTGGGTTTGCGAAGTAATCTCCTCAGGCTACAAGATAGAGTTTCTCTCTTGTCCACCGGACAGATTCAACACCTCCAATCTCCAGCTACTACCGACCCGTCGGGAGGCCCTGTATGGGGCGGTCCAGGGTCTACTGGAATGCGGGGTAGTTATTCCAGTTCCAGAACTGGAACAGGGTTTTTACTCAAATCTGTTCATTGTGCCGAAGAAGGAGGGGGGTTCGTCCAAGCTTGGATCTCAGAGCCCTC
This sequence comes from Rana muscosa, assembly GCA_029206835.1. Classification (NCBI taxonomy): domain Eukaryota; kingdom Metazoa; phylum Chordata; class Amphibia; order Anura; family Ranidae; genus Rana; species Rana muscosa. Next base: position 927,386,781 of record CM055116.1, on the reverse strand, counting down.
AATTGCTTTGTGAAGGTACAAAGTTTTCGGATGGAGTCGGTTCGATCTGTAGTCACTGCTCTCCATCCGGGGGACTTTCTGGCCTCCTTGGACATCAAGGACGCATACCTGCATGTCCCCATATACTCCAGACACCAGAGGTTTCTGTGATTTGCTATCGGGAAGGACCACTACCAGTTTGTGGCCCTCCCGTTGGGCCTTGCCTCAGCACCCAGGACGTTCACCAAGGTGCTCGCTCCGATTCTGGCACTTCTAAGATAGCGGGGTATCGCTATCACAGGCTACTTATACGACCTTCTGCTGAAGGCCCCTTCAAGCTCAGAATTAGAGGTAAGCGTGTCCATTACCTGTCAGACTCTTCGAGACTGTGGTTGGATACTAAACACGCAAAAGTCAGTATTGGTGCCCACTCAACGCCTAGTGTACCTGGGGTTGATTCTGGATTCCTCAGAGGCAAAGGTATTCCTCCCTGTGGAGAAGTTGCAGACCCTCCGGGCTGCAGTACGGCAGCTGACTTCCAGGAATTGGTCGTCACTCCGTTTTTGCATGCGAGTGTTGGGCCTCATGGTAGCCTCCTTCGAGGCGGTCCCATATGTTCAATACCACACTCGAGTGTTACAGAAGGAAGTTCTGTCCAGATGGAACAGATGCCCTTCATCTCTGGATTATCAAATCCGAGTGAGCCACCTAGTCAGGAGATCCCTGGTATGGTGGCTGACAGCACCGGCTGTAATGGCCGGGAAGTCATTTCTTCCGGTTTACTGGATAGTGATCACGACGGACGCCAGCCTTACAGGTTGGGGGGGGAGTCTGGGGTGTCCAGTCGGCGCAGGGTTGCTGGACCCCAGAGGAAGCCCTCCTGCCGATCAATGTCCTGGAGATCCGGGCGATCAAGCTGTGCCTCTTCAAATGGTCTCAGAGACTGCAAGGGCGTCCAGTCAGGATCCAGTCAGACAACGCCACAGCAGTGGCATATGTCAATCATCTAGGAGGAACAAGAAGCTCAGCTGCAGCATCGGAGATCGCTCGCATCCTGAAGTGGGCAGAGAGGAGCGTACTGGCACTGTCGGCCGTGTACATTCCGGGTGTGGAAAACTGGCAGGCAGACTACCTGAGCCACCAAATGCTGGACCAGGGAGAATGGTCCTTACACCCGGAGGTGTTCCAACTCCTCTGCCAAAGATGGGGCACACCAGACGTAGATCTTCTGGCTTCCCGACTCAATCGGAAGGTATTGAGATTTGTGGCCCGGTCAAGAGACCCATGGGCAGACGCAACGGACGCGTTGGTAGCATCGTGGGGTCAGTATCGGCTAATCTATGCCTTCCCTCCCTTAAGGCTTCTTCCTCTTCTGCTCCGCAGAGTGGAGGCAGAGGGAATTCCAATGATCCTAATCGCTCCAGACTGGCCTCAGCGTCCTTGGTACGACGATCTTGTACGTCTGGTAGCAGACGTCCCCTGGCGCCTACCACTACGGAAGGACCTGCTATCGCAAGGTCCCATATTCCATCCTGCTTTACAGTCATTGGCTTTAACGGCATGGCTGTTGAGAACCGGGTACTGAGAGACCGGGGCCTGTCAGACTCAGTAATCTCTACTATGAGAAGTGCTCGAAAACCGTCCTCTAGGAAGGTCTATCACCGCAGTTGGAGGGCCTACATCTCCATATGTGAGGAAATGAAATGGCATCCGCGTACCTATTTGGTTTCCAGAATCCTGCTGTTTTTACAGCATGGGTGGACCAAGGGCTTGCCCTAAGTACGATTTAAGGGACAGATATCTGCCCTGGCTGTCTTTTTTCAGCGACCCCTGGCGACTCACTCTCTCGTGAGTACATTTGTGCAGGGGGTCCGACAGGGGCCCCTCCGGTCCGTCCCCCGTTACCTCCGTGGGACTTGAACCTGGTCCTCTCGGTGCTTCAGAAGGCACCGTTTGAGAATATTAGAGATATTCCCCTGTTGACACTTTCTCAGAAAGTGGTCTTTTTGGTGGCTGTTACGTCAGTTAGACGAGTCTCTGAGCTGGCAGCCTTGTCCTGCAAGGCTCCCTATTTGATTTTCCACAAGGATAAGGTGGTGCTGCGGCCGCAGCCTTCCTTTCTTCCGAAAGTCGTTTTGGCTTTGCATCTCAACAAAGACATTGTACTTCCATCCTTGTGTCCTCAGCCGTCGAATCCTAAGGAGTCGGCGTTGCATTCCTTGGACGTTGTCCGAGCTTGGAGAGTATACCTATCTGCTACTTCCCTGTTCCGGAAGTCAGACTTACTGTTTGTTTTGGTGGCTGGTCCCAAGAAGGGCCAAGCAGTCTCATCGGCCACCATCTCTAGGTGGATCCGACAGATAGTAATCCAGGCTTACGCCTTAAAGGGTCAGGCGCCCCCCCTTTCCTGTCACGGCGCATTCGACCAGGGCAATAGGTGCCTCTTGGGCTTTCCGACATCAAGCGTCTGTTTCCCAATTATGTAAAGCGGCGACTTGGTCGTCCGCTCACACTTTCACAAAATTCTACAAAATTGATGTAGGTGCATCTTCGGATGCCTCTTTCAGCCGCAAGGTTTTGCAAGCGGCTGTTTAGAGTTGCAACTCCTCCGTTGGAGGAGTGCTGTTTTGTGTTTGGGGTGAAGTTTATTTTTATGCTGTTACCACCCCTCGTTTTTTCTCTGACACTGCTTTGGGACGTCCCACTTTGTCAATAGAGAAGCTGTGTCGGTCCATGGACGAAAGAGTAAATAGGATTTTTTACTCACCGTAAAATCCTTTTCTCTGAGTCCATGGACCGACACAGCACCCACCCCTCCTTTTAAGTTTGTACTGCTTTTTGACGAACTGATCTGCGAAGATGCAGACTGAGAGGGTATACCCAGAGGGTCCGCCCCCTGGGCGGTACTGTAGAAGGTGTGATGCAACACTTTTTACAAGTTTTTCTGCCTAGTCACTCCTAATTAACGGATAATACCCACTTTGTCAATAGAGAAGCTGTGTCGGTCCATGGACTCAGAGAAAAGGATTTTACGGTGAGTAAAAAATCCTATTTTTTCCCTCTGAGTTTTGAGGCTATTTACTAAGGACAAATACACTTGGCACTACTAGAACCTGGGAGACACATAAACCCAAAATACAAGAATGACAACACAAGTTTGTAGGAATTCTAATTTTTTGTTTTATTTTAAAAAGGTAAAATCCTCGGTCAGATGTGGTCTGGCATTGCGATGGCCCCCCTACCCGTGAAGTACTCTACGTATTTCTGGCGTACTTCACGGGCACTTTAGGGGGCCAAGCCAGTACGGGCAGTGCTGAGGCCGGTCAGATTAATCAGTTCTGATGGACCGGCCTCAGGCCCAAACGATGAGACATAATTTGTCGCAAATTTGCGTAGAAAATTGTGCAACAAGCAGCAGCAGTAGACGATGTGGTTCAGTTTATAATCCGCCAAATGTATCGCTGTCTGGAACAGGCGGAACTGGCTGGCCATTATCCCGAAGGCATTCTCCACAACTCTCCGGGCTCTGGCCAGCCGGTAATTAAAAACCCTCCTCTCCGGGGTGAGGGTGCGTTGGGGAAACGGCCGCATCAGGTGTGGTCCTAGTCCAAAAGCCTCATCTGCAATGAAAATGAACGGGAGCCCTTCAACGTTCTCTGCATCTGGAGGCAGTGCAAGACCCCCAGCCTGCAGACGGTGAGCGAACTCCGTCTCCGCGAATGATCCGCCATCGGACATCCGGCCGTTCTTCCCCACGTCCACATATAGGAACTCGTACCGTGCCGACACCACCGCCATTAACACTATGCTATTAAAACCTTTATAGTTGAAATAGTATGACCCCGAACGGGGTGGCGGCACTATGTGGACGTGCTTCCCATCAATTGCCCCTCCGCAGTTGGGGAAATCCCACCACTGGGCAAATTGGGAGGCCACAGTCAGCCATTCCTGTGGTGTGCTAGGGAACTGTGTAGTCAAACAAAAAGAAGACATTAGTACGGTTTATGTTTACAGTGCAAGCAGATTACACACAAAAACATTTGTGACCAACATCATTCTAACATTATTATTTAAGGGAGTTTTTCCGACCAATAAACAAAGGCCCACTTAGCAGATGCCTCACCCCCGCTGAGTGGACATTCTAAAATAATCTAAGGGGGGGGCTAAGGTGATTGTGGGGGATCCAAAAAAACGCTCTACCACTCTGCTGAGCTTGATTGAGATCTAATTTTTTTTAACATCTTTAGGGGGGGGAGGGAGGGTTGTCAAACTACGAGGGCTATGACCCCCCAAAAATGAAAAGGAAAATAGAAGGCTAGCTGGGTTTGTGCCCATGATAGCATGCTGGAGAGGTTAGTGAAGGGAAATAGGCATGTAGGGCCCAAAAAGGGCTTTACAGGTAAAAAAAGGCATGGGGAAAATGGGGACATTACCAGGATATTACAAACAGGCATATTTGTGTTAGGAGGAAAAAAAAAGAGAAGATTCAAAAAGAATAAAAACATATAATGTGAGGTTAAAGGAGCAAAATTACCTTCATATAGTCCTTCTGCAGGACCTGAATGATGGGCGAGGACGTCTCAGGGATAATGATCCCGAGAGCCTGGGGGGAGATGCCTGTCGTGAACTTGAGGTCCTGCAAGCTTCTCCCAGTCACCAGGTATCTCAACGTGGCAATAAGCCTCTGCTCGGCAGTGATGGCCTGGCGCATCACAGTGTCCTGCCTCGTGATATAGGGGGACAGCAAATCCAACAGACGGTGAAATACGGGGTTCGTCATCCTGAGATAATTCCTGAAATCATCAGGGTTATTCTCATGGATTTCCCGCAGCAGAGGCATATGAGAGAATTGGTCCCGCTGGAGAAACCAATTCTTAGTCCATGAACTCCTCCTCACCCTGTTCACAGACTGAACTCGGGTTACAGTGTTAACTGCAACACCAAGCCCAAAGCCAGCACGAGCTCGAGAATGAGAACGCACTTCAAACATGGTTTTAAACCGGTCGGCTGGTCAGAACGCACTCAAACAGAACGCACCGTGGAACAGCAAGGCCTGAAAAGAACGATCTGAAAAACAGTAAACGAACGGCCAAGAAGGCACTGCAAGGCAGTAACGACCTGACTGCACGCACTGAATCACAAATACAAACCCACAAGCACAAACTGAACACCAGGAAACGATCTGCAAAGCACGGAGACTGAAAAGCGCGAATCGGCTCTCACCAAACTTTTACTAACACGCGGTAACACGAAATCAGCAAAAGCAGCCCAAGGGGTGGCGCCATTAGATTTGTTCGACCCTTTTATAGCGCGTCGTACGTTTTGAACGTGCCGTCGTTTTCTTGCCGTCGGTTTTTTGACTGATGGTGTGTGGCCAAGACTGATGAAAAACAGTTTCATCGGATTTCTGATGGTCAAATCCATCGGACGAAAATCCATAGGTTATCCGATCGTGTGTACAGGGCTTTACTGTATATATAATATTAAGGATTATTTAACAAAGGGTTTAGAGTACCATTTTTATTCAGTCTAAGTTTCACACATGAATGTTTGCATTAATTATTGAAGTGAGGAAATCCAGTAGCCACCGAAAACAGAATTTATAGAAAAAGCAGGTCAAGAAGTTTTTTTTGATAAAAACAGTATTTCCCATTCACAACAGTTTTATGGCACAGATCAGCATGCATGTTAGCTTACCTTGTTTTGGGGTACTGGACTTTAGTCAGTTATCAAAGATCACAATGTTTATCGTTCCCTAAATACTGCTAGCTTTTGCTGTGCAATAATTTTGAGTAATCTTTTAAGAAGAGCAGGAAAAAAATAATGTTTCATGAGAGAAAATGCAGATTTCTGAAAAATAAAATTTCCACTGGTTAAAAATTTAAATATCTTTATGCCCATGCAATATGTACTGTATGTGCTTTCAAATTGTTATGAAGAACACATTATAAATGCAGGTAAAGTATAAATAAGCCCTTGTCCCCAAAAAACATTAAAGTACAATACAATTCCCTAAAATGTGCATCATTGGTTTTAAAAAAAAGCATTATATTTAACTTTTGATCTTCCAAACTCCTAAATGTATCATGCACTTCTGCCATACTGCCTCTGGTCTCTTCTGCTTTGTGCATCCACACCATAGAATGGATACATGTCTCTCCTGACATCACCAGCCAATATGCAGCCAGTAGAGCCTCAAGAGCCCCTGTAGAGGTGCTGAAGCTGTGAGTGGGCAATCAAGTTGTATGTGCTAGATGTGTGTCATAGAATGCATCGCAGGAAACAGTTCAGGGAGCGTTGTCGCCTCAGGACAACAAATAAGGGAACTGGCAGTATTATTACTTGGAACAAAGGCAAAAAAATAAAAGAATTACAATGCTGGAATGAGTAGAGGGTGCTTTTTTATTTTTTTATTTTAGGTTAGCATATGCTTCAACATTTGCAGCTTAGTTATTTGGTCTCATCGTTTACTCACTCACAACGTATATTTTCATTATATAACATCAGCATAACATCAGCATTGTAATACAATACAAACAATAGTTATTTTAGACAATCCAATATAAGCGTACTAAATCTCCTTTCAGTGCTGTCCGTCTGCTGGACATCTCTTTTCACAACTTCCTGGGTTCCCTGCATGATTTGCAGCTTCTCCTCTACTGTCAATTTCTAAGGACTATATATCCCATGGTACCTTGCTGCGAGTAGTGATTCCTGTACCAACTCTGCCTCCCAAAACTCCTCCTCTTAGCACAGCTATAGTCCAGAAGGCAGGTTCTGTGAATTCTATGATATAATGGATTTATCTCCGGTTCAATACCGGAATATATTTTCTATTCTGCCTCTGACCCAAATTCAAGGTGATGCAAATGCATGCATGCAAAAAGGATCACACTGGCACACACTGGTCAGTATGAGCTCTCTCTCATCAACAGGCCTTTATTCAGGGTTACAGCCCCTTATATAAGCAAAGTGACATAAGCAAACGTGTGTGTGTATATTATTGGTTCATCTGTATATGGTCCTTTTCCTGTCGACATCTGTTTTACATGAGGCATACATTCCAAAGCTCAGCAGCCATCTTTTAATAGATGATGGGAGGGGCAGAAAGGAGGGGGTAAGGAGTAAGGAGTGAATACACTTTGCCTCTCATACTTTAGTCAAGGAAAATACTGCTGGCTTGTTACCTCATTACTAGGATATATATATATATATATATATATATATATATATATATATCGCAACAAGAAAGAAAAGAAACAATAAAAATAATGAAGAATAATAGTAATTGAGTCGTTAGAAGAGACATAACATAGTCAATTTACTATTACTATTTTATCAGTACTGTCCCTATGCTGTATGGCCTTACTTGGCCCTCCCGACATCAGGATCTTTTTTGCATCTCGCATAGAAGTCAGACATGGCTTGCCCAGTGTCCACCCTCGATGAAATGGTCAGGAGAACAGTCAAGTACTATTCTTTCCTTTATAATTTGAGAATGTTGTATGTATTATTAACAGGTAAGGACTGCAGTGGAGCATACGGTCCCTCTTCCTCCTCCTTCATTGGATCTCTAATATCACCCAAATTCAAAAAGGTAGGGGGTTACCTCTTTAGCTGCTTTTCCTAACAACTTCTTCATGCAGGGCAGAATACAGCAAACCACTATCGCAACTAATTTAAGCAGCGCCAAAATTGCTATGCCTATTTGAGTACAAATGCGTTGCCACCCACTCATCCACCCAAAATACTGGTCCCAGGGATCGGTCAACCCCGAATTTCTTTTTAACTCTTCTGAGAGATCCTCTAATTTCTTTATAGCCAAGGTTACCATACCATTTGGGCCTGTATTGTCCGGGATATACGTACAACATGTACTTGTCCGAGGTAACATTTTAAACACACCTCCCTTCTCAAATAAAACCATATCCAATGCCATTTTGGAAAGTCATTTGTGAAGTGGCCTCTAGTTGTTCAGCTAAACCCTGGAGTGCATCCCTGGTATAGTTAACAAACCCCTGTTGGTTATAGTAGATATAATTAATCCAATCTACATTCTTATTTACAGTGATTATGGGAATCAGGGACTCGAATCCTGCAGCTACTTGGTCTCTTGCTTGTAATTCATCTGGGATCCCCCTTGGGACTCCTATGGCATCTATATATACATGGGGGTCAAAACTACCAGCTGGGGCACTTCTGCGCTTCCTGCTGGATTCGGATGAGTGCTCCCCTTCTGCTACTGGGTCACCTCCCGAAAAGATGTGCAGGGGCATTATAACTTTGGCAAGTGCACATTCCCCTGTCCATTGGTCTGTTAACTTAGTCCTAATCTTCATGTCCCCACAGATCCAATACACGTCTCCCAAAGATTGAGTTTGTTTCTGCACCAGATCTGTGGATACACTGCTGTAGGAGGCACAGTATCCCATGGAAAAGTTCCCCAAGAACTTCCCTGTTTCTCACGGGGAGAGCTTAGTGGAAGTATTGGTGAACAGGCTCAGAAAGCACTCCTCTTGAGTGGGAGGTATGTTTAATGGTACTATTCCCAATTGGGGTCTAGCTCTACCACACACATAACAGTTGGTCCTGTTATGTCTCCCTGCATTATACCTCATCCATTCGAGCCACAGGTTGACATCCGAGAAACCAGTCTCTGCTCCCATCGTGTCCTCAAATGTGGGATCAGCTATGGCCACCATATCTCCTAGGGTGTGCATACGTACATGTGGTTTAAGGGGATTGATTGCTGTTTGAAGGGGACTGCCATTCTGATGAGTTATATATGTCTTTGAGTTGAAACTTTCCTGTTACTCCCCTGGTCCTCCCTGCCATCCATATCCCCCGGACATATGTGCCTGCATCCGTAGGACTGGGATTCTCTATTGTTAGGTTAGGGTGAGTTTCATGCTATGTCCCATCCTCCCATAACTTAAGCATGTATCTGTTCTTAACAAGGTAATTCTGCTGAGTAATGACTTTCCATATTTGTCCTTCTTGTTCAGGGCACTCTGTGGCCTATATCCCCAGTCATTCACTATATTCCAACCCACAGATCCCCAGCGGTCACAATTATTGCCCCAGTAGTCGTCTGTGACACATATATATATGGATCCGGAGTTGGGAAGAATCCGGTACATGTTACACTGCCATTCGACTGGAGGGCAGGAGACTATAGTACAGTAATCAAATATGAAGGTAGCTACATTTGTGTTAGATGAATTATACCAGAATTTGTGTTACACCATCTACTTGTTTGATAGCCACCTCCTGTGTGTGTACAGTTGCTATAAGAAAAAAGATATATAGTTTCATTCTGATGCGAGTGGTGCACGGTCCTCAGGAACTGGAGCCTTTTTGCAGTGGGAAGCGTGTTCCAAGTGTTCTTTCCGGCCAACTTAACTGAAGTGGCTGTTGTCAGCAACACTTGGAATGGACCATCATATCTTGGCTCCAGGGAATGTTTTCGGAGGAACTTCTTAACCAGTGGTGACGGGTGTTCAAAATTTTTGAGCGGCCCCAAACAAACTGAAAAAAAAAAAATCATCAATTGTCGCCACTGTGCCCATACACCACCAGTTTGTCTCCAAATGCAGCCAGTTTCCCCCCAAATACAGCCAGTTTGTCCCCAAATACAGCCAGTTGGTCCCCAAACACAGCCAGTTTGTCCCCAAATGCAGCCAGTTCCCCCCAAATGCAGCAAGTTTGTCCCCAAATGCAGCCAGTTTGTCCCCAAATGCAGTCAGTTTGTCCCCAAATACAGCCAGTTTCCCCCCAAATACAGCCAGTTTGTCCCCAAATGCAGCCAGTTTGTCCCCAAATGCAGCCAGTTTCCCCATCAAATACAGCCAGTTTCCCCATCAAATACAGCCAGTTTCCCCCCAAATGCAGCCAGTTTGTCCCCAAATGCAGCCAGTTTCCCCCTCAAATGCAGCCAGTTTGTCCCCAAATGCAGCCAGCTTCCCCATCAAATACAGCCAGTTTCCCCCCAAATGCAGCCAGTTTGTCCCCAAATGCAGCCAGTTTGTCCCCAAATGCAGCCAGTTTCCCCATCAAATACAGCCAGTTTCCCCCCAAATGCAGCCAGTTTGTCCCCAAATGCAGCCAGTTTGTCCCCAAATTCAGCCAGTTTCCCCATCAAATACAGCCAGTTTCCCCATCAAATACAGCCAGTTTCCCCCCAAATGCAGCCAGTTTGTCCCCAAATGCAGCCAGTTTGTCCCCAAATGCAGCCAGTTTCCCCATCAAATACAGCCGCCGCTGGCTCTGATAGACACTTCCAAAAACCAACCAACTGCTGTTGCAGGGGGCTGGCCATCTGAATAGTGGGCAGCAGTGGCACCGGCGACAATACATACATTCATGCAATGCATGAATGTATGTATTGTTGACGGTGCAGGGGAGAGAGGGGGCGGCACTCCTGTGCTCCTGTGCCCACTATGGACGCACCGCCACTGTTCTTAACCATCACCCAGTCACCAGGAAGTATGCTGTGAGTACTGGATCTGGAATGGAAGGAAATACTCGTGCATGGATATTAGTTAATTCTTTTGCAAGTGCGGTCACATAATCTATCAAAGTATCAGACTGCAATTGCAACTGTTGTGGGTAATAACAACCTCATCTAGGGGCTGTTCCAAGCAAGATTTCAAAAGGGGATATAGAATGCTTCCCCCTTGGGGAATACTGTACGCTGAATAAGGCTTTTGGCAGGCTACCTGTGTCGTTGGCCATTTTTAGCATTCAGGTTTTAAGTGTCTGGTTCATTCTTTCCACTTTCCCACTACTCTGAGGGTGATAAGGTGTGTGAAACGCCAATGTGGTATCTAGGGCCAACCATATTTCTTTTGTGACTGTAGCAGTGAACGCAGGGCCTTGATCACTCTCTATCACCTCGGGTATCCCATATCTGCAAACCACCTCCAAAAGCAATTTTTTAGCCGTGGTTTTTGCTGTCTAATTTGTGACTGGATAAGCCTCAGGCCATCCTGAGAACATGTCTACCACCACCAGGGCATACTCAAATCTGCCACTCTTTGGCATTTGTATGGGGTCAATCTTTATCCTCTGGAAGGGGTAGAGCGGTCTGTCTGAATGTTTCAGGGGTGGTTTTTCTAGCCTTCCGGGGTTGCATGCTAGGCAAGTATGGCAGGACTTGCAGTATTGATTAGTTAAAGTAGTTATTCCTGGAGCTACATAATGTTTGTTTATAAGTGAGTTCATCAAAGAGATGGGTTGCTCCATGGACCCATTGTACCACAGCTGGGTACAAAGCTCTGGGGAGACATAGGCGGGTTCCTACAGTCCTACAGTCCAAAGATCATTCACCCGTACTGCTCCCATCTTGATCCATGTTGCTTTCTCTTGGTCTGCAGCGTCCGTTTGAGTTTTTTGTAGTAGGGCTTGGTTTACCGCTTCTAGCTGCGGATGATATACTCCCACGAATTCTGCGGTGTCAACCCCTAAGGGGGTCATGGCTGCTTGTTTTGCTGTTTCATCGGCCAAATGGTTTCCTCGGGCTTTTGGTGTGGTTATCTTCCCATGGGCTTTAATCTTGAGTATTGCTACTTGTTCTGGCAGTTGGAGTGCTGTCAGAAGTGCATCTATGGCCTTGCCATGCTTCACTGGGGTACCGGCTGTAGTCAGGAAACCTCTTGTTTTCCATATTATTCCAAAGTCGTGGGCCACACCCAATGCATACCGGGAATTGGTGTAGATATTTGCTGTTTGTCCTTCTGCAAGCTGGCAGGCTACTGTAAGGGCATGGAGCTCAGCCTCTTGAGCAGACATGGATGCTGGGAGAGAGGCGGCTTGCATAACTGTAGTCTCTGTGGTAACCGCATATCCTGTGTGGAAAATGCCGGTTGAATCTGTGAATCTGGAGCTATCAACATACAAGGTGTGTTGAGGCATTGGGATCGGGGCATCCAGGAAAGAGGGTAGATGGGTGGTTTCCGCCTTCATGAGTTCAAAGCAATCATGTTCATCTAGGGTAGGAGCAGGTAGGTCTGTGTCATTCTCTTCTTCCTGTTTGTTCAGAGACATGTCATGATACCCCCCTTGGACAAGAGGAAGGAGAGTAGCAGGGTTGAGTTGTTGGCATTGAAGTAGTGTCACATTGTCAGGCATGAGTAGATAGAGGATAAATGCTTGGGTTGGACCTGATTCAAAATGGTGGAGATATCGTGAGGGGCTAGCAGCATAAGCGGATGGCCCAGGACAATATCCAAAGTTTTTTCCAGCAGGGCCTGGGCAGAAAAAACTGCTCGGAGACATGATGGGCCTCCTCTGGCAATTGGGTCCAGGTGGGCTGAATAGTAACCGATGGGGCGGTTACGGAGTCCATGACTTTGTGTCAACACCCCTGAGGCGTGGCCCTGTGTCTCAGATATGAACAGGCAAAAGGGCTTTCCATAATCAGGGAGACCAAGGGCAGGAGCAGTGCTGATTGCCTTTTTCAAAAGTTGAAAGTTAGTGAGCCCTTCTTCGGACAGCGCAAAGGGGTCACATTGCAGGTTGTCATAAAGGGGTTGCATGAGAAGGGAAGCCGCAGATATCCAGGCTCTGCAGTAGGAGATCAGTCCCAAAAATGCATGTAGGGCCTTAGCATTACTGGGGGGCAGAATGGCCTGTATGGCTTCAGCTCGTTGCTGTGTAATGTGCTTTGCGCCATGGGATATGCAATGTCCCAGGATAACTACACGGGAAGCGCACCACTGTAATTTGTCTTTAGAGGCCTTGTATCCTTGTTGGGCTAGATACACCAGGAGGCTCACAGATGATTGTTCCGCTGTTTCCTGAGAGGGTGCACACAGGAGCAGGTCATCTACATACTGCAAAACCACAACCAGGTCCGGGTTGGGGTTATCCCAGTTGGTGAGGATTTGGGACATGGCCCTGGTAAACTGGTTGGGCGAGTTCTGTGCCCCTTGGGGCATAACTGCCCAAGTATACTGTTTGGAAGCGTGGGTGAATGCGAACAGGTACTTACAGGAGGGGTCCAATGGCACACTAAAGAAGGCATTCGCTAAATCTATGACAGTGAAAAACTTTGCAGACGGGGGCACCCCTGACAGAAGAGTGTGTGAATTCGGGACAAATGGTGTCTCCAAAATGGTGGCCTCGTTCAATGCTCTAAGGTCCTGTACCAGCCGAAATTTTCCGGTTGGCCCTTGGGGGTCTTCTTCTTAACTGGAAACAGTGGGGTATTGCACAGGGAAGTACAGGGTATTTAGGCACCATTCCCCAGCAAGATTTTTATCTGCTCAGTAATCGCCTGAGTCTGGACCGGTTTAAGTGGGTATTGGGCCCTTCTGGGAAGAACAGCCCCTGGTTTCAGAAGGACCACTACCGGGGGGACTGACAATCTACCTACATCCTCCGGACCGGTGGACCAGAGGGATGGTATTTGGTCAAGGAAATGTTCTGGGATAGGGGTTGGTGAGACCTGCAGGGTCATCAGTATGGGGAGGGAACACAATGCTGACGTGTCTCCCTCACTCAGGGCAGTGGATACGGAGATGGACCCATCGGCATTATATGAGATAGAGACCTGAAGCCTGGAAAGAACATCTGCCCCCCTGTAGATTGAGGGGACAGGTGCTCGAGACCAAAAATCTAGATAACAATACCGGGGTAGTGCCCACCTGTAGTGGTCTTGTGAGGGGGCTGGACTGAGATATTCCGTCCACTCCCACACAAGACACATCTATTGAGGATAAGTAGGAGGGATCTGGGATTTATGCCTCCCATAGCATGCTATGGGCTGCACCTGTGTCCACGAGTAAACGGGTGGGGAGTCCCTCTATAGGAATCATAATGTTTGCTAGAGGTCCCCCCGCCAACCGGGTGGAAATGGCCATCATCGGTAGGGAAGTGGAGGAGGCAGAGGACACAGGTTTGCCACTTCCCTAACTGAGGGTTTCCGGTTGCTCCCCCCGGGGAGGAAGAGGAGAAAAAGCCCTGGCGTTCGGGTGCTGATCATACCTGAAGTTTGGGTGCTGATCATACCTCCGGTCATATTGGAGGGGGTATCTTCTAGGCTGTCTGGGGGCCCTACAGTCCTTCCTGTAGTGACCCGGTGTCACGCAATTAAAGCAGACAACAGGGGGTCTCTGGGGCGGGGCGGGAGTCACAGTCATTGGCAGGGTGGGAGTCACAGTCATTGGCAGGGATGGAGTCACAGTCATTGGCGGGGTGGGAGTCATAGTCATTAAGGGTATCACTTCCTTGAGTGGTTGTTGTGTTTCCAGACCTCTTGCAACAGGCAATAGGGCTTCTAAGGTTAATTTCTTGTACTCTGGTCGGGGCACTATCAGCCCCTTCCATATCGGTTCTTTCAAACCTGCTACGAAAGCACTTGATAGCATGCAATAATGGGCTTTGTTATGTAAAGAGAATACTAGATCTGTAAAGATCTGAGTGAGTCTTATGTACAAATGTTCCACTGACTCCATCAGGTCCTGCATCACATCATGTATGCTAGTGGCTTGATCTGCTAATTTGCCTCTAGCCCATTTCTGTAACTGGTCACAAAATACAACCCCAGAGTTATATGAGACCTCGCTCTCCAACCGGGCATTGTTAAAATGTTTCTCCATGATGGGCCAATAGGCATCACCTGCTTTTATTTTGCATAAGCTGGCTAAGTCCCTCCATGCCGAAGAGTATGTCTTTTGGATTTGTGCAATCCGATGGTAGAACGGCATGGGCTGCCACTCAGGGTCAGGGAGGGAAACTACTAAGGTGGATGCTTGCAAGGGGGTAAAGGAGGCATACATGAGCGGAGCGTCCGGCAGTGGGCGGGTGGGCCCCGGATTCCAGGTTATCAGGTCCTGCAGGTGCTGTAACCTACCCCTCTCGTCAGGACCATCTCAAATTGTACTCGGTGGGTTGGCATAGGAAGGGTGGCTTAAGTGCGGTAGTGGTACTGCTGTGGGGGGTGCTAGAGCCCTGGCCGGTGTAGAGTGATGGGGTCCTGACACTGGAGCATGTTGGGCAAAGGCAGCAGATGGTTGGGTTACTGAACCCGGTATTGAAGGCACTACTGGGGCAATGACCGGTGGGCAGTAAAAGCTGCCATCTGCATTCAATACTGGGCACAGGGGGTAGAGGAGTTGGGATGGCTGGGATGGTGAGGCTGGAGTAAGGCCTGTTTGCAAGGGGAGGGACTTCTGTAGGAGGTCCTCCAACTTACAACTCAACTGCATTTGGGGCAGAGCCCGGGGCGTTTAGGGTGTGGGAGTCCGGACCTCCCACATTTCTCACACGCCCACTTGGGGCCACCATCATAGGGTGGGGGCAGGCTTTTTCCTTTATGATATACATACATCAATCCCACCTTGTTCTGTATTTCTTTTTCCACCCACCCCTCCTTCATTAACCCCTTCGCCCCCCTGAACCAGGCTTCCGCTGCCAACACCAAATCATTTTTGTCAACAACCCTTTCTTTTCTATCAACACAACTCTCCATTCTTCTGGTTGCAAACGACCACCATTTCTGCATATCCCAGTAACTTTCATTAATTTTTTCCATCCTTTCACATTCTGTTCCCCTCCCCGCTGCACCACTAGGTCATAAGCTAAGCTGCCCTCACCCGGTCTAGTGAGATTTTGTCCTATTCACACCCCTTCCCTTATTTCTGTTTTGTCTCTGCTGTGGGGTGGGATCCACCCTCCTCAACTTACAACTCTGTCCTGTGAAGAGTTTTAAATAGCCCGCTCAGATACTTAGTTGAGGCTCAACTTAAAAATAAGCACCAAATATAAGTAGGCTGAGTTACTAAAAACTCCAGTCTTCCTAATCAAAAGTTACACCCAGGTTTAAAATCAGTTGTAGGCTAGCCGGGGTGTTAAACATTTAAATGTCTGTAAAAAGAAACAGCCGCAGCAGATCAATTTAAAAAAAAACATTTTTTTTCCTCAAAAGGAGCACTAGCACCTTTACAAAAAGGTGAGAGGAGGAGTAGAAAAGAGCAGAGTGAGTCTCGCCCCTCCTTTACAAAAGTGGGAGGAGATTGATTGTATCTTTACAACCAAGACTGGGAGAAAGCTGACAAGCAGGGCTTAGGAATTGTATTTTTGAGTGTAAAACAAAAAAAGGTGGGGGCCCAGCCTGCTCTCTGCTCCTGTCCCCCCAAAAAAATGAACATTTAAGGTTCACACTATAATGGAGTTGACTGTAGATACTTTAATATCTTCCAAACTCTCCCTCACAGTACCACCTTAACTAAAACCCCATCCACTTTCATGCACATCAATCATTAATCCACAAACACAGTGTAGCACATGACATACATACTATTTCAGCCCTTCTGTCTGTATGGAGGTAATATTCCCCGAACCTTCCTGGTTCATATTCACTGTGTCCATATACATATATATATACATTCTATTTATTTACGTACACCCTCTCTGAACCAGTACCCTTTTACAGAGGCTGGAAAGGAAACTGTGTCTCTATTTATTTCCGTACACCCTCTTTGAACCAGTACCTTTTTACAGAGGCTGGCAAGGAAACTGTGTCTCTATTTATTTCCGTACACCCTCTTTGAACCAGTACCTTTTTACAGAGGCTGGCAAGGAAACTGTGTCTCTATTTATTTCCGTACAGACATCCGCTGAAATAGCCACATTCAAGTCAAAACAGAACATAACATAACATAAACTATCAGGCGGCAGAATAGGTCGACAGGTTCTTATTAAATCGGCCCTGGACAAGAATTTACCCGTCTTTGGCGGTCTGTAGCAGCTGACGGACTGCGAGCGAAAGTGAGGGTGACCAAGCCGGAAACACACAGTTAAGGAATATAACACTCTTCTCTTACCGTGTTTCGAAGTTGATCAGGCCTCACTCCGTCAGTCACGCCTCGATTCGCTGACAGCCATACCTGGGTCGGCTACTTCCAGACCACAATCCAGAGTCCACGTTGGGTACCCAAATTGTAATGGATTTATCTCCGGTTAAATACCGGAATATATTTTCTATTCTGCCTCTAACCTAAATTCAAGGTGATGTGAATGCATGCATGCAAAAAGGATCACACTGGCACACACTGGTCAGTATGAGCTCTCTCTCATTAACAGGCCTTTATTCAGGGTTACAGCCCCTTATATAAACAAAGTGACATAAGCAAACATCATCACATGTGTGTGTATATTATTGGTTCATCTGTATATGGTCCTTTTCCTGTCGACATCTGTTTTCCATGAGGCATACATTCCAAAGCTCAGCAGCCATCTTTTAATAAATGATGGGAGGGGCAGAAACGAGGGGGTACGGAGTAAGGAGTGAATACACTCTGCCTGTCATACTTTAGTCAAGGAAAATACTGCTGGCTTGTTACGTCATTACTAGGATATATATATATATATATATATATATATATATATATATATATGTATAAATATATATATATATATATATATATATATATATATATATATATATATATATATATATCACAACAAGAAAGAAAAGAAACAATAACAATAATAAAGAAGAAAAGAAAATAATAATAATTGAGTGGTTAGAAGAGACATAACATAGTCAATGTATTAGTTCCACCACAATGACACAACAATGTGTGGGATTTTTCACAAAGTAAGTTTACAAACTTGAAGATCATTCAGATCAATAGAAGTAGGCTACGAATAATTGAAATACAAGGTGGAAATAAATATGTATAATTTTAAATTTTGACCATAAATATTCTTTAAATAACCCTCAGGAACCATATAAAATGATATTAGACTTAGAGCTTTTACCTGGTGCTCTTTTGGTGTATTATAGCTTTTACCTGGTGCTCTTTTGGTGTATTATAGTTTGTTATAGTTTTTTTATAGTGAAAAAGCGACAACTCTTCACATATTAGAAAACATATTGTTCTCTTAGGTGCTATTCCATGAGAACTTTAATTGAGGAACCCTTTGAATATACCAGATCTCCCTTAAATCATATCTAAGCTGAAAGTGGTAGTAACCTATACCCAATGAAGTGACTGGCCTCAGGTGATACACAGATATAAAACAAATCCTCCTGCATAAGTTGTACCTGTTTATCTACACCATCTTTCCTCTATATCCATTCAAAGTGCAGAATTTACACAGGATCTCACAGTTTTGAAAAGCAGGGGGGTGGAGAGCTGAAGTTACATCAATGAGGAGAGCTCTGAGAGCTGATTGGAGGGAAGCGACACACAGGAACAGAGTTACGGCTGTCAATCAGCTGAAGCTCACTCCCCGTCACCATTTTTCTCTTGGTGTCAGGAAAACTTGTCAGAAGTGATTAATGCTGATAGCAGAGGAACAATGCAGTGAACAGAAATTGCACTTAGTGCTCTGGAATTTAGGCAAGTACACACTATAAAGGGATATGCTTTGTTAATATTTCCTGTCTGAGGTTTACAACTACTTTAAGAACAATAATTTAAATTATTGCAGCTTACCAGTCCTAAAATGCAGTGGCTGCACTAGTTTTTTTCTTGTTTTTTTGTCACCTGGTGATTTTTTGACTTAACGACCGCCCACTGTAAATATACGTCGGCAGAATGGCACCGACAGGCAGAATCACGTATATCTACGTGACTGCCTTTGTATAGTTGGGGGGTCCGATCGGACCCCCCTTCTTTACAGTGAGCGGTGGTTAACTGATCGGGAGCAATCAGGCATGAGGGGACGGCCGTTCGATTCCGGCCACCCCCTCTTGATCGCTCCCGGCGAATGAGAGAGCTTCCCCTGCCTGTGTAATGTTTACACAGGCAGAGGAAGTGATGTCATCTCTCCTGCGGCGCTCACATATACCGAGCGTCATACAGGAGAAGATGCCAGGTTAGTGCACAAAACACTACACTGACACCAGGACACATAGGTACATAAATTGCCCCCCAAGCCCCCCCAGACACCCCCAGATCACCCCCCAGATCACCCCCCAGCCCCCAGCCACAGTGTCACTGATTGCAGTGACCATTTATTTACTGATCACTGCAATCAGTGACATTTGTGACTGTAAAAGTGTCACTACAGTTTAGTTTTAGGTCCAGTGTAGCCCCCTAACCCCCCCTAATAAAGGTTTAACCCCCTGATTGCCCCCCAGATAACCCTTTCACCCCCTATCACCACTGTCGCTAAGCGATCATTTTTCTGATCGCTGCTTTATTGTCGGTGATGCCGATCGGTAGCCAGTTTTTTTTAGGTTCGCCGCAGGTTTTTATAGCGTCGGGTACCCCCATATATTACCTAATAAAGGTTTAACCCCCTTGATCGCCCCCCAGGTAACCCTTTCACCCCCTATCACCACTGTCGCTAAGCGATCGTTTTTCTGATCGCTGTCTTATTGTCGGTGATGCAGATCGGTAGCCAGTTATTTTTTTTAGGTGCGCCGCAGGTTTTTTTAGCGTCAGGTACCCCAATATATTACCTAATAAAGGTTTAACCCCTTGATCGCCCCCCAGGTAACCCTTTCACCCCCTATCACCACTGTCGCTAAGCGATCATTTTTCTGATCGCTGTCTTATTGTCGGTGATGCAGATCGGTAGCCAGTACATTTTTTTAGGTTCGCCGCAGGTTTTTATAGCGTCAGGTACCCCCATAAATTATCTAATAAAGGTTTAACCCCCTTGATCGCCCCCCAGGTAACCCTTGCACCCCCTATCACCACTGTCGCTAAGCGATCATTTTTCTGATCGCTGTCTTAGCGTCGGTGATGCAGATCGGTAGCCAGTAATTTTTTTTAGGTTCGCCGCAGGTTTTTATAGCGTCAGGTATCCCCATATATTATCTAATAAAGGTTTTAACCCCCTAATTGCCCCTAGTTAACCCTTTCACCAGTGATCACCATATAAGTGTTACGGGTGACGCTGGTTAGTTAGTTTGCTTTTTATAGTGTCAGGGCACCCGCCGTATATAACCCAATAAAGGCTTAACCCCCTGATCGCCCGGCGGGTAATATCAATTAGGTTTTAGCGTCAAAGAGGGTCTGCGTCACACCCAGGCAGTGTCAGGTTAGTACCAGTAACGCTAACACCCACGCGTGAAGCATACACCCCCCTTAGTGGTATAGTATCTGATCAGATCAATATCTGATCTGATCAGATCTATACTAGCGTCCCCAGCAGTTTAGGGTTCCCAAAAAACGCAGTGTTAGCGGGATCAGCCCAGATACCTGCTAGCACCTGCGTTTTGCCCCTTCGTCCAGCCCAGGCCACCCAAGTGCAGTATCGATCGATCACTGTCACTTACAAAACACAACACACATAACTGCAGCGTTCGCAGAGACAGGCCTGATCCCTGCGACTCCAGTGCTGTAGGAGGTGATTTCACCACCACAGTTAAAAAAAAAAAGCATATATGCCGAAGCATTGGTGCAGCAGGGGCGGAGGAGCGGAGGAGCGATTTTGCTCCTAATGCCACGTACATACGGTCGAAATTCCGACGGAGGCTTGCCCGTGGAAAAGTCCGACCATGTGTGTGCGGCATAACTTTTTTGCGGGAGGATGCCCCCATGCTTCGGCATATATAAATGGTGCATGTATGCCCATCATTAGAAGTGGGTGGATGAAGGGCGGTATTCTAATGGTGGGCATACCCACCGATCAATCTCTTTTTTCGTTCAGCCAACTGGCTGCATAAAAAAAAAAAGATTACAATACATGTCCAACAAGGACCAGCAACGTACTGGTATGTTGCTGGACTTTGAATGTTTATACCAGAATGATGCCTGCGGGTTTATGTATCATCTTGGTATCATTCTTTTCAGCCAGTGGCCGGCTTTCATGTAAAAGCAATCCAAGTGGCTAATTAGCCTCTGGACTGCTTTTACAAGCAGTGGGAGGGAATGTCCCCCCCCCGGATATAAAAAGCGCCATTGGGAAATTGGGAAAGCATTTTATCACACCGATCTTGGTGTGGTCAGATGCTTTGAGGGCAGAGGAAAGATCTAGGGTCTAGAAGACCCCAGTTTTTTTAAAAAAAGAGTACCTGTCACTACCTATTGCTATAATAAGGGATATTTACATTCCCTGAGATAACAATAAAAATGATTAAAAATAAATAAATATGGAAGGAACAATTTAAAAATAAAATAAAAAAGCAAAATTAATAAAAAAAAAAAAAAAAAAAAAAGCACCCCTGTCCTGCCCTGCTCTTGCCCAATGGCGAACGCAAGCGTCGGTCTGGCGTCATATGTAAACAGCAATTTCACCATGCATGTGAGGTATCACCACGGAGGTCTGATCGAGGGCAGTAATTTTAGCAGTAGACCTCTTCTGTAAATCTAACGGGGTAACATGTAAAGGCTTTTAAAGGCTTTTAAAAATGTATGTAGTTTGTCGCCAATGCGCGTTTGTGCGAAATTTTAAAGCATGTCGTGTTTGGTATCTATGTACTCGGCCTAAGATCATCTTTTTTATTTCATCAAACATTTGGGCAATATAGTGTGTTTTAGTGCATTAAAATTTAAAAAAGTGTATTTTTTCCCCAAAAAATGCGTTTGAAAAATCGCTGCGCAAATACTGTGTAGAAAAAAAAAATGCAACACCCACCATTTTAATCTGTAAGGCCTTTGCTTTAAAAATATATATAATGTTTGGGGGTTCAACATAATTTTCTTGCAAAAAAAAAAAATTTTTTCATGTAAACAAAAAGTGTCAAAAAGGGCTTTGTCTTCAAGTGGTTAGAAGAGTGGATGTAAGCTTCCTAATGTTGTGTATAAAATGCCAGAACAGTTCAAAACCCCCCCAAATGACCCAATTTTGGAAAGTAGACACCCCAAGCTATATACTGAGAGGCATGTCGAGTCCATGGAATATTTTATATGTTGACACAAGTTGCGGAAAAAAGACAATTTATTTTTATTTATTTATTTTTTTGCACAAAGTTGTCACTAAATGATATATTGCTCAAACATGCCATGGGTATATGTGGAATTACACCCCAAAATACATTCTGCTGCTTCTCCTGAGTACGGGGATACCACATGTGTTAGACTTTTTGGGAGCCTAGCCGCGTACGGGACCCCAAAAACCAAGCACCGCCTTCAGGCTTTCTAAGGGTGTAAATTTTTGATTTCACTTCTCACTGCCTATCACAGTTTCGGAGGCCATGGAATGCCCAGATGGCACAAACCCCCCCAAATGACCCCATTTTGGAAAGTAGACACCCCAAGCTATTTGCTGAGAGGTATTGTGAGTATTTTGCAGATCTCGCTTTTTGTCACAAAGTTTTGAAAATTGAAAAAAATAAAGAAATAATAATTTACTTTCTTCATTTTCAAAAACAAATGAGAGCTGTAAAATACTCACCATGCCTCTCAGCAAATAGCTTGGGGTGTCTACTTTCCAAAATGGGGTCATTTGGGGGGGTTTTGTGCTATTTTGGCATTTTATGGCCTTCGAAACTGTGATAGGTAGTGAGGAGTGAAATCAAAAATTTGTGCCTAGAAATCCTGAAGGCGGTGCTTGGTTTTCGGGGTCCCGTACGCGGCTAGGCTCCTAAAAAGTCCCACACATGTGGTATCCCCGTACTCAGGAGAAGCAGCAAAATGTATTTTGGGGTGTAATTCCACATATAACCATGGCATGTGTGAGCAATATATCATTTAGTGACAACTTTTTGTAATTTTTTTTTTTTTAGTCATTATTCAATCACTTGGGACAAAAAAAAAATATTCAATGGGCTCAACAGGCCTCTCAGCAATTTCCTTGGGGTGTCTACTTTCTAAAATGGAGTCATTTGGGGGGGTTTTGTGCTATTTTGGCATTTTATGGCCTTCAAAATTGTGATAGGTAGTGAGGAGTGAAATCAAAAATTTGCGCCCTTAGAAATCCTGAAGGCGGTGCTTGGTTTCCGGGGGCCCGTACGCGGCTAGGCTCCCAAAAAGTCCCACACATGTGGTATCCCCGTACTCAGGAGAAGCAGCAAAATGTATTTTGGGGTGCAATTCCACATATAACCATGGCATGTGTGAGCAATATATCATTTAGTGACAACTTTTTGTAATTTTTTTTTTTTTTTTTTAGTCATTATTCAATCACTTGAGACAAAAAAAAAATATTCAATGGGCTCAACATGCCTCTCAGCAATTTCCTTGGGATGTCTACTTTCCAAAATGGGGTCATTTGGGGGGGTTTTGTACTGCCCTGCCATTTTAGCACCTCAAGAAATGAGATAGGCAGTCATAAACTAAAAGCTGTGTAAATTCCAGAAAATGTACCCTAGGTTGTAGACGCTATAACTTTTGCGCAAACCAATAAATATACGCTTATTGACATTTTTTTTACTAAAGACATGTGGCTGAATACATTTTGGCCTAAATGTATGACTAAAATTGAGTTTATTCGATTTTTCTTATAACAAAAAGTAGAAAATATAATTATTTTTCAAAATTTTCGGTCTATTTCCGTTTATATCGCAAAAAATAAAAATCGCAGAGGCAATCAAATACTATTAAAAGAAAGCTCTATTTGTGGGAAGAAAAGGATGCAAATTTCGTTTGGGTACAACATTGCATGTCCGCATAATTTACAGTTAAAGCAGCGCAGTGCAAAATTCTGAAATCACCTCTGGTCCTCTAGCTACCAAATGGTCCGGGGCTTAAGTGGTTAAGAACAATAATTTAAATTATTGCAGCTTACCAGTCCTAAAATGCAGTGGCTGCACTAGTTTTTTTCTTGTTTTTTTGTCACCTGGTGATTTTTCCCTTAAAACATTTCCTTTACATACAGTGCCTTGCAAAAGTATTCACCCCCTTGGCTTTTTACCTATTTTGTTACATTACAGCCTTTAGTTCAATGTTTTTTTAATCTGAATTATATGTGATTGATCAGAACACAATAGTCTAAGTTGGTGAAGTAAAATTAGAAAAATATATGCATAAAACTATTTTTCAGAAATAAAAAAATGATAATTGGCATGTGCGTATGTATTCACCCCCTTTGTTATAAAGCCCATAAAAAGCTCTGGTGCAACCAATTACCTTCAGAAGTCACATAATTAGTGAAATGATGTCCACCTGTGTGCAATCTAAGTGTCACATGATCTGTCATTACATATACAGGGGGTCCCGAGTTACGAACACAATAGGGACTGTAGGTTTGTTCGTAAGTCGCAACACTGCATTTGTAAGTGTAACTTCCGGTCGGAACACTGCATTCGTAAGTGTTCGTAAGTGTAACTGCCGCCTGTGCATGGATGTGGGATGTTCCGGGCGCTTGTTATGTTATCTGGGGCATAGTACGGCAGTGTAGAATGTGTCGGGGCTGCTCGAAAGTTATCGTAGAGCACAAGTGGCCGGCATTTGAGGCCGTTCGTAAGTAGGAGTCGTTCATAACTCGGGTGTTCGTAACTCGGGGACCCCCTGTACACACCTTTTTGAAAGGCCCCAGAGGCTGCAACACCTAACCAAGAGGCACCACTAACCAAACACTGCCATGAAGATCAAGGAACTCTCCAAACCAGTGTTTCTCAACTCCAGTCCTCAAGGCGCCCCAACAGGTCAAGTTTTCAGGATTTCCCTCAGCTGTGGTAATTACTAAGGCAGTAAAACTGATCAAATTACCTGTGCAAAATGATGGAAATCCTGAAAACATGACCTGTTGGGGCGCCTTGAGGACTGGAGTTGAGAAACACTGCTCCAAACAAGTAAGGGACAATGTTGTTGAGAAGTACAAGTCAAGGTTAGGTTATAAAAAAATATCCAAATCTTTGATGATCCCTGGGAGCACCATCAAATCTATCATAACCAAATGGAAAGAACATGGCACAACAGCAAACCTGCCAAGAGACAGCTGGCTGCACACCAAAACTCACAGAGCGGTCAAGGAGGGCAATAATCAGAGAGGCAGCACAGACCTATGGTAACCCTGGAGGAGCTGCAGAGTTCCACAGCAGAGACTGGAGTATCTGTACATAGGACGACAAAAAGCCGTACGCTCCATAGAGTTGAGCTTTATGGCAGAGTGGCCAGAAGAAAGCCATTACTTTCAGCAAAAAAACAAAATGGCACGTTTTGAGTTTGTGAAAAGGCATGTGGAAAACTCCCAAAATGTATGGAGGAAGGTGCTCTGGTCTGATGAGACTAAAATTTAACATTTTTGCCCATCAAAGAAAACACTATGTCTGGCGCAAACCCAACACATCACATCACCCAAAGAACACCATCCCCACAGTGAAACATGGTGGTGGCAGCATCATGCTGTGGGGATGTTTTTCAGCAGTCAGGACTGGGAAACTGGTCAGAATTGAGGGAAAGATGGATGGTGCTATATACAGGGATATTCTTGAGCAAAACCTGTACCACTCTGTGTGTGATTTGAGGCTAGGGCGGAGGTTCACCTTCCAGCAGGACAATGACCCCAAACACACTGCTAAAGCAACACTTGAGTGGTTTAAGGGGAAACATGTAAATGTGTTGGAATGGCCTAGTCAAAGCCCAGACCTCAATCCAATAGAAAATCTGTGGTCAGACTTAAAGATTGCTGTTCACAAGCGCAAACCATCCAACTTGAAGGAGCTGGAGCAGTTTTGCACGGAGTAATGTGCAAAAATCCCAGTGGTAAGATGTGGCAAGCTCATAGAGACTTATCCAAAGTGACTTGGAGCTGTGATAGCCGCAAAAAGTGGCTCTACAAAGTATTGACTTTAGGGGGGTGAATAGTTGTGCACATTGACTTTTTCTGTTATTTTGTCCTATTTGTTGTTTGCTTCACAATAAAAAAAAACATCTTCAAAGTTGTGGGCATGTTCTGTAAATTAAATGATGCAAATCCTCCAACAATCCATGTTAATTCCAGGTTGTGAGGCAACAAAACACGAAAAATGCCAAGGGGATGAATACTTTTGCAAGGCTCTGTAGGTAACTTCACTAATTGTACTGTATCTATGAAGGAGCAGTGCCCCCCACCCCTAGGACAAGCCCCCAGTTTTTCCATAACATAGGGAAAGGTGTTTTGTAGTCCACAGAGATAGCGGAGTGCAATGTAGCAGAGGGCAACACAGGCAGAGAACACAAGAGATTTTCAGATCCCCAGATTTCTGGCAGGATGAATAGGATTTTTTTGCATTTAAAGTATTTCTAAATGCTTAGATCTTTTTCTCTTTAAATAATAAACATGTCATACTTGCTTGCTCGGTGCAAAGGTTTAGCACAGGGAGACCCTGATCCTCCTCTTCTGGGGTCCCTCGCTGGTGCTCTAGGATCATCCTCTTCTTGGTGTGCCCCCATAGAAATCTGCTTGCTATGGGGGCACACTTGTGGCTTGCTCCTGAGCCAAGCTGTGTGCATCTATAGATACACACAGTACAGCTTGGCCCCACCCCCCACTCTCTGCTCACAGGATTTGGCTGACAGCAGCAGAAACCAGTGGGGTTGATTTACTAAAGGCAAATAGACTGTGCACTTTGCAATGTGCAGTTGCACTCTGCAATGTGCAGTTGCACTCGGCAAGTGCAGTTGCTCAAGAGCTTAGTAAATGAGGTAAAACTTCACTTTGCGAAGAATAACCAATCACATGCAAGGAAAAAAATAATATATTGAGCTTGCACATGATTAGATGATGAAAGTCCACAGACCTTCTGCTGATTTACTAAGCACTGGAGCAACGGCTCTTGCAGAGTGAAACTGTACTTTGCAAAGTGCACAGTCTATTTTCCTTTAGCAAATCAACTCCAATGGCTCCAGCCACTGCCTGAGTTCATTAGAGTAGAGAAGTTTGTGAGGTTTTATATGCTTTAAATCTTGAAGTGACTCTGTATCCTACATGACTTCTGTTGGCTCCTTTCTGTATAAAAATATGTAGCACCCTTGTCCTAAACAGGGCTGCCAGTAAATTTAGTTGTGCTAAGTGGTACCTAGCCTAGCTAATTTGTAGTCTTGATCAAATGGCTTTCTCCTAATCTTGTGTTTAACTGTGATTTCTCTATTCTGTCAATAGGTGGCACTGTTGCCTTTGGCATTAGGATGATGAATTACAGTGAATTCAGGTGATGAGTAAATATGTTGTCTCAACCTATTAGCAGGAGTTTCCTTTGGCTGCTTTGCATGCTGGGATAAGCTATGTATTTGGAAGAAATCAGGTGATCGGGGTTCTTCCTACCTGGGATGTGGCCTGGGTGGAAGTGTGTGAAGCAGCAGCAGAGGTGTAGGACTGATGCCTGAGGCCTAGCCACATGTAAAGGGGCTTAGCATGAGGGGAGCCTGATTGTTGCCGGAGGTAAAGGAGAAGCAGTTGCCAAAGTGCAGAAGGGAGGGAGTTCTGAAGGAGTACCAGAACAGACGCTTAACTATCCGGGGATGGTGAAGTAAGTGGGAAAGCTTCAGTAGAGACTAATCCAGAGATACAGCAGGTAGCTGCAAGCAAAGCTCGAAGGAGTAGGGCAGGTAGCTGTAAGTAAAGTTTGAAGAGAAATACAGCGGGTAGCTTTGAGTAAAGCCTAAGGGATCTAGCAGGTAGCTGTGAGTCCAGGAGCCCAACGGGTAGCGTGGGTGAAGCTTAAAAATTACAGCGGGTAGCTGTGAGTTGAGCTTGAGGGATCCAGCAGGTAGCTGAGAGTTCAAGAAGTCAAGTGGGACACTGCGAGCTGAGCTTGAAGAATACAGCGGGTAGTTGTAAGTGAAGCTTGAGAAGTCCAGCAGGCATCTGAGAGCTAAGCTTGAGGATATACAGTGGTATACTGTGAGAGAAGTTGTTGCTATAGGAGACAGCAGTTGCTACAAGATACAGATTGCTGCATTCAGCTTAAAGGCCCTTTTTCTGTATAGCTGTCTGCCTAGTTCTATTTTTGTTTGCGGCGTCTGACAAGTTACTATTGCATTTGCCTAAGGGTGTCCTTTGTCCTTCCCCTCTCTCTCCTCTTACTCATAAGAGAAAAAAAAAACCTCTTTGTTCATTTTTAAAAGTGACTGGTGCCCATCCTTCCATCTTGCACTACACCCACCATGCTTAGTAACCTGCACCCTGAGGAGGAATGTCAGCTCTCCCTGACTCTGGGGGTCACTATTAGGCCCTTAGAGGTCGAGGAGACCGCTACAAATATATGAACTGCACTGCTTGCTGTCTGTGTATAACCTGTTTCAGCAAAGAGTCCTTATTATCATTTAAACACGCAGTACCATCTCTAAAGAGTGATCCTTGAGGGTATTTGACAGGTGGTGAAGAGGTGCTATATTGCCTCCTTACTGCCTGTTTTAGTCCCTTAACACAGGTGAGCCCCCTACTAGCTTCCAACTAACACACTTCAGCTGTGTGCATAGTGGTTCTACCATCTGCTGCCTTTGCAACTTAAGTAGGAACAGTCGCTGTGGACAGGAAAAACGCAGCTCAGTTGCACGTTTTTACCACCCCGAACCACAAGTGTAAAAAAGGCCATAAAAAGATGGGTTTCTAGCTAGCTGGTACATACATTTTATCCAATTCACATTTTAGTATTGCATTTGTTAACACAATGTTTTCTTTTCTAGAACAGATGCTGCAGAATCCAAACACTTTTAACATTGTTAACTGAACCATTGATCTGTAGATACAGAGAAATAATAAATATTTGAGTAGCATAGCGAATAAATTTAGTTTTATAAAACATGCAAGTCTGCCATGTGTGACATTTGAACACGAGAAACACTATATGGAAAAAAATCCACACAGCCAACTCAGGGTATCACAATAATAGAGTGAAGGATGCCTATACAGTTCATAAAATGGCTGCATCATTACTCCTTTGACAAGTGTTTCCCTAGCAACGCATTTTATAAAACCGCTCATTCGAGGCTCCTACACAAAATGCAACAGATTTATACTTTTGTGGTGTTAGATTCCAGTGATTCACCTTGATCAGCATGCATAGCTTGATCCTCGACAGTCCAGGGCAGTCCAAAAGATTGCAATAAAATATTTAGCCTGCTGAGATCAGGAAAGGTCATGAGTTGTGATTGAGATTTACGGAAGGTTTAACTAGTGTCATCTACTTTTAAATTCTATCCAGGAGTCCCATCAAATAGTGTGATGTTAATCTTATGAACTTCAAGAAAGGTTAAGAATTGGGGCCCCAGACTTGTCAGCGCCTTCACTAATATAAAAAGTTTAATTTAATAATATGTAAGTAGAGTTGGAGGAAATTTATCAGACTGAGTAAATCAAAAGCACAGCTCCTGTAGTAAGCCTTGTCCTTATCTGCGGTGATAGGCCTATTTTATAAAAGTGCCCAAAATAAGAACTGTCTATTGTCTGTGGTATCCAGAAGGTATTTCTTTTCATTTCATTTTCTAACCTAAACTTGAAGAATTAAGATGTGTTATAGAAGAACTGAATAGAATTGGAATCCTACTGGTAGAGTGTAACTCTATTTTGCATTTTTATGTAAGTTTTCAGGGAAAAATGCTGTTTAACCACTTGCCGCTCGTAGGACGTCCATGGATGTCCTTGGTTTGCAGTGGTTATACCGGGAAGCAGGCATCATCCTGGTATGAAAATTTTCAGCTGGCGATTCCCTTTTCAGCAGAACTGAAAAGGGAATCACTGCGGGTGGCCTAAGGGGGTTCCTCCCCCCCCTCCTGCTGCCAGCGCCCTGGGCTCTGCCATCCGATCGCAGAGCCTGCGATTAACGCAACTGGTGGTGACGGCTGCACAGAACAGAGAGAGGAGAACTGACGTTGTTCCTCCCTCTCTGTGACCCCGAAAACAGGAAGCGACAAGTATGTCATCACTTCTGGTTTCCTCCTCTCTGTTTACCTGTCCATTAGCGGGCAGGAAAGCAGCCGATCAAACTGATCTGTGTCTGATCGGTTGCATTGAAGGCCAAAGGAGAGATTTGGGGTCTAATAGACCCCAGTTCTCTCCATAAGGAGAACCCATCACGGCCCATGCTGTCACAAGGGATGCTGTCCTAGCAAATGGTCCTAATTGTAATTTGTATTTGATGATTTTAAGTCTCATTTAAAATTGTGATTGGGAGGGGGGTGATAAAAATGCACGATTGAGTTGCATTTTTACACCCTCTCCAATCGATCCCCCTTAACCACTTCAAGTCTGAACTGTTTCGTCCCCTTTAAGTCCAGGCCATTTTTAAATTTTCAGC
This sequence comes from Rana muscosa, assembly GCA_029206835.1. NCBI lineage: Eukaryota > Metazoa > Chordata > Amphibia > Anura > Ranidae > Rana > Rana muscosa. The sequence continues at coordinate 927,356,738 of CM055116.1, read as the reverse complement.
GCTGTCACACTTTGTATGAAAATTACTCAGCCATGCAACACTGTATCCAAATTAATTAATACTGTAATGGTCAGAGCAAGGCTTGAGGAGCAGACTGTAATCCAGGCGAGGAGAGATGATGTCACTGGAATATGCAACGTTTCTTAAGCCTGAAGAATGAGCGCGGTCGTCACATTATTCACAGCACGTCAGCTCAAGAAACGTCGCGTATTCCAGTGACATCATCTCTCCTCGCCTGGATTACAGTCTGCTCCTCAAGCCTCGCTCTGATGTCCATCCACTGCTGCCGGCTGTATACAATCTAGTGGCTACAGAGACTACTGCAGAGACAGCACATCCATCGGCTCCATAGAGACAGATATCACTGATGACCCTGATTGTTTGGGACCTTATCATGCACAAACTTACCACTTAAATGTGAGTGTTTATACTAACCTTTCTATTTGATTAAACTTTTTATACAGTCTGCACCGACAGGCGCTTCCTGTTCTTGTGTTTTTCAGTGTTTGGGAACATGAGTTCTGTTCCCCCTGGATGGCTGCCATGAGCGCGGACTTAACCCTTTCCTCTCTTAATCCCTCCCACACCATATCCCATTTATATTACTATCCAGCATACTGCACCTGCAGTCCTGCACTGCCAATGTGCATCAATCATTGACTTCTTCACAAAGAGTGGACTTGTTGCCTCTTTGTGTATATAATTGTATGCTTATTCAGTACCTTTTTGTTTGTTCACCATTGGATACTTTTTTTGGTTTTCAGTTTTGCGCCATTTTCTTGTATAGACCTGAAGATGATGGTTCTCACTTGTCATGATATGCATACATAGATAAACAAGGAGAGGGCCGCCTCTGAGAATAAGCATGCTTGACAAAAGGAGCGCGGCTACCGTACCATCGTAGCACGTACGCTCGGAAACGCGGCGCACTATAGCGATGTCATCATCCTGTGTCACACCGCTTGCGATCCAAGCCTCATTTTGTCTCCCACACTGCACGGCCGTTCTCCATCTTTGCAATGACCAGACGAGAATAGCGGTGTTACTCTGCAAGGATCTGACTGCTCACTGCCCTCTAGGTCCCTGGGATTAGATTTTTCTGCTTCCTGCCAGCAAAAAAGGACTTACTGCTACTTGTGGTTCCTCCTGCTCATCCCAGTGATGCACCCAACGTCTTTTACTTCCATGTGAGTGGATATTGTTGTTCACAATAAAGTGTTTTTGATATATTCTCAGAGGCACCCCTCTCCTTGTTTCTCTCCTAGCTCTGCTGTAATTTGCTTCTGGTCTCCTCTGGTGGCAGCCCTGACAGACTCACCTAATCTCTCTTCTTTGATATCTGTCCTTTGGACTATTATGGACCACACTTGAGTATATTTGAGGTATCTGAGCAACACGCCTTTTTAATTGTTTAATGATATGCATATATATGCCATGTGTTTGTGAGCATATTACTTGTTGTTTTAATTCTCAAATAAATTTATGTTGGTAATGCACTAGGTCGGTGCACCCTTCTCTTGTTGTTTTGCAGTCCATAAGGATACCCATTGTCCTGAGGGGGCAGCAAGGCCACTGGCGCTGACAAATAATTTTCATACTGTACGTCTCTAAGCATATAACCTGAGTGAAGAAGAGTGGTTTTGGATGTACAAATGGGTCTGTTCAGACCGCAGGCAGAGACATGGTCAGCAAACAGGAAAGGATCAGTCCAGACAGCAGGCAGGCATGTGGTAATAAATAGACCAGGGCTAGTGCAGGCAAAGGCAACACTGCACTGGTGTGGAGGTGATCAGGAACACTGTTTTGGTCTGGTGACAGTGGGACTTGCTTAACAGCGATCATGAACACTGTTGTTGGCTTACACTGGTCTGGTGACACTGAGATTAGTGTGCTGACCATCAGAGACACCATTCCTGGCTTACACTGGTGTGGTGAAGATAAGGAACACTGTTACTGGCATACACTGTTCTGGTGACACTGGGACAGGTGTGGAGGTGATCAGGGACACTGTCATGGACAAGATGACTGGTGTGGTGGTGATCAGGGACTCTCTAACATGTGTGGTGGTGGTTAGTAACAATGGTGTGATGGTGATCAGGAACACTGTGACTGGTGTTGCAGTGATCAGGGATACTGGAACTGGTGTGGCAATAACTAGGAACAATATGACTTGCGTGACAGTGATCAGGGACACTGTGACTTGTGTGGTGATTAGGGACAATAAGACTGGTGTTGCAATAATCAGGGATACTGGGACTTGTGTGTCAGTGGTCAAGGACACTGTAACTGGTGTGGCGGTGATCAGGGACATTGTAACTGGTGTGGTGGTAATTAGGAACAATATGACTGGTGTTGTAGTGATCAGGGACACTGGGAGTGGTGTGGCAGTGATCAGGGACACTGGGACTGGTGTGGCAGTGATCAGGGACACTGGGACTTTGTCCATGGTCGTGGGAGTGACCACCTCTTTAAGAATAACCTTATTGATCCCCTTCAGTCTGGATTTCTCCCTCAACACTCCACAGAGACTGCTCTTTTAAAACTCGCAAATGACTTGGGAACAGCAAAAACCAATGGACACTATTCTGTACTCCTACTTATGGACCTTTCGGCTGCCTTTGATACGGTTGGCCACCCCCTCCTCCTCAAAAAACGTTACTTCTTTGGTCTCCGTGACTGTGCTCTTCGCTGGCTCTCATCCTACCTATCCCACCGCACATTCAGTGTCACTTGCAATTCTACTTCCTCCACTCCTCTTCCTTTCTCCGTTGGGATCCCCCAAGGTTCTGTTCTTGGACCTCTCCTATTTTCAATTTTCAAACTACACCTTCTCCCTGGGTCAGCTGATAGCCTCCCATGGCTTTCAATATCATGTCTACGCTGATGTCAACCAAACCTATCTCTCCACCCCTCAGCTCACTCCCTCAGTCTCCTCGCGCATCACTAACTTACTAACAGACATATCTGTCTGGATGTCACACCACTTCCTCAAACTCAACTTGTCCAAAACTGATCTCCGAATATTTCCTCCCCCATATGCCTCTTCCCCTGACTTCTCTGTCAAGAGCAATGCCATCCACCAACCCCCACATGCCAGGGTGCTTGGTGTTATCGTTGACTCTGAACTCTACTTTCGGCCCCACATCCAATCACTTTCCAAAGTTTGCCGCCTCAACCTCCGCAACATCTCCAAAATTCGTCCCTTCCTAACCAATGAGACCACAAAGCTCCTAAATCACTCCCTGCTTATCTCTCTCCTCAACTACTGCAACTCCCTCCCCATTGGCTTACCTTTAAATAGGTTACCCCCCCTTCAGTCCATAATGAATGCTGCTGCCAGACTCATCTACCTTACAAATCGCTCAGCGTCTGCTACCACACTCTGCCATTTCCTCCATTGGCTGTCAGTCACCCAACGAATGAAATTAAAAATACTAACAAAAACTTACAAAGCCATCCACAACTCTGCCCCCAGCAACATCACTAACCTAGTCTCAAAATACCAACCAAATCGTCCTCTTCGTTCCTCCCAAGACCTCCTGCTCTCTAGCTCCCTCGTCACCTCCTCCCATTCTCGCTTCCGGGACTTCTCCCGAGCCTCTCCCATCCTTTGGAATTCTCTACCCCAATCTGTCCGACTATCTCCAACTCTACCCATTTTTAGGCGATCCCTGAAAATGTTTCTCTTCAGAGAAGCCTATCCTGCTTCCACCTAACAACTGTACTTTCATTCTCTTCATCAGCTCATCCCCCACAGCGATTACCTTTTGTATCACTTGACCCTCCCTCTTAGATTGCAAGCTCTAATGAGCAGGGCCCTCTGATTTCTCCTGTATTGAATTGTATTGTAACTGTACTGTCTGCCCTAACGTTGTAAAGCGCTGCGCAAACTGTTGGCACTATATACATCCTGTATAATAATAATAATCGGGGACATTAGGACTGGTGTGGTGGTGATCAGGGACACTGAGACTGGTGTGGTGGTGATCAGGGACACCGGGCCTAGTGTGGTGGTGAATGGGGACACTGAAACTGGTGTGGTGGTGATTAGGAACCATATGACTGGTGTGTCAGTAATTAGGAACAATATTACTGGTGTTGTGGTGATTAAGGACACTGTGACTTGTGCCACAGTGATTAGGGATACTGATGAGTGGGTGAAGGTATTTAAGGATATGACTGCTGCACCAGTGATTAGGGATACTGACTAGCAGGACTGGTCTGGTGACAGTGCACTGCTATGGTGGTGTTAAGAGATAATGGCTGATGGCGATGGCATATAGTGATATCAGAGCAGCCAGCCATTGTACATGATCACCTCCAAAGCAGTACAATGTACCCATAGTGACACTGCGTTTGCTCTGGTGACAGTATGTAAAAAAAATATATATATATATTATGATTGCTTATACAGCCACGATGACTATGTAAGCTACAAGCAATCATTTCTGATAGCATTTGGCTGCATGAAAAATACTGTGATAGCTGTGATTGGCCCTATACCACGTGATTACCGTGGCCAATCACAGTAGAAAACAATGGCCTCATGAATGATAGCCATTATTTACTACTATTTACTGTGATTGCTGTTAATGGTCACAGTGATCAGATGGTACAGGGCCAATCACTGTGGCCCTGTACCACAAACTGTGATCCACTGTGTTTGGTGGACACAGTGGTTGTAGATAATATCACTTTGCGCCTTTAAAAGTATGCACAAGCTGATGCAGGAGGATGTATGGGTATGCCCACATGCATTGATGCTGCTTCCATCTGGCCTTTTATGATTATTGGCTGGCTGGGAGGTGACTAAGCTGTAAATACAGTAAAACAAAATTCTCCTGTGCTCTGGTGTTTTGCCAAACCCGGGTAGTGTAGTTCAGTCTTAAGGCAAAGTCTAGAGTCTTGCAGCCCTCCTCAGAACAATGGGTGTTCATACGGCTAGAGAAAGAAAGAAAAAAAGAAGGCACACCGACCTAGTGCATTACCACTTAAAAGTTTTATTAAAAATAGAATAAAAGCAATGATCCTACTCACAAAAGGAACTTAGGTAAGCGCTTTTCAGACAGTTAGGCTGGATCTCATCTCATCTCATGGCACCTGCCAGCAGGACTTGATGACAAGGAGGATCAAATGATACCTCAAACGTCTGGACGGTTGACGCGTTTTTGGGGCGTACTCCTTTCTTCAGAGCCTAGGTGGTCCTGTGTGCCCTCAAATAAATATGTGTGTACACATGTGCAAAGAGGCTCCAGCCCAGGTGACCATCAATTAGCAAACCTAACCCCCCAATCATGGCTACTCCAGCCCATGGGGATGGGACAAACACGTTCCCACCCACCGAGAAGTGGCCTGTAGGCAAGCCACGGTGGCCAAGGTGGGGGCACCATGGCGCCACCCCCTACTAATGCTAGCCACAAGTATAACTGTAGGCACCCTCCACTGGACAAGGCCTAGCTACAGCATGAACACCCGGATGCAGAGGGGGGGTGGTAAGGAAGGTACCGTATACTAGGCTTGTGCAATTCGTTTCGTAACGAATCAAAATTCGTCCGAATTTAGCAACTTTCGGACATTCGAAAGCATTCGAATTTCCGAACAGAGCAATTACGAATAAAACCGAATCCGAAATAAATTATACCGCAAAATAGCGAATGCCCGAAGGTCTTCGGCATAATTTGTTATGAAAAAAGTTACGAATGTACGAATCCATTCGAAGCACAATAACACTCACTCTGCTCTCTGCTTCTCCCTCACCATGCTGAACTCCCTCTCAAAATGGTGTACAGGGGCGGAGGCTATAGCCGCATGAAAAAACGAAAGTAAAATACGAGATTTCAAATCCATTCGAAGCACAATAACACTCACTCTGCTCTGCTCTCTGCTTCTCCCTCACCGTGCTGAACCCTCTCAAAATGGTGTACAGGGGCGGAGCCTATAGCCGCATGTAAAAAACGAAAGTAAAATACGAGATTTCGAATCGTTACAAATAACCGCTATGTATTTAGAAAAGTACAAATCCATTCGAAGCACATTAGGCATAATAGGCAGCGTCGTTGTGAGAGAGACACGGAAAATTACGAATCAACGAACCCAAAAAAAGTTACGAAAGTAGGAGTTGTGTCCAGAATCAACGAAAAACAACGTACTCTACCGAAAGTACGAATTATAAAGCAACAAAAAATTCAACGAAAAATGTCGCTTGCAAAAATACGAATGAGTCCGAACACGAAAAATCCCGTCTAGCAAAATTACGAATGATTACGAATCAACAGGACCGGAAAGAAACGAACCGAAACGGAACAAATTTTTCCGTTGTGCACAAGTCTACCGTATACAATTGTAAATGGGAACATAAAGCTGAAGGTCATTACCCCATGAAATCAGCTCCTCGCAGGGCAGCATGGGCAGTGGTGGGACTGTGAACGGCAGGCATCCTGATGGATGGGATGCCCCTGGCTCGCCCCGTATGTCTATTGGGACGCACACCATCCCACAACCAGGAAGTGCGGGTACCTCCTGCGTTGCAGCCCGCACTTCCGGTTGGGCCGGGACGTCATTTCCGCTCCTGTGCGCACAAACGTAATGCGCGACGCATAGCGGAACCACAGTACCAGGAAGCGCGGGTGTGTTTGCGTTCCATCCGCCAATATGTCTCTTCTTACCTGGTCCTCTTGACCTCTACTATTAAGTCCAGCCTGGGTAATGGGCATCAGTGGGGGAGGCAGGGACTAATGTTGCCCAGATGAATAAAGTTACAATAATTTGAATTTTCTTTGTAATGCAGACAGTTATTTTCTTAGGATTTGTGCAGTTTATAGTAAATAGCTCCTGCTGACTTTCAGCACCTGATCTTCTATGAGGGTTGTAACGGCACCCCAAGTATGAAAGGGGTTAACACCGTTAGGATATTCCCTTTCCAACCACACGACAGCCACCAGACACTCCAATCAGCCGAATAAGACCCCACACGAATGATTCTCCCCCCCGATACGAGACAACACTCTGTATTCAAGTTCCAAAACAGGGAATGACTTTATTTTCAAAACACATGGTAACACATTTCTCTTCAAAACCCTCCCCTCCCATCCTTTGGGGAACAGGGCGGGGGTAAACTGTCCAATGACAATGGTGATACAAGTCAGGTGTGTTAAACCTTCTCCTTTGATAAACAGTCTTAGGCAGGAGGGGTGATTCCCCCCCCCTCCTCACAGGAGACACTTCAACATCCCATAATATGGAGCCAGCCGGTCTACCAAGCTCCAATCTACATCATCACAATGAAAGGGCCTGTAGCATAGGTGAGGCTCATTAGCATTACACAAGGAGACAGGAGACACATCAGCCTCTCTTAATTTAACCTGTTGAGTTCAGCACCAACAGAATAACTATTTACAGACCCTGGGTAATATTGGGGAATAATGTTACAGACCCATTTTAAAACAATCCCATACATATTCTCAATGTCCATTATTTCCTTGCTCACCCTGTGCTCCAAAGTGATCCCCTGTCACACATCTCCCCTTTCGGCAGGAGACTAACAGAGGAGGGGAGCCCAGATGGGTTGACTCCGCAGTTAGTCCATAGTTCCATTCCTCTAATGCCTGGACAACCCATCAGCATGGCCATATTGCTTACCGGGTCAGTAGCTGATGGTGATGTTGTTAGGTTGCAGGGCGAATAATGGAATTCAGTTCTGGAACAGTCACTTGCTTTGCTCTCTCAATGGCTCCCAAAACTTGTTGCTGATGCTCTTGGGAGAGGTAAGGTAAAAACTGGGTGCAAATCCCATTTAACCTTTTGACAATTTCAGCCTGTTTGTGCATTTCAATGTTCAAGCCATGGGATATCTCATAATACATGACGTAGTGTCGTTGCATCTCCAATTTCTCCCTGGCTAACTTGTCACATTCCAATTCTAGACTGTGATATTGAGCCTGATCTAAGGTACATGTCGGGGAAGATAGTCTTACCCAGTTCTCAGCCGCAAGCAGGCCGGTTCCAGCAGCATGTGTCTGGGCACAGGTAGTCACGGGGTTGGCTTCAGCGGGGCCCATCGGGGCGTAAGCAGAAACGAGGGGGGCCAAATCATTCCCCAGTAGTACATCCGCTGGCAAATCCTTCATCACCCCCACATTCACGTTTCCCGAACCAACCCCCCAATCCAGGTGAACACGGGCAACGGGTAGCCGGAAGACGGTGCCTCCCGCTACTCTTACGGCTACAGTGTCTCCGGTGTGTTGGCTCTCTGGGATGAGGTTCTTCTGTAGTAGGGTCAGGGTGGCACCAGTATCACGTAGGCCATTGGCTACCTTTCCATTGACCCAGACAGTCTGCCTGTGTTGCTACCGGTTGTCCCGGTTAGCTGCTTGTATTGGATCCGCCTCGTGCAGGACACCCCAATGTTCTTCCTCCTCAACGCAGTGGACCGCAGGCATGGATGTGCGGGGGCTCCCCCTTGCTGGCTGTCTCCATGACTGGGACTGTCTGGCTGGATTCAATGGACAGTCTGGCTTTTTGTGCCCTAGCTGTTTACACCCGAAACACCTGATGGGTTGTGAGTAGCCCTGGGAGTTGAACCTGGGCTGCTGAGGATAAGTGGCCGCTGGAGGTGGTGCTGCAGGGCGGTACGACTGTGGTTGGTAGGCGATAGCCGGAGGGGGTGCCGCTGATCGATAATCCACCTGAGCTGTTGTCTTGACCACATGGTTATCCAGTTTGCGGGCATCTGTGTATTCGTCCGCCAGGCGAGCTGCTTCAGGCAAGGTGAAAGGTTTTCGGTCCCGGACCCACTCTCTGACTTCCAGGGACAGTTTGTCAAAGAAGTGCTCCAGTAGGAACACCTGCAGCACCTCTTCCCCAGGTTCTGCTTGGCATCCAGCGACCCAGTGGGATGCAGTGCGGTGTAGGCGGCATGCCCACTCGGTATATGAGTCTCCAGTCTGCTTGCTCGCCTCTCGGAACCGCCTCCGATATGCCTCCGGTGTGACAGCATACCTGGCCAAAAGTGCTCCATTTACCAGTCCATAGTTCATAATATCCTCGTCTGGGATGGCCCTGAACGCTTCACTGGCCCGGCCGGACAGTTTCCCAGACAAAATGGTAACCCATTCCTCTGTGGGCACCCGGTGTAGGGCACATTGCCGTTCAAAATTGGCAAGGTACCCTTCAATTTCAATGAAATTTTTAAAAGCAGCAAAATGTATCTTTCTCCTTTCAGTTGGTGCTGTTCTGACTTCTGCTGCTGCAGCACCTCTTTTCTGTAGCCAATTTGCATCCACAGCCACTATAACTCAGTCTATGATCGCCGCTGTAGGGTTAGGACCATAATGTGCCAGTCTTATGTTAACAGCCCGATCAAAACTTGCCTCTTCGGATGTCCTGTCTGTTACGCTGGGCCTTTCTGTTATGTTGGGTCTTTCAGCTCCATCCATTTCGACTCGTTCTGCGATTAATGTCCCTCTTTTTAAGGTTGTTAGCCGGTCTGCCCCGGTTCTCCAGTAAGTCCTTGAGGGAAGAGAGCTTTAGCCATCCCTACTGTGCTTCCATTGTCCTGTGTCCCCTTGTAGCTGTCCTTATAGGCTGTGGAATCATCCCACTGCTTGCCAACAATTGTAACAGCACCCCAAGTATGAAAGGGGTTAACACCGTTAGGATATTCCCTTTCCAACCACACGACAGCCACGAGACACTCCAACCAGCCGAATAAGACCCCATACGAATGATTCTCCCCATAGATACGAGACAACGCTCTGTATTCAAGTTCCAAAACAGGGAATGACTTTATTTTCAAAACACATGGTAACACATTTCTCTTCAAAACCCTCCCCTCCCATCCTTTGGGGAACAGGGCGGGTTAAACTGTCCAATGACAATGGTGATACAGGTCAGGTGTGTTCAAACTTCTCCTTTGATAAACAGTCTTAGGCAGGAGGGGTGATTCCCCCCCCTCCTCACAGGAGACACTTCAACATCCCATAATATGGAGCCAGCCGGTCTACCAAGCTCCAATCTACATCATCACAATGAAAGGGCCTGTAGCATAGGTGAGGCTCATTAGCATTACACAAGGAGACAGGAGACACATCAGCCTCTCTTAATTTAACCTGTTGAGTTCAGCACCAACAGAATAACTATTTACAGACCCTGGGCAATATTGGGGAATAATGTTACAGACCCATTTTAAAACAATCCCATACATATTCTCAATGTCCATTATTTCCTAGCTCACCCTGTGCTCCAAAGTGACCCCCTGTCACAAGGGTGATCTGAATTGGAGTTTGGGAGAAGTGTTCCCTATACTTTTGAAATGATTACATGTGTAGCAGAGCCTCACTCCCTCTCTCACCTATTGTGCATGGCTTGTGTCTAGGGGTATCTGAGAGAGGAGAGTGCAGGAACACTACGCCAAGCTCTCCCCTCGTTTGTATAGGAGGGTTGAGCAAAGTTAGTTGATTTACCTCCGGGTCTGTCCACTGCATACGAAGCCTCAGTTGTTCCATGGAGACATGTCTACCAATAATAGAGCCCCACACCAATCGAAAGTCCAACACTCCTTTATTTCCCGTACAGTAGGGTGAACACAATCAGTTGAACTTCCAATAACAGACGAACATGGGGGTGTGGGAACGAGTAGGCCCAGGCACAACTGAACTCTCCTATTCCTTTGCTAGTGAATAGGCCTGGCGCACGGTCTCTGCCACTGACCGTGAGTGTTGGTCGCTGACACCGACCGGATGAACTGTTGAGGCCCCTGCCACAGGCCTAATAGCAGGTCTCTGCCACTGACCTGATTGGAATAGTTGGACCGCTGCCACCGGTCATTGAACGTGAACTGAACTTCTTCTCTGAACTTGGCCCCTGTTCGTGAAAGATATCCCTCCGGGCGGTCTCCAGAGGTTCACCCGGCACTGGCAATTTGCTGCACCAGGTCTTCGGGTGAGTCCCTCCTCCGGTCCCTTACGCCTCTGGTTTCATGTGCCCCACTACCTGGGCCCCCTAAGACGATCCCTCCCTCGCGGGACCCAGAGGAAGGTACTGGGCCCCAGGCCTCCGGCTGAGTACCACACCCCAGACTGAAGGTGTCTGGGATGAAACACGAACTCCAGGTGTCCAGGCCTAGACCGCCTGGACACCGACCGCAACAACAGCCCTCAGGCTGAAGGTGCCCGGGACTCTCCCTTCGTGGCGAAGATGTCCGCCCCCTTTATACCCTCTCCCAGCAAGCACGGCGGGTTCCCCGCCCCGCCGTACAACTGCTGCGAGAGGTCACAAAGGGTACGGCACTGGCTGCAAAGGTTCAACCCCGGCCCAAAGTGACAGCGCCACCTGCTGGGCCGCAGGGAACCATGCATCACTGGTGTCATACCAGTTTTTAAAAGTACATGCCCGCTACACATGTTTACTGTATTCCTGCCAATAGATGTGCTATTATGTGCTGCCAATCTTACAATTTACACACCTCTGCCACACTGTCTAGCAAGGCATATCCTTGTCCATCTCCAGCTTGTCAAATGGAGCATCTTCACCTCTGTCTAATAAGCTGGGAGCTGAACCAGGAAACCATAAAAGCTATGTTGCACCTTTGTAGTAGAGATATGAAGCAGCTACAAATCTTTCTGCATATTTTATCTGGCAATGTACAGCTGGATACAATTTTTTTGCTGTATTTGATTACCATGCTTACCTGTGCATACTGCTGGTGTGCCATGAGTGATTCTGTAGTTGCTACAAAGAAATTACTGCTTCGAAATCACCAATGTGACCAGGGCCTAAAGTTGACCCTGGGCTGCTCTCCTTCCTTCTCCTTCTCCTTCTTCTTCTTCTCCTCCTTCTTCTTCTCCTCTCTTCTCTACTTTCCTAATTTCACTCCTTTCCTCCTCTCCTCTCCTTCTCTCCTCTCCTCACCACCATGTCCATGGCTCCCACCACAGCTCTCCTCCCCTCCCCTCTCCTCTTCTTTTATCCTCTCTTTTAATTTCCTTCTTTCTCTTCACTTCACTTTAAAAAGATTTCCTCTCACTTCCTTTTGTGTCTACGGTACAGAAACTAAAGGGAAATTCCCCAACAGATGGCAAAAAAAAATCTACATAGTGGTTTCAATCATTCTTTACCCAAAACAATCATCAGTTTTTCCTTTACATATACTTTAACTGTAAAGGTCATCAATTTTATTAATTCATGAAAACAGGTACATTATTATATTGTTTGTCACAATAACTTTATATTGCTACTGCTGTATGTCAGAGCTGCAAGCATCAGTATGTCTGTGCCTGATATTCTGGGTAGCTATCAAACAGGGGAAGCTGTTTCATGTTTATTTTAAAGCAATTTGCAGCTGGCTTTGCTCTCCAGAAAGCACGAAGACTCAAGGGGGTCCTTGAAAAGTAAGGCAGCATAGTAAATATCATCTCTTTAGTGCTCGCTGCATTACATGAATGTGTAGTTCATGAATGAGGGGCAGCTGCTTGTACAAAGCGAACAATCTGGTGTATTCAACAGCTCTAATGGAAGCATAAGGAATCAGAAAGGTTCTAGAGATGGGAGGATAATCACTGCAAAGGAAAACATCCTTCTATGCAGCTTTCTTCCTTACTTTTATTATGTAAACTTTGAAATTGTATGGCATGTCGCTGCCTGTAGTTTCACTCCAGCTGCTCTGAGCAAAATCACTTAGCCAACACTTGAAATGGAGTCATTCATGTTGGTTTTGTTGTACAATTTAGCATTTTTACGATGGACAAAATACAGTGCTTTTATGGAGCCATGGTGGGGTGGGAGCCATAGTCATGGTGGCTTTCATGGTGACTTGTCACTGCCACAGGATACAGCTTTACTACTAAGGATCATATGTGTTAGAGGTCACATAATTACAGTAGCTTAACTCAAATATTGGCCTGCAAACTATTTGGAAAGGGCAAAGCCACACATTTTTTAAAGTTCAAACCTGCGCAGATAACAAGATATCCCTTGCAGTGTGGCTGCACCCACACAGCAAGGGTTAATTGCTTGCTTTGTCTCCTTCGTAGATACAGTGCAGTGAGTACATTTTGTCACCCTTGTGAAGAAAATGTGTTCCTTGCCGGATTACCAGGTAAAAGCAAAGCAAAAAAAACTAAAAACTAAATAAAACAAATATAGTCAGCACATCTAAGGATTGGTAAGCTGGAATATATGACATTTTTGTTACTGGAGTTAGATATACTTTAACCTCTTCCCGACCATGCTATAGCTGAATGACAGCTACAGCGCAGTCTCACATTTCCGGGAGGGCGTCTATTGATGTCCTCCTGTGATCATGCTTCCTGCGAGCCCCCAGGGTTCTGTGATCGGGGTAAAGAGCCAATCACAGCGGCTCTTTACCGTATGACCAGCTTTATCCAATCACAGCTGATCATAATGTAAACAAGATTTTCCAGTTATTGGCAGTTCTCTCCTTATGCTGACAGCTTGTGAGGAGAGCCGGTAAGCGGCAATCCACACAAGGGACATCTACACTCATAATCAGGGCACTGATTATCAGTGCAGCCCCAACAGTGCCAATCAGTGCTGCCAGTCAGTGCCCATTAGTGCTGTCTGCCAGTGCCCATCAGTGCTGCCTGCCAGTGCCCATCAGTGATGCCTAGCAGTGCCCATCAGTGCTACATATCAGTGCAGCCTCATCAGTGCCTCCTCATCAGTACCCATCAGTGCCACCTCATCAGTGCCAATCGGTGCAGCCTATTAGTGTCAATCAGTGCAGCCTCGTCAGCGCACATCAGTGAAGGATAAAAATTACTTATTAACAAAATTGTATAACGAAAACTAAGAAAAACTAAAAAAATAAATAAAATTGTTGGTCTTTTTTTATTTGTTTAGCAAAAAATAAACACAGTGATGATTAAATACTGGCAAAATAAAGCTCTATCTGTCTCAAAAAAATTGATACAAGTTTAGTTTGGGTACAGTGATGCATGACCGCGCAATTGTCATTCAAAGTGCGACAGCTCTGAAATCTGAAAATTTGCCTGGGCAGGAAGGGGGTAAAAGTGGCCAGTAAGCAAGTGGCTAAAGCTACTCTGTTGCTAAAACTAATGCCTAAAGCAAAGGTGCCCCTGCAAAATCACCTGTCTCATTGCCAGAGAATATATGTTTATTTATTTATTTTACTTTCGGTGGTTATTTGGCTTTAGTCTAAAGTCACTCTACCTCTGAAGATAAATAATTAGGATAAAGCTGCAAATGCAAAACTCGGATATTCAGCCACTGAAAATTTTCAGAACCCCACATTTGTGGTATTGTCATGTTCCAGGTTCCCCACTGTGATCCCTCCCATTGACTTTTTCATCACTATATCCCTGTGGTATGTGATCCCTCCTATTGACTTTTTCAGTATGACCTATAGTCACATAGGGGCCAGCGGGAGGAATCACGGAGCACAGAAGGGAACAGCAGATTAGGCATTTTCTCTTCCCTAAGGCCGGGTTCACACTTGTGCGACACGACAGCCATCCTACTTTGGATCTGACTTTGCCCTGCGACATGAAGCCGACATATGTCCGACTTTCAATGAACGGGGATCCGTCTTGGATCCTCGCCAATACCAGGCAGTGTGTTTGGTATGAATCCTGAGCGGGAACTCCAGGCCAAATTTTAAATAAAAAAACGGCATGGGTTCCCCCTCCAGGGGCATACCAGGCCCTTGGGTCTGGTATGGATTTTAAGGGGAACCCCTACGCTGAAAAAACGGCGTGGGGGTCCCCCCAAAATCCAAACCAGACCCTTATCCGAGCACGCAACCTGGCAGGCCGCAGGGGAAGAGGGGGGGTCGAGAGAGCGGTCCCCCTCCCTCCTGAACTGTACCAGGCCGCATGCCCTCAATATGGGGGGTTTGGTGCTTTGGGGCAGGGGGGCGACCTGCCCGCAGACCCCGAAAACCAACGGCCAGGGTTGTCGGGAAGAGGCCCTGTCCTCATCAACATGGGGGCAGGGTGCTTTGGGGTGGGGGGGCCGCAGGTAGCCCCCCTGCCCAAAAGCACCAAACCCCCCATATTGAGGGCATGCGGCCTGGTACAGTTCACGAGGGAGGGGGGCCGCTCTCTCGTCCCCCCTCTTCCCCTGCGGCCTGCCATGTTGCGTGCTCGAAAAAGGGTCTGGTTTGGATTTTTGGGGGGCCCCACGCCGTTTTTTTCGGCGTAGGGGTTCCCCTTAAAATCCATACCAGAACCAAGGGCCTGATATGCCCCTGGAGGGGGAACCCATGCCAGTTTTTTTATTTAAAATTTGGCCTGGAGTTCCCCCTCAAGAGCAGCAGAGCACAAGTCGCATGCCAAAGTCAGATCATGCAAGACTGCGGTCCGACTTTGATCCGACTTCAATGATAGTCAATGGGCTGAAGTCGGATCAAAGTCGGACCAAAGTAGTACAGGGAGCATTTTCAAAGTCGGACCGACATGTGTCGGACCAGTTAAGACGGCTCCCATAAGGAAACATTGATTTTCACACGTCATGCGACATGAGCTCCCAATGTCGGAGCGTTTGTCGCCCCAGTGTGAACCCGGCCTAATGCAGAAACCAGCAACACAGGCAGCAGAAGAAGTGAACATCTCAGTTCTTTGTGAGGTTGGGGAGGGGGTGTTTTTATTTTAATTATTATTTTTAGTTGTAGATCCATTTCAAACATAAAGAAAAAATAAATAAAAAAATGTCAGTTACAGGTATACTGTGAGCACCTGAATAGTTTCATAGCCATCCTTTATACCCATCCTTACCTTTTGATGCCAGACATTTGACTACCCCAACAACCCACTTGAAGGCATACAGTACAAGGTGACAACAACTACAAACTGTGATGACCTCATAGGCACAAGACAGGTGGGCTCTTAAAGGTCATTTTCTGTACCCCTAGCAATGCAATAAGTACTCTGACACCAGCATTAACTTGTCTAGCCAATAAAGTTCCATGGTATAGAACTTTAACCACTTGCTTACTGGGCACTTAAACCCCCCTCCTGAGAGGTGGCATTGGTGGGCACTGAGAGGTGACACTGAGAGGTGGCACTGAGGGGTGGCACTGAAGGGCTTTGATAGGTGGCACTGGTGGGCACTGAGAATTGGCACTAATAGGTGGCACTGATAGGTGGCACTGATAGGTGGCAGTGATGGGCACTGATAGGCACTGATGGGTGGCAGTGATGGGCACTGATCAACACTGGTAGGTGAGACTAATAGGCAGCACTGCTAGGTGGCACTGATGAGGCACTGACTGGCACCACTGGTGGGCATTGATAGGTGGCAGTGATGGGCACTGATAGGTGGCACTTTATTTTACTGGTGGTCACTGGGGGCACTGGCAGGGGGCACTGGCAGGGGGCACTGCCAGGCGGTACTGATGGGCACTAATGAGGCTGATGTGCCTCTTCCACTGGGGACCAATGTCCCTTACACAAAAGCCGGTGATTGGCTTTTTTTCTCCTCACGCTGTCAGCCTGCAAAGGGGAGGACGTCTATTGACGGCCTCCCGGCAATTGGGGTCCGCGCTGTAGCCGTCATTCGGCTATAGCGCGGACTCGAAGTGGTTAAGTAGTCTGACATTCTAACTGCATCATAATTACTAGCTGCTGTAAAAATATCACAAAGGAAAATAAATTAGCTGAATAAACGTATAAATATAGCACTAAAAAAGGAAACCAAAATAATAATGTACCCCCTAACAAATATAAACTATATATACTACATGTACAGGTGATACTCGAAAATTTAGAATATCGTGCAAAAGTTCATTTATTTCTCTAATGCAACTTAAAAGGTGAAACTAATATATGAGATAGACTCATTACATGCAAAGCAAGATAGTTCAAGCCGTGATGTGTCATAATTGTGATGATTATGGCTTACAGCTCATGAAAACCCCGAATCCCCAATCTCAGAAAATTTGAATACTGTGAAAAGGTGCAATATTCTAGGCTCAAAGTGTCCCACTCTAATCAGCTAATTAAGCCATAACACCTACAAAGGGTTTCTGAGCCTTTAAATGGTCTCTCAGTCTGGTTCAGTAGGAATCACAATCATGGGAAAGACTGCTGACCTGGCAGTTGTGCAGAAAACCATCATTGGCACCCTCCATAAGCAGGGAAAGCCTCAAAAGGTAATTGCAAAAGAAGTAGGATGTTCCCAAAGTGCTGTATCAAAGCACATTAAGCCCAGGGCTGCGAGAGTGAAGCCGTGCGAGTTCAGATCAGTCAGTCCCTATTTTGGCCGCAATTACAGAGACATCTGTGCAGGTTTCTGAAATCGCAAAAAGTAGTACAGAAACTACTTTTTGAAATCGGTGCAGCGCCGCAGATGCGGCGTCGCACCGATTAGGACGGTGTCACTGCCAGCCATTTGCGGCAAATACCGCCGTTTTGACATGCGGTTTGACATGCCAAATTGCATGTTAAAATGCACCAGTGTGAACCAGGGCTTATAGAAAGTTATGTGGAAGGGAAAAGTGTGGAAGAAAAATGTGCACAAGCAGCAGGGATGACCACAGCCTGGAGAGGATTGTCAGGAAAAGGCCATTCAATAGTGTTAATAATAAACAATGATGCGCTACAACCAACCTCTTAACAAACACAGTGAAAACAAATAAACGGTGTAATATGTTATACAAATAATTCCTTATCTTTTGAGCAAAGAACGCATAAAACACCAATATATAAATGTATATAGCTATATGTCCATCAAACAATTGAACTGCTTTGAAAGTGCAAGTGTTAAATATCAACCGAAGATCATCCAGGTGGGTATTTCTCATAGCAATCAATTCTCTTGCCAGCAAACCTATTACTCCTTAGGTTCCTCCTTTAGGTATTCCCATACGCGTTGTTTCTCATGCAAAGTAAAGAAAGTTTATCATTGCACAGTTATAAAGACTAGCATAAAGGTTTGCAGTATATTTGAAACCACTCACATAAACCAGATAGGTTTGGCGTGTGTATTTAGAACGATCAGATCCACAAGTATTGTCTGTCCTCCTCGCTCCTGGATAAACTTTATTTACTTTGCATGAGAAACAACGCGCATGGGAATACCTAAGACCCGGTTCACACCAGGGCAGCGCTACGTGGCACGACTTGTGGGGGCGACCTCGGCGGCGCGATCTCAAGACGACTTGAGACGCCCGCCGAGGCGATTTGCATAAGACTTCTGTATAGAAGTCAATGCAGGTCGCCTTCGGTCGCCCCCAAAAGTAGTACAGGAACCTTTTTCTAAGTCGGAGCGACCTGAGTCTCTCTTACTTAGAACGGTTCCATTGAAAAGCGTGGGACGCGAATTGTCAGGCGACTGAGTGCCTGACGAGTCGCCCTGGTGTGAACCGACTCTTAAGGAGAAACCTTAGAGTAATAGGTTTGCTGGCAAGAGGATTGATTGCTATTAGAAGTACCCACCTGGATGATCTTCGGTTGATATTTAACACTTGCACTATCAAAGCAGTTTAATTGTTTGATGGACATATAGCTATATGCATTTATATATTGGTGTTTTATGCGTTCTTTGCTCAAAAGATGAGGAATTATTCGTATAACATATTACACAGTTTATTTATACTCAATGTGTTTATTAAGAGGTTGGTTGTAGCGCATCATTGTTTATTATTATTTCTATCACAGTGTCAGAGCACTTTTTAAATGGTTGCAGCTGTTATCATTTATTTATTTTTTAATAATTTATAATTGGAATATTCATTTCAGCGCTTTAGTAAATCACTTATCACATTCAAAAGTGTTGGGGACTTTCACAAGGAGTGGACTGAGGCTGGAGTCAGTGCATCAAGAGGCACCACACACACAGACGGATCCTGGACATGGGCTTCAAATGTCGTATTCCTCTTGTCAAGCCACTCCTGAACAACAAACAACGTCAGAAGCGTCTTACCTGGGCTAAAGAAAAACACACCTGGTCTGTTGCTCAGTGGTCCAAAGTCCTCTTTTCTGAAGAGAGCAAATTTTGCATCTCATTTGGAAACCAAGGACCCAGATTATAGGCATGCGCAGGGGGTGTGCCGGATGTGCCTGGGCACACCCTAATCACTGCTTGAGTTGTAGATTCCCCCTGCTAATATTGCACCAATGCCCCTGAAAGGGGCTCCTAAATTTTTTAAAAATACAATAAAAAGATTAACATAATAAAAATAAAAAGCTACTGACACTATCAACTGCCCTACTGACACCAACCTCTGCTATACTGACAAGTCCACTGCTCTACTGACACCGTCCATGTTTTAATATATTTGGGGTGCACACCCTAATGCAATAGGCTGCGCACACCTATGACCCAGAGTATGGAGGAAGAATGGAGAGGCACACACTGCAAGATGCTTGAAGTCCAGTGTGAAGTTTCCACAGTCTGTGTTGATTTGGGGAGCCATGTCATCTGCTGGTGTTGGTCCACTGTGCTTCATTAAGTCCAGGGTCAACGCAGCCGTCTACCAGGAGATTTTGGAGCACTTCATGCTTCCTTCCACAGACGAGCTTTATGGGGATGCTGACTTAATTTTCCAGCAGGACTTGGCACCTGCCCACACTGCCAAAAGCACCAAAACCTGGTTCAATGACCGTGGGATTACTGTGCTTGATTGGCCAGCAAACTCGCCTGACCTGAACCCCATAGACAATCTAGAATGCATGAAGTTAAAAAACCTTGAGCCAGTTATTGGCAAGCACTAGTGAAACACTTAATCCCTTTAGGGAATGACAAACCACGCGTCAACATCTGTGCCTCCCTTGCGTGCATGATGACATCACAATGATTTATTCTGTAAAACCCATCAGGCAGAGTGAAAACATACAAATTCTGAGGCTGTCTACAAAACTTATAAAAACTCTAATTGATGAGTACTATTACCTCCATGAGATGACCTTCCCTCAAAAAAGTTCCAGAACCATATTTCAAGAACACATCAATACACCAAAAATCACTATACAGTGGAACCTCGGTTTAAGAGTAACGCGGTTAACAAGCGTTTTGATTCCAAGGCTCTCCGGCGCCCCCCCACCTCTGACCGCGTGCGGTATTGCATCCCATTGAAGTCAATGCGGAACAAATTATTTTTGTTTCCATTGACTTCAATGGGAAAACTCGCTTTGATATGAAAGTTCTTTGGATTACGAGCATTCTCCTGGAACGGATTATGTTCGTAATCCGAGGTTCAACTGTAATATAACACCAGATATCACCAGTTAAAGCGGCAAACACATACCACCAAGAGAATAAAGCAGCTGAGAATCTCTCAACAGTTTCATGACTAAGACCCCAGAAGGAGCTAAGTAAGTACAGAATCACCATAACCTGGAAGCTGAATGCTACAGAGGGTTAACCCTTGGTCGTTAAAAAAAAAATAAAAAACGAATCAGAGAATGGGAGCAGCAGGTTTGGTGAAGTGCATTGCATACCTCTGTGGAAAAATGGGTGTGATTATACCAGTGTGGTTTAGTCATAACTGATACTTGGATTCCTTCGAGATGAAACCTACAGTGCTTAAATGGTGTGTAGCGGGGTATCGTTTCACCCACAAGACTACAGTTCCCAGCACGCTTTGAGGCACCCAGGGTGCATTTCCCAATGCAAGGACTGCTGGGGTGGACTTTAAAAGGGAGAGGAGGAGCCTATCTTGCTCTCTTTGGACGCCGCCCTGCCTGCGAGAGGATCCCTGCACTCCCCTGCTGCTGCACGTGCAAGGCCTGAAGCCTGGGCTTCGCACTTTGTTCCAGAGAGCTTTCCGCTCCACCGAGGAGCCTATGGAGCGTCCGATCCACCTGAGGTGCCACCATCTTCTAGAAGATCGAAGACCCGGCACATCCGGGGCACTGTGAAGCAACTCACAGTAGCGGAGGTACCGGACAGGAGTCGGTCCGGTCGGGTGAGAGAGCGCCAGCTCAGAACCACATCTAAGTAACTTTGTTGCCTATTAACTTTGCCTAGGCCCATCATTGACTACAGTTATACTTTGGAGAGACTGTCTGCTGAACTGAGTTTATCAGTCTCTCCAGCTTTATCAAGTTAGCGATCATTTGCTACCCCTATTGGATTACAGTTTGTTTCTTTATGTGCACCACCGAGAGTTGCTAGCGAAGATTCTTCAACAAACTATACCTCAGGTTATAGTCAGGCCTGACTGGGTAGTACAGGACATTGCTGGGTGCCATTTTTGCTCACGAGGGAGGATAGCTGCAGCGGGGTTATTATATTGTCATTGCATTACTGAATGTTATACTCTTTTAATGTGTACACCTATATTGCAGGGATCTGCATGAGATATTGTACACAAATTACCTTTTATACTTTTACCAATAGTAAAAAGTTATAGTTAAGTAATTCGGTTGTCAGTGTCAATTACTGTGCTGGGATACAAAGGGGTTGTGCTATATAACAGTATAGATATATTACAGTTATACCATCCCTTTCCCCTTTCCTAGCTGTGCCACGAGAGGTTAGAGCAAGCAGCCCTCTTAAACTGAGGGTATCGCTATAGGTGTAATACAGAAACCACATTTACCAGATTCGTATAGCCATGGGGCTATACTACCCCTGCCAAACTGCTCTGTCACAGACAGATTGCAACGACACTGCTGGGTCCAAGCTAAAGTCATTGTAAATTAGAAAGCTATCTCTATGTACTAGTCCACTTTACTGTTTGACCTTATATTAGTGGCATTTTATGTGGAATAAATGCAGGAGTTTGCATATTACCTCAGATGGAACCAAATTACATGTGAGCCATTATGAATAGAAGCCATGGGGACTACACAGTTAAAAGCTTTTCCCATGTGTGGTAACCCATGAAAAGCTAATTAGTTTGGATGATGGGCAAAAGAATATTTCCTGGAGATAAGTTATTCAACACTGAACAAAAAAGAGCCCTTCTGAGTCAAATTCTATTTAACCATGACTTCTTTAATCAGAGCATATAGTAATTAGCTGATTAAACAATGCAGCACGTTTTACAACTGAACTACTTTACAGAACA
This sequence comes from Rana muscosa, assembly GCA_029206835.1. Taxonomy (NCBI): domain Eukaryota; kingdom Metazoa; phylum Chordata; class Amphibia; order Anura; family Ranidae; genus Rana; species Rana muscosa. The sequence continues at coordinate 927,334,750 of CM055116.1, read as the reverse complement.
CATCAGTTTTACATAAGAGCAAAGAAAAACGTAACATTTTACTCGCTTTCGTTTGCAGCTAAAGAGGTTTTGTCCACCAAGCAGAGCCAATGCTTACTAATTTGAACCCTTTTATCCTTTGGTCTGGCGCTTCTTCCATTAGTGCTTGCTTCTGTCTGTTTTCCTCTCAGTCATTGTCAGACAGGGTGCCTCAACTATTCAGCCTTGTCTCTGGTACAGGCAGGCTGTGGGTAAGATGTATGTGTGTGGGGGGCCCACAGCTGTGATCATGCCCAAAGACCAGGACTTTCTCATGAAGCAGAACCAAAATGAGTGAGATATCCAGAGGCAGCATACCTAATACTGCAGGTAAACTGTGCCTGGAAACAACAAAAAGAAAAGAGATGCATGAAGTTTGACTGTATATCCACTGAGACTGGGAGAGCTCCACTCCATTATTAATGTAAACCTGTCATCAGAGAAATAAATACAAAGGAGCTGCCTACCTCTTTCTTAAAATATGCTGGTTGACTGTTTGCTATATTGCCTCATTAGCTGCAGTACTTAGTAAGTCACCAACCCAGAAGAAGTATGCAAATCAGGAAAGAAAGAGAAACGTTGGAAGTCCTTATCTGCATAGTTCTTCTGAGTTAAGCTGGGTACACACTATAAGAAAATCATGCAAACGATTGTCCGGTTTTCCTCAATGTTTCACAAGTCAAAACCGAGGATGGAAATGTACAAAAATTCTCATACAACAAAGGCTTTTTTTTTTTGTTTATTGTTTCTGATCATGCACACTCTTTCACATCTGATTTTTCTCTTTCAATTGATTTTTATTAGAAATGACACAAGACAGTATAAAAGAATACAAAACAGGAGTAGCAGCGTATCAAAACAATGGTCTACAATCTGGATAGAAAATCCTTCAGGTGCAATACAACATACAAAAGTACAAGCAACCATAACACAGTAAAGGCACCCAAGGTATACATAATGGTCTTAAAGAGCAGTTTAAACCACATACGGGAAACAGGGCCTGAAACTTAGATTCGTAAGAATTAGCATGAATGATTGTTAGCTACCGCCTCCAGGAGGTCCAGGTGGGCCCATTGTCAAGAGGCAACAATTAGTCCCAGATGCGGTAGTTCACACACATGGGTCTCCCCAAGAATACACACAGGAGGGAACTAAGACCCCCAAAATTAGGTTGTGTTTTCCCCAAGGTAAGCCAACAGCATGAGATGAGCAAAAGGAAAACAAGCGGTATAATTGAGTACAGGCTAATATCACAATGAGATAAAACAAGAAACATCGCGTGATTCTTGGGAAGGGCTGAATCGGATGTTGTAAGTTATGTACACACCATACAAAAATCGAACGATCATGCCTCCTACGGAATTTTTCTTCCAGTTTTCTTATAGTGTGTACCCAGCTTTAGGGGCTTAAAGTGGATGTAAACCCGATTCATGAAATTTGAGCTGGGCACATATATCTGCAGTGTTTTCTTATCTCTCTTCAAAGCACTAAGGCCTGTGGCTTTCTCCTGCTACGTTCTTCTGTTATCAGCATGATAACTCCTGGCAAGTCCTCGACACGTGATAAAACCAGCCTGGATTTTGTCTCAGGGTGGGTGCTATAAATAGATTATCTGTCTCCCAGTGTAATCCAACACTACACTGCTACTGCTGAATGAGGAAGTGAAAATTCTAACACAATGTGCACTTTCTAAACAGTATATAAAGACGAAGACAGCAGATATGCATGAAAAACTTATGTAGGGAGACTTGTTTCATCTCTGTGTATCATACAAGGCTGTTCACTTCACTGGGTATATGTGAGGGTTTACATCTACTTTAAAGTATTAAAGCAATAGCATTGCATTGTCAGCAATGGCAGCATCTGTGTTTCTCTTATGACATACTTACTTTAGGCAGTAACTATTTGACCATACAAAACTTAAAAAAAAAAAATAACACATTTATGTGTAGCGGCCTCACCCTCTCTCCAACTTCTTCATCTGTTACACACCAACTCATGTCTAGGGGTTTCTGAGTTGTGAGAGTGAGATGCGCCACGGCCCATGTCCTCCCCATTACAATAGGGAGGTGAAGGCCACTTCCTGATGTTTCCTCGGGCCAATGTGTTCTACGAATGTACCGAGTCTGTACTTACAAGCTCACCAGCCTTCCATCTGTTTCCAGTAACCGGAGTTCACACACCGAAGAAAGGTCCAACACTTGTTTATTTGGCACTCCAATAGCAAAGCACGATAAACAGTTCTTTTAACAGCAGACTGGTTGGGACCTATAACCTTGCCAACGGTGGGATGAGCAGATCAAGGCACTTCCTAACGTTTCAGTTCTATGCCACTATACTATGACCAGCGGCGCCTAAGCCAATCCGGCTGTTACAGAACAGGAAGGATGGGGTCTCTTCCAGCAACCCCTATGAACAGCAATGGAGCCCTCTTCGATGCGCTGTGGCCCCTATCAGGGGGATGTGTCCTCCCAAGAGAGTTCCCAGAGGCCCACTGTCACCGGGTTGGTGCTGCTCCGGGTCTCCAGTGGGTAACCTCCCCGGCCTCCTCACCTCAGGTACGAGTCCCTCCGCTCAGGGACCCTCGGACAGTCCACCCTAGCGGGACCCAGTCGAAGGTACTGGGCCCCAGGCCTCCTCGATAGTACCTCACCCCAGGCTAAAGGTGCCTGGGATGGACGCCAACATGACTCCGGACCAGGCCATGGGCACCTGGACCAGACTCCTGGATCTCCCGCACCCAGGCCTAAGGGCCCTGGGTGCAGACCGCAACCCTCCTCCTCCGAGGACCTCCTTCTCCGCAAGAAGACGACCTCGTGGTCAGGGCGTCTCCCCCTTTTATCTCCTCCCTTCAACGGCCCGGCGGGTTCCCCGCCCCAGCCATACCATCTCCGGGAAGAGACCAAACAGGGAGCACTGCAGGGGATGATTCTACCTGAAGCCTGTGGGTACTACGCCACCCACAGGCAAAGGAGAATATTACATCCTCCAATCCTCCACGAAACAAAAAGGGGTCTGAATCCTAACACAATTATACACCTGGGTTACACTATTGCCCAGGTGTATCCCATCAATTTGAGGACCCCGCTACACACTCCCCCCTGTAATTTGACGCTGGTCCCCAGCGTCAGGTGCACACCCATACCTCCCGTAAAGTGGTGGCATGGAGTGAAACCCCTGAAGCAATTCCTCTAAATTTTTTTCCCAAGTGCCAAGACCTGCTCAGGGAATGGGGAACATATAAAACAACTTATGTCATAAAACATTTTTAACATCTGCATAATCACAACCCCTCTCCCACACTGTCTAAGAGCCACCCACTCTCAATGGTCTTGATTGACGATTCTCCTGCAGGGGAAAGAAAAAACAACATCCTAACATAATTTTGTGTCATTTGGGATGAGTGGGCCCGTCAGCCGAGAGACCCACTCACTCCAACAAGCAAGGTGATGTGTGGGTGAAATATTTTCAAACATTTGTTGCGCAACACTGCCACCTGGTGACAACGCCGCGGTCATGACGCTCAACGAATCTTCGTTCTTCCAGCTTTCCCTACTCTGCCACTATTCCCAAATGTCCTTGCCTTTGGCACATGAAGAAAAGGGGAAACACGAAAACACAACAGTCCCCAAGTCTCCAACGAGAAAAAGAAAAGCCCAAACAAAAACAAAAGCAGGGCACAGTCCTGCGTGTCTGGGAATGGCTCTTCCAGAAAGTTCAAGTGCACAAAAGAAATAAACAGGAGTTCTTTTCTCCTATAAGTAAAACTTTGGATCCGGCAGGTACAGGGGTTTCAGGTGTTTGTCAAATGCCTCTATCGAATACTTGACATCTTCTCCTTCTCTTCTGCAAATGACTATCTTGTCAGCATGGATATGGCGCCCCAATTTCCATTCAGCTTTGCAGTCCTCAAACCTCTTAGACACTGACGGCACACATTCCAGGTACCTGCGAGCATGGGGCACCTTCAACTTGTCCCACACAAACTCGTCATCATCTCCGCAATCAGACAGCGACTCTAGGTCGGAGGTGTCATACATCTCCGCAGGCAGATATCTACCCGTGGACACAGAATCATCTTCCCTGGGGGGTTCCACCTCCAATGGGCCCCCGACACCTCCAACCACCACCACAGTCCCAGCCCCTGGCTCACCTGACCCTTGTAGAAGACTGGGATGTCCGGGACTTCCATCTCGACCGGCGCCATCCAGGCCAGGCAAGCAGCGGGGTGAAGCTCGACCACGTCCATAGGATGCCTGTACTAGGCCAACTTTCCTCTTCGGTGGTGGAAGCAGGGAACTTGTGGCGACCGAGGCAGCATCCTCGGATTTTTCTCTGTTGGGCAGTCCATCGCCCTGGTCAGCGCGCACAGGAACCTCGACAAAGGCCTTGATCTCCCCTTCCGGAGTAGCGGTACCCGTGAGGTGGTTGAGGCGAAGAGCCCGGGGCCTTGCTGTGGACGACTCGACCTCAAAAAGGAATTCTCTGCACTCCTCACATCGCCCGAATGGCTTCAGGGTGACCACCAGTCCCGAGCAGCCGGGACAGATCACACCGAGGGCCTCCGTGTCTCTGCAGGTGTACAGAGCCAACCGCCCTCGGGGCCTAAGTCTTATCCCCGTGTCTGTGATGGGGGCAGCAAAGGAAGTCATTCTCGTGGGGTGAGGAACCATAATCCACGGGGCACTTGAGGTCATCCCGACTGTTTGCTGCTCCATCATGCACTGACCCCGCGCCGGAGTCTCCACGTGTATCCCCACACTTGGCCAGACTCCTCCCATGAGCTGTACATTTTCGCGGGCTTCCTCTTGACTCCGCCCACGAACGATGTCGCCATGGGGTGCCTCGTGGCGCAGTGCGTTAACAGTCCCCACGTGCAGTACGTCACACGGCTGGACCTCTCCCTTTTTCCGCTCCTCCGCATGGGCCTTTCCCGTGTTAGGGTCATTTCCACAACTCCGAGCAGGGACGCACTTTGGCCAGTAATTTGGCCGATCTGCTCGGAACTCCTCTGAGCAGCAAAGTTCAAATGTAGACATTCTCAAGTCCATCTTTAGAACACACTGTATCCCGGACTCACGAGCCCCCACGTGTAGCGGCCTCACCCTCTCTCCAACTTCTTCATCTGTTACACACCAACTCATGTCTAGGGGTTTCTGAGTTGTGAGAGTGAGATGCGCCACGGCCCATGTCCTCCCCATTACAATAGGGAGGTGAAGGCCACTTCCTGATGTTTCCTCGGGCCAATGTGTTCTGCGAATGTACCGAGTCTGTACTTACAAGCTCACCAGCCTTCCATCTGTTTCCAGTAACCGGAGTTCACACACCGAAGAAAGGTCCAACACTTGTTTATTTGGCACTCCAATAGCAAAGCACGATAAACAGTTCTTTTAACAGCAGACTGGTTGGGACCTATAACCTTGCCAACGGTGGGATGAGCAGATCAAGGCACTTCCTAACGTTTCAGTTCTATGCCACTATACTATGACCAGCGGCGCCTAAGCCAATCCGGCTGTTACAGAACAGGAAGGATGGGGTCTCTTCCAGCAACCCCTATGAACAGCAATGGAGCCCTCTTCGATGCGCTGTGGCCCCTATCAGGGGGATGTGTCCTCCCAAGAGAGTTCCCAGAGGCCCACTGTCACCGGGTTGGTGCTGCTCCGGGTCTCCAGTGGGTAACCTCCCCGGCCTCCTCACCTCAGGTACGAGTCCCTCCGCTCAGGGACCCTCGGACAGTCCACCCTAGCGGGACCCAGTCGAAGGTACTGGGCCCCAGGCCTCCTCGATAGTACCTCACCCCAGGCTAAAGGTGCCTGGGATGGACGCCAACATGACTCCGGACCAGGCCATGGGCACCTGGACCAGACTCCTGGATCTCCCGCACCCAGGCCTAAGGGCCCTGGGTGCAGACCGCAACCCTCCTCCTCCGAGGACCTCCTTCTCCGCAAGAAGACGACCTCGTGGTCAGGGCGTCTCCCCCTTTTATCTCCTCCCTTCAACGGCCCGGCGGGTTCCCCGCCCCAGCCATACCATCTCCGGGAAGAGACCAAACAGGGAGCACTGCAGGGGATGATTCTACCTGAAGCCTGTGGGTACTACGCCACCCACAGGCAAAGGAGAATATTACATCCTCCAATCCTCCACGAAACAAAAAGGGGTCTGAATCCTAACACAATTATACACCTGGGTTACACTATTACCCAGGTGTATCCCATCAATTTGAGGACCCCGCTACACATGCATAGCATTAAATTCATTTCAACAGGCTAGATTTTTACTGATTGGAAAGAGAGATGCAGTTGCATTTGAAGCAAAATATGTCTCAGCCTACCACACGACCTAGTTCTTTATCGAACCACCTTCAACTCCTAACACCCTAACCTCTATCAGTCCTATGATTTAATTGAACCCCTGCTTAAACAACATTTGTGCTTTGTAATGTTAATATTGTTGTTTTGTGCTTGTGTAAAGGTCAGCATTGACAACCATACTGAAGTATCCAGCACTTTACAGAAGTGTTGTCTTTGGGAACTGTGCTACTGCAGTGCAGTAATCCATAGCAGACGTATTTAGTAAGGCACAGCGAAAAACAACAATAATGTGGAAAGAGCAGTAATCCAGAGAAGCCAACCAAATTTCTCTTTAACTAGTCAGTGAAGTCAGCCATGAACATTTCTTTGGTTTCCCTCTAAATTCAGCCTAATTATATATACACATATATGTATATATATATATATATATATATATATATATATATATATATATATATATATGTAGCGCAGGAGTTTTTGGCACCTAAGTTACTGTGTATATATGTGATGTAATTTAAATAAGAGTTTGGCTCCCTCTAGTGTCCATTTTATTTAATGTTATTAAGACTTTTTTTTGGTTTCATTAAGCCATGAAACAAAGCATTGTGGGGAATGTAGTGAAGGAGGAAGTGACTCATATGTTAAAACTCAGTAGGCAAACTACCTACCCACAATGCCCAGTTCACCTACCCACAAGCCCAAGCCACAGAACTGCCTGCTGGGTAAGCAGATAAAAGGAGAGGCGTGGCCGGTTTTCTCTTTCTCTTGGGATGCCATTCAAAGCCTGCCTGCAGGGAAGTCGGTGTGTGTGGCTGATGGACTGCGGCCTGGACGGCGCAGAGGGAATCGATTGGCCTCTGAGGAGCTCCAGATCACTGTCATAGTGTCAGAAACCATGAATCAGACCGAGACAGAAGTACAGTTAAATCACACTAGTTTAACCACTTAACGACCGCCCACTTTAAATATACGTCAGCAGAATGGCACCGACAGGCAGAATCACGTACATATACGTGATTGCCTTTGTATAGTTGGGGGGTCCGATCGGACCCCCCTTCTTTACAGTGGGTGGTCGTTTTACCTTCGGGAGCGATCCGGCATGAGGGGACGGCCGTTCGATTCCGGCCACCCCCTCTCGATCGCTCCCGGCGAATGAGAGAGCTTCCCCTGCCTGCCAGGAAGGAGGAAGTGATGTCATCTCTCCTGCGGCGCTCACATATACCGAGCGCCGTACAGGAGAAGATGCAGGTTAGTACACAAAACAGCACACTGACACCAGGACACATAGGCACATAAATCGCCCCCCAGGCCCCCCAGACACCCCCAGATCACCCCCCAGCCCCCAGTCACAGTGTCACTGATTGCAGTGACCATTTATTTAGTGATCACTGCAATCAGTGACATTTGTGACTGTAAAAGTGTCGCTACATTTAGTTTTAGGTCCAGTGTAGCCCCCTAATCCCCCCTAATAAAGGTTTAACCCCCTGATCACCCCCCAGATAACCCTTTCACCCCCTAGCACCGCCGTCGCTATGCGATAATTTTTCTGATCGATGTCTTAGCGTCGGTGATGCTGATCGGTAGCCAGTAATTTTTTTTAGGTTCGCCGCAGGTTTTTATAGCGTCGGGTACCCCCATATATTACCTAATAAAGGTTTAACCCCCTTGATCGCCCCCCAGGTAACCCTTTCCCCCCCTATCACCACTGTCACTAAGCGATAATTTTTCTGATCGATGTCTTAGCGTCGGCGATGCTGATCGGTAGCCAGTCATTTTTTTTAGGTTTGCCGCAGGTTTTTATAGCGTCGGGTACCCCCATATATTACCTAATAAAGGTTTAACCCCCTTGATCACCCCCCAGGTAACCCTTTCACCCCCTAGCACCGCCGTCGCTATGCGATCATTTTTCTGATCGATGTCTTAGCGTCGGTGATGCTGATCGGTAGCCAGTAATTTTTTTTAGGTTCGCCGCAGGTTTTTATAGCGTCGGGTACCCCCATATATTACCTAATAAAGGTTTAACCCCCTTGATCGCCCCCCAGGTAACCCTTTCACCCCCTATCACCACTGTCACTAGGCGATAATTTTTCTGATCGATGTCTTAGCGTCGGCGATGCTGATCGGTAGCCAGTAATTTTTTTTAGGTTTGCCGCAGGTTTTTATAGCGTCGGGTACCCCCATATATTACCTAATAAAGGTTTAACCCCCTTGATCACCCCCCAGGTAACCCTTTCACCCCCTAGCACCGCCGTCGCTATGCGATAATTTTTCTGATCGATGTCTTAGCGTCGGTGATGCTGATCGGTAGCCAGTAATTTTTTTTAGCTTCGCCGCAGGTTTTTATAGCGTCAGGTACCCCCATATATTATCTAATAAAGGTTTAACCCCCTGATCGCCCCCAGGTAACCCTTTCACCCCCTATCACCACTGTCGCTAAGCGATCGTTTTTATGATCGTTGTCTTAGTGTCGGTGATGCCGATAGGTAGCCAGTAATTTTTTTTTAGGTTCGCCGTCAGGTTTTTATAGCGTCAGGTACCCCCATATATTACCTAATAAAGGTTTTAACCCCCTAATTGCCCCTAGTTAACCCTTTCACCAGTGATCATCATATAAGTGTTACGGGTGACGCTGGTTAGTTAGTTTGCTTTTTATAGTGTCAGGGCACCCGCCGTATATAACCCAATAAAGGTTTAACCCCCTGATCGCCCGGCGGGTGATATCAATTAGGTTTTAGCGTCAGAGAGGGTCTGCGTCACACCCCAGGCAGCGTCAGGTTAGTGCCAGTAGCGCTAACACCCACGCGTGAAGCATACACCCCCCTTAGTGGTATAGTATCTGATCAGCTCAATATCTGATCTGATCAGATCTATACTAGCGTCCCCAGCAGTTTAGGGTTCCCAAAAACGCAGTGTTAGTGGGATCAGCCCAGATACCTGCTGGCACCTGCGTTTTGCCCCTCCGTCCAGCCCAGGCCACCCAAGTGCAGTATCGATCGATCACTGTCACTTGCAAAACACAACACACATAACTGCAGCGTTCGCAGAGACAGGCCTGATCCCTGCAACTCCAGTGCTGTAGGAGGTGATTTCACCACCACAGTTAAAAAAAAAAAGCATATATGCCGAAGCATTGGGGCAGCAGGGGCGGAGGAGTGATTTTGCTCCTAATGCCACGTACATACGGTCGAAATTCCGACGGAGGCTTGCCCGTGGAAAAGTCTGACCATGTGTACGCGGCATAACTTTTGCGAGAAGATGCCCCCATGCTTCGGCATATATAAATGGTGCATGTATGCCCATCATTAGAAGTGGGTGGATGAAGGGCGGTATTCTAATGGTGGGCATACCCACGATCAATCTTTTTTTTTCGTTCAGCCAACAGGCTGCATGAAAAAAAAGATTACAATACAAGTCCAACAAGGACCAGCAACGTACTGGTATGTTGCTGGACTTTGAATGTTTATACCAGAATGATGCCTGCAGGTTTAGGTATCATCTTGGTATCATTCTTTTCAGCCAGCGGCCGGCTTTCATGTAAAAGCAATCCTAGTGGCTAATTAGCCTCTGGACTGCTTTTACAAGCAGTGGGAGGGAATGTCCCCCCCCGGATATAAAAAGCGCCATTGGGAAATTGGGAAAGCATTTTATCACACCGATCTTGGTGTGGTCAGATGCTTTGAGGGCAGAGGAAAGATCTAGGGTCCAATAGACCCCAGTTTTTTCAAAAAAGAGTACCTGTCATTACCTATTGCTATCATAGGGGATATTTACATTCCCTGAGATAACAATAAAAGTGATAAAAAAAAAATATGGAAGCAACAGTTTAAAAATAAAATAAAAAAGCAAAATTAATAATAAAAAAAAAAGCACCCCTGTCCTGCCCTGCTCTTGCCCAATGGCGAACGCAAGCGTCGGTCTGGCGTCATATGTAAACAGCAATTGCACCATGCATGTGAGGTATCACCGTGAAGGTCAGATCGAGGGCAGTAATTTTAGCAGTAGACCTCCTCTGTAAATCTAACGGGGTAACCTGTAAATGCTTTTAAAGGCTTTTAAAAATGTATGTAGTTTGTCGCCAATGCGCGTTTGTGCGAAATTTTAAAGCATGTCGTGTTTGGTATCTATGTACTCGGCCTAAGATAATCTTTTTTATTTCATCAAACATTTGGGCAATATAGTGTGTTTTAGTGCATTAAAATTAAAAAAGTGTATTTTTTCCCCAAAAAATGCGTTTGAAAAATCGCTGCGCAAATACTGTGTAGAAAAAAAAATGCAACACCCACCATTTTATTCTGTAGGGCCTTTGCTTTAAAAATATATATAATGTTTGGGGGTTCAACATAATTTTCTTGCAAAAAAAAAATGTTTTCATGTAAACAAAAAGTGTCAAAAAGGGCTTTGTCTTCAAGTGGTTAGAAGAGTGGATGTAAGCTTCCTAATGCTGTGTATAAAATGCCAGAACAGTTCAAAACCCCCCCAAATGACCCCATTTTGGAAAGTAGACACCCCAAGCTATATACTGAGAGGCATGTCGAGTCCATGGAATATTTTATATGTTGACACAAGTTGCGGAAAAAATACAATTTTGTGATAGGTAGTGAGGAGTGAAATCAAAAATTTGCGCCCTTAGAAATCCTGAAGGCGGTGCTTGGTTTCCGGGGTCCCGTACGTGGCTAGGCTCCTAAAAAGTCCCACACATGTGGTATCCCCGTACTCAGGAGAAGCAGCAGAATGTATTTTGGGGTGCAATTCCACATATAACCATGGCATGTGTGAGCAATATATCATTTAGTGACAACTTTTTGTAATTTTTTTTTTTTTGTCATTATTCAATCACTTGGGACAAAAAAAAAAATATTCAATGGGCTCAACATGCCTCTCAGCAATTTCCTTGGGGTGTCTACTTTCTAAAATGGGGTCATTTGGGGGGGTTTTAACTGCCCTGCCATTTTAGCACCTCAAGAAATGAGATAGGCAGTCATAAATTTAAAGCTGTGTAAATTCCAGAAAATGTACCCTAGTTTGTAAACGCTATAACTTTTGTGCAAACCAATAAATATACGCTTATTGACATTTTTTTTACTAAAGACATGTGGCTGAATACATTTTGGCCTAAATGTATGACTAAAATTGAGTTTATTCGATTTTTCTTATAACGAAAAGTAGAAAATATCATTTTTTTTCAAAATTTTCGGTCTTTTTCCGTTTATATCGCAAAAAAGAAAAATCGCAGAGGCAATCAAATACCATTAAAAGAAAGCTCTTTATAGGGGAATTTCATAAGTTCTACGCTAAGCTGTATGGGGTGCAAAATAAGTTTGATCCATCTGGAGCGGACGCGTTCTTCCACAACTTACAGCTGCCCACACTGACACAGGCCCACGCGGAACTGATGGACAGAGCTTTCACGGAACTTGAAGTCACGGCCGCAATCAAAACACTGCATCCTACTAAAGCTCCGGGGCCTGACGGCTTTCCAGGCCACTATTATAGAAAGTATCAGGATCTCCTCACCCCTCACTTATGCTCCTACTTTAACGACCTGTGGAGAGGTGGTAGGCTTCCCTGCCATGAAAATATGGCGTATATAAGCGTCATTCCGAAACCGGGTAAGGATCACGGGGATTGCACCAATTACCGCCCGATTTCTTTAATCAATACGGATCTGAAAATCCTAACTAAAATATTGGCCCAAAGACTCAATACCTTTCTTGAGTGCTATATTCACCCTGATCAGGCTGGTTTTGTCCCGAATAGACAGGCATCAGATCAAACACGTCGGTTAATTAATCTCGTTTCGGCAGTTCAGTCTGATTGGGACGGCATAGGACCCAGGAGGGGAATGTTGCTTTCATTGGACGTCCAGAAGGCGTTTGATTCCATTTCCTGGGAATATCTATTTGACGTCCTTACTCGCTATGGATTTGGGTGGCGCTTTCTGGATCTCCTCCACATATTATATGATTCCCCGAGCGCTTCACTAATGCTCAGGGGATATACTTCTCAAACATTTCCAATCTGCAGAGGAACTAGACAGGGATGCCCATTGTCACCGCTATTATTCGCACTGGCGATAGAACCACTTGCGATCAAAATTCGTTCAAGCAGGGATGTTCAGGGAATTTATTGCGGGGACTATGAACACAAATGCCTACTCTTTGCTGACGACCTATTGCTGACCTTGACTTCGCCAATTACATCCCTACCCAACTTATATGCAATCTTGCAACCATTTTCTGTCTTATCGGGGTTGACAATTAATCATAGTAAATCAAGGGCGCTGAATTTGTCATTGCTGAGCTCCACCCAGACGACACTTGAGCAAACATTTCCATTTCAATGGGAATCAGATGCTCTTCCTTACTTAGGTATACATTTGACCTCATCTGTTGGCACGTTGTACAAAAGGAACTATCCTGCCCTTTTTAAGCGACTGACAGATGATTTGGCTAAGTGGCAGGTTCATCCACCGTCGTGGTTCGGCAGACTACACTCAATAAAAATGAATGTTCTACCCCGATTGTTATATTTTTTCCGTACCTTGCCAGTTTCCTTGACCCGTAACGACCTTCAACAATTTCAGAATAAGGTACTTCAATTTATTTGGGGAGACAAGAGACCTAGGGTGAATAGGAGTACCCTATATGTGTTAAAACAGAAGGGAGGCCTAGGCTTGCCTGATTTCTTGAAATATTTTTATGCTGCCCAGGTGGCACAACTCACTAGGTTCCATTCCCAATGGGCACCGGCCATATGGATGGCCATGGAATCCCACTCTTGCCTTCCCACTCCAATTTCTCACATTTTGTGGCTCTCTATTAAAGAGCGACCTGCTATATTATGCCCTACTTTATCAATGTCTTTGGAAATATGGGACAGACTATCCAGATCTCACAAATTTAAATCTCCTCATTCTCCACTGGCACCTCTACTACGCAATAGAGCTTTCACCCCGGGTCTCACCCCCCTGACATTTGAGTGGTGGACCAATAAAGGTCTCCTACGCATAGCTGACTTATGTGATCGCAGGGGTATGCTACCTGAGAAGGTATTGACTGATAAGTATCTTATGCCTCCAGCAGAGAGTTTTAGATTTGCTCAGGTTTCACATTATATGCAAACCCTTGCTAGAAAGAGCGACCTCGCAGTTCTTACTCCAATGGAGTATATGTGCCGTAACTATGACAAAATCAAGGGTCATCTGTCCGCTGTCTATTCGATGTTGTTGAGCACTTCGACAAAGCTGAACTATATGGTCCACTGGGAGACCGATCTGAAGGAAACCCTGGAATTGGATGACTGGCATAGGATAGCAGAGACAGCCTGTCGGTCGCTCATCAATACATCCATAATAGAGGCGAACTACAAGGTTCTGCTAAGGTGGTATATGGTGCCGGCCAGGCTGGCGACTTTTATATCGGGGGCAACCCCGTTTTGCTTTAGAGGTTGTGGCCAGGTCGGTACCACCTTTCATATATGGTGGACATGCCCCAAGGTTCAGAGGTTTTGGATCCGGGTATATAATTTCATTTACTCCCTCACTCAGGTTAACCTGATTAAGTCAGCTAAACAAGCATTATTAGGGAGTGGAATAGCAGTGGCCTCCAAGAATTGCAGACGACTCTTGATATTTATATTCATTTCAGCAAGGATAACCATCGCTAGGAACTGGAAATCGGCGGCTCTGCCATTTGATCAGTTTAAAGGTAAATTGTCTTGGTTGATGCTGAACGAACGGTTGGCGGCATTGGCTCAGGACAAAATGAAGCTCTTTCATAAGGTGTGGGACCCTTGGCTTAATTACCTCACTAATGACTCCGGAGGACCTCCAGCTTAACATTGTTTTTTTTTCTTTAGGGGCGTCGGGGTGCTTGATCGAGGCTCCTTCCCTCCCTCCCCCTTTTCCCTCTTCTCATCTATTCTTTTTCTTGCTTTGTTTCCTTCCCCCCTATTTCCTTGCTTCTAATCTCTTAATGAATGTTATTTTTGGAGTCAGCTCCAGGCCTTAGAGGTCTGCACGACTCCCTGCTTTCACTGGTTTATAAGTAATTAATAGGATCATTGTCGGTCTGAACTGCACTGAGGGTTGCCCGCACAGGCTGGGGAGTCGAACCCCCCCGACAAGCAGATGGGGGGGCGGCTCCTCTGGGCGGGAAATTCACCAGTTGAAACCCGAGATGTCGGGGGGAGTTGGTGGTTCAGGGGTGCAGTAGTTTTCTGTAAGATATCCAAAAGTGCCATTACGCTCCGGCCCATGCTAGAGATTCTTCAGTAGATTTGTTTTTTTTGTTTGTTTTTTGGGTACTATAACGTGGGCCCCTGGGCGTTATGATTCTAATGATTGGAATCCCAGAAGCGGTAATATGACTGTACAGTGTCTTGATGTATATTTTTATACTTTTTGTATGACGAAACTTTAATAAAAAGATTGAAACAAAAAAAAAAGAAAGCTCTATTTGTGGGAAGAAAAGGACGCAAATTTCGTTTGGGTACAACATTGCATGTCCGCACAATTTACAGTTAAAGCAGCGCAGTGCAAAATTCTGAATTCACCTCTGGTCCTTTAGCTACCAAATGGTCCGGGGCTTAAGTGGTTAATAATAAATAATAAAAAGGTAAACAGAGTAGGCGTAGTCAAACATAGCCAGAGTTCAGTAACCGGATCGGGTAGTCGGCCAAGTCAAAGTCCAAAAGCCAGTGATAAAGGTAGTAGAACAGCAAGCAGGATCCCTAGCCAGAGGGGACAACAGTCAAGCAGGTCTTCAACTGGAACGCAGGAGAAAGTCTCTTGTGATGTTAACACAGGTGAAGGCGAAGAGCAAATGAACTGGAAGTCCTTAAGT
Organism: Rana muscosa; assembly: GCA_029206835.1. Lineage (NCBI taxonomy): Eukaryota > Metazoa > Chordata > Amphibia > Anura > Ranidae > Rana > Rana muscosa. The sequence goes on along the minus strand of CM055116.1, from coordinate 927,319,578 downwards.
AGGCAGAGCTGATGAGCGGATCATCAACAGGTGGATCACTGTGGAGAGATGGAAGCTGGCAATTAGCTGACAGCTGAGCTGCCAGCACAGAGAAGGAAGAATCCAGCCCTGAGAGTACCTCCTCCTCAATGACCCCTCCCCCTCGGGGGACCACCGGGCTTGAGGGGAAAACGTCTGTGGAAATCACGGAGGAGGACAGGGGCATGTACGTTCGAGGATGGGACCCAAGAGCATTCCTCCGGACCATACCCCTTCCAATGCACCAGGTACTGAATGCACCCACGGAACCTACGGGAGTCAACAATGGACTGTACTTCATACTCCTCATGGTTCTCAACCTGTATAGGGTGAGGAAATGGCACTGAGGTGGTAAAACGGTTGCAGACTAAAGGTTTTAATAAGGAGACATGAAACACATTAGAGATACGCATACTGGAAGGAAGGTCCAACGCGTAAGCCACTGGGTTTATCCTGCGAAGGATACGGAAAGGCCCAATAAACCGAGGTGCCAACTTCAGAGAAGGAACACGAAGTTGGAGGTTGCGAGATGACAGCCAGACCCTGTCCCCGACCTGGTAGGAAGGCGCAGGCAGGCGTCTGCGGTCAGCATGGATTATGTACCTCTCGTTAGCCTGTCGCAAAGCCTCCTGGACTTGTACCCAAGTGGAACGAAGACCACGGAGATGTTCCTCTAACGCAGGAATACTCTGAGGAACAAATGAGTCAGGCAACATGGAAGGTTGGAAACCATAATTCGCCATAAACGGGGACAAACGGGAAGCAGAATTCAGAGCACTATTGTGAGCAAACTGCACCCATGGTAAGAGGTCTGACCAGTTTTTGTGATGGTCAGAAATATACACAGGAATTGCTCCAAGGACTGATTGGCTCGTTCTGCGGCCCCATTAGACTGTGGGTGATACGCAGAGGAGAAAGCAAGCTGAGTTCCTAAGTGTGCACAAAAGGCTCGCCAGAACCGGGACACAAACTGACTTCCCCTGTCAGAGACAATGACCTTGGGTAGGCCATATAAACAAAAGATCTCCCGAGCAAAAATGGAAGCCAGTTCCTTAGACGTAGGCAACTTCTTAAGTGGAATACAGTGAGACATTTTCGAAAACCGGTCTACCACCATAAGAATAACTGTGTTGCCCTGGGAGTTGGGTAACTCCACAATGAAATCCATAGACAGGTGGGTCCAGGGCCTCTCTCCATTGGGTATGGGTTGTAGGAGGCCCACTGGAAGGTGTCGTGGAGTCTTACTCTGAGCACACACGGAACAGGCAGCTACGAAGCTGGCTACATCGGCACGTAGACTAGGCCACCAGAATTGTTGGGAAATGGCCCAAAAGAGTTGATTATTCCCAGGGTGGCCAGTAGCCTTGGGAGAATGGTAAGTCTGGAGCACGGCAGTACGGAGACTCTCGGGAACAAAGCAGCGGTCACAAGGTTTCTCAGGTGGGGCACCGACCTGAGCAGCCAGAATTCTGTCACCCAAATGAGAAGTGAGACTGGTGCGAACCGTAGCCAGAATACGATCAGGGGGAAATCACAGGAACCGGAACCGACTCCATCTTGGAAGTGGAGGAAAACTGTCGTGACAAGGCGTCAGCCCTAACATTCTTAGTACCGTGTAAGAATGAGACAATGTAATTGAAACTCGACAAGAAAAGAGCCCATCGTGCCCTTCTGGGAGAGAGGCGCTTAGCCTCAGACAAGAATGTGAGATTCTTATGGTCAGTAAGAATGAGAACCGGCACAGTGGTACCTTCGAGGAGATGTCTCCATTCTTTCAGGGCTAAAATGATCGCCAAAAGCTCTCTGTCACCAATCTCATAATTGCACTCCGTAGGTGACAATTTCTTGGAAAAGTAGCCACACGGATGCATAGCGCTGTCAGAGTTAGGATGTTGAGACAGAAGGGTGCCAACTCCAGTCTCAGAAGCATCGACTTCAAGGATAAAAGGCAACGTGGGATCAGGATGTGCCAACACAGGAGCAGAAACAAAGGTAGTCTTAAGACTCTCAAAAGCCTTCATGGACTCTGGAGACCAACTCTGTGGGTTACCGTCCTTTCTGGTCATATCAATCAGGTGCTTGACCAGAGACGAGAAGTTACAAATAAACTGCTGATAATAGTTGGCGAAGCCAAGAAAGCGCTGCAGAGGACGTAAACCCACGGGTCGAGGCCACTGTAGGACTGCAGAAAGTTTCTCTGGGTCCATCGAAAAACCAGCCGTGGAAATTACATAATCCAGGAATTTAACCTGTTCACGATGGAATTCGCACTTCTCCAGTTTACAATAGAAATTATTCTCTCTTAGTTTCTGAAGCACTTGACAGACATCTGTGTGGTGGCTCTCCAGGGACTTGGAAAATATGAGGATATCGTTGAGATAAACCACCACACATAACTGCAAGAAGTCTCGGAGGACATCGTTAATAAACTCCTGGAAAACTGCTGGAGCGTTACAGAGGCCAAAAGGCATTACGAGATACTCATAATGACCTGTTCTGGTATTAAACGCAGTTTTCCACTCGTCGCCCTCCTTAATCCTGACGAGATTGTATGCCCCTCTCAAATCAAGCTTTGTGAATACCGTTGATCCCTTGAGGCGGTCAAATAACTCCGTAATCAACGGGATCGGATAGGCATTCTTAATGGTGAAACGATTGAGACCACTATAATCGATACAAGGTCTCAGTTTACCACTCTTCTTCTTCACAAAAAAAACAGCACCAGCAGGAGATGAGGATTTGCAGATAAAACCTTGAGAAAGTGCATCTGCAACATACTCCTCCAAGGCCTTATCCTCCTAGACCGACAAAGGGTAAATCCGGCCACGAGGGGGAATGGCACCAGGTTGAAGGTCAATTGCGCAATCATACGACCGGTGTGGAGGCAACGTACCGGCTTGACTTTTGTCAAAGACATCGCTAAAATCGCGGTACTCCTCCGGCAGGGAGGAGAGTGAAGAGGTGCACAGGACCTTGGCTACCTTCTGGAAGCATCTCTCAATGCACTGTGGCGACCAGGACAGAACCTCAGCACGGAGCCAATCAAGCAGCCCCAGAGTCTATTAGAGCCTGTATCTCGATGGATGACTCAGCCCAAGACAGGGTAACCCAAACCAGGGGCTTATCCTTCTGGGCAACTGGAGACGAAACAACGCCACCTAAGGTCTGTCCATGACAGGACCTCAAGGCTCGGCCGTTCCCTGGACGGGTTGGACAAGACTTCAAAATCTCTTCAATCTCTCCCTCCTCCTAAGGGCTCTCTCATCCGCAGAGAGACGCGTGAAGCCCAAGTGCATGGGTTCATCTTCAAAGACTGACTCGGTACCAGGAGGCATGGGAGGTGAGGGAGGCAAGGGTGGGACTGCAAAGCTCAGAGACAAACGTACAGGAGGCTTCCGCAAGCGCTCCTTAACAGAGGGTCTTTCTCTGAGTCTGGAGTCAATGAGGATGGCAAATGTGATCAACTTCTCCAGCTCAGTGGGTATATCTCGGGCTGCTATCTCATCCTTGATGTTATCCGAGAGACCATGATAAAAAGCAGCCACGAGGGCCTCATTGTTCCAAGCAACCTCTGCTGCCAGAGTATGGAATTCAATGGCGTAATCGGCAACAGTTCTCGTACTCTGTTTGATGGACATGAGGCTCTTGGCAGCAGAAGCGGAGTGTGCGGGAACGTCAAATATCCTTTTGAAGGAAGCCACAAATTCTGGGTAACTCAGGACCACGGGTTTTTGCGTCTCCCATAGAGGGTTTGCCCAGGCCAGTGTTTCTCAACTCCAGTCCTCAAGGCGCCCCAACAGGTCATGTTTTCAGGCTTTCCATTATTTTGCACAGGTGATTTGATCAGTTTCACTGCCTTAGAAATTACCACAGCCGTTTCAACTGAGGGAAATCCTGAAAACATGACCTGTTGGTGCGCCTTGAGGACTGGAGTTGAGAAACACTGGCCCAGGCCAAGGCTCTCTCAGAAAGCAAAGATATCACAAAACCTACTTTGCTTCTGTCCGTGGGAAACGCCTGGGGCAACATCTCAAAATATATCTCAACCTGGTTGAGAAAACCTCTGCATTGGATTGGATCGCCCCTAAAATCGCTAGGGGAAGCGGGGCATAACCAGACATACCTCTAATAGAGGTAATACTCGAGGCGGGTGCCTGCACAGGGACTACTGGAGCAGGCAAAGTGGGAGGCTCAAGACGAGCCGCGCGACTCAGGAGCATCTGTATCGCCGTAGCAAACTGATTCATGCGGTGATCCAGGTCATCCAATCTGGAAAAAATATTATTAATAAGTGGATTGGCTGCATCTTATGAATTCATGGCCTTCGCCTACTGTCAGAAACCATGAATCAGACCGAGACAAAAGTACAGTTAAATCACACTAGTTTAATAATAAATAATAAAAAGGTAAACAGAGAAAGCGTAGTCAAACATAGCCAGAGTTCAGTAACCGGATCGGGTAGTCAGCCAAGCCAAAGTCCAAGAGCCAGCGATAAAGGTAATAGAACAGCAAGCAGGATCCATAGTCAGAGGGGACAACAGTCAAGCAGGTCTTCAACTGGAACGCAGGAGAAAGTCTCCTGTGATGTTAACACAGGCAAAGGCGAAGAGCAAATGAACTGGAAGTCCTTAAGTAGGCAGAGCTGACGAGCGGATCATCAACAGGTGATCACTGTGGAGAGATGGAAGCTGGCAATTAGCTGACAGCTGAGCTGCCAGCACAGAGAAGGAAGGGCTGAACCCAGCCATGACACATAGGGGCCGGTGTGCGGATGGACCGGAGGATCCAAGATCTCTAAAGATTTCCTGCATTGCAGTTGCACCAGCCATCAGAGGGAGCAGCGCGATGTGACAAGGCCAGCTAGGAACAGCTTGAAACACCCAGAGAAGAGCCTGGCGAGCATCTGAACCTGTGTTGGTGAGCGGGCACTTGTCCAGATAAATACAGTGCACTGTTACTATTTAAACTAGTTCCAGACTGTCGCTGGGATCAGTAGTCCCACAGGAGTAGTTCACTCAGACATAGACTGTGTATAGTACAACTTCAAGGTTGATTTCCCTGCGCTGCAACGTAATCTTGAGTTGCAACCTTTATTAAAGAAAAAGCTTTACCAGTGTGTTCTATGTGTAAACTCTCAGTTACCTGTACATCAGTTCTATTATTATTTTACTGCCTACTAATTTCCTTACCTGGATTTACAAACACTGCAGTATAATCTAACTGAGCTAGCTGAAGAGGAAGAAGAAAAGAGACTTTGCCATTTCCTATACAGCATCACAACTTTAGGTTCACAGAGCATAACAGTGTACTGAGATCTAGGGGGAGCCCTTGAGTACATTATATGGACAAATGTATTGTATTTCACTGCTGCATGGTGTTTAATACTTTCCTACAGGTGTGGTGTGTGCTCTGAGGGGGGAGTGAGAAGGTGTTCAGTATCAGGGTTTTATCATATTGAGCATAAGTCCCACTCTTTTCCTGTTTGCATATGCTCTTAAAGTGACCATTGAGTTTTGGGTTTCGCGTACACTTTGATTGTTATTGCTGTCATCCTTCATGTTGTAATGACCCCCTGTGTCTAATGTGTTAAATAAGTTTCTTCAGTAAACTGTTTAACCACTTCCCGCCCAGTCAATAGCATATTGACGTCCGGGAAGTGGTTCTGTTATCCACACTGGATGTCATATGACGTCCTGCAGGATAACAGCCGCCGCGCGCCCTGGGGGGGCGCGCATCGCGGCGATCGGTGGAGCGGTGTGTCAGTCTGACACACCGCTACACTGATCTCGGTAAAAAGCCTCCGGCGGAGGCTTTTTACCACGTGATCAGCCGTGTCGAATCACGGCTGATCAGGATGTAAACAGGAAGAGCCGTTGATCGGCTCTTCCTCACTCGCGTCTGACAGACCCGAGTAGAGGAGAGCCGATCGGCTCTTCCTCACTCGCGTCTGACAGACGCGAGTAGAGGAGAGCCGATCGGCGGCTCTCCTGACAGGGGGGGTTCGCACTGATTGTTTATCAGTGCAGCCCCCCCTCGGATACCCACACTGGACCACCAGGGAAGCCCCCCAGGACCACCAGGGAAGCCACAAGCATGTGGATGGCCCCCATGGCCATCCACATGTAGTAAAACACAAAAAAAATATAAAAAATACATAAAAAAATATGCCAATCAGTGCCCACAAATGGGCACTGACTGTGGTCGTGCCATGATAGTGCCAATGTGTGGTGGCTGGCATTTCTGGGCATCAGTGTCACCAATGCCACCTACTAGTGTCCATCAGTGCCACCTATCAGTGTTCATCCGTGCCCATCTGTGCCCATAAGTGCCCACCTATCAGTGCCCGTCCGTGCCACCTATCAGTGCCACCCATAAGGGCCCATCAGTGCCGCCCATAAGTGCCCATCAGTGCCGCCTATGAGTGCCCATCAGTGCCGCCTATGAGTGCCAATCAGTGCCGCCTATGAGTGCCAATCAGTGCCACCTATGAGTGCCCATCAGTGCCGCATACCAGTGCCACATATCAGTGCCCATCTAGTGCCGCCTATCAGTGCCCATCATCAGTGCCACCTCATCGGTGCCACCTCATCGGTGCCCATCAGTGTCGCCTTATCAGTGCCCTTCAGTGCCGCCTTATCAGTGCCCGTCATTGAAGTAGAAAAGGTACTTATTTACAAAAAAAATTAACAGAAACAAAGAAAAACATATTTTTTTTCTAAATTTTCGCTCTTTTTTTATTTGTTGTGCAAAAAGTAAAAATCGCAGAGGTGATCAAATACCACCGAAAGAAAGCTCTATTTGTGGGAACAAAATGATAAAAAATTTGTTTGGGTACAGTGTAGCATGACCGCGCAATTGTCATTCAAATTGCGACAGCGCTGAAAGCTCAAAATTGGCTTGGGCAGGAAGCTGTATAAGTGCATGGTATTGAAGTGGTTAAATGGTTAATTTACAACTTGTGTGAGACTCTATCTCTTACTACGGCGGGTGAGGTAACGAGTACCCAGGTGACGGTAAATATACAGTACAGTGTGATATTACTGTGTGTCTTTTAACCATTGGGTCTTACACTAACACTGCTATACAGTTGTGCCAAGGGGGGGGGTCGAGCCAATTTTCTGGGGTTGAGAGGCAGAGTGCAGGCCCAATCACTTATCAGCAGCTCCTTAGGGGGTCAGTGCTACATATTTATATATATATATATATATATATATATATATATATATATATATATATATATATTTATTTAAAGTGCCTTGAAAAAGTATAACATTTTCCACATTTTGTCATGTTACAACCAAAAACGTTAATGTATTTTATTGGGATTTTATGTGATAGATCAACACAAAGTGGCACATAATTGTGAAGTGGAAAGAGAATGATAAATGGTTTTCAAAAGTTTTTACAAATAAATAGCTAAAAAGTATTTGTATTCAGTCCCCTTTTCTCTGATACCCCTAACTAAAATCTAGTGGAACCAATTGCCTTCAGAAGTCACCTAATTAATAAATAAAGTTAATTTTAGAGTAATCTAATCCCAGTATAAATGCAGCTGTTCTGTGAAGTCCTCAGAGGTTTGTTAGAGAACCTTGGTGAACAAACAGCATCATGAAGGCAAAGGAACACTCTGGACAGGTCAGGGATAAAGTTGTGGAGAAGTTTAAAGCAGAGCTAGGATAAAAAAAATATCCCAAGCTTTGAACCTCTCACGGAGCACTGTTCAATCCATCATCCGAAAATGGGAAGAGTATGGCACAACTGCATACCTACCAAGACATGGCCATCCACCTAAACTGACAGGCCGAGCAAGGATAGCATTAGTCAGAGAAGCAGCCAAAAGGTAACTCTGGAGGAGCTACAGAGATCCACAGCTCAGCTGGGAGAATCTGTCCACAGGACAACTATTATGCCCCATACACACGATCGTTTTTCTTGCCATTTTTTTCTTGCCGTTTTTCACGTCGTTTTTTTTCATGTTTCCTCTCAAGCCTGTCTTGCGTACACACGATCATTTAAAAAAACGATCAAGCAAAGCGCAGTGACGTACAACACGTACGACGGCACTATAAAGGGGAAGTTCCGTTCGAATGGCGCCACCCTTCATGTTAGTAAAGTTTGTTGAGCGACGATTCGCTCTTTTCAGTCTCGTGCTTTTCAGTCCGTGACTGCGTGACGAATGTGCTATCTCCATTACGAACGCTAGTTTTACCAGAACGAGCGCTCCTGTCTCATACTTGATTCTGAGCATGCGCGTTTTTTTTTCACGTCGTTAAAGCATACACACTATCCTTTTTCACGTCGTTAAAAAAAACGACATGAAAAACAACGTGAAAAAAGAGAGCATGTTCGAAATTTTTAATGGCCGTTTTTCACGTCGTTAAAAATGCTCTGGAGCCTACACACGATCATTTTTAATGGCCATTTTTTTTAATGGCATTTTTAACGGCATGAAAAACGATCGTGTGTATGGGGCATTAGTCATGCACTCCACAAATCTGCCCTTTATGGAAGAGTGGCAAGAAGAAAGCCATTGTTGAAAGAAAGCCATAAGAAGTCCAGTTTGCAGTTTGCTAGAAGCAATGTGGGGGACACAGCAAACATGTGGAAGAAGGTACTCTGGTCACATGAGACCAAAATTAAACTTTTTGGTCTAAAATGCAAAATGCTATGTGTGACGGAAAACTAACACTGCATATCACCCTGAACACACCATCCCCACCGTGAAACAGGGTGGTGAAAGCATTATGTGGGGATGCTTTTCTTCAGCAGGGACAGGGAAGCTGGTCAGAGTTGATGGGACGATGGATGGAGGCAAATACAGGTCAATCTTAGAAGAAAACCTGTAAAGCCCTGTACACACGATCGGATATCCTATGGATTCTAATCCGATGTTTTTTTCCATCGGAAATCCGATGAAACTGTCTTCCATCAGTCTTGCCCACACACCATCAGTCAAAAAACGGACCGTTTCAAACGCGGTGACGTAAAATTCTCAGATGAGCCGAGAAAAATTGAGTTCAATGCTTCTGAGCATGCGTCGACTTGATTCTGAGCATGCTTGGGTTTTTTATGAGATGGATTTCCACACTGACGATCGGATTTTGCTATCGTTTTTTTCCCCATCGGATAAATTTAAAACATGTTCTATTTTTCCACACCGATGGAAAAAAGACAGATGGGGCCCATACACGATCGGTTCGTCCGATGAAAACAGTCCATCGGACTGTTTTCATTGGTAAAACCGATCGTGTGTACACGGCTTTAGAGTCTGCAAAAGACTTAAGACTGGGGTGGAGGGTCACCTTCAGGACAACTATTGGACACCTTTCACACTGGGGCGGTTTTCAGGTGCTTTAGCGCTGGAAATAGCCTCTGCTAAGTGCCTGAAAACCGCTTTCCATTCATTTCAGTGCGACTTTTCACACTGGGGAGGTGCACTTGCGGGACGTTAGGAAAAGTCCTGCAAGCAGCATCTTTGGGGCTGTATACAGTGCTCCCAAAACGCCCTGCCCATTGAAATGAATGGCCAGCGCTTCCAACGCACCTGAAAAGTGTTTTGGAAGCGCAGCAACAAGAGCACTTTTGACCCCTTCTTCGGCCGCTAGCAGGGGTAGCTGTTCACAGACGCTTTTCATCCAATCTGACAGAGCTTGAGCTATTTTGCAAAGAAAAATGGGCAAAAATTTTACTGTCTAGATGTGCAAGGCTGTTAGAGACATACCCAAAATGTGCAGCTGTAATTGCAGTGAAAGATGGTTCTACAAAGTATTGTCTCCGGTGGTAGAATACAAATGTGCGCCACACTTTTCACATATTTATTTGTAAAAAAAAAATTGAAAACCATTTAGCATTTTCCTACCACTTCACAATTATGTGCCACTTTGTGTTGGTCTATCACATAAAATCCCAATAAAATACATTTTTGTTTTTGGTTGTAACATGACATTATGTGGAAAATTTCAAGGGGTATGAATACATTTTCAAGGCACTGTATATATATATATATATCTACAAAATAGTTTGTATCAAACTCCAATTGTTGTTATGGAACCCTTGCAGTAGTTTATTACAAAGTCACCACCACCTGGATGAATAATAACACTCACCAGACAGGCATTGACTTTTAATTAAAGAGTGTGCGACCTCCAACAACAAACTTGTATTATTTTCTCCTTTTCGACTGGTACATTTCCAATTAGAAATGTTTTGTTTTATAAAAACAACATCACTCCATTGTCACATCCGTAAATATGACTTAAAGGAGTTGTAAAGGTTCGTTTTTTATTTTCTAAATAGGTTCCTTTAAGCTAGTGCATTGTTGGTTCACTTACCTTTTCCTTTGATTTACCTTTTAAATGTTTGTTTTCTTTGTCTGAATTTCTCACTTCCTGTTTCTCCTCACTGAACTCCACACCATCATCCGAGTGGTGTGGAGTCAGCCAGAACAGCTTACTGAACAGCTTACTGAGGAGGAACAGGAAGTGAGAAATTCAGACAAAGAAAACAAAGAAAAAAATATTTAGAAGGTAAATAGAAGGAAAAGGTAAGTGAACCAACAATGCACTAGCTTAAAGGAACCTATTTAGAAAATAAAAAACGAACCTTTACTACCCCTTTAAGGACTTAAGTCAAAGAGAAAAACATTTGGTCGGACTTTAGAGGCATCATTTTATTAGTAAGCAAAAATATAAAAAGACACGCAAAGAACAAGTCTCAGTTAAACACATGTATACACACACATATGCAATGGGTGACCGATACAAGCCAGAAAGTTTATTATAATACTACTGTTACATGATATCAAGTAAGTGAACCCCTGTGCGTCAATGAGTTTTGCTGGTCCGCTTCCTCAGGACACACAAGAGGGGGAATTTAAAAAAAAATTATAATATTAACACATCATGTAATATGAAAAAAGTTACATATGTATACAAAAGTACATTCACCTCACCTGGCTGATAAAACGCATATTTAGTAGTCTCCCTGAGCGGGCACCGGAGCAAAAGGAAAGCCAGTCTATACCCCACACCTGGTATACCCAAACTATTATAAAATATCCATAACTAGTAAAGAAAATGATGATAAAGATATACATCCAAACATAAGTAGTATATATCTAAGTAAGGGTACCAGCTTCAAGTCTTCAGGGAAGGCCGTCCACAGGGTTTAGGAGTGTGTTTATGGGGATGTTTGACCATTCTTCCAGAAGTGCATTTGTGAGGTCAGGCGCTGATGTTAAACAAGAAAACCTGGCTCGCAGTCTCCACTCTAATTCACTCCAAAGGTTTTTTATCGGGTTGAGGTCAGGACTCTGTGCGGGCCAGTCAAATTCCCCCACCCCCAAACTCGCTCATCCATGTCTTTATGGACCTTGCTTTGTGCACTGGTCCAAGTCATTTGGTGGAAGGGGGATTATGATGTGGGGTTGTTTTTCAGGGCTTGGGCTTGGCCCCTTAATTCCAGTGAAGAGAAATCTTAAGGTGTCAGCATACCAAGACATTTTGGACTATTTCATGTTCCCAACTTTATGGAAAAGGTTTGGGGATGGCCCCAAACTGCGGGCCCGGGGGCCAGATATGGCATTTTGCTTGCCTTTTTCAGGCCATTGGCGCACTTTTTCTCCCATTGATGCAAGACACTATTCCTCTAACTGACACCAACAGTGAGACATAATTTCTGTTACTGACATCAACAACAGGGTACTATTCCTCCCACTGACACCAACAATGGGGCACTATTCCTTCCACTGACACCAACAATGGGGCACTATTCCTTCCACTGACACCAACGATGGGGCACTATTCCTCCTACTGACACCAACAATGGGGCACTATTCCTCCCACTGACACCAACAATGGGGCACTATTCCTTCCACTGACACCAATGATGGGGCACTATTCCTCCTACTGACACCAACAATGGGGTACTATTCCTCCCACTTACACCAACGATAGGGCACCATTTCTCCCACTTACACCAACGATGGGGCACTATTTCTCCCACTGACACCAACAATGTGGCACTATTCCTCCCACTGACACCAACAATTTGGCACTATTTCTCCCACTGACACCAACGATGAGACACTATTCCTATCACTGACGCCAGGACAATTTCAACTCCCAATGGCCACAGTCCGCCCCCCCCCCCCCCAAAGTCTGAAGGGGAATAAACTGGCCCTTTGTTTAGAAAGTTTGGAGACCACAGCACTATAGGATAAGGCAGCCATATTTATCATATCATATAGCTGACTTACTTTACATCCAAAACACATAATTCCACCATCACAAGCCAGAGAGTTCACAATTAATACCATGTCAGTGTAATATACCCATTATTAGTTTAACTTATTTTTGTTTATTTTTTTGCATCATTTGTCTGGTTATAACTGCAGGCGTTTTAGTATGAAGGAAGGTTTTATTCTATCAATGAAACCCTGTAAAAGTGTACATTCTTCCTCTGCCTGCAATAAAGAGATACTGTATATACTGGGCATTGCTCCTAAAGACACAATAAAAGGTAAATTTTCACCTAATGTGCAACCTACTTTCATTTCAGGTTTATCCTTGGTGATCTGCATCGTGTCTGTAACATCTGCTTTGGGTAGCTATGGAGAAGGCGAAAAGTAAGTATAGTAAAAAAAGATTATATATATATATATATATATATATATATATTGTAACATGGGGGAGAGTTAGCTCAGTGGTAGATACATTTTCCAGCAGTCCACAGCAGTCAGTTATCAGGTTTAAGGGCATGGCAGCCCATTTTTATTAAAAAAGGAACAAAATAAAAGCTTATACACAGGATTACCCACACAGGGGTTCTTCTCCAACAAATGCAACAAATTAGAAAATGCCAAGCCACCTGGCTCCAAGGCTTACTTCGCCTAGACTTGCAGTTCCTTGCTGAACCTGCCTACTCCTGGTCTTAACAAGATTTGCTCACTGTCCACAAGACTTCAGGATTTCCTTCAGCCCCCCTTGGACTCGCTAGCCGCCTCGGCGCTCCAAGCCTCCCACCCTCTAATCTCCTAGGCCCTTGTAGCCGTCCCGATCTTCCCAGTCCTTCCGACAAAAAGTCCCCCCTCACCAGGGATGTAGTCTCACACAGGGCAGACAGTTTTTCTGATAGTGATCTGTCTTTAAACAGCAGTAAGCTACTCACACTTCACCTTCCACCTCCAACTGCTCTCACCAGCCCCTCGTTATATGGGCTATGTGGACCTGGGCACACACCCTGCTGGCTGTCCACAACACCCGGGCACAGGGTTGGAGATCCCGTCCCACCCAAGACTCTTAGGGATCTCCAAACTACAGAGCCTCATCCGGAGATAGCAAAATCCAGAGGAAGCTGCCAGAGCAGTTTTCTCCTCTCAAAATGTAGTTCTGCAGTCAGCAGACATGCAAACACTGTGTCCACTTTCACTATAATTCCATAGGGACAGAGCCTTGCTCTGTCACAATATGTATATCATATATAGGTTTGTATGGGACAAATTGTCCCATTCCTTTTTCATCTCACTGCAAGGATATCCTCGTTGTCGGAGTTTGCCCTCCATCTCATCTAATCTAATGTTCCGTGTATCAGGGTCATTCACAATTCTAGGAACGCAAACAAGTTGACTGCAGGGGATAGATTTGAAAACCCCTGGAGGGTGAAAACTGTATCCATGTAGCCCAAAACTATTACATTGAACACTGAGCAAGTATTTTTTCGGTTTGTATGTAATTTTTTCTAATAAATTTTATGTGCAGGAGTCCTCTCTTCGTTTCTCCATATGTGACCCGTGGAAAGGCCTGATTGCTTGGGACTAAGACTTGTTATTGTGTTGCACTTCGCCCAGAACTTTGTGATATATATATATATATATATATATATATATATATATATATATATATATATCACAAAGTTCTGGGCGAAGTGCAACACAATAATAAGTCTTAGTCTGCGTTTCTAGAATTGTGAAGGACCCTGATACACGGAACATTAGATTAGATGAGATGGAGGGCAAACTCCGACAACAAGGATATCCTTGCAGTGAGATGAAAAAGGAATGGGACAATTTGTCCCATACAAACCTAAGCTTCAGGTTCTCGGAGGCTGCCTTTCATCTCGCAATTTCATCTATTCTCTAACCGTATCTTTAATATAATAAAAAAAAAAAAAAATGGTCTATTTTAAACAGCAAGTATCCGTCTGTACAAGAATTTTATTTTCCACCTTTACCCTCCTATCGTCGGGGGCAAACTATATATGATAGATTGGTCGAATCAGATCAATATTATCCATCAGTACCGTCTGTTACATTTTTAGGACCCCACAACTTTGGCTCTTACCCCTGCCTCAGTTGCATGCATTGTAATAGTATGATTAAGGGGACATCCACACAAAGACTATAATATACAAATTCAGGATCATTACACATGCCAATCGTCCTATGTTGTGTATATCATAAAATGTCCCTGTGGTCTACTATACAGTATCTCACAAAAATGAGTACACCCCTCACATTTTTGTAAATATTTTATTATATCGTTTTATGTGACAACACTGAAGAAATGACACTTTGCTACAATGTAAAGTAGTGAGTGTACAGCTTCTATAACACTGTAAATTTGCTGTCCTCACAAAATAACTCAGTCCTGACCTCAACCAAATAGAACACCTTTGGGATGAATTAGAGCAGAGGCTGTGAGCCAGGCCTTCTTGTCCACATCAGTGCTGCTTGAAGAATGGTCAAATATTCCCATAGACACACTCCTAAACCTTGTGGACAGCCTTCCCAGAAGAGTTGAAGCTGTTATAGCTGCAAAGGGTGGGCCAACTCAATATTAAACCCTACAGACTAATGCTGGCCATACACTGTACGAAAATTTCGGCCGAAATTCAGTCATTTAGACAGTTCGTTCGTTTTTCGGCCAGTTAATGGGCACAACATCGATAATCGTTGGGACGTTTTTGAGCCGAAAAAACGAAGGACAAGTTTGAAAATTTTCTGCCGAACGAACAATAAAATTGAAAGGTTAATGTGTTTCCCGTCCGAACTGTCTGCACTAGGTATATGTAAAGAAAACTGAACGATTTATCGGTCATTACATGATGGCACCATCGTTTGCTCTCACGGCTGAATGTTCGTTTTTCGAAAATGGGTTTGGCAGATTTTTAGTATAGTGTATGGCCAGCATTGCACTGGGATGCCATTAATGTTCACGTGCGTGTAAAGGCAGGCATCCCAATACTTTTGGTAATATAGTGTATGCTGTCTGTACAGTATAACAGGTTTCCTTTATGAAAAAAAATAAGCAATCTTCCACAATATAAAAAAAAACATATAAATATTGTCAAAATGGAACTGAATTAAAAAAAAATAGAATAGAACGCTTTTCATAGCTTGGCCGTTATATCATCAGAAGTATTTACATATTAAACGCATTATTTAAGAATTTGCAACCAAGTATTTTAAGGTATTAAGGTACTTTATTTTATCTTACACGCTTCATACCTAATGCCAAGGAAGGATTAGTCTAATTTACCATAATCACTAAGTCTGAAGGTGCTCACAGCCTGTGAGTTGCTGGTGACACAAATGAATATTCACTGGAACTTGGAGATAAAATAATGGCATCTTGAGAGTCTGCTTTAGAGCTCCACCGTGGGAGTGTTGTCAACTGATTTATTTCTAGCCCTTACAGGTTTCTTTCTAGGACTAGCTTCAATACACTTAACTGAGCAATTATAGATCAACAATTCATCAGGACTTGGGACTTTTGTTTCCTCTAGATTAGCCAAATATATATTTTTAAGTAACGGTCTAAAGAACTGTCTCCCTAAAGTCAGTGGAGCAATTCTACGACTTGGTAATAAAGAAATGATGCAAGAATTTGATCACAAATAATGTTTAGGAACTACAAAAAAAAAGGGATTTTTATAACAGCTTACCTGTAAAATCCTTTTCTTGGAGTACATCACGGGACACAGAGCGACTTAGTCATTACTAATGGGTTATATAGTTTACCTTCAGGTGCTGGCACTGGCAACTTCCAAACCGGAAGTACCCTCCCCTATATAAGCCCCTCCCATCCGGGAGCACCTCAGTTTTGTAGCAAAGCAATAAGTGTCCCAAAAAGAGGGGTGGGAGCTCTGTGTCCCGTGATGTACTCCAAGAAAAGGATTTTACAGGTAAGCTGTTATAAAAATCCCTTTTTCTTTTTCGTACATCACGGGACACAGAACGACTTAGTCATTACTAATGGGACGTCCCAAAGCAATGCCCAATGAGGGGAGGGATACACTATGCATAAGCTGGGCGCCATCAGGCATGAGGCTCTTTTGCGGCCTGCAATACACTGCGCCCAAAGGCGACTGTAACGTACCTTGGGTGTGAGCCTGACGTGCGGAGAGGGACCTCCCGTACAACCCCGGCTCGGAGACCACTGGAGTGGGGACAGTGGTGGTAAGAGCACGGTGAGGTAAGGGTGCCTGTCTGATCCTCACTGCTTGGAGTGGTGGAGCCGAGTGGAGACTGGAACGGCTGGTTCCGGAAGCAGCGGATGCAGGTGCAGCTTGCAGAGCAGAGGATGCAGGTCAGCAGGTGCCGGTTTGCAGGGCAGGGATGCAGGTCAGCAAGTGCAGGTTTGCAGAGCAGGGATGCAGGTCAGCAGGTGCAGGTTTGCAGAGCAGGGATGCAGGTCAGCAGGTGCAGGTTTGCATTGCAAAGGATGCAGGTCAGCGTGTGCAGCTTGCAGAGCAGAGGATGCAGGTAAGCTGGTGCAGGTTTGCAGAGTCAGACAAGCCGGGTCATACACATCAAGGTAAACATCACAAGTGGCAGGCAGAGAGTAGTCAAAGTCCAGGCCGAATCTTGGCAACAGGCAGACTGGCAGATAACTGAGCAGGGTCAAACGAGCCGAGGTCAGGACTGGAGACAGAAGCGTGGTCAGGAAGCCGGGTCAAACACAGGAACAGGATACAAGCACAGAATCAGGAACTCAGGGAACAGAAGCAGATCAAACCGCAAGGGGCAACATCTCTGGAATGTCTTTTATAGGAAGTACATGGGAGGAGCAAGGGGTTCAGAGTTCAACAGTAATCAGACACCAAGCAGAGTAGTCTAATGGATCAGATAGGTTATCCAGCAGATCAGGCAGGGAACTGTCCAGCATCTCAGATAGCTTCGCTGGAAGAGTCAATGCCAGACACAGAAGAGGTCCCAGGTTCAAGCCCAGCACGTCCCTGACAGTGCCCCCCCCCTCAAGGGCAACCTCCGGGTGCCCAATAGAGCTCTTTTCTGGGGGTGACTGCGAAAAAAGGCCTGGATTAACTCTCGGGCGTGGATGTTCTGTTGGGGTTCCCAGGAGTTCTCCTCCAGACCGTACCCCTTCCACTTGATCAGGAATTGAAGCTGGTTCCCTCTTCTTCGGCAGTCCAAGACAGCCTCCACCTCGAACTCCTCATCACCGTCAATGATTACAGGCTTGGGTGGTCCCGATCCCCTGTCTGGGAACGGGTCGGGCACTGCGGGTTTCAGCAAGGAAACGTGAAAGACTGGGTGAATCTTCAATGACTCCGGTAAGGCAAGTTCATAGGAGACCTTGTTTAATTTCCGTTTTACTGGGAAAGGACCGATGAACTTGGGTGCCAGTTTCCTTGCGGGGCAAGCCATCTTAAGGTTGGTCGTCGATAACCATACTTGGTCACCCTGTTGCAGGCATAATTCCCCTCTCCTTTTCCTGTCAAAGATCCTTTTATTGGCTGCTTGTGCCTTAGTCATGGCTTCCTGCAATATCCTGCTGTTACGGGTCAGGAAATCAACAATACTCTGGACCGCTGGGACTGTTGAATCAGGGATGAGATCAGGTAAGAAGGTCGGGTGAAACCTGTAGTTGGCAAAAAATGGCGATTGACCTGTAGCCGAATGACTGGCGTTGTTAAAGGCAAACTCTGCCAAGGGTAGTAAAGCTACCCAGTCGTCTTGAACGAAGGTGGTGAAGCATCTGAGGTACTGTTCGAGCGTCTGATTCGTTCTTTCGGTTTGCCCGTTAGTTTGGGGGTGATAGGCAGAGGACATGGACAACTCAATCTTCAGGACCTTGCACAAAGCCTTCCAAAAGCGAGAGGTGAACTGCACCCCTCTATCCGAAACGATGTCCGCAGGGACCCCATGTAGCCTTACTACTTCCCTAATGAAGACCTGGGCAGTTTCCATGGCAGAGGGCGTGCCTTTGAGAAGCACGAAGTGGGCCATCTTGGATAGACGGTCAACCACTACAAAGATGGCTGTGCAACCTTCAGACGGGGGGAGTTCCACTATGAAGTCCATGGCAATCATTTTCCAGGGACGGTCAGGGACTGGTAAGGGTCTGAGCAGACCCCAGGCCTTGCTTCTAGTGGTCTTGCTACGGATACAGGTGGCACATGAACCTACATATTCCCTGCAGTCTTTTTCAAGATCCGGCCACCAAAACGTGCGTTGAATCAGTTCAAGGGTTTTATGCATTCCGAAATGGCCTGCCAGGGGATGATCATGACACAAGTTTAACACTGTGACTCGAACTTCTTCTGGCACAAAGATTTTGTCATTCTTCCAAAGTAACCCGTCCTTGGGTACCAGAGTGATTCCAGAGGGACAAGACACACCTGTAGAAGCTTGCTTAAAGACAGACATCAGGCTAGTTTGTAAAAGTAAGAAGTTGCCTTCAGATAGAATGGTATCTGGAGCTGACACCTCTTTTGGATCATCAAACATACGGGAAAGAGCGTCTGGTTTGGTGTTCTTGGAGCCTGGCCGGTAAGTTATGTGGAACGAGAACCTAGAGAAAAATAGTGCCCAACGTGCCTGGCGTGGTCTCAGACGTTTGGCAGCTCTCAGATACTCTAGGTTCTTGTGGTCTGTGTAAATGAGTATAGGATGCGCTGCTCCCTCCAACAAGTACCTCCACTCCTCAAGGGCAGATTTAATGGCCAGGAGCTCCCGGTCTCCAACATCATAATTCCTCTCGGATGGGGTAAGCTTACGGGAGAAGAAGGCTACCGGGTGTATCAAGTCCTTGAGACCTTGGCGCTGGGAGATAACAGCTCCAACCGCTGTCTCTGAGGCATCTACCTCAAGTAGATACGGTAGGGCAGGATCGGGATGACTTAGAATAGGAGCAGACGTAAAAAGTATTTTTAGGTTTGTGAAAGCAGCCTGTGCTTCAGATGTCCACTGGAATCGAGCATTTTGCTTCGTTAGCTGCGTAATCGGGGAAATAATAGCAGAGAATCCCTTGATAAACCTCCGATAAAAATTGGCAAAGCCAACGAAGCGCTGCACCCCCTTTTTATCTGAAGGTGCAGGCCAATCCAGAATGGCTGAAACCTTCTGTGGGTCCATCTTGAATCCCTCTGTAGAGATCACTAGGCCAAGGAACTGGATACTCTGTCGCTCGAATTCACACTTTTCTGGTTTTGCGTACAGTCCATGCTGGCGGAGACGACAGAGTACACTCTTGACGTGTTTCCGGTGCTGCTCAAGAGAGGTGGAAAAAATCAAAATATCATCAAGATAGACAACTACATAAATGTCCAGACAGTCTCTGAAAACATCATTGACTAGATGCTGAAACGTGGCAGGGGAGTTACATAGGCCGAAGGGCATTACTAGGTATTCGTAATGGCCGAACCTGGTACGAAAGGCAGTCTTCCATTCATCCCCTGCTCGAATACGTACCAGGTTGTACGCCCCCCGCAGGTCTAGTTTGGTAAACACAGAGGAAGTCCTGAGTCTTTGAAAAAGTTCAGGTACCAGAGGCAGAGGGTACCGGTTCTTGACCGTGATTTTATTTAATTCCCGGTAATCTACACAGGGCCGAAGAGAATGGTCTTTTTTCTCCACAAAGAAGATTCCTGCCCCTGCTGGAGAAGTGGAAGGACGGATGAAACCCCTCTTAAGGTTCTCATCAACGTATTCTTTCAGTACCTCAAGCTCCCGTTCAGATAGGGGGAAGATCCGTCCGAAAGGAATCTCAGCACCGGGAAGAAGCTCGATTGGACAATCGTAAGGACGATGAGGCGGGAGGACTTCGGCCCCTCGTTTGCTGAAGACGTCCAGGAACTCATGATATTGTTTGGGTACAGAAGCTCGTATCTCTGGATCTGAATCCAGGCATAACAGAGGCCCCAAGGTGCTGGGACGTGGAAGCATGCAGTGGTGTTGACAGTATGGTGACTGGAACTTAATACTTCCGGTTCCCCAATCAATCTGTGGATTGTGTGCCTGAAGCCAGGGTAGACCCAGGATAACTGGAAACATGGGAGATGCAATAGCATCCAAAGTCAATAGTTCCTTATGGTCCATGGAGGTGATCACAGGCAAAGGAGGGGTCTCCTGGGTCACTACTCCGGACTTGATGCGAGACCCATCTGCCAGGAAAATGGAAAGTCCCTGAGTCTTAGGTTGAAGTGGGATGTGTTGTTTTGCTGCAAAGTCTAGATCGACAAAACAACTACATGCTCCTGAGTCGATTATTGCAGTTACTGGTATTGTCCTCCCTGGTAGTTGGAAAGAGATAGGAAGAGCCAGGTGAGTAGCATTGGTAGATGGAGGTGAGTAGTTGGGAGAAGAGGTAGCCAGGACCTTGCGCAGCTTAGCAGGACAAGAAGAGACATAATGACCGGGTTCACCGCAATACAGGCATCGATAATTCTGCAGCCGACGAAGTCGTTCCTTGGCTGATAGGGAATGTTTCATTAGTCCAAGCTGCCCTGGCTTGACGGTCTGGTTGAGGGAAGAGGGTTCAGTTGGAACCGTACTGGCACTGGCAGGGTACACAGGGGCTCGTATCCGGGGTAGCATCCAAGCTGGGCGGAGCTGTTGGGTAGACCTTTCTGCTCTGCGCTCCCGAGTCGTCGGTCTATCTGGATAGACAAATTAATTAAAGTCTCTAGAACATCAGGAACACCGACCTGTGCTAACTCATCCTTCAGGCTTTCAGAGAGACCAAGACGGAACTGATGCCGCAGAGCCGCCTCATTCCACTGGGTATCCGCGCTCCAGCGTCTGAAATCAGTCACATAGTCCTCGACCGCTCGGCGGCCTTGCTGGAGCGCATGGAGAGCAGCCTCGGCAGTAGAAGTGTCATGGATATGCAGTAGTGTTTGTCTGTCAGCTTACCTTCCTTCCCATGTGTTCATCTTAGAGGCCTGAGCCCTTTCACCTGGCTTCCTTTATAATCTCCTCCCAGCCAGACTCCACCCCAGGCCCTATCACAGAACACTATATTAACCTGTGCACTGCAAGCCTGCTTTGCTGATCAACGTGTTTGTTAGGCATTGTGTGTTTGGGTTCCTGCCTGCCGTGTGCTACGTCTGTCTCTCTGTTACGTCATTGGCTTGTCCCTGACTATCCCTGTCTGCTCGTGACCCTTGACCTTCGGCTCGTTCTTCGTTATCCTTGTCTGCTTGTGGCCCCTGACCTTCAGCTTGTTATTCGGTTCTCTCTTATCGTGTGCTGCTGCTTCCCCTCTTTTCCCCTTATCCTACGGGGCGTGAGCTAGGAAACTCCAGGGGCCGCGACCTGGTCCCAGCCTGCAGCTAACATCCTCACCACTAGAGGCCCTGGAGAAGACCAGCTGGGTCTTAGACTCCGCGCCCTGGGGAATCTTGGCTCTAGCTTCCGTTTGGATCCCGGTTGTGCTCCTCTGGTCCCGCTTTCCACAACCACCCAGTTCCCTATCCGCAGAAGCCAGCCATAGGGTTCACTACCTCGCGGTGCACTCCTGTCCCCCTACGGTGTGCATCTGTCACCTGGCCACAGGTGACCCTGACAGTTTGATCAGCCATTAACCCGGCTGACATCCCGTTACCCGTGGATGATCCATTGCAGGGCATAGTTCGCAGACTTGAAACCCAGGAATCGAATCAGACTCAGGTGATGCGATTCCTCCAGGATCTGGCTTCTCGCTTCGAGCAGCTTCAGGCCTCCTTGGAAACCCTGAATCCGCAACCTCAAATACAATCAGCGGCTGCACCTATTGCACCAGTCACAGCCACACACTCGCTACAACTGCCAGCTCCGTCCCGTTTCTCTGGGGACTCCAAGGCTTGCAGGGGGTTCCTTAGCCAATGCACGATTCATTTTGAGCTCCAGCCCCAAAACTTCCTGTCTGATCGGGCTAAGGTAGCCTATATAATTTCCCTCCTCTCCGGTGAAGCTTTAGCCTGGGCAGCCCCTCTGTGGGAACTGAATGATCCAGTGGTTTCTAGCCTGTCTGGCTTCTTGAAACTTTTTAGGAATATCTTTGAAGAACCGGCTCGTGTCTCTTCAGCGGCCAGCGCCCTTCTACGTCTCCGCCAAGAGTCTGCTTCAGTGGGACAGTATGCCCTTCATTTCCGCATACTGTCGGCTGAGTTGAGCTGGAACAATGAGGCCTTAGTCGCAACCTTTTTGCATGGCCTGTCTGATAGAGTGAAGGATGAATTAGCAGGAAGAACCATCCCCACTGATCTGGCCGGCGTTATCTCCTTGTGTAACCAGATCGATATTCGCTTTCAGGAGAGGACCTTAGAAAAGCAACGCCAGCACTCCTTGGTTCTTAGTCAGCCTGAGCTCCCCTCTCTTCTACCCGTAGAGCATCTCCTACCAGCTGAGGAACCCATGCAGCTGGGTCGGACCAGGCTATCCCCCGAGGAACGTGCTAGGCGCAGAACTCTTGGTCTGTGTCTTTACAGTGGGGGCAAAGGTCATTTTCGTGACACTTGCTCTCTTTGTCCAGAAAAACGTTCGGGTCCACTTCATCTGGAAAGTGGAGTATTGGACCCAGAAATATCACCTTCCCCTTCTCGTCTTCTGCTTTCTGTGTTCCTTCATGTTGGTGCTTCTTCTCATTCGGTCTCAGCATATCTGGATTCCGGAGCCACTGGTAATTTCATGGACTGGGAAATCGCATCGTCCATGAGACTTACTCTTTTGCCCCTCACCACGCCATTGGTGGTCTTGGCGATTGATGGTACTGTTCTCCCAGGGGGACCTATCCGCTTCCAGACCCTCCCTGTTAAGATGTCGGTAGGGACACTCCACCAGGAGTGGATATCCTTCCTTATCTTACCCAAGGCCTCAACGCCTATAATTTTGGGTCTCCCATGGTTACAGCTCCATTCTCCTCATGTGGACTGGACTACTGGACAGATCCTGGCTTGGGGTCCCTCCTGTTCCTCGTCCTGCCTACCCAAGGTTGCCCCCTGTGAATCTAAACCGGTCATTCATTCCAGGTTGCATAACCATTTACATTTCTCTGTCCCTAACCACCCTTGGACGCACAGCCAGGCTAGCTTGTCTACAAGTCCTGCAGTCGCTACGTCTTGCGATGCGATTCAGGTAGTCGCTACACCTGACTCAGCTATTCACTCTGCCTCTGTACTAGTTATGCCAGTCCAGCCCATGCCCAGTGAGCCTCCTACTATTTTTTGTTCGGGACATTCTGCTTGTCCTTCAGCTATTCAGCTTGACTCCGGCGACATGTCACCTTCTAACCAACCTGACTTCAGGGTTCCACTGACATCTGCCCAGTCTGATGGTCCTGTGCAAGATGACCAGTTCCCCTTTAAGGGTCTAGGGGACCCTCCTCAGATCCCTGTTGATCCTCTCATGCCCTTGCTTATTCCTAGAGAACCTTTGGTCCTCAATAGATCTTCTTGTCATCTCCCTACCTCATTTTCGGTCTCTGAGGATAATCTTAAGTACGAGGTTAGACAAGTTCTGGATTCTCGGCTCTGCAGAGGCATTCTTCAGTACCTTGTGCATTGGAGAGGTTTTGGTCCTGAGGAGGCGTCTTGGATCGCTGCATCTGATGTCGCTGCACCTCATCTGTTGAGAAGGTTTCATCAGAGATTTCCCTTTAAGCCTGGGTCCAGGTGGGGGAGGGCCCATAAGAGGGAGGGTACTGTCATGGATATGCAGTAGTGTTTGTCTGTCAGCTTACCTTCCTTCCCATGTGTTCATCTTAGAGGCCTGAGCCCTTTCACCTGGCTTCCTTTATAATCTCCTCCCAGCCAGACTCCACCCCAGGCCCTATCACAGAACACTATATTAACCTGTGCACTGCAAGCCTGCTTTGCTGATCAACGTGTTTGTTAGGCATTGTGTGTTTGGGTTCCTGCCTGCCGTGTGCTACGTCTGTCTCTCTGTTACGTCATTGGCTTGTCCCTGACTATCCCTGTCTGCTCGTGACCCTTGACCTTCGGCTCGTTCTTCGTTATCCTTGTCTGCTTGTGGCCCCTGACCTTCAGCTTGTTATTCGGTTCTCTCTTATCGTGTGCTGCTGCTTCCCCTCTTTTCCCCTTATCCTACGGGGCGTGAGCTAGGAAACTCCAGGGGCCGCGACCTGGTCCCAGCCTGCAGCTAACATCCTTACCACTAGAGGCCCTGGAGAAGACCAGCTGGGTCTTAGACTCCGCGCCCTGGGGAATCTTGGCTCTAGCTTCCGTTTGGATCCCGGTTGTGCTCCTCTGGTCCCGCTTTCCACAACCACCCAGTTCCCTATCCGCAGAAGCCAGCCATAGGGTTCACTACCTCGCGGTGCACTCCTGTCCCCCTACGGTGTGCATCTGTCACCTGGCCACAGGTGACCCTGACAGAAGTCCGCTGTGGATCGTCATAAAGTCGGGCCATGGCATCAAGAAAAGAGGGCAGAGAGTCTAGAACTACATGGCGGACTTCAAGTAAGTGATGGGCCCAAGCTTGAGGTTCCCCCTGCAGCAAAGCGATAACGAAGCCCACCTTGGTGGCTTCAGATGAAAAAGTCAGAGGTAGCAACGAAAAGTAAAGTTCACATGCGTTGCGAAACGCACGGAATTTACTCCGATCCCCGAAAAACTTCTCAGGAACAGGGACCCTGGGCTCAGGAGATGGTAACATTCCAATAGAGGAAGTTGGGGTTGGAGGTGGATCTGCAGAGGTGGCTTGAGTTTGTGTCTGCTTATCCATTCGGACATGGCTGCCCTGCAGAGACTTCACGATCTGAGTGAGAGCTGTAAGGTGTCGATAGACATTGTCCATAGGCAAGGTATCTCCTGCAGGCTCAGGCATGGCGGTTTGATACTGTAACGTACCTTGGGTGTGAGCCTGATGTGCGGAGAGGGACCTCCCGTACAACCCCGGCTCGGAGACCACTGGAGTGGGGACAGTGGTGGTAAGAGCACGGTGAGGTAAGGGTGCCTGTCTGATCCTCACTGCTTGGAGTGGTGGAGCCGAGTGGAGACTGGAACGGCTGGTTCCGGAAGCAGCGGATGCAGGTCAGCAGGTGCAGCTTGCAGAGCAGAGGATGCAGGTCAGCAGGTGCCGGTTTGCAGGGCAGGGATGCAGGTCAGCAAGTGCAGGTTTGCAGAGCAGGGATGCAGGTCAGCAGGTGCAGGTTTGCAGAGCAGGGATGCAGGTCAGCAGGTGCAGGTTTGCATTGCAAAGGATGCAGGTCAGCGTGTGCAGCTTGCAGAGCAGAGGATGCAGGTAAGCTGGTGCAGGTTTGCAGAGTCAGACAAGCCGGGTCATACACATCAAGGTAAACATCACAAGTGGCAGGCAGAGAGTAGTCAAAGTCCAGGCCGAATCTTGGCAACAGGCAGACTGGCAGATAACTGAGCAGGGTCAAACGAGCCGAGGTCAGGACTGGAGACAGAAGCGTGGTCAGGAAGCCGGGTCAAACACAGGAACAGGATACAAGCACAGAATCAGGAACTCAGGGAACAGAAGCAGATCAAACCGCAAGGGGCAACATCTCTGGAATGTCTTTTATAGGAAGTACATGGGAGGAGCAAGGGGTTCAGAGTTCAACAGTAATCAGACACCAAGCAGAGTAGTCTAATGGATCAGATAGGTTATCCAGCAGATCAGGCAGGGAACTGTCCAGCATCTCAGATAGCTCCGCTGGAAGAGTCAATGCCAGACACAGAAGAGGTCCCAGGTTCAAGCCCAGCACGTCCCTGACAGCGACATCCTCCTGACTTCTGACGTCTACCTGGTAGAATCTAGTAAACGTGTGTACTAAGGACCATGTTGTGGCCTTACAGACTTGAGCCAGGGAGGCTTGGTGATGCACTGCCCATGAAGTTCCAACTGCTCTTGTGGAGTGCGCCCTAACTTTGAACGGAGGTGGTCTCCTTTTCAAGCCATAGGCTTGTATTATGACCTGTCGAATCCACTTGGCTAAAGTAGATTTTTGATGCTGCCTGACCCTTTCTGGGGCCTTCCCGCAGAACAAACAAAGTATCCGTTCTACGAATCTGAGCAGTGGCTTTAAGATAAGCTTTAACTGCTCTTACTACATCCAAAGAATGCAATAACTTTTCCTCTACCGAACTAGGTTTGGGGAAAAAGGAAGGAAGAACCACATCTTGGTTCAAATGGAACCTCGATACCACCTTAGGAAGAAGGCTGGATGAGGACGTAATATTACTCTGTCGTTATGGATAACCAGATATGGCTCCTTACAGGACAAGGCGGCTAATTCCGATACTCTTTTAGCCGAACAAATGGCTACTAAGAAAATCAATTTCCTGGTGAAAAGAACCAAGGAAATGTGCCGCAATGGTTCAAATGGTTGTTTCTGTAGAACCGACAGAACCAGGTTTAAGTCCCATGGACATATGAGAATACTAACCGGAGGGCTAATACGCATCACTCCTTGTATGAAAGCTTTGACTAATGAATGCAAAGCCAAGGGCCTTTGAAAAAAATATTGACAAGGCCGTCTGACCCTTGATAGTACTCAAGGCAAGCTTCCTATGTACAGCCCACTGTAGGAAGTCCAGAATCCTACCTATTACGTACTTACGTGGATGCCATTTCCTGGCCTCACACCACGTGATGTACGCCTTCTAGATCCTATAATAGATCTGCCTGGATACCGGCTTCCTGGCATTGATCATGGTAGATACCACAGGATTAGAGAGCCCTCTCTTTTTTAGAATGTGGGCTTCAATAGCCAGGCCGTCAAACCTAGGGCTGGTAAGGAAGGGTAGTATATCGGTCCTTGCGAAAGCAGGTCCGGACGATGTGGGAGGGTCCAAGGACTTCCCACTGACATTTTTACAATCTCCGCATACCATGCCCTTCGGGGCCACGCTGGAACCACCAGAATCACTGGTTTCTTTTCTACCCTGATTCTGCGGATTAATCGCGGTGGGAATGCATATATCAGCTTGAACTGATCCCAAGGGAACACTAGGGCATCCGAACCGCAAGCTAGGGGATCCTTTGTGCGAGACACAAATCTGTCCACCTTTGCGTTGAATCTGGATGCTAGCAGATCTACATCCGGTGTTCCCCACCGCTGGCATATTGCCTGGAAAACCTCGGGGTGAAGAGACCATTCCCCGGGCATAATTGCTGGCGACTTAAAAAGTCCGCTCTCCAATTTTCCACTCCTGGGATGAAAACCGCGGATATGGCTGTGACATACCTTTCTGCCCATTCCAGGATGCAATTCGCTTCCCTCTGGGCTGCACGACTGCTGGTGCCACCCTGGTGATTGATATATGCCACTGCTGTGGCATTGTCTGATTGAATTCTGACAGGTGACCCTTGGAGTTTGGATGTCCATGCTACTAGGGCATACCGGGCTGCTCGTATCTCTAAGAGATTGGTGGGCAGGGCCTTCTCTGCTTCTGACCACTTGCCCTGGAGAGACCATTGCTCCAGTACTGCCCCCCCCAACCTATGAGGCTGGCATCTGTAGTGACCACCTTCCAAGAAACCGGACTGAAGGGTTTCCCTTTTTCCAGATTCTGGCACCAACCACCAATGGAGGCTCTTGCGAACGGAAGGGGACAGGGACATTGGTAAGTCTAAAGCCTGAACTTTTTTGTTCCAGGCTGACAGTATGGCCCTCTGCAAGTTCCTTGAATAGAATTGACCGTAGGGTACTGCTTCGAATGAAGCCACCATTTTTCCCAGCAGCCTTATACACAGGCGTATGGATGGTTTTTCTTTTTTGTACCCACTAAGTGGGTCAAATCTTTCAAAGACGACACCTTCTCTGGAGGTAAGAAAATCTTTCTCTGATTTGAATCCAGTCTTAGCCCCCAAGTATTCCAGGCTTTTGACTGGTTTTAGGGCTGACTTGTCTCGGTTGATAATGCAACCGTGAGATTCCAGATACTTGATTATCTTGTGAACGACCACTTCTAGTTTTTTTCACTGAGTGGTCTATCAGCAACAAGTCGTCTAGATATGCCATTATCGTTACAGCTTGTGTTCCTAGTTTGGCCAATCGTAGGGCCAGAATTTTTGTGAACACTCGTGGTGCTGTGGCCAGACCGAAAGGTAAGGCTCTGAACTGAAAATGGCGCCCTTCTACTGCAAAGCGTAGAAATTTCTGGTGGGCCGGACAGATGGGAATATGCAAATAAGCATCCCTTATGTCGATCGAGGCTAACCATTCCTGCCCTTGTAGGGCGGTGGCCACCGATCGGATCGACTCCATCCGAAAAAGTCCTCATATGTAGGAACTTGTTTAGCCCTTTTATATTTAATATGGGCCTCATGTCCCCATTTGGTTTGGGGACTGTGACAAGGTTCGAGTAAAACCCGAACCCGTTTTCTTCCAAGGGAACCTTCATGATTACCCTTGGGGCAATAGTTGCTCTAGTGCCAGAAGGAGGGATCCACTCTTCTGGGGATCGCTTGGCACGTTTGACCTTATAAAATGGGCAGGAGGAATGTCTTTTAACTCCAACCTGTATCCCAGACTTACTGCGGAGATCACCCATCTCTGATGGTGTCCCGCCAGGTCTCTGTGAACAACTGAAGTCTTCCCCTCACCCGATTGAGTGGGGGCAACCCTTCATGACTTGGGGGGAGGTTTTGTACCTCTCTTGACCCAGGGTTTCTTGTTACCCTGTGATTGTCCCTGATTTCTGCCCCCTGGATTTGACCGCGGAGGCCGTCGGAACTGTTTCACAGCCGATGTGCCAGGGACTGGAGAAGTAGGCCTCTTAAAAGAAGGACTTCTACCCTTGTTCTTAACCGGCAAGAGTGTACTTTTACCGGCAGAAGTTTTCTGGATATATTTGTCCAGATCATCTCCAGATAAGCGTTCTCCATGAAATGGGAAGCTAATCAGCAATTTCTTACAGGGAGCTTCAGCAGATCAGTTTTTGAGCCATAGAAGCCTACGCATATGTCTACAGACAGCGTAAAGCGGGATGCCTGTTGGATTGTATCCTTTATGGCATCCACCGCAACACAAGGCTCTAGGTAGGTCAGCTAGGGCAAGAGCCTGCTGATCTGGTAAGTCCCTTAAGACTTGTTTCAACTGAACTTTCATTGCTTGGCAGACTCCAATCGCTGCTACTGCAGGTTTTGTCACCATGCTTGCTGTAGAGAAAGCAGATTTTAGTAAAGACTCCAATTTTTTATCTATTGGGTCCTTGAACATTGGAACATTATCTACTGGACATGTCAGTGATTTATTTACACAAGAGATGGCTGTGTCCACTGTAGGGACCCTCCATTTTTTTTTTTATGAACTTATCCTCCATGGGATAGATCACTGGAAATCTCTTGGGGGGAGTAAATATTTTACAGGATGCTCCCAATCCTGGTAAATAAACCCTTCCAATAAAGGGTGGATTGGGAAGGAACAGACAGTCTGGGGAGCTTTCAGCGACCCCAGCGAGGAGACAGTAGTGGTTGATGGTTCCGCCAGAGGCATTTAAAATGCTGCTCGGACCATGTTAGTCAGAGACTGAACCCATAATCTTTCAGCCTGAGATGCTGAGAAAGGTTTTTCCACTGTTGATTCCTCTATAACTTTATCAACCTCACCTGATCCCCTTCAGGTAGGTCGATCTCTGTGACTGTTCCTCCACTAACAGGCACTCTGCAGGAGGAGACGGAGATCGGACGCGCTTTTCCTGTGACAGGGAAGCAGCGATCAATGCTGTTAATCTCTCTTCCAATCCTTCCAGAGTTGAGGATAAAACCTCCTCTGTTATATATACAGGAGCAGGTGGACTGGGGACAGCCGCAGTACCAGGTACTCCTGCGGGGTTCCTACGGCTACTGACCTCTGAAATTTCAGGGGAGATTGGCGCAGTACAGCATGCCCAAAATCCTCAGAGCCCGACGGAGACCCCTTTCGCTTCTTGGAAGATCTATTTCCAGAGCGTCTGGACGACATATCCTATAAGCACAAAGCTGAGGTATTCCCGTTGTCATACACCAATTTTGCTGGTAATAGTCTAACACAGTTGCTGCTATATACCAGCTGGTGTCCACTAAAGTGCCTTTCTATGGGGATGCCTGCATCAACCGCCTCTGTGTGCCACTGTTTGTTGCTAGCTCTGTTTGCATCCAGCTGACACTTGTACTGTGTCTTTATACAAGCTGGGACGCCTGCACATGCGCAGAAGCGCCGTGGCGCGCATCGAGCGTCATCCACCCGCCCCGCCCCTTTTTTTTCATAGGAGGCGCGTGCACGCGCCCGCGCGCGCGCCCGTGCGCCATTGGCGCCCTTTTCGAAAATCAAACAGGGACTAGGAGCCAGGGCCCTTTTTGTCGGAGGGCCCCGAAAAAAGGGATTTTTATAACAGCTTACCTGTAAAATCCTTTTCTTGGAGTACATCACGGGACACAGAGCGACTTAGTCATTACTAATGCGGTGGATGAGCGCAGCAACAGGGCAGAGGAAGTGGATTCCCACAGAGAAACTTACCAACTGCCTGGATCTTTTGACTTGAGAAAACCAAATATCCACATGACAAGAAAAATGGACCACAGCGGCCTCTAGTGGTTTAACACAGGTACCGCGGTCCTTTTTTTTTTTTTTTTTTTCTTGACTACTATTAAAATTTTACATTTTCAGTAGTTACAGGCATACACAGATATTAGCGGGAATACCGTTAGGTAACAGACAGAAAGACAAATTAGGCTTGGGGGTCCCCCAATAGAACCAAGTTCCTGGGGGCCCCCACTTACCTGTTCCCCGCCGCAGGACTCTGTTTGGTCCACAGAAGCCCAAACTTCACCTATCACGGCAGGCATTGTAATTAAACCTTCAGGGACCGGGTTCCCAAGGATTCCACTCCCCTGGACCTGTATAGCACCCTGCACAGACAACATCTTGGTCGTGGGTATGACCAGAGCTCTGGATCCCAGGGTCCAGCCCTCCTAAGAGAGGCATTACAGGCAAAACCTTGCTCTTCTGCTGCAAGGCCCGGGTACCGACCGTTTAGCTATGAAGCTTTTTTGGTGGGATCCGGAACAGCTTACTAAGGCCCAAAAGAACCTGTACGCAAGCCCAGTGAAAACACATGTTACTCTTTGGCCAACACCTTAGACACTGGCAAAAAACTGAGGTGCTCCCGGATGGGAGGGGCTTATATAGGGGAGGGTACTTCCGGTTTGGAAGTTGCCAGTGCCAGCACCTGAAGGTAAACTATATAACCCATTAGTAATGACTAAGTCGCTCTGTGTCCCGTGATGTACGAAAAAGAAATACAATTTAGTTTCTTTTACTTTAAAAAGTATACATGGAGATTGCAAAGTCCACAGCATTTTACAATAGAGAACACAATAGATAAACATTGATAATAATACAGAACATATATAGAGATAAAGAGAGAGAACATTTAAAAAATAGAAAGTTATTAGAGAGGGAAGCATACAAACAACAGACCATAACTTTATCAAACAAATACAGATACTGTGTTATGCTGATGATATAGATGTTTCTGCAAGATCTAAGGACATACTAATCAAAACTTTCCTCGTTCTGGAGTCTTGTAGGGCAAGGGTTTTAAACTTCTGGGGACTCAAATAATAGGATTATTACAGTGCTGGGACCTAAGAGGTGAATTATTACCAAAGTGTCAGCAAAACTATACAAACGACAACTAATATTGTTAATTTAATAAAAAAAACATAGACATACAAAATCTTGTAGCGGTACCCCCGTAGGAGCTGCTGAGTGTTGTGGTCCATCTGTCACCCTGCCCAGTCAGGCATACAATTTCAAGCATCCAGAGACATGAAACAGTGCTTGCACTTGTTTTTGTATTTTTATTGAGGGGAAATAAACTTGGATAGTGATAGGGAACTTATGAGATGCCCAGATAATCAAAGTCAAACTTGGGACTTCTATATACATTACAGTATATACACTCCTCTTCTCCTCCTGCACATCACTTCCTTTCAGATCATCACTCTTCTCTCCTCCTGCACATCGCTTCCTTTCTTTTGTACTCTCCGGGCTTAGCTGGGAAAATTTTCAAAAATAAGCTCCTGGACCCAGGAGCAAGGGCATCTTATAAACATTTTTACAAATGGGATGGTGGAAAGGATACAAATTGGGACAGGGCTATTCACAAATAAATACGTACAAAAATATAGGAAATATCTGGTATTTACATCATATACAGCATAACACACCTGACTACAGGTCCCTGTGGCTAACATCAACATATAATAAAATCCAATTTGAGCCAGAGCATCTCTCCCTCAAGAGAATTACTCTGCCCACAGAGGTCTTGACTCCAGCCGGAGAGGAATGGACAGTCGTCCCATCCCAGGAGAGCCTGAAAAGACAAAACACACAGCAACGTCCTATTCTAACAACTACCTATACATTTTTACAGAGTTTTCTTTCAGGAGGGGGTTATAAACCTGCTGACAGAAATGATTGCATCAAAACAGCATACATCACTTCAAATACATTTTCCTTCTTGTTCTGTCAGGAGGGGAATATAGCCTGCTGACAGAAATAATAGAGGGGAAAAGAACACAGCATAAGAAGTGGATAGTTCTCTTTGACATTCCTGATGGGGGGACCCTCCCCGGACTGACAGGCCCCTTAAAGAGTTAATTCAAGAATCAAACCTCACCCTCAGTGTTCTTCAATAGGAAAGTTCCATCTATTGGGCACAACACAGGGTGGTAGCCAGTCTGATCCTGCAAAAGCCAGGGAGAAACACATTCTGCAACTCTCCGGCCATGAATATTTCAAAGGTAAGCTGTACACGCCAACAGTCCTTCACGCGTAGAAATGTGGGTCAGGCAGTCTCTTTCTACCTTCCCCTTCCTCCCTGAGACTGAGTGACTCCTTGTAGGAGTCCTTCCTTTACGATCATCACCCGGTCTTTGTGATGCTCTCCCCAGCCTCCATTCTCGCCAAATGTCCTCAAAGCGGGCCCAGGTCTCCTCATACTCTGGCACCCGCAAAGGCTTTGGGATGTGCAGATACTCCCAAACCAGGTCATCCTCCCACTCTCCCCGGGAGTTCTTAATGATGTCCATGGTCTCAGGAGGGACATAAGGATAGTCCAGATCCCACTCCAGAGCAACTCTGCGCTGAACTTCCCTCTGAAACTGGGAAAACCTGGGCACTTCTCTGGGCTTTCCTGTTTCAGGGAAAACACTGGCATCCGGGAACCTCTTGACCCACTGCCTGTATTCAGCTGCTCTGGTCTGGGTGGTGGAAGGTCTGTTGTGGAAAAGTTGTCTGCTACTGATGGGGGTTCCTGCAGCTTCTTCTGTTCCCATAGCTGGCTACATCTCCTCCCTCGGGCTGGACCTCCAGGACCTGGGAACCTCCTGTCTCCCATTCCTCCTCCAAGCTGCTACTGTGAGATGACCACTCTGCTAGCTTCTCCTGGGACCCAAACTCAGCTTGCAATTTGGGTAAGACCCCAATCTATGGCCCTGTCCTCGCACCCCCTTCTGGCTCACCTGAGGGCTCATTCCCCTCCAACACTGGCTCTTTCATGAAAGGGCTAGCAAGGAACACAAGGGCAGCTGGCATTTCAGGGACTACTTCTGGTTCCTGCTGGGCAGTACTTACAGTTACCAGGTCCCCGACCAGGCCACAGGCCACGACAGACTCCTCTTCCCTCATGTCACTGACTTTCGCAGGGGAGTCACCAGGCTCAGACTCCACTCTGCCTTTTTGAGATGTCTCCAGGCCTGCTCCGGCCTTCCGGGACTTCAGTGGCTGCATGTAACCAGTGGCGTCTCCAGCTTTCATATTTAGGGGGGGCACATGGGGGGACATGGACAAAAGTAGGGGGGCCAACTATAAAATGCAATTATATATATATATATATATATATATATATATATATATATATATCCTGGGGCCCTTTACTATGATCCCACCATGGGCCCTTTCACATGTTCTGCAGTGAGCTCCCTTCCTACTATACTGGGGCCCCCCAGGGTGGCAGAAAACAAGAGATATATGTCACCAGCACACCAAGAAAATATAAGGGTCCAAAGCAGTGGGAGAACTATCAGGGTTGCAAAGGTTGTCTTGCCACCGAGCCCTGGTGTTCTGCCACTGTGGGGTTCCCCAGCTGTCCTGTCCCTGCTATTGACAACACTGGTCTGGCATCTGTCTCCTTGGCAACGGCGGCAGTCTATTAGCACCTAGTGCTGGTGACATTATGGGTGCATGCAGGGGAAGGCTGGCACTATTGGTTATAGAGAGCCGAGGTGCTGGTCACCTAGCAGCAGTAATGCTGTATAACCTTCTCTGTTGACATGCTGATCGGGATGTGATCCAGGTGATGCTCCCAGTCAGATCTAATAAACACAGTATTTATTAGCATGAAGAGTACAACCACATATATATAATCAACCGTATGTTCAGCAGCCATGTGGGCTCTATGCCTGTAAAGTGTGGGCTTTGATCAATAAAATCACTGATATTTAACACTAGGATTTGACTAGGAGCATCACCTGGATTGCATCACGATCAGCATGCCAGAGAAGGCTTCACTGCTGCTAAGCAACCTGCAGGGAGCTCAACTGTCTGCAACCAATAGAGATGGGCTCGGGTGTGTTTGAAATCCCATATGCCCGATCCCGCCAGGAAGCCGACACTCCACAGTGCTAATAACAGGCAGTGAGACATTTCCTGATCTGTACAGCTGCGGACCGGGAAATGTCTCACTGCCTGTGATTAGCGCTGTGCAGTGTGGGCTTCTTGGCAGGCTCTGGCATGTGGAATTTTGAACATGCCCAGCCCATCTCTAACAACAAATTGTGCTGGCCCTCCTGTACATCAGCCCCATAAAGTAACCAGCACTGGGTTCCAATGTGCTGCCGCCGCTGCCATGGAGACAGAGACCAGCGCTGTGAATTGCCGGGACAGGACAGCAACTTTGGTTGTTCCAGCACTGGTCCACACTGGGAGGATTCCCCCATCCACCTATAATGTGTAGATGGGGGAATTGGATCATTTCTTTTTTTTTTCATTCAACCTAATAGTTGAATGAAAAAAAGTGATCAATGTATGGGCTGCCTAAGAGCTAAGACCAGCCATAGACAGTTTAAATCTCAGCTGGTTCGGCAGGAACCATTACTGAGCAGATTCTCTTCTAATTATCACTAGTGGTTGCTATAGCCACTAGTGATAATCACTGTTTGTCTAGAGACTACAATTGCTGGGCAAGAGGGATATTCCCCTGTCAGAACTGTCTGTGTTGATGGGGGAATTATGCAAGTTTCTTTCCTGCAATCTGTGGATGCAGGAAAGAAATTTGCACCGTATATTACCTGCCTAACTGAAAGTGAAAGTAAATTGTGAATTTCTTGAAAGAACAGGAGAGGGGGAGGGAGACAGATGGGGGAGAGAAGGGATGGAGATGGAGGGATGGAGATAATGCAGTTCAGTGCATTACAGTGTACTGCAGTCTGCATGGCACACACTTACCCATGGTCCTGACAAGAATCTCAGGCATCATTCCCACACAGCCAGGAATGCTGCTGATTTTCATATTTCCCACCCACACATCCCCTCTCTTCAGATACAGCATGCCGGGATAGTGTGGGCAGGACTGGAAGGAGGAGGAGGAGCTGTATTCCTCCCTGCTCGTATGTGAGGAGAGTGAGGGGGGGTGGCTGGACTCGCTGGGCTGTGAAAGAGTGTCATAGACTGACACTCGGCTCAGCTTGCAGTCATCACTCTCGGAATTTACAGGCTGGTTCTCTTGTCCTAAGGACGGGAGAAATCAGTCTGTTTTTTCAGTAACTGATATGAAGGCTTGGGCCCCCCTCCCCCCCACCCACAGTGCTCATGGAGTCCTTCCTGCAACTCGCTCTTCTCCGTGCCAATGAGGATGCAGGGGAAGGAGCAGATCGGACGGCTGTGATTGTGTGAGCGCTCGCATTATGCAGTGTCAGCGAGCAGAGGGAAGGGGGAGAAATCCCCCGCAGGAGCTGACTGGTGACGCTCTCCCTCTCAGGAGAGACTGTTACTCCAGCGGCGGCCTGAGCAAAATACAAAAAATGCAATGGGGGGGGCAACTGGTGGGGCACAGCATAACGTTGGGGGGCCAGGGCCCCCTCTGGCCCCCCCTAGGGACGCCATTGCATGTGACACAGTCCTGAGTGTAGGTCCACATTGTAGTACTGTGGCTCCTGCTGGCTGGTTGCAAGCCGGTTAAGCGATTTGCCGCAATGACTGCACCGGATCCATGTACTGACCACTGCGGTCGGTAAAACTAAAAAAATTTAATTCAATTCTTCCTGTGTGTGGCCAACTTAATGTGTGATATTTATTAATGTGACCAGCAGGGAAAAATTCAAGGATTATCAGATTGTTTGTATATTTTATAATTGTTACTTAGGGGAAAAAAAGTAACTAAAGCCATAGCAGACAATATAGAGCCTGGAATATCGGGGGACAAAGCCATCTAACTACTCAGTGAGTTATGCAGGTAGCAGTAGTGTTTTGTCAAATTTTTGCATAAAATTTGTATTTATATTAAGTTTTAGCTCCTGTATATGAGTTCTGTGATAACAATTAATATTCTGTATCATTGGAAAAATTGTGTAGAGATAGAGAAGGACGAGACTTAATAATTTTTCAAAAGAAAAAACGTTATTTGCCTGTTACTGTACGGTTTGGTAACATACTGTATAGCAGACTTCACCTTTTGCAGACTCTTAGGGAAGAGCAGCGCTTGGCAGAATGAAGTCTGACCATTCAAATACTGAGACTCTAAAAATAAAATGATATCTGTATGGCTGCAGTGCAATATCAGTTTCTGAATCAGCCTCTCAGCAGCTTCGCTCTCACAAAACAGAGAAAAGGGGGATTTCCAATTTACCTGGAAATCTTCTATAATTTAAAAATGTCTTAGATATTCTATGGGGGCAAAGCATCTAAGATGGCAAATAAAGAATAGTAGCATTAATTTGGCTGGATAAATTGACTTTCTGAGTCACCAGCCTTTTACTTGCCTATGTTCTGATCTTTTAGCACAACTGAAAAGCTGGAAATTATTTCATCTTTAAGAGTAGAATAAGTAATGTAGAAAGAGAGCTGACTGGCACCAGACACTCATTTTTCTTGCAAGAATGCCACATGTGCCTACGT
Source organism: Rana muscosa (assembly GCA_029206835.1). Classification (NCBI taxonomy): domain Eukaryota; kingdom Metazoa; phylum Chordata; class Amphibia; order Anura; family Ranidae; genus Rana; species Rana muscosa. Next base: position 927,282,208 of record CM055116.1, on the reverse strand, counting down.
CCTCAAAATATGTACCCTGGGAACATGAGATTAGATCACTCCATCACTGCACAAAGAATAAACCCCTCTCAGGTTTATAGACTGAGTACAATGACAGGCATTAACGTGGTCATTTATCAAATGCCCAGGAGAGCCGCCTTCCCAAAAACTGATACAAATACATATATTTCTTTTGCTAAATCCTTCAACATCAGCAACAAATAAGCTTAAAGCTTGCCATATATTGTGTTTTGCTTTCGGAGCTGTTTTCTTTCTCGCTATGCTAAATCATTTGCTTTTTTATTGAAAAAATAAAATTTGCCCTGCTGGCACTGCAAACATTCTCTGAAAGCCTAAAACTTTCCTGACAGAAAATGGTCTTTTTCAACAGCTCTTTTAGTGAAAAATATATTACCTGAGGCAGAAGTCTTTGCTTCTTAGCCCTGGGCTGCTCAGCTTGGACTGGAAATTCAGTACATCTTTATATTCAACTTTAAGGGCTCCTTACAATTCCTCAGAGACAGCATCATTTGAATATTATAGAAAATAACATTACTTTAGAGATTAGTGGTTGTACTAAAAGACCATGTCAAATAAGACTGTTTCCATTCTCCTTGTGCTTTTCATATCTTCTGTTGTTTTTTTTTAGTAGAGTTGTGTCTCTTTTGTATAAAATATCTCTCAGTCAATAGGTCGCCAAGAGTCATGGCTCGAATGGCTAATACATTTACCAGAAACAACTTTGATAGGCCCTACAAAAGTTAGAAACAAGGATTTGTTTGCTTACTTCATCTGTACATGTATTACCACTTGACAACTGGGCACATAACCCCCTTCCTGCCCAGGCGAAATTTCAGATTTCAGCACTGTCACGCTTTGAATGACAATTGCGTGGTCGTGCAACGTGGCTCCCAAACAAAATTTACGTCCTTTTTTCCCCACAAATATAGCTTTCTTTTGGTGGTATTTGATCATTTCTGCAGTTTTTATTTTTTGCGCTATAAACAAAAATAGAGCGACAATTTAGAAAAAAACACAATATTTTTTACTTTTTGCTATAATAAATATCCCAATTTTTTTTAAAAAAAACTATTTTTTTTCTCAGTTTAGGCCAATGCGTATTCTTCTACATATTTTTGGTAAAAAAAAATCGCAATAAGCATATAGTGATTGGTTTGCGCAAAAGTTATAGCGCCTACAAAATAGGGAATAGAATTATGAATTTTTTTTTTTTTTTTATTTTTTTACTAGTAATGGCAGTGATCTGCGATTTTTATTGTGATTGCAACATTATGGCGGACACATCGGACACTTTTGACACATTTTTGGGACCATTCACATTTATACAGCGATCAGTGCTATAAAAATGCATTGATTACTGTATAAATGTGACTGGCAGGGAAGGGGTTAACACTAGGGGGCGATCAAGGGGTTAAATGTATTCCCTGCTAGGTGATTCTTACTGTGGGGGGAGGGGACTGACTGGGGGAGGAGACCGATCTGTGTCCCTATGTACAAGGGACACAGCATCGGTCTCCTCTCTCCCTGACAGGACATGGATCTCTGTGTTTACACACAGAGATCCACGTCCCTGCTCTGTGACAGCCGATCGCGGGTACCTGGCGGACATCGCGGCCGCCAGGCACGCGCATCGGCACCCGCGTGACACGGCGGGCACAGCTTTTCCCCGATGCGCGCCCGCGGCGACGCGCATCGCGGAAATAAACAGGAGGACGTCCATGGATGTCCTCTCGGCAATTGAGCGCCGCAATGCGGACGTCTTTTGCCAATGGCCCGGGCGCGAAGTGGTTAAAAGTGAATATAAATTGGCTTATCACATGATTGGATAATTAAAGGGAATATTAACACAATTTAGTGTGTGAAAATTCCCCACTTCTTTAGTAAATCAACCTAATTACAGTGAACACCTATCATACACACTACCATGTGTGACAGCAACTACTGTATAAGTAAATAAAGCCTATAGTCTATATATTTGCTGATTCTGCATACCACACATTTTTGTAGAATCGAGGAGCAATCCCTTGCCGTTGGCAGACTTTAAAATATTTTGTTAGTTTTTAGGGATGGGCCAAACGACCCCCTGTTCGGTTTGCACCAGAACTTTAGAACATTGGGAAAATTCTGATCCGAATAACGAACCCCATTAAAGTCTTTGGGACCTGAATGTGAAAAAGGCTTATATGCAAATAATTGGGCATACAATGGTTATAGGGGTCCAGGTACTGCCCTGGGGTACATGTATCAATGAAAAAAAAGTTTGTAAAAAACATAATTTTTTAAATGAGCAGTGATTTATTGATGCTTAAAATGAAGGTATAAAAATGAAAAATTCCTTTTAATATAGTGCCTGGAGTATCCCCTTAGTCCACCTGTAAAGTGGCACATCTGTACTGTGTATAGAAGCTGCTGCAGGAATAATTGAATTTATAAAGCCCAAAAAATGAAATTTTATTTTGTAAGCAATGGCTTGGGGAGCCAGTCTGTATGATGAGGCCACAATGTACAGTAGGAACAAGATTAGAGTTTTTTTGGATAAATTCTGGTGTCTCTACCACAGACTTTGGATTTCTACTTCTGTAACAGGTGCAGAAAAATTGTTCTTTGGGAGTCGGTGGCGCCTTCACACTGTAACCCTATAGAGGTACTCTTGATGAAAGCAAGAATTAGCCTTGCTGTCAAAAATTGCAATGATATGCACCTGTCAAACAGGTGTGGAAAGTTTGTTATTTGGGTGTCGGTGGTGCCTTCACACCGTAACCCTATAGAGGTACTCTTGATGAAAGCAAGAATTTGCCTTGGTGTGAAAATTTGCAATGATATGCACCTGTCAAACCGGTGCGGAAAAATTGTTTGACAGTACATGCCCAGCGTCTAAATGCAAGCTGGCCCTACAACTTCTGCCTTTCTGCCTGGTGGATTCTGCCCCTTCCGTGAACTTGCAGAATGTGCTGTACTACAATGGCAGGTTCCCAGTCACTATTTCTTTTCACGCAAGACCATTCCAGCTCTCTACCATCACGTGGAAGGCAATGTTGTGGCATTGTTGGGCAAGGCAGTCAGCTGCAAAGTCCACGTTACTGCTGACATGAGGTCCAGCAAGCATGGGCAGGGACAATATATTTTGTTCACAGCACACTGGGTAACTATGCTTGCAACTCAGAAGGATGCAGGACAGGGCTCATTGCTGCAGCTTGTTGTGCCCCCACGTCTCCATACAGCTGGGGGGTGAAGACAGATTTGTCAGCTTTACCCCCTCCTCCTCCTCCATGCCATCCTCTGCCGAATTGTCTTATGAATCTCAAGTATCCCCTAAGCATTCAAAGGGCTATTCAATGAGTCAGGCTAAAAGGTGCCATGCAGTGCTTCAGCTGGTGTATCTAGGGGACAGGAACCACACTGGAGTAGAGATTCTTGCAGCTCTGTAGGGACAGGCCCATAGGTGGTTCACGCAATGCCAGCTGGAGCCAGGAATATTGGTGTGTAATAATGGCACAAACCTCCTGTCCGCCCTTAGACAAGCAAAGTTGACACATGTGCCATGCATGGCACATGTCCTCAATTTGGTGGTGCAGTTTCCTAAATAGGTACCCAGGGTTGGAAGATCTACTTAAGCAGGCCAGTAGAGTCTGTAGCCATTTTAGACGATCATACACAGCCAGTGCTTGATTGGCTGAAATTGAGGGGGAATTCAACCTGTCCGTAAACCGCCTGATTTATGACATGCCCACCAGGTGGAACGCGACTTTGGCAATGCTGCAGTGTATTCACATGCAGCAGAGGGCCGTCAACGAGTACCTGTGTGAGTATGGCACAACGACAGACTCAGGTGGGCTCGGCTCAGCTTTTTTCCCCCACGCCAATGGCTGCTCATAAAGGACGCATGCACTGTACTGTCAACATTCGAGGAGGCCACAAGGATGGTGAGCCGTCACAATGCATGCATCAGTGACACAATCCCTGTTGTGTTCCTGCTGGAGCAGACTCTGCATAGCATTATGGACAGGGCACTCGAGGCAGAGCAGTAGGACGAAGAGGAGAACTTCCTTTCCTCTCAAGGCGTAAAGGGAAAGTGATCACTATTGGTTGGCAACCCTCCTTGACCACTGTTGTAAGGGGAAAGTCTCAGAACTCATCCCGTCCCCACAGAGAGTGCAGAAGATGAAATCTCTTCTGGTCACCTTAAAGAGGAGTTTATCAAATGCTTTTCCCGACCCTGGTAGGTTACAGTGTTATGAAAAACGTAGTTTTGAGGCTTCTGTTGTCAAGAGAGGAGCGGTGGAGAAGGAGGTCACCTAAGTGATGCATTTCTGAATTTATTTAGTCCTCACCGCCCAGGGCTGTCAGCTTCCACATCCAATCGGCAGCATCTGCATCACATGGTGGACGATTATCTACGGGCAAAAACAAAGATGGAGAGCTTTCCATTCGATGATCCACTGGCTTACTGGGTCATGAGAATAGACCACTGGACAGAACTTGGCCAGTATGCTATTGAGCTGCTGGGCTGCCCTGCATCCAGTGTGCTTTCCGAATGGGCATTCAGTGCTGCTGGAGGTTTTGTTACTGATCATGGAGCGTGTCTGTCCACAGACTCCCTGGACCGCCTGACTTTTATCAAAATGAATCAGTCCTGGATTGCCAGCAACTATGAAGCCCCTGATGCCGATGTCGCAGATTAAGTGTTTTTGGGATGTGGAATCTCTGAGGACTTCTAGTCTGCCTAGTGTTGTGGGTGTTGATTTCTTCTGGAAGAATTTTTTGGTGTAGGTTTCATGGGCACAATTAACACCCAAAGAGCTATTTTTCTACACCTGTTTGACAGGAAATTGATTTTTTCCTCTGCAGCAGGCGTGGCAGAGAAATTTTCCAGCTTTAGTCTACAGCTGGTGGTGTGCTGCAAGGACCTGGGACACCCTGCACTATACCATCATCCCTGTCAGTGGAAGCTGCTGAAAGCCCGTGAGGTAAAGCAGGGACAGACTGAGGTGAGTAAGGAGACGGGACAGATTTGTGCCCATTTTGATTGGCTTATAGGTGCTCTTGCCAATGGGCTGAGTGGTGGGAGGTTAAATGCCTTGTCAAGCATGTGGTACACAAATGGTTGGTGTTTTTGCCATGCTTGATATGCTTGAGACAAAGTTTGCAAATAACAACAGTGCGATCAGCTGCACATGTACTAAAGAAGGCACAGACAGCTGTGTTGTGGGAAGTGAGCCGGGAGATAACAGCTCCACATTGTGATGGAATAGGGTGGCTGCTCTCTACTCTTCCATGATGGCTGCCTCACTGGGGTTGTGCCTTACCCTAACTTTCCTCCTCTGCTCTATCTGGGACCCAAGTCGAGTCAGTGACCTCATCATCTCCTCCCTCCTCATTACCACTGGAGACAACTTGCCAATACGCTGCGGCTGGGTGAACATGACTGCCAATTTGTGTACCAGTGTTCTCCCCTCCCTGTAGGCTCATGTTCCTGACTTCCTCAACCTCAGAGTCAGAACCAACATCTGAATCGAGTAATGGCTGTGCATCTTCAAGGAGTAAGTGGCTGACGCTGTGGTCAAATAACTCTGCTGACTCCTCCATGCCTGATGCTGGGGCAAAGCAGGAATAGCTGTGGACAAGGAGGCAGGTTTTGCCACTCTGGCAGCTGCAGGTGACTGTGTACTGGTCTCTTCTTGGGTGAAAATAGATGAGGAGGATAAGGACGGTTAGTAAGCCAGTCCACCACCTCCTCTGCATGCTTTGGCTGGATAGCATGGGCAACATCACTAAACAGAGGAAATTATGCCCTGCCTGAGGACTAACCACGTCCACCTTTGCCTGTGGACACATATGCTGCAGGCCCCCTTACAGTGCCATGGGAATGTCTGCCTCTCCTTGCTGTCCTCCCAGACATGATGGGGGAAGTGGGGGGTGATTTTTAACAAAATGTAATAAGGATGTGTAAATGTGTATGTGGATGCACTTTAATTAATGGAAAGTGCTGTTGCACTTTAATTTGAGTATTTACGACACAGACACACTATAATATATTGCAATATACAGCGTCAAACGTGCAGTAAGCACAGAAACTATATGGTGTTAAACTTGCAGTAACACACAGAACTATATGGCGTTAAACTTGCAGTAACGCAAAAAACTATATTGCGTTAAACTTGCAGTAACGCAATGAAGTATACAGCCTTAAACTTGCAGTAACGCACAGAACTATATGGTGTTAAACTTGCAGTAATGCAATGAAATATATGCGTTAAATTTGCAGTAATGCAATGAAATATATGGCGTTAAACTTGCAGTAATGCACAGAACTATATGGCGTTAAACTTGCAGTAGCGCAATAAAATAAATGGCGTTAAGCTTGCAGTAACGCAATGAAATATATGGCGTTAAACTTGCAGAACACAGAACTATATGGCGTTAATCTTGCAGTAACGCACAGAAAAAAACTGTGTTAAACAGTCACTACACTCACAATGACTGAACTATCCCTACATTCACACCAATGTAAAGATGAATTGTGGTCGCACTATACTCACAAAGACTGAACTATCCCTACATTCACACCAATGTAAAGATGAATTGTGGTCGCACTACACTCACAATGACTGAACTATCTCTACATTCACACCAATGTAAAGATGAATTGTGGTCGCACTACACTCACAATGACTGAACTATCCCTACATTCACACCAATGTAAAGATGAATATCGCTCTACATTCACAATGACTGAACTATTCCTACATTAACACTAATGTAAAGGGGAATGAATGGTCACACTACACTCACACTGAACTATTCCTAGATGTGCACTAAACTGATATTCTACTGACAATAGAATCAGAATAGCACACTATAGCACACTAACTGTCTAATAGCACTGAACAGAACCCTGTTCTATCTCTCTCCACACTGCTATCTCACTTCAAATGGTCACTATTAAGATCAATGAGCCATGATTGGATACAGTCATCATAACAGCAACCAATCATGGCTCTGACAGTGCTCTAAGCCCTGATTGGGCCAAACTTTCATTGCTTCAGCCAATCAGGGCTTTTATGCACTGTGCGGCAGTGCAGTACACTGTGGTCATTCGGCGGGCCGAACAAATGGTCAAACACCCAATAGTTCAGTTGTTCGGAGAACTTCGGAACAGCCAATGTTCAGCCCGAACTCATACATGGTCCAAACCATTCGCTCATCCTTATTAGTTTTGAATAGAGTAAGTCATTCTTGAAAGCCCTTTTCAGTGTTTTATTGTTGTCTGTGTCATTGCTTGGGAGATTTACTCTCTCTGCTTGTCCTGATGACCATTCTGAATGTGAAAAGGAGGGGAAATCTGAAATTGTACATTTGTCACTGGAACAGGGGGTAAGGTGTTTTTTCTTGTTCCAGTGACAACGGTGAGAAATTGGAGTTCCCCTCACAGAGAGATTTTCTATCACATACCATTGGGGTTTATTTACTAGCTGTAGAGTGAAAAACCAGGCTCACTTCTGCATTGAAACCAATCAGCTTCTAAACTCAGCTTGTTTAACCACTTGACTACCGGGCCATAGCCGAAAGACAGCTACAGCGCGGTCGTGTTATTCTGGGTGGACGTCCTCACCGAATCTTTCTCCCGCGCGCCATCTGGGGCGCGCTCCTGGAAATATCCGTGACCACCGGGTCCGGAAGACCCGGCGCATCACGGATCACGGTAAAAGGCCGCTAATCGCGGCTGTTTACCACGTGATTGCGGCGTCAAATGACGGCGCGATCACTTGTAAACAAACCAGCGTCATGTGATGACGCCGGTTCCTCTCTCTCCTCTGTGTACCGATCGGTACATTGTGAGAGGAGAGGGGGAGGGATCGGATGGCAGCAGCGCTGCTCTGTGACAATTGCAGTCACAGATCCATCCCTCCATGCTCAGCCATCCCTGCAATACTCTGCACTACCCTGCCATACTCTGCAATACTCTGCAATACCCTGCAATACTCTGCAATACTCTACAATACCCTGCAATACCCTGCAATACTCTGCAATACCCTGCAATACCCTGCAATACTCTGAAATACCCTGCAATACCCTACAATACTCTGCAATACCCTGCAATACCCTGCAATACTCTGCAATACACTACAATACCCTGCAATACCCTGCAATACTCTGCAATACCCTGCAATACCCTGCCATACCCAGCCATACCCAGCCAAACTCTGCCATACCCAGCCATACCCAGCCATACCTAGCCATACTCTGCCATACCCAGCCATACCCAGCCATACTCTGCCATACCCAGCCATACTCAGTGATACCCAGCCATATTCTGCAATACCCAGCCATACCCAGCCATACCCAGCCATACTCAGCCATGCTCAGCCATACTCGGCCCTTCTCAGCCATACTCAGCCATACTCGGCCCTACTCAGCCATACTCGGATGCTGTATGTGGCCAGGCTGTGGAAGTCTCACACATGAGATACCCTACAATGCTCTGCAATACCCTGCAATACCCTGCAATACTCTGCAATACACTGCAATACCGTGCAATACTCTGCAATACTTTGCAATACCCAGCCATACCCTGCCATACCCAGCCATACCCAGCCATACCCAGCCATACCCAGCCATACCCAGCCATACCCAGCCATACTCTGCCATACCCAGCCATACCCAGCCAAATCTTGATTTTGCAAAGGATTGTGGGAGAAAATGACAACTTAAAAAAACTCTCCATGCCTCTTTCTAAATACCTTGGAATGTCTTCTTTCCAAAAAGGGGTCATTTGGGGGGTATTTGTACTTTTCTGGCATGTTAGGGTCTCAAGAAATGAGATAGGCCGTCAGTACTTCAGGTGTGATACATTTTCAGAGATTGGCACCATAGCTTGTGGACTCTATAACTTTCACAAAGACCAAATAATATACACCAATTTGTAATTCTTTTTACCAAAGATATGTAGCAGTATAAATTTTGGCCAAAATGAATGAAGAAAAATTACTAATTTGTTAAAGTTTTTTAACAGAAACAAAGAAAAATGCATTTTTTATACAGAATTTTCAGTCTTTTTTCTTTTATAGCGCAAAAAATAAAAAAAAAACATTAAATTAAATAGCTTAATAATAGATTAATAGATTAAATAGCACCAAAAGAAAGCTCTATTGTGGGAAAAAAAGGACAAAAATTTCATATGGCTACAATGTTGTATGACTGAGTAATTGTCATTCAAAATGTGAGAGCACAGAAAGCTGAAAATTGGTCTGGTTAGGAAGGGGGTTTAAGTGCCCAGTGGTCAAGTGGTTAATTAAAGTGGTTGTAAACCCAACCACACAACTTGCACCTACAGGTAAGCCTAGATTAAGGCTTACCTGTAGGTGCAAGAAATATCTCCTTAACCTACACCGTTAAGGAGATATTAGCTGAAAACCCTGCACCGATGTCTACGGCGCATGCGTGTGACGTCATCGCCGCTTCCGGCCAATCACAGCGCTGGAGCGGCGATACACGGAAGACGGTCTGAGCGGACATGGCGGCAGAGGGGGATGAGGAGCGCTTCGGAGGCTTCGATCTGAGGTAAGTGCCACATAATGAGCTAGTATACATAGCATACTAGCTCATTATGCCTTTTTCTTGCAGGTGTGTTATTTTTTTTTTTTTTTTTGGAAAAGTGGGTTTACAACCACTTTAAGCATTGGCAATAAAACCTGGAAGCTGATTGGTTTCTATCTAGAAGTGAGCCTGTTTTTGCACTTTCGAGCTTTAGAAATAAACCCCAAAGTGTCTTGAAATGGGAAGTGAAGGCAAATCTCTCTAGTGGAACACAAACAGCATAAAGTGTTCTAACCCTTTCCTACTCTATCCAAAATGTTTATCTTGTTGCCACTGCTGTCACACATGTATGTGGTGTCATGGAAGGGGGCCTTCTTCTGAGGTCCCAAATATATATGCACTGGCATTGCTGCTGGAAGCACATTTCCACCTTAACCTCCCTGGCGGTAATCCCGAGTCAGGCTCGGGGTGAGATTTCAGTACCAAAAGTGGTAACCCCGAGCCAGACTCGGGGCTGCATCACAAGATACAGGGAGAGTTACTTACCTTTTTCCCTGGATCTGCAATGTCTCCCCGCAGTGTGTGCGAGCTGTCTCCTCGCTCGATTCACACACAGTGCCGCCGAGCTCCGTTCCCTGCGACGTTGCGGCGCACGGGGCGGAGATCGGCGCCAAATTCAAAAAAGTAAAAACACACAACACATACAGTATACTGTAATCTTACAGATTATAGTACTGTATAAAAAAATTACACATCCCCTTTGTCCTTAGTGGTCTGTTCAGTGTCCTGCATGTAGTTTTATATTATAAATACAGTTTTTTCTGCCTGGAAACTGGAGATTGTCCATAGCAACCAAAAAGTGTCCCTTTATGTCAAAAGTGGTTTTAGACCAGCTAGAAAACAGCAATAATAAATTAGAATCACTTGCAGAATTGAGCGATAGCGATTTGTGGGGAAATTCGTTGTCAAACACTAAATCTAATGACAGCGACAATTCTGCAACTGAGCAAATTTCTGTGTTTTCGATTTGATTACATTAGTGAATCATTTTTATTATTTTTATATTATTATTTGTTATAATTATTTATAGTTATTTATTATATTATAATTAATGATTTTGTGTTTCAAACTTTATCATACCTGTGATGTCTACTAGACTCTTGTTTGGATAGATTTAAGTGAGTTATTACTAAGAATTACAGGACTACAATATAAAACGCCAAATTTAATGCAAAATAATTGTACGGCTTTCAGCACCTAAAATCTGACAGAATAATACCGCCAGGGAGGTTAAAGACCAAAGCTGACACCTGCTGACTGAGCTACTGGTCTTGCACTAACAATCAAGAATCGCAAGGCCTGTGTCTTGATCTTTTGATCGGGTTGATAGCTTGTACTTGATTACCACCTTGATCAATCAGTACAACTTCCCCCCTGTCCTCTATTTCTCTCCTTTTGAACAGAGAAAAGGTACAAAGTATCTTTTTCTCCTATTCAGAGGAGAAGAATGTAAATAAAAAAGTCTGTGTGTAAAAAATATAACAATAATAAAGATCACCAGATCAAAGCTTAATCTAGGTTAGTGTCAGGGTAAAAGTTCAGAACTGAGGTCAGAGCTTAGGGCTAAAAGCTCAGGGTTATGATTAAAAATATATTTTTTACTTCTTGCAGTGTGTCAGTTGCCATCTGATGTAGAAACAAGAAGAGTGCAGGAGGAGTGCTAAAATGTGAAGAAATGTATTATTGAGATCAATAATAATACACTCACATGTAGTTAGGGGTCTCCAGCATGAGAGCCATCCATAGAGTTGAGATGTACAATCACGGGATCTCCCTGTCACAGCCAAGCACTGAACCCGGTGTGCTGGACCTACTTACAAAGGTAGCATTGGCTGCCGCTCTGTAGATTTGTGGTAGGCAAGCTGTACTGCTGCACCACCTTCTGCTTGGCATACAAATGCGCTTATTCTACGCACCCAAATATATCCAATTTTTTTTTGATTTTATGCCAAACAATAGGGAATTTCCTTATTCTTTTGTTTCAATATTTTTATTAATATAAATTGAATTATTATTAATGCAAAAGAATATATACAAAAAATGAGAAATTGATCATGAATTAAAATTCATACAACACAACGTATATATTCCCGGGTTGCACAATCAAGAATTAGTAAATATAAAATGATGTATACAATTTCTAAATAATATTGCATAGATAATCATAACCAAGATGGTATGCTACTCAAAGTAGATTAAGTCACCTAAATGGTTATGTTGAAAAAGAAAAAGGAGAAAAGGGGGGATGAAAAAAAAAAAAGAAATAAATATTCTAAAAAAAATAAAAAAATGTTTGGTTTGGAATTTCCTTATTCTGAGGCACATATTGCATTCTACTGAGTGCCGGTTCCCACTACCGCGACTTGGGATCCGACTTGTGTCGCCCCAAGTCGCGCGACATGAGAAATTACATGTTAGTTAACGAGAGCCGTCTTAATGTACACTACTGAAGTCGCTCCGACTTCAGAAAAGGTTCCTGTACTACTTCAAGGCGACTTCTAGGCGACTTGTACCCATTGATTTCAATGGAAGTCGCCTCCAAGTCGGATCCCCCGTCTTAACTGAAGCAACTTTCCAGGAAGTGAAAATTGTTTTCTAAGGCAAACCCCTCCCTCCCACAGAGCAGATAATTATGTGATTGGCCACTGGCAAAGTCGCCTGTCCTGGAAGCGACTTGAAGTCGTGTTGTAAGTCGCTCCAAGTAGCGCTGAAGTCTCGCTCAAGTCGTCTCCAAGTTGCCTTGAAACGTTGCGCTGGAAGTCGTGTTGCCCTAGTGTGAACCGGCACTAAAGCATGGAACGTGCCCCTGGAAGACGTCATCTCTGACGAAACGGCGTAGGGCGTAGCGGCGCGCTGACGTCACCAACGAATGAACAGCGCTATCCCGGAAGGACGGGCGGATAGTTCAAGCCGGCCGGCTTATGAATGATTTTACACACGCTTTCTTATCACTACATTTCTGTAAGTGTATTTTATCCCTTTTTTTTTTGATTAAACTGTTTTTGAAGTACTTCACTATGGTGGCCTTTATGTTTCTTATGGAATCATCTATCCGGGGACCATACTGAGAAGCCTGGAGTGTGGAGGAAGATAGTCTATAGAAAGACCCTAGGCGGGGGAAATAGCCACAGGTGTTTTTGATCTCTCTCACCAGAGATCCATATTAGCTGGTAAGGAGATTCGATATTGAAGGTGGAGGATCTTTGTCTTCATGCACACTTCACTTCTTCTTGGGTGTTTAAGCGTGGAGTCACCAATATTCACTCACCTGTTTTGATCTTCCTGAACCAACGACATCTTGGAACTTTTATATTATGAGAAAAGTCATTTCTTAGTTCTCACGGACCATAATTAGATGAACTACATGCATACTGAGTATTATTCGATTATCAACATGAATTTTGATATGGCCATTAGCCACACAGTATTTATGTCACATGTGGTTCATTATTTTTATTGGATCTAATTTTTGTTATAGTGTATCACAGTTTATTTTTCATATAAGGTGTTATGTCTTATAGTTATTAGTGTGATACTGTCACGCAGCGCTACTGGTATTTTTCTTTATTTGTTTATTTGTGTATATCCACATTTTCTAGTCGCAGCAGCGGCCACCATTGATCAATTGGTGGTATATTTTGTTGTTTTTCTGATTTGCGCAGTAGTTCTTTCCGTTACACATGGAACGTGAATTGAATTGTTTATTTGTTGCATTAGTAAGCATGTTGCAATCTGCACTGTTTTAATGTTGCACCACAAATAGCCCCACTTTTTTTATGCATTGGAATAGCTTTGTGACTGTAAATGTCATTATGCAAATACATCCCTGTTATTTGCCTTCTTCTGTTACCCGTTACTCTATTTGTACCAACATCTACCTTGCTGCAATTCCCTGTAATTTCACTTATTTTGTTATGCTTCCTGTATGGCTAAAATTACCTCTGTGGCTCAGAAATTGTAAGAGTTTTGTATAACCTCTTGATAACACCATGCAGTGTGATATCAGAGTGAGAATTGTGATTCTGCCAACCTAATAGCACTGAATACCTGCAGTCTTCCTAGAGGCACACTAAAGAGATTGTAGGGTCTAGCTGCAATGGATTACATAACATTCAGATTAAGGTAAATTGTACAGACTTCCTGGCTGTAGCACAAACATTTTTTTTTTTTTGGATAACGTAAAAACAAACTTAAATTTTGTTGTTGTCTGTAGTTTCTTATTAAGATCCAGATTCTGAGGTTTGTGTTAAAATGTGAATTTTCTTTTTCAGCTGTTGGCTGTCTCTTCAGAAAGGAGCAATATGGGCATTTGTGGCACCTGCACTTTTCGTTATTGTTGTAAGTATAATGGAATTTGTTGTGGCTTTATGATTATTCAATTTTCAAATATAAAACGGCTAAAGGAATTATAAATGCAGTGATGCATGACATCCAGGCTTAGAATTTATAGTATTATCACTTCCAGTAAACTTTTGTATGTATGTATTTATATAGCTTACTGTATCTAGCTGCTGCTCGGAAGGCTAAATAGCAGTTCTATTGATAATTTTGTCATACTGCTTGCAGGCTTGAATAAAGACCTGTACAAGTACTGTTGACCTATTCTTAACCCAACCCATGAGCTGTGACCCACAGTATTACCCAAACCCAGAATATGAACTCTATTGTAACCACGACCTTACCTGAAACTCTTTTATTGCTGCCATCATATAAGAGGCTGCCATTTTACAAAAGTTGCAAGAGAGCTGTCTTATTACAGAAGATTACTGTATTACAGCAGAATTCGCTTTCACCTTTATATAAGTCTGCCATAACTGTAAAATATAAATTCTTGTTTTAGAAACTGCTGACTTATTAAAAGGGACAGTTAGATGCTGCTGCTATGAAAGCTGCTATAGACTGCTGACATGTTATCACAGATTAAGGACCTTCACACTGGGAAAACTCCATCAAGCGGATCTGCCTGCTCAGTGGGGGATCTATCCGCTGATCCCCGCTAAACAGGCAGATAACAGGTCTGTGTCCGCTCCGCTGAGGCAGAGCGGACACGGACATAGCCCTCTGTTCTCTATGGCGTGGTCAGATAGAATCAAACTGCCTGTCCATTTCCATCTGACTAGATCCCCACCCATCTGTTTTTGGCAGATCGGATTGGATCGGATGCAGGCGTTAAACAGACACATGTCCATTTACATCCACCTCCCCTTAGAGAACAATGGGTGGTCCGATCGGACCCGCCTGAAAAATGGACCGGCGGACTTTATTGGTCTGCCTGTGTGAAAGGGGCCTAAAAGACTTATTACAAGTGATTGAGAGACTGCTGCCAAGTACAAAAGAGTGCTAGAGACTGCTTCCTCATTTAAAAAATTAGAGATTCTCATATATTTTTAGCTGCCTAATATAAGTAAAAAACAAGCTTCCATTTGCATTCTATATGTAAATCAAATACAAGCTAAAACCCAATTCTGAACCTAGCCCACAGCAACCCATACTG
Organism: Rana muscosa; assembly: GCA_029206835.1. NCBI lineage: Eukaryota > Metazoa > Chordata > Amphibia > Anura > Ranidae > Rana > Rana muscosa. The sequence continues at coordinate 927,267,117 of CM055116.1, read as the reverse complement.
CAACCAACCCACATCCCTATTTATCCAAGTTGTCCCAAATTACAAGTACTGTACATAAACCAACCCACTGCCGAATTCTAGCTGAAATCCACAGTCAAGTCAAATATATTTAATGTAATAAAATATGTCCATCTGGATATGCACATTACTTTAATGTATGTAAATATAGTTTACTATATAACGTGTGCTTTGCATAACCTTAATTATTCAGTTATACCATGGTTGCCTAGCAATCAAGTACTATATATGCCTTTAAAGCAGAACTGTCTGTAGGCAATAACAAAAAATTATTTCTTGCAGTTATTAATACACTAAAAATTACTATATATATATATATATATATATATATATATATATATATATATATATATATATAGTTTACATATCAGCAAACAAATATTCACGAAAGAGGGCAAGGAAATCCTTGAGTAATCAACCTGGGAACTAGCTGCTGTCAACCATTACAAAAACAAGAACAGGGCCATCTAAGTGCAGCAATATGAATACTTTAATTACAAGCAGTAGTATAACATTCACAGGATAATAGAATGTCAGTGCTTTAGAAGAAATAAGGTGTTCATCCGCTCTGGGGGGAGGATGGGCTGCGGCGTATAGAGAAGCACCTCCAGTCACGGCTATGTTGGTGGCTCCCAGCGCTTCCTAGTCCACAGGTACAATCTGTACGGGCCAGCTGACGTCAAATCCGGTTGTGGAGTGGGGCGGTGCGCGCGTTCGGGCCTTGCGTGCGCCTTCATCATCCATTAATTTTATCCCAGTGACTTTTTTTTACATTGAACTTTTATTCTCATTGCCCATGCTAATTCCAACCAACCACTTAGTGCGCCAAAGATTGTCTGTCTTTTTTGTGTCAACCATTACAATGTGAGCAACAAAAAAAATAGCCTGATGATGAAAGTTTTTAAAATACTATCTATATAATTTGCAATTTTGCGTGTATAGAAAGAGAATATGCATGCAATAAAATGAGACAGAATACAAAGACCTTTACCAAGACCAGGGTATTAAAGATGGTTTGTCTCCATTCTGCTCCGACCATCCCTCCCTTTTCCCCTTATAAACAACCACACACAACAAGCTGGATTTAAATGGCCAAAGCAGCCTTTTATTAACAAACTGGATAAATAACACGTTAAACCCAGTTTAACTGGAGCCTCAAGGTACAAGCAGGCATTAAAGAAGAAAGTATCTGCATCCAACTTATTTAGGCCTCCAGCTGCCACACCACCGACTAGGAGGCAACCACTCGCAGATACCAACATACAAACTACTGGGAGCTGTATCTCAAACAGGTCCCTACCAATTTTATATTTGCCCCATATTAACCTAAAAGGACCTTGTAAGCCACTTGCTTCTATGACAATAAACCCAATCAAAAATAAGAGAGCTTCCTTAAAAAAAAAAAAAAAAAAATCCAGAAAGAAGAAAGGGGAGGGAAGTTTTCGCCAACGCAACTTCCCTCTGACTGAAAACCTTCTGAGAGCCCTAGCATGACCACTCCCAGCATTTCCATCGGTTCCTGGCCTGGGCACCAGTCAAGTCCCTACAACTTATATTTTCTTTCAGACTAGGCTGAAACCCCTCCTAGGCCCAAACACCTTTAACCCCTGTTGTGCCGACCCTTCATCCATGTTTTTTCTCTCCTTTACCCCGGGCTTCACTTTAGCTAAACATAGTGTATAATACTAATAGCATTTTTTTTATAGATATATAACAAAAATAAATGATATAACAAAATATCTATGGGAACAGGGCAAGGCAGTGCCAGATAGGGGCAATAGGACAAATTATAAGACAGATCTACTATAAACTCACACCTTGATTTATTAATCCCATCTCTACAACTCTCTGCCAATATAAACATGTTACTGATTACTGCATGTGGTTTGAGTGCAAATCAGTCTCAGATCTTTGCGTATACTGTATATCTGAAATCTCAGAACTGTTTCAAACCTGGCTCACATCTTTACATAAACATTGCAGTAGATTACAGTGTTCGCAATATATATATATATATATATATATATATATATATATATATATATATATATATGTGTAGCGCCCTCACCTCTCCCCCTGCCTGCCTTTTAGTTTCGGCTCCTCGCAGGGAGGGGAGAGGCACACCGCACCACAAGCCTGTACCCTCCTGAGTAAGGAGGTTGAGCGGTGTTAATTTTCGGGCCTGCCTGCGGCTGGAGTTGAATCCTCCCGAGGATGATTCCCACCTCTACCTTAGGTAGAGGCAAGTCCTTATGTTTTCCCCAGTAATGTAACTGTCCACACCAACTGAAAGTCCAACTTCTATATTTATTTCACACGGATAATAAATATGCCTCTTTAACAGCAGACAGGTTGGAGCAAGACACAGGACAGCTTAGGTGGGAGGAGGTCCAGGCACAAACTTGAATCAGACTCTTTGACTGCTTAGGGTTCACAAACAGTTTTGGCGCACGATCTCTGCCACAGACCGTGAGGTTGGTCTCTGCCACAGACCGGGTGAATAAAGTTACTGCCACTGACTAGGTGAATAAAGTCACTGCCACTGACTAGGTGAATAGGGCACGGCCCTATGAGGCCACTGCCACTGACCTTGAACGTGAACTTCCTTCTTAAGTAGTATTTGGCCCATGTAAAGGAGAAGACATCCCTCCGGAGAGTTACCAGAGGTCCCCACCGTCACCATGACTCTGCGCTGGGTCTTCGGTACAGGTAACCCCCCTGGCCTCCTCGTCCTAGATCCGGGTCCCCTCGCAAGGCGGCACCCTGGGAGTCCTCGATCTCTGGCGGAACCCAACCGAAGGTGCTAGGCTCCGGGCCTCCAAAATAGTACCTCACCCCAGACTGAAGGTGTCTGGGATGGAACAGGAACCAGGCCTCTGGGCCTAGGGTACCCGAGACGACCCACACGCACACCCAGGCTGAAGGTGCCTGGGCGCGGACGAACCCTATGGAAGATGGCAGCCCCTTTTTATACCCTCTCCCGACAGGCACAGCAGGTTCCCCGCCCCGCCATACTGCTGCCGAGAGGGGACAAGAAAAGGCACAACCTTGTATTGTGGTCAACCCGGACCTATGGCGACAGCGCCACCTGTAGGCCCCAGGGAACTATGCACCAATACTATCTCCCATGGCACAGAAATGATTCATTAACCCTAACAATAGTGTGTCTGAGCCTAACTACCACTCAGAAACTCCCCTAAATTGAACACCCGCTACATATATATATATATATATATATATATATATATATATATATATATATATGTAAAATCTAAATACTTTCCTAAATTAGATAGATTTACACTAGATATGACCCCCGCTCCCCACACACACTGTTGCTCGATAAATCAAATTCACCTAGTGACCTGATTTAAATAGATGGTTTTATGGTTTTTCACAGTTTATTGTTGTAGATGAAGATTCCTAACACATATACTGGGAGAATCTCATTTATTTAATAGTTTAATTTCTTGTAGTAATGACACCCATTGATAACTAAATAAATATGTATAAATGTGAAAATATACACAAAAAACTGAATATGATAATATAGTGATAAACACGTGTATCACCCAAAATAACGTGCTGGGTGACTCCAGTGATAAAGTCCTCAAATTATATTAACACAATTATGCAAATATATGCAAATTAATGTCCATAATAGGCAAATGAATGTCCATTAGAAATGGAATCCATAAAACGAAGGTGATGAAGATCAGTCCAGAGAGAACGTGATGAATCAAAACGTGAAATTGTAATCAACAGTCTTCTGTTTGTGAGAGAAAGTAGCCACCACCAAAGTGAATAGAGGAAGGCTTACCAGAAGTTATGGATTTGGCGGGGCATAAGCCACCCAAATCAAATAAACTTGAAGGGTGTGAACACTCAAACATTAAAAATAGAGATGTGATGTGAGATCCGCCACCAAGTATATGTTGAGGAGGCTTACCAGAGGTCTCAGATTTGGAGAGGCATACGCCGCCCAAATCTGAGATTGCTTAGGGGGTTAATGGACGCCACTGGAGATGGTCTTGAGTGGAGGGGTAGTCTGGAGTCAAAGGGGTTTAGCACTTCAATCAGACGGGACATCCAATAACACAAAACACCAATTCATGTGGGGACTCGGTATCCAATGCATATGTGTGAAGATAGAAAAGCTCACATAGCATAATTCCGTTTGGAAAGAATTTAATAAAAAAATCATACAATGTAACACTCACATTTAAAGATGGTCTAAAAGCATGGATGCAGGTACAAGAGCGATGTATATGGACAAATCCACCCGACTAGTTTCGACTAAAAAGTCATCATCTGGGGTATGGACCTTGTCCCACAAACATCGCAAATTTATGAACATATTGACCTCCATGACCCAGGAAGCGGACCACACATGCGTCCTGACCACTCTAAAATTATACGACCTCTCTTTCTTTCTCTCTCCTTTTTACTGATTTTAAACCTTTTAAAATATGTTTTTCTAAAACATGTTTATGTGTGTACATTTACACATTCATTTTTTATTTTATTAGCGTTTAATACACACATTTACATCTCTGGATGTGTTATATGTACCTCTATGTGCACATTATGTGCACTATGTATGATCTGATTGGATTACTAAATGCAGGCTGTTTTGTCACATATGCATTATTTCCCACTTTCAATCATGTATAATATATGTATGGTACCAATACCTTTTATATTTGTTAAATAGTTATCCTACACTAACGCCTTTTATTTGATCTGCGCACCCTGTCGGAGATACATTCCTTCCCCTTTAGAAGGGACGAGGTACACGCCCTTTACAGGGGCGGATTGACCAATAGACGCCTTAATTATGCCTGTATGTGTGTCTCGACGTAGTGACGCAGTTGAGGCAAGAGGCAGCCTAACGTCTCAACTTAGAGTGAGGCTTGGCTGCCGCTTCCGGTCCTCGTGGTTACGGCGGAAGTGACGTGCGGGTGCTGAGTCCATGCCTCGTTCTCATAGCGAGGCCTGGATACAGCCTGCTTCCTGCCGAGTAACCAGGGGATTGAAAACGAGGCTTGGATAGCGCCAGTATGTAAGGCGATTTAGAGCCCTATTATTACTATTAATGCCTTTTCTTTGTTATTCTGTTTTTTTGCATCATGCTGAGATACAGTCATAGATTTGTGCATAAGTATTGTGACCATCCATGACATATATCAAACAGGAAGTGAACCATGTGTGGTCCGCTTCCTGGGTCATGGAGGTCAATATGTTCATAAATTTGCGATGTTTGTGGGACAAGGTCCATACCCCAGATGATGACTTTTTAGTCGAAACTAGTCGGGTGGATTTGTCCATATACATCGCTCTTGTACCTGCATCCATGCTTTTAGACCATCTTTAAATGTGAGTGTTACATTGTATGATTTTTTTATTAAATTCTTTCCAAACGGAATTATGCTATGTGAGCTTTTCTATCTTCACACATATGCATTGGATACCGAGTCCCCACATGAATTGGTGTTTTGTGTTATTGGATGTCCCGTCTGATTGAAGTGCTAAACCCCTTTGACTCCAGACTACCCCTCCACTCAAGACCATCTCCAGTGGCGTCCATTAACCCCCTAAGCAATCTCAGATTTGGGCGGCGTATGCCTCTCCAAATCCGAGACCTCTGGTAAGCCTCCTCAACATATACTTGGTGGCGGATCTCACATCACATCTCTATTTTTAATGTTTGAGTGTTCACACTCTTCAAGTTTATTTGATTTGGGTGGCTTATGCCCCGCCAAATCCATAACTTCTGGTAAGCCTTCCTCTATTCACTTTGGTGGTGGCTACTTTCTCTCACAAACAGAAGACTGTTGATTACAATTTCACGTTTTGATTCATCACGTTCTCTCTGGACTGATCTTCATCACCTTCGTTTTATGGATTCCATTTCTAATGGACATTCATTTGCCTATTATGGACATTAATTTGCATATATTTGCATAATTGTGTTAATATAATTTGAGGACTTTATCACTGGAGTCACCCAGCACGTTATTTTGGGTGATACACGTGTTTATCACTATATTATCATATTCAGTTTTTTGTGTATATTTTCACATTTATACATATTTATTTAGTTAGCGCTACACTTTTAATTTTCGATTATCACTAGCTTTTTGTACCAGCAGTGTTGGCAGCTTCGTTTCACATTATTTCCAGCGCAGTATTATCCTTTTACTTTCCATGACACCCATTGATACCTATGACAGATTTTTATCTCCAAGTGTCCCAGACAATATTGTCACCCTGCATGGGCAATTAGCAACGTAAACAGCTACCTGTGAACAAGTGTCCCTATTTTTGTGGCATAATCACACACTTTCCTACACTGTGGATAACTTGGCATACAGGCTGCTGTAGCAATGTTCAAAAATTGCAAATCTTATGTACCGGTATGTTTTTTTTGGTGAACTTTATGCCTTTTGGTGGATTTGAAAGGCGGCCCTATTTTTCTTAAGATAGCACTTACCAACAAAGGAGCCGCTGATGTATGAGTCCCCTGATTACAAGTGACAATAATCCTTCCAGCAATGCCACACCCTATGACACTCCAAGAGGATTTACTTGGGATTCAAACCCAACAAGGCAACAATAAGAAAACAGCAATAGCAATAAACAATAACAAAATACACACGTCTATACAATACAACAAACAATGAGATGACCATGTATTTCTGTACCTAAGCTCTAAATTTACAGGTGGCCTAACTAAATGTGGTACTTGAAGCTAAAAGGTCTTTGAGTCTTTTCAAAATCCCTCCTAGTGTCCAGTGTGGTATTAAATGTTAGGGGCCCAGAGTCCTGTGTTGGAGCGCCCTGATCTATTTGTGGTGTTAGTCCCCAAACTGTGTCCCAACCTATGGTAGGGCTGTCCCTTTAAAAGGAGATTAGGGAGATTGAGGCTAGAGGCCTCTCAGCAGTCAGTTAAAAAGCCTTTTTTGGCTCCCTGTGACAATGGTGGTGACAATCTCTTATGAAACCAGTGACATCCCTCCAGCTCGCTGGCTCTCTCCGACAGCTGTGTCCTCTGTGCAGATATGGCAGCCTAGTCGCTCTCCAACAAAGCAGTGACCACTCATGACAGGAAGCTCTCCAATTCAGCAGCCCAGTCTCTGGTCACCTCTGACATCTCATACAAGACTGTCCTGAATCCGAGCTTCTCTTTCCTTTTTATCCTTCTGCAGCTTTTTATCCTTCTGGGACTTGTAGCCCCATCCAATCATAGCTTGATAGATAACTGTCCCCTGAGGACTACATCCCCCATAGTTTTAGGTGGTTCCCAGAAGTCTGTTTTTTCTCCTGCACAGCAACCAATCACAGTGGCCTCTGCTATCCTGGGCGGTGGGTGAGATTTCTTCCAGAAGTTGTAGTTGAAAATGCAGCCCTAGAAAAATGTCCTCTCTCACTCTCTCCTCCTCCTCTATCTCACCATGACTGATGAAGGGGAGAGAAATCTGTGCTGCAGCATTAGCATAACAGCCAGCACAAGCAAAAATTTTTGCATGCAGCCACAGATGCAACAAGTATGTACCAGCAAGCAATGAAATTGATAGAATAGATGATTTTTGCTTTGAAAGAAATGGCCCGTACACACGATCAGAAACTTGAACAAAAAATACAGTTTTTGAAGCGATCGTATGATAATCTGATCGTTAGTACACAGCTTTTGAGAGCCGATCACATCAGTTTATCTGATATTATCTGATGGGACAAGCACAAACATTTTTCTCATACGATACCAGATCATATGATTTTCATTTAATCAGTACAGTTTTCGTCCGAAAATACAATACATTACATCATGTTTGTTCTGTTATACGAGAATTTTAGTCATTTAGTAACCTCTTCATTTTGCAAAAAAGAAAAAAAACGGAAGATCATTAGTCCCATAATCTCATTGTGTGTACCAGGCATAAGGAAGGAAGGTTGTGCAGTTCTTTTAGCAAACATAAAAAAATAAAATAAAAAATAAAAATAACAAGACTGAAGAAAATCATGAGAAAATATGTTGCCTACTCAGTATGTATTAATACAGTCAGTTACTGCGGTCCCTACACAGCACTTGTTTACTGCCACTGTGCACAGAGTTCAAGGCCTACTTTCATTTATACTGTTGTTTTTGTATTCTCTTCTGGTCACGTCTCATTGCTTTCCTGTTTTTCTGCATTCCCTTTTCTTACCTTTCTTTTCTTTGCATACATCCCTTTACTCTGTTTATTTAATATCTTTCCTTTTCCTGTCTTCCCTTCAGTCAATTATTGAGAATACTTCTCTTCTTTCAGCTTGATAACATAGCCTGTACTTGGTACTTGGAATATTTCATGCACACATGTATCCTCCCCAGACAGTAATCTCCAAGCAGCTTGGGACATAGCTTGAATGTCTTCTCTATAACAAACAGACCTTTTATAGACCTGTAGAAACAATATGTTTGAATATGAACTGTATGTACCTGGACTGACCACATAATATAAAGTTAGGAAAACTGCAGAATTTTCTGTTATTACTTGTTATGATGCCCTCATGCCTCTGTCACTGACAGCTCCGATGTGAAATTTTTTAAAGTACATCTGCACTTTGTCCATTCTGGGCAAACAAACACATTCACTTGATAGCTCTTTCTGCCTGATATCTCATGCCTGCCTCCCCCAAAACACCTTGTTCCCATGTTGATATGGGCAAGGGCCTCGTCCCCACAACCCTGGCCAGTGGTTGGGGGCTTATCAGGATCTGGAAGCCCCCTTTAAGAAAGGGGCCCCCGGATCCTGCCCCCCCCCAAGTGAATGAGTATGGGGTACATTGTATCCCTACCCATTTACCTTAAAAAAAAACAGTGTAGTGTTATGTAGCGGGTGGTTACATTTAGGGGAGGTATCTGAGTGATAACAGGCCTGAGATGCAGCAATTGTTAGGGTTCATGGACCAATTTATGCCAGTGGAGGATGCAAGGGTGTCTAGTTCCCTGCGGCCCGTAGGTGGCGCTGTCGCTATAGGCCGGGGTTGAACCACCATTGTAAGTCTGTGTACCCTTTTTGTCCTCTCGCAACAGTAGTACAGCGGGGTGGGGAACCTGCTGTGCATGCTGGGAGGGGGGCTAAAAGGGGCGGACATCTTCCGCTCGGGGTCCACGCCCATGCACCTTCAGCCTGGGTGTGAGTGCTGGTGGTCTCCGGGCGCCCTCGGCCCAGGGATGGAGCTGCGATTCCACCCCAGACACCTTTAGTCTGGGGTGAGGTACTCTCTGGAGGCCTGGGGCCCAGTACCTTCGACTGGGTCCCACAAGGGATGGAGGATTCCTAGGGGGTCCTCTGGTATTGGACACCCGAATCTAGGGCGAGGGGGACCAGAGAAGTGACCTTCCCGGATATCCAGCGCAGCATTGGCTGGTGACGGCGGAGGCCTCTGGTGACCGTCCAGATGGATGACTCCCCTGACAGGGGCCACATCTCAAGAAGGTAGTTCATGTTCTCATGGTCGGTGGCAGCGACCCAACTGAAACCCAGGCGGGTGGCAGAGACCTCAAGTCCTATTTCACCCGGTTGGTGGCAGCGACCACCCTCATGGTCGGTGGCAGCGACCTTGCGCCAAGCCTGTTTGCGCACACCGAAACAGGAGAGTAACAAGTTCATGTTTGTGCCTGGACCTTCCTCTTCACCTTGTCTGTTCGTTGTCTAACCAGTCTGCTCTAAAAGGACTATTTATTGCTCTAAAAGAATAAATAAGTGTTGGACTTTCAATGGTGTGGAACTTGGCTTTCTGGGAGCTAAAGGTCATTCTCAAGGGAAGTTTTGGCTCTGGACAGGGGCACAGACCCGAAGGTAATTGGGTATAGCTCACACCTCTACACACTAGAGGATGTGAGCTGGTGGTGCATCACACTCTCCTCCCTGGTCCCCTAGACGAGAGCCATTGACATTGACAGAGAAGGAGGGAGTCAGAGGTGAGGTCGCTACACGTGGGGGCTCTGGGTCCGGGATTTGTGTTCGTGTAACGGAGTCGAAGCCTCTAAAAGTTTGAACTTTGCTGCCCAGAGGAGTTCAGAGGAGGTCGGCCATTTTGGCCAACGCACCACGAGGCACACCCTCCCTGCACAGTTTGTGGGCGTGCCAAGGAGAAAGCCCGCAAACTGGTGTGGAAAAGGGGAGGAGTCCGGGGATGCACGTGAGGACTTGGCGCCAGTTATTCAGTGCGCGATGGATCAGCAAGCGGTCAGTGTGTTAACTAATGCCTCCTGGGTTCCAGTTTCTACCAATACCAGGATGACCCCAATTGCTGCTTCGGTTACGGATATGGGAATCAGGCTCAAGCCCCGGGGGTGATACGCCCTGTATGTATGCAAGGACGTTGAGGCCCTCGTTGTGATTTGTCCCAGCTGTTCGGGACTTGTGGTTCAGCTGAAGCCGTTCGGGCGCTGGGAGGCCTGCGGAGAGTTAATTTTCGAGGTGGAGCAATCCATAGAAAGGCCTCGGGTCTTCCACCTCAACTGCCTAACAGGCGCCACCACTCGTGAAGGAGAAGTCAAAGGTTGGACAGCCATTCCTACGCGCACTGTAGAGACTCCAGGGGAAGTCGCAATCAAAAGTTGGAGGATGAAAAATCCGAGGATGCTGCTTCGGTCACCACAGCTTCCCTACTCCCACCGCCAAAGAGGCAGGTTGGTCTCGTCAGAGCTTCCAGCGGCTGTGATGGAGGAACATCCCTGCGCTCGCCCGGTCCGGATGGATCCGGATGGAAAAGCCCCGGACATCCCAGTTCAAGTAAAGGCTGAGGTAAGCCGGGGAACGGGACTTGGTGTTTTGTCGGAGGTGTCGGGGATCCACAGCCACGGGAGCCCGAGGGAGGGGATAATTCCACGTCCACAAGGAATTACCTGCCTGCGGAGGAGTGTGACACCTCTGACCTGGAATCGGTCTCTGATGCCAGAGATGATGGCATCATATATGAACTTTTCGAGCAGAAGGGCTGGGACAAGATACCCCTAGCCTCGTCCCGTATGCAAAGGAACTCACCCATGTCTACTGGGGATAGCACACCACGGGTGGAGGCCCCGGTGCCTGAGGAGGGATCTGGTCCCCTGCCTGCCCTTTTGCTCCCTGAATCACCTGCGCCCGAAGCTAGGGCGAAGCGAGTGTCGCTGCAGGTTCCTATGCCCAGTATGGAGGTGGTCAAGGCACCTCGGCACCCGGAGTCAATTGTTATGCCTGGTGAGGGAGACCGTGCCACAATGCCACCCTTGTCCAGACTGCAGAGACTGTTTTGCCAGAAGGTTGCCAGCGAGTACAAGTGGGAGTACCCGTACTTACCAAGAGAGTTGTTGTATGAAGTGGAGGCACACAGGCAGCGATGGTATGATGGTTTTATCTGGACACTCAAGGTGCCCCACGCTCGCAGGTACCTCTCATGTTCTCCTGTGGCCTCCAAAAGGTTTAAAGATTGCAAGGCTGAATGGATGCTGGGTCGGCACATTCATGCTGACAGGGTGATTATTTCCCGAAAGGATGGAGATGATGTGGAGTACCATATGGAAACTTTTGATAGGTACTTGAAACCCCTGATACTGCCGCACCCAAGGTTCTACTTATAGGACAATAGACTCCTGTTTTTTTGTTGTTGTTGCTGGACACTCCGGAGTGCCTTTGCCAGAACTCAGGGACTCTTTACCTTGCAAGGGGTGGCTACTCCTTGGGAGAATTGGGAGCAGTTGTCTTTTTTGTTCTCCCTGTTCTCCACTGCAAAGATAATGAGGACTTTGGGGTTTAGTTAAGTTAGGGCAAAGCTACAGATGAAGAGATTGCTGATCAAGAGAAGTGTTCCAGATCACGACATGGCCACTAGGTGGAGTGTTGCGCAACAGTTTTTCACACACACCACACTTGACTTTTTGGAAGGAGAGGGTTTCCTCTAGGGGGAGCCTTTTCACTCCAAATTACACACTGTGTCAGATAATGTGTTTTTTTCCCCTCTGCAGGAGAACGTCATTCAATTCTGCTGAGAATGGGGCAGAGCTTAGTCAGTGATGTGGAAGGGGGAAAATATAATTTTTGGGAAAAAAATTATGCTGTTATGCCTTTGAATGTTTACACCTGTGTGTGTTTGTTTGTTGTTCATTCCCTTCCCTCCTTCCCCTTCCCCTTGGTTCAGGCACAAGCGAAACAATTTTTAAATTGCCATTTTTTTGTCTTTTGATTAGGTTTGTCTCTGGATCGGATTTATGCAGGCTCTGATTAGAGGGCATAAATTGGTTCCAGACACTGGGGCCAAGTGTCAAATTACTGGGGGGGGGGGATGTGTAGCGGGTGGTTACATTTAGGGGAGGCATCTGAGTGATAACAGGCTCAGATGCAGCAATTTTTAGGGTTCATGGACCAATTTATGCCAGTGGAGGATGCAAGGGTGTCTAGTTCCCTGCGGCCTGTAGGTGGCGCTGTCGCCATAGGCAGGGGTTGAACCCCCATTGTTAGGCCCCTTTCACACTGAGACGTTTTTACCGCATTTTCGCGGTAAAAACAGCGCTGTAAAAATGCCCGAAATAATCCTGCCCCATCATTCTCAATGTGAAAGCCCTGAGGGCCCTGAGGGCTTTCACACTGAGGCGTTTTGCTGGCTGTGCGTTGGAAAAAATCCTGCAAACAGCTTTTTTGGAGCATCTTTGAGGCGCATAAAATAGCGCTGTAAAAACGCCTATCCCCATTGAAATGAATGAGTACCACAGTAAAAACGCGGTAAAACGTGGTAAAAACACGGTAAAAAACACCCAGAAGCTGTGGGAAGGTCACATGACCGCAGTAGAGTGGAGGATTGTGGGATACCAAATAATCCTTTTTACCGCAAAAACGCGGTAAAAATGCATATGCGTCAGCGCTATTTTTACTGCGAATGCGGTAAAAACGCGGTAAAATCGCGGTAAAAAAATCATAATTTTTTATCGTTTTTTCAACGCCTCAGTGTGAAAGGGGCCTAAGTCTGTACCCGTTTTGTCCTCTCGCAGCAGTAGTACAGCGGGGCGGGGAACCTGCTGTGCATGCTGGGAGGGGGGATAAAAGGGGCGGACATCTTCCGCTCGGGGTCCACGCCCAGGCACCTTCAGCCTGGGTGTGAGTGCTGGTGGTCTCCGGGCGCCCTCGGCCTGGGGATGGAGCTGCGATTCCACCCCAGACACCTTGAGTCTGGGGTGAGGTACTCTCTGGAGGCCTGGGGCCCAGTACCTTCGACTGGTTCCCGCAAGGGATGGAGGATTCCTAGGGTGTCCTCCGGTATTGGACACCCGAATCTAGGGCAAGGGGGACCAGAGAAGTGACCTTCCCGGAGATCCAGCACAGCATTGGCTGGTGATGGCGGAGGCCTCTGATGACCGCCCAGATGGATTACTCTCCTGACAGGGCCACATCTCAAGAAGGTAGTTCATGTTCTCATGGTCGGTGGCAGCGACCCAACTGAAACCCAGGTCGGTGGCAGAGACCTCGAGTCCTATTTCACCCAGTCGGTGGCAGCGACTACCCTCACGGTCGGTGGCAGCGACCGTGCGCCAAGCCTGTTTGCACACACCGAAACAGGAGAGTAACAAGTTCATGTTTGTGCCTGGACCTTCCTCTTCACCTTGTCTGTTCATTGTCTAACCAGTCTGCTCTAAAAGGACTATTTATTGCTCTAAAAGAATAAATAAGTGTTGGACTTTCAATGGTGTGGAACTTGGCTTTCTGGGAGCTAAAGGTAATTCTCAAGGGAAGTTTTGGCTCTGGACAGGGGCACAGACCCGAAGGTAATTGGGTATAGCTCACACCTCTACACACTAGAGGATGTGAGCTGGTGGTGCGTCACACTCTCCTCCCTGGTCCCCTAGATGAGAGCCATTGACATTGACAGAGAAGGAGGGAGTGAGAGGTGAGGTCGCTACAGTTACAAAAAAACAAGAAGCGGTTTTTGACAAGTCCTTTCTTAAAAATTAAGAATGTCACCCGTCGTAGCTCCAATGTGTCCTCTTTCTCCGTTACAACCACTGATATCTTCTTCCTCCAGTCTTCTTCCTCCGCTGTCTTCTCCCTCCGGTGATGTCTTCTCCCCCTGGTGGTTTCTTCTCCCTCCGCTGTGTTCTCCCTCCAGTGATGTCTTTGTCCCCCGCCGCCACTGACCAGCTAAAAATAAAAAGAAGGTCCTCCTCCGATGCTGGCTTCCTCCATTGTGTCAGCTCTGTTATCTGCCATTTCTTATATAGCATGGGGTTTGGCCATCCAGTGACATCATCAGGAGAACCTGCCCCTTTTGATGGCACGTGCCATCACAAGGGGCAAGTTCTCCGGGTGACGTCACTACACTACACTGCTTTTTTTTTTGGGAGAACGGGTAGGGGTACCTGGTACCCCATACTCATTCACATAAGGTCGCTGGGATATAGGGCCTTAAAGGGGGCTTCCAGATTCCGATAAGCCCCCTGCCTGCAAATCCCCACAACCACCAGCCAGTGATGTGGAAAGAGGCCCTTCTCCCCACAACCCTGGCCCACTCCATAGCACCCCCCAATGCCTGGTATGGTTCAGGAGGAGCTCGCTCGTCCCCTCTTTTTTCTGTCCTGCCAGATTGCATGTGTAGCGGGGTATTCCCCTATATTGGGAAGAAACTACATTACCCATAACCCCATTCTTGTGATGTTCCACCGCAGAGACTCATGGGAGGGGTTATAAAAGGAGGAGGCGAGGCCGGGCTCGGCCTCTTTGGGGACACGAGACTTCGCAGATGGATCCTCCTGTGCGGATGTGTCGGAGTGCAAGGCCTGAAGCCTGAGGCCTTGCTCTGCACCAAAGAGCCTTCCACCCTCCCCTCTGCGAGCCTGGGTGGCATCTGACTTTGTGAGCTACAGCCTTGTCGGATCGGGGGCCCGATCGTTGGAGAGATCGAGTGTGTGTGACACGACCGGTGGAGGTTTCCCGGACTGGATCCCTAGTCCGGCGGGTGAGAGGGCGTAAGCCCAGCTAAGATACTGTTGCTGTATATAGGCCTATAGACTGCCGTGGCCTACAAGTTATTTTCATACCCCTTGGATTACAAAGTTATACTCTGTTTAAAGTGCACCACCATTACAGACCTGCCGGTGAAGAAAGAAGGACAAAGTTAAATATTAGAACCAGGCCTGGTGGGGATTCTAGCGTGTTTGATTACTGCGCCATAGGGCACTTAGTTAACGGTCGCCCGTATGGCGCACCTGTAGCGTGTGTTACTATATAGTGTGTTAGAGTGGCAGGACGCTGCCCTTAGGAGTGATTATCTGGAACTGTGATTACTGTTACCCCTTTATCCATATTGAGAATTAATGAGTAAAAAACTTTACCTATTACAATTCATTACTGTGTCCTTGCTTAGTTATTCTATTGCATAGGACATATCATTGATTGTTAGTACTAGCTGTGCCAGAAGGGGGTAGAGCCTATTGCCGGGGGTTGGCGGAGCTGCACTCAGGGCCCAAATCTAATTCTGCGGCCTCCTTAGTTGGAGGTATCGCTACACGTGGGGGTTCTCGTCCGGGATCCTGATGCAGCAAGCGAACGCCAGAAGTGCCGGCATGGACCCCATGGATCCAAGAGCGGTAGAAGAGTGGTGCAAAGCCGCTAATACAGGGCCAAAACAGTCGATAGCCATTAGTCTCCCTGGCGAGAAATGGTCAAGTGAGACGGTAGAGGAACTGATGAGTTCAGTGTCCCCAGATCACACACCGTGGGTGATAGACATGAAGACAGACCCAAACATCTCATATCAATACGCATTAGTGGAATATTGGGACGGGATGCCAGAGGCCTGTAAGCACAAGTGTCTGCGGACGCCAGACAACAGAACATTTAGGCTGGCGCACGCAATAACTGTAGAAAGGGAACCATCCCCTACGGGATCGCCACAGGCTGTGGCCCGAACTACACCTGAAAGAGAAGACAGGGCGACACCCCCGGTGGCACCTGCATCGGCCACTGCTATATCACCAGAACTGATAAATGCAATAGGGGATTTGCTAGCCAAATGTCAGAAGACAAGTACGGTGCATGTGGAAACTAGCTACCGGAGACTAAAAATATTCTCAGGGAAGCTCCCTGTCCCGGCAGGGGAAGAAGATTTTGATACTTGGGTGGAACAGGCATTACAGGCGGTGGAGGCATGGGAGGTGCCGGAGGCACAGAAGAGGCAGCGAGTGTTAGAAAGCCTTAAAGGTGCAGCAGCAGAAGCAGTGAAAAGTTTCCGGTTTGGGAATGCAGGGTGCACGGCGCAGGATTGTCTAGCTATGCTGCAGGAAGAGTTTGGTCAATTAGACAAGGTGACAGAGACGGTCTACCAGTTTGAACACACTTTCCAAAAACCGTAGGAGAAACTTTCCGAGTATGTCAGAAGGCTAAACAGGCTGCTGTGCAAGATTGTGTTAAAGAAAGGGATGAAGCCCCAAGATGCCGATGCGGCAAGAATGAAGCAAGTCTTAAAGGGAGCGCTACGCTCCGATCCAGTCTGGCTGCACCTGAAAACCTTGGGAGGAGGAATGTTGCTGACTTATGCTGATTTAATAAAAATTATCAGAGATGAGGAGGCGCTGCAACAGGACCAGCAGAAGGATAAGACAATTGTTGTACCCGCACAGGTGCTGGTCAATCCAGTAATGACCCCTGAAAGAGAGGCGGAGATAGACACCCTAAAAACTCAGATGTCCAAGGTGTTAGAGATATTGACCTCTCTGATAGCAAAAGACACAGAGTGTCCCAAGAAGAAGGAAAGTCCAAGGAAGGAATTGTTCCCGATTGCCTCAGCACCCGAACCTTTACAAGAATGGGGAGATATAGTCTGCTTCAACTGTGGGGGAGTTGGCCACATTGCAGCCACATGTTCTAGTCCGAAGAAGAAGAGACCAGACAACCGCAAGCCGGCGGGAAACTCCAGAGGGCCCCGGTGAAGGAGTCAACCGGGTGCCCACCATCTTCAGTAAACTCCAAGCTGAATGCGAAGAAAAACAAAAAGAGAGATAGAACACCAAAGGGGAAACGCAATACCCCTCAACAAAGCTATACTCCAAGAAGAAGGGGGGAGACCCCTCAGGAGAGGCACGGCACCCCCCAAAGGGGGTGCCGACCCAAGAAAAATAATAGTACGCCTCAGCGGGTTCCTACACCCATTAAAAGGAGGGAAGTCAGTGCATACCAGGCTCAAGAAAGGTTCAAGTCCAAAGGGAATAGGACAAGAGAGAGTCCAAAGGGAAAAGGTCTGAAGAAGGCGGCTCCTGCCGGACCATATCCAGAGAAGCTGGTAGGCCCATCCCCTATAGTGCCCATTCAAGTGGAGGGAGTCTGCACCAGGGGCCTCCTGGATACCGGGGCACAAGTGACCCTACTATACCGGGACTTCTACGACAGGCACCTGAGTCATCTGCCTATCCAGAAGATAGAGGAGCTGGAAATATGGGGAATTGGAACCCAGAGTTTCCCTTACGACGGCTACCTTCCCATCCAAATGACCTTTGACCCATCCGTGGCTGGGAAGGCCGAAGTGTTTGACACCCTGGCAGTTGTGTGTCCTAGGCCGCCTGGAGCCAACAAGAATTCCCTTATAATAGGGACAAACACGGACCTGGTCCGAAGACTCCTGACCCCTCTTGTGACAGAAGAAAGACAAGCAGCTACCAAGATCCATCCCATGCTGAAGACAGCCTACCAACGGCTGGTCCAAGAGCGGGAGACCCCTGGAGAGGAGATAGGGAAGGTGTGGAGACTTGGAAGAGAAGGGGTAGTGTTGCAGCCCGGTGAAGTAACCTGTCTCAGGGCCACTGTGAAGCTTACTTGGGAGCAGCCTGGTCCCTTTGTCATGCTGGAGTCAGACCCAAGGGGTGAGTCCTCAGGCCTGGAGGTGATACCGGAAGTGATTCCGCTGAAGGTCCTGAAGAAGGCCCATTATAGAGTTCCAGTGAGTGTTAGGAATACTACCAAAGACCCCATGGACATCCCAGCCAGAATGTTGCTAGGCCAGGTGAGCCCGGCGGCCCCTGTTACCCTGTCAGAAGTGAAGAGGACGGGTGAAGAAGGGGATGTTTGGGAGAAGCTGACCATGGAAAACCCGAATCTGTCCAGGGCTTGGAAAGAGAGAGCCAAGGCCCAGTTGAATAGATGGGAGAAGATCTTTTCTAAGGATGAGTTTGATGTGGGGTGTGCAAGGAGTGCCACCCATCGGATCCGCCTCCAGGAAGATAAGCCCTTCCGAGAGAGGGTCAGGCGGGTCCCGCTAGCAGATCTGGAGGATCTGAGGGAACAACTTGCAGAACTCAAGAGGACTGGTGTGATACGGGAGTCCAGAAGCCCCTATGCCTCTCCCATAGTGGTGGTCCGAAAGAAGAATGGATCATTGAGGCTCTGTATAGACTACAGGACTCTCAACAGGAGAACCATACCTGACCAATACACCACTCCGAGGATAGAGGATGCCCTACAGAGCTTGTCTGGAGCCAAATGGTTCAGCGTTATGGATCTCAAGAGTGGGTACTATCAGATTCCGATGCACCCAGCAGACAAGGAGAAGACAGCTTTCATAACCCCAGTGGGGTTCTTTGAATTCGACCGGATGCCCCAAGGTCTGTCTGGAGCCCCAGCTACTTTCCAACGCCTCATGGAGAAGACAGTAGGGGACATGAACTTGATCGAAGTCCTTGTATACCTAGACGATGTCATTGTCTTTGGGAGAACCTTGGAGGAACATGAAGAGAGGCTGGAGAAAGTGTTGAGAAGACTCAGTGAGGAAGGACTTAAGCTTTCGCCTGAGAAGTGTCGGTTCTACCAGTCTTCTGTGAACTATCTGGGGCACATAGTTTCTGAAGAAGGGGTGGCCACAGACCCTGAGAAATTGGAGGCAGTTACCTCCTGGCCACAGCCCACCACAGTAACAGAACTCAGATCCTTCTTGGGCTTCTGCTCCTACTACAGGAGGTTTGTGGAGGGATTTGCCCGAATTGCTAGACCATTGAATGAGTTGCTCAAGACTGAAGGAGAGGAGGATGGATCGGGGCCCAGGAGGCCAGGAGAGTCCATCAGAGATCAGTGGAATCAGAAGTGTGAAGAGGCTTTCCAGGAATTGAAGAGGAGCCTGACCACTGCACCAGTCTTGGCCTATGCAGACCCAACCAAACCCTATGAACTGCACGTGGATGCTAGTCATGACGGTCTGGGAGGAGTACTTTACCAAGAACATGAGGGGCAATTGCGGCCTGTTGCCTATGTGAGTAGGAGCCTGACCCCCTCTGAGAAGAACTACCCCACTCACAAGCTGGAGTTCCTGGCCCTCAAGTGGGCGGTAGTAGACAAGCTCAAAGACTACCTGTATGGAGCAGAGTTCACTGTGAAGACCGACAACAACCCCCTTACCTACCTGTTCACCACGGCCAAGCTGGATGCCACTGGACACAGGTGGCTGGCCGCACTGTCTGGATTCAACTTCAGCCTTAAGTATAGACCAGGAGTGGGGAATCGAGACGCAGACGCCCTGTCCAGAAGATCTCATTCCCCGACCATTGAAATAGAAGATTGGACCCAAGTGGCACCGGACGGGGTGCAGGCCCTTTGTCAAGGAGCTGCATTCCAAGCCCGAGGATGCTCCAGAGCAGAGGAAATAGGAGTTACCACGGTGGGAGTCCCCAAACACTACTGTGGAGTAGCTCAATTGGAAGAGGACAACCTACCAAGACTGTCCAAGAAGGAATTGAGGTGTGACCAATTGGAAGACCCCATGGGGAGATTGGTCCTGGAGGCCTTGAAAAATCAGGATCCAAACATACTCATGCGTCAACCTTCAAAATAAGCTCGCCTACTGAGGAAGGAGTGGGATAGGTTGCAGTTACATCAGGGAGTGGTCTACCGAAGGGGCCCCTCTGATGACTCAGAAGATAAGTGGCAGATGTTCCTCCCAGAGAAACATCGGGAGACTGTTCTGATGGCCTTGCATGACAATCATGGCCACCTAGGGGCTGAAAGGACCTTTCAACTTGTCAGAAGTCGGTTCTATTGGCCCTGCATGAGGGCAGAGGTAGAGGAGTACTGCCACTCATGTGCGCGATGCATCCAGAGGAAGACTTTGCCTCATCAAGCTGCCCCAATGGGCCATCTACAGAGCCAAGGGCCCATGGACCTGGTGTGCATTGATTTTCTCTGCCTCGAACCCGACCTGAGTGGACTAGGAAATGTTCTGGTGATAACCGACCATTTCACCCGGTATGCCCAGGCCTTCGCCACCAAAGATCAGAAGGCCTCCACCGTGGCCAAGGTACTTATGGAGAAGTATTTTGTCCATTATGGGCTGCCACAGAGACTCCATTCAGACCAAGGGAGGGACTTCGAGAGTAAGCTGATCCGGAAGCTCTTGGATTCGTTGGGAATTAAGAAGACTCGAACTACACCTTACCATCCTCAGGGAGATGCTCAGCCGGAAAGGTTCAACCGAACCTTGCTCAACATGTTGGGGACTCTGGAAAGCGAGAAAAAGCAACATTGGAGCAAACACATAGCAGCCATAGTACATGCTTACAACTGCACCATCAGTGATGCTACAGGCTATTCCCCATATCGACTCATGTTTGGGAGAGAAGCGAGACTACCGGTGGACCTGGCTTTTGGCACCTCACTGGACCATTCCTCAGTCACCTCCCACAAAGGATATGTGGACAGGCTCAGACACAGCCTGAAAGTAGCATATGAACAAGCTCAAGCGGCCTCAGATCAAAGGGGAGCTCGGAATAAAAGAAATTACGACTTGAAGGTCCGGGTACAAGACCTACAGCCCGGGGATCGAGTACTGTTGCGCAATCTGGGAGTCCCCGGAAAGCACAAACTTGCAGACAGATGGAGATCTGAACCCTATGTCATCTGCAGGAAGTTGCCGGGCCTACCTGTCTACAAGGTGAAGCCAGAGGGAAAGGTAGGCCCACTGAAGACATGGCATCGAAACCACCTGCTCCCACTTGCGGAGGCAGTTAGAATACCTTCCGTGGGAGACTCCCCTGCACCGGCCTCTATCTTGGATACTCCTAGGCCGCACACTCGGTCACAGACCTCCCGAGCTGGAAATGGAGAAGCCTCCCAACTTAGTGGAGATGAAGAAGGAGAGCTTGATTGGCTGTGGTCTTCCCCAACTCCAGGAACTTCTATCATAGATCTTCCAGTCACCCAAGATACCACAGATGAAACACTGAACCCAGAGGCTACAGAATTCATCCCTTTCAGTCCTTCAGCAGATTACTGGGAAGATGCCCATGATAGTTGCTCCGAGGAAGAGGAGCCTGTGGCGCCAGAGCCAGAGATTCCAGGAGAGCAAAGAGCTCGAAGAGTCATTCGACCTCCTAAGAAGCTGACCTAAACCCAGATGGGGAACAGTTCGGAAGACTCTGTGGTCACTGCTAGGAGAAATGCTGAGATTCCGGATCCCTCCACTGTCCATTTGGTGGAGGGCAACCCCAGCTCACTCTCTGGCACAGTTAGGCAGGCCACCCATGATAATGTGACCTGTGGGCAAGGGAATTCAACCCCTCAGTTATGATGGGAATCCCCTATCCCAACATCGTTTTCAGAATTGTCCAATGTTGTATATAGTTGTTGCTAAAATGTATCTTTGGGGACCAAAGAGTTTAAGTGGGGGGAGTGTGTAGCGGGGTATTCCCCTATATTGGGAAGAAACTACATTACCCATAACCCCATTCTTGTGATGTTCCACCGCAGAGACTCATGGGAGGGGTTATAAAAGGAGGAGGCGAGGCCGGGCTCGGCCTCTTTGGGGACACGAGACTTCGCAGACGGATCCTCCTGTGCGGATGTGTCGGAGTGCAAGGCCTGAAGCCTGAGGCCTTGCTCTGCACCAAAGAGCCTTCCACCCTCCCCTCTGCGAGCCTGGGTGGCATCTGACTTTGTGAGCTACAGCCTTGTCGGATCGGGGGCCCGATCGTTGGAGAGATCGAGTGTGTGTGACACGACCGGTGGAGGTTTCCCGGACTGGATCCGTAGTCCGGCGGGTGAGAGGGCGTAAGCCCAGCTAAGATACTGTTGCTGTATATAGGCCTATAGACTGCCGTGGCCTACAAGTTATTTTCATACCCCTTGGATTACAAAGTTATACTCTGTTTAAAGTGCACCACCATTACAGACCTGCCGGTGAAGAAAGAAGGACTAAGTTAAATATTAGAACCAGGCCTGGTGGGGATTCTAGCGTGTTTGATTACTGCGCCATAGGGCACTTAGTTAACGGTCGCCCGTATGGCGCACCTGTAGCGTGTGTTACTATATAGTGTGTTAGAGTGGCAGGACGCTGCCCTTAGGAGTGATTATCTGGAACTGTGATTACTGTTACCCCTTTATCCATATTGAGAATTAATGAGTAAAACACTTTACCTATTACAATTCATTACTGTGTCCTTGCTTAGTTATTCTATTGCATAGGACATATCATTGATTGTTAGTACTAGCTGTGCCAGAAGGGGGTAGAGCCTAATGCCGGGGGTTGGCGGAGCTGCACTCAGGGCCCAAATCTAATTCTGCGGCCTCCTTAGTTGGAGGTATCGCTACACATGCTAGGATAGAGGTCTTGTATGGATTTTGGAGGGGATCCCACGCCAATTTTTTTTTCAATTTTGGCGTGGGGTGTCCCCTCTAAATCCATACCAGACCTAAAGGGCCTGGTATGGGTCTGAGTGGGTCACCACACCATTTTTTTCACAATTTTTTTTTTGCCAGCAATATTTTTTTTTACATTCAGCTGTCAGCGAGGAATGCGCTGACAGCTGATGACTCATGGGTTGTTAAGGATTCAGCAGCCGTTCTAATGAAGTTCACCCAGTTTGAAACATCCACTGCACATGCGTGGATCAGCAGGCTGAGACGCTGAGGCAGAGACACTGTGAACAGAAAACAGGTGAGGACATCAGGTGTCAGTGAGCCGAGGATCAGTGCTGGCCACTGGGAGAATTGGGGCTCCAGAGACACCTTCACCTACCCCCTGAACCGTGAGTCTCATAACAGCAACTGCTGGATACAGCTACTCTGACATTTACATGCAAATATCAGCCATCTAGATTTCACAAACAGTGTATCTGCAGCACGGCAGTGTTTACCTGTGCTTTCAGTAGTTGAAATGGATGGACTCTCATTCACTTGGATAGCATATTGATTTTGATCAGTGGAAGGGTAGGGACGCGCAGAAGGAAGCCAGCCGGGGATATCAGGACCTCGACCCCAAGAGTGTCTTTTGTCTGAGTTTTGATATCTAACCAGAAAGGGCCAATCGCAGGACATTCTCACCAGAGGAGAAAGAACGATCTGTGACCGAGGGGTAGATATGTGACAAAGCTGCAGGTACCTGGTACCAAAACTTCAAGAGTTTGTAGTTAGTTTTCTGTATCTTGGATTCTAAAGAGCTAGAGAGAGTGAGTTTTTTTTTTACATGTGGGTTATTTGTTCAGCTGACTACTCCAACTCAAGGTCACGCTCCCACTCCCGAATAAAGGCCGGCTTTGGCATAGTGGGGGCAGATTCCATAAGCTTATAGAGTTCAGAGATCATATGAGGTGTAGGCTCTGTTTGATATGGTATTGATCTCACCATATAGCTCACTTGAGCTTTTGACATTGAAGGGGCACTCAGTCTGAGAGTGGCAATATATTTTCACACTGTCTATGTGAGTTTGGGTCCTGCGTGTTTGTTTTTATACAACGATGTTGTTATTTTAGTGTTGGGTTGAGGTTTTCCCTTTTCCATGTGATATTTTTACAAGTTCAATAAAGTTTAGCTTTTTGTAATTTCTCATACCATCTGGGGTCGCTTTATACCTACTTTTCTTTGGGGAGCCTTCCCTAATAATTTTTGCGGCTTGGCCTGCTCCTTAGCAACTAGCTATATACAATGTGTTTACAGTGTGTTTAACCATTTGCCGACCAGCCACAGTATATATACTGTGGCAGGTCAGCTCTTCTGCAGAAGCCGACGTACACGTACGTCAGTCCGAGCATGTTAAACTGTGGGTCCCGCCCCACTCAATGTCTGCCGGCCACCTGCGATCGCGGTGAGGAGAGGCAGAACGGGGATCTGCCTATGTAAACAAGGCGGATCCCCGTTCTGTCAGGGGACAACTCTGACATCTGCTGTTCCTAGTGATCAGGAACAGCGATCTCTTTGTTGTCCCAGGCAGCCCAGCCCCCACATAGTTAGAACACACACAGGGAACACCGTTAACCCCTTGATTGCCCCCTAGTGTTAACCCCTTCCCTGTCAGTGTCATTTATATATTGATCAGTGCATTTTTTATAGCACTGATCAATGTAAAATTGTCACTGGTCCCCAAAAAGTGTCACTTGGGGTCAGATTTGTTTGCCGTAATGTCGCAGTCCCGTTAAAAATCACAGATCACCGCCATTACTATTAAAAACGTAATTTTTTTAAATAAAAGTCCACAAATCTATCCCCTATTTTGTAGACGCTATAAGTTTTGCGCAAACCAATCAATATACGCTTATTGTGATTTTTTTTTAACCAACAATATGTAGCAGAATACATATTGGCCTAAACGGATGAATACATTTTTTTTTTTTATATGTTTTTTTGGGATATGTATTATAGCAGAAAGTAAAAACGTATTATAATTTTTTTTTCAAAATTGTCTGACTTTTATGTTTATAGCGCAAAAAATAAAAACCACAGAGGTGATCAAAAACCACCAAAAGAAAGCTCTATTTGTGGTAAAAAAAGGACATCAATTTTGTTTGGGTAAAGCATCACACGTCTGCGCAATTGTCAGTTAAAATGACGCAGTGCCGTATCCCAAAAAATGGCCTGGTCAACCTTCCGGGCTGAAGTGTTTAAAAAATGCAAAACACAAAATGCATGAAAACTCCATGCAAAAACACGGGTTTAAAAACGCACCACAAAACGTGCCTATAAAACACATTAAGCGCAGCTCGTATAGATGTGTACCCAGAATTAATGTCTTCTGTGGACACAGTCAAACACATTCACCGCCACCTGTGAACAATGTTTAACATAACTAAACTGCAAGAAATACTTGGCAACCGTCTATGTGCTTCGTGTAACAAATTACAATATAATACAAATGAACAATATTCCACTTGCTGGAGGCACCTAAAACAGAGAATGGACCCTCTCTGGGCCGATCCGATATGGGGTGCAGGGGGTGCAATGCACCGAGGCGCCAGAGGGGAGGGGGCGCCAAAGTTTCAGGAGCATCGTTGGTCCCGAGTGTGTTGCCAACTAGTCTGGCGCCGGTGTTTTGTCCTAGACGAGTCACGAGCGCATGTCAGCGAGGGCACCGTGACCTCCTCGTTCATTGCCCCCTACCTCCGCCGCCCACTGACCCGCCCGCCGGCAGCAGTGTCCACACCCCCCGCCCAGCACCCGCTGTATCCATACTAAGGAGGGAAGAGGAGGTAAGTTAGGTCCGTTCCACCTCCTCCCCATGTCCCCCCTGTGCCCACCCACAACCCCTTGTGCGGCCAATCTGTGCCTGGAAAGGGGTGTGGGCGGGAGATTTCAAAGCAGCAAGATGCCAGTGACACCACGCTGCGCTGCGCTGGACACCGTCTCCTTCAGCCAGAGGCGGCTGTCAACACAGAGAGAGAGAGAGCCGCACCTGGGAATGATTAAACCATGCTGGCGTTACCGCTGCACTGCTCTCCTATCACCGAGATCTGTCAGTGTCCACTGACATGGAGGTGGCTCAGGAAGACATACTCCGCTGCTCCGCATGTTTCCCCCGCCCGCAGCCTTAGCCTTCACACATGGATGAGCAGGGAGTCGGGGACCGAGAGCACTACTACAGGACATGAGTGAGTAACTTCAGCAGAACAACTGGAGCTTCCTTTTACTTCAGATTCTGCACTGTACACTATGCAGCCTGGGACATTGATCCATCTTTCACTCCTCCTCTTCCCCCCCCTCCTCCTCCTCTTCCCCCCCCCTCCTCCTCCTCTTCCCCCCCTCCTCCTCCCCCCTCCTCCTCCCCCCCTCCTCCTCTCCCACCCATCCTCCTC
This sequence comes from Rana muscosa, assembly GCA_029206835.1. Classification (NCBI taxonomy): domain Eukaryota; kingdom Metazoa; phylum Chordata; class Amphibia; order Anura; family Ranidae; genus Rana; species Rana muscosa. The sequence continues at coordinate 927,241,049 of CM055116.1, read as the reverse complement.
CCCCCTCCTCCTCCTCCTCTCTCCCCCCTCCTCCTCCTCTCTCCCCCTCCCCCTCCTCCTCCCCCTCCTCCTCCCTCTCCCCCCTCCCTCCTCCTCTCTCCCCCCTCCTCCTCCTCCTCTCTCCCCCCTCCCCCCTCCTCCTCTCCCACCCCCCTCCTCCTCCTCCTCTCCCCCCCTCCTCCTCCTCCTCTTCCCCCCTCCTCCTCCTCCTCTTCCCCCCTCCTCCTCTCCCCCCCTCCTCCTCTCCTCCTCCTCCTCCTCTCCCCCCTCCTCCTCCTCCTCTTCCCCCCTCCTCCTCCTCCTCTCCTCCCCTCCTCCTCCTCTCCTCCTCTCCCCCCTCCTCCTCCTCCTCTCCCCCCTCCTCCTCTTCTCCCTCCTCTCCCCTCCTCCTCCTCCTCCTCCTCCCTCTCTTCTCTTCTCCCCCTCTCCCTCTCTTCTCTTCTCCCCCTCTCCCTCTCTTCTCTTCTCCCCCTCTCCCTCTCTTCTCCCCCTCTCTTCTCTTCCCTTCCTCCCCCTCTCTTCTCTTCCTCCCCCTCTCTTCTCTTCCTCCCCCTCTCTTATCTTCCTCCCCCTCTCTTCTCTTCTCTTCCTCCCCCTCTCTTCTCTTCTCTTCCTCCTCCTCTCTTCTCTTCTCTTCCTCCCCCTCTCTTCTCTTCTCTTCCTCTTCCTCTCCCTCTCTTCTCTTCCTCTCTTCTCTTCCTCTCCCTCTCTTCTCTTCCTCTCCCTCTCTTCTCTTCCTCTCCCTCTCTTCTCTTCTCTTCCTCTCCCTCTCTTCTTTTCTCTTCTCTTCCTCTCCCTCTCTTCTCTTCTCTTCTCTTCCTCTCCCTCTTATCTCTTCCTCTCCCTCTTATCTCTTCCTCTCCCTCTCCTTCTCTTCTCTTCTCTTCTCTTCTCCCCTTCTCCCTCTTATCTCTTCCTCTCCCTCTCTTCTCTTCCTCTCCCTCTCTTCTCTTCTCTTCCTCTTCCTCTCCCTCTCTTCTCTTCTCTTCTCTTCTCCCCATCTCCTTCTCTTCTCTTCTCCTCCCCTCCCTCTCTTCTCTTCTCCTCCTCTCCCTCTCTTCTCTTCTCCTCCTCTCCCTCTCTTCTCTTCTCTTCTCCTCTCCTCCTCCCCCTCTCTTCTCTTCTCTTCTCCTCCTCCCCCTCCTCCTCCTCCTCTCTCCCCCTCCTCCTCCTCCTCCAATGGGCACAGTGACACTGATTAATGGGCACAGTGGCTGCATTTTTATGGGCACACTGACGCTTTCGGAGGGGCACAGTGATGCTGATTAATAGGCACAGTGGCTGCTTCATGATGGGCACAGTGAGGCTTCTTTATGATGGGCACAGTGATGCTAATTAATGGGCACAGTGAGGCTGCGTTTTGATGGGCACAGTGAAGCTGCGTTTTGATGGGCACTGATGAGTCTGCATTTGGTGGGCACTGATGAGTCTGCATTTGGTGGGCACTGATGAGTCTGCATTTGGTGGGAACTGATGAGTCTGCATTTGGTGGGCAATGGTAGGCTGCATTTTGTGGGCACTAGTAGGCTGTATTTTGTGGGCACTAGTAGGCTGCATTTTGTGGGCACTAGTAGGCTGCATTTTGTGGGCACTAGTAGGCTGCATTTTGTAGGCACTAATAAGGCTGCATTTGGTGGGCACTGGTAGGCTGCATTTGGTGGGCACTAGTAGGCTACAGTTGGTGAGCAATGGTAGGCTGCAATTGGTGGGTCTGATGAGCTGCATTTGATGGGCACTGGTGAGGCTGCATTGATCTCTTTTACCATGTCTGCAGTCTCTGACAATCTCCTGTAGTATGTCTGCAGTCTCTGACAATCTCCTGTAGTATGTCTGCAGTCTCTGACCATCTCCTGTAGTATGTCTGCAGTCTCTGACCATCTCCTGTAGTATGTCTGGGGGCTCTTTCTAAACAAACTCTCTAACAGAGGCCCTCTCTGTGTCCATTAGAGAGACCCCCCTGCAGGTCCAATTAGAGTACTCTGCTTCTCTTCCTGTATTTTGTTTATTGTTAAGAGATCGTGGGAGGATCCCAGGGTAACAATGACTCCTTAGGGGAGCATCTCTGTGTTTTGAGTCCTTGCCATAGAAACATTTGTAAAGGGGGAGGAGTTAGTAAGGTGACCACGCCCTTATAGGGGCGCCAGAAATATTTCTGCACCCAGGCGCATGTGACCCTAGGATCGGCCCTGGACCCTCTGATATTTTTTGCATATTTACTAGGTTTGTTGTAGAGAGTGTTAATGTCTATGGTTTCTCTGGTTTGGTTTGCTGTCAGTTTGCAGTGAATACAGAAGTTCCACGGAAGTTGTAGCCATATCTCTCACAGCATTGACCACAGACCGGCCACACATCTGCAAATACTTGCCACTAATGTATTGTTTCTACTCTCTTATGGTGGCCGTACATGCTTCGATAAGTGATCAATTTATTTTCTGATTGATCTCCTCCGATTGGAATAACTGATTTATAGCCGATAACCTATTTGATCGATATATCAGACACACGGGGAAGTGGATTTTGAGCAATAGCTAGGATACAATCATAACTTATGATCATAAATTATTGATCACTTCTCTGTTTTCACCATGTAATTTTATAATCTGATCGATTAAAATATGATTCTTTTATTAAACACAGCATCTCAATGTTGCTAAATGATGCAAAACAATCGATAATATACCACCCTGGCCGATCGACTCACTTGGATCACATCCAGTCGATATTACACCTAAATTGCTCAGAATCGAAGTTTTGGCTATTTGATTGTTTACAGATTCCATTGTTTTGATCGAAAGGATAAAAAAATGGAAGTATGTATGACCACCATAAGTCACGGAACTCAGGCAGAATTTATATAAGTATGCAGTAACTACTATGTCAATGTCTGGCTTAGCAAACATAATGCTCTATTTTAAGTTATATTTTATTTAGTGTGTAAGAATTCAGCCTTGTAAATACAGACCAAAGAAAAAAAACATGGATTTATTACACTCAGAACCATTGCTTTAATCCTTCAAATCTCTGAACAGCTCAAGTATGATTTACATAATCATTGTTTGTTGTTTCCTGTGTGAACTAGAAAGGTTGAAGGTTTCTTATAGCAACATATGAAGCATAATGAAAGCTCGGGCCGAAATAAGAAAAAGTCATAATACCGAAGACAAGGACAAATGTGTCATCCCTGGTTCTGAGATAATAAAAGCTGTTGTGGAAGGAAAGCAATATATGGGTATCAGCGCGTTACCATGGATTACCCAATTATATGCCACTGGAGACCATCTGACTAGTGTTTCCATAGTGATGCATGCAAAGCTATTTCAATTAGTAAACAGCATTGAAAATAAGCTTATTTTTATGAAGCAGTGCTATAATATCAATGTCACCGTCAGAGGTATACTCTTACCAAAGGCAGAAGCTTTTCATGATGGTTAAGTTATGAGAACTGGTCAGTGATGACTAAGAGAAGGGTCAGTTTATAACAGAGGTATTTTAAAGAGGAAGTAAACCCTTTACTTCCTCTTTACTCCCCTGCAAAGTAAGATCAGTATAGGCTAGTATGCATTACATACTAGCCCATTATGCTGCAATTAACTGCAAACGAAGCCCGCAATGTCTCCGAGGTCCCCGCTGGTTGGCGCGTCCATCTTCACCCCTCTTCCTTCCGGGGCTGTGGACTCTGGCTCTGTGACTGGCCGGAGTCATGTGACATCACTCCTGCGCGTCCGATGGTCACGGCACGGGCGCTATAGAAATGGCACTATCGCGCCCTTTCTTTAGTGTGCATGCGTCGATGACGTCAGCGCTAGTGTATATGGTAAATATCTCCTAAACTGTGCAGGTTTTGGAGATACTTCCAGTACCTATGGGGAAAGCCTTATTATAGGCTTACCTGTAGGGAAAAGTGGTGTGTAAGGGTTTACAACCACTTTAAGTAATATAGACTTTTGGGTGGCCCCTAGTTACTGGCCCTATAGACACGCTGGGGTGGATTTACTAAAGGCAAAAAGACTGTGCACTCTGCAAGTACAGTTGGTAAATGAGGTAAAACTTCACTTTGCAAAGAATACCCAATCACATGTGTAGCGGGGTGTTCAATTTAGGGGAGTGTCTGAGTGGTAGTTAGGCTCAGACGCACTATTGTTAGGGTTAATGAACCATTTCTGTGCCATGGGAGGTAGTATTGGTTCCCTGGAGCCTACAGGTGGCGCTGTCGCCATAGGTCCGGGTTGAACCACAATACAAGGTTGTGTCTTTTGTTGTCCCCTCTCGGCAGCAGTACGGCGGGGCAGAGAACCTGCTGTGCCTGTCGGGAGAGGGCATAAAAAGGGGCGGCCATCTTCCATAGGTGTCGTCCGCGCCCAGGCACCTTCAGCCTGGGTGTGGGTCATCTCCGGGTGCCCTAGGCCCGAAGGCCTGGTTCCTGTTCCATCCCAGACACCTTCAGTCTGGGGTGATGTACTATTTTGGAGGCCCGGAGCCCAGCACCTTCGGTTGGGTTCCGCCGGGGATCGAGGACTTCCAGGGTGCCGCCTTGCGAGGGGACCTGGATCTAGGACGGGGAGGCCAGGGGGGTTACCTGTACCGAAGACCCAGCGCAGAGTCGTGGTGATGGTGGGGACCTCTGGTAACTCTCCGGAGGGATGTCTTCTCCTTTACATGGGCCAAATACTACTTAAGAAGGAAGTTCACGTTCAAGGTCAGTGGCAGTGGCCTCATAGGGCCGTGCCCTATTCACCTAGTCACTGGCAGTGACTTTATTCACCCGGTCAGTGGCAGAGACCAACCTCACGGTCTGTGGCAGAGATCGTGCGCCAAAACTGTTTGAGAAACCTAAACAGTCAAAGAGTCTGATTCAAGTTTGTGCCTGGACCTCCTCCCACCTAAGCTGTCCTGTGTCTTGTTCCAACCTGTCTGCTGTCAAAGAGGCATATTTATTATCCGTGTGAAATAAATATAGAAGTTGGACTTTCAGTTGGTGTGGACATTTACATTACTGGGGAAAACATAAGGACTTGCCTCTACCTAAGGTAGAGGTGGGAATCATCCTCGGGAGGATTCAACTCCAGCCGCAGGCAGGCCCGAAAACTAACACCGCTCAACCTCCTTACTCAGGAGGGTACGGGCTTGTGGTGCAGTGTGCCTCTCCCCTCCCTGCAAGGAGCCGAAACTAAAAGGCAGGCAGGGGGAGAGGTGAGGGCGCTACACATGCAAGGAAAAAAAAAACATTTTTGCTTGCACATGATTGGATGATAGAAGTTAGCAGAACTTCCCCTCATTTACTAAGCTCTGAAGAAATTGCACTTGCAAAGTGCACAATCTTTTAGTAAACCAACCCTAGTGTTTTGGTTCTGGTCAGGCACCCTGTAGCTCTCATCTTCTTCATGTCATGCCTGTTACACTTTTTACGAGAAACAGAGAACGCAGCCTAACCTTACTCTTTTTTTTTTATATCAACATAAACTACAAACTGTGACGAGTCTTGTAAATTGTGCAAATATGACAGAAAGAAGGACTTTATTTTCAGTGGTGGGACTAGCAATAATAAAACTGTGTAAAATGCAGTTCATTTAATTTCTGACCTATGCTTGTTTTTTTGTTTTTGCACCCAGTCCATGTTATCTATCCTGTACTCTGACATCATGCCTCAATCCAAAAGGTTGTATCAAGAAGTTTTGTATTAGATTATTGTCTGGCCGTATACATTGTCATGTTTTACAATTACTTGATTTAAAGCGGCAGATAAACAACTAATTACAACTAATTACAAAGCTCAAATATGTACAGTATATGTGGACTGTTTTGCCTTCCAATGATTTTGGAATTCTATTTAGCTACGTTGTGAACCTATCAATACTGCCAGTCACCAGAGCCAGATTCATGATTGCTCTGTAGACTAGACCAAAATAAAGCAATATTGCCCACCCATGATTGTGATTGGACAATAAAGGAACAGAAGCAGCACTGATGGAGTCATCTTTGCACTCTCCTTACCTGTATCTATTTTCAGTAACTGACAGTCCAGTAGATTCCTAAATGCCTCAAAGTGCTGATCCTTACTCTGCTATACAGAAGATTGCTGGAGGCCCATATCAAGACAAATTAGGATTAATATGCTAGTTCTATTTGAAAAAACGAATAGAAAGTAGATGTAAGCTATAACTTGATGATATTTTGCCCTGTGTATCATAAACAATTCCCTTGTATTTTCCATGAAATACTATTTTCTCTGTTTATCCTATTCTGCATCTCGGTTCTGCCTGTAGTGCTTCCTAGGAGCGGGTCATTGCCAAATCTACCATCCAGTGGAATATACTTCAGACTACTACTGCAAAATTGCAACACAAGGCCAGGTATTTAATCCAGTTAATGGCCCAGACACATCGTTAAGCTTTTTAGGGAACCCACCAACTTTATTACAGTCTCAATTTCCCTGCACATCTTTGCCCTTAGCTAAACATGTATACTCACCTATATGGCTGAAGAATCGGTCTGACGATGCAGCTGTCCTCTGCCGGCTTTAATGCCGCGTACACACGACCGTTGTTAATGTCATTGAATAAAACTGCATTTTTCTCGTTGTGATTCTTCTCAAGCCTGCCTTGCCTACACACTATCGTTGAAAAAAATGCTTGAGTAAAGCGCGGTGACGTACAACACATACAACGGCACTATAAAGGGGAAGCTTAATTCGGATGGCGCCACCCTTCATGTTAGTAAAGTTTGCTGAGAGACGATTCGCGCTTTTCAGCCTCGTGCTCTTCAGTCCGTTACAGCGCGACGAATGTGCTATCTCCATTCCGAACGCTAGTTTTACCAGAACGAACGCTCCCGTCTCATACTTGATTCTGAGCATGCGCATTTTTTTTCACGTCGTTAAAGCCTACACACGGCCATTTTTCATGACGAGAAAAACGTTGAGGTGAAAAATGACGAGAAAAATTAGAGCATGTTCCAATTTTTTCATGGCCATTTTTCACGTCTTGCCCTTGCCATTAGACAATCAACCAAAATAGTCGGGTTTTTTTTTGGGCAGGAAGAGAGGATAAAGTGGCCCTTTATGCAGATGATGCTCTTATTTTCCTGGGGGATATCTCAAACTCATTATCGGAACTTATGAGCCTTATCTCCATATTTGGGTTATTTTCAGGCTTCCAGATTAACTGGGATAAATCCATACTATTACCATTAGATGAGTTAAAAACCCCATTATTAAACCAAGCCTCTAAAATTCAAATTAAGGACACAGTGAAATATTTGGGGATAGAGATTTCTCGGGATGTAAAAGACTATATTAATTTGAATTTGAAACCATTATTAGCAAAATTCAAAAACAAATGTCGAAGTTGGTGTAAGTTACCTCTGACGGTGATAGGAAGAGCAAATTTTATATCTTATAGGAAATTGGAGGGGTTTGAGTTTTGAAGGCAGAAGGGACTAAGATATATGCCACAGCTATTTGAGGAAGATGTGATGAAAACCTTTAGTGAATTAAGCAAAGAATATAATATTCCAAATCAAAGATTTTTTCAATTCCTTCAGCTTAGGCATGCGTTAAAAACACAGGGTCGTATACAGGAATTGAAGTTTAATAAATCAGTGGTGATAGCCTTGTTGGATAAGACAGGGCAAAAAAAAAAAAAGGGCCTGATATCACAATTATATGATATATTATTTGATAAATGTAAAAAAACTGTGGATATACCAGCAAAATTAGCCTGGTCAGGGGATATTGGGCCAATTTCAGATGAACAGTGGGCACAGGCACTATCAGTAATACCTCAGGCCTCTCTATCTCCAACACAAAATTTAACACAACTATTTATCCTACATAGGGCACATTACACACCAGAGAAATTATTTAAATGGAAATGTAGAGATACAGACCAATCTCCTAGATGTAAAGGGAGAGTAGCCAATCTAATACACATGTTATGGAGATGCCCTAAACTTCATCGCTATTGGTCTGGGGTGGTATCTATGATTAATTAGTGTATTTGAGAGTGGGGTGCTCATGGAGCCTGGGGGTTGCCTTCTGGGTATACTGGATGAATCAAGAATCCCAGAGGATTATACCGTTTCGATAAATAGAAGTCTATTCCAGGCTCATAAGCTTATTGCACAAAAGTGGTTATCACCATACCCTCCCACTGTAGCAGAGTGGAAAATACAAGTAAGGGAAACTGTAATTAAAGAAAAGTATACTTTCTTACGCAGATTTTGCCCAGGGAAATTTGAAAAAATATGGAGAAGGTGGTGTGATATCTTGGAGGTAAGAGGGGAGGAGGGATGGGTGAGTAGAGATGGGAGAGGGGGGAGACCATAGGGGCTAGGGGTAAGGGTAATTCAATCAGTTTTTTTTGTTATTTATTTATTTTATTTTATTTTTCCTTTCAATGCGGGCTTGGGTTGTATGTTGTATTTGGTGTTTTTGTTGTTTGTATGTAAAAAATAATAATAAAAAGATGATTTGATTAAAAAAAAAAAAATGCTATGAAGCCCACACACGATCATTTTTAATGACCATTTTAAAAAATTGCATTTTTCTCGTCATTAAAAACGGTCGTGTGTACGCGGCATCAGACAAAGAAATGTGCAATTACATGACCGCTGATTGCTCAGTTCTCGGTCTGCTCTGAGCAGAGAGCAGTGACTGTCAGTCACTGCTCTCTGCTCTGCCCCTCCTGCACTCACTGGACTGTGGAGGGGGTCAGCTGGAATAGGCTCTCAGTGACATGTTGAGAGGCTGGGTCAGCTGCTGGTCCGGTAGCTGGGGGCTTTAGCCAACTGTCAGCTGATTCTGGATCACAGGAGTGCAAAAGTAAATGCATTCCTGTGACCCAGAAAAGAGGTATGACCATGCCCATACTTCTCTTTTAACTACACTCATTTCATGTCCTTTCACTTCTCAGCGCAGGCCAGATCCCTAAGTTCACCCTGTACCATATAGGAGGATCTCCTAGCAGTAGCCCAAGCAATCCACTGAGTTTGTCCATGGAACTTATCTAAACTACCAGGGCTGCCATCTTCATACCACTAGCCACTCCTGACCTGAGTCTGATGCAACATATACTTTTTACATTTCCAAGGCATGGGCCACTGGAATTACAGGGCTCAGTCTGGTTCTTGCTGTAGCTTTGCTTTACTGGTACATCAGGCATTAAACATTCTATAAACATGGCTTTTATGTCAATAGTTTTTATTGAATTTTAAAGGCAAATACAAGGAAGACCATCTGCGGCGGATACAAAGGAGACAATGGGAGTATCAGAAATAACTAATATAAAGCAACTAACATAGTTAGAGCCCATTCACACAGGGGCAACACGACTTCCAGCGCGATTTTATGAGGCAACTCAGACACTACCTGAGTATGAATCACAGCGAGACCTGGAGCTATTTACAAGGCAACTCCAAGTTGCCTGCAGGACAAGAGACATTCCAGTGGCCAATCAAACAAGAATCAGCTCTGTGGGAGGGAGGGGGGAGGGAGAGTTTTGCAGGAGAAATGTATGTTATCTTCCTGGAGAGTCGCTCCTATTAAGACAGGGAGAGGCGACTCCCATTGAAATGAATGGTTACAGGTCGCCTAGGAGTCGGATTGAAGTAGTACAGGGACCTTTTTTGAAGTCGGAGCGACTGCAGTAGTGTGCATAAGGACGGCTCCATTAACTTACATTGATTTCTTCAGCCAGCGTGACCTGAGGCGACTAGGGGCGACCTGGGGCGATTTGGAGTCGGATCCAAAGACGCCCCTGTGTGAATGGGCTCTTAGGTAATGACAAGAGTTAGATTGACATAGGAAAACAAACAAAACATTAAGACACAGGTACAACAATCATTATCCATTAATCCAAGTAGACCAAGGTTACCAAACTCTATTAAAGGCAGTTGCATTCCCTCTCTCCAGAGATCTTAACCACTTCAACCCGGACCATTTTGCTGGCCACGGACCAGGCCACTTTTTGCGATTCGGCACTGCGTTGCTTTAACTGACAATTACGCGGTCGTGCAACGTGGCTCCCAAACAAAATTGACATCCTTTTTTCCCCACAAATAGAGCTTTCTTTTGGTGGTATTTGATAATCTCTGCGGTTTAAATTTTTTGCGCCATAAACAAAAATAGAGCGACAATTTTGAAAAAAATTCAATATTTTTTACTTTTTGCTACAATAAATATCCCCAAAAAATATATAAAAAAACATTTTTTTTCCTCAGTTTAGGTCGATACGTATTCTACATATTTATGGTAAAAAAATCGCAATAAGCGTTTATTGATTGGTTTGCGCAAAAGTTATAGCGTCTACAAAATAGGGGATAGTTTTGTGGAATTTTTAATAATATTTTTTTTTTACTAATAATGGCGGCGATCAGTGATTTTTATTGTGACTGCGACATTATGGCGGACACATCGGACACCTTTGACACATTTTTGGGACCATTGTCATTTTTACAGCGATCAGTGCTATAAAAATGCACTGATTACTGTGAAAATGACACTGGCAGTGAAGGGGTTAACCACTATGTGGCGCTGAAGGGGTTAAGTCAGTACTAGGGAGTGATTCTTACTGTTAGGGGGCGTGGCTACACGTGACACCTCACTGGTGACCGTTCCCGATCACGGGGAACAGTCATCAGTGACAGTGTCACTAGGCAGAATAGGGGAATGCCTTGTTTACAAAGGCATCCCCCTGTTCTGCCGTTGCCGACCGCAATTGCGGGCTGCCCGGGAACGACCTGCGAGCACACTCGCGAGGCACGCTGCTGCCGCGCGCACCCACTGGGCGGAAAATTTAAAGGGACGTACAGGTACGCCCATTTTGCCTGCCCGTGCCATGTTGTCGACGTATATCGTCGTGCGGCGGTCCTTAAGCAGTTAATGTTCCTGTGTCCATTGTGCGCAACATTGTCAAGAAGTTTACATCCCATGGCACTGTAGCTAATCTCCCTGGACGTGGAAAAAAGAGAAAAAAGGGGGTTATTTACGAAAGGCAAATCCACTTTGCACTACAAGTGCACTGCAAGTGCACTTGTAAGTGCACTGAAAGTGCAATTGGAAGTTCAGTCGCTGTAGATCTAAGGGGGGCATGCTAGGAAAATAAAAAAAACAGCATTTTAGCTTGCACATGATTGGATGATAAAATCAGCAGAGCTTCCCCTCATTTCAGAGCTTTCCCTCAAATCTACAGCGATCTACAGCGACTGCACTTACAAGCGCACTTTTAAATGCACTTGCAGTGCACTTGTAGTGCAGAGTGGATTTCCCTTTATTAAATCAACCCCAAAGTGTTTAAAGATTGCAATAAAGGATTGTTTGAATGGTGGATTAAGAAGTTCAATCAACTTCCAGACAAATTCAAGCCCTTCAGGCACAGGGTACATCTGTGTCAGCTCACACTACTATACATCACCATCTGAATGAAAAGGGATGCTATAAAAAAGACAGATTGGAGTTTTCCAAAACTTATCTGAGGAAGCCAAAATCCTTTTGGGAGAATGTGCTGTGGACAGACGAAACAAAAAACAGCTTTTTGGTAAAGCCCATCATTCTACTGTTTTCAGAAAAAGAAATGATGCTTTTAAAGAAAATAATACAGCCCCATACAGTCCAACATGGTGGAGGTTAACTGATGTTTTGGGGTTGTTTTGCTGCTTCAGGCACTAGGTGTCTTGACCGTGTGCATGGCATTATGAATTCTGAAGACTACCAAAGAATTCTCAGGTGCAATGTAGGGCGCAGTGTCAATAAGTTGGGTCTCCATCAGAGGTCATGGGTCTTACAGCAGGACAATGACCCAAAGCACACATCAAAAAGCATTCAGAAGTGGTTTAACCCCCTTGGCGGTATTCCCGAGTCGGGCTCGGGGTGAGTTTTTAATGCTAAGAGCGGTAACCCCGAGCCAGACTCGGGCTGCATCGCAGTATCCAGGGGAAGATACTTACCTTGTTCCCTGGATCCTGCAATGTCTACCTGCAGTGTGTGCGAGCCGCCGTGTCTCGCTCGATTCACACTGCTGGGTGCCGAGCTCCGTTCCCTGCGCACGGGGGTGGAGTTCGGCGCCAAATTCAAAAAGTGAAAAACACAATACACATACAGTATACTGTAATCTTACTGATTACAGTACCGTATCAAATAATTACACACCCCCTTTGTCCCTAGTGGTCTGTCCAGTGTCCTGCATGCAGTTTTATATTATAAAAACTGTTCTTTCTGCCTGGAAACTGGAGATTGTCCATAGCAACCAAAAAGTGTCCCTTTATGTCAAAAGTGGTTTTAGACCAGCTAAAAAACTGCGATAATAAATTAGAATCACTCGCAGAATTGAGCGATAGCGATTTGTGGGGAAATTCGTCATCAAACACTAAATCTAATGACAGCGACAATTCTGCAACTGAGCAAATTTCAGTGTTTTTGATTTGATTACATTATTGAATAATTTTTATTATAATTACATTACTATTTGTTTTTTTTTTATCATCAAAGTTTATTGAAGAGAAAAAAATAGTATCACATGCATACAGATATGGAAATAACAATTGAAACTTACAAGTTTGGTATGAAAAGAAGTACCAACATACATTGAATACGTGAGCAATCAACATAAAGGTAGATGCTTCTATTAGACATAAACCAGAGGCATCAACTCAGGCCTCGTGAAATCAAAGGTGAGCATCTCCTGCTATCATTGGGTATTTCCATATATAACCTTTCAGGAGAAAAATAACATAGCTAAAGAAGAAATTAGATGGAAAAGGAAGAAAGAAAAGGAGAGAGTCAGCGAGTGGATATTAGGGGTGTAACCCCAAGCTAGGCGGCCGGCGATTCTAGAGGGTCTTCTAATGATGTGACAATCAAACAATTATGCCCAGCTCTCGTAGTGTGGGTTAAGTGGGTTAAGTGGGCATTTAGTTGCAGTCAGTTACCAGAGAGGCCAGGTGTTCAAATGTGTTGTGGGGGTGAGACCTCAGATGAGAAGTGAGCGTTCTAGTTAATCCCCCGGGGGGGGGGGTTACCAATCAAGGCGTCATAGCCCGGGGAGAATTTAAAAGCAAACCAAGGAGACCATGTTTCATGAAATTGTTCAACATTTTCGTTCGATTGAGCAGCGGTATCCTCCATCTCACAGATTTCAGACACCTTGTGTAACCACTGAGAAATGGAAGGGACCCATGTCGATTTCCAGTACAGCGGGATGAGAGACTTGGCCGCATTTAGCAAATGCCTGGAGAGGGATTTTTTGTATCTCTTAATGGAGAAGTGCGAAATATGCAGTAAGCAGCACGCTGCGTCAAGTGAAAGTTCGGTCTCCGTGATCTGCTTAATAATCTCCTTCACCCCCGACCAGTAAGCCTTTATCATATCACAATGCCACCATATATGCAGTAAGGAACCTGTAGCATTGTGACATCTCCAGCATTTGTCAGAGGACTGGGGGTACCATTTATGTATTTTCTCCGGAGTGGCATACCATTGGGTCAAGATCTTGTATGATGTCTCCTGCATTCTCGTGCTGAGCGAGCATTTGTGAGACATGATGCTCGCTCTGGATCACTGGGCATCTGTAATTGCTACGCCTAAGCTTTCGGACCATCTCTCTCTGCGTCTGTCCCATTCAGGCCCCCCCAAACCCTGTAGCCAAGCATAGGCGGTAGATGTCGATCTGGGCATCTGTTCCCCTCGTAGGCACACCGACTCCAACTCGGTGAGAGCCCTATTGAAATGACTCTTACGTATCTTATTATTGGCAAAGCTTCGTATCTGTAAGTATGACCACAAAGGTAGAAGGGGCATATTGTTGTCCTCTCTGAGACGGGTCAGGTCTTTCATTGTCTCACCAACAAAACAGTGTTGGGCCAGAAGCGGCTTCATGCTGTCCTTGTTTATCATATATGGGTTCCCTACTCCTGGTGGGAAGGCTGGGTTGTTTGCAAGTGGTGTGAGAGGGCTAAGGGGCGAGGAGAACTGCGGATGTTGAGTTAATTGGTGAAAGATTTTGAGCGTAGTGCCAATCAGTGAGTGGGAGGTCATGATCTGTGGATAGTTGGCTTTTGGTATCCATGGTGAGAACTGTAAGGGGATGGGGCTGAAGCTGGATTCGATCCCGACCCAGTCCTTACTGCCTGAGTGGCAGTGCCAGTCCACGAGTCTGGCAACATGTGAAGCCTGGTAGTATTTTTTGTAGTCTGGAATTCCCAAACCCCCAACCCGTTTGTTTCGGGTTAAGAGAGAGGCTTTAATACGAGGCGGTTTGTGTGCCCAGATAAATCTCATCTGCATGGAATGGAGGGAAGCAAAAAAACTTTGGGGGATCCTAACTGGTAGAGTGCGAATTGAATATAGAACTTTCGGAAGGACCGCCATCTTGCAGATGGCTGCCCTTCCGAACCAGGAGAAATGTCCCACATGCCACTTACGGAGATCATCCTCCACGCTTTTAAGAAGAGGGATAAAATTGTGATTGAAAATTGATGAAAGATTAGGTGTGAGCCACACTCCCAGATATTTAATGGCGGACGAGACCCAAGTAAATGAGTTATTAGTTTGAGCGGCTCTCAGCTCAGGTTCTGGCAATGTGATATTTAGTGCCTCAGATTTGGAGTAATTTATTTTGAGGTTGGAAATTCGGCCGTACGTTGAGAACTCCTTAAGTAGAGATGGTATAGAGATGTGTGGACTCGACAGGAAAAAAAGGAGGTCGTCCGCATAAGCGGCTACTTTGAACTCCCTGTTTCCCAACCGAAATCCCTTAATAGACTGGTTGGCTATGATTCTTCTAACAAACGGTTCAAACGAAATTATAAAGAGCAGGGGCGACAAAGGGCAGCCCTGCCTGGTTCCATTTTTGATATTTACCACGTCTGAAAGGGTGCCGTTTATTTTAAGTTTTGCTGATGGATTCGTGTAAAGCGACGATATCCACGCCCTCATGTGCGGGCCCAGCCCTATATGTCCACAGGTCTCTAGCATGTAGTCCCACGCTACTCGATCGAAGGCCTTCTCCGCGTCTGTTGATAGGAGAAAGCCCTCTATCTTTCGCTCGTGGGCCGCGTGGATGAGGTTGAGAGATTTAGTAACATTATCCCTAGCCTCCCTACCCGGCATGAAGCCAGCCTGACTAGGTCCTATCAAGTGTGGGAGTAGAGGTCTCAGCCTGTTGGCAACAATCTTTGCCATCAGTTTGATGTCTATGTTTAGCAAAGATATCGGCCTATAGCTCGTGCAATGTATTGGATCTTTGCCCGGCTTAGGCAGGACGGTGATATGTGCTGCAAGGAAATCAGACGGTATAACTCTTGGGTCAGAGAGAGTGTTCAGGGCATCTCGCAGCGGGGTTGTGAGAATGTCCATGAATGTCTGGTAGTATATAGCACTAAACCCGTCCGGGCCGGGGCTTTTGCCCGTTTTAAGTTCTTTAATGGCGAGTCTAAGTTCAGAGGCATCTATAGGGCTCTCGAGATGAGCTGCGTCATCTGTAGTAAGTGTGGGTAAAGAGGATTCCTTAAGATATTCCCGAATACCCTGTATTCTAGAATTAGTGGCATTCGTAGGGCCGTGTTGTGTCGGGAGATTATATACGTTGGTATTAGGCTTGTGCAATTCGTTTCGTAACGAATCGAAATTCGTCCGAATTTAGCAACTTTCGGACATTCGGAAGCATTCGAATTTCCGAACAAAGCAATTACGAATAAAACCGAATCCGAAATAAATTATACCGCAAAATAGCGAATGCCCGAATGTCTTCGGCATAATTCGTTATGAAAAAAGTTACGAATGTACGAATCCATTCGAAGCACAATAACACTCACTCTGCTCTCTGCTTCTCCCTCACCATGCTGAACTCCCTCTCAAAATGGTGTACAGGGGGCGGAGGCTATAGCCGCATGAAAAAACGAAAGTAAAATACGAGATTTCGAATCCATTCGAAGCACAATAACACTCACTCTGCTCTGCTCTCTGCTTCTCCCTCACCGTGCTGAACCCTCTCAAAATGGTGTACAGGGGCGGAGCCTATAGCCGCATGTAAAAAACGAAAGTAAAATACGAGATTTCGAATCGTTACAAATAACCGCTATGTATTTAGAAAAGTACAAATCCATTCGAAGCACATTAGGCATAATAGGCAGCGTCGTTGTGAGAGAGACACGGAAAATTACGAATCAACGAACCCAAAAAAAGTTACGAAAGTAGGAGTTGTGTCCAGAATCAACGAAAAACAACGTACTCTACCGAAAGTATGAATTATAAAGCAACAAAAAATTCAACGAAAAATGTCGCTTGCGAAAATACGAATGAGTCCGAACACGAAAAATCCCGTCTAGCAAAATTACGAATGATTACGAATCAACAGGACCGGAAAGAAACGAACCGAAACGGAACAAATTTTTCCATTGTGCACAAGTCTAGTTGGTATAGAAATCCTGAAAGTGTTGTGCTATCTTGTCAGTCTCCCTATCGATCCTCCCATCCTTATTTTGTATACCCGTTATGTTGTGATGTACAGTCGATCCTCTGAGTGCCCTAGCCAGTAAATTGCCCGGTTTGTCACCCTGTTCGTAATATCGTATTTTCCTGAAGAACAAGAATCGTTTTGTCCTAATGTCTAAGATCTGTCTGAGGGCTTTCCTGGACTCTAAAAGGGAAGTTGCCGATTTAGCTGTCAGGGACTGTTTGAGAGGTTTCAAGCAAGCGGATGTTTTGCAGGAGGTGTGAAATTTCCCTGTCCCTCTCTCTCTTCCTCTGCGAGCCCATTTTAATTAATTCACCCCTAATCGTACATTTGTGGGCCCCCCAAACCATTAGGGGGTCGGCCCCTGGTGTAGCATTGAGCCTGAAGAACTCTAGGAGTGCCGAGTTCAGTGTCGGAAGCAGAGTGGGGTCTGTCAGCAGGGATGAGTTTAGCCTCCAAACATTAGATCTAATAGGGGGGGCAGTGAGGTTCAAAGAGAGGGAGACAGGAGCGTGATCCGAAAGGATCTGTGCTCCTAAGCAGGAGCCAGTTATGGCGTGTAGATCTTGTTGTGAAATGAATATATAATCTATTCGGGAGTACCTGTCATGGGGGATGGAGTAGTAGGTAAAGTCCCTGTCCACTGGGTGCGTAAAGCGCCATGCGTCTACTAGGTCCAGAGAATTAAGTAGAGACTTGATTTTTTTCAGGATTTTGTAGGTGATATATGTTTTCCCGGATGATGTGTCCTCTATGGGGTTGAGAGGGACATTAAAGTCTCCCCCAAGAATTAACCTACCGGAGCTGAATCCCGACAGCTCCCTAATCAAAGTTTTGCAGAAGGACTGGTGCGAGGTATTGGGGAAATAGGCATTCGCTAGTGTGATAGGGATCCCACTACATTTCCGTTTAAGAAAAATAAATCTGCCCCCAGGGTCTATTATTTTGTCAGTCAGCTCAAATGATGCAGTTTTGCTAACTAAGATTGAGACCCCTTTGGACTTGCCAGCGTCATTGGTGGCATGATGGGCGTCTATGAAGTATGAGTCAGTAAGCTTAGGGATCTGGTTCGTTCTAAAGTGGGTTTCTTGTAGAAAAACAAAGCTGGGCCTACCTTTTTTGAGTTCTCTCAGCATAGTAGAGCATTTCTCTGGAATGTTGAGTCCTCTAATATTATGAGAAATCACCGTGGGAGTGACACCAAGATCGGAGTACGCCATGACACAAACGCAGAGAGGAAAGTTTTACACCTAAAGGCAACTCAAATAGAAGCGATTAATACACAGAAATCACCGGCCGACCTCGCCTGAGGAAACCCCCAAAATAAAATAGCAGGATAGAGAGAAAGGATCAAAGAAGAGTAGAAATTATATAGAAGTGAGTAGGGAGAAATTGAGGAGAACACTTCTCCCAGACGTGGTCACGTCCTGGAGAACTCAAATTAGTGCGTCTAGATGAGCCCAGAGGGTCCACCCAGACGCCCTATGTGGGAACGAGGTAGACACACCAAGGGTCTAGCAGCCAAACCTATATCTCAAGAGATATGTGCAGGTTATACCAAATGTAACTAGGAAACAGTCGGGTAACGGCCCGTTAGTATGACATAACAAGTGCTTAAGGGTCTACTCTGCATAGGTAGATATAGCAGTAACTGTAAACAAACTAGTTTAGGTTAGAATGAACAAATGAGCAAGTGAACCTGAGACATGACCGAGCAAGGTCAGCAGGTGGCGCCACCGAGGAGGGCAAGAACTCGCCTCTCCCCAGCCACGCCCCCCGGGACCCCCTCAGTTTAGCCGTGATGACACAATAAAGGAGAAGTATATAACACACACATGGTGGCCCCTATCGCCTCCCCGACCCGCATCCCCCCAGACCCGCATTTCAATAAAGCCTCACCGGTCCCCGGCTATATAAATGATCAGAAAAACAACATTATAATTATGCATTTGGATATTAGTGACACTTGCATTGTGATGGCCATCTAGCAGGAAGTCCGGTAGGAGATCATGAAAAGGCTGATTGCGACCTTGTTGGGGAGGCGGCGGATGGGTAATCTAGCAAAAGTCTATGATGCGTATAGAGGGGGAGGGGGAATATAAATCCGAAGGAAGAGTACATTCCTAAGAAAAACATGGGCTAAGTGAGCTATAATTATAATTATAATTATATCCATGAGACTGGAGCGAGTTTGTGAAGTGAAGAGTCCCATGGCTGGGTCCTACCGGACCGAGTTACCACCAAGTGTGAGCAAACCATGTAGATACACAACATACAAAGGTAGCTTCGAAAACTATCCAAGTCTAAATTTTCCCTGACTTGTAGAGTAATAAGAGCCCAGCTATATAAATGCTCATGAAGGTAACAATGTTATTGTGTATAAGGGCATGTAGTGATACTTGCGGTTTGGTAAGTATCCAGCTAGCCAGATTTGGGTAGGGCGCCGGGGAAAAAAGTTGACAGTGATGTAGTAGGGGGATGCTGCAGATGAATGAGCTAGCCGTATGCTCAAAGGAAATATAATATAAGATCCCCGGGATAGCGTGTGATAATTGGGCGTCTATCATGGCCAGGGATCCGGGGCCAAGCACTGGATGGGGGCCGAGGAGGCCCAAGACCAGATCTCTCGAGGCAAGAGCACCATTGAGTGTGTGCAGATTATGTCATCTGGAGTTCAAGTGTGGCACGATCTCAGGTCTCCAGTATATTCCTGGAGGAGTGA
The DNA here is from genome assembly GCA_029206835.1 of Rana muscosa. Classification (NCBI taxonomy): domain Eukaryota; kingdom Metazoa; phylum Chordata; class Amphibia; order Anura; family Ranidae; genus Rana; species Rana muscosa. The sequence goes on along the minus strand of CM055116.1, from coordinate 927,221,882 downwards.
GCACGGCTGCCCGGGGTCCCCTGCGCCCTGCTGTCACCTCTGTCAGGCCTCTGTTTCTTTGCGGACTGCTTCTCAGGCGTCGAAAGGGGAGAGTGCGGTGGGCTCCTGTCTGTATGAGGTAGGGAGAATTCCTGGTACCACTCAGGGAGCTCTACCCAGCCCAGCTGTAGCGCATCGCAGAAATCGGGAAGATCATTAGGCGTACGGAGAGTGTGTTGTCTGCCCCCATGTGTGACCATCAGCGCGAAAGGGAAGCGCCACGTGTACCGGAGATCTTTCTCCCTTAGCTTATCCAGAAGTGGCCGCAGAGCCCTGCGGTTCTTCAAAGTGATCTGAGAGAGATCCTGGAACAGTTTGATGTTTTCCCCCATTAAACTCAATATGTTCACTTCTCCTCGCTTTTAGCATAATGTCTTCTTTAAGGCTGAAATTTTGCAGACAGCAAATAATGTCTTGAGATGGCAGCGTGTCTGGGCCTCTGGCTCTGAGAGCCCTGTGCGCCCTGACAAAATCTATGACTGTATCTTCCGGACGTTCCAGGAGGCTGTTAAACACTCTCTGGAGGACAGGCGCAATTTGGTCGGTGTCCACCGACTCCGGGATACCACACACTCTGATGTTATTGCGCCTTCCCCTATTGTCCAGGTCCTCCAAATGCCTGTTAACTTCTATAAAATGTAGAGCTTTTGTAGAGATCACTCTGTCTAGTCTCTGTATCGCCTTATCTCTAATTCTGCCCTCTGTCTCCACAGTCACCATCTTTTCTTGTAAGACCATGAAGCTGGTTTTCAGGTCTGTAATGGCGGCTGAAAAAGAGGCTTTAATGTCAGCCGCAAAGCCTGACATGTCGCCATAGGTGAGGGAATGATCTGCTTTAGTGTTTCTCCTACCGTATTCCTCCATAGCAGGTTGTGAGTCCTCGCTGGATGTCTCCTCTGCGTGGGTCGGCGCCATCTTGCCTCCTGCCGCGACTCTCAATACTGCCGCCTGGGTCTTGAATATGTCGGAGATATTCCGTCCGGAGCTAGCCGCCAAGGAACGCCTGGAGCGGGTCTGATGATAATGGCGGATCTGCTTGCTCATTATCGAGTATCTACCTTGCAGAGAGACGGGTTAGGGCCGTGGTCCCGACGGAGCTTCTCTTTTAGGCTGCCATCTCTTCCGCGCGCCAAGCCACGCCCCCTACTATTTGTTATAATTATTTATAGTTATTTATTATATTATAATTTATGATTTTGTGTTTCAAACTGTATCATACCCGGGATGTCTACTAGACTCTTGTTTGGTCAGGTTTAAGTAATTGCTAAGAATTGCAGGCCTACAATACATAACACCAAATTTCCATGCAAAATAATTGTACCGCTTTTGGTAGAGACGGGTAATTCCAAACGGAATCATACCGCCAGGTAGGTTAAGACAAAGCACTGGAGAGTACTGAACTGGCCAGCAATGAGTCCAGATCTAAATCCCATAGAGCACATGTGAAGAGATCTCAAAACAGCAGTTGGGAAAAAGAAACCATCCAAACTGAGAGACCTGGAGCAGTTGGTGAAAAAGGGTCGTCCAAAATTCCAGTAGAGAGGTGTAAGAAGCTCATTGATGGTTACAGGAAGCAATTGATTTCAGTTATTTTTCCCAAGGGATGTGCTACCAAATATTACATTGAGTATGCCAATAATTTTATCCAATCCATTTTTGGAGTTTTGCATGGAATGTGTCAGATTTGGCTTTTTGTTTCTTCATTTTTTTTTGTGTCATAGCAATACAAACAAAAGAAATAAACATGAACATGCCTAAACATTTGTAATTGCAACAATTTTCTGGGCGAAGTGGTGCATTATCTGGCTGAAATGCAGGGGTGCCAATATTTTTGGCCATGACTATGTCTTACCAAACTGTATCTTTAAAATACTGTTTAAACTATGAGGAAGTTTATTGTTGTTTGGTACATTGATTAGGGTAAATAGGGAAAGTAAACAGGAAACACATGTAGATATGGGAGTGTCCCCTGTTATCAATAATAAATGAATTCAACTATATATCATCCATCAAACTTATTTGACTCCAGAATTGCAAGAATGGCTTCGCCTGATTGTAAACAATGCCATTATCCAGAGGCAGATTTTGAGTATTTGATGTGGTCTTGCCCTGAAATACTGTAGCTGAATATTGGCAAGTCATAGATAAACTTACCGTATATACTCGAGTATAAGCCGACTCGAGTATAAGCCGAGGTACCTAATGTTGCTCAAAAAACTGGGAAACCTCACGGACCCGAGTATAAGCCGATGCCCCACTGTTCCCTAGCTCGCTGTTCCCTGTAAATATAAATTTTTACATTGTAATTATTACCTGTAAAGAAGTTGCGGCTGCGGCGTCCATCGTTCGAATTCCGCGGCGTCCATCGTTCGAATTCCGCGGTCTCTTCCTGTTCCTTACTTTATAGGCGAGTCTCAGCAGACACTCTCCGCCTATCACAATCATTCTCTCATCCTTAGTTTTCCCAACAGACACTGTGTTGGGTATTCCGCCAATCACAGACGTCTGCTGGAAAACTGAGGATGAGAGAACGTTCGTGATAGGCGGAGAGTGTCTGCTGAGACTCGCCTATCAAGGAAGGATCAGGAAGAGACCGCGGGATTTTGAACGATGGACGCCGCGGAATTTGAACGATGGACGCCGCGGAATTTGAACGATGGACGCCGTGGAATTTGAACGATGGACGCCGTGGAATTTGAACGCTGGACGCCGTGGAATTTGAACGATGGACGCCGTGGAATTTGAACGATGGACGCCGCGGAATTTGAACGATCGACGCCGCGGAATTCGAACGATCGACGCCGCGGCCGCAACTTCTTTACAGGTAATATTTACAATGTAAAATTTATATGACTCGAGTATAAGCCGAGGGGGGGACTTTCAGCCCCAAAAAAAGGGCTGAAAGTCTCGGCTTATACTCGAGTATATACGGTACCAGTATTATGAATAGGGAGGTACCATACACTTTGGAGGTGTGTGTATTGGGACTATTAGAGGTGGAAGAGTGGCCAGAATATAATAGGATTATGTTACAAGAAATATTATTTATGCCACGCAAACAAATATCACTAAGATGGATGCAACCAATGGCCCCAACTATAAAATTAATGGATAAGAGCAGTAAACCAGATAATACCGTATGAAAAGATACTGTACAAGCAAAGAGGGACACCTAATAAATACTATAAAATATGGGATTTGTGGTGAAACTACCCAATGACCGTGAATTAGAAAAGTAATATAAAAATCACTGAAATCTCAGAAGGGAAATAAATTAAGGTAACTAAGGAAGGAGAAGTGGTACTACTATGTGTGTAATAGGGTAAATGTGGGGAATGTATCAATGTTTTATTGACTGGAGTATGAAAAATAATTTGATAAGGAATCACTGTATTGGAAACAGTACAGTATATATACTTTTGCTGTAAACTTATGCAATAAAAAAGTTTATAAAAAATGACGAGGAAGTGAGCTGCCATCTAGATAAGGGAAGGCTGGTGGATGTGTTGTATCTGGATTTTGCAAAAGCATTCGATACAGTTCCAATTAGATGCTTCATTCACAAACTGATGTCTGTAGGCATGGACCATAGGGTTTGTACATGGATAGATAACTGGTTACAGGGGCGGGTTCAAAGGGTGGTGATAAATTGCGAATACTCAGAATGGTCTGGAGTAGTAAGTGGGGTACCCCAAGGCTCTGTCCTGGGACCAATTCTGTTTATATTTTTCATAAATCATATAGAAGTTTGGTAAAAATATCTCAATCTCATGCCCTGTACACACAATCGTTTTTTCCGATGAAAAAAGTCAGATGGACATTTTTTATCGAAAAAAAAAGCAAACGTGTGTGGGCCCTATCGGACTTTTTTCCATCGGTGTAAAAAAATAGAACATGTTTTAAAATTTTCCGATGGAAAAAAAAAAACGATAGGAAATTCCGATCGTCTGTGCGGAACTCCATCGGAGAAAAATCCACGCATGCTCAGAATCAAGTTGGCGCATGCTCAGAAGCATTGAACTTCATTTTTCTCGGCTCGTCGTAGTGTTTTATGTCACCGCGTTTTGGACGGTCGGAATTTAGTCTGACAGTGTGTATGCAAGACTGATGGAAGTCAGGTTCATCGGAATTCCGACGGAAAATTCCATTGGATTTTATTCCATCGGAAATCCGATCGTGTGTACAAGGCATTAGAGTTTGCAGACAATACAAAGCTAAGTAGTGAAATAACTTCACAGCAAGGTAGTAACCTTACAAGTTGAGCTCAATAAAATAACAGGATGGGCAACTACATGGCAAATGGGGTTTAACCCGTTCATGCCTAATGCCGCGTACACACGGCCGTTTTTAATGTCATTGAAAAAAACAACGTTTTTCTCGACGTGATTTTTCGTGTTTCCTCTCAAGCCTGCCTTGCCTACACACTATCGTGAAAAAAAATGCTTGAGCAAACCGCAGTGATGTACAACACGTACGATGGCACTATAAAGGGGAAGTTCTATTCGGATGGCGCCACCCTTTGGGCTGCTTTTGCTGGACCTCGTATTAGTAAAGTTTGGTGAGAGCCGTTTCACGCTTTTCAGCCTCATGCTCTTCAGTCCGTTACAGCGTGATGAATGTGCTATCTCCATTACGAACGTTAGTTTTACCAGAAGGAGCACTCCCGTCTCATACTTGATTCTGAGCATGCGCATTTTTTTTCCCCTCGTAAAAGCATACACACGCCCGTTTTTCACGACGTTAAAAAGAACGACGTGAAAAAATAGAGCAGGTTCTAATTTTTTTAGGCCATTTTTCACGTAGTTAAAAATGCTCTGGAGTCTACACACGATTGTTATTAATGACCAATTTAAAAAATTGCATTTTTCACGTCATGAAAAACGGTCGTGTGTACGCGGCATTAAGCCTATTTCTGACATTTGGTATTTACAAGTTAAAATCCGTATTTTTAGCTAGAAAATGATTTAGAACCCCCAAACATTATATATATATATATTTTAGCAGAGAATCTAGAGAATAAAATGGCAATTGTTGAAATATTTTATGTCACACTGTATTTGTGAAGCAGTGTTTTAAACGCAACTTTTTGGGAACAAATAAATTTTCATGAATTTTAAAAAAGCAAAATAGTAAAGTTAGCCCAATTTTTTTGTATAATGTGAAAGATGATGTTACGCCGAGTAAATAGATACCAAACATGTCACGCTTTATCATTGAATGCACTCGTGGAATGGCGACAAACTACGGTACCTAGAAATCTCCATAGGCGACGATTTAATTATTTTTTTACAGTTACCAGGTTAGAGTTATAGAGGACGTCTAGTGCTAGAATTATTGCTCTCACTCTGACGATCGCGGTGATACCTCACATGTGTGATTTGAACACCGATTACATATGCGGGCGCGACTTCCGTATGCGTTTTCTTTGCTGAGCGAGCTCGCTTGGACCGGGGCACTTTAAAAAAATATATATTTCTTATTTATTTTATTTATTTTTATATTATTAAATTGTGTTTTTAAAAAAAAAAATTATCACTTTTATTGCTGTCACAAGGAATGTAAATATCCCTTGTGACAGTAATAGGTGGTAACAGGTACTCTTTATGGAGGGATCGGGGGTCTAATAGACCTCCAATCCCTCCTTTGCACTTCAAAGTATTCAGATCACTGAAAACGGCGATTCTGAATACCGTTTTTTTTTCTAAATCTCGCGCCATTGGCAGCCGAGTAAACCGGAAGTGACGTTGCTTCCGTGTTTACATTCAGGAGACTGGAACTAAGCCATTTCCGGCTTCGTTCCAGTCTGTCTCTAGACGCCGGAAGTGACGCATCGCGGATCGGGTCTCCAGGTGGAACGGGAGGCCCAGTAAGAGCGGCGGGAGGGGGATGTCCCCTCCCGTTCCTCCGGGATAACAACCGAACGACTTTTAGCCAAATCTGTTGTTATCCCCGGAAAGCCAATTGCCCGCTCTGAAAAACGATACCAGGATGATGCCTGCAGCTGTGGGCATCATCCCGGTATAACCCCCAAAAGCCGAGGCCGCATATATGCGGACGCTCGGCGGGAAGGGGTTAATGTCAAAAAATTTAAAGTAATGCACTTGGGGGCTAAAAATGTGAATGCAAGTTACTCGCTAGGGGGGAACCTCTGGGGGAATCCAGGATGGAAAAATATATGGGGGTCCTAGCTAGCAGAATATTAGCATGCATAAAAAAAGAAAGAGATAAAATGATAATCCTGCCACTTTATAAAACTCTGGTTTGACCACATCTGGAGCATCCCATCCAGTTCTGGACACCTATCCTCAGTTATGAGGAACAATTACAATCATTAAACTTATCCTCTCTGGAGAAGAGACACTTGAGAGAAGATACTGTATAGTAGCTACCGTATATACTCGAGTATAAGTCGATTTTTTCAGCACAGTTTTTTGTGCTGAAAATGCCCCCCTCGGCTTATACTCAAGTCTGTGTCCATCTTCACATTTGTGCGCCTGATCCTGGCCAGCCGTAGGTCCCCTGGACCCCAAACTTGGCACACATGTAGCCCCACTCTTCCTCTACAAGTGTGCAATGTTTGTTGTCCGGGGAGCACCGATTTTTTAAAGCCGGGCACCCCTTCTATAGACTTCAATGTTAAACGGTAATTTCTCTGGTGATTTCGGGGACCCAGTACCGTCTGGCCCTAGATCCCCTGGACCCAAAACTTGGCACACATGTAGCCCCATAGACTCCCATGTTAAACGTCAGTCTAGTCACACAGCGCCAGAGATCAGGTAGGGAGATTGGGCACAGTGAGGCATGGACACAGTGAGGCACGGGCACAGTGAGGCATGGGCACAGTGAGGCATGGGCACAGCGAGGCATGGCCACAGTAAGGCACAGTGAGGCATGGACACAGTGAGGCAAAGTGAGGCACAGTGAGGCATGCAGATGGACACCCTAGGCTTATACTCGAGTCAATAAGTTTTCCCAGTTTTTTGTGGTAAAATTAGGTGCCTTGGCTTATATTCGGATCGGCTTATACTCGAGTATATACGGTATATACAAATACGTCAATGGCCATTCTGGCATAGTGAATTAACTATTTAGTCTCAGGGAGTGTAAGAAGACACTGGGCCACTCAATAAAATTGGAGGAGAAGCAGTTTAACCTTAAACTGTGTAAGGGTTTTTTCACTGTCAGGGTGGTAAGGATGTGAAATTCACTTCCTCAATCAGTGGTGTCAGCGGTAAGTATTGATAGTTTAAATAAACTATTGGATGGGTATGTTAGTGTACACAGTATGCAGGGATACGGGAAATGATTATGAACACGTATACCTACACAGGTTGACCTGGATGGATTGGTGTCTTTATTCAACCGTACCAACTATATGTAACTATGTAACTCATGTGTCCATAGTCTTATCTGGGATTTCCCAGATTTTTCTTTTGCCTTTCCTTCTGGATTAGGTTAAAGACGTTCTATGCAGGGCCGGTCCTAGATAGGGTGCATGGGGTGCAGTGCACCCAAGCGCCACAGGGGGGGGGCCCTGAAGTGCCAGAGTGCTCCCCTCCCGCCTCCTCTCCTTGTGTGCTTTTCTCTGAAATGCCCGGTGTTCTGGCGGCGACAGGGGTGGACTGAGCATTCAGGTCAGCTTACATGCCACTGTGGGGACAGCAGTTATTGCTTCTAATTACATACACTGTCCAGCGATGTATGTACAGTAGTTAGAAGCTCCGATCCTGGTGTGTGTCTTCCCCTTCCCCCGTAGTGTCCTGCACTCGCTGTGTGATCTCTGCTGCTTCACATCCCCCCCCACTCCCATCAGCAGTGCCGTGTGCTGGGAGAATCAGGAGGCAGAGCACACTGCAGGAAGGTGAGCTGAGCTGTTCTAGGGGAAGTCTGGGGAGATAAGCTGCAAAGTTTCTGCTAGGAGGGTTTGTTTTACAGTGAAGGGTCCTACTCCTAGGTGACAAGGAGAACTGGAAAAGACAGGAGGGGGGATGGAGATTAGAGCCAGCAGACATTTCCCAAACTGACATGCAGCCCTCTCTATATAAACAAACCCCAATTGCTCTGTCCAGCTAATGTGAACTTCATTTATGACCATCCTATTTAACCCTGTGTTATCCAAAATCAGTACAATCCAAAACTCACCACCTATCTAAACACTCTGTAAATAAAATAATAGTCCATAGTCACTTTCCGCTGGCTGTATGCTTATATAAATGCAAACATTTCTGTACTGAGAATGTGCGCCCTTTACGCTTCCAGCAAGAATACCAACGAGAGCCAGAACAGTCCCCATGCATTCCCTACCTTCCCATCACCCCTCCATATTCACCCCTCAGACACTGGCACTTAGACCACTTTCACACTGAGGCATTTTACAGGCGTTTTTGCACTAAAAATAGAGCCTGAAAAGCGCCTGTAAACTGCCTCTTCTGCAGCCCCAGTGTGAAAGCCGGAGTGTTTTCACACTGGGGCAGTGCATTTGCAGGACAGGAAAAAAGTCCTGCAAGCAGCATCTTTGGGGTGGTTTAGGAGTGGTGAATACACCGCTCCCAAAACGCCCCTGCCATTGAAATCAATAAGGATGAGCTCCGGCGTGTTCGCATAGAACACGTGCAGAGCCCGCCAGGAAGTCGGCACCGCGATGCACTAATCACAGACAGGGAGACATTTCCCAATGCTCGGCTGCAGAGATCGGGAAATGTCTCCCTGTCTGTGATTAGCGCAGCGTGGTGCTGACTTCCTGGCGGGCTCTGCACGTGTTCTATGCGAACACGCCGGAGCTCATCCTTAGAAATCAATAGCCAGCACTGCCTAAGCACCTGCAACGCGCTTCAGGAGCGGCGCTTTGCGGGCGGTTTTAACCCTTTTCCGGCCGCTAGTGGCGGTTAAAAGCGCCCCGCTAGTGGCCGAAAAGCGCAGCTAAAACTACGGTAAAGCACCGCTAAAACTAGCGAAGCTTTACCACTAAAGCGCCCAGTACCTCAGTCTGAAAGTGGCCTAAAAGAAATATCTCCCTAACTAAAAGACATCCCCCCACAACTGCCTTCATACCATCTGCACTTCCCTCCTGCATGCAGTCATCCCCTCCTCACTCCTCTCCTCTATATACTGCCACTCTTCTCCTGTACATACTGCCCACTGTCATACCCTCCACACGCCTTTCCTGTATATACTGCCACTGTCATACCCTCCACACTCCTCTCCTGTACATACTGCCCACTATCATACCCTCCACACTCCTCTCCTGTACATACTGCCCACTATCATACCCTCCACACTCCTCTCCTGTTTTTACTGCCCACTGTCATATCCTCCACACTCCTCTCCTGTACATACTGCCCACTATCATACCCTCCACACTCCTCTCCTGTACATACTGCCCACTATCATACCCTCCACACTTCTCTCCTGTTTTTACTGCCACTGTCATACCCTCCACACTCCTCTCCTGTACATACTACCCACTGTCATACTTTCCACACTCCTCTCCTGTACATACTACCCACTGTAATACTTTCCACACTCCTCTCCTGTACATAGTGCCCACTGTCATACCCTCCACACGCTTCTCCTGTATATACTGCCACTGTCATACCCTCCACACTCCTCTCCTGTTTTTACTGCCACTGTCATACCCTCCACACTCCTCTCCTGTACATACTACCCACTGTAATACTTTCCACACTCCTCTCCTGTACATAGTGCCCACTGTCATACCCTCCACACGCCTCTCCTGTATATACTGCCACTGTCAGACCCTCCACACTCCTCTCCTGTACATACTGCCCACTGTCATACCCTCCACACGCCTCTCCTGTGTATACTGCCAATGCCATACCCCCCACATTCCTCTCCTGTATATACTGCCACTGTCATACCCTCCACACTCCTCTCCTGTGCATACTGCCCTCTGTCATAGTGTGGAGGGTATGACAGTGGCCCAGTGGGCAGTATGTGCAGGAAAGGAGTGTGGGGGTATAACAGTTGGCAGTATGTACAGGAGAGGAGTGTGGAGGGTATGACAGTGGGCAGTATGTACAGGAGAGGAGTGTGGAGGGTATGACATTGGGCAATATGTACAGGAGAGGAGTGTAGAGGGTATGGTGACAGCCATCTTTAAACCTTGGGGGCCATGATCTCCTATTGCCCGGGGGCTCCATGAGTTGTCAGTCTGCCCCTGGGCAGCGCTGTAACAAAGTCTCGTCTCCTAGACCGGCTCCTGTAATAGATGAAACACTAATCCAATGCAGTGAAATTCATTGTGATGTGTATCACAGGAGCAGCGAGCTGGTCTAGGAGGCAGGACTTTGTTACAGTGACCACCCGGCAGATTCAAATTCAAGCTCCGTGACAGCAAGAGATCGTTGCCCTTCTGTGTGATCCAGGGGCACTGGTAGGCTGCAATTGGTGAGCACTGGAAGGGCTGCATTTGGTGGGCACTGGCAGGCTGCATTTAGTGGGCACTAGCAGGCTGCATTTGGTGGGCACTGGCAGGCTGCATTTGGTGGGCACTGGCAAGCTGCATTTGGTGGGCACTGATAAGCTGCATTTGGTGGGCACTGATAAGCTGCATTTGGTGGGCACTGATAAGCTGCATTTGGTGGGCACTTGCAGGCTGATAGGCTGCATTTGGTAGGCACTGGTAGGCTGCATTTGGTGGGTACTGATAAGCTGCATTTGGTGGGCACTGGCAGGCTGCAGTTGGTGGGCACTGGCAGGCTACAGTTGGTGGGCACTGGTAGGCTGCAATTGGTGGGCACTGATGAGGCTGCATTTGATGGGCACGGATGAGGCTGTATTTGGTGGGCACTGGTAGGCTGCATTTTATGGGCACTGATAAGGCTGCATTAGGTGGGAAATGGTAGGCTGCAATTTATGGGCACTGGTAGGCTGCATTTGATGCGTTGGTCTCTTGTATCATTTTCACAGTCTCTGACCATCTCTTTTATCATGTCTGCAGTCTATGTCCATTTCTTGTATCATGTCTGCAGTCTCTGACCACCTTCTGTATTACGTCTGCAGTCTCTGACCATCTCCTGTACTATGATTGCTGTCTCTGACCATCTCTTGTATCATGTCTGCAGTCTCTGACCATCTTCTGTAGTATGTCTGCAGTATGTCTGGGGGCTCTTTCTAACAGACTCTCTAACAGAAGCCCTCTCTGTGTCCATTAGTGAGACCCCCCTCCAGGTCCCATTAGAGTACTCTCTTTCTGTATTTTGTTTATTGTTAAGAGATTATGGGAGGATCCCAGGGTAACAAAGACTCTTTAGGGGAACATTTCTGTGTTTGAGTCCTTGCCACAGAAACATTGTAAAGGGGAGGAGTTAGTAGGATGACCACGCCCATGTGGGGGCACCAGAAATATTTCTGCACCCAGGCGCCTGCGACCCTAGGATCGGCCCTGGTTCTATGTACCATAAAGAATTCCCCTGGCGAAAGTCCAGATGTCCTCCATAATGTATGGAACTTCCTAGTCAACTACAAACCACTGCTCTGGACAGGTTTACTGATGGTGACAAATGTCAACCATGCCTAAACAATGTGTGCCAGCACGGAAGATTGCAGTCTCAATCGGGGATGCATGTGGCAGGGTGACAATGCTGGAGGACAGCTGGAACATAGTTGTCACCTCTTAACAGAAAGTGTTTGAGGAAGGAACTTTCTAGCAGGGTCAGCCAGGTTTTATTTTAATGAAAGCTGAATTTTAGAAAGATGGGAAACAACTTTTTAAATTACATTAATATGTTATAGCTTAAAAGATATTTTAGTAATTGGGTTTACATATACTTTAATGATTTCTTGAAATCTTTTTTTTTTTGTTAGGGATATATAAATTAATTAAAAGTAAATTTTTAATCCGTTTGGAGTTCAGCCATAAGTTTGACTCGCTGCCAGGCCCTGCCTACCTGCCATCAATGTTCCATTGTAAAGCTATTGTTCCACTTTAACTCTGTCAGCATTATCAGCCTCAGGTTGCAACAATGTGCCAAATTCACTGCCATTTTTTTCAATGGGTGAAGTTAAAAAATGTGCCTATTTATTGCAGAAATTTTAAATTTGGTCACTTCAGGCAGTTTTTTTACTAATAGTGTTAACTTCCTTATGCTTTGATTCCAGTGTTTCTCACATTTATTTTCACTGCAAAATACACTTTACTGTACCTATCAGCAAGAGAAGTGCATTTAAAAGTATACAGGAAAACATTTGCCACTTGGAATAGTGAAATTACTTTTTAACCACCTCAAGTTTGGACACTTTTACCCCTTTCCTGCCCAGGCCAATTTTCAGTTTTCACCATTTGTCACTTTCTGAATGACAATTACTCAGATATGCAACACTGTACCCAAATTACATTTGTATATATTTGTTATATATTTTTTTGAGACAAATAGAGCTTTCTTTTGGTGGTATTTAATTACCACTTGTTTTTTTTGTTTTTTTTGTATTGCTTGCTATATAAATGAAAAAAGACAAACATTTTTGAAAATAAAACACAGCTTTGTTAAAAAATTATGCAAATAAATTATCTTTCTTCATAAATTTAGGCCAAATTGTATAATGCTACATTTCTTCAGTAACAATAGCCCAAATCAGTGTATATTATTTAGTCAGTTTAGAATCTTATTTTTGAAGGCCTTATTTTTGAGGCTCTATAAATGCCAGGACAGTACAAATACCCCCAAAATTACTCCTTTTTGAAAAGTAAACATTTCAGGCATGATGAGTTTTTTAAGTTGTAACTTTTTGTCACAATTTTTTGGAAATGGTTCGAAATAACCACTTGCCGATGGCTGGCCGTCATATTACGTCCTCGGCTTTGTGGGGGTATATCTGAATGATGCCTGCAGCTACGGGCATCATTCAGATATCGGCTTTTTCAGCTGGCGATTTTGAACATCATAAGAATGATCATAGCATCTGGTCAGCCGATTAATTGTTCTTATGGGTGGCGAGAGGGGACGTTTCCCCTTCCCGCCGCCCTCCGGTGCTTCTACCGTTTCACCTCTGTGATCGGTGAGTCAGAGAATGGATCCGCTGGCCCCGAATGTTTGCCATAGAGATTACTGGTGAACCAGATGGTCGCCGGAGTCTCTATGATCGTCGGAGGCCGGGGCACAATGTTATGACATCACGCCCGGCCTCTGCGTTCAAACAAACAGCGGTCTTATTGACCCCATATCTCACTGTAAAGAGGTCCTGTCATGCCATATTCCTATTACAAGGGATGTTTACATTCCTTGTAATAGAAATAAAAGTGATCAAAAATATATATATTTTTTAAAAAGTGTCAAACTAAATTAACAGTAATTTTTTTTTTTTTTTTTAAGTGCCCCTGTCCCAGTGTGCTCACACGCAGAAGCGAACGCATACATACTGTATTTATTGGCGTATAACACTCACTTTTTTACCCTGAAAATAGAGGATAAACTGTACCTGCATGTTATACGCAAGGGGCTGTGGAAAGTTTTTTTCCTGAAACTTCCCTCTTAAAGTTAGGGTGCGTGTTATACGCCTGTGCGTGTTATACGCCGATAAATACGGTAAGTCCCGTCCACATATGAAAACGGTGTTCAAACCACACATGTGAGGTGTCACCGCAAACGTTAGAGCGAGAGCAATAATTCTAGCCCTAGACCTCCTCTGTAACTCAAAACATGTAACCAGTAAAAAAAATTAAATCATCACCTATGGGGATTTTTAAGTACCGAAGTTTGGCGCCATTCCACGAGCGTGTGCAATTTTGAAGCGTGACATGTTAGGTAGCTATTTACTCGGCATAACTTCATTTTTCACATTATGTAAAAAAATTGGGCTAACTTTACTGTTTTTTTTTTTTTTTTAAGCATGCAAAAACACGTTTGAAAAATTGCTGCGCAAATACCGCGTGACATAAAAAGTTGCAATGACCACCATTATATTCTCTAGGGTCTCTAAAAAAACATATATAATGTTTGGGGTTCTATGCAATTTTCTAGCCAAAAAATTATGATTTTTACATGTAGGAGAGAAATGTCAGAATTGGCCTGGTTGGCAAGTGGTTAAATAAACTTTAATTTTCCCCACAAAGTTTCAATGTAACAAGTTATTTCTCACACACAGCATAAGAATACTTATAATTACACCCCAAAACACATTCTGATATGCCTCCTGAGTATAGAGATGTCACATGTGTGAGACTTTTTTTCGTGTCTGGATTCATTATGTACCGGACCGTGTATCTTGTTGGTCACACAAATCAACCAATTCTGTCAAAACCAATGTACTGTAATGGTTGCCTCTGTACAAGTGATTAGGGAATATAGCTTAGTGTAGCACCACCTATAGTAGTCCAAACCTATAGTAAACCAAACAAGCCTTGCCTACTGGTATGTAGCTGCACCCAGGAATGCCATGCTCACTGGCCAGCACACTGAAAGTTTTTTAACTTAACGCAGAGAATGAATTGAGGTAAAGAAACTTCAGGCTTTAAACCCACTTTAATGAAAGCTATATATTTCAAAAAATATATATATTTTTTTAAATTACATGAACATGTTAAATCACAAATGTTAATGCTGTTATTGGGTTAAAGTGGTTGTAAACCCACTTTTCAAAAAGAAACAAAATAACACCTGCAAGACAAAGGCATAATGAGCTAGTATGCATAGCATACTAGCTCATTATGAATTACTTACCTTAGATCGAAGCCCCCGCAGCCGTCCTCGTACACCGCTCCGGTGGCCGACATCTCTTCCGGGGGTTACTTGCGGGTATCGCGGCTCCGGCGCTGTGATTGGCCGGAGCCGCGATGATGTCACTCCCTCGCATGCGCGCGGGAGCCGCCAGTCACGGAATGACCTCCTTTAGAAACGGCGTTATCGGCACATGCACATGCGCCGTAGACATTGGCGCCTGTCATTATTGTAAATATCTTCCAAACCGTGGAGGTTTAGGAGATATTTCGAGCACCTATATGTAAGCCTTAATCTAGGCTTACCTGTAGGTAAAAGTGGTTGTACAGGGTCACAGAGAGGAAGAACGGGGAGAGGTAAGTGTAAACAAACCTCTCCCCGTTCTTCCTAGTGAGCCTGTCACTGATCGTCTGTTCCCTGTCATAAGGAACGACGATCAGCGACGTCACACGCTAAGCCACGCCCCCCCACAGTAAGTAAAACACATCAGGGCACACTTAATCCCTACAGCGCCCCCTCCTGGTTAACCCCTTCACTGCCAGTGTCATTTTCACAGTTACCAGTGCATTTTTATAGCACTGATCGCTGTGAAAATGACAATGGTCCCAAAAATGTGTCAAAAGTGTCTGATGTGTCCGCCATAATGTTGCAGTCATGAAAAAAATCACTGATCGCCGGCATTACTAGTAAAAATTTTTTTTTATAAAAATGCCATAAAACTATCCCCTATTTTGTAGACGCTATAACTTTTGCGCAAACCAATCAATAAACGCTTATTGCAATTTTTTTTACCAAAAATATGTAGACTACGTATCGGCCTATACTGAGGGAAAAAAACTTTTTTTTATATATTTTTTGGGGATATTTATTATAGCAAAAAGTAAAAAATATTGAATTTTTTTCAAAATTGTCGCTCTATTTTTGTTTATAGCGCAAAAAATAAAAACCGCAGAGATGATCAAATACCACCAAAAGAAAGCTCTATTTGTGGGAAAAAAAGGACGCCAATTTTGTTTGTGAGCCGCGTCGCACGACCGCGCAATTGTCAGTTAAAGTGACGTATTGCCGAATCGCAAAAAGTGGCCAGGTCTTTAAGCTGCATAATGGTCCGGGGCTTAAGTGGTTAAAGGCTACTTTAAAGTATATTTCTAATTCTGCTGCCAAATTGGGCTAACACCTACTTTATATTTGTTGCATGTCAAATTTCACATAAAAACAAAAGGAGAAAGAGGGGCGCCAAGCAACCTCATAGTTTAGAATAACTTTATTCAGTGTAATGGTAAAAAACATACGTATTTCACTCACAATTCTGGGAGAGGAATAAGCGTATCACTGCAATAGAGAAAGTTTTCCGGCTGCAGCTGACGCCATTCTCCAATGAAGGGGAGGATTTGCTCCCTGAAATGGGCCTCCCATCATTCTTTGCACACAGACAGAAGCAGGAGTCCCAAACAGTGTTTTGATGTATAGATGCCCAGCACAGCCGGCAGTGTCGGTTTTCCTTCACAACAGCGGTGACCGATTACCCAGTGGCAGCTGTAGCCGGCTTTGCTTAATCCACCTGAGGACAGACTTATGCCCCATACACACGATCGTTTTTCATGCCGTTAAAAATGCAATTTTTAAAAATGGCCATTAAAAATGATCGTGTGTATGCTCCAGAGCATTTTTAACGACGTGAAAAATGGCCATTAAAAATTTCGAACATGCTCTCTTTTTTCACGTCGTTTTTCATGTCTTTTTTTTAACGACGTGAAAAACGATAGTGTGTATGCTTTAACGACGTGAAAAAAAACCCTGCATGCTCAGAATCAAGTATGAGACGGGAGGGCTCGTTCTGGTAAAACTAGCGTTCGTAATGGAGGTAGCACATTCGTCACGCAGTAATGGACTGAAAAGCACGAGGCTGAAAAGCGCGAATCGTTGCTCAACAAACTTTACTAACATGAAGGGTGGCGCCATTCGAGCGGAACTTCCCCTTTATAGTGCCGTCGTACGTGGTATACGTCACTGCGCTTTGCTTGATCGTTTTTTAAAATGATCGTGTGTACGCAAGACAGGCTTGAGAGGAAACATGAAAAAAAAATGACGTGAAAAACGGCAAGAAAAAAAATGGCAAGAAAAACGATTGTGTGTATGGGGCATAATTCTAGTACAGTGATATCCTTGTTCCTCTTTCAGGCTTGTGAGTGCAATACTTATGATTTTTACCATTTCACTAAATAAAGTTATACTAAACTATGAGGCTTTTTGGCACTTCTCTCACTTTTTGTTTTCCTACACCTTCTAGTGTTTCTGGCCTAGTGAGGAGGCAGCTCAGTGCATATTCAATTTTAGCATTCAGTGTTTAGTTTCAACTACACCTCTCAGACTAGACTTTGTTTTTTTATGTTTACAGTGATTTATCTCGCCCATTTCTCATGGTTCTGAACATGACAGATCTTGATTTTTAGTTGTGAAACAATTTTTTACTATTAATATTCATGTCTTATACTGTATTCATTGGTTTGCAACATTATGACCATTTTTTCTTATTGAGTTTCTTTTGGCTCAATTCCAAAGGCCCCCAGTGGTTGTTAACAGCACTTCAAGTCATGGTTGTCTTCCTAGGATGTAATCCATGGGGTTTGTTAAGGCCTTACTAAATCCACAATAATAAAATCAGTCTGTACATGCAGTAAAGTATGCTTGTTATACTCACTGTGGAACCTAAGTGGTTAATCCTTTACATTGTGTATAAAGGCTGTGTGATCATGTCTCTCTGATCCTCCTCTTCTTCTACCGTCTCCAAAAAATAACCTGACATTTACAGAGCCATGGGACAGGCTGCACATGCTCAGTTTGGTGGGTATTGCTAGAGAGTTTTTAGTTTTTTTCTTGAGAGGGTGCATGTGATCAGTACAGTGCCAATCAGCATCATCCAGTCATATTCAGACAGAGGACCAGGGGAGAATGAATACTCCTCCTACAAGCTTTATTAGGAACTGATGGAGGTCACAAGGCTGCTATATACTGCTGATGAGAAAAGGTATTTATCCTTTTATAGTTACTAAAATAATTGTATTTCCATATTCTGTGTACTGTGGGAGACCAGATATAGTGAATTCAGGTTCTGGGTATAGTGACTCTTTATTTTGCGCCATGGTTAGGTTTTTCTTTTTTCCCCGTTCACAAAGAATAACATTAAAAATATTAAAAATTGCAGCTTACCTTTTTTAGATGCTCTATTCTACACCCTCTTGCAAAGAAAAATTTTGCTTAGTTCTCTTTGTTTATGAGGGGGCTGGGCAGCTGTGTTTGCCATAATTAACCCTGTCTGTACTGTGCAGGCAGATCTTCATTATCATTTGTAACTAGATTTGGATCTACAAAGGGTTAAAGGTGTAGGGGCCAGGCTTCTTTCAACGTATGTTAATGAGGACAGACTTTGCTCAAAAAACTTTGCAGTCAGCCATGGCACCTTCTTCTAAGACCATCTAAAACAGTGGTTCTCAACTCCTGTCCTCAGGACCCACTAACAGGCCAGATTTTAAGTATTACCTTGGTGAGATGCAGACTAGAATACTGCAATCCCTGAGCAGCAAATTATATCACCTGTGATGCATTTCAGTTATCTTGCAAACCTTGCCTGTTGGTGGGCCCTGAGGACTGGAGTTGAGAACCACTGATCTAAAAGGTAAGAAATGTTTAAAAAAAAAAAGTAGGCTTTCTGTCTGAATGGGAACACATAACAAACACATAATGGGGGTTTCTCCAATGTAACTGCAAAAGTGGAAGAATTTTTTTTTAAGTATGGCACTGTAGAGTTACTTTGGGTGATTTAGAACTTAGTTCAGAGTAGAACTTAAAAATATTTTTTCAAACCAATCAATAAAAAACAAAAATAAAAATCTTTATTTTCATGAGCTGAGAGAATATGTCTAACGAATAATACAATTCCAACAGCCACTGGGAACATAGCTGGTTATATTATTATTGCTACCATGAATTTTCTAAGTGTGGGACTAAAATAAATTAGGGCGACTTGATCCTACATTAAACTGACAATGAAAAAAAAAATCAGTTATATAACACTGGCCAGCAATGACAGTTCTTACACATAATACAGCTAAACCAACTTATGAAATTTGCTCTCTTTATTGTACACCTGACACCTCAACACAACCTTCTTTGCTGTACTGTACTTTTTCAAAATCCCTTTAGAAAAAAGTCTGCTCCAATAAACAAATTAAATACATATTTAGTATGCATTAATATAAATGAGAATATGACTAGAGGTAGTAACTACAGAATGACTAAATAATAAAATGAGAATTGTGTGTAATTGCACAATATAAACAGAAATATATTTTATATAGCCGTGGAAATAACCATAACTGTGAATTTACCTCTAAATTGTTTTTTGATAGATAAAGCACTCTAGTAATTGTTTGTTTTAAATTTTTAATTGAAACATAATGTGTTTTGGATAAATAACGGACTTATTGAGAAGTGGGTGGAAATTATACATAGTAATACAATGATAGCACACATACAGATACCTCTTTTTCCATTTTGCATGTGGTAGAAGAGGATGAGAACCCATTTGTAGCTATGGGGGAGATTTACTAAAACTGGTTCACACAGAATCTGGTGCAGCTGTGTATAGTAACCAATCAGCTTCTAACGTCAGCTTGTTCAATTAGGCTTTGACAATAAGGCCGGGTTCACACTGGTACAACACGACTGTTGTACGACTGTCGATCCAATTTTGCCCTGCGACATCGGTCCTACATTGGTCCTACTTCCATCCCACTTGAATGAACAGGATACGATTTTGCTCCGACTTTGAGATAGTCCAACTTGTCCTTTGACCAATCAAAACAATCCCAGCGTGACATAAATTCCTTTTCCTGCTGCTGTAATCACAATGTCGGATGTCACAAGTCGGATGGTTAGGACGAGGATCTGACTTTGATCCAACTTCAATGCTATTGAATGGGCTGAGGTCAGACCGAAGTCGGACCAAAGTAGTTCAGGAACCTTTTTCAAATTTGGACCGACTTGTATCGGACCAGTTAATATGGCTCTCATAGGGAACCATTGATGTGTGCACGTCATGCCACATGTGCTCCCAAAGTCAGAGCGTATGTCACACCAGTGTGAACCGGGCCTAAGGCTGGGTTCACACTGGTATGAGCCTGGGTTCACACTTGTACGGCAAATGCTAAAACATTGGGAGCTCATGTCACATGACGTGTGAAAATCAATGATTCCCTATGTGAGCCATCTTAACTGGTCCGACACAAGTCGGTCCGACATTGCAAATGCTCCCTGCACTACTTTGGTCTGACTTTGATCCTACTTCTGCCCATTGAATATCATTGAAGTCGGATCAAAGTAGTATCCTTGACCTAACCATCCGACTTCTGACATCTGACATGGTGATTACAGCAGCAGTAAAAGGAATTTATGTCACACTGGGATTGTTTTGATTGGTCAAAGGACAAGTCAGACTAGCACAAAGTAGTATCAAAGTAGTATCCTGTTCCTGAAAGTCGGATGGATGTAGGACCAATGTAGGACTGATGTCGCAGAGCAAAGTAGGATGACAGTCGTATGACTGTCGTGTAGTATCAGTGTGAACCCAGCCTTACAAAACTGTTGTACAACTGTCATCCTACTTTGCCCTGCTACATCAGTGCTACTTCGATCCTACTTCCATCACGCTTGAATGAACAAGATAAGATTTTTCTCCGACTTTGAGATAGTACGACTTGTCCTTTGACCAATCAAAACAATCCCAGAGTGACATAAATTCCTTTTATTGCTGCTGTAATCACCATGTCAGATGTCACAAGTCGGATAGTTAGGACAAGGATCCTACTTTGATCTGACTTCAATGATATTCAATGGACTGAAGTAGGACCAAAGTCGGGCCAAAGTAGTGCAGGGAGCATTTTTTTAAGTCGGACCAACTTGTGCCAGACCAGTTAAGATGGCTCTCATAGAGAACCATTGATTTTCACACGTCATGCGTCATGAGTAGTGTTGAGCGGACCCGAACTGTAAAGTTCGGGTCCGTACCGAATTTTGGCGTTTTCCCGACCCCGGACCCGGACCCGGATTTTGCGCTAAAGTCCGGGTTCGGGTCCGGATTCGGGAATTTAATGGCGCAGTTAGAAATGCTTCAGGGGCCAGCCAATCACCATTTGATTAGCTGGTGTGCCCTTAGAAGCCATCATAGCCATGCCTACTAATGGCATGGCTGTGATTGGTCAGTGCAACATGTGACCCAGCATGTGACCAGCTTCTATATAAGCAAGAGGCACACAGCACAGATCGTCACTCTGCTTTTAGACAGTGTAGGGAAAGGATCCTGGCTGCTGTTGCTGTGAGGGAGAGAATTATATGATAGGAGTTAGTCCTGATTCTGCAATCTACTGATAGAAAAGATAGAGAGACAGTGTAGTGTAGTGTAGGGGCAGGATCCTGTTTGTGCTTTCAGGGAGAGAGATTTAAATAGGAGTCCAGATTGAGAGATATAATAGCTCAGCGATCTGCATAGGTTTATCTGTTTGTGTTGCAAGCTCAGTGCACCAGCACTGCATTACGTTCAGTGATACACCTATTCCATACTGTGGCTGTATTGTGCTCTTGCTAAAAGACCCATTTCGGGCAGAAAAAAAAAAAAAAGGCACTTTATTGTGCTTTTGCTAAAAAGACAAATTTTTGGGCCCCAAAAAAAAAAGAAAGGCACTTTATTGTGCTGTTGCAAAAAAAAAAAAAGGCACTTTGTTGTGCGCAAAAAAGACCTATTTTTGGGCAAAAAAAATATTTTGCAGTGTATATCTCTAGTTGTGTGAAATAACCAATTTCTATATATTTTTCTTGTACTATGCTATACTAAAAAAAAAAAAAAAAACTTTTTTTTGAATAGCATTCTCTGCAGCTGTGCGATTCAGCGGTTATATACTGTGGGTGTGTTGTGCTCTTCCAAAAAACGCCATTTAGGGCCACAGAAAATATTTTGCAGTGTGAAATACACATCTGGAGGTGTGTGAAAAAACAACATTATTTTTGAATAGCATTCTCTGGCCTCTGCAGCTGTGCGATTCAGCGGTTATATACTGTTGGGGTTGTTGTGCTCTTCAAAAAAACGCCATTTAGGGCCACAGAAAATAAATTGCAGTGTGAAATACACATGTGGAGGTGTGTAAAATAAACAATTTCTATATATTGTACAGTGCTATACTAAAAAAAACAACATTTTTTTTGAATAGCATTCTCTGCACTTCTATAGCTGTGCGATTCAGTGGTTAAATACTGTGGTTGTGTTGTGCTCTTCCAAAAAACGCCATTTAGGGCCACAGAAAATATTTTGCAGTGTGAAATACACATCTGGAGGTGTGTGAAATAAACAATTTCTATATATTTTCCTTGTACTGTGCTATACTAAAAAAAAAAACTTTTTTTTTTGAATAGCATTTTCTGCAGTTCTGTAGCTGTGCGTTTCAGCCATTACGTACTGTGGGTGTGTTGTGGTCTTCCAAAAAACGCCATTTAGGGCAAGATCCTAAATTTGGAAAATATGAGGGGAAGGTCAAAGGGACGTGGTGGCCCCGGTCGTGGTGCTGCTGGTGGAGCTCCTGTTGCAGGGAGAGGACGTGGTGGATCTGTGCCAGCTACACGCACAAGTGAAACACCTTCCTCAGGTGCGAGTAGGCGACCGAGCCTGCGGCGGTATTTTGTCGCGCCTAATGAGGCTGTACCAATGTTTAGGCCAGGACAAGTACAGGCGATAGTAGATTGGGTTGCTGACAGTGCCTCGGGTTCCTTCACATTGTCTCCCACCCACTCTTCTGATGAAAGATCAGAGTTGGCACCTGAAGCCCATGTCCATCAGTCTTTCATCTCACCCCCTTGCAAATCAGCCAAGCAGTCTGAGCCCCAAATCATGCAGCAGTCTCTTCTGCTTTTCGATGACTCTGTTAGCAGGGTTTCCCAGGGCCATCCACCTAGCCTTGCCCCAGAAGTGGAAGAGATTGAGTGCACCGATGCCCAACCACTTATGTTTCATGATGGGTACATGGGAGGACCATCGCAGCACGTCTCGGATGATGACGAAACACAGGTGCCAACTGCTGCTGCTTTCGCAATTGTGCAGACAGACATGGAGGGCAGGGGTGAAGACTGGGTGGAAGATGATGTGGAGGACGATGAGGTCCTCGACCCCACATGGAATCAACGTTATGCAGGTGACCAGTGTAGTTCGGAGGAAGAGGCGGTGGTCGCACAGAGCCACCAGCACAGCAGAAGAGGGAGCAGGGTGCAAAAACGGAGCATTCGTCCCCTAGACAGTACATCTGCTACTGCCCAACGCAGCAAGGGACCGAGCACACCAAAGCCAGGTCCAAGGACTTCCCTAGCGTGGCAGTTCTTCACACAGTGTGTTGATGACAAGACACGAGTGGTTTGCACGCTGTGCAATCAGAGCCTGAAGCGAGGCATAAACGTTCTCAACCTGAGCACAAGCTGCATGACCAGGCATCTAAGTGCAAAGCACGAGCTGCAGTGGAGTAGACACCTCAGAAACCAAGAAAGGTCTCTGGCTCCTCCTGCTTCCTCTTCTGCTGCAGTCTCGGCCTCTTCATCCACCTCTGTAGTGACAGTGGCACCTGTCACCCCGCAAACAGAGGATCTGCCAGCAACACTACCACCTGGGTCACCAACCATCTCCACAATGTCCCATGGAAGCGTTCAGCTCTCTATCTCCCAAACATTGGAGCGGAAGAGGAAGTACCCCCCTAGCCACCCGCGATCCCTGGCCCTGAATGCCAGCATTTCAAAATTCCTGGCCTTTGAAATGCTGTCATTCCGTCTGGTGGAGACGCAGAGTTTTAAAAGCCTGATGGCATTGGCTGTCCCGCAGTACGTCGTGCCCAGCCGCCACTACTTTTCCAGGCGAGCCATCCCTTCCCTGCACAACCAGGTGGGGGACAAAATCAGGTGTGCACTGCGCAACGCCATCTGTGGCAAGGTCCACCTAACTACGGATGCGTGGACCAGTAAGCACGGTCAGGGACGTTATATCTCCCTAACAGCACACTGGGTAAATGCAGTGGCGGCTGGGCCTGAGGCAGATAGCGGTTTGGCGCATGTCCTTCCACCACCGAGGATTGCAGGGCGCTTCAGTTTGCCTCCTGTTGCTAACTCCTCCTTCTCCGCTTCCTCATCCGCTACCGCCTCCTCATCCATTCAGCGTAACACCTTCACCACCAACTTCAGCACAGCCAGGGATAAACGACAGCAGGCAGTTTTAAAACTTTCCTGTTTGGGGGAAAATCCCCACACCGCGCAGGAGTTGTGGAGGGACATGGAACAACAGACCGATGAGTGGTTGCTGTCAGTGAGCCTCAAGCCCGGCCTGGTGGTGTGCGATAATGGGCGAAATCTCGTAGCAGCTCTGGGTCTAGCCGGTTTGACGCACATCCCTTGCCTGGCGCATGTGCTGAACTTGGTGGTCCAGAGGTTCCTTAAAAATTACCCCAATATGCCAGAGCTGCTGCAGAAAGTGCGGGCTGTCTGTGCGCACTTTCGGCGTTCTCACCCTGCTGCTGCTCGCCTGTCAGCGCTGCAGCGTAACTTCGGCCTTCCTGCTCACCGCCTCATATGTGACGTGCCCACAAGGTGGAACTCCACCTTGCACATGCTGGCCAGACTGTGCGAGCAGCAGCAGGCAATAGTGGAGTTTCAGCTGCAGCAATCACGCGTGAGTCGCTCTGCGGAACAGCACCACTTCACCACCAATAACTGGGCCTCCATGCGAGACCTGTGTGCCTTGTTGCGCTGTTTCGAGTACTCCACCAACATGGCCAGTGCCAATGACGCCGTTCTCAGCGTTACTATCCCAGTTCTATGCCTCCTTGAAAAAACGCTTCGTGCGATGATGGAAGAGGATGTGGCACAGGAGGATGAGGAGGAGGAGGAGGAAGCGGGATCATTTCAAAGGCTTTCAGGGCAGTCTTTCACAAGTGGCTACGAGGGTGGGTTCCTGCACCAACAAACGCCAGGTACACAATTGTCCGGCAGAAAGGGCACAGTTCTGGAGGATGACGAGGTGGAGGAGGAGATGGAGGAGGAGGAGGAGGAGCCATGTTCACAGCAGGGTGGCACTCAGACCAGCTCGTGGCCATTACTGGTGCGTGGCTGGGGGGATACAGAGGACACAGACGATACACCTCCCACAGAGGACAGCTTTTCTTTGCCTCTGGGCAGCCTGGCACACATGAGCGATTACATGCTGCAGTGTTTCCGCAACGACAGCCGAGTTGCCCACATTTTAACTGGTGCTGATTACTGGGTGGCCACCCTGCTGGATCCCCGTTACAAGGACAACGTACCGTCCTTAATTCCCTCACTGGAGCGGGATCGTAAGATGCGCGAGTACAAGCGCACGCTGGTAGACGCGCTGCTGGTGGCATTCCCACCTGACAGCGGGCGTACGGTGGAAGCACAAGGCGAAGGCAGAGGAGGAGGAAGAGGTCGCCAACGCAGCCGGGGCACCGGCAGCACCTCAGAAGGCAGGGTTAGCATGGCCGAAATGTGGAAAAGCTTTGTCAGCACGCCACAACAACCAGCACCACCAGCTGAGATGGAACGTCTTAGCAGGAGGCAGCATTTCACCAACATGGTTGAGCAGTATGTGTCCACAGGCCTACACGTACTGGATGACGGGTCTGCCCCCTTTAACTTCTGGGTCTCCAAATTGGGCACATGGCCTGAGCTTGCCGTTTATGCCTTGGAGGTGCTGGCCTGCCCTGCAGCCAGTGTATTATCTGAACGTGTATTTAGCACGGCAGGGGGCGTTATCACAGACAAGCGCAGCCACCTGTCCAGAGCCAATGTGGACAAGCTCACGTTCATTAAAATGAACCAGGCATGGATCCCACAGGACTTGTCCGTACCTTGTGCAGAATAGACATGTATACCGGTGTTGTGACAAAAACTGTCCGGCCATCGGATTGTGCCCGGCCCGTACTGCGCAGGCGCAGCGCTTGCGCAGTACAGAGGACAAGGAGATTCACAAAATCTCCGAAGATGAACGGCGCCTGCGCTGTGAGTGCAGGTTCAAGCCCCACCATCCAAAAGGACATACGGTAGCACATAGTAACAGGGCCCCTCACGGGCTCGCTTCGATCGCGGCCTTGCTTGGCTCGGCTTGAACCACGGATGGTGTGGCCTTCACCTGAACTCAACACGCAGGCGCCGTTAGTCTTGGGAGATTTTTGAAATCCCCTTGTCCTACATACTCAGCAAGCGCAGTACAGGGCGGACACTATTCGACAGGGGACAGAATTCGACACATCACCGGCCTTACCCAGCCATTGTTGTATTTTTGAACCAGTGTTGGCTACCTCGTCCTCCTCCACCGCCGCTTCCACCTACACAGCCACATCCACCGCCACCTCAACCTCCTACTCCATATGGACCTCGTCCTGCTAGGCCAAGATTAAAATTTTTATTTTATTTTTTTGTAGCGCACAGATCCTTTCCCCCTTACCTGCCTTTATGTTGTTGGCTCTTCGCAGGAGGGAGAAAGGCACACCGCACTACCAGCCCGTATCCTCCTATATAAAGAGGTTGAGCGGTGTACTTGACGGGCCGTGTCCACAGCCGGAGTCAAAACTCCTCCAGAGGATGATTCTCACCTCTACTGTAGGTAGAGGCAAGTCCATTAATTGCCAGTAAAGTCAATGTCCACACCAGCTGAAACTCCAACTCTTATTCTCTCATGGCAAAATAAACTGTACTCAGAAAGAAAAGGTTAGAGCAAAGAAACAGGACAGCTTAAGGTGTGGAGGAGGTCCAGGCACAAACGTAGCACATTCACTTCACTGCTTAGGTTTCTCAAACAGTTTTTGGCGCACGGTCTCTGCCACAGACATTGAGGTTGGTCTCTGCCACAGACCGGGTGTACAAGGCCCCTGCCACGGGCCTGGAGAACTTTGGTCTCAGCCACAGACCAGGGTGTATAAGGCCCCTGCCACGGGCCGGTTGAATAAGGCCTCTGATACAGTCAAGGTGACCTTGAGCTTCTCCTTCTACGAACCTAGCCCATATCAAGGGGAAGACATCTCTCCAGGGAGTCAACAGACCATTCCTTCACCGTGACTCCCGCATCGGTCCATCAGAATGATCCTCCCTTCCCTGGAACAGGGTCCCCTACACGAGGCGGCTCTGGACTCCAGGCTTTACTCCCGCCCCTAGGCCTCCATACCCAGGGCAGCAAGAACTCCAGGATAGTACCTCACCCCGGGCTAAAGGTGCCCGAGATGGACCAGGAACACATGTACCCAGGCCGAAGGCACCTGGGCGCGGACCCCACTGGACATCAGCCCCCAGGCCAAAGGTCTGCCCCTTTTATATGCTCTCCCGGCATGCACAGCAGGTTCCCCGCCCCGCTGTACTACTGCCAAGAGGGGACACAAAAGGCGCCACCTGTAGGCCGCAGGGAACTGCACACCAATACTGTCCCCCGAGGACAAAATGGTCCATGAATCCTACAGAATTAGGGTATTTGAGCCTATTTACCACTCAAACACTTTCCTTAAATTTAGCACCCCGCTACATTTTTATTTCAAAGTATTTTATTTTCCCACTAGCTTATCCATTAAATTAAATAATTTATTCCAGAAAGGGCGTATTCTGGGGCATTCCCACCATATGTGTGGCATCGTGCCGTTGAGTTTCTGAGGTTCTTAATGACTTCCTGTACCTCTTCTGCTGAAAAGGGGGCCTCCAGCATATTTTTTTATTTTTTAATTTTTTTAATGTTCTTTTAAGTTATTTCCTATCCACATTTGTTTGCAGAGCACTTGCCATGTTCTTAACAACATTTTGCTGCCATTTGCAGCCCTCTAGCCCTTTCCATTACTTTTTTAGAGCCTTTTTAGTCGTCAGAAGTCCGGGTCCCCATTGACTTCAATGGGGTCCGGGTCCGGGTTCGGGTTAAAGTTCGGTCCCGAATCCGAACTTTTTTCCGAAGTTCGGCCGAACCCGCCGGACCCGAATATCCAGCTACCCGCTCAACTCTAGTCATGAGCTCCCAATTTTCGGAGCATTCGTCGTACAAGTGTGAACTCAGCCTAAAACCTAGAAGCTGATTGGTTACTATGCACACCTGCACCAGATTCTGTGTGTACCAGTTTTAGTAAATCTCTCCCTATGTGTCTTTTATTGAATAGGTTTCCCTTAATTTCCTATAATGTTGCCAGGGCAAGAAGAAAGATAAAATGTATCCAACTAGGACACCAAAGGAGTAACAACACTTTTTATTGAGTGGAGCAAAGTTAGAATCTATGTCTGTTTTTATTTCTGTCTAAGGAAACCTTTCCACCTTTCCAGCTTTGTCACTAGGACAGGAAGCAAGGGAAAACCTCCCCAAAATGGGCACAGACAAACATAAATCAAACAGGTTCTAACTCTTCTCCACTCTATCTAAGTTAAAGTAGAGCGCTAACTTTTTAATTAGACCTAGAAATCATTACACTTTTAAAATCTGTTTACTACTTGCTGTCCAACATACATATTTAGATGTCAGCGGCTACAACCATGACCTAATTTTTTAAAGCCAGTGATTGAATTTCATGTAAAAGTGATCCGAGTGGCTTTACATCTGCCTGATCAGTTTTACAGGGCTTGGAAGGGCCTCCTGCAGCCGTCTCCTTTGGGTCAGCTGCCCACAGAGAAGATGGAGGACTGTCCATTCCCTCATTTTCTCTGTGATGATTGAAGTCTCAGGCTGGGTTCGCACTGATACTACACGACATTCATAAATTTTTATCCTACTTTGCTCTGCGACATCAGTCCAACATCGGTCCTACATTGGTCCTACATCCATCCGACTTGAATGAACAGGATACTACTTTGATCCAACTTTGTGATAGTCTGACTTGTTTTTTGACCAATCAAAACAATCCCAGTGTGAGATAAATTCCTTTTTCACACGTCATGCGACATGAGCTCCCAATGTCGGAGCGTTTGTCGGACAAGTGTGAACCCAGCCTGAAACAACAAGTATTTAATTACCTCCAGTTTCAGTGCTGTGTTTCCCTGGTGTTACAGCCAGGGAAGCAGCAGATCAAACAGATCTCTGCTTGATCAGCTGCCTTTGAGGGTACTTCATAAAAAATACCAGTCACTGTACAAAGCTATCACAAGGGGTCTTGTTCACCTTTTGTAATAGCAATAAAGTTAAATGAAATTTTTTTTTTAAATAAAATAATTACAAATATTTACAAACATAATAATAAGAGCCCATTCACACAGGGGCAACACGACTTCCAGCGCGATTTTATGAGGCAACTCAGACACGACCTGAGTATGAATCACAGCTCGACCTGGAGCTATTTACAAGGCAACTCCAAGTTGCCTGCAGGACAGGAGACATTCCAGTGGCCAATCAAACAAGAATCAGCTCTGTGGGAGGGAGGGGGGAGAGAGAGTTTTGCAGGAGAAATGTATGTTATCTTCCTGGAGAGTCGCTCCTATTAAGACAGGGAGAGGCGACTCCCATTGAAATGAATGGTTACAGGTCGCCTAGGAGTCGGATTGAAGTAGTACAGGGACCTTTTTTGAAGTCGGAGCGACTGCAGTAGTGTGCATAAGGACGGCTCCATTAACTTACATTGATTTCTTCAGCCAGCGCGACCTGAGGCGACTAGGGGCGACCTGGGGCGATTTGGAGTCGGATCCAAAGACGCCCCTGTGTGAATGGGCTCTTAGGTCACCACTGTCCCCCCTGATCAAGCACAAATGCAAGTGCACACATAGGTTTGTCTCGCATATGTAAATGTGAGGTATCGCCATGAACTTTAGAGTGCGAGCACTAATTCTAGTGTCATAGCTCACAATTAACTCCAAACTGATAGCCTATAAAGACTTGTAAAGCATTGCGTATGGATAATTTTAGGTATTGTAGTTTACCATTTTAGGTGTGTTCAATTTTAAATCATGTTTGCTATCTATTTACTAGACGCAACATTATCTTTTATATTCTACCAAAAAATTGGGTATTATATTGTGTTTGTGTGTATGCACTAAAATTTAAGTGTATTTTAGGTGTATTTTTTCCTTAAAATCTGCATTTGAGAAAAGCCTGCACAGCAGTTTAATTACAGTTTGTTTGGGCCTAACTGGCCTATTACAAGCTGATGCAGCCAAAAACTATAACGAGTTAAATACAATGCACTTTTTTTATTTATTTTCTGTGCTGTGTTTATCTAACATACAGCTTGCATATGTATATTAAATACTCTTCGTAGCTTAGTACGGAGATTCAAGGCTGACTTACTGATACAGGAAGGCATTAGGGTAGTTTAATTATTCATGCACAGTAAATTACAAAGAAATGAGTTATATTACCTTCATTACCACAGCAATTGCCATGTTTCTTACATAGTATGGAGAGGACACAAAGTAATTGGGTAGTACAGCCGTGTCATTGTAGCATAATGTCCCTAGACTAATTGAAGTTCATTTGCTTCTTATTGTCAAGAGAGAAATTATTTTGGTGTTTCCAGTTCATTAGGTACTGTTCAAAAATGATTTGATATGAATGTGGTTTTGTTTGTTGTTCAGGTATGGGTCATAAAAAGCCATGTAGAATGACAGATTTTTCTTTCTTCCTTTCTTTTTTTTATTATATGTTGTATCATTTTCATTTACCTGAAAGATTTTAGAAACACAGCCATTTGCACATTGCCAGTTTAAAAATTACCTCAATAGAACAAACAATTGATTTTAAACATAAAAATGTCATGTTTCAGTATAGATCGAGACAGTTTTACTTCTCCGTGGGGGCTTGTTTTTGATCCTTTTACTGATACAGCACTGACATGTTTATTATTACGGTAACCTTATTAATTAGTTTTATCTTACTGCGTTCAGAATCCATCCAATTAATAAGTGTTGTTGACATATTCTCTGTTTCTGTAGCTGACTCACTTGCACTCTTCATCTTGAACTTGCCCTTGTGAATGTATCATCAATCAATGATATACACCACAGCTAGAACACAAAATAGACAAACGTGGTCAGCAGCAGGAGGGTAGAAATAAAAAAAGATTTAGAAACAGATGAAAGAAAGCTACGTCACCTTTGTGGCCAAACTGGACAAGCAGTAATGTAGTCATTTCTAATCATGAAATATAATTATTTTATGTAATAAAATCTCATACCTGGGGAGTAGGAAGCAGATGGGATATAAAAAATATTAAAACGAATATTATTTACCTAGTTTTCACATTTTTGATTGACTAATGAGCATCAGTCCAAAGTATAGCTAAAGGCATTTTGTTTATATTTTTTTATTTTTTATATAGAGTGGAGAGGGAATAAAACACCTGTCAGGTTATTATTGCTGTTATATAAAATATATTAACTGTGCTCAGGTGAAAAAAACACAAGGTATTAATAAAAGGAAGAAGCTGCAAACATTATGTGATATATACATAAAAAAAGATGCAATATAGAATGTTGCTCTACTTTCCCAACATCAAAGTGCTAGAAATTAAGTGAAAAGATCTCTATAAATGAGAACATCCAAATAAAATAAAAACAAAATCAGTAGGAACACCCAGTACCACACTCAGTAAAAAGTAGGAACGCTCACATATAAAGATGTAACATAGCGCTTGTACACAAAACTCTGAGAAGTAACCGACAAAATAGCCACCCCGCTGACTTCCGGTTAGCGCATGCACCATAAGACGTCGGGTGTGACGCAATGTATAGGGCCGAGCCTGCTGTGACATCATTGCACTTATCGGAAGTCAGCAGGAGGCTATTTTGACGGTTACTTGCCGGAGTTTTGTGTACAAGCGCTATATTACATTTTTAAATGTGAGTATTCCTACTTTTTTATTAAAGAACGGTTTTAAACTAGTATACACTATAAGGATTTCTGTGTTTTTCCTTTGATATGCTAATACCTGGATGGATTTAATATTGTGGAGTTCCTTTGGAGTGTCCTCTTACACAGTTATTTACTGATGACCACAACTAAGAAGATATCTAGAGGATATTTGCTGTTCTGAGCGTGTCTTGACCTTTCTATAATAAAAAGGTCAAACTGTTCTGGTAAGAGTATTTAGAGTTGTCTGCAGAGTGTTTGGATACTTCCAGCTCTCAAGAAGCTGAGCTGTTCACCTTTACACTTGCACTATTTGTTTACACGCTTGTTTGACTTTATTTTGGGACTGAACTTGTTATTTTGTTTTCCATGTTACGGAGATTCACCCTCTCTTTTTGTCCTGTTTACCTTTATCATGGAGAGTGAAAATTAAATAAAATCCCATATTTTGGCTTTTCACAAGAACAGGAAGAGAGGGGAAATACACTAGTTCTGGTAACCTTGGGGACAACCAGGGATCCCCTTACTTTGCAGGGCTCTTCTCTTGTTTCCTGTTTTGGCTATGGAACAGGAAGTGAAATGAAATCTCCCCAATGAGACAAAAAAAAAAAGATGGCAGGGTTTGTACTGATCCCTTACTGTTGCCTTTAGGTCTACTTTACAACTGGCCATAAACAGCCTTAATGCAGCAAACAATGTTAATGATTTCAGTTCTTGATGAGCAAAATTTTTTGTATTGACTTTACCGAAAAATCTGGGCGATTGGGGGAAATTTTGGCATTTGGCATTGGGTAATTGGAACCACACTTTACAGAGGTGCATTTATCTGACAGCTTGTCATTACTTGCATTCACAAATATACACACTGATATTCTCAGTTTTTAACCTGATATGATAAACTTACATTTGTAGTGCTGTCTGATTAGAAATTTTGTTGGGACATTTTTATTTAGCTTGGTATAGATTACTAAAATAAATAGACTGTCTGATATGTATGGAAAGGCTATACGATTAATACATTTACTGAAGTGTAAAGCTGTTCATTGTTAAAATTAAAACAATAAATAGGTGATCGCATATTTTAATGCTTGTCCACCTTTTACTTTAGATAGAGTAGGTCTCTTCTGAGAATTTCTGCTAAATGCCTCAAAAGAATGAAAGTAACATACATTATGGGTCATCTCCTTTATATTTATAGGTTAGGTATTACTTTTACTGTGACAACTAGAGAACTAGAAAAGGAAGTAGGAAATGGTGAGCAGCTCTTTCTAGCATGGCAGGTAAACTTTAAAGAGTTCTCTGCTTTATTTAAAGCCTTGTGAACATTGTATTTACTAGAATGATGGTAAGACATCACAAACCCATTGTGACTTGCA
Source organism: Rana muscosa (assembly GCA_029206835.1). Lineage (NCBI taxonomy): Eukaryota > Metazoa > Chordata > Amphibia > Anura > Ranidae > Rana > Rana muscosa. Next base: position 927,188,898 of record CM055116.1, on the reverse strand, counting down.
GTAAGTATGTGTGCGCCTTTTAATATTTCTCCTTCAGGTTTCAAGAGCTCTATTGTAGTGAAGATAAAAATCAGATATTAAGCTTAAATTTGCTGGTAGAAAGTGAAAATGGATTGTACTTTTGTACTTGTTTTCTTTATATTCTTGGCAGCATTTCTTCTTGATATTCACTGAAATCCAACATACTTCTATTCTCCCTCTGATTCAAAGGCAGCAAAGACAGTGAAAGCTGCTTTATATCTTCAAGTATGGCGATGTTTGAAGATATCTCTAGTGCTTTTCAAGGTTATTTTGGCTTCAAATTACATCATATTGCAAAATGTATAAGATTTCTGGAGAAGTTTTAGCAATGATCTCTTTTCAGTAACTTTTTCATTTTTTTATATTAGGATACAGTGGGGGAGGGAAGGATTATTGCTTCTGGCAAGTTCTTATTGCTTTCTGTGACACCACTGCAGAGATGACCCTTCACTCCATGTCCCTCTGACACCAGGACAACAACATTCTGTCCCTGTGAATTCCTGGTCATTTGGTCTGGAGGTGGTGGTGGTGGAGAATATCTCAAATGGGAACAAAGTTAACAAAGTGACCACCCTCCACAAATCGTTTTTGGATATCTTAAATTTTTTTTTCCTTCCTACCTTTCTTCAAGTACATAGTGTACTTCCGTTGCATCTCAGCCGCGGTGCAGGATGTCATGTCCTCTTCTGCCCTCCTCCTTCTCCCCCGCTGTCTTCTGGGACCTGTGTGTGTCACAGAAGACAGGCTGGCTATTCACAAATCGCTGCGTGACTCACGCATGCACAGTAGGAGGGGGCTCCACTGCCAGTTTCCCTTAGTTACAATGGCGGTGCCTGCACCCAATCCGATGGATGGATTAGCCTCGCAGGGCTGACATCGTGGGCTCCCTGGGAAGGTAAATGTCCTTATTAAAAGTCAGCAGTTACTGTGTTTGTAGCTGCTGAATTTAAAAAAAAAAATGTTTGTGACTGAAATCTTTCGAAAGGAACAACTGTTCCAGTGGCAGCTGAGTGAGTGAGTGAGTAACTTGTATAGCTCTACAAATGCGAACTAAATCGCCTCAAGGCGCTTGTATCCATTGTCGTCCTGATCCTTCAGAAGAGGTGGTTCTTAAGTTTTTTCCTGAAGGCCCAATGGTTTTCTTCCTTGCGGATGTTCGTTGGTAGAGCATTCCATAGCCGTGGTCCTTGGACTGCGAATCTTTGTTCTCCTTTAGATTTATAGCGGGACTTGGGGATGTGGTGGAGGTTTTGGTTAGTTGATCGGAGAACGCGATTGGGGATGTAGTGTTTTATTTTCTCGCATAAGTATTGAGGAGCATTTCCTTGTGTGCATTTGTGAGTGAGGCAGAGGCCGATCCTTTACGGCTAGCCAATGGAGGGTCCTCAGGGACGAGGTGATTGATTCCCATGGTTTTTTTCCCGTTACCAGTCTGGCTGCTGTGTTCTGGACGACTTGTAGAGGAGAAATCTGGTATTTTGGTAGTCCTAGGTAGAGGGAGTTTGCGTAGTCGAGTCGGGAATTGATGATTGTTCCAACTACTACTGCTGTATTCTCTTCCGGGATGAAGGGGATGAGTATTCGTAGCAGGCGGAGAAGATGGTGAGATCTGCTGACTACTGATCCTATTTGGGCGTCCATGGTCATGTCTGAGTCAAAGATGACTCAGAGACTTTTGACTTTGGTGTTTGGGGTGATGGTTTGTCCAAGGATGGTGGGTGGTGTCCATGTTGTTCTAGAGTTTGTCTTTCGGTTTGCGCTGCAAAAGAAGGTATTTCCCCTTACTTTGGGGAGATTTACACTCACTTCCTGTTATGGCTTTAGGACAGAAAGTGACAGGAATTCTTCCCAATTGAACACAAACAGCTAAAATCTAAAAGCAAAAATTTACTTTAAACCTTAACACTTTAAAGTACAATTAAAGGCAAAACTGTTATTTTAAAAGGGAGAGGTAAAAACCCTAGTTTTTTCTATTTACTATTATCATTGAAAGTAAAAGTAAAAGAAAATCTCAAACTTTTGATTGTCCCCAGAAAAGCAATAGAAGGAAAATCCTCTTACGAGGATACTAGTTCGGGTGACCTGGGGGTCCCCAAAGGAGTCCCTTAATTTGCAGAGATTTCCTCTCACTTCCTGTTTTGGCTATGGGACTGGAAGTGAAAGGAAATTTCCCCAACGGGACACAGATGGCTAAAAATAAACGGACAGGGGTTACGACCCTCCCTTACTCTAGTTTTGCCCATAGTTCTGCCTTAAACCTACTACTGTACTAGTTCGTGTCATGGAATTTTCATTAGGGGTGGGGAACATTGGGAGGTTTTGTTTTCCAGCAAAAATCTAAAATCAGTACTGCTGAGACGCTGTGTATACATGGATTGTATTTCTTACCCAGCTAAGGTATACCATTCCATGTATGCTTGGAAACCTTGTGACTGTATATTAGACACGTGCAATTAGTTTTGGTCCAAATACAAATTCAGACAAATTTTTGGTTGTTCGGACATCGTATCCAAATCTCCGAATGAAATATTAACATAGAGTAATAAATTTTGTTGAAATTTGTTAAAATTTGTTTCATTTATTGGTTTCCTAATGAATTCCAAATTCTCAGAACCATTAGAATTTGGATCGGTCAAAAAATTCTGTGTGAAGAATAGCTAATTGTTAAGCAGCGGGAAATGAAGATGGCCGCCGCATCCTTAACAACTGATGACTCATCAGCTGTCAGTGGGCTTTCTCACTGACAGATGAAATGTAAACAAAACAATGGCGGCAATACAAAAATGTTCGAAAAAATGGCGTTGGGTTCCCCCGTTAATCCATACCAGGCCCTTCCGGTCTGGTATGGATTTTAAGAGGAACCCAATGCCAAAAAAAACAGCATAGGGTCCACCTAAAATCCATACCAGACCCTTAACCGTGCATGCAGCTCAGCAGGTCATGAAGGGGGGACAACCGAGCGCCCCCATTCTGAACCATACCAGGCCACATGCCCTCAATATGGGGGAGTTTAACAAGGGTGCCCCCAGATCCCGCCTCGCCCATGTGAATGAGTATGGGGTACATTGTACCCCTACTCATTCACCGAAAAAAGTGTCAAAAATAAATAAAAACAGTACACAGGTTTTTTACAATTCTTTTATTAAAAAATAAAAAAAGAATGTCCCCCAGGGTAGATCTATCGTCAATCATGATGCCCGGCCGCACCACTGGACCCAATAAAAAAAGCCCTGCTAGGGAGGATGGCTGACCACCAAATGCCTGCTCCGCCGTTTGACAGTTCTTAAATAGGTAAAGGGGTGGGGCCACCTGGAGTTGTGATGTCACCAACTGGTGCGTGCTGGGTCAGTGACGTCACAAGGGGGCGGTGCCACAAGGTGACATTGTCAGATGGCTCTGCCCCTTGCCTATATAAGAGCTGTCAAATGGGGGAGCCTGCAGTAGGCGATTAGACTTTATTGACGGCAGAGCATTTTTTTGGGGTTCGGCGGTGACTTCAACATCGTGGTTGGCGATAGATCTACATCAGAAAACATTGTTTTTTCATTTTTTTTTAATAAAGGACTTGTCAAAACCCGTCTACTGTTTTTCTTGACACTTTTTTTGGTGAATGAGTAGGGGTACAATGCCTGTGATTTCTATAATCCCCCTGTCCGCAGACCACCACCCAGGGTTTTTAGGGAAGAGGCCCTTGTCCCCCATCCCCCCCATGTTGAGGGCACGATGCCTGGTATGGTTCAGGTGGGGGGGGGCACTCACTCTTCCACCCCCCTTTCCTGGTCTGCCAGGCTGCATGCTCATATAAGGGTCTGGTGTGGATTTGGGGGGGGGAGAACCGGGCCATTTTTTCTTTTTTTTTTTAAATAGCCAGGCCAGCAATTGCAACCGCGAGTCAATTTAAATGTGATTTGACTCATTTTTTTGTATTTAGAAATCTAATTTTTGCTGCAGCAGGTTCTATACATAGTAGAGATGTGCCACATTACAGGCAAACTAAGGGGATCCCCCATGCACTATATTTAAAGGCATTTTTCATTTTTATTGTTTCACTTTAATTGGGGTTCCCACTTTAAGTGAAACAATAAAAATTAGCTCCCCCCCTCCTGAACCATACCAGGCCTCATGCCCTCAACATGGGTTGATGGGTGCTTTGGGGCAGTAGGGACAATGGTATTACAGCCAATAAAGTTTACAGTTTTTTGCTTATTTTTATATTTTAAAGTTGCACTTGTTTATGATACTGGAGATGTTAGTCAACTAAAATATGACTAAAACTAAAACAAAAACAATTCAGATGACTAAAATACTACTAAAACTAACATGGCAATCAAAATTTGACATCAAAATTAACACTAGTTTGTAGACACTATAACTTTCGCAAAAATAAAAAAATAATATACACTTTTTTTTTTACCAAAGACATGTAGCAGAATACATTTTGGTCTAAATTTATGAAGAAATTCTTTTATTTTTTTGTTTTTTTATTGGATATGTTTTATAACAGAAAGGAAAAAATATTGGGTTTTTAAAAAATATATATATCTTTTTTCGTTTATATAATAACAAAAGAAAGCTCTATTTGTGTGAAAAAAATTATATACATTTTATTTTATTATTATTATTAGTTGACTGCACAATTACCAGTGCTGAATAGCAAAAAATGCACTGGTCATGTTGGAGGTTAAACCGTCCGGAGAGCAATTGGTTAATAAAGGAAAAAGTTTGTTTGGACCAGCTTGGTTCAAACTAACTACCGTATTTATCGGCGTATAACACGCACAGGCGTATAACACGCACCCTAACTTTAAGAGGGAAGTTTCAGGAAAAAAACCTTCCACAGCCCCCTGCGTATAACACGCAGGCACAGTTTACCCTCTATTTTCAGGGTAAAAAAGTGAGTGTTATACGCCAATAAATACAGTATATAAATTTGTATGGAACTTGGACTCAAGCTACAATTTCATATTGTTTACTACTTTAGTAAATGATCTCCCGACTTTTAGATTTTATTTCTTATCATCGTGGAATATATAGTCATCAAAATGTCACAGTACTTAATATGTTTTTTTCTTCTTTTTTACCAGGTGAATATTGGTATACTTATTGCAGTAACCAGGATAATATCCAGAATTAGTGCTGACAACTACAAAGTTCACAGAGATGCAAACGCATTCAAGTAAGCAATATTCATGATGTGAAGCTTGGGGGAAACACAGGGATAATAATTCTAATGAAGACATGTGCTTTTTTAAAGTGGTTGTAAACCCAACCAGACAACTTGCACCTACAGGTAGGCCTAGATTAAGGCTTACCTGTAGGTGCAAGAAATATCTCCTTAACCTACATGGTTAAGGAGATATTTGCAGAAAACACTGCACCGATGTCTATGGCGCATTCGCGCCGTAGACAACGGCACAGGCGCACTGAGCGTGCCAGTTTTATCAATGTGATAATGCCGGTCCCGCGCACATGCGTGGGAGTGGCATCATCGCCGCTCCGGCCAGTCACAGCGCCGGATCGACGATACAAGGAAGACGCTCCGAGGGGACATGGTGGCTGCCACGGAGGGGAATGAGGGGAACGAGTGCCACATAACGAGCTAGTATGCTATGCATACTAGCTCATTATGCCTTTTTCTTGCAGTTTTTTTTTTTTACAGGAACATTTTTGTTGGGTTTACTTCCTCTTTAACATATACAATAAAAGTCAACAACCTTTTTTTTCAATTTACTAGTCAGTTTAACATGGAAGATGCTGCAGTTTTAAAGTCCATGTAAACTCTAACAATGAACTTCTTATATTTGCTTTATTTTTGGTCTGTTATACTGTATATACAATTGAAAAGGTTTTGTTCTGTTCAATAGGTGCCAAAAAATGTTTTGATCCTGACAGAAATCCAGCCAACTAATAACATCCTGTCTGTCCTGCACTCTTATTATTTACATTCTCCCCAGCTATCTATCTGGACTACAAAACGCTTCTTCTCTGTGTTTTTGAAAAGAGAAGATGGAAAGGTGGTCTATAGTCCTGTCCTAAGGTGACCAGGGGCGGATCCAGAGTCTAGTCTCGGGAGGGGCACTACCAGAAAATATTTTTTTGGGGGGCAATTTATTGGGGAAATTACTGGTGTTAGCGCTTCAATGATCACGGCACCATGGTTATGGTGTCAGGATGATTGAAGAGCATTATTTATATTATTACATTGTAATATAAAATTAAATATAATGCAGAATCAGTGGGTGCCCCGAGTGTGTCACTTGCCACGTCACCTGCCACCAGATGCAGCTTGTCACCTGCCACACGTTGCGGATTGTCACTTGCCACGTCGCCTGCCACACGTTGCGGATTGTCACTTGCCACACGTTGTGGATTGTCACTTGCCACGTCACCTGCCACACATTGCAGATTGTCACTTGCCACATCACCTGCCACATGTTGCGGAATGTCACTTGCCTGCCACCAGATGCAGCTTGTCACCTGCCACACGTTGCGGATTGTCACTTGCCACGTCACCTGCCACACGTTGCAGATTGTCACTTGCCACACGTTGCGGATTGTCACTTACCACACGTTGCAGATTGTTACTTGCCACATCACCTGCCACATGTTGCGGAATGTCACTTGCCTGCCACCAGATGCAGCTTGTCACTTGCCACGTCACCTGCCACATGTTGCGGATTGTCACTTGCCATGTCACCTGCCACAAGTTGTGGATTGTCACTTGCCACATGTTGCGGATTGTCACAAGTTGCGGAATGTCACTTGCCTGCCACCAGATGCAGATTGTCACTTGCCACACCTTGCGGATTGTTACTTGCTAAGGTGGTGTTTTGCTTGTCAGAGTCAGGCAGCATAGAGATGATGTAATCTCTCTGCTGCCTGCACAGTGAGGGCAGAAGTTACTGCAGGGATGCATCTCTCTGCTCCCCCGGCCGCCAGCTTGTTGATTGGCTAGCCGCCCGCTCACCCACAAAGCCGACCAGCTGACCGCCCACTCTCTGACTCTCACTCGCCGCCGAGCCGCCCGCCCACGCTGTCACCCGCCCGTGGAGCCGCCCGCTCTGTCACTCGCATGCGGAGCCGCCCGCTCAGACTCGCAGGCGCCCGCAAGTTCCGCAACTACCGCCCGCTCAGACTCTCACGCGCCCGCAAGTTCCGCAACTAAAACTCATTTTTCGGGGGTGGCAATTGCCCAGTTGCTCCCCCCTGGATCCGCCCCTAAAGGTGACAAGGATGTTCATCAATAGTTACAATACACTAAGTGAGTTTTATAACCCTAGGACAGGAAGTGTGTTACTGGCAGGATCTCCAGGTGTAAATATAGAAAAAAAATAAGAAATAAAATCATTGCAGCAACCACATCTATGGTCTAGTAGGTAGCAACAAGGTTGATATTTGGAGCCACCTTGGGTTCAAAGAGGATTTCACAGTTTAGCAAAACTATGAATTTATGACTGAAACTTGTGACTCATCTAATAATGCACTGCTTGGCCTTTGTACCTAGTCTGATAAGCATTAATCTGAAAGAGTGGAGATGCAACAACAAAGAAAAATTCCCAGCTCAATTTACCAGCCGGCCTGCAACAAACCGAATTGTCCTGTCTAACAGTTCACATTAAAAACAGGGGTTTAGTTTGCACACATTTGCAAATACACATGTAAGCTACAGAGGTCACAACAAGGCACCCCTGTATTATCTGAAGTAGAGTTGGAGCGAACAGTTAGGGCTTAGCAAAAGTTTGGCCCGAACACCGCCTGTTCGCCCGTTCATCGAACACCTGAATTTGAAGGGTACAGTGGGATGTTTGCCCACCTAGCGCCCCACAATGTACTGTGTACTTTTCACTATTCACACAAAGAGCCTGGTATGGACCCTCACGCTGTTTTTTTTGTTTGTTTTTTTACATTTTTGTATTGCCAGCAATTTAAATGTAATTTTTTTTTTTAAATGTCAGTTTTTCTGCACCAGGTTCTATACATGGTACAGATGTGCCACTTTACAGACTTATGCCCCATACACACGATCGTTTTTCATGCCGTTAAAAATGCCATTTTTAAAAATGGGCATTAAAACCGATCGTGTGTATGCTCCAGAGCATTTTTAACGGCGTGAAAAACGGGCATTAAAAATTTCGAACATGCTCTATTTTTTCATGTCGTTTTTCATGACATTTTTTTTAACGACGTGAAAAACGATGGTGTGTATGCTTTGACGAGGTGAAAAAAACACGCATGCTCAGAATCAAATATGAGACGGGAGCGCACGTTCTGGTAAAACTAGCATTTGTAATGGAGATGGCACATTCGTCACGCTGTAACGGACTGAAAAGCAGGAGGATGAAAAGCGTGAATCGTCGCTCAAACTTTACTAACATGAAGGGTGGCACCATCCGAACGGAACGTCCCCTTTATAGTGCCGTCGTACGTGTTGTACGTCACTGCGCTTTGCTTGAACGTTTTTTAAAATGATCATGTGTACGCAAGACAGGCTTGAGAGGAAACATGAAAAAAACGACGAGAAAAACGTTGGTTTAAAAAATGGCATGAAAAACGATCGTGTGTACGCCGCATAAGGTTTCACTTTAAGCATTATTAAAAGCACTTCTCCTTTAAAAACAATTTTTTATTTGTTTTAAAAACAACATTTTTGCATCGATACATGTCCCCCAGGGCAGTACCTGGGCCTTCCAAATGGGGTCTTTCGATTTTTCATGTTCGGGTCCCATAGACTTTAATAGAGGCCAACCTTTTTCCCTCTTTAGGAGTTCTGGTGTGAACAGAACAGGGGGGTGTTTGGCCTATCTCTAATCTGCAGTTCTAACTTTATAAATTTTGAGAGCCTCCATAGTAGGAGCACATATAGTAATGGATAGATTGAGAGCAGGTATGCCTGTAGGGAAAAAAAAAATATTAACCTCTATATTGGGATTTTTAAGGTAATTTAAAGAAAAAATATTGTCATTTTTTAGAATTTTTAAATATAAAAATAGTTTATTTTCGTATCAATTGACTATAGTTTAGAAATAAATATTCAACATGTAAACAAAGTAATACAAATAGTTAGAAACATGTAACATAATATTGCACAAATTTGATGATCCTGAAGTGGTATTTCCCAACTACTTGCTGTTCCACCATAAATACACAATGCAACACTGGATGATATCCATTTTCTTTTGGTGCCATATTTTGAATATCATCCAGCGGTCCCTGTATATTATGAAGGGCAATCTATAAAGACTATTCACGATCCCTTTTTTAGCTGAAGGAGTGCTTTTATCAATGATGTATAAAGAATGGAAGTGTTTGTGCAACGCACTGTATTGTATATGTCATATATGGAATTCATGTATATGGATTCTAAAATGCAAATATTCTGTATTTCAAAAGTGGTATAAATCCCAGAAGAAGAATCAATTTATGCTTATATATTTCAAAATGCAACTGATGTCCCTTCTACTGATCACCATCTGCATTGTGTGCATAGTGGTACAGCATGTAGTTGGGAAATACCACTTCAGGATCAAATTTGTGAAATATTATGTTACATGTTTCTAACTATTTGTGTTACTTTGTTTACATGTTGAATATTTATTTCTAAACTATAGTCAATTGATATGAAAATAAAAAAAATTATATTTAAAAATTCCAAACAATTTCAATATTTTTTCTTTAAATTGCCCTAAAAATCCAAATTTAGAGGTTAATGATTTTTTCATGCACAAGGGATGATGGCAATTACACACCAAGCTACATGAGTCTTAAAAAAAAAAAAGTATGCCCGTAGGGAGCCCATTTCTCCTTAAAGGCACAGGGGCACACTGGATACCCAGCAAATAGCACAATGGCAGTAAAAGGTGTCCAGTGCACCCCCTCACCAAATAAGCAACGGTGCAAACAAATGGCAACTGCCCCAGCCTTTAACTAGAATTAACAGCAAGGAGCAAATGAAAGGGTGACGCATGTCAAAAAAAACAAAGAAAAATTCCCATTAATCTGAAAGAGTGGAGAAGCCAGTGCCTTCACTATAAAAAGGTGGACTTCCTGCAGCTATATTGTCAGTGTGTGTATTAGGACTGAGTGTGTGTTTAGTGAGAGCCTAGGGAGAGATATAGTACTGTATACTGTACTATACTGTGAATTGCAGTGTGGTGGGTTACTTACCCTTGTGTCTCCCTCTCTGCCTTGCTAGCCTCAGAGCCACTCCTTTGCAGATTTTTTTTCTAATATTATGGTATTTTTTTTTAGTTAACATTTTTCTATTTTATTTTATACTAGGGCTAAATAAATAAATATATAATTACATAAATTAAAATAGTAGGCTTCAATCTTGGGTGGATAGTCTTTTCGGGTTTACACACACACTTTTTTGAGGTATACAGCATAATCGTGTTGCCGAACAATTCTTAAGGAGTTGCATACTGTGCACAGCAAACCACTGCTAGCCATTTAATTTACCTCCCAAAAAAAATGCTACAATGACTGCAGAGCTTTGCAGATCTAACTTGGAGATGACATTGGCTTTTGCATGTGTCTCAATGCTGTCAGATGCCAACAATTATTAGACTGCGGAAGAAGAAGAAGAAGATTGGAGGGCTGGAGAGGGGAAGGAAGCAGACAAGCTTCCAGTGGAATTTACCATTTTCCCAAAACGTAGGTGGCAATTAGAAGACAATATTGTCCTCAGTGACACGTGTTGCTGACAAAACTAACAAAAAAAAGAAGTACGGTATTATTTTCTGGAATGAATCGGATTGAAGTGCTAATTCTAAAAGTAAGAAATCATATCCAAAGCCAAAAATGCTTCTTAGATCCCTTATGAGAGTAATAAAGTTAAAGAAAAAAAATAAGAAAAAAAAGTATAAAATAAATACAAATAATTAAAATTAAAACACCCTTGTCACCCATGTACACACCCCTATTCAAAGCTTAGAATGAGCATGCCTATCTAAACATAAATTGCCCCACATATGTAAGGTGTCACTGCGAACTTCAGAGTGCAAACTATAATTTTAGGGCCATCATTCATAGCTTACTCTAAATTGGTAGCCTGTAAAGGCTTTTGAAGCATTGCCTATGGTCAGTTTTGTGTTCCCGTGCTTTTTGTGATTTCACAAGTGTGCGCAGATTTAAGGTTAACATGGTATTAAGGTTTTGGTATCTTTTTACTCAATGCAACCCCATCTTTTATATTTTAACAAAAGTTTTGTATAATATTGTGTGTGTTTACACTAAAATTAATTTTAGTGTACTTTTGTTTTCTGAAAATATGTGTTTAACATGTGTTTACTAGATGGCTGCTCAAAAAATTGCAACTACCACAATTTTATTCTCCAGGGCATCTTTTTATTTTAGAACATATAATATTTCGGGGGGATTTAAAGTAATTGTTAGCAAGAAATGCAGACTGCAACAAAAAACAACCAAAATTAAAAAAAAAAAAAAGTCCTGGCAGACAAGTAAGTAATACTTCCCCCAAACCTGTAATTTTATTTTCTTAAAGTGGATGTAAACCTGATTCATGAAATTTGAGCTGGGCACATATATCTGCAGTATTTTGTTATCTCTCTTCAATGAGCTGAGTCCCATAGCTCTCTCCTGAACTGTTCCCTCTGTTATCAGCCGGATAACTCCTGACAAATTCTCGGACACTTTAGACAAAAGCAGCCTGAATCTTCAGTCTGGGGAGGTTGCTAAAATAGATTAGCAGGGAGCAGGTCCTATTACAAACACCTCTGAGAGTCTCTGCCTATGATGAGAGGGTGTGTGTGCCTTTCCTCCAATCAGCAATTTTAGCTATCTTGGCTGTATGCCCAGACATCACACTCTGTGTTAACCAGGAAGAGAAAATCTCCTAACATGATCTGAACTTTCTAAACAGTATATAAATGTGAAGACAGCAGATATAAATGTAAAACTTATGTAGGGAGATTTGGTTCATCCCTGTGTATCATCTGAGGCTGTTCACTTCACTGGGTGTATGGAGGGTTTACATCCACTTTAATTTTGTCTTGATGCATGTACTCCAAGGCAGTCCCCAGCTTCCTTTACATTTTTTTTTAAGAATACGCTGTTTATTAGCCCTGCAAAAAGAGCAAACTGAATATAAAGATTTCCACCCCCACCATAGACTTTAAAGGGGTTCGGGAAAAATTTTGAATTTCTGAATTATTAGGATGTTTTGCCGGAGTGAATGGAGTAGATTCGCTCATACCTATTAGTAACCTGCGATATATACAATTTTTGCTATTGTTGTTAATTTCTTTGAAATCCACAGCTCAGACAGATTTATGTAAAAAAATGCAGGGAAAAAAAGGGCTCGATTTACTGTAATTACATTTTTCGTATAACCCCATGAAAATTCCCACTTAGCATATATGGTATATGAGGCTATGATCTTTTAGTTGGATTGTGTTCATATGTATTCTATCTTTGTCCAATGAATTTAAGCAGTTTTACAGTGCTTTTTTGCTCAGCTTATATTCTTGCATATAAAACTCTATCCATTATTGTGTACGACACCACCTCTACATGAATGTTGTCCTGGAAACTGCAATGCTCGGAGGTAGGGGATATAAATTAGACCCTCTAGGGTAAGATTAGGGATTATCCTCTGTGTATCTGGCCAGACGATTTTGTTTTCTGATAAGCTGCTTTACAATAGAATGCCGATCGGTGCTTATTGACACTATTATCACAATAAATTGGTAAAGCGCATTATATCTGCCCTTTCTGTTTGTAAGAATGATAGATTTTCTTTTTTTATATATTTTTATAGTTTTTTTTTTTTAATCTAGTATAGATTTATAAAAGGGGACAATATAATTGAATCTTTGTAGGTAGCCTGTGAACACTGTCACTTGACCTTTATCTACCGGTTTTATTAAGAATGGTAGCATTCAGCCATTAACTTTATTTAGTCTTTTGCTGAAAAGCAAGTTCTGTCGAATAAAAGGAAAGTGCCTGCTGACAGCTGAGCAATGGCACAGCAGACAATAAAATAGCAAAAGTAGCAGGGAGGACAATGTGTGATGTGCCAAAGAAAATATTGTATGCAGTATTACATCCTTATTAATTTCATTCATTCAGATCACAGATAATACTGGCACAAAAGATTTTTCTTTATCAATGGTTATCAAGAATGTTTAATGAGGTTAGCATAATATCTATGTTGATGTACTTTTATTTTCTGTGTAGTGTCCTGCTTATTACACTATATTACCAAAAGTATTGGGACATCTGGCTTTACACGAACGTGAACTTTATTGGCATCCCAGTCTTAGTCCGTATGGTTCAATATTGAGTTGGCCCACCCTTTGCAGCTATAACAGCTTCAAGTCTTCTGGGAAGGCTGTCCACAAGGTTTAGGAGTGTATCTATGGGAATGTTTGACCCATCTTCCAGAAGCGCATTTGTGAGGTCAGGCATTGATGTGGACGAGAAGGCCTGGATCACAGTCTCTGCTCTAATTCATCCCAAATGTGTTCTATCGGTTGAGGTCAGGACTCCATGCAGGGCAGTCAAGTTCCTCCACCTCAAACTTGCTCATCCATGTCTTTATGGACCTTGTTTGTGCACTGGTGCACAGTTATGTTGGAACAGAAAGGGGCCATCCCCAAATTGTTCCCACAAAGTTGGGAGCATGAAATTGTCCAAAACGTCTTGGTATGCTGACGCATTAAGAGTTCCCTTCACTGGGCACTAAGCGGCCAAGCCCAACCCCTGAAAAACAACTCCACACCATAATGCCCCCTTCACCAAATGATTTGGACCAGTGCACATAGCAAGGTCCAAAAAGACATGAATTGACATGAGTGAGTTTGAGGTGGAGGAACTTGACTGGCCTGCACAGAGTCCTGACCTCAACCCGATAGAACACCTTTTGGATGAATTAGAGCAGAGACTGCGAGCCAGGCTTTCTCGTCCACATCAGTGCCTGACCTCACAAATGTTCTTCTGGAAGAATGGTCAAACATTCCCATAGACACACTCCTAAACCTTGTGGACAGCCTTCCCAGAAGCTGTTATAGCTGCAAAGGGTGGGCCAACTCAATATTGAGCCCTTCGGACGAAGACTGGGATGCCATTAAAGTTAATGTGCGTGAAAGACAGGTGTCCCAATACTTTTGGTAATATAGTGTATTTGCAAGGAACAGCTGTTCTGTTTAAAAGTGTGCAACTTAAGAAAAGGGTGTTTTCTTACTGTAAACAATATGAAAAAACAATAAGACCCCATTCACACAGGGGCGACTCGTCAGGCGACTCAGCCGCCTGACAAGTCGCGTCCCGTTCTGTACAATGGAACCGTTCTAATAGGAGCGACTCAAGTCGCTCCGACTTAGAAAAAGGTTCCTGTACTACTTCGGCACGACTTCAGGGCGACTTCCATTGACTTTAATACAGAAGTCATTTTGCAAGTCACCTTTGAAGTCGTGTGAAGATCGCCCGGCAGAGTCGCGGGACAAGTCGTGCTGCCCCTGTGTGAACCGGGTCTTAGGCAAACAAGATTAGGAGGAAATAATAATAATAAAAAAGAAAGGGAAGGAACAAAAAAATGCCCTGCTTGGAGGATTGTGGACTGTGGGTATATAATGTAACCTAGGTTACTCACACATGTTGAGGTGCTCCAGGGCTTACTGCTGATGTAGAGAAAACAAATGTTATGTTTTCCGTATATTAAGCTGGGGCTTGGGGCCCAGAGGCTTTGTAGAGACTAGGTTGGAATTAAGTCTTTATTCCTAGTACAATAACGTACCTGGTAGCCAGACCTAATTTTTAGTCTGTATATGTGAGCTGATACCCAGGGCTTTCTCTGCTGTGGGAGCCTATTGCATAAAGCAGGGGTGCCCAACCTTTTGAAGAACGAGGGCCACTTAAGCAACTTGGTAACTGGTCGCGGGCCACAATGAACAGAGCAGGCAGACGACAGGTCGAATTATCGAATCGGATTGAATTAGAGGTAGGTGGGTGTAAACGGCCACAAGTCCGTTTACATCTGTGGTTCAATAGAGGTGAACGAAGGGTCCAATTTAGTCGGACTGATCATGTCAAACGGGCCTAAGGCTGCTCTCACACTGATGCGCTGCGGTATACCCACACTGAGGGTGCAGCGCAGTGCCCCTGTGGCTTTCCTGCAGGTTAGCCGCACTTAGACTTCTATTATATTGTGCAGGTGTCGTGCACTTTCTGAAGTTCACCAACCCACAGGTAATAACAGAAGTCTATGGCTCAATGCAGCATCCCGCAGGTGTTCTGCGTTGCACCTGCGGATCAGTTTGAAAGCAGCCCAGTAACCACTGCAGAACAGATATGCCCATATATACACTGTCATTAAAGGTAAGTTTAATACTAAAATCACAGTCTTCCATTCAGGTATCACAAGCTGTTGCTGTCCCAGGCAGAGAGAATTTGGTATCACTCCACCTGTGACAGGAGTTGGCGCTATACATGAAGAATCAGCTTATGCCAACCCGCCATCCCAGAGCAGGAGGTCGCGGGCCACATCAGATGGCTCCGCGGGCCACTGGTTGGGCACCCCTGGCTTAAAGAGTAACTACACCTTTGTGGGGAAATAAAAAAGAATATACCATATACACTTGCTACACAAGTTATATTGTAACTGAATGTTATTAAAGTTTACTTTTCTTTTTAAATCTGTAGCTCTGTAATATTCTATAAAATACATTGCACTATGGCAACCCAGAAGTGTTCTGTACACAGATGTCAAAGTGGTCACGTGATCAGAAGCCAGTTCCGCTGGCTACCAATCTTTAGCCGGGACCGAAGGCTGTCTTTTACAGCTTTGTCTTTGTGCTGAGAGTACACAGTAAGCATGCTCTCAGCATATAAACATTGGCCGCCCAGCGATGCATATGTGCAGCGTCTGGGTGTTAAAGTTCATCCTTTTTCTGCCGCACATATGTGTTGGGTGCTCGTGAAGGGGTTAAGCTAAAAGTGATACTAAAGTCTATTTTTTTTTTATTTAAAAATAACAAACATGTAATACTTACCTGCTCGGTGCAATGGTTTTGTACAGAGCAGCAGCAGCAGCCCAGCTCGGGTCCCTTGCCGGTGCTCCTGACCCCTCCCTCCTGCCGAGTGCCCCCACAGCAAGCAGCTTGCTACGGGGGCACCCGAGCTGAGCCGTTAAGACAGGGAGCCACTGTTTGGCCCCGCCCCCTCTCTCTATTAATTGACTCACTTTGATTGACATCAGTGGGAGCCAATGGCGCCCGCTGCTGTCTAAGCCAATGAGGAGGGAGAGTCTCGGACAGCTGAGTCTCTCGTGCAACATTGCTGGATCAAGATGGGGCTCAGGTAAGTATTAGGGGGCTGCTGCACACAGAAGGTTTTTTATTGTAATGCATAGAATGCATTAAGATAAAAATCTTCTGACTTCACTTTAAGATGGATGAAATACTATTAAAATGTATATAATATTTTAGCATGCTTGAAAGCACAAAACATTTCCCCATTACAACTTAACTTGCGCTTAAATGGAAAGTCCTCATTAAAGGTTCTCTGAGTCAATTACGATCCTCTGTATTCCCTTACTATGGAATATTACACAGAGAAACTGTCAAAGAGTGACTTTATTTCAGTAACCTGTTCTTTCGCTTCAGCTCTGTCCCCAAAGGCTGCAGACTTGCTGATGAAACACCTTTATTTAACAAACCATTTACTCTGGAAACAGCTGGGAGACACAGTCAGTCTATGATGACATTAAAGGTTCACATAATAGCTCCAATGTCTCCCTCCTATGTTTTATTTGTGGAGTCGGAAGTGCAAACCTTCTTGACTCTTCAAGTGCAGGGATGAAGGGAAGGTGAATATTACCTGTGGCTGACAGGCACAGTGACACCCACGTGTTATCTGTCACTGCAAATAGTAAAGCATTACATTGCTTAATATATACTTTACTGTATTCCATTCACACATCGCTGTGGAAAATGGAAAGCTGGTTATTAAAAACCAAAGTGTACATTTAAAAAGTTGGGAAGAGCGCACAATCATGTGCGCTCCACATTTAGGGGGGGGGGGGGGGGATACAATAGAGAGCGGATAGTAAATCTAAATGAGCCCCAGAGTGTAAGGATCTCTCAGCAGGCAAAGGGATCTGTGCAATTGCAGCAAGGATGTTGGAGGATGCTTCTGGTTTCAGGAGGTTCAGCACTTAAAGTGAAGGTCAGTTCAATAACAGTATCTTCAGTGGTAAGCATGCAGCGTGTGCATTAACAACTCTTATCCTTAGTGTATCAACATTAACCCCTTTGTTCCCAGTCCCCAGCGGCTGTGTATTAATCCCTCAAGGCCTCAAAGCACTTTAATCCCTTAACCTTAGGTACCCAGCACTAGGGATGAGCCGAACACCCCCCCGGTTCGCACCAGAACTTGCGAACGGACCGAAAGTTTGCGCAAACTTTAGAACCCTATTAAATACAATGAATGCGAACGTTCGAAATCAAAAGTGCTAATTATAACGGCTAATATGCAAGTCATTGTCCTAAAAAGGTTTTGGAGACTGGGGTTCTGCCCCAGGGGACATGTATCAATGCAAAAAAAAGTTTTAAAAATGGCCGTTTTTTCGGGAGCAGTCATTTTAACCACTTAAGCCCCGGACCATTACGCAGCTTAATGACCAGAGGTGATTTCACAATTTGGCACTGCGCTGCTTTAACTGGAAATTGTGCGGACATGCAATGTTGTACCCAAACGAAATTTGCGTCCTTTTCTTCCCACAAATAGAGCTTTATTTTAATGGTATTTGATTGCCTCTGTGGCTTTTTTTTTTGCAATATAAATGGAAAAAGACTGAAAATTTTGAAAAAAAATTATATTTTCTACTTTTTGTTATAAGAAAAATCGAATAAACTAAATTTTAGTCATACATTTAGGCCAAAATGTATTCAGCCACATGTCTTTAGTAAAAAAATGTCAATAAGCGTATATTTATTGGTTTGCGCAAAAGTTATAGCGTCTACAAACTAGGGTACATTTTCTGGAATTTACAGTACAAAACCCCCCCAAATGACCCCATTTTGGAAAGTAGACACCCCAAGGAAATTGCTGAGAGGCATGTTGAGCCCATTGAATATTTTTTTTTTGTCCCAAGTGATTGAATAATGACAAAAAAAATAAAAAATTACAAAAAGTTGTCACTAAATGATATATTGCTCACACATGCCATGGTTATATGTGGAATTGCACCCCAAAATACATTTTGCTGCTTCTCCTGAGTACGGGGATACCACATGTGTGGGACTTTTTGGGAGCCTAGCCGCGTACGGGACCCTGAAAACCAAGCACCGCCTTAAGGATTTCTAAGGGCACAAATTTTTGATTTCACTCCTCACTACCTATCACAGTTTCGAAGGCCATAAAATGCCAAAATAGCACAAAACCTCCCCAAATGACCCCATTTTGGAAAGTAGACACCCCAAGCTATTTGCTGAGAGGCATGGTGAGTATTTTACAGCTCTCATTTGTTTTTGAAAATGAAGAAAAAAAAATATATATATATATTTTTTTTTCAATTTTCAAAACTTTGTGACAAAAATCGAGATCTGCAAAATACTCACTATACCTCTCAGCAAATAGCTTGGGGTGTCTACTTTCCAAAATGGGGTCATTTGGGGGGGGGTTTTGTGCCATCTGGGCATTCCATGGCCTCCGAAACTGTGATAGGCAGTGAGGAGTGAAATCAAAAATTTATACCCTTAGAAAGCCTGAGGGCGGTGCTTGGTTTTTGGGGTCCAGTACGCGGCTAGGCTCCCAAAAAGTCTCACACATGTGGTATCCCCGTACTCAGGAGAAGCAACAGAATGTATTTTGGGGTGTAATTCCACATATGCCTATGGCATGTGTGAGCAATATATCATTTAGTGACAACTTTGTGCAAAAAATAAATAAATAAAAAATAAATTGTCTTTTTTCCGCAACTTGTGTCAACAAATAAAATATTCCATGGACTCGACATGCCTCTCAGTATATAGCTTGGGGTGTCTGCTTTCCAAAATGGGGTCATTTGGGGGGGGGGTTTGAACTGTCCTGGCATTTTATACACAACATTAGGAAGCTTACATCCACTCTTCTAACCACTTGAAGACAAAGCCCTTTCTGACACTTTTTGTTTACATGAAAACATATTTATTTTTTTGCAAGAAAATTATGTTGAACCCCCAAACATTATATATTTTTTTTAAAGCAAAGGCCCTACAGATTAAAATGGTGGGTGTTGCATTTTTTTTCCACACAGTATTTGCGCAGCGATATTGCCCAAATGTTTGATGAAATAAAAAAGATGATCTTAGGCCGAGTACATAGATACCAAACATGACATGCTTTAAAATTTCACACAAACGCGCAGTGGCGACAAACTACATACATTTTTAAAAGCCTTTACAGGGTACCACGTTAGATTTACAGAGGAGGTCAACTGCTAAAATGACTGCCCTCGATCTGACCTTTGCGGTGATACCTCACATGCATGATGCAATTGCTGTTTACATATGACGCCAGACCGACGCTTGCGTTCGCCATTGCGCAAGAGCAGGGCGGGACAGGGGTGCTTTTTTATTTTATTTTTTATTATTAATTTTGCTTTTTTATTTTATTTTTAAACTGTTCTTTCCATATTTATTTATTTTTTTTATCATTTTTATTGTTATCTCAGGGAATGTAAATATCCCCTATGATAGCAATAGGTAGTGACAGGTACTCTTTTTAAAAAAAACTGGGGTCTATTGGACCCTAGATCTTTCCTCTGCCCTCAAAGCATCTGACCACACCAAGATCGGTGTGATAAAATGCTTTTCCCAATTTTCCAATGGCGCTTTTTATATCCCTCCCACTGCTTGTAAAAGCAGTCCAGAGGCTAATCAGCCGCTAGGATTGCTTTTACATGAAAGTCGCCCACTGGCTGAAAAGAATGATACCAAGATGATACCTAAACCCGCAGGCATCAATCTGGTATAACCAAAGTCCAGCAACATACCAGTACGTTGCTGGTCCTTGTTGGACATGTATTGTAATCTTTTTTTTCATGCAGCCTGTTGGCTGAACGAAAAAAAGAGATTGATCGGTGGGTATACTCACCATTGGAATACCTCCCTTCATTCACCCACTTCTAATGATGGGCATACATGCACCATTTATATATGCCGAAGCATGGAGGCATCCTCCCGCAAAAGTTACGCCGCACACACATGGTCGGACTTTTCCACGGGCATGCCTCCGTCGGAATTTTGACCGTATGTACGCGGCATTAGGAGCAAAATCGCTCCTCCGTCCCTGCTGCCCCCCTGCTTCGGCATATATACTCTTTTTTTTTAACTGTGGTGGTGAAATCACCTCCGACAGCACTGGAGTCGCAGGGATCAGGCCTGTCTCTGCGAACGCTGCAGTTATGTGTGTTGTGTTTTGTAAGTGACAGTGATCGATCGATACTGCACTTGGGTGGCCTGGGCTGGACGGAGGGGCAAAACGCAGGTGCTAGCAGGTATCTGGGCTGATCCCGCTAACACTGCGTTTTTGGGAACCCTAAACTGCTGGGGACGCTAGTATAGATCTGATCAGATCAGATATTGATCTGTTCAGATACTATACCACTAAGGGAGGTGTATGCTTCACGCATGGGTGTTAGCGTTACTGGCACTAACCTGACGCTGCCTGGGGCGACGCAGACCCTCTCTGACACTAAAACCTAATTGATATCACCCGCCGGGCGATCAGGGGGTTAAAACTTTATTGGGTTATATACGTCGGGTGCCCTGACACTATAAAAAGCAAACTAACTAACCAGCATCACCTGTAACACTTATATGGTGAGCACTGGTGAAAGGGTTAACTAGGGGCAATCAGGGTGTTAAACCTTTATTAGATAATATATGGGGGTACCTGACGCTATATAAAAACCTGACGGGGAACCTAAATAACAAAATAACTAACTGGTTAACCAGTGTCACCAGTAACACTTATACGGTGATCACTGGTGAAAGGGTTAACTAGGGGCAATTAGAGGGTTAAATCCTTTATTAGATAATATATGGGGGTACCTGATGCTATAAAAACCTGCGGCGAACCTAAAAAAAATAACTGGCTACCTATCGGCACCAGCATAACTAATACAACGATCAGAAAAACGATCGCTTAGTGACACTGGCAAAAGGGGGTGAACGGGTTACCTGGGGGGCGATCAAGGGGTTAAACCTTTATTAGGTAATATATGGGGGTACCTGACGCTATAAAAACCTGCGGTGAACCTAAAAAAAATAACTGGCTACCTATCTGCATCACCGACACTAAGACAGCGATCAGAAAAACGATTGCTTAGTGACACTGGCAAAGGGGGGTGAAAGCGTTACCTGGGGGGCGATCAAGGGGTTAAACCTTTATTAGGTAATATATGGGGGTACCTGACGCTATAAAAACCTACGGCGAACCTAAAAAAAATAACTGGCTACCTATCGGCATCACCGACACTAAGACAGTGATCAGAAAAACGATCGCTTAGTGACAGTGGTGAAAGGGTTACCTGGGGGGCGATCAAGCGGTTAAACCTTTATTAGGGGGGGTTATGGGGCTACACTGAACCTAAAACACTGACACTTTTACAGTCACAAATGTCACTGATTGCAGTGATCAGTAAACAAATGATCACTGCAATCAGTGACACTGTGACTGGGGGGTGGAGGGTGATCTGGGGGGTGATCTGGGGGTGTCTGGGGGGGCGATTGTGTGCCTATGTGTGTGGTGTCAGTGTGCTGTTATGTGCACTAACCTCTGTGTCTTCTCTCATGCGGCGCTCGGTATATGTGAGCGCCGCATGAGAGATGACATCACTTCCTCCTGCCTGTGTAAACACTACACAGGCAGAGGAAGCTTTTCATTCGCCGGGAGCGATCACGAGGGGGTGGCCAGAATCGAATGGCGGCCCCCTCATCACGGATCGCTCCCGAAGCGATCCCGGCCGCTCACTGTACCGGAGGGGGGTCCGATCGGACCCCCCACCCATACCATACGAAGGCAGGCACGTACAGGTGAGTGGTCGTTAAGTGGTTAATGATGTATAAAGTGAAAAAAAAGGGAATATTCCTTTAAATATCGTACCTGGGGGTGTCTAAAGTATGCCTGTGAAGTGTCATGTGTTTCCCGTGTTTAGAACTGTCCCTGCACAAAATAAAATTTCTAAAGGAAAAAAATGGTAATTTAAAACTGCTTGCGGCTTTAATGTAATGTCTGGTCCCGGCAATATGGATAAAAATCATTGAGAAAATGGCATGGGTACCCCCCCACCCCACTACCAGCCCCTTTGGGTCTTGTATGGATATTAAGGGGAACCCCGCACCCAAAATTCAAAAAAGGCCCTATATACTCTGAACAGCAGTATACAGGCGGTGCAAACAAGACAGGGACTGTAGGTTTGTTCTTAACCACTTAACGACCGCCCACTGTAAATATACGTCAGCAGAATGGCACCGACAGGCAGAATCACGTACATATACGTGATTGCCTTTGTATAGTTTGGGGGTCCGATCGGACCCCCCTTCTTTACAGTGGGTGGCCGTTTTACCTTCGGGAGCGATCCGGCATGAGGGGACGGCCGTTCGATTCCGGCCACCCCCTCTCGATCGCTCCCGGCGAATGAGAGAGCTTCCCCTGCCTGCCAGGAAGGAGGAAGTGATGTCATCTCTCCTGGGGCGCTCACATATACCGAGCGCCGTACAGGAGAAGATGCAGGTTAGTACACAAAACAGCACACTGACACCAGGACACATAGGCACATAAATCGCCCCCCCAGGCCCCCCAGACACCCCCAGATCACCCCCCAGCCCCCCCCAGCCCCCAGTCACAGTGTCACTGATTGCAGTGATCACTAAATAAATGGTCACTGCAATCAGTGACATTTGTGACTGTAAAAGTGTCACTACATTTAGTTTTAGGTCCAGTGTAGCCCCCTAACCCCCCCTAATAAAGGTTTAACCCCCTGATCACCCCCCAGATAACCCTTTCACCCCCTAGCACCGCCGTCACTAAGCAATAATTTTTCTGATCGATGTCTTAGCGTCGGTGATGCTGATCGGTAGCCAGTAATTTTTTTTAGGTTCGCCGCAGGTTTTTATAGCGTCGGGTACCCCCATATATTACCTAATGAAGGTTTAACCCCCTTGATCGCCCCCAGGTAACCCTTTCACCCCCTATCACCACTGTCACTAAGTTATAATTTTTATGATTGATGTCTTAGCGTCGGTGATGCTGATCGGTAGCCAGTAATTTTTTTTAGGTTCGCCGCAGGTTTTTATAGCGTTGGGTACCCCCATATATTACCTAATAAAGGTTTAACCCCCTTGATCACCCCCCAGGTAACCCTTTCACCCCCTAGCACCGCCGTCGCTATGCGATCATTTTTCTGATCGATGTCTTAGCGTCGGTGATGCTGATCGGTAGCCAGTAATTTTTTTTAGGTTCGCCGCAGGTTTTTATAGCGTCGGGTACCCCCATATATTACCTAATAAAGGTTTAACCCCCTTGATCGCCCCCCCAGGTAACCCTTTCACCCCCTATCACCACTGTCACTAAGCGATAATTTTTCTGATCGATGTCTTAGCGTCGGCGATGCTGATCGGTAGCCAGTAATTTTTTTTAGGTTCGCCGCAGGTTTTTATAGCGTCGGGTACCCCCATATATTACCTAATAAAGGTGTAACCCCCTTGATCACCCCCCAGGTAACCCTTTCACACCCTATCACCACTGTCGCTAAGCAATCGTTTTTCTGATCGTTGTCTTAGTGTCGGTGATGCCGATAGGTAGCCAGTAATTTTTTTTTAGGTTCGCCGTCAGGTTTTTATATAGCGTCAGGTACCCCCATATATTACCTAATAAAGGTTTTAACCCCCTAATTGCCCCTAGTTAACCCTTTCACCAGTGATCATCATATAAGTGTTACGGGTGACGCTGGTTAGTTAGTTTGCTTTTTATAGTGTCAGGGCACCCGCCGTATATAACCCAATAAAGGTTTAACCCCCTGATCGCCCGGCGGGTAATATCAGTTAGGTTTTAGCGTCAGAGAGGGTCTGCGTCACACCCCAGGCAGCGTCAGGTTAGTGCCAGTAGCGCTAACACCCACACGTGAAGCATACACCCCCCTTAGTGGTATAGTATCTGATCAGCTCAATATCTGATCTGATCAGATCTATACTAGCGTCCCCAGCAGTTTAGGGTTCCCAAAAACACACTGTTAGTGGGATCAGCCCAGATACCTGCTAGCACCTGCGTTTTGCCCCTCCGTCCAGCCCAGGCCACCGAAGTGCAGTATCGATCGATCACTGTCACTTGCAAAACACAACACACATAACTGCAGCGTTCGCAGAGACAGGCCTGATCCCTGCGACTCCAGTGCTGTAGGAGGTGATTTCACCACCACAGTTAAAAAAAAAAAGCATAT
This sequence comes from Rana muscosa, assembly GCA_029206835.1. Lineage (NCBI taxonomy): Eukaryota > Metazoa > Chordata > Amphibia > Anura > Ranidae > Rana > Rana muscosa. Next base: position 927,164,435 of record CM055116.1, on the reverse strand, counting down.
ATGCCGAAGCATTGGGGCAGCAGGAGCGGAGGAGCGATTTTGCTCCTAATGCCGCGTATATACGGTTGAAATTCCGACGGAGGCTTGCCCGTGGAAAAGTCTGACCATGTGTACGCGGCATAACTTTTGCGAGAAGATGCCCCCATGCTCCGGCATATATAAATGGTGCATGTATGCCCATCATTAGAAGTGGGTGGATGAAGGGCGGTATTCTAATGGTGGGCATACCCACCGATCAATCTTTTTTTTTCGTTCAGCCAACAGGCTGCATGAAAAAAAAGATTACAATACATGTCCAACAAGGACCAGCAACGTACTGGTATGTTGCTAGACTTTGAATGTTTATACCAGAATGATGCCTGCGGGTTTAGGTATCATCTTGGTATCATTCTTTTCAGCCAGCGGCCGGCTTTCATATAAAAGCAATCCTAGTGGCTAATTAGCCTCTGGACTGCTTTTACAAGCAGTGGGAGGGAATGTCCCCCCCCCCGGATATAAAAAGCGCCATTGGGAAATTGGGAAAGCATTTTATCACACCGATCTTGGTGTGGTCAGATGCTTTGAGGGCAGAGGAAAGATCTAGGGTCCAATAGACCCCAGTTTTTTCAAAAAAGAGTACCTGTCATTACCTATTGCTATCATAGGGGATATTTACATTCCCTGAGATAACAATAAAAGTGATAAAAATAAATAAATATGGAAGCAACAGTTTAAAAATAAAATAAAAAAGCAAAATTAATAATAAAAAAAAAAAAAGCACCCCTGTCCTGCCCTGCTCTTGCCCAATGGCGAACGCAAGCGTCGGTCTGGCGTCATATGTAAACAGCAATTGCACCATGCATGTGAGGTATCACCGCGAAGGTCAGATCGATTGCAGTAATTTTAGCAGTAGACCTCCTCTGTAAATCTAACGGGGTAACCTGTAAATGCTTTTAAAGGCTTTTAAAAATGTATGTAGTTTGTCGCCAATGCACGTTTGTGTGAAATTTTAAAGCATGTCGTGTTTGGTATCTATGTACTCGGCCTAAGATCATCTTTTTTATTTCATCAAACATTTGGGCAATATAGTGTGTTTTAGTGCATTAAAATAAAAAAAAGTGTATTTTTTCCCAAAAAAAATGCGTTTGAAAAATCGCTGTGCAAATACTGTGTAGAAAAAAAAAACACCCACCATTTTATTCTGTAGGGCCTTTGCTTTAAAAATATATATAATGTTTGGGGGTTCAACATAATTTTCTTGGAAAAAAAAATATGTTTTCATGTAAACAAAAAGTGTCAAAAAGGGCTTTGTCTTCAAGTGGTTAGAAGAGTGGATGTAAGCTTCCTAATGTTGTGTATAAAATGCCAGAACAGTTCAAAACCCCCCCCCCAAATGACCCCATTTTGGAAAGTAGACACCCCAAGCTATATACTGAGAGGCATGTCGAGTCCATGGAATATTTTATATGTTGACACAAGTTGCGGAAAAAATACAATTTTTTTTTTTTTTGCACAAAGTTGTCACTAAATGATATATTGCTCAAACATGCCATGGGCATATGTGGAATTACACCCCAAAATACATTCTGTTGCTTCTCCTGAGTACGGGGATACCACATGTGTGAGACTTTTTGGGAGCCTAGCCGCGTACGGGACCCCAAAAACCAAGCACCGCCTTCAGGCTTTCTAAGGGTGTCAATTTTTGATTTCACTTCTCACTGCCTATCACAATTTCGGAGGCCATGGAATGCCCAGATGGAACAAAACCCCCCCAAATGACCCCATTTTGGAAAGTAGACACCCCAAGCTATTTGCTGAGAGGTATTGTGAGTATTTTGCAGATCTCGCTTTTTGTCACAAAGTTTTGAAAATTGAAAAAAAAAAGAAAAAAAAAAAATGTTCTTTCTTCATTTTCAAAAACAAATGAGAGCTGTAAAATACTCACCATGCCTCTCAGCAAACAGCTTGGGGTGTCTACTTTCAAAAATGGGGTCATTTGGGGGGGGGTTTTGTGCTATTTTGGCATTTTATGGCCTTCAAAACTGTGATAGGTAGTGAGGAGTGAAATCAAAAATTTGCGCCCTTAGAAATCCTGGAGGCGGTGCTTGGTTTCCGGGGTCCCGTACGTGGCTAGGCTCCTAAAAAGTCCCACACATGTGGTATCCCCGTACTCAGGAGAAGCAGCAGAATGTATTTTGGGGTGCAATTCCACATATAACCATGGCATGTGTGAGCAATATATCATTTAGTGACAACTTTTTGTAATTTTTTTTTTTTTGTCATTATTCAATCACTTGGGACAAAAAAATAAAATATTCAATGGGCTCAACATGCCTCTCAGCAATTTCCTTGGGGTGTCTACTTTCTAAAATGGGGTCATTTGGGGGAGTTTTGTACTGCCCTGTCATTTTAGCACCTCAAGAAATGAGATAGGCAGTCATAAATTAAAAGCTGTGTAAATTCCAGAAAATGTACCCTAGTTTGTAAACGCTATAACTTTTGCGCAAACCGATAAATATACGCTTATTGACATTTTTTTTACTAAAGACATGTAGCTGAATACATTTTGGCCTAAATGTATGACTACAATTGAGTTTATTCGATTTTTCTTATAACAAAAAGTAGAAAATATCATTTTTTTTCAAAATTTTCGGTCTTTTTCCGTTTATATCGCAAAAAATAAAAATCGCAGAGGCAATCAAATACCATTAAAAGAAAGCTCTATTTGTGGGAAGAAAAGGACGCAAATTTCGTTTGGGTACAACATTGCATGTCCGCACAATTTACAGTTAAAGCAGCGCAGTGCAAAATTCTGAATTCACCTCTGGTCCTTTAGCTACCAAATGGTCCGGGGCTTAAGTGGTTAAGTAGAATCTTTTTCTAATTTGGAACAGGTACATTTTTTAAGTGTAGCTCTAGCCAAAAAAACTATTTTTAAGCTTTTTGGAGAACATAGGGAAGGGTTATCACCCCTGTAACATTTGTTTTGCTGTCTGTGCACCTGTTCAGAAGATTTCACCTTACTTTCCGTCCCAATGACAAATGTTTTTGGAAAAGTGGGGTTTTTATTGAAACAAGGATTGGTGATAAAGCATCAGTAGAGAGGAGACACCTTTTTCCCATATTAACTTTTGCAGGAGATAATTTCCCTTCCATGGGGTAGATTTCCTCTCACTTCCTGTTGTCTTCTTCCGTTTGCAAGTAGGAGTCGTTTGTAAGTTGGATGTTTGAAAGTAGGGGCCTGCCCTATATACTCTGCTGAAATTTGCCCCTTAGGTGTTGGTGTTGCCACAACACTGTCAGCCCTCACAGTTACTCTTGGTGGGCGCTGGAACGCCCTGCTGTGAGCTATTATATCAGGAATTGTAATTACATGCCATTGTTGAACAGTGGTAGGAAAAATTGGGCCTTTGGTGGTGGTGCTGGTGCCACAACATTGTAAGCCCTCACAGTTACTCTTGGTGGGCTCATGAATGGGCCCTGCTGTGAATTATTAGATCAAGAATTGTAATTGCATGCCCCTGTTGAACAGGGGCTGAAAAATTAGGCCTTTGGTGGTGGCGGTGGTGCAGGTGCCACAAGACTGTAAGTCCACAGTTACTCTTGGTGGGCGCAGGAATGGGCCCATCTGTGAAATATTAGATCAATAATTGTTATTACATGCCCCTGTTGAACTGGGGCAGAAAAATTGGGCCTTAGGCACTGGTGCTGGTGCCACAACACTTTAATCCATCACAGATACTGTATTTGGAGCGCAGCAATGAGCCCTGTTGCAAAGCATTGCATCAAAAAATTTAATTATACGCCCCTGTTAAACAGGGGCTTTAAAACTTGGGCCTTAGGCACTGGTGGCGGCACCCAGAACCACAAATGTTCTTCCAAGCTATCGGCAGGATCATTGAGGAGGAAGAGGATAGTCAGTCAACATAACAGGACAGTCACTCAGCATCATCATAAGCAGTCTTGAAGGGATGTGACATTTAAAAAAAAATAAAAAAATCGGTTACATCAGCTTCAGGTGCATGGTAGCTGGTGGTGATCCAAGACTGGTTCATCTTTATGAAGGTCAGACGATCAACCGAGTCGGTGGACAGGCGCACCCTGTGATCGGTTACAAAGCCACCAGCAGCACTGAATGTGCATTCCGAAAGAACGCTGGGTGCAGGACAGGCCAGTAGCTCAATTGCATATTGTGCAAGCTCTGGCCAGTGATCCATCCTCAAGACCCAGTAAGCCAGAGGATTTTCGGTGGGAAAGGTGTCCAAGTCTGACCTTGCCCCTAGGTATTCCTGGACCATGTAAATCAGACGCTGGCAATGGTTGCTGGAACCGATCATACCTTGGGGCTGCGGACTAAAAAATTGTCTGAACGCATCGGTCAGACGGCCACCTTCCCCACCGCTCCTTCTTTGACTGACCGAAGCCTCAGCAACTCGTTGTCCAGGACCAGGAGTTTGTAACCTCCCAGTCTCTGGGAACGCGTTGCACAGACCTTTCTGCAAGGCCTCCCGGAGATGTCTCATCCTGTGCTCCCTCTGCGACGGCAAGATAAGGTCCGCAACCTTACCCTTGTACCATGGATCAAGGAGAGTGGCCAGCCAGTAATGGTCCCTCTCCTTGATCCGAAGAATACGAGGATCCTTCCGCAGGCTTTGCAGGATCAGGGAGGCCATGCAGCGTAGGTTAGCTGAGGCATTCGGTCCGGAGTCCTCTGGGTCACTAAGGACGACAAGATCTGCAGCCACCTCCTCCCAGCCACGTACAAGTCCACGGGTTTCTTGGGACTGTAAATCATCCCTAAAAAAGACTGCTGCTGTTGATGCTGATTGCCAGGTTCTACCTCCATGCTGACACAATCCTCCTCCTCCTCCTCCTCGAACTCTTCCTGTGCGATGGGTGGGACAGAAGGAACACAGTCTGAGTAAAGGGGGCCTTGAGAGGCAAGGAAGTCCTCCTCTTCCTGCCTCTGTTCTGCCTCAAGTGCCCTGTCCATTATTCAACGCAGCGTATGCTCCAACAGGTGGACAAGAGGTACAGTGTCACTGATGCATGCACTGTCACTGCTCACCATCCTCGTGGCCTCCTCAAATGGTGCCAGGACAGTGCATGCATCCCTAATCATGCCCCACTGGCGTGGTGAAAAAAACCTGAGCTCCCCTGACCCTGTCCTGGTGCCGTAGTCGCGCAGGTACTCATTGATGGCCCTCTGCTGCGTGTGCAGCCTCTGCAGCATGGCCAACGTTGAGTTCCACCTGGTGGGCATGTCACATATAAAGCGGTTCTTGGGCAGGTTTAACTCCTTTTGCAGCTCAGCCAGCCGAGCACTGGCATTATATGATCTGCAGAAATGCACACAGACTTTCCTGGCCTGCCTCAGGACATCCTGTAAGCCCGGGTACCTGCCCAAGAACCACTGCACCACAAGGTTAAGGACATGAGCCACACAGGGCACATGGGTCAGTTGTCCCTGTCGGAGGGCGGAGAGGAGGTTGGTGCCATTGTCGCAAACCACCATTCCTGCCTTAAGCTGGCGTGGCGTCAACCACCTCTTGGCCTGCCCCTGCAGAGCTGACAGAACCTCTGCCCCAGTGTGACTCCTGTCCTCCAAACACACCAGCGCAAGCACGGCATGGCATCTTTTGCCTGCGTACTTGCGTAGCCCCTTGAACGCCTACGGAGGACCGCTGGTTCCAAGGACAAAGCACAGGAAGAGGCCATGGAGGAAGAAGAAGAGGCGGGGGTGGAGGAGAGAGGTGTGTCACAACCAGTAGTAGCATTATGGAGGCGTGGCGGTGGAACAACCTCCAACACTACTGCACCTTGTCCTGCATCCTTCCCAGCTGCCAAAAGAGTGACCCAATGGGCCGTGAAAGAAAGATAACGTCCCTGTCCATGCCTGCTGGACCATGAGTCAGCGGTAATATGCACCTTACCGCTGACCGCCCCGTCCAGCGAGGCATGGACATTGCCTCCCACATGCTGGTAGAGAGCCGGAATCGCCTTCCGTGAGAAAAAGTGGCGTTGGGGAACCTGCCACTGAGGAACCGCACATTGCACAAACTCACGGAAGGGGGCTGAGTCTACCAACTGAAAAGGAAGCTGGAGATCCCAGCTGATGAGGAGCAAGGAGAGGTCCGCTTTGTTCTTTGGTGTGGGTCTTTAAGGTACGCTTGCCAACGAGCTGCATGGCAGGTCAGCATATGTCTGGTCAAGCATGTGGTGCCCAAGCGGCTGATGTTTTGGCCACGCGAGATACTCGAGACATATGTTGCAAATAGCAGCGGTGCGATCTGATGCACTCGACTCAAAAAAGGCCCACACCAAAGAACTTTTGGAATAACGGGCAGAGGCAGTGCCCTGCACAGGCGGAGCTCTGCGGTGTGATTCAGTCAGTGTGCTGCCCTTACACTGGCCCCCGGAGGGCATCCTGCCTCGTTGGAGATGTGCCTCCTCCTCATCCTCCTCCTCCTCCTCCTCTCTCCTATCAGGCACCCACATGGAGTCAGTGACCTCATTATCCCCTCCCTTTTGATCACTGGAGCAAACCTGGCAGTATGCTGCAGCTGCTGAAACATGACTGCCAGATTGCTGTCCTTCTTGAGCATCCCCACTCTCTGCGCTCATGCTACTGCCTTCCTCTAACTGTGTATCATCATCAGACCCTTCAAAACGCTGAGCATCCTCCTGGAGCATGTACCCAACACTGTGCTCAAACAGTTCGGGGGACTCCTCAGGAGGACATGGTGGGTCTAGGGAAGGAGTGACTGATGACATTGATACAAGGGAAGAGGACTCGTTGGCAGCTGCTTTGCCAGTACCCTGAGCCTGGGTGAGAGAGGATGAGGAGGATGAGGAGGGCTTGGTCATCCACTCTACCAAGTCTTCGGCATGATGCGGCTCAACATGTCCAACTGCCGAAAATAAGAACAAGCATGTCCCATGGCCACGTGCTGATGACAATGCACCGCGTCTATGACCAGCACTGTTGCCCCCAGACACAGAGCCTGCTTGCCCTCTTTTATTGACTCGTGACTGTCTGCCTCTCCTTGTTGGCCTTCCAGACATTCTAATGGCCTGCATGGAGATGGGAAAACCAGCAATAAGGGGTAGCTTTAGGTGTATACTGTGCAGGAGGCACACTACGCCCACTGTAAGTGCTGCAGATGCCTGTTAGTGTAAAAAAAAAGAAAAAAAACCACGAGCAATAAGGGGTAGCTTCAGGTGTATACTGTGCAGGAGGCACACTACATCCACTGTACCTGCTGCAGATGCATGTTAGTGTAACACAAAAGATAAAAACACGAGCAATAAGGGGTAGCTTCAGGTGTATACTGTGCAGGAGGCACACTACGCCCACTGTAAGTGCTGCAGATGCCTGCCTGTGTTACACAACATGAAAACACAGCAGTAAGGGGTAGCTTCAGGTGTATACTGTGCAGGAGGCACACTACGCCCACTGTAAGTGCTGCAGATGCCTGTTAGTGTAACACAAAAGAAAAAAACCACAAGCAATAAGGGGTAGCTTCAGGTGTATACTGTGCAGGAGGCACACTACGCACACTGTAAGTGCTGCAGATTCCTGCCTGTGTTACGCTACAGGAAAACACAGCAATAAGGGGTAGCTTCAGGTGTATACTGTGCAGGAGGCACACTATGCCCACTGTAAGTGCTGCAGATGCCTGTTAGTGTAACACAAAGGCAAAAACCACGAGCAATAAGGGGTAGCTTCAGGTGTATACTGTGCAGGAGGCACACTACGCCCACTGTAAGTGCTGCAGATGCCTGCCTGTGTTACACAACAGGAAAACACAGCAATAGGGGGTAGCTTCAGGTGTATACAGTGTAGGAGGCACACTACGCCCACTGTAAGTGCTGCAGATGCCTGCCTGTGTTACACAAAAGAAAAAAAACACGAGCAATAAGGGGTAGCTTCAGGTGTATACTGTGCAGGAGGCACACTACGCCCACTGTAAGTGCTGTAGATGCCTGCCTGTGTTACACAACAGGAAAACACAGCAATAAGGGGTAGCTTCAGGTGTATACTGTGCAGGAGGCACACTACGCCCACTGTAAGTGCTGCAGATGCCTGCCTGTGTTACACAACAGGAAAACACAGCAATAGGGGGTAGCTTCAGGTGTGTCAGGTCTGCCAGGAAACTACAACCGTCCCTCCGCTTTCCTGACCGGTAGTCTTGTTATCCCGGTGTCAGGTTGAGGGACGGCTGAGATCTCCCACAGACAGGAAATAAGGAACCACAAAGGAAGGTGCAGATAGCCTAACCACAACCCCCAGCAACAACTCACGGTTAGTAGGCAGAAGACAGGATCCCAGGAGGGAAAAGGACAATCCAGGTAACGTAGTCAGAACAAGCCAGGGAGGGTCGGCAGCAAGGTTAACCAGGTTCAAGGGATAATCCAGGAATCGTAGTCAAGACGAGCCAAGTAGGTAACCAAAAAGCAAGAGCATCCATAAACAGGAACCTATCCTAAGGCACGGACAGGAAGGGGAAGTGGGAATATATAGGGACACTAATGAGAAGACTGCTGACAGCTGGTCCCAGGGTGGAGCAAACATCCCCACTAGTGAAAAAGAACATAACTACGATGCTAACATAAAACCAGTTCACTGGCGGTTCAGGACATAGGAAAACAGTCTATGAACACCAGGCCCTGGGATCAAATCCCAGACACGGCGTGACAGTACCCCCCACACAAAGATGCCCCCAAACCTATTTGGGTTTGGATGGGTGCCTGTCGTGGAAGGACTTAACCAGCCGTGGGGCATGAACATCACGAGCAGGCACCCAAGTCCTCTCTGCAATGGAGTAGCCCTTCCAGTCCACCAGATATTGTAATTGTCTACCCCTATGTCGGGAATCCAGAATTTTGCTAACTTCATACTCTTGATGGTCATCCACAGAGACTGGAGAGGGACGTCTAGAGGGGAGAGAGAATCTATTCTTGACAAAGGGCTTAAGCAAAGATACATGAAATGTATTGGGAATACGAAGATGAAGGGGCAAGCGTAGTTTATAAGCCACAGGGTTGACCTGACAGAGAATGCGAAAAGGTCCTATAAATCTAGGACCTAACTTGGATGAAGGTTGTCGCAGTTTCATGTTCTTGGTGGACAACCAAACCAGCTGATTAAGACGATAGCGGGGTGCAGGTTTTCTGTGACAATCTGCATACCCCTTGTATCTATGTACAGACTGAAGCAGAACCTTTCTTATGTTTCTCCAGTGCGTAGTCAATCTTGATACCATGTTGGCTGCCGCAGGTACCTCCACCAAGGAAGACTGGAAGGGGAGAACCCTGGGTTGATACCCAAAGGCAGCTTGGAAAGGGGAACATCTAAGGGAAGAGTGCCACTGCGAATTGTGTGCTAGTTCTGCTAGAGGTAACATCTCGCTCCAGTTGTCATGTTCAGCATTGATATAAGCTCGCAGGTAGATCTCCAAATCTTGATTGACCCTCTCTGTCTGGCTATTAGATTGAGGATGGTATTCAGAGGACAGGGAATTCTTGATCCCCAGATGTTTGCAAATGGCCCTCCAGAACGAGGATATGAATTGAGGGCCTCTATCGCTAACAATATCAACAGGGATGCCGTGTAAGCGGATGACATTCTCAATAAAGGATAAAGCCAGGCTTGGGGCAGAAGGTAGTGCGGGCATGGGAATGAAGTGGGCCAACTTTGAAAATCGGTCCACTATCACCCAAATTACGGTATTTCCACTGGAGGTGGGCAAGTCCACGATAAAATCCATGCTGATATGAGTCCAGGGAGCACGAGGAACAGGTAACGGTTGAAGTAGACCTTGAGGAACAGAACGATGCATTTTGATGGCAGCACAAACCGAACAGGCTCTAACAAAGGCTATAACATCCTTTTTTAGAGTAGGCCACCAAACCAGGGACTTCAAACGTAGGAAGGTTTGGTTGATACCAGGGTGTCCAGATACCATCTGGCCATGGGCCCACTGTAACACTTCTTTTCGTAATTCTAGGGGAACAAACAAGGTATTGGGTGGAACTGAGAGATTAGAAGGTGCCCGAGACTGTGCGGCCAACAAGTTCCTTTGTAAAGCAGTATCCAGTTGTGCAATAATTCGTTCCGGAGGAACAATATGATCAGGAGGTATTTGCAGATTCTCACAAGGGAATTGCCGAGACAGGGCATCGGCCTTGGTGTTCTTGGTGCCAGGAATGTACGTCACTACAAAGTTGAATCGGGTGAAGAATAACGCCCAGCGGGCTTGTCTGGGATTCAGTCTTTGGGCCTTCTCTAAGTAGATTAGGTTCTTATGGTCAGTTTGAACCACAACAGGAAGTTCCGTACCTTCTAAAAGATGTCTCCATTCGGAAAATGCTAATTTTATAGCTAAAAGTTCTCTATTCCCTATGTCATATTTTTGTTCTGCAGCAGAGAACTTCTTGGAGAAAAAGGCAACCGGATGCAACTTGTTAGAAGTGGGTTCTCGTTGGGATAATACTGCTCCGGCCCCTACTTCGGAGGCATCAACTTCCAAGAAATATTGAGCCGAAGGCTGAGGATGGCGAAGAACAGGAGCAGAGCAAAAAGCAGATTTTAGAAGGTCGAAAGCCTCCAGAGCTTCAGGAGGCCACTGAGAGCATTTGGTCCCTTTTTTTGTGAGGACGGTGATGGGAGCCAAAATTTTGGAGAAATTCTTGATGAATTTGCGGTAGTAGTTACAAAATCCAATAAAACGCTGTATTTCCTTTAAGGTAGAAGGTCTAGGCCATTGTAAGATAGCATCGAGTTTCTTGGAGTCCATCTGGAATCCATTAGAAGAAATTATATAACCTAAGAAAGGTATTTCCGTTTGTTCAAAAGAGCACTTGGAAGGTTTGGCGTACAGCTTATGATCTCTTAAACGTTGGAGAACAGTGCAAACATGGCCACGGTGAAGCTTTAAGTCTTTAGAGTGAATGAGTATATCATCTAAATAGACAACCACAAAAGAGTCAAGTAGATCCCTGAAAATATCATTCACAAACTCTTGAAATACCGCGGGAGCATTGCAAAGCCCAAAAAGGCATCACAAGACACTCATAATGCCCCCTTCTGGTGTTAAAAGCTGTCTTCCATTCATCTCCTGCTTTAATTCTAATGAGGTTATATGCAGACCGAAGATCCAATTTGGTAAAGATCTTTGACCCCTGGACACGGTCAAACAGCTCAGTAATTAAGGGCAACGGATACCGATTTTTTACAGTATGTCAGGCTACGTACTTACCGAGGCCGAGATGCCGAGAGTGGTTCACCCTTGCACCCAAGCGCACTCCGCCCCCTGGAGGTGAGACAGGGAGAGGACAGCACGAGGGAGCACTGGCCACCAGCAGGTAGAGGTGTCTTGCTGAAGAATCTAGCAGGGATGAGTCTGAAGAACAGGCCAGGAGTCAAACACCAAGGGTAGACAGGGTCAAACAGCAACCAGTAGCAAGGCACAAGTCCGTTTAGGAGTTTAGCAGGAAGCACCAGTATAGTCAGGTTAGGCAAGAAGTCCAGGGTACAGGCAGAAGGTAGAGGGCTGGAGACAGGCAGCAGATCCGGGTCACAGGCCGAGGGTCAAGCACAAGGAGAGAGGTAGAAGTCCGTTTAGCAAGCCAAGGGGTCAGGTTCAGGAGAAGCAGAAGCGTAGTCAAATCCGGTCCGGGTCACAGCAGGAGAACTTTAACTTCTTTCAGGCACAAGAAACACAGTAAAGCTGACAAACCAGCAACCAGATAGTGTTACTGCGTCTGTTTAAATAGGCCCGCCTGTAGACCCATTGGCGAGCTATTGCGCACGCGCATTCATCGTTGCGCCGGTGCGCGCACCCGAGCACGCCGAAGCGCCGTCCCGCCACGCACGCGCATGCGCCGATGCGCCGTTTTGCCGCGCATGCGCACTGAGCGCAGATTGGTGACAACAGACGGGGAATTTCCCTGACAGTGCCCCCCCCCGAGGGGCGGACTCCGGACGCCCAGACTGGCCATTAATTCCGGATGTTCTTGGTGAAAGGCTCGTATTAGGCGAGGAGCATGCAAGTTCCTGGATGGTTCCCAAGAGTTGTCCTCCGGGGGGTACCCCTTCCATTTAACCAAGTATTGTAACTGTCTGCCTTTTTTCCTACAGCCCAGGATGGATTCCATCTCAAATTCTTTTTCCCCATCTACTTCAACTGGTGGTGGAGGAGGTTCATCTCTTCCAGGAAAGGCGTTGGGAATGACGGGTTTTAATAAAGATGAGTGGAACACTGGGTGAATCCTATAGGAATCAGGTAATGCTAGTTCAAAAGCCACAGGATTAATAGCTCGTTTGATCTTGAAGGGCCCGATAAATCTAGGGCCGAGCTTTCGAGAGGGAATAGGCAATCTGAGGTTGGCGGAGGAAAGCCAAACTTTTTCCCCGACTCTGAACGCCGGGTTTTCCTTCCTTCCCCGGTCATAAAATTTCTTGTAGGATCCTTGGGCATTCCGCATCATCTCCTGGAGTCTTTGGAAATTCGCCTGGACAGAAGCCACTCGGTCCTGGACCGCGGGAACAGGGCTCTCGGGGATGTTTTCAGGGAGAAAGGAGGGATGAAAACCGTAATTGGCCCAAAAGGGGGTTTGATTGGTAGCAGAATGCATTGAATTGTTATAGGCAAACTCTGCGTAAGGAAGTAGAGATGCCCAGTCATCCTGGGAAGCAGAGCAGAAACAACGGAGGTATTGCTCCAGGGTCTGATTGGTTCTTTCCGTCTGGCCATTGCTTTGGGGGTGGTACGCTGACGAGAGGCAGGTTTTGACTTCTAGTGACTTGCAGAGTTCCTTCCAGAATTTTGAAGTGAACTGGACCCCTCTGTCGGAGGTGATACTCTTTGGTATTCCATGAAGCCTGGTTATCTCCTTAAAAAAGATTTGAGCGGTATCCATGGCTGAAGGTGTCCCAATCATCGGTAAAAAGTGAGCCATTTTTGAGAGGCGGTCCACAACGACCAGAATCGTGGTAAACCCTCTGGAGGAAGGCAAGTCCACGATAAAGTCCATGGACACATCCGCCCAAGGGCGCTCAGGAATGGGTAAGGGTTTGAGCAGGCCCCAACTCTTGGTGTTTGGCCCCTTGTTACGCTGACACTGAGTGCAGGAAGCGACATAAGACTTACAATCTTGCCTCCAGCCTGGCCACCAGAAGGAGCGGGAGACAAGTTCCGACGATTTACGTGCTCCGAAGTGACCTGCCAGTTTGAGATCGTGGAAGGTCCTCAAGACCAGCGGTCTTGTTTCCAGAGGGACGAAAATCTTGTCCTGGGACCAGAATAGGCCGTCCCGCTTCTCCAGGGAGGTAGTAACCGGATCAGAGCAGAGCCCGGAAGCGATTTTAATAGAGGTGAGTAGATCGGCCCGGGGAATCAACAGAAAGTTCTGAGCTGACAGAATGGTGCCCGGTTGGGCCGACTGAGGGGTTTCCGGAAACATCCTGGATAGCGCATCCGCCTTCCCATTCTTGGAGCCGGGTCTATAGGAAATGTGAAAGTTGAACCGGGTGAAGAAAAGGGCCCAACGGGCCTGCCTGGGGCGTAGACGTTGAGCTGTTCTTAAGTACTCTAGATTGTTATGATCTGTGAAGATCATGATGGGGTGTACTGCCCCCTCCAGAAGGTATCGCCATTCCTCCAGTGCGAATTTTATGGCCAGTAATTCCCGGTCCCCTACATCATAGTTTTGCTCCGGGGGAGTCAACTTTTTAGAGGCAAAGGCTACTGGATACAGGAGAGCCTTGGGGCCTCGTCTTTGAGAGAGGATGGCTCCGATGGCTGTCTCAGAGGCGTCCACTTCCAGGGTGAACGGCAGTAGAGGATCCGGGTGCTGAAGTACTGGTGCTGAAGTGAAGACATCCTTGAGGCGAGAGAAGGCCTCCTGAGCTTCTGGAGACCAGTGAAAACGGTTATTTTGCCGGGCAAGTTGGGTTATTGGGGCCACAATGGAGGAAAAGCCCACGATGAATCTCCTATAGAAGTTGGCGAAGCCTATAAACCGCTGTACCCCCTTCTTGTCGGTTGGGGCTGGCCAGTCCTGAATGGCCTTCACCTTCTGCGGGTCCATTGCGACCCCATCGATGGAAATGATAAAGCCGAGGAACTGTACGGTGGTCTTTTCGAACTCGCATTTCTCAGCTTTGAGGTAGAGTTTGTGCTTCCGAAGGATGGTGAGGACCTTCATGACATGAGCCCGGTGGAGTTCGATGTTGGTGGAAAAGATGAGGATATCGTCCAGGTACACTACTAAGAAGTCATCAAGGTGCTGTCTGAAAATGTCGTTGACTAGGTGCTGGAAGGTGGCTGGAGCATTACAAAGACCGAACGGCATGACCGAATACTCAAAGTGTCCGAAACGAGATCTGAAGGCGGTTTTCCACTCGTCTCCGGCCCTGATTCTGATAAGATTGTAGGCCCCCCGTAGATCCAGTTTGGAAAAGACCCGAGCAGATCGGAAGCGCTGAAATAGCTCCGGAATAAGGGGTAGTGGGTACCTGTTCTTAATGGTTATCTTGTTTAGGTCCCGGTAATCGATACAGGGTCTTAAGGACCCGTCTTTCTTTTCCACAAAGAAGATTCCTGCACCGGCTGGAGAGGAGGAAGGGCGAATAAATCTCTTCTGGAGGTTTTCATCAATATAAGCCTTGAGGGCTTTCAACTCGGTTTCGGACAATGGAAAGATACGTCCGAACGGAATTTTGGAGCCCGGCAAGAGATCGATAGGGCAATCATAGGGCCGATGAGGTGGTAGATGGTCGGCTTGCTGCTTATCGAACACGTCCCGGAATTCTAGATAGATGGAAGGAACATGCTGTAGGTTGTCCGGCTTGGCAATCATGGAAGCGCAGACCGTAGAGGCAGAGGCAAGACAGTTCTGGGAACAATAGGAGGAGGTGAAGCTAACCTCTTTCTTCACCCAATTTATGAGGGGCTCATGTGCCTGTAGCCAGGGAAGACCCAGGATGATGGGGAACATCGGGGAAGGTATGAGGTCTAACCGGAGAAGTTCTTGATGACCCGAGTCAGAGATGGCAAGGATAGGTTTGGTTTCCTGCGTGATCAGCCCTGAACGGGGCAAGGACCCATCCGCCAGGTGGATCTGAAGGCAGTGGTCCTTAGGTTGAGTGGGGACATGGAATCTTGAGGCTAAGGTAGAGTCCAGGAAGCAGCTGCAGGCTCCAGAATCAATAATTGCCGGGAGGCGGATTGCCCCTTCCGGCAGCTGTAGAGACACAAAGAGAATGACATAAGACTGAGGGTTGTCAAAGAGTTGATAGTTTAAAGTGTCTTTAGAGATAGACTTACTAGGTCTTACGGGGCAGTTGAGGAGGAAGTGGCCGGCACCCCCGCAATATAGGCACAGATTGGCCTGGCGCCTTCGCTGTTTTTCCTCAGGAGTCAGGGGAGCCTGAACCAACCCGAGCTGCATGGGTTCTGGCTCAGGAAGAGGTGTGACTGCAGGCGCAGAGGTTGGTGGGTAGTGAGGTACAGTCCTGGATGGAGGCCAGTTGGGACGAGGAGATTGAAATCGCTCTGCCCGTCGTTCACGAAGACGCCTATCGAGTTGTATGGCGGATTGGATCAGGTTCTCCAAGGTAGTGGGGGTTTCGATCCTGGCCAGCTCGTCCTTGAGAGTCTCAGATAGTCCCTGGCGGTACTGGTATCTGAGGGCCGCCTCATTCCATTTGGTGTCGGCGGACCATTTCCTAAATTCCGACGTATAGTCTTCCACCGGCCTTCTCCCCTGAGTTAGGTTATGGAGGACGGACTCGGCCGTGGCTGATCGCTGGGGATCATCGTATAATTGAGCCATATGTTCAAAAAATGTCTCTACTGAGTCCAATATGGGGCTTTGTTGCTCCATCAGGCCATGGGCCCAGGCTTGAGGGTCATCCGTTAAGAGAGAGATGATAAACCCCACCTTTACTGCTTCCGAAGAGAAGGTCCTTGGTTGGAGGGCAAGGTAGAGGGAGCAGGCGTTTTTAAAGGCCCGGTATTTTTTGCGGAAACCCGAAAAACGTTCCGGAATAGGGACCCTGGGTTCAGGGGTGGCCATCACTACTGTAGAACTCGTAGGTACTTGGGAGTTGGTGGCGGTGTTGGCAGAGGTGGCAGCTGTGGGGCCTGGCCCTAGGAGACCGGTGAGCTGTTGAAGACGGCCATCAATCTGGGTATATCCCTCTTGGAGTCTTTGGACAGTGTCTGTTAGGGTGGAGACCTGCTGGCAGAGGGTGTCAAATGGGGAACGCACTCTGTCGGCCTCAGACATCTGGCTGGTTTGTACTGTCAGGCTACGTACTTACCGAGGCCGAGATGCCGAGAGTGGTTCACCCTTGCACCCAAGCGCACTCCGCCCCCTGGAGGTGAGACAGGGAGAGGACAGCACGAGGGAGCACTGGCCACCAGCAGGTAGAGGTGTCTTGCTGAAGAATCTAGCAGGGATGAGTCTGAAGAACAGGCCAGGAGTCAAACACCAAGGGTAGACAGGGTCAAACAGCAACCAGTAGCAAGGCACAAGTCCGTTTAGGAGTTTAGCAGGAAGCACCAGTATAGTCAGGTTAGGCAAGAAGTCCAGGGTACAGGCAGAAGGTAGAGGGCTGGAGACAGGCAGCAGATCCGGGTCACAGGCCGAGGGTCAAGCACAAGGAGAGAGGTAGAAGTCCGTTTAGCAAGCCAAGGGGTCAGGTTCAGGAGAAGCAGAAGCGTAGTCAAATCCGGTCCGGGTCACAGCAGGAGAACTTTAACTTCTTTCAGGCACAAGAAACACAGTAAAGCTGACAAACCAGCAACCAGATAGTGTTACTGCGTCTGTTTAAATAGGCCCGCCTGTAGACCCATTGGCGAGCTATTGCGCACGCGCATTCGTCGTTGCGCCGGTGCGCGCACCCGAGCACGCCGAAGCACCGTCCCGCCACGCACACGCATGCGCCGATGCGCCGTTTTGCCGCGCATGCGCACTGAGCGCAGATTGGTGACAACAGACGGGGAATTTCCCTGACACAGTAATACGGTTGAGAGATCTGTAGTCAACGCAGGGTCTAAGTCCTCCATCCTTTTTCTCCACGAAAAAGAAGCCTGCTCCCACAGGAGAGGAGGAAGGCGGGATGAAACCCTTTTTTAGACTGTCGTCTTCAATGTATTCCTCCATAGCCTTGGTTTCCGCAAGGTTAAGAGGATAGGTTCTCCCCTTAGGAAGAGGAGAACCGGGAAGCAAGTCAATAGCACAGTCATACGGGCGGTGTGGAGGGAGGCCCTCTGCTTCTTTTTCAGAAAATACGTCAGCAAACCCGGCATAAGCCTCCGGTAGTTCAGGGACAGTAGAGACCCCAAGAATGGACACTTTATTACGTATAAACTTTTGGATACAGTGAACATGACAAAAGGTGCTCCAGGCAGAAATTTGACCAGAGGACCAGTCAATAGATGGGTTATGTTTACATAACCAAGGGAACCCAAGAATTACAGGATACTTAGGAGACGGAATGACATTAAATGATAGCTCTTCAGAATGCAGAGCCCCCACTAGAACGGAAAGGGGCTTGGTCTCTAGAGAGATAAGTCCATCACCAAGACGTTCTCCGCCAAGAGTAGTTACACACAGAGGTGGATCTTTCTGAACCGTCGGAATCTGAAGACTCTTAACCAGCGTTGCATCGAGAAATACCCCACTTGCACCGGAATCAACAAAGGCAACGGTGGAGTAGCTCTTATTGTTCCAAGATAATAATACGGGTACTACTAATTTCTCTAGAGGAGGTTTCAAAACAGTGTGGCCTAATGAGGCTCCTTGATCTCCCATTAAGCCCGGGAGTTTTTTCAGTCGCATCGGACAAAAATGCAGGAAGTGACCCGCCTTACCACAAAATAGACAGAGGCCTAGAGTTCTGCGTTTGGTACGTTCATCATCAGACAAACGCACAGCCCCTACATCCATGGGTTCTTCCTCAAACCCGGCGGTTGGAGGAAAAAATTGTCTCTGACGCTCCCTCTCAGACTGGCGTTCAGAGAAGCGAGTATCCACGAGGATACACAAATTGATGAAATCCTCCAATGCCACTGGGATCTCACAGTAAGTTAATTCGTCCTTAATGCGTTCTGCTAGACCTCTGCGGAAGGCGGCCTTAAGGGCGCAATTATCCCAGGAAGTATCTGCCGCAAGTGTGCGGAATTCTATTGCATAAGATGCTACTGTGCGTTTACCCTGGTGTAAGTCAAGAATACTGGCCTCAGCTGCCCTTACTCTGTCAGGAACGTCAAATATTCTCTCAACGGTTTGCATAAACGTGGGATAATCAGTAAGTACAGGAGAATCTTTCTCAAGAAGAGGCGACACCCAGGACAGAGCTCTACCCTTAAGCAAGGAAATAATAAATGTCACCTTGGCTTGGGTAGAGGTAAACACAGAAGGTTGATTTTTAAAATGCAACCGGCAATGGTTGAGAAATCCCCTGCAATCCAAGGGGTTCCCATCATACTTATCGGGGAGAGGTATCTTTGGAGCGGGAGAGCCCACAGATTTAGACACAACTACAGGTTCCCCAACCCCAGACTCAAGATTTTTTGGTGTAGCAGGACTAGTACCATGTGCCGAGGCCAAAGTAGATAACAGAGTAGCGATGGCACCCAATTTCTCCTCCAATGACTGTACATGATTAGCCTGCTCACCCAACATCTGACCCTGTAGAGAGACTGCCTGCACCAGCTCGCTGAGGTCCATCTGGCCTTAGGATAATGTCAGGTCTGCCAGGAAACTACAACCGTCCCTCCGCTTTCCTGACCGGTAGTCTTGTTATCCCGGTGTCAGGTGGAGGGACGGCTGAGATCTCCCACAGACAGGAAATAAGGAACCACAAAGGAAGGTGCAGATAGCCTAACCACAACCCCCAGCAACAACTCACGGTTAGTAGGCAGAAGACAGGATCCCAGGAGGGAAAAGGACAATCCAGGTAACGTAGTCAGAACAAGCCAGGGAGGGTCGGCAGCAAGGTTAACCAGGTTCAAGGGATAATCCAGGAATCGTAGTCAAGATGAGCCAAGTAGGTAACCAAAAAGCAAGAGCATCCATAAACAGGAACCTATCCTAAGGCACGGACAGGGAGGGGAAGTGGGAATATATAGGGACACTAATGAGAAGACTGCTGACAGCTGGTCCCAGGGTGGAGCAAACATCCCCACTAGTGAAAAAAAAAAAAAGAACATAACTACGATGCTAACATAAAACCAGTTCACTGGTGGTTCAGGACATAGGAAAACAGTCTATGAACACCAGGCCCTGGGATCAAATCCCAGACACGGCGTGACAAGGTGTATACAGTGTAGGAGGCACACTACACCCACTGTAAGTGCTGCAGATGCTTGCCTGTGTTACACAACAGGAAAACACAGCAATAAGGGGTAGCTTCAGGTGTATACTGTGCAGGAGGCACACTACGCCCACTGTAAGTGCTGTAGATGCCTGCCTGTGTTACACAACAGGAAAACACAGCAATAAGGGGTAGCTTCAGGTGTATACTGTGCAGGAGGCACACTACGCCCACTGTAAGTGCTGCAGATGCCTGTTAGTGTAACACAAAAGAAAAAAAACACGAGCAATAAGGGGTAGCTTCAGGTGTATACTGTGCAGGAGGCTTAGCAAAAATGACACTGACACTGTCCCCTGCCTATCCTTCTCTGTCCCTGTATACCAACACACTGTAAATGCAAAAGGTTAATGAAAGAATATCACTGACACTGTCCCTGCCTATCCTTCTCTGTCCCTGTATACCAACACACTGTAAATGCACAAGGTTAATGAAAGAATATCACTGAAGCCTCGTACACACGACCGATTTTCTCGTCCAAAACCGGCAAGAAAAGTGCCGCAAGAGCTTTTTCCTCGAGAAAACCGTTCGTGTGTATGGTTTTACGACGAGAAAATTGCTGTGAATCTCGACGAGAAAATAGAGAACCTGCTCTCTATTTTCTCGTCAGGATTCCAGATTTCCTCGTCGTGTTTCTCGTCGGCCTGTTTTGTGATGAGAAAATGGTTTGTGTGTATGCTTTTACGACTCTTCAAAAAGCGTGCATGCTCAGAAGCAAGTATGAGACGGGAGCGCATCTTCTGGTAAAACAAGCCTTCATAATGGAGATAGCACATTCGTCACGCTCGAAATTATTGCATCGTTTAAATGTTGTGCATTGAAATCATCTTTAGAGTGTTACATTAATCCAAACGAATGAACTTCTTTTGCTGCTGATATTCTCACAGAGTTATGACTATCTTTTTTTATCCTTTTTCATGCTGCTCTTAAGAAGATTTAGGTGTATTATATCGTGCAAGATCTTCTGAATATTTTACATTTTTACATTTTTCAAACTGATGTTAATTGTAATTTGGCAATGTTTTGATAGTGATCTCCCATTGAATATTTTAATATATATTTGTTAAATTTTACACCCTATTTTTTTTAAATAAGATTGTTATTCTTTTTTTGGGTTTGGTATGTGTCCCTTTTTTTTGGCTGTCAAATGTCTCTGCTTACTCCAAAGCTAAATTGTAATTTTTTTAAAAATACACATAGTCAAGTATGAACTTAAACAAAAATAACATTTATTCATGTTTCAAATAAAATAAAGAGAAGGCAGCGCTGGAGAACCTGCTGCCATTTGTGCATCCCAGGGACCCCAGACCACACATCAACCCTGTGTGGACACTAATATTGGGAGCTTGAGAGAAGGCCAACATTTCTGAGCACAATCTGATGCTGGCCTCCCAGAGGTCAGGAACAGCAGCAGGTGAGATATATGTCCCATGTGTGTGGTACTACAACAGGCTGCCTTCTGTCCGACCACAATGAAGCAAGGCCATCACTTCCTCGTCTTCCTGGCAACCTTCCCTGCAACCTTTCCTGAAGCCTTCCCTGCAGCCTTCCTTCTTCGTTTGGCTGGAGGCTGGGCCACTGGAGGGGTACTCCTGTCAGGAGGAGGAGGAGGTGGAGGAGAAGGGGGTGGGGCAGAAGAAGAAGGTGGAGGTGGAGGAGAAGGGGGTGGGGCAGAAGAAGAAAGTGGAGGTGGAGGAGAAGGGGGTGGGGCAGAAGAACAAGGTGGAGATGGAGGAGAAGGGGGTGGGGCAGAAGAAGAAGGTGGAGGTTGAGGAGAAGGGGGTGGGCCAGAATAAGAAGGTGGAGGTGTAGGAGGAGGGGGTGGGGAAGAAGAAGTAGGTGGAGGTTGAGGAGAAGGGGGTGGGCCAGAAGAAGAAGGTGGAGGTGGAGGAGGAGGGGGTGGGGCAGAAGAAGAAGGTGGAGGTGGAGGAGGAGGTTGAGGTTGGGACAGTTGTGCCACCTCACAAATAGTGGTGTTGGGGGTAATTTTTTCCATCACCCCCTTGTTCAGCAAGGTGATGAGCAGGGGCTCGCATAGGAGGCGTTGCTCCATGCTCATCACCTTGAACTTTGCCTCCACTAGGCCGGCAATGGCCTCTTCAAGGGATGTGGGCTCCTTGAGGGTGGCATGGGCCTCTCGAATAAGGGCCATTGCTGCCTCACTGGTGGTCCTGTCCCTCCTGCTTCTTTTGGGAAGTCGGATGGGAGGCACCTGTGATCTGGTGCTTCTCCTTTGCCCTGCCACCTCCTGGCTGCCACTGGGCCCTGCCACCTCCTGGCTGCCACTGGGCCCTGCCACCTCCTGCCTGCCACTGGGCCCTGCCTCCTCCTGCCTGACAGTTTCCAGACCCTCCTCCTGGCTGATTTAATCCTGTGTATGAAAAAGGGACATAGTTTAATATGTTGGTTTAATCTTTGCATCCAAAATTCAGATCATGATTGAAGCAATTCGAATGTAAATCCAGAAATCATTTTGACCAATTTACAACTACATCAGATTGACTATTTAGCACCCAATTTAGGCCAGACTAATGTCTCGAGATCTTGATTTCACTTGTGGAACCCAAAATAGTTTATGTTTGTCATCTTGACATATTTGTCAAACATTAATTTTATCCCAATACATTTTCTATAAATACTATACCTGGCTCCAGATGGCCAAATCAGGTTCATCCAGGATGGCTGCCTCCTCTTGCTCCAGAGAAGGCTCAGGTTGGCTGCAGGGAAGTCTGGGGGGAAGAGTGGAGAGTGATGGCCTTGTCTCAATGTGGTCATCCAGAAAGGACATCCTGCTGTAGTACCACAAATTGGGGACATACACATCATCTGCTGCTGCTCCTGACCTCTGAGAAGCCAGAACCTTAGAGCGTTCATTCCTGTATGTGCCTCTCAAGCTCCCAATTTTAGTGTCCACCTGTTTTGCTGTGGCTGTGGGCACCTTGGTATGCACAAATGGGAGCAGGGTCTCCAGCGCTGCTTTTCTCACCCCTTTTTTTTTGTGTATGGGGTTTTTGGTCTCCCACAGAGCAGGCAGCTCCCTTACCCGGTCTATTAATTCCGCCAGGAATTCTTTGTCGCTAATAAAGACATTCATATTGTATCTGCAAGTAAAATAAATAATATATAACTAATGTGAGGCACACAGTCTAACCTCCTTAAAATCTTAGTCACCATATATATCCTACAACATTCTCCAGACAGTATAGGCCAACAATTAGTCAAAGTCACAAAATCACATACCTTCGTTTGCACGTCCGTCACTTGAACTCCTCTCTCCGCACAACGAACGTAGTATAGTCACATGTGTGTTTGCTATATATACACCACGCATGCGTCAAACTACGCACACGTCGCTCCGCACACGTCGCCCGCCCATGACGTTCTAACTAACATCTTTTCCCCGCCCCTTCTCTTTCGGCGCGCAGACAGATATGGTGGATTTACAGCAGGTGTCTGATAATTCCTCCAAAAACGAGGAGGAGACAAGCCCGGAGACCGAGGAAACGTCACGACCAAGGAGGAGATTCAAGGCATCTAATATGTCTTTTGCAGAGATGGCGGAGATGGTGGACATATTGCTCAAGTCTGATTATGATGCAAAGCATGGGCCGTATAGCAAACCTAATAGAAGGAAGGCCAAAATCCTGAGGAAAGTCGTGAAGAGTCTGAAGACGAATTTCGGGGTGAAACGCTCAAATGAGCAGCTCAGAAAGAGGTGGTCAGACCTCAAACTGAGGGAGCCAGAGCAGTTAAGGAGCATTAAGAGAATGCTAGCAAAAAGTGAGTAAAATGTACACTTTTCTGCTATTAAGGTTTTTCTCAAATTACATGTTGCTCATTTTTGTTTTTTTCCATATTGGACTCCCTTCCAAAATTTCCTAATTTTGAACTTGGTTTGGCACAGTAATCGTTCGTTACGTTACAGACACTTCGTTCGGCCACTATCCGCTGTTTTGGCTTATTTTACAGCCCCAAAAGAAAATAGACATCTGCCTGTTTTTTACAAATTGTTGTTCCTAAATTTTCGGCTAGATGATGTGTTTGTAAAGAGAATGAAATGCAAACTTTAATCAGTGTAAAGGAGAGGACACTCAGCAGCTGGTACCACATCTGTACTTTGGAGCACTATAGTGTGGGCCAACAGAACCGCCTTTTTTGGGTGTCCCACACAGGTGCATCAGTGAATTTTTGTGGTGCCTCCATGTCTAAAAATTTACATCCAAAAGGTGAATACTAAACCTATTTTTGGTTCCAAATAATGCATTCATCTTTAGAATCCACACAAACACACACTTGTACCCCACTTCCAAACAATTTAGCCTGTTTTAATTTTTCTGAGAGAATTTCAGTGTGATAAATAGACCTTTTGTTTGATTCTCATAGGGGAGAGAAGACTGGGAGGAGAACACTCCAGGGAGCACAGGAACCCCACAGCTTCACAACAACCCCAAACTCCCAAAGACCCACAACCGAAGGATGTTGAGGAAGTTGAGGTGTAGGAAGGAGAAGTGCAGGAAGGAGAGGTGGATGACGTTGTGGAACTGGTCACCACAACAGGTCAGTATCTGTCACCACAGCTTCAGGTAAGAGATGTGGGCCTGCAGAGTTATAATACCTTTTTATTTTGTTTTTAGGGGATGTAAATGTTGTGGTGAAGGATAGTACACGTTTCTCTGCTGACAGTGCCCTCCGAATAATACAGCAAGTGATGGAATGTAGCACGGAACGGGACAGAATAAAACAAATAATTCATGTGATGGATCAAACATTTAAAGACATTCTAGATGTATTGGGGAGAATCGAATAAGTCAACCAAACCCCCATTTTTGTTTCAGGAATGACTGTTCTTCAACCTTTTAAACTCTTTTTGACAATCAAACCAGCCAAAAATTGAATATGCACACAGTGTGTCAACATGTGCTATCTGCCATCAGGGGATATCCATGTACGTCTTTTGGGGGTGCAACCCCTTCCTCGTGTCTAAAGTAGGTGAACTGAGGAAGGGGTTGCACCCCCAAAACACGTCCATTGATCACCCCTGATGGCAGATAGCACATGTTGACAATAGGGATCAGGAGTCTAAAATCCCTATTGGAAATTACTTTAAAATGTGTGCATATTCAATTTTTGGCTGGGCAAGGGGTGGCAAGACCCCATATTATGACGGGCACATAGAGACATAGTTTGTGTAAGTGAATGTCTCAGATTGCTCAGAGATATCCAAAGTTGTACTTTTTGGAATGCAACTGTTGTTTTTGTATTTTCCTAAGAAAAGAATTGGCGGTTTGTGGCCAGGACAAAAAAAAAAGTAAACATGTGTGTGAATGTGCACAGAGTAAAATGTTTGAACAGAAACAACGTGTAGCTTCTTTTTTCAATACGCTCTAACCTTATTTGTGTTTTTTTTTTAAGGTTACATAGTGAAATGGTTGTTATTTACTAAAGGAAAATACACTTGGCACTACAAATGCACTAAGACAAACTAGGAGACAGGAAACCCACAAAAGTTAGAAGTTTAAACAAGATTTTTATTTTGATCGTTAGACAGGAATCTTTAGCCATAGCCTGGCATAGGAATTGCCCCCCTACCCGTGAAATAGTCCATGTGTTTGTCCCGAACCTCACGGGCATTTTGGGGGGCAAGCCAGGACGGGCAGATTCAAGGCCCGGCAGGGGATTGGCAGATGAAAGTCCAGCCTCAGGCAATACTGTGGCCATATAAGAAGTGGATTTTCTGCTGAGAAAGTTGTGTAGCACACAGCAGCATAAAACTACATAGTTAATTTTGTAGTCCGCCAAGTGGATGGAAGTCATAAAAATGCGGAACCGGCTGGCCATTATGCTGAAGGCATTTTCAACGACTCTTCGGCCCCTGGCCAGCCGGTAATTGAACACCCTCTTCTCTGGAGTCAGGGTCCTCTGAGGAAATGGCCTCATAAGATGTGGTCCAAGCCCGAAGGCTTCATCAGCCAAAAAAACAAAGGAGAGTCCTTCAACATTCCCTGCATCCGGTGGCAATGCAAGGTCGTCACTCTGGAGACGGAGGGCAAACTCCGTCTGGATGAAGGATCCCCCATCGGACATCCGGCCATTCTTCCCTACATCAACATAGAGGAATTCATACCGTGCTGACACCACCGCCATCAGCACAATGCTATGAAACCCCTTGTAATTGAAGTAGTAGGACCCAGAACGGGGTGGCGGCACGATGCGGACGTGCTTCCCGTCTATGGCACCACCGCAGTTGGGGAAGTCCCACCGTGTGGCAAACTCCGATGCCACAGTCTGCCATTCCTGTGGTGTGGAAGGAAGCTGGGGAGTCAAACAAGATGAAAAAAAAAATAGAATTTTAAAATATTACATTACAAGGAGATAATAATAATAATAAAAAACATTAGAGGCCAACATCAATCAAATTCTCAGTTTATTAATCTGTTTTTAAGAAGTATAATGGAAGGCTCATGTTTCATATTCATCACCCCCTCTGATGGTCCATTAAAAAAATATTTTGGGGGGGGGTAGATGTGTTTGGCCACAGGATAGCATTGCAGTGGCGGTGCGTCCAGAGTGGGCGCTGGAGCACTGCCACCTCTCTCCTGTGCCCGTCACTCCGAACAATACATCGGTTCATGCCTTGCATTAACCTATGTATTTTCAATGCCGCCCACTATTCTGGTGGATGGCCCCCTGTTAAGCGACCAACATATGAATAACTGAAGCATTTATGGGGTGAAAATTGCATATCAGAAACAGGGAGGCAAATAGGCTTGCACATTACAGCCTGAGGGATGTAATTGGCTTCATAAAAGTTAAATAGGTGACGCAGGGGGGGGGACATTCCTTGGGTAAACACTGACAGGCTGCTCTGCCAATCATGTTCACCAAGTCTGTTTAATGGTAACATGATTGGCTGATGCAACATCAAGGGCAGGAGAAGACATCAAGGACAGAAGAAGGATGGCGCTGACCACAAGAAGGTAAGTGCAGGGCTGGGGGGAACAACATGGCTGCATTGGAGGGAACAAAATGGCTGCATTGGAGGGAACAAAATGGCTTCATTGGAGGGAACAAAATGGCTGCATTGGAGGGAACAAAATGGCTGCATTGGAGGGAACAAAATGGCTGCATTGGAGGGAACAAAATGGCTGCATTGGAGGGGGCAACTGGGGGCGTTTAATAGGCACAGTCGCAAAAAAGGAGGACGTTTATTTCCTAAATTGGGATTGGACCCCCAAACATTTGGAGCAACAGACGCCCCTGCTGGAAAGCTTACTGAAGGGAAATATGCATGGAGGAGAAAAAAGGGGTATTTAAAAACTTCCAGCATGCATGGGGACAAAGGGGACATTCTCAGCATATTACAATCATGGTAATTAGGGAAGGATGAAAGAAATACAATACATTAGCATACATGGAATACATAAAATGTGATGTTAATGGAGAAAATTTACCCTAATATAGTCCTCCTGCAGGACTTGTATAATAGCAGAACAGGTGTCTGGGATTATGAGGCCCAGAGCCTGGGGGGAGATGCCTGTCGTGAACTTCAAGTCCTGAAGACTTCTCCCTGTCGCCAGATAACGTAACGTGGCGATGAGCCTCTGCTCAGCACTGATGGCTTCCCGCATAACGGTGTCCTTCCTGGTAATATAAGGGGACACCAAAGCCAAAAGTTCCTGAAAAACGGGGTCAGACATCCGCAGAAAATTCTTGTAGTCCTCAGGATTATTCTCGACGATCTCCCGCAGCAGAGGCATATGGCAGAATTGGTCCTGCTGGAGCAACCAATTCTTGGTCCATGAACTCCTCCTCACACCGTTCATGGACTGGTCTTGGTCCAAAACAAGCAGACCAACACCAAGCGCACGCACAGCATGAACTCGACGACGAGAACGTCCAGGCGACATGGCTAGGAAACGGTCGTCTTATCAGAACGTACAGAACGCACTTTAGAACAGCAAGGCCTATGAATAACGAACTGAAAATCAGAAACGAATGGGCAAGAACGCACTGTAAAACAGATACGACCTGCCTAGACGCCCTGAAAGTCAAGATACGAACCCACAAGCACAAACTGAACCGCAGAAAACGAACTGAAAAGCACGAAGACTGAAAAGCGTGAATCGTCTCTTCCCAAACTTTTACTTCACACGCGGTAACACGAGATTAGCAAAAGCAGCCCAAGGGGTGGCGCCAAGGAAATCAATCTTCCCCTTTATACTGCCGTCGTACGTGCTGGACGTGACCACGGAGAACAATGACGAGATTTGGAATTGTCAGTGTGTACGCATGGAAAGCTTGACGAGAAACTCGTCAAGGTTAACAAGAATCTCGTCGAAAAAAACGACGAGATTGTTACGACGAGAAACTCGGTCGTGTATACGAGGCTTGACACTGTCCCTGTCTATTCTTCTCTGTCCCTGTATACCAACACACTGTAAATGCACAAGGTTAATGAATAAATATCAAAGACACTGTCCCTGCCTATCCTTCTCTATCCCTGCACGCCAACTCACTACACAAGGTCGCCGCGCTGGCGGCCTTTTATAGTGTGGGGCGTGTACTAAACCCCCCTGAGCTATAATTGTCTCTCCTCGCTGCCGGCGCTGTGATTGGCCAAGCATGCGTGGTCACAGTGCATGCTTGGCCAATCACAGCGCCAGCAATGCACTGCGATGGCGCAGTGTATTGTGGGCCGTTTGCGTCACACGAATTTGGCGCGAACGGCCCACAAAGTTCTGGTTTCGCTGAACAGGCGAACAGACGATGTTCGAGACGAACATGCGTTCGACTCGAACACCGAGCTCATCTCTACCCAGCACATGTGTATTAACCCCTCAGGGCCTCAAAGCACTTCAATCCCTTAACCTTAAGTACCCAGCACATGTGTATTAACCCCTCAGGGCCTTAAAGCACTTTAATCCCTTTAACCTTAAGTAACCAGCACATGTGTATTAACCCCTCAGGGCCTCAAAGCACTGTGTTTTAATTCCATTAACCTGAAGTACCCAGCACATGTGCATTAACCCCTCAAGGGTCACTTGCCAATTGCCAGCATGTGTGTTGACTGCTTGGCAGCCATTCCTCAGCAAATGTGTACCCCTCAATGCCCAGGGCATGTGCATGAACACCTCAGCATCCAGTCTCCAGTGCATGAGATAATCCTTCACATTAATTCAATGCACCACACCTGTCATCTCCATTGGCTCTGGTCCAATAATAATCCAAACTTTACTGCCTTATTTCCTGCTTTAACGTTCCTCATCAGCAAAGCCTTGTCCCATTTGCCACCTTCACTGTTTCTAGACTTCGTGAAGTAGTCCATGCTACTAACCTGCTTCAGTGGGGGAGATTTACTAAAACTGGTGCAAGCATAATCTGGTGCAGCTGTGCATAGTAACCATTCTGCTTCTAGGTTTTATTGTCAAAGCTTGATTCAAAGAACTGAAGTTAGACGCTGATTAGTTGCCATGCTAAGCTGCACCAGATTCTTTGTGCATCACCCCCCCCCCGTGTTTGTATCTCCCTTTTAAACTCCATTGTCCTCAGTAGGGATGGGCTCAGGCGTGTTTGGATCGTAGTCTCAACCTACCTGAGCAATCCTGCCAGGAAGCCCTCACTGCACACTGCCTCATAGACATGGAGGTTTTTCCAGCCCCACAGCTGCACATACACGTGCTGCCTATGATTGGCAGAGTGCAGTGACGGATTCCTATCAGAGGGGGGCGGGGTCACCCGCACGTCACTGGGAAAGACCGGGTTTCCTCTTGCATCAGAGGGGGACGAGGTCACGTGACGGGTGGGCCTGTCCTCAGCTACATAAGACCTGTCAGGCTGCTGCATTGTCATTCCCGGGGTGTCTCCGGTGAAGACAGGACCGTGTGCTGTTCCTCGCTGGACATCATCGCTGGAGCCTGCAGATCATCCGTCGCTGGATACCGACATCACTGGAGTGGGGATTGAGAGTGGATTACCACCGCTGAAATCTTTTTTTATTTTAATTTTTTTTATTTTTAATAAATGACTTATCCCTTACCAATTCACATAGGGGGGGCCGGGATCTGGGGGTCCCCTTTGTTAAAGGGGTCTTCCAGATTCTGATAAGCCCCCCGCCCGCAGACCCCCACAACCACCGGTCAAGGGTTGTGGGGATGAGGCCCTTGTCCCCATCAACATGGGGAAATTGTGCTTTGGGGTCCAGACCCCAAAGCATCCTCCCCATGTTGAGGGCATGTGGCCAGGTACGGTTCAGGAGGGGGTGCGCTCTCTTGTCCCCCCTCTTTTTCTGCAGCCTGCCAGGTTGCGTGCTTCGATAAGGGTCTGGTATGGATTTTTGGGGGGAACTCCACGCCGTTTTTTTTTGGTGCGGAGTTCCCCTTAAAATCCATATCAGACCCGAAGGGTCTGGTATGGATATTTGGGGGGAACCCCACGTTTTTTTTTTTTTTTTTATTTGGCGCAGGGTTCCCCTTAATATCCATACCAGACCCGAAGGGCCTGTTAATTGAATTTGGGGGGATCCCGACGCATTTTAATTTTTTTTTATCAATGACTTTCAATGACTTTTCTCTGTATTGCCGGGAGCCGACAATTCATTACAGCCGCGAGTACTTTTAAATGACTTTTTTTCCTTCAGAAAAGACATTTTGTGCAGGGACAGTTCTAAGCTCGGGAAACACACGCTACTTTACAGGCATACTATACACACCCCCCAGGTACGAAATTTAAAGGAATATTTCACTTTTATTGTTTCACTTTAAGCATTATTGAAATCACCGCTCCTGAAAAAAATTCAGTTTTTAAAACTTTTTTTGCATTGATACATGTCCTTTGGGGCAGTACACAGGTCCCCAAACACTTTTTATGACAATAACTTGCATATAAGCCTTTAAAATTAGCACTTTAGATTTTTCATGTTCGTGTCCCATAGACTTTAACGGTGTTTGGATGTTCGAACAAATTTATTGCCTGTTTGCATGTTCTGATGCGAACCAAACTGGGGGGTGTTCGGCTCATCCCTAGTTAACACTAGGGATGAGCTTCGAGTTCGAGTCGAACTCATGTTCGACTCGAACATTGCCTGTTCGCCCGTTCGCCGAACAGCGAACAAATTGGGGTGTTCGCGGCAAATTCGAAAAATCTATGGGAGAAATCTAAAGTGCTAATTATAAAGGTTTATATGCAAGTTATTGTCCTAAAAAGTGTTTGGGGACCCGGGTCCTGCCCCAGGGGACATGTATCAATGCAAAAAGAAGTTTTAAAAACGGCCGTTTTTTCGGGAGCAGCGATTTTAATAATGCTTAAAATGAAAAAATAAAAGTGAAATATTCCTTTAAATTTCGTACCTGGGGGGTGTGTATGATATGCATGTGAAGTGGCGCATGTTTCCCGTGCTTAGAACTGTCCCTGCAAAAAGTGTCATTTTTGAAAGAAAAAAAATGCATTTAAAACTGACTCGCGGCTATTAATGAATTGCCGGCTCCCGGCAATACATACAAAAGTCATTGATAAAAAAAAAAAAAAAAGCATGGGGGTCCCCAGAATTCAATTACCAGGCCCTTCAGGTCTGGAATGGATATTAAGGGGAACCCCGCCGCAAATAAAAAAAAAATGACATGGGGTTCCCCCAAATATCCATTCCAGGCCCTTCAGATCTGGCATGGATTTTAAGGGGAACTCCACCCCAAATTAAAAAAAAAATGGCGTGGAGTCCCCCTAAAAATCCATACCAGACCCCTTATCCGAGCATGCAACCTGGCCGGCCGCAGGGGAAAAGGGGGGGGGACGAGAGAGCGGCCCCCCCTCCCTCCTGAACCGTACCAAGCCACATGCCCTCAACATGGGGAGGATGTCCCCATGTTGATGGGGACAAGGGCCTCATCCCCACAACCCTTGCCCGGTGGTTGTGGGGGTCTGCGGGCGGGGGGCTTATCGGAATCTGGAAGACCCCTTTAACAAAGAGGACCCCCAGATCCCGCCCCCCCCCCCCCTATGTGAATTGGTAAGGGGTACATTGTACCCCTACCATTTCACGAAGAAAGCGTAAAAAAATGTTTAAAAAAACACACAAACACCTTGAAAAAGTCCTTTATTTAAAAAAAAAAAAAAAAAAAAACATTCCAGCGGTGAAATCCAGTGTCCCGCGGCGATCCCGATGTCCAGCGCTGTCCGTCATTGGTTGTGCCTGAGCGGACCTGATGGGGAACTCCCTCTCAGTATTTTAAATGTATAGACCCGCCCCTTCTAAAGTTCCCCATCAGGTCCGCTCAGCGGACCAGATGCGGAACATGAGAAGGGGCGGGTCTATACATGTATTACCAAAGTGAGAGCAGTTCCCCATCAGGTCCGCCTCCTCGGTATGTCAGACCCGCCTACGTCATTGGCTTGAGCGGGGAACTTCCTTCACTATGTAATTTACATAGTGAAGGAAGTTCCCCGCTCAAGCCAATGACGTAGGCGGGTCTGACATACCGAGGGGGCGGACCTGATGGGGAACTGCTCTCACTTTGGTAATACATGTATAGACCCGCCCCTTCTCATGTTCCGCATCTCGTCCGCTGAGCGGACCTGATGGGGAACTTTAGAAGGGGCGGGTCTATACATTTAAAATACTGAGAGGGAGTTCCCCATCAGGTCCGCTCAGGCACAACCAATGAAGGACAGCGCTGGACATCGGGATCGCCGCGGGACACTGGATTTCACCGCTGGAATGTTTATTTATTTATTTTTTTAAATAAAGGACTTTTTCAAGGTGTTTGTGTGTTTTTTTAAACATTTTTTTTACGCTTTCTTCGTGAAATGGTAGGGGTACAATGTACCCGTTACCAATTCACATAGGGGGGGGGGGGGCGGGATCTGGGGGTCCCCTTTGTTAAAGGGGTCTTCCAGATTCCGATAAGCCCCCCGCCCGCAGACCCCCACAACCACCGGGCAAGGGTTGTGGGGATGAGGCCCTTGTCCCCATCAACATGGGGACATCCTCCCCATGTTGAGGGCATGTGGCTTGGTACGGTTCAGGAGGGAGGGGGGGCCGCTCTCTCGTCCCCCCCTTTTCCCCTGCGGCCGGCCAGGTTGCGTGCTCGGATAAGGGGTCTGGTATGGATTTTTAGGGGGACTCCACGCCATTTTTTTTTTAAATTTGGGGTGGAGTTCCCCTTAAAATCCATGCCAGATCTGAAGGGCCTGGTAATTGAATTCTGGGGAACCCCCACGCTTTTTTTTTTTTTTTTTCTCAATGACTTTTGTATGTATTGCCGGGAGCCGACAATTCATTAATAGCCGCGAGTCAGTTTTAAAAGACTTTTTTTCTTTCAAAAATGACATTTTTTGCAGGGACAGTTCTAAGCACGGGAAACATGCGCCACTTTACATGCATATCATACACACCCCCCAGGTACGAAATTTAAAGGAATATTTCACTTTTATTTTTTCATTTTAAGCATTATTAAAATCACTGCTCCCGAAAAAACGGCCGTTTTTAAAACTTCTTTTTGCATTGATACATGTCCCCTGGGGCAGGACCCAGGTCCCCAAACACTTTTTAGGACAATAACTTGCATATTAGCCTTTATAATTAACACTTTAGATTTCGAACGTTCGAGTCCATTGTATTTAATAGGGTTCTAAAGTTTACACGAACATTTTGTCTGTTCGCAGGTTCTGGTGCGAACCGAACAGGGGGGTGTTCGGCTCATCCCTGGTTAACACCAGTGCGGTCAGTTCCAGGGCATTCCAGTTCCAAAAAAAAGTAGAACATGCACGCTTCCTTCACATGAAATCACAATATCTTACTATAACAGTCCATACATGTCACAGCCAAGCAGGGCCGGCGCTACCACTAGGCAAACTAGGCAGCCGCCTAGGGTGCACTGCCACCTAGGGCGCATCCATGGCCGCTTGCTTTACTACTCTCTACTGGGAGGAGAGGGCGCCTGGAGCTTGTCAATGCATCTCGTCCTCTACCCGGCTGTCTAGCACTAGAAATGTGTGTGGCGGCGCAGCAGTGGGCAGCAATCAGCAGCACCCTTGGGGAAGTGCCGGGCATCCATCGCTACATGGCAGTGAACAGCGAGGGGCCGGCCGATCGCAGATAAGCCCGAGAGCCCGGGACCCGGTAAAAGAGCTCCGCTGTGGCACCGCCTCCTCCTTGACCTCGTCCCTTGACCCCGCCTCCCCCAGGAGGCAAGCGGGCGCAGCATACCCCATGCTTCCAGAGCATGGACTGCTCCAAGTTTCTCTCCGCGCTCTGATGTGATTCCCGGAGCTGGAGGAAAGACAAGCTCGCCGCTCACTGGGGACACAGAGCTGTCACAGAGGATGGGCAGGAGGCGCAGGCTGCTGCGGAATTGGACGGATCGAAGCAGGAGTCTGGCATCATGGTATGGAAGGTACTGTCTGTCATCATATACACCTGCAGAGACTGGGACAGAGTTGGGACTGCAGGAACAGGGCTAGGGGTCTCTTATCTCCCCCCAACTCCCCCCTCCCTCTCTCTCAACCTCCCTCCCCCTCTCTCAGCCCCCCTCTCTCCAAGCCCCCCTCCCTTCTCTCTCAGACCCCTCACTCTAAGCCCCCCTCCCTCTAAGCCCCCTCCATTTTCTTTCAGCCCTCCCCCTCTCTCAGCCCCATCCCTTCTCTCTCAGCACCCCTCTCTCAGCCCCCTCCCTTCTCTCCAAGCCTACCTCACTTCTCCTTCAGCCCCCCTCTCTCCACGCCCCCTCTCTTCTCTTTCAGCCCTTCCCCCTCTCTCAGCCCCTTCTCTCTAAGCCCCCCCCATCTCTCTCAGCCCCCCTCTCTCTAAGACCCCCTCCCTGCTCTCTCAGCCCCCTCTCTCTAAGCCCCCCTCCCTTCTCTCTCAGCCCTTCCCTCTCTATCAGCCCTCTCCCTTCTCTCTCAGCCTTCCCCCCTCTCAGCTCCCTCTCTCTCTAAGCCCCCCTCCCTGCTCTCTCAGCCCCCCTCTCTCTAAGCCCCCCTCCCTTATTTCTCAGCCCCTCTCTCTCTAAGTCCTCTCCCCTCACTCTCAGCCCACCCCTCTCACCCCCCTCTCAGTCCTCCCCTCCCATCCTCTCAGTCCTCCCCTCTCAATCAGCCCCCCTCCCTTCTCTCTCAGCCATCACCCCTCTCTTAGCCATCCCTATACTCTCAGCCATCCCCCTCTCTCTAAGCCCCCCTCCTTTCCCTCTCAGTCCCCCCGTCTCTCAGCCATCCCCCCTCTCTCAGCCCTCCTTATTCTCTCAGCCCCCCTCTCTCTCAGCCCCCTCCCTCTAAGCCCCCTCCCTTCTCTCCTAGCCCTCCCTATTCTCTCAGCACCCCTCTCTCAGCCCACCCATCTCTATCAGCCCACCCTATTCTCTCAGCCCCCCTCTCTCTCAGCCCCCTCCCTTCTCTCTCAGCCCTCCCTATTCTCTCAGCCCCCCTCAGCCTACCTGTCTTTATCAGCCCACCCGTCTCTATCAGCCCCCACTCTCTTAACCCCCCTCTCTCTCAGCCCCCCTCTCTGTCAGCCCTCCCTCTCTCTCAGCCCTCTCTCCTACCTCTCTCTCTCTCAGCCCTCCCTCCTACCTCTCTCTCTCTCAGCCCTCCCTCCTACCTCTCTCTCTCAGCCCTCCCTCCTACCTCTCTCTCTCTCAGCCCTCCCTCCTACCTCTCTCTCTTTCTTGGCCCTCCCTTCTACACCTCTCTCTCTCAGCCCTCCCTCCTACCTCTCTCTCAGCTCTCCCTCCTACCTCTCTCCCTCTCCCAGCCCCCCATCTCTCAGTCCCCTGTCACTCTCAGCCCATCCGTCTCTCTCAGCCCCCCTTTCTTAGCCCTCCCTCCTCTCTTAGCCCTTCCTCCATTCTTAGCCAGCCCTTCCTCTCTCGGCCCCCACTCTCTCAACCCCCCTTCTCTCACAGCCTTCCTCTCTTCCTCTCTCTTAGCCCTCCCTCCTACCTCCCTCTCTCTCAGCCCCCCTCTCAGTCCCCCTCTTTCTTAGCCCCCCTCTCCCCTCCTCCCCAATAAGCCTAGGGCACAAAATAGGCTATTACCGGCCCTTGTCAGGTAGGTAAGTGTATGTGTCAGGTAGGTCAGTGTATGTGTCAAGTCACATGTGTTACAAGGGCAAAGGGGGTGGAGTCAGGGGCAGAGCCAAAGTGGGGGGCGGCAAAATTAGGTTTCGCCTAGGGTGTCAAAAATCCTTGCACCAGCCCTGCAGCCAAGCTGTAAGTGCCTTATTAGCATAATGAAGACGAAAGGCCTGACCTAACCAAAAAATCAGGAAAAATTCCAACTACCCACTGGCCACTAAGTAAATCAATCAAGACCATTTGAAAAATGGCAAGGTAAACTCAACCAATAAAGCCCTGACAATAACAAGCAAGTGTGGATAGAAACGCTTCATGCAGGTAAAAGAGGTCCTAGGTTAGTAAGCTTCTTCTTAACTTATGCCATGCCTCCAACAGTCAAGAATCAATTTCCCCATGGCTCAATGTATCTAATTTGCTATTTATCTGTGCTGATCTACCAGTTTTATGCCAGTCTCTTGCAATAGAGTTTCAAAGGTGTAACTGGAAGTGTAAACCTGCATACACAAAGCGCAATTGTACATACTTTTCGATATATGAGATTTTTCTGCCTTTGTTTACCATTTGGATATCAAGATGGCACAATATAAAATCAGCTTTTGCATTACCCGTTATTAGTGATGAGCCGAACACCCCCGGGTTCGGTTCGCACCAGAACCCGCGAACGGATCGAAAGTTCGCACGAACATTAGAACCCTATTAAATACAATGGATGCGAACGTTCGGATTCTAAAGTGCTAATTATAACGACTATTATCCATATTATTGTCCGAAACAGAGTTTGGGAACCCGGGTTCTGCACCAGGGGACATGTATCAATGCAAAAAGAAGTTTTAAAAACGGACGTTTTCCGAGAGCAGTCATTTTAATGATGCATAAAGTGAAAAAAAAAATCAAATATTCCTTTAAATATTGTACCTGGGGGGTGTCTAAAGTATGCCTGTGAAGTGCCACGTGTTTCCCGTGTTTAGAACTGTCCTTGCACAAAATAACATTTCTAAAGGAAAAAAAGCCATTTAAAACTGCTTGCGGCTTTAATGCAATGTCTGGTCCCGGTAATATGGATGAAAATCTTTAGGAAAAATGGCATAGCTACCCCATCAACCCCCCCCCTACCCCAGCCCATTACCAGCCCCTTTGGGTCTTGTATGGATATTAAGGGGAACCCCGCACACAAAATAAAAAAGGACCTATATACTCTGAACAGCCGTATACAGGCGGTGCATACAAGACAGGGACTGTAGGTTTGTTCTTATGTAGAATCTGTTTGTAATTTTGAACAGCTGCATTGTTTAAGTGTAGCTCCATGCCAAATTCCTTTTTTTTAGCTTTTTGTAAAACATAGGGAACGGTTATCACCCCTGTCACATTTTTTTTGCTGTCTGTGCCCCTGTTCAGAACATTTCACCTCACTTTGCGTCCCAATGACAACTGTTTTTGAAATGCGGTGTTTTTATTGAAACAAGGATTGGTGATAAAGCATCAGTAGAGAGGAGACACCTTTCTCCCATATTAATTCTTACAGGAGAGAATTTTCCTTCCAAGGGGTAGATTTCCTCTCACTTCCTGTTGTCTTCTTCCGTTTGCAAGTAGTAGTAGTTTGTAAGTTGGATGTTTGAAAGTAGGGACCTGCCGTATATACTCAGCAGAAATTGGCCCCTTAGGTGTTGGTGTTGGCACAACACTGAAAGCACTCACAGTTATTCTTGGTGGGTGCTGGAACGCCCTGCTGTCAACTATTATATCAGGAATTGTAATAACATATAATTGTTGATCAGTGGTAGTAAAAATTGGGCCTTTGATGGTGGTGCTGGTGCCACAACACTGTAAGGCCTGACAGTTACTCTTGGTGGGCGCAGCAATGGGCCCTGCTGTGAATTATTAGATCAATAATTATAATTGCATGCCCCTGCTGAATAGGGGCTGAAAAATTGGGCCTTTGGTGGTGGTGGTGGTGGTGGTGGTGATGGTGGTGCTGGTGCCACAACACTGTAAGGCCTGACAGTTACTGTTGGTGGGCGCAGCAATGGGCCCTGCTGTTAATTATTCAAACAATAATTATAATTGCATGCCCCTGTTGAACAGGGGCTGAAAAATTGGGCCTTTGGTGGTGGTGGTGGTGGTGATGGTGGTGCTGGTGCCACAACACTGTAAGGCCTGACAGTTACTCTTGGTGGGCGCAGCAATGGGTCCTGCTGTGAATTATTCGATCAATAATTATAATTGCATGCCCCTGTTGAACAGGGGCTGAAAAATTGGGCCTTTGGTGGTGGTGGTGGTGGTGATGGTGGTGCTGGTGCCACAACACTGTAAAGCCTGACAGTTACTCTTGGTGGGCGCAGCAATGGGCCCTGCTGTGAATTATTAGATCAATAATTATAACTGCATGCCCCTGTTGAACAGGGGCTGAAAAATTGGGCCTTAGGCACTGGTGGCACAACACTGCAACCCCTCACAGATACAGTACTGTACTTGGAGCACAGCAATGAGGATCAGTCTTGAAGGGATGTGACATTTTAAAATCAATTAGTCTGTTATATCAGCATCTGGTGTGTGGTAGCTGGTGGTGATCCAAGACTGGTTCATCTTGATGAAAGTCAGTCGATCAACCGAGTCGGTGGACAGGCGCACCCTGTGATCCGTGACAAATCCTCCAGCAGCACTGAATGTGCGTTCTGAAAGAACGCTGGATGCAGGACAGGCCAGTAGCATACTGTGCAAGCTCTGGCCAGTGATCCATCCTCAAGACCCAGTAAGCCAGAGGATTTTCGGTGGGGAAGGTGTCCAAGTCTGACCTTGCCCCTAGGTATTCCTGGACCATGTATATCAGACGCTGGCGATGGTTGCTGGAACCGATCATACTTTGGGGCTGCGGACTAAAGAATTGTCTGAATGCATCGGTCAGACGGCCACCTTCCCCACCGCTCCTTCTTTGACTGCCCGAAGCCTCAGCAACTCGTTGTCCGGGACCAGGAGTTTGTAACCTCCCAGTCTCTGGGAACGCGTTGCACAGACCTTTCTGCAAGGCCTCCCGGAGTTGTCTCATCCTCTGCTCCCTCTGCGACGGTACGATAAGGTCCGCAACCTTACCCTTGTACCGTGGATCAAGGAGAGTGGCCAGCCAGTAATGGTCCCTCTCCTTGATCCGAAGAATGCGAGGATCCTTCCGCAGACTTTGCAGGATCAGGGAGGCCATGCAGCGTAGGTTAGCTGAGGCATTCAGTCCGGAGTCCTCTGGGTCACTAAGGACGACATGATCCGCAGCCACCTCCTCCCAGCCACGTACAAGTCCACTGGTTTCTTGGGACTGTAAATCATCCCTAAAAGACTGCTGCTGATGATGCTGAGTGCCAGCCTCCACCTCCATGCTGACACAATCCTCCTCCTCCTCCTCTTCCTGTGCGATGGGTGGGACAGAAGGAACACTGTCTGGGTAAAGGGGGCCTTGAGAGGCAAGGAAGTCCTCCTCTTCCTGCCTCTGTTCTGCCTCAAGTGCCCTGTCCATTATTCCACGCAGCGTGTGCTCCAACAGGTGGACAAGAGGTACAGTGTCACTGATGCATGCACTGTCACTGCTCACCATCCTCGTGGCCTCCTCAAATGGTGCCAGGACAGTGCATGCATCCCTGATCATGCCCCACTGGCGTGGTGAAAAAAACCCGAGCTCCCCTGACCCTCTCCTGGTGCCGTAGTCGCACAGGTACTCATTGATGGCCCTCTGCTGCGTGTGCAGCCGCTGCAGCATGGCCAACGTTGAGTTCCACCTGGTGGGCATGTCACATATAAGGCGGTTCTTGGGCAGGTTCAACTCCTTTTGCAGCTCAGCCAGGCGAGCACTGGCATTATAAGATCTGCGGAAATGCACACAGACTTTCCTGGCCTGCCTCAGGACATCCTGTAAGCCCGGGTACCTGCCCAAGAACCGCTGCACCACCAGGTTAAGGACGTGAGCCATACAGGGCACATGGGTCAGTTGTCCCTGTCGGAGGGCGGAGAGGAGGTTGGAGCCATTGTCGCAAACCACCATTCCTGGCTTAAGCTGGCGTGGCGTCAACCACCTCTCGGCCTGCCCCTGCAGAGCAGACAGGACCTCTGCCCCAGTGTGGCTCCTGTCCCCCAAACACACCAGCGCAAGCACGGCATGGCATCTTTTTGCCTGCGTACTTGCGTAGCCCCTTGAACGCCTACGGAGCACCGCTGGTTCCGAGGACAAACCACAGGAAGAGGCCATGGAGGAAGAAGAAGAGGAGGGGGTGGAGGAGAGAGGTGTGTCACAACCAGTAGTAGCATTTTGGAGGCGTGGCGGTGGAACAACCTCCAACACTACTGCACCTTGTCCTGCATCCTTCCCAGCTGCCAAAAGAGTGACCCAATGGGCCGTGAAAGAAAGGTAACGTCCCTGTCCATGCCTGCTGGACCATGAGTCAGCGGTAATATGCACCTTACCGCTGACCGCCCTGTCCAGCGAGGCCAAGACATTGCCTTCCACATGCCTGTAGAGAGCCGGAATTGCCTTCCGTGCGAAAAAGTGGCGTTTGGGAACCTGCCACTGAGGAACCGCACATTGCACAAACTCACGGAAGGGGGCCGAGTCTAACAACTGAAAAGGCAGCAGTTGAAGCGCTAGCAATTTAGCCAAGCTAGCATTCAACCGCTGGGCATGTGGATGGCTGGGAGTGAACTTCTTTCGACGGTCCAGCAGCTGGGGCAGGGAAATTTGCCTGCTAGAATCGGACGTTGGTGTACTGCTAGCAGAGTGCCCGCAAGTACTTGCCTGTGACACACCTAATTCTACACCTTCATTCCTCTCAGAGCAGGTTTCAGAGAGGAGTGAAGGTATAGTGGGGTTGAAGATCCCAGCTGATGCGGTGCAAGAAGAGGTCAGCTTTGTTCTTTGGTGTGGGTCTTTAAGGTAGGCTTGCCAGCGAGCTGCATGGCAGGTCAACATATGTCTGATCAAGCATGTGGTGCCCAAGCGGCTGATGTTTTGGCCACGCGATATACGCTTGAGACATATGTTGCAAACAGCAGCTGTGCGATCTGATGCACTCGCCTCAAAAAAGGCCCACACCAAAGAACTTTTTGAATGACGGGCAGAGGCAGCGCCCTGCACAGGCGGAGCTCTGCGGTGTGATTCCGTCGGTGTGCTGCCCATACGCTGGCCACTCAAGGGCATCCTGCCTCGTTGGAGATGTGCCTCCTCCTCATCCTCCTCCTCCTCCTCCTCTCTCCTATTAGGCACCCACGTGGAGTCAGTGACCTCATCATCCTCTCCCTCCTCATCACTGGAGCCAATCTGGCAGTATGCTGCAGCTGCTGGAGCATGACTGCCAGATTGGTGTCCTTCTTGAGCATCCCCTCTCTCTGCTCTCACGCTGCTGCCTTCCTCTAGCTGGGTATCATCATCAGATCCTTCCAAACGCTGGGCATCCTCCTGGAGCATGTACCCAACACTGTGCTCAAACAGTTCGGGGGACTCCTCAGGAGGAGGACATGGTGGGTCTAGGGAAGGATTGACTAATGAAGATAATGATACCAGAGAAGAGGACGCTTTGGCAGCTGCTTTGCCAGTACCCTGAGCCTGGGTGAGAGAGGATGAGGAGGATGAGGTGGGCTTGGTCATCCACTCTACCAAGTCTTCGGCATGATGTGGCTCAACATGTCCAGCTGCCGAAAAGAAGGACAAGCGTGTCCCATGGCCATGTGCTGATGACAATGCACCGCCTCCACGACCAGCACTGTTGCCCCCAGACACAGAGCCTGCTTGCCCTCTTTTTTTGCCTCCTGACTGTCTGCCTCTCCTTGTTTGCCTTCCAGACATTTTAATGGATGGCCTGCAGGGAGATGGGAAAAAGAGCAATAAGGGCTACCTTCAAGTGTATACTGTGCAGGAGGCTTAGCAACAATGACACTGACACTGTCCCCTGCCTATCCTTCTCTGTCCCTAAACACAAGGATTGAAAATATGGTTCAGCAAAATTGGTTTAGAACAGAATAGCACACTGACACTTTCCCTCACTGTCCTACTCTGTCCCTCCCTACAAACAAGATTTAGCACAGAATAGCACACTGATAATTTCCACGAGTGTCCTTCTCTGTCCCTAAACTCAAGGATTGAAAATATGGAACAGCAAAATTGGTTTAGAACAGAATAGCACACTGACACTTTCCCTCACTGTTCTACTCTGTCCCTCCCTACAAACAAGATTTAGCACAGAATAGCACACTGATAATTTCCACGAGTGTCCTTCTCTGTCCCTAAACTCAAGGATTGAAAATATGGAACAGCAAAATTGGTTTAGAACAGAATAGCACACTGACACTTTCCCTCACTGTACCTCTCTATCCCTAAACTCAAGGATTGAAAATATGGTTCAGCAAGATTGGTTTAGAACAGAATAGCACACTGACACTTTCCCTCACTGTACCTCTCTGTCCCTAAACTCAAGGATTGAAAATATGGTTCAGCAAAATTGGTTTAGAACAGAATAGCACACTGACACTTTCCCTCACTGTCCTACTCTGTCCCTCCCTACAAACAAGATTTAGCACAGAATAGCACACTGATAATTTCCACGAGTGTCCTTCTCTGTCCCTAAACTCAAGGATTGAAAATATGGAACAGCAAAATTGGTTTAGAACAGAATAGCACACTGACACTTTCCCTCACTGTCCTACTCTGTCCCTCCCTACAAACAAGATTTAGCACAGAATAGCACACTGATAATTTCCACGAGTGTCCTTCTCTGTCCCTAAACTCAAGGATTGAAAATATGGAACAGCAAAATTGGTTTAGAACAGAATAGCACACTGTCAGTTTCACTCACTGTACCTCTCTGTCCCTAAACTCAAGGATTGAAAATATGGTTCAGCAAAATTGGTTTAGAACAGAATAGCACACTGACACTTTCCCTCACTGTCCTACTCTGTCCCTCCCTACAAACAAGATTTAGCACAGAATAGCACACTGATAATTTCCACGAGTGTCCTTCTCTGTCCCTAAACTCAAGGATTTGAAATATGGAACAGCAAAATTGGTTTAGAACAGAATAGCACACTGTCAGTTTCACTCACTGTACCTCTCTGTCCCTAAACTCAAGGATTGAAAATATGGTTCAGCAAAATTGGTTTAGAACAGAATAGCACACTGACACTTTCCCTCACTGTCCTACTCTGTCCCTCCCTACAAACAAGATTTAGCACAGAATAGCACACTGATAATTTCCACGAGTGTCCTTCTCTGTCCCTAAACTCAAGGATTTGAAATATGGAACAGCAAAATTGGTTTAGAACAGAATAGCACACTGTCAGTTTCACTCACTGTACCTCTCTGCCCCTAAACTCAAGGATTGAAAATATGGTTCAGCAAAATTGGTTTAGAACAGAATAGCACACTGACACTTTCCCTCACTGTCCTACTCTGTCCCTCCCTACAAACAAGATTTAGCACAGAATAGCACACTGATAATTTCCACGAGTGTCCTTCTCTGTCCCTAAACTCAAGGATTTGAAATATGGAACAGCAAAATTGGTTTAGAACAGAATAGCACACTGACACTTTCCCTCACTGTACCTCTCTGTCCCTAAACTCAAGGATTGAAAATATGGTTCAGCAAGATTGGTTTAGAACAGAATAGCACAC
The DNA here is from genome assembly GCA_029206835.1 of Rana muscosa. NCBI lineage: Eukaryota > Metazoa > Chordata > Amphibia > Anura > Ranidae > Rana > Rana muscosa. Next base: position 927,121,366 of record CM055116.1, on the reverse strand, counting down.
TGACACTTTCCCTCACTGTACCTCTCTGTCCCTACAAACAAGGATTAGCACAGAATAGCACACTGACACTTTCCCTCACTGTACCTCTCTGTCCCTACAAACAAGGTTTAGCACAGAATAACACACTGTCACTGACACTCTCCCTACCTATCCTTATTTGTCCCTAAACACAAGGAATCCAGGATTAGTAAAGGAAAAAAAAATGACACTGTCCCTGCCTATGCTTCTCTTTCCCTGCTCCGGAACACACTACACAAGGCCGCCGCGCTGGCGGCCTTTTATAGTGTGGGGCGTGTACTAAACCCCCTCAGCAATAATTGTGGCCAATCATTGCTCTCCTCGCTGCCGGCGCTGTGATTGGCCAAGCATGCGGGGTCACAGTGCATGCTTGGCCAATCACAGCGCCTGGATGACACTGCGATGGCGTAGTGCATTGTGGGCCGTTCGCGTCACTCGAATTTGGCGCGAACGGCCCAAATCGTTCGATCTTCGTCGAACGATCGAACAGCCGATGTTCGAGTCGAACGTATGTTCGACTCGAACACGAAGCTCATCCCTACCCGTTATATATATGCTTGTAAAATGTGACCACTTCTACTATAGCAACAAATTAAATAATTACTTCTTTGTTGTACTCTCATTTCAAAACAACTTTAATTTCCCTTGTACTGATATGCTCAGATAGGTTTGCTTGCCAAATATGCCATTTCTGCAGTCAATTAACGTTCTAGAAATGTACAAACAGGGTTATCACAAAGTATGTTCGGGGAAGATTATACTTATGCATATCAAAAACAATTTAGAGCATTTGTCCTTTTTTTCATTGTATTTGTGTAAAGCTGTTGAGCTGTTGTGCATAATTAATGCTGATTCTATAAAAACCATGGGAGACACTTACAATATGAGCCATTACAAAGTGGAATCACAGCTTCATCATTTTCAATCCATTTTAAAGGTTTTAAAAGACTTGTCCAGTACTCCTGCTTTTCCCCAACACGTCTCATTAGGATATTGAAATAAACTGCCAATACGTATTAAATATTTTGTCAGTAATATGTCATGGAGGGATTGGTGTGTTGGCAACAATCTTTGGGGTAGATTTACTAAAACTGGTGCACTCAGAATCTGGTGCAACTGTGCATGGCAGCCAATCAGCCAATCAGCTTCTACCCCCCTTTGGAATAACCCTAAGTAATCTTAAAATACTTGCCCCTCCTTAAAAATGTGTATATCCAGGGCGCTCCAAGCATTTGAATCCTGACAGATAAGGTCTGTGTTGGAGAGGGTAGCAAATCTTCACACACTTTAGGCAGCACTCAGGGAGACAAGCAATCTCTAATGGAAACAGAAAAACAAACAATGTCCTCTGAACATTCACAGCACAATCAGCTGTTATCTCGTGGACTTCCTGGAAGCTTTACCATCACAGACTGGGACTGCCCTGCCACTGGAACATCTCCTGGACGCACTTACCTGCTACATGCCTGTTTCATCCACTATCTTGTAAGTGTTTTTAACCCTTTTAGCGGATATTAAAAGTTTTATACTTCTGCACTTAGAGGCGCCTTGTTTGTTTTTCTGTTTCACTTGCCCCTCCTTAACTGCTATTCTTACTAACCTGTGTAAGAAAGTCGCATATACTTACCTATTTTCAGCCTCTTCTGACTCCCATTAGACAGCCAGTGCAGCTACAGGGGAGTGGAAGGAAGTGCTGATAACAAATGAACCATTAAAGCCTATGGAGTTGATTTACTAAAGGCAAATAGACTGTGCATTTTTGCAATTGCAGTTGCACTCTGCAAGTGCAGTTGCTCCAGGGCTTAGTAAATGAGGTAAAGCTTTACTTTACAATGAATACCCAATCACAAAAAAACAAACAAAAAATGCATTTTTGCTTGCACATGATTGGATGATGGATGTCAGCAGAGCTCTCCCTCATTTACTAAGCTCTGGAGCAACTGCACTTGCAGAGTGCACTTGCACTTGCAAAAGTGCACAGTCTATTTGCCTTTCGTAAATCAACCCCAATGGGTGATGCCACTGTTCCAGACTTTGTCAGCTGTTGTTGAGCGTTTTCTGCAGATCACATGAACAGACCAAATTGGCCTGAAAATAGGTAAGTATACATATCTTTCTTACAAAGATTAGCAAGAATAGGTGGTAGGTGGGGGAAGGGAGTATTTTTAAGATTAGTTAGAGCCGGTTCACATCAGGGCAACACGACTTCCAGGGCGACTTAGTAAGTCAACTTGGACACGACTTGAGTATGAATAGAAGCGCGACTTGGGGCGACTTCAGCGCGACTTGGGGCGACTTACAACACAACTTGAAGTTGCCTCCAGGACAGGGAACTGTATAAGTGGCCAATTAGAGCTCATCAGCTCTTGTGACATCATTCCTGTTCCTGTTTACTTCCTTGTTCCCTGTGCCCTGTTGTTCTGTGTGGAAAATGCTATCTGTGCGTTATCTAATGTCAGCTGTCATAACAGCTGGTTTGGCTGTATTGATGGAAGAGGAAGAGGAAGAAAGGAAGCGAAGATTAAGGAGGAGAACAAGACGTCGCTATTGGATCCATCCAATTATTGCCAATAGACCTAACAGAGGGCAGTTCTGGGCTATGTATGAGAACCTGCGTGGTTTTGAGGACAAGTTTTTCAAGTATACACGGATGTCGATCGCAAGGCAAGTATATATGTTGTATGTCATTGTCCACGTGCCACGTAACCTGCCACATCACCTGCCACCAGTTGTGGATTGTCCACCTGTCATGCCACCTGCCACAAATGACACGTCACTTGCCACGTAACGTGCCACAAGTGCCACGTCAGGTGCCACGTAACCTGGGCACTTGTGGCAGGTCATGTGGGCACTTGTGGCAGGTCATTTGGCACTTGTGGCAGGTCATGTGGCACTTGTGGCAGGTCATGTGGGCACTTGTGGCAGGTCATGTGGGCAGTTGTGGCAGGTCATGTGGGCAGTTGTGGCAGGTCATGTGGGCACTTGTGGCAGGTCATTTGGCACTTGTGGCAGGTCATGTGGGCAGTTGTGGCAGGTCATGTGGGCACTTGTGGCAGGTCATGTGGCACATGTGCCATGTTACGTGGCACTTGTGGCAGGTCATGTGGCACATATGCCATGTTACGTGGCACTTGTGGCAGGTCATGTGGGCACTTGTGGCAGGTCATGTGGCACTTGTGGCAGGTCATTTGGGCAGTTGTTGTAGGTCATTTGGTACCCAACAACCTAGATCTGTTTTGGTATTTGTAAATGGCTCTTCTTCATCTCTTCTAGAGGTAGGTTTTATTTATCTGTGAGCAGAAGTATACACTGTAACAATTTGACCAAAATGAATTATATATTATAAACTTTTGTTGAAGGCAATACGTTATCCTTGCAATAGTACCACAAGATCATGACACATCACTTGCCATGTAACGTGCCACAAGTGCCACGTCAGGTGCCACGTAACCTGCCACATCACCTGCTACCATTTGTGGATTGTCCACCTGTCATGTCACCTGCCACAAATGACACGTCACTGGCCACGTAACGTGCCACAAGTGCCACGTAACGTGCCACAATTTGTGTATTGTACACTTCACACATCACTTGCCACGTCACCTCCCCCCCTGGCAGAACCCCCTAAATCTGAGGATGCATATTTGCATATGGTTAAGCGTTAATGTGTGTGTGTGTGTGTAGCTACCATTGGTTGATATTTATTATTTTATACATAGTAAATTACATTATATTTTTTGTTTTTGTGTTTCAGTTTTGATGAATTGCTTGGTCTGGTTGGTATCCATCTTGAGCGGCAGAATACAGCATACAGGAGGAGTATCTCATCCACTGAAAGACTTATTTTTATTAGGCACATTAGTAGCATATTTTCCAAATTAATGAAGTCCAAACTGTGCTCATTTGTCTGGTCTTCTGCAACGGGTCAAATTAGTGCAGCTGCCTTGACTGATGGCAGTCCCAGCTTCTCAGCAAGCCTCTCTTCGACCCTTCACAGCTTAGCGCTCCTATGAGCGTGAATGAGCGTAAAGGAGCAGAGCAGGAGAGCTGCTGAGTGTCAGCAGCTCTCAGCTCATGGAGGGGAGAGAAGCGAGCCATTGACGATGTTTGATCACTCAGTTCTGTCTGAAGAAGCGGCAGTGGACAGATGTAGCATCGCTCCGATGCTGCATCCACCTAGGTAAGTATTTTTAGAAAAAAAAAATATCGTGGAATAAATCTTGAAAAAAGTAAGACACAAACATACTACAAATTTATAAAACTGAATTTTTTTTTAATATTAACAAAACAATATTTTCTTATTAACAATACTTAGCAGCATAACTTTTTTATTTTATTTTAACATCAAAACAGACATAACATTTTTTTGGGAAAAATTAGAGTTGCTGATAGGTAGGGTAGTAACCCGCTGGGTTGTTGGAAGGTCTTGAAGAAGGTGTGGGTGGCAGGTCAACTGGTGCTTCGTGAGTTATCGGGGATGGTAATGGATAGGGGATGGGGGCATAGGCATGGTTAATGGCATTGCCATAATTGTCATTGTATGGCCTGAAGCGAGGGGGATAGTAGGACTGGGTTCTGGGTGGCGGAGGGTTAGGGAAGTCATAGAAGGGTCCTGATGGGGGTGGTGGTCCAAACATTGGTGAGGGGGCAGTGGCAGGCTGATTTACCATATTGGCCTCCAGGAGATCAATGACCGCTTTGCAAACATATCCTTGACGCTCCGGCGGGACTTTCTTCAGCATTCCTGCCACCATAATGCCAAATCCACCCTCCTCGCTCTCCAGTGATTCCAGCCTCTCATGCATCCTCTCCATTAGGGAGGCAAACCTCTCCATGTTTGGGGACTCTCTTCGCACTATGGGTCTGCTGAATCTGGCAGTTGGATGAGGGATAGGCCTAGCTGGCTGCTCTACATGTTGCTGCCCGACCTCAGGCAGATTAACATCTTCGGTAATCTGTGCAGAAGGCTCTCCAGTCTCGGTCTCCTGAGTGTCTTGCATGTCTGTGATTGAATCCCCCAAAGACGGACAATGCGCCCCTGCTTCAACAGCACATGCCGCCTCTCCACCTGCCTGCTGTGAATGCTCATGCTCCTCCCAACTTGATTGTGTTCTGCATTAAGCATAGAATACAATTATTACAACCTTATAGAACTGTATAGTATCACTTTACAAATATGAAAGATGTTATCTTACTCTCTAAGTTCTATGAATGGCCTCACAAACTCCATCTCATCTGCATGAACGTATGGGACAATCCTTTTGGATCCAGATCCACTTCTGCACTCATTCACTTTTCTTAGGTACCGCTTAAAGCAGTCCCTTAAACCCTTCCAGCGAGTTTGTAAAGTTATCACTGCAAAACATAAACAGGAACATAATCAATTATTTATTTTGTCTTTCAGACACCTGGCAACCGGTCATACTTTAATAAGCTTACATTATGAGTTTATGGTGGGCAGGTCCACTATCAGCTACATCATACGAGAAACATGCCAAGTTTTATGGGACGTGCTCAACAGCATAGTGATGAAGAGGCCTACAGCAGAGGATTGGCGTGATATCGCTGATCTATTTTGGAGTAGGTGCAATTTCCCCAATTGCATTGGAGCTATTGATGGCAAGCATGTGCGGGTCATAAAGCCAGTTGGTAGCAGCAGTATGTACTATAATTATAAGAAATATTGTTCTTTCGTACTGCTTGCCGTTGCCGATGCCAACTATTGCTTCACTTATATTGACATAGGTTCCTATGGAAGTAGCTGCGATTCTAGGATTTTTTCAAATTCCTCATTTGGCCAAAGGTTACGGGAGAATCGTCTGGATCTTCCAGAAAATTGTCCTCTTCCGGGCACAACAGAACCCCCGCTACCTTATGTTTTTGAAGCAGATGAGGCCTTTGCATTGGGTCAACACATGATGAGGCCGTACTCCAGTAGGAACCTGACGACTCCCAATTTTTTTTTCAATTACCGCTTAACCAGGGCAAGAAGGGTGGTTGAATGCACCTTTGGAATCCTAGCCAATAAATGGCGTTTCCCACATACAGCCATTGGACTCAATATAGAAAATGCTATAATTGCAGTGAAAGCAGCATGCGTGCTGCATAATTTTGTGAGAGTACGGGATGGCTATTGCTTCGAAGATTCTCTAATGCACGAGATGGAGAATGCACACATGAGTGCTACAAGGGGATCCACTGATGGTGCCACTGTTAGGGATTCCTAATTTCATTCATAAATGTTTCTTTTCAACTGTTTTGATTTATCAACCAATATCTGTTGTTATTTTTAGTCTGATTTTTGAGTTGCGGTACCATTAGTACTAACTGTATGGGGTGGTCTACTGTTGCTGTCAGTGGATATAATGTTGCTGTCAATGGATCTACTGTTGCTGTCAGTTGACCTGCCACATGTGCCACGTAACGTGGCACATGTGCCACATGACCTGCCACAACTGCCCACATGACCTGCCACAAGTGCCAAATGACCTGCCACAACTACCCACATGACCTGCCACAAGTGCCAAATGACCTGCCACAAGTGCCAAATGACCTGCCACATGTGCCACATGACCTGCCACAACTGCCTACATGACCTGCCACAAGTGCCAAATGACCTGCCACAACTGCCCACATGACCTGCCACAAGTGCCAAATGACCTGCCACAAGTGCCAAATGACCTGCCACATGTGCCAAATGACCTGCCACATGTGCCAAATGACCTGCCACAAGTGCCCAAATGACCTGCCACAAGTGCCCACATGACCTGCCACAAGTGCCCACATGACCTGCCTCATGTTTGTATTGAAACACTGCTTTTTTATGCACATATTCTCTGTGAAACAGAAGACCTGTATGTAACTACAACACTCATGCCTAGTAAAAGACAACAGACATATAAAGGTTAGACTTACATTTGTCAGTGCGGTCTTTCTGAGACAATACATCCCAATCCTCATAGGACAGGCGACAGATCTCCAGCCAGGCATTGTCCCTCTTCAGCTGGTCTCTGTAGTTGCTGTCTGTTTTGTCATAGAGACATGTTCTCTCCCTTATGTATCTGATAAGGGATTTGTTGTCCACAGCCTCCCCTCTAATCACCCTGGCTCTGCTGGACATTCTTGATCTGATATACAGAATACAGAAGACAAGTCTGCAAACTGATCTCTGTGTTTGGGGAGGAGGGGCTGCCTGCAGTGGAGGTGTATAACCGGGTTAATTCCTTTGTACTTCCTGTGAAGTTGCCTTCAAAATGAACAAGGATCCGACTTGCAGGCGACTTTCATTAAAATCAATGGATACAAGTCGCCTAGAAGTCGTTTTCAAGTAGTACAGGAACCTTTTTTGAAGTCGGAGCGACTTCTGTAGTGTGCATAAAGACGGCTCCATAGACTAACATTACAGCGCGACTTGGGGCGACTCAGGGCATCTCGGGGCGACCTGAAGTCGGATCCTGAGTCGCCCTGGTGTGAACCGGCTCTTAAGGCTATCCCAGAATTCTACTTTAAAGCGGAGGTCCACCCAAAAATTTAACCTCCGCTGTCCGGATTCCTCCCCCCCTCCGGTGTCACATTTGGGACCTTTTAGGGGGGAGGGGGGAGCAGATACCTGTCTAAGACAGGTATTTGCACCCACTTTCGGGCATAGATCCCTGCATTATCTGCGGGAGTCTACGCCACTTCCGGCGCCCCCACTGTCTTCTGGGAGACACACGGGTCCCAGAAGACAGCAGGGACCAGTGGCATTGCGCACCACGAATTGCGCATGCGCAGTAGGGAACCAGGGCTTCAATTCCTGATTCCCTTACGGAAGATGGCGGCGGCAGCATCCGAGAGCCGAGGCAGAGATCGGCTTCGGGTGACGACATTGCAGGCGCGCTGGATAGGTAAGTGTCCTTATTTTAAAAGTCAGCAGCTACAGTATTTGTAGCTGCTGACTTTAAAAAAAAAAAAATGGCGGACCTCCGCTTTAAAACTGAACTCAGTGAAGATATATATAAAAAGATATATATAAAATAATAGGTGTGTGTTGCTTTAAACATATTACATCTATTTTTACATACAGCCAGCATAGAAAATGTAGTAGTTAAAATTTTTCCTAAATTTTCCCCAAAAATAAATTAACTTCTAAAGCCACATATTTAAAGTGGAGGTCCACACAAAAAGTGAACCTCCGCTTTTCGGAACCCTCCCCACCTCTGGTGTAACATTTGTCACATTTGCCACCTTTCAGGGGGGAGGGGGGTGCAGATACCTGTATAATACAGGTATTTGCACCCACTTCCAGGAATAGAGTCACGCCACTCCCCCCCCTGCGCTGTGTTCTGCGAAACACACAGGTCCCAGAACAGAGCGGAGACCACTGAGGACCAGGGATGAGCCGAACACCCCCCTGTTCGGTTCGCACCAGAACCTGCGAACAGACAGAATGTTTGCGCGAACTTTAGAACCCTATTAAATACAATGGACTTGAACGTTCAAAATCTAAAGTGCTAATTATAAAGGCTTATATGCAAGTTATTGTCCTAAAAAGTGTTTGGGGACCTGGGTCCTGCCCCAGGGGACATGTATCAATGCAAAAAAAGGTTTAAAAAATAGACGTTTTTACGGGAGCGGTGATTTTAATAATGCTTAAAATGAAAAAATAAAAGTGAAATATTTCTTTAAATTTCGTACCTGGGGGGTGTGTATAATATGCATGTAAAGTGGCGCATGTTTCCCGTGCTTAGAACTGTCCCTGGACAAAGTGTCATTTTTGAAGGAAAAAAAGTCATTTAAAACTCACTCGCGGCTATTAATGAATTGTCGGCTTTTATCAATACATAGAAAAGTCATTGATAAAAAAAAAAAAAGCGTGGGGGTTCCCCCAAATTCAATTACCAGGCCCTTTAGGTCTGGAATGGATATTAAGGGGAACCCCGCCTCAAATTAAAAAACAAATGGCGTGGGGTTCCCCCTAAATATCCATACCAGGCCCTTGAGATCTGGCATGGATTTTAAGGGGAACCCCACCCCAAATTTAAAAAAAAATGGCGTGGAGTCCCCCCAAAAATCCATACCAGACCCTTATCTGAGCACGCAACCTGGCCGGCCGCAGGGGAAGAGGGGGGGACAAGAGAGCAGCCCCCCTCCCTCCTGAACCGTACCAGGCCACATGCCCTCAACATGGGGAGGATGTCCCCATGTTGATGGGGACAAGGGCCTCATCCCCACAACCCTTGCCCGGTGGTTGTGGGGGTCTGCGGGCGGGGGGCTTATCGGAATCTGGAAGACCCCTTTAACAAAGGGGACCCCCAGATCCCGGCCCCCCTATGTGAATTGGTAAGGGGTACATTGTACCCCTACCATTTCACGAAGAAAGTGTCAAAAAATTTAAATAAAAACACACACACCTTGAAAAAGTCCTTTATTAAAAAAAAACAAATAATAAAAAAAAAAACATTCCAGCGATGAAATCCAGTGTCCCGCGGCGATCCCGATGTCCAGCGCTGTCCGTCATTGGTTGTGCCTGTGCGGACCTGATGGGGAACTTCCTCTGCTGTGTTTTAAATGTATAGACCCGCCCCTTCTAAAGTTCCCCATCAGGTCCGCTCAGCGGACCAGATGCGGAACATGAGAAAGGGCGGGTCTATACATGTATTACACAGCGAACAAAGTTCCCCATCAGGTCCGCCCCCTCGGTATGTCCGACCCCGCCCACGTCATTGGCCTGAGCGGGGAACTTCCTTCACTGTGTAATTTAAATTTACACAGTGAAGGAAGTTCCCCGCTCAGGCCAATGACGTAGGCGGGGTCCGACATACCGAGGGGGCGGACCTGATGGGGAACTTCGTTCGCTGTGTAATACATGAATAGACCCGCCCCTTCTCTCGTTCCGCATCTGGTCCGCTGAGTGGACCTGATGGGGAACTTTAGAAGGGGCGGGTCTATACATGTATTACAAAGTGAGAGAAGTTCCCCATCAGGTCCGCCCCCTCGGTATGTCCGACCCCGCCCACGTCATTGGCCTGAGCGGGGAACTTCCTTCACTGTGTAATTTAAATTTACACAGTGAAGGAAGTTTCCCGCTCAGGCCAATGACGTAGGCGGGGTCCGACATACCGAGGGGGCGGACCTGATGGGGAACTTTGTTCGCTGTGTAATACATGAATAGACCCGCCCATTCTCTCGTTCCGCATCTGGTCCGCTGAGCGGACCTGATGGGGAACTTTAGAAGGGGCGGGTCTATACATTTAAAACACAGCGGAGGAAGTTCCCCATCAGGTCCGCACAGGCACAACCAATGACGGACAGCGCTGGACATCGGGATCCCCGCGGGACACTGGATTTCATCGCTGGAATGTTGTTTTTTTTTTATTATTTTTTTATTTTTTAATAAAGGACTTTTTCAAGGTGTGTGTGTTTTTACTTAAATTTTTTGACACTTTCTTCGTGAAATTGTAGGGGTACAATGTACCCCTTACCAATTCACATGGGGGGGGGCGGGATCTGGGGGTCCTCTTTGTTAAAGGGGTCTTCCAGATACCGATAAGCCCCCCGCCCGCAGACCCCCACAACCACCGGGCAAGGGTTGTGGGGATGAGGCCCTTGTCCCCATCAACATGGGGACATCCTCCCCATGTTGAGGGCATGTGGCCTGGTACGATTCAGGAGGGAGGGGGGGCCGCTCTCTCATCCCCCCTCTTCCCCTGCGGCCGGCCAGGTTGCGTGCTCGGATAAGGGTCTGGTATGGATTTTTGGGGGGACTCCTCGCCATTTTTTTTTTATTTGGGGTGGAGTTCCCCTTAAAATCCATGCCAGATCTCAAGGGCCTGGTAGGGATATTTAGGGGGAACCCCACGCCATTTTTTTTTAAATTTGCGGCGGGGTTCCCCTTAATATCCATTCCAGACCTAAAGGGCCTGGTAATTGAATTTGGGGGAACCCCCACGCTTTTTTTTAATTTTTTATCAATGACTTTTCTATGTATGGATAAAAGCCGACAATTCATTAATAGCCGCGAGTGAGTTTTAAATGACTTTTTTTTCCTTCAAAAATGACACTTTGTGCAGGGACAGTTCTAAGCACGGGAAACATGCGCCACTTTACATGCATATCATACACACCCCCCAGGTATGAAATTTAAAGGAATATTTCACTTTTATTGTTTCATTTTAAGCATTAATAAAATCACTGCTCCTAAAAAAAACGTCCGTTTTTAAAACTTTTTTTTGCATTGATACATGTCCCCTGGGGCAGGACCCAGGTCCCCAAACACTTTTTAGGACAATAACTTGCATATAAGCCTTTATAATTAGCACTTTAGATTTCTCCCATAGACTTTTCGAATTTGCCGCGAACACCCCAAATTGTTCGTTGTTCGGTGAACGGGCGAACAGGCAATGTTCGAGTCGAACATGAGTTCGACTCGAACTCGAAGCTCATCCCTACTGAGGACGTGTCACGCTACTCGTGCATGCGCAGTAGGGAACCGGGCAGTGAAGCCGCAACGCTTCACTTCCTGATTCCCTCACCGAGGATGGTGGCGAGGGCAGCCGAGAGACATCGCAGGCACCATGGACAGGTAAGTGTCCATTTATTAAAAGTCAGCAGCTGCAGTATTTGTAGCTGCTGGTTTTTAATAATTTTTTTTAGGTGGACCTCCGCTTTAATAAAGCTTAAATTAAATGTAATATTATTAACTATGTAGAAGGAAAAATATCTATTTTTGGACAAATAATTAAACTACTAAATTTTAAACTGATACATTTTCTGCCTATATGTGGCATTTATTTATAATTTTTTGCAAAAAATAAATAAAATTTAAACAATCAAAACAACAAGCAGTGTGCTTTATTACAAACCTCAATGAGTCATAGCCACCTCCACAGGGGAATAATAATTCCCTCAGAAGTGTTAGCAAACCTGGGGCTGTTGACCTACATTGATTATATATTGTATAATATAATAGCAATAATAATAATGCTAAGGGCATAACACCAAAAAAGCTGATTATGTGCTGGTATAATTTACTAAGTGAAAGAATTCAAAGCATTCGAAGGTGGAGACCTTTCTAGATGGAACGAATACGTACGTATTGTTCAACATGTACATATAAAACAAGGAAGAATTTGGGCATTGAATAATAGCTAAGCATGTAGATACAGGCGGAATAAGTCCTCTTTTCGTCTTTTTTTTAGAGTAAACCTGTTATTTTTTAAAGTCTTCCATGTGTATGCCTGTTGGAGGGGGGGGGGGATTTTTTTCAAGGAAAGACAATGTAAGAGATTACATTGTGCTTTTCAGCCTTATGCCGCGTACACACGATCGGACATTCCGACAACAAAACCGTGGATTTTTTTCCGACGGATGTTGGCTCAAACTTGTCTTGCATACACACGGTCACGCAAATGTTGTCGGAAATTGCGAACGTCAAGAACGCGGTCACCTATAACAACACGTACAACAGCACTATAAAAGGGAAGTTCAATACCAAGTGTGCCACCCTTTGGGCTCCTTCTGCTAATCTTGTGTTAGTAGAAGTTTGGTGAGAGACGATTTGCGCTTTTCAGCCTCGTGCTTTCCGTTTGTTCTGCTCTTTGCAGCGTGACGAATGTACTATCTCCATTACGAACGCTAGTTTTACCAGACCGAGCGCTTCCGTCTCGTACTTGATTCAGAGCATGGAATTTTGTGCGGCAGAATTGTATACACATGCTCGGAATTTACCAGAACGGATTTTGTTGTCGGAAAATTTGAGAACCAGCTCTCAAATTTTTGTTTTCGGAAATTCTGACAGAAAATGACAGATGGAGCCTACAAGCTCCCATCGAACATTTGTTGTCTGAAATTCTGAGAGTGTGTACGCGGCATAAGAGTGTAAAGTCTTAAATTTAACTAAACCCAACAAAGCCTGTTTAAATGTATGAATTAAGGAAGATGTATACTTCAACTAAATTATTATTTATTAATATTATACAGGATTTATATAGCGCCAACAGTTTGTGCAGCGCTTTACAACATGAGGGCAGACAGTACAGTTACAATACAATTCAATACAGGAGGAATCAGAGGGCCCTGGTCATTAGAGCTTACAATCCAGAAGGGAGGGTCAAGTGAAACAAAATGTAATAACTGTGGGGGATAAGCTGAAGGGGAAAATAGACATACAGTTATTAGGTGTGGGTAGGATAGGCTTCTCTGAAGAGAGGGGTTTTCAGGGATTGTCTAAAAGCTAATAGAGTAGGAAATAATCGGACAGATTGTGGTAACGAGTTCCATAGGATTGGAGAGGCTCTGGAAAAGTCCTGGAGGTGAGCTTGGGAGGAGGTGACGAGGTAGATTTCGTTTGGTAAAGCACTATGCATCATAAATAATTGCCATTTTAAAAAACATATATAGAATACTGGTTTTCAACTCATTATCCTCCTTTGTTTTATCCCATTTCTCCTGATTTCCTGCAGCCTCTTTGAAGCTTATTTATTTCTACATTTATGCGTCCAGTGATAGCTGCATGACATTTTTTCAGGGTGGGTTTACTGATGGTGGTGACAGTGGACCATGCCTGTGTGTGAAATGTGTGTGAAAATGGCCACTTGCATTCTCTATTTGGTGTCTGTATGACAGGGGGAGAAGACCAAAATTTAGTGGGAGAGCATTGTCACCCTATAACCAAGAATGCCTGAGTAAGGACATTAATGGAAGGATCACAATGTTATTTTAACCACTTGTCACCTGGGGCAATTTTGATATTTTTCATATACATGTTAAGTCTGCATTTTTATGTTGAAAAGATTACTTAGAGCCCCCAAATATTATATATTTTCTGAAACCAGAGGCCCTGGAGAATAAATGGGTGATTGGATTTTTTATGTTTTACAATATTTGAGCAGCCATTTAATCAAAGCAATTGTTCAGGAAAAAATACACTTGGTGAATTTTAGTGCACACATGGTAAAAAATAAAATATGATGTTGAGGAAATAGATACTAAACATGTCAATTTTTTTTTATTTATTACAGGTACTTATATAGCACTGTCAAATTACGCAGCACTTTACATATATATTGAAAATTTACACCAGTCTCTGCCCTCATGGAGCTTACAGTCTAAGGTCCCTAACTCACATTCATACACACGCATACTAGGGCCAATTTAGAACAGAGGGTGCACCGGCCTAGTGCATTATCCTCAAAAATGATCTTTAATTCATAAGAAGGGTTGGCTCTGAGGAAATGGCAAGTCCTCGAAATGCATTAGCCTGTTGGATTTCCAATTGTCCTATTAAGTGATATAATCTTTCGTGGACTGGAAGTTGCTGTTTTTATATGACAAGCTCTGATGTATCTGTCACTTTGTGAGTATGATACTTACCACCTTTTTATGAATTAAAGATAATTTTTGCGACTGCAGGCGGGAAAGACCCCCGGCTCGGATGGCCTTCCGACTGAGTTCTACTCCAACTTTGCCGAAATGGTGGCTCCCAAACTCACAGCACTGTTCTCGGCCCTGACATCCCTGGACAGGCTTCCTGAATCTTTGGAAGAGGCGGTGGTTGTTCTGATTCCTAGGCCCGGTAAGGATGCCCAGGATTGTGCGTCCTATAGGCCAATCTCGCTTTTAAATGTGGACGCAAAAATTTTGGCGAAAGTACTGGCAAATCGCATGTCCACTATCATAGAGGACTTAATCCACATTGATCAAACGGGCTTCATGCCGGGCAAGGGAACGGACATTAACCTGTGGCGCCTATTTCTTAACCTCTCAATTCCCCATAATAACTTCGGCACTAGAGTCATCGCCTCCCTAGACGCGGAGAAGGCGTTTGACTCTGTGGAGTGGCTTTATTTGTGGGAAGTCTTGCGACGCTACGGGTTTGGTCCTAAATTTCTACACTGGCTCCGGTTACTTTACCGGGCCCCTAAAGCACGGGTTTGCACCAATAATAGTTTGTCAGAAGGGTTTACCCTACACAGAGGTACGCGTCAGGGCTGCCCTATGTCCCCCTCCCTGTTTGCCCTAGCTTTGGAACCTTTGGCAATTTTGATTCGGGATTCCTCTGAGGTACGGGGCTTGAGGGTGGGCCGTTTGGAGGAGAAATTGTCACTATATGCAGATGACGCTCTGCTCTACTTAAATGATGCGGGACCATCCCTTTTGGCAGCTCTGCAGATCTTTGACAACTTTGGTTCGTTTTCAGGTATCAAAATAAATTGGAACAAGTCTATTCTTTTCCCAATTGACGACCAGGCATGCACTCTGGGCTCCTCCAGTCCACTTCGATGGGTGGAGGAGTTCAGATACCTAGGGATCCAGGTGACTAGGAGGTCAGCTGACTTTTTCGACCGCAACCTCCAACCACTACTTATTACACTGAAGGCAAATTGCTCATCTTGGGCAGGGCTTCCATTGAATCTTCTAGGCCGCATTAACCTTATCAAGATGATGCAACTTCCCCGCTTTAACTACGTGTTCCGGAACTGCCCAGTCTCGGTACCTGTGGCTTATTTCAAAGAGATTGATTGTTGTATTAGCTCATTCATTTGGAACGGAGCGTCCCCCAGGTTGGCGAGATTAACCCTATCACTACCGCAGAGATTGGGGGGTTTGGCACTCCCTGACTTCAGGGTATACTTCTGGGCGGCGGTTTTGGTGTCGGCTTACTGGTGGTGTCAATGCTCAAGGTCTAATGCGGCTACATGTGTGGAAGCAGCGTTTCTGGGCTCTCTAATGGACCTCCGCAACCTGATTTTCAGGGGACCGCGCGCGTACCCCATCTTGCCGGGACCGACGCATGCCACCTGGAGGGTATGGAAAGCAGCCACCAAAAGATTTAATCAATTAGGGCGGATATCGCTGGCCCAGCCATTGTGGGGTAACCCAGGTCTTCCCCATTTCCGTACTGTCCCCGACCCTCAGGTGTGGGCGCGTTTTGGCATCAAAACAGTGGGGGATGTCATGCCTGCAGGCGTTCTCCTAACCTTCTCCCGGCTGTCTCAGAAGTTTGACCTGCCAGGATGGATGCTGTTTAGGTATCATCAATTGAGACATGCAGCTAAGTCCCAGTTCTCTCGGCCCCCTACCGTCTCCATGGACCCTATTGAGGAGTTGCTGTCCCAGGGGGTGCTAGATAAACCTCTATCTACCCTTTATAATGCGCTCCTTTGCAAGAACTCCGCTAAAATGGAAAAACTATGGGGATATTGGAATGCAGACATTCCCTCATTAGATAGGGAATCTTGGGGGGATAGTCTAGAACAGGGTCCCAAGTTAGTTATTTCCTCTGGGGACAAACTTATTCAGGTAAAAGTCCTCCATAGGGTATACTATACCCCTAAACGACTTCAGCAGATGTTTCCAGACCGTGACCCTAACTGCCCTCGTTGCTCTCTCCACTTGGGGACTTATATACATATGTTCTGGGAGTGCCCTGTCATAGTATCTTACTGGAGGGAGATTTTTGATGAAATTAATCTAAGGTTGCAACTACTCCTGACTCCTACTCCAGCCATAGCTTTACTAGGAATCCCTGACGATGAACAACGCCCATACCACACTAAATTACTAATAGCATTCCTGCTGTACTATGCCAAGAAGGCGATCCTTCTTCAATGGGTCTCCTCGTCCCCGCCCACGGTGCCTCTTTGGGAAAAATTAGTGAATGAGGCACTACCACTGTACAAGATGACATACTCCAACAGGGGATGTGCATGGAAATATGAAAAGGTTTGGGCACCATGGATGCTGACGTAAAGTGTCGTATGTGCTTCTGTCTTTTGGGATACTCACAATGTGAATTGGTTTTGGTATGTCTACTTCTCGTAATAATGTGTTTTCTTTCTTTTTTTTTTTTCTTTGTATTTCTGCTGCCTTTGGTTTGTGTAGACTTGACATTGTCTGATCTGCTTTATCCTGTATTGTTTCTCTCTCTTACTTGAATAAAGCACCTTGTGGTTTAAAAAGATAATTTTTGCACTAGGCCGGTGCGCCCTGTTTTGTTTTATGGTTTCAGTGTTTCCAGACTTCCCTAGTCTTATGATGCCAGCAAGGTGAGACGTATCCAGGAAAGCCAGGATGGGAATATAGACAACTGTTATTTTTGGGCCCACTTTCAAGCACAGGAGTATTTGTGTTTGCTTTTTACTTGGTAGGGTCAATTTGTACAGGAGCCAATTAACCAATCACCATGTCTTTGAAGTGTGGGAGGAACCTGGAGTATCTAGAGGAAACCCATGTAGGCTCAGGTAGAACATGCAAACTCCAAGCAGGTAGGGACTTGGTTGGGATTCAAACTGACAACCCTAGTGCTGCTGGGTAGAAGTGCTAACCACTTAGCCACTCTGATGCCCAGATTTAAAGATTTTAAATTGTACAGACTTAAAATGGCAAACAACTACAGTACCCAAAATTGTCTATAGGCAACGCTTTAAAAGCCCTTACAGGTTATCAGTTTAAAGTTAAATGTGAGCTATGATGCTAGCATTACTGCTGTCACTCCAATGTTAATGGCAATACCTCACATGTGTGGTGCAATCACTGTTTACATATGCGTGCCAGACATACATGCACATTGGCGTTTGCTTATGCATTTGCACATAAGCACACTTAAATAAAAAAAAAAATTGAATTTTATTGCTATCACAAGGGATGAAAATGTCCCCTTGTGATAACATTGGGCAGCGGCAGGTACTTTATACGGAGACTGGGGACATCAAGGGTCTTTTAAACCCCTGATGCCTCCCCTGCCCTCCAAGGCAGCTGATCAAAAACAGACATCTTTGAATGGCCAAGGAAAGACAGCTCTGAAACGAGAAGTGAAAAAATCCTAATTGTTTCCGGCTTTTACATTCTTACATGCCTGCATTTTAATATATGTAATGTGTAATGATATGTATTTCATATCCATTGCTATAAATGTATCATCTACTATTTATCTAGCAGGGAATGTAATAAGAATCCTTGATAACAGGCTACTAGTTATATGAGCAACATTTTTTGTTGAAACCAAGGTTCACAGCTAATGGGGCCAATGTTGTGTTCCCATCTCCCCTCCTCCCACCATAATGCCTTAAAATATCCAGATTTAATCCAGTCATCGGGGGTCATGTGGTTTGGCATACCCTTATAATAAGTTGTCTTTATGCTGAACAAAATTATCATTGCAGCCCCCCCCCCCCGCACACACACACACTGCAGGGTTCAACGCCTGTTTTGTCTAGGAGGAACGCAAAAAGCAACTAAACATAACTTATTTATTGGAGTTGTCATGTACAATGCCAAGGGCCTGTCCAACAATTGGTGTTCCTTAATTAGCCAAAAAAGGTGAGTGTCCTATATTTTAAAGACACACAAAAATCTAAAGGGGTGTAGGGTAGTCATTAGTGGAGATCATGCACACTTTGTCCTAGTGGTACACCAAATTTGCACCATTAATATGTTAAAGACCTGGATATACTCAATTCCCAGATGAGACAATTTTTTGCCAGAATCAAAGAGTCTATTTTTTCCTGTACCATAGCATTGCGCAGAGGAAGAGTTTTCATCAATTTACAGTACTGCTACACAGGCAGCAAAGGATATATATGTAATGCAAACTATACACAGAATCAAGACATTCAAATATTAACACTTATTGATAATCTTCATTTGATAATTTTCACATATACTGTATATTCTAATAAGTAATAATTTTGCTTTTGAACTTGAACTGCAAAACGAGCTTACCTAAAAACTGCTGGAGGATAACAAAATGATTTGGGTTGCCTAAAGAAACACACAAAATGTGAATCAGTTCATCAGTTTACAGTAAAATACCAAGACTGAAAGCATTTCAAAGCATTGGGGGCATTTTTAAAGTCACTCTACAGTTGGCATAGATATCTTGCCCTGACTAAAGATCTAATGCTCTTATGATCATAAAGATAGGCCAAATGCTAATTAAAATACTGCTAAAATTACTGTGATTCATATCTGTTCTATCATATCATATCTGTTCCATAAAGGTGCACTTTATCAAGTGTTTGTTTGAACATCTAATTTCAGCTGTCATTGTAGAAGGGCGTCTTGTCACCCTGAAGCCAATCTCTGACACACGTAAAACATTGATGGAATATAGAGAGTGTGAAGGATGGATTAATGAAAGTCATTTGCGCTGATTTATAGAAAGAAAAAAAAAAAACAGAGTGATGGAAAAGTAAATGTGTTTCCATATCAACCAATTAGATTCCTTTTTTTATACCTGAACTGGGAAAATTACCACTGACAGTTCATGGGTTTCACCTCCGATTTTCTATTGTGTAATCCTTTTTCCTAGTAACCAAACCAAAAATAACTTTGTTACCTTTATCACATCATAAATCATTATAATCAGTGATCATAATTATGCATGACTTAATAAAAAATGATTATGGCTTGTTCTATTTTTAGATTATATGTAATGACTACAAACTTGCCAGTTCTGAAACGGGCACACTTTTGCTCGTACTTTTTTAAAAGCTAAACTACAGTAATTAGAAGGATAACTGATTCAACATCTCCAGCTGCATGTTTCATTTATTATTTAATGATGGTTCCCTTTAAGCATCAACGCTGTTGGTGGAAGTCCGAGTCAGATTCATTATGCTAATACTTTCCCATTAACTTTCAGTACATAAATACAAAGCATACTAATGAGATTTTTATTATCAGGATGTCTCCAAGATGCTAAGAATAGTTTCCTTAACTAGGAGTCAGGAGCTGAGAAATGAGTGGGTCATATCACTTTACAGACCCTCTCTCTCTCATGCTGTGCAGATCAGCCATAATATATGCTAAGCAGTGAGATTACAATATTATCTCAATTCAAGATGGCAGAAAACAAGGCTAATGTTGCAGTGTTAACGTATATGTCTGAGGTTATCTTGCAGAGAACATGTGGTGCCAGGAAGGGTTTTTAAGATTAATAATGCTTTAAAATTTTTGAATTGAACTTAAGAAATGAAAGAGGGTTGTAATAAGCATATTATATGTGTATCAAGCAATATATAACATGTTTTTGATGCTTTAATATTTACCTGGAAAGAGCAAGCTTCGAGGGAAGGAATAAATACTGGTGAAAAACGAAATAAATTATTATTCTCTAAGATTTGGGTGCAAAGATGCTATCTTTTATTCCTAGTTCCACATAGTCTGTGTTTCAGTCTGTCCCAGTAGTTTAACACATTTGGCAAGCTAAGGCTATATAGTTGGGCTGTCAGTCTAAGGTCCCCCAAGATAAGAATTATCAAACTGATTTGTAAGAAGGAAAGTCCTAGATACCTATTTGTAAAGTCCAGAATATTATTTTATTACAAGCCACATTCAGTAACTTCCAATGTGTCTTCACGGCTTGGTGAATATTGAAGAAAACGTTTCTATTGGACTGGTGGACATTTCCAGACAATATTATGGTAGAAGGATTTGCTCCAGAAGTCTGTTAGGGTGTGTACAGGTGTGTCTGATTAGGGTACTGATGTTTTCTAGTGCAAAAAGAAAGTGAATGACTATGCATTAAAGAGGAGTTCCAGTCTGTAAAAAATAAAAATAAAATAAAAGTCAGCAGCTACAAATACTGTAGCTGCTAACTTTAATATAAGGAGACTTACCTGTCTAGGGATCCCATGGTGTCATACCTTCGTCAATTGGCTTCGGGTGCAGGCACTGGCGTCTGTAGTAAGGGAAGCAGGAAGTGAAGCCTTGTGGCTTCACAGCCTGTTTTCCTACTACGCATGCGCGAGTCGCGCTGCACTTTCTTAATGGTCCCGCCATGTTCTGGGACATCTGTGTGTCCCAGGAGGCAGCGGGGGAAGGAGGAGGGGCTGGAAATGATGTAGATCGCCATGCAGCAATCTTACCAGGAAGTGGGAGCGGGTACCTGCCAAATCAGGTCCCCCCCCCCAAAAAAAAGTGCCAAATTTGCCAGTGGAGGGTGCAAACTATTCTGTTTTATACTTAGTTGTGACGTGACGCTACTTGTATATCAAGACATCGCTTGTATATGAAGTCAAAATGCATTTAAAAGTTTTGCTTGTCTTGCAAAACCCTTTTAAACCAAGTTACTCTCAAACCAAGGTTTTCCTGTATTTCAGAATTATTCAAAAGGATAAACCTATTGCTGGCCATATTTGGGAAAAACATGAGGAAAATCCAAAATGTCTACAGTTTTGAGACTTAAGCAAATAAAATATGTCCTATGAAAGAAAAATGTATGACTATTTTGACATGTAGCAAACACAGAAAGAGTGTCTAAGAGATTGACCTGTAAAGTGCCAGTGGTCATTGTGCTACTGGTAACGTTGACTACCACAGTAGTACATAGCAAAACATCTAAAGTTCCCCTGAAAAAAATCCACAACTTGTGGCAAAACATGTAGTTATGTAGGGTATTATATTAGGGGCTCAAGCTATAGTTCCACAGTGAAAAAAGGAAGGATGAGGATGATTGAAGGAAATCAAATAGGTAAAGGAAAAATCTAAAGCATCAGAAAGAGATGAGACTCAAGAAAGGGTAGACAGCAGATGGTTTATACAGAACACATAGAACAATTCCTCAAATGTGAACAGCAGAATCAAATGTGAAAAATATTTTTTTTTTTTTTTTAATGTTAACCTGTGGAGAAAGCAATGAAGAAATTTGTGTCATTATGAGTAAATAGTGTCATTATGAGATACTAATTAGAAAACATAATAACTAGAAAATATCCATGCATGGGTTATTTAAAAATAGTGTAACCTACAGTATGTGGATATAAAAAGACCAGAACAAATATACCACCGATGTTACAATTTTAGCCTTGATCACATACATTTCTTCAATTCATTGAACATGTCTGCTATGAAGAGCTCACTTGTTTGCCCTTTCCCTGGGCATTTGCTTACTTAAAGGCAAACTCCACACAGCAGAAAAAAGAATATCCTTGCAGTGCCCCCCAGTGGTTACATCTGGCGGACACATCAGACACTTTTGACACTATTTTTGGACCATTGTCATTTGTACAGCGATCAGTGCTATAAATAGCCACTGATTACTGTATAAATTACACTGGCAGAGAGGGGGTTAAACACTAGGGGGCGGTAAAGGGGTTAAGTGTGTCCTAGGGAGTGATTCTAACTGTGGGGGGATGGGCTACCACTGACATGACAATGACATGGAAAGGCAGCAAATTCAAAGGGACGTACAGGTACTCCCATTTGCCTGTACGAGCCCTTCTGGCGACATAAATGTGTGTGCGGCAGTCGGCAAGTGGTTAAATACCTAGAAAAAGGAAAGATGTGTACACATAATGTTCCCACCCTAATATACTTTGGCCATATAAAATATTGTGTATAGTATACTTAATGGGTGTTTGAAGTGCTTAATCCCTAGAGTGTACATATATTCCAATCGCACAAGGATGTGAAAGTAGATAACATATAAAAAGTAAAAATATATATATAAATCACAAAAACCAAAGTCAAGAAAAATGAATTCATCAAAGAGATTCCTCAAAAAAAGTCATCAAAAGAAAAAGTTTATCTTATGTGCAGATAACTGAGTCCAATCTTTAGTGCAAATTTCAGAATTCCCAAGTGACCTGTGCAGGTATCCAAAGTGACTTGTGCATACACTTACCGTATATACTCGAGTATAAGCCGACCCGAATATAAGCCGAGGCACCTAATTTTACCACAAAAAAAATGGGAAAACATATTGACTCGAGTATAAGCCTAGGGTGTCCATCTGCATGCCTCACTGTGCCCCACTTTGCCTCACTGTGTCCATGTGCATGCCTCACTGTGTCCGTGCCTCACTGTGTCCATGCCTCACTGTGTCCATGCTTCACTGTGTCCATGCCTCACTGTGTCTATGCCTCACTGTGCCCATCCCTCACTGTGTCCATGACTAGACTGACGTTTAACATGGGAGTCTATGGAAGAGGTGCCCGGCTTTGAAAAATCGGTGCTCCCCGGCCGTAGGTCCCCGGACAACAAACTTTGCACACTTGTAGAGGAAGAGTGGGGCTACATGTGTGCCAAGTTTCGGGTCCAGGGGACCTACGACCGCCCGGTACCGGGTCCCCAAATTCACCAGAGAAATTACCGTTTAACATGGGAGTCTATTGAAGGGGGGCCCGGCTTTGAAAAATCGCTGCTCCCCGGCCGTAGGTCCCCTAGACAACAAACTCTGCACACTTGTAGAGGAAGAGTGAGGCTATATGTGTGCCAAGTTTGGTACCGCGTCCCCAAAGTCCGGGAGATCAGGCGCAAAAAGGTGACTCGAGTATAAGCCGAGGGGGGCATTTTCAGCACAAAAAGATGTGCTGAAAAACTCGGCTTATACTCGAGTATATACGGTAATCACAAATCATGTGCAGAGGGTGAAGTGACATTCATGCTTCCCATCAGTTCCACACTCACCAGATCCTTATACCCCTACAGGGGTAAAGCGCATGTAGTGGGTATAGTTCCGGTATCCAGAATGGTCCTCCTCTGTGGCGTATCAAACCCTGGGGTATCCAGAACCTTGTACCCCTACCACGGTAAACCATATGCAGTAGATGTAGTTGCAATTACCAGAGTAGTCACCTCCTTCGTGGCACATCAAATTCATAGGGTATCCTCATGCATATAGGAGAGACGGGCACCCATAGCCTAATTCAGAATGGGTTAAATTTATTATAGTAATGCATCTAAAACAAGGCGTAACATAACCAAATACCATAAAAAGTAGCATAAAAATTAGCAATGCAAGAGACCCAGGTCAGCGTGCGTTCCACCGGTCGGAACAACACAAACCGGAAGTAAGTCATGTGGCTCTGATGTAACGTGTAGGGAGGAACCGAGTGACGCTGTCAGCAGTAGTCTGTCATACACAGACACTGAATGAGGAGATCGCTCTGCTGAGCTGTGCTATGCGCTTCTGTCCCATGGTCACATGTGAGTGGTATACCAGCTTAGTCTGCTTGGATCATTATTCTTATAATATGCTGCACCATGATCGTCCTCTCTTGTTTTTTTTTTTTTCCACAATTAGTTTTATTAGCAAGAAAAAAGAATATGGTTGTACAAACATTATGTAAAATATGCACTTCAACATGCAACGAACATTTTATGCGGTAATACAGCATTAGGTAGCAAAAAGTAAGACAACAGGGAATAGTACAAGTTTATTCACGACAAAGCCTATGTAATATTGAAGACCGACCGCATCTCCTTCTAGCAGGTTCAGGTATCTGGATGCCCCGCGGACACCCTGTTCATGAAAGCATAGGCCCCGTAGACCCCTATCATCCGGTCTAATCGCGGCCAATAAGGTTATAATATACCTGGTGGCTCGGAGGGTAGATGTGATGCATGGAGCCCCAGCCGGGACCCCGGCAAGTATTAGGTGAGTTGCGGCCATGTGGTGATGAACCTATGGGGTGGACGAGAAAAGGAAGAGGGGAGGGGGGAAAGGTAGTCAGGGTAGAAGGAAGAAGGAGGGGGTAAGAGGTCTGGGTGTTAGAGAGGGGGGAGGAGGGAGCAGGGAGGGGGGTCACTCCACCTCTCAGGGCCCCCGATCCCCCACCGGGACACCGTGTTTGCGTATTGGGTGCGTTTAGGATCTCAGTGTTGAGAAGAAAAATGGGATTTGAACTGGTCAGTGGTTTTAAAATGAATCCAACAGGCCCAGGTTAGTGTAAATTTCTGAATGCGGTCTTGTGCGACCGAGATTAATTCCTCCATCTCTTCTATTCTGACTATTCTAAGTAACCATTCCCTAATGGAGGGGATATTCGTCGAGCGCCAGTGGGCAGGGATGCACAGTCTGGCAGTATTCACCATATGCATGGCTAGCGACCTATGGTAGGTGCGCTTCGCTAAGGTAGAGTGATGCAGGAGAAATTGTCCTGGTCCAAAGTCTAATGTAAGGGTGGTAACCTGCTCTATAATGGAGTGAACCGTGCTCCAAAAGGAACGGAGCAAGGCACACTCCCACCAGATGTGGATCATGGATCCGTCGCCTATGTTACATCGCCAGCAAATGTTCGGAATCTGGGGTGCAAATCTGTGTAAACGGGCTGGGGTTCTATACCATTTTGTAATGATTTTATATCCGTTTTCTTGGATCGCCACATTCAACGAACCCGTGTGCGCCATAGTGTAGACAGACTCCCACTCCTTGTCTGTGAAAGAGATTTGCAAATCTCTCTCCCAAGACGATCGGACCGCCTGTGTCGCTGAAATACCAGGGAACTCCAGTAACATAGCATATATAGCGGAAATAAGGTGTCGTTGCGGGGAATTGCGTGAGCATAGGGTTTCAAAGGGAGTAAGTTGTCTACTCCAAATATCTGTGGGGCCATTAGAGATAAAAAAATGTGACAACTGTCTATACGACCAAAAAGGGAAGGAATTGGTGCGAGAATCCTCCACCAACTCCTCATACAATCGCCGTCGGCCTCCGCGGAAGAAGTGACGTGCCTGGATCTCCTCTCGTGGCCATTCCCTGCGTAAGAAGGTTTCGGATTCTCCCGGAGGGAACTCAGGGTTACCCCGCAATGTGGTCAGGGGGCCTGGTCGAGAGGAGATGTGAAAGAGGGCTACCGCCTTCCCAAAGGCCAACAGCGAGGGCATGATCAGAGGATGCAGTTTAATATCCTGGGGGTAAGATCGTGGAACTAGCCACGGAAGTGTGCAAGTCGGTGTTGATGTAAGTGCGTTTTCCAATGTGACCCAGGCTTTCCCCGCTTTGTGAATATTCCAGTCCACCACTCTAGTCAAGTGACAGGCCAGGTGATACTTTTGGAGGTCCGGTAGACCAATACCTCCAGTCTTCTTGGAGCAGGTCAGGCTCGAATATTTAATACGTGGGGCTAAGCCTTTCCAGAGAAAGATTGTGCATGCTTTCTTATATGACGAGAAGAAGGAGGGGGGAAGGTGTGTAGGGATCGCTTGCATTAGATACAGTAGGCGCGGGAGGACAACCATCTTAATAAGTGCCGCTCGGCCAAACCAGGACACATTCAGGCTAGCCCACTCCTTCAAATCCGCTTGTATTCTGGAGAGTGCGCGAAGGAAATTAAGGCTATACAGATCTGAAAGTTTCGTAGGTATCTGAATCCCTAGATATGTGATAGCGTCTTTTTTCCATAGGAATGGAAAAGTGTCTTGGCAGTGAGAAACTTCCTGCGGAGTTAGAGATATGTTCAAGGCGTGGGACTTGGAGAAGTTAATTTTAAGGTACGACAGCTCACCGAAATATTTAATGTCGCTCAAAAGGTTAGGCAAGGATACTCGAGGGGACTGTAGGGTCAATAAAATATCGTCCGCGAACGCCGCGACTTTGTACTCCCTATGTTGTATGGGAATCCCTTTAATGTTGGGATTGGCGCGCAATCTATTTAATAACGGTTCAAGAGACAAGACGAAAATCAATGGAGAGAGTGGGCAGCCCTGGCGCGTCCCATTGCTTATGGAGAAGGCGTCCGACAGGAGACCATTGGCTTTCACCCTTGCCTCTGGGTTGGCATAAAGGGCGTTTATGAGCGTTAACATCCGGGGTAATAGGCCTATGCCCTTCAGAACCCCCTGCATATAGTCCCAAGCCACCCTGTCGAATGCCTTCTCAGCGTCAAGGGAGAGGAGAAAGCCCTGGGTATTTGAAGAGGATAGCCAATGATGTATGTTCAATGTGCGTATGGTATTGTCCCTTGCCTCCCTTCCCGAGACAAAGCCCACCTGGTTGTATGATATAAGTTCGGGTATCAGAGGTACTAGTCTATTAGCTAACATTTTTGCATAGAGCTTGATGTCTACATTGAGGAGGGATATCGGTCTGTAACTGGATACCAATGAGGGGTCTTTATCTGTCTTAGGGATAACAGTTATATGTGCCTCTAAAAGCCTGCCAGGGGACGCGCGAGGGCTTGCAAGTGAGTTAAAGGTTTGAAGCATCTTAGGAGTCAGTTCCTCCCGAAAGCATTTGTAATACACCAGCAGGAGGCCGTCGGGTCCCGGGCTCTTACCAACAGGCATTTGTTTAATTGCTACGCTGAGTTCATCCATGGAGAGCGGGCTCTCCAAGGCTTCGGCCTGCTGAGTGGTAAAAGGTTTGGGGCAATATTCTGTTAAAAATTCTGCTAATTGGGAAGAACGGTTGACCGGGGTCAACGGTCCTACCGTCTCAGGCGATAGGTTATAGAGTCTCCTGTAGAAGTTTTCAAATAGTTTGGCTATGTCTTCATTTTTAGTGTGAAGTACACCCTGTCCGTCTCTAATATGGTGTATCACTGATGTGGTCTTAGCTGCTTGTATCGTCCGTGCTAGTAGTCTCCCACTCTTGTTCCCGTGTTCGTAGAATACTTTCTGACCAAGTACATACCGTCTCCTAACGTGTTTTCCCAGTTCCTCCCTTAGGGCAGAGCGAGCTTGTAAAAGATCCTGTAAGGTGGCTTGCAAGGCCGAGCGTTTATGAGCTAGTTCTAGCTTATTAATTGTTACAATAAGGGATTTGATGAGTTCTTGCTGTCTCTTCTTGGCCATCGTTGCCAAAGAAATCAGCTTCCCTCGTAGCACACATTTGTGCGCTTCCCAAATTGTGACAGGTGTCACATCTGGGGTGGAATTTTCTTGAAAGTATAACTTAATTTGTTCTCTTATCTGCCTGAGGTTTTCTGGGTCCTTCAGTAGGGAGGGGTTCAGTCTCCAGGATTTTGTCCTTTTGTTCGAATCTGGGAACGTGAGGGTAGTTGTTATGGGGTGATGGTCAGAGAGAAACATTGGTTCGATGGTAGCATGAGTAAGGAGGGCTAGGTCAGGTTGCGAAAGAAATAAGTAATCTAGTCTGGAATATTTATTATGAGGGGGAGAGAAGAAGGTGTAATCCCTAACCGTAGGGAACATAGTGCGCCACGTGTCATGGAGTGTTAGATTTTGTAGTTCTTTTTTGATCTGACGCAGGGCACGATACGGGAGATTCGATGCACCTGTGGAGGAATCAAGAGGCGGGTTCAGCGGGACGTTAAAGTCTCCTCCCAGGATTACTATTCCTGTCCTCTCTTGTTTTAATGTGTTTACTCCACATATGGATTAACAACTAACTAGCACCATTATTCCTGCAAGACGGATCAGTGCCTCCGGTGGAAGTTTTTGGAATTACATTCAGCACCATAAGTAGACTTTTATGAACATTATTCCTTTTGGATTTGTATTTATTTATGCCATTATTGCCTATTGATGTTTGTGAGTACGACCTATTGCTACCCTTTGCACTTTATGCAAGCCTATTGCTGCTATTCATATATGCACGGAGCAACATCCATTGAGGATTAAGTTTGCACTTTATTTTGCATTAATAGCACAGTATCACTTTACATATAGCACATAATTAGTGGAATTATTGTGATATTAATTTTTATATATTTATTGATCTGTGCCACATAATAGGGTTGGTCTCAGCGCACCAATATATTTATTCACTTACACGTTTAGGATCACAGATTTCCTTGGTTGGTTGCAGCTGTCACTATTTGGTTATCCTATTTGGTTTGATTTTATACACAAATTTTACACGTAGTAGCGCATTAGTATTATTTTAAAACAAACCGGAAGTGACGTGGGTGCGTACTAGGCTGCACCTTACCGGTTTCGTCACTGGCTCAGACAACATCCTAAGACGAAACGCGTAAGGTTGAGCCTAGTACACTCTAGGGATTAAGCACTTCAAAAACCCATTAAGTACACTATACACATATTTTGTATGGCCATAGTATATTAGGGTGGGAAGAAGATTTTTTTTTACCATATGTGTACACACCACTCCTTTTTCTAAGTATTTAATCTAGCACTTGCACTTTCACGTGAGAAGTGTGAATTCACCCCTGAAGGTTCACTCTTCAAGTGATGGGCAGGGCCACCTACCCCTTTAACAAATTTCTACTATGTATATCATCTTAGCCAGGAAAATAGGAAATATTGAACAATAATACTTTATATTTAAAATTTTTAGCCAGCAGGCAGAGTACCTGAGGCTACTTTTCAGCTTTTTATCAAGTTCACTTACTTCCATTGTGAATAGCTCATGTTTTTTATAGGCCTGAATAGCAAGATGTCAGATTGCACATACACACTCAAATGAGTCAGAGGAGGGGCATTCCCCTTTCCGCCCCACTAGTAGAGGCAACATTAATTTTCAAGATGTAATAAGATAGAAGTCAGTGCTGAGCTGTCTTATTAGAATGCTCAGAATACTACAAAAAGTATCATGAAAACACCTGCATTACATGTTCGTTTGTAAAATAGAGGTTTTTTTTTAAGAATAATAAAAACAGACGGGTGATTCCTATGGTTTTCATTAAAGCGGAAGTAAACCCATCGATTTAATAGTGAAAATGATAGGAGGGTTTACTTCCACTTTATTACAAGGTAAGAGGTTCCAGAATACAGGGAGTCCCAGAGTTACGAACATCCGACTTGCGAACAACTCCTACTTACGAACGGGAGGCTGCGTGGCCACTTTTCGACGGCAGGCACATTCGACGGAACCTTTTAGACGGCGAGCACATTCAACGGGACATTTTCGACGGCGGGCACATTAGACGGAACCTTTTCGACGGCGGGCACATTAGACAGAACCTTTTCGACGGCGAGCACATTCAACGGAACCTTTTCGACGGCGGGCACATTCGACGGAACATCGGAAAACAACATATCTGCCGATCTGCACATGCTGTTCCGACTTACGAACATATTCGACTTAAGAACAAACCTACAGTCCTTAACCTGTTCGTAACTCGGGGACTGCCTGTACATGTCTCATAG
Source organism: Rana muscosa (assembly GCA_029206835.1). Lineage (NCBI taxonomy): Eukaryota > Metazoa > Chordata > Amphibia > Anura > Ranidae > Rana > Rana muscosa. The sequence goes on along the minus strand of CM055116.1, from coordinate 927,091,573 downwards.
GGAAGAAGCTGGGTTTTCAGTTTTCTCTGGAATTTGTAAATCCTGGTTTTGGAGCCATGGGGCTTTGTAGAGTCTTGGGTGAGATAAAGCCTCCAGCTCTCGGTCCACATTTTGCCAACAACAAGTACACTGATGCATTTGTGCTCTGGGTTTTTGTAAGAAAGCAGACTTCAATGTAAGACTTCACTGTCCTCAGGAGTCCTTGTGGCTGCAAGGGAGCCCCTAGAGTCGGTGCATATGTGCAAAAGAGTTGTGAGTACTGTGGAGGGATCGTTGGAGTTCAGAGAAGCAGTGCTGCAAGTGAAAACTAGGAGGCTGGTGAAATATTTGGTTTGCTCATGGAAGAAAAAGTACACCTGCCTTTAGACACACATGGACTTTAATCTTTAGTCCATAGGGTTCAATATTGAGTTGTGCCAGGCCTTCTTGTCCAACATCAGTGCCTGACCTCACAAATGCGCTTTTGGAAGAATGGGCAAACATTCCCATAGACACACTCCTAAACCTTGTGGACAGCCTTCCCAGAAGAGTTGAAGCTGTTATAGCTACAAAGGGTGGGCCAACTCAATATTGAACCCTACGGACTAAGACTGGGATGCCATTAAAGTTCATGTGCGTGTAAAAGCAGGCATCCCAATACTTTTGACAATATAGTGTGTATACAGTATATATATATATATATATATATATATATATATATATATATATATATATATATATATATATATAGTTTGGTTTCTGAATGGGAGTAAATTATTTTAGTTTCTGGATCACAACATTCAGATTGAAGAATCCAACTGAATCTTTGCCAATTTATGTGGAATCCAGTTCCTAGACTCAACTTATTATAATTGACAGTTAAGAGGGTCATCTTAGAAAAGACAGCCGCTCCTCATTTGTAATCATTTATTTTTGGCTCCCACTATATCTAAATCAAATATTAAATACATTTCATACAGGTGATGCAAATTGTTCTTTTCTTTAAAACTCAGGTACAAAGCCATTGAAGGCACCCGTTGTAAAACATCTTGAACCAACATTACTATACTGTAACAACATAACGCTTACATTAGTGTGCAGGAAATAACAGATTGGATTAGGCCTCTTTCCGAAAGCAGTAAAAGTGTAATGGAAATAGAAAGAATGGACCATTCATCTGTGTACTACACTATTACTGTGGCGTTAGCAAGTTGTTTTGCTTTTATTCACACTGGAACTTACTTACATTGTTCCACCGATCCCTAATTGAATCAATTCTGTTTCAACTACATTAGCCCCTCTGCAGAATGTAATGAAAGTGCAGTTAACTCCGGGCATAATGCGATCAAATGGAGGAAAATCAATAGATTCTATTAAACGTGTAACTCATCAAAGAATCAAAGAAGCTGGCTTCATATTTCACATATGAAGGTGATTTTTTTTAACCCTTTTGCTTACAGATATTTATGACATAAAAATGCTGAAATCTTAAGGCTATTACACACTATTAGATTTTGTGCAGATTTTTGTCTTCAGATTTACCAAAACCATATAATATGAGGTCAAACCTTAAGAGTTTCAATTTGTATGCAATCAGGCAGGCCCTTGCACTACATGGTTTTGGTAAATCTGAAGACAAAAATCTGCAGAAAATCAGAAGCCCTGTACACACGATAGGTTTTACCGATGAAAACAGTCCGATGGATTTTTTTCATCGGACAAACCCATCGTGTATGGGCCCCATCGGTCTTTTTTCCATCGGTGTTTAAAAATAGAACATGTTTTAAAAAGATAAAAAACCCACGCATGCTCAGAATCAAGTCAACGCATGCTCAGAAGCATTGAACTTCATTTTTCTCGGCTCATCGGAGTGTTTTACGTCACGGCGTTTGGGACGATCGTTTTTCTTTCTCGTACATCACGGGACACAGAGCGACATAGTCATTACTAATGGGTTATATAGTTACCGTCAGGTGCTGGCACTGGCAACTTCCAAAACCGGAAGTACCCTCCCCTATATAAGCCCCTCCCATCCGGGAGCACCTCAGTTTTTTGCCAGTGTCTAAGGTGTTGGCCAAGAAGAAACATGTGTTTTTCACTGAGCTTGCGTACAGGTTCTTTTGGGCCTCAGTAAGCTATTCCGGATCCGACCAAAAAAGCTTCATAGCTAAACGGTCGGTACCCGGGCCTTGCAGAGAAGAGCAAGGTTCTGCCTGTAATGCTTCTCTTAGGAGAGCTGGACCCTGGGATCCAGAGCTCTGGTCATACCCACGACCAAGATGTTTTCTGTGCAGGGTGCTATACAGGTCCAGGGGAGTGGAATCCTTGGGAACCCGGTCCCTGAAGGTTTGATTACAATGCCTGCCGTGATAGGTGAAGTTTGGGCTTTTGTGGACCAAACAAAGTCCTGCGGCGGGGAACAGGTAAGTGGGGGCCCCCAGGAACTTGGTTCTATTGGGGGACCCCCAAGCCTAATTTGTCTTTCTGTCTGTTACCTAACGGTATTCCCGCTAATATCTGTGCATGCCTGTAACTACTAAAAAAAAAATGTAATAATTTTTAATGGTGGTCAAGAAAAAAAAAAAAAAAAAAAAGGAATGTTTTTTTATATATGTTTAGTATATTAAACTGCGGTACCTGTGTTTGTCCACTAGAGGCCGCTGTGGAATGTTTTTCTTGTCATATGGACTAGTTTCTTCTCAGAGAGCAAAGTCCAGGCAGCTGGTGAGTTCTCCTACAGGAAACTGTTTCCTCTGCCATGTTGCAGTGTTCGTCTATCCCCCGGCCTGCGGCAAAGGGGGCCCTGGCTCCTGTCCCTGGTTTCCATGTTTGAAAATTAGCGCCGAGGCGCACGTGGCCGCGCGCGTGCGCGTGCACGCGCCTCTATATATAGAGGTGGCCGGAAAAAGGGGCGGGGCCTGGGGGATGACGCTCTGTGCGCGCCGCAGCGCTTCTGCGCATGTGCGGGCGTCCCAGCAGGTTTTTAAAAAGCCACATTATTGCAGTAAGCTGGCTATGAAGTACAGAGACAGAGCTGGCAACATTTAAAGGCATACAGCAAGCGGTTGATACAGGCATCCCCTAGAAAGGCACATTAGTAGACACCAACTGTTTATTATAGCAGCATTTATGCTAGACTATTATCAGTAACTGGTGTATTTTCGGCTGGAATACCTCAGCTTTGTGGCTTAGGAATATGCCGTCTAAAAACTCCGGGACTAGAAATTCCAGGAGGAATAGGGGGTCTCCATCGGGCTCTGAGGATCTTGGGCATGCTTTGGCTGCACCAGTCTCCCCTGAAGAATCAGAGGTTAGTGACCGTAGGGCACCCCCAGCAGTACCTGGTACTGTGGCTGTCCCCAGTTCACCTGCTCCTGTGTATGTAACAGAGGAGGTTTTTTCCTCAGCTCTGGGAGGGCTGGAAGAGAGATTGTCAGCACTAATTGCTGCTTCCCTGTCACAGGAGAAAAGCGCTCGATCTCCGTCTCCTCCCTCAGAGTGCCTGTTAACAGAGCAACAGTCCCATACAGAGAACGACCTACCTGAGGGGGATCAGGATGAGGTTGATTCAGTTGTAGAGGAATCAACAGTGGAGGAGCCGTTCTCAGCATCACATGCTGAGAGGTTATGGGTGCAGTCCCTGACTAATATGGTCCGATCAGCATTTAAAATGCCACTTGCGGAGCCATCCTCCTCTTCTGTCTCCTCGTTGGGGTCGCTAAAAGCTCCCCAGACTGTTTGTTCTTTTCCGATCCATCCTTTACTGGAGGGGCTCATTTACCAGGATTGGGAGCATCCTGACAAAATATTTACTCCCCCCAAGAGATTTCCGCTGGTCTATCCTATGGAGGATAAGTTCGTCAGAAAATGGAAGGTCCCTACAGTGGACGCAGCCATCTCTTGTGTGAATAAATCACTGACATGTCCGGTGGAAAATGTCCAAATGTTCAAGGACCCAATAGATAAAAAATTGGAGTCCTTATTGAAATCTGCTTTTTCTACAGCAGGATTGGTGACACAACCAGCAGTGGCAGCTATAGGGGTCTGCCAAGCAGTGAAGGATCAGTTGAAACAGGTCTTAAGGGACGTGCCAGATCAGCAGGCTCTTGCTCTAGCTGATCTACCTAGAGCCTTATGCTTTGCGGTGGACGCTATAAAGGATTCAATCCATCAGGCCTCCCGCCTTACGCTGTCTGTAGTACATATGCGCAGGCTTCTATGGCTCAAAAACTGGTCTGCTGAAGCTCCCTGTAAAAAATTGCTGGTCAGCTTCCCATTTCATGGGGAGCGCTTATTCGGGGAAGACCTGGACAAGTATATCCAGAGAATTTCCAGCGGTAAAAGTACTCTCTTGCCGGTCAAAAATAGAGTTAGAGGTCCCTCTTTTAAGAGGCCGGCTTCTCCAGTCCCTAGGACATCGGCTGTGAAACAGTTCCGACGGCCTCCCCGGTCAAATCCCGGAGGTAAAAATCAGGGACAGTTGCAGGGTAACAAGAAGCCCTGGAGCAGGAGAGGTACAAAACCTCCCCCAAAGTCAAATGCATGAAGGGTTGCCCCCACCCAATCGGGTGGGGGGAAGACTTCAGTTGTTCACAGAAACCTGGCGGGACACGATCCGAGACAGATGGGTGCTCTCCGCAGTAAATCTGGGATACAAATTGGAGTTAAAAAACTCCCCTCCTTCCCGCTTTATAAGGTCGAACGTGCCAAGGGATCCCCAGAAGAGAGGATCCCTCCTGTTGGCACTGGAACAATTATTGCTTCAAGCAGTAATTATAGAGGTCCCCCTGGAAGAATGGGGGTTCGGGTTTTACTCAAACCTCTTTACAGTTCCGAAGCCAAACGGGGACGTGAGGCCCATATTAAATCTAAAAGGGCTAAACAAATTCCTACATATCAGGACTTTCCGGATGGAGTCGATCCGATCGGTAGCCACTGCCCTACAAGGGGAGGAATGGTTAGCCTCGATCGACATCAAAGATGCGTATTTGCACATCCCCATCTTTCCAGCCCACCAAAAATTTCTACGCTTTGCGATAGAAGGGCGCCATTTTCAGTTCAGAGCCTTACCCTTCGGTCTGGCCACAGCACCAAGAGTGTTCACAAAAATTCTGGCCCCATTATTGGCCTATCTAAGAACACGAGGTGTAACGATAATGGCATATCTAGACGACTTGTTGCTGATAGACCACTCAGTGGAAAAACTAGAAGTGGTTGTTCACGAGACAATCAAGTATCTGGAATATCACGGTTGCATTATCAACCGAGACAAGTCAGCCCTAAAACCAGTCAAAAGTCTGGAATACTTGGGGCTAAGGCTGGATTCAGACCAGAGAAAAATTTTCTTGCCTCGAGAAAAGGGGTCGTCTTTGAGAGATTTGATCCACTTAGTGGGTTCAAAAAGACAGCCATCCATACGCCTGTGCATGAGGCTGCTGGGAAAAATGGTGGCATCATTCGAAGCAGTACCCTACGGTCAATTCCATTCAAGGAAGTTGCAAAGGGCCATACTGTCAGCCTGGAACAAAAAAGTTCAGGCTCTGGACGTACCAATGTCCTTGTCCCCTTCCGTTCGCAGAAGCCTCCGTTGGTGGTTGGTTCCCCGGAATCTGGAAAGAGGGAAATCCTTCAGTCCGATTTCTTGGAAGGTGGTCACTACAGATGCCAGCCTTTTAGGCTGGGGAGCAGTACTGGAGCAATGGTCTCTCCAGGGCAGATGGTCGGATGCGGAAAAGGCCCTGCCCATCAATCTCTTAGAGATACGAGCAGCCCGGTATGCCCTAGTAGCATGGACATCCAAACTCCAAGGGTCCCCTGTCAGAGTTCAGTCAGACAATGCCACAGCAGTGGCATATATCAATCGTCAGGGGGGCACCAGGAGTCGTGCAGCCCAAAGGGAAGTAAATTACATCCTGAGATGGGCAGAAAGATATGTCCCAGCCATATCTGCGGTATTCATTCCAGGGGTGGAGAATTGGAAGGCGGACTTTCTAAGTCGCCAACAATTATGCCCAGGGGAATGGTCCCTTCATCCCGAGGTTTTCCGGACAATATGTCAGCGGTGGGGAACACCGGATGTAGATCTGCTAGCATCCAGGTTCAACACGAAAGTGGACAGGTTTGTCTCTTGGACAAGGGATCCCCTAGCGTGCGGCTCGGATGCCCTAGTGTTCCCTTGGGATCAGTTCAAGCTGATATATGCATTCCCACCGCCACAATTGTTACCTCGATTACTCCGCAGAATCAGGGTAGAAAAGAAACCAGTGATTCTGGTGGCTCCAGCGTGGCCCCGAAGAGCATGGTACGCGGAGATTGTAAAAATGTCTGTGGGGAGTCCTTGGACCCTCCCACATCGTCCGGACCTGCTTTCGCAGGGACCGATATACCACCCTTCCTTACCAGCCCTAGGTTTGACGGCCTGGCTATTGAAGCCCACATTCTAAAAAGGAGAGGGCTCTCTAATGCTGTGGTGTCTACCATGATCAATGCCAGGAAACCGGTATCCAGGCAGATCTACTATAGAATCTGGAAGGCGTACATCGCCTGGTGTGAGGCCAGGAAATGGCATCCACGTAAATACGTAATAGGTAGAATTCTGGACTTCCTACAATGGGCTGTAGATAGGAAGCTTGCCTTGAGTACTATCAAAGGTCAGATTTCGGCCTTGTCAATATTTTTTCAAAGGCCCTTGGCTTCGCATTCACTAGTCAAAGCCTTTATACAAGGAGTGATGCGTATTAGTCCTCCGGTTAATATTCCCATATGTCCATGGGATCTAAACTTGGTTCTGTCGGTTCTACAGAAACAACCATTTGAACCATTACAGCATATTTCCTTAGTGCTTCTCACCAGGAAATTGATTTTTCTAGTAGCCATTTGTTCGGCTAAAAGAGTATCGGAATTAGCAGCTATGTCCTGTAAGGAGCCATATCTGGTTATCCATAAGGACAGAGTAGTGTTACGTCCTCATCCAGCCTTTCTTCCTAAGGTGGTATCGAGGTTTCATTTGAACCAAGATGTGGTTCTTCCTTCTTTTTTCCCCAAACCTACTTCGGTAGAGGAAAAGTTATTGCATTCTTTGGATGTAGTAAGAGCAGTTAAAGCTTATCTAAAAGCCACTGCTCAGATTCGCAGAACGGATACTTTGTTTATTCTGCCGGAAGGCCCCAGAAAGGGTCAGGCAGCGTCAAAATCTACTTTAGCCAAGTGGATTCGACAGGTCATAATACAAGCCTATAGCTTGAGAAGTAGACCGCCTCCGTTCAAAGTTAGGGCGCACTCCACGAGAGCAGTTGGAACTTCATGGGCAGTGCATCACCAGGCCTCCCTGGCTCAAGTCTGTAAGGCCGCAACATGGTCTTCAGTACACACGTTTACTAGGTTCTACCAGGTGGACGTTAGAAGTCAGGAGGATGTCGCCTTTGGGCGCAGTGTGTTGCAGGCCGCAAAAGATCCTCATGTCTGATAGCGCTCAGCTTATATATGGTGTATCCCCCCCCTCATTTGGCATTGCTTTAGGACATCCCATTAGTAATGACTATGTCGCTCTGTGTCCCGTGATGTACGAGAAAGAAAATAGGATTTTTATAACAGCTTACCTGTAAAATCCTTTTCTTGGAGTACATCACGGGACACAGAGCTCCCGCCCCTCTTTGGGGACACTTATTGCTTTGCTACAAAACTGAGGTGCTCCCGGATGGGAGGGGCTTATATAGGGGAGGGTACTTCCGGTTTTGGAAGTTGCCAGTGCCAGCACCTGACGGTAACTATATAACCCATTAGTAATGACTATGTCGCTCTGTGTCCCGTGATGTACTCCAAGAAAAGGATTTTACAGGTAAGCTGTTATAAAAATCCTATTTTTTTGACTGATGGTGTGTAGGCAAGACTGATGGAAGTCAGCTTCATCGGTTTTCCGATGGAAAAATCCATCGGTTTAAAAACCATAGGAAATCCGATCGTGTGTACAGGGCTTATTGTACAGGGCTTAATAGTGTGTATGGGGCTTTACAGTATATTCAAACTCATCTTGTGTTAAGCTGGCCATACACCATACAATTTTCTTATTCAGTTTTCTTTAGATTTACCTTCAACTATGTAGTACAAGGGCCTGCCTGATTGCATACAAATTAAAAGTGTTTAGGTTTGACTGCCTTTTATATGGTTTTGGTAAATCTAAAGGAAAGTTGTACAAGAAAATTGTATAACGTATGGCCAGCTTTAGTCTAACATGAACACTGTTGTAACCAATGTATGATGGAGCTGATTTATAAACTCTAGACAGGATCACATGCAAATCATCTGTCCCTAAAGGCCACAAGCACTGGCTGCCCCTGCTGACCCCAGATGTTTAAGTCTATGAAGTTTAAACTGCCTCTTATAAAATATGTTAGTTTCATGCATTTTGTTCTCCCTTTGCAGTCTTGCATAGGAAACATTTTGATAAGATAATGAAAATGTCCCGAGTCCCATGCCTTTAAATTTTTTTTATTTTTCTCTTTCTGATTGTGCCTTTTTGGCTATATCACATGAGCCTGTGGCAAATAAACTGTTATGCAAGGGAAGTTGCATTTTGCATGGGAATTTTACCCAGAGTTTAGCGAATGAGGTTGAAGCTCCGCTGACTTTCATCAGCCAATCATATTCCAGCAAAATGCTGTTTTTTATTTTTCCTTGCACATTATTGTGAATTCTTCGAAATTTCACCACATTCACTGAGCTCTGAGGAAAATTCCCATGCAAAGTGCAACTTCCCTTGCAAAGTGAACAGCTTTTTTGCGTTTTGTAAATCAACCCCAATGCCAATATCAACCAGTTAGAATCAAGTTGACGTTTCCTGATTTGTTTCTCTTAGTAATATGGATCGGATATATTATTTAGTGCTTCCATAGACCTATGTTAGTTTTTGGCTTTGGAATTTCATACATTGTCCCCAAGAATCCCTTACCTCTATTGTATTCCAAATGATTTCCCAAATCCTAAAAATTAAAGTGTATCTGGTCTCAAAAAAGTTTTTTTTTCTTTTGGATAGAGTAAGGAAGGGTTAGAAACTCTTTCAGGTGTTTATTGCTATGTAAGCCCCCCATTTGGGAAATGCACTCTGTATTTGGCCTGCTAACCATTGTCACTGGGAAATAAAGTAAGAGAAAAAGTTTTTGAGTTGTCCCTGTAAACAGGAATGAAGGGTAAATGTTCCTGCATGGACACTTGTTCCAGTGACAACTGTCCTCACTTGGAGAGATTTACTTTCACTATCTGTGGGCTTTAAAGGACAGGAAATTAAAGGGGAGTTCCAGCCTTTTTTATGTTTATTAAAAGTCAGCAGCTACAAAAAGTGTAGCTGCTGGCTTTTAATAAACAGACACTTACCTGCTCCACTGTCCAGTGACGCGGCCTCCTCTCCCCCCCTCTCCGCCGGCGCCTCCATTCAAACTGTGGGCACCCAGCCGTGACAGCTTTTGGCTTTACGGCCGGGCACCCACTGTGCATGCGCGAGTCGCGCTGTGCCCTAGGAGTGGACAGGCAATCGCCTGGGACCTGTCACGTTTCCCAGGTGATCGCCTACAGGGAGGGGCCGCCTTAGGCGATATGACGAGTCGCCTAAGCGGTCCCTGGGCGGAAGGAGGAAGTGGGACAGGAAGCCCCACTCCTACCGAAGCCCCCACTCCCCCCCAAAAAAATTACATGCCAAATGTGGCATGTAAGGTGGCGAGGAGTGGTTAAAGCGGAAGTTCCATTTTTGGGTGGAACTCCGCTTTAAGTAAAATCTCTCTGATGGGAGACAGACCATAAATAATAAAAAATAAACTGACAGGGTCTTCCTACTTTCTTCAAAATGTAAAAAAATGTAATAAATAAAACATTGGCTTTAGATGCGATTTAACGCTCACTTTGCATAAAACCTTATGCTTAACCTCCCTGGCGGTAATCCCGAGTCTGGCTCGGGGTTAGTTTTTCATGCTAAGAGCGGTAACCCCGAGCCAGACTCGGGATTGCATTGCAGGATACAGGGAAGTTACTTACCTTGTTCCCTGGATCCTGCAATGTCCTCCCGCAGTGTCTGCGAGCTGTCTCCTCGCTCGATTCACACTGCTGAGTGCCGAGCTCCGTTCCCTGCGATGTTGCGGCGCACGGGGATGGAGTTCCCCGCCAAATTCAAAAAGTGAAACACGCAGTATAGATACAGTATACTATAATCTTACAGATTACAGTACTGTATAAAATAATTACACATCCCCTTTGTCCCTAGTGGTCTGTCCAGTGTCCTGCATGCAGTTTTATATTATAAAAACTGTTCTTTCTGCCTGGAAACTGGAGATTGTCCATAGCAACCAAAAAGTGTCCCTTTATGTCAAAAGTGGTTTTAGACCAGCTAGAAAACAGCGATAATAAATTAGAATCACTTGCAGAATTGAGCGATAGCGATTTGTGGGGAAATTCGTCATCAAACACTAAATCTAATGACAGCAAATATTCTGCAACTGAGCAAATTTCAGTGTTTTTGATTTGATTACATTATTGAATAATTTTTATCATAATTAAATTACTATTTGTTATAATTATTTATAGTTATTTATTATATTATAATTCATGATTTTGTGTTTCAAACTTTATCATACCCGGGATGTCTACTAGACTCATGTTTGGTCAGGTTTAAGTAAGTAATTACTAAGAATTGCAGGCCTACAATACATAACATCAAATTTCCATGCAAAATAATTGTACCGCTTTTGGTACATAATTCCAGACAGAATCATACCACCAGGGAGGTTAAAGGCAGTGTCCACTTTCAAATATTTTCATTGTTTTAACTAGGTAATAGTGTATTCTCTGTGCTGTTTGTTTGCATTACCTTATAATGATGGGCTCACATGTGGCTACTGCAGTTTGTCATTAGTGTCATGGCTAATCGATTCCCCTATGTCCATGTATTCATTCACATATCTTTTCCTTATTCACTAAAGGGCCAGGCAATTTCTTGTTCCGGATCATGTAGCGTCCAATCCATGCCTTGCCATTTTCTCTGTGTTGCATCACAAATGCAGGAGTGCTAATGTGATGAAGGACTTATAGTAATTGAAAAAGTTCTTGAAAAGCACTGGACTGACTGAGAGATTGTGGGATATATAGTTTCTTCACAGAAAGTGTCAGTTCTTAGACTGCAGACAGATGTTATGCATTAATCTGTGCAGAACCATGCCGCATGCTTTATGTTTTGATACAAACAGAAACTTCTGACACTGGAATGTGAAGATTTACTCTACTGTAGCTTGTGCGTACAGGTTAGCAAATGACACCATGAAACTAAATGATCAATGCACATCTTATGCAGGTGAAAAACGCAAGTCAGGTAGGAAGGTTTATAATGCCTTTGACCTATAGGAAAATACCACGTAACACATGATTGGTACCGATCGCTCACTGTGTTCGCTGAGGAAAAGGAAGGCACCAGTAAATTACATATTTATCAGCCCCTTCTCTTGCTCTCCATCCTGAAACATCCCTTTGTGTGCCCGCAGCACTGCTGGTGGGAGAGGAGAGGAGGGAAGCTGGCATTGCTGTTTGGGAAAGAGGCACACAGGGGGCCAGGACAACAGATGGAAGGGGAGCATGTGCTAGAACCAATCCCACTGCAATGCAGATGGAGGAGGTAATAAGAGAAGAAGCTGGCAGACCTGCAGGGAGAGACAGAAGAGGATTGGTGTCTGCAAAAAGAAAGTACTGCTGTCCCCCTTTATCCCTTGCTCAGCCCCTTTTTGAACTGATGGGGCACGGGCCAAGTACAGGGGGGCTGATTGTACTGCCTTATCAGTGACTCTGTGTCCATTGAGCTGTATTTTTCTGCACACCACAACACATGTATGATGTGAACAGAACATACTATAAAAAGGTTAATTTATTAAAGGCACATAGACTGTGCAATTTGCAAGTACAGTTGTACTCTGGAAAGACATTTGCTCCAGAGCTCTACTAACCGCCATTGTCCAATCATGTGCAAGCAAAAATGCATTTTTTTCCTTGCGTGGGATTGGGCATTTAGCTCTGGATCAAATGCCCTTGCAGAGTGCAATGGCACTTGCAAAGTACGCAGTCTATTTGCTTTTAGACCCCTTTCACACTGAGGCATTTTTCAGGCTCTTTAGTGCTAAAGATAGCGCCTGAAAAATGCCTCATCTGCAGTCCCAGTGTGAAAGTCCAAGTGCTTTCACACTGGAGCTGTGCTCTTGCAGGACGTTAGAAAAAGTCCTGCAAGCAGCATCTTTGGGGCGGTTTGTGAGCGGTGTGTACACCGCTCGCAAACCGCTGCTGCCCATTGGAATGCATGGGCAGCACTGCCGAAGCGCCTGCAAAGCCCCGCTTCCGCCAAAGCGCCCCGCTCCTGCCAAAGCCCCGCTATAACACTAGCAGTGCTTTACTGCTACTGCCCCCACCGCCTCAGTGTGAAAGGGCTCTTAATAAAGCAACCCTATAGAAAACAACATGAATAAGCCCTTACACTTAACTTAAAATTCTTAAGCTATCTCTAAGACTTAACCCTTTAGCCTCACAGTTAGGCCCCTTTCACACGGGGCGGATCCGTGCAGATCCGCCCCGTGAAGCTCCGCTTGCTCAGCGGGGATCGCTCCGTTGATCCCCGCTGAGCCGACGGATGACTGGGCGGTCCCCGCACACTGTGCAGGGACCGCCCTGTCAGAGCGCCGCTCTCCCCTATGGGGAATCGGATGACGACGGACCGTAGAGTCTGTTGTCATCCGATCCGCTCCGCCGACGGAAGGAAAAATAGGGTTTTCCTCCGTCACACTTTGGCGGAGCGGAGCGGAGCGGATGTCAGCGGACATGTCTCCGCTGACATCCGTGGCTCCATAGGGGTACATGGAGGATCCGTTTCAGGTCCGCCTAAAAAACTGACAGGCGGACCTGAACGGACCTCCGTGTGAAAGAGCCCTAAACCTTAAAATTTACCATGGACTCTCTTAATCCTCTGTGTAACGTGGATTTTTTTCCTAAACACAACCTTAAAGCCTAAATGTCATAAAAAAAATCACAACATTAAGCACAAGGGACATAACATACTATTAATGCAGTGCCCCTTATGATGCTGGCTCTTGGTTTCCTTGAAATTTCACTCCACCCACCCCACCCCCAATCCCTGCTGCCACAGGGGGTTTACAAAGTGCTGCTAGAGTGACTGAGTGACTGAGCCCTTTAGGAACTGACCATACAGCCATCTAGTAGCCTTATTGTTGCCTACAGGCTTGACTGGGATTTTTATCATGTGCACCAACTGCTCAAAGCGATATAACATGCGCCCGCAGAGTGTCTCCGGAGCCTATGTGCGTGGTCTGCAGCCGCGATCGCCGCTTGCCACACGTGATCATGGGCACGAGAGCCAGAACCGGGATTTGTGTGTGTAAACACACAAATCCCGGTTCTGACAGGGGAGGATAAACAGATTGTCTGTTCCTGCTAAGGAGGAACAATAATCTGGCTCCTCCTCTAGTCAGTCCTATCCCCTCACAGATAGAAACACACCTAGGGACCATATTTAGCCCCTTGATCACCCCCTAGAGTTAACTGCTTTCCTGCCAGTGACATTTACACAGTAATCAGTGGCTATTTATAGCACTGATCGCTGTATAAATGTCAGTGGTCCCAAAAAAGTGTCACAAGTGTCTGATCTGCAGATCGCCGCCATTACTAGTAAAAAATAAATAAATAATAAAAATGCCATAAATCTATCCCCTATTTTGTAGACGATATAACTTTTGCACAAACCAATCAATATATGCTTATTGCAATTTTTTTACCAAAAATATGTAGAAGAATACATATTGGCCTAAACTGATGAAGAAATTTGTTTTTTAAATTTTGTTTGGGGATATTTATTATAGCAAAAAGTAAAAAATATTGCTTTTTTTTCAAAATTGTTTTTGTTTCTAGCGCAAAAAATAAAAAAACGCAGAGGTGATCAAATACCACCAGAAGAAAGCTCTATTTGTGGGAAAAAAGGACATACATTTTGTTTGGGTAAAACGTCACACGACCACGCAATTGTTAGTTAAAGCAACGCAGTGCCATATCGCAAAAAATTGCCTGGTCATTAAGGGGGAAAATCCTTCCAGGGCTAAAGTGGTTAAAGGCAACTCTTCCACTTCTGTTGCTGCCGTTTGAAATAGAACAGAATGGAAAAGATCTAGAAATATGTCAAACACAATTTTAAAATAGTTTAATTGATATAGAGTGGGACACATTTTCTTGCTTCTCTACCATCAAATTACATCATTTTAGTTGTCGCCTATTTGGGAATTGTACGTTTAGTTATTATAAGATATGAGCTAAATGTATTCTGAACATGACAATTCCCATAAGGCATGTCAAAATATATGTGGATTGAAATATGCATGAAATCCATAGTCTTAACATACATTATTCATAACTGATGAAAAGCCTAGAAAATGTAAGAGGATATGGTTGATGTATGAATTATAAGCCATTGGCCTAATAGTCCTTTTTTCAATAAAACCATTGTAGATACAAGGCAAAAGAATTACCGTAAACGCATCTTTTACTGTATGTAGCCAAACTGGCAGAGAAGTCATTACATGTTTTCTATGTAAACTTACTAGTCCACATTATACATACAGGCAAACATCACTTAACTCTGTCCAAGTACTATTCCAGGCTAAGTATAGACTATGGACAGGCTGCTTCTACAACCAAGTATACCACAAAAGGTATCAGTGCTACTGCTGAGATCACACAGTGAAATCTTCAAAGATGGTAAAGACTAGAAGTACAGAAAAACCTTGGTTTAAGAGTAACTTGGTTTAAGAGCGTTTTGCAAGACAAGCAACATTTTTAAATAAATTTTGACTTGATATACAAGCGATGTCTTGATATACAAGTAGCGTCATGTCACAATTGAGTATAAAAGAGAAGCGCCTCTAAGTGTAGCAATATGGTTACATTTAATTAAGGTACAACATTTAGCAACATATTGCTACACTTAGAGGCGCCTCTCTTCTCATTTATACTCTGTAGCTCTTGCTGGATTTTGCTTCTAATCTCCTTGTGGAGGCTTCCATCTGTGGTTGGACATTTTATGGTTACACAGCCTGGTCACATTGCTATAATCTTTTTATATGGACTATAAACTGAAGGACCTATGAACAAATGGTTGTGGAACGGATCATTTGAGTTTCCATTTTTTTCTCATGGGGAAATTTGCTTTGATATACAAGTGCTTTGGATTACAAGCATGTTTCTGGAATGAATTATGCTCGCAATTCAAGGTTTTACTGTATTAGGCCTCTTGTGCACTGCAGCTGTCAAACGCCCATTTTACAGATATTAGAGGTTTATTTTTTCTCCCCCTAAGCACACCAAAATCGTATTCAGGAGAGGAGCATTTAGGCATAATAAGTGCCTGATGCACCTATACGCATATTTGCGTGTTCATTTCAAAATCCAGAATAAATTAATTAATATTCTGGGCAATTAAATGAATGAACGACCACACGCTTGACACACCTGAATGCATCTAAATGCGCCTAAACCCTTTTTTAACAATGATTTTCTCCTGTGCTTAGTCTAAAGCCAATTCCTGTGGAGCTCTCTTAAATTCTAGTCCCACATTGTAAACAGGTCCTAGACTTTTATTCTTGGGATATTCTTGGGATTAAACCCCACACCCTCTCGAAGTACCAGAGTCTTTATTGCCTTCTGAGGATCTGCCATCTGATAATGAGATTATAAAAACAATTTATGTGGGACAGTGCCTATTTATAGAACCAGAACTTTTGGGTATGGTCTTAAAATATATTATTGAATTAGAAGCAGGTCTTCAATGTTTTGAGGACTGTCCTTTGAAAATTTTAAAGAGTACCAATCACAGTAAGAATCTGAATGTTCAGGTGACCCTAAATGACCTATCCTAGAGGACCCCCCAGTACTTCCAGAACATTCCCAATCAGCTGACCTTTTTTGACCTATTACACCCCCCCCCCCCAATTGAAATCAATCAAAGGGGAATTTGAAACTCCTACCACCACCATCCCGCCCTTCCTCGCTTTCTTTTGTTTCCACTTTGTGATGGGACACCTAACTAGCAGGTGGGAGGCCTCACTTTTGTTATTAACTGCATGTGCTGCTAGTAATACATAGTCATGTCAGAGATTACTGAGTTTTAAAGAGGGCAAATTGTTGGTGTCCGCTTAACTGGTGCCTCTGTGACTGAAGTTGCTAATTTATTTGTGGCTTTGCGAGGTACAGTATCAAAAGTTATGACAGCATATACAGTTTCTGGGAAAACATCATCTCATAAGTTTTAGCGTGGTCGACATGGTCAACTGATCGAAAGAGACAGAAGGACATTGGGCAGGATTGTGACCCGGAATAATATTTGTCAATTCCCAGGAGAATTCAGACTGTCTTGGATGCCAAAGGAGGTATTACACCATATTAAAGAGGATGTAAACCCATTCTGTAAACTTGTACCTACAGGTAAGCCTATAATAAGGCTTACCTGTAGGTACTATGAATAACTCCTAAACCTTCACGGTTTAGGAGATATTCACACTTAATGCAGCCAGTGATGTCACCGGAGCATGTGCTCTGAAGGGGTGGTATACCCGTGCTGTCCCTTCAGAGCTCTGTGCTGCGGTCCGTGACACCCGTGCACATGCGCGGGAGTGATGTCATTGCGATGCGGCTAATCAGACGGCCAGAGAACGCGAACCCGTAAAGAAGACTGGGTGGAGATGGAAGCGTCTGTCAGAGCTCACAGTACGTACTAGCACAGTATGCCTTTACTTTGCAGGGTATATAAAAAAAAATATAACATTTGGCACGGTTTACTTCCTCTTTAAGTAAAAATGTAATTCTTTTACCTGGTGTTTCCATATTTTTGTCCAGCCCCTGTATATCCACTTGTCCCCCGCCCACTGTCAATAGACGGCGGGCGGAGGATACTCTCGTTCTGGGAGGACGTCATATGACGTCCTCCCTTTAAAACGAGCTAGGAGCCGCGTTCACAAGGCCCCGGTGCGCGTGCCCGGCGGCCGCGATTGCCGCCGGGCACCCGCGATTGCCCGGGAAACAAGCAGGAAAGTGGATCTCTGTGTGTAAACACAGAGATCCACGTCCTGTGAGGGAGAGGGGACCGATGCTGTGTCCCTTGTACATAGGGACAACCATCGGTCACCTCCCCCAGTCAGTCCCCTCCCCCCACAGTAAGAACACTTTGAGGGAACATATTTAACCCCTTCCCGCCCCCTAGTGGTTAACCCCTTCCCTGCCAATCACATTTATACAGTAATCAAAGCTTTTTTATAGCAGAGATCGCTGTATAAATGTGAATGGTCCCAAAAATTTGTCAAAAGTGTCCGATGTGTCCGCCGCAATATCGCAGTCACAATAAAAAATCGCAGATCGCCGCCATTACTAATAAAAAATAAAAAAAATGCTATAAATCTATCCCCTATTTTGTAGACGCTATAACTTTTGCGCAAACCAATCAATACGCGCTTATTGCGATTTTTTTTTTTTATGAAAAATATGTCGAAGAATACGTATCGGCCTAAACTGAGTAAAATTTTATTTAAAAAAAAAATGGGTATTTATTATAGCAAAAAGTAAAAAATAGTGTTTTTTTTCCAAACTGGACGCTCTTCTTTTGTTTATAGCGCAAAAAATAAAAACAGCAGAGGTGATCAAATACCACCAAAAGAAAGCTCTATTTGTGAGAAAAAAAGGACGCAAATTTCGTTTGGAAGCCCTGTCGCACGACCGCGCAATTGTTATTCAAAGTGTGACAGTGCTGAAAGCTGAAAAATGGCTTGGGCAGGAAGGGGGTTTTCGTGCACAGTAGAGAAGTGGATATAGACTGTTGCCTTTCAGTATAAAGGGGAGCAGTTAGTTGGTGGTAAAATCATGGCTCAATCGTGACCAAACCACAAGGGTAAATGAGGTCTGAAAGAAAGAAAATAAAAATGTGAAATGGAGGTAAAAGGAGCAAATATAATGCTTGCAGATTTGTAATAACTTAAGAATGAATAATTAATAGAGTTGAGCGGACACCTGGATGTTCGGGTTCGACGAGTTTGGCCGAACTTCGCAAAAAAGTTTGAGTTCGGGACCCGAACTTGACCCGAACTTGACCCCAAACCTGAACCCCATTGAAGTCAATGGGGACCCAAACTTTTGAGGACTAAAATGGCTCTAAAAAAGTAATGGAAAGGGCTAGAGGGCTGCAAATGGCAGCAAAATGTTGTTAAGAGCATAGAAAGTGCTCTGCAAACAAATGTGGATAGGGAAATAACATAAAATAACATAAAATACATAAAAATAAAAAATTATAATCTTGACCTAGGAGGACGAGGTCCATATGGAGTAGGAGGTTGAGGTGGCGGTGGATGTGGCGGTGTAGGTGGAAGCGGCGGTGGAGGAGGACGAGGTAGCCAACACTGGTTTTTGTTTTTAATTTTTTAAATTAGGGTACACCCCAAAAGAGTGAGAAAGATCAAAAATACAACAATGGCTGGGTAAGGCCGGTATACATGTCTATTCTGCATAAGGTATGGACAAGTCCTGTGGGATCCATGCCTGGTTCATTTTAATAAACGTGAGCTTGTCCACATTGGCTCTGGACAGGCGGCTGCGCTTGTCTGTGATAACGCCCCCTGCCGTGCTAAATACACGTTCAGATAATACACTGGCTGCAGGGCAGGCCAGCACCTCTAAGGCGTAAAGGGCAAGCTCAGGCCATGTGCCCAATTTGGAGACCCAGAAGTTGAAGGGGGCAGACCCGTCATTCAGTACGTGTAGGCGTGTGCACACATACTGCTCCGCCATGTTGGTGAAATGCTGCCTCCTGCTAAGACGTTTCATATCAGCTGGTGGTGCTGGTTGTTATGGCGTGCTGACAAAGCTTTTCCACATTTCGGCCATGCTAACCCTGCCTCTATCCTCTCCCTGCAACAGGAGCTCCACCAGCAGCACCACGACTGGGGCCACGTCCCTTATTTGCCGTTCTCCTCATATTTCTCAAACAGTATCTAAAGGGTGTATCTCACATGTACAGATATGCAGCAAACGCTGCAAAATTATAATTTTTTGCCCTAAATGGGTGTTTTTAGATTAGCAGAATAGAACAACAGTATCTAAAGGGTGTATCTCACACGTACAGATACAGACTAGGCCACAATTTAAGATTTTTCACCTAAACGTGTTTTTTTGAATAGCAAAATAGAGCAACAGTATCTAAAATGTGTATCTCACACGTACAGATATGCAGGAAACGCTGCAAATTTTTATTTTTTTGCCCAAAATGTGTTTTTTTTTAATACCAGAATAGAGCAACAGTATCTAATGGGTGTACCTCACACGTACAGATACAGACTAGGCCGCAATTTAGGATTTTTCCCCTAAAAGTTTTTTTTTTGTATAGCAGAATAGAGCAACAGTATCTAAAGGGTGTATCTCACAGGTACAGATATGCAGAAAACGTTGGCAAAATTTTTTTTTTTGCCCTAATTTTTTTTTTTTTGGAATAGCAGAATAAAACAACAGTGTCTAAAGTGTGTATCTCACACGTACAGATATGCAGGAAACACTGCTATTTTTTATTTACAGTAAATTGTTCGGGTTCGGGTTCGGGTCCGGGTACCAAAAACCCCAAAGTCCAGGTACGAACCCAAACTTTACAGTTCGGGTTCACTCAACCCTAATAATTAATAATAATTTATGTCAATTCTTACAATAGTCGTCTTATTTGCTTCCTTTTAATCTGTTAACTATATTATTTAAAGTGCTTTGTCTTTTGATACCAACCAATTTTTTTGTACTTATATTGCACCTTATACTGCGTTCTGTATGTGATTTTGGGTTCATTTCACATAGTCGCATAGAACTGCACAATTTTGATTTTTTTCTGAATATATATAGTATTGTTTATTTACTGTATTGCACTGCACAGTTGCACTTTATTGGATATATGTCATTTATGTATAAGGTCACATTGCACATTTATTGCATTGCTTTGCACATCTGTTTTTTATTTTTTTGATACACGTTATTTATGCATAGGGTCATTTTGTGCACAACCTAGCGCTGCACTTTATTATTTGTATTGCTATCTGGCGCCCAATATCTGGGTTATAGTGCTCAGCTGCAGGTTATAATTTCATTTGTTTATATCTCTCAACATCACTTAATTACCAAGCGCAGGTATTATTTTACTTTTACTACTATTCCATCCACTGACACCAATAATGGGGCATAATTCCTCCCACTGACCCCACAAAGGGGCAAAATTCCCAATTACACAAATGATGGGGCACAATTCCTCCCTCTCACATCAACGATGGGGCACAATTCCTCCCACTGACTCCAACGATAGGGCACAATTCATTCCACTAACACTAATGATGGGGCACTATTTCGCCCAATGAAACCAATTTTGGGGCACAGTTTTTCCCACTGACACCAACGATGGGGCACAATTCCTTCCACTAACACCAATGATGGGGCACTATTCCTCCCAATGACACCAATTATGGGGCACAATTTCTGCCACTGACACCAATGATGGGGAACAATTCCTTCCACTAACACTAATGATGGAGCACTATTCCTCCCAAATACACCAATTAGGGGGCACTATTCCTCCCACTGACACCAACAATGGGGCACAACTTCTCCCACTGACATCAATGATGGGGCATTTTCTACTCCTACTGACCACAGTCCCACTGACCATTGCCTGAATGACAATAAACTGGCCCTTTTTTTAGAAAGTTTGGAGACCCCTTCAATAAAGTCTCTAATGGTAAGTATTATAACTGCATTTTCCAATGCTGCATTTGATTTAATTATGCAATGTGACTGAATATTTGGATTTGTGCAAAAGAACACTTGTGACTGGTTCTCTTTAAAAGACTAGGAAGGCTGTAGTTTGTTATGGATTAATAATTATTACAGTTTGCACATTAGTAGTGCTCTTTGCATTGCCTTCTAAGTAAGTCTGACAATGTTTTAGAACTTATAAATAAAGAATAGTGTTTACTGCTGCAGATGTACAATGCTGTAGAGACATCTTTTATTTAAACACTTCAAAACGTTTGATGTGTGTTTAAACTTCTGTTACTTTACAGCAACTTTTCTGTTTCTTCCATTTACTTGACAGTCTTTTGAACTCACTCTCAAGCACTAAATGATTATGGAAAACAGAGTTGTCACAAATTATTTATATGCGCTAAAATTACCTGTAGATAATTATTGGTATTGTAAGTATTATGTAAAACACATAAAACAACCATCAAATGAAACAGTGAAAATGCACATGGGTCTTTAATCTTCATCTCTAGGGAACATCAAGCTTTTCCTTTCCTATTTATGTTTACATATTGATTACACAACCACAATCCAAGTACAGTACAGCTAGGCCTTAAAGTAAATGTGTCATGGAAAGAAATGGTGGCTTCCATTGCTGAGCTCGTCTTCTGATAATGCTGATTGCCTAATGCCGCGTACACACGGTCGGAAATTCCGCCAGCAAGAGTCCGATGTGAGATTTTGGTCGGAAATTCCGACCGTGTTTATGCTCCATATGACTTTTGCTGTTGGAATTTCTGCCAGCAAAAGATTGAGAGCAGGTTCTTTATTTTTCCGGAAATTCCGTTTGTCTGTATGCAATTCCGACGCAAAAAAAAAAAAAGCATGCTCGGAAACAATTCGACGCATGCTCGGAAGCATTGAACTTAATTTTCTCGGCTCAACGCAGTGTTGTTCTTAACGGTCGAAAGTTCAGAGAACTTTTGTGTGACCGTGTGTATGCAAGCCAAGCTTGAGTGGAATTCTGTTGGAAAAACCATCCAAGGTTTTCCGATGGAAATTCCGACCGTGTGTATGCGGCATTACTGTCATGATGACCTTAAGTAGGGACTTGCATACAAGTCTGCATAAATAGCAGCCCTGTACCCCTATATATATATATTTTTTTTAAAGTACCAACAGATGAGCATTAGGTGAAAAAGTAATAAAAAACGTAACTCGGGCTCCACTTCCTGGAGGCGAAGATGACATCTCTGTAACTCACCACTGTCTTTTCAGTACTCCAGTTCCCCTGAGAATGTACTCTTAAGGAGCCTCCAAGAAGTGAGGTCTGTGGTCAACAATGTTCATTTTTTTTCCTTCAAATGCTGTTTTTTACACCCTTTTGAATTTTATTAAAAATATTAAAACAGCTGGATAGGCAGGCAACTAACCCCAAAAAAGCAACTTGTTTGAGAAGGAGATGTTAGGAATAGCCATTAAAATTTTAGCCTGGTTTTACAGGTATATTCTATAGAGAGCAACGGGAGGTGAAAAAGGGAGTGAAAGCTAGTGTCTCCATATTTGCAGGGAAAAGTAGCATCCAGGACAGGTTTTCTTATCTATCATATGGATATATACTTTTGAGTGTCAGTGCCTACCTACACACATGAGATTGTCGCCTGATCCAAATGTTGCCATACCCTTACCCTCAAGCTAGAATAGCAGTAGTCAATGAACTTTGTTCACCAGCAAAAAGACTGCATCTAGAGTAGAGAATTGAGTGAATGTGTTTCTCCTCATAGCATTCCTTAGATAATGAAGTATCTGTAATACCAGAGCCTCAGACCTTACAAAAAGCCTGAATGCATATCACTGCCCAGCTAGCTAAGCTACAGTACATACACACACCTGGGCACATGTGCTGTCTAATCTACTATTATACTATTATTATACTATTATAATATACTATTTATTGCTATTAGAAATGATGTACTACACCTGGTATAATGCAGTTGTTCATTATCACAGCCAGCAGTAATGCTCCTCAATAAAGTCTCCTGGGTGAATATGGTTGCTGCCGCCTGCTCTAATATCTGTAATTAAACATTACTTTCTTTTTTTGCACAAGACTACCCTCAAGTCTAGATTGAATAGACCACATAGCATTTCCAGCTCTGACACACTATATTTTGCAGTACATCACTGATCACTTTTTTCCTGTGTAAAAAATGAAAATCTTAAGGAGAATACTTCTGCGGGATGTTATAAAGTGCAGCAGATACAATCAGTCCAGTACAAATGATAATTCTTTATAGTATATATATATATATATATATATATATATATATATATATATATATTGGGACGCCTATCTTTACACACACATGAATTTTAATGGCATCCCATCCTCAGTCGGTAGGGTTCAATATTGAGTTGGCCCATGAGGAAATGATTTCGGACAGTTGCACTTCCAAAAATCCTTTTAATGAAGCTTCATATGACAAATGGTTGACAGATGGAGCAGGGGACAAAGAGGTAGACGCGTTTTGTGCAATTGTTAGCTCTTAGTCATTACCTAATGAGTTAGTTCACAAGGCTGTCCACAAGGTTTAGGAGTATGTCTATGGGAATGTTTGATTATTGTTCCAGAAGCACATTTGTGAGGTCAGGCACTGATGTTTGACGAGAAGGCCTTCCTCGTAGTCTCCATTCTAATTCATCCCAATGGTGTTCTATCGGGTTGAGGTCAGCACTCTGTGCAGGCCAGTTTCTCCACGCCAAATGCGCTCATCCATGTCCTTATGGACCTTGCTTTGTGGAATGGTCCAACTCATTTTGTGGAGCGGGGATTATGGTGTGGGGTTGTTTTTCAGGGATTGGGCTTGGCCCCTTAGTTCCAGTGAAGGGAACTCTTAAGGTGTCAGCATACCAAGACATTTTGGACAATTTCATGCTTCCAAATTTGTGGGAACAGTTTGGGGATGACCCCTTCCATATATATATGGTAAAGCAATAGTGCAGCGCTCTAATGCTCAAAAAACACATGCAATTAAACTTTAGTAATCCATAAAGTAAAAAAACAAAAAAAAATAAACAGGAAAAATAGAAAACATCAATAAAAAGCGACTTTTCCATGTAATTCCTCCAAGCAGGACTAATCAACAGTTATCAGAAGCATTTAATTTCAGTTAATGCTGGTCAAAGAGGACACACTAGCGAGTGAAGGTGCCATGCTGGAACTGGTGTGGTAGTCTCTATTGCCGCTGCCTGGTTGCTGGAGCTGTTTTGGTCGTCATTCTGAGGGGGACCTTCCTGCCTACGAGAGACACTGGATTGGCTTTGTAATAAGAGCATATGTTGACAACTCTTATTAGTGGGTCACTCACACCCTGTCCGGTAAGCAGAGCATGAGAGTGAAGAGTGTCACCTGGCTTTCATGGAGTCTCTTGTTTCCATCACGGCTGTGGGATCCCTGAAATGGATGTATTACATTTTTTCTGGACTTTGATCACTTTTAATATTTAACTTTTTTCACTTTTTTTACCTTATGGATTACTAAAGTTCAATTGCATGTGTTATTTGAGCTGCACTATTGCTTTACCAAATTTCAAGTGTTTTGTATCAGGACACAGCAGCTGCATACATTTTTGCCCTAAGGGCCTGGTATGGGTTGGGGGGACCCCCATGCAGTTTTTGTCACATTTTTGTATTGCCAGCTATTTTTTTTTGCACATTCAGCTGTCAGTGGGGAACCCCGCTGACAGCTAATTACTCATCCATTGTTAAGGACGCTGAGGCCGGTTTCCTGGCCTTCTCCTTAACAATTAGCTATTCACTGGTTGTTAAGGACCCCGACAGCCCCACTCCTTAACACAGCAGCTACTTAATGTAGCTTACACACTAGGTTAAACACTGGTAAACGCCGGCAAAAAATGCTGAACAAAAAGTGCAAGACAGCAGTTTTAGCTTTCTAGAGTGCATTAGGCCTTAGTGTTCATGGGATGGACCTCATGAACAGGTTACTAATGAAGCTACAAAAAATGTAGATTTGTGGTGTGCTGCTGTTCCACTATTCAGGATGTCAAGTGAGCGCAGAGTATAAAAGTAAGTGAACAAGTATCACTTATCTTCCCATAAAATACTGTTTGCTTTTAGAGCAAATCATGGGCTTGCAGCTCCTCTTGGAAAAATTCTTCAAAACCCAGAAAATTCTCAGAAGCGTAGGGAAATTCCTATGTGCCAGGCAATAGGCTGGTCTTGGTCTCATAAAGTGATATGACATGACATTGTAACCTGGTAGATCTGGCAGACTTAAGCCCCGTACACATGATCGGTTTGACTGATGAAAACCATCCGATGGATGGTTTTCATCAGACCAACCGATCGTGTATGATACCCATCGGTCTTTTTTCCATCGGTTGTAAAAAATAGAACTTGTTTTAAAATTTTCAGATGGATAAAAAAATGATGGGAATTTCCGATCGTCTATGGGCAAGTCCATCGGTTAAAAAACCCACGCATGCTCAGAATCAAGTCGACGCATGCTCAGAAGCATTAAACTTAATTTTTCTCGGCTCATCGGAGTGTTTTACGTCACCGCGTTTGGAACGGTCGGTTTTTTGACTGATGGTGTGTGGCCAAGACTGATGAAAAACAGTTTCATCGGATTTCCGATGGACAAATCCATCGGACGAAAATCCATAGGTTATCCGATCGTGTGTACGGGGCTTCACTATAAGCCGGGGGGTCTCAAAACTTTCTAAACACAGGGCCAGTTTTTTTTCCTTTAGACTTTAGGGGGCCGGACTGTGGTCAGTGGGAATAGAAAATGCCCCATCATTGATGTCAGTGGGAAAATTTTTGCCCCATTGCTGGTGTCAGTGGGAGGAATAGTGCCTGATCATTGGTGTCAGTAAGATAAATGTTCCCCTTAATTGGTGTAATTGGGAGGAATAGTGCCCCATCATTGGTGTTAGTGGAAGGAATTGTGCCCCATTGATGGTGTCAGTGGGAGAAACTGTGCCCCATTATTGAGGTTATTGGGAGGAATAGTGCAACATCATTAGTGTTAGTGGAAGGAACTGTGCCCAATCGTTGGTGTCAGTGGGAGGAATTGTGTCCCATTGTTGGTGTCAGAGGGAGGAATTGTGCCCCATCGTTGGTGTCCTTGGGAGGAATAATGGCCCATCATTGGTGTTAGTGGAAGGAATTGAGCCCCATCATTGGTGTCAGTGGGAGAAATTGTGCCCAATCGTTGGTGTCAGTGGGAGGAATTGTGCCCCATCATTGGTGTAATTGGAAACAATTTTGCCCCTGTGTGGGGTCAGTGGGAGAAATGATGCCCCATTATTGGTGTCAGTGGATGGAATAGTGCCCAAGGGCCTGATAAAAAGGGCAGCAGTTTGGAGACAACTGCTATAAGCTAAGTCAAAAAGGCTCCCATCGCTGCCCATGAGTGCTCAAAGCATCTTCTGCTTATATCATTTAAAGGACATTTTTTGTTTTGATTGCACCTAATTGACCCGTGAGGAGTTGGGTTTAAATTGCTAGATTGAGTGGTTGCCAAGCATGATATCAGAACACTTCCGTTTCTCCTGCTTGATAGTGATAGAATCTGTTTTTTTACCCATGCTTCTGTCAACCTCTGTCATACAAACAGCTTTGTGCTTTTTCTAATTCAGCAATGACTGTATATACACTGCAGAAGAGGGGGCATAACAAGGCTCTTGAGCTATGTTCATTTTTCATGTTCATTTTACATTCTGCTCATGAAATGTCACTAATAATCCCAAATCATCAGACGGCAAGG
This sequence comes from Rana muscosa, assembly GCA_029206835.1. Classification (NCBI taxonomy): domain Eukaryota; kingdom Metazoa; phylum Chordata; class Amphibia; order Anura; family Ranidae; genus Rana; species Rana muscosa. Next base: position 927,064,971 of record CM055116.1, on the reverse strand, counting down.
GCGGCGTGCGTGGGGGAGGAATGTAGGCTGCTTTCTGAACAAGCAGTGATTTATAGACTCTGTACAGTAACACAGTGACATTTGGAAAGGAATACTAAGTCAGACTTATTTGTGTTCTGGCAAAGGCTGACTCAGCCATCTTTCTATCTGTCCATTAAGAATGAAGAGCCAAGAATGAGACAAGTCAGAAAAGAGTCATTATATCTGGCCACAGGACAAAAGTGTAATCTCAGGGCATTTACCAGGCTTCCTAATGACTTTATGTTCCTGAGGAAAAAGTGCTGTGATAGCTCTGAGAATGTACAAGGATGGACTTAAATCATTTAGCTCTTAATTTGTGTCTATTGGCAGTGTCGCCTCTTTCACACACTGGAGTATACCCCCAGATGATTTCCCATTTTAGATAAATCTTGATTTTTTTTGGCATTCTTTTGCCTTTGATATTGTTCTACAGCAGCCAGGATACATTAGACTCACAGAACTCAGCGTAGGATAGGCCTGTGGGATTTATGTGAAAACGCATGGTATTAAGCTGGCCTTATAGGCTATGAAAAAAGCAGTAGGGTATAGACACGTGCATTCGTTTTCATACGTTTTTGTCCGAATTTCCGGGATTTTTACATTCATTTTAACAAACGATAATGAACGTGCAGAATCCGAAAGATCCGACATAAAAAATGCTTTATTTTTGTTTTGTTGCGACAACAGTTCGACACAGAGAGAAGATTGGACATGATGGTGACAATAGCGATCTGTGTCTATCGAACCTGTGGTCGAATGTGCCTAACCTAACTCTATTAGTCCAAGATTATTCGACATAGAGAGAAAAGATTCAACATTATAGAGACATGAAGATTCGACAAAGCAGCTAAAAACATACGATCGCCGTGAGCGGACATTTATGGTCAAATGCTCCGCCCATAGGCTATAGAAGAATTCTAATGTTGGTTGACTAATAATAATAATTAATAAATATAATTATTACTAGTCATATAACATTAGAAGTCTACTATAGCTTGTGGGCGGAGCATTCGACCAGGAATGTACGATTGCGGTGTCTTACAGTTTAGCTTTTTTGTTGAATCTTCTTAGAACATTCGACACCATAAGCCTTCAATTGACAGATTCAACCTTAATTCGGATTTTCGGACGAATGCATTTTTTAACGAAACAAAATAAATAAAAACAAATTTCGGGGTAACTACCGTATTTATCGGCGTATAACACGCACTTTTTTCCCCTTAAAATCAGGGGAAAATCGTGGGTGCGTGTTATACGCCGATACTTCGTCGAATTCCCCTGCTGAAAACGAGCGAGAGGAGCGAGCGGAGCCGAAGCCGAAGTACAATCGGCTTTACTCGGCTCCTCTCGCAGTTCCGCCCATCTCCACTGACTGCGCCGCTGACATACAGAAAGCCGAGTGTACTTCGGCTAGTCTCGGCTCCTCTCGCAGTCCTGCCTGTGACTGTGAGCAGAGCCGAGTCTAGCCGAAGTACACTCGGCTTTCTCCGTCAGCGGCGCAGTCAGTGGAGATGGGCGGAACTGCGAGAGGAGCCGAGTCTAGCCGAAGTACACTCGGCCCCGCTCGCTCCTCTCCACAGAAATTGGCGCCAAATTTTAAAAACCGCCGGGACTGACACGATCGCAAAGGCACTGGGCAAGGCTGCAGATGGACAGATGGACACTGGGCACGGCTGCAGATGGACAGATGGACACTGGGCACGGCTGCAGATGGACAGATGGACACTGGGCAAGGCTACAGATGGACACTGGGCACGGCTGCAGATGGACAGATGGACACTGGGCAAGGCTGCAGATGGACAGATGGACACTGGGCACGGCTGCAGATGGACAGATGGACACTGGGCACGGCTGCAGATGGACAGATGGACACTGGGCACGGCTGCAGATGGACAGATGGACACTGGGCAAGGCTACAGATGGACACTGGGCACGGCTGCAGATGGACAGATGGACACTGGGCAAGGCTGCAGATGGACAGATGGACACTGGGCACGGCTGCAGATGGACAGATGGACACTGGGCAAGGCTGCAGATGGACACTGGGCAAGGCTGCATGCTGCATTTAAATGTAAGTTTTTTTTCCTTGAATTTCCCTCCTAAAAAATTTTTTCCTTAAAATTCCCTCCTAAACTTGGGGTGCGTGTTATACGCCGGTGCGTGTTATACGCCGATAAATACGGTAAATACATTTATTTTTCGGACTAAACCGAAATTCCAAAACAAAATATTTCAGTGTGCACATGTCTAGTAGGGTATAGCTACTAAAACAGCCCGAAAAAGAGGACTGGAAAAAGTGTTAGCCCAGCTGGATCAATATATTTACTCTGATCCTCTAAAGTTAGTGGGGCAAATAGCAATACTGGAATCTGAACATCATGATAGCTGGTAGCTACAAACCCCTTCTATGGTCTTCCCTAATGCAGCACCTGCCTGCATCACTGCCTACCTCAGTTTGTCTTGACTCAACATTTTTTTTTATATTGTTTGAACTAGATGGACTTGTTTTTTTTTTCAACCTGACTATCTATGTAACTATGTAACGTGAACATTTGGCTAAGCCAAAAGATCAGGTCTGTGGAAGATCCAAGCCTCAAAATTAAGTTCTGTCTTGCTTCATGCACATGACTAAGGCCCTTTTTACACAGGTGTTCAAAGAAAATGGATTCAGTTTACACCTGTTTTTTCATCATATATATTGAGAGTGCTGAGGATAAGGAGTATATATAAAAATTGGTGCCTTCGTCCCATTAGACGTTGTATGGAGGGAGGGATGAGGCTGGTTGTGGACTATGTTGGCACCTTATGCTAACTGATGACCAGTTAAGAGTAAATAGTAAAATAATTTTTATTACAGAATAAAAACAAATATTTTTACATTTCATAGAGACAATGATAATTTCGTGACATTTCAATGTATCGTACCATTACAATCAATGGAAAAGAATACAACTGTACATACATAATAAATGTACAGTTGTATTCTTTTCCATTGATTGTAATGGTATGAAATTATCATTGTACATTATACTATTTACTCTTAACTGGTCATCAGTTAGCATAAGGTGCCAACATAGTCCACAACCAGCCTCATCCCTCCCTCCATACAACGTCTAATGGGACGAAGGCACCAATTTTTATATATACTCCTTATCCTCAGCACTCTCAATATATTCGATTTAGGTGGATAACACACCAAGAGGTGACCCCAACAAGTGCTTTATATTTTCTCGGTCTAAATTTTTTAAACCTACCTGTTAGGACATAACCCTTTTTTTCTTTCACATCTATTGATTATTTGTTATCGGCGCTGATACAATATACGTTTAATTAAATTATGTCATATATTTGTTTTTTATCAAAAACAAAAAACATTCTATATATTTTTATTAATACTATTCATATCATCATAATACTATTACTACCTCATCCAGGCAACTTTTCTCCTAAACCTCACTTCCAGATCCAGTGCAGTGACTGACATAGGTGGATTGCAGATTCACTGTCTGGATACTGGAAATGATCTGGGCTTTGTTCTCTGCAGCTTCCCTCTTGGAAGGATATCGCTTATCCAGGATGGTGGTCTTTGTATCAACCTGGGTTCTACACCACTAAGGGGTTTTTTGCGGATCACTTCCGGCTATATGCAGTGGAACCTTCCAATTCATGTCATGTGGGAAATGTCCCTGCACGTTATCCACTGCAGGTTACTATGTCCATACGGCGGAGCGTACTCACGAATCCGCCGTTTAGGACACAGCGCATGCGTCCTCCGACGCAGGCGCACAACGTGACTTGATTGATCACGCCAGATGAATCACCAGCGTTGGCGGGCGGTACTTCCCTGCATATAAAAATAGGCACAACAGCCAACAGTCAGCTGTGTGCTGTCTGGAGGACACATCCATATTCATCTCCCTGGCATGACAAGTGAGTAATCCCAACTTTCCTCTGTTGATATTTCCAACAAAGCGGTGTAAACACACTCTTGATGACACCATTATTATTGCAGATCTTCTCCTCATTCGAGAAGTCTGACTTATACTGGCTTTAGGATTCTCTGCCTTATAAATCACCCTGGTTGCAAATTGCAATCGAGCACCTGAATATGGTAATTAAAAAACCTCTTCCTCAATATATCACATTATATTCACCTTCTTTATCATATATTTTTGCCTTTGCACATTCACCTTTTTCCCTTCACTTGTTCCCCTTTAAACCCCCCCCACCGTCCCCTTTCCCCCTTCTTTTGCCTTTTCTGTCTTTTTTCTTGTCTCACCACTGTTCTCACTTACTAGCCACTCTTAATTAACTAAGTAGTGTGTCTCTAATCAAGCACTCGTTATATGATTTTGCACATAGGTTACCACTATATACCACAGAGACCTTCCAAAACATTCATCCTGGTATCTACATGTTGAGGTAAATTTAAGGTATACATATGGCCCCTTTTATGTATGATCATTCACACGCATGCGCATGCAACCCACATGTTCATGCGTATATTTACTGTACCATCAATATACGATGGATATTTATACTATATATCTATACCCTTACCATTTACTACTTTATACCTTTTAGAGACCTTCCTACATCATGACGGGTCCATCATTGACCCGATTTTTCCTCTTTATATATTTCTACTGCCATGCTGATTACCTGTGAGATGCCCTTTGGATGTGTCCTCCCAGGAGGTTGGTGATATCTGCATTTAGAATGTATCTCTTACTTAATACACTTATCTAGCCGCCCTTCATGGCTTGGTTTTTAGAGATTTTATGTTAATATAGTTTTTTCAACAATTGCAGATTACCCATACCTTCTGATCTCTGTGTCACTGGTGGGGTTACCAACCCCATTTGACACACCCGGATATTTGATCCGCTTTCTGGTCCCATACGGTTCAGCACCCATGGTAAGACTGTTTTGACAGAGCCTGGCATTTATGGTTTGGGAGTAGCCTGGGTGTTTTTTATTCTGAAATGTGTATTTTGTACATCCACAATATTTATTATGTTTTCTTTTTCATAGTGACGTGACAACACAATTTCCTCATATGTCCATTGAAAACCTATACATATTTAGATATAGCTCCTGACGAAGCGGATTCTTTCTTGAATCATAACGTGAAACATGTAGAGCACAATATATTATGTATGTACAGTTGTATTCTTTTCCATTGATTGTAATGGTACGATACATTGAAATGTCACGAAATTATCATTGTCTCTATGAAATGTAAAGATATTTGTTTTTATTCTGTAATAAAAATTATTTTACTATTTACTCTTAACTGGTCATCAGTTAGCATAAGGTGCCAACATAGTCCACAATCAGCCTCATCCCTCCCTCCATACAACAGTTTTTTCATCAGTTTTCAGTTGATTTCAGTTTACATCAGTTTAAAACAGGTTTACATCCGTTTTTACATTCACCGGCCTGTGTCTTTAACAACCATGACTCATTCCTGCTGTCAGTGGGGGGTTCCCCACTGACCACAGAATCTAAATAAAGGAGTCAACATGAAAAAAAAAATGTTTTAAATGTGTGCAGATCCCCTCCCCCTAATCCATATTAGGCCCTTCAGGTCAGGTTTGAATTGTGGGGATGATCTCATGGCAGAAATAAAAAAAAAAATGACATGAGGTTCCCCATAATCCATGAGAGGCCCTTCGGGTCTCAGTTGGAATGGGGGGAACCTCATACCAAGAAAAAATTTAAATGGCGCGAGGTCCTGCTCAAAATCCATATTAGACCCTTATCCGAGTATGCAGCTTGGCAGGACAGGTAACTGAGGGACGATCGTACATTCACCCCCAAACTATACCCGGCCACATCCCCTCAACAGGGGGGGGGTCACTTTGCTAGGGGGGAATTCATGACATCAGGACCAAATATGCACCTATGAAATAAAACATCATATCATCACAGAGTGGTACTGTGGATCGAAAACAAAAAACAGTACCACGTCCCGATAGATAAGTTTGAAAAAATATATTGGCAGATGATGGACTTTATAGGCATACCACAGTTAAAAATGTAAATTTATTGGCCTGCAGAGTCCTGACCTCAACCCAATAGAACACCTTTGGGGTGAATTAGAGCCGAGACTGCGAGCCAACATCAGTGCCTGACCCCACAAATACACTTCTGAAAGAATGGTCAAACATTCCTATAGACAAACTCCTAATCCTTGTGAAGCTGTTATAGCTGTTATAGACTCAATATTGACCACTACGGACTAAGACTGGGATGCCATTAAAGTTCATGTGGTGTCCCAATACTTTTGACAATATAGGGTATATATCTTCAGTAACATCATAAGGGCATGGGATGAAGCAAAAGGGAATTTGGGACTTTAGATGAAGTGGCCCATTTCCCACATACACCACAGCTCGGTATATCTCATACCCTATACCCTATAGCATCCGCCCCTGAGGAAGTGTGCATTCACACGAAACAGGTTGGAAAAAGGATGTGGCCACATGCGTCTATAGTGACGTGATTCAGATATGCCATTTTTTATTACTTTTTCAATTTTATATTTGCGTTATATCATGTTTTGTGCTGCTTGGTTCATATGTGGTCAGATATATTGTATGCTGTCTTTGATTTCAACTACCCATTAGACATGGGAGCCGTCGAAAAATTAGTTTCGTTCCGTTCCGTTTCGTATTAAAAAAATCGTAATTCGTGTACGGAATTCAATTCGGATTCGTACGAAATACGAATTTCGTACGACGCATATAACGAACGATTCGACCGGAACGAACGAATGATTCGACCGGAAATGTACTTCCCCCACCCAATTCCAGCAGCAATCTTCTCTCTATAATGTCGAATCTTTTCTCTCTATAATGTTGAATCTTTTCTCTCTGTGTCAAATCTTTTCTCTTTATAATGTCGAATCTTTTAAATTTGGAGCTGAAACTCGTAAACGAAACTTCGTAAACGAAACTTCGTATTTCGTACAGAATTCGTATCCGTAAAAATTCGTAATTCAGATTCGTACAAATGTACGAATTTCGAAAAATTTGTACGAATTTTTGATTCGTACGAAACTAATCGCACATGTCTACTACCCATTGTTACCTGTTACTATGTTAACATTATGTACATGGAATATGTTATGTGCCTATGCACATAACATATTCCATGTACATAATGTTAACATAATGTACATGGAATATGTTATGTGCCTATGCACACACTACCTGTATATGTGTGGATCAATATCACAATACACGTATACTATACCAATGTGTCTAATATATTTTTTCTTCTAACCCCACCAGTCTACCGCTTAATCTAAAGTCCCAAATTCCCTTTTGCTTCGTTACTTGAATTCGGGATGGAGGCACATCTTCATGATGAGCCTCATTTAAAGTCCCAAACTCCCCCCCCCTCTTTCTATAAGGGCGTGGGATCAGCCAGTGATGTCACTTGGTGACTCCCCTTTGTTTACTTGATGGGTGTACATCGGGGTACTTTTTTTTCCTAATAAAGGACTTGTCAAAAACTGTGTGTTGTGTGTTTATTTTACTTGACTTTTCTTGGTGAATAAGTAGGTTATGTACCTCATACTCATTCACATAGGGGAGGCTGTGATCCGGGGCCCACCTTGTTATAGAAGGCTTCCATAGTCTGATAAGTTACCCTGCACCCCCACAACCATCGGCCAGGGTTGTGAGAAAGAGGTCCTTGTCCTCATCAACATGGGGACAAGGTGCTAAGCCAGGTCTCCCTGGCTTGAAGTCCCCCCCCCCAAAATCCATGCCAGACCAGAAATGCCTGGTATGGATTGTGGGGGTCTCATGCAGTTTTTTTTTCACTGGGAGCTCTTTCGTTTACATTCAGCTGTCAACAGGAAAAATCCGCTTGCTATCCGTATTGGATCGAGTTTGTTAATTCGCATGGCTGCTTGAGGTGTAGAATAGAGGGTTGAAATCCAAGACATCATGTGACATAAGTCAATGTGGACTTCAAAAATTGCCAGTCTACCCGGTCAAAGACCGTTCGTAGGCACAAACTTAAGGGGTAAGGTCTCTGGACAACATGTATAAGATCAATGACCTTTGTAGTGTTGTTGCTCGCATCTTGGGACATGACAAAATTCACCTGGTCATTGTGGATCAGCTGGGGTTCAAAGGGAAGTATCCTGTTAGAGAACATTTTGGAGAACAGATTGAGGTTAAAGTTTAAAAGGGTGATTGACCTGTAATCTTGCAATTGGTGAGGTCTTGTCTGGTTTTGGTATTACCAGAATGTGGGCTCTCGATAGATCTTGTGAAGGGTATTGGCCGTCCGTGATAGAGTTGTAAGCTCGTACAAAGTAAGGGTAGAGGATCTCTTGGAATGACTTTTAGTATCTCAGGGAAAAACCATCTGGTCCCAGGGTTTACCTAGCCTTAGAGGTTTAGCGTTAGAGATTGCCATACCCAACTCTTCTGCTGTTACAGGGCCTTCCATCTCTTCCCTGGCACGTGAGGATAGCATGGGCATACTTGAGGACTGTGAAAATTAATGAATCAAGGCTATAGTGGAGGACTATGAGTCCAAACTTGAACCTCTAAGATTATATAATTTTCTTTTGAAATGCTTGAAAGTATGAGCAATCAAGGCTGAGTTCATAACTTTGGAACCTCAGAATTAGTCATGTGAGTCACAACCCTTGGCATACAATAAAACACAAATCCGTAGTGGGGAAACTTCCTTTTGGCTTGAACTTTCTGGAATGAATACCCAGCATCCCATGCACAAACCTCCCTATTTTTGGTGTCCCATAGGCAGCAATACAGTAAAATCAAACATATTGGATTGAGAGGGAGTTAAACTTTAAAAAATTTCACGTTTTTTGTTTAGTGCCAAATTTTCTTGCATGTCAGAAAGTCTTAGAAATTGTACAGTAAAGGTTAGACGTGGTGTATATATATATATATATATATATATATATATATATATATATATATATATATATCTATAGATATATAGATATATATCTATATATCTATAGATATATAGATATATATCTATATATCTATATATATAAAATTTACCCATATCATCACTGAATCTCCAATGTGACTTATGGGAATGTTTTGAAAAGCAATACAATTTGCTTTCCAAGAGTAATGGCAGCGTCGGCTAATTTCTTTTAGTATTATCAATCTTGCCCTGCTTCTTGGGACTGACAGATTGTCTGGAGAGAGGCAGAAATTGGAAAGCAGAAATAACGGGAAGTATTGACTTAGCAGGGCTGCTTTCTTTATGGCATTATAAACTTTCTCCTTTAGTCGCACCAGTAATACAGTGATGTTTCTTTTCTTGTTTTATTTACTTTCTCTTTACTTTGATCATAAAATGAATAATGGAAGCTGATCTAAGAGTAAAAAACTCAGAATGTCTTAATAAACTCAGGCCATTTTTCTTAGGTGCAAATAATTTACAGACTGAGAGAAATAGAGCAACATGTAAAGGGATGCTTGGAGTCTTGCTACAGTATATATATATTCCCTTTTTCAGCCCCAGAAAACAAAAATGTACATAATACTCCTTAACTCACATATTTATATACTTTTCCATACTTTTTGTGACACATCTAATTAATCTGCATAAATGTAAATATATATAAAATAGTATTACGTACTATATATACACATATACATTATACTGTGAAAAGTGATGAAAAGACTTCCCAAAGACTTATAACATTTAAAGACACTGAAGTTATTTGTGACTTTTTGTCCCCCTTTGTGTTTTTTAATTAAATATTTGATATTGCATTCTAATTCAAGTTCATAATTTCTATTGAACTTATTGGAAAGTGCTGTGATTAGGGAACCCCAAGGCATGTTAATAAAAAGTACTGGGAATTTGTAATTTTTCAGTTATAAGCATTCACCACATCAATACTGGGCACTTTCGCCCCCTTCCTTCCCAGACCAATTTTCATCTTTCAGCACTCTCGCATTTTCAATGACAATTGTGCGGTCATGCTACATTGTACCCAAATGAAATTTTTATAATTTTGTCCACACAAATAGAGCTTTCTTTTGGTGGTATTTATTCACGACTCTGTATTTTTTTTTTTCAGATATAAGCGAAAAAAGAGCGTAAATTTGGAAAAAAATATATTTTCTTCTTTCTATTTTAAAAGAAATCCAATAAAATCGAATTTTGTCATAAACTTAAGCCAAAATGTATTCTGCTACATGTTTTTGGTAAAAAAAAATCCCATTAAGTGTATAATAATTGGTTTGTGTGATCACACTGTACAGAAGTGCGCAGGTGATCACGGATATATGTGTGCAAATGATAATTGGAACATATGATTTTACTGTTACATATGTGGGGGACAGGCGTTTTTACTATGTGGGGAAATGTGTGGGGACATGTGTTTTGGGGACATGTGTGTTTACTTTGTGTGTTTTACATTGTGGGGACACTAGACTAGTGATCAGTGAGTAAAAAGCTGTAAAAAACAGCTCATACTCACTGATCACCAGCCGGCTGCAGCGATCCACTCTCCTCTCCTCACCGACAACTTCTGTGTGAGGAGAGGAGAGCCGATCGCTTAGCAACCGGCTCTCTGTTTACATGACATGACGGCTGTGATTGGACACGGCCGTCATGTAAACAGGAGTGCCAATCACAGAGCCCTCCTGCCGATCTGAGATGCGCTGTGTGACACGAGCACGTCGGGAGCGTGCCGCTGTGCGGGAACGCGCGCGTGATCCCCCTCCTTCTGAGGGACGTTCCTGAACATCCACTCAGAAGGAGAGAGCGCCCACCCGGCCGTATATGTACAGTGGCCGGGTGGGAAGTAGTTAAAGAAAATACTGTTCCTGGTCAAATTTATTTATTGATATTTTACATGTTCCCTGGACAGTTCCTATCCCCCATGCTATTTTTTGGTACTCCTTTGCCTATTAGCCCAGAAAATTGACATTTTTTATTTGACAGATTTAGCTCCCATTGATTTCAATGGGACTATTTCCCATGTTTCCTATCCAAACTGCTTTGAAGTTTGCTGAACCCAGCGCAGTTCAGCGCATCCTTACTTCTAATGGTGTTAGGCCAAAAGAAGTGGCAAGGGCAGGTAATGGTGACAGTGGCATTCCAAAAAATGAAAATTGAAACAGGCTGGCAGATGCCACAGAAGTTGATAAAAGCTCCTGTGGCAGGAGCAGGCCAGCAGAGGTGGCTAGAGCTGGTAATCGTGACAGCAGAAGGCTAGAAAAGATGCCAGGAGCTAGTATTGTTGGCAGGCCAGCAGAGGTGGCATGAGCTTCTAATAGTTGCAGGCCAACAGAAGTGAGGAGCTTGTAATGGTGACAGTGGCAGGCCAGGAGACGGGGTAGGAGCTGAAAATGGAAACAGGCCATAGGATGCCATAGGAGCTGGTAATGGTGGCAGGCCAGCAGAAGTGGCAAGAGCTGGTAATGGTGGTAGTGGCAGGAGCTAGTTATGTTGACAGGGCAACAGAAGTGACAGGAGCTTTTAATGGTGTAAGGTACCTTTTTTTTTGTTTGTTTTTTTTTTGGGGGGGGGTAGTTGTGTTACAAGGAAACATTTAGTCAATAGCAGCAGGTACACAGGTTTTGTAATCATTGCTCTGATCCAGAAACTTGTTAAATTTTATGAAAGTGAGCCAGTTCACAGTGTCAGGTGACAGGCAGATTTGTGCCTCTGTCACAAAACATCTTACTGTGCTAAAGGTACTTGCAGACAGCAAAACCAGAAGCTCCAGTGCATAATGTGCAAGCTCTGGCCAGTAGACTAATGTGAAAAACCTAATAGTCCATAGAAGGCCCACTTCAAAGAGTGTCTGCATAAGCCCTGGCCACTGGGCAACATGTTTTTCCCACTGTATATCCTTTTAGCATTTTTTCCTCCCTTTGGGATGGTAGCACGAGATCTGCCATTTTCCCCTATTATCTGGGATCCAAAAGGGTCGCCACCCAATATTGGTACCTCTCTTTCATGTGTAGCATCCTAAGGTCCTTATGAAGCGGTGTTACTGAGGAAAAATCTCACCCCACCCACATACAACTTTTGGGGTTTGAAAGGGGTGAAATTTCCCCCCGGAAGCCTGCCTTATGTTCTCCTCACCACCAGAACCCCAAGCCACCTCCTCCTTGTACTGTTCCTCTACCTCCTGACACCCCTGTCTCAATGGAGCCACCAGATGATGTTATTGAGAATGAGGAGATAGAGGTGACTGTACTGTCAATATCATCAATGTGCAGAGATTGGCACTTCCAGTTTATGCAGTGTGCCCCATTATGCATCCTGCCCAGCAAATTTATCCATGCACCCAGAGATGTAAAAGAGACTTAACATCCCAATCCATGTATGCTTGACCAGGACACATTTCAGTAAAGTAATGGCTTTCTGGGCAAAACATGGCAGCTGGGTACCTCCCACTGTGGTGTAGTACAGGCCCTAAAACTCACAAAAGGGTGACTCCACCAGCTAAAATGGGAGCAGCTGTAAAGCTAGTAGTTTTTCCAAGCTAGCATAGAGATAGTGGGCATGATTAAGCCACATTGTTTACTTCCATTTCAGCAGCTGTGAAATTGACAACTACTGTACTGTATGTTGTCATTATCAAGGATTCTGCTACAAATGGGGGGGGTGTTGTTAGGAGCATAGGCACAGAAGCCTGGGCATGCACACACACACAGACAACACACACATGTGTTTGAGCATTAGGGTGCACATCCTAGTGTGTGTTTGAGCATTAAGGTGCGCATCCTAGTGTGTGTTTGAGCATTAGGGTGCACATCCTAATGCAATAGGCTGTGCACACCTATGGTTACGAGTCATGTGGCAAGGTTCATGCATATGCCTGGCCCTTTGCAGCATGGCCCCTTCTGATCAGCACCCTTTATTGATTTTCTATAAGTTAAGCCTCTCAAACCCTTTGTCAGACTTTCCTACTTATTGTTTGAGGCCACAGATGTGGCATCATATGCAGACAGAGAATCTTGTGGGTGAGGAGAGAGATAGAAAATGAGGAATGAGGAGGAGTGCAGGCCTTTTGCTGCTTACCAATATCACTGAGGTTATGTGTGCACCATGCATTGTGGTCCAGATTCATGTATCGCCTCATACGTGTGGTAACCAAATAACTAGTAGTTTTACTGGGCGTGTTGTGGTGCAGGCAGAGGCTCCAAACCACAACACTGCTGTTGGTAGCAGATGTGTGAATAATCCCATCCAGTGGAATAGGACAACTGCTTTCTCCTGTCCTTCTGGAATCAGGATGTTGTGTTTTGGTGAAGTTAACAATGTAGTAATCTGGTGTGCAAAATTGTATAGCACAAGTAAGTGGTGATGTGCTGCAAATGAAGGATAGATTTGCATGTGCCAATCATATAAGTTCAGGCTGCTCATGCTGAAATAAAATAAATAAAAAAACAGGAAAAATTACATACCTCCTCAGTTAATAAAATTTAAAACAGTAAACCCTAACCCATAAACAATAAACCACAGCCCTAGTTTTTTAAACTAGCTGAAAGTAAAATAAATAGGTGGGGCCGAGTCCGGCATTCTGTGTCTATGGATGCAAATGCTGGACTCGGGTGCGCCCACACGATATGTTTGTTATTTAAAAAAAATGAGGGTTTACAACCCCTTTAACCCTTCTAAGCCACATGACCACAGTTCAAAGGCCAGGAAATGCATTATTGGTAACTGGATACTATAGCTGTGAAAAGCCGCATTGGTTTTCCCAAACTGTAAAAGAGTTGGGTTTGCCTCATGCTTGACCAGAACCTTGAAAGAGAAGTTCGGGAATATAAATAAACAATCATAATTACTGATGCTGCATCTGTCCCCCGCTGCCTCTTCACTGAGCATAGAGCCGGTGACTGTCAGTCGCTGGCTCTCTGCTCTGCTCCTCCAGTGCTCACTGAAGCGCTGGGCTGTGGAGGGGGCGGGAAAAGCTGGCTCAGGCTCCCAGTGGCTCACTGAGATGCTGAGCCAGCTGCCAGTCCAGGCATCTGGGTGGACCTCGACATTAAAGTTGGGATCGATCCAGAGGCTGGACTGGCTGAGAGGCATCAGCTGACAGCGAACTTTAGCCCGTTGTTAGCTGAAAATGATCACAGAAGTGCAGAACAATGTTCACTCTTGTAACCCAGTTAAGTAGTGCAAAAAGAGCTTTGGACCTCTTTCTCATTTGACCACTTAGTGTCCACCTGCCCACAATGTACTGTGGATGGGCTGCTGTAGGCAAAGTGACATACCCGTATATCGCTGCCTTCACCCGGCGCACGCTGTGATTGCACACAGTGGGAGCCTGTCAGCAAGTCCCAGACAATATTTCACGGCTGGGACCTACTGATCGGCTGTGTGCAATTACAGCCCAGAGCTCTTGTGTTGTTAAACAACACAGAGCTCTGTACAGGGGGAGCGATCTGCAAAGCAGGGATGAGAAACTGAGATATCTCTTAATAAAAGCAGCACACTGTACACACATTACACATAGTTAGGTACATATTTAACCCCTTTATCGCCCTTGATGTTAACCCCTTCCCAGCCAGTGTTATTAGTACAGTGACTATGTATAATATTATTGTTGATCACTGTATTAATGCGACTGGTGATGTTGGTGACAGTTAGTCAGTTCCCCCCCAGTGTCAATTAGTGTCCGTTTGTCCGACGCACTATCAAAGCCCCACTATAAGTCTATGACCGCTGCCATTAGTAGTATTAAAAAAAAAAAATCCAGTATATCTACACCAACGTTTGTAGGCACTATAACTCTCACGCAAACCAATCAATATACACTTATTGAATTTTTTTTATCAAAAACATGTAGCACAATACATTTTGGCCAAAATGTATGAATTATTAATATTTTTTCTTTTAATGAACATGTTTTATAACAGAAAGTAAAAAATATATATATATATTTTTTTTTAAATCTTCCGTTTTTTTTTTGTTTAATTAAAAAAAAAAAAAAAAACTGTGGTGATCAAATACCACCAAAAGAAAAAAAAAGATATCCATTTACCGTATATACTCGAGTATAAGCCGAGTTTTTCAGCACTTTTTTGTGTGCTGAAAATGCCCCCCTCGGCTTATACTCGAGTCACCTTTTTGCACCTGATCTCCCGGAATTTGGGGACCCGGTACCGGCTGGCCGTAGGTCCCCTGGACCCAAAACTTAGCACACATGTAGCCCCACTCTTCTTATACAAGTGTTCAAAGTTTATTGTCCAGGGGATCTATGGCCGGGGAGCACCGATTTTTCAAAGCCGGGCACCCCTTCCATAGACCCATGTTAAACGGTAATTTCTCCTGTGATTTTGGGGACCCGGCACTGGCCAGTCGAAACTTGGCACACATGGGATGGTCATGAAGGGGGTAAAAATTTTCGGAGCTGAAGGGGTTATGTTCATCCCTATTGTTTAGCAATGAACATATACTGTATATTAAAAGGTAGTAGAAAAGTGGTGATTAGCACAACATTTTTTTTCAAAGATAGCAGAAAATAAATGTTTTTAAAACCAACATTTTGCAAGCAAGAATTCCCTATTCTTTAATGACGCAAATAATTTCTGCTTAACTGAATTTGTTATCATTCTATCATTTCTACAGTAATTAAGGAGCAGTGTTTAGTTGGTAAACATGAGCGCTGAAAAAAGTTTAATATTTCAGAACTGATTCTGTTCCATAAAAAGCTGACTCCAAGGTGATGTACTGTCAGTCCCACATCGATGGTGTCTAGTCATAAATGTCAACAGTGAATGAACACAGTCATTGAGGAAGACACAGCCAGTGGCGTGTTTTAAGCAGCACAACAGTTTTGATTTGGTACTAGTGTCAACTTCTTGGTAATGTCAAGATGTGCTTTATAGTTTTATTTTGTAACAAACACATTTTGATGGAGTGTTTTAGACTTGTCTCTATGTCTAGTTTTTGACGTATTGAACCTCGTACTCTGAAATCAGATGTTACTCTAGCCCAAAACTAGAATCCTTTCTTATTCGTAACAAATGTTTTCAGGGCTTGAATTGTAATGTATTTAGGGTAGCCTTTAATATACAATTAACTATGATAATCACTTATGTTTTCTTTTTTTTTTGCATTCTAGATTGACAGCCAAAGCAGTTGCTGTGCTTCTTCCGATTCTTGGAAGCTCCTGGATCTTTGGGGTTCTTGCTGTAAATGAACAGTCTATAGTATTCCAGTATATGTTTGCTGTTTTCAATTCTTTACAGGTATGCAAAATATAACATGGTAGCTCATAAAGCAATAGAAAGTGTTAGCTGAATAATGTGTTATTATTTAAATACTTTACGGTTTAAGGGATTAATTTTCGTAGTCTATAATAGATCAACAAGATTAGTGTCGCAAAACAAAATATCTATGCTAACTGCAATTAATGCTTGGGATTTAGGCGCAATAGCATTAGGCATATGGCATCGCATTGGGAATAACTTTATGCAGAGAAAACCTTATTCCTCCTAAAATGTGGAAAATATAGATATTTTCACAGCTTAGACAATATAATACAGTTTTGTAGTTATCAGTAGAATATATAAACCTCTTAATGACTGTTGCTCTCTTTTTTTAGGGATTTTTCATATTTCTATTCCACTGCCTTCTTAATTCTGAGGTAAGTTTCCTATAAAACAAGTTAACAACCAACATTGGTATTATATTTAAAACTGAACTTTATAAGTTATTTGATTAACCAATAGCCCCCCCCCCCACTTGCTCTCTTACTAAGCATATTTAAGTTAGTAAACTTGATCAAATTAATTGGTACTTTATAAACAAGTATTAAGTCAAGTTACCATGCACAAGCATTATAAAGTAGACAAAATATTTCCTTTAGATAGATGCATAAAGATAAAATACACAAACAGCAAACAGAGCTAAAGTATTGTAGCAAAGGGAGGCCGTCTTGAAAAGAGGAACATAGACCTCTGAAACTTCACTTCAATTGAGGTTATGCTTCAGGCATGCTTTCTTCTGACAGAGGAAATCTTTTATTCTAAATTACAACATGGCAAAAAAATTGTGCAAAAGCTTTGTGCATTACCTCAAAACTATTTATTTATTAAAATACAAAAAAAACTGGCTAATTGCAACAAATGAAATCACTGACGGATGTTGAGGGGTATACCCCGCAAAATAGGTCAGCCATTTATTTGCTGCATAGTGGGGCCCAGGCCTCCATACAGAATATATCCAACTTGGTCTGATGTAGGTACTGGGATTTTATTTACTTACTTTTATTCCCGTCTATAGTTATTTTGCTTTTGTGAGCATGTCTTTGCACGTCTTTTAATAAATAAAGTGTTTTGAGGTAATGTACAAAGCTTTTGCGCCTCTTTTTTGCCATTCTGTTAAAAAATTCCTTTACCTGAACTGACTGAGCCAAATTATTTGTTTCACATACTCCATCTCCCAAACACGGCAGCTCTCAGTGATAGGGTTTCAGCAACAGAGGTAGTGCTATCAATTCAGAAAGCAGTAGGCAGGATTAGGTATGGCCAGGTGCTGATTGACAATCTACTGAAACTGAAAGTGCAGATAATTAGGTGCTGTAGTACATCATTTTTATGGGGCTATGGTTCTACTTTAATTTGTCATACATACAAAACTGAGCTAATGACAGACAGCCGAGGCTCTCCTGCAACACCGCTGGATCGAGGTGGGACTCAGGTAAGTATGAGGGGGGCTGAGGGGGGCTGCTGCACACAGAAGGTTTTTATCCTAATGCATAGAATGCATAAGGATAAATAAAATCTTCTGTCTTTAGAACCACTTAAAAAAAAAAAAAAGAAAAGAAAGCCTGTAATATCACGTTAGGTTTCATAAATTGGGCCTTGACCTTAGACAAGAGTAGAACCTCAAGTCTTTCCCTGAGTGCTTGAAGCAAAAATGGCCTAAGCTTGAGAGTGTTTGTGGATCTCTTCAAGAGAATGAATTTGGGAGAACAGGGTTGCCATCTGTACTGAATATTAACGTGAACGCTCTAAATAATAAGTATCAAATTAGCCACAATATATAAATATACGAAGAATTAAATGGTAAATATAAATCAAATAAATCAAAAGTGCAAAATATATATGGTGCTCTAGAAACTAACAAAGGTCCTATATACAATCCAATTTGCAATGTGAGACCAATCAGAATCGTTTTGAAGTGCAGCTGTAGCAAAATAAGTGTCCACTCTGTAACCAAATCCCATAAACCACTATAGGTAATGTGCAATAAAAAGTACAAATCTTCTCTATACTTCGAATACCATAAAATTCATCACCACAAGCTGGACCAACAGTGTGCACACTAGACATGTGCATACTGAAATATTTTGTTTCGGAATTTCGGGTTCTTCCGAAAAATACATTTATTTAGTTACTCCCGAAATTCGTTTTTATTTATTTATTTTCGGTAAAAAATGCATTCGTATGAATTAAGGTCGAATCTGTCAGTTGAAGGCTTATGGTGTCTGTCGGATGTTTTAAGAAGCAGCTAAACTGTACGACGCCACAATCGTACATTTCTGGACGAATGCTCTGCCCACAAGCTATAGTAGAATTCTAATGTTGTTTGACTAGTTATAATTATAATTATTAATTATTATTACTAGTCAAACAACATTAGAATTCTTCTATAGCCTATGGGTGGAGCATTTGATCATAAATGAAAGGCTCGTAGCGATCTTATGTTTTTAGCTGCTTTGTCGAATCTTCATGTCTCTATAATGTCGAATCTTTTCTCTCTATGTCAAATAATCTTGGACTAATAGAGTTAGGTTAGGCACATTCGACCACAGGTTCAATAGACACAGTTGGCTATTGTCACCGTCATGTCGAATATTCTATCTATCTATATCGAACTGTTGTCGCAACAATACGATAATACAATGTATACAAAAATAAAGCATTTTTTTTATTTTGGATCTTTCGGATTTTGGATCTTTGAGCGCTCATTATCGTTTTGTTAAAACAAACACGAAAATCCCTGAAATTCGGACGAAAATGCATTCGGACGATAACAAATGCACATGTCTAGTGCACACCCCCAGAATCCCCTATGGGTGTTTTCTCAGTGTCTGTGTAGGGGTCAGCTCTGATAGTGTAGCTGAGCTGTGAGCAGGCTGTGAGGGGGAGAAGGTGATGCTTTTAAAATGTACAAATGTACCAATTTAGAAATTGGATGAAAGGTTTAGCACTGGGTAACACATTTTGAAACATAAAAAGTGCATTTTATATACAACTATATAGATCAGATCGAAATGAGGGACAATGAAGAGGACAGAGGGACATTGCTCCAAATCAGGGACAGTCCCTCGAAATCAGGGACAGTTTGGAGCTATGCAGTCATCTATTGAACTCGAGCACACGGGGAACAGAGCTCTCAGGAGTTGCATCCTCACATCACAATGTCTTGGCCATGCCCCATTTACCTCTAAATGTTGAATTTATGTATTATTCTTTTTAAATACCAATAAGTATATTGTAAAATATTTTCCCACTTTCCTATACAGCAGAAGTAGAGAAGACCCCCTTAATCACTAGAGATCAGAGGCAATTTTTTTTTCCTTATAAAACATGGGGCTAACAGTCATATAGGTTTGAACCAATTTAACAAGAAACACTTTGCTTCAGATTTCTCATATGTCTTCTGTGTGGGATGAGAATTTCTGCGGCGTTTACACATTGTTTATCAAAAACATACAAAATAGTATATAAAAAAGTGGATCTGTAGATCCTAATCCAGCCAAGGATCACAGGGATGAATCAATTTGTCAGTGAAGTGAATTTCTTAATGTTCACTCATATCTACAGGAAACTAACAATGCCCTTGTAATGTCTATGTAATGAAATGAATAGACATGCAAAGTATTTCATATTTTCAATGTCACATTAATTTATAAAATCTTCATTACTCTTAAAACTTGGCTGTCATAAATAGCAGTATGATTTATATCTCCATTTTATGGCACTGGGAAATGTTCACACCTAAGTCATTCTGTGCAGAGCAGCCAAATAGGTTAAACAACTTAAATGCAGCCCCTAGCTACCTAAGAAAATGTTTGCATATCATTCGATTTTGCAAGTGTAGAAATATCATTGCTTTTTGCACGTACTGTTCTACCAATTCTTCATCTAGTTCTCCAATCTTTACTGCAAACATATGACATTTACATTAATACTCAATTTTTTACAGTCTCAGCATAAAGAATCAGATGAGATTACTTTGGAGATTATATGTTCGGTTTTAGATTAATGTAGATGTCAGTCTTTTTACCTTTCCTAAAGAAAATGTATGTGACGTGGATTGATAAAGCTGTTCACTAATTTACAAGTCAGGGCAAAGAGCATTGCTTATGCGTATATGTCATTAGCCTAGGTCTTTCCTATCCTTTTTAACCAGTTGGTCAAGCTGTTCTTTCCATTACTAATAAGCACATTACTACAGACATTGATGACCATACAACAATAGAGACATTGGTGAATTTTAGTGCCGATTAGTACATTAGGACACAATGCTGTGTCTTACACACCTCCCCTTCCAGACATTGCTGTTCAGAGTGGAAAGGTTGGAACCTTCTTTTTGTACATTTTGTTTTATGTGTACAATAAGGTCACAAATTCAAGAAATTTTGTGTAATTCTACAATAAAAAAAAAAAAAAAATTAAATACAGATATAGTCCCCTCCAGCATCATACAACAAAAAAGTCAAATATTGTACATACAACAAAATGTAGCCACTTAAAACACACAATAAATAAAATACACTCTTCCTTTCAGTCTAAGTCCTCTTAATACCCCCCCCCATTTAAAAGCTTCTGAAGCCAGAGACAAAACTTTTTTGAAGCCTAGTGGTATGGAAGGCTATACTTGAACTGCCAGCCAGAAAGTAGGAGTTTAAACAAAAAATTTGAAGAGCAGTGGCACACCCAGTCTTTCTTGTGCTTGGGAGTCACGATGGCGGGACAAGGCTCTGTGCATTGACGGTTCACTCAGTGTGCCCTGAATGCAGAGCGCACTGCACATTTGCTGGTGACGTCATCAGCTGCAGCAGCTGTGAATATATGTGAGATATTCACTGTATCTAGAGGTAAGTCTTATTGTATGCTTACCTGTAGGTACAAGTTATAAAAAAAGAGAGTTTACCACTGCTTTAACCACTTGCCGACCAGCCGCCGCAGTATAGGCAAGGTGGCTCGGATGTGAGAATCGCCGTACTGGTACAGCAGTTCATACACTAGCGTCTTTTGGCGCTCGCGTGCTGATTGGCCAGTGGGGGAGCCAATCAGTGGGTCCGGTGGACTCGATGTCTGCCGCCCCCCACCGCGATCATTCCCAGCAGAGACAGAATGGGGATCTCTGAAGTAAAAAAGGCAGATGTCCACTCTAATGCCGCGTACACACGACCGTTTTTATTGTCATGGAAAAAAATGAAGTTTTTCTCGACGTGATTCTTCTCAAGCCTGCCTTGCATACACACACTATCGTGAAAAAAGATGCTTGAGCAAAGCGCGGTGACGTTCAACATGTACGACAACATGTACGGCGGCACTATAAAGGGGAAGTTCCATTCGGATGGCGCCACCCTTTGGGCTGCTTTTGCTGATTTCGTGTTACCACGTGTTAGTAAAAGTTTGGTGAGAGACGATTCGCGCTTTTCAGCCTCGTGCTTTTCAGTCTGATACAGCGTGACGAATGTGCTATCTCCATTACGAATGCTAGTTTTACCAGAACAAGCGCTCCCGTCTCATAACTTGCTTCTGAGCATGCACGTTTTTTTCACGATAAAAACAACGACGTGAAAAACAACGAGAAAAATAGAGCAGGTTCTAAATTTTTAATGCCCATTTTTCTCGTCGAGAAAAATGCTCAGTAGCCTACACACGACCGCTTTTCCCGACCAATTTAAAAAATGCCATGTTTCTCGTCATGAAAAACGGTCGTGTGTACGCGGCATGACAGGTGATTACACTGAGATCCTGTCTTTCTGCTATGCAGGAAGACGGATCTGTGTGTTATCCCAGGCAGCCCATCCCCCATACAGTTAGTAAACACACCCAGGGAACACAATTAACCCCTTGATCGCCCCTGATGTTAATCCCTTCCCAGCCAGTGTATATTTTTAGGACTATGTCACTAGTTCCCAAAAAAGTGTCAAAAATATCAGTTAGGTGTCTGACCTGTCCTCCGAAATGTCGCAGCCCCACTAAAAAATCACTGATCATTGCCATTAATAGTAAAAAGAAAAAAAAATGCCATAAATCTATCCCCTTTTTTGTAGACACTATAAATTTTGCGCAAACCAATCAATATACTCTTATTGTTTTGTTTTTTTACCAACAATAAGTAGCAGAATACATATTGGCCTAATATAATGAAGACATTAGATTTTTTTAAAAAGTTTATTGGATATGTTCTATAGCAGAAAATAATAAAAATATTTATTTTTTCAAAATTGAAGATCCTTTTCTGTTTATAGCGTGAAAAATAAAAACTGCAGAGGTGATCAAATACCACCACAAGAAAGTTCTATTTGTGCCTATCCCACACCCACCTAACAACTGTCCCAGAGCCACCCCCATTAAATCATTCTCTGCAGCTATTACCTTTTGTACCACCCCTCCTGCCTCCCTTTAGAATGTAAGCCCTACGAGTAGGGCCCTCCTGTACCTTCTGTATTGAAATGTACTGTAATTGTGCTGTCCCCCCTCTACATTGTAAAGTGGTGCGTAAACTGCTGACGCTATATAAATCGCATATAATAATAATAATAATAATTTTGGGGGAAAAAAGGACATCAATTTTACTTGGGTACAGAGTCGCACGACCGCGCAATTGTCAGCTAAAGTAACGCAGTGCCGTATCACAAAAAATGGCCTGGTCATTAAGGGGGCAAAACCTTCCTGGGGCTGAAGTGGTTAAGAATGGAGGCAGTGTGACTGTAAAAAGAATGTATGCCTAGTGACAATTCTACAAATACTATATTTCATACAATAACAAAAAATATTTCAGCGCAGACATGAAAACATGTAAAAGACATATTTAAAAACGACTTTAACAGATTCAAGACTGCAGTCTGCAATGTTTCTCAGCATAATCATTCATGCTGGAAAAACATGAATCTATGTTTTCTTTCACAGGTGGGAGTACAGAGCTCTACATGATCCTAGCTGAGACTATGCTGTCATTGACACCTCCCTGTCTCTATTAATGAGTATAGTTCCTGATCATGTGATCACTATGTCAGCTTTGACATGATGATCACATAGGCAATGTTAGTAAATAAACCTTACAGGCAGCAAATGTCAGTGTATCTCTTTCTTTGTGTACTGGCTGTGCACAGAGAAAGAACATTTGTTTTTATAAAGAGAACAAAACAGTGTGTAAAAAAATATTAAAATATGGTATTTTAACCACTTCCTCAGGTTTCAATGGTTATACCGGGATAGGGCCTGCAACTACAGGCATCATCCCGGTATGTATCTTTTTAGCCAGTGATTCCCTTTCAGGCAGAAGTGATCGAGTGGCTAATTAGCCACTCAATCACTTCTGCAGGTAATAGAAGGGGGTCCCATCCCCCTCCCATGGCCACCGGCACCTTTCCCGGGCCCTACTTTCCCATTGTGGAGCCCGGGAGCGATGTGGCCGGTGGCGATTGCTGTCCTGACCAGAGAGAGAGGAACTGACGTCATTCCTCTCTCTCTGTAACCCCGGAAACTGATGAGTAGTTTGTCACTTCTGGTTCTGCCTCTTTTGATCAGCCAGGAAAGCAGCTGATCAGACTGATCTGTGTCTGATCAGCTGCATGGGATGCTAGAGGAGAGATTTTGGCTTTAATAGACCCCAGATATGTCCATAAAGAGGACCTGTTATGCTGTCACAAGGGATGTTGTTCATCCCTTGTGATAGCAATAAAGTTAATAAAAAAAAGAAAAAAATTGTATAAAATAAATAATAATAATAATAAAAAATATATAAAAAGCACCCCGTCCCACGGTGCTTACGCACAAATCCGAAAGCATATGTAAACGGTGATTGCACAACATATGTGATGTATTTTCCCGAACGTCAGAGTGAGAGCAAAAATTCTAGCATCAGACCTCCCGTGGAACTGGTAATCTGTAAAGGCGTTTAAAGCATCGCCTATGAAGAATCTTAAGTAGCATAGTTTGCCGCCATTCCACGGGCATACGCAATTTTAAAGCGTGACATGTTAGGTATCTATTTACTCGGTGTAACATCATCTTTCACATTATACAAACAAAATTGGGCTAACTTTAGTGCTTGTTTTTTTTAATTCATGAATATGTTTTTTTTTCCCCAAAACATTGCGTTTGGAAAAACGCTGCGCAGATACCGTGTGACATAAAAACATTTTATTCTATAAGGCCTCTGGTAAAAATATATATATAATGTTTGGGGGCTCTAAGTATTCTAAGTAATTTTCTAGCAAAAAAAAAAAATATTTTGTAGGAGCGAATTGTCAGACTTGGTCCGAATGGGAAGTGGTTAAAATAAAATAAAATAAATAATATTGTTTTCAGCTTTCAGTTTGTAATAATACATTTAAGAATGATATTTATTAAAACTTTGTACCAAATAAAAGTTTAAAACATCCTTAACTTCTTGAGTTCCTGAAACTTCATCCCACTCCTCTAACTCCCAGAGCATTTTTTTTTATCTTGGAGTCTTGGCTCTGTACCCTATACCTTTTTAACATTTGAAGTCTGCCATAATTTATTATACATTGTCTGAATCTTTATTTCCTAGGTTTTCATTAGGAAGAAATAAATATCAAATAAGTGTACTGTATTTTTCCGTGTATAAGACGCCCCCCACTTTTCCAACCCAAAATTAAGAAATTAATAAATAAATATCAAATAAGTGTACTGTATTTTTCCGTGTATAAGACGCCCCCCACTTTTCCAACCCAAAATTAAGAAATCAATATTTTACACAGAACAGAACACATTTTTATTTAGTAATTACCGCAGGTAACATTTAAATAACAGTATATTATGCAGGGGTTGTTCTTCCTGTTTTCTCCACTGTCTGATCATATACTCAGTGGAGGCAAGTCCAAACTGTTTCTCTGCAGCTCTATTCCCATGCTCTTTTGCATAGCTGGCTACATTTGGTTTGATTTTGCAGACTAAGACAATCACCTACTTTTATAATTTTCTGACATCTTGGGCTCAGAACACTCCGGCCCTGTTGCATCTGTGCACTCTCTACTTCCAACGGGATCGCATCTGCTCACTCTCCACCTCCACCCCCACCTCTAACTCCAGCTGACGTCAGTAACATACGGCTCGTGATTGGAGGAAGCCATTTGACAAGCTATGGGCCGCGACGCACCTGCGCGGCTGTCTCCCAGGCTGACTGACAGTGTATAAGACGCTGCTCGATTTACAGCCTATTATTTGGGGAAAAAATAGCATCTTATACACGGAAAAATACGGAAATTTTTATATGTTAGGTAGCTGACTAGTGGAGCTCAATATGAACATTTGAGTTTCGCTTTAGGAGAGTTTATATCCCTTTTGTTGCTACTTTGCAACACTTGGGAAAAAAATAACATGTGCGTAAATTGTTAGTATAACATTAAAGAAGTCTAGTTTACACTGGTACAGGCATACTGACACCTTAGGCATATTGGGCACCTACACAGCAATGTCCTATGGTCAAAAATTATTTCTGAAAATACACTATACTCTCCTTAAATTAGACATTGTCTGTATTTATAGATTTATTCACTCCCGGATGATTAATTAAAGGTTTTAAGAGCCTTTTTTGAAAAAATAAATAAAAATGTGACCATTTTTGATGTAAGCAGTTATTTTTTTTAATCCACGAGTATCATAACAGCAGTAATTCTAATGTTATTTGGACGGGATAATAGTACTGAACAGTACTGATATGAGTAACATTGTTTTCTGTGATATTTCTTTTCAAGGTGAGAGCTGCTTTCAAACACAAAACAAAGGTGTGGTCGCTCACCAGTAGCTCAATTCGCAACATCAATGTGAAGCCTTTCAACTCTGATGTAGTAAGTACAGCTATTGGATTTTGTAGGGCACAGCGGTAACTGTCTTGTGGGTCATTCATTCTTTTTCTGATGTACCTGTATAAAAGCATTTACAAAAGAAAGTGATTACATAATAACACACAGTTTGGAAAACTCAACTCCAAATGAAAGCGATGTTTACAAGAATATCAAATAGAGCTGTTTCTTTTATTGTTGAAATCTTATATATAACACACCCCCCCCCCCAAGCTAGTCCAGTAAGATAAGGATGCTAAAAACAGTGCAGTTTCTAACGAAAAAAATAAATTTGAGAATCATACAAGATGAACATGATACAAATTGAAAACAACCCAATTCGAGTAGTCGCAGTAGTCGAGTAGTCGCAATACGAGCACTGTATTTTAAAAAATCCTAA
The DNA here is from genome assembly GCA_029206835.1 of Rana muscosa. NCBI lineage: Eukaryota > Metazoa > Chordata > Amphibia > Anura > Ranidae > Rana > Rana muscosa. Next base: position 927,038,500 of record CM055116.1, on the reverse strand, counting down.
CTCGGTTTACGAGTGTTGTCTCGCAAAATGAGCAGGATTCGCGTTTGGCCTAAGGTGGGGGAGCGCCGGAGCCGAGCAGAGCCGAATGGCGCCAATCGCTTGCCGATCTGCCCCATTCGGAAATGCTCGGAAAGACACAGAAAGACACTGAAATACTCAGTTTCCGAGCCTTTCCGAGGTTTACCGAGGTCAGCCGAGGTGTCCTTGGGCCTTTACGGACGTTTCTGAGGCTCTCCGGCGCCCCCCCACCTCTGGTCGCATGCGATATTGCATGCCATTGAAGTTAATGCGGAACAAATTCTTTTCGTTTACATTGACTTCAATGGGGAAACTCGCTTTAATATGCGAGTACTTTGAATTACGAGCATTCTCTTGGAACGGATTATGCTCATAACCTGAGGTTCCACTGTATTTTGCTATGATTAGCACAGTTCAGCTCAGCATGTTATCTATTAGACATTATAGGGTTGATTTACTATTGGTAAAAAGGCTATTTGCTTTACAAGGGAAGTTGGACTGTGCAAATTAAAGATTTCCCCAGAGCTTTGTGAATGTGGTGAAATTTCACTTTGCAAAGAATGCCCAATCACGTGCAAGGAAAACTAAAAATAACAGTTTGAACATAATCGAATGATGGAAGTCAAAAGAGCTTCACCTCATTAGAGGCAGTCCCCGAGAGATACAAACATCCGACTTGCTCATACTTACAAAGGTAGGGAAACAACAGGAAGTGAGAGGAAATTTACCCCTAGAAAGGAAAATTCACTCCTGTAAGAGTTACCATGGGAAAGTATCTAAGTTCTGGGGAAAATTCCCTTGCAAAACGAACAGTCTTTTTGGTTTTAGCAAATTAACTTCTATATGAGTTTATTTTTCCAACCAGCTCCAAATCTCTCTTGCATCTTGATTAGTTGTGTTATCAAATGTGCAAGTTTCCACTGATATTCCTTCAATGACCACTTTGGTTCTCACACCTGTTTACCCCCATGGACCAGACCATGTTTTCACGTTTTTGCTGTGTCTATTTATGGATCTATAACTTTGCAATTACTTATGATAACGAATTGATACATACTGTATATTGTTTTTTTGGGGGAAAACAGGGCTTTCTTCTGACCCTAAAGTCCTCTGAGAGTTTTCTAAATGTATTTGCATTTTAAAGGGAAAAAATTGTTAATATCTAAAAAAATTATATTTTTCAAGTTTGATCAGTAATATTTTTTAACACAAGTACCATTACTGTGGAAAAAACATATACATTTTATTCTGCTGCTTGTTCTATTTACTGCAACATAAATATTACATTTTCGGTACAAAACATGCTAAAGAATGAATATATTTAATTTTTCACATAATGCATCAGTATGTTACAGTTCTTTCTGATTTAAAATAAAACAGATATACCCTAAGACCCCATTCACACAGGGGCGACTCGTCAGGCGTCTCAGCCGCCTGACAAGTCGCGTCCCATTCTGTACAATGGAACCGTTCTAAGCGGAGCGACTGAAGTCGCTCCAACTTAGAAAAAGGTTCCTGTACTACTTCAAGATGACTTCAAGGCGACTTCCATTGACTTCCATACAGAAGTCATTTTGGAAGTCTGCTTTGAAGTCGTCTTGAGATCGCCCAGCACAGTCGCCGCACAAGTCGTGCCGCCCCTGTGTGAATGGGCTCTTAACCACATATGTTTTAACAGTAAACCCTTAAAGATAACACTGTATATATGTGCTTTATAATATATATATATTTTCAACAAATTATTTAAAATACAAACATGGAACAGGAGATACAATTGTTAAATAGTGCTTAAACAGGTTGATCTTCTGAAATGAATGGGTTAAGTAGTAAAAAAAGGGCATGTCCTGGTTAATTAAGAGTTAACTAACTTCCAGTGCACACAATAAACATTCTTCTGTGTCAGCTGCAGCTCTCTCTCATAGATTGTTGCCTTTCAGGGAACAGAGGAGATAAGACAGCAAGTGAGTTACTTTTGCTTTGGTTAACAAATGTTACACTGAATGATCGCTGTGATTGGCTGTCAGAGTTTCAATGAAGAAGGCTTCTGACTGGCTCCCAATCATAGTATTGGGAGCTCATGTTTATACAGACACCAGGTCTCACAGAGCTGTGCATGGGAGTGAGCAGGGAAGATAAGGAACTGCAGGAAGTCTCCTGGACATACAGGATACGCCTTGTGTACAGAGGAGGGGGTTTTATGGATGTTTGTAATACACCAAAGGTAGGCAATTGGATATAGGGAAAAAAAGAATCTGTCTAGATTTGATTAGAAAACATTCTTGCAAATATCTAACATAGTCTATATGGGAGAATGTTGTTATAGTATAGTGTAAAATAAAGATCATTGGAGGACAGTAGGTATTGGGGACATGTATTAATGCTAAATGTAAATAAGTAAATAGATAAATAATTGCTAGCTCTCCCTAACCGCTCCAACACATAATAACAATATGGCAAAGCCCATCCTTATATAGAAAGGGGGCTGGGTTATCCCTTACTTCAATTGTTTGGTTCTTGTGACTCAGCAAGCCAGAAGTAAAGCCTTTTATCACTCCATGATAGGTTGTTCCATATTTCTGGGGGAAAACCTGCAAAGTGTTTGGTCAAAAGTTCACCATTTGCAAACTTAGTAAATTCCAGGGATTCACCACAAACCCATTGTAGCGGCAAACCAAAACCACATACCAATTTCTATAGTTCAAATGAAGGCTCTCCTCTCTTCCTTGCTGTTTTTTTTGTTGCTTGTTAAAGCTGCCTATCAGAATCTAAGGAGTCTTGGGAACTGCACCAAAGAAATCATTGTCATTCAGGAGAAATCTGCAGCTAGGACCTTAGAGCATACTCTATATTCCAGTCAGTAATGAAGATTCAGTTTTCTGTTCATTCATCATTCATCATTTGCCCGTTTTTATGTGTAGCCTTAAAAAATAACCTAATCTTTACTTTTAATTGTTAATTACTTCACTGAATATAGTTTAAACAGCAATGCTCAGTGAAATGCTACCGCCATGAATATATCGTTCATTCTTTATTCACATGTATGATGCTAGAATGGAAAAGGTTTCTCTTGTGAGGGAAAAATTGGCATCTTATGTGACATGGACAGCTTTGTTTGTCTTCCAGATGAATGGGAACAGAGCCAATACATCTCCAACCAAGATGAATACGTGGGACAAAAGCAGCAATTCCGCCAACCGAATTGACTTGTCTGCAGTCTGATCATAAGAGGGATTTTGCCAAGAAAAAAAGATTCACTGGAGGCCTTCATGTATATGTTTGTCTTCTCTCATGCAGCTAAAGGCTCCTTCTCCTCCCTTTTAATAATCATAAGTATCTTCTGCCATGTTTTACTACAGGGAGGGTTTTAGTTTCCTAGCCTGAAGAAACCAATTTGTCTTCAAGCAGAGACAACTTCAAAGACACAGCTCTAAACAACTGTTGCTCGCCATGGCAGTAAGTGCCAGGATGCCTGAGAGACTGTATTGAGCTACGTATCTACAAAACACCATAAAAAATAAAATGATGTTATATTGTGCAATACACTTTCATATAAAACTAATTATTGCAGGATTACTTTCCTGTGACTTCAGTGACTTTTATGAAAGACAGTTCACAGCTTTCTCTGACAAATCCTCCTCACATGCACCAAATCTTGGATAGACTCTGTAATGAAAAAACATTTTGTTTATCTGTGCTCTGCTGACTATCGTCTTCGTTCTATTAATTTATGAAACACTTGTATTGGTACAGACAGGTAATGCATCGGGGTATCTTTTAAAGTAAACAATTTTCTTTTCTGTACTTTAGTGCTGTGAATAAACTGGTAGCATGACCACCAACATGTTACATTTTTACAAAAGACGAAGTGTCCTGGTGAGACACAAAAGCTTTTATCTGCTGTTATCTATGTGTTTTCTTGGTTGAGAAGTAATTTAAGGTGGGTGGCAACTGCTCTTATCTTTTATGTAAAAGGAAACTAGTATTTCTTCTTTTAAATTTCACTTAAACTGGCCAAAGTAAGTTTTTTTTGTGTATAACAAATATTTTTTTTTTATCTGGGCATTTTGTAAATTGTTACCAATGATTGTAGTAGAGATAAATTACTCTGTATGAAAAATCCCTGATTCATTTGAAAACAAATTTGTACCAAGTGCCAAGTGCCTTTTGACTTAACAAATTTTCTGACTGTTGTGTGCCATTCTCACAAACAAATGTTGGTGGTGTATCCATGCAGAACAATTGGATTGTCTTCACGTCAGAAGTGATATTTAACCAACAATGCACTTTCATAAGATATCCCATAAATCCCTAGCAATCCTCAATGAAAGTACAGATTTTATAAACATATCAAGAAAAGATTATGGTAACTGACTTACCAAGGCTGACATCCTCCATTGGCCTTAATGGCCTAGCTATAGAAGATAATGGGCGTTCCTGCAGTAGTTTGCTGGATACATCTTCTTGTTTTTCTCTATGGATGGGCTAGGCACAAGTCCGGGGCAGGACACATTCCATTTGCCTGCATCAGGTATCAAGTAGCTGCAGGTGCACATCCATTACACTCTGTGAATTGCTCACATGCCTCTTTTGCTCTTCTGAACCTCCTATGCGAATACCACCTTTGTATCAGTTAGAGCATGGTTACTGTATGTGCTTACCTCCCTCCATATGTGTCTTTATACATGCAATGAGTTGCAGTAGACACTGAAATCCAAGAGCATTAGTTATTAATATTATGTGCTTTCTCCAGAATGATATGGCTTGTGTGCGCGTATGTATTTATACAGTGTATATATACACCCCTCACATTTTTGTAAAATATTTTATTATATATTTTCATGTGACAACATTGAAGAAATGACACTTTGCTACAATGTAAAGTAGTGAGTGTACAGCTTGTATAACAGTGTAAATTTGCTGCCCCCTCAAAATATCTCAACACACAGCCATTAATGTCTAAACCGCTGGCAACAAAAGTGAGTACACCCCTAAGTTAAAATGTCCACATTTGGCCCAATTAGCCATTTTCCCTCCCCGTTTTCATGTGACTCGTTAGTGTTACAAGGTCTCAGGTGTGAATAGGGGGCAGGTGTGTTAAATTTGGTGTTATCGCTCTCACTCTCTCATAATGGTCACTGGAGGTTCAACATGGCAACTTAGGGCAAAGAACTCTCTGAGGATCTGAAAAAAAAATTGTTGCTTTACATAAAGATGGCCTAGGCTATAAGAAGATTACCAAGACCCTGAAATTGAGCTTCAGCACGGTGGCCAAGATCATACAGCTGTTTAACAGAACAGGTTCCACTCCGAATAGGTCTAGCCTTGGTCGACCAAAGAAGTTGAGTGCACGTGCTCAGCATCATATCCACAGGTTTTCTTTGGGAAATAGACGTATGAGTGCTGCCTGCATTGCTGCAAAGGTTGAAGGGGTGGGGGGTAAGCCTGTCAGTGCTCAGACCATGCGCCGCACACTGCATCAAAACAGTGACCTGCGAGCCCCATGCTTGGCGCTCGCAGTTCACCCAGCTGTGTTAGAACAGCGAATGAATATTCGCTGTTCTAACACTAAACCGTCTCTCCGTCAATCAGGTGCTCGGGTCTGTTACCCGTCTCCTGATTGGCTAAAACGTCAGGTGCTGTGATTGGACGCCTATCAGGCGTCCAATCACCTATAGGAGAGGACGAGAGAAGACCCATGGAAGACACCGCCCGCTCGGAGGACACCGCTCGCCGTCACCCGCTGCCCCACCGAGACAGTGTAAGCACCGGACAGATGTGTGCGGGCGGGGGGGTCACAGTTACAGCATTTGATGAGCACATTTGGAACATTTGATGGCACAGTGGCTGCATTTGATGAGCACAGTGGCAGCATTCGATGGCACAGTGGCAGCATTCGATGGGCACAGTAGCAGTGTTTGATGGTGTAGTGTCTGTGTTTGATGGGCACAGTGGCAGCATTTGATGGTGCAGTGTCTGTGGTTGATGGGCACAGTGGCAGCGTTTTATGGCACAGTGGCAGCGTTTTATGGCACAGTGGCAACGTTTGATGGCACAGTGGCTGAGTTTGATGGGCACAGTGGCAGCATTTGATGGGCACAGTGGCAGCGTTTTATGGAACAGTGACTGCGTTTGATGGGCTCAGTGGCTGCATTTGATGGGCACAGTGGCTGCGTTTTGATGGGCACAGTGGCTGCGTTTGATGGGCACAGTGGCGACAATTGATGGGCACAGTGGCTGCATTTGATGGCACAGTGGCTGCGTTTGATCGGCACAGTGAAAATGCAATTGATGGGGTTTTTTCAGACTTTTTAATTTTGTTTGCGCCCGCCCAAACATTTTGAGCACCAGCCGCCACTGGTGGCCACACAAAAAATTTACACTTTGGGACCAAATTGGATATATTCACTTAGGGGTGTATTCACTTTTGTTGCCAGCGGTTTAGACATTAATGGCTGCGTGTTGAGTTATTTTGAGGTTACAGCAAATTTACACTGTTATACAAGCTGTGCACTCACTACTTTAAATTATAGCAAAGTGTAATTTCTTCAGTGTTGTCACATGAAAAGATATAATAAAATATTTACAAAAATGTGAGGGTGTACTCACTTTTGTGAGATACTGTACATATACTGTATATAAAACCCCCAAGGGTTTTTTTTTTGCAGCAGGGTTAGTTAGTAAGTTAAAGAAATGGATTGTTAACATACCAGCAGATTTCCTAAATCCCAACCAACTAGATGAATACTACATTACTTATGGGTCCCACACATATTTTAACACAGCTGCAGACCTCCCTTGGGGGCCCTCTCAAACCATATTGCTAAGAAAAAAGCAAACTGATTAAACAAGTAATAGCCAGCATAAACTGCAGACATGCCTGTTCTTTAAATGTGTTAACATGCCTTTTTTATTCCCCTTCTTTTTGAATGAACAAAAAAAAAAAAAGAAAAAAGAAAAGCACATTAAAACTGGCATATGTGGTTATTTACTGTATTAGAAATTAATTTTTAGTTCACATTTATGGATAAAGGGCACACTTTTTTTTTTGTTTGTTTTTACAAAGCAATTAACTAATAACTGCTTAGGGCTCTATTTTTCACCCTACAGCAACATTTCCTGTAGTATTTTCATCATACATAATATTTATCTAAGCACTACATGTTTCCATTTCTCTTTGTTTAGGAATAAAATACTTCTAAAATTAAAATTTTGTGGTAATAGCTGACTGGATGGACAGTCATGGATAGCTATTTCTTTCGCTGACCTATCATTTAAGTGTACAGGTGGCAGAAACAACTGCAGGAATAAGGAGATTTCTGCTGCTATCATTCGCACCTGTGCAAATATAGCCTAAATCTAAATCTACATTATGTTTTCAGTATGTTTGGCATCATGCCTCACTGTATACAGTTTTCATAAACAAATAGTGTGTGAATTTGTGAATATGTTGCAAAGTTTCCAGTAAGAGGCAACTTGGACACGACTTGAGCATGAATCACAGCGCGACTCCAGGCAACTTACAAGGCAACTTCAAGTTGCCTCCAGGACAGGCGACTTTCCAGTGGCCAATCAAACAATAATCAGCTCTGTGGGAGGGAGGGGTTTGCCTGGAAAACTATTTTTTCTTCCTGGAAAGTTGCTTCAGTTAAGACAGGGGATCCGACTTGGAGGCAACTTCCATTGAAATCAATGGGTACAAGTCGCCTAGAAGTCGGATTGAAGTCGTACAGGAACCTTTTCTGAAGTCGGAGCGACTGCAGTAGTGTACATTAAGACGGCTCCATTCACTTCCATTACTTTTCTAAACCGCGCGACTTGGGGCGACTTGAAGTCGGATCCCAGGACGCCCTTGTGTGAACCGGCTCTAACAGTTACAAGCTAAGAATGCTAGGCCACCACATTACAATTAGCAACATCATCAGCCATGTGATCTTCCTATTGGACCACCATTGAACTGCCTATTATATCTTTTAGATAGGCAACCCAATAGCCAACTAAAAAAATAATTTGGTAATATGACAATGATGCTGTTAATTGCAAGGTAAGGACTTAGTGTTCTCAATCTGCTGCAAGAAGTGCTGTTACTGGCAGGATCCCCTGGTAAGAAGCTTTACAACACGTTCACAATTTTCTTTTCTTGAGAAAACTGTATACAGTAAGACAATAAGCCAAACATACTGATAAATTAGTTAATGGGATCATATGCAGAACAAATACAATACAATAAACCAATATAGTATTATTTTAAATTTTTTATTTAAAACTTTAACAATGGATTAAATCACTTTTACTCAGCCATGACAGCTCGAGTTAATATTAAATTTAAAATTCTATTTAAAACTTTAACAATGGATTAGAATGGCCGGGGCCCTTTATTATTGGTATCATATTTATTTACCAATGTATAAAACACTTCCAATTTATATAACATAAAATCCTTAACTTTTTTACTATAAAATCACTTTAACTCAGCCATGACAGCTCGAGTTAATATTAAAACCTGTTACAAAATCTCTATAACTGTCCCTTTTCATGAGAAAAGGACCAAACCTTTAACAATGGATTAGAATGGCCGGGGCCCTTTATTATTGGTATCATATTTATTTACCAATGTATAAAACACTTCCAATTTATATAACATAAAATCCTTAACTTTTTTACTATAAAATCACTTTAACTCAGCCATGACAGCTCGAGTTAATATTAAAACCTGTTACAAAATCTCTATAACTGTCCCTTTTCATGAGAAAAGGACCAAACCACATAATAAGGGCCTCGACGATGGGAGGGAGGGCGGGATGTTCCTTCTTCTTATGTTGCTCCGCTGCTGTCTGCTTCTCCTACGCAGCTGTAAAACCTTTTATAGGGGCTAGCTCGTGCCACATTAACATGTGACTAGCCTTTAGCCAATCAATTACAACAAAATTTATTCAAAACTTTAACATATAACGGTCATTTAGCTTGTAGTCTGCCCCGACCCCATAGGTGGGCGGAGCAAATTCTTTGGCTCCTCCCCTTTCCATGGGATCGTATGCAGAACAAATACAATACAATAAACCATTATAGTATTATTTTAAAATTTTTATTTAAAACTTTAACAATGGATTAAATCACTTTAACTCAGCCATGACAGCTCGAGTTAATATTAAATTTAAAATTCTATTTAAAACTTTAACAATGGATTAGAATGGCCGGGGCCCTTTATTATTGGTATCATATTTATTTACCAATGTATAAAACACTTCCAATTTATATAACATAAAATCCTTTACTTTTTTACTATAAAATCACTTTAACTCAGCCATGACAGCTTGAGTTAATATTAAAACCTGTACAAAATCTCTATAACTGTCCCATATGCCAGGCTCATCAACAATGTGCCTGGCACCCCACCAGCCCCACAGCCAATTCAACACAGTTCTGAATACCCACATTAAATACATCCAAAGCGATATCAGACAAATGAACAGCGTCAGACCTATAAAAACCAATCAAACCACCCTCCAAATCAACATGACGGTAAGATAAGCCTTGAATGGAAGGCATAAATTTAGCCATAGCTCTATTTATCTTTTTGCGTATTTTATTACAATAATGTAGTTCAGGAGTAATCAACCACTTTAAACGTGGAACAATTTCAGAAAACACAAGAATTAAATTAGGTAAAACGGAATGCAATTGGACAAAATCAAATTTTAATTGTGAAATGATGTCTAAAGTATGACGTGCACCTATATCATTACCTGAGACATGAAGTATGACAATGCGAGGAGGAGGCCAAGAAGCATATAGTGCCAATAAAGTCTGACGCATATCATTCAGTCTCATACCACGGAAACCAGACCACCATAAATGAAAATTCTCCACATTAAAACCCAAATTAATACCATAACTTCTAACCATAGCTCTGCGGAAAGCCCAATATATGTACGAGTGTCCTACGATCCAGACGTTGTACAGGTCACCTGGAAATTAAACAGAAAAATTAGGGCGTTTATAAGAGCGATAGCAACTCGATCGCCATCTACCAATATTCATAACAATATCATTAGACAAACCCAGATTTGAAGCAGTAGTAGCTGCCCCAATTCTGAAAGAATGAGAACTAATAGGTAGGTGACCCAAACCTAAATGATTTAAACACTTTTTTAAAACAGAGCAAAATTGATAACGAGTGAGAGGCAAGCCAGAACAATGAATCAAGAGAACACTCGACCCAACCGGGCGGATTTGCAAATATTGATGAATTAATAAAACTGGACAAATATTAGAAGAGTCGAGACGACGTAAAGTGACCCATTGTCCATGACCCAACTGATCCGTTTTTCTCCTTTTAATCCTAAGTTGTATAAAATTACTACCCAAAACTAGATCAGAAAAAGAAAACCCAGAACAACCATGAACATTGGTAGGTAGAAGTTCGGAAATTCGAAAGGCACCAAAAAAACATAAACAAAATGCTAAACGAAATAATAAAGATTCATAAACGGAGAAACAAACCGTCCCAGTAGAAGCACAAATCTTTTCTAAAATGTCAATTGAAATAGGCAAACGAGCATCATGGGTAACCGTAGACCTACGATAACCCTTCAACACTTGCTTCACAGAGAAAAAACTCGTACATGAAGGAAAACCAAGCAATTTACCGAAGAATGAAATTCCAGCCAATTGCTTCACTATATGTGAATAAGAATAATCTTCATCCATGAGATGTTCCAAAAAGGACAATATCAATTGTTCAGAGATCAGATTGCTAACCTGACCATGTACATCCAGGAAAGCCCGCCATGAATTCCACGCAGCATTATACTCCACTCACGTAGAAGGGGCTAACGAATTACTGATGGCTCGACCAATTCTTAACAAACCAGATCCCACAGCTGAGCAGGGCATCGCAGTCCGCAAGCATCCACTTCTGGGACCAACATTCGAAAACGGTCCAACTGTAGACGTGACAAAGAATCAGCAATAGAATTATCAATACCAGGCACATATTTAGCTTTCAACCAAATATTCAATACTAAGCATTTCAAAACCAATTGTCGAAGAACAGCTAACACTGGCAAAGATTTGGACGATAGACAATTAATAGCATATACAACAGCCTTATTATCAGAATGTAACAAAATTCTTCGATTTGCGAAACAAGAACCCCAAAGTTCAAGAGCAATCAAAACTGGAAATATTTCCAAAAGAGTAATGTGAACTGTGAAACCATTGTCAATCCAAGAACTGGGCCACTTACCAGCTGACCAATGACCCTGCCAAAAAACTCCATAACCCACAGAACCAGAAGCATCTGTAAATAGATTAAGGGCTACTGAAGAACAAAAAGGTTCTTGCCAAAAGGGGCAACCATTAAATGAAGATAAAAATTGTTTCCATATCAACAAATCAGCACGCAACGAAGCCGTAATCCTAACAAAATGACGAGGAGACTTAATGCCAGAAATGGACCGATATAAACGCTTAGAAAAAACCCTACCCATAGGAATATATCTCGAAGCAAAGGCCAACAAACCTAATAAGGACTGCAATGTACGCAAAACTACCTTTTTTTTAGAGATGACAAAATTTACCAAAAAGAGAAGTTTTGAAACTTTTTGCGGAGGTAAGCGAAATTGCATCAAGTCAGTATCGATAGTTATTCCTAAAAATTCCAAACAACTAGTAGGAATAACAGATTTCTCATGAGCAAGAGGGACACCAAAAAGACGGCAAATACATTGAAATTCAGTAAAAAGATAAAAACATTCATCGGAATCAGCAGGACCCATGAAAAGAAAATCGTCCAAATAGTGCAATAAATTGGCTGAACCGGATTGATAAGAGACAACCCATTCCAAAAATGAGGAAAACATTTCAAAATAACGGCAAGATAACGAGCAGCCCATGGGAAGGCATTTATCAAAATAATAAGAATTTTCAAAATAAAACCCCAAGGAGTTAAAAGCCGAAGGATGAATAGGTAAAAGCCTGAAAGCAGATTTAATATCAGCTTTTGCCAATAACGCCCTATGACCCAATAGCCTTATCTTATGTAACGCGTCGTCAAAAGAGGAATAAGTAACACTGCAAAGCGTTGCATCAATGTCATCATTCAGTGAAGCCCCAAATGGATATGAAAGATGATGTATCAACCGAAATGTGTTAGGCTCTTTTTTGGGAATAATACCCAAAGAGGAAATTCTAAAATCGGCAAACGGGGGAGAAAGAAAAGGACCAGCAACTCTACCTTCACTCACCTCTTTTGAAATTTTTTCGGCAACTATATGAATATGTTGACCAATTGAAGGCAAATTTTTGTTGACCAAACAACCTGAACCTTGAAAACTAGGTAAAGGGAAACCGTCACCAAAACCATTAAACAGCAGGACCGCTATCTGACGATTTGGCCATAGCGGAAGCCATGGAACCATGTTTATAAGTCTCACCGGTGTGACCGCTTTTAAGAAAAAGATCACGAGAAGGAGTAGTAGCAGGAGCGGAAGCCTTCTTGAAACATCTGGATGCCGGATGATTACCAGCGCAAAAGGAACACTCGTGCTTATACTTACAGGAATGAGGTCATTTGCAATGGCCTTCATTAAAACCAAAGCAAACACCGCGACGGAAACCTGAAGCATTAACAGGAGCAGGTTTCACATATTGTTTCTGTGGTAGTAACAAATTCAACCACAAACCAACGTCCTTTTCACCCCACTTCAAGTTCTTATGCACGGAAATTTTTTGTTGAAACGCTTCGTCATAGAAGAACCATGCAAGACCATTAAAGTTCTTATACGCCTCCAAAATGATGTCCACGTGCTGAAAAAGGCTGCTGCACAGCTCAGGATGCTTTTCACCCAAAACACTGGAGTATATGCAGAAAGCATGCAGCCAATTAGAAAAATTGCGTGGGATAAATTTTGTTTTGTCATCAGCAAATTTTTCCAAATCTTTTTTATCAAAGCGATTATCTTTCAAAGAAGGAATCAAAGACATAATATCTATATAATCGCCATTTTGTATTTTGTCTTTCATCGCAACAGGTAAATGAAACCCAAGTGGCGATATTTCACAAGGCAACACTTCTTTAAATGTACTTTCAGGAATAACAGTAGAAACAGGCAAAATAGGAGGAACAGATGATAAAGTGGGGGAAATAACAGAAGAAATCGAAGCAACAGGTTCATTATTAGCACTATCATCCAACCAAACTCGTGCTACACTGGACTCATTAGGCACAGAAGATGCACTCTTATTTAAATGTTCAACAAAAGAACCAAAATTGCGAGCAAATGCACATAACATTTGATAGTTTTGTAACTCACCATTAGGCATTTGCTGGACATGCACAGGAGAGAAAGGGTTAACATTTAGCTGAGCTGCAGCAACACCAGAGGTGTCAACAATCACTGGAGCAGTTTGTGATGCAGTAATTGAAGAGGATGTTGTAGGTTGGCTATGGGATGAAGACTGTAAACATACTGAAGGTGATATAGATAAATTTGCAGGAATGACAGAGGTCACAGAGTCAGTAGAAATTGGAGAAGCCTTTGTACTGTGGCGATTAGCGCTAAGAGATGATCTAGCTTTTTTAGCAGAGGAGGAGGGGGGAGGGGGTGCTTACCAGCAAACCTACGTGGAGGAGAAGGAGAGTTCTTGCGGTGAGGCTTTTGAATTCTCCCTCTAGATGAAACAGCTGGATGAGACACAGCTGAAGGACGGGAGGAGGAACGTAGTGACGAATGAATCTTTCCGTCCATCTGAGTGACAGCAGGAGGAGTGAATGACGAGGATCCAGATTGCTGAAAGAAATCATTATAGGAGGCATTAACAACTGCGCATGAGCGAAAATCAGAGTCACACTCCATTAGTTTCTCAATAGCAGCGACGTCAGAGACAGGAAGGTCAGAAGGAGGAGGAAATGACGAAGCTGAACTGGAAGGAATTGCACAGTCACGTATCCGGGGCATCTGACGAGAACCAGAAGGAGAGCTGGCCGGAATAGTAAACAGAGGAGGATTGATAGCAGTAGGAGGTGGGGGAGAAACAACTTGAGGATCAGAAGGTTGCAATGATAAGCATTGCTTCATCCATTCATCGCCACCAGGAGCGCCTGCTCGTTCCATCAATTGACGCAGTAGAGTCTTCACAGTGAGTGACATGTTCCTTCTTCTTATGTTGCTCCGCTGCTGTCTGCTTCTCCTACGCAGCTGTAAAACCTTTTATAGGGGCTAGCTCGTGCCACATTAACATGTGACTAGCCTTTAGCCAATCAATTACAACAAAATTTATTCAAAACTTTAACATATAACGGTCATTTAGCTTGTAGTCTGCCCCGACCCCATAGGTGGGCGGAGCAAATTCTTTGGTTCCTCCCCTTTCCTTATTTGCATACACACATTATTTATTACAGTTAGGTAAATGTTATAATTTTCTGTTTTATACAGGGAACTGACCCAAAAGTCTAATTCACTGTCATGAAGATTTGGTCTGGATCATATAAAATGTATCTAATTAAAAGATTCTTTAAAGCAAGTGATCCATTTTATTTGCCATATTTCACATCTATGAAAGATTGCTCTACAAGTAAAATATAGATTTTTATTTAAATGCCAAACTGAGCAGACAGAAACATCATATTGGTACAGAATATTACATTGGTATCAATAGATACATCTTAATATATGAGCATACATTTCTTGTTATACCTGATTTATGCTTTTTGTTTCACTTCAGAGGCTATGATTTAAACTCATTATAAAAATAGTGGGTGATATCAAAGCAGCAATCTCCATAAGTGTAATGGAAGGGACGATCTGTTTGGTTCCATGGTGAACAACGCTGAATTTTTATGTAATTTGTCACATAAATATTCAAGGCTTTGGATCAGCAGTATATATCTGTCAGGAAAATTGCTTACCTTAAATTATTACAGATGGATCTTCAGTCCAGAATGCTAATGTGTCTTGGACTGTACAATAAATTACAATGAGGTCTGCTTTAGATTTACCTTTTGAAACTTTATTGAAGATGATAGTTACTTTATTCTTCTTATTTTAGGGATCAATGGAATGTTAAAATCACTAACCACAGTACATCGAAGTATTATACAAGGATAACTGATTTACAGTAAAGTTCTACAGATCCCTATGTCCTGTTTTTAGGTATTAACAACAAACTGAAAGTCTAAAAAATGTGCTGCTTTTTGCTTTATAAATGAAAATGATCAGCATGTTATTTTAGTGTAACTCATAAGGAGCATTATGGTAAGAATGATAATAAATATATATATATATATATATATATATATATATATATATTTTTTTTTCTAGGAGTTAAAATAATGCATTTGTTCACAGAATGAACAAATGCATTATTTAAAGCAGAACTCCAGGTAAACAACTAAATACACATTTTAAATAAAGAGACTGGTTAAACTGCCAAAAGATGTGCCATTCTGTACAACCAGGTAGGTGACTTATTACCTGCTTTAACATTTTAACTTACTGGGGTCGATTTACTATAACTGGAGATTCACAAGTGAGAAAATAAGAAGAAATTGTCTATTGTAGATGTACCACATCAATAGTATCTATTTACTGCGAACAACACAATGTTGGATTTTACTGGTACCGAAGAGGGACAACCACAAAAAAGTATATAAAAATATATCTTTCTTACAAATTAGTAAAAATTGGTTAAAATCATAAGAAAATAATCCCTATTGAATGATGAAATCCATATCAACTATCAATGGATAATTAACTTTGCGGTATTGTCCAAGAGGTCGACTAAGCTGAAGAAGCTTATAGATGTGAAACACATAAACCTCTTGGACAATACAGCAAAGTTGAATATGCATTGATAGTTGATATGAAAATAGATTTTTTAAATAATTTGTAATAAAGATATATTTTTATATACTTTTTTGTGGTTGTCCCTCTTTGGTGACTAGCAAAACAGAAAGAGAAAGGTGCGTCTTTCTCTTTCTGTTTTGCTAGTCTCAAGTTTGAGGATGCCCAATATCCTGAGAAGGCAGCAAGACCACTAGCATTAAGAAGTTTCCACACTGTTCATACCTCTGGGTTACCACTGTTCACGCAGGAGAATATTTGCATGTTTTGTCCCTCTTTAGTATCAGTAAAGTCCAACAATGTGTTCTTTCGTAGTAAAACTGGAGAGTGCAAAATCTGGTGCAGCTGTGCATGGTAGCCCATCAGCTTCTAAGTTCAGCTTGTTCAACTAACCTTTGACAAAAAAAAAAAAAAAACTGGAAGCTGGTTTCTATGCAGAGCTGCACCAGATTTTGCACTTTATAGCTTTAGTAAATCTACCCCACTTTTCACCGTCCTGCTTATTCATTCGATAACGAAGAATCAGAATTGTTGCTTCAGTCTAAATATAGTGACCAAGAAAACAGTAAACCTGGAATTAGTATTCTTCTATCTATGCATTTTGGCAGAGGTATGTAAGCTACGGGAATAACTGAACAGAATTAAAAATCATTTATCAGGTTAAACAAGCATGTGTTTTAACTTTGTATTTAGCTGCTTGCCTGGAGTTTCACCTTAAAAAAGGATCATGTGCCCAAGTGTGACATTTCAGATATGATAACATCTTGTGAGGTCTCATTACATGCAAAAATGTAAATTTAAGCTCCACACCACTGCTAAAGGGTCCAGATACAACTTTATTTCAATAAAAGGCCATTGGACAATCCAGAAAGCAGCCAACCTGTTTTGAGGGTACAAAAACACCATCTTCTATAGGCCTTAAGATTGAAAACAATGGTAATAGACCAAAAGTGAAATGGACATTTAATGGTATTTCTATTTTCTTCTAGTGTGATTCCAAGCATTTGTCAGCAGCTGGTTTCACAACAACCTGTGTTTCCAATCTCAAGCCTTGATGAAAGTGACATTTGTTGGTCAACTGAAACACATTGGCCCCTCTTTGTCTGTCCGCCGATAAAGTCATTCCTGCCTGAACCTTTTAGCAGTTATGTGGCACTTCCATTGTACATTTTTGTTATCTTACACTACAAGCCAAGGAGATCATGGAGATTATTTTGGATTATAGAAGCTGCATGCCTGGGAAGCAGATTACTAACATCAGCATCAATACTTTAAGCAATACCAATAATATAACCTTACAGGTCAATCACTATTTTTCCACTTTCCACATGTAATGGACATTATAATGGGGGTTGGGATTCTCACTATTCTGGTTTTGAGGTTTACGTTTTCCCAAAGTATAAAGAATACATTGGGGGCATTCTCAAGAATTAAGCCAGTGATGATTTAGACTTACAGCATCCACCCACATCACTAAGTAAACAAAATCTTTATGCATTTGTAACACGAATCACAGAATGTTTTTAGATTGCAATTGTGTACTGTATGTACTGCATGTGGAGCACCATTTATAAATATTTTAATGTGAATTTGATCATTTCACTTTTCTAAGTATTAGTTATAGTGTACCACCACCATCCTCTATTCCTAAAGTAGAACTTCAATCTAAGCAGATAGTACAGTGATATGCAGATTTCAGATGCCTTATCAATACTGTATTTAAGAAAGTAATATTTCATCCTTTTTCAAACTCTGTAGCTCCAACTCCTATTTCTAACATCTACTTGTATGGGTTGTAGACACAGATAGCCAGTGCATAATGTGTAGTTTAACCCAACTGAAAACCTTCCACTTAACCATACACTGACAATTGCAAATACATTCACATGTGGGAGAAGTCAACTTTAATCTTCACCACAGGCACATCACCATCTCTTGTTAATAAAAGAAAATACTAGTGAAGTGAACATAGTCCAATATAACATACATTTACAGGTGATGTCTATCTTCTTTTGGCTTTAATTGTAATATGTGTCTTAACTTCGAGAATACAGACTTGATTTTGTGGACATATTGTTAAATTATTGATGTATTCAATTATAGTAAACAGCTTGCTGCTCTTTATTAACATTACAATGACCTGTACAATTTTTGTACGCAAAATATGTTGTGTGATACCAAGAAAAGCTTAGCTTATTTTAAATATTTTTGTTGAAAATGTGACTTTTTTTTTACATTATGACTGTAGTCATATAGATCAGATGGAAAATTTATTACAGATTTGCAATAAAAAAAGACTAACGACATAAGCTGGGAAATCTCTGTAACCAAATAACTAGTCTTTGTTTCTGTTTGAATGTTTTTATTGAATCAGTCTGATTACTGTGAGTGTTGCTTGGATCACTTGCATTGCTATGAAATTACTAGTGGATGTCCACAGGAATAACAACATTGGCATGTTCATGGCAGTACTATTTGTATGTAAAAAAAAAAACCACAATAACCTTTAACTCAAAATATCCTGAGTGCTTGTCTACCTAAAACTGAAATTTTGGCTTTGGATAGGTACTGGATACATCCAACATCTGCTTAAAGTGCTGGAAAGCTAACAAACAAAAACAAATGATCATATTATAGCTTACCAATTCTTAGATGTGGTGGTTGCATGGGTTTTCTTTTTTTTTTCCAGTAAAAGCGTCAGTTTAAGGGTTGAGACAAACCATTTAACAATGACAGAGACGTTTACAATTGTCACCTTTAATAATTTTTCCAAAAGAAAAATAAATCTGCTGCTTAAAAAGTGTTTCCTGGAGTTTGGCTTAATATAATTTAATTGATTAGTCAAGTCCGTTAAATTTCTCTAGTATATCGGATGCTACCCTCTCCACAGATAGTCAATGCTGCTGTCCTATGGTGTCACAATTGTTTTTCAATGGAGACACCCTAAGACAGGAAGCCAGTTACTGGCTGTATCAGAAGAGAAAATTAATGCAGCCTCCAAAGTTAAGGATTGGTAAGCTGCAATATTACAGTATATACAGTATTTTGATTTTGGGTTCAATATCACTTCAAAGTGTATTTCCAGCCAAACTGGGATAACAGCTACTTTATATTTGTTACATGTTTCCATTTACATAGCATACCTTAAAATATTTGCTGCTTGACCAGGCCATTTTTTTCCTAGTCAGCACTGTGCTAATTTACCTGGCAATTGGTTGGTCATGCAACACTGTATGCTAATTAAATTAATATATATTTTTTTTTCACACAAATAGAGCTTTCTTTTTGTTGGTATTTCATCACCACTGGGTATTTATTCTTTGCTATTGTAGTAATACCCTCTTCAGGTCCGCTGATTAGTTTTGGGTTTTGCACGTTACCTCTTCAGCTGCGTTGTCTGGGTAGGAAAGTCTGTAGTAATGCAATGTTCACACAGATGTAAAACCTCAAACAGTTAGGCTTTATTTTTCTTATGCAGTAAACTTTGAGAAGTAGAAGGTATAGAATAGTAGGGGAAGGTTCAGGCACTCACCACAAAAATTTGACAAAGGTACAAGTTCAAAGTCACTCACCACTCTTAATGTTAGAGTGGGTATTGGTCACCCGGATAGTCCCCTCTCACATGGCCTAGCAGCCGGGATGACACACGAATCAGCAAGAGGACAGTCTCTGCCACAGACTGCCCAAGATAAAGAAAGTCTCTGCCACAGACCTGATTAGAGTGAGCAAACGGATAGTCCAGGAATCCTCTGCCACAGGATTTCAAAGTCCCAAACTTCCAGTCATACAGTAAAGAGCCTTTAAGCCAATCCGGTGAACTGCAGGGCTTGTAGTGTAATGGATCCCTCCTTAATAAAGTTGCCAGGCCTCACCCGAGACAGCAGCATTTTGCCGGTCTCCTCCGGGGCAGGTCCTCCCCTGGTCTCCTTCATTTTGAATGGACAGCTTGGGATCCCTTCTCTGGATATAGGCCCCAGCCAGACTAGCTGGGCCTACTAAGTAGCGATGCAGCCTCGGGCCAATGTGGTCCCGAGATCAGGACCACACACACATACCTCGCACCCGGAGGGCTGCAGGGCGAGAACGAACCCCAATCAATGGCATCTGCTCCTTAATTATCCCCTCCCAGCAGGCACAGCGGGTTGACCACTCCCACTACACCACTGCCGAGAGGGGCCACTCAATGTATCATGATCTGCCAGTGTTCCAACAGGTGCCCGAGGTGGTAACGCTACCTACAGGCAAAAAGGGAAATCACTACCAGGCAAACCATAACTGAGACAGAGGCAAAATTAAATGTAAATATCAACCATCTGAGCCCATCTACTGGCTCAGACATCCCTCTAAATGTAAATAGCGTCCCAACCTTTTGGAATGGGCGCTACACTATATAAACAAAAAAAGACTGACAATTTTGGAAAAGAAAACACAATATTTTCTACTTTCTGTTATAAAACATATCCAATAAAATAAAAGTTCTTCATTAATTTAGGCCCAAATATATTCTGCTACATGTCTTTAGTAAAAATAAAACCCCAATAAGTGTTTATTAATTGGTTTGTGTGAAAGTTATAGTGTCTACACACTATGGTATTTATACAGTATTTGAAAACTGATCAATCCTGATATGCTGACGATCTATCTCATTTCGTGAGGCCCTTAAAAAGCCAGGATACCGCCCAAATGACCCCTTTTTGGAAAGTTGACAGTCTGAGGTATTTATTAAGAGTCATTTCGAGTTTTTTGAAGTTGTGTTTTTTCGTCTCAATTTTTTGGAAAATGAAGGAATTTTTTATTTTATTTACAATTAGTTTTTTTTACATAATGGCACCAGTGCATTACAGCATCATCAGATATGAATGGTGTGGTGGTGATCAAGGATACTGTCTGGTTACAAAATGTTAAAAAATCTATGATAATATTTTTTTATTTAATTTATTTTTTTACTTTTTTTTATTTTTTTAGCCTTTTAGCTTTTTTTCTTGTTCAAATAGTTTTTTGGTATGGAAGAGTTAGAGAGGTAACATACAAATAATGCAACCAATGTGAGCCATAAAGGAACACCTAACAGTACTTGGTGCAGTGTACATCTGATGTGCGAACAGAGCAGATCACAAAAACAACCCTGTAATGGGAGAAGTAAACAGGTTGGAGCTAGGAGATGCATTGCTCATGCCCCTAAACATGCGCCCAGAGGGCCTATTGATCACTAAAGCATTAGTATTCTGGGGTTTACAAAGACAGAATAGCGAAACATACCAAGGTACCTCTTAGAAGTAAAGTGGGCAAGTCCTACACTCAGTAGTCACATGTCTCTTAACAACCTAACCAAAATAGTAATAGGGCAGAAAGAAAGAACAGAAAAGGCAGAGTAGAATAGTGAGAGAGCATTAGAAAGAGAGGAAGGTTGAAGGCAGAGGGAGGAAGTTTTTTTTTTTTTAACATTGTTTTCTTATTTTACAGTTTTGTTTTTTACATACTTTCACCAGAGTAGTTCAGTGTCACCATAGTGGGGGGATTTTGGATTTTAATATTTTTTTTTTTTACACTTTGATTGCTGCTACAGTGATGATCAATATAACAGCAATGTTTTATTCTTCTTGAATAGGTTACATTCATAACAGCTATGATTACTGTTGTGTGCTGTGATTGGGCCACAGCTATCACAAGATACAGGTACCCTGTGATAGCTGTGGGCCAATCTTAGCATCACAATACTAAGCACAGCTATTATGAATAAAATCAATTCATAGCAGTGGTGTATACATTGTGATCACTTGGTACCAGGCTGCTCAAATAGCTTGACGTCCTATGTAAGGTAATAAATATTCTTATAAAATTATTTGTAGGTATGCTGTGTGAATGAGGACACAAACATACAGTAAGGGTTTCTCTGAATGCAAAAGTGTAAATACGCATTATAATCTGATTGTACAAGCTCTGCAGAACCTCATTTAGTTTTACCAAACCTATGCAGGATTTGCAGTGATTGGTCCTTTCCCCTCAGATTCCTATTTTGTCTACATTGCTACCATAGGTTAGTTTCTCTTTAACACAGCAGAGAGAATGCTGTAATTAAAGTAGAGGCTGTCATATGACTTTGAAAGGTCTCGTGACATGGTTCTTCTCCCATTCTCCCCCTCCCTAGAACTGCGCTGTCAGCAGAGCTGTAAGCAAATTTGTAAGACAATTTTTTTTAAAGCAGATGAATATCAATGATAAGGCTGTACAACTGCTTTTTGAATAGATGCATATGTGAGGGCCTACCTAGACAATTAATTTAACCTGTACCAAGTTGTACCCGATTTGCCAAGACACTACATACTAATTAATGAGATTGTTGCAGAGAATGTAGTTTGCATGGTCAACTTTAGATCTCTTCAGTGATGAGTCTTTCACATGTTCCCACCACTAACGTGACAAGAACAAGCATGCCTCACTCCTCTTACTATACCTTTCATCACTATTATAACTTGGAGAATGTAGCAAGAGGATTGAGACCCTACGCTCATCAGAGCAATACCAAGAACTCCAAGAGGAAACCCAAATCCCTGGAGTGAGTTATAAAAAACAAGGCAAGAATCAGCTTAACACTATCCAGCCCAAATGAAATATCAGTGTTTGGCGGACTCTGTAATTTTTTGGCCGTGATCTAAAAAAATGTTTGTTAATAATCTAGGATAATGTGAAGGCATGCAAGTGATGATATTTATACAAGATTGTCTTTGTGCCCAAATATGTTTAGTATATAATGCTTTTGAACTGTGCCCTTTGTAACATCTATATGTATCAGAAATGATAAAACTTGCTATTTCATGTGTTGTTTGAACAAAGATACATTTATTACATGAGAACGTGTGCTAGCTCTTTTGTGACTTATTAAAACATAACAAAAAGTAAAAAATAAAGGGAACCTCTCACAGGAAACGCATTAACAAATTTACAGGGAAAAGCAGGATGTTAAAAAGGTAAAAATAATCTTGAATACCGTATGTTATTAAACTGGTTCTAAAGGCAGAATTTTTATTTATTTTTTACCTTAATACATTCTAAAATTATACAAAATAAGTGCAGCGCTATACCAAAAATCTAATGTGCATATACAAAAATGTGTAATGTGCATATACAGAAATTATTTATATAAAAAGGTGCAATATGCTGTAAAATTTCATAATACTATGCAAAAAAATGATTTTATGCCTTAAAAAATTGCAATAAAGTGCAATGTACTCCGTATTGCACACAGTGTCCTTATAAATTCCAATCAATCAAGCAAAAGAAAACAATCGTGCAAAAAACAAAACAAACAAACAAACAAACAAGCAGTCCATTTGGTAATCTGTGATATCACTAGATGAATGAAGGTAATATCTTCACATTGATCCACCTCTGTGTATATATATTGATCCACCTCTGTGCATATATATGTATATACATATATACTGTATATATCCTCCTGTCACTGTCACCAGTTGTGCCCTTACCTTATAGGCTTAATAGCTACACCTATGGATTACAATCAATTCTCTGATTGACCTCTTTAGATTTTCCTCCTCCTTTGGCTTATCCACTTATTCAGGCATCTCACATCACAGGGTATACCCCATCCTTATTAATTTACCATTGGTCTCCACTCACATCGCCCACATGCAAGGTAACAAAGCTTACAATAGTGCTTTACCGTTTTAAAAGATTTATTTATATAAAACATAAGACAGGTTTTACTCACATTTCTTCAGATTAAAATAAGCCTTGATATGTGTATCCACAAGTGCTAGGACAAAGGTTTCACCTGATATCTGGCTCTACAGCCCCGGTTATCAGCACTCCCCGTCCTTTACACTGACTCTTTTTTCCTTTGTTGCTTCCTGGTTCCTCACATGTCAGCCTCTCAAGCCCCTCCTACTAGTTTTGTCACTCCTCTGGGAGATATGATTGGCTGACGAGTTGCCCTCTGTTTATATACAAACTATTGCCACCCATTTTGAATTGCGGCCATTTTCCCTTAGTTTTGTTATATGTAATAATCTGTATTTGATGGCTAATCACCTCCCTTAGTGTGCACTCTTGTGAATCACAATCTATTTAGAAACAGCACAAATATAATTAACCCAAATAAGATTAAAAGATTTAAAAAAAACTAAAAACTCCCCAGCAGCAGGTCTATCAACTAAACATATACACTAAGCTGTAAACTGCTGTTTGCATACAGGTGATATTTTTACAGACAATCGCCATTGCCACTGTACTTTCCCTGACTTTTCTCTAAATTCGATAAAATTTATATTTGAAAAAAAAAAGATTAAAAACCCCCAAAAAACTCCCCAGCAGCAGGTCCATAAACTAAATATATACACTAAGCTGTAAACTGCTGTTTGCATTCAGGTGATATTTTTACAGACGTCTCCGCCATTTTGTTGTAGCCTGCCTGGTTCTAAAACAATGGCCATTTTTCCTTGGTCTCATCCTATGTGTTTATCTATAAACGGCAGCTAACCACCTCATTCAGTCTGTGCTCTTGTTAGCCATAATCCTACAAACACTGGTCAGAATAGATTTAGAATGAAATAAACCCCTAATGCTACCCGGCAGCAGGTCCAACATCTGAATCTATATAATGGGACTTTTTAAACCCAGCGTTAATATCTCCCCATTGCACATATATTTACACGTTTTTTAATATTCCCGTTATATATGCCATCCCCAAGATTCACGAAAATAATACCAATCCCCCAAATCATAAATGGAATCGAGTCCCTGTCATCCAGATTGGGACAATACATTGATTGTTATCTGCAGCCCTTAGTGCAAAATACAAAAGCTTATCTTAAGGATACAAAACATATATTACAGATCATTAATGATACCAGGGTTACGGAACGTACCATTATGGCCACTGCGGATGTGGCATCCCTTTACACTAACATCGGTCATAAAGGTGCCATTAATGCAGCAAGATGGGATTTAATTAAGAATAGGGATTTTTTTATAGTGGATTGCCTTGATTTTTGTTTAGGGCACAACTATTTTTGGCACCAGAATCAATATTATTTACAAATTAAGGGGGTTGCTATGGGGGGCTAGATTTGCCCTAAGCATAGTGAACCTATACATGGCCAAATGGGAAGAAGAGGAAATATTACATAATCCACCGTTTCAGTTAACACTATACAATAGATTCAAAGATGATCTAATACTTTTCTAGGATGGGAATGTGGAAGACCTAAATGCATTCATAGGGGGTATGAACAGTAATAAGAAAAACATCACACCCTCATGAAAATATTCACTTTTTAGATCTAATAATTGCTAATGAAGACAACAAAGTAATAACAAAAACCTATTTTAAAACGACGGACAGAAACTTCTATATACCTCAGAAAAGCTGCCACCACAGACCCTGGCTGGTGAATGTACCGAGAGGTCAATTCCTCAGGATTAAGAGGAATTGCTCTAAGGAAAACAGTTATGAGGAACAATCTATAGAGATAGCTAGTAAATTCATTCGTAAAGGGTATGATCAAGCTGTCATTGAAAAAAATAGACATGAAGTTGGACAAGTGGAAATAAAACTATTATTAAGAAACAAATCAACACAAGAGATTAGGGCAAGACCTCTTGCTATAATTATGAATTACAACCAATATTATAAACAAGTGGAAAGAATTATTGAAAAATATTGGGATATATTGAAACATGATGCCATTCTTAAAGATCTCATCACAGAAAGGCCCAGGTTCGTATATATAAAAAAAACACTAA
The DNA here is from genome assembly GCA_029206835.1 of Rana muscosa. NCBI lineage: Eukaryota > Metazoa > Chordata > Amphibia > Anura > Ranidae > Rana > Rana muscosa. The sequence continues at coordinate 927,012,878 of CM055116.1, read as the reverse complement.
TCTAAGAGATTGACTGGTAAAAAATGTAGTGGAACCTCCAATAGCTAATAAATTAACCTTGTTCGATGGAAAGGATGTGGTAGATGTGGTAGATGTGGTAGATGCTATAGCTGCAAAGCAGCCACCAGTAATATTAAAAAACGTGTAGAAATTATCAACAAACAGAATGGTAAACAGTATATACTTAGGGATTTCATAACATGCAACACGGAGGGGGTTCTATATTCCCTGGAATGCCCATGTGGCATGATTTATGGCAGGACAAAGAGGGCTATGCATGTAAGAATCAAGGGACGCGTATACCAAATAACAAAAGGAAAAAAGGAACACTACCTATTTCAACATTTTAGAACACAACATAATAGGCAGGTATCAGGAATGAAATTTTGGGGATTGGAAAAGTGCAGGGGTAGTACAGTTATTTGTACACTCAGCCAGAGAGAATCGTGGTGGGTGTATGAATTAGGTTCTTTGGTGCCCAGAGGTTTAAATAGGGAATTTGATTGAAATTGTTTTCTGTCCAATAATTATTATTTATTTTTTTAGAATTGATATTGGTATTTTAAATAAAATTTGTATATTAATATTCATAATAGTTTATATTCACATTTTATCCTGTTGGCAATATATGTGCAATGGAGAGATAAAAACACCGGGTTTAAAAAGTCCCATTATATAGATTCAGGTGTTGGACCGACTGCTGGGTAGCATTAGGGGTTTATTTAATTCTAAATCTATTCTCACCAGTGTTTGTAGTATTTTGGCTAACCAGAGCGCAGACTGAATGAGGTAGTTAGCTGCCGTATATAGATAACCACATAAGTGTGAGATCAAGGGAAAATGGCCGTGGTTTTAGAACCAGGCAGGCTACAACAAAATGGCGGAGACCGTCTTTAAAAATATCACCTGTATGCAAACAGCAGTTTACAGCTTAGTGTATATATTTAGTTTATGGACCTGCTGCTGGGGAGTTTTTTTGGCGTTTTTAATCGTTTTTTTTTTCAAATATAAATTGTATTGATTTTAGAGAAAAGTCAGGGAAAGTACAGTACAACGACAACCATAACAGAAAATGTACATGGGTGATTACAGCGATCAGAGCCGGCTATCCATCCAGAGTGTGAAACACAGAACAGTAGTATCAACAAAGTTTATGGTAACAGTTACAATGACAGTGTTAGACACTCGACCTGATCCATTAAAATAGCAGAAGAATCATAGAAAGAGAAAAGAAAGCACCGAAGTACCGAAAAAGATATTAGGAGGGGGAGAGAGAAATGGGGGGGGATTGACCCAGGAGTGATGCATGCATCATTACTTGCAAGGTTAATTAGGCCCACGTCAAGTAGCTGTTCAGGAGTTGAGTAAGAATACGCCTTCATCGGATAGAATAAACATATTCCAGAGCCGCCAAACCCTATGCCGTATACACATGGTCGGAATTTCCGGCAACAAATGTTCGATCAGAGCTTTTTGACAGAAATTCTGACCGTGTGTAGGCCCCATCGGATATTTTCTGTCGGAATTTCTGACAACAAAAATTTGAGAGCTGGTTCTCAAATTTTCCGACAACAAAATCCATGTGTAGACAAGGGATGAGCTTCGAGTTCGAGTCAAACTCATGTTCGACTCGAACATTGCCTGTTCGCCCGTTCGCCGAACAGCGAACAATTTGGGGTGTTCGCGGTAAAATTCGAAAAGCCGCAAAACACCCTGTAAAAGTCTATGGGAGAAATCTAAAGTGCTAATTTTAGAGGCTTATATGCAAGTTATTGTCATAAAAAGTGTTTGGGGACCCGGGTCCTGCCCCAGGGGACATGTATCAAAAAAAGTTTTAAAAACAGTCGTTTTTTCGGGAGCAGTGATTTTAATAATGCTTAAAGTGAAACAATAAAACTGAAATAAGAATAAGAAAACTGAAAAATCCCATTGGAAGAAGTCCTATGCGACGAAACTAGTCTGGGAGAAGCTACACGGCGCTCTTTTATAGTGTATAGTGTTCGGTTTTTTCGACCACTCATCAAATCTACAGTCCGGTGTTTGGACGGAAGTTCATGGTGTTTTCGATTGGAGTGGGGAGATGGGCATATATGAAGGAGGGTGAGACACAAATGATTGATTGGTTCACCGAGACCGCAATACATCGCGGCTACCTGTCGTATGCCTGTCTAGCATTTTGAAGTGATTTTGCTGAAGTGCCTAATTTTGATTTGCTAGATGTGAGTGAAACTATTGAAGGTTACCTGTGCTGTGTTTAATAAAAGTTTTTACGTACTTCACTATTGGAGACTTTTTTGCTTTTTCATGTGGGAAAACTTGACTGACCTAGCAACATCGTTTGGATCTATCTTTTATACCCTGAGGGGTGTTTAAGCTGTGAAGCCGAGCATGAGAGTGCAAGGCAAATCCTAGTGGTGAGTGCAAGTCCTTAGGGAGTGGAGTCACTAATCACGCTGGTGTGGTGAAGGTTTATTCAAGAGAACACAGGAAGATTTTTATGCAAATTTTAGTTGAAGTCACTATTATTGGAACACTTATCTCACTGATGGACTTTCTTTAAATGTTTTTTTCACAACTGGTTTGAAAACAATATTTGAACGTTACGGACACTTATTAATTTATTGTATGTGCACATATATATTTTTAGAGTATATGTTTTGCAGTTTTTCACATATATGTATTTCTTCACGGGACATATATATATTTGCTATAGTATTTAGATTTGTGGTGTGATACACAGAAGCGCTACTATTTTTGTTTATTCAAAATACTTTTATTAATAAAACTGAAATATTCCTTTAAATTTCATACCTAAGGGGTGTGTATAGTATGCCTGTAAAGCAGCGCTTGTTTCCCGCACTTAGAACTGTCCCTGCACAAAATGTAATTTCTGAAGGGAAAAAAAGTAATTTAAAAGCACTCGTGGCTATAATGAATTGTCGGCTCCCGCCAATACAGAGAAAAGTAATTGATAAAAAAAAAAAATGCGTGGGGGTCCCCCCAAATTCAATTACCAGGCCCTTCAGGTCTGGTATGGATATTAAGGGGAACCCTGCGTCAAATTTAAAAAAAAATACGTGGGGTTCCCCCCAAATATCCATACCAGTCCCTTCAGGTCTGGTATGGATTTTAAGGGGAACTCAACGCCAAATTAAAAAAAAATTGCGTGGAGTTCCCCCCAAAAATCCATACCAGACCCTTTATCCGAGCACGCAACTTGGCAGGCCGCAGGAAAAGAGGGGGGGATGAGAGAGCGCCCCACTCCTGAACTGTACCAGGCCACATGCCCTCATCATGGGGAGGATGCTTTGGGGGTCTTTGACCCCTCAAAGCACCATGTCCCCATGTTGATGGAGACAAGGGCCTCATCCCCACAACCCTTGCCCAGTGGTTGTGGGGATCTGTGGGTGGGGGGCTTATCGGAATCTGGAAAACCCCTTTAACAAAGACCCCCAGATCCCGGCCCCCCTATATGAATTAATTGGTACATATATCCTGGGAGATATTGTGGATAAATATAACATTTGCACCTGTTAGACTTCACTCTCCCAAAAAAAGTCCAATCTTTCTTTCTATCCACCCAATAAAATAATATAACCTCTACATAAACTGTGTTTGTATTGTTGCTTTAGATCAGTGTTTCTCAACCTTTTTTCATTCAGGGCACAATTTAAAATTATGGACAATCTCAAGCACCCTTTAATATTATGGACAGGCACCCTTTAAAATGATGGACAGTCACAAGGCACCCCCTTCTAAAATGTAAAAACCTATTCTAATAGTCATTAACACATGCAGGACACCCAACATTAGAGGTGATTTATTCTTACAAAGCAAATACACTTTTGTGCACTAGTACCGACTAGTATTCCAGTGTTTTTCCTCTCCCTCAGTTTCTCTCATCACTCAGCTAATGTGACCCCAGTGTTGGCGGAGAGGAGCAGGGGTGGGTCAATCAAGGATGCTGTGTAGGTGATCAGCACCCTTCTTATCAACACTGATGACATTATTGGTTGTTGGGACGCCGGTGGCTGGAAGGTTGAAATGGAGCACAATAAAAACCTGTGGATTTGTGTAACTAAAAGGCAGGCTCGATCAACTAGCTGGCTTGTATAAATTTTTGGGCAATTTTTAGGCATTTTGCCAAGGCACCCCTGAAGAAACCTCATGGCACCCTGGTTAACCACTTCAGCCCCGGAAGATTTTACTCTCTTCCTGACCAGAGCACTTTTTACAATTTGGCACTGCGTCACTTTAACTGACAATTGCGCGGTCATGCAATGCTGTACCCAAACAAAATTTGCATCCTTTTTTTCCACAAATAGAGCTTTCTTTTGGTGGTATTTGATCACCTCTGCGGTTTTAACTTTTTGCGCTATAAACAAAAAAACTGCGAAAATTTTTAAAAAAACTATATTTTTTACTTTTTGCTATAATAAATATCCCCAATTTTAAAAAAACAAAAACAAATTTCTTCATCAGTTTAGGCCAATATGTATTTTTCTACATATTTTTGGTAAAAAAAATCGCAATAAGCATATATTGATTGGTTGGCGCAGAAGTTATATCATCTGCAAACTATGGAAAAGATTTATGGCATTTTTATTATTTATATATCTTTTATTAGTAATGGCGGCAATCTGCGATAGCACTTAGTAGGAACAAATGATAGATCTCCTCTCCCCTGACAGAACATTTACGCACACAAATCCCTGTGCTGGCTCTCGTGCACGCAATCGCGCGTGGCCCGGCGGCATTTGTGCCCGCCAGCCACATGCATCAGGTCCCCCGCCGTGCAGCGGGTGTGCCCTCTGGCGTCTCTTAAAGGGTGTGACATACCCTATGGGGTTTTGCACAGTCGTGCCATTCTGCCGTTCTACAGTATATCTGCGTGAGGCGGTCTGCAAGCGGTTAAAAAAGGCTGTTTTAGATACACCCTTTGTTTCACCAAGATATAATAAAGGCTAAAAAATGCAGCGTTAACCACTTAACGACCGCCCACTGTAAATATACGTCGGCAGAATGGCACCGACAGGCAGAACACGTACATATACGTGATTGCCTTTGTATAGTTGGGGGGTCCGATCGGACCCCCCTTCTTTACAGTGGGTGGTCGTTTTACCTTTGGGAGCGATCCGGCATGAGGGGACGGCCGTTCGATTCCGGCCACCCCCTCTCGATCGCTCCCGGCGAATGAGAGAGCTTCCCCTGCCTGCCATATACCGAGCGCCGTACAGGAGAAGATGCCAGGTTAGTGCACACAACACTACACTGACACCAGGACACATAGGCACATAAATCGCCCCCCCAGACACCCCCAGATCACCCCCCAGATCACCCCCCAGCCCCCAGTCACAGTGTCACTGATTGCAGTGACCATTTATTTAGTGATCACTGCAATCAGTGACATTTGTGACTGTAAAAGTGTCACTACATTTAGTTTTAGGTCCAGTGTAGCCCCCTAACCCCCCCTAATAAAGGTTTAACCCCCTGATCACCCCCCAGATAACCCTTTCACCCCCTATCACCACTGTCACTAAGCGATAATTTTTCTGATCGATGTCTTAGCGTCGGCGATGCTGATCGGTAGCCAGTAATTTTTTTTAGGTTCGCCGCAGGTTTTTATAGCGTCGGGTACCCCCATATATTACCTAATAAAGGTTTAACCCCCTTGATCACCCCCCAGGTAACCCTTTCACCCCCTAGCACCGCCGTCGCTATGCGATCATTTTTCTGATCGATGTCTTAGCGTCGGTGATGCTGATCGGTAGCCAGTAATTTTTTTTAGGTTCGCCGCAGGTTTTTATAGCGTCGGGTACCCCCATATATTACCTAATAAAGGTTTAACCCCCTTGATCACCCCCCAGGTAACCCTTTCACCCCATATCACCACTGTCACTAAGCGATAATTTTACTGATCGATGTCTTAGCGTCGGCGATGCTGATCGGTAGCCAGTAATTATTTTTAGGTTCGCCGCAGGTTTTTATAGCGTCGGGTACCCCCATATATTACCTAATAAAGGTTTAACCCCCTTGATCACCCCCCAGGTAACCCTTTCACCCCCTAGCACCGCCGTCGCTATGCGATCATTTTTCTGATCGATGTCTTAGCGTCGGTGATGCTGATCGGTAGCCAGTAATTTTTTTTAGGTTCGCCGCAGGTTTTTATAGCGTCAGGTACCCCCATATATTATCTAATAAAGGTTTAACCCCCTGATCGCCCCCCAGGTAACCCTTTCACCCCCTATCACCACTGTCGCTAAGCGATCGTTTTTATGATCGTTGTCTTAGTGTCGGTGATGCCGATAGGTAGCCAGTAATTTTTTTTTAGGTTCGGGTGACGCTGGTTAGATAGTTTGCTTTTTATAGTGTCAGGGCACCCGCCGTATATAACCCAATAAAGGTTTAACCCCCTGATCGCCCGGCGGGTGATATCAATTAGGTTTTAGCGTCAGAGAGGGTCTGCGTCACACCCCAGGCAGCGTCAGGTTAGTGCCAGTAGCGCTAACACCCACGCGTGAAGCATACACCCCCCTTAGTGGTATATTATCTGATCAGCTCAATATCTGATCTGATCAGATCTATACTAGCGTCCCCAGCAGTTTAGGGTTCCCAAAAACGCAGTGTTAGCGGGATCAGCCCAGATACCTGCTAGCACCTGCGTTTTGCCCCCCCGTCCAGCCCAGGCCACCCAAATGCAGTATCGATCGATCACTGTCACTTGCAAAACACAACACACATAACTGCAGCGTTCGCAGAGACAGGCCTGATCCCTGCGACTCCAGTGCTGTAGGAGGTGATTTCACCACCACAGTTAAAAAAAAAAGCATATATGCCGAAGCATTGGGGCAGCAGGAGCGGAGGAGCGATTTTGCTCCTAATGCCGCGTACATACGGTCAAAATTCCGACGGAGGCTTGCCCGTGGAAAAGTCCGACCATGTGTACGCGGTATAACTTTTGCGAGAAGATGCCCCCATGCTTTGGCATATATAAATGGTGCATGTATGCCCATCATTAGAAGTGGGTGGATGAAGGGCGGTATTCTAATGGTGGGCATACCCACCGAGCAATCTTTTTTTTTGTTCAGCTAACAGGCTGCATGAAAAAAAAGATTACAATACATGTCCAACAAGGACCAGCAACGTACTGGTATGTTGCTGGACTTTGAATGTTTATACCAGAATGATGCCTGCGGGTTTAGGTATCATCTTGGTATCATTCTTTTCAGCCAGCGGCCGGCTTTCATGTAAAATCAATCCTAGTGGCTAATTAGCCTCTGGACTGCTTTTACAAGCAGTGGGGAGGGAATGTCCCCCCCGGATATAAAAAGCACCATTGGGAAATTGGGAAAGCATTTTATCACACCGATCTTGGTGTGGTCAGATGCTTTGAGGGCAGAGGAAACATCTAGGGTCCAATAGACCCCAGTTTTTTCAAAAAAGAGTACCTGTCATTACCTATTGCTATCATAGGGGATATTTACATTCCCTGAGATAACAATAAAAGTGATAAAAAAAAAATATTGAAGCAACAGTTTAAAAATAAAATAAAAAAGCAAAATTAATAATGAAAAAAAAAAAAAGCACCCCTGTCCTGCCCTGCTCTTGCCCAATGGCGAACGCAAGCGTCGGTCTGGCGTCATATGTAAACAGCAATTGCACCATGCATGTGAGGTATCACCGCGAAGGTCAGATCGAGGGCAGTCATTTTCGCAGTGGACCTCCTCTGTAAATCTAACGGGGTAACCTGTAAATGCTTTTAAAGGCTTTTAAAAATGTATGTAGTTTGTCGCCAATGCGCGTTTGTGCGAAATTTTAAAGCATGTCGTGTTTGGTATCTATGTACTCGGCCTAAGATCATCTTTTTTATTTCATCAAACATTTGGGCAATATAGTGTGTTTTAGTGCATTAAAATTAAAAAAAGTGTATTTTTTCCCAAAAAAATGCGTTTGAAAAATCGCTGCGCAAATACTGTGTAGAAAAAAAAAATGCAACACCCACCATTTTATTCTGTAGGGCCTTTGCTTTAAAAATATATATAATGTTTGGGGGTTCAACATAATTTTTTTGCAAAAAAAAAATATGTTTTCATGTAAACAAAAAGTGTCAAAAAGGGCTTTGTCTTCAAGTGGTTAGAAGAGTGGATGTAAGCTTCCTAATGTTGTGTATAAAATGCCAGAACAGTTCAAAACCCCCCCAAATGACCCCATTTTGGAAAGTAGACACCCCAAGCTATATACTGAGAGGCATGTCGAGTCCATGGAATATTTTATATGTTGACACAAGTTGCGGAAAAAATAAAATTTTTTGCTTCTCCTGAGTACGGGGATACCACATGTGTGAGACTTTTTTGGAGCCTAGCCGTGTACGGGACCCCAAAAACCAATCACCGCCTTCAGGCTTTCTAAGGGTGTCAATTTTTGATTTCACTTCTCACTGCCTATCACAGTTTCGGAGGCCATGGAATGCCCAGATGGCACAAAACCCCCCCAAATGACCCCATTTTGGAAAGTAGACACCCCAAGCTATTTGCTGAGAGGTATTGTGAGTATTTTGCAGATCTCGCTTTTTGTCACAAAGTTTTAAAAATTTTAAAAAAAAAAGAAAAAAAAAATGTTCTTTCTTCATTTTCAAAAACAAATGAGGGCTGTAAAATACTCACCATGCCTCTCAGCAAACAGCTTGGGGTGTCTACTTTCCAAAATGGGGTCATTTGGGGGGGTTTTGTGCTATTTTGGCATTTTATGGCCTTCAAAACTGTGATAGGTAGTGAGGAGTGAAATCAAAAATTTGCGCCCTTAGAAATTCTGAAGGCGGTGCTTGGTTTCTGGGGTCCCGTACGTGGCTAGGCTCCTAAAAAGTCCCACACATGTGGTATCCCCGTACTCAGGAGAAGCAGCAGAATGTATTTTAGGGTGCAATTCCACATATAACCATGGCATGTTTGAGCAATATATCATTTAGTGACAACTTTTTGTAATTTTTTTTTTGTCATTATTCAATCACTTGGGACAAAAAAAAAATATTCAATGGGCTCAACATGCCTCTCAGCAATTTCCTTGGGGTGTCTACTTTCTAAAATGGGGTCATTTGGGGGGGGTTTTGTACTGCCCTGCCATTTTAGCACCTCAAGAAATGAGATAGGCAGTCATAAATTAATAGCTGTGTAAATTCCAGAAAATGTACCCTAGTTTGTAAACGCTATAACTTTTGCGCAAACCAATAAATATACGCTTATTGACATTTTTTTTTACTAAAGACATGTGGCTGAATACATTTTGGCCTAAATGTATGACTAAAATTGAGTTTATTCGATTTTTCTTATAACAAAAAGTAGAAAATATCATTTTTTTTCAAAATTTTCGGTCTTTTTCCATTTATATCGCAAAAAATAAAAATTGCAGAGGCAATCAAATACCATTAAAAGAAAGCTCTATTTGTGGGAAGAAAAGGACGCAAATTTCGTTTGGGTACAACATTGCATGTCCGCACAATTTACAGTTAAAGCAGCGCAGTGAAAAATTCTGAATTCACCTCTGGTCCTTTAGCTACCAAATGGTCCGGGGCTTAAGTGGTTAATGTGAATATACTTACCTTCTTTGTCCAATGGTCTTGCACCTCTTCTACTTCCCGCCGAGTGCCCAGTATGACAAGCCGCCCCCCTCTTCCTCTTCACTGGCTGTGATTGACAGCAGTGGGAGACAATGGCTCCCACTGCTGCCTCTGAGCCTATGAGGAGGAAGAGAGCTGAGAGAGCCAACGCTCTCGTTCACATCACTGGATCAAGATCATGCTCGGGTAAGTATAAAGGGGGTTGGGGGGCGGGAGATGAAATCATAGTTTTTTTACCTTAATGCATAAAATGCATAAAAATAAAAAATCCTTCAGCTTTTAGAACCACTCAACAGCAAATGTTGAAAAATTTTAAGATTTAAGAAAAGTCTAGCTTGGACACAGTGACAAAAATTCCTTTATTAAATAATCAAAAACAATAGAACAGCAGGCAGACTGGTGGACTGGCTGATGTGGAGACAAAGCAGCAGGGGTAGAACAGCAGGCAGACTGGTGCACTGGCAGGTGTGGATACAGTGGGTGCAGAACAGCAGGCAGCAAACAAGATGGCGAGCAGGCGAATGCAGGATCTCAGATGGTCAGATCAGACAGGCAGAAGTTGGTAGCGACCAAGCAGCAGAGGTACAGAATCGAATCCAGAGCAGAGTCAAGGCCAGGCCAGGGTCAGTATCAGGTGAGCAGAGAAGGCAAAAGGCAAAGTCAGGTCACAAGCCAGGTCACTAACAAAGTATCAGGAACAAGCAGTCAAATAGGCCAGGTACACGCAGGAATACACACGGGAAAAGGTCACAGGCGGTAGAGGCTGAAGACCACTCAGCAATCCTTTGCCCTCAAGTGCGGCTTTAAATAGGCAAGTTATCACCAAATACCCAAGCTTGCCCATGCTAATGTGTGTGTGTGCAAATGAGCAAATTAGAACACATTTAGTACTCACTCCAGAAGTTCTATCATGTGCATATCTTTGCGCACAACTGTGCACAGAATTCTCCTGACATCCTCATAACAGGCACAGGGAGGAAATGTTCCAATGGTCACAGTCTCCACAGTAACTGTCTAATAAGTGATTTGTCCTCACTTTGTAGAGATTTCTTTTTGCCTACTATTATGTCTATATAAAGAGAAAAAATAAAATAGTGTGAAGCATTCTAAATAAAAAGTATTACAATACCCAAAATATATACATACACTATATTGTCAAAAGTAATGTGACACCTGCCTTAACACGCCCATGAACTTTAATGGCATCCCAGTCTTAGTCCGTAGGGTTCAATATTGAGTTGGCCCACCCTTTGCAGCTATAACAGTTTCTGGGAAGGCTGTCCACAAGGTTTAGGGTTGTGTCTATGGGACTGTTTGACCATTCTTCCAAAAGCGCATTTGTGAGGTCAGGAAATGATGTTGTGACGAGAAGGCCTGGCTCGCAGTCTCCAGTCGAATTCATCCCAAAGGTGTTCTATTGCGGTGAGGTCAGGACTCTGTGCAGGCCAGTCAAGTTCCTCCACTCCAAACCCGCTCATCCTTTGTCTTTATGGACCTTGCATTTAGCTGCAAAGTGTGGGCCAAGTCAATTTTGAACCCTACGGACTAAGACTGGGATACCATTTAGTTTCATGTCTGTGTAAAGGCAGGTGTCCCAATAATTTTGACGATATAATGTATATCATGAATACACAGTAAATAATAGGATTTTTATAACAGCTTACCTGTAAAATCCTTTTCTTGGAGTACATCACGGGACACAGAGCGACATAGTCATTACTAATGGGTTATATAGATACCGTCAGGTGCTGGCACTGGCAACTTCCAAAACCGGAAGTACCCTCCCCTATATAAGCCCCTCCCATCCGGGAGCACCTCAGTTTTGTAGCAAAGCAATAAGTGTCCCTAAAGAGGGGCGGGAGCTCTGTGTCCCGTGATGTACTCCAAGAAAAGGATTTTACAGGTAAGCTGTTATAAAAATCCTATTTTCTTTCTCGTACATCACGGGACACAGAGCGACATAGTCATTACTAATGGGATGTCCTAAAGCAATGCCAAATGAGGGGGGGGATACACCATATATAAGCTGAGCGCTATCAGACATGAGGATCTTTTGCGGCCTGCAACACACTGCGCCCAAAGGCGACATCCTCCTGACTTCTAACGTCCACCTGGTAGGACCTAGTAAACGTGTGTACCGAAGACCATGTTGCGGCCTTACAGATTTGAGCCAGGGAGGCCTGGTGATGCACTGCCCATGAAGTTCCAACTGCTCTCGTGGAGTGCGCTCTAACTTTGAACGGAGGTGGTCTCCTTCTCAAGCCATAAGCTTGCATAATGACCTGTCGAATCCACTTGGCTAAAGTAGATTTTGACGCTGCCTGACCCTTTCTGGGGCCTTCCGGCAGAATAAACAAAGTATCCGTTCTGCGAATCTGAGCAGTGGCTTTTAGATAAGCTTTAACTGCTCTTACTACATCCAAAGAATGCAATAACTTTTCCTCTACCGAAGTAGGTTTGGGGAAAAAAGAAGGAAGAACCACATCTTGGTTCAAATGAAACCTCGATACCACCTTAGGAAGAAGGCTGGATGAGGACGTAACACTACTCTGTCCTTATGGATAACCAGATATGGCTCCTTACAGGACATAGCTGCTAATTCCGATACTCTTTTAGCCGAACAAATGGCTACTAGAAAAATCAATTTCCTGGTGAGAAGCACCAAGGAAATATGCTGTAATGGTTCAAATGGTTGTTTCTGTAGAACCGACAGAACCAAGTTTAGATCCCATGGACATATGGGAATATTAACCGGAGGACTAATACGCATCACTCCTTGTATAAAGGCTTTGACTAGTGAATGCGAAGCCAAGGGCCTTTGAAAAAATATTGACAAGGCCGAAATCTGACCCTTGATAGTACTCAAGGCAAGCTTCCTATCTACAGCCCACTGTAGGAAGTCCAGAATCCTACCTATTACGTACTTATGTGGATGCCATTTCTTGGCCTCACACCACGCGATGTACGCCTTCCAGATTCTATAGTAGATCTGCCTGGATACCGGCTTCCTGGCATTGATCATGGTAGATACCACAGCATTAGAGAGCCCTCTCTTTTTTAGAATGTGGGCTTCAATAGCCAGGCCGTCAAACCTAGGGCTGGTAAGGAAGGGTGGTATATCGGTCCTTGCGAAAGCCGGACGACGTGGGAGAGTCCAAGGACTCCCCACTGAAATTTTACAATCTCCGCGTACCACGCTCTTCGGGGCCACGCTGGAGCCACCGGAATCACTGGTTTCTTTTCTACCCTGATTCTGCGGAGTAATCGAGGTAACCATTGGCGGTGTGAATGCATATATCAGCTTGAACTGATCCCAAGGGAACACTAGGGCATCCGAGCCGCAAGCTAGGGGATCCCTTGTCCGAGAGACAAACCTGTCCCCCTTTGCGTTGAATCTGGATGCTAGAAGATCTACATCCGATGTTCCCCACCGCTGACATATTGTCCAGAAAACCTCGGGGTGAAGGGACCCTTCCTCTGGGCCTAATTGCTGGCGACTTAGAAAGTCCGCCTTCCAATTCTCCACTCCTGGAATGAATACCGCAGATATGGCTGGGACATATTTTTCTGCCCATTTCAGGATGTAATTTACTTCCCTCTGGGCTGCACGACTCCTGGTGCCCCCCTGATGATTGATATATGCCACTGCTGTGGCATTGTCTGATTGAATTCTGACAGGGGACCCTTGGAGTTTGGATGTCCATGCTACTAGGGCATACCGGGCTGCTCGTATCTCTAAGAGATTGATGGGCAGGGCCTTTTCTGCATCCGACCATCTGCCCTGGAGAGACTATTGCTCCAGTACTGCTCCCCAGCCTATAAGGCTGGCATCTGTAGTGACCACCTTCCAAGAAATCGGACTGAAGGATTTCCTTTTTTCCAGATTCTGGGGAACCAACCACCAACGGAGGCTCTTGCGAACGGAAGGGGACAAGGACATTGTAAGTCTAGGGCCTGAACTTTTTTGTTCCAGGCTGACAGTATGGCCCCTTGCAAATTCCTTGAATGGAATTGACCGTAGGGTACTGCTTCGAATGATGCCACCATTTTTCCCAGCAGCCTCATATACAGGCGTATGGACGGCTGTCTTTTTTGTACCCACTAAGTGGATCAAAATCTTTCAAAGACAACACCTTTCCTCGAGGCAAGAATATTTTTCTCTGGCCTGAATCCAACCTTAGCCCCAAGTATTCCAGACTTTTGACTGGTTTTTAGGGCTGACTTGTCTCGGTTGATAATCCAACCGTGAGATTCCAGATACTTGATCGTCTTGTGAACGACCACGTCTAGTTTTTTCACTGAGTGGTCTATCAGCAACAAGTCATCCAGATATGCCATTATCATTACACCTTGTGTTCTTAGATTGGCCAATAAAGGGCCAGAATTTTTGTAAACACTCGTGGTGCTGTGGCCAAACCGAAGGGTAAGGCTCTGAACTGAAAATGGCGCCCTTCTACTGCAAAGCGTAGAAATTTTTGGTGGACTGGAAAGATGGGAATGTGCAAATAAGCATCTTTGATGTCGATCGTGGCTAACCAATCCTCCCCTTGTAGGGCAGTGGCCACCGATCGGATCGACTCCATCGGAAAGTCCTGATATACAGGAATTTGTATAGCCCTTTTAGAATTAATATGGGCCTCCCGTCCGCGTTTGCTTCGGGACTGTAAAGAGGTTTGAGTAAAACCCGAACCCTCATTCTTCCAGGGGAACCTCCATAATTACTCCTTGGAGCAATAGTTGTTCTAGTGCCAACAGGAGGGACTCTCTCTTCCGGGGATCCCTTGGCACGTTTGACCTCAAAAATGGGAAGGAGGAGAGTCTTTTAACTCCAAACTGTATCCCAAACCTACTGCGGAGAGCACCTATCTGTCTTGATCGTGTCCCGCCAGGTCTCTTGCGAACAACTGGAGTCCTACCACCACCCGACTGAGTGGGGGCTTCAATGAATTTAACTTTGGGGGAGGTTTTGTACCTCCCCTGACCCAGGGTTTCTCATTACCCTGCTACTGTCCCTGTTTTTTACCCCCGGGATTTGACCGAGGAGGCCGCCGGAACTGTTACACAGCCGATGCCCCAGGGACTGGAGAAGCAGGCCTCTTAAAGAGGGACCTCTAACTCTGCTTTTAACCGGCAAGAGCGTATTTTTACCGCTGGAAATTTTCTGGATATATTTGTCCAGGTTTTCCCTGAATAAGCGTTCACCATGAAATGGGACGCTAACCAGCCATTCTTTACAGGGAGCTTCAGCAGACCAGTTTTTGAGCCATAGGAGCCTACGCATATGTACTATAGACAGCGTAAGGCGGGAGGCCTGATGGACTGAATCCTCTATGGCGTCAACCGCAAAGCCTAAGGCTCTAGGTAGATCAGCTAGGGCAAAGCCTGCTGATCTGTCAAGTCCCTCAAGACCTGTTTCAACTGATCCTTCACTGCTTAGCAGACCCCAATAGCTGCTACTGCTGGTTGTATCACCAAGCAGATTTTCATAAGGACTCCAATCTTTTATCTATTGGGTTCTTGAACATTTGGACATTATCCACTGGACATGTCAGTGATTTATACATACAAGAGATGGCTGCGTCCATTGTAGGGACCTTCCATTTTTTTTTTTTTTTTTTTTGATGAACTTATCCTCCATGGGATAGACCACCGGAAATCTCTTGGGGGAATAAATATTTTCTCAGGACGTTCCCAATCCTGGTAAATGAGCCCTTTCAGTAAAGGGTGAAGTGGAAAAGAACAAACAGTCTGGGGGCTTCTAGCGACCCCAACGAGGATACAGTAGTGGTTGATGGTTCCGCAAGGTGCATTTTTAAATGCTGATCGGACCATGTTAGTCAGAGACTGAACCCATAATCTTTCAGCTTAAGATGCTGAGAAAAGGTTCCCCCACTGTTGATTCCTCTATAACAGAATCAACCTCATCCTGATCCCCTTCAGGCAGGTCGATCCCTGTATGGGACTGTTGCTCTGCTAACAGGCACTCTGAAGGAGGAGACGGAGATCGGGCGTGCTTTCCCTGACAGGGAGGCAGCGATAAATGTTGACAATCTCTCTCTAATCCTCCCAGAGCTGAGGAAAAAACCTCCTCTGTTACATACACAGGAGCAGGTGAACTGAGGACAGCCACAGTACCAAGTACCCTGCGGGGTCTCTACGGTCACTTACCTCTGAACTTCAGGGGAGACTGGTGCAGCAGGAGTATGCCCAAGATCCTCCGAGCCCGATGAGACCCCCTTCGCTTCCTGGAAGATTCAGTTCCGGAGCTTCTGGACGGCATATTCCTAAGCCTAAAGCTGAGGTATTCCAGCCGTAATACACCACTTTTACTGAGAATAGTCTAGCACAATTGCTGCTATATCACAGTTGGTGTCTACTAATGTGCCTTTCTAGGGGATGCCTGTATCAACCGCTTGCTGTATGCCTTTAAATGTTGCCAGCTCTGTCTCTGTACTTCATAGCCAGCTCACTACAATATTGTGGTTTTTTTAAACTGCTGGGACGCCCGCACATGCGCAGAAGCGCTGCGGCGCGCACAGAGCGTCATCCCCCAGGCTCCGCCCCCTTTCCCGGCTCACCTCTATATATAGAGGCGCGTGCACGCGCGCGGGCACGTGCGCCTTCGGCGCTAATTTCAAATATGGTAACAAGGGACAGGAGCCAGGGCCCCTCTTTGCCGCAGGCCGGGGGATGGACGAGCACTGCAACATGGCAGAGGAAGCAGTTTCCTATAAGAGAACTCACCATCTGCCTGGACTTTGCTCTGCTGAGAAGAAGCTAGTCCACATGACAAGAAAACATTCCACAGCGGCCTCTAGTGGACAAACACAGGTACCGCAGTCTAATATATTAAATATATATAAAAAAAAAATTTTTTTATTTTTTTTTCTTGACCACCATTAAAAATTATTACATTTTTTTAGTAGTTACAGGCATGCACAGAATTTTGCGGGAATACCATTAGGTAACAGACAGAAAGACAAATTAGGCTTGGGGGTCCCCCAATAGAACCAAGTTCCTGGGGGCCCCCACTTACCTGTTCCCCGCCGCAGGACTTTGTTTGGTCCACAAAAGCCCAAACTTCACCTATCACGGCAGGCATTGTAATCAAACCTTCAGGGACCGGGTTCCCAAGGATTCCACTCCCCTGGACCTGTATAGCACCCTGCACAGAAAACATCTTGGTCGTGGGTATGACCAGAGCTCTGGATCCCAGGGTCCAGCTCTCCTAAGAGAAGCATTACAGGCAGAACCTTGCTCTTCTCTGCAAGGCCCGGGTACCGACCGTTTAGCTATGAAGCTTTTTTGGTCGGATCCGGAATAGCTTACTGAGGCCCAAAAGAACCTGTACGCAAGCTCAGTGAAAAACACATGTTTCTTCTTGGCCAACACCTTAGACACTGGCAAAAAACTGAGGTGCTCCCGGATGGGAGGGGCTTTTATAGGGGAGGGTACTTCCGGTTTTGGAAGTTGCCAGTGCCAGCACCTGACGGTATCTATATAACCCATTAGTAATGACTATGTCGCTCTGTGTCCCGTGATGTACGAGAAAGAAATATAAAAGTGCAAAAAAATACTGTAGCTTGAATATAAAGACTATTAAAAATAAAATCAAAAAGTCCCATACACAACCCAATTAAGATGCAAGATCATACAAATGCAAACATTTTAAAGTGCAACAGCACCATTATAAAGGTAGGTTTCCATTCTATAGCCAATCCTCATATACCACTATACTATATATAGTTATATATATAGTTCTGTGCAATGAAAATCCAAATCTTCTCAGTAATCCAGTGAGCACCAGACTTTTCCCCATACATGGACCATCAGTGCATCCACCAAAAAAGACCCCTATAGGTATCTTCTCACCTTAACTTGTGGCCTCCACGACAAAATGGAGATCAGAGATTGGTTCATAAACATGTGGTTAAGGCAGACTCTTGGTCCTTTAAACGTTTCCTCAACTCTTCCAACAGGTATAACCATGTGAAAGCATAAAGAAATAAACTGATAGTGTAGACGGCTAGACTATATTTATTATAGGTAAAAAACGCCACTCACAAGAAAGTAGATTATAACTGCAAGTAAAGATAGTAAGATCATCCACATTACAAGCTTCGGCAAAATGGCATTCTCGCACTGACCAGTGTGATGACGTCACCAACCAGCTGATGTGTTGCACCTATCCTGGCTTTCACAAAGGCTGAGGACTTGTCGGCGGCATCAAGATTAAATATGCAAAAAGTCCAGACACCCAGGCAACCGGTACTCAAGCGCCATCATAGCGAAGACCAAGCCCTGCCGCACATGTAAACACTAATAGAAAAAACGAATGACGAGGATCACAAAAAAATATATACAGACAATCTATGTAAATATAACAACTCAGTAATATATCTCCTGACAGTTGGACTGGCCGATGTGGAGAGACAGCAGGTGTAGAACAGCAGGCAGACTGGTGCAGACTGGTGGACTATATACAGTATATACAGTGTATATATATATATATATATATATATATATATATATATATATATAATATAAACAAAATAATCTAAAATAGCTACACAATGTTTTACACTTTGATATATTTACTGTGTATTCTTGATATACTGTATGTATATATTTTGGGTAGTGCAGTGTTCAGTGGTAGCAGCTCAATTTCAATTTCCCTTTTCTTATATTTGTACACCATGGCTTATTTATATATAATTGCGCAGGCATTTTTTTCACATATTTTCCTGTCTTTCATCACCTTTTATCCATTGTTGCTGGTATGGATGTTTTTGATTATGTTCATATACAACCTATCAAGGTAGAATAGGTCTTTGTTTCCAAAAGCTCTAATCAAGCTGGGGATATACACGGTCTATTTAGGAAATTAAAGCATGTTATAGAGAAACAAATCCACCTGTGGTGGGATATACTAACTTTTGAAAAGTATATTGATGACTCAATAGTTCACAGAGATCTCAGATGGAATGTACCCCTATGTGATAAAGATTCCTATGATGAGTGGTACAGTTTCTTTAATGATAAAGGATACAAAAGCGTCATTTCCTTTTGAAGCGTAAGCAAAATAAGTAAGCTTTTCCTTCCTGAAACACTACCCCAGAGAGGGTCCAGAATGTTAACCCTAATGTATCCGGATGTACAAAGTTTAATGCAAGAGGAATTGGTTCTAGGTTGGATGCCGCAAATATATCAAATGGAAAAAGAAAAGAATTGGATAATAATAAACAAGATGCCCTATATCCCAATCCTATCGGTATGAAGCGTTATGACAACACTGGACGCTATAGGAATAATCTTTGGAACCCCCTACAGAGGTGGATGGTTGAGAAGAGGAAATGGAGGTAGAAATGGAAGACCTGGAAGGGGAGGAGGATCTAACTATCAAGGAAGGGGTTAAGGATAGAAGAGATGATGGATGGAGATTGCTCTTGTAAAACAGATACTCTCTCTTAAGGAATCAAGAGGGTTATTATGGATAACACTATGAATAAAGATATTCACGTTCACTATCCCCTGCAATGCATTTTTTAGGGGCAACACTTCAGATAAGGAGGAGGGGAAGAATGGAGAAAAAATATGAGAACAAGAAGAAAAGAAGAGGTAAATGAGGAGGAAGGAAATTTCAAAAGAAGACACCACCAATAGGTGAAGATATCTGTAACCTGAGTGGAGTACAATTGAATGATAATGAAGTAAGGGTACTGGAAAAAGGACTCAAGTTTGCCCCTGAAAATAATTTAAATAAATATGTGGTAATACATAAGTACATTCAATCGTTGAATGCAAAAATTTTTTTTTTACAAATCCTGTAGCTATTAACCGCTTAAAGACCGCCGCCTGTACATATACGTCGGCAGAGCGGCACGGATAGGCATAACCACGTACCTGTACGTCCCCTTTAAGATGCCTCAGGTGGCACGCTCGTGACCCTGCCGCCTTCTCCGTGAGCCCGACCGTGGGTCCCGCTGACTCGATCGCCGCGGGGACACACGCGATCGTCTCACGGAGAGATACAGCGGAGAGATGCTTATGTAAACAAGCATCTCCCCGCTCTGCCTAGTGACAATGATACTGATCTCCGCTTCGTGTAGTCGGAGCGGAGATCAGTGTCATGTCAAACACAGCCCATCCCCTCTACAGTTAGAAACACTCACCAGGGCACACTAAACCCCTACATCGCCACCTACAGGTTAACCCCTTCATTGCCAGTGTCATTTTCACAGTAATCAGTCCATTTTTATAGCACTGATAGCTGTAAAAATGACAATGGTCCCAAAAATGTGTCAAAAGTGTCTTATGTGTCCGCCATAATGTCGCAGTCATGATAAAAATCGCTGATCACCGCCATAACTAGTAAAAAAAAATATTAATAAAAATGCCATAAAACAGTCCCCTATTTTGTAGAAGCTATAACTTTTGCGCAAACCAATCAATTGCTATTTTTTGGCCAAAAATATGTAGAAGAATACGTATCGGCCTAAACTGTGGAAAAAAAAAACATTTTATATATTTTTTGGGGATATTTATTATAGCAAAAAGTAAAAAATGTTGCATTTTTTTCAAAATTGTCGCTCTATTTTTGTTTATAGCACAAAAAATAAAAACCGCAGAGGTGGTCAAATACCTCCAAAAGAAAGCTCTATTAGTGGGAAAAAAAATACACAATATTCGTTTGGGTACAACATTACATGACCGCGCAATTACCAGTTAAAGCAGCGCAGTGCGAAATTGTAAAAAGACCTCTGGTCCTTAGGCTGACAAATGATCCGGGGCTAAAGTGGTAAATGAAAAAATCAATGATGGACATTATACTTCTTTGAAGAATAAATCAGTTTTTAAACCCCTAGTAAAAAATGGAAAATACGTGGAAGTATTTAAGAATCTGATTCTAGAAGATATATATAATTTGAAGAATAAGATACACTTGGATCTCCAATATATTAGAAGAGGCATTAATAGTTTGGAAAAAGGGAAGGATGTTATTATCCGTCCAGCTGATAAGGGCGATGGTATTGTGGTACTGAAGAAGGAGGATTATAATAAGGAAATGGAAAGAATCTTGAATGACAATAACACTTATAAAATATTGAAAAAAACCTGTAGCAGAATATAGAAAGGAATTGAAGAATTGGCTAGCAAAGGGAAGAAATAGAAGATTTTAAACAACAAGAAGCTGAATATCTATGTATGTCTGCCTGCAGAACACCAGTCATTTACTATATTCCCAAAATTCACAAAAAACAAGGATCATCGCCTGGAAGACCCATTGTTAATGGGATAGATGGTCTTTGCGCACGCCTTGCGGAGTATTTTGACTTTTATATCCAACCTTTAGTAGAGAAAACTGATGCCTTTTTAAAGGATTCAAAACACCTAATTCAAATTCTAACCAAATTAAGAATTGAGATTGGAAGTAAGTTAGTCACTGCCAATATTAATTCACTTTACACTATTATTAACCATGATGAAGCAGTGGAAATAGTGAAATGGGTGCTCTATCTTTTTTTCAAATCTGGGGAGAAAACATATGAAATTTATTATTGAATGTTTGAAGTTTGGTCTAACTCACAAATACTTCTGGTATAACTCCAAATATTACCAGCAGATGATTGGTATAGCGATGGGCGCAAAGTTTGCTCCCAGCATTGCCAATATTTTCATGACAAAATGGGAAGTTGAGAATAGATTTCACAATCGTCCATCTGAACTTAGATGTTACCAGCACTTTATTGATGATATCATGTTGATCCTGGAAGGAAATGTTAGTGGCCTGGAATATTTTAAATCTATTTTAAATGGTAACGAGAAGAACATAGTTTTGACATGGGTGGATTATAATTAACAGATAAAATTCCTGGATCTTTGGATTCAAAAAGTGAATGATCATTTTTGCACCAAAACCTTTTTTTAAGGCATGGGATAGAAATGGGGATATCCCAAGGGAAATTTGTCACCCTCATGCCTGGTTGTTAAATATACAGAGGGGTCAGTTTGTCTGGTTTAAAAGGTATTGTACTGAGGAGAAGGACCTCTGCAAGCAAGCGGTATATATTAATTGAGTTTTAATGAAGATCCTTCCTGATGCTCTAAAGTTTATTCACAGAAGAGTGCCTTCTTTACGTTATAAATTGCTTTTTTTATAGATCCTCCACATCCCTTCCAATTTACAGAAACAGATGAATTTATAGCGTGTAGAAAATGTTTGCCTTGTTAGACATTGAGAGTAAACTCAAGGAGGAAAAAATAATTTCTAGTTACAGCAAAAGAATAATATATATAAATAGAATTTCCATGTTGCCTACAATATGTTGGTAGAATGTCAAAAAATTTAGCCACTAGGATTAAGGAACATATGAATAACATCAAAAAAGGGTTATGATAAACACAGTGTACAGCAACATTTTAAAATTATGCATACTTGAAATCCTAGTTTATTGTCATTTTGGGGGATTGAAAATGTCCACAAGCATTGGAGAGGGAAAAAATTTACTAGGAAGCTTAGTCATGGGGAATCTTGGTGGATTTACACCACAAAGGTTCTTTCACCAGAAGGTCCAAACATAGAGATCGATCTGAACTGTTTTATTAGCAATTCTTGAGTCCATGTTTTCTGGCTTTTTCCCTTATATACAGTATCCCACAATAGTGAGTACACCCCTCACATTTTTGTGAATATTTTATTATATCTTTTCATGTGACAATATTAAAGAAATGACATTTTGCTACAATGTAAAGTAGTGTGTGTACAGCTTGTATAACAGTGTAAATTTGATGTCCCCTCAAAATAACTCAACACACTGTCTTAATGTCTAAACTGCTGGCAACAAAAGTGAGTACACTCCTAAGTGAAAATGTCCAAATTGGGCCCAATTAGCCATTTTCCCTCCCCAGTCTCATGTGACTTGTTAGTGTTACAAGGTCTCAGATGTGAATGGGGAACAGGTGTGTTAAATTTGGTGTTATCACCCTCACTCTCTCATACTGGTCATTGGAAGTTCAGCATGGCACCTCATGGCAAAGAACTCTCTGAAGATCTGAAAAAAAAAATGTTGCATAAAGAGGGCCTAGGCTATAAGAAGATTTCCAAGACCCTGAAACTGAGCTGCAGCACGGTAGCCAAGACCATACAGTGGTTTAACAGGACAGGTTTTCACTCAGAACAGGCCTCGCTATGGTCGACCAAAGAAGTTGAGTGCACATGCTCAGCGTCATATGCAGAGGTTGTCTTTGGGAAATAGACGTATGAGTGCTGACCATACGCCGCACACTGCATCAAATTGGTTTACATGGCTGGCGTCCCAGAAGGTAGCCTCTTCTAAAGATGATGCATAAGAAAGCCTGCAAACAGTTTGCTGAAGACAAGCAGACTAAGGAGGTAGATTAGTGGAACCATGTCCTGTGGTCTAATGAGACTAATATTAATGTAATTGGTTCAGATGGTGTCAAAAGTGTGTGGTGGCAACCAGGTGTGTCCTGCCTACAGTCAAACATGGTGTTGGGAGTGTCATGGTCTGAGGCTGCATGAGTGCTGCCGGCACTGGGGAGCTACAGTTCATTGAGGGAACCATGAATGGCAACATGTACTGTGACATACTGAAGCAGAGCATGATCCCCTCCCTTCTGAGACTGGGCCACAGGGCAGTATTCCAACATGATAATGACCCCAAACACACCTCCAAGATTACCACTGCCTTGTTAATGAAGCTGAGGGTAAAGGTGATGGACTGGCCAAGCATGTCTCCAGACCTAAACCGTATTGAGCATCTGTGGGGCATCCTCAAACGGAAGGTGCAGGTCACTTACATTTACCAGCTCCGAATGTCGTCATGGAGGAGTGGAAGAGGACACCAGTGGCAACCTGTGATGCTCTGGTGAACTCCATGCCCAAGAGGGTTAAGGCAGTGCTGGAAAATAATGGTGGCCACACAAAATATTGACACTTTGAGCCAAATTTGGACATTTTCACTTGGGGGTGTACTTACTTTTGTTGCCAGCGGTTTATACATTAATGGCTGTGTGTTAAGTTATTTTGAGGGGACAGCAAAATTACACTGTTATACAAGCTGTACACTCACTACTTTACATTGTAGCAAAGTGTCATTTCTTCAGTGTTGTCACATGAAAAGATATAATAAATTATTTACAAATATGTGAGGGGTATACTCTCTTTTGTGAGATACTGTATATATCACCTTCGCGGTTAGCTGAGATTCAACCTCGCCTTCAGGATAGGAATGTTTTGACCACCAGCCACATTAAGCCTAAGACACTTTTACACTTTTACAAGTGTCAGGCATTTTTTCTGCAAAAAACGCTGCTGGCTTCTAGGAGAGTAATAATAAATGTCCTGTGTGCATGAGGCCTTACTGTCTTATCATGCAGTTTTAATCTACTTTCTTGTGAGTGGCTTGTTTTACCTATAATAAATATAGTCTACCAGTCTACACTCTCAGTTTCTTTCTTTGTGCATGGTTATACCTGCTGGAGGAGTGGAGGAAACATTTAAAGGACCAGGAGTCTGCCTTAACAACATGTACAGTATATTATTATTATTATTTAGGTACTTATATAGTGCCGTCAATTTACTTTGTACATTCACATCAGTCCCTACCCTCAAGGAGCTTACAATCTAAGGTCCCTAACTCACAATTATATAATAGGGCCAATTTAGACAGAAGCTAATTAACCTACCAGCATGTCTTTGGAGGGTGGGAGGAAACCGGAGTACCCGGAGGAAACCCATGCAGGCACAGGGAGAACATGCAAGCTCCAGGCAGGTAGTGTTGTGGTCGGGATAACGCAATCTCGGACCTCCATTTTGTTGTGGAGGCCATGAGTTAAGGTGAGAAGATACCTACAGGGGTCTTTGTTAGTGGGTACACTGATGGTCCATGCATGGTGAAGAGTCTGATGCTCACTGGATAACCGAGAAGATTTGAGATTTTCATTGCACAGAACTATAGTGGTATATGGGACTTAACTCAGTAGTGTATTTAGGTTTTGTGCTGCCCTAGGCCTGTCTAAACTCGTGTACCCCCTAATTTAAATATGACCCACCCCTACCTGTCAAGGCCACACCCCTTTTTCAAGTGGGGACACTAGTACTTTTTACGCCTGGGGGGGAAATAGATTCCCTTAATTTGCATACATTTCCTCTCACTTCTTGTTTGGCAGGAAGTGAAGGGAAATCTCTGCAATGGGACAGGGATGATAAAAAATAAACTGACATAACTCTCCCTTACTCTATCCAAAATGAAAAAAAAAGTGTTGCCTATAGTTCTATTTTAAGCACAAATTTCTGATAATTTTATGGAGAGGACTAAGAAGATATAATCATGCCAATGGTGCAGCAGAAAACATATAGCACAGTGAGGAAGGTTTGTGTTCCAGGCTGATAGGACAGTCAAAATTAGAAGCAGCTTACGTTACACTAACAGTGTAGCACAAGCCAGTGGGGACTCTTTCCGTGCTGCCCCCATGCAAAGTGCTGCCCTAGAACTGGGCCTGGTTGGCCTAGGCCAGGATACAGCATTGACTTAGCTATAGAATGGACACTTACCTTTATATTGATGTTGTTGCACTTTAAAATGTTTGCATTTGTATGATCTCACATCTTAGTTGTATTGTGTATGGGATTTTTGATTTTCTTTTTACTAGTCTTTATATTTAAGCTACAGTATTGTTTTGCATTTTGATATTTACTGTGTATTTCTGTTATATGTACATATTTTGGGTATTATAATACTTTTTATTTAGAGCGCTTCACTCTATTTTCTTTTTTATACCATTAGTGTGGCGTATGCACTGTTCAGTGGTAGCAGCTCTATTTCCTTTTTCTTATATTTGTAGACCTTGGCTAATTTACAGTATATATAATAACAAAGGGATTTTTCACATTTATATTATCTACTGTATATATCGCAAACTGTTGAAGCTATATAAATCCTGTATAAAAATACAAAAAATATTAATGTCTACACTATTATCCTGTATAAAAATACTAAAAATATTAATGTCTATACTATTATGTCAGGACCACAAATGAAGAACCATGTGAAGAAAAATTCCCCTGCAGGAATGCATCTGTAGATGTCATAAATTACACTCTAATCCTACCCACTGCAACTCTGCACTGTGCAGGGATCTCCATGGCACACGAGAACAAAAGGAACAGATTGACAGACGTACTTCTCCGTATAGTATATTGTAACATGTAGATGAAGGTTGGTGGTACCAGAAGGACCCATAATCACATCTCCTAGGACAGATTGGAAAAAAAAACATTGTACACTTTTAAACATTTCAAAAATATTTATTATCACATCTTCATCATTATAAAAAACAGCTGGAGTGCTCAACTCAACGAATCTCCTAAAACAATACATTGTTCCTAAAAAAGGATGTGTGGAGAGGTTTCAACAAAATGTATTTGTCAGCAAAAATAATGATTTTGCCTTTAATCGTACCTAGCCCAAAATTTTGGTATGTAGACTGCTTAGGGGAAATTTTAAAAAATAAAATAAAAAATGTACGCTAATATGGTGATCAGTGGCACTCAACATAGCCCTTTGTTTGTAAAAAAAAGTCATTACAGTCATGGTAATCACATGATTTGGTTATTAACAAAGCTATGGGATTGCCATGTACGTGTTGATCACATCCTTTTGCTTATAAATGAAGAGTTAGGGTTACTGTTAGGATTGGGGTTCATCTGCTATTCAGTCATTTACATAGTACAATCTTAATTAACGTGGAGCCATTCTGTAGCAAGGATAGTTAAAAGGATCTCCCCAGACCCTCAGGAGCTATTAAAAATAAACAAAAAACACCTTGTGCAAATTACCAAAAAACAACCTTTATTTGGCCTTTTCTATTGACTCCAATGTCTTTTTTTTTTTAACAAAATAGCAATATGTCCTGATTTTTGCTAAATTGGCAACAAAGAACAACCTCCTAATTGCACTCTTTCCCCTACTCCTAAATTGCATGCAGGGGAGTGCTATCTATTGGTGCATTGTATACAAATCCCAAAAATCTTTGCATCCTAGAGTGTCAATCAAATTTAGCAGCTACAAATCACAGTTCAATAATGTGAGATGTTAGCAGTTTAGAAATATTTTTTTATCACTTTGTGAATATGCCAACTCTGTTATGGTGAGTTCACTTGCAATGATACAAAACTTTCCCAATTTTTTATGTCCTCATTCACACTGCTTTCGCATTCCAGCTCATGATTTTGTGTGGGCGATTATCATGCGATTCTGCATGTCATGCATAGGGAAGCCTATTCACTTAAATGGGCTTTCCCTAAGTTCATTTGTCCTGGCAAAGAAGCTTAGGGGCCAAATTTTGAGCCTGAGCCAAGTGCGATTTTACGAGCATACTTTGCCGCAATCCTTACTTGTTTTGTCGCACAGCAATCGTGACAAAATCACACCATGTTTGAGGTGCCATACAAGATGAATGACACTCAAATGAATATTGAATCTTTCGTGATTTGGAATCGTGGGCAGAACCGCAACAATTCTGCTTGCAATTCCTAATCACCCAAGTGCGAACAGGGCATTAGTGCATAGTGCTGTGTACCTTGTTTTTATACTTAATCTTTTTTTATTAATGTTTAATAATAAAAAAGGTAGGGAAATGCAAATACAAAGTATGAGGCAGAGAACATCAAGCATGGGTAAGGGGAGATGGTAGGGGAATGGGAACAGTACATATGCATTGCATACATTTGGTAGAAGTGGAATGAACAGTTTAAAACCACTTAAGCCCCGCCGCACGACTATATACGTCCTCTTTTTGAAGAGGGATATCTCGGTAACGGCAGTGGCTGCTGCCACAACCAAGGTATCTATCTCTTCAGGCGGCGGTCCTGTAAACAATAATGGTGGTCTCTGCAGTGGATTCACCGCGAGATCACTGTTTTCGGTGGCGGGAGAGGGCCCCGCTTTCCCGCGCCCTCTGCCGCTTACCGGAGCCGTCGGGATTGGTGGAGGCGATCGGGTCATTCTCGTGGCTGGGTATGGATACGATTGAGGGCAAGATGGCCCCCACCCATCTCCATACCATAGCAGGGCGGAAGAAACTTCAAAACGTCACTTCCGCCCATACGTCTTAAAGGGCCAATTTATTTTTGTCATTTTTTCAAATGACTATTTTTTTTTTCTTTATTGCATTTTAGTCTAAATATGAGATCTGAGGTCTTTTTGCCACTAGATCTCATATTTAAGAGGACCTGTCATTCTTTTTTCTATTACAAGGGATGTTTACATTCCTTGTAATAGGAATAAAAGTGACCCATTTTTTATTTATTTTTTAAACAGTGTAAAAATAAATACAATTTTGTAAAATAAATTAATTTATTTTTTTTTTAAAGTGCCCGTCCCGACGAGCTCACGTGCAGAAGCGAATGCATACGTGAGTAGTGCCCGCATATGAAAACGGTGTTCAAACCACACATGTGAGGTATCACCGCGATCGTTAGAGCGAATGCAATAATTCTAGCCCTAGACCTCCTCTGTAACTCAAAACATGCAACCTGTAGAATTTTTTTAACCGTCGCCTATGGAGATTTTTAAGAGTAAAAGTTTGACGCCATTCCACGAGCGGGCGCAATTTTGAAGCGTGACATGTTGGGTATCACTTTACTCGGCGTAACATTATCTTTCACAATATAAAAAAAATTGGGCTAACTTTACTGCTGTCTTCTTTTTTTAATTCAAAAAAGTGATTTTTTTTAAAAAAAAAGTGCGCTTGTAAGACCGCTGCGCAAACATGGTGTGACAAAAAGTATTGCAATGACCGCCATTTTATTCTCTAGGGTGTTAGAAAAAAAAGTATAATGTTTGGGGGTTCTAAGTAATTTTCTAGCAAGAAAACTTGTTTTTAACGTGTAAACACTGAGTCTGAAAAACAGGCAGATATTAGGGACACAAATGCTTCTATAATCATTAATACATAAATAAATGCATTTTTTAAATACAAGCACAGTACCGTATTTATACCTAAAAATATGCCTCAAAAATTGGGGGTCGTCTTATACGCCGGTATGCAGAGTCAGTTAGACTGCGGGCGTCCATTGTTCAAAAGCCACGCCTCCTCCTCGTACTGTTCCATGATAGGCGGAACACTCAGCTTCCCAGCAGAGCCTGTGTTCAGTGTTCCGCCTATCACGGATGTTCTCTCGTCCGAGGCCACAGTGAGGTGAGGCATGCAATGGCACAGTGAGTTTTGAAAAAAGCTGAATAAAGCCTGTTCCTGTCAGCGGTTGTTCCTGTCAGCGGTTGATCTGGCTACCCCTCAGCTTCTGGACAGACTAGTCGGAAGGGGGTCATCTTATACGGCGAGTATATCCCAAAACCAACATTTTAGCTGGAAAATTAGGGGGTCGTCTTATACGCCCAGTCGCCTTATACGTTGGCAAATACAGTAAGTATCTGAAATTGACCTGGAATCGGTCTTTTAAAGTCCCTGTACAGCAGAGCAACCTGAGACCAGGATGTCCTGGTCCCACCCCAGCCTATGACTAAATAGTGAATGATGTGGTATGCTGATGTGCTGATAAGAAGCATGCTAATAGGAAACCAGAGTGACAGTGAGATGAGCTCATCACTGTGCTGCTTTTCCTTTCATTGTCCAGTCACAGACTAGGGTGTGTCAAGGATAACCTTGGATTAGAGGAAGTGGGTTGTGCAGCAAGGGAAAATCTCTGGATTGAAGGTAAATATTGCAGCAAGAGCTGGTTTTCTTGTAATGGACTATTCATTTTTTATCTTTAGCTGGGGTGTTGCTTTAAAAAATTCTAAACATTATTCAATATAGCGGTTTGTTGTATAAAAAAACGATTACCGTATATACTTGTGTATAAGCCGACCCGAATATAAGCCGAGGCACCTAATTTTACCACAAAAAACTGGGAAAATGTATTGACTCGAGTATAAGCCTAGGGTGTCCATCTACATGCCTCACTGTGCCCATGACTAGACTGATGTTTAACATGGGAGTCTATGGAAGGGGTGACCGGGTTTGAAAAATCGGTGCTCCCCGGCCGTAGGTTCCCCAGACAACAAACTTTGCAAACTTGTAGAGGAAGAATGGGGCTACATGTGTGCCAAGTATGGAGTCCAGGGGACCTAAGGCGGGTCGGTAACGGGTCCCCAAAGTCCGGGAGATCAGGCGCAAAAAGGTAACTCGAGTATAAGCCAAGGGGGGCATTTTCAGCACGAAAAAATGTGCTGAAAAACTCGGCTTATACTCGAGTATATACAGTACTTTAGATTCTGTATGTGTCCTCCCAAATACGAACACTATGTTTGTTTGCGCAGCAGATTGCTGACAACAAGCACTAATGTCCTGTCCTGTGTATTCCAGTCTTGTTTTTCTGATGCTCTGTGTATTCCAGAGGTGTTCTTTCTTTCTGTAATATACAGTAATTCATGGTTTCTCCTGTAAATTGATGCTGTAGTTAGAAAGCTTTGCTTAGCGGCGATCAGTATGATGAGACTGAAGACAGAATCCAATATGCTGCAAAGTACAAGTTCTTACACAAAATCTTCCACTGACTGCAGTTTATCTGATTACCCCCTACAGTATCTTTAAAAGTGATATATTGCCAGTGTTTGACATAGTTACTAAGGCTAAGCAATGTAATATTTTTACAATGCAGCTTCCTGACACCTACAGGGAACTGGATGGTATGAACAGTCTAACTGAATTATACATAAAGTCATAGAAGACAATGATAAGGTAGGAAAACAAAAACCCTGTTTTGTTTTTAATAATCATAGCAAAACTAGTATATACAAAATGGAAAACCTTTTGAAATACAAACTTTTATGTTTTTGCCAACTTCACACCATGCTGACATTTCTGCAGTGCACAACTAGTTTAATAACCTTGGTGACTTTTTATATCTCTTGGGGAATCAAGCAGAGAGCTATGCCCACCAGAATTCACAAAGCCAAATGATGGTGTCACAGTGGATTCCCAGCAAAGTAGATTAAACAGATAAGTGTGGAGTGCAAATGCTAGAGAATGAACAAGCCCCTAGCGTTCATGCGGGGCTACATGGGACAGTACAGAGTGCTGCTGTGGTTCCTGCCATCTTCCGGGCTCCCCCCCCCCTGTTTATGGTAAATGGGTTGCTCCGGGTGATGGCAGGATTCGGAGCGGCATAGCAACGGCTCCTGATTGGCTGATTCGGGCGGGATTGAGCTGGGCAGTGGTTTTAAAAGCCGGCAGCTTTCCCGCTTTGTGTCACAGCCTGAGGGGACACCGCAGAAGCAGGTACCGTGCTGCTGAAGTTACCTGCCATTATGGAAGAACTGCTGCGTCGCCTCATTGCTAAAGCTGAGAGCCATGGAGGGGCGGAGTGGCTGTGGAGGTGTTTGGAGGATGAAGCTGTCCCTCCATTGGCGGTGTCTGCGGGGGTAGAGCAGGCTCAGTCTGAGCCGGAAGCTGCTCCCCCTGCTGTTCAAAAAAGAGTTCAGAAAGGTAACAGGGGAAAGAGGTTGAGAAGTGAAGATTCTCCCTCTTCTCCTGAAAAGGTGAATGTGAAGCAGGCAAGGTCACGTTCCTGTAACAGAGCCAGAAGTGGATCACCTCAGCCAGCAGGTGCGGGCTGTTCTAGTGAGGTGACAGTGTCTGGGCAGCCTGTCAGCGTGGACCGCAGCCATGGTGAGAGAAATGATTTAAATTTAACTGAATTAGGTAAAGTAGTTGGTTCTTTAGCCAATGTACTTGCTAAGATAAATGAATCCAATATTGGTACTGTATGGAATAGCGGTGGCTCTAGCGGTATGCATATGTCTGATAATACTGTTTTTTCACAGGGTAACCCCGCAATTCCAGTAAGTGTTAACCCTTTGAATACAAGGGTATCTATGATTGAGAAATTACCTGTGAATGACTTTAATACAGTTTTTTCTTTGCCTTCTTCTTCTTCACTGAACTCTTTACCTGTAAAATCTTTAGTGTCTGAAACATGCCTTAAAGAGGCCCTTCCTTGTGAACTGTCCCCCCTGGGTTTTCATTTGACTGTGGCTGTGAAGGAAAAAATTTGGCAATGGGATTTTATAGATATACTATCATTGCTTCCTTCCTCTAAAGAATTCTTATTGAAATCTGAGAAAAGATTAGATGATAGGTCTGAGGAAGATAGGAGAAGGGCAATTCCTAGGACTTTTCAGAATTGGCTTCAAGCCTTTTGTATTTTTTCCTCAGTAATTGGTGAGCATTTCCCTGACAAGTGCTCAGGATTATTCCAACATCTAGATATAGTGGCGGAGGCTTACCATCATTTTGGAGGCATCTCCTGGTTCAGCTATGATGAGAGCTTCAGGCAGAAGCTTTCAGTCCATCCTTCCCTCCGTTGAGGGGTCAAAGATGTAGGTTTGTGGCTAAATTTGATGCTGCCACAAAGGCAGCAATACACTCAGAGGCCTCAAACTACAAATAGTTCTCAGGCTAATTTTCGTAAAGGAGTATGTTTCGCATTTAATGACTCCCAATGTAGATTCTTATCGAATTGCAGGTATAAGCACAAATGCTCATTCTGCGCGGGTGCACACTCAGCATCTCGTTGTTTCAAAAAATCAGCTTCTGCAGTCCATTTAAGGGACACTAATGCAAAGGGCATGGATGCCAGTGAGACTGTCAGAAATGCAGTTTTGGCTAGATCAATACCCAGACCGCAAGATGGCGGTCCTTCTATATGAAGGGTTCAAATTTGGTTTTTTGGTCCCTTCCTTTTTAGGTCTAGGTTGCACCCCGGTTAGAAATCTTCGTTCAGTTCTGTTAAACTCAGATATAGTGAGGGAAAAAATTTTGAAGGAGCTGCATGAAGATAGAATAGCCGGTCCTTTTTCATCCCCCCCATTTTTGAATTTTCGTTTATCTCCGTTAGGCCTGGTCCCCAAAAAGAGACAGGCTCTTTTCATTTAATCCACCATTTATCCTTTCCTCATGGTAATTCCTTGAACGACGAAATATCAGATTTGGAGTCTTCTGTGTCTTATTCATCTTTTGATGAAGCTTTAGCTTTGTTAAAACAATTTGGCAAAGCATCTCTTATGGCAAAGGCAGACATAAAATCTGCATTTCGTCTTTTACTGGTCCATCCAACAGGTTTTAACTCTCTGGGCTTTTATTTTGAAGATCACTTTTATTTTGATAAGTGTTTGCCCATGGGGTTTTCCAAGTCATGTAGTTATTTTGAGGCTTTTTCAACATTTATACAGTGGGTTTTATCACAAAATTCCCCTCAAGGTGGAGTCATCCACTATTTGGACGATTTTTTGTTTATTGGCCCACCTGGAGTTCAAGTTTGTTCTGAAATGATGGTTTGTTTTTTCAACATCTGCAGATCATTCGGGATCCCTATAGCCCATGAAAAAACAATGGGTCCGGTGACAGTGATTGAATTCCTGGGCATAACAATTGATTCAGTTGCTATGGAATTCCGTCTTCCAATGTCAAAAATTTTGAGAATGAGAGTACTCATTGCTAATTTTTTGACTAGGAGAAAAGTGCTTTTGCGCGAGGTTCAGTCTTTACTGGGACTTTTCGCTTTTGCGTCTAGGGTGGCCAGAGTTTTTTCTCGCGGATTCGCTCTGGCCACTAAAGGGTTAAAAAATCCTCTTTCACATGTTTCTATTACACGTCCTTTTAAGGAGGATTTGAAGGTTTGGGACCAATTTCTGTTACATTTTAATGGTAGTATGGTTTGGCAGAGTGATTTTGTGGAAGACCTAGATATCCGCTTGTTTACTGATGCATCAGGTTCAGTTGGTTTTGGCGCTTTTTTGGACGGTCATTGGTGCGCTGATAAATGGCCGGAATCCTGGAGGTCGCCAGATATTATCCATAACCTAGTCTTGCTGGAATTATTCCCGGTGGTGGTGGCTATTACTATTTGGCATAAACATTTGGAGAATAGGCGGGTAATCCTTCACACGGATAATAAAGGTGTGTTTTTTGCTATTAATTGCCTTTCATCAAAATCCGAATTAGTTATAAAGTTACTTCGTTTTTTTGGTGTTGCAATGCATGATTTTTAATATCTGGCTAAAGGCAAAACATATTCCTGGTCTTACTAATGAGATTGCCGATTCTTTATCTCGTTCGCAGTTCCAGAGTAGGGATGAGCTTCGAGTTCGAGTCGAACTCATGTTCGACTCGAACATTGCCTGTTCGCCCGTTCGCCGAACAGCGAACAAATTGGGGTGTTCGCGGCAAATTCGAAAAATCTATGGGAGAAATCTAAAGTGTTAATTATAAAGGCTAATATGCAAGTTATTGTCCTAAAAAGTGTTTGGGGACCCGGGTCCTGCCCCAGGGGACATGTATCAATGCAAAAAGAAGTTTTAAAAACGGCCGTTTTTTCGGGAGCAGTGATTTTAATAATGCTTAAAATGAAAAAATAAAAGTGAAATATTCCTTTAAATTTCGTACCTGGGGGGTGTGTATGATATGCATGTAAAGTGGCGCATGTTTCCCGTGCTTAGAACTGTCCCTGCAAAAAGTGTCATTTTTGAAAGAAAAAAATGCATTTAAAACTGACTCGCGGCTATTAATGAATTGTCGGCTCCCGGCAATACATACAAAAGTCATTGATAAAAAAAAAAAAAAAAGCGTGGGGGTTCCCCAGAATTCAATTACCAGGCCCTTCAGGTCTGGAATGGATATTAAGGGGAACCCCGCCGCAAATAAAAAAAAAATTGACGTGGGGTTCCCCCAAATATCCATTCCAGGCCCTTCAGATCTGGCATGGATTTTAAGGGGAACTCCACCCCAAGTTTAAAAAAAAAATGGCGTGGAGTCCCCCTAAAAATCCATACCAGACCCCTTATCCGAGCACGCAACCTGGCCGGCCGCAGGGGAAAAGGGGGGGACGAGAGAGCGGCCCCCCCTCCCTCCTGAACCGTACCAAGCCACATGCCCTCAACATGGGGAGGATGTCCCCATGTTGATGGGGACAAGGGCCTCATCCCCACAACCCTTGCCCGGTGGTTGTGGGGGTCTGCGGGCGGGGGGCTTATCGGAATCTGGAAGACCCCTTTAACAAAGAGGACCCCCAGATCCCGGCCCCCCCCCTATGTGAATTGGTAAGGGGTACATTGTACCCCTACCATTTCACGAAGAAAGCGTAAAAAAATGTTTAAAAAAACACACAAACACCTTGAAAAAGTCCTTTATTTAAAAAAATAAATAAATAAACATTCCAGCGGTGAAATCCAGTGTCCCGCGGCGATCCCGATGTCCAGCGCTGTCCTTCATTGGTTGTGCCTGAGCGGACCTGATGGGGAACTCCCTCTCAGTATTTTAAATGTATAGACCCGCCCCTTCTAAAGTTCCCCATCAGGTCCGCTCAGCGGACGAGATGCGGAACATGAGAAGGGGCGGGTCTATACATGTATTACCAAAGTGAGAGCAGTTCCCCATCAGGTCCGCCTCCTCGGTATGTCAGACCCGCCTACGTCATTGGCCTGAGCGGGGAACTTCCTTCACTATTTAAATTTAAATTTACACAGTGAAGGAAGTTCCCCACTCAAGCCAATGACGTAGGCGGGTCCGACATACCGAGGGGGCGGACCTGATGGGGAACTGCTCTCACTTTGGTAATACATGTATAGACCCGCCCCTTCTCATGTTCCGCATCTCGTCCGCTGAGCGGACCTGATGGGGAACTTTAGAAGGGGCGGGTCTATACATTTAAAATACTGAGAGGGAGTTCCCCATCAGGTCCGCTCAGGCACAACCAATGAAGGACAGCGCTGGACATCGGGATCGCCGCGGGACACTGGATTTCACCGCTGGAATGTTTTTTTTTTATTTTTTTTAAATAAAAGGACTTTTTCAAGGTGTTTGTGTGTTTTTTTAAACATTTTTTTACGCTTTCTTTGTGAAATGGTAGGGGTACAATGTACCCCTTACCAATTCACATAGGGGGGGGCCGGGATCTGGGGGTCCCCTTTGTTAAAGGGGTCTTCCAGATTCCGATAAGCCCCCCGCCCGCAGACCCCCACAACCACCGGGCAAGGGTTGTGGGGATGAGGCCCTTGTCCCCATCAACATGGGGACATCCTCCCCATGTTGAGGGCATGTGGCTTGGTACGGTTCAGGAGGGAGGGGGGGCCGCTCTCTCGTCCCCCCCTTTTCCCCTGCGGCCGGCCAGGTTGCGTGCTCGGATAAGGGGTCTGGTATGGATTTTTAGGGGGACTCCACGCCATTTTTTTTTTAAACTTGGGGTGGAGTTCCCCTTAAAATCCATGCCAGATCTGAAGGGCCTGGTAATTGAATTCTGGGGAACCCCCACGCTTTTTTTTTTTTTTTTTCTCAATGACTTTTGTATGTATTGCCGGGAGCCGACAATTCATTAATAGCCGCGAGTCAGTTTTAAATGCATTTTTTTTCTTTCAAAAATGACATTTTTTGCAGGGACAGTTCTAAGCACGGGAAACATGCGCCACTTCACATGCATATCATACACACCCCCCAGGTACGAAATTTAAAGGAATATTTCACTTTTATTTTTTCATTTTAAGCATTATTAAAATCACTGCTCCCGAAAAAACGGCCGTTTTTAAAACTTCTTTTTGCATTGATACATGTCCCCTGGGGCAGGACCCCGGTCCCCAAACACTTTTTAGGACAATAACTTGCATATTAGCCTTTATAATTAACACTTTAGATTTCGAACGTTAGAGTTCATTGTATTTAATAGGGTTCTAAAGTTTACACGAACATTTTGTCTGTTCGCAGGTTCTGGTGCGAACCGAACAGGGGGGTGTTCGGCTCATCCCTGTTCCAGAGGTTTCGGTTACTCGCTCCAGATGCGGATCAAGAAGGATTGTCATGCCCAGTTTTTCTCTGGGACCTGATCTGGAATTAATTGAGGTGAACTTCTGTTGCCCCTAAGACTTGGGAAGAATATTCTCAATCATGGTCTAGGTGGTGTAACTTCTGTACAAAAGCTGATTGTTCAGTTGGTTCGGTGGATGCATATACTGCTCTATGCTTTGTTTCTTCCTTAATTAAGGATAATCTTAGCCCGGCTACAGTGCATAAGATTTTAGCCGGTGTTTCATTTTTTCTAAAAATGTCTGGTTTGCCTGCTCTCTCTTCCTTTTTTCCAGTTAAGCAAGCAATGAAGGGTTTCAGAAGGTCTGTGCCAGCTGTTGACAATAGACGGCTCATTTCTTCTGAATTATTGCTTAAACTGATGTCCACGTTGGAATTAGTGTGTTTTTCTCCATATGAGATTTCTTTGTTCAGAGCGTTTTTTGTGATAGCGTTCTGACAGGGGGCGAAGTGATGCAAAGCAGGGAAAGAAAATTCATCACTTCCCTTAGTAAAAGCACAGGCTAGGCACACAAGTGTGTCTATCTTTTACATACTGCCTGTGTCCACGGATGTCCATCGGGGATTGGTGATTTAGGAGTCCCAATTGCTGTGCTGACCTGTGGGAGGAACTGCTTAATCTCTGCATTTATTGATCCTCTGTCATGGGGGGTCAATTGTAGCTGGTAAGGAGAAATTTCTGTTGTTTGGTGGTGGAAGATCACAAAATTGGATGCAATCATTCACTTCGTATGATTTTTTACACGGAGCACCGGTGTTTTATAACGGACTTTACCTAAGAGATTTATTTTATGGACTTTATATCATTTATGGATTTTATACTTTGAAGTTACATCACAGTACACTTTTATAATTTATTGTTGTTTTTTTAAATTTTTTATTCATTAGTTCTTCATCGTTTGATGGGTGTTTATTTAATTTATTTTAAATTTTATGTTTTGTTCCTTTTCAAACAATTACAGATTTAAATTATTCACAGACTCCTTACGGAGCCTATGACATGGGTTAGCGCGATTTTTCTCTTTTCCTATTTTGCTATTATGTATGGTGGTTTACATCTTAATCACAGCTCCCATTGAGTCACCAGTGAGAACACTTGGTGTCTTTTCTCTATCAATATATTTAGCGCAGTTTTACTCTTTTTTCCATTTGTTATAGCATTCTTTGGTGCTTTTAGAGTGGGTGAGCTTACTGCACCTAATAAGCTTTCATCATCTTTTTTAGAGTTTTCGGATATTTCTGTTAACAAAGGTTTGATTAAGATTTTTCTCCGTAGATCTAAGATGGACCAGTTAGGGAAGGGTCGCTGGATAACCCTTCATAGAGCTCCTGTTCAGAGCATTTGTCCAGTTTTCAGAGTCTCGCAATATCTTTCCATTCACCCCGTTTATCCAGGTTCGTTTTTTGTTCACAATAATTTGTCTCCTCTGACAAGATTCCAGTTTTCATCTGTCCTGTCTTCTTGCCTTAAAAATTTAATCTTTCTGGTTTTCACTTTTCCTCGCATTCCTTTAGGATAGGTGCGGCTACTGAGGCCAGTCTTCTTGGTTTTTCTAATGAAGGTCTTAAACAATTGGGGCATTGGGATAGTGATAGATTTAAGTTGTATGTCCACCCTGATCATATTATTATTTGATTTTTCTAGGTCTTTCCAAGCATGTCGTTTGGATAATAGGACATTCCTTCATTTTTTGGGCCAAAAGGAGAACTTCCATCAAGAATTTCGAAACCAATCTTGGTTTGGATAAAGGACGTTTTCAGGTTTTATGGTGGGGTGTAAGAGGTTTGAGATGGGGGAATTTAAAGGAGCAGTTGATTTTCTTGACAGGACAATGGCCTTCGCCGGATGTTCTTATCATTCATGCCGGGGCTAATGACCTGGGCAGGGTTAAAACTTGGGATTTGATTTGTGAAATGAAGAGAGATTTATCTTCTTTCAAGTTATTGTTTCCTTTTACAGCGATAGTTTTCTCAGAGATGATACCGAGACTCCTTTGGTCAGCGTCCAGTAATCTGCATTATTTAGATAAAATTAGGAAACGGGTAAACAGAACCATACGTAATTTAGTGATTTCACAAGGTGGTTTTGCTTACCGCCACTCAGATTTGGAAGGTTTTCTTCCTGGTTTTTATAGAGTGGATTTTGTACACCTTTCGGATGTTGGTTTAGACATTTTCATCCTGGGTCTACAAAATATGATTGAGCAGGCCACAGCGTTTGGGGGGCTTCAGCCGCTCAGTTGCTGAGCGGCTTTCAGCTGGTGGGGTTTGTCATCCAGTTCAGTTCTGGATTGACTACGTGTTATTAATAAATTAAATAATTTATTGGTTATACATTTTAAGATTATATTTTATGTTACTGGTGTTTGTTTATATTTGGGTAAAGTCCAAAGTGCAGCGCTTAGTGAAAATGAAAAAAAAAAAAAACAGTCCAAGTGCAGAATCAGCAAACAAGATGAATGTGGAAACTGATATGGAACCACCACCAGAACTTTCAGTGTGCAAGCGTAAAAGCACACCACCCCAATGTGCTCACAAAATGCTTACCGGAAGGCAAACATACACAAGCGATGTAAGTATATTTGCAGAAGGTCAATGTATAGACACAAATTTCCAAGCCTGATGGATCACACCCACATCTTTATACGACATCCAGAGCTCAGTTGGAAATGGAGATGATATGTAATCCTCAGCAGGGAGTGGTTTACCAAATGAAAGAATAAACTAACATAGTGAAGCCCATAAGGTAAAAGGACAAAGGTATTTATTGTATTCTACTTACAAAAAAGGACCATCATCAAGGCATAAAAACATATATATCCGCGGCTCTCAGCGTGCTTGTATCGGCCAGCCTGACATGTTTCATCCGAATGGATATCATCAGAGGTTTGGCCTCCAATACAAGCAATACAAGGTCCTTTTTTGTAAGTAGAATACAATAAATACCTTTGTCCTTTTACCTTATGGGCTTCACTATGTTAGTTTATTCTTTCATTTGGTAAACCACTCCCTGCTGAGGATTACATATCATCTCCATTTCCAACTGAGCTCTGGATGTCGTATAAAGATGTGGGTGTGATCCATCAGGCTTGGAAATTTGTGTCTATACATTGACCTTCTGCAAATATACTTACATCGCTTCTGTATGTTTGCCTTCCGGTAAGCATTTTGTGAGCACATTGGGGTGGTGTGCTTTTACGCTTGCACACTGAAAGTTCTGGTGGTGGTTCCATATCAGTTTCCACATTCATCTTGTTTGCTGATTCTGCACTTGGACTGTTTTTTTTTTTTTTTTTTCATTTTCACTAAGCGCTGCACTTTGGACTTTATACTATTACGTTTGCCTTAGCAACAGACTGTGCTAGCTGCTCTATTTATTTATTTTATTTATTATTTTTTGGTTAGCGCAGATATTTGTTCACCTTATTACCATTGTTTTTTGATTTTTAATATTTGCTGCTCTTCATTTTTTTCACTAATATGGATGTATTTGATTTTCGTAATTCACGTTCTATGAATCTTAAAGATTGCTTTAATAATGTAGAGGTTCAACAGAATTTAGACATTGGAGGTCTTTTTGTTCGTCTTAAAAATCTGATGATTTCGGAGGTTCATGGGTACTGGGACATTGCGTTTCTAGAAAAATATCTGGATGACAAAATGGTGCCCAGGAGCCTGAGATTTGAGATCACCCCGCAAGAGGATGAAATAGACCTCTTAGGTTGGTTTAAATATTTTAACGATGTAGGTTTAGATCTGCTGCGATTTTTAATCGCCAGAAAAAGGCGTAAATTAAACCAACTTGATGTTGACATATCAGATGTCAAGGAGAAGTTATCTTCCTATATGGAATCAGAGGAGTATAAAACCAAATCTGATACCCTTAAAAAAATCTTGGAAAAAGAGGATCTAGATCAAAAAATTAAAAAGAAAAAAAAGTTCACAAGGGATTTGGAGGATTATACTAGTA
Organism: Rana muscosa; assembly: GCA_029206835.1. NCBI lineage: Eukaryota > Metazoa > Chordata > Amphibia > Anura > Ranidae > Rana > Rana muscosa. Next base: position 926,972,415 of record CM055116.1, on the reverse strand, counting down.
GTCAGGTTTTTAAGTGGCAAATTAAGAGGTTGGCCCTCGTTGAGGGAGGAGAGGTACGCCCCTCTGTGCCTGTTATTCACCCGAAACTCCCTGCTCCTCCTGCACCATATGCTAATCATAGTGGGACTTCCACTAAAGGAAGTTGGCGGAGAGTTGCTACTAATAACCAGAAACCTGCGCCTTATAAACATCCCCACAAAAAGGGAGCCCATTTGAGAAACTATGGTCCTAGCGATTATGTCCAGCATGATCGTGGCGATGCAACTCCTGTACATAATCGCTATACACCGTTAGAGGACTACCAGGGTGGCTATGATGACTATGGTGAACAGGTTTTTGATGATCGCTACATAGTTCAACATCCAACTGCACGTACTCCAAGAAATAACCGTCAGGATTACGGACGTTCTGGCTGGGACAGCCCGAAATTCTATTCACCTAGGAGACCTCATTTACCGAATCAAGGCCCTTCCTATTACCCTGGTCCGTCTGTCCAAACTTCTGCCCCTTTTTTCCCAGGGTCCCGCAGAGAGGAAAAAGAGGGGGAGAACCAGGAGAGGGACCAGAGGGGGGAGGAGGAGCCGATCGAAAAAGGCAAAGAGTGTAAGAGATGCTGGTATTTTTAATCTTAGCCAAAATACTCTTACCGATAATGAAAAATTTGTACTAGACCATGGTCTCAAGTTTGCTCCAGACAAACCTCTGAGCAAATTTGGAGCTTTCATGGATATCCAACGCTATATCCGAAAGGTCAACATTAAAAGATATTTTCTGTCACAAACTGTTACCACCTCTCTTGAAGAGATTGATGGTGTTAGACATTCTGGCCTGTCTAACGCCTCTCTCTTCAACCCACCTGGTTTTATACCACCGTCTATCTCGGTTTTCAAAGAACTAGTCTTAAAAGATATAGATAAACTGGTGATTAAGAGGAATTATCAGGACTCTAGATTTAAGGAGGGATTAAAATCCCTGAAAGAGAGAACTGATATCATTATTCGCCCTGCCGACAAGGGGGGAGGTATAGTGGTGATGGATAAGAGTTTCTATATTCTAGAAATGGAAAGAATTCTATCAGATGTTGACACTTATGTGGCGCTAAACCATGACCCTATTTTTAAGTATAAAAGGGAACTCACTACACTTATTGATAGGGGGTATCAGTGTAATCTTTTGAATAAGAAAGAGAGGGACTTTTTGATCCCGTCGGCCCCCAGGAAGCCAGTCATGTACTTTTTGCCTAAAGTACATAAAAGTTTGACCAACCCTCCTGGGAGACCAATTATTAGTGGGTTGGATTCCATCACTTCTAGAATTGGCAAATACATTGATGGATTCCTACAACCTCTGGTGTCTGGCACTCCATCATACATCAAGGACTCAGCACAGGTCATTCGTAGTTTTGAGGCACTGGAGTGGAGGGAGGGTTACATTCTTGCTACCGCTGATGTGGCCTCGCTCTACACCATCATCTCTCATGATGATGGATTAAAAGTGGTGGAAAGTTTCCTCACTAGAGATTCTGAATTAATTCCATCTCAGCAGGACTTTGTGTTGGATCTGTTGAAATATGCCATGACCAATAATTATTTCTGGTTTGGGGGAACTCATTACCTCCAAAACAGGGGGGTTGCAATGGGCGCTAAATTTGCGCCCAGCATGGCCAATTTATTCATGGCCAAATGGGAGGAGGATGTCGTCTATGCCAATAGGAGACCCGAGTTGGTCTTCTGGGGCAGGTACATAGACGACATCCTCCTCCTGTGGAATGGCGACATGATGTTGCTTACCACGTTTATGCAATACCTCAATAATAATTTACTGGGAATTGTATTGGAGTTTGAAACGAGCTCTGAGGTAGTTCATTTCTTTGATCTCAACATACGGGTCAAAAATGGTGTTTTTAATATATCAACGTTTTTTAAAAATACTGACCGTAATGGCTATATTGGACAGGGGAGCTGCCATCACCCCTCTTGGTTAAAATCAGTGCCAAAAAGTCAATTTCTTCATTTAAGACGGAATTGTACTTTGAAAGATGACTTCTTCTCACAGGCTAATGTACTCAAAGAGAGGTTTATGGAGAAGGGGTACGCCGTAAATGACCTTGATACTATTATCAGAGAGGTGGGCAGCTTGGATCGTGCCTCTGCTCTTCAGAAGAGAGAGAAGGTGTCCACTGGCGAGATGAATTATAATTTTGCCTTGGTCACCACTTTCTCACATCAACACTTTGATATTAAAAAGATCTTAAATAAACACTGGGGTGTCTTGAAAAATGATAAAATCCTGGGGCCAGTTTTACCTGACAGACCACAGGTGGTCTTCAGAGGTGTTCCCCCTCTGAGGCTTCAACTGGCTCCCAACGTTTTGGATGCTCCCAACAGAGTGTAATTTTTTCAAAGAACTAAGGGCTATCACCCTTGTCATAATTGTAACATGTGTGCCATTAATAAAGAAAAAATCAGGAAAATCTGTCAGTTCAGTTCCCATGCCACGGGTAGAGTTTATAACATTAATACTTTTATCACGTGTACTTCTTTAAATGTCGTTAACCTTCTAATTTGCCCCTGCGGTCTCCAATATGTAGGCCGCACGACACGTGCTATGCACGTTCGAGTGAACGAACACATAACCAATATCAGGAAAGGTTTCCCTAAGCACACTGTGTCCCGCCATTATTTGGAGTATAGCAAAAAAAAACCCTAAGGGCACTACATTTTTGGCCATTGATCGCTTCACTCCACATTGGCGGGGGAGTTTATCCAAGCGTGAAATTTCAAAACTTGAAACTCGCTGGATCTATGACCTTTAATGTTATACCCCCTTTGGCATGAACGTCGATTGGGACGTGAACTGCTTTATTAATAACAGCTGAGAGATTTTTTTGGAGGATGTGTAGGTGACATTCCCATTTTTTCTCTAGTTGTTTTTTTCTTTTTTCCGTTTTCTTTTCTTTTTTCCTTTTTTATGTGTATATGTATTTACATTCAGCCGAGTGGAGTTTTTTTGCCTTCTCCATTCTCTGCTGTTTGTTATACTTTATTGTTTTTCACATTTTATATGCATATTGATTTCTGTCATCCCGATTGGATGATAGGGATTTAATATTTAATATTTGTTTTATTTAATGCTATGCATTAGGGTGAGCCTCCCTTCTTTCCTTAGCCTCCCCCTTGGTGCATTTGTATTTTGTGTTTCTTAATTACATACATGTTTAATTACCTGTATTTTTATTATAGTTTTAGTTGATTCTAGGAATTATTGTATTGAACAAATTTTTAACATGTAACTATGTTGAGCTGTTCTTTGTTTTGTATCATATCTTGGATACATTATCAGCCTTTTTATTCCCCTTTTTTTTTATTTTTGGGCGTAATTTAATGACAGTCTATGTGCTGTCTCCGGGCCAGTGATCTTCCTTAGAGCGGAGGTCTCTGTCCCGGAGATGGAGGCTTTTCTGCAGTGATTGGGTGTCCTTTTTTGCCCTCCCTTTGATGGTGATTTAGGCCCGCCCACTGAAGTTGTTAATCCTATTGCCTTCATATACTTTACAGAGCGTGATCACTCACGCAAGTGAAGCCGCGTTCATTGCGCTTTTTGCTCCGCCCACCAGTTACATCATACAGCGTGACCAATCACGCAAGCGAGGCTGCGTCTATCGCGCCTTCCGTTCCGCCCTCAGGAAGGACAGACATACTCCTGGTTTACCTTCCTGTTTATGTGAACCGCACGGCCGTTTGCGCATGCGCGGCCGCGTCTGCTTTGTTTCGTTTACTTCCGGTTTTTGTAATATGGCAGCGTTACATATGCGGAGCCTTGGCGCTCTATATGCTACCAACACGGAACAGCTGAACATTTCGCCGCATTACCCTATCACAGGTTAGTGTGACTATTGACCTCTTGTATTTATATGGGCGTGCTTGTATTGGAGGCCACGCCTCTGATGATATCCATTCGGATGAAACATGTCAGGCTGGCCGATACAAGCACGCTGAGAGCCGCGGATATATATGTTTTTATGCCTTGATGATGGTCCTTTTTTGTAAGTAGAATACAATAAATACCTTTGTCCTTTTACCTTATGGGCTTCACTATGTTAGTTTATTCTTTCATTTGGTAAACCACTCCCTGCTGAGGATTACATATCATCTCCATTTCCAACTGAGCTCTGGATGTCGTATAAAGATGTGGGTGTGATCCATCAGGCTTGGAAATTTGTGTCTATACATTGACCTTCTGCAAATATACTTACATTGCTTGTGTATGTTTGCCTTCCGGTAAGCATTTTGTGAGCATATTGGGGTGGTGTGCTTTTACGCTTGCACACTGAAAGTTCTGGTGGTGGTTCCATATCAGTTTCCACATTCATCTTGTTTGCTGATTCTGCACTTGGACTGTTTTTTTTTTTTCATTTTCACTAAGCGCTGCACTTTGGACTTTATACTATTACGTTTGCCTTATCAACAGACTGTGCTAGCTGCTCTATTTATTTATTTTATTTTTTATTTTTTGGTTAGCGCAGATATTTGTTCACCTTATTACCATTATATTTGGGTAACCCCTTAATAAACGTCATGGCCAATTATTAGCCAAAATAAAGCTTGGTGTGTGTTTTATTTATTTAAATTAGTAATAAGTACTTTGTGCTGTCCCATGAACAAGCCCCTAGCGTTCATGCGGGGCTACATTGGACAGTACAGAGTGCTGCTGTGGTTCCTGCCGTCTTCCGGGCTCCCCCCCTGTTTATGGTAAATGGGTTGCTCCGGGTGATGGCAGGATTCGGAGCGGCATAGCAACGGCTCCTGATTGGCTGATTCGGGCGGGATTGAGCTGGGTAGTGGTTTTAAAAGCTGGCAGCTTTCCCGCTTTGTGTCACAGCCTGAGGGGACGCCGCAGAAGCAGGAACCGTGCTGCTCCCACCCTCCCTCCCTTATGAATAAAATGTTTTGTACTGTCATGACGTTTGTTAGTGGGGTTTGTCATCCAGTTCAGTTCTGGATGGACTACGTGTTGTTAATAAATTAAATAATTTATTGGTTATAAATTTTAAGATTATATTTTATGTTACTGGTGATTGTTTATATTTGGGTAACCCCTTAATAAACGCCGTGGCCAATTATTAGCCAAAATAAAGCTTGGTGTGTGTTATTTATTTATTTAAATTAGTAATAAGTACTTTGTGCTGTCCCATGAAACCTTCATTTTTACCTTGTGTGAGGGAGGTGACACAAACCACTGTGGATAATCTGACCAATAGAATTTTCATCATGCAATTATGTGCAGTGGATTTTAAAAACACATGACTAGGGTAGCTCGGCTCAGAGATCACCTCCTAAAAAACTCCTAAACTAACCTCCGCAGTCAGGCCTTTTATTAAACAAATTAACAACAAATAACAAATAAATAACAATTTAACATTACAACTAAATATACAGTACATGTCCCAGCCGCAAACCACAGCCTTGGGGACATTACCACTTCCCACAGACCTTGCCTGGTCCCTTTTATTGGACCACACCCTACCAGAGGACATCATACCAAGCGATGGTTCCCCACTTGTATCCCACAAACAGATTTTTAACCCCATTCAAGGGGTCCCAACCACCACCATATTAACTACACGCCTCCTGCCAACAAAGCCAATACCAGGGAGGGACATTAATCCAATGGCTTTCAGACTCTAATGCGGCGTACACACGATCGTTTTTTCATGCCGTTAAAAATGCCATTTTTTAAAATGGCCATTAAACCCGATCGTGTGTATGCTCCAGAGCATTTTTAACGGCGTAAAAAACGGGTATTAAAAATTTCGAACATGCTCTATTTTTTCACGTCGTTTTTCATGTCGTTTTTTTTAACGACGTGAAAAACGATAGTGTGTATGCTTTTACGAGGGGAAAAAAAATGCGCATGCTCAGAATCAAGTATGAGACGGGAGAGCTCGTTCTGGTAAAACTAGCGTTCGTAATGGAGATAGCACATTCGTCACGCTGTAACGGACTGAAAAGCACGAGGCTGAAAAGCGTGAATCGCCGCTCAACAAAGTTTACTAACATGAAGGGTGGCGCCATTCGAATGGAACTTCCCCTTTATAGTGCCGTCATACGTGTTGTACGTCACTGCGCTTTGCTCGAGCGTTTTTTTTAATGATCGTGTGGATGCAAGACAGGCTTGAGAGGAAACATGAAAAATAACGACGAGAAAAACGTCGGTTAAAAAAATGGCATGAAAAACGATCGTGTGTACGCCGCATAAGGCTACTTTCACACTGGGGCATTTTTCAGGCGCTTTTGGGCTAAAAATTGCTCCTGTAAAGCACCTGAAAACCGCCTCCCCTGCAGCCCCAGTATGAAAGCCAGAGTGCTTTCACACTGGAGCGGTGAACTTGCAGGACGTTAGAAAAAGTCCTGCATGCAGCATCTTTTGGGCGGTGCGGGAGCGGTGTATACACCGCTCCTCCACCGCCACTGCTATTGAAATCAATGAGCACTGCTGCCGAAGCAATTTGCAGGTGCTTCGGCAGCGGTGCCCATTGATTTCAATGGCAGGGCCGGTGGAGGAGCGGTGCTTTGCGGGCGCTTCTAACCCTTTATTTGGCTGCTAGCGGGGGGTTAAATGTGCCACTATAACAGCGGTAAAGGGCCGCTAAAGTTAACAGCCCTTTACCGCTAACGCCCCCCCCGCCCCAGTGTTAAGTAGCCTAACTGTTACAGTCCAACCCCTCTGTGCATTCTTATCTCCTACGCTCCTCCCCATCACCACGCCTCCTCCACTAATCACATAAGTAAAGCTCCTACATCCCTTTTGAACACAATAATTCCACGCTGTCTGGTTCCCCTTCTACGCTGTCATTCCAGCCCTCTGCTTATTCGTTCCTTATATCCCTGTGTCTTAACTAGGCCACTAACTGAACAGAAGACCAATAACTTTAGCAAGTGTCTTCCATTACTTCTACACTGATTATTGCCTCTAATCAATCATAGGAGGATCTCACTGATCCTCTAATATTTGCAACAGCTCATTAAAGCACCACTCTAAACACTAAAATATACACGTGAACTTATTATTTTAATTGTCAAAAGGATTTGTAATTCTGTATAACCAATCTTGCTATTTAAGCATATTTTTCCACACTGCAGAACCAGACAGGTGACACTTGTAGTTTATTAATTAAGCTATTTTTTTACTTGGTTTGGCACTTTGGCTTCTGATGTCATGTTTACACCTCCAGTCTCCTCAATGGACAATGAATCAGCATCATCACTTGTGTTCAATGAACAAGAAAGCAAAGTAAAACTGACCTAATTTACAAAAATATTGTATATTGAATATATGTACAACAATGTATTTTTCCATTTTTCTGGAGTTTTATGTTAAACATCAACTCCTTCTGAGTCCAGATTGTGCATGAGCTTCAAGATTGTTTTACCTTCTTGTTGGTAGTTATTGTGCACAGAGGAATATTGAGCAACTTAATAACCCGTTTATGCTGAGCTATATATATGGCGTCTTGGTAGTAGGCCATTTTCTAAAGCACCGCATATATGTGCTCAGTGTTTATGCAGGAAGCTGACAGTTGACATTTCCAGGTCTCTTACTAATGAGCAGGAGGTGGGTGGACCAGTTCTCGAACACAAGGTTGCTGTAATAGCCTGCGATTGGCTATTACAATGACCGTTTAATAAAATCCACCCCGTAATGTTTTAACAATGTATCTTTTTATCCTAGTCTTTTTCTCCTAGTCAGAGGAGAAGAGTCTAAACATAATAATAATAAATAAGGGTTTGTAAAAAAAAAAGTTAAAAATAAATAAATAAAATGGCTGATCTGGGTCTGATCTAGGTTAGTGTCAGCGCCATTATCAAAAATCATAGAAAGTGTCAATTATCACAATTAGAATCAAAGGTCACTGATAGTGTGTTTAAGGAAAATGTAAAAAAAAATTTTTGTTATTTAGTGTCAGTGTGTTTGGGTAGGAGAAAAAAAAGCAAAATGTACATGTGAAAGTGCTATGCCCTGCTACTGTATTAGCTGACTTAGTGCCGGTTAACACTAGTACGATACGGTAACCGGCACGATTCCAGTGCCGGTTACCGCATCGCATAGGACTCGCAGGTAGTTCACACTGCCCTATGCGAACCGTTGCAGGTGTCAATAGAAAGTTAATGACACCCCCAAATCTGTTCACATATCGCAGTGTGAACTGTCAAATGGTGCAGGAATCAGATCGCATGGGTGTGAACACCCATGTGATCCGATTCCAGTGCAGACCAAAAATGTGTATGGCTGAATTGGCATCGCACAGGAATTGCATGTGATCTGCACAGCAATGCTGTTTGAATCACATGCAATGTCTGCCATTGTGCTAATGTGAACCCAGCCCCGAAGACAAGGGTTCTCACTGATTCAGCGTGAGTGACTCCGGAGTACTGGTTTTAAGTGGAGAAATAATTATTTTCATTTTTTTCCAGGTATTGTAATTCCTGGATCAATATCTGGAGTTCAGAGGTCTCAAAAAGCTTTGGGAGAGAAGAAGCCTCTGCCCCTGTGTCCAGGTCTCGCTGGAGACCAGCGGGGTGTGTGTGTGCAGGTGTGCACAGTCTTTAAACTCTTAAGCCTTGTACACACGGGCGGGAATCCCGTTGGAAAAAAAACTTTGTTTTTCTCTATGGGATTCCTGGCAAGCTTGTCTTGCCAAGCCCTGTGTACAGACGGCTATTCAAAAGAATGGCAAGAACGCGGTGATGTCATCGACTACGACGAGCCGGCGCTCGTCACATTCAATGCCGTCGCCGCAATCTTGCTACACCCTACACTACCCTTGTATGCTACCGCGCATGCATCGAAATCTCATAGAGCATGCGTGGGCTTACCAGGGACAGGTAAGCATACTCACGAATGGTTTTCTCGGCAGGAAAACTCTGCCTGAGAATCCCGATGAGAAAAATAGAGAGCAGGTTCTCTATTTTTTGTCATTGAGATTCCCCGCAGTTTTCCTGTCGAGAAACCATACACACGAACGGTTTTCTCTGCAAAAAGCTCTCCCAGCTGTTTTCTTGCCGAGAAAACCGGTCGTGTGTACGAGGCTTTAGGCCTGACAGCAATTCAGGGCTACGTCCTCCCCATGAGTCTATGAGGCAGCTAGAGCTGTGATGTCAGGGAGCTGCTAGAGCAGTGATGTCTGAATAATACAGTTGTGCCCTTCCAGCATGCCAAAAGTGCTCTCCACCTCTCCCTTTTGAAAATCCATTCACCAGATCCTAATGACCTGTTATATAAACAGTATTAACACAGTATTAACACCCTTTATTTCCTCCAGTTTGGCTCCATATGGCATCTTCTCCAGCTCTTCTGCACTCCGCCTCCATATACATGCAAAGGAATTACCAGAATAGAGACCGTAATAGTGTAGTATGTTTTAAATTAAAAACAATCCCCACACATTAAAATGCTGACAAATTTGGTTAGTCATGAGAATTAATACCAGCTCCAGGTCCCAGGCAAAGTGGCTATACACTCCAGCGGAAGGAAGGGACTGGCAAACATGAATTCCCCCCACTCTGCATCCTGATACTAATCTCCCACCCCAGCAGCAGCTGCAAGCAGTGGGAGGGAAGGAGGGCAAGCTGGCCAGAAGAGCTGCAGGGAGCGGGACATGGGGGATTGGTGAGGGGGATGCCAGTACAGGGAGACATTGGAGCAGTAGGAGGGGGAGGGGAATCTATTTCGCCAGTTATCCCCCTGTGGCTCTGTTGCAGCACCTGAAGCCAGTGGGAGGTGAGAGAAGGAGAAACTGGCAGCTGTAGAGGAGCCACAGGGGATCTGTGCTGTGGGGGTTAACTTGGATTACGCTCGGTGTGCCATGTCTGACACAGTGGGACCCCCTTCCCTCAGAAATTCTTAGATGTAATGGCCGCATTAGTTTTCTTATTTTGGATTTCTTTCCTTTGTTTTCACCTGGTGATTTGGCTAGTAAGTTTGTTGGAGTCCAGCTTCAGTTGTTAGTGTATCTAAATCTGGTAGCCCATCTAATAATCCTCTCCCCCCAGACTGACAATGCTGCTGTCTAGACATGGGCCGAACACCCCCCTGTTCAGTTCGCAGCAGAACTCCCAAACAGGGGAAAAGTTCTGACCTGAATGGCGAATCCCATTGAAGTCTATGGGAGCCAAACAGGAAAAATCAAAAGTGCCCATTTTGAAGGCTTACAGTAGGTGACCACGATATTGTGTCAATCTCGCCGCTGTTATCGGCGAGATTGACACCTGCGAGCTGGCTCGCTCATCGGGAAAGGAAAAACTTGGATCCCCACCAATACCAGGCACTGTGCAAATTTTAAATAAAAAAACGGCATGCAGGGGCGCATGCGCGGCTTTCCGACATGGCGGACGTGCTCTGAGTGAGCTCCGGGTCTCCGCCGCTCTTCGTGACCTCCGTATAGCTTCATTAGCCTCCAATTGATCCGGGGGTAAGCCTGATACTCCGCTCTACTCCCTGGGTGCCCCATGGGAAAGATTGGCCAGCAGCAGCACAACTATAACCCGCTGTTTGGGCCGCGAGCAGGAACGGAGATGGAACGCTTCATTACTAGGCCGCAATCCGCGGCCTCGATTTCGCAAGCAGACCCCTTTGCCGCGATGGATCCGTTCATTGATGCGGAGGAACCGGGACTCCCTGGGCTTACGAACGCGCCGATTGTGAGCACCGCCACAAACGCACCTCAGGAGATTCTCACTCCTGACATTTTAGATAAAAAATTGGATTCCAAGCTGCAGCACCTGCTCCTACAAATCACCCGGAACATTGCGGCAGAGGTGAGCAAGATCTCAGCTGAACTGAGGGGGGAAATTACTCAAATTGGGGAACGTGCTGATGCATTGGAACACAAGTTTGATGAGATGGTGAACTATGTGCAGGCAATTGAGGAAGAAAACTACAATCTTAAACACTCTCCCAATTGCAGCTTCAACAGGAAGATTTAGAGAACAGGGAGAGGCGCCAAAATCTGCGCTTCCGTGGTATCCCTGAGTCGGTGGGGGACTCCTCCCTACGCTCATATCTCTTGGGGCTTTTTAATGTTCTAGCTCCCTCAGTAGTGGATGTGGATTGGCGTTTGGACAGGGCTCATCGCTCCCTGGGCCCAAAACCCCCATCGGGGGCCAGACCCAGAGATGTAATCGTGAGGTTTCATTATTATGACAGCAAGGAAGCCCTGGTCCTGGCCACACGTAATAAATCTCAGCTTTCATATAAGGAAACGAAGCTACAGATCTTCAGTGATCTCTCTCCCATTACTTTGGCGAAAAGGAGAAATCTGCGTCCGATTACAACTCACCTACAGCTACACAAAGTCCTCTACTACTGGGGCTTCCCCTTTCGCCTCATTGTGTCTAAAGATGGTGTTCAGCATAGTTTGCGTGACCTACAAGAGGGTGAAGCGTTTATAAAAAGCCTTGGTCTCCCACCTCTGCCTGAAGAGGACCCTCATCTTGCTCCTGCTCAAGCTCGTCCTTTTCCACCCACGCCCAGTCGCCTCTGGACCCCTGTGAGGAGCCAATCGAGGAAACATCTCTCCACCCCTCAGCGCCCAAGATCCTCCAGACAACCTCCTTGATTTCCTTGAAGGGGGTGACCGGATCCCCATTTATCGCTCTTGTTTCTCCTCGTTGAGTCCTTGGAAGGCTTTCCGCTGCAATCTGGACTCTAGGTTTAGATAACTACCCCCCCCACCTGTGTGGGGGGGAGTTCTTGGTATCTGTCCCATGGGGCAACAAAGTTTCAAAGTTTTGTCGTTTTTTCTTCTCCTTTTTGGTTCAAGGTTACACCTTTTTCAAAATTGATGCTCTTTTGAAGGATTTTCTTTTGCCTAAGAAGATGCGGCGGACACAGCCCTGTTCCAAGACTTCCATGTTGGAGGCCCCCTTGTGCCCATACTGGTCCCTTGACGTTGTTCAGGGTCCCCTGAGTTGTCATGACACCTCAGGTTCTCAATTAATGTTTTTCTTTTTTTTCTGTGGAATATATACTTCCTCATCTGGTTTTGCCCTTTTAATTATATGCTCATACGTCAGTTCTGCTGGTCGAGGTCCCTTTTTTCCTGTTTTTTTCCTTTTTTCTTTTTTTTTCTTTTGTCTGTATTTTTTAGTTTACCTAAGGTATACTGGTACTTCTCAAGGTATAATACTAACATGAGACTTTGTTTTGTTTCTGTATGTACACCACTAATTTTTCCAAGTAGTGCAGGAATATGTCCTTGTAATTTTTATTTGCAAACACAGGCTACTTTGTTACAACTGTGCTTATGTCTCTGAGAATTATGTCCTTTAATGTGAAGGGCCTGAACTCTGTTCAAAAGCGCTGGATTGCTTTGAAGGAGTTCAGATCCTCAGGAGCTGATATAGTCATGCTCCAGGAAACCCATTTTAAGGCTAACGGCTCTTTAAAATTTGCTTCTAGGTTCTATCCCAACTCCTTTCTTGCCTCTGACTCCACTGGCAAGGCAGGAGTTGCTATATTGATTAAGAAAACATGTCCCATCAGGGTCAAAGATTCATATTCTGACCCTCATGGTAGGTTCCTTATCTTGGATTGTGATTATATGTCCTCCTCTTTTACCTTAGCTAACATCTATGCTCCTAATACCGGTCAGGTTGATTTTCTGACCAAGGTTTTAGATATGCCTCAGTGTCGCCCTCAACCCTTCATGATAGTGGGGGGGACTTCAATCTCGTCATGTCCCCTACTAGAGACAGGCTAACTATTCCTCTTGATACGCGGTCTAGAAAGGTAGTCTCCACAGCTAGATCCTTTCGTAGATGTATTAGATCCCATCAATTATTTGACTCATGGAGGATTAAGCACCCCTCCGCTAAACAGTATACTTTCTATTCCATGGCCCATAAAATGTTCTCTCGTTTGGATCATTTTTTTGTTTCAGCCCCACTCATCCCCCACATTACAGATTCAGACATATCCCCCATTACGTGGTCGGACCATGCCCCTATCACTTTGGATGTCCAAATGTCTCAAACCCCTTCTAGATCTTGTCACTGGCGGTTAAATGACCAACTTCTTCAATCTGAACCTTCCCGCACGACGTTAGCATCTGCACTGAAGGAGTTTTTCCTACTTAATTTAGGGTCAGTTGCGGATTTTTCCACGCTGTGGGAGGCACACAAAGCGGTTTTCCGTGGTGTGTGCATCGCGGAGGGTACTCGCCTGAAAAGGGATAGGAACAGCCTCCTGAAATCCTTGACGGCTGCCCTTGGGTTGGCCGAGCGCAAACTTCTGTGCAAACCCACGGTGTCGAAACTCCGCACTGTTATGTCTATTAGAGAACGAATTAAATCATTACATCAAGGTAAGGCTGCTAGATCTCTCCTATGGGCTAAACGAAAGTTTTATGAATTCTCCAACAAACCTCACAGGATGTTGGTCAATAAGCTCAGGCCACGCCCATTTCATTCCTTTCCAGATTTTCTCCTCCGTGCGGATGGAACTAGGACCCACTGCCCTCTTGAGATGTCTAAGATATTTGGTAGCTTCTATCGGAAGCTATACAGTTGTCTTACACCCGAAAATCACTTCAATTTCACGCAAGATAAATTCAATGACTTCTTTACAGGCCTAAAACTTCCACATCGAATCTGGCGGAACTGAATACTCCCATAACTACCGAGGAACTTCATAATGTACTTAAGGAACTCCCACTTCATAAATCCCCAGGCCCTGATGGACTCCCCTATTCATATTATAAAGCTTTTGAAGATATCTTGTCTCCTCATTTACTGTCCCTCTATGGTACCCTCCTTAAAGGACATCCTCCGCACTCTCAGTTTTCCCACTCCTATATCTCTGTAATACCTAAGCCGGGTAAGGACCCCTCTTCCCCTGACAACTATAGGCCTATAGCACTTTTAAATTCAGATTACAAGATTTTCACCAAAATCATTGCGTCCAGATTATCCAAATATATCCCCAAATTGATTAATAGAGACCAGGTGGGCTTTGTCTCGGCGAGACATGCTGGCGACAATACTCGCCGCACGGTTGACTTGATTGATCTTTTGAACAGATCCTCACACCAAGCATTGGTTCTCAGCCAGGATGCGCAAAAAGCGTTTGACAGGCTGAGCTGGCCCTATATGTTCTCGACACTCCGGGTTTTATGGTTTCAGGGGGCCTTTTCTAAATGCATTACACGCATTATACTCCCAAGTTACAGCACAAGTCCAGATGTCTTCTTTTCTGTCGCCCCGCTTCCCCATGTCCAATGGTACTCGCCAGGGTTGCCCTCTTTCCCCTTTGCTTTTTATACTATGCTTGGAGCCCCTGGCTGAGGCCATCCGTTCCCATCAGGACATTCGTGGGGTTGTGATGCGACAGAGGGAATACAAACTTTCGCTATTTGCTGATGACATTCTGCTTACTATTACTCACCCTTTGCTTTCCCTCCCATCTCTACACAACCTCCTTAATTCCTTTGGCGCTATTTCTGGTTATAAAATAAACACTACAAAAACTGAGGCCCTTCCTATCCATATCCCTCCCACATTACTGTCCCAACTTATGACTTCTTACCGCTACAAGTGGTGTTCCATCTCCCTCAAATATTTAGGGGTTCATCTCACCCCTACGTACTCCACTCTATATTCAGTAAATTTTCCTCCCTTATTTTCGGACATCAAAAAATCATTACAAAGTTGGGCCAAATATCCTATCTCCCTTTTAGGGAGGATTAACGTATTGAAAATGTCCATTTTGCCCCGGCTATTATATTATTTTGAGACATTACCAGTCGCTATACCTATGTCTCAACTTAAATCCCTCCACAGATCCTTTTCAAATTTCATCTGGAACGACAGGGCGCACCGCATTCCCAGTTCCGTGGTTTTCACGTTGAAATCCAGGGGAGGTCTGGGGGCCCCAGATATTCTTAAATATTACTATGCCACTCACCTTAGGACGATAGCTTCCTGGTCTACCCTTCATGCCCCTAGCCATTGGTCTGATATAGAGAAGGGAGTGCTTTTTCCGGTTCATTCCTGTTCCTTGATTTGGTCTCTTTCCCCTCATATAGATCCTGTTTATAGACGTCAATGTACAGCCCCTATGAACTTCACTCTATCAATATGGAGTAAATGCCTCAAATCATACCCCCTCATGTCATCTTGCCCCCCCCTTCTTAATGTTTTATTTAATCCGTCCATCCCTGATAGTCTATCACTAGGTCGGATATTCCCCTGGGTCGATGCTTCTTTGTTCCAGCTCTGCAATTTAGTGCATCCGGTAACTCGTAGGCTACACCCATTTGATTTTTTCAAAGAAAAGTTTCATATTCCTTCTCGACTTTTTTATTTCTATTTACAGATCATGCATTTCCTTCACTCTAGATCTCCATCTTTGTCTTTGACCTCTCCTACCCCCTTTGAATATCTGTGTGCCCAAGGTCCCCATCAACTCCATTTGGTTTCCTCTATTCATCGTATCCTCCATGAGTCATTTATCCTCACTGAGGACACCCATCTGTATATGAAAAAGTGGGCCCAACTGCTGCAAAGACCCATAAGTTCTCAAATGTGGGACAGGATATGGTCCTCCGTCTCGAAATCTTCTAGATGTGTTATTCATAGGGAGACCTCAGTGAAGATCCTCATGTTCTGGTATAGGACCCCTGAACTTATACATAAATACGACCCCTCAATCTCGAGGAATTGTTGGCGATGTAATAAGGAAATAGGGTCAATGTATCATATTTTTTGGCAATGCCCTTTGATTCAGCCCCTCTGGTTGGATGTCATGAGGCTGATCCAGAGGGTGGTGGATGTCTCCTTGCCGCTTGATCCTCTACACTATTTGTTGGGTCTCCCCTTTAAGGGCATAACTAAACACGGGAACAGACTGTTTTCCTATATTCTGTTAGCTGCCAAGAGACTGATCCCCCTTTGCTGGTTATCTAACTCCACCCCCCCTTGGTCCAGATTCCTCCAACTAGTTGCTGGGATACGTAGGATGGAATATCTGACGGCTTCTGTAAATGACGCATTGCCCCAATTTGATAAGATCTGGGATCTATGGGATGCCTCGGAATATGGAATGCATCCTTTGGCTAATAAGTCATGATTTGCCCAATCCCTTCCCCCCTCTCCTCCTTCTAGTCTAATAAACCCGGTAATGCCTCACTTAGATTATGGTTCATGCTCTGGTATTATCTTGACTTTCGTGTGTTTTTTTTTTTTTTATTTATCTCTAAACTGTGACCTCTATTTCCTCTAGTTTCTTTGTTATGCATATGAGCCTGTTCTCCAACTTCCTTTGCTATACGGTGCACTCTTGTGTTCTGTATTTTTCGACACTTCGGCTGAAGTGTTCTGCCTGTAATGTACATTCTGATTTGCTTGAATTGCTTTGTAATTTACTTTGTGATTATTGTCATTTTGCAAAAAATTTCAATAAAAATACAATTATAAAAAAAATGGCATGGGTTCCCCTCCAAGAGCATACCAGGCGAAAAAAACGGCGTGGGGGACCCCAAAATCCATACCAGACCCTTATCCGAGCTCGCAGCCCGGCCAGTCAGGAAAGGGGGTGGGAACGAGCGAGCACCCCCCTCCTGAACCGTACCTGGCCGCATGCCCTCAACATGGGGGGTGGGTGCTTTGGGGCAGGCTGCGCCCTGCAGCCTCCCCCACTCCAAAGCACCTTGTCCCCTTGTTGATGAGGACAACGGCCTCTTCCCGACAACCCTGGCCATTGGTTGTCGGGGTCTACGGGCAGGGGGCTTTTCGGAATCCGTGAGCCCCCTTTAATAAGGGGGCCCCCAGATCCTGGCACCCCATCCTATGTGAATGAGTATGGGGTACATCGTACCCCTACCCATTCATCTGGGGGAAAAAAGTGTCAATAAAAAAACACACTAGTAGTTACTTAAAGTAATTTATTAGGCAGTATTGGGGGTCTCTTCCGACTTTGAGGGTCTCTTCCGCCTCCTCCGCTCTCTCCGGCCTATTCTCCCGCTCTCCGGCCTCTTCTCCCGGTCTCTGGTTCTTCTCCCGCTCTCCGGTTCTTCTGCCGGGCTCCTCCGCTATCTTCTGCTCTTTTGCCGCTATTTTGCTAGCGTTGGCCCGGTCTTCTCCGTCGTCTTCTTCCCTGTTCTCTTCTTCCGATCCTTATCCAAGTACGCAACCTGGCAGGTCAGGAAATGGGGGGGGTGAGCGAGTACCATGATGGATTTACATCATGGTTCCTTTATAAAAAATGGATTTACGATGGATCCCCCAATGTAAATCCATCATCAATCATGCCGTCAATGTTCGGCCCATAATCTTGCTCGGGCCAAACCATTCGCCCAACTCTACTGCTGTCCAAAGTTGCCCCTGTGCTCATTCATCCAGAGTGGGGGCACTCTAATGTAGGAGGTGTGTTACTGACCAGATTACTAGGTAAAAACAGAGGGGAAAAAGCCTAAAAAATGAGTACTAATCTAACACATCTAATGATTGGTAAGCTGCAATATACATTTTTGGTTTTGGGGTAAATACCGCTCTAAAGACACAATTTTGAACCTTACTGACACATGAACCTTGAACTGGAACAACCTATGTCAGCCTTACCTAGGGTTACTGGCTTTGATTTTTCCTGGGCCTTTCCTCTTCACTCACTTTGCAACCTGTTTTAAACAGCGATTTAACAGTTCTAATCCTGAAAAGATCTTTCTAAGCTTTTTTCTCAGCATTATAACATTCAAGCGGGGTTCCTTAAAAAGTGTAGTGGATATGACCATTTTCCGTCTTAACAAGAATTTAACTGTCCCTGTAAAGGACATTCTGATATTTAAAGACCCTGTAGATAAAAGACTAGAAGCCCATTCCTGGGGCCCTATTCTCCCTGCTTTACCCTTCCCAAAAGCCTGCCATTGCAGCCATGTCCATCTGCTAGACCTTGGGTGTCTGGTCCAAGGATATAACAACATACATATTTACCAGCAAACTATGGATCTTCAAATACCAAACTTTTTTTATTGCAGAGAGATCACATCACAGCAAAGAAATGCAATGTTCTGGAGCCGTACAGGACCTCTTCAGCAGTCATGTGATGAAAGGGTCCTGTGCGCTTCTCAATCATTGCAATTGTTTGCTGTGATGTAATTTGTCTTTAATAACAAAACATTCAGACTTTGTCTGAAGATCCACGGTGTGCTGGCAAATATTTACGCTGTTCTGTGCATGTTGCAGTTTCCATCTGGTTGTTGCTGCAGCACCCATTACTTTAAGAGCCTATTGCAAGAACATGTGCAATGGGAACCTTGTTAATTGGTCCAAGGATATGTCTCAGGATCCTTGGTCTATCCTTATGGAACGCCCTACTATACTGCGTTGATGGGTTGGAAAATAATATTCACTTCAGGATAAGGGGTTGATTTACTAAAGCAAATAGACTGTTCACTTTGCAAGGGATGTGGAACTTTGCAAGAGAATTACCCCCAGAGCTTAATGAAGGAAGTGGACCTCTGCTGATTTCTATCATACAGTCATGTGCAGGCAAAAATGCTATTTTCCTTTTACATGAGGTATTCTTTGCAAAGTGAAATTCAACCGTATTCACTAAGCTCACTAAGCCCTGGTAAAATTTTCCTTGCAAAGTGCAACTTCCCTTGCAAAGTGAACAACCTATTTGCCCTTAGTAAATCAACCCTTAAGTTTCTTTTCAGTGCACATATGGAGAACGCTTTGGCTCAAATGTTGGTCTGTGGAGCATCACTGCCTTTTGCATATGCATACCTTTATGACCCTATGCATTGAAGGCCAGATGCCCTTTCCAATTGTTTATTCTCCCTCGCTTGTTTACTCTACTGCATGAAAAAAATGCCCTTTACATTTGACCTTTTAAGGGGAACACCTCTTTGGCAATACCTTGGACTAATATTCCAAGCACATTAGAGAGGGAAAAAGCACCCTTTTGCCCCAGAAAAAGAAGGCTAAGTTTCAGACTAGTAAACCCTCTGCCACGAAAGCTAAGACGAGCTGTATACATTTTTCTCAATCCTGAAGCAAAAGCCAGGACTCCAGTCCGCTGTAAATACTGGACCCTCAAATCCTCCAAACACAAGCAAGTCCTCTTCACAATGAGGGAGTGCTCCAACTTATTATGCCGGGAAGATGTCTGATGGCCTTTTCTGTTAACTGGTCCCATGACTTTTAGATGTGTCATGTTGTCCAGCCTGTCAACATTCCCACCAATGCTGTGACACAGCCCCTTTCTCAAGGGGTCATAGCCATCTTTCTGGAAAAGGGCCATGGGTGTTTACACAAACCTGTTTACTGTTCCCAAAGCAAAAAGGAATATTGAAGGTTTTTAGCACCTTCCTATGGGTACAAAAATTCCACATCAAACCTGTCAGGTCAGTCATTGCTTCGTCCCAATCAAAGTACTTTGTGGCCTCCATGGACATCAACAATGCATACTTACATTTCCCTGTCTTCTTGGCGCAACCATTTTGTTGCCCTTTACATTTATCTGTCCATTGCACCTGGGGTTTTCACCAAAGTGCCAATCTCTGCTCTTGACTTGCTTTGCTCTCAGGGCATCCCATTAGTGGGATATATGGGAAACCTTCTTCTGAGAGAACAGTCTGTGAAGGCTCCTACCTCTGAAGTTCTTTCCTTGCCTGCCTCATGTGATTAAGATGAAGGGCATTCCAGTGAGGCTCATTGCATTAAACTGACCCAGGCAAATATGGTACTTGGACCTCATCAGAATCCTGGCAGACTCTTCATGGACCCTTCTAGATATACTGTTTCTTCTGTCCCATGGTTTGGTTTACCACCCTAGAGCTGGATTTAGTGGCCTGGATCTTCAAGCCGAAGTCCTGAAGGACAGGGGCCTTCCAGATTCAACTTTTCCCTACTCAGCTGAAAGTTAGGAAACTGGTATCTCACTCATTTCCATCCCAGGAAATACTCTGTGGGAAAATCCTTTCTTGTTCAGTCTAGTCTGGATCAACACTTTGCCTTTAGTACCACCAAGGGTTCAATTTTGGCCCTAGGGATTCTATTTTAAGGACCACTTGCATCTCACTCCTTACTTAAAGTCTTTGTGCAGGGTGCCACTCAAATTGCCCCCCTTTTACATTCCTCAGTGACCCCATGGGATTTCAACTCGGTTCTTTTGGTTCTCCTGAAAGTTCCCTTTGAACCTATCAGGGACATTACCCACTCTACACTCACACACCTTTCTTGTGACCATTACCTCTTCAAGACGGAAAGCCTCTTTATTTCTTAGGTTGTTCTGTTTCTTTTCAGTTTACCAGGACATCACTATCTCTATGTCCTGCTTCACATCATCCCAATAAGATTTCTTCTGAGCACCATCTGTTAACTGTTGTTTATGTGGGCCTGTTAGCATTTGTTTGCTGTGTTGTCCACCCCCGCCCCCCCCCCAGTTGGACTGCTTTTGGACAATTTAATGTTTCTGAATACTCCTGTATCTCATAACCTGCTAACAACTTAAGGCTGACATCAAGATTAGCAGGAGTATTTATATACATTACATCAGCTGGGAGTGCATGTATAATTGTCAAGTCAACTGGCAGCTTTTTGATGGAAGTTATTTGGGCAGCTCTACAGCCATTAGATCACTCTCAAAATCACTGGTATTTGACAATCCCAACCCAGCATGACCCCAAAATTCTGGGTGCTGTGGTCCCACCATGGGTCCAGGATGAGCTAAGTGTGTGTCTCTGGGTAGAACTGGGGTAGATCAGTGAACATCTGTTCACTGAACCTCTCACTGGTAAATGAACCCTTACGTAACATGTATTATGTCACTTCCTAGTTCAGAGCTGTCATTCTCCGGCTGCTGTGGCCAGGGATGAAGCTGATCAAGCATGATCTGTGCTTCAACAGCTTAATTGGATTCCATAAGTATCCATAGGTATGGAGGAAAAAATAATAATTCCCATGGTGGTTGCATTGGTCTTCAGAAATAGTAATCCTTTTGGCAGGTAAAAAAGTTCTCATATATTCAACTTTTAGTGAGAATGCATTGAGCAAATGCAATCTTGCTTAATAAGTTGCACCCCTTTTTAACCTAAGCCTCCTTTTGTCCTGATTCTTTGGAACATTAAAACATCAAATATCCAAAATCTTTACTGACTATTATATAGCAATGCAAAACAGTATTTTCTACCATAAGTACATAATTTATAAGTGCAATGTAAGATTTGTTTCTTGTAATCATCCGCCTTCATTTATTTGCTTTATTTGAAAAAATAATGTCAATTTTTTCTCCAGAACCAAGTAAATGAGCAATCCCTTGCAGATTATAAATTGATAGGTAGTGTGTTTAAGCAGCAGGAAAGGAAGCAAGGACATACTGTGCTGCAGATGTTTATTGAGACAAATTATAGATATTTTTCTAAGCATGGATGTGTTCATACATATTCTTTAATATCAGCTTTATGCTTTTTTTTCTAGTTTTCGTGTCATTATTTGTTTGCACAGTTGAGTTTTTATCAGTGTTGTGCTTCACATATTTATTATTATTAGTTAAAAGTCCACTTTATGTATTTAAGAAAAATAAATGACAGCCAGAATTTGCATTGACTTGCATGAAAAATGATCTTACAAAGCTCAAAATACAAATAATTTCTCACATTCCATGGCTTCGTCACAATTTCTGTTTGGCACTGTAATAGTATAAAACAATAGATTGATGAGGTGTTTCGATAATATGTAAAATATTTACTTACGCAAGTGTATAAACACATTTACTATAAATGGTAATTTCAGAGTATTGGTTAATAAAGGGCAAGGTTATTTTCCACATAAATAATGAAGCACATTACATCACATTACTGTTCAAGGTAAGATTTAAAAATTGTACTTTCCTATTGTTCCTTTTACTGTTTCTGTTTTACAAAAACCTATGCCTGGAAGATCAGATATGCTTTTCAGTGGTGGAACTAACAACAAAGTAGACCAGGGGTGTCAAACTCAATTTAATCGTGGGCCGCATCAGCATTATAATTGCCCTCAAAAGGGCCGGTTGTATCTGTAAGATTAGATGTCCAGCGCATCCCCTCCCCTTTACATTAGATGTCAAAAGCCACCCCACCATCAGAAGTTGAGTCCCCCACTCTCGCTTACATCACAGTGCACCTCCCTTTCCTTATGCTGCTGCTGGGAAGAAGCTGGATGCATTGCTTGAAAGCAGAAAGTAAGGGTCTGGAGTAGGACCAGAGGAGGGCTGGAGCTCTCCTGCAGCTGCAGGAGTGGTGCGAGGGCCACATGAAATGGCCTGGAGGGCCGGATTCGGCCCGTGGGCCTTGTGTTTGACACCTGTGAAGTAGACCATTTTGGAGAGGAGTACAGTGTTCCCCAACCAGTTCCTAACAACAAGCCTTCTCTGTGGTCACATTAAAAGGCCCAGCTAATTTGTGAGTTAGACAAAGTCCAAAATACTCTTCTTAATTAACAGTCATGTGGCACACTTGGTCTCGCGTCTTCTATCTTCTTCTATCATCTTCTATTGGTCTTTTCAGGTGTCCACATCACTGTCTGGGTGATGCGGACACTTACTATTGAATATCCAGGGGTCTCTCAGCATACAGAAGACTGCAGCAGGGAGATGATGTCAGGAAGAGGCAACTGGTCTGCTGCACTGGATCTACGGGTCGCCATTAGGTGAAACAAAGGATGCATACAGAATAGATAGATAAGTATTAAACATTTTAGGGCATTTCTTTAAAAAAAAATGCTGAAAGGTGAGCATTTGCATTCTACCATGGATCTTCTTGCTAGGTATGGTGCAGGAAATGTTGCTAATGCTATGTGTCTGCTGTAAGCAAGTTTCATGTTTATGCTAAGAAACTGCATACCTAATACCTTGAGCTATTTCACTCTAATAAAGGGATAACTCTGGGCTGGACTCTGGTCAACATGTAGAGCTCTAGCCTTCTTTTCACATGTATGCTTCTTAGGCTGGCCATACGTGGTGCAAATTTCTTTCCAGTAACCATGGGAGAGGATAGGGATTATTGACTATAGCAGCCGCTAGCGATAATGGCAAGAGAATCTGGCAGGCTGGTTGTACCCAAGCTGATCGATCAATCAACTTGGTAAATTCAGCCTGCCCATTAACGGTTCAAATCTCTGCCAGTCCCTGCTGAACTGGCTGAGATTCGAACCATGTATGGCCGGCCTTAGGCTTGCTGATGTAGAGACAGTTGACTTTAAATGTTTATCTTTACATGTATCTTACTTAATGAGGTTGTGTTCATTTTGAATACTAGGTCATGCATGAGAGTTCAAAAAGCAATATTTTTGTTAGTAAATGTTAAAATGATCGAAAGTGAGCACAGTTTCATTTTATTTACCAAGTTCAGTGATCACTTACTTTCCAAGTATATATTCAGTAACAATCTCTACTCTTTCAGAAAATCAACTAGTTAAAGTGGTTGTAAAGCCAGTATTAGATGACATTATGTGCCCCAATGTATGTTATTTATAAAAATAAATGCCGCTGTATACCCTTTTTCAGAGTGTCACTCGGCGATCACATGACTGCCAAGCCAGGCAGCAACTGCAGCAGGTACTAGTCAGTGTACATTGTGAATGAAGCATTTTTTTATTAGAGAAAGTTTTCACTGTGAAGTCAGTCAGTGTTAATGATGTGTGCCAGTATACTGTAGTGCCTGTTTGCTTGCTTGCTCAATATGGATTAAATAAATTGTAATTATGCATAGCCATAGTTATCATAAATAAAGTGATTTGTGCAAGTAGTACCTAGTACCTGCTGTTGCACAAATCACTTTATTTATGATATCTATGGCTATGCATAATTACAATTTATTTAATCCATATTGAGCAAGCACTATATTTGATTGGCTGCTTGCTTCTGTTTGGGCCTGTGCCTGGCACATGATGACTTAGGCTATTTTCACACTGGGGCGTTGTGCCATCAGCGGTAAAGCACTGTCGCTAGCGGGACGCCTCAAAGATGCGGCTGCCAGGACTTTTTTGAGCGTCCTGCCAGCGCACCGCTAGTGGCCCAAAAAGGGTTGAAACCGTCCGCAAAGCGCCACTTGCAGTTCGGCGGCGCTGCCCATTGATTTTAATGGGCAGGGGCACTTTAGAAGCAGTGTACACCATTCCTACAGTGCCTCAAAGATGCGGCTAGCAGGACTTTTTTGAGCGTCCTGCCAGCGCACTGCTCCAGTGTGAAAGCCCTTGGGCTTTCACATTGGAGTGAAAAAAGAGGCTGTTTCAGGGCGCTTTGCAGGCACAATTTTGTAGCGCTGTAGCACCTGCAAAGCACCTCAGTGTGAAAGTAGCCTAAGACCCCTTTCTCACTGAGGCGCTTTGCAGTCGCTATAATGCTAAAAATAGCGTTTGCAAAGCGCCCTTAAAGAGCGGCTCCATTCACTCCAGTGTGAAAGCCCCGAGGGCTTTCAGACTGGAGCGGTGCGCTAGCAGGTTGGTAAAAAATGTCCTGCAAGCAGCATCTTTGAGGCACTGTAGGAGCGGCTCCTAAAGCACCCCTGCCCATTGAAATCAAAGCGGCGCTTTGCAGGCTTTTTTTTAACCTTTTCTCAGCCGCTAGCGGGGGTTAAAAGAGCCCTGCTAGCGGCTTAATAGCGTCGCGAAAATGACGGTTAACAACGCCCCCCACCGCCCCAGTGTGAAAGAGGCCTTAAAGTCAACATCATGTGCGATTGTGCATGTGTGCTAAGCAGACAGGGCCGCTGGTGATCCTACTCCCTCTCTCCCTCTGTACAGTGTCAGAGGCGCTGGCGCAGCAGTGGCGGAGGACTGTATCCATTATGAGGAAACATCCCCTGCACTGCTGCATGTCCCTGATCATCACAGTGCCACTGCCAGTGAGTGTGACCTGTCTGTGTACCACTGCGCGCAGTCACTGTCTCTGATGTTCCGTTCCACTCTGCCTTTCTGCCCAGTGCTGTGCCCGTACATCTCATGATCCGCTACATGGAAGCCGCTCTCTGTCTCTCTCCCTCCTGCTAAGTGCCCATACATCGCACGATTCCTCCGCATTTATGGGTGCTGATGTTACTGCATTTATGGGTGCTGGTAAGGCCGCAATTATGGGTGCTGGTAAGGCCCTAATTATGGGTGCTGGTAAGGCCGCAATTATGGGTGCTGGTAAGGCCGCAATTATGGGTGCTGGTAAGGCCGCATTTATGGGTGCTGGTAAGGCCGCATTTATGGGTGCTGGTAAGTCCGCATTTATGGGTGCTGGTAAGGCTGCATTTATGGGTTCTGGTAAGGCCGCATTTATGGGTTCTGGTAAGGCCGCATTTATGGGTTCTGGTAAGGCTGCATTTATGGGTTCTGGTAAGGCTGCATTTCACTGGATACGCCTCTGGTCCCATTGGAGAGGTTTTCTGTCCCATAGCCAAAACAGGAAGTAAGAGGAAATCCATAAAAAGTGAGAGAATCTCTATTTGTCACTAGGATCACAGGAAACAGTGTCCACATTGGAAGATTTCCCCTGTTCTGCTGTGCGCCCAAAATATTGATTTTATTTACTTTCAGTTTTGGCAGAAATGGTAAACAGGACAAATAGAGAGGGTGAATCTCCATAACCGGGACACAGACAGAAATAAAACAAGTGTTATAATCCCTCTCTACTCTATCCAAAACGAAAGTTAAGCCCCTTTCACACTGGGGCGTTTTTCATGCGGTTTAGCGCTAATAATAGCGCTGTTATACCGCATGAAAAAATCCTGCCCTGTGCCTTCAATGTGAAAGCCCGAAGGCTTTCACACTGAAGCGGTGCGCTAGCAGGACCGCTCCAAAAGTCCTGCTAGCCGCTTCTTTACAGCGGTAAAGGAGCGGTGTGTTCACCGCTCCTTTACCGCGGTCTCCCATTGAAATCAATGGGACAGCGCGGTATTAACCCTTTTTCGGCCGCTAGCGGGGGTTAAATTAACCCCCCTAGCGACCGCATACCGTGGTAAGAACGACAGTATAGCAGCGCTGAAAATCGCGCTGCTATACCGCCACCGCACCTGCCCGCCCCAGTGTGAAAGGGGCCTTATAGTTATACTTTGATTCCAGTGTCAAAGTCTTCAATCTGCAGCCTTTAACCTTCTAGGTCAATAAGGAAAGCCCCAAAACTGCAAGCATATCTCAAATTGATTACACAAGTATAAAGAAATTTAAGCTAATTAGGACATCATGAATTTCCATACATAATAAAAATTTCTTGTGATCTTCATGGTAGGCCCACATGACAGGGTAACAATGAAGGAGAAAAATTGGGTGACAGGAACAAAATGTTTTCACACTATAATATAAATACCTGAACAAGGACTTGAAAAGCATGATCATCAGGTATTATTTTTTATATATATATATATATATATATATATATATATATAATCTTTATTTTATTTTACATTTTAAGCCATGCAAAACTGTGTACAGACAAAAGGGTAAGGGGAAAGGGAAGGCAAAATGCACCTTAAGGGCAAATACTGACATCGGTAGCACCATAATACATTACACCATGAGTATAATTATTACTAGTACGAGCCCATCCCTGTCCTAGATTTCTTTATCTAAGTGGACATTCCCCTCACACTTTGGCGGAAGGAGATAGGGCTTGTTCAATAAATCAGAGCAGACACTTTACAGCATCCTAGGCTCACATAAAGTAAAATAAGAACCTAGAAGACATGAAAAAAAATTAAAAATAAAATCAAATATACAAAAGGAAAAGAAAAGTGATATACAAGTATCGCTGAGGCCTTTGTAAATCGGCAAACACACCTGGTTCATTGGCTCAATGTGGTGTAACCATACTAGGAACATTAATGCTAATTCTGTATCTGGTTCTGAACCTGATTCAGGGTCCAGTTCGCCTGGACAAGTTGCAGGATCCGCCAAAGTTAACAGCAATATCTAGACTAGAGGAGACTGGGGCCTGTCCAGAGGTATGGCTCCGCCATGAGGCCCAAATTAAGTCAAAGTGCTAACGAGTTCCCTTGCGTGTGGCCACCCATTCCTCTACTTCCATGATCTCTGTCACCTTCCCAAGCCAGTCCGACTGAACTCGCAGGCTCTTCCATGGAAATGGTATAAGGCGCTTTGCGGCATTGAGGCGGTGAGGGAGAGCACTGCGTTTATAATAAGAGAGGGGGATGGTGGGAATTGGAGCACAAAGTGCTTCGGGGAAAAAGGCACATCTATACCTAGGCTATCCGATATGCGTCTGCGTACAGCAGACCAAAAGGGTGAAACCAACGGACAGTCTCACCAAATATGGAGGAGTGTTCCCTTTCCCCGCATCCCCTCCAACACAGCTCAGAGACTGATGCATAAATTCTAGCAAGGGAGGTGGGCACTCGGTACCACCGGGACAGCAATTTATTGTTATATTCTTGTGTTTTAGAGTCTACTGAGCTAGAGTGTGTGTGACGGTACAAGTGGTGCAATGGTTCCTCAGTGAACTCACACCCGAGATCCCGTTCCCATTCCCGAGTGAAGAATGATTTAGGGTTAGGGGGAGCCAAATTGAGTAATTTATACAGAGCTGAGATCATATGCGGTAGAGGTTCTTCGGCTGCCCATATGCGTTCAAACTCTGTAAGGGTAGGTCTAATCGGGAATAGGTGGCATTGTGAGGAGACAAAATCAGTGAGTTGACAATATCTCCATAAGTCTAAGGGGAAACCACCATACTGCTCCCTGAGGGCGTCCAGCGAAATTAGGCTGTGACCCTCCAGGAAGCGGGACAGGCTAATACCCCCATCAGTTATCCAGGGGCCAAAAAAGGACAACTTCTCCCCAGGAGGAAACCACGGAAAGCCACCAACAGGCGCTAGTGGTAATGTTGGGGGGGCTAGGGACCTAATTAGCCTGTCCCAAACTTTGAGGACATGTTTTGTTAGGGGTTTATCAGATTGGGTATACCCACTATCGCTCGAAGGGACCCACGGTGCGTAGGATAGATTACGGCCTGCGATAATCTTTTCAAGAGGAGGTGCGAAATCTCCAGTTAAGAATGCACTGCAGAGCAATAGCTCTATAATATTGTAAGATATTGGGGATGCCAAGGCCTCCCAGTCGTTTGGGTCATTGCAACAAAGCCATGGCTAAGTGTGGTCTCCTACCTTTCCAAACAAACGAGGTGAAGAGGTTCCGGAGCTCAGTAAAAAAGCATCTAGATAGGGATACAGGCACCATTTGCAAGATGAAAAGTATGCGGGCAATACAGTCATCTTAATAATGTTTATGCGGCCAATCCATGTGGAAGTTGCTCTATCCCAGGATTGTAGATCCTGACGCACATTCCGAAGTAGAGGAACATAATTGTGTGTGTAAAGGGAATCTAGACGGCCGGTAAGTTGAATGCCCAGATATTTTATGGAGGAGCAGGCCCAAGTAAATGTGAAAGCTCTCTTCAAGGTAGTAGCAAGGGCTGGGGGGACATTTATAGGCAACATTTCTGATTTTGTATAATTAATCCGAAAGTTGGATACTTGGCTGTAAGCGGTTAGTTCATCCATCAGGTCAGACAATAAGACAAGGGGGTCCACAACATGGAAAAGGATGTCGTCGGCATTCCGTGCCATTCCGAATGGAGAACTCAGTGGAAAGGACACCATTCACCTTGACCTGTGCAGTAGGGTATGTATAGAGCGCCAAGATCCAGCGTAGCATAGAGGGACCCAGGCCCAGCCGCACCAGGACAGCCCTGAGAAAGTCCCAGTCTACCCGATCAGGTATGGGGATGGACAACAATGTGCTTGGGCCAAATGGACAAGCTGAAGAGCCCTAATAGAGTTATCCCTGGCCTCTCAGACTATAATAAAGCCTGTCTGGTCAGGGTGTACTATTGAGGGGAGGAGATATTTCAGTCAATTGGTGAGGATTTTCGCAAAAATCTTTATGTCTACGTTTTGTAGAGATATTGGCCTATAATTTTGGGGGAGGGAATGGTCCTTCCCCTCCTTATGAAGAACCGTTATGTGAGCCAATGAGGCACCTAGCGGGAAAAGACCTTTGGAAGCCAGCGAGTTAAAAAACATGCACATATGTGTCTGTAGTAAAAAACTTCAGGTAGTAAGCTTTAGTAAAATCATCTGACCCGGGCTTTTCCCGTTTGGCAGAGATTTCACAGTGGCCAGAAACTCGGTTGTGGATATGGGGATTTCCAAGTCAGCCTGTTGTTCGGGAGATAAGTTAGAAAAGCCTGAGGAGGATAGGTAGGCTTCAATGCGTGACTGCTTATTTGCTATGTCTTGAGAAGAGAAGGCAGAATCCAGGTTGTACAGGGCAGCATAGTAATCATGAAACATTGAGGCGATTTTTGACGTGTGGTGCACCAGTTTTCCCATCTGGGATTGTAAATTATGAACGTGAGCAGAGGCGTGGTGCTTGCAAAGAGCCCTCGCCAACATCCTGCCACACCTGTTGCCATATTCATAGTACTTATGAGCAGCAAAGCGTAATCGCCGGCAAATACGTCATTCTTAAAGTCATATTGAAAAGCGTTTGCAATTTTGTCAGGCAGTTAAGCTCCTCCAGATCGGCCTGCCGCTTGTGTTTTAATTCAGCCTGCCGCAGAGCCGACAAAACTCGCTGGAAGCCTGCCCGCCTCTCCTTTTTTAACCTAGAACCCCAGGCAATTAGGGAGCCCCATACCACAGCCTTGTGGCCTTCCCAGAAGACACCTTTGTTGACCTCCCCTGTGTCATTCTCTTCAAAATAATGTGTTAGGGTTTCTGTCACCCCCGCCATGTCAGGGAATCTAGTAGACCAGACTGTGTGACTACACAGAGGAGACCAAAAACGCATGTAAGTGAAATAAAAGGTGTTTATTTACAAGGTGATAAACAAGTGAAAACAACCAGTGCACAACCAACCACGAATAGTATATACAAATCAAGGGCAGATACCGTAATCGTAAACAAAGCCAGGCCGAGATTATACACCAGGGGATATCAGCAGATGGGTGAGGACGGGAACACAACAGGGCAGGAAGAGGATGGATGGACAGGCTGCGGGGCAGGAATCCAAGGTCAACAGGTAATAGAAGGGGCAGGTCCAGGATGGGCTCAGGATAAGATCAGGTCGGGTCGGGTCAGATGCAGGCTCAGGGTCAGATGCAGGTTTAGGGTCAGATGCAGGCTCAGGGTCAGAGAGAGAGATACCAAGGCGAGCATGTAAGGGCTCGCCGGGTATTTATAGGACTGCAGTGATTGTCCTAATGTGACAGCTGAGCGGAGGAAGTGCTGCCTGCCCCACACTGCCGGAATTTACCCGCTGGTGGATGCCGGTACTACGGCCCATGGGTCAGGCATTACCACCAGCAGGTGAGATCCTCTATCAAAGATACTGGCTGCAAGAGGACACCTGCTGGTGGACACTAGTATTGCAATCCATAGGACCAACAGCACCAAGGGCAGGTGAAGCCTTTCCTGACAGTACCCCCCCCCAAAGGAGCGGCCTCCGGACGCTCCAACCAGTCTTAATTGTCCATCGTCTATGGTATCGAGTCGCACAAAGGATAAGCGTACTTCAGGCTGGTCATCGGGCACTTTAAGCTGGACAACAGGCACATTGAAGCGGACAGCGGGCACATCCGGGCAGACAGCGGGCACATCAGGGCAGACTGCAGGCTCCGGGTCATCGAGCTGGGCAGCAGGCTCCGTGTCATCAAGCTGGGCAGCAGGTAGAAGCTCATCAGGCTGGGCAGCAGGCAGAAGCTCATCAGGCTGGGCAGCAGGCAGAAGCTCATCAGGCTGGGCAGCAGATAGAAGCTTATCAGGCTGGCAGCAGGCTCCTCAGGTCGGGAAACAGGCACGACAACCCCAGGCCGGGAAACAGGCACCACAACCTCAGGGCGGGACGCTGGCTCTAGCTCTTCAGGTTGTAATGCTGGTACTGGTTCTTCAGGCTGGAACGCTGGCACCCCGGGCTGGAACACTGACATCTCGGGCTGAAACACTGACATCTCGGGCTGAAACACTGGCACCTCGGGCTGGAACACTGGCACCTCGGGCTGGAACACTGGCACCTCGGGCTGGAACACTGGCACTTCAGGCTGGAACACTGGCACTTCAGGCTGGAACACTGGCACTTCAGGCTGGAACACTGGCACTTCGGGCTGGAACACTGGCACTTCGGGCTGGAACACTGGCACTTCGGGCTGGAACACTGGCACCTCGGGCTGGAACACTGGCACTTCAGGCTGGAACACTGGCACTTCGGGCTGGAACACTGGCACTTCGGGCTGGAACACTGGCACTTCGGGCTGGAACACTGGCACTTCGGGCTGGAACACTGGCACTTCGGGCTGGAACACTGGCACTTCGGGCTGGAACACTGGCACTTCGGGCTGGAACACTGGCACTTCGGGCTGGAACACTGGCACATCGGGCTGGAACACTGGCACATCGGCTGGGAAGCAGGAACCGAGACATCAAGTTGGAAGGCAGGCATCGGGACGTCAGACTGGAAGGCAGGCACCGGAACATCAGACTGGAAGGCAGGCACCAGCTCATCAGGCTGGGCAGCAGGCAGAAGCTCATCAGGCTGGGCAGCAGATAGAAGCTTATCAGGCTGGCAGCAGGCTCCTCAGGTCGGGAAATGGGCACGACAACCCCAGGCCGGGAAACAGGCACCACAACCTCAGGGTGGGAGGCTGGCTCTAGCTCTTCAGGTTGTAATGCTGGTACTGGTTCTTCAGGCTGGAACGCTGGCACCCCGGGCTGGAACACTGACATCTCGGGCTGAAACACTGACATCTCGGGCTGAAACACTGGCACCTTGGGCTGGAACACTGGCACCTCGGGCTGGAACACTGGCACCTCGGGCTGGAACACTGGCACTTCGGGCTGGAACACTGGCACTTCGGGCTGGAACACTGGCACTTCGGGCTGGAACACTGGCACTTCGGGCTGGAACACTGGCACATCGGCTGGGAAGCAGGAACCGAGACATCAAGTTGGAAGGCAGGCACCGGGACGTCAGACTGGAAGGCAGGCACCAGGACATCAGACTGGAAGGCAGGCACCAGGACATCAGGCAGGCACCAGGACATCAGACTGGAAGGCAGGCACCAAGACATCAGACTGGAAGGCAGGTACCGAGACTTCAGGCAGAGACACGGCACTGGATCTTCAGGCCAGAACACGGGCACAGGGACATCGAGCTGGAACATGGGCACAGGAACTTCAGGCTGGCAGACTGGCACAGGAAGTTCAGGCTGGCAGACTGGCAGAGGAACATCAGGCTGGCAGACTGGCACAGGAACTTCAGGCTGGCAGACTGGCACAGGAACTTCAGGCTGGGCAAAAGGCACAGGAACGTCAGGCTGGGTAAAGGGCACTGGGACGTCAGACTGGTTAAAAGGCACAGGGACGTCAGACTGGGTAGCAGGCATAGGGTTGGCAGATTTAGGTGGATCGTCAGGTTCAACTGACATGAACGCAGGCTGGAGCAGTTGGTGGGTATGGAGGCAGGTTGGGTTACTGGTAGGATTGTGTGGGTCGGAAAGTACTTCCGCTTCTTCTTAGGCTTAGTCACTGCAGATTTGTAAATAACAGGGGGATGTATGAAAAGGATGGAATTGAGTAAGAGGAAGGACTGGAATGCGGCAGAGATACTGGTGGTGGACACTAGTACTGCAATCCATAGGACCAGTGGCTGGAGGAGGTTCTTGTGGATTTGCTACAGGTGGAAGGGAAGAAGCAGGTGGATTGAAGGCAGGGTAGGTGCAGCAAGTAGAGACTGGGTAATAATGTTTGGTAGGAAGCTGTGTAAACTGGGCTGTAGCTGGGGTTGCCATAGGCGATGGGCGGATAGATTCTTGGGAAGGCAGGTGATTAATGGCAGGGCTGGAATGTTGTGGCTTGGCTAAATGCAGGAGATCTGACCATGCCTGCAGCACATGTTGAACAAAAGGTGGTTCACACACACCCTGTCTAATCAGAGACTGCACTGAACTAATACAATCAGATAACATCTGCTGGGGACAAGAGAAATAATGTTCATTGAAAGAAGCTGGATCATCCTCTATTAACCATACCAGGGATTCAACTTGGTCACGACTGAAGGGGGTAGAGAAATCATCACTTCCTTTGGGAACATATGACAGGGCTGGCTTTACACATAACCGGATTAACGGCTGAACATCCTCAGACTGCATGTAACCCTGATCCACCAAGAAATTAGCTGATTGGATGGTTTCCATCAGCTGGTCACTAGTCCACCCTTTTAAAATCTGGCGACAATATTCACCATCCTCTGCTGCCAGCAGAGAAAAGTAAACAATTTAATTAAAATACATATTAGAAAAACGCACACAACCAGGATGGTTCCTCAATGCAGCCACATCTGGTAAGGGAGTGGCCTTGGTATACTGTCAGGGAATCTAGTAGACCAGGCTGTGTGACTACACAGAGGAGACCAAAAACGCATGTAAGTGAAATAAAAGGTGTTTATTTACAAGGTGACAAACAAGTGAAAACAACCAGTGCACAACCAACAACGAATAGTATATACAAATCAAGGGGAGATACCGTAATCGTAAACAAAGCCAGGCCGAGATCATACACCAGGGGATATTAGCAGATGGGTGAGGACGGGAACACAACAGGGCAGCGAGAGGATGGATGGATAGACAGGCTGCGGGGCAGGAATCCAAGGTCAACAGGTAATAGAAGGGGCAGGTCCAGGATGGGCTCAGGGTAGAAACAGGTCGGGTAGGGTCAGATGCAGACTCAGGGTCAGAGAGAGAGATACCAAGGCAAGTATGTTAGGGCTCGCCGGGTATTTATAGGACTGCAGTGATTGTCCTCATGTGACAGCTGAGCGGAGGAAGTGCTGCCTGCCCCACACTGCCGGAATACACCTGCTGGTGGATGCCGGTACTACGGTCCATGGTTTAGGCATTACCACCAGCAGGTGAGATCCTCTATCAAAGATACTGGCTGCAAGAGGACACCTGTTGGTGGACACTAGTACTGCAATCCATAGGACCGACAGCGCCACCAGCGGGTGAAGCCTTTCCTGGCACGCCACCACCCTCACGTCATCTACTAAGTTTTCATTCAGCCTCCACGACCACCTGCAGCTTGCATGAGACGGTGTGCAGCATGAGACGGTGTAAATGAAAGGGTTATCGGGCAGGGTCAGAGATGGTGATCTGTTCAATGGTAGAGTTGGCCAACAGGTCTAAAGTGCTATGGTCAATAAACATTAAATCGATTCTAGTGTAAACATTGTGAACCCTAGAATAATAGCTATAGTCTCTCTCAGACGCATTCAGGGCCTTTCGAACACTCCACTAAGGTATGATTAAGGAGGGATTTGCGGAAATGTTTCAAAAAAGCATATGAGGGAACAGAACACTTCGTAGAGGTGTCCAGGGAAGGGTCTGGGCTTACATTAAGTCTCCGTCCAGAATCAGACTACCCTCCCGAAAGTCAGCTGAACGGTCTAAGACCGAGTCAATAAATGAGAGTTGTTGGGAATTGGGAGCATATAGTGTAGCAAATGTGTACCACTGGCCTAAAATGGAGCCTTTCAGAAACACGTAGCGGCCCTGAGGGTCTGTATAGTGGGCAGTGGGTTGAAACGGGCAGCTCTTGTGTATATCAATAGCTACACCACTGGTCAAAGCTTTCGTAGAATTACTCATAAACCAATAGGGAAATAGGTGGGTGGGGAGAATGGGGGTTGAGGTATCAGAAAAATGTGTCTCCTGCAGAAATAGTACCTGTGCCCCTAAACGCTTCAGCTCCAGCCATAACCTATTGCGTTTGTTAGGGGAGCATAGGCCACGGACATTATAAGATACTACCTTAAACATAGCCATATCAAGTCAGGGGGGCGTTGTCCAGACGAGCGGCAGAACACAGCTGAACCAGGTGTGAGAAGTAGCGGCCTTGAATCCTAAAACTAAAAGTAAAAAATAAGCAACATAGAACACTATAAACAAATGTAGCGCCCTCCCCAAAAGGTTGGGACGCTATTTAAAAATATAGAGGGATGTCTGAGCCAGTAGTTGGGCTCAGACGGTTGAATTGCATTTAATTTTACCTCTGCTCTAGCTGTGGGTTGCCCGATAGCATTTTCCCTTATTGCCTGTAGGTGGCGTTACCACCTCAGGCACCTGTTGGAACACGGGCAAACCATGGTGCATTGAGTGGCCCTTCTCGGCAGCGGTACAGTGGGAGTGGTTGACCCACTGTGCCTGCTGGGAGGGGATACTTAAAGGGGCAGACGCCATTGGTTGGGGTCGGTTCTCGCCCTGCAGCCCTCCGGGCGCGAGGTATGTGTGTGTGGTCCTGGTCTCGGGGCCACATTGGCCCGAGACTGTATCGCTATCTAGTAGGCCCAGCTAGTCTGGCTGGGGCCTACAGTCGGAGAGGGGATCCCAAGCTGTCCGTCCACATGGGGAGGAAGCTATCACAGTGAAGGAGACCAGGGGAGGACCTTCCCTGGAGGAGACTGGCAAAGTTCTGCTGTCTCGGGTGAGGCCTGGCAACTTTGGCAAGGAGGGATCCGCTATATTGCAAGCCCTGCAGATCACCGGATTGGCTTAAAGGCCCTTTAACTGTATGGCTGGACGTTTGGGACTTTAAAATCCTGTGGCAGAGGATTCCTGGACTATCCATTTTCTCAACTTCAGAAGGTCTGTGGCAGAGACTTTGTACACTTCAAAAGGTCTGTGGCAGAGACCTGCTTCATCTTGGGCAGTCTGTGGCAGAGACTGCCCTGTTGCTGATTTGTGTGTCATCCTGGCTGCTAGACCATGTGAGAGGGGACTATCCGGGTGACCAATACCCACTCTAACATTGAGAGTGGTGAGTGACTTTGATCTGAGACTGTTATATTTTTGTGGCGAGTGCCTGAACCTTCCCCTACTATTTTATGCCTTCTACTTCTCAACGTTTACTGCATAAGAAAAATAAAGCCTAACTGTTTGAGGTTTTACATCTGTGTGGACATTGCATTACTACAGACTTTCCTACCCGGACAACGAAGCTGAAGAGGTAACGTGCAAAACCCAAAAATAACCAGCGGCCCTCTAGGGGGTATTGCTACACAAACATCACAGGTAGAAAAACAGGGCCGCCGACAGCAGAAATAGCCGACAGCAGGCCTGTGAAAAACTGCATGCCTGACCCCGGGAGCCCAACCAGAAAATAAGGACAACCTGGGTGAGGCATGGTGCCCCCAATGGGACATGTACCCAAATAGGGTATCCCTTTGTGGGGAACATAGCCAGGAAACTCCTGCTCCTCACAGAACATAACAAGCAATAACAAGAAGAAAGGGGTAATGCAGTTGAAAACAACGAACAAAAAGAAAAAAGGAGGAAGGGGGAGCCCCATGGTAATCAATAGCATGGAAAGAGAGGAAAAGGGAAATAAAAATAAAAATATTTAAATGGGGAAAAATATCCTCTAAAGATAAAATAAATCTCTTTTCTCCTCCTCCTCTCTTCTCTTTTTTCTTCTTGGCCCCCCAAAAAGGGCGAAGGGACAACAGCAATACAGGAGTAGTCTCTAAGCCAGTAGGGTCACGTAAAGGAAAAGCTGCCAAACTCCATCCGCAGTAAAGTCGCTGCAGTTCCACAAACGCCCATAGTCTCTTCCATAGGCAAAAGGGTAGCAGGAAAGTTCCAGAGGAATATCTCAGAGGCAGATGAGCTCTTCAGTCACTAG
The DNA here is from genome assembly GCA_029206835.1 of Rana muscosa. Taxonomy (NCBI): domain Eukaryota; kingdom Metazoa; phylum Chordata; class Amphibia; order Anura; family Ranidae; genus Rana; species Rana muscosa. The sequence continues at coordinate 926,935,709 of CM055116.1, read as the reverse complement.
TGGCAGGTGTACCTGGCGAGGGCCCAGATGAGGTGCGCTTACGCCCTCTGGATCGGCGTTTGGAACGTGCTGGCATCCAGGGCTGGGAAGTGGATGGCACCTGCACATCCGTGAAATGGCACCAGTCAGGGAAATACACAGATTCAAGACCCATTTGAGAAAGAAAGTGAGGGAGGTCATCTTTAGTGCGAAGAGTAGCCGACCTGGCATCTCTTGCAGCCTGAAGGCTAAAGGGGAACCCCCAGCGGTAGGTGATGCCCGTTTCCCGGAGGGTCTCCAAGAGGGGGCGAAGCACCCCTCCGTTGCATTAGAGTGCGGTGAGACAGGTCTTGGTAAAAGAACAGTCTAACACCGTCAAATTCAAAGTAGGGCCGTTTCCTCATATGCTTCATGATTTGTTCCTTGACTGTGTATCTGTGTAGCTTACAGATGATGTCCCTGGGGTTGGATGTATCCTGTGAGGGAGGTCTAAGGGCCCTATGCACCCTATCAATTTAAACCGGATCAGTTAGGGACAGATCAAGGATCTCTCTAAATATACCCTGAAGCATGGGGAGAATGTCTTTAGCTGCTGTTGCCTCGGGCAACCCCCGAATGCAGATGTTAGAGCGGCGGATGCGATTCTCATAATCATCCATTTGGCATAATAGGGCCTCAATCCTCTGATCCTGTGCTGAACTGCTATCCCCGAGCAGGGACATAGCTGGGAGGGCCTCCTCAAACATCTGTTCCAGATTCTCCATCCTGTTACCTAGATGCGTGGTGTCAGCTTTAAGTTGTTCAATATCTTTTTTAAAATCTTTTTTCCACTCTGCATGCAAATCTGTCCAGATCCTTTCTTGTAGGCAGGGACCATATGTGCAGCTTTAGACCTCTGTCCCCCAGGAGCTGAGAGAGACCAAAACCCTGATCATGTGAGGCAGAGAAGCAGGGGGAGGATGGAGGGGCTGCTTCACTTACCAGCCTCGGGGACGCAATAGGAAAGATCCCTGGCTGCTTGGATGGTTTGGCTGCACGGGCTGCATCTCTCCCATGATCCGGCCTGGGCGCCATCTTGGAGGCCCCCCCCCTTATTTTCTTTCTCATGAAAATAATCTATCTATGGCCCCCTTGCCAGCGCTGGTGGATCCCTGTGGCTGTGAGGTGGCTCTCCGACGCTGGGACATTGCAGGCAGCGGTGAGGGTGAGTTAAAACCCCTGTTTTTCAATCCGTGTAGCGGCAGTCTGTGAGGAGCTCCGGCAGTTCATATCCTCACTCCTTAATGCCCAAGCCACGCCCCACATAAGGTATTATTTTAATGGAAGTTTGAATGGCATTTCTGCATGTGCATTTTTAATGTGTTCCATTGCATTTTTCCCTATCTCAATTCAGGAGATGTGACTTGTTCAGGACTTTTTCCAGATTCTTTCAATACAGAAAAAATGCAGCACATGCTACTTTTGTTGAATGCACTGGAATGCACTGCACTGGTGTGAACTAGGGCCATTGAAAAACATGGAAAATATTGTGCATCCCCAAAAGATTTTATTGATTGGGTGTACATATACTCTAAATAAAACCTGTGCTGATTACGATAGGCAGCATCTATGGCTTTAAAGGATCTGAGAGAAGAATGCAGTCCCAGGGAAGTGAGTCAGTGACTCAGAAAGTTTTATAGCTACTGGATCAGCATGAGAAATAGCATTTTCAAGAGGACTACCGTTAGTACAGCAGTTGTATTTTCTTCATACAATATCTTTTTTTTTTGGTTCAAAGTAATGATTAACTTGCGTAACTGTAGCTTTCCTTCAAAATTCATCATATTAGGTGACTCAGTTATGAACATCAGTAAATAATGTTGTAATGGGTAGATAAAAAGGATTTATATTAAAAAAAATAAAAAACTCAAAGATTGCTCTGTACGTTAAAGATCGCATTGCATCTCTGGCTCACTAAGGAGACATCTGTGACCAGTAAGATCAAGGGAATTGTATAAAATCAGACAAATTCAGAAGTGGGAGACTTTGTACAGATTGCTTGTCCTAATGTGACAGCACTTTGTACAAACATGTCTTGTTCTACTTATCACCAACCACCCAGCTTGCTTTCCCCCGTATGCACCAAGACGCTGCCTGGAATGAACAATATTATTTGGTTTCTGATTTACAGCATGTTTGCCTTTTAAATCTTTTCATTAGTTTGCTGGCTTTGCTTGGATGATCTGCTTGCTGTATACTTCATGGATACTTATTACTATAATTGCCCTTGCTCACCAAATTTTCCTTCTCAGTAATCCCTTCTGCTCCTCGCAGGGAGAATCCATCTTTCATCTTGTCAAAAGCAGTTAACAGAGTGTGGGACCCATTTATCAAAATCCCTACAAATTAGTAACTGTTAATTTAGGCTAATTATCATGCACTGATAACGACACGTATGTTAGCGCTATCATAGAATGGGACCTTGATAGCATCTCGTCACCCTTCCACGACATTCTGCTAACTATTGTGAATCAGTGTAAGCTAATTATATTTAGATAAGCATTCATTTTGCCACAGTTTAGAGTTAATGACACTTGAATTCATGTACACTGTCTGCATTTGTCGAGGTCTAATTTAAAATATTGGCAGGAATATGTGGAAAATTCTCCAATGTGATACAATTGTTTTGAATGATTCCAGCACTTTCATATGACAACATAACCAGTGTGTGTTGAGTAAAAATTTGAACATCAGATAAAGAGCCAGGTTGCAAGAATTTTAATTACTTTCTACTCATCACCTTTTACTACAATGCAGTAAGCTGGTACTGTGTATTTGAAGCATGGACAGGTAATTGAACATTCATCGAACACTTGATGAGTGGAAAGCAGCTTTAGATGGTTCCTAAAAGAAGGATTAGATAACTATAATGCCGCGTACACACAATAGGACATTCCGACAACAAAACCATGGATTTTTTTCCGACGGATGTTCACTCAAACTTGTCTTGCATACACACGGTCACACAAATGTTGTCGAAAATTCCGAACATCAAGAACACGGTGACGTACAACACGTTCGATGAGCCGAGAACAATGATTTTCGATAGCCAGTATAGTCAGTATAGCCTCTTCTGCTTGATTCCGAGCATGCGTGGACTTTTGTGCATCGAGAACCAGCTCTCAAATTTTTGTTGTCGGAAATTCCGAAAGCAAATGTTCAAAGGAGCCTACACACGGTCGGAATTTCCCACAACAAGCTCCCATCGAACATTTCTTGTCGGAAATTCCGACCGTGTGTACGCGGCATAAGAGTAAAAAATATGGCAGTAACTGCATCATAATAGTAAAATAATAAAAATCTAATGTGATCATTTCAAACCAATAGTATGTACATTTTCTAAAAAAAGAGACAAAGGAACATTACTATAAGGAAGATAGGAGGTATACAGGAGTCTATTATTTTTTAAAAGATAGATAAACTGGCACGTATCTGACGGGTGAGCCTGAGGTGCAGTGGGAAGGCCTTGCGCACAACCCTGGTTCAAGGGCCACCGATGTTGCAACAGTGGCCGCAAGAGCCTGGCGGTGTATGGGGGCCTGGATCGTCTTCTGTGCAGTGGATGTGTCACCAGGGTAGACCAGCAGGTTAATGGCAGGTGTAGTCAGTTCAACTGATGCAACCAGGAACAGGAAGCAGGTATGTGCAGAGCTGAGGAGACACTGGAAGCATAGTCAGACAAGTCAGGTTTGGTAACAGACGATCAAGCAGCTATAAACGAGAGGCAGAGAATGGCCAGGATGCAGGCAAGGTTTGGCAACAGGATATCAGGCAGTGGAGATGTAATCGTAGTCAACAAGGAAGGCCGAGGTCAGGATAACAAAGAGCAAATGTAGTCAGAACAAGCCGGGTCAAATACAGGAATCATATCAGGATCTCAGGAACAGGGTTTCACAGGTACAAGCTGCAGATCAGACAGCAAAGTCTCTGTACAGCTGAGGTGTTTAAATAAAGCATTAATACACCTAGATCAGGTAGGCTTTATACCAAGTCGAGAGGCCCGAGATAATACCAATAAAATCTTGAACCTTATCCATATAGCCGGCCTCCCCAACATGCCCACTGTGTTTCTAGGAACGGATGCCGAAAAGGCATTCGACCGGGTTAGCTGGCCCTTTTTGTTTTCAGTTTTACGATATGTGGGTATGGGGGAGAGGATGGTTGGATGGATATCGAGTCTATATACAAGACCAGAGGCACAAATTAAAGTAAATGGACACATGTCTGATTTATTTTCTATCTCTAACGGCACCCGTCAAGGGTGCCCCTTATCACCCCTCCTTTTTGCTCTCTCGCTGGAACCCCTCCTTTGCAAAGTAAGGCAAAACCCGGACATATCGGGGATAAGAACTGGAGATACATATTATAAGGTCTCCGCGTATGCGGATGACCTTCTGTTTTCCCTGACAAAGCCAGCAATATCAATGCCGAATCTGATGAGAGAATTGGATCAATATGGCGCTTTATCTAATTAAAAAATCAACATGACAAAATCAGAAGCAATGGGGGTATCTATGTCACCAATACAAATCAGTGCCCTGAAAGTAAATTTTAAATTTAGATGGACCTCGACGGCTCTTAAATATCTGGGCACGTATATGTCACCTAAATTGGACCAAATCTTTACGTTGAATTTTCTACCATTATTAAGCAGAGTGAAAACTCTATTGGCTAAATGGGACAAGGGTACCCTCTCGTGGTTTGGTAGATGTAACATAATAAAAATGTAAATTTTGCCTAAACTATCCTATTTATTTTAAACACTACCTATCCATATTCCTCCAGAATTTTTTAATCGGACTAATGCATTGATAGCTGACTTTGTCTGGGCACATAAGAGGCCAAGATTACAACGCTGAATAATGACCATGCCTAAACAGTATGGGGGGTTACAGTTCCAGACATCCAGAAATATTATCAAGTGGCTCACATGGTGAGATTAATATACTGGTTCAGGCATACAAGCCTCAAAATATGGCCAAAGAGCGAGCAATCACAGTGCAGGGTCCCATTGCGTCGGGCGGTTTGGTGCTTTAGAGACCTTAGTTCTGACCTCAAAAAGCACCCAACCTTGGGCCCTACCATGCGGATCTGTTCTTGAATATGCTCCACTACCGTACTATCATCAGCAAACTTCCCCCTGTACCCCATTGTGGGGAACCCACGCTTCCCCCCAGGACTACAGGAGGGCCCATGGAGAAGACTCTTAGACTCACAGATTTTTCAGGCTTCGCACTTTTTGCAAGTAATGACGGGTAAGTGGCCCTCACTAATGGAATTAACCTCATCTAATGATCGTTTCCGACTGGATTTTTGGAGTGGAGCACAATTGAGACATTTTTTCAATATTCTTCCACCTCCGGAGGGATTTTTAAGACCATTGACCCCTGTAGAAAAGCTGTGTGAGGAGACGGGCCCTTGTTATCATACACTCTCGAAAATATATGGACTATTGATTGCTCCTTCAGAGGACTATGTTCCTCCATATATAAGGAAGTGGGAAATGACATTGGACAGGACATTTACTCAGGCACAACATAGGCAGATTATAAATCTTGCGTTAAAATCTTCTATATGTACTAGGGCCCAAGAAACCAATTTTAAAATCATGACAAGATAGTATCGAACACCCTCATTGCTTAATAAATATTTGCCAGAGATCCCGGACAAATGTTGGAGATGCCAGGAAGAAAGAGGGACATTACTTCATGTTTTCTGGTCATGCTCAAAGCTGCTGCATTTCTGGAGGGAGGTACGTCAGATAGCACAGAAATTCACCTCCCAGAAGATCCGGCTTTATTCTTGCTGCACGTACCTGAAATACCGGGGAAAACATACAGTAAATCAATTTTACGCCATCTTATCAATGGGGCTAGAGCGTGCATTGCTCGGTAGTGGAGAGACACGAAACCTCAAACAATCTTCTCATGGTTCATACGAATCGAAGAAGTAAATAGGATGGAGGATTTGACACTATCATGTCAAAACCGACATGAGATCTACTCGGAGACCTGGGCACAATGGAACATATTTAAATACTCAGAAGAAGGGAAGTCCCTTTTTGAAATTTGAGATGAGGAAAAAGTGGGGGGTGAGGGGAGAGCTCTGGTTCCTCTACCTCCCCTGCCGACTGGAGATAAATATTTTCTGGGGGGGGGGGTTTTGGGTTAATTTTAGTTAATTGGAGTCCGGGAGTCCGGGGGGGGGGAGTCCGGGTATTTAGGAGGGGAAGAACCAAAAGAGAGGGAATATTTCAATATAACTAGGTATATGTTGTATTTAAGTTAAGAGGAAGGTTGTATATTGAATAGACCCGGTGGGTACTCATTGGTTTGAACTGAATCAGTAAATTTGTTATTTGTCATTTCTCTTGTATGCTGGATAAAGCAGATAAATAAAGAAATTGAAAAAAAAATACAAAAAAATAAATAAGGCAGTGATTGACGCCAATCACTGAAAGTACTCTGTCCTATTTGTTAACCCTTAGGTGACCCCTTCACTGGGTGGAAAATCCATGACACTGTCCCTGATTTGGAAATATTGAAATTCATATTTATATCAAGGATCTTCAATGGAACCATTGTGAGGACTTTCTAATTAAATTACCAAGGCCTGTTTTACGTGTATGTATGTGTATATGTACAGTGGATATAAAAAAAGTCTACACATCCCTGTTAAAATGTCAGGTTTATGAGATGTAAAAAAATGAGACAAAGATAAATAATTTCAGAACTTTTTCCACCTTTAATGTGACCTATAAACTGTACAACTCAATTGAAAAACAAACTGAAATCTTTTAGGGGGTCGAAGTAAAAATAAAATAAATAAATAATGTGGTTGCATAAGTGTGCACACCCTCTAATAACTGGGGATGTAGCTGTGTTCAGAATTAAGCAAATCAAATTCAAACACATGTTAAATAGGAGTCAGTGCACACCTGCCATCATTTAAATTGCCTCTAAATTAACCCCAAAAAAAGTTCAGCTGTTCTAGTAGGTCTTTCCTGACATTTTCTTAGTCACATCCTACAGCAAAAGCAATGGTCCGCAGAGAGCTTCCAAAGCATCAGGGGGATCTCATTTTTAAAAGGTATCAGTCAGGAGAAGGGTACAAAAGGGTTTCCAAGGCATTGTATATACCAGGGATATGCAATTAGCGGACCACCAGCTGTTGCAAAACTACAAGTCCCATGAGGCATAGCAATACTCTGACAGCCACAAGCATGACACCCAGAGGCAGAGGCATGATGGGACTTGTAGTTTTGAAACAGCTGGAGGTCCGCTAATTGCATATCCCTGGTATATACCATGGAACACAGTGAAGACAGTCATCATCAAGTGAAGAAAATATGGCACAACAGTGACATTACCAAGAACTGGACGTCCCTCTAAAATTGATGAAAAGACGAGAAGAAAAATGGCCAGGGAGGCTGCCAAGAGGCCTACAGCAACCTTAAAGGTGCTGCACTAATATCTGTCAAGCACTGGCTGTGTGGAACATGTGACAACAATCTCCCATATTCTTCAAACGTCTGAGCTATGGGGTAGAGTGGCAAGACGGAAGCTTTTTCTTTTGAAGAAAAACATCAAAGCCAGGCTAAATTTTGCATAAACACATCTGAGGTCTCCCAAAAACATGTGGGAAAATAAATTATGGTCTGATGAAACCAAGGTTGAACTCTTTGGCCATAATTCCAAAAGATATGTTTGGTGCAAAAACAACACTGCACATCACCAAAAGAACACCATACCCACAGTGAAGCATGGTGGGGGCAGCATCATGCTTTGGGGCTTTTTTACTTTAGCTGGAACAGGGGCCTTAGTCAAGGTAGAGGGAATTATGAACAGTTCCAAATACCAGTCAATATTCTGCTAGAAGGCGGAACATGAAGAGGAACTTCATTTTTCGGCATGAAAACGACCCAAAGCATACATCCAAATCCACAAGGAATGGCTTCACCAGAAGAATATTAAAGTTTTGGAATAGCCCAGCCAGATCCCAGACCTAAATCCAACTGAAAATCTGTGGGGTTATCTGAAGCGGACTGTGCACAGGAGATGCCCTCACAATCTGACAGATTTGGAGTGTTTTTGCAAAGAAGAGTATGCAAATATTGCCAAGTCAAGATGTGCCATGCTGATAGACTCAAAAAGACTGAGTGCTGTAATAAAATAAAAAAGTCTCTGGTGTGCACATTCCTTTCAGATTCCCAAGAGTTTTCCTCCGGGCCATAGCCTTTCCACTTTACTAGGTATTGTACCTGGCCTCCTCTCCTCCTACAGTCCACAATGGCCTCCACCTCATATTCCTCTTCATCATTCATGGTTACAGGTTCCGGTGGTCTAGAGACTCTGTCTGGAAAGGAATCAGGCACTGTGGGTTTTAAAAGAGAGATGTGGAATACAGGGTGGATTTTGAAAGACTCAGGTAGAGACAGTTCATAAGAAACATCATTTAGTTTTCTTTTGACCGAGAATTGTCCCACAAATTTAGGTGCCAGCTTCTTGAAGGGACATGCTAGCCTGAGGTTAGTGGTCACCAGCCATACCTGGTCTCCAGGTTGGAGGATCAGTTCTCCCCTTCTTTTCCTGTCAAAGGCCCATTTGTTTGCTGCTTGTGCCTTGGTGATTGCTTCCTGCAGCAATTTACTATTACGTGAAGGAACTCCACTGTGTCTTGGGCGGCAGGGACCGTGGCTTCTGGAACAAAATCAGGCAGAGAAGAAGGATGGAAATCATAAATGGTGAAGAAGGGAGACTGACTTGTGGCAGAGTGGCTGGCATTGTTGTAGGCGAACTCTGCCGGTGGCAACAGCGAAACACAGTCATCCTGGATGAAAGAGGTGAAACAGCGGATGTCTTACTCCAGTGTCTGGTTGGTCCGCTATGTCTGCAGATTAGTCTGAGGATGATAGGCAGAGGACAGGGATCTTTCAATCTTGAGGGTTTCACACAGAGTCGGAGACAAAATTTGTAGGGACTCCGTGAAGTCTCACAATCTCTTTGATGAACACTCAGGCTGTCTCCATGGCTAAAGGTATACCCTTCAGTGGCAGGAAGTGGCCCATCTTGGATAGGTGGTCAACTACCACAAAGATGGCTGTGCACCCTTCCGATGGCGGAAGTTCCATAATAAAGCCCATGGCGATCATACTCCATGGCCTGTCAGGAACTGTCAGGACTGATCGGAGTAGACCCCAGGTTTGGTTTTTAGTGCTCTTGCTCCGGGTGCAGGTTCCACAAGAGTTCACGTGCCTTCTGCAGGTGTCTTCCAGCAACCAGAATGTGTGTTTTAGGAGATCAAGCTTCTTGTGGACCTCAAAATGACCTGCAAGGGAATGGCTATGACACAGACCTAAAACAGTTATGCGTACATCTTCAGGTACAAATACCTTATTTTTATTCCACAGCAATCGTTCCTGAAGTGACAGCTTGACCCCTGGAGGGCTAGGAACGCCTGCCGAAGACTTCTTCCTCTGGGAGAGAAGGTTTTTCTGCAAGAGTAAAAAATTACCTTCAGAAAGGATGGTATTCGGTATGGGTAGTTTCTTGGGGTCATCGAACATTCGAGATGTGCATCCAGTTTCATATTCTTCGAGCCTGGCCGGTTGGTGATGTGAAATGCAATCGGGAAAAGAATAGAGCCCAGCGTGATTGGCATGGCTTTAAACGCTTAGCAGTCCTGCGGTACTCTAAGTTCTTGTGGTCCGTATAGACCAGTATGGGATGCACTGCTCCCTCCACTCTTCCAGCACTGCCTTTATGGCCAACAATTCTCGGTCCCCAACGTCATAGTTCCACTCTGCAGGAGAAAGCTTGCGTGAAAAGAAAGCCATGGGATGCAGCAGATCTTTTTAACATTGACGTTGGGAAATGATTGCTCCAATGGCGCCTTCTGATGCATCCACTTCTAGCACATATGGTAAGGACGGGTCGGGATGTCTAAGGATCGGTGCTGAAGTGAACAGTTTTTTCAAGGTGTCAAAGGCGGCCTGTGTTTTGGATGTCCACTGGAAGGGAAGGTTCTGCTTAGTTAGTTGTGTGATGGGGGTTATGATGGCGGAGAAGTCTCAGATGAACCTCCTGTAGAAATTGGCAGTAGGTGCGGGCCAGTCCAGGATGGCCGAGACTTTTGGAAATCCATCTTGATTCCTTTAGGTGAGATCACTAACCCTAAGAATTGGATGCTGCGTTGTTCAAATTCACATTTCTCACATTTAGCGTACAGTCCATGTTGGCGAAGGCCGCCCAGCACCTTCCTGTCGTGGCACCGATGAGTATCTAGAGAAACAGAAAAGATCAGAATATCGTCAAGATCATGGACATACAATGTAAAAACAGTCTTTAAAAACTTATATCAAAAGTTCAGAATAAAACTGCAGCAGCGATACGGACAAATGTTCATATGTGCGTCTTCTATACAGTTATCATATAGGTGGTGTGGATAGTGAACGGTGAGTCTGGTTATAATAGATTCCAATCCTAGTTTCAGTGCTTCTTTCACCAAGGTGTAATTCACCACGTGGGGGGAAAAGAATCCCCTTATGGGGATGCACTCACCAGATATTAAATCAATATGGGCATAGAAAAACCATCCTCCATCAATATAACTTTCTTCTTTACCACAATCCTGTGTTTTAAGGTGCCGCTGAGATCAGTTCCACTTCCTGCCCCTTCACACCTGAGATCAGTCCCAATTCCTGCAGTATCTGGGACGCCTCATTCCCCGTTGATTGTGGCAGACAGCCAGAGTGTGTTGCAGACAAGAGATCAGATCGATGGTGTACAAAAAAAAAAGCAGGTGAGACGAGCGAGCAGCTACTACTGCAACTAATCATCCTCTCCAAGGCAAAGCCAGCACTGTGAGTTCTGCCTTTCTCTTCACAAGAAGTGCATGCAGACTTTCCTGGCTTCCTATTGGCTGTGAGACTCGGGACACTGAGATGCTTCCAGTCCAATGAGTCCATGCAGTATACTGCTCAGAGCTCTGCTAGTCTGCTGTCTGCTGTGTGCTGTTGTAAATGTAAATGGACATCTCTGGGTCACTCAGCATGTATAACACAGTCACATAGGGCAAACTACACTCATACAATCTACACTACACACATACACAGAGCATCACCCTCTCTCCCACTTATCCCAAATGTCCCTCCTGTCCCCCCACTTATCCCAAATGTCCATCCTGTCCCCCAACTTATTCCCAATGTCCCTCCTGTCCCCCCACTTATCCCAAATGTCCGTCATCTCCCCCACTTATCCCAAATGTCCCTCCTCTCCCCCCACTTATCCCAAATGTCCGTCATCTCCCCTCACTTATTTCCAATGTCCCTCCTGTCCCCCCACTTATCCCCAATGTCCCTCCTGTCCCCCCACTTATCCCAAATGTCCATCATCTCCGCCCACTTATCCCAAATGTCCCTCCTGTCCCCCCACTTATCCCAAATGTTCCTCCTGTCCCCCCACTCATCCCAAATGTCCCTCTTGTCCCCCCACTTATCCCAAATGTCCCCCCACTTATCCCAAATGTCCGTCATTTCCCCCCAATTATCCCTCAAGCCTGCACACCGTACACAGATCACCCCTCAATCCCCCATACACAGATCACCCCTCATTCCTGCACACCGTACACAGATCACGCCTCAATCCCCCATACACAGATCACCCCTCATTCATGCACACCATACACAGATCACCCCTCAATCCTGTACACAGATCACCCCTCAATCCCCCATACACAGATCACCCCTCATTCCTGCACACCGTACACAGGTCACCCCTCAATCCTGCACACCGTACACAGATCATCCATCAATCCTGCACACCGTACACAGATCACCCCTCAATCCCCTATACACAGATCACCCCTCAATCCTGCACACCATACACAGATCACCCATCAATCCTGCACACCGTACACAGATCACCCCTCAATCCTGCACATCGTACACAGATCACCCCTCAATCCTGCAAACCGTACACAGATCACCCCTCAATCCTGCACACCATACACAGATCACCCCTCAATCCTGCACACCATACACAGATCACCCCTCAATCCCCCATACATAGATCACCCCTCAATCCTGCACACCGTACACAGATCACCCCTCAATTCCCTATACACAGAACTCCCCTCAATCCTGCACACCAAACACAGATCACCCCTCAATCCTGTACACAGATCACCCCTCAATCCCCCATACACAGATCACCCCTCATTCCTGCACACCGTACACAGGTCACCCCTCAATCCTGCACACCGTACACAGATCATCCATCAATCCTGCACACCGTACACAGATCACCCCTCAATCCCCTATACACAGATCACCCCTCAATCCTGCACACCATACACAGATCACCCATCAATCCTGCACACCGTACACAGATCACCCCTCAATCCTGCACATCGTACACAGATCACCCCTCAATCCTGCACACCGTACACAGATCACCCCTCAATCCTGCACACCATACACAGATCACCCCTCAATCCTGCACACCATACACAGATCACCCCTCAATCCCCCATACATAGATCACCCCTCAATCCTGCACACCGTACACAGATCACCCCTCAATTCCCTATACACAGAACTCCCCTCAATCCTGCACACCAAACACAGATCACCCCTCAATCCTGCACACCATACACAAATCACCCCTCAATCCTGCACACCATACACAGATCACCCCTCAATCCTGCACACCATATACAGATCACCCCTCAATCCTATACACTGTACACAGCTCACCCCTCCAATCCTATACACTGTACACAGCTCACTCCTCAATCCTCATACATTTTCTACGTAGGTGCACCCGTATGATTTTTCCATTAGTATATGTGCGTTTTCAGGGTTGGGGGACTTTTCAGGGTTTTTTTGGCGGGGGGGGGGGGGGGCGGCATTGAAGGACCCGGCCTTGGGGCGGCAAAGGGAGTAAATCCGGGCCTGGATAGATCGTATTGTTTCTCATACAAAGCAAAAGAAATGCATCATTGCCCAATGATATAAACTAGTAATAAGGTCTGCGGTGCATATAAATCCACTCACATTTAAACAGATAGTTAAATAGACGACATCTATTGTGTTTGATTATACTGGATGCGGAGTGAGGAGGACACACGCTACTTGTGCCTGAACGTTTTACAATACGCGCTAAGAAATCTGTTTAAATGTGAGTGGATTTATATGCACCGCAGACCTTATTACTAGTTTATATCATTGCACAATGATGCACTTCTTTGGCTTTGTATGAGAAACACGCAGGAGGATACTCAGAGGAAAAATCAAAGGAAAAAACAGGATCATTGGCAGATGAACTGTTTGCTATTAGGAGCGTCTATCTGGAATCCTATCACTTGAGAACCAACACCTGATACTATCAAAACAGGCTAACAGATTGGTGGACATAATTTTATTCATTTATATATTGGATTTAGTATATTTTCCCACTGGGATAGCACATATCACCAGTTTATTATTTTGCACATTGGGATTCACTTTCCCACACATATTTATTTCATCATTATTTTATCCTGTGTTTAATAATAAGAGGTTTATTGAAGCGCACTACTTTTTTTTACATTTATCACGGTGTCAGAACACTTTTTTAATGGTTTCAGCTTTTATAATTAATTTCTGTTATTAGTTATCATAATTGAATATTCATATCAGCGCTTTAGTAAATTATATATCACGAGCCCTCATATTAACCCTCCCTATAACATTAGCTCTTACACTAGCCCTCAATGTAACCTTACATTAGTTCTCACACATCCCCTCCCTGTATCCAGAATACTAGTCCAACATTAACCCTGCCTGTATCCAGGGCCGCTGATAGGGGGGGACCACCGATCCTCTTGTAGGGGGCCCGAGGCACAAAGGGGGGCCCACACAGGAAGGGGGATTAGTGATGGACGACAGCTGAAAGCTGGTCTATTTCCTTCTGCCTGTTGCCATATTTTATTTGCTGAGAAAGAGACAGTCGTCCCTCACTAATCCCCCTCCCTATGCCCACCCTCCCAGCGCTAATGTTAGCTCTGCTCCTGAGCTTGTTATCTTTGTAACTTTGTTTTCTGACACTTGTTGCTTACAAGATAGAATCTGTATTTTTTGCTAGAAAATTACTTAGAACCCCAAACATTATATTTTTTTTTTTAGCGAGCCGCGGTTGTTATTATGCTTAGCCGCATTGGTTGTTATTATTAAAAAATGCAGCAGCAGGCATCACCCGGTACAAGCCGAAGGCGGCATATTTGCATTACATCGGTGTGAAGGGGTTAATATTTTCTTGAAGGGGGGGCCCTGTCAGGTAGTCTGTTTGAGGCCCCGCAATTTCCATCAGCAGCCCTGCCTGTATCCCTAATACTAGTCCCACATTAACCCTTCTTGTATCCCTAATACTAGCTTTCACATTAACTCTCCTTGTATCCATAATGCTAGCTGAACTCTCACATTGACTCTCCTTGTATCCCTAGCACTAGCCATTACATTAAACTTTCCTGTAACGCTAACATTAATCCTCACATTAACCCTTCATGTAACCTTACACTATTTCTTACACTTGTTATCCCTAATGCTAGTTCCACATTAGCCCTCCATGTATCCCTAATTCTAGCCCTCATATTATTCCTTCCTGTATCCCTAATACTAGCCCTCACATTATTCCTCCTTGTAACCTTATACTAACGTTCACAATAATCCTCCCTGTATCCCTGAAGCTAGCCCTGACATTATTCATCCCTGTAACCTTATATTAGCTCTTGCAATAACCCTGCCTGTATCCCTATGACTAGTCCTCACATTAACCCTCCATGTTTCCCTAATACTAGCCCACACATTATTCCCTCCTGTAACTTTAATACTTGCTCTCACATTAGATTTCCTTGTAACCTTACACTAGCCTTCACATTAACCCTACTTGCAACCCTAGCACTAAATTTGACAGGAGATGCACTTTAACCACTTAAGCCCCGGACCATTTTGCTGGCCAAACACCAGGCCACTTTTTGCGATTCGGCACTGCGTCGCTTTAACTGACAATTGCGCGGTCGTGCGACGTCGCTCCCAAACAAAATTTACGTCCTTTTTTTCTCACAAATAGAGCTTTCTTTTGGTGGTATTTAATCAGCTCTGCGTTTTTTTTTTGCATTATAAACAAAAATATAGCGACAATTTTGAAAAAAATGCAATATTTTTACCTTTTGCTATAATACATATCCCCAAAAAATATATAATTTTTTTTTCCTCAGTTTAGGCCGATACATATTCTTATACATATTTTTGGTTAAAAAAATCGCAATAAGTGTATATTGATTGGTTTGCGCAAAAGTTATAGCGTCTACAAAATAGGGGATAGAATTATGGCATTTTTATTATATATTTTTTTTTTACTACTCATGGCGGCAATCTGCAATTTTTATTGTGACTGCGACTTTATGGCGGACACATCGGACACTTTTGACACATTTTTGGGACCATTGTCATTTTTACAGCGATCAGTGCTATAAAAATGCACTGATAACGGTAACCACTAGGTGGCGCTAAAGGGGTTAAGTGTGACCTAGGGAGTGATTCTTACTGTTAGGGGGTGTGGCTACCAGTGAAACGTCACTGATCACTGTTCCTGATCATGGAAACGGTGAGATCAGTGACATGTCACTAGGCAGAACAGGGGAATGCCTTGTTTACAAAGGCATCCCCCCTGTTCTGCCTTTGCTGACCGCAATCGCGGGCTGCCCTGGGACCCGCGAGCACACTCGCGAGGCACGCGTCGGCAAATTTAAAGGGACCTACAGGTTCGCCCATGTGCCTGCCGTGCCATGTTGTTGACGTACACCTGCGTGCGGCGGTCGGCAAGTGGTTAATACAGATTAAGCATTCGTAGTTGTCTCACAATAATATGCCAATTTCTCATAGGCATAGGCAATCACTACTTAGGGGATATTACAGTGTCTCACAAAAGTGAGTACACTCCTCACATTTTTGTAAATATTCTATTATATGTTTTCATGTGACAACACTGAAGAAATTACACTTTGCTAAAATGGAAAGTAACGAATATACAGCTTGTATAACAGTGTAAATTTGCTGTCCCCTCAAAATAACTAAACACACAGTCATTAATGTCTAAACCGCTGGCAACAAAAGTGAAAATGTCCAAATTGGGCCCAAAGTGTCAATATTTTGTGTGGCCACCATTATTTTCCAACACTGCCTCAACCCTTTTGGATATGGAGTTCACCAGAGCTTCACAGGTTGCCACCAGTGTTAATTTAGTCGACTTAAATACGACTAAAACAATTGAGATGACTAAAATACGACTAAAACTAAAATGGCATATTAGTCAAAAGACTAAAATGGGACTAAAACTAAAATGCCATTTTAGTCAAAAGACTAAGACTAAAACGAAATTGAAATTTGACGTCAAAATTAACACTGGTCTGTAGGGCATGTTCATACCTCAATACCATAAATCATAACATATTAGATTTTTCACTCCAGCAGTATATAATGAGTTTGGAAATTGTAGAGAAATGCTTAAATAATGCATTACAATTTAGATACACCCATTCGATTTTGGATGACTAAAATGTGTTTTAGTCGACAAAAATTATTTTAGTAGACTAAAATGTACTGAAGATTTAGTCGACTAAATACGACCAAAGCTAAAACAATTGCAGAAGACTATAATGGGACTAAAACTAAAATGTCATTTTAGTCCTAAGACTAAAACTAAATCAAAATTTGCTGCCAAAACGAACACTGGTTGCCACTGGAGTCCTCTTCCACTCCTCCATGACAACATCACGCAGCTGGTGGATGTTAGAGGCCTTGCACTCCTCCACCCTCTGGTTGAGGATGCCCCAAAGATGCTCAATAGGGTTTAGGTCTTGAGACATGCTTGGCCAGTCCATCACCTTTACCCTCAGCTTTTTTAGCAAGGCAGTGGTCATCTTGGAAGTGTGTTTGGGGTCATTATCATGTTGTAAAACTGCCCTGTGGCCTAGTCTCCAAAAAGAAGGGGATCATGCTCGACTTGAGTATGTCACAGCACATATTGGCATTCATGGTTCTCTTAATGAACTGTAGCTCCCCAGTGTCGGCAGCACTCATGCAGCCCCAGACCATGACACTCCCACTACCATGCTTGACTGTAGGCAAGACACATTTGTCTTTGTACTGCTCACCTGGTTGCCACCACACACGCTTGACACCATCTGAACCAAATACATTTATCTTGGTCTCATCAGACCACAGGACATGGTTCCAGTATTTCATGTCCTTAGTCTGCTTGTCTTCAGCAAACTGCTTGTGGGCTTTCTTGTGCATCATCTTGATGCAGTGTGCGGCGCATGGTCTGAGCACTGACAGGCTGACCCCTCATCCCTTCAAACTCTGTAGCTGGCAGCACTCATACGTCTATTTCCCCGAAGACAACCTCTGGATATGATGCTGAGTATGTGCACTCAACTTCTTTGGTCAACCACAGTGTTTCAGTTTTCACCAGGTACGTGATAGTGTCTCTGGAAATATGATGTTTCAATTATTATTTATGGTTGAAATATGTCTACTCTCTGACTCCAAAACAGCCTCATATCATAAAAGTTGTGCTGACCTTCAGCAAAAAAATTTATTTCAATAGTTTCAATATGCCAACTCCTGCCTCCCACATTATCTCCCATGATAAAGAAAGATTATGTTAAGCAAATCATTACAAATTACATGTGGTGTCCTAAAAAATACAGTTTAATTCCATTTTTCATTCTGCAATATGACTAATCCCTATCCCCATGATTAGCTCCCATTAAAATAGATACAATTACTTTTAACTAACCATTTGCCCCCAAATGAGATTCCTATTAAAAAGGGTGTGATTCTGTTCTGCAAATATGTACACTTTTTTAAACCTGTATCTGAAACAATGCAGTTTCATTATTATCCACCAACTGGGATTTTAAACACTTCCATACCGGGTCATTGTAAAATGATGCCGGCAGGAACCCTCTCTCTCTCCGGGTGGACGTCATATGACGTCCTGGATTTGAGGGGGGATATCTAAATGATGCCTGCAGCTAGAGGCGATTCTGCGCACCATAAGAACGATCATAGCGGTGGTTCCGCCGCTTGATCGTTCTTATAGGCGGCGGGAGGGGACATCCCCGCCGCCATCCGGTGCTTCTCCGGGCTCTCCCGTGCCATCGGGGACCCGGAGAGAATTGTCCGGCGCCGGTGGTGGGTCACATGACGAGCATAGAGATGACTGGTGACCAGATGGTCACCAGTCATCTCTATGACCGTCAGAGGCCTGGGCGCGATGTGATGATGTCACGCCCGGGTCCTCAGATGTAAACAAAGCCGCCATTGCGGCTAGTAAGTATGAGATTGGTGAACATTTTTTCACGATCTCATGCTTTCCAGCCTGGAGGAGAGATGTGGGGTCTTATTGACCCCGCATCTCTCCATAAAGAGGACCTGTCACACACATTCCTATTACAAGGGATGTTTACATTCCTTGTAATAGGAATAAAAGTGATAAAAAAAAAAAGTGTAAAAAAAAAAGTAAAAATAAAAAAAAATAAGTAAAATAAAAAAATAAATAATAAACATTTTTTAAAAAACGCCCCTGTCCACAATAGCTCGCGCTCAGAAGTGAACGCACACGTAAGTCCTGCCCACATATGTAAACGCCGTTCAAACCACATATGTGAGGTATCGCCGCGTGCGTTAGAGCGCATGCAACAATTCTAGCACTTGACCTCCTCTGTAACTCTAACCTGGTAACCTGTAAAATCTTTCAAAGCGTCGCCTATGGAGATTTTTAAGTACCGAAGTTTGGCACCATTCCATGAGCGTGCGCAATTTTAAAGCGTGACATGTTAGATATATTTTTACTCGGCGTAACATAAGCTTTCATATTTGACAAAAAAATTGGTCTAACTTTACTGTTTTGTTATTTTTCAATTCATGAAACCATTTTTTTTCCAAAATTTTTTAAAAATTATTGCGCAAATACCGTGCAAGATAAAAACTTGCAACGACCGTCATTTTATTCCCTAGGGTGTCTGCTAAAAAAAAACATATATAATTGTAACGGCACCCCAATCTCAAGGGGTATTAACGCCGTTTACGATGTTCCCTCTCCTAGGCACACATCCACTCGCTACCGATATCCACAGCTAAACGACCCTTTCCTATAGGAGCCGACCCCTCTGGAAGAAGACGAGACGCACTCTGTCTCTTCTGTAGTAGGAATGAATTTATTATTGACAAACATTGTAACTTTATACACAATTCAGGGCACATGATTTAACATGAACAAGGGCCCAGCTCCACCCACACATCCCAAAACTCAACACCTCATCCTGACGTCTGCTAGGCTTCAAAAGATCCCAACACAATAGAATATACGATCTCCAATACACATCTTCCCACAAAGGGTTGGCAGCCAGTCTGTCTGGCGACAACAGGTTCTAAACCCTTTACATCTTAAATCCCTTTGTATTGTAAATCCCAGTCTGCCTTTACAATACACACAAGTATGTGTCTAACCATCATGAAGGCGTCACTTTTTAATTAACCTGTTGAGGTCATAATCAAACAGTAGAGAGTTCCTTGCAGGTATTCCTGGGGAAAATGGTGGATGAATATTACAGACCCCATCTAGATAAAATGTATGTACAGCATTGAATATGGCCATCATAGACCATATTGGGGGTTTCTTTTATTCACCCTGTGTCCAAAGTGACCCCACTGTCACACATCTCCCCTTTCAGCAGGGGACTAACAGAGGAGGCGACCCCAGACGGGTGGACTCCTAAGTTAGTCCATAGGTCCATTCTTCCGATGTCTGGATAACCCATCAACATTGCACTAGGAGCCCGGGATGACGTCTGTTTGCCGGGACAACCCATCAGCATTGCCGTTTTGCTTACCGGGTCGGTAGCTGATGGTGAAGTTGTAAGGTTGTAGGGCTAAGCTCCACCGCAGCAACCTGCCATTATCTTTAGGTGTTGTCTCTGATTGTCGCATTTCCGCCATTCTCTGCTCATGTTGCCGCTCATCCTGCCGCTGGATGTCTCTAACGGCTTCCCGTATGGCGGTCTCTGATGGGCTAGCACCATATAATGCCAACCGCTGGCGAACTCGTTGTTGAAACAAGTCTTCAACTGACCGGGGTCCTGCTTCACCATCCCCCTGATCCATCTCTGTTAGTTCCCTGATCAAGGTGGCTTTGTTCTTTGTCCCACCGGTGCCTCCACGGCTCTCAAGTAAGTCTTTCAGCGTGGCTCTCCTGCAGGCTGCATAGCTGGTCATTCACTGTGGTGGCTTGGGGTGTCCCAGGAACTGGAGGGAAAAGCCCGCTGCTGCCAACCAATGTAACGGCACCCCAATCTCAAGGGGTATTAACGCCGTTTACGATGTTCCCTCTCCTAGGCACACATCCACTCGCTACCGATATCCACAGCTAAACGACCCTTTCCTATAGGAGCCGACCCCTCTGGAAGAAGACGAGACGCACTCTGTCTCTTCTGTAGTAGGAATGAATTTATTATTGACAAACATTGTAACTTTATACACAATTCAGGGCACATGATTTAACATGAACAAGGGCCCAGCTCCACCCACACATCCCAAAACTCAACACCTCATTCTGACGTCTGCTAGGCTTGAAAAGATCCCAGCACAATAGAATATACGATCTCCAATACACATCTTCCCACAAAGGGTTGGCAGCCAGTCTGTCTGGCGACAACAGGTTCTAAACCCTTTACATCTTAAATCCCTTTGTATTGTAAATCCCAGTCTGCCTTTACAATACACACAAGTATGTGTCTAACCATCATGAAGGCGTCACTTTTTAATTAACCTGTTGAGGTCATAATCAAACAGTAGAGAGTTCCTTGCAGGTATTCCTGGGGAATATGGTGGATGAATATTACAGACCCCATCTAGATAAAATGTATGTACAGCATTGAATATGGCCATCATAGACCATATTGGGGGTTTCTTTTATTCACCCTGTGTCCAAAGTGACCCCACTGTCACACAATAATGTTTCGGGTTCTGAGTAATTTTCTAGCAAAAGAATGATGATTTGTACATGTAGGAGAGAAGTGCCAGAATAGGCCCGGTATGGAAGTGGTATAAAAAGCCCTGTATGGAAAGGGTTAAGGTCAACCAAGACGTCACAAAAAAGACTTTGGTTTCAGCACCTGGGTATGGAAGGACAATGGGTTCAGAGTTTCCATAGTAAGTGATGTGCTACTAATATTATATTGAGAACACGTTTTTATTACTATGATGTTTATTTCTGATTTTAAAAAAAAAACGCATCTCAATTACAATGTCTTATTTTGCAGAGTGTTACTTTATCCCTGATGAAGATAAAAGTTAAAGATTCAGTAGTATTATGTTGTACTATTGAGCCTTTGAACTGTTTAATATTTTTCACTTATTGTGAACAATTTTGATATTTGATTTTAACTGATGTATTTTTAAGGGATAAAGTGTAAAAAATGTTTTATGGATAAAGAAAGACTTTTGTGTGACTTGTTGGTTACCCTAAAAGCCCAATAGAGGATATTAATTATAATTGTAATGAACCAGGATAGTGGGTGGCAACCGTACCCCCCCCTGGCCAATGGAGCTCTATTTTAACAATGATGTTTCATGTAATATTTCTGGATGAAAGAGTCCTTATTCCTGCCTCAAAATGATTCTCACATTATTAAAGATGTAGTTCTCCTTTGCAACTCTGTACAATATTTAAATCATGTATATACTTTATCTAATTTTACATTTATTGATGAAATCTCCCTGCTCTCTCCCTCAGAAATAGCTGTCTATTCACAAAAGCCAAAATCTTAAAAGGTGTACTTGAAATCACTTACGGTATATTGTTCTGATTTAAATTTCAAATAAATCTTGAAGAAATTACTTTCTTACCGAATGCAATCTGCCTGTTCTCTACCACATTGCCTAGCCAAAAGGTTATACGAGGTGTGCCTTTATTTTAATGCTGTTTCTCTCTTCTGTATGGGAAGAAATAGCCCATTTTTGGAAGATGCAATTTGCCTGTTGTATGGTTAAAATAAAGCAACCTGTCCAAAGAGCTTTAAAAGCTGTGGGGCTAAACATGTGCCGCCAGAATTCATTCTTGGAAAATAAAAAATAAACAAATAAAATAATTTCTTTTTTCTAGCTACTATCTACTTGCAGTTTTTCTCAGAAGAAAAGCATCTTGGCTGAAATGGATTACAAGCTTAGCAGCAAATCTGTCAAGTTTTACTTAACTCAGTCTGTGAAAAAAGAAGCCAGTTTTTTTGTTTGCGGGAAAATCTTCTTACTCTCTCCCTTCAGAAATTGTGGGCTATTTTAATGAAGATTTGAATGGGGTGGCACAAATCTGTTCAATGTTTATATTTTCAATTGTACATAAACAGAACCTAGCTTCCTAAACAGGCTTGATATCTGCAAAATCTTCAACCATTTCCCATCTTCAGGCTCCAAAACAGCACACAATTTTTTTACTTCCAGATACAATGTGATTGCCCATTACCTCAGAAATTGTGGTCTACCCAATAGGCTTCAACGATGTGGTGAAATTTGGTTCATGCTTTTTATTTTCAATTTAAGAGACAATTACATTTAAGACACACGTTGTTTAACTTCAAGATTCAATATGCCCTCAAAGTCACCCAGAAATCCCAGTCCACACAGGCTACAGGCATGTCTGTGGTGCAAATCTGTAACCTCTTTCCGTGTTTATTCCCCAAAACAAGACACTCAATTTTCAATTTATTATCAATGCGCTTGATATCTCCTTCAGAAATTGTGGCCTATCTAATAAGGCTTTAACGTTGTGCTGCAAATCTGTGCAATATTTTTATTTTTAACCGCTTCCCGACTGCCGCACGAACTTATATGTCGACAGAAGGGCATGGCTGCGCAAATGGGCGTATATATTCGTCCCCTTTAATTTGCGAGCCATGTGGTCGCGCATACACCGCCGGCGGCGCGCTCGTGACACGGCCGCAAGCTCCGTTACCGTGCCCGCGGGACCCGCGGACTCGATATCCGCTGGTGTCCCACAATCGGGTCACAGAGCTGAAGAACGGGGAGATGTTAGTGTAAACACAACATCTCCCCGTTCTGCCTAGTGACATGTCACTGATCGTCTGTTCCCTGTCATTGAGAACAGTGATCAGTGATGTGTCACGGAAAGCCACGCCCCCTAACAGTTAGAAGCACTCCCTAGGTCACACTTAACCCCTTCAGCGCCCCCTACAGATTAACCCATTCACTGCCAGTGTCATTTTTACAGTAATCAGTGCATTTTTATAGCACTGATCGCTGTAAAAATGACAATGGTCCCAAAATGGTGTCAAAAGTGTCCGATGTGTCCGCCATAATGTCGCAGACACAGTAAAAATCGCTGATCTCCGCCATTACTAGTAAAAAAAAAAAATATTAATAAAAATGCTATAAAACGACCCTCTATTTTGTAGACGCTAAAACGTTTGCGCAAACCAATCAATAAACGCTTATTGCTATTTTTTTAACAAAAATATGTAGAAGAATGCGTATCGACCTAAACTAAGGAAAAAAAATTGTTATATATATTTTTGGGGGATATTTATTATAGTAAATAATATTGAATTTTTTTCAAAATTGTTGCTCTATTTTTGTTTATTGAGCAAAAAATAAAAACCGCAGAGGTGATCAAATACCACCAAAAAAAAGCTCTATTTCTGGGGAAAAAAGTACGTCATTTTTGTTTTGGGAGCCACGTCGCACAACTGCGCAATTGTCAGTTATAGCGTCGCAGTGCCGAATCGCAAAATGGTCCGGGGCTGAAGTGGAAAACTTGAAACAAATAATTTTTTTTTTTTTTCAGATGCAATATGCCTGCTCAACCCCTAAGGAATAGTAGCCTGTCCAAAAAGGCTTAAAAGCTGTGGTGCTAAACAATACAAATTTTACATCCTCAGACTCTGAATATTTTGTATTTACAGATGTAATATGCCTGCTCAGTTGATATGAAATTGAAACCTGTCCACACAGGCTTAAGATCTGTGGCACAAATCTGAAACAATTTACCATTTTCAGTCTCCTAAAATAAATTCAATTTTTTTTTCCAGAACAACTTGCTTGTTCTCTGCCTCAGGTGTGGTACAAATCTGTGCATTTTTTACTCTTAAATTTGAAACAAACAGATCATTTTTTTCCTAAGAAATTGTGGCTTGTCAAAAAAGGCTTAATAAGGGTTGTGAAAAACTGTAAAAATGTTGCATAATGATTATATACAATACTCAAGCTGCTGCCTTTGAAATATCATACTCTTTTATTTCTTAAAAAAACTGACTTAGCTCTTACATTACTGTCCAGGCCATCAAATCGCTTACATATTCTCAAGCCACTGTGCCGCTTTTTTGGCTGCTGTCTCAAAAATATGGCACTGTAATTTTTTAGTTCACATTAACAACTGCCTCATCTCTCAAATGTAGGTTTATGGTTTCAGTGTACTTTGGTGCACTCTGAGCTGATATTTTGTTAAACTTTTGTAAACTTTGTGAGCAATAGAGTGTGGTATTAAAAAAAACATCCAAGCTATGCTATGCAACTTGTTTTTATACTGTTTGCCAATCTGTATGGAGTTGATAGTGTTATCTTTATTTTCTTTTTACATAATATATATACTTTGCAAAAATGTTGGCCCTGATACTTCCAGAGCTCAATTATTGTCTGTAATAATAAAAAAGAAAAGATATAGTAAAGCGCTCCCCAAATATAAATACACAGCAGATATCACAACCAATTTGTAATAATTATATATACAAAGCACAAAACAAAAAAATATAACTATATCACCACATAGACTTATTCAATAAATCAACAAAAAATGCGTGATTGATAAAACATAGATAACACATGTGCATGACGCATTTGCACATACAATACTTCAAATAGTGCAAATAAAGACTTAAAACAAGTAGCATATATGTAGAAATAATAATAAATGTCCAATAACAAATATTTCCATGAAAAAAAATCATAGGGAAAAGTTCCAACTGATTATATATATTCACAGCATATAGTGCACAATCTTCACGTGATCCTTTACTCTGTCCAATGTGTGAAAAACACCACCACAGTGCACAAGTGGGTGTGCCCTCACCTTCTGAGTTGAACCCCACTATAAACACAGGAGGTCAAACAACGCATTAAGTCTCTCCCTCTTGCACAATGCAGATTTTTCTCCACGCTATTAAAGAGTTTTTCTCTCTTTTTCTTTTTACCAAAACATATTACGATTTTACACAATGGCGATTCCTTCTGCTTCTGTCCTATGTGTGTTTCAATGAGAAAAACCTCTGTGATGACTGCATTTTTTTTGGGGTAGCTGTTCCAGGGTGTAGTTTTTTTTCTCACTTGTATGCTTGGTAGGCTATATCAAGGTATACTTTCCTTTTGTATTTTACCTATTGACTGTCGCCACTACATTAAAAAATGTCTGTCTTTGAAAAAAATACCTAATAAAGCCTTTTTAGGTTCAAATTAACCATATTGGGTTGCTGCTGTATGTAAGCCATTTTTTTCTACTTCTCCAGCAGCTGTCTGGTCAAGGATGTCACCCCGATTAGGAGACTTACAGCAAGGTTCAAAACTATGCTTGGCCTTACGCGTTTTGTAATGTGTATTATTTTCTGTATCAGTAAAGTCCAACCAATTTTATCTAGTTATCTTTGTATACATTAGGGATGTGGTATTATAGTGGTCTTATCATATCAGTTGTAAATCTAGTGGAGTGGGGAGAGAGGTGGAAAGTTAGGAAGGAGGAGGAGGAAGACTTGCAAGCCTTTTGCTGACAACTGGTATCATTGAAGTGCTACTCCACTGAGCTTTGTGGTCTGGATTGATGTGTTTCCTCATGCATGTGGTACCAAAATGACTGGTGGATTTACCACAAACTGATATGCTGCAGACAGAAGCTGCAAACTGCAATGTTATTATTGACAGCAGATGTTTGAAAAAAAGCCTAGACAGCTGAGCTATATGGAGCAGTCCTGGACATAGAAGAGGCATATACAGATGGAGCATTGCCACGAAGTAGAATAGGACAGCTGCTCTGCAAGCTACACTGCCCCAGATGAACCACTGCATTGCTGTTGTTCTGCTTATCTCTCAGTTTCTTCCTCTACAATCTTCTGCATCCAGGCATGGTCTCATCATCATCCACACCCTCCTTATGGCAGGGCCAACTTGGCAGTAAGCTGCAGCTGCAGGAACATCACAGTCAATTAGTGCTCCTTGCCTGTTGTACCCTTCCTCCTGGCACTCTCTTTCTCAATTTTGGATTATATGAAACATCCTGTATGAAGTTACTGATGCTGTGCTGAAATAATTCACTCCTCAATGGCAGTTTATGAAGCTATGGTGGAATTAGCTGTTAGAAGAAGGTACACTTGTAGTTGCTGGGAAAATGTGCTGTGCTTGACAGGAAGCAGATGAGGAAAGTCTAGTTCAAAGGCTAAGAAGTTTATTAATGGTAACTGGTTGCTACAAAACTAGTTCTCTGTTTCCTCAAACTGCAAATGACTTGGGATTGCCTGAAAACGCATGTTTGGCCTAAACCCTACTAACAAATACAATGTTATTTTCGGCTAATTTTAAAGCTGATTTCCATCTTTACTGTCACTTTAAATAGTTCTTTGGGTCAAGCTGAACCAAATGAACTATTTCCTGCACTGGGCACGCTGTATAAATGGTATATAGCCTCAGCTACATACATTATACCGCACTGTGTTTAAGCTGTGGGATGTGAACATCCGATTCCACACCCTTAACAAAATTGACCTGGTGGCAAATGGGATGTTTGCGTTTCAGAGTCAGAACACAGCATTTTATACTGTGTGTACATACAATTTATACAGTGTGTCCAATGGACGCACCAGTTAGTATAGGGAATATTTCATTTAGGCTAACTTGGCCTGCCTGAGGAAGTCATGCTTGTAACTGTCAGCCTTGCAATGCCTTGCTTCATGGGACTTGTAGCTTCACAACAGCTGGAGGGCCGCCAGTTAGAGACCCCTCAGTTCAAGTGAAAGTATAGTGGTAGATCAGCTTTAACGTTACAAAATTATCTATTATAATTTTATCGGTACCGTGCCTGATTGTAATATAAACAGAGATAAAGGTTTTCTCTCGCATGAGGTAGTCTTCCACCAATGTAGTCAAGTTAACCTGTCTGGCTGCATTTTTACAGCTAGTGAAGACATATTGCCTAACTGCGTGCTGTGTAGAACAGTAAAGAGTTAAGTGGTTCAATAGCCTACCAATGGTGAACAATAAAGACTCTTGTCTGGCTTGCATGAGTAAAGTTTAAAGTGTTTGGTTCTTCACAATGAACATGGACTTCAAAATTCACCAGGTGTTCAAGAGTGGAATGTGAAACAAAGTCTAAGGATTTTTTGTAATAAAGGATTAGAACCTCTGTCATGTTTTTTATTGATGGCTACAAAAACAAAAAGGCTTATACAGTCATCCCACCAATAAATCTTTATAAAAGTAACACATTTAATTGATCATAACATTAATACACACCCCTTTGATGATGCCATTATGGAGAAACAAGTCAACAATGTGTAGATGGTGCACAGCCTGTTTTTACATGTGGCTACATTTCTAGTATCTAAAGATGGGTTCACACCACAGTAAGGAGTGGCTCATAGCAGGGGTCTTGGTGCATCCCTGTTCACCGTATCAGGTACAATTTCAGTCCAAATTTTTACCTGAATTCGGACCTGAATCAGACCAGAAGACGCATAGGACTCCTGTGCAATTCGCACCGGAGCCACTCCAGGGATGTGTGAACCGGCTCCATAGAGAGCCGTTTACCATCTCCTGACATGCGGATTGGATGCGGGGGAAACCGGCATCCGAATCGCAATAGTGTGAACCCAGCCTCAAGCCTCGTACACACGGCCGAGATTCTCGTCGAAAAAAACATGTTGTTTTTTTCGACGAGATTCTTGGACAAGAAACTTGTCCCGGCCGAGTGTACACACGCTCGATTCAAAGAACCCGCGGTTCTTTGAATGGAGCGTACGCAGTGACGTCATCGACTACGACGAGCATGCGCTCGTCACATTCTATGCCGTCGCCGCCATCTTGGTATACCCTACCTATGCCTAGGAAGCTACCGCGCATGCGTTGAATTCATTTCGAACATGCGCGGGCTTCCCGGAGGACAGGTAAGTGTACACACACTCACTTTTCTCGTTGAGAAACAGGCTGACGAGAATCTCGACGAGAAAATAGAGAGCAGGTTCTCTATTTTCTCGTCGAGATTCTTGTCGCTTTTCTTGACGAGAAACCATACACACGAACGAATTTCTCGGCAAGAAATCTCTGCCAGCAAGTTTCTTGCTGGTTTTTGCCGAGAAACTCGTTCGTGTGTACGAGGCTTCACACTACGGAACTGTGGCCATCTTTTATGGATGCCAACATTGAATAAAGGACATTTTTCACATGAACACCTTCACTGCAGGAATCATATTAATTTGCCTTGTAAGATCATGGCAGTTTACATTTTATAATATTCTTATAATAATTGATATTACTGATGCAGCACCCTGGAGTTTAGACAGGGCTGCTCCTCACAAATTTACTTGCCTGGGGTAGTTACCCTGGTCGATTGTTAGAGATCTATTGACTCTACTACCACTAGGAGGCCGGGTACTTGGTGGTGCTAGATATGAGGAGTGCAACACCAGGTCGAGTTATGGGTATGTGGGTATCTCAGCCAATGGGCAAGAGTTTCTTTAAATCCCTAAGCTGCTGGGAGCGCCTATATATATGGGTGGCGTCAGGTGATCTCTGTTCTGTGCCACCTGGACAGCTGTCTGGGTGGATGTGTTTCGTGTTGCCCCGGGCTGTTAGGCTGGAGATTGGGCCTATCCCAGGGGCATCTGGCTGCTAGGAGACGCTTGCAGAGCAGCCTTGTGTGCCAAGCCAGGGACCGAGCAGGCCAGTGGGGTGAAGCTTGAGAAGTATCTGTGAGTGCCAAGCTAAAGACCCAGCAGAGAGGCGGGGGTGACACTTAAGAAAGATACCACCGTGAAGATTGGAGGAGCTCAAGGGATTCAGTGGCAGTGAATCAGTTGGTCTAGTGAGAGACCAGGAGCTTGGTGTACTGAAAAACTACAAGGAGAAGTTGTAGTGAAGGTGAAGGAACTGTTACGCTTTGTGTTAAGAACTGTAGAACTGTTAACGACTGTTGCCATAGGAGACAGCATTCCTGCACATGCAGTTTTGGTGTCTTGCTGGATGCCTTTCTCTTTATGGCTGTCTTCCTATTGAAATCTCTGAGTCTGCCAATTGAAATTGCAACTACCTAAGGGTGTCACAACCCTAATCCTCTTTCCCCCACAAAAGTTTGAAAGAGAAATAAACATCTCTTTTGCATTCATGAAGTGTCTGGCGCCCAATAACTTTATCCACCTTGCACCCACTATGCCTCACAACCCACCATATACCGAAGGATGTGAGCTATCTCTGGCCCTGGAGGTTCTCATTAGACTGAAGGAGACCGGAGACCTTTCTACACTATGACTATAGACACATATTGCCATGCACTTATTAGGGCTCGTGCAGATGGCTGTCTTGTGTCATACAGTGTAAAGTTTGGGTGTAGTTCTCCATCTGGAATACACTGTTTTTGAAATCATTATTACAGACAGTTTATTACATTTTTTAAAATCTTTCTTATAAGTATAGGGTATCATACCCATTTGTTTATATACTCATTTATACACATTTTTAGATTTTTTAAAAGAGTGATTCATACCAGCTACAGTAAAACCTTGGTTTGAGAGTAACTTGGTTTGAGAGTGTTTTGCAAGACAAGCAAAATTTTTAAATAAATTTTGACTTGATATACAAGCGATGTCTTGATATACAAGTAGCGTCATGTCACAACTGAGTATAAAAGAGAAGACAAGCGCCTCTAAGTGTAGCAATATGGTTGCATTTAATGAAGGTACAACATTTAGCGACATATTGCTACACTTAGAGGCGCCTCTCTTCTCTTTTATACTCCGTAGCTCCTGCTGGGTTTTGCTTCTAATCCCCTTGTGGAGGCTTCCATTTGTGGATGGACATTTTATGGTTACACAACCTATCACATTGCTATAATCTTTTTATATGGACTATAAACTGAAGGACTTCTGAATAAATGATTGTGGAACAAATCACTTGAGTTTAAATTATTTCTTATGGGGAAATTTGCTTTGATATAAGTGCTTTAGATTACAAGCATGTTTCTGGAACGAATTATGCTCGTAATCCAAGGTTTTACTGTAATAGGTCAGAAGATTTCCATCATCCTTGAGTGAATTAGAAAATTTGTATTTATTTTTTTCCTTGGGTAATTTTATACACATTTATTTATTTTTACCTTTTGTTTTCTAGGCATCTATCTGTGCTTCTCCCGAGGAAGCAAGACTCCTCTCGCGAAATGCGTAAAAGAGACCTAGCACAGTCATCCTAGACTACTGACAGTCATCTGTATGACATAATCAGATCTCATGGAAAGGTCTATGACAAAAATGCAATATTAATTTAACCACTTAACGACCGCCCACCGCCGATTTACGTCGGCAGAATGGCACGGACAGGCAGAATCACGTAGATCTACGTGATCGCCTTTGTGCAGTTGGGGGGTCCATCCGGACCCCCCTTCACTGCAGTGAGCGGCCGTTAAGTGTTCAGGAGCGATCAGGCATGAGGGGGCGGCCGCTCGATTCCGCCCCCCCCCTCGCGATCGCTCCCGGCCAATGAAAATGCTTCCTCCGCCATGTGATGTAAACAAGGCTGGAGGAAGTGATGTCATCTCCCTCGCCGCGGTCTTTCCGTTCCCGGCGCCGAGCAGAGAAGAAGCAGGTTAGTGCACCAACAGTCCACTGACACGTAGGTACACATAGGCACACAAATCACCCCCCAGTCACCCCCAGATCACCCCCCAGGTCACCCCAAAGCCCCCAATCACAGTGTCACTGATTGCAGTGATCATTTATTTTACTGATCACTGCATTTAGTGTCATCTGTGATTGTAAAAAGTTGCAGGGCAGTTAGGATTAGGCCCCTTTAGGTCCAGGGTAGCCCCCTAACCCCCCCTAATAAAGGTTTAACCCCTTGATCACCCCCCAAGTAACCCTTTCACCCCCTAACTTCAGCGTCACTAAGCGATTGTTTTTCCGATCGCTGTATTCGTGTCGCTGGTGTTTTAGATAGGCAGTTATTTTTTTTTAGGTTCGCCGCAGGTTTTTATTAGTGTCAGGTACCCCCATATATTATTTTAACCCCCTGATTGCCCCTAGAGTTAACCCTTTCACCAGTGATCGCCGTATAAGCGTCACTGGTGTCACTGGTTAGCCAGTAAGTTATTTAGTTATTTAGGTTACCCGTCAGGTTTTTATATAGTGTCAGGTACCCCCATATTTAACCTAATAAAGGTTTTAACCCCCTGATTGCCCCTAGTTAACCCTTTCACCAGTGATCACCATATAAAGGTTACGGGTGACGTTGGTTGATTAGTTTGCTTTTTATAGCATCAGGGCACCCGCCGTATATAACCCAATAAAGGTTTAACCCCCCTGATCGCCCGGCGGGTGAGATCAATTAGGTTTTAGCGCCAGAGAGGGTCTGCGTCGCCCCAGGCAGTGTTATGTTAGTGACAGTAACGCTAACACCCACGCGCAAAGCATACACCCCCCTTAGTGGTATAGTATCTGATCAGATCTGATCAGATCTATACTAGCATCCCCAGCGGTTTAGGGTTCCCAAAAACGCAGTGTTAGCGGGATCAGCCCAGATACCTGCTAGCGCCTGCGTTTAGCCCCTCCGCCCAGCCCAGCCCAGCCCAGCCCACCCAAGTGCAGTATCGATCGATCACTGTCACTTACCAAACACAACACACATAACTGCAGCGTTCGCAGTGCTTGGTTTTTGGGGCCCTGTACGCGGCTAGGCTCCCAAAAAGTCCCACACATGTGGTATCCCCGTACTCAGGAAAAGCAGCAGAATGTATTTTGGGGTGCAATTCCACATATAACCATGGCATGTGTGAGCAATATATCATTTAGTGACAACTTTTTGTACATTTTTTTTTCTTTTTGTCATTATTCAATCATTTGGGACAAAAAAAAAAAATATTCAATGGGGTCAACATGCCTCTCAGCAAATAGCTTGGGGTGTCTACTTTCCAAGATGGGGTCATTTGGGGGGGTTTTGTGCCATCTTGGCATTTTATGGCCTTCAAAACTGTGATAGGTAGCGAGGAGTGAAATCAAAAATTTATGCCCTTAGAAACCTTGAAGGCGGTGCTTGGTTTTTGGGGTCCCGTACGCGGCTAGGCTCCTAAAAAGTCCCACACATGTGGTATCCCCGTACTCAGGAGAAGCAGCAAAATGTATTTTGGGGTGCAATTCCACATATAACCATGGCATGTGTGAGCAATATATCATTTAGTGACAACTTTTTGTAATTTTTTTTTTTTTTTTGTCATTATTCAATCACTTGGGACAAAAAAAAAATATTCAATGGGCTCAACATGCCTCTCAGCAATTTCCTTGGGGTGTCTACTTTCCAAAATGGGGTCATTTGGGGGGGTTTTGTACTGCCCTGCCATTTTAGCACCTCAAGAAATGAGATAGGCAGTCATAAATTTAAAGCTGTGTAAATTTCAGAAAATGTACCCTAGTTTGTAAACGCTATAACTTTTGCGCAAACCAATAAATATACGCTTATTGACATTTTTTTTTACTAAAGACATGTGGCTGAATACATTTTGGCCTAAATGTATGACTAAAATTGAGTTTATTCGATTTTTCTTATAACAAAAAGTAGAAAATATCTTTTTTTTTCAAAATTTTCGTTCTTTTTCCATTTATATCGCAAAAAATAAAAATTGCAGAGGCAATCAAATATCATTAAAAGAAAGCTCTATTTGTGGGAAGAAAAGGACGCAAATTTCATTTGGGTACAACATTGCATGTCCGCACAATTTACAGTTAAAGCAGCGCAGTGCCGAATCCCAAAAACAGGCTTGGTCCTAATGGTCCGAAATGGTCCGGGGCTTAAGTGGTTAAATGTTGACATTTAATATGTGGTTTCTTTTCTGTATCAATTGTTGTTTTTAAATGTTTGTTAAATAAATCATTTATACATTTTACTTGAGGTGTGCTTTTTAAAAATCCCAAGGGCATTTTAGTTTTTTGTTGGGTGCATAGACATTTCTTCTCGGAGCCCTCCGCTGGATTCAGGACAGCAGTGCACCGCCTTCTCATCCTCCTCCCCGCATCTCTCCCGCAGTATAAGGTAAATATCAAAAAGGTTGGAGGTGGATTATATCTGCTGTTTAAAAGGCCAACATCCCTGAATACAGTGCAAATATGGATTTCCCCTTGGGAATGGGACTTTTTAGGCACAGATTGTGAAACGATTGTTAAAAAAAATTATTCAAATGTATTTAAGTATCAAAAAGAATAAGAATCATATACAGAAAGTTTATAAAAACATGGAATGTTATATCATCTTACATACACCATCAGATGCGCACAGCGAATAAAAATATCCACAGTGTGAGCATCCATGGTATGGACACAAATTACTAGTATCATAGTTCTGACACCTTATTCCTCTGCAGGACAAACTTTGTAATACGTTTGAAGCTTAGGCCTCGTACACACGACCGATTTTCTCGGCAAGAACAAGCAAGAAACTTGCTGGCAGAGAGGTCTTGCCGAGTAAATCGGTCGTGTGTACGCTGCTATCGGGTTTCTCGTCGAGAAAACCGACAAGAAACCTCGACGAGAAAAGAGAACCTGCTCTCTATTTTCTCGTCAAGATTCTCCTCGGCATGTTTCTCGACGAGAAAAGTGAGTGTGTGTACACTTACCTGTCCTCCCGGAAGCCCGCGCATGTTCGAAATGAATTCGACGCATGCGCGGTAGCTTCCTAGGCATAAGTAGGGTATACCAAGATGGCGGCGACGGCATCGAATGTGACGAGTGCATGCTCGTCGTAGTCGATGACGTCACCGCGTACGCTCCATTCAAAGAACCGCGGGTTCTTTGAAACGAGCGTGTGTACACTCGGCCGGGACAAGTTTCTTGTCCAAGAATCTCGTCGAAAAAAACGACATGTTTTTTTCAACGAGAATCTCGGCCGTGTGTACGAGGCCTTACTCTCTTTTTTTGCTTCATTGTACTATATATATCCTGCTTGCCACCTGAGACCAGATACTCTTTGTCTCTATAAATATGTTTTTTAGGTGTCTTTTTCCTGTGTCTTTTCCGATGCTGGGCTGTTTGGGGATTTTGTGAAGAAACTTGCTTCATCAGCTGCTTTCAACCTTTTGTCTGCAACCAACCAGCCACTCATCTACAGGCTTTCCTTCCTGTTTGTGGAATCAATGGCAAATCATGTTGGATAGTTAAATCTATACCCACATACTATGCTTTATGTGTAGACATCATAAACTATCATTAAGGTATGCCCCTTCTTTTTTCTTTGTTTTTGGTTATCTTTGGGCTTCTGACCGCAGCATCTTGTGCATGGGCACACGCACACGCACTACATGTGTGTGTGTGTTGAGGCGCGTGTGCATGATCCTTCGGTCTCTAGCCACTCATTTGCTTTGGTTGCCCTAATTGTTGTTCTTCCGCTCCTAGTTTATGCTGCTTCGGTCCCGGTTTGCACTGCGGTGGTCTGGCGCCCATTCCTTGATTGACCAGCTCTTCTGAATTTTATTTTCTTATTTGATACTTAAATAAATTTGAAATAATTCTTTCTAAAAATCGTTTCTCAATCTTTGCCTAAAAAGTCTAATTCCCAAGGGGAAATCCATATTTACGCAGAATAAGGTAAGGCTATGGATCGCGGGGCGGTAGTGTAAGAGAAGCGGCGCCTATCCAGTGTGGAGGGAGGGTCTGGGGGGTCTGGGGTGTAGTGCCAGTGGATCGATCGCCTGGGGTGTAGTGCCAGTCTTGCACAGAGGGAACGATTTTACAGCAATCCAGTGTTCCAGCAAAGAATGGTTAACCGCTTGCCGACCAGCCGCCGCAGTTATACTACGGCAGGTTGGCTCAGCTGTGCAAATTGCCGTACCAGTATAGCGGTCCCTTTATTGGCTATTGCAGACGTGCGTGCCCGCCTCGCAACGCATGTGGCAACCCATGATTGCTCCACAGAGAGCCAATGTAAACAAACAGATCCCTGTTCTGACAGGGGAGTAGAGAGAGATCGTCTGTTTCTAGTGATCAGAAAGAGCTACTCTCTACTCCCAGTCAGTCCACTCCCCCCACAGTTAGAAACACCTCCTTAGGGAACACTTAACCCCTTGATCAACCCCTAGTGTTAATGGCTTCCCTGCCGAAGTCATTTATACAGTGATCAGTGGCTATTTTTAGCTCTAATCACTGTAATAATGTCACTGGTCCCAAAAAGGTGTCAAAAGACTGATCTATCCGCTGCAATGTCGCAGTCCCGCTAAAAATTGCTGATCACCGCCATTACTAGTAAAAAAATAATAATAATACAAATGTCATAAAACTATTCCCTATTTTGTAGACACTATAACTTTTGCGCAAACCAATCAATATACACTTATTGTGATTTTTTTATAGCAGAAAGAAAAAAATACTGTTTTGTTTTTTAATAGCACAAAAAATAAAAACGACAGAGGTGATCAAATACCACCAAAGGAAGCTATATTTTTTGGAAAAAAAGGACCTAGATTTTGTTTGGGTACAGCGTCGCACAACCACGCAATTGTCACTTAAACGACGCAGTGAAGTATCGCAAAAAATGGGCCGGTCTTTAAGGGGGTAAATCCTTCCGGGGCTGAAGTGGTTAAAATGCTGGCTGCAAATGTAAACTAAAAGACAAATCAAGCCGCCTCTAAGCTACATTTTAAGAGGAGTCACACATTAGGAAGCCATTCAGAATAGATGGCACTGCATTGCACAAATGTGCATACCACTGTGTGTGTGTGTGTGAGAATGGAGACACTGACTAAGTCTGTAAGAAGAGTAGGTGAACAGTGTAACAGACAGCAAGATAAGAAACTCCTGAAAGTGGCACCAACAAGTGACAATGCCATGTTTTCCAAAGGTGGGGTCTAGCATGCATTTGCAACCCCTTTTTTCAAACACCATCCTGCTTCCCTGTTTAGACTGTTATAAGGTCCAGATCAGTGGTGGGGGGGGTGTTTAGTGCCAGTGGATCGCCACTTTGATTGATCGATCAATCGACCAGCCGCCACTGGTGGTGAAGCTTTACTTTATAAAGAATACCCAATCAGGTGCAAGGATGTTCGAAATCAGCGGAGCTTTACCACATTCCCTGAGCTCTGGGGAAAATGAGTGTAACTGCACTTGCAAACTGCTAAATCTATTTGCCTTCAGTAAATCATCCGCAAAGTCTTGCAATTTGAGTCCATAAAAAGATATGTGGTGTAAGTCCAAAACAGGAAATTAGGATACATTTCTGAAACATCAACAGGCGTTTTTCTGTATTTGAAGGGTCTTTAAAATGATGAAACATGGAAATTGTGCCTATATTGCAGAGATGTACTGCATATGTTTTTTTTTTTACTTTGGCCTGACGCACATATTACAGGTTCTGTGGGGAATATATTGCTTTCTCCTGTCGCTTGGTCCATGGAGATCTATATTGCATAGAGCAATACCTTCCCTCTCGATCCGAGATTTTGTATTTCTGATTGCTTGAATTCCACACATGTGTAATGCTAATGCACTAAATTGTTCAAGTAAGTTATGCCATGCCCTGACTTCTAAATATTCCATGGTTTAGACTTTCTCTTCACAAAGTTGTGGGAGTCCACACATAACCTCCATTAAAGCATCTAACCTTGTAATTGTGTGCTAATAGAAACCTTTTGGAAATTCACTTATGGCTATGTTCTGCATAGTGTTCACTGGCAAAAAATTCTAGAATTGGAAATGTACAATTAATGATGTCCCATGAGTCTCTGTTTGAAGTGCAAATGAAGGGAAATAGGTTTCTGTGAATAAAAGGTGGAACTTTGAGCAGTTTCTCCCTGAGCAGTATGTTATTTTATTATTCATGTCCACTGAGGTATGAAGCCTGTTCAATGTTAGTTCTTTAATACAGCACAGGAAGGATTTTTTTCAGCCTTTGTAATTCCTATGCCATTTGTGGGTGACAAGGGTTTTTTGTCTGCCTATTACAAATGTAAGAATCAAAGGGGAATTATTATATATTCAGTCTAATGCCAACTATTGTCAATTGTACAGCAAGGTGAAGTCGAATCATACTGTACAGCAATAGGTTCCGTAATTGCAGGCAACACTACATAACTGCATTTACTACTACAGAAAAGCGGACACATTCCCTACGTGGCATGACACATAAAACCTGTGTCTGAAGTAAAACACATTTCACAGAATGTTTGTTACACTGCCTAGCTTATTCTATATTTGCATTTTTATATCTTCAAAGTTCGCATCAGCTCTTGTAAATACATTTATGGCAATGTGAACACCGGTGCATTTTAAAGTCCTCTTGCGTTTATAACAGTAATGTAGTCAGGCTGTATATACAATAAAAAACATGTTTTTTATATTTTTCATTTTCTTTGAGCTACCATTTTCTGCAGCAAAAGTTAAAATACATTTTGCTGTCATCATGCTGGAGAGTCAGGCTGCTGCTTTCACACAACATAGGGGCCCAAACGCAAAAGGTCTGACATGCCCTCCTACACACTGTTCCAATTAACAGGGCTGCTCAGGGAGTCTGTGACCGCAGCTCTCACACATAAGGTCAACTTTTCTGGGAGCCTCCCACAACTTGAAAAAAATAAAAGTGAAACCTGTAAAAAAATTAAAATTAAGTATATCTAGGGCAATAGAATAGAATGGAGATGGGTTAGAACACTGGTCAATTTTTTTTTTTATTCCTGTCTGTGCCCCCGTTATGAAGATTCACCCGCTCTATTTGTCATGTTTACCATTAAACCTGAAGGTGAAATTAGAAGAAAATCCAAAATTTTGTGTTGTCTATAGAACAAGTAATAGGGGACACTAGTTCTTGTAATCCCAGTGACAACCAGAGATTTAGACTTAGGAACTTGTCCTCTTGGTCCAGAGAAGACTGCTTCAAATCCCAGACTTTGTATGTGCTCTGCAGCCACCTACTGAGCACACCTCCCCAAGAATTGGCTAAGACCCCATAAATATTCAAGCTACTCATTTGACCTGCTTCACTCCATGTTCTGGACCCTTCCAGTAGGCAGGGAAAAGGAACCAAGCCTGCAGCCTTTGAGACCTTGATCACTCATAAAAAAAATAAGCAACTGCTCCACTAATTACAGAAGAGCCAAAACGAGCTAAATGTACCTAGCAGCCTAGCAAGTAAATACACAATTTTGTTCTCAAGTTTAGTTATCCTTTAACTGAGGCTCACTTACAGTTGTACAGCAGTGTCCTTTTTTAAACCTCCTCCCACCTGCTTGCTTTTTTGTTGTAATCAGGACATTGTGTATGAGATTTATGCTGTAAATTGCTAATGCGTGTCAGGAGAGTTAGGATCTTTTTAGCTGTTCTTGAATTGAAGTGCTTTTTCCAAGAAGCATTTTGAATGTTTTGCTTGTCAAATGTACCTGTGATCCTCCCACACAGCTTCGTTTTCCCACAGCAATAATAAAGCCTGTAAAGGATTCAAAAAGGTTTGGTAAGAGCAAATATTTCGTGTTTTTTTTTTGTCCTGCAAGTAAAGAAGTTGATAAAAATGATTGACAAAATAATGCAACTGGGTTTCATACTGACAGCTAATCTTAAGAAAATTGTTTTGCTAAATAACAGACATTTACTTGTCTATATATGCTTTTTTAAATATTACACTTGGATATTTAAAAGGCTAGTAAATATATGGTACTTTTTTCAAGAAAATATCTCTTAATTTTTTTTTTCCTGTGTGCATAGCTGTCCAAAAGCTGTCCACACCTGTCAAGTAAATTGCCTACAAAGCTCAAGTATCAAAACCTTTAGCTGTTAAAGCTTTTATTTCCTCCCAACAACCAATCAGATTAAGTCTGGCACTGAAAAATAAACCTGAACCTTTCAATGGCTACGGTGAAATAGCCAATATCGATTTTGACCTCTTTTTAAAAAAATCAAGTACTGTATATACTCGAGTATAAGCCGACCCGAATATAAGCCGAGGCACCTAATTTTACCACAAAAAAATTGAAAAACATATTAAATCGAGAATAAGCCTAGTGTGTCCATCTGCATGCCTCACTGTGGCTCACTTTGCCTCACTGTGTCCATGTGCATGCCTCACTGTGTCCATGCCTCACTGTGTCCATGCCTCACTGTGTCCATGCCTCACTGTGTCCATGCCTCACTGTGCCTCACTGTGTCCATGTGCATGCCTCACTGTGTCCATGCCTCACTGTGTCCATGTGCATGCCTCACTGTGCCTCACTGTGTCCATGCCTCACTGTGTCCATGCCTCACTGTGCCCATGCCTCACTGTGTCCATGCCTCACTGTGTCCATGCCTCACTGTGTCCATGCCTCACTGTGCCCATGCCTCACTGTGTCCATGACTAGACTGACGTTTAACATGGGAGTCTATGGAAGGGGTGCCCAGGTTTGAAAAATCGGTGCTCCCCGGCCCTAGGTCTTCCAGACAACAAACTTTGCACATTTATAGAAGAAGAGTGAGGCTACATGTGTGCCAAGTTTGGGGTCCAGGGGACCTACGGCCGGCCAGTATCGGATCCTCAAAGTCTGGGAGATCAGGCACAAAAAGGTGACTCGAGGGGGGCATTTTCAGCACAAAAAAAATGTGCTGAAAAACTTGGCTTATACTCGAGTATATACGGTAACTTCTATTGAAACAAAAGCAAAAGGCACTTCCAATACAGATATGCAAATGCACAGTCCTTACAGACAATAGTAATGATTTACAAAAGCTAGGAGTGTTCACATCATCTGTATACTTTGTCTTATATAAATTTACAGTACAACTTGCTACGTTGCCTTTTGCTGACAACTCAGAAAGAACAATACAAACAAACATAACAGTTTACTTTTCACCTGGAATATTACACCATACCAGTGTACACACAAAAATAGAGCCAGCCTGGTCATAGAATCGTAATAAGATTCATGTCAGCTAGTGTACGTCTCATTAGGTTGTAAGTTCAAATGTCTAAACCATTAACATTGCAGTAACCTATTTAGAACAAGTTGTGGGGGAGCGACCCCTTGTGCACCCAACCAGCATTGCCAGATTTTTTAAACTTCTTAGGAGATTTCCTATGATAATAGGTATTTCTTTCACAAATAAGATTGTTAGTAACTGCTTGAATCCATTGTTTACTCATAACCAATAACTCGCTATAAGTTCTCTAGCCAAATAAAGTAGTCAAATAAAAGCAATATAAACAGGAGGAGAATACAATTCCTCGTCCAGACTACCCAGCAAGCATATCAAAGAATCCAATGGCAGCTGAACCTGTTATACATTATTAATGATCGTGATGACACTGTTCCAATATCTAATGAGTTTGGAACATCTCCACAACATATAGATAAGGTCTCCTGTGTGAGCCTGACATCTAGGGCAAATAGAAGAATCTCTTCTACCCCAGTCGTGTAACTGCACTGGAGTCCTATATACGCTATGTAAAATAAACAGGTGCGATAATTTTTGTGCCGCAGACACTGACACTAGGGTTCCAGCTTCAAGTATTTGTTCCCATTTTTCTCCATCGATAGGGCCGATATCTCTTTCCCACTTTTCTTTGCAAGGCAGAAGGTCAGGGTCCTGTATATGAGTTTTTTTTTTATATATATATATCATCTTTTTATTAGTTCAAGTTTTCAGAATTACATATATCATTCCATATCCTGTATTCCCACCCCCTACCACCCCCCTCCCACAATAAGGAAAAAAAAAAGCAACATAGTGTCAGGAGAGTACTTACCAAGGCCGAGATGCTGAGAGCGGTTCACCTTTGCGACTAGGCAAACTCCGCCCCCTGGAGGTGAGACAGGGAGAGGATGGTATGAAGAGGCACAGGCTACCACGGAAGAAAGACTTGCGTAGAGGTCCCCTGTAGAGAAGGGCAGCTGTGCGATGACTGGGGGTCGCAGGACCAGCAGGACAAGAGTTCCACAGGAAGTCCAGAACAGACCGAGGATCAAACACAGGAGGCCAAAGGCAGATCGGGGTACAGGCCGAGAGTCAAAGACTGCAGATAAGAGGCTGGTCTGGGTCACAGGCAGGAGGTCAAGCACTGGAGACAGGAGACAGGTCCAGGTCACAGGCAGAGGGTCAAACACTGGAGACAAGGCGGAGTCCATAGGGAAGCCAGAGGTCGGTGCAGGAGAAGAGCAGAATGGTTAAGGTCAATCCGGGTCACAACAGGTAATCAGATGCAGGAAACAGGAAGCAGAACACAACAGGAAGCTGAAGACAAACCAGAAATTCCTCTAAACACTTGCTCAGCTTTTATAGACAGCCAGGAAGTCATGTGATGCGTTCACTAAGAGTGTTTCTCTGACAGCTTGTTTGCTGCCATCTAGTGTTCAATAATATGTTTCCCTGACACATAGCCCCCCTTCCCCCCCTCTCTCTCCTCCTCCCTCCCCCTTAAATTCAATCCTTTATGAGTCCTATCACACACTCCTATCTTTTCCCCCTTATTCTCTTTAACATTCTAAGATCCTTGCATATTCCATAGATTTTTTAAACTCTAACCACTTCCCCCAGATGTTATTGTATGTTTCTATG
Organism: Rana muscosa; assembly: GCA_029206835.1. Classification (NCBI taxonomy): domain Eukaryota; kingdom Metazoa; phylum Chordata; class Amphibia; order Anura; family Ranidae; genus Rana; species Rana muscosa. Next base: position 926,893,835 of record CM055116.1, on the reverse strand, counting down.
GAGTCTTCACTTCTGTGTATTGATTCCTCTATTAATCTCAGCCAGTCTATTTTTACTACCCATTCCTTCATAGAAGGGACTTCGGGGGTTTTCCATAACCCTTTCCCACCGAGCGCACGCAGATATGGGGCCTCGGCTTTCGGCGGTTATACCGGGATGATGCCTGCAGCTGCAGGCATCATCCCAGTATAATTTTTTAGAGCCGGCGATTGGCTTTCCAGGGATAACAACCGATGCGTCTAAAAGCCGCTCGGATGTTATCCCGGAGGAGCGAGATGGGACATCCCCCACCTCCCGCCACCTCTGCCGCTCTTACCGGGCCTCCCGTCCCACCGGGAGACCCGATCCCCGATGCGCCACCTCGGGCGCCTAGAGAGAGACTGAAATGAAGCTGCAAATGGCTTTGATTCAGTCTCTTCAATGTAACCACGGAAGCGACGTCATGACGTCACGTCCAGGTTACTCGGCTGCCAATGGCGCCGGATTTAAAAAAATACACGGTATTCAGAATCGCCGTTTTTAGCGATCTGAATACTTTTAAGTGCAAAGGAGGGATTGGGGGTCTTTTAGACCCCTGATCTCTCCATAACGAGTACCTGTCACCACTTATTACTGTCACAAGGGATGTTTACATTCCTTGTGACAGCAATAAAAGTGATACATTTTTTTTTTTAAAACACAATTTTAGATTGTAAAAATAAATAAAATAAATAAGAAAAAAAAAATTTAAAGCGCCCCTGTCCCCGCGAGCTTGTGCAGCAAAGAAAACGCATACGGAAGTCGCGCCCGCATATGCAAATGGTATTCAAATAACACATGTGAGGTATCGCCACGATCGTCAGAGTGAGAGCAATAATTCTAGCCATAGACCTCCTCTGTAACTCTAACCTGGTAACCGTAAAAAAAAATGAAAGCGTCGCCTATGGAGATTTTTAGGTACCGTAGTTTGTTGCCATTCCACGACTGCGTGCAATTATAAAGCATGGCATGTTTGGTATCTATTTACTCGGCGTAGCATCATCTTTCACATTATACAAAAAAATTGGGCTAACTTTACTTTTTTTTTTTTTTATTCCTGAAAGTTAATTTTTCCAAAAAAGTTTCATTTAAAACACCGCTGCACAAATACCATGTGACATAAAATATTGCAACAATTGCCATTTTATTCTCTAGATTCTCTGCTAAAAAAATATATATAAATGTTTGGGGGTTCTAAGTAATTTTCTAGCAAAAAATACGGATTTTAACTTGTAAACACCAAATGTCAGAAATAGGCTTAGTCATGAAAGGGATAATCTTGGGATCAAGCTTTTAGCTGCGTTCAGAAGATGGGGTACTAACATATGTATATGAGTTAACAGTTGTGTATAGGTTCTAGAGATAATACAGTTTTTTTCTGTTTCCTCGTATATAGTTTCCAAAAAAGAGGACACCGTTAGATGCAGAGGCGAGTTATTGCTCTGACATCTAACAGCGTAACACAGCTGAATGTACTGATAGTAAAAATTCTCCAGTAGCGGAAATTCCTCTCTCAGTTGAGTGTAAGCTTTCAACCTCGATTCATCAAAAATTTGATATACCGTAGATATTTAGCTCCTGCTGCCTCCCACCGTGTATGATCGCTAAGCTTGGCTATCTCTGTATAAAATCTATTCCACCATATAGGTGTACTGGTAAGAAAGCCATTTATTCCTATTCTCTGCTTAATACTCTCCCATAGTTTTTTTAACAGACGGGTTATGGGGCAAAAGGATGGGACTGTAGGGAAGCCCATCTCCATATGGGAAAGGGCAGAATATATTATATGTGGGTTGATTATTAAACCTCTGGAGGAGTCTGGTACATTGGGTGAGTCCCAACCTGTGAAATGTTGCATTTGTACAGTAAAAAAATAAGTTTGGGCATGGGGGACAGCCAATCCCCCCTGTTATTTAGGGTATTGTAGGGTTTGGTAATTTTATTCGGGCCACCTTGTTTTTCCAAATTAGGGTTCTAAATTGGGAGTCTATACGTTGGAACCAGAATTTAGGAACCAAACAGGATCATTATGAGCTTCATTAGGAGTTACAGTATATAGTCTGTAGGGTCTTTTGTCACTACAATGCCAAATACCTAAAAGATGTGACTACCTGTATCCAGGATACACAGTCAGGCAGAGCTGCCGGTAAGGTATCCAGCAGTAGGAGAACCGATTTGTGCTAATAATGGTAAGATATTGACATGTTGACAGAAATTATACATTTTAACACCAGGGGAGAGAGCGGGACGCTGCAGAAACTTGTGGGAATCTATATTGGGTAACACGTCACTCAAAATCTAGCCGATACCCCCCTTGAAACAACCAGACTGATCCTGTTATAACCTCTGTTGGGTGATTGACCTCTATGATAATGGTAAAATCAAGGGCATCGAAACAGAATATAATCTGCCTATGACTAAAACTTTCCATCTATTTAGCATTCACCACTACCTGACTACCACACCCTTTCACCCAATACTAATCCACTCAGGAGTTTGGGACTTTTATCAGGGTATGTCCAACGCAACCAAGGTTATATTGATTTTCTACAGCTTATTCCAGGATAAAATGCTACTGTTCTAAACTAATCCTATCTTAGCGTGAGAGAGACTTTCAACTAAGTTTCACAACCACCCAATGGCACAGTGCGCTCCGTTACTCTTACAATATATTGTACTGCGCAAACTACTGGGAGTTGACATAAAATATAGTGACTAGGTGGTACCTTACACTCTATCATATAGCCCAGTTTTCCCCAACAGGGTCCCCTTTTTCTTGGCGTTGATGTGACTAAACTGGCAATTTATTTATTACATATTTTGGTCATGTAAAAACCTGAGGAGCTTCTGGAGGAGTCTGTTCCATCTTCTCTCTGATGTCACAGGAATCTTTACTGATCCTAAACTGGCCCTTGCTATCCTAAATATAGGAATGGATGACTAGCCTGCTAACTTTAGGAAAACAATCTCTAGCATACTACTGTCTGCCAGACTTGTCATAAGGAGACATTGGAAGAAAAAGATGACACTGACCAGAAGTCCTCCTAACTGTACAGTCATACTACACCTTTGAGAAATTATTATCTTTAAGGAATGACTTATTAAAGACCTTAGAAAAGGCTTGGCTCCCGTGGACACAATGGTTTCCAAAAAATAACTGATGATTGCTATATTTCATTTGTCTTATTTTATCTCTTGTATAGCTTTGTACTGTAACAATGGACACTACTTTGCCCTGCAAGAAATATGACCTTGTTGTTTTTCTTCTCTCCTTTTCTTTGCATTGCCTGCAGTTGCAGGATTTTATACATTTAATACTTTAACCACTTCAGCTCTGGAGGGTTTATCCCCCTTGACCTGGCCATTTTTGCGATACGGCACTGCGTTGTTTTAACTGACAATTGTCCCCCAATAAAAAGTATGTCCTTTTTTTCCCACAAATAGAGCTTTGTTTTGGTGGTATTTGATCACTTTTGCGGTTTTTATTTTTTGCGCTATAAACAAAAGAGATCGACTATTTTGAAAAAAAAACAAAACAATATTTCTTTTTCGTACATCACGGGACACAGAGCGACTTAGTCATTACTAATGGGTTATATAGATACCTTCAGGTGCTGGCACTGGCAACTTCCAAAACCGGAAGTACCCTCCCCTATATAAGCCCCTCCCATCCGGGAGCACCTCAGTTTTTTGCCAGTGTCTAAGGTGTTGGCCAAAGAGTAACATGTGTTTTCACTGGGCTTGCGTACAGGTTCTTTTACGGGCCTTAGTAAGCTGTTCCGGATCCCACCAAAAAAGCTTCATAGCTAAACGGTCGGTACCCGGGCCTTGCAAGAGAAGAGCAAGGTTTTGCCTGTAATGCCTCTCTTAGGAGGGCTGGACCCTGGGATCCAGAGCTCTGGTCATACCCACGACCAAGATGTTTTCTGTGCAGGGTGCTATACAGGTCCAGGGGAGTGGAATCCTTGGGAACCCGGTCCCTGAAGGTTTAATTACAATGCCTGCCGTGATAGGTGAAGTTTGGGCTTCTGTGGACCAAACAGAGTCCTGCGGCGGGGAACAGGTAAGTGGGGGCCCCCAGGAACTTGGTTCTATTGGGGGACCCCCAAGCCTAATTTGTCTTTCTGTCTGTTACCTAACGGGATTCCCGCTAATATCTGTGTATGCCTGTAACTACTGGAAAATGTAAAATTTTAATAGTAGTCAAGAAAAAAAAAAAAAAAGGAGGACCGCGGTACCTGTGTTAAACCACTAGAGGCCGCTGTGGTCCATTTTTTCTTGTCATGTGGATCTTTGGTTTTCTCAAGTCAAAAGATCCAGGCAGTTGGTAAGTTCTCTGTGGGAATCCACTTCCTCTGCCCTGTTGCTGCGCTCATCCACCGCACAGGCCCTCCGGCAAAAAGGGCCCTGGCTCCTAGTCCCTGCTTGGTTTCGAAAAGGGCGCCAATGGCGCACGGGCGCGCGCGCGGGCGCGTGCACGCGCCTCCTATGAAAAAAAGGGGCGGGGCGGGTGGATGACGCTCGATGCGCGCCGCGGCGCTTCTGCGCATGTGCAGGCATCCCAGCATGTGTAAAAGACACAGTACAAGTGTCAGCTGGATGCAAGCAGAGCTAGCAACAAAACAGTGGCACACAGAGGCGGTTGATGCAGGCATCCCCATAGAAAGAGACTTTAGTGGACACCAGCTGGTATATAGCAGCAACTGTGTTAGACTATTACCAGCAAAATTGGTGTATGACGACGGGAATACCTCAGCTTTGTGCTTATAGGATATGTCGTCCAGACGCTCTGGAAATAAGTCTTCCAAGAAGCGAAAGGGGTCTCCATCGGGCTCTGAGGATTTTGGGCATGCTGTACTGCGCCAATCTCCCCTGAAATTTCAGAGGTCAGTAGCCGTAGGAACCCCGCAGGAGTACCTGGTACTGCGGCTGTCTCCAGTCCACCTGCTCCTGTATATAAAACAGAGGAGGTTTTTATCCTCAACTCTGGGAGGATTGGAAGAGAGATTAACAGCATTGATCGCTGCTTCCCTGTCACAGGGAAAGCGCGTCCGATCTCCGTCTCCTCCTGCAGAGTGCCTGTTAGTGGAGGAACAGTCCCAGAGATCGACCTACCTGAAGGGGATCAGGTGAGGTTGATAAAGTTATAGAGGAATCAACAGTGGAAGAACCTTTCTTAGCATCTCAGGCTGAAAGATTATGGGTTCAGTCTCTGACTAACATGGTCCGAGCAGCATTTTAAATGCCTCTGGCGGAACCATCAACCACTACTGTTTCCTCGCCTGGGGTCGCTGAAAGCTCCCCAGACTGTCTGTTCCTTCCCAATCCACCCTTTATTGGAAGGGCTTATTTACCAGGATTGGGAGCATCCTGTTAAAATATTTACTCCCCCCAAGAGATTTCCAGTGATCTATCCCATGGAGGATAAGTTCATAAAAAAATGGAGGGTCCCTACAGTGGACACAGCCATCTCTTGTGTAAATAAATCACTGACATGTCCAGTGGATAATGTTCCAATGTTCAAAGACCCAATAGATAAAAAATTGGAGTCTTTACTAAAATCTGCTTTCTCTACAGCAAGCATGGTGACACAACCTGCAGTAGCAGCGATTGGAGTCTGCCAAGCAATGAAAGATCAGTTGAAACAAGTTTTAAGGGACTTACCAGATCAGCAGGCTCTTGCCCTAGCTGACCTACCTAGAGCCTTGTGTTGCGGTGGACGCCATAAAGGATACAATCCAACAGGCCTCCCGCTTTACGCTGTCTGTAGACATATGCGTAGGCTTCTATGGCTCAAAAACTGGTCTGCTGAAGCTCCCTGTAAGAAATTGCTGATTAGCTTCCCATTTCATGGAGAACGCTTATCTGGAGAAGATCTGGACAAATATATCCAGAAAACTTCTGCCGGTAAAAGTACACTCTTGCCGGTTAAGAACAAGGGTAGAAGTCCTTCTTTTAAGAGGCCTACTTCTCCAGTCCCTGGCACATCGGCTGTGAAACAGTTCCGACGGCCTCCGCGGTCAAATCCAGGGGGCAGAAATCAGGGACAATCACAGGGTAACAAGAAACCCTGGGTCAAGAGTGGTACAAAACCTCCCCCCAAGTCATGAAGGGTTGCCCCCACTCAATCGGGTGAGGGGAAGACTTCAGTTGTTCACAGAGACCATGGCGGGACACCATCGGAGACAGATGGGTGATCTCCGCAGTAAGTCTGGGATACAGGCTGGAGTTAAAAGACATTCCTCCTGCCCATTTTATGAGGTCAAACGTGCCAAGCGATCCCCAGAAGAGAGGATCCCTCCTTCTGGCACTAGAACAACTATTGCTCCAAGGGTAATCATGAGGTTCCCTTGGAAGAAAGCGGGTTCGGGTTTTACTCGAACCTTGTCACAGTCCCCAAACCAAATGGGGACGTGGGGCCCATATTAAATATAAAAGGGCTAAACAAGTTCCTACATATCAGGACTTTTTCGGATGGAGTCGATCCGATCGGTGGCCACCGCCCTACAAGGGCAGGAATGGTTAGCCTCGATCGACATAAGGGATGCTTATTTGCATATTCCCATCTGTCCGGCCCACCAGAAATTTCTACGCTTTGCAGTAGAAGGGCGCCATTTTCAGTTCAGAGCCTTACCTTTCGGTCTGGCCACAGCACCACGAGTGTTCACAAAAATTCTGGCCCTACGATTGGCCAAACTAGGAACACAAGGTGTAACGATAATGGCATATCTAGACGACTTGTTGCTGATAGACCACTCAGTGGAAAAAACCAGAAGTGGTCGTTCACAAGACAATCAAGTATCTGGAATCTCACGGTTGCATTATCAACCGAGACAAGTCAGCCCCAAAAACCAGTCAAAAGTCTGGAATACTTGGGGGCTAAGACTGGATTCAAATCAGAGAAAGATTTTCTTACCTCCAGAGAAGGTGTCGTCTTTGAAAGATTTGACCCACTTAGTGGGTACAAAAAAGAAAACCATCCATACGCCTGTGTATGAGGCTGCTGGGAAAAATGGTGGCTTCATTCGAAGCAGTACCCTACAGTCAATTCCATTCAAGGAACTTGCAGAGGGCCATACTGTCAGCCTGGAACAAAAAAGTTCAGGCTTTAGACTTACCAATGTCCCTGTCCCCTTCCGTTCGCAAGAGCCTCCATTGGTGGTTGGTGCCCCAGAATCTGGAAAAAGGGAAACCCTTCAGTCTGGTTTCTTGGAAGGTGGTCACTACAGATGCCAGCCTCATAGGCTGGGGGGCAGTACTGGAGCAATGGTCTCTCCAGGGCAAGTGGTCAGAAGCAGAGAAGGCCCTGCCCATCAATCTCTTAGAGATACGAGCAGCCCGGTATGCCCTAGTAGCATGGACATCCAAACTCCAAGGGTCCCCTGTCAGAATTCAATCAGACAATGCCACAGCAGTGGCATATATCAATCACCAGGGTGGCACCAGGAGTCGTGCAGCCCAGAGGGAAGCGAATTGCATCCTGAAATGGGCAGAAAGATATGTCACAGCCATATCCGCGGTTTTCATCCCAGGAGTGGAAAATTGGAGAGCGGACTTTTTAAGTCGCCAGCAATTATGCCCGGGGGAATGGTCTCTTCACCCCGAGGTTTTCCAGGCAATATGCCAGCGGTGGGGAACACCGGATGTAGATCTGCTAGCATCCAGATTCAACGCAAAGGTGGACAGATTTGTGTCTCGCACAAGGGATCCCCTAGCTTGCGGTTCGGATGCCCTAGTATTCCCTTGGGATCAGTTCAAGCTGATATATGCATTCCCACCGCGATTAATCCGCAGAATCAGGGTAGAAGAGAAACCAGTGATTCTGGTGGCTCCAGCGTGGCCCCCAAGGGCATGGTACGCGGAGATTGTAAAAATGTCAGTGGGAAGTCCTTGGACCCTCCCACATCGTCCGGACCTGCTTTCGCAAGGACCGATATACTACCCTTCCTTACCAGCCCTAGGTTTGACGGCCTGGCTATTGAAGCCCACATTCTAAAAAAGAGAGGGCTCTCTAATCCTGTGGTATCTACCATGATCAATGCCAGGAAGCCGGTATCCAGGCAGATCTATTATAGGATCTAGAAGGCGTACATCACGTGGTGTGAGGCCAAGAAATGGCATCCACGTAAGTACGTAATAGGTAGGATTCTGGACTTCCTACAGTGGGCTGTACATAGGAAGCTTGCCTTGAGTACTATCAAGGGTCAGACGGCCTTGTCAATATTTTTTCAAAGGCCCTTGGCTTTGCATTCATTAGTCAAAGCTTTCATACAAGGAGTGATGCGTATTAGCCCTCCGGTTAGTATTCCCATATGTCCATGGGACTTAAACCTGGTTCTGTCGGTTCTACAGAAACAACCATTTGAACCATTGCGGCACATTTCCTTGGTCCTTTTCACTAGGAAATTGATTTTCTTAGTAGCCATTTGTTCGGCTAAAAGAGTATCGGAATTAGCCGCCTTGTCCTGTAAGGAGCCATATCTGGTTGTCCATAAGGACAGAGTAGTATTACGTCCTCATCCAGCCTTTCTTCCTAAGGTGGTATCGAGGTTCCATTTGAACCAAGATGTGGTTCTTCCTTCCTTTTTCCCCAAACCTAGTTCGGTAGAGGAAAAGTTATTGCATTCTTTGGATGTAGTAAGAGCAGTTAAAGCTTATCTTAAAGCCACTGCTCAGATTCGTAGAACGGATACTTTGTTTCTTCTGCCGGAAGGCCCCAGAAAGGGTCAGGCAGCATCAAAAATCTACTTTAGCCAAGTGGATTCGACAGGTCATAATACAAGCCTATGGCTTGAAAAGGAGACCGCCTCCGTTCAAAGTTAGGGCGCACTCCACAAGAGCAGTTGGAACTTCATGGGCAGTGCATCACCAAGCCTCCCTGGCTCAAGTCTGTAAGGCCACAACATGGTCCTTAGTACACACGTTTACTAGATTCTACCAGGTAGACGTTAGAAGTCAGGAGGATGTCGCCTTTGGGCGCAGTGTGTTGCAGGCCGCAAAAGAGCCTCATGCCTGATGGCGCCCAGCTTATGTATAGTGTATCCCTCCCCTCATTTGGCATTGCTTTGGGACGTCCCATTAGTAATGACTAAGTCGCTCTGTGTCCCGTGATGTACGAAAAAGAAAAAGGGATTTTTATAACAGCTTACCTGTAAAATCCTTTTCTTGGAGTACATCACGGGACACAGAGCTCCCACCCCTCTTTTTGGGACACTTATTGCTTTGCTACAAAACTGAGGTGCTCCCGGATGGGAGGGGCTTATATAGGGGAGGGTACTTCCGGTTTTGGAAGTTGCCAGTGCCAGCACCTGAAGGTATCTATATAACCCATTAGTAATGACTAAGTCGCTCTGTGTCCCGTGATGTACTCCAAGAAAAGGATTTTACAGGTAAGCTGTTATAAAAATCCCTTTTTTTTTACTTTTTGCTATAAAACATATCCAATACAAAATGTAAAAAATCGGTAAATATGTATTCTGCGACATGTTTTTGGTAAAAAAAATCCCAATAAGCATATATTAGTTAGTTTGCGCAAATGTTATAGCGTCTACCAACTATGGGATAGATTTATGGACTTTTTATTAATTTTTTTTACTAGTAATGGCGGTGATCAGCAATTTTTAGCGGGACTGCAACATTGTGACACTAAGTGACACTTTTTGGGGACCAGTGACACAAATACAGTAATAAAAGGGTTAAATGTGTTCCCTGGGAGTGCTTTTTTACTGTGTGGGAGATGGTTTAACTGTAGGAAGACAGAAATCCGTGTTCCTGCTAAGCAGAAACACAAGATCTCTGTCTTTCCTACTAGCAGAATGGCGATCGCCATTCTGCCTCTTTCGGAACGATCGCCGGGTTTCCAGCGGATATCGGGTCCACCAGACCCGCTGATTGGCTCCTGCTGTGTCCAATAAAAGTGGAAGCGGGGCTCTGGCCCCTGAGCCAAAGAAAGAAGTCACGTACAGGTACGTTATTTTGCACTTAAGGGCCGCCCTGCCACAGTATATGTATGTGGGGCAGTCCTTAAGCGGTTAATAAAAATCTATTGCAGCTACAAAAGAAAAAAAAGGTTGCCAATAGTATGTGGAAAGAACAGATTACATGCACCTTGTTCATTCTGTTTTTACTTGTCATTGAGCTCACTCAAGCAAACTTCACTATTTTGGCATTTTCTGTTTTTACAGGACTGCTGTATATTCCCTATTGATTCATGATATAGTACGAAATCCTACTATCAGATAAAATGCTCAGTTGGTTGGGGGGGAGGGAATAAATTTAAATGCTTACCTTTTTCTGCACACTTGCAAGTATTTTGCTGTCCATGCTACCAGTTCCCTAATCCTGTTCCATTTGTTGTGCAGTCAGTTCCAACTCTCTGACATCACCATGTACAATACAGGGCCAGCAGTTGTGCAGAGTATGTGATGATGTTGAAAACCCACCTATATTCAGGGAATGACAGACAGTGTAGGAGGCCATTGGCTGTCAGGAGAGCAAGGAATAAGGTAAGTATGTGTACTTAGTGCTTCCCACCCTAGCCAAAAGAGCATTTAACCCATGCAGTGTCACTGGAGCCCCACTGCATGTGTAAATTTATCAGCAGCCCGGAATGGGGATTTAAGTAGACAGCCATCCCCGCCTAAATGTAGTTTTTCTCCCAATTAAGTGCAGTGCCAAGCATTTGTATAGCCGAAAACCACTTTCTGAAATGTTTAGTATACAAATTAAAATTACATTTCCCAGTGTGCTTATAGACTGTAGAGCAGGGATATGCAATTAGCGGACCTCCAGCTGTTGCCAAACTACAAGTCCCATGAGGCATAGCGAGACTCTGAAAGCAGCAAGCATGACACCCAGAGGCAGAGGCATGATGTTACTTTTTTTGGAGGTCCGCTAATTGCATATCCCTGCTGTAGAGTATAAATGCAAAAAAAAAAAAAAAAAATTAATGCCCTGTACACACGATCGGATTTCCGATGGAATAAAATCCGATGGATTTTTCCATCAGAAATCCGATGAAGATGACTTCCATCAGTCTTGCCTACACACCATCAGTCAAAAATCTGACCGTCCCAAACGCCGTAAAACACTCCGACGAGCCGAGAAAAATTAAGTTCAATGCTTCTGAGCATGCGTCGACTTTATTCTGAGCATGCGTGGGTTTTTTCTCCAATGGAGTTCCCCACAGACGATCGGAATTTGCTATTGTTTTTTTTCCATCGGTAAAATTTAAAACATGTTCTATTTTTTTATACCGATGGAAAAAAGACCGATGGGGCCCACACACGATCAGTTTGTCCGATGAAAAAAGTCTATTGGTCTTTTTTCATCAGAAAAAACGATCGTGTGTACGCGGCATAAGATAATTTTTTTTTTTAGATAGAAATATGACAGTGGTGTGCACAAAGGAGGCCTATATAATTATAATGACCAATGGAATCCAAGTGGAAAGCAGAAAGGTATAAAGCTTTTTGCTTTCTTGCTCCCTGCTTTGGTCGCCAAACCTATGCTTGGTTGTGCATTATCTGATATGTTCTAAGCCTAAAAATCTGATATATTTTAATCCTCACCCCCACCAGGTCACCAGGTATTTGTAAAAAATTATAAATGCCTGCAGGCTTGATCCCAACAGCGTGGCTCGGTCCCACCCTATTCTCTCCCCACAGGCTGTGATTGACAGCAGCAGGAGCCAGTGAGAAGAGAGACAGCGGCTCTGCTGCTCTCTGGCAAAACGTTGGATCGAGATCAGGTTTAGGTAAGTATTTAGGGGGCCTGGGGGGGGGGGGGGACATGAAAGGTTTTTTATCTTAATGCAGAGCATCCATGAGTAAATGCATAAAGGAACAAAGGTAAAAAAAAATCCCTTTAGTCTTTACAATCACTTTCAATATAAAACACATTCGCTTGTTGTAAAAATATCAATGTGTGTTAATATTTTACAAACATAGTAAAGGTAGGGATATACTCAGGTTACTGATAAGACGTTCTCTTTGAACTGTCTAAGTCAGACTAGGGAGAACAACTGTCTGTGGGACTAACACAGGGTTTTGACAATGTGCCACATCCCTTTTTTGACAAAGGCTTACACCCATCAAAGCCATCAAAGTGTATTAAAACAAGAATACTTGCAATTGGGACTCTGAGTCTCATTTGATAAAATTGTCAAAAAAGGCAATAATATTTCTTTTTAAAACTACACAATTTCAAAACACAGTGATACTGTATATGTAACAGCCTAGGCTTACTAACCTAACAAAAAGAACAATAAGAGTCAATAACAAAAACATTATTTCTTTTAATATATAAAATATTACATTTGGAGTTTGATACCTGGTGAAAGATACAGGCTGCAATCAAATGTGTGAGATTGAAGACTGAAGGATAAAATACATACAATAAATGCCTGAAGGGGAATAGGAGGTTTTTAGCTGTGTAGACCCCCCCTCCCCCCCCCCCAAACCATACTAGGTCAAAGTACCTTGTACCCATGTTAATGAGGACAAGGGCCTTTTCCCCCACAACCCCGCCAATACTGCACAGATTAAAAAAATATAATTAATACAGTAACATTGTTAGGACAATTTCCCAATGCCCCTACACCCTGACATGCCATGAGTTTTGTATTGCAACCTACAATCATTTAGGGAAAACACATCAGGGCCTATCTTAGGTGACTTGTATCTGGTGTCCACAAATCAGTAAAAGGTAACAGCAAACCAACCAAAATGGGATAGTAAAAAGTGAACTTTTGAAATAAAGGTGAATGTAACAATCAAATGGTAATTGAATGCCACCAAGTGGTAAAATTAAAGTGGTGCAGGTGATCAGTGGAAGAACCAGTGTACTTCAGTTTCCTGAAGAAGAACAGGAAAAATGAAATCATCCAATTACTGTATAATAAAACTGACACTAGAGCATTTTATACTGTGTTCTGAGAATATTAGTACACATGGGTAAGTAGGGTACGTGAGATGGGTAAAACAAAAACAGCTTGGATGAGAAAAGTTCCAACAAAGTGATATCAGCAGCCATTATGAGGAATGTTTGGCTATAGTGCTGAGCCGTAATAAAAGTTTGATAAAGATTAGGTAGAGTTTCCCAGCTTCAAGAGTAACATTTCCATAAAGGAAAACGAGGTAAGGTCTAGGGGATGAGCTTTGCACAGAATTGTTTCATCCCTAAAATGCTGGATCTGTCCAAGGGGAGGTCGGGGGTTGCACCTGGAGGCTAAGGAAGCATTGGGTTGAGGCGTGTTCACTCTATAGCAAATAAATCCGAAAGTGCATTGTCCCCCAAGTTGGATTTGATCGCCTTTTCTAGAAATGACTCTTTTCTACGAATGACATCTTGGCCTTCCAAGTCCCCTGGGAACCCCAGAAAACAGAAGTTGTTTCTGTGGAGGCAATTATCCAAATCCCTCAGTTTTGCCATGTGATCAGCGAGATCCCTCTGTACTGTACTAAGAGGGTTAACTGTATCCTCCATGTTGCTGAGTATCAGCATTAGATACTCTAGGTCTCATCTTTTGCATATCATGTTTGAGCAGTGACAAATTATTGCCAGGTGCCAGGTGACAAATTATTGCCAGGTGCCAGGTGACAAATTATTGCCAGGGAATGCAATGAAGAGGGGCAACCGTCATCTTGTGCTTTTACTCTGGCATACTTTGCCAGTTCCACTGCTGTTTTGTGAGCTGCTTGGCCAAATTTTACTATATCAGCAAACAGAGGTATCTTAAAGACCTCCAGCAGTACAAACCGATGTACTGAATTGCCAGGATATGTACAGGATCTGATGGCAAAGAGAGTCCCTGGCAAGTGCTCATTACATCCTTACAGCCAGCTGTGCCGCCCTTCAGCTTTACGTTTGCTTGTACTTGAAAGGTGTTGCCTTAGACAAGTATATTACTATGTCTTATAGAAGGGACAAAACTGTCAGGAATATCTATGCTGCTTTAATTCGAAAAGTAAATTAATAGTGCCCTTCTGCACATTTTACTCTTAAATCCCATGTCATCATTACAAGGTCTGAGCAGCTCAGTAGTAGAAATATCTACTGCCATATTGCCTCCTGTACTACAAATGCTGTAATGGTACAGCTTGTCCTGCTAACGGCATTTTGAGAAAATACTGCAACTTGTTCCTAATTAAGTCTTATGCCCACGCTGCCACACTCAATTCTGTTAACAGCTTTCTATCCTTATACACTTGAACATTTAGAAACAATTACACTCATGCATTAAAGACATTGCTGGTATGATAAAATTAAACTTTTTTATTGCTGGCTTTAGGCTAGATGAAGAGTATGTAAACTATGTATTTAGAAGTACTGTTCTCTGAAAATAAAGCTGAAAAAGGTGTTTTTACATAATGGTATATGACAATTATTTTACTTCAGTGCACACATAAATGATAGTTTTCCAGGATATGTAATGGGTAATGCATCTAACCAAGTCATTCATATTGTAATTTAAATAATGTCACACAGAACCAAAAGTTTGTTGAATATTAAAGGGGTTGCAAACCCTCAAGGTTTTTCACCTTAATGCATTCAATGCATTAAGGTGAAAAACCTGTAGTACAGCACCCCTCCAGAGCCCCCCTTTTACTTACCTGAACCCGATCATTTGAGCGACGGGGACAAGCACAGCAGCTTCAGACGCTGTCTCGGGTCCTCATTGGATAGATTAATAGCAGCAGGAGCCATTGGCTCCCGCTGCTGTAAATCAAATCCAGTGACACTGGAGCCAGGGGGCAGAGCTGAGTCCTGCTGTCTGTGTCAATGGACAAAGCAGCAGGACTCTGGAGTGCATCCGCACGAGTGCCCCCATGGAAAGCAGCTCCTTGTGGGGGCACTTGGGAAGAGAAGGAGTCAAGAGTGCCGCTGAGGGACCCCAGAGGAGGAGGATCAGTGCCACTCTTTGCAAAATCCTTGAACAGAGGAGGTAAGTATGAAATGCTTGTTATTTAAAGCAAAACAAAAAAAAATTAACCTTTACAACCCTTTTAAGGGTTACCCCCTACTTCTATTTCCTTCCAAAGATTTTTTCAATCGCTCTGCAATTTCTTTCTCTTTGATAGATATGGGAATTTTCCATGTAAGTTAAAGACCAGTTCTCTAAAAAAGTGAAGTTCAGCAGGTGACCCGTTCTACTTTGGGTCTGACTCCTCCTGTTGCACCTTCAGGGGAGTCTGGAACTTAGCCCCCCTCTCCATTGGCCTCCAGTACCAGGTACGTTATACACAGTGACTTCTGTCATCACTACACCACTCCTAGATAGTGACAGTAATATGGGTCAGTGGAAGTTTTCTTTAAAAAACATTAATTCAAAAGATTTTTTTTCCATAACAAATTCTTTATTTGGATTAAGGTAAAGCATACAGTAGGTATGAACAATAATTATACAATGAAACAGAGTAGTACAAGTGAGTTCAAGTTGACCATGCATAACCCATTTAAGGTGAA
Source organism: Rana muscosa (assembly GCA_029206835.1). Classification (NCBI taxonomy): domain Eukaryota; kingdom Metazoa; phylum Chordata; class Amphibia; order Anura; family Ranidae; genus Rana; species Rana muscosa. The sequence goes on along the minus strand of CM055116.1, from coordinate 926,878,352 downwards.
AGTAGTCTTGTCTCATGTGGTAAAAGATCCAAATTTTTAACATAGACCGACATGCGGAAGAAGTTCTTTATTTGTTTACTATATAGGATCTTGGTGAACTGCCTGTGTCATTAAAATTCTAAGAGCTCTTAGATCCAATGGAGTTATTATGCTTTCCTAATTTTTCTGTGAATTTTCTTCAAGCTCTTTGGTTTTCTCCCATCAACCAAAGATATACTAATTTGTTCGTTGATTTTGACCTAAATGAGCTCTCTGTTGCATATTAGTGTATAATAGTTTTAGGAACATAGATGGTAAGCTCTGCTGGGGCAGGATGTGACGCTACTGGTAATATTTATGCTATAAAAAAAATTGCAGAAATATAAAATACACTGCAATATCATATCAATGTATGAGATATATGCACGAACAGGCAGATGTAACCTAATTTTTTTCTATGTCCGTACATAAACTGATTTTCCTTTAGGACTCTACAAGTCAGAAACCATCCAGAAACGTTCTTCATACGCAGTGGCCTATTAGTAGCAAGACCCAGTATGCTGGGTTAATTTGCGAGGCTCTGTTTATTACATCTCTGTGTTTAATCATACTATATTGTATGTTATGTTGTTAACTGCTGCTGGGGCTGTCAGGCTACAATTTCAGGTCATTAAAAACCTTTATGGCTTACTTTGTCAGTCAATGAAAAGGATTAGCCCATCATATCAAGCATGTTTTTTACTCCTAATCTAATTAAAGAGACCTAATCATCTTGCAATGATCCCAGCTTGCAGTATTGGAATTTATCCACACTGCCAATCCTTGGAGGGAAATATTGATTGCAGGGTGCATCAGTCACTAGCAACTCAAATAGAGAATTTAATCAAGTTCATTGAAGAATGGGATACAGAACAGACTGTTCTTATAGCCCAGTTCCTTTTTTTATTAACTGAAGTTGATGGGGACTCAAGAATATCTAAATATCTTTGCTATTCCAAAATGAAAATTTAAAGGGTGAGAGTTCTGAGGAAAAAGTGATTGTCTTGTCCTTTTGAAAACATGAATAGAAGATACAGTAGCTGTTGTCAATGGTACAAGAAGACATAGATAGCAATATTAAGCTTATAGAGGTTTTTACCCTTCCCAATTTTACTGAAAAAAGTGTTTCATTGCAGTTTTTGCCCTCAATGGGGAACTGAGGAACTCTCCCCAATATTTGAAATGTAAAACCGGACAGAGGTTCTAAGCCTTCCCCACCTTAATCCAAATAAAGTATTGACTACAGTTCAAAAGCAGAAATAGCTTGCTTAGTGCTAGTATTAAACTCAAAAAAATAAATAAAAAAATATTATATTGCAACTAACCAATTATTAGACGTGGGGGCTGGATTCGTTTTCTTTTTTAGGCTTTTTGCCCCTTATTTTCACCTGTTAATCCAGCCAAATCTGTTATTTTTCAACTTCCTTTAACAAACCAAACTGTCCAGCAAAAGTGGCTATGGTTAGCTTTTCATCATTTGTGTAAAACCTGTGTAGCACTGACCCCCTAAGGAGCTGCTGATAATTGATTGGGCCTGCACTCTGCCTCTCAACCCCAGAAAATTGGCTCGACCCCACCTTTGCACAACTGTATAGCAGTGTTAGTGTGAGACCCAATGGTTAAAAGAAACACAGTAATATCACACTGTACTGTATATTTACCGTCATCTGGGTACTCGTTACCTCACCCGCACCCTCACAACCTGTAGTAAGAGATAGAGTCTCACACAAGTTGTAAATTAACCATTTAAACCGTTTACTGAAGAAACTTATTTAACACATTAGACACAGGGGGTCATTAAAACATGAAGGATGACAGCAATACCAATCAAAGTGTATGCGAAACCCAAAACTCAATGGTCACTTTAAGAGCATATGCAAACAGGAAAAGAGTAGGGATGAGCCGAACACCCCCCCCGGTTTGGTTCCCACCAGAACCTGCGAACGGACCGAAAGTTCGCCAAACTTTAGAACTCTATTAAATACAATGGACACGAACGTTCGAAATCAAAAGTGCTAAATATAAAGGGTTTGGGGACCCGGGTCCTGCCCCAGGGGACATGAATCAATGCAAAAAGACGTTTTAAAAGCTGAAGTTTTTTCGGGAGCACTGATTTTATTAATGCATAAAGTGGAAAAAAAAAGTGAAATATTCCTTTAAATATCGTACATGGGGGGTGTCTAAAGTATGCCTGTGAAGTGGCACGTGTTTCCCGTGTTTAGAACTGTCCCTGCACAAAATTACATTTATAAAGGAAAAAAAGTCATTTAAAACTGCTTGCGGCTTTAATGTAATGCCTGGAAAAAATAGCATGGGTACCCCCCCCCCCAGTCCATTACCAGCCCCTTTGGGTCTTGTATGGATATTAAGGAGAACCCCGTACCCAAAGTAAAAAAAGGCCCTATATACTCTGAACAGCAGTATACGGGTGGTGCAAACAAGACAGGGACTGTAGGTTTGTTCTTATGTAGAATCTGTTTGTAATTTGGAACAGGTAAATTTTTTAAGTGTAGCTCTACCCAAAAAATCTATTTTTAAGCTTTTTGGAAAACATAGGGAAGGGTTATCACCCCTGTAACATTTGTTTTGCTGTCTGTGCAGTGTGCACCTGTTCAAAACATTTCACCTCACTTTCCGTCCCAATGACAAAAGTTTTTTTGAAAATTTGGTTTTTTTATTGAAACAAGGATTGGTGATAAAGCATCAGTGGAGAGGAGACACCCTTTTCCCATATTAACTCTTACAAGAGAGAATTTCCCTTCCTAGGGGTAGATTTCTTCTCACTTCCTGTTGTCTCCTTCCATTTTGCAAGTAGGAGTCATTTGTCAGTTGGATGTTTGAAAGTAGGGCCTGCCGTATATACTCTGCAGAAATTTGGCCCTTAGGTGTTGGTGTTGCCACAACACTGTGAGCCCTCACAGTTACTCTTGGTGGTCACAGGAATGGGCCCAGCTGTTAAATATTAGATCAAGAATTGTAATTACATGCCCCTGTTGAACAGGGGTAGAAAAATTGGGCCTTTGGTGGTGGTGGTGCTGGTGCCACAACACTGTAAGCCCTCACAGTTACTCTTGGTGGGCGCAGGAATGGGCCCTGCTGTGAATTATTAGATCAAGAATTTTAATTACATGCCCCTGTTGAACAGGGGCAGAAAAATTGGGCCTTAGGCTCTGGTGCTGGTGCCACAACACTGCAACCCCTCACAGATACAGTACTTGGAGCGCAGCAATGATCCTGTTGCAAAGTATTGCATCAAAAATTTTAATTACACGCCCCTGTTAAACAGGGGCAGAAAAATTGGGCCTTAGGCACTGGTGCTGGTGCCACAACACTGCAACCCCTCACAGATACTGTAGTTGGAGCACAGCAATGAGCCCTGTTGTAAAGTATTGCATCAAAATTTTTAATTACACGCCCCTGTTAACCACTTCCATACAGGGCTTTTTATACCACTTCCATACCAGGCCTATTATGGCAGTTCTCTCCTACATGTACAAATCATCATTCTTTTGGTAGAAAATTACTCAGAACCCCCAAACATTATATATATGTTTTTTTTTAGCAGACACCCTAGGGAATAAAATGACGGTCGTTGCACGGTATTTGTGCAATAATTTTTCAAACGCCTTTTTTTGGGGGAAAAAATGGTTTCACGAATTAAAAAATAACAAAACAGTAAAGTTAGCCCAATTTTTTTGTAAAATATGAAAGCTTATGTTACGCCGAGTAAAAATATACCTAACATGTCATGCTTTAAAATTGCGCACACTCATGGAATGGCGCCAAACTTCGGTACTTAAAAATCTCCATAGGCGACGCTTTGAACATTTTTACAGGTTACCAGGTTAGAGTTACAGAGCAGGTCTAGTGCTAGAATTGTTGCACACGCTCTAACGCACGCGGCGATACCTCAAATATGTGGTTTGAACGGCGTTTACATCTGCGGACGGGACTTACGTGTGTGTTCGCTTCTAAGCGCAAGCTATTGGGGACGGGCGTTTAAAAAAAAAATATTTATATTTTTTTATTTTACTTGTTTTTTTTTATTTTTACTTTTTTTTTTGATCACTTTTATTCCTATTACAAGGAATGTAAACATCCCTTGTAATAGGAATGTGTGTGACAGGTCCTCTTTATGGAGAGATGCAGGGTCAATAAGACCCCACATCTCTCCTCCAGGCTGGAAAGCATGAGATCAGTGAAAAAAATTTCACTGATCTCATACTTACAGCCGCAATGGCGGCTTTGTTTACATTTCAGGACCCGGGCGTGACGTCATCACATCGTGCCCGGGCCTCCGACGATCATAGAGATGACTGGTGACCATCTGGTCACCAGTCATCTCTATGCTCATCACGTGACCCACCACCGGCGCCGACGATTCTCTCCGGGTCCCCGATCGCACGGGAGAGCCCGGAGAAGCACCGGATGGCGGCGGGAGGGGGGGATGTCCCCTCCCGCCGCCTATAAGAACGATCAAGCGGAGGAATCGCCGCTATGATCATTCTTATGGTGCGCAGGATTGCCGGCTCTAAACAAGGATATCTGAATGATGCCTCTAGCTGCAGGCATCATTCAGATATCCCCCCTCAAAGCGGAGGACGTCATATGACGTCCACCCGGAGGGAGAGAGGGTTCCTGCCAGCGTCATTTCCCAATGGCCCGGTATGGAAGGGGTTAAACAGGGGCAGAAAAATTGGGCCTTAGGCACTGGTGCTGGTGCCACAACACTGCAACCCCTCACAGATACAGTACTTGGAGCTCAGCAATGAGCCCTGTTGCAAAGTATTGCATCAAAATTTTTAATTACACGCCACTGTTAAACAGGGGCAGAAAAATTGGGCCTTAGGCACTGGTGCTGGTGCCACAACACTGCAACCCCTCACAGATACAGTACTTGGAGCCCAGCAATGAGCCCTGTTGCAAAGTATTGCATCAAAAATTTTAATTACACGCCACTGTTAAACAGGGGCAGAAAAATTGGGCCTTAGGCACTGGTGCTGGTGCCACAACACTGCAACCCCTCACAGATACTGTAGTTGGAGCACAGCAATGAGCCCTGTTGCAAAGTATTGCATCAAAAATTGTAATTACATGCCCCTGTTAAACAGGGGCAGAAAAATTGGGGCTTAGGCACTGGTGCTGGTGCCACAACACTGCAACCCCTCACAGATACAGTACTTGGAGTGCAGCAATTAGCCCTGTTGCAAAGTATTGCATCAAAAATTGTAATTACACGCCACTGTTAAAGAGGGGCAGAAAAATTGGGCCTTAGGCACTGGTGCCACAACACTGCAACCCCTCACAGATACTGTACTTGGAGCGCAGCAATGAGCCCTGTTGCAAAGTATTGCATCAAAAATTGTAATTACATGCCCCTGTTAAACAGGGGCAGAAAAATTGGGCCTTAGGCACTGGTGATGGTTCCACAATACTGCAACCCCTCACAGATACAGTACTTGGAGCGCAGCAATGAGCCCTGTTGCAAAGTATTGCATCAAAAATTGTAATTACACGCCCCTGTTAAACTGGGGTAGAAAAATTGGGCCTTAGGCACTGGTGCTGGTGCCACAACACTGCAACCCCTCACAGATACTGTAGTTGGAGCACAGCAATGAGCCCTGCTGCAAAGCATTGCATCACAAATTAGAATTACACGCCCCTGTTAAACAGGGGCTGAAAAATTGGGCCTTAGCCACTGGTGGCGGTGCCCAGAACCAAAAATGTTCTTTCAAGCTATCAGCATGATTATTGAGGAGGAAGAGGATAGTCACTCAGCATAACAGGATAGTCACTCAGCATCAGCATAGGTAGTCATGAAGGGATCTGACATTTCCCAAAAAAATATTCAGTTACATCAGCATCAGGTGCTTGGTAGCTGGTGGTGATCCAAGACTGATTCATTTTTATGAAGGTCAGTCGATCGACCGATTTGGTGGACAGGCGCACCCTGTGATCGGTTACAAAGCCTCCAGCAGCACTGAATGTGCATTCCGAAAGAACGCCGGATGCAGGACAGGCCAGTACCTCAATTGCATACTGTGCAAGCTCTGGCCAGTGATCCATCCTCAAGACCCAGTAACCCAGAGGATTTTCAGTGGGAAAGGTATCCAAGTCTGATCTTGCCCCTAGGTATTCCTGCACCATGTAAACCAGACGCTGGCGATGGTTGCTGGAAACGATCATACCTTGGGGCTGCATACTAAAAAATTGTCTGAACGCATCGGTCAGACGGCCACCTTTTCCACCGCTCCTTTTTTGACTGACTGGAGCCTCAGCAACAGCAATCAGTTGTCCAGGACCAGGAATTTGTAACCTCCCAGTCTCTGGGAACGTGTTGCACAGACCTTTCTGCAAGGCCTCCCAAAGATGCTTCATCCTCTGCTCCCTCTGTGGTGGCAAGATAAGGTCCGCAACCTTACCCTTGAAAACGTGGATCGAGAAAGGGTTGCCAGCCAGTAATGATCCCTCTCCTTGATCGCACGAATACAAGGATCCTTGCGCAGGCTTTGCAGGATAAAGGAGGCCATGCAGCGTAGGTTTGCTGAGGCATTCGGTGCAGAGTCCTCTGGGTCCACACAGCGTGTGCTCCAACAGGTGGACAAGAGGGACAGTGTCACTGATGCATGCACTGTCACTGCTCAACATCCTCGTGGCCTCCTCAAATGGTGCCAGGACAGTGGATGCATCTCTGATCATGGCCCACTGGCGTGGGGAAAAAAATCCAAGCTCCCCTGACACTGTCCTGGTGACACATTGCAACAGATACTCATTGATGGCCTTCTGCTGCGTGTGCAGCCGCTGCAGCATGGCCAACGTAGAGTTCCACCTGGTGGGCATGTCACAGATTAGGCGGTTCTTGGACAGGTTGTAATCCTTTTGCAGGTCAGCCAGCCGAGCACTGGCATTATATGACCGGCGGAAATGCCCACAGAGTTTCCTGGCCTGCTTCAGGACCTCCTGTAAGCCCAGGTACCTGCCCAAGAACCGCTGCACCACCAAGTTAAGGACGTGAGCCAAACAGGGCACATGGGTCAGTTGTCCCTGTCGGAGGGCGGAGAGGAGGTTGGTGCCATTGTCGGAAACCACCTTTCCTGGCTTAAGCTGGCATGGCATCAACCACCTCTGAGCCTGCCCCTGCAGAGCTGACAGAATCTCTGCCCCAGTGTTGCTCCTGTCCCCCAAGCACACCAACTCAAGCACCGCATGGCATATTTTTGCCTGCGTACTTGCGTAGCCCCTTGAACGCCTACAGAGCACCGCTGGTTCAGAGGACAAAGCACAGGAAGAGGCCATGGTGGAAGAAGAAGAGGAGGGGGTGGAGGAAGAGAGGTGTGTCAGAATCACCAGTAGTAACATTTTGGAGGCGTGGTGGCGGAACAACCTCCAACACTACTGCACCTTGTCATGCATCCTTCCCAGCTGCCAGCAGAGTCATCCAATGGGCCGTGAAAGATAGGTAACGTCCCTGTCCATGCCTGCTGGACCATGAGTCAGCAGTAATATGCACCTTACCGCTGACCGCCCTGTCCAGCGAGGCCAAGACATTGCCTTCCACATGCCACTGAGGAACCGCACATTCAACAAACTCACGGAAGGGGGCAGAGTCTACCAACTGAAAAGGCAGCAGTTGAAGTGCTAGCAATTTAGCCAAGCTAGCATTCAACCGCTGGGCATGTGGATGGCTGGGAGCGAACTTCTTTCAGTGGTGCAGCAGCTGGAGTAGGGAAATTTGCCTGGTACAATCGGACGTCGGTGTACCAAAAGGAGATTGCCCACAAGTACTTGGCTGTGACTGTGACACACCTAATTCTACACCTTCATTCCTCTCAGTGCAGGTTTCAGAGAGGACTGAAGGTATAGTGGGGTTGGAGATCCCAGTTGATGAGGAGCAAGGAGAGGTCCGCTTTGTTCTTTGGTGTGGGTCTTTTAGGTACGCTTGCCAACGGTTGACATATGTCTGGTCAAGCACGTGGTGCCCAAGCGGCTGATGTTTTGGTCAAGTGAGATAGGCTTCAGACATATGTTGCAAATGGCAATGGTGTGATCTGCTGCACACGTCTGAAAAAAGGCCCACACCAAATAACTTTTGGAATAGCGCCCAGAGACAGCAACGCCCTGCACATGCAGAGCTCTGCAGTGTGATGCAGTTGAGGTGCTGCCCTTAAGCTGGCCCCTGGAGGGCATCCTGCCTTGTTGGAGATGTGCCTCCTCCTCCTCCTCCTCTCTCCTATCAGGCACCCATGTGGAGTCATTGACCTCATCATCCCCTCCCTCCTCATCACTGGAGACAGGCTGGTAGTATGCTGCAGCTGGGGGACCATGACTGCCAAATAGCTGTCCTTGTTGGGCATCCCCTCTCTCTGGGCTCACGTTACTACCCCCTCTCTCTTGGCTCACGTTACTGCCTTCCTCCAGCTGGGTTCCATCATCTGAGCCTTTAAAACGCTGGGCATCCTCCTGGAGCATGTACCCAACACTGTGGTCAAACAGTTTGGGGGACTCCTCAGGAGGACATGGTGGGTCTAGGGAAGGAGTGACTGATGCCATTGAGCCGAGGGAAGAGGCCGCTTTGGCAGATGCTTTTCCAGACAAAGTACCCTGAGCCTGGGTGAGAGAAGATGAGGAGGATGAGGACGGCTTGGTCATCCACTCTACCAAATCATGGGCATGTTGCGGGTCAACATGGCCAGCTGCCGAAAAGAAGGACAAGCATGTCCCACGGCCACGTGCTGATGAGGATGCACCGTGTCCACGACCAGCACTGTTGCCTCTAGACACAGAGCCTGCTTGCCCTCCTTTATTGCCTCGTGACTGTCTGCCTCTCTTTGTTTGCCTTCCAGACATACTAATGGCCTGAAGTGAGATGTAGCTGCACAAAGGTGGGATGTATATATATATATATATTGTGACAGCAGGAAGGTAAAGTCACCTGGTTGCATCCAGGGGGGTAGATATATTTCGCCCAGATTCAGGCTTTACGCCGACTTATACAACTAGGTGGAGAGTTGTATAAGGCTAGTGGGCTCATGGATGACTCATACCTCTAGGGAGAGTGTGGGGCGTCGTACAGACAGGGAGTTGATGAGGCCAGCTGAAGCTTGTGAGCTCATTTAGGCCTCTATAAAAACTCCCAGCTTCATTAGATGTTAGCTCATGCCTGGAACCAGACCTGTGTGGACTGTCTAGGGAGAGTGAACCCCTGTGCGGTGAGGCAAAGCCTGTGTGGCTATTTGTTTGGACTTTTACTAAACCAGGGACTTAGGGACTAGGACAGCACCAGGCTGATCCCAGTTGTTAGTTTAGGAAACCTGCATGTTTAGTCAGAGGTCAAACTGACCAGGATTTATTTTGTTTATGTTTCTTTTTGGCTTTGCTGTGTTTTTGTCACTGTACATAGAGAAATAAACCGCACCTTTTGATTTTGAAAACCACAACCTCCGTCTGCTGGCCCTGTTTTTGTGTGGGGAGCCCAACCAGGGGGTCACACACACCCGCTACCGAGTTAACCCCCTCACAGTTGGTGGAGAACCAGTGGCAGTTTTTTTTAAGCCAGCATGGAGGAGATACTGAAACAGCTGGCTCTAGCAAATGCCAATCAACAGCAGACAAATGCAGGTTTGCAAAGGAGCCTTGCAGCCCAGCAGCAAGCTCATCAACAAGCCCAGCAGCAATCTGAGGCCCGCTTCATAGACCTGTTACAGAAGCAAGAGCAGAGACTACAACAAATGGAAGCAGTAATGCAGCAACGTCCGCAGACCAGTGAGGAAAGCCGTCCCACTAATACCGCGTCCTTTGGGGTGAGTCGTTTATTGACAAAAATGACTGGAGAGGATGATCCAGAGGTATTTTTGACCACATTTGAAAGGACTGCTGAAAGAGAAAAGTGGCCTGAGGAGCAGTGGGCTGGACTGGTGGCTCCTCTGTTAACTGGTGAATCGCAGAAGGCTTACTATGACCTAGAGCCTGACCAAGCAAAAGACTATGTGATGCTAAAAGCTGAAATATTGGCAAGGCTGGGTGTCACCCTGGCTGTCCGGGCTCAGCGTGTGCATAACTGGACTTTCCAGCTTGGAAAACCCCCCAGGTCTCAAATGTATGATCTCATTCACCTGAGCAGGAAGTGGCTACAGCCAGAGACTTTGTCCGCACCAGAGATTGTGGAACGTGTTGTAATGGATCGGTTTTTGAGAGCTCTTCCTACTGCCATCCAAAAGTGGGTAAGCCATGGAGACCCAGAGACGGCCGGTGGTCTTGTGGATCGTGTAGAGAAATACTTGGCTACAGAGAACCTGACGGCCTCTTCCAGAGACTCTCGGACTTTCCACCCTAAGACCAGACCATCCCCAGGGGCGGATAAGAGGATTCCAAGGGGTGAGGGTGGAGAGAGTGAGAGGGTGGGAGCTCTACCCAAAGTTTGGCGAGAACAGCCTGGGAAGTCAGGGGCTCAAGAGGCAGCCAAATGGATTGTTTGCTACCGCTGCCGGCAAGCGGGACATATTGCAGCAAATTGCCCGGTTGTGGAGGAACCCATGCAATGTGACTTTCTGATGGACAGACGTCAGTCGCTGTGTGCGACAGTCGCATGCACTGTCATTCGGGGAACTGAGAAACATTTATGCAAAATGTGTATTAATGGTAGAAATGTTGTGGTATTACTGGATTCAGGTAGCCTTGTGACCCTGATAAAGGCTGAATTAGTTAAAACAGAGGTCTCTGGGAATAGCAAGGTAGCTGTTATTTGTGTGCATGGGGACACCCGAGAGTATCCAGTGACTACAGTGTGTTTCGAGACCCCCAAAGGTACCCTCTCTCATCCAGTGGGGTTAGTATCTCAATTACCGCATGATGCCATTGTGGGAAGGGATTTTCCGAAGTTCTGGGAACTGTGGGATGATCCTGAGCCCCCCACTGGTGCCCCTATGTACCAGGCATGTGATAGCCAGAACTCCTCTGAGAGTGGTGAGGACTCTCCAGAATTTCCCTTGTCAGTATTGGCAGGGGAGACTCAAGAAACTGGAGAGGAGCCCACCTCCTCAGACGAAAACCTACCGTCTGTGGAGTTTTCTGATCTGGAGGTTCACAGGGAAAATTTTGCCACAGAACAGTTAAAAGACCCCGCCCTAATAAAGGCACGGGAAAACGTAGTGGAAATAGATGGCGAGTTAGTGAACCCAGATAATACCTGCACTTACCCATACTTCAGCGTAGAGAAGGACCTACTGTATCGGGTGGCAAAAAGGGCAGAAGAAACCGTTGAGCAGCTTGTGGTGCCCAAACCTTACAGGAAGTTGGTGTTGGAGTTGGCCCATGGGCACATTCTTGGAGGTCATCTGGGGACAGAGAAAACCAGAGAGAGGGTATTACAGAGATTCTATTGGCCTGGGGTGATGAAGGACATAGAAAATTATTGTTCCTCCTGCCCTGTGTGTCAGAGGTCGGCCCCGATGCCACATTTCCGTAGCCCGCTGGTCCCTCTACCCATCATTGAGGTCCCGTTTGAGAGAATCGCAATGGATTTGGTAGGTCCTATAATCAAGTCCGCTAGGGGGCACCAGTACATATTGGTTATAATGGACTATGCCACCCGTTATCCAGAAGCGATCCCTCTCAGAAATACCTCGGCCAAAACCATAGCCAAAGAGCTATCTCTTGTTTTTAGCCGGGTGGGTATTTGTAAAGAACTGCTTACGGACCAAGGTACACCCTTTATGTCCCGGGTTATGAAAGAGCTGTGTAAATTGCTCAAAGTGACGCAATTGCGTACATCTGTGTATCACCCCCAAACCGATGGGCTGGTTGAAAGATTCAACAAAACCCTAAAACAAATGTTGAAGAAAGTGGTGGATAGAGATGGAAAGGATTGGGACTGTCTACTTCCTTATTTGATGTTTGCTATTAGGGAGGTGCCCCAATCCTCTACGGGATTCTCCCCCTTTGAGTTACTGTATGGGAGACACCCAAGAGGGCTGTTGGATATTGCCAAGGAAACTTGGGAAAGTGAGAGTTCTCCCCACAGGAGTGTGATTGAGCATGTCGCCCTGATGCAAGATCGAATTGCACAGGTAATGCCCATCGTGAAGGAACATTTGGCCCAAGCGCAGTTGGCACAGCAGAGAGTGTACAACCGTGGAGCAAAGACCCGTACCTTTTCCCCGGGGGATAGGATATTGGTACTTGTCCCTACGGTTGAAAGTAAATTCCTTGCCAAATGGCAAGGCCCCTACGAGATAATGGAAAAAGTGAGCGAAGTGAATTACAAGGTCAGACAACCAGGAAGGCGAAAGCCCGAACAGATATATCACGTTAATCTGTTGAAAGCCTGGAGGGATAGAGAGTCCCTAGTCGCAGAAACTTGGTCACCAGCTCAAACTGGTTGCGTGATTCCGGAGGTTGGAATAGCAGCCACCTTGTCACAACCCCAACAACAGGAGGTTAAGGAGTTTGTGCTTCGCAACAAGGAGGTGTTCTCTGAGCTGCCGGGACAAACATCTGGGGTAGAGCATGATATTATTACCCCGCCCGGTGAAAGGGTGAAGTTAAAACCCTATCGGATCCCAGAGGCCCGACGGGAGGCAATACGGGAGGAAGTACAGAAAATGCTGAACTTAGGGGTGATAGAGGAGTCCCAAAGTGATTGGTCTAGTCCCATTGTGTTGGTGCCTAAACCGGATGGGAGCTGGCGATTTTGTAACGATTTTCGTCAGTTGAACAAAGTTACAAAATTTGACACCTACCCCATGCCACGTATAGATGAGTTGATCGACCGGCTGGGAACAGCCCGATACATGACGACTCTTGACCTCACAAAAGGGTATTGGCAAATCCCCCTGGCCAAGTCGGCCAAAGAGAAAACCGCATTTGTAACCCCAGACGGGGCGTTCCAATATAAAAGAATGCCGTTCGGGTTACAGAATGCGCCGGCCACATTCCAGCGGAAAATGGACCAGATGCTGAGGCCCCATCGGAAGTATGCTGCGGCTTACCTGGATGACATAATTGTCCATAGCACAGATTGGGCCTCACATCTGCCAAAAGTGCAAGCAGTCCTGGACTCTGTTCGGGAAGCGGGGTTTACGGCTAACCCCAAGAAGTGTACCATTGGGCAGGAGGAGGCAAAATATCTTGGGTACACCATTGGGAGGGGAGTAATAAAACCCCAACTCAACAAAGTCGAGGCCATCCAGAGTTGGCCACGTCCCAACAGCAAGAAGCAGGTACGAGCCTTTCTGGGAATCGCTGGGTATTATCGGCGATTCATTCCCCACTTTGCTTCTAAGGCTGTGCCCCTAACCAACCTGACGAAGGGGAAAGGGTCGGTCATGATTAAATGGACCCCCGAGGCTGAGGCAGCATTCCAATTCTTGAAACAAGCCTTATGTAGCCAGCCAGTGTTGTACTCACCCGACTTCTCTAAAGACTTTGTCGTACAAAGTGATGCGTCAGATGTGGGGTTAGGAGCAGTATTGTCCCAGGTCTGGAACGGGGAAGAGCACCCAGTCATTTACCTCAGCAGGAAGTTGAAGTCCCATGAGGTAAATTACGCCACCGTTGAAAAGGAGTGTTTAGCGGTGAAGTGGGCTCTAGATTCCCTTCGGTACTACCTGCTAGGTAGGCACTTTGACATGGTTACGGATCACGCTCCGTTGAAGTGGATGGCTCAAAACAAGGAAACAAATAGAAGAGTGAATAGGTGGTTCCTGGCCCTCCAGGAATTCAACTTCACAGTAAAGCATCGCCCTGGCGTTCAAATGGGGAATGTGGATGCTTTGTCTCGAGTACATGAATGCCTGATTGCTGGTGTTCCAACCCCGAGGTTAAAACAAGAGGGGGGGGTATGTGACAGCAGGAAGGTAAAGTCACCTGGTTGCATCCAGGGGGGTAGATATATTTCGCCCAGATTCAGGCTTTACGCCGACTTATACAACTAGGTGGAGAGTTGTATAAGGCTAGTGGGCTCATGGATGACTCATACCTCTAGGGAGAGTGTGGGGCGTCGTACAGACAGGGAGTTGATGAGGCCAGCTGAAGCTTGTGAGCTCATTTAGGCCTCTATAAAAACTCCCAGCTTCATTAGATGTTAGCTCATGCCTGGAACCAGACCTGTGTGGACTGTCTAGGGAGAGTGAACCCCTGTGCGGTGAGGCAAAGCCTGTGTGGCTATTTGTTTGGACTTTTACTAAACCAGGGACTTAGGGACTAGGACAGCACCAGGCTGATCCCAGTTGTTAGTTTAGGAAACCTGCATGTTTAGTCAGAGGTCAAACTGACCAGGATTTATTTTGTTTATGTTTCTTTTTGGCTTTGCTGTGTTTTTGTCACTGTACATAGAGAAATAAACCGCACCTTTTGATTTTGAAAACCACAACCTCCGTCTGCTGGCCCTGTTTTTGTGTGGGGAGCCCAACCAGGGGGTCACACACACCCGCTACCGAGTTAACCCCCTCACAATATATATATATATATATATATATATATGTAATGCAGCTATCAGACTCCACTGCCTGCTGTGTTATTAGTATGAGAAAAGCAGCAAAAGTCTTCAGTTCGTTTTAGGTGAACACTGTGCAGAGGACACAGCACACTAACTTAAAATACTAGCAGCTCTCTGCTTGTGGTTTTATTACGAGAACACCACAAATTCTATTCAGGTTCCTTTAAGTGAACGCTCAGCAAAGGACATAAGTACTGCAATACACTACATGAAATTAATACAGCACTCTGCCTGTGGTTTTATTATGAGAACACCACTAACTGTATTCAGGTAAGCTTTAGGTGAACCCTATGCAAAGCACACAGTACACTAATTGAAACTCTGCTGCAGCTAGCACAATCACCTGCCTGCCTGTCACAGTATAGAGAACAGCAGTAACGGATCTAGCTAAACTAAATACAGTGTATAAATATATATACTGTACAACACCTAGGATGCATATATATCCTCTACACACTGTAACAGCAGCTAACTGACTCGCCTGCCTGCTCTATCTAACTCAATATAAATGACACTGTCTCTCTCTCTGTAACTCTCTCTTTCACAAACGCCAACACACTACACAAGGCAGCCTTATATAGTGTGGGGCGTGTACCTACTCCTCTGAGCCACGATTGGCCAAAGCCAATTACGGCTCTCTGTACTTACGGCGCTGTGATTGGCCAAGCATGCGGGTCATAGTGCATGCTTGGCCAATCATCAGCCAGCAATGCATTGCGCAGTGAATTATGGGCCGTGATGCGCCACTCGAATTTGGCGCGAACGGCCCATAATGTTTGATCTTCGTCGAACGATCGAACAGCCGAGGTTCGAGTCGAACATGGGTTGGACTCGAACACGAAGCTCATCCCTAGCAAAGAGTGGGACTTATGCTCAATATGATAAAACCCTGATACTGAGCACCTTCTCACCCCCCCCCCCCTCAGAGCACACACCACACCTGTAGGAAAGTAATAAACATCATGCAGCAGTGAAATACAATACATTTGTCCATATAATGTACTCAAGGGCTCCCCCTAGATTTCAGTACACTGTTATGCTCTGTGAACCTAAAGTTGTGATGCTGTGTAGGAAATGACAAAGTCTATTTTCTTCTTCCTCTTCAGCTAGCTCAGTGAGATTATACTGCAGTGTTTGTAAATCCAGGTAAGGAAATTAGTAGGCAGTAAAATAATAATAGAACTGATGTACAGGTAACTGAAAGTTTGCACATAGAACACACTAGTAAAGCTTCTTCTTTAATAAAGGTTGCAACTAGGGATGAGCTTCGTGTTCGAGTCGAACATACGTTCGACTCGAACATCGGCTGTTCGATCGTTCGACGAAGATCGAACGATTTGGGCCGTTCGCGCCAAATTCGAGTGACGCGAACGGCCCACAATGCACTACGCCATCGCAGTGTCATCCTGGCGCTGTGATTGGCCAAGCATGCACTGTGACCCCGCATGTTTGGCCAATCACAGCGCCAGCAGCGAGGAGAGCAATGATTGGCCACAGGCAGGATGCCTGTGGCCAATTATTGCTGAGGGGGTTTAGTACACGCCCCACACTATAAAAGGCCGCCAGCACGGCGGCCTTGTGTAGTGTGTTCCGGAGCAGGGAAAGAGAAGCATAGGCAGGGACAGTGTCATTATTTTTCCTTTACTAATCCTGGATTCCTTGTGTTTAGGGACAAATAAGGATAGGTAGGGAGAGTGTCAGTGACAGTGTGCTATTCTGTGCTAATCCTTGTTTGTAGGGACAGAGAGGTACAGTGAGGGAAAGTGTCAGTGTGCTATTCTGTTCTAAACCAATCTTGCTGAACCATATTTTCAATCCTTGAGTTTAGGGACAGAGAGGTACAGTGAGGGAAAGTGTCAGTGTGCTATTCTGTGCTAATCGTTGTTTGTAGGGACAGAGAGGTACAGTGAGGGAAAGTGTCAGTGTGCTATTCTGTGCTAATCCTTGTTTGTAGGGACAGAGAGGTACAGTGAGGGAAATTATCAGTGTGCTATTCTGTGCTAAATCTTGTTTGTAGGGAGGGACAGAGTAGGACAGTGAGGGAAAGTGTCAGTGTGCTATTCTGTTCTAAACCTATTTTGCTGAACCATATTTTCAATCCTTGAGTTTAGGGACAGAGAGGTACAGTGAGTGAAACTGACAGTGTGCTATTCTGTTCTAAACCAATTTTGCTGTTCCATATTTTCAATCCTTGAGTTTAGGGACAGAGAAGGACACTCGTAGAAATTATCAGTGTGCTATTCTGTGCTAAATCTTGTTTGTAGGGAGGGACAGAGTAGGACAGTGAGGGAAAGTGTCAGTGTGCTATTCTGTTCTAAACCTATTTTGCTGAACCATATTTTCAATCCTTGAGTTTAGGGACGGAGAGGTACAGTGAGTGAAACTGACAGTGTGCTATTCTGTTCTAAACCAATTTTGCTGTTCCATATTTTCAATCCTTGAGTTTAGGGACAGAGAAGGACACTCGTAGAAATTATCAGTGTGCTATTCTGTGCTAAATCTTGTTTGTAGGGAGGGACAGAGTAGGACAGTGAGGGAAAGTGTCAGTGTGCTATTCTGTTCTAAACCTATTTTGCTGAACCATATTTTCAATCCTTGAGTTTAGGGACAGAGAAGGACACTCGTAGAAATTATCAGTGTGCTATTCTGTGCTAAATCTTGTTTGTAGGGAGGGACAGAGTAGGACAGTGAGGGAAAGTGTCAGTGTGCTATTCTGTTCTAATCCTATTTTGCTGAACCATATTTTCAATCCTTGAGTTTAGGGACAGAGAGGTACAGTGAGTGAAACTGACAGTGTGCTATTCTGTTCTAAACCAATTTTGCTGTTCCATATTTTCAATCCTTGAGTTTAGGGACAGAGAAGGACACTCATAGAAATTATCAGTGTGCTATTCTGTGCTAAATCTTGTTTGTAGGGAGGGACAGAGTAGGACAGTGAGGGAAAGTGTCAGTGTGCTATTCTGTTCTAAACCTATTTTGCTGAACCATATTTTCAATCCTTGAGTTTAGGGACGGAGAGGTACAGTGAGTGAAACTGACAGTGTGCTATTCTGTTCTAAACCAATTTTGCTGTTCCATATTTTCAATCCTTGAGTTTAGGGACAGAGAAGGACACTCGTAGAAATTATCAGTGTGCTATTCTGTGCTAAATCTTGTTTGTAGGGAGGGACAGAGTAGGACAGTGAGGGAAAGTGTCAGTGTGCTATTCTGTTCTAAACCTATTTTGCTGAACCATATTTTCAATCCTTGAGTTTAGGGACATAGAAGGACACTCGTAGAAATTATCAGTGTGCTATTCTGTGCTAAATCTTGTTTGTAGGGAGGGACAGAGTAGGACAGTGAGGGAAAGTGTCAGTGTGCTATTCTGTTCTAAACCTATTTTGCTGAACCATATTTTCAATCCTTGAGTTTAGGGACAGAGAGGTACAGTGAGTGAAACTGACAGTGTGCTATTCTGTTCTAAACCAATTTTGCTGTTCCATATTTTCAATCCTTGAGTTTAGGGACAGAGAAGGACACTCGTAGAAATTATCAGTGTGCTATTCTGTGCTAAATCTTGTTTGTAGGGAGGGACAGAGTAGGACAGTGAGGGAAAGTGTCAGTGTGCTATTCTGTTCTAAACCTATTTTGCTGAACCATATTTTCAATCCTTGAGTTTAGGGACAGAGAAGGACACTCGTAGAAATTATCAGTGTGCTATTCTGTGCTAAATCTTGTTTGTAGGGAGGGACAGAGTAGGACAGTGAGGGAAAGTGTCAGTGTGCTATTCTGTTCTAAACCTATTTTGCTGAACCATATTTTCAATCCTTGAGTTTAGGGACAGAGAGGTACAGTGAGTGAAACTGACAGTGTGCTATTCTGTTCTAAACCAATTTTGCTGTTCCATATTTTCAATCCTTGAGTTTAGGGACAGAGAAGGACACTCGTAGAAATTATCAGTGTGCTATTCTGTGCTAAATCTTGTTTGTAGGGAGGGACAGAGTAGGACAGTGAGGGAAAGTGTCAGTGTGCTATTCTGTTCTAAACCTATTTTGCTGAACCATATTTTCAATCCTTGAGTTTAGGGACAGAGAGGTACAGTGAGTGAAACTGACAGTGTGCTATTCTGTTCTAAACCAATTTTGCTGTTCCATATTTTCAATCCTTGAGTTTAGGGACAGAGAAGGACACTCGTAGAAATTATCAGTGTGCTATTCTGTGCTAAATCTTGTTTGTAGGGAGGGACAGAGTAGGACAGTGAGGGAAAGTGTCAGTGTGCTATTCTGTTCTAAACCTATTTTGCTGAACCATATTTTCAATCCTTGAGTTTAGGGACAGAGAGGTACAGTGAGTGAAACTGACAGTGTGCTATTCTGTTCTAAACCAATTTTGCTGTTCCATATTTTCAATCCTTGAGTTTAGGGACAGAGAAGGACACTCGTAGAAATTATCAGTGTGCTATTCTGTGCTAAATCTTGTTTGTAGGGAGGGACAGAGTAGGACAGTGAGGGAAAGTGTCAGTGTGCTATTCTGTTCTAAACCTATTTTGCTGAACCATATTTTCAATCCTCGAGTTTCGGGACAGAGAGGTACAGTGAGTGAAACTGACAGTGTGCTATTCTGTTCTAAACCAATTTTGCTGTTCCATATTTTCAATCCTTGAGTTTAGGGACAGAGAAGGACACTCATAGAAATTATCAGTGTGCTATTCTGTGCTAAATCTTGTTTGTAGGGAGGGACAGAGTAGGACAGTGAGGGAAAGTGTCAGTGTGCTATTCTGTTCTAAACCTATTTTGCTGAACCATATTTTCAATCCTTGAGTTTAGGGACAGAGAGGTACAGTGAGTGAAACTGACAGTGTGCTATTCTGTTCTAAACCAATTTTGCTGTTCCATATTTTCAATCCTTGAGTTTAGGGACAGAGAAGGACACTCGTAGAAATTATCAGTGTGCTATTCTGTGCTAAATCTTGTTTGTAGGGAGGGACAGAGTAGGACAGTGAGGGAAAGTGTCAGTGTGCTATTCTGTTCTAAACCTATTTTGCTGAACCATATTTTTAATCCTTGAGTTTAGGGACAGAGAGGTACAGTGAGTGAAACTGACAGTGTGCTATTCTGTTCTAAACCAATTTTGCTGTTCCATATTTTCAATCCTTGAGTTTAGGGACAGAGAAGGACACTCGTAGAAATTATCAGTGTGCTATTCTGTGCTAAATCTTGTTTGTAGGGAGGGACAGAGTAGGACAGTGAGGGAAAGTGTCAGTGTGCTATTCTGTTCTAAACCTATTTTGCTGAACCATATTTTCAATCCTTGAGTTTAGGGACAGAGAAGGACACTCGTAGAAATTATCAGTGTGCTATTCTGTGCTAAATCTTGTTTGTAGGGAGGGACAGAGTAGGACAGTGAGGGAAAGTGTCAGTGTGCTATTCTGTTCTAAACCTATTTTGCTGAACCATATTTTCAATCCTTGAGTTTAGGGACAGAGAGGTACAGTGAGTGAAACTGACAGTGTGCTATTCTGTTCTAAACCAATTTTGCTGTTCCATATTTTCAATCCTTGAGTTTAGGGACAGAGAAGGACACTCGTAGAAATTATCAGTGTGCTATTCTGTGCTAAATCTTGTTTGTAGGGAGGGACAGAGTAGGACAGTGAGGGAAAGTGTCAGTGTGCTATTCTGTTCTAAACCTATTTTGCTGAACCATATTTTCAATCCTCGAGTTTCGGGACAGAGAGGTACAGTGAGTGAAACTGACAGTGTGCTATTCTGTTCTAAACCAATTTTGCTGTTCCATATTTTCAATCCTTGAGTTTAGGGACAGAGAAGGACACTCATAGAAATTATCAGTGTGCTATTCTGTGCTAAATCTTGTTTGTAGGGAGGGACAGAGTAGGACAGTGAGGGAAAGTGTCAGTGTGCTATTCTGTTCTAAACCTATTTTGCTGAACCATATTTTCAATCCTTGAGTTTAGGGACAGAGAGGTACAGTGAGTGAAACTGACAGTGTGCTATTCTGTTCTAAACCAATTTTGCTGTTCCATATTTTCAATCCTTGAGTTTAGGGACAGAGAAGGACACTCGTAGAAATTATCAGTGTGCTATTCTGTGCTAAATCTTGTTTGTAGGGAGGGACAGAGTAGGACAGTGAGGGAAAGTGTCAGTGTGCTATTCTGTTCTAAACCTATTTTGCTGAACCATATTTTTAATCCTTGAGTTTAGGGACAGAGAGGTACAGTGAGTGAAACTGACAGTGTGCTATTCTGTTCTAAACCAATTTTGCTGTTCCATATTTTCAATCCTTGAGTTTAGGGACAGAGAAGGACACTCGTAGAAATTATCAGTGTGCTATTCTGTGCTAAATCTTGTTTGTAGGGAGGGACAGAGTAGGACAGTGAGGGAAAGTGTCAGTGTGCTATTCTGTTCTAAACCTATTTTGCTGAACCATATTTTCAATCCTTGAGTTTAGGGACAGAGAGGTACAGTGAGTGAAACTGACAGTGTGCTATTCTGTTCTAAACCAAATTTTGCTGTTCCATATTTTCAATCCTTGAGTTTAGGGACAGAGAAGGACACTCGTAGAAATTATCAGTGTGCTATTCTGTGCTAAATCTTGTTTGTAGGGAGGGACAGAGTAGGACAGTGAGGGAAAGTGTCAGTGTGCTATTCTGTTCTAAACCTATTTTGCTGAACCATATTTTCAATCCTTGAGTTTAGGGACAGAGAAGGACACTCGTAGAAATTATCAGTGTGCTATTCTGTGCTAAATCTTGTTTGTAGGGAGGGACAGAGTAGGACAGTGAGGGAAAGTGTCAGTGTGCTATTCTGTTCTAAACCTATTTTGCTGAACCATATTTTCAATCCTTGAGTTTAGGGACAGAGAGGTACAGTGAGTGAAACTGACAGTGTGCTATTCTGTTCTAAACCAATTTTGCTGTTCCATATTTTCAATCCTTGAGTTTAGGGACAGAGAAGGACACTCGTAGAAATTATCAGTGTGCTATTCTGTGCTAAATCTTGTTTGTAGGGAGGGACAGAGTAGGACAGTGAGGGAAAGTGTCAGTGTGCTATTCTGTTCTAAACCTATTTTGCTGAACCATATTTTCAATCCTTGAGTTTAGGGACGGAGAGGTACAGTGAGTGAAACTGACAGTGTGCTATTCTGTTCTAAACCAATTTTGCTGTTCCATATTTTCAATCCTTGAGTTTAGGGACAGAGAAGGACACTCGTAGAAATTATCAGTGTGCTATTCTGTGCTAAATCTTGTTTGTAGGGAGGGACAGAGTAGGACAGTGAGGGAAAGTGTCAGTGTGCTATTCTGTTCTAAACCTATTTTGCTGAACCATATTTTCAATCCTTGAGTTTAGGGACAGAGAAGGACACTCGTAGAAATTATCAGTGTGCTATTCTGTGCTAAATCTTGTTTGTAGGGAGGGACAGAGTAGGACAGTGAGGGAAAGTGTCAGTGTGCTATTCTGTTCTAAACCTATTTTGCTGAACCATATTTTCAATCCTTGAGTTTAGGGACAGAGAGGTACAGTGAGTGAAACTGACAGTGTGCTATTCTGTTCTAAACCAATTTTGCTGTTCCATATTTTCAATCCTTGAGTTTAGGGACAGAGAAGGACACTCGTAGAAATTATCAGTGTGCTATTCTGTGCTAAATCTTGTTTGTATGGAGGGACAGAGTAGGACAGTGAGGGAAAGTGTCAGTGTGCTATTCTGTTCTAAACCTATTTTGCTGAACCATATTTTCAATCCTTGAGTTTAGGGACAGAGAAGGACACTCGTAGAAATTATCAGTGTGCTATTCTGTGCTAAATCTTGTTTGTAGGGAGGGACAGAGTAGGACAGTGAGGGAAAGTGTCAGTGTGCTATTCTGTTCTAAACCTATTTTGCTGAACCATATTTTCAATCCTTGAGTTTAGGGACAGAGAGGTACAGTGAGTGAAACTGACAGTGTGCTATTCTGTTCTAAACCAATTTTGCTGTTCCATATTTTCAATCCTTGAGTTTAGGGACAGAGAAGGACACTCGTAGAAATTATCAGTGTGCTATTCTGTGCTAAATCTTGTTTGTAGGGAGGGACAGAGTAGGACAGTGAGGGAAAGTGTCAGTGTGCTATTCTGTTCTAAACCTATTTTGCTGAACCATATTTTCAATCCTTGAGTTTAGGGACAGAGAGGTACAGTGAGTGAAACTGACAGTGTGCTATTCTGTTCTAAACCAATTTTGCTGTTCCATATTTTCAATCCTTGAGTTTAGGGACAGAGAAGGACACTCGTAGAAATTATCAGTGTGCTATTCTGTGCTAAATCTTGTTTGTAGGGAGGGACAGAGTAGGACAGTGAGGGAAAGTGTCAGTGTGCTATTCTGTTCTAAACCTATTTTGCTGAACCATATTTTCAATCCTTGAGTTTAGGGACAGAGAGGTACAGTGAGTGAAACTGACAGTGTGCTATTCTGTTCTAAACCAATTTTGCTGTTCCATATTTTCAATCCTTGAGTTTAGGGACAGAGAAGGACACTCGTAGAAATTATCAGTGTGCTATTCTGTGCTAAATCTTGTTTGTAGGGAGGGACAGAGTAGGACAGTGAGGGAAAGTGTCAGTGTGCTATTCTGTTCTAAACCTATTTTGCTGAACCATATTTTCAATCCTCGAGTTTCGGGACAGAGAGGTACAGTGAGTGAAACTGACAGTGTGCTATTCTGTTCTAAACCAATTTTGCTGTTCCATATTTTCAATCCTTGAGTTTAGGGACAGAGAAGGACACTCATAGAAATTATCAGTGTGCTATTCTGTGCTAAATCTTGTTTGTAGGGAGGGACAGAGTAGGACAGTGAGGGAAAGTGTCAGTGTGCTATTCTGTTCTAAACCTATTTTGCTGAACCATATTTTCAATCCTTGAGTTTAGGGACAGAGAGGTACAGTGAGTGAAACTGACAGTGTGCTATTCTGTTCTAAACCAATTTTGCTGTTCCATATTTTCAATCCTTGAGTTTAGGGACAGAGAAGGACACTCGTAGAAATTATCAGTGTGCTATTCTGTGCTAAATCTTGTTTGTAGGGAGGGACATAGTAGGACAGTGAGGGAAAGTGTCAGTGTGTTATTCTGTTCTAAACCTATTTTGCTGAACCATATTTTTAATCCTTGAGTTTAGGGACAGAGAGGTACAGTGAGTGAAACTGACAGTGTGCTATTCTGTTCTAAACCAATTTTGCTGTTCCATATTTTCAATCCTTGAGTTTAGGGACAGAGAAGGACACTCGTAGAAATTATCAGTGTGCTATTCTGTGCTAAATCTTGTTTGTAGGGAGGGACAGAGTAGGACAGTGAGGGAAAGTGTCAGTGTGCTATTCTGTTCTAAACCTATTTTGCTGAACCATATTTTCAATCCTTGAGTTTAGGGACAGAGAGGTACAGTGAGTGAAACTGACAGTGTGCTATTCTGTTCTAAACCAATTTTGCTGTTCCATATTTTCAATCCTTGAGTTTAGGGACAGAGAAGGACACTCGTAGAAATTATCAGTGTGCTATTCTGTGCTAAATCTTGTTTGTAGGGAGGGACAGAGTAGGACAGAGAGGGAAAGTGTCAGTGTGCTATTCTGTTCTAAACCTATTTTGCTGTTCCATATTTTCAATCCTTGTGTTTAGGGACAGAGAAGGATAGGCAGGGAACAGTGTCAGTGTCATTGTTGCTAAGCCTCCTGCACAGTATACACCTGAAGGTAGCCCTTATTGCTCTTTTTCCCATCTCCCTGCAGGCCATCCATTAAAATGTCTGGAAGGCAAACAAGGAGAGGCAGACAGTCAGGAGGCAAAAAAAGAGGGCAAGCAGGCTCTGTGTCTGGGGGCAACAGTGCTGGTCGTGGACGCGGTGCATTGTCATCAGCACATGGCCATGGGACACGCTTGTCCTTCTTTTCGGCAGCTGGACATGTTGAGCCACATCATGCCGAAGACTTGGTAGAGTGGATGACCAAGCCCACCTCATCCTCCTCATCCTCTCTCACGCAGGCTCAGGGTACTGGCAAAGCAGCTGCCAAAGCGTCCTCTTCTCTGGTATCATTATCTTCATTAGTCAATCCTTCCCTAGACCCACCATGTCCTCCTCCTGAGGAGTCCCCCGAACTGTTTGAGCACAGTGTTGGGTACATGCTCCAGGAGGATGCCCAGCGTTTGGAAGGATCTGATGATGATACCCAGCTAGAGGAAGGCAGCAGAGTGAGAGCAGAGAGAGGGGATGCTCAAGAAGGACACCAATCTGGCAGTCATGCTCCAGCAGCTGCAGCATACTGCCAGATTGGCTCCAGTGATGAGGAGGGAGGGGATGATGAGGTCACTGACTCCACGTGGGTGCCTAATAGGAGAGAAGAGGAGGAGGAGGAGGATGAGGAGGAGGCACATCTCCAACGAGGCAGGATGCCCTTGAGTGGCCAGCGTATGGGCAGCACACCGAAGGAATCACACCGCAGAGCTCCGCCTGTGCAGGGCGCTGCCTCTGCCCGTCATTCAAAAAGTTCTTTGGTGTGGGCCTTTTTTGAGGCGAGTGCATCAGATCGCACAGCTGCTGTTTGCAACATATGTCTCAAGCGTATATCGCGTGGCCAAAACATCAGCCGCTTGGGCACCACATGCTTGATCAGACATATGTTGACCTGCCATGCAGCTCGTTGGCAAGCCTACCTTAAAAACCCACACCAAAGAACAAAGCTGACCTCTTCTTGCACCGCATCAGCTGGGATCTCCAACCCCACTATACCTTCACTCCTCTCTGAAACCTGCTCTGAGAGGAATGAAGGTGTAGAATTAGGTGTGTCACAGGCAAGTACTTGCAGGCACACTGCTAGCAGTACACCAACGTCCGATTCTAGCAGGCAAATTTCCCTGCCCCAGCTGCTGGACCGTCGAAAGAAGTTCACTCCCAGCCATCCACATGCCCAGCGGTTGAATGCTAGCTTGGCTAAATTGCTAGCGCTTCAACTGCTGCCTTTTCAGTTGGTAGACTCGGCCCCCTTCCGTGAGTTTGTGCAATGTGCAGTTCCTCAGTGGCAGGTTCCCAAACGCCACTTTTTCGCACGGAAGGCGATTCCGGCTCTCTACAGGCATGTGGAAGGCAATGTCTTGGCCTCGCTGGACAGGGCGGTCAGCGGTAAGGTGCATATTACCGCTGACTCATGGTCCAGCAGGCATGGACAGGGACGTTACCTTTCTTTCACGGCCCATTGGGTCACTCTTTTGGCAGCTGGGAAGGATGCAGGACAAGGTGCAGTAGTGTTGGAGGTTGTTCCACCGCCACGCCTCCAAAATGCTACTACTGGTTGTGACACACCTCTCTCCTCCACCCCCTCCTCTTCTTCTTCCTCCATGGCCTCTTCCTGTGGTTTGTCCTCGGAACCAGCGGTGCTCCGTAGGCGTTCAAGGGGCTACGCAAGTACGCAGGCAAAAAGATGCCATGCCGTGCTTGCGCTGGTGTGTTTGGGGGACAGGAGCCACACTGGGGCAGAGGTCCTGTCTGCTCTGCAGGGGCAGGCCAAGAGGTGGTTGATGCCACGCCAGCTTAAGCCAGGAATGGTGGTTTGCGACAATGGCACCAACCTCCTCTCCGCCCTCCGACAGGGACAACTGACCCATGTGCCCTGTATGGCTCACGTCCTTAACCTGGTGGTGCAGTGGTTCTTGGGCAGGTACCCGGGCTTACAGGATGTCCTGAGGCAGGCCAGGAAAGTCTGTGTGCATTTCCGCAGATCTTATAATGCCAGTGCTCGCCTGGCTGAGCTGCAAAAGGAGTTGAACCTGCCCAAGAACCGCCTTATATGTGACATGCCCACCAGGTGGAACTCAACGTTGGCCATGCTGCAGCGGCTGCACACGCAGCAGAGGGCCATCAATGAATACCTGTGCGACTACGGCACCAGGACAGGGTCAGGGGAGCTCGGGTTTTTTTCACCACGCCAGTGGGGCATGATCAGGGATGCATGCACTGTCCTGGCACCATTTGAGGAGGCCACGAGGATGGTGAGCAGTGACAGTGCATGCATCAGTGACACTGTACCTCTTGTCCACCTGTTGGAGCACACGCTGCGTGGAATAATGGACAGGGCACTTGAGGCAGAACAGAGGCAGGAAGAGGAGGACTTCCTTGCCTCTCAAGGCCCCCTTTACCCAGACAGTGTTCCTTCTGTCCCACCCATCGCACAGGAAGAGGAGGAGGAGGAGGAGGAGGAGGATTGTGTCAGCATGGAGGTGGAGGCTGGCACTCAGCATCATCAGCAGCAGTCTTTTAGGGATGATTTACAGTCCCAAGAAACCAGTGGACTTGTACGTGGCTGGGAGGAGGTGGCTGCGGATCATGTCGTCCTTAGTGACCCAGAGGACTCCGGACTGAATGCCTCAGCTAACCTACGCTGCATGGCCTCCCTGATCCTGCAAAGTCTGCGGAAGGATCCTCGTATTCTTCGGATCAAGGAGAGGGACCATTACTGGCTGGCCACTCTCCTTGATCCACGGTACAAGGGTAAGGTTGCGGACCTTATCGTACCGTCGCAGAGGGAGCAGAGGATGAGACAACTCCGGGAGGCCTTGCAGAAAGGTCTGTGCAACGCGTTCCCAGAGACTGGGAGGTTACAAACTCCTGGTCCTGGACAACGAGTTGCTGAGGCTTCGGGCAGTCAAAGAAGGAGCGGTGGGAAGGTGGCCGTCTGACCGATGCGTTCAGACAATTCTTTAGTCCGCAGCCCCAAAGTATGATCGGTTCCAGCAACCATCGCCAGCGTCTGATATACATGGTCCAGGAATACCTAGGGGCAAGGTCAGACTTGGACACCTTCCCCACCGAAAATCCTCTGGCTTACTGGGTCTTGAGGATGGATCACTGGCCAGAGCTTGCACAGTATGCAATTAAGCTACTGGCCTGTCCTGCATCCAGCGTTCTTTCAGAACGCACATTCAGTGCTGCTGGAGGATTTGTCACGGATCACAGGGTGCGCCTGTCCACCGACTCGGTTGATCGACTGACTTTCATCAAGATGAACCAGTCTTGGATCACCACCAGCTACCACACACCAGATGCTGATATAACAGACTAATTGATTTTAAAATGTCACATCCCTTCAAGACTGATGCTGATGCTGAGTGCCTGTGCTGTTATGTTGACTGGCTATCCTCCTCCTCCTCCTCAATGATACGATTAACGATGATAGCTTGGAAGATCATTTTGGTTTATGGGTGACGCCACCAGTGGCTAAGGCCCAATTTTTCAGCCCCTGTTTAACAGGGGCGTGTAATTAAAATTTTTGATGCAATACTTTGCAACAGGCCTCATTGCTGTGCTCCAAGTACAGTATCTGTGAGGGGTTGCAGTGTTGTGCCACCAGTGCCTAAGGCCCAATTTTTCAGCCCCTGTTCAACAGGGGCATGCAATTATAATTATTGATCTAATAATTCACAGCAGGGCCCATTGCTGCGCCCACCAAGAGTAACTGTCAGGCCTTACAGTGTTGTGGCACCAGCACCACCATCACCACCACCACCACCACCAAAGGCCCAATTTTTCAGCCCCTGTTCAACAGGGGCATGCAATTATAATTATTGATCTAATAATTCACAGCAGGGCTCATTGCTGCGCCCACCAACAGTAACTGTCAGGCCTTACAGTGTTGTGGCACCAGCACCACCATCACCACCACCACCACCACCAAAGGCCCAATTTTTCAGCCCCTGTTCAACAGGGGCATGCAATTATAATTATTGATCTAATAATTCACAGCAGGGCCCATTGCTGCGCCCACCAAGAGTAACTGTCAGGCCTTACAGTGTTGTGGCACCAGCACCACCATCAAAGGCCCAATTTTTACTACCACTGATCAACAATTATATGTTATTACAATTCCTGATATAATAGTTGACAGCAGGGCGTTCCAGCACCCACCAAGAATAACTGTGAGTGCTTTCAGTGTTGTGCCAACACCAACACCTAAGGGGACAATTTCTGCAGAGTATATACGGCAGGTCCCTACTTTCAAACATCCAACTTACAAACGACTACTACTTGCAAACGGAAGAAGACAACAGGAAGTGAGAGGAAATCTACCCCTTGGAAGGAAAATTTTCTCCTGTAAGAATTAATATGGGAGAAAGGTGTCTCCTCTCTACTGATGCTTTATCACCAATCCTTGTTTCAATAAAAACACCACATTTCAAAAACAGTTGTCATTGGGACGCAAAGTGAGGTGAAATGTTCTGAACAGGGGCACAGACAGCAAAAAAAATGTGACAGGGGTGATAACCGTTCCCTATGTTTTACAAAAAGCTAAAAAAAAGGAATTTGGCATGGAGCTCCACTTAAACAATGCAGCTGTTCAAAATTACAAACAGATTCTACATAAGAACAAACCTACAGTCCCTGTCTTGTATGCACCGCCTGTATACGGCTGTTCAGAGTATATAGGTCCTTTTTTATTTTGTGTGCAGGGTTCCCCTTTATATCCATACAAGACCCAAAGGGGCTGGTAATGGGCTGGGGTGGGGGGGGGGGGGGGTTGATGGGGTAGCTATGCCATTTTTCCTAAAGATTTTCATCCATATTACCGGGACTAGACATTTCATTAAAGCCGCAAGCAGTTTTAAATGGCTTTTTTTCCTTTAGAAATGTTATTTTGTGCAGGGACAGTTCTAAACACGGGAAACACGTGGCACTTCACAGGCATACTTTAGACACCCCCCAGGTACAATATTTAAAGGAATATTTGACTTTTTTTTTTCACTTTATGCATCATTAAAATGACTGCTCCCGGAAAACGTCTGTTTTTAAAACTTCTTTTTGCATTGATACATGTCCCCTGGTGCAGAACCCGGGTTCCCAAACTCTGTTTCGGACAATAACATGGATAATAGTCGTTATAATTAGCACTTTAGAATCCGAACGTTCGCATCCATTGTATTTAATAGGGTTCTAATATTCGTGCGAACTTTCGGTCCGTTCGCGGGTTCTGGTGCGAACCGAACCCGAGGGTGTTCGGCTCATCACTAGTTGCAACTCAATATTACTTTGCAGCGCAGGGAAATGAACCTTGAAGTTGTACTATACACAGTCTATGTCTGAGTGAACTACTCCTGTGGGACTACTGATCCTAGCGGCAGTCTGGAACTAATTTAAATAGTAACAGTGCACTGTATTTATCTGGGCAAGTGCCCGCTCACCAACACAGGTCCAGATGCTTTCCAGGTTCTTCTCTGGGTGTTTCAAGCTGTTCCCAGCTGGCCTTGTCACACCGCACTGCTCCCTCAGATGGCTGATGCAACTGCAATGCAGGAAATCTTTAGAAATCTTGGATCCTCCGGTCCATCTGCACACCAGTCCCAGTGACTGTGATCTGGAGCTCCTCAGAGGCCAACCGATTCCCTCTGCGCCGTCAAGGCCGCAGTCCATCAGCCACACACACACTTTCCCTGCAGGCAGACTTTGAATGGCGTCCCAAGAGACAGGAAAAAGCCCACGCCTGTCCTTTTATTTGCTAACCCAGCAGGCTGTTTAGTAATGCTTTGCACTGCGGGTAGGTGGTTTGCTGACTGAGTCTTAACATACGAGTCACTTCCTCCTTCACTATATTTCCCACAGTGCTTTGTTTTATGGCTTAATGAAACCAAACAAAAGTCTTAATAACATTAAATAAAATGGACACTAGAGGGAGCCAAACTCTTATTTAAATGACATCACATATATACACAGTAACTTAGGTGGCAAAAACTCCTGCGCTACACCTGTATGCCAAAAGGAAAAAAAATGTATGTTGCTTAACCGGTTCCCGACCATGTCATGCAGATATACTGCGGCACAATGGCTCTCCTGGGCGAAATCCCGTATGGGTATGTACGTCCTACCCGTTTTCGGCCACCAGAGGGCATGCGCGCGTGCCCGCTGCACAGTGGGGGGACCCAATGCGCCTGGCCGGCAGGCACGATCGCCGCAGGCCACACGCGATTGCATGCACAAGCACCAGCACAGGGATTTGTGGGTGTAAACCCACAAATCCCTGTGCTGTCAGAGGAGAGGAGCATTATCGTTTGTTCCTACTAAGTAGGAAAAACAATATGTCTCCTCTCCTAGTCACTCCCACCCCATACAGTTATAACACAGTGAAGGAACACAAAATTAACCCCTTGATCACCCCCTGGTGTTAACCCCTTCCCTACCAGTGACATTTACACAATAATCAGTGCATTTTTATAGCACTGATCGCTGTATAAATGCCAATGGTCCCCAAAAAATGTCAAAAGTCTCTGATCTGTCCATCGCAATGTTGCAGTACCGCTAAAAATTGCAGATCACCACCATTACTAGTAAAAAAAAAATATTAAAAATGCCATAAATCTTTCCCATAGTTTGCAGACGCTATAACTTTTGCTCAAACTTATCAATATAAGAATATATATTGGCCTAAACTGATGAAGAAATTAGTTTTTTTAAATTGGGGGATATTTATTATAGCAAAAAGTAAAAAATGTTTTTTCAAAATTGACGCTCTTTTTTTGTTTATAGTGCACAAAATAAAAACTGCAGTGGTGATCAAATACCACCAAAAGAACACTCTATTTGTGGGAAAAAAAGGATGCAAATTTAGTTTGGGTAGTTTTGGGTCAGTTAAAGCGACGCAGTGCCAAATTGTAAAAAGTGCTTTGGTCAGGAAGGGGGTAAAATCTTCCGGGGCTGAAGTGGTTAAAAAGTTTAGCTGGAGTTTGGCTTAAGTCTCAACTATCTTAACCACTTACAGACCACCCGCCGTTGTTATAGGTGACACTATGAAGTGGAATATCATTGTTATGGCAGCAGCTGCTAAAGTCAAATTCTACTATTTTCTGCCCATTTCCGATTAGCAGGGAAATATAGCGTATGCCATGAAAAGTAAATCTGCACCACTGCAATCAGCACTGACTTCCATAACTAAAAGCGGAGTTCCACCCACATTTGGCATGTAATTTGTTTTTGGGGGGAGTGGGGGCTTCAACAGGAGTGGGACTTCCTGTCCCACTTCCTCCTTCCACCCAGGGACCGCATAGGCGACTCGTTATATCACCTTTTGGCGGCCCCTTCCTGTAGGCGATCACCGCTGACTTTTAGTAAACATAAAAAAGGCTAGAACTCCCCTTTAACCATACACTGCAGTTAAATTTAGCATTATATAAATTATTCAGAAACAGTGTGTTGACAAGTTATGTAGCATATTTATTTTTATACACTTCCTACTGCGAGAATTTCTGAGGAAACAGATTGACTTTACAGTTACAAAATTAAAATAAACATTCATTTTCTGTGAGTAGATTGAATGTATATATTTTAGTTTATAAATATCAGTAGTTATTTTTTTTTTATTGTCCCTTTGTAATGAGCAATTATTTTATATATCTTTACATGGAAAATTCCTTTATAAATTCTTCCTGTCTTCCTTTATTCCCATAGATATAAGTAGAGTGTAGTTTGGGAGGAAACCTGCAGGGTGAATTAGAGTTTATAAATATCGGTAGTTTTTCTTTTTTTATTGTCCCTTTCTAGTGAGCAATATTTTTTTATCTTTATATGCTAAAATTCTCTACAAAACCTTTCTTTTCTTCTTTTTTTTCTTTGCTGTCCTAAACATAACTGAGTTGTAGAGAAGAAAGCCACTGCACACCGTATCTATCACAAGCATCCATGTTTATTGTGCAAACCATCCACAAACATGGCAAAGTCTATCTCTGCCTTGGGAGATGCTCTCCATAACTAGGGTGTAGTTTGGACAGTAGGACTAAACCTACAAGAGAACTTAGAGTGGGTAGAGTTTGAGAGATTTGGGTATGGACATTAAGAGCAGAAATGTCAGAGAAGGTAAAATGGTAGCATAGATGGGGGCTGAAGAACATACTGGACAATTAAATTTCCTTTAAAATGGCCTTCACCAGATTAAAAAATTCCATCTGCACATTTTGGTAACTTGACCGACACATGCAGCAGATTCATTCATTCCGCCTGCCCCCATTTATTAACAACATACATCTATTGATTTTATCACTTACATTGCAGATACAACATTAATGCATCCGCCCCTGAAGAAGCGAGCAGGGCCTCACGAAACGCGCAGGGCTTTATTGATGCTTGTTTTATGTTGGCATATGCTGGGTATTATGCATTATGTTTACATATTTCCCTGTTTATATGTATGAACATTTTATTTTCTTATTGTATATGTGTATCCACTGGCCCAGGAACTTTCAAGTTTTATTGTTGCTCATTGATGTATAACATTTGTAATAAATCTTTATATATTTACTTTCATCTGTGCTGTGTACATTGGCTATTAAGCCGGGTAACTCACAATCATTGTTGTTGCTGCTTTGTTACATAACACTTTGAAACAAATAAATTGATTGTGTCTCATTGTTCGCTGTGAACATTGGCTAAACCTCTCTCACCTCATTTAAAGTCCCAGGGCTACCTCTTTTGTCTTTTTGTGACAGACACATGCAGAAGATTCAGGTAGTTCTTAATAGTGCAACTTCTACAAAGTGGCGCTATTGGTGCACCAAATAGTAAAATAATTACTTCCAGTTCATGGATAACATAACTGGAGGTAAGCAATAGGGATGAGCTTCATGTTCGAGTCGAACATACGTTCGACTCGAACATCGGCTGTTCGATCGTTCGACGAAGATCGAACGATTTGGGCCGTTCGCGCCAAATTCGAGTGACGCGAACGGCCCACAATGCACTACGCCATCGCAGTGTCATCCAGGCGCTGTGATTGGCCAAGCATGCACTGTGACCCTGCATGCTTGGCCAATCACAGCGCCGGCAGCGAGGAGAGCAATGATTGGCCACAGGCAGGATGCCTGTGGCCAATTATTGCTGAGGGGGTTTAGTACACGCCCCACACTATAAAAGGCCGCCAGCGCGGCGGCCTTGTGTAGTGTGTTCCGGAGCAGGGAAAGAGAAGCATAAGCAGGGACAGTGTCATTTTTTTCCTTTACTAATCCTGGATTCCTTGTGTTTAGGGACAGAGAAGGATAGGTAGGGAGAGTGTCAGTGTGTCATTCTGTGCTAAACCTTGTTTGTAGGGACAGAGAAGGACAGTGAGGGAAAGTGTCAGTGTGCTATTCTGTGCTAAATCTTGTTTGTAGGGACAGAGAAGGACAGTGAGGGAAAGTGTCAGTGTGCTATTCTGTGCTAATCCTTGTTTGTAGGGACAGAGAAGGACAGTGAGGGAAACTGTCAGTGTGCTATTCTGTTCTAAACCAATCTTGCTGAACCATATTTGAAATCCTTGAGTTTAGGGACAGAGAAGGACACTCGTGGAAACTATCAGTGTGCTATTCTGTGCTAAATCTTGTTTGTAGGGACAGAGAAGGACAGTGAGGGAAAGTGTCAGTGTGCTATTCTGTCCTAAACCAATCTTGCTGAACCATATTTGAAATCCTTGAGTTTAGGGACAGAGAAGGACACTCATGGAAACTATCAGTGTGCTATTCTGTGCTAATCCTTGTTTGTAGGGACAGAGAAGGACAGTGAGGGAAACTGTCAGTGTGCTATTCTGTTCTAAACCAATCTTGCTGAACCATATTTGAAATCCTTGAGTTTAGGGACAGAGAAGGACACTCGTGGAAACTATCAGTGTGCTATTCTGTGCTAAATCTTGTTTGTAGGGACAGAGAAGGACAGTGAGGGAAAGTGTCAGTGTGCTATTCTCTCCTAAACCAATCTTGCTGAACCATATTTGAAATCCTTGAGTTTAGGGACAGAGAAGGACACTCGTGGAAACTATCAGTGTGCTATTCTGTGCTAATCCTTGTTTGTAGGGACAGAGAAGGACAGTGAGGGAAACTATCAGTGTGCTATTCTGTGCTAAACCAATCTTGCTGAACCATATTTGAAATCCTTGAGTTTAGGGACAGAGAAGGACACTCGTGGAAACTATCAGTGTGCTATTCTGTGCTAAATCTTGTTTGTAGGGACAGAGAAGGACAGTGAGGGAAAGTGTCAGTGTGCTATTCTGTCCTAAACCAATCTTGCTGAACCATATTTGAAATCCTTGAGTTTAGGGACAGAGAAGGACACTCGTGGAAACTATCAGTGTGCTATTCTGTGCTAAATCTTGTTTGTAGAGACAGAGAAGGACAGTGAGGGAAACTATCAGTGTGCTATTCTGTGCTAAACCAATCTTGCTGAAGCATATTGCACATCCTTGTGTTTAGGGACAGAGAAGGATAGGCAGGGGACAGTGTCAGTGTCTTTGTTGCTAAGCCTCCTGCACAGTATACACCTGAAGGTAGCCCTTATTGCTGTTTTTCCCATCTCCCTGCAGGCCATCCATTAAAATGTCTGGAAGGCAAACAAGGAGAGGCAGACAGTCAGGAGGCAAAAAAAGAGGGCAAGCAGGCTCTGTGTCTGGGGGCAACAGTGCTGGTCGTGGACGCGGTGCATTGTCATCAGCACGTGGCCATGGGACACGCTTGTCCTTCTTTTCGGCAGCTGGACATGTTGAGCCACATCATGCCGAAGACTTGGTAGAGTGGATGACCAAGCCCACCTCATCCTCCTCATCCTCTCTCACCCAGGCTCAGGGTACTGGCAAAGCAGCTGCCAAAGCGTCCTCTTCTCTGGTATCAATGTCATCATTAGTCACTCCTTCCCTAGACCCACCATGTCCTCCTCCTGAGGAGTCCCCCGAACTGTTTGAGCACAGTGTTGGGTACATGCTCCAGGAGGATGCCCAGCGTTTCGAAGGATCTGATGATGATACCCAGCTAGAGGAAGGCAGTAGCGTGAATCTGGCAGTCATGCTCCAGCAGCTGCAGCATACTGCCAGATTGGCTCCAGTGATGAGGAGGGAGGGGATGATGAGGTCACTGACTCCACGTGGGTGCCTAATAGGAGAGAGGAGGAGGAGGAGGATGAGGAGGAGGCACATCTCCAACAAGGCAGGATGCCCTTGGGTGGCCAGCGTATGGGCAGCACACCGACGGAATCACACCGCAGAGCTCCGCCTGTGCAGGGCGCTGCCTCTGCCCGTCATTCAAAAAGTTCTTTGGTGTGGGCCTTTTTTGAGGCGAGTGCATCAGATCGCACAGCGGCTGTTTGCAACATATGTCTCAAGCGTATATCGCGTGGCCAAAACATCAGCCGCTTGGGCACCACATGCTTGATCAGACATATGTTGACCTGCCATGCAGCTCGTTGGCAAGCCTACCTTAAAGACCCACACCAAAGAACAAAGCGGACCTCTCCTTGCACCGCATCAGCTGGGATCTCCAACCCCACTATACCATCAGTCCTCTCTGAAACCTGCACTGAGAGGAATGAAGGTGTAGAATTAGGTGTGTCACAGCCAAGTACTTGCGGCCACTCTGCTAGCAGTACACCAACGTCCGATTCTAGCAGGCAAATTTCCCTGCCCCAGCTGCTGGACCGTCGAAAGAAGTTCACTCCCAGCCATCCACATGCCCAGCGGTTGAATGCTAGCTTGGCTAAATTGCTAGCGCTTCAACTGCTGCCTTTTCAGTTGGTAGACTCGGCCCCCTTCCGTGAGTTTGTGCAATGTGCGGTTCCTCAGTGGCAGGTTCCCAAACGCCACTTTTTCTCACGGAAGGCAATTCTGGCTCTCTACAGGCATGTGGAAGGCAATGTCTTGGCCTCGCTGGACAGGGCGGTCAGCGGTAAGGTGCATATTACCGCTGACTCATGGTCCAGCAGGCATGGACAGGGACGTTACCTTTCTTTCACGGCCCATTGGGTCACTCTTTTGGCAGCGGGGAAGGATTCAGGACAAGGTGCAGTAGTGTTGGAGGTTGTTCCACCGCCACGCCTCCAAAATGCTACTACTGGTTGTGACACACCTCTCTCCTCCACCCCCTCCTCTTCTTCCTCCATGGCCTCTTCCTGTGGTTTGTCCTCGGAACCAGCGGTGCTCCGTAGGCGTTCAAGGGGCTACGCAAGTACGCAGGCAAAAAGATCCCATGCCGTGCTTGCGCTGGTGTGTTTGGGGGACAGGAGCCACACTGGGGCAGAGGTCCTGTCTGCTCTGCAGGGGCAGGCCGAGAGGTGGTTGACGCCACGCCAGCTTAAGCCAGGAATGGTGGTTTGCGACAATGGCACCAACCTCCTCTCCGCCCTCCGACAGGGACAACTGACCCATGTGCCCTGTATGGCTCACGTCCTTAACCTGGTGGTGCAGCGGTTCTTGGGCAGGTACCCGGGCTTACAGGATGTCCTGAGGCAGGCCAGGAAAGTCT
Source organism: Rana muscosa (assembly GCA_029206835.1). Classification (NCBI taxonomy): domain Eukaryota; kingdom Metazoa; phylum Chordata; class Amphibia; order Anura; family Ranidae; genus Rana; species Rana muscosa. The sequence goes on along the minus strand of CM055116.1, from coordinate 926,841,601 downwards.
GTGTGCATTTCCGCAGATCTTATAATGCCAGTGCTCGCCTGGCTGAGCTGCAAAAGGAGTTGAACCTGCCCAAGAACTGCCTTATATGTGACATGCCCACCAGGTGGAACTCAATGTTGGCCATGCTGCAGCGGCTGCACACGCAGCAGAGGGCCATCAATGAGTACCTGTGCGACTACGGCACCAGGACAGGGTCAGGGGAGCTCAGGTTTTTTTCACCACGCCAGTGGGGCATGATCAGGGATGCATGCACTGTCCTGGCACCATTTGAGGAGGCCACGAGGATGGTGAGCAGTGACAGTGCATGCATCAGTGACACTGTACCTCTTGTCCACCTGTTGGAGCACACGCTGCGTGGAATAATGGACAGGGCACTTGAGGCAGAACAGAGGCAGGAAGAGGAGGACTTCCTTGCCTCTCAAGGCCCCCTTTACCCAGACAGTGTTCCTTCTGTCCCACCCATCGCACAGGAAGAGGAGGAGGAGGAGGAGGATTGTGTCAGCATGGAGGTGGAGGCTGGCACTCAGCATCATCAGCAGCAGTCTTTTAGGGATGATTTACAGTCCCAAGAAACCAGTGGACTTGTACGTGGCTGGGAGGAGGTGGCTGCGGATCATGCCGTCCTTAGTGACCCAGAGGACTCCGGACTGAATGCCTCAGCTAACCTACGCTGCATGGCCTCCCTGATCCTGCAAAGTCTGCGGAAGGATCCTAGTATTCTTCGGATCAAGGAGAGGGACCATTACTGGCTGGCCACTCTCCTTGATCCACGGTACAAGGGTAAGGTTGCGGACCTTATCTTACCGTCGCAGAGGGAGCAGAGGATGAGACAACTCCGGGAGGCCTTGCAGAAAGGTCTGTGCAATGCGTTCCCAGAGACTGGGAGGTTACAAACTCCTGGTCCTGGACAACGAGTTGCTGAGGCTTCGGGCAGTCAAAGAAGGAGCGGTGAGGAAGGTGGCCGTCTGACCGATGCGTTCAGACAATTCTTTAGTCCGCAGCCCCAAAGTATGATCGGTTCCAGCAACCATCGCCAGCGTCTGATATACATGGTGCAGGAATACCTAGGGGCAAGGTCAGACTTGGACACCTTCCCCACCGAAAATCCTCTGGCTTACTGGATCTTGAGGATGGATCACTGGCCAGAGCTTGCACAGTATGCAATTGAGCTACTGGCCTGTCCTGCATCCAGCGTTCTTTCAGAACGCACATTCAGTGCTGCTGGAGGATTTGTCACGGATCACAGGGTGCGCCTGTCCACCGACTCGGTTGATCGACTGACTTTCATCAAGATGAACCAGTCTTGGATCACCACCAGCTACCACACACCTGATGCTGATATAACAGACTAATTGATTTTAAAATGTCACATCCCTTCAAGACTGATGCTGATGCTGAGTGCCTGTGCTGTTATGTTGACTGGCTATCCTCCTCCTCCTCCTCAATGATACGATTAATGATGATAGCTTGGAAGATCATTTTGGTTTATGGGTGACGCCACCAGTGGCTAAGGCCCAATTTTTCAGCCCCTGTTTAACAGGGACGTGTAATTACAATTTTTGATGCAATACTTTTCAACAGGCCTCATTGCTGTGCTCCAAGTACAGTATCTGTGAGGGGTTGCAGTGTTGTGCCACCAGTGCCTAAGGCCCAATTTTTCAGCCCCTGTTCAAAAGGGGCATGCAATTATAATTATTGATCTAATAATTCACAGCAGGGCCCATTGCTGCGCCCACCAAGAGTAACTGTCAGGCCTTACAGTGTTGTGGCACCAGCACCACCATCGCCACCACCACCACCACCAAAGGCCCAATTTTTCAGCCCCTGTTCAACAGGGGCATGCAATTATAATTATTGATCTAATAATTCACAGCAGGGCCCATTGCTGCGCCCACCAAGAGTAACTGTCAGGCCTTACAGTGTTGTGTCAACACCACCACCACCACCACCACCACCACCACCAAAGGCCCAATTTTTCAGCCCCTGTTCAACAGGGGCATGCAATTATAATTATTGATCTAATAATTCACAGCAGGGCCCATTGCTGCGCCCACCAAGAGTAACTGTCAGGCCTTACAGTGTTGTGGCAACAGCACCACCATCAAAGGCCCAATTTTTACTACCACTGTTCAACAATTATATGTTATTACAATTCCTAAAATAATAGTTGACAGCAGGGCGTTCCAGCACCCACCAAGAGTAACTGTGAGTGCTTACAGTGTTGTGCCAACACCAACACCTAAGGGGCCAATTTCTGCAGAGTATATACGGCAGGTCCCTACTTTCAAACATCCAACTTACAAACGACTACTACTTGCAAACGGAAGAAGACAACAGGAAGTGAGAGGAAATCTACCCCTTGGAAGGAAAATTCTCTCCTGTAAGAATTAATATGGGAGAAAGGTGTCTCCTCTCTACTGATGCTTTATCACCAATCCTTGTTTCAATAAAAACACCACATTTCAAAAACAGTTGTCATTGGGACGCAAAGTGAGGTGAAATGTTCTGAACAGGGGCACAGACAGCAAAAAAAATGTTACAGGGGTGATAACCCTTCCCTATGTTTTCCAAAAAGCTTAAAAATAGGTATTTGGCCTGGAGCTACACTTAAACAATGTAGCTGTTCAAAATTACAAACAGATCCTACATAAGAACAAACCTACAGTCCCTGTCTTGTATGCACCGCCTGTATACGGCTGTTCAGAGTATATAGGGCCTTTTTTATTTTGTGTGCGGGGTTCCCCTTAATATCCATACAAGACCCAAAGGGGCTGGTAATGGGCTGGGGTAGGGGGGGGGGGGGTTGATGGGGTAGCTATGCCATTTTTCTTAAAGATTTTCATCCATATTACCGGGACAAGACATTACATTAAAGCCGCAAGCAGTTTTAAATGGCTTTTTTTTCCTTTAGAAATGTTATTTTGTGCAGGGACAGTTCTAAACACGGGAAACACGTGGCACTTCACAGGCATACTTTAGACACCCCCCAGGTACAATATTTAAAGGAATATTTGACTTTTTTTTTTCACTTTATGCATCATTAAAATGACTGCTCCCGGAAAACGTCCGTTTTTAAAACTTCTTTTTGCATTGATACATGTCCCCTGGTGCAGAACCCGGGTTCCCAAACTCTGTTTAGGACAATAACATGGATAATAGTCGTTATAATTAGCACTTTAGAATCCGAACGTTCGCATCCATTGTATTTAATAGGGTTCTAATGTTCATGCGAACTTTCGGTCCGTTCGCGGGTTCTGGTGCGAACCGAACCCGGGGGTGTTCGGCTCATCACTAGTAAGCAATACCTACTCTAAATTGGCATACAGAGACAGGGCAGAATACTTGTACATGTGCACCGTGTAGCAGAACGGAATTTTGTCACTGCTACCCTCTCCCTGTCACTGGTTAAGGATGCTCCCATTGCCCCATGTTCTTGGCACTCCCTCCTCTCCCCTGCAGCATTCCCTGCAGCATTCTCTGCCACAGCAGAACTGGAGCTGCTGGATAATGTGATTGCTCTGGATTGGAGATATTTACATTGCTCTTTTTTTTATAAAAAAAAAAAAACAAGGCTTTAATATCGCTTTAACTATCTCTCTTGGTCACTATTTTCATGTATTATTATTATTATACAGGATTTATATAGCACCAACAGTTTGTGCAGTGCTTTACAACATGAGGGCCAACAGTACAGTTACAATTCAATACAGGAGAAATCAGAGGGCCCTGCTCCTTAAAGCTTATAAGATTGCCCTTACATGAAGACATTTTTTAAAGTTGGCAGATAAGAATATAATTTTTGATAATTAATATTAGTGTGTATACACATGATCTGTCTTATTAAGGTCTCTCATACCCTCATCTTAACCACTTTCCGACCGCTGCACGCCGATATACGTTGGCAGAATGGCAGCGGTGGGCAAATGGACGTACCTGTACGTCCCTTTTAAGAAGCCGTGCTAACTCGATGTCGTGTCACGGAGAGGCAGAACGGGGAGATGTAAACAAGGCACTAGGGCTGGTGCAAGGATCTTTGACACCCTAGGCGAAACCTAATTTTGTCGCCCCCCCGGCTGCACCCCTGACTCCACTTTACCCTGCCCTTGCAACACATGTGACCTATCTGACCCCTACATGGACTCCCCTTGTCCCCTACACTGACCCCCCCCCTTACCTGACACATACACTGACCCCCCCTTACCTGACACATTCACTGACCCCCCCCTTACCTGACACATACACTGACCCCCCTTTACCTGACACATACACTGACCCCCCCTTACCTGACACATACACTGACCCCCCTTACCTGACACATACACTGACCCCCCTTACCTGACACATACACTGACCCCCCCCCCCCTTACCTGACACATACACTGACCCCCCCTTACCTGACACATACACTGACCCCCCTCCTTTCCTGACACATACACTGACCCCCCCTTACCTGACACATACACTGACCCACCTGACTCCTATTTCCTGCACTACTCACACACCACCCCCCCCCCCATACAGCTCAATGTAGATTGGGGAGGATCCGTCCTCCTTCTTACCTCTGCTCTTTGTGGCTTCATCAACCATCATCAGGGCTCTGCTCAGGGGCCAGGCCAGCGCCATCCAGCCGCTGCACAGTGTCCCTGCCAGGGTCAGGCCGGCTCCATCCACCCATTCCAGTGTCCCTGCCAGGGTCAGGCCGGTGCCATCCACCCGTTCCAGTGTCCCTGCCAGGGTCAGGCCAGCGCCATCTACCCGCTTCACGGAGTCCCCGCCGGGGCCAGGCCAGTGGCATCCACCCGCTCCACGCTGTCCTCCCTGGGCGGGAGGTCAGCTACTCCTCTCAAAGCTCCCATTTCCATCGAGCCCCGACCCTCCGCTGCACACACAGCACCGCACCAGAGGAGTCCCGGAGCGACGCTGTGCGATATACCTGTCTGAGGAGATGTGACAGCACAGCGGGGCGCTCAGCGGGACACATGGGGGATTGGTGGTGGCACACAAGTGACACAACGGATTTGTTCGACACCGAATGGGGCGAGCAATCAGGAGAGGAGAGCCAAGCTCACACAGGACAGAGGCTGTGGTTGCGCCCTAGGTGGTAGTGCGCCCTAGGCGGCTACCTACTTCGCTTAGTGGTAGCGCCGGCCCTGCAAGGAACTTCCCTGTTCTGCCTAGTGACAGGACAGTGATCTACTGCTATCATCGGGAGCAGTGATCACCGTCGTGTCACTTGTAGCCCAGCACCCTCACAGCTGGAATCACTCCCTAGGACACACTTAACCCCTTCTTCGCCCTAGTGGTTAACCCCTTCCCTGCCAGTGTAATTTACACAGTAATCAGTGCATTTTTATAGCACTGATCACTGTATAAATGATAATGGTCCCAAAATAGCATCAAAAGTGTCCGATGTGTCCGCCATAATGTCACAGTCACGATAAAAATCGCAGATCACTAATAATAATAATAAAAAAAATGCCATAAAACGACCCCCTATTGTGTACACGCTATAACTTTTGTGCAAACCAATCAATACACGCTTATTGCGATTTTTTTTTACCAAAAATATGTAGAAGAATACATATCGGCCTAAAATGAGGGGAAATTTTTTTTATATATATATTTTTTGGGGATATTTATTATAGCAAAAAGTAAAAAATATTGCTTTTTTTTCAAAATTGTCGCTCTTCTTTTGTTTATAGCACAAAAATTGGGTGCAATGTCGCACGACCAGCAATTGTCAGTTAAAGCGACGCAGTGCCGAATCGCAAAAGGTGCTCTGGTCAGGAAGGGGGTAAATTCTTCCGGGTTAATCTGAACCCCCAAAAAATGTAATATACTGCAGCTTACAAATCCTTAAATGTGGTGCCTATGTTAGATGCCCTTGGAGTGCAGCATCGTCAGTCTGGGGAGAGGGTAGTGTTAGATGTGTAGCACTGGGCTGGGCACATTACATTCTGCCAAGCAGTGCTGACAAAAGATAAACAGCAGAAAGGACTTTTCTTTTCTCTTCTCTCCTGTGATAGACAGCTGCAAGGAGAGAGTTGATTCGATTGTGCCCTGATTGGCTGCTGCTACAGCTGAAGAGAACTTGCCCCTAGCAACACTGGGGAAGTAGGACTTCTGATTGGCTTCTGCTTATTTTTAGCCCCTCCAACCACTGGGACAAGCAAAGATCCATGTGGGATTTGATAAGCGGGCTTTGGGACCAGTTTAAAGTGCCATGGGACCCAGGAGGAGAGCACATGGTGCCCTGGGGTGTGTTGCAAGTGGAGAACAGGAGAACAGGTCCGAGGGCTCACAGACTGCTGCTACATAGATTCCAGTGAGAGTTTCCTTTTTGCTTATGCAAGCAAAGAGCTGTACTGGACTGCCACTCTCACTAGTAAGTTGTACACTTGCAGAGCACGTGAAGCACAAGTTCTAGTTGCCACTTTTCCGATTTGTAGCAAATTTGCATGGCAAGTCTCTAGCAAGAGAAAAGTTGCAGTGGTGAGTCTACAGCAAGAACTCTGCAAGTCTACATCATGGAAATTCAGCCACAGTGACCCCTGTGGTGGGATGACTATTGCACAACATAACTGAACCAGAACTTACAGCAGGCTTGCAGAATGTTTGCAAAGAAAGTTGATCTGGAGTCATGCAATGCAGACTTGCTGAAATTGTGCAACACGTTTGTGAAGCCTTGTAAGTCTAGCAATAGCTTAACAATTCATTTTCAAACTTGCAGCACAACTGCTTGCTATCTGGGATACTGCACGTGCAGGGAAAATAGCCAGGAATATCTGGTTCACACTTGCATAGGGTTATGTTTTCAGTAGTAGTAGTAGCTGCCATATTTCTGCTGAACTCAGATGGAACCCTGACACTTTCCTTGAAAAGTCTATTTGGATTAGGTTAATGTTCAAAAAATGCCCTAATTACACATATCTTTTGTTTTTTCAGCTTATAGTTTTATGTATAATTAAACTGAATTTAAAACTTGAACTAAGGGGAAAACAAATGCATTTTTTTTATTTTTATATACAACTATACTGTATATTAATGTTTTAATGATTTTCCTATATGATGATTTGCACAGCATGTGTACATGGAGTTGGTCCATACTATAGTGTATAGATAGTGGGGCTGATTTACAAACCGTTTGCACCTTGCGTTGAGGCGCACACCGAGGCACAACGTATGTTTTTGTATTTATCAAACCTTTGCGCCGGTAGCACAGCGCTATTCCCCATTTACTAAAGTGTTTTTGGCACATGTGAGGAGATGATCAGTGCGCCACTATGGACCTGGCGCACGGCATCTTCAAATCAAAATTAAAAGATGCTGGAAGTGCCAATATTATGGGGTGATGTGCGGTGATGTGAGGAAGTATAGTAACAACTGCCCAAGTAACAAATATGGCCAAAATAGAATGAGAAAGTAACTTTTTCAGAACAAGCCTGCTGCGCCTGCAAGTACGTTTAGAACTACGTGAGGTCTATTTGTGCACGGCGCAAATGCGCAAGCGGCATTTGCACACGTTCAAATGCGTTGGTTCACTGCGCCGGCAAAATCTTAGTAAATGTCCAGTAACGTAAATGCATTTGCGTGGGTTGAACAGGCGCACTTCTAAACTTGATTTTTTTTTTTTTAATGCTGGTTCACTTTTATGTATTTTTTTAAGGATATTTGCACACAGGTCATGTTAGCGTGTTACGTTGTTAACATATTACATGTACCTTGTTAAAATTATGTAAAAAGACTCTCGCTACTCCAGCTCCTCATAAAAGGGCATTTAACCTTCCCCCTCTAATGCATATGTTTTATTTGGGCTAGTTTTTGCTCCACTCCATTCTCCAAAGGCTGTGAGCTGCCTTTACCAATCCAAACCACTTTTGGGGTACCTGAGCCCCTCCTGCCCCCAAGCATCCACCCACTTTCATTAGCTGGCTTGCTGTGTTTGGCTAGGGGTTTGCTAGTGCGTGGGAGGGGGTGTTTTTTTTATGTGGGGGTTCTCATTTTACGCCTTTCCAGACCCAAATGTCCTTGTATGTATTGGGTTAAAAGCTTGCAGCTACAATGTCGATTTCTAAGTTTTCTCTAAAGCCGTACATCTTTGAAGCAGCATTTTGGATACACGCTACAGATGCACCACTTTACAGGCAGAGAGTTATCCCCCCCCCCCTAAGTTAATAGCTTTAGGGCAAGTTCACTCTATAGAAACGCAGTCCAGATGCTTTTCTGCATGTGCGTTTTGGATGTGTTCCTGTGCGTTTATGATGCATTTTATTAGCGTTTTACAGCGTTCCAGTACAGTCCAGTGCAGGAAAAATGCAGCACATTCTACTTTATTTTCTGGAACTGGAACGCACTGGAACTGCAAGAAATGGTGTGAACTATGCCATTGAAAAACATATAACCTACCTATATCCATGCGTTTTTGAGGCATAAAAAAACACACTGGACTGCATGTGGTGTGAACTGGCCCTTACGCAATTTGGCATATTTAAAGGCACTTCTCCTTGTTTCGTTTTTGGGGTTCTCCAAATTGGTGACATTGATATATGTCCCTTAGGGTGGGACCCGGGCCCCCATACCCATTTTAAGGCCAATAACTAGAAGTTTATGATGCATTTTATTAGCGTTTTACAGCGTTCCAGTGCAGGAAAAATGCAGCACGTTCTACTTTATTTTCTGGAACTGGAACGCACTGGAACTGCAAGAAATGGTGTGAACTATGCCATTGAAAAACATATAACCTACCTATATCCATGCGTTTTTGAGGCATAAAAAAACGCACTGGACTGCATGTGGTGTGAACTGGCCCTTACGCAATTTGGCATATTTAAAGGCACTTCTCCTTGTTTCGTTTTTGGGGTTCTCCAAATTGGTGACATTGATATATGTCCCTTAGGGTGGGACCTGGGCCCCCATACCCATTTTAAGGCCAATAACTAGAAGATAAGCCAGCCAAGTGGGGACTAGCAAAATTAACAAGTCAGTTCCCATAGACTGCAATAGTATTTGTTTTCTAACTTTTGCCCATTTTAGGCTCTTTGTTTGCCCCCCTGAACCGGGGGGTGTTTGTCCCATCTCTAATTTAGTAGCATGTTGGATGATGTGCTTAATTTTGGACAGGGGATGGCTTATTTTGTGCTAGCTGCATTCGGGTTGGTCTGGGCATGCTCAGGGACTTTGCTTCTTTTGGTGCTTTTTGTGTGTGAACAGCACCAGGATGTTTCTGGGCATGCTCATAGAGCGTGTTTTTTGGGTTAGTAATTTAAGGACATCCTTAACAGGTGTACCCACTTTAAAGTTCAGTCTCTACATTGGGTGAACTTGCATTTTGCGTGTTTCATGGACTGTGCATGTGTTTTCAATTAGCATTAGTTTTCTCATTAGCACACAAACCTATGTTATATAAAGCTTGTAGATAGTATTCTCTACCTTGCCCTGAAAAGAGGCAAGATTGTGTGTGTGTGTGGCCGGCCGGAAAGAGAGTACATTTGGGTGTCCTTATCGAGTTTGTAACACATGAAATTTTCGCTTTGTATTTTGTTTGTTATGTCTTTGCAAAACAGATGTTTTTTTTTTACTTTGGTTTATTGTATTTTTTAGGGTGGGGGTATTTTCCCCTGAAATATTTTTGAGGTTGTTAATGTGTGTCGTTTGTTCACTTTGTTTTAATTGTCTGTGCTGCATTATTTTGCAAAATCTTTCTCAATATGTTGTGACTAATGTTTTGCTTTCCTTGCTCTTTTCCAAGTCCTGTTTTGTTGACTAATAAAATTTGATGCAAATTTGGATGTTTGTGTTTTTTGTTGTTTTTCATGCAAGAAATTTCACAGCTGCAGCTTAACTAGGCTGATTGGCATGTCCAAACAAAACAGGTGTGATTTGTCTAAAAGTTACTTTCCTGGTGCCTTCATGGTAGCATATGCATGGATTGTGTGCTGCCATGGATAGTCACCAGGAAAGGAAAAATACAGAGCAGTAAGTATTCAATTTTCCTTTTTACTGCAGTGGTTCTCAGCCTCAGTCCTCAAGTACCCTGACAGGACATGTTTTGTGAATTTATCTTATCTAGAATTGTTGTCCAAAATACCAAGCCATTGACTGTGATTTAAAGCACATGTGCAAGATGAAGGAAAACCTGCAAACATGATCTGTTGGGGGTACTTGAGAAGCACTGATTTAGAGCACTGCGCAAAAATCTAGCTCAAGGCAATTCTATTCTAATTGTGGGCATTTGAGGGAAACCAAGTGAGTGCTAGAACCCCTGCTTGTCTTTTTTAGGTTGGGCTTTGTGTCCCTTTTCTTAAAATGGGCTTAACTTCTTGTCACACAGCCAAACAGGAAGTGAGGGTAAAACCCTACCAATGTCTTTTCTTGGTCACACAGATCAATCTAACTAGTGTCCCCATTAAGCAAATTGCACTCTAGCACTTTGTTGTGTACACCCCAAATCATTGGGTAGTTTGGGGTTTAGTAAAGGCAAATCCACTCTGCAGTACAAGTGTAGTTGCTGAAAATCTGAGGGCAAGCACTGGTGATTTTAACATCCAATCATGTAGAAGCAAAGATGGTGTTTTTTTATTTTCCTTGCATGTCCCCCTCGGATATGCAGCAAGTGCACTTGTAGTGCAAAGTGGATTTGCCTTTAGTAAATAAACCTCAAAGTCCAAGATACCTAATAATTTGGGATGTACACAGCAAAATGCTGGAGTGCAATTTACATAATGGGGAAACTATTTAGATTGACCTGTGTGTCCCCAAGGAAAGACATTGGTAGAGATTTACCCTCACTTCCTGTTTGGCTATGTGACAGGAAGTGAATAAATTTGAAGGATAAAGTGGCAAAATTTGGGAGTTGTCTTCACATCCCCAAAAACTGACCAGACTTCTAATCCCTCTGCACTCTATCCTCAAGCAAAAAGAAGAAAGGATTTAATTTAGTCTAACTTTGCAAAGACACATTCCTAAGTACAACTGTGATGCATGTCAATGGCCCATTTAGACCTTGTTTAATAGAAAACACCAGTTGCCTTTCACTAGAAACATTTGTTAGTCCAGTCCTGGAAATCTGCATCTGCTTTACTATTAATTTTCCATAAAAAGTGAGTTCCTGCAGCTAGTATGCGCCAAATGTATGTAGATGCGTGACCGCTGTGTATATGAGATGCGCAACTGCTGTGCGCGCACAGGTATGTGCATATGTGGCTCTCGGAAAGTGGTGGCCAGCACACAGGAATGACATCACGTCCCTACAGGAAGTTGCTTGTACTGCTGCTAAGTTCTCTGAGGAAGAGATGATACTTATTTGCAAATTAAGATTTTTTTTAACATGGGGTGGTGTTTGTGTGGGTGCCTAACACACATTCATACATATTAGGGACAATTTAGACAGGATCCGATTTACAGCATGTTTTTAGCTTTCCTGGAGGAAACCCACGCAGGCACAGGGAGAACATGCAAAATCCAGGCAGATGGTGTCATGGCCAGGATACGAACCAGCGACCCTTTTTGCTGCTAGGTAAAAGTGCTAACCACTACACCACTGTGCTGCACAAATATGTGTTTAGAGATGTTGGTTTCCTGTGTCCACTTGTGAAAATACAAGTGGGTCATGGCACATCTACATTCCAAATTTGGCACTTAACCTCCCTGGCGGTATGATTCTGTCTGGAATTATGTACCAAAAGCGGTAAAATTCTTTTGCATGGAAATTTGGCGTTATGTACTGTAGGCCTGCAATTCTTAGTAATTACTTTCTTAAACCTGACCAAACAAGACTCTAGTAGACATCCCAGATGTGATAAATTTGAAACACAAAATCATGAATTATAATCTAATAAGTAATATAATTGTATTCAATAATGTAGAAGAAAATAATGACATTTGTCAAACAAAGAAAATTCAATACACATCCAGAGTGGGATACATTTTAAAGCATGGAACTAGACAAAGTCCAACGTCACAATCTGGACAATGGTATCTTGTTTCTTTTCGGACTTTCTTTCCATTGCCATCTCTCTTGGAACAGCAGACCACGCACATCCTGGTAGGTGCTTCCTTTTTTGCGGTTGGCGGTATCTAGTCCAAAAAATGACGTCCAGTCAGGCGTTCTGGGTTGACAACGCCAACAGCACGTCGTCCGGGTCTGTTCACAGCTACTGATGGCATCTGGTGGTTGACAAAAATCTGCTCAGCCACCTTCCAGATAAAGTCGGAATGAACAAGAGGCATGCCACTCTTTGATTTGTATAGGATATACGCATTCCAAAGGCATTGTTCCAAAAGATGCCTGAAAATCTTTTTATAATATTTTTTCTGCTGTTTGCGCATAGCCGGGTAAAATGTCATTGCCTGATCGGCTCTGTCGACACCTCCTATTGTATTATTATAATCCATCACAACTTGCGGCTTCAGCAGATCTTTCCCACCTCTTGTGTGGACCATGGCAGTGGAGGTATTGTGCACAGTACTAATGAGACACACGTCCTTCTTGTCTCGCCATCACATTGCCATCATCTTACCCTTCTGCCAGGCAACCATTTCTCCTGTTTTTATTTTTTTCTTGCCAAACATAGATGGCATGCCACGTCGCTTAGGCCTAATGGTACCATACCCATCATTTTTATTTTGTAGCAAAACCTCATACAGTTCCGGAGATGTGTAGAAGTTGTCTGTGGTCACACAATATCCCTGGTTCAGCAATGGCTCCAGCAGTGTAAGGACAGATGATGTGGCCATCCCATAGCCGCTGTACCTGGGGTTGAACTTCGTGCCTTTACTGGTGTAAATTACTGAATTCCAGATGTATCCGGTGGATGACTCACAGAGCATATAGAATTTGATGCCAAACCGCGCTCTTTTGGATGCAATGTACTGTGTCCAGCTTAGGCGTCCCTTGTAGGTCATCAGACTTTCATCCACACTGACGTCCCTTTCTGGCACGTAGGTCTGCTGGAAATTGGCCACGATCATTTGGCATACCTCCCAGATTTTCTTTAATTTGGGCGCAGGATGTGTGGCTTCATCAAACTCCTCATTGTTTGCGAAGTGGAAATATTTCATGATGAGGGAAAAACGGTATTCAGACATCACGGTGCTAAAAAACCTAGTGGCCAGTAGCTTATTGGTGGTCCAGTACCATTTCTGGAGTGGTTTCCCCACCACCCCCTGAAGAATGATGAGTCCCAGAAACTGCCAGATGTCCTCTTTCTGCTTCGGGAAAATCTGGCATGCAGCATAGCGGATTGCTGATCGTGGTAACGATTTGTCTCTGTGACAATTTTTTCAATTACCTCTTCAGTGAGAAATAATTGCAGGTATGCCAGAGGGTTGTCACACTCCACATCTACCTTCATCCCAGGTGATCCAGTGAAGGGAAATCTTGGGGGCGCTACCTGGTCTGTATCGGTGTCTATAGGGCACCAAGTGCGCACATCGCTGAGGTCGCTGAGGTCAGGTGCAGGATCATCGCCGTTGTCACTTGCCAGATCCGTGTCGGTGTCAGTGTCAGATGACAAATCTCCCCACGACTCACTATCGCTCACTTCTGCGAGCAACTCTGTGTCGCTGCCGCTGTCACTCATCTGGTCCAAAAGCACCCTTTTGGTAAAGTGGCACTTTTTTGATGCCATATTTTTATGGGCACAGATGACAGGCAAGGGGGCACTGTACAGGGCACTGTATGGTGATCAGAGATTATACAGTGTAATACAGTGTAATCAGATACAATATAACCTCTTTTATTTTTGTGTTTGTGTTGTGTGAACTTTTGAACTTTTAAATTTGCCGCCCAGTTCCGCTCCCATGCGACGCTGCGGCTCGCAGGGAACGGAACCAGGAAGTGCCGACACTCGCCGGTGATCTCGCTGGCGATCACAGCAGAGGACATCATCGCTGGATCGCCAGGAGAAGGTAAGGAAACTCCGCTGCGGGCTCTGCAATGTTACCCCGAGCGTGACTCTGGGTTACCGATCCTAGCAGGAAAAAACCACCCCGAGTCACGCTCGGGATTACCGCCAGGGAGGTTAAGATGGTCATGCACTATGCAATCTGATTGACCAATCTCTGTACAACTCGAGCTTTCGGCAAAATAGGTATTAGGAATATGCACTTGAACAATTAATTACATTTTTTGGAAATCAAACTAATCTAATTTTTATAATTTTTCTATTTTTTTAAGATTGCAGTGTATGGTCACTTTTAAAGATCAAGATCTGAAAATATAAATGTATTGGGTTTAGAAACACTTTTCTGTTCTTTGTAATGTATTGAAAGATTTGTGTGAAAATAGAAAAAAAAAAACATTTCAAAGATATATTAGAAGTAATAGGAATGAGATTAGCATCACAAGGGTTAATTAAGTGAGAACACCTACTTATTGCTTAACAAGACACATCCAATGAGATTGGCGTGTGCTATTATCAATGGCAATACAGCAGTTACCCTGTCCCTGGCACCAGTTGCCGTTTACATATTTATTATTGTGTTGCACGTCTGCGTGCGCCGGTTCGCATGCCCAATCAATGATTTATCCGGCGCACCAGTTAAGGTATGAATCGGCGCAACGCATTGTTCTTAGTAAATCAGCCCCAGTGTGTATATATGAACACTACATCATGCAATGTATCTATTTATCAATACCTTATATATATGTAATTTCTCTTTTATTCTCTTGCTATAACCTGCATATGCCTTATTAAGAAGGTGGACTCTAATGCCCTGTACACACGATCGGATTTCCGATTGAATAAAATCCGATGGATTTTGAGCATGCGTGGGTTTTTTCTCCGATGGAGTTCCACACAGACGATCGGAATTTGCTATCGTTTTTTTTTCCATCGGTAAAATTTAAAACAGGTTCTATTTTTTTATACCGATGGAAAAAAGACCGATGGGGCCCATACACGTTCGGTTTGTCCGATGAAAAAAGTCCATCGGTCTTTTTTCATCAGAAAAACCGATCGTGTGTACGCGGCATAAGAAACATGTTGGGTGTTGGGTGGACATCTACATATGGAGTAATTATGCTAATGTTTTGAATATCATACTAGATATTATATATCTGTTAACCTTTAGAAAGTACCGGTAATTGAGACAGTGAGCCTTCCATTTATTGAAATCGTATCTAATAAAGAAATGTAAAGTATTTTAAAACTTTTGTTCTCTCTAGTAACTGCATGCTGCAAATACCATAGTATATCATTATTTTGCTTATATACAGTGCCTTGAAAAAGTATTCATACCCCTTGAAATTTTCCACATTTTGTTACAAGCAAAAACATGAATTTATTTTATTGCGATTTTATTTGCTAGACCAACACGTGGCACATAATTGTGTAAGTGTAAGGAAAATGATAAATGGTTGTAAGATTTTTTACAAATAAATATTTGACTAACTCAAATCTAGAGGAACCAATTGCCTTCAGAAGTCACCTAATTAGTAAATAGAGTCCACCTGTGTGTAATTTAATCTCAGTATAAATACAGCTGTTCTGTGAAGCCCTCAAGGTTTGTTAGAGTACCTTAGTGAACAAACAGCATCATGAAGGCCAAGGAACACACCAGACAGGTCAGGGATAAAGTTGTGGAGACGTTTAAAGCAGGGTTAGGTTGTAAAAAAAATTACCCAAACTTTGAACATCTTACAGAGCTCTGTTCAATCCATCATCTGAAAATGGAAAGAGTATGGCATAACTAATAAAATAGAACATGTTTTAAATTTATCCAATGGGAAAAAAAAACGATAGCAAATTCCGATCGTCTGTGTGGAACTCCATTGGACAAAAAACCCACGCATGCTCAGAATCAAGTCGACGCATGCTCAGAAGCATTGAACTTCATTTTTCTCGGCTTGTCTGAGTGTTTTACGTCACGGCGTTTGGGACGGTCAGATTTTTGACTGATGGTGTGTAGGCAAGACTGATAGAAGTCAGCTTCATCGGATTTCCGATGGAAAAATCCATCGGATTAGAAACCATAGGAAATCCGATCGTGTGTACAGGGCTTTAGAGTCTGCAAAAGACTTGAGACTGGGGTGGAGGGTCACCTTCCAGCAGGACAACAAACCAAAACATACAGCCACAGCTACAATGGAATGGTTTAGATCAAAGTATATTTATGTGTTAGAATGGCCCAGTCAAAGTCCAGACCTAAATCCAGTTGAGAATCTGTGGCAAGACTTGAACATTTCTGTTCACAGACGTCCTCCATCCAATCTGACAGAGTTTGAGCTATTTTGCAAAGAAGAATGAAGAATGGGCAAAAATGTTACTCTCTAGATGTGCAAATCTGGTAGAGACTTACCCAAAAAGACTTGCAGCTGTAATTGCAGTAAAAGGTGGTTCTACAAATTATTGACTCAGGGGGGCTGAATGTAAACGCACGACACACTTTTCACATATTTATTTGTAAAAAAAATGAAAATCATTTATCATTTTCCTTCCACTTTGCAATTATGTGCCACTTTGTATTTTATTGGGATTTTATGTGATAGACCAACACATTTATGTTTTTGGTTGTAACATGACAAAATGTGGAAAATGTCAAGGGGTATGAATCATTTTCCAAGGCACTGTACTTATATGGGTATGGCACATAGTAATAAAATTGCGTCTTTCTATCTCCACTAATATCTCTCTTTGGTTGTGGAATAATATAACATTTAGACAGGCCACTATTTTGTGCATTGTTTCTTTATATTTAGTTATCTGTAATTTTTTTAATTAGAGACCAGCACATACAGTAGGTTCCAGATGTGTCTTGTTGAAATGTTTAGGTGCATGTACACGTAAGCTTTTGCTATCAGCAGAACACTGGAGAGAATATGAGTCTTTTTTGCAATAGGTGAATTAAACAGTGATGTACAGCACCACCTAGTGGATAGAGTACCCTTCAGCTCACTATTGATAGCCTTTAGAAAGGGGAGACACTTTCGGTTCCGGCGCCGCATGAGGTAACTGCGCCTCCTCACAGCTCCCTCATCAGGACCCGAAAAACAGCTTATAAAGCAAGCCAGAGCGGCCCCTCGTAGCCATCCTCTTCACCCGGGCTACCCCCTCACTAGCATGGACCGTTTCCTGGAAAAAAGCGGCGCTCGCTCGTTCGCGGCCGCAGCGGCGCCGCCGGGCAAGCCGCAAATCGAGGCCCCGGCTTCGGCCTACTCCCACGCCGCGGAAGACGCACAGGCAGCCGACATGGAGGTGAGCGCTCATCCCTCCCTGCAGAACATCACACTCCCTGCCACTACATCTCAGGGTCCCTCTATGCTATCTTCACAGCCAGCCACACCAGGGGACATTTCCAGCTCCCCACCCCCTGGGGATGCTGCTGATAGCACCCACCGAATTGCTGCTGCTGTAGCAGCTCTTCTCTCCCCCATGATCTCTGCCTCGGTGGAAAAAGGCAGTCAATGCAGGCATGCAACAAAATAAAGCCCAAATTGCTGAACACTCCACTAGGCTCAATGAAATGGAACACCGCCTCTCTGAGGTTGAAGATGAACTCTATCAAGCGCAAGCCACAGAACAGTCGCAGGACAAAACAAATCAGTACATCATTCAAGAATTAGAAGATTTGGAAAATAGGTCCAGAAGGAGCAACGTGCGATTTGTAGGCGTCCCCGAATCGCTTCCCTCGGCAGCTATGGCAGAATTCTGCTCAAAACGCATCCCGGAGGCTCTGGGCTTTTCAGGCCTGTTCACAGTGGAACGCGCACACCATATGGGGTCCTTCAATCCCGAACGCAAAACACCCCGACCCATTATTGCCAAGTATCTCAATTATGCTGACAAATCCATCATTCTTCAGACATTCAGACAGTCCCCCTCTCTCCAAATAGACGGGGGCAAAAAAATCCTAATTTTTGCGGACTACTCGATTGAAGTCACCAAGAAAAGAAAAGCTTTTCAACCGATATGCACTGAACTCTTCAAGCAACACATAAAATTTACCCTGGCTTTTCCTGCAACTCTACGCCTCAAATCGCCAAAAGGGGAACAACTTTCCTTCCAGGATCCGGCGGAAGCAGAATCTTTTCTCCGCTCCCTAAGGGGTGAAGCACACCCTCACACGCCCTCCAAGTCAAATTCCAGTCCCCGAGCTTTGGAACAGAGAAGCCCCCGCAAGGACTCTCCAAAACGTTTTAGACATTCTGCTCCAGAACAGCGCTACCAAAACTCCCGTTGATGGACTGCCTTACACCGCCATGAACTTCCTTCCTCGCCATTACAGGTCGTATGATCTTTTCTTGTTCTGTCAACTCAAGTGTCGGGGATACACAATCTACTTCTCGTGGTCTCCATTAATCCTCGATCAGGCACTGTCACCCGAGTGATCACCCAGTGATCTTTTCCACAACGGCTCTGAATCCATGTGCCGTTCCATCCATTCCATCTTATTTTTTTCCATCTTATTTGGTTCAATCAATATATTGTTTCATATGTTATGCCTGAAACCATTCTTTTTTCTCTTTTTCCCCCCACCAGGGTGGTAATGCGTGCGCACATGCGTACAGGCCGCACTGCACACAAGTTCATTTGTACTGTAATTGCCCTCCCTGACTCCACTGTGTGATTTTTTTCTTTTAGGCTCCCTGCCATAACTCCATTCCAGGGGTCCCTCGCACGTTATCAAGGTCCCTGGGGCGCTCAGGCACAATAACTGGTCTTTCTTTTCCAGGACGGGTCATGTATGGGGAGCTACCTTGCACAGCGAACTCATGCGGAAAAAAGTGAAGTTCTTTATGATGCTCACTTTAATTTGTTGTTTTGTTTTACTTTGTTCTCTTATCTTCTACCCCCCCTCATCCCCCCTCTCCCCACTCCACATTTCAACATACACTCCTTACCCGAGGGCTCCACACACAGACGCTCACATCACTAACGTGCCTAAACTTTACCTCTTGATCCCTGCCTATAATCTTACAGCTACTAAAGCGCCGCCTTTACACCTTATCATCCGCGATATCTTAAGGTAATCTCATGGAATGTGAGGGGTCTCCGTTCTCCTAACAAGAGAATGAAGATTCTTCGCCACCTCAAAAGGCTGAAAGCAGACATAGCATTACTTCTGGAATCCCACCTTTCGGCATCTGACTTCAGTCGCATGCAGAAACTCTGGGTTGGAACAGTCTTGGGTTCAGAATCGGTTGGACGGAAGGCTGGTGTCCTCCTTCTTTTCAACAAAAACCTCCCTTGTACTGTTCTATCCACGCATACAGACGACCAAGGACGCTTCATCTCCTCCAGGGTTAGAATTGGGACAAAAGAAATAGTAATTTCCAATGTATACGCCCCCAACAGTCCCACAAAGACATTTTACTCTCAGCTCTCCACTTGGCTCCTCAACACCTCTCACTTACCTCACCTAGTTGGGGGAGATTTTAATGACCTCATGCATCCTACAGACGATAGATCCTCTCCAAAACAAACCATCCCGGCGCCTGCTGGAATTGCTCCCACCCTATTTGCCTCCACTATGGACTCCCTCCATCTCACAGACATCTGGCGCTTAACACATCCGGTAGACAGGGAATTCACCTTCTATTCTAATCCTCACAAGATCCTCACTAGGATCGACTATTTTTTTGGGACCGACGGTATCATCCCTCTGGTTTCAGACGCAGAGATCGGAGACATAGCCATTTCAGATCATGCCCCAATACTCCTTACCCTAGACAATCTAGACCTCCCCCCCCACCCTAACATCTGGCGCTTCCCTTCCTTCCTCCACAATAATGCTGATTTTCGCGCTTACATGGAACGAGCATGGGCGGAGTTTTCCTCCGCGAATGCTCCACATGCAGGGGACCCAAACCTTCTGTGGGATGCTGGAAAAGCATACTTGAGGGGTCGGATCATCTCATATGCCACTTCCTTTAAAAGGAACGCACTATCGAAATTCAAACTGGCCAGCGACAGACTTCACCTCGCACAACACAATCTAGCCACCTCGACGTCACCGGCAAACAAGGCGGAGTGGTCCGTGGCTAAAACTGCCTTTGACACCTGGGCGGACACCCTGGAACTCACAAAAAAATCTCACCTAGATGCCTCCCTTCATAAATTTGGTAACAAAGCTGGCAAACTCCTATCCAGACTCTGTAAGGGTGCCCACCGCCCAACGCACATCACCTCACTGCGGGACCGCACGGGAACTACACACTCTACCCCACTTCGCATAAATAAAACCATGCAGGAATATTACACAGCCCTTTATGCACCCGATCCCATTGACCATAAAATAGCCCAAGCCTTCCTTGAAAAAATGAATCTACCAACTATCTCAACTGCCCTTCTAGATTCCCTGAATGCCCCTATCTCCCTCGTTGAAATAGAAGGCACTATACATGCTCTCCGCCCCTCTAAAGCCCCCGGCCCAGACGGCTTCACAAGTGAATTTTATAAAACTCTCCAAAATATAACTGCGCCCATGCTCCACTCGGTCTATTCCAACATCTGGGCGGGAGGTCCCTATCTACCGACAGGCAACCAGGCCATCATTAAGCTACTTTCTAAAAAGGGCAAAGATCCTCTGGATCCGGGCTCATATAGGCCTATTTCACTACTCAACTTGGATGTCAAAATTCTCTCGAAGATTGTGGCCTCCAGACTAGCAGTCATCCTCCCGGACCTCATTTACCCGGCCCAATCAGGATTCGTGAAAGGGCGGACAGCCACCCTTAACATACGTAAGGTTCTCCTGGCCCTTGAACGAGCCAAACAGGACCCCACAGGAGTTTATGCCATCATAGCGTTAGACGCTGAAATAGCTTTTGACAATGTAAGCTTTGACTGGCTTTCCCTCACTTTGTCTAAAATGGGATTCACAGGCCCCTTCTGCCACCTTATCAATGCCATGTATACAGCACCCTCAGCTAGACTTGTTGCGGCTGGACTCCTCTCAGAGGATTTCCGCCTCCATAAAGGGACCAGACAGGGTTGTCCTCTCTCCCCCCTCCTGTTCAACTTAGCCTTAGAACCTCTGTCTAGATACCTTTCCCAGATAGCCCCTTTACGAGGCATCAAAATAGGCAAAACGGAACTTCGCACCTCACTATTCGCCGACAACGTCCTCATATTCACGGGCAACCCCAGCAACGACATTTCGACCATTAAAACCACCTTTGACGAATTTCGACTGTGCTCCGGCCTCCGTATCAATTATTCCAAGAGCGAAATTCTCCCCATAGGGACACACTCCACACCCCCCTGGGCTCAACACTCTCTGTTTAAGGTTGCATCTTCTCACATCACCTACCTAGGTATAAAGATTGGGAAATTGCCCTCTTCCATCTATCACCTCAATTACCCTCCCCTCTTCACAAAACTCTATCAGGAACTGTCAAACTGGATGGATCTCCCCCTCTCGCTCCTGGGAAGGTGTCACCTTATCAAAATGATTAGCTTCGCCAGACTGCTTTATCCTTTGCAAACCATTCCCTTGCTTTAGAAACATAAAGATATCAAACTCCTCAACTCCAAAATTTCACAGTTCATCTGGCACGGCAAAAGACCTCGGATAGCCTTTAAAAAACTACACCTTCCTAGAAGCGACGGGGGTATCGGTCTACCTCATATTAGATTGTATAATTTATCATGTCTGTTCAGGACCAGCTTAGATTGGATAGCTCAATCATCCCAATACTCTAATTACGTCCTGGAATCCGAAATGGCTCACCCGCACTCTCTGGTGGCCCTTCTACACTGCAGATGGAAAACTGTCCCCCCACCTTATCAACACAATCTCCTGCTAAGGGACACAGCTATAGCTTGGAGAGAAATCAGAAAAACACTTAAGTTATCTCCTTTCATCTCTCCCCATTTACCAATCCAAGGCAATCCTGACTTCATCCCTGGTCTCCACTACAAAGCCTTTTCGGTCTGGCAGGCTCAAGGACTGTCAAACTTCTCCTCACTGTGCGATGGCAACACTGGAAAACCACTTCCCTTTTCTACAATATCCTTGTCTTTTTCTCTGCCCCCCTCTCACGTATTTCATTATAACCAATGCATTAGCTTCTTATCTAACACATGTAAAGACAACCTCCGGAGATTCGAAAACAGCTTTTCTGAACGTTTACTGCGAAGTGGACATTATAAAATCACAGACATCTACAGACCTCTCCTGCAAGAATCTTTTGCCTATTTTGATGCCTCGTAAAGGGGCTATCTGGGAAAGGTATCTAGACAGAGGTTCTAAGGCTAAGTTGAACAGGAGGGGGGAGAGAGGACAACCCTGTCTGGTCCCTTTATGGAGGCGGAAATCCTCTGAGAGGAGTCCAGCCGCAACAAGTCTAGCTGAGGGTGCTGTATACATGGCATTGATAAGGTGGCAGAAGGGACCTGTGAATCCCATTTTAGACAAAGTGAGGGAAAGCCAGTCATAGCTTACATTGTCAAAAGCTTTTTCAGCGTCTAACGTTATGATGGCATAATCTCCTGTGGGGTCCTGTTTGGCTCGTTCAAGGGCCAGGAGAACCTTACGTATGTTAAGGGTGGCTGTCCGCCCTTTCACGAATCCTGATTGGGCCGGGTGAATGAGGTCCGGGAGGATGACTGCTAGTCTGGAGGCCACAATCTTCGAGAGAATTTTGACATCCAGGTTGAGTAGTGAAATAGGCCTATATGAGCCCGGATCCAGAGGATCTTTGCCCTTTTTAGAAAGTAGCTTAATGATGGCCTGGTTGCCTGTCGGTAGATAGGGACCTCCCGCCCAGATGTTGGAATAGACCGAGTGGAGCATGGGCGCAGTTATATTTTGGAGAGTTTTATAAAATTCACTTGTGAAGCCGTCTGGGCCGGGGGCTTTAGAGGGGCGGAGAGCATGTATAGTGCCTTCTATTTCAACGAGGGAGATAGGGGCATTCAGGGAATCTAGAAGGGCAGTTGAGATAGTTGGTAGATTCATTTTTTCAAGGAAGGCTTGGGCTATTTTATGGTCAATGGGATCGGGTGCCTAAAGGGCTGTGTAATATTCCTGCATGGTTTTATTTATGCGAAGTGGGGTAGAGTGTGTAGTTCCCGTGCGGTCCCGCAGTGAGGTGATGTGCGTTGGGCGGTGGGCACCCTTACAGAGTCTGGATAGGAGTTTGCCAGCTTTGTTACCAAATTTATGAAGGGAGGCATCTAGGTGAGATTTTTTTGTGAGTTCCAGGGTGTCCGCCCAGGTGTCAAAGGCAGTTTTAGCCACGGACCACTCCGCCTTGTTTGCCGGTGACGTCGAGGTGGCTAGATTGCGTTGTGCGAGGTGAAGTCTGTCGCTGGCCAGTTTGAATTTCGATAGTGCGTTCCTTTTAAAGGAAGTGGCATATGAGATGATCCGACCCCTCAAGTATGCTTTTCCAGCATCCCAGAGAAGATTCGGGTCCCCTGCATGTGGAGCATTCGCGGAGGAAAACTCCGCCCATGCTCGTTCCATGTAAGCGCGAAAATCAGCATTATTGTGGAGGAAGGAAGGGAAGCGCCAGATGTTAGGGTGGGGGGGGAGGTCTAGATTGTCTAGGGTAAGGAGTATTGGGGCATGATCTGAAATGGCTATGTCTCCGATCTCTGCATCTGAAACCAGAGGGATGATACCGTCGGTCCCAAAAAAATAGTCGATCCTAGTGAGGATCTTGTGAGGATTAGAATAGAAGGTGAATTCCCTGTCTACCGGGTGTGTTAAGCGCCAGATGTCTGTGAGATGGAGGGAGTCCATAGTGGAGGCAAATAGGGTGGGAGCAATTCCAACAGGCGCCGGGATGGTTTGTTTTGGAGAGGATCTATCGTCTGTAGGATGCATGAGGTCATTAAAATCTCCCCCAACTAGGTGAGGTAAGTGAGAGGTGTTGAGGAGCCAAGTGGAGAGCTGAGAGTAAAATGTCTTTGTGGGACTGTTGGGGGCGTATACATTGGAAATTACTATTTCTTTTGTCCCAATTCTAACCCTGGAGGAGATGAAGCGTTCTTGGTCGTCTGTATGCGTGGATAGAACAGTACAAGGGAGGTTTTTGTTGAAAAGAAGGAGGACACCAGCCTTCCGTCCAACCGATTCTGAACCCAAGACTGTTCCAACCCAGAGTTTCTGCATGCGACTGAAGTCAGATGCCGAAAGGTGGGATTCCTGAAGTAATGCTATGTCTGCTTTCAGCCTTTTGAGGTGGCGAATAATCTTCATTCTCTTGTTAGGAGAACGGAGACCCCTCACATTCCATGAGATTACCTTAAGATATCGCGGATGATAAGGTGTAAAGGCGGCGCTTTAGTAGCTGTAAGATTATAGGCAGGGATCAAGAGGTAAAGTTTAGGCACGTTAGTGATGTGAGCATCTGTGTGTGGAGCCCTCGGGTAAGGAGTGTATGTTGAAATGTGGAGTGGGGAGAGGGGGGATGAGGGGGGGTAGAAGATAAGAGAACAAAGTAAAACAAAACAACAAATTAAAGTGAGCATCATAAAGAACTTCGCTTTTTTCCGCATGAGTTCGCTGTGCAAGGTAGCTCCCCATACATGACCCGTCCTGGAAAAGAAAGACCAGTTATTGTGCCTGAGCACCCCAGGGACCTTGATAACGTGCGAGGGACCCCTGGAATGGAGTTATGGCAGGGAGCCTAAAAGAAAAAATCACACAGTGGAGTCAGGGAGGGCAATTACAGTACAAATGAACTTGTGTGCAGTGCGGCCTGTACGCATGTGCGCACGCATTACCACCCTGGTGGGGGGAAAAAGAGAAAAAATAATGGTTTCAGGCATAACATATGAAACAATATATTGATTGAACCAAATAAGATGGAAAAAAATAAGATGGAATGGATGGAACGGCACATGGATTCAGAGCCGTTGTGGAAAAGATCACTGGGTGATCACTCGGGTGACAGTGCCTGATCGAGGATTAATGGAGACCACGAGAAGTAGATCGTGTATCCCCGACACTCGAGTTGACAGAACAAGAAAAGATCATACGACCTGTAATGGCGAGGAAGGAAGTTCATGGCGGTGTAAGGCAATCCATCAACGGGAGTTTTGGTAGCGCTGTTCTGGAGCAGAATGTCTAAAACGTTTTGGAGAGTCCTTGCGGGGCTTCTCTGTTCCAAAGCTCGGGGACTGGAATTTGACTTGGAGGGCGTGTGAGGGTGTGCTTCACCCCTTAGGGAGCGGAGAAAAGATTCTGCTTCCGCCGGATCCTGGAAGGAAAGTTGTTCCCCTTTTGGCGATTTGAGGCGTAGAGTTGCAGGAAAAGCCAGGGTAAATTTTATGTGTTGCTTGAAGAGTTCAGTGCATATCGGTTGAAAAGCTTTTCTTTTCTTGGTGACTTCAATTGAGTAGTCCGCAAAAATTAGGATTTTTTCCCCCATCTATTTGGAGAGAGGGGGACTGTCTGAATGTCTGAAGAATGATGGATTTGTCGGCATAATTGAGATACTTGGCAATAATGGGTCGGGGTGTTTTGCGTTCGGGATTGAAGGACCCCATACGGTGTGCGCGTTCCACTGTGAACAGGCCTGAAAGGCCCAGAGCCTCCGGGATGCGTTTTGAGCAGAATTTTGCCATAGCTGCCGAGGGAAGCGATTCGGGGACGCCTACAAATCGCAGGTTGCTCCTTCTGAACCTATTTTCCAAATCTTCTAATTTTTGAATGATGTACTGATTTGTTTTATCCTGCGACTGTTCTGTGGCTTGCGCTTGATAGAGTTCATCTTCAACCTCAGAGAGGCGGTGTTCCATTTCATTGAGCCTAGTGGAGTGTTCAGCAATTTGGGCTTTATTTTGTTGCATGCCTGCATTGACTGCCTTTTCCACCGAGGCAGAGATCATGGGGGAGAGAAGAGCTGCTACAGCAGCAGCAATTCGGTGGGTGCTATCAGCAGCATCCCCGGGGGGTGGGGAGCTGGAAATGTCCCCTGGTGTGGCTGGCTGTGAAGATAGCATAGAGGGACCCTGAGATGTAGTGGCAGGGGGTGTGATGTTCTGCAGGGAGGGATGAGCGCTCACCTCCATGTCGGCTGCCTGTGCGTCTTCCGCGGCGTGGGAGTAGGCCGAAGCCGGGGCCTCGATTTGCGGCTTGCCCGGCGGCGCCGCTGCAGCCGCGAACGAGCGAGCGCTGCTTTTTTCCAGGAAACGGTCCATGCTAGTGAGGGGGTAGCCCGGGTGAAGAGGATGGCTACGAGGGGCCGCTCTGGCTTGCTTTATAAGCTGTTTTTCGGGTCCTGATGAGGGAGCTGTGAGGAGGCGCAGTTACCTCATGCGACGCCGGAACCGAAAGTGTCTCCCCTTTCTAAAGGCTATCAATAGTGAGCTGAAGGGTACTCTATCCACTAGGTGGTGCTGTACATCACTGTCTAATTCACCTATTGCAAAAAAGACTCATATTCTCTCCAGTGTTCTGCTGATAGCAAAAGCTTACGTGTACATGCACCTAAACATTTCAACAAGACACATCTGGAACCTACTGTATGTGCTGGTCTCTAATTAAAAAAATTACAGATAACTAAATATAAAGAAACAATGCACAAAATAGTGGCCTGTCTAAATGTTATATTATTCCACAACCAAAGAGAGATATTAGTGGAGATAGAAAGATGCAATTTTATTACTATGTGCCATACCCATATAAGTACAGTGCCTTGGAAAATGATTCATACCCCTTGACATTTTCCACATTTTGTCATGTTACAACCAAAAACATAAATGTGTTGGTCTATCACATAAAATCCCAATAAAATACAAAGTGGCACA
Source organism: Rana muscosa (assembly GCA_029206835.1). NCBI lineage: Eukaryota > Metazoa > Chordata > Amphibia > Anura > Ranidae > Rana > Rana muscosa. The sequence goes on along the minus strand of CM055116.1, from coordinate 926,814,896 downwards.
TAATTGCAAAGTGGAAGGAAAATGATAAATGATTTTCATTTTTTTTACAAATAAATATGTGAAAAGTGTGTCGTGCGTTTACATTCAGCCCCCCTGAGTCAATAATTTGTAGAACCACCTTTTACTGCAATTACAGCTGCAAGTCTTTTTGGGTAAGTCTCTACCAGATTTGCACATCTAGAGAGTAACATTTTTGCCCATTCTTCATTCTTCTTTGCAAAATAGCTCAAGCTCTGTCAGATTGGATGGAGGACGTCTGTGAACAGAAATGTTCAAGTCTTGCCACAGATTCTCAACTGGATTTAGGTCTGGACTTTGACTGGGCCATTCTAACACATAAATATACTTTGATCTAAACCATTCCATTGTAGCTGTGGCTGTATGTTTTGGTTTGTTGTCCTGCTGGAAGGTGACCCTCCACCCCAGTCTCAAGTCTTTTGCAGACTCTAAAGCCCTGTACACACGATCGGATTTCCTATGGTTTCTAATCCGATGGATTTTTCCATCGGAAATCCGATGAAGCTGACTTCTATCAGTCTTGCCTACACACCATCAGTCAAAAATCTGACCGTCCCAAACGTCGTGACGTAAAACACTCAGACAAGCCGAGAAAAATGAAGTTCAATGCTTCTGAGCATGCGTCGACTTGATTCTGAGCATGCGTGGGTTTTTTGTCCAATGGAGTTCCACACAGACGATCGGAATTTGCTATCGTTTTTTTTCCCATTGGATAAATTTAAAACATGTTCTATTTTATTAGTTATGCCATACTCTTTCCATTTTCAGATGATGGATTGAACAGAGCTCTGTAAGATGTTCAAAGTTTGGGTAATTTTTTTATAACCTAACCCTGCTTTAAACGTCTCCAAAACTTTATCCCTGACCTGTCTGGTGTGTTCCTTGGCCTTCATGATGCTGTTTGTTCACTAAGGTACTCTAACAAACCTTGAGGGCTTCACAGAACAGCTGTATTTATACTGAGATTAAATTACACACAGGTGGACTCTATTTACTAATTAGGTGACTTCTGAAGGCAATTGGTTCCTTTAGATTTTAGTTAGTCAAATATTTATTTGTAAAAAATCTTACAACCATTTATCATTTTCCTTACACTTACACAATTATGTGCCACGTGTTGGTCTAGCAAATAAAATCGCAATAAAATAAATTTATGTTTTTGCTTGTAACAAAATGTGGAAAATTTCAAGGGGTATGAATACTTTTTCAAGGCACTGTATATAAGCAAAATCATGATATACTATGGTATTTGCAGCATGCAGTTACTAGAGAGAACAAAAGTTTTAAAATACTTTACATTTCTTTATTAGATACGATTTCAATAAATGGAAGGCTCACTGTCTCAATTACCGGTACTTTCTAAAGGTTAACAGATATATAATATCTAGTATGATATTCAAAACATTAGCATAATTACTCCATATGTAGATGTCCACCCAACACCCAACATGTTTCTTATGCCGCGTACACACGATCGGTTTTTCTGATGAAAAAAGACCGATGGACTTTTTTCATCGGACAAACCGAACGTGTATGGGCCCCATCGGTCTTTTTTCCATCGGTATAAAAAAATAGAACCTGTTTTAAATTTTACCGATGGAAAAAAAACGATAGCAAATTCCGATCGTCTGTGTGGAACTCCATCGGAGAAAAAACCCACGCATGCTCAAAATCAAGTCGACTCATGCTCAGAAGCATTGAACTTCATTTTTCTTGGCTTGTCAGAGTTTTTTTTACGTCACAGCGTTTTGGACGGTCTGAATTTTTGACTGATGGTGTGTAGGCAAGACTGATGAAAGTCAGCTTCATCGATTTCCGATGGAAAAATCCATCGGATTTTATTCAATCGGAAATCCGATCGTGTGTACAGGGCATTAGAGTCCACCTTCTTAATAAGGCATATGCAGGTTATAGCAAGAGAATAAAAGAGAAATTACATATATATACGGTATTGATAAATAGATACATTCCCCGTCTATGTCCTCCTCCTCTATTGCGAACTGGGCTGGGGATTTCCCAGTTCCAGATATAACAAAAAAAATCCTATCTGGCCTGCAGAAAACCCTTCGACTGACACCCAACGAAATTTGGAGAGAAACCCAACTCAAGATCGCACACTGGGCTTATATCCCATTTATCTCTCCTAACTCCAATAAAGATGGCGCCTCCTGTCCTCTATGCAAGGTACCCAGACCTTCTCTCTCCCACCGCTTCTGGTCCTGCTCCTTCATTTCCTCATTTTGGGATCAAGTCCTATCCTATATATTCAAAATCACTCTGCTGAAACTCCCCAAAGACCCTTTGCTTCTAATATTTGGCTATTGGGACCCTCTATTGTTACCCTGGTCTCTGTCGCCGGCTGCATCGATCCCCTCCGGGACTACCAAACGTCCCTCCTCGAAAGACTGGATTTTGCTTTGTTTGCTTGTCGCCAGGAGACTCATTCTTAGGCACTGGATCTCTCCCCAAAGCCCTTCTCTCATCCAACTCGAAAAGGACTGCCTCAACCTCTTCTACAAAGAATGACTTCTTACGGACTTTAAAGAACCCAGATCTAGAGCTCGCTTTTTCTACAGATGGGAATCCTTCATCATAACAACCCTCTCGGCAGCGGATCAGGCAGCTCTGGAACAACTCTCCTTCTCGTACGCTGACCCTATCCCAATTGGGCTGTAAAACTTGATGACATTGCACAGTCTATACATTCTGGATGGCCCACCAGGGCTGTTCCTTCTCGGGACCATTCATGTAATGGAATGAACAGCACGCCACTGTCTCTGGAGCTCCTTCCCCCCCCCCCCTTTCCTAGTTTCTGTTTTGATCTTTCCCCTATTCCTGATTCTAAACATAGGGGCGCGTAGACAGATCCATCCAGTATTCCACCTCCCGGTTGCATTGCATTTTAGGTATTTATCTAGGATGACCTGCTGTACTCTCACTAGGTGAGAATTTTGTATATACAGCTCCCTCTCTTCATATCTTCATAACTTCATAACCCCATAAGGTTAGTCTTCAAGCGAGCTAGTGTCATGTGTTATATTTTGTTTTTGCCCTACCTGGTGTACCCAACTAGCTACACCGATATTCCTATGTACCATTGTTTTAAACCTGACTAACAGCCTTATGTTCTTTTTTGTACTTGTGTACTTATCTTTACACCTGTTCAAGTGTCTTTCATTATTCCAATAAAAACTTGTTAAAAAAAAAAAAAAGAAAGGGGAGAAACAGGCGTGGGTAGGATACCTTTTCTGGTCCATGCACACTGGGCTTAAAAAACGCCAGTTCTTTTGGCACAAAAAACACTCATATAGAGCGTTTTTGTATAGTCGTTTAGGAGCGCATAGGAGTGCTTTCAGTTTTTTTTCTGCCAGAAAACGCCTCTCAAAAACACAAACCAGAAGGTTTTTTTTTTTCCTGCCTCTAAACATTGAGCTTAAGCCCACGTTCATACTGGGGCTGCGGGAGTGAAGCCTGCGAGTTAAGCTGAACTCGCACGATTTCACTCCCGCTGGCAGTCCCGATTTCAGCCACGATTTCAAAGACATCTGAAACAGATGTCAATGTAAATCGCGGCTGAAATCGCAAAAAGTAGTACAGAAACGACTTTTTGTAATCGGTGCAGCGCCGCAGATGCGGCATCGCACCGATTAGCACGGTGCCATTGGCCGCAATTTGTGGCAAATTTCGCCGATTTGACATGCGATTTGACATGTCAAATTGCATGTCAAATCGCACCAGTGTGAACCAGGGCTTAAATATGCCTCTAAAGGTCCTAATGTACATGGACGCAAAGGAAAATAGTTTTTGTAGAGTTTTTATAAACATTTTTCCAGCAGAAAAAAAAACACGGAATGCTCCTAAACACTCATGAAAGCTCCCAACTGCTTCTAAATGCTACTAAAATGCTCCTAACAGCTTTTTTGGGAGATTTTTTTTTCCTTAACCCCTTGCCGACCACCCTCTGTCGTTTTACGGCAGCAGAATGGCTCCCCTGCGCAAATCGCCGTGGCTGTACGCAGCCGCTTTAAGAGGTATAGGGGGTGCGCACATGCCACGTCAATGAGTAGCCGATGCGTGCACCCGGCGGCCACGATGTCTGCCAAACACCCGTGATCGCTCCTGACAGAGCCAGAACAGGGATGGGTGTGTGTAAACACACACATCCCCATTCTAGCAGGGCAGAGGAGACAGATTGTGTGTTCCTAGTATATAGGAACAACGATCAGTCTCCTCCCCCAGGCAGCCTCACCCCCCCCCCTACAGTTAGAACACTCACTGAGGGAACACACTTAACCCCTTGATCGCCCCCTAGTGTTAACCCCCTCCCTGCCAGTAACATTCATACAGTAATCAGTGGCTATTTTTAGCTCTGATCACTGTATAAATGTCAATGGTCCCAAAAAAGTGTCAAAAGTGTCCGATCTGTCCTCCGCAATGTCACAGTCCCAATAATAAATTACTTGTAAAAAAATAAAAATAAATGAAATGCCATAAATCTATCGCCAATTTTGTAGACAATATAACTTTTGCGCAAGCCAATCAATATACACTTATTGTGATGTTTTTTTGCCAAAAATATGTAGAAGAATATATATATCGGCCTAAACTGAGGAAGAAATTTGTTTTGATTTTTTTTTTTTTTTTTGGGATATTTATTATTTATTTTTTTCCCACAAAAGTGTATTTTATTAAGGCAAAAACAAGGTTACATTTCAATACGTTTTTCAAGGTTATCATGAACAGAAATGAGGAAGACTCGGGTCTTCTTTGGCAAATAACAACGTTAGATATATCGCATAGTGTGTTATAACAAACAAATGGTGAAGAGAGTAACACATTTGGGTAATTGTATTGTCATAGAGATCTATTCAGCATATAGGTTGAACAAGAACAACGAGCATATCAGCCACTTTAGGGAAGAGCACCCCATTCATGTCAAGTCATATCATATTTGTAGGCATTACCACGTAGGCCAATCTCTACAGGCCCAATCGTGGCACTTAGATGCGGGCAAGTAGACTGGATTCCCGAATGGGATGGGAATAACTCAGTGATTATGTCGGGGCTTCCATTTAGAGAGAGGTTCATTGTCGTTGTGTGGTTTAAGGGGAAGGGGGGGAAATGGGGATGAGAAGGGAAGATAATTAATGAGAAATTGGGAGTTTGGGGGGAATGTAAGAGTGTAAAGGTAAGAAGGGGTGAAAGAAAGAGAAAGACAAAGAGGTAAGAGAAAGGAAGAGAGACAGGCGCCGCTCCTCGCCCCCGTCCCCCCGAGTCATCTTAAATCGTGGGCCATACCGAATTCAAGGCAGGGAGCTCCTCCAGGTATTTACTAGGGTAGATAGGTTTTGTAGTGGTCTGACGTTTTGAAGTGATACCAGCATGCCCATGTTTGCATAAATTTCTGTATGCGTTCCTGAGAGGAGAATATCAGTTCCTCCATTTCTTCTATCTTGGCTATCCTAAGCAGCCATTCTCTGATGGTGGGTGCCTCTGATGAGCGCCAGTGTACAGGTATGCATAGTCGAGCTGCATTGACCATGTGCATGGCCAATGATTTAAAGTAGGTACGTTTAGAAAGGGTTGTGTGATGTAAGAGGTATTGTGCAGGGTTGTAATCCAGCTCATAGGTGGTCACGTGTTTGATAATGGCGTGGACCTCAGTCCAGAAAGGTTGGATGGAACTGCACTCCCACCAAATATGGATCATGGAGCCTATTGCTTCCTTGCATCTCCAGCAGATGTTTGAGATTGAGGGTGTGAATTTGTGTAGGCGTGAGGGAGTCCTGTACCATTTAGTTATGATCTTATACCCATTTTCTTGGATTGCTATATTCATCGATCCCTTATGGGCGTGTGTAAAAATTGTTTCCCACTCCCCGTCAGTCAGAGTCAGGTTCAGGTCTTTTTCCCACGAGGTACGTGTGGGTTTAGTCGCTGGATGGAGGGAGTCCTCCTGGAGAAGAGTGTATATGTAGGATATGAGATGTCTTTGTGGTGCGTTACGTAAGCAGAGGGCTTCATATGGAGTAGGTTGTCTGGACCACGTCACACTTGGAGTTTTAGATGTAAAGAAGTGTCTCAATTGTCTGTAAGACCAAAAAGGGAACAAGTGTGTGCGCGATTCGGACAATAAGTCCTCATACGCTCTAATAACACCTCCCCGGAAAAAATGTTGTGCTCGTATTTCTTCGTGGGGCCATTCTTTCTGGAGGAACGTAGGGTCCCCAGGAGGGAAATCCGGGTTCCCTCTCAGGGGGGTTATTGGTCCTAGGTATGAGGAAAGTTTGTGGATCGAAATTGCTTTGTCAAGGGTCTTTAAGGAGGGGTATATTAGCGGGTGTGTCTTAACTGCGAGGGGCCATAGACGGGGCGGGAGCCAGGGGAGTACATGAGTAGGTGTTTGTATGAAATATTTTTCTAAGGTCACCCAAGTCTTTCCCCGGTAGTGTACCCTCCAATCCACGATTCTAGTCAGGTGACACGCAAGATAGTATTTTTGGAGGTCTGGTAGGCCAATGCCACCCATGGTCTTTGGGAGGGTCAGGCGAGAGTATTTAATGCCCGGGAGAGTGTTCGTCCATAGGAAAGTTGTGCAGGCTTTCCTATAGGTAGCAAAGAAGGAAGGGGGTAAATGGATTGGGATTGTCTGCATCAGGTATAACAAGCGAGGGAGTACCACCATTTTGATTATGGCTGCACGGCCAAACCAGGATACATTCATATTAGTCCATTCTTTAAGGTGGGTCTGTATTTTAGAAAGGGCAGCTAAGAAGTTATGGCTATAGAGATCGATAGTTTTCCTCGTAATTTGGACACCTAAATATGTAAGGGCTACAGTCTTCCACTGAAATGGGAAGAATTGTTGGCAGTGTTCTACTTCCTGCGGGGGTAGAGAGATATTTAACGCATGAGATTTTGAGTAGTTAATTTTGAGATTTGAAATCTCGCCAAAGTGTTGTATGTCCTTCAGTAAGTTGGGTAGGGAGGTTCGGGGGGATTGTAAGGAGAGTAAGATGTCATCTGCAAAGGCAGCCACTTTGAATTCTCTGCATGCTATGTTGATGCCCTTGACGTCTGCATTGCTGCGCAGTCTGTTTAAGAGGGGTTCTAGTGTCAGAACAAAGATTAAGGGGGATAGAGGGCACCCCTGTCGTGTGCCGTTGCTGATAGAGAAGGCGTTTGAGAGGAGGCCATTGGTCCTCACCCTTGCCGAGGGATTAGTATAAAGGGCGTTAATGTGCGTGAACATGCGGGGTAGGAGGCCTATTCCCTTCAGGACCTCCTGCATGTAGTCCCAAGCCACCCTATCAAACGCCTTCTCAGCATCTAGGGATAGAAGAAAGCCTTTGGATCCCGAGGAGTGTAACCAGTGTTGTATGTTCAGGGTGCGTATGGTGTTATCCCTGGCTTCCCTGCCCGGGATGAAACCCACCTGGTCGGCTGTTATGAGGTCAGGGATAAGAGGTAATAATCTGTTGGCTAGGATTTTCGCGTACAATTTGATATCTACATTGAGTAGGGAAATAGGTCTGTAGTTTGAGGCTAGTGTGGGGTCTTTTCCATCTTTTGGGATGACTGTTATGTGGGCTTCTAATAGTCTACCTGTTGATGTATGAGGATCCGCTAGAGCGTTACACATTTTAAGTATCTCGGGAGTCAGTATATCCTGAAAGGATTTATAATATATTAGTGGGAGACCATCCGGGCCGGGACTTTTTCCTACCTTCATTTGTTTTATAGCTAGATGAAGTTCCTCCTTGGAAAATGGAGTTTCCATGGCCTCCGCCTGCTGTGGGGAGATAGGTTTGGGGCAGTATTGGGCTAAAAAGTCCTTTATTTGGGAGGTACGTTGGGCTGCCCTAGTCCCTCCTACGCCGTGTTGGGGCAAGTTGTACAGTTTGGAGTAGAAGTGTTCGAAGTGATTGTCTATCTCCTCATTTCTAGAGAGGAGTGTGCCTTGGGTGTCTCGTACTTCGTGGTTTCTAGATGTGAGCCTAGCTGCTTGTATAGTACGTGCCAGCAATCTACCACTCTTGTTGCCGTGTTCATAGAACACCTTTTGTTGGAGGACATAGCGTCTCCTTGTGCGTTTTCCTAGTTCATCTAGAAGTACTGATCTAGCATGTAGTAGGTCTTGCAGCGTGGATTGCGAGGTCGATTGTTTGTGTGCATTTTCAAGTCTGTGAATTGTGTTGATGAGTGATCTAATTTGCTCTTGGTGTCTCTTTTTGGCGTTAGTTGCTAAGGAGATAAGTTTCCCCCTCACCACGCACTTGTGTGCCTCCCATAGTGTGACTGGGGAAATATCTGGGGTGGAATTTTCTTGGAAATAGAGTTGGATATGGGATCTCATCTGGTTGATGATTTCTGGGTCTTTTAGTAGGGCGGAATTCAGGCGCCATGATTTAGAAGTCTTGGTCAGTTCAGGGAATGTGAGTGTCATGGAGATTGGGTGGTGGTCGGATAAGAACATTGGTTCTATGGTGGCCTGAGTAAGAGAAGATAAGTCTGTCTGGGAGAGAAAAAAGTAGTCTATCCTAGAATATTTTTGGTGTGGGGGAGAGAAGAAGGTATAGTCTTTGTCGTTTGGAAAAAGGGTGCGCCAGGTATCATGGAGAGTCAGGTGTTGGAGCTGAAGTTTAATCTGGCGGAGTGCTCGGTAGGATAGCGCAGATTTACCTGACGAGGTGTCCAGTGCGGGGTTCAGTGGTACGTTAAAGTCCCCGCCCAGGATCAGTATGCCCTCCTGAAAGGTAGTAAGAAGGTCACCTACTTTTCTAAAGAATGCGACTTGATGTTCATTGGGGCTGTAAATGTTTGCCAGGGTTATTGGTTTGGAGGCATATGTACCCTTAAGAAAGATGTATCTGCCCCCGGGGTCAACCAAAGAGTCTGCTAATTGAAAATCTGCTTGCTTAGAAATAAGAATGGAGACTCCCTTAGTTTTAGAGTCTGGGCTTGTGGAGTGCAGTGCTTGTCTGTAGAGATGATTTGCTAATTTAGGAATGGCATCAGACCGGAAATGTGTTTCCTGAAGTAGCAGAAAGTGTGCTTTGTGTTTAGACAGGGCAGAGAGAACCTGAGATCTTTTTTCTGGGAGGTTTAAACCTTTAACATTTAGCGACACACATTTAAGGGATAATTGCCTGTGTTTGGACAGCTGGTCAGGTAGCATTTTGTGGGGTATTGGGTTAGGTTGCCTCAAGACGTTCGGTTAACGAGGCTTACTATGTAGATACAACGACCCACGCAGGGGGGAACGAGAGCGAGGAGGGGCGCTCTCCAAAAACGATCAGAAAAGAGAGAAAGAGAAGAGAGAGAAAAAGGGGGAGGGAGAAAAAAAAGGGGGGAGGGGGGGTGGGGGTGAGTAGAAAAGGAGAGAACAGAAAGAGAAGAGAGGTATAGGTTAGAGCTTGGGGTACAGAACTTAGGGTAGTAGGATCTCAAGGGGGAGAAGGAGTGGGGGGAAGGGGGTAGATGGGATCGGACCGTAGTGTGGAATCTACTAGTCCTATGTAGAGGGTCTCCGGAGGTGGAACTAGGTATACCTAATCACCTAAAGAAAGAAGTCCGGGGTTCCAGCTATAGTCCTACTGGACCGCTGTGTGTGGGCAGTAAACTGGGAAGAGGTCAAGAGGTGGGCACTAGAGAGGACCATGAGTGCATAAGGATGCTGAATGGGGGAGAGTCAATTACTTGTAGAGTGTGGGCTCTGAGATCAAAATATGTAGGATATCCTCAATGGGGAGAACCGAGGTAAGGTAATCAAGCAATACATTTAAGCAAAGCGCGGAGAGGTAAGACTGACAGTCAACATCCCATATTGTTATAAAACTTATCATATAACTGAACATTCAGTACAGGGTCTAACTTATAACTCACCACAAGGGGGCTGCGTTTAAAGAACACTGACTAAGCCTAGGTAGTATTAGAGCATACAGGGTTCTCAGGTGTTTCATCTCAGTTATCTCCTCCCTACTACACCTCTCCAACCAGGGTAATGTGCATAGATGTTTACGGGTTAGATTTGTGTTGCATCTGACGCTGTATATCCCTAAGAATAGGAGGGTTATCAGGTTTCTTCCAGTGAGTGGCCTGTGGGCTTTGCAGTTAGGTAGATGCGTGGATTTGAGATCGTGTAAGGTTTAGTTGACAGGGGTGTGTCATACGTGAAGGCTGGTTTTCATCGGAAGCCTAAAAGTAAGAACCATATTTGTGATGTCGCAGACATCGATCTGGTGGTGAGGCTTTGGTTTAGTATGGTAGGGGCCTACCCACGTATGTACGCCCAGATATTTTACCCGTCTGGTTCTGTTTTCCTATTCTATTTCCTTCCCTTCCTTTCAGCTATAGAGGCTACTAGTTTAAGTGAGTATCAGGAAGGATATTAAGCTAGGTGGGTTAGCAGCCTGTCTTCCGAATAACTCTACTAATCTGGTGTGGTTATCTGTCTATCCTTAACTGCTAGGTTAGGAGCACAACTTACAAACGTAGGTAAAGCGTATACAGTGAGGCCTACAGAGAGATTCAGCTAGACGATCTAGACATAGTAACATATAACCAGCATCATCAGACCTTAAAAAAAAAAAAAAGGGGGGGTGGGGTGTAAAACCCCTGGAGGGAAGTCAAAGCATGGGAGTACTTGGATCTTGTGACCCATCCTTTGGCTGTAGCACATAGTCTCTGGATTCGACACTTAACACCAAGTGGGGGTGTCAAAAAGCCAAAGGGGTGAAACAGGGCTCATCATGGAGCACAGCATCAGCAACCATAGATCCTTAGGTGCAGATCCATCCGGATGTAAACCTAAGGTATAATGAAAACAGTACCTGGATGAGAGTAGGCTGTGGGAGAGGTCCTTGATCCTGGCGGAGAGGTGGGAGGAAGGAGTCATCACGCTGCGACCAAAGTCCCCGGGTGTTCGGTGTGGTGCGGGGATAGAAAAACAAATGGACAAAAGTTACAAGTGAGTAAAGAAAAGCATAACTCAACTTACTGACCCCTGGGTCAACCATCACATATCAGGTAGGTCACATGTCTCGGTCTCCCCTACGTGGGGTGTCGGCATTCCCAGGAGGGTGTGAGGAGAGATCTCGGAGAGAGAGACGTTCTCCTGGCGAAGTGGGGTCTAGCCTGCGGCGTCTGGATTTTTGTCGCTGCGCTTTGGGTGATGACACGTGCGAGACTGGCTTCCAGGGTTCCGTGGGGAAGTAGAACGAGTGCCAGTCAGGAATGTCTACAGGTGGTAGATCAAGTTGCTCGCAGAAGTTAGGGAGGTCTTCCGGTGTCCGGAGAAGTGCCGTGCGTCCTCTGGCGGTTGCTGACAAGCAAAATGGGAATTTCCACCTGTATTGGATGTTACGGGAGCGCAATGTGTCCAGCAGGGGGCGCAAGGTGCGCCTATTCTGTAATGTTATCTGGGATAAGTCCTGAAAAAGCTTAATATCGGTGCCATTGTGAGAGATGCGTCCCCTCTCTCTCGCTTTCCTGAGTATCTCCTCTTTCAGGGGGAAGTTTATGATGCAGCAAACTATGTCTCTGGGGGGTTCAGTATCTCTAAGAGGGGGTCTGAGGGCACGGTGCAGTCTCTCCATCTCTATGGGGGAGTCTGCGGGCCTATCGAGCAGGTCGTTAAAGATGGCGCATATTGTCTGTGATAGGGAGGCCTGTTCAATGCTCTCGGGTACCCCCCTAATCCTTATATTGCGCCTGCGTCCCCTATTGTCTAAATCTTCCACTTGTCTGTGCAATTCAAACATGTATGGTAGGTGCATATCGTATGTCTTTTGCACTTGTCTGATCGCTGCAGCTTGGAGCTGTGTGGTTTCTTCCACTTCAATCAGGCGGTTATTCATCCCCTGTATATCCGTCTTAAGGTCAGATATGGCAGCTGTCAGGGTGTGTTTAATGTCCAGGGAGATTAGCTGCAGGTCTCTCTGCAAATCCAGGAGGCTCGGGTTCGCGGCTCTATTGATATCCATGAGCGGCTCAGTGGAGTTTCTAGGCGAGCTCGGGGATGAGGCCTGTGAGGCCTGTGAAGCCAGCATCTCCGCGTGGTGCGTTGCGGCCCGGGTCCGGAACATCTCCGGTATGTTGCCGCTGAATTGCGTTCCGGAGTCCTTGAGGGAGCGGGGGGTCGAGGTGCTTCTGTGCGTTCTGCCCATTCTTAACAGAGCATGGAAATCCCCCAAAAATAGCTTTAAAGGTCCTCAGAGTGCCGGAGCTCTCAGATCATGCGGCCATCTCGCGTCCCGTCCAAGCCACGCCCCTGGGATATTTATTATAGCAAAAAGTACAAAATATTGTTTTTTTTTTTAAATTGACACTCTTTTTGTTTATAGCACAAACAATAAAAACCTCAGAGGTGATCAAATACCACCAAAAGAAAGCTCTATTTGTGGGGAAAAAAGGGCATACATTTTGTTTGGGTACAGCCTCACAATTGTCCGTTAAAGCAATGCAGTATCGCAAAAAATGGCCTGGTCAGGAAGGGGGTAAATCCTTCCGGGGCTGAAGTGGTTATTGCATCGCAAAAATGCTAATAAAATTCTAATGCTCCTTAAATGCTACTAAAATGCTACTATAGAAGATGGCACAAAAATGCTATTATCGTCATTTTTCATCCAGTGTTTTTTTTCTTGCTTTTTTTGAGCTTATGAAAAATGCGTGCATGGAGCCTTAGGGTGTGCAGAGACCCATGATAAGTGTGTTTGTGCGTGCTTGTATGTGCGTGTGTGTGATAAAAATATAGTAATATTATTGTGTTCAGCCAGTCCACTTTGGCTTTGAAGCGGAATGGAAACATTGAAAATCATAAAATAAATAAGATTAAGGGGCTGTAAGAAGATGACACCAAATTACTGCAAAACATCTTATCCAATATATTTGGTTTATGGTGCTGTCCTAATTTATACCTTTTATCTGACCTGCGGATAGGAGTTAAAACATCTCAAAGCAAAACAAAGCCGTATATTGTTTTCTATCGAGTTCAGAATCAGCTGGGTTTTTTTTTCACAGCACCATTTAAATCCCTCTATAAATATGCCTGAGAGGGGTGGTGTTGATGTGACTGTGTTATACAGCTTATCCTTCAGTGGTGTTAGCAGGGATAGAGATTCCATTGATCACTGTGTAATACACAGCAAGATTTTTAGCCGGGAAAATATATGCGCACAGCTTTCTAGCTAGGCAATTTAAAATTGCAGAAAACAAATGTTGATTATTCCTACTACTTTTGTTTTATATTCAATCTTGGCTTGGATTTTTAATGCCTTGTGACTTATTCTTCAGACATGTTCGGCACAGCAGCAAATATGAAGACCGAGTAAGAGTTCACAGAAATGGAGGATTCTAAATTAGTTTATTAGTGAGTAATCCAGACCTTGAATATCTGCAGCTTACAAAATTGTAAGAGTAAACCCATTGGAAGGATATATAAACTTATCAGTCATGTCTGATGCAGCCTTGGGAGCCATTAGAATTTAAGTGCACCACCTCTGGGATCACACAGTCTCATTTGGATTTAAATCAGAAAATGCAATTTTATCGAAATGACAGCCCTTTGAAACCAGATGGAACCTGGAGAGAAATGTTCTCTAGGAAGACATTTCAAATTCTCAATTCAAAATACCTTGTTAGATTGCCTCAAACACATTTTCTGTGTCCTTTCCCAGTAACCATTGTGCTGCCAATACTATAGCTAGAAATGTATACTGTAACAGCTAAAATTAAACAGTAAAGTCCAACTCTAGGTATTGCAAAAAAACTACCATTGCAGTCCCTCCCACTGCAAGAGTTAAAGTGGTTGGAAACCTCAGACATGAAATATAAACTATGAAATATGAACAATTAAGAACACCAAATGTAATTTCTGCCTGCTGCTTTGTTCCCCTGCTATTAGCATGAATCACAAGTTTTCCTGACACCAAGAAGTAAAAAGGTTATAGGGGAGGAAGCTCCAGCTGATTGACAGCCTCAGCTCTGTTCCTGTGTGCTGCTTAAGGGGGGTGTCCTTTCCCTCCAATCAGCTCTCAGAGCTTCCCTCACTGAACTCTTCAGAGTGTACTTGTTAACTCAGACAAGCTTTATTAATGCTGGAATTTGAATGGCTGTAGAGAAGATGAGACTGCAGATAAACAGGTACGACTTATGTAGGAGGATGTGTTTCATCTCTGTGTATCACCTGAGGCCAATCACTTTACTTGGTATATGTAAGGCTTTACAACCACTTTAAATGCTTTGTAAAGGATAAGTTGACCTTTTGGAACATGTCACATGTTCCACCCGCAGCCTTTCATCTTCTCCCCCCTTCCCTTTGACAACGAGCAGAGGATCTTCAACCACATGGCTGGGTCATTCATTCATAGTCTCCTGTGAATGCATATACTACAACTACCATCAGCCACTGCGGCTGATGGCTTGCTGTTCTGAATGGACTGTGAGGTCGCTGATAAGTGCCCTCGCAGTTCATTCACAAGCCTTGCAGCTTGTAAACAGTCAGCCTGTATGGAGGTAGAGACTGAAAGCTGCAGTGCTTCTCTGCAAGAATCTGGCATTGCACTCCTGATTCACTGATCACAGGTGCAATGCTTTCCAGGCTCCTGAAGGAAAAAATAACGAATGCACATTTTTTTTCCTGCAAAAAAATGTGCATTTATTATTTTTTCCCAAAAGGTTAACTCATTTTTAACTTTCAGGGTTGATGAATGATGTATAATACTTGTCTTACTCCTCACTCCAGCAAGCTCTGGAGCTCTTCTTTGCTCTGCCTTGTTGGCACATTATAGAGGAGGCTGCAAAGATGGTGGGAACCTGCCAGAAAAAAAAGAGTAAGGTATTGTTATACCTTATTCTTTATCCAGTAGAATTAACAAGCATTTATTGCAGCCTGAGATTAAAAAAAAAACAACAAAGAAAAAAAAACAATACCCTTGCAGTCGCTCCCTATTTATCTAAGGTGTTTGCCAGTAATGAAATCAACACATAGTAAAAGTTCAGTTGCTATCCATAACAAGTAAAGTCATCTATATTATGGGCTTAGATAATATACTGAAGAGTCTAGCACATCAGTTTACTAGACTAGATAACAGGTACATTTTATTTATTGGATTTGCTTTTAGTGTAGCCAGAGATTCTTGAAATTGATGTGCAAATGAAGTGTATAACTATAAGAGGCATTCCATCAGACTAGTACAAAGAAATAATTGGTATGTAGCTTACAGTAACCAATTACATGATTGTTTTTTAACCACACAAAAAAAGTGGCAGCAGAAAGATTCATGTATCTGGGAATAAATAATGGACAGACTGAGCTCCTTTTTTAAAGCTTAGTCCCAACGAACATAATTCTAAAACACAGAAAATACAGTGGTATGAGGTCTAAGTGGGGAAAAAAACAGTCAGGTTTTAAACTCTTGTCTGTGGTGAGCAACTAGAGCAGCCAACACATTTCATAAAACCTCCACTAACACACAGCTCTCCTTCTGCAGAAGAACTCAGGACTACATATCCGTGAGTCTGTTTTGTATTGACATAAACTACCAAGCCAGTCTCCATATAATTCATAAATACCTTCATGAAAATTTGTTAGACTAATGTATGGGAAGATGCCAATAAGGTAGACATCAAACACACCTATGCTTCAAAGTCCAGCAAGCTAACAAAACACATTATCCCTCCTAAGTGAGACATGCATAATATTATATATCATATTTGGTCTCTAACAAATCAAAATATCATTCTGTTCTAT
The DNA here is from genome assembly GCA_029206835.1 of Rana muscosa. Lineage (NCBI taxonomy): Eukaryota > Metazoa > Chordata > Amphibia > Anura > Ranidae > Rana > Rana muscosa. The sequence continues at coordinate 926,799,127 of CM055116.1, read as the reverse complement.
AATATGTTGGTTTCTTTGTTGGAGCAAACACTTCATTCCGCTCAGACTATTTAATAGGTTGTGTTAATTCTGATATCACCCAACCTAGGGACCATAAAAAAAATGTCTCTATTTGCAGCTCTGGGCTACTCTTTACTACTGGAACTGTGAGAGCCGGTTCACACAGGGGCGTCCTGGGATCCGACTTCAGGTCGCGCGACTTGGGGTTGACTTGGGGCGACCTGAAGTCGGATCCCAGGACTGTTCTATAATATGTTGGTTGCTTTGTTGGAGCAAACACTTCATTCCCCTCAGATTTTTTAATAGGTAGTGTTAATTCTGATATCACCCACCCCAGAGACCATAAAAAAATGTCTCTATTTGCAGCTCTGGGCTACTCTTTACTACTGGAACTGTGAGAGCCAGTTCACACAGGGGCATCCTAGGATCCGACTTCAGGTCGCCCCAAGTTGCGCAGTTTAGAAAAGTAATGGAAGTGAATGGAGCCGTCTTAATGTATACTACTGCAGTCGCTCCAAATTCAGAAAAGGTTCCTGTACGACTTCAATCTGACTTCTAGGTGACTTGTACCCATTGATTTCAATGGAAGTTGCCTCCAAGTCGGATCCCCTGTCTTAACTGAAGCAATTTTCCAGGAAGTAAAAATAGTTTTCCAGGCAAACCCCTCCCTCCCCCTCCCTCCCACAGAGCTGATTATTGTTTGATTGGCCACTGGAAAGCCTCCTGTCTTGGAGGCAACTTGAAATTGTCTGGAGTCGCGCTGTGATTCATGCTCAAGTCGTGTCCAAGTTGCCTCCCAAAGTCGCGCTGGAAGTCGTGTTGCCCCTGTGTGAACCAGCTCTCAAGGAATGCTAAGATTCATTTCTGAAAGCTAATGACTCTGACATATCAGATTGGACTTACAGTGGTCTGCACTTACCTTGATGTATTCTCTAGATGCACACAGCCTGGCTCAGGAACGAGCCCACATGAGTGCTATTATAGCAAGCGACTTCATATGGGAACACTCAGAGATAAAATGGAGCCCAGATTTCCAGTGGGGGACTCCAGAAAGGAAATTCTGAGCCACTCTGTGCAATACATTGCACAGAGCAGGTAAGTATGTCATGTTTGTTATTTTGATAAAAAAAAACGAAGGTCTACAATCACTTTACGTATCTGTCGCTTTCAATCCATTTTGTTTTACTATTCTTATTCTCTTTTTTGTCATATTTTTCTTCTGTAAATATTTTCTTGCACCATTTTCTTGTCTTTCATTAAAATGACATTAAGCTGAGCAATCTTCTGCCTCTGTAGGATGCTACTGTATTGTAAACTCTGTTACATTCCTGTCCAGGCATGGCAGTGGGTTTTACAGACATTATATAAAGGTCAGAACTGCAACCGCAACACATGTTGTGGTAACTGCCATGTGTGCGTGTAAAGTAGGGTTGTCCCGATACCGATACTAGTATCGGTATCGGTACCGATACCGAGCATTTGCGCGAGTACTTGTACTCGCGCAAATGCTCCTGATGCTTCACCCAATACTTTTTTTTTTAATGTAGAGTGGCGGGAGGAGTCAGTGGCTGGGGAGGGCGGGAGAGGGCGGGATAGTGCGGGCGGAGTCTGGCTGGAGAGGATGGACAGAGTTTGTGGACGAAGTCGGCTGGCGGAGTTTGGCTGGAGAGGGGGCGGGCAGAGTCTGTGAAGGAAAGTGTGGGCGGAGTCTGGCTGGAGAGGGCGGGCACAGTCAGTGGACGGAGTCGACGGGCGGAGAGTAAGTCCCTCGCCTGCAGTTGAACTTTGTAAGCTGGCAGGGGTGCAGGGCGCAGCCGCATCAGGATCGGTGACCGGTGCTGTCACATTCGGTCGCTGTAAGCGGCTGAACGTCCCCACGCCCATCTTGGTACACCCTGCACTCGGCTGCAGAAAGCAGCAGCAGACATCTTGTTACACCCAGCCCGAGCTATATGGGCTGGGTGTAACAAGGTGGTTGCTGCTGCTTACTGCAGCCGAGTGCAGGGTGTACCAAGATGGGCGTTGCAGCAGGTTTTTTTTTATAAATCCTGTGTAATTTTTCGCAGCATTTCAGTGCCAGCCACCTATCAGTGCCATCTATCAGTGCCCACAAGTGCTACCTATCAGGTGGCACTGGTAGATGGCACTTATGGGCACTGATAGATGGCACTGATAGGTGGCACTTGTGGGCACTGATAGTTGGCACTGATTGCACTGATAGGTGGCACTTGTGGGCACTGATAGATGACACTGATTGCACTGATAGTGCAATCAGTGCCATCTATCAGTGCCCACAAGTGCCACCTATCAGTGCAATCAGTGCCACCTATCAGTGCCCACAAGTGCCACCTTTCAGCGCTATCAGTGCCCATAAGTGCCACCTATCAGTGCCATCTATCAGTGCCGACAAGTGCCACCTATCAGTGCTATCACTGCCCATAAGTGCCACCTATCAGTGCCATCTATCAGTGCCAACAAGTGCCACCTATGAGTGCAATCAGTGCCCACAAGTGCCACCTATCAGTGCCACCTATCAGTGCCCACAAGTGCCACCTATCAGTGCTACCAGTGCCCATAAGTGCCACCTATCAGTGCCATCTATCAGTGCCCATAAGTGCCACCTATCAGTGCCATCTACCAATGCCATCTATCAGTGCCCATAAGTGCCACCTATCAGTGCCATCTATCAGTGCCATCCACCTATTAGTGCCCATCAGCGCCAGTCACCAGTCAGTGCCAATAAGTGCTGCCTATCAGTGCCACCTATCAGTCCCCATCTTTCAAATTGTCACATGACATTGAAAAAAAAGTATCGGTAATCGGTATCGGCGAGTACTTGGAAAAAAGTATCGGTACTTGTACTCGGTCTTAAAAAAGTGGTATCGGGACAAGCCTAGTGTAAAGGATTAAATGCCTCGTTAATCTGCTCCATTGATGATTGCTCTGTCTGCTGGTGCTTAGATTGTTGTCACAGAGCTGGAAAATCTGTGGACTAAGGCCTCGTACACACGGCCGATTTTCTCGGCAAGAACCAGCAAGAAACTTGCTGACAGAGAGGTCTTGCCGAGTAAATCGGTCGTGTGTACGCGGCTATCGGGAAAACTGACAAGAAACCTTGACGAGAAAATAGAGAACCTGCTCTCTATTTTCTCGTCGAGATTCTCCTCGGCATGTTTCTCGACGAGAAAAGTGAGTGTGTGTACACTTACCTGTCCTCCCGGAAGCCCGCGCATGTTCGAAATGAATTCGACGCATGCGCGGTAGCTTCCTAGGCATACGTAGGGTATACCAAGATCGCATGCTCGTCGTAGTCGATGACGTCACCGCGTACGCTCCATTCAAAGAACCGCGGGTTCTTTGAAACGAGCGTGTGTACACTCGGCCGGGACAAGTTTCTTGTCCAAGAATCTCGTCGAAAAAAACGACATGTTTTTTTCAACGAGAATCTCGGCCGTGTGTACAAGGCCGAAGTGTATAATATGATTACATTCTGGTCACAATGGCAGGATCTGTGACTATAGTCATAACATAGGGGATACCTAATATTAAATTGAGTTGACAGCAGTGCAAATGTGAAAACATTACTGGGCTTGCAGACTTTGGGATTCATTTACTAAAGGCAAATTGTCTGTGCACTGCAGTTACTCTGGATCTAAGGGGAACATGCAAAAAACAGCATTTTTGTTTGGTGACTCACATGATTGGTTAATAGAAATCAGCAGCGCTTTCCCTCATTTCAGAGCGTCCCCTCAGATCTAGTGCAACTGCACTGCACTTGCAGTACACTTGCAGTGCACAGACTATTTGCCTTTAGTAAATCAACCCCACTGCTGTTTAAGCAAATGTAGATGATTTATATACCATAGCTAATGCTTACCCCTACATTTACATTTTTTGGAAGGAAATCCTGGAAAGTCTTCTTTACTGACTACTCTGAGACCTTTTGTGTACCTGGAACTGTCCATGAAAGGGAGAAAATAAAGTTTAGGAGAAAATGTATGTTATTTTCTAGTTTAAAGTATAACTGCTTATTCACAATGGAGTATAGTCTCCCTGCAGGGCTCAGTGAAAATTGCTATGCACGCCTGGGCCCCCAAGGAGAAAATGTTAACAGGGGACAGTGCAGCACTGAGGAGGCCACACATCTAAGATCTTGATGAAGTAGGAACAAGTGAAAATAAGCTGGGGAGTGGGGGCTGGAGGCTAAACAGCAAGTGTTACTGTACTGGGAGTCTTCTTTATAGAGGAACTTAACTGTATCTGAGCACCGCAAACTGAAAAAACTATTTAATTTATTTTTAACATTTACAGTAAACTCTCCCATCCATGTCTCCATTCTTTATTTTGTAGAGAAATCACCTTGAAAAACATGCCCTAGAATTTCTAACCGTGGCTATCTTGAGTAAGGGCAGTTGGAATCCAACTGCCCTTAGAGCAGACATGCAGGCAGGTGGGCATGCTTCACTAAGAAAACCACTCCTCCCCTCCTTCAGATGAAAAACAAAATGGCCATGAAGACTTCGGTTATGATTCCTGGCAATGACATAATTTTGGCCAAGGCCAGAAACTTGGAAGCAACTTAAAGTGGAAGTAAACCCATCGATTTAACAGTTTAAAAAAAACTGTTAGCATTTCCGGCATGCCGGGAATTTAACTGCCACATTGGTTGTGCTCTCAACCAAACTGTCAAACAAGCCAATGGCTGGTGTCATAACTGATCACATGTGCAGCATCACGGCAGTTGAATATTAAACAGAGGTCAAGATGGCAGCTTCCTTGGCTGAAAACGATAGGAGGGTTTACTTCCACTTTAAGAAATAAACAAAAGTTTAAAACAAGTAAATATAATATACAGTACCTCCCTATCATTTTAAGATGATAAATAGTTCATATGGATTACTTCTGCTTTGAGTAAAAGTTTTTTCTTTTTTCTGTAGCAGACAGTAATAGCAATGAGATTAGCACTGATGCATTCCTATACATGCTGTACATAATCAAATACACACATAGTACATACAGTGCCTTGAAAAAGTCTTCATACCCCTTGACATTTTCCAAATCTTGTCATGTTACAACCAAAAATGTAAATGTATTTTATTGTGATTTTATGTGATAGACCACCACAAAGTGGCACATAATTGTGAAGTGGAAGGAAAATGATAAATGGTTATCAATTTTTTTTACAAATAAATATGTGAAAAGTGGGGCGTGCTTTTGTATTCAGCCCCCCTGAGTCAATACTTTGTAAAACCATGTTTCACTACAATTACAGCTGCAAAAAAGTATTTTTGGGTATGTCTCTACCAGCTTTGCACATCTAGAGAGAGACATTTTTGCCAATTCTTTTTGGCAAAATAGCTCAAGCTCTGTCAGATTGGTTGGAGTGCGTCTGTGAACAGTAATTTTCAAGTCTTGCCACAGATTCTGAATGGGATTTAGGTCTGGGCTTTGACTGGGCCATTTGATCTAAACCATTCCATTGTAGCTCTGGCTATATGTTTTGGGCTGTTGTCCTGCTGGAAGGTGAACCTCCCCCCCAGTCTCAAGTCTTTTGCAGACTCTAAAGCCTCATACACACGGCCGGTTTTCTTGGCAAGAAAGCTGCTGGGAGAGCTTTTTGCAGAGAAAACCGGCCGTGTGTATGTTTTCTCGTCGGGAAAACTGATGGGAATCTCGACGAGAAAAATAGAGAACCTGCCCTCTATTTTTCTCGTCTGGATTCTCAGCAGAGTTTTCCTGCCGAGAAAACCATGAGTGTGTATGCTTACCTGTCCCTGGTAAGCCTACGCATGCTCGATGAGACTTTGACGCATGCACGGTAGAATACAAGGGTAGTGTAGGGTGTAGCAAGATGGCAGCGACGGCATCGAATGTGACGAGCGCCAACTCATCATAGTCGATGACGTCACCGCGTTCTTGCCATTCAAAAGAACGGCGGTTCTTTTGAATGGTGTGTGTGTACACAGGGCTTGGCAAGACAAGCTTGCCAGGAATCCCGTCGAGAAAACCAACATTTTTTTTACGTCAGGATTCCCGCCCGTGTGTATGAGGCTTAACAGGTTTTCTTCTAAGACTGCTCTGTATTTTTCCCCATCCATCTTCCCATCAACTCTGACCAGCTTCCCTGTCCATGCTGAAAAAAAGCACCCCTGCAACATTATGCTGCCACCACCATGTTTCACGTTGGGGATGGTGTGTTCGGGGTGATTTGCAAAAAGTTCAATTTTGGTCTCATATGACCAGAGCACCTTCTTCCACATGTTTGCTGTGTCGCCCACATGGCTTCTCACAAACTGCAAGCAGGATATCTTATGGCTTTCTTTTAAGAATGGCTTTCTTTTTGCCACTCTTTCATAAAGGCCATATTTGTGGAGTGAACGACTAATAGTTGCCTTGTGGACAGATTGTCCCACCTGAGCTGTGGATCTCTGGAGCTCCTCCAGAGTTACCATGGGCCTTTTGGCTGCTTCCCTGATTAATGCTCTCCCTGCCTGGCCTTTCAGTTTAGGTGGATGACCATGTCTTGGTAGGTTTGCAGTTGTGCCATACTCTTTCCATTTTCAGATGATGGATTGACCAGTGCTCCGTGAGATGTTCAAAACTTGGGATATTTTTTTAAAGCCTAACCCTGCTTTATACTTCTCCACAACTTTATCCCTTACCCGTCTAATGCTTTTCTTGGCCTTCATGATGCTGTTTGTTCACTAAGGTTCTCCAACAAACCTCTGAGGGCTTTACAGAACAGCTGTATTCATACTGAGATTAAATTACACACAGGTGGGCTCTATTTACTAATTAGATGACTTCTGAAGGCAATTGGTTCAACTAGGTTTTAGTTAGGGGTTTCAGAGGCAACATTTTTCAGATATTTATTCGTAAACAATTTGGAAAAACATTTATCATTTTCCTTCCACTTTCACAATTATGTGCCACTTTGTGTTTGTCTATCACAAATTCCAAGGGGTGTGAATACTTTTTCAAGGCACTGTACTCTATAAATATATTGTAGCAGGATGACCCGGTGCTACTTGGTAAAATGGTGGTTTATGCCATATTTTGGGAGAAGCAGGCACACTAATGGCTCAGGTGGGTGCTGGCCATAATTAGACCTCAGGGCTCCACCCCCTCGAGGTGGTCAGTGTGTGAAGGGAGCCTTGAGGTGCTGGTGCACCATGATGTCCAGGTTGGGACAGACCAATGCCAAAGCCTGAGATAGAGTGTCCAGGAGGGACAAGCTCAGCTAGGGGGCTGGGAGGAAAGGCGCAGAGCTAAGATACAGCATCTGCGCATAAACACTTTTATGTGTTTGATGGTCAGGAAGACCCTGCAGAGGTACTCGGAGCAGTAAAGCTGCCGCAAGGGAGCCAGGAGACATGGTATGTCTTTGCAGTGACAGTGAGAAGTGTGGAAAAATCTATCTGTATGAACTTAGACTTGCTTATAAATAAAAGTGTGCTGCCATGCCCTAAACTACAGTTTGGGACTGGAGCAACTCATTGTAAACGCACCTACTGCTTGAGTTTAATCACCCCAATCTTACACTATATATATGGTAATATTTCATAGAATAATATAAGAAGTTTGTGTAATGGACAAATGCAGTGTCAGATTTGTATGAGAGTAACAATGTCTGAACAGGCATCTTAGACCTGTACATCTGAGAAATTAACACCCACTGCTAATCTCTGACAAGATTCTGTAGGCTTGCCACTACAAATAAAGGTGAACACCTCGCAAGCTATGAAAAGAATGCTCCGAGACTTTGTGATTGCAAATTAGAAAAGAGGAAAAAAGTCGGTAAACCTTGAGGCACTGAACTGTCTGGGATCATATGTCATTTGACAAAGATCAGAGGAAATATGTTTCATCTCTCATAAAATCTAAAATATTAATCATGTGGAGATGGGAGTTTTTCCCTTATTACTATGGATTCATGAATTATGTGTGGCACATACAAAATGGCCTTATGGAACCTTCTAAGGACTGACTAAAGGGATATAAGGACTGTGACAGAACCCACTGTCTCTGTGTATTTTGGAAGGGACTGTGGGCTGGCCGCTTACCCACAGATTATGGCCCAGAAGAGACAGAGACTTGGGGAAAGCTGGCATTGAGATAATGTAATGTAATGCTACATCCCTTCTCCCCCATCCGGACCCCCTCTTGTTGCTGTGTTTAATTGTGTTGGTTCATGGCACATAGACAATGGTCTGGACTGCAGACATCTCTCCGCAGGGGATGTGTATTGAAGGGCTGCTTGCTTACCATAATCCCTTTATGTTTAACTGTAGTCTCTGTTTCAATGTTCAGTTCCCATTGGTTCTTCCTTGTCCCCTACCCCCCCTCTATGACAAGGCTAAGGGGAGTGTCCCTAACTGTGTGTAAAAGTGTATGTTTTGGATTTAATAAACTGTTGATGCTCTGCATGTTTAACCCTCAACACCTGTGTGGATTGTCTCGTGATTGAGGGGTTAAGGGGCTGGTTATGGCGAATCTGCAGGCTGCGGGTGCGTTTGGAGGACAGGAGACACAGGTCTGGCGGATGTGCCCACCTGGGGTATCTGAAATCCGTTACAGTGGTGGCAGCAGTGGGATGTCTCCTGCAGTCCGGGACATCCAAACCACCACCAGGATTCAAGATCCGGGCAGCCGCCGAGGAGCGATACGGGGACCGGCCAGCATGAGAGCGGAGTTCGGGAGGAGGCTGCAAGGCATGCGGAAGCAACATCGGGGACCAGCGACGGAGCACACCATGCTCGGCTGGGGGGATGTGATCCGCTGGCAACTCTGGCATGAAACGCTAAGCCACGAGCGGCACTATCAGGGGAAGATCCTTCCCTCCTCCACAGAGATGTACTGGATGCAGTACCGTGCGCGAGAGGTGTTCCTGAGGGAACGACCACGAGATGAGTGTAAGATGTAGCTCGGAAGATTGGTCCAGGAGGAGATGAGGCTGGACGCCAGCTACAGAGCCCTCCGGTGGTTTGCTGCTCAACTGTGGCCAGGTACAGCAGATGGCAGCCCGACAGAAGGCGTTGGCTACGGCAGCGTGGGGATGCTCCATCAAAAAATGTACGGAGACCCAGACTTTGGGAGCGACGAGGAGTGGCGGCTGGAAGACATCCTGGACTTCCGAGATGAGGTGCTGGACCTCCCCGAAGAGGCGTGTGACCTGGAGGAATTGGAGTTCCTGGTTGAGCAGGAATGGGAGCTTGAGATTGCCTACAAGTGGCTGTTTGACGGTGATCAGCAGCCTGGCATGGCTCCCGTTGCCTGGGACTGTCCTGGAGAAATAGCAGACCGTCACGAAGATGCGGAGCAAATGGGGCCAGGGGTGCCCCTACATTTTCCCGTCCTAACCGCAGTGGAAGATGCGGGGATGATACAGAGGGCACTGTGAGTGCTAGAATGCCAGAATGCACCAGAGGTTTCCCAGGCAGCGAGACAAGATAATAGCATAAAGGTCTCAGAAGGGGAAGTTGAGACGGGCGCTGGAAGGCTGGTAAATGGTGGTCAGCAGCAAGTCCAGAGTATCGCATCCGGTGCCCCAGCAGAAGCGCTGGCTACAGGGCAGAGTGCTGCTGGCCTCTGCCCAGCATCAGAAAAAGAGTTGGATCCGGAGAGTCTGAGAGATGATCTTCGTGAGCCGTTTCCCCAACAGCAGATATCCCCAACGGGAGTGGAGGAAGCAATTCTCCCTCCCCAGCAATTGGACACTATCCCAATGTTCATCCCCCCAGCAGAAGCGTTGGCTATGGGGCAGAGTGCCGCTGGCCTCTGCCCACCCTCAGAGTTAGATCCAGGGAGTCCGAGGGATGACCTCAGTGAGCTGGTTGCCCAGCACTTGGACACTACCCCAGTGTTTATCCCCCCAGCAGAAGCGCTGGCTGCATGGCAGAGTGCCACTGGCCCCTGCCCAGCCCTCAGTATGTCTTTGGAGGGTTTGGGAGACAGCCCCTGTCAGAAGTCGCCTCAGCAACTGATCACTGAACCAGGAGGGGAGAAAACCCTTCCCCCTCTCCAGCGGCTGAACTCTACCGTTGTAGATGTGCCCCTAGCAGAAGTGCTGGCTACGGGGCAGAGCGCTGTTGGCCTCTGCCCAGCATCAGAAAAAGAGATGGAGAGTCCGGGAGGTAGTCCCTGCAAGATACCTTCTCAGCGGCTGGTAACTACTCCAGGAGAAAAGCAAGTACCTTTTCCTCCACAACTGCATAGCACTACCAGCCTACGTTCCCTACCAGCTGATGTGCTGGCATCGGGGCAAATGATTATTCAGCTCCCCTCAATATCTGCAACCCAGCCCCGGATCACGGGAGTGCGGACAGCTGTTCCCACTCTGCAGCGGCTGTTTTTATTCACGGGAGACCGTATGTGCAATTTTGCTCCCCAGCGCCAGAGACATACTTTTCCTTTTCCTGGTTGCCTGGGGTGGAAGTTTGTGACTAACGCAGGTCCAGACCAGTTGGGGGTCAGGAACCTGGTTAGTCTGTTTTTAAAAGGGGAAAAATGTGACAGAACCCACTGTCACTGTGTGTTTTGGAAGGGACTGTGGGCTGGCCGCTTACCCACAGATTATGGCCCAGAAGAGACAGAGACTTGGGGAAAGCTGGCATTGAGATAATGTAATGTAATGCTACATCCCTTCTCCCCCATCCGCCCCCCCCCTCTTGTTGCTGTGTTTAATTGTGTTGGTTCATGGCACATAGACAATGGTCTGGACTGCAGACATCTCTCCGCAGGGGATGTGTATTGAAGGGCTGCCTGCTTACCATAATCCCTTTATGTTTAACTGTAGTCTCTGTTTCAATGTTCAGTTCCCATTGGTTCTTCCTTGTCCCCTACCCCCCCTCTATGACAAGGCTAAGGGGAGTGTCCCTAACTGTGTGTAAAAGTGTATGTTTTGGATTTAATAAACTGTTGATGCTCTGCATGTTTAACCCTCAACACCTTTGTGGATTGTCTCATGATTGAGGGGTTAAGGGCTGGTTATGGCGAATCTGCAGGCTGCGGGTGCGTTTGGAGGACAGGAGACACAGGTCTGGCGGATGTGCCCACCTGGGGTATCTGAGATCCGTCACAAGGACCCTTGCCCACAGTATGTATTTTGTGTTTGGACTGTGATCAGGATAATGCTTTGGAGTTGTAAATTCTAAACCTGACCCAGCCATCATAATCTGCGACCATTTCAGAATCAAGAACTTTCCTCACACCCAGCAGGGTTTTCTCCCATTTTAATATGATATCAAATAGACAGTATCTCTATTAGACCCCTTTCACACTGAGGCAATTTTGAGGAATTTTAGAGTTAGAAATAGCCTCTAAATAATGCCTGAAAACCGCCTCCCATTTATTTCAGTGTGCCTTTTCACACTGGGGCGGTGCGCTTGTGGGACATTAGGAAAAGTCCTGCAAGCAGTATCTTTGGGGCAGTTTGGGAGTTCTGTATACAGTGCTCCTAAAACACCCTGCCCATTGAAATGAATGGACAGCGCTTCCGATGCGCCTAAAAAGTGCTTCGGAAGCGCCGCAACACGGGCAATTTTAACCCCTTCTTTGGGGTTAAAAACACCCTGCTAGCGGCTAAAAAGCGTCACTTAAACAACACTAAAGTGCCACTAAAAGGAGCAGCGCTTTAGCGGCCACGGCTCAGTGTGAAAGGTCTCTAAGTGTTAAAATTACACTTGCGCCACCTATGTAAATAAATGCAGCTGCTGTCCCGAACCAAATTAGGTTATACAATAATTAAAGTATATAACCCACAAGAGTAAAGTGCTCCGTGTGTAAACAGTGCTTGCCTATGTAAACATTTTATATTGTGACATACATTTTATAATACAATGAAAATTATATATACAAATTAAAGTCCAAATATTGGTAATAAATGTGCTCTATTATGGTAAAGTTTGGATAACATCCGATCTGTAAAGTTCCTTTAGCATGCAGACAGTGCTGTGTTGTGTATGCAGCAAATGGCAATCACTCTATGTGAACCCAAATCATCATGACACTGGCAGGGATGGGGTTAACACTAGGAAGCGATCAAGGGGTTAATTGGTTTCCCTAGGTGTGTTCTAACTGTAGGGGGGATGGGCTGCCTGGGACATGACAGGGATCACTGTTCCTGATGACTAAGAACAGTAGATCTCTGTCATGTCATCTGTCACAATGGGGATCCGCCTTGTTTACAAAGGCAGATCCCCATTCTGCCTTTGTACTAGGTGATCGCTGGTCACCGGCAGACATCTAGTTCCCCAGACCAGCGGGCACACTCTCGCATTGTGCAGCGTGCGCAAGGGCGTGTTAGCGGCGGCACATGCCTACCCACAACTAGCCGACGTACAATGACGGCAATTCACGCAGGAGAGCCAACCTGTCGCAGTACAATTGCAGGGGGCGGTCCTTAAGCGATTAATTCACAGAATGCCTGTGGTGTAGCACTATGATGGTGAGTCAAACAGCAATTTGCACTCGAGAAAGTTCTAACATGTTCTTACTTGCACTCACCTGAATCACAAACCAGCTGACTCAGTTTTTACAAAGTAGAGTAGTAAATACAACATTTGTGTGTTGCACTGTTGGAAGAAAATGTGTGACAGGAATCTGAAGCAGCAGATTAACATCAAATTTTGATTGAAAATTGGCAAAAGGGCGAATGAATCTTTAGTTCTGTTACATTAGGCTTATGCTGGGGAGAGGGGGCTAGCCAAATGTCCCCATGGGACTTGTCACTCCCTACAACCACACAAAGAAATTAAGAGTGCTGTTTCAGGCTCTATTAGGTCCTTATATGCTGACAGCCGTTGGGAGTGCAGCAATGGTGACTGGTGCTCAAATTTCTTGGGGGGAAGGGGCGGCCCGTGGCCCCCAGCCAGCCAGCCATCCCCCAACTAGCCATCCATCTGACCACCACCAAACCCCCCTCCCCCACCATTGGTCAATTGATTGCCGCTACCAACCCCCCTCCTTGTTGATCGACCCGTTTGGCTCCTCTAACCCGTCGCCTGCCAGCCACGCGTTTATCTTTATACCTGCGTCTCTCTCCCCCAGTTCTGGCCCCAAGTCCCGGTGGTCTCCTCCCGGCAAATCAGAAGCTCTGGAATCCGGTCAATGGGGTCTTAGGACTCCCGGCCAATCGGTTCACCACCCTGCACGTAGCTTAGGGGCTGGGCACATGGATTGGGGGGCAATTCCCGTGCACCCTGCATGAGCGGCCACCACTGGAGTGCAGGCAGGGAAAGAGTTTGTCTCAGCTCCATAGACGTCAATGAGGAAGGAAATAAATTCGCAGGACCTGCATATCACACAAAACCCTCATGTAAAGAGTGGAAGCAGCCTCAGTCTATCCAGGCCACACTCCCAACATGTTTTGCACCTCCTACAATCACTCCCTCCTTTCTTTTCTTTGTGGACTTTCATGGTTTCCAATTTAACTGAATTAACACAATAAAAGGTATAGAATTGTCCTCCTATCTTTCTCTGTTTATCTTCTCAGGTCCTGGGATGTATCCCCCTCTCCCCACCTCACATCCTGGTCACTGATAAGAAGGCACAGAAGTCAGTTATTGCCATAAGATCATCAGTGCTTTGATCCTGGGCAGCTTAAAAAAATACTTAGAAGCAAAACTTAAAAGTAAATCAAGCAACCAATGGGAATTATTTTACTTTATAGGTGCCAGCATCTGTGGTCTGGTACAAAAGTCTGAGTCCAAAGCTGTCTTCTCCACAGATGTGAGCAGACACTGTTTATGGTGATACCTGGTGATTGGTACAGATATTTGGTGCCCGTGACCTGAAAGACTGAGCAGATGGCTTGGTTAAAGTTTTAATGGTGGTATTGGTCTGTGTGTTCAGTGTTAAAGGTCTGGTAAATTAAAGGTTCAAGGTTATTCCTTAATCTGTTTTAAAATCCAAATAAAGGGGCAGAGGCCATAATTTTCCATACTTCAGTTTCATTGTTTTCTTTACTATCATGATTGTTTAGATGATTATTGTGGAATCAGGGTGGTTGTTTGTGGGGTGTACAGTCCTATGGTAAACATTTCATGAATGACACAAGGAGGGCTTAAGGGGCGTGGTAAGATGTCCACAATGACGCAAGAAGTGGGCAGTCAAAAACTTCTTATGATGCGTTATGTGTTCGGGAGTGCCTGGCCCAGAAATCCATTCTGAAATCTGACCAACCACCTTATTCCAGTTACTTTGCAAGATATTGTGTAGTATTCCGGGGAAAAAAAATTCCAGGAATATTTCCAGCAGAGGCACAGTCATCTAGAAAAGTGCATCACGTCAAAGGGGGAGTACTTTGAAGAGGTGACAATAGCTGCTAGTGTATAGTTAACCACTTACCGCCCACCCACCGTCAAATGATGGCCGAGCGGTGCGGCTCTCGTTCTGGGATGACGTCTTATGACGGCACCAAGATTATCTGCAATCGCATGCCTGCGGGGGTGCGTGGCGATCATGGGCACTCTGCAAAGACCCAAAACGAAAGCCGCACTGTCCCTCTGTCATTTGACGGTGGGCGGGCGGCAATCGGTTAAAGTTCTTTCCCCTCACTTCTGCTCTTCCATGGCTCTTCCTATCTACCTATCTTCCTATGTACCTGGTACATTATGCTAACATGTACTGTATGTTACATCAAACCTTTTTTCTTCTTTTCATTTTGAATAGAAGGAGGAAGGTTAAAGAAAGTATAGAACCCCTGTCTGGTTTCTACGGTGATCTGCTAGAGAGATTTAACCTCACTTCCTGTCCTCCTGACAACAGGAAGTGAGCAAATCTGGATTGGGGACATTTAAATAAAAATCATCATGTCTGATAAAATGTTGTTAGCAGGACAGGAAGTGGGGGAATATCTCTTAAAAGCAGGTAATGCTCTGCTACTTTATCTAAAACTAAGAAACTAAGACTTAAATCTTAAACTAAAACTAAGAAAAACATTTTAGCAGGACATGCACCTCAAGATCCATTACACTATTCTTCTAATTGACACTGCCAGATCCCTCACAGAGAAGTCACAGGGGGTCCCCCATCAAAATTTAGCTATGAGGCCCCATGAATTGCAGTTGCGCACCTCTTTGGAATAAATGTAAGACATAATGGGATGCCCACTGAGAACATAAAACATGCAGGCATGAGGAAATATTGTGTGGAATAATGACAAAGACTCACAAATTATCGTAAAATTTCAACTTCAGGTAATCAGAACAATCCATTGAAAATGATGATGCCAGAGGATCAATTTGCTTATCACAATTGTTAGATTTTGATGGTACATTGTAGTAGGCTATACTATTATGCACTTTTGGAATACTTGACTTTTCTGTCAGATCCACATTATTCAGAATGTGTAAAGAGGGGAATGATAGGATGTGCTGGACGCTTTTCCTCCTGGCAACTATTTGACTACACCTAAATGATCAAAGGTGAAATGTAACTGTTTTCTATGTGTAGCTGTACATTGTTGTTTGCACATAATAAATATTCTCCAGTATTTCCTCCCTCCAAGGTAGTATTCTTCTCAAGAGACACAAGGCTTTAACACTTGCTACTGCTGGAATGCTTCTGCTGAAGACACATATTAGTCTGTTGTGAGGGGGTTAGCTCGGCAGCGGGTGTGTGTGACCCCCGGGATGGGCTCCCCACACAAAAACAGGCCCAGCAAACGGAGGTTGTGGTTTTCAAAGTCAAAAAAAAGGTGCGGTTTATTTTCTATTTACAGTGACAAAACACAGCAAAGCCAAAAGAAACATAAACAAAATAAATCCTGGTCAACTTGACCTCTGACTAAACATACAGGTTTCCTAACTAACAACTGGGATCAGCCTAGTGCTGTCCTAGTCCCTAAGTCCCTGGTTTTAAATGTCCAAGCAAATAGCCACACAGGCTTTGTCTCACTGCACAAGGGTTCACTCTCTCCAGGAAGTCCACACAGGTCTGCTTCCAGGCATGAGCTAACATCTAATGAAGCTGGGAGTTCTTATAGAGGCCTAAATGAGCTGACAAGCTTCAGCTGGTCTCATCAACTCCCTGTCTACACGACGCCCCACACTCTCCCTAGAGGTATGAGTCATCCATGAGCCCACTATCCTCAGCTGGGCTTATACAACTCTCCACCTAGTTGTATAAGTCGGCGTAAAGCCTGAATCTGGGCGAAATATATCTACCCCCCTGGATGCAACCAGGTGACTTTACCTTCCTGCTGTCACACTGTATAGATTTCTTTAGACAGCATGACACTGTAATAGAGGCAGAATTTTATATTATGAACAAATTACAAATGCAGCTGTAGGAAGTCAAACATCTGAACATATATTCATCAAACAGTGAAATGTCATGTTTGGGTAAATATTCTTGCCTGCAAGTGAAAGAGTGAAGTTGCATTATATCCTGGGCACTGTCAACTTCCACAGCATAGTGACACTGCATTTTGTAAAGGGTATGGTGTCTGACTGTCAGCCTATCATGGTTTTAATGTTAGCTTTTTTCAAATGACCAGAATACATCTTTGATATGTACCCTGCTACCAGTGATAAGCATCATAAACCACAAGCGGTGTATATATCAACTCAATCACAGAAGGATTTAAAATGTCTTTTTTGGATATTCATGATGGAGATGGAATTTGTGCCGAGAGAGGCACATGGGACAGGCTGGCTCCTCTGCAAGCCATTTAATGTTTACACAATTCGCTCTATGTAACTATGTCGCATTTCAAAGATTAAACTTCTCAAACAATTCAGCTGCTGCCGCATGTTAAATTTCCCTGGCGGCACTTTTAGATGAGTTTTACTGGATTGTGAATATATTGCATTAAGAGAACTTGCTTGTGAGTTTTGCTGCAAGCAACCAGCAAGGACACAAATTAATATTTTCTCATGTTTTAAGTGACATAAATGACAATATTTGATTAATACGATGTGAGCAGCTTGAAGGGAGAAAAATGCGAGGAAAATGTATGCTGTGTTTAATTGCGTTTTACAAGAAAGGAAAGAATTCCTTAGCCCATGGCTTGTATTCTGATCCCCACGTTAACCAAAGATTGGGGAACATTAACAAAGAGTTTACGACTTGGCTGTGACCTTGTTCATAATTGACTTGAAAATGTTGTTAAGACTGTTGGCCTGCTGGGAACCATTGGTTTTTGATAAAAGAAAAGTAAATTCTGTCACACCAAGCAAATGGCAAGATAGGAATTTAGTGGAGGATAACACAAATTTGTTTGCCTAGAAAATTAAAAGCAATTTATAACTTCAAACTTTAGAAATTTGTCCGTTAAGCCATCTGCTTGAGTACAGATTTAGAAAATATAGTAAATTACCTTAAAAACAATATATAATAATTATTTGTATACTTACTTATGATAATGAACCCCTTGCCACCCAGGCCAATTCTGACACTTCTCTCCTCCATGTAAAAATCATAATTTTTTTGCTAGAAAATTACTCAGAACCCCCAAACATTTATATATATATATATAAAGGCAGTGCAGCGCAAACATAAAAAACACACATATGATTAAAGACTACAAAGGATAGAGATAGTCCAAGAGTCTTTCTTTGAGGAGCAATAAACTAAAAAA
This sequence comes from Rana muscosa, assembly GCA_029206835.1. Lineage (NCBI taxonomy): Eukaryota > Metazoa > Chordata > Amphibia > Anura > Ranidae > Rana > Rana muscosa. Next base: position 926,781,546 of record CM055116.1, on the reverse strand, counting down.
CACCAATATGTGTTCAGTAGATGACTTCTAGATTCTTTATAGTGACTTGTGTGACGACCTCCACCACTAGTAATGGTTAGCAGCTCACCTCAGCGAGTGGACCCCTGAGCTAGTCAGTCAGGTCACTTAAGCAGTTCCCCCTCCGGGGGAAAAACAGACATCCAGGCTATACTGAATCCACATCAGGTAGACAAGATGTAATTAGAGCGCTGATCAGTCTCACAGCCAGTAATCCAGACAATCAGATCCAGGAGGCCAGATATAGAATGAAAAGCAAAGAAATCTAGTGCTCCCCGTGTAAAAGGATTTAATGATCATAAAAACAAGAAATAAACTTACAAAATTAGCACTGTGCCTCAGTGCGGAGGATGTGCAGCATGTCAAAGTGTATCCAACGGATGTCAGCATGGGACGCGGGTGACGTCACGCAGAATCACGTCGTTCTGCACGCGTTACGTCCAGGGGGCGGGACTTCATCAGCAGTAACGTTACATTCTATATCTGGCCTCCTGGATCTGATTGTCTGGATTACTGGCTGTGAGACTGATCAGCGCTCTAATTACATCTTGTCCAGGGATGAGCCGAACACCCCCCTGTTCGGTTCGCACCAGAACCTGCGAACAGACAAAATGTTCGTGTAAACTTTAGAACCCTATTAAATACAATGGACTCAAGCGTTTGAAATCTAAAGTGTTAATTATAAAGGCTAATATGCAAGTTATTGTCCTAAAAAGTGTTTGGGGACCTGGGTCCTGCCCCAGGGGACATGTATCAATGCAAAAAGAAGTTTTAAAAACTGCCGTTTTTTCGGGAGCAGTGATTTTAATAATGCTTAAAATGAAAAAATAAAAGTGAAATATTCCTTTAAATTTCGTACCTGGGGGGTGTGTATGATATGCATGTGAAGTGGCGCATGTTTCCCGTGCTTAGAACTGTCCCTGCAAAAAATGTCATTTTTGAAAGAAAAAAAATGCATTTAAAATTGACTCGCGGCTATTAATGAATTGTCGGCTCCCGGCAATACATACAAAAGTCATTGAGAAAAAAAAAAAAAAAAAGCGTGGGGGTTCCCCAGAATTCAATTACCAGGCCCTTCAGATCTGGCATGGATTTTAAGGGGAACTCCACCCCAAGTTTAAAAAAAAAATGGCGTGGAGTCCCCCTAAAAATCCATACCAGACCCCTTATCCGAGCACGCAACCTGGCCGGCCGCAGGGGAAAAGGGGGGGACGAGAGAGCGGCCCCCCCTCCCTCCTGAACCGTACCAAGCCACATGCCCTCAACATGGGGAGGATGTCCCCATGTTGATGGGGACAAGGGCCTCATCCCCACAACCCTTGCCCGGTGGTTGTGGGGGTCTGCGGGCGGGGGGCTTATCGGAATCTGGAAGACCCCTTTAACAAAGGGGACCCCCAGATCCCGCCCCCCCCTATGTGAATTGGTAACGGGTACATTGTACCCCTACCATTTCACGAAGAAAGCGTAAAAAAAATGTTTAAAAAAACACACAAACACCTTGAAAAAGTCCTTTATTTAAAAAAATAAATAAATAAACATTCCAGCGGTGAAATCCAGTGTCCCGCGGCGATCCCGATGTCCAGCGCTGTCCTTCATTGGTTGTGCCTGAGCGGACCTGATGGGGAACTCCCTCTCAGTATTTTAAATGTATAGACCCGCCCCTTCTAAAGTTCCCCATCAGGTCCGCTCAGCGGACGAGATGCGGAACATGAGAAGGGGCGGGTCTATACATGTATTACCAAAGTGAGAGCAGTTCCCCATCAGGTCCGCCCCCTCGGTATGTCAGACCCGCCTACGTCATTGGCTTGAGCGGGGAACTTCCTTCACTATGTAAATTTAAATTTCTTTTTTATTTTTAATTTTTTTATTTTAAATAAAGGACTTGTCCCAAGCTGTCTCCTGTGGTTTTTAACATTTACATTTTTTTTTTTGTGAAATGGTACCTTACCAATTCACATAGGGGGGGGCGGGATCTGGCGGTCCCCTTTGCTGAAGGGGGCTTCCAGATTCCGATAAGCCCCCCGCCCGCAGACCCCCACAACCACCGGGCAAGGGTTGTGGGGATGAGGCCCTTGTCCCCATCAACATGGGGACATCCTCCCCATGTTGAGGGCACGTGGCCTGGTATAGTTCAGGAGGGGGGGCGCTCTCTCGTCCCCTCCTCTTTTCTTGCGGCCTGCCAGGTTGCGTGCTCGGATAAGGGTCTGGTATGGATTTTCAGGGGGAACCCCCACGCCATTTTTTTAAGTTTGGCGTGGGGGTTCCCCTTAAAATCCATACCAGACCTGAAGGGTCTGGTATGGATTTTTAGGGGGAACCCCACGCCATTTAAAAAAAAAATGGCGCAGGGCTCCCCTTAATATCCATACCAGACCTGAAGGGCCTGATATGGAATTTGGGGGGGACCCCACGCTTTTTTTTTTGGTTCGGGGTTCCCCTTAATATTCATACCAGACCCAAAGGGCCTGGTAATGGACTGGGGGGGGGAAACCCCTGCCGTTTTTTTCAATGACTTTGATCTGTATTGCCGGGACCAACAATTCATTAATAGCCGCAAATTGTTTTAAATTACTTTTTTTCCTTTAGAAATTACATTTTGTGCAGGGACAGTTCTAAACACGGGAAAAATGCGCTACTTTACAGGCATACTATAGACACCCCCAGGTATGAAATTTAAAGGAATATTTCACTTTTATTGTTTCACTTTAAGCATTATTAAAATCACTGCTCCCGAAAAAACGTCTGTTTTTAAAACTTTTTTTTGCATGGATACATGTCCCCTGGGGCAGGACCCGGGTCCCCAAACACTTTTTATAACAATAACTTGCACATTAACCTTTAAATTTAGCACTTTTGATTTCTCCCATAGACTTTTAAAGGGTATTCTGCGGCCTTTCGAATTTGCCGCGAACACCCCAAATTGTTCGCTGTTCGGCGAACAGACGAACAGCCAAAACTCATGTTCGAGAATAACCTAATTAGCAGAATAACTCTCAATTGGGTAGGTTAACCAAGTCAATAACCCTTTACAGTAAATAAAAAGATGTTTTCGCACTAAAAACCAACACACATCCTCTATCTGGTGTAACAGGGTAAAAATACCACCAGGTGCAAATAAATAAATAAATCAAATACAATAATGAATATATATATAAATCCACTTAAGTGTAAATTGAATGCATACGTGTTCAAGAAAGTGCGAAACAATATACAAAGTGCTTTAGTGCAACATTGCTGAAGTGATACTAGGTAAAATTAATAATAATGTCCCAGAGAAATTGCCATAAAAGTGTAACAAACAGTCTTTCAAAGTGCCTTTGATGGAAGTAAAGTATGTCAATAATAACCAAAGTGGCACGATACGCCGCCTTACTGTTGCTCCGGTACTTCCGGTCTGCGGTGCCTCGCGATTTCCCTACGGCGTTACGTCAGGTACCTCGTGACTTCATCAGCCCCTGATGAAGTCACGAGGTACGTGACGTAATGCTGTAGGGAAATCGCGAGGCACCGCAGACCGGAAGTACCGGAGCAACAGTAAGGCGGCGTATCGTGCCGCTTTGGTTATTATTGACATGCTTTTTAATCTTTATCCTATGTACGAGCATTACCAATATTAATAAACTCTTTTATTTTAAAATACTACACTATTGGAGCTCTTTCTCTCCCTTTATTCCCGATCTGACATCCCCACTGGAGTTGCGCCAACCCCCCTCCCCCCCCCCCCTCTCTAGGATCATTAACCTCAACATAATTCATGGAGACGTGGAGGAGACGATAGAAACACACAGTGGATGGGCTAGTGCAGAGGAGGGAGACAGTATTGATTATGCCTAATTACATGTATATGGAGGTGAGAGTTCTGTGAGACTACTGTTTGGAGTCATTAGTGAGCATCACTATAGCAGGGGATCTGCACCAGCACTAGTTCACTTTACTTCCATCAAGAGAAGCACTAGTTCACTTTACTTTACTTTACTTCCATCAAAGGCACTTTGAAAGACTATTTGTTACACTTTTATGATTGACTTTTTCATTTTAGATTTTTTCATTTTATTGCCATATCAACAGTTTATGGCAATTTCTCTGGGACATTATTATTAATTTTACCTAGTATCACTTCAGCAATGTTGCACTAATGTAAATAATTTCTGCACAAGCACTTTGTATATTGTTTCGCACTTTCTTGAACACGTATGCATTCAATTTACACTTAAGTGGATTTATATATATATTCATTATTGTATTTGATTTCTTTATTTATTTGCACCTGGTGGTATTTTTACCCTGTTACACCAGATAGAGGATGTGTGTTGGTTTTTAGCGCGAAAACATCTTTTTATTTACTTTTTATTATTGTGTAAGGTGAACACATTAAGTTTTTGCAGCCATTTGCACATAAAGCACTTTGATTCACATTTCCCCTACTCATTAGTAGCGCGAAAGATCCACCTTTATTTAATAAGCCTTTACATACCTCCACCACATGTTTTAACAGAAACATGCACAGTTCACAGAATCTCCTGTTGCACTTCTGAACTTTTAAAAGTATCTGTATCACTCGCTGCCACACCCAGACAGGAATATAAAAGCTTTTACACTGCAGTAGCTCCTTACAAGCAAAGCTTTTTAATTTCTGCCTGGAACATTCAGAAATTAATCTTAATGATTTTTATTTGCAAAACTGAGAATATAAAACAGACAAAAGCAAAAGTAAGATAAAGGTGTTCTAAAGCGAACAATAAATAGGTGTAGTCCCACTTGGTCTTTGGTTCGGTGCAGAGTTTGGTTAACTTTTAGAGTGGGGCCAAACTGATCTGCAGTGAATGGTCCTCATAAATGACTCTTGGTATTCTTGCAGACACGGCTGAGGTAGATTGATGATATTTTTGTTGTGTGAAGAGGCAGTGAAGATGAGTTTGAAGATTTCAATTCATTTTTTACACCATCAAATTTAATATAGAAAGGAAAACTCAAAACCAGGAAAATGGAAAACTTACAAATTTATTTTATAAACCCACAGATCGTAACAAGTTACCGTATATACTTGAGTATAAGCCGAGTTTTTCAGCACATTTTTTTGTGCTGAAAATGCCCACCTCGGCTTATACTCAAGTCACCTTTTTGTGCCTGATGTCCCGGACTTTGGGGAAGGGTACCGGCCAAACTTGGCACACATGTAGCCCCACTCTTCCTCTACAGTTGTGAAAAGTTTGTTGTCCGTGGACCTACGACCGGGGAGCACCGATTTTTCAAAGCCGGTCACCCCTTCCATAGACTCCCATGTTAAACTGTAATTTCTTTGGTGATTTGGGGACCCGGTACTGGCCGGTTGTAGGTCCCCTGGACTCGAAACTTGGCACACATATAGCCCCATTTCTCCTCTACAAGTGTGTAAAGTTTGTTGTCTGGGAGACCTACAGCCGGGGAGCACCGATTTTTCAAACCAGGCACCCCTTCCATAGACTCTTATGTTAAATGTCAGTCTAGTCATGGACATAGTGAGACATGGACACAGTGAGGCATGGGCACAGTGAGGCATGCAGATGGACACCCTAGGCTTATACTTGAGTCAATAAGTTTTCCCATTTTTTTGTGGTAAAATTAGGTGCCTCGGCTTATATTCGGGTCGGCTTATACTAGAGTATATATGGTACCTCATTATTCAAGTGCACAAATTAGACATCTTGTGGATAATTTGCCAGTATCCCAGTTCATGTGGATATTCCGCATTGGCTCTAAATAAAAAGACTGTGTAGTACAGAATGCAACACACATTTTTGTAATCTTAGAGGTACTTGATTTAGAGGTGGAGAAGATACAATCTGACAAAACCTGTGCTACAAGTGATAATACATTTTTTGTTCAAAGAATGAACCAAGTTTTTGTTCAAATTCATAGCTTTCAATTCAATTAAAAGGATTGGGAAAAAAACATTGCCAAATCCTTGGATGTAATAGTGATTTTTGCAGGGAGGTTAACCATCGTCCCCTGCATACTTAAAAACACAGTAAAAGGATTTATCGATCAAAGCAGATCCTTAGGATAAGTATACCAAGACACCCTTTTAAATTTCAGAAAAGAAAGGATGTTTTATGTGCCACAAGTGTAATATCTGTAGTACACTCATTTATGGCTCCACCTCCATACATCCTTATTAGGGTTTAAAGAATTGTGATTTGGTTTTCTGCATTTACATATTAAAATGTCTTTGTTCCCTTGGTTATATTAGGAAAATAACAGGTCCTTTGAAATGTTGCTTTTAGAGGCACAGGAGTAACATCAAAGTCATCTTTGAGAACCACCATCAACAGAAGGCTGATAACAGGGATAAAATAGCCACAAATAATTTTGCTGAAAAACAGCACCAAACACATGAATTTAGAGGAATGTTAATAAATTGGATTCCACCCCTTAATCATAGAGGTGATAGGGATCCTTTGTTGCTACTAGGGATGGGCGGAACGACCCCCTGTTGGGTTCGCACCAGAACTTTCGAACATCAGGAAAGTTCGGAACCAAATAACGAACCCCATTGAAGTCTATGGGACCCGAAAGTGAAAAATCCAAGGTGCCCATTTTGAAGGCTTTTATGCAAGTAATTGGGCATACAATGGTTACAGGGGTCCGGATACTGCCCTGGGGGAGATGTATCAATGAAAAATAAGTTTGTAAAACACTTCATTTTTAAATGAGCAGTGATTTATTGATGTTTAAAGAGAAAGTATAAAAATGAAAAAATCCTTTCAATATAGTGCCTGGGGGGTCCCCTTAGTCTATCTGTAAAGTGGCACATCTGTACTGTGTATAGAAGCTGCTGCAGCAATAATTGCATTTATAAAGCCCAACAAATGTCAAGCGTTCTTTATTTTGTAAGCAAGGGCTTGGGGAGCCAATCTGTCTGATGAGGCCACAATGTAGTGCATGGGGAACAAGATTAGAGATTTTTTAGATAACTTCTGGTGTCTCTACCACAGACTTTGGATTTCTACTTTTGTAACGGGTGTTGAAAAATTGTTCTTTGGGTGTCGATGGCGCCTTCACACGATAACCCTATAGAGGTACTCTTGATGAAAGCAAGAATTGGCCTTGTAAGAAAATATTGAAGCAGCGCTAATAATCAAAGTGCAATAAGATGAATGACAAACAAAGTGCAATGTGCTAATATATGGTTCAATAAGACATAAAATATGATATCTAAAAACACTTATACATCCTTAAAGTGTCTGTGAATATTAATAAAGTGTCATCCAATCTAAAGTGCATCAGCAAAAAGAAACAAAAAATATATAAAAAACAAACAAATGCAAAATATACAATAATGAAAGTCCAAACGTGATATTTCCAAAAAAATAAGGTGTATGGTAATATAGTTCATATAAACCATAACAATCTCCCAAGAAAGATTAAATAATCCGGTAGACTAGGAGAGAGGAGGGGGAGAAGAACAGGTGTGGGAGTTCCAGAATTCACATCAAATGGAAAGCCAACAACGCAGGTAAAATTCCACAATCCTCCCCGGTAGTGCCAGCCTCTCACCTTATAGATGGACCCAACAGGGTCAAACACAGCTCTGTTCACTCTCCAGCACACACTCCACAGAGGATCATCGCAACTTTTTCACCACTTCACCATGCCAGTCTTGTGGATGGATCCAGAAGGGTCAAGACAAGGCTCTCACCGATCTCCAGCACAAGCTCCAAAGAGGATATCTACAGGTTCTTTCACCACTACCACCAGTATGTGCCTGGGGTCTAAAGTCCCTTTGACCCACAGATCTGTGGTGTCCCAAGCATTCTCGGTATGCAAGGATATTGCTTCATTCTTTAGATCCTGCTAGTGAAACAATTGACTTTGTTCTCTGCCTCTGGCCTGGTTGCTGTGAGCAGTAGTAGTCCTTCCTTCCTTCACTTTTTATCATGGCTACAAACAAGAAATTTTGTGAGTGTCGGTAAAGATCTTCTGAATTATTGACCATAAGCCCAACATTTGTGTGTACACATTGCAGGTAATTGTAGTTAGAATTGGCCTTGCTGTCAAAAATTGTAATGATATGCACCTGTCAAATGGGTGTGGAATAATTGTTCTTTGGGTGTCGGTGGCGCCTTCACACCATAACCCTATAGAGGTACTCTTGATGAAAGCAAGAATTTGCCTTGCTGTCAAAAAATTTAATGATATGCACCTGTCAAATGGGTGCGGGAAAAATTGTTCTTTGGGTATCGGTGGCGCCTTCACACCATAAACCTATAGAGGTACTCTTGATGAAAGCAAGAATTGGTCTTGTTGTCAAAAATTGGTCTTTGGGTGTTAATTGTGCCCATGAAACCTACACCAAAAACATTCTTCTAGATGAAATCAACACCCACAACACTAGACATCCCAGAAGTCCTGCAGAGATTCCACATCCTGAAAACACTTAATTGGCAATATTGGCATCAGGGGTTCAGCTAATCCAGGACTGATTCATTTTGATAAAAGTCAGACAGTCCACGGAGTCTGTGGACAGACGTGTTCTATGATCAGTAACAAAACCTCCAGCAGCACGGAATGCCCGTTCGGAAAGCACCCTGGATGCAGGGCAGCCCAGCAGCTCAATAGCATAGTGGGCAAGTTCTGGCCAGTGGTCTATTCTCATGACCCAGTAATCCAGTGGATCGTTGACTGGAAAGCTCTCCATCTCTGTTTTCGCCCCTAGATAATCGTCGACCATGTCATGCAGATGCTGCCAATGGGATGTGGAAGTTGACAGCCCTGGAATTCCTGAAGCACTGCATGGCACCTTTTAGCCTGACTCATCGAATAGCTCTTTGAACGCTTAGGGGGTACTTGAGGTTCATGGGACAATTCAGCAGAGAAGGGCATGGAGGAGGAGGAGGGGGTAGAGCTGACGAATCTGGCATCCTCACCATCTGTATGGAGACATGGGGGCACAACAAGCTGCAGCACTGAGCCCTGTCCTGCATCCTTCTGAGTTGCAAGCAGAGTTACCCAGTGTGCTGTGAACTAAATATATTGTCCCTGCCTATGCTTGCTGGACCACGTGTCAGTAATGTGGACTTTGCGGCTGACTGCCTTGCCCAACGATACCACAGCATTGCCTTTAATGTGATGGTAGAGAGATGGAATGGCCTTACGTGAAAAGAAATAGCGACTGTGAACCTGCCATTGTGGTACAGCACATTCTGCAAATTCACGGAAGGGGACAGAATCTTTTAGGTGGAAAGGCAGAAGTTGTATATCCAGCAGCTTTGACAAGCTTGCGTTTAGATGCTGTGGATAGCAGGAACTGTATTTTTTTCCGCTGAAGCAGATGGGACAGAGAAATTTGCTGGCTATAGTCTACAGCTTGTGGTGTGCTGCAAGGACCTGGGACACCCTGCGCTTTACCATCATCCCTGTCATTGGAGGCTTATGAGCGGTCATGAGGTATAGCACGGACAGACTGAGGTGAGTAAGGAGGAGCTTTTGTGTGGCTTTTAGGTGCTCTTGCCAATGGGCTGAGTGGTGGGAGGTTAAATGCCTTGTCAAGCATGTGGTACCCAAATTGTTGGTATTTTTGCCACGCTTGATGCTCTTGAGACAAAGTTTGCAAATAGCAACTGTGCGATCGGCTGCACATGTACTAAAAAAGGCCCAGACAGCTGAGCTGTGGGAAGTGGGCCAAGAGATAACAGCTTCACAATGTGATGGAATAGGGTGGCTGCTTTAGCTTGCTACATTTGCAATAATCTGCGTCACATATTTATGTTGGATATTATTATTGTATACTAGGGTTGTCCCAATACCACTTTTTTAAGACCGAGTACAAGTACCGATACTTTTTTTCAAGTACTCGCCGATACCGAATACCGATACATTTTTTTTAAATCTCATGTGACAGTGGCACATGTGTTAGTAGTTTTATTTTTTACAATTTATTTTTTTATTTATTTTTTTAGAATGCTTTATTTTTTTAAGGGGGGGGTGGGGGTGGACAGTGTCAGTGTGCAGTGTGTTTGTTTTTCTTTTATTTTTTATTATTTTTTACAATTTTTTTTTTTTTTTATTATTATTTTTTTTTTTCTATCAGCCCTGTTGGGGGGCTTTGGTGAGATATCAGGGGTCTTAACAGACCTCTGACATCTCCCCTTTGAGGCAGAGAAAGGGACTAAGGACACAGATTCCCCAGTCCCTTTCTCAGCTGCGCTGCGCTGAAAATGAATGGAGAGAAGACAGCGGCTTCTCTCTCCATTCATAAACTGAAACATTGTAAACAAAGTTTACGATGTTTCAGTTATGTGAATGTACAGAGTCAGTCACTGACTCTGTACATTCCGAACAGTAAGGAGCTGGATTTACCGGCTCCTACCTCCGCTCTCCATCCTGCCAGATCGAGGGGGTGGAGGAGGAGAATGGAGGGGGGCAGCAGCACGGAGGGGAACACAGAGGGGGGCGGCAGCATGGAGGGGGACACATTCTTGCAGATTGCATTTTGTTTTGTATATCATTTTCTGTTTATTCTGGCTATTAATCACACATTCTGTAACATCCTCTGACCCCTTTAACAACAGGGGCCATGCTGAGGGATGCATTTCTCTTTCACTTTAACACTCATTGAGGTAATAAGAAGAGCATGATGACAACTTCCTGTCTGTGGAGTGCACGACACACCAACTTCTGGTCTTTAGAACACATGAAGCACCCACTTCTTGTTTGTGAAGACACATCAAGATGCCCATGCATCCAGCAGCAGGGGTGTTTAATATTATGGAGATATCACGGCCAGAACTACAGGTATTTATATCATATTGATATATTTTTTTACTGTGGCTGAGATAAAATTTGTATGCTAGCAACTTTCAAAATATAGGGCATCCAGGTATAGCAAGCTTGTCCAATATTTGTAGGATACTATACAGGCATACCCCACTTTTAAGTACACAATGGGTCCAGAGCATGTATGTAAAACGAAAATGTACTTAAAGTGAAGCAATACCTTTTTTCACTTCTGGGGTGTCAGGGGCTGTAGTGGGGGTGTCAGGGACTGTAGTGGGGGTGGGGGGTCAGGGACTGTAGTGGGGGGGAGGGTCACGGACTGTAGTGGGGGGGTCAGGGAGTGTGTTTCCAAGTAGCCTGGAATCTGAACTATCCGTGCACGGATTACTCAGCTGCAGCTTTAGCTTGAGAGCCACTTTACATACACTCACAGGTATGTCCTTACTCGCGAGTGTATGTAAAGTGAGTGTACTTAAAGCGGGGTATGCCTGTATATAACAGCTATTTCACCAACTCAAACATGTCTGTAACCTTGAGAAAGAGGTCCACTGAAGCCCCCGAAATGTCAGTAGATATGTCTTCTTTTCGTACTTCTTCTTTTCAATTGTGCACTTTATAATGGAACCCCACTAAATTGCGCTTTTGAGGTTCAGCTGTGCTGTATGCTGGCTTTCCTTGTAATTGAGTAATAAAAACCTGACATTGGTTTTAATCCCTCACCACTCTATCCAAAATTTAAAAAAAATGTTTTGAGTTAAGATAAACACCTTGTATGTGGTATTGTCATTTTGATTTGCCTAAATACAATGTATTCTTTGCAATGATTATCATTCAAAGGCCAACAAGCCTTGTTGAATAACAAAATTACCAAATTGTGGAACTGTCTGGCTGCTTTGTGTTCTAAAGTGTTAACATAGATGAAAGTGAAAAGAGTGTGGTCAAGCCATTTTAACAGCTTTATGTCATAGTATATAGGTTTAGTACAAGACAGAACCTTTTGCCCCTGAACCTAACATGTCTTAAATTAAGTGTTTGATGTTGTTAGAAATCTACAGCCAGTGTTATGCGTAAGAAAGGAGACTTGCCTAGGTATTTGAGTTTTTAATGATGATATTGATCACGTTGATTACTTATGCTAGAAAGAAACCTCTACTGTCAAGGGAATGTAGAGTGAAGCTATAGTTTTGTTTGATTTTCATCTTCTAATGCCCTGTACACACGATCGGAATTCCGATGGGCTAAAATCCAATGGAATTTTTTGTCGGAATTCCGTTCAAAGCTGTCTTGCATACACACCATCAGACCAAATTCGGACTGTCCAAAACGCGGTGACGTACAACACGTACGACGTCACTATAAAGGGGAAGTTCATATCCAACGGCGCCACCCTTTGGGCTGCTTTTGCTGATTTCGTGTTACAGCGTGTTAGTAAAAGTTTGTTGATTGGCCGATTCACGCTTAAAATAAATATTAAGATATTTTGGAGACCTGGCTTTAAAATAAAATACGAAGATTCATGAGCTAACAAGAAACAAAGAAATAAGTTTGTCAGAACTCGGTGTGAATATCCGCAGCGAAAAATAAAATTTGTTCTAGCATTAGAAAGAAGAAAAGAATGTGCTACATTTAATGATGCATTAATTTGCAGCATGACGAATGTGCTATCTCCATTACAAACGCTAGATTTACCAGAACAAGGGCTCCCGTCTCCTAATTTAGTCTGAGCATGCGTGGATTTTTCTCCGATAGAGTTCCACACAGACGATCGGAATTTCCTATCGTTTTTTTTCCATCGGAAACATTTAAAACATGTTCTATTGTTTTACACTGATGGAAAAAAGTCCGATGGGGCCCACACACGATCGGAATTTCCGATGAAAGAAGTCCATCTGACTTTTTTCATCGGAAATTCCGATCGTGTGTACAAGGCATAAGAGGGCTTAATGACCAGTAAGTTATTACTGAGCCAGAGACTGCTTATGTCAGAAAAGAAGACAGATGAAGACAAACTGGTTCACTTAGACTGGATCTATACTACCAAATCTTATACAGCAATGGAAAATAATTGCATTTTTGAAACAGATATTTTGATCTTCTGTTTATGAACCTATCATGCACATGTACCTAAAAAAATCTGCCACTGCCAATATTGGCCCCCTGGAAATATAAGATAAGGAAAAAAGCAGAACCCATTATACAATTTAAAATCGTTCTAAAGTCTATCTTTTTTTTTTTTTTTTACCTTAAAGTGGTAGTAAACCATATTAAATCATGTTAAAAAAAAAAAGAAGCTCACTATGGTGTCCGTTTAATAAACTGAGAAGTTTTTTCTCAGTTCAGTTCTCGACAGTTCTCAGAGGAAAATTATCTCCTCTGCAGCCGGTTTAATAAACTGAGAACTTCAGTTCTCAGAGGGAGAACACAGGAGAAAACGGCCGAGATCTGTGTAAAAGTGGGTGGGCTGCCTGTAATCTCGTGAGATATTGTGAGATTACGGTGCAGCCGAGTTCAAAAAGTGAAACTAAAGTTTAAAAGAACATGTAATTACATGTTTTCAGACATGTGATAACTATATATATATATCCTGTATATATACACATGTGTGTGTGTGTGTATATATATATATATACATATATAAACACACACACACACATACAGTATTTATATATATGTATACACACATATATATAGTATTTATATATCTATATATACACACACACGTGTGTGTGTGTGTGTGTATATATATATATATATATATATATATATATATATATATATATATTGTGACAGATTACCAGCAGGGTGTGTGCCCAGGTGAGCACAGCCCTTATAATGAATGTATGGGAAGACCTCATGGCTCCCAGTTGGAGACGGCTCCACACCAAGAAACAGGAGGTCTCCAGGAGTCAGAGAGGCTGTAGGAGACAGCCAGAACGTTTGTGACTGCAAGAGGCAGAGCTGTAGATGCTAAAGGGAAGCTGTCTACTTTGAGGAGTCCAGTGGTCTGGGTGACTAGGATAAAGTGCAGAAGTACTGCTACAGATATTGCTACAGAGAGCCAAGTGGGCTATAATTTTCTGTCCTGTGTGTTTGATGGAGAAGAAACCCTGCATGGGAAACCTTTGTTTGGACTTTTATTTTGCCTTTTTAATAAAAATGGGCTACCATGTCCTTAAATATAGTTCCTGACTGGCTTGAATCACTGGAAAAACGCATCTACCACGAGAGCTAACAACCCCTATCCCACAATATATATATATATATATATATATATATATATATATATAGTTAATATTCATTTTTAACCCATTGGTGCTGATATTAATTACACCAGCTTCTCTCCCAGATTCTCCACCTCTGAGCTGGTGAATGTGGAAGGGAGATATTTCAGTGGAAAGCCTGTGAGATCTTCAGATCACACTTTATTAAACTGGCCGTTTGTGACAAAACGGTCATGTGCTGTGATGAGAAGCGGAGAACATGCTCTGAGATAAGCGGTGATCATCATGATCTCGGCTTATCACGGTTTATTAAACGTACACCTATGACAGACTTACCTAAAAAACAGATCCATCCAGCAGTATGCCATCACCTCTGATGGTAATTCCATCTTTACCCAGTCTTCCCTCTGTTTGAATGGCCAAGCTCTGATATCGTCACTCCCACACATGCGCTCAGGAGTCACGGCCGTGGCACAGGTCTCTCGATAAACGGCATTCGCTGGTGCCAGTACACATGTAAATATGCCCCAAAGGGTGCTTATCTGTAGGTACGAGACAACAAAAGGAGTTTACTGCCACTTTAATGTATTCTCTGCATAAAGGTAAAAAACTCCCCACTACTTGTCCTATCCACTTCATCTCATCTGACACTTTTCTGACTTCTGTCACTGCTCCAGCCTTCCCCCGCTGCAGCAATGCTGCTTACGCTTCCTGATCTCGCCGTTAATAAAAATTGTATATGAAGTCCTGGCTTTCTCTTTATCTGATATGTTGATCTTTCCACATTCACAAGAATGGGGAATTTTCATTTTCCAAACGTGGGTTATATAATTAATGCTTGCTTTAAACAGGCATATTCTTCTCTGGCCATAATAGAAGAATTTGGGATGTATATACATACATGTAAAGGCTCCATAGCAAAAATTATTACCGTATATGGCTTATACATGTACAATCTTTAATCCGTGAGTGCACTTAAGTTGTAGTTACCCTAAGTTTTTTCCAAGTGAACTGCCATTTCACGTTATATGGTTTAGGAGGGCAGGCACAGACAACATTGGATAATACAGTGCCTTGAAAAAATATTCATACCCCTTGAAATTTTCCACATTTTTGTCATGTTACAACCAAAAATGTGTATTTTGTTGGAATTTTCTATGATAGACCAACACAAAGTGGCACATAATTGTGAAGTGGAAGGAAAATGATAAATGGTTTTCAATTTGTTTTACAAATAAATATCTGAAAAGTGTGGCATGCATTTGTATTCAGCCCCCTTTACTCTGATACCCCTAACTAAAATCTAGTGGAACCACTTGCATTCAGACTTCACCTAATTAGTAAATAGAGTCCACCTGTGTGTAATTTAATCTCAGTATAAATACAGCTGTTCTGTGAAGCTCTCAGAGGTTTGTTAGAGAACCTTAGTGAACAAACAGCATAATTAGGGCCAAGGAACACACCCGACAGGTCAGGGATAAAGTTGTGAAGACGTTTAATGCAGGTTTAGGTTATAAAAAAATATCCCAAGCTTTGAACATCTCACAGAGCACTGTTCAATCCATCATCTGAAAATGGAAAGAGTATGGCACAACTGGAAACCTACCAAGACATGGCCATTCACCTAAACTGACAGGCTGGGCAAGGAGAGCATTAATCAGAGAAGTAGCCAAGAGGCCCATGGCAACTCTGGAAGAGCTGCAGAGATCCACAGCTCAGGTGGGAGAATCTGTCCACAGGACAACTATTAGTCATGCACTCCACAAATCTGGCCTTTATGGAAGAGTGGCAAGAAGAAAGCCATTGCTGAAAGAAAGCCATAAGAAGTCCTGTTTGCAGTTATGTGGGGGGCACAGCAAACATGTGGAAGAAGGTGCTCTGGTCAGATGAGACCAAACTTGTAATTTTTGGCGTAAAAGCAAAACGCTATGTGTGGGGGAAATCTAACACTGCACATCACCCTGAACACACCATTACCACTGTGAAACATGGTGGTGGCAGCATCATGCTGTGGGGATGCTTTTCTTCAGCAGGGACAGGAAAGCTGATCAGAGTTGATGGGAAGATGGATGGAGCGAAATACAGGGCAATCTTAGAAGAAAACCTGTTATGCCTTGTACACACGATCTGAATTTCCGATGAAAAAAGTCTGATGGACTTGTTTCATTGGAAATTCCGAACATGTGTGGGCCCCATCGGACTTTTTTCCATCGGTGTTTAGAAATAGAACATGTTTTAAATTTTTCCAATGGGAAAAAAAAACAATAGGGAATCCCTATTGTATGTGTGGAACTCCGACGGAGAAAAACCCATGCATGCTCAGAATCAAGTCGACGCATGCTCGGAAGCATTGAACTTCATTTTTCTCGGCTCGTCTGAGTGTTTTATGTCACCACGTTTTGGACGGTCGGAATTTATTCTGACAGTGTGTATGCAAGACAGCTTGAACGGATTTCCGATGAAAAATTCCATTGGATTTTAGACCATCGGATACTCTGATCGTGTGTACAGGGCATAATGCCACGTACACACGATCGTTTTTAATGTCATTGAAAAAAACTGAATTTTTCTCGACGTGATTTTTCGTGTTTCCTCTCAAGCCTGCCTTGCCTACACACTATCGTGGAAAAAAATGTTCGAGTAAAGTGCGGTGACGTACAACACGTACAACGGCACTATAAAGGGGAAGTTTCATTCGGATGGCGCCACCCTTCATGTTAGTAAAGTTTGTTGAGAGACGATTCGCGCTTTTCAGCCTCGTGCTTTTCAGTCCGTTACATCGTGACGAATGTGCTATCTCCATTACGAACGCTAGTTTTACCAGAACGAGCGCTCCCGTCTCATACTTGATTCTGAGCATGCACATTTTTTTTTCAGGTCGTTAAAGCCCACACATGGCCGTTTTTCATAACGAGAAAAACGACGATGTAAAAAACGACGTGAAAAATTAGAGCATGTTCCAATTTTTCTCGTTGTGATTCTCAGCGTTTTTCTCGTCGGGAAAAATGCTGGAAAGCCCACACACGATCATTTTTAATGACCATTTAAAAAAATGAAAATTTTCTTGTCAAAAATGATCGTGTGTACGCGGCATTAGAGTCTAAAAAAGACTTGAGACTGGGGCGGAGGTTCACCTTCCAGCAGGACAACGACCCTAAACATACAGCTGGAGCTACAATGGAATGGTTGAAATCAAAGCATATTCATGTGTTAGAATGGCTCAGTCAAAGTCCAGACCTAAATCTAATTGAAAATCTGTGGCAAGACTTGAAAACTGCTGTTCACAGATGCTCTCCATCCAATCTGACAGAGCTTGAGTTTTTTTGAAAAGAGGAATGGACAAAAATGTCACTCTCTAGATGTGCAAAGCAAGTAGAGACATACCCAAAAAGACTTGCAGCTGTAATTACAGCGAAAGGTGGTTCTACAAAGTATTGACTCAGGGGGGCTGAATACAAATACACGCCACACTTTTCACATATTTATTTGTAAAAAAAAAAAAGGAAAACCATTTATCATTTTCCTTCCACTTCACAATTATGTGCCACTTTGTGTTGGTCTATCACATAAATCTCAATAAAATACATTAGGGCCAGTTCACACCAGATGCAGTTCCGTGCAGTTCTGTTTTTTCTGCACCAATACAGTCAGTTCCAGTCAGTTTCTGCACTGGAAACTGACCAGAAACTGACTGGAGCTGACTGCACTGGTGTGAACTAGAGCCATTTGAATACATGGAAAACACTGTGCATGCATTTTTAGTGCAGAAAAAAAGCACACGGAACTGAACGGAATTGCATCTAGTGTGAACTGGCTCTTACGCTTTTGGTTGTAACATGACAAAATGTGGAACATTTCAAGGGGTATGAATACTTTTTCAAGGCACTGTATAAATTATAGAAGTCCAAAAGTATACTTTGAGATTTAAGCAGCTGAATGTTACATATAATCAAATGTGGGGCTGTCTACATTCCCTCCCATACATTTATGAAAGCTCTTCAATTGTATACTGTGTTGATAAAACTGGATTATACAATTTGTATTTTCTTAACTTTTTTCGAAGTCAGAAAGAAAAATTTGACTAGTTGCACGCTGGGTGTTCCCCCTTTTTCAAGACTGAAGTTTTGCAAAGTATAGTGGCTCATGTTATGTTTTATAGTAATTTAGGAAGGCAGCAATCACATCACCAGTGCTATTTGTAGTATGTATTTTCTCTATGGTTTTATAATATATAACATTTGTTAGTAGCAACAGAGCAATGCTAATATATACTTTTGTGAGTTATATATGGATTTTCTATTTACAAATATTGTTTAACCTAAATTATGTTAACATTACATGCTGTTATCTTTTTATTGTAATCTATTCATTTTTTTTTTAAGTTAATAGGTATAACATTTCCCCTTTTGAAGATTTTACTGCTTTTAAATGTTCCATACAATTTTGGTTCACAGCAGGCCACTAACCTTTCATTTCATTTGGCTTGTAACAACCGGCCTGCCCTATGTTTCAAAAAAGGTTAAAATATAAACTCATAGAGCATCGTGCTGGCACATAAAAGCATCCATCTCTCTATTACACTGTGAGAAGAACAGTAACGTTTTATGGGTGCCAGGATCTAAAACTTTAAAACCTGAAGTACATTCCATCTGTCACCTTTTGTCATTCATTTTAGGTATGATATCAGTCACAGAGATGGCACACTAGAGAACACTAGAGTCATCAGGTAGAGACAGGAAGATCTGGTTTAAAGGAACTAACAAAAATAATTTCAACATAAACATTAAAGCATTAAAAAGTCTAATAATGGGTATAATGTACATACTAAACAATATTTCAAATATTTGTTTTTACATCTTATTAGATTAAACCTTAACTCGGACACAAGAACTTTTTGTTTAAATATATTCATCAATAGTCACAAAGAATATAAGTCCACTTTACAGTATGTGCCCCAAATACCTCTGCAAATACAGATACAGATATTACCTTGTAAAGGTAGTGTGGACATCAACACTGTGATATGCATAGTTTGTACAGAGCTCTGGATGGGAGACCCTCCCACTACTATCACAAGACCAGTTTCCCTGTCAAATAAGAGACAGCTGCAGTGACTGCTCTTTATGACAGGAAACAGCTGCACAGAGGTGATGTAAAGTGCAGCAGTTGTTTGATGCTTGATTACTACACAGATCTGGCAGAAATATACAAAGGATACCAAAATTTATAAGAGAAGTATAGCCAAAACAGTTTTGGCCATACTTATCTTGTGGGTCACAGGGGTGCACTTACCTTTGCTTTCCAGAGACCAAGAATCAGCTGATAGCAGGCTAAAGCTCGCTGTCTGCTGATATCACAGACAGTGTTGGTCCCCTTACTTTAAAAAAGTAATTAGTTACAGTTACAAATTACTTCTCCCAAAAAGTAATTGTGTTAGTAACTCAGTTACTACATTGAAAAAGTAATTAGTTACTCAGCAAAGTAACTGACTTTTTTTTTGAGGGCACATAGCACATCAGGGCATGGGGCACATAGCACATCAGGGCATGGGGCACATAGCACATCAGGGCATGGGGCATATAGCACATCAGGGCACATAGCACATCAGGGCATCGGGCACATAGCACATCGGGGCACATTAGGGCATGGGGCACAGGGCACATCGCACATGAGGGCACATCAGGACATGAGGCACATAGCACATCAGGGCACACAGCACATCAGGGCACATAGCACATCAGGGCATGGGGCACATAGCACATCAGGGCATGGGGCACAGGGCACATAGCACATGAGGGCACATCAGGACATGGGGCACATAGCACATCAGGGCACATAGCACATCAGGGCACATAGCACATCGGGGCACATAGCACATCGGGGCACATAGCACATCAGGGCACACAGCACATCAGGGCACATAGCACATCAGGGCACATGATAGCACATCAGGGCATGGGGCACATAGCACATCAAGGCATGGGGCACATGGCACATAGCACATGAGGGCACATCAGGACATGTGGCACATAGCACATCAGGGCGGGGCACATAGCACATCAGGGCAGGGCACATAGCACATCAGGGCAGGGCACATAGCACATTGTTTATCAGCCATGCAGAGTAGCGCAGGAAGCGTGTGTAATAAGTTCTCTCTCATGTCACGGCACTGACGACAGTCACGCTACTCCCCGGCGGCCCCTCCTCTCTTCTCGTCCAGATGATGTCACAAGCAAATGGGGATGGACGAGAAGAGAGGAGGGGCCGCGGGGAGCAGCGTGACTGCCGTCAGTGCCGCGACATGAGAGAGACCCGGTCATAGAGAAGAGGAGGAATTACACTACTGCCATCTAGTGGCGGTAGATGTAATTGGGGTAACACCGCTCAAGTAATGGTAACTGCGTTACCATGAGGGGAAGAGTAATCAGTTAGATTACTCGTTACCCTCTAAAGTAACTGCGTTACGTAACTCCGTTTATTCTAA
The DNA here is from genome assembly GCA_029206835.1 of Rana muscosa. NCBI lineage: Eukaryota > Metazoa > Chordata > Amphibia > Anura > Ranidae > Rana > Rana muscosa. The sequence goes on along the minus strand of CM055116.1, from coordinate 926,761,068 downwards.
CTCAGTTACTTACATCACTGATCACAGAGCCACTCCATGGTCTGGAAGGATTCCAACCAAATTTTTGGGCTCCATTCATCTGGCTGATTGACAGCTGGCTCTGACTCTGCTCTTGGATGAGAGCTGAAGCCAGCTGCTTCCTCCCCCTCCAGACCAGTGAGCACTGGATGGGCAGAGTGGAGAGTGGTGACTAACAGTCACTGCTCTCTGCTCTGAAAAGACTGAAAACTGAGCAATCAGAGGTCATGTGATCGGTCCTAGCGCTGACGTGGGACAGCTGCAGCATCACACTGATGCTGCAGCATTGAGGTGAGTATGTATGTTAGCTTTCTTTTTTTTTATTAACCCCATACATTTTCTTTACATACGAATACACTAGGCTTTGAAGATATACTTAAAATTAACATTTTACAACATAACTAACTCAGGGGATACATTAGGCTTGCAAAATTACTCTACTTTGTATCCTGCATTACATTTTTCTTTGATCTTGACTGCCTTTCATTAGATACCTCTAGTTGCTGGTATCCTAATTTTCTAAATGTATGCCTACTGTAATAAAGGTTAGTGTGTTCACAGGTTCAAGCACTACTGTGTGTCCTTGGCAGCCATGCCAATTCTTATAGTCCTGATTTAAATATGCTTGTTGTATTTTATGAAACTCAAATTCAAGTAGAACCCCAGTTGAAACTCGAATAAAAATAAGTTCTTTGTAGAGGTTTTAAAATATTTTCTCTGAAACGTTGCAATCTGCTGTAACAATGTGAACACTGAATAAAGCTTTGGACTTGCTCTGGAGATCCTTGGTGTGCTGGTGACATGCTCTGAAACTTGTAGCATAGTTGCCTTCTCACCACCACTTCCACATCTCATCATGTAGCACTTGATAGGCATTAGGTCTCAGCACTGAATATTGTAATGTAGTTTAAGATGTGACCAGGCTTTATATTCAGGAAGTTAGTATTTTGTATTAGTGGTTAAGGGAGCTCCTTGGGGGAGCTGATAGGTTAGCCAGTAAAAATAGGATTTTTATAACAGCTTACCTGTAAAATCCTTTTCTTGGAGTACATCACGGGACACAGAGTGACATAGTCATTACTAATGGGTTATATAGATACCGTCAGGTGCTGGCACTGGCAACTTCCAAAACCGGAAGTACCCTCCCCTATATAAGCCCCTCCCATCCGGGAGCACCTCAGTTTTGTAGCAAAGCAATAAGTGTCCCCAAAGAGGGGCGGGAGCTCTGTGTCCCGTGATGTACTCCAAGAAAAGGATTTTACAGGTAAGCTGTTATAAAAATCCTATTTTCTTTCTCGTACATCACGGGACACAGAGCGACATAGTCATTACTAATGGGATGTCCTAAAGCAATGCCAAATGAGGGGGGGGATACACCATATATAAGCTGAGCGCTATCAGACATGAGGATCTTTTGCGGCCTGCAACACACTGCGCCCAAAGGCGACATCCTCCTGACTTCTAACGTCCACCTGGTAGAACCTAGTAAACGTGTGTACTGAAGACCATGTTGCGGCCTTACAGATTTGAGCCAGGGAGGCCTGGTGATGCACTGCCCATGAAGTTCCAACTGCTCTCGTGGAGTGCGCTCTAACTTTGAACGGAGGCGGTCTCCTTCTCAAGCCATAGGCTTGTATTATGACCTGTCGAATCCACTTGGCTAAAGTAGATTTTGACGCTGCCTGACCCTTTCTGGGGCCTTCCGGCAGAATAAACAAAGTATCCGTTCTGCGAATCTGAGCAGTGGCTTTTAGATAAGCTTTAACTGCTCTTACTACATCCAAAGAATGCAATAACTTTTCCTCTACCGAAGTAGGTTTGGGGAAAAAAGAAGGAAGAACCACATCTTGGTTCAAGTGAAACCTCGATACCACCTTAGGAAGAAAGGCTGGATGAGGACGTAACACTACTCTGTCCTTATGGATAACCAGATATGGCTCCTTACAGGACATAGCTGCTAATTCCGATACTCTTTTAGCCGAACAAATGGCTACTAGAAAAATCAATTTCCTGGTGAGAAGCACCAAGGAAATATGCTGCAATGGTTCAAATGGTTGTTTTTGTAGAACCGACAGAACCAAGTTTAGATCCCATGGACATATGGGAATATTAACCGGAGGACTAATACGCATCACTCCTTGTATAAAGGCTTTGACTAGTGAATGCGAAGCCAAGGGCCTTTGAAAAAATATTGACAAGGCCGAAATCTGACCCTTGATAGTACTCAAGGCAAGCTTCCTATCTACAGCCCATTGTAGGAAGTCCAGAATCCTACCTATTACGTATTTACGTGGATGCCATTTCTTGGCCTCACACCAGGCGATGTACGCCTTCCAGATTCTATAGTAGATCTGCCTGGATACCGGCTTCCTGGCATTGATCATGGTAGATACCACAGCATTAGAGAGCCCTCTCTTTTTTAGAATGTGGGCTTCAATAGCCAGGCCGTCAAACCTAGGGCTGGTAAGGAAGGGTGGTATATCAGTCCTTGCGAAAGCAGGTCCGGACGATGTGGGAGGGTCCAAGGACTCCCCACAGACATTTTTACAATCTCCGCGTACCATGCTCTTCGGGGCCACGCTGGAGCCACCAGAATCACTGGTTTCTTTTCTACCCTGATTCTGCGGAGTAATCGAGGTAACAATTGTGGCGGTGGGAATGCATATATCAGCTTGAACTGATCCCAAGGGAACACTAGGGCATCCGAGCCGCACGCTAGGGGATCCCTTGTCCAAGAGACAAACCTGTCCACTTTTGTGTTGAATCTGGATGCTAGCAGATCTACATCCGGTGTTCCCCACCGCTGACATATTGTCCGGAAAACCTCGGGATGAAGGGACCATTCCCCTGGGCATAATTGTTGGCGACTTAGAAAGTCCGCCTTCCAATTCTCCACTCCTGGAATGAATACCGCAGATATGGCTGGGACATATCTTTCTGCCCATCTCAGGATGTAATTTACTTCCCTTTGGGCTGCACGACTCCTGGTACCCCCCTGACGATTGATATATGCCACTGCTGTGGCATTGTCTGATTGAACTCTGACAGGGGACCCTTGGAGTTTGGATGTCCATGCTACTAGGGCATACCGGGCTGCTCGTATCTCTAAGAGATTGATGGGCAGGGCCTTTTCTGCTTCTGACCACTTGCCCTGGAGAGACCATTGCTCCAGTACTGCTCCCCAGCCTATAAGGCTGGCATCTGTAGTGACCACCTTCCAGGAAATCGGACTGAAGGATTTCCCTCTTTCCAGATTCTGGGGAACCAACCACCAGCGGAGGCTCTTGCGAACGGAAGGGGACAAGGACATTGGTAAGTCCAGAGCCTGAACTTTTTTGTTCCAGGCTGACAGTATGGCCCTTTGCAATTTCCTTGAATGGAATTGACCGTAGGGTACTGCTTCGAATGATGCCACCATTTTTCCCAGCAGCCTCATGCACAGGCGTATGGATGGCTGTCTTTTTGAACCCACTAAGTGGATCAAATCTCTCAAAGACGACCCCTTTTCTTGAGGCAAGAAAATTTTTCTCTGGTCTGAATCCAGCCTTAGCCCCAAGTATTCCAGACTTTTGACTGGTTTTAGGGCTGACTTGTCTCGGTTGATAATCCAACCGTGATATTCCAGAAACTTGATTGTCTCGTGAACAACCACTTCTAGTTTTTCCACTGAGTGGTCTATCAGCAACAAGTCGTCTAGATATGCCATTATCGTTACACCTCGTGTCCTTAGATTGGCCAATAATGGGGCCAGAATTTTTGTGAACACTCTTGGTGCTGTGGCCAGACCGAAGGGTAAGGCTCTGAACTGAAAATGGCGCCCTTCTACCGCAAAGCGTAGAAATTTTTGGTGGGCTGGAAAGATGGGAATGTGCAAATAAGCATCTTTGATGTCGATCGAGGCTAACCATTCCTCCCCTTGTAGGGCAGTGGCTACCGATCGGATCGACTCCATCCGGAAAGTCCTGATATGTAGGAATTTGTTTAGCCCTTTTAGATTTAATATGGGCCTCACGTCCCCGTTTGGTTTCGGAACTGTAAAGAGGTTTGAGTAAAACCCGAACCCCCATTCTTCCAGGGGAACCTCTATAATTACTGCTTGGAGCAATAATTGTTCCAGTGCCAACAGGAGGGATCCTCTCTTCTGGGGATCCTTTGGCACGTTTGACCTTATAAAGCGGGAAGGAGGGGAGTTTTTTAACTCCAATTTGTATCCCAGATTTACTGCGGAGAGCACCCATCTGTCTCGGATCGTGTCCCGCCAGGTCTCTGTGAACAACTGAAGTCTTCCCCCCACCCGATTGAGTGGGGGCAACCCTTCATGCATTTGACTTTGGGGGAGGTTTTGTACCTCTCCTGCTCCAGGGCTTCTTGTTACCCTGCAACTGTCCCTGATTTTTACCTCCGGGATTTGACCGAGGAGGCCGTCGGAACTGTTTCACAGCCGATGTCCTAGGGACTGGAGAAGCCGGCCTCTTAAAAGAGGGACCTCTAACTCTATTTTTAACCGGCAAAAGTGTACTTTTACCGCTGGAAATTCTCTGGATATACTTGTCCAGGTCTTCCCCGAATAAGCGCTCACCATGAAATGGGAAGCTGACCAGCAATTTTTTACAGGGAGCTTCAGCAGACCAGTTTTTGAGCCATAGAAGCCTGCGCATATGTACTACAGACAGCGTAAGGCGGGAGGCCTGATGGATTGAATCCTTTATGGCGTCCACCGCAAAGCATAAGGCTCTAGGTAGATCAGCTAGGGCAAGAGCCTGCTGATCTGGCAAGTCCCTTAAGACCTGTTTCAACTGATCCTTCACTGCTTGGCAGACCCCAATAGCTGCCACTGCTGGTTGTGTCACCAATCCTGCTGTAGAAAAAGCAGATTTTAATAAGGACTCCAATTTTTAATCTATTGGGTCCTTGAACATTTGGACATTATCCACCGGACATGTCAGTGATTTATTCACACAAGAGATGGCTGCGTCCACTGTAGGGACCTTCCATTTTCTGATGAACTTATCCTCCATGGGATAGACCACCGGAAATCTCTTAGGGGGAGTAAATATTTTGTCAGGATGCTCCCAATCCTGGTAAATGAGCCCTTCCAGTAAAGGATGGATCGGAAAGGAACAAACAGTCTGGGGAGCTTTTAGCGACCCCAACGAGGAGACAGAAGTGGATGATGGCTCCGCAAGTGGCATTTTAAATGCTGATCGGACCATATTAGTCAGGGACTGAACCCATAACCTTTCAGCATGTGATGCTGAGAATGGCTCTTCCACTGTTGATTCCTCTACAACCGAATCAACCTCATCCTGATCCCCTTCAGGTAGGTCGATCCCTGTATGGGACTGTTGCTCTGTTAACAGGCACTCTGAGGGAGGAGACGGAGATCGGGCGCTTTTCTCCTGTGACAGGGAAGCCGCGATCAATGCTGACAATCTCTCTTCCAGCCCTCCCAGAGCTGAGGAAAAAACCTCCTCTGTTACATACACAGGAGCAGGTGAACTGAGGACAGCCACAGTACCAGGTACTCCTGAGGGTGCTCTACGGTCACTAACCTCTGATTCTTCAGGGGAGACTGGTGCAGCCAAAGCATGCCCAAGATCCTCAGAGCCCGATGGAGACCCCCTATTCCTCCTGGAATTTCTAGTCCCGGAGTTTTTAGACGGCATATTCCTAAGCCACATAGCTGAGGTATTCCAGCCGAAATACACCAGTTACTGACAATAGTCTAGCATAAATGCTGCTATAAGAAACAGTTGGTGTCTACTAATGTGCCTTTCTAGGGGATGCCTGTATCAACCGCTTGCTGTATGCCCTTTTTTAAATGTTGCCAGCTCTGTCTCTGCACTTCATAGCCAGCTCACCACACAATATTGTGATTTTTATCATGCTGGGACGCCCGCACATGCGCAGAAGCGCTGCGGCGCGCACAGACCGTCATCCCCCAGGCTCCGCCCCCTTTTCCGGCTCACCTCTATATATAGAGGCGCGTGCACGCGCGCGGCCACGTGCGCCTTTGGCGCTAATTTCGAAAAAATGGAAACTAGGGACAAGAGCCAGGGCCCCTCTTTGCCGCAGGCCGGGGGATGGACAAGCATTGCAACATGGCAGAGGAAGCAGTTTCACATGAGAGAACTCACCATCTGCCTGGACTTGCTCTGCTGAGAAGAAACTAGTCCACATGACAAGAAAACATTCCACAGCGGCCTCTAGTGGACAAACACAGGTACCGCAGTCTAATATATTAAATATATATATAAAAAAAAAATTTTTTTTTTTTTCTTGACCACCATTAAAAATTATTACATTTTTTTAGTAGTTACAGGCATGCACAGAATTTTGCGGGAATACCATTAGGTAACAGACAGAAAGACAAATTAGGCTTGGGGGTCCCCCAATAGAACCAAGTTCCTGGGGGCCCCCACTTACCTGTTCCCCGCCGCAGGACTTTGTTTGGTCCACAAAAGCCCAAACTTCACCTATCACGGCAGGCATTGTAATCAAACCTTCAGGGACCGGGTTCCCAAGGATTCCACTCCCCTGGACCTGTATAGCACCCTGCACAGAAAACATCTTGGTCGTGGGTATGACCAGAGCTCTGGATCCCAGGGTCCAGCTCTCCTAAGATAAGCATTACAGGCAAAACCTTGCTCTTCTCTGCAAGGCCCGGGTACCGACCGTTTAGCTATGAAGCTTTTTTGGTCGGATCCGGAATAGCTTACTGAGGCCCAAAAGAACCTGTACGCAAGCTCAGTGAAAAACACATGTTTCTTCTTGGCCAACACCTTAGACACTGGCAAAAAACTGAGGTGCTCCCGGATGGGAGGGGCTTATATAGGGGAGGGTACTTCCGGTTTTGGAAGTTGCCAGTGCCAGCACCTGACGGTATCTATATAACCCATTAGTAATGACTATGTCGCTCTGTGTCCCGTGATGTACGAGAAAGAAATGGCCACACAATCCTAACAAACATTCTATCCCTTTATAGGTTCACTTTATAGTGAACTTATACTTTGCTAATGCAGGGAAAGCAGCAGGGTGACTTTTTTGGTAACACAACATGATATTCATGCCTACCATCCCTTTGACCCCCCCTACAGCTTTATTTGACTGCCAAGACTAAAGAGAGGAAGCCCTGTGGAAGCTCATGAAGTCATGACTTGAAGCAGAGGCATGACTAAGGGATCTCTCTTCACCCCATGTGGCAGTGCTGGGTGCCTGGGAGGCCAATCACACACCACTGTCACATGGTAGAGAGTAATCAGAGCAAGAGAATGTTACCAGCACACCAAGGATCTCTTGAGCGAGTCCAAAGCTTTATTCAGCGATTACATCCTTAAAGCAGATTGCAACGTCCTGGAGCCACATGCCTGATGATGGGGCCCTGTGTGGCTCTGAAACGTTGCAATCTGCTGTAGCAATGTGATTGCTGAATAAAGCTTTGGACTCGCTTTAGAGATCCTTGGTGTGCTGGTGACATTCTCTTACTCTGATTAGTCAAGGTTCAAGCCGATGGTCCCTTCAGCACCCACTTATATGCACAGCCATTTCTACAGGAATGGATATATTGGGAATAGTGCGTTGGAATCTATGGTAGAGACAAAGTCACACTGTGTCCATACCCGGAGGTATACAATACTTGATGTCACTCCTAGAGTCTAAATCAAATGGGGGAGCAAAGGAAAAATGTATACAGTATGTGCTGTTGGTGGGGCTGCAAATAAAGTAACTAATTGCTTTGTCCTGCACAGACAAAGCCCAGGTTTGCTTTAGGGTATTAATGGTGAGTAAATACTAAATACAGTACAACAACATTATCCGTTAACCCAAAGGTTTCCAGAAGAAAGACAATTAATCACCCTATGTACAGCATTAGCTATTTTCCCATCTCTGACAGAGCAAGCGATTGACTGAGATAAATAAAGATTTTTGCAGTATTATATATATTACATTTCCTAATTCTCCCACTAAAGATCCTCCATAATTTATACATTTAAAGGTATACTTTATAAAAAAAAAAGAAAAATGGAAGTTTGCAACCAATCAGATTTCAGCTGTCAATCTCAAATTTCAGGCTACAAAAAAATTGACCTAATAGCTTTTTTGTGCTAGTAAGATCTATTAAATTCATTTTTGAAAAATCCACCTAATAAAGCCAGCTCACTTTGATAACTTATCAGGTTATTATAGCAATCCTCCAATTAAAAGTGCAAAATTAAAATTGCAATTACAATGAACTAAAAGACGCATCTTGTCTTCACAATCAATTTTTATACAGAAGGTTCCGAGCGTCTAATTTTTCACGGAGATGGGAGTCGATACATGGCATACAGTGTCTTCATTAAACTTTTCTTCATATAAATGTATTCCATGCAAGTCTTTGAATAATGATTGCATTCCCCTTGGAAACAAAGTATGCCTAAATGTACATTAATTAAGATGAAAAATTCTTTGCTTCCAAAAATTTCTCACCGCATCTTTCGGTAGAACGCAGCAGGATGAACACCCAAATACAATGTCTTACAGACTATTTGAAGTGTTATAGTCTAGAAGCTTTATTGTTTGGGAAGAGCAGATGTGTTAAAACTTATTTTCACTGCAGATGTAGCCAATAAAGGGAAAATCTTTTCTTAAAAGTATATTTCTAACTTTGCAGCCACATTTGAGAAACCCCCACTATAGGTTTGTTATGTGTTTCCATTCACACAGCATATAAAAAAATAATTAAAATGCATCTCTGGTCAAAATGTACAATCATTTATTCATTTCCAGGTTGTAGTTCAATTATTCCTAGTATACTTCTATTAATTTGAACAATCTTGAAGTTTGAAAACTTACAGTACTTTTTGAAGGATCCTACATATTTACCTCCTTGAATTCTGTAACACATGTCAAGTAAATATGCACTGCTTGTGTCTCACATTTCACAGAGCCTGCCTTCTGAACTACAAAAGGTGCTAAGAGGAGTCTCAGGAGGTAATGCAAGGAAATTACAAGATTTGGCTCCCACACACACTTCATTTGCATTTAGTTCTATGTTGGGGTTTAACGTATTTATTTCCTGGGTTTGCTAAATCTCCAACAAACTGAACTTTGTCCGATTTGCTTATGCTTTACATCTATTCCTTTACGGTAATTATTAATGTATGTATTTCATAATTTATTGTAAATTTACATTTCAGTGATGTTCTGTTTGTTTTCCTGCAGTACTGGTGGGGCTTCTGGTGGTATGCGCAATTTAGAAACATTGTATTTTGTGATTTGCACAACTTAGCTTTCCGGTAGGTAATTAATGGTTGAACTGGCACAAATGGAGCTAGTGATGGATCAATCTGCAAAAGATGCCAGTATTTGGAGACAATTCTCCTAATCTGTTCACTTTGTCTATTGAATTTAGTGATAATACGTACAGTATTTAAGTCCGAATTGTCAGACAATTCGGACTTAAATAATTACCTACCGGAAAGCTAATTCAATAAAGGACAATTTAATACAAAGTGAATACACGGGTGAATTCCGTGCTGATCCCTGTAGGCGACCCGGTACATATCGATGTGGAGGTTGTAGCTTGTGCCAATATATGAACACTGACAATAAAGCACTATTGCCAAATGGTAAAATCTTTAAAGCTACTCATTTTGCCAACTGCAAAACGGAAGGAGTTGTCTATCTACTCTCATGCCAATGTGGATCATTCTACATTGGCAAAACCAAACAGCCATTCTTCAAAAGAGCGGCTAGGCACATTACTTGTATGAAGAAATGTGACCCAGATCTCCCTCTGGGACGGCACATCAAAGACATCCACAACGGTAGAATCCCCAGAATAAAATTCTTAATTCTGGATAGGATACATCCCAGTAATAGAGGAGGGGACTGGAATAGAACTCTTTTACAAAGAGAGACTAGATGGATTTTCACCCTAAATGCCACTATGCCACCAGGGTTGAATGAACTCATAAGTTATTGTCCGTTTCTTGAGAGTTTTTCCTCTGGCGGTTGAGAAGAGTAGAAGCATAGGCAATATAACACACTCTTTGTCAGTATTGGACGCTCTCAGCGATATGTACTGTCCTTTTACTGTATAATGGCTATCTATTTTTATGATTTAGAAACAATTCCTCCCCCCCCTTTTTTTTTCTTCATCCAGTGCGTATTTGGCCCACATGCATATGTTGTTCTGGGCTCTTGGTTGGTCCTCTGCTCTTCTCACGGCGCACGTAGGGGGTGAGTTGTCCCGAGAGCCATTTTCTTTTGGTCTCTCGGCACAGCGTTTTTTCCCCCTCCTTTATGCATTCATTTGCATCTATGCGTCGGCGTGCGTCATCGGCCAACTGCCATCACGTGGGATGGTGGTTGGCATTTAACGCGCGGGGGGCCCCCCTATGGCAACACAATCTTTTGGGTTTTATATTATGAATTTGCTTGCTGACTTGTATGCCCATATTTGTGTTAACAAAATCAATTTCATTAGAGGGAGGGTCTGTGTACACTATAACTACTGCATTCTTGCTGATACACTCAATAGTTGATATATATTATCCATCTTGCCTGATGGGACAGATATGTGCAGGTTACACTCCATGCACATAATAAATAGATGTTTTTCCATCTTCATTAAACTATCAATGGTTGTTACTTCTAAATATATGCTCTTTATTTGTGATATATAGTGTATTTAATTAGAATTATGTATGTACGGCGTTCCAATATAACATATAGATATACAATTTCTATTAGATCTGTAATTCCTTTCTTTCTCCCTCTTTCTTCTGTTTTATTTTATTTCAATTCTGGGTAACTAAGCTAGCTTATTTTCACTATCTTTGCACCGCGCCTGTGTCCTCTTAGGCACATATAGACATATTCTCTTCATATAGGGATGTCTTTCCTGCACAGACCTACTTCCGCCTACGTTCCACTGCCTCTTCCTGCATTGATCCGGAGCGTGTCATGTTTGTGCGACGGTTAGCGCATTGACGTCATTACGCTTCCGTCTCTGACGGCGCTCTTTCACGCATGCGCAGATGTCCATTGGACACCATTTAAAGCCCTCAAGGACCAGCAAGGGTCCACACGAGGCATTTGACGCAGCAGTTATCTGGATACTGAGAATCTATACAAGTATTTTAGGTGAGATAGAGTCTTTTGAGACACTATAGGACAATATTTCATCTTTGATGTCCTGGACTTTACATCTATCTACCTTCCCCCTTTGTCTTCATTTCATTTTTCCTTCATTAGATACTCTTTTGAATCGGAAGATTGGGACTGTATACACAGTTGCTTCACTGTTATAGTAGTGCATATTTGATGCAATTTTCTTTAACCAAGGACTTCCTCTATTGGTGAAGCTTTTTCAAGTTCCCTTGTCTATTTTACTGACTTGGAGGTCTTTTTTCCACACTGGTAGGTTTCTTTATATATATTGGATATATAATTTTTACATTGGGCTTAGGTTGTGGCCAGGATATAGGGGGTCTTTATTGTGCACTAGGGGTTTACTAATTTGCTTCCCCTGTCCTGTCCCCCCCTTTATTTCATTGTCTTGTAGAATCCAGACTCATTAATATCCACAGAGTCTCTCTCAGCTCTGCCGTTTTGTCGCCACCTGGGGACCCTTGTTGAAGCTCTTTGGACCCTGTCAACATCGGAGCCCCCATTTGTGGTGTGTTTGATGTCTCACCCCATGTTTACAACAATGCATGTGACCCACTGACGCATGAAATGTCGAATTAATTTTGGAAATCTTTGTAAGCAAATATTTATTTAATTTTTTGTAAATTATTATTATGTATTTTTTGTATTTTGTGTATATGTATACAATGTGATATTTATTTATATTTAATTATGTATTCAACAGAATCGGTCTCTCTATAGACAATTTCTGAACTTTATGTCTACAAATCCCCCGAAGAAGGGTTTACCGAAACAGCTGTCGTGTCTGATCATAAATGTCAAAATTCTCTCCTCATCAATGCAACTAGCCTTCTGGATTTGTACATAATTTATGTGTTTTATATTCAGATTGTTTTTGTATTTTTGTACTCATTTATTAAATTTATATATTTTTGATATACTTTGGTGTGTTTTCAGAGTAGTATAGTGTTACTATGGTAATACTGTATTGCTCTGGTCACCGTATGCAAAAATTTAAATAAAAAAGTAAACAAATGTAATCAAAAAGAGAAAATGAAAAAATATATATTTTTATTATTTATTTCTTTTTACATACTGTCACCAGTCAGTGTTACTGATAACCGGCACACCAGTTATATGATGACACTGTACTGCACTGGTGACAGCATGTAAACATTTTTTTTTAAATTGTGAAAAAAACATTTGTTTTAATTTCCTCATTTTCCAAAAAAGTGTGACAAAAAGTTACAACTTCAAAAAACTTGCCATGGCTCTTACTAAATACCTTAGACTGTCTACTTTTCAAAAAGGGGTCACTTGGGGGATATTTGTACCGTTCGGGCATTTCGAGGCTGTCAGTACATCAGGATTGATCGATTTTCAGATATACCTGTACGTATATACCATAGTTTGTGGACTCCATAAGTTCCTGACAGAATAAATATTATACCCCCGATTTGTTATTTTCACCAAAGGAATGTAGCAGAATACATTTTGACCTAAATTTACGAAGAAAGATTATTTATTTGCAAAATGTTATAACAGAAACAAAGAAAAGCGCTTATTTTTGAAAATGTTGGGTCTTTTTCCTTTTATTTATTAAAAAATAAAAAACACAGCAGTGATTAAAAACCATGAAGGAATACTCTATTTGTGTGAAAAAAATATATAAAAATTTCAGTACAGAGTTGCATGACCACACAATTGCCGTTCAAAATGTGGCAGCGCTGAAAACTGAAAATTGACCTGGGCAGCAAGGGGGTAAAAGTGCCTAGTATTGAAGTGAGTAAAGTGGTTGTAAACCTGAGATATGAAAAGTGAACAAATCAAATCCCACTATAGTGTGTACTGACCTCAATCCAAAGCGCCAAATATGGTTCTTCTCTGATCTCTAAACCCTCTGCTATCTGCATGAGTCTTCGATAGAACTCAAAGCCAACATCTCCTCCTCCTGGAGATGGCCCATCCCCCTCCAGTGCACAGCAGGTGACTCATAGTGGTGGATTTACTAAAGGCAAAAAGACTGTGCACTTTGCACGTGTAATTGCACTCGCAAATGCAGTTGCTTCAGAACTTAATAAATTAGGGGAAGCTTTGCTGACTTCCATCATCAATCATGCTTAAAGTGGTTGTAAACCCACTTTTTCAACTTGCACCTACAGGTAAGCCTAGATTAAGGCTTACCTGTAGGTGCAAGAAATATCTCCTAAACCTACACGGTTTAGGAGATATTTAGTAAAAATGACATTGCTCCGTGTCTACGGCGCATGCGCGCCGTAGAGAACGGCGCATTCATGGGGTTAATCCCATTCACAAAATCGGCTACTTCCCAGCAATAGCTGGGCGTAGCCGATTGTGACGGCTCTTGCGCACATGCGCAGAGTGACGTCACCGCCGCTCCGGCCAATCACAGCGCCGGAGCGGCGCTGTGATTGGCTGCAGCGGCGATACCCGGAAGTAACCTTCCGGCTATCGCCGCAGCGATGGATGCGGCTAGATGGAGGGACGCGGACGGCTTCGGGGGCCCCGATCTAAGGTAAGTGGTACATAATGAGCTAATATGCTAGTCATACTAGCTCATTATGCCTTTCTCTTACAGGTGGGGGAAAAAAAAAAAAAAAAACTAAATGTGGGTTTACAACCACTTTAAGCAAAAAATGCTGTTTTTTTTTTTTTTTTAAATGTCCTTGCATGTAACTGGGTATTCTTTGGAAACTGAAGCTTCATGCCATTTGCTAAGATCTGGAGCAACTGCACTTGCAAAGTGCACAGTCTAGATGCCTTTAATAAACTCACCCCACAGATTTAGCTCTTTGATTTTCTCTATGAGCCTTTTAAGTGGGGGCTGTCCCTTCCTTCCAATCAGCTATCAAAATTCATGGAGCTATGTGCTTTAGCTCTGCAGTATGTGTGTGTGACATCAAATCCCCGTCCCCTATAACAAAAGTGGTACTCCCACGCTATCACTTTAAATATAATAGTGACTTTAACTGCCGTAAACACTGATAAGCAAATATGTGGCTAAAAAATGTATAAATAATAGTGATGATGTTGCGCTGTCAAGTGTCAAAAGATATATAATAAATTGATATGAATATAGAATGAGTGATATACTGTAAGATGAATACATAATGTGATACTATACAATAAATGACATAATTTTGCACAAAAAATAAATGCTCATAAGATAAAACAAGCAGACAAATATATATTCATTGCTTCTAAAAAGTCCACAAATAAAGTGCCAATATTAGTAACTAATAATAAATAGTGAAAAAAGTCCCAGTGCATACAATGCTAAGCCAAATGTGCAGCTACAACTAGGTGCTCTGATTCTTCCGCATCCCAAAACAGTGAATAAATGTCCCCTGCTTTCTGCTGCTGAGATATGCTGTGTAAAATGTGTGTTTTGGAACACTGTAGGGGATAGAAGGCTGCAGATAAACAGGTACAGTTGTATGTTGGAGGGTTTTTGTATCACCTAAGGCTTGACAATTCACTGGGTATATGTAACAGTTTACAACCACTTTAAAGTGATTGTAAACCGCAGACATGAAATATGAACAATGAATAATGAAGAGCACTGTGTTATTTCTGTTTCCTGTTTCATTGCTCTGCGATCAGCATGCATCATTTCAAATATATTTTCCTGACACCAAGGAAAAAAAAAAACGGTTACAGGGGAGGGAGCTCTAGCTGATTGACAGCCTCAGCTCTGTTCACGTGTGCTGAGAACGGGGGTGTATCCCTTCCCTCCAATCACCAATTACAGCTAGCCTGACTCAGCTCTGTAGAGTGTAACTTTTTTTCTGACAGCTCAGACAAGCTTTGTAAATTGTGGACTGCAGATAAAAAGGTACAACTTTGAAAAAAGTGACAGCGCAGCACTCGGAAATTCTACATTAATATAATAGTGTGTATAAATGAAATGCATATTTATCAAGTTAAACCAAGAACATTTAACATAAATAAATGTAGCGGCAGCTCCTCACACTCCCCTCTTTGTCTCGTCTTACTCTTGTCTAGAGGTATCTTAGAGGGGAGGGAGCGGGGACACTACGCCTGGCTTCCACCACAGATGTTAGTGCGGTATAAGCAACAGTTCTGTGCACCTGGATCCTCCCTCCAAGAGTCACCGCGAACCATGTCCGTCAGAAAATGAGCTCCACACCATTAAAGTTCAACACTCCTTTATTCTCCTTGTCTGAACACAAACAGTTGAACTCCCTTGATAGAACAGAACAGAAAAGGAGGTGTGGATGCGAACAGGCCCAGACACAATGTAAGCTGCCACTTCCCTTCCTAGAAGTGTGTCCTGGTCTCCGCACGAGGGTAGATTTCCTTCCAGGCCGTCTCCGACGAGAGACTCACTTGTCACCGGCAATATGCTGCACCGGGTCTTCAAATGAGGAGCTCCCTCCGGTCCATTGCGCCTTCCGGATTCGGGTACCCAATCCCCGGGTACCCTAGGATCTCCTTCCCTCGCAGAACTCAGTGTTGGGCACTGAGCCCTGGACCTCCATCTAAGTACCTCACCCCAGGCTAAAGGTGCCTGGGATGGAACTCGACCTCCGCTGTCCTCTAGGCCTAAGCCACCCAGAGGAGCAACACGACCCACCGTCTGCAAGCTGAAGGTGCCTGGGACGTCAACCCCGTGACAAAGATGGCCGGCCCCCTTTATACCCTCTCCCAGCAAGCACGGCGGGTTCCCCGCCCCACCATACCGCTGCCGAGGGAGGACAAAAAGGAGGCACAGCACACAGCAATGATTCAACCCCAGCCCAGGGCAACAGCGCCACCCACTGGGCTGCAGGGAATTACACATCACTGATGTCTCTGCCAAATTCAAAATTACACCCGGGAAAGTACATACCCGCTACACTCTCCCCTCGGTCCTTTGACACTGGTCCCCAGTGTCTGGAGTAAACCATGCCCTAAACAGCTGACATGATTCAGTCCAGAAACAGACTAACAATTAGATATATAAAAATATAAAAAACTTTGTAAAACTATCCTACTAAAACATTGTGTCTGAGCCCTGTAAAGAAAGGGAAATAAGACAAACAAGAAACAACTATTTTAACACATGACTTAGAATCACATTTAACTTTTCCCACCCATCCTGACTAAGACCCACCCCATCTCAGTGGACTTGATGGGATGTTCTCCTGCAGAGGGAAAAGAAAGGATTAATACACATAACCCTGACACCTGTATTCGTGTAGTGGAAAAGAAACTTCTCCAAGAAGAAATCCCTTTTCTCCAGAGTGAGTGTATGATAAGTGTTTAAACGTTGCACAACACTGCCACCTGGTGACAGCATCGTGGTAACTGCACCCGTGGAACTTTCCTCTTTTCTTTCGGCCCTATCTACCCCAGAGTCAGTATTCTCTTGCTGGGAAGTGAAGAACAAACAGCAACAGTTCTTTCAGGCACAAACAACGGGCTCCAGAAAGTTCAGCAGTTTGGGAAAAAAACCCCCCGGAGTCTTTCTCCCTCCTACAAGTAAAAACGAGGATGCGGCAAAACAAGTGGCTTCAAGTGCTGATCCATGGTTTCCAGATGATACTCCACATCTTCTCCTTCCTTTCTTCGGATCAAAACTTTATCCGCATCGATGTGTCGTCCCAACATCCATTCTGCCTTGCAGTCTTTGAATCGCTGGGAGGCCTTCGGAGAGCATGCCAAGTACCTGCGGGCGTAAGGAACCTGAACGTGAGTCCACACGAAGTCATTGTACCAGCGTTCCCGGCACACTTCCACCTCATAGAGTAAGTCCTTCGATAAGTATGGATACTCCCATCCGTACTCCACAGCAACCTTCTGCCCAAATAGGCGTTGTAGTCTTGCCAGAGGAGGCATGGTAGCTTTGTCCCCTTCGCCAGGCAACACTATCGAGTCCGGGTGACGAGGGACATTGATCACATCTGATCGGGGCATAGGGGCCCGCAGCAATAGTCTCTTTTCCCCCGGCCTTCGGTACAGATGGCACCGGGGATGTAGTAGCAGACTGGGGACGGGACCTCTCTTCAGGCGCTGATGCCTCCACCCGGGGTGTGCTTTCCCCTGTTGACATGGGTGGATCTCTGATCCTGCGGGATGAAGCAAGCGGTACTTTGTCCCAGCCCTTCTCGGCAAACAAATCGTCTATTGCCACGTCGTCTCCCATGTCCGAGAGCGACTCCAGGTCGGAGGTGTCACACTCCTCTGCGGGTATGTAGCCGGTTGTAGAAACGGAGCCACCACCTCCCGCGGATTCGCTAGGCCATGACTTCCCGACACCTCCGCCCACACACCAAGTCTCTCCGCCTGGCTTACCTCGGCCTTTACTTGAAACGGGACGTCCGGAACTCTTGTCGACATATTCATCCGGGCCGGGCGTAAGTGGGCGAGATGGTCCACCACAACCGCTGGTCGGGGCTACCATGCCGGTCTTCCTCTTTGGTGGTGGACGCTGCGAGACAGTGGTGACCAAGTCAGCATCCTCGGATTTCTCCCGTTGGGGTTTTACGACCTCCTCCGCGGTCGTTGCAGTGTGCGCAGGGGTGACTCTCACAGCAGTGATTCCTCCTCTTTGAGTGGTGTTGCCTGAAGCCCGGCCAGGGTAAATGGTCCTCGGCCTCTCCACCACCGGATCCACTTCGAACAGGAATTCCCCACAGGCCTCACAGCGTCCGAACGGCTTCAACTGGCACACCAGTCCCGAACACCCGGGACAAATCACACCCAGGGCCTCAACGTCCATGCACGAATACAGGGCGAATCGACCCCTTGGCTTTAGTCGGATCCCCGTATCCGTTACTGGAGCAGCAGCGGTCAAAGTCGTGGTGGAAGGATGAACTGGAATCCACGAGGTGTGTCCGAACATGGCGACCTGTTGCTAATCCATCGCACACTGCAGAGTTTTTTGCGCCAACGTCCCACGTGTAGTCCTTCACACGTATTGGACTCCTCCCCTTTGCTCCAGTTTGCAGGCTTTTCTTCTTTTCTGTTTCTGAGTCACGCCCACGAATTAAGCGGTGGGGGTGTGCCTGGTGGCGCAGTGCAATAGAAGCCCCCATGAGTAGTACTTCACACGGCTGAACTTCCCCCTCTTTCCACTCTTCTGCGCGGGCCTTTCCCTTCTTTGGGTCATGTCCACGACTTTGAACTGGGATGCACTTCGGCCAATGAAGGCCTGCCTGTTCGCTTAACTCTTCCAACAGACACGTTCAATACTGTGGTGCACAAACACTATACCGGACCTGAGCCCCCACGTGTAGCGGCAGCTCCTCACACTCCCCTCTTTGTCTCGTCTTTCTCTTGTCTAGGGGTATCTTAGAGGGGAGGGAGCGGGGACACTACGCCTGGCTTCCACCACAGATGTTAGTGCGGTATAAGCAACAGTTCTGTATTACCTTCGAGTCAGTGCTGTGCACCTGGATCCTCCCTCCAAGAGTCACCGCGAACCATGTCCGTCAGAAAATGAGCTCCACACCATTAAAGTTCAACACTCCTTTATTCTCCTTGTCTGAACACAAACAGTTGAACTCCCTTGATAGAACAGAACAGAAAAGGAGGTGTGGATGCGAACAGGCCCAGACACAATGTAAGCTGCCACTTCCCTTCCTAGAAGTGTGTCCTGGTCTCCGCACGAGGGTAGATTTCCTTCCAGGCGGTCTCCGAAGAGAGACTCACTTGTCACCGGCAATATGCTGCACCGGGTCTTCAAATGAGGAGCTCCCCCCGGTCCATTGCGCCTTCCGGATTCGGGTATCCAATCCCCGGGTACCCTAGGATCTCCTTCCCTCGCGGAACTCAGTGTTGGGCACTGAGCTCCGGACCTCCATCCAAGTACCTCACCCCAGGCTAAAGGTGCCTGGGATGGAACTCGACCTCCGCTGTCCTCTAGGCCTAAGCCACCCAGAGGAGCGACACGACCCACCATCCGCAAGCTGAAGGTGCCTGGGACGTCAACCCAGTGACAAAGATGGCCGGCCCCCTTTATACCCTCTCCCAGCAAGCACGGCGGGTTCCCCGCCCCACCATACCGCTGCTGAGGGAGGACAAAAAGGAGGCACAGCACACAGCAATGATTCAACCCCAGCCCAGGGCGACAGCACCACCCACTGGGCTGCAGGGAATTACACATCACTGATGTCTCTGCCAAATTCAAAATTACACCCGGGAAAGTACATACCCGCTACATAAACAATACATGTAATGAGGGGTTAATCACTGCTAAGTGGCAACCACCTTTTAAGAATACTTATAGTGGAGAAATAATCCAAGTTGTCACCAACAGTGCACCACACCACCACCTCTGCAATGCACTCACCAGATAATGTAGATGAAATGCAAATACACATCCAATCCATATATCACCCTATATTCATCAGACTTTAGGTGCCAGTGATCCTTTCTCTGTATATAAAGCTCACACCATGGAGCCCAAACAGAAAAAGTTTGGGCTTAATAAAAGTGTAGTATTTTATTAAGACATGACCAATAGTACATAAAATAAGCAATCCATGTGGGAAAGATGCGATATTGATTTGTGACATTTTCCTGTAGCCCAACCATTCACCATATGGACTCAATTAACCACTTCAATACATGGCACTTTTACCCCCTTCCTGCTTAGGCCAATTTTCAGCTTACAGCGCTGTCACATTTGGAGTGACAATTGCGCTTTCATGCAACATTGATGGGTGGCACTGATGGGCACTGATAGTTGGCACTGATAGGCAGCATTTATTAGGAGGCAATAAGAGCCATCACTGATGGGAACAGAGTGGCATTTCTAATGGGCACTGATTGCCACTGATTGGCATCGCTGGTGGGCTCTAGTGGTCATCCCTGTTGGGCTCTAGTGGGAATCCCTGGTGGTCTCTAGTGGGCAGTTCAGGAGGGGGGAGCATTCTCTTGTCCCCCCTTTCCTGGCCCGCAAGGCTGCATGCTCAGATAAGGGTATGGTATGGATTTTGGTGGGGGGGGGGTACGACATTTTTTTTATTATGGCATGGAGTTCCCCTTAAAATCCCGAAGTGCCTGTTTTTTTTCCTCAATTTTCTACTGCCAGCATTCTTTTGTCTACATTTCAGCTCTCAGCAGGGAAGTCTGCTGACAGCTGATCAGCTATCGGTTGTTAAGGACATGGAGGTCGGCTTCCCGGCCTGCTCCTTAACAACCAGCTATTATTTACACAGAGTTCGAATCAATCCTAAAATTTAGAATTTGTTAGAAAATGAGTAAATGGAACTAAATTGAATGAAACAAAATTAAACAAAACAAATTCCGAAACGAATCAACAAAACAAAATTAGAAACATAACTAATCCATCCGAAACAATTTTATTTATTTTTTAATAAAAGTGGGTAGAAAAAAGTCCTAAAAAGACACTTCGGGCATGGAGTAAACTCACTGTTTTGCACTACCATTGAACTAAACGACCCCCAAGTTGTCATACATAAGACATTCTCTCTCTTGCTACATGAAACTTAAGTCCTGAATACTTACCTCTGCTTCATGCATTTGGCGTTTGTGTGGTCCTTTGCTGGCATTTTCTCCTTGGCTTCTTCCAGGTGCCAGTTTACAGCAAACCTAACTGACTGGTGTGGGATGACGTCACTTCCACGCATACGCATTAGTGACGTCCTCCCAGCATACAGGCACTTTGTGCTTGTGTAACTTACTTTACATTCTGCAGAAGACTGAGCGTGCAGGTAGGTGTATTTTATTGCCAACGAGTCATTGGATGTATGTTCTGCAATAAAGAGCCTGCCTTATCGTGTTTATTTTATACATTAGTTTCACTTTAATACACATGTACAATTAAAAAGTGGTCATGGTTAGCATTATTTTACTGCAGTGCAACTTTGAAGCAGTAGAGATCATTATTTATGAATCTATGTTCAATCTTAAAGTGATTGTAAAGGATTGTTTAAAAAAAACAAACAAAAAAAACAAACATGTTATACTTACTAGGGGTGTTGAAATTAATTGTAGCATCGATGCATCGCGATTTGACCACCCACGATGCGGCACCGATGCTACGACTTGCATTAATCGATTATTCGATTATATGATGACGTCACCAGCACGCCGCTATATGCCCTGCCTTGAGTCTGAAAGCAGCCGATGGAGCCTTGGGCGTTAGCCGCGCCTCTTTTCCCGCTCCCCCGCTGATGCAGCCGAAGAAGCCGTGGGTGTTAGCCGTGCCTCCTTTTCCACCCCCCGCTGACGGCATTCCCAGCCGCCCGGCGTTACCATGCGAGAGACACGTGGAGCGAGTGTCCCCCAACTTCCGACAAGTTATGACCCGGTCCTGACTCCCCAGAGCCTTCCTCCTTGGTTCACCTCACACTGTGCACACTGCACAGGCTGCTGTGGGAGACCAGAGACACCAGACGGCCGAGGACTGCAGGCAGCAGGACACTGACAGGAGTCAGAGACCAGCAGAGTCGTCATCATCATCATCATCAGGTACTTACTTGGGGGATGCACACTGGCAGGATATGATGGGCACAGTAGCGGCATTTGATGAGCACACTGGCAGCAATTGGGCACATTAGCGATAATTGATGGGCACAGTAGCAGCAATTGATGGGCACAGTAGCGGCAATTGATGGGCACAGTGGCAGCAATTGATGGGCACAGTAGCAGCAATTGATGGGCACAGTGGCAGCAATTGATGGGCACAGTGGCAGCAATTGATGGGTACAGTGGCTGCGTTTTATGGCACAGTGGTGGCAATTTATGGGCACAGTGGCTGCATTTGATGGGCACAGTGGCTGCGTTTGATGGGCACAGTGGCTGCGTTTGATGGGCACAGTGGCTGCATTTGATGGGCACAGTGGCTGCATTTGATGGCACAGTGGATGCAATTGATGTTTTTTTTTTTCAGTTTGTTTGCGCCCCCCCCAAAAAAAAATTTGAGCACCAGCCGCCACTGACTAGTAGTACTAGTAATAATATAACATATTGTATATCATATATCTGATGCACCATTATGTGGATTGCAAATTTGACAAATTATGAAAACATTAATGTGACCAATGAGCATGACTATGCCATTTCAACATTAATTATGGTTAGAGTTGAGCGGGTAGCTGGATATTCGGGTCCGGCGGGTTCGGCCGAACTTCGGAAAAAAGTTCGGATTCGGGACCGAACTTTAACCCGACCCCGGACCCGGACCCGGACCCCATTGAAGTCAATGGGGACCCGGACTTCTGACGACTAAAAAGGCTCTAAAAAAGTAATGGAAAGGGCTAGAGGGCTGCAAATGGCAGCAAAATGTTGTTAAGAACATTACCCGCTGCCGAGCTAACCCCCTCACAATACCCAAGGGCTTTTTTTCAGCTGGAACTTGGCATAACTCAGCTCTAGAGTTGAGCGGACACCTGGATGTTCGGGTTCGACGGGTTCGGCCGAACTTCAGAAAAAAGTTCGGGTTCGGGACCGAACTTTAACCCGAACCCAAACCCGAACCCGAACCCCATTGAAGTCAATGGGGACCCGGACTTCTAAGGACTAAAAAGGCTCTAAAAAAGTAATGGAAAGGGCTAGAGGGCTGCAAATGGCAGAAAAATGTTGTTAAGAGCATGGCAAGTGCTCTGCAAACAAATTTGGATAGGGAAATAACTTAAAATAACATAAAAAAAAAAAAAAATTAAAAAATATGCTGGAGGCCCCCTTTTCAGCAGAAGAGGTACAGGAAGTCATTAAGAACCTCAGAAACTCAACGGCACAATGCCACACATATGGTGGGAATGCCCCAGAATACGCCCTTTCTGGAATAAATTATTTAATTTAATGGATAAGCTAGTGGGAAAATAAAATACTTTGAAATAAAAATGTAGCGGGGTGCTAAATTTAAGGAAAGTGTTTGAGTGGTAAATAGGCTCAAATACCCTAATTCTGTAGGATTCATGGACCATTTTGTCCTCGGGGGACAGTATTGGTGTGCAGTTCCCTGCGGCCTACAGGTGGCGCCTTTTGTGTCCCCTCTTGGCAGTAGTACAGCGGGGCGGGGAACCTGCTGTGCATGCCGGGAGAGCATATAAAAGGGGCAGACCTTTGGCCTGGGGGCTGATGTCCAGTGGGGTCCGCGCCCAGGTGCCTTCGGCCTGGGTGCATGTGTTCCTGTTCCATCTCGGGCACCTTTAGCCCGGGGTGAGGTACTATCCTGGAGTTCTTGCTGCCCTGGGTATGGAGGCCTAGGGGCGGGAGTAAAGCCTGGAGTCCAGAGCCGCCTCGTGTAGGGGACCCTGTTCCAGGGAAGGGAGGATCATTTTGATGGACCGATGCGGGAGTCACGGTGAAGGAATGGTCTGTTGACTCCCTGGAGAGATGTCTTCCCCTTGATATGGGCTAGGTTCGTAGAAGGAGAAGCTCAAGGTCACCTTGGCTGTATCAGAGGCCTTATTCAACCGGCCCGTGGCAGGGGCCTTATACACCCTGGTCTGTGGCTGAGACCAAAGTTCTCCAGGCCCGTGGCAGGGGCCTTGTACACCCGGTCTGTGGCAGAGACCAACCTCAATGTCTGTGGCAGAGACCGTGCGCCAAAAACTGTTTGAGAAACCTAAGCAGTGAAGTGAATGTGCTACGTTTGTGCCTGGACCTCCTCCACACCTTAAGCTGTCCTGTTTCTTTGCTCTAACCTTTTCTATCTGAGTACAGTTTATTTTGCCATGAGAGAATAAGAGTTGGAGTTTCAGCTGGTGTGGACATTGACTTTACTGGCAATTAAAGGACTTGCCTCTACCTACAGTAGAGGTGAGAATCATCCTCTGGAGGAGTTTTGACTCCGGCTGTGGACACGGCCCGTCAAGTACACCGCTCAACCTCTTTATATAGGAGTATACGGGCTGGTAGTGCGGTGTGCCTTTCTCCCTCCTGCGAAGAGCCAACAACATAAAGGCAGGTAAGGGGGAAAGGATCTGTGCGCTACAAAAAAATAAAATAAGAATTTTAATCTTGGCCTAGCAGGACGAGGTCCATATGGAGTAGGAGGTTGAGGTGGCGGTGGATGTGGCTGTGTAGGTGGAAGCGGCGGTGGAGGAGGACGAGGTAGCCAACACTGGTTCAAAAATACAACAATGGCTGGGTAAGGCCGGTGATGTGTCGAATTCTGTCCCCTGTCGAATAGTGTCCGCCCTGTACTGCGCTTGCTGAGTATGTAGGACAAGGGGATTTCAAAAATCTCCCAAGACTAACGGCGCCTGCGTGTTGAGTTCAGGTGAAGGCCACACCATCCGTGGTTCAAGCCGAGCCAAGCAAGGCCGTGATCGAAGCGAGCCCGTGAGGGGCCCTGTTACTATGTGCTACCGTATGTCCTCTTGGATGGTGGGGCTTGAACCTGCACTCACAGCGCAGGCGCCGTTCATCTTCGGAGATTTTGTGAATCTCCTTGTCCTCTGTACTGCGCAAGCGCTGCGCCTGCGCAGTACGGGCCGGGCACAATCCGATGGCTGGACAGTTTTTGTCACAACACCGGTATACATGTCTATTCTGCACAAGGTACGGACAAGTCCTGTGGGATCCATGCCTGGTTCATTTTAATGAACGTGAGCTTGTCCACATTGGCTCTGGACAGGCGGCTGCGCTTGTCTGTGATAACGCCCCCTGCCGTGCTAAATACACGTTCAGATAATACACTGGCTGCAGGGCAGGCCAGCACCTCCAAGGCATAAACGGCAAGCTCAGGCCATGTGCCCAATTTGGAGACCCAGAAGTTAAAGGGGGCAGACCCGTCATCCAGTACGTGTAGGCCTGTGGACACATACTGCTCAACCATGTTGGTGAAATGCTGCCTCCTGCTAAGACGTTCCATCTCAGCTGGTGGTGCTGGTTGTTGTGGCGTGCTGACAAAGCTTTTCCACATTTCGGCCATGCTAACCCTGCCTTCTGAGGTGCTGCCGGTGCCCCGGCTGCGTTGGCGACCTCTTCCTCCTCCTCTGCCTTCGCCTTGTGCTTCCACCGTACGCCCGCTGTCAGGTGGGAATGCCACCAGCAGCGCGTCTACCAGCGTGCGCTTGTACTCGCGCATCTTACGATCCCGCTCCAGTGAGGGAATTAAGGACGGTACGTTGTCCTTGTAACGGGGATCCAGCAGGGTGGCCACCCAGTAATCAGCACCAGTTAAAATGTGGGCAACTCGGCTGTCGTTGCGGAAACACTGCAGCATGTAATCGCTCATGTGTGCCAGGCTGCCCAGAGGCAAAGAAAAGCTGTCCTCTGTGGGAGGTGTATCGTCTGTGTCCTCTGTATCCCCCCAGCCACGCACCAGTAATGGCCACGAGCTGGTCTGAGTGCCACCCTGCTGTGAACATGGCTCCTCCTCCTCCTCCTCCTCCTCCTCCTCCTCCATCTCCTCCTCCACCTCGTCATCCTCCAGAACTGTGCCCTTTCTGCCGGACAATTGTGTACCTGGCGTTTGTTGGTGCAGGAACCCACCCTCGTAGCCACTTGTGAAAGACTGCCCTGAAAGCCTTTGAAATGATCCCGCTTCCTCCTCCTCCTCCTCATCCTCCTGTGCCACATCCTCTTCCATCATCGCACGAAGCGTTTTTTCAAGGAGGCATAGAACTGGGATAGTAACGCTGAGAACGGCGTCATTGGCACTGGCCATGTTGGTGGAGTACTCGAAACAGCGCAACAAGGCACACAGGTCTCGCATGGAGGCCCAGTTATTGGTGGTGAAGTGGTGCTGTTCCGCAGAGCGACTCACGCGTGATTGCTGCAGCTGAAACTCCACTATTGCCTGCTGCTGCTCGCACAGTCTGGCCAGCATGTGCAAGGTGGAGTTCCACCTTGTGGGCACGTCACATATGAGGCGGTGAGCTGGAAGGCCGAAGTTACGCTGCAGCGCTGACAGGCGAGCAGCAGCAGGGTGAGAACGCCGAAAGTGCGCACAGACAGCCCGCACTTTCTGCAGCAGCTCTGGCATATTGGGGTAATTTTTAAGGAACCTCTGGACCACCAAGTTCAGCACATGCGCCAGGCAAGGGATGTGCGTCAAACCGGCTAGACCCAGAGCTGCTACGAGATTTCGCCCATTATCGCACACCACCAGGCCGGGCTTGAGGCTCACTGACAGCAACCACTCATCGGTCTGTTGTTCCATGTCCCTCCACAACTCCTGCGCGGTGTGGGGATTTTCCCCCAAACAGGAAAGTTTTAAAACTGCCTGCTGTCGTTTACCCCTGGCTGTGCTGAAGTTGGTGGTGAAGGTGTTACGCTGAATGGATGAGGAGGCGGTAGAGGATGAGGAAGCGGAGAAGGAGGAGTTAGCAACAGGAGGCAAACTGAAGCGCCCTGCAATCCTCGGTGGTGGAAGGACATGCGCCAAACCGCTATCTGCCTCAGGCCCAGCAGCCACTGCATTTACCCAGTGTGCTGTTAGGGAGATATAACGTCCCTGACCGTGCTTACTGGTCCACGCATCCGTAGTTAGGTGGACCTTGCCACAGATGGCGTTGCGCAGTGCACACCTGATTTTGTCCCCCACCTGGTTGTGCAGGGAAGGGATGGCTCGCCTGGAAAAGTAGTGGCGGCTGGGCACGACGTACTGCGGGACAGCCAATGCCATCAGGCTTTTAAAACTCTGCGTCTCCACCAGACGGAATGACAGCATTTCAAAGGCCAGGAATTTTGAAATGCTGGCATTCAGGGCCAGGGATCGCGGGTGGCTAGGGGGGTACTTCCTCTTCCGCTCCAATGTTTGGGAGATAGAGAGCTGAACGCTTCCATGGGACATTGTGGAGATGGTCGGTGACCCAGGTGGTAGTGTTGCTGGCAGATCCTCTGTTTGCGGGGTGACAGGTGCCACTGTCACTACAGAGGTGGATGAAGAGGCCGAGACTGCAGCAGAAGAGGAAGCAGGAGGAGCCAGAGACCTTTCTTGGTTTCTGAGGTGTCTACTCCACTGCAGCTCGTGCTTTGCACTTAGATGCCTGGTCATGCAGCTTGTGCTCAGGTTGAGAACGTTTATGCCTCGCTTCAGGCTCTGATTGCACAGCGTGCAAACCACTTGTGTCTTGTCATCAACACACTGTGTGAAGAACTGCCACGCTAGGGAAGTCCTTGGACCTGGCTTTGGTGTGCTTGGTCCCTTGCTGCGTTGGGCAGTAGCAGATGTACTGTCTAGGGGACGAATGCTCCGTTTTTGCACCCTGCTCCCTCTTCTGCTGTGCTGGTGGCTCTGTGCGACCACCGCCTCTTCCTCCGAACTACACTGGTCACCTGCATAACGTTGATTCCATGTGGGGTCGAGGACCTCATCATCCTCCACATCATCTTCCACCCAGTCTTCACCCCTGCCCTCCATGTCTGTCTGCACAATTGCGAAAGCAGCAGCAGTTGGCACCTGTGTTTCGTCATCATCCGAGACGTGCTGCGATGGTCCTCCCATGTACCCATCATGAAACATAAGTGGTTGGGCATCGGTGCACTCAATCTCTTCCACTTCTGGGGCAGGGCTAGGTGGATGGCCCTGGGAAACCCTGCTAACAGAGTCATCGAAAAGCAGAAGAGACTGCTGCATGATTTGGGGCTCAGACTGCTTGGCTGATTTGCAAGGGGGTGAGGTGAAAGACTGATGGACATGGGCTTCAGGTGCCAACTCTGATCTTTCAGCAGAAGAGTGGGTGGGAGACAATGTGAAGGAACCCGAGGCACTGTCAGCAACCCAATCTACTATCGCCTGTACTTGTCCTGGCCTAAACATTGGTACAGCCTCATTAGGCGCGACAAAATACCGCCGCAGGCTCGGTCGCCTACTCGCACCTGAGGAAGGTGTTTCACTTGTGCGTGTAGCTGGCACAGATCCACCACGTCCTCTCCCTGCAACAGGAGCTCCACCAGCAGCACCACGACCGGGGCCACCACGTCCCTTTGACCTTCCCCTCATATTTTCCAAATTTAGGATCTTGCCCTAAATGGCGTTTTTTGGAAGACCACAACACACCCACAGTACGTAATGGCTGAAACGCACAGCTACAGAACTGCAGAAAATGCTATTAAAAAAAAAAAAGGTTGTTTTTTTTAGTATAGCACAGTACAAGGAAAATATATAGAAATTGTTTTTTTACACACACCTCCAGATGTGTATTTCACACTGCAAAATATTTTCTGTGGCCCTAAATGGCGTTTTTTGCCAGACCACAACACACCCACAGCACGTAACCGCTGAATCGCACAGCTACAGAAAATGCTATTCCAAAAAAAAGGTTGTTTTTTTTAGTATAGCACAGTACAAGGAAAATATATAGAAATTGTTTTTTTACACACACCTCCAGATGTGTATTTCACACTGCAAAATATTTTCTGTGGCCCTAAATGGCGTTTTTTGCCAGACCACAACACACCCACAGCACGTAACCGCTGAATCGCACAGCTACAGAAAATGCTATTCAAAAAAAAAGGTTGTTTTTTTTAGTATAGCACAGTACAAGGAAAATATATAGAAATTGTTTTTTTACACACACCTCCAGATGTGTATTTCACACTGCAAAATATTTTCTGTGGCCCTAAATGGCGTTTTTTGACAGACCACAACACACCCACAGCACGTAACCGCTGAATCGCACAGCTACAGAAAATGCTATTAAAAAAAAAAGGTTGTTTTTTTTAGTATAGCACAGTACAAGGAAAATATATAGAAATTGTTTATTTTACACACCTCCACATGTGTATTTCACACTGCAAAATATTTTCTGTGGCCCTAAATGGCGTTTTTTGCAAGAGCACAACACAACCACAGTATTTAACCACTGAATCGCACAGCTATAGAAGTGCAGAGAATGCTATTCAAAAAAAATGTTGTTTTTTTTAGTATAGCACTGTACAATATATAGAAATTGTTTATTTTACACACCTCCACATGTGTATTTCACACTGCAAAATATTTTCTGTGGCCCTAAATGGCGTTTTTTGCAAGAGCACAACACAACCACAGTATTTAACCACTGAATCGCACAGCTATAGAAGTGCAGAGAATGCTATTCAAAAAAAAATGTTTTTTTTTTTTAGTATAGCACTGTACAATATATAGAAATTGTTTATTTTACACACCTCCACATGTGTATTTCACACTGCAAAATATTTTCTGTGGCCCTAAATGGCGTTTTTTGCAAGAGCACAACACAACCACAGTATTTAACCACTGAATCACACAGCTATAGAAGTGCAGAGAATGCTATTCAAAAAAAATGTTGTTTTTTTTAGTATAGCACTGTACAATATATAGAAATTGTTTATTTTACACACCTCCACATGTGTATTTCACACTGCAATTTATTTTCTGTGGCCCTAAATGGCGTTTTTTGCAAGAGCACAACACAACCACAGTATTTAACCACTGAATCGCACAGCTATAGAAGTGCAGAGAATGCTATTCAAAAAAAATGTTGTTTTTTTTAGTATAGCACTGTACAATATATAGAAATTGTTTATTTTACACACCTCCACATGTGTATTTCACACTGCAAAATATTTTCTGTGGCCCTAAATGGCGTTTTTTGGAAGAACACAACACAACCACAGTATTTAACCACTGAATCGCACAGCTATAGAAGTGCAGAGAATGCTATTCAAAAAAAATGTTGTTTTTTTTAGTATAGCACTGTACAATATATAGAAATTGTTTATTTTACACACCTCCACATGTGTATTTCACACTGCAAAATATTTTCTGTGGCCCTAAATGGCGTTTTTTTGCAAGAGCACAACACAACCACAGTATTTAACCACTGAATCGCACAGCTATAGAAGTGCAGAGAATGCTATTCAAAAAAAATGTTGTTTTTTTTAGTATAGCACTGTACAATATATAGAAATTGTTTATTTTACACACCTCCACATGTGTATTTCACACTGCAAAATATTTTCTGTGGCCCTAAATGGCGTTTTTTTGCAAGAGCACAACACAACCACAGTATTTAACCACTGAATCGCACAGCTATAGAAGTGCAGAGAATGCTATTCAAAAAAAATGTTTTTTTTTTTAGTGTAGCACTGTACAATATATAGAAATTGTTTATTTCACACACCTCCAGATGTGTATTTCACACTGCAAAATATTTTCTGTGGCCCTAAATGGCGTTTTTTGGAAGAGCACAACACAACCACAGTATTTAACCACTGAATCGCACAGCTATAGAAGTGCAGAGAATGCTATTCAAAAAAATGTTTTTTTTTTTAGTATAGCACTGTACAATATATAGAAATTGTTTATTTTACACACCTCCACATGTGTATTTCACACTGCAAAATATTTTCTGTGGCCCTAAATGGCGTTTTTTGCAAGAGCACAACACAACCACAGTATTTAACCACTGAATCGCACAGCTATAGAAGTGCAGAGAATGCTATTCAAAAAAAATGTTGTTTTTTTTAGTATAGCACTGTACAATATATAGAAATTGTTTATTTTACACACCTCCACATGTGTATTTCACACTGCAATTTATTTTCTGTGGCCCTAAATGGCGTTTTTTGCAAGAGCACAACACAACCACAGTATTTAACCACTGAATCGCACAGCTATAGAAGTGCAGAGAATGCTATTCAAAAAAAATGTTGTTTTTTTTAGTATAGCACTGCACAATATATAGAAATTGTTTATTTTACACACCTCCACATGTGTATTTCACACTGCAAAATATTTTCTGTGGCCCTAAATGGCGTTTTTTGCAAGAGCACAACACAACCACAGTATTTAACCACTGAATCGCACAGCTATAGAAGTGCAGAGAATGCTATTCAAAAAAAATGTTGTTTTTTTTTAGTATAGCACTGTACAATATATAGAAATTGTTTATTTTACACACCTCCACATGTGTATTTCACACTGCAAAATATTTTCTGTGGCCCTAAATGGCATTTTTTGCAAGAGCACAACACAACCACAGTATTTAACCACTGAATCGCACAGCTATAGAAGTGCAGAGAATGCTATTCAAAAAAAATGTTGTTTTTTTTAGTATAGCACTGTACAATATATAGAAATTGTTTATTTTACACACCTCCACATGTGTATTTCACACTGCAAAATATTTTCTGTGGCCCTAAATGGCGTTTTTTTGCAAGAGCACAACACAACCACAGTATTTAACCACTGAATCGCACAGCTATAGAAGTGCAGAGAATGCTATTCAAAAAAAATGTTGTTTTTTTTGTATAGCACTGTACAATATATAGAAATTGTTTATTTTACACACCTCCACATGTGTATTTCACACTGCAAAATATTTTCTGTGGCCCTAAATGGCGTTTTTTGCAAGAGCACAACACAACCACAGTATATAACCGCTGAATCGCACAGCTGCAGAGAATGCTATTCAAAAAAAAGTTTTGTTTTTTTTTTTAGTATAGCATAGTACAAGAAAAATATATAGAAATTGGTTATTTCACACAACTAGAGATATACACTGCAAAATATTTTTTTTGCCCAAAAATAGGTTTTTTTTGCGCACAACAAAGTGCCTTTTTTTTTATGCAACAGCACAATAAAGTGCCTTTTTTTTTTTTTGGGGCCCAAAAATGGGTCTTTTTAGCAAAAGCACAATAAAGTGCCTTTTTTTTTTTTCTGACCGAAATAGGTCTTTTAGCAAGAGCACAATACAGCCACAGTATGGAATAGGTGTATCACTCAACGTAATGCAGTGCTGGTGCACTGAGCTTGCAACACAAACAGATAAACCTATGCAGATCGCTGAGCTATTATATCTCTCAATCTGGACTCCTATCTAAATCTCTCTCCCTGAAAGCACAAACAGGATCCTGCCCCTACACTACACTACACTACACTGTCTCCCTATCTTTTCTATCAGTAGATTGCAGAATCAGGACTAACT
Source organism: Rana muscosa (assembly GCA_029206835.1). Lineage (NCBI taxonomy): Eukaryota > Metazoa > Chordata > Amphibia > Anura > Ranidae > Rana > Rana muscosa. The sequence continues at coordinate 926,729,074 of CM055116.1, read as the reverse complement.
CCTATCATATAATTCTCTCCCTCACAGCAACAGCAGCCAGGATCCTTTCCCTACACTGTCTAAAAGCAGAGTGACGATCTGTGCTGTGTGCCTCTTTCTTATATAGAAGCTGGTCACATGCTGGGTCACATGTTGCACTGACCAATCACAGCCATGCCATTAGTAGGCATGGCTATGATGGCTTCTAAGGGCACACCAGCTAATCAAATGGTGATTGGCTGGCCCCTGAAGCATTTCTAACTGCGCCATTAAATTCCCGAATCCGGACCCGAACCCGGACTTTAGCGCAAAATCCGGGTCCGGGTCCGGGGTCGGGAAAACGCCAAAATTCGGTACGGACCCGAACTTTACAGTTCGGGTCCGCTCAACACTAATTATGGTATATGTATGCCTTATTGTCTTAGTGATTGATTCACATCACAACTTCATTGATTTGAAATTGATACCCTTTTTTTGTATGATTTTTGGTTTTGCTCATCACTGCCACACACATGCAGCCATGCATTGCATGTGTGGGGCAGTATTGAGCAAAACCATAAATCATATAAAAAAAAAAAGAAAAAAGGTATCAATGAAGTTGTGATGTAAATCAATAAGACATACAGTACATAAACCATAATTTATGAAATGACATACATTGTCGTTTGGGGGTACGTTATGGGGACAATGTCCGCAGTCTCTGATCCTCTCTAGTATCATGTCCGCAGTCTCTGATCCTCTCTAGTATCATGTCCGCAGTCTCTTATCCTCTCTAGTATCATGTCCGCAGTCTCTGATACTCTCTAGTATCATTGTCTGCAGTCTCTGTCCATCTCTTCTATCATGTCTGCAGTCTATAATCCTCTCTAGTATCATGTCTGCAGTCTCTGACCCTCTCTTGTAGTATTTTGGGGTCAGTCTGGAGCTCCTCTTGAAGTTGTCTGCTGTGTTTACACTTTGCTACATGCAGAGAGTTTTTTTAAGAACAGATGAAAACCGTGCACAGTAATCGTGATGCATCGTGATGCATCGCGGAATTGAACCGAATCGTGGGCAGGATAATCGCAATCGAATCGTGAGGCCAGTAAAGATGCGCACCCCTAATACTTACCTCCTCTGTGCAGTTGGTTTTGCACAGAGCAGCCTGTATCCTTTTCTTCTTGGGTAACTCTTTGCTGCTCTTGGCCCCTCCCTCCTATCGGGTGCCACCTCAGCCAGCAGCTCTCTATGGGGGCACCCGAGCCGATTCAGAGCTCCGTGTATCCATTCAGACACAGAGTCCTGACCTGGCCCACCCCCTCTCTCCCCTGATTGGCTGACTGACTTTGATTGACAGCCATGGGAGCCAATGGCACCACTGCTGTGTCTCAGTCATTTAGAAGGAGTGTCCTGGACGGCTTAGACACTCATGGACAATTGCTGGGGAGAGATGCGGCTCAGGTAAATAATTAGGGGGGTACTGGAGAGGCTTATACACACAGAAGGTTTTTTATCTTAATGCATACAATGCATTAAGATAAAAAACCTTCTGCCTTTACAACTCATTTAACGTAAGTGTGTCTCATTTTACATTGTCATAGTGTGTAACAGACTTGATTTCTGTCCCCAAAGAGTCTCTTTTAATGTAGTGGGGGCTCTCTTACCAGTATTCTAATATTCTTAGATATAGCAGACCTTCTGTCAACTGACAATTCATGCCATCGCTGGTATACAAACCTCATTATGGTGTGCAAAGCTTTATACAAGCTAAAGTAGAGCTAAAAATAAAAAAAAAAAAAAAAATGTACGTTCTAATTTGTGCAAATGAGTCTGTTTGAGGATAATTCTCCCTGTAGAAATACAATTTTTCCATTCCTTTACTAATAAGACTTAGCTTTTCTGCATTAGAACTATGGAATGGCAGCCCTTTAATCATGTATTTTAAGGCTTTCATGTAAAGATGAAAAATAAAGATTAAAGCAAGGCTACCTTTTTTGAGCTTGGCATAGAATCTAATGCAACATTGCTGGTGCTTCAATATACTTAGAAAAAATGTCAATTTTATAATTAAAGGACAGACAAAGTGAAAATTCTGCCTATATCTGTAAATACGGGCTAATTTCATTTCATGCATCTTAGCCATAATTAAAATCAAAGTTCATGAAAACTAATATATTTGCAAGAGAACTATGTGGTTGTTCTTACAGTATGCATAGAGGGTGCTGGCAAACACAGTGTAATTTGTATTCTTTATAAAGCAAGTGTTGCTTTTAGAATTGAGGAAAGAAATCAGATCGAACAAAGTGGAGGCGCTAACCCCAGAGAGCTATCTTTTATAAACCTAGTGTCTTGTAGTAAATAATAGTTTATTGGCTTTCATTGCTTTCCTACAATTATACAGCCCATACAGCAGATATGTTTTAGCCAATAAAATATATCTTTTGTGAAATCCTTTTTGGTATATTTTTTAAAAGAAATGATTTTAGGTAAGCATTTCTGAATGATGAAAATCTGTAGTGCCAAGCACAGAAAACCCAGAAGAGAAATATAGTCTATTGATCATGCCTGGGAGTAGTGAAATTATGCCTGTAAGTGGTAATCAGCCAAATTGCTGAATCAATTTTTTTCCATGTGTATATGTGTATATATTAAATAAAAATAAGTTGTTCAGAAAACTATGTGACAAGAAACAAATGTATAGCTAAGTAGAATCAGGCATCACTTTGTACATACAGTTTTACAATCCAAAGACAAATGACAGATCACATGACTTTTGTTTAATTAGGTTGACCACACATGCATAGAATATTCATAGAAAATATTAGTTTTTCACAATATTTTATTTTCTAATGGTTAATAGGGTTTAATTGACAATCTAATGGTTAATGGGGTGAATTGACAATCATTTTTGACCATAGTGATCAGAATATTTGAAGGAGCAGGCTGGAAATCTGGAAATATGTTTTCTTGTTTCTTATCTGAAGGAACAGAATTTTAACCATAAATATAATTCACTCACGATAAAAGGGAAGTTACATATTTACCAGCCCCTTCCCCCACTCATCCTAAAACATCCCTGCAGCAACAGCCGGAGGGAGAAGAGAATAGGGAAGCAGGTAAAGCTGTGAGGCGAAGGAGGGGGAGCCTAGGCAGTAGGGGAAATCCTGTGCTTCCCAGGGTGATTAGGGTGTGCCTGTGCACACCTGGCACACCCTGTGCGCATGCATATGCCTACAGGACACTTACACCCCCTTCCTGCCCAGGCCATTTTTCAGCTTTCAGCGCTGTCACACTTTGAATGACAATTTTGCGGTCATGCTACACAGTACGATAATTCGATTTTTATCATTTTCTTCACACAAATAGAGCTTTATTTTGGTGGTATTTAATCGCTGCTGTGCTTTTTTATTTTTTACCAAAAAAAAAGACCAAAAATTTTGAAATTATTTTTTTACTTAGTTTCTAAATTTTGTAACTAAGTAATTTTACCTTCACTGATGTGCCCTGATGAGGCAGCACTGATGGGCACTGATAGGATGAACTGGTGGGCATTGATGAGGTGGCACTTATGGGCACTCATTAGGTGGCACTGATGAGGAGGCACTAATATGCCACACTTTTGGGCACTGATAGGTGGCACTGATATGTGGCACTGATGAGCACTGATGGGCACTGTTAGGTGGCACTGATGGGAACGTATAGGCGGCACTGGTGGGCACTAATAGGCGGCACTGGTGGGCACTGATAGGTGGCACTGGTGGGCACTTATAGACGGTATTGATGGGCACTGATGGGCATTGATGGGTGGCACTGATGGCCGACACTGATGGGCATTGATGGACAGCAGTGATGGGCATTGATGGGCAGCACTGATAGCCAGCACTGACTGGCATCACTAATGGTCACTGATTGGTGGCACTTGTGGGCAGTGGTGGGCACTGATTGCTGGCACTGGTGGGCACTAATTGGTGACACTGTTGGCGCTATAATTTAATCAGGGCACTGATGATCAGTGCCCTGTTTACATATTTTATTGCCCCCTGCGAGGAGATGCCGCTAATCAGCTCTCCTCGCCACACACTCTGTCAGTGTGAGGCGAGGAGCGCCGATTACCGGCATCTCCGTGTTTACATGTGACCAGCTGTGATTGGACACAGCCGATCACATGGTTAAAGAGCCTCCGTGGCTCTTTACAGAGCTCGGGGGCGCGTCGTGTCCCAGAACGAGAGCCGCACTGCCCTGCCGTCATTTGACGGTGGGCAGGCGGCAACTGGTTAATATGCCTGGGATTCTATTCAAGTAGTTGGTCTGGATGAAATTTTAAAGGCTTTTGAAAAAAAAAAATTGACTTGCAAGATCAAATGCTCTAAAGAATGATTCTTCAGAATTTTAAACAAAAGTTATAACAAAATTCTAAATGTTTAAGACCAGCTTCAGACAAAAAAAATGCTTTGGCTGCCTAGATTTTATATCAAGTTGCTTTAAATGGGGTCTAGATAACTATCACCTTGTGCTTTTTCTATAGGTGGACTGACTTTTTCTTAAGGGTATGATCAATCAGATGTGTAATTTGATAGGATCCTTAGTTGTGAATGCACTTTGACAACTTGCACCTACAGTTAAGCCTAGATTAAGGCTTACCTGTAGGTGCAAGAAATATCTCCTTAACCTACACGGTTAAGGAGATATTTGCAGAAAACACTGCACCAATGTCTATGGTGCATGCTCGCCGTAGACAACGGCGCAGGCGCACTGAGCATCCCGGCATAATGAATGGGGCATTCCGGTTTTCTGAATGGGAGAATGCTGGCTGTTCTGTCTCTAGGACATTCAGTTAAACCATTCTTATCCCATAAACTTGATACCATATTTCTTCGAGTTTATTAGAACAAGCTAGGTGAAACTACAAATAACAAAAAATAAACCTTGATGAGTACAATATCCTATAAATGTCAGCATACATTGCAGAGACAATGATACACGATACAATATGAGACAATAAAACATACTTTTTAAGTTCTCTAAGGGATGATGGTGATGGATTGAAATAAGACATATCCTGCCTGCTGCAGTGTCTTCTAAAGCATGGTGAATGTGTCTCTTCCTGTAAGATTTTACCCAGAATACTTTGCTTTCTAATTACTTCCTAGGTTACACATTTAATGCATTTAACCACTTAACGACCGCTCACTGTATATATACGTCGGCACAATGGCACCGACAGGCACAATCACGTACAGTGTACGTCATTGCCTTTGTACTGTTGGGGGGTCCAATCGGACCCCCCTTCTGTACAGTGAGCAGTCGGAATTCGTCTGGGAGCGATCCGAGATGGGGGGGCGACCGTTCGATTCCGGCCACCCCCCCCGCGATCGCTCCCGGCGAATGAGAATGCCCCCTCTGCCTGTGTAATGTAAACACAGGCAGAGGAAGCAGGAGGAAGTGATGTCATCTCTTGTGCGGCGCTCACATATACCGAGCACCGTACAAGAGAAGACATCAAGGTTAGTGCACAAACACTACACTAACACCAGCACACATAGGCACATAAATCGCCCCCCCCCCCAGGCCCCCCCAGATCACCCCCCAGCCCCCAGTCACAGTGTCACTGATTGCAGTGACCATTTATTTACTGATCACTGCAATCAGTGACATTTGTGACTGTAAAAGTGTCACTACAGTTTAGTTTTAGGTCCAGTGTAGCCCCCTACCCCCCCTAATAAAGGTTTAACCCCTTGATCACCCCCCAGATAACCCTTTCACCCCCTAGCACCGCCGTCGCTAAGCGTTCATTTTTCTGATCGCTGTCTTAGCGTCGGTGATGCAGATCGGTAGCCAGTAATTTTTTTTAGGTTCGCCGCAGGTTTTTATAGCGTCGGGTACCCCCATAAATTATCTAATAAAGGTTTAACCCCCTTGATCGCCCCCCAGGTAACCCTTTCACCCCCTATCACCACTGTCGCTAAGCGATCAGTTTTCTGATCGCTGTCTTAGCGTCGGTGATGCAGATCGGTAGCCAGTATTTTTTTTTTAGGTTCGCCGCAGGTTTTTATAGCGTCAGGTACCCCCATAAATTATCTAATAAAGGTTTAACCCCCTTAATCGCCCCCCAGGTAACCCTTTCACCCCCTATCACCACTGTCGCTAAGAGATCATTTTTCTGATCGCTGTCTTAGCGTCGGTGATGCAGATCGGTAGCCAGTAATTTTTTTTAGGTTCGCCGCAGGTTTTTATAGCGTCAGGTACCCCCATAAATTATCTAATAAAGGTTTAACCCCCTTGATTGCCCCCCAGGTAACCTTTTCACCTCCTATCACCACTGTCGCTAAGCGATCATTTTTCTGATCGCTGTCTTAGCGTCGGTGATGCAGATCGGTAGCCAGTAATTTTTTTTAGGTTCGCCGCAGGTTTTTATAGCGTCAGGTACCCCCATATATTATCTAATAAAGGTTTTAACCCCCTAATTGCCCCTAGTTAACCCTTTCACCAGTGATCATCATATAAGTGTTACGGGTGACGCTGGTTAGTTAGTTTGCTTTTTATAGTGTCAGGGCACCCGCCGTATATAACCCAATAAAGGTTTAACCCCCTGATCGCCCGGCGGGTGATATCAATTAGGTTTTAGCGTCAGAGAGGGTCTGCGTCACACCCCAGGCAGCGTCAGGTTAGTGCCAGTAACGCTAACACCCACGCGTGAAGCATACACCCTCCTTAGTGGTAAAGTATCTGAACAGATCAATATCTGATCTGATCAGATCTATACTAGCGTCCCCAGCAGTTTAGGGTTCCCAAAAACGCAGTGTTAGCGGGATCAGCCCAGATACCTGCTAGCACCTGCGTTTTGCCCCTCCGTCCAGCCCAGGCCACCCAAGTGCAGTATCGATCGATCACTGTCACTTGCAAAACACAACACACATAACTGCAGCGTTCGCAGAGACAGGCCTGATCCCTGCGACTCCAGTGCTGTAGGAGGTGATTTCACCACCACAGTTAAAAAAAAAAGCAAATATGCCGAAGCATTGGGGCAGCAGGGGCGGAGGAGCGATTTTGCTCCTAATGCCGCGTACATACGGTCGAAATTCCGACGGAGGCTTGCCCGTGGAAAAGTCCGACCATGTGTGTGCGGCATAACTTTTTTGCGGGAGGATGCCCCCATGCTTCGGCATATATAAATGGTGCATGTATGCCCATCATTAGAAGTGGGTGGATGAAGGGCGGTATTCTAATGGTGGGCATACCCACCCGATCAATCTCTTTTTTCATTCAGCCAACTGGCTGCATGAAAAAAAAAAGATTACAATACATGTCCAACAAGGACCAGCAACGTACTGGTATGTTGCTGGACTTTGAATGGTTATACCAGATTGATGCCTGCGGGTTTAGGTATCATCTTGGTATCATTCTTTTCAGCCAGCGGCCGGCTTTCATGTAAAAGCAATCCTAGTGGCTAATTAGCCTCTGGACTGCTTTCACAAGCAGTGGGAGGGAATGTCCCCCCCGGATATAAAAAGCGCCATTGGGAAATTGGGAAAGCATTTTATCACACCGATCTTGGTGTGGTCAGATGCTTTGAGGGCAGAGGAAAGATCTAGGGTCTAGACCCCAGTTTTTTCAAAAAAAGAGTACCTGTTACTACCTATTGCTATCATAGGGGATATTTACATTCCCTGAGATAACAATAAAAATGATAAAAAATGAAAAAATATGGAAGGAACAATTTAAAAATAAAATAAAAAAGCAAAATTAATAATAAAAAAAAAAAAAAAAAAAGCACCCCTGTCCTGCCCTGCTCTTGCCCAATGGCGAACGCAAGCGTCAGGCTGGCGTCATATGTAAACAGCAATTGCACCATGCATGTGAGGTATCACCGCGAAGGTTAGATCGAGAGCAGTAATTTTAGCAGTAGACCTCCTCTGTAAATCTAACGGGGTAACCTGTAAAGGCTTTTAAAGGCTTTTAAAAATGTATGTAGTTTGTCGCCAATGCGCGTTTGTGCGAAATTTTAAAGCATGTCGTGTTTGGTATCTATGTACTCGGCCTAAGATCATCTTTTTTATTTCATCAAACATTTGGGCAATATAGTGTGTTTTAGTGCATTCAAATTAAAAAAAGTGTATTTTTCCCCAAAAAATGCGTTTGAAAAATCGCTGCGCAAATACTGTGTAGAAAAAAAAATGCAACACCCACCATTTTATTCTGTAGGGCCTTTGCTTTAAAAATATATATAATGTTTGGGGGTTCAACATAATTTTCTTGCAAAAAAAAATATGTTTTCATGTAAACAAAAAGTGTCAAAAAGGGCTTTGTCTTCAAGTGGTTAGATGAGTGGATGTAAGCTTCCTAATGTTGTGTATAAAATGCCAGAACAGTTCAAAACCCCCCCAAATGACCCCATTTTGGAAAGTAGACACCCCAAGCTATATACTGAGAGGCATGTCGAGTCCATGGAATATTTTATATGTTGACACAAGTTGTGGAAAAAATACAATTTTTATTTTTTTTTTTGCACAAAGTTGTCACTAAATGATATATTGCTCAAACATGCCATGGGCATATGTGGAATTACACCCCAAAATACATTCTGTTGCTTCTCCTGAGTACGGGGATACCACATGCGTGAGACTTTTTGGGAGCCTAGCCGCGTACGGGACCCCAAATCCAATCACCGCCTTCAGGCTTTCTAAGGGTGTAAATTTTTGATTTCACTTCTCACTGCCTATCACAGTTTCGGAGGCCATGGAATGCCCAGATGGCACAAAACCCCCCCAAATGACCCCATTTTGGAAAGTAGACACCCCAAGCTATTTGCTGAGAGGTATTGTGAGTATTTAGCAGATCTCACTTTTTGTCACAAAGTTTTGAAAATTGAAAAAAAAAAAAATGTCTTTCTTCATTTTCAAAAACAAATGAGAGCTGTAAAATACTCACCATGCCTCTCAGCAAACAGCTTGGGGTGTCTACTTTCCAAAATGGGGTAATTTGGGGGGGTTTTGTGCTATTTCAGCATTTTATGGCCTTCGAAACTGTGATAGGTAGTGAGGAGTCAAATCAAAAATTTGTGCCTAGAAATCCTGAAGGCGGTGCTTGGTTTTCGGGGTCCCGTACGCGGCTAGGCTCCTAAAAAGTCCCACACATGTGGTATCCCCGTACTCAGGAGAAGCAGCAAAATGTATTTTGGGGTGCAATTCCACATATAACCATGGCATGTGTGAGCAATATATCATTTAGTGACAACTTTTTGTAATTTTTTTGTCATTATTCAATCACTTGGGACAAAAAAAAAAATATTCAATGGGCTCAAAATGCCTCTCAGCAATTTCCTTGGGGTGTCTACTTTCTAAAATGGGGTCATTTGGGGGGGTTTTGTGCTATTTTGGCATTTTATGGCCTTCAAAACTGTGATAGGTAGTGAGGAGTGAAATCAAAAATTTGCGCCCTTAGAAATCCTGAAGGCGGTGCTTGGTTTCCGGGGTCCCGTATGCGGCTAGGCTCCAAAAAAGTCCCACACATGTGGTATCCCCGTACTCAGGAGAAGCAGCAGAATGTATTTTGGGGTGCAATTCCACATATAACCATGGCATGTGTGAGCAATATATCATTTAGTGACAACTTTTTGTAATTTTATTTTTTTTTGTCATTATTCAATCACTTGGGACAAAAAAAAAATATTCAATGGGCTCAAAATGCCTCTCAGCAATTTCCTTGGGGTGTCTACTTTCCAAAATGGGGTCATTTGGGGGGGTTTTGTACTGCCCTGCCATTTTAGCACCTCAAGAAATGAGATAGGCAGTCATGAATTTAAAGCTGTGTAAATTCCAGAAAATGTACCCTAGTTTGTAAACGCTATAACTTTTGCGCAAACCAATAAATATACGCTTATTGACATTTTTTTTACTAAAGACATGTGGCTGAATACATTTTGGCCTAAATGTATGACTAAAATTGAGTTTAAATCGATTTTTCTTTTTCCGTTTATATCGCAAAAAATAAAAATCGCAGAGGCAATCAAATACCATTAAAAGAAAGCTCTATTTGTGGAAGAAAAGGACGCAAATTTCGTTTGGGTACAACATTGCATGTCCGCACAATTTACAGTTAAAGCAGCGCAGTGCAAAATTCTGAAATCACCTCTGGTCCTCCAGCTACCAAAGGGTCCGGGGCTTAAGTGGTTAATAATAACAAATTGAAACAATACCAAAAAAGGATGCTAGATGGTGCCTACGCTCTGCCAATGATTTCTATAGAAATGACAACAGTAAACGTTATTTTAATCAACACAAATGCAGATAATCAGAATATAGACACCTGATGGACAGAACACCGGCCCCGCACGCATGCGTGTGACGTCATCGCCGCTCCGGCCAATTACAGCGCCGGAGCGGCGATACCAGCAAGAATCTCCGAGGGGACATGGCGGCAGCGGCGGAGGAGAACGAGGAGGACTTCGGGGGCTTCGATTTCAGGTAAGTGCCACATATGCATACTAGCTCATTATGCCTTTCTCTTGCAGGGTCTTATTTTATCCTGTTTTTTCGGGGGGGGGGGGTTTACTTCCTCTTTAACGTGTTGGAATTAGGATGTCTTTTTTTTTTAAAGTAAAACTGGGTGTTCTTGACATAGAATGAACAATCCAGACAGCAACACTCCGAAAATATTCACCTTTCTTGTATATGTAATAAAAGCAAATGCAAACAGTTGTACAGACAATGTGGGGACTAAACAAAGCTGACACATTTTGCACTGTCTCAACGCTTAATCGTGATTAAATGTGTTGACTTTGACCTGGTGTTGACTTTATTCAGTCCCCACAGTGTCTCTACAACTGTTGGCAGTTGCTTTTATTACATATACAAGAAAGATGAAAATTTTGGCTGTCCGGATTGTTTATTCTATATAATACCAGTGGAATGAACTAAGCCTTCATCTGATTGAGAGGGGCATGAAAATCAATAGTGTCAAGTAGGGATGAGCTTAGAGTTTGAGTCGAACGCAAGGGGAAACCAGGGCTTTCCCAGTGATGTGCTGGTGACCCCGCCCCCTTCTGATGTAACGCAGGTTTCCCGTTATGGTGAATACACACAAACTCACGTATAATGCAGCCTTGTACATTACATCTGCACCATGAAAAATCAATATCCTGCTGGAACAGGAAATGGTTGACCGCACTCACAGGTTTGAAGCAAAAGTGAAGACTTTATTGAAGATAAAAATCATCAGACAACATTGTCGACATCATGACATCAATGAAGACCTTGCAAAGATTAACACGTTTCGCAAATTGGAACTGGCTAGGTCATAATCTAACAAACACTGGTAGGTATAACCCTTATATAGCATATACTCAGCTGAAATCAACCAGTAATTGATTATGCCAATTAACCCTTTATCTGAGGTTTCTGCAACAAAACAAACAAAAAACACGAATATCTACAACCTATATATTAAAATGAATATACATATACCGTATATACTCAAGTATAAGCCGAGTTTTTTAAGCACATCCATAGACTCCCATGTTAAACGTCAGTCTAGTAATCGGCACAGTGAGGCATGGGCACAGTGGGGCACAGTGAGGCATGCACATGGACACAGTGAGGCAAAGTGAGGCACCGTGAGGCACCGTGAGGCATGCAGATGGACACCCTAGGCTTATACTCGAGTCAATACATTTTCCCAGTTTTTTGTGGTAAAATTAGGTGCCTCGGCTTATATTTGGGTCGGCTTATACTCGAGTATATACGGTAATAAAATAAAGGAAAGAAACTTTTAACAAAGTTCTCCTTTATATAGAAAAAATAGTAGAAAAATTTCTCTCCCTGCTGTGGATGACTATCCCAACAGACAAGAGAGAAAACACTTTATGAAACACCACTAATAAATCATTCAAATATAAACATTCAATTATAGATACAAATGCATCCATATATTGAATGAAGGGAACAAAAAGGAAGATAGGAAAAAAGGTGATTTTTTTTTTTTAAATAAATATTCAAATATGTAATATTCTAATTAATATTTCAAGAGTATTTCCAAACATCCTCAATAATATTTTCCCATATAGTGGTTATCCAAAATTATTTATAACAATCACACCTTTGTTACACTATATAGATGCACATACTTGCACCTGCAAGTGTATGTCATTATTGATAAAGATCACACAGTAATAGTGTACACAACCCTAATGACTGAATTATATATATATATATATATATATAAACTACATTAAATACAAAGAAACAAACAAAAAAACGAATAAGAATTAAATAGAGGGGGATAAAGAAAAACAAACTATTATACAATTTAGGAAAAAGGGGGATTTTTCATAGTAATGTGTAATATCCCACTCATAGTTTGACCCCCTCAGTATCTTGCTATGTAATTTGAAGATCCGAACGATCTCCCTTTAACAAGGAAGGTATAATACATCTGGTATACAAAAGGGCACTGCCCAGAGGACAGAGGCGGCTCTCTAATTAAGCAAATTAGGCGGTCACCTAAGGCCTCGCACTCTCAGGGGCCTCGCAACCACCTAATTTGCCTAATTAAAGAGCTTGAGATGGGTAGGAATAGCAGCGCCCGGGTGGCTGGAGGACAGAATGAGTAGCAGAGCTCCCGCCTCTACTGCACTGGCAGCTCTGTATTACATTCCCTGCCTGTGTGCTCGGCTGGGTCGCCGGATCACCGGCTCCTCCGGGTCGCTCTCTCCTTCTCCATGCAGCACCGCTCAGCCCAGAGGACACTGACTCCAGCACCAAGACAGAGTGTACTGAGAAAAAGTGCCCTGACACCAGCACTGAGAGAGTGGACACTGAAACCAGCACTTTAAGGCTCTTAATATATGACATTAATGCTGTTATTTATTATCGCTTGAATTATTTTTTACATTAGGGGTGTGAGTGGGGCCTCATGTCTAAGTTATGCCTAAGGCCTCACAAAGTCTAAAGTCTGCCAGAGGGGGAACCAATTTGGTAAAAAAAAAGTTAATTTTCATAATTATATGTAGCATCCCACTAAAGGTTTAACCCCCTCGGTATCCTACTCCTGTAATTTGAAGATCCAAAAGACCTCCCCTTTACAGAGAAGGTGAAATACATCACCTCCTCTCCGGGGGATTAGCATCTTTTCAATCACCTGTACAAATGACTGATTACTTCCATGTTTGGAGTTGAAATGGTGGTCTACGTTAGTGGACTTGCACAATCTAATGTCTGCTAAATGTTCACGAAACCTGTCTCTGAGCCTACATACTCCCCACATACTGCACATTACATGCTGCACAGGTGATGGCATACACCACATAACTTGTGTTACAATTGTAAAATTTATCAATATTGTACTGCCTGCCATAAACTGAAGAACAGAAAGTGTCACACTGCAACATATGGGGACAACAGAGACATTCATGAGAACCACATTTAAAGTTCCCCTTACAGTGAAGCCAGGTGATGGATCGTGCAGAAATGTCTTAAGACACAAAAAAAACTCAGTGATAGATAGTTACCCAGGCTCTTTGCTTTTCTAGCCACTATGTTAACTCCCCCATCCAATAAATGAGCACATATCTGATCATTAAGAAGTATGGACAAATATTTGTTAACAATATGTTTGATTTGTTTGAATTCTAAACTATAGCCTAATACCAAAGAAGGACGCTTATCCACCAAATTCCTTTTTATATTTTTGGTACATAAACTCCTTGGTTGAGATAATAAATCCTTACTTTCTTTGTTCCAGGCTATGGCATATGCTCTATCTAGTGACCACCTAGGGTACCCCCTATGGAGCTGAGTTTAGGAGCTTTGGCAAATAAACGCCAAAAGCTCTTAAACTCAAGTTTAGGAGTTGCCGGGAGCTGGCAGTGTACATGAAGCCTTATAGAAAATGTAGAATGCACATAAATAACACAACATCTAAAATAGTATACTGTACATACACAAGGGCCCCAAATGAAATTACTTCTCATCCTTCCAGTTACACCCTTCTATAGAGTAAGTACATTTTATAAATGAAGAGGAAAGTTAAGAGATTTGTCAATGGCAGATACTATACGTAGAGTTATATGTTTGTGGATTATTAGCAGTGCCGGGCCAAGACATTGTGCTGCCTGGTACCAAGAATGAAATGCTGCCCCCCCCCCAAAATAAAATAAAAAATCACGCCTACCAAAATGCTCCCACATCCATTATTTTATATCATGATAACTAAAGTGGACCTGGCATGGCTCTATACATGTATATAGGAGTATAAAGAGGACCTGTTATGGCTCTATTCATGTATAGGAGTACAAAGAGGACCTGTCATGGCTTTCTACGTGTATATCGAAGTATAATGAGGACCTGTCATGGCTCTATGCATGTATATAGAAGTATAAAGAGGACCTGTCATGGCTCTAAACATGTATGTAGGAGTATAAAGAGGACCTGTCATGGCTCTATACATGTATGTAGGAGTATAAAGAGGACCTGTCATGGCTCTATACATGTATATAGGAGTATAAAAGGACCTGTGCGTGGCCGGCGGCCGCGATGTCAGCTGGCCACCCACGATCGCTCCACAGAGAGCCAGAACGGGGATCTGTCAATGTAAACAGACAGATCCCCATTCTGACAGAGGAGGAGAGACAGATCTGCTGTTCCTAGTGATTAGGAACAGAGATCTCTCTCCTCCTCCAGTCAGTCCCATCCCCCCCAGTTAGAAACACCTCCGAGGTAACACATTTAACCCCTTCCCTGACAGTGACATTTACACAGTATTCAGTACATTTTTATAGCACAGATCGCTGTATAGATGTCAATGGTCCCAAAAATGTGTCAAAAGTGTCCGACCTGTCCACCGCAATGTCGCAGTCTCACAAAAAATCGCAGATTACTGCGATTACTAGTAAAAAAATTATAATAATAAAAATGCTTGAAGTGCATTATTTCTATTTTTACATTGTTATTTAAAAAAAATAGTTCATATTGCAGAATCAGTGGGAGCCAGAGCGTGTCACTTGCCAACGTCACCTGCCTTCAGATGCAGATTGTCACTTGCCGTGTCACCTGTCACCAGATGAGGATTGTCACCTGCCACACATTGCGGATTGTCACTTGCCACAATGTCACACATTGTGGATTGTCACTTGCCACCTGCCACACATTGCAGATTGTCACTTGCCACAATGTCACCTGCCACACGTAGCGGATTGTCACTTGCCACAATGCCACCTGTCACACATTGCGGATTGTCACTTGCCACGACTTCACCTGCCACACGTTGCAGATTGTCACTTGCCACAACGCCACCTGTCACATATTGCGAATTGTCACTTGCCACAACGTCACCTGCCACACGCTGCAGATTGTCACTTGCCACAACGCCACCTGCCACACATTGTGGATTGTCACTTGCCACAATGTCACACATTGCTGATTGTCACTTGCCACGATGTCACACATTGCGGATTGTCACTTGCCACCTGCCACACATTGCAGATTGTCACTTGCCACAATGTCACCTGCCACACGTAGCGGATTGTCACTTGCCACATCACCTGCCACACGTAGCGGATTGTCACTTGCCACGACGCCACCTGCCACACATCGCGGATTGTCACTTGCCACGACATCATCTGCCACACGTTGCAGATTGTCACTTGCCACATCACCTGCTACACGTAACGGATTGCCACTTGCTGTGTCCAAGAGTAAAGGCAGGCAGCAGAGAGATAATGTAATCTCTCTGCTGCCCGCACAGTGGGGGTGGAACTGCAGTGATGCAGGGTGGGCAGTGAGAGATGATGTCATCTCTCTGCTCCCCCACCTACTGATTGGCCAGCAAGCCTGCTTGTTCACCTGCTGACTGTCCCGCCCGCTGACTGTCCCCCTGTTCTGCCCACGCTCCATTCACCTGGGCCCGACGCCCAGGTGAATGGAGCGTGCAGGAGCGGAGCGGGCTGACTGGCGGGCAGGCGTCAATTTGCCTCACAGTGGAGTGCGGAGCGGGTTGGCGACAATTTGCCTCACAGTGCAGGGGGAGTGGAGCGGGCCGAACAAGATGGTGGGCGGGCGGCAATTTGCCTCACAGTGCAGGGGAAATGCAGCGGGTAGAACGAGATGGCGGGTGGGCGGCAATTTGCCTCACAGTGCAGGGGGAGTGAAGAGGTCGGAACGGGATGGCGGGCGGGTGGCAATTTTCCACCCCCCTGAAAGTGCCGCCTGGTACAATGTTACCATCGGGTCCCATGGTAGGGCCGGCCCTGATTATTAGCCTCTATGACCCTTTCATACCTTTTTGCCAGTACAAAATTTTGTCACAATGACAAAAATTATTTTTTTTTTAAATATATATATTTTTTTATTCTGCCCATTTTAAATAATGACAGCACATACAGTATGTACAAATCCCTTACAATTCCTCCTTAAAGGAATGCTATTGCTGACTTCTGAAAATGCAAAAAAAAGGTGTTAAATAGAAAGAATGTCAAGCAATTAATATTCTTGGAATGACAGCTCCTGCATTTTTCTCAAAACAGTTTTCCTTTAACACTCTCATTGTCTTGAACAGAAGTTCTGAAAATGTGGCTGAATAGATGTCCTTGAGAAATGAAGCTGAGAATTCTGGCAGGCATGCATACTCTTTACGGAAATATTTTTTCCCAGCGCCTTCACATTATAAATGACCCTGAGAATGTGGGAAGCAATAAGGTAATGGAGCACATAGGTACTTTCTTTCTCTATGCTATCCCTGCCATAGCAAGTTGAGTTGCTTCTGTCTTTTGCTATGAATGTATTATTCATCTAAGCTCCCTATCATACTCCTAGAAATCAGTGACCAGACACCTATCACTCACTCTTCAGTTTAAATAATCTTTCCCATAGAGGTGCTATTCCCCATCTCAATTTAAATGTAATGGAGTCTTCAGTGGCATCAACGCTGTTCTGAAATGTCATGCATCACTAAGTTCCTAAATCACACACCTGAAACTGATCTAGGTTCTGAACTGTGACTTGGGTTGGAGTGAGAGCATTTGACATCTTTTATAAGGCTTTAGCTTCCATATCACCTTTAATGTATCTATATGGTAGCCAAATTATTATGTAAAACTCATAGTGTGTGAAATTGCTCTCTATCTCTGATTCTCAAAAATGCTAGCAGAGGTTATTTCATATAAGGATATTCCCAATGTTATGCCTTTGGCAGCAAGTGAAGCGTGAATTTTTCTCTTTTTTTTCAAGCTTGCTGAAAAAGTAATACACTGTTTTATGGGGAACTGAGATGAAGAGTGTTCTATGTTTAGAACAAGTTCAATCAAAGTATCTTCCTAGATCGAAATGCAGTATTAGTAGAAGACCAATACGTGCTAAAAAAAATGTCATCACCGTCATTAAAGTGATTTACCTATTTTATCAACAGTATTATCCTAAAGCAGCCTTTATTAACCGGGTTCCTTCAGGCTTCTTCAGGGGTGCCTTTGCAAAAAAATAAATAAAAAAAAAGATATTTCTTCTTTTTAGTCAGGTGCAGATGTTTATTGTTGCAATCTTGTACTGGCAAAAACCTTTGGATCATAGGCGTGTGTCAGGTGTGCCTGGGCACACCCTAATCACCCTGTGTGGCGCAGATTCCCCCTGTTTAAACCCCTGATATTTTAGCATAACGGGGCTCTTAAAAAGTTTATAAAAAAATAATATAAAAATAAAATTGAAAAAAATAATATAATAAAAATAAAAACTACTGACACCATCCACTGCCCGACTGACACCAATCTCTGCCTTAGGTAGGCCCCTTTCACACTTGTGTGACTTCAAAGACGCACGATTTTACTGCGATTTGCCGCGATTCACGGCCGCGATTTTTACAAGACAGTCATACGACTGTGGATTCGACTTTGCCCACGACTTGAAGTACGACTTCAATGAGCAGGGACGCGACTTTTATCCCCCGATAATTAGGGGGAACTCCATTCCAATAAAAAAAAAAAAAAAAACGACATGGGTTCCCCCTTCATGGGCATACCGGGCCCATCGGTCTGGTATGGATTTGGGGGGGTCCCCCCCAAATTCATACCAAACCCTTATCCGAGCACCAGCCCGGCCGGGCAGGAAAGGGGGTGGGGACGAGCGAGCGCCCCCCCATCCTGAGCCGTACCAGGCCACATGCCCTCAACATGGGGGGTGGGTGCTTTGGGGCGGGGGGGCCCTGCCCCCCCACCCCAAAGCACCATGCCCACATGTTGATGAGGACAAGGGCCCCTTCCCGACAACCCTGGCCGTTGGTTGTCGGGGTCTGCGGGTGGGGGCTTATCGGAATCTGGGAGCCCCCTTTAATAAGGGGGCCCCCAGATCCTGCCCCCACCCTATGTGAATGAGTATGGGGTACATCGTACCCCTACCTATTCACATGGGGAAGAATGTGTCAAAAATAAAACACACTACAAAGGTTTTTAAAGTAATTTATTAGACAGCTTCGGGGGCCTCTTCTGACTTCGGGGGTCTTTTCTGACTTCTCCGAGCTCTCCGGCTCTTCTGCCTTCTGCCGGGCTCCTCCGCTATCTTCTGCCAGCTCTTTTACTAGCATTGGCCTGGTCTTCCCCGTCGTCTTCTTCCCTCTTCTCTTCTTCTGATGTTGACACGACGCTCTCTCCCGCTGTAATGCTGTGTGCGCGGTGCGCAATGACTTATATAGGCATGGGGCGGGGTCACTGGTGATGTCATCCAGTGACCCCGCCCCCTTATGATGTCGCTGCCCGGGGCATGCTGGGAATTTGACATCATAAGGGGCGGGGTCACCGGATGACATCACCCGTCGTGTCAACATCGGAAGAAGAGAAGAGGGAAGAAGATGACAGAGAATACCGGGCCAACGCTAGTAAAAGAGCTGGCAGAAGATAGCAAAGGAGACCGGCAGAAGGCACTGGAGAGCGGGGAGAAGAACCGGAGAGCGGGAGAAGAGGCCGGAGAGCGCAGAGAAGTCGGAAGAGACCCCCGAATTCAGAAGAGAGCCCCGGAGCTGTCAAATAAATTACTTCAAAAACCTGTCTAGTGTGTTATTTTTTTGGACAATTTTTCCCCCCAGGTGAATGGGTAGGGGTACGATGTACCCCATACTCATTTACATAGGGTGGGGGCCGGGATCTGGGGGCTTCCAGATTCCGATAAGCCCCCCGCCCGCAGACACCGAAAAAATGGCGTGGGGGTTCCCCTTAAAATCCTTACCAGACCGATGGGCCCGGTATGCTCATGAAGGGGTAACCCATGCGTTTTTTTTTTTTGTAATTGCCGTGGAGTTCCCTTTCATGCACAAGTCATGCACAAGTCACATGCCAAAGCCGCATCTGTCAATACGGAATCCGACTTTGATCCAACTTAAGAAAAAAAGTAGTGCAGGAACTACTTTGAACTACAAATCATGGAGAATTTTGCAGTCCAAAATCGTGGGACAAGTCGTATAAGGCCCCTTTCACACTTATACGACTTATACCACGATTTTGGACGGCAAAATCTTATGACAAGTCATTCTCCATGATTTTGAATGACTACCATTCATATTGGCACGACTTTAAGTTGTGCCGACTTCAAAGTAGTTCCTGCACTACTTTTTTTCTGAAGTCGGATCAAAGTCGGATTCCGTATTAACAGATCCAACTTTGGCATGCGACTTGTATACGACTTGTGCATGAAGGGGAACTCCACGCCAATTTTTATTTTTATTTTTAAAACGGAATGGGTTCCCCCTTCATGAGCATACTGGGCCCATAGGTCTGGTATGGATTTTAAGGGGAACACCCGGCGAAAAAACGGTGTGAGGTCCCCCCAAAATCCATACCAGACCCTTATCCGAGCACCAGCCCGGCCGGTCAGGAAAGGGGGTGGGGACGAGCGAGGGCTGTACTTTGGGGCAGGGGGGCCCCCACTCCAAAGCACCTTGCCCCCATGTTGATGAGGACAAGGGCCCCTTCCCGACAACCCTGGCCGTTGGTTGTCGGGGTCTGCGGGTGGGGGCTTATCGGAATCTGGGAGCTCCCTTTAATAAGGGGGCCCCCAGATCTCGGCCCCCCACCTTATGTGAATGAGTATGGGGTACATCATAGCCCTACCCATTCACCTGGAATAAAACGTGTAAAATAAAAACACACTAGACAGGTTTTTAAAGTCATTTATTAGGCAGCTCCGGGGTCTTCTTCCGACTTCAGGGGTCTTCTTCCGACTTCGGGGGTCTCTTCCGACTCTCCGGCCTCTTCTTCCACTCTCCGGTGCCTTTTCCGCGCTCTCCGGTTCTTCTCCTGCTCTCCGGTGCTTTCTGTCTTCTGCCGGTCTCCTCCGCTATCTTCTTCCAGCTCTTTTACTAGCGGCCGCCCCGGTCTTCTGCGTTGTCTCCTTCCCTCTTCTCTTGTCCCGATGTTGACACGACGGTCTCTCCCGCTGTAATGCCGTGTATGCGGCGGGCAACGACTTATATAGGCATGGGGCGTGGTCACCGGGTGATGTCACCCAGTGACCCCGCCCCCTTATGACGTCACAGCCCCAAAATGCTCAGGGGCTGTGACATAATAAAGGGGGCGGGGTCACCGGATGACATCACCCGGTGACCACGCCCCATGCCTATATAAGTCATTGCACGCCGCGCACACGGCATTACAGCGGGAGAGAGCAGAGTGTCAACATCGGGACAAGAGAAGAGGGAAGAAGACGACGGGGAAGACTGGGCCCCCGCTAGCAAAAGAGCTGGCAGAAGATAGGGGAGGTGCCCGGCAGAAGGCAGAAAGAACTGGAGAGTGGGAGAAGAACCGGAGAGCGCGGAGAAGGCACCGGAGAGCAGGAGAAGAGGCCGAAGAGTTGGAAGAGACCCCCGAAGTCGGAAGAAGACCCCCGGAGCTGCCTAATAAATTACTTTAAAAACCTGTCTAGTGTGTTTTTTTTTTTTATACTTTTTATTCCAGGTGAATGGGTAGGGGTACTATGTACCCCATACTCTTTCACATAGGGTGGGGGCCGGGATCTGGGGGCCCCCATATTAAAGGGGCTACCAGATTCCGATAAGCCCCCCGCCCGCAGACCCCGACAGCCAACAGCCAGGGTTGTCGGGAAGGGGCCCTTGTCCTCATCAACATGGGGCAAGGTGCTTTGGGGTGGGGGGGCGCAGGGCCCCCCTGCCCCAAAGCACCCACCCCCCATGTTGAGGGCATGTGGCCTGGTACGTCTCAGGAGGGGGGGGCGCTCGCTCGTCCCCACCCCCTTTCCTGACTGGCCGGGCTGGTGCTTGGATAAGGGTCTGGTATGGATTTTGGAGGGGACCCCACGCCGTTTTTTCTCTGGGGGTTCCCCTTAAAACCCTTACCAGACATTTGATCCCCCTAATTATTGGGGGATCAAAGTCGCGTCCCTGCTCATTGAAGTCGTAACTCAAGTCATGGGGCAAAGTTGGATCCACAGTCGTATAACTGTCTTGTCAAAATCGCGGCCGCGAATCGCTGCAAAATCGCGGTAAGATCGCCTAAGTGTGAAAGGGGGCTAAGTGTGAAAGGGGGCTGAGCTTTGAGGCGCACACCCTAATGCCATAGGCTGTACACACCTATACTTTGGATGCTCACTCCCAGGACTGCAGGTGTGAAAACTACTTTTCATGTTTTCATGTTTTGGAAACCATACAGGGGTTCCTACAGTAACCGGGAGGCCGGTTTGCCAGGGGAATGGCCTACAGATATGACAATAAAAATAATGAATATTTTACAAAGCTGCACAGTTGATTGCATAGGGTATTTTCTGGAAAAGGTGAACTTTAAATCAATAATAATAAATATGTAGTTCACAACACATAATGAGATATACCATTTTTTTTCCATATATCCTATGGGCTTCATTAGTGTAAGTTGGGGGTTAAGTATTAAATACTTTAATACGCAACAAAATACAATAAAAAATCTGTAAAAAACTGTCAAAAACTGCAAAAATCCATTTGAATACCAGCATGGACTTGCATTCTCATAATAGGCATACTAGATTAACTACTTCAGGCCCAGAGGCCGTCATATGACGTCCTCAGTTTTGTGGGGGTATATCTGAATGATGCCTGCAGCTACAGGCATCATTCAGATATTGCCGATTTCAGCCGGCAATTCCCTGCACCATGAGAACGATCATATTGGCTGTTCCGCCGCTTGATCGTTCTTACGGGCAGCGGAAGGGGACGTTCCCCCCCTCCTGCCGCCCTCCGGTGCTTCTACCGACTCACCTGTGCGATCCGTGAGTCGGTGACAGGATACGCCAGCCCCGGATGTTGATCACAGAGATTTCCAGCGGACCAGATGGTTGCCGGAGTCTCTATGATCGTCGGAGGCCGGGCGCGATGTTATGACGTCACGCCCGGCCTCTGCATTAAAAAAAACGGCGCCGCTTCGGCTTTGAATCTGTGATATATTTTTTTTTTTTAGGCTTCCCAGCCTAGTGGTGAGATGTGGGGTCTTATTGACCCCATATCTCACTGTAAAGAGGACCTGTCATGTCATATTCCTATTACAAGGGATGTTTACATTCCTTGTAATAGGAATAAAAGTGATCAAAATATATTTTTTTGAATTGTCAAAATTAAAAAAATAAGTAAAATTAACAATAAAAAAAACGTTAAAATTTTACAGTCCCCCTGTCCCTGTGTGCTCGCATGCAGAAGCGAACGCATACATAAGTCCCGCCCATATATGAAAACGGTGTTCAAATCACACATGTGAGGTGTTGCCACGAACGTTAGAGCAAGAGCAATAATTCTAGCCCTAGACCTCTTCTGTAACTCAAAAAATGTAACCAGTAAAAATGTTTAAAGCGTCGCCTATGGGGATTTTTAAGTACCGAAGTTTGGCGCCATTCCACGAGCGTGTGCAAATTTGAAGTGTGACATATTAGGTATCTATTTACTTGGCGTAACTTCATCTTTCACATTATGCAAAAAAATTGGGCTAACTTTACTGGTTTTTTTTTTGAAGCATGAAACAGTTTTTTCCCAAAAAAAACGCGTTTGAAAAACTGCTGCGCAAATACCGTGCGAGATAAAAAATTGCAATGACCGCCATTATATTTTCTAGGGTCTTTGCTAAAAAACATATATAGTGTTTTGGGGTTCTAAGTAATTTTCTAGCAAAAAAATTATGATTTTTACATGTAGGAGCGAAGTGTCAGAATTGGCCCGGGCCTGAAGTGGGTAAATGGTTATTTAAATCATGGATTAACTGGGTAACCTACAATCATATTTGATTTTACAGTCATATATGATCCTACATCATTTGGACTTGTCTCAGAAACCCTAAGTTAATGATTGATTTTTCTTTCTAACACACACTGGGAGCTTACCCACAATTTATCAGTACACACTGGTACTAATTAACCAGTAAAGAACTGGTGGATTTCCTTATACAGAATCAGGTGGAACTTATGGCAAGATGTAGCAAGGGATTATAGCTAGGACTCAATTTGATTGCAATTTTAACTTGCACCCTGTTTAAACTTCAGTTTTGTTGAGAACAATATACCGTAATTCTTTATAGGTAAACTAAATGCATGTCAAGGATATTAGCTAACTTGATTTGCAAATTATGCTCTAAAGAGATTGATGTTTGTTTCATCATATCCTTTCTCAAACTGATTTCTGAATGGAAGGGTCTGCCTTCAATCATTCATCTGACGCAAACTCCGTTCTGTAATGAGGAAAGCTGCAGTATGCAGTATGTGTCCCTTTAGGTGAGGCTGAGCCTTCAAAAGTATCTTATCAAAAATTAAAACTCTCCATTTCAAGGGATGCCTGATGCATGACTTTTAACTGAGTGCAAACTTCTGGGAAAAGCAATGAGCCAATCACACCAGCAAAATATTGGAATTCTCTGGACATAATGCCTCCAGGTTGGAAGGGAGCAACATTTGATTTTTTTTTTTTGCCATCTTAGAAAGCAATCTTAATGAAAAATAAATACATCTATAACAACTTGTGTATATATGTTATTTTTTCAGCAAAAGTGATTTTTTTTTTAAGCCAAAAAATATAAAAATAAATACTGAAAATATTTAAAGTTGTAGCTGATATCAACATTCCCACTCACAGTCTCTGTGTAAAGGGCAGAGACAATACAAATAGTAGAAAAACAAGTTTGCATGTTTTCTGCTAGAAAATCTAGAAAGTTAATTCTCATTCAAGTAAATGCACAGTTTCAAGCTTATTTAAGTTTCTTGAAGTAATAAATGAAAGACTAATTCTCTTGAGCTTTGCATATGATGTTCAGGGTTTAGTACAGCTTTCAAATATGAGCATGATAATAGACCTGTAATAATGAGATAATAATAGAGTATACATCATTGTAGATGGGTTTATGGCTTAATGTTATGTCAGCGTTATTAATTAAAATCTTTAAATGGATGCATTAATTACATATTTATAATGTACAGTTCATCATCATCAGCTGTGACATGTTTAGCTTAAAAAAATGTAATATAATTTTCACATCTATTAAAGGAGCACACCTCTTCACAAAATACAAGTTATATACAGTGTTCCAAGTGAGCATATCATTGTTTGACACCTGTCAGCTTCAAACACCAGGTGGCCAGATGATTTTTGTCTGACATTAAAATACTCAGTATTCAGTAGATCAAAGAAGATTGATCATGCAAGACAGTAAAAATGGTATTGTAAGCTGTAACTAACATTCACGGGAAAACTGTAAAATACTTTCCCTATTACTCTTTAACATGCTGTGATACAACCTACTTACATCTTTAAAGTGGTTGTAAACCCTGTTAAATTTTTTTTTTTTTTTAAACTAACCTGCAAGACAAAGGCATAATGAGCTAGTATGACTAGCATACTAGCTCATTATGCATCACTTACCTTAGATCGGGGCCCCCGAAGGCGTCCTCGTCTCCCTCTCCAGCCGCAGCCTTCGCTGCGTCAATAGCCTGGAAGGTTACTTCCGGCTATCGCCGCTCCAGCCAATCACAGCGCCGCTCCGGCGCTGTGATTGGCCGGAGCAGCGAAGACGTGACTTAGCGCATGCGCGCGGGAGCCGTCAAATCCGGCTAAGCCGGATTTGTGAATGGGATTAACCCTATGAATTCGCAGTTGTCTACGGCGCGCCTTAATCTAGGCTTACCTGTAGGTGCAAGTTGCAAAAGTGGGTTTACAACCACTTTAAGGTACTGTTTAGAGCTACACTATATTACCAAAAGTATTGGGACACCTGCCTTTTTTTTATTTTTTATTATTTCATAAAAATGTATTGTTGCTTACATATACACAACATCATCCAGTAAAAACAGTGTTATACAGTACAAAAAGTGTTACTATTTTTCTTATTTCTCCCCACTTTTCCCCCCTCCTTTACATGCACATGCACCTGCCTTTACATGCACATGAACTTTAATGGCATCCCAGTCTTAGGGGTTGATTTACTAAAACTGGAGAGTACAAAATGTGGTTCAGCTGTGCATGGTAGCCAATCAGCTTCTAACTTAAGCTTGTTCAATTAAACTTCACCAAAAAAACCTGGAAGCTGATTGGTTTTTATGCAGAGCTGTACCAGATTTTGCACGCTTCAGTTTTAGTAAATTAACCCCTTAGTCCATAGGGTTCACTATTGAGTTGGCCCACCCTTTGCAGCTTTAACAGTTTCAACTCTTCTGGGAAGGCTGTCCATGAGGTTTAAGGGTGTGTCTATTGGAATGTCTGAGCATTCTTCTAGAAGCACATTCGTGAGCTCAGGCACTGATGTGGATGAGATGGCCTGTCTTGCAGTCTCCGCTCCAATTTATCCCAAAGAAAGGTGTTCTATCGGGTTGAGGGCAGGACTCTGCACAGACCAGTCAAGTTTTTTTTACCCCAAACTCGCTCATCCATGTGTAGCACTACCCCCGTAGGAGCTGCTGGTTTAGATTTGGGCCTGCAGTTACCTTACTTTTCTGTATGCTCGTCTCAGGGGTTCTCCTTGAAGAGTTGTCCAGAAGAAAGTTTGCACCAACACAAAGTCTCTTTCAAGGGTTTTATTGATTAAAGTTTCCAACAGAGGGGTTTAAGGGATGGGGAGGACTCAGGTACCTTAATTGCGGATCACAGGAACTTTCCTAGGTCCGGAGGAACAACTGTCTCCACGCTGGACTCAGCAACCACCGCATAGGCCCACTCTCACCGGCCTAGCAACCGATGCGCAGCTCGATCACATATAGTCTCTGCCACAGACTTGGTGCAAATAGAACAGTCTCTGCCACAGACTTGGTGCAAATAGAACAGTCTCTGCCACAGACTTGGTGCAACCCTTCCCTGGGTTACCTTCTGAATAAAAGAACACAGCTCTCAGTGCCAGGATCTTCCAGCCATTCCGGCAGCACTGTGAGATAGATTGTGATCCGGATACATCATCCAATTGAGTCCTCAATTGCTTGGTCCCTTCCCGCAGGCAAGGCGACACAGGCTCATCCCTGGATCAATAGGCCCCAGTAACTCCTGGGCCTACATCTCAGTAACGGAGCCTCAGGCCAACGTGGCCTCGAGGCGGAAACTGCCAGTACATCCCTGAGGCCATGGGGGCCCTCAGGTTGGGATCGGGTGGGCGGTGACCACTACCAACGAACGACGACCCCTCAAAATGGTGTCTGTCTCTTAAGTACCCTCTCCCAGAATGCACAGCGGGTTGACAACGCCCCCTGAGCTGCTTCTGAGAAAGTGATACCCAATACATTCAGCCTGTTGCCTTTCCAATCCTGACCAGCGGTGACAGCGACACCCACTGTCAGGAGGAAAATCATGCAACCCGCTGAACTGAAACAGAGTATAATTTGAAACACAATCCTTCTGAGCCAAACTATTGCTCAGACAATTATAATTTTAACACATAGCTCCCACTCATTAGGAGCAGGGCGCTACATACTCCCCTCACCGCAAAAAGACGGTGTCCCCATAGTCGAGAAAAAATATGACCCTCAGTCCTGAGGGTCAGTTACATGAGTCCAAAAAACTTGGATGGGGAGGGGAAAGGTGGGGTAGCAAAAAAAATATAAAAGTTAGCATAAACACACAGTAATCAAATCACTATACATTACAATGTTCCTATCTATCTCTATTTAACCCATCCAGCTCTGTAGTAGTCTGGCAGGATAATAGGGAGTACATGAAAAACAAAGCAGCACACACAGGCAACAATGCAAAAACATTACTGTACAATCAGGAAAATGTATCCTGAGAAATTAAACTTTCTTTCCCATATATATTTCTCTTAGTGCAAAAGAGTTACGTAGTTAAGTGCAGAAAGAGTCCAGTTTCTGCTGAACACATCTCCGCCACCCACTTAGTGATCGAAGAACATCATAGCAAAGTTCCTTTTTGGTACAAGTACTGGACCGGGTAGAGAATCTTGACTCAAAGTTTCCAATGCCCTAGCACTAACTAGCTAGTTACCCCAAGTCCTTCAAAGAAGAAAAATGCAAGAAAATCTTCTCCTTTGCAAAGTGACAAAAACTGGAACAGTCACTATAGATGATCACCAGTAAAAGCAAGGGTCAGGCAGGGCTAGTGATTTCCCTTGTTTGTCCAAAGTAGTAACAAAATAGACATAGTCTTCCTTTCCAGACCGGCAGATGACCACCTTGTCTGCATAGATGTGCCGACCATAGCTCCATTGTAACAAGCACCCTCTGAAGCGTTCATCCATGGTAAAGGAATGGCCTACTTTCCGGAACGGTTTAGGTACTTCAAGGTAGTCCCACATAGCTTCACTGTACCATTACGCTCTTTTGGCCTCAATCTCTTGCATGGTTTCCCTGGAAACGTAGGGAAACTCTAGTCCATACTCCCTGGCTACCCGTTTGTTTAGCAATCATTGTGATCGGGCAAGCCTAGGCAAAGATCTGGTACTTCCATATCCAGGCGGTATACAAAAAACTGAGGACTTGTGCACCATGCGATTTGCAGACAGTTTTCCTGGCCCATGTGAATTGTTAACTTTAGGCAGGACTTCACTAGTAACAACCGGGGCTTCCACTCTGGGTGTAGTCTCCCCGGAATCCATGGCTGTCAACTCCGAAAGACTATGTACTGAGGCAACATCCTCCCTGTTGCTCCACAACAATTCTTGAGGCATGGACTCAAACAAGTAATCGTCTCCAGTATCCGACAGAGAGTCTAACTCAGAGTCTTCCAACTCTTCTGCCGGCAAATAGTTGCGCACAGTCTCAGGCACTTTTTCCCCAGATGTCTTACTGATTCCTGACATGGCCCTACTGGGGACATCATCTCTCTCGGGGTCCGGTTCCGGTATTCTTTGGGGTGGACCTCTACCGTGGCCGCGGGAGGCCTTCACGTATCCCACCTTCTTCTGGACAGGTGCGGCGAAGACAGGTGCAGCGACGGTGGATACAGTCGAAGTAACAGTGGAAGTAGCATCTGCTGATAACCCACTCACAGTGGTAACAGTAACATCCCCTTCAGGATTACTCACAGCAGCAGATGCGGCGGGCATGGGCCGGACAATTCGGTTGAAGGCAGCAGTATCCTCTGTCACGTTGCCCGTGACCCAGTCCACCCGGTAAGCGCGGGCCGGCATGGTCGTAGGCATCGAACAAAAGGACGGGGGTGCATAGCCAGTCCATTACACCTGTTACACAGCATACCCAGGGCCTCCACAACCTCGATCGTGTAAAGCATGAACCACCCAATGTGGCCTCAATTGGATGCCAGTGTCCATCAGCACGGTTCCCGGCAGCATGGTACTTGCAGTGGTACCCACAGGAAGCATCCTGGGCCCAAAAGCAGACTGCAACGATATCACTGAAGACATGGCCGTGCTCCGTTTCTCTAAGTGCTGGACACACATGTGGCGTGTCACACAGCAAGCAAGTGGGAACTCCTCCCACTTACTCTTCTTGGCACGTAGCTCGCGGGCTTTTCCTTTCCTTGACTCCGCCCACGGCTCATGCGGTCAGAAAGTGATTGCAAAATTCTTCCCTGTTTTAGCACAGTCCTTCTCCCTCTGTAGAATAGGTCCCAAATGAACAGTCTATTTAAGTTGCGGGAGGTAACGGCAAATCCCGGACTCGAGCCCCAACGTGTAGCACTACCCCTGTAGGAGCTGCTGGTTAAGATTTGGATCTGCCGTTACCTTAATGTTCCATATGCTCGTCTCAGGGGTTCTCCTTGAAGAGTTGTCCAGAAGAAAGTTTGCACCAACACAAAGTCTCTTTCAAGGGTTTTATTGATTAAAGTTTCCAACAGAGGGGTTTAAGGGATGGGGAGGACTCAGGTACCTTAATTGCGGATCACAGGAACTTTCCTAGTTCCAGAGGAACAACTGTCTCCACGCTGGACTCAGCAACCACCGGATAGGCCCACTCTCACCGGCCTAGCAACCAATGTGTAGCTCGATCACATATAGTCTCTGCCACAGACTTGGTGCAAATAGAACAGTCTCTGCCACAGACTTGGTGTAACTTGAACAGTCTCTGCCACAGACTTGGTGCAACCCTTACCTTCTGAATAAAAGAACACAGCTCTCAGTGCCAGGATCTTCCAGCCGTTCTTGAAGCACTGTGAGATAGATTGCGATCAGGATACATACTCCAATTGAGTCCTCAATTGCTTGGTCCCTTCCCGCAGGCAAGGCGACACAGGATCATCCCTCGATCAATAGGCCCCAGTAACTCCTGGGCCTACATCTAAGTAACGGAGCCTCAGGCCAACGTGGCCCCGATGCGGAAACTGCCAGTACATCCCTGAGACCATGAGGGCCCTCAGGTTGGGATCGGGTGGGCGGTGCCCACCACCAACGAACGACGACCCCACAAAATGGTGTCTGTCTCTTAAGTACCCTATCCCAGAATGCACAGCGGGTTGACCACGCCCCCTGAGCTGCTTCTGAGAAAGAGATACCCAATACATTCAGCCTGTTGCCTTTCCAATCCTGACCAGCGGTGACAGCGACACCCACTGTCAGGAGGAAAATCATGCAACCAGCTGAACTGAAACAGAGTATAATTCGAAACACAATCCTTCTGAGCCAAACTATTGCTCAGACAATTATAATTTTAACACATAGCGCCCACTCATTGGGAGCAGGGCGCTACACATGTCTTTATGGACCTTGCACTCTGAGAAGAGAAGGAGCTAGGAGGGCCGGTGGGGAGCCTGAGAAGAGGAGGATCGGGGCACAGACCATTGCATAGAGCAAGTAAATATGACATGTTTTTTTTATTACCTTTAATATCACTTTAAGTCTACAAATATTTATCTCTCCTTGCTCCCTCACTGGCACATCTTCACCTTACCTCATCTTGCACGTGATGGGTCCTAGGCCACCTTGATTGGCGAGCAACTCCCACGCATGTGCATGGCAATATATTCATTCTTACAACCAGGTGTGCTGAGAATGGTGAACAGGCATGTCAATTTATTTAATGGCAGCCGCAGAAGAGACATCATGGTAACTTATAATTTTGTCACTTCAGTTCTGCTTTAAGCAGAGAGAGCTTTGTGACATACTAAAAGCTCTACACCTGTATTTCATAAATAGGCTGTACCATGCAGGTTGAGGGGTTGAGTAACTCTGCCAAGTATACCAGAGAGCCGAAAGTGCTAAACATTCTTACTTATAAATTAAAGCTGATCTTTCCCCCCCTTTCACCAAAAATCACATCAGCATACATACAGCTGATTCATTCATGAATTAAACATACATTTTTTGCTTTTATTACAGTTACTGTTTTTCCACTTTCTGGTTTCTTGGGCACTGGTGCTGTAACCCTGAACCCTGGGAAGGCTACATCACTAGTGCCTTCCTCCTTAGATGCTGTGAACTATCACATGTTCCAGGAGGCAGACCCAGAATTCCAGCAAGTACAGGCAAATTGAATAATTTTCCTTTAGTGAAGCTGGTCGCTGTGAAGGAGTGAGGAGGAAAATAAAAATAAAATATACAAAGAATAATAAAAATTATCTATAAGTAGCTGATTATAGATTGTCATTACTAAACATTTCTAAAGGCACCTCTGTTTTAATTGTTAAGATACAGGTGAAGTTCCTCTTTGGGAATGATAAAACATTATTAACTAAGGCTGAATGTCTATGGTTGTTCTATATATGGTACATAACACTGCTTCTTGCTCAACATGCAAATCAGAAAGGAGGCAAATAAGATTTTAATATCAACAATATGGTAGCCATCAGCCACAATCGAAAGTTTTAATACAGAAAATGACTTCAGGTAAGACTTCTATAAACATAACACAACAGCTGCTTTGCTTTAACATGGCCACACCTAAAGCTTACCTAATGGGGCAGTAGAACTATGGTAAAAGTATAAAACTGAAGAGGCTCTGAGGAAAAAGGTCACACCTTCGAAACACGTCAACCAGCAGGGGCCCCTGTGTGTCCCCCCAGGATCTGGAGACTGTAAAATCCAGAGCTTTTTAAGCTGCAGAATATATTCTGTTCTAAGTGTGCTTTTATCTCATACCTGTGAGTAGTTTTTATTCTTTCTATCTTTATTAAATGTATATGGGATAATGCACTAGACTAGTGCACCCTCTTTTCTTAGAATTTTCTAGATATATCAAGGACACCCCCAGTCCTAGAGAGCAGCAAAGCCTGAAGCAATACCCCTGGTAAAGTGGACCACCACCCTCACCTGAGCTGGGCCAGAGTGATTTTTGCCATCAAAACCACATATGTGATGTAGGCTGCATATGCCAGAAAGATTCCTGGAATATTTTATAAATACCCATCAATCCTACCAGTAGAACCATTGGATGGACATTTACTTTAATAGGATGTCAACACTCTTTTTTACAGTGAAATGAATGTAGCGTTGTCATCCTTGCAAATGCTTTACCTGTTTAGAATTGGCAACCTTGAGAACTAAGGTTGGGCAAATGCATGAGTTTTGGCCGAGCATTGGTTGTTCGCCCCATTCAGGGAACACCTGAATTTTCCCCCGCCGTACGCCCTGCAATGAACTAAGCGCTGCTCAGTGCATTCTGCGCCCTGATTGGGCGAAGTTTTAAAAGGGCGCATTAAAATCTGGTTGTTAAGAAGTGGGGCCGGGAAGCTGACAGCGGCATCCTTAACAACCGATGAGTCATCAGCTGTCAATTGACTTCCCCGCTGGCAGCTGAAAAAAAATTGCCGGTAAGAAAATAGTTACATTTAAAAAAAAAAACAGTGTGGGGTTCCCCCCAAAATCCAAACCAGACCCTTATCCGGGTCCACAGCCTGACAGGTCAGGAAAGGGGGGAAGTGAGCGCCCCCCCTCCTAAACCAAACCAGGCCACATGCCCTCAACATAGGGGGTGCTTTGGGGCAGGGGGGCTCTGCTACTTTACCCCAAAGCGCCTTGTCCCCATGTTAATTGGGACAAAGCTCTCTTCCCCACAACCCTGCGCTGTGGTTGTGGGGGTCTGCGGGCCGGGGGCTTATGGGAATCTGGAAGCCCCCTTTAACAAGGGGGCCCCCAGATCCTGGCTCCTCCCTATGTGAATGAGTATGAGGTACATAGTACCCCTACCCATTCCCCAAAAAAGTGTCAAATAGTAATAAAAACACAGAGACAGTTTTTTGACAATTCCTTTAAAAAAATTAAAAAAACAATGTGTCCCGATGTAAATTTTTTGGTCAATCACGCTACCCTTCGGAACCGCAAAAAACGCTCCACACTTATTGACGACTGACCGCTGAATACCTCCTCCACCATTTGACAGTTGTTATATAGGTAAGGGCCGGGCCACCTGGCAAAATCACCTAGTGGCACAACCCCCTTGTGACGTCCCTGACCCAGCATGCACCGTCTGTGACATCATAAAGGGGGCATTGTCACCAGGTGACATCACCAGGTGGCCCCACCCTTATCTATAGAAGAACTGTCAAATGGTGGAGGAGGCATTTGGCGGTCAGCTGTCAATGAGTACGAAGCATATTTTTTTTTTTTAGGGCGGTGCGGTGGGTGGCGTGATTGACTATGGGGGACACTGATTTTTTTGGTTTTGTTTTTTAATAAAAGAATTGTCAAAAACTGTCTCTGTTTTAATTACTTTTTAGGTTTGTACACATGATCGGAATTAGCGATGGAAAAAATCAGACGGACTTTTTCCATCGGATATTCCGACCATGTGTATGCCCCATCTAACTTTTTCCATCGGAAATTCCGAGGAATTTCGTTGGAGTTTAGATAGAGAACATGTTCTCTTTTACTCAGATGGAATTCCATCGGAATTCCGATGTGATTTTGGCCGGGCAAAAGTCCGACCGTGTGTACGGGGCATTAGACACTTTTTTGGTGAATGAGTAGGGGTACTATGTACCCCATACTCATTCGCATAGGGGGGCGGGATCTGGGGGCCCCTTTGTTAAAGGGGCTTCCAGATTCCCATAAGCTCCCCGCCCACAGACCCCCACAACCACAGCCCAGGGTTGTGGGGAAGAGACCCTTGTCTTCATCAACATGGGGACAAGGTGCTTTAGGATGAAGGGGCCGAGCCCCCCCTGTCCCAAAGCACCCCCTATTTTGAGGGCATGTGGCCTGGTTTGGTTTAGGAGGGGGAGCGCTAGGCTGTGGACCCGGATAAGGGTCTGGTATGGATTTTGGGGAGAACCCCACGCTTTTTTTTTTAACAACATGGGGACAAGGTGCCTTGGGGTGGGGGGCACCACCCATGTAAAGGGCATGTGGCTTGGTATGATTCAGGAGGAGGGGGGAGTTTGCTCCCCCCCTTTCCTGACTTGCCAATCTGTGTGCATGGATAAGGGTCTGGTATAAATTTTGGGGGGACCCCATGCTAGTATGGACTGGTGGGGGGGGGGCCCACGCCATTTTTTTTCTTTCTTTTTTTGTCTAATAGCTGAGTGTCGGCAATTGCACTCACAAGTCAATTTAAATGCGATTTTTTTTTTCCTTTAGAAATGCAATTTTTACTCCATTTGCAGAAGCTTAGTGAGATGATGTAAAAACATTGCTCTGTAACTCTAACCTTCCCCAACACTATCTAGCAGGGTGCACAAAAAATCCAGCTTTACAGCTACATTTACCTTAAAATATGTACTCTCATATTTAAAAAAAGTAATAAAAAGGATCTAAAAAGCTGAATTTTTTCGCCAGTCATTAGGTACAGGCTAATTGAAATGTAAGGGTTAATTTAGTAACCATTTATAAGAAAGATCCTGTCACATGCTCTTCCCCCCTATTAATTTTTTTTCTACCTTTTAAACTCATAGGATTAGAGAAGAACAGAGCAGTGTAGTGGTGTAAGAATCCGTTACCCCTGAATACGGCAATAGGAGAGCCAGCCTCCAGTGAACTGACCTAGAGGGAATACCTGTTCTACCGGTTAGCACTTAGACCCTGCACTTTGGGTGAGCCTGCGTCATCTTCCATTATCTCAATGTGTACAGTAAACCCCCGCTCTATTGCGGTTCAGTTTTTGCGGTCCCCGTATATCGCGCTATTTTAATTAGGACCTATTAATTCTGATATAGCGGGAACATTTTGCCATTTTGCGGTTATGTAGCAGTGAATCAGTACTGTACAATATACTGTTAGCACAATATTTTTGTGTTTTACAATGCTCTTGCTCTTGCTCTATCTTTTATGTGTTTCTATTGCTTAAAAGTGTGTTTAAAGACCTTTAAATGATATTAAAAAGTTAACAAAATATGCCTAGGGTGTATTTAAATAGGGTCTTTCTATTTTCACTTGTTGCGGATGGGTCCGGAACATAACCCCCGTGATGGAGGGGGGTTTACTGTATATTTTTAATTTTCCTGATGTCTCTGAAGAAATGTATTGTCCTTTCCAGTATGCTGTGTTCTTCTTTGATCTTGGAATGTTCAGTTATTTCTCCTTTGCTTTGTCTGGATCTCAGCTTTTGGGTTAACACTTTTTTCTCTGTCTACTTGCAAAGCTTTAGCAGGTAACCCTTTTGTCATTTTAATTAGCTTTTTCTTGGAACATATAATGCTGCAACCTCTTGGACTATGTCACACTTTGTGCTGGCATCTGCATCACATTACCTCTAATATAGAAAATGATCACAAGACTAAAACCTTCCATTTTGTAATAAGGGCAACAGACATTGATTTTTAGTAAGGAGTTATAAAAAGCCATTTGGAAAAAGTTATGATGTATTTCAATTAGGCATTTACAGTCTGCTGATAATGCAACATTTACCTGAAAATTATCTTGACATTTGTCTCAATTATCGTGCATACTTGACGCGTCATCAGTTTTCATTAAATATTTCAAATATGGAGTTGACACTAGAGATTACAACTTTCTTTATGTCAGATTGTGAAGTCAGCATCTAAATGAGCAAATCAATTGCAGGACAATGATATGAATGTATTGTGTGCAAAATAAAAAGGCTTGGCAGATTGACAGTTTCACAAGCTTACTATGCGAACTTCAATGGTTTGGGTTGAACACCTTGCACTGAGACAAGTCATGTGAAACACATGTATTAATGTATCAGGATTGCATTGGCATCCATAGCAGATTTCCTCCTTCTCCCCCTCCTAGCAGTGCCTGGACAACTTTCCAACCTTCTAATCTCTATAAACACAGAGCAAGGGCTCTGGGATAGGGCACGGCTGCCTTGAAGAATGACTTTATTGCTTCTACTGTAAAGGTTTGAGGATCAATTGCTCCACATTGCATGTAGCTAAACAGATCAGTGAGAGCTTGTTTTAAAGCTAATACACTGCTTGATAGGATATATGTAAGTACTTGAATGTTTGTTCTTAGTGGTGGTCCTCCAAGCTGAGGTGTAAAGCCCTGTTGGTGCTCAGGATTATAGGGATGCCAGCGTGAAGAGTAACTCATCCAGTGAGAAGTGAGAACTAGGGCAGGAGAACACCACTAACCTAAGTTATTCCTGGTCGGGATGTGTAAATGTGTAAGCCTCAGTCAATGTCGCTGCTCAGACCATTCCCCCTGAAGTGTTTCCCCTCGCCCACCAGGGCTTAATTATAGAGAGAAGGTGGGCTGGGTGAAACGCATCAGGGGGCATGGTCTAAAGCAGGGGGTCTCCAAACTGCGGCCCAAGGGCCTGATGTGGCCCTTTGCTAGCCTTTATCCGGCCCTTGGGGGACATTTCCTTCCACTGATATGAGGCACTATTCCTCCAACTGACACCAACAATGGGGTACTATATCTTCCACCGATACCAATAATGGGATACTATTCCTTCTACTAATAGGGGAAATACTCCTCCTCCTATTGACCACCAACCCTGAGGCCATATTTATTCTCAATGATGCTGGGCCCGTGACATTTTATGCCCCTGCTGGCAACAATCCGGCCCTGCTAAAGTCTGAAGGACAATAAAGTGGCCCATTGTTTGAAAAGTTTGGAGACTCCTGGTCTAAAGAGTGGCATTGATTGAGGCTTATACATGTGCACATCCCAACCAGGATCAGCTTTGGTGAGTGGCTGTTTCCTGCCTACAGCCATTCTACAGGTTTACTTTGATGCACTCATGCTAGTATGCCTTACATAGTTGGGAATTGTGCAAACCAGCACCCCACCCCCCACCCTTATGTTCTACCCTTTGAGTGGGTTGAGTCTTTGATAATATAAAGTTTGAGTTCTCAGTAAAAATACAACCCCTGCTGGGTGCCTGTCACTCTTCTCCACAATGTAATCAACATTACAGTATATAATTACTGGGGCCATTTAATTTTTATATATATTTGTATTTTTCTTTTTTTTTACAGTACTGTGCAAAAGTTTTAAGCAGGTGTGAAGAAATACTGTAAAATAAGAATGCTCTCAAAATGATTTATTTCAATTTTTATACTTATCAATTTAAAGCGGTGTTCCACCCAGATTATTTTTTTTTTAAGTCAGCAGCTACAAACACTGTAGCTGCTGACTTTTAATAAGGACACTTACCTGTCCAGGGAGCCCGTGATGTCACCCCCCTGAGGCCAATGTGTCCATTGGATCGGGTGCAGCTGCCGCCATTTTAACTAAGGGAAACCGGCAGTGGAGCCTTCAGGCTTTACCGCCGGTTTCCTACTGTTAATGCGTAAGTCGTGCAGCGCTTCCTGAATGGCCCCGTCATCTTCTGGGACACACACAGGTCCCAGAAGGCAGTGGGTGAGCAGCAGGAAATGACGCCGTGGGCCGTGGTGATGCTGGGGCGGAAGTACACAAGGTACTTCAACAAAGGTCGGAAGGAGCAATAAAAAAAAAAAAACAATAGCCAAAAACTAGTGGTGGAGGAGTAGGCTTTCCTTTAGGAAAAAGTGTGTGGAACTCCGCTTTAAAAAATGCAAAGTGAGCGAACAGAAGAAAAATCTAAATCAAATCAATATTTGGTGTGCCTTCAAACCGGCATTAATTCTTCTAGGTGCACTTGCACACAGTTTTTGAAGGAGCTTGGCAGGTAGGTTTTTCCAAACATCTTGGAGAACTAACTACAGATCACCTGTGGATGTAGGCTGCCTCAGATCCTTCTGTTTCTTCATGTAATTCCAGGCAGACTCAATGATGTTGAGATCAGGACTCCCTTCCAGAACTTCCTTGTTCTTCTTTACACTGAATATAGTTCTTAATGACACTGAATTAAAAATGGCAGCAGGCTCTGGATAGATGAGTCAAAATTTGAAATATTTGGCTGTAGCAGGGGGCAGTTTGTTCGCTGGAGAGCGCTACAATAATGAGTGTCTGCAGGCAACAGTGAAGCATGGTGGAAGTTCGTTGCAAGTTTGGCCCTGAATTTATGCAAATGGAGTTGGAGATTTGATCAGGATCATTGGTATCCTCAATCAGTGTTGCCAACCTACCAGATTGAAATTTACTGGCATGACACCCGAAATTTACTGGCACAGCCACGTTTTTACTGACATTTCACAAAAGTTACTAAATTTAATTTTTAGGTGCAAATTTCAGTATTTAGGCTACAAACAAGTACGCTAGGCAAATAGCAATGTGATTTAAGGTAGATATTAAGGTAAAAAAAAAACATATTTTTGTTTTTTCGATATAATAAGGGCAAATTATTTAGTCACATCACCCCCGGCCTCCATCCCCCTCTGCCACCAACACCCCCTGCCTTCACCCCCCCTCTGCGGTGCCACAATCTCCCCCTGACTCCAATCTCCCCAGGACCCCCTGCCTCCAATCTCCCCCTGCCTCTATTGCCCCCTGCCTCCATCCCCCTCTGCGGTGCCACCATCTCCCCCTGCCTCCAATCTCCACCTGCCTCCATTTAACCCCCTGCCACCATCGTCCCCCTCTGCGGTGCCACCATCACCCCCTGCCTCCATCGGATCCCCCTCTGCCACCATCACCTGATGTTACTGTCGGCTGGGCTGTCTGTCACTCTGTCCATCCCCGACTCCCCTGTGAACTTTGTATTGCCTGGATGCAGCAGGCTCCTCCATTCCGCCACCGCCACATGCTGCACAGCCTCCGAGCCCTGACTCCTGCTCCAGTGCTGTGCTCCTCCGTACTCCTGGTTAGTTAAAGATTTAAAATTCTGGTGCGCGCGCGCCTGGCGGGATGTCCTAATACATCACTCGCCGACCAGTGCGGCACAGCCTCTGTGAAATCCACCGGCCGAATACAGCATATGCTCGGCTCGGCAACCTCCGGAACTGCGCATGCGCAGTTCTAAGCCGAACCAATCTTGGCTATTTTTTACTGGCACATTCCCGCAACTACGGACATTTACGTACGGAGGGAGAAAGTGCACATTTTTACGGACTGTCCGTAAAAATACGGACGGTTGGCAACACTGTCCTCAATGCTGAGAAATACAGGCAGATACATAGAGCCAATGTCATTAAGAACTATCGTCAGTGTAAAGAAGAACAAGGAGTCCTGGAAGTGAAAGTTTGGCCACCTCAGAGCCCTGATCTCAACATCATTGCGTTGGTCTGGGATTACATGAAGAGACAGAAGGATTTGAGGCAGCCTATTTTGATTTGGATCTCTCCTCTGTTCATTTACTTTCCATTTTGTTAATTGATAAAAATAAACTATTAACACTTACAATATTGAAAAGAAGATTGGGATTTTGAAGGTGCAAAAAACACAAATATATATATCAAAAGAAAATTTTAATTTAAAAAAGTAAAAATTGACAGAATAACTTCCATCTATTAACACTTACACTTGCCTAAAACTTTTGCACTGTGTATATATATATATACACATACACATACACACATTATATATAT
Source organism: Rana muscosa (assembly GCA_029206835.1). Taxonomy (NCBI): domain Eukaryota; kingdom Metazoa; phylum Chordata; class Amphibia; order Anura; family Ranidae; genus Rana; species Rana muscosa. The sequence continues at coordinate 926,689,939 of CM055116.1, read as the reverse complement.
GTAGCGGGTATACACTTTTCTGTGTATTTAAAACTGGTAGAGATACCAGTGATGTACAGTTCCCTGCGGCCCAGCGGGTGGTGCTGTCGCCTTGGGCTGGGGTTGAACCATTGCTGTATGCCGTGCTCCCTTTTTGTCCTCCCTCGGCAGTGGTATGGTGGGGCGGGGAACCCGCCGTGCTTGCTGGGAGAGGGTATAAAGGGGCCGGCCATCTTTGTCACGGGGTCGAGTCCCAAGCACCTTCAGCCTGTGGGCAGTGGTTCGTGTCGGGCCTCCAGGCAGCCTAGGCCTGGAGGACGTTCAGAGGTCGTGTTCCATCCCAGGCACCTTTAGCCTGGGGTGAGGTACTCGGATGGAGGTCTGGAGCTCAGTGCCCAACACTGAGTTCCGCGAGGGAAGGAGATCCTAGGGGACCCCGGGAGTGGGTACCCGAATCCGGAGGGCGTAATGGACCGGTGGGAGACACTTGCTTGAAGACCTGGTGCAGCATATTGCCAGTGACAGGTGAGCCTTCCATCGGAGACCGCCTGGAAGGAAATCCCCCCTCGCTCGGAGACCGCAACCCACTTTCAGGAAGGAAAGTGGAGAGTTCATTGTGTCTGGGCCTACTCGCATTCACACCCCCTGTCTGTTCTGTTTGTTGAGGGAGTCCAACTGTCTGTGTTTTACTCTGATATTGGAAGAATAAAGGAGTGTTGGACTTGAGGGTGTGGGGCTCATTTTCTGGCAGACATTGTTCAAGGAAATCATCAGGAGGAGGCTCCAGGTGCCGAACACCGACCCGAAGGTAAAACAGGAACTTTGCTCACACCACACAACTATCTGCGGTGAAGGCTTGGCGTGGTGACCCCGCTCTCTCCTCTCTAAGATACCCCTAGACAAGAGACAGACGAGCTGATGATAGAGAGGAGAGGGGAGGCCGCTACATATATATATATATATATATATATATATATATATATATATATATATAGTGTGTGTGTAAAATGTGTTAAAACATTTTAATAAATAGGTAAAATATAATTCCATTTGAAAGCCTAGAGCATCAACCTGCTTTAATTTCTGGCTAAGTAGATTTAGTAAATGATATTGGTTTATTTCCTTTTAAATGTCTAGCTTTTAGCCACATTTCCCACTGTACTTTTGTCCTTGAGGGGAAAGAATAGTAAAAAGGCGGCTGCCACTTGGAGGTTCACACACAACACAGACCTAATTTATTTCTGCGTGTCTCCTGTTTTCCCCGGGGTAATGCCCAATTATAATATCTACCTCCAGATACTGATAGTAATGAATTCAATTCTGTTTGGTAATTGCTCTGGGCTGTGACAACATTCTCCAGATGTTCTGTATGAAGCTCTCAGTACCAACTTTCTTAGATGTGCCATTTAATAAATAAATAGAGTTTTCCCTATTGATCTAGGGAAAACGATTTTAATGAAAAACAAATAATAATTTGCTCCCTAATTACTTACAACCCTATTTTTCTTAGTTTTAAAGACACCCATAGAGTCCCTTATCACCAAAATGCAGCTGATGATACAGAAGTAAACTACTGTTTCTTTTAAATTGTTGCATCTTTACTCCATATCATTATATTCTGTACATGCAGTTCCCCAGGTGTCATGATAGCCAGGATGCATTAACTGTGTTACTGCCAATTTTACTTCAAAATTAATTAAATTTGCCTTTGCTAATTAATGAGTTAGCAAAGAACAGGATTTATTGTGTATTAAATCTAGAGAGACTAGTCTGATTAGTTTTAAATGGTACAAACAAGTAAAGGCAGAAAAATGCCTGTGCTGCTGCATGGAACTCACCTGTGTGTGTATGTATGGGGACTGGAGAAGTTCCAGGCAAAGCCACATAGAAAGTTGAGTGCTCAGAAAGCTAGAGCTCCTCAAATTCCATAACATCATTTGGCTTTTATTACCTCACTTTCATACTTCCCAACTTTTTGAGATGAGAAAGAGGGATGAGGGGCATAGGCAAACACCCCTCTCACTTCTTCAGTTAAACAGACCACAAAGAACAAATCCACTAAAAGTCATTGGTTAATCTCACAAGTTATTTTTTATCACTGCTCTTCCTATATAATGATTTTTTTTAAATACCAAATACAACATTTTAAAAGAGAAAATTAATATTAACATTTTTTTGTGGTTTGACACTTTTGGTAGTAAAATAGTACATTTTTATGGAGATCTACACATTGAAAAGAGGGACAACTGAGGATGAATGAGGCAAAGAAAGAGTTGGTCCCAAGAGAAAGACAATCCCTGCAAATGGGAGCTATGCACTTGCTCTATTTGGGCAGGCTCACAAAACTTGCATCAAACTTTTCCCTATGAAACTTTACAAATTGTGAAGTGAACTTTTCCTATTAGACCTAAATTACATCAATTTACTAAGAATCTTTTTCTCAGATCCCCAAAAAATTTCTGTATATGCAGAAAGGTATGCTTGTTATACTCACTGTGAAACTTAAGGGGTTAATCCTCTGAATTGTGTAAAAGGGCTCTTTGATCCTATATGGACAGATCCTTACCTCCTGCACTATCTCTCCTGACAAGGCCAGAAAATACAGAGAGGGTAGTCCTCCTGCACATGCTCAGTTTAGTCTCTATTGCTGGAGAGAAAATGTCCTTGTTCTTAGAGTTAGCCAGGTCACATGATATTGACAGCACACATGTGGGCGTGTATACAGGCTATAGCGGAAATCTCCTCCAACCTGAAAATGCTCTGGACAAACTCTGCAGTTTATCATGTGACCTTGATATACAAATCAGCCAAAAAGGTATATAGTGGCAGTATTTTAATGTAAAAAGAAGATTTATAAGCTGTGGGCACTGTGGGTGGGCATATGAACTATTTTCATATTACTGGGTTTAGTAACACTTTAAAGTATAACTAAAGGCTGATTTGTTTTAGTTATGTGGATAGAGTGGAGATGGATAAGAACACCAGCCAGTTTCATTGCTGTCTGCACCCCCCGTTATGAAGATTCACTCTCTCTATTTGTCCACATGAAATTAAAAGTGAAAGAAAATACCAAATTTTGGAAAAAAAGATTTGCCTGTAGTTCTAGTTTTTATTTTTACCTAATTTTGGATTTCCTTCACCAACTATAAACTTTCCTAGTAGTTATGCTGCACCCTTTCTTTCATGACTGCTTGCTGAACCTTCTCTGTAATGTTTTGCTAGAGCAGATGGTATGTGCCTCAAATCCCTCTAGAAACAAGTGCTGTAACTACACAATATAAAATTCGGTAATTCACAATGGCTTGGGGGAATGTACCGGATCAGAATTTGCTTTGTTCATATATGTGTAACATAAGGTCTTTTTTTAAACACAGAAAAAACCTTGCAGGTAGAATTCACATCAGATGCACGGGCCTATATATTAAGTCTGCAAATAAAATGTCAAGTCAATATACCAGAAAATCTTATTTTGTCTTTACACTGCATAAAATCTCAGCTAGAGAAAATATTTCCTTTTATATGCTTAAAATAAATGCCTGTTACAACAGTAATGCTGAATTATTCCTACTATTCATATGGTAGTGATGCTGTATGCCAGCTTAAATCTATTGCATAAGTGAACCAGCTCATTTTTCATTAGATAGGTCTGAATAAAGAGTCTAAATCTTCAGGAGTCTCTGAAAAATCTTTGTATGCGTACTACCACAATGTTACCAAAATTAGCTTTTTTTTACACATATTTTGCTGCTGTGCTCATGTATAACTTTTTGCAGTTCACATGAGCAATTTTACTTTTTCACATGCAGTGATAAAAAATGCGTTAAAGATCTCTTGTTCAATGTTTTTATTAAAGTATCAGTAGAGACATTACAGAAGAGAAACAGAGTTAGCCATACATTAGATCATTGTAAACAGGTTCGCATGAACGTGTATGATTGGCAAAACCATTGTAGGAAACATGTGGGATCAATGTAGTTTATCCCAAGAGTTAAACAGAAGGTGGGGTCATCGTCCAGCGCCCCCAGACACCCCAGTTGGGGACACGCTGTGTCATTGGGGGAGGACAACTCGTCCTACCTGAAGTTTTGTTAGGATGACTAAGTGCATAGAAATGTGTGCTGTGAAGTGAAGACAAATAAATGTCCAAATATGGACTAAAATTGCGGTAGAAACATTAGAATAGCCAGCGTCAGTGAGCTAGGAGAAGGTTATTCAGTCTTGGGATGAAATCCCAGAGAACCAATAAACTGATATGTGTAATACTTTTGTTAACTGTAAAGCGACCGTATAATAAAATAAATATACGCTTAAAGTTTAACAATGCAGTAAGCTTGACCTGGCGATAGGTTTAACTATAGAAATGAGTTGTAAAATGTCAAGTACCTACAGGAAAGGGGAGGTAGGATAATTAGAAGAGAGAAAAGGGTAAAGAGGGGAGACGGATAAGATTGGTGGGGAGGTAGGGTGGGGGAGAATGGAGAGGGTGGGGAAAGGTGTGAGGTCCCAGGTATTTTTAGCTAGTATCAGATGGGTTAGTCAAGAGATACGTTGGTGAGGATGCCTCTTATGGGAGTAAAAGGGATTCATCAAAATTGGGTGGGAGAAAGTGTGTCACCCAAGGGGACCAAAGGGCTTTGAATTTGGCAAATTTATTAGATATGACTGCCTCTATTTTTGCGTGGATCATCGCTTGTGTGACCTTGTTTTTGACCGCAAGGACACAGAGGCTGGAAGTTTTCCAGGATTTGGTGATGATTTGTTTGGCTGCCGTTGTGAATGCAAGAGAACATTGGCACTGGGATAAGTTTGGCAGTTTGAGATTTAAAAGTGCTATAGTTGGGTCAGGTTGTAGAGTTGTATCAAAGGGAGTGGAGAGTATGTTAAACAGGCTGGACCAAAAGGTTCATGCAATTGGGCATGACCACCAAATATGGTGGAAGTTTCCTTGTGCAGAACAACCTCTAAAGCAGGTATAGGGGTAGTGAGGAACATATTTGGCTATCCTGGCTGGGACCAAGTACCAACGGGTCAGGACTTTGTAATTGGTTTCCAATGCCAGAATGTTTTGGGGGGAGGATTTTGTGGCCTTCCATATGTGGTGTCAGTCCACATCTTCTAATGTGATTTCCAAATCTCTTTCCCATTTAGAGGTGTAGGAAGGGACAGGAGAGGGTCCTGTGTTAAGCAATTGGGTGTAGAGGGTTAAGATCATGCCTCTTCTGTGTGGGTCACTTTTACAGGCTTGTTAAAAGAAGGACATGGATAGGGAAAAGGAATCTCTGGAATTAGGGATGTGAAGAAAAGCTTTATCTGGGAGGTATCGGAAGATTTCGGAGGTTGTGATGTCGTTTGATTCCCTGATAGTCGGAAAGGGCTTTATGTTATTAGAGTTTATAAATTTATATGCTCGGATGAGGTTAGTGGAGGACCATTTGTGAAAGGAGGATGGTGAGGTCCAGGCTGGGTATAATGAAGGGTTGTGTAGGAAGGAGAGCATGGGGTTATGAGGAGATTGAAGAGAGTGCTTGGACTTAAGATGGTCCCAGAGAGAAAGTGAGTGGCGTATAACTGGGTTATGTATTGTGCAGTGATCGGATAGGTGAAGCCAGATGAGGTTTGCGACAGAGAGGGGGGGTCGCATTCTACAGATTCCAGGGCCACCCAAAGGGGTATTTCAGTGGTGGAATGGTACTTGGGCAGTTGGGCTATTTGAGCAGCACAGTAGTACTTTGTGAAGTGTGGAAGGCCTAGGCCCCCCCTGATTTTAGGTAGGTTGAGGGTAGAATGTGGAATACGGGGTCTAATGGTGTGCCAGATATAGGAAGATGTTCATCTCTGTAATATGCAGAGATAGTAGCCTGGAACCGGGATGGGTAGAAATCGGAATAGATATAATATTTTAGGGAGAATCGTCATTTTGACTGCAGTTATTCTACCTATTCAGGCGAGTGGGAGATGAGACCATTTGGTGAGGAGGCTGGTGAGGTGAAAAAACATCGGGGGATAGTTGGCTGAGTAAAGGTCTGATGGGTTAGCTGTGAGCTTAATTCCTAGGTATGTGATGTCCTGGATAGACCAGGGGAAGGGGAGGGAGGTTTGTAGATGTGTCAGGTCGGCAGTAGGGATGGAGATGTTTAAGGCTTTGGACTTTGTCACATTGACTTGTAGGCCGGAGATTTGAACAAAGTCTGTCAGGAGTTTAAGTAAGTTGGGTGCGGAGGGCAGTGGAGATGACATGAAGAATAGGACATCGTCTGCAAACAGACACAATTTATGATGATGGCCACCGACTTCCAGTCCTTTAATATCATGGTTATCACAAATTAACTGGGCTAGGGGTTCAATAACTAGGGTAAAAATGAGTGGTGAGCGTGGACAACCCTGCCGTGTGCCTCTTTTGATCTTAAAGGTCTCCGACTTGTGGTCCATATAGCGGACAGAGGCTGTGGGGTCAGCATACAGAGCCGATATCCAGGAAAGGAAATGTGAGCCAAAACCCCATTGTTTAAGTATAAATTGTAAGTAGCACCAGGAGACTGTATCAAATGTCTTTCTGATGTCCAAAGACAAGAGGCATGGGGGATTATTGCGTTTGCGTGCTAAATGTGTCAAGAGAATTGCACGGCGGATGTTGTCCCCTGCCTGTCGAGTCGGGATGAAGCCTACTTGGTCTCTATGTATTAAGGAGCTGATGGTGTGGTTGAGTCTAGTAGCTAGGATTTCGAGGAGGTCCAAAAACTGTTTAAAATAGGTGTCTGAGAACCGGTCAGGGCCTGGGAGTTTATGAGTTTTCCAGGATTTTATCACCAGGAAAACCTCCTCGATTTCAATTAGTTTCTCGATATTTTCGCGCTGTAGAGATGAGAGATGTAGAGATGAGAGAGAGGGTAAAGTGGTAGTTGAGAGAGATTCGGCTCGAGTGCAATCAAAATTATATTCACTTGAGTAGAGGGTGGCGAGGCGTTTACTAAATACTTGGAGGATTTTGACCAGGTCACTAGCATAAACGTTCGGGGATTGCTTTAGTCGGATTGGTTTAATGGTGTGATCAAGGCGTCGGAGGGATAGAGCTAGGAAAGTGTCAGGTTTGTTGGCTTTGGTATAATATTTGTGGCGTGAGCGGTGTAGGGCCTTTTCTGCAGCTTCCGTCAAGAATAGGTCGAGTTCAAGCCTAGCTTTGTCTAAGGTTTGGCATTTCAATGCTGAGGGATCCGCCTGAAATTTCATGTGGGCATCATTAAAAGATGTTTCTAAATGTTGTTGAGTAAGGCGTTTTTCTTTATTCAGGAAGGAGGCCTGACTAAGGCAGGTTCCCCTTATAACTGGCTTGTGGGCTTCCCATAGTGTGAGAAGGGAGATGTCGGGAGTAGAGTTGATGGATACGTACGTATTCCTTGAGTGCTTTATCTATTTTTAGGCGATGTGATGGGTGGGATAGAATATTGTCATTAATGTTTCAGGACGGGTCTTTTGTGGAGGGGACTACGGAGGATAGGGTCGTGATTACCGTGCTATGGTCTGACCAGGAAATAGGAAAAATAGCTGATGAGAGGAGAAGGGGTGTGGTATCCGTGGTGAGAAATTCACTGCCATCTGGGAATCTTGGATGACCTTTAAAAGCTCTCACTTATTCAAGGAGCTCATACGTGACGCAACGTGACTTATCCAATAATCATTTAACTTTTGTTTCAGGAGGCCACCTCTGTGTTACAATTATGGTGCTACACTTCCTACTGTTTGACTTCTAGACAAAGGAGAGGGCAGTTGGTGATGTCCTCACCCCCTCACCTTAACCTTCTCCTAGTCCACCCCATTCACCCAATCTGCCTAGCCCTGACCCACCACCACCTCCCCCCCTATCTTTTTTTTTTCTATTTTCTTTCTTTCTCCCCCTTTCCATTTCCCTCTTCTCTTTTTGTCTCCTCAGATTGACTGACCAAGGCCCATGAGGGCTGTGCTCAACCTGCCACATCACACGGAGGGACATGTTATTACTGTTTAGAAATGGTTCGCTGAAGTTTATAAAACGTATGTAATTTTTTCTTCATTTTCTGTTCTTTATTACTTGTTTTTTTCTTTTGCTTGCTCCCCGGGCTCTCCCAGCTGGAGCTCTATTGTTATTACATGCGAATATGACTTTGTAAACCATGTATTACCCCCACATCCCATCTTTTTTCTTCTGTATCCCTGTAAAAATTCAATAAAACTTTTATGTAAAAAAAAAAAAAAAAAGATATGGTCTATACGTGGATATGGGCTGTGACCTTGGACTGTACATCTAGTACAGATTCAAGGAGCCACACATCCGGTTGTTCGATTGTCTAGCCCTGTTCTCGAAGACCTCCAGGCCTGTTTGAAGTGTGAGAGCCTTGAGAGCCTCAATTTCTTCAGAGTGGTTATGAGTGAGCATATCTAGCTTGTCTGTCCTCTGTTCTAGTTCAGCCGTTCTGTGACCCAGTTCTCTAATTTCCCAGGACAGCTTGCCTGTTATATGATCAGACGTTTGTTTCAGTGCTTTTTTCAGCATTTTTTCAAATTGAGCATGTCTGCTGGTGGCGAGTCAGAATAGGGAGACAGGGGGGCGGTTCCCAGGTCTGTGTCTGACTCACCGCTTATGAGATGCTGCTGTGGAGTTTCAGGGAGCCGGGGCAGTTGGCCCCTCTCCCCAGCAACAAGCTGAGGTAGTAAAGCTTTTACTCCCAGCTGAATCACTGGCAGCAGGGCAGAATGCTACTGGCATCGGCACACAATGGCCACAGGAGCGGATATCGGTGGATGGGACTGCGGTCTCCACTTCACAGCAAACCAGCAGAAGAGCTGGCAACAGAGCAGAGTGCCGCGGGCCTCTGCTCTCAACTAACAAAAGAGGGAGGTCCTGTGGTACTGGATGGGACTTCAGTCCTCACTGACACAACCCCAGAAAATGGTGTGACACTGAGACAGGAGGATGTCAGCCTTGCTTTGCAAGCACTGGGGGATTTTCACCTACCACAAGTGGATGGGACTTCAGTCTCCACTTGTATACCCCAGGGATGCCGGGCAGTCGACCCAGATCCCCAACAGCATGACGGACTGAGCCCAGTCACCCTGTCTTCTCTCCAGCGGCTGAAAGGACTCCAGGGAGAAGGGCCAGTCCAGGCCTCTCCCCAGCGGCGGGTATGTTCTCTGAGAGAGGCAGAGGTTGGCTGGGTAAGTAATGCTCTGTTTGGAGCAATTTGTTTGGGGTACTGTGTGGATGCCGGCATTGGGGGAATGGAACTATGGACTAACTTCGGAGTCAACCCGTTTGGGGTCTCCTCCTATGTTAGTTTCCTGCCGAAAGGGGAGATGTGTGACAGACCTAGCCGGGACAGAGGCTTTTGGAGGGGACTGAATGCAAGCCTCTTGCCTTGCGACCATGGGCCCTGGCATTTGGGGGAACGGTGCTCTTTGTGAGCTGTATGCCTGGGGACCCTTGAGGGGGTGTTACTTTGGATTCAGGTCCATGTCCCCCCAAGACACACAGAATCTGGGGACCCTGGATATGCCATATTAGAGTGACTGATTCATACTGTTGGGACGTTCACACATTCCCTCTAAGGGTATGCTAATGCAATCACCTCCAGCCATCTGCCTGTCCTCTGTGCTAATTTGACCCTGCTAAATGTGTGATGTTTATACTTATGATAATGTGTATTGTATAGCAGGTGAGACAGGTAGGAGCCGGGATGTCTACCCTGAATGGTCATATCTATGAGTCACCTTGGCTGGCTAAAGGATTTAGTTAATTAGCTCATGTTAATTATGTTCTGGTTACTCCCTCTGTTTCTGTATATAAGACTTGTTTTTGGTTCTAATAAAGTCTCTCTTGGTTGAACTTACATACAGCCTGCCTGGTGTTTGTTCTGACCGACCACAAATGGATTCGAATGGCACATAGCTGTAGTTGGAATCCTGGAGCACCGGATGATCCAATAGAGCAGAGGAGTGTCGGGAGAGTGGAGCCGAGTGAGCAAAGGGGCTTGTTACAGTTCTTTCTACCATTCTTTCTGCTGGAAACTTGAGAACATCCATGGCATCCAAAAAGTGTGCCTCAAAAAGTGTACATCAAAAGCGGTTTATGACCAGCTTGAAAACAGCGATAGCGAATTAGAATCACTTGAAGAATTGAGCGATAGTGATTTGTGGGGAAATTCATCATCAGACACTGAAAGTGATTACAGCAACAATTCTGCGACTGAGCTGAGTGATGTGCGAACTTGATGCTATATTGACTGTGATTGATGTGGCACTGCACCACTGGACAACATGATTGACGATGGAGCTACATTGTGGGATATTTCTGAGGTTTTGTAAAAGTGTATGTTTTTGTTATTTATTGTTTTTGTGAATTATTAGGGGTCCTATGGATTTTGATAGGGCGCCATATTCTTTTTTTTCCAATTTTTGCATTGTGTTTCTGCTAAAATCCAGACCCAAATGGTTTAAACTCCATTCCATCCTCAGTGAAAAGACTCTTACTTTTGGAGATGGATCTCATATATTTACCTGGATCCCGCCCAGCCTATGGTTGAATGATGCCGGGGCCACGCAGCTTTATGCAAACATAATGTGTAAAAAAATAAAGAATACAGATCACTTCCCCAGAGTAGTACAATGTTACTATGGTAACACTAAGTTAAGTACCAAGTGTGTTAGAAGAAATTCGTAAAAAAAAGAAAAAAAAAAGATAAAAAAATAGATTTTTTTTTCATGCTGTCACCAGTCAGTGTCCCTGGTCACCACCACACCTGCTATATGATGACGATCTACTGCACTGGTGACAGTCTGTAAAAAATTTCTTAATTTTTCAAAACATTATGACAAAAAATGACAACTTGAACTGTCTACATTCCAAAAAGGGGTTATTTGGGGGATATCTGTACTGTCCTGACATTTTTGGGCCTCAAGAAATGAGATCAGTACATCAGGATTGATCACTTTTTTAGGTATTATAGCATATTTTGTAGACTTATAACTTTCCCACATACTAAATAATATACACTGATTTGGGTTATTTTTACTAAAGAAATGTAGCAGAATACATATTGGCCTAAATTCATGAAGAAATATTATCTATTTGCAAAGTTTTATAACAGAAACATTAAAGGGGTTAAGGTTTGTTTTTTATTAGGTTCCTTTAAGCTAGTGCATTGTTGGTTCACTTACCTTTTCCTTTGATTTACCTTCTAAATGTTTTTTTTCTTTGTCTGAATTTCTCACTTCCTGTTTCTCCTCACTAAACTTCACACCATCGTCTGAGTGGTGTGGAGTCAGCCAGAACAGCTTACTGAACAACTTACTGAGGAGGAACAGGAAGTGAGAACTTCAGACAAAGAAAACAAAGAAAACAAATATTTAGAAGGGAAATCTAAGGAAAAGGTAAGTGAACCAACAATGCGCTAGCTTAAAGGAACCTATTTAGAAAATAAAAAACGAACCTTTACAACCCCTTTAATGTTTATAAAGAAAAACATGTTTGTTTGTTTTTTCGTTTATTTAGCAAAAAATTTAAAACCCAGTGATGATTAAATACCACCAAACAGAAATGATAAAAAATTATAAAATTTTTGTTAGGCTACACTCTTGCATGACCGAGCAATTGTCATTCAAAGCGCGACCGTGCTGAAAGCTAAAAATTGGTCTGGGCAGGAAGGGGGTGCCCAGTAAGCAAATCTTAATTGGTACTAAGGGGCCCAAAGTGTGTCAAGAAGATATCCCCCACACCATTACATTGAAGTGTATTGAAGTAGTTAAATAAGGTCAAACAGGGCTTATACCTACTAAGGGCTTAGGCTTCGTGTACACGGGACGTTGTTCAACCTCTCCTGAACGATTTAACTTGACAGCTAGAAACCGGCGTCTAAAAACGTTTAGCCGCGTTTACATACCGCGTTTAGCCGCGTTTGCGTCTAGAAGCGTTTGAAAAAATATATATTATTATTTATTTTTTTGGTTAAAATTAAAAACGTCTGTAAAGGAAATGCTGCTAAACGCGAGTTACCGTGTTTAGCCGTGTTTAGCTGCGTTTGGTGCTTGAAATGCCTTTAAACACAGCTTCTGAGTGCATTTTTTTGGGTTCCAGAAAAAGACTTTAAACTCAACTGCCTAGAAGCTACTATAAACGACCCTGTGTACATGTACTGATAAGATGACATAGAGGAGAGTTCAGGAGCAGTTGAAAAAAATGCCCAACTGCTTCTAAACGTCCGTTTACCAGCAGCAGTGTACATGAGGCCTTAAACATCAGTCAGGAACCAGCTCTGTAAAATCAGACTTCCAGCTACTGCAGCTCAAAAGTAAATATAAAAAATACCCAAAGATTTTGGAAATTACTATGGAATTCATGTACTATTTTCTTGTGAACTTGATAATAAATCACAGTGAAAAGAGTAACAGGTGAATGAGTTATAGCTTAACCACTTCTCTACTGTGCACTAAAACCCCCTTCTTACCCAGACCAATTTTCAGCTTTTGGTGCTCTCACACTTTGAATGACAATTACCCAGTCATGCAACACTGTACCCAAATAAAATGTGCGTCCTTTTTTTTACACAAATAGAGCTTTCTTTTGGTGGTATTTAATCACTAGTGGGTTTTTTATTTTTTGTGCTAGAAATAAAAAAAAGACCGTAAATTTTGAGAAAATTTGCCTTTTTCTTTGTTTCTGTCATAAAAGCTAGCAAATTAGTAATTTTTCTTCATAAATGTTGGCCAAAATTTATACTGCTACATATCTTTGGTAAAAATAACCCAAATTAGTGTATATTATTTGGTCTTTGTGAAAGTTATAGAGTCTACAAACTATGGTGCCAATCCCTGAAAATTGATCAATCTGATCACACCTGAAGTACTGACGGCCTATCTAATTTCTTGAGATACTAACAAGTCATAAAAGTAGAAATACCCCCAAAATGACCCATTTCTGGAAAGTAGACATTCCAAGGTATTAAGTAAGTAGCATGGTGAGTGTTTTTAAGTTGTAATTTTTTCCCACAATTCTTTGCAAAATGAAGATTTTTTTTTTTTTTTTTTACAAAATTGTCATATTAACTGGTTATTTCTCTCACAGAGCATAGGCATACAACAAATTACACCCCAAAATACATTCTGCTACTCCTCCTGAGTATGGGGATACCACATGTGTGGGACTTTTACACAGCCTGGCCACATACAAAGGCCCAACATTGAAGTAGCACCATCAGGCGTTCTACGAGCATAAATTGCACATCTCATTTCTCGACCACCTATTACATTTTTGAAGGCCCTGGAGCACCAGGACAATGGAATTGCCCACAAAATGACCCCATTTTGGAAAGCTAACACCCCAACGTATAATCTATGAGGCACAATTAGTCTTTTGAACGGTTATTTTTTTTCCAGAAGTTTTTGGAAAATGTGGAAAAAAAATGAAAACACATTTTATTTACACAAAGTTGTCCTTTTATAAGATATTTCCAACACATAGCAAATACATAGCAAAAATGACACCCCAAAATACATTCTGCTACTCCTCCTGAGTATGAGGATACCACATGTGTGAAACTTTTACACAGCCTGGCCTCATACAAAGGCCCAACATTGAAGTAGCACCATCAGGCGATCTACGAGCATAAATTGCACATCTCATTTCTCAACCACCTATTATACTTTTGAAGGCCCTGGAGCACCAGGACAATGGAATTGCCCACAAAATGACACCCAAAAATACATTCTGCTACTCCTCCTGAGTATGGGTATACCACATGTGTGAGACTTTTACACAGCTTGGCCAGATACAGAGGCCCAACATTCAAGTAGCACCATCAGGCGTTCTAGGAGCATACATTACATATATAATTTCCCAGGCAACCTATTATTTTTGAAGGCCCTTCATATTTCTAACACATAGCATGTACATACCAAGAATTACAATCCAAAATAAATTCTATTGCGGAAAGGGTAAAAAAAAAAGTATTACCTGTGCTTTTAGTAGTGTCCACAGAAGAGAGCACTGGTCCAGGCAGCAGTCGGGGATGTGCTTAGCGACAGCAATAGTAATTATCCAGGCAGCAGGCAGGAATATTGTCTATGGTCAGCACAAGGATATTGTCAGCACAGCCAAAGCATTTGTCCATAGAAATTGTCCAGGCAGAGACAGCCAGCACAGCCAAATTATTGGTCCTGGTTCACCGTTACCTGCAGACACTCATTATTGTACCGCTCTCCAGCCCTTCATAAACATACTCCCTCTTGCTACAGCTAATTATTTGCATAGTCCAGGTAGCAGGCAGTGGTGTGGTCCATTCATGCGGCAGGCAAACGCATGATGGCAGTAAGTCAGCAGCAGGCTGAGGGCGGCAATCAGGTAAGACCTGTGCACAGGGGCACAGGGGTAGAGGCTTCGACCCACCCAAATCTCTATGAAGCCTCCGGACTCCAGACCCTAATCCGGAAATTAAACCCGGAGAAAACAAAAAAAATTGTTTTCTCCATCCGGAAAAACAATTCTGGAGCCCCTCACATATGTGAGACCCCTGTGTACTACAGTAACAGGGCAAAAGATCAGTCCAAGCGGTAGGCAGAAGCATAGTCCATAAAACAGGCCAGGGTCAGTTCACGTGGAAGCAGTCCAAACGGTAGGCAGAGGCATAGTCACAAAGCAGGCCAGGGTCAGTTCACGTGGAAGCAGTCCAAATGGTAGGCAGAGGCATAATCACAAAACAGGCCAGGGTCAGTTCACGTGGAAGCAGTCCAAACGGTAGGCAGAGGCATAGTCACAAAACAGGCCAGGGTCAGTTTACGTGGAAGCAGTCCAAACAGTAGGCAGAGACATAGTCAAAAAGCAGGACAGGGTCAGTTCGCGTGGAAGGCAGTGGCATGGTTATTTGGGGAAGCATGGAAAATGGTCAGCACAGATTATGAAAATGGGGGGGGGGAAATGGTTAAAAATATGGGCTAATATTTTAGGGATGTGTGAAAAAATTTGAAGCATTCACCAATGCAAATGCCAGGTTGGGAGGGACACCGGGGCAAATGGTAGCTGGTATCTTTTCGAAGTCCTCCTTTGCTGCACACGTGACATCTTTTTTGCCGTCTTTGGCCTGCTTCGGATGGTGGGATGCTGTACGGGAAGTGCCGTTCATGAAGTCTTCTAACAGCATCAGAGCGAAGGTTTTCTGGGGGGGTTATTTGTTGATAGATGAGGGAGGTGACTAATTCTTCTGAGAATAGTAGGAAGGGGGCTGGGTTGTCTGTGGATTTGGTGTAGACTATGTAGGAATTATAAATGGCCAAATGGATCAGATAAATTGCTACCTTCTTGTACCAGAATCGGGACTTCCTAATGGACAAATAGGGCTGAATCATTTGGTTGTTGAAATCCACCCCCCCCCCATGTAGAGATTATAGTCCTGGACACATGTCAGCTTTTCAATGGGACCTCGTCATCTTCGCTGAACTACAACTGCAGTGTCATCATGAATGGTGGACATCATGTGCACGTCTCTGTTATCCATCCACCTCAAGGCCAGCACTTCATTGCACCTCAGTGTTGCTCTTTCCCCCCTTCACAGCTTTTTGTTTACAATTGATTGTGGGAAGCCCTTCCTATTTTTCCTGGAGGTTCCGCAGGCCAGGGTTTTTTCGAGGTACAAGTGTCTGAAAAGGGGCAGGCTGGTATAAAAGTTGTCCAGATATATATGATATCCTTGTTTTAGAAGTGGGTAAGCCAGGTCCCATACAATTTTTTCAGCTGTGCCCATGTAGGCCGGGCACTCAGGGGGCTGGAGCTGGGAATATTTTCCTTCATATATGCGGAACGCATAAAGATATCCCGTGGCTCTCTCACATAATTTGTAAAATTTGACTCCATATTTGGCCTTTTTGCTAGGAATATATTGTTTCATTCCTAGCCGGCCTGAAAAGGGTACCAGGGACTCATCCACACATATATGTTTCTCGGGGACATAGAGTTCTAAAAATCGTTTGGAAAGGAAATTTATCAATGGGCGAAGTTTATACAGCTTATCGAAATCTGGATGATTGCGGGGAGGGCACTGGGTGCTGTCATTAAAATGAAAGAATCTCATTATCATCTCATATCGGGTCCTGGGCATTATGTAAGAATACATGGGCATGTGGTAGATGGGTTTGATGGACCAATAGGCATGTCCTTGATTTTTTTTTGTAAGCGCCATGTTTATGGTGAGGCCCAAAAACAATTTTAACTCCTCCAAATTCAAATCTCTCCACTCAAATGGACGGGCATAAGATGATTGGGGGTTGTTGGCAATATACTGCTGGGCATACAAGTTTGTCTGGTCCACAATAAACTGCAGAATAGTGTCTGGAAAAAAAAGTTGAAAATAATCAATCTCTATGAAATTTTGGGTGTTGGCCTGCACACCTGGCTGTGCTGTGAAAGGGGAATAATTGGTGATCCTGAGTTGGAAGACAGCCATGTTGGGTTGGCAAGACCATCTGGCATGTATGTAGCCCTGGCTCTTGGGGGACGTGACACTCCAGTAGTTGGGGGAGTTAAATTTCCTGTGCTGGTACTCGGGTGTGATGTGGCAGCACCGGTACTGGCCCTGGGCATTTGTTCGCGGGGCCTTTCGCTGGCGGCAGCACTGGTACTGGGCCTTTGTTCCCGGGGCCTTTGGCTGGCGGCAGCACTGGTACTGGGCCTTTGTTCCCGGGGCCTTTGGCTGGCGGCAGCACTGGTACTGGGCCTTTGTTCCTGGGGCCTATTGCTGGCGGCAGCGCTGGTACTGGGCCTTTGTTCCTGGGGCCTATTGCTGGCCTGGGAATATAATCCTGGTTGCTGGTGGCTGCCTGGTTTCCAGAGTGCCGTGCCCTTTTAGGAGGGACCCATTCTTCATCCGAATCATTACTATATTCGATTGGTTCAAATTCCGAATTTGATTCGGAATCAGAATTGGAATCTGATGAGAACTCCCCGGTGCTCTCATCAGTCATGGAGAGGATCTGGAACGCCTCCTCACTGGTATAGACTCTTTTGGACATGGCTGTGTGGCGGGTAGCTGTGCGACAGGTGACAGATGGGTGGCAGGTGACGATCACTGATGGGCTGCGCGATGGGTGGCAGGTGACGTTCACTGATAGGTGATGATGGTGTGATGGGAGATGGTCACTAATGGGTGACAGGCGATGGTCACTGATGGGTGACAGGCCACGGACGGTGGCGGGTGATGGTCACAGATGGGTGGCGGGTCACAGGGCACGGTCACTGATGGGTGACGGTTGCACCGCTGATGGTCACTGATGGCAGTCTCCTATGTGACAGGTGACGGGTGACAGGGTACAGTCACTGATCGGTGACGGGTGACAGGGTACGGTCACTGATGGGTGAAGGGTGACAGGGCAGGTCACTGATGGGTGACGGGTGATAGGGCACGGTCACTGATGGGTGACGGTTGCACCGCTGATGGTCGCTGATGGAAGTCTCTTATGTGACAGGTGCACTTATGGGGTGACTGTTGGGTGACAGATGACAATTGGGGGGGGGCGATGGGACAGGTGTGGTATTGGTGCAGACACTACTAAACGTAGATCTGTAACTCACTGCTCCTGGCTCTTCTCTCCTCACACTGGAAACGGTGTGTGAGGAGAGAAGAGCTGGCAACAGTTAGTTACAAATCTTTTGTTTACATTTAGTGATCAGGCTGTGAATGGATCACAGCCGATCACATGGTACACAGCCCTGGCCAATGGCTGTGTACTATTGTCGGTGACGAGCAGTGTTCCCGGGAACACGCTGCCACCGACGGACACGAGCAGCGCGCTCGCGATCGCGTCGCGTGCATGCAGCGTGTTAAATGGTGCA
The DNA here is from genome assembly GCA_029206835.1 of Rana muscosa. Lineage (NCBI taxonomy): Eukaryota > Metazoa > Chordata > Amphibia > Anura > Ranidae > Rana > Rana muscosa. The sequence continues at coordinate 926,672,115 of CM055116.1, read as the reverse complement.
TTACCATCTGTGATCAGCCGTGACTTTAACACGGCTGATCAAGGGGTAAACCGCACTTGTCAGTGGCTGTTCACCCCTGTCGGTGACGAGCGGTGTCTCGGTGACACGCCGCCACCGACAGTACAGGGATGCGCGCACGCGATCCCTGTTTATGACGTCCTATCAGAATGATTGTGTCTTCCGCCCGCAGTCATTTGAAGGTGGGCGGGGGACAACTGGTTAAAAGGCAACTAAAGGCTTTTATATGTATATAAAAAAAGTACCAAATCCTGTTACTATGTGATGCACAAGCTTGAAAAGTAAACAAAAACTTCCTTTATTTTTCTGACTGAGCTAAATCATGTCTGTCCTATATGTTCCTTCCAGGCACTGCAGCTCACAGTGGAAGGGTTGCAACAACATAGGCAGTGCTGTCAGTTCAAAAAGCAATTGGCAGGACTAGGTGTAGTCAGGCGCTGAATAGCTAAAAATCAGCTGTGACAATGCTGGTAGCCATGCCCCATACAACATTTTCTCAACTCACTGTAGCCACATGGGAGTAACACAGGTACGGCCTACATGGGTGTAACAACTCTGCTATGAAGTTAAAAGCAGTGAAGTATTGTTGCCACATCATCACAAAAGCTATATTAGTTCTTATATATCTTATTTAGATGTGGTTGCAGCAATCATTATCTTTTTCTTTTCTTTATTTTACCCGGTGATCCTGCTAGCAACACACTTCCCATCCTAGGAAGACAATCCTTAAGCCTCGCTTACACTTGTGGTAAGGGGCAGTAAAAACAGGTGCTTGAGCTGCAGTTATGCCACCACTCCTTTAAATTACTCCTAGCTCTGGTTCACACTGGGCTGCGAGAGTGAAGCCGTGCGAGTTCAGTTGAACTCGCACGATTTTACTCCCGCTTTTCAGTCCCGATTTCGGCTGCGATTTTAGAGACATCTGTGCAGGTTTCTGCACAGATGTCAATGTAAATCGCGGGCCAAAATCACAAAAAGTAGTACAGAAACTACTTTTTGAAATCGGTGCAGCGCCGCAGATGCAGCGTCGTACCGATCAGGACAGTGGCAATTGCCAGCAAATTCCGCCGATTTGACATGTCAAATTGCATGTCAAATTGCACCAGTGTGAGCCAGGGCTTAGTTTGTTAATCTTATCTATAAAAGAACAACTTTATCATCCTGGGAACTGAAGTGTATAAAGACTACAAAACAACTCCCTCTTCTCACCATCAAAACTTTGGGGTGGTGTACTGCAGTGGTTCCCAACCCTGTCCTCAAGTACCCCCAACAGGCCATGTTTTGGGAATTTCTCTTATATAAAATAGCTGTCCAAAATACCAAGCCATTGACCCTGATTTAAAGCACCTGTGCAAGATAAAGCAAAACCTGCAAACATGGCCTGCTTGGGGTACTTGAAGACAGGGTTGAGAAACACTGGTTTACTGCATTAGAAACAGTGGACTGGGTAGAACTTGGGTTTTAGTGCAGAGCATAGAGAGAGTACAGAAAATAAATCTGTGACCAAACACTGCACACACACAAAATTGTATAAATTATGATTAGATAAATATTGATACATTATGATTCGATACATATTAATTAGATAAATATTAGATTGGATAAAAATCAATTAGATAAATATTGATAAATTATGATTAGACAAATAGATAAAATTTGACAAAATTAATAATTATGGGGTTGATTTACTGGTGAGTGCAAAATCTGGTGCAGCTGTGCATGGTAGACAATCGGTTTCCAACTTTAGCTTGTTCAATTAAGCTTTGACAAAAAAAAAAAACTGGAAGCTGATTGGTTTCTATACAGAGCTGCATCAGATTGTGGGCTTTCCTGTTTTTGTAAATCAACCCCATAGTGTCATATTGTGGCAGCTAACCCAAAATAAATTTATAGAGAATTGTGAGAATCTACCGCCACACACTATATTCAACTCCGGTGTGAAGTAAATAAAAGACAGGCTTCAGCTCAAATCCCTGCCCATTGGCCAGGCCCTCTGTCCTGTTTACTCACATTGGGCTTAATCATAGAGCTCCTCACTCTACGATTAAGCCCAATGTGGGGGAAACATGTCAGAGTAGGAATAAGACGTGTGACCTATAGATGGGGATTTGAGCTAAATCCTGTCTTTCATTCACTTCACACCAGAGTGGAGTACAGTGGGGTGCGATATTGTATCTTGGAGCAAGATGTGCTCTGTCTCTGCCAGCACCTGAATACAGTGTATAAAGTCTACACTGAGTGGGAGACTGATACTGCAGGTATGGAGCAGCGCCGATCTCTTATGACAAATAGAACACTGTATAATCTGAAATAGAGTTGTGCATCCAATGTGCATCTACACATCATCAGTAAGACCCTACACCTCTAGGTTTACAAATTACCAGAAGCATTGGCCTCTAACACTTTTTCCCAGATATGATACCCAAAATAAAGTCTCACATAACCTCAGATATCAACAGTGGAGTCGCTAGTGTTGGTGCTGTAAAACATGGTGTACGCCCCCCCGCTGTGGACATAATTCAAGAGATGGTCAGAGACTGCAGAGAGGATACAGGAGATGGTCAGAGATTGGGGCCATAGCCACACAGTGGTGTGGGAGTCTCCAGCAGCCACGGATGGAAGGTGTGGGGGTCTGGTCTCTGGGACTTCACATGGCCATGCTCACAGTGGTGTGGTGGAAGTCTCCAGCAGCCATAGATGGATGATGCAGGGCAGGGGTCCAGTCTCTGGGACTCCATGTCCGTGCTGCTCACAGTGGCATGGTGGTGGGTTGGCAGACCGGAAACCAGTCTCCAAGGACTCGGGACGTGTGCCCACTTCCGTGCTGAGCTGCCATTCATTCAAGCATGGCACCAGGCAGCGCCACAATGTCACTGACTCACTGCGTATGCCCCCCCCAGGCCGAAAAATGCAAAGCATTTCCGAACCCAGCCGAAACCACGCACAGTTCCAAAGTCTTCTCGGAACCATATTTTTTATGGATGTTAGCATCCCTGGAGTCACTATTCTGGCGGGTGTCACCCAGGTGTGGTCTGCACCCCCATAGCGACGACATTGGATATCCAGCAAAGCAAAGACCACATTGTAAATTACCGCCTTTGTTAAAGAACACAGGAACAAACAAATGCAGAACTCGCAATAAAAAAGTGCATATGCTGCATTGCACAATGCCAGCTTGTAATTTGATTGGTTTGGTGTCTGCTACTCTTCAACTGTGTGGTGTTTAGTAATTAAGTGAGATCAAACCTAAAATCCTATAAGTAGTACACTGTTTAGAAAACTGCTTTGTATTTACCTGTTTAGTGGCCTGTTTACTGAAACTTTGCTCTGGAGCAGAGCTTTTGACACCCAATCTGATGCCCAGTGTATGGAAGAGTGTGCCCCATGATGGTCTCCGTGGGTCATTCTGATAAGCACTACTGTATGTTACTATTGTGCAGGAGGAACCACAGTAGCCAGCCAGTGGACCCACTCTTTGACACATTGGGGGAGCTAAATAGGAATGTTGTCAAGAGTCTTTCTACAGAGTGAAGTTTTCTCAAATCGGCCCCTGTACAGGTAAGTATAAAGCTGATTTCTTCTGCTTATGCAATTTTTTTTAATCCCTGAACAGAGTCACATTAAGTAATCTTTACTTACCTAGTCCAGTGCTGTCAGCATATAGCAGGTACCTGCATATCAAGTCCTGTCTCAGTTTACACCCAACTGCTCTGATGAGCATTTACCTCCTAGCTCAATAGGTTGGGGGACTGTCTCTGCCCCTTTTCATCTCATAAGCCTCACTGTTGGCACTTTACTGTGATAATGTTTTTTTTTTTCAGTGAGTAAGACCATATCTTTAAAATACATTGCAAAATTATTTTCACAAACTATTGAATTCTTTACAGTTTATTAAGTTACTTTAAACAGCTCAATTCTGAACTATTCTCTCTCCATGGAATGAAATAGTCTACATTTCTAATTACTGACTATTTTTAGCATTTTATCAGAAATGGGTTACAATATAACCGAGCATTTAGACACAATCTACAAAATAGCTAGAGACACACATTAATGCTCCAGGGTAATTAGGCCTTCATAAAACTGCTGCAGATTTATACTACAATAAATACAATTAATTTGTAAAAGGCATCTTAACGATTAACATTTATTCCATATTAATAAGCAATAACTGCTTTTATGGTGGATTAAATGCTTATTTTGTGGCACTAAAATGTAACTGTAGAACCATTCTGGAAGCAACTTGCAAAAGGTTACAGAAGATTCTGCACCATTAAGGCGTCTATAATTCTCATACTTTTAAAGTATAATGGCATGGATTTTACCACTTCTAATTGTGTTCCAGTAGAATGGTTAATTGTTTTTATTATTAATCTACATTGTAATTCTTAGTGAATTCTCATGGATTTATGAGTCCAACCAAACCTGGGGACTAGTCATGATTCAGTAGATTTTCTGATGACCAGTTTTTAGATACACAAGTGACAATGATAATCTTGAAGTACACTTAGGCCCCATTCACACAGGGGCAACACGACTTCCAGCATGACTTTACAAGGCAACTTGGACACGACTTGAGTATGAATCACAGCGCGACCTGGAGCTACTTACAAGGCAACTTCAAGTTGCCTGCAGGACAGGAGACATTCCAGTGGCCAATAAAACAAGAATCAGCTCTGTGGGAGGGAGGGGGGAGGGAGAGGTTTGCCTGAGAAATGTATTTTCTCTTCCTGGAAAGTTGCTTCTGTTAAGACAGTCATCCGACTTCTGAGCGACTTCCATTGAAATCAATGGGTACAGGTCGCCTAGCAGTCGCCTAGAAGTTGGATTGAAGTAGTACAGGAACCTTTTTTGAAGTCAGAGCGACTGCAGTCGTGTACATTAAAACGGCTGCTCAATTCACTTCAATTATTTTTAAAAATAGCACGACTTGGGGCAACTCGGGGCGACCAGAAGTCATGTCCAAAGTCGCCCCTGTGTGAACCGGGTCTCATATTAATCAAAATATTCTATCCTGGATGCAGGACCAAAATCATCTTTTCATATGCCATGGAAACTCCAAAGCCCTCTAACATGAAAATACTGACTTTCTCTAGCAGTGTTGACTGTTGGCTCACTCTATTCTCCCCCCTGAACCTTTCTGCTGCCTGTTACTATGAAGGTTGGCCTTACTTGCCAGTAAAAGGTGTAGGAAGTAATGGGTGAGATATTAACACATTTAGGACCTGTGTCGATTCGTTTTAATAACCACTTCAGCCCCGGAAGGATTTACCCCCCTAATGACCAAGTCATTTTTGACAATTGCGCGGTCGTGCGACGCTGTACCCAAACAAAATTGTTGTCCTTTTTTTCCCACAAATAGAGCTTTCTTTCGGTGGTATTTGATCACCTCTGCGTTTTTGTTTTTTTGCGCTATAATCAATAAAAGGCCGTCAATTTCGAAAATAAAACAATATTTTTTACTTTCTGCTATAATACATATCCAAAAAAAAAAACAACCTGACAAATCTGACCCCAAGTGACACTTTTTGGGGACTTGTGACATTATTACAGCGATCAGTGCTAAAAAAAAATGCACTGATCAATGTGTTAATATCACTGGCAGGGAAGGGGTTAACACTAGGGGGCGATCAAGGGGTTAACTGTGTTACCTGGGTGTGTCCTAACTGTGGGGGGGGTGTGCTTGCTGTTGACAACACAGAGATCGCTGTTCCTGATCGCTAGGAACAGCAGACCTCAGTGTTGTCTCCTGTCAGAACGGGGACCTGCCTTGTTTACATAGGCAGATCCCCGTTCTGCCTCTCTGTGGAGTGATCGTGGGTTGCCACTTGCCAGCAGATATCAAGTTCGCTGGACCCGCGGGCGCGCTCCCGCGGCGTGCCCACAGTATCTATTACATGAAACGACATACAGGTACGTTGTTTTGCGCAATAGAGCTGACCTGCCACAGTATATGTACTGTGGCTGGTCGGCAAGTGGTTAAACAAATATAGCATGCCTTTTGAAGTGTTGGTATCTGGAATTTAGAGATCCCAAAGTGCTCATATACATAGAAAATATGTGCATACACTGCTAGTTGCCTGCATTTTAAGGCTGTATTTGGTGTAGAGCAGTAGTTCTCAACCTCAGTCCTCAAGTACCTGTAACCCCATTAGGTCATGTTTCAGCATTTTCTTTCCTTTGCGCAGGCAATTTAATTCAGTGTCAATGGCTTGGTATTTATGGTAATATTTAAATTATTACATATTCAGATCTTGCGTTTCTGCCTTAAAGCAGGTTGTGTCTTGCTGTTTCTGTGTCTCCACTTAACAGGCCCGGTATGGCTGACTAAAAACAATGCATTCTCTAAATGGCTGAGCTTTTATTTCCATAGTTTTTTTGAACTTCAGAAATTAAACTATATGTTGCTTTTTCTAGTATGATTTTACATCAGAAGTTAGAGCTAGCAATTATGGCATGGAAGCTTTTAAGAGCACAGTTCTACCCCTGGATAGCATAGGCGGCTATTGACACTGACTGGTTGGTCTCTGTTAATACATGGTAGCCATACATACAGTATCAATAACAGTTGCCTGATCTTTGTTTAACTTGAAACATCTTAGTGAAATCCTTACACAACATATATCCTGCTGTACTGCACTTGCATGCTAGGTTAATTGGTTACATAATTGCTATTGATGTAGCTCACCTTTGTATGACCTTTATTTGAAGTATCGTAAATGTGTACTGCTTTATATACATATCTATATCTAGATATAGATATATACAGTATATCTAGATCTAGATCGCTCTCTCTCTCTTTATATATATATATATATATATATATATATATATATATATATATATACACATACATATACATACACCGTATATACTCAAGTATAAGCCGACCGAGTATAAGCCGAGGTACCTAATATTACCCCAATAAACTGGGAAAACGTATTGACTTGAGTATAAGCCTAGGGGGGGAAATGTGCCCATTGCCACCTCACTGTGCCAATTGCCCAACCTTACTGTGCCCATTGCCACCTCACTGTGCCACCTCACTGTGCCCATTGCCACCTCACTGTGCCCATTGCCAGCTTACTGTGCCCAACCTCACTGTGTCCATTGCAGCCTCCCTGTGCCCGAGTGTACCTGAAAATCTTCTTATACTGTGGCCGGCGTCCATTGTTTAAATATCGCACCTTTCTCCTGGTCCCTTCCGTGATAGGCATTTCCAGCAAACACTGTGTTGAGTGTTTCGCCTATCACGGAGATCCTCTCGTTCTCGGACTCCATTTCCCAGCAGGCACTGTGTTCAGTGTTCCGCCAATCATGGACGTCTTTTCATCCTCGGACAAGAGAACGTCCATGATAGGCAGAACACTGAACACAGTGTCTGCTGGGAAACGGAGTCCGAGAGATCTCTCTCTCTCTCTCTCTCTCTCTCTCTCTATATTGTGGTAGTGTGGTACCCCACCAGTGAATGATTACAGGATTCTCAACCAGGCAGGTTGAGGGGCTCCAGGGTATTTGCTTGTTTTGGAGAAAACTGGCTTTTCAGTTTCTTCATGATTCACTAAAGTCCACTTTGGGACCTGGAGCCTGGGGATTTCTTAGAGATCCGGGTGGGATGAAATCCCCAGTCCTGGATCAAGGTTTTGAGACTCACCGGCACACTGATTGTTCAGGTGTGTGTGGTCCTGATAGTAGAGTCAGGACCAGCATTCTGGGCTCCACCCTCCCGACGAGTGCAGGTGTGCACTTGGGAAGCCATAGAGTGCAAGTGTGCACTGGAGAAGCCAGAGAGTGGTTGTCTGCACACTGGAAGCTAGAGACCCAGGTCTGAGGGTCAGAGCAGTGGACCCAAGTCTGAGGCTCAGAGCAGCGAGGGGCTGCTATCTAAATGGGCGGTGTTGCCAATGGAATAGTCTGTAGGAGACAGACAAGAACCTGAAGTGGAAGGCCTGAGCAACACTGCTGTATGTATAAGCCAGGAGGCTGAATGTCATGTTATTGATGAAAAGGAGTGTTGAAACCCCTGCAAGGGAAACCTTTCATTTTGTTTGAACTTCTTTTAATAAAAATGGGCAAATAAAGCCCTAAAAAAGAAGACCCAGCGAGTGGCGGTGTCCTTCAAGCTCTACCTTTGATGCTAGTCCTTCACACGTGGTGGAGGATTTTGGCACAATCTGAGATCCCTACAATCAAGTAAGTTCATCTGTTATATGAACTGTGTTTTTATTGCCAGAAACTGCATAATCTGTGTGTGTGCAGGTGAGGAGAACCTGCAAGAGAAAGGAAACTAGCCTTAAAGAGACAGTGCTCCAATTTTTTGCTGAACTGTGCAAAAAAATTTTTTGGAGTGATTGTGAGTATGGGGCGATCAAAACGCCTAAAAGAGGCAAGGATGGCTGAGATGATAGATAGAGCTCTGTGGCTGGAGGAGTTGTTATCGCCTGATACATGCCTAAACAGAGTTTTCCAAGGGAAAAGAGGGCTGCTGTTGTCCCTAGAAACCCTGGTGCAATGAGTGCACAGATGACGGCTAGTGTGGAGAGTCCACCAGCGTTTGAATCTGCAGTGGATTGGTGCAAGTGACACCTGGCAGGATTGGACCAAGCTAAAGTGGAAGGCAAGCCAACCTTCGATACAAAAAGAGAGCTGCCGGATGTCCATGCCTGGGAGAGGGGTGTTGTTGCCCCTGGCAACGCTGCTGCAGTTAAACCAGCAGCTGTTGCGAAAAAGTGTGAAAGTGATACAGCTTGAGACAGGGTCCAGCAGATGCAGTGTGGGAAGCCCTGACAAGACATGGAACCAAGTGCGCTGTTTGCAGTGCAGTGAGTGGGGACATGCAGTCTCCAAGTGCCTTTTGTCCCTGGCTCCAGTGCAAAGCTATCTAGTAAAACAAGGGTCTGAGAAGCCTGTGTTATATGCCAGAAGAGAGGCTGATCAAAGGCCAGGACAGAGAGTGGTTGCCCATAGCAACACAGAGGAGGCCAGTCGGGCTGTCTGTGGACCATGGGGTGTGCCTCCCAAGGGTCGTGACAAGTGACTTCCGGAGGAGCCAATACAGCATGTTGGAGAGAGCCAGCAATGCTCTTCTGGGAGACTGCGATCTCCCATGGCAACGAGAGTGGAAGTTGTGCCTGGAGGGAATCATCAGGAGAGAAACGCACTGGGGAAAAGTCGTCCAGTACCATGCCTGGAATGTGGCCAGCTGGGGCACGAAATATTGTCTTGTCCTAGATTCTGGGTGCACTTGGAGGTAATGTTGCTGAGCAGAACTCTTTACCTGTGGGCCAAGATTCCTTTACAAATATGTTTGCAGTCACCCCTGGCAACAAGGAGGAGTTTTCTGTGGTGTCTGCAGGGGGTGCTAAACAGTGGGAGATGCCTGCTGTGATTTCATCCCATGGCCACCAGGGGGAGTTGGCCAGTAAATGTGCGGCTGAGGACTGGTTCTTAAGACAACAAACTCAAATGAAGATGGTGACCCCAACTACTGTGGTGGGTAAGACTATCTTTAATGAAATGATGCCTGTAACTGCTGATTTCAGGTATAAAAGAACTGGCTACGAGACTGTCCATGATGATGTGAGAGTGACCCCAGTTAGTGGGGCCACAGAATGTGCGCTTGAGAATGACTTTTTCATACCCAGTGGGAATGCAGGGGTTAAATTCCAAACAGAACCTGTGTTGATGACTAAAAGTGTTGTGTATAATGTCTGCCAGCCTCAAGTTGGCAGTGGGCTAGGACAGCCTGCAAAAACTAAAAATGCTATAAGTGTTACTGTTAATGAAAAGTTTGCTGCTGTTGGGAAAACCCCAGGTTCTTCCAGAGAAAAAGCTGTTGTCACAAATGGGTTGTTGCCTGTAGCAATTGGTGGTAAGACAGCACAGTTGTCCCCAGAAATCTCCAGGGAACTTCATGTACTGGAGTCGGAGGTTGCCATGGACAACTGCGATTTCACTCTGGTGGGACAGAGTGGAACTGTACCGTGTAATGGTAATGTGTTAGTGCAAGCTGCTAGTACTAAAAATGTGCCGGTAAATGGTGGGTTAACACAACCTGTGAAAAATGCAAAGGTGTGTGAGGCTTATGAAGCGCCGCCCGAGCAAGGTGGTGGTTGTGGTGTATTGCAACCTTTGGTGCTAAAAATAGGATTTTTATAACAGCTTACCTGTAAAATCCTTTTCTTGGAGTACATCACGGGACACAGAGCGACATAGTCATTACTAATGGGTTATATAGATACCGTCAGGTGCTGGCACTGGCAACTTCCAAAACCGGAAGTACCCTCCCCTATATAAGCCCCTCCCATCTGGGAGCACCTCAGTTTTGTAGCAAAGCAATAAGTGTCCCCAAAGAGGGGCGGGAGCTCTGTGTCCCGTGATGTACTCCAAGAAAAGGATTTTACAGGTAAGCTGTTATAAAAATCCTATTTTCTTTCTCGTACATCACGGGACACAGAGCGACATAGTCATTACTAATGGGATGTCCTAAAGCAATGCCCAATGAGGGGGGGGATACACCATATATAAGCTGAGCGCTATCAGACATGAGGATCTTTTGCGGCCTGCAACACACTGCGCCCAAAGGCGACATCCTCCTGACTTCTAACGTCCACCTGGTAGAACCTAGTAAACGTGTGAACTGAAGACCATGTTGCGGCCTTACAGATTTGAGCCAGGGAGGCCTGGTGATGCACTGCCCATGAAGTTCCAACTGCTCTCGTGGAGTGCGCTCTAACTTTGAACGGAGGCGGTCTCCTTCTCAAGCCATAGGCTTGTATTATGACCTGTCGAATCCACTTGGCTAAAGTAGATTTTGACGCTGCCTGACCCTTTCTGGGGCCTTCCGGCAGAATAAACAAAGTATCCGTTCTGCGAATCTGAGCAGTGGCTTTTAGATAAGCTTTAACTGCTCTTACTACATCCAAAGAATGCAATAACTTTTCCTCTACCGAAGTAGGTTTGGGGAAAAAAGAAGGAAGAACCACATCTTGGTTCAAATGAAACCTCGATACCACCTTAGGAAGAAAGGCTGGATGAGGACGTAACACTACTCTATCCTTATGGATAACCAGATATGGCTCCTTACAGGACATAGCTGCTAATTCCGACACTCTTTTAGCCGAACAAATGGCTACTAGAAAAATCAATTTCCTGGTGAGAAGCACCAAAGAAATATGATGTAATGGTTCAAATGGTTGTTTCTATAGAACCGACAGAACCAAGTTTAGATCCCATGGACATATGGGAATATTAACCGGAGGACTAATACGCATCACTCCTTGTATAAAGGCTTTGACTAGTGAATGCGAAGCCAAGGGCCTTTGAAAAAATATTGACAAGGCCGAAATCTGACCCTTGATAGTACTCAAGGCAAGCTTCCTATCTACAGCCCATTGTAGGAAGTCCAGAATCCTACCTATTACGTATTTACGTGGATGCCATTTCTTGGCCTCACACCAGGCGATGTACGCCTTCCAGATTCTATAGTAGATCTGCCTGGATACCGGCTTCCTGGCATTGATCATGGTAGATACCACAGCATTAGAGAGCCCTCTCTTTTTTAGAATGTGGGCTTCAATAGCCAGGCCGTCAAACCTAGGGCTGGTAAGGAAGGGTGGTATATCGGTCCTTGCGAAAGCAGGTCCGGACGACGTGGGAGAGTCCAAGGACTCCCCACTGACATTTTACAATCTCCGCGTACCACGCTCTTCGGGGCCACGCTGGAGTCACCAGAATCACTGGTTTCTTTTCTACCCTGATTCTGCGGAGTAATCGAGGAAACCATTGTGGCGGTGTGAATGCATATATCAGCTTGAACTGATCCCAAGGGAACACTAGGGCATCCGAGCCGCAAGCTAGGGGATCCCTTGACCGAGAGACAAACCTGTCCACCTTTGCGTTGAATCTGGATGCTAGAAGATCTATTGCTCCAGTACAGCTCCCCAGCCTATAAGGCTGGCATCTGTAGTGACCACCTTCCAAGAAATCGGACTGAAGGATTTCCCTTTTTCCAGATTCTGGGGAACCAACCACCAACGGAGGCTCTTGCGAACGGAAGGGGACAAGGACATTGTAAGTCTAGGGCCTGAACTTTTTTGTTCCAGGCTGACAGTATGGCCCCTTGCAAATTCCTTGAATGGAATTGACCGTAGGGTACTGCTTCGAATGATGCCACCATTTTTCCCAGCAGCCTCATGCACAGGCGTATGGACGGCTGTCTTTTTTGTACCCACTAAGTGGATCAAATCTTTCAAAGACAACAGCTTTCCTCGAGGCAAGAATATTTTTCTCTGGCCTGAATCCAACCTTAGCCCCAAGTATTCCAGACTTTTGACTGGTTTTTAGGGCTAACTTGTCTCGGTTGATAATCCAACCGTGAGATTCCAGATACTTGATTGTCTTGTGAACGACCACGTCTAGTTTTTTCACTGAGTGGTCTATCAGCAACAAGTCATCTAGATATGCCATTATCATTACACCTTGTGTTCTTAGATTGGCCAATAAAGGGCCAGAATTTTTGTAAACACTCGTGGTGCTGTGGCCAAACCGAAGGGTAAGGCTCTGAACTGAAAATGCCGCCCTTCTACTGCAAAGCGTAGAAATTTTTGGTGGACTGGAAAGATGGGAATGTGCAAATAAGCATCTTTGATGTTGATCGCGGCTAACCAATCCTCCCCTTGTAGGGCAGTGGCCACCGATCGGATTGACTCCATCGGAAAGTCCTGATATACAGGAATTTGTATAGCCCTTTTAGAATTAATATGGGCCTCCCGTCCGCGTTTGCTTCGGGACTGTAAAGAGGTTTGAGTAAAACCCGAACCCTCATTCTTCCAGGGGAACCTCCATAATTACTCCTTGGAGCAATAGTTGTTCTAGTGCCAACAGGAGGGACTCTCTCTTCCGGGGATCCCTTGGCACGTTTGACCTCAAAAATGGGAAGGAGGAGAGTCTTTTAACTCCAAACTGTATCCCAAACATACTGCGGAGAGCACCTATCTGTCTTGATCGTGTCCCGCCAGGTCTCTTGCGAACAACTGGAGTCCTCCCCCCACCCGACTGAGTGGGGGCTTCAATGAATTTAACTTTGGGGGAGGTTTTGTACCTCCCCTGACCCAGGGTTTCTCATTACCCTGCTATTGTCCCTGTTTTTTACCCCCGGGAATTGACCGAGGAGGCCGTCGGAACTGTTACACAGCCGATGCCCCAGGGACTGGAGAAGCAGGCCTCTTAAAGAGGGACCTCTAACTCTGTTTTTAACCGGCAAGAGCGTATTTTTACCGCTGGAAATTTTCTGGATATATTCGTCCAGGTTTTCCCTGAATAAGCGTTCACCATGAAATGGGACGCTAACCAGCCATTCTTTACAGGGAGCTTCAGCAGACCAGTTTTTGAGCCATAGGAGCCTACGCATATGTACTATAGACAGCGTAAGGCGGGAGGCCTGATGGACTGAATCCTTTATGGCGTCAACCGCAAAGCCTAAGGCTCTAGGTAGATCAGCTAGGGCAAAGCCTGCTGATCTGTCAAGTCCCTCAAGACCTGTTTCAACTGATCCTTCACTGCTTAGCAGACCCCAATAGCTGCTACTGCTGGTTGTGTCACCAAGCTTGCTGTAGAAAGAAGCAGATTTTCATAAGGACTCCAATCTTTTATCTATTGGGTTCTTGAACATTTGGACATTATCCACTGGACATGTGAGTGATTAATACATACAAGAGATGGCTGCGTCCACTGTAGGGACCTTCCATTTTTTTGATGAACTTATCCTCCATGGGATAGACCACCGGAAATCTCTTGGGGGAATAAATATTTTCTCAGGACGTTCCCAATCCTGGTAAATAAGCCCTTTCAGTAAAGGGTGAAGTGGAAAAGAACAGACAGTCTGGGGGCTTCTAGCGACCCCAACGAGGATACAGTAGTGGTTGATGGTTCCGCAAGGTGCATTTTTAAATGCTGATCGGACCATGTTAGTCAGAGACTGAACCCATAATCTTTCAGCTTGAGATGCTGAGAAAAGGTTCCCCCACTGTTGATTCCTCTATAACAGAATCAACCTCATCCTGATCCCCTTCAGGCAGGTCGATCCCTGTATGGGACTGTTGCTCTGCTAACAGGCACTCTGAAGGAGGAGACGGAGATCGGGCGTGCTTTCCCTGACAGGGAGGCAGCGATCAATGTTGACAATCTCTCTCTAATCCTCCCAGAGCTGAGGAAAAAACCTCCTCTGTTACATACACAGGAGCAGGTGAACTGAGGACAGCCACAGTACCAAGTACCCCTGCGGGGTCTCTACGGTCACTTACCTCTGAACTTCAGGGGAGACTGGTGCAGCAGAAGTATGCCCAAGATCCTCAGAGCCCGATGAGACCCCCTTCGCTTCCTGGAAGATTCAGTTCCGGAGCTTCTGGACGGCATATTCCTAAGCCTAAAGCTGAGGTATTCCAGCCGTAATACACCACTTTTACTGAGAATAGTCTAGCACAATTGCTGCTATATCACAGTTGGTGTCTACTAAAGTGCCTTTCTAGGGGATGCCTGCATCAACCGCCTCTGTGTGCCTTTATATTGTTGCTAGCTCTGTCTGTGCACTTCAACAGCCAGCTATAATGTGCTTTAAAACACGCTGGACGCCCGCACATGCGCAGTAGCGCCGCGGCGCACACCTGAGCATCATCCACCCCGCTCCGCCCCTTTTTCCAGATCGCCTCTATGAATAGAGGCGCGTGCACGCGCACGCGCGCGGGCACGTGCGCCTTCGGCGCCTTTTTTGAAAACAACAAGGAGCTAGATGGGAGCCAGGGTCCCTTTGCCGCAGGGCCCGGGGATGGATGAGCGCAGCAACAGGGCAGAGGAGACAGCTTCCCAGGAGAGAACATACCAACTGCCTGGATTTGATTCTGGAAGAAAAAAATCCACATTACAAGAAAAAGAACCATAGCGGCCTCTAGTGTCTAACACAGGTACCGCGGTCTTACATTTTTTTTTTTTCTTTTTTTTTTCTTGCCTACTATTAAAATTTTTACATTTTCTCAGTAGTAACAGGCATACACAGAATATTAGCGGGAATACCTTAGGTAACAGGCAGAAAGACAAAATAGGCTTGGGGGTCCCTCAATAGAACCAAGTTCCCGAGGGCCCCCACTTAACTTTTCCTCGCTGCAGGACTCTGTTTGGTCCACAGAAGCCCAAACTTCACCTATCACGGCAGGCATTGTAATCAAACCTTCAGGGACCGGGTTCCCAAGGATTCCACTCCCCTGGACCTGTATAGCACCCTGCACAGAAAACATCTTGGTTGTGGGTATGACCAGAGCTCTGGATCCCAGGGTCCAGCTCTCCTAAGAGAAGCATTACAGGCAAAACCTTGCTCTTCTCTGCAAGGCCCGGGTACCGACCGTTTAGCTATGAAGCTTTTTTGGTCGGATCCGGAATAGCTTACTGAGGCCCAAAAGAACCTGTACGCAAGCTCAGTGAAAAACACATGTTTCTTCTTGGCCAACACCTTAGACACTGGCAAAAAACTGAGGTGCTCCCGGATGGGAGGGGCTTATATAGGGGAGGGTACTTCCGGTTTTGGAAGTTGCCAGTGCCAGCACCTGACGGTATCTATATAACCCATTAGTAATGACTATGTCGCTCTGTGTCCCGTGATGTACGAGAAAGAAACATGGGTTACCGAAGTCTGCCATGATTTGTAATTTGGGTGATGAATCTGCAACTAAACCCGTCTGTTCTAATGTGTCTCCTTGGGCGGATGGATCAGGGCTGAGGAGCGCCGGTGAATGGAGCACAGCTACAACGGATTGTGATAGTTGGGGTAAAAATCTAATGTCCCTGATAGATGAGGCTTTCATGCACAAAAATAAGGTGGACAAAGTTTCTGCTGTGCCAGCAGGAGGGACGGCAGAACAGCTTATACCTGAGGGCGCGGTGGCTGCTGCAGAGGTTAACCCTCGTGAGAAATATGGACCATATAAGGGCGAGCACACAGCAGACACTTTGTCCGTAACCTACAAAAATGATGCTGACATGATGTGTCAAAGTGACGTTGTCACTGGTAATGTGAAGCAGTTCATTGGTGCTGAACCTGAGAAGTTGGGTATGAGTCAAGCACCTGGCAGTGCTCTGGTAGAGCACCAGGCTGTGGTTGTCTCCAGCTGGGAGAAGGTTCCATTAACCTTGCAACCTCTCGCGTCTCAGCAAGTGAGTCTGTCTGCATCCCCAGTGTCAGGAAAGTCCCCAGGAAGGACTTGGGTCTGGAACCAAGGGTATGGTGTTAAAGGAGATGCTTAAACTTTGGGATGTACAGCCAGTCTATACTGGGGTGTCTCCACCACAGTCAGACAGTCTGGTACTGCGGAGTACCATTAGGTGGACCCCTGAGTGGCAGGTGGTACAGCACAAAGGAAGACAAGACAGAAATGGTTTATTTATGACTGTATTACTAGTGTTAAAAATCGCCTCTAGGTATGCTGATGGGTTACTTCCTGTACAAGAGGTATATGGGAGAGGCTTTGGCGAAAATAAAGTGTCTGAGGTTTCACCACCTAACAGCCAGGTAGAAGGCATTTCTGCTGCTATGGTCCAAGGTAGTACTGGTCAGTTGTCGGTGAAGGGCATGTATGCTGTACCAGTGGAAGAATCACATGAGATGGAAGGGCCAAGTGTGGACCAGAAAGCAGCAGAAATCCTGACCAGGGCTCAACCGGAGGTGGTTAAAAACACTGGGGTCCCCAGTCCAATGTTTGGTTTAGGTGACAAACTCAATAAGGTCCCCGAGACAGGGAAACGGATAAGAAGTGCGGTAAAAATTGTATGTGGATCAGACAAGAGCTTGTCTGTTCAGGTGGATAAAAATACAGATGGCATCAGAACAGGTCAAGTGGTAGGACAGCTGCCTGCAGAGTGGGTGAACCCCGGGGGGGTGACGTCCTGTGAGGTTCCCGTGGGTGATGGCGGCCCTCCAGTATGTGTGCCCTCTGCAGACTCTGCCCTAGCAAATGCTGAAAAAAAAAGGTATTGGTGATCTGTGCAACGTTGAGAGGTGTAATGTTGGTTTGAATATGTCTGTCAATGATGAATCAAATAATTTGTTAAAGGTACATGACAGTGTGGTGTCCGAAGGTATTGGGAAACCTGGGAACCTGAAGTGTGGAGGCAGAAGGGTTGGTAGAAAGACCAGGGGTGCCCTGTTAAAATTTCAGGAGAGGCAGTGCTTATGGAACCCCAAAATAAGAGGGAGAAGGCTGAGTATAGGGAAATATAGGACCTTGTTAAGATCCAGGGTGGGACGTACCTGGAAGCGCACCCGGAAAAAAGGTTGGGCCTACATGGCTGACAGCCAGCACAGAGGTGTCCCAACCATGATGATGGGTGCTGGTGTTCCGCCCTCTGGATCGAAACAAAGGGGGAGGAGATGTGGTAGTGTGGTACCCCACCAGTGGATGAAAACAGGATTCTCAACCAGGCAGGTTGAGGGGCTGCAGGGTATTTGCTTGTTTTGGAGGAAACTGGCTTTTCAGATTTACTAAAGTCCACTTTGGGACCTGGAGCCTGGGGATTTCTTAGAGATCCGGGTGGGATGAAATCCCCAGTCCTTGATCAGGGTTTTGAGACTCACCGGCACACTGATTGTTTAGGTGTGTGTGGGCCTGATAGTAGAGTCAGGACCAGCATTCTGGGCTCCACCCTCCCGACGAGTACAGGTGTGCACTGGGGAAGCCATAGAGTGCAAGTGTGCACTGGAGAAGCCAGAGAGTGGTTGTCTGCACACTGGAAGCCAGAGACCCAGGTCTGAGGGTCAGAGCAGTGGACCCAAGTCTGAGGCTCAGAGCAGCGAGTGGCTGCTATCTAAATGGGCGGTGTTGCCAATGGAATAGTCTGTAGGAGACAGACAAGAGCCTGAAGTGGAAGGCCTGAGCAACACTGCTGTATGTATAATCCAGGAGGCTGAATGTCATGTTATTGATGTAAAGGAGTGTTGAAACCCCTGCGAGGGAAACCTTTGATTTTGTTTGAACTTCTTTTAATAAAAATGGGCCAATAAAGCCCTAAAAAGAAGACCCAGTGAGTGACTGCGTCCTTCAAGCTCTACCTTTGATGCTAGTCCTTCACAATATATATATATATATATATATATATATATACACACACATACACATACATACATATATATATATATATACATATACAGTTGTGTGAAAAAGTATTTGCCCATTTTTTAAATTTTTTTGCATATTTGTCACACTTAAATGACTTGGATCATCAAACTAATTTTATTATTACACAAAGATAACCTGAGTAAATACAAAATTCAGTTTTTAAATGATGGTTTAATTTATTAAATCAAAAAAGCTGTCCAAACCTGCCTGGCTTTATGTGAAAAAGTAATTGCCCCCTAAACCTAATAACTGGTTGTGCCACCCTTGGCGGTAACAACTGCAATCAAGCGTTTGCGATAACTAGCAATGAGTCTTTCACATTGCTGTGGAGCAATTTTGGCCCACTCTTCTTTGCAGGATTGTTTTAATTCAGCCACATTGGAGGGTTTTCCAGCACGAACGGCCTGTGTAAGGTCATGATACAGCATCTCAATTGGCTTTGACTAGGCCACTCCAAAACCTACATTTTGCTTTGTTTGAACCATGTGGAGGTGGACTTGCTGTTGTGTTTCGAATCATTGTCCTGCTGCATAACCCAAGTGCACTTGAGCTTGAGGTCACAAACTGATGGCCGGACATTCTCCTTTAGGATTTTCTGGTAGACCTCAGAATTCTTTTTTTGTTTACAAACGTTTTTTATTTGGGTTAAAAGGTGGTACAAAACCGACATGACAAAAGTAAAAAAATCAATTCCATAGCGTCAGATATACATATGGACTGTATAAAGTAGAAACGTAGAAATACAATTTGCATCATATATATACATGTAAGAAGGAAGACTGGCTCTATAAACGAAGTTACAGTGATGTGCATATATGTTTGAACCAAAAATTAAGGAGAGGCATGTTGATCTGGGTTAAGGAACTCCTTGCTATGTGCGACCCAGGGGTCCCATTTTTGTTTATAAACCTGATTTGTGTTCCGAACAGTATGATAGATTTTTTCCATCAAAATTATATTATTGATTCTAGTTTTGAGTTGTGTTAAAGGAACTGATGGGGATTTCCAATGGAAAGCAATTAACCAGTGGACTGCTACGCATATAGTATGTATTAGTCTAATACCTTGAGTAGAGAGTCCTATAATGGGTGAGAATAGAAGGCAATTATGTAAGGTCAAGGTGATGTTCTTATCTGCAATTTTAGAGGCAAAATTCTCCAACTGCTTCCAGATATGAGTGATTTTTTCACAGCTCCAAAAGATGTGTGTAAAAGAGCCGGTGGAGTTGCATCCTCTGAAGCACAAAGGGGAGACGGTAGGAAAAATGGTGTGAAGTTTAATAGGGGTATAGTACCATCTAGTGAATAGCTTCAACGCTGTCTCTTTAATGGCTATAGACTTGGTACTTTTGTGCAAATTGTTGATGCAGTTGTCCCAGTTCACAGAAGGATATGTGAAGCCTACCTCCTGTTCCCATTTCATCATGTATGGAAGTTTGTTCGTGTCTGTGTTGATAAGTAGGTTGACGTATACTTCCGAGATGAAACCTCTCTTTCTGGGGGATTTAAGACAGAGGGTCTCGAAAAAGGATGGGGGTTGTATATTCGAGGTTTGAAAATACGTGTCAAAAAAATGTTTGATCTGAGAAAATCTATTCCATTCAGTTTCAGGAATTTGGGATTTAGAGATAAGAGAGGGGAGGGAAATGAAGTTTGTACCATCTATAAAATTGGAAAGGGATGTAAGGTTATTGTCTATCCACCAAGAGAAGTCTGTTGGGACCCGTGCAGCTCGGGGAAATTTAGGGTCGCTTATAAAAGATGCATGTGGAGGGGTTTTGGACTTAAGATTAAATTTCTGGTTGTATGTTTTCCATAATTGGTATGACTGTGAGACTATTTGATTTAAGGGGTCCATAGAATAGTTTGGAATTTTGTTTCCCCACAGTAAACTTGAGATGGAGAATGGCAAAATGGAGTTCTTTTCAAAATCAACCCATGGAACTTTTGGGTTGGGGATGTGCCACTGTGCCATTTGTGACCATCTAGCTGATAGGTAATACAACCAAAAATCTGGGAGGCCAAGACCACCATGTCTTTGAGGACTATATAAGATCGATCTTGAAAGGCGAGGATGGGAGTCCGACCAGACGAATCTATTAACGTCTGATTGGAACTTCGTGAGCAATGTTTTATTCAGTCTAATAGGGAGAGCCCTAAATAAGTACAGGATCTTCGGGAGTAAAGTCATTTTTATTGCTGTGATCCTTCCTAAAAATGATATCTTATAGGATTTCCACATTTTTAATGTTGCTCTTAATTTATGCATCAATGGTATGTAATTCTTGGAAACAAGCTCATTGAATTTGGGAGTGAGATGAATTCCTAAGTACGGAAGGGACTCCAATGTGTAGGAGAAGCTGAAAGAGGAGCGTAGCGATTCTAAATCTGAAGTTGGAATATTGATTGGCATGCCCATCGATTTGGATACGTTGACTGTTAAGCCCGATAAGGACGAAAAGATGTTGAGAGTTTGTAAAAGAATAGGTAAAGCAGTATTTGGCTGGGAGAGGAATACTAACATATCATCTGCATACATGCACAGTTTGTATGTGTTATTGTTTGATGTGTAACCTTTGATGCCTGCATTGAGTAGGATGGCTGTAGCTAATGGTTCGATTGCAAGTGCAAATAACAGTGGGGAGAGGGGGCAGCCCTGACGCGTACCTCTACCTACTTTGAAAAACTCTGAATTGCAGCCTGGTAACCTAATTCTAGTTGAGGGGTTGTGATAAAGTGCATGAAAGCCATGTACAAATTCACCTTCGAAGCCATATCTACGTAGTACTAGGTCTAAGAATTTCCAAGAGACACTATCGAATGCCTTATTAATATCTAGGCTAAGCATTAAAAGAGGTCTAGAATGTATGTTCGCGTATTGGATAATATTTGAGACCAGTCTAATGTTGTCTGTGATCTGTCTACCAGGGATAAATCCAGATTGGTAAGGGGAGATAAGTGTAGGGATAATTTTGGCGAGTCTATTGGCTAGGAGTCTACTAAAAATTTTGAGGTCATTATTTATAACGGATATTGGCCTATAATTTTGGGGTAAAGTGTGGTCTTTATTTGCTTTTGGGATGAGTGACATGTTGGCTAATAGCATCTCCTCTGGGAATTGTCCTCCTGTGAGAATGTTGTTATATAGTTTGACCAAGTGAGGGATTAGGAGTAGGTGATATTGTTTAAAGTATAAGGATGAAAAGCCATCCGGGCCTGGAGCTGAATTTCTTTTAAGTGATTTAATGATACAAGTCAATTCTTTTTCTGAACATGGCGAATTTAGTGTATCTATTTGAGTTTGGGTTAATTTTGGAAAGGGGAGGTTATCAAACCAAGAAAGTGAGGAGGGAGGGATGGGAGTGTTTGGTGCTGAGAGAAGGTCGGAATAAAAGTCTTTGAATATGGAGAGTATCTCCTGAGGGTGTATAACCAGTTGGTTTGCCCTGTTTTTGAGCTTATAGATGTGTGTAGGTTTTATTGACTGGTTAAGTTTGCGGGCGAACATCGTAGAATAGGAGTTGCATGATAAGAAAAATTTTGCTTTCGACCAGCGGAGCGCTTTTTCTGCTCTAAATGTTAAAAGGGAATCTAATTCGTTGCGTTTATGAGTGATCAACTTATAGATATCTGGGTCATGAGTGTGCTTATGGTCCTTATATAATTTATGGAGGTCCCTAGTGAGGGAGTGGATTTTTTCCCATTTGGTCCTATTACATTGTGCTGCCCTCTTAATAAGATGACCCCTCATGACCGCTTTGTGGGCCATCCATAATGTAGAGGAGGAGACATCAGGGGTAGCATTAGTAGTGAAATATTCTTCTATTTCTGAAGCTATTTCCTGTTGGTGAACGGGATCTGAAATCAAAGACTCATTTAGTCTCCAGGAGTATGGGGTGGAAATGAGGCCTATGAATTTTGTACTCAGGGTAACAATATGATGGTCTGACCAAGAGCAAGGGTGTATTGTAGCGTCTAGGGAATTAGCTAGAATTATAGGGGTACAGAGGATATGGTCTATACGGGAGTATGAGTCATGCGGATGTGAATAAAATGTGTAGTCCCTTGCGCCTATGTTTAACGCCCTCCAAGAGTCTATTAATTGCAGGTCATTTATATGTGTGGTGGTTGTTTTAGAGAAGGTTTTGGAGTTCTGATTCTGTTTGCTTCTATCGAGGTTTGGTTGAGGAACTGAATTGAAGTCTCCGCCTAGAATAATATGTGGTGAGTGAAATTGTTGTAATGTGTTGAAAAATTGTGTGAAGAATGTGGTTTGTGTGTCGTTAGGGGCGTATATGTTAGCCACTGTAATGTCTCTCCCTGCCAATGTACCTTTAATAATAATGAATCTACTGTCTTGATCCTTAAAGACTTGATGAACCTCAATGGGAAAAGAGTGATGGAAAAATATTGCAACTCCCTTAGTTTTAGAGGTGGAAGTGGTATAGAAAGATTGGTTAAATGATTTATGAAAGAATGTGGGGTGTGCATCTGACATAAAATGTGTTTCTTGCAACATTACTATTTTCGCATTCAATTTTTTATATTGCAAAAAGGCCTTTTTCCTTTTGTTAGGGGAATTGAATCCCTGTACATTGTGTGATATTATTTTAATGGTCATGATGTGGGTGTGTAATTTTGGGGAAGCAACAGGAAGGCTGATATCTGACGTTTTCTACGTTGGGAGGAGAATGAAAAAACATATGTTATGAACCTGACCATGGAGAACAAGATGCTTAGAGACAAATGTAGAGATGACTCTATTCTTATTGTGTCTAATCTGTCGGTTAAAAAAAGCATTGTACCAGATTTAAATAACGTAATAAAGCTACAAGAAATGGAACCTATATCAAAGTTAATAAAACATTTGGGGTTAGGAAAAATTAATTTCTCTAACCTACCATGAAATAATAACGGGCCAATTGGCCCAAGACTCAGTCTTGTCAACTTACCAATGCGAACCGGGAGCTTATTGAAAGGTGAAATAAACAAAGATATAAAGAAACAAATGTATTCGCATTTCAGTTGAAAATGAGCTAACCCTCTGGGGGGAGGGAATGCTCTAACTGAGTGGGGGAAAATCATGGCGTCATAGGGTGGAGAGCCACACAAGATGTGTTTTTTTTGTGTAAATACCTGTGTTAGATAAAAATTGATGTTAATAAGTCTCCTTATAAAAGAGAATGCACTATACTTTAGCACCGTGGACAAGGCGGGGTTGCAACAGAGAACAGTGGAGCAATATATACTTCGATATTATGCCTGGGGTGACAGTAATTAAAACATGAGGTATACCTGTAAAATAGGTAGTTTAGAAAAAAGTAGTATAAATCTAAACAGTACAAACAATTTACAAACATTAGTATGGACTAGGAAAATAAAAAGTCCCAAGAACTAATGATCTATTAAATAATTAGTCTTAACACAGAAACCATATTCAACCCTCCCACCCCTCTTCAGAGAAGAAAGGGATGGAATATTATACATGAGAGATATAAATATCAAAGGGATTGCAGTACCATGTCTTGTCAGTAGGTGTCAGTGTCTCACCGTAAATGACCCGTGCTAAGAGGAAAAAAAAAAAAACAATACTTTTCCGTTGAGACATTACGCACAAATGAGTGACCATATCAAAAAAAAGCCTGTGCTTATTGCAGTGACTTGGGTATATAAAAAACTTGAGTGAGAAGTGATAGAAAATGAGAAAAAAAAACCCGGTTAGAGTCCAAAAATGACGAATAACTCTGGGAAGAACTGAAGAACATGTGAGAACCAGAAAACTTTTAAAAAGTAGTGATTTAGTTGAAGTTCAGTGGTCCGGCCTCCTGTCTGAGTCTGCGACTATTTGCCCGTGAAGCTGGGGTGTTCCAGATGGGAGCTGGACGAGACGAGGATGGGGTGCGCGGGAGATTGCCTGCATCCATCAGACCCAGTTTGATTAGGATGTCTTGACCCTCTGGGACCGTGGAGGCAACGTAAGTGGTGCCGTTATGGGGAATAATCAGTTTGAAAGGGAAACCCCATCTATATCTGATCCTCGCCGTGGAGAGCACTGTTGTGATTTCCTTCATCTTCCTGCGTCTGTCTAGGGTTGCTTGTGAGATATCTGGATAGATCTGTATTTGTACTCCATCCAGGACAATGTTTCTCAGTCCCCTGGCCGCCCTCATAATATCTTCCTTTACCAGGAAATCTTTCATGCATAACACTATGTCTCGAGGGGGTTTATCGGGGGGAGGTTTTGCCCTTAAAGCACGGTGTATGCGGTCACAGATAAGTGATTGAACATTCTGTTCTGGGAGCAGATTATGGAAAAGCTTGTTTGCATATACAGGTAGATCTGTAATGGATTCCGGGACCCCTCTAATTCTGAGGTTGGACCTCCTATTCCTGTTCTCTAAATCCTCCACTTGCTCCTGTAATTGTATGAAGGCTGAGGAAAGTGAATCATGCTCCCTAGATAAGTCATTGAAAGCTATGGACAGCTCATCGTGCTTGTTTTCTAGCAAATCGGTTCTTGTCCCTAATGCAGCTATTTCTTGGGATAATGTGTCAGTGGACCTCTGAATCTCTGCTTGAAATTTATGTATAAGTTTAGAGCACATAGCCTCCAGACTCACATCCAAATCTGCTTTAGTCAGTGGAGGGTACTCACAGTTCTCTGTTGAACTCGAATCCAGCGGTGACTGAGATGGCTGTATCTGAGGCTGAGCAGGGAATGAGGAAGGTGAAGAGGGCAGCGTGTCAGCGCCATCTTTAGCCATCCTGCCACGCTTCAGAGATCTGAGGCAGTAATGGGTAAAATTTTTCTGCTTCTGGCTGCTCCTCCGACTTTTCTTCTTAGAAGACTGCATGCACAGATTCTTATGTGCGGGGGTGTTGTTGGTCTGTTTCCGTTCCGGTGATTATGGCCCCGATAATGTGGCTTTTAGCCCTGTGAGACCCGGAGCTCTCTCTAGAAGCTGCTGCTCCGTCCCATGCCGCGCATGCGCCCCTAGACCTCAGAATTCAAGGTTCCATCAATTATGGTAAGTCGTCCAGGTCCTGAAGCTTCAAAGAAGCCCCAGACCATCACGCTACCATGTCTAACTTTTGGTATGATGTTCTTGTTATGAAATGCTGTATTCGTTTTTTGCCAGATGTAATGGGACGCACACCTTCCTAAAAGAAAAAAAAGAAATGTCATCAGTCCACAGAATATTTGCCTAAAAGTCTTGGGGATAATCAAGATGTTTTTTGGTAAATGTGAGATGCACCTTTGTGTTCTTTTTGGTCAGCAGTGGCTTTGGCCTTGGAACTCTCCCATGAATGCCATTTTTGCCCAGTCTCTTTATTATTGTTGAATCATGAACACTGATCTAACTGAGGCAAGTGAGGCCTGCAGTTCTCTAGATGTTCTGGGTTCTTTTATGACCTCCTGGATGAGCTGTCATCATGCTTCTGAAGTAATTTTTGTAGGCCGGCCACCCCTGCAAAGGTTCACTACTGTTCCAAGTTATCTCCATTTGTGGATAATGGCCCTTCCCATGGTTCAGTGGAGTTCCAAAGCCTTAGAATTGACTCTGAAACCCTTCTTAGACCTATGTTTAGACCCTTCTTAGACTTTGTTTCTAATCTGTTCTTGAATTTTTTTAGATTGTGGCATGATGTGATTTTTTTTTTTTTTTTATATGTATATTGGGTATTTTCAGTAAAGAGAAAGAAAAAAACAGAAATAAAAGTATTGCATATACAAATCATGTAACTGTGAAGGCTGTAGGACAGATTAGGTAGCCTTCGTACAATAGAACAAAAGGAACTGTAATATAACATCAGCCATGAAAGCATGGAAAAATTCAGAAAAAACATGGTTAACTAATATTACACCTGGTATAACTAGAGTATCTAACCAATATACTTCAGCAAAGACACAACCTGAGGAGTGGAAGCGAGTATACATTCTAACCGGTTGAGGGAATAGAGACGATTAGGGTTAATAACAAGCAGGGATGAGCTGAACACCCCCCTGTTCGGTTCGCACCAGAACCTGCGAACAGACAGAATGTTCGCATGAACTTTAGAACCCTATTAAATACAATGGACTCGAACGTTCGAAATCTAAAGTGCTAATTATAAAGGCTTATATGCAAGTTATTGTCCTAAAAAGTGTTTGGGGACCCGGGTCCTGCCCCCGGAGACATGTATCAATGCAAAAAGAAGTTTTAAGAAGCGTTTCAAGGATTTAGAGTGCTGTGTAATAGTATCCAGTTTTTCCATGAGAAATAGAGTTCGTAGGGTTTGTTGTACGGCAGCAATATGAGGCGGGGTGGGATGAATCCAGGCTTGCAGGAGGATTCTGCGGGCTATCAGAAGGCAAATATGGGTCCACTGCGGGAGTGGGACGCAGGTAAGTGCAGAGGAAGAGGACTTCAATGGATCACAGCTAAAGAGACATATCAATGGGTCTTTGGGGAGGAGTTTCTGTTGTGTCTTGTTAATATATTTCAGCACCTGGTATGTGTGACTTTTTGTGATCTGTTAGCTTGCTTCACTTTGTCAGACATCTTCTATTTATGTGATTTCTTGATTCAACAGGTCTGGCAGTAATCAGGCCTGGGTGGGGAAATTTGAATTTGAATTTTAATTTTAGTTTCCAAAGAATTGTGGTTAATCACATGATTCAGCATGGGAGGGGGCAATTACTTTTTCACATAAGGCCAGGCAAGTTTGAACAGCTCTTTTCCTTTAATAAATTAAAGAATAATTTAAAAACTGCATCTTGGATTTACTCGGGTTATCTTTGTGTAATATTAAAATTTGTTTGATGATCTGAATCATTTAAGTGTGAGAAATATGCAAAAAATAAATAAAAAATAAGGAAGGGGAAAATACTTTTTCACACAACTGTATGTACAGATTGTTCGGAAAATATGCAATATTGCATACACATTTATTATTTCCATAGAAATAAAAAATGTATGTGCATACTATAAGAGGTGATAGATTGGTGTCACCACATGTTAAAGTGGTTGTAAATCCTGTTAAACCACTTGTACTTACAGGAAAGTCTATAATAAGGCTTACCTGTAGGTACTGTAAATATCTCCTAAACCTGCACGGTTTTGGAGATATTTACCATATACGATTGCGCCAACGTCATCAGCGCATGCGCACTGCAGAAACGGCTCGATAGTGCACGGGAGTGACGTCATCTCGGCTCCGGCCAATCGCAGCGCCGGAGCCCGCAAACTCCAAGAGACATGTCACCAGTCACAGCAGTGTACAGGGACCGCTGCAACAGCTTCGATCTAAAGGAAGTATTTCATAATGAGCTAGTATGTAATGCTTACTAGCTCATTATGCCTTTGTCTTGCAGGGTTTATTTTTATTTTTTTAATATGGATTTACAACAACTTTAACACCTATTATTCTGAATTGAATCTCTGCACAGGTCTTTATTTCTGTACACTTTTAGCAAACGCTTGCAAAGCTTTGAATAAAAATGTAGTTTGTATATATATCACAATACATGCTGAAGCTTGCCAGCTGCATAATCCCTCTCTGGCTAGTCCCTATGCTGCCATCAAAATGCCAAATACTTACAAGCACATAGTGTAATTAAAGTGTATATAATCCCTAAAAATGAAATTACACATTTAGCAGCCTCTTCACTCTCAAACCATAAAATTTGCCTGATTTTCCACATAATCCTTCTGTGAAATACTTGCCTTGTCATGCACACTCCCCATGGGAAAATATAGCCTGTCCTGCTGATGCACAGCATGCCTGCAAGTATCCTTTTTCCAGGCAAAGTCTAAATGATAGTTGGCTGTGGATTCTTGTCTTGACATTCATCACTCTAGCCATACAGACATTGATCACTACAGTGTATAGATTTTTTTTAAAAGGGTGATCTCTAAGATTTATTTGCAACAAAACAGTTAACCCGTAGTTAAAATTTACCTACTGTACTTGGGTTTTTTTTTTTTTTTTAATCAAGAAAACGTTTATTGAGCATAATAGAAAGGAGTACATGATCACATGTGAGGTGCAACATGCACCAAATACAAGGATAACGTATCTGACATTGCTACCACATACAGGACACATACATGTCAAATTGAACATCTGGGACAAACTAAGGGCTAGGGTGCAGGGAGCAACGAGGCAGTCCGGATGAATGGTTCAGTCATATAACTCGGTCAGTGGGTCGTGATGAGGGGAGGTGAACAGTCGTGGGGCGGGGCTAAGGGGGGGTTGAGAGCACGGTAGGGGATTGCATCAGTCTGTGCAAGTTAATGGGTCCTCCTCCCACCTGTCCCAGATCTTATTGAACTTAGTCGGGCAGCCCCTATGTTTGTAGAGGACTTTTTTGTAGGGAAGGGTGACATTAATCGCTCCCCTCCACTGTTGTATGGTGGGGGATGTAGGCTTGATCCAGGTGCGGGCAACTTGCATTCTGTCCAGAAATAGCGTTTCCTGTAAAAAGATAATGAGATATTTTTCTTCTTCTGGCAAAGGGAGGATGCCGAGAAGGCATTGTCGGGGGCAGAGGGAAAGTGGGAGGCCCATGCGATCGTGGAGGAACTTCACCACCTGGGACCAGTATTCCTGGAGTTTGGGGCATGACCACAGCAAATGATAGAACGTGCCCGACGAGTCGCCGCACTTGGGGCAGGCCGAGCAGTAACCTGGTTTAAATTTAGACAAGCGGGCAGGGGTAAGATAGGACCTGTGCAGAATGTATAGGTGAGTGAGTCTATCCGACAACTTGGGGGAAGCTAGCTTGGAGGTGGCCAATGCATCTTCCCAATCCCCGTCCTCCACAGCCCCAAGATCCGCCTCCCATCTGGATTGGAGCCAGTAAGCCAACTAAGTGGCTGACGGCGTTAATAGGTGATTATAAAAAAAAGGAAGCATCCCCTTAGGGTTGCTGCTGAGGATCACGGTCACAAGCGGCAGCGATACTAGTCTAGGGATATGATCTCCAAATTGGGAGGCGAGGGCGTGTCGAAACTGGAGGTAGCGAAACAGCATGCGATTAGGAAGGTCAAACTCGTCTTTGAGGGCTTGGAATGATCTAATCACCCCGTTATCAAGGACCTGGGAGAGAAAAAGAATACCAAAGACTATCCATTGGGCTTGGTCTGGAACGCAGTACGGGGAGTTGGGAGTTATCCCAGAGGGGGGTGTGGGTATGCAGTGCAGGGGCCCCTGTAACAGCCATGGCTCGCTGCCATATCTTGCAGTGGTGAGTCAACATTTAAGCCTTGGCGCCGAGGGGTCCGTGAGTGCCGCGTAGGAGGACTTGAAACGGATGCGCGACCCGACCAATGCGTGGGGAGCAGACCAAAGTCTCGTAACGGTCCCTATCCATCTGATTAAAGTAGTAGAAGAGTGACAATTGGGAGGCGACGTAGTACAGGGCAAGGTCCGGCAGGGCAGTGCCCCCTAGGTGGACGGGGCACTTCAAAACATGCCATGAAAGCTTGTGGCGGGATGCACCCCATACAAAGGTGTTGAGAATAGCCTCCATAGACTTGAAAACTCTAGGGGGAATACTGAGGGGGGCATGCCAGAACAAATAGAGCAGCTTGGGGAGTAGGATCATCTTGATCTGATTTATATGGCCCATGACCCCTAAGGGGAGTCGGGACCACACTTGAGTCTTGGCTTTTAGGAAGTCAAATAAAGGTTCAATATTAAGAGTATTGTAGTCAAGCAGCGTTCTGGAGCATTGCACTCCCAAGTACTTGAACTGACTAGCTCGAACAAGTGGAAGCGCCGCCTGAGCCGCAGACGGAACATCCAAGTCGAGCAGGAGAATCTGAGATTTGGACCAGTTAATGCGGAGGCCGGAGAACTCCCTGAACTGCTCTATCAATCGTAGGGCCGCCGTGAGTGAAGGGCCCGAGTCCTCCAGATAAAGTAGCATGTCGTCCGCGTATAGACTCAGAGTCTCCATCAGGCGACCCGCACGGAGGCCTCTGATGTGCGGGTGGTTCCTGATGGCAATTGCCAGCGGCTCAACAGCCAAAGCATACAACAGGGGGGATATGGGACAACCCTGGCGGGTACCCCTGGTGAGTGGGAATGGAGTGGAAATCCTACCATTAACCTGGATCCGAGCAGTTGGAGCCTGATACAGGAGCTGTAGCCATTTTATAAATTTAGGGCCGAAGCCGAATCTGGCCAAGCATTCCCATAGGTAGCACCATTCCACGGAGTCGAATGCCTTTGCAGCGTCGAGGCTCACTACCACCCTGGACCCGGTATTATCATGAGTGGACTGTAGATTCATAAACAACCAACGGAGATTGAACACAGTATTTTTGTTGGGCATGAACCCTGTTTGATCTGGGTGGATTAGATTAAGTATCACTTTATTAAGGCGCAAGGCAAAAATTTTGGCTAGGATTTTGACGTCTAATTGGAGGAGCGAGATGGGGCGGTAGGATTCCGGGTATAAGGGATCTTTGCCGGGTTTGGGGATAAGGATGATGAGAGCCTCTCCCATGGTTGAGGGGAGGGTCGAGGTTTCGAAAATATGGGCATACAGGGCCTGCAGCTTGGGGGCAAGAACCTCCTGGAACTGTGTATAAAACTCAAGGGGGAGACCATCCGAGCCCGAAGGGGGGAGCTGGGCTAGGGCCTCCGCAACGCATTCCGAGGTGATGGGAGCCTCTAGGAGGGAACATTGGGTCTGGGTGAGGGTGAGGAAGTCTATGAGGGCCAGGAACTGGGAAAGTTCTGCTTGTGTGTGGCTCGCTGCGGATGTATAGAGGGCAGAATAAAATTGCTTAAACTCTTCAGCTACCAGGTCTGCGTCAGATGTCACAGTCCCAGCTGCAGTCCGAAGTTGGACCACAACCGGGGGACTGCGATCCAGATGGGCCATGTAGGCCAATAATTTGCCTGCGCGTTCTCCATGCTCAAATACGCGTTGTTTGCTAAAGAAAATGCCCTGCTTAGCCTTTTCATAATGTAAATGGTTAGTTAATCTGGCCTGCAGGCGGATGAGAGGCGTTCGCAGCCGTGGGGTCTGCAAGGAATATCTGCTCGAGGGAGCTCAGGCGCTCCTCAGACTGTTGGAGGATCAGTTTGGAAGCGGTCTTATGTCTATTGATGCGGGTGGAGAGGACCAATCGGGCGTGGAGCTTAAAAGCTTCCCAGACCGATCCGACAGGCGCCAAACCCAGATTAGTGCGGAAGAAGTGAACCCACTCCCGCTGAACGGCCTCCAGCTCCGGGAGAACCGTGAGCCAGAATGGGTTGAGCCGCCAGATGCGGGGAGGAGGGCCGGAGGGGAGCCTGAGAGTCAGCCAGTAGGGGGAATGATCCGAGAGCACCCTGGTGCCAAACCCCACATCCAGGAGGTCGGGCAACAGGGTAGGCGAGAGGAGAATCAAATCAATACGAGACATAGCCAATTGTGAGGGGGGAAAGCATGAGAAGGCAACCTTGGTCAGGTGCACGTGTCGCCAGGAGTCCGTCATAGCAAATTCCGCTGCAAATCTACCGAATCTAGTGAGGGGGGGGTAAGGTTCAGGTTGACCGTGCTAAGTCTGTCTAGGCTAGGGTTGATAGTCATGTTGAAGTCACCTACCCACATTACAGGTACCGTAGGGTATTTGGCCATGAACGTGAGCCCCTCTTGCAGAGCTTGAAACTGGAATGGGGGCAGGGTGTAGAATGCCATGAGGAGCAACTCCAGGCCACCAACTGTGGTGTGGAGAAACAGGAACCGACCCCGCGGATCCGACCGCAGGTCATGGAGATGGAACTGCACAGTTTTGGCCACAAGTATGGCCACACCGCAGGAGTTGGAAATGTGTGGAGCACTGTAAAGCTAGCCCACCCAGGGTTTTTTCAATGCCATTTGGGCCTGACCCGTGAGGTGCGTCTCTAGTAAAACAGAGATGTCCGCACGCATACACTTCAAATGCGTGAGGACAGCCACTCTCTTAGGTTTAGCACAAAGTCCCCGGACATTCCAAGTAATAACTTTAAGCATAGCCATATGAAAGGTTAACAGGTCGGGAAGTGCAGCCAGGTCCGCCAACGAGGGCCACTAACAGATTGAACATTGTAACAAACCGCAGGCAGTGCCTATGCAGAGGCCTGATATACAAATGAATGGGGGGTCTGTGCGGGGTGACCGTCATAGTTGCACAGGCGACGAATCCCACCACACAGAATGATGCCCCCATCATTACATGGCAAGTCAGATACATATAAAAGTGAGTAAAAAACATATGGACTATCCAAACATTGCCAACTCTGGACCAGCATGGCACTAGGAACAAACGTTCGCTCTCCACAGCCGTGGTAGCGATAGCTGGCCAGGGAAACAAAATTACTATGGCTGAAAACAAATGCCAGGCCACCAGGGCAACAGGGGGGAGCCCGAGTCTGGGGGTGACCATGGCTAGGTATGGGGGCGACAAAAATTAAACTGCAGAGCACACACGGCACAATGGGGTGTAGGGTGTGCAAGTAGTCTGGGTGAGTGTCTCTGGGGTATCTGAGAATACCAGGAGGGTGAGAGAGCGGGGAATTCCATATTGCAAAGGGGCAGATAAGGGACGTGCCTGTGGGCAGCAGAACGGGGACCATAATGGCGATGAACGAGTGCCACCAGGGAACTGACATGGGCAGGAGGGAGAGAGCAGGAGAGAGTCATGTAGAGGGGGCACACTCACAGTTCAGGAGGAGAGGTCCCGGTCCACTGTCCACCAGGTCCAGGATGAGGGCGATGGAGAGCCGCAAAACTAAGGGGGTGAGGATCAGGGAGGAGCGGGGCCTGCCGCCTCGGGTTGTTCCAGCCAAGACAGGACGGCAGCAGGGTCCTCGAAGAAGTGGGCCTTACCATATCTGACTACCCGGAGCCGAGCCGGGAACAACATGGCATACGGGAGATGGCGGGTGCGGAGCTGCCGTTTAGCCTCTGTAAATTGCGCTCGCTTCTTCTGTACCTCAGCGGAGAAGTCCGGGAAGACTGCCACAGTAACGTTACCGACCGGTATGTTTCCGTGTTCACGGGTGAGACGTAGCACTGTGTCCCGGTCCCTGTAGTTGAGGAGTTTGGCGATGAAGGTTCGCGGGGGCGCACCAGCAGGAGGGGGGCGCCCGGCCAGGCGATGAGCGCGCTCAATTACAAAAGGTGGTAGAGAAGGCCTCTCTCCTAAAAGTCTTCACGAGGAGATTTTCGAGGTAAGTGGGGGGTCGGAGCACTCGGATCTCTCTGGGAGGCCTACAAAACGGAAGTTACATCGTCTGAGCCTGTTCTCCATATCGTCCTGCTTATGGAGAATGGCGCTGAGCTGGTGCTGGAGCTGCTCTGTGGAGATCTGCAGTGGGGCAATGTCCGCCTCCACGTGGCCAACCCTGCGCTCGGTTTCTGAGGCCCTGTCCCGCAGCCTCTGGATGTCGTGTCAGATGAGGGAAATATCGACCTTAACCTCCTCAATCCTCGATGTCAGGGTGGTCTGGCACAGGGAGACAGCTTCCAGGATTCTGGCGGTATCGTTGGAGGTGGATTCCTCCACGGCCGGGCCGGCGGCATCTTCCCCCTCAGAGTCCTGTCCCTCGTGGCGGTACTTAGCCAGCTTGGCTATGGCCTCCGATGTCCGTTTAGGTGGTGACATAGAGATGGCCGTATGCAGGGTTCAGTAGGCTGTGATCCGGTGGTGATTAGAAGAGATTTCCCCGAAGGATGGAGTAAAAGGATGAAATCTCAGAACTTCAGAAGGAACTCTCACTCTGCACAACCTACTCCATGAAGCTCCAGGCCACGCCCCCAACCTACTCCATGAAGCTCCAGGCCACGCCCCCTCCTGTACTTGGGTTTTTGACACTTTAGTTCACGTCTACTTTATTTGAATATGTCAATATGTAAGAAAACTATAGTCCAGCCTAGATTATTATAGATCTATTTATGAAGCAGTGAATGTGACTTTCACCAACACTCTCTGGTGGAGCATCAGCTATTGCCATTTAAAACACACGGACCTGGAGAGTTGACCTGCAGAGAATGTTTTGAAGATTCAATGCAATATAAATATGCCCATTAATGTTTAAACCATGTTTTCTGTAAATAAATGAAAGAATACATTTGTTTGTGTGTTGTTGTTCACGTTAGTATAATAGGGGGATTTAGAGAGTGGTGCTAGCATGACGCTTGCGCAACTCTTTTAAGAAACTGTGCAGATCCTACTACTAATTAACAAAATTAGCAAAAGAGATGTTAATTTGGTGAGATCAGTTTTCTGTTCTATGCTGTGTCAATGACAGACACAGCACAGTGAGCCAGTGACGGGACAAGGGGTGGGCAGGAGGGGAAGCTGCCCCTGGCGCAATGGTTTATTGCAGAGATGGGGGGGCACCCTGACCCTAACCCTAAGGGAAAGGGGGGCGCAGTTTGGCATCTTTGTCCTGGGCGCTGGATGACCTTGTCCCCCCACTGCAGTGAGCAATCCTCTGCCCATCCCTACCCCCTGTTTAGCTCAGATTGGGAGAGAATAGTGGGGCTGACAGCTCACACACTGTATGCCAGGTCCAATCTGGTGGCAGTCTGTGGCAGTTGTCTATACTAAAAACAGATGCAATTCGTATGTAAATTTGGAGAAGACCATGCACCCGTTTCTATTTCACTATAGAAAATGGCATGGTTGGTGCAGATAGACTTGAATCAGGTCTATCTGCTTAGTTAATATATCGCACACCACAAACAGCAGCTTCATTATAATGGCACCAGAACTTTTTTGTAATTGAGTGGATTGTATTAGTATATTATTGAGAGTTGAGATGCAGCAGGGCTTTTTCTCAGTGCTGGTTTTTCTGAAAGTCAAAATTTGCATAATGTTGGTTTCTGCCTTTAGGGACTGCAACTTTTTAACAAGATGAAAATATAAATTAACACACGTTGATGCTGTGTTATGCAATTTGCTCTGTAAATGTAAAGGTCAGTGACAGTGTACTTTGAATAAAAAGAAAACAAGGATGCTTTGCAGACACAAAAATCATTAGTGTCCACTTAAGTATATGTAAACAATGAATATGTCTTGATTTGTCCCTACTGGTATGTTAACCACTTCAATACAGGGCTTTTATACACCCTTCCTTACCAGACCAATTTGTAGCTTTCAGCGCTCGCACACTTTGAATGACAATTACTCAGTCATGCTACACTGTACCCAAACCAAATTTTTATCATTTTTTTCTCACAAACAGAGCTTTCTTTTGGTGGTATTTAATCACCGCTAGGTTTTTTATTTTTTGCAATATAAGCGAAAAAATTTAGATTTTTAAAAAAAAAAACACTTTTTTTTTGTTTTTATTGTAAAATTTTGCAAATAAGTAATTTTTCTTCATAAAATTGGGCCAAAATGTATACTGCTACATATCTTTAGTAAAAATAACCAAAAAAGTGTATATTATTTGGTCTCTGTGAAAGTTATAGAGTCTACAAGCTATGGTGCAAATCATTGAAAAATTATCACATCTGATCACACCTGATGTACTGAAGGCCTATTTCATTTCTTGAGACCCTAACAAGCCAGGAAAGTACAAATACCCCCCAAATTACCCCTTTTTGGAAAGCAGACATTCCAATGTATTTAGTAAGAGTCATTGTGAGTTTTTTGAAGTTGTACTTTTTTCCCACAATTCTTGGGAAATTTTTTAAAAAAAATTAAATTTTTATTTTTTTGCACAAAATTGTCATAATAACAAGTTATTTCTCTCACACAGCACATGCATACTTGCAATGACACCCCAAAATACATTCTGCTACTCCTCCTGAGTATGGCGATAACAAATGTGTGAGACTTTTACACAGCCTGGCCAAATACAGAGGCACAACATTGAAATAGCACCTTCAAGCATTCTAGGAGCATAAATTACACATCTCATTTCTCAACCACCTATTACAGTTTTGAAGACCCTGGAGCACCAGGACAATAGAAACGCCCATAAAATGACCCCATTTTGGAAAGCTAACACTCCAACGTATAATCTATGAGGCATAATGAGTCTTTTGAACGGTTCATTTTTTTCCAGAAGTTTTTGGAACATGTGGGAAAAAAATGAAAATGCATTTTTTTTATACAAAGTTGTCCATTTATAAGATATTACCAACACATAGCATGTACATAGCAAAAGTGACACCCCAAAATACATTCTGCTACTCCTCCTGAGTATGGCGATACCAAATGTGTGAGACTTTTACACAGCCTGGCCAAATACAGAGGCCTAACATCTAAGTAGCACCGTCATGTGTTCTAGGAGCATAAATTACACACATAAATTCCTGACAACCTATCACATTGTTGAAGGCCCTTCATATTTCTAAAACATAGCATGTACTGTACATACCAATTATAAACCAAAATACATTCTTCTGAGAAAAAGGGTAAAGAAAATATTACCTGCGGTTTTAGTAGTGCAGTGGTCCAAAGAGGAGAGCATCGGTCCAGGCAGCAGGCAGGAACGTGGACAGCGACAGCAAAACAGGCAGCAGGCAGGAATAGTCAGTACAGGTAGAGATGATGTCAGCACAGCCAAAGCATTGGTCCAGATAGCAGGCAGAGATGTGGTCAGCAGTAGCAAAAGGAACAAAGGATCGTCCATGCAGCAGGCAGGAATACTGTCCATAGTTAGTACATGCAGCAGGCAGAGGTATGGTCAGCACAGCCAGAGTATTTGTCCAGGGAGCAGGCAGGACCATCAAGCTTAGGGCAACGGTCAGGAAAGAATGGGGACAGGGGTAGAGGCTTCTCCCACCCAAATCGCTTTGAAGCCTCCGGACAACCAGACCCTGTTCTGGGAACACAGAAAACCAAAAACTGGTTTTCTGAACTCAGAACACTATTCTGGAGCCCCTCACATATGTGAGACCCCTGTGTAGCAGGGTGAAAGATCAGTCCAAGGGGGCAGGCAAAAACATGGTCAACAGGCCGAGGTCAGTGCAGGTAAAAGGCAGAAATAAACGGTAGGCAGAGGCATAATCCATACAGTCCAGGGTCAGTTCACGTGAAAGGCAGAAACATGGCGGATAAACAATGCAGACGGTAGGCAGAGACATAGTCGAGAAACAGGCCAGGGTCAGTTCACATGGAAGACAATGATATGGTTGGTTGAGGCAGGGAAATATTCAGGACATATTGAAAACGGGGAAATGGCAGTATTAGAAATATGGGCTAATAGTTTTCGAGAGTGTGATATCGCTTGAAGCATTTTCCGATGCAAAGGCCAGGTTGGGAGGGACAGTCGGGACAATGGAAGCTGGTGTCTTTCCTAATTCCTCTTCTGGTGCACACCCGACATTTTTTTTGGCGTCGTCTTCCGGATCGTGATGGTGGAATATGGTCTGAAAAATGGCGCTCATGTAGTCTGCTGACACAATCTGAGTGAATGCTTTCTGGGGGGGATGTTTGTTGGTAGATCAGGGCAGTGACAATGTCTTCAATAAATCTCATGAAGGTGGTGGGTCTATGTGTGGATTTTTGGTAGACTATGAAAGAATTTAACAGGGCCAAATTAAAAAAGTAAATTGCGATTTTTTTTATACCAGAAGAGGGATTTTCGGGTTGAAAGATAGGGCTGCAACATTTGATCATTTAAATCCACACCCCCCATGAATTTATTGTACTCATTGATGCAGGAAGGCTTGCGAACGGTACTGCGTCTTCTGTGAAGTTCCACCGAGGTGTCATCGTGGATGGTGGACATGATGTACACATCTTTCCTATCCCTCCACTTCACAGCCAACACTTCCTCGTTCCTCAAGCTTGCCGATTCCCCCTTTTGAATGGTTGTGGTGACAAGACGCTGTGGGAAGCCCTTTCTGTTTATTCTTGTTGTACCACACGCCAGAGTTTTTTTTAGGTAGAGGTGGCGGAGAAGGGGCAGGCTGGTATAATAGTTGTCCATATAAATATGATACCCCTTTTGGAGGAGTGGAAATACCAACTCCCAAACAATTTTTCCACTTATTCCCATGTACGATGGACCCTCAGGGGGCTCGAGCTGGGAATCTTTGCCTTCGTACATGCGGAATGAGTGCACATAACCAGTGGCGCTTTCACAGAGCTTGTTGAGCTTCAAGCCGTACCTCGCCCGCTTACTGGGGATATATTGCTTGATTCCCAGCCGGCCTGTGAAATGCACCAGGGATTCGTCCACAGAAATGTTTTGGTCAGGGACATAAAGTTCGGCAAACTTCTTGGAAAAAAAATTAATTAGGGGGCGAATTTTATATAATTTGTCAAAGTTTGGGTGATCTCGGGGGGGGCACTGTGAGTTGTCACTGAAATGCAGGAACCGCATTATAAGTTCGTATCGGGACCTGGACATGGCCGATGTAAAAATTGGCATATGGTGGATGGGTTTCTTCGACCAATACCTATTCATTTCATTTTTTTTTTGTAAGCCCCGTGTTAAACGTTAGGCCTAAAAACAATCTAAGCTCCACCACTGTTAGGGGTCTCCATTCAAAAGGGCGGGCATAGCTGGAGCTGGGGTTGTTTTCAATGAATTGTTGAGCAAAAAGATTAGTTTGCTCCACAATGCCTTGAACCAATTCATCAGGGAAAAATAAATTAAAAAAATCAAGTTTGGAAAAACCCTCAGTGTTGACCTGCACACCTGGCTGTGCTGTAAAAGGGGGGATCGTGGCTGACCCTGAGGTAGAAGGCAGCCACAATGGGTTTGCCAAGCCATCTGGAAGCTGGGTTCGGGTCCTACTTCTTTGGCGTGTACTTGCACTGGGCCTTTCCTCCTGGGGTCTAGCAGCGCTTGCACTGGGCCTTTCCTCCTGGGGTCTAGCAGCGCTTGCACTGGACCTCGCCTCCTGGGGTCTACCGCCGTTGGCACTGCTGGTCGCTGCCTGGTGTTCAGACCGTCTTCTTTTTGGACGGACTGTGTCCTCCTCTAATTCGGATCCGGATGTGCTGCCTTTGGGGGGTTCATATTCCGAACCAGAATCGGAATCAGAACTGAGCGGTGAGAGCTCCCCGTTGCTCTCATCGGTCAGACTGAGTATTTGATATGCTTCTTCTGGGGTGTACACCTTTCTGGACATAGTGGGTACGCTGGTGAGGTGGCAGGTACTCTGGTGGCAGGTTCTCTGGTGAGGTGGCGGGTACTCTAATGGACAGGTACTCCTGATGGATTGGTGGTGGGTACTCTGGTGAGGTGGCGGGTACTCCTGATGGACAGGTACTCCTGATGGACAGGTACTTCTGATGGACTGGTGGCGGGTACTCTGAGGTGGCGGGTACTCAGGTGAGGTGGCGGGTACTGCTGATGGACAGGTACTCCTGATGGACTGGTGGCGGGTACTCTGAGGTGGCGGGTACTCAGGTGAGGTGGCGGGTACTGCTGATGGACAGGTACTCCTGATGGATTGGTGGTGGGTACTCTGGTGAGGTGGCGGGTACTCCTGATGGACAGGTACTCCTGATGGACAGGTACTTCTGATGGACTGGTGGCGGGTACTCTGAGGTGGCGGGTACTCAGGTGAGGTGGCGGGTACTCCTGATGGACAGGTACTCCTGATGGACTGGTGGCGGGTACTCTGAGGTGGCGGGTACTCAGGTGAGGTGGCGGGTACTGCTGATGGACAGGTACTCCTGATGGACAGGTACTCCTGATGGACTGGTGGCGGGTACTCTGAGGTGGCGGGTACTCAGGTGAGGTGGCGGGTACTGCTGATGGACAGTTACTCCTGATGGACTGGTGGCGGGTACTCAGGTGAGGTGGCGGGTACTCCTGATGGACAGGTACTCCTGATGGACTGGTGGCGGGTACTCAGGTGAGGTGGCGGGTACTCCTGATGGACAGGTACTCCTGATGGACTGGTGGCGGGTACTCTGAGGTGGCGGGTACTCAGGTGAGGTGGCGGGTACTGCTGATGGACAGGTACTCCTGATGGACAGGTACTCCTGATGGACTGGTGGCGGGTACTCTGAGGTGGCGGGTACTCAGGTGAGGTGGCGGGTACTCCTGATGGACAGGTACTCCTGATGGACTGGTGGCGGGTACTCTGAGGTGGCGGGTACTCAGGTGAGGTGGCGGGTACTCCTGATGGACAGGTACTCCTGATGGACAGATGGGTGGCGGGTGATCTGGTGGCAGGTACTAGATGACAGGTACTCTTTATTTAGGGGGGGCAATCTGGGCACAGTAGTACATATGTATATGTGTATAACATATGTGTAACTCACTGTTAGCTGATCTCCTCCTCACAGGTGTGTGAAGAGGAGAACCAGGCAACAGTGAGTTACACACAATTGTGTGTTTTGTTTACATTTAGTGACCTGCTGTGATTGGACACAGCCGGTCACGTGGTAAAGAGCCAATTTCATTGGCTCTTTACCCTGATCGAGGCTGGGCTGTATCCAAGGGAAAAACCTCAGCCCCGATCGCCGCGCTGCGCGCCCCGGGGGCGCCGTGCACGCCGCTGCGCAGCTCTGCATCATCAATTCCGGTAAGTTTATACCGGAATCTCCGGCGCCCGCCGCCACATTACTTGAATCGGTGTGTCCAGAGGGACACACCGGATCCCAGATCGCCGCGCTGCGCGCCCCCGGGGGCGCGCGCGGGCGCCGTGCACGCCGCTGCTGCAGCTCTGCATATGGGAGCCGGTAAGCCGCTCCGCTGCCCGCCGCGCCACACAGAAAGCTCCGCTGCCCGCCGCTGCTGCTCCGCCGCCACTCATTTACCCCCATCAGGGAACTGCTGTGTCCTAAGGAACACAACGGTACCTGGGAGAGCCGGCGAAGCACCGGATGGCGGCGGGAGGGGGGGTGCCCCCTCCCGCCGCCTATAAGAACGATCAAGCGGCAGAACCGCCACTATGATTGTTCTTATGGTGCAGAGAATCGCTGGCAGAACAAAAGGATATCTGAATGATGCCTCTAGCTGCAGGCATCATTCAGATATCCCCCTACAAAGCAGAGGACGTCATATGACGTCCACCCAGGATGGGAGATCCCATCTGTGGACGTCATATTACTATGGCTGGGTAGGGAAGTGGTTAAATACTGAAACATTGAAAAACGTTGCTACCTTAAATGGTAGCTCCTCCCTTGAACTATATGTCAAAATCAATGGCACAACTATAAGCCAATTCACGCATGCCAAGGTCCGAGGTGTAGTCCTGGACTCTGAACTCTCCTTTAAGCCCCACGTCCAATCACTGTCCAAATCTTACCGCCTCAACCTCCGCAACATCTCCAAAATACCCCCTTTTCTAACCAATGACACAACACAGCTCCTAATTTGGTGAGGAGGCGAGGAGCACGCTTTCAGGATATATTATTTTGCTATCTTACAAGATGCGGAAAGTGTGAGTGCACAATTCATATGTTTTTAAACAATAAATAGTTTTAAATGATATTGCGCAATGATCTTTTCCTATATATTTTGAGTACCATTGGAGAAATCATTCTGTCTAAAGAGAGCAATGTGCTATTGGAGCTGACGTTCCTGATTACAGAGGATCTTCCTATGTTTAAAACAAATGCAGAAGATCAAATCTCTGATGACCCGCCAGGGTCTCAAAAGTCCACAAGACAGCGTCCATGATCTCAGTCCGGTTGAAAACTTTAGACTTCCGTCCAAGACATATCTACTTTTTTGGGGGCCACCATGTCCACTGGCCAGACTCTTTCCACCAGTCTGTGCTGTCTCATCCGGACCTTCCCTTGTGGTGATATCTGTGTTGCTCCGCCCCCTCAGCCCCCACCCTGGACATGTGAGTTTCCACCATCTCGACATGCAGTGCTCGGTTCTACAGTCCTCAGCAATGATTCAACGATTATGCATCTGCCCCTGAAGAAGTGAGCGGTGCTCGCGAAACGCGTAGGGCATTTAGGATGCTTCTGTGCACTCGCACATTGTGAGGACCACCTCTGTCGGCCACTATGCCTACATAATGTTTCTAATATTTACTTTTTTATACATGAGCTTTTGTACTGTTTGCTTTATTATTGCCTGAGCATTTCTTCTACCATACGCACTGTGGCTTCACGAGCTAAACATTTCTATCTATCTTTTGCATTGTTGTACCATGGATGTAATATATTTGTACTGTAACAATTATTTGTACTATGTTTAAGACATTTTTGGCTCTTATGCCTGGCGACGCACACTTATTGCTGTCTCCGCTTTGTCATTTAACACTATGTAACTAATAAATTGTTTTTTATTGCCATTTGTGTGAGCATGAGCCCATCTTTTCCACCTCACCTAAAGTCCCAAGGCTACCTTTTTTGTTTCTATGTTTAAAACAAGGCTTGATTAGGCCCGGGTGGGTCTTACTTTAAGGTGGGCGGCCAATTCACTTAAAGGTGGTGGTGGTGACTACATCTTGTATTCAAGCACGTTTTGGAACTTTTTTTCTAGTGAAATTATCAATTCTTGGATTTTTTTAGATTGTTTTGCAGATTAATGGACTTTCACAATGCACCTTTTATGTATTCACATGTTATTTGCATTATTTATTTTGTTTGAAGTTTTATTATAATTTCACAATATTAAATAAGCACTCCATTATTTGTTTGTATAAAGCTCTTAATTCACTCCCTGGCCGCCTCTCGCCTACTGCAACTCCCTCCTCTTTGGCTTACCTCTACATAGTCTATCCCCTCTTCAATCCATCATAAATGTTGCTGCCAGACTCATCAACCTTTCCAACACGCTC
The DNA here is from genome assembly GCA_029206835.1 of Rana muscosa. Classification (NCBI taxonomy): domain Eukaryota; kingdom Metazoa; phylum Chordata; class Amphibia; order Anura; family Ranidae; genus Rana; species Rana muscosa. Next base: position 926,629,252 of record CM055116.1, on the reverse strand, counting down.
AGTATCTGCTACACCTCTCTGTCAATCCCTCCACTGGCTTCAGCTCACCCAACAAATTAAATTAAAAATACTAACAACTACCGTATATACTCGAGTATAAGCCGAGTTTTTCAGCACATTTTTTTGTGCTGAAAATGCCCCCCTCGGCTTATACTCGAGTCACCTTTTTGCGCCTGATCTCCCAGACTTTGGGGACCCGGTACCAGCCGGCCGTAGGTCCCCTGAACCCCAAACTTGGCACACATGTAGCCTCACTCTTCCTCTATAAGTGTGCAAAGTTTTTTATCCGGAGGACCTACGGCCGGGGAGCACTGATTTTTCAAAGCCGGGCACCCCTTCCATTGACTCCCATGTTAAACAGTCATTTCTCCGGTGACTTTGGGGACCCGGTACTGGCCGGTCGTAGGTCCCCTGGACGCAAAACATGGCACACATGTAGCCCCATTTCTCCTCTGTTAGTGTACAAAGTTTTTTTTCTGGGGGACCTAGGGCCGGGGAGCACCGATTTTTCAAATTTGGGCACCCCTTCCATAGACTCCAATGTTAAATGTCAGTCTAGTCATGGACACAGTGAGGCATGGGAACAGTTAGGCATGGACACAGTGAGGCATGGGCACAGTGAGGCATGGGCACAGTGAGGCATGGGCACAGTGAGGCATGGGCACAGTGAGGCATGGGCACAGTGAGGCATGGACACAGTGAGGCATGGGCACAGTGAGGCATGGGCACAGTGAGGCATGGGCACAGTGAGGCATGGACACAGTGAGGCATGGACACAGTGAGGCATGGACACAGTGAGGCATGGACACAGTGAGGCATGGACACAGTGAGGCATGGACACAGTGAGGCATGCACGTGGACACAGTGAGGCAAAGTGGGGCACAGTGAGGCACAGTGAGGCATGCAGATGGACACCCTAGGCTTATACTCAAGTCAATACATTTTCCCATTTTTTTGTGGAAAAATTAGGTGCCTCTGCTTATATTCGGGTCGACTTATACTCGAGTATATACGGTACTTACAAAGCCATCCACAACTTAGCTCCCAGCTGCATCACTAGCCTAGTCTCAAAATACCAACCTAATCGTTCTCTTCGTTCCTCTCAAGACCACCTGCTCTCTAGCTCCCTTGTCACCTCCTCCCATGCTCGCCTCCAGGACTTTTCCAGAGCCTCTCCAATCCTATGGAACTCCTTACCCCAATCTGTTCTATCTCCTACTCTATTAGCTTTTAGACAATCCCTGAAAACCCACCTCTTCAGAGAAGCCTATCCTACCCACACCTAACAACTGTATGTCTATTTTCTCCATCAGCTCATCCCACACAGTTTTTACATTTTCTTTCACTTGACCCTCCCTTCTAGATTGAAAGCTCTAATTCCTCCTGTATGAATTGTATTGTACCTGTACTATCTGCCCTCATGTTGTAAAGTGCTGCGCAAACTGTTGGCGCTATATAAATCCTGTATAATAATAACAATAACTCGCTTTTGTGGGGAAGAAAATAGCAAAAAAAAATTAAATAATATAGCGTATACAATTGTGATACAAGTCATTGTAAAATTGAATGTTATTAAGAGTTACCTTTCCTTTTCAACCAGCAGCGGCTGTAATTTTCTGAAAATGCAAGGCAATATGGCTACCAGAGATGTTCTTGTGTGCTTCCTGGCTTCCTGCTTGTATGATTGGCTCACCAATTTTCCCAGAAGTCTGCACAAAGATACAAGTCAGATTTCAGGCATCCCTGCAACAAAAATTTCATTTTCAATAGGAAATTTGGGCTAAATCTTGGCTAAAGGGATGCAGGCCCAGCAGATTTCCTCATTAGAGTTCTGCAGGTGCACAGCTGATTGATAATTATGAAACCACTCCCATTAGATTTACTTTCCCACATGGATACAGAGAAACACACAGGGATTTCTTCAGAATAACAAAAGGTAGGAATCTGCAACAAAGTTTGTTAAAATCCTTGCAATGTACATAGATCACCCAGGGGGGATGTTTTTTTTCTCAACAAAAGTGGAGTTACGCTTTCAAGTGATATTAAAGGCAATGCTTTTTTTTAATAACAAACATATAGTTACATAGTTACATAGTTAGTCAGGTTGAAAAAAGACAGACACAAGTCCATCCAGTTCAACCAAAAAAAAAAAAAAATAAAAAAAAAAAAAATATCGTACAATCCCATATACCCAATTCTATACCCACAGTTGATCCAGAGGAAGGCAAAACACCCCAGCAGAGTATGGTCCAATTTGCTACAGCATGTTATACTTACCTGCTCTGTGTAGTGTATTTGCACAGATCAGCCTTGATCCTCCTTTTCTCGAGTCCCCCGCCGGTTCTCCTGGCCCCTCCCTCCTGCCGAGTGCCCCCAGAGCAAGCAGCTTGCTCTGGGGGCACCTAAACAGGCTGGCTCCTGAGCCGCTAGCCTGTGCGTCCATTCACACCCAGGGCCACGGCTCAGCCCTGCCCCCTCTCTCTCCTAATTGGCTCATGGGCTGTGATGCACAGCAGATGGAGCAAATAGCTTCCACTGCTGTCTCAGCCAATGGGGAGAGAGAGTCCCCGGAGAATCACGATGAATCACGATGGGGCTTGGGTAAGTATTGGGGGGGGGGCTGCTGCACACAGTAGGTTTTTTGCCTTAAAGTGGAGCTCCACCCTAAATTTGCACTTCTGCTAATCAGAACCCTCCCCCCTCCGGTGTCACAATTGACACCTTTCAGGGGGGAGGGGGGTGAAGATACCTGTCTAAGACAGGTATTTTCACCCACATCCGGGAGTCCTCTCTTCGGGAATCTGCGGGAGTGACGTCACTTCCCCCAGACTTCCCGTAGTGTTCTGGGAGACACTCGGCTCCCAGAACACAGGAGGACGAATCAGAATGGCTCAGCGCGACTCGCGCATGTGCTGTAGGAATCGGGCAGTGAAGCCGCAAGGCTTCACTTCCTGGTTCCCTCAGCGAGGATAGCAGAGGGGGCAGCAGAGTGACGAGTGATCGCTCGTCCTCTGCTGCGGACATCGCTGGACTCCAGGACAGGTAAGTGTCCAAATATTAAAAGTCAGCAGCTGCTGTAGCTGTAGCTGCTGGCTTTTAATATTAGTTTTTTTGGCGGAGCTCCGCTTTAATGTATAGAATGCATGAAGGTAAAAATTATCCTGCCTTTGGAACCAATTTAAGCTCTCCAATATTATGGAGAAGAAGAGAGGATTGAAGATGTTCGGTAGTCATGTCCTAGGGTGATGACTCTGGTCCTCTATAGCTACAGTACAGTGAGTAAGCACTCTCACTCTAAGGAAAGAAGTGTGGTACTGGCAGGATAACCAGGTGAACAGAAAGGAAAAAAAAACGAATGCAGCCATCACATCTGAGACTGTAAATTTGCAATGTATCAATTGTCTGTTCTCTGCTCTTAGGTTTAGATATGTTTTAAGCCTTTATACTTGTGGTTGGGGAGGGGGGGGGGGGCGGTGAAATCATGTGACTGAGCTGCATTTTCAACCCTCCCTTCCCTTCCCCAACCACAAGTATTAAAGCCTACAACATAGCTAAACTCTCAAGAACAGACAATTGTTACATTGCAGCTTCCCAGTCTTAGGCCCCTTTCCACTAATGCCGTTTAACTGCAGTGGAACACACATTTCCAGCGCTACAATAGCGCAATAGAACTTATTTCCCATGAAAGTCTATCTACCAATTCCCATCATTGCGCTGCGTTGGCTGTGCATTGTAAAAAGTCCTGCAAGCAGCATCCTTTGTACGCTGATTTTCAAGTGCACCAAAAACGCAGTTACCATAGAAAAGGATGGCAACGCAATAAACACGCTGTTAAAATGTATCAAAACAGCACTGCATAGTGTTATAAAGCTACTAAAACTGTCCCCTGGAATCCCGATGCTACTAAATAGGATGCATCCAATACCACCTGTTACTTCTCTTCTTGCGCATACATTTCCAAGCCACCATAACTAGAACAATCATCAAAAATGAAAACTCAATTTCAGCAGAAATGACAGCACACCCGCACACTTCTCTCTCCACTCACAACCCACAAAATGGAGACAGGAAATGATGTAATAAATATTCATGGAACGCATCAAAAAAGCGTTAAATTTAGCGCCGCATGCTAGAAATGCGCTAATAGTGTTTAAAAAAACGCATATAGCATTAGGATGCATTGCAGTGTGAAACAACTTGCACTGCAGTGTAAAAGGGTCCTTAGATGTGATGGCTGCCTTTGTTTTCCTTTTTCCTTGGCAGTGGTCAGTAGTCAGGGGAGTACATACACAGTGGCCGTGATGCTACTGTTATGCTTGGTGGGCGGTACTGTCAACCGAATTGGCCAGCGCTGCAACCATATACAATGCATATGATGGTTGTGTGGAATTTAAGGGGTTCAAACAGGTAGCAAGGAGGTGACATAACACCCCCTCGCTGCCTGTTAAGTGCCTTCTAAAAGATAATTAATTGTGGATCGCTCTTCAGAGGGCAACCCAAGTATAAAAAAAAGCCCTTAAAGTGGTTGGAAACCCTGTACTATACCCAGTGAAGTGAATAGCCTCAGATGAGAGATGGAGATAAACCAAATCCTCCTACATAAGTTTTACGTGTATTACTGCTGTCTTCTTTTTTTCTACACTCTTTGAAAAGTGCAGATCATGTTGGAAATCTTTCTTTCTCTTTCAGTAGTGGGTGGAGAATGTGCAATTACACTGTGTGAGAGCTGATTGGAGTAAAGGGACACCCCCCTCCACATAGGCAGAGGAACAAAGGAACTTGCAGAGCTGTATTTTGAATAGACAAGCTCCGTGCTAATCTAACTCTAAGCTCCCTCCCGACCCAAATTTTCAGCTTCTGTTATCTCATGTGTTGGAGAACTTGTCAGTAGTGACTCTACTGATAACAGGAACGAAGCACCAGAGAGAAACAGCACTTAGAGCTTTGGAGAGAGATAAGTAAACACTACAGATATATTTGCTTAGGTCAAATTTCATGAATAGGGTTTACAACCACTTTAAGGCTACTGTAATACTTTAAGAAGTTTTTACTTAACCACAGGAGTTAAATTTAACATCTGGTGTCTACCTGGTGTGGATATATCATTATGTTAACCACTTAAGCCCCGGACCATTTTGGCTGGTTAAAGACCAGGCCCCTTTTTGCGATTCGGCACTGCGTCGCTTTAACTGAAAATTGCGCGGTCGTGCGACGAGGCTCCCAAACAAAATTGGCATCCTTTTTTTCCCACAAACAGAGCTTTCTTTTGGTATTTCATCACCTCTGCGTTTTTTATTTTTTGCGCTATAAACAAAAATAGAGCAACGATTTTGGAAAAAATTCTATATTTTTAACTTTTTGCTATAATAAATATCCCCAAAAAATGTATAAAAAAAACATATTTTTTCCTCAGTTTAGATCGATACGTATTCTTCTACATATTTTTGGTAAAAAAAAATCGCAATCGGCGTTTATTGATTGGTTTGCGCAAAAGTTATAGCGTTTACAAAATAGGGTATAGTTTTATGGCATTTTTATCATTTTTTTTTTTTACTAGTAATGGCGGCGATCAGTGATTTTTTTTGTGACTGCGACATTATGGCGGACACATCGGACACTTTTGACACATTTTTGGGACCATTGTCATTTTCACAGCGGTCAGTGCTATAAAAATGCACTGGTTACTGTGAAAATGACACTGGCAGTGAAGGGGTTAACCACTAGGTGGCGCTGTATGGGTTAAGTGTTCCCTGCATTGTGTTTATAACTCAGGGGGGTTGGGCTCTGTGTCACATAACACCGATCTCCGCTCCGAGTACACAGAGCCGAGATCCGTGTCATTGTCACTAGGCAGAGCAGGGAGATGCTTGTTTACACAAGCATCTCCCTGCTCTATACCTCCGTGAGACAATCGCGGGGATCCCCACGGCGATCGAGTCCGTGGGGCCCGTGGTCCGACTCACGGGGATGGCGGCAGGGTCGCGCGCACGCGCTGCCACACAGACAGGCACTTAAAGGGGACGTACAGGCACGAAAATTGAAGATTTGGACAGCCGCACTCCAAAAAAGTGTGTTCCTTTATTTTAAAATCAGGTCACAAAAATACATGCCACAGCAAAATGAAAAGCAGACGAGCTGACGTGTTTCACACTGTAGTTCAGTGCTTACTCACGTTGATGTACCTGTCCGTGCCATTCTGCCGACGTATATCTACAGGAGGCGGTCGGCAAGTGGTTAAGCTGTCGTGTGTTTTAAAACTTTAAATAGCAACAGTTAGACTTGTGCACAACGGAAAAATTTGTTTAGTTTCGGTTCGTTTCTTTTCGGTCCTGTTGATTCGTAATCGTTCTTAATTTTGCTAGACGGGATTTTTCGTGTTCGGACTAATTCGTATTAATGTAAGCCTTATTTTTAGTTGATTTATAATTCGTACTTTCGGTAGAGTACATTGTTTTTCGTTGATTCTGGACACATATATAGTGCCGTCGCACGTGTTGTACGTCACCGCGCTTTGCTCGAGCATTTTTTTTCAAGATAGTGTGTAGGCAAGGCAGGCTTGAGAAGAATCACGTTGAGAAAAACGCCGTTTTTTTTCAATGACATTAAAAGCGGTCGTGTGTACGCGGCATTATTGTGCTTCGAATGGATTCGTACATTCGTAACTTTTTTCATAACGAATTATGCCGAAGACATTTGGGCATTCGCTATTTGCGATATAATTTATTTCGGATTCGGTTTTATTCGTGTAGCGATGCCTTCAACTAAGAAGACCGCAAGTTTAGTTTGGGCCCTGAAAACAGCTCCGCCAACCCCCGGCAATGTACTCGACCACCTACTGGCACAGTTAGTATTGGCAGCAATATATATTTTTCTTATACTGTATGAGTAAACCCAGACATTAAGACAATAATGAAAAGGGTATCAAATTTACTTTGAGTTGTTGGTAAGAAAAGTTACCAGTGGTAACGGTTCACAGATAATAAATTGCAGAGCCCTGCAGCAATAACACACTATGCATTTAAGATGAACAGTAAAGGTGCGCCGCGTGGGCGACCGTTAACTAGGCGCCCTGTGACGCAGTAACTAAATGAACTAACTAGCTGGCCAGGCCTGGCTCAGATATCTAAAATTCAGTCTATAGGGGATGATGATTTCTTCACCAGCAATTCTTTAAAGGTGGTGCACATTAACAGAACAACATTTGTAATCCAATGGCAAAGTTGCGATGAACTAAACACGTTACTTCATGAACTCTAAGTTCCGCTCTGATATGGATCTCCAGTGAGAGTATCAGAAATAAACTTGTGAGCCCCGGCAGTCTATAGGCACATTAGCAACAACAGTATATGGTCTGAGCATACGCCCTCTCACCCCTCCGGACGCGATCCCAGTCCGGGAACTTCCACCGACTGTGTCCTCACACACACAGTGTCTCCAGCGATCGGGTCCCCGATCCAACCAAGGTTGTAGACAAGTGAAGTCAGATGCCACCCAGGCTCGCAGTGGGGTGGAAGGCTCTTTGGTGCTGCGCAAGGCCTCAGGCTTCAGGCCTTGCACTCCGGCACATCCGCACAGGAGGATCAGTCACTGAAGTCTCGTGTCCCAAAGAGGCCGAGCCCAGCCTCGCCTCCTCCTTTTATAACCCCTCCCATGAGTCTCTGGGGTGGAAACATGCCGAAAGGGATTCTGGGCAAGGTAGTCCCGAGAGTCTTAAAGGGGACCCTGCTACATTCGTAATTGCTTTGTTTGGAAATTCGAATGCTTCCGAATGTCCGAAAGTTGCTAAATTCTGACAAATTTTGATTCGTTCCGAAACAAATTGCACAAGCCTAGCAACAGTACAGCAAGTAAGTCAGTGAGCAACACTATAAAAAGGTTGTTAGATGTAACGTTCTAAGCAGCACAGTTGTAAATACCTTTCATAGTCAGAGATAACAATATAATTTTAGAAGGCATCAAGTAGAATATAGTCGCTGCCCTTTCTTTTGAGAATATATATTGTCCATTAAATGCTCAGTAACAAATAAAAGCATATCAAGTGGTAAATAGATAGCCAATTTAGCTGTGTCTATACCTTGAGGCAAGAAAAAAAACACAACATTGAGCAGCTACAGAAGAGTGTAGTGAAGAATCACAAGGAGTTAAGATCAGTTTTATAGTGTCATCAGATCAGAATAAATAAGACTATACAATCTCCCAATTTGGCAATAGGAGATAAATATTTCTGAAGGCAGTGAAGCACAGCGAGGAAACTACATCAGTTTACAGGCTTCCTAACAACCCAAAGAAAACAAATTTGTGTCTCTAGCATCATTATGGAATCAATCTACATGCTGTTACTCCTCTCATACTCCTAACTAATCATTTGACACCGAGAGCATCTTTCAAACGGTTGCAACTTCTTGCAATCAAATTAGAAAAGCATTCCCCAAACTGAAATTAGCTCATTATGAAATCGTTAGTGCTCTGAGGGATGATGGCAGTAACTAAGATGAAGATGTTGACAATCTTTCCTAAAGTAACATATGTGTTTCATATCTGGGATCACTTGTGTTTTTTTTTTTTTTTGCACTTCTAGCTACAGTTTATTACTGAATAAATGAATATGTATTCACCTCGTTCTTGTTCTTTAAAGGTAATTTCCACTTTGAAAAATAACAGCCTTTTCACTGTCTCTTGGGGTAGACAGACTCATATACAGGTTTTTGTTTAGTAGCAAAAGTCCGTGCATTAGGACATATGTCAGGCTGGTTACCATCCGCTAAGGGTCCGGTCACACGGGCGGTCTGCTCGGCGGATTCCACTTTGCTCAGCTCCACTTATCCCCGCTGAGCAGGCGGATGACAGGTCCGTCTCCACTCACTGTGCAGAGCGGAGATGGACAGAGTCCTACTTTCCCCTATCAGGAAAATGGGTGAAAACGGACCACCTGTCCATTTTCACCCGATCTTATCCCATCTGATCCTCCAGATGGAAGGAAAATAGGGTCACCATCTGTCTGTATTTGGTGGAACGAATCGGAGAGCGGCGGATGTCAGCGGGCATGTCACTGCTAACATCCGCTGCTTCATAAGGGTGAACTGAGTGTCCGTTCAGGTCCGCCTGAAGAACTGACAGGCAGACCTGATCGGACTGCCCGTGTGAAAGGACCCTTACTGCATTTGGTATTTCTGCAGGTGAAAAACAACATTTAAGAGTCGTCCCCAGAACAAGAGGTAAGGGGGAATCTTCTTATTGGGAGCCCTGTCCTGAGAACAACTGTCTTAGTGGAGGAATTCCCTTAATTTTGAGAAATATCTTCTTGACGTCCTGTTGCGTCATTGGTGTAGGTATAGGAAGTGACAGTAAAAATTACCCACTGGTACAGAAACAGAAAAAAAAATATTCCATGGGTCTTAGCCATTTCATAGTGTAAAAAAACCCCCCAAAAAATAAAAACCCGACAATCAATTCACACGATCGGATTTTCCGATGGGAATTGTGTGATGGCAGGCTGTTGGCGGAAAATACGACCGTTTGTATGCTCCATCGGACAATTGTTGTCGGATTTTCTGCAGACAAATGTTGGATGGAAGGCTTTAAAATTTTCCGCGAACAACGGTCTGTTGTCGGATTTCACAAGTACAGTCGGATACAAAAGTCCAAAGTCCAAACACGCATGCTCAGAAGCAATGCTCACCAAACACAACATTAGCAGAAGGTGCCCAAAGGGTGGCGCTAAAGTGCTTAAAAACTATGTAGTACGTAACTACGTTTGTGTTTGTTGGCCGACAATTGTGTATGCAAGACAAGTTTTTGGCCAATGCCCTTCTGACAAAAGTCTGAGGCTTTGTCTGTGGAAAATCCGATCGTGTGTACGAGGCTTAACTTCAGCTTGTTCAATTAAGCTTTGACAAAAAAACTTGGAAGCTGATTGGTTTCTATGCAGAGATGGACCAGATTTTGCTCTCTCCAGTTTTAGTAAATGAAAATCCACAATTTTAAAGTTTAGTTAAAATTTTTATTTTTTTCTATAGTTTTAGTTACATTTCCAACCTTAAAGCGGAGGTGCCGCGGAAAAAAAAATATTAAAAGCCAGCAGCTGCAAATACAGCAGCTGCTGACTTTTAATATATGGACACTTACCTGTCCTGGAGTCCAGCGACGTCCGCAGCAGAGGACGAGCAATCGCTCGTCACTCTGCTGCCCCCACCGCCATCCTCGGTGAGGGAACCAGGAAGTGAAGCCTTGCGGCCTCATGCCCGGTTCCCTACGGCGCATGCACGAGTCGCGCTGCGTCGTTCTGAATGGTCCCCTGTGTTCTGGGAGACGAGTGTCTCCCAGAAGACAACGGGGAATCTGCGGGAAGTGACATGCTTCCCGCAGATTTCCCGCAGAGAGGACTCCCGGAAGTGGGTGCAAATACCTGTCTTAGACAGGTATCTGCACCTCCCTCCCCCCTGAAAGGTGTCAATTGTGACATCGGAGGAGGGGAGGGTTCCGATCAGCGGAAGTTCCACTTTAGGGTGGAGCTCCGCTTTAATGAAGTATGTCCCATGATTTGTAGGCTGCTGGATCCTGTAGAAAGTTTCACTGCAAGGCTTCCCTGTCCTCTTCCTAATGCTGAACTTCTGACACTGTGGGGGTTAAAGCGGTAGTAAAGTCTCCTTAAGAAAGTAAAAAAACAGTGCCCCTCTGCAGGTTCAATGCCTCGTACACACGTTCCGATTATCGTACGATGTATCGTTCGCATTTTGTAGTATAAATCTAATATTGAATACAACATTGCAAAATGTGCTCTACGAAAATTACGATTTTTGTCGTACGATTCTGGAAAAACTTTCTGATGTGCGTAGCTATGTATCTGAAATCATGTCAAATACGTGTGACCCCTGTGTCCTTCTGGCTTATTTTCGTGTTTACGATCATGCGCGGTGTTTGTCTATCAATTTTTAGCGGACGCATACTGTACTGATTAAACGTTTCTCGTACGATGGGCTGTCGTCCCAGCAAAGTTTTCGTGTTTGTCCCTTCGGATTTTGTGGGACGGACTGTCGTGATCGGCTGTCGAAAGCTGTGTACTAACGATCAGATTATCGAACGATCTATCCGAAAGCGATTTGTATCATCAGATAATCGGAACGTGTGTACGGGGCATAAGTCATAATGTGTCAGCATGCACTGCATACTAGTACATTATGAGATACTTACCTGCTAATGGAGCCCTCCAGCTCTGGGCTGTCATGGCTACCCTGGTCCCTGACTCTTCCATATTAACTCAGCCTTCCTTCCTTATTCTAAATCTTCAGCCACTTCAATTCCCAGGTACAATTCCCAGGTTGCAGTGACATCAATCCTGCTCATGTGCATTGGAGTTACTGCACATGCGTGGCTCAGACCCCATTACTGCTAACAGGCAGGGGGGGGGGGCATTTATGACAGAAGCGACACCTGGGGTCTCTGAACTGCACTAAAGATGGTTCGACAGGTATATGCCCCCTCCTACCCACTCCTCCACTTTGAAAGTTCTTTCACTAATTACCTATAATATGATCTGTGAATTGAGAACAGAATCCTGTGACTCGCCAGACTCTTCCCCAATCGCAGATCATTTTACAGGCAGTGTAATCCATGAAAGAATATGTAGCGATACCTTCAATTAAGAGGGCCGCAGGTTTAGTTTGGGCCCTGAAGACAGCTCCACCAACCCCCGGCAATTTACTCGACCCCCTTCTGGCACAGTTAGTCTAGGGTAATATGTGTATAACTTATGCTCTATGGTTAATTTCAGACACCAATGCAGTGATAGAAGAATAACGAATTTACTTTCTACTGGCAATAAAATCAACAGTTGTAACAGATCACATGAATCTATCTGCAGAGCCCTGCAGCAATAGTCACACTATAACTATTAAGATATGGCGCACACGAGCCTCGTGTAACAGTACTTCACTATGCGCCCTATGGCGCAGCAACTAAATAAACTATCTAGATGGCCAGGCCTGACCATATAACTCAGTCTCTAGGGGGGTAAAATTATTTGTATGCAAGTCTTTAAACGGTGGTGCACATTTCAGGAACACATTTGTAATCCAGGGGGGGGGGGGGGTTAAAATGCCAACACAGTACACTCCACTTGAGATCCGTTTGACTCAGTTCTGCTATGGATCTCCAGTGGGGGAAAATAACTGAAATAGGAACTGGTGGGCCACGGCAGTCTGTAGGCCTAACAATGGTATACAGTATTTGTGGATTGAGCATGTGCTCGCTCACCCCTCCGGACGCGATCCCAGTCCGGGAACTTCCACCCGCTGTGTCTCCACACACAGCGTCCGCAGCGGTCAGGTCTCCAGCTCAGCAGCGGTTGAAGAAACCGAGTCAGATGCCACCCAGGCTCGCGATGGGGTGGAAGGCTCTTTTGGGTAGCAGCGCAAGGCCCCAGGCTTCAAGCCTTGCACCACAGCGGATCCGCACAGGAAGATCTCTCCACTGAAGTCTCGTGTTCCAAAGAGGCCGAGCTCCGCCTCGCCTCTTCCTTATATAACCCCTCCCATAAGTCTCTGGGGTGGAAACATTGCCGAAAGGGGTTCTGGGTAAGGTAGTTCTGGGAGTCTTAAAGGGGACCCCGCTACACACTCCCCCAACTTAAACTCTTTGGTCCCCAAAGATAATTCTAGCACACATTGCGTACAACCCTAGACAACATTGCGTACGATGTTGGCATAGGAAATTCCCACCAAAACAAAGGGGTTGAATTCCCTTGCCCACAGGTCACACTATCGTGAGTGGCCTGCCTAACTGTGCCAGAGAGTGAGTGGGGGTTGCCCTCCACCAAATGAACAGTGGAGGGATCCGGATTCTCTGCACTCCTCCTGGCAGTGACCACAGAATCTTCTGAGCTCTTCCCCATTTGTGGGTAGGTCAACTTTTTGGGAGGCCTTATAACTCTTTGAGCCCTTTGCTCTCTTGGGGTTTCTGGCTCTGGCGCCACAGGCTCTTCTTCCGTAGCAGGTTTGGGCAACACAGCGGGCTCTGGAACATCTGCTTCAGGGGCCGGAGGATACGTAGAGTCTCTAGGGTCCTCTTCTGAGTAAGTGTCACAGGCATCTTCCCAGTAATCTGATAAAGGACTAGATGGGATGAACTCAGTGGCTTCTGCATTCAGTTGTCCATCTATAGTGTCTTCAGTGGTTGGAAGATCTATAGCAGAAGTTCCTGGAGTTGGGGAAGGCCACAGCCAGTCAAGTTCTCTTCCTTCATCTCCACTAAGTTCAGAGGCCTCTCCATCTTCAGCCCGAGAGGTCTGGGACCGAGTGTTTGGCCTGGGGGTATCCAGAATAGAGACTGGTTCAGGGGAGTCCCTCACTGGAGGTATCCTGACCGCTTCAGCAAGTGGGAGCAGGTGGTTTCGATGCCACGTCTTCAGTGGTCCTACCTTTCCTTCTGGCTTCAACTTGTAGACAGGTAGGCCCGGCAGCTTCTTACAGATGACATAGGGTTCAGATCTCCATCTGTCAGCAAGTTTGTGTTTTCCAGGGACCCCCAGATTGCGTAGCAGTACTCGGTCCCCGGGCTGCAGGTCTTGCACCCGGACCTTCAAGTCGAAGTTTCTTTTGTTTCAAACTCCCCTTTGATCTGAGGCCGCTTGAGCTTGTTCATAGGCTACTTTCAGGCTGTGTCTGAGCCTGTCCACATATCCTTTGTGGGATGTGGCTGAGGAATGGTCTAAAGAGGTGCCAAAGGCCAGGTCCACAGGTAACCTTGCTTCTCTCCCAAACATGAGTCGATATGGGGAGTAGCCTGTAGCATCACTGGTGGTGCAGTTGTAAGCGTGTACTATAGCTGCTATGTGTTTGCTCCAATGTTGTTTCTTCTCACTATCCAGAGTTCCCAACATGTTGAGCAGGGTTTGGTTAAACCTCTCTCCGGCTGAGCATCTCCCTGTGGGTGATAAGGTGTGGTTCGGGTTTTCTTGATTTCTAACTAATCCAGGAGTTTCCGGATCAGCCGACACTCAAAGTCCCTTCCTTGATCTGAATGGAGTCGCTGTGGCAGCCCATAATGGACAAAATACTTCTCCATAAGTACCTTGGCTACTGTGAAAGCCTTCTGGTCTTTGGTTGGGAAAGCTTTGGCATACCGGGTGAAATGATCGGTTATCACCAGAACATTTCCTAGTCCACTCAGGTCGGGTTCGAGGCAGAGAAAATCAATGCATACCAGATCCATTGGGCCTTGACTTTGTAGATGGCCCATTGGGGCAGCTTGATGGGGTAAAGTCTTCCTCTGGATGCAGCGTGCACATGAATGGCAGTACTCTTCTACTTCTGCCCTCATGCAGGGCCAATAGAACCGACTTCTGACGAGTTGAAAGGTCCTTTCCGCCCCTAGGTGGCCGTGATTGTCATGTAGGGCAATCAGAACAGTCTCTCGATGTTTTTCCGGAAGAAACAATTGCCATTTATCTTCCAGGTCATCAGAGGGGCCCCTTCGGTAGACCACTCCCTGATGCACCTGTAACCTGTCCCACTCTTTCCTCAACAGGCGAGCTTCCTTAGAGGAGTGGCGCAGGAGTCTGTTTGGATCCTGATTCTCCAGGGCTTCCAGAACCAATTTCCCCATGGGGTCTTCTAATTGGTCGCATCTCAGTTCCTTCTTGGACATTTTCGGCAGATGGTCTTCCTCCAGTTGGGTTACTCCACAGTATTGTTTGGGGACTCTTACCATGGTAACTCCTATCTCTTCCGCCCTTGAGCCTCCTCTGGCTTGTAATTCAGCCCCTTGACAAAGGGCCCGCACCCCGTCAGGTGCCACTTGAGTCCAGTCTTCCGTGTCACTGGTGGGGCCATGAGATCTCCTGGACAGAGCGTCTGCATCTCGATTTCCAGCCCCTGGCCTGTACTTTAGGCTGAAATTGAATCCAGACAATGCGGCCAGCCACCTGTGTCCAGTGGCGTCCAGCTTTGCTGTGGTGAAAAGGTAGGTAAGGGGGTTGTTGTCGGTCTTCACAGTGAACTCCGCCCCACACAGGTAGTCTTTGAGCTTGTCTACTACCGCACACTTAAGGGCCAGGAACTCCAGCTTGTGAGTGGGGTAGTTCTTCTCAGAGGGGGTCAGGCTCCTGCTCACGTAGGCAACAGGCCGCAGTTGTCCTTCGCGTTCTTGGTAAAGTACTCCTCCCAGACCGTCATGACTAGCATCTACATGTAGTTCATAGGGTTTGGTTGGGTCTGCGTAGGCCAAGACTGGGGCAGTGGTTAGGCTCTTCTTCAACGCCTGGAAGGCCTCTTCACACTTCTGGCTCCACTGATCTCTGACTGACTCTCCCGGCTTCCTGGGCCCTGAGTCGTCCTCTTCCCCCTCGGTCTTGAGTAGTTCATTCAATGGTCTGGCAATTCGGGTGAATCCTTCCACAAACCTCCTGTAATAGGAGCAGAACCCCAAGAAGGATCTGAGTTCTGTTACTGTGGTGGGTCGTGGCCAGGAGGCAACTGCCTCCAACTTTTCAGGGTCTGTGGCCACCCCTTCTTCAGACACTATGTGCCCCAGATAGTTCACAGAAGACTGGTAGAACCGACACTTCTCAGGCGAAAGCTTGAGTCCCTCCTCACTGAATCTTCTCAACACATTTTCCAGCCTCTCTTCGTGTTCTTCCAGGGTTCTCCCAAAGACAATGACATCGTCCAGGTATACAAAGGACTTCAATAAGGTTCATGTCTCCTACAGTCTTCTCCATGAGACGTTGGAAGGTAGCCGGAGCTCCAGACAGTCCCTGAGGCATTCAATCAAACTCGAAGAACCCCAATGGGGTTATGAAGGCTGTCTTCTCCTTGTCTTCTGGATGCATAGGGATCTGATAGTATCCACTCTTGAGATCCATAACGCTGAACCACTTGGCTTCAGACAAACTCTGTAAAACGTCCTCTATCCTCGGAGTGGTGTACTGGTCGGGTATGGTTCTCCTGTTGAGAGTCCTGTAGTCTATACAGAGCCTCAATGACCCATTCTTCTTCCTGACCACCACTATCAGGGAGGCATAGGGGCTTCTAGACTCCCGGATCACACCAGTCCTCTTGAGTTCTGCGAGTTGTTCCCTTAGATCCTCCAGATCTGCTAGTGGGACCTGCCTGACCCTCTCTCTAAAGGGCTTGTCTTCTTGAAGGCGGATTCGATGGGTGGCACTCCTTGCACACCCCACATTGAACTCATCTTTGGAGAAGATCTTCTCCCATCTGGTCAACTGGGCCTTGGCTCTCTCTTTCCAAGCCCTGGGCAGATTCAGGTTTTCCATGGACAGCTTCTCCCAAACATCTCCTCCTTCACCCGTCCCCTTGACTTCTGACAGGGTAACCGGGGCAGCAGGGCTCACCTGGCCCAGCAGCATCCTGGCTGGGATTTCCATTGGGCCACCTGTAGTGTTCCTAACACTCACCGGAACTCTACAATGGGCCTTCTTCAGGGCCTTCAGCGGAATCACTTCTGGTATCACTTCCAGACCGAAGGACTCTTCCCTTGGGTCGGACTCCAGCATGACAAAGGGTCCAGTCTGCTCCCAAATAAGCTTCACAGTGGCTCTGAGACAGGTTACTTCGCCGGGCTGCAACACTACCCCTTCTCTTCCAAGTCTCCACACCTTCCCTATCCCCTCTCCAGGGGTCTTCTGCTCTAGGACCAGCCGTTGGTAGGCCGTCTTCAGCATGGGGTGGATCTTGGTGGCCGCTGGCCCCTTCTCTTTCACTAGAGGGGTCAGGAGTCTTCGGACCAGGTCTGTGTTTGTCCCTATTATAAGGGAACTCTTGTTGGCTCCTGGCGGCCGAGGGCACACAATTGCCAGGGTGTCAAACACTTCGGCCTTCCCAGCCACAGACGGGTCAAAGGTCATCTTGATGGGCAGATAGCCATCGTAGGGGAAGCTCTGGGTTCCAATCCCCCATATTTCCAGTTCCTCTATCTTCTGGATGGGCAGATGACTCAAGTGCTTATCGTAGAAATCCCGGTATAATAGGGTCACTTCTGCCCCAGTATCCAAGATGGCTCTGGTGTAGACTCCCTCCACTTGAATGGGCACTATAGGAGATGGGCCTACCAGCTTCTCCGGATATGGCCTGGCAGGGGTCGCCTTATTCTGGTCCTTTCCCTTCGGACTCTCTCTTGTCCAACTCCCTTTGGACTTTAGTCTTTCTTGAGCCTGGTATGCATTGATTTCCCTCCTTTCAATGGGTGTACAGACCCGCTGAGGGATATTATTGTTTTCTTAGGTGTGCATCCCCTCCGGGGAGTGCTGTGCCTCTTCTGAGGGGTCTTGCCCCCTTTCTCTGGGGTGTATCTCTGTTGAGGAATGTTGTGTTTCCTCTGAGGTGTTTTATCTCCTCTTTCCTTCTGCTTCGCATTCAGCATGGAGCTCACTGAAGATGATGGGCACCCGGTTGACTCCTTCACCGGGGCCCTCTGGAGTTTCCCGCCGGCTTGCGGTTATCTGTTTTCTTCTTCTTGGGACTGGAACATGTAGCTGCAATGTGGCCAACTCCCCCACAATTAAAACAGATTATGTCCCCCCAGTCCTGCAGAGATGCGGGTGCCGAAACAGCTGGGAACAGTTCCTTTCTCGCTACCTCTTTCTCTGGACCCATTGTGTCTTTCGCCATCAGAGAGGTTACCATCTCTAACACCTGAGACATTTGTGATTTCAAAGTGTCCACTTCTGAGTCCCTTTCTGGAGTTATGAGCGAGTTGACCATCACTGGTGTAGGGGCATGACTTGTCTTTATCACCGCCTGATCCTTCTGCAGTGCCTCCTCATCTCTGATGATTTTTATCAAATCAGAGTAAGTCAGTGACGTTCCTCCTCCTGAGGTTTTCAGGTGCAGCCAGACTGGATCCGAGCGCAAAGCTCCCTTTAAGACTTGCTTCATTCTTGCCGCATCTGTATCTTGGGGCATCATTCCCTTCTTCAAGACAATCTTACACAGCAACCTGTTCAGTCTTCTGACATACTCTGAAAGCTTTTCATTCGGCTGTTGGAAAGTATGTTCAAATTGGTAGACCATCTCTGTCACCTTTTCTAACTGACCAAACTCTTCCTGTAGCATGGCTAGACAGTCTTGAGCCGTGCAGTCTGTATTTCCAAACCGGAAACTTTTCACCGCTTCTGCTGCTGCGCCTTTAAGGCTTTCTATCACTCGTTGCCTCTTCTGCACTTCAGGCATCTCCCATGCCTCCACTGCTTGTAATGCCTGTTCCACCCAAGTATCGAAGTCTTCCTCCCCCGCAGGGACAGGGAGCTTCCCTGAGAATGTTTTTAGTCTCCGGTAGCTAGTCTCTACATGCACCGTGCTTGTCTTCTGACATTTGGTTAGCAGATCCCCTATTGCCTTTATCAATTCTGGTGATATAGCAGTGGCAGGTGCGGGTGCCACTGGGGGCATCACCCCGTCTCCTCTTCCTGGTGAGGTACGGGCCGCAGCCTGCGGTGATCCCGTTGGTGATGGTTCTTTCTTTACAGTTACTGCGTGCGCCAACCTATAGGTTCTGTTATCTGGCGTCCGCACACACTTGCGCTTGCAAGCCTCTGGCATCCCATCCCCGTACTCCACTAGTGCATACTGATATGAAGTGTCTGGGTCTGACTTTATATCCATCACCCACGGTGTGTGATCTGGGGACACTAACTTCATTAACTCCTCTACCATCTCAGTCGACCATTCCTCCCCAGGGAGGCTGATGACTATCGAGTTGTTTGGCTCTGCCCTAGAGGCTTTGCACCACTCTTCTATTGCTTGTGGGTCCATGCCGGCACTTCTGGCATTCACCTGCTGTATCAGGATCCCGGAGGAGAACCCCCACGTGTAGCGATACCTTCAATTAAGAGGGCCGCAGGTTTAGTTTGGGCCCTGAAGTATGCTCCGCCAACCCCCGGCAATTTACTCGACCCCCTTCTGGCACAGTTAGTCTAGGGTAATATGTGTATATCTTATGCTCTATGGTTAAATTCAGACACCAATGCAGTGATAGAAGAATAACAAATTTACTTTCTACTGGCAATAAAATCAACAGTTGTAACAGATCACATGAATCTATCTGCAGAGCCCTGCAGCAATAGTCACACTATAACTATTAAGATATGGTGCACACACGCCTCGTGTAACAGTACTTCACTATGCGCCCTATGGCGCAGCAACTAAATAAACTATCTAGATGGCCAGGCCTGACCATATAACTCAGTCTCTAGGGGGGTAAAATTTTTCGCATGCAAGTCTTTAAACGGTGGTGCACATTTCAGGAACACATTTGTAATCCAGGGGGGGGGTAAAAATGCCAACACAGTACACTCCACTAGAGATCCGTAACAATGGCATACAGTATTTGTGGACTGAGCATGTGCTCGCTCACCCCTCCGGACGCGATCCCAGTCCGGTAACTTCCACCCGCTGTGTCTCCACACACAGCGTCCGCAGCGGTCAGGTCTCCAGCTCAGCTGCGGTTGAAGAAACCGAGGCAGATGCCACCCAGGCTCGCGATGGGGTGGAAGGCTCTTTTGGGTAGCAGCGCAAGGCCCCAGGCTTCAGGCCTTGCACCACAGCGGATCCGCACAGGAAGATCTCTCCACTGAAGTCTCGTGTCCCAAAGAGGCCGAGCTCCGCCTCGCCTCTTCCTTATATAACCCCTCCCTTGAGTATCTGGGGTGGAAACATTGCCGAAAGGGGTTCTGGGTAAGGTAGTCCTGGGAGTCTTAAAGGGGACCCCGCTACAAATATTTCTCAAGAGAGAGATAGGTCAGGAGGAGCGTGTCCCTGTCAGTTCATCTTTAGTGCAGCTGAGCCCGGAGACCAAAAGCTGTTAACCAACACAGTGCTGGAAGTTCAGCAGCAGGAAGAAAAGGCGGGAGCTGTGCAGTTAAAGTGTTACTAAACCCAGGACCCTGCATTCACTATATCTGGTCTCCCACAGTACACAGAACATGGAAGTGCAATTATTTTAGTAAAAATAAACTGCTAAATACCTTTAGAGGATAAAAGTAGACAGGATCAAACAGCCTTTATACACAAGGCAAAGATTTAACCCCTTAGGTTCCACAGTGAGTATAACAAGCACGCTTTACTGCATATACAGACTGATTTTACTGTTGTGGATTTAGTAACACTTCAACCACTTCAGCCCCAGAAGATTTGGCTGTTCAATGACCAGGCCATTTTTGCGATACGGCACTGCGTCGCTTTAACTGACAATTGCGCGGTCGTGCAACGCTGTACCCAAACAAAATTGACATCCTTTTTTTCCCACAAATAGTGCTTTCTTCTGGTGGTATTTGATCGCCTAGGCGGTTTTTCTTTTTTGCGCTATAAACAAAAAAAGAGCGACTATTTTGAAAAAAACACAATATTTTGTACTTTTTGCTATAACAAATATCCCCAATTTTTTTTTAAAAAAAGCAATTTTTTTCCTCAGTTTAGGCCACTACATATTTTTGGTAAATAAAAACGCAATAAGCGTATATTGATTGGTTTGCGCAAAAGTTATAGCGTCTACAAAATAGGGGATAGATTTATGGCATTTTTATTATTATTATTATTTTTTACTAGTAATGGAGGCAAACTGCAATTTTTATTGGTACTGCGACATTATGGCGGACACATTTTTGGGACCATTGGCATTTATACAGCAATTAGTGCTATAAAAATGCACTGATTATTGTGTAAATGCCCTGGCAGGGAAGGGGTTAACACTAGGGTGCGATTAAGGGGTTAACTGTGTTCCTTATGTATGTGTTCTAACTGTGGGGGATGGGACTGACTATAGGAGATGACAGATCATGGTTCCCAGCTTGTAGGAACTCACAATCTCTCTCTCCTCTCCTCACAGAACTGAGATGTGTGTGTTTACACACACACGTCCCTGTTCTGCCTCTCGTGCCCACAATCGCTCATGGCCGGCGGTCATCGCGCTTAAAGGAACCGACATACAGCTACGACGGTAGTTTATTCAAAAGGAAACAGGCACTACAAATAACAGCATGAACCAAGAACAGCTAGCTGTTCTTGGTTCATGCTGTTATTTGTAGTGCCTGTTTCCTTTTGAATAAACTATGTTGGATTGGAGTGCGGCTATCCCCATCATTTTTGTTCCCATTGCTATGTGCATTGCCAGCACCCTCGGTCTCTGAGAGAAGGATCTTACCAAACTATACCTACCTAGAGCGGCAATTTCTGTCTTTCGTATACAGCTACGACGGTACGCAGGATATTGCTGACCTGCCGCCAGGGGAGGGCTGGCAGCCTTAGGCCTGGGGTGCAAGTCCAGCCAAGTGGCCCACTGAACATTGACCCACAAGCCAGCAGCCAGGAGGACCCACAGGCCAGCGGCCAAGAGGACCCCAGCGGCCAGCAGGACCCACAGGTCAGTTGGCGGCCAGCAGGACCCACAGGTCAGTTGGCGGCCAGCAGGACCCACAGGTCAGTTGGCGGCCAGCAGGACCCACAGGTCAGTTGGCGGCCAGCAGGACCCACAGGTCAGTTGGCGGCCAGCAGGACCCACAGGTCAGTAACTTGCTCCCAGCAGGACCCACAAGCAATGGCCAGCTCCCAGCAGAACCCACAGCCCATTGGAGCTTAAAACAAAAGTCCATCAGAGAGCAACTGCTCTTGTGCACATTGCTGGATGAAGATGGGGCTCAAGCAAGTGGCTGACAGATTCTTCCCTCCACACAAGTGGGTGGATGTGGGAATCCCCCTTACTGGGATGGTCCCCTGTCAGAGTAAACTGGTCAACACAGGTGCGGTTTTGCTGCAAGCAGCTAATTGAGCAAGGAGTTCCAGCAGAAGATGATATAACAATGGGTTTCTGCCTAACATAGAGGGTTACACACCGATCAAAATTCAGCCCCTGTTGAACCGGATGAATTCTGATCTGTGTGTACCCAGCTTTACCTTATCCCTTGCTTCATCTGGCTCTCTGCAGTTCTGTTACTGGTCCCCTGCAGCTCCTGTGTATGTTAGGACTGACATTGGCCACACACCAGCCTCCACTTCATACCATACGGGGTTAATCTTCCTCTATATGTGATGATGTGTTAGACCCCTTTCACACTGAGCCGCCCATAGCGTCGGCGGTAAAACGCAGCTATTTTTACCGCTGACGCTATGGGTGGATTTGCGGCACCCCCCCGCTAGCGGCCGAGAAATGGTTAAAACCGCCGGCAATGCGCTGCTGAAGCAACGCATTGCGGGCGGTATAGCCGCGCTGTCCCATTGATTTCAATGGGCAGCAGCTGTGGAGGAGCGGTATACACACCGCTCCTTCACCGCTCCAAAGATGCTGCTAGCAGGACTTTTTTTACCATCCTGCTAGCGCAATGCTCCAGTGTGACAGCCCTCAGGGAGACAATGGAGGAGCTTTTCAAGGGGGGCTATTTTTAACGCTATAGCGCCTGCAATACACTACAGTGTGAAAGGGGTCTTAGGGAGGAGGAGAACGCTGGAACTGGCTGGAGCATTGAATCAGGTAAGTAAAAAAAGGCTATACTCCCTTCTCCCCCTCCCCCACACTGCAAGAGTGGACTTCTGTACTTTCTTGGGCTGGGATAAGAAATCACATCCTTTGCCGTGTGTTCTTATATTCTTGAATAGGTTAGGAATTAGTGTGACATTTTAGGTGCTAAATAGATGTAATCCACATACTGTACACATTATATCTTCTAAAAATCATTATTTTTAGAAGATATAATGTGTATGTGGATTAAATCTTATGTAGCACCTAAAACAGGTGTGTGCAACCAGTGGCCCGGGGGCCACCTGTGGCCCTCGGAGCCCTCAGATGTGGCCCGCGACCTCCTGCTCTGTGATAGTGGGTTGGCAAGCCCAGATCTTGGGTTCCCAACCCTTTATCCCAGAGCATTAGGCCTCATGCCCACGGACGTTTTTACTGCCGCGTTTTTGAGCGTTTTTTACAGCTTAAAAACGCCTGTCCATGTTAGTTTATAGCTTCATGCCCACCTAGACGTTTTTGAGCTGCAAATAGCATAGACGTTTTTAAGCTGTAAAAAAAACCCAGGACCAGTGCGTTCCTCAGCGTCGGCGTTAGGCATAAAAAAAACGCGAAGCGTCAAAAAACGCGCAAAAACGCGTGAAAACGTGCAAAAACGCCGCAATTGTGTTTTTGAGCTCCAACGTTTTTAGTTTTTTATTTTTTTTCGAAAAAAAAAAAAAATTATACAATAACATGGACAGGCGTTTTTAAGCTGTAAAAAACACGGCTGTAAAAACATCCGTGGGCATGAGGCCTTAGTATTGTGAATGAAACGAGAAGTAGAGGAAGCAAGGGGCTGTGGAGCAGAGACGCATAGGCCAATGCTTCCTGTATAGCACCGGCTCCTGTCACAGGCAGAGTGATACCAAATGTGCTCAGTCCGACCCAATTGGACCCTCCATTCACCTCTATGGAGCGGCAGATGAAAACGGACTTGTGTCCATTTACACCCACCTACCTCCAATTCAATCCGCTAAAAAAAATAGAAGGGGATCCGTCCCCTTCTGTCTGGGCAGATCAGATTGGAGGGCCCATAGCTCTGCAGTATGCATGTCATCCGCCCGCTCCACTCATCGTGGCCCGCGACCAGTTACCAAGTCGCTTAAATGACCCTCGCTCTTCAAAAGGTTGGGCACCCCTGACCTAAAATGTCACACTAATTCCTAACCTGTTCAAAAATTTTACTTTCACTTTCAATAAACCTGCACTGAATGTACAGAGCAGGTTCACATCACAGTATGCAGTATCACAGTATGCAGAGCAGTGAAGACTTACAGTAAGTAGAAGTGGATCCAGTCTCCCTTCCATGCTGTACACAATTTTCACTCTGCCCTGGAGGAGGTCTCTGCTGTGTGCTGGGCGGGACGGGACCCAATCATCGACGCTGCAGAGTGAGGTTCTTCCTTCCCCACAGGGACTGTACCATTTCTGATCTGGGGTAGGGGGGGACTCAGGAACTAAAGAAGGGAGCCTGGAAATAGGTGTATCTGCTGCCACAGAGCAACGAGCATTTTGTTTTAGGCTGGCAATAGGGGCATACAAGTAATACAACTAGACTTTGTGGGCAGATTTTCCTGCTCACAACCTGGCGCTCCCTCCAACCCCCCTGTACCGCCCCTGCTTGCAGCCATCCAGCTCCCAGCCCGAGCCAGTGAGTCACACCCCCCTCTGCCTGCCTCTGAAGACTCCGTCTGCGGGAGTTGTAGTTTTCGGCTGCTGCGCACCGCTGCTCAGTTCTCTCCACCCATCGCCACCAGGAACTTGAGCACGGTCCGGACTACAACTCCCAGAATGCAGCACGGGAGCAACACAGCCAATCGGCGGCCGCCACGATCGACCTCCTGCTGCCTGCATAAAAAAAAAATATGTCAGCAGACAGCGGCCGTTTTGAGTATAAGTTTGGCGGCCTGGGGGGGAAATTTCCACTCTGCCCCCCCGCCAGCCCGCCCCTGCCTGCCGCTGTATAATGACGGTGGCAGGTCGGCAAGTGGTTAAAGATTCTTCTTCTTTACAGGTAAATAATGTAACTAAAGATGTAGATAAAAAAAAAAAAAGTTTTTAGCTAAACTTCAGTTTTAACTTCAAAGTTTTGTGGATCATTTTACTTCTTATAAAATAATGTAATGCTTCTATGCCATGGGTAAAAGGGGCAAAACAAAATTAGTTCTATTATTCATTAGCACTAAACACTATTGTTGAACAAGTTAACCACTTGCCGACCGCCGTCTGTACATATACGTCGGCAGAATGGCACGGCTGCACAAAGCAACGTAACTGTACGTTGCTTTGAATTTACCGCGTGCTCCGTGACCGTGCCTGCGGTACCCATGGACTCGATGTCCACCGGTGTCCCGCGATCATGTCACAGAGCTGCAGAACGGGGAGATTTTGCCTGTTCTGTCTAGTGACATGTCAGGGATCTACTGCTCCTTGTGATCGGGAGCTGTGATCACTGTCATGTCACTGTAGCCCACCCCCCCCCCCCACAGTTAGAATCGCTCCCTAGGACACACTTAACCCCTTCATCGCCCCAAGTCTTTAACCCCTTGCCATTTACACAGTAATCATTTCATTTTTATAGCACTGATCGCTGTATAAATGAAAATGGTCCCAAAATAGCATCAAAAGTGTCCAATGTGTCCGCCATAATCTCGCAGTCACGATAAAAATCGCAGACCGTCGCCATTACTAATAAAAAAAATATATACTAAAAATGCCATAAAACTATACCCTATTTTGTAGACGCTATAACTTTTGCGCAAACCAATCAATATACGCTTATTGCAATTTTATTTACCAAAAATTTGTAGAAGAATACATATCGGCCTAAACTAAGAAAATTTTTATTTTTTTTATTTATTTTTTGCGGATATTTGTTATAGCAAAAAGTAAAAAATATATATTTTTTTCCAAATTGTCACTCATTTTTTGTTTATAGTGCAAAAAATAAAAACCGCAGAGGTGATCAAATACCACCAAAAGAAAGCTCTATTTGTGGGGGAAAATGTGGGGAAAAATGTTGTTTGGGTGCAACGTCGCATGACCGCGCAATTGTCAGTTAAAACGACACTGGCCCGAATCGCAAAAAGTGCTCTGGTAAGGAAGGGTGTAAATTCTTCCGGGGCTGAAGTGGTTAAATAATAAAAGGAACAAGTTAAATTGGTAGTTAACTACACTATAACATTTTCTTTTTAAGGTCCCCCAGGTGGGTTAAGCCATAAAGTGCTAGTATGCACAGCCTATTAATACATTACGGTAGACTTACCTGTCAAATGGTGCCCTCTGCAGTGGGATCAATCCAGCAGGCCTCCATCGCTTCCATCTTCACCCAGTCTTCCTTCCAGATTCCGTACCTTCAGCCACTTGATAAGCCGCGATGATGTCACTCCTGCGCATGTGCATGGGAGTCACATCAACGCGGCACGGATCGCGGCCGTAAATGTTCGCTAAGCTAGTGTGCATGACAGCTGACAGCAGGCCCGAACTGGCCATAGGGCAAACCGGGCATATGCCGGTGGGCCACAGCGACCCTTGACGGCCCGCATGTCACGTCTCTCCCCAGTGCACTCTTAGCTGCGAGTTGGAGTCGCACTTGCAGCTAAGAGTGCGCTGGGGAGAGACGTGACACATCAAGGGGGCGAGACCCGCAACGATCCCCATCTCTCTAGCACGGTGGCCGCGGCTCTGATGATCTAAACAGTCTCGTCTCGGCTATCTCACACAGCCGAGCAGAGTGAAGCCGCCTCCCCCTCCTCCTTTATGTCTACACAGGGGGAGGAGACCCGACATGCAGTCCTGCGCTGATCTGAGGTACATTATGGGTCTGAAGGGGGGGTCTGTATTGTAGGGGGGTTTCTGTATTGTAGTGGGGGTTCTGTATTGTAGGGGTGGTCTGAAATGTAGGGGGGTTCTGTATTGTAGGGGGGTCTGTATTGTAGGGGGGTTCTGTATTGTAGGGGTGGTCTGAAATGTAGGGGGGTTCTGTATTGTAGGGGGGTTCGAAATGTAGGGGGGTTCGAAATGTAGGGGGGTTCTGTATTGTAGGGGGGTTCTGTGTTGTAGGGGGGTCTAAAATGTAGGGGGGTTCTGTATTGTAGGGGGGCTGTGTATTGTAGGGAGGTCTGAAATGTAGGGGGGTTCTGTATTGTAGGGGGGTCTGAAATGTAGGGGGGTTCTGTATTGTAGGGGGGGTCTAAAATGTAGGGGTGTTCTGTATTGTAGGGGGGTTGTGTATTGTAGGGAGGTCTGAAATGTAGGGGTTCTGTATTGTAGGGGGGTCTGAAATGTAGGGGGGTTCTGTATTGTAGGGGGTTCTGTATTGTAGGGGGGTCTGAAATGTAGGGGGGTTCTGTATTGTAGGGGGGTTCTGTATTGTAGGGGGGTCTGTAATGTAGGGGGTTCTGTATTGTAGAGGGGTCTAAAATGTAGGGGGGTTCTGTATTGTAGGGGGTCTGAAATGTAGGGGGGTTCTGTATTGTAAGGGGGTCTGTATTGTAGGGGGGTTCTGTATTGTAGGGGGGTCTGTATTGTAGGGGTGGTCTGTATTGTAGAGGGGGTCTGTAATGTAGGGGGGGTCTGTAATGTAGGGGGGTCTGTATTGTAGAGAGGGTCTGTTATGTAGAGGGGGGCTGTGATGTAGGGGGTGTCTGTAATGTAGGGGGATCTGTATTGTAGAGGGGGTCTGTAATGTAGGGGGGTCTGTACTGTAGAGAGGGGGTCTGTACTGTAGGGAGGGGGTCTGCACTGTAGGGAGGGGGGTCTGTACTGTAGGGAGGGAGTCTGTATTGTAGGGAGGTCTGTGTAACATGCAGTGGGTCCAGAACTGTTAGGGGGGTGTCTGTGTAACAAACTGTGGGGAACTGTGTAATGTAAAGGGGTCCAGAGGTGCAGGGTGCTGTGTAATGTAAAGGGGTCCAGAGGTACAAGGTGCTGGAACCCCACATCCCATCATTAACCACCGCCGTGAAGCGCCGCCGTGCCCCCCCCCCCCCCCCCGGGCTGCTCACTCTAAAATGCCCAGGCCTATTTTTTGTCCCAGTCCGGGCCTGGCTGACAGGCAGAAAGATGCATTTATGGCAGAAGAAACCAATAGGGTCTCTCCTGTCATAAATACCCTGCCTATGTCAGCAAATTTTGAAAAAATGTACTTTACTTTTACTTTAAATAATAAAACACTGGTACAGACAATCATCTGTTTAGATGCTTTATCTGCTACATGTAAAAACTCAGAAATGTATTTAAAATTATTAGAAAAAAATATATCAATCAAATGCTTTAAACAAGGAAAAAGTGGTGCAATTATTATCCTGCTCTAACAGATATTGGAACAATATTATACTGATTCCCAGGCGATGTTATGAAAAAAACAAAAAAGAAAAAAGAAAAAAAACACAAAAGCCACAGGATTCATGAAACTTACAGCCCTGAGAGATAATGGATTTCATTGGTATGACCTGGCAAGTCCTTTCAGAGCAATGCCTGTAAAATGTGAAGGTCCTATGAATAGATAAGGTGAAAGAAAACAAAAGAGTCGGGATGGCTGGAGTTTGGAGGAGTGTTGGAACACCTGAAGTGTTACAGAACTTGCAAATTGAAAGGAGGCTATTTTAGATCTATTCTTCTTAGGTCTAATAGCTGCTGGTGTCCTTTCTTCTACAGTATTTGCAGACGAAGACACAGTAGCAAAAAGGGGATGTTGATGACTGAAGAGCAGCTTATTTTTTTATTTGATTTTCACTATTTCCACTTTTGTAACAAATGAAGAGGTGGCAAGTGTTGGATCAGATGTTAGAGCTCCAAGTCTTAAAACAAATGTTGAGGCTTAGTAGCATGTAGGCAGGTAGCCTACTCTATATTTAGTTAGCAGCCGGATGCCCAGGTCAGGGGGAAAGATGTTTGTGGGATGGTTGTACTTTTTCTCTGTTTTGGAATTTTTCTCTTTTTGAATTTGTGATAATTTGAAAGAGACTTTAAAAAACAAAATAACTTAATATATATTACTTAGTAGCAGCTAATATGACTGCATGGATTCTGCACAGTCCGCTTTTTCTTTCTATGTCTGCATACATAGGTGTGTGCACAAGGTGTGCCAGGTGTGCCTGGGCACACCCTAATCACCCTGTGCTAGTCAGATTCCCCCTGCTGCTTGGTTGCGAAAAAGAGACTGGGGAATCTCTGTCCCCAGTCCCTTTCTTTGTCTCAAAAGTGAGACATCAGGGGCCTGTTTAGACCCCTCATATTTCACCAAAGCCCCCAATGGGGCACCTAAAAAATTTTTTAAAAACAATAATAAAAATTATTGTAGAAAAATATTATAAACAATAATGCAATTGAGAAAATGTAATAATAAAAAAATCGAAAAAAATAAAATACTGACATCAACCTCTGCCCTACTGACATCGTCCACTGCTCTACCGACGCTGTCCATTGCCCTATATATTTACGCATGTGTGTTTGAGCTTTGGAGTGCACACCCTAATGCTATAGGCTGCACACACCTATGTCTGCATAATATCTCCTTTTTCACTGTGCACATCCACAAGTCCCCTTTTTATGGTGCATGTTAAGGCATGCCACTAATGTTACCTTGTCTTCCCAGGTTGACATCACTTCCCTATTATTTAACCACTTCGGCCCCGGAAAATTTTCCCCCTTAATGACCAGGCCATTTTTTGCGATGCGTCACTGTGTTGCTTTAACTGACAACTGCGTGGTCATGCAACGTTGTACCCAAACAAAGTTAATGTCCTTTTTCCCCCACAAATAGAGCTTTCTTTTGATGGTATTTGATCACCTCTGCAGTTTTTATTTTTTGCGCTATAAACAAAAAAATAGTGAAAATTTTTAAGAAAAAACAATATTTTTAACTTTTTGCTATAATAAATATCCCAAAAAAATTCTTTATCAGTTTAGGCCAATATGTATTCTTTTACATATTTTTGATAAACAAATTCAATAAGCGTCTACAAAATAGGGGATAGATTTATGACATTTTTATTATTTATTTATTTTTTACTAGTAATGGCGGTGATTTGCGATTTGTTAGCGGGACTGCGACATTGTGGCAGACAGATCCGACGCTTTTGACAATTTTTTGGGACCAGAGAAATTTATACAGCGATCAAAGCTAAAAATAGCAACTGATTACTGTATAAGTGTCACTGGCAGGGAAGGGGTTAACACTAGGGGGCGATCAAGTGGATGAGTGTTCCCTAGGGAGGTGTTTATAACTGTGGGAGGAGTGGACTGACTGGAGGAGGAGAGAGTTCCTGATCACTAGGAAAGGCAGATCTCTCTCTACTCCCCTGTCAGAAAGGGGATCTGTTTGTTTACATACACAGATCCCCATTCTGGCTCTCAGTGGAGCGATCGTGGGTGGTCAGCAGACATTTCGGCCACCGGTCAGGTGTATTGGCTCTGGCGTCACACCGCGGGCGCGAGCGCCCCCTATCGTTCCTAAAGCGGCCGACGTACACCTTCCAAAGCAAGTGCAAAAAAGAGGTCACCAGGCGAGGATGCCGGAACCTCCCCCACAGCGAGCATGGGAGCGCAAAAGAGCACCCACCAGTGCCCAGATCATGGGCTAAAAAAATTCATAAAATCATATAATGGTAAAAACATATATCACAATAGGTAAGACAGAGAAAGAGAGAAAAAGGATAAGGGAGGTAGAAAGGGAAGAGGGGGGGGGGGAGGGAAAAGAAAAAGGGGGAGAAATAGGAAACAGGAGAAGAGAAACTATAAAAAGCAAAAATTGGAAAAAAAAGAAGAGTGTTTTACACTAATCTGAGTGTATAATAAAAATATTAAAGTGGTTGTAAACCAGCAAGGCAATGGCATAATGTGCTAGTATGCATCACATACTTGCACATTAGGAAATACTTACCTTGGAACAAAGCTCTCCAGCGCTGTAAAGTCACCGTTGAGAGGGCCGACAAGTTTCCCCTGTCTGTCTTCCGGGTGTGCGAGCTCTGGCTATGTGATTGACCGGAGCCGCAATTATGTCAATCCGGCGCATGGGCACGGGAGCCGCCATTTCCGGCACGGGCTCTGAAGGTCCGCAACTGTAAGCAGAATCTTCAGAGCGCATGCACGAATGATTTTAAATATGTATTCCCCCTGGCATGAGCCTGGTCACTGTGCAGGCGGGGACCACCCTTTTATGCCCCCAACCGGGCACATGCAGCCACGCCAACATAGTCTGCGCCTGACATTACCAAGTCCGCTCCACCAAGTGTGCATGCACAGGATACCCACACACACACTGCCAAAGGTCAAAGCCAGAAATTCCAAAATCTCCCTCTCAACACCATGCCCCCGAAACCTGGATCATAGCAACAGTCACCACCAACAAAAATAGCCAAACTCATACTATGTCTGGGGTTGCACCACTTTTTTAAGACTGAGGACAAGTACCGATACTTTTTTTTATGTCATGTGACAGTGGCTCTGACAAAAATTCTAACTCTAGCACCTACCTAAGTAGAGGGTGCTACATAAGTATTTATAAGTGAGAATTTAAAGAGTATGTAAACCCAACATTTCATATTCATTATATGTGCCTACTTTACCATGAAATTTGTTTTTTCTTGTTCTCTTTGTATTGCTTCATTTGTGTGAAATCCATGGTGTTCCTGCTAGTCCCCATGCGTTCATATTAAATACTGAGCACACTAAGCAGGAAAACATACCATGTTTGGTTCTCTAGCTGTGCTGGTAGCTCAGCCTGCTGAGAACAGAGGATATGTGATCACTTATAAAAAGAGGAAAAAATATATTTATAATGTTTTTAAAATCATATACTATGTATACACCAATGTTTTTCCTTCCATTCATATTTAAACTGAATTGGTTGTTTTACAAGGTGAGGGTTTACAATCACTTTAAGAATGCAGTTTTGCAGGCAAATGCAATGGTACAGTACCAGCCAGTCACACTACTTGACAACTGCCCATCCAGCCTGCACCCAACAACTGTTCTGGGATGTATCTTTGCATAGGCAGCATTAGTTATTTTCCCCCAAACGAAATTGTGTCCATTTCCTTGACCTTGGCTATCTGGGAGCTGCAATGGACCAGAAACCAGGTAAACATATATTTTTTATGGTTGCTGAACTATTATGTTCACTATTTGTAATAAGAATACAATTTAATTTTTATCAGCTAAAAAAATAAATAAAATTTCTTGTAAAGTATTTGTATTTTAGTAATGCTTGGCTGGAGACACTTTGCAAATACTGAAACAAATAGTCTTCATAATGAGAATTAAGCAAGTGTGCTGAGCAGTAACCCTTACAAATCACTCCAGTTCTGCCCTTGCAATAGAAGTTCAGGGCTGTGTTTATGTCCAGAATATTAAGGTTCTAATATGAGTTCAGTACCGGTACGGAAAAGTAAGGAGGCCTCCGATCTGCGAGCTGGTAATAATTGTATCCCTGGTGATGATAGCTGATGTCAACTATAGCAAACAAGAGGTGAGAGACTTATTATTCTGCTGCCAACTGTTATCCAATCACATTGACATTTCTATGGAAACTATGTCTGTATATTTAATAATCAGTCCAGACAAAATTATACTAATATAAAAAGTGTTAAATGGTCTATTCAAAAATGTTTCAGCAAACACAGGATAGATATGGTGGATAGACAATAGGAAACAAGCAAAGGGTAGCCTAGCAGATTTATATTCATAGGTAAACTATTTTTACTTAGGTAGATACCAAACAAGCATTAAATATATCAATACCAAGAAACTTGCTTCTGTATTTGAGTATGAAATTCAGAAATGTAAAGATCTGCAGAACCTCTTGTGAGATAATAATACATATTTTTACAAGTTATTGTAAAATACTAAATGCACCAAGCTATGGTGCTAGCTGATGTTACAAAAAGCAAGTAAAAAAAAAAAAATGGTTTGCTTGTCAGTTACATGACGATTTCTGTAAAACACACATAATAATATCACAATAATGATGAGTGAATTGAACAAAGTTTGGTTCACTGGACTTTCGCTAAACACTTGAAAAAAATCTACAGACCCTGAACATGCACCCAAACCCCATTGTAGTTATGAGAGCTGAATCTTTATATTTTCCTGGCCTTTTTCAGAGCCAATTTGCAAACTTATTTTTTGGATTTTAATTAGGACCCCACACAAAAAAACAACAACAAAAAAAGAAATGGTGTGGGACCCCCAAAATCCTTACCAGACCCGTATATAGGCATACAACCTTGCTGGCCAAGAAAGAGGGGAACTGCAAGTGTGCAGCAACCCCCTTGTGAACAATATCAGGCAGCCATCCTGGCACTGGCCTCATCCCCCCACATCACTGGTCTGTTGGATGTGAGGTTCATGGCACATTGGTGTGTGTTTGCTTTTTTTTACCGGTACTCTTTTTTCACAACTTGTAATGTTGTTCTTATGCGTGACAGTGGATTGTCATGTGTTACAGCACATTTGAACATATTTCACTGTGCCAAATGCAATTTTTTTTTTTTCAGGACACACTAACACAATGCATTAGTGTGAACCAAAACTGTAGAACATAGGGCAAATTTCCTTATTGCACCAAAACAGTTTTGAGCAAAGTAGCCCAATTCTGCTGGTGTAAACAATCCCTTAATTGTGCATATGATCTCTTGTACTGGGCATGGTAAAATAGGCAATAAGTCTTTGCTGACGTATCCCTGTTTTAATCTTCCTGTCTCCTGTTTCACCAAACTCATTTAGCCACACATACATTTTAGAATGCCACATCTCTTTGTAAGCTGTTCTTCTAGGAGGTTACCTTGGGGGGGTTGATACATTGCCTACTGCTGGGGAAAATACATTGATGATTTGGGAGGTGTTATGTTGCTGATTAGAATTTATAGTCAGAAATGTCTATAGTCTGTAATTTACCACATCCCACAAAACCATGCTGATGTTTTGCAACTTGTTCAGTTTGCTGTAAATGCTTATTAGGCTCATTATTCTGTTGAGTCACAACGTCTGTAAACATGGTCTGGCGAATTCATTAAAATGGTTGTGAGGGCACAAGGTTTTTTACCATTATGCTTTTTATGCATGAAGGTAAAAAACATTCTGTGTGCAGGAGCCCCCTAGACCCCCCTATTACTTACCTGAGCCCCCTCTCGATCCAGTGATGTCCACGAGAACCTTGCCTCTCTGGGGGTTTGCACTTCTGATTGGCTTTTGGCAGCAGCGAGAGCCATTGGATCCTGCTGCTGCTGTCAATCAGGAGATGGAGGGGGCAAGG
Source organism: Rana muscosa (assembly GCA_029206835.1). Classification (NCBI taxonomy): domain Eukaryota; kingdom Metazoa; phylum Chordata; class Amphibia; order Anura; family Ranidae; genus Rana; species Rana muscosa. The sequence continues at coordinate 926,595,495 of CM055116.1, read as the reverse complement.
CTGAACCACTGCTCCGTGTGTGAATGGACACACAGAAGTTGCCCAAATGCAAAATATAAATGTTGACAAAATATGAATAAGAATATTCCTGTGATAAATTGATGTCTTGAATAACGTGATAAATAAATGAATATTGAAAAATTTATCGATTAAAAAAATGAAAAAATTGATAATTATATATGTGAAAAAATAGTGAATAAAGGTATGTGAAATGAACTGCATGTGAAATGATAACAGTGAAAAAAACATCAAAAACACGATAGCGTGAAAACAAAGTAGATAATCAACGGTTCATCACTCAAGTGAATGAAAAATTATATATATATGTATGAAAAAAACGAGGATCCCACCAGTATACAATTTAATACGATCACTTTTAGATAAATGGCAGCACGGACTACCCTTGTGGTTTGGCCTCATCAATATAATGAAGATGAGTATTCTACCGAAAATTTTGTATCTGCTTCAGGCATTACCGATCACTATTCCAGTGACCTTCCTTCGCCAAATACGTACCCTTTTTATGAAATTTATATGGGCGGGGAAACGGCCAAGGATCAAGCAAATCCTGATGATGATACCCAAGTGCTTCGGTGGGATGGCAGTCTCAGACATAGTTAAATACTATCAAGCAGTACACCTAGCAAGATTGGTGGATTGGTGTAGACATACCGATTTCAAATGATGAACAGATATGTAACAGCATTCTAGTCCAGTTCCCTTATGTAGAGCACCGTGGTGTTATACTGTACTGCCGATCTCTCTTAAGAAACACCCTACAATCGGCACGACCTTGCGAATTACAGCCAGGATATGTCGAAATGTGACATTTTTATCAAGACAATCACCCCTGTTTCCCATCTTGGGAAACCCTAGTTTTACACCAGGTATGGAGGCAGGAGCATTTAAAAATCTTAAAGAGAATGGCTTATACCAAGTGACACACTTTCTTCAGTCTGAAACCTGGTCAACCATTAAATCACTGACGCAACCGGGGGGATCCTTTGAAATTAACTTTTGGCAGGCACTTCAAGTAAGCCACTTCTTGAGATCCTTGGGGCCACCAATAAATTTCCAACGTCAATTAACCGCATTCGAATAATATTGTGATGATAAAGAACCACTCTCTCGGGTGGTGTCTAAGATGTATGGATTACTAAACAAACCCTCGGATGATTTTGAGATGCCGGGAATCAGTAAGTGGGAAAGAGATTTAGATAGGATCTTTACCCAAACTCAACGTAAACAGATTACTTATTTGGCCTTAAATTCCTCGGTCTGCACACGGACCCAGGAATCTAATTATAAACTCCTGACGCAATGGTATTATTCACCAGTACGGCTCCATAAATTTGCGACGGAAACCTCGGATAGCTGTTGGAGATGTGGGGAGGAATGAGGGACATTGCTACACATATTTTGGTCCTGTAAAAAAATTTGACAATATTGGGTAGAGATCCAGAGAATCTTACAAAAATTTACAGATGCCCAGATACCAGATGACCCTGCCTTTTTTCTTCTCCATTGTTCGCAGATCCCGGTTCAGACTTATAAAAGATCGGTGCTGTGTCATATGATTAACGCAGCTAAAGTTGGGGTCACTCTGCATTGGAGAGATTCTAGGCCCCCCTCAATTACAGAGTGGCTCAATAGAGTAAGAGAGACAGGGGCCATGGAGGACCTGGTCCTCTCAGCCCAAAATAAGAAGGATCAGTACAACCAAACATGGAGGAGATGGAACTTATTTATGTATTCGGAGGAGGGGAAGAGATTATTAGATGGGACATCAGAAGAGTGAGGATTACCCAATGGGAGTTATATAGTTGTGAAGGGAGGTACGTGCCTGCATATGGGGAAATATAGAAATTAAATCCCTCCATCTCTTTTTCTTTATTCTTTTTTTTTCTGTTTGGAGGGGGGGTCCTGTTCTTCTCTTCCCCCTCTGTGAGAGAGAGGGAAAGGGAAGAAAAAGAAAAAGGGGAAAAATAGAGAGAGACCATCAAGTAACTTTTTAAGGTCTGGAGTACATGGCAATGAGGAAAGTAGAAAATATAATTAAACAAAATTGAATGTATAGGTATAATTATTGTGGATTGCCAGGGTGATTTAAATGTACTAAAGCGCAGGGGAAAGGTAAACATAAATGTATATATACTTGATGGATTGTAATCATGACAAGAGGTCTGTCAATACTTGCCTTCTTTTTTGACAAAATAAAAAAAAAAAATTAGAAAAAAAAAAAGTGAAAAAAACGAAGATGCCAAAAAGTCTAAACACATGAAAAATTATATGAAAAAGGAGTCCCAATTGAAGAGATGAGACCAACTTGAGTGATCCTACAAACACTCTAGCGATATTGTATTCAGCCTACATGGGTGGGTCAAATATGGCACATCAATCCTTGCAGGGAACAAAAGAGCAGCCAGATGGCCTCTTACCGAATTCGATGGACTCCAAATTACGGGAGTCATTCTCGCAAAAGTAACTGAAGGGATCAGCCTCAGATCTTCAATTCTATGGTCAGCTGCACACACACCTGCCTGTGTTTCTCCTGAATCACTGGGCTATTACCTGGATGGTAAGCCGCAAGTCTACCTCTGTCCTGCTACTCGATCACTTCCATAGAGTGTTCAGGTATTATTCAGGTATTATAAAAAAGAAAACAGAAGGGAACTCATGTGTGGTAAATTCTTTAGGAGTTTATTCCACGATAAAAAACTTTAAAAACTTTTCCAAGCACATTTCAAAGGACCATGTAAAAAACACACAGCTGCAAAGATGTCACATTACATGCTGGGGCGTGGTGACGTCAAAGATGTCACATTACATGCTGGGTTCAAAATGGTAAGAGAGAGCCATGCGGCATGAGAGCCATCAGGCAAGCGAGCCAAGAGTGGAAAAAGGGTCGAGCTCCCTTCTGTGTGCACTTTTTAAACTGCATTCAGACCCTCTTGTAACCACACCCCACTAGCCTCCTGTTCAATGAGATATTGCCAAGAGGCAGTCCATTTAATATATTATATTTCTGGCCGTCCTGCTGTATTGGCCTCTAGGGGCAGCATTCGTCCATGTATCATCTCTATGTGACCCAGGTCATCTTCAGTGATAGCTAGCCCTTTGATCTTCTGTAACAGGACATTTGAATTTGCATCTCTTTAGGGGTCTTCCTCTATCACTATCCCTCCATCAGGCGGCCTGCGATAAATTCCCATTCATGATTCCTTGTTAAGAACACACTGCTAGGTCAACTTGCAACTTAAACTTTTTTCCACCTGGCTGTATCAACCAGGAAGTGAAATTCCAGAAATATTATATTAAACCATGTTGTCTTCCAACAATCATGTACATGATGTCACAGACGTGTACATAAATCTGCTAATGCCAGCACTGACGTTGGAGTGTCCATACTGAATACCCCTTTTTACTGCACTCCCTTCCTCCACAGCAACTGGCACACTAATAGGTGTATGGCCAATGCATTTGTGCTAGGAGTGCATCAAGCTTGATGGGAACTGAAAGACTGGTTCCTTATCAAGTCTGCATTAATTTTGACTGACAGCACACAGTAGTGGGTGAATTGATAGCCACTATTTAGTCCAAAAGACTTTCAAATGTACTCACTGCCATTCACTGTAAATCACAGGCAATGCAGACCTGATAGGGAAATAGTCTCAGAGCTCCCCATTAGCCTCCGCTCACCCAACAGGTGCAGCAGTCATGAATTTGAGCAGTGTGAAAGGGGCCTCAGGCCTGTTTGACCTTGTTTTTTTTAATAAAGTGATTTTATTAAAGGACAGCTTTGCCTGTTTCAGCAGCAAGTAGCCACTGCCAAAGCCCTATTTTAGAAGGGCAGCATTCTTTGCCCTGGAGTTTTCCCGGTGCAGCTGTGCCTACAGTACAAGGGATCCTGCCACCTTCAGGAATTGCATCAAAACGTTTATTTGCACCAAATCATCAGAATGGGTTAGTTTGGGCACACTCTTGGACATGGCAGTGGAACCCCCAGAATGTCCACTTGTAGGGGAGAAATGTCCCTCTTGAAGCCACCTTAAAACATTTCTCCTCATAACTGACAGCACCCCAAAAACATGGCAGCTATGCAACCTTGAGTAGGAGGAGGAAAATACTGCATTAGGAGACAAAACAAAATGACTCCTATGCAGCCTTGTGGAGGATGACAATGAGGAGTAGGATGTATTAGTAGTCCATAAAAAAAAGCTTTTTTGAAGAGAAAGAGGAGGAGGATGGGTGCATTTGAAGCCTCAGAAGTAAAAAAAAAAAAGTGTTTGTCACCAACATCTGTGTTGTTCACCACTGGCAATGGTAGAAAAAAAAAAAACACCTTCCCAGAGCCTCTCTATACTTCCTCTCTGATGTATGAGATAAAAAAAAGGAAGCTTTGGGGAAGGGATTGCAGACTATAACAGTTGCATTAAACACTTAACTTGATAGCTGGCTCTTCAATTGTAAATATTGTCAATATTATTTTATATTATAACTTTAAGCTTGGGGTGTTTGAAGTCATCAGGCAATTTTGCTGACAGTCCGTCCAAAAAAGTTATTTTTTATTTTTTTTGCATCATTTGAAAGAAAAATCGAATTAAGAGCAAGAACAGCTCAGATTATATCAGTCACATTCACTTCACATCCCTATCCCGAAAGATTTATAAAAGTTAGGCATACACCACTGAACATATTATCCCTGATTAAAACCATTTTGCTGCTGGCCAATTTTACACGGCTCTATCCTGTGAGGTATCTTATTTGGACACTCTTTATGTCATTGCTAATAGAATTATTTTTAAATATATTAACAGAATGTAGCACCCTCTAGCTAGTGTGCTAGGTGTACATTGTTTAGCTGTGTACTGTAGGTAAATTGGCTTGGCTGAGAGCCTGGCCTGGGCTGAATCTAGGTCAGGGTTTAGTGACTCAGGGGCTGGATGACTCATCTGGTATATCTCTCTGACACTTCCCCCAGGTCTGGAAGTTGGTAGAAACTTTCAGAGCTCGAGGGTAGGAGTAAGGAAGGGCTGCCATGCATATTTATGAGGACCTCAGCCAATCCCCAGCAAAAAGAGTCTGGAAGGGGCAGGCCACCTCATAAATAGACATGGACCATGCCAGCAGGGGCAGTTGGGTGGAAGATGGAGATGGAGTGCTGAGGAGGCTGTCGGAGGCCCTAGCATCGTGCCCCCTAGTTTGAGGGGGGTGACCTTGGGTCTGGGGCCCAGGTGCTGGAAGGATCCCTCACAACACACAGAGGAAACCTTTCCTGAAGGCACGCAAGCAAGGAGAGAGGACAGGTCAGCACGTCTGGGAGATCCCTGGAGAGGTCAGGTGGGTGGGCTGGTACGTGTTCAGTCTGGGAGGACTGTGGAGAGAGTGTCAGTGTGGAGGACTGTGAATAAGTTAGCCAGGAGGGCTAGTAAAAGGGGCAGCTGCAGCCAGGCAGGTTGGCAGTGCCTGAAAAGGTGGCGCTGGGATCAGTAGCCACAGGAGGAGTGAATAATGCTGCATACGGAGATTTTGCTACACACTTAAGGAGCCTCGGTTTCCTGCCTATAACAGGCTTTTGCTCTGATCTGAGTGTCCTATCAGATTGACTAACAGTGTGCCAGCGGAGTTCTGCAAGCAAGTGAGTGCTGGAGGAAGCAGTGGAGTGTATATTGACTGTATATATAGGACTGTATAAAAGAAGAGTTGTCCCTGAAGTTGTTTTAAAGTCAAGTGGGGATCCCATAATCTCTTATCTCTATCCAAGTGATATCCTTCAATAAAACAAGAAAAACAAAGTCACGAACCATTCTCTGACTCAAGTGTGCCTGTGAAAATTTGGTGTGCCTGGCTGTGCAGGATGGGGGATTATTATTATTATTATTATTATTATTATTATACAGGATTTATATAGCGCCAACAGTTTATGTAGTGATTTAAAATAAAAAGGGGGACAGTTCAATTACAGAAAAGTTCAATACAGAAGGAATAGGAGGGCCCTGCTCATGGAGCTTACAATCCAAAGGGAGAGGGAGGTGGTACAAATAGGTAATGGCTGCAGGGGATGATCAGATGGATCCCATTCTACTTGCGGCTCCTTAGGTAGTGCACTACAAGAACAAGACACAAAATTATATAACTGTTTATAATATATTCACAAAACAGCAAGGTACCTGTTTTATCACTGTAACTTGATAGATTATGTTTTTTTGTTTTTTTTAGATATGCAAACAGAGATCAAACAAACACTTATAGGTAAAATCAAACTGTATATACAATTTAATTAGATAATAACAGATAAAGATAACAAATGTAATTATATTGGAAAACGTAACAAGAATACTTAGCTATAGATGACTTTTCGCCAAGAAGCCCCCCCTTACGTCTTGACACGATGATCAAACCAGGTGTGTGCATTAAGCAGCCCTGGGAAAGGACTACCTTATTCCAGTTTTGGCTGTAGTATATACAGGATTAGTGGGTAAGTAATAACCAGTTATATCTCAGGAAAGTAGTATTACATTTTAAGGAAGATAGCACACATTCCTGAAGGGGCTTGGTAAAGACATTCCTATAGTATGAAGTCAACTAAGGTAACGTGGGTTTAGGATTTATCCTTAGATATTGGTGAGCCAATAATAATAAGGAACTGTGAGATTTCCCCATCAGTGCCTAAACACACTTACGTCTTACACAGTGAGTTTCATAGACAGATAAAATGTTTTTATTTCCTTTTCCACAGCAAAAATGGTGATTCTGTCACAAGAATTGGACTGTATAAGCAAAATCAGCTGGTGCATTCTCAAAAAACTCATAATCTTTGTTGGGCAAGGGAGTAATGTCTACTTTGGCAATCAGAAGATATTTATGAGCTTTAAATTGGTTGCCTGTGATTGCCACAGCAAAGTAAGGTAGATACAGTAGAAGACCTTTTGCTTTGGCATCGGCTGACATCTTCTTTAAATCTGCAGTTTGTTACCAATGATGAGCTATACTAATATCATTCCATTGGTATTCACTGGTCTTGTTTTCTGAGAAAATTATTATTATTATTATTAATATACACGATTTATATAGCGCCAACAGTTTACGCAGCGCTTTACAATGTATAGGGGGGACAACACAATTACAGTACAGTTCAATACAAAAGGTACAGGAGGGCCCTGCTCATAGAGCTTACATTCTAAAGGGAGGGGTGGTGGTTAGGGATGAGCCGAACACCCCCCAGTTCGGTTCGCACCAGAACTTGTGAACAGGCAATAAATTTGTTTGAACATCCGAACACCGTTAAAGTCTATGGGACTCGAACATGAAAAATCGAAAGTGCTAATTTTAAAGGCTTATATGCAAGTAATTGTCATAAAAAGTGTTTAGGGACCCGGGTCCTGCCCCAGGGGACATGTATCAATGCAAAAAAAGGTTTTAAAAACTGAAGTTTTTTTCGGGAGCAGTAATAATGCTTAAAGTGAAACAATAAAAGTGAAATATTCCTTAAAATTCCGTACCTAGGGTGTGTGTATAGTATGCCTGTAAAGTAGCGCTTGTTTCCCGTGCTTAGAACTGTCCCTGCACAAAGTATAATTTCTGAAGGAAAAAAAGTCATTTAAAAGCACTCGCGGCTATAATGAATTGTCGGCTCCCGGCAATACAGAGAAAAGTCATTGATTAAAAAAAAATAAAAAATGCGTGGGGGTCACCCCAAATTCAATTACCAGGCCCTTTAGGTCTGGTATGGATATTAAGGGGAACCCTGCATCAAATTTCTCCCATAGACTTTTACAGGGTGTTCGGCGGCTTTTCGAATTTGCCGCAAACACCCCAAATTGTTCGCTGTTCGGCGAACGGGCGAACAGGCAATGTTCGAGTCGAACATGAGTTCAACTCGAACTCGAAGCTCATCCCTAGTGGTGGTACAAAAGGTAATAGCTGCAGAGAATTTGATGGGGGTGGTCCGGGGATAATTGTTAGGTGGGAGTGGGATAGGCTAAATAGGCAAAAATAGGTGCAGGAAGTGATAGTGGTGAGCAGGGAGCAAAAGGCCTGAGCGCAAGGTAGTGGAGCTGAGTAGTGTTGAGCGAACCCGAACTGTAAAGTTCGGGTCCGTACCGAACTTTAGCTTTTTCCCGAACCCGGACTTTGCGTGAAAGTCCGTGTTCGAGTTCGGGTTCGGCAATCTAATGGCGCAGTTAGAAATGCTTCAGGGGCCAGCCAATCACCTTTTGATTAGCTGGTGTGCCCTTAGAAGCCATCATAGCCATGCCTACTAATGGCATGGCTGTGATTGGTCAGTGCAACATGTGACCCAGCTTCTATATAAGCTAGAGGCACACAGCACACACGTCACTCTGCTTCAGAATAGATAGGGAGAGGATCTTGTCTGCTGCTGTTGCTTATTGGGAGAGATTGAAAATACATGAGTTAGTCCTGATTCTGGAATCTGAGGGAAAAGATAGAGAGACAGTGTAGTGTAGGGCCAGGTTCCTGTTGGTGCTTTCAGGGAGAGAGATTTATTATATAGGAATAGGAGTCCAGATTCAGAGATATAACTCAGCGATCTGCATAGGTTTACCTGTTTGTGTTGCAGTGCACAGTCTTTTTACACTGCCATGAGCCCAGTGTCAGAGAAAATCTAACTTTTATCTGCAAGCTCAGTGCACCAGCACTGCATATATTACATTGAGAGATACACCGTTTCCATACTGTGGGTGTATTCTGCTCTTGGAAAAAGACCCATTTAGGGCAAAAAAAAGGCACTTTATTGTGCTCTTTTCCAAAAAGACCCATTTAGAGCAAAAAAAAAAAAATTGCATTTTATTTTGCTCGTGCAAAAAAAGACCCATTAAGGGCAAAAAAATAAATAAAAATTTGCACTTTAATGTACTCTTGCAAAAAGACCCATTTAGGGCCACAAAAAATATTTTGCAGTGTGTTATACATATGTGGAGGCGTGTGAAATAAACCATTTCTATATATTTGTCTTCTACTGTGCTATGCTAAAAAAACAACATTTTTTTGAATAGCATTTTCTGCAGTTCTGCAGCTGTGCGATTCAGCGGTTACGTACTGTGGGTGTGTTGTGGTCTTCCAAAAAACGCCATTTAGGGCCACAAAAAATATTTTGCAGTGTGTTATACATATGTGGAGGTGTGTGAAATCAACAATTTCTATATATTTGTCTTCTACTGTGCTATACTAAAAAAACAACTTTTTTTTTGAATAGCATTTTCTGCAGTTCTGTAGCTCTGCGATTCAGCGGTTACGTACTGTGGGTGTGTTATGGTCTTCCAAAAAACGCCATTTAGGGCCACAAAAAATATTTTGCAGTGTGTTATACATATGTGGAGGTGTGTGAAATAAACAATTTCTATATATTTGTCTTCTACTGTGCTATACTAAAAAAACAACATTTTTTTTGAATAGCATTTTCTGCAGCTGTGCGATTCAGCGGTTACGTACTGTGGGTGTGTTGTGGTCTTCAAAAAAACACCATTTAGGGCCACAAAAAATATTTTGCAGTGTGTTATACATATGTGGAGGTGTGTGAAATAAACAATTTCTATATATTTGTCTTCTACTGTGCTATACTAAAAGAACAATTTTTTTTTGAATAGCATTTTCTGCAGTTCTGTAGCTCTGCGATTCAGCGGTTACGTACTGTGGGTGTGTTGTGGTCTTCCAAAAAACGCCATTTAGGGCCACAAAATTTTTTTTGCAGTGTGTTATACATATGTGGAGGTGTGTGAAATAAACAATTTCTATATATTTGTCTTCTACTGTGCTATACTAAAAAAACAATTTTTTTTTGAATAGCATTTTCTGCAGTTCTGTAGCTCTGCGATTCAGCGGTTACGTACTGTGAGTGTGTTGTGGTCTTCCAAAAAACGCCATTTAGGGCCACAAAAAATATTTTGCAGTGTGTTATACATATGTGGAGGTGTGTGAAATAAACAATTTCTATATATTTGTCTTCTACTGTGCTATACTAAAAAAACAACATTTTTTTTGAATAGCATTTTCTGCAGTTCTGTAGCTCTGCGATTCAGCGGTTACGTACTGTGGGTGTGTTGTGGTCTTCCAAAAAACGCCATTTAGGGCCACAAAAAATATTTTGCAGTGTGTTATACATATGTGGAGGTGTGTGAAATAAACTATTTCTATATATTTGTCTTCTACTGTGCTATACTAAAAAAACAACATTTTTTTTAATAGCATTTTCTGCAGTTCTGCAGCTGTGCGATTCAGCGGTTACGTACTGTGGGTGTGTTGTGGTCTTCCAAAAAACGCCATTTAGGGCCACAAAAAATATTTTGCCGTGTGTTATACATATGTGGAGGTGTGTGAAATAAACAATTTCTATATATTTTTCTTCTACTGTGCTATACTAAAAAAACAATTTTTTTTTTAATAGCATTTTCTACAGTTCTGTAGCTGTGTGATTCAGCGGTTACATACTGTGGGTGTGTTCTGCTCTTCCAAAAACACCCATTTAGGGCAAGATCCTAAATTTGGAAAATATGAGAAGGTCAAAGGGACGTGGTGGCCCCGGTCGTGGTGCTGCTGGTGGAGCTCCTGTTGCAGGGAGAGGACGTGGTGGATCTGTGCCAACTACACGCACAAGTGAAACACCTTCCTCAGGTGCGAGTAGGCGACCGAGCCTGTGGCGGTATTTTGTCGCGCCTAATGAGGCTTTACGAATGTTTAGGCCAGGACAAGTACAGGCGATAGTAAATTGGGTTGCTGACAGTGCCTCGGGTTCCTTCACATTGTCTCCCACCCACTCTTCTGATGAAAGATCAGAATTGGCACCTGAAACTCATGTCCATCAGTCTTTCACCTCACCCCCTTGCAAATCAGCCAAGCAGTCTGAGCCCCAAATCATGCAGCAGTCTCTTCTGCTTTTCGATGACTCTGTTAGCAGGGTTTCCCAGGGCCATCCACCTAGCCCTGCCCCGGTAGTAGAAGAGATTGAGTGCACCGATGCCCAACCACTTATGTTTCATGATGAGTACATGGGAGGACCATCGCAGCACGTCTCGGATGATGACGAAACACAGGTGCCAACTGCTGCTGCTTTCGCAATTGTGCAGACAGACAAGGAGGGCAGGGGTGAAGACTGGGTGGAAGATGATGTGGAGGACGATGAGGTCCTCGACCCCACATGGAATCAACGTTATGCAGGTGACCAGTGTAGTTTGGAGGAAGAGGCGGTGGTCGCACAGAGCCACCAGCACAGCAGAAGAGGGAGCTGGGTGCAAAAGCGGAGCGTCCGTCCCCTAGACAGTACGTCTGCTACTGCCCAACGCACCAAGGGACCGAGCACACCAAAGCCAGGTCCAAGGAGTTCCCTAGCGTGGCAGTTCTTCACACAATGTGCTGATGACAAGACACGAGTGGTTTGCACGCTGTGCAATCAGAGCCTGAAGCGAGGCATAAACGTTCTCAACCTGAGCACAACCTGCATGACCAGGCATCTAAGTGCAAAGCACAAGCTGCAGTGGAGTAGACACCTCAAAAACCAAGAAAGGTCTCTGGCTCGTCCTGCTTCCTCTTCTGCTGCAGTCTCAGCCTCTTCATCCACCTCTGTAGTGACAGTGGCACCTGCCACCCTGCAAAGAGAGGATCTGCCAGCAACACTACCACCTGGGTCACCAACCATCTCCACAATGTCCCATGGAAGCGTTCAGCTCTCTATCTCCCAAACATTGGAGCGGAAGAGGAAGTACCCCCCTAGCCACCCGCGATCCCTGGCCCTGAATGCCAGCATTTCAAAACTCCTGGCCTTTGAATTGCTGTCATTCCGTCTGGTGGAGACGCAGAGTTTTAAAAGCCTGATGGCATTGGCTGTCCCACAGTACGTCGTGCCCAGCCGCCACTACTTTTCCAGGCGAGCCATCCCTTCCCTGCACAACCAAGTGGGGGACAAAATCAGGTGTGCACTGCGCAACCCCATCTGTGGCAAGGTCCACCTAACTACGGATGCGTGGACCAGTAAGCACGGTCAGGGACGTTATATCTCCCTAACAGCACACTGGGTAAATGCAGTGGCGGCTGGGCCTGAGGCAGATAGCAGTTTGGCGCATGTCCTTCCACCACCAAGGATTGCAGGGCGCTTCAGTTTGCCTCCTGTTGCTAACTCCTCCTACTCCGCTTCCTCATCCTCTACCGCCTCCTCATCCGGTCAGCGTAACACCTTCACCACCAACTTCAGCACAGCCAGGGGTAAACGACAGGAGGCAGTTTTAAAACTTTCCTGTTTGGGGGTAAAACCCCACACCGCGAAGGAGTTGTGGAGGGACATGGAACAACAGACCAATGAGTGGTTGCTGTCAGTGAGCCTCAAGGCCGGCCTGGTGGTGTGCGATAATGGGCAAAATCTCGTAGCAGCTCTGGGCCTAGCCGGTTTGACGCACATCCCTTGCCTGGCGCATGTGCTGAACTTGGTGGTCCAGAGGTTCCTTAAAAATTACCCCAATATGCCAGAGCTGCTGCAGAAAGTGCGGGCTGTCTGTGCTCGCCTGTCAGCGCTGCAGCGTAACTTCGGCCTTCCCGCTCACCGCCTCATATGTGACGTGCCCACAAGGTGAAACTCCACCTTGCACATGCTGGCCAGACTGTGCGAGCAGCAGCAGGCGATGATGGAGTTTCAGCTGCAGCAATCACGCGTGAGTCGCTCTGCGGAACAGCACCACTTCACCACCAATAACTGGGCCTCCATGCGAGACCTGTGTGCCTTGTTGCGCTGTTTCGAGTACTCCACCAACATGGCCAGTGCCAATGACGCCGTTCTCAGCGTTACTATCCCAGTTCTATGCCTCCTTGAAAAAACGCTTCGGGCGATGATGGAAGAGGATGTGGCACAGGAGGAGGAGGAGGAAGCGGGATCATTTCAAAGGCTTTCAGGGCAGTCTTTCACAAGTGGCTCCGAGGGTGGGTTCCTGCACCAACAAACGCCAGGTAAACAATTGTCCAGCAGAAAGGGCACAGTTCTGGAGGATGACGAGGTGGAGGAGGAGATGGAGGAGGAGGAGGAGGAAGAGGAGGAGCCATGTTCACAGCAGGGTGGCACCCAGACCACCTCGTGGCCATCACTGGTGCGTGGCTGGGGGGATACAGAGGACACAGACGATACACCTCCCACAGAGGACAGCTTTTCTTTGCCTCTGGGCAGCCTGGCACACATGAGCGATTACATGCTGCAGTGTTTCCGCAATGACCGCCGAGTTGCCCACATTTTAACTGGTGCTGATTACTGGGTGGCCACCCTGCTGGATCCCCATTACAAGGACAAAGTACCGTCCTTAATTCCCTCACTGGAGCGGGATCATAAGATGCGCGACTACAAGCGCATGCTGGTAGACGCGCTGCTGGTGGCATTCCCACCTGACAGCGGGCGTACGGTGGAAGCACAAGGCAAAGGCAGAGGAGGAAGAAGAGGTCGCCAACACAGCCGGGGCACCGGCAGCACCTCAGAAGGCAGGGTTAGCATGGCCGAAATGTGGAAAAGCTTTGTCAGCACGCCACAACAACCAGCACCACCAGCTGAGATGGAACGTCTTAGCAGGAGGCAGCATTTCACCAACATGGTTGAGCAGTATGTGTCCACAGGCCTACACGTACTGGATGACGGGTCTGCCCCCTTTAACTTCTGGGTCTCCAAATTGGGCACATGGCCTGAGCTTGCCCTTTATGCCTTGGAGGTGCTGGCCTGCCCTGCAGCCAGTGTATTATCTGAACGTGTATTTAGCACGGCAGGGGGCGTTATCACAGACAAGTGCAGCCGCCTGTCCAGAGCCAATGTGGACAAGCTCACGTTCATTAAAATGAACCAGGCATGGATCCCACAGGACTTGTCCGTACCTTGTGCAGAATAGACATGTATACCGGTGTTGTGACAAAAACTGTCCGGCCATCGGATTGTGTCCGGCCCGTACTGCGAAGGCGCAGTGCTTGCGCAGTACAGAGGACAAGGAGCTTCACAAAATCTCCGAAGATGAACGGCGCCTGCGCCGTGAGTGCAGGTTCAAGCCCCACCATCCAAGTGGACATACGGTAGCACATAGTAACAGGGCCCCTCACGGGCTCGCTTCGATCGCCACGCTTCAGGCACGGCCTCACTTGGCTCGGCTTGAACCACGGATGGTGTGGCCTTCACCTGATCTCACCACGCAGGCGCCGTTCGTCTTGGGAGATTTTCGAAATCCCCTTGTCCTACATACTGAGCAAGCGCAGTACAGGGTGGACACTATTCGACGGGGGACAGAATTCGACACATCACCGGCCTTACCCAGCCATTGTTGTATTTTTGAACCAGTGTTGGCTACCTCGTCCTCCTCCACCGCCGCTTCCACCTACACAGCCACATCCACCACCACCTCAACCTCCTACTCCATATGGATTCGTCCTCCTAGGTCAAGATTATAATTTTTATTTTATTTTTTTGTAGCGCACAGATCCTTTCCCCCTTACCTGCCTTTATGTTGTTGGCTCCTCGCAGGAGGGAGAAAGGCACACCGCACTACCAGCCCGTACCCTCCTATATAAAGAGGTTGAGCGGTGTACTTGACGGGACGCGTCCACAGCCGTAGTCAAAACTCCTCCAGAGGATGATTCTCACCTCTACTGTAGGTAGAGGCAAGTCCTTTAATTCCCAGTAAAGTCAATGTCCACACCAGCTGAAACTACAACTCTTATTCTCTCATGGCAAAATAAACTCTACTCGGATAGAAAAGGTTAGAGCAAAGAAACAGGACAGCTTAAGGTGTGGAGGAGGTCCAGGCACAAACGTAGCACATTCACTTCACTGCTTAGGTTTCTCAAACAGTTTTAGGTGCACGGTCTCTGCCACAGACCTTGAGGTTGGTCTCTGCCACAGACCGGGTGTACAAGGCCCCTGCCACGGACCTGGAGAACTTTGGTCTCTGCCACAGACCAGGGTGTATAAGGCCCCTGCCACGGGCCGGGTGAATAAGGCCTCTGATACAGTCAAGATGACCTTGAGCTTCTCCTTCTATGAACCTAGCCCATATCAAGGGGAAGACATCTCTCCAGGGAGTCAACAGACCCTTCCTTCACCGTGAATCCCGTATCGGTCCATCAGAATGATCCTCCCTTCCCTGGAACAGGGTCCCCTACACGAGGCGGCACCCTAAGACTCCTCGACCCTTAGCGGACTCCAGACGAAGGCTCTGGACTCCAGGCTTTACTCCCGCCCCTAGGCCTCCATACCCAGGGCAGCAGGAACTCCAGGATAGTACCTCACCCCAGACTAAAGGTGCCTGAGATGGAACAGGAACACATGCACCCAGGCCGAAGGCACCTGGGCGCGGACCCCACTGGACATTAGCCCCCAGGCCAAAGGTCTGCCCCTTTTATATGCTCTCCCGGCATGCACAGCAGGTTCCCCGCCCCGCTGTACTACTGCCAAGAGGGGACACAAAAGGCACAGCACTGTATCAGCGGTTCAACCCTAGCCTACCATGGCAGCGCCACCTGTAGGCCGCAGGGAACTGCACACCAATACTGTCCCCCGAGGACAAAATGGTCCATGAATCCTACAGAATTAGGGTGTTTGAGCCTATTTACCACTCAAACACTTCCCTTAAATTTAGCACCCCGCTACATTTTTATTTCAAAGTATTTTATTTTCCCACTAGCTTATCCATTAAATTGAATAATTTATTCCAGAAAGGGCGTATTCTGGGGCATTCCCACCATATGTGTGGCATCGTGCCATTGAGTTTCTGAGGTTCTTAATGACTTCCTGTACCTCTTCTGCTGAAAAGGGGGCCTCCAGCATATTTTTTAATTTTTTTTTTTTTTATGTTATTTTAAGTTATTTCCCTATCCACATTTGTTTGCAGAGCACTTGCCATGCTCTTAACAACATTTTTCTGCCATTTGCAGCCCTCTAGCCCTTTCCATTACTTTTTTAGAGCCTTTTTAGTCCTTAGAAGTCCGGGTCCCCATTGACTTCAATGGGGTTCGGGTTCGGGTTTGGGTTCGGGTTAAAGTTCGGTCCCGAACCCGAACTTTTTTCTGAAGTTCGGCCGAACCCGTCGAACCCGAACATCCAGGTGTCCGCTCAACTCTAGAGCTGAGTTATGCCAAGTTCCAGCTGAAAAAAAGCCCTTGGGTATTGTGAGGGGGTTAGCTCGGCAGCGGGTGTGTGTGACCCCCTGGCTGGGTTCACCACACAAAAACAGGCACAGCAGACAGAGTTTGTAGTTGCAAAAACAAAAGGTGCGGTTTATTTAAACTATTTACAGGGGAAAAACAGCAAAACAAAAAGAAACATAAAAAAAAGAAATCCTGGTCAGCTTGACCGCTTACTACACACGTAGGTTCCCTGTCTGACAACTAGGTGCAGCCTTGTGCTGCCCCAGCCCCTCTCTCCCTGTTTTTGAAGGTTTTAGCCACACAGGCTTTGTCTCACCGCACAGGACAGAAACACACTCCCCAGTCTTGCACAACACAGAACTGGTTCCAGGATGGAGCATCTCCCTTAGCATGCTGGGAGTTCTTGTAGAGGCCTTAATGAGCCACTTGATTCAGCTGGGCTCATTAACTCTTCCCCCACAAGACTCCCAGCACTCCCCCTAGTGGTATGAATCTGCATAAAGCCTGAATCTAGGTGTCATGGATATGCAGTAGTGTTTGTCTGTCAGCTTACCTTCCTTCCCATGTGTTCATCTTAGAGGCCAGAACCCTTTCACCTGGCTTCCTTTATAATCTCCTCCCAGCCAGACTCCACCCCAGGCCCTATCACAGAACACTATATTAACCTGTGCACTGCAAGCCTGCTTTGCTGATCAACGTGTTTGTTAGGCATTGTGTGTTTGGGTTCCTGCCTGCCGTGTGCTACGTCTGTCTCTCTGTTACGTTATTGGCTTGTCCCCGACTATCCCTTTCTGCTCGTGACCCTTGACCTTCGGCTCGTTCTTTCGTTATCCTTGTCTGCTTGTGGCCCCTGACCTTCAGCTTGTTATTCGGTTCTCTCATATCTTGTGCTGCTGCTTCCCCTCTTTTCCCCTTATCCTACAGGGCGTGAGCTAGGAAACTCCAGGGGCCGCGACCTGGTCCCAGCCTGCAGCATAACATCCTCACCACTAGAGGCCCTGGAGAAGACCTGCTGGGTCTTAGACTCCGCGCCCTGGGGAATCTTGGCTCTAGCTTCCGTTAGGATCCCGGTTGTGCTCCTCTGGTCCCGCTTTCCACAACCACCCAGTTTCCTATCCGCAGAAGCCAGCCATAGGGTTCACTACCTCGTGGTGCACTCCTGTCCCCCTACGGTGTGCATCTGTCACCTGGCCACAGGTGACCTTGACAGTTTGATCAGCCATGAACCCGGCTGACATCCTGCTCCCCGCGGATGATCCATTGCAGGGCATAGTTTGCAGACTTGAAACCCAGGAATCAAATCAGACTCAGGTGATGCGATTCCTCCAGGATCTGGCTTCTCGATTCGAGCAGCTTCAGGCCTCCTTGGGAACCCTGAATCCGCAACGTCAAGTACAACCAGCGGTGGTACCTATCGCACCAGTCGCAGCCACACACTCACTAACACTGCCAGCTCCGTTCCGTTTCTCAGGGGACTCCAAGGCCTGCAGAGGGTTCCTTAGCCAATGCACGATTCATTTTGAGCTTCAGCCTCAAAACTTTCTGTCTGATAGGGCAAAGGTAGCCTATATCATTTCCCTCCTCTCCGGTGAAGCTTTAGCCTGGGCAGCCCCTCTGTGGGAACTGAATGATCCAGTGGTTTCTAGCCTGTCTGGCTTCTTGAAACTTTTTCGGAATATCTTTGAAGAACCGGCTCGTGTCTCTTCAGCGGCCAGCGCCCTTCTACGTCTCCGCCAAGAGTCTGCTTCAGTGGGACAGTACGCCCTTAATTTCCGCATACTGTTGGCTGAGTTGAGCTGGAACAATGAGGCCTTAGTCGCAACCTTTTTGCATGGTCTTTCTGATAGTGTGAAGGATGAATTAGCAGGAAGAACCATCCCCACTGATCTGGACGGCGTTATCTCCTTGTGTAACCAGATCGATATTCGCTTTCAGGAAAGGACCCTAGAAAAGCGGCGCTAGCACTCCTTGGTCCTTAGTCAGCCTGAGCTCCCCTCTCCTCGACCCGTGGAGCATCTCCTGCCAGCTGAGGAACCCATGCAGCTGGGCAGGACCAGGCTATCCCCAGAGGAACGTGCTGGGCACAGAACTCTAGGCCTGTGTCTCTACTGTGGGGGCAAAGGTCATTTTCGTGACACTTGCTCTCTTTGTCCAGAAAAACGTTTGGGTCCACTTCATCTGGAAAGTGGAGTATTGGACCCAGAAATATCACCTTCCCCTTCTCGTCTTCTGCTTTCTGTGTTCCTTCATGTTGGTGCTTCTTCTCATTCGGTCTCAGCATATCTGGATTCCGGAGCCGCTGGTAATTTCATGGACTGGGAAATCGCATCGTCCATGAGACTTACTCTTTTGCCCCTCACCACGCCATTGGTGGTCTTGGCGATTGATGGTACTGTTCTCCCAGGGGGACCGATCCGCTTCCAGACCCTCCCTGTTAAGATGTCGGTAGAGACACTCCACCAGGAGTGGATATCCTTCCTTATCTTACCCAAGGCCTCAACGCCTATAATTTTGGGTCTCCCATGGTTACAGCTCCATTCTCCTCATGTGGACTGGACTACTGGACAGATCCTGGCTTGGGGTTCCTCCTGTTCCTCGTCCTGCCTACCCGAGGTTGCCCCCTGTGAACCTGAGCTGGTCATTCATTCCAGGTCGCATAACCATTTACATTTCTCTGTCCCTAATCGCCCTTGGACGCACAGCCAGGCTAGCTTGTCTACAAGTCCTGCAGTCGCTACGTCTTGCGATGCGATTCAGGTAGTCGCTACACCTGACTCTGCTATTCACTCGGCCTCTGTACTAGTTATGCCAGTCCAGCCCATGCCCAGTGAGCCGCCTACTTTTTCTTGTTCAGGACATTCTGCTTGTCTTTCAGCTATTCAGCTTGACTCCTGTGACATGTCACCCTCTAACCAACCTGACTTCAGGGTTCCACTGACATCTGCCCAGTCTGATGGTCCTGTGCTAGATGACCAGTTCATCTTTAAGGGTCTAGGGGACCCTCCTCAGATTTCTGTTGATCCTCTCATGCCCTTGCTTATTACTAGAGAGCCTTTGGTCCTCAATAGATCTTCTTGTCATCTCCCTACCTCGGTTCTGGTCTCTGAGGATAATCTAAAGTATGAGGTTAGACAAGTTCTGGATTCTCGGCTCTGCAGAGGTATTCTTCAGTACCTTGTGCATTGGAGAGGTTTTGGTTCTGAGGAGGCGTCTTGGATCGCTGCATCTGATGTCGTTGCACCTCATCTGTTGAGGAGGTTTCATCTGAGATTTCCCTTTAAGCCTGGGCCCAGGCGGGGGAGGGCCCATAAGAGGGAGGGTACTGTCATGGATATGCAGTAGTGTTTGTCTGTCAGCTTACCTTCCTTCCCATGTGTTCATCTTAGAGGCCAGAACCCTTTCACCTGGCTTCCTTTATAATCTCCTCCCAGTCAGACTCCACCCCAGGCCCTATCACAGAACACTATATTAACCTGTGCACTGCAAGCCTGCTTTGCTGATCAACGTGTTTGTTAGGCATTGTGTGTTTGGGTTCCTGCCTGCCGTGTGCTACGTCTGTCTCTCTGTTACGTTATTGGCTTGTCCCCGACTATCCCTTTCTGCTCGTGACCCTTGACCTCCGGCTCGTTCTTTCGTTATCCTTGTCTGCTTGTGGCCCCTGACCTTCAGCTTGTTATTCGGTTCTCTCATATCTTGTGCTGCTGCTTCCCCTCTTTTCCCCTTATCCTACGGGGCGTGGGCTAGGAAACTCCAGGGGCCGCGACCTGGTCCCAGCCTGCAGCATAACATCCTCACCACTAGAGGCCCTGGAGAAGACCTGCTGGGTCTTAGACTCCGCGCCCTGGGGAATCTTGGCTCTAGCTTCCGTTAGGATCCCGGTTGTGCTCCTCTGGTCCCGCTTTCCACAACCACCCAGTTTCCTATCCGCAGAAGCCAGCCATAGGGTTCACTACCTCGCGGTGCAGTCCTGTCCCCCTACGGTGTGCATCTGTCACCTGGCCACAGGTGACCTTGACACTAGGGCATACATACCTACCATCCTGGATGCAACCTGGTGATTTTACCTGCCTGCTGTCACAGTATACACATCTATGCCAGCAGAAAAAAAAACTGTCCTGTCCTTGTTTCAGGAGATGATCCCTTGAAAGAATTTCACTTACAGCCTTGCCATCCATTCCTGCCTTGTTTGATTAAACAGGGCAGGGACAGTTTGTCGATGATTTTTTTTTTTATATAAATATGCTAATCTGTACAAAATGTAACAAAAAAAATTGCATAAAACATAGTAGTGGAAGGTAGGAAAAAAAATGGTTCTTTGAGACTCTCCTTTCTGCCTAAGATGGTATCATCCTTCCACTTGCATCAAGAACCACCATTTCCAGTTACAGAGTGTATCCTTGGCTTTCTATCTTTAAGCATTACTTTTTCAAGATTGTAAGGAGACAACTTGGTCACTTGGTTATCAGTAGACATGTGCAATTGGTTTCGGTTCGAATACAAATTTGGACGAATTTTTGGTCAGTCGGAGATTCGGATGTATCCAAATCTCCAAATGAAATGGTAATGAATAGTAACAAATTTAATTTAAATCCATTAAAATTTGTTTAGTTTATTTGTTTTCTAATGAATTCCAACTTTTCAGAACAATTAGAATTCGGATTGGTCAAAAAACGATCGAATGATTTGAATTTTGTGTGAAGAAATAGCTGGTTGTTAAGCAGCAGGCCGAGAAGCTGGTCGTCCGCCTCCTTAACAACCATGAGTCATCATCTGTCAGCGGGCTTCCAAACTGATAGATGAATGTATGCATATATGCATTTCCTGGCAATAGAAGAATATGAAAAAAAATGTCGTAGAGTCCCCCCCCAGTCTATACCAGGCCCTTCATGTCTGGTATGGATTTTAATGGGAACACCATGCCAAAATAAAAAAAAAAACGGAGTAGGGTCCCCCCCAAAATCCATCCATACCAGAACCGTATCCAAGCATGCAGCCTGACAGGTCAGAAAAGGGGAGGGGACAAACGAGCGCTCCCCTTCTCCTGAACCACACTATGCCACATGCCCCGAATGCACCTTGTCCCTATGTTGATGGGGAGAAAGGACTCTTATTGACAACCCTGGGCTGTGGTTGTCATGGTGTGTAGACAGGGGGCTTGTCGAAATCTGGAAGCCCTTTTTAACAAGGGGGCCCCCAGATACCGCCCCCCCATGTGAATGGGTATCGGTGTACATTGTATCCCTACCCATTCACCAAAAAAGTGTAAAAAAGTGAAAATCACAAGAAATTGTTTTTGACAAGTCCTTTATTTAAAAATGAATAAATAGTATCCCTCAATGTACATCCATCGTCAATCATGATGCCCGCCGGACCTGAAAAATAGAAAAAAATAAAACCACTCTGCCTCCTGGGAGGCTACCCACCGAATGCCACTCTGCGCTTTAACAGTTCTTATATAGGTAAGGGACAGGGTCATCCGGCTACGTCACCTGGTGGAACCGCCCCCTTCTGACGTCACATGACATCACGTGAAGTCAGAAGGGGGCGGTGCCACCGGGTGATGTGGCCAGGTGGCCCTGCCCCTTACCTATCTAGGAACTGTCAAAGCGCAGGGTGGGCATTCGGTGGGTAGCCTCCCAGAACGTGGAGCATTTTTATTTATTTTTTATTTTTCGGGTCCGGTGGGCATCATGATTGACGATGGACTACATCGAGGCACACTATTTTTTTATTTTATTTTTTAATAAAAGACTTATCAAAAACTTTTTCTTGTGGTTTTTACTTTTTGACACTTTTTTGGTGAATGGGTAGGGGCATGATGTACCCAATACCCATTCACATAGGGGGAGCCGGGATCTGGGGTCCCCCTTGTTAAAGCCCCCTGCCTGCAGACCACGACAACCACAGCCCAGCATGTGTAACACAAAAATGACACTTCCAAAGAAAAAAAATGAGTCAAATCACATTTAAATCAACTGCACTTGCGATTGCCGGCACCCGTCAATACCAGGCGTTTCGGGTCTGGTATGAATTTTAAGGGGAACCCCACGCCAAAATTAAAAAAGAAAAACTGCGTAGGATCCCCCAAAATCCATACCAGACCCTTATCCAAGCAAGGACCTCTTCCCGTCAACCCTGGGCTGTGGTTGTCAGGATCTGTGGATGGGGGGCTTATCGGAATCTGGAATCCCGGATCCCGGATCCTGCCACCCCAATGCGAATGGGTATTGGGTACATCGTACCCCTGCCCATTCACCAAAAAAGTCTCAAAAAGTAATAATCACACAAGACAGTTTTTGACCAGTCCTGGTATGCATACTGATTCTGGGGGGGGGGGGCTACACCGTTTTTTTAATTGGCGTGAGATTTTCCCTAATATTCATACAAGACCAGAAGGGCCTGCTATGGACTGGGGGTGGGGGAACCCTATGCCCTTTTAAAAAAAAAAAAATTATATTTCTGGGAAATGCTGCATTTTTTATCTTTACATTCATCTGTCAGTGGGGAAGCCCGCTGACAGATGATGACTCATGGTTGTTAAGGATGCGGGTGGCCGGCTTCCCAACAACCAGCTATTTCTTCACACAGAATTTGAATCGGTTGATCATTTTTCAACCGATCCAAATTATATTTGTTCTGAAAAATTTGAATTCATTGGAACATTAAACTAATTTTAACGAAAATTAAACAAAATTTTACAAAAACTAAATGAAACTAAACGAATTCCATAACGATATGAAATTAGTAGCATAACTAATCTATCCGAAACTAAACTAAACACATTTTTCCATCCTGCACATGTCTAGTTATCATTTCATATTTTAACCACTTAAGCCCCGGATCATTTGGCTGGCCAAAGACCAGAGCACTTTTTGCGATTCGGCACTGCGTCGCTTTAACTGACAATTGCGCGGTCGTGCGACATGACTCCTAAACAAAATTGACATCCTTTTTATTCCCACAAATAGAGCTTTCTTTTGGTGGTATTTGATCACCTCTGCGATTTTTATTGTGACTGCGACATTATGGTGGACACATCGGACACTTCTGGCGCTATTTTGGGACCATTCACATTTATACAGCGATCAGTGCTATAAAAATGCACTGGTTACTCTGTAAATGTGACTGGCAGTGAAGGGTTTAACCACTAGGGGGCTAATAAGGGGTTAAGTGTGTCCTAGGGAGTTATATAGAGGGAAAAATGAGGCTAGTATGGACTATGTTGGCACCTTATGTGAACTGATGAAACAGTTAAAGATATATATTAAAAGGTTTTTATTACAAAATTATATAGAAATGTGTACAGTTCATAGAGACAAGGACAGTTTTGTGACATTCAATATATCATAGGAGAATAATACAACTATACATACATAATATGCAGTGCTCGACATGTTTCACGTTAATGACTCCAAAAAAGGAGTCCGCTTCTTCAGGAGCTATATCTATATATGCATTAATTTTCAGTAGACATATGAACAATGTTGTCACGTAACTATGAGCAAAGAAGAAACATGATGAAGTAAAAACCATGGATATAAAAATTAATTTCATAATAGAAAAAGACAGACAAGCATCTCCCGAACCCTAGAGGTCGGGCTCCGTAAACATTTTCACCATGGGTGCTGGACCAATGGGGGCCAAATCGTAGATAAAATTTCCAGGTCATGTAGGGTTGGTGACCCCACCAAGGACACAAAAACCAGGAGGTATAGGTAATCTAGAGTAGTTAAGAAAAATTGTATCAACAAAGGATATCTATGAACCAAACCATATAGGAAGGCTATATAGTGTGTGGTAGAAAATAATATTCAATTATGGATAGCACCAACCTCCTAAGCGGACACATCCAAAAACATCTCAGAAATAGTGGGCATGAGGGCAATAATATTGAAGATAAAGTCAGAATCGGACCTCTCCTGGTGTGGAAAGGTCTCTAGAAAAAAACACATAATTGATGTGTGATATATCATGAGAGTATGTATAGATATTCGCCATGTTTTAATGATAAAGAAAGCAATTGCATATAACCTAGTATATGCATATGTACATACATCATCATAAATATATATAAATGACATATATGTACCTTGAGTCTTGTTCAAAAATATACACCAGTTTATGTTTCAAAAGATGGGCTATTTTGGAGGACTCTATGGTGTATGGTGATAACCTGTGTGTAATAAGATATAAGTGTTTAATTAAAAGGATGACTGATTGGAGACAGTAAGCAAAAATAAATATTGAATAGGAGTGTAAAGTGAAGGAGTGGAAAGTGAAGGATTGGGGGGGGGGGGGGAAGGAGTGGGGGGGGGGAGTGGGGGGGAGGGGTGAAGTGAAAGGAAGAGTAATTAAATAGGAAAAATGTAATTACCATATTGAATAGTCTGTTACTAGGTAATGTGACCAAGGTAGATTTTCAAAAAGAGAGTCCAAAAGCCTATGTAGATCAGACTTTTCTGGTAAGGAGAAAGTCTGCAAAGTAATAATAGTATCGTCAGGGTTGTATTTAAAAACTCTATTTGCGGCGTCAGGAGAAGGATTAGATGGACTACTTACTTTACATGCCAGATAGATGAGTATGGATGTGTCCTCCAGGCAGCACACAACTGACTGTCAGCTGTTGCGCCTGTTTTTATTTGCGTCCAGGGGAGTCCCGCTCGCCGACGCTGGTGGAGTGTCTGGCGTCATCAGTCAGATCACGTGGTGCGCATGCGTCGGAGGACGCATGCGCGGTGTCCTAAACGGTGGATTCGTAAGTACGCTCCACTACATGGACATATGTGCCCCATGCGATGGATAGAACGCAGGGGTCATTAACGTGAAACATGTCGAGCACTGCATATTATGTATGTATAGTTGTATTATTCTCCTATGATATATTGAATGTCACAAAACCATCCTTGTCTCTATGAACTGTACAAATTTCTATATAATTTTGTAATAAAAACCCTATTAATATATATCTTTAAAGCCCCGTACACACGATCGGATAACCTATGGATTTTCGTCCTGATGGATTTGTCCATCGGAAATCCGATGAAACTGTTTTTCATCAGTCTTGGCCACACACCATCAGTCAAAAAACCGACCGTTCCAAACGCGGTGACGTAAAACACTCCGATGAGCCGAGAAAAATTAAGTTTAATGCTTCTGAGCATGCGTCGACTTGATTCTGAGCATGCGTGGGTTTTTTAACCGATGGACTTGCCCATAGACGATCCGAAATTCCCATCGGTTTTTTATCCATCGGAAAATTTTAAAACAAGTTCTATTTTTTACAACCGATGAAAAAAAGACCGATGGGTACCATACACGATCGGTTGGTCTGATGAAAACCATCCATCGGACGGTTTTCATCAGTCAAACTGATCGTGTGTACGGGGCTTAACTGTTTCATCAGTTCACATAAGGTGCCAACATAGTCCATACTAGCCTCGTTTTTCCCTCTATATAATATTTGATGGGACGAAGGAACCAATCTATATATTCTTTATACCTATAGCACTTCAAATATGTGTCCTAGGGAGTGATTCTAACTGTTAGGGGGTGTGGCTACGAGTGACACATCACTGATGGCTGCTCCCGATGAGAGGGAGCAGACGATCCGTGACATGTCACTAGGAAGAATGGGGAGATGTTGTGTTTACACTGACATCTCCCCTTTCTTCAGCTCCGTGACATGATCGTGGGACACCGGCGAACATCGAATCCGCAGGTCCCGCGGGCATGGTCACGGAGCTCATGCAGGAGGCACTATACCCAGTTATTGATGATCTAAATCAGAGCTACATGCCTGAATGCAGAGAAAAAGATTGTATTGTAAATACAAAATTATTCTATTTTAAGGATGTATTACTAATTATTGAGCTTCAAAAATATATGTATTTTAAATCTACCTGGAGTTCAGCTTTAAGGTGGTTTCTGAGGTTTTAGTAGACATTTATTGGCTCCTTTTAACTATGGTAGACCTGTTCTTGTGTCAAAAATAGCTCCTATTTGGCATCAGTTTATAGTTTTTCCACAGACAAAAAATGTAGATATATACAGTATATAGTAACCTAAAAATGTATTCAGTTAATTTTGTACATATATATATATATTAGGGCTGTGGAAATTAACTATTAATTCCTCGATTAATCGATCAATTTTTTTGATCGATCAAAATTCTTTTGATCGGTACTCACCTCTCCGCCGGCTTCCGGGTCTTCAGGGAGTTCCATCGGAGATCCGGTGATGTCACGGACACTGGCGGGGCTTGCCGTGTCCATCTGAAGGGCTCCTTTGCTGTGCCTTCATATCTGCATGCCAGCGGGACCTTACTATCTGCCAAACGCAAGGGCTGTTACACTTCCCTCTATCACTTGCCTCTATCAACCTGGGATTCTACAGCCATCCACTGGGAGTTGTGATAGTTCCCTTCACGGGACATCTACATGCCGATGGACTGATGTTAATCCCTCCTCATCTGGATTCAGCAGTGGTATCGTTGTAAACATTTTTATACCAGTATCATACTTGGCTACATGTTTTTATGACTGCTTTTGCTACCGTTTGGTATTACTCGCACCATTTTTACAGTTTATGTAGCTACATCAATTATATCTCCAGTGCAATATTTATTTTGTTACCTACTTGAAGACTATAAAAGTTTTAATGCTATTCCCATCGAGTGCTGCCTTTGTGTGTTTTTTGTACCGTATATACTCGAGTATAAGCCGACTCGAGTATAAGCCGAGGTACCTAATGTTGCCACAAAAAACTGGGAAACCTCACTGACCCGAGTATAAGCCGATGCCCCACTGTTCCCTGTAAAAAGAAATTTTTACATTGTAATTATTACCTGTAAAGAAGTTGCGGCTGCGGCATCCATCGTTCAAATTCCGCGGCGTCCATCGTTCAAATTCCGCGGCGTCCATCGTTCGAATTCCGCGGTCTCTTCCTGTTCCTTACTTGATAGGCGAGTCTCAGCAGACACTCTCCGCCTATCACGATCCTTCTCTCATCCTTAGTTTTCCCAGCAGACACTGTGTTGGGTATTCCGCCAATCACAGACGTCTGCTGGAAAACTGAGGATGAGAGAACGTTCGTGATAGGCGGAGAGTGTCTGCTGAGACTCGCCTATCAAGGAAGGAACAGGAAGAGACCGCGGAATTTTGAACGATGGACGCCGCGGAATTCGAACGAAAGACGCCGCAGCCGCAACTTCTTTACAGGTAATATTTACAAAGTAAAATTTATATGACTCGAGTATAAGCCGAGGGGGGGACTTTCAGCCCCCAAAAAAGGGCTGAAAATCTCGGCTTATACTCGAGTATATACGGTATCCTGATATCCATTTTTCCAGTGGTTGGTAGCTGCACTGGAAATCAGCCTGCAAGGAGATCAGCTAAAAGTAGTTGGATCTGTATGTGCGTTATAATTAATCGAAATTAGCCGATTAATCGATAAAAAAAAAACGATTAATCAAACACGAAAATTTTAATCAGTAACAGCCCTGATATATATATATATATATATGTGGATCAGAATAGTTATTACTTACATAGGGATATCCAGTACGAGCAAATCTGCCAAGTATAGATCTGCCCTGTGTTTGTCCTTTCACTCATCTGTACCAATCTGTTATTGCTCTGTTACAGTTCATTTGTGTTCACTAATTATATGATTTGTGCATCTTGTCATGTAGTAGTCTTATTATCCCCTCTGGATCACTTTTTCAACAGAAGTATTTATTTCATCTTGCATTTTGCAAATATGAGGGCTTTTCCAATATTCATATGTACTAAAATGGATATATTCGACCTTCATAATTAAAAGCTTCGAAATTAAGGTTAATGAATTGATTAATTTTGCTTACTAAAACCACAGAGCTAATAAAGTATATGCTTCTCCACTAAATTTAAACATGCATTAATCAATCAAATAATTAATTGGCCAGAATTTACATAAAACATTTAATTTTTGCTTATTTTTTTTGTAATCTGCTTGTATAGTTTCTTAGCTCATGGCAGAAACTCATCAAGTGAGAACATCTATTTTCTTGTTCATTAAGCAAACAAAAAGGTCAGGGTGTCCTTAAAGTGGAGAATTTGCTGTGAGACAATCCAGGAACAGAATTAGGTTATATTAGCTAAAAAGTGATGAGCTCAATCTATTTCAAGAAAATGAACAAACCAAAACTTTACTGCGTGTGAGCTAATCCAGCACAGTGATCCTTAAAGGGAATGTTTAGTGTTATTTTGTATATTTTCTATATTATTTCAGCAACATTTTTTGATTTATTTCTTGTAACAAAGTAAATATGCAATATTAACTGGTTTCAAAGGGATTCCCGCCAGCTCTTTAGGAGATTGGTAAGTAAACATTGGAGGCCTTTCATTGGCTTCCCAGTCATGTGATCACTATGACAGATCACTGTTACAGTAATCATGTGGTCAAGAGTCCCCACTGGCCCTGTTTTCACTGAGTGCTGTCATTTCCAGTGTGCACTCAGCACAAAACAGTGATGCCGGCCACACATGTATATGTGGCAGCACTGACTAATGCATATTTATAATATGCATTGGGGTGGAATATGGATATTTCAAACGTTCCTAACTGTGCATTTAGAAAACTCTTTCCCATAGCTGTTGTGCTAGAAAAAGTCCCATAGGATACAAAGTAGAAACAGAATAATCAAATTTAGTCAGTTAGTGTACCAAAAAATTGTAAATAAATGCACAAGAAGGTGAACATTCTTCTGTTAGAAAGCCATAATTTTCTAAAAAAATTCAAAGTACACTTCATGTTGAATCTTTATTTGTTGCTTTTAAATTGTTATAAACCGAATTCACCAGGGTCTGACTGTTGGATGTGTGTGTATATACAGTGGGGCAAAAAAGTATTTAGTCAGCCACCAATTGTGCAAGTTCTCCCACTTAAAAAGATGAGAGAGGCCTATAATTGTCATCATAGGTATACCTCAACTATGAGAGACAAATGTGGAAACATATCCAGACAATAACATTGTCTGATTTGGAAAGAATTTTTTTTTGCAAATTATGGTGGAAAATAAGTATTTGGTCAATATCAAAAGTTCATCTCAATACTTTGTTATATATCCTTTGTTGGCAATGACAGAGGTCAAACGTTTTCTGTAAGTCTTCACAAGCTTGTCACACACTGTTGCTGGTATGTTGGCCCATTCCTCCATGCAGATCTCCTCTAGAGCAGTGATATTTTGGGGCTGTCGCTGGGCAACACGGACTTTCAACTCCCTCCAAAGGTTTTCTATGGGGTTGAGATCTGGAGACTAGCTAGGCCACTCCAGGACCTTGAAATGCTTCTTACGAAGCCACTCCTTCGTTGCCCGGGCGGTGTGTTTGGGATCATTGTCATGCTGAAAGACCCAGCCACGTTTCATCTTCAATGCCCTTGCTGATGGGAGGAGGTTTGCACTCAAAATCTCACGATACATGGCCCCATTCATTCTTTCATGTACACGGATCAGTCATCCTGTTCCCTTTGCAGAGAAACAGCCCCAAAGCATGATGTTGCCACCCCCATGCTTCACAGTAGGTATGGTGTTCTTTGGTTGCAACTCAGCATTCTCTCTCCTCCAAACACAACGAGTTGTGTTTCTACCAAACAGTTCTACTTTGGTTTCATCTGACCATATGACATTCTCCCAATCCTCTTCTGGATAATCCAAATGCTCTCTAGCAAACCTCAGATGGGCCCGGACATGTACTGGCTTAAGCAGGGGGACACGTCTGGCACTGCAGGATCTGAGTCCCTGGCGGCGTAGTGTGTTACTGATGGTAGCCTTTGTTATGTTGGTCCCAGCTCTCTGCAGGTCATTCACTAGGTCCCCCCGTGTGGTTCTGGGATTTTTGCTCACCGTTCTTGTGATAATTTTGACCCCACGGGGTGAGATTTTGCGTGGAGCCCCAGATCGAGGGAGATTATCAGTGGTCTTGTATGTCTTCCATTTTCTAATTATTGCTCCAACAGTTGATTTCTTCACACCAAGCTGCTTGCCTATTACATATTCAGTCTTCCCAGCCTGGTGCATGTCTACAATTTTGTTTCTGGTGTCCTTCGACAGCTCTTTGGTCTTCACCATAGTGGAGTTTGGAGTGTGACTGTTTGAGGTTGTGGACAGGTGTCTTTTATACTGATAACAAGTTCAAACAGGTGCCATTAATACAGGTAAAGAGTGGAGGACAGAGGAGCCTCTTAAAGAAGAAGATACAGGTCTGTGAGAGCCAGAAATCTTGCTTGTTTGTAGGTGACCAAATACTTATTTTCCACCATAATTTGCAAAAAAAAATCTTTCCAAATCAGACAATGTGATTGTCTGGATTTGTTTCCACATTTTGTCTCTCATAGTTGAGGTATACCTATGATGACAATTACAGGCCTCTCTCATCTTTTTAAGTGGGAGAACTTGCACAATTGGTGGCTGACTTAATACTTTTTTTGCCCCACTGTATATATATATATATATATATATATATATATATATATATATATATATATACACACATATGTACACTGAGTGTGATATGATGCTCCTTCAAGTGAATATTTCAGTATTTAGATGGAGTAGCTTGGCTTTATATGTCTAATATTACTATTCTATCCTCTGGACCAGAACCTCTATCTTCCTCTGGAACCAGTAATTAGAACCAGTGGCTAGCTGGATGAATCCCACAGAACCAAGTATCGGTAATTATCCAAAATGCATACGGTCTGTATAATTTGTTTGCCTCGGAGGAAAGCTTGTACATCCAAGTAAATATCTGTTCATTACTGGCATCATTCAGTCACTAAACACTTTGGAATCCAACAACTACAACTGTCTTTTTTTAATGAGCTCCTTGATTATATGATACAAGGCATTTGGCTAAGTTGCTTCCCACACAAAAAGATTCCCTCGTCTTCTTAATAATAGTAGCCTTTTTGAGACGCCTAACTTACCGGTTGCTACTTCGCACATATCCCTTAATAAACCATGTGGAGTAGTTGTACATATTCCGAATATTTTTTTTTACAATATCCTGCACAGGTCCTGCACTGAAGCTATTGGAATATATTATTCAACTATGGACCTTTCGTGTGTAAAATATGTTTTGCAGTGAAGTGAATTCTAGATTCAGAAAAAGAATAAGCACACTTATTCAAAATGCGTACTTTCTTAAAGTGGATTTTCCTGACAATGCCTTCATCTGATTTTCTCTCCAGAAGGACAAATCCATTTTTGTTCAGGCACTATACAGGTTCTTTTACTTTCTGTACTAAAATGCTGACTCAAATATGACACAGTTATATAAATCTTGGTGCATTTTTAAAGAGAACCTCTACCACAACTAATTACTTAAACTGTTCGAGGACCACATCCCTGATACATAGAGTCAGAACATGAATTCCTCAGATTGGGACTTTAACCACTTAAGCCCCGGACCATTTTGCTGGTCAAAGACTAGGCCACTTTTTGCGATTCGGCACTGCGTCACTTTAACTGACAATTGCGCGGTCGTGCGACGTGGCTCCCAAACAAAATTTACGTCCTTTTTTTCCCACAAACAGAGCTTTCTTTTGGTGGTGTTTGATCACGTCTGCGATTTTTATTTTTTGCACTATAAACAAAAATAGAGCGACAAATCGTTTTTTTTCCTCAGTTTAGGCCGATACGTATTCTTCTACATATTTTTGGCAAAAAAAATCGCAATAAGTGTTTATTGACTGGTTTGCGCAAAAGTTATAGCGTCTACAAAATAGGGGATAGTTTTATGGCATTTTTATTAATATTTTTTTTTTTTTACTAGTAATGGCGGCGATCAGCGATTTTTATCGTGACTGCGACATTATGGCGGACACATCGGACACTTTTGACACATTTTTGGGACCATTGTCATTTTTACAGCGATCAGTGCTATAAAAATGCACGAATTACTGTGAAAATCACACAGGCAGTGAAGGGGTTAACCACTAGGTGGCGCTGTATGGATTAAGTCAGTACTAGGGAGTTATTCTTACTGTTAGGGGGCATGGCTACACGTGACACATCACTGATGACCGTTCCCGATCACGGGGAACAGCCATCAGTGACATGTCACTAGGCAGAATAGGGGAATGCCTTGTTTACAAAGGCATCTCCCTGTTCTGCCTTTGCCGACAGCAATCGCGGGCCGCCCGGGAACATGGAGTTTCCGGGACCCGCGAACACGCTCACAAGGCACGCGGCGGGCGCCCATTTGCCTGCCTGTTTGATAGTAAAAAAGTATTCAACATTTATTGCACATTGATAATATATAATCAGTAAATCCTGTTGTAGTTCTTGTCTGCTTTCTCCTGCCTGCAACAGACATGAAATTATCCTAACCTAGGCAAAGTTACTAGACAGGAGCCCAAGGACTGCTTTTTTTATGGTAAAAGGAACCGTTTCATAGAAAAATATTCTGTTGCTGTATATTGTGTCATTTCAGGAATTTATTAATGCAAAGTTGTTAAAAAGTCCTTTTAAATTAATGTATTCTTTACACAAGGATCAGGTAGGATTTGTACCGGGAAGACAAGGCCCGGATCAGGTGAGAAGGGCAATTGACATTGTCTCTATTTTACAGTCCAACTGGGAGGGAGGTCATAAACAACAGGGTTTTCTCCTGGCACTAGATCTGGAGAAGGCCTTCGACTCTGTGTCTTGGCAGTATCTCCTCTCCCTTCTGGATCGATGGGGTTTCGGTCCACGTTTTATGGGTGTAATCAGAGCCCTTTATTCCCAACCCAAAGCCCAAATCCGATTGCAGGGATACTATTCCTCCCCAATACATATTGCCAGAGGCAAGAGACAGGGATGCCCATTGTCCCCTATTATTTTTGCCATAGCAATTGAGTTCCTAGCCATTGCCATTTGGCAAAATCCTAACATAAAGGGGGTATCCTGTTGGAATCAGACACACAAATGTGGATTATTTGCGGACGATTTGCTACTCTTCCTTACTTTACCCATTACATCCCTCCCAAACCTATACAAAGTTATTTCAGATTTCTCCAAAATTTCTGGGCTTCAAGTCAATTTTGCCAAATCGCAAGCTTTAAATGTATCTCTTCCGTCTTCCACAGTCTCACTCCTACAACAGTCCTTCAAATTTGAATGGAGCCCCTCTTCTATCAAATATTTAGGAATTTCCCTTACTGCACGAACGGAATTCCTTTACGCAAGCAATTATCCACCCCTATTCCATAAACTTACATCAGATTAAAAAAATTGGTCCAAATATGAACTTTCCTGGTTGGGTAGAATTAACTCCATCAAAATGACCCTTCTCCCTAGAATTTTGTACCTATTTCATTCCCTACCCATACCCGTCAGAAAAAAACAGTTACAGTCTTTACAAAGTAAAAAACCGGACTTGGTATTTTTAGAGGGACAGGCTACCCCCCATCTTTCCTTGGATTATCTACTTTGGTGTCCCCAAAAACAGAGACCGCCCATTCTATCCCCTTCCCTCTCTCAATCCTATGCCCTTTGTGACAGACTACGCTCTCATCCTGCTCTAGTTTCTGAAATACAACCACTGGCACACATATTTAATAACCCAAATTTTCCCCCTGGAATGGATACTGCAGCTTTCAGCTGGTGGATAAACAAAAGTCTTTATAGGATAGGACACTACTTTACTTCTCAAGGCCCTATTACTATGACCCATTGTCTAAGTAAATTAGATCTCCCGGATTCAGAAAAGCCTAGATTTGAACAAATTTCACAATTCTTACATGATATCTGGAGGGAAAGACCTCCTCAGCCTAAATTTCCAAATTATGAGCTCTGGTGTGGATTGGCCGTGGGACAAAGGGGTGGTATTTCTGTCATCTATTCGTCACTTACTGGTCTTACTATGAAATCCTCATACATGACGGCATGGGAGGAAGACCTCCATCTGAGCTGGGATTTGGGCACATGGCAGAGGGTATGCTCTGACTCATTTTGAGGTATTTTGAATACGTCTCTTATAGAAGCAAACGTTAAGATTCTTATGAGGTGGTACCTGACTCCTGCCAGGCTTGCGACCATCTACCCAGATACTAATCCCAATTGCTTTAGAGGCTGCCACCTTTTTGGTTCAATGGTGCACGTCTGGTGGGAGTGTCCTA
Source organism: Rana muscosa (assembly GCA_029206835.1). NCBI lineage: Eukaryota > Metazoa > Chordata > Amphibia > Anura > Ranidae > Rana > Rana muscosa. Next base: position 926,561,241 of record CM055116.1, on the reverse strand, counting down.
GGATAAGGTCAGTCTGGAAAAGGATATTCAACCTCATATTCAAGGTCACTAAGTTCCAGATTCCCAGGTCGGCATCTTTCGCTCCCCTTAATGCTCATATCCCTAGTATCCCCAAACCCACTCAGCAGCTGATCCGCTTTATGCTACTGGGGGCAAAACTTACCATTGCTAGGGCTTGGAAGCAGCCCAGGGTTTCCATTCTGGCTATACACAGTAAGATCTCCTGGATTATGGCACAAGAGAAGTTGGCTAGTATCTTATTAAATACATTTAATAAATTTGAAGCTGTATGGGAGCCTTGGGCTGTTTATTGTGGTATTCCCCTAGTGATTAAACACAACTCTGATCACTCTATCCACTACACACCACAATAGGCACGTGATTTATTTTCTTCTCTCTTTTTATCTCGTTCCTCCTTTTCTTCTTTCTTTTTATCCTTATTTTTTTATTTTTTTTATTTGTTTTTTCTTCTTGTGTCGTATCATTTTATTACTATTAATCTTTTATTATTTTAAGTTGATAAATGTGACTTAGGGGTTTTAAAACAACAAACTGTTTTGAATTTGCTTCAGCAACTCTGTATTTTGTTATATACATCTTCGAGCTGGGGTCTCATTGTTCACTTCATTAGATTACCTCTTAATCTGGTGATTTTGTTCTTATGGAGAGAGTGAGCTGGGGGAGGGGACCTGACCAGACACAGGAAGATCCCTTTTGGGGTGTCCAGGATGGGAAGGATCTCCCAGTCCATCTATCCCTATGGTTCATTTTTTTTATGCCTCAATTTTCTTTCCGTACCAGGGGTTCACTCATACCTTATTTACTCAAACCTGAGGTTTTTCTTTGAAACAACATTTAAAGACTAGTTATTGATTATCTGTTTTTTTTTTTTTGCTGTTAAGAACAATGATCTGCCTTCTTTTTTTTTCTTCGTCATATTGTACTTCTGTAATGTCTATGATTATTTTGAAAAATAAAAATCTATTGAACATAAATTAATTATTCTTTACATTTATAAATCTTTTTACTGTATACCATTATGTGAGCTACTTTGTTGAACATACAATGTTTTTTTCTGTGGGCAACATTAAATTGCAAATGAACATAAAAAATTACACAAATGTGTTGCAAGTGTAAATACCATAAGCACGATGCGTGCATTATGAAAAAGATATACCGGTAGATAAAACTGCAGTTCAGTAGTTGTAATTAAGAAATTTCTTTCCCAAGGGACCTTACACGAGCTGGACTTTTTTAAAACTACGAAGAACACTGCCAACACTTTCCAAGCATTTGTGTTTGAGTAATGGAAGTGTCACTGCTACTGATGTCCTCCTATCTAGGTCACTAAGAATAAAGTATCCCCTGAGTCAAAAGGCTGCCAGTCTGCCTCAGGCACATACTATAGTATCTAACCACTGTTGAACATCACAGTGAATTATGCTTTAGGGCAGAATCAGGAGATCTGACTACAATTCTTACTTTGATGGCACAACAGACATTAGGCCAGAGAATAAAGAAATGTAATATATATTATATACACACACACTGTTTCATTTTAAAGAAAGCCTGTACTAAGGGAAAGTATTCGGCCAGGAGCCGTATGCACAGCATAAACCTAAGACGGTCATGACTGGGTTTGCAAGTTTGGGCTGCAGTTAGGCTGTAGTTAGTGCAGGGTTAAATTATATTTTGTTTCAAAAATATATGCTCTTACCTATATACTCTTATTGGTGAGGAGAGTGGTGGGGCATGGTAGGGCTCTTGAGATCTGATAGGAGGGACCCCTCAAAAGGTCAGTTGGAGCAGTGACAGCATAAGACAAGTTTCTCCCTTCTTTCCATCCTACTCAAGAAAGAGAAAATGGGGGACCTTAAAGCGGAAGTAAACTCATCGATTTAACAGTTTCAAAACGCAGTTACATTCCCGGCATGCCGGGAATGCCAACTGTCACATTGGTTGTGCTCTCAACCAAACTGTCAAACCATCCAATGGCTGGTGTCATAACTGATCACATGTGCAGCATCATGGCAGTTGAAGATTAAACAGAGGCCAAGATGGCAGCTTCCTTGCCTGAAAATGACAGGAGGGTTTACTTCCACTTTAAAAGCATGACTTCACAAATCAGAACATCAGTGGTGGCTAATGGCCCACAATAGTTGTGAGCCCAGCTCTCAGGTATGCTGCAGGGGTCTGGGCAGGTTCCTAGCTCACCTGCCAAAGAATGTCCACGTGCTAGGAAGTCAAGGCCTCCTGTGCGCCTCAGTCCTGAAGCCTCCTTAATGGTTAGATGCAGATCTGGGCCCCCCATTCTGGACCCTTCAGCCCCAACAGGATGCCAGCCTCTTTCAATGACTGATGGGGCTGGGAGGAATCCTTCAATGACTGATAGGGCTGGGAGGAATCCTAGGCAGAACCCAGGTGGGAGATTTGTGTCAGTCATCTGTTCTTGAGCCCACTCTGCTTGCCCCCTGGAACATGTGGCCAGCTCTGTAGGTTCCTTGCCTGCTATTTGTGCAGCCCAGGGTGGTAGAGAAGCATCAACCAGAGATGGCCTGTTACCTGGAGTGGCCTTGAGTAGCTGAAGTTCCAGGGATCCCACTGCCACACTGTCCTTCCCATAATCCGGATTTGCTTCTGCCACCCAGCCCCCTGAGCAGAGTGCATAGCAGGGGAAGAGGATGTCTGTGAGAGGAGAGAGATGGCCGCCAGTGGCATTGATAACACACACCCCTTTTGAGGCTCTGTTAACCCTGTACAGGATATTGTTGCTCATGCTGGGGATGACTGGTCTAAAGGGGAAGTACTCAGAACACTATTCTGAAGCCCCTCACATATGTGAGACCCCTGTGTACTAAAGCAGAAGGGCAAAAGATCAGTCCAAGTGGCAGGCAAAAACATGGTCGATCAACAGGCCAAGGTCGGTGCACGTGGAAGTCAGAAACATGGTTTAAATCGGCAGCAGAGGCATCGTCGGTAAACAGGCTGAGGTTGGTGCACGTGGAAGTCAGAAACGTGGCTTAAATTGTCAAGCAAAGACATCGTCTGTAAACCGGCCGGGGTCAGTTAATTAACATGGAAGGTAGTAACATAGTAGCAGGAAAATGATCCACACAGGTATTTGAAATGGGGAAATGGCAGTCTGTTAATAATAAGGGGAACTAATATCTGATGGATGTATGATAATTTTTTAAGCAATCTCCGATGCACAGGCCAGGTTGGGAGGGACATTGGGGACAATAATAGCTGGTATCTCTTCTTACTCCTCTGCTGCATACACTGCATTTCTTTTGGCGTCTTCTTCCAGATTCTGAGGGGGGAATGTTATAGGCAAAATTTTGCTCGTGAACTCGACTCCCACTATCAGAGCGAATGCTTCCTGGGACGGGACCTTGTTGGTAAATAAGGGCAGTGACGATATCTTCAATTTACTTGAGGTAGGTGATTTGTTAGTTTTGAGTTGCTGTTTGGTAGCAGACAAACAAATTAAACAGGGCAATATGAAACAGGTGAAATGCAACTTTCTTGTACCAATAACGGGACTTTCTGGTTGACAAATAGGGTTGTAGCATCTGATCAGTTAAATCCACCCCCCATGTACATATTGTAGTCGTGGACACATTCGGGCTTTACAATGGGGCCTGCGTCTTCTCTGGATCTCCACCATGGTGTCATCGTGGATGGTAGAGAGGATGTGGACATCTTTCTTGTCCCTTCACTTCAAGGCCAATACCTCCTCGTTCCCATGAATGGCGATTCTCCGTTTTGCAATTTTATTGTCAACAGATTTAGTGGGAATCCCTTCCATTTTTATTTTGAAGGTACCGCAGGCCGGGGTTTTTTTTACTGTAAAGGTGATGAAAAAGGGGCAGGCTGGTATAAAAGTTGTCGACATATCAGTGGTATCCTTTTTGCGAAAAGGGGGTATGCCAGCTCCCAGACAATTTTCCCACTGGTTCCAATATATGTGGGACAATCACGGGGCTGGAGCTGGGAGTCTTTGCCTTCGTAAATCTGGAATGTGAACACGTATCCAGTGGCTTGATCACACAATTTTATTTATTTCAACCCATACCTGGCTCTCTTACTTGGTATATACTGTTTGAAGTGCAGTCGGCCAGTAAAATGTATGAGGGACTCGTCTACACAATTTTTTTGGTCTGGGATAAAAACTTCTCCAAATCGCTGGGAAAAGGAATTGATTAGGGGGCGTATCTTGTACAATTTGTCGTGGTTGGGATGATGTCTGGGAGGGCACTGTGAATTATCATTGAAGTGCAAAAATGCATAATCATGTCGTATCTTATCCTGGACATGACAGCGGAATATATGGGCATGTGGTGGATGGGGTTGGTGGACCAATATGCATGGAGTTAATTTTTTTGTAAGCCCCATATTAAACGTAAGGCTCAAAAACAATTAAAATTCGTCCAGTGTTAGACGTCGCCACTGGAACATGCGGGCATAGGATGAATTGGGGTTGGCGGCAATAAATTGGGATGCATACAGATTAGTTTGATCCACCATATTCTGCAGCAAATCTTGTGGGAAAAATAAATAAAAATAATCTGAATGGGAAAAATTTGTAGTGTTGGGCTGCACACCTGGCTGTGTGGTGAAACCCCCTTTCATAGCAGATGATAGCGGATCCTGAGTTGGCAGGCAACCATAAGGGGTTTGCCAGGGCATCGGGAAGGTAGGACTGGGGCTGGATTCTTTGGGTTGGGTGTGTAATTCCAGTACTTGTACTGGGCTCCTCTTCCTAGGGGGCCTGGCGCTGCTGGTGGTGGGCAGATCTCCTGATCTTGGTCCTGATCTTGGTCCTGATCTCGGTCCTTGTCACGTACCTGGCGGTAGAGCCTGATTATGCAGTATGCAGAGGACGGCCTCCCTTACACCTCTGACTCGAGGCCCCTGATAGAGTAAACAGGAGGCGCGGGAGTGCAGAGTCGCACGGGTGCCTGGCAGGATCGCTGATGATGGAGCCGGACTGGGATCCCAGAAGAGACTGCAGAGGAACACCGGTGCAGAGAAGACCAGGAGCCGCGGTCAGTGGAAGGCAGGTACTGGCTTGGTACAGAAACTCCACAGGCAGAGGAGCAGATGCGACAGCAGGTGGGATGGGAGCTCAGTAGGGCTCCGAAGGGCTGCAAGGATGGCAGGTGCAGGCTGGCCGGATCACACACTGGCGGACAAGTCCGGGACAGGAGCATAGGCTGGAGGGAAGTCAGGATACAGGCCGGTTTAGTATCAGGCTGGCAGCAAGGTAGCAGAAGGAGCAGGCAGATGCAAAGTCAACAAGCCGGGTCAGGTGCGGGCAGAAAACAGGAACGTCAAGGACAAGCGGGGTCGGATATCAGGAACAGGTATCAGATACTGGAACGTAGGGTACACAGAACGCTGTAGAGCAGACAGCACTGAGTCTGGGTACTGACCCAGTTTAAATAGCCTGCTTGGCGCCAAGGCCTGTCACTGAATGCGCATGTGCGTGCGCACGTATGCGCATCGGCGCGCGCATGCGCGCCATTGGCGTTCTAGCAATAGCTGAGGTTCCTGTCCGTCTTCCACGGCCACCATCTTGAGTGCTGGCATGCCCTTCCTGACATTGCCCCCTCCTAATGGGCAGCCTCCGGATGCCCAATCTGGCCACTTTATCAGGATGAGCGTTCTTGAAGGTTTGGATGAGCTCTTGGGCATAAATATTACCTTCCGGATCCCACGAGTTGTCCTCCGGTCCATACCCTCTCCACTTAATTAGGTACTGAACCTGATTCCTCCTCTTCCTGCAATCTAACACCGCTTCCACCTCGAACTCCTCTTCACCGTCTACCACCACGGGTTCAGGTGGGCCGGCATCTCGGCCAGGAAAAGGATCAGGGATAGCGGGTTTTAGCAGGGTAACATGAAACACGGGATGGATCCTAAAAGAGTCAGGTAGTTCCAGCTCGTATGCAACATTGTTGATACGCTTTTTCACCGAAAATGGCCCTACGAACTTAGGTCCAAGTTTCTTCGAGGGGCAAGCAAGTTTTAGATTTGTTGTAGCCAACCAAACTTGGTCACCTGGGTTTAAGATCAATTCCCCCCTTTTCCTCTTGTCAAAGACTTCTTTGTTGTAGGCTTGGGTCTTGGCCATTGTTTCCTGCAACAGTTTATTGTTGGTATTAAAGAAGTCCATTGTTTCAAGCACAGCAGGTACAGAGCACTCTGGAATTGCGTTGAAAAGAAATGAAGGGTGAAAACCGTAATTGACGAAGAAAGGAGATTGTTTGGTGGCTGAGTGGACGGAATTATTGTAAGAGAATTCGGCCAGAGGAAGTAAGGGAACCCAATCGTCTTGAGAAAATGAAGAAAAACAGCGGAGATATTGTTCAAGTGTTTGATTGGTCCTTTCTGTTTGTCCATTGGTTTGCGGGTGATAGGCTGAAGAAAATGATAGTTCAATTCCCAGAGACTCGCACAAAGACCTCCAGAACCTGGAGGTGAACTGGACCCCTCTGTCAGAAACCATGTTTGCTGGAGTTCCATGAAGCCTAATAACCTCTCTGATGAACATTCGTGTGGTCTCTTGTGCAAAGGGAGTGCCCTTCATGGGCAGGAAATGGGCCATCTTGGATAATCGGTAGACGATCACAAAAATAGTATTGCAACCCTCAGATGGGGGCAGCTCCATGATAAAGTCTATCAAAATTATCTGCCAAGGTCTATTTGGGACCGGGAGCGGCTTTAACAGACCCCAAGCCCTGGATTTGCTGTTCTTGTTGCGGATACAAGTGGTGCAGGATTCTACATACTTTCTGCAGTCCTTCTCCATCCCAGGCCACCAAAATGTTCGTTGCATTAATTCTAAAGTCTTGTAGATGCCAAAATGCCCTGCAAGCATATGGTCATGGCACAGGCCCAAGGTGGAGACTCGCAGATCCTCCGGTACAAAGACTGTCTCCGTACCAAAGTAGCCCATCTCTTGCCAGCAAGGTGGTTCCGGGTGGCGAGGGTCTTCCTACAGAGGCTTGTTTGATCTGGGCCATCTTGTCCCCTTGTAGTAGGAGAAAGTTCCTGGAAGACAGAATGGTATCTGGAGTGGATGTTTCCTGTGATTTGCTGAACATGCGTGATAAAGCATCAGGTTTTGTATTTTTAGATCCAGGCCTGTATGTTAAATGGAAAGTAAATCTAGAAAATAAAAGTGCCCACCTGGCCTGCCGGAGTTTCAACCTATTCGCTGTTCTCAGATATTCTAGATTTTTGTGGTCTGTTTAGATAAGGATCGGGTGTGCAGCCCCTTCTAGTAAGTAGCTCCACTCTTCCAGTGCAGCTTTGATTGCTAGGAGTTCACGATCCCCGACGTCATAATTATTTTCCCCATCAGATAGCTTGCGGGAAAAGAAGGCCACTGGGTGCAATAGAGCCTTGGATCCCTGCCTCTGAGAAAGAATAGCTCCAACAGCTGTTTCAGATGCGTCCACCTCTAAGACGTATGGCAGGGACGAGTCGGGATGCTTCAGGACAGATGCGGAGGTAAACAGCTTTTTCAGCGTCTCAAAGGCAGCCTGGGCCTCTGGGGACCACGGAATCTGACACCCTGTTTAGTAAGTTGGGTGATGGGGGAGATGATTGCTGAGAATCCCCTAATAAACTTTCGATAAAAGTTTGCGAATCCTATAAAACGTTGGATGCCTTTCTTATCGCTGGGGATTGGCCAGTCCAAGATGGCTGTAACTTTTTGAGGATCCATCTTAACGCCCTCTGTGGATAAGATCAGGCCCAGGAATTGGATGCTTTGACGCTCAAATTCGCACTTCTCGGGTTTGGCGAAGAGTCTATGTTGTCGAAGGCGGCTCAAAACACTCCTGACATGTCCGCGGTGATTGTCTAGAGAGGAAGAGAAGATTAGTATATCGTCAAGGTATACTACAACGAATAAGTCCAGAAAATCTCGGAATACATCGTTAATAAAATGCTGGAAGGTATCGGGGGCGTTGCATAACCCGAAGGGCATTACAAGGTACTCATAGTGCCCGAACCGTGTGCGGAAAGCCGTCTTCCATTCATCCCCTTCCCGTATACGGACCAAGTTATAGGCACCTCGGAGGTCCAGCTTTGTGAATATGGTGGCAACGCCAAGTCTCTGGAAAACTTCGGGTACCAGCGGAAGGGGATAGCGGTTCTTAACCGTGACTTTATTCAGCTCACGATAGTCCACACACGGACGTAATGAATGGTCTTTTTTTCTACAAAGAAGATTCCCGCCCCGGCCGGGGATGTGGAAGGGCGGATAAACCCCTTCTTCAGGTTATCATCAATATAGTCTTTGAGGGCAACAAGTTCACATTCGGATAAGGGAAAGATTCTCCCAAATGGAACTTCAACTCCAGGAAGGAGTCCAATGGGACAGTCGTATGACCGATGAGGAGGGAGAGTCTCTGCACCTTTCTTGCTGAACACATCCAGGAAACTGTGGTAAGCTGTGAGTACAGACCGACAGGCTTCAGAGTCTGTGTCAAGGCATAGCAAGGAAGGCTGGTCACAGGAGGTTCGTAAGTAGTGCTGGGTGCAATAGGGAGAAAGAAACTTAATTTCCTCTGTGGCCCAGTTGATGCAGGGATTATGAGCCTTCAGCCAAGGCCTGCCGAGAATGACCGGGAACAAAGGAGAGGCGATGGCATCCAAGCGTAGCAGTTCTTGGTGGTTCTTGGTAATAGTGGCAAGTAGAGGCATTGTTTCATGGATAACTGCTCCAGACTTAATGGTGGTCCCATCGGCCAGATGAACGGAAAGTCTCTGCGCTTTGGGTTGAAGCGGTATATGATGTTGTGCAGCAAAGGACAAGTCCACAAAGCAGCTGCAGGCCCCGGAATCGATTATAGCGGGAGTCTGGATAGTCCCCCCAGGCAGCTGTAGTGAGATGGAGAGGGCAAGGTGAGCAGAATTGCTGGGCAAGTTCAGAGTTGCAGAAGGGGAGATAGCTGAGAGGTATTTACGGGACTTAACTGGGCAACACATTACATAATGTCCTGAACCCCCACAATACAGACAAAGGTTCTGCTGGTAACGATGTTGGCGTTCTTCAGGGGAGAGTGAAGGACGGAGTAGGCCGAGCTGCCGTGGTTCTGGTGCACCAGGAATGGGCCTGGCAGGGGCCAGTGGAACAGCACTGAAGGAGCTGAGCTTCCGTGGTAGCATCCGTACCGGGCGTGGTTGGCCCGCCACTCTTTCCGACCTTCGTTCTCTCAAACGGCGGTCAATTTGGATGGACAAGTCAATTAGGGCTTCCAGGGTAGAGGGAACTCCTACTCGGGCAAGTTCGTCCTTGAGAGGCTCAGAGAGGCCCATGCAGAACCGGTGGCGTAATGCAGCGTCGTTCCAGCTAGTGTCAAAGCCCCATCGTCTGAATTCAGAGACATAATCTTCCACAGCCCTGTGTCCTTGTTGAAGAGAATGGAGGGCTGCTTCAGCGGAAGCAGCTTGCTGGGGATCTTCATACAATTGGGCCATGGCGGCCAGGAATGAGGTTAAGTCTGATAGACACTCGGCCTTCTGTTCAAAGAGACGATGCCCAGGACTGAGGCTCGCCCTGCAGTAAGGAGATCACAAAGCCGACCTTCGTGGCTTCAAGAGAGAAGGTGTGTGGCTGAAGTGCGAAATATAGTTCACATGCGTTCCGAAAGTCTCTGAACTTGCTATGTTCACCAAGGAATTTTTCCGGGGTTGGAACTCTGGGTTCAGGCGGGAGCATGATGATTGCAGGAGCAGTAGAGGTCCCTTGTGGAGTGGAGGAAGCTTGCTCAGGTCCCTGAACGGTTGTAGAGGAAGTCATGGTCTGTAAATGTCCTTCCAGCTGGGTATAGCCTCCCTGTAAGTCTATAACAGCCTGTGTCAGGCCTGCCAGGTGTTGACAAAGTTCCTCCATGGGGGAGGGTCCTCGCACAGGCTCAGACATGGCTGTCTGCTACTGTCACGTACCTGGCGGTAGAGCCTGATTATGCAGAGGACGGCCTCCCTTGCACCTCTGACTCGAGGCCCCTGATAGAGTAAACAGGAGGCGCGGGAGTGCAGAGTCGCACGGGTGCCTGGCAGGATCGCTGATGATGGAGCCGGACTGGGATCCCAGAAGAGACTGCAGAGGAACACCGGTGCAGAGAAGACCAGGAGCCGCGGTCAGTGGAAGGCAGGTACTGGCTTGGTACAGGAACTCCACAGGCAGAGTAGCAGATGCGACAGCAGGTGGGATGGGAGCTCAGCAGGGCTCCGAAGGGCTGCAAGGATGGCAGGTGCCGGCTGGCCGGATCACACACTGGCGGACAAGTCCGGGACAGGAGCATAGGCTGGAGGGAAGTCAGGATACAGGCCGGTTTAGTATCAGGCTGGCAGCAAGGTAGCAGAAGGAGCAGGCAGATGCAAAGTCAACAAGCCGGGTCAGGTGCGGGCAGAAAACAGGAACGTCAGGGACAAGCCGGGTCGGATATCAGGAACAGGTATCAGATACTGGAACGTAGGGTACACAGAACGCTGTAGAGCAGACAGCACTGAGTCTGGGTACTGACCCAGTTTAAATAGCCTGCTTGGCGCCAAGGCCTGTCACTGAATGCGCGTGCGCACTGCGTGCATGCGCGCATGTGCGTGCGCACGTACGTGCATCGGCGCCATTGGCGTTCTAGCAATAGCTGAGGTTCCTGCCCGTCTTCCACGGCCACCATCTTGAGTGCTGGCATGCCCTTCCTGACAGTCCTGATATCATTCTTTTGGGAGGGACGGTTTCCTCCGCTGACTCGGACTCTGATCCACTATCCTTCACTGGCTCGTATTCTGAACCAGAATCGGATGATGGGCGATCCCCGCTGCTCTCATCATCCGACATGGTAAGAATGGCATATTCCTCCTCAGGTGTGTAAACCCTTTGAGACAGTATGGTTGTGCTTATTGGCGGGCCTGTGTAATGGTACTGCTGGTGGTAGTGGTGGCAGGCCTGTGTGGTGATACCGATAGCGGTATTAGTGGCGGGCCTGTGTGGCAGTACCGATGGCGGTACAGGTGGCGGTAAATGTGGCGGTACAGGTGGTGGTTGTGGTGGCGGTACCGATGGCGGTACGGGTGGTGGTGGCGGTACTGATGGCGGTACGGGTGGCGGTACCAATGGCAGCACTAGTGGCGGGCCTGATGGCAGTACTGGTGGTGGTACCGATGGCGATACTGGTAGAGGGCCTGTGTGGCCGGCTTGTACCGATGGCGGTACAGGTGGCGGTAAAGGTGGCGGTACAGGTGGTGGTTGTGGTGGCGGTACCGATGGCGGTACGGGTGGTGGTGGCGGTACTGAAGGCGGTACAGGTGGTGGTACTGGTGGCGGTACCAATGGCAGCACTACTGGCGGGCCTGATGGCGGTACAGATGGCGGTATTAGTGATGGGCCTGATGGTGGTACTGGTGGTGGTACCGATGGCAGTACTGGTAGCCTGTATGGCGGTACCAATGGCGGTACGGGTGGCAGTACTGATGGCGGTGGGCCTGTGACAGATGGGCTGATTGACAGATGGGCTGATTGATTGGATGGACTGATTGATTGGCTGGGCTGATTGACAGATAGGCTGATTGATTGGCTGGGACAGGTCCTCTTTATTAGTGGGGCCATGTTGTGCACAGTACAGTACTACAGACAATACACTACACTGATCTCACTTACTGATCTCTGCTCTCTCCTCCTCACATGATCGGTGTTTGTGAGGAGAGAGCAGGTATCAGATAGTAACTGCTCCTCATTGTTTACATTTGTGACCGGCTGTGATTGAACACAGCTGGTCACGTGGTAAACATCCAAATTCATTGGCTGTTTACCCCGATCGGGGAAGCGCTATGTCCAAGGGACATGCACCTTCCCCTCCCCTCACTCTGCGCACCTCCGGCGGCGCGCACGGAGCGCTCCGCCGAGTCTATTGTGACATGAGATCGGCTGTGATTTTGACATAGCCGATCACGTGGTAAACAACCAATTACATTGGCTGTTTACCGTGATCGGGGAAGCGATGTGTCTGAGGGACACACGCCATCCTTGATCGCCGCGCTGCGCGCCCAGGATTGCAAACACCGCCCGACCGTCAATCTGCTAAAGGCTGGGCGGGAAGTGGTTAAATAAACACATTACGCTATGATATTTCTCTGGGTTTTCTACATACTCGTCTAAATGAATGAGAATTGATACTAGTGAAACCTTCAATCTGGGAGACATTGGAATCTCTATGGTGAAGATCTAAAAATACGACCACAGGATTTACCCCAGAAGACGTGTAGGTGGCTTTTTAAGCCACTTATATCTGGTGAGTGTACACTTCACCTGGGAACATGGATAAGCAGTAGCACTTATTTATATTTAAAGAGGAAATAGTTATCACATTATTAATCACAAAAGCACAGTGATTTAAGACTGTTTGGTCACCTTATGTGTTATGGACTTTAAAAATACATAGTTTTTAAGTAAAACATTTTTTTTTAAATATTTTTTGAATATTGTATAACAAGTTACTGGCACCAATATAAGGGAGGACTAGCGCCTGACTTTTAAGTTTTATTAAGTTACAGATGTTATACACTTTTAAGGGACTGCTGGAGTTACCTGGTTGTGCACATAAATTAATTGCATAGATTAAAGCAGTCTTTCTCAACTCCAGTCCTCAAGGCGCCTCAACAGGTCATGTTTTCAGGATTTCCCTCAGATGAAACGACTATGGTAATTACTAAGGTAGTAAAACTGATCAAATCACCTGTGCAAAAAAATGGAAAGCCTGAAAACATCACCTGTTGGGGCGCCTTGAGGACTGGATTTGAGAAACACTGGATTAAAGTGATTGTAAACGATCACCCTGTAAAACACCCCATTCATTTTAATATAGAAATGAAAGGCAAACATTTTTGTATAGATATATAAAAAAAATACATTATAAATACCTTTATTCCCTTTTTTGTAAGTGATCACATTCCCTCAGTTCTCAGCTGTATAAAAGCTGGGGGAGGAGGGGCAGCAGCACACTGGGCTTCCCAGTGAATGGCTGTGCCTCTGGGGCGAGTCAGGACAAGTCTTATCATTGGAGGAGAGTACACTGAGTTCCCAGCACAGCTAGAGAACTGACCACAGTGTGCTCTCCTGCTTAGTGTGGACAGGTTTTAATAGGAAAGAAAAGAGACTAGCAGGAACACCAGGGATTTCACACAAAGGAAACAATACAAAGATAACAGGATACTTTCTCATACAAGTACATGATACAGCAGACACATATCAGATTGGTTTACATAAAGTCCAACTAAAGCAAACAATTTTATTTTTCATACTGTATAGGTAAGGGAGGGATATAATCCCTGTCAGATTTTCTTCTGGCATCTGCCACTGGGGAGAATTCCTTCCACTTCCTCCTGTAACATAGCCAAAACAGGAAGTAAAGGGGGGGGGGGAATCCCTCCAAAGTGAAGGATTCCCTGTTTGTCACTAGAATCACCAGGACGAGTGTCCCCATTGGAAGATTGGCCCTCTATAACTGTTCTGGGGATAACCCAAAATCTGGGATTTTCATTTACCTTCACTCTTGGTGATAACAGTAAACAGGACAATTAAAGAGCAAAAATCACAATAAAAACCTGGCAGGTGTTCTAATCTCTCTCCACTCTGTCCAACGTTCAGTTACTTTTAAAGTGGTTCATGAAATTTGAACTAAGCACATATATCTGTAGTGTTTACTTGTCTCTCCACAGCTCTAAGTGTAATTTCTCTCTGGTGTTTCTTTCCTCTGTTATCAGCATAACAGTTTCTTTCCTCTGTTATCAGCATAACACTTCTGACAAGTTCTCTGAGATAACATGAGCTAAAAATTTGAATCGGGGAGGGTGCTTAGAGGGATATAAGCATGGAGCTTGTCTATTCATAATATAGCTCTGCTTGTTCCTTTGTTCCTCTGCCTATGTGGAGTGGGGGGGGGGCTGTCCCTTTCCTCCAATCAGCTCTCTCACAGTGTAAATGCAGTCTCTCTACCCTTTCCTATGTAATGCTGAAAGATAAAGACATTTTTTTAACACAATCTGCACGTTTGAAAGGGTGTAGAAAGGGGAAGACAGCAGATATACAGGTAAAACCTATGTAGGATGAATTGTTTCATCTCTGTGTATCATCTGAAGCTATTCACTTCACTGGGTATTAGTGATGAGCCGAACACCCCCGGGTTCGGTTCGCACCAGAACCCGCGAACGGACCGAAAGTTCGCACAAACTTTAGAACCCTATTAAATACAATGGATGCGAACGTTCGAAATCTAAAGTGATAATTATAACGACTATTATGCATTTTATGGTCCTAAAAAGGGGTTGGGAACCCGGGTTCTGCACCAGGGGACATGTATCAATGCAAAAAGAAGTTTTAAAAACGGACGTTTTTCTGGAGCAGTCATTTTAATGATGCATAAAGTGAAAAAAAAAAAGTCAAATATTCCTTTAAATATCGTACCTGGGGGGTGTCTAAAGTATGCCTGTGAAGTGCCACATGTTTCCTGTGTTTAGAACTGTCCCTGCACAAAATGACATTTCTAAAGGAAAAAAAAGCCATTTAAAACTGCTTGCGGCTTTAATGTAATGTCTGGTCCCGGTAATATGGAAGAAAAATGGCATAGCTACCCCATCAATCCCCCCCCCCCCTTACCCCAGCCCATTACCAGCCCCTTTGGGTCTTGTATGGATATTAAGGGGAACCCTGCACACAAAATAAAAAAGGCCCTATATACTCTGAACAGCCGTAAACAGGCGGTGCATACAAGACAGGGACTGTAGGTTTGTTCTTATGTAGAATCTGTTTGTAATTTTGAACAGGTACATTGTTTAAGTGTAGCTCCAGCCAAAAAATCTATTTTTAAGCTTTTTGGAAAACATAGGGAAGGGTTATCACCCCTGTAACATTTGTTTTGCTGTCTGTGCAGTGTGCACCTGTTCAGAACAGTTCACCTCACTTTCCGTCCTAATGACAAATGTTTTTTGAAAATTTGGGGTTTTTATTGAAACAAGAATTGGTGATAAAGCATCAGTGGAGAGGAGACACTTTTTTTCCCATATTAACTCTTACAGGAGAGAATTTCCCTTCCTAGGGGTAGATTTCCTCTCACTTCCTGTTGTATCCTTCCGTTTGCAAGGAGGAGTCGTTTGTAAGTTGGATGTTTGAAAGTAGGGGCCTGCCGTATATACTCAGCTGAAATTTGCCCCTTACATGTTGGTGTTGCCACAACACTGTGAGCCCTCACAGTTACTCTTGGTGGGCGCATGAATGGGCCCTGCTGTGAATTATTAGATCAAGAATTGTAATTGCATGCCCCTGTTGAACAGGGGCTGAAAAATTGGGCCTTTGGTGGTGGTGGTGGTGGTGGTGTTGACACAACACTGTAAGGCCTCACAGTTAGTCTTGGTGGGCGCAGGAATGGGCCCTGCTGTGAATTATTAGATCAAGAATTGTAATTACATGCCCCTGTTAAACAGGGGCATAAAAATTGGGCCTTAGGCACTGGTGCCACAACACTGCAACCCCTCACGGATACTGTACTTGGAGCACAGCAATGAGCCCTGTTGCAAAGTATTGCATCAAAAATTGTAATTACACGCCCCTGTTAAACAGGGGCTGAAAAATTGGGCCTTAGCCACTGGTGCTGGTGCCACGACACTGCAACCACTCCCAGATACTCTAGTTGGAGTGCAGGAATGAGCCCTGCTGCAAAGCATTGCATAAAAAATTGTAATAACACACCCCTGTTAAACAGGGGCTGAAAAATTGGGCCTTAGCCACTGGTGGCGGCACCCAGAAACAAAAATGTTCTTCCAAGCTATCATCGTCAATCGGATCATTGAAGAGGTGGAGGATAGTCAGTCAACATAACAGGACAGTCTCTCAGCATCAGCATCAGTCTTGAAGGGATGTGACATTTGAAAATAAATTAGTCTGTTATATCAGCTTCAGGTGTTTGGTAGCTGGTGGTGATCCAAGACTGGTTCATCTTTATGAAGGTCAGTCGATCAACAGAGTCGGTGGACAGGCGCACCCTGTGATCCGTGACAAATCCTCCAGCAGCACTGAATGTGCGTTCTGAAAGAACGCTGGATGCAGGACAGGCCAGTAGCTCAATTGCATACTGTGCAAGCTCTGGCCAGTGATCCATCCTCAAGACCCAGTAAGCCAGAGGATTTTCGGTGGGGAAGGTGTCCAAGTCTGACCTTGCCCCTAGGTATTCCTGCACCATGTATATCAGACGCTGGCGATGGTTGCTGGAACCGATCATAACTTGGGGCTGCGGACTAAAGAATTGTCTGAACGCTTCGGTCAGACGGCCACCTTCCCCAACGCTCCTTCTTTGACTGACTGAAGCCTCAGCAACTCGTTGTCCAGGACCAGGAGTTTGTAACCTCCCAGTCTCTGGGAACGCGTTGCACAGACCTTTCTGCAAGGCCTCCCGGAGTTGTCTCATCCTCTGCTCCCTCTGCGACGGTGAAGCCCTGTACACACGATCAGTTTGACTGATGAAAACCGTCCGATGGATTGTTTTCATCAGACAAACCGATCGTGTATGGGACCCATCAGTCTTTTTTCCATCGGTTTTAAAAAATAGAACATGTTTTAAAATTATCTGATGGATAAAAAACCGATGGCAATTTCCGATCGTCTGTGGGGAATCTCCATCAGATAAAAAACCCAAGCATGCTCAGAATCAAGTCGACACATGATCAGTAGCATTGAATTTCATTTTTCTCAGCTCATCGGAGTGTTTTACGTCACCACGTTTGGAACGGTTGGTTTTTTGACTGATTGTGTGTAGGCAAGACTGATGGAAAACAGTTTCATCGGATTTCTGATGGACAAATCCATCAGACGAAAATCCATAGGATATCTGATCGTGTGTACAGGGCTTAAGATAAGGTCCGCAACCTTACCCTTGTACCGTGGATCAAGGAGAGTGGCCAGCCAGTAATGGTCCCTCTCCTTGATCCGAAGAATACGAGGATCCTTCCGCAGACTTTGCAGGATCAGGGAGGCCATGCAGCGTAGGTTAGCTGAGGCATTCGGTCCGGAGTCCTCTGGGTCACTAAGGACGACATGATCCGCATCCACCTCCTGCCAGCCACGTACAAGTCCACTGGTTTCTTGGGACTGTAAATCATCCCTAAAAGACTGCTGCTGATGATGCTGAGTGCCAGGCTCCACCTCCATGCTGACACAATCCTCCTCCTCCTCCTCTTCCTGTGCGATGGGTGGGACAGAAGGAACACTGTCTGGGTAAAGAGGGCCTTGAGAGGCAAGGAAGTCCTCCTCTTCCTGCCTCTGTTCTGCCTCAAGTGCTCTGTCCATCATTCCACGCAGCGTATGTTCCAACAGGTGGACAAGAGGTACAGTGTCACTGATGCATGCACTGTCACTGCTCACCATCCTCGTGGCCTCCTCAAATGGTGCCAGGACAGTGCATGCATCCCTGATCATGCCCCACTGGCGTGGTGAAAAAAACCCGAGCTCCCCTGACCCTGTCCTGGTGCCGTAGTCGCACAGGTACTCATTGATGGCCCTCTGCTGCGTGTGCAGCCGCTGCAGCATGGCCAACGTTGAGTTCCACCTGGTGGGCATGTCACATATAAGGCGGTTCTTGGGCAGGTTCAACTCCTTTTGCAGCTCAGCCAGGCGAGCACTGGCATTATAAGATCGGCGGAAATGCGCACAGACTTTCCTGGCCTGCCTCAGGACATCCTGTAAGCCCGGGTACCTGCCCAAGAACCGCTGCACCACCAGGTTAAGGACGTGAGCCACACAGGGCACATGGGTCAGTTGTCCCTGTCGGAGAGCGGAGAGGAGGTTGGTGCCATTATCGCAAACTACCATTCCTGGCTTAAGCTGGCGTGGCGTCAACCACCTCTCGGCCTGCCCCTGCAGAGCAGACAGAACCTCTGCCCCAGTATGGCTCCTGTCCCCCAAACACACCAGCGCAAGCACGGCATGGCATCTTTTTGCCTGCGTACTTGCGTAGCCCCTTGAAAGCCTACGGAGCACCGCTGGTTCCGAGGACAAAGCACAGGAAGAGGCCACGGAGGAAGAAGAAGAGGAGGGGGTGGAGGAGAGAGGTGTGTCACAACCAGTAGTAGCATTTTGGAGGCATGGCGGTGGAACAACCTCCAACACTACTGCACCTTGTCCTGCATCCTTCCCAGCTGCCAAAAGAGTGACCCAATGGGCCGTGAAAGAAAGGTAACGTCCCTGTCCATGCCTGCTGGACCATGAGTCAGCGGTAATATGCACCTTACCGCTGACCGCCCTGTCCAGCGAGGCCAAGACATTGCCTTCCACATGCCGGTAGAGAGACGGAATCGCCTTCCGTGAGAAAAAGTGGCGTTTGGGAACCTGCCACTGAGGAACCGCACATTGCACAAACTCACGGAAGGGGGCCGAGTCTACCAACTGAAAAGGCAGCAGTTGAAGCGCTAGCAATTTAGCCAAGCTAGCATTCAACCGCTGGGCATGTGGATGGCTGGGAGTGAACTTCTTTCGACGGTCCAGCAGCTGGGGCAGGGAAATTTGCCTGCTAGAATCGGACGTTGGTGTACTGCTACCAGAGTGCCCGCAAGTACTTGGCTGTGACACACCTAATTCTACACCTTCATTCCTCTCAGAGCAGGTTTCAGAGAGGACTGAAGGTATAGTGGGGTTGGAGATCCCAGCTGATGTGGTGCAAGAAGAGGTCAGCTTTGTTCTTTGGTGTGGGTCTTTAAGGTAGGCTTGCCAACGAGCTGCATGGCAGGTCAACATATGTCTGGTCAAGCATGTGGTGCCCAAGCGGGTGATGTTTTGGCCACGCAAAATACGCTTGAGACATATGTTGCAAACAGCAGCTGTGCGATCTGATGCACTCGACTCAAAAAAGGCCCACACCAAAGAACTTTTTGAATAACGGGCAGAGGCAGCGCCATGCACAGGCGGAGCTCTGCGGTGTGATTCCGTCGGTGTGCTGCCCTTACGCTGGCCCCCCGAGGGCATCCTGCCTCGTTGGAGATGTGCCTCCTCCTCATCCTCCTCCACCTCCTCCTCATCCTCCTCCTCCTCCTCCTCCTCTCTCCTATTAGGCACCCACGTGGAGTCAGTGACCTCATCACCCCCTCCCTCCTCATCACTGGAGCCAATCTGGCAGTATGCTGCAGCTGCTGGAACATGACTGCCAGATTGGTGTCCTTCTTGAGCATCCCCTCTCTCTGCTCTCACGCTACTGCCTTCCTCTAGCTGGGTATCATCATCGGAGCCTTCGAAACGCTGGGCATCCTCCTGGAGCATGTACCCAACACTGTGCTCAAACAGTTCGGGGGACTCCTCAGGAGGACATGGTTGGTCTAGGGAAGGAGTGACTGATGATGACATTGATACCAGGGAAGAAGACGCTTTGGCAGCTGCTTTGCCAGTACCCTGAGCCTGGGTGAGAGAGGATGAGGAGGATGAGGAGGGCTTGGTCATCCACTCTACCAAGTCTTCGGCATGATGCGGCTCAACACGTCCAGCTGCCGAAAAGAAGGACAAGCGTGTCCCATGGCCACGTGCTGATGGCGATGCACCGCGTCCACGACCAGCACTGTTGTCTCTAGACACAGAGCCTGCTTGCCCTCTTTTATTGGCTCCTGACTGTCTGCCTCTCCTTGTTTGCCTTCCAGACATTCTAATGGCCTGCAGGGAAATGGGAAAAGCAGCAATACAGGCTAAGTTAAGGTGTAATATGGTCGGAGGCACACTCCGCCCGCTGTAAGTGCCGTAAAATCCTGTTGGTGTAACACACCAGGAAAAAGCAGCAATACAGGCTAAGTTAAGGTGTAATATGGTCAGGAGGCACACTCCGCCCGCTGTAAGTGCCGCAAAATCCTGTTGGTGTAACACACCAGGAAAAAGCAGCAATACAGGCTAAGTTAAGGTGTAATATGGTCAGGAGGCACACTCCGCCCGCTGTAAGTGCCGCAAAATCCTGTTGGTATAACACACCAGGAAAAAGCAGCAATACAGGCTAAGTTAAGGTGTAATATGGTCAGGAGGTACACTCCGCCCGCTGTAAGTGCCGCAAAATCCTGTTGGTGTAACACACCAGGAAAAAGCAGCAATACGGGCTAAGTTAAGGTGTAATATGGTCAGGAGGCACACTCCGCCCGCTGTAAGTGCCGCAAAATCCTGTTGGTGTAACACACCAGGAAAAAGCAGCAATACAGGCTAAGTTAAGGTGTAATATGGTCAGGAGGTACACTCCGCCCGCTGTAAGTGCCGCAAAATCCTGTTGGTGTAACACACCAGGAAAAAGCAGCAATACAGGCTAAGTTAAGGTGTAATATGGTCAGGAGGTACACTCCGCCCACTGTAAGTGCCGCAAAATCATCAGGAAACAGGATCTGTGCTGCCACTCATATGCCGACGACACCCAAATCTACTTTCGTATCACCGGAAAAAAAGACCAATATCGCGGACTGGAAGAGTGCCTCGCATTGATCGATGACTGGATGACGGAGAGTTCCCTCAAACTAAATGGATCCAAAACAGAACTTCTTCTACTCCACGCAAACCAAAAGACAAGAACAAAGACGTCTTGGACACCATCCACCATTCTTGGAAAGACCGTTACCCCGAGCACCAAAGTCAAAAGTCTCGGAGTCATCCTTGACTCGGAGATGTCGATGGATGCACAAATAGGATCAGTAGTAAGCGGATCGCACCATCTTCTCCGTCTGTTACGGAGACTCATCCCCTTCATCCCGGAAGAGGACACAGCAGTAGTAGTTGGAACAATCATCAACTCCCGACTCGACTATGCAAACTCCCTCTACATAGGACTACCTAAATATCAGATCTCGCGCCTACAAGTCATCCAGAACACGGCAGCCAGGCTGGTAACAGGGAAAAAACCTTGGGAATCGATCACCCCTTCACTGAGGACCCTGCATTGGCTAACCGTAAAGGTTCGGGTCACTTTCAAGACCCTCTGCCTCACCCACAAGTGCACACAAGGAAACGCACCTCAATATTTATGCGAGAAAATAAAACACTACTCCCCCAAACGCATTCTCCGATCAACCAATCAAAATCTCCTTCACATCCCCAAATCCCGCTACAAATGGAAGGGAGAACGAAGATTTGCAGTCCAAGGACCACGGCTATGGAACGCTCTTCCCACGGACATCCACATGGAAGAAAACCATTGGGCTTTCAGGAAAAAACTTAAGACCCACCTCTTCTGATGGATCAGGACGTCACCGGATGCAAAGCGCCTTGAGGCGATTCAGTTCGCATTTGTAGCGCTATATAAGTTATCCACTCACTCACTCACTCAAAATCCTGTTGGTGTAACACACCAGGAAAAAGCAGCAATACAGGCTAAGTTAAGGTGTATAATGTGCAGGAGGCTTAGCAACAATGACACTGACACTGTCCCCTGCCTATCCTTCTCTCTCCCTGCACACAAGGTTTATCAAAGTATATGACACTGACACTCTCCCTGCCTATCCTTCTCTCTCCCTGCACACAAGGTTTAGCAAAGAATATGACACTGACACTGTCCCCTGCCTATCCTTCTCTCTCCCTGCACACAAGGTTTATCAAAGTATATGACACTGACACTCTCCCTGCCTATCCTTCTCTCTCCCTACACACAAGGTTTAGCAAAGAATATGACACTGACACTCTCCCTGCCTATCCTTCTCTGTCCCTACACACAAGGTTTAGCAAAGAATAGATTTGACAAATTTTTGACACTGTCCCTGCCTATCCTTCACTTTCCCTGCTCCGGAACACACTACACAAGGCCGCCGCGCTGGCGGCTTTTTATAGTGTGGGGCGTGTACTAAACCCCCTCAGCTATAATTGGCCACAGGCATCCTGCCTGTGGCCAATCATTGCTCTCCTCGCTGCCGGCGCTGTGATTGGCCAAGCATGCAGGGTCACAGTGCATGCTTGGCCAACCACAGCGCCGGGATTACACTGCGATGGCGCAGTGTATTGTGGGCCATTCGCGTCACTCGAATTTGGCGCGAACGGCCCAAATCGTTCGTTGTTCGCCGAACGCGTGAACAGCTGATGTTCGAGTCGAACCTATGTTCGACTCGAACACCGAGCTCATCCCTACTGGGTATATGTGAGAGCTTACAGACACTTTAATATGGTCAATCACATTATTTCAACAAGATATTTACAAAATACTATAACATATTGTTGATTGACCATACCAAGCGTGAACAGTAATTTCTTAAGTTTATTTCGAAATAATAAAACAAATGTTGCTTATGCATTTGATTAGAAACAGATATATGTAGAATATGTATAAGACTTAGCATTTTAAAAATGTGCACTTAAATACCAATAGCAAGTACATTCTTCGAGCAAGGTAATGTATGGCTACCATAATCACAATGCATCTGAGATGCAAATGAGCTACATTTATTCTACTGTGTATTTCACAATGTCAGCGCACCAAGAGTAAATGCAAATATTTGCATATACATTAAAAATGTGAAAGGAGTTTTACTTGATATATTAGAAATGTGTTTTCTACTGATTCTATATCAGTGGAAAATGCTGTGTTTACTGCACTCCCATAACTCATCCTAACTGGTCTGTACACTTTTGCTGTAATATAACGTATGGCAGAGTATAACGTATGGCAGAGACAGTGAGTGATGTCATCCTACCCTTGCAGGACTAAAGCAAAAACACAAATAAGAAGGGAGGAAGCAGAAGAGGTGTAATGAGTAGAGTGTGCTTAACCAAGTGTCAGCCTAATCTGTCCAACCTCTATCTCATGTGTCTGTTGGTGTAACAGCAAGCCAGTTCTCAAATTCCAACGCTTTCACTCAAAACAACTTTAGTGTGGTAACTAGCTTATTTTGACCCGTTTCATTTTCAGTGTATCACACTTCGTTCACTCAACTGAAACAGACAATGACATAAAATTAATGCATCAGTTTAAAAGTGAGAATTTACTGAAATGGACTATCAGTTCTAAGCCAGATTTGTAGAAAATAATAGTCATGCTCCTCTGATCTTGCAGAGTTTTAATCAGGATGATGTGTCTAAATAATAACATACATGACAAGAAACTAGCCAAGCATCTTGGCATGAAACAGGCAAGATTTAGTACACCAAAATAGTTTTTATTGATGCTGAATGATGATGATGAATGACGATGATGCTAAATGGGGTTCTATTTACAGTATATTCCATAAAGGCTTTATTGAGAAATGCGTCAGGATATATACAAAAAAAAGCAGCATCAAAGAACTACAAAAACAAAGTTAGAGCATACAAAACCAACAGTGTGACATTAGCAACTGAGTCAACTTCTCATGACATATTTGCTTGCCAACCAATAAAATGAGGTGACAGCAAACAGCCACAAATAAAAGAAATAGAAACAAAGAAAAAAAAAGAAAAAAGGGCAAAGAAAAGAAAAATAACCAAGACAGCAAATGACCCTCCTGGGAGGAGTCTGTGTCATATCAACAGTTATCCTGACCTCTATACCTCTATTAGGGTGTATAAGTGTGTATGTTTGCTTCAGTATCTCAGTATTCCAAGGGCCCCCTCTGGAACCAGATGAAGTTACGTGGTGGGAGAGACCCAATGTATACAAAGAAAGACCTGTTGACATCCTACCCTTTGGGGAGGGCCACAAGAAACTACTGGGGTAGCTATCACAGTATGCCTCTGATGAAAGGCAATATGGGAAACCAGACCAGGAACGGAGTAAAAGAAAAAAAAAGGGGGGGGGGCTAGCAAGAAAAAAGGGGGAAGAGAGGGACAGTGATAGAGTGGGAGGGGGCAAGGAACCCCCCTCTCCCAATGCAATGCATCCCATTGTAGCTCCTTAATTGGGTTATTGTCTCCTGGCATGACCTGTCCACTGGTTCCAATTTAGAGGAGAAATGGAGTTTTATATATTAATGTTTTTTGCACATTTACCCAGGATTCACCCATTTTTTAATCAAAATCAAATTAAAAAATGTATGAATTTTGGGTGAAAGTTGTGAAAATTTTGTGTTATAACATTTGTAAATTAACTCTTAAGTGTAATATTAAAGATAGTGAAACAAACCAAATCATAAAGAAAATCTCCAGGTACATAAATACCAATTATAACAACTGGCTCAGATTATTCTTATTCCCATTCCCAACCTCCCTCAATCCAGCTAGCTCCCTATTAAGCAGTCTTTTCTCCCAATGTTGCACTCATTGTTCAGCTTTAAGCAGTGGAATCTCTGCTGCACACAGTATGGCGTTTCTCACTGTTATTTCCACTCAAAAGCAGTTATATGCAGTGTTTTAATGCAATATCTATTTCTGTTCAGGTCCACAATGTACCCTTATGCCTTGGCCATGCAGGGCAAAGCCACAGGTTCACTTGAGAGTGGGCCCTACCAGCTCAACAAAAATATCCACACTTTGCTACACTTATGCCGTGTACAAACGATCGGAATTTCCTACACCAAATGTTCGATGTGAGCTTTTGGTTGGATATTCAGACCGCATGTAGGCTCCAATCGGACATTTGCTGTTGGAACTTCCGACAACAAATGTTTGAGAGCAGGTTCTCAATTTTTCCGACAAGAAAAGTTCTTGTCGGAAATTCCGACCGTGTGTAGCCATTTCCGACGCACAAAAGTGCTGCGCATGCTTGGAATCGTTGTACTTAATTTTTCTCAGCTCGTCGTAGTGTTGTACGTCTACGCGTTCTTGACCATCAGAATTTCCGACAACATTTGTGCAACCGTGTGTATCCAAGACAAGTTTTGAGCCAACATCCATTGGAAAAAAAAAACACGGTTTTGTTGTCGGAAATTTCAATTGTGTGTACGCTACATCACTGTTCAGTTTGGCTGTTGGGGGTGAAAAGAGAAAGCCTTGGGTAGGGATTGTGTCAGCAGTGATCCAGCTTTTGATTCCATAATTGACACCATTAACCACTTCCCTACCGTAGGACGTCATATGACGTCCTGGACTTTAGGGGGGGAAATCTGAATGATGCCTGCAGCTACTGGCATCATTCAGATAGCCTTCTTTTCTGCCAGCGATTCTGCGCACCATAAGAACAATCATAGTGGCGGTTCCGCCGCTTGATCGTTCTTATAGGCGACGGGAGGGGACACCATCCGGTGCTTCTCCGTGCTCTCTCGTGCCATCGGGGGGCCCGGAAAATCAGTTGGGCGAGGACCATAGATATTTCCGGTGACCATATGGTCACCGGTCATCTCTATGACCGTCGGAGGCCCGGGCGCGACGTTATGGTACCCGGAAGTAAACAAAGCCGCAATCACGGCTGTCAGCATAAGATCAGTGATTTTTTTTACCAATCTCATGCTTTCCAGCCTGGAGGAGAGATGTGGGGTCTTATTGACCCCACATCTCTCCATAAAGAGGACCTGTCGCAATGATTCCTATTACAAGGGATGTTTACATTCCTTGTAATAGGAATAAAAGTGATCAAAAAATGTAAATATAAATTAAAGTGTAAAAATCGAAAAATATAAGTAAAATAAAAAAATGTAAATGCCCCTGTGCCTGGTAGCTCGCGCTCAGAAGCGAACACACATGTAAGTCCCGCCCAGATATGTAAACGGTGTTCGCCGCGTGCGTTAGAGTGCATGCAACAATTCTCGCACTAGACCCCCTCTGTAACTCTAAACTCGTAACCTGTAAAAAAAATTAAAGTGTCGCCTATGGAGATTTTTAAGTACCGAAGTTTGCCGCCATTCCATGAGTGTGCGCAATTTTAAAGCGTGACAAGTTAGGTATTTATTTACTCGGCGTAACATCATCTTTCACATTATACAAAAAAATTGGGCTAACTTTACTCTTTTATTATTTTTTTAATCCATGAAACTGTTTTTTTTCCAAAAAAATGTTGTTTGAAAAATTATTGCGCAAATACCGTGCAAGATAAAAAGTTTCAATGACCGCCACTTTATTCCCCAGGGTGTCTGCTAAAAAAATATATATAATGTTTGGGGGTTCTGAGTAATTTTCTAGCAAAAAAATTATGATTTTTACATGAAGGAGAGAAGTGACAGAATTGGCCCGGTATGGAAGTGGTTAAAGAAAATAATTAAAGTGATTGTAAACCTCAGACATAAAATAAAATATGAACAACGCATATTCCTCTATAGTGTGTATGTGTCTCAATCCAAAGCACTAAGTGTCATTTCTGTCTGCTGCTTCATTCCTCTGCTATCAGCATGAATTACTCCTGACACCAAGAGAAAAGTTTTCCTGTCACCAAGAGAAAAATGGTGACAAGGGAGGGACCTCCAGCTGATTGATAGCCTCAGATCTGTTCCTATGTGCTGTGTAAAGGGGGGGGGGATGTCTGTTCCTTCCAATCAGCTTTCAGAGCTCTCGTCACTGAGCTTTGCAAAGTGTAACTGCAGTTCTCCTCCCTCTTTTTTTATGAACTCCCACACAGCTTTATTTAAATCAGCACTTTAAATGGATGTAGATAAGAGGAGACTGCAGATAAACCGGTACAACTTATGTAGGAGGCTTTGTTTCATCTCTACATATCACCTGGGGCTAATCACTTCACTTGGTATATGGTAGGGTTTACAACCACTTTAAACAATTTCAAGGTATAAGTAAGGATGTCCTCTTGTCCTGCTTGTCATACAGCTTCACTAGACTAAAAATGATAACATTGTTGATGATGATTGTGATAATAATAATAATAATAATAATAATAATGTCTCTTATGATATTATCTAACTTGTACCATACTCATTGGGGGAGATTTACTAAAACTGGAACACTCCGAATCTTTTGCAGCTGTGCATGGTAGCCAGTCAACTTCTAACTTCAGCTTGTTCAATTAAGCTTTAACAATAACGCCTGGAAGCTGAATGGTTTCTATACAGAGCTTCACCAGATTGTGCATACTCTGGTTTTAGTAAATCCTCCCTAATGTCTTGACACCTGAATCATGTACTAGCTTGCAGAAGACAAACTGTGCTGTACTCTTTAACACACACAATTAGGGCCACCCAAGATACATAAAGCCATGCCTGGATGTTTTGCCAAAGCATCTGAGTAAGACATGCTCATTTTGAGATTGTTTTAAATGTGCTAAGTAAACAGCCAAGGGCATGCACACCCATATAGATCTGTGTTGGTGAAGGAGGCTCCTGCTAAAATGAGCACAAGCCATTGCATCAGGCATTGGGTGGCCTTATAAATGGCCTGCAACACAAACCATTATTATCAGAATTTCTCCTAATCTCTTGAGACATATAATAATTGCTCCCCTAGTATATAGTTTTTCAATGTTTTAAAAACAAAAATGGAATCATGATAGCAGAACATTTATCTCACCTGCTCTGTATTCACACTGAGACAAAGCTCTAATTCATCTTTTCCCTTTCCTGAATATGCAGAATACTCTGAAGTCACAGTAAGTGTCCTCCTCAGCCTTCTTCATATCTAATTGGAGCTCCTGTGTTAGAAACTAATTAAGCTGCATTGTCTGAGTATGCACAGCTTCCGTAACAGCAGGTCTATGACAAACAAAACAGATTGATATTGGATATACATGAAAAAAAATTGGAACACTTTAACATCATCAAATTGTTTTACATTTAAAGTCTGATCACTTTTTGTTTGAAATGTTCTATATGCTACAAAGGTTTGCTATAAATTCTAGAACAAAAAATATGCCTTTACAGACATCCCAAGTCTCCCGAAAGTCGTGGGAGTCTGCCGCATTTGGCTGCGGGCTCACGGACACCCTCGAGCGCCGGACGATCTCCCGGCTAGGCCTGTCACTCAGCCACAGACAGAAGACAGAGCAGCCCGAGCCGCCGAATGGAGTACGTCCGTGGTGGCCACTCGGGCTGCTCTGTCTTCTGTCTGTTGCTGAGTGAGAGGCGGATGTTATGACGTCCCCGTCTGTGCAAGGTGGAGGACTGTAACTGTATCAATTAAACATTTAATCAGTGTGACGCGTATCATATAGGAGGTGAGAATTTGTTACAGTTGCCGCCGGGATGTTCAAATCCATTTCAGAGCTCTGTGTGAACAGGCTGTATTTCATGAGCACTGTTAGGCTGTATTTCATGGGCACTGTAAGGCTGTATTTCATGGGCACTGGTAAGGCTGTATTTCATGGGCACTGGTATAGCTGCATCTAATTGGCACTGATCAGGCTTAATTTAATTGGCACTGGTAAGGCTGCCTTTAATTGGCACTGGTATAGCTGAATTTAATTGGCACTGGTAAGGCTGCATTTAATTGGCACTGGTGTAGCACCCTGATATTTAGGCAGGGTTGCTCCTAAATTTACCTGCCAGGTGTAGTTACCTTAGCTCATTGTTAGGGATCAATTTAGTTCACCCTAAGTCTGGAATTGCTGAAATTCTCTCTTCTGGGCACCTGGTGGCATTAGACAAGACAAGGAAAAAGCAAGGACAGATTAGGAGTATATGGGGTATCACAGCCAATGGGCAGGGGTTTTCTTAAATCCCTTGGCCTGCTGGGAGAATCTATATATTTGGGTGGAGTCTGGTGATGGCGGTTCTGTACCACCTGGATGGCTGTCTGGGTGGACATGTGTTGTACTTCCCGGGCTGCTAGGCTATTTGGGCGTATCCCAGGCACATCTGGCTGCTAGGCTGTCTTAGGGCCTATCCAGAAGCGGGAGAGCATCGTAGGGTTGGGACTGCGGCTTGCAGTCCAGCCAGAAGTGACGGTTCTGCCGGCCGGAGAACCTGTCATGGTTGAAGGTACGGGGGAAAGCTGTTGCCACTAAGGGACCAACCACCTTATTACCAGGGACCACAGTGAGTAGCTGAAGCAAGTACTGGAGCAGTATTCTCATCAACCAGGGACGGTGAAGAATCTGGAAACTTTAGTGGGTGTCAAGCCAGGGACCCAGCCAGAGGAGGTGACGCTTGCAGAGCAGTTTGAG
Source organism: Rana muscosa (assembly GCA_029206835.1). Taxonomy (NCBI): domain Eukaryota; kingdom Metazoa; phylum Chordata; class Amphibia; order Anura; family Ranidae; genus Rana; species Rana muscosa. The sequence continues at coordinate 926,532,289 of CM055116.1, read as the reverse complement.
AAGTATCTGAAATGCCAAGCTAGGGACCCAGCAGAGAAGCAGGGGTGATGCTTGAGGAAGATACTAAAGTGAAGATTGGAAGAGCTCAAGGGATCCAGTGGCAGTGAATCAGCAAGTTTAGTGAGAGAGACTGGGAGCTCAGTGGGTTGAGAACCTGCAGATAGTGATTGTAGAAAAGTAAGGGAATTCGTTACGACTTGTGTTAGAAACTATTCTAAGATTGATGCCATAGGAGACAGCATTCCTACACATGCAGATGTGGTGTCTTGCTGAATGCCTTTCCCTCTATGGCTGCCCTTCTGTAGAAATCTCGGATTCTGCCAATTAACATTGAAACTACCTAAGGATGTACTTGCTTTAAACCCTCTCTCCCACAGTTCTGCTCAAGAGAAACAAAATCTCTTTGAATTTAAGAAGTGTCTGGTGCCCATGAATCTACCTTGCATTACACCCACTATGCCTTACAACCCACTCTACACAAAAAGATGTCAGCAACTCTTGGCTCTGGAGGTTCTCATTAGACTAAAGAAGGCCTGGGATTTTGCTACACTGGTATAGCTGTATTTAATTGGCACTGATCAGGCTGCATTTAATTGGCACTGGCAACGCTGAATTTAATTGGGGGGGGGGGATGGGGGGGGGATCAGGGCAGGCACAGAGTGTCACCTCCCTGAAATTAGCTTGCCACTTCCTTGAAATTCGTTTTTGCAGGTTGGCATATTTGTGTGCAACCTACTATCATTTTATATTGTTTAATCACTTTTTTATGAGTTTCAATATCTATTTCTTTATGCAAACAATTTTTTTCTTTCTCAAGAACTTGTTCTTTATACCTTAGTTATTATGCTGTTAACCCCTTAACATGATAGCTTTTTACCCCTGTAGACATTGAAAAAAATTGTATTTTGTACTGCTGCACTGTTTTCTCAGTAACCAGAGGAGCAGGAGACAGATGATAATTAAAAATGTACAATAATGTCAGTCTTCTGGGTTGCACCTTTATTTATATTCTCATCTTGCCTTGTAGTCAGGTGCCACTGTTTTCTTTTGCGCTGTCAACACATCCAACTATATTTAAAAAGAAAAGACCTCTTGCATGCCAATTGTATCTAAAGTTCTAATGGCAAGAAACAATTATTTCATAAACTTGGCTGAAAACAACTGCAAGAGGGAAACTGTCGAACGGTGCAACCAACTAATTTGTTCTTTTATTTCTAAATCTGCAAAGAAAATATAAAACATGGCATCTGCTTACTCTTGACAGTTGCCTCTTTTTCTAATGTGTCCAGTTATTATACAGTAAGCCCTGGTTCACACCAGTGTGGCTTTGAAGTCGTGCTACTTCAAAGCGATTAGTGCAATTTTTTTTTATTTTCCCTCATTCAAAGTATTTATTAAGAAAAAGAATGAAAACAATACAGGTGTGCACATATCAAAGAACGCAGATGCAACTGCAAACATTGCGATCAAAACAGTACAATGTGGCAAAAGACAATATCAGAGCCTAACTGAAGACTGCCGTCTGGCGGCGGTCATGTGTATGAGCCATGACCGCCAGTGGGAGTATTTAATGATTAGTAGAGAAATAAAGCCAGTACATGTTATATCCAGATTTCTGAACATGCAGCATAGGAAGTAATGCCAATCTGTATAAAGTCAAAAAGTTAGAATGTAACAGTGTCTTGAAAATATAATGGTTAAATGAATACTATTGGTCAGTACTTTCTGATCAAACATTATTATCAACATCTGCTATATCAATTGGAGCAGTGTTTAGATTTAAGAAAAGGGAAAGAGAGAGTAGGGAAAAAGCGAAGAGATGTAGGGCTAGAGAGAAAAAAGAGAAAAAAAAAAAAAAAGGAGGGGATAATGCGCTTACTTCAGAGTATAGCCGGATTGGTCTTAATAGGCGGTCAGCCTCTGAGGGCCAACCGTAGGGGAAATCACCCTATCAAACATTCTTAGGGGGGTATGTTCGCACCCTCTTGCATACGTTCCTTTTTGATCCACTTAAATCGAACCACGGCTGCCAGGTGTCGCGAAACTTCTTCGCGTCACCACCGTCCTGGGCCAGGGTGTCTTCGATGGTGGCTATTTCCCCCACTTTATTGAGCCATTCAGAAATGGATGGGACTCGAGACGAGTTCCAATACAGGGGAATTATGGATTTGGCCGCATTCAGAAGGTGTTTTGTCAGGGAATGTTTGTATCTCTTAAGTGAAAAACTCGATATATGTAGCAGGCAACATGCAGCATCTAGGTTTAGCTTAGTTTCAGTGATCTGTTTAATCAGTTTCGGAACCTCTGACCAGTAGCTTGTGATCAGAGCACAGTGCCACCAAATGTGAGCTAACGTGCCCCTTTCATTTTGACATCTCCAACAGATCTCAGATTTTTGGCTATCCCATCTGTGAAGTCTTACGGGTGTGTGGTACCATTGTGTCAGCAACTTATAGCTTGTTTCCTGCAGTTTAGTACTTATGGAGCATTTGTGTACCAAGATACATGCATATCTCCATTTTTCGTCTGATATCGCTAAGTTTAGGTCCCGGGATTACTCTCTCCTATGCGCACTCTCCCGCGCATCTCCGGGGTATTGCAACCAAGAGTATGCTAGAGAGGTGGCCTTAAACACTGGGGTTTTGCTGTGACAGGCCGCTTCCAGCGCGGTCAGAGGTCTGTAAAGATCTTGAGGGTTTCTAAACTTGCCTAGGTAGCTCCGGATCTGAAAGTATGTCTACTGCTTTAGATGGGGTAATTCGCAATCTGTCTTGAGAGATGTCCAGTCTCTGACCCTAGAACCCAGAAAGCATTGACCTACTCGTAGGGATGTATCTTTCATCACTGAATGGAGCGTGGAGTTATGAATACCTGGGGCAAAGTCAGGGTTGTCTTTCAGCGGGGTCAGAGGGCTGGGGATCGTGGTGATATCCGTCTTTTTTTTAGCTAGTGATCTCAGAATGTCTAATGTAGTATACGTGATCGGGCAGCTTTTTAGGTTGGAGGAAAGACCCGACCCCGGGATCCATGGGGAGAGCGTGAGAGGGAACTCACATAAGGTCGCCTCTAGCTTAACCCAGTCTTTCGTGCCATCATGGCAGTGCCAATCAATGACCCTGGCTACATGTGCCGCATAGTAATAATTTTTAAAATTCGGTAGATTAATCCCACCCAAATCTTTAGGCATCATCAGAGTAGGTAATTTTAACCTCGGTTTTTTGTGTTGCCATAGGAATTTCAGGATGATGGAGTTTAATGCTTTGAAGAATTTCGGAGGGATCTTGACAGGTATGGTGCGCATCAAGTAAAGGAATTTAGGTAGGACCACCATCTTGATGATGGCCGCCCGACTGAACCATGAGAAGGTGCCTAGATGCCAATTGTTGAGATCTGTTTCGCAGGTTTTGAGCATGGGGGGGGGTAATTTACCTCGTATATAGATTGTAGTTGTGGGGTCAGCCATGTCCCTAAATACCGAAGGGCGGTGGGGTCCTATCGAAATTTGGAGTTGGCCTTAGTCAAGGAGAGCACAGAGTCTGGGAGTGAAATATTGAGGGCTTCAGATTTCGAGTAATTTATCTTTAAATTTGCTAAATAGCCAAAGTGGGCCAATTCTTTTAAGAGGTTAGGGATGGTCAAGGTTGGGTCGGTCAGGAAGAATAAAAGGTCATCCGCGTAGGCCGCCGTTTTAAACTCTCTATCCTGAATCTGGAAACCATGAATCGCAGGGTTGTTCTGGATCGTCCTAATGAAGGGTTCCAATGAGAGAATAAACAACAGGGGCGATAGTGGGCAACCCTGTCTGGTTCCATTAGAGATGGATACCTTTTTTGACAAAGTACCATTTATTTTTAGGTACGCAGAGGGGTTCCTATATAATGCTGAAATCCACGACAACATGTGCGGTCCCAAGCCTACCCGGTCACACACTGCCATCATGAAGTCCCAAGCCACCCGATCAAAGGCCTTCTCCGCATCAGTAGAGAGGAGAAAGCCTTCGATCTTTCATATTTTTGCTGCGTGAATCAGGAGCAACGCTTTGGTGACGTTATCTTTTGCTTCCCTGCCAGGTATAAAGCCCACCTGCTCCAAACCAACCAGTTTTGGCAGAAGTGGGCCCAACCTCAAGGCCAGGACCTTCGCAAACAACTTCACATCTAAGTTCAACAGGGAAATGGGCCTATAGCTAGCGCATTCCCCGGGGTCTTTTCCTGGTTTCGGAATCACTGCTATGTGTGCGGTCAGGAAGTCGGGAGTGATCTCCTTGGGCTCAGACAGGGAGTTCAGAGCCTCTTTCAGAGGCTCTGTCAGAATGTCTATAAAGGTCTTATAGTAGGTTGCCGAGTACCCATCCGGTCCAGGGCTTTTGCCAGATTTGAGCTGTTTAATAGCCTGTCTGAGCTCCAGGGAGGAGATTGGGGTTTCCAGTGACGTAGAGTCAAGCTCTGATATAGCTGGAAGACCACTCTTGGCTAAATAATCTTGGATAATCTGTGTTCTGTCTCCTTCCATATGTGGTTGTTTATGTTGGGGGCATAAGTTATAAAGCTTAGAATAAAAACTATGAAAATGTCCCCCAATTGCTTCCAATGCAACATCTAGTTTCCCCGCAGGGTTTCTGATGCTAGCAATGTTGTTGAAGGAAGCATGTTCCTTCAAGGCTCTGGCCAGTACTCTGCCCGTCTTATTCCCGGATTCGTAATAAATTCTCTTTTTGAAAAACAGCATGTAAGTCCCTCCTAGTCTCTAATATCTGAGTGGCAGAGTCTATCGATAAAGATTGCTTGTGTTGTGCCTCTAAGGAATTGATCTTCGTGATCAGATTCCGAATGGTGGCCTCCCTTTCTTTTTTGCGTTTAGAACCCAGCGCAATCAACATCCCTCTAATAGTGCATTTGTGGGCCTCCCACACGACCAGAGGGTCCACCCCTGGGGTGACGTTAGTTTTGAAAAAGTCTGTTAGCTCGGTGGAAATTTTGGGTAGTAGGTCTGGGTCAGTCAGTAGCGAGGCGTTCAGGCGCCAAGTGGGTTGTTGTTTGGTCACGTGCAACATGTCTAGTGAAAGGGATATGGGGGAATGATCTGAGATCGTCTGAAGACCTATATGTGCCCCCGAAACCCTGGGAAGATCCCTCTGAGTTATGAACAGATAATCTAATCTGGCATATCTTGAATGGGGAACAGAGAAATGGGTGTAATCTCGGCCGTCAGGGTCAAGAAAGCGCCAAGTGTCTACCAATTGCAAGGATTGCAGTAGCGATTTGATCTTCTTGAGGATCTTATAAGTGATACATGTCTTGCCATTGGACGTATCCAAGAGGGGATTCAGAGACACATTAAAATCCCCCCCAAGAATCGTACAACCTGCCGCAAACCCTTGGAGTTCTCTAACCATATTCTGACAGAACTTGACATGGGCTCTATTTGGGAAGTATACATTCGCAAGTGTTACAGGTGTGCCTGCATATGTCCCCTTCAAAAATACAAATCTACCCTGCGTATCGCAGAGTTGTTCAGACAACTCAAAAGGAGCATCCCTACTGATCAATATGGATACTCCTTTAGTCTTAGATTCATTCATTCGTGGCATGAAATGCTCTGGTGAAATACGAATCAGTGAGTCTCGTTATATGGCGCGTTTTGAAGTGGGTCTCCTGAAGAAATACAAAATGGGGCCTACCTTTCCTGAGTTCCTTCAGGAGAGTGGAGCGGCGCTCCAGTATGTTTAGGCCCCTGATGTTATGCGAGATCACCGTGGGGTGTCGCCCCAGGGAAGAGTAAGCCATGGGGAGGGGCAGAAGGAGGTGCCTCCAGGGTCACTCTGCAATAAAACAAAATGAAAACTATACTGTGGAGTTTAGTATCTGTGCTTGAAAACTAAGACGACAATCCAACAACACTGCAGAGAAATACTGTTTGGGTAAAAAAAAAAAAAGATGGTGTTAAAAAGGGGAGAGAGAAAGGAGAGACAAAGATTTATGAAGAGATAGAAGATCAAATAGAGAAACACAATAAGAGGATGGCGTAGAAACCGTCCCACCTCCTGGGTGATCAAAAACCTTCCCAGGGAGGGGCACTCGCCAACTTTCAGTAGAGATCCCCGCCTCCAAAAGGGGGGGCAAGGAGCCCTCTGTGGGGTCGCCGGGAGATGAAAACGACCCCACAACAGCCCACCCAGAAGAGCAATGCCAAGGCAGACCCAACCAAATGAAAAGATCCTCCCAGTCATCGCACACACGACCAATTTAGGTAAAACATATTAAACAATGCAGTGTATTGTACACCCGACCATGGTGTAAACTATATTTTTTCTAGGCAAAAATAAACAACCGCTCACAGATAAGGGAGCAACAGAAATAAGTGCAAATATAACCTCCTTCTAGCCCATATGGCAGTGGATTGTAATTATACATATAGTCTATACATAAAGGGATCCCTGTTAGCAGGAAATGAAGGACCAAGTGCACCTAAAGTCTTCCATAATCAATCTGCAAGGAAGTTGAAGTGCCCAGTAGGAGCTGGAAGAACTGGGCACAGCAGGGCCAAGCTACTCAGGGGGCAAGGATACATCTCTTAGGGTGAAAAGGTGGGCTCTGTAACTGACAGAATATATATACTCAGCTGTATATAGCTAAGACAACAGGTTTCAGAGAGTATAACTTGGGGAGAGACTAACAGTGAGCCACGTCCAGGGCAAATCATTAGTGGGGTCAAAGGTTAAACTCCGACAACTATTTCAATGCGGACGACCATAGTGAAGAATTAGGTATAATGGTTGTACAAAGAAGCAGACAATCCCTGACAGTCTATATTGACCTGTGCTTCTGGAAAGGGTTCAAACCGGGATTCAAGTGAAGGAGGTAGTGAGCATTTACCTCAAGGAATCTGAGTCAGGCATTAATTACCAACAAGGCAACATGGAAAAGGGGAGTGAGGGCAGAGGACCAGAGTATGATCATAGGTCTCTCCGCCGGGGGGAGAGATGATGGAGCTGAAGGATGGTTGCAGAAACATGGAGCAGGGGGAGCGATAACAGAAATGCGAAGTGTCACTCTCCATTCCGGCCCCTTGAAGGCCCCGCATGTCTCCCCGGTGTGTCCGGCCCATGCCTAGCTTTTTTAGTAAGTCTGGTGTCAGGTGACATGAAGGGAGAGGCGGGGGGGCTCCTTTCTAGTGGGGTGTGTAGGAATTCCGCGTACCATTCAGGGAGAGCTACATGCTCCATATCCAGCGATTCACAAAACTCAGGAAGGTCTGCCGGAGAGCGCAATATATGCAGGTGGCCATCGTAAGATACTGTCAGAGCAAAAGGAAAACGCCACGAATATTTCAGGTATCTTTCCCTTAACCGCTCCAGCAAGGGACGTAGGGCCCGTCTGTTTCTCAAAGTTATCTGGGACAGATCCTGAAATAACATTATTGTTGCGCCATTAAAAATGATCCTGTAATTTCTCCGCGCTTTGCGCATAATATCTTCTTTAAGGCCAAAGCTCTGCAGGCAACATATAATATCTCTCGGGGGTGCTGAATCAGAGCCTCTGGGTCTTAGAGCCCTATGCGCCCGTACAAAGTCTATCTCCATGTCCTCTTGGCGTTCTAATAAACTGTTGAACACTCTTCTGAGGGCCGGGACAATTTGCTCATGGTCGACAGATTCGGGGATCCCCCGCACCCTAATGTTGCACCTCCTGCCCCTATTGTCCAAATCTTCTATGTGCCGATTCATATCTATGAAATGTTGCGTTTGGGCCTGTGTGGTTAGCTCTAGTCTGTGTATGGCCTTGTCCCTATGTTGACCTGCGTGCTCCACCGCCGCCATCTTTTCATTGATAACAATCATGCTCGTTTTCAAGTCCGTGATAGCCGCTGAGAAAGTTGCTTTGATGTCCGCGGCTATCACAGACATATCTGCCAGTGTTAAGGGGTGATCTGATGCAGGCTTACCCCTGTTAGAGTCTACAGGCGCTGGCTGGGAGTCCTCGCTATCGTCTCCCTCGTGTTGCGGCGGCACCATCTTGAGCCTTGTAGCTCCGCTGCGGCCTGTCTGCTGGGTTTTGAAGATGTCCGCTATGTTTTTTGCTGCGGATGATCCGGTGTTGCGGCGCAGGTTTGAGCGGGGAGTTGAGTATAGCCTCCTGCCCAGCATCTGAGAGCCTGTGGTCGGGTGTAGAGCTTCTAAAGGCCGTGTGTGTTGAGGAGCTCCTCTAGTGTGCTGCCATCTCCGCCACGCGCCAAGCCACGCCCCCCCGATTAGTGCAATTTTAACCACTTCAATACTGGGCACTTTTACCCCCTTTCTTCCCAGGCCAATTTTCATGTTCCAGCGCTATCCCACTTTGAATGGCAATTGCACAGTCATGCTATACTGTACCCTTATTAAATTTCTATAATTTTTTTTTACACAAATAGAGTTTTCGTTTGGTGGTATTTAATAAGCCAACTTTTTGAAAAAAAAATATGTGAGTTTTCTTTGTTTTTGCAAGTAAATAATCATTTAGGCCAAATTGTATACTTTCTTTGGTGAAAATAACCCAAATCAGTGTATATTATTTAGTCTGTAGAAAAGTTATAGAGTCCACAAATGATGGTATATCTGTGTAAATTGATCAATCCTGATGTACTGATGGCCTATCTCATTTCTTCAGGCACGAAAATGCCAGAACAGTACAGATACCCCCCCCCCCCCAAATGACCTAAGCACAAAAAAAAAAAAAAAAAGTTATCCCAGCACACTAACTAGCTAGTCAGCAAAGAAAACCAAATTGCACTGTGTAACAATTTTTGTTAAAAACAGAGGTTTTAGTTGTGCAACCATTGGAAATATATATGGAAGTCATACTGCCTCGTCAAGTCCGCCCTGTAAAGTGCGATCCTAACTCTTATATTTGAGAGTCTTCATATTGGAACATATATGGAAATGGAAAAATTATAGTGATTGAAAAGGATAAGGGTTTATTTTTTTAAAATAACAAACATGTTATTCTTACCTGCTCTAAGCAATGGGTTTTGCACAGAGCAGCCCCGATCCTCCTTATCTCAGGTCCCCCGCTGGCGAGCGCCCCCATAGTTGGTGGCTTGCTATGGGGGTACCCGTGTGTACTCACTTCTGAGCAGGTTGTGTATGTCCTTTAGGCACACAGAGCATGGCTTGACCCAGACTCTTGATCCCTCCTCACTGGCTGTGATTGACAGCAGGAGGAACCAATGGCTGCCGCTGCTACATCTGAGTCAATAAGGAGAGAGAGAGATGAGAGAGACACTGCTCTAGTACATATAGCTGGGTCAAGATCAGGCTCAGGTAAATGTTTAGGGGGGGGCTGGCAGGAGCTACTTGCAGAAGGTTTTTTGCATTCTCTTTATTAAAGCGGAGTTCCGGCGACACTTTTTTTTATGTTTAAATATTTTTATTAAAGTTTTGCCATACAAAAAGTATAAAATTCACCTAACATCCCAGGTCTCGTCAGGTGAACCACCCGCCTAGAAGAGCCGTCCTCCCATCTGCTTGTCGGGGGGGCTCAACTCCTCAGACTGACAACTGTCCTTTTAGGAACGTACAAACAAAAGAAAACTGTGAGTCGTACCAATCTCTAAGGTCTGGAACCGACTCTAAAAACAAACAAACAAAAAGAAAATAGAGGCAAGAAATAGGGAGGAGGAAACAAAGCAAAAAAAAGAATAGGTGAGAAGGGGAAAGGGGAAGGGGGGGAAGGAGCCCCAATTCAGCACCCGAATACCCCTTAATAAAAGCTAATGCTAAGCTGCAAGCATCCTGGGGTCATTTGTAAGGTAATGAAGCCATGTGTCCCACACTTTATGAAAGAGTTTAATTTTGTCTTGAGCCAATGCAGTCAACCGTTCATTTAGCATCAACCAAGACAATTTACCTTTAAACTGTTCGAACGGCAGGGTAGCCGATCTCCAGTTCCTGGCGATGGTTATTTTAGCTGAAATGAATATAAAAGTCAAGAGCCACCTGCGAGACTTGGAGGCCTCCACTGAACCGCTCCCCAGTAGTGCTTGCTTAGCTGACTTAATCAGGTTTATCTGGGTGAGGGAGTAAATGAAATTATATACCCTGATCCAAAACCTCCTAACCTTGGGGCATGTCCATCAAATATGATAGGTAGTACCAACCTGGCCACATCCTCTAAAGCATAGCGGGGTAGCCCCCGATACAAAAGTTGCCAGCCTGGCCGGCACCATATAACACCATAGCAGAACCTTATAATTTGCCTCTATTATTGAAGTATTGATGAGCGAACAAGATGCCGTCTCCGCTATCTCATGCCATTCATCCAAATCCAGGGTTTCCTGCAAATCGGTCTCCCAGTGGACCATATAGTTCAGCTTCGTCGATGCGCTCAGCAATATCGAATAGACAGCGGACAAATGACCCCTGAGTTTATCATAGTTACAGCAAAGATGTTCCATGGGAGTTAGGGTTGCTAGGTCGCTCTTACGAGCTAGGGTTTGCACATAATGTGAAATCTGAGCAAATCTATAACTTTCTGCTGGAGGCATATGATTCTTGTCAGTCATAGTCCTTTCGGACAACATACCCTTACGATCACAAAGGTCAGCTATGCGCATGAAACCCTTATTGGTCCACCATTCATTTTCATCGAGTGTAGTCTGCCAAACCACGACGGTGGATGGATCTGCCACTTAGCCAAATCATCTGTCAGCCGCTTAAAAAGGGCTGGATAATTCCCTTTGTACAGCTTACTGACAGATGAGGTCAAATGTATACCCAAATAGGGAAGAGAATCAGATCAGATTCCCATCAGATTTGAAACGATTGTTCGAGCGTTGTCTGCGTGGAACTCAACAATGATAAGTTCAGTACCCTTGACTTACTTTGGTTAATTGTCAACCCCAAGATGTCAGAAAATGGTTGCAAAATAGCATATAAATTAGGCAGGGATGTAATCGGCGAAGTCAAGGTCAGCAAAAAATCATCAGGAAAGAGTAGACATTTGTGCTCACAGTCTCCGCAATAAATTCCCTGAATATCTCTGCATGCACAAATTTTAATCGCAAGCGGCTCTATCGCCAGTGCGAATAATAACGGCGACAATGGGCAACCCTGTCTAGTTCCCCTTCTGATTGGAAATGATTGAGAGGTATATCCTGTGCCGATCCTGACCTCCCTGGGGCCCTAAGCAAAATTCTGCTAAGGGGCCCTCTACCTAACCCGTGATGCCGTGAGCTATGTAAACCATTTGCCATTGCCACACAGTCATACCCGACACTTCAGTGCTCCCAATACAATCCTCCCTCCTTTAAACAAAACAGTCAAAGAATAAGTACAACAATATAGAACAGAATGAGGTTCAAACAAACAATATTTATTGAATAGAGTATTTTCTATAATATTAAGATAACAAGTGAATATTATTTAATAAGTGAAAATTAACGTAAACATAAATAAGAAAAAAATAAATTATAACCCTGAACTTTGGCTTTTGGGATTAACTTTGGTTCTCTCTACAGCCTGGGCACTTTTGGCATCAGTATGGGCACCACCAGACTATTAGGACTGTCTAGAAGAAACTGAGAAGAATATCACATAGTTGGTTAAGCAGTCATTTACACTACTCGTTACATGTTACAAATGTGTAAACATTTGAATGTTTGAATTAAAATCTTACCATCAAAATATTCCTTTTCTGCACTTTCTTGAGGCAAAATCATCAATGATGTCATCATAGGACAGGTGTTTCCCCACATCATGATTTATGCTCATGATGGCCAATCCACTCAAACGTTCCTGTGACATAGAAGACCTCAGGTAGCTTTTGATGAGCTTTAATTTTGAAAAGCTCCTCTCTGATGATGCTACTGTTACAGGCAGGGTGACTGCAATTCTTAGGGCTATCCAAAGATTAGGATAGAGTTCCTCCAAGTTTTTCTCACAGAGAAATGAAAGCAACTAAAAATGCAGTCATCTTATCTGATGGCAGATCAGGTAAATTCAGAATCTCGTGTGCCAGATCCATTCCACTGATGTCAAAGTCATCTCTGAAGGTTAGAGTATTTTGAACTTCCATGCAGTGAGCCTTTAAAGATTCACTAGACATCTGTGAGGCAGTGCTGAAGTTTAGCAACACTCCATATTTTGATTTCACCTGGTTGAGTGTTTCAAATCTCTCTTCCATGGATGTAACAGCAGAGTCGACCACCATGTTAAAGAAGTTGACTTCAAGGTTTTTCAGTGCATCAGTCACTGGTTCATCAGGAGCCTCATAGCTGAAAAGCCTCTTGCTGTTTCTCAGTCTCTTCTCTTTCAGAACAGCCTCCACGTTCATTACTTCACAAATGCTTTTGGCTGTTGTCTGGGCCTCAGAGAATCCAGTTTCCCGGTTTGTAGTGAGGGAAGCCTTTGCATTTGATATTAAATTAACTTCTATATCCAACTGCATTGAGGCAGATTGGAGGAGCTTGTTCACCATGTTTGTAATTGTCAGTATCTCACACCATACAACACAGCAAATCAAGAAGCGGTAGGACCCAACTTCCTCTGCAAGTGCTTGTGCCTCCACTTTGGCCACAGGATCATTGATTGTCTGTCTGGCTTCCAGTAATGCCTCCCGAACCTCAGATGCCTGGTGCCTTATTGTTTGAACGCTTTTGAGCCTACTCTCCCATCTTGTGTCACTCCATGACTTCATGGTTATCTTCACGTGTTTCTTTAAAACACTCCATCTTTGTGTGCCAGCTGAAAAGAAGGTGAAGAGCTTTTGCACATGTCCAAAGAACCCTACTGCATCTTTTGAAAATTTGGCAGCATCTGCAATTACAAGGTCTAGAGTATGTGCTCCACATGGGACAAACACGGCTCTGGGGTTTTTTCTGAGCAGTATGGCTTGTACTCCTTGGTTCTTGCCTTTCATGTTGGCCCCATTATCAAAAGCTTGCCCTCTGCAATCTTCAAATAAAATCTTCAGCTCATTCAGCTTATTTAAGATGACAGTGGACAGATTTAAACCCGTTGTAGCCTCAACATTCACAAAGCCGAGAAAGTGCTCCTTGATCTCTGGCTTTCCCTTTAAAGCCATGCTTCTCAGAATAATGGACATTTGCTCTTGGTGACTAATGTCAGGTGTACAGTCCAAGATAATGGAGAAGTACTTTGAGTCTCTTATTTGAGTCACTATTGCTTCCAGAATTCTGACACTCACAATCTGTATTAGCTCATTCTGTGTGTGCTGCCTAAGGTAATGAGCATGTGTCTCTCCATCTTTAATTTTGCTGAGATGGTTTTCCATAATGGGGTCAAATTTTGCCAGTAGTTCAACCTCTTTTAGGAAATTATCCATTATCTGGCTGGAAGAGTTTTTCTGACGAACCCCTGAATGATAGGTTTCGTTCAGCCAGAGACTGGGTGATACTTATTAAACGTGTAAGGACGTCCCGCCATCTCTTTCTTTCAGCCTCGTAAATGGTCATTTGTATCTGGTCAAGAGTCTGTCCCCGACTTAGGCGCAGATCAAGTTCTCTCCACTTAACCATATTTTTTGTGTGTTCAGGACTACTCTCATGGTGTTTCAGAATGGCATTAATATTTGACCAGTCATTCACACCTTCCTTTATAATTTATTTGTCTTTTTTAGAAAAGAGCTTACAGCAAAAACAATAAACAGCATTGTTTTTGATTGAGTATGTAAGCCAGCTCCTTTGAATCTTTTCCCCATTTGATAGTTGTCTCTGTAATAAGCCTGAATGGAAAGCTCTTCTAGACTTGTCTTTAAGGAAAGAAAAATCCAGCCCTGGTTTGAATGGACCTCTGCGCACTATCTCAGTCCTCATAAAGTCTGTTAAGACTGGGGGCCAATCTGCTGGGTCATTTGGTGAAGCGGCAACTGTTCTATTAGGGTCTGAGCTGATTGTATCTGCTGCTGGCTGTACACCTCTGGTTGTGCTGCTAGTACTGACTGAGGCTGCCTGTACTTCACCTGGGTCTGTGTTGCTAGTAATTGCTGAAGATGGCTGTACTGTACTGGCTGAGACTGCCTGTACTTCACCTGGGTCTGTGTTGCTAGTAATTGCTGAAGACGGCTGTACTGTACTGGCTGAGACTGCCTGTACTTCACCTGGGTCTGTGTTGCTAGTAATTGCTGAAGACGGCTGTACTGTACTGGCTGAGACTGCCTGTACTTCACCTGGGTCTGTGTTGCTAGACGGCTGTGTTGTTTTTGCTGAAGCTGGCTGTACTGGTTCTATGCTAGTACTGGCTGTGGAGGCTGGATGTGTAACAACTGAGTCTGTGCTTGTACTGGCTGATAATCCTCCAGCATCTCCTCTACTGACAAACTTAAGCATAGCACCTGCAAATTATAGATAATTAAACTGGCTCCCAATTTCCTTTTATACATTTTCAAATATAAAATACTATTTATACTTTGGCTTCGCTCTTGTAATATTTAAATAGTGAACTAGTGATGCCAAAAATGGAACTTCCGCTTTTCGGAAACCCTCCCCCCCTCCGGTGTCACATTTGGCACCTTTCAGTGGGGAGGGGGTGCAGATTATCTTTTCCGAGCTACGGTAAACAAACACCGTTGCACTTTGTCGTTTATCAAACTTAATAAATAATTGAATTTTACTCTCACTTTTGTCAGGCACAAAGTCACAAAACACAGCCCTGGAAACAGGGCTGGACTGGGACAAAAATGTGGCCCTGGACTTTATCCAGACCGGCCCAGGGCACAACACATCAGGGTACAGTGCACATCAGGGCACAACACATCTGGGTATAGAGCCCAGCACATCAGGGCACAATACGTACAGGGCACATCAGGGCACATCACATCAGGGTACAGGGCACAGCGCACATCAGGGCACACCACATTGAGGCACAGATCCCATCAGGGCACAGAGCACATCAGGGCACAGAGCACATCAGGGCACATAGCACATCAGGGCACAGGGCACATAGCACATCAGGGCACATAGCACATCAGATCACATCAGGGCACATAGCACATCAGGGCACATAGCACATCAGGGCATGGGGCACATAGCACATCAGGGCACATAGCACATGGGGCACATAGCACATCAGGGCACATAGAACATTATGGGGCACATCGTTGACCAGCCAGCATGCAGAGTAGCGCAGGAAGTGTGTGTAATAAGTTCTCTCTCATGTCACGGCAGTCACGCTGCTCCCCGGCGGCCCCTCCTCTCTTCTTGTCTATCCCAGATGATGTCACAAGCAAATGGGGATGGACGAGAAGAAAGGAGGGGCCGCTGGGGATCAGCGTGACTGCCGTGACATGAGAGAGAACTTATTACACACGCTTTCTGCGCTACTCTGCATGCTGGCTAAATCTTGATCTACCCGTCAGGCGCCAGCTGTCGGCGATTGACGGTGACGGGTAGATCGCCGCGGACCTCCGATCGGCACACTGAGCCATCGGCCCACCGGGAATCTCCCGGTAGTACCGATGGCCAGTCCATCCCTGCCTGGAAGTGACTGGCATTAGCAGCTAGACACAGACCAAAAGATGCACTGCCTGCCCAGCTAGGTTAGCAAGACCAAAAAAACACACCAGAAATGCACATAAACATAACTCTACTTTGCTGACATCAAACTTGGAGAGGAGAGAACACAAGTTTACCTGATTGTTGTTCACGCAATTCACTCTCATGGTGTTTTTTTTCTCCTCTTTTCATGACCAGAAGGATAGTTTCGCTTCATTTTGTCATGGATGTTGTAAACGTTAGTGTAAAAGTGTCGTTTGAGCTAAATGTGAGTAAACAAATGTCACTAAGTGTTAGAAATAATAGTGAAGTGAAAAAAATTGCAGCAAAACCTGACAGTGTTTACAGTACACAAAAAATGAAATATAATGTAGCGCCCCCCCCAATATTTGGGGTCGCTATGTGGAAATTTAGGGGTAGTCTGAGCCGATAGTTGGGCTTAGACCAATCAATGGTTCAATATTGCTTCTGCTCTGGGTGGGATACTGCCTGGCAGTAGTGTTCTCCTTTGCCTGTAGGTTGCACTGTCATAGGTTGAACTACGGGGGGGTATCGCAACACCTTGGGTGTCCTCTTTTGGCAGCCGTGCAGTGGGCGTGGTCAACCCGCTGTGCATGCTGGGAGAGGGTACATAAGGGGCAGACGCCATGAGGTTTCACAGGCATTCCAGGGTACCTTGGGTCCAGAATGTGTGTGCCTCATGGCCCGCATGGCACGAGGTGCTTGGGCCTCGGGCACCTTCAGCCCGAGGCTCCGTTGCTGCGATGTAGGCCCAGCTCCGCTGGCAAGGGCCTACGCTTCAGAGAAGGATCCCAGGCTGCCCACTTGTAGGGGACCCACCTTTGGGAAAGGAGTCCAGGGGAGGATCAGTCCCAGGAGATTAGGGATGGTACTGCTGTCTCGGGGAGAGGCCTGGAAACTCGCCTAAAGAGGGATTCATCGTCTCTGATATTCGTGCTCCATCCCGGCTGCTAGGACCGCTCTCATAGGGACTATCCGGGTGAGCAATACCCACTCAGGCTTGAGTGGCGACAAAAGATAGACACTGAGCTTTAAGTGTTGCTTGCCTGAACCTTCCCCTACTTCTCTCAACTTCATACTCTCTGGCCTCGTACACACAACCGATTTTCTCGGCAAGAACCAGCAAGAAACTTGCTGGCAGAGAGGTCTTGCCGAGTAAATCGGTCGTGTGTACGCTGCTATCGGGTTTCTCGTCGAGAAAACCGACAAGAAACCTTGACGAGAAAATAGAGAACCTGCTCTCTATTTTCTCGTCGAGATTCTCGTCGGCATGTTTCTCGACGAGAAAAGTGAGTGTGTGTACACTTACCTGTCCTCCCGGAAGCCCGCGCATGTTCGAAATGAATTTGACGCATGCGCGGTAGCTTCCTAGGCATACATAGGGTATACCAAGATGGCGGCGACGGCATCGAATGTGACGAGCGCATGCTCGACGTAGTCGATGATGTCACCGCGTACGCTCCTTTCAAAGAACCGCGGGTTCTTTGAAACGAGCGTGTGTACACTCGGCCGGGACAAGTTTCTTGTCCAAGAATCTCGTCAAAAAAAACGACATGTTTTTTTTAACGAGAATCTCGGCCGTGTGTACGAGGCCTCTCTCTTAAAGTTTGACTCAAAGGAAAAAGAATAAAGCCTTGCTGATTAGGTTTTACTCCTGTGTGGACATTAGCCTTATTCCAAGAGATTTTTTGCCTAGACAACGGAGCTATGGGATCCACTCTAGAGAGGTAATTGCCACAGGCCCAAAACAAAACCAGCCGGTCCCTTAAATGGGGGTAAGTGCTACAATAATAAAAAGTGATCTCGCGCAATAAACATATAAAATGCCTAATATCCAGCAAAGATAAAGTGCTAAATATTGACTGTATCAAACACTATAATTGGACACAAACTAAGTGCATATAAACGTGTGTAGACCCACTAATGATCAAAGGGATCAATGAAATGTTCAATAAAAATGTGATCAAAACTGAGTGAAAATAATAAAAATAATTATGGAGTGATAAAGTCTCTAAAAGTTCCACAAATAAAATAGTAAATACGTTTTCTTGAAAAGTAGTAAAGAATCTGTCTTTATATGGCTCCACAAGCATGTAATTTCTGTTCTGTCCAGTAATCCAGCCAGGCCAGGATCAGGATCCCTGAATATTAATGCGCTTTTCTCCTGCAAACAACTTCCTGGTCACAGCAGCCTGCTTCTCCATCCCAATCCCCACTATTGGAGAAATGTCCAGTATCAGGGTCTTTTATTTTATTTAAAAAAAAACCCTGATACTGGACATTTCTCCAATAGTGGGGATTGGGATGGAGAAGCAGGCTGCTGTGACCAGGAAGTTGTTTGCAGGAGAAAAGCGCACTAATATTCAGGGATCCTGATCCTGGCCTGGCTGGATTACTGGACAGAACAGAAATTACATGCTTGTGGAGCCATATAAAGACAGATTCTACTACTTTTCAAGAAAACGTATTTACTATTTTATTTGTGGAACTTTTAGAGACTTTATCACTCCATTATTGCAAAGACTCATATTTTCCAACAAAAGTCATTCAGCGACCGACCTACCGTTTCCAGAGGCACTGATCCGACCGCAATGGGAGTTATAGCACGCCTGCACTGCTCTCCTGAGTGACTGTGACTGACAGGAGCAGGGAGCTTCAGCACGTAGCCGCTGCTGTGGACTTCAACTCCCATAAGCAATAGCGGTGGCCTGTCACGCGACGTCACCTGACTCATTGACGTCTGTCGGAAACTCGGACAAACGCGGCGCCGGACATTTTTTCGGTTATCAAACTCGGGGGGGCCCTGAGTAAGTTGTGGGGCCCTACGCAGCTTGCGTACTGTGCGAATAGGGCGGATCGGCCCTGGGTATATCCCCTAAGCATTAGTGAAGCACTCGGGGAGTCATATAATATACAAAGGAGATCCAGAAAGCGCCCCCCAAATCCGAATCGAGTGAGGACATCAAATCAAATAGATAATCCCAGGAGATGGAATCAAACGCCTTCTGGATGTCCAATGAAAGTAACATTCCCCTCCTGATTCCCTTGCCGTCCCAATCAGACTGAACCGCCGAGATGAGATTAATTAACCGATGGGTTTGGTCTGATGCCTGTCTATTCGGGACAAAACCTGCCTGGTCAGGGTGAATATAACACTGAAGAAAAGTATTAAGTCTTTGGGCCAGTATTTTGGTTAAAATTTTCAGATCAGTATTAATCAGAGAAATTGGGCGGTAGTTGGCACAGTCCCTATGATCTTTCCCTGGCTTCGGGATAACACTTATATACACTACATTTTCGTGACAGGGAAGCCCACTACCACTTCACAAGTCATTAAAGTAAGTACATAGATGTGGGGCAAGAAGATCTTGGTACTTTCTATAGTAGTGGCCCGGGAAGCCGTCAGGCCCCGGAGCCTGACACTTTTCTTTAAACAAGCATAATGCATTATTAGCATTAAAAACAATTGTGTATTGTGTATTGTGGATGCTGAGAATATATTTTTTTAATACTCACAACTTTGTAATTCTTCTTCTGGCCGTTGCCATGATCATTGTGGGCATGTGAAGCCCAATCCACATCTCTTCTGGGAATAGCGATGTAGAGGTGCATGCTGGGTAACCAGCATGCACATCTCGCACATGCGCAATTCTCCGTAGCGCTGATTGTTTCTAAAGTTGCCATAACAACGGGCGGCGATGGAGGAAGGTCCCGCCCCGTTGTTATGGCAACATAGATAACCATATCTTTGATCAGCCCTAAATTGTGTCATTTCCTGTCGGGAAATAACACAATTTTTGCACACAGTACTGCCCACAGACTCCTGGAAAATGAGGACTCGCATGAGCACAGGCGAGGGAGGAAGTGACGAGGAGGAAGTGGAAGATTAGGAGCACTACATAGCAACAAGGCGTTTCTGGTAAGTATAAAAAATTCCCCCAAATGTTTCTTTATAGATTTAGAGGTCTCTGATAATGAAAACAAAAAATGTCATAGTGGAACTCCACTTTAAGGTAAAAAACTTTCTGTGTTTAAAGGTGCAGGGACACACAAGAAGCCCAGCACAGCAGAATGACATCTGAAAGTGTCCAGTGTGTCCCCACACACTCTTGGTTACTCTTTGGACAATAATGGTACGGTGTACATATCACAGATTGCAGGGGCCATACGTGTGCAACATTATGGGGTATGTACAATACAGAGTATGGCACTCAAAAGTCTGCAATGTACACTCTTTGTTACATAATCCTAACTGCTTCAATCTGCAAGCTGTGCCATACATTGCATACACCTGACCACTAATGTTATGATATACTTTACTTACTCCTGAAAACTTTATCCTTTATGCTCCTTACATTCTAAGCAATAATCTTCCTTAGTAACAAATATCTGCATAGCAGTAGATTTCCTGAATATCCCCAGATCATGTCACCTACAGATTTACAAGGACCCAACAAAGCTGTAAAGTGCTAGGCATTGCTTATCTGTGGAATATGCCCCTGGGCTCAGACCAAATGTCCCCCATGTTTTGGACAGAGTGTAGGATTAGAACCCATGTCAGGATTTAACTGATATCTAGTGCCAGTGACCATGGTTTCATCATGCAGGAAGCAATGGAAAATCTCCAACAGTAACACAGATAGAAATATACAGTATGTTTTCTGTGTAAAGAAGGCTAGAACCCCTGTTTTTTTTTTTCCTGTCCACAAATAACTAAAATAAAAGTTTTGTCTGGACATACATTTTAACTCTTATGCCGTGTACACACGATCGGTTTTACCGATGAAAACAGTCCGATGGACTTTTCTCATCGGACAAACCGATCGTGTATGGGCCCCATCGGTCTTTTTTCCATCGGTGAGAAAAAATAGAACATGTTTTAAATTTATCCGATGGGAAAAAAAACGATAGCAAATTCCTATCTTCTGTGTGGAACTCCATCGGACAAAAAACCTATGCATGTTTAGAATCAAGTCGAAGCATGCTCAGAAGCATTGAACTTAATTGTTCTCGGCTTGTCGAAGTGTTTTACGTCACGGCGTTTGGGACGGTCGGATTTTTGACTGATGGTGTGTAGGCAAGACTGATGGAAGTAAGCTTCATCGGATTTCTGATGGAAAAATCTGATCGTGTGTACAGGGCTTTAAGCCTCGTACACATGCTTAGGGATGAGCCAAACACCCCCTGGTTCGGTTCGCATCCAGAACATGCGAACGGACCGAAAGTTTGCGCAAACTTTCGAACACCGTTAAAGTCTATGGGACTCGAACGTGAGAAATCAAAAGTGCAAATTTTAAAGGCTAATATGCAAGTTATTGTCCTAAAAAGGGTTTTGGGACCCAGGTCCTGCCCCAGGGTACATGTATATATGCAAAAAAAAAGTTTTTTCAGGAGCAGTGATTTTAATGTTGCTTAAAGTGAAAAAATAAAAGTGAAATATTAATTTAAATATCGTGCCTGGAGGGTGTCTATATTATGCCTGTAAAGTGGCGCGTGTTTCCTGTGTTTAGACCTGTCCCTGCACAAAATGACATTTCTAAAGGAATAAAAGTCATTTAAAACTGCTTGTGGCTTTAATGTAATGTCTGGTCCCGGCAATATGGATGAAAATCATTGAGAAAAACGGCATAGGTACCCCCCCCCCCAGCCTATTACCAGCCTCTTTGGGTCTTGTATGGATATTAAGGGGAACCCCGCACCCAAATTAAAAAAAGGAAAGGCGTGGGGCCCCCGGGCCCTATATACTCTGAACAGCAGTATACAGGCGGCGCAAACAAGACAGGGACTGTAGGTTTGTTCTTAAGTAGAATTTGTTTGTAATTTGGAACAGGTACATTTTGCAAGTGTAGCTCCAGCCAAAAAATCTATTTTTAAGCTTTTTGGAAAACATACGGACTCTGTGACATTTGTTTTGCTGTCTGTGCACCTGGTCAGAAGACTTCACCTCACTTTCTGTCCCAATGAAAATTGGATTTAGAAAATTTGGGGTTTTTAGGGAAACAAGGATTGGTGATAAAGCATCAGTGCAGACACCTTTTTCCCACATTAACTCTTACAGGAGAGAATTTCCCTTCTTAGGGGTAGATTTCTTCTGACTTCCTGTTGTATCCCTCCGTTTGCAAGTAGGAGTCGTTTGTAAGTCGGATGTTTGAAAGTAGGCACCTGCCTTATATACTCTGCATAAATTTGGGCCTTGGGTGTTGGTGTTGCCACAACACTGTAACAGGCTCAGAAAAAGTGGGCCTTTGCTGGTGGACAGTGTGGTGGTGTTGCCACAACACTGTAAGCCCTCACAGTTACTCTTGGTGGGCGCAGGAACGGGCCCTGTTGTAAAATATTAGATCAAGAATTGTAATTACATGCCTCTGTTGAAAAGGCTCAGAAAAATTGGACCTTTGGTGGTGGACGGTGAAGTGGTGTTGCCACAACACTACAACCTCTCACAGATACTCTAGTTGGAGCGCAGGAACGGGCCCTGCTGCAAAGTATTACAACAAAAATTGTAATTACACGCCCCTGTTAAACAACACTGCCACAACACTGCAACCCCTCACAGATACTTTAGTTGGAGCGCAGGAATGAGCCCCGCTGCAAAGTATTACAGCAAAAATTGTAATTACACGCCCCTGTTAAACAGGGGCAGAAAAAATGGGCCTTAGCCACTGGTGGCAGTGCCCAGAACCAAAAACGTTCTTACAAGCTATCAACAAGAACATTGAGGAGGAAGAGGATAGTCACTCAGCATAACAGGATAGTCACTCAGCATTAGGGATGAGCTGAACACCCCCCAGTTCAGTTCGCACCAGAACTTGCGAACATGCAATAAATTTGTTCGAACATCCGAACACCGTTAAAGTCTATGGGACTCGAACATGAAAAATCTATAGTGCTAATTTTAAAGGCTAATATGCAAGTTATTGTCATAAAAAGTGTTTGGGGACTCGGGTCCTGCCCCAGGGGACATGTATCAATGCAAAAAAAATGTTTTAAAAACGGCAGGTTTTTCAGGAGCAGTGATTTTAAAAATGCTTAAAGTGAAACAATAAAAGTAAAATATTCCTTTAAATTTCGTACCTGGGGGGTGTCTAGAGTATGCCTGCACAAAGTGTAATTTCTGAAGGAAAAAAGTAATTTAAAAAGCACTTGTGGCTATAATGAATTGTTGGCTCCCGGCAATACAGAGAAAAGTAATTGATAAAAAAAAAAAAAAATGCTTGGGGGTCCCCCCAAATTCAATTTCCAGGCCCTTCAGGTCTGGTATGGATTTAAGGGGAACTCCACCCCAAATTAAAAAAAAAATGGCGTGGAGTTCCCCCCAAAAATCCATACCAGACCCTTTATCCAAGCACGCAACCTGGCAGGCCGCAGGAAAAGAGGGGGGACAAGAGAGCGCCCCCCCTCCTGAACCGTACCAGACCACATGCCCTCAACATGGGGAGGATGCTTTGGGGGTCTGTGACCCCTCAAAGCACCATGTCCCCATGTTGATGGGGACAAGGGCCCCATCCCCACAACCCTTGCCCGGTGGTTGTGGGGGTCTGCGGGCGGGGGGCTTATCGGAATCTGGAAGACCCCTGTAACAAAGGGGACCCCCATATCCCGCCCCCCTATGTGAATTGGTAAGGGGTACATTGTACCCCTAAAAATTATATATAAAAAAACCTGCGCCAATTATTAATTGGTAAATTAAGCTGCTCCTCAAATAATCAGTGATCGCTGAAAACAAAGTGAAAAATTGGTAAAAAGTGAGGACGCTGATTACGGGTCCCAAAAAATTTGTATAAGGACCCCTATATATGTAGAACGTGAAATGAGATAAATGACACCCACCTATCTCAATTGTGCTAGTGAAAGTGCCAAAATTGAAAATTTAACAATTAATTTGTGGAAAGTCCTGATGACGGAATACGAAACATACGTCGAGGCGCAATACAGGTCACGCTTGGTTGTCTGTTCCTATAGGTGGAACGCACGCCAGCTCTCACAGGACCGGGACTTTCCATTCATTTGATCCATGCCATTACAGCCTCAGTGCTGGGTTCGGGGCACTTTCAAAGTAAGCGCGTTTTTGGCTTTTGTACATTTTTATTGTTCATTAAATAGGATTACACTATTTTCGGCTTCTCTTCTCTCATTTGCATACCACCAGAGTTATCTCAGAGCCTTATATCGCCTGTATAGCTGATACCACCTTCCATACTACCCAGCAAGTGGATACTTGCAGAAAGCGTACTAGACCTCTTTTTTAGTTAAAAGGGTCAACTCTCTGAGGTAAGCTGCCATCTTTATCATAGCACTATCGGGTGATATTGATTACGGTGAAGGTGGATTATAAAGTCACGAGATTCATTTGATCATCACTTTGAACATTGAGCACTTGGAAGATTCCTAACACATGCAGAGATTTCTTTTGATTAAGATCGTGCACTATTGCTGGGAGGACTTTTGTGTTTATTTTTTTACTTTTTTCTGTACATTGTCCATTGCACAATTCACATTTTGACTGTGGTTACTTTATTGTTTGTTCCTATCTGTTGGGTAGGACTGCGTTTATCACTTCACAAATTAATTGTTAAATTTTCCATTTTGGCACTTTCACTAGCACAATTGAGATAGGTGGGTGTCATTTATCTCATTTCACGTTCTACATATATAGGGGTCCTTATACAAATTTTTTGGGACCCGTAATCAGAGCCCTCACTTTTTACCAATTTTTCACATTGTACCCCTACCATTTCACAAAGAAAGTGTAAAAAAACACACAGACACCGTTGGGAAAAGTCCTTTATTAAAAATAAAAAACTATTTAAAAAAAGATTCCAGCGGCGGAAATCCACTCTCGGTCTCCTGCGATCGGTGGTCTCCTCTCCGGGGTCCAGCGATGGATGATCTCTCCTCTCCAGGGTCCAGGCTCCAACGAGGATGTCCAGCGAAGTACTCTTCACCGGAGCAGAGACACCCCGGGAATGACGCCGCCGAAGACAGACCCGGGTCCCCAAACACTTTTTATGACAATAACTTGCATATAAGCCTTTAAAATCATCACTTTAGATTTCTCCCATAGACTTCTACAGGGTGTTCCGCGGCTTTTTGAATTTGCCGCGAACACCCCAAATTGTTCGCTGTTCGGCCAACAGGCGAACAGGCAATGTTTGAGTCGAACATGAGTTTGACTCGAACTCGAAGCTCATCCCAACTCAGCATCAGCATAGGCAGTCTTGAAGGGATCTCACATTCAAAAAAAATTATTCGGTTACATTAGCATCAGGTGCTTTGTAGTTGGTGATCCAAGACTGATTCATTTTTATGAAGGCCAGCCGATCGACCGAGTCGTTGGACAGGCGCACCCTGTGATCGTTTACAAAGCCTCCAGCAGCACTGAATGTGCGTTCCGAAAGCTCTGGTCAGTGATCCATCCTCAAGACCCAGTAACCCAGAGGATTTTCGGTGGGAATGGTGTCCAAGTCTGATCTTGCCCTTAAGTATTCCTGCACCATGTAAATCAGACGTTGGCGATGGTTGCTGGAACCGATCATACATTGGGGCTCCGTACTAAAAAAATTGTCTGAACGCATCGGTCAGACAGCCACCTTCTCCACCGCTCCTTCTGTGACTGACCGAAGCCTCAGCAACACGTTGTCCAGGACCAGGAATTTTTAACCTCCCAGGCTCTGGAAATGCCTTGCACAAACCTTTCTGCAAGGCCTTCCGAAGATGTTTCATCCTCTGCTCCCTCTGCGATGGCAGGATAAGGTCCGCAACCTTACCCTTGTAACGTGGATCAAGGAGGGTTGCCAGCCAGTAATGATCCCTCTCCTTGATATCACAAATCCGAGGATCCTTTCGCAGGCTTTGCAGGATCAGGGAGGCCATGCAGCATAGGTTTGCTGAGGATTTCGGTCCGGAGTCCTCTGGGTCACTAAGGACGACATGATCAGCAGCCACCTCCTCCCAGCCACGTACAAGTCCATGGGTTTCTGGGGTCTGTAAATGATCCCTTGAAGACTGCTGCTGATGCTGAGTGCTAGGTTCCACCTCCATGCTGACACAATCCTCATCCTCCTCCTCTTCCTCTTCCTCTTCCTGTGTGATCGGCGGGCCCCGCAGGAACAATGTCTGGATAAAGGGGGCCTTGAGAGGTAAGGAAGTCCTCCTCTTCCTCCCTCTGTTCTGCCTCAAGTGCCCTGTCCATTATTCCACGCAGCGTGTGCTCCAACAGGTGGACAAGAGGGACAGTATCACTGATGTATGCACTGTCACTGCTTACCATTCTCGTGGCCTCCTCAAATGGTGACAGGACAGTTCATGCATCCCTGATCATGACCCACTGGCGTGGGGAAATAAAACAAGCTCCCCTGGCCCTGTCCTGGTGCCATAGTCACACAGGTACTCATTGATGGCCCTCTGCTGTGTGTGCAGCCGCTGCAGCATGGCCAACATTGAGTTCCACCTGGTGGGCATGTCACAGATTAGGCGGTTCTTGGGCAGGTTGAATTCCTTTTTGGAGGTCAGCCAGCCGAGCACTGGCATTATATGACTGGCGGAAATGCACACAGACTTTCCTGGCCTGCCTCAGGAGATTCTGTAAGCCCAGGTACCTGCCCAAGAACCGCTGCACCACCAAGTTAAAGACGTGAGCCAAACAGGGCACATGGGTCAGGGGTCCCTGTTGGAGGGCGGAGAGGAGGTTGGTGCCATTGTCGCAAACCACCATTCCCTGCTTAAGCTGGCGTGGCGTAAACCACCTCTGAGCCTGTCCCTTTCCTTTCCCTCAAGCACGCCAGCTCAAGCACCGCATGGCATCTCTTTGCCTGAGTGCTTGCGTAGCCCCTTGAACACCTACGGAGCACCGCTGGTTCCGAGGACAAATCAGCAGAGGAAGAGGCCATGGAGGAAGAAGAAGAGGAGGGGGTGGAGGAGAGAGGTATGGCAGAATCACTACTAGTAGCATTTTGGAGTCGTAGTGGCGGAACAACCTCCAACACTACTGCACCCTGTCCCGCAACCTTCCCAGCTGCCAGCAGAGTCACCCAGTGCGCTGTGAAAGATAGGTAACGTCCCTGTTCATGCCTGCTGGACCATGAGTCAGCGGTAATATGCAACTTACCGCTGACCGCCAATGTCCAGCGAGGCCAAGACATTGCCTTCCATATGCCGGAAGAGAGCCGGAATCGCCTTCGGCGTTTGGGAACCTGCCACTGAGGTACTTCACATTCCACAAATTCACGGAAGAGAACAGAGTCTACCAACTGGAAAGGCAGCAGTTGAAGTGCTAGCAATTTAGCCAAGCTAGCATTCAACCGCTGGGCATGTGGATGGCTGGGAGTGAATTTCTTTTGCCGATGTAGCAACTGGGGCAGGGAAATTTGCCTGCTACAATCGGACATTGGTGTAGCAGATTGCCCGCAAGTACTTGGCAGTGGGACACCTAATTCTACACCTTCAGTCCTCTCAGTGCAGGTTTCTGAGAGGACTGAAGGTATAGTGGGGTTGGAGATCCCAGCTGATGAGGAGCAAGGAGAGGTCCGCCTTTTTCTTTGGTGTGGGTCTTTTAAGTACGCTTGCCAACGGGCTGCATGGAACTTCGACACATGTCTGGTCAAGCATGTGGTGCCCAAGCGGCTGGTGTTTTGGCCACGCCTAATATGCTTCAGACATATGTTGCAAATAGCAACGATGCGATCTGCTGTACACGTATCAAAAAAGTCCCACACCAAAGAACTTTTGGAAAAACGCGCAGAGCTCTGCGGTGTGATGCAGTTGGTTGGCTGCCCTTAAGCTGGTCCATGGAGGGCATCCTGCCTCATTGGAGATGTGCCTCCTCCTCTCTCCTATCAGGCACCCACGTAGAGTCAGTGACCTCATCATCCCCTCCCTCCTAGTCACTGGAGCAAACCTGGCAGTATGCTGCAGCTGGGGGAACATGACTGCCAGTTTTCTGTCCTTCTTGGCCACCACCTCTCTCTGGGCTCACGTTACTGCCTTCCTCAAGCTGGGTACCATCATCGGAGCCTTCAAAACGCTGCACATCCTCCTGCAGCATGTACCCAACACCGTGGTCGAACAGTTCCGGGGACTCCTCCGTGCATGATGGTGGGGCTAGGGAAGGAGTAAGTGATGACCTTGAGCCGATGGAATAGCCCGCTTTGGCACCTGCATTGGCAGCTAAGGTCCTCTGAGCCTGGGTGACAGAGGATGAGGAGGATGAGGATGGCTTGGTCATCCACTCTACCAACTCTTCTGCATGTTGTGGCTTAACACGGCCAGCTGCCGGAAAAAAGGACAAGCGTGCCTCACGGCCACGTGCTGAGGATGTACCGTGTCCATGACCAGCACTTTTGTATCTAGACACAGAGCCTGCTTGCCCTCTTTTACTGGCCTGTGAGTGTCTGCCTCTCCTTGTTGGACATACTGTATTTGATGTATTTCAATAGGTGCACAATAAATGGCCTGCAGTGAGATGTAGCTGCACAAAGCTGGGATTTACATATATATATACTAAATATACTGCAGCTAGCTGAATCAACTGCCTGCCTATAGTATTATTAGGAAGAGAAAAGGAATTGTCTGCAGTGAGCTTTAGCTGCACACTGTGCCCAGTATACAGTACACTGACTTAATATACTGCCCCTTAGCTGAATCAACTGCCTGCCTGTATTATTAGGAAGAGAACAGGAATTGTCTGCAGTGAGCTTTACCTGCACACTGTGCCCAGTATACAGTACACTGACTTAATATACTGCAGCTTAGCTGAATCAACTGTCTGCCTGTATTATTAGGAAGAGAACAGGAATTGTCTGCAGTGAGCTTTAGTTGCACACCGTGCCCAGTATACAGTACACTGATGTAATATACTGCAGCTTAGCTGAATCAACTGCCTGCCTGTATTATTAGGAAGAGAACAGGAATTGTCTGCAGTGAGCTTTAGTTTTACACTGTGCCCAGTATACAGTACACTGATGTAATATACTGCAACTTAGCTGAATCAACTGCCTGCCTGTATTATTATGAAGAGAACAGGAATTGTCTGTAGTGAGCTTTACCTGCACACTGCGCCCAGTATACAGTAAACTGATGCAATATACTGCAGCTTAGCTGAATCAACTGCCTGCCTGTATTATTATGAAGAGAACAGGAATTGTCTGCAGTGAGCTTTACCTGCACACTGTGCCCAGTATACAGTACACTGACGTAATATACTGCAGCTTAGCTGAATCAACTTCCTGCCTGTAGTATTATTAGGTAGAGAATAACAGGAACGCTCTGCAGTGAGATCTAGCTAAACTGTATACAATATATATATATATATATATATATATATATATATATATATATATATATATATACAAAGCGTGCAATGCATATATATACTAAATATACTGGAATACTGGATCTAACTAGCTGAATCAACTGCCTGTTCAATCTAGCTATTGCTAACTGAAATAAAACAACAATCTCTCTCTCTCTCTGTCTCTAAGTATGCCGCCGGAACACACTACACAAGGCCGACGCACAGGCGGCCTTATATAGTGTGGGGCGTGTACTTAGTCCCCCTGAGCCATGATTGGCCAAAGGCACCCTGCCTTTGGCTAATTATGGCTCTCTGTGCTGACGGCGCTCTGATTGGCCAAAGCATGTGGGTCATAGTGCATGCTTGGCCAATCATCAGCCAGCAATGCACTGCGATGACGCAGTGCATTATGGACCGTGACGTGCAACTCGAATTTGGCGCGAATGGCCCATAAAGTTTGATCTTCCTCGAACGAGCGAACAGCCGATGTTCGAGTCGAACTCATGTTCGACTTGAACTCGAAGCTCATCCCTACACATTCTACGATTGTTGGAAGGGGATTGTCTGTTGACAGACCGTTGTCCTAAATTCTTACCGTTAGTACGCTCCTTTTGACATTTGTGGTCCAATTTTCGGCCAACAAATGTTGGATGACAAACTAGTAAATTTTTGGCGGATAATGGCTCCACGTCTGTACACCAATACATCACACAAAAGTCGAAAGTACAAAACACGCATGCTTGGAAGCAATGCTTACCAAACACAAAATTAGAAGAAGGGGTCCAAAGGGTGAAGCTCAAGAGCTGAAATTCCTTGTAGTACGCCACTACGTTTGTGTTTGTGGCACGACAATTGTGTACCGTTAGTATGCAAGACAAGATCCTGGCACACGCCCTTTTGACAAAAATCAGACGCTCGGTTGACCAACAATCATACCGTGTGTACTAGGCTTTACACTTATCTTTTAAATACCACTACTGTTTTTAGGACAAGAATCACAGAAAATGTTTTAAAGTTTAAAATATGTTATCCTTAAATGAAATGAGTTGTGTAACGGCACCCCAAATACGAAAGGGGGTTAATGCCGTTTAAATATCTTCCCTCTCCTTGACACACATTCGCTGTCGATTCTCCACAGCCAGCCGACCACTTCCCCTAGGAATTAATCCTTCTGGAAGAACGAGACGTACTCTGTATCTTCCAGGATCGAGTCACTTTATTGAAGAAGATATTGTAACTTTTATACACATCTACTACTGCATTAGTTTAACATGAACAATGGCCCAGCTCCACCCACACATAACAAGACCCAATACCCATTATTTTGACGTCTGTTAGGCTTCAAAAGACTTTACACAATAGAACGTAACGACCTTCAATACACATCTTATAATGAAAGGGTTGGTAGACGGTCCGTCTGCCGAGTACAATGCACACAGGCATAGAATTAACTATCCCTTTCACACCAAAAGGGTCTCCAGAGCCTCCTAGACTCATTTACAACACAAGCAGGTAGGTGATTAACCTGTCTGCTGCTAGTTCCACAACCTATAATTATGGGCTTAATTCCCACAAGCCACAATAGACAATAGAATGCAAATCACCTTAACTCCTCACAGCAATGATTACACAAACCCCCCCCCCTCACAGTACACATCCAATCTAGATACAATGTATGTGCAGCATTGAATATGGCTATCATAGACCATATTGGGGGTTTTCATTCACCCTGTGCCCCTAATAGAGACACAGGGTGGTTGACACATAAGAGGCATTGGGGAAGCTGAAGCAAGGGTATCTCATACTTTCTAAGCGATTCTGAGTTCCCCGGGCCTTCCTGTTACAAGTTGTTCTGAGTTTTACAGTATCGCACAGTGATGTGAATCTAACAAAGGGAACTTGATGACTGGATGAGAGAAAACACAGAGCTGACCTCATCAGTGAGCCGTTGCTTCTTTGCTATTTTATTTGTTGCTTTATTTATTGCAGATGTGTTTGGTTTACAAAACTGAATGAACAGAGACTTTGCTTTAGCAGGTAAGACAGTTGTCTACATTCACACAGTCAGACAGGAGTGACCAAGAGCGGCTGCCAGTAAGAATCAGTAGATTCTTGCTATCTGATCTAAAGGCTTACTGGCCACGCTGTGTACTCTGTACAAATCAATGGACAGCTGCGTTGTTGTTTGCATGTAGCCACTCATCTGAGCGGTTACATGTGTATTGAGCCTTCAACTATTCTGGACGCAGACATAGTGCATCCAGGGTTTGCGGAGTTGTGGCCGTGCACCAACTGACTGCAGCTAATTGCACAGTTTGTATGTGGACATAGCAGAGTGTTGTGTCCAGAGGCTGGTTTAGATGCCCATGAACACAGCAAACTATCTGCATCCATGTGGCTGTGTGAATATAGCCTGAGTTTATGCATATCTTTTTCAAGTATATTTTTATCTGTCTGCCAGCACTTATGCTTTAATGAGAGCTAGAAACGACATTATAAAGATAAAAAGTCCCCATGAGGATTTAAGAGAATATTATCTCAAAATGATCTAAATAACTTTTTTTTTAATTGCATTAAAAGAAGTGTCATTCTTTCATATTATTCAACTGGGGATGTTAAAATGATTGCAAAACCAAGGAAGTATGAGCTCAGACATAATCTGATTAATTTCAATATGATATTTTACAAAAAATATTTAATCCCACACTGTCTCCCTTTCCCATTAACACTCCCCATCTAATAATCTATGCCAAGTTTGTTTTAAATGGTTAACGCTGAATACTAGGCAAGTATTAAAAAAACGTAATTTAATTCAGTTATGCGTTGATAAAATATCCTTAAATATTTTTGCATACAGGTAGCATAATTGGTATATTCCAATCTCTTGCAGAGCAGACTCGGAGAGGGAGGTCGGCACTCAAGGCCAATAAATACTCTATTACTTAGTACAACCAGCCTGCCATATTTTACATGCAATAATCGCTAGTGGCTATTATAGCTGCTAGCAATAAGCACTGCGTTCTCCTGGCAGGGACGGCTTCTCCCACCCCCTGCTGGAAAAACAGAATGGTTCTGTGGGAGGGATTACCCTGTCAACACTGTCTGTGTTGATGGGGAAATCAAGCGATTCTCATTCCTGAAAGCATTCTGTCTATATCCAGAACTCAAGAAGTATATGGTCTGCTTGTGCTGTCGGTAAGGAGTGTTTGGGTCAAAGGGAAGAATTATAAATCCATGGCCTGATTGTGCTGTCTGTCAGGAGTGTCTGGGTCAAAGGGAAGAATTATAAATCCATGGCCTGCTTGTGCTGTCTGTAAGGAGTGTCTGGGTCAAAGGGAAGAATTATAAATCCATGGCCCGCTTGTGCTGTCTGTAAGGAGTGTCTGGGTCAAAGGGAAGAATTATAAATCCATGGCCTGCTTGTGCTGTCTGTCAGGAGTGTCTGGGTCAAAGGGATGAATTATAAATCCAGGGCCTGCTTGTGCTGTCTGTCAGGAGTGTCTGGGTCAAAGGGAAGAATTATAATTCCTTTACCAGACACAGTAAAACAGTTCATGGTTTCCGGTAGTCCAGGATATATAGATGTCTACCCTCTCAGGAACAAAGACTCCCTGTTATGGAAGTTAAAGCTTTATTTACCAAATGTGTTAAAACAATTAGATAGGGCTATTGTTCTGAGAATTTGTCTTTGTGTTCAAGAGTATAAGATTAGTAAGTTATCACAGATAGAAAAAACTTTCCAAAAAAAGTGTATACATTTTACACAAAATACAGTATAACCAATAAAAAGGAAATATTATATCCAGAAAGAAAACAGCCGGCCGACGTTTGGCCTGTGTGTACATCGGCCTGTCCGACAGAAGCTGGCTGAATGGCTGGCCTCTGTCGAAAGGGGCATGTTGGAAAACCAGCATCTGATCGTCATCCAATCAGTGCTGGCAGTCGTTGGCTGCAGTTGCTGACTGGTGTTTTCTGGCGGGGGTCAGTCACCCTGTCAGAACACAATAGCTCACCAGGGAGATTTCTGTACTAATGTCACCTAGTTAGTACAGCAAGCTCCTCAGTTGTTGTTTTTTCGTTCATCCCGCTGGGTTGTGTGTACCAGACTTTATTCTCAATTATTGGAAATACTAATGTTAATACCCATTTTGTACCATGAGCGGAGTTCAGTAAGCATTTGTTTATTTAGATGTCCAATAGGTACAGAAAGTTACAAGCTTTTTTTCACGTCGTTAAAGCCCACACACGGCCGTTTTTCATGACGAGAAAAACGACGATGTAAAAAACAACGTGAAAAAATAGGATTTTTATAACAGCTTACCTGTAAAATCCTTTTCTTGGAGTACATCACGGGACACAGAGCGACATAGTCATTACTATGTGGGTTATATAGATACCTTCAGGTGCTGGCACTGGCAACTTCCAAAACCGGAAGTACCCTCCCCTATATAAGCCCCTCCCATCCGGGAGTACCTCAGTTTTGTAGCAAAGCAATAAGTGTCCCCAAAAGAGGGGTGGGAGCTCTGTGTCCCGTGATGTACTCCAAGAAAAGGATTTTACAGGTAAGCTGTTATAAAAATCCTATTTTCTTTCTCGTACATCACGGGACACAGAGCGACATAGTCATTACTATGTGGGACGTCCCAAAGCAATGCCCAATGAGGGGGGGGATACACCATACATAAGCTGAGCGCTATCAGACATGAGGATCTTTTGCGGCCTGCAACACACTGCGCCCAAAGGCGACATCCTCCTGACTTCTAACGTCCACCTGGTAGAACCTAGTAAACGTGTGTACTGAAGACCATGTTGCGGCCTTACAGATCTGAGCCAGGGAGACCTGGTGATGCACTGCCCATGAAGTTCCAACTGCTCTCGTGGAGTGCACCCTAACTTTGAACGGAGGCGGTCTCCTTCTCAAGCCATAGGCTTGCATTATGACCTGTCGAATCCACTTGGCTAAAGTAGATTTTGACGCTGCCTGACCCCTTCTGGGGCCTTCCAGCAGAATAAACAAAGTATCCGTTCTACGAATCTGAGCAGTGGCTTTTAGATAAGCTTTAACTGCTCTTACTACATCCAAAGAATGCAATAACTTTTCCTCTACCGAACTAGGTTTGGGGAAAAAGGAAGGAAGAACCACATCTTGGTTCAAATGAAACCTCGATACCACCTTAGGAAGAAAGGCTGGATGAGGACGTAACACTACTCTGTCCTTATGGATAACCAGATATGGCTCTTTACAGGACATAGCGGCTAATTCCAACACTCTTTTAGCCGAACAAATGGCTACTAGAAAAATCAATTTCCTGGTGAGAAGAACCAAGGAAATGTGCTGTAATGGTTCAAATGGTTGCTTCTGTAGAACCGACAGAACCAGGTTTAAGTCCCATGGACATATGGGAATATTAACCGGAGGGCTAATACGCATCACTCCTTGTATAAAAGCTTTGACTAGTGAATGCAAAGCCAAGGGCCTTTGAAAAAATATTGACAAGGCAGAAATCTGACCCTTGATAGTACTCAAAGCAAGCTTCCTATCTACAGCCCACTGTAGGAAGTCCAGAATCCTACCTATTACGTACTTACGTGGATGCCATTTCCTGGCCTCACACCAAGCGATGTACGCCTTCCAGATTCTATAGTAGATCTACCTGGATACCGGCTTCCTGGCATTGATCATGGTAGCTACCACAGGATTAGAGAGACCTCTCTTTTTTAGAATGTGGGCTTCAATAGCCAGGCCGTCAAACCTAGGGCTGGTAAGGAAGGGTGGTATATCGGTCCTTGCGAAAGCAGGTCCGGACGATGTGGGAGAGTCCAAGGACACCCCACTGACATTTTTACAATCTCCGCGTACCATTCTCTTCGGGGCCACGCTGGAGCCACCAGAATCACTGGTTTCTTTTCTACCCTGATTCTGCGGAGTAATCGAGGTAACAATTGTGGCGGTGGAAATGCATATATCAGCTTGAACTGATCCCAAGGGAACACTAGGGCATCCGAGCCGCAAGCTAGGGGATCCCTTGTCCGAGAGACAAACCTGTCCACCTTTGCGTTGAATCTGGATGCTAGAAGATCTACATCCGGTGTTCCCCACCGCTGACATATTGTCCGGAAAACCTCGGGGTGAAGGGACCATTCCCCTGGGCATAATTGCTGGCGACTTAGAAAGTCCGCCTTCCAATTCTCCACTCCTGGACTGAATACCGCGGATATGGCTGGGACATATCTTTCTGCCCATTTCAGGATGTAATTTACTTCCCTCTGGGCTGCACGACTCCTGGTGCCACCCTGATGATTGATATATGCCACTGCTGTGGCATTGTCTGATTGAATTCTGACAGGGGACCCTTGGAGTTTGGATGTCCATGCTACTAGGGCATACCGGGCTGCTCGTATCTCTAAGAGATTGATGGGCAGGGCCTTTTCTGCATCCGACCATCTGCCCTGGAGAGACCATTGCTCCAGTACTGCTCCCCAGCCTATAAGGCTGGCATCTGTAGTGACCACCTTCCAAGAAATCGGACTGAAGGATTTCCCTTTTTCCAGATTCTGGAGAACCAACCACCAACGGAGGCTCTTGCGAACGGAAGGGGACAAGGACATTGGTAAGTCTAGGGCCTGAACTTTTTTGTTCCAGGCTGACAGTATGGCCCTTTGCAAATTCCTTGAATGGAATTGACTGTAGGGTACTGCTTCGAATGATGCCACCATTTTTCCCAGCAGCCTCATGCACAGGCGTATGGACGGCTGTCTTTTTGTACCCACTAGGTGGATCAAATCTCTCAAAGACAACACCTTTTCTCGAGGCAAGAATATTTTTCTCTGGCCTGAATCCAGCCTTAGCCCCAAGTATTCCAGACTTTTGACTGGTTTTAGGGCTGACTTGTCTCGGTTGATAATCCAACCGTGAGATTCCAGATACTTGATTGTCTTGTGAACGACCACTTCTAGTTTTTTCACTGAGTGGTCTATCAGCAACAAGTCGTCTAGATATGCCATTATCGTTACACCTTGTGTTCTTAGATTGGCCAATAATGGGGCCAGAATTTTTGTAAACACTCGTGGTGCTGTGGCCAGACCGAAGGGTAAGGCTCTGAACTGAAAATGGCGCCCTTCTACTGCAAAGCGTAGAAATTTTTGGTGGACTGGAAAGATGGGAATGTGCAAATAAGCATCTTTTGATGTCGATCGAGGCTAACCATTCCTCCCCTTGTAGGGCAGTGGCCACTGATCGGATCGACTCCATCCGGAAAGTCCTGATATGTAGGAATTTGTTTAGCCCTTTTAGATTTAATATGGGCCTCACGTCCCCGTTTGGCTTCGGGACTGTAAAGAGGTTTGAGTAAAACCCGAACCCCCATTCTTCCAGGGGAACCTCCATAATTACTCCTTGGAGCAATAGTTGTTCTAGTGCCAACAGGAGGGACTCTCTCTTCCGGGGATCCCTTGGCACGTTTGACCTCATAAAATGGGAAGGAGGAGAGTCTTTTAACTCCAATCTGTATCCCAGACTTACTGCGGAGAGCACCCATCTGTCTCTGATCGTGTCCCGCCAGGTCTCTGCGAACAACTGGAGTCTTCCCCCCACCCGATTGAGTGGGGGCAACCCTTCATGAATTTGACTTTGGGGGAGGTTTTGTACCTCTCCTGACCCAGGGTTTCTTATTACCCTGCGATTGTCCCTGATTTTTACCCCCGGGATTTGACCGAGGAGGCCGTCGGAACTGTTTCACAGCCGATGCCCCAGGGACTGGAGAAGCAGGCCTCTTAAAAGAGGGACCTCTAACTCTGTTTTTAACCGGCAAGAGTGTACTTTTACCGCTGGAAATTTTCTGGATATATTTGTCCAGGTCTTCCCCGAATAAGCGTTCACCATGAAATGGGAAGCTAACCAGCAATTTTTTACAGGGAGCTTCAGCAGACCAGTTTTTGAGCCATAGAAGCCTGCGCATATGTACTACAGACAGCTTAAGGCGGGAGGCCTGATGGATTGAATCCTTTATGGCGTCAACCGCAAAGCATAAGGCTCTAGGTAGATCAGCTAGGGCAAGGGCCTGCTGATCTGGCAAGTCCCTTAAGACCTGTTTCAACTGATCCTTCACTGCTTGGCAGACCCCAATAGCTGCCACTGCTGGTTGTGTCACCAAGCTTGCTGTAGAAAAAGCAGATTTTAATAAGGACTCCAATTTTTTATCTATTGGGTCCTTGAACATTTGGACATTATCCACTGGACATGTCAGTGATTTATTCACACAAGATATGGCTGCGTCCACTGTAGGGACCCTCCATTTTTTGATGAACTTATCCTCCATGGGATAGACCACCGGAAATCTCTTGGGGGGAGTAAATATTTTATCAGGATGTTCCCAATCCTGGTAAATGAGCCCTTCCAGTAAAGGGTGAAGTGGAAAGGAACAGACAGTCTGGGGAGCTTTTAGCGACCCCAGCGAGGAGACAGTAGTGGTTGATGGTTCCGCAAGGTGCATTTTAAATGCTGATCGGACCATGTTAGTCAGAGACTGAACCCATAATCTTTCAGCTTGAGATGCTGAGAAAGGTTCCTCCACTGTTGATTCCTCTATAACAGAATCAACCTCATCCTGATCCCCTTCAGGCAGGTCGATCCCTGTATGGGACTGTTGCTCCGCTAACAGGTACTCTGCAGGAGGAGACGGAGATCGGGCGTGCTTTCCCTGTGACAGGGAGGCAGCGATCAATGTTGACAATCTCTCTTCTAATCCTCCCAGAGCTGAGGAAAAAACCTCCTCTGTTACATACATAGGAGCAGGTGAACTGAGGACAGCCACAGTACCAGGTACTCCTGCGGGGTCTCTACGGTCACTAACCTCTGAATTTTCAGGGGAGACTGGTGCAGCAGAAGCATGCCCAAGATCCTCAGAGCCCGATGGAGACCCCCTTCGCTTCCTGGAAGATTTAGTTCCGGAGCTTCTGGACGGCATATTCCTAAGCCCAAAGCTGAGGTATTCCAGCCGTAATACACCACTTTTACTGATAATAGTCTAGCACAATTGCTGCTATATAACAGTTGGTGTCTACTAAAGTGCCTTTCTAGGGGATGCCTGCATCAACCGCCTCTGTGTGCCTTATTTACTGTTGCTAGCTCTGTCTGTGCACTTCAATAGCCAGCTGTGATTGTGCCTTTAAACACGCTGGACGCCCGCACATGCGCAGTAGCGCCGCGGCGCACACCGAGCGTCATCCACCAGCTCCGCCCCTTTTTCCAGATCGCCTCTATATATAGAGGCACGTGCCCGCGCACGCGCGCGGGCACGTGCGCCTTCGGCGCTCTTTTTAAAGAAAAATAAGGAGCTAGATGGGAGCCAGGGTCCCTGCCGCAGGGCCCGGGGATGGATGAGCGCAGCAACAGGGCAGAGGAGACAGCTTCCCAGCAGAGAACTTACCAACTGCCTGGATTTGACTTTGGAAGAAAAAAATCCACATTACAAGAAAAAAGAACCATAGCGGCCTCTAGTGTTTAACACAGGTACCGCGGTCTTACCATTTTTTTTTTTTTCTTGCCTACTATTAAAATGTTTTACATTTTCTTAGTAGTAACAGGCATGCACAGAATATTAGCGGGAATACCTTAGGTAACAGGCAGAAAGACAAATTAGGCTTGGGGGTCCCCCAATAGAACCAAGTTCCTGAGGGCCCCCACTTACCTTTTCCTCGCCGCAGGACTCTGTTTGGTCCACAGAAGCCCAAACTTCACCTATCACGGCAAGCATTGTAATTAAACCTTCAGGGACCGGGTTCCCAAGGATTCCACTCCCCTGGACCTGTATAGCACCCTGCACAGAAAACATCTTGGTCGTGGGTATGACCAGAGCTCTGGATCCCAGGGTCCAGCCCTCGTAAGAGAGGCATTACAGGCAAAACCTTGCTCTTCTCTTGCAAGGCCCGGGTACCGACCGTTTAGCTATGAAGCTTTTTTGGTCGGATACGGAATAGCTTACTGAGGCCCAAAAGAACCTGTACGCAAGCTCAGTAAAAAACACATGTTACTTCTTGGCCAACACCTTAGACACTGGCAAAAAACTGAGGTACTCCCGGATGGGAGGGGCTTATATAGGGGAGGGTACTTCCGGTTTTGGAAGTTGCCAGTGCGAGCACCTGAAGGTATCTATATAACCCACATAGTAATGACTATGTCGCTCTGTGTCCCGTGATGTACGAGAAAGAAATTAGAGCATGTTCCAATTTTTCTCGTCGTGATTCTCAGCGTTTTTCTCATCGGAAAAAATGCTGGAAAGCCTACACACGATCATTTTTAAAGACCATTTTAAAAAATGAAAATTTTCTCGTCATTAAAAACGGTCGTGTGTACGCGGCATGAGAGTTTTTTGATTGCTTTAATCTCTCCTGTCATGGATATGCAGTAGTGTTTTTCTGTCAGCTTACCTTCCTTCCCATGTGTTCATCTTAGAGGCCTGAGCCCTTTCACCTGGCTTCCTTTATAATCTCCTCCCAGCCAGACTCCACCCCAGGCCCTATCACAGAACACTATATTAACCTGTG
This sequence comes from Rana muscosa, assembly GCA_029206835.1. NCBI lineage: Eukaryota > Metazoa > Chordata > Amphibia > Anura > Ranidae > Rana > Rana muscosa. The sequence continues at coordinate 926,492,946 of CM055116.1, read as the reverse complement.
CACTGCAAGCCTGCTTTGCTGATCAACGTGTTTGTTAGGCATTGTGTGTTTGGGTTCCTGCCTGCCGTGTGCTACGTCTGTCTCTCTGTTACGTTATTGGCTTGTCCCCGACCATCCCTGTCTGCTCGTGACCCTTGACCTTCGGCTCGTTCTTTCGTTATCCTTGTCTGCTTGTGGCCCCTGACCTTCAGCTTGTTATTCGGTTCTCTCATATCTTGTGCTGCTGCTTCCCCTCTTTTCCCCTTATCCTACGGGGCATGAGCTAGGAAACTCCAGGGGCCGCGACCTGGTCCCAGCCTGCAGCATAACATCCTCACCACTAGAGGCCCTGGAGAAGACCTGCTGGGTCTTAGACTCCGCGCCCTGGGGAATCTTGGCTCTAGCTTCCGTTAGGATCCCGGTTGTGCTCCTCTGGTCCCGCTTTCCACAACCACCCAGTTTCCTATCCGCAGAAGCCAGCCATAGGGTTCACTACCTCGCGGTGCACTCCTGTCCCCCTACGGTGTGCATCTGTCACCTGGCCACAGGCGACCTTGACAGTTTGATCAGCCATGAACCCGGCTGACATCCCGTTACCCGTGGATGATCCGTTGCAGGGCATAGTTTGCAGACTTGAAACCCAGGAATCGAATCAGACCCAGGTGATGCGATTCCTCCAGGATCTGGCTTCTCGCTTTGAGCAGCTTCAGGCCTCCTTGGGAACCCTGAATCCGCAACCTCAAATACAACCAGCGGCTGCACCTATTGCACCAGTCGCAGCCACACACTGTAAATAAATAAAGCAATCAGCGCAAACAAAAATATGACAATGGAAATGTTAAGCAGCTGTACACATTAGGGTCATCACAAACCTATAAGTAAAATAGCAAAACGAGGGTATGTGCAGCGCATAAAAAATTGTAAATATAAAACAGCACCAAATGAGTGATCAACACTATCAAATCAAATACAGTTCTATCACTGAGAGAGAAAAGTCCTCATAAATTCCCAGAATGGCATAGCAGGAAAAAGGGGTGAAATTCCTCGTGTAATGAAAAGAAGGAAGATGCAATCCTCTGCCCAAAATGTGCTGATGTAATCCTCCACCGTAAAAATATTGAGCTTACCAGATACGATGGACCTTTCCGCTAGGAGAAGGTCATACAGGCGTGTATCCACCCAGGGATAATGGAATCAAGTGACTGCAACAAAGGTTCTTCCGCAGATAACCGAAATGTGTAGCCAGAAGGTGGTGTAATAAATCCTCCTAAGTATGGTACTGGATGCAATGGTATAGTGTCCAATCGTCACCAGAAAAAAGGGGAAGGGAGACAACCTAAGTGCACTCCGTAAATGTATTGAAAGTCAAAGATAAAGAACAGCATTGGCGCTCAGCGCCTAGATAAAAGCCGGTATGATAGCCGGGAATAACAATGTGAATTTACACTGTGGACATCCGTCCAGCATGGAGATGGCAGCGGGTGACGTCCGTGCGTGAGCTCCTCCCCCGTACGCGGCGTTACGTCCAACAGGACTTCGTCAGCGAGGGTGGAGCTAAGGTGTCACCCGGCTGATAGAAATAGCAAGGCGGTCGTCATGGTGACAGGGAAGCCAGACGCAAAAACCGGAAGTCAGAGACACTCACCGGCTGCTCTCCCTGAAAGCGTCACCCACTTACCAGCCCTTGCTAATAATGAAAAAACAAGTTGAAAAACTATCAAAGTGATCAACTAATCCCCATGGTTGGAAATATACATAAAAGTTTAATAAAAAAAAAAAAAAAAAAAACACAGAACGTTAAAACTGCCCGCGGCCATCTCCTATTTTAAAAAAATGACAATATAAAATGAAACTCATAATAAAACCTCCGTAGAACTGCCGCAACAAAAAATTAATATGCATATTATCATTTGTCAGAAATGAAGCAGTTGAGGTCAAATTCCACATTTAACCCCCTGGGTACAGAAACCTTGGTCTCATGTATCCATAGGGATTCACGCTGACTCAACTGTCTAATGAAATTACCCCCTCTCCAATGATGGGTAACCTTCTCAATGCCCCAAAATTTGAGGCATCGCGGGTTCCTATCGTGAAAAATCCTAAAATGTTTGGATACATTGTGGGTTTTTACCCCCCTCCTGATATTGCCTACATGTTCTGCTATGCGTACTCCCATGGGTCTAGATGTTCTTCCCACATATTGGAGTCCGCAATCGCATTCCAACATGTATACAACCCCAACAGTGTCGCATGTGATGAGATTTTTTATCTGGTAGTTTTTCTTAGTGGCAAAAGCTGTAAAATCTTTCTTTTTCTTTTGATTAAATTTGCATTGCCTGCATGCTGGACATTTTCCGCAAGCATAAAAACCAGACAGAAAATTAAAAATTTTATTTTCTCTAATCACTGGGGGATCTATGACACTTGGGGCAAGGATATCTCTAAGGGTAGGAGGCCTTTTATAAATAAATTTGGGGCGTGAAGGCAACACTGCACCCAAAACATTGTCTTTTCTTAGAATATCCCAGTGGCGCATAATTATTTGTTCAAATTCACACACTCACTACAACTGCCAGCTCCGTCCCGTTTCTCTGGGGACTCCAAGGCTTGCAGGGGGTTCCTTAGCCAATGCACAATTCATTTTGAGCTCCAGCCCCAAAACTTCCTGTCTGATCGGGCTAAGGTAGCCTATATCATTTCCCTCCTCTCTGGTGAAGCTTTAGCCTGGGCAGCCCCTCTGTGGGAACTGAATGATCCAGTGGTTTCTAGCCTGTCTGGCTTCTTGAAACTTTTTCGGAATATCTTCGAAGAACTGGCTCGTGTCTCTTCAGCGGCCAGCGCCCTTTTACGTCTCCGCCAAGAGTCTGCTTCTGTGGGACAGTATGCCCTTCATTTCCGCATACTGTCGGCTGAGTTGAGCTGGAACAATGAGGCCTTAGTCGCAACCTTTTTACATGGCCTGTCTGATAGAGTGAAGGATGAATTAGCAGGAAGAACCATCCCCACTGATCTGGCCGGCGTTATCTCCTTGTGTAACCAGATCGATATTCGCTTTCAGGAGAGGACCTTAGAAAAGCAACGCCAGCACTCCTTGGTTCTTAGTCAGCCTGAGCTCCCCTCTCTTCGACCCGTAGAGCATCTCCTACCAGCTGAGGAACCCATGCAGCTGGGTCGGACCAGGCTATCCCCCGAGGAACGTGCTAGGCGCAGAACTCTTGGTCTGTGTCTTTACTGTGGGGGCAAAGGTCATTTTCGTGACACTTGCTCTCTTTGTCCAGAAAAACGTTCGGGTCCACTTCATCTGGAAAGTGGAGTATTGGACCCAGAAATATCACCTTCCCCTTCTCGTCTTCTGCTTTCTGTGTTCCTTCATGTTGGTGCTTCTTCTCATTCGGTCTCAGCATATCTGGATTCCGGAGCCGCTGGTAATTTTATGGACTGGGAAATCGCATCGTCCATGAGACTTACTCTTTTGCCCCTCACCACACCATTGGTGGTCTTGGCGATTGATGGTACTGTTCTCCCAGGGGGACCTATCCGCTTCCAGACCCTCCCTGTTAAGATGTCGGTAGGGACACTCCACCAGGAGTGGATATCCTTCCTTATCTTACCCAAGGCCTCAACGCCTATAATTTTGGGTCTCCCATGGTTACAGCTCCATTCTCCTCATGTGGACTGGACTACTGGACAGATCCTGGCTTGGGGTCCCTCCTGTTCCTCGTCCTGCCTACCCAAGGTTGCCCCCTGTGAATCTGAGCCGGTCATTCATTCCAGGTTGCATAACCATTTACATTTCTCTGTCCCTAACCACCCTTGGACGCACAGCCAGGCTAGCTTGTCTACAAGTCCTGCAGTCGCTACGTCTTGCGATGCGATTCAGGTAGTCGCTACACCTGACTCAGCTATTCACTCTGCCTCTGTACTAGTTATGCCAGTCCAGCCCATGCCCAGTGAGCCTCCTACTTTTTCTTGTTCGGGACATTCTGCTTGTCCTTCAGCTATTCAGTTTGACTCCGGCGACATGTCACCTTCTAACCAACCTGACTTCAGGGTTCCACTGACATCTGCCCAGTCTGATGGTCCTGTGCAAGATGACCAGTTCCCCTTTAAGGGTCTAGGGGACCCTCCTCAGATTCCTGTTGATCCTCTCATGCCCTTGCTTATTCCTAGAGAGCCTTTGGTCCTCAATAGATCTTCTTGTCATCTCCCTACCTCGTTTTCGGTCTCTGAGGATAATCTTAAGTACGAGGTTAGACAAGTTCTGGATTCTCGGCTCTGCAGAGGCATTCTTCAGTACCTTGTGCATTGGAGAGGTTTTGGTCCTAAGGAGGCGTCTTGGATTGCTGCATCTGATGTCGCTGCACCTCATCTGTTGAGAAGGTTTCATCAGAGATTTCCCTTTAAGCCTGGGCCCAGGCGGGGGAGGGCCCATAAGAGGGAGGGTACTGTCATGGATATGCAGTAGTGTTTGTCTGTCAGCTTACCTTCCTTCCCATGTGTTCATCTTAGAGGCCTGAGCCCTTTCACCTGGCTTCCTTTATAATCTCCTCCCAGCCAGACTCCACCCCAGGCCCTATCACAGAACACTATATTAACCTGTGCACTGCAAGCCTGCTTTGCTGATCAACGTGTTTGTTAGGCATTGTGTGTTTGGGTTCCTGCCTGCCGTGTGCTACGTCTGTCTCTCTGTTACGTTATTGGCTTGTCCCCGACCATCCCTGTCTGCTCGTGACCCTTGACCTTCGGCTCGTTCTTTCGTTATCCTTGTCTGCTTGTGGCCCCTGACCTTCAGCTTGTTATTCGGTTCTCTCATATCTTGTGCTGCTGCTTCCCCTCTTTTCCCCTTATCCTACGGGGCGTGAGCTAGGAAACTCCAGGGGCCGCGACCTGGTCCCAGCCTGCAGCATAACATCCTCACCACTAGAGGCCCTGGAGAAGACCTGCTGGGTCTTAGACTCCGCGCCCCGGGGAATCTTGGCTCTAGCTTCTGTTAGGATCCCGGTTGTGCTCCTCTGGTCCCGCTTTCCACAACCACCCAGTTTCCTATCCGCAGAAGCCAGCCATAGGGTTCACTACCTCGCGGTGCACTCCTGTCCCCCTACGGTGTGCATCTGTCACCTGGCCACAGGCGACCTTGACATCTCCTTATGAAAAAACTACTTGTTATGAAAAAAAATGTATGTACCTTCGTCCTATTACTAGATAAGAAATTGGAATGTTGTGGAGGCAGCATGGACTCTCATGGTACGATATGAACTTACAAAATAATCTCTCCTTATTGTAATCTGTATGGTTATATACTGTCTTGTGGGTCCCAATACCTACTCCAAAGAAGCTATGATTTCCATACATCTCTAAGCTTGAACACCCGATGAACCTAATGTAACCATTTGTTCTCTCTGTCCTGTGTTGTGGACAAACACGTTGACTACTCTGTGCTGAAAGATACTGTCAGAACTACATTATTATGTTCAGCTGCTAAATTTTTTTATTTTTGGTCCAGTTTAAGCTATTTATAAACTCGATCAAACTGAACAGATATTGATCAAGTAAAATAGAAATCTGATAATGACCTGGCCTCCCCGTACTCAGACCGATTTAGTGGATCAACTGTACCACTTTACACAGTAAAAACAAACATTAGCCTAGCAGTTGCTTGGAAAGCTGGCAGGTTTGTATTATTATTATGTAGCGCTACCCCCAGTTAAGAGAGCCGCTGATATTGATTTGGGCCCTGTAGTGCACTGCTGTCAACCCCTGGCAATCGGCTCTAACCTCCCGTGGCACAGCTGGTGATAGAGGGATAGGACCGCGTGACCGCAACTGTTGGTGACGCAGTCCTATAACAAACATACACAGAATATACTTTAAAACTCCTATTAAAGTAAGCGGAACTGACACCAAATGTACTTTACCCAGATATTTTACTGAGGCTAATGGGCAAGTAATAAACAACAGTATAACAAGTTGCAGATCCCTGCAATAAACAGTAATAAAGATAAACAGAGTAATCAGAATAATAAAGTATTGCTATGCAACTCTAGCGCTGCCCTTTTACAGCTACTTCCCCTCATGGGTAGACTAACACCCAGCAATGTCTACCTATGCAGTCAGGCCTGACTGATCTAAATGGAAGTTCAGTGAAACAATATTCGCTAGCAATCTTTTCGGTGGTGCACTTGAAGAACAACTTTGTAATCCCAACGAATAGTAAAGATAAAGGATCTGTCTTTAAACAGCTCTCACCACCCGGACAAGTCCAAATCCGTTTCCTCCATCGATTCGTCTGGGAACAGGAATCCACTGACATCCAAGTCTTCAATCCTTCTGGTGTACTGCAGCAAGGAGGATTAGATGTCTCTAAGGCTCTGCTAGGCTGGCAGAGGGCTCTTTGGAAAGGAGCACACGGCCCAGGCTTCAGGCCTTGTGCACACAGCAGTTCAGCACAGAGATCCTCTTGCTAGGAGAGGGGTGTCCAAAGAGACCGACCAAAACTCCGCCTCCCCTTTATAAAGTCTGCCCCAACAGTCTCTGTTCTGGAGCAATGCACCCTGGGTGCTGCAAGATGTACTGGGAGATGTAGTCTCTCTCTCCTCTGCTTTCACTTCCATAATGTCTCTTTACTTCCTCTCGACTCACCTCTCACCTGGAACTTCTTGTCTCTCTGCATTAAAGGGGAACACCCCGCTACACACTCCCCCCACTTGAACTCTTTGGTCCCCAAAGATAAACTTCAACAAATACTGTTTACCATTTTGGACAATGTCGAGCATGATGTTGGCATAGGGAATTCCCACCAAAACTTTGGGATGGAACTCTCTTGCCCACAGGTCACACTACCATGAGTGGCCTGCCTAACTGTGCCAGAGAGTGAGCTGGGGTTGCCCTCCACCAAATGGACGGTGGAAGGATCAGGTTGTTCAACACTTCTCCTAGCCGTTACAACAGAGTCCTCTGAGCTCGTCCCCATTTGGAGGTAAGTTAGTTTCTTGGGAGGCCTGATGACTCTGCGAGCCCTCTGCTCTCTTGGTGCTTCTGACTCTGGCACCACAGGCTCTTCTTCAGGAGTAAGTTCAGGTAACATTGCTGGTTCTGGAACCTCTGATTCAGAAGTCGACTGACGTATGGAATCTCTAGAGTCCTCCTCTGCGCAAGTGTCAGGAACATCTTCCCAGTAATCAGCTGAGGGACTGAAGGGTATGAATTCAGTAGCCTCCGGATTCAGCGTTGCATCTGGGGTATCCCCTCCATTTGGGAGATCTATGGCGGACGTTCCCAGAGGCGAGGGAGGCCACAGCCAGTCCAGTTCTCCACCTTCTTCTGTACTCAATTGGGAGGCCTCCCCATCTTTGGCTCGAGAGGTCTGGGACCGAGTGTTCGGCCTAGGAATATCCAGGATAGAGGCCGGTTCAGGGGAGTCTCTCACGGGAGGTATTCTGACTGCCTCAGCAAGTGGGAGCAGGTGGTTCCGATGCCACGTCTTCAGTGGACCCACCTTTCCTTCTGGCTTTAGTTTGTAGACAGGCAAACCGGGCAACTTCCTACAGACAACATAGGGCTCAGATCTCCACCTGTCGGCAAGCTTGTGTTTTCCAGGGACCCCCAGATTGCGTAGCAGTACTCGGTCCCCGGGCTGCAGATCTTGCACTCGAACCTTCAGATCAAAATTTCTCTTGTTGCGGGCCCCCCTTTGATCCGAAGCCGCCTGGGCTTGTTCATAGGCCACCTGCAAGCTACGTCTAAGTCTGTCCACGTATCCCTTGTGGGATGTAGCTGAGGTATTGTCTATAGAAGTGCCAAAGGCCAGGTCCACAGGTAGCCTTGCTTCTCTCCCAAACATAAGTCGATAAGGGGAGTAGCCAGTGGCGTCACTTGTGGTACAGTTATAGGCATGTACTAGGGCTGATATGTGCTGACTCCAGTGTTGCTTCTTCTCTGTTTCTAAGGTTCCCAACATGTTGAGCAGGGTCCGGTTAAATCTCTCCGGCTGAGCATCTCCTTGTGGGTGGTAAGGCGTGGTTCTGGTCTTCTTTATTCCTAATGAATCCAAAAGTCTTCGGATCAACCGACTCTCAAAGTCCCTTCCTTGATCTGAGTGGAGTCTCTGTGGCAGTCCGTAATGGACAAAATACTTCTCCATTTGTATCTTGGCCACGGTGGATGCCTTCTGGTCTTTGGTTGGGAAAGCTTGAGCATAGCGGGTGAAATGGTCGGTTATTACTAGGCTTGTGCACAACGGAAAAATTTGTTTAGTTTCGGTTCGTTTCTTTTCGGTCCTGTTGATTCGTAATCGTTCGTAATTTTGCTAGCCGGGATTTTTCGTGTTCGGACTAATTCGTATTTTCGAAAGCGAAATTTTTCGTTGAATCGGAATGCTTCGTATTACTGAAAGCCTTATATTTAGTTGATTTATAATTCGTACTTTCGGTAGAGTACATTGTTTTTCGTTGATTCTGGACACAACTTTCGTAACTTTTTTTGGGTTTGTTGATTCGTAATTTTCCGTGTCTCTCTCACAACGACGCTGCCCTATTATGCCTAATGTGCTTCGAATGGATTTGTACTTTTCATACATACATAGCAATTATTTGTAACGATTCGTAATCTCGTATTTTACTTTAGTTTTTGTACATGCGCCTATAGCCTCCGCCCCTGTACACCAATTCGTACTTTCGGTAGAGTACATTGTTTTTCGTTGATTCTGGAAACAACTCCTACTTTCCTAACTTTTTTTGGGTTCGTTGATTCGTAATTTTCCGTGTCTCTGCCCTATTATGCCAAATGTGCTTCGATTGGATTTGTACTTTTCTAAATACATAGCGGTTATTTGTAACGATTCGAAATCTCGTATTTTACTTTCGTTTTTGACATGCGGCTATAGCATTAGCCTCCGCCCCCCCCTGTACACCATTTTGAGAGGGAGTTCAGCACGGTGAGGGAGAAGCAGAGAGCAGAGCAGAGTGTTATTGTGCTTCGAATGGATTCGTACATTCGTAACTTTTTTTGGTCGTTGATTCGAAAATTTACATGTCTGACAGTGGCGCTGCGTGCTTCGAATGGATTCGTACTTTTCTAATACATCGCAGTTATTCGTAACTATTCTAAATCTCAATTTTTTACTTTCGTTTTTGACATGTGCCTAATGCCTATAGTCTCCGCCCCTGTATGTCATTTTGAGAGGTTGTATAGTGGTGAAGTGAGGGAGGAGCAGAGAGCAGAGCAGAGAGTGTTATTGTGTTAGATGTGTGATTGTTTTTGTTTGTTTTGGTGAATTAGAATGTCTGGGAGTGAGAATGGACGTGTGAGTCTTGTGAGTGAGAATGTTGGTGTTGGTATGAGAGTTGTTGGTGAGAGTGGAGGGGAGCAGAGAAGTGGAGGGGAGCAGAGTAGTGGAGGGGAGCAGAGAAGTGGAGGAGGGGACTCAGGGGAGAGGAGGAGTGTAGTTGAGGAGAGGCATGGAGGGGAGAGGAGAAGTGTAGGGGAGGGGAGGTGTGGAGGGGACTCAGGGAAGAGGAGGAGTGTAGTGGAGGAGAGGCACGGAGGGGAGAGGAGTGTAGTGGAGGAGAGGCATGGAGGGGAGAGGAGGAGTGTAGGGGAGGAGGGGCGTGGAGGGAAGGGGAGGAGTGGAGGGGACTCAGGGAAAAGGAGGAGTGTAGTGGAGGAGAGGCATGGAGGGGAGAGGAGTGTAGTGGAGGAGAGGCATGGAGGGGAGAGGAGGAGTGTAGGGGAGGAGGGGCGTGGAGGGAAGGGGAGGAGTGGAGGGGACTCAGGGAAGAGGAGGAGTGTAGTGGAGGAGAGGCATGGAGGGGAGAGGAGTGTAGTGGAGGAGAGGCATGGAGGGGAGAGGAGGAGTGGAGGGGAGGAGGGGTGTGGAGGGGAGCGGAGGCGTGGAGGTGAGAGGAGGATCAGTGGGGGGTTGAGGAGAGAAGAGGAGGCATGGAGGGGAGAGGAGGGAAGAGGAGGTGTAGAGGGGAGAGTAGAGAAGAGTAAGCGTGGAGGGAAGAGGAGGCGTGGAGGAGAGGAGAGGCGTGAAGGGGAGAGGAAGAGTGGAGGTGAACGGAGGCATGGAGTGGAGCCAAGGCATGGAAGAGGGCATGCCCATGGAGGTGGAGTGGAGCGGGAGCATGGCAAAAAAAAGAGGCAAGTGTCCACCCCTACATCAGAAGAGAATTCTGACACCGACCTGCAGCAGCACCAGCGAACCAAGAGACAGAAAACATCAAGGGGGCCCGTATTTACCCCAGAGGAGAATTCTGCATTGGTTGCTGCAGTGAACATAGAAAAAGTGAGACTCTTCAGCCTAAATGTCTCAACCTCTGCGAAGAGAGCAGCCTGGGAACGAGTCCGGGACTCAGTGAATGCAGTCTCCAAGGTTCGCAGGGCCACCGATGGTGTCAGGCACAGGTAAGTATTCAAATATTATATCACTCTTAGAACACACCACATATATGTGAAAAATACACAGTATAGTAGTTAGTCAATAGTCAATAAACTGATTTGAACGTAACACAAATATTTATTTGGCACAGAAAAGTAACATGTAAAATAAAAATAATATTGTTGTAACGTGTATCTGTAATCATTTGCAGGTTTTATGATTGCCGGGCGTCAGTTCATAAAAAGATAGAGAAGCATCTTCTGGCCCAGTCTACTGGAGGAAAGGCTGTGGTCTTCAGACAGTGGGAGGCAGAGCTGAGAGATGGCCTGCTTGCAGATGAGGAGGATGTCCCTGGAGTCAGCAGAAAGGGTCCAGCCGAGCATCAGAGAGCTGGTGAGTAAAATAAAATATATCATTATATATTGCAGTTATATGGTTGTTTCCAGCTCACTATTTTTTTTATGACTACGCATGTGAGACTTACGTTTTGCTTTACATTCATGTTTTCCAGATCGAGCAACGTCATCTGTGGAGGGAACAGCTCCAAGTTCGTGCCCTCAAGATTCTGGCAGTGGTGGTGGTGAGTAGTACCTACCTAACATAAACACAAAGCAAACATAATAATAAACAACATAGTAACAAACATCTATTTAACATTTAAAGCAGACATCACTAAATGGCGGACTGTGGGCTAAATGCATACGAGACACTGTGCCATCCAGACCGCCACAGTCCAGCCATTTATGTGCCGTTCTGCACACAGAGCCGGAGACACATCAGATCTGAATATTGGGCAAGAACGGAGCTTCTGAAGATAACTTTCCAAGTTAACCAGCAGGTGATTGGTTGCTAGGCAGCCCTAGCAACCAATCACCTGCTGGTTAACTTCAGCACCTCCCGCTCCTGCCCACTATTCAGTGCTGCTGTGTCTCCCATTGTGTCTCCAGCTCTGTGAGCCCAAATAATGCAAGGGGCAGAGCTGTGGAGGCTGTATTCTGATGGGGGCAGAGCTGGGAGGTTAAGATGGGAAACTGGCAGAGATGCAGTGTGCTGTGTAATGTGAAGGGGCCCAGAGATGCAGGGTGCTGTGTAATGTGAAGGGGGCCAGAGATGCAGGGTGCTGTGTAATGTGAAGGGGGCCAGAGATGCAGGGTGCTGTGTAATGTGAAGGGGGCCAGAGATGCAGGGTGCTGTGTAATGTGAAGGGGGCCAGAGTTGCAGGGGGCTGTGATGTGAAGGAGGGCAGTGGACAAAGCTGTGGGGCGGTGCTGTGAAGGTGGCAGAGAAGATTAAGATACCATTGTGAACGGAGGTTCAGAACACTACTGTAAACTGTGATGTGAAGGGGGATTGTGATATGCCAGGGGACTGAGGAAACTGATGTAAGAATGGGATGGAGAAATAAGAGAGGAGGGGCTGTCAAAGCACAAACCATTTAGCAATGATTTGTCCTCTTACCTTGCTAGGATGAGATCCTTTTTTGTTATGAAGTCAGATTTACGACATCTGGCTTCTGCTGTGCTGCCGAAGCCGGGTGACAATCCTCTGCCGTCCATTCTCTGGCTGAGAGATTAGCTGATTGTACTCGGCCAATAAATGGCACACTGTGCAAGGAAATAAAAAAAAATGAAAGCTCAAATAGGTCCTGTAGCATTCCACTTCCCGCAAAACAATGTAGCTGTCCAGTTCTTTGAGGAAGTGGTTGTACCGGGGTGATAAGCAGCTGCAGCCGTCACCCCGGTACCGCTTTTTAGATTTGGTGGTCGGCTTTGTTATGATAACAACTGATGCGGCTCAGAAGCTGCTCAGCTGTCATCATAAGGAGTGGGAGAGGACACGACAAGCCCTCCGCCCGCCGCCTTACACCGCTTCGCCCGGGTCTCCAGTCCGGAGCGACCAGAGTTGCAAACAAAGCCGGAATCGGCTTCAATCGAGTCTCCAATGTAGTAACTCAGAAGTTACGTACTCATTTACTTGGCTGCCAATGGCGCCGATATGAAAAAATCCACAGTATTCAAATATGCAGATTTTTGCTTTTTGAATACTTGTACATGCAAAGGAGGGATTTGGGGATTGGAATTTTTTTTAAAGTAAAACTTGAAAAAATAAACAAAAAATAACAAAAAAAAATATTTGAAAAGTGCCCCGCATGCTCGCTTACCAAAGAAAACACATATGTGGCGCCCGCAAATGTAAATGGTGTTCAAATCACACGTGAGGTATCGCCGCAATCTTCACATCGAGAGAAATAATTATAGCAAAAGATCTCCTCTGTAACTCTAAACTTGTAATCGTAAAACAAAAATTACATGCTCATCTATAGTGATTTTTAAGTACCGTAGTTTCTCGCCATTCCAACAGCGTTTGCAATTTTAAACCATAACATGTTCGATATCTATTTACTTGGAGTAACATCGTCTATCGCAATATCCCCAAAAATTGGGATAAATAAATTTAATGTAAATTTATTTTTTTAATTCAGTAAATTTTTCCCCAAAAATTGCTTTTGAAAGGCCGCTGTGCAAATACATATATTATATATATATATATATATATATATATATATATATATATATATATAATGTTTGTGGTTCTCAGTAATTTTCTAGCAAAAAATAATGATTTTAAATTGGCAAGAATAACTGTCAGAAATAGGCTTGGTCCAGAAGTGGTTACCTTAACTCTTTTATTCTATCTTTAACAGAAAGCCTGAGCCATATCCCGGACCCTCCAGCGTCAGCTTCTGTCAGGAAGCAGCGGCCCATTACTCCTCAACGTAAGTAGAATACGCAAGCTGCCAATATAAAGAAACAGGACACAAGGCACCATCATCATCCACACTTTACAAACAGGCATTATAAAACACAAAAAAAGCTATTTAACAACCATCCATTTTTAAGTTCATACACACACACACACCTCAAACTAGGGGTCGACCGATTATTGGTGGCCACTTTTTTGTAATAATCGTTATCGTTGACAAACTTACCAATTGAATATAGTGCTTCGAGGTGTTGTACTGGGGTGATGCTTGCAGCGGCAGACATCACCTGGTACCGTTTTTTAACAACCGATGTGGAGAAGCAGCCGCTTGTCTGTTATTACAAACAGCCGGAGGGGATGTCCTCCCCAGAAGTGCAGTCGCTGTAAATCTGAGGAGAAACTCTGAAATGAGGGGAAGCTCTGCTGATTTTATCATCCAATCATGTACAAGCAAACATTCTGTTTTTTTATTTTCCTTGCATGTCCCCCTCAGATCTACAGTGACTGCACTTCCAAGTGCACTTGTAGTGGAAAGTGTATTTTCCTTTAGTAAATAGACCCCACTGTTTGTATTGTAACCTATGATTGTTTATTCTATTACATTCTTTTTTTCTATTACAAGGGATGTTTACATTCCTTGTAATAGGAATATATGTGACACAAAATGTATTTATTTTTTAAAGGACAGTGTCCTATAAAAAATTAAAAGTTAAATAAATATTTTTATTCTAATCTCTAGAAATCTATTTCTTTGAATGCTATCATCAACATTGGCTATCTCGTCTATTTCAGATCAACAAGACCAGTCAGAGGGGAGAGCGCAGTGCAGCTCGCCTCGCTCACCTGTCCTTATTTGCGAGGGCATTGAGCTCCAGAATGAGCCAGAGCTGACCCCTGTGATTACCGATACTCCGGACTTCTCCCCATGGCCAGAGGAGGAGGTCATGGGCCATGTTTCCCGCATCCTGCCACCATCTGATGCTGCCCCTGGTGTGCCTCTACAGGAGCAGCCACAGCTGTTGCCCCCTCCTACCCAGATGGCACTGGCACCTACTGCTGTACCGCCTGGACCAGCAACTGTCCATGATGCAGAGCATCAGAGGGTCGTCACAGGACTTCAGAGGCAGGCAAGTGACAATAGAAGATTGTCATGGCGGGACATCAGGAGATTAACCCGGATCATTGAACTTGTAGCCAGGCAACAGACTGACAATATGGAGCGTATGTTGGCCCGGGTAAACCAACAGCATAACCAGGCAATGGAGCATTTAAGACTGTCTTTGATGGAAGCAATTTCCAGGCACAATGCTCCATTGCCTGGGAGCTCGTCTGGTAGTAGTACTCAGAGCAGCAGAGAACCCTCTCCTTAGGAAATCTGAGGGCTAGTTCTTCCTCTGCTCCAGGACCCAAGGCAGCTCAGCTCACCTTTTTGTTATTAATAGTTGTATATATGTATACGTGTTAACATACATTTTTTTTCTACGTTTGTTTGTGCAAATAAATAAATGCAAATAATTTTTGCCTAATAAAAGCATACTTTAGTGCTTATATATTGATGATTATTATCAGGGATGAGCCGAACACCCCCCTGTTCGGTTCGCACCAGAACCTGCGAACAGACAAAATGTTCGTGTAAACTTTAGAACCCTATTAAATACAATGGACTCGAACGTTCGAAATCTAAAGTGTTAATTATAAAGGCTAATATGCAAGTTATTGTCCTAAAAAGTGTTTGGGGACCTGGGTCCTGCCCCAGGGGACATGTATCAATGCAAAAAGAAGTTTTAAAAACGGCCGTTTTTTCGGGAGCAGTGATTTTAATAATGCTTAAAATGAAAAAATAAAAGTGAAATATTCCTTTAAATTTCGTACCTGGGGGGTGTGTATGATATGCATGTAAAGTGGCGCATGTTTCCCGTGCTTAGAACTGTCCCTGCAAAAAGTGTCATTTTTGAAAGAAAAAAAATGCATTTAAAACTGACTCGCGGCTATTAATGAATTGTCGGCTCCCGGCAATACATACAAAAGTCATTGAGAAAAAAAAAAAAAAAAAGCGTGGGGGTTCCCCAGAATTCAATTACCAGGCCCTTCAGATCTGGCATGGATTTTAAGGGGAACTCCACCCCAAGTTTAAAAAAAAAATGGCGTGGAGTCCCCCTAAAAATCCATACCAGACCCCTTATCCGAGCATGCAACCTGGCCGGCCGCAGGGGAAAAGGGGGGGACGAGAGAGCAGCCCCCCCTCCCTCCTGAACCGTACCAAGCCACATGCCCTCAACATGGGGAGGATGTCCCCATGTTGATGGGGACAAGGGCCTCATCCCCACAACCCTTGCCCGGTGGTTGTGGGGGTCTGCGGGCGGGGGGCTTATCGGAATCTGGAAGACCCCTTTAACAAAGGGGACCCCCAGATCCCGCCCCCCCTATGTGAATTGGTAACGGGTACATTGTACCCCTACCATTTCACGAAGAAAGCGTAAAAAAAATGTTTAAAAAAACACACAAACACCTTGAAAAAGTCCTTTATTTAAAAAAATAAATAAATAAACATTCCAGCGGTGAAATCCAGTGTCCCGCGGCGATCCCGATGTCCAGCGCTGTCCTTCATTGGTTGTGCCTGAGCGGACCTGATGGGGAACTCCCTCTCAGTATTTTAAATGTATAGACCCGCCCCTTCTAATGTTCCCCATCAGGTCCGCTCAGCGGACGAGATGCAGAACATGAGAAGGGGCGGGTCTATACATGTATTACCAAAGTGAGAGCAGTTCCCCATCAGGTCCGCCCCCTCGGTATGTCAGACCCGCCTACGTCATTGGCTTGAGCGGGGAACTTCCTTCACTATGTAAATTTAAATTTACATAGTGAAGGAAGTTCCCCGCTCAAGCCAATGACGTAGGCGGGTCCGACATACCGAGGAGGCGGACCTGATGGGGAACTGCTCTCACTTTGGTAATACATGTATAGACCCGCCCCTTCTCATGTTCCGCATCTGGTCCGCTGAGCGGACCTGATGGGGAACTTTAGAAGGGGCGGGTCTATACATTTAAAATACTGAGAGGGAGTTCCCCATCAGGTCCGCTCAGGCACAACCAATGACGGACAGCGCTGGACATCGGGATCGCCGCGGGACACTGGATTTCACCGCTGGAATGTTTTTTTTTTTTTTTTAATAAAGGACTTTTTCAACGTGTTTGTGTGTTTTTTTTAACATTTTTTTACGCTTTCTTCGTGAAATGGTAGGGGTACAATGTACCCCTTACCAATTCACATAGGGGGGGGGCCGGGATCTGGGGGTCCTCTTTGTTAAAGGGGTCTTCCAGATTCCGATAAGCCCCCCGCCCGCAGACCCCCACAACCACCGGGCAAGGGTTGTGGGGATGAGGCCCTTGTCCCCATCAACATGGGGACATCCTCCCCATGTTGAGGGCATGTGGCTTGGTATGGTTCAGGAGGGAGGGGGGGCCGATCTCTCATCCCCCCCTTTTCCCCTGCGGCCGGCCAGGTTGCATGCTCGGATAAGGGGTCTGGTATGGATTTTTAGGGGGACTCCACGCCATTTTTTTTTAAATTTGGGGTGGAGTTCCCCTTAAAATCCATGCCAGATCTGAAGGGCCTGGAATGGATATTTGGGGGAACCCCACGTCAATTTTTTTTTTATTTGCGGCGGGGTTCCCCTTAATATCCATTCCAGACCTGAAGGGCCTGGTAATTGAATTCTGGGGAACCCCCACGCTTTTTTTTTTTTTTTTATCAATGACTTTTGTATGTATTGCCGGGAGCCGACAATTCATTAATAGCCGCGAGTCAGTTTTAAATGCATTTTTTTCTTTCAAAAATGACACTTTTTGCAGGGACAGTTCTAAGCACGGGAAACATGCGCCACTTCACATGCATATCATACACACCCCCCAGGTACGAAATTTAAAGGAATATTTCACTTTTATTTTTTCATTTTAAGCATTATTAAAATCACTGCTCCCGAAAAAACGGCCGTTTTTAAAACTTCTTTTTGCATTGATACATGTCCCCTGGGGCAGGACCCGGGTCCCCAAACACTTTTTAGGACAATAACTTGCATATCAGCCTTTATAATTAGCACTTTAGATTTCTCCCATAGATTTTTCGAATTTGCCGCGAACACCCCAATTTGTTCGCTGTTCGGCGAACGGGCGAACAGGCAATGTTCGAGTCGAACATGAGTTCGACTCGAACTCGAAGCTCATCCCTAATTATTATGTGACATTGTACACTTTATTACATATCTGGTTGCTTAATATAAAAAATCACATGCTATCACACATGGTAATCAACTTAAACAGTTAAAAGAACATCCTTGCCAGTTGTCACCAACAACTTCATTTAGGTTTAGCTAGGTATTATACTGCCTCGCTGACCTTAGTATTCTCTTTCTTTTTTCGCATCATTATATGTTGTAGTTCAAAGTTGCAGTAACAGAAATGGAAATAGTATTAGTCGAGTCGTGATGATGATGGCTAATACTATTTCCAGTTCTGTTACTGCAACTTTGAACTACAACATATAATGATCTGGAAAAGTGTATAAGTGTTCTATACAGCTGTCCTGATTTTATGTTTGAAAGGAACATGCATCATTTGAGATTCCCTCTACGTATGGATACGTCTGATACCGGTATTGAATGGATACGAGTAATCTTTTATCTGTACTCGTCAATACCAAATACCATTACCTGCGTCCAGGTGCCGCGAGGGAGCTTGGCGCCAGCTTCCCCGCCAACCAAGAATCCGGGAGGCCTGGCTTCCTGATAAGCTGTGAAGCCGGCGTCACGCTCTCTAACAGCACCTGGATGCACCTGAAAGGTCTTTGGTATTGACGACAAGTACAGATAAAAAATTACTCGTATCCAATACTGCTATCGTGCATCCCTACATACAAGTTTGCCGTTATTCATACATCCTAAAAGATGTGTATGGTTAATACATACCTGTGAAATCTTCGACTTGTATGTGTCTGTCATGAAGAAGCCTCATCCACTCATTCCAGTGGTACTTTCACTAAATTGGCAAATAAAACAAGAGTTACATAAATGAATGGAAATCAATGATGGATATGGGAGTAAGTGGCCAGGAGAGCAGGTACTCACCTTCTGGCAACGCAATTACAGTCTTTCCTTCCTTGTCGTGGGTGATGACTTTCCATAGTGCCAACTTACATGTGCCATGTTGCCAACACTGTGGCCTGGAGATTACATGAATATCTTGGTGGACTGGATATATTAGCATTAGCAGCAAAATCTCCTTGCCACGATGTAGGTGCCATCAGAGGGTGGAAAGAAAAAACATTTTGGTGGTGGGAGTATAGGAGAATCGTAGTACCATTGTAGGCCTTCATTTTCCTGTGTCTGTATGTATATTAGCAGCAGACTTAGTATCACCACTATTTCCACCACCAGTACTACAAGTATAAGCAAGCAAGCAGCCTGGTTGGCAAGCTGCATAACTAAAGGAAAACAACAACAGATTTAACTTATAAAATACAAATAATGGTTTAACTAAGTAACTACTAACTAGGAGAAAATCCAATGGTATTATATTATGTTTAAAGTGCACTGTTTAAATTCTGAAAATGACTGGAATAATTTTATAACATTAATTCTTATAAGTACATAAATACAGCGGCTTGAGACAGTTTTGACACCTGTCCAGGTAGTGAAACCCTGACAGGAGGCAATCCTCCAAGGTGCTGTTTGCACTCATGCGTGGTCTGTGCTTTCCTGATATATTGCATGACCATGTGCGCAGTCGCACTGACAAACGGTTTGCCTTTCACCTTCATGGCGCTGCTTGCTTATACCGAACTTAAAGGGACTGCGTTTGTATTCCAGTGTCCTAGGTATTCGAGATTTGAGAAGAAGGCAGGTGGAATGGAAATAGCAGAACTATTGCAGCAGGAACGTTTCACAAACTGAATGGTTTAAAGTTTTAATTGAAATGTACAAATGATACAGCTGTCCCGTTTATTTATTATGCTAGTACTAAATGACACAGTTGTCTCAAAAGGACAACAATATAAGTTATAATACCAGATCAGTAGCTAAAACCTTGAGCAGTAAAATAGCAGGGCAGGAGGTATGAGGTGGGACTTAGTAGAGGAACATTCCATGCCAAATCATCACAAACTAAATGGAACTTTGTTTTCAACCTGACCATCTCAGATGTTCATTAAATTTGATAGGATGGTATAGGGTCAGACATGGAGTAACTACCATATCTGACATTTAAGCCCTCACGGAAATGGTCAGGATGGGACATGTGATGATTTCTGGCATGGAATGAGGGCCTTAGGGGAGACGTGGAACTGGGTCAGGTGGAGATTTGGAGATTATGTTATCATCATGGATGAGTATTATTTTTTTATGCAGCATCAAAGTCAAGAGCAGGGTAACCAAGCTTTGGCATGTTGATTTTTAAAAAAGCCATTTGCTCTAAGAGCTGGGGGAGCAATTGTGAGCGCTGAGGGCATAATATATTTCCTGTTACAGAAAACACCCGCTCACTCTGGACCGTGGTTGAGGGACAGGAAAGAAGCTCCTGGGCTACCGAGGACAAAGCAGGCCACACATCCTTCTTCTCATCCCAAAAACTCAAGGGATCTGTACTGGGGGGCAAAGGAGGTTCTGCTAGGTAAGCCCTAACTATGTCACCAGCATTTTTTGCTTTTCTAAGGGGCTGTTCAGTGGGTCCCACCAAACTGTGAAGTGCCTCAGCCCAAAAAGCTGATGCTCTGGTGGAGTGAGCACCGGCAGCAGTGCTGCTAGTACCAGCTAACAGAGTATCATCACGCTCCTCTTCTTCTCCCTCCTCTAAATGTACTCCCATTTGCCTTTCCCTCTCACGTACCCTCTCTATTAATCTATCCCTCCAGGTGGTGAGAGTATTTTTGCGGAGTGCTATCCTGCCTTTGAATCTGGGGTCACAAATTGTGGCTAACATGAACTCGGTGCGAGAGTCGATGAGCTCTTTTATGCGCGAACTGAGTTGCTCCTTCAGCCTCCTCAGAAGGGCATCAACTTCAGCAAGTATATTGCCACCAGGCAATCGTTCCCTATTGGAAAGGAACAAATCTATTTTATTTGTAAGGTGTGCAAAGAGGGGAACCACTTGTGCCAGGCTAGCACTCTCTTGGCTTAAATTGTCAGTGACATCCTCAAAAGGCCTGAGCACTGTGACAACTTGGTCAATCATTACCCAGTCCTCCCTGCCTAGTGGTCTGGCAATACCAATAAAATGTTCACATGACATTGCGTGAATTGCCCTCTGTTGCTCAAGGATACGCTCTAGCATATGTAAAGTTGAGTTCCACCTTGTTCCCACATCCTGTTTAAGGCAGTGCTCCACGAGGCCTGCCTTTCTCTGTTCCTGCCTGAGAAGGTGGCTATCCTTCACACTCCGGTGGAAGTGACCAGCAATTTTGCGGCACGACTCTAAAAGTGCTGCTAACCTTCCACTGTTAGTGTTATCATCGAGAGCAGACCTAACAACTAGATGAAGGATGTGTGCACAGCAGCGCACACCAACAAATCTTCCATCACGGATAGCCTTTGTCATGTTCGCTCCATCATCACTGACAACAAATCCCATTTTGACATTAGTGCCTGCCTGTTCCCCTAGCCACCTCCCTATCATTTTCTGAAGTGCATTTAAAATATTCTGTGATGTGTGCTGCTGATCCATCACCTCAGCATGGAGGAGGAAGGAGTGCAATCCTGTCTTGTGCACTGTGGCAGCGGCCACAGCACTTGAGGTTTTTCTTGACCGTGCAATTGTTTGTGGTGGTGGTTGTATATCTTGCGACTCATTGGGCTGCCACCAATGGGCAGTCAAGGACAGGAAGGCATGCTGGCCACTAGTAGCACTCCATAAATCAGTTGTAAAGTGAACTGATTGGCCAGCAGCCTTCCCCAGCAAATCCTTCAAAACCCCAACACATGACCGGTACAGCGAGGGCACTACAGTTCTACTGAATGTGGTGCGTGAAGGGACCTGGTATTGTGGTGCCACAGCCTGCATCAGCTGCTTGAAGGGCTCCCCTTCCACAAAACTGAAAGAAGCCCCCCCAACAGCTATAAGTTGTCCAATGAGGCGCGTAAGTTTGCGGGACTGCTGTTTTGACATACCCCGGTAATGTACCCCTCCAAAATGTTCAATAGTGGGCTGTATGGATTTATTTAGCATTTTACGACCTGCAGCTCCAGAAGTGGCTGTGACTTTGACACTGCTGCTGGTAATAGTGGTGGTAGATGGGGGAGCCACACCCATTTCTTCCCTCAGCACCACTGGCCTATGGTGGCTAAGCATGTGTTGCTTCATCCCAGCGTTCGTGAGATGACCCAACATTCTCCCACGGCTGACTTCTCTGCTGCATATTTTACATGTAGCTGTGCGGCCATCACCAACTGTCACGAAATGTTGCCAAATTTTAGAACGACGGGTGCTGCCACTGTGTGGTGAAGATTTTTTAGAGAGAGTTTCCTCTTCAGCCGCAGATGCTAGAGCAAGTTGCTTAATTTTGGTTGTAGCCTGGCCTATGCACTCTGCTATGCTGCAGTGTTTTTGTGATAAAATGGGAGGTGGCCTCATGTCAGGGATAGTGAAGGAGGTTACTTGATTAACAGTTGTGCTGGCGGCTCTAATGTTTATGGGAGACTCAACCGGAACAGGAGAGGCAGGTGCCACTGGTGCCGTTCTTTCAGGGGAATACAACAGTGGGGAATCAAATTTAATATTGGAAGGAGAATATTCTGTCTCATAAACATTTGGTTCCTGATCGAGATTAAAAGGTAAGGTATAATCTGAATCTTCCATGTTTGCGAAGGAGGATTTAGCACCATCAGATGTTGGGGGGTCCTGCTGAATTACCTTTTCTCTCGGATGGCTAAAGGGAAATGTGACTAAAAAATCTCCGTCATTACTTCTATGACCTGCAGATGTAATTTTTTCAGTGGTGATGGTGGTGCCAATGGGAGTAGCAATAGTGGTGGTGGTGGAACTATGAGCGCACAAAATGTCTTGCTCATATTCTAATATTTCACTTTTAGGCTGCTTAAATGGATGCGCAGAATCAAAAGCCTGTGTAGGTGGTAGTGTCAGGCCTTTCCTGTAAAAAATACTTGGTGTCACCACATTTCTCAAAGTGCCCATAGCAGAGGTGGTGGTGACACAACTGGCACTAGTAGTTATTGTGCAGGTTGTTCTTGGGGGAAGATCCTGAAAAAGGCGACGACATGCAATAGATGCCGACTGCTTCCTGGTCTCAGAGCAGGACCTCTCAGCCCTGCTAGTAGGGGATTTTGAACCAACAGTTTCCCTCTCTGACCTTTTCTGTTTGGAAGGTGGCCTTAGCATAGCACTACTACTGATAGTCAAAGTATCAGAGCTAGGCCTTTTGCAGCTAGATCTGCCTGAACGCTTTGGCTGAGGCACTGAAACAGGACAGGCAAGCTGCTTCTGCTGCTTCATTTGCCTCCCCTTTGAAAAGTCACTCCTTTTAGACTTAACACGACTACTGGAACGTGTAGTACTGGTGGTGGAAGTATGACTGTCTGGGCCTGGCAATACAGATGCTGACATACATGACACAGACAATGGTGGTACAAACTCACAGGTGCTGGTAGTGGTTGTTGTTGCTGTGTCACTGCTGCTGCTGGTACCAGGAGGAGGAACCTCATGTTGAGAGCTTGAATCCATCTTTACAAAAAAATTTACTAGGCTGGACTCTCTTCTGCTACTTCTCAAATATTGTCTCCCCTCCTCTGCTCAAACTCCCTTTCTCACTCAGTTACCACTGGTGGAATGCACAATGCAGTGACCTTTTGCCCTTAATCCAACCTCCAGCACAAAATAAATCAACTGATTGGCCTGTAAATTACTCCATGCCAGTAATCCAGCCCCCAAGGGATCAACTGATTGGCTAAAAAAAATGTAATTCTCTAATATCCGGAATAACGAATGCATTTGCATTGAAATTCGTCTGAATTTTGCAACTTTCGGACATTCGGATGCATTTGAATTTCGGTTCAAAGCAATTACGAATAACACCGAATCCGACAAAAATTATCTCAAATAACGAATGGCTTTGGTGTAATTTGTTGATGCTTTAACACGGCCTAATGCAACACCAATTCGACTCGTGGTTTTGCATGACGAATGATTTCATTTCACTATTCGTTAAATTTAGCTGACAATCATTCTGATGAATCAATTTCTTTCCAATTGTTAGTAGCTCACTAGGGAGTAAAACGAATCGATTCGAATATAATTAAATTATTTGTTATGTGATTACGATCACAAGTCGACTTGCATTAGGCCGCGTTAACGCATTAACGAATTATGCCGAAAGCATTCGCTATTTATGATAATTTTAGTTCGGATTCGGTTTTATTCGTAATTACTTTGTTCGGAAATTCGAATGCTTCCGAATGTCAGAAAGTTGCTAAATTCGGACGAATTTCGATTCGTTACGAAACGAATTGCACAAGCCTAGTTATTACCAGAACATTCCCCAATCCACTCAGGTCGGGTTTGAGGCAGAGAAAGTCAATGCATACCAGATCCATTGGGCCTTGACTCTGTAAGTGGCCCATTGGGGCAGCTTGATGGGGTAGGGTCTTTCTCTGAATGCATCATGCACAGGAATGGCAATACTCCTCTACTTCTGCCCTCATGCAGGGCCAATAGAACCGATTTCTGACAAGCTGGAAGGTCCTTTCTGCCCCTAGGTGACCATGATGGTCATGCAGGGCAATTAGTACAGTCTCTCGGTGCTTCTCTGGAAGAAATAACTGCCACTTATCTTCTGAGTCATCAGAGGGGCCCCTTCGGTAGACCACTCCCTGATGTACCTGTAGCCTGTCCAATTCCTTCCTCAACAGGCGAGCCTCCTTTGAGGGGTGATGTAGGAATTTGTTGGGATCCTGATTCTCCAGGGCTTCGAGGACCAATCTCCCCATGGGGTCTTCCAATTGGTCACACCTCAACTCCTTCTTGGACAGTCTCGGTAGGTTGTCTTCCTCCAGTTGAGTTACCCCACAATAGTGTTTGGGGACTCCTACCATGGTAACCCCTATTTCTTCTGCTCTGGAGCCTCCTCTGGCTTGGAATTCAGCCCCTTGACAAAGGGCCCGCACCCCGTCCGGTGCCACTTGGGTCCAATCTTCCCAGTCATTTGTCGTGGCATGAGACCTCCGGGACAGGGCATCTGCATCCCTATTTCCGGCTCCTGGTCTGTACTTCAGACTGAAGTTGAATCCAGACAATGCAGCCAACCACCTGTGTCCGGTGGCATCTAGTTCCGCGGTGGTGAAGAGGTAGGTCAGGGGGTTGTTGTCTGTCTTCACAGTAAACTCTGCCCCATACAAGTAGTCTTTTAGCTTGTCTACTACCGCCCATTTGAGGGACAGGAATTCCAGCTTATGAGTGGGGTAATTCTTTTCTGAGGGGGTCAGGCTCCTGCTCACATAGGCCACTGGTCGCAGTTGTCCTTCATGTTCTTGGTAGAGTACACCACCTAGACCCTCATGGCTGGCATCCACATGTAATTCATAAGGTCTGGTAGGGTCGGCGTAGGCCAGGACTGGGGCAGTGGTTAAGCTCCTCTTCAGAGCATGAAAGGCCTCTTCACACCTTGGGTTCCACTGATCTTGAACTGACTCACCAGGCCTCCTGGGCCCTGAGTCATCCTCTTCCCCTTCTGCCTTTAGCAATTCATTCAACGGGCGGGCAATCCGAGCAAACCCCTCCACAAACCTCCTATAATAGGAGCAGAACCCCAGGAAGGATCTGAGCTCTGTTACTGTGGTGGGTCGTGGCCAGGAAGTGACTGCTTCCAACTTCTCAGGATCTGTGGCCACCCCTTCTTCAGACACTATGTGCCCCAGATAGTTCACAGAAGACTGGTAGAACCGACACTTCTCGGGGGAAAGCTTAAGTCCCTCTTCGCTGAGTCTTCTCAATACTTTCTCCAACCTGGCTTCATGTTCTTCCAAAGACAATGACATCGTCCAAGTACACAAGGACTTCTATAAGATTCATGTCTCCAACAGTCTTCTCCATAAGGCGTTGAAAGGTAGCAGGAGCTCCAGACAGACCCTGAGGCATCCTATTGAATTCGAAGAATCCCACCGGGGTTATGAAGGCTGTCTTCTCCCTGTCTTCTGGGTGCATAGGGATTTGATAGTACCCACTCTTGAGGTCCATCACACTGAACCATTTGGCTCCAGACAAACTTTGTAGGGCATCTTCTATCCTTGGCGTGGTGTATTGGTCAGGGATGGTTCTCCTGTTGAGAGTCCTGTAATCGATACAAAGCCTCAACGACCCATTCTTCTTTCTGACCACCACGATTGGGGAGGCATAGGGACTTCTAGACTCCCGGATCACACCAGTCTTCTTTAGTTCTACAAGTTGTTCCCTCAGATCCTCCAGATCTGCCAGGGGGACCCGCCTGACCCTTTCTCGGAAGGGCTTATCTTCTTGGAGGCGGATCCGATGGGTGGCACTTCTTGCACACCCCACATCGAATTCATCTTCGGAAAAGATCTTCTCCCACCTGGTCAGCTGGGCCTTGGCTCTTTCTTTCCAAGCCCTGGGTAGGTTCGGGTTTTCCACGGACAGTTTCTCCCAAACATCTCCTCCGTCACCCGTCCCCTTGACTTCGGACCAAGTGACCGGGGCAGCAGGGCTCACCTGACCAAGCAACACTCTGGCAGGGATCTCCATGGGTCCTCCCGTAGTGTTCCTAACACTCACCGGAACTCTGCCATGGGCCTTCTTCAGGGCCTTGAACGGAATCACTTCTGGTATCACTTCCAGGCCTGAGGACTCTTCCCTTGGGTCTGATTCCAGCATGACAAAGGGGCCAGGTTGTTCCCACGAAAGCTTCACAGTGGCCCTAAGACAGGTTACTTCTCCGGGCTGTAGCACTACTCCTTCTCTGCCAAGTCTCCACACCTTCCCTATCCCCTCTCCCGGGGTCTCCTGCTCTAAGACCAGTCGTTGGTAGGCCGTCTTTAGCATGGGATGGATTTTGGTGGCTGAATGGTTTCTCTCTTTCACTAGAGGGGTCAGGAGTCTCCTGACTAGATCCGTGTTTGTCCCAATGATCAGGGAAATCTTGCTGGCTCCAGGCGGCCGGGGACACACAACTGCCAGGGTGTCAAACACTTCAGCCTTCCCAGCCACGGATGGGTCGAAAGTCATCTTTATGGGCAGGTACCCATCATAAGGGAAACTCTGGGTTCCAAGTCCCCATATCTCCAGCTCTTCTATCTTCTGGATAGGCAGATGACTCAAGTGCCTATCATAGAAGTCCCGGTATAGTAAAGTCACCTGTGCTCCGGTGTCCAAAAGAGCTTTAGTATAGACTCCTTCCACTTGAATGGGCACAGTAGGAGACGGGCCCACCAGTTCCTTTGGGTATGGCCGGACTGGGGTCACCTCTTTTTTTTGGCTTTCGACCCTTGCCCTGCTCCTTTTGGACTTTAATTTTTCCTGAGCCTGGCATGCATTGACTTTCTCCCTCTCAATGGGGGCACAAACCCGCTGAGGGATGTTATTGTTCCTTTTAGGTGGATGTTCCTTCTTTGGGGTGCTGTACTTCCACTGAGGGGTCTTGCCCCCTCCCTCTGGGGTACATCTTGGTGGGGGTGTACTATACCTCCTCCTAGGAGTTTTGTCTCCTCCATTCTTGGCCTTTTTTTTTAGTTTGGAGCGCACTGAAGATGATGGGCACCCGGTTGACTCCTTCACCGGGGCCCTTTGGAGTTTCCCGCCGGCTTGCAATTATCTGTTCTCTTCTTCTTTGGGCTGGAGCATACGTTAGCAAAGTGGCCACTCCCTCCGCAGTTATAGCAAATCACCTCTTCTCGGTCCTGTAGGGAGGCCGGTGCTGAGGTGTTCGGGAACAACTCCTTTCTTGGGCTTGGTTTCTCTCGTCTTCTCTGATCTTTCTCCATCAAAGAGGTCAGCATCTCCAACACTTGGGCCATTTGCGATTTCAGAGTGTCAACCTCCGCATCTCTTTCTGGGCTCTTGACCGAATGGACCAACACTGGTACAGGTGTGACATTCGCCTTGGCCACCTGCTGATCTTCCTGCAGCGCCTCTTCGTCCCTAATAATTTTTATTAGATCAGAGTAGGTTAGTGACATTCCTCCTCCTGAGGTTTTCAGGTGCAGCCAGACCGGGTCTGAGCGCCGCGCTCCCCTCATGATCTGCTTCATGCGTGCTTCATCTGCATCTTTGGGCAGCATTCCCTTCTTCAGTACAATCTTGCATAACTGCCTGTTCAGCCTTCTAACATATTCTGACAGTTTCTCATTCGGCTGCTGGAGAGTGTGTTCAATTTGATAAATCATCTCTGACACCTTCTCCAGCTGACCAAACTCTTCCTGCAGCATGGCCAGGCAATCTTGAGCTGTACAGTTTTCATTTCCAAACCGGAAGCTCTTCACCGCTTCTGCCGCGGCACCTTTCAGACTTTCTAAGACTCGCTGTCTCTTCTGTGCCTCAGGCACCTCCCATGCTTCTACTGCCTGCAATGCCTGTTCCACCCAAGTGTCAAAATCTTCCTCCCCCGCAGGGACGGGGAGCTTCCCTGAGAAGGTGCTAAGCTTCCGGTAACCGGCCTCCACATGCACCGTACTGCTTTTCTGGCACTTAATTACAAGGTCTCCTAGAGCATTCAACAATTCAGGCCCTATAGCGGCCAGCGGTGATCCCGGGCTTAATAGTTCCTTAAGCTTTTCTGCTTTAGGGGATAGTGGTGGAGATAATTGTGGGAGTGATGGCTTTGGTGTCTGAAACCATTCTTCCTTCACTGGCAGCGTATGTATCAAGTGATAGATCTGATTATCTATGGCTTGTATACTCTGACTTTTAAAATGCTCTGGGATTTCGTTTTTCCATTCTACCAGTGCGTATGTAAACGAGATCACTGGATCTGGCCTAAAATCCATCACCCATGCTTTGTGGCTCGGAGACAGTAACAATACGAGCTGTTTTATCTCCTCTTCCTTCCATCTTTCCCCCGGGAGTACAATGACTACCGCCGCGGTTGGATCGGCGCCAATCGCTGCGCACCACTGTGACATTGCCAGCGGGTCCATGCTGGTACTTCTGACCGGCTTGATTGCAGCGTGCAACGTACAAGGATCCCGGACTCGAGCCCCCACGTGTAGCGCTACCCCCAGTTAAGAGAGCCGCTGATATTGATTTGGGCCCTGTAGTGCACTGCTGTCAACCCCTGGCAATCGGCTCTAACCTCCCGTGGCACAGCTGGTGATAGAGGGATAGGACCGCGTGACCGCAACTGTTGGTGACGCAGTCCTATAACAAACATACACAGAATATACTTTAAAACTCCTATTAAAGTAAGCGGAACTGACACCAAATGTACTTTACCCAGATATTTTACTGAGGCTAATGGGCAAGTAATAAACAACAGTATAACAAGTTGCAGATCCCTGCAATAAACAGTAATAAAGATAAACAGAGTAATCAGAATAATAAAGTATTGCTATGCAACTCTAGCGCTGCCCTTTTACAGCTACTTCCCCTCATGGGTAGACTAACACCCAGCAATGTCTACCTATGCAGTCAGGCCTGACTGATCTAAATGGAAGTTCAGTGAAACAATATTCGCTAGCAATCTTTTCGGTGGTGCACTTGAAGAACAACTTTGTAATCCCAACGAATAGTAAAGATAAAGGATCTGTCTTTAAACAGCTCTCACCACCCGGACAAGTCCAAATCCGTTTCCTCCATCGATTCGTCTGGGAACAGGAATCCACCGACATCCAAGTCTTCAATCCTTCTGGTGTACTGCAGCAAGGAGGATTAGATGTCTCTAAGGCTCTGCTAGGCTGGCAGAGGGCTCTTTGGAAAGGAGCACACGGCCCAGGCTTCAGGCCTTGTGCACACAGCAGTTCAGCACAGAGATCCTCTTGCTAGGAGAGGGGTGTCCAAAGAGACCGACCAAAACTCTGCCTCCCCTTTATAAAGTCTGCCCCAGCAGTCTCTGTTCTGGAGCAATGCACCCTGGGTGCTGCAAGATGTACTGGGAGATGTAGTCTCTCTCTCCTCTGCTTTCACTTCCATAATGTCTCTTTACTTCCTCCCGACTCACCTCTCACCTGGAACTTCTTGTCTCTCTGCATTAAAGGGGAACACCCCGCTACAATTAGAATAAATAGGCATTGCAGAATCAGGTATATAGTAATTTTGTTGTCAGATAAAATTGTAAGATATATAAGCCAAATGTCTAAAACTAGACATGTGCTGTTTGTTTCGTTCAAATTGAAATTCGGATGAATTTTCATTTTTCGGAAATTTGAAAGTATCCGAATTTCCAAATTAAAATAGTACAGAATTTAAACAAATCCAAAATCAGACGAAATTGGAATTTAAATCGTTTTTTAATACTTTTCAAATTAGAATAGTTTTCAAATTAGAATAGTTTTCGAATTAGAATAGTAAGGGATCTTTTTTTAAGTTTCTCAGAGCTGGGCTTTAATGGTACAAGTGGATTTCATCGATAGATGCACCCAACTCCCAAACCTCATACATTTTCACATTGTATACGACACTGCCAGGCAATTCCCCCAAGCCAGATGTCTGATATGCTGTACTTAAAAAAGTTTAAATTGCTTCCTAATGTTTATAATTGAATTTAAATGATGTCTTAAAAGAAAGAGCCAACATTTCTATTAAATGTAAGTTAATTTTAAGTTAACTTTCTTCTCTGTAACAGTTTTGGCCCTGTAGCATTTGCAAAACTATAATGTTCATGGTTTATTCAATTAACAAAACAATTAAGTATATATTGTTTTAGCTCAGAAAAGGCCAAATTGTGCTGCCAATTGCAATAGGCCATATGTCCTGCACTTTAAAATGAACAAAGTTATTTGAATCTTTATTTAAAGATACACACGCAATCTTATTTTGAGGCTTGCAATTTTCCAATAACCTTCTGCTGCTTCTATTTGCTTATCCATAAAAGCAGTTGTGAATACATTTCTTCATTGTTCCAATAAATGTCAACAGGGCCAACAAACAATTCAGTTTTCCGTGATCCATTATGGTTAGTAATATTCCATATCGCAATGTGTTTGTCTGAGCAAGCGAACAGAGATTGATAAAGGCAGAAGCCATTAAAATGCTGACACTATTGGTCCTGTACGCATGGACAATCTATCATCCTCAATGAAATTGCTTATGTGGTGAGAATGCAAATGTTACAATTTAAGTGGAAATTTATTAACACGCATTTAGCACAGATATCATTTGTTAGCCTATGAAATACACAGTGGCTTTCTCTCCTTCCCTGTCCCCAGCCAAGTCTAACAAAGTGTTCTGTCCTTGCTCCAAGCAAATTCTTTTCAATTCAAAGTGGAAAATCTACCACGCGCTGACTTTTAATGAGCCTTTGATCATCGGGAAATTGAAAACAATAGGGAGAAATAAACAGGCATTAAAAGTGTCACATCAATCCTAATAATAATTTATAACTTGTTGATAGGCCTCCCAAGTAAGGTGTGTTAACACAGATTTCTAAGCTTAAGCACGCAAAATCTACCATTGTAGATGTATACTTCTGTTTAATCAAAAATATGTCTTTAAGCAGCTTCTGACCTGTGGGATAGTACTTGTTTTAAAAAAAAATATGTTCCTCAATTAATGGAGGTCTCTTTATGAAAAAAGAATACAGTTACAGTATGTATTTTTTTTTGGTCATACAAATAGGGATGCCCGTAGTATTTTGCAAGTGCGCTTTGAGAAAGCGTGATCATCACAAGAGAACAGACCAGATCTGTTTTTATTGTTTTAGCCTTTGCATGCTGCTAAAAAAAGAGAGTGTTATCCGGAGAGTTTTACAGTCAGGGCAACACACAATTTTTGCAACTTTGCAAGTGGTAACCAAGATATTGAGAATATTTTTTGTGACAGTGAGAATAGGGCTGTTTTGGAGTTCCTTAGAGCTGTAATGGAAGCAGTCATTCTTTTGCTCTCTCTTGGCTAGACGTCCCCAAACAAATAGTGAGAGTCCACACAGCAACTTGACTTTGAAATGTATTCTCCATTAGTGACTGCGCTAGTAGAAAAACAAATATGTGAATGTAGTGAGATGCTAGCATGACATGAGATATTTAACACAGTAAGTAATATGTAAAAACCAATGTGCTGCACTCCACAAAAAGAAAAATAACAAATCAACATAAAAGAATTCCAAAAAAATGCCCATAGAAAAGTGCTTCAATAACATCCTCCTTGTGTACGTCTCTAATTACAGGTGCTGCCTCCACCAAAAACACACAGAGATGCTTACAGACAAACATGACTCTCAAATTATAGAGAAGCCATGTAAAGCATAGTGTTATGATGCACAATGGCGTGTGGTAAGAGTACCTACTCCTCCCCTGGGTGGTGGAAGCACAGTCCTGGGTGCTTTGTGAAAATTGGATTATCGATATTTATGCTTTTCTGAGATCTAATAACATCTGACATCCACGCCACCATGGGTTGTCTCAGAGGAATACATCATGTTATCTACCATTGATGGACTTTGCACGGTGTCATATTGTGTTAAAGTTTAATTGTTTTTGATATAACACGTAAACTTGGTATGTGCCTTTATTTTATTACGGTATCTTCTTATTTTAAGGTGCCACCTGATCTCATGGTACTATCTGATCTTTGATATTATTGATTGCATTTGATTCACTATTAGCGCACATAGCATTTGTGCTTTTATTACACCCCCAATATTTTCACCAGCTTTCTGCGCATTTCAGCACAATTTTTATTGTGCAGGTTTCTTTTTTCCCTAGGTTCATATCTGGGGTATACTTTAAACTTCTAGCGCTGCACTTTTCCCATCACTTATGATGCACAATGACAAGCCAAGTCTCCAGCAGTCCTCTGACATTCTGGCAGCTTACAGAAGAAAAATCCAGATTCCCAAAGTCCTTCTCAGCTGCTAATTCTTGTATGTAACTATGTGGAAACCCAAGAGCTCCACATAGTATGACAATTGACAAACAATATATTAAGCACACTAAAAATTACATTTACAAAACATTCCGGTAAAACAGTGCTGTAAAAACGCACTTCGGGGATCATTTCCGGTAAATGTAAATGTCACAATAGGCTTCTTCACGCGTTTCATAATAGATGACATCTTCTGGGGCATTGTTGTGACATCATCAGGTTTACTGATGTCATCGTGCATCATAACACCATGCGTTAAATGACTTCTCTATACATTGAGAATCATGTTTGTCTGGTAAGCATCTCTGTGTGTTTTTAGTGGAGGAGGCACCTGTGATGTGAGATGCACACAAGGAAGATGTTATTAAAGCACTGAGCACTTTTATATGGACATTTTTTTTTTACTTTCTTTTTTATGTTGATTTATAATTGTCTTTTTGTGAAGAGCAGCATATTGGTTTTACGTAACTTTTACATTTGGAGAAATCAGCTTCATTGTGGTTCCTGCATCAGGAAACCATAAACAGCATTGTACACAGCAATGCAACATAACACACAAAATTCTAAATTGGTTTACCCTAAAGGCAACTGAGGCAAACGACTAGGGCCCAGTAGGGGAGAGGGGACCAGCCCCTGCCACTCTAGTAAAGTGCTCTGCTTTCTAGGACATTTACTTGCTCTCCTGTTAATTCAGAGCCCTATCCCTGTTCCCTGCGGACAACAATAGCTGAGCTAAGCTCTCCTAGTCATGAGATAAGTGCCTTCTCCAGCATTATTTACATTAAAGCTGACCATACATTAGTAGGTTATCAAACAAACAATCATACAAACATTCATATGAAAATTATCATCAGTACATTCAATGACTTCCCAGGTAATCTTGAATGGACTTTCCAGGTAACTCTAAAGAAGGTACACAACATTTGTTGGACCAAGAGCAACAGTAGGGAAAACTGTTTAGGGTCTTATAAATTCTCTCTGTTCCCCTGTTAAGACTCATTACTTATTGAGGAAAAAACATAGTGGTTATCAGCAAGCACAGAGTGGGTTAACTCTTTCTTGGGTATTAATGGCACATTGGTATGGCTTGCAAAATATCCTCAGTGCTGTACAGAAAGTCACTCATGTCAGTCTTTGTACCAGAGGAGCTTACACTCTAATGTCCCACCACAGACACACACTTTTATTATACATTTATATAGCCCTGACATATTCCAAAGTGTTGTACAGTGAACACTGAGCCAATCATATCAGCTAATGCACCAGGTGAGTGTGACAGACCGTCTAGCACCATATGGCCCCCTGAGTGGGTGCCTCCGCCAAACAGTGCCTCCTTCCCTCCAAATCTTTCCAGCAGATTGGTAGCTAATACCATCACTTTAACCCAAGCATCATATGCAGACAAGTTGTTGAGGTAAAACCAAAGGAAAAACTGTTTATTGAAACCCAGACACATACTTTATAACCTCAGGGGGACATTCCCCTCTTGGGGATATTAGTATACATTAGATAAGACGTACAACCATTAAAAAAATGCAACCTTTAAGACAGTAATGTAATTCACAGCTAGGCACCTAGACAAATCTTATCAGTATGACTAGAAGTCACATGAATTCCTTACCCTTCCTCCCTTGTCTTTGTGCTGGAAAAAATGTCCACAATAAGTCTTGATTAGCCAGGGCATGCCCACCACTCCAGGTTGCCCAGAAACAGTTCCAGAGCCCCGGATAAATAAAGTACAATACACCACTCGTTTCTAAATGTCCCATCGAAGATCCAGCTCGGATCTAGGTTACCAAGTGTCACATCTTCAGTGGAAATAGTATAAAATGTTAATATTTGTAAAGTTTGGGATTGTATAGCTCAAGAAATTATTGTTTAAGGGCTTGATGGCCCACTTTTATTAAAGTTCAAAAAAGGACCAGAAAACATATTTCTTAGGTTTCCCATGCAGGGGGGTCTTTAGCATTAGCACCAAAAAATTATATTCAGCCTCCTGGCTCACTTTTAGTAAAGAAATTGTTATTCAGCCTCCTGGCTTACACATACAGCAATTCTGCTCATGCCTTCCACTTCATGCCCTCGTCTGTCTCCCACAGACCATATAGATAGCAGCCCCTTGCTGCTCTAGCCCTCAGGTTTGGGTCTCTGTCTTTCCCAGTGCAGACCTTCACCCCCTGGCTTCTTCCTTGCACACCTGGAATCCTTGGGAGGATGGAGCCCAGAACCATGGTCAGGTTACTACTAATATCCCAAACACACACCTGACCAATCAATGTGCTTGTGGTTCACATAATCTGGACCTAGAACTGAAGATTTCATCCCACCTGGATCGCTAAGAAATCTCC
The DNA here is from genome assembly GCA_029206835.1 of Rana muscosa. Taxonomy (NCBI): domain Eukaryota; kingdom Metazoa; phylum Chordata; class Amphibia; order Anura; family Ranidae; genus Rana; species Rana muscosa. The sequence continues at coordinate 926,458,456 of CM055116.1, read as the reverse complement.
GGGCTCCAGGTCCCTAAACTGATTTTTCGAAACCATGACGGAGCCCACATGGTCCAATATGTTGGACGCACCACTGGAAAACTAGGGATCAGAATTAATGAGCATTTGAACAACATCAAAATTGGGTTTCCCAAACATAGCTTGTCTAATCATTTTAGGATCTACCACAATAGAGACCCTAGTCTGGCCTATTTTTGTGGTATTGATAGGGTTGAGTCTCATTTGAGAGGAGGTAACATCAAACAAAAAATTTCTAAAAACAAAACTGAATGGATTTATGAATTGAATACTCTTAGTCCTCTAGGTATGAATATCAATATTGATCTTAACTGTTTTATTTCAAATTATTAACTGTGATGGTGTTCCAATCCTCTTTTATCCTATTGTTGTTCATTTACTTTAGTTTCATGGCCATCTAGTGTAATATATAATTCAAACACAAGATGGCATTTGTTTTTGCTTATTTATAGCTATTTGGTGTAATATATCATTCCTCCACAAGATGGTGTTTGTTAACTAACGATCTATGGTAATACACTATACTTCCACTGGGGGAGTTTTTTTGTCTGTTTTTTTTTTTTCATTTTTTAACCACTTCAATACCATGCACTTATACAGCTTCCTGCCCAAGCCAATTTTGAGCTTTCAGCGCTGTCGCAATTTGAATGACAATTGCGCGGTCATGCTACACTGTACCCAAACAATTTTTTTTATCATTTTGTTCCCACAAATAGAGCCCTGCTTTCGGTGTTTTTTGATCGCCTCTGCGATTTTTATTTTTTGCGCAACAAATAAAAAAAGAGCGAAAATTTAAAAAAAAACTATGTTTTTCTTTGTTTCTGTTAATTTTTTTTGTAAATAAGTACCTTTTCTACTTCAATGACGGGCACTGATAAGGCGGCACTGAAGGGCACTGATAAGGCGACACTGATGGGCACCGATGAGGTGGCACCAATGAGGTGGCACTGATGAGGTGGCACTGATGGGCACTGATGATGGGCACTGATAGGCGGCACTGATGGGCACTGATATGTGGCACTGGTATGCGGCACTGATGGGCACTCATAGGTGGCACTGATTGACACTCATAGGCGGCACTGATTGGCACTCATAGGCGGCACTGATGGGCACTCATAGGCGGCACTAATGGGCACTTTTAGGCGGCACTGATGGGCACTTATGGGTGGCACTGATAGGTGGCATGTACGGGCACTGATAGGTGGGCACTTATGGGCACAGATGGGCACGGATGGGCACTGATAGGTGGCACTGATGGACACTAGTAGGTGGCACTGGTGACACTGCTGCCTAGCAATGCCAGCCACCACACATTATTTTCTTGGCAGGATCGTGCCAGTCAGTGCCCATGTGTGGGCACTGATTGGCATATTTTTTTATGTTTTTTTTTTATATATATATTTTTTTTACTACATGTGGATGGCCATGGGGGCCATCCACATGCTTAGGGCTTCCCTGGTGGTCCTTGGGGGCTTCCCTGGTGGTCCAGTGTGGGTATCCGAGGGGGGCTGCGCTGATAAACAATCAGCGCAAACCCCCCCTGTCAGGAGAGCCGCCGATCGGCTCTCCTCTACTCGCGTCTGTCAGACGCGAGTGAGGAAGAGCCGATCAACGGCTCTTCCTGTTTACTTCCTGATCAGCCGTGATTCGACACGGCTGATCACATGGTAAAAAGCCTCCGACTGAGGCTTTTTACCGAGATCAGTGTAGCGGTGGGTCAGACTGACCCACCGCTCCACCGATCGCCGCGATGCGCGCCCCCCCGGGCGCGCGGCGGCTGTTATCCCGCAGGACGTCATATGACGTCCAGTGTGGATAACAGAACCACTTCCCGGACGTCAATTTGCTATTGACTGGGCGGGAAGTGGTTAATAAACTTTATTATTATTCAAATTTTCAAATATACTATTATGTACATTTGTTAGTTTATGTAGTCTATTTTTCTAATTACCGTAATTGACATTCAGTCCTTAATATGAACCTGGTGTTAGTGTTGAAAGTGCTATGAGTAGAAGATATATAGAACGTGGTGCCTTCGTCCCGTCAGATATTGTACAAAAAAGGAGGGGGAGAGGCTAATGTGGACTATGTCGGCACCTTATGTTAACTGATGACCAGTTGAAAATAGATAGTAAGAAAGGTTTTTATTACAAAAATACAAATATAAAAACAATTATTTTGACATTTCATAGAGAGCAACAATCATTCTGTGACATAACACTATGTCATCTCATTGTAATGAAAAAAGAATAAAAGAATACCACCATATATACACCATATGCTATGCTCTACATGTTTCACGTTTATGATTCAAAAGTAGAATCCGCTTCTTCAGGAGCTATGTGTATATGTATAGATTTCAAGTAAATAGAAGGTGGAGAAATTGGATTGTCACAAAACTATGAAAAAGAAAGAAAATATAATATAAGACATGATAAACCAATTTTCATGGATGTAAAATTTATACAGAATCCGTTATAAAACAGTCAGGCTGGTCCCAGACCAAAATCCGCATTGTTACATGATCTTACCATGAATGCCGCACTATAGAAGACCAAGAAAGTGAAACCAAGAATCTGGATGTGTCATAAGGGATTTAAAAATCCCATTGAGGACACATATTCAAACAGGGAGTGTCAGTAATCTGGAATATTAAAAATAATGTCAGATATCTGCTGCCATAACCAGTAGCTGGAAAAATTCGGTAAGTTAACATGTCACTGACCTCCCAAGAGGACACATCCATCAAACATCTCATATATATATACACGGCATGAGGGAGAGTATATGTAAAAAGAGAAGGATTTCTGATCAGTATTGGATCCCTCGTGTAAAGATAGAATATCTGAAAAATACATAATCAGTATACAGTATATCATGATATGGAAACATGTACCCAATCTATATCTAAAAAAGATAGACACATGGGTAGTATATACATGTATTATTACACATATGCATGCAGTCTCATAGACATATGGCAGTTATTATATATACCTATGTAAAAAACGGGGACATGAGTGTACCTCAAATTTCCTGGACCGTAGACACCACTGGGTAATTCATATTTTTGTTTTGAAAAGAATCTCTGCGAGGTATGATGATGATCTGTATATACATATATACAAAGTGTCTAGTTACTTTCTTAAGTATGATATTCAGAATAGGTGAGTGAAGGGGAGAAAGAAGAAAATGTTTGAGATAAAGAATCTATGTGAAATATGATGGTACTTTGTATATATATATATATATATATATATATATATATATATATACAAGGTGTCTAATTACTTACTTAAATGGAATATTCAAAGTGGGTGAATGAAAGAAAGCAAAAGGCTTCAATATTCAAAGATTAGAATAGTGAAAAAGATTAATTGATAATTGAAATGTGAACTAAGTACCTAGATTTTATACGTGTTGATAAATACAAACAAGTAAAGATGATGTATTGCCAAAGAGGCAAGAGAAATAGTTACCATATTGTCTATTTGAATATAATAAATCCCAGGGTTATGTCTGGATCACAGCTCCCGGGTAGGGAGGAGATCTGCAATAGTAATGGTACATAGTAGTCAGAGATCTATTCATGTCCTCTGGTAAAGGTAGTGTAAAACAAGGGATGTAATTGATCACTTACTTATCATGCCGGGGAGATGGATGTGGATGTGTCCTCTGTAGCAGCACACAGCTGACTGTCAGCTGTTGTGACTGCTATTTGTATGCAGGGAAAGAAGGTTCCGCCCATTGACGCTGATACTGCGTCTGACGTCAGAGATCCGAGTCACGTGGTGCGCGTGTGTCAGATGACACACGCGTAATGTCCTCAGCGGTGGATGCGCATTTGCGCTCCTCCAAATGAACAAACATGCCCCATGCAGTAATGAAGTGCAGGGGCACATCCTCGCGACTTGGATTCGTGTGTTTACCTGTGATTCCGGAAATGGTGCATCCCTGGTCCTCATTCTTTTATTCTTTTTTCATTACAATGGGATGACATAGTGTTATGTCACAGAATGATTGTTGCTCTCTATGAAATGTCAAAATAATTGTTTTTATATTTGTTTTTATATTTGTATTTTTGTAATAAAAACCTTTCTTACTATCTATTCTCAACTGGTCATCAGTTAACATAAGGTGCCGACATAGTCCGCATTAGCCTCTCCCCCTCCTTTTTTGTACAAGAACCTGGTGTTAGGATTTCAGCGGATTGGTTATCCTTTTTGTGGCGATGTATATAAAGGAGAAAGTGACAAGCTTTGGCACATGACCCCTGATGATTCCAGACGCTGCTGACGAAATGCGTCACTTCCGCCACCAGTTGGAAAGCAGATGGAACGCCAACGACGTCCCTGTCATTTCTTATGGGCATGATTTTCATCTTTATTATGTAAGTGCAATCTGTAGTTATAATAAACCTGCTTTTTAACATTACTGCACTATGAGGAGCTTCTGTTTTCTTCTTTTTGGTTGATATACCATATCCATTCTGGGAACATATTTGCCTTGAGTTGTTGTTTCTGGATACCTGACAGTTTTTTCTGGTTTTGACTACCTGTCATGGGTGTCAATTCCGTCCGGTGAGTAGGATACTTACCCAATAGCTGGTAAAAGGAGACACACTTTTCTTTGGAGACACCATTGTTTTTCATCGTCACATTTGATGAACTAGAAAATATATTGGCACTTGGTGGTGGACTACTTGACTTTTATTCATTCATTCACTTATTTATTTGTGGATATTATTTTTGAAACACGTTGTTATCCTTTTTATTGTTTAGCGCGGTATGGAATCACAGATGTTTTCTTTATATATTTGAAGCCTTTACTACCTGTTGCTTCAATTTCACATTGTATTGCATTACACTGTTTAAGCAATTTACAGGGTGGGCTGGAGGAAGGGGTTGATAGATCCCTTTATTTTTTCTTTTACTATCTGTCATTCTCAGGCTACAGACACACCAGCAGATGCAGTGCTATCTGAAGCATCTGACGCTACATTCGGCGCGCCATTCGTCTACCCCGGCCAACCACCCTCACACCTGTGTGTCACCCTTCACCTCTGGGTAAACCAGCAGGCTTGCTGCTTCCTACAGCAGCTGACGTCATATCAGATGCGCTGCTAGCACAACACCTAGAATCCGGCATCTTATGGTTGGTGAGCAGTGGGCTATCCACATTGCCATCCAAGATAAGCTGGTTCAGCTTATCATCTAAGGGGACAGAGTGAACATGTCCAGGCAGATTATTTCCCTTCTCCTCTTCAGCACCGTTTCCTGTATAGTATGTGGAGCCAGCCCTGCTGTTTCTTTACATTGGTATGATGGTATTTTTTCATGATCATAGATCAGTCTGTTTCTCTTACCGTCCATGGACTGACACAGCCTCTTCATACTGAACACGTGGGTGTATGTCCCTGCTCGCAGGAGAAGCCTAGGCAGAATGTTAGATGTTACAACATACATTCTAAAAACCAGAGCTGAACAGCCCCGCCCAGGGGGTGGTCCCTCCGGACATAACCCTCCTACCTGCAGCCAGCAGCCCTCAGTTTTTTTCTGCCTAGCAGAGGAGAAGACGTGGCTCTCTTAGGAGCCAGTCTCCTGAGATTTTTTATTTTTTTTTAATTCCTTTTGTAATTTTATTATTTTATTTTTGAGATCTTCTATCAACTGTCGGCTGGGCAACAGGTTGGGTACAAGATATCCTCGTAGTCTTCCCTGTCCGACCATCGAGCGTGCTGATTCCTCGCTCCGGCGTGCGACTTAGTTCACGACATGCCCCATAACTCCAGGGGTGGCCGGTGGGCTTTTATGCTCCACGGGTCACACAAGACTGAACAGTCCTGCAGTATCTTTTGCGGTGGACTGGTCCGACAGCTACTCAGTACCGCACTGTGATAGGTCTGTCAGGAACACACCAGTGGGTCCTTCTGGGATGGGTAAGTAGTATCTTCGCAGGTGAGTACATGCTGTGTGTTCCTTTGTATGAGGGATTTTCCCTGTCTCCCCCTTGTTTTTTGTTGCTCTCTGTCACCTTACTTTGGCGCTGTGCTGTCTGGGGGTGCCTGGGGGTCACTCTGGCCTGGGGGGGGGCTCATGGGTGTCTGCATATAGCTGTGGAGGTTTTTCTGTGTTTTTGGGCCTGGGCACCGTTCGGCGCCATGTTTTTGTGTCACTTTGTCTTTTTTGCATTGGTGCATGGCGGTCATCTTGCCGTGGATCGCTATGGCGCAGTTACATTGCGGCGGCCATTTTCTTGGAGCCGCACGCGATTTTTGTGATTGTTTGGCCTCTATCGCTCCTGCAATGGCGCGATTCTCCTCACACTCTCCTCACTGCTCACTCGCGCTGAACGAGCACAGCACAGGCAGCGGAACTGAGCGGTCCTATCCGGGTTGGTGAGTCCCCTGGGTAACCCCCACAGTCAGCGCAGCCAGAGGGTGGATTTTTTTCTTTTATTGGGAAAAGTCTCAGAGAGTGGCGAGTATGGAGTCTGGTTCACCTGCTTCCCCATTCATGTCAGAGGCAACAGACAGTGCTTCAGCACCTGCGGTCCCTATGGACCAGTTGTCGGCGGTCCTGGAATAATTTCTTGTCAGGATGGAAGCGGTGTGCGAGCGCAAGGGGGCTATGAAGCGCCCTCTCCCCACACAATCTCCAGTAGGGGAGTGCTCTGATTCAGATATGGGCCTAGCTGCAGCTCAGGACCCTAGCTCTGAATTTTTTGATATTTTTGAACAGGACATTCCTTGTGAGGAAGACTCCTGCTCTGAGTCAGCAAAGGACAGGGTGCTTGTAAGTGAACTCATTGATGCTGTGAGGGACACTCTCAAGCTGGATGCTTCTGCGGAGGAAGGGTAATAGGCTTGTCCCGAATAATGGAGATCCAGGGATGATCTCTGAGGTTAAACTATTGAGGTTAAACTCTTGCTCAGGAAGTACCAATATGACAGGCATGCCTCCTTGGTTCTGGAAAGGGAATATGGGAAATATCACTCATCTGACCCTACCCCAGAATTGCAAAAAAGGTAGAGCAGTTAAGCCAGTTTTAGAAAAAAATGTGTGTTACCGGCGCCAAGATGCTTTATACTGAAAACAGTTTTCTGCAATTAAATAAACTATACAACCATATAAGTTGAATGAAAATTAAAATGAAAAGAAAGTGAATTGCGCTAACTTGTATACCAATCCTCTGTCCCTATGTTTGTCAAAACAATTAGGGATTAGGTTTGAGCGAACCCGAGCTGTAAAGTTTGGGTTCGTACCGGACTTTTGGATTTTTGGTACCCGGACCCGAACCCGAACAATTTACTGTATGTTCGGGTTTGGTGTTCGGCAATGTAATGGCGCGCTGCAGGGCAGCCAATCAACATTTGTTTAACTCGTGAAGCCATCACAGCCATGCCTACTAATGGCATGGCTGTGATTGGCCAATGCAGCATGTGACCCAGCCTCAATATAAGCTAGAGGCACATAGCACAGCACGTAACTCTGCATCAGTTAGTGTAGGGAAAGGTTGCTGCTGCTGCTGCTGCTGCTGCTGCTTTTAAGGGAGAGAATTAGATAGGAGTCCTCCTGATTCAGAAATCAAATTACTCTGCTTCAGAAAACGTAGGGAAAGGTTGCTGTCTGCTGCTTTTTAGGTAGAGAATAAGATAGGAGTCCTGATTCAGAAATCAAATTACTCAGCGATCTACCTTGATTGTGTTGTGTGGGTGCAGTGCACAATCATTTTACCCTGCCCTGAGCCCAGTGCCAGAGAAAAGATAACTTTTATCCATCTGTTAGTTAGGTTGGCATCGGCGGCATTTTATGCAAGCTCAGTGCACCAGCACTGCATATTTTACTGTGAGATACACCCTTTAGATACTGTTCTCCTATTGTGCTATTAAAAAAAAAATATTTAGGGCAAATACATTTTTTTTGGTGCGTTTTCTGCATATCTGCTGTACGTATGAGATACACCCTTTAGATACTGTTCTATTGTGCTATTCAAAAAAAAATCATTTGGGGCAAATTATTTTTTTTTGGTGCATTTTCTGCACATCTGCTGTATGTGTGATATACACCCTTTAGATACTGTTCTATTGTGCTATTCAAAAAAAAATTATATAGGGCAAATACATTTTTTTTTTGGTGCGTTTTCTGCATATCTGCTGTACGTGTGAGATACACCCTTTACATAAGGTTCTATTGTGCTATTCAAAAAAAATTATTTAGGGCAAATACATTTTTTTTGGTGTGTTTTCTGCATATCTGCTGTACATGTGAGATGCACCCTTTACATACATACTGTTCTATTGTGCTATTCAAAAAAAATGTATTTGGGGCAAATACATTTTTTTTGGTGCGTTTTCTGCATATCTGCTGTATGTATGAGATACACCCTTTAGATACTGTTCTATTGTGCTATTCAAAAAAAAATATTTGGGGCAAATACATTTTTTTTGGTGTGTTTTCTGCATATCTGCTGTACGTATGAGATACACCCTTTAGATACTGTTCTATTGTGCTATTCAAAAAAAATGTATTTGGGGCAAATACATTTTTTTGGTGCGTTTTCTGCACATCTGCTGTACGTGTGAGATACACCCTTTAGATACTGTTCTATTGTGATATTAAAAAAATAAATATTTAGGGCAAATAATTTTTTTTGCTGCGTTTTCTGCATATCTGCTGTACGTGTGAGATACACCATTTGCGTACTTTTCTATTGTGCTATTCAAAAAAAAATTATTTAGGGCAAATACATTTTTTTTAGTGCGTTTTCTGCATATCTGCTGTACGTGTGAGATACACCCTTTACATACATACTGTTCTATTGTGCTATTCAAAAAAAAAAAATATTTAGGGCAAATAAATTTTTTTTGGTGCGTTTTCTGCATATCTGCTGTACGAGATACACCCTTTAGATACTTTTCTATTGTGCTATTCAATTTTTTTTTTATTTAGGGCAAATCATTTTTTGGGCCTGAGCTTGCCCTTTACGCCTTGGAGGTGCTGGCCTGCCCTGCAGCCAGTGTATTATCTGAACGTGTATTTAGCACGGCAGGGGGCGTTATCACAGACAAGCGCAGCCGCCTGTCCAGAGCCAATGTGGACAAGCTCATGTTCATTAAAATGAACCAGGCATGGATCCCACAGGACTTGTCCGTACCTTGTGCAGAATAGACATGTATACCGGCCTTACCCAGCCATTGTTTTTTTTTTATGTTTCTCACTCTTTTGGAGTGTACCCTAATTAAAAAAAAAAATTAAAACAAAAACCAGTGTTGGCTACCTCGTCCTCCTCCACCGCCGCTTCCACCTACACCACCACATCCACCGCCACCTAGGGTTGCCACCTTTTCTTAAAGTCAAAGCCGAACACTTTAACTACGCACAGCAATTTCTTTTTTATAGAATAAACTATACATATATTTTGCTATTGAATAAAATTTCTAATCATATGAAGTTAATAACAAGAGTCCCCCTTTACATCAGAGTCCACAGAGTTCCACTTTTACATCTGAATACACAGAGTTCCCCTTTTACATCTGAACTCACAGAGTTCCCTTTCACTGTAAGGGGCAGACTCTGATGTAAGGGAGAACTCTGGGGCCTCTGACATAAGGGATGCTCTGGGAACCCTGATTTAAGTGGGAACACTGAGAACTCTGATGTACGGAGAGGACTCTGATGTAAGGGTGGACACTGTGGCCTCTGGTGTAAAGGGGAAATCTGATCTAAGGGGTGCTCTGAGAAGCCTGATTTACCTTTGTTTACTCACTCAGAGGCAGGAGAGAGAAGGGGGGAGACTTTAGTCACAGAGAGGGATGGATGGTGAGCTCATTCACCCCTTGGCAGTCAGTACCTCTCATCCAGATGTATCTGAGGCTGTTGGACATCAAATTTACGGCCCCAACTTTATTTTTCTAAGGCACAGGGATTGGAGTGTGGGCAGACACAGAGGGGAAGGGGTGGGGGGAAGAGGTGCAGATTGAGCCCTCTCTCCTCTCCCGTATGTGTGTGTGTTTGGGGGGGGGGCGGTTTGTTAGTGCTGGCTTTAGGCAGTGTGAAAGAGAGTGTAAGAGCCACTCTCAGCTTAGACAACTGCAGCCAGAAACCCTGCTGGGAAGCCATAGTCCAGTCTAAATAATGTGTCCGGGTTCCAGGCAGTCTGAAAGCCGGACGCATGATTCCAAACCTGAACTGTCCGGGTGAATCCTGGACAGGTGGCAACCCTACCGCCACCTCAACCTCCTACTCCATATAGGGTTGCCACCTCATCCCTTTAAAACCGAACACATTTAAACTCCACAGGTTCTGTGGCTGATTAAGGTGGTAATTAAACTCACTTGGTGCCTTATCTGCATTTAATTAGCCTCAGAACCTGTGTAATTCATATGTGTTCGGGTTTAAAGGGATGAGGTGGCAACCCTAACTCCATATGGACCTCGTCCTTCTAGGTCAAGATTATTATTTTTTATTTTGTTGTATTTTATGTTATTTTAAGTTATTTCCCTATCCACATTTGTTTGCAGAGCACTTGCCATGCTCTTAACAACATTTTGCTGCCATTTCCAGCCCTCTAGCCCTTTCCATTACTTCCCGCCCTCGGTTATAAAAGAACTGTCAGACGGGTCGGCCAGGTGCCTCCTATGGAGGAGGCTGCATCGTTCGTAGTGGGGGGTCAGACTCGTAGAAGGATTACGGCGCTGGATTTTCATTTATTTTTTATTGAAAAAAGGAAAAAAGTGCAGCGCTAGAAGTGATGAATAATCAGATGACTGATATTGTACAGTAAATGAAAATAAACACCATCATATGTCCACCATAGTGAAAACACATGTGAATTAAAGTCTATATTGAAATCCCAAAAATGAGTGAAATCACAGTCTATCAGTGTTTGAGATAGAGGAATATTGCTAGAAGATTCACCACCGTAAGTCAGAAAGGCTTACCAGAAAGACTGAACCCAGATGAGTGTACACCCACTGAGTCAGTCAAGCTTGTGAGGTTGTTTAAACCACAGGGAGGATGTCACAGCAGGAACAATTCCAGAATCACAGCAATAAAAACATGTAGGCCGATGGAACTTGAAGATTCAATGACCCACAGGAAGATATCACAGCTTATTAGGACAGCAATTCGGTTGAAAAACTTCCAATGGAGTATTATGAGTGTTGACACCCAAACACATACAGTAGATGGTAATATGAAAAAAGAAGAAAACAGGGGTGCACATAGCGTAATACTGCAAAGTAATTACAGCTATTTATTTAAAATAAAAAGTTTACACTCACATTTAGTAGGTATTAAAAGCACTTAATAAAAAGACAGTGGCATCAGTATTCCTTCCCGACGCGTTTCGTTCAGATGGTAACAGGTTAACAGCATATGTTTTACTGGTTGTTCTCAGCAGATGAGGCTGGATCCGTGGGTGGATGTTGGATGGCTGTTAATAGCACACTCTGCATACCTCCATATAGGTAAAGTTGATCTGGGGAATATCCGATTGCCTCTCGGGGGATCAGGAAGGAATTTTTTCCCCTGCTGTAGCAAATTGGATCGTGCTCTGCTGGGGTTTTTCGCCTTCCTCTGGATCAACTTTTGTAAATCACTTCCCCATACTTTGGGCGATGAGGTGACTCAGGGGGCCAGGTTAGATCCAGAATAGACTGACAGCAATGCCCGGCTGTGACCTCTCCAGGGCGCCGTTCTCCCTATAAACAATCAGAACGCGGACGCTCCTAGTGGTCGGGGGTGTGCAGTCTGTGATCACACGCTCAGGTCTATAGGGAGGGAAGAGGTGGGTATTATTATTATTATTAAAGGACTTGTCCCAAGCTGTGTGTCCCAAGCTCCCAATGTTGAGGGCATGTGGCCTGGTACAGTTCAGGAGGGGGGGCGCTCTCTCGTCTCCCCTCTTTTCCTGCGGCCTGCCAGGTTGCGTGCTCGGATAAGGGTCTGGTATGGATTTTTGGGGGGAACCCCACACCATTTGGTTTTAAATTTTGGTGCAGGGTTCCCCTTAAAATCCATACCAGACCTGAAGGGCCTGGTAATGGAATTTGGGGGGACCCCCCACGCATTTTTTTTTGGTTCGGGGTTTCCCTTAATATTCATACCAGACCCAAAGGGCCTGGTAATGGACTGGGGGGGGAAACCCTTGTAGTTTTTTTCAATGACTTTTATCTGTATTGCCGGGACCCGAAAATTCATTATAGCCGCGAGTAGTTTTAAATTACTTATTTTCCGAAATGTCATTTTGTGCAGGAACTTTTCTGCACGGAAAACATGCGCTACTTTACAGGCATACTATAGACACCCCCCAGGTACGAAATTTTAAGGAATATTTAACTTTTATTGTTTCACTTTAAAATCACTGCTCCCGAAAAAACTGCCGTTTTTAAAACTTTTTTTGCATTGATACATGTCCCCTGGGGCAGGACCCAGGTCCCCAAACACTTTTTATGACAAAAACTTGCATATTAACCTTTAAAATTAGCATTTTTGATTTCTCCCATAGACTTTAAAATTTGCCACGAATACCCCAAATTTTTCGCTATTCGGCGAACGGGCGAACAGCCAATGTTCGAGTCAAACTCATGTTCGACCCGAAGATAAAGCTCATCCCTAATGACCACTGATGTAGGGGACAGTATAAGTGAAACCACTGATATTATATTGTTCCATGAGAAAGTCCACCTGAGATGGCCAGGTTTATTTCCAGTTCTTTCCTTTTTTTTTCCCCAAAGCCAAAAGAACAAACAATGATGTCTAGTTCTGCCATTAGTTGTCACTGTTCATTTTATAAGGATGTCTGAAAACTATAAGAAGCCTGCTGCCACTGGACAGATTAGAACAGATATTCACAATGTACCGTATATATTCGAGTATAAGCTGATTTTTTTAGCACATTTTTTTGTGCTGAAAATGCCCCCCTCGGCTTATAGTCGAGTCTGTGTCAATCTTTAACTTTGTGCGCCTGATCTCGGCCAATTGTTTGTTGTCCGGTGGACCTATGGCCGGGGAGCACCGATTTTTTAAATCCGAGCACCCCTTCCATAGGCTCCAATGTTAAACGGTAATTTCTCCGGTGATTTTTGGGACCCTGATCCCGGCCAAACTTGGCACACATGTAGCCCCACTCTTCATCTACAAGTGTGCAAAGTCTGTTGTCCAGGGGACCTACGGCCGGTGAGAACCGATTTTTCAAGCCAGGGCACCCTTCCATAGACTCCCATGTTAAGCATCAGTCTAGTCACACAGCGCCAGAGATCTGGTAGGGAGATTGGGCACAGTGAGGCATGGACACAGTGAGGCATGGACACAGTGAGGCATGCACATGGACACAGTGAGGCACAGTGAGGCATGCACATGGACACAGTGAGGCAATATTAGGCTCTCTGCACCAGTGATGGTAAGTATTATGATGGTGTAAGACTCTTTATACATGAATATGTACAAAAAAGAAAAAAGAAAAAAGAAAACTTCCTGGAAAATAGACCCCCTTTGAAAAGTCAATACTCAATACTGTGTAGCGCAAGCACATGCTGATGGGCTGAGATGCAGTTAGAGAACAAAGCAAGGCTGAACTGTAATATATTTCATTTGGGTCTGCATGTGAATAAGTCATCATGCCTTGCTCCTGGCACAGAAAATATCACAGTTTAAGATAAAACAGGCTATACATTGTCATCTATCTATATCAGATAGCAGTCCTATATGATGCACTCTTTGTCTCACAAATGTCATCACATAAAAAAGCATCATGGGAATATGTTCACAATATGATATGATCAAAAAAAAGGTACATATCTGTATAGTCTATGACACTGTTATTTTACAAAGCAAGAAAAAACTTTATTTGGAGAACCACTAGGGATTAAGTCTCCTGATTTTGAAACCAGCAACATCTTTAGAATCCTGAGTTGGAATAGAGTGTCAGCATCAAATATGTAAGTGGTTTGATAAATCATTTAGTTGGCAAGAGCCATATATTTTAAGTTGGCTTGACTGTAGAATATACAAAAATGGTCAGTACATTGTAACACTGATGAATGGCTCAAAGACTTTATTGTATAAAAAATAAATCGAAAAACATATCAGCATATACAACATAGTTTCACATTTTTGGACAATTCCTTACCTAACTTTAACATATAAATGTGTGCTTTTATAAATTTGCTAAATGGCCTAGTAATTATTTACAAATTCCTACTTTTAAATTAAAACTCTCAATTATTATGTAGGAAACCTTCTTCTTGTATACAAGAGTATTAGAGATACAGCCTGTCACTGAGCAATAAAGCTAATGCGTGGACAACAAATATAGAAATATGATCGTATATACATTTTTTTTAATATACAGTGTATATACAGTCAGGTCCATAAATATTGGGACATGAACACCATTCTAATCTTTTTGTCTCTATACACCACCACAATGGATTTGAAATGAAACAAACAAGATGTGCTTTAACTGCAGACTTTCAGCTTTAATTTGAGGGTATTTACATCCAAATCAGGTGAACGGTGTAGGAATTACAACAGTTTGTATACATGCCTCCTACTTTTTAAGGGACCAAAAGTAATGGGACAATTGGCTGCTCAGCTGTTCCATGGCCAGGTGTGTGTTATCCCCTCATTATCCCATTTACAAGGAGCAGATAAAAGGTCCAGAGTTCATTTCAAGTGTGCTATTTGCATTTGGAATCTGTTGCTGTCAACTCTCAATATGAGATCCAAAGAGCTGTCACTATCAGTGAAGCAAGCCATCATTAGGCTGAAAAAACAAAACAAACCCATCAGAGCGATAGCAAAAACATTAGGTGTGGCCAAATCAACTGTGGTGGTGTATAGAACCAAAAAGATTAGAATTGTGTCGATGTCCCAATATTTATGGACCTGACTGTATATATATATATATATATATATATATATATATATATATATATATATCACATTTATACATTATCACCATAACTGACATTTTACAGCATTAGAATTGGGTGCTTTAGGGTGAAATACAGTATTAACCTACCTTAAGGTTCAAACTATATTGCAAGAAATTCATTTTATGTACAGATTTGAGAAACTTTGATTTTTAGATGCAACTGCAGATATTGCTATGCTTTCACAAAGGCAAGTCAATTATTTTTCAATAATAAAGTCATATCAGTTTGATATTTATATATTGATACAAACTGATATGACTTTATTATTGGACAGGGACAAGGGGTGGTGCCTCTTTTCATGATGAGTGATCCTGTTTATCCTATCCTGTGAGAGTTTTTAACAGTTTGAGTTTCAAGTCTGTTTTTATACTGCACTTAGTGGGCACTTTCACTTTTTCTCTTTATTCTTTTCTATACAGAGCTGGCTTACTCAGGGGAACAGCTAATGCTATGCCTGTAGTGCCCCATGGACTGTTAATGGACTTTTTACTGATAAACTTTCAGAGTCTGTGGTGCAGATATTTATATTATCCCCTTTCTGTGTGCCACTATTTAAGAATATACAAGAAGAATGGAGCTTTGGATTTTTTAGGCACAACACCATGCAGTTTAATAAAATATAATGTCATTAATATATAAAAAACACTTATAATGATAAGGTTTTTAAAATGCATGCTAATTGCTTGTACATAGTGTAACCATCTCTAGCATAAACCTACTGCACTACACAGAATAAAGAAAATGATCAATAATGTAATATATCCCAGAGTGCTGGTTATAATGTAGATAGATGTCAAAACTTGCTCTTGCTCTACATGTTACGCGATAAGCCCTTCTTCAGGAGCTTTGGGCAAACTATTATGCGTGAAAAAAGAAAACATAAAGATAATATCAATCTTAAACAAATACATACATTCTAATAGAGCATAACATTTATCAACATTCCAGTTAACTAACTCCAAAAATGGTCACATAGTGGGTGCCGAGTGATGATGGTGTAGACAAACCAACAACTATGGCAATATGTGAACAGTCACTACATAGTAATAGAATATCCTCATAGACACAGAAGTGCATGATCAATGGGAAACCTTAAAAAAGGGGTGGGGGGTGGGTAAACCTACAATTAATACAATATCTGTACCAAACATATTGTATATATGTACTAAAGAAGCCTAAAGATGACATGAAGGTGAAATCATAGGTATACTTACTGTATAATAAAGATTTAAGCAATATGACTGAAAACATCAGCAAGGTGACTGCTTAAAAGGATGGAACGCCTCCTAGGCAATATATGTGATAATATAAAAATCCCCAAAAGATTTTCAACATATAGCCAGAAATAAGAGAATAGAAAAAAAGAGGGAGGGAGATGATATATTGTGAACATTGATAATAATGATAACTAGAACATGCTATACCCACCAGACAGATAGAACTGTTTAGTGTGGTAGTGTATATTATCTATAGAAAAAAGTGTTGGAATGGAATCACAGTGTATCTACATGGTAGTCAGAGAATTTGATTCTATTGCCTTCACATATTGTATACAGTGACAGGCAACAGAGCATGGGAGACTAGCAAGATGTTCCCAACACACTGGTAATCACTGGAATATCTGGGGATATAGGAAATAAACAAAAGACACTGTCACAAAAAAGTCCAGGTTTGCAGCCAACCAGGGTTAAAAAGTATCCAAACATACCTGACAGGGGATCCCTCCCTACAGCCAGCCGCCATTGCACAAAGAAATCGCATAGGTAGTAACAGGCTGAAGACGCTCGGTCTGAGCATCTATTTGTATATACGTCCCCCCTGTAATCAACCAATCGGCAATGCCGTGGATGACATCATCCTGACTGGCTGCAAAACATCACTGCACATGCACCCAGGTCCTACGCATGCGCCGTAGCCATATAAACACACGGTGGAATGCACGGCGCTCGATCCAAGCTGTCAGTGATGCAAAAGGATCAAAACAGAGGAAAAGAGCGCACTCTGTCAGATCCAAACAAGTGCCACAGCCTGTCACACCAAAAGGGTGAGATGGAAAATACAGAGTGTGGTGCTGGGTGGCCGCATAGTGAAGGGATAGTGCCACAGTCCACCAAGCACAGGGCAACAACCCTATATGTCCAGACGGAGAGCAGACAAAAGGAATGTATAATAACAGCAAAACATAAATCATAATGTCGTAACATAACACAGATATTATAATAATATTTATTATAATACAGTATCTCACAAAAATGAGTACACCCCCCACATTTTTGTAAGTATTTTATTATACCTTTTCATGTGACAACACTGAAGAAATGAAACTTTCCTACAATGTAAAGTAGTGAATGTAAAGCTTGTATAACAGTGTAAATTTGCTGTCCCCTCAAAATAACTCAATACACAGCCATTATTGTCTAAACCGCTTGCAACAAAAGTCAGTACACCCCTAAGTGAAAATGTCCAAATTGGGCCCAAAGTGTCAATAAGTTGTGTAGCCACTAGGGATGAGCTTTATGTTCAGGTCGAACATGAGTTTGACTCGAACATTGGCTGTTCGCCCGTTCGCAAAATAGCGAACAATTTGGGGTGTTCGAGGCAAATTCGAAAGCCGCGGAACACCCTTTAAAAGTCTATGGGAGAAATCAAAAGTGCTAATTTTAAAGGTTAATATGCAAGTTGTTGTCATAAAAAGTGTTTGGGGACCCGGGTCCTGCCCCAGGGGACATGTATCAATGCAAAAAAAGTTTTAAAAACGGCCGTTTTTTTGGGAGCAGTGATTTTAATAATGCTTAAAGTGAAACAATAAAAGTGAAATATTCCTTTATATTTCATACCTGGGGGGGTGTCTATAGTATTCCTGTAAAGTAGCGCATGTTTTCCGTGTTTAGAACAGTCCCTGCACAAAATGTCATTTCTTAAGGAAAAAAAGTAATCTAAAACTACTCGCAGCTATAATGAATTTTCGGGTCCCGGCAAAAGAGATAAAAGTCATTGAAAAAAATGGCATGGGTTGCCCCCCCCCCCAGTCTATTACCAGGCCCTTTGGGTCTGGTATGAATATTAAGGGGAACCCCGAACCAAAATTAAAAAAAAAAATGCGTGGAGGTCCCCCCAAATTTCATACCAGGCACTTCAGGTCTGGTATGGATATTAATGGGAACCCTGCGCCAATTTTTTCTTTAGAAAATGGCGTAGGGGCCCCCCTTAAAATCCATACCAGACCCTTCTTCGAGCACGCAACCTGGCAGGCTGCAGAAAAAGAGGGGGGACAAGAGAGCGCCCCCCCTCCTGAACCGTACCAGGCCATATGCCCTCAACATGGGGAGGATGTCCCCATGTTGATGGGGACAAGGGCCTCATCCCCACAACCGTTGCCCGGTGGTTGTGGGGGTCTGCATGCAGGGGGCTTATCGGAATCTGGAATGTGAATTGGTAACGGGTACATTGTACCCCTAACATTTCACCCAAAAAAGTGACAAAAATGGTAAAAAAAACACACACACAGCTTGGGACAAGTCCTTTAATAAAAAAGAAAAAAACATTTCAGCATGTAATCTTTCCATGACCGACGACACACGCCGCCACGATCGATTCCTCGAGACCCGCTTGACAGCTCTTTTATAGCAGAGGGCGGGGCCATCCATGACGTATGCTGGTGAACCCGCCCTCCTCTGATGCAACAGGGTTTGCCGCAGGGTTACCCAGTGACATGTATGGGTGACCCGCCCCCTCTGACGCAACGTGGGTTTCCGCGGTTCAGGAGGGGGGTCCTCTCTCGTCCTCCCCTCTTTTCCTGTGGCCTGCCAGGTTGCATGCTCGGGTCTGGTATGGATTTTTGGGGGGAACCCCACGCCATTTTTTTTTCTATTTTGGCACGGGGTTCCCCTTAAAATCCATACCAGACCTGAAGGGTCTGGTATGGATTTTGAGGGGGGCCCCTACGCCATTTTTTTAATTTGGCGCAGGGTTCCCCTTAATATCCACGCCAGACCTGAAAGGCCTGGTATGAAATTTGGGGGGACCCCCGGGCATTTTTTTTTTACATTTTGGTTTGGGATTCCCCTTAATATTCATACCAGACCCAAAGGGCCTGGTAATGGACTGGGGGGGAGCCCATGCCGTTTTTTTCAATGACTTTTATCTGTATTGCCGAGACCCGACAATTCATTATAGCGGCGAGTAGTAATGACTTTTTTTCCTTTAGAAATTACATTTTGTGCAGGGACTGTTCTAAACACAGGAAATAGACACCCCCAGGTACGAAATTTAAAGGAAAATGTCACTTTTATTGTTTCACTTTAAGCATTATTAAAATCACTGCTCCCGAAAAAAACTGCAGTTTTTAAAACTTTTTTTTGCATTGATACATGTCCCCTGGGGCAGGACCTGTGTCCCCAAACACTTTTTATGACAATAACTTGCATATAAGCCTTTAAAATGAGCACTTTTGATTTTTCATGTTCGTGTTCCATAGACTTTAACCACTTAAGCCCCGGACCATTTCGGGCCATTAGGACCAGGCCTGTTTTTGGGATTCGGCACTGCGCTGCTTTAACTGTAAATTGTGCGGACATGCAATGTTGTACCCAAATGAAATTTGCGTCCTTTTCTTCCCACAAATAGAGCTTTCTTTTAATGGTATTTGATTGCCTCTGCGATTTTTATTTTTTGCGATATAAACAGAAAAAGACCGAAAATTTTGAAAAAAAATGATATTTTCTACTTTTTGTTATAAGAAAAATCGAATAAACTCAATTTTAGTCATACATTTAGGCCAAAATGTATTCAGCCACATGTCTTTAGTAAAAAAAATGTCAATAAGCGTATATTTATTGGTTTGCGCAAAAGTTATAGCGTTTACAAACTAGGGTACATTTTCTGAAATTTACACAGCTTTAAATTTATGACTGCCTATCTCATTTCTTGAGGTGCTAAAATGGCAGGGCAGTACAAAACCCCCCCAAATGACCCCATTTTGGAAAGTAGACACCCAAAGGAAATTGCTGAGAGGCATGTTGAGCCCATTGAATATTTTTTTTTTTTGTCCCAAGTGATTGAATAATGACAAAAAAAAAAAAAAAATTACAAAAAGTTGTCACTAAATGATATATTGCTCACACATGCCATGGTTATATGTGGAATTGCACCCCAAAATACATTCTGCTGCTTCTCCTGAGTACGGGGATACCACATGTGTGGGACTTTTTAGGAGCCTAGCCACGTACGGGACCCCGGAAACCAAGCACCGCCTTCAGGATTTCTAAGGGCGCAAATTTTTGATTTCACTCCTCACTACCTATCACAGTTTCGAAGGCCATAAAATGCCAAAATAGCACAAAACCCCCCCAAATGACCCCATTTTGGAAAGTAGACACCCCAAGCTATTTGCTGAGAGGCATGTTGAGTCCATGGAATATTTTATATTTTGCCACAGGTTGCGGGAATATGACAAACTTTTTTTTTTTTGCACAAAGTTGTCACTAAATGATATATTGCTCACACATGCCATGGGCATATGTGAAATTACACCCCAAAATACATTCTGCTGCTTCTCCTGAGTACGGGGATACCACATGTGTGGGACTTTTTGGGAGCCTAGCCGCGTACGGGACCCCAAAAACCAAGCACCGCCTTCAAGGTTTCTAAGGGCATAAATTTTTGATTTCGCTCCTCACTACCTATCACAGTTTTGAAGGCCATAAAATGCCAAGATGGCACAAAACCCCCCCAAATGACCCCATTTTGGAAAGTAGACACCCCAAGCTATTTGCTGAGAGGCATGTTGAGCCCATTGAATATTTTTTTTTTTTGTCCCAAATGATTGAATAATGACAAAAAGAAAAAAAAATGTACAAAAAGTTGTCACTAAATGATATATTGCTCACACATGCCATGGTTATATGTGAAATTACACCCCAAAATACATTCTGCTGCTTCTCCTGAGTACGGGGATACCACATGTGTGGGACTTTTTGGGAGCCTAGCCGCGTACGGGACCCCAAAAACCAAGCACCGCCTTCAAGGTTTCTAAGGGCATAAATTTTTGATTTCACTCCTCACTACCTATCACAGTTTTGAAGGCCATAAAATGTCAAAATAGCCCAAAACCCCCACAAATGACCCCATTTTGGAAAGTAGACACCCCAAGCTATTTGCTGAGAGGCATGGTGAGTATTTTACAGCTCTCATTTGTTTTTGAAAATTAAGAAAGACATTTTTTTTTCTTTTTTTTTTTCTTTTTTTACATTTTCAAAACTTTGTGACAAAAAGCGAGATCTGCAAAATACTCAACATACCTCTCAGCAAATAGCTTGGGGTGTCTACTTTCCAAAATGGGGTCATTTGGGGGGGGTTTTGTGCCATCTGGGCATTCCATGGCCTCCGAAACTGTGATAGGCAGTGAGGAGTGAAATCAAAAATTTACACCCATAGAAATCCTGAAGGCGGTGCTTGGTTTTTGGGGTCCCGTACGCGACTAGGCTCCCAAAAAGTCCCACACATGTGGTATCCCCGTACTCAGGAGAAGCAACAGAATGTATTTTGGGGTGTAATTCCACATATGCCCATGGCATGTTTGAGCAATATATAATTTAGTGACAACTTTTTGTACATTTTTTTTTTTTTTTGGTCATTATTCAATCACTTGGGACAAAAAAAAAATATTCAATGGGCTCAACATGCCTCTCAGCAAATAGCTTGAGGTGTCTACTTTACAAAATGGGGTCATTTGGGGGGGGGGGTTTTGAACTGTCCTGGCATTTTATGCACAACATTAGGAAGCTTATGTCACACATCATCCACTCTTCTAACCACTTGAAGACATAGCCCTTTCTGACACTTTTTGTTTACATGAAAAAAAAAAAATTTTTGCAAGAAAATTATGTTGAACCTCCAAACATTATATATTTTTTTAAAGCAAAGGCCCTACAGATTAAAATAGTGGGTGTTGCATTTTTTTTTTCCACACAGTATTTGCGCAGCGATTTTTCAAACACATTTTTTGGGGGAAAAACACACTTTTTTTATTTTTAATGCACTAAAAAACACTATATTGCCCAAATGTTTGATGAAATAAAAAAGATGATCATAGGCCGAGTACATGGATACCAAACACGACATGCTTTAAAATTGCGCACAAACGCGCAGCGGCGACAAACTACATTCATTTTTAAAAGCATTTAAAAGCCTTTACAGGTTACCACGTTAGATTTACAGAGGAGGTCTACTGCTAAAATGACTGCCCTCGATCTGACCTTCGCGGTGATACCTCACATGCATGATGCAATTGCTGTTTACATATGACGCTAGACCGACGCTTGCGTTCGCCTTTGCGCAAGAGCAGGGGGGGACAGCGGTGCTTTTTTTTTTTTTTTTAAATTATTTATTTGGCTTTTTTATTTTATTTTTAAACTGTGCCTTCCATATTTTATTTTTTTACCATTTTTATTGTTATCTCAGGGAATGTAAATATCCCCTATGATAGCAATAAGTAGTGACAGGTACTCTTTTTTTGAAAAAAATTGGGGGGTTAGACCCTAGATCTTTCCTCTGCCCTCAAAGCATCTGACCACACCAAGATCGGTGTGATAAAATGCTTTCCCAATTTCCCAATGGCGCTTTTTATATCCGGGGGGGGGGACATTCCCTCCCACTGCTTGTAAAAGCAGTCTAGAGGCTAATTATCTGCTAGAATTGCTTTTACATGAAAGCCGGCTGCTGGCTGAAAAGAATGATACCAAGATGATACCTAAACCCGCAGGCATCATTCTGGTATAAACATTCAAAGTCCAGCAACATACCAGTACGTTGCTGGTCCTTGTTGGACATGTATTGTAATCTTTTTTTTCATACAGCCTATTGGCTGAACGAAAAAAAGAGATTGATTGGTGGGTATGCCCACCATTAGAATACCTCCCTTCATCCACCCACTTCTAATGATGGGCATATACAGGTCCTTCTCAAAAAATTAGCATATTGTGATAAAGTTCATTATTTTCTGTAATGTACTGATAAACATTAGACTTTCATATATTTTAGATTCATTACACACAACTGAAGTAGTTCAAGCCTTTTCTTGTTTTAATATTGATGATTTTGGCATACAGCTCATGAAAACCCAAAAATCCTATCTCAAAAAATTAGCATATCATGAAAAGGTTCTCTAAACGAGCTATTAACCTAATCATCTGAATCAACTAATTAACTCTAAACACCTGCAAAAGATTCCTGAGGCTTTTAAAAACTCCCAGCCTGGTTCATTACTCAAAACCGCAATCATGGGTAAGACTGCCGACCTGACTGCTGTCCAGAAGGCCATCATTGACACCCTCAAGCAAGAGGGTAAGACACAGAAAGAAATTTCTGAACGAATAGGCTGTTCCCAGAGTGCTGTATCAAGGCACCTCAGTGGGAAGTCTGTGGGAAGGAAAAAGTGTGGCAGAAAACGCTGCACAACGAGAAGAGGTGACCGGACCCTGAAGAAGATTGTGGAGAAGGACCGATTCCAGACCTTGGAGGACCTGCGGAAGCAGTGGACTGAGTCTGGAGTAGAAACATCCAGAGCCACCGTGAACAGGCATGTGCAGGAAATGGGCTACAGGTGCCACATTCCCCAGGTCAAGCCACTTTTGAACCAGAAACAGCGGCAGAAGCGCCTGACCTGGGCTACAGAGAAGCAGCACTGGACTGTTGCTCAGTGGTCCAAAGTACATTCGGAAATCAAGGTGCCAGAGTCTGGAGAAAGACTGGGGAGAGGGAAATGCCAAAATGCCTGAAGTCCAGTGTCAAGTACCCACAGTCAGTGATGGTCTGGGGTGCCATGTCAGCTGCTGGTGTTGGTCCACTGTGTTTTATTAAGGGCAGGGTCAATGCAGCTAGCTATCAGGAGATTTTGGAGCACTTCATGCTTCCATCTGCTGAAAAGCTTTATGGAGATGAAGATTTCATTTTTCAGCACGACCTGGCACCTGCTCACAGTGCCAAAACCACTGGTAAATGGTTTACTGACCATGGTATTACTGTGCTCAATTGGCCTGCCAACTCTCCTGACCTGATCCCCATAGAGAATCTGTGGGATATTGGGAAGAGAAAGTTGAGAGACGCAAGACCCAACACTCTGGATGAGCTTAAGGCCGCTATCGAAGCATCCTGGGCCTCCATAACACCTCAGCAGTGCCACAGGCTGGTTGCCTCCATGCCACGCCGCATTGAAGCAGTCATTTCTGCAAAAGGATTCCCGACCAAGTATTGAGTGCATAACTGAACATAATTATTTGAAGGTTGACTTTTTTTGTATTAAAAACACTTTTCTTTTATTGGTCGGATGAAATATGCTAATTTTTTGAGATAGGATTTTTGGGTTTTCATGAGCTGTATGCCAAAATCATCAATATTAAAACAAGAAAAGGCTTGAACTACTTCAGTTGTGTGTAATGAATCTAAAATATATGAAAGTCTAATGTTTATCAGTACATTACAGAAAATAATGAACTTTATCACAATATGCTAATTTTTTGAGAAGGACCTGTATGCCGAAGCATGGGGGCATCCTCCCGCAAAAAAGTTATGCCGTGTACACACGGTCAAGCCTTCGTCGGAATTTCGACCGTATGTACGCGGCATAAAAGGTTATGCCGCGTACACACGGTCGGACTTTTCCACGGGCAAGCCTCCGTTGGAATTTCGACCGTATATACGCGGCATTAGGAGCAAAATCGCTCCTCCGCCCCTGCTGCCCCCATGCTTCGGCATATATGCTCTTTTTTTTAACTGTGGTGGTGAAATCACCTCCTACAGCGTTGGAGTCACGGCTGTCAAGATAAATAGATCCGCGCTGCAACTGAATGGCGTACCTGCTAAGCAAATGGTGGTTAACATTAAAACAAAGTAACATTACAGTACAACAGTAAGACCTTACCATGCCATACCTGCAAAGCAAATACCAAAACAAAACCTAGTAAAAAATAAAAAAATGTTTTAACGCAACCTGTGCCTAAAATATATATATGCCGAAGCATGGGGGCATCCTCCCGCAAAAAAGTTATGCCGCGTACACACGGTCGGAATTTTCCACGGGCAGGCCTCCGTCGGAATTTCGACCGTATGTACGCGGCATTAGGAGCAAAATTGCTCCTCCGCCCCTGCTGCCCCCATGCTTCGGCATATATGCTCTTTTTTTTAACTGTGGTGTCACGGCTTTATGTATCGTGGGAGCAAACGCTGTTGCTGTCAAGATAAATAATTCCGCGCTGCAGTTGAATGGCGCACCTGAAAACAAAAAATTACATACCTGAAAAGCAAGCATGATAAAACATTGCAGAATAGAATACAGTAAAAAAGAGCAGAACAATAGAGAGAAAATAGAGAGAGAGAGAACAATAAAACGACAACTATTTTTGGTTTTTTTATTTTATATTTTTTTTGTGTTTTGTTTTTTATGTTTTTTTTTTCTTTTTTACACTTTTTTTGTAACTTTACAACTGTAATGGTTCGGGTCTCTCAAAATGTAATGGCATCTTGGGAGACCCTGTGTAAGTGTGTCCTTGTCTGTGAAATGCTGTACCCTACGCTAAAACTTCACTTTTGAGTGGTAGCGTTCAAAACATTCACCTTGGACTGGTTGATATTGATGGTTGCTATGGACTGGTTGCTATGGATGGTTGCTATGGACAGTTGCTATGGACGGTTGCTACGGATTGGTTGTTATGGACGGTTGCTATGGATTGGTTGCCATGGACAGTTGCTATGGACTGGATGCTATGGATAGTTGCTATGGATGGTTGCTATGGACGGTTGCTATGGACTGGTTGCAATGGATGGTTGCTATGGACAGTTGCTATAGACTGGTTGCTATGGATGGTTGCTATGGACGGTTGCTATGGACTGGTTGCTATGGACGTTTGCTATGGACTGGTTGATATGGATCAGGCCTGTCTCTGCGAACGCTGCAGTTATGTGTGTTGTGTTTGGTAAGTGACAGTGATCGATCGATACTGCACTTGGGTGGGCTGGGCTGGGCTGGGTGGAGGGGCTAAACGCAGGCGCTAGCAGGTATCTGGGCTGATCCCGCTAACACTGCGTTTTTGGGAACCCTAAACCGCTGGGGATGCTAGTATAGATCTGATCAGATACTATACCACTAAGGGGGGTGTATGCTTTGCGCGTGGGTGTTAGCGTTACTGGCACTAACCTAACACTGCCTGGGGCGACGCAGACCCTCTCTGGCGCTAAAACCTAATTGATCTCACCCGCCGGGCGATCAGGGGGGTTAAACCTTTATTGGGTTATATACGGCGGGTGCCCTGATGCTATAAAAAGCAAACTAATCAACCAGCGTCACCCGTAACCTTTATATGGTGATCACTGGTGAAAGGGTTAACTAGGGGCAATCAGGGGGTTAAAACCTTTATTAGGTTAAATATGGGGGTACCTGAGACTATATAAAAACCTGACGGGTAACCTAAATAACTTACTGGCTAACCAGTGACACCAGTGACGCTTATACGGCGATCACTGGTGAAAGGGTTAACTCTAGGGGCAATCAGGGGGTTAAAATAATATATGGGGGTACCTGACACTAATAAAAACCTGCGGCGAACCTAAAAAAAAATAACTAATAATCTAAAACACCAGCGACACAAATACAGCGATCGGAAAAACAATCGCTTAGTGACGCTGAAGTTAGGTGGTGAAAGGGTTACCTGGGGGGTGATCAAGGGGTTAAACCTTTATTAGGGGGGGGTTAGGGGGCTACCCTGGACCTAAAGGGGCCTAATCCTAACTGCCCTGCAACTTTTTACAATCACAGATGACACTAAATGCAGTGATCAGTAAAATAAATGATCACTGCAATCAGTGACACTGTGATTGGGGGCTTTGGGGTGACCTGGGGGGTGATCTGGGGGTGATTTGTGTGCCTATGTGTACCTACGTGTCAGTGGACTGTTGGTGCACTAACCTGCTTCTTCTCTGCTCGGCGCCGGGAACGAAAAGACCGCGGCGAGGGAGATGACATCACTTCCTCCAGCCTTGTTTACATCACATGGCGGAGGAAGCATTTTCATTGGCCGGGAGCGATCGCGAGGGGGGGGCGGAATTGAGCGGCCGCCCCCTCATGCCTGATCGCTCCCGAACACTTAACGGCCGCTCACTGCAGTGAAGGGGGGTCCGGATGGACCCCCCAACTGCACAAAGGCGATCACGTAGATCTACGTGATTCTGCCTGTCCGTGCCATTCTGCCGACGTAAATCGGCGGTGGGCGGTCGTTAAGTGGTTAACGGTGTTCGCGTGTTTGAACAAATTATTTGCCTGTTCGCATGTTCTGCTGCGAACCAAACCGGGGGGTGTTCGGCTCATCCCTAGTGGCCACCATTATTTTCCAGCACTGCCTTTTAGACAACTGGCATAAAGGACTGCACTCCTAGTTTGGTAGATGCAATCTTCTAAAAATGTGTATCTTGCCAAAATTCTTATACCTCTTTCAAGCCCTATCAGAATACCTCCCTCTTATTTTAAGCAGGTCCGGGCACACTCTGTATCCAAACTCTGGGTACAGTTGGAACAACATTGGAATAAAGCCAAACTAACATACCTCTGGGGAGTGCTCTTTAGTGTTATGAGTCATGACTCACTTCCGCAGGAGCTTATATCTCACCCACTAATATGGACCACACTACTACAGAGTTTCCAAGCCTCTCTGTTAACCTCTCTTACGACAAAAAACTCACCATTATCCCCGATTTTGGGACACCCCCAATTTTCACCAGGCCTCCAACCTACAGCATTCAAGAATCTATGAAACTCGAACTGCACGCACACCTCTAAATTTTTTAAATGCGGGAACTGGCCTTCAATAATGGAATAATGGAAATGATGAACACCTCTGGTCATCTTCCATTTTTGGAGTGTAGCGCAACTACGTCACTTCCTACACTCTATCCCCAACCCCCAGAGCTTCACTTGCCAGTTAACTACTTTCAAGGAATACTGTTCTGGGATTGATCCTCTACCCCAGGTCCTCTTCAAAACATATTCACTACTGAACACGCCCTCAGAACAACCACACCTACCCTGCCTAGAGAGATGGGAGACGGATTTACAACGCACTTTCACTTCAACACAAAAACAAAATATCAGATTTTCCCTCAAATCTTCTCTGTGCACTAAGATACAAGAAACTAATTTCAAAATACTGACCAGATGGTACCTCACACCCACTAGACTACATACACTCAACTCTGACACCTCAGACCGTTGTTGGGGATGCCTGGGGGACAGAGGGACAATCTTACATATCTTTTGGTCCTGCCCTGTTACAATTACTCAGAATTCACAGAATACCAGATACCTGATGACCCAGCTTTCTTTTTGTTACATGTATCAAGTATTCCTGCTAAAATCTACAAAAAGTTAATTTTACGACACTTGCTAAACGCCTCTAAGGCCTGCATCCCTCTTTACTGGAAGCAGCGATACCCGCCGATCACTGCGACTTGACTGTGGAAAGTGGAGGATATAAACAGGATGGAGGATTTAATTATCACAGCACAAGATAAACGTGGAAGATACACAAAGACCTGGAGCCTATGGAACATGTTTACCCTTTCAGAAAAAGGGAAGGCCCTCTTTGGAACATAGGTCTTTTAATCAATACATGTAATTATATATACCGGGTTATCCTGAGCCATCGTCGTCCCCTTACCTATTTCCCTTTTCTCCCGCCTCTTTCTCCCCCTACTTTGGCCTTTTCTACTCAATTCTTTCCCTTCTTTTTTTCTCTACCACTACCTCAGAAAAGTGGAAATGAAGTTTGGGCGACTCTGTTACCCTGGTTTGAAACTATACTTTAATCTCTATGATAGTATATGATACTACTGAGTAAGCTAATCGCAATTTTACATAGGATGTTTATCTATGTATACGGTATTCATACTTTGTACACACCAAAAATGAAATCCCAAAATACATTCTGCTACTCCTCCTGTGTATGGCGATATGACATGTGTAATGCTTCATACACATGACCAGTTTTCCCGTCGGAAAAAGTCAGATGAGAGCTTTTGGCCGGGAATCCCGACCGTGTGTATGCTCCATCGGACCTTTTCCAACAGGAAAACTGCTGGGAAAAAAAGAGAGCAGGATCTCTTTTTTCCCATCAGGAAAAAATCCTAGCGGGAAAACCGCTCGTCTGTATGCTTCTCCGACAGGAAAAAAAACATGCATGTTCATAAACAATTTGACGCATGCGCGGAAGCATAGAACTTAATTTTGTCGGCTCGTCGTAGTCTTTTTACTGTACGTCGTCACGTTCTTGGCAGTCAAAAGTTCACCGGACTTTTGTGTGACCGTGTGTATGCAAGGCAGGCTTGAGAGGAATTCCGTCGGGAAAACCATCGTTTTTTTTTCCGATGGGAAAACCGCTCATGTGTACGTGGCATAAGACTTTTATACCGCCTAGCCACATAGAGAGGCCCAACAGCCAAGTAGCACCTTCAGGCGTTCTAGGGGCATAAATTACACATCTAACTTCCGGATTACCTGTCACACTTTTGAAGGCCCTGGAACACCAAGACAATGGAAACACCTACAAATTGCCCCTATTTTGGAAAGCAAAAACCCCAACGTATATTCTATGAGGCATTATGAGTCTTTAGAACATGTCATTTTTTTTCCCACAAGTTTTCGAAAATTATGAATAGAAATTTTTTTTTTAATTATTTGATACACAAAGTTGTCCATTTATAATTTTTTTTTTAAAACATAGCATGTAAATACCAACACCCCAAAATACATTCTGCTACTCCTCCTGGGTATGGCGATACCACGTGTGTGAGACTTTTTCACAGCCTGACCACATAGAAATACCGAACATGCAAGGGGCACCATCAGCTGTTCTAGGGACATAAATTACACATCTAATTTCTTGACTACCTATTACATTTTTGAAGAGCCTGAAGCAGCAGGACAATGGAATTATCCACAAAGAGAACCCGTTTTGAGAAGAAAACACCCCAACATATATTCTGAGAGGCATAATGAGTCTTTTGAACATGTGATTTTTTTTCCCACAAGTTTTCAGAGAATGTGGAAAGAAAATTAAAACTTTTTTTTTTACACAAAGTTGTCAATTTATAAGATATTTCTAACACATAGCATGTACACCCCAAAAAAAATACACCCCAAAATACATTCTGCTACTCCTCCTGAGTATGGCAATACAACATGTGTGAGACTTTATCACAGCCTGGCCACATAGAGAGGCTCAACATGCAAGGAGCACCATCAGGTGTTCTAGGGACATAAATTACACATCTAATTTCCTGACAACCTATAATTTTTGAAGGCCCTTTATATTTCTAACACATAGCATGTATATAACAAGAATTACACCCCAAAATACATTCTTCTGAGCAAAGGGTAAACAAAAAATGTCCTGTAGTTTTAGTAGTGCAGTTGTCCACAGAGGAAAGCATTGGTCTAGGCAGCAGACAGGGATGTGGTCAGCAACAGCCAAAATATTGGTCCTGGTAGTAGGCAGGAACATGGTCCATAGTACAGGTAGCAGGCAGAGTTGTGGTCAGTTCATGGAGCAGGCAGAGGCATGATGGCAGTAAGTTGGCAGCAGGCAAAAATATCAGGCTAAGGGCCTCGGTCAGGTAAGACCTGGGGACAGGGATAGAGGTCTCTCCCACCCAAATGAAGCCTCTGGTCTCGAGAACCTGATCCAGGAATTACAAAACCCAGAGAAAACCAAAAAAAATAGTTTTCTCCATCTGGATAAACAATTCTGGAGCCCCTCACATATGTGAGACCCCTATGTTCTCATGAATCTTACTACTAAAAAAGATCAATCCAATTGGCAGGCAAAATACATGGTCGATTAACAGACTGAGGTCAGTTCACGTGGAAGGCAGAAACATGGTTGATAATTGATGCAGATGGCAGGCAGAAGCATAGTCTATAAACAGGCCAGGGTCAGTTCATGTTGAAGGCTGAAATGTGGTGGATCAACAATGTAGACAACAGGTAGAGGCATAGTCGATAAACAGGCCAGGGCCAGTTAAAGTGGTGTTCCGGGGAACAAAATAAAAATTAAAAGCCAGCAGCTACACATACTGCAGCTGCTGGCTTTTAATAAATGGACACTTACCTGTCCTGCAGTCCCTCGATGTCGGCACCCCAGCTGATGCTTGCATCAGCTGTCGGGTGCTTTTGCCGCCATTGCGGGTAAGGGAACCCGGCAGTGTAGCCTTTCGGCTTCACGCCGGGAATCCTACTGCGAATCCTAACGCTCTTCTCTCCTATTAGCACGGCGGCCAGGGGAGGAGGAGGAAGGGGCCCCGCGGTGACATCATGGCCGCGGCCGGACTCCCGGAAGTGGGAAAGGATACCTGTCAAAGACCGGTAACCTGTCCCCCCTCCCCCCGAAAGGTGCCAATTGTAGCACCGGAGGGGGCGAGGAATCCGATGACCGGAAGTTCCACTTTAGGGTGGAGCTCCTCTTTAAGGTGGAAGGCAGTGGCATGGTTAGTTGAGGCAACAGGCAAATGGTCAGCACAAATATTGAAAATGGAAAAATGTCAGGTTGTTAAAAATATGGGCTAATATTTTAGTGATGTGTGAAAACGTCAGAAGCATTCTCTGTTGCATAGACACTGAGGATAATGATAACTTGTATTTCTTCCAACTCCTCCTCTGCTGCATACGAAACATCTTTTTTTGTGTCTTCGGCCTGCTTCTGATGGTGGAATGCTCTGGAAATGACGCTCATATAGTCTGCTAACAGCACCAGAGCGAAGGTTTCCGGGGGGTGGGGGGGGATCTTTGCCAGTAGATGAGGGACGCAATGATTTCTTCTAGGAAGGCGGTGGGTCTTTCTGTGGATTTGGTGTAGGTGACATAAGCATTATAAATGACCAAATTAATAAGATAAATTGCAACTTTGTTATACCAGAAATGGGATCTCCTTGTTGCTAAATTTGAACGTTGAAATCAACTCTCCCATGTAAAGTTTATAATCATGGACACATGCAGGCTTTTGAATGGGACCATGTCTTTTGGGAATCTCCACTGAGGTGTCATTGTGTATGGTGGACTGGACGTAGACATTTCTCTTATGCTTCCACTTCACGGCCAACACTTCGTCGTATTTCTCAGACTTGATGATTCACACTAGCCTTGTGTACACTAAATTTTGTGGGAAGCCCTTCCTAATTTTCCAAGGTTTTTTCACGGTGTAGGACTGGTGTAGAAGTTGAAAAAGTGGGTGTGCCAGGTCCCGGACAATTTTTTTACTTATGCCAAAGTAGGTTGGGCACTCAGGGGTCTGGAGATGGAAATCTTTTCCTTCGTATATGTAGAACGCATGCAAATATTCCATGGCTCTTTCACAAAGCTTGTAGATCTTTACTCCTGGCCCTTTTGCTTGAAATTTATTTTTTGATTCCCAGCTGGCCAGTGAAGTGTACAAGGGACTCATCCACACATATATTTTGGTCAGGGATATGAAGTTCAGCAAATTTTTGGGGTAAAAAATTATTAAGTGGGTGAATTTTGTATAATTTGTCATAGTTGGGATCATCTTGGGGAGGGCACTGGGTATTGTCACTGAAACGAAGGAAGTGCATCATCATCTCTTAGTGGAACCTGGACATTACAGAAGAATAAATGGGCATGTGATGGATGGGGTGGGTGGATCAGGAGGCATGTCCTTGATTTATTTATTTTTTGTAAGCCCCAACTTTAGTGTCAGACGTTTCCACTCATATGGATGGGCATAGGATGAACTGGGGTTGCTAGCAATATACTGTTTGGAAAAAAGATTTGTCTGGTCCATAATAAATGAAAGCAAACTGTCAGGCAAAAATACATTTAAAAAAAAAAATCAGAAAAATTGTCAGTATTGGCCCGCACACCTGACTGTGCAGTGAAAGGGAGGAAACTTGTTGATCCCGAGTTGGAAGGCAGCTATAATGGGTTGGCAAGAGCATCTGGGGGTATGTATGGGCCCTGATTTTTTGGGGATGTGTTACTCCAGTGCTGGTACTGGCCCTTTCATCTTGGGGTATAGCATCATTGGCGTTTGCCGATTGACCATTGGAGTGTATGGTGCTGTTGGTTGCTGCCTGGTTTTCAGAGCACCATATCCTTTTATAAGGGATCCTTCCTTCCTCCGATTAATTCACTGTCCAGTGCAGCTGAGGCTACAGAGAATCAAATGGGGAATTTCTGTCCTCAGTCATTTCTCTGTCTCAAAAGTGAGATATCAGGGGTCTGTTTAGACCCCGGATATTTCACCAAAGCCTCCCTATGGAGTTCCTAAAAACATAGTAATAAAATAATAAAAAATAGTATTGTAAAAAAAAAAAAATTGTAAAATAAAATAGTGTTTCAAGGTCTCAGGTGTGAATGGGGAGCAGGTTTGTTAAATTTGGTGTTATCGCTTTCACTCAATCATACTGGTCACTGGAAGTTCAACATGGTGCCTCATGACAAAGAACTCTCTGAGGATCTGAAAAAAAGAATTGTTGCTCTACATGAAGATGGCCTAGGCTATAAGAAGATTGCCAAGACCCTGAAACTGAGCTGCAGCACAGTGGCCAAGAACATACAGCGGTTTAACAGGACAGGTTCCACTCAGAACGGGCTTCGCCATGGTTGATCAAAGAAGTTGAGTGCCCATGCTCAGCATCATATCCAGAGGTTGCCTTTGGGAAATAGATGTATGAGTGCTGCCAGAATTGCTACAGAGGTTGAAGGGGTGAGGGGTCAGCCTGCCAGTGCCCAGACCATACACCGCACACTGCATCAAATTGGTCTGCATGGCTGTCGTCCCAGAAGGAAGCCTCTTCTAAAGATGATGCGCAAGCAAGCCCACAAACAGTTTGCTAAAGACAAGCAGACTAATGACGTAAAATACTGGAACCATGCTCTGTGGTCTGATGAGACCAAGAGAAACTTATTTGGTTCAGATGGTGTCAAGCGTGTGTGGCGGCAACCTGGTGAGGAGTACAAAGATAAGAGTGTCATAGTCTGGGGCTGCATGAGTGCTGCCAGCACTAGTAAGCTACAGTTCATTAAGGGAACCATGAATGCCAACATGTACTGTGACATACTGAAGCCGAGCATGATCCCCTCCCTTTGGAGACTGGGCCACAGGGCAGTATTCCAACATGATAACGACCCCAAACAAACCTCCAAGATGACCACTGCCTTGCTAAAAAAAGCTAAGGGTAAAGGTGATAGACTGGCCAAGCATGTCTCCAGACCTAAACCCTATTGAGCATCTGTGGGGCATCCTCAACCAGAACACCAGCTCCGTGATGTCATCATGGAGGAGTGGAAGAGGACTCCAGTGGCAACCTGTGAAGCTCTGGTGATGATCATCAAACAAATTACAATTTTACACAAAAATAACCAGAGTAAATCCAAAATGCAGTTTTTAAATTAGTATTTAATTTATTAAGGAAAAAAAATTGTTCAAACCTGCCTGGCCATATGTGAAAAAGTAATTGCCGCCCTTAAATTTCACTTGCCACACCCAGGCCTGATCACTGCCAGACCTGTTGAATCAAGAAATCACATAAATAGAAGCTGCCTGACAAAGTGAAGCATGCTAACAGATTACAAAGAGCCACACATCATGCCACAATCTAAAAAAATTCAAGAACAGATTAGAAACAAAGTAATGTACATGTATCGGTCTAGGAAGGGTTTCAAAGCCATTTCTAAAAGGCTTTGGAACTCCAGTGAACCACGGGGAGAGCCATTATCCACAAATGGAGATAACTTGGAACAGTGGTGAACTTTCCCAGTAGTGGTCGGTCTACAAAAATTACTCCAAGAGCATGACGACTACAGGAGGTCATAAAAAAAACCAAAACAACATCTAAAGAACTGCAGGCCTCACTTACCTCGGGTAAAATCAGTGTTCATGATTCAACAATAAGAAAGAGACTGGGCAAAAATGGCATCCATGGGAGAGTTCCAAGGCCAAAGCCACTGCTGACCAAAAAGAACACAAAGGCTCATCTCACATGTACCAAAAAACATCTTGATTATCCCCAAGACTTTTAGGCAAATATTCTATGGACTGATGAGATAAAAATTTTACTTTTTGGAAAGTGTGCATCCCGTTACATCTGGCATGAAACTAATACAGCATTTCATAACAAGAACATCATACCAACAGTCAGACATGATGGTGGTAGTGTGATGGTGTGGGGCTGCTTTGCAGCTTCAGGACCTGGACGACTTACCATAATTGATGGAACCATGATTTCTGAGGTCTGCCAGAAAAGCCTAAAGGAGAATGTCTGGCCATCAGTTTGTGACCTCAAGCTCAAGTGCACTTGGGTTATGCAGCAGGACAATGATCTGAAACACAACAGCAAGTCCACCTCCAAATGGTTGAAACAAAGCAAAATTTCGGTTTTGGAGTGGCCTAGTCAAAGCCTGGACTTAAATCCAATTGAGATGCTGTATCATGACCTTACACAGGCCGTTCATGCTGGAAAACCCTCCAATGTGGCTGAATTAAAATAATCCTGCAAAGCAGAGTGGGCCAAAATTGCTCCACAGCAAGGTGAAAGACTCATTGGCAATTATCGCAATTGCTTGATTACAGTTGTTGCCGCCAAAGGTGGCACAACCAGTTATTAGATTTAGGATTAGGGGGCAATTACCTTTTCACATAAAGCCAGGCAGGTTTGGACAGTTATTTTTCCTTAATAAATTAAACCATCATTTAAAAACTGCATTTTGTATTTACTCAGGTTATCTTTGTGTAATAATAATATTTGTTTGATGATCTGAGTAATTTTAGGCCCCTTTCACATGGGACGGATCAGTCATAATCCGCCCCGCGAACCTCCGCTTGCTCAGCGGGGATCGCTCCGTTGATCCCCGCTGAGCCGGCGGATGACTGGGCGGTCCCCGCACACTGTGCAGGGACCGCCCTGTCAGATCTCCGCTCTCCCCTATGGGGGATCGGATGAATACGGACCGTCTGTCTGTGTTTATCCGGTCCACTCCGCAGACGGATAGAGAAATAGAAATGTTTCTATCCTGAAAAACGGAGCATAGCGGACACGGGTGAGATCGGGTGTCAGCGGATGTTCATCCGCTGACATCCGCTATCCCATAGGGATACATGTATGTCCGTTTTTCATCCGAAAACGGATGGGTGAAAAACGGACATACGGTCCGCCCGTGTGAAAGGGGCCTAAGTGTGA
The DNA here is from genome assembly GCA_029206835.1 of Rana muscosa. Classification (NCBI taxonomy): domain Eukaryota; kingdom Metazoa; phylum Chordata; class Amphibia; order Anura; family Ranidae; genus Rana; species Rana muscosa. The sequence continues at coordinate 926,422,263 of CM055116.1, read as the reverse complement.
CAAATATGCAAAAAAATCTAAACAAAATCAGAAAAGGGGCAAATACTTTTTCCCAGCATTGTGTGTATGTATGTATGTATCTATATATATATATATATATATATATATATATATATATATATATATATGTAGCGGGTATATACTTTTAAATCTGGTGAAGATACCAGTGATGTATAGTTCCCTGCGGCCCAGCAGGTGGCGCTGTCACTTTGGGCCGGGGTTGAACCATCGCTGCAGTGCCGTACCCTTTGTGACCTCTCGCAGCGGTTGTACAGCGGGGCGGGGAACCCGCCGTGCATCCTGGGAGAGGGTATAAAGGGGGCGGACATCTTCGCCACGAGGTCGAAGTCCCAGGCACCTTTAGCCTGAGGGCTGCTGTTCGCGGTCGGGGTCCAGGCGGCCTAGGCCTGGACACCTGCAGTTTGTGTTCCATCCCAGACACCTTCAGTCTGGGGTGAGGTACTCAGCCAGAGGCCTGGGGCCCAGTATGTTCCGCTGGGTCCCGCGAGGGAGGGATCGTCCTAGGGGGCCCCGGGAGTGGGGCACCTGAATCCAGAGGCATAAGGGACCGGAGGAGGGACTCATCCGAAGACCTGGTGCAGCAGATTGCCAGTGCTGGGTGAACCTCTGGAGACCGCCCGGAGGGATATATTTCCCGAACAGGGGCTAATTTCAGAGAGGAAGGTGGTTCACGTTCAATGACCGGTGGCAGCGGTCCATCTATTCAACTCAGGTCAGTGGCAGGGACCTGCTATTAGGCCTGTGGCAGGGGCCTCAACAGTTCATCCGGTCAGTGGCAGCTACCAAAACTCACGGTCGTTGGCAGAGACCGTGCGCCAGGCCTATTTGCTAGCAAAGGGATAGGAGAGTTCAGTTGTGCCTGGGCCTACTCGTATCCACATCCCTGTCTGTCTGTTACTGAAAGTTCAACTGATTGTGTTCACCCTGCAAGTAAAGAAATAAAGGAGTGTTGGACTTTCGATTGGTGTGGGGCTCTATGTTATTGGCAGACACATCTCCACGGAACAACTAAGGCTTCGTATGCAGTGAACAGACCCGGAGGTAATTCAAGTAACTCTGCTCAACCCTCATACACATACGAGGGGAGGGCTTGGCGTAGTGTTCCTGCACTCTCCTCTCTCAGGTACCCCTAGACACAGCCAACCACAATGACCGAGAGGGAGAGAGGCTCCGCTATATATATATATATATATATATATATATATATATATATATACAGGGCTTGTTTTCTCAGAAAATAGACGCAGGTACCCACACAAGCCCTGTGTGTGTATGTGTGTATATATATATATATATATATATATATATACACGCATGTGTGCGAGTTTGAGCTTTGGGGTGCTGGGGTGCACAGCCTAATGCAATAGGTGATGGGTATTCTGCTGATGGGCGGCTGTAGGACAGGTATACTGTTGATGGCGGCAACAGGTCAGCATTCACTGGTCCCCACACCACTTTGAGAGGGCAACACCGGGTCTCTGTAAAACAAAAATCTCTCCAGAATTGCAGGGACAAGTTCTGTCTCTGCCCCTTTGTTGCACAGGGAACTCTGGGAATTAAAGTCTGCAGCTCCATTAGCTTCTGACTTGTATTGTGCAGCACCCTTTTAAGAACAGAGAAGTGACGGGTGGGAGGAACACAGCCTGCTCTGCTCACATATCAGGCAGAGGGGTGAGAGATGGCTGCTACATAGCACACAGAGGTCCTGGCTCTGTCACTGCTCACAGTGGGAGGATGGGGGAGAAGTAAGAGATAGCTGCACACAGCCGGTAGAGCACCCAGCTAGCTACACATTCAAAGCTATAAAACAGCTGTTTTTATCACCCAGGTATAATTTTAAACAATTATAAATGAATGTCCGGTAATCAATCTCTTTTCCGCTGAGATGTCAAGTGGTCTGTTTTCCAGTCATCAAATTCATTCTAATCTTCATTTTCTTATCTCTTTTTGGCATTAAATGATTCAGGATCCCTGATGGTTCCTGTAGTCAAAATATGTCTTTATAAAGTTCTCCATCATCATAAATTAATTAAATCTCAAATATGACACATTCAGTAGGATGAACAAACGGGATTGATTTTTAGGTTTAAAAATGCAGAGGCAAGCACTTACATCTGAACCACTAAGTGCCCATTGTGTCTTTAATTCAGGGAGAGAGGTCACATCCTGTTAATGTGCTTCCACCATTAAATATTTTTAAGTGTCACTTAGAGCTTTCATTATGGGTTACTTTTCATTGTACATGGAAGGGCAGCCAAGAACTATACTTCTATTTCTGGAGAAAAGGAGTTTGAGCTAACATATTTTAGTCAGGTTAATTGGGATGTATGGTGTTAGCAAGGTACTGTATTTAAGTGATACCTGCACATAATTTGTTCCTGAGTATCACACAGAAGAATAAACTATCTTGTGGTAACTCTTTAAGGTTGACCTTAAAGGCCAAATCTCTTTGTTGGCCTATGTAAAGAATGGACACTGCTCAATACAGAACACTCTTATATTTATTTAACTCCACTCAACTCTATTCTACCCCTGCATAGTGTTATTCCTCTGGTCATTAGAATTATTTTTCCTTAAGTGGTATGAAGGAAAAAGTTACCAATAGTAGCCAATCCCACCTCCCTTTTATACCGCACTGGAATAAAGGGAGCAGAGTCTTACTGACAGCTCATGGCTCCAAGAACAGTTCTTCCTTCAGACACTTTGATAAATGAAACCTTAAACAAGCAACAGTATTTATATAATTATTACAAGTGAAGTACAGCATAAATTAAGTATATTTTACCTGTGTTTACCAACTTGCATAGCAAAACATCAAGGGGCTGATCAATTTAAACTGAAGAAAATTAGCACAAAATCTTAACTGTTATCATAAGCAGTCAATTGGAAATTTTCTTCATTTATTGAAACATTATTATTAGTGGCTACAGACATCAACTTCAATTTTTGTTCCTGGCTTTCTTTTCTCCAGTTTTATGCTTGGGCCACTGGAGGTATATGACCACCTATGAACAGAACGTGTACTGATTTTGCTGCTGCAATAGTTTCTCCCAGACTTAACCTAAGACAACCATAGTCAAGCTTAGCTATAGGAAACTTTGCAGTTACTCAGGGTGTCATTCTGTGAATTTATTATAATATATGCTGTATATATATTATCTATTTGATGGGGGTCTGATATGGATTGTAAAGGGGACGCCTTGCAAATAAACAAAGCAAAAACACTGTGATGTTGTCTCAAAATCTATACCATAAAAAAATCCATACCAGTCCTTTATTTGAGCATACATCCTGGTTGCCAAGAAAAGGGGACAGCAAGCGTGCCCCCCCCCCCTCAAACCATACCCGGCCACATTGAAAAGCATGGCAAGGGCCTTTTCCCCATGACCCTGGTGCAGTGGATGTGGGAGTCTGCAGGGGGACTTATCAGAATCTGAAAGTCCCCTTCAAATGTGAAAAAAATTTCCCTCAATGTCAATCTCATTTTATCATTAATCACAATATCTAATGATATGCCCCAGACCAACATCAATCACAATGAAGGACATTCACAGACCTGCCAAAAAATAAAGAACTTTGTCACAGTGCTGTATACTTAATTACGTTTGTAACTATTTTGTGATTGAGTAACTAGGGGTACTGCAGTATGTGCCCCTTATTTAAGTAGGGGGAGGCTGGGGGCCTCCCTATTTTAAAGGGAGCTACCAGACTCCAATAATAGCCCTGCCCCCAGGAAAACCCCCACAGCCTCCTTTCCCAGTGGACGCCTCTTACGACGAAACGCAGCGTCGGGTGGAGCTGTTGAACGTGATGTCACTACGCTACAGCTGATCGGCACAGACCGCAGCTGAAGTACCTGTATCGTTTTGTTTGAGCTTGCAGCTCTTATTTGAAAACTACATGATGTCAATTTTTACCCAGGATAAATAAAGGGTATCCTACTTTTTAAGAGGTATTGCACCATGAGGTTTTTATTTTTCTTCCTTTTTTAAAACATTTATTGCGCTGCTTGAGCCACCTGCACCAGCTGACACCTGGAGGGAGTTTTTCTCTTGGAGAAATCTGTGAAGAGGGAGATATCATCCGATTCTGGTGTTCTTTTGCTGATTGCCCGTGGGATTACTATACGAGTTTGAGCCCCTATAGATCTCCGTCATAGAGATCCATCTGATCCGGTATGTTGTTATTTCTTCCATTCTCTACTTGAACAAGTTGGATATGGAGTTCTGCTTATAGCTGCTTTGGAGAGCTTATCACACATACACCAGCAGATGTGGTCGCTCGTCTCATTTATGAACTAATTCTATTGGAACTTTTTTGTTTCCCTCAAGTGTTATTTTTCACTAGCAGCACTTATATTTAGGATATTTTTCCAGAACGGGATTGTGTTTTCAGTTCGCCTTTTTTTAGTATAAGACTTTGTTTCAGTTTGTTTTGTGTGTGCATATACATATGAATTCATTAGCACTGTGATTGCTTCTTTTGAAGGGTTGCGCATTTATATCCTATTTTTTGCACATATTTATTTAGCGGTTATTCCAGCTATTCCTATTTGCAGCACCCACTAATTCATTCTAATCACTCACGATAATATTAATTTCAAGTCATGGTTAGCGCAGATTCTTTTACACTTTTAGCTCATATATTAGTTTCACTTTAAGTTGCATTAGTGAAATAAATGAACTTTTGCACAATATTCAAATTTTTCGAGTATCACCTGTATATGGGAAATACATGGTGGGAGAGAGGCCTTTCACCTCTGATTCAGAATTAAATGCTAAGGATTATGTATGGAAATCGTTATATGACCTACCTATATTTGGGACATCAGGAGGTGAATTTTGGCCCTACAAGCGGAGGGTCACACTGGTGTTGTGTGGACACATTGTGGAGATTGCATCGGAAATCCAATTACTTCACATGGATTAGTTTCATTAAATTGATTTTAATCTGAGCACTCTTTATTTCCTACCCATGTACCAATTATTGCATGCAATGTTTAGGTTTAAAGCCATTACCCACTGCTTGCAAAAAAAATAAAAAAATCGCCCACAATTATAAAATAAAAATGTGTTTTTCTTAAGCTTTTGAATTCATGCCTGCAGAGCATTGCAACCACGATTAGTGTTTCACAGGTGCAAGGTACATTGTTTTCCCTTTAGCTCCAGGACAGTAAGGAAGCACAGACATTCTGTTATGGGACTGGAGGAAGTAAACACTGGACTACAAATGCAGTGATGTCTTCGCCCTATTGGCCATGTACTCTGGGAGTACTAGTCTTTTTGTTCACAGGTCCCTATGAATGGATGAGGGCACACCCTTGCTCAGCTGGTAAGGATAATATAATAAGATGATCTAATATTTTGGGGGGACCATACAAGTCTTGATCCTATCCTAATAAAAGTATAATCTGTCATAGCTAATTAAGGATTGGGCCATGGGTGGCTTTCCTAGGGAACCACAAAAAGTGTACCTAAGCATCATTAGCATATATATACACATACACGCACACACATACACATTTTTCAATTTGGCAATAGGTAATAATGTTTCTCTTTTTTATAGAGATCATGTAGAGCAGAAAGTCCAGCCTCCAAGAATGTATGGGTTCTCTTCCTCCTGAATGACCTCTGGTACACACTTTAGTTACCCTTTGTGGTATCAGAAACACAATAAGAAGTAGTATAGGTATTAGGTGCTATTCTAAGTAAATATGGAACTGAATGATTGTCATGAACCTTGTTGCTTTCTTCCAGATGACAACAGTAAAACTGAAATGGATTTGCTGGTTGAAAAGTTGAACTCTTAAGAAGGCTTGTGAGGAAACCACCTACCAGGTTCTTCCTACACCTCCTTCTCTTCTCCTCTATTCTTTTGAAGTGCACTGCATTCATCTTTTTTCTCCAATTTGTCTGATGATTGCAGGAGTTTACTGGCCCAGTGTCACGCATTCTTGATGACTTCTCTGCATGGCCACCCTACTTTCTCTCCTCTGAAGTACCCACTATCATCCTCTGTGCCTTTAACATTCCAATCAATGTTAACACAGTCACTTCTGAACTACTCAACTTAACCTCCTCTTTTAATATAACACAATGGAAACAAACCACCACTCACTCCAATAGCAACAACCTTGACCTCATATTCTCCCACCTCTGCACTCCCTGCAACCTCTCCAACACCCCTTTTCCTCTCTTCAATTACAATATTATCAGTTTCAGACTCTTCTTGTCTCCTACTTCCCATGCCGCCAACCTGCAAACAGTTACCTGCAAGAACCTTTGCCACATCAACCCTTTCCTTCTTCATTCTGCTACTGACTGCCTTTATGATAAAATCACACCCCTATTCTGTCCAGACCTTTTCACCTTGCCTGCTACAACCCTGACAAACAGATGACACCAGAGGTCTCAAGAGACACAGCCGAGCATGGCGTAAAATTAAGTCCCTACAAGACTTTACCCTCTACAAATCTGCCCTTCTCAAATACAACTCCTGCCTCGACACTGTTAGACAAACCTACTACACCACTCTCATCAAAACCCTGTCATCAAAAATTGTCAACTCTTTTCCGCCCTTAATTTCTTACTTCACCCCCCACTGCCTCCACCCACTAACTTGCTTACTATCCAGGAGATTGCCAATCCATTCAAAAACAAAATTGACGCAATTCATGATGAGATACCCAGCATTTAACTTCCTCCCCCAAGGTCCAACACCACACACAATATTTTTCTCCTTCAACCCTGTTATGAGTGAGTGAGAAACTTGTATAGCGCTACAAATGCAAACTAAATCGCCTCAAGCCGCTTTTTCCATTCAGCGTCGTCCTGATCCTTCAGAAGAGGTGGCTCTTAAGTTTTTTCCTGAAGGCCCGATGGTTTTCTTCCATGCGGATGTCCGTGGGTAGAGCGTTCCATAGTCGTGGTCCTTGGATTGCAAATCTTCGTTCTCCCTTCGATTTGTAGCGGGACTTGGGGATGTGGAGGAGGTTTTGGTTAGTTGATCGGAGAGTGCGATTGGGTGAGTAGTGTTTTATTTTCTCGCATAAATATTGAGGAGCGTTTCCTTGTGTGCATTTGTGGGTGAGGCAGAGGGTCTTGAAAGTGACCCGATCCTTTACGGTTAGCCAATGAAGGGTCCTCAGGGATGGGGTGATGAATTCCCAGGGTTCTTTTCCCGTTACCAGTCTGGCTGCCGTAAGCTGGACAACTTGTAGGCGCGCCATCTGGTATTTAGGTAGTCCTATGTAGAGGGAGTTTGCATAGTACAGTCGGGAATTGATGATTGTTCCAACTACTACTGCTATCACCTCTTCTGGGATGAAGGGGATGAGTCTACGTAGCAGGCGGAGAAGGTGGTGAGATCCACTGACTACTGATCCTATTTGTGCGTCCATCGACATCTCCGAGTCAAAAATGACTCAGAGACTTTTGACTTTGGTGCTTGGGGTGATGGTCTGTCCAAGGTTGGAGGGTGGTGTCCATGCAGTCTTAGCTTTTGTCTTTCGGTTTGCGTGGAGAAGAAGAAGTTCTGTTTTGGATCCATTGAGTTTGAGGGAGCTCTCAGTCATCCAATCATCGATCAGTGTGAGGCATTTTTCTAGTCCGTGATATTGGTCTTTTTTTTCCGGTGATGCGAAAGTAGAGTTGCTAGTTGTCAGCGTATGAGTGATAGCACAGGTCCTGTTTGCTAATGATTTTGAAGAGTGGGCGGAGGTAGATGTTGAAGAGTACGGGTGACAGGGGTGATCCTTGCGGGACTCTGCAAGAAATTGCGCGAGTTTCCGAGGTGAAGCCTCCTAGTTTCACTTTCTGGGAATGATTATCTAGGAAGGATGTGAACCAGGGTAGATCTGAGTCTGTGATTCCTGCTACTTCTTTAAGGCGAATGAGTAGAGTTTCGTGATCTACTGTGTCGAACGCTGCACTGAGGTCCAGCAGCACCAGGAGACATGATTCTCCGTCATCTGCTGCTTCGAGTGCGCCATCCCATATTTTGAGAAGTGCTGTTTCTGTTCCTATCACTGAGGAAGTTGCCAATCTTCTTGCTACAGCCCATTCACTGCCTGTCCCCTGGACCCTGTCCTTCCTGCTCTATCCTAAACTGTCTAACCCACATCTTCAACCTTTCCCTCTCGTCCGGCATATTTCCCTTCCCTCTCAAACATGCACTGGTTACCCCCATACTTAAAAAAAAAACACTGGACCCCACCTGTTTGAATAACTTAAGACCCAACTCCTTGCTCGTGTTTGCCTCCAAGATTCTTGAACACCTTGTCCACAACCGTATGAGTTGCTACCTAACTGACAACAACCTTCTCGATCCCCTACAGTCCGACTTTTGCCCACAACATTCAACTGAAACTTCCCAACTAAAACTCACAAACAACCTACTAACTGCTAATACCAACAGCCAGTACTCCATACTCATACTCTTGAACCTTTCTGCTGCCTTTGACACAGTTGACCTCCCACTCCTCCTCAATAAACTCCAGTCCCTTGACCTCCACATCTCTACTCTTTTTTGGTTCACCCTCTACCTATCTCAGCGCAATTTGTAGCGCCACATACAACACAATCTCCTCTGCTCCTCTTCCTCTTTCTGTTGGGGTACCCCAAGGCTCCATCCTTGGACCCCTCCTATTCTCTCTCTATACCTTTTCCCTGGACCAATTGAAAACCTCTCATGGCTTCCAATACCACCTTTATGCTGAAGACACCCAGATCTATCTCTTGACTCCTCAACACACCCCCTCAATCTCCTCACATATCACAAACTTACTGAGCGACATATCAGTATGGATGTCATGCCACTTCCTCAAACTCAATCTTTCGTAAACTGAGCTTGTAATATTTCCTCCTTCCCGATCTTCTCCCCATGACTACACTATTGAAATCAACGGCACAACCATTGGTCCCTCCACACATGCCGGGGTGCTGGGTGTAATCCTAGACTCTGACCTTTCCTTCAGCCCCACATCCAATCATTGGCTAAATCTTGCCGCCTTAACCTCAGAAACATTTCCAGAATTTGCCCCTTCATGACTAATGACACCACAAAACAACTTATTCACTCCTTGGCTATTTCTCGCCTTGACTACTGAAACTCCCTCCTCACTGGCCTACCTTTATACAGGCCATCTCCCCCTCAGTCTATAATGAATGCTGCTGCTAGACTAATACACCATACTAACCAATCCGTGGCTGCTTCCCCTCTCTGCCCATTTCTTCACTGGCTTTCCTTACCCCATTGTATAAAAATCTAAATACTAACCACAACATAGAATGACATCCACAGCAATGCCCCCAGCTACATCACCAACCTCATCTGTAGATATTTACCAAATCATCCTCTCTGCTTCTCCCAAGACCTCCTGCTCTCTAGCTTCCTTGTTACCGTCTCCCATGCTCGCCTCCAGGACTTCTCCAGAGCCTCTTCTATCCTCTAGAACTCCCTGCCCCAGTATGTCCAGTCAGCTCCTACCATGTCTGCCTTTAGGTGATCCTTGAAAGCTCATTTATTCAGGGAAGCCTACCCTGCTTTCACCTAAGAACTATACACCTCCATCAGATCATCCCCTGCAGCTATTACCTTTTGTACCAACTCTCCTTCTATTTAGATTGTAAGCTCATTGAGCATTGAGGGCCTTCCTATTCCTTCTATATTGAACTGTGTTGTAATTGTACTGTCCCCCTTTATATTGTAAAGCGTTCCTTAAACTGTTAGCGATATATAAATCCTGTATAATAATCATAATAATAATAACAATAATTTGCTGGTGGAAACACGTCGGAAGTTAACTTCATGTGCGATTCCTACCTCTAAAGCCATTAACATACAAGAAGGCAGACAAAGCAGTGCTTTACGCCAGATAGTCTGCATTGAGGAAGATGGTTGATGCTCTATGGCAGTGGTTCTCAACTCCTGTCCTCAGGACCCACTAACAGGCCAGATTTTAAGTATTACCTTGGGGAGATGCAGACTAAAATCCTGCAATCACTGAGCAGCAAATGATATCACCTGTGATGCATTTCAGTTATCTTGCAAACCTGGCCTGTTGGTGGGCCCTGAGGACTGGAGTTGAGAACTACTGCTCTATGGTATTAGTGTCATGGACAAAGCACAGTTTTTAAAGAGAAAATTATGGTTGGAAGACAATATTTACCCAGTGAGTTCCACTTATTGTTTTTTTTGACTGTAAATTTGCTTTATATACGCCCCATTGACTATCTGTCTGTTTTTTAAAAATTTACAGCCAATACCAGATGAGATTATTCCTGGAGGGGTGAGGAGCACTTCATGGTGACACCTTGTATTGGTTATTTGAGCACCATTAAGGAGTGGAAGGAGGAAACACACTATTTTGTGGACTATATTCGTTTTAAGAAGGCTGTTTCTTCAACTTGCAGGGACACTTTTATTCCTATTTTGGACTGCACTGTATTGATTAAATATATATTTTTTATATTTAATTTTTATATAATTTTTTTTGCATTATTTATGTTTTTTTTTTTTTAGCAATGTATTGAACACTATAGCACTGCACACTTTGTAGAACATTTTGTCATATTTACACATTTATGGGATTGTGAATAGTGCCAGCAGCTTTCTTGAATTTTATTCTTTTCACATATTTTTTATTTTGAATTTTTCACACATTAGTAGCTCGCAGGACTATTTTTATTTAGTCATAAAAAAATACTGCTCCAAATGGCCACATTTTGCATAGTTCAGGTTCAGGCATAGCTCCTGAACCTGTCTCTGCTCACAGTCTACCAAACACGGAACCCCACAACAGGTGCATTTTAAAACATATTTATTCTATGTATTTATTAATCATTGATTAAGCTCTTGTTCGGCGAAATGCATGTGGCTCCCAAGTAGGTTGATCATTGGGCTTTTTCTCAGGGAGTAAAGACATTTTTAAACTGAACCTGGTGCGTGACATTTACTCCATAATATTTGGCAGTGACAAATTTAAATGCACACCTATAGCAAATCAGTCTTGGTATTATTTTGCAGAATATATTCAACAGATTTTAGTTTAATTGCAGCTAAACCTGGGCAGCAAACTGTCAAACTCTTGCAAAGGTTTTGTGACAGATTTACCACAGTAGGTGAGACAGATTGTCAATAAAAACATGGCATGTAGGTATGCTTGCTGCACATTTTTGCATATACTGTACATAATGTATGAATGTTAGTTGCATATTTTTGGGTTCTTGTGGACAATTAAAGCAACACACAGCGGCTGAGTTTTTTTCTAGAATTATCCTTCTCCTTTCCTGTGTTTTTAATACTTCTCTGTCTCTAGTAGGGATGAGCCGAACATCCCCCCGTTCGGTTCGCACCAGAACCTTCGAACGGACCGAAAGTTTGCACGAACGTTAGAACCCTATTAAATACAATGGACGCGTACGTTCGAAATCTAAAGTGCTAATTATAACGACTAATATGCATGTTATTGTCCTAAAAAGGGTTTGGGGACCCGGGTTCTGCCCCAGGGAACATGTATCAATGCAAAACGAAGTTTTAAAAACAGTCTTTTTTCGGGAGCAGTCATTTTAATGATGCATAAAGTGAAAAAAAAAAGTCAAATATTCCTTTAAATATCGTATCTGGGGGGTGTCTAAAGTATGCCTGTGAAGTGGCATGTGTTTCCCGTGTTTAGAACTGTCCCTGCACAAAATGACATTTCTAAAGGAAAAAAAGCCATTTAAAACTGCTTGCGGCTTTAATGTATTGTCTGGTTCTGGTAATATGGATGAAAATCTTTGAGAAAAATGGCATAGCTTCCCCATCACCCCCCCCCCCTACCCCAGCCCATTACCAGCCCCTTTGGGTCTTGTATGGATATTAGGGTTGTCCCGATACCGATACTAGTATCGGTATCGGGACCGATACCGAGCATTTGCGTGAGTACTTGTACTCGCGCAAATGCTCCCGATGCTTCACCCGATACTTTTTTTTCTTCTTTCAGTGTAGAGTGGCCGGAGAGGGCGGGAGGAGTCAGTGGCTGGGGAGGGCTGGGGAGTGCGGGCGGAGTCTGGCTGGAGAGGGCGGACAGAGCCTGTGGACGGAGAGTGCAGGCGGAGTTTGGCTGGAGATGGGGCGGGCAGAGTCTTTGAAGGAAATGCGGGCGGAGTCTGGCTGGGGCGGGCGGAGTCTGGCTGGGGAGGGCGGGCACAGTCAGTGGACTGAGTCGGCGGGCGGAGAGCGAGTCCCTCACCTGAAGTTGAACATGGTAAGCTGGCAGGGGTGCAGGGCGTAGTCGCCTCAGGATCGGTGACCGGTGCTGTCACATTCGGTCACCGTCAGCGGCTGAACGTCCATCTTGGTACACCCTGCACTCGGCTGCAGTAAGCAGCAGCAGACATCTGGTTACACCCAGCCCGAGCTATATGGGCTGGGTGTAACAAGATGTCTGCTGCTGCTTACTGCAGCCGAGTGCAGAGTGTACCAAGATGGACGTTGCAGCAGTTTTTTTTTTTATAAATCCTGTGTCATTTTTTGCAGCATTTCAGTGCCAGCCACCTATCAGTGCCCACAAGTGCTACCTATCAGTGCCATTTACCAGTGCCACTGGCACTGGTAGATGGCACTAATTGCACTGATAGGTGGCACTTATGGGTACTGATAGGTGGCACTGATTGCACTGAAAGGTGGCACTTTTGGGCACTGATAGATGGCACTGATTGCACTAATGGTGCAATCAGTGCCATCTATCAGTGCCCACAAGTGCCACCTATCAGTGCAATCGGTGCCACCTTTCAGTGCCCACAAGTGCCACCTTTCAGTGCTATAAGTGCCACCTTTCAGTGCCATCTATCAGTGCCCACAAGTGTCATCTATCAGTGCCACCTATCAGTGCCCACAAGTGCCACCTATCAGTGCCCACAAGTGCCACCTATCAGTGCAATCAGTGCCCACAAGTGCCACCTATCAGTGCAATCAGTGCCACCTATCAGTGCCCACAAGTGCCACCTATTAGTACTTCCAGTGCCCATAAGTGCCACCTATCAGTGCCATCTACAAGTGCCCATAAGTGCCACCTATCAGTGCCATCTATCAGTGCCCATAAGTGTCACCTATCAATGCCATCTATCAGTGCCCATAAGTGTCACCTATCAATGCCATCTACCATTGCCATCCACCTATTAGTGCCCATCAGCGCCAGTCACCAGTCAGTGCCCATAAGTGCCGCCTATCAGTGCCAGCCACCTGTCAGTGCCACCTATCAGTCCCCATCTTTCAAACTGTCACATGACATTGAAAAAAAGTATCGGTAATCGGTATCGGCGAGTACTTGGAAAAAAGTATCGGTACTTGTACTCGGTCTTAAAAAAGTGGTATCGGGACAACCCTAATGGATATTAAGGGGAACCCCGCACACAAAATAAAAAAGACCCTATATACTCTGAAAAGCAGTATACAGGTGGTGCAAACAAGACAGGGACTGTAGGTTTGTTCTTAAGTAGAATCTGTTTTTTAATTTTGAACAGGTAAATTGTTTAAGTGTAGCTCCAGCCAAAAAATATATTTTTAAGCTTTTTGGAAAACATAGGGAAGGGTTATCACCCCTGTAACATTTGTTTTGCTGTCTGTGCCCCTGTTCAGAACATTTCACCTCACTTTCCATCCCAATGACAACTGTTTTTGAAAAGTGGGGTTTTTATTGAAACAAGGATTGGTGATAAAGCATCAGTAGAGAGGAGACACCCTTTTCCCATATTAACTCTTACAGGAGAACATTTCCCTTCCTAGGGGTAGATTTCCTCTCACTTCCTGTTGTCTCCTTCCGTTTGCAAGTTCGAGTCATTTGTAAATTGGATGTTTGAAAGTAGGGGCCTGCCGTATATACTCTGCTAAAATTTGCCCCTTACATGTTGGAGTTGCCACAACACTGTGAGCCCTCACAGTTACTCTTGGTGGGCGCTGGAACGCCCTGCTGTGAACTATTATATCAGGAATTGTATTTACATGCCATTGTTGAACAGTGGTAGAAAAAATTGGGCCTTTGGTGGTGGTGCTGGTGCCACAACACTGTAAGCCCTCACAGTTACTCTTGGTGGGCGCATGAATGGGCCCTGCTGTGAATTATTAGATCAAGAATTGTAATCGCATGCCCCTGTTGAACAGGGGCAGAAAAATTGGGCCTTAGCCACTGGTGCCACAACACTGCAACCCCTCACAGATACTGTACTTGGAGCACAGCAATGAGCCCTGTTGCAAAGTATTGCATCAAAAATTGTAATTACACGCCCCTGTTAAACAGGGGCAGAAAAATTGGGCCTTAGCCACTGGTGCCACAACACTGCAACCCCTCACAGATACTGTACTTGGAGCACAGCAATGAGCCCTGTTGCAAAGTATTGCATCAAAAATTGTAATTACACGCCCCTCTTAAACAGGGGCTGAAAAATTGGGCCTTAGGCACTGGTGCCACAACACTGCAACCCCTCACAGATACTGTACTTGGAGCACAGTAATGAGCCCTGTTGCAAAGTATTGCATCAAAAATTGTAATTACACGCCCCTGTTAAACAGGGGCTGAAAAATTGGGCCTTAGGCACTGGTGCTGGTGCCACAACACTGCAACCTCTCCCAGATACTCTAGTTGGAGTGCAGGAATGAGCCCTGCTGCAAAGCATTGCATCAAAAATTGTAATTACACGCCCCTGTTAAACAGGGGCTGAAAAATTGGGCCTTAGCCACTGGTGGCGGCACCCAGAAACAAAAATTTTCTTCCAAGCTATCATCATGAATCGGATCATTGGGGAGGAGGAGGATAGTCAGTCAACATAACAGGACAGTCACTCAGCATCAGCATCAGTCTTGAAGGGATGTGACATTTGAAAATAAATTATTCTGTTATATCAGCTTCAGGTGCTTGGTAGCTGGTGGTGATCCAAGACTGGTTCATCTTTATGAAGGTCAGTCGATCAACCGAGTCGGTGGACAGGCGCACCCTGTGATCCGTGACAAATCCTCCAGCAGCACTGAATGTGGGTTCTGAAAGAACGCTGGATGCAGGACAGGCCAGTAGCTCAATTGCATACTGTGCAAGCTCTGGCCAGTGATCCATCCTCAAGACCCAGTAAGCCAGAGGATTTTCAGTGGGGAAAGTGTCCAAGTCTGACCTTGCCCCTAGGTATTCCTGCACCATGTATATTATATGCTGGCGATGGTTGCTGGAACTGATCATACCTTGGGGCTGCGGACTAAAGAATTGTCTGAACGCATCGGTCAGACGGCCACCTTCCCCACCGCTCCTTCTTTGACTGACCGAAGCCTCAGCAACTCGTTGTCCAGGACCAGGAGTTTGTAACCTCCCAGTCTCTGGGAACGCATTGCACAGACCTTTCTGCAAGGCCTCCCGGAGTTGTGTTATTCTCTGCTCCCTCTGCGACGGTAAGATAAGGTCCGCAACCTTACCCTTGTACCGTGGATCAAGGAGAGTGGCCAGCCAGTAATGGTCCCTCTCCTTGATCCGAAGAATACGAGGATCCTTCCGCAGACTTTGCAGGATCAGGGAGGCCATGCAGCGTAGGTTAGCTGAGGCATTCGGTCCGGAGTCCTCTGGGTCACTAAGGACGACATGATCCGCAGCCACGTACAAGTCCACGGGTTACTTGGGACTGTAAATCATCCCTAAAAGACTGCTGCTGATGATGCTGAGTGCCAGGCTCCACCTCCATGCTGACACAATCCTCCTCCTCCTCCTCTTCCTGTGCGATGGGTGGGACAGAAGGAACACTGTCTGGGCAAAGGGGGCCTTGAGAGGCAAGGAAGTCCTCCTCTTCCTGCCTCTGTTCTGCCTCAAGTGCCCTGTCCATTATTCCACGCAGCGTATGTTCCAACAGGTGGACAAGAAGTACAGTGTCACTGATGCATGCACTGTCACTGCTCACCATCCTCGTGGCCTCCTCAAATGGTGCCAGGACAGTGCATGCATCCCTGATCATGCCCCACTGGCGTGGTGAAAATAACCCAAACTCCCCTGACCCTGTCCTGGTGCCGTAGTCGCACAGGTACTCATTGATGGCCCTCTGCTGCGTGTGAAGCTGCTGCAGCATGGCCAACGTTGAGTTCCACCTGGTGGGCATGTCACATATAAGGCGGTTCTTGGGCAAGTTCAACTCCTTTTGCAGCTCAGCCAGCTGATCACTGGCATTATATGATCTGCGGAAATGCACACAGACTTTCCTGGCCTGCCTCAGGACATCCTGTAAGCCCGGGTACTTGCCCAAGAACCGCTGCACCACCAGGTTAAGGACGTGAGCCACACAGGGCACATGGGTCAGTTGTCCCTGTCGAAGGGCGGAGAGGAGGTTGGTGCCATTGTCGCAAACCACCATTCCTGGCTTAAGCTGGCATGGCATCAACCACCTCTCGACCTGCCCCTGCAGAGCTGACAGAACCTCTGCCCCAGTGTGGCTCCTGTCCCCCAAACACACCAGCGCAAGCACGGCATGGCATCTTTTTGCATGCGTACTTGCGTAGCCCCTTGAACACCTACGGAGCACCGCTGGTTCCGAGGACAAAGCACAGGAAGAGGCCATGGAGGAAGAAGAAGAGGAGGGGTGGAGGAGAGAGGTGTGTCACAACCAGTAGTAGCATTTTGGAGGCGTGGCGGCGGAACAACCTCCAACACTACTGCACCTTGTCCTGCATCCTTCCCAGCTGCCAAAAGAGTGACCCAATGGGCCATGAAAGAAAGGTAACGTCCCTGTCCATGCCTGCTGGACCATGAGTCAGCGGTAATATGCACCTTACCGCTGACCGCCCTGTCCAGCGAGGCATGGACGTTGCCTTCCACATGCCGGTAGAGAGCCGGAATGGCCTTCCGTGAGAAAAAGTGGCGTTTGGGAACCTGCCACTGAGGAACCACACATTGCACAAACTCACGGAAGGGGGCCGAGTCTACCAACTAAAAAGGCAGCAGTTGAAGTGCTAGTAATTTAGCCAAGCTAGCATTGAACCGCTGGGCATGTGGATGGCTGGGAGTGAACTTCTTTCGATGGTCCAGCAGCTGGGGCAGGGAAATTTGCCTGCTAGAATCAGACGTCGGTGTACTGCTAGCAGAGTGCCCGCAAGTTCTTGGCTGTGACACACCTAATTCTACACCTTCATTCCTCTCAGTGCAGGTTTCAGAGAGGACTGAAGGTATAGTGGGGTTGGAGATCCCAGCTGATGCGGAGCAAGGAGAGGTCCGCTTTGTTCTTTGGTGTGGGTCTTTAAGGTAGGCTTGCCAACGAGCTGCATGGCAGGTCAACATATGTCTGGTCAAGCATGTGGTGCCCAAGCGGCTGATGTTTTGGCCACGCGAGACATATGTTGCAAACAGCAGCGGTGCGATCTGATGCACTCGACTCCACACCAAAGAACTTTTTGAATAACGGGCAGAGGCAGCGCCCTGCACAGGCGGAGCTCTGCGGTGTGATTCAGTCGGTGTGCTGCCCTTACGTTGGCCCCCGGAGGGCATCCTGCCTCGTTGGAGATGTGCCTCCTCCTCATCCTCCTCCTCCTCTCTCCTATCAGGCACCCACGTGGAGTCAGTGACCTCATCATCCCCTCCCTCCTCATCACTGGAACCAATCTGGCAGTATGCTGCAGCTGCTGGAACATGACTGCCAGATTGGTGTCCTTCTTGAGCATCCCCTTTCTCTGCTCTCACGCTACTGCCTTCCTCTAGCTGGGTATCATCTTCAGACCCTTCGAAACGCTGGGCATCCTCCTGGAGCATGTACCCAACACTGTGCTCAAACAGTTCGGGGGACTCCTCAGGAGGACACGGTGGGTCTAGGGAAGGAGTGACTGATGATGACATTGAGGACGCGTTGGCAGCTGCTTTGCCAGTACCCTGAGCCTGGGTGAGAGAGGATGAGGAGGGCTTGGTCATCCACTCTACCAAGTCTTCGGCATGATGCGGCTCAACACGTCCAGCTGCCGAAAATAAGGACAAGCGTGTCCCATGGCCACGTGCTGATGACGATGCACTGCGTCCACGACCAGCACTGTTGTCTCTAGACACAGAGCCTGCTTGCCCTCTTTTATTGGCTCCAGACTGTCTGCCTCTCCTTGTTTGCCTTCCAGACATTCTAAAGGCCTGCAGGGAGATGGGAAAACCAGCAATAAGGGGTAGCTTCAGGTGTATATTTTGCAAGAAGCACACTACGCCTGCTATAACTGCTGGAGATGCCTGCCTGTGTTACACAACAGGAAAACACAGCAATAAGGGCTAGCTTCAGGTGTATATTTTGCAGGAAGCACACTACGCCTGCTGTAAGTGCTGCAGATGCCTGTTAGTGTAACACAAAAGAAAAAAAAACTACGAGCAATAAGTGGTAGCTTCAGGTGTATAATGTGCAGGAGGCACACTACGTCTGCTGTAAGTGCTGCAGATGCCTGCATGTGTTACACAACAGGAAAAAACAGCAATAAGGGCTAGCTTCAGGTGTATATTTTGCAGGAAGCACACTACGCCTGCTGTAAGTGCTGCAGATGCCTGCCTGTGTTACACAACAGGAAAAAACAGCAATAAGGGCTAGCTTCAGGTGTATATTTTGCAGGAAGCACACTACGCCTGCTATAACTGCTGCAGATGCCTGCCTGTGTTACACAACAGGAAAACACAGCAATAAGGGCTAGCTTCAGGTGTATATTTTGCAGGAAGCACACTACGCCTGCTGTAAGTGCTGCAGATGCCTGTTAGTGTAACACAAAAGAAAAAAAACTACGAGCAATAAGGGGTAGCTTCAGGTGTATAATGTGCAGGAGGCACACTACGTCCGCTGTAAGTGCTGCAGATGCCTGCCTGTGTTACACAACAGGAAAAAACAGCAATAAGGGCTAGCTTCAGGTGTATATTTTGCAGGAAGCACACTACGCCTGCTGTAAGTGCAGCAGATGCCTGCCTGTGTTACACAACAGGAAAAAACAGCAATAAGGGCTAGCTTCATGTGTATATTTTGCAGGAAGCACACTACGCCTGCTATAACTGCTGCAGATGCCTGCCTGTGTTACACAACAGGAAAACACAGCAATAAGGGCTAGCTTCAGGTGTATATTTTGCAGGAAGCACACTACGCCTGCTGTAAGTGCTGCAGATGCCTGTTAGTGTAACACAAAAGAAAAAAAACTACGAGCAATAAGGGGTAGCTTCAGGTGTATAATGTGCAGGAGGCACACTACGTCCGCTGTAAGTGCTGCAGATGCCTGCCTGTGTTACACAACAGGAAAAAACAGCAATAAGGGCTAGCTTCAGGTGTATATTTTGCAGGAAGCACACTACGCCTGCTGTAAGTGCTGCAGATGCCTGCCTGTGTTACACAACAGGAAAAAACAGCAATAAGGGCTAGCTTCAGGTGTATATTTTGCAGGAAGCACACTACACCTGCTGTAAGTGCTGCAGATGCCTGCCTGTGTTACACAACAGGAAAAAACAGCAATAAGGGCTAGCTTCATGTGTATATTTTGCAGGAAGCACACTACGCCTGCTGTAAGTGCTGCAGATGCCTGTTAGTGTAACACAAAAGAAAAAAAAAACTACGAGCAATAAGGGGTAGCTTCAGGTGTATAATGTGCAGGAGGGACACTACATCCGCTGTAAGTGCTGCAGATGCCTGCCTGTGTTACACAACAGGAAAACACAGCAATAAGGGGTAGCTTCAGGTGTATAATGTGCAGGAGGCTTTGCACACTATGTCCGCTGTAAGTGCTGCAAATGCCTGCCTGTGTTACACAACAGGAAAAAACAGCAATAAGGGCTAGCTTCAGGTGTATATTTTGCAGGAAGCACACTACGCCTGCTATAACTGCTGCAGATGCCTGCCTGTGTTACACAACAGGAAAACACAGCAATAAGGGCTAGCTTGAGGTGTATACTGTGCAGGAGGCTTTGCAAAAATATCACTGACACTGTCCCCTGCCTATCCTTCTCTCTCCCTGCACACAAGGTTTAGCAGAATATCACTGACACTGTCCCTGCCTATCCTTCTCTCTCCCTGCACACAAGGATTAGCAGAATATCACTGACACTGTCCCCTGCCTATCCTTCTCTCTCCCTGCACACAAGGTTTAGCAGAATATCACTGACACTGTCCCTGCCTTTCCTTCTCTCTCCCTGCACACAAGGTTTAGCAGAATATCACTGACACTGTCCCTGCCTATCCTTCTCTCTCCCTACACACAAGGTAAATGAACAAATATCACTAACACTGTCCCTGCCTATCCTTCTCTCTCCCTGAACCGGAACACACTACACAAGGCCGCCGCGATGGCGGCCTTCTATAGTGTGGGGCGTGTACTAAACCCCCCTGAGCTATAATTGGCCACAGGCATCCTGCCTGTGGCCAATTATGGCTCTCCTCGCTGCCGGCGCTGTGATTGGCCAAGCATGCGGTGTCTCAGTGCATGCTTGGCCAATCCCAGCGCTGGGATTGCACTGCGATGGCGCAGTGTATTGTGGGCCGTTCGCGTCACTCGAATTTGGTGCGAACAGCCCAAAAAGTTCGATCTTCGTTGAGCGATCGAACAGCCGATGTTCGAGTCGAACGTATGTTCGACTCGAACACCGAGCTCATCCCTAGTCTCTAGTCACTTGTGTATCCCATTTCCCAAATCTTGTCCTTTCTGTAGCCTGTAGGCTAAGTTTTCCAGTACGATAAATAGATACAGAAAGAAACTACAGCATTCAAAAAGAGTTGATGGTTTGAGTGTGTTAGTGAGAGGAACAGAACCTAATTTTTAGGCAGTATGTTGTTTTCTTTTGCAGCTTGGAAATTTAGTTCCATGTTCCTTTCTATTTCTCAAACACACTGAATATAGTATCTGCATTAAGATTCTGTGCCTTTATGCAGGGGTATGCTAAACCAAATTCCCTACACTAACAACTGCATGGAGCACCAAAAGTTAGTCTACCTTGATCTTCAGCAAATGCTGAAAATTCTGACAGAGGCAAATGGATTCACTCATTATTAAACTGTATTTTGAACTAAAGATGTGACAGGGCTGGGAAGAGCACATATGGGAAATTACTTTTGCTTACATCTTTTGATGTTTTCAGCAAACAAATTCACAACCATTTTGAAGAAGACTTGCATTTTAAAGCTAAAACCATTTTCTGAAATTTGTTAATTTCCATAAAATGATTAAAGATTGTAATACTGTTTGTTTCACACAGCATCAAGTGACAAACTGCATGAAAAGAGGTAAAAGTGTGACTATTTAATGACGAGCTGAAATGCTGGCCGTATTTTAGCTAATTGTCATGGTTATATTTATGTTGTGATAAAAAGGCCTTCAGACAAATGAGTCACTCAGTAGGATGCCCCATAGAGGTATGATATTCCAAAACTATTTAGAGTTTCTGTTGCCACTGTGTTGAATACTTTAAATCCACATCAAGAATAATAGTCCTATAAGAAAATATAGCTGCAACTGAAAATAAGCACAGACTACAAGTTTCTTGTGAAAGGAAAAGCCCTTCTGTCTCTATTTCCCCCTCATTTGTCCCCCATTTTGGTCTGATCCATATAGTTGTATATAAAATGCACTTTTAATCTTTCAAAAAGTGTTTCCCCAGTGCTAAACCTTTTATCCGATTTCTAAATTGCTGCATTTGTACATTTTAAAAGCCAATATAAAGTAATAGTAGTGGTAAAAAAAAAAAAGTCCTTGTGGATTTAATTAACCTTTTTTTTTTGGTTAATTCTCCTTTTAAGGGGGTGTGTCCTATGCCTACATAAGTTTTGTTAGTAGGTGTCCCTCATTCTCATCTCAAAATGTTGGGAGGTATGCGTTACATATAATAAATAATACTGTGTTCTGGCAGCAGTACAGGGACTTCCTGTTTGTTGCTGAAACAAATTCAGGTGGGCTGAGTTCTCCTCAGCCATTCAAAGGAAACCTTGCTTTTGTATCAATAAATACCAGGCTCCCCCTGAATGGCTGAGATGGATAGGGGGGTGGATGATGTCACAACAGCGCTGCAGCAATTAGTAAACAAAATTGTTTGTTTGGGCCAGTGTCAGAGAAAAATCTGCAGAAGGACTGGCATATCAGGCAATGTCCAGCAGAATCGCGCATTGGCAAATGGAAATTCGCCAATGCTAATATGCATGCACACACGGGCAAGAAAGGTGAAGAAGATATTTGCGCCAAACTACACGAAATGCGTGACAGATTCTGCCACCCAGTAGCCTATTTAAAGCCAGTAGCAACCACTAATTGCAGGATAATTGTCAGTCCCCCCCCCCCCCCCGTTCCTGTGTCTTGTGTATCCTGACCTTGGACCTCCTGTTACCGGCCCGGCTTGCCTTTTGACCTGATTCACCTTGATCCGTAACTCTGACCCCTGGCTTGAACTTCTGACTTGCTTCTGCTTGATCCACTGTGTTTGACCTCGGCTTGGCTCACCAACTCTTATATTACCTGTTTACCTGTGTATGACCACAGCTTGTTCCAGTTTCTGCTACCTGCCTATGCTACTGACTGATCCACCGTGTATGATCCTTGGCCTGGCATCTGGTTCTGCTTTCTGCTGTCAAGAATGCCTGGAACTGCTAAGGACATCTTCCCTACAGGGCATCCGGCCTGTTCCGGCTGCCATCTGGTGATCCGCTCTGCAGACTACTACAACTGGCAACTCATGCTTCATTGGGCACTGCATTCCCTTTACCACCTCCAGGGGTGTTCTGCACTTAGCCGCAAGGGGAGCCCTCTCAGCACTTCGGCCTCTTACCAGGTACGTGATAGCCAGCTTGGCGCATATAAACTTGTTAAAGCGATAGTAAAGCTGAAGTTAGGGTTTAATCTTTATCTAGAGCCAGTGTTTTTTTTTTATTTGTTTTTTTTGGATAAAGAATTATAATACTGTGTTTGTTCCCACTGAGGAGATTCACCCTTTATATCTGTACTGCTGACCATTGTCACCCAAACAGAAAGTGATGGATATATAAAAGTTTACAGCTTTTGTTAGAACAGAAATAGAGGGGTAATTTTCCACTAAGGATACCTGTTCTGATGACAACTGTTTAAGAGGGTATTTCCATCACTTTATATAGATTTATTGTTACCTCCCATTGTTGGACAGGAAGTATGAAGAAAGTCTCCCCAACAGGACACTGACCGCAAAACCCTTCACAGTGTTTTAAATTTTTGCTACTCTATTCAAAACAACAAAAAAAAATACATCTATACAACATACTTTAGCTATACTTTAAGCTAAATGTAGATAATGTTTTCTTAGTATCAGCTACATTAGTATCTGTGATGAAGAGTAAAAGATGATGTCCAACAGCTGTGTACATTTAACTAGTTTTGAAGGAATTTGTCATTTTAGTTTCAGGAGGTCAGTCAAAATACAGTGCCTTGTAAGCTTCATATTGATAGGCTGTATGAACATAGTGATATGGTCTGTGTTGCCTTGTCGGGATCAAGTTTGTTAAATTCTGTATCTGCATGTTGCAGTTTGCTACAGTCCAGTCCATCACCTTTAAGATGGACATGCAAGCCAATTATTGATATGTTGTATCTCTGCCTTGTACCACTGGGATCATGATGGGTAGTTGCATAAGGTTTGTATTGTCTCTCCTGTTTTCTTTTGCTGTACATAATGGCTCTGAACAATGCCTGTGCAATGTGTGTCAACATAACTGCTTGTTGTCTCCATGAGGGGTGAATGAGGGAAACAGTTGTCACCCCATAACAAGAAATACCCAAACAAGGAACTGCAGAGCAAGGCCACCAAGTTTTAGTGATTGTATTTAGTCTACTTCAACATCTTGAAATGGTTGTAAAGTCAGAAGGTTTTTTTATCTTAAGGCATTCTATTCATTAGGATATAAAGCCTTCAGTGTGCAACAGCCCCATCAGCCTCCCTAACACCTACCTGAGGCCCATCTCGGTCCAGCGATGTGCCCAAGTGCCTCATCCAGCCGAGACTCTCCGTTCCTAATTGGCTAAGAGAGAGCAGCAGCGCATTTGGCTCCCACTGCTGTCAATCAAAGTCAGTTAGCCAATGAGGAGAGAGAGGAGGTGGAGCTGAACGGCGGCTCCATGTCTGAATGGATACACAGAGCTGTGGCTTGGGTGCCCCCATAGCAAGCTGCTTGCTGTGGGGGCACTCAGCATTAAGGGAGGGGCCAGAAGTGCCAGCGAGGGACCCGAGAAGAGGTGGATCCAGACTGCTCTGTGCAAAACCCCTGCACAGAGCAGGTAAGTATAACATGTTTGTTCTTTTCAAAGAAAAAAAACGAGACTTTAGTATAACTTTAAGCTGTAATGTCTATACATACAGTAGATAAATTAGGTAAAGAAGTGACTGATTGATAATGAGCCTCTAAGCAGGTATATAATTCTGGGAAATCTTTAACCCAAAGTGCTTAGGAATCTTTTATGGTCGGTTATTGTATATATATATATAAACATAGGTAAAAAAATAAAAATAAAACATTTGCTTTAAAATTTATAATTTTTTTTGACCCAAACCATTAGGCTGGTTTTACACTGGGGCGATGGGTGCGGTGGCGGTATAGCGCCGCTATTTTTAGCGGCGCTATACCGTCGGAATTGCGGAGGTATTCGGCCGCTAGTGGTGCGGTTTTAACCCACGCTAGCGGCCGAAAAAGGGTTAATACCGCCGGCAATGCGCTTCTGCAGAGGCGCATTGCCGGCGGTATTACCGCGGTTTCCCATTGCTTTCAATGGGAAGGAGCGGTAAACACACCGATCCTCTCACCGCTCCAAAGATGCTACTAGCAGGACTTTTTTTACCGTCCTGCTAGCGCACCGCTCCAGTGTGAAAGCCCTCGGGCTTTCACACTGGAGAAACAGCAGCCGCTGTTTAGGGTCAGTTTGCAGGTGCTATTTTTAGCACAATAGCGCCTGCAAACTGCCCCAGTGTGAAAGGGGCCTTATAGTTACCCTTTAACTCCAGCTAACTGCTGTCAGTTTTTTTTGTGAGTTGCTATACACCATTAAGTTGTTCCTGCATTTTGCTTTGTAAGTCATCCTTGAGTGAACTTCTGTTTCAAATCATAATACTGTAAGTGCCCTTAAAGTGGTTCTAAAGGCTGAAGTTTTTTTACCTTTTTTTTTACTTTTTTTGCATTCTATGAGAATCCCCTGTTATACTCACCTGGGCTTGAGCCCAATCCAGCTATGTGTCCGAGCCCAATCATCTCTAAATGACACAAAATGGGGATCTGCCTATATAAACATGACAGATCACTGTTCGGACAGGAGGGAAGGGATGGATTCTGTGTTCCTCCAAAGAAGGGACTAGAATCTATCTCTTCCCCTGGGAAATCAGCACATACAGTACACATAAACACTGGCTAGGCAAGTAACCCTTTGATTGCCCTAGATGTTTCCCAGCCAGTCTCATTAGTACAGTGACAGTGTATATTTTTTAACACTGATCACTGTATTATTGTCACTGGTTCCCGCTAAGTGTCAAAGTTGTCAGTTAGTATCTGATTGTCTGCCGCAGTATCACAGTCACACTATAAGTCTCTGATCACCGCCATTACTAGTATAAAAAATAAAATAAATACAAATTCCATAAATATATGCCATAGTTAGTAGACGCTCTAATGTTCATGTAAGCCAATCAATATACGCTTATTGGGATTTTTTTACCAAATATATGTAGCAGAGTACATATTGGCCTAATTTTGGTAGAGATTAGATTTTTTTATTTTTTTTATTGGATATGATTTATAATCAGGGCCGTCCTTAAGGCAGGTCAAAAGGAGCAGCTGCCCTGGACCCTGTCATTGTTGTGGGGCCCAAAGCAGCTGCCTCATACTTGCCAACTATCCCAGTTTAAATTCCCTAGTCCCTTGAGGTTTTAGTCCCGTGCTGTGTCCTGATATCTCAGTGTGAAATTCTGTTACTAATGCTGCCCAGCTCTGCTCTATTGTTGTGTACAGATGACTCACCTGTAGACCCTGTGTTTACATGTAAATACCGACATTGATATGCAAATAGCGTTGGCATTCATATGTGCATAGAGGCGGACCGGCAGCAGTCATATGTAAATATGATAGGTATGCATATGTATATCATGCCCCCCTGAGGTCATTTCCACTATCACCTATACTGAATGCTGTTCACTGGGGAGATAAAAGGGGCATGTTTCAAAGTCCTGCCTGCAACTGTGGTCATTAAAGTGTTACTAAACCCAGTAATATGAAAATAGTTCATCTGCATGCCCACAGCTTATAAATCTTCTTTTTACATTAAAATATTGCTACTATATACCTTTTTGGCTGATCTGTATACCACGGTCAGTTATAAACTGCACAGTAGGGATGAGCCGAACACCCCCCTGTTCGGTTCGCACCAGAACCTGCGAACAGCCAGAATGTTCACGTGAACTTTAGAACCCTATTAAATACAATGGACTCGAACGTTCAAAATCAAAAGTGCTAATTATAAAGGCTAATATGCAAGTTGTTTTCCTAAAAAGTGTTTAGGGACCCGGGTCCTGCCCCAGGGGACATGTACCAATGCTAAAAAAAGTTTTAAAAACTGCAGTTTTTTTGGAAGCAGTGATTTTAATAATGCTTAAAGTGAAACAATAAAAGTGAAATATTCCTTTAAATTTCGTACCTAGGGTGTGTGTATAGTATGCCTGTAAAGTCGTGATTGTTTCCCTTGCTTAGAACTGTCCCTGCACAAAGTGAAATTTCTGAAGGAAAAAAAGTCATTTAAAACTCACTGGCGGCTATAATGAATTGTCGGTCCCCTCAAATTCAATTACCAGGCCCTTCAGGTCTGGTATGGATATTAAGTGGGAACCCTGCCGCAAATTTAAAAAAAATGCGTGGGGTTCCCCCAAATATCCATACCAGGCCCTTCAGGTCTGGTATGGTTTTTAAGGGGAACTCCACCCCAAATTTAAAAAAAAATGGCGTGGAGTTCCTCCAAAAATCCATACCAGACCCTTTATCCGAGCACACAACCTGGCAGGCCGCAGGAAAAGAGGGGGGGACGAGAGAGCGCCCCCCCTCCTGAACCGTACCAGGCCACATGCCCTCAACATGGGGAGGATGTCCCCATTTGATGGGGACAAGGGCCTCATCCCCACAACCCTTGCCAGGTGGTTGTGGGGGTCTGCGAGCAGGGGGCTTATCGGAATCTGGAAGACTCCTTTAACAAAGGGGACCCCCAGATCCCGCCCCCCCTATGTGAATTGGTAAGGGGTACATTGTACCCCTACCATTTCATGAAGAAAGTGTAAAAAAAGTAAAAAAAAACACACAAACAACTTGGAAAAGTCCTTTATTAAAAAAAAAAAACCCATTCCAGCGATAAAATCCAGTATCCCGCGGCGATCCGATGTACAGCGCTGTCCACACGAAACGTCATTGGCTTAGCCTGAGCGGACCTGATGGGGAACTTCCTCCGCAGTGTATTAAATGAATAGACCCGCCTCTTCTAAAGTTCCCCATCAGGTCCGCTCAGCCAATGACGTAGGTGTAAGGCTAAGCGGACCAGATGCGGAATGTGAGAAGGGGCGGGTCTATTCATTTATTACACTGTGGAGGAAGTTCCCCCATCAGGTCCGCCCCCTCATATGTCAGACCCCGCCTACATCATTGGCTGAGCGGACCTGATGGGGAACTGCCTCCGCAGTGAAATAAATAGACCCGCCCCTTCTCACATTCCGCATCTGGTCCGCTTAGCCTTACACCTACGTCATTGGCTGAGCGGACCTGATGGGGAACTTTAGAAGGGGTGGGTCTATTCATTTAATACACTGCGGAGGAAGTTCCCCATCAGGTCCGCTCAGGCTCAGCCAATGACGTTTCGTGTGGACAGCGCTGGACATCGGATCGCCGCGGGACACTGGATTTCATCGCTGGAATGTATTTTTTATTTTTTTCATTTTTAATAAAGGACTTTTCCAAGGTGTCTGTGTTTTTTTTTTTTTTTTTACACTTTATTCGTGAAATGGAAGGGGTACAATGTACCCCTTACCAATTCACATAGGGGGGGCCGGGATCTGGGGTCCCCTTTGTTAAAGGGGTCTTCCAGATTCCGATAAGCCCCCTGCCCGCAGATCCCCACAACCACCGGGCAAGGGTTGTGGGGATGAGGCCCCGCCTCTTTTCCTGCAGCCTGCCAGGTTGCATGCTCGGATAAAGGGTCTGGTATGGATTTTTGGGGGAACTCCACGCCATTTTTTTTTAAATTTGGGGTGGAGTTCCCCTTAAAATCCATACCAGACCTGAAGGGCCTGGTATGGATATTTGGGGGAACCCCAAGCATTTTTTTTTAATTTGCGGCAGTGTTCCCCTTAATATCCATACCAGACCTGAAGGGCCTGGTAATTGAATTTGGGGGGACCCCCATGCTTTTTTTTTTATCAATGACTTTTCTATGTTTTGCCGGGAGCCGACAATTCATTATAGCCGCGAGTGAGTTTTAAATGACTTTTTTTCCTTCAGAAATGACACTTTGTGCAGGGACAGTTCTAAGCACGGGAAACGAGCCCTGCTTTACAGGCATACTATACACACCCCCTAGGTACGAAATTTAAAGGAATATTTCACTTTTATTGTTTCACTTTAAGCATTATTAAACTCACTGCTCCCGAAAAAACAGCAGTTTTTAAAACTTTTTTTTTGCATTGATACATGTCCCCTGGGGCAGGACCCGGGTCCTCAAACACTTTTTATGACAATAACTTGCATATAAGCCTTTAAAATGAGCACTTTAGATTTCTCCCATAGACTTTTCGAATTTGCCAAGAACACCCCAAATTGTTCGCTGTTCGGCGAACGGGCAAACAGGCAGTGTTCGAGTCAAACATGAAGCTCATCCCTACTGCACAGTTTCTCCAGTGCTGAGAGTTCAGGTAGGAGGAGATTTCCAATGCAGCCTGTATACACGCCCACATGTGTGATGTCAATATCATGTTACCTGGCTAGTTCAGCTCAGAGGCCCACAATTTTTTTTGTACAAAAAGTAAGTTCAATTGTGCAACCCAAAATATACACAAACAAACGTGCAAATAAATGTATCATATATGTATCCTTCCCAAAGGTAAGATTTGAAACAAATACTTGGGAGTGAGTTATCATGAGAAAATTAAAACGTCCATAACAGGTGACATTCAGTGTGGTTTCATTGCAAGTGGATCCTTTGGTAAAACAGAAAAAAGATGATGCTGTTCACTCAATCCTTCCACAAGATAGCCAGGAAATAATAAAGGTAGCCAGAGCGGCCGCTTACCAGAACTGTAGGATCTCTATTACGGAGATTGTATGGTGTGATATTTGTGGTGGATCACTGTGACCCTTCACCCTTTTCTCCTGATGCATGCTGGGGGAGGCGCTGTACCAGGAAGTAAGTTAGTGTGTGTGTGGGACTGGAAGCAGCAGCATGATACACAGAAGGGATTACATCTGGTAATGACAGAAGCCTGTTGTATTAGGACTACATGTAAGAAAGTCATCATGTTCTAAGTGAGTAATAAACCCTCTCCATGGTTAAGAAGTTCATCCAGCCTGTGTTTAACTTGCTGAGCCGATACTAGCAGCATTTCTAGCAGCACCCTGAGATAACCCGTGTCTAAGGGACATAACAGTGGTGACGAGGATTGTGGATTTTAGCACACATGGCCTTCATAGGGTTTATTCAACTATTCGATCCTGCTGCTGAATCATGGAGCTCCTGGGTGGAGAGGCTGAGCAGTATATGGAAGAAAATAGTGTGGCTGTAGAAAAGAAAGTTGCAGTTTTTCTCACAACATTGGGTCAAGCTGCATATGGCACTCTCAGAGACCTAATTTCTCCAGACAAGCCAGCTTCTAAGCCCCTGCCTGAGTTAATTCAGAAGATACATGAGCACTACAACCCAAAGACATTAGAGATTGCAGAGTGGTTTAAATTCTATAGTGGAAGGCAGCATGCCAGGGAGGACATAAAGACTTATGTCATTGCTTTACGTAAACTAGCTACCACTTGTCAGTTTGGAGACTACCTGCAGACGGCTCTCCGTGACATGTTTGTCATGGGACTCTGCGACCCAGCCATACAGAAAAGCTTACTCACAGAACCTGACTTGACTCTGACGAAAGCCACTGACCTTGCTACGGTCATGGAGTTGGCTACACGGGACGCCACCCTACTGAAGGCACCACCTGAAACTCCTGCAAGCCAGGGAGAGGAAATATTCCACTCTGCTATCACCCGACACCTAAGACGGCTGTCCCCAAATCTGCCTAAACCTTGCCACCCTAATTCCTTCTGTTTCTAGGAAACCAACTTGCTACCGTTGTGGTAACACTACTCACAGTGCACCTGCTTGCAAGTTCAAGGATGTTGTTTGTTTTCTTTCTGAAAAGACTGGCCATATAGGGCGTGCTTGCCGCAGCTCATGCTCCACAAACACTACCACAAAAGTTAGACGTAAACAGACATTTCATATGGATACTGACAATAACGGCTCCAGCCCTGATGAGGGAACCTGTGTCCAGCATGTTGGACTGTTTCGGGTAGCTGGGAATACTCCTGCGATAAAAGTGGATGTCGCACTCAATGGCTGTCCTGTCTCCATGGATGTTGATACAGGGGCGGCTGTGTCTGTCATTTCATGGACTGATTTAAAAGCATCGGGTCTGTCCCTACCACTCCAACCTACAAATCTCACACTACAAACCTACAGCAAGGAACTACTACAGCCCTTGGGTTATGTGAAACCCCTTGTTACATTAGGCAACCGCAGTCAAACCCTACGCCTTTATGTTGTCAAAAAAGGAGGTCCTCCGCTGTACGGTAGGGACTGGATCAAAGCCCTTGGCATGCCTCCTCTTGCCATTGCCCAATGTATATTGCTTTCTGAGGTAAATCATTGGGTGGAATCCCTAAAGTCACGCTTTAAGGGGGTTTTTGAGGACTCTTTGGGCACAGTAAAAGGAAAAATGGCCCACCTCCTCTTGAAGCCTGGTGCTAAACCTCGTTTTTGTAAGGCAAGATCAGTACCTTTTTCCTTGCGAAAGAAAGTGGAAGCAGAGCTGGACCACCTATTGGCTGAAAAGATCATAACTAAAGTTGATGGAAGTGAATGGACATCGCCAATTGTGCCTGTCAAGAAAAAGAATGGAGACTTTGTGGAGATTTCAGGGTTGCCCTGAACAACCAACTTCTTGTGGATCAATACCCATTGCCTCAACTTGAAGATCTATTTAGCTCACTGGCTGGGGGGTACCTGCAACTGCAAGTACACCCAGATTCACGCCATCTGTTGACCATTAACACCCATAAAGGATTATTTCAATATAACCGCATGGTTTTTGGCATAGCCCCAGCTCCAGCCATCTGGCAGCGAATCATGGATGAGGTCCTGGCAGGCATACCTTTCACTCAATGTCTACTAGATGACATGCTCATCACTGGTCCCACTGATTAAGAACACAGAAAGAATGTTGAAACTGTGCTAGAGAGACTCCAAAGGTATGGTTTACGTGTCAATCTTTCAAAATGCGAATTTCTAAAATCTCGACTGGAATTTTGTGCCCACACTGTAGACCGACATGGGTTACACACTACTGAAGAAAAGGTTAAAGCCCTTACCCATGCCCCTACTCCCCAGAATGTCACACAGCTCAGGTCCTACCTTGGCCTCCTAAATTACTACCACCGTTTCTTGCCGAACCTAGCACACCAGCTTTACCCATTACATCCCTTACTGGATGCAAGGGCTAAATGGATATGGACAGCAAAATGTGAAGAAGCTGTTCGGCTTTCTAAAGAACTGATTCTGACTTCACGAGTTCTGGTCCACTATGATTTAAAGAAACACGTCACCTTGGCATGTGATGCCTCGCCTTATGGACTGGGTGCTGTGCTTTCCCATGTCATGCCAGATGGCACAGAGCGGCCCATTTCTTTTGCCTCCAGGTCTTTAACCTCAGCAGAACAAAACTACTCCCAGATAGACAAGGAAGCTTTGGCCATTGTATGGGCCACAAAAAAAATTCATACGTATATCTATGGTCTGGAGTTCACACTTATCACTGACCACAAACCTCTGTTGTCAATACTGAACCCTCGGTAGGGATGAGCCGAACACACCCAAATTCGGTTCGCACCAGAACCTGCAAACGGACCGAAAGCTAGCGCAAACTTTAGAACCCTATTAAATGCAATGGACGCGAACATTCAAAATCAAAAATGCTAAATATAACGGCTAATATGCAAGTTATTGTCCTAAAAAGGGTCTGGGGACCCGGGTCCTGCCACAGGGGACATTTATCAATGCAAAAAGAAGTTTTAAAAGCGGCCATTTTTTCGGGAGCAGTGATTTTAATGATGCATAAAGTGAAAAAAAAAGTGAAATATTCCTTTAAATATCGTTCCTGGGGGGTGTCTAAAGTATGCCTGTGAAGTGGCGCGCGTTTCCCGTGTTTAGAACTGTCCCTGCACAAAATTACATTTCTAAAGGAAAAAAGTAATTTAAAACTGCTTGGGGCTTTAATGTAATGTCTGGTCCCGGCAATATGGATGAAAATCATTGAGAAAAATGGCATGGGTACCCCCCCACCCCCAGCCCACTACCAGCCCCTTTGGGTCTTGTATGGATATTAAGGGGAACCCCACACCCAAATTTAAAAAAGGCCCTATATACTCTGAACAGCAGTATACAGGTGGTGCAAACAAGACACGGACTGTAGGTTTGTTCTTAAGTAGAATCTGTTTATAATTTGGAACAGGTACATTTTTTAAATGTAGCTCCAGCCAGAAAAATCTATTTTAAGCTTTTTGGAAAACGTAGGGAAGGGTTATCACCCCTGTAACATTTGTTTTGCTGTCAGTGCACCTGTTCAGAACATTTCACCTCACTTTCCGTCCCAATGACAAAAGTTTTTAGAAAATTTGTTTTTTTTATTGAAACAAGGATTGCTGATAAAGCATCAGTGGAGAGGAGACACCTTTTTCCCATATTAACTCTTACAGGAGAGAATTTACCTTCCTAGGGGTAGATTTCCTTTCACTTCCTGTTGTCTCCATCCGTTTGCAAGTAGGAGTCATTTGTAAGTTGGATGTTTGAAAGTAGGGGCCTGCCTTATATACTCTGCAGAAATTTGGCCCTTAGGTGTTGATGTTGCCACAACACTGTAAGCCCTCACAGTTACTCTTGGTGGGCGCAGGAATGGGCCCTGCTGTGAATTATTAGATCAAGAATTGTAATTACATGCCCCTGTTGAACAGGGGCAGAAAAATTGGGCTTTTGGTGGTGGTGGTGTTGCCACAACATTGTAAGCCCTCACAGTTACTCTTGGTGGGCGCAGGAATGGGCCCTGCTGTGAATTATTAGATCAAGAATTGTAATTAGGAACAAAGAATTGTCTCTGGACAGCTGCACTCTGAAAAAAAGTTGCCTTTATTGAATAAAACCAGCACTACAGGTCACAGCAAATAAAGGAACCCTGGCAGCAGAGACGTTTCGCACTGTATCTAGTGCTTAGATATTCATCAAGGTTCCCACCTCGAGCGGCCACATCCTCTCCCTAAGAATTGTAATTACATGCCCCTATTGAACAGGGGCAGAAAATTGGGCTTTTGGTGATGGTGGTGTTGCCACAACACTGTAAGCCCTCACTGTTACTCTTGGTGGGTGCAGGAATGGACCCAGCTGTTAAATATTAGATCAAGAATTGTAATCACATGCCCCTGTTGAACAGTGGCAGAAAAATTGGGCCTTTAGTGGTGGTGGTGGTCTTGCCACAACACTGTAAGCCCTCACAGTTATTCTTGGTGGGCGCAGGAATGGGCCCAGCTGTGAAATATTAGATCAAGAATTGTAAACACATGCACCTGTTGAATAGGGGCAGAAAAATTGGGCCTTTGGTGGTGGTGGTGGTGCTGATGCCACAACAATGTAAGCCCTCACAATTACTCTTGGTGGGCGCAGGATTGGGCCCAGCTGTGAAATATTAGATCAAGAATTGTAATCACATGCCCTTGTTGAACAGGGACAGAAAATTTGGGCCTTTGGTGGTGGTGGTGATCTTGCCACAACACTGTAAGCCCTCACAGTTACTCTTGGTGGCTGCAGGAATGGGCCCTGCTGTGAATTATTAGATCAAGAATTGTAATTACATGCCCCTGTTGAACAAGGGCAGAAAAATTGGGCTTTTGGTGGTGGTGGTGTTGCCACAACACTGTAAGCCCTTACAGTTACTCTTGGTGGGCGCAGGAATGGACCCAGCTGTTAAATATTAGATCAAGAATTGTAATTACATGACATTGTTGAACAGTGGTAGGAAACATTGGGCCTTTGGTGGTGGTGGTGGTGGTGGTGCCACAACACTGTAAGTCCTCACAGTTACTCTTGGTGGGTGCAGGAATGGGCCCAGCAGTGAAATATTAGATCAAGAATTGTAATCATATGCCCCTGTTTAACAGTGGCAGAAAAATTGGGCCTTTGGTGGTGGTGGTGGTCTTGCCACAACACTGTAAGCCCTCACAGTTACTCTTGGTGGGCGCAGGAATGGGCCCAGCTGTGAAATATTAGATCAAGAATTGTAATCACATCCCCCTGTTGAACAGGGGCAGAAAAATTGGGCCTTTGGTGGTGGTGCTGATGCAACAACACTGTAAGCCCTCACAGTTACTCTTGGTGGGCGCAGGAATAGGCCCTGCTGTGAATTATTAGATCAAGAATTGTAATTACATGCCCCTGTTGAACAGGGGCAGAAAAATTGGGCTTTTGGTGGTGTTGCCACAACACTGTAAGCCCTCACAGTTACTCTTGGTGGGCGCAGGAATGGACCCAGCTGTGAAATATTAGATCAAGAATTGTAATTACATGACATTGTTGAACAGTGGTAGGAAAAATTGGGCCTTTGGTGGTGGTGGTGGTGCTGGTGCCACAACAATGTAAGCCCTCACAGTTACTCTTGGTGGGCGCAGGAATGGGCCCAGCTGTGAAATATTAGATCAAGAATTGTAATCACATGCCCCTGTTGAACAGGGGCAGAAAAATTGTGCCTTAAGCACTGGTGATGGTGCCACAACACTGCAACCCCTCACAGATACTGTAGTTGAAGCTCAGCAATGAGCCCTGCTGCAAAGAATTGCATCAAAAATTGTAAATACACGCCCCTGTTAAACAGGGGCTGAAAAATTGGGCCTTAGCCACTGGTGCCCAGAACCAAAATGTTCTTTCAAGCTATCAGCATGATTATTGAGGAGGAAGAGGATAGTCACTCAGCATAACAGGATAGTCACTCAGCATCAGCATAGGCAGTCTTGAAGGAATCTGACATTTTCCAAAAAATTATTCGGTTACATTAGCATCAGGTGTTTGGTAGCTGGTGGTGATCCAAGACTGATTCATTTTTATGAAGGTCAGTCCATCGACCGAGTCGGTGGACCGGCGCACCCTGTAATCGGTTACAAAGCCTCCAGCAGCACTGAATGTGTGTTCCAAAAGAACGCTGGATGCAGGACAGGCCAGTACCTCAATTGCATACTGTGCAAGCTCTGGCCAGTGATCCATCCTCAAGACCCAGTAACCCAGAAGATTTTCGGTGGGAAAGGTGTGCAAGTCTGATCTTGCCCCTAGGTATTCCTACACCATGTAAACCAGACGCTGGTGATGGTTGCTGGAAGCGATCATACCTTGGGGCTGCGTACTAAAAAATTGTCTGAACGCATCGGTCAGACGGCCACCTTCTCCACCGCTCCTTCTTTGACTGACCGGAGACTCAGCAACACGTTGTCCAGGACCAGGAATTTGTAACATTTGATGCTTCATCCTCTGCTCCCTCTGCGACGGCAAGATAAGGTCCGCAACCTTACCCTTGTAACGTGGATCAAGGAGGGTTGCCAGCCAGTAATGATCCCTCTCCTTGATCGCACGAATACGACTGTAATTGATCCCTTGAAGACTGCTGCTGATGCTGAATGCTAGGCTCCACCTCCATGCTGACACAATAATCCTCCTCCTCCTCCTCCTCTTCTGGTCTGATATCCGGCCAGCAGGAACACTGGATAAAGGGGGCCTTGAGAGGTAAGGAAGTACTCCTCTTCCTGCCTCTGTTCTGCCTCAAGTGCCCTGTCCATTATTCCATGCAGCGTGTGCTCCAACAGGTGGACAAGAGGGACAGTGTCACTGATGCATGCACTGTCACTGCTCACCATCCTCGTGGTCTCCTCAAATGGTGCCAGGACAGTGCATGCATCCCTGATCATGGCCCTGATCATGGCGTGGGGAAAAAATCCAAGCTCCCCTGACCCTGTCCTGGTGCCATATTGCAACAGATACTCATTGATGGCCCTCTGATGAGTTTGCAGCCGATGCAGCATGGCCAACGTAGAGTTCCACCTGATGGGCATGTCCCAGATTAGGCGGTTCTTGGGCAGGTTGTAATCCTTTTGCAGGTCAGCCAGCTGAGCACTGGCATTGTATGCCCGGCAGAAATGCCCACAGAGTTTCCTGGCCTGCTTTAGGACCTCCTGTAAGCCTGGGTACCTGCCCAAGAACCGCTGCACCACCAAGTTAAGGACGTGAGCCAAACAGGGCACATGGGTCAGTTGTCCCTGTTGGAGGGCGGAGAGGAGGTTGGTGCCATTGTCGGAAACCACCTTTCCTGGCTTAAGCTGGCATGGCGTCAACCACCTCTGAGCCTGCCCCTGCAGAGCTGACAGAATCTCTGCCCCAGTGTGGTTCCTGTCCCCCAAGCACACCAGCTCAAGCACCGCATGGCATATTTTTGCCTGCGTACTTGCGTAGCTAAATGAATGCCTACGGAGCACCGCTGGTTCCAAGGAAAAAGCACAGGTGGAGGCCATGGAGGAAGAAGAAGAGGAGGGGGTGGAGGAGAGAGGTGTGTCAGAATCACCAGTAGTAACATTTTGGAGGCGTGGTGGCGGAACAACCTCCAACACTACTGCACCTTGTCCTGCATCCTTCCCAGCTGCCAGCAGAGTCACCCAATGCGCTGTGAAAGATAGGTAACATCCCTGTCCATGCCTGCTGGACCATGAGTCAGCGGTAATTTGCACCTTACCGCTGACCGCCCTGTCCAGCGAGGCCAAGACATTGCCTTCCACATGCCGGTAGAGAGCCGGAATCGCCTTTCGTGAGAAAAAGTGGCATTTGGGAACCTGCCATTGAGGAACCGCACATTCAACAAACTCACGGAAGGGGGCAGAGTCACCCAACTGAAAAGGCAGCAGTTGAAGTGCTAGCAATTTAGCCAAGCTAGCATTCAACCGCTAGGCATGTGGATGGCTGGGAGCGAACTTCTTTCGGTGGTGCAGCAGCTGGGGCAGGGAAATTTGCCTGCTACAATCGGATGTCGGTGTACTACTAGCAGAGTGCCCGCAAGTACTTGGCTGTGACACACCTAATTCTACACCTTCATTCCTCTCAGTGCAGGTTTCAGAGAGGACTGAAGGTATAGTGGGGTTGGAGATCCCAGCTGATGAGGAGCAAGGAGAGGTCCGATTTGTTCTTTGGTGTGGGTCTTTTAGGTATGCCTGCCAACGGACTGCATGGCAGGTGTTTTGGCCACGTGAGATACGCTTCAGACATATTTGGAGAGGAAGTTCGGGACTTTAATTGAGGCTCGTAAGTAGAACAATGGATCACATGAATAAGCAATTTTAATAAAGTAAGTACAAGTCATACAAATATCTTGGCCAACGGGCTCCATATAAAGATATAAGTTAACAGCAATTCTTAAAATAGCTACATCACAACATATATAATATTATCAAGCATCTAGGATAGCCTAAAGGTTCAAAAGGCTGTAGGCTTGACGTGTTTTGGGGAATCACGTGGAAACGCATCGAGTCTACAGCCTTTTCAGCCTTTAGGCCAGTGGTTCTCAACCTTTCTAGTGCCATGACCCCTTGATAAAATTTCCGAAGTTGTGGGGACCCCTAACGGTAAAATTATTTTCATAGCGTGGGTTGGCAGAACCCAAGGCAAGAGTAATTTGCGCCCCTAACCCATGAATATTTAGCGCTCCCTGAGTCCCTTCCACTCGAACAGTATTAAAACCCCTTATGGTACATTTTAGGATGTACTACTCTCTCTCTCTCTGTTCTCCTTTCTTTCCCTTTTATCTCTCTCTATCCTAATTTCTTCATCCCCCATCCCACTCTCTAGCCGTCTTCCTTGTTCTTCCTCTTTTTCTTTCTCTCTCTTTTTCTTTATTCCTCCCCCCTTTTTTTCCTCTCCCTTCCATGTATTCTCTATTTTTATTCCTTCTTTTACTCCTTGGTGTGGGGGGGGGGGAGGGGTGGGATGAGTAGCAGTGCTGGTGGGGGGTGGGATCAGTGGCAGTGCTGGTGGGAGTTTGGATCAGCCAACTTAGGTGCTCTTGATCAAGGTCATCTGCTGATCTGAGAACTGTAGTGGGGACTTTTCATGGCAACTATAATCACAGGTAGTGTTACTCACTGTGTCTCTGACTTTGTGGTGTCTCGTAGCAGTAGCACCTATGCCAAAATCAGGAGATAGGGTCTCCTCCAGCCCCCCCCCCCCACTTCACATTCTTCACAAGTCAGCTGACCTTTAGTCTCTGCCCCCCAGCCATGCCGTAAACTGAATGGGCGGCTGCAAAGCGACTGAGTGGGTGGCCACGGGCTCCAGGGACAGCCCTGCTGGGTGGCCACAAACAGGCTGGGAGAGAGGTGTGGGATTCAGGAACAGCCTAGGATTCGGTGACCCCTGGCAAATTGTCATTCGACCCCCAAGGGGGTCCCGACCCCAGGTTGAGAACCACTGCTTTAGGCTATCCTAGATACTTGATGATATTATACATGTTGCGATGTAGCTATTTTAAGAATTGCTGTTAACTTATATCTTTATATGGAGCTCGCTGGCCCAGATATTTGTATGACTTGTGCTTATTTTATTAAAATAGATTTTTCATGTTATCCATTGTTCTACTTACGAGCCTCATTTAAAGTCCTGAACTTCCTCTCCTCTTACCAAATATTTATTAGGGATGGAGACATTTATCTAGGGTGTCTCATCCCACTTCTCCCTTCCCCCTTATTCCCCCTTTTATGAACGCTTCAGACATATGTTGCAAATGGCAATGGTGTGCTGCCCTTAAGCTGGCCCCTAGAGGGCATCCTGCCTCATTGGAGATGTGCCTCCTCCTCCTCCTCCTCTCTCCTATCAGGCACCCATGTGGAGTCAGTGACCTCATCATTCCCTCCCTCCTCATCACTGGAGAAAATCTGTCAGTATGCTGCAGCTGAAGGAACATGACTGCCAGATAGCTGTCTTTGTTGGGCACCCCCTCTCTCTGGGCTCACGTTACTACCCCCTCTCTCTGGGCTCACGTTACTGCCTTCCTGGGTTCCATCATCGGAGCCTTCAAAACGCTGGGCATCCTCCTGGAGCATGTACCCAACACTGTAGTCAGGGGGACTCCTCAGGAGGACATGGTGGGGCTAGGGAAGGAGTGACTGATGCCATTGAGCCAAGGGAAGAGGCCGCTTTGGCAGCTGCTTTGCCAGACAAAGTACCCTGAGCCTGGGTGAGAGAGGATGAGGAGGATGAGGACGGCTTGGTCATCCACTCTACCAAATTATGGGCATGTTGCGGCTCAACATGGCCAGCTGCCGAAAAGAAGGACAAGCGTGTCCCATGGCCACGTGCTGATGAGGATGCACCATGTCCACGACCAGCACTGTTGCCTCTAGACACAGAGCCTGCTTGCCCTCCTTTATTGCCTCGTGACTGGTCTGCCTCTCTTTGCTTGCCTTCCATACATACTAATGGCCTGCAGTGACATGTAGCTGCACATAGGTGGAATGTATATATTGTGACAGCAGGAAGGTAAAGTCACCTGGTTGCATCCAGGGGGGTAGATATATTTCGCCCAGATTCAGGCTTTACGCCGACTTATACAACTAGGTGGAGAGTTGTATAAGCCCAGCTGAGGCTAGTGGGCTCATGGATGACTCATACCTCTAGGGAGAGTGTGGGGCGTCGTGCAGACAGGGAGTTGATGAGACCAGCTGAAGCTTGTCAGCTCATTTAGGCCTCTATAAGAACTCCCAGATTCATTAGGTGTTTGCTCATGCCTGGAACCAGACCTGTGTGGACTGTCTAGGGAGAGTGAACCCCTGTGCGGTGAGACAAAGCCTGTGTGGCTATTTGCTTGGACATTTAAAACCAGGGACTTAGGGACTAGGACAGCACTAGGCTGATCCCAGTTGTTAGTTAGGAAACCTGTATGTTTACTCAGAGGTCAAGTTGACCAGGATTTATTTTATTTATGTTTCTTTTGCTTTGCTGTGTTTTGTCACTGTAAATAGAAAATAAACCGCACCTTTTTGATTTTGAAAAACCACAACCTCCGTTTGCTGGGCCTGTTTTTGTGTGGGGAGCCCATCCCGGGGGTCACACACACCCGCTGCCGAGCTAACCCCCTCACAATAATAGGATTTTTATAACAGCTTACCTGTAAAATCCTTTTCTTGGAGTACATCACGGGACACAGAGCGACATAGTCATTACTAATGGGTTATATAGTTACCGTCAGGTGCTGGCACTGGCAACTTCCAAAACCGGAAGTACCCTCCCCTATATAAGCCCCTCCCATCCGGGAGCACCTCAGTTTTGTAGCAAAGCAATAAGTGTCCCCAAAGAGGGGCGGGAGCTCTGTGTCCCGTGATGTACTCCAAGAAAAGGATTTTACAGGTAAGCTGTTATAAAAATCCTATTTTCTTTCTCGTACATCACGGGACACAGAGCGACATAGTCATTACTAATGGGATGTCCTAAAGCAATGCCAAATGAGGGGGGGGATACACCATATATAAGCTGAGCGCTATCAGACATGAGGATCTTTTGCGGCCTGCAACACACTGCGCCCAAAGGCGACATCCTCCTGACTTCTAACGTCCACCTGGTAGAACCTAGTAAACGTGTGTACTGAAGACCATGTTGCGGCCTTACAGATTTGAGCCAGGGAGGCCTGGTGATGCACTGCCCATGAAGTTCCAACTGCTCTCGTGGAGTGCGCTCTAACTTTGAACGGAGGCGGTCTCCTTCTCAAGCCATAAGCTTGTATAATGACCTGTCGAATCCACTTGGCTAAAGTAGATTTTGACGCTGCCTGACCCTTTCTGGGGCCTTCCGGCAGTATAAACAAAGTATCCGTTCTGCGAATCTGAGCAGTGGCTTTTAGATAAGCTTTAACTGCTCTTACTACATCCAAAGAATGCAATAACTTTTCCTCTACCGAAGTAGGTTTGGGGAAAAAAGAAGGAAGAACCACATCTTGGTTCAAATGAAACCTCGATACCACCTTAGGAAGAAAGGCTGGATGAGGACGTAACACTACTCTGTCCTTATGGATAACCAGATATGGCTCCTTACAGGACATAGCTGCTAATTCCGATACTCTTTTAGCCGAACAAATGGCTACTAGAAAAATCAATTTCCTGGTGAGAAGCACCAAGGAAATATGCTGTAATGGTTCAAATGGTTGTTTCTGTAGAACCGACAGAACCAAGTTTAGATCCCATGGACATATGGGAATATTAACCGGAGGACTAATACGCATCACTCCTTGTATAAAGGCTTTGACTAGTGAATGCGAAGCCAAGGGCCTTTGAAAAAATATTGACAAGGCCGAAAACTGACCCTTGATAGTACTCAAGGCAAGCTTCCTATCTACAGCCCACTGTAGGAAGTCCAGAATCCTACCTATTACGTACTTATGTGGATGCCATTTCTTGGCCTCACACCACGCGATGTACGCCTTCCAGATTCTATAGTAGATCTGCCTGGATACCGGCTTCCTGGCATTGATCATGGTAGATACCACAGAATTAGAGAGCCCTCTCTTTTTTAGAATGTGGGCTTCAATAGCCAGGCCGTCAAACCTAGGGCTGGTAAGGAAGGGTGGTATATCGGTCCTTGCGAAAGCAGGTCCGGACGATGTGGGAAAGTCCAAGGACTCCCCACTGACATTTTACAATCTCCACGTACCACGCTCTTCGGGGCCACGCTGGAGCCACCAGAATCACTGGTTTCTTTTCTACCCTGATTCTGCGGAGTAATCGAGGTAACCATTGTGGCGGTGTGAATGCATATATCAGCTTGAACTGATCCCAAGGGAACACTAGGGCATCCGAGCCGCAAGCTAGGGGATCCCTTGTCCGAGAGACAAACCTGTCCCCCTTTGCGTTGAATCTGGATGCTAGAAGATCTACATCCGATGTTCCCCACCGCTGACATATTGTCCAGAAAACCTCGGGGTGAAGGGACCCTTCCTCTGGGCCTAATTGCTGGCGACTTAGAAAGTCCGCCTTCCAATTCTCCACTCCTGGAATGAATACCGCAGATATGGCTGGGACATATTTTTTCTGCCCATTTCAGGATGTAATTTACTTCCCTCTGGGCTGCACGACTCCTGGTGCCCCCCTGATGATTGATATATGCCACTGCTGTGGCATTGTCTGATTGAATTCTGACAGGGGACCCTTGGAGTTTGGATGTCCATGCTACTAGGGCATACCGGGCTGCTCGTATCTCTAAGAGATTGATGGGCAGGGCCTTTTCTGCATCCGACCATCTGCCCTGGAGAGACTATTGCTCCAGTACTGCTCCCCAGCCTATAAGGCTGGCATCTGTAGTGACCACCTTCCAAGAAATCGGACTGAAGGATTTCCTTTTTTCCAGATTCTGGGGAACCAACCACCAACGGAGGCTCTTGCGAACGGAAGGGGACAAGGACATTGTAAGTCTAGGGCCTGAACTTTTTTGTTCCAGGCTGACAGTATGGCCCCTTGCAAATTCCTTGAATGGAATTGACCGTAGGGTACTGCTTCGAATGATGCCACCATTTTTCCCAGCAGCCTCATATACAGGCGTATGGACGGCTGTCTTTTTTGTACCCACTAAGTGGATCAAATCTTTCAAAGACAACATCTTTCCTCGAGGCAAGAATATTTTTCTCTGGCCTGAATCCAACCTTAGCCCCAAGTATTCCAGACTTTTGACTGGTTTTTAGGGCTGACTTGTCTCGGTTGATAATCCAACCGTGAGATTCCAGATACTTGATCGTCTTGTGAACGACCACGTCTAGTTTTTTCACTGAGTGGTCTATCAGCAACAAGTCATCCAGATATGCCATTATCATTACACCTTGTGTTCTTAGATTGGCCAATAAAGGGCCAGAATTTTTGTAAACACTCGTGGTGCTGTGGCCAAACCGACGGGTAAGGCTCTGAACTGAAAATGGCGCCCTTCTACTGCAAAGCGTAGAAATTTTTGGTGGACTGGAAAGATGGGAATGTGCAAATAAGCATCTTTGATGTCGATCGTGGCTAACCAATCCTCCCCTTGTAGGGCAGTGGCCACCGATCGGATCGACTCCATCGGAAAGTCCTGATATACAGGAATTTGTATAGCCCTTTTAGAATTAATATGGGCCTCCCGTCCGCGTTTGCTTCGGGACTGTAAAGAGGTTTGAGTAAAACCCGAACCCTCATTCTTCCAGGGGAACCTCCATAATTACTCCTTGGAGCAATAGTTGTTCTAGTGCCAACAGGAGGGACTCTCTCTTCCGGGGATCCCTTGGCACGTTTGACCTCAAAAATGGGAAGGAGGAGAGTCTTTTAACTCCAAACTGTATCCCAAACCTACTGCGGAGAGCACCTATCTGTCTTGATCGTGTCCCGCCAGGTCTCTTGCGAACAACTGGAGTCCTCCCCCCACCCGACTGAGTGGGGGCTTCATGAATTTAACTTTGGGGGAGGTTTTGTACCTCCCCTAACCCAGGGTTTCTCATTACCCTGCTACTGTCCCTGTTTTTTACCCCCGGGATTTGACCGAGGAGGCCGTCGGAACTGTTACACAGCCGATGCCCCAGGGACTGGAGAAGCAGGCCTCTTAAAGAGGGACCTCTAACTCTGCTTTTAACCGGCAAGAGCGTATTTTTACCGCTGGAAATTTTCTGGATATATTTGTCCAGGTTTTCCCTGAATAAGCGTTCACCATGAAATGGGACGCTAACCAGCCATTCTTTACAGGGAGCTTCAGCAGACCAGTTTTTGAGCCATAGGAGCCTACGCATATGTACTATAGACAGCGTAAGGTGGGAGGCCTGATGGACTGAATCCTCTATGGCATCAACCGCAAAGCCTAAGGCTCTAGGTAGATCAGCTAGGGCAAAGCCTGCTGATCTGTCAAGTCCCTCAAGACCTGTTTCAACTGATCCTTCACTGCTTAGCAGACCCCAATAGCTGCTACTGCTGGTTGTATCACCAAGCAGATTTTCATAAGGACTCCAATCTTTTATCTATTGGGTTCTTGAACATTTGGACATTATCCACTGGACATGTCAGTGATTTATACATACAAGAGATGGCTGCGTCCATTGTAGGGACCTTCCATTTTTTTTTTTTTTTTTTTTTTTTTTTTGATGAACTTATCCTCCATGGGATAGACCACCGGAAATCTCTTGGGGGAATAAATATTTTCTCAGGACGTTCCCAATCCTGGTAAATGAGCCCTTTCAGTAAAGGGTGAAGTGGAAAAGAACAAACAGTCTGGGGGCTTCTAGCGACCCCAACGAGGATACAGTAGTGGTTGATGGTTCCGCAAGGTGCATTTTTAAATGCTGATCGGACCATGTTAGTCAGAGACTGAACCCATAATCTTTCAGCTTGAGATGCTGAGAAAAGGTTCCCCCACTGTTGATTCCTCTATAACAGAATCAACCTTATCCTGATCCCCTTCAGGCAGGTCGATCCCTGTATGGGACTGTTGCTCTGCTAACAGGCACTCTGAAGGAGGAGACGGAGATCGGGCGTGCTTTCCCTGACAGG
Organism: Rana muscosa; assembly: GCA_029206835.1. Taxonomy (NCBI): domain Eukaryota; kingdom Metazoa; phylum Chordata; class Amphibia; order Anura; family Ranidae; genus Rana; species Rana muscosa. The sequence goes on along the minus strand of CM055116.1, from coordinate 926,377,408 downwards.
GAGGCAGCGATAAATTTTGACAATCTCTCTCTAATCCTCCCAGAGCTGAGGAAAAAACCTCCTCTGTTACATACACAGGAGCAGGTGACTGAGGACAGCCACAGTACCAAGTACCCCTGCGGGGTCTCTACGGTCACTTACCTCTGAACTTCAGGGGAGACTGGTGCAGCAGGAGTATGCCCAAGATCCTCAGAGCCCGATGAGACCCCCTTCGCTTCCTGGAAGATTCAGTTCCGGAGCTACTGGACGGCATATTCCTAAGCCTAAAGCTGAGGTATTCCAGCCGTAATACACCACTTTTACTGAGAATAGTCTAGCACAATTGCTGCTATATCACAGTTGGTGTCTACTAATGTGCCTTTCTAGGGGATGCCTGTATCAACCGCTTGCTGTATGCCTTTAAATGTTGCCAGCTCTGTCTCTGTACTTCATAGCCAGCTTACTGCAATAATGTGGCTTTTTAAAAACCTGCTGGGACGCCCGCACATGCGCAGAAGCGCTGCGGCGCGCACAGAGCGTCATCCCCCAGGCCCCGCCCCTTTTTCCGGCCACCTCTATATATAGAGGCGCGTGCACGCGCACGCGCGCAGCCACGTGCGCCTCGGCGCTAATTTTCAAACATGGAAACCAGGGACAGGAGCCAGGGCCCCCTTTGCCGCAGGCCGGGGGATAGACGAACACTGCAACATGGCAGAGGAAACAGTTTCCTGTAGGAGAACTCACCAGCTGCCTGGACTTTGCTCTCTGAGAAGAAACTAGTCCATATGACAAGAAAAACATTCCACAGCGGCCTCTAGTGGACAAACACAGGTACCGCAGTTTAATATACTAAACATATATAAAAAAAAACATTCTTGTTTTTTTTTTTTTTTTTCTTGACCACCATTAAAAATTATTACATTTTTTTAGTAGTTACAGGCATGCACAGATATTAGCGGGAATACCGTTAGGTAACAGACAGAAAGACAAATTAGGCTTGGGGGTCCCCCAATAGAACCAAGTTCCTGGGGGCCCCCACTTACCTGTTCCCCGCCGCAGGACTTTGTTTGGTCCACAAAAGCCCAAACTTCACCTATCACGGCAGGCATTGTAATCAAACCTTCAGGGACCGGGTTCCCAAGGATTCCACTCCCCTGGACCTGTATAGCACCCTGCACAGAAAACATCTTGGTCGTGGGTATGACCAGAGCTCTGGATCCCAGGGTCCAGCTCTCCTAAGAGAAGCATTACAGGCAGAACCTTGCTCTTCTCTGCAAGGCCCGGGTACCGACCGTTTAGCTATGAAGCTTTTTTGGTCGGATCCGGAATAGCTTACTGAGGCCCAAAAGAACCTGTACGCAAGCTCAGTGAAAAACACATGTTTCTTCTTGGCCAACACCTTAGACACTGGCAAAAAACTGAGGTGCTCCCGGATGGGAGGGGCTTATATAGGGGAGGGTACTTCCGGTTTTGGAAGTTGCCAGTGCCAGCACCTGACGGTAACTATATAACCCATTAGTAATGACTATGTCGCTCTGTGTCCCGTGATGTACGAGAAAGAAATATATATATATATATATATTGTGACAGCAGGAAGGTAAAGTCACCTGGTTGCATCCAGGGGGGTAGGTATATTTCTCCCAGATTCAGGCTTTATGCCGACATATACAACTAGGGAGAGAGTTGATGAAGCCCAGCTGAGGCTAGTGGGCTCATGGATGATTCATACCTCTAGGGAGAGTGCTGGGCGTCGTGCAGGCAGGGAGTTGATGAGACCAGCTGAAGCTTGTCAGCTCGTTTAAGGCCTCTATAAAAACTCCCAGCTTCATTAGGTGTTTGCTCATGCCTGGACCCAGACCTGTGTGGACTGTCTAGGGAGAGTGAACCCCTGTGCGGTGAGACAAAGCCTGTGTGGCTATTTGTTTGGACATTTACTAAACCAGGGACTTAGGGACTAGGACAGCACCAGGCTGATCCCAGTTGTTAGTTAGGGAAACCTGCATGTTTAGTCAGAGGTCAAGCTGACCAGGATTTATTTTGTTTATGTTTCTTTTTGCTTTGCTGTGTTTTTGTCACTGTAAATAGAGAAATAAACCGCACCTTTTGATCTTGAAAACCACAACCTCCGTCTGCTGGGCCTGTTTTTGTGTGGGGAGCCCATCCAGGGGTCACATACACCCGCTACCGAGCTAACCCCCTCACAGTTGGTGGAGAACCAGTGGCAGTTTTTTTTTAAGCCAGCATGGAGGAGATACTGAAACAGCTGGCTCTAGCAAATGCCAATCAACAGCAGACAAATGCAGGTTTGCAAAAGAGCCTTGCAGCTCAACAACAGAGCTTCGCAGCCCAGCAACAAGCCCAGCAGCAATCTGAGGCCCGCTTCATAGACCTGTTGCAGAAGCAAGAGCAGAGACTACAACAACAGATGGAAGCAGTAATGCAGCAACGTCCGCAGACCAGTGAGGAAAGCCGTCCCACTAATACCGCGTCCTTTGGGGTGAGTCGTTTATTGACAAAAATGACTGGAGAGGATGATCCAGAGGTATTTTTGACCACATTTGAAAGGACCGCTGAAAGAGAAAAGTGGCCTGAGGAGCAGTGGGCTGGACTGCTGGCTCCTCTGTTAACTGGTGAATCGCAGAAAGCTTACTATGACCTAGAGCCTGACCAAGCAAAAGACTATGTGATGCTAAAAGCTGAAATATTGGCAAGGCTGGGTGTCACCCTGGCTGTCCGGGCTCAGCGTGTGCATAACTGGACTTTCCAGCTTGGAAAACCCCCAGGTCTCAAATGTATGATCTCATTCACATGAGCAGGAAGTGGCTACAGCCAGAGACTTTGTCCGCACCGGAGATTGTGGAACGTGTTGTGATGGATCGTTTCTTGAGAGCTCTTCCTACCGCCATTCAAAAGTGGGTAAGCCATGGAGACCCAGAAACGGCCGGTAAACTTGTGGATCGTGTAGAGAGATACTTGGCTGCAGAGAACCTGACGGCCTCTTCCAGAGACTCTCGGACTTTCCACCCTAAGACCAGACCATCCCCAGGGGCGGATAAGAGGATTCCAAGGGGTGAGGGTGGAGAGAGTGAGAGGGTGGGAGCTCTACCCAAAGTTTGGCGAGAACAGCCTGGGAAGTCAGGGGCTCAAGAGGCAGCCAAATGGATTGTTTGCTACCGCTGCCGGCAAGCGGGACATATTGCAGCAAATTGCCCGGTTGTGGAGGAACCCATGCAATATGACTTTCTGACGGACAGACGTCAGTCGCTGTGTGCGACAGTCGCATGCACTGCCATTCGGGGAACTGAGAAACATTTATGCAAAATGTGTATTAATGGTAGAAATGTTGTGGTATTACTGGATTCAGGTAGCCTTGTGACCCTGATAAAGGCTGAATTAGTTAAAACAGAGGTCTCTGGGAATAGCAAGGTAGCTGTTATTTGTGTGCATGGGGACACCCGAGAGTATCCAGTGACTACAGTGTGTTTCAAGACCCCCAAAGGTACCCTCTCTCATCCAGTGGGGTTAGTATCTCAACTACCGCATGATGCCATTGTGGGAAGGGATTTTCCGAAGTTCTGGGAACTGTGGGATGATCCTGAGCCCCCCACTGGTGCCCCTATGTACCAGGAAGGTGATAGCCAGAACTCCTCTGAGAGTGGTGAGGACTCTCCAGAATTTCCCTTGTCAGTATTGGCAGGCGAGACTCAAGAAACTGGAGAGGAGCCCACCTCCTCAGACGAAAACCTACCGTCTGTGGAGTTTTCTGATCTTGAGGTTCACAGGGAAAATTTTGCCACAGAACAGTTAAAAGACCCCGCCCTAATAAAGGCACGGGAAAACGTAGTGGAAATAGATGGCGAGTTAGTGAACCCAGATAATACCTGCACTTACCCATACTTCAGCGTAGAGAAGGACCTACTGTATCGGGTGGCAAAAAGGGCAGAAGAAACCGTTGAGCAGCTTGTAGTGCCCAAACCTTACAGGAAGTTGGCGTTGGAGTTGGCCCATGGGCACATTCTTGGAGGTCATCTGGGGACAGAGAAAACCCGAGAGAGGGTATTACAGAGATTCTATTGGCCTGGGGTGATGAAGGACATAGAAAATTATTGTTCCTCCTGCCCTGTGTGTCAGAGGTCGGCCCCGATGCCACATTTCCGTAGCCCGCTGGTCCCTCTACCCATCATTGAGGTCCCGTTTGAGAGGATCGCAATGGATTTGGTAGGTCCTATAATCAAGTCCGCTAGGGGGCACCAGTACATATTAGTTATAATGGACTATGCCACCCGTTATCCAGAAGCGATCCCTCTCCGAAATACCTCGGCCAAAACCATAGCCAAAGAGCTATCTCTTGTTTTTAGCCGGGTGGGTATTTGTAAAGAACTGCTTACGGACCAAGGTACACCCTTTATGTCCCGGGTTATGAAAGAGCTGTGTAAATTGTTCAAAGTGACGCAATTGCGTACGTCTGTGTATCACCCCCAAAACGATGGGCTGGTTGAAAGATTCAACAAAACCCTAAAACAAATGTTGAAGAAAGTGATGGATAGAGATGGAAAGGATTGGGACTGTCTACTTCCTTATTTGATGTTTGCTATTAGGGAGGTGCCCCAATCCTCTACGGGATTCTCCCCCTTTGAGTTACTGTATGGGAGACACCCAAGAGGGCTGTTGGATATTGCCAAGGAAACTTGGGAAAGTGAGAGTTCTCCCCACAGGAGTGTGATTGAGCATGTCGCCCTGATGCAAGATCGAATTGCACAGGTAATGCCCATCGTGAAGGAACATTTGGCCCAAGCGCAGTTGGCACAGCAGAGAGTGTACAACCGTGGAGCCAAGACCCGTACCTTTTCCCCGGGGGATAGGATATTGGTACTTGTCCCTACGGTTGAAAGTAAATTCCTTGCCAAATGGCAAGGCCCCTACGAGATAATGGAAAAAGTGAGCAAAGTGAATTACAAGGTCAGACAACCAGGAAGGCGAAAGCCCGAACAGATCTATCACGTTAATCTGTTGAAAGCCTGGAGGGATAGAGAGTCCCTAGTCGCAGAAACTTGGTCACCAGCTCAAACTGGTTGCGTGATTCCGGAGGTTGGAATAGCAGCCACCTTGTCACAACCCCAACAACAGGAGGTTAAGGAGTTTGTGCTTCGCAACAAGGAGGTGTTCTCTGAGCTGCCGGGACAAACATCTGGGGTAGAGCATGATATTATTACCCCGCCCGGTGAAAGGGTGAAGTTAAAACCCTATCGGATCCCAGAGGCCCGACGGGAGGCAATACGGGAGGAAGTACAGAAAATGCTGAACTTAGGGGTGATAGAGGAGTCCCAAAGTGATTGGTCTAGTCCCATTGTGTTGGTGCCTAAACTGGATGGGAGCTGGCGATTTTGTAACGATTTTCGTCAGTTGAACAAAGTTACAAAATTTGACACCTACCCCATGCCACGTATAGATGAGTTGATCGACCGGCTGGGAACAGCCCGATACATGACGACTCTTGACCTCACAAAAGGGTATTGGCAAATTCCCCTGGCCAAGTCGGCCAAAGAGAAAACCGCATTTGTAACCCCAGACGGGGCGTTCCAATATAAGAGAATGCCGTTCGGGTTACAGAATGCGCCGGCCACATTCCAGCGGAAAATGGACCAGATACTGAGGCCCCATCGGAAGTATGCTGCGGCTTACCTGGATGACGTAATTGTCCATAGCACAGATTGGGCCTCACATCTGCCAAAAGTGCAAGCAGTCCTAGACTCTATCCGGGAAGCGGGGTTTACGGCTAACCCCAAGAAGTGTACCATTGGGCAGGAGGAGGCCAAATATCTTGGGTACACCATTGGCAGGGGAGTAATAAAACCCCAACTCAACAAAGTCGAGGCCATCCAGAGTTGGCCACGTCCCAACAGCAAGAAGCAGGTACGAGCCTTTCTGGGAATCGCGGGTTATTATCGGCGCTTCATTCCCCACTTTGCTTCTAAGGCTGTGCCGCTAACCAACCTGACGAAAGGGAAAGGGTCGGTCATGATTAAATGGACCCCCGAGGCTGAGGCAGCATTCCAATTCTTGAAACAAGCCTTATGTAGCCAGCCAGTGTTGTACTCACCCGACTTCTCTAAAGACTTTGTCGTACAAAGTGATGCGTCAGATGTGGGGTTAGGAGCAGTATTGTCCCAGGTCTGGAACGGGGAAGAGCACCCAGTCATTTACCTCAGCAGGAAGTTGAAGTCCCATGAGGTAAATTACGCCACGGTTGAAAAGGAGTGTTTAGCGGTGAAGTGGGCTCTAGATTCCCTTCGGTACTATCTGCTAGGTAGGCACTTTGACATGGTTACGGATCACGCTCCGTTAAAGTGGATGGCTCAAAACAAGGAGACAAATAGAAGAGTAAATAGGTGGTTCCTGGCCCTACAGGAATTCAACTTCACAGTAAAGCATCGCCCTGGCGTTCAAATGGGGAATGTGGATGCTTTGTCTCGAGTACATGAATGCCTGATTGCTGGTGTTCCAACCCCAAGGTTAAAACAAGAGGGGGGGGGTATGTGACAGCAGGAAGGTAAAGTCACCTGGTTGCATCCAGGGGGGTAGGTATATTTCTCCCAGATTCAGGCTTTATGCCGACTTATACAACTAGGGAGAGAGTTGATGAAGCCCAGCTGAGGCTAGTGGGCTCATGGATGATTCATACCTCTAGGGAGAGTGCTGGGCGTCGTGCAGGCAGGGAGTTGATGAGACCAGCTGAAGCTTGTCAGCTCGTTTAAGGCCTCTATAAAAACTCCCAGCTTCATTAGGTGTTTGCTCATGCCTGGACCCAGACCTGTGTGGACTGTCTAGGGAGAGTGAACCCCTGTGCGGTGAGACAAAGCCTGTGTGGCTATTTGTTTGGACATTTACTAAACCAGGGACTTAGGGACTAGGACAGCACCAGGCTGATCCCAGTTGTTAGTTAGGGAAACCTGCATGTTTAGTCAGAGGTCAAGCTGACCAGGATTTATTTTGTTTATGTTTCTTTTTGCTTTGCTGTGTTTTTGTCACTGTAAATAGAGAAATAAACCGCACCTTTTGATCTTGAAAACCACAACCTCCGTCTGCTGGGCCTGTTTTTGTGTGGGGAGCCCATCCAGGGGGTCACACACACCCGCTACCGAGCTAACCCCCTCACAATATATATATATATATATATATATATATATACACATACACACATACAGTCAGGTCCATAAATATTGGGACATCAACACAATTCTAATCTTTTTAGCTCTATGCACCACCGCAATGGATTTGAAATGAAACTGCAGACTTTCAGCTTTAATTTGAGGGTATTTACATCCAAATCAGGTGAACGGTGTAGGAATTACAAAAGTCTGTATATGTGCCTCCCACTTTTTAAGGCACCAAAAGTAAAGGGACAGATTAACAATCATAAATCAAACTTTCACTTTTTAACACTTGGTTGCAAATACTTTGGAGTCAATAGGGATGAGCCGAAAACCCCCGGGTTCGGTTCGCACCAGAACCCGCGAACGGACCGAAAGTTCGCACGAACGTTAGAACCCTATTAAATACAATGGATGCGAACGTTCAAAATCTATAGTGCTAATTATAATGACTAATATGCAAGTTATTGTCCTAAAAAGGGTTTGGGAACCCGGCTTCTGCACCAGGGGACATGATGTATCAATGCAAAAATAAGTTTTAAAAACGGGCGTTTTTCGGGAGCAGTCATTTTAATGATGCATAAAGTGAAAAAAAAAAAGAGTCAAATATTCCTTTAAATATCGTACCTGGGAGGTGTCTAAAGTATGCCTGTGAAGTGCCACGTGTTTCCCGTGTTTAGAACTGTCCCTGCACAAAATGACATTTCTAAAGGAAAAAAAAGCCATTTAAAACTGCTTGCGGCTTTAATGTAATGTCTGGTCCGGGTAATATGGATGAAAATCTTTGAGAAAAATGGCATAGCTACCCCATCACCCCCCCCCACCCCAGCCCATTACCAGCCCCTTTGGGTCTTGTATGGATATTAAGGGGAACCCTGCACACAAAATAAAAAAGGCCCTATATACTCTGAACAGCCGTATACAGGCGGTGCATACAAGACAGGGACTGCAGGTTTGTTCTTATGTAGAATCTGTTTGTAATTTTGAACAGGTACATTGTTTAAGTGTAGCTCCAGCCAAAAAATCTATTTTTAAGCTTTTTGGAAAACATAGGGAAGGGTTATCACCCCTGTAACATTTGTTTTGCTGTCTGTGCCCCTGTTCAGAACATTTCACCTCACTTTCCGTCCCAATGACAAATGTTTTTGAAAAGTGGGGTTTTTATTGAAACAAGGATTGGTGATAAAGCATCAGTAGAGAGGAGACACCTTTTTCCCATATTAACTCTTATGTCACGTAAACACGATCGATTTTTTCGACGTTGAAAACACCATCGAGAAAATCGACGTTAAAAACGAGGAACAGCTTGTTCCCCCCACACACGGCCGTTTTAAATTACATTTTTTTTTGGTCGAAAAAAACGACCGTGTGTGGGCTCCGCGGCAGTGTTTCCCTATGGGAAAACTGCCGCGGAAAACATGTCGAAAAAAACTACGAGAAAAATTAGAACATGTTCTAATTTTTCTCGTCGTTTTTAATGCCGTTTTTCTCGTCGAAAAAAACTGCAAAAAGCCCACAGACGATCGTTTTTCTTGTTGAAAGGAAAAAAATTTGTTTTTCTCGACGAGAAAAACGGCCGTGTGTACGTGGCATCACAGGAGAGAATTTCCCTTCCTAGGAGTAGATTTCCTCTCACTTCCTGTCGTTTGTAAGTTGGATGTTTGAAAGTAGGGGCCTGCCGTATATACTCTGCTGAAATTTGCCCCTTACATGTTGGTGTTGCCACAACACTGTGAGCCCTCACAGTTACTCTTGGTGGACGCATGAATGGGCCCTGCTGTGAATTATTAGATCAAAAATTGTAATTGCATGCCCCTGTTGAACAGGGGCTGAAAAATTGGGCCTTTGGTGGTGGTGGTGTTGACACAACACTGTAAGGCCTCACAGTTACTCTTGGTGGGCGCAGGAATGGTCTCTGCTGTGAATTATTAGATCAAGAATTGTAATTACATGCCCCTGTTAAACAGGGGCAGAAAAATTGGGCCTTAGGCACTGGTGCCACAACACTGCAACCCCTCACAGATACTGTACTTGGAGCACAGCAATGAGCCCTGTTCCAAAGTATTGCATCAAAAATTGTAATTACACGCCCCTGTTAAACAGGGGCAGAAAATTTGGGCCTTAGGCACTGGTGCTGGTCCCACGACACTGCAACCTCTCCCAGATACTCTAGTTGGAGTGCAGGAATGAGCCCTGCTGCAAAGCATTGCATAAAAAATTGTAATTACATGCCCCTGTTAAACAGGGCCTGAAAAATTAAGCCTTAGGCACTGGTGCTGGTGCCACGACACTGCAACCTCTCCCAGATACTCTAGTTGGAGTGCAGGAATGAGCCCTGCTGCAAAGCATTGCATAAAAAATTGTAATTACATGCCCCTGTTAAACAGTGGCTGAAAAATTGGGCCTTAGGCACTGGTGGCGGCACCCAGAAACAAAAATGTTCTTCCAAGCTATCATCATCAATCGGATCATTGAGGAGGAGGAGGATAGTCAGTCAACATAACAGGACAGTCACTCAGCATCAGAATCAGTCTTGAAGGGATGTGACATTTGAAAATAAATTAGTCTGTTATATCAGCAACAGGTGTTTGGTAGCTGGTGGTGATCCAAGACTGGTTCATCTTTATGAAGGTCAGTCGATCAACCGAGTCTGTGGACAGGTGCACCCTGTGATCTGTGACAAATACTCCAGCAGCACTGAATGTGCGTTCTGAAAGAACGCTGGATGCAGGACAGGCCAGTAGCTCAATTGCATACTGTGCAAGCTCTGGCCAGTGATCCATCCTCAAGACCCAGTAAGCCAGAGGATTTTTGGTGGGGAAGGTGTCCAAGTCTGACCTTGCCCCTAGGTATTCCCGCACCATGTATATCAGACGCTGGCGATGGTTGCTGGAACCGATCATACCTTGGGGCTGCGGACTAAAGAATTGTCTGAACGCATTGGTCAGACGGCCACCTTCCCCACCGCTCCTTCTTTGACTGACCGAAGCCTCAGCAACTCGTTGTCCAGGACCAGGAGTTTGTAACCTCCCAGTCTCTGGGAACGCATTGCACAGACCTTTCTGCAAGGCCTCCCGGAGTTGTCTCATCCTCTGCTCCCTCTGCGACGGTAAGATAAGGTCCGCAACCTTACCCTTGTACCGTGGATCAAGGAGAGTGGCCAGCCAGTAATGGTCCCTCTCCTTGATCCGAAGAATACGAGGATCCTTCTGCAGACTTTGCAGGATCAGGGAGGCCATGCAGCATAGGTTAGCTGAGGCATTCGGTCCGGAGTCCTCTGGGTCACTAAGGACGACATGATCCGCAGCCACCTCCTCCCAGCCACGTACAAGTCTACGGGTTTCTTGGGACTGTAAATCATCCCTAAAAGACTGCTGCTGATGATGCTGAGTGCCAGGCTCCACCTCCATGCTGACACAATCCTCCTCCTCCTCCTCCTCTTCCTGTGCGATGGGTGGGACAGAAGGAACACTGTCTGGGTAAAGGGGGCCTTGAGAGGCAAGGAAGTCCTCCTCTTCCTGCCTCTGTTCTGCCTCAAGTGCCCTGTCCATTATTCCACGCAGCGTATGTTCCAACAGGTGGACAAGAGGTACAGTGTCACTGATGCATGCACTGTCACTGCTCACCATCCTCGTGGCCTCCTCAAATGGTGCCAGGACAGTGCATGCATCCCCGATCATGCCCCACTGGCGTGGTGAAAAAAACACGAGCTCCCCTGACCCTGTCCTGGTGCCGTAGTCGCACAGGTACTCATTGATGGCCCTCTGCTGCGTGTGCAGCTGCTGCAGCATGGCCAACGTTGAGTTCCACCTGGTGGGCATGTCACATATAAGGCGGTTCTTGGGCAAGTTCAACTCCTTTTGCAGCTCAGCCAGGTGAGCACTGGCATTATAAGATCTGCGGAAATGCACACAGACTTTCCTGGCCTGCCTCAGGACATCCTGTAAGCCCGGGTACCTTCCCAAGAACCGCTGCACCACCAGGTTAAGGACGTGAGCCACACAGGGCACATGAGTCAGTTGTCCCTGTCGGAGGGCGGAGAGGAGGTTGGTGCCATTGTCGCAAACCACCATTCCTGGCTTAAGCTGGCGTGGCGTCAACCACCTCTCGGCCTGCCCCTGCAGAGCAGACAGAACCTCTGCCCCAGTGTGGCTCCTGTACCCCAAACACACCAGCGCAAGCACGGCATGGCATCTTTTTGCCTTCGTACTTGCGTAGCCCCTTGAACGCCTACGGAGCACTGCTGGTTCTGAGGACAAAGCACAGGAAGAGGCCATGGAGGAATAAGAAGAGGAGGGGGTGGAGGAGAGAGGTGTGTCACAACCAATAGTAGCATTTTGGAGGCGTGGCGGCGGAACAACCTCCAACACTACTGCACCTTGTCCTGCATCCTTCCCAGCTGCCAAAAGAGTGACCCAATGGGCCGTGAAAGAAAGGTAACGTCCCTGTCCATGCCTGCTGGACCATTAGTCAGCAGTAATATGCACCTTACCGCTGACCGCCCTGTCCAGCGAGGCCAAGACATTGCCTTCCACATGCCGGTAGAGCCGGAATCGCCTTCTGTGAGAAAAAGTGGCATTTGGGAACCTGCCACTGAGGAACCGCACATTGCACAAACTCACGGAAGTTCTACCAACTGAAAAGGCAGCAGTTGAAGCGCTAGCAATTTAGCCAAGCTAGCATTCAACCGCTGGGCATGTGGATGGCTGGGAGTGAACTTCTTTTGATGGTCCAGCAGCTGGGGAAGGGAAATTCGCCTGCTAGAATCGGACGTCGGTGTACTGCTAGCAGAGTGCCCGCAAGTACTTGGCTGTGACACACCTAATTCTACACCTTCATTCCTCTCAGTGCAGGTTTCAGAGAGGACTGAAGGTATAGTGGGGTTGGAGATCCCAGCTGATGCGTGCAAGGAGAGGTCCGCTTTGTTCTTTGGTGTCGGTCTTTAAGGTAGGCTTGCCAACGAGCTGCATGGCAGGTCAACATATGTCTGGTCAAGCATGTGGTGCCCAAGCGGCTGATGTTTTGGCCACGCGATATACGCTTGAGACATATGTTGCAAACAGCAGCTGTGCGATCTGATGCACTTGACTCAAAAAAGGCCCACACCAAAGAACTTTTTGAATAACGGGCAGAGGCAGACACAGGCGGTGAACTTGTGACTAATGCTGGTTGCCTACAGTGGGGCAACAGAGTGATTATACCTCAGTATTTGCAACCAACCATGCTAAGGATACTGAATGAGGGCCATCCTGGCGTGGTGCACATTAAGCAGCGAGCCCGGAGCTATGTTTGGTGGCCACAAATGGACACAGCAATTGAAGATTATGTGGCTCAATGTCTTGGGTGCTGTCAAGCTCAGCGACCCCAAAAGAAAGGAACCCTGCTACCTTGGCCATGACCGACAGACCCGTGGTCAAGACTCCATCTCGATTTTGCTGGCCCAATCCAGGGTAAAATGTATTTGATCGTGGTAGATGCACATTCAAAATGGCCAGAGGTTTTTCAAATGCCTTCTGTTACCTCAGCTGCTACCATTCTAGTTTTAAGGAAGCTCTTTGCTCAATATGGCTTGCCAACAGCCATAGTCTCGGACAATGGAACTCAATTTACATCGCATGAGTTTCAATCCTTCCTCAGTGGCTTGGGCATCCAACACTACAAAACAGCTCCTTATCATCCAGCCTCAAATGGGCTGGCAGAATGGTTTGTGCAGACGTTTAAGAAGCACTTACTGTACACTCTGGACCAGGTTGGACTGTCAGAGGAGAAGCTGCTGGAGTTCTTGACCATGTACCGAAACACAAAACACGCTACTACCGGGCTGTCCCCAGCTTTTTTTATGTTTGGCAGGCATCTCCGCACCAAACAGGATTTAGTTCATCCACAGAAACAGTCACCAACACCTCCTCCGCCAGGCCGTTCTGGATTCTGTGCTGGTGATCTTGTATGATTTCGGAATTACAGAGTTTTGCCTCATTGGCTTCCTGGCATTATTGATGGACTTCTTGGACAACGAATGTACCTTGTTCGCCTGGAGAATGGCGTTTGTGTTCGAAGACACCTTTCGCAATTGAGAAAGCGCATTTGCCTGCCAGTAGAAACAAACCTAACCTCACTTTCTACCCAACCACCAGAGTCTACTCAGGGCTCTACTAGTGACATATGGCATGGTGTCTGGCATGATCCCACAAGTTTACAACCAACCCCTGAAGCGGTTGGTGACCATATTCCTGAGGAGCCCGGACATGTGCCTGGAGTTGCAGAGACTGATCTGTCTGTTGGACACCCACTGACACCTCCAGAACCTTTGACAGCCTCTACCCCTCCTAGTGCTGTGCCACTTCGTAAGTCTGCCCGCCAAAGACATCAAACTCCTCTTTGGCAAAGCACTGAAATCTTATGGGACACTTTGAAGGTCAGGAAACAGAGAAAAAGGGCTCATAACGTGATGCGGGAGCCACAGAACTGAGTTGGAGATACTATTTGCTGAACTGATCCTGCTTGCCTTGTTATTTTATGTGTTGAGTATTTTATGTGTTGAGTATTTTGTTCTCTTGTTATGTTCATTTATTTATTTATTTTTGGGTTTTTTTATGGAAAAAGAGGAGATGTGATGTTTGTGCTGGATCACTGTGACCCTTCACCCTATTCTCCTGATGCATGCTGGGGGAGGGGCTGTACCAGGAAGTAAGTTAGTGTGTGTGTGGGACTGGAAGCAGCAGCATGATACACAGAAGGGATTACATCTGGTAATGACAGATGCCTGTTGTATTAGGACTCCATGTAACAAAGTCATCACGTTCTGAGTGAGTAATAAACCCTCTCCATGGTTAAGAAGTTCATCCAGCCTGTGTGTAACTTGCTGAGCAGATACTGGAAGCATTGCTAGCAGCACCCTGAGAGACCAATCAATATTAAAGACGGCCCTGTTTATAACAGAAAGTAGAACATGTTTGTTTTTTTTCAAAACTGTCAGTCTTTTTTTTGTTTATAGATCAAAAAATAAATAACAGTGGTGGTGATCAAATATCACCAAACAAAGTTATGTTTGTGGGAAAAAAAATGACATATATTTTATTTGGGTACAGTGTAGCACGACTGCGCAATTGTGAATTAAAGTAACGCAGTGCCGTATCGCAAAAACTGGCCTAGTCATGAATTGGGGTAAATCTAATGCCTTGTACACACGATCAGAATTTCCAATGGAGAAAGTCAGACAGAATTTTTTCATCGGATATTCCGACGGTGTGTATGCCCCATCGGACCTTTCCTATCGGAAATTCTGAGAAATTCCGTCGGGGTTTAGAGAGAGAACATGTTCTCTTTTACTCCGATGGAATTCCGATGTGATTTTGGCAGGTCAAAAGTCCGGCCGTGTGTACAATGTATGTCATGGGATGAAGAAAAAAAAACTTCTGTTCATATAAAACATCCAATCCTCTGCAAGGGCGTTTAAAAAAAAAATAGGAACCTTAGCCCAGTAAATGCATGCAAATCCACATGCATAAGCGTAATTAAATAAACCCTAACATTTGTAGCGGGGTGTTCCCCTTTAATCAGAGACAGGAAATTCCAGAGAGAGGGGAGTCGGGGGGAAGGAATATAAGGAGGGGGCGAGGCCTAGCTCGGTCTCTTTGGACACGGGGAGGCAGAGAGAGAGAGACACCTGTGCGGATCTGTGCTGTTCCAGGCCTGAAGCCTGGGGCCTGTGGAGCGAACCAAAGAGCCTTCCACCCCCTTTGCGAGCCTGGGTGGCATCCAGACTCATCTCTTCTGAAGTTATCTGGATCGGGGATCCGATCGCAGAAGCCGCTGTGGACGAGAACCGACACAGCCGGTGGAAGTTTCGGACTGAGGGAAGTTCCGGACTGAGGGAAGTGTTCCGGAGTGAGGGAAGTGTTCCGGAGTGAGGGAAGTGTTCCGGAGTGGTGAGCGAGCGAAAGCTCATCTTTAAACTGTTACTTTTATACTTTGTGCCTACTAGACTTCCGAGGCCTAACACCTCCGGTGAGGGAGAATTACCCCCCCCCCCTATTGGATTACAAATACATGGTTTTAAATACTTCAAGTGCACCACCTTTACAGATCCTGTGCCGGTGAAGATTTGTGTTTCTTCTAAGACTGAGTTTCATGGTTAGGGATCAGGCCTGATCCGTTAGATAGTTATAAGTTAGTTATCACACCACAGGGTGTTTAGGTAACGGTCGCCCCACGTGGCGTTCCGTCCCCTTTTCCATTGCTGGTACACACGCACACAGTATTGTGATTTATAACTGCAGGGACCTGCTTATGTGTTGTGAACCAAATGTTACATGCATGTTATCCCCTTTTATCTTACCACTAGTAGTAAAGTCAGTTATTATTTACAACATTGTCTATGAGTCTGAGTTATAAATTCACACACCCACATTTAAAGCATAAGTGATTGTTTATGTGAAATTGCTGTGGGTAGCTGTGCCAGAGCGGGTAGAGCAGATTGCCGGGGGGTTGAGGAAGCTGTACTCAGGGCCCAAAATCAAAACTTGCGGCTCTCTTAAGTTGAGGGTATCGCTACACGTTGTTTACATATAAAAAGAGCAACTAAACTATTCTTATCCTTTCATCAATATCTCACAACATCTCCTCATTATTACTTCTATTTTACATTTGAGGGATTTATGAATGTGGATCAGATTCTTCTAACTTTCCTCCCCTACATCTTTGACTCTCTTGGCCTACCGTATTGTGGTAATACAACGGCAAACTTTATTTGTAAACGATTTTTCAGACTTCTTTGTTCCCATTTTCTAGCTGCTGCATCTGTGTTAATGAAAAATAAACAATATCCAGACTATCCAGAATTACATTATGCACAATGTTTGAGGTCATCACTGCTATGATGTAAATTACTGTTGATCTACCACAGTACATAAAAAGGTGTTGTTTGTTTGTCAACATTTTTAATAAACTGGGCTCTGAAATTGTTTCCGTTGTACTATTCACAAACAAGGACATTTGATCTTCTGTGCTCCCTAAAATTGTGGCATATTAAAATGAAGATATCACTGGGAAATGTAATATTTTGATACATACTGGCTGCTTTTGATTTTTTTCACTGTGCTACCTTTGACCCTGGGTAAAATAAAATGTACAGTATAATTAGTTCATGAATAATACAAGAGAGGAGCCAGATGGTTCTGCTATGTGCCCATTTCATGTCTAGTCCAATATCTCAGTGTATACATTAAATGGCATGCTGTGGCTATGTTGTATATTTATATAGTTTATACTTTAATGCTGTAGCTTTGATCAACATCTGATATTCTTCCATTCAGCTAATTTGTAAAAGGTATCCATTTTGTATGAGCTGAGAAAAATTAGTTTTGAGCAACAGGCCTGGCTAAGATAAATATATACTACTACTACAAAAGTTTTAGTCAGGTGTGAAAAAATGCTGTCAATTAAAAATGCTTTCAGAGGTGGGGGGGCATGGCTACCACTCTGAAGAATGGCAGCTTCACTCCATTACTGGGCATTAGTGACTCCTGAGAAGATTCCACCCACTACCACTGGCACCAGCACCTTCCTGGAGGACCCCTCACCCTCTAGGTATGGCCAGAACGTGAAAGGAGGCTCACCAGCCTAAAAAACTGCCCCATTTCTTCCCGCCTGCGGAGCGGGCCCAAGATGGCGCTGGCGGCCGCTTGCCAGCACAGCCAGCGGCTCTCCCTTAACCCCACAGAGCACTGGATCACACGTGGGTTCACAGCAGAGCTCACCCAGCGCCTCCACTCCTCTCTCCTGCAGCCCTGCTAAATCCAACCTGTGGCTGGAGGCAGACTTTCCCCCTGCAGATCTTGCTAAAGAGCAACTCAATATGAATGACACCAGAAAGCTGATGGATTCCATTAGTGACTTTCCTACCACTAATCAGCCTATACTGGACACAACCATGAAAGATATGCCTAAGGCAGTTCCCTTCACTTTGATATGATGACCTGCATCCAATCTTTTAAAACTGATCTGGGAGAGCTGGGGAGTAGAGTTTATCACATAGACAAGAGGGGGAGTTTGCTTCCTCTCACAATTCGCTGGTTGATGCCCATAATGAGAAATCTTATGAGGTGGTGTGGCTCAGGGCCAAAATAGCTGACCTTAAGGACATCTCACGGAGAAACAAGGTAAAAATTTGTGGTGTCCCAGAATTTGTGCAGCCCGCCCAACTACACCAGTATGCCTGTGAGCTCATTTAAACTTTCCTGCAATCTGTTCCAGACTCTGAAGTAGTGATAGATAGGATCAACCACTTGCCCAAGCCTTCCTTCCGGGCTCACAATGTCCCTAGGGACGTACTGATGCAGGTGCACTTCTATCATATTAAGGATCAGTTTATGGCAGCTTTCCACAAAAATTTACAACCTCCAGCGCAATATGCTTCCATACAAATTTTTGCAGACCTTTCTCACTACACCATGCAGAAGCACAAGGCTCTACTATCTATTACCAAGGCTCTGAGAAATCTCAACATAACATATCGCTGGGGATATCCTTTTAAGCTGACCATTACTCAAGAAGGTAAGTCCACAACTATTTCTTTCCTTGATCAAAGGCTGGCCTTGCTTCATTCCTGGGACATTCTGCCAGAACAGGAATCTTCCCACCAACCTCCATCATCCAAGGTGGATACCCAGGATAACTGGCAGCTGGTGTCTCATAAACGCTGCAACAAAAAGCAGAACTTGTAATCGCCTTTTCTTTTTTTGTATGAACAACATAAACTCTGGATTACTTTGGAGCTTTTAGCACACTTATTTAGCTCCCACTGTAATGTGCAGACATACTGCTAACAGATTCCCGTTGGAATCCCCCTATTTACACTACACCTTGTGCATGGTTATTTTCTTGCTGTTTATTTTAGACTTTTATTTTCCTCCTCCCCTTTGACTGTTTAAGGTCCACCTTATGGAGTAAGAAACATTCCTGCATCAAAGCTAGCTCATCTTGCCTTTATATGCTTCCCAAGTCTGCCTCCACGATATCTCGCCATCGGTGTCTCAGCCTCTCAAGACTCATTGAGGGTCTACTAAGGTACTGTTCTTGTTTAATATTGCTTATGTACTATGGTGATTAACATTGTATCCTTTAATGTTAATGTGTTAACCACCAGGCTAAGCACTCGGCCCTATGGAAATAGGCCCTAAAGCTTAAATCTGACATTCTTCAAACATAAGCTTTTCCATCACATCTATATTCCTCTGCACCTACAAAACAGAAAGGAGTTTGTACAGCTATCAGGAATTCTATTGCTTTTAATCTAATACTCAACAACAATTACACTATTGTTAATATATACACCCCTAATAAGCATCAAGTTTGGTTCCTATGGAAACTTTTTCATAGGATCCTCTCCCTACATAAAGGTGCATTGCTTCTCTGCAGGGACTACAACATCACCCTGGATCACCATATGGACTCCATCTTTAAAGCCAAGAGACCCCCACATACCCTACAACCACTTCTGGCATGGCAATGATCTTTATAATGCTTGGAGGTGTATGCATGCAAATGAACGTGACGTCCACTCTTAGGTATAACACCTATTTATGGATAGGCCTAATTTTGGTTGATAGAATGGTATTACAATCTGTTTCTTCCTCCTCAATACACACAATAACATGGTCTGACCATGCCCCATTTCTATTGTATTGCAGGAGGAAAACACACCTAGTCTGACTTATGTATGGCGTGCAAATTCTCAAATCCTTTATTCACCTGCCTATGCGGCCTATATCTCTCAGCAATTAAGTGAATTCTTCTTGCTCAATGCCAACTCTGTTTCTATCTCTTTGTGTTGTTGTGCACCCATAAGGATTTATTAGAGGGATCCTGTTACAACTTAGTGTCCAAGTCAAAAGGCAGAGGGTGAAAAAGCTGGAACAGCTGTTATCGGATATTAAACAATTAGAGGCAAATAACAAGGTGAACCCTGGACGCTGGTCTGGTGCATAAATTAACCAAGAATACTTTTAAAAATGTTTATTTTTATCAATTAACAAAATGGAAAGTAAGGCCCCTTTCACACGGAGGTCCGTCCAGGTCCGCCTGTCAGTTTTTTAGGCGGACCTGAAACGGATCCTCCATGCACCCCTATGGAAGCACGGATGTCAGCGGAGACATGTCCGCTGACATCCGCTCCGCTCCGCTCCGAAAAAGTGTGACGGAGGAAAATCCTATTTTTCCTTCCGTCTGCGGAGCGGATCGGATGACAACGGACTCTACGGTCCGTCGTCATCCGATTCCCCATAGGGGAGAGCGGTGCTCTGACAGTGCGGTCCCTGCACAGTGTGCGGGGACCGCCCAGTCATCCGTCGGCTCAGCGGGGATCAACGGAGCGATCCCCGCTGAGCAAGCGGAGCTTCACGGGGCGGATCTTCACGGATCCGCCCCGTGTGAAAGAGCCCTTTGTAAACAGAAGAGAAATCCAAAACATATAACTATTTGATGTGATCACCATTTGCCATCAAAACAGCTTCAATTCTTCTATGTACACTTGCACACTGTTTTTGAAGGAACTCGGCAGGTAGGTTGTTCCAAACATCTTCGAGAACTAATCACAGATCTTCTGCCTCAAATACTTCTGTCTCTTCATGTAATCTCAGACAGACTTGATGATGCTAAGATCAGGGCCACCACTTCCAGGACTCCTTGTTCTTCTTTATGCTGAAGATAGTTCTTAATTAGACATGTGTGGTTCATTTTGTTCCGAATTGAAATTATGACAATTTTTCTTTCGCTACATCTGAATTTCCGAATT
This sequence comes from Rana muscosa, assembly GCA_029206835.1. Classification (NCBI taxonomy): domain Eukaryota; kingdom Metazoa; phylum Chordata; class Amphibia; order Anura; family Ranidae; genus Rana; species Rana muscosa. The sequence continues at coordinate 926,357,485 of CM055116.1, read as the reverse complement.
ACAATAGTAACGAATTTAAACAAATCCGAAATAACAAATCAAAAATTGTTACAAATTTAGAATATAGTTTTTGAATCAAATTGGAATAGTTTTCGACTGTAGTTGTAATTTCCGAAGAGAATAAAATAGAATAGAAAATAAAGGAGTAAAATAGAAAAGAATATAATAGAATTTAATAGAAAATAAAAGAATATAATATAATAGAGTAAAACAGAACAAAATACAAAATAAATGAATGGAAAAAAATAGAATAGAAAAAAATGGATTGAATAAAAATAAAAGAATAGGGGGGGCGTGGCTGGCCGCGGAGTGAGATGGCTGACTGAAATCTCTGCTCCGCTCAGCCAAGGGACATTCAGCGACTGCCAGCATCTATCTACCGCACACCCCCCCTCTCTAACACTCCAGAGGGGAGAGGAACCGGTGGGCACCCGAACGGTATGTCCAGGGGGAGAGCCGCCAGCCTGTATATGGCGCGGCGACATATCCCTCACAGCTGGACGCCAGGAGCTCGCAGGAAAACCCTGCCTGCATAGAGGAGATGGACAGCGCAGCCCCGCACACGGAATCCTCTCAGCCCTCACCTGCTGACCGAGGTAAGAGAGCCGCACAATCTCCAGCCCTCTCACCCACTAAAGCTCCTCAGCTAAAAAAACAGCACTGGGATCCCCACGCACCCACAGGCCCTGAAGTGCCCCGTTCTGACTCCCTAGCCACACTACCTGCCTCTGACCAGCCAGCATCTGAGCACACACTCAAACTTATGCTGATGTCATTACAGCATGATATGCGGAATGAATTACGGTCCTCCATCTCCATGTTGCATTCCAGAATAGATCAAGTGGAGGACTGCACAGAGGTTATTGAAAAAACACTCACTGAGCACACTACAGCCTATAATGAAATGGCGGATGCCCATGATCAGCACACTGACGAGATTAACTATTTGTACGCCAAAATCGCAGATTTAGAGGACCGTTCGAGGAGGAACAACATTAAATTTAGGGGTGTACCAGAATCCGTTAAACCTCCCGAACTCATCCCCTACATCCAGCAACTCTTCCTCACGCTTATCCCTCAATTGCGTCAAACTGACATGATTATTGACCGGGCACACCGCATTGTCAAACCTAACCACCTCCCTGCCTCAGTACCTAGAGACATTCTAGCACGCATCCATTTCTTTCAAGTGAAAGAGAAGATCATGGCGGCTGCCAGGTCTTCCTCTCCGCTGCCGGACCCCTACTCTACAGTGTCCTTGTACACAGACATCTCTGCTGCCACTGCTCAAAAAAGAAGAGAATTCTCCCAGACCACCACTACTCTTAGAAAGCACAACATCCAATACAAATGGGGCTTCCCCACTAAACTAGTGGTCACGTACCAAAACCAGAATACCAGTATCCTGACTCCCAAAGATGGAATCAAACGCATGCTCAACTGGGGCCTAATCTCCTCACCTCCACCGGAACCCCTACTCCAGAGGCCCCCAACCTTCGCCCAGGATCCCAGGCGTTATGCTTCTACCACCACTCGCAAATAGAGACTTCCTCCACCTCCTCTCATCCCAATCTCCGGGTGCCCATCGGAAACATTTACTATGCCAATCCCGCAATTGTACACCTCAACGATGTCCCTAATGAGCGCACCACCTGTTACGATCCTCACTCTTCCCCCGGTGAAAGGAAAGTGCTACGCACTTTATTACTGTATTCTTTTGTTGTTTCTTGTTTATCTCCTTTAGGTTTCAAATTTTACCTTTTGTTTTTCATAATTAGTGCCTATTGTTGCGCTGTTCACTTGCTTACCTTAAATCGCTAGCTTCATTTTGCTTATTGTATAACACCATCACTGGTCTACCTCCACCTATACGCACCACTTCACAGCGGTATTCCTATATCTCCCCCCACCAGTCACTTCATAAAATGTCATTCACTATCACCTCTATCAACGCCAAAGGCTTAAACTCCCCTTACAAAAGAAATTTACTGTGGAAAGAGGCCTTAGCCCTCACCTCTGACGTACTATGCGTACAAGAAACCCACTTCGCCTCCGCCAAACCCCCCTCCTGCTCCCATAAACAGTATCCACACTACTACTTTGCCAATTCTGCAAAAAAGAAAGCAGGTGTTATGATTGCTATACGTTCCACGGTCTCCCTCCAGCTGTTCCACACCGAGATAGACCCTGAGGGTAGATATATAATCTTGAATGCCACTATCAATAATCATAACATCACCATAGCTAACATCTACTCCCCTAACACCAAACAACACCGCTTCTACAAGACCGTTCTAAGGAAGCTAGAACCTTTCAGACAGGGCCCCTTAGTTATCTGCGGCGACTTCAACCAAATTGTTGATACTTCACTAGACACTTCTAATCCTGCTCGTAAACATTCTGCCTCGCTTTCCTCCCTACTCCACTCGGAAGATTTATACGACCCCTGGAGATGCCTTCACGGCACTGAAAGAGATTACATCTTCTTCTCCCACACGCAAAATGCTTACTCTCGGATAGATCTCTTTTTGACTGACAAACATACCCTGCAAATGGTACAGGAGTCTAAAATTGGGCTCATTACGTGGTCTGACCATGCACCCATATCACTGAGACTATTTCCAGCGCCCACCTATAAAAACCTCACCACCTGGAGGCTCAACACCTCCATTATCGCACGTCCCTTATATCAAAAACAGATCCTATCCGAGCTGCAACAGTACATCACAACCAACACCGGATCGGTAGACAACCCCACCATTCTATGGAACGCCCACAAGGCCTGCATACGAGGTCTCCTGATTAAACTGGGAGCCCATGAGAAAAAACTACACAATACCACCACGAACAAACTCCTAGAACGTATACGATTGCTAGAGCGAGCCAACAAACCTCAACCTTCCCCTCTACTCAGTTCCGAATTGCACATAGCTAGACAGACCCTCAGTGACCACCTACACACAAACTTTGATTTTCACCTTAAATGTCTCCGACTACAATCCTACTCTCAACACAACAAACCTGGGGCATACCTAGCTAGACAGCTTAAACGCAAACTCTTGCAAACTAAAATACCATACCTTACCGACCACCGCGGCATAAAACGCACAAACCCTAAAGACATCGCTGACCAATTTAGCCTTTACTACTCTAAACTATACAACCTTACCAGCTCCAACCTTGCGCCACATCCCTCCTCTACCGACATCACTAACTTCCTCAAGGACATACATCTCCCCTCACTCTCACAAGATCAGCTACACCAGCTGTCCACCCCGTTTTCCCTCACGGAAGTGGAATCAGCCATTGCCACCCTACCACTCCACAAAGCCCCAGGCCCTGACGGGTTCTGCAATGAGTACTACAAAACATTCTCTAAGCTCCTTACCCCCCACCTATGCCACTCCTTCAACTTCACCGCTAGTACTGGCTCCATCCCACTGGAATCCCTCCAAGCCACTATTGTCACTATTCCAAAACCAGGCAAACCGGCCGATGACCCTGCCAGCTACAGACCCATCTCCCTGCTAAATACTGACACCAAGCTATATGCCAAAATCTTGGCCACACGACTTTCAAACATCATCCCACAACTTGTGCATATTGACCAAGTGGGTTTTGTGGCTGGCAGACAAGCGTCGGACGGTACCCGTAGGTTCATTGATCTGATACAATGGGTGGAACACCACCGAACGCCTTCTCTGCTCATCTCTCTTGATGCAGAGAAGGCGTTTGATCGAGTAGACTGGTCCTACCTGCAGGCAGTCCTTCAGAAATTTGGTTTCACGGGGACCATCCTGCAAGCTATACTCTCCCTCTACTCCTCGCCCAGTGCTAGAGTATTGACTTCTGGACTACTCTCAGACCCCTTCCACATCTCTAATGGGACACGTCAGGGGTGCCCACTCTCACCCTTGATCTTCGCCCTTGTTATGGAACCCCTGGCCCAATCCATTCGACACAACCCACTCATCTCGGGGATAACGACTGCAGATAAAACTCACAAGATAGGCCTGTATGCTGACGATGTCATCATCTCCCTGACTGACCCTACCAACTCACTCCCTGCTCTCCATCACACTTTAGACGCATTCAGCAAGGCCTCACTATATAAAATCAACTTTTCCAAATCCAACATGCTCAGTATAGGACTGAACCAAAACACCAAAACTGATATCACCAATGCCACGTCTTTCTCATGGGCCCCCAACTCCATACTCACGTATTTAGGCATACAATTAACCGCACCCTCAACCCACTTACGCTCCACCAACTTTAATGATCTTGTAACCAAACTCCAGAAAACTATACAAGACCTTCGACATACTACTGCCTCTTGGGCAGGTAGAATTGCCCTCGCCAAAATGTATCTTCTACCCCATGTCTTATATACATTCCGGACTCTGCCAATACCCTTCCTAAAACAACAACTACTGCAACTACAATCTATTATCACAACCTTCATATGGGGCGGAAAACGATCACGTCTCAAGAGTAGCACTATGTGCAAACCAGTAACATCTGGAGGGATGGGAGCACCGGACTTAATAGCCTATTACAAAGCGATTATACTTGATCAAGCCAGAGTCTGGTGGAACCCTATGCAACAAACCACCTGGCTTCACATAGAAGAAGCAGCGCTACTGTCCCACCCTAGACTGACTCTCTGCGCCCTTCTCCTGCAACATTCAGGGACTCATTCATACCTGGACACTATTAATGCTACCATCAGGATATGGAAAGCCACCATACAATCCTCTCGAGGTATACCACTATGCCTGCTCAAGCAAATACCAATGGAAGCCCTCCAAATTCTTACACCCAACATCAACATCTCTGACTGGATTAGCAATGGCATCTCCAACATTGGAATCCTGTACCAAGGATCCGCCCTTAAGTCCTTCCAAAAACTCCAAACCGATTACCACATTGGACACACAGATTTTTTCTTATACCTGAGAATACGCTCGATCCTCTCTAAAGTACAATGGACTGATAATTTACTGACATGGCATATGACCACATTCTTCAACCTCAAAACATCTCGACGACGTGGAATCTCCTTTTGCTATAAACTTCTTACTGACACCGGCCCCATTTCAAAGTCACTAACGATGCTACAATGGGAGCAAAAGCTGCACTGTTCCTACACTCCCCAACAATGGCATCGCTCGTTACAAGCACCTCTAAAAATATCCAAATGTCTCCTCCACTGGGAAACTGTCCAAAAATTATTCCACAACTGGTACCTTACACCATCTAAACTTGCCCGGATCTACCCAAACTCTACCAATCTCTGCTGGAGAAACTGTGGATTCCCAGGGACCCCACTTCACATATGGTGGGACTGCCCAATCATCACAACATTGTGGACTAAGCTCTCCAAACTCCTCCTTTCCATTCTTCCGGACCCTGTGCCCCTTACACCGCAAATGGTACTATTAGGCCTAGACATGGAACTTTGGCCTCGCTCTTCACGCACGGTTGTCTCCCATGTATTCATTGCAACACGCCTGGCTATTGCCAAGACTTGGAAATCTCCCAACCCCCCCTCTACCACGGAAATAACTGCCCTCTTGAACAACCATTGCCTAATGGAATTTATGCACACCAAAGCATACTTACAACTCCCTAGATTCCAAAAGAACTGGGACCTTTGGATTAAACACCCCAACTGCATACCCCTCATGAATGACCTTTCACCTAGCTGACTCCCAACACTAGGTGGACCCTCCATTGATGTAATGACTTGAATTCTGCCTGTATAACTATACAATATTCACTGTTTGTTTTATTACCTGTTACATATGTAAAATCCTCAATAAAATTGAATTAAAAAAAAACAAAAAACAAACAGTATTTAACTGTTTAGAGCAGAGACAATGAGGGCTGAATGATTCCTCTGACTCCTCAGTTATGTGTGTAAATTAGCCAGGTAAATGTGCAAAGTATGGCTTCATATTATTACTGACTAAATAAAAGTGTTAAAGATTTAAAAAAAAAAAAAAAAAAAAAAGAATAGAGTAAAACATAACAAAATAGAATAGAAAATAAAAGAACATAATAAAATAAAATAGAAAATAAAGGAATATAATAAAAAATAGAATAAAATAGAATATAACCATCTTCTGAAATTCTAATTTTGAATTGAATACATTTGAATTTGAATAGAATAGAAAATAATATAATAGAATAAAAAGAATATAACTGTTTTCCGAAATTCGAATTACGAATAGAATACATTTAAATTTTGAACAGAATAAATTAGAATTTCGAATAGAATAAATTTGAATTTTGAATAGCATAGATTTGAATAGAACATAATATAATAGAAAAGAATAGAAAAAACAATAGAATAAAACAGAATAGAAAGAATATAACCAGCTTCTAAAATTCGAATTTCGAATAGAGAAAATTCGATTTTTTTTTCTTTTTAAATGTAAAGATTTTTATTGAGTTTTTCAAAAGTAAAACAATAATATTACAGTTAAATATTGAAACATTGTTATCACAGATATGCCTATGTAGGCTTTAAAAATAACAAATTGCTTAAAGTAAGTTACTATAAAATAGTAGGGCTGTTACTGATTAAAATTTTCGTGTTCGATTAATCAATTTTTTTTAAAACGATTAATCGACTAATTTCGATTAATTATAATGCACATACAGATCCAACTACTTTTAGCTGATCTCCTTGCAAGCTGATTCCCAGTGCAGCTACCAACTACTGGAAAAATGGATAGCAGGATACAAAAAACACACAAAGGCAGCGCTCGATGGGAATAGCTTTAAAACTTTTATAGTCTTCAAGTAGGTAACAAAATAAATATTGCACTGGAGATAAAATCGATGTAGCTACATAAACTGTAAAAATAGTGCGAGTAATACCAAACGGTAGCAAAAGCAGTCATAAAAACATGTAGCCAAGTATGATACTGGTATAAAAATGTGTACAACGATACCACTGCTGAATCCAGATGAGGAGGGGTTAACATCAGTCCGTCGGCATGTAGATGTCCCGTGAAGGGAAATATCACAACTCCCAGTGGACGGCTGTAGAATCCCAGGTTGATAGAGGGAAGTGTAACAGCCCTTGCGTGTGGCAGATAGTAAGGTCCCGCCGGCATGCAGATATGAAGGCACAGCAAAGGAGCCCTTCAGATGGACACGGCAAGCTCCCCCAGTGTCCGTGGCGTCACCAGATCTCCGACGGGACTCCCTGAAGACCCAGAAGCCGGTGGAGAGGTGAGTACTGATCAAAAGAATTTTGATCGATCAAAAGAAATTTGATCGATCAAAAAACGTAATTGATTAATCGAGGAATTAATAGTTCATTTCCACAGCCCTATAAAATAGTATAGTGAAACTAAAAACTGTTAGACTGTTTAAACATTTATATAATCCTTGTTTATCCCAATGGGATCAGACTGTAAACAAGGGATTGTGGCTTAGTGTAGTAAAAGGAAGAGAAGGGAAGGTATGAAAAGGGGGATGGTTGGAAGTTACCTTATTCAATAGAATGCCTTAAGCCCTGTACACATGATCGGTTTTACCAAAGAAAACAGTCCAATGGACTTTTTTCATCGGACAAACCGATCGTGTATGGGCCCCATCGGTCTTTTTTCCATCGGTGTTAAAAAATAGAACATGTTTTAAATTTATCCGATGGAAAAAAAAAACAATAGCAAATTACTATCGTCTGTGGTGAACTCCATCGGATAAAAACCCCACGCATGCTCAGAATCAAGTTGACGCATGCTCAGAAGCATAGAACCTAATTTTTCTTGGCTCGTCGGAGTGTTTTACGTCACGGCGTTTGGGACGATAGGTTTTTTGATTGATGGTGTGTAGGCAAGACTGATGGAAGTCAGTTTCATCGGATTTCCGATGGAAAAATCCATCGGTTTAAAATCCATAGGAAATCCGATCGTATGTACAGGGCTTTAGAGAAGATAGTGGTTCAGACACACATTTAGTAATTCTTAGAATTTTTCAGAAAATTTGAAGCCCTAGGATGTATGATCCATTCATTCCAGTTTTTAAGGAATTCAATTGTCGAACCTTTTTTGTGCGCTAACATTATTTTATAATGACCCTGAGTATTAATTTTATATAGTATAAATTTGATTTTCAATGGAATTTGATCTGATTACAATTCAAATGGAATTAGAATGGAATTTAAATTTGAATTTAAAATGGAATTCGAAAAATTGTAATTGATTAAAATTTGAATAAACGAAACAAATTCCAAAAACAAATTAAATGAAATAAACAAATTTCTGTACATGACAAACCGAAAAAAAACAAATTATGTTTGGGGTTGTTGTCCTACTGCAGAATAAATGTGGGGCCAATCACATTCCTGCCTAATGGTATGGCATGATGGATAAGTGTCTTCCTATGTTTTTGTGCATAGGAAACAAGGATTATTTCTATTTTCAAGGCTAATGTGCAAGGAATTGAAAAACACAGAATACGGAGAGATGGGCACTGCCCTGGGGGACATGCAAAAAATACCATTAGGCAGAGCAGCTCTTAATTCTTTTAATGAAATACTTGGGGAATGTCTTGAACCTGCATGTGAAGTGGTACACCTGTAGGATGTGCAAAAGTGAACTTTACAAAGAAAACAATACAATTTGCATTGCTGCTAAACTATTTTTAACGTGTAACCCTTTCACCGCTGGTTCTGATGAAGTGGATTCATTTATGAAGCACATTGACCACAATTAACAGCTACTATGATAAACCTATATATGTAAGTAGTCATTTGAGATACTCATTCAAAAACAAAAACTTTGTGTAAAATAAAATGGAACATACCAGAAGCATGATGACAACTACAGGCATCTAGCACATTAGTATTGTCACATCACACAGCAAAGCAACAGGTGTCATGTCCAGTTCTCTAGCAGCACATGTGATAGTGATGAGCTAAATGTACCTGGTTTCGGTTCACAAGAGGTTCCCCAACTGACAGCTGAATGGCCAGACAGGGATTCATAACTGGTTGCTAGGAAGTGGGTGGCTGTTGGCTTTATAACAAAAATCCTAAATGGAAAACATTCACATTTAGCCTCAGTAATAATATTTCCAATAAGTGATTCACTTCCCATTGCAGACAGAAGTTGCATCATGGGATGTGTCAGAATGTTCTTGAAGAGTCGAAATAGGTCATACTCTGAACATAGCTGCTTGCTATGGGGGTACTTAGCAAGGGGGAGAAGCCAGGAGTGCTGTGTGGGCCCAAGAAGAGGAGGATCAGGGCTGCTCTATGCAAAACCATTGCACAGAGCAGGTAAGTATGATATCTTTGTTATTTAAAAAAAAAAAAACCTTAAGGGCCCATTCACACGGGGCGACTTTGGATCCAACTTGAAGTCGCCCCAAGTCGCGCTGTTGAGAAAAGCAATTGAAGTCACCCCAAGTCGCACTGTGGTGCGCGCTCGGGTCGCCTCCAGGTCGCCTCGCAAAGAGTCGTGTTGCCCCTGTGTGAATGGGCCCTTAGAATCACTCAATGTAATGCTTTTACCAGTTCTTGAACTCACTTGGCTAGAACTTGTCTCAGATTTAATCAAGAGCCTACAGCAGTGATGGCGAACCTTGGCACCCCAGATGTTTTGGAACTGCATTTCCCATGATGCTCAACTACACGGAAGAGTGCATGAGCATAATGGGAGATGTAGTTCCAAAACATCTGGGGTGCCAAGGTTCGCCATCACTGGCCTACAGCAACATGAAGAACACCAGAGCTGCCCATTTAAAAGCAAACCTTTGTCTAAATAATCTTTTCCTTTGGTGATTTAATGTTGCAGTACATATTCTTTATCACCATCCTCCTCCATGTCTTATAAACACTCTCAATTTTTCCCATGCCTTGATTTCCATGTACACCATGGCCTTCAGAATCACACCTATCATCACTAACAAAAATAGTTTGAAGCACTTTCTCTCAATTTCATTCATTTTCTAATCCTAACTTTCTATTATAACTCTGAAGTCATTCGACTGCCCCGTGAGTCAAGAGATGTAAATATCAATAGTATGTAATCAGCAGCGCCGGCACCCACTTTCTACACTTTGCTGATATTTATATTTTATCTGTGAGCAGTGGTCATGGCTAGTAGGGTCCATATATGCTGTATGAAAAAAAGAGGGGAGAAATTACGCTAAGATCAATAATGGCACACCAGTGCCCACACAATTGATGCCTGAAGCTCCAAGGTTGGAAGCAGCAACTATTCTGCAAACATCATAAACCGTGAACGAAATAAAATAAATAATATAGTTGCGCTAAACCAGGAAGTATCTGAATGTGATGGTGTGAACAAATTATTAAGAGTGACCCGAACTTGAAAAACCAATATGAAGAAATCACATTCATATATGCTGTAGGCTAGTAAACAATGGCAAACATTTATTTGCACAGCATGCAGCATAACATGCAGTCCAAACATAGGACCATGAATGCAGATTTTTCTAGCTGTGGTTTTCCCAGCTGAACACTAGTGATGAGCCGAACACCCAAGGGTTCGGTTCGCACCAGAACACGCGAACGGACCGAAAGTTCGTACGAACATTAGAACCCTATTAAATACAATGGATGCGAACGTTCGAATTCTAAAGTGCTAATTATAACAACTATTATGCATGTTATTGTCCTAAAAAGGGTTTGGGAACCCGGGTTGTGCACCAGGGGACATGTATCAATGCAAAAAGAAGTTTTAAAAACGGTCGTTTTTCGGGAGCAGTCATTTTAATGATGCATAAAGTGAAAAAAAAAAAAGTCAAATATTCCTTTAAATATCGTACCTGGGGGGTGTCTAAAGTATGCCTGTGAAGTGCCACGTGTTTCCCGTGTTTAGAACAGTCCCTGCACAAAATGACACTTCTAAAGGAAAAAAAAGCCATTTAAAACTGCTTGCGGCTTTAATGTAATGTCTGGTCCCGGTAATATGGATGAAAATCTTTAAGAAAAATGGCATAGCTACCCCATGACCCCCCCCTACCCCAGCCCATTACCAGCCCCTTTGGGTCTTGTATGGATATTAAGGGGAACCCCGCACATAAAATAAAAAAGGCCCTATATACTCTGAACAGCCGTATACAGGCGGTGCATACAAGACAGGGACTGTAGGTTTGTTCTTATGTAGAATCTGTTTGTAATTTTGAACAGGTACATTGTTTAAGTGTAGCTCCAGCCCAAAAATCTATTTTTAAACTTTTTGGAAAACATAGGTAAGGGTTATCACCCCTGTAACATTTGTTTTGCTGTCTGTGCCCCTGTTCAGAACATTTCACCTCACTTTCCGTCCCAATGACAACTGTTTTTGAAATGTGGTGTTTTTCTTGAAACAAGGATTGCTGATAAAGCATCAGTACAGAGGAGACACCTTTCTCCCATATTAATTCTTACAGGAGAGAATTTTCCTTCCAAGGGGTAGATTTCCTCTCACTTCCTGTTGTCTTCTTGCGTTTGCAAGTAGGAGTCGTTTGTAAGTTGGATGTTTGAAAGTAGGGACCTGCCGTATATACTCTGCAGAAAAAGGCCCCTTAGTTGTTGGTGTTGGCACAACACTGTAAGCACTCACAGTTACTCTTGGTTGGTGCTGGAACGCCCTGCTGTCAACTATTATATCAGGAATTGTAATTACATATAATTGTTGAACAGTGGTAGTAAAAATTGGGCCTTTGATGGTGGTGCTGGTGCCACAACACTGTAAGCCCTGACAGTTACTCTTGGTGGGTGCAGCAATGGGCCCTGCTGTGAATTATTAGATCAAGAATTGTAATTGCATGCCCCTGTTGAACAGGGGCTGAAAAATTGGGCCTTTCGTGGTGGTGGTGGTGGTGGCGTTGCCACAACACTGTAAGCCCTCAGAGTTACTCTTGGTGGGTGCAGGAATGGGCCCTGCTGTGAATTATTAGATCAAGAATTGTAATTACATGCCCCTGTTGAACAGGGGCTGAAAAATTGGGCCTTAGGCACTGGTGGCACAACACTACAACCCCTCACAGATACTGTACTTGGAGCACAGCAATGAGCCCTGTTGCAAAGTATTGCTTCAAAAATTGTAATTACACGCCCCTGTAAAACAGGGGCTGAAAAATTGGGCCTTAGCCACTGGTGGCGGCACCCATAAACAAAAATGATCTTCCAAGCTATCATCATCAATCGTATCATTGAGGACTCGGAGGAGGAGGATAGCCAGTCAACATAACAGCACAGACACTCAGCATCAGCATCAGTCTTGAAGGGATGTGACATGTTAAAATCAATTAGTCTGTTATATCAGCATCAGGTGTGTGGTAGCTGGTGGTGATCCAAGACTGGTTCATCTTGATGAAAGTCAGTCGATCAACCGAGTCGGTGGACAGGCGCACCCTGTGATCCGTGACAAATCCTCCAGCAGCACTGAATGTGCGTTCCGAAAGAACGCTGGATGCAGGACAGGCCAGTAGCTCAATTGCATACTGTGCAAGCTCTGCCCAGTGATCCATCCTCAAGACCCAGTAAGCCAGAGGATTTTCGGTGGGGAAGGTGTCCAAGGCTGACCTTGCCCCTAGATATTCCTGCACCATGTTTATCAGACGCTGGCGATGGTTGCTGGAACCGATCATACTTTGGGGCTGCGGACTAAAGAATTGTCTGAACGCATCGGTCAGACGGCCACCTTCCCCACCGCTCCTTCTTTGACTGGCCGAAGCCTCAGCAACTCGTTGTCCAGGACCAGGAGTTTGTAACCTCCCAGTCTCTGGGAACGCGTTGCACAGACCTTTCTGCAAGGCCTCCCGGAGTTGTCTCGTCCTCTGCTCCCTCTGCGACGGTAACATAAGGTCCGCAACCTTACCCTTGTACCGTGGATCAAGGAGAGTGGCCAGCCAGTAATGGTCCCTCTCCTTGATCCGAAGAATACGAGGATCCTTCCGCAGACTTTGCAGGATCAGGGAGGCCATGCAGCGTAGGTTTGCTGAGGCATTCGCTCCGGAGTCCTCTGGGTCACTAAGGACGACATGATCCGCAGTCACCTCCTCCCAGCCACGTACAAGTCCACTGGTTTCTTGGGACTGTAAATCATCCCTAAAAGACTGCTGCTGATGATGCTGAGTGCCAGCCTCCACCTCCATGCTGACACAATCCTCCTCCTCCTCCTCCTCTTCCTGTGCGATGGGTGGGACAGAAGGAACACTGTCTGGGTAAAGGGGGCCTTGAGAGGCAAGGAAGTCCTCCTCTTCCTGCCTCTGTTCTGCCTCAAGTGCCCTGTCCATTATTCCACGCAGCGTGTGCTCCAACAGGTGGACAAGAGGTACAGTGTCACTGATGCATGCACTGTCACTGCTCACCATCCTCGTGGCCTCCTCAAATGGTGCCAGGACAGTGCATGCATCCCTGATCATGCCCCACTGGCGTGGAGAAAAAAAACCAAGCTCCCCTGACCCTGTCCTGGTGCCATAGTCGCACAGGTACTCATTGATGGCCCTCTGCTGCGTGTGCAGCCGCTGCAGCATGGCCAACGTTGAGTTCCACCTGGTGGGCATGTCACATATAAGGCGGTTCTTGGGCAGGTTCAACTCCTTTTGCAGCTCAGCCAGGCGAGCACTGGCATTATAAGATCTGCGGAAATGCACACAGACTTTCCTGGCCTGCCTCAGGACATCCTGTAAGCCCGGGTACCTGCCCAAGAACCGCTGCACCACCAGGTTAAGGACGTGAGCCACACAGGGCACATGGGTCAATTGTCCCTGTCGGAGGGCGGAGAGGAGGTTGGTGCCATTGTCGCAAACCACCATTCCTGGCTTAAGCTGGCGTGGCGTCAACCACCTCTCGGCCTGGCCCTGCAGAGCAGACAGGACCTCTGCCCCAGTGTGGCTTCTGTCCCCCAAACACACCAGCGCAAGCACGGCATGGCATCTTTTTGCCTGCGTACTTGCGTAGCCCCTTGAACGGCTACGGAGCACCGCTGGTTCAGAGGACAAACCACAGGAAGAGGCCATGGAGGAAGAAGAATAGGAGGGGGTGGAGGAGAGAGGTGTGTCACAACCAGTAGTAGCATTTTGGAGGCGTGGCGGTGGAACAACCTCCAACACTACTGCACCTTGTCCTGCATCCTTCCCAGCTGCCAAAAGAGTGACCCAATGGGCCGTGAAAGAAAGGTAACGTCCCTGTCCATGCCTGCTGGACCATGAGTCAGCGGTAATATGCACCTTACCGCTGACCGCCCTGTCCAGCGAGGCCAAGACATTGCCTTCCACATGCCGGTAGAGAGCCGGAATAGCCTTCCGTGAGAAAAAGTGGCGTTTGGGAACCTGCCACTGAGGAACCGCACATTGCACAAACTCACGGAAGGGGGCCGAGTCTACCAACTGAAAAGGCAGCAGTTGAAGCGCTAGCAATTTAGCCAAGCTAGCATTCAACCGCTGGGCATGTGGATGGCTGGGAGTGAACTTCTTTCAACGGTCCAGCAGCTGGGGCAGGGAAATTTGCCTGCTAGAATCGGACGTCGGTGTACTGCTAGCAGAGTGGCCGCAAGTACTTGGCTGTGACACACCTAATTCTACACCTTCATTCCTCTCAGTGCATGTTTCAGAGAGGACTGAAGTTATAGTGGGGTTGGAGATCCCAGCTGATGCGGTGCAAGGAGAGGTCCGCTTTGTTCTTTGGTGTGGGTCTTTGAGGTAGGCTTGCCAACGAGCTGCATGGCAGGTCAACATATGTCTGGTCAGGCATGTGGTACCCAAGCGGCTGATGTTTTGGCCACGCGATATACGCTTGAGACATATGTTGCAAACAGCAGCTGTGCGATCTGATGCACTAGCCTCAAAAAAGGCCCACACCAAAGAACTTTTTGAATGACGGGCAGAGGCAGCGCCCTGCACAGGCGGAGCTCTGCGGTGTGATTCCGTCGGTGTACTGCCCTTACGCTGGCCACCAAAGGGCATCCTGCCTCGTTGGAGATGTGCCTCCTCCTCATCCTCCTCCTCCTCTCTCCTATTAGGCACCCACATGGAGTCAGTGACCTCATCATCCCCTCCCTCCTCATCACTGGAGCCAATCTGGCAGTATGCTGCAGCTGCTGGAACATGACTGCCAGATTGGTGTCCTTCTTGAGCATCCCCTCTGTCTGCTCTCACGCTACTGCCTTCCTGTAGCTGGGTTTCATCATCAGACCCTTCGAAACGCTGGGCATCCTCCTGGAGCATGTACCCAACACTGTGCTCAAACAGTTCGGGGGACTCCTCAGGAGGAGGACATGGTGGGTCTAGGGAAGGAGTGACTGATGATGAGTCTGACATTGATACCAGGGAAGAGGACGCTTTGGCAGCTGCTTTGCCAGTACCCTGAGCCTGGGTGAGAGAGGATGAGGAGGAGGAGGGCTTGGTCATCCACTCTACCAAGTCTTCGGCATGATGTGGCTCAACATGTCCAGCTGCCGAAAAGAAGGACAAGCGTGTCCCATGGCCATGTGCTGATGACAATGCACCGCGTCCACGACCAGCACTGTTGTCCCCAGACACAGAGCCTGCTTGCCCTCTTTTATTGCCTCCTGACTGTCTGCCTCTCCTTGTTTGCCTTCCAGACATTCTAATAGATGGCCTGCAGGGAGATGGGAAAAAAGCAATAAGGGCTACCTTCAGGTGTCCTTCTCTGTCCCTTTACTTAAGGATTTCTAAATATGGTTGAGGATGATTGCTTTTGCACAGAATAGCACAACGACAATTTCCCTGACTGTCCAAAAAACAAGGATTTCAAAGATGGTTGATGAGGAATGCTTTAGCACACTATAGCACAAGGAGAATTTCCCTCACTGTCCTTCCCTGTCCCTAGAAACAAGGATTCGTACAGTAAAACACACTGACACTCTCCCTACCTATAGTTTTCTGTCCCTAGAAAAAATGTTTTTTTAAAGCACACTATAGCACAAGGAGAATTTCCCTCACTGTCCTTCCCTGTCCCTAGAAACAAGGATTCGTACAGTAAAACACACTGACACTCTCCCTACCTATAGTTTTCTGTCCCTAGAAAAAATGTTTTTTTTAAAGCACACTATAGCACAAGGAGAATTTCCCTCACTGTCCTTCCCTGTCCCTAGAAACAAGGATTCGTACAGTAAAACACACTGACACTCTCCCTACCTATAGTTTTCTGTCCCTAGAAAAAATGTTTTTTTAAAGCACACTATAGCACAAGGAGAATTTCCCTCACTGTCCTTCCCTGTCCCTAGAAACAAGGATTCGTACAGTAAAACACACTGACACTCTCCCTACCTATAGTTTTCTGTCCCTAGAAAAAATGTTTTTTTAAAGCACACTATAGCACAAGGAGAATTTCCCTCACTGTCCTTCCCTGTCCCTAGAAACAAGGATTCGTACAGTAAAACACACTGACACTCTCCCTACCTATAGTTTTCTGTCCCTAGAAAAAATGTTTTTTTAAAGCACACTATAGCACAAGGAGAATTTCCCTCACTGTCCTTCCCTGTCCCTAGAAACAAGGATTCGTACAGTAAAACACACTGACACTCTCCCTACCTATAGTTTTCTGTCCCTAGAAAAAATGTTTTTTTAAAGCACACTATAGCACAAGGAGAATTTCCCTCACTGTCCTTCCCTGTCCCTAGAAACAAGGATTCGTACAGTAAAACACACTGACACTCTCCCTACCTATAGTTTTCTGTCCCTAGAAAAAATGTTTTTTTAAAGCACACTATAGCACAAGGAGAATTTCCCTCACTGTCCTTCCCTGTCCCTAGAAACAAGGATTCGTACAGTAAAACACACTGACACTCTCCCTACCTATAGTTTTCTGTCCCTAGAAAAAATGTTTTTTTAAAGCACACTATAGCACAAGGAGAATTTCCCTCACTGTCCTTCCCTGTCCCTAGAAACAAGGATCCGTACAGTAAAACACACTGACACTCTCCCTACCTATAGTTTTCTGTCCCTAGAAAAAATGTTTTTTTAAAGCACACTATAGCACAAGGAGAATTTCCCTCACTGTCCTTCCCTGTCCCTAGAAACAAGGATTCGTACAGTAAAACACACTGACACTCTCCCTACCTATAGTTTTCTGTCCCTAGAAAAAATGTTTTTTTAAAGCACACTATAGCACAAGGAGAATTTCCCTCACTGTCCTTCCCTGTCCCTAGAAACAAGGATTCGTACAGTAAAACACACTGACACTCTCCCTACCTATCCTTCTCTTTCCCTAAACTAAAGGAATCCAGGTTAAGCAAGAAAAAAAAATGTCACTGTCCCTGCCTATGCTTCTCTTTCCCTGCTCCGGAACACACTACACTAGGCCGCCGTGCTGGCGGCCTTTTATAGTGTGGGGCGTGTACTAAACACCCTCAGCAATAATTGGCCACAGGCATCCTGCCTGTGGCCAATCATTGCTCTCCTCGCTGCCGGCGCTGTGATTGGCCAAGCATGCGGGGTCACAGTGCATGCTTGGCCAATCACAGCGCCTGGATGACACTGCGATGGCGTAGTGCATTGTGGGCCGTTCGCGTCACTCGAATTAGGCGCGAACGGCCCAAATCGTTCGATCTTCGTCGAACGATCGAACACCGAGCTCATCCCTACTGAACACTGCAAACCAAAGCAAACCAGTGAGCATGGACCCATAGCATTCAATATTATTGCATTTAAATTTAAATAAATTACGGATCTGAATGCGGCAAAGTGAACATTCATGTGTATGAGCCCTTTAACTACTTTTACTGCTTGTTTAGAACACATAAATACTGTGCATAGTTTTTAACACAAATTAACTTCTTCCTTATGCTAGATAACAAAGCTCTGTTTGCTTGTCAAACTAAATGTAACAAACAATTAATTGTATAATTAAGGGATTATTTAGAAACCACACACACTAAAGTGATACAGCTAATAAAAGTGCACTTGTCAATGAACACTAAGCCCCCATTGACATCGGGCCGATTTGACACGTGATTTGACATTAGGACCAGACGATTCCCAAAAGTAGTTCCTTCACTACTTTTGGCGACTCCGGAGGGGATTTAACCACTTAACGACCGCCCTATGTACATATACGTCGGCAGAATGGCACGGACAGGCACAATCACGTACCTGTCTGCCTTTGTGCTGGTGGGGGGGTCCGATCGGACCCCCTCCCGGTACATGTGGCGGTCGGTATCGCTTCAGGAGCGATCCGTGATGAGGGGGCGGCCATTGGTTTCTGGCCACCCCCTCACGATCGCTCCCGGTGAATGAGATGCTTCCCCTGCCTGTGTAATGTATACACATGCAGGAGGAAGTGATGTCACCACTCCATGCGGCGCTCTATTCGTCCAGAGCGCCGAGGAGAGAAGACATCAGGTTAGTGCACCAACAGCCCACTGACACCAGGACACATAGGTACACTTTCCACCCCCCCAGTCTCCCCCAGATCACTCCCCAGCCCCCATTCACAGTGTCACTGATTGCAGTGATCATTTATTTACTGATCACTGCAATCAGTGACATTTGTGATAGTAAAAGTGTCAGGGCAATTAGTCTTAGGTCCCTTTAGGTCCAGGGTAGCCCCCTAACCTCCCCCTAATAAAGGTTTAACCCCTTAATCACCCCCAGGTAACCCTTTCACCCCCTATCGCCAGTGTCACTAAGCGATCGTTTTTTCTGATCGCTGTATTAGTGTCGCTGGTGCCGCTAGGTAGCCAGTTATTTTTTTAGGTTCGCCGCCAGGTTTTTATAGCGTCGGGTACCCACATATATTATCTAATATAGGTATTAACCCCCTGATTGCCCCTAGAGTTAACCCTTTCACCAGTGATCACTGAATAAGTGTCACTGGTGACTGTCATGGATATGCATTAATGTCTGTCTGCCATCTTACCTTTCCTCCTCATGTGTTCATCTTAGAGGCCAGAACCCTTTCACCTGGCTTCCTTTATAATCTCCTCCCAGCCTGACTCCACCCCAGGCCCTATCACAGAACACTATATTAACCTGTGTACTGCAAGCCTGCTTTGCTGATCAACGTGTTTGTTAGGCATTGTGTGTTTGGGTTCCTGCCTGCCGTGTGCTACGTCTGTCTCTCTGTTACATATTTGGCTTGTCCCCGACTATCCCTGTCTGCTCGTGACCCTTGACCTTTGACTCGTTCTTTCGCTATCCTTGTCTGCTTGTGGCCCCTGACCTTCAGCTTGTTATTCGTTTCTCTCATAACTTGTGCTGCTGCTTCCCCTCTTTTCCCCTTATCCTACGGGGCGTGAGCTAGGAGACTCCAGGGGCCGCGACCTGGACCCAGCCTGCAGCATAACATCCTCACCACTAGAGGCTCTGGAGAAGACCTGCTGGGTCTTAGACTCCGCGCCCTGGGGAATCTTGGCTCTAGCTTCCGTTAGGATCCCGGTTGTGCTCCTCTGGTCCCGCTTTCCACAACCACCCAGTTTCCTATCCGCAGAAGTCAGCCATAGGGTTCAATACCTTGCGGTGCACTCCTGTCCCCCTACGGTGTGCATCTGTCACCTGGCCACAGGTGACCTTGACAGTGACACTGGTTAGCCAGTTAGTTATTTAGTTATTTAGGTTCCCCGTCAGGTTTTTATATAGCGCCAGGTACCCCTATATATTACCTAATAAAGGTTTAACCCCTTGATTGCCCCCCAGGTAACCCTTTCACCCCCTATCACCAGTGTCACTAAGCGATCGTTTTTCTGATCGCTGTATTAGTATCGCTGGTGCCGCTAGGTAGCCAGTTATTTTTTTAGGTTCGCCATCAGGTTTTTATAGCATCAGGTACCCCCATATATTATCTAATAAAGGTTTAACCCCTTGATCGCCCCCCCAGGTAACCCTTTCACCCCCTATCGCCAGTGTCACTAAGCGATCGTTTTTCTGACCGCTGTATTAGTGTCGCTGGTGCTGCTAGGTAGCCAGTTATTTTTTTAGTTTCGCCGCCAGGTTTTTATAGCATCAGGTACCCCCATATACAACCTAATAAAGGTTTTAACCCCCTGGTTGCCCCTAGAGTTATCCCTTTCACCAGTGATCACTGTATAAGTGTCACTGGTGACACTGATTAGCCAGTTAGTTATTTAGGTTCCCTGTCAGGTTTTTATAGCGTCAGGTACCCCCATATATTACCTAATAAAGGTTTTAACCCCCTGATTGCCCCTAGTTAACCCTTTCACCAGTGATCAACGTATAAGTGTTACGGGTGACGCTGGTTAGTTAGTTTGCTTTTTATAGCATCAGGGCACCCGCCGTATATAACCCAATAAAAGTTTAACCCCCTGATCGCCCGGCGGGTGATATCAATTAGGTTTTAGCGTCAGTTAGTGTCTGCGTTGCCACAGGCAGCGTCAGGTTAGTGCCAGTAGCGCTAACACCCACGCGAGAAGCATACACCTCCCTTAGTGGTATAGTATCTGAACAGATCAATATCTGATCAGATCTATACTAGCGTCCCCAGCAGTTTAGGGTTCCCAAAAATGCAGTGTTAGCGGGATCAGCCCAGATACCTGCTAGCACCTGCGTTTTGCCCCTCCGTCCAGCCCAGCCCAACCAAGTGCAGTATCGATCGATCACTGTCACCTACAAAACACAAAACACATAACTGCAGTGTTCGCAGAGACAGGCCTGATCCCTGCGACTCCAGTGCTGTAGGAGGTGATTTCACCACCACAGTTAAAAAAAAAAGAGCATATATGCCGAAGCATGGGGGCAGCAGGGGCGGAGGAGCGATTTTGCTCCTAATGCCGCGTACATACGGTCGAAATTCCGACAGGGGCTTGCCCGTGGAAAAGTCTGACCGTGTGTACGCGGCATAACTTTTGCGGGAGGATTCCCCCATGCTTCGGCATATATAAATGGTGCATGTATGCCCATCATTAGAAGTGGGTGGATGAAGGGAGGTATTCTAATGGTGGGCATACCCACCGATCAATCTCTTTTTTCGTTCAGCCAACAAGGACCAGCAACGTACTGGTATGTTGCTGGACTTTGAATGGTTATACCAGAATGATGCCTGCGGGTTTAGGTATCATCTTGGTATCATTCTTTTCAGCCAGCGGCGGCTTTCATGTAAAAGCAATCCTAGTGGCTAATTAGCCTCTGGACTGCTTTTACAAGCAGTGGGAGGGAATGTCCCCCCGGATATAAAAAAGCGCCATTGGGAAATTGGGAAAACATTTTATCACACTGATCTTGGCAGAGGAAAGATCTAGGGTCTAATAGACCCCAATTTTTTCAAAAAAAGAGTACCTGTCACTACCTATTGCTATCATAGGGGATATTTACATTCCCTGAGATAACAATAAAAATGATAAAAAAAAATTAAAATGGAAGGAACAGTTTAAAAAAAGAATAAAAAAGCAAAATAAATAATAATAAAAAAAAACACCCCTGCTTTTGCGCAAAGGTGAACACAAGCGTCGGTCTGGCATCATATGTAAATAGCAATTGCACCATGCATGTGAGGTATCATCGTGAAGGTCAGATCGAGGGCAGTAATTTTAGCAGTAGACCTCCTCTGTAAATCTAATGTGGTAACCTGTAAAGGCTTTTAAAAATGTATGTAGTTTGTCGCCACTGCGCATTTGTGCGAAATTTTAAAGCATGTCGTGTTTGGTATCCATGTACTCGGCCTAAGATCATCTTTTTTATTCCATCAAACATTTGGGCAATATAGTGTGTTTTATTGCATTAAAATTAAAAAAAAAAAGTGTATTTTTTCCCCAAAAAATGCGTTTGAAAAATCGCTGCGCAAATACTGTGTGGGAAAAAAAATGCAACACCCACCATTTTAATCTGTAGGGCATTTTCTTTAAAAAAATATATAATGTTTGGGGGTTCAACGTAATTTTCTTGAATTTTTTTTTTTTTTTTTTCATGTAAACAAAAAGTGTCAGAAAGGGCTTTGTCTTCAAGTGGTTAGAAGAGTGGTTGATGTGTGACATAAGCTTCCTAATGTTGTGCATAAAATGCCAGGACAGTTTAAACCCCCCCCAAAATGACCCCATTTTGGAAAGTAGACACCCCAAGCTATTTTCTGAGAGGCATGTTGAGTCCATAGAATATTTTATATTTTTTGGGAGCTTAGCTGCGTACGGGAACTCAAAACCCAAGCACCGCCTTCAGGCTTTCTAAGGGTGTAAATTTTTGATTTCACTCCTCACTGCCTATCACAGTTTCGGAGGCCATGGAATGCCCAGATGGCACAACCCCCCCCCCAAACGACCCAATTTTGGAAAGTAGACACCCCAAGCTATTTGCTGAGAGGTATGGTGAGTATTTTGCAGATCTCGCTTTTTGTCACAAAGTTTTGAAAATTGAAAAAAGAAAAAAAAATGTTTTCTTTTCTTTCTTCATTTTCAAAAACAAATGAGAGCTGTAAAATACTCACCATGCCTCTCAGAAAATAGCTTGGGGTGTCTACTTTCCAAAATGGGGTCATTTGGGGGGGGGGGGGAGTTGTGATATTTTGGCATTTTATGGCCTTCAAAACTGTGATGGGTAGTGAGGAGTGAAATCAAAAATTTGCGCCCTTAGAAATCCTGAAGGCGGTGATTGGTTTTCGGGGCCCCGTACGCGGCTAGGCTCCCAAAAAGTCCCACACATGTGGTATCCCTGTACTCAGGAGAAGCAGCAAAATGTATTTTGGGGTGTAATTCCACATATGCCCATGGCATGTGTGAGCAATATATAATTTAGTGACAACTTTTTGTAAATTTTTTATTTTTTTTGTCATTATTCAATCACTTGGGACAAAAAAAAAATATTCAATGGGCTCAACATGCCTCTCAGCAATTTCCTTGGGGTGTCTACTTTCCAAAATTGGGTCATTTGGGGGGGGGGTTGTACTGCCCTGCCATTTTAGCACCTCAAGAAATGTAAATTCCAGAAAATGTACCCTAGTTTGTAGACGCTATAACTTTTGCGTAAACCACTAAATATACGCTTATTGACATTTTTTTTACTAAAGACATGTGGCTGAATACATGTTGGCCTAAATGTATGACTAAAATTGAGTTTATTAGATTTTTCTTATAACAAAAATATCTTTTTTTTCAAAATTTTTGGTATTTTTCCATTTATATTGCAAAAAATTAAAATAGCAGAGACAATCAAATACCATTAAAAGAAAGCTCTATTTGTGGGAAGGAAAGGACGCAAATTTTGCTAGGGTTCAACATTGCATGATCGCGCAATTACCAGTTAAAGCAGCGCAGTGCCAAATTGTAAAAACACCTCTGGTCTTTATGCTGCATTTTGGTCCGGGGCTTAAGTAGTTAAATAGACATCTGTGCATGAACCCACACAGATGTCTTTTAAATCACCCCTGGACTGTTCAGCTGAACTCACATGATTTCAAACCCGCCTTCAGTGTGAACGTAGGCTAAGTTCTACATTCACACAGAAAACCTATCAGGATTTCTGTCGGCCCTTGTAAGATTTAGGCCTCGTTCAAACCATAGTGCAGACGTCTGTTTTTCTGCACACGTTCTACAAGGGCACAACAAAAAGTGTTCTCTACATGCCTTGTTCACAACATGCAGATTTTTCTGCGCAGGAATCTGCGACCTGTGTGTAACTATGTAACTATGTATGCAGTTTTCTATGTAACTTTGTATGCAGTTTTCTGCACGGGAAAAAAAAATGCCATGACATCAACATTGGTGTGAATAGGGCCCACAACTGACGCGCATGAAAACTGATGTAAACTGACGTGAAACTAATGTCTCTGCAAGTGAAATCTGCTAGGTTTTCCCATCAATTTCCATCAGTTTTCATGCACATATGGTGTGAGCGAATCCTTAATTATTGACTTCTATGAGGGAAATTTACATGAAACTCTACAAAGTATTCAGAGGCAACAAGTCCATCTGGAAAATCTAATTGTCTCTGCATATGACCTTTTGACACAATTTATTTTTTGGCTCAAACTGCTTGCACCTAACACAATTTCCACAAAAACTGAAGAAAAAACAAACCTTAACATTAGAGTAAGTTTTAGATTTTTCTTAATTTTAAAGATAATTACAGTAAAACATTGGTCTGAGAGCTTTTGCAAGACAAGCAATATGTTTAAATACATGTTTACTTGATATACAAGAAATGTCTTGATATACAAGTAGCGTCATGTCACAACTGAGTATAATAGAGAAGAGAGGCACCTCTAAGTGTAGCAATATGGTTACATTTAATGAAGGTACAACATTTAGCAACTCACATGGTTGATGATTAAAACGGGCACATCTAAGTATGCAGGCATTCGGGGTAAAGCTGTCCACATAGACAATCCTCTGCACTGCCATCAATGTCATCCCTTCCACACTGCACTCCACAAGCGATTCAAGCCTCGCTTTCAGGGTAGTCTTCGCGGTCATGACTGCAGACTGACAGCAGTAAGAGTCGGCAGTGCAGAGGACGGTCTATGTGGACAGCTTTTCCCTGGTGCCTGTATACTTGTGCCTCTTTTAGTCATCAACCATGTGAGTTGCTAAATGTTGTACCTTCCTTAAATGTAACCATATTTCTACACTTAGAGGCGCCTCTCTTCTCTTTTATACTCTGTAGCTCCTGATGGATTTTGCTTCTAATCCCCTTGTGGAGGCTGCCATTTATGGATCGACATTTTTTGGTTACACAACCTGGTCACATTGCTATAATCTTACTTTCAATAGATTTTTACTGAGGTATATATGGAAACATTAGAACAGGTGCAGCATGAACAAATGTTTACAACTCTGTTGAAAAGACATTACATGCAACAAGAGTAACACATCTACAGCTTACAGAATCCTGAGAATTAAGGTTGATAGCATTGTGGCCTTTGCCAGTATCAGAGGAAGGTGAGGGCTCCTCAATCCCAGCACCCCTAATGGGATCAAACTGTGCTAGGAATCGAGGGACATCACCCCCCCCCCCAAAGTGGATCGCTCATCAAATGTTTGAGTTCTGGCTGGCCAGCAAGAAACGGTAGTGTAGGGAAGGCCAAAGTTATGAGACCAATGACAATTGGGTGAAGACAACCTCAGGGTGTCTTATTCAGAGCTCTGTTTCCCCTAATGCTAGCGGCCAAGCTAGGTCTAGGCTGTACCTGTACATCCAATGTGGCAAATAGGAAGAAAGAGAAGATACTGTAGGAAAGACCATAAGAAGAAAAAGAGGAAGATAAAGAAAGATGATAATGAAGCTTTGGGTGACGGTGTTACACTCACTCCTTCACAATCAACCAGATGAGTCTGCAAGGGCCAAGGAACAGGAAATTTATTTGGCCCAGGGTTCCCAGACGGCTTCAGTTTTGTCAACAGTGTCCAAGAGGATGC
This sequence comes from Rana muscosa, assembly GCA_029206835.1. Lineage (NCBI taxonomy): Eukaryota > Metazoa > Chordata > Amphibia > Anura > Ranidae > Rana > Rana muscosa. The sequence continues at coordinate 926,332,190 of CM055116.1, read as the reverse complement.
TGATTGTTTTCTCCTGAGCCATAATCCAAGAGATCTTTCTTTTAACTAACCTAAAGGATACCGTAGACTGTTTCCAAGCTCGGGCGATTGTTAATTTGGTTCCTAGAAGTATGAACCTGATAAAGTTTTGGGCCAATTTCAGAATACTAGGGTTGGAGAAGTTTAGTAGAGCATACTGAGGTGTTTTTGGGATGGGTAAATCCGTAATTTTCCTAATATATGGAAGATAATGGGGTATGGCCTGCCTTTCCATATGTACCCAATCAGGATGAGCAATTTTAGAGTATATAGTGGAAAGCTGGGATAACTGTGCTGCTTGACCAGAGTAGGTTTGGGACACTCACTCCGCCCTGATCTATCCTGCGATAGAGCATCCGTTTGGCGATTCTGTGCCCCTTTGCTCCCCATATAAACTTTATAATCTTCGATTGGAAGTTCCTGAGATGGTCCCTGGAAATGGGGATAGGTATGATCGGAAAAGATAAAGGATGCGAGGTAAAAGGGTAATTTTCACAGAATTCACCCTGCCCAGCCAGGTAAGGCCCAATTTGTCCCACGATAAGAGATCTTTCTCCAGTTTGCGAAAGATCAATTGGTAGTTAGCGGAGTACAGTTTGTCTATAGTGGCAGTCAGATTAATCCCCAAATATGGGATAGCCATCTCGTTCCACCCGAACCTAAAGTTGTTTTTAAGTTGTGAAATCATGTGTGCTGGTAAATTAATATTAGGAGCCAAGGATTTTGCGTAGTTAACCCGTAGTCCCGAAGCTCTGCCAAAGTCATTGAGTACCCTGCAAATATTAGGTAAGGAAGTAACTGGAGAGGAGACGAATAGCAAGAGATCGTCAGCAAACAGAGCAAATTTGTGAGTCTGTGGTCCACATTTCACCCCCTGTATATTAGGGTTATCTCTGATAGAAATGGCTAGAGTCTCGATGACCATGGCAAAGATCAGGGGGGACAAGGGACATCCCTGTCTTGTGCCCCGTAGTATTGGGAATTCAATTGAAAGCCCTGCATCTTAATTTCAGCCTCTGGAGTGGAATAAATAGTGCCTATTATGTTCATGAAAAAAAACTCATTTTCGTAATGCAGAAACCATAAAAGACCAGGAGACGGAATCAAACGCCTTCATGAGATCAAGCGAGAGCAGGAACCCCTGTTGCCGGGGACCCCCGTCCCATCCAGAGCCCAAAAGCGAAACGACGTTGATTGCTCTCCTGATCTGGTCCGGGCCCCGCCGCCCAGGAATAATACCCACTTGATCCTTGTGGATGTAAAGACTAATAAAGTTGGATATCCTGTCAGCTAAAATTTTTGTGAGGATTTTGAGATCATTGTTGATCAAAGAAATGGGACGGTTATTGGATGTGCAACTGGGGTCCTTTCCTGGCTTGGGGAGCACTGTTATAAATGTCGCGTTTGATGCCTTATCGATAAGGCCTCCAGATCGAAGATGATTAAAAAAATCGGACTAAGTACGGAGAGAGTATTGGGGAGAAATGCTTATAATACCGTACAGAGAAGCCATCAGGGCCGGGGGCTGAGTTAGGTTTAAGGTTTTTAATGACCTGCGCAACTTCCTCTGTTGAGATTGGTGCCTCTAATTCATTTCTGTGCTGTGCACTGATCTTAGGGATATTCACTGATCCTAAGAAGGTGTCAATGAAGTCAGGGGAGAGTTCCTTCCCTTCCTTGCCGTACAGATTGCGATAAAAGTCATGAAAGGCTTCCATGATCTTTTTGGGGTTCTGTGTGAGTGAGCCATTGTTGAATTTTATTTTGGGTAAAGTATAGGATCTAGTTTTAGGGGTTAATCTCCGTGCCAATAGAGACCCTAGTTTGTCTTTTTGGTGGTAAAACCGTCCGCCTTCCCATCTAAGGCTTTTTTCCGCTATGGCAGTAAGAGCCAAGTTTAGAGCCGTGCGTGCCGAGTCCAGTCTTGCATCGGAACCCGGGGAAGGTTTGCGTTTATGTATTTTGCTCAAGGAAGAAAATTCCTTTTCTAGCCTGTCAATGTCTATCTTGCAAGCTTTGCGTAGCCTAGAAGAAATTTGGATTAGTTTACCCCGATCGCTGCTTTATGTGCTGCCCACAAAGTGGACGGGGAGATGCAGTCAACATCATTCAGGAGGAAATATTCCTGAATATCTCTTTAGATTTCACTCACATGAGTGGAGTTGCTGAGGATGGAGGCATTTAGTCTCCAGTTAAATCCTGATCGCTGTGTCGACCCGCTGTTTAGTATCAAAAGGAGAATGGAATGGTCCGACCAGGCCGAGTCTCAAATGGTAGACCCCTGCACCAACGGTATATGTTTTTGCATTATAAAGAAATTATCTATTCTAGAAAAAGTATTAAGGGGGTTGGAGTAATGCGTATAGTCCCTCGCTTTTGGATTAATTTCCCTCCAGATATCTACCAGCCCTTGGTGGTAAAGTTGTCTAGCCACATTAAGACTCTGCCTGGTAGGACGAATACGGTCTTTACCCACAGGGCGAGTTTTATCTATTCCCGAATCAAAGGCTAGATTGGAGTCTCCCCCATATATGACCAGACCCTCAATAAGTGGTGCTAGAGTATGGAAGAGTGACTTGAAGAGTGACTTGAAGAAATTTGACTGCCCTTTATTTGGTGCATAATACGAGACAAAGGAGTAAAGTTGGTCGTCTATAAGCCCCTTTACCAGCAAAAATCTGCCCTCCGGGTCCTTAACCACTTGACCACTGGGCACTTAAACCCCCTTAATAACCAGACCAATTTTCAGCTTTCGGTGCTCTCACATTTTGAATGACAATTACTCAGTCATACAACACTGTACCCATATGAAATTTTTGTCCTTTTTTTCCACACAAATAGAGCTTTCTTTTGGTGGTATTTAATCACTGTTGGGTTTTTTATTTTTTGCACTATAAGAGAAAAAAGACTGAAAATTTTGTAAAAAAATGATTTTTTTTTCGTTTCTGTTATAAAATTTTGCAAATTACTATTTTTTCTTCATAAATTTTGGCCAAAATTTATACTGCTACATATCTTTGGTAAAAATAAGTACAAATTGGTGGATATTATTTGGTCTTTGTGAAAGTTATAGAGTCCACAAGCTATGGTGCCAATATCTGAAAATTGATCACACCTGAAGTACTGACGGCCTATCTCAATTCTTGAGACCCTAACATGCCAGAAAAGTACAAATACCCCCCAAATGACCCCTTTTTGGAAAGAAGACATTCCAAGGTATTCAGAAAGAGGCATTGTGAGTTTTTTGAAGTTGTAATTTTTTCCCACAATTCTTTGCAAAATCAAGATTTTTTTTTTCTCTTTTTTTTTTTTCACAAAATTGTCATATTAGCAGGTTATTTCTCACACACAGCATATGCATTCCACAAATTACACCCCAAAACACATTCTGCTATTACTCCCGAGTATGGCGATACCACATGTGTGAGACTTTTACACAGCGTGGCCACATACAGAGGCCCAACATGCAGGGAGCACCTTCAGGTGTTCTGGAGCACCCAAGCCAATTCTGACATTTCTCTCCTACATGTAAAAATCATCATTTGTTTGCTAGAAAATTACATAGAACCCCAAAACATTATATATGTTTTTTTAGCAAAGACCTTAGAGAATATAATGGTGGTTGTTGCAACTTTTTATCTCGCACGATATTTGCGCAGCAATTTTTTTAACGCGTTTTTTACGGAAAAAAAATGTTTTGTGCTTAAAAAAAAAAAAAACAGTAAAGTTAGCCCAATGTTTTTGCATAATGTGAAAGATGAAGTTACGCCGAGTAAATAGATACCTAACATGTCGCCCTTAAAAATTGCACACACTCGTGGAATGGCGCCAAACTTCGCTACTTAAAAAATCCCCATAGGCGACGCTTTAAATATTTTTACTGGTTACATGTTTTGAGTTACAGAGGAGGTCTAGGGCCAAAATGATTGCTCTCGCTCTAACGTTCGCAGAGATACCTCACATGTGTGGTTTGAAAACCGTTTTCATATGTGGGCGGGACTTACGTATGCGTTCGCTTCTGTATGCGAGCTCACGGGGACAGGGGCGCTTTAAAAAAAAAATAATAATTTTATTCTTCATTTTACTTTATTTATTTTAGTTTGACATGTTTTTCCGCCCTAAACATTTTTTTTATCACTTTTATACCTATTACAAGGAACGTAAACATCCCTTGTAATAGGAATATGGCATGACAGGTCCTCTTTACAGTGAGATATGGGGGGGGGGGTGTCAATAAGACCCCACATCTCACCTCTAGGCTGGGAAGCCTGAAAAAAATACAAAAAAAAAAAACAACAATCCTGGCTTTGATCGTAGCGGTGAGTCGGTAGAAGCACCGGAGGGCGGCGGGGGGGGGGACATCCCCTCTCGCCTCCCGTAAGAATAATCAAGCGGCGGAACAGCCGCTATGATTGTTCTTATGGTGTAGGGAATCGCCGGCTGAAAAAGCTAATATCTGAATGATGCCTGTAGCTGCTCCCATCATTCAGATATCCCCGCACAAAGTCAAGGACGTCATATGACGGCCGGAGGGCGGGAAGTGGTTATTGCGGAGTATTGCCGGGCATTGCGGAGTATTGCCGGGCATTGCGGAGTATTGCCGGGCATTGCGGAGTATTGCGGACTATGGCAGGGTATTGCGGTGTATGGCAGGGTATTGCGGTGTATGGCAGGGTATTGCGGTGTATGGCAGGGTATTGCGGTGTATGGCAGGTGTGACAGCAGGAAGGTAAAGTCACCTGGTTGCATCCAGGGGGGTAGATATATTTCGCCCAGATTCAGGCTTTACGCCGACTTATACAACTAGGCGGAGAGTTGTATAAGCCCAGCTAAGGCTAGTGGGCTCATGGATGACTCATACCTCTAGGGAGAGTGCTGGGCGTCGTGCAGACAGGGAGTTGAGTAGACCAGCTGAAGCCTGTCAGTTCGTTTAAGGCCTCTATAAAAACTCCCAGATTCATTAGGTGTTTGCTCATGCCTGGAACCAGACCTGTGTGGACTGTCTAGGGAGAGTGAACCCCTGTGCGGTGAGACAAAGCCTGTGTGGCTATTTGCTTGGACATTTAAAACCAGGGACTTAGGGACTAGGACAGCACTAGGCTGATCCCAGTTGTTAGTTAGGAAACCTGTATGTTTAGTTAGAGGTCAAGTTGACCAGGATTTATTTTGTTTATGTTTCTTTTGCTTTGCTGTGTTTTGTCACTGTAAATAGAAAATAAACCGCACCTTTTTGATTTTGAAAACCACAACCTCCGTTTGCTGGGCCTGTTTTTGTGTGGGGAGCCCATCCCGGGGGTCACCCACACCCGCTGCCGAGCTAACCCCCTCACAGTTGGTGGAGAACCAGTGGCAGTTTTTTTTTAAGCCAGCATGGAGGAGATACTGAAACAGCTGGCTCTAGCAAATGCCAATCAACAGCAGACAAATGCAGGTTTGCAAAAGAGCCTTGCAGCCCAGCAGCAAGCTCATCAACAGAGCCTTGCAGCCCAGCAGCAAGCTCATCAACAGAGCCTTGCAGCCCAGCAGCAGACAAACGCAACTTTGCAACAGAGTCTGGAGGCTCAGCAACAAGCCCAGCAGCAATCTGAGGCCCGCTTCATAGACCTGTTGCAGAAGCAAGAGCAGAGACTACAACAACAGATGGAAGCAGTAATGCAGCAACGTCCGCAGACCAGTGAGGAAAGCCGTCCCACTAATACCGCGTCCTTTGGGGTCAGTCGTTTATTGACAAAAATGACTGGAGAGGATGATCCAGAGGTATTTTTGACCACATTTGAAAGGACCGCTGAAAGAGAAAAGTGGCCTGAGGAGCAGTGGGCTGGACTGGTGGCTCCTCTGTTAACTGGTGAATCGCAGAAAGCTTACTATGACCTAGAGCCTAACCAAGCAAAAGACTATGTGATGCTAAAAGCTGAAATATTGGCAAGGCTGGGTGTCACCCTGGCTGTCCGGGCTCAGCGTGTGCATAACTGGACTTTCCAGCTTGGAAAACCCCCCAGGTCTCAAATGTATGATCTCATTCACCTGAGCAGAAAGTGGCTACAGCCAGAGACTTTGTCCGCACCAAAGATTGTGGAACGTGTTGTAATGGATCGGTTTTTGAGAGCTCTTCCTACTGCCATCCAAAAGTGGGTAAGCCATGGAGACCCAGAGACGGCCGATGGTCTTGTGGATCGTGTGGAGAAATACTTGGCTACAGAGAACCTGACGGCCTCTTCCAGAGACACTCGGACTTTCCACCCTAAGACCAGACCATCCCCAGGGGCGGATAAGAGGATTCCAAGGGGTGAGGGTGGAGAGAGTGAGAGGGTGGGAGCTCTACCCCAAGTTTGGCGAGAACAGCCTGGGAAATCAGCGGCTCAAGAGGCGGCAAGAAGGATCGTTTGCTACCGCTGCCGGCAAGCGGGACATATTGCAGCCAATTGCCCGGTTGTGGAGGAACCCATGCAGTGTGACTTTCTGACGGGCAGACGTCAGTCACTGTGTGCGACAGTCGCATGCACTGCCATTCGAGGAACTGAGAAACATTTATGCAAAATGTGTGTTAATGGTAGAAATGTTGTGGTATTGCTGGATTCAGGTAGCCTTGTGACCCTGATAAAGGCTGAGTTAGTTAAAACAGAGGTCTCTGGGAATAGCAAGGTAGCTGTTATTTGTGTGCATGGGGACACCCGAGAGTATCCAGTGACTACAGTGTGTTTCGAGACCCCCAAAGGTACCCTCTTTCATCCAGTGGGCTTAGTATCTCAGTTACCGCATGACGCCATTGTGGGAAGGGATTTTCCGAAGTTCTGGGAACTGTGGGATGATCCTGAGCCCCCCACTGGTGCCCCTATGTACCAGGAATGTGATAGCCAGAACTCCCCTGAGAGTGGTGAGGACTCTCCGGAATTTCCCTTATCAGTATTGGCAGGGGAGACTCAAGAACCTGGAGAGGAGCCCACCTCCTCAGACGAAAACCTACCGTCTGTGGAGTTTTCTGATCTTGAGGTTCACAGGGAAAACTTTGCCACAGAACAGTTGAAAGACCCCGCCCTAATAAAGGCACGGGAAAACGTAGTGAAAATAGATGGCGAGTTAGTGAACCCAGATAATACCTGCACTTACCCATACTTCAGCATAGAGAAGGACCTACTGTATCGGGTGGCAAAAAGGGCAGAAGAAACCGTTGAGCAGCTTGTGGTGCCCAAACCTTACAGGAAGTTGGTGTTGGAGTTGGCTCATGGGCACATTCTTGGAGGTCATCTGGGGACAGAGAAAACCCGAGAGAGGGTATTACAGAGATTCTATTGGCCGGGGGTGATGAAGGACATAGAAAATTATTGTTCCTCCTGCCCTGTGTGTCAGAGGTCGGCCCCGATGCCACATTTCCGTAGCCCGCTGGTCCCTCTACCCATCATTGAGGTCCCGTTTGAGAGGATCGCCATGGATTTGGTAGGTCCTATAATCAAGTCCGCTAGGGGGCACCAGTACATATTAGTTATAATGGACTATGCCACCCGTTATCCAGAAGCGATCCCTCTCCGAAATACCTCGGCCAAAACCATAGCCAAAGAGCTATCTCTTGTGTTTAGCCGGGTGGGTATTTGTAAAGAACTGCTTACGGACCAAGGTACACCCTTTATGTCCCGGGTTATGAAGGAGCTGTGTAAATTGTTCAAAGTGACGCAATTACGTACATCTGTGTATCACCCCCAAACCGATGGGCTGGTTGAAAGATTCAACAAAACCCTAAAACAAATGTTGAAGAAAGTGGTGGATAGAGATGGAAAGGATTGGGACTGTCTACTTCCTTATCTGATGTTTGCTATTAGGGAGGTGCCCCAATCCTCTACGGGATTCTCCCCCTTTGAGTTACTGTATGGGAGACACCCAAGAGGGCTGTTGGATATTGCCAAGGAAACTTGGGAAAGTGAGAGTTCTCCCCACAGGAGTGTGATTGAGCATGTCGCCCTGATGCAAGACCGAATTGCACAGGTAATGCCCATCGTGAAGGAACATTTGGCCCAAGCGCAGTTAGCACAGCAGAGAGTGTACAACCGTGGAGCCAAGACCCGTACCTTTTCCCCGGGGGATAGGATACTGGTACTTGTCCCTACGGTTGAAAGTAAATTCCTTGCCAAATGGCAAGGCCCCTACGAGATAATGGAAAAAGTGAGCGAAGTGAATTACAAGGTCAGACAACCAGGAAGGCGAAAGCTCGAACAGATCTATCACGTTAATCTGTTGAAAGCCTGGAGGGATAGAGAGTCCCTAGTCGCAGACACTTGGTCACCAGCTCAAACTGGTTGCGTGATTCCTGAGGTTGGAATAGCAGCCACCTTGTCACAACCCCAACAACAGGAGGTTAAGGAGTTTGTGCTTCGCAACAAGGAGGTATTCTCTGAGCTGCCGGGACAAACATCTGGGGTAGAGCATGACATCATTACCCCGCCCGGTGAAAGGGTGAAGTTAAAACCCTATCGGATCCCAGAGGCCCGACGGGAGGCAATACGGGAGGAAGTACAGAAAATGCTGAACTTAGGGGTGATAGAGGAGTCCCAAAGTGATTGGTCTAGTCCCATTGTGTTGGTGCCTAAACCGGATGGGAGCTGGCGATTTTGTAACGATTTTCGTCAGTTGAACAAAGTTACAAAATTTGACACCTACCCCATGCCACGTATAGATGAGTTGATCGACCGGCTGGGAACAGCCCGATACATGACGACTCTTGACCTCACAAAAGGGTATTGGCAAATCCCCCTGGCCAAGTCGGCCAAAGAGAAAACCGCATTTGTAACCCCAGACGGGGCGTTCCAATATAAAAGAATGCCGTTCGGGTTACAGAATGCGCCGGCCACATTCCAGCGGAAAATGGACCAGATGCTGAGGCCCCATCGGAAGTATGCTGCGGCTTACCTGGATGACGTAATTGTCCATAGCACAGATTGGGCCTCACATCTGCCAAAAGTGCAAGCAGTCCTGGACTCTGTTCGGGAAGCGGGGTTTACGGCTAACCCCAAGAAGTGTACCATTGGGCAGGAAGAGGCCAAATATCTTGGGTACACCATTGGGAGGGGAGTAATAAAACCCCAACTCAACAAAGTCGAGGCCATCCAGAGTTGGCCACGTCCCAACAGCAAGAAGCAGGTACGAGCCTTTCTGGGAATCGCTGGGTATTATCGGCGATTCATTCCCCACTTTGCTTCTAAGGCTGTGCCCCTAACCAACCTGACGAAGGGGAAAGGGTCGGTCATGATAAAATGGACCCCCGAGGCTGAGGCAGCATTCCAATTCTTGAAACAAGCCTTATGTAGCCAGCCAGTGTTGTACTCACCCGACTTCTCTAAAGACTTTGTCGTACAAAGTGATGCGTCAGATGTGGGGTTAGGAGCAGTATTGTCCCAGGTCTGGAACGGGGAAGAGCACCCAGTCATTTACCTCAGCAGGAAGTTGAAGTCCCATGAGGTAAATTACGCCACCGTTGAAAAGGAGTGTTTAGCGGTGAAGTGGGCTCTAGATTCCCTTCGGTACTACCTGCTAGGTAGGCACTTTGACTTGGTTACGGATCACGCTCCGTTAAAGTGGATGGCTCAAAACAAGGAAACAAATAGAAGAGTGAATAGGTGGTTCCTGGCCCTCCAGAAATTCAACTTCACAGTAAAGCATCGCCCTGGCGTTCAAATGGGGAATGTGGATGCTTTGTCTCGAGTACATGAATGCCTGATTGCTGGTGTTCCAACCCCGAGGTTAAAACAAGAGGGGGGGTATGTGACAGCAGGAAGGTAAAGTCACCTGGTTGCATCCAGGGGGGTAGATATATTTCGCCCAGATTCAGGCTTTACGCCGACTTATACAACTAGGCGGAGAGTTGTATAAGCCCAGCTAAGGCTAGTGGGCTCATGGATGACTCATACCTCTAGGTGGGCGTCGTGCAGACAGGGAGTTGAGTAGACCAGCTGAAGCCTGTCAGTTCGTTTAAGGCCTCTATAAAAACTCCCAGATTCATTAGGTGTTTGCTCATGCCTGGAACCAGACCTGTGTGGACTGTCTAGGGAGAGTGAACCCCTGTGCGGTGAGACAAAGCCTGTGTGGCTATTTGCTTGGACATTTAAAACCAGGGACTTAGGGACTAGGACAGCACTAGGCTGATCCCAGTTGTTAGTTAGGAAACCTGTATGTTTAGTTAGAGGTCAAGTTGACCAGGATTTATTTTGTTTATGTTTCTTTTGCTTTGCTGTGTTTTGTCACTGTAAATAGAAAATAAACCGCACCTTTTTGATTTTGAAAACCACAACCTCCGTTTGCTGGGCCTGTTTTTGTGTGGGGAGCCCATCCCGGGGGTCACCCACACCCGCTGCCGAGCTAACCCCCTCACACAGGGTATTGCGGAGGGTATTGCACAGGGTATTGTGGAGGGTATTGCAGAGTATTGTGGAGGGTATTGCAGAGTATTGTGCAGGGTATTGCAGAGTATTGTGCAGGGTATTGCAGAGTATTGCGCAGGGTATTGCAGAGTATTGCACAGGGTATTGCAGAGTATTGTGCAGGGTATTGCAGAGTATTGCGCAGGGTATTGCAGAGTATTGCGCAGGGTATTGCAGAGTATTTTGCAGGGTATTGCAGAGTATTGTGCAGGGTATTGCAGAGTATTGCACCAGGGTATTGCAGAGTATTGCACCAGGGTATTGCAGAGTATTGCACCAGGGTATTGCAGAGTATTGCACCAGGGTATTGCAGAGTATTGCACCAGGGTATTGCAGAGTATTTCGCAGGGTATTGCAGAGTATTTCGCAGGGTATTGCAGAGTATTTCGCAGGGTATTGCACCAGGGTATTGCAGAGTATTGCACCAGGGTATTGCAGAGTATTGCACCAGGTTATTGCAGAGTATTGCACCAGGGTATTGCAGAGTATTGCACCAGGGTATTGCAGAGTATTGGCAGGGTATAGCACAGGGATGGCTGAGCAGGGATGGATGGATGGCTGGATCTGTGACTGCAATTGTCACAGATCCAGCCCACAGTGCTGCTGCTGCCATCCGCTCCCTCCCCCTCCCCTCTCACACTGTACCGATCGGTACAGAGAGGGGAGGGAGGAACCGGCGTCATCAAATGACGCCGGTCTGTTTACAAGTGATTGCTCCGTCATTTGACGGAGCGATCACGTGGTAAACGGCCGCTATCAGCGGCGATTTACCGCGATTCGTGATCCGCCGGGTCCTCTGGACCCGGCGGTCACGGAGTTTCCCGTGTGCGCGCCCCAGGGGGCGCGCGGGAGCGCGATTCTGGGAGGACGTTATATAACGTCCTCCCAGAGTTAAGCAACCACCTTGTCGACGTTATTTGTCGGCAGGTGGTTGTTAAGTGGTTAAATTCAGTCACCAGGGAGAGCTGAGTTTTGCCAGAGAAAAACAGACCTACTCCTTTGGTCTTGTTGTCTGAGTTTGCTAGGTAAAATCTGTGGAATTTTGCGTGAATATAGGAAGGGGAGTAGGACTTAGGGAAGTGCGTTTCCTCCAGGAAGAGTATGTCTATTTTTTGGTCATGGTAAAGTTGGAAAATTTTCCGGCGTTTCACCTGGGAGTTGAGGCCCTGTACATTGTGGGACGCAATGCGAAGGGCGGGTCTATGTGTGGTGGGATCAGCCATGGATCAGAGCAGAGGCAAGCGCCGGCGACCCCCGACCACCTACCTTTGTAGCCGCTGTCAGTTCCAGAGCTCGAGCTGCGAAAAGGAATACCGAGACATCCATCCGGATCCTGCAAAGGAGCGTAACCACGTCCGTCACTGAAAGAAAAATTAGAGAGGTGAAAGATAGAAGAGAAAGAAAGAGGACAGTGAAAATAAATGGTAAAAATAAGCTCCGGGGGTGAGGGGAAATCATAGCCGCCTCACTCGGAGATACAATCATGGTGTCCCCCATCAAGTGGGGGAGGACTTGGAGCGGAAAAACCGAAACGGTTAACAGCTCCGAGTACGGGAGGAGGTGCATTGGACCCGCTCCGTCCTCCGCACCCCTAAATTATAACTTCCAAAAAAATTAAAAGCATAAACAATCAGGGTGTCTGCCCCGTAAAAACTCAAACAGATAAGTTAGAAACCAAAGGTAAATCGGGGAATGAGCAAGGAATTTGTGGTGTACGAGAGAAAAAGTAAAGCTGGTCTTGAACCATCCATGGGAACCGGGATGGGAAAATCGAACAGAAAACAGGGGAAGGGGAGGAAAGCCCAGAGGGTAGTTACTGTTCTGTACTGATGGTGGTGAGAAAGGGCTATGAAAGTTCCCTCCAGGTGCTCGATGACAATGCCCCATGGCCAGAAAAATGGGGGAAAGTCTGAAGAAATGTTCCTCTGGCTTAGCTGAAGTTCACTTCGTATGACATACTGGATATGTCCTGTCGGTCGAGCCTGGGTGACGTGTAGGGAGCCCAGAGCTCCTCAGGAGGTGCCATGGCCAGAGAATGGAGGGTCTCCACGAAGTCTGCGGAAGTTTAGATGACCATTAACATGGTGGAGAAAGCCATAGAGGGGAGGGGCCCGAGTAGCCAGAGGAGCAATAGGGCTTTGAAGCATACTAATGCAAAAATCCAGTTGGGTGTTAAATGCCTGGGAGTCCAGGTGGGACCCGACCCAGAGAAAAGTGTGTTTAGAGAGAGGAAAGGGGGCTCCTCTAAATCATGGGGGGAGTCCTTCCTTAACTTTCTTGTTCTTGGGCTTCATCCAGAGGGAGGTGAGGGGGCTAGATGGTGGCAAACGTTTGGTCAGGCTGGACGTAGACGTCTGCATTGGAGGGGGTGGATCCTTGGGAAGTAATCCTAATTTCTGCAGCAATTGTTCTCCTTCCTGGAATGTGGAGAATCTGAAGGGCTTGCCATTGTATTCAAACTTTAGGCTGAAGGGGAAAAGACACCAATATTTGACATTCTTCTGTGTCAAAACCGTCAAAAGGGGTTTAAGCGCACGCCTTTCTGTATGGTGAGGGGAGAGATGTCCGCATAAATTTGGATTGAATGCCCCATAAGTTGGATGTGTGGGGTGGTGCGGGATTTTCTCATCACCTCCTCCTTGACATTGTAGTAGTGTGGTTTGACCACAATGTCACGTGGGAGGCTATCCTGGCGGGGAGGTCCCAGAGCCCTATGAGCTCGGTCAAGCTCTAATTTGTGAGCACCAATGTCAGGAATGAGGTTTTTGATAAGCGAGTGTATTGCTTCAGGGACATCCGTGACAGACTCAGGCAGTCCTCTAATTCTAAAATTAAGTCTCCTGGATCTATTTTCAAGGTCATCGATTTTTGCCATGGCTCCCTCTAGTTGTTCGTGCAATTCTTGAAAACGATCTGTATTTTGGTTCACTCGATCGATCATGGTATCCACTTTATGTTTAATGCTTTCAATGCGAGTGCCAATAAGTTGTAGGTCTGCTTTAATATCAGAGGTGATTCTGACTGTGGTCAGCGTTAAGCCCCTGTCCAGCATCCCAGCAAATTTTGAGAACAGCAAAATAATGTCCTGGGGCTGTGAGGTGATCTGATCTGCCCCCTGACACAAAGCATGGGACCTGTTAGTAGGTTCTCCTGAGGAGGACATAAACCCATGTATGTCGTCCAGGGTTTGGTCCAAGAGTGACACTGTAGGTGGCTGGGGATAGTGGACATATAGTGCGTGAGGGAGCCCCTCCACATACCTCCGCATGCAGAGTGTCCCTCCATGAAGCTGAGCAGGGGATCCCTGCGTGAGCCTCGTGAGGCGGCCGCTCCACCGCCATCTTTGATTTTTGGCCATTCCAGGGGATGCCGCCAGGAGCGCTAATAGGGCTCGTACTGCCGCTCGCTGAGTCCCCGCTATGATCCCTGAGGTTTCCCTTGCTCTCCGGTCCCGGAATAACTAGCGGGGACTAGTCTGCTCATTGCGGGGGGCGCGGAATGTCCGGAGCGGGACGGAGCTCTGTGATCAGGCGGCCATCACACAGAGCGCCGCACATGCGCCTTGCTATAATCTTTTTATATGGACTATAAACTGAAAGACCAATGAATAAATGGTTGTGGAACGAATCATCTGAGTTTCTATTATTTCTTATGAAGAAATTTGCTTTGATATACAAGTGCTTTAGATTACAATCATGTTTCCAGAGCGAATTATGCTCGCAATCCAAAGTTTTACTGTATTTTTATGTAATTTCACTATTATGCTGTTTGAAGTATAAAATAAAACCTGTTTTGATTTCAGGGCCACTTTTGGCTGCTTTGTTTTGTCTAGCTATTGACAATAGTTCATGAACCAGTGACTCAAAGCGGTATTAAATCCAAAACTAAAAATGTATTATATTGTAGATTGTGATAACGACACCTGTTTTCTTTGGCTTTTCTCCTCTGTTCCCATCTTGTGATCTGGCCAGTAATGGTAAGTACCTCCTATATTAGTGAGACATAACTCTGGATGAATAAGAACAGGGGGCACAGCAGACAGTATTATTGTCAGTTTGAGGGGAAGGTAGTGTTAAGCCCTGTACACACTATCGGTTTAACCGATGAAAACCGTCCGATGGATTGTTTTCATCAGACAAACCGATCGTGTATGGGACCCATCGTTTTTTTTTCCATCGGTTTTAAAAAATAGAACATGTTTTAAAATTTTCCGATGGATAAAAAACGATCGAAAACTCCGATCGTCTATGGACAAGTCCATCGGATAAAAAACATACGCATGCTCAGAATCAAGTCGACGCATGCTCAGAAGCATTGAACTTCATTTTTCTCGGCTCATCGGAGTGTTTTACGTCACCGCGTTTGGAACGGTCGGTTTTTTGACTGATGGTGTGTAGGCAAGACTGATGGAAGTCAGCTTCATCGGATTTCCGATGGACAAAACCATTGGATTAGAATCCATAGGATATCCGATCGTGTGTACGAGGCTTTAAATTTACTAGCAGATTTAGATACATTAACACATTGAAGCCAGACTCCAGCTCACACTTTATAATCAGTTACAGCAGGTAGTTTTTTGTTTCCCTTTTGGGATAAAAGTTTTGCATGAACAAATAAAAGCGGATCATTTTAATCACCACTGCCACTGGTAAGTTTGTCTCATCCATGTAAATGAATACATTCTGCTGGAGAGCTTGTGCTTTTGACAAACAACGGACTTGCTGGCTGGGTCATCGGATGAAAATAGAAAAAAGAAAGCCTAAAAAAGGAAACTAATACAGACATCACATCTAAGCTGCAATATACTGTAATAAATGTTTATTTTGGGTTTAATACTGCTTTAATAAAACAGGTAGCGTGTCAGCTGGTGTGCCAAAAAGTGTTAAGCCATGTACACACGATCGGATATCCTATGGATTCTAATCCGATGTTTTTTTCCAGCGGAAATCCGATGATACTGTCTTCCATCAGTCTTGCCCACACACCATCAGTCAAAAAACGGACCGTTTCAAACGCGGTGACGTAAAACACTCCGAAGAGCCGAGAAAAATTAAGTTCAATGCTTCTGAGCATGCGTCGACTTGATTCTGAGCATGCGTGGGTTTTTTATCCCATGGATTTCCACACAGACGATCGGATTTTGCTATCGTTTTTTTTTCTCATTGGATAAATTTAAAACATGTTCTATTTTTTCACACCGATGGAAAAAATACCGATGGGGCCCATACACGATCGGTTCGTCTGATGAAAACAGTCCATTGGACTGTTTTCATCGGTAAAACCGATAGTGCGTACACGGCTTAAGGCTAAATCTTAGCAGTCTGACAATATAATTTTATTACCAATGTTTGGCAAGGTCATACCTACAGCCATAGCAGAAAATGTAACTGCAAAGGGGCACGTTGTTACCTTGCTACTTTGGGATTTATGCAGGTACCAAAATCATTTGACAATTACATTTGTATAAAAAATTGTTTAGAAAACCTTGATAACATTGCCAATTAGTATTCTGTATTACCAGAGGAATTGTCTTTGAGATGAACAGAAACGTAATTGTTTCGCTATGGGGCTTAGTCACACATAGCTACAGCTCTGATGTACGGTATTTTTCTTTCTTCTTGCTGCACACTGCAAGTGCCTTTATTTTCTCCTATTGTCTTTATTTTTGTAAAAAAACGGTCTGTGAGTTGAGGCAGCAATCAAAATGTAATCGTCAAAAAAAAAACTTTAACTCTAACTTACCTTGTCATCTAATGGTTCAACATTTATGTAGGTATTGATCATGCTCTCAGAGCTATCAAATCTAATGAGGGCCTTCCTAAGTGATACAGACAAATGTTCTTCTTTGGTTATTGGTCTCATTTTCAGACCAAATGAGTCAGCCTTTTAGACAGACAGATTGCTTCGTGACACTAGTATACATTAAAGTTATTTCTCCATTCTTTTTTCTAGAAGGTTCATAGGGTGACTTTTCTGATAAATGTTAGAACATTTATAGAAACCCTGCTGTGTAACTTAGGTTAAAAGGAAAAACATGACATTACTCTAAGGTCCTGATTAGGCCCCTTTCATACTGGGGCGGTTTGCAGGCGCTATTTTGCTAAAAATAGCACCTGCAAACCGTCCCTCAACAGCGGCTGCTGTTTCTCCAGTGTGAAAGCCCGAAGGCTTTCACACTGGAGCGGTGCGCTAGCAGGACAGTAAAAAAAAGTCCTGCTAGCCGCATCTTTGGAGCGG
The DNA here is from genome assembly GCA_029206835.1 of Rana muscosa. Taxonomy (NCBI): domain Eukaryota; kingdom Metazoa; phylum Chordata; class Amphibia; order Anura; family Ranidae; genus Rana; species Rana muscosa. Next base: position 926,315,529 of record CM055116.1, on the reverse strand, counting down.
TGAGAGGAGCGGTGTGTTTACCGCTTCTCCACCGCTCCTTCCCATTGAAAGCAATGGGAAACCGCGGTAATACTGCCGGCAATGCGCCTCTGCAGAGGCGCATTGCCGGCGGTATTAACCCTTTTTCAGGCGCAAGCGGGGGTTAAAACTGCACCGCTAGTGGCCGAATACCTCCGCAATTCGGACGGTATAGCGCCGCTAAAAATAGAGGCACTATACCGCCACCGCACCCAGCGCCCCAGTGTGAAACCAGCCTTAGGGATGAGCTTCGTGTTCGAGTCGAACCCATGTTCGACTCGAACATCGGCTGTTTGATCGTTCGACGAAGATCGAACATTATGGGCCGTTCGCGCCAAATTCGAGTGACGCGTTATGGCCCATAATTCACTGCGGCATCGCAGTGCATGTCTGGCTGATGATTGGCCAAGCATGCACTATGACCCGCATGCTTTGGCCAATCACAGCGCAGAAAAAACGGAGAGCCGTAATTGGCAAAAGCCAGGGTGGCTTTGGCCAATTATGGCTCAAGGGGTTTAGTACACGCCCCACACTATATAAGGCCGTCGGCTTGGCGGCCTTGTGTAGTGTGTTGGAGTTGTTAAAGAGAGATTACAGAGACAGACAGTGTCATTTATATTGAGTTAAATAGAGCAGGTAGGCGAGTCAGTTAGCTGCAGTTACAGAGTGTACAGGATATACAGTGGGTACGGAAAGTATTCAGACCCCCTTACATTTTTCACTCTGTTATATTGCAGCCATTTGCTAAAATCATTTAAGTTCATTTTTTTCCCTCATTAATGTACACACAGCACCCCATATTGACAGAAAAACACAGAATTGTTGACATTTTTGCAGATTTATTAAAAAAGAAAAACTGAAATTTCCTAAATATTCAGACCTTTTGCTCAGTATTTAGTAGAAGCACCCTTTTGATCTAATACAGCCATGAGTCTTTTTGGGAAAGATGCAACAAGTTTTTCACACCTGGATTTGGGGATCCTCTGCCATTCCTCCTTGCAGATCCTCTCCAGTTCTGTCAGGTTGGATGGTAAACGTTGGTGGACAGTCATTTTTAGGTCTCTCCAGAGATGCACAATTGGGTTTAAGTCAGGGCTCTGGCTGGGCCATTCAAGAACAGTCACGTAGTTGTTGTGAAGCCAATCCTTTGTTATTTTAGCTGTGTGCTTAGGGTCATTGTCTTGTTGGAAGGTAAACGTTCGGCCCAGTCTGAGGTCCTAAGCACTCTGGAGAAGGTTTTCGTCCAGGATATCCCTGTAATTGGCCGCATTCATATTTCCCTCAATTGCAGCTAGTCACCCTGTCCCTGCAGCTGAAAAAAAAAAACACAGCATGATGCTGCCACCACCATGCTTCACTGTTGGGACTGTATTGGACAGGTGATGAGCAGTGCCTGGTTTTCTCCACACATACCGCTTAGAATTAAGGCCAAAAAGTTTTATCTTGGTCTCATTAGACCAGAGAATCTTATTTCTCACCATCTTGGAGTCCTTCAGGTGTTTTTTTTAGCAAACTCCATGCAGGCTTTCATGTGTCTTGCACTGAGGAGAGGCTTCCGTCGGGCCACTCTGCCATAGAGCCCCGACTGGTGGAGGGCTGCAGTGATGGTTGACTTTCTACAGCTTTATCCCATCTCCCGACTGCATCTCTGGAGCTCAGCCACAGTGATCTTTGGGTTCTTCTTTACCTCTCTCAGCAAGGCTCTTCTCCCCCGATAGCTCAGTTTGGCCGGACGGCCAGCTCTAGGAAGGGTTCTGGTCGTCCCAAACGTCTTCCATTTAAGGATTATGGAGGCCACTGCGCTCTTAGGAACCTTAAGTGCAGAAGAATTTTTTTGTAACCTTGGCCAGATCTGTGCCTTGCCACAATTCTGTCTCTGATCTCTTCAGGCAGTTCCTTTTGACCTCATGATTCTCATTTGCTCTGACATGCACTGTGAGCTGTAAGGTCTTATATAGACAGGTGTGTGGCTTTCCTAATCAAGTCCAATCAGTTTAATAAAACACAGCTGGACTCAAATGAAGGTGTAGAACCATCTCAAGGATGATCAGAAGAAATGGACAGCACCTAAGTTAAATATATGAGTGTCACAGCAAAGGGTCTGAATACTTGGGACCATGTGATATTTCAGTTTTTCTTTTTTAATAAATCTGCAAAAATGTCAACAATTTTGTGTTTTTCTGTCAATACGGGGTGCTGTGTATACATTAATGAGGAAAAAAATGAACTTAAATGATTTTGGCAAATGGCTGCAATATAGCAAAGAGTGAAAAATGTAAGGGGGTCTGAATACCTTCCGTACCCACTGTATATGCATCCTAGCTGTTGTATATATATTTATACACTGTATTCAGTTTAGCCGTTCCTGTTATTCTCTATACTGTGATAGGCAGGCAGGTGATTGTGCTAGCTGCAGTCAGTGTTTCACTTAGTGTACTGTGTGCTTTGCATAGCGTTCACCTAAAGCTTATCTGAATACAGTTAGTGACTAATAGTGGTGTTCTCATAATAAAACCACAGGCAGAGAGCTGCAAGTATTTTCAGTTAGTGTACTGTGTCCTCCTCTGCACAGTTTTCACCTAAAACTAACTGAAGACAATTGCTGCTTTTCCCATACTAATACCACAGCAGGCACTTGATTCTGATAGCTGCATTATCAGTATATATATATATATTGTGACAGCAGGAAGGTAAAGTCACCTGGTTGCATCCAGGGGGGTAGATATATTTCGCCCAGATTCAGGCTTTACGCCGACTTATACAACTAGGTGGAGAGTTGTATAAGCCCAGCTGAGGCTAGTGGGCTCATGGATGACTCATACCTCTAGGGAGAGTGTGGGGTGTCGTGCAGACAGGGAGTTGATGAGACCAGCTGAAGCTTGTCAGCTCATTTAGGCCTCTATAAGAACTCCCAGATTCATTAGGTGTTTGCTCATGCCTGGAACCAGACCTGTGTGGACTGTCTAGGGAGAGTGAACCCCTGTGCGGTGAGACAAAGCCTGTGTGGCTATTTGCTTGGACATTTAAAACCAGGGACTTAGGGACTAGGACAGCACTAGGCTGATCCCAGTTGTTAGTTAGGAAACCTGTATGTTTAGTCAGAGGTCAAGTTGACCAGGATTTATTTTGTTTATGTTTCTTTTGCTTTGCTGTGTTTTGTCACTGTAAATAGAAAATAAACCGCACCTTTTTGATTTTGAAAACCACAACCTCCGTTTGCTGGGCCTGTTTTTGTGTGGGGAGCCCATCCCGGGGGTCACACACACCCGCTGCCGAGCTAACCCCCCTCACAGTTGGTGGAGAATGCAGGCAGTTTTTTTTTAAGCCAGCATGGAGGAGATACTGAAGCAGCTGGCTCTAGCAAATGCCAATCAACAGCAGACAAATGCAGGTTTACAAAAGAGCCTTGCAGCTCATCAACAGAGCTTCGCAGCCCAGCAGCAAGCTCATCAACAGAGCCTTGCAGCTCAACAACAGAACTTCGCAGCCCAGCAGCAAGCTCATCAACAGAGCCTTGCAGCCCAGCAGCAGACAAACGCAACTTTGCAACAGAGTCTGGAGGCTCAGCAACAAGCCCAGCAGCAATCTGAGGCCCGCTTCATAGACCTGTTGCAGAAGCAAGAGCAGAGACTACAACAACAGATGGAAGCAGTAATGCAGCAACGTCCGCAGACCAGTGAGGAAAGCCGTCCCACTAATACCGCGTCCTTTGGGGTGAGTCGTTTATTGACAAAAATGACTGGAGAGGATGATCCAGGAGGTATTTTTGACCACATTTGAAAGGACCGCTGAAAGAGAAAAGTGGCCTGAGGAGCAGTGGGCTGGACTGGTGGCTCCTCTGTTAACTGGTGAATCGCAGAAAGCTTACTATGACCTAGAGCCTAACCAAGCAAAAGACTATGTGATGCTAAAAGCTGAAATATTGGCAAGGCTGGGTGTCACCCAGGCTGTCCGGGCTCAGCGTGTGCATAACTGGACTTTCCAGCTTGGAAAAACCCCCCAGGTCTCAAATGTATGATCTCATTCACCTGAGCAGAAAGTGGCTACAGCCAGAGACTTTGTCCGCACCAAAGATTGTGGAACGTGTTGTAATGGATCGATTTTTGAGAGCTCTTCCTACTGCCATCCAAAAGTGGGTAAGCCATGGAGACCCAGAGACGGCCGATGGTCTTGTGGATCGTGTGGAGAAATACTTGGCTACAGCGAACCTGACGGCCTCTTCCAGAGACTCTCGGACTTTCCACCCTAAGACCAGACCATCCCCAGGGGCGGATAAGAGGATTCCAAGGGGTGAGGGTGGAGAGAGTGAGAGGGTGGGAGCTCTACCCCAAGTTTGGCGAGAACAGCCTGGGAAATCAGCGGCTCAAGAGGCGGCAAGAAGGATCGTTTGCTACCGCTGCCGGCAAGCGGGACATATTGCAGCCAATTGCCCGGTTGTGGAGGAACCCATGCAGTGTGACTTTCTGACGGGCAGACGTCAGTCGCTGTGTGCGACAGTCGCATGCACTGCCATTCGAGGAACTGAGAAACATTTATGCAAAATGTGTGTTAATGGTAGAAATGTTGTGGTATTGCTGGATTCAGGTAGCCTTGTGACCCTGATAAAGGCTGAGTTAGTTAAAACAGAGGTCTCTGGGAATAGCAAGGTAGCTGTTATTTGTGTGCATGGGGACACCCGAGAGTATCCAGTGACTACAGTGTGTTTCGAGACCCCCAAAGGTACCCTCTCTCATCCAGTGGGCTTAGTATCTCAGTTACCGCATGACGCCATTGTGGGAAGGGATTTTCCGAAGTTCTGGGAACTGTGGGATGATCCTGAGCCCCCCACTGGTGCCCCTATGTACCAGGAATGTGATAGCCAGAACTCCCCTGAGAGTGGTGAGGACTCTCCGGAATTTCCCTTATCAGTATTGGCAGGGGAGACTCAAGAAACTGGAGAGGAGCCCACCTCCTCAGACGAAAACCTACCGTCTGTGGAGTTTTCTGATCTTGAGGTTCACAGGGAAAACTTTGCCACAGAACAGTTGAGAGACCCCGCCCTAATAAAGGCACGGGAAAACGTAGTGAAAATAGATGGCGAGTTAGTGAACCCAGATAATACCTGCACTTACCCATACTTCAGCGTAGAGAAGGACCTACTGTATCGGGTGGCAAAAAGGGCAGAAGAAACCGTTGAGCAGCTTGTGGTGCCCAAACCTTACAGGAAGTTGGTGTTGGAGTTGGCCCATGGGCACATTCTTGGAGGTCATCTGGGGACAGAGAAAACCCGAGAGAGGGTATTACAGAGATTCTATTGGCCGGGGGTGATGAAGGACATAGAAAATTATTGTTCCTCCTGCCCTGTGTGTCAGAGGTTGGCCCCGATGCCACATTTCCGTAGCCCGCTGGTCCCTCTACCCATCATTGAGGTCCCGTTTGAGAGGATCGCCATGGATTTGGTAGGTCCTATAATCAAGTCCGCTAGGGGGCACCAGTACATATTAGTTATAATGGACTATGCCACCCGTTATCCAGAAGCGATCCCTCTCCGAAATACCTCGGCCAAAACCATAGCCAAAGAGCTATCTCTTGTGTTTAGCCGGGTGGGTATTTGTAAAGAACTGCTTACGGACCAAGGTACACCCTTTATGTCCCGGGTTATGAAGGAGCTGTGTAAATTGTTCAAAGTGACGCAATTACGTACATCTGTGTATCACCCCCAAACCGATGGGCTGGTTGAAAGATTCAACAAAACCCTAAAACAAATGTTGAAGAAAGTGGTGGATAGAGATGGAAAGGATTGGGACTGTCTACTTCCTTATCTGATGTTTGCTATTAGGGAGGTGCCCCAATCCTCTACGGGATTCTCCCCCTTTGAGTTACTGTATGGGAGACACCCAAGAGGGCTGTTGGATATTGCCAAGGAAACTTGGGAAAGTGAGAGTTCTCCCCACAGGAGTGTGATTGAGCATGTCGCCCTGATGCAAGACCGAATTGCACAGGTAATGCCCATCGTGAAGGAACATTTGGCCCAAGCGCAGTTAGCACAGCAGAGAGTGTACAACCGTGGAGCCAAGACCCGTACCTTTTCCCCGGGGGATAGGATACTGGTACTTGTCCCTACGGTTGAAAGTAAATTCCTTGCCAAATGGCAAGGCCCCTATGAGATAATGGAAAAAGTGAGCGAAGTGAATTACAAGGTCAGACAACCAGGAAGGCGAAAGCCCGAACAGATCTATCACGTTAATCTGTTGAAAGCCTGGAGGGATAGAGAGTCCCTAGTCGCAGACACTTGGTCACCAGCTCAAACTGGTTGCGTGATTCCTGAGGTTGGAATAGCAGCCACCTTGTCACAACCCCAACAACAGGAGGTTAAGGAGTTTGTGCTTCGCAACAAGGAGGTATTCTCTGAGCTGCCGGGACAAACATCTGGGGTAGAGCATGACATCATTACCCCACCCGGTGAAAGGGTGAAGTTAAAACCCTATCGGATCCCAGAGGCCCGACGGGAGGCAATACGGGAGGAAGTACAGAAAATGCTGAACTTAGGGGTGATAGAGGAGTCCCAAAGTGATTGGTGTAGTCCCATTGTGTTGGTGCCTAAACCGGATGGGAGCTGGCGATTTTGTAACGATTTTCGTCAGTTGAACAAAGTTACAAAATTTGACACCTACCCCATGCCACGTATTGATGAGTTGATCGACCGGCTGGGAACAGCCCGATACATGACGACTCTTGACCTCACAAAAGGGTATTGGCAAATCCCCCTGGCCAAGTCGGCCAAAGAGAAAACCGCATTTGTAACCCCAGACGGGGCGTTCCAATATAAAAGAATGCCGTTCGGGTTACAGAATGCGCCGGCCACATTCCAGCGGAAAATGGACCAGATGCTGAGACCCCATCGGAAGTATGCTGCGGCTTACCTGGATGACGTAATTGTCCATAGCACAGATTGGGCCTCACATCTGCCAAAAGTGCAAGCAGTCCTGGACTCTGTTCGGGAAGCGGGGTTTACGGCTAACCCCAAGAAGTGTACCATTGGGCAGGAGGAGGCCAAATATCTTGGGTACACCATTGGGAGGGGAGTAATAAAACCCCAACTCAACAAAATCGAGGCCATCCAGAGTTGGCCACGTCCCAACAGCAAGAAGCAGGTACGAGCCTTTCTGGGAATCGCTGGGTATTATCGGCGATTCATTCCCCACTTTGCTTCTAAGGCTGTGCCCCTAACCAACCTGACGAAGGGGAAAGGGTCGGTCATGATTAAATGGACCCCCGAGGCTGAGGCAGCATTCCAATTCTTGAAACAAGCCTTATGTAGCCAGCCAGTGTTGTACTCACCCGACTTCTCTAAAGACTTTGTCGTACAAAGTGATGCGTCAGATGTGGGGTTAGGAGCAGTATTGTCCCAGGTCTGGAACGGGGAAGAGCACCCAGTCATTTACCTCAGCAGGAAGTTGAAGTCCCATGAGGTAAATTACGCCACCGTTGAAAAGGAGTGTTTAACGGTGAAGTGGGCTCTAGATTCCCTTCGGTACTACCTGCTAGGTAGGCACTTTGACATGGTTACGGATCACGCTCCGTTAAAGTGGATGGCTCAAAACAAGGAAACAAATAGAAGAGTGAATAGGTGGTTCCTGGCCCTCCAGGAATTCAACTTCACAGTAAAGCATCGCCCTGGCGTTCAAATGGGGAATGTGGATGCTTTGTCTCGAGTACATGAATGCCTGATTGCTGGTGTTCCAACCCCGAGGTTAAAACAAGAGGGGGGGTATGTGACAGCAGGAAGGTAAAGTCACCTGGTTGCATCCAGGGGGGTAGATATATTTCGCCCAGATTCAGGCTTTACGCCGACTTATACAACTAGGTGGAGAGTTGTATAAGCCCAGCTGAGGCTAGTGGGCTCATGGATGACTCATACCTCTAGGGAGAGTGTGGGGCGTCGTGCAGACAGGGAGTTGATGAGACCAGCTGAAGCTTGTCAGCTCATTTAGGCCTCTATAAGAACTCCCAGATTCATTAGGTGTTTGCTCATGCCTGGAACCAGACCTGTGTGGACTGTCTAGGGAGAGTGAACCCCTGTGCGGTGAGACAAAGCCTGTGTGGCTATTTGCTTGGACATTTAAAACCAGGGACTTAGGGACTAGGACAGCACTAGGCTGATCCCAGTTGTTAGTTAGGAAACCTGTATGTTTAGTCAGAGGTCAAGTTGACCAGGATTTATTTTGTTTATGTTTCTTTTGCTTTGCTGTGTTTTGTCACTGTAAATAGAAAATAAACCGCACCTTTTTGATTTTGAAAACCACAACCTCCGTTTGCTGGGCCTGTTTTTGTGTGGGGAGCCCATCCCGGGGGTCACACACACCCGCTGCCGAGCTAACCCCCTCACAATATATATATATATATATATATATATATATATATATATATATATACACACACACATCCCACCTTTGTGCAGCTACATCTCACTACAGGCCATTAGTATGTCTGGAAGACAAACAAGGAGAGTCAGACAGTCACGAGGCAATAAAAGAGGGCAAGCAGGCTCTGTGTCTAGAGGCAACAGTGCTGCTGGTCGTAGACACGGTGCATCCTCATCAGCAAGTGACCGTGGGACATGCTTTTCCTTAGTTTCGGAAGCTGGCCATGTTGAGCTGCAACATGCCCAAGACTTGCTAGAGTGGATGACCAAGCCGCCCTCATCCTCCTCGTCCTCTCTCACCCAGGCTCAGGGTACTTTGTCTGGCAAAGTAGCTGCCAAAGCGGCCTCTTCCCTTGGATCAATGGCATCAGTCACTCCTTCCCTAGCCCCACCATGTCCTCCTGAGGAGTCCCCCGAACTGTTTGAGCACAGTGTTGGGTACATGCTCCAGGAGGATGCCCAGCTTTTTGAAGGCTCAGATGATGGAAGCCAGCTGGAGGAAGGCAGTAATGTGAGCCCAGAAAGAGGGGGTAGTAATGTGAGCCCAGAGAGAGGGGGTGCCCAACAAGGACAGCCATCTTGCAGTCATGTTCCCCCAGCTGTAGCATACTGCCAGACTTGCTCCAGTGATGAGGAGGGAGGGGATGATGAGGTCACTAACTCAACGTGGGTGCCTGATAGGAGAGGAGGAGGAGGAAGAGGAGGAGGCACATATCCATCGAGGCAGGATGCCCTCCAGGAGCCAGCTTAAGGGCAGCACACCGACTGCATCACACCGCAGAGCTCCGCATGTGCAGGGCGCTGCTGTCTCTGCGCGTTATTCAAAAAGTTCTTTGGTGTGGGCCTTTTTTCAGATGTGTGCAGCAGATTGCACTGTTGTCATATGCAACATATGTCTAAAGCCTATCTCGCGTGGCCAAAACATCAGCCGCTTGGGCACCACGTGCTTGACTAGACATATGTCAACCTGCCATGCAGTTCATTGGCAAGCTCACCTAAAAGACCCACACCAAAGAACAAAGCGGACCTCTCCTTGCTCCTCATCAGCTGGGATCTCCAACCCCACTATACCTTCAGACCTCTCTGAAACCTGCACTGAGCGGAATGAAGGTGTAGAATTAGGTGTGTCACAGCCAAATACTTGCGGCCACTCTGCTAGCAGTACACCGACGTCCGATTCTAGCAGGCAAATTTCCCTGCCCCAGCTGCTGCACCACCGAAAAAAGTTCTCTCCCAGCCATCCACATGCCCAGCGGTTGAATGCTAGCTTGTAGGGATGAGCCGAACACCCCCCTTGTTCAGTTCGCACCAGAACCTGCGAACGGACCGAAAGTTCGTGCAAACTTTAGAACCCTATTAAATACAATGGACGCAAACGTTCAAAATCAAAAGTGCTAATTATAATGGCTAATATGCAAGTTATTGTCCTAAAAAGGGTTTGGGGACCCGGGTCCTGCCCCAGGGGACATGTATCAATGCAAAAATAAGTTTTAAAAACTGAAGTTTTTTCGGGAGCAGTGATTTTAATGATGCATAAAGTGAAAAAAAAAGTTAAATATTCCTTTAAATATCGTACCTGGGGGGTGTCTAAAGTATGCCTGTGAAGTGGCACGTGTTTCCTGTGTTTAGAACTGTCCCTGCACAAAATGACATTTCTAAAGGAAAAAAGTAATTTAAAACTGCTTGTGGCTTTAATGTAATGTTTGGTCCCGGCAATATGGATGAAAATCATTAAGAAAAATGGCATGGGTACCCCCCCACCCCAAGCCCACTACCAGCCCCTTTGGATCTTGTATGGATATTAAGGGGAACCCTGCACCCAAAATAAAAAAAAGCCCTATATACTCTGAACACCAGTATATAGGCGGTGCAAACAAGAGAGGGACTGTAGTTTGTTCTTAAGTACAATCTGTTTGTAATTTGGAACATTTTTAGTTGTAGCTCCAGCCAAAAAATCTATTTTTAAGCTTTTTGGAGAACATAGGGAAGGGTTATCACCCCTGTAACATTTGTTTTGCTGTCTGTGCACCTGTTCAGAACATTTCACCTCACTTTCCGTCCCAATGACAAATGTTTTTGGAAAATTTTGGGTTTTTATTGAAACAAGGATTGGTGGTAAAGCATCAGTAGAGAGGAGACACCTTTTTCCCATATTAACTCTTATGCCGCGTACACACGTCCGTTTTTAATGTCATTTTTAAAACCGTCGTTTTTTTTCTTGTTTCCTCTCAACCCTGTCTTGCGTACACACGATCATGAAAAAAAAACGCTCGAGCAAAGTGCAGTGACGAACGACGGCACTATAAAGGGGAAGTTCCGCTCGAATGGCGCCACCCTTCATGTTAGTAAAGTTTGTTGAGCGACGATTCGCGCTTTTCAGTCCGTTACGTGACGAATGTGCTATCTCCATTACGAACGCTAGTTTTACCAGAATGAGCGCTCCCGTCTCATACTTGATTCTGAGCATGCGCGTTTTTTTTCCCCTCACAAAAGCATACACACTACCGTTTTTCACGACGGGAAAAAAAACGACATGAAAAAATAGAGCAGGTTCTAATTTTTTTAGGCCGTTTTTCACGTCGTTAAAAATGCTCTAGAGCCTAAACACGATCGTTTTTAATGCCCAAGTTAAAAAATGGCATTTTTAACGACGTGAAAAACTATCGTGTGTACGTGGCATAACGGGAGAAAATTTCCCTTCCTAGGGGTAGATTTCCTCTCACTTCCTATTGTCTCCTTCTGTTTGCAAGTAGGAGTCGTTTGTAAGTTGGATGTTTGAAAGTAGGGGCCTGCCGTACATACTCTGCAGAAATTTGCCCCTTAGGTCTTGGTGTTGCCACAACAATGTAAGCCCTCACAGTTACTCTTGGTGGGCGCTGGAACGCCCTGCTGTGAACTATTAAATCAGGAATTGTAATTACATACCATTGTTGAACAGTGGTAGGAAAAATTGGGCTTTTGGTGGTGGTGCTGGTGCCACAACACTGTAAGCCCTCACAGTTACTCTTAGTGGGCGCATGAATGGGCCCTGCTGTGAATTATTAGATCAAGAATTGTAATTACATGCCCCTGTTAAACAGGGGCTGAAAAATTGGGCCTTAGGCACTGGTGCTGGTGCCACAACACTGCAACCCCTCACAGATACTGTAGTTGGAGCGCAGCAATGAGCCCTGTTGCAAAGCATTAGATCAAGAATTGTAATTACATGCCCCTGTTAAACAGGGGAAGAAAAATTGGGCCTTAGGCACTGGTGCCACAACACTGCAACCCCTCACAGATACAGTACTTGGAGCACAGCAATGAGCCCTGTTGCAAAGTATTGCATCAAAAATTGTAAATACACGCCCCTGTTAAACAGGGGCTGAAAAATTGGGCCTTAGCCAGTGATCGCGGTGCCCAGAACCAAAATGTTCTTTCAAGCTACAGTATGATTATTGAGGAGGAAGAGGATAGTCACTCAGCATAACAGGATAGTCACTCTGCATCAGCATAGGCAGTCTTGAAGGGATCTGACATTTAAAATAAAATTATTCTGTTACATCAGCATCAGGTGCTTGGTAGCTGGTGGTGATCCAAGACTGATTCATTTTTATGAAGGTCAGTCGATCGACCAAGTCGGTTGACAGGCGCACCCTGTGATCGGTTACAAAGCCTCCAGCAGCACTGAATGTGCGTTCCGAAATAACGCTAGATGCAGGACAGACCAGTATCTCAATTGCATACTGCGCAAGCTCTGGCCAGTGATCCATCCTCAAGACCCAGTAACCCAGAGGATTTTCGGTGGGAAAGGTGTCCAAGTCTGATCTTGCCCCTAGGTATTCCTGCACCATGTAAACCAGACACTGGCGATGGTTGCTGGGACCGATCATACATTGGGGCTGCAGACTAAAAAATTATCTGAACGCATCGGTCAGACGGCCACCTTCTCCAACGCTCCTTCTTAGACTGACCGAAGCCTCAGCAACACGTTGTCCAGGACCAGGAATTTGTAACCTCCCAGTCTCTGGGAACACGTTGCACAGACCTTTCTGCAAGGCCTCCCGAAGATGCCTCATCCTCTGCTCCCTCTGCGACGGCAAGATAAGGTCCGCAACCTTACCCTTGTAACGTGGATCAAGGAGGTTTTGCCAGCCAGTAATGATCCCTCTCCTTGATCACACGAATAGGAGGATCCTTCCGCAGGCTTTGCAGGATCAGGGAGGCCATGCAGTGTAGGTTTGCTGAGGCATTCGGTGCGGAGTCCTCTGGGTCACTGAGGACGACATGATCCGCAGCCACCTCCTCCCAGCCACGTACAAGTCCATGGGTGTCTTGGGACTGTAATTGATCCCTTGAAGACTGCTGCTGATGCTGAGTGCTAGTCTCCACCTCCATGCTGACACAATCCTCCTCCTCTTCCTGTGTGATAGTCGGGCCAGCAGGAACACTGTCTGGATAAAGGGGGCCTTGAGAGGTAAGGAAGTCCTCCTCTTCCTGCCTCTGTTCTGCCTCAAGTGCCCTTTCCATTATTCCATGCAGCGTGTGCTCCAACAGGTGGACAAGAGAGACAGTGTCACTGATGCATGCACTGTCACTGCTCACCATCCTCGTGGCCTCCTCAAATGGTGCCAGGACAGTGCATGCATCCCTGATCATGGCCCGCTTGAAAAAAATCCAAGCTCCCCTGACCCTGTCCTGGTGCCATATTGCAACAGATACTCATTGATGGCCCTCTGCTGCGTGTGCAGCCGCTGCAGCATGGCCAACAGAGTTCCAACTGGTGGGCATGTCACAGATTAGGTGGTTCTTGGGCAGGTTGTAATCCTTTTGCAGGTCAGACAGCCGAGCACTGGCATTATATGACCGGCGGAAATGCCCACTGAGTTTCCTGGCCTGCTTCAGGACCTCCTGTAAGCCCGAGTACCTGCCCAAGGACCGCTGCACCACCAAGTTAAGGACATGAGCCAAACAGGGCACATGGGTCAGTTGTCCCTGTCGGAGGGTGGAGAGGAGGTTGGTGCCATTGTCAGAAACCATCTTTCCCGGCTTAAGCTGGCGTGGCATCAACCACCTCTGAGCCTGCCCCTGCAGAGCTGACAGGATCTCTGCCCCAGTGTGGCTCCTGTCCCCCAAGCACACCAGCTCAAGCACCGCATGTCATCTTTTTGCCTGCGTACTTGCGTAGCCCCTTGAAGCCTACGGAGCACCGCTGGTTCAAAGGACAAATCAGCAGAGGAAGAGGCCAAGGAGGAAGAAGAGGTGTGTCATAATCACCAGTAGTAACATTTTGGAGGCGTGGTGGTGGAACAACCTCCAACACTACTGCACCTTGTCCTGCATCCTTCCCAGCTGCCAGCAGAGTCACCCAATGCGCCGTGAAAGATAGGTAACGTCCCTGTCCATGCCTGCTGGACCAGGAGTCAGTGGTAATATGCACCTTACCACTGACCGCTCTGTCCAGCGAGGCCAAGACATTGCCTTCCACATGCTGGTAGAGAGCCAAAATCGCCTTACGAGAGAAAAAGTGGCGCTTGGGAACCTGCCACTGAGGAACCGCACATTCCACAAACTCACAAAAGGGGGCAGAGTCTACCAACTGAAAAGGCAGCAGTTGAAGTGGTAGAAATTTAGCCAAGCTAGCATTCAACCGCTGGGCATGTGGATGGCTGGGAGCGAACTTCTTTCAGCGGTGCAGCAGTTGGGGCAGGGAAATTTGCCTGGTACAATCGGACGTCGGTGTACCGATAACAGATTGCCCGCAAGTACTTGGCTGTGACACACCTAATTCTACACCTTCATTCCTCTCAGTGCAGGTTTCTGAGAGGACTGAAGGTATAGTGGGGTTGGAGATCCCAGCTGATGAGGAGCAAGGAGAGGTCCGCTTTGTTCTTTGGTGTGGGTCTTTTAGGTAAGCTTGCCAACGGACTGCATGGCAGGTCAACATATGTCTGGTCAAGCATGTGGTACTCAAGCGGCTGATGTTCTGGCCACGCGAGATACGCTTTAGACATATGTTGCAAATGGCAACGGTGCGATCTGCTGCACACATCTGAAAAAAGGCCCACACCAAAGAACTTTTTGACTTACTTTTTGACTGATAACGTGCAGAGACAGCAGCGCCCTGCACATGCGGAGCTCTGCGGTGTGATGCAGTCGGTGTGCTGCCCTTAAGCTGGCTCCTGGAGGGCATCCTTCCTCGTTGGAGATGTGCCTCTGCCTCCTCCTCCTCTCTCCTTTCCGGCACCCACGTGGAGTCAGTGACCTCATCATCCCCTCTCTCCTCATCACTGTAGCCAATATGGCAGTATGCTTCAGCTGGGGGAACATGACTGCCAGATAGTTGACCTTGTTGGGCACCCCCTCTCTCTGGGCTCACGTTACTACCCCCTCTCTCTGAGCTCACGTTACTGCCTTCCTCCAGCTGGGTTCCATCATCGGAGCCTTCAAAACGCTGGGCATCCTCCTGGAGCATGTACCAAACACTGTGCTTAAACAGTTCGGGGGACATGGTGGGGCTAGGGAAGGAGTGACTGATGCCATTGAGCTGAGGGAAGAGGCCGCTTTGGCAGCTTCTTTGCCAGACAAAGTACCCTGAGCCTGGGTGAGAGAGGATGATCAGGAGGAGGACGGCTTGGTTATCCACTCTACCAAGTCTTGGGCATGTTGTGCGGCTCAACATGGCCAGCTGCCAAAAAGAAGGACAAGCGTGTCCCACAGCCACGTGCTGATGAGGATGCACCATGTCCACGACCAGCAGCACTGTTGCCTCTAGACACAGAGCCTGCTTGCCCTCTTTTATTGCCTTGTGACTGTCTGCCTCTTATTGTTTGCCTTCCAGACATACTAATGGCCTGCAGTGAGATGTAGCTGCACAAAGGTGGGATGTATATATATATATATATATATATATATATATATATATATATATTTGTCTGTACTGATAATGCAGCTATCAGAATCAACTGCCGGCTGTGGTGTTAGTATGGGAAAAGCAGCAATTGTTTTCAGCTAGTTTTAGGTGAAAACTGTGCAGAGGACACAGTACACTGAAAATACTTGCAGCTCCCTGCTTGTGGTTTTATTATGAGAACACCACTATAATAGTCACCAACTGTATTCAGGTAAGCTTTAGGTGAACGCTATGCAAAGCACACAGTAAACTAAGTGAAGCACTGACTGTCTGCAGCTAGCAAAATCACCTGCCTGCCTGTCACAGTATAGAGACTAACTTTATTCTAGTGAGCTTTAGGTGAACGCTATGCAAAGCACACAGTAGTACACCAAGTCAAACACTGACTGTCTGCAGCTAGCACAATCACCTGCCTGCCCTTCACAGTGTAGAGACTAACTATATTCAGATGAGCTTTAGGTGAACGCTATGCAAAGCACACAGTAGTACACTAAGTGAAACACTGACTGTCTGCAGCTAGCACAATCACCTGCCTGCCCTTCACAGTATAGAGACTAACTGTCACGGTTTGGAGTCAGGCTCAGAGGCCAGTAGCTATAGCAGCAGAGCAGGTATTCACACAGGTCACCCTGGCTGATGACAAGGGTTCACCTGAGGTGCGGGGTCTAAGCACTGACCGGTATTCACCAGGGCTCCTAAAGGTGGAGATGGGCTTCGCTGCGTGTCAGTGCCAGGTCGCGGTCCTCAGATTAGCCCCACTAGGGGGTAAGCAAGCCGGGGTCCAGAAGCAGATAATACAGATAGGGATCAAGCAGAAGCGTAGTCGGGGACGAGCCAAAAGTCGGTAACAGATAGTTGCAGGTTGGGATTCAGCAGAAGCGTAGTCGGGGACGAGCCAAAAGTCAATATGTGAGTGGTAGCAAAGATGCGGTCTGCAGCAGTAGACAGGAGCAAGATATTGGCTGGTGAAGACACAATATTCTGTCAACCAGGAAGTGCAGGGACATGGCTTAAATCAGGAAGTTCATGGGAGGAGCAAAGGGTTCAAGGTTCAAGGCAAACAAGATTCAAGACAAGAAAGATCATTCAAGGAATTGTCTAATGAACTATCCAAGGAGCTGTCCAGCATTCCAGGTGGCTCAGCAAGTAGAGTCACCACCAGACACACCAGAGGTCCCAGGTTCAAGCCCAGGTCCTAACAGTACTCCCCTCCTTCCAGGATGTCCCCTGGACGTCTTAGGGCCAGGTTTCTGAGGAAACCTCTAGTGGAATTCCCTTGTTAATCTCGGGGCATGAACATTCTTTTCAGGCTCCCAAGAATTTTCTTCTGGCCCATATCCTTCCCATTGAACCAAATATTGTAATTTGTTCCTAGAGATCCTGGAGTCAAGAATTTTTCCCACCACATATTCTTCTTCACCCTGTACCTCAACAGGTGGAGGAGGAGGATGAATTCTTCCAGAAAAAGTATTTTCATGAAACTGCTTGAGTAGTAGTAGTATATGAAAAACAGGGTGAATCTTCATATTGGCAGGAAGTTTTAGGCGAAAAGTGACCGGGTTGATTTGAGCAGAAATCTCAAAAGGTCCCATAAGCCAGTGGTTCTCAACTCCAGTCCTCAGGGCCCACCAACAGGCCAGGTTTGCAAGATAACTGAAATGCATCACAGGTGATATAATTTGCTGCTCAGGGATTGCAGTATTCTAGTCTGTATCTCACCAAGGTAATACTTAAAATCTGGCCTGTTAGTGGGTCCTGAGGACAGGAGTTGAGAACCACTGCCATAAGCTTTTGACCCAACTTAGCACATGGAACCTGAACCTTTAAAATTTTGGTAGATAACCAAACTTTGTCACCTACCTGAAAGGTGGGAATAGACCTACGGTGTCTGTCAGCGGCCTTCTTGTAATATTCCCACGCCTCCTTCAATGTATCAGTCAATCTCTCCTGGATCGCATGTAATGAATTTAGTCTGTTGGTAACAGCAGGAATTGAAGTTGAGATAGGGAGATCAGGAATAAAAACTGGATGATACCCGGTGTTTAAGAAAAGTGGGCTTTGGGAAGTGGAGCTATGTTTAGAGTTATAAGCAAACTCTGCAGTAGGAAGGTAGTCCACCCAGTCATCCTGGAGATAACTCACAAAACATCGAAGGTATTGCTCCAGAGTTTGATTGGTCCTCTCGGTCTGACCATTAGACTGTGGATGAAAAGCTGAGAACAGATTAATTGTTACACCCAAAGCTGAGCAAAAACGTCTCCAAAATTTTGAGGTAAACTGTATCCCTCTGTCAGACACCACATCATCAGGAATTCCATGAAGTTTAAAAACTTGTCTAATCATTACCTCAGCAGTATGTTCGGCGGAGGGTACCCCCTTAACTGGAATAAAATGAGCCATCTTAGTGAGACGGTCAACGACTACCAGAATGGTGGTCATCCCTTTTGAAAGAGGAAGGTCGACCACAAAGTCCATATAAATTTACCCCCGTGGCCTAGATGGAACAGGCAGTGGTAGAAGTAACCCCAGAGGAGTAGATCGGGGTGTCTTATTGCAAGCACAGGTTAGACATGAAGCCACATATCTCTTTACATCTTTCTTGTACCCAGGCCACCAAAAGGAACGTGATAAGAGTGACAAGAGTTCTTCTGTCTTAGAAACCCCAAAATGACCAGCAAGTTTAGAGTCGTGCACCAACCTGAGGGCTTCTACCCGAACTGATTCAGGTACATAGAGGCAATGCGCTTGAGTCCAAAAACCATTGTTGTACTTGAGGTTTATGTCTTTAGGAGGGTTATTAAGAAGCGGGTCATTCTCATACCCCTCCTTGAGGAGATTAAGAAATGTCTTTAAAATTCGTGGCCCCTAGAAAGTTCTTTTGAGACAGGATTGTACATTCAGAGTTGCTTTCCTGGAGAGGCCCAGGCCAGGCAACATCCGTGATAGAGCATCAGCCTTACCATTCCTTGACCCAGGGCGGTATGAGATAACAAAATTGAACCTGGAGAAGAAAAGGGTCCAACGTGCTTGTCTAGATGACAACCTTTTAGCAGATCTAATAAATTCTAAATTTCTATGATCGGTGAGAACGGTTACAGGGTGCTTAGCCCCTTCCAGCAGATGCCTCCACTCAGAAACTGCTTCCTTAACTGCTAGCAGTTCCTTGTTTCCAATGTCATAACTCTTCTCGGCTGGAGACATCATTCGAGAGAAATAAGCGCAAGGATGAAGCTGCATTTTTTCTCCAATTCACTGAGAAAGGAAAGCTCCCACAGCAGAATTAGAAGCATCAACTTCTAGGATGAAAGGTAGTTCTGGATTTGGATGTACCAGTATTGGTGCAGAAGTGAAGAGAGTTTTCAGTTTACTAAAGGCAGTCTGTGCCTCAGGTGACCACAAAAAGGGTATCCCTTTCTTTGTCAGTTGTGTAATTGGAGCAATTAATTACCTTGGAGAAATTCCTTATAAATCTTCTGTAAAAGTTGGCAAATCCAACAAATCGCTGTATCTCCTTAACATTCCTAGGGACAGGCAAATCCACCATTTCTTTGATCTTATCAGGATCCATGCTTACTCCTTCAGAAGAGATTATGTATCCCAAGAACTGGATCTGGGTTTGTTCAAACTCGCATTTCTCTAGTTTGTTGTAAAGTTGATCCCGCCTTAGTCTCTCGAAAACAATACAGACATGCTTGTGGTGTTCTTCCAAAGTATCAGAGAAAATGAGAATGTCATCCAAATATGCTATTACAAACGGATCAAGCAAATCTCGAGAAACATCATTAATAAAATGTTGAAAGGTTGCAGGAGTATTGCAGAGCCCAAAGGGCATGACCAAAGGCTCAAAATGTCCATATCTGGTTCTGAAAGCAGTTTTCCATTCATCTCCGGGACGAATGCGGACGAGGTTGTATGCCCCCCTGTAAATCTAATTTAGTAAAGAGCTTGGCGGAGCAGAGTCTCTCAAGCATTTCTGGAATCAGTGGGAGTGGATAGCGATTCTTAATTGTGATCCTATTTAAATCTCTGTAGTCAATACACGGACGCAGGGTGGAGTCCTTTTTCACCACAAAGAATAAGGCTGCCCCAGCAGAAGAGGTTGAGTGTCTGATAAAACCCTTCTCTAGATTCTCATTAATCCACTCGCTGAACACCTTCAGTTCAGGTTCTGATAAAGAATAAAGACGCCCAAATGGTATTTCTGCCCCTGGAAGCAATTCAATGGGACAATCATAAGAGCGATGAGGAGGCAGCTGATCTGCGTTCTTTTTATCGCAGACGTCACGAAACTCAAGATACTGTGGAGGTAGCTTGTCGTATGGCTTGGTAGTTGCCAAAACTGCTTGTAAATCTTGGGTTGGTGGAGGGCTTATTTGATAAGATTCTTTGCAATGACTTTTGCAATGGTCAGATGTAAAGCTTAAAGAACGTGTTTCCCAGTTGATGGAGGGATTATGGATAGAGAACCAAGGGATGCCCAGGATAATAGGGAACTTGGGAGATGTGATCAGCTCAAAGCTGATAGACTCCTGATGGTCAGTCTCGATTAGGAGTTTAAGCGGGATGGTCTCGTGGGTAACTTGGCCTGAAGACAAAGGTGAGCCATCCACAGTTTCCAAATCAATAGGGGCAAGCTTATTTCTTATTTGAAGGTTACTACTTTGGGCAAATTCGATGTCCATGAAGTTTCCCCCGGCCCCTGAGTCCAGCATAGCAGCGCAAGATATTTCATTGCTTTCCACAATAAGCCTTATTGGGATGACAAAGTGAGTTGATAAAGAATTAACTTTATTTGCTTCCTGAATCAAAGGAGAGACGGACTGAGAAATTGAGTTTATTTGTTCAGATACTGTAAAATCCGTTGATGCAGTTGTTCTTTTATATTTATTGGGACAATTAACTGCATAATGTCCAGAGTCTCCACAATAAAGACACAAGTTCTCTTCTCTCTTTCTTTCTCCTGAGTGGTAATAGATCTTTTAAAAGCATCCACCTGCATAGGTTCAGGAGTGTCAGAATCAGCAAAAACTCTTGGACCCTTAAGAGGATACTGAGTAGTAGAAAAACGCATGCCAGCATTACTGCCTAGGATTCCCAGTCTCTCCTTTCTCCTTTCAGTAAGTCTCTGATCAATTTGAATACATAATTTTAATAAAAGCCTCAAGGTCGTCAGGACTTTCTACTCTGGCAAGCTCATCTTTTACTTGCTCCGAGAGTCCTTGACGGAACTGACTTTTTTGTGCTGCTGGATTCCAATTGGTATCTGAGATCCAACGTCGGAATTCAGTTGTGTACTCTGCAACAGAGCGTCTACCCTGCTGTAAATTGTGCAATTTTGCCTCAGCAGTAGCGCAGCGGTTAGGATCATCGAAAACTTGGTTATTCGCAGCCACAAAAGAATCGAAATCATCCAGGACGACATCATCTTTCTCCACATAAGGGGAGGCCCAGGCTAAAGCTTCCTCAGTCAGGAGGTTGATAATAAACAGCACCTTTTTCCTGTCAGAAGTAAATGCAGCAGGTTGCATCTGAAAGTATATACGACATTGATTAAGGAACCCTCTATAATGGCGGCGGTCTCCGTTAAACTTAGGTGGTAGGGGCATTCGTGCATTAGCATCTACGGCAGCGGTATCTCGGGCACGAAAATCCTGCAATTGTTTATTCAGATCAAGGATTTCCTCTTGTAGTGCTTTCACTTCAATCTGTTACTCAGAAAAATGTTCCTGGTAGTTAACACCAAATGTCTGCAACTCAGCGATTTGCACTATGAGAGGAGCTACAGCAGCTGCTACAACGGCATCCATGTTTTGGGCCAGAATATTCTGTCACGGTCTGGAGTCAGGCTCAGAGGCCAGTAGCTATACCAGCAGAGCAGGTATTCACACAGGTCACCCTGGCTGATGACACGGGTTCACCTGAGGTGCGGGGGTCTAAGCACTGACCGGTATTCACCAGGGCTCCTAAAGGTGGAGATGGGCTTCGCTGCGTGTCAGTGCCAGGTCGCGGTCCTCAGATTAGCCCCACCAGGGGGTAAGCAAGCCGGGGTCCAGAAGCAGATAATACAGGTAGGGATCAAGCAGAAGCATAGTCGGGGACGAGCCAAAAGTCGGTAACAGATAGTTGCAGGTTGGGATTCAGCAGAAGCGTAGTCGGGGACGAGCCAAAAGTCGGTAGTGAGTGGTAGCAAAGATGCGGTCGGCAGCAGTAGACAGGAGCAAGATATTGGCTGGTGAAGACACAATATTCTGGCAACCAGGAAGTGCAGGGACATGGCTTAAATCAGGAAGTTCATGGGAGGAGCAAAGGGTTCAAGGTTCAAGGCAAACAAGATTTAAGACAAGAAAGATCATTCAAGGAATTGTCTAATGAACTATCCAAGGAGCTGTCCAGCATTCCAGGTGGCTCAGCAAGTAGAGTCACCACCAGACACACCAGAGGTCCCAGGTTCAAGCCCAGGTCCTAACACTAACTGTATTCAGGTGAGCTTTAGGTGAACGCTATGCAAAGCACACAGTAGTACACTAAGTGAAACACTGACTGTCTGCCCCTAGCACAATCACCTGCCTGCCCTTCACAGTATAGAGACTAACTGTATTCAGGTGAGCTTTAGGTGAACACTATGCAAAGCACACAGTAGTACACTAAGTGAAACACTGATTGTCTGCAGCTAGCACAATCGCCTGCCTGTCACAGTATAGAGACTAACAGGAACTGATCTAGCTAAACTCAATACAGTGTATAAATATATATACAACACCTAGGATGCATTAATATCCTCTACACGCTGTAACTGCAGCTAACTGACTCGCCTGCCTGCTCAATATAAATGACACTGTCTGTCTCTGTAAACTCTCTCTTTTCACAACTCCAACACACTACACAAGGCCGCAGAGCCGGCGGCCTTATATAGTGTGGGGCAGTGTTTCTCAACTCCAGTCCTCAAGGCGCCCCAACAGGTCATGTTTTCAGGATTTCCCTCAGATGAAACAGCTGTGGTAATTGCTAAGTAAGTGAAACTGATCAAATCACCTGTGCAAAATAATGGAAAGCCTGAAAACATGACCTGTTGGGGCGCCTTGAGGACTGGAGTTGAGAAACACTGGTGTGGGGCATGTACTAAACCCCCTGAGCCATAATTGGCCAAAGCCACCCTGGCTTTGGCCAATTACGGCTCTCTGTTCAGATTATGCTGTGATTGGCCAAGCATGCGGGTCATAGCGCATGCTTGGCCAATCAACAGCCAGCAATGCACTGCGATGCCGCAGTGAATTATGGGCCGTGACGCTCCACTCGATTTTGGCGCGAACGGCCCATAATGTTCTATGTTCGTTGAACGATCGAACAGCCAAAGTTTGAGTCGAACATGGGTTCAACTCGAACTCGAATCTCATCCCTACTAGCTTGGCTAAATTGCTAGCACTTCAACTGCTGCCTTTTCAGTTGGTAGACTCTGCCCCCTTCTGTGAGTTTGTGGAATGTGCAGTTCCTCAGTGGCAGGTTCCCAAATGCCACTTTTTCTCATGGAAGGTGATTCCGGCTCTCTACCGGCATGTGGAAGGCAATGTCTTGGCCTCGCTGGACAGGGCGGTCAGCGGTAAGGTGCATATTACCGCTGACTCATGGTCCAGCAGGCATGGACAGGGACGTTACATATCTTTCACTGCGCATTGGGTGACTCTGCTGGCAGCTGGGAAGGATGCAGGACAAGGTGCAGTAGTGTTGGAGGTTGTTCCGCCACCACGTCTCCAAAATGTTACTACTGGTGATTCTGTCACAACTCTCTCCTCCACCCCCTCCTCTTCTTCCTCCATGGCCTCTTCCTGTGCTGATTTGTCCTCGGAACCAGCCGTGCTCCGTAGGCGTTCAAGGGGCTATGCAAGTATGCAGGCAAAAAGATGCCATGCGGTGCTTGAGCTAGTGTGCTTGGGGGACAGGAGCCACACTGGGGCAGAGATTCTGTCAGCTCTGCAGGAGCAGGCTCAGAGGTGGATGACACCACACCAGCTTAATCCAGAAAAGGTGGTTTGCGACAATGGCACCAACCTCCTCTCCGCCCTCCGACAGGGACAACTGACGCATGTGCCCTGTTTGGCTCACGTCCTTAACTTGGTGGTGCAGCAGTTCTTGGGCAGGTACCCAGGCTTACAGGAGGTTCTGAAGCAGGCCAGGAAACTCTGTGGGCATTTCCGCCGGTCATATAATGCCAGTGTTAGGCTGGCTGAGCTGCAAAAGGATTACAACCTGCCCAAGACCCGCCTAATCTGTGACATGCCCATCAGGTGGAACTCTACGTCGGCCATGCTGCAGCGGCTGCACACGCAGCAGAGGGCCATCAATGAGTATCTGTTGCAATATGGCACCAGGACAGGTTCAGGGGAGCTTGGATTTTTTTCCCCACACCAGTGGGCCATGATCAGGGATGCATGCACTGTCCTGGCACCATTTGAGGAGGCCACAAGGATGGTGAGCAGTGACAGTGCATGCATCAGTGACACTGTCCCTCTTGTCCACCTGTTGGAGCACACGCTGCGTGGAATAATGGACCGGGCACTTGAGGCAGAACAGAGGGAGGAAGAGGAGGACTTCCTTACCTCTCAAGGCCCCCTTTATCCAGACAGTGTTCCTGCTGGCCCGGCTATCGCACAGGAAGAGGACGAGGAGGAGGAGGAATTAATGTGTTAGCATGGAGGTGGAGCCTAGCACTCAGCATCAGCAGCAGTCTTCAAGGGATCAATTACAGTCCCAAGACACCCATGGACTTGTACATGGCTGGGAGGAGGTGGCTGGGGAGCATGTAGTCCTCAGTGACTCAGAGGACTCTGCACCGAATGCCTCAGCAAAACTATGCTGCATGGCCTCCCTGATCCTGCAAAGCCTGCGGAAGGATCCTCGTATTCGTGCTATCAAGGAGAGGGATCATTACTGGCTGGCAACCCTCCTTGATCCACGTTACAAGGGTAAGGTTGCGGACCTTATCTTGCCGTCGCAGAGGGAGCAGAGGATGAAGCATCTTTGGGAGGCCTTGCAGAAAGGTCTGTGCAACGCGTTCCCAGAGACTGGGAGGTTACAAATTCCTGGTCCTGGACAACGTGTTGCTGAGGCTTCGGTCAGTCAAAGAAGGAGCGGTGGAGAAGGTGGCTTTCTGACCAATGCATTCAGACAATTTTTTAGTATGCAGCCCCAAGGTATGATCGGTTCCAGCAACCATCGCCAGCCTATGGTTTACATGGTGCAGGAATACCTAGGGGCAAGATCAGACTTGGACACCTTTCCCACCGAAAATCCTCTGGGTTACTGGGTCTTGAGGATGGATCACTTGCCAGAGCTTGCACAGTATGCAATTAAGGTACTGGCCTGTCCTGCATCCAGCGTTCTTTCGGAACGCACATTCAGTGCTGCTGGAGGCTTTGTAACCGATCACAGGGTGCGCCTGTCCACCGACTTGGTCGATCGACTGACCTACATAAAAATGAATCAGTCTTGGATCATCACCAGCTACCGAACCTGATGCTGATGTAACCGAATATTTGTTTTTGAAAAGTCAGATCCCTTCAAGACTGCCTATGCTGATGCTGAGTGACTACCCTGTTATGCTGAGTGATTATCCTCTTCCTCCTCAATGATCATGCTGATAGCTTGTAAGAACATTTTTGGTTCTGGCCACCGCCACCAGTGGCTAAGGCCCAATTTTTCAGCCCCTGTTTAACAGGGGCGTGTATTTACAATTTTTGATGCAATGCTTTGCAGCAGGGCTCATTGCTGCGCTCCAACTACAGTATCTGTGAGGGGTTGCAGTGTTGTGGCACCAGTGCCTAAGGCCCAATTTTTCTTCCCCTGTTCAACAGGGGCATGTAATTACAATTCTTTATCTAATATTTCACAGCTGGGCCCATTCCTGCGCCCACCAAGAGTAACTGTGAGGGCTTACAGTGTTGTGGCAACCCCACAACCACCACCACCAAAGGGTCATTTTTTCTTCCCCTGTTCAACAGGGGCATGTAATTACAATTCTTGATCTAATATTTCACAGCTTTGCCCATTTCTGCGACCACCAAGAGTAACTGTGAGGACTTACAGTGTTGTGGCACCAGCACCACCACCAAAGGCCCAATTTTTCCTACCACTGTTCAACAATGGCATGTAATTACAATTCTTGATATAATAGTTCACAGCAGGGCATTCCAGCGCCCACCAAGAGCAACTGTGAGGGCTTACAGTGTTGTGGCAACACCAACACCTAAGGGGCAAACTTCTGCAGAGTATATATGGCAGGCCCCTACTTTCAAACATCCAACTTACAAACCACTCCTACTTGCAAACGGAAAGAGACAACAGGAAGTGAGAGGAAATCTACCCCAAGGAAGGGAAATTCTCTCCTGTAAGAGTTAAGATGGGAAAAAAGTGTCTCCTCTCCACTGATGCTTTATCACCAATCGTTGTTTCACTAAAAACCCCAAATTTTAAAAAAACATTTGTCATTGGGACAGAAAGTGAGGTGAAATGTTCTGAACAGGGGCACAGACAGCAAAACAAATGTTACAGGGGTGATAACCCTTCCCTATGTTTTCCAAAAAGCTTAAAAATATATTTTTTGGCTGGAGCTACACTTAAAAAATTTACCTGTTCCAAATTATAAACAAATTCTACTTAAGAACAAACCTACAGTCCCTGTCTTGTTTGCACCGCCTGTATACTGCTGTTCAGAGTATATAGGGCTTTTTTAAATTTGGGTGCGGGGTTCCCCTTAATATCCATACAAGACCCAAAGGGGCTGGTAATGGGCTGGGGTAGGGGGGGTGATGGGGTAGCCATGCCATTTTTCTCAATGATTTTCATCCATATTGCCGGGACCAGACATTACATAAAAGCCGCAAGCAGTTTTAAATGACTTTTATTCCTTTAGAAATGTCATTTTGTGCAGGGACAATTCTAAACACGGGAAACACGTGCCACTTCACAGGCATACTATAGACACCCCCAGGTACAATATTTAAAGGAATATTTCACTTTTTTTTTCACTTAAAGCATTATTAACCACTTGAGATCCGCGCTATAGACGAAAGACGTCTACAGCGCGGCTCTCAACTGCCGGGTGGACGTCCATGGACGTCTTCCTGTTTACATTCCCCCCGCGTGCCGCCGAGGGCGCGCAGAGGGGAAAAGCTGTGCCCGCCGTGTCACGTGATGCCGATGCGTGTGCCTGGCGGCCGCAATGTCTGCCAGGTACACGTGATCGGCTGTTACAGAGGCAGGACGTGGATCTCTGTGTGTAAACACAGAGATCCACGTCCTGTCAGGAGGGGGAGACCGATGCTGTGTCCCTTGTACATAGGGACACAGATTGGTCCCCTCCCCCAGTCAGTCCCCTCTCCCCACAGTAAGAATCACTCCCAGGGAACATATTTAACCCCTTGATCACCCCCTAGTGTTAACCCCTACCCTGACAGTCACATTTATACAGTAATCAGTGCATATTTATAGCACTGTTCGCTGTATAAATGTGAATGGTCCCAAAATAGTGTCAAAAGTGTCCGATATGTCCGCCGCAATATCACAGGCCTGACAAAAATCGCAGATCGCCACCATTATTAGTAAAAAAAATAATAATAAAAATGTCATAAATCTATGCCCTATTTGTATCCGCTATAACTTTTGCGCAAACCAATCACTATACGCTTATTGAGATTTTTTTTTACCAAAAATATGTAGAAGAATACGTATCTGCCTAAACTGAGAAAAAATGTAAATAATAAAAAAAAAAAAATGGGATATTATTATAGCAAAAAGTAAAAAAATATTGTGTTTTCAAAATTTTCTGTCTTTTTTTGTTTATAGCGCATAAAATAAAAACCACAGAGATGATCAAATACCACCAAAAGAAAGCTCTATTTGTGGGAAAAAAATGATAAAAATATAATTTGGGTACAGTGTTGTATGACCGCGCAATTGTCATTCAAAGTGCGTCAGCGCTGAAAGCTGAAAATTGGTCTGGACAGGAAGGGGGTTTAAGTGCCCAGTAAGCAAGTGGTTAAAATCACTGCTCCCGAAAAAACTTCAGTTTTTAAAACTTTTTTTTGCATTGCTACATGTCCCCTGGGTCAGGACCCGAGTCCCCAAACCCTTTTTAGGACAATAACTTGCATATTAGCCGTTATAATTAGCACTTTTGATTTCAAACGTTTGCGTCCATGGTATTTAATAGGGTTCTAAAGTGTGTGCGAACTTTCGGTTCGTTCGCAGGTTCTGGTGCGAACCGAACTGGGGGGTGTTCGGCTCATCCCTAGTCCTGATTTACTAAGGTTATAAGCTTGCCTGCCAATCTGTCCATCTGCAGTATAGAAATACCTTATCTCAGGGCTGGACTGGGACAAAAAATTGGCCCTGGATTTCATCCAGACCGGCCCACTTTAATTCAATAAAATGCTGCACCCAACCTCCCAAAAAATCACACCCGCCAAAAGGCCCCTACACCCATTATTGTATATCATGAGAGGGTGAGAGAGAGGGGAATGAGAGAGAGAGAGAGAGGGTTGAGGGAAAGGGGATGAGAGGGGGTGGGTGAGAGAGGGGGGTGAGTGTAAGAGTAAGGAGTGAGTGTAAAAGAGAGGGGGTGTGAGTGTAGGACCCCTTTCACACTGAGGCATTTTTTAGGCGCTTTTGGGCTAAAAATAGCGCCTGTAAAGCGCCTGAAAAACGCCTCTGCTGCAGTCCCAGTGTGAAAGTCCAAATGCTTTTACACTGGGGCACTGCCAGGGCGTTAAAAAAAGTCCTCCAAGCACCATCTTTGAGGCGGTGGAGGAGCGGTGTACACACCGCTCCTGCCCATTGAAATGAATGGCCACCGCTGCTGAAGCGCTTGCAAAGCACTTCGGCAGCAGAGCTACACGAGCGCATTTAACCTTTAATTTGGCTGCTAGCAGGGGTTAAAAGTGCCTGCTAGAAGCCGAATAGCGCAGCTAAAACAACAGTAAAGTGCTCCTAAAACTAGCAGCGTTTTACCGTCAATGCCCACCCCAGTGTGAAATCAGCCTAAGAGTCAGGGAGTGAATGAGACAGAGGAGGGGGCAGAGAGACACAGGGGGAGCTAAGAGACAGAGGGAGGGACCTGAGAGACAGAGGGGGGAGCTGAGAGACAGAGGGGGGAGCTGAGAGACAGAGGGGGGAGCTGAGAGACAGAGGGGGGAGCTGAGAGACAGAGGGGGGAGCTGAGAGACAGAGGGGGGAGCTGAGAGACAGAGGGGGGCTGAGAGACAGAGGGGGGCTGAGAGACAGAGGGGGGCTGAGAGACAGAGGGGGGCTGAGAGACAGAGGAGGGGGCTGAGAGACAGAGGAGGGGGCTGAGAGACAGAGGAGGGGGCTGAGAGACAGAGGAGGGGGCTGAGAGACAGAGGAGGGGGCTGAGAGACAGAGGAGGGGGCTGAGAGACAGAGGAGGGGGCTGAGAGACAGAGGAGGGGGCTGAGAGACAGAGGAGGGGGCTGAGAGACAGAGGAGGGGGCTGAGAGACAGAGGGGGGGGCTGAGAGACAGAGGGGGGCTGAGAGACAGAGGAGGGGGCTGAGAGACAGAGGAGGGGGCTTAGAGACAAAGGATGGGGCTGAGAGACAGAGGAGGGGTCTGAGAGACAGAGGGGGGTGCTGAGAGACAGAGGGGGAGCTGAGAGAAAGAAGGGGGAGCTGAGAGACAGAGAGAGGGAGCTGAGAGACAGAGAGAGGGAGCTGAGAGACAGAGAGAGGGAGCTGAGAGACAGAGAGAGGGAGCTGAGAGACAGAGGGGGGAGCTGAGAGACAGAGGGGGGAGCTAAGAGACAGAGAGAGGGAGCTGAGAGACAGA
The DNA here is from genome assembly GCA_029206835.1 of Rana muscosa. Lineage (NCBI taxonomy): Eukaryota > Metazoa > Chordata > Amphibia > Anura > Ranidae > Rana > Rana muscosa. Next base: position 926,286,384 of record CM055116.1, on the reverse strand, counting down.
GAGAGAGCTGAGAGACAGAGGGGGGAGCTGAGAGACAGAGGGGGGCTGAGCAGTGGCGTAACTAGAGACTCCAGGGCCCCGGTGCAAGAAATCATTAAAGGGCCCCCCCCCCCCCCGAAAGCCTGATTTTGATACTTAATTTTTTTACACTGTACAACAAAGTAAGACATTTCTGTTTCTGATTTCAACTTCGGGGGGGGGGGGGGGGGGGTGGCAGCGTTGGTACTTGAGGGGTACTGGTTAAATTAGAAACACTCAGTACTTTGTGGAAAAAAATGAATTATTATTATTATTATTTTTTTTCTTCACGAAGTACTGCCCACAGGTGTTTGATTATAGGGCAACTATACTATATGTTTTTTTATCCTGATGCTTATTGCTGTGATGTTTAGCATATGTTGTTTGAACACCTGATTTAGCATTTAGTGCACTTGAGTGTTTCTAATTTAACCAGTAAGGGTTAATACCACCCGTTGAAGGGTGACACGAGTTTGGATCACTTTTCAGGTTAATTCCTAAACTCTTAGCAACCAAGTTTTTCTACACATCCCTTGTTGACTGACCCCCAGGAAGAGCGACTCGATCATTGATTCTCTCTTCATAGGTGGCATGTAGCAACAGGTTTCACTTGACACAACAATTGAAGATGCCATTATCACTTTGGAAGGTTCACTATCAATTTGGATACAATCACCCTTGTGGAGGTGGATCTCACTTAATTAGCACTTAAGTATTTCTCTACCCACACCACCATTCAGGTGGAAGGCAGCGCAACACACCCCAACACCACATATTTTTTACATTTTTCCACCACCACCTGTGCCTCTTACTGATCCCATCCCCCCACCACTGATCTCATCCCTATCCTCCCCCCATCACCTCTGTTGTAGAAGTAATGGGGGGGGGGGGATAGGGATGAGATCAGAGGTGGGGGGATGGGATCAGTAAGGAGGCACAGGTGGTGGTGGGAGAGGATGGCACCACCGCTGCCACCTCCCTCAAGTACCACCGCTGCCACCCCCCTCAAGTACCACCGCTGCCACCCTCCCTCAAGTACCACTGCTTATATGAACTAGTCCATTGCCAGCAATGGGGTGCAACTTGTCACGTGATTTGGAACTGTCAAAGTAAATAAAGTCGCAGCAGTGTGACTGGGACTTAGACATGTATGTATATGGAGGAGGATGGTCCCCATCATTATTGGGGGTCAGTGTAGAGGATGGGAGGAGCAGAGTGATCTGTTCTAGGCACACACCAGCAGATCTCACCTGTCACACCCCCTCAGCTCTGTGACACCAGCACAGATCGCACACAATGAAGTACTATAGGCCTGTGTGTGGCCTTGCAGTGATCTGTCACTTACCACCCCAAAAAAAAAGATGTTTTTTGACATTTTATTTGCTGATTTTTGGGGCAGGGGCGTATCATGAAATTAGTGTGGTTTGCAGGCGGTTTATTACCTCCTAGCCTGGTCACAACTCATGAGCGGCTGGCGATAAACTACTTTAGAAGAAAAATCCTTGTCTGTGACTCTGGACTGTGCATGCGCAGTCTGGAGCCAGCCGATTAGTGAACTGCTGGGATCAGCCTCTACTTGTGTGGTGGGGTGTGTGAATTTAAACCACATCCCACTGCCTAATCTGAGGCTGAGCCCAGCAGTTCACTAAACGGCTGGCTTCAGACTGCGCATGCACAATTCAGAATCACAGACAATTTTTTTCCCAAAGTGTTTTCCTGACGGCCGTTTGTGAGTTGTGGTTGGCCAGGCTGGCAAGGGAGCCAGAAGTACTCGCTGCTTGCTTCCCCACAGAAATCGTAGGTGCGGGTAGCAGGGCCAGAATTTGTGATGACAGGCCAGGCTACTGCTAAGCAAGACAGGTACTCTTAGGCCCGGTTCACACTGCAGCGATGCGGGAACCCTGCGACTCCAGTATGGGTTCCCGCATCGCATACAACTCACAGGCAGTTTACACTGCCCTTTGCGAACTGCTGGGGGTGTCAATACAATGTTAATGACACCTCCAGTAAAGTTTGCATATTGCAGTGCGAACTGTGAATTCGGACAGGAATTGGATTGCATGGCTGTGAACACCCATGCGATCCGATTCTGGTGCGGACCAAAAAATGGGTCCTGTGTGAGTTTGATCTGAATGCGATTTCAGCCATACAATCTGTATGGCTGAATTTGCATCGCACAGACATCACATGAGATTTGCACAGCAGTGCAGTGCGAATCACATGTGATGTTTGACCTCGCAGCAGTGTGAACCGGCCCTAAATGTGCCCCCTCTTCTACTGTGGTGTTTGAGGGAGCTCAGGGAGATTCACAGCAAGCAGGCATGCAGAGAAAGCAGGGACAGTAGGTGTGCAGTCTGTGAGGCTGAAAAGGAGCCATTGCAGTGAGTGACCTGTTATCAAGCCCAAGTAGAGGAGGGGGGAGAGCACAGGGGGGGGGGGGTCAGAGAGGCACCGTGCAGTGGTTGGAAAAACATCAGAGACAGTAGCTGGCTGGAGCGGACTTCACCTCCATTATCAAGCACAGGGAGGGAGAGGAGCGGGGAGCGTGTGAGAAGGATCAAAGGCATCTGTTCTGCGGCTGTAGGGCTAGAGTAAGTGTACTCACCGGCACGGCTCTTTTACTGCTGTTATGCCCCAAAGGAGTGCAGGAGGGAGAGAGAAGTTATAAGCCAGTGTGCAGCTGCCCGGGAAAGCTTCAGATCCGACAGTCACTGGAGGAGCATGACGGCCCGGGACTCCCTTCATCCAACTCGGCCAGCTGATGGTCCATGTCCCACTAATTTGCAGTGTAACCGGCCGTTCCATTCTCTACATGCCCAGTGACAGTTTGAAAAAACCCGGGCCAAACACGACTAACCCTGGGAGAGCACCGCCTACAGGACGTCCAGCCAATCACAACCCCATAACCTTCACTAAATGCTGGGAGAGCACCGCCTACTGAAAAACCGGCCAATCACACTCCTCTCAGCTCGGAGCGGGGCGGCCCCAGTCTCTCAGCGCTGCCTCTGCCTTCTCTTAGTGGGCGAAAGCACCCGATCCCCGGAACGAACAGCATGCACCAGGCCAACACAGTGATGACATGACAGTCAGGTGGGCCCCTCACACTGGCGGGCGGCGGTCGGGCACCTCACACGGGCGGGTGGCGGGCCCCCCGGACTTGGCGGAATTACAGGGCCCAGTCGCAACTGCGACTGTTGCGACCCTGATAATTCCGCCACTGGGGCTGAGAGACAGGGGACTGAGAGACAGGGTGAGCTGAGAGACAGAGGGGGGCTGAAAGACAGGGGGAGCTGAGAGACAGAGGGGGAAGCTGAGAGACAGAGAAGGAGAGCTGAGAGATAGAGGAGGGGTCTGAGAGACAGAGGAGGGGTCTGAGAGACAGAGGAGGGGTCTGAGAGACAGAGGGGTGGTCTGAGAGACAGAGGGGGGTCTGAGAGATAGAGGGGCTGAGAGCCAGAGGAGGGGGCTAAAAGAGGGGGGACTGAGAGACACAGGGACTGAAAGACAGAGGGGGGACTGAGAGACAGAGGGGGGTCTGAGAGACAGAGGGGGGTTTGAGAGACAGAGGAGGGTCTGAGAGACAGAGGGGGGGTCTGAGAGAAAGAGAGGGTCTGAGAGACAGAGGAGGGGTCTGAGAGACAGAGGGGTGTCTGAGAGACAGAGGAGGGTCTGAGAGATAGTGGGGGGCTGAGAGATACTGGGGGGCTGAGAGACAGAGGAGGGGGCTGAAAGAGGGGGGACTGAGAGGCACGGGGACTGAGAGACAGAGGGGGGACTGAGAGACAGAGGGGGGACTGAGAGACAGAGGGGGGGACTGAGAGACAGAGGGGGCAGAGAGACAGAGGGGAGGGCTGAGACAGACCACTGTCCCTTTCTGCAGTCCTCTGCTCACCTCTCCGCTGTCTCAGTGTTCTGGCATGTTTGTGTAGGATGCCGGGTACCTGATGGCCAGTAGCGGCAGCGCCGAATCTCCCTCTTGATCCAGGGGGTGCTCTCGCTGCTCTGCTCCTTACAGCGGCGCATGTTCTCTTCCTCCGGGCTCCCAGTCAGCCTGCCCTCCGGCCCAGGCCGCATGGTCTTCGAGCAGAGAGTAGGTGAAGGAATCGAGGTTCTGGGAGCGCCGGGGTGGCTGCGCTCGTTCCTGTTCGCCTCTTCGGTGGTCAGGGAGGGGGTGGAGCTCTTCTCCATCCTCGGCTTTTACATCCAACTGCCCTCCTCGCTGGCCACCTTCCCCAAATCCCCGCCGCTGTTTGCTGCCACACTCCTGCTGCCGCCGAACTGCATAAAAAAACGGGCCACATAAAAATAAAAAAAATGCATGAGAAATACATGAACATATCCAGCTTGACTCATAGTCCAAATTCTTATAAGGGGCGAGGAGCCAGAAGCATTGGCGGGGGAGTGGGGCTGCTAAGTGGGGAGGTAAGTACTACATGTTTTTTTTTTTTTCACATTCAAAAATTTTATTGAAGCCAAAATGAACATACATTTGACAAAAGTAAACTCGTATGGAATCAACATGAAAAATATCAGTCAGTATACAAGTACTTGAAATACATATACAGAATCATTCGTATTACGGTATAGTAAGGATTTTAAACTAACATAGATTAATATCAGGAATGGGGAAGAAGGAAGGGATATGAAGTTAAGGGTCTAGGCAGAGGGAGGGGGTAAGAAGGAGAAGGGGGGAAGGTAGAAAAAGGTGAGGAGCGTGGTTGACACTAGAGAGTATAACGGGTAAATTGATGGATAGGAGACACAGTATCAACAAAGCAGATGATATACATAAATGATATACACAATGTCAATGTTTCACAGACCACCCGGATGATATATAAAGAATCTAGGATTAAGTTCTCAGTTCATGAGAAGTTCATAATCATTAGAATAGGTAAATAAGAACCACGGTTGCCACGTTTCGTTGAAGTATGTACTATTTTCATGTTTCATGGCTACAATTTCTTCCATTTTGTAAATATAGTGGAACCTGTTTAGCCAATCCTTGACTCCTGGAACATGAGGAGACTTCCAATGTAAAGGGATTAGAGTTTTAGCAGCAAGTATAAGGTATCTGGAGAGTGTTTTCTTGTATTTACTCAAAGTTAATGAGTTGATGTTCAACAGGCAAGCTGCTGCATCGAGAGTCATATCAGTCTCCGTAATGTGTTTGATCCATTTCCTTATTTCGTTCCAGTAGTCAAGTATTGCAGGGCATTCCCACCAGATGTGTAGAAAAGAACCTAGATGTTTGTTACAACACCAGCATACGTCTGAGGTTTCAGTGGACCATCTCCTGACCTTAATTGGCGTGATATACCATTGGGAGAGAATTTTATAAGAGATCTCTTGGTATTTGGTGCTTAATGAGCACTTGTGTGATAGGATACATGCCTTTTCCCATTGTTGATCTGAAATTTTGATTTTCAGGTCGTGTTCCCATTTTTCTTTATGCTTATCATTGTCTGAATGTTGGGGATTGTTCAGCAAAGAGTATGCTAGAGACGTGGTATTTGCTACAGGAGATCCCTCAGAGCATATGGTCTCTAGCTGCGTCATGGGAAGGCAGTAAGAAAGTTTGTGTTTACTATTTGTCAAGAAATCTCTCATTTGTAGGTAGAACCAGAAACCAGGAAATGATCCACCTCTTTCAGCCTGCAATGTTTCTAAAGGTTTAACCCTCGGGCCTATCAGACAATGAGAAGCCCGGAAGTTCTGTGTATTTTTCAGATGACAACCTGGGTGAAAGTCAGGATTGTTTGTAATTGGCGTCAGTGGGCCGGGTAACGAGGCAAGGTTGTGTTTGTGAGCTATCTTTTGCCAGATGTGGATAGTGTTCGCAATTAGTGGGTGGTCTATGTTCCTATTTGTTTTGGAATGAGAGGTCCATGGGTATAATGGAATGTGGATTGGTGTAAGGTCATGTTCCAATTGAACCCAGTCTTTTGTCTTACCATGACAATGCCAATCTATAAGTCTGGTGATGTGTGACGCTTGGTGATATTTCCTAAAGTCTGGAAGGCCTATACCACCTCTATTTTTGGCCATTGTAAGTAGGCTGAATTTTATTCTCGGTTTTCTATCTGCCCACAGAAATCTCATTTGAGCCCTGATAAGGGTGGCAAAGAAGACCTCGGGAATTTTAATTGGGAGTGCATTAAAAAAATATAGCAGTCTAGGCAGGACTGTCATTTTAAGGATCGCGGATCTACCGAACCATGAGAAGGATTTTTGTGACCATTTTTGGAGACCTCTGAGTATTGTGGACAACAGGGGTTTATAGTTGGCTTGGTAGAGTGAGTCAATGTCACTAGTTAATTTTATGCCCAGATATTTGATTGTGTTTTTCTCCCATTTGAAACAGTTTCAGTTGGTCTGGGGGGAGGCCGATATTGAGGGCTTCAGATTTTGATTGGTTTACTTTGAAGTTGGATAGGAATCCAAAGGTTTCAAAGATTATTTTTAGATTGGGGATTGACGTGTGGGGGCATGTTAGGAAGAACAGAAGGTCATCTGCATAAGCAGCAGTTTTGTATTCTCTGTTCCCTACCGTGAGACCCTTGATATCTTTAGATAGATTAATTGTTCTGATTAGTGGCTCTAATGAAATGATAAAGAGAAGTGGGGAAAGAGGGCAACCCTGGCGTGTGCCATTATAGATTTGTATAGGGTCTGAAAAAGTGTTATTAATTTTTATCTTGGCTTGAGGGTTTCGATAGAGTGCTGCAATCCATGATAACATATTTGCATTCAGGCCAATATGAGCACATGTAGACATAATGTAGTCCCAGGAAACCCTGTCAAAAGCCTTTTCAGCGTCTGTGGAGAGCAATAAGCCTTTTGTTTTGGAACTACGGGCATAGTTTATTAAGTTTAGGGCTTTGGCTATGTTATCTCGGGCTTCCCTACCAGGCATAAACCCTACCTGTTCCGGTCCAATAACCTGTGTTAGAAGGGGCTTTAATCTATTAGCTAATATTTTGGCCAAAAGCTTCAGGTCGGTATTCAGGAGTGATATGGGCCTATAGTTTGCACAATCTGAATGATCTTTGTCTGGCTTGGGAATAACCGCTATGTGTGCCATTAGTAGTGAAGTGGAGTTATGTGTATTCTTCGCAAGGAAGTTAAAAGCTGATAATAGTGGTTTAACTAGCAAATGTGAGTACGTTTTAAAATATTGAGAGGTGAAGCCATCTGGGCCTGGACTCTTCCCTGTTTTGAGGTCTTAAATGGCTTCTAAAATTTCGTCTATAGTTATGGGCGTCTCCAGTTTGTCTACGTCTTCTTTTTTGAGGGCTGGCATTTTGCTGTCGTTTAGGAAGGTTTGAATTATGTCTTTTTTCGGTTAGGGATAAGTGGGCAGGTTTATGTTGTTCAGTGAGATTATATAGTTTAGAGTAAAATTTGTGGAATAATTCAGCTATATCTTTGGGTCTATGTCTGGGTGTACCGTTTTTGTCTCTGATTTTCTGTATGTGGCCCGAAAATGTTGCATCCTTAAGGGCTTTTGCCAATTGTTTCCCACTTTTGTCCCCCTGTTCGTAATATATACTTTTTTGAAGAAAATAGCTTTTTTGATTTTAAAGTCCAGAAGTAATTTCAGTTCAATTCTACATTGTGTCAATTCGCCTTCTAATTTGGCCGAGAGGGATTTTTTGTGTTGCGATTCGAGTTTATTAATGTGTTGGGAAAGTCTGTTGATTTCCTTCTCTTTTTCTTTCTTTTTCCTAGAGTCCCACTTTATGAGTTCCCCACGTATGACACTTTTGTGGGCCTCCCAGTTGTTCAAGGGGTTAGTGTCAGTTTCTGTGTTGTTCCGAAAGTAATCATTTATCGTGTCACTAAGGTCATCTTTGATTGTCTGGTCAGTCAGCAGTGTAGCGTTGAGTTTCCAATTAAACGATGGATGTTTGGGCGGGGTGGATCTTAATGAAATTGCTGTGGGGGAATGATCAGAGAACGCGATGATACCTGTCTCTGCCTTTTCAGGTCATCAAGGTCTCTTTGTGAGATGAAAATCAGGTCGATTCGCGAGTACCTTTTGTGTGGTGGTGAGAAAAAAGTGTAGTCCCTGTCTGTTGGATGTGCGAACCTCCATGTGTCTACAAGTGACAATGAGCTTAATAACATTTTTATTTTCTTAAGGACCCTATATGTAACTGAGGAGTGACCTATCGATGTATCTTTTAGTGGAGCGAGAGGTATATTAAAGTCACCTCCTAAAATAATGCATCCATCAGCAAACCACTTTAAGTCATCAATGATTTTCCGGCAGAATGTTATATGTGCAGTATTCGGAAAATAAACGTTAGCAAACGTAATAGGGGAGCCTTCCCAGGTTCCTCGTAGGAAGATATAGCGACCTTCTGGATCTATGTGTTGTTGTTTTATGTCAAACGGCGCATTTTTGTTGACTAGGATAGATACTCCCTTGGTTTTTGCCATGGGATTGGTGGCATGAATCACTCATGTAAACATGTTGTCTGTGAGCTTGGGTATTTGACCACTTTTAAAATGTGTTTCCTGTAGGAATACCAGCTGTGGTCAGGTCTTTCTCAGTTCTTTAAGTAGTTTGGACCTCTTTTCAGGTATGTTGAGGCCATTGACATTGTGTGATATTAGGGTAGGTGTCTTACCCAGGGATGTGTACACCATGGTGGATACTGTGGAAAAGTGTCTAGTCCAAAGCCTGATAAATCAGTAAAAAGGGTAAATTGTATATGATGTTGAGAAGTCTTTGAGTTTAAGAAAAGACAGAGAGAGAGGAATTACATGAAGGAAGGGGTGAGGAGAAGTGGGAGGGTAGGGTATGGGGAGAGGGTTGTTTAGGGGTTGGAAGGGGGGATGAGGTTGAGTGTACGCTCGGAAACCACCTAGGAGGTGGGGAGCTGATCAGTGTCCTATAAAACAGGCACTATTATTACTCTGGGGGGAGAGTGGGTGGTACGTCAGCGAGATATTAATAATGAGTCTTTGGGTAACTCAAATCAAAATCTGGTGTGTGTTAGTTATGTAATCGGTCTCGGGGAGGACCGAGGGACCTGGGATAACAGGATTTAAGAATAGTAGCAATTAATTAAGACCTAACATAATGGTTAAATGTGGTTGATTTACCACACTATGTAACAGAGTATGAAATATGCATTAGAAATCATAGTGAACTTTAAAAAAGTAGTATAGAAAATTAATTAACAGGTACCAATAACATTGTACTTTATGTATGTCATTCTATGGGCTAGAACCTTCCCACAAAATGGCAAAGGATACCACCCCACAGAAATAAAGTTAGCTAATGGCCCAAGGGACCTATAACCTTAATAGTAACCTTAATAGTAACCAGCCAACAAATGAGAATTAAGATCTGTCAATGCGGTTTAGGGCTCAATTTGTACCCATGTTTCTGCAATTTTCTTGTTTTGGGTAGATAAACAAAAGTCCCAGTATAGTGGCAGGAGAACTGTAAACTCAGTATCATCAAACCAGTGAAGCTTAGATCTCCTAATGACATCATGACAATCATTGTTAATTATACTTTGCTGGTTACCAATAGGAATGAGCTCGGTGTTCGAGTCGAACATAAGTTCGACTCGAACATCGGCTGTTCGCGCGTTCGGCGAACAACGAACGATTTGGGGCGTTCACGCCAAATTCAAGAGACGCGAACGGCCCACAATACACTGCGCCATCACAGTGTAATCCCAGCGCTGTGATTGGCCAAGCATGCACTGTGACCCTGCATGCTTGGCCAATCACAGCGCCGGCAGCGAGGAGAGCAATGATTGGCCACAGGCAGGATGCCTGTGGCCAATTATAGCTGAGGGGGTTTAGTACACGCCCCACACTATAAAAGGCCGCCAGCGCGGCGGCCTCGTGTAGTGTGTTCTGGAGCAGGGAAAGTGAAGGACAGGCAGGGACAGTGTCAAATCTATTCTTTGCTAAACCTTGTGTGTAGGGACAGAGAAGGATAGGCAGGGAGAGTGTCAGTGTCATATTCTTTGCTAAACCTTGTGTGTAGGGAGAGAGAAGGATAGGCAGGGAGAGTGTCAGTGTCATATACTTTGATAAACCTTGTGTGCAGGGAGAGAGAAGAATAGGCAGGGGACAGTGTCAGTGTCATATTCTTTGCTAAACCTTGTGTGTAGGGACAGAGAAGGATAGGCAGGGAGAGTGTCAGTGTCATATTCTTTGCTAAACCTTGTGTGTAGGGAGAGAGAAGGATAGGCAGGGAGAGTGTCAGTGTCATATACTTTGATAAACCTTGTATGCAGGGAAAGAGAAGGATAGGCAGGGGACAGTGTCAGTGTCATATTCTTTGCTAAACCTTGTGTGCAGGGAGAGAGAAGGATAGGCAGGGAGAGTGTCAGTGTCATATACTTTGATAAACCTTGTGTGCAGGGAGAGAGAAGGATAGGCAGGGGACAGTGTCAGTGTCATTGTTGCTAAGCCTCCTGCAACTTATACACCTGAAGTTAGCCCGTATTGCTGCTTTTTCCTGGTGTGTTACACCAACAGGCATTTGCGGCACTTACAGCGGGCGGAGTGTGCCTCCTGATCATATTACACCTGAATTTAGCCTGTATTGCTGCTTTTTCCTGGTGTGTTACACCAACAGGCATTTGCGGCACTTACAGCGGGCGGAGTGTGCCTCCTGATCATATTACACCTGAAGTTAGCCTGTATTGCTGCTTTTTCCTGGTGTGTTACACCAACAGGCATTTGCGGCACTTACAGTGGGCGGAGTGTGCCTCCTGATCATATTACACCTGAAGTTAGCCTGTATTTCAGCTTTTTCCTGGTGTGTTACACCAACAGGCATTTGCGGCACTTACAGCGGGCAGAGTGTGCCTCCTGATCATATTACACCTGAAGTTAGTCTGTATTGCTGCTTTTTTCCTGGTGTGTTACACCAACAGGCATTTTCGGCACTTACAGCGGGCAGAGTGTGCCTCCTGATCATATTACACCTGAAGTTAGCCTGTATTGCTGCTTTTTCCTGGTGTGTTACACCAACAGGCATTTGCAGCACCTACAGCAGGCGTAGTGTGATTCCTGCAAAATATACTCCTGAAGCTAGGCCTTATTGCTGGTTTTCCCATTTCCCTGCAGGCCATTAGAATGTCTGGAAGGCAAACAAGGAGAGGCAGACAGTCAGGAGCCAATAAAAGAGGGCAAGCAGGCGGAGTGTGCCACTTACAGTGGGCGGAGTGTGCCTCCTGATCATATTACACCTGAAGTTAGCCTGTATTTCTGCTTTTTCCTGGTGTGTTACACCAACAGGCATTTGCGGCACTTACAGCGGGCAGAGTGTGCCTCCTGATCATATTACACCTGAAGTTAGTCTGTATTGCTGCTTTTTCCTGGTGTGTTACACCAACAGGCATTTTCGGCACTTACAGCGGGCAGAGTGTGCCTCCTGATCATATTACACCTGAAGTTAGCCTGTATTGCTGCTTTTTCCTGGTGTGTTAGACCAACAGGCATTTGCAGCACCTACAGCAGGCGTAGTGTGATTCCTGCAAAATATACTCCTGAAGCTAGGCCTTATTGCTTATTGCTGCATTAGAATGTCTGGAAGGCAAACAAGGAGAGGCAGACAGTCAGGAGCCAATAAAAGAGGGCAAGCAGGCTCTGTGTCTAGAGACAACAGTGCTGGTCGTGGACGCGGTGCATCGCCATCAGCACGTGGCCATGGGACACGCTTGTCCTTCTTTTCGGCAACTGGACGTATTGAGCCGCATCATGCCGAAGACTTGGTAGAGTGGATGACCAAGCCCTCCTCATCCTCCTCATCCTCTCTCACCCAGGCTCAGGGTACTGGCAAAGCAGTTGCCAAAGCGTCCTCTTCCCTGGTATCAATGTCATGATCAGTCACTCCTTCCCTAGACCAACCATGTCCTCCTGAGGAGTCCCCCGAACTGTTTGAGCACAGTGTTGGGTACATGCTCCAGGAGGATGCCCAGCGTTTCGAAGGGTCTGATGATAATACCCAGCTAGAGGAAGGCAGTAGACTTCTGCACAACGGCAAAATTCGTTCCATTTCGGTTCGCTTCTTGTGCACAATGGAAAAATTCGTTCCGTTTCGGTTCGTTTCTTTCCGGTCCTGTTGATTCGTAATCATTCGTAATTTTGCTAGACGGGATTTTTCGTGTTCGGACTAATTCGTATTTTCGCAAGCGACATTTTTCGTTGAATTTTTTGTTGCTTTATAATTCGTACTTTCGGTAGAGTACGTTGTTTTTCGTTGTTTCTGGACACAACTCCTACTTTCGTAACTTTTTTTGGGTTCGTTGATTCGTAATTTTCCGTGTCTCTCTCACAACGACGCTGCCTATTATGCCTAATGTGCTTCGAATGGATTTGTACTTTTCTAAATACATAGCGGTTATTTGTAACGATTCGAAATCTCGTATTTTACTTTCGTTTTTTACATGCGGCTATAGGCTCCGCCCCTGTACACCATTTTGAGAGGGTTCAGCACGGTGAGGGAGAAGCAGAGAGCAGAGCAGAGTGTTATTGTGCTTCGAAATCTCGTATTTTACTTTCGTTTTTTCATGCGGCTATAGCCTCCGCCCCTGTACACCATTTTGAGAGGGAGTTCAGCATGGTGAGGGAGAAGCAGAGAGCAGAGTGAGTGTTATTGTGCTTCGAATGGATTCATACATTCGTAACTTTTTTCATAACGAATTATGCCGAAGACATTCGGGCATTCGCTATTTTGCGGTATAATTTATTTCGGATTCGGTTTTATTCGTAATTGCTTTGTTCGGAAATTCGAATGCTTCCGAATGGCCGAAAGTTGCTAAATTCGGACGAATTTCGATTCGTTACGAAACGAATTGCACAAGCCTAGAAGGCAGTAGCGTGAGAGCAGAGAGAGGGGATGCTCAAGAAGGACACCAATCTGGCAGTCATGTTCCAGCAGCTGCAGCATACTGCCAGATTGGCTCCAGTGATGAGGAGGGAGGGGATGATGAGGTCACTGACTCCACGTGGGTGCCTAATAGGAGAGAGGAGGATGAGGAGGAGGCACATCTCCAACGAGGCAGGATGCCCTCGGGGGGCCAGCGTAAGGGCAGCACACCGACGGAATCACACCGCAGAGCTCCGCCTGTGCAGGGCGTTGCCTCTGCCCGTTATTCAAAAAGTTCTTTGGTGTGGGCCTTTTTTGAGTCGAGTGCATCAGATCGCACAGCTGCTGTTTGCAACATATGTCTCAAGCGTATATCGCGTGGCCAAAACATCACCCGCTTGGGCACCACATGCTTGACCAGACATATGTTGACCTGCCATGCAGCTCGTTGGCAAGCCTACCTTAAAGACCCACACCAAAGAACAAAGCGGACCTCTTCTTTCACCGCATCAGCTGGGATCTCCAACCCCACTATACCTTCAGTCCTCTCTGAAACCTGCACTGAGAGGAATGAAGGTGTAGAATTAGATGTGTCACAGCCAAGTACTTGCGGGCGCTCTGCTAGCAGTACACCGCCGTCCGATTCTAGCAGGCAAATTTCCCTGCCCCAGCTGCTGGACCGTCAAAAGAAGTTCACTCCCAGCCATCCACATGCCCAGCAGTTAAATGCTAGCTTGGCTAAATTGCTAGCTCTTCAACTGTTGCCTTTTCAGTTGGTAGACTCGGCCCCCTTCCGTGAGTTTGTGCAATGTGCGGTTCCTCAGTGGCAGGTTCCCAAACGCCACTTTTTCTCACGGAAGGCGATTCCGGCTCTCTACCGGCATGTGGAAGGCAATGTCTTGGCCTCGCTGGACAGGGCGGTCAGTGGTAGGGTGCATATTACCGCTGACTCATGGTCCAGCAGGCATGGACAGGGACGTTACCTTTCTTTCACGGCCCATTGGGTCACTCTTTTGGCAGCTGGGAAGGATGCAAGACAAGGTGCAGTAGTGTTGGAGGTTGTTCCACCGCCACGCCTCCAAAATGCTACTACTGGTTGTGACACACCTCTGTCCTCCACCCCCTCCTCTTCTTCTTCCTCCATGGCCTCTTCCTGTGCTTTGTCCTCGGAACCAGTGGTGCTCCGTAGGCGTTCAAGGGGCTACGCAATTACGCAGGCAAAAAGATGCCATGCCGTGCTTGCGCTGGTGTGTTTGGGGGACAGGAGTCACACTGGGGCAGAGGTTCTGTCTGCTCTGCAGGGGCAGGCCGAGAGGTGGTTGACGCCACGCCAGCTTAAGCCAGGAATGGTAGTTTGCGACAATGGCACCAACCTCCTCTCCGCTCTCCGACAGGGACAACTGACCCATGTGCCCTGTGTGGCTCACGTCCTTAACCTGGTGGTGCAGTGGTTCTTGGGCAGGTACCTGGGCTTACAGGATGTCCTGAGGCAGGCCAGGAAAGTCTGTGTGCATTTCCGCAGATCTTATAATGCCAGTGCTCGCCTGGCTGAGCTGCAAAAGGAGTTGAACCTGCCCAAGAACCGCCTTATATGTGACATGCCCACCAGGTGGAACTCAACGTTGGCCATGCTGCAGCGGCTGCACACGCAGCAGAGGGCCATCAATGAGTACCTGTGCGACTACGGCACCAGGACAGGGTCAGGGGAGCTTGGTTTTTTTTCACCACGCCAGTGGGGCATGATCAGGGATGCATGCACTGTCCTGGCACCCTTTGAGGAGGCCACGAGGATGGTGAGCAGTGACAGTGCATGGATCAGTGACACTGTACCTCTTGTCCACCTGTTGGAACATACGCTGCATGGAATAATGGACAGGGCACTTGTGGCAGAACAGAGGCAGGAAGAGGAGGATTTCCTTGCCTCTCAAGGCCCCCTTTACCCAGACAGTGTTCCTTCTGTCCCACCCATCGCACAGGAAGAAGAGGAGGAGGAGGAGGATTGTGTCAGCATGGAGGTGGAGCCTGGCACTCAGCATCATCAGCAGCAGTCTTTTAGGGATGATTTACAGTCCAAAGAAACCAGTGGACTTGTACATGGCTGGGAGGAGGTGGCTGCGGATCATGTCGTCCTTAGTGACCCAGAGGACTCCGGACCGAATGCCTCAGCTAACCTACGCTGCATGGCCTCCCTGATGCTGCAAAGTCTGCAGAAGGATCCTCGTATTCTTCAGATCAAGGAGAGGGACCATTACTGGCTGGCCACTCTCCTTGATCCACGGTACAAGGGTAAGGTTGCGGACCTTATCTTACCGTCACAGAGGGAGCAGAGGATGAGACAACTCCGGGAGGCCTTGTAGAAAGGTCTGTGCAACGCGTTCCCAGAGACTGGGAGGTTACAAACTCCTGGTCCTGGACAACGAGTTGCTGAGGCTTCGGTCAGTCAAAGAAGGAGCGGTGGGGAAGGTGGCCGTCTGACCGATGCGTTCAGACAATTCTTTAGTCCGCAGCCCCAAGGTATGATCGGTTCCAGCAACCATCGCCAGCGTCTGATATACATGGTGCAGGAATACCTAGGGGCAAGGTCAGACTTGGACACCTTCCCCACCGAAAATCCTCTGGCTTACTGGGTCTTGAGGATGGATCACTGGCCAGAGCTTGCACAGTATGCAATTGAGCTACTGGCCTGTCCTGCATCCAGCGTTCTTTCAGAACGCACATTCAGTGCTGCTGGAGGATTTGTCACGGATCACAGGGTGCGCCTGTCCACCAACTCTGTTGATCGACTGACCTTCATAAAGATTAACCAGTCTTGGATCACCACCAGCTACCAAACACCTGAAGCTGATATAACAGACTAATTTATTTTCAAATGTCACATCCCTTCAAGACTGATGCTGATGCTGAAAGACTGTCCTGTTATGTTGACTGACTATCCTCCTCCTCCTCAATGATCCGATTGATGATGAGATAGCTTGGAAGAACATTTTTGTTTCTGGGTGCCGCCACCAGTGGCTAAGGCCCAATTTTTCAGCCCCTGTTTAACAGGGGCATGTAATTACAATTTTTGATGCAATACTTTGCAACAGGGCTCATTGCTGTGCTCCAAGTACAGTATCTGTGAGGGGTTGCAGTGTTGTGGCACCAGTGCCTAAGGCCCAATTTTTCTGCCCCTGTTTAACAGGGGCATGCAATTACAATTCTTGATCTAATAATTCACAGCAGGGCCCATTCCTGCGCCCACCAAGAGTAACTGTGAGGCCTTACAGTGTTGTGTCAACACCACCACCACCACCACCAAAGGTCCAATTTTTCAGCCCCTGTTCAACAGGGGCATGCAATTACAATTCTTGATCTAATAATTCACAGCAGGGCCCATTCCTGCGCCCACCAAGAGTAACTGTGAGGCCTTACAGTGTTGTGTCAACACCACCACCACCAAAGGCCCAATTTTTAAGCCCCTGTTCAACAGGGGCATGCAATTACAATTCTTTATCTAATAATTCACAGCAGGGCCCATTCCTGCGCCCACCAAGAGTAACTGTGAAGCCTTACAGTGTTGTGTCAACACCACCACCACCACCACCAAAGGCCCAATTTTTCAGCCCCTGTTCAACAGGGGCATGCAATTACAATTCTTGATCTAATAATTCACAGCAGGGCCCATTCATGCGCCCACCAAGAGTAACTGTGAGGGCTCACAGTGTTGTGGCAACACCAACATGTAAGGGGCAAATTTCAGCTGAGTATATACGGCAGGCCCTTACTTTCAAACATCCAACTTACAAACGACTCCTCCTTGCAAATGGAAGGATACAACAGGAAGTGAGAGGAAATCTACCCCTAGGAAGGCAAATTCTCTCCTGTAAGAGTTAATATGGGAAAAAAAGTGTCTCCTCTCCACTGATGCTTTATCACCAATTCTTGTTTCAATAAAAAACCCAAATTTTCAAAAAACATTTGTCATTAGGACGGAAAGTGAGGTGAACTGTTCTGAACAGGTGCACACTGCACAGACAGCAAAACTAATGTTACAGGGGTGATAACCCTTCCCTATGTTTTCCAAAAAGCTTAAAAATAGATTTCCTGACTGGAGCTACACTTAAACAATGTACCTGTTCAAAATTACAAACAGATTCTACATAAGAACAAACCTACAGTCCCTGTCTTGTATGCACCGCCTGTATACGGCTGTTCAGAGTATATAGGGCCTTTCTTATTTTGTGTGCAGGGTTCCCCTTAATATCCATACAAGACCCAAAGGGGCTGGTAATGGGCTGGGGTAGGAGGGGGGGGGGGTGATGGGGTAGCTATGCCATTTTTCTTAAAGATTTTCATCCATATTACATTAAAGCCGCAAGCAGTTTTAAATGGCTTTTTTTCCTTCAGAAATGTAATTTTGTGCAGGGACAGTTCTAAACACGGGAAACACGTGGCACTTCACAGGCATACTTTAGACACCCCCCAGGTACAATATTTAAAGGAATATTTGACTTTTTTTTTTCACTTTATGCATCATTAACCACTTCCCTACCCAGCCATAGTCAAATGACGTCCACAGATGGGATCTCCCATCCTGGGTGGACGTCATATGACGTCCTCGGCTTTGTAGGGGGATATCTGAATGATGCCTGCAGCTAGAGGCATCATTCAGATATCCTTTTGAAGTGCCGGCGATTCTGTGCACAATAAGAATGATCATAGCGGCGGTTCCGCTGCCTGATCGTTCTTATAGGCGGCGGTAGGGGACCCCTCCCGCCGCCATCCGGTGCTTCTCTGGGCTCCCCCGTGCGATCGGGGACCCGGAGCGAATCTTCCGGCGTCGTTGGTGGGGTCACGTGATGAGCATAGAGATGACTGGTGACCAGATGGTCACCAGTCATCTCTATGATCGTCGGAGGCCCGGGCGCGATGTGATGCCCGGGTCTCAAATGTAAACAAAGCCGCCATTGCGGCTGTAAGTATGAGATCAGTGAAAAAAAATTCACTGATCTCATGCTTTCCAGCCTGGAGGAGAGATGTGGGGTCTTATTGAC
This sequence comes from Rana muscosa, assembly GCA_029206835.1. NCBI lineage: Eukaryota > Metazoa > Chordata > Amphibia > Anura > Ranidae > Rana > Rana muscosa. Next base: position 926,268,483 of record CM055116.1, on the reverse strand, counting down.
CCCGCATCTCTCAATAAAGAGAACCTGTCACACACATTCCTATTACAAGGGATGTATACATTCCTTGTAATAGGAATAAAAGTGATAAAAAAAAAAAAGTAAAATCATTGTAAAAAAATAAATAAATAAGTAAAAAATAAAAATAAATAATAAATAAAAAAATTTAAAACGCCCCTGTCCCCGGTAGCTCGCGATCAGAAGCGAATGCACACGTAAGTCGCCCACATATGTAAACGCCGTTCAAACCACGCATGTGAGGTATCACCGCGTGCGTTAGAGCGTGTGCAACAATTCTAGCACTAGACCTCCTCTGTAATTCTAACCTGGTAACCTGTAAAAAAAATTAAAGCGTCGCCTATGGAGATTTTTAAGTACCGAAGTTTGGCGCCATTCCATGAGTGTGCGCAATTTTAAAGTGTGACATGTTAGGTATCTATTTACTCGGCGTAACATTATCTTTCATATTTTCCCAAAAAATTGGGCTAACTTTACTGTTTTGTTATTTTTTAATTCATGAAACCATTTTTTTTTTTTTTAAAAGGCGTTTGAAAAATTATTGCGTAAATATTGTGCAAGAAAAAATGTTGCAATGACCGTCATTTTATTCCCTAGGGTGTCTGCTAAAAAAACATATATAATGTTTGGGGGTTCTGAGTAATTTTCTAGCAAAAGAATGATGATTTGTACATGTAGGAGAGAAGTGCCAAAATAGGCCCGGTATTGAATAGGTACAAAAAGCCCTGTATTGAAGTGGTTAAAATGACTGCTCCCGAAAAACGGCCGTTTTTAAAACTTTTTTGGGGATTGATACATGTCCCCTGGTGCAGAACCCGGGTTCTCAAACCCTTTTTAGGACAATAACATGCATAATAGTCGTTATAATTAGCACTTTAGATTTTGAACGTTCGCATCCATTGTATTTAATAGGGTTCTAAAGTTCGTGCGAACTTTCGGTCCGTTCGCGGGTTCTGGTGCGAACCGAACCCGGGGGTGTTCGGCTCATCACTAGTTACCAATACCATCGCTCCCTCTAGTGTCCAAAAATGGTAATGCATCATATCTAGAACTAAAACTGTATGTTCCACAGCCATTCATACAGGCTGAATATGATTCTTTCATATCTATAGTTCCTGTAGCGAGTTTCATATGGTGTGTGGTAAAAGATTCTTGAAAAAACTCACTGTTCTGTTGGGTCCGGAATGATTCAGCTGGATTTTACTATAAATTTGGCTGTTCCTAAGCGAACCATTCAGGAGGACATCCAAGGAGTAGATAAGAAGATATGAAGCACGTTGAGGAGAGTAAGATAATAAAGATAATATTATTAGATATATAGGCAATAGGTAAAGTATAAGTGGTTAAGTTACCAAGCACTTTCTAGTGAGGGAGGCTGTATGTAAACATTAACATGTGCTGCATGTCATCGGCATTTCTTTCCTATACAACTGAGAGAAAAATGCTTGCAGAATCTTGCGTCCAGCTATGACTGGGATCACGGGGTGGTGAATTGTGTTAAAGGTGAGTAGAACAACATAACTTGTTAAGAACTGTTGTCCCTTGAAACAAGGATAGTAGAAGGGGATCTCAATGCTGGCTGGTGTCCTGTATTCTTTGGGTTTTACAGCCTTTTAGATGTGGCTGGGGAGTCAGCGTTACCCCTGTTGTTATTCTTACGCTGTGATCCTAGTTGGAAGGGGGATCGTGCCGTAGGTTTGTTTGGGGTGAATTGCGGGTTGTTGATTGCCGGTGGGAGTAGGAATTCCTCACACCAGTCTGGGAGGTTTACCGGAGCTATCTGGAGATCCTCACAGAATTTTAGCAGATCTGCAGGCATTCTGAGCACATATTGTCTTCCCTGGGAGGTGGCCTGCAAAGCAAAGGGGAATTTCCATCTGTAATTTATCCCCTTGTCTTTTAGCGCCTCTAAGAGTGGTCTCAAGGCTCTCCTATTTTTAAGCGTAATGGGGGATAGATCCTGGAACAGTTGTATCTCAGCGCCTTCATAGGTGATTTGTTCCTTTGCTCTCGCTTTCTGCAATATGTGCTCTTTTAGGCCAAAAAGTGGTAGGCAGTAGATAATATCCATGGGGGGGTTGCCATCAGGTGCTCTGGGACGGAGCGCTCTGTGTGCTCTATCAAAGTCTATGGGGGATTTCTCCGGTCTGTCTAATAGGCCATTAAAGATGACGGTCAGTGCAGGCTTTATATGATCAGGGAGGATTGATTCGGGGACCCCCCTAACTCTTATATTGTTTCTCCTTCCTCTGTTATCCAAATCCTCGATTTGCCTATTCATGTCGATCATGTGTTGTGAGTGAGAAACTGCAATGTCATCTAGGCCAACAAGCGCCCTGTCTCTTCTCTTCCCTACGTGCTCAGATACCGCCATTTGTTCAGACAGCTTCAGCAGCTCTGTCTTTATGTCTGTGATGGCTGTGGTAAAGGATCTCTTTATGTCCGCTGCTATATCAGTCATTATAGCGTATGTCAGGGGCATATCTTTGTCTGCGTTTCCTGTGGCTGAGTCCTCAGAGGCAGGCAGCGAGAGTTCGTCATCTTCCCTTTCCTCCTCCATATGCAGACTGCGCGGCGGAGCCATCTTGGAGCTCTTTCCCCCACCACTGTATTTGAATTTGTAGAGATTAGTCGTGAGGTCTTCCTCTTTGGGGTCACCCACGATCGTAGAATATGGCTGTGTGTCCCCCTCCTTAGCTGTGTGGACATATTCAGCTATGTAGAGGTCTTTTTCAGGTCCCAGGTCTCCTCGGTGTGCGGAGCTCTAACAATCTGCAGCCATTCACGCTGCGCGCCAAGCCACGCCCCCCCACATGTTTGTTATTAAAAAAAAATGTTTACAATCACTTTAACTGTCACTTGACAGTAAAATGTTGCTTGCTTGCACATACAGTGCCTTTTAAAAAAAATGAAATCCTCTTTTTATTGTTTTCTTTCCTTTACATACATACAAACAGCAAAAACATCAAATACAACATACAACCCCTGCCCGCATTGAGAGGAAAAAAAAACACAAATTACATCCCCCTTACCCCTAGCTCACATTATCTCCTCCCTCCCTCAACTCCCCTCACCCATCCCCCCTCCCCTCATACTTCCAAAATATCACACCACCCTCTCCATATTTTTTCAAATTTCTCTGGGGAACCTCTGCGTAAGAAAATAAACTTTTCTTTAATTACTGTTTCCCTTACTTGTATTTTCCACTCTTCTACAGTGGGTGGGTATGGTGAAAGCCACTTTTGCGCAATAAGCTTACGAGCCTGGAATAGACTTCTATTTATTGAAACGATATATTCCATTGGGATCATCGATTCATCCAGTATACCCATAAGACATCTCCCAGGCTCCATGAGCATCCTACTCTCAAATACCCTATTAATCATAGATATCACCCCAGTCCAATAGCGATGAAGCTTGGGGCATCTCCACATCATGTGTATTAGATTAGCTACTCTCCCTTTACATATAGGGCATCGGTCTGTATCTCTACATTTCTATTTAAATAACTTCTCTGGTGTGTAATGTGCCCTATGTAGGATAAATAGTTGTGTTAAATTTTGTATTGGAGATAATGAGGCCTGGTGTATTACTGATAGTGCCTGTGCCCACTGTTCATCTGAAATTGTTCCAATATCCCCTGACCAAGCTAATCTTGCTGGTATATCCACAGTTTTTTTACATTTATCAAATAATATGTCATATAATTGTGATATCAGACCCTTTTTTTTTGCCCTGTTTTATCCAACAAGGCTATCACCACTGACTTATTAAACTTCAATTCCTGTGTGCACCCCTGTGTTTTTATCGCAAGCCTAAGCTGAAGGAATTGAAAAAATCTTTGATTTGGAATATTATATTCTTTGCTTAGTTCACTAAAGGTTTTCATCACATCTTCCTCAAATAGCTGTGGCATATACCTTATTCCCTTCTGCCCCCAAAACTCAAACCCCTCCAATTTCCCGACTTCCACATATCTACTATTATTCCAAATTGGCGTATATGAAGAAAATCCCTTTACCTCAGTAATTTTCCTCATTTCCTGCCATACCATGTCAAATAATTTACCTGTGTGGAAACCTTTATCACACAATTGATTTCTCGATTCTAATAAAGAAATTAGTGGATAAGCCTCATATACTGATAATAGTAGGTTCTGTATCGGGTCAGAGAGTGATACTTTAGTCCAACCACTAAAATGTTGAATTTGTGAGGCTAAGAAATAGTTTTTGGGATGGGGGATTGCAAGACCACCCTTTTCCTTATTTAACATTAAGGTTGTTAACTTTATACGTGGTCGTTTATTCCTCCAAATCAACTCTCTAAAGAGAGATTCTAATTTTCTAAACCAAAAAGCTGTAATCCATACCGGTGAATTATCAAACACATAAAGTAATTTCGGAGCCCAAATCATTTTGATAAGATTTGCTCTTCCTATCACCGTCAGAGGTAACTTGCACCAACTTCGGCATTTATCTTAAAATGTTTCTAATAATGGCTTCAAATTCAACATAATATAGTCTTTTACATCCCGAGAAATCTCTATCCCCAAATATTTCACAGTGTCCTTAATTTGAATTTTAGAAGCTTGATTTAATAATGGGGTTTTTAACTCATCTAATTGTAAAAGTATGGATTTGTCCCAATTTATCTGGAAGCCCGAAAATTACCCATATATGGAGATAAGGCTCATAAGTTCCGATAGTGAGTTTGAGGTATCCCCCAGGAAAATAAGAGCGTCATCTGCATACAGGGCCACTTTATCCTCTCTACCTACCCGACAAAACCCAACTATTTTAGTTGATTGTCTAATGGCAAGGGCTAGGGGCTCTACTGCTATAGCGAACAGTAATGGCGATAAAGGGAAGCCCTGTCTTGTCCCTCTAGATAGGGTAAATGGGCTAGATAGTGTATTATTAATTCTTACCCTAGCTTTAGGATCCCTATATAATATTTTCACCCATTTCAGAAAATCCTTACCTATTCCAAAGGCCTCTAATACAGTCCATAAATATTCCCATTCGACCATGTCGAAGGCTTTTTGGGCGTCTAAACATAGTATTGCTCTAGATCCCCTATTTTCCATAGGCAATTGCAAATTCAAAAATAATCTACGAATATTTGTTCCAGCTGCTCTCTTTGGAATAAAACCTGTTTGATCTTCATGTATCAAACTACTAATATATTTTGATAACCTATTTGCAAGGACCCTGGCCAAAATCTTTACATCTGAGGTAAGGAGGGATATAGGACGATATGATTCGGGCAACATTGGGTCCTTGCCCTGTTTTGGAATTACTATTACTATTGTTTCCTGCATTGATTTTGGAAGTGTTTGTTTTTCATACACCTCATTTAGTACCTCTAGAAGTTCTGGTAATAGAATTTTTTCAAACTTTTTATATATCTCAGTCGGTAGTCCGTCCAATCCTGGTGCTTTATTATTATGAGTTTGTGAAGCAGCTAGGCTCAATTCTTCCAGAGAACCAATTTATCCAAAAATTGTTTAGCTTGACTAATGGGGTTCGAGACCTTAGACTCATAAAGTGAGGTGTAGAAATCAACAAATATCTTCTGAATGCTGCTTGTATCATACTTCACCTCACCTTCAAAAATTTTAACTGCTGTAACAGTATTCGGGCCTTCTTGGGCCCGAACTATAGTTGCCAGCAAACGTCCCACCTGTTCCCCCATGTCATAATGTTTTTTTTTTTGAAAAAATCTACTATTTTCTGCTTTAGCTAAAGCCAAACTTTTATGAGCTACCTGTGCCTCCTGCCATGCCAGACGCTTTTCTTCTATGGGATCCCTAATATAATCCTGTTCTGTTTGAGTCACCCTTTTCATTACTTCCTCCTCTCGCCTCCTAGATAAACTCTTAATTTTATGAATTTCTTTAATCATTATTCCTCGCATATATGCCTTCATAGTATCCCAAACTACTAATAAAGAGGTTGAGTTTTTATTTACCTTAAATAATTCAATTAACTGTAACTCTATATTATCTTCCTCCGTCAGTAATAATAGCCATTGTGGGTTAATTTTCCAAAAAGGAGTAGATATCTGACCCACAGGTTGTATATTCAATATTAGTAGGGAGTGGTCTGACAGGCCCCTAGGGCCATATTGAATTGACTCTACCAAAGGCCGAAAATTATCATTTCCCAGGGCCAGGTCAATTCTTGACAAAGATTTATATGTACTCATATGCATGAGTATTCTCTTCTTAATTGATATCTATTTCTCCATATGTCTATAAGCCCCATCTCTTGTAATTGTTTAGCAAATCTAGTTCTCTTCACCATTTGTTTTTCCTTTGTGGTGCTATGTCTATCTTCCCCCTCATTCATTATGTTATTAAAGTCTCCCATTACTAAGGTTGGCAAGTGCGGCCATTGTACCATTTTCCCAAAAACAATTTTCAGCACATCATCAATATAAGGAGGAGGAATATAAACATTGACCAACAAAAGGGTTATGTCATCTATTAAACACCGTAACACAATATATCGACCTTCTGGATCTATAAAACTTTCTTTGCATGAGAACCTTATCGAGCGAGAAATCAAGACACTGACACCTCGTGAGTATGTAGTGTGTATAGCATGGAATTGATACGGAAATCTTACACCATCGAAGAGCACCGTGTCTACTCGCTCAAGATGGGTCTCCTGCAAAAATATTATCATATGTTTATAAATTTCAATAGCCTCATAAGCTACTTGTCTCTTCTGCCTGTGTCCCATCCCCCTCACATTCCATGACAACACTGTTATTTTGCTACTCATCATAACATTTCATTAGAAAATGTTGACCAAGGCTTCAACAGACCAGAGACGCTATCTGATATGACCTGTATAGGTCTAAGAGAAGCATTTCTTCCACTGACGGAAAAATATAAAAAGAGAGAAAGACATATAGAAAGAGAGAGAGAGAGAGAGAGAAGGGAGCAAAGAGAACCCGGGGAAGAAAAAAAAAAACACAATAATATATATATACCCCCCCCCCAAACCCCCAACGTCCCTCCCTTGTGAGCCCAATCATTCCTAGGGATTCCCACCAACCACTCAGGTTGGTAGAAACCTCTACCCCTCAAAACAGTCCACACGGGACTCATACAAGGGGACTGACTAATGACCATAAACAGTTGCAAGTGAAATGCATGTGCAAAAAAAAAGACAAAAAATATAACCAAGAGGAATGGCTTAGGAGACTCCTGAAAAAAGAAGGAGAAGAAAAAACAAAATCAAAAAGAAATCAAAAATCAAAAAGATATGGTTCACTGTTTCATTATTCAAATATAGTTTTCCGAATGTGGAAAGAGGAAAAAAAAAGAAAATGTATCTAACTTTCAGGAAGTCTTTTTATTCTCCTTTGTATTTCTTTCATCTAACCAGACGTTGACTGCTTTAGAATTTTCAAAAAAAATAACATTTTCTCCATCCATAATTCTCAGCTTTGCTGGGAATAACATTGAGTATGTTATTTGTTTTAGCCGCAAACTACGCTTAATCTCTTTAAATTTTTCACGTTTCTCCTGTACTTCCATCGAAAAATATGGATAAAAGGAGATTTTATTACCCTTATACTCGATATTTCCTTTTTGGCTTGCTTTAGAAAGGATTAAGTCTCTATCTCTGTAATTCAGCATCTTAATTATCACTGTCCTAGGATTAATTGAAGAGGAAATCTGACGACTAGGAATACGATGAGCCCTTTCAATTGTATAAAGTTTTGAGAATCCCTCCATACCCATTGTATCCATTATCCATTTAAAAAAAAAAAAATCATTGATTGACCTCCTTCCTGTTCAGGAACGCCTAGAATACGAACATTTTTACGTCTTTGCCTATTTTCCAAATTTTCCAGTCTCTGTGCTTGATCCACTATTTGTTTTTTGGTTTGTTGGAGTTCACTCTTTAAGGAAGGCAAGACATCGTCTGTTGTACTGACCCTGTTTTCCAAATCAGTTGTACATTCACATATTTTTTTATTTTCTTGTCTTATAACTGTTATATCCTTTTTTAAATCTAGCATTTGATTCGTTAAAGAATTATTACATGCCTGTATGGCGGCGAAGACATCACTCAATGTTGGTTCCTTTATAGTAGTTTCAACTACTTTACTGACAGATTGATTTAAACTACCAGTAGCCTTGTTCCCACCTATACCCTGTGGGTCAACTTCCACCCTATTCTCTTGTTGTGCGTGGATATGATAACCATTCTGTACAGTGTCCAATAGAGTATCCGATATGCATCTTCCATCAAGACCCCAGGAAACCTGAGGGACCTTCGGAGGCAGCGTTTTATTTAAATCCTCCTGTTTGTTCTCTTTTGGGGCCTGTTCTTTCTCGACCCTAGATGCCATCCTGGACATACTACGAGTTTCAGGCGTCAGCATTGTCATGTCTTCCACAACCCCTTTTTTAAGAATATCTTGCGTTTGTGTTTTGTTTATACATTCGATTCTTTCCTGTAGTGGGTCCTCCCCCACAAGCGTTTTCTTTTCATCTTTTCTTTTTTCCTCCTCCTTCTTCCCTCTTCTACTTGACATCTTTCCTCTTCGTACTTTCTCCTTCTTTAACTTTTCTCTTTTCTTTTTTTCTTCCCCTTTCTTTTCCTTTTTTCTCTCCCCCTTTCTCTCCTTTTCCCTTTCCCTCTCCCTCCTTTCCCTCCCCTTTTTCCTACTCTCTCCTCCCCTCTTCTCCCTTCCTCCCTACTCCTTCCTTCTCCTTATTTTCACCAAACTATTCGGTGTATATACCGGTTTAATATAAATGTTCAACAAAATATACAAAGTGTTCAGTACATGCGCTAAGATAGCCCAGCAACTCCAGGAGGTTTATATAATCTGTACGATCAACAGGTGCTGTCTCTTAACCTGTGACCGGCCCCACTTTTTTTTTTCCCCCTTTTCCTTTTGGTTAGCCAGTGTAAATATGAATACGCACAGTGAATATTACAGTGAATATTACAAAAAGTTGATCCTTTGGTCAATCCTTGAAAAATTTCCTAGAGTATTTTAATTTGCATTCACTCTAGTTATGCAGTTCTTGAAGCATCTGAGTTATACAATACCACTTCTCTGCTTCTTAGCCCCGGCCCGGGCTCCACAGTCTACCACCCAGCCACACAGTCCAGCAAGTTAATACATATTTCTCCTTGCACAGTATCTGAAAATAGATTTCATAAAGTCCATATATCTTCTTCATTTATAGATATTGCTTTTATATAATACCGCAGGGCCACCACCTTCAGTTTCAAATTCCACGGCAAAATCCGCGACTAGTAAACTGAACAGAACAAAAGTTCAGCCAATGTACACAAATTTTAATGATAATATTGATAATATTGAGATATGAAGATATGGAGGAATTGAAATCATGGGGCTATAGGGCAATAGATAAAGAGCCCGTAGTACATAACACCACACTTGAAGCTGCTGCTGCTACTTTTCTGCTACTTTTCTGCTTCAATATCTACTCCATCTCAATAATATCTCCAGAACGTTCCGCAGCAGTAGTCAGTAACTGTTACACCGCGCTACACAGCGCTTCGCTGTTATTCATGCTATTATTCATGCAGACATAAACAGGCATATACACATCAGACAGTCCCGTAGTGCATAACACCAGACTTGAAGCCTCTGCTACTTTTTTATTTTTATTATTTTTATTTCCATATCTGCTCCAGCCACCAACCACCATCCAGACTTCTCAATGATATCTCCAGGGCTTTCTGCAGCAGTAATCACTAAACCGTGAACAGAACAGCCGTCACACTCCACTGTTACACAGCGCTACTCAGCGCTACTCGGCGCAGCGGTATATATCCATGCTGTTATTCATGTTATTCATGCAGACACATACAGATCAATTGGATCAGTTAGTTCAGACTTGTCAGACATACCAGTGTAATTACTGGCGGAGATTTCAAAATTTCCGGAGATCTGGAGACCTGAAGATCTAGAGGCACGTTTACCTTTCCTGAACTGGCGTCTTCACTGGCGTCTTGTGATCTGTGCGGACCATGCAGCGGTGCAGCGGTCTGTGCGGCCCATTAGCGGCAGAAGAAATTCCGAAGTTTCAAAAGGGAATGTCGGCAAGATCGCAGAGAGACTGCGGGGAGACTGCAAGAGTGGTTTAGAAGGAAGGCGCACATCGGTCCGGTTAGGTCAGGTCAGAGAGGCAAGGTGAGGCAAGGTAAGGCAAGGCAAGGTGAGGATAACCGCGATCCACTAGAATCGTCCCTCCATCCTCTCACGCTGAGAATAGCACAGCACAGCACGGACTGTTGGACCCGCCCTCTCACATCACTTCCGTCTCAGGTCACTTCCCCTCTCCGACTGAGCTTACATACAGTGCCTTGAAAAAGTATTCATACCCCTTGAAATGTTCCACATTTTGTCATGTTACAACCAAACATGTAAATGTAATTTATTCGGATTTTATGTGATAGACCAACACAAAGTGGCACATAATTGTGAAGTGGAAGGAATATGATAAATGGTTTTCAATTTTTTTTACAAATAAATATCTGAAAAGTGTGGCATGCATTTGTATTCAGCCCCCTTTACTCTGATACCCCTCACTAAAATCTAGTGGAACCAATTGCCTTCAGAAGCCACCTAATTAGTAAATAAAGTCCACCTGTATGTAATGTAATCTCAGTATAACTACAGCTGTTCTGTGAAGCCCTCAGAGGTTTGTTGGAGAACCTTAGTGAACAAACAGCATCATGAAGGCCAAGGAACACCAGACAGGTCAGGGATAAAGTTGTGGAGAAGTGTAAAAAAATTATCCCAAATTTTGAACATCACACAGAGCACTGTTCAATCCATCATCCGAAAATGGAAAAAGTATGGCACAACTGCAAACCTACCAAGGCAAATGGCCACCCACCTAAACTGACAGGCTGGACAAGGAGATCATTAATCGGAGAAGCAGCCAAGAGGCCCATGGTAACTCTGGAGGAGCTGCAGAGATCCCCAGCTCAGGTGGGAAAATCTGTCCACCGGACAACTATTAGTCGGGCACTCCACAAATCTGGCCTTTATGGAAGAGTGACAAGAGGAAAGCCATTGATGAAAGAAAGCCATAAGAAGTCCTGTTTGCAGTTTGCAATAAGCCATGTGGGGGACACAGTAAACCTGTGGAAGAAGGTGCTCTGGTCAGATGACCAAAATTAAACTTTCTGGCCTAAAAGCAAAATGCTATGTGTGGTGGAAAACTAACACTCTGAACTGAACACACCATCCCCACTGTAAAACATGGTGGTGGCAGCATCATGTTGTGGGAATGCTTTTCTTCAGCAGGGACAGGGAAGCTGGCTAAGATGTGATGGGAAGATGGATGGAGCAAAATACAGGGCAATCTTAGAAGAAAACCTGTTAAGACAGAAAAGGGTTGGGACTTTATATGAAGCATGCGGATTGAAAGCAAAAAAGAGCTAGTACATCAGATAATGTACATTTATTAAATATTGTACAGTAAAATACATAAGACACAATGGTACATTTTCCATCACTCAACATGGTTAGTTAGTTCATTAGCATTTGTTCGTAAATAAATTGAGTAAAACAGTAAAAACATGAGGTAGAACTGCATGGTAAATATTAATTGGCATCTGAAGCTCGACGCGTTTCGCCGCTGTCTTGCCGCTCATCAGGAGCTGATAGTTAATTGATGTCTATAATACAAGAACATTGTATCAAATGATAGGTTAGGCTTATTAGGGATAAATTATATATAAGGGGGAGAGAAATATGCACTTAAATCTACAGCCCATACTTACAGGTCGGGTGATGGTATGGGCACGGCAGGGGGTATGTAGGCGGCCGGGAACACAGTCCGATACGGAAGTTGAGGCGGCATAACAGGTGGCGCAGCAAGGAGGCAGGCATCATTGTGTGAGCTGAACATGTGATCTTCACCAGGGTCAAGGGGCACATGCAGAAAGACTCCTGGGCCATCTGAAAATGAATGTGAAATGCAAAGAATTTGTGTGTTGAATTGCAAAGTGAGAAAAATGAAAAAAATTAAAAGGGTAAATGTGTGATGGTGAGCTTGTTGAGGGCAATGAGGATGCTCCAACATAAAAACACCTTTGTGGGGGGATTGAAAGAAGGGGGGGAGAAGAGAAAGGGAGGGCCCAGCCTAGGGTGTATGATAGTGAAGCTATGTTGGAGACATGGAAATACTCCAACATTGTGAACGCTATCATTGATATATGATAGTGAATCTGTGTTGCAAACAACAAAAATGCTCCAACATAGGGAACGCTGTCATAGTGACATAGTGTCATAGTGTGACATAGTGTGTGCCAACAAAAATGTGCATGGACAAAAAAAAAGAAAGGGAAAGGAAGGAAAGGAGTGTGCGATTAGGGACAATGAATTTACCTGAATGGATGGCGTTGAAGGTGCATTTTGCCTGATGCAAGATGTTCCTGGTTCCTCAACCCCTGACTATGTGTGTTGGTGCCTGTGCCAAAAAGGAAATGCTTGCCTCACCGCGAACGCCCTGTAGCTGACAACGTCACGCTGGTGGGTATGAGGGAGGAGAGGCGTCATCTCTCAGGCAGCGGACAGCCGGCGAGTGGCGCCAAAGGACTCACTCCCTCATGTTGACCGCCAAATGGAAAACACGGCGCTCATGTGATGACGTCGACCAGGGTGGATGTCAGACATGACGCGCCTGATGCGTGGCGCCGATGCGCAGCTGGGCGATCGCCCCATCCCCCAGGGGGAGGGGAGAAGGTGGAAGACCCCCGATGTGCATCGCAGCTCCCAATGTCAGTAAAGGCCCAAACACACACTACCAGGCCCACCAAGCCATGCCCCGAACCGGACCTTGGGATGTGAATTGGGTTGTCTAAATAGATCATAATTTGCTTGAGAAATATCAAGACAGGGAACATTTTCTTAACTTGGCCTACAGTATGGTAGGGGAAGAAAACTATTTCTGACACTGGGGTGTTGTGTCAGAATGCTCAGAGAAACCCATCCAAAACTTATCCCGCAGTATGGCAGGGATAGGGGGAAAGGGAAACAAGGCTGGCACATTGGGTCTTGGATGGAGTTGAAGGTGCATTTTGCCTGATGCAAGATGTTCCTGGTTCCTCAACCCCTGACTATGTGTGTTGGTGCCTGTGCCCGTGCCCATACCATCACCCAACCTGTAAGTATGGGCTGTAGACTTAAGTGCATATTTCTCTCCCCCTTATATATAATTTATCCCTAATAAGCCTAACCTATCATTTGATACAATGTTCTTGTATTATAGACATCCATTAACTATCAGCTCCTGATGAGCGGCATGACAGCCGCGAAACGCGTCGAGCTTCAGATGTCAATTAATATTTACCATGCAGTTCTACCTCATGTTTTTACTGTTTTACTCAATTTATTTACGAACAAATGCTAATGAACTAACTAACCATGTTGGGTGATGGAATATGTACCATGGTGTCTTATGTATTTTACTGTACAATATTTAATAAAATTACATTATCTGATTTACTAGCTCTTTTTTGCTTTCAATCTGCATGCTTCATATAAAGTCCCGACCCTTTTCTGTCTTCACATTGACAGGGATGGAGGCCTAGTGACTTAATTGTCTCAGGCCTCATTCAAAGTCCCAACCTTTTCTTTTTTCCTTTGAACCAATTAGGGATGGAAGCATGCGTTTTTGAATAGCATCCAGCTGACACAAGACCCAATGTGCCAGCCTTCTTTCCCTTTCCCCCTATCCCTGCCATACTGCGGGATAGGTTTTGGATGGGTTTCTCTGAGCATTCTGACACAACACTCCAGTGTCAGAAATAGTTTTCTTCCCCTACCATACTGTAGGCCAAGTTAAGAAAATGTTCCTTGTCTTGATATTTCTCAAGCAAATTATGATCCATTTAGACACACCAATTCACAGCCCCAGGGTCCGGTGTTGTTCGGGGCATGGCGTGGTGGGCCTGGTAGTGTGAGTTGGGGCCTTTTCTGACATTGGGGGTCTTCCCCCTTCTCCCCTGCCCCTGGGGGATGGGGCGGTTGCCCAGCTGCGCATCGGCGCCACGCATCCGACGCGTCATGTCTGACGTCCACCCTGGTCGATGTCATCACATGAGCGCCGTGTTTTCCATTTGGCGGTCAACATGAGGGAGTGAGTCCTTTGGCGCCACCTGCCGGCCGTCCACTGCCTGGGAGATGACGCCTCTCCTCCCTCATACTCGCCAGCATGACGTTTGCGGCTACAGGGCGTCCGCGGCGAGGCAAGCATTTCCTTTTTGGCACAAGCACCAAAACACATAGTCAGGGGTTGAGGAACCAGGAACATCTTGCATCAGGCAAAATGCACCTTCAACTCCATCTATTCAGGTAAATTCAATGTCCCTAATCGCACACTCCTTTCCTTCCTTCCCCTCTCTTTTTTTTCTCCATGCACATTTTTGTTGGCACACAGTCCCCTCTATTCACTATGACAGTGTTCCCTATGTTGGAGCATTTTTATTGTTTGCAACACAGCTTCACTATCACATATCAATGATAGCGTTCACAATGTTGGAGTATTTCCATGTCTCCAACATATCTTCACTATCATACACCCTAGGCTGGGCCCTCCCTTTATCTTCTCCCCCCCCCTTCTTTCAATCCCACCACGACGGTGTTTTTATGTTGGAGCATCCTCATTGCCCTCAACAAGCTCACCATCACACATTCACCCTTTTTCATTTTTCTCACTTTTCAATAATAGCGTTCTTAACGTTGGAGCACTTTATTGCTTTCAACATAGCTACACTATCACATATTTTAGTTATTCTGTTTATCACCACCCCTTCTCATTCACATTCACTTTTTACCCTTTCACTGCTGTACATCACCCTTCAGCAATTCAACACACAAATTCTTTGCATTTCACATTCATTTTCAGATGGCCCAGGAGTCTTTCTGCATGTGCCCCTTGACCCTGGTGAAGATCACATGTTAAGCTCACACAATGATGCCTGCCTCCTTGCTGCGCCACCTGTTATGCCACCTCAGCTCCCATATCGGACTGTGTCCCTGGACGCCTACATGCCCCCTGCCATGCCCATACCATCACCCGACCTGTAAGTATGGGCTGTAGATTTAAGTGCATATTTCTCTCACCCTTATATTTAATTTATCCCTAATAAGCTTAACCTATCATTTGATACAATATTCTTGTATTATAGACATCCATTAACTCTCAGCTCCCGATGAGCGGCATGACAGCCGCGAAACACGTTGAGCTTCAGATGCCAATTAATATTTACCATGCAGTTCTACCTCATGTTTTTACTGTTTTACTCAATTTATTTACAAACAAATGCTAATGAACTAACTAACCATGTTGGGTGATGGAATATGTACCATGGTGTCTTATGTATTTTACTGTACAATATTTAATACATTTACATTATCTGATTTACTAACTCTTTTTTGCTTTCAATCCGCATGCTTCATATAAAGTCCTGACCCTTTTCTGTCTTCGCATTGACAGGGATGGAGGCCTAGTGACTTAATTGTCTCAGGCCCCATTCATAGTCCCAACCTTTTCTTTTTTCCATAGAAGAAAACCTGTTAAGCCCTGTACACACAATCGGATTTCCTATGGATTGAAATCTGATGGATTTTTCCATCGGAATTCCGATGAAGTTGACTTCCATCAGTCTTGCCTACACACCATCAGTCAAAAATCCGACCGACCCAAACTCCGTGACTTAAAACACTCAGACGAGCCGAGAAAAATTAAGTTTAATGCTTCCGAGCATGCGTCGACTTGATTCTGAGCATGCGTGGGTTTTTTTCTCGGATGGAGTTCCACACAGACGATCGGAATTTGCTATCGTTTTTTTTTTCCATCGGATAAATTTAAAACATGTTCTATTTTTTCTCACCGATTGAAAAAAGGCCAATGAGTCCCATACACGATCGGTTTGTCCAATGAAAAAAGTCCATCGGACTGTTTTCATCTGTAAAACCGATCATGTGTACAGGGCATTAGAGTCTGAAAAAGACTTGAGACTGGGGTGAAGGTTCACCTTCCAGCAAGACAACTACCCCAAACATACAGCCAGAGCTGCAATGGAATTGTTTAGATCAAAGCATATTCATGTGTTAGAATGGCCCAGTAAAAAGTCCAGACCAAAATCCAAATGAGAATCTGTGGCAAGACTTGAAAACTGCTGTTCACAGATGCTCTCCATCCAATCTGACAGAGCTTGAGCTATTTTGCAAAGAAGAATGGGCAAACATTTCATTCTCCAGATGTGCAAAGCTGATAGAGACAAACCCAAAAAGACTTGCAGCTGTAATTGCAGGGAAAGGTTGAGTATTGAGGGAGGCTGAATAAAAATGCACGTCACATTTTTCACATATTTATTTGTAAAAAAAAACTGAAAACCAATTATCATTTTCCTTCCACTTCACAAATATGTGCCACTTTGTGTTGGTCTATCACATAAAATTCCAATAAAATACATGTAGCGGGGTATCGTTTTCACCCACAAACTACAGTTGCCAGCACGCTTTGAGGCACCCAGGGTGCATTTTCCCACGCAAGGACTGCTGGGGTGGACTTTAAAAGGGAGAGGCGGGCCCCAGTTCTGTCTCTTGGACACCGCCCTCCCAGCAAGAGGATCCCTGTGCTGACCTGCTGTGCGTGCAAGTCCTGAAGCCTGGGCCTTGTACTTTCTTCCAGAGAGCCCTCCGCTCCGCCGAGGAGCCTGCGGAGCATCCGATCTTGCTGTGAAGTGCCATCATCAGGAGGACCGAAGACCCGGGCATCGTGGGCACTGTGAAGCGACTCACAGTAGCGGAGGTACCGGACAGGAATCGGTCCAGTCGGGTGAGAGAGCGTCAGCTCGGAACCGTATCTTGTTACCTTTGTTGCCTATTGACTCTATTCAGGCCCATCAGTGATTACAGTTACATTCTGGGGAGACTGTCTGCTGAACTGAGTTTGCTAGTCTCTCCAGCTTTACAAAGTTAGCGGTCATCGATACCCCATTGGATTACAGTTTTATTCTTTATGTGCACCACCGTATTTTGCGAAGATTTCTTCAACAAACTATACCCCAAGTTATAGTCAGGCCTGACTGGGTAGTATAGGACATTGCTGGGCGCCATATTTGCTCACGAGGGAGGATAGCTGCAGCGGGGTTTATTAAACTGTCATTGCATTGCTGAATGTTATATCTTTTTATGAGTATACCTATATTGCAGGGATCTGCATGAGACACTGTATACTGTTTACCCTTATTACTTTTACCAATAGTAAAGAACTTATAGTTAAGTATATTGGTTGTCAGTGTCAATTACTGTGCTGTGTTATAAAGGGGTTTGTGCAATACAATTAGAGAGTGCAATTATATCATCCCCTTTCCTAACTGTGCCACGAGAGGTTAGAGCCTATTGCTAGGGGTTGACAGCGGTGCACTACAAGGCCCAAAAAAAACAAACAGGCAGCCCTCTTAACTGGGGTTATCGCTATACGTAGGGGCTCGGTTCCGGGATCCTTGTATATTGCATGCTGCAATCAAGCCGGTCAGAAGTACCAGCATGGACCCGCAGGCAGTGACACAATGGTGCGCAGAGGAGGCTGTGGATCCAGTCCGGGGGTAGATATTGAACTCCCGGGAGGGATCCAGCAAAAAGAAGAGGTAAAGCAGCTAATAATGTCAATATCCCCAAGATGGAAAGCATGGGCGGTGGATGTAAAGTCAGATACCTCGGGGGCATATGCACTAGTAGAATGGACAAGAGGAATCCCAAAAGAGTTCAAAGAGCAGAGTGTAAAGGACATAGATGACAGAACGTATCGCTTAGTGCATACTGGGGCTGAGAAGAGAGAGTTCTCCACGAACCTCCCCACCGTTATCTCCGTCACTCTTCTCCAAAATGGGAGGCAGTAGCAACACGAGAGCTCCAGAATCACCCCTGATGGCCATAGGGCCAGAACTGCTGACTGCTTTGGGAGACTTTGTTGCCAAGTGCCAGAAAACCGGCACGGTACATGTGGAAGCCGGGTACCGGAAACTCCGGGTGTTTTCAGGAACACAACCTGTTACACCCAGGGAGGAAGACTTCGACACCTGGATTGAGCAGGCAATGCAGGCAGTAGAAGGTTGGGAAGTTCCAGAAGCGCAGAAGAAGCAGTGCATCAATGAAAGCTTGAAGGGTAGTGCTGCTGAGGCTGTGAAAAATCTTAGGTGCAGCAACACTGTGTGTACTGCGATGGACTATCTGTCTATGTTGCAGGAGGAATTTGGCCAGCTGGAGAAGGTGTCGGAGCTGGTGTATCAATTTGAACATACCCTCCAGCAGCCAAGAGAGAAGTTGTCTGAATATGTCCGGAGACTGAATAGAATGCTGTGCCAGATTGTACTGAGAAAGGGAATGCAGCCACAGGTCATAGACGCTGCCAGGATGAAGCAGATCCTGAGGGGAGCCTTGCGTTCGGGTCCAGTTTTGCTTCACCTGAAGACCTCTGACGGAGTCATGGCCCAGACCTTGTGCGGATCATAAAGGACGAAGAGGCCTTGCTGAAGGATCAAGAGGGGGTTGAGAAGACCACTCCACCTGTTTCGGTGGGAGTCAGAATGGCAGTAGCTACCGAACGTGACTCAGAAGTAGAAACCTTGAAGTTTTAAATGGCCCAAGTACTGGATTTATTGACCTCTTTATTGGCCAAGGATTCAGGAGCTAAGGAGAAAGAAGAGACCAAGAGGGAACTGGACCGAAATGTTCCCATTCCAACATCCCCAAAAATAAGGAAAGAATTTGTCTGTTTCAATTGCGGAGTAGCCGGCCTCACAGGGAAAGTGTGCCCCAGTCCAAGGAGGAACCAAGGCACTCAATACCAGCAGGCGGAAAACTTCAGAGGGCCCTGGTGAAGGAGTCAGCCGGGCTCCCGCTACTTACAGAAATCTCCAAGAAGATCCAAAATCAAGCAGAGCAAAAAGAGTAGGAAAACAATGCCCCTCCTAAAACCCCCCATACCGCCTGTCGGGAGTTGAAATTTGACAACTGGAAAAAGATCAATGCATACCAGGTCCAAAAAGGGTTGAGGTCCAGAGAAAAATGGAAGAAGAAGAAAATACCACTAGGGAAATCAAGGAAGCCAAAGGAGGAAATACCCCAAAAGAAGTTCCCAGATAAATTAATTGGACCCTCCCCTCTAGTCCCTGTTCAAGTGGAGGGAGTCTACACTAAAGCCTCGTACACATGACTGAGTTTCTCGTCGAAAAACGACAAGAAACTTGCTGGCAGAGTTTTCTTGCTGAGTAAATCGGTCGTGTGTACGTGGCTATCAGGTTTCTCGTCAAGAAAACCGACAAGAATCTCAACGAGAAAAATAGAGAACCTGCTCTCTATTTTCTCGTCGAGATTCTTGTCAGCATGTTTCTCGACGAGAAAAGTGTGTGTGTGTACACTTACTTGTCCTCCGGGAAGCCCGTGCATGCTCGAAATGACTTTGACGCATGCGCGGTAGCTTCTTAGGCATAGGTAGGGTGTAGCAAGATGCCGGCGATGGCATCGAATGTGACGAGCGCACGCTCATCGTAGTCGATTACGTCACCGCGTTCGCTCCATTCAAAGAACCGCGGGTTCTTTGAAAGGAGCGTCTGTACACTCGGCCGGGACAAGTTTCTTGTCCAAGAATCTCGTCAAGAAAAACAATGTGTTTTTTCTTGACGAGATTCTCGGTCGTGTGTACGAGGCTTCAGGCTCTCCTAGATACAGGAGCCCAAGTGACTCTCTTATACAGAGACTTTTATCAGAAGCATTTGAGTCACGTGCCTTTGCAGAAGCTGGAAGACCTACAAAAAGGGGGAATTGGCACTCGTAGCTTTCCCTACGACGGGTATGTCTCAATCAGGTTGGCTTTTGATCCATCAGTGACGGGAAAGGCGGAGGTCTTTGACACCCTGGCGGTAGTTTGTCCTCGCCCGTCAGGGTCCAACACCAGCTCCATGTTGATAGGGACCAACACTGACCTGGTCAGGAGACTGCTGACCCCTCTAGTAAAGGAGCGGAGTTCTCCCAAACAGAAGATTCACCCCATGCTGCAACAGGTCTTCCAGAAGTTGATCCTGGAGCAAAAGGCCCCGGAAGAGGGGGTGGGAAGAGTCTGGAGACTGTCCAGAAGAGAGAAGATACTGCAGCCTGGTAAGGTGACCTGTCTTCAGGCTACGGTAAAACTCTCCTGGGAGCAGCCGGGTCCCTTTGTGGTTGTGGAGCCAGACCCCTTCAACACTCATCAAGGATTGGAAGTGATCCCTGAAGTGGTCCCGTTGAGGGCATTGAAGAAGGTGAAGGGCCAGATTCCAGTGAGTGTCAGAAATGTCACTAATTCTCCTGTGAAGATCCCAGCCCGGGTACTACTGGACAAAGTGAATCCTGCTACCCCAGTGACCCTGCCTGAATTAAAGACGGAGGGAGGAGAAGCCACCCTGGAGGAGCTCTGTCTGGAAGATACCACCTTGCCAATGAAATGGAAAGAGAGAGCCAAGGCTCAGCTGACCAGATGGAGAAAAATATTCTCGGAAGATGAGTTTGATGTGTGGTGTGCGAGGAGTGCCACCCATAAAATCCGTCTTCAGGAAGACAAACCCTTCCGGGAGAGGGTCCGACCAGTTCCCCTGGCTGACTTGGAAGATTTGCGTGAGCAGTTGACAGAGCTCAAGAGGACAGGGCTCATTCGAGAGTCCAGAAGTCCATATGCCTCCCCCACCATGGTGGTAAGGAAGAAAAATGGGTCGCTGAGACTCTGCATAGACTACAGGACTCTCAATAGGAGGACCATACCCGACCAGTACACTACCCCCAGGATAGAAGATGCTTTGTAGAGTCTGTCTGGGGCCAAGTGGTTCAGTGTCATGGACCTGAAGAGTGGGTATTATCAAATCCCAATGCACCCTGCAGATAGAGAGAAGACGGCCTTCATCACCCCAGTGGGATTCTATGAATTCAATAGGATGCCTCAAGGCCTGTCGGGAGCCCCCGCTACTTTCCAGAGGTTGATGGAGAAGACAGTTGGGGACATGAACCTTATCGAAGTCCTGGTGTACCTAGATGACATCATTGTCTTCGGGAAGACTCTGGAGGAGCATGAAGAAAGGTTGGAGAAAGTCCTGAAGCGACTCAGTGAAGAGGGACTAAAACTCTCCAGGGAAAAATGCCAGTTCTGCCAGAGACTGCCTATCTCATTTCTTGAGGTGCTAAAATGGCAGGGCAGTACAAAACACCCCCAAATGACCCCATTTTGGAAAGTAGACACCCCAAGGAAATTGCTGAGAGGCATGTTGAGCCCATTGAATATTTTTTTTTTGTCCCAAGTGATTGAATAATGACAAACAAAAAAAAAAAAAATTACAAAAAGTTGTCACTAAATGATATATTGCTCACACATTCCATGGTTATATGTGGAATTGCACCCCAAAATACATTTTGCTTCTTCTCCTGAGTACGGGGATACCACATGTGTGGGACTTTTTAGGAGCCTAGCCGCGTACGGGGCCCCGAAAACCAAGCACCGCCTTCAGGATTTCTAAGGGCACAAATTTTTGATTTCACTCCTCACTACCTATCACAGTTTCGAAGGCCATAAAATGCCAAAATAGCACAAAACTCCCCCAAATGACCCCATTTTAGAAAGTAAACACCCAAAGGAAATTGCTGAGAGGCATGTTGAGCCCATTGAATATTTTTTTTTTGTCCCAAGTGATTGAATAATGACAAAAAAAATAAAAAATGACAAAAAGTTGTCACTAAATTATATATTGCTCACACATTCCATGGTTATATGTGGAATTGCACCCCAAAATACATTTTGCTGCTTCTCCTGAGTACGGGGATACCACATGTGTGGGACTTTTTAGGAGCCTAGCCGCGTACGGGGCCCCGAAAACCAAGCACTGCCTTCAGGATTTCTAAGGGCACAAAATTTTGATTTCACTCCTCACTACCTATCACAGTTTTGAAGGCCATAAAATGCCAAAATAGCACAAAACCCCCCCAAATGACCCCATTTTGGAAAGTAGACACCCCAAGCTATTTGCTGAGAGGCATGGTGAGTATGTTACAGCTCTCATTTGTTTTTGAAAATGAAGAAAGAAAATAATTTTTTTTTTTTTTCAATTTTCAAAACTTTGTGACAAAAAGCGAGATCTGCAAAATACTCACCATACCACTCTGCAAATAGCTTGGGGTGTCTACTTTCCAAAATGGGGTAATTTAAGAGGGTTTTGTGCCATCTGGGCATTCCATGGCCTCCGAAAATGTGATAGGCAGTGAGAAGTGAAATCAAAAATTGACACCCTTAGAAAGCCCGAAGGCGGTGCTTGCTTTTTGGGGTCCCGTATGCGGCTAGGCTCCCAAAAAGTCTCACACATGTGGTATCCCCGTAGTCAGGAGAAGCAACAGAATGTATTTTGGGGTGTAATTCCACATATGCCCATGGCATGTTTGAGCAATATATCATTTAGTGACAACTTTGTGCAAAAAAAAAAAAAAAATTGTATTTTTTCCGCAACTTGTGTCAAAATATTCCATGGACTCAACATGCCTGTCAGTATATAGCTTGGGGTGTCTACTTTCCAAAATGGGGTCATTTGGGGGGGTTTTGAACTGTTCTGGCATTTTATACACAACATTAGGAAGCTTACATCCACTCTTCTAACCACTCTTCTAACCACTTGAAGACAAAGCCCTTTCTGACACTTTTTGTTTACATGAAAACATTTATTTATTTTTTTGCAAGAAAATTATGTTGAACCCCCAAACATTATATATTTTTTTAAAGCAAAGGCCCCACAGATTAAAATGGTGGGTGTTGCATTTTTTTTCCCACACAGTATTTGCGCAGCGATTTTTCAAACGCATTTTTTGGGGAAAAAATACACTTTTTTTTATTTTAATGCACTAAAACACACTATATTGCCCAAATGTTTGATGAAATAAAAAATATGATCTGAGGTCGAGTACATAGATACCAAACACGACATGCTTTAAAATTTCGCACAAACGCGCATTGGCGACAAACTACATACATTTTTAAAAGCCTTTACAGAGGAGGTCTACTGCTAAAATGACTGCCCTCGATCTGACCTTCGCGGTGATACCTCACATGCATGGTGCAATTGCTGTTTACATATGACGCCAGACCGACGCTTGCGTTCGCCATTGCGCAAGCGCAGGGCAGGACAGGGGTGCTTTTTTTTTTTTTTTATTATTAATTTTGCTTTTTTATTTTATTTTTAATCTGTTCCTTCCATATTTTTTTTTTTTATCAGTTTTATTGTTATCTCAGGGAATGTAAATGTCCCCTATGATAGCAATAGGTAGTGACAGGTACTCTTTTTTTGAAAAAACTGGGGTCTATTAGACCCTAGATCTTTCCTCTGCCCTCAAAGCATCTGACCACACTAAGATCGGTGTGATAAAATGCTTTCCCAATTTCCCAATGGCGCTTTTTATATCCGGGGGACACATTCCCTCCCACTGCTTGTAAAAGCAGTCCAGAGGCTAGTTAGCCACTAGGATTGCTTTTACATGAAAGCCGGCCGCTGGCTGAAAAGAATGATACCAAGATGATACCTAAACCGGCAGGCATCAATCTGGTATAACCATTCAAAGTCCAGCAAAATCCAGTACATTGCTGGTCCTTGTTGGACATGTATTGTAATCTTTTTTTTCATGCAGCCTGTTGGCTGAATGAAAAAAGAGATTGATCGGTGGGTATGCCCACCATTAGAATACCTCCCTTCATTCACCCACTTCTAATAAAGGGCATACATGCACCATTTATATATGCCGAAGCATGGGGGCATCCTTCCACAAAAGTTATGCCGCACACACATGGTCGGACTTTTCCACGGGCAAGCCTCCGTCTGAATTTCGACCGTATGTACGCGGCATTAGGAGCAAAATCGCTCCTCCGCCCCTGCTGCCCCCATGCTTCGACATATATGCTTTTTTTTTTTTTATTTGTGGTGGTGAAATCACCTCCTACAGCACTGGAGTCGCAGGGATCAGGCCTGTCTCTGCGAACGCTGCAGTTATGTGTGTTGTGTTTTGTAAGTGACAGTGATCGATCGATACTGCACTTGGGTGGCCTGGGCTGGACGGAGGGGCAAAACGTAGGTGCTAGCAGGTATCTGGGCTGATCCCGCTAACACTGCATTTTTGGGAACCCTAAACTGCTGGGGACACTAGTATAGATCTGATCAGATCAGATATTGATCTGTTCAGATACTATACCACTAAGGGAGGTGTATGCTTCACGCGTGGGTGTTAGCGTTACTGGCACTAACCTGACGCTGCCTGGGGTGTGACGCAGACCCTCTCTGATGCTAAAACCTAATTGATATCACCCGCCGGGCGATCAGGGGGTTAAACCTTTATTGGGTTATATATGGCGGGTGCCCTGACACTATAAAAAGCAAACTAACTAACCAGCGTCAACATTTATATGGTGATCACTGGTGAAAGGGTTAACTAGGGGCAATCAGGGGGTTAAACCTTTATTAGGTAATATATGGGGTTACCTGACGCTATATAAAAACCTGACGGGGAACCTAAATAACAAAATAACTAACTTGCTAACCAGTGTCACCAGTAACACTTATACAGTGATCACTGGTGAAAGGGTTAACAGGGGGCAATTACGGGGTTAAAACCTTTATTAGATAATATATGGGGGTACCTGACGCTATAAAAACCTGCGGCGAACCTAAAAAAAATAACTGGCTACCTATCGGCATCACCGACACTAAGACAGCGATCAGAAAAACGATCGCTTAGCGACACTGGTGATAGGGGGTGAAAGGGTTACCTGGGGGGCTATCAAGGGGTTAAACCTTTATTAGGTAATATATGGGGGTACCTGACGCTATAAAAACCTGCGGCGAACCTAAAAAAAATAACTGGCTACCCATCGGCATCACCGACACTAAAACAGCGATCAGAAAAACGATCGCTTAGCGACAGTGGTATAAGGGGGTGAAAGGGTTATCTGGGGGGCGATCAGGGGGTTAAACCTTTATTAGGGGGGGTTAGAGGGCTACACTGGACCCAAAACTAACTGTAGTGACACTTTTACAGTCACAAATGTCACTGATTGCAGTGATCAGTAAATAAATGGTCACTGCAATCAGTGACACTGTGACTGGGGGCTGGGGGGTGATCTGGGGGGGCCTGGGGGGCCATTTATGTTCCTATGTGTCCTGGTGCCAGTGTAGTGTTTAGTGCACTAACCTGTGTGTCTTCTCTCGTACGACGCTCGGTATATGTGAGCGCCGCATGAGAGATGACATCACTTCCTCTGCCTGTGTTTACATTACACAGGAAGAGGAAGCTTTCTCATTCGCCGGGAGCGATCGCGAGGGGGTGGCCGGAATCGAACGACCGTCCCCTCATCCCGAATCGCTCCCGAACAACTAACAACCGCTCACTGTATAGAAGGGGGGTCCGATGGGACCCCCCAACTATACAAAGGCAGTCACGTACAGGTACGTGACTTTGCCTGTCGGTGCCATTCTGCCGACGTATATATACAGTGAGCGGTCGTTAAGTGGTTAACAAATGGTTGTAATTTTTTAAAATAAAAAGTCTTGCATATGTATTTATGTGTGTGTGACGGAATGCCTGACACCCAACTTGGGTACGTCCGCCAAACAATGCCTCCTGCTTTCCAAACCCTTCCAGCAGGCCGAGAGCTAATACCAGCCCTTTTACCCCAAGCATCATACACAGACAAGATGTTGTGATAAGAACCAAAGGAATGACTTTTATTGAACATGTAGCACCCTGGCGTTTAGTCAGGGAGCTCCTCACAAATTTACTTGCCAAGAGTAGTTCTCCTGATCGATTGATAGGGATCTATTGATTTCTCCCTAAGCTTTGCCTTGTTGCACTTTTTTCTTCTACCACTAGGTGGCCGGGTACTTAGTGGTTCTAGATACGAGAAGGGCAACCCAAGGTCAGGTTATGGGTATGTGGGTGTCCCAGCCAATGGGCAGGAG
This sequence comes from Rana muscosa, assembly GCA_029206835.1. Taxonomy (NCBI): domain Eukaryota; kingdom Metazoa; phylum Chordata; class Amphibia; order Anura; family Ranidae; genus Rana; species Rana muscosa. Next base: position 926,242,429 of record CM055116.1, on the reverse strand, counting down.
TTTTCTTGAATCCCTTGGCTTGCTGGGAGAGACTATATATTTGGGTGAGGTCAGTTGATCTGTGTTCTGTGCCACCCGGACTGCAGTATGGGTGGACGTGTGTCATCTGCCCCGGGCTGCTAGGCGGGAGATTGGGCCTATCCTGGGGGCATCTGGCTGCCAGGCTGTGTGAGGGCCTATCCAGAAGTAAGAGGGCAGCGTAGTGTTGGGACTGTGGCTTGCAGTCCAACCAAAAAGTGATGGTTCTGCCAGCCAGAAGGGAAGCTGTCGCCATGAAGGGACCAACCGCCTTTACCAGGGACCACAGTGAGTAACTGAAGCAAGTCCTGGAACCATATTCTCACCGAAGGGCACGTGGAGAATCGGGATACTTCAGGCGGTGATCAAGTCAGGGACCCACCAGCGGAGGAGATGCTTGCAGAGCAGCTTTGTGTGTCAAGCCAGGGACCGAGCCGGTTAGCTGGGGTAAAGCTTGAGGAGTATCTGCAGTGCCAAGCTAGGTACCCAGCAGAGAAGCGGGTGTGACACTTGAGGGGATGCCACCGCAAACCTTTTAGGAGCTCAAGGGATTCATAGTCAGTGAATCAGTGGGTCTAGTGAGAGACCAGGAGCTCATTATTGAAGAACTATAAGGAGCAGTTGTAGTGGAGCTGAAAGAACTGATACGTTGAGCTAGGAACTGTTGAAGGACTGTTACCATAGGAAACAGAAATCCTGCATGTGCAGAAGTGGCACCTTGCTGGGGCCTTTCCCTACACGGCTGTTCTCTTATTGAAGTCTCAGAGTCTGTCAATTGAGTTTGCAAATATTGAAGGGTGTCCTGGCCCTAACCCTCTTTCCCCCAAAATATATAAAAAGGACTGTCAAAATAAATAAAACCTCTTTTACATCCAAGAAGTGTCTGTCGCCCAATGACTCACCATCTTTGCACCCACTATGCCTCACAACCCACCACATATTGAAGGATGTCAGCTATCTTTGGCCTTGGATGTTCGCATTAGACCAAAAGATGTAAAAGACCTTGCTACAAACAGAAATACTGTACAGGTTTTTATACACTTCAAAAGTAGAACATGAACAATGAAACCAAATCTTACCCGAAACATCACACAATGGTTAGATAACTAGGTAGAGTTGGCACAAGATTAATCCCATCATCTAGGAGTCTCCAAGAGGCTTAGCCAACATAAACAAACAGTGATCTAATTAAACAGTTACCCAATTAACAACTAGTCACCTAGACAATTATTTGGTTAATAATGGATCCCACAACATCTCAGACAGTCCAGCAACAGTCTACAACCCGGAATACACAAAATACATTACACATGCTGTCTTCAGGTGTTTGGCTTTAACTTGTGAAATCTATCCACTAGACAAGTCATCAGAAGACAAACAATGTTCCAGCAGTCTGAAAAAGTGGAATTCATTTATCTTCATAGATTTCTTGAGGGATATTGTTGATAAATATTTCTGTCCCAAGTAAAAGAGCCTCTCCAACTCAGTCTGCAGGAGGGCCCACCATATTCTCTCTTGCCATTAACCTGTACAAGATTAATATTACACATTTCCATTCACTCCAGAAAGGAAGCTTTCTTGTCCTTTTTCAGAGATCTTAAGCCTCGTATACACAACCGATTTTCTCTGCAAGAACCAACAAGAAACTTGCTGGCAGAGCTTTCTTGCTGAGTAAATCGGTCGTGTGTACGCGGCTATCAGGTTTCTCGTCAAGAAAACCAACAAGAATCTCAACGAGAAAAATAGAGAACCTGCTCTCTATTTTCTCGTCGAGATTCTCGTCAGCATGTTTATCGACGAGAAAAGTGTGTGTGTGTACACTTACCTTTTGCCGTGGAAACCCGTGCATGCTCGAAATGACTTTGACGCATGCGCGGTAGCTTCCTAGGCATAGGTAGGGTGTAGCAAGATGGCGGCGACGGCATAGAATGTGACGAGCGCACGCTTATCGTAGTCGATGACGTCACCGTGTTCGCTCCATTTAAAGAACCGCGGGTTCTTTGAATGGATCGTGTGTACACTCGGCTGGGACAAGTTTCTTGTCCAAGAATCTCGTCAAGAAAAACAACGTGTTTTTTCTTGACGAGATTCTCGGCCGTGTGTACGAGGCTTCAGTCTCGCTCTCAGTGTTCATCACGTTGTTGTCCATATTTAGAGAATGATCTGCTCTCTTCATAAAATCAGATTCTGAACTGAGCTCTTTTTCATGCTCTGACTGGGAGAAGCAGACAAAAGCTGCAGTCTCCTCCATGGGACATAATTAGGGACAGGCCCGATGTTCGAGTCGATGGCTGCTGATTGGCCAAAGTATACACCTGACCTGTATGCTTTGGCCAATCACAGCGTGATGTATTGTCAGAGCCATTATCGGCCAAAGGCAGGGTGCCTTTGGCCAATCATGGCTCAGAGACTAAGTCCACGCTCCACACTATATAAGGCTGCTTACACAGCAGCTGTGTGTAGTGTGTTATAGTGGAGACTGGAGAGAGATTAGGCAGGGTAGTTATTGGATTGTGCTTGAAGTCATTGTAGTGTATATAGTGCAGTGCAGAGTATATAATACAGTGCAGTGCAGAGTATATAGTGCAGTGCAGAGTATAAAATACAATGTAGTGCAGAGTATATAATACAGTGTAGTGCGGAGTATATAATTTAGTGCAGTGCAGAGTATATAATGTAGTGTAGTGTGGTGTGAATAACACAGTGTAGTGTAGTGGGAATAACACAGTGCAGTGTGACCAACACAGTGTACAACACTTCTGTGTCACCATTGATCCCATTTTTGTTTTCAGTGTCAGGTTCTGTTTCTGCATTATTAGTACTCCCCCTTCTGTGTCACAGGTGGTATACTTTTTTTGGGGGGGGGATTTTTTTTTTGGTGGCGCAGCAGCACTAAGAATATTTAGGGCATAATTGCTGTCACACCTTCTGTGTTGCAGGTGTTTTTCTTACTGCGTCAGCAGTGGTTCCTTTTTTTTTTAGCTTTTTGAGTTGTTTATTTACGTCACCTGGTGACCCCGCCCCCTCCTGACATCACATGATGTCATGTGACATCAGAAGGAGCGGGTGACATAACCAGATGGCCCTGCCCCTTGCCTATATAAGAGCTGTCAAAGCAAAGAGAGCGCATAAGGCCGGTAGCCTCCCAGGCGGCGGAAGTGTCTTCAATTTTTTTTTCCGGGTCCATTGGACGGCATGATTGACAATGGATTTACATCGAGGAACACTTTTTTTTATTTATAAAGATTTGTCAAAAACCGTCTCTTGTGGTTTTGACTTTTGACACACTTTTTTGGTGAACATAGGGGGGGCGAGATCTGGGGGCTTCTAGATTCTGATAAGCCTCCGACAACCACAGCCCAGGGTTGTCGGGAAGAGGCCCTTGTCCCCTTTTGGGGCAGAGCCCCCCTGCCCCAAAGCACCCACCACCCATGTTGAGGGCATGTGGCCTGGTATGGTTCAGGAGGGGGGGGTGCCTGCTCTCCCCCCTCCCTTTTCCTGACCTGCCAGGCTGCATGCTCAGATAAGGGTCTGGTATGGATTAGGGGGACCCCACGCTGTTTTAAAAAAAAAATGTCATGGGGTACCCCTTAAAATCCATATCAGACCGTTAGAAATTTAATTACTGCTGCGGCATGTTTTATACATTGTACAGATGTAAAACTTTACAGGCAGATTAAGGTGACCCCCCCAGGCACGATGTTTAACCACTTCAATACAGGGCTTTTTGTACCACTTCCATACCGGGCCTATTCTAGCACTTCTCTCCTACATGTACAAATCATCATTCTTTTGCTAGAAAATTACTCAGAACCCCGAAACATTATATATGTTTTTTTAGCAGACACCCTAGGGAATAAAATGACGGTCATTGCAACTTTTTTTCTTGCACGATATTTGCGCAATAATTTTTCAAATGCCTTTTTAAAAAAAAAAAAATGGTTTCATGAATTAAAAAATAACAAAACAGTAAAGTTAGCCCAATTTTTTGGCAAAAATATGAAAGATGATGTTACGCCGAGTAAATAGATACCTAACATGTCACGCTTTAAAATTGCGCACACTCATGGAATGGCGCCAAACTTCGGTACTTAAAAATCTCCATAGGCGAAGCTTTAATTTTTTTTACAGGTTACCAGGTTAGAATTACGGAGGAGGTCTAGTGCTAGAATTGTTGCACGCGCTCTAATGCACGCGGTGATACCTCACATGTGTGGTTTGAACAGTGTTTACATATGTGGGCGACTTACGTGTGCATTCGCTTCTGATCGCGAGCTACCGGGGACAGGGGCGTTTTTTTTTTTTTTTATTATTATTATTTATTTATTTTTACTTTTTTATTTTATTTTTTACAATTATTTTACTTTTTTTTTTTTGATCACTTTTATTCCTATTACAAGGAATGTAAACATCCCTTGTAATAGGAATGTGTGTGACAGGTCCTCTTTATTGAGAGATGCGGGGTCAATAAGACCCCACATCTCTCCTCCAGGCTGGAAAGCATGAGATCAGTGAACATTTTTTCACTGATCTCATACTTACTAGCCGCAATGGCAGCTTTGTTTACATTTGAGGACCCGGGCATGACGTCATCACATCGCGCCCGGGCCTCCGATGATCATAGAGATGACTGGTGACCATCTGGTCACCAGTGATCTCTATGCTTGTCACGTGACCCACCAACAGCGCCGGAAGATTCTCTCCGGGTTCCTGATCGCACGGGAGAGCCCGGAGAAGCACCGGATGGCGGCGGGAGGGGGGGATGTTCCCTCCCGCCGCCTATAAGAACGATCAAGCGGTGGAACCGCTGCTATGATCATTCTTATGGTGCACAGAATCGCCGTCCCAAGAAAAGGATATCTGAATGATGCCTCTAGCTGCAGGCATCATTCAGATATCCCCCTACAAAGCCAGGACGTCATATGACGTCCACCCAGGATGGTAGATCCCATCTGTGGACGTCATTTGACGGGTAGGGAAGTGGTTAAAGGAATATTTCATTCTTATTTTTTCACTTTAAGCATCATTAAAATCACTGCTCCTTCAAATGCGATCATTTTTAAAACATTTTTTTGCATACACTTTTTATGGCAATAACTTGCATATAAGCCTTTAAAATTAGGACTTTTGATTTTTCATGTTCATTTCCCAAAGACATTAGACTTTGCATGTTCGGTAGACCTTTTTGCCTGTTCGAGATGCTCTGGTGCAAACCGAACCGTGGGGTGTTCTGCCCATCCCTAGTCATAATCAGTGGGTAGGAGGCAAGCCCCTAGTCCCCTCCAAAAGCCCCTGTCCCAGTTGGGTCTGTCACAGTACTCATATAAAATAGACCTAATGCCGCGTACACACGACCGTTTTTCATGATGAGAAAAATGCCAATTTTTTATTTGGTCATTAAAAACGATCGTGTGTAGGCTCCAGAGCATTTTTCACGACGTGAAAAATGGGCATTAAAAATTTGGAACATGCTCTAATTTTTCTCGTCGTTTTTCACGTGGTCGTTTTTTTCATCAAAAAAACGCGCATGCTCAGAAGCAAGTGATGGGACGGGAGCGCTCGTTCTGGTAAAACTAGCGTTCCTAATGGAGATAGCACATTTGTCACGCTGTAACGGACTGAAGAGCACGAGGCTGAAAAGCGTGAATCGTCTCTCACCAAACTTTACTAACACGAGGATCAGCAAAAGCAGCCCAAAGGGTGGCGCCATCCAAATGGAACTTCCCCTTTATAGTGCCGTCGTACATTTCGTACGTCACCGCGCTTTGCTCAAGCATGTTTTTCATGACAGTGTGTAGGCAAGGCAGGCTTGAGAAGAATCACGTCGAGAAAAACTTAGTTTCTTTCAATGACATTAAAAACGGTCGTGTGTACGCAGCATAAGTCTTAAAGAGGAAGTAAACCCTCTTTCTTTTTTTAAAAAAACCTGCAAGAGAAAGGCATTATGAGCTAGTACGCCGCCATCTTGCCTTTGAGTCCCTTCCGTGTATCGCCGCTTCGGCGCTGTGACTGGCCGGACCGGTGATGACATCTGGGGGGGGGGGGGCGGAGGGGGGAGTGGGGCGCGCCAAGCTGGCCAGATTTTCGGTCAGCTTGGCTTGCTGATTTGATCCAAGTGACCGACTTTGAGCTCATGTTTCGGGCGAACCGCTTGATGAAAACTCACACAACTACTGGAGCCTGGAGTAGACGAGGAGTACTGTCAGCACACCGAGTTTGGTGTTCGGAAACACTCGGGAAATACCCTAAATCGGTTCCAGAAGTTCGGAAAGTAACCGATTCGGTATGAACATTGGTCAGCTTGGGGCGAGTCAGCTCTCCGGTGTTTGGTGCTAGGATCTCCGCACACTTTTAGGGGAGACCTTGGGGTACATGTGTACCGAGTTTGGAGTCTAGGAGACCTACGGCTGACCGGTACCGGGTCACCAAACAGTGACCGTTTACAATGGGAGTCTATGGGGGAAATTGGTCAGCTTGGGACGGGTCATCTCCCCGGCCCTTGGTGCTAGGACCTCGAAAACAATGCACACTTGTAGAGGGGAATCTGGGGTACATGTGTACCAGGTTTGGGGTCCAGGGGACCTACGGCCGGCCGGTACCGGGTCACCGAATAGGCTGTACGATTTTTCGTTTGGGTGTTTGAAAACCTTGGTCAGCTTGGGACGGGATTGTTTTTTGAGATTTGGTGCTAGGACCTCCAAACTTGGCACACTTATAGTATGGACTCTTGGATACCGGTGTGCCAAGTGGGTGGTCCGGGGGACCTACGGTCGGCCAGTACCGGGTCCCCAAAGGCAGTGCCCCTAGGACACCGATTTAACATGGGCGCCTATGGGGAAACAGGGTCGGTTTGGGACGCTGTATCTTCTCGGCCATAGGTGCCAGTGACTCCACCCTGGGAATGCTCGTTCTTGACATATGTGGGTACAAGTTGGCGAAGGAAGTTAGTCTCTACCGGTTACGGTTCGGGAGAACCGACCGTGCAAAGTTCGGTGAGTTTGGGCCTTCATCCAGAAAGTGGCGAATTTCGGTTTTCGGTCAATAACTTCCGAACCAAATGTGACCGTTAATAATGGGAGTCTATGAAAGTGGTTCCCGGCATGAAAAAATTCGGTGCTCCCCGGTCTTACGGTCCCTGGTCCCCAAACTCGGTGCACAGGTAGAGGACAAGTGGGGCTACATGTGTGCCAAGTATGGGCTTCGGGGAACAAAAGGCCGGCCTGTAGCGACTCCCCAAAGAGACTGGTAAACCCAAAATCGTACCGGGAAAAATTGAGTTTTGAAAGTGGCTTCAAAGGGGGGGGGTGGTCAGCTTGGGATGTAATATCTCAGGGCCCATTAATGCTAGAGACACCTAGTAGTCTAGGCTACATGCCTACCAAGTATGGAGTCACTGGGACCTACGGCCGGCCGGTACCGGTACCGGAAAGCCGCAAAAGCATTTTCGCTCCGGCGGACTGAATTTGGGGGCCCATATCTCGGCCCCCTTTTGACTTAGGAACCCCAAATTTCGCATGCAAGCTCATGGGAATTTGGTGTTGCTGGCATTTTCGGTTCGAGAAATTTAATTTCCTGAGCCCAGTAACAGGTCAACTTTCAAAGTTATGGTGAGACTAAGTCTGCTGTGTCTTCAAAAAAAAACTATTTTTTGACCCTTTTTGTCTGGAGACCCCAAATTTTGCATGACAGTAGAAGGGGTTCTAAAACCCCCAAATACCAAGTTTGAAGTTTGGGGGACTTATGGTTCGGGAGATATGACCGGTTAACTGGAAAAATTCATACCGACCAGGAGGCACTATGTGTCCGGCTGCGGTCTAGCGACTTCTCGGTACCACCCCCGCGTACTGGGTCGCAATGGGTCGGTGTCATGGAAGGTCCATATCTCCCCCATACTTTGAGCTACAGACTCCAAATTTGGCAGGTTGTTAGCGATCGATTTTAGACACCAAAAACATGGAGCTCGATCCTCCGGTAACATTCAGGTCCCAAGTTAATGGATGTTCAAAGTTACAAAGTACCCAGGATTGGGGTACCTTAAGCCTGGACCACTACCCACACACCTTGGGGACACTGAGAGGTTCTGTGGCCGACCTATGGAGCCTGAAGGGCGGCACCACTGGTCCCATGGTTCCCCTCCCCGGGCTGACCAACGAGGCTTAAGCTTTGACAGTGTCCACGTTGCCTCCCCAAGCTGACCAACGAGACTTAAGCTTTGACAGTGTCCACGTTGCCTCCCCAAGCTGACCAACGAGACTTAAGCTTTGACAGTGTCCACGTTGCCTCCCCAAGCTGACCAAAGAGACTTAAGCTTTGACAGTGTCCACGTTGCCTCCCCAAGCTGACCAGCGAGACTTAAACCGGGCCGGACTTTTTCGGGGGAGGGAATAAGTTTAAAAAGGGGTAAAAATGTCAGGGTAACGGCGCATGCGCGCAGGACCGGCATAATCCCGGCATGTCCCATTCATAAAACCGGGACGCTCAGTTTGCCTGCGCCGTTGTCTACAGTGCAGCGTTTTCTGCAAATATCTCCTTAACCGTGTAGGTTAAGGAGATATTTCTTGCACCTACATGTAAGCCTCAATCTAGGCTTACCTGTAGGTGCAAGTTGTCAGAGTGGGTTTACAACCATATATTTCATTTATTAAAGCACTGTGCATCATAAACAACTGCCATGTTTTTCTATGAAAAGTTTTCAGCGTTTTTATTTCCTTTTTTGCATATAAATGCTGCTAAACTCATTTAAACCTTTTTAGCCACATATATGCACTAAACCTAGTTTCCTGATAGTGACGATAGTGAACCATTCCTTCTTTTTTTTTTTCAACTTATTTTTTATTGAATTTTCTAACACATACAACACATACAGCTTAAGCACCTACAGTCATAGTAAAAGAACATGTACAAATGAGAATACAATTCGCAATGTGAACCCAGCGATATAATGCATAGTCATGAAAGGGTACAGCAGCACCGCACAAATAAAATCTAGGAGGGCATCCAGTATGTTAAGACCCACTAGTCAATGAAAAAACATATCAGAGGTCATCGGAGGAAAAGGAAGGTAGAAGAGCAAGGCAAGACCCTGACACGATGACCTGGTTCACCCCCAACTCACTAGGCTGTTTCGGGCTCATCTAACCAATTGCGCCAGACCTTGTCATATTTCAGTGAGCAGCCCCGGTTGGCATAGGTATCTTTGTATAAAGGAAGGCTGCTGTTCACCAAGTGTTTCCATTGCGCCAAAGAGGGGGGGCAGGCTTTTTCCACCGCATGGCAATATTCTTTCGGGCATAGAAGAGCAGCAAGGTAATTAGCGTGCGTTTGGCAGAGGACGGTAAAATGGTCTCAATGAGCCCCAAAAGGCACACCTCCATTGATAAAGGCACAGCGACTAAGGCAACTCTGTTAATCAAATCCAGCACCATTTCCCAATATTGCTGGACCCCTGAACACCGCCAGAAGATATGGGAGAAGTCGCCCGGTGAGGCGCCGCATCTCCAACACCCCGAGGAATGGGCAGGGTCCATCCTATGCAGTCTGTGTGGGGTGAAATAAGCTCTATGAACTATTTTGTACTGCACTAACCTGTCACGCATGGAGACTAAGGAGTTGAAGGGGAGGTCCCACACATCGTCCCAGTCATCCCTATCTAATGTGGGGATATCAGTCTGCCATTTATTCCAGAGTTTGTCCAGAGGTGGAAGAGACACAGAGATCAAGTACGAATAAAGATGTGAGGTGGGTTTGTCTTCACAGCTAAATCTAAGTGTCCTCTCCAGTTCCGACTGGGCCACGATGCACGAAGATTGCGGAAATTGCGCCACAAATGCGTGGGACAGTTGCAGATATCTAAATAGGAAATGGTTGGGTAGGTTGTATTGGGAGGAAAGGTGCGAGAAGGGGAGTAGGGAGTTTTGAGATATTATGTGTGACACAAGTTTGATACCGTATTTTGTCCACGCGTAGGGGTCAGGGATCTTGTAAATGTGAGATAGACTGGGGTTCAGCCAGATAGGGGCATTGGGGGAGATTTCAGACTGTTTACATTTCTCAATGGCTAATCATGTCCGCCATGCCCGCAGGGTGGTAAGCATAGAAGGGGTCAGAGGATACGGGGCACGAGGGCCCCTAAAAAGTAATAATTGAAGAGCTTCCAACGAACTGACCACTGTTGCTTCCAGCATAGTCGACGAGTTTGTTCTGTCCGGCTGTAGCCACCACGCCGCAGTCACCAACTGCGCGGAGAGGTAATACTTATGACAGTCCGGGAATGCCATGCCACCCTGCGTTCGTGGCCTCATTAAAGTCGTCAGTCTATACCTGGGAAAAGAGGGGCCCCATAAGAAGGAAGAAAAGATGCAGTTCAATTTTTTAAAAAAGGACTTGGGCACCCATTGTGGGGAGTGGCGGAAAAGATATGTCAGTTTGGGAATAATCTTAATTTTTATGAGATTAACTCGCCCCCATAATGACAGGGGCAGGTTACTCCAGGATTTGAGCTTCGTCTGGGACTCCAATAGTAACGGGGCTAGATTTAAAGATATATAGTCTGAGGCTGAACCAGAGACATGTACCCCCAAGTATGTAAAGGAGTCTACCCACAGGAGGGGGCTATCAGGAGGGGATGTGGACCTAGCCGTTGGATCAATTGGGAACAGGAGGGATTTAGACCAATTTACCCTAAGACCGGTGACCTCAGCAAAGGTGTCCAGAATATTTAGCGCTCCCTGCAGGGACGGGCCGGCATCATTTAGGAAGAGTAGCATGTCATCCACGTACAGGGCTACCCTCTCCTCCAGCAACCCGAGTCGGAGACCCTTAATGTGCGGTGAGGTGCAAAGTGCCTCCGCCACCGGTTCGATAGCAAGGGCAAACAAAGCCGGAGAGAGAGGGCAGCCCTGCCTCGTTCCCCTGGTAAGCCCGAAGGGGACAGATAGTCCACCTCCCAAGCGCACCGAGGAAGTGGGGCATTTGTAGATCACTTGGAGCCACCTGATAAACAGCAGAGGAAACCCCATCCTGCGTAAAGTTTCCCACAAGAAGGGCCACTCGACCGTATCAAAGGCCTTTTCCACGTCCAGAGAGGCCACCGCTCGAGATCCCTTATTGAGGTGGTGAGCGTGTATGTTGGTGAACAGTCTTCTGAGATTCACATCCGTGGACCTATGGGGCATGAAACCCGTCTGGTCTGGGTCTATCACTGAGGGTAGCATGGGGTACAACCGAAGGGCCAGAAGCTTAGTCAGAATTTTGAAGTCAGAATTAAGCAATGCAATAGGATGATATGAAGCACAGGAAGTGGGGTCCTTGGGAGCCTTATATATCAGTGTCAAGTAGGCATGGTACATTGAAACAGGCAGACCACCGTCTGCCAGGCATACAGTATATAGTTGTGCCAACAGGGGTGCTAAAAGTTCCACATGAGCCCTATAAAAGTCTATCGGAAGCCCATCCGGCCCCGACGCCTTGCCGGGGGGGAAGGATCGGATAGCCTTTACGACCTCCGAGACCGTAAAAGGTTGGACCAAAATCTCTCTTTCGTGGTCAGAGAGCCAGCCAAGCGCCAACGGGTCTAACAGACCGTTCAGCGACTCCGGCTGAAACTCTGAGGACAGACCGGACGAGTATAACGTGCCATAAAAGGAGTTAAACGTCTGTAGGATATCAGAGGGGGAGGACACCGTCCCGCCCCCCGGGGTCTGTAGGGTGGATACAAGGGTAAGGGGTTGGTCGTGTTGTGCCATCATGGCTAGCAGGTGGCCATTCCGGTCACCCTGTTCAAAGGCCCTCTGTTTACCTCTATATGATTCGAGTCGCGTGACCTCAGCCAGGTGCAACTGCAGTTCCCTCTGAGCCGCCATCAGCAGGTCAAAGTGAACTGGGGTGGGGTCATTGCTATACGTAGCAGTGTGATCGTCAACAGCCTTCTGCAGCGCCAGCGTTGCAGCCCATTGTTGTTTTTTGATGCTAGCAATAGAAGAAATATACTGTCCCCTCGTGAAAGCTTTAAAGGCATCCCATACAATATCGGGAGAAGAGGAGTCTTTATTATTTTCCCAGAACTCAGACAGCAGGGGCGGCAGCTGGCCAGCAAGGTCAGGATGAGAGACCCATTGTGTGCCCAACCTCCAGAGCACAGCGCTCCGGGAGGCCGGGGAGCGAAGCACCACCACCAAGGGACTATGATTAGACAGCCCGCTAGGCAGATAGGATGTCTCCAAAACATCCGCTAACAGTGCAGGGTTGGAGAAGGCTAGGTCTATCCGCGACGCAGTCTTATAGGATGCCGAAAAACATGAATAGGCCCTTGTGGTAGGGTGCTTCCACCTCCAGACCTCCACCAGCCCCACCGCCTGAGCCCAGGCAGAGAGGTCCATACACTGTTTCTTAGTCGGGGCAGGTCTATCTAGTTCAGGCGATAAAATGGCATTAAAGTCACCCATCACCAGAACCTTCCCTGGGCAGAAAGGTGAAATTTTTTCTAGAACCTCATACAATAATGCGGATGAAAACGGGGGAGGGATGTATACATTAAGAACAATATATCTGACAGACCATAGCGTGAACACCACTATCACAAATTTCCCCTGGGGATCAGTACGGATCTCCTCAATAACACAGGGGAAATTCTTGTGGACAAGGACCGACACACCTCTGGCGTATGTAGAATATGTGGCATGTATCGCTCTCTGTATCCACGGTTTTTTGAGAGTCAAAATCTTGCTGCCCGTGAGGTGAGTCTCCTGAAGGAGAATAAGCTGGGGGGAGTGAGATTTCAAGTATTGGAATAAAAGGGCTCGCTTAAATTTGGAGTTAAGACCCCTGACATTCCAGGAGAGAACGGTGAAGGAGTCAGCTACTTGACTAGCCATTGGGTGATGGGGAAGAACAGTTGAGGAGATACTCTAAAGGGTGTGTACCGGTGCACCCCACGAGCAGCAAGATCCCGGTCACAGTGCGGAAAATGCTGACAGTACCTAAGCGTAACACAAAACAAAAACATACAAATAAGAAATATAAAACCATAAGAACAAGGGACGACTAAATCCCTAATCTAACTTCCCAGGCACGGTGCCTATCCTACTGTACCCCAGCCTACCTCCTAACAGGGGGGGGGAGGTCTGGGAACAGTTTTGAGACAAAAGAAAAACTTTTATAAAGAGTGCTAGTGAACCCTTACACTGGGGGCCCTACACTTCTGGTAGTAGTTCTTCCACTCTGCCGACGGGCAGTGTCTCATCCATCTCATAAGATCAAGGAGCAGAGGGACGTGGGATATCAATCCCAGAAACCTGTGTCCTCAAAGTCAGCGAAAAAAAAAGTCAGTGCTTTATGAGGGAAAAAAACAAAAACAAGACAAAAAAAAAAGAAACCCCAAAAGCAAAAACTGGGGCAATCTAAAACCTCGTGGGGGTCCCGTGTAAAGGTACATTTGAAGTAACTCCGGTGGTTGAAGAAAGTGTAGTAGGATAGAGCGAACAAGGATGTGGAAAATCCGTGCATCATAGGAGTCCGTGAGATGATCCCTTCAACGCAATTTGGTCAGCCAGTCGTCAGCATCCGCTGGGTCGTCAAAGAAGCGGACCGCCCCCTCATGTTGGACTCGTAAGCGGCTTGGGTAAAGCATGCCATACTTAATGTTCTTATCTCTAAGTCGTTTGCGGACATCGTTAAAGGTTTTTCTCTTTCTCTGCAAGTCCGCCGAAAAGTCAGGGAAGAGGAGGACAGAGGAGTTACAATATTTGAGCGTGGGATGTTGGCGGGCTTCCGACAGAATCTTGTCCCTGTCCCGATAGTTAAGGAAGCGGACTAAGAAAGGCCTGGGGGGTTTCCCCGGGGTGGCTCGGCCCATGGGCACCCGGTGGGCCCTCTCCACCACGTAAGTAGGGGGAACGTCGGTAAGGCCCAGGAGATTTTTAAAGAACTCCTCCGCAAATACAGCAGGATGATCTCCCTCTTCCCCCTCAGGCAGACCCAGGACTCTGACATTGTTGCGCCTCAGCCTGTTCTCTGCATCATCTGACTTTGCAACAAGGGACTGTACTGTGCGCTGCAGCTCGGCAATGGAGGCGGCATGGGAGGCCGTAAAATCTTCGGTGGTCGACACTCTGGACTCAGTTTCCGCAATTATACCCCTCATTTTGTCAAGGTCGTTTCGTATGAGGTTACATTCTTCAGCGAGGTGGTCAATATGCACCAAAAGCGAGGTCCTACTCTGCTCGATCGCAGCGAGGATCACCGCTGTACCATCCTGAGCCAGTGGGGCTGGCCCCTCTGTCGGCGGAGCTTCAATGGGATCCATTTCTAAGCCAGCCAGCAAGGCCCGAAGCCGACCCAGAAGTATGGGATCAGATTGTGGGGAAGATGGCGGTGGCAGCTGAAGTGGTACGTTGGTCTTTGCGGCTTTAGAGGACCTGTTCCCTTTTTTGGAGGAGGAGGACATCTGACAGTCCACCAGGGGGGGGGGCACTATCCAGGAGATTTGTCTGCGTTCAGATGAGCACCCAGGAGGTAGGTAAGGGGCGACCCAGGCCACAGCAGGTGTCTCAGGAGAGTTTATGTCATCCGGCCGTCAGGTGCCGCCACCAGCCAGGCTCCCCTGCAGACACCAGGTAAAGACAGCCCTCCAGCAGGGCAGGCCGTCAGTGGCCACCAGCAGCCCCCCACCCCACAGCAGACAAATAGGTAAGAACAGGGTGGTAAGGATGTAAAGCTGGGACCAGAGCAGCAAGGCTGAGGCAGAGGGGTGGCGGGGGACCGGAGAAGTTGGGCTCCAGGGGTAATGCAGCTGACTCAATTTAAGCAGACTCAGTGCTACAGCACCCCAGGCCTTGGCAGGGATGACAGGGCGTTAGGAGGCAGGCGATCCGCGCTGTTGCGCTCGTCGATGGCGGCCGCGGTGCACTTCCGGCGGGGCGGTGGTCTAGGAAACACCGGTGCTTCACAGGCCTCACTAGGCCGCACCGGGTCGCGGCCTCCACGGATCCCTCTTGCGGCCAGGCGGGTCTCCGGATCGGGCCAGGAAGGTGGATGGGCAGGCAGATGTGGCCGGAGGACAGTCTCCTACTTCTAGGCAAGCTGGGATCAGGTCTCTGCAGCACAACACAGGCCGGAAAGATGGCGGCGGCCGCAGGTGAGTGGAGGTTCAGGCGTGCAGGCGGGCGATCCGGGCAGAGAGTCTCCACAATTTTGCCCCAGGATGAGACAGGGGACACAGGGGAACAGGCTGGTATGAGTATTTACACTTTTTGGTCGGTAGAAATGCACGGATGGCAAAGGATTTAGAACAGGATACCCGGAGCTCCTCAAATACACGTCCGCCGGCTCTCACATCCGGACACACCCCCGAACCATTCCTTCTTTAACAGGAAGTGCTTAAGCAAGGACTTTTATGGCAGGATCACCAGGTATTCTTTCATTCAAGGTTGAAAGGTTCTAGCATCCCTGCAGTCTAAGACAATCTCCTGTTGCATCTCTGCAGTCTGACAGCTTTCTGTAGCAATACATTAACTGAAAATTATGTGCAGTTCCTGGGATATGTCAGGGACCACATTTATGGTTCCCTATATCAGGAAAGTTTGTGACCACTAAGTTAAACCATAGCTCATTTTATAATAATAAGTATTGAAATACTGGTACATACAGCACATAAACATTTTAATAAATCAAAGTAGAAATCTTACATAAACAGTTTGAGTTTTGGCCTGGTTTTGATGCTTTGATTTTAATACATGCAATGATTGCACAGTAATGTCTAAATAATAGCCTGTCCCTGACCTCTGGATATGCAGAGATAAAAATTACCATTTAAACATGTACCACACTTGATTTCTGTGGCTAGTAATGCTTCTGTTATCTCATGTTAGCAAAATGTTACAAGACACTATTATTTACAACAAAACAATACAGAATGAATGCACACAGAATTTTTCACCTCACAGTTTCACCTAAATGTCAGCACTGTCTAATAATTAACCTGGACATGTTAAGGGTAGCTGTTCTCAATCAGGGTCTGTGCCAGGGTCTAGCACCCTTCATTACTTGTCCCATTATTCGTGACAGCAGATAAATTATGCAATACCTCATTTTGTTCGAAACACACAAGCTGCGAAAAGTAACTCTAGCAGAAGCTAGAATTGTAGAGAAGTTTCAAAAGAATTTCATCACATACTTTGACAGAACATGGTTCGATGATATGAGAAAATAGACAGGTGATACAGTTTGATAAAAGGTACCTATACTGGGAAAAAGGAGAATCAAATCCAGTTAGTTCTTCACAGTGTAATACTAAAAAAGAAAAAAAAATAGGTATGATGTCTTTGGAATGAATTGGAGCGCAGACTGTGAGCCAGATCTTCTCGTCCAACATCAGTGCCTGATACCACAAATGCGCTTCTGGAAGAATGGTGAAACATTTCCATAGACACACTCCTTTTACTATTGGGCATATACCCATGTAGAGAATTGAAATGTAATACATATATTTCCCACAGCAAACCACCCATCCTCTGAAGAGATCCATTGGGATCGAAACGCGTCAGTTTATTTATACAGATGCATGTGAAATGTTAAAACTGTATGGCAATGTTGTGTCTTAATTCTGTGTGGTTATTTATACATGTTTTTACCGGAGTATATATATGTTGGGACTGTACTTAATGTTTATACACAATACATTTTTAATATGCATTATTGTAAATTACTTTCGTAATGTTGCTGTCAAAAGCCCCTTGGGGAAAACTTCCTATTCTTCCATAGACACACTCCTAAACCTTTAGGACAGGCTTCCCAGAAGAATTGAAGCTGTTATAGCTGCAAAGGGTGGGCCAACTCAATATTGAACCCTATGGCTAAGACTGAGATGCCATTAAAGTTCATGTGCGTGTAAAAAGCAGGCGTCACAATACTGTGTAACTGTCATTAGGTCATATGCACCTTCCCCTTTAAATGAGGTTCTCATAAGTTACAACAGCGATCTCTACTCCAATGCTTAGTGACACCACAATCTGCTTCCATCCTCCATGATGTTTAGACCCAGGGTGAAAAAAAGCTAAAAAAGAAGGACAATATGTAGTGCTCTCTGCTAAAAATATATTATTTTTATTTAAAACATTTTGTACTTAAATTAAAATGTAAACAGAAGCTGGTTATCGGCACACCTTTCCCCATGATGAAAGCATGAGGAGAGGAGAAGAGAGAAGATAACCGACTTGTGTAAAAGGGACATGTACACTGATAATCAGGGCACTGACTATCAGTGTCCTGATTATCAGTGCAGACCAACAGTGCCCACCAGTGCTGCCAATATTTGCCCACCAGTGCTGCCAATCAGTGCCCATCAGTGCTGCCAATCAGTGCAATCTACCAGTGCACATCAGTGCCGCCTATCAGTGTCCACCAGTACGTCCTCATCAGTGCCCATCAGTGCTGACTATCAGTGCCCATCAATGCCCATCAATGCTGCCTCAACAGTGCCCATCAGTGCCCACCAGTGCAGCCTATCAGTGCCCATCAGTGCAACCTCATCAATGCACATCTGTAAAGGATAAAAAATACCTGTTTGCAAAATTTTATAACAAGCTATGAAAAAGTTTTTTTTTTCAGTCTTTATTTGTTTATTTAGCAAAAAATTAAAAACCCTTTGGTGAAAAAATACCACCAAAAGAAAGGTCTATTTGTGTGAAAACAAAATTATAAAAATTTAGTTTGGGTACAGTTTTGCATGACCACGCAATTGTCATTTAAAGTGTGACAGCTCTGAAAGCTGAAAATCGGCCTGGGCAAGAAGGGGGTAAAAGTGCCCAGTGGGCAAGTGGTTAAAAGTTGCACAAAATAGCAAAATAGCTAACATGTTTCAGCCATGATGGCCTTCTTCAAAGCATAAAGTAAAAATGAGAAATCATAACACTTATAATTACAAAGAGGTTTGCTCCATAATCAATCAATTAAGAAGACATATCCAAATTGAACAAAATTAACACTATAAAAAAAAGGAAGTAGGAGAAAAACACAGCACATGCTCCCTCTGAAAAGTGACACAAATGTTGTCAGTTTGTTGCATAATAAAGTATCAAAAATGATTTTAAAAATAAATCAATGTCTATCTATGATTAAGACCTATTGGCGTCCTGGTATCTAGATTAAATATCCACCATACTTCTTGCTGCAGTAAGATGCAATGGAGTTCGCCCCCTCTAGGCAGCCTATTAACCCGCTCTATGCCAGAAAAATAAAACATATTCAAATACAATTTACCATTATGTACCTCTATGAAATGTTTTGAAACATTGGATATACAGTATTTCTGGCATTGAGGTTATTTGCATCATTATAATGTTCGGATATTCTCACCCTTAGGGGGCGGATTGTACATCTTACATTTTTCATCCTACATGCGCTGCACTCTAAAAGATAGACAACAAATTTAGAACTACAATTTATATATTGTTTAATTTGATAGCTTTTACCTGTAGATAAAGATTTATTTATTTTAATTTGCATTTTTTATGTTTTCTACAATACCTGCATACGTTGAGAGCCACGTTTTGTGGTCAGGGGTACTTCTAGGCTCAGAGATATCATGCTGCCCAAACTAGGGCTTGCCTACTGGGAAATCCACATCCATTTTTGAGAATGGTGTGGAGATCCCTGTCAGTGTATAGGGTAGGAAGGGGTTCTTTAAAATGTTAGTGAACTAGTGAACTCCACTAAGAAAGGAAGTGACTAAATTAATTATATTTCTGAACCAAGATCGGCATTTTGATTTTATACCAGGAGTTCCATTAATCAATTCTTGTCAGTCTCGATCTTGTGTTATTTTTCTTACACTGGAAATATTCCATTCTCTATAGCCTCACTTTCTCAGCCTATCCGAAATCACTCCACACTTATGGTCAAAAGACACAGGTGTGGAACAGTTTATTTTTGCTCTTATAAACTCTCCTAATGGAATGGACCTAATTGTATGCATAGAATTACAACTAAAGGCTAATAAGTCGTATGATAATGAGGTGTATTTCCAGCACATTCCTTCCTGTATTTGCTAGTTTCACTTCACCATGTCTATGTGTCTTATCAATGCTATCCAAATAATTAATAGATACATGATGATAAATACCAGTAAATTCAAGATTGAAATCACTATTAAGAAACTGGAGTAATGCTTGTTTCAACACTGCACCACACCATGACCAGGTCATCTATAAAATGACCATACCACATTATAGCATGGCTATAAGGATTATTATGGGAGAACAGGTAAACCTCCTCCCACCAACCCATGTACAGATGGTGGGGAACCTGTCCCCCATAAATGCTCCACTGCATTGAATATAAAACCTTTCAACAAAAGGTTGTTTAAGCAAAATTGTAACTGAAATTAGGATGAACTCCTGTACTTCTATAGTGTAACAAACAGGAATGCACCGATAACATTTTTTATCAATACTTTTTTTCAAGTACCCGCTGATACCAATTACCGATACCTATCCCCTAGGAAGAGTAGGTACAGGGGTGGTTTGGGAAGTGGGGGTTGTTAGGGAGTTGGGTGAGGCTGGGATGAGGGTAGCATGGGAAGGGGGGAGTAGAGGGGTAAGTGAGGGCAGGGTAGTTGAATGGTGGGGTAAAATAGGGATCGTGGGGAGGGAGAGTTGGGATGGAAAAGGCTGTGATCGCTGGGGGGAAGAGGATGGGGATGGGAGGGTCATTGGGAGACACGGGGGCAGAGGTGACAGCTGGTGGAGGGAAGGAGGATGCAACACAGGGAGGGAACAGCACAGAAGGCAGGAGGGCAAAGTACAGGGAGTTAGAAGGGCACAATAAGGGGGTTAGAAGGGCACAGTAAGGGGGTTAGGAGGGCAGGGTTCAGGCACAGTACATGCAGAGTGCAGGGTTCAGGCACAGTACATGCAGAGTGCAGGGTTCAGGCACAGTACATGCAGAGTGCAGGGTTAAGGGCACAGTATATACAGAGTGCAGGGCACATTACATACAGCGTGCAGGGAACATTACATACAGAGTGCAGGACACATTACATACAGAGTGCAGGGTTCCGGCACAGAACATACAGAGAGCAGGGATCAGGCACATTATTTACAGAGTCCATGGTTCAGGCACAGTACATGCAGAGTACAGGGTTCAGTTCTCCGCCACCACTTCTTTCCACTACATTCTCATCCACATGACCCCCATCCACCCCTCCTCAGCTCTGACTCGTGTTCACACCTCCTCTACTGTCTTCATCTTCTCACCCCTCCCTTAAAAGCTACATCCTGCACATGCCTTACCATTGTTGTACTAATGTAAAGTACCTGGCCAGCTCTAGCCCAGACATCCCCCACTGCAAGTGCTGCCTGTCTGCAGCCAGATAATCTGGGGGCGTCGGCATCCAGGTCAGAAAAAGTGCAGCCTATCTCCCAAGGCCCCCCTCCCGCACCTGACAAGTACTCCCTGGAGTTCCAGCATCTCCCTTGTCACTGCACTGCACTCAGGGTGACAAGTTGTCAAAAAGCCCCAATCCAAGTACAAATTTAGCTGACAGGCTGGGACTGATGTTGTGTCACTTCCGGCATCAGTTTAGGGTATTGGAGCTTTTTGCGAGTACCGATACTTGCGAAAATGCCTAGTATCGGCACCGATACCAGTAACGGTATTGGTGCAACCCTAGTAACAACTGTACTTATTCAGATTATGTCTAAGTGCTTCTGGTGCAAGATGATGGGGAATGCATGAGCATAAAGATTTGACATCAACAGTTATCCAAAAGAGACCTGGTACCTATCTGATCTATTGAATTGTAGTCTAGTCACCAAAGGTTGTAAAAACTGATCAAACCACTCACTTCGTTTTTATAACAAAGGCCCTATGCCAGCTACAATGGGATGCCCTTTAACAGGACAATCCTGCTTGTGGGAGATGATGGAAAACTGGTGTTATCGGACTATTTACCATAAGAAACTCAGCTGTTCTAAGACTAAGTACTCCCATTTCTTTTTCTGAATCCAATTTATTTTTCTTTATTTTTTGAAAACAGGTGTAGCAATACCCCCGAAGCGGGCCGCTGGTTTAATTTTGGGCCTTGCACGTTACCTCACTGTCCTGTATGCTCGTCTCAGGGGTTCTCCTTGAAGAGTTGTCTAGAAGAAGTTTTCACCAACACAAAAAGTCTCTTTCAAGGGTTTATTTGAATAAAAGTTTCAACAGAGGGAATGAAGGGATGGGGAGGACTCAGGTACCTTAGTTGCGAATCATAAGAATTTTCCTTGATCCAGAGGAACAACTGTCTCCACACTGGACTCAGCAAACACTGGATAGGCCCAATCTCAGTGGCCTAGCAGCCGATGTACAGCTTGATCACGTATAGTCTCTGCCACAGACTTGGTGCAAATAGAACAGTCTCTGCCATAGACTTGGAGTAAATAGAACAGTCTCTGCCACAGACTTGGAGTAAATAGAACAGTTTCTGCCACAGACTTGTGTAACCTTTACTTGGGTTACCTTCTGAACGAAGAATACAGCTCCCAGTGTTAGAATCTTTCAGCCGTTCCGGCAGCACTGTGAGGTAGATCACGATCAAGATGCATCCTCCAATTGAGTCCTCAATTGCTTGGTCCCTTCCAGCAGGCAAGGCGACACAGGATCATCCCTCGATCAGTAGGCCCCAGCAACTCCTGGGCCTACTTGTCAGTAAGTGGCCTAGAGGCGGAAACTGCCAACACTTCCCTGAGGCCATGAGGGCCAACTATAATTTAACATATAGCACACCCTCATTGGGAGCAGGGCGATACACAGGAGTAGGGTCAAAATCTAGTTGGTAGTAGGTATTAACCAGATGCGGACCACCCCACGCAGGGTGGTCGCTAAAACTTTTGCACAAACCCAATAAATATATGTTTATTGGGATTTTGTTTTACCAAAAATATGTAGCAGAATACATATTGGCCTAGTCTGATGAAGAAATTAGATTATTTAATTTTTTTATTGGATTTGTTTTATAGCTGAAAGTAAAAAATATTTTTTTTTTTCAACATTTTCGGTCTTTTTTGTTTAAAACGCAAAAAATAACCATGGAAGTGATCAAATACCACCAAAAGGGAAAAACAGCGTCGCGCGACTACACAATTGTCAGTTAAAGTATCTCAGTGTCGTATTGCAAAAAATGGCCTTGTCATGAAGGGGGTTAAACCTTCTGGAGCTGAAGTGGTTAAGGTCCCCTAATTTCCAATGAGCCTCCTGTGCATAAGCCTCAGAGTCCAAAATGACCACAGCCCCCCCCCCCCTTATCCGCCTGGTGGATAGCAATATCAGTTCTTCTTTCAAGTTTTGGATTGCTAAATACTCACCTCTGTTTAAACTAGACTTATGGGGAAGTCTGTTCATTTGGATGCTGTCTTTCAGGTTCAAAAGTTCTGATTCAACTATATTCTGGAAAGCATCCACTGCTCCACTCCTGGCCTGAATGAACCCTTGTAAATCTTGTCTTAGGTAACACCGTATTGGCCACTGTTGGAGTCAGAGTGGAGCGCTTCCAGTGTAGACCTGACCATTAGGTGGTTAAACAAAAAAGACTCAGTTTCATGCTGTGCACTTAATGAGGATTTAGAGACTGAAACTTTAGAAACTGATTCCCCCAAAAAGTGTTTTTGTAACATAAGATTTCCGATAACCATTTATTATCTAACAAGGTAGAAAACATCAAAATTACATGTTGGAACAAACAAAAGCCCCTTGGATAACAAAGAAATCTCAGCCTGTGAGAGTTCCACTTGTGATAAATTCAGGACATTATTAGAAACAATACCTAGTCCTTAGTTTCTTTGCCCATTGAGGGTATGTCCTCCAGCTGGCCTTGTTTGCACTATCTCCCCCGCCCTTTTCCTTTTTTTGTATGGGTGTTTGCATGTTTTTTGAAGAAACTTCAGGGGACATTTTTCTTGTGAAGACTGACCCAACAAAGCTCCTTGATGTAACGAATGACTGGGACTCAGCTGTGTAAGAATACTCCAATTGAGTGTAGCAATACCCTCTTCAGGGCCGCTGATTAGTTTTGGGTTTTGCACATTACCTCTTCAGCTGCGTTATCCAGGTAGGAAAGTCTGTAGTAATGCAATGTCCACACAGATGTAAAACCTCAAACAGGCTTTATTTTTCTTATGCAGTATAACTTTGAGAAGTAGAAGGTACGGAAGAGTAGAGGAAGGTTCAGGCACTCGCCACAAAAGTTGACAAAGGTAGGAGTTCAAAGTCACTCACCACTCTCAATGTTCGAGTGAGTATTGGTCACCCGGATAGTCCCCTCTCACATGGCCTAGCAGCCGGGATGACACACAAATCAGCAAGAGGGCAGTCTCTGCCACAGGCTGCCCAAGGTGAAGAAGGTCTCTGCCACAGACCTGTTCAAATGTACATAGTCTCTGCCACAGACCTGTTTGAAGCTGAGCAATGGATAGTCCAGGAATCCTCTGCCACAGGATTGCCAAGTCCCAAACTTCCAGCCGTACAGTTTAATGAGCCTTTAAGCCAAACTGCAGGGCTTGTGGTGTAATGGATCCCTCCTTAATAAAGTTGCCAAGCCTCACCCGAGACAGCAGTGTTGTGTCTCCTCCAGGGCAGGTCCTCCCTGGTCTCCTTCATTAAGATTCTTTCTCCCCATTTAGATGGACAGCTTGGGATCCCTTCTCCGGATATAGGCCCCAGCCAGCCTAGGCCAGGCCCCAGCCAGCCTAGCTGGGCCTACTAAGTAGCAATGCAGCCTCAGGCCAACGTGGCCCCGAGACCAGGACCACACACACACACACACCTCGCGCCCGGAGGGCTGCGGGGCATGAACCAACCCCAATCAATGGCGTCTGCCCCTTAAGTATCCCCTCCCAGCAGGCATAGCGGGTTAACCACTCCCACCTACAGGCAAAAAGGGAAATCACTACCAGGCAAACCATAACTGAGACAGAGGCAAATTTAAATGTAATTATCAACTGTCTGAGTCCAACTACTGCCTCAGACATCCCTCTAAATTTGAATAGCGTCCCAACCATTTGGGATGGGCGCTACATGAGAATCCAACACCTTCATCAAACTGGAGTCAACCAGTCTATCACACGGCTGCCCAGATTTCTTTCTTAAATTAGAATGAGGATAATTTTCAGCCTTGCAGAGTACATAAACAAAGCCATTTTCCTAATTCTAAAGATCTTGCAAATGTTTGGACCTCTTGTCCATGATTTCTTGCTCCAGTTGTTTAGTATTCATTGACAGATCCAAATTCAAGATTCATTGACAGATCCAAATATGAGGGTGCAGAGCGATATTGCAGAGTGACCTCCTTCACTGAGGCTATCTCCGAGTTAATGTCCATGAGCAATTTTTCGTCATGCGAGATAATCAGCCTCATGAGGTCAAATAAGTTATTTTTGATAAAATATCATTCCAGTCCAAAAGAAAGGAATCAGTATAAGTGGTGGATGGAGACTTTTAATTCCAGATTACTCTGGGAATCATGATTTTAATTTCTTAAAGGCTAGTTAACACTGAGCTTCAGAGGTAAGCATGCCTGTATCCCTTGTATACACCTGCAAGAGTTTAGGCTGGCGGTCTAACTAATCCACACAAACAGGGGCGTTAGCTATGTTAGTCTCCTCTAACATATCTGTGCCATTATCTGTAGCCAATTTTAGTAGATGGAAACCCTTCAGCAAAGTAATAAAGTCCACCCAGTAGCAGGTATGCACAACAAAGATGAAGAAACTAACCCAAGCTCAACTGGTCTGTTCCCACATAGATTGCTGAGGGCCAGTGCTCATGGCTGGAGTGTGTGCTCCCAGGGCATCAAAAGAATTTGGAATGTACTGGGTGGGACTTCTGTGGATTGAAACCTTAATGGTTCTGGTATATATTTTGGGGATGGGGGATGGGTGGGTGTCATGACATTTTTTCAGTGCAATGACCAGCCCTCTATGCTGTTTATCTGCCAATCCCTTGCCTAGTAGCCTTAAAATTGTCTAGAACTGGTTTAAAGGGTTCAGTTACAATTGACTTCAAAGGCTCTCAGATAATAGTCAGAACTTCAGCACAATTTGGCAAACATTGTGCATACTGAACCCAGGTTCTGTTCAACCACAGTGGCCAGAGGAGAAAGAGGAAAAAAAAGTTAGGTGCACTGATGCAACAACTTTTTTTGTATGTTTATAATTAAAGTTCTTGAGCTGTAGTTAAGAGGCTGTGCCTAAACTTCCCCACTTTTATCCCTCTCCCATCTCACTACCACCTATTCACAACCTGTTTTTGGTGCCTTATCTGGTAGTAGAGAGGGTCTGCCTTGGACTGGTCAGTTTGTTTACATTTCCCTGAATGTTAACCCACTTATTTCACTTTAAAAGAAGCATGTGCCTTTTCTAATTTACTTACCTCCCATTTCCTCGTAGACCACACTATTGAGCACTAGGCACTAAAGGAAATATCTGGTACTTCCAGGACTGGATCCATAGCCCTGTGTAAGTTTCACCCCTAGGAACGTGTAGCTCAAATAAATCTGATTGCCTTGATTGGCTTGTTCCTTGAAGAAATCGCATCTCCTTCATTTATTGTATAGAATGTAATTTGCTAATCAGTTTTCCATGCTTGGTCTAAGAAGCCAATTTTGTTTTAATTCTCAAAAAACATTAAAAAGGCTTTTTTTATGTTATGAATGCTAAATATGCAGTGGTTTTTAAAATCAACAAACGTTTCCTGACCTAGAAGCAAAATTCCCATAAGTAATTGAATCTCATAATACCTAAAAAGCTGCATCAGAAGTTGTTGAAATAGGCATTCACCTACTCATGCTGAAGTTACTGAGTTTACTAACTAATTGGTGTATACTTTTGATTTACTAAATACTTTTCCCTTGAGGTTAACATATTATAGTGCTCTTTCAGCTTGCTGAAACTCCTTGTTGTTAAACACTTACCTCAGGGGAGGCTGTAATTCTTTGTAAAAGGATTATTAAATAAATTTTCATATTAATACAAATAAACTCATTAATTAATTTTCTTTGATGTAAGAAAACTGGTGCATTCATTGGATGCTTAGCACGTGCTGCTGTGCAAGCTCTGGGCTGGATCAAAGGAACATGGCCTTCATACATAGAATAATTTTAATTACTCACATAAGCAAAATCCATTTGAAGGCTGTCTAAGTGCAAAGAGTGTTTAACATGTTTGATTGATGTGTTTATCACTGTGGAAATGTCCTCAGTCATTATAGTTATTGATCTATCTACTATCATAATTTTAACATAGCATGGTTGTTCAGTAAATGATTTCTGTATCATGGCAATACATTCTGATATATTTGTTGCCATTTTTCTTTTTCTTTAGTTACCAATCTTTTGAATCTGTAAAATATGTAATTCAGCCTTTGTATTGAATGATTTGCAACATCCTTTTGGAGCCCCTTTCTTAAAAAAAACATTGTTTTTACAGTTTAATTGACCCACAACTGATTATTTTTTCTGCAATAAAGTTAGAGCTAACACATTGTCCCCCCCCCCCCCATCCAGACTTAAAGGAGAAGTATGGCCAGCCAAAGCTATTTTGGCCAATCTTTTATGGATCACAGGAGTGCAATTCATTCTTCACTCCCGTGATCCATTTTCAGCTGACACTGAAAAAAACCTGACCATATGGCTGGGATCCACTAAGTGCCTGAGCCAACCCATCCCGCCCCCTTCTCAGCCCAGTGCTTCAGTGAGCATTGGAAGGAAGGGAGAGCAGAGAGCCAGTGATGGACAGACAGTCACAGGGACAGTCAGGGAGAGAACTGAGTGATTAACAGTGTTTGATCGCTCAGTTCTCACTACAAAACTAATCAATGCAGCATCCACCTAGGTGAGTATAACCTTTTTTTTTTATGAGGCCATGTGCTTTAAGCCTTTATTGTAGAAGATGTTTTTTCATTATTTCTTTGTTGGGTGTTTTATGTTGGTATACTATTTTAGTAAGGCATGCATTTATTTCTTCATAGATGTGAACTAATGGGAAGGTTTATAGCCCATGTTATGTGCTGGTACTTCCCTTTAAGAAGTCCTGTGTGGAAAAGCAGTGGGTTCAGTTTGATTATAGGATCATTCCCTTACACTGATTCGATTAGCCTGGTTGAGGCAGCTCTTCCTCGTCCTTGCATATAGCATGACATCATTGGCCTCTTTTCTGGTGGGAAACATAAGGAGGCTGTGTGAGCACATGGGGATTGTCTGCATGGAAGGAACGTTTGCCCCTCTTTGAGAGATTCCTTATGGAAGCTACAATATACATTTGTAATATTTATTAGACCCCTTTCACACTGGGGCAGTTTGCAGGCACTATTGCGCTAAAAATAGCACCTGCAAAGCGACCTGAAACAGCGGCTGCTGTTTCTCCAGTGTGAAAGCCTGAGGGCTTTCACACTGGAGCGGTGCGCTAGCAGGACAGTAAAAAAAGTCCTGCTAGCCGCATCTTTGGAGCAGTGAAGGAGTGGTGTGTATACCGCTCCTCCACCACTCCTGCCCATTGAAAACAATGGGACACCGTGGCTATACCGCCTCTGCAGTGGTTTTTAACCCTTTTTCGGCCGCTGGCGGGGGGTAAAACCGCACCGCTAGCGGCCGAATAGCGCAGCGAAATTGGCGCTAAATTGCCGCTAAAAATAGCGGTGCTTTACCGCAGACGCACCTCCTACCCCAGTGTAAAAGGGGCCTTAGAGTATATGGGGCCAATTTGGAGTGAACCTGGTTTGAACACATTGTTTGGGGGATTTGATTTGCCATGTGGCTGTTCTATGTGTATACGGTACATAGCATCATAATTTCCAACAATGTGGCCCTAAGAGGGTAAGTTGATTCCTGTAAAGAGCTGTTTGCTTATACTTAAGTGATTGTTTATTATGCTGCGTACAGACGATCGGACATTCCGACAAGAAAATCATGGATTTATTTCCGACGGATGTTGGCTCAAACTTATCTTGCATACACACGGTCACACAAATGTTGTCGGAAATTCCGAACGTCAAGAACGCGGTGACGTACAACAAGTACGACGAGCCGAGAAAAATTACGTTCAATAACCAGTGTGGCTCTTTTGCTTGATTCCGAGCATGCGTGGAATTTTGTGCGTCGGAATTGTGTACACACGGTTGGAATTTCCGACAACAAGTTTTGTTGTCGGAAAATTTGAGAACCAGCTCTCAAATTTTTGTTGTCGGAAATTCCGACAGCAAATGTCCGATGGGGCCTACACACGGTCGGAATTTCCGACAACAAGCTCCCATCGAACATTTGTTGTTGGAAATTCCGACTGTGTGTACGCGGCATTAGTGTGACATTATGAAAGGCGAGGTGTTTAATGGACATTATGTTTCACCCCACATGTGTTCGTTTGCTGAGAACTAAGGTGGAATCCAGTTTTACCCACCACCTTGGCAGGGATGGTTCCCGGACCAGATTTTGTGGTCCACTTGTGTCCACCAACAGGTTCTATAAATTAAGCAGGACTTAAGCAAAGGATTGCTCTTTGCCTGGGACTCAGGTAGTCAAAAACATGAGAGAGCTGCTTATGTGAAATTTGCTTGGTGAAATAAAGAAAAGGTTTGTATAATCTTTGTTTTGTGGGTGACTGGGAGAAGCCCTTCAACAGTGAGTTAGGAACCGGAAATGTTTATTTAGTGCCTGGATGGCAAGGATTTATTTTCCGTTTTGTTTGTTTTATTTTCCATGCAACCTTTTAAATAAAACTGTCTGGAAGTCAGCTTTTAAGACCTGCTGTTTGGACTACCCTTTTCTCAGGGAAGGTGAAAGGTGATTCCCACTTGAGCTATACCCCTGACAATAGTCTATAAGGCCTCATGCCCACTGGCGTTTTTACAGCTGCGTTTTTTGCAGCTTAAAAACGCCTGTCCATGTTATTGTAAATATTTTTTATTTTTTTTTTTGAAAAAAAAAAAAAAAAAAAAAAAAAAAAAACGTCGGAGCTAAAAACGCGATCACGCGTTAGTGCGCGTTTTTTGCGCGTTAGTGCGCGTTTTTGTGCGTTTTTTGACGCTCGCGTTTTTTCCTGCCAAATTCTGACGCTGAGGAACGCACTGGCCCTGGGTTTTTTTTACAGCTTACAAACGCCTATGCTCTTTACAGCTCAAAAACGCCTAGGTGGGCATGAAGCTATAGACTAACATGGACAGGCGTTTTTAAGCTGTAAAAAACGCTCAAAAACGCGGCTGAAAAAACGCCCGTGGGCATGAGGCCTAAAGGTCTTATCAATATATATATATATATATATATATATATATATATATATATATATACACACAGTATATATATATATATATATATATATTCTTTAGACATCAGAAAGCTTTACCTACCTCATATTCCTGAAGACGTTGACTGTTGTTTTAACAAGACACATAGGGATTGATTTACTAAAGGCAAATCCACTTTGCACTACAAGAGCACTTGGAAGTGATCTTGCTGTAGATCTGAGAGGAAGATCGAAATGAGGGGAGACTCTGCTGATTTCTATCATCCAATCATGTGCAAGCAAAAATGCTAGCTCTGCCAC
This sequence comes from Rana muscosa, assembly GCA_029206835.1. NCBI lineage: Eukaryota > Metazoa > Chordata > Amphibia > Anura > Ranidae > Rana > Rana muscosa. The sequence goes on along the minus strand of CM055116.1, from coordinate 926,212,847 downwards.
ATGACTGGATTGGAAAGTACTCACCCAAGCCACTATAAAAATTTGAGATATACATTACATTCAGAGTTTTAAGAAGTATTTTGACATCTCAGTATACTTCTTTGGATCTCCTACCAGTGGCGGTGCGTCCATAGAGGGCGCCGGAGCGCCGCCCACTCTCGCTCCTGCACCGCCACTGAAAGACAATACACAGATTCATGCATTGCATGAATCTGTGTATTGTCACCGCTGCCGCGCTGCCCACTATTCATATGGCCGGCCTCCTGGTGAGCGCCGGCCATATGAATTAGAGCGGCGGCCGGCGATGGGTGTGTTCTGGAAGTGTCTATCAGAGCCAGCGGCTCTGATAGGCTTTCCGAATACAGCTCTCACGCTGTATTCGGCTTCCAAAAACTCCTCCCAGGTACGCACGGGGGTGCGTTCCTTGGAGAAGACTGTGGAGATCTCAGCCAATCAGGTTCACCGGATCTGGTTACCGGTAACCTGATTGGCTGAAGCGACATCGAGGGCGGGAGAACACATCGAGGACGGCGCGGACCGAGGAAGGTAAGTGCAGGGCTGGGGGGGGGGGGGACTGGCTGTATATGGGCGACAAACTGGCTGCATTTGGGGGGAACTGGCTGTATATGGGGGACAAACTGGCTGAATATGGGGGGAACTGGCTGTATATGGGAGACAAACTGGCTGCATTTGAGGGCTGTATATGGGGGACACGCTGGCTGCATTTGGGGGGAACTGGCTGTATATGGGGGACAAACTGGCTGCATTTGGGGGGAACTGGCTGTATATGGGGGACAAACTGGCTGAATATGGGGGGAACTGGCTGTATATGGGGGACATGCTGGCTGCATTTGGGGACAAATTGGCTGCATTTGGGGGGAACTGGCTGTATATGGGGGACAAACTGGCTGCATTTGGGGGGAACTGGCTGTATATGGGGGACAAACTGGCTGAATATGGGGGGAACTGGCTGTATATGGGGGACACGCTGGCTGCATTTGGGGACAAACTGGCTGCATTTGAGGGAACTGGCTGTATATGGGGGACAAAGTGGCTGAATATGGGGGGAACTGGCTGTATATGGGGGACACACTGGCTGCATTTGGGGACAAACTGGCTGCATTTGGGGGGAACTGGCTGTATATGGGGGACAAACTGGCTGCATTTGGGGGGAACTGGCTGTATATGAGGGACAAACTGGCTGAATATGGGGGGAACTGGCTGTATATGGGGGACACGCTGGCTGCATTTGGGGACAAACTGGCTGCATTTGGGGGGAACTGGCTGTATATGGGGGACAAACTGGCTGAATATGGGGGGAACTCGCTGTATATGGGGGACACGCTGGCTGCATTTGGGGACAAACTGGCTGCATTTGGGGGGAACTGGCTGTATATGGGGGACAAACTGGCTGCATTTGGGGGGAACTGGCTGTATATGGGGGACAAACTGGCTGCATTTGGGGGGAACTGGCTGTATATGGGGGACAAACTGGCTGTATATGGGGGCACACTGGCTGTATATGGGGGCACACCGGCTATATATATGGGGACAAACTGGCTGTATATGGGGGAACACTGGCTATATATATGGGGGACAAACTGGCTGTATATGGGGGCACACTGGCTATATATATGGGGACACACTGGCTGTATATGGGGGAACACTGGCTGTATATGGGGGCACACTGGCTATATATATGGGGGCACACTGGCTATATATATGGGGGCACACTGGCTATATATATGGGGGCACACTGGCTATATATGGGGACAAACTGGCTGTATATGGGGGGCACACTGGCTGTATATGGGGGGCACACTGGCTGTATATGGGGGCACACTGGTTATATATATATGGGGGCACACTGGCTGTATATGGGGACAAACTGGCTGTATATGGAAACAAACTGGCTGTATTTGAGGGGGCAAACTGGTGGCGTTTGGGCACAGTGGCTGCGTTTAATGGGCACAGTGGCGGCAATTGATATTTTTTTTTTTCAGTTTGTTTGCGCCCCCCCAAAAATTTTACTTTCAAGTATTTTATTCGTATTTCAAGAAGTACAGAGATAACAACAGAAATATTAACACTAAGCCTTTGGCCACATACAATTCTCCGAATAGGGGTGAGCGATTCTGACCATACATAAAAAAAGAAGATCATAAACATACTACGGTACCAAAAACCTATCAAGGTGTTCAAGCCGACAAAAAAATGGAAAAGGTCCAGAGGTCGGGGGGGACCATCCCAGCACCCCCGTCGGGAACTAGCTGTGCCCGGACAGCCTCCCCGAGGTCCCTAGGTGAGACCGGCATCCCAAGTTGGCTAAGAACATTACCCTGAAATACAAAAACATGGGTACCTAGCTCGTAAACCTCAATGTGTGGTCCTTATGACTTATTGGCCACAAGAAAAAAATGCTATAAGCGAAGTCTGAAAACATAAGGTGGCCAAGTTACCTACTGAAAAATTAAAAACAAAACACCAAAACAAAAAATTAAAAATGAAAAATTACAAACTACAAAACAAAACCTAGGACAAAAGACAGACACAGGAGGGGGGAGGGGAACAGAGCAGAAAAGAGGAATGAAAAGAGAAAGGTAGAGCCAGTTGACGGGATAAGAACCTGTCAAGCACAATCGATATGTGAATGTTGGGCTGGTGGACCCGGGCGAAGTTCGACGCCCACATGAATCGCCCATGGATCCCAAATAGATTCAAACCGTTCTGTATCGTCTAGCAAAACACTTGTCAGTTTTTCCTGGGTCATGATCCACGAGATCTTATTTTTGGCGGCCAAAAAAGAGACTCTAGGCAGTTTCCAGGCCTTAGCAATCGTAAATTTGGCACCCAACAGAATGAAGTGAATTAATGTGCGATCGAATTTGTGAGTCTTGGGAATGAAGGCGTTAAGGAGGGCCACCGCCGGGGTCCTTGGGATCCGGAGACCCGTTACGGATTGGATCAAATTAAATATCCTCTTCCAGAAGGGCCTAATTTTAGCACATTCCCACCAGACGTGGACCATAGACCCTACTGTCTCACAACCTCTGAAGCAGAGTGGATTAGCGGAGGGGAACATAAGTGCTAATTTGGCCGGGGTAAGGTACCACCTGGTCATCACTTTGATGCTGGCCTCAATTAGTGAGATATTTTTAATCCCCTTGTAGGCTCTAGAAAAGGAAGAAAACCAGGTTTCCAGATCCCAATGTATCCGAAGGTCACCCTCCCAAGCCGTCATGTATGTAGCTTTACAATCCCTCTGGGCCAGTGACTGATAAATAATGGAGATTCCACCTCTCTGATCTGTGGCCTGACCACACCATAACTCGTAATCTGTGAAACGAGGTAGAGTGGGTTTTCCTTTCCAAATTTTATAGAGGAAATGTTGAATCTGACTAAACCTGAAGTGTTCTGTAGTCGGGATCTCAAGTTGTCATTTGCAAAATTTCAGAGTGATTGGGCCTGAGGCCGTGAAAAAGTGTCCAATCCGATACAACCCCTTATCCAGCCACCATTTAAATGATTTGATGTCACGTCCGGGTGTAAAGTCTGGGTTGTTGAAGATGTGAGCCAGGGGGTGGAATACAGAGGTTAAGGAAGTCTCAGTTCTAAGTCTGTCCCAGAGAGCGAGAGATTGCGAAAGTATAGGGGAGAGTATAGGGGGACGATCCTTAGGAAGGATCCATAGTAAAAAATCCAGGGTGTAAGTAGGGGCAGCTTGTCTCTCTATTTGTATCCAATCCGGTTTTTCCAATTTTGAATATACTGTGGACAGTTGGGCAAGTCTAGCCGCTTGGAAATACCAAAGCAATCTTGGTAAGCCTAACCCACCCTTCTTTTTAAGTCTGAAGAGCGTATCGCGGGGTAACCGGTGTCCTGTCCCTCCCCAAATGAACTGCGTCACTTTCCTCTGTAAGGACTGGAGGTGGTCTTTTCTGATGTTAATCGGTAATGCTCTAAACAAGTATAACAGTCGGGGAAGAAATGTCATTTTAATGGAATGTATTCTCCCAAGTCAGGACAAGCCACCCTTGGCCCAGTATTTCAGGTCTGATTCCAGCTTCTTGTAAGTGGGTGGAAAGTTAGCTGAGTACAGCTGTTCAATTTTGGAGGTGAGATTAATCCCCAGGTATTCTAAACTTGTATCCTTCCAAGAAAATTCGAAATCATTCTTAAGTGTTGCTACAGTGCTTGGCGGTAGTGAGACGTTAACGGCATGGGATTTAGAATAATTAACCCTAAGGCCAGAAGCTATCGTGATGTCTTTTAATGTTTTGCAAAGATTAGGTAGGGACGTGATGGGGGACGTTAAGAAGATCGTCATATCGTCCGCAAAAAGACCGCATTTATGCGTTTGGGTTCCACAGGAGACGCCCTTGATGTTGGGGTTAGAGCGTATAGCTGTTGCCAAAGTCTCGATGGCGATAGCGAAAATTAGAGGGGATAGGGGGCATCCCTGTCTGGTTCCCCTCGAGATGTCAAATATTGAGGAGTAATGACCTTGAAGGCGAATCATCGCCTTCGGGGTGGAGTATAAGGAGTGGAGAACTCCTAAAAACCTGCTTCCGAAACCCCAGTGCTCCATGAGAGAGAAAATGTAGGGCCATTCGATGGAATCTAATGCCTTATGCAGATCTAGGGATAAAAGCATCCCTTCTTGCTTGGGACCTCCCTCCCAGTTCGATTGGAGTAGTGAAACAACGTCAATGGCCCTCCTAATTTGATCCGGCCCTTGTCGGCCAGGGATGAACCCTACTTGGTCTTTATGGACATATCGTCCGATGAAGGAGACCAAACGGTTAGCTAAAATTTTAGTTAGTATCTTAAGGTCATTATTTATGAGGGATATGGGCCTATAGTTCTCCACCTCCTCTGGGCTTTTGTTAGGTTTAGGGAGAACTGTTATAAAGGCAGTGTTGAGCTGAGGATCTAACGGATTGCCTTTAGCTTTGGTATTAAAGAATTTTGCCATAAAGGGCGCTAGGGTGTCTGCAAAGGCCTTGTAATACGGCACAGAGAGACCATCGGGGCCAGGAGCTGAACCCAAATTCCGCCTCCATAACATCCCTATGAGCTTTCGAGAGTTTTGGTATGGGCAGATCCCTAAAGAAGTCAGAGAACCTGTGACTATCACCAGCTTGGGTCGAGCTATACAGTTTTGAATAGAATTCTTGGAAGGCTTTAAGTATTTTATTTGGGTTGGCCGAAAGGGTATGACCTGTAACCCTGATCTTGGGAATAGAGTGAGAGCGAAACCTGGGGGTCAACTTTGATGCCAACATTGTCCCGATTTTATCCTTTTGGTGGTAAAATCTAGCACCACTCCATCGGATGTCTTTCTCCGCTTTGGAAGTTAGCGCTAGATTGAGTTCTAACCTGGTAGCATCCAATAGATCCGCTAGGGCCTTGGAAGGACACTTTTTGTGTTGGGTTTTCAGGGTGTTATATTTATATTCTAAATTTTTGATATCCAGCAACCTCTCTCTTTTAATACGGGTCGCAATGCCTATTATTTTACCCCTGATAACTACTTTATGGGCTGCCCACAGAGTTTCTGGTGTGACCTCCCCTACATTATTAAGGAGGAAATATTCCTTCAGGGAGTTCTCTATGTCCTTAGAAATGATGGGGTCACTTAGAAGGGATTCATTGAGACGCCAATGTGTCCCTGACGCCTTAGTGATGGTGTTGCGCAGTGAAAGACAAACCAACGAGTGGTCTGACCACATAGTGTCAATAATGGATGCTTTGCCTGACGAGGGAATCAGGTTAGGGGGCACCAGGATATGATCTATCCTGGCATAGGAGTGGTGGGGGGCCGAAAAGTGGGTGTAATCCCTTTTGGTTGGGTTCAATTCTCTCCAAATGTCAACCAGGCCATGGGCATGAAGGGTTTTCGCTATGTTCAAACTGGCTTTAGTAGGTCGTGTCAGTTGGGTCCCATGGGGTCTAGACTTGTCAAGTCCTTGGTCGAAGGCGACATTTGAGTAGGGGAGTAGGGTTTGGAGAAGCGTTTGAAAAAATTTAGCTTGCCCCTTGTTGGGGGCATAATAGGAGATTATTGAATATAAGATGCCCTCGATCGAGCCCTTGACAAGGATGTATCTGCCCTCAGGATCTTTGTACGTAGAGCAATGGTCAAATTTGCAAGTCTTAGAGAAGAGAACCGCGACCCCCCTAGTTTTGTTTTCTGCATTTGCTAAGTAAAAGTTCGGAAAATGAGAGTGGAGGAACCTGGGGTTGTATCGAGTAGGGAAATGGGTTTCTTGAATTAGGACAACATCTAATTTTAGGGAACGATAGTGCTCAAAGGCCAATCTCCTTTTCCTGGGGGAGTTTAGCCCCTGAGCATTATGTGTGGCGACCCTAAGGTCCCTACCATTCTGGGGTGGATCAGCCATTGGGAAACATGTGTGGAAAGCTGCTGGTGCGGATGTCACTTACCCCTTGATGTCTTCTCCTGACGAAGCTGAAGAGAAGGGGAGGGAGATGTACGGTCCGAGTGCTGAAATATAGGCCTTGAGCGGCCCGTCCACTGGCTCGAAAGAAAGAACAGGTTAGAAAAGGGGTGAGAGAGGGGAACATACAAATAGGTAAACATCTTCCAAGAAGATCATAGTCATCCGGAGCGTAAATAACCACCCAGAGACCTGAAAAAATGTGCCGGTGTCCTCTAAGTGAGGTCCGACAACCCATCCCGCAAAGGCAGAAACCTGCTTCCGAGGGATGGGTGGAGGCGCAAGGGTATCACTCCCTTCCCTGGCATACAATCTGACCGATATGGTAATCTGACACATTATGCGTAAAGGAATAATAATAATGACAATAACAAAACAACTGTCTCATAAGAAATTTGACAAACTGAGAGCTGTCCTAACAAAAAATGACACAATAATCCTTCCCTCACTCAGGACCATAATTATCTATGTTTCTAATATAAAGTTCCTGGTAGGTATTGGAAATCCCGCCAAAGGGGGCTAAGCTGGCTTGATAGGAGTCCTCATCTATCAGATCTAAGTCTCAAGGAACACTTTCAGGCTACTCCAGCTGACCTTACATGGAAAGGTCTGGAAAGTTCCTCCGATCGCCCACTGGTTTTAAAGTGGGATAAACCTAGCTCCAGGTGAAAGAGCCCTGAATCATACAACTTTTATGTAATAAGATGAGGAAAAATGAAAACAAAACTAAGAAAATATCTCGTTATTTGAAAGAAAAAATTTGCAAGCGAACAGAGAGAAGGTGGCCTGCTTGGCCACGGGTTGGAGTAGGAGCTCGAAGCCCCTTCTACATCAGAGACTACAGTCCCAAGTGACGTGCCCAAAGGATGGAGCAGAAATTAGGAAAGACCTGGAAGGCCATTTTATGGAGGTCTACCGTCCTTGGACTTCTTGGTCTTACCCGAGACCCATAGGGGGGGAAACTGGACTCGTCGGGGTTGGCCTCTTGGTTGAGATTGCTGAGGCTGCAGATACTTCCATAGGTGCTTCTTGGGATATTAATTTGAGATGAAGGAGAAGTCTCTCACCTTCCGATAGGCTGGAAAAAGCATAAGATTTGCCCTTGAAAGCGAATTTTACTGCGAAGGGGAAGGCCCAACGGTACTTGATATCCTGTCGTGACAGTACTGATAGTAGTGGTTTAAGAGCTCGCCTCTTTTGAATGGTAGCAGGGGACAAGTCCGCAAAAATTTGAATTTGGTGACCCTGGAATGAAACCTGTTGCTGGAGTCTAGATTGTTTCATTACTTCCTCTTTGACGGCGTAGAAGTGAGGTTTCACAATGACATCCCTAGGTGAGCCGTCCTTTCTGGGGGGTCCGAGGGCCCTGTGAGCTCTGTCCAACTCCAGTCGGTGATTCGAGATGTTAGGAATCAATTCCTTAATAAGGTCCTGAACTGTAGTGGGGACATCCGTGATGGTCTCAGGGATACCTCTGATCCTAAGATTGTACCTCCTAGACCTGTTTTCGAGGTCGTCGATCCTGGAAAGGGCAGTGTCCAGTTGTTCCTGCAGGGTCTGGATATGAGCAGCATTTTGGTTGGTGTGGGAGACAGTGATATCAAGTTTATTCTCTATTGCCTCCATTCTGGATCTCAGATTTGCAAAGTCAGATTTTATGTCTCTCGTTATCTGTGCCGCTGTGTTAGCTAGTCCCCTTTCCAGGAGGGCTGACAGTTTGAGAAAAAGGTCTCCCTGCGAGGAGAAAGAATCCTGGTCTGGCATGCTGGGGGAGGGGGTAGCGTGCAGGTGCGAGCTAACAGTGCCTGCAGGAGAAAGGGCATATTCCTCCATGGTGCGGCCTATGAGGGATTCAGTGGAGGCCGGGGAAGGGACCTGGGGGTATTGCTGAGGTCCCTGTGTCACCTGGGAATAGGAGAGAATAGCGGGGGCGATCACTTGCCTGAATTCTGTCTTCCTCTCCCCGGAGACCGCGTGTGGCCGTGTGGAAGTATGTGCCGCGGCCATCTTGGTACACCCGTCTCCTCCGGACTTATTGAATTCCGGCCCGAGATCACGTCTGGCAGACGGTCCAGACATCCAGGAGTGTTCCTGAGGGGTTCCCCTTAGCTGAGAGGGGAGAATTGGACAGCGATGGCCCGGTCTGTGTCCGCTGTGTCGATCGCTGGGTAGGGGTGATGCGGAGCTCCCGGCTTAAGCTGCCATTACGGAGCGCCCGCGCATGCGCCTCTCCCCCCCAAAAATTTTGAGCACCAGCCGCCACTGTCTCCTACACATGGATGCTTCTACCCAATAGTACTCCTCCACCTACACCCACAGCCTTAGCTGAATTTACTTTCAAGACCTCAGCTAGAAACCAAGGTCCTATCTTCAAGCAAAAATAGCCATTCAGAATCAAAAAGACAAAGCAAACATCTTAACATCTTGTCTTCACACCCTTACTCTTATTAAAGATCAAGATGACAAAACCCACCGTTATCTCACTTGATTCTGAAACTATACAACTTTCCAGTTACTTCCACTGGATATCATACAGTTCACATTCACTCACTCTGTAAAAATAGTCATCACTTTGAGGGATCAATGTAAGAAAGATTTGCATCCTGATCCACAAGTGTTCTGTCGGCTCTAGGTTACAGGAATCAGCCTATACAAATTTATCAAGGTGGTATAAAACACCTGGACAATTACACATGATCTTTCCTGAGCTCTTGAATACAGTTGCAATAAAAAGTATGTGAACCCCTTGGAATGATATGGATTTCTGCACAAATTGGTCATAAAATTTGATCTGATCTTCATCTAAGTCACAACAATAGACAATCACAGTCTGCTTAAACTAATAACACACAAATAATTAAATGTTACCATGTTTTTATTGAACACACCATGTAAACATTCACAGTGCAGGTTGAAAAAGTATGTGAACCCTTGGATTTAATAACTGGTTGAACCTCCTTTGGCAGCAATAACTTCAACCAAACGTTTCCTGTAGTTGCAGATCAGACGTGCACAACGGTCAGGAGTAATTCTTGACCATTCCTCTTTACAGAACTGTTTCAGTTCAGCAATATTCTTGGGATGTCTGGTGTGAATCGCTTTCTTGAGGTCATGCCACAGCATCTCAATGGGGTTGAGGTCAGGACTCTGACTGGGCCACTCCAGAAGGCGTATTTTCTTCTGTTTAAGCCATTCTGTTGTTGATTTACTTTTATGCTTTGGGTCGTTGTCCTGTTGCAACACCAATCTTCTGTTGAGCTTCAGCTGGTGGACAGATGGCCTTAAGTTCTCCTGCAAAATGTCTTGATAAACTTGGGAATTCATTATTCCTTCGATGATAGCAATCCGTCCAGGCCCTGACACAGCAAAGCAGCCCCAAACCATTATGCCCCACCACCACACTTCACAGTTGGGATGAAGTTTTGATGTTGGTGTGCTGTGCCTCTTTTTCTCCACACATAGTGTTGTGTGTTTCTTCCAAACAACTCAACTTTGGTTTCATTTGTCCACAGAATATTTTGCCAGTACTGCTGTGGAACATCCAGGTGCGCTTGTGCAAACTGTAAACGTGCAGCAATATTTTTTTTGGACAGCAGTGGCTTCTTCTGTGGTATCCTCCCATGAAATCCATTCTTGTTTAGTGTTTTACGTATCGTAGATTCACTAACAGGGCTGTTAGCATATGCCAGAGGCTTTTGTAAGTCTTTAGCTGACACGCTAGGATTTTTCTTCACCTCATTGAACAGTCTGCGCTGTGCTCTTGCAGTCATCTTTACAGGACACCCACTCCTAGGGAGAGTAGCAGCAGTGCTGAACTTTCTCCATTTATAGACAATTTGTCTTACCGTGGACTGATGAACAGCAAGGCTTTTGGAGATACTTTTATAACCCTTTCCAGCTTTATGCAAGTCAACAATTATTAATCGTAGGTCTTCTGAGAGCTCTTTTGTGCAAGGCATCATTCACATCAGGCAATGCTTCTTGTGAAAAGCAAACACTGAACTGGTGTGTCTTTTTCAGAGGGCAGGGCAGCTGTAACCAACACCTTCAATCTCATCTCATTGATTGGACTCCAGTTGGCTGACACCTCACTCCAATTAGCTCTTGGAGATCTCATTAGTCTAGGCATTCACATACTTTTTCCACCTGCACTGTGAATGTTTACTTGGTGTGTTCAATAAAAACATGGTAACATTTAATTCTTTGTGTGTTATTAGTTTAAGCAGACTGTGATTGTCTATTGTTGTGACTTAGATGAAGATCAGATCACATTTTATGACCAATTTGTGCAGAAATCCATATCATTCCAAGGGGTTCACATACTTTTTATTGCAACTGTAAGTGCTAATGCTGTAACTCAGTGGTAGGTTCCATTCTCCACATTTGGTGGGCCTACCTTCCAATCGTTCATTTTGGTCAGAAATTCACCAGTGGGTTACAAACATCAGTCTATATCCACCTTAACCACTTCAGCCCCGGAGGATTTGGCTGCCAAATGACCAGGCCACTTTTTGCGATTCAGCACTGCAACGCTTTAACTGACAATTGCGCGGTCGTACGACGTGGCTCCCAAACAAAATTGACGTCCTTTTTTTCACACAAATAGAGCTTTCTTTTGGTATTATTTGATCACCTGTGCGGTTTTTATTTTTTGTGCTATAAACAAAAATAGAGCGACAATTTTGAAAAAAAAAAGCAATATTTTTAACTTTTTGCTATAATAAATATCCCCAAAAAGTATATAAAAAAGACTGGAAGATCATGATGATAGCCCTAACAAAGAGCTCTAGGAATGTTCCTACTCTAAAGAATGCATACAAGGTGTTCTATAGATGGTATTACACGCCTGCTAGGCTAGATCGTTTTATCCCTTCCTATTCTCCTCATTGTTTCCGGGGCTGTTCACTGGAAGGTACGATGGCCCACATTTGGTGGACATGTCCAAAGGTATGTATATTGTGGGTCAGGGTCTACACCCTTCTACGCAATATGCTTCACTCCAACCTTAAAAGAGACCCCTATAAAGCCCTTCTATGTAAACCTATCCTTGAACTCCTCTGTCCGGAACGCCAATTAGCTCTACACCTTTTTAAATGCAACTAAGCTGACCATTGCAAGGGCTTGGAAAACCCCTGTACTTAGCTTCAAAGCAGTGAAAAACCGTACGAATGACATTATGATTAATGAGAAACTGACGTCCCTTGCTTCTGACATGCACAACCATGGATATCTTATGATCAAACCCCAGGTTCAACAACCTACTTCTATCAATCTAAAGGCCTCTGGATGCACCCCCCCCCTCCGTGGACTCTTCCCCTTCTTTCCCTTCCTCTTCCTCCCTCTTTTTCTTTTTCTCGTATGTCCTCCCCACTCTCTGCAGTTTACCCATTCTCTTTTCCTGTGTATTCTCCTCTGAGATTCCTGATAGTGAGGAGTCGGTCAAATGCCGATGGTTACAGTGATATGGAACAAACCAAATAAACAGTCTAAACTACGAGGAAAAACAAAAGCAAAAAAGAACATTACATTATTTTATTTATCTCTTGATTTTTATTTTACATTTTTATTTTTCTCTGATCCATAATCAATATACAGTTATATATAGGAATGTATGCACCCCTTTATGTTGCTTTTCCTCTTTTTATTATTTTCTTTGCATTTGTGCCTACCAAGCAACATATTCTGGGACTTGACTGCCTTTTATTGTGGCATATCGCTACTGTTTTTCCCCTCTTATTTTCTTATTATACTGACAAATATTGTACCGCGTATATAGCATCCCTTTGTTGGGATCCTCTTCTTCATCTTATGTCTGATGTAACCATTATACTGTTGCACTTATTTGTTGTATTCACTTTTCTAGAAATAAACCTTTGTAAATGAAAAAAAAAAATATTTTCCTCAGTTTAGGCCGATGCGTATTCTTTATATTTTTGGTAAAAATTTTTTGCAATAAGTGTATATTGATTGGTTTGCGCAAAATTTATAGCGTCTACAAAATACGGGATAGTTTTATGGCATTTTTATTAATATTTTTTTTTATCACTAGTAATGGCGGCAATCAGCGATTTTTATCATGACTGCGACATTATAATGGACACATCAGACACGTTTGACGCTATTTTTGGGACCATTGTCATTTATACAGCAATCAGTGCTATAAAAATGCACTGATTACTGTGTAAATGACACTGGCAGTGAAGGGGTTAACCACTAGGGGTGGGGAATGGCTTAAGTGTGTCCTAGGGAGTGATTCTAACTGTGTGGGGGCTGGGCTACGAGTGACACGACACTGATCACTGCTCCCGATGACAGGGAGCAAAAGATCAGTGTCCTGTCACTAGGCAGAACGGGGAGATGGCCTTTCCCCGTTCTGATGCTCCGTGACACGATCGCGGAACACCGGCGGACATCAAGTCCGCGGGTCCCGCGGTCACGGTCACGGAGCTCGCGGCAGGGGCGCACACGCGCGTAATTAAAAGTGACATAAATATACGTTACTTTGCGCAGCCGTGCCATTCTGCCGACGTATATGTACAGGACCCGGTCGGCAAGTGGTTAAGGAACCATGTTGCTATTTGCTAAATTACTCAACAAAACCTATTAATTCCTACAACAAATCACCTAATCAGTGCTGCCAAAACACTTAACTGTCTCAATTGAAAGTCCAGTACCTCTCCGCGTGTCCCAGAACCAAAAACTGAGGGAAATTCCTACTACCCATTATTATTCAAGATCCAACCTTTACCTACCTTTAGGCTTTTTCACCATAATTATGCATCACCCATATCCATGTGCCTGGCTTGTGTTCGCTGCCTGCTAGTTTTTCATGTCGGTTTCTCTTCATTTCATTACTTTATGGTAAAAATCTGTCCAAGATAATTTTACCTTTAAATTGTTATTATATTATGTTGCACTTTTTTGCAGTCCAGAGTTATCTATGTCAAATGGTTCCTCCTCTATTTCACACAACAGACTGTATTCCACTTTTTTCTATGCATGTAACATGGATATGTGTTTTTCTTTAAAAAATAAGTTATAAACAATCAAGTATTTTATCTAATCCTATTATACAAAATAAAGATGCATATAGTTTTATATCCACTGAATTGACAAAGGCATTGGTTTTAATCTGACTCTATATGTATCCATATGTGATATTTACAGGGGGTTGACAATGTTGTCATTACACAGTGGGAATTTTTGGTCTGGGGTTATCAATCCACTTTATAGTACTGTGTGCTTAAATAAACGTTTTTTTAATTTTGGATTTATCCCTTATTACCTTTTCTTGTTGTTTTTGTTGTCGGAGTCCCAATTCGCTAAGCTGCTTAAGGCCCAGTGTGTTCTTTTTTTATCTTGCTCTGATATCTGTGTTTCTCCCTAAATAATTTTTTCAGTTGTAAGCTTAAAGCACCTGTGCTATTGTTCCTAATTTGGAACAGGACATATTTTTCATAGCAGGTTTACAGTAGATATGTCACAAGATACAAACTGTAGATGTCTTTCTGATCTCCTTGCTAAAAACAAGTTGCTCAGCTGTCTTTAGCTTCAAAATTTGTTTGTCACTGCCCCACAAGCATCATGCAACAAGCCAGAACTCCTTACCTACACGCTGCTTTGAAGCCAGTGACCCGAAAAGATTTGAAGTCAAAGGGTGTCACAATCAGGGGTCAGGCTTGAAGACCAGTAGCTATAGCAGTAGGAGGACTCCCACTGACCAGCAGGATAAGTATACAAACAGGTCACCCAGGCAGATGACGTGGGCTCACCTGAGGTGGGGAGTCTGAGTACTAACCTGTGTTCACTAGAGCTCTTGATGGTGGGTTTTGCTACATGTTAGTATCAGGGTGTGGTCTTCAGGGTCGCCCTACCAGGAGGTGATGAGCGAGCCAGGGTCCAGTAGTGAATATAGCAGATAAGAATCAGACAGAAGCATAGTCAGTAAACAAGCCAAGAGTCAGTAAATAGTGGTTGCAGGGTGGGATCAGGCAGAAGCGTAGTCGAGGAAAAAGCCAAAGGTTGGTAATGAGTGTAGAAAAAATATGGATGGTAGCAGGGAAGACAATAGTGAGATATTGGCTGGAGAAAGCACAATAATCTGGCAAACAGGAAGTGCAGGGACATGGTTTAAATCAGGAAGTTAATGGGAGGATTAAAGAGTTCAAGGTCCAGCAGAAGTCAAGGCACAAGGCAGGGTCAGCCAATGGATCAGACAAGGTCCTGTCCAGCATCTCAGGTAGCTCAACAAGAAGAGGTATTGCCAGACACAGCAGAGTTCCTAGGTTCAATTCCAGGCCCTGACAGAGGGTCAGCATGATATCCAGAATACTAGCATTTGCAGAGGCAATGGCAGCGTTGATACTTCTCTTATTAAAATTTGATAGCATTACAAAAGAAACCCAGGGTCATTGAGCTGCTAAATAAAATAGCCTTAAACTTTAATCATTTTTAATGAAGGAAAAGAGGTGTGTCCCCCCAAGATGAGATTCCCATATTGCTAAGCATTATTAGACTTTTTAGTTTAAGTTTAAAATAGTGAAATTATTTTTAACTTTCCTTTAGATAAAGAGGAAATACAATTGGAAGGACCTATGAAACACTCCAAATGAGTGCTATAGCCAGGGCTAGATTTGTGCAATTTGTTTCGTTCCAAAATAGTTTTTCGACTAAATTCAACAAATTTGTTTTATTTGAAAATATTCGATTTAACAAATACCCGTTTAAAGAAACTTAGAAAATTAGAAAATCTAAAAATTCTAAAGAACAAAATCCTGAAATTTGAAAGTTTGAAATTCGAAAATCTGAAATTTGAAAATAAGAATGAAAATCTGAAAATTTGAAAACCTTAAAAAATCTGAAATAATAACTAACAATAACTATTACTAACTATTAAATTATAGGTATTGGAATTTACTTTCAAATAATAAATAATAATAATAATTAGTTACGTTTAATTTGTTTAGATGCAGCTTTTATTTTGGATAATTCGCAATATTAAATACAAAACGAATTATCGAAAAAACGGATTTCGATCATAACAAATGACCCAAAATTCTTTTTTTTTAATGAAAACTAACACATTTTTCGGCAGTGCACATATCTAGCCAGGGCCATACCTAACCATGGTCTTCAGCTTTGCTGAAATTAACTAGTTAAAGTGACAGTAAAGCTGGAAATCAGCTTTAAAGGATACAGTCACTTTTTTTGGGTGGAACATGTAACACGTTCCCAGTGCTGCAGTCACTCCCCACTGCCCTTTCTCTCTGTGACAGCAGTACAGGAAGAAGTTTCCCATACTATCTGTCACTTTTTGAAAAGAACGTGTTCATGTGGGGCTCTTCCCACAAGGTCACGTAATTTTATTCACAGAGTTCTGTAAAAGAATGAACTACAAGTCCTGACATCCTTTACAGCTGTCGGCTTGTAGTTCTCAATGAACTACCACGTTGCTGTTGAGCGCTTTGGTAGTTCATTGAGTCTTCCTGTCACTGTGAAACTACCTGGCTGTATGATGAGACAGCTTACATTAACAGTTTGCAGGAGACCTGCATTGCATCAGCGATCTGATGATTGCTGGTGCAATGCTTTTGAGGCTCCTAAAAAAAAAAAATGTAAATGCACATTTTTTTTACCTACAAAAAATGTTCATTTATTATTTTTTTATTTTTAAAGTGAACTTAGCCCTTAAAGGAGGAGTCCAGCCTGAGCTCATTTGGCTGTACTTCTCTTTTGGATCACAGGAGTGCAATTTGTTTTGCACTCCTGTGACCCGTTTTCAGCAGAGAGCGGACTGAAGTCCTGGATATCAGGCACCACGTCATACCAACAATAAAGTCTGGATTCGCCAGGTGCCTGGACTAATACCTGTCTCAGTCTCTCAGTGAGCCGCTGAGAACCTAAGGTGGGCGCTCTGCCCTAAGACGCCAGGGGATAGATGCAGATCCTAAGACTCCGGGGGATAGATACAGCATCCGACCATTGCTGCATCCACCTAGGTAAGTATAAATATAAAAAAAATACAAAGTATTTTGTAATAAAATACAAACTTAATAAAATACATACTTTTTTTTTTTTTAAACTCAATTTTATTGAGGATTTTACATATGTAACAGGTAATAAAACAAACAGTGAATATTGTATAGTTATACAGGCAGCATTCAAGTCATTACATCAATGGAGGGTCCACCTATTGTTGGGAGTCAGCTAGGTGAAAGGTCATTCATGGGGGGTATGCAGTTGGGGTGTTTAATCCAAAGGTCCCAGTTCTTTTGGAATCTAGGGAGTTGTAAGTGTGCTTTGGCGTGCATAAATTCCATTAGGCAATGGTTGTTCAAGAGGGCAGTTATTTCCGTGGTAGAGGGGGGGTTGGGAGATTTCCAATTCTTGGCAATAGCCAGGCGTGTTGCAATAAGTACATGGGAGACAACCGTGCGTGAAGAGCGAGGCCAAAGTTCCATGTCTAGGCCTAATAGTACCATTTGCGGTGTAAGGGGCACAGGGTCCGGAAAAATGGAAAGGAGGAGTTTGGAGAGCTTAGTCCACAATGTTGGGATGATTGGGCAGTCCCACCATATGTGAAGTGGGGTCCCTGGGAATCCACAGTTTCTCCAGCAGAGGTTGGTAGAGTTTGGGTAGATCCGGGCAAGTTTAGATGGTGTAAGGTACCAGTTGTGGAATAATTTTTGGACAGTTTCCCAGTGGAGGAGACATTTGGATATTTTTAGAGGTGCTTGTAACGAGCGATGCCATTGATGGGGAGTGTATGAACAGTGCAGCTTTTGCTCCCATTGTAGCATCGTTAGTGACTTTGAAATGGGGCCGGTGTCAGTAAGAAGTTTATAGCAAAAGGAGATTCCACGTCGTCGAGATGTTTTGAGGTTGAAGAATGTGGTCATATGCCATGTCAGTAAATTATCAGTCCATTGTACTTTAGAGAGGATCGAGCGTATTCTCATGTATAAGAAAAAATCCGTGTGTCCAATGTGGTAATCGGCTTGGAGTTTTTGGAAGGACTTAAGGGCGGATCCTTGGTACAGGATTCCAATGTTGGATATGCCATTGCTAATCCAGTCAGAGATGTTGATGTTGGGTGTAAGAATTTGGAGGGCTTCCATTGGTATTTGCTTGAGCAGGCATAGTGGTATACCTCGAGAGGATTGTATGGTGGCTTTCCATATCCTGATGGTAGCATTAATAGTGTCCAGGTATGAATGAGTCCCTGAATGTTGCAGGAGAAGGGCGCAGAGAGTCAGTCTAGGGTGGGACAGTAGCGCTGCTTCTTCTATGTGAAGCCAGGTGGTTTGTTGCATAGGATTCCACCAGACTCTGGCTTGATCAAGTATAATCGCTTTGTAATAGGCTATTAAGTCCGGTGCTCCCATCCCTCCAGATGTTACTGGTTTGCACATAGTGCTACTCTTGAGACGTGATCGTTTTCCGCCCCATATGAAGGTCGTGATAATAGATTGTAGTTGCAGTAGTTGTTGTTTTAGGAAGGGTATTGGCAGAGTCCGGAAAGTATATAAGACATGGGGTAGAAGATACATTTTGGCGAGGGCAATTTTACCTGCCCAAGAGGCAGTAGTATCTCGAAGGTCTTGTATAGTTTTCTGGAGTTTGGTTACAAGATTATTAAAGTTGGTGGAGCGTAAGTGGGTTGAGGGTGCGGTTAATTGTATGCCTAAATACGTGAGTATGGAGTTGGGGGCCCATGAGAAAGACGTGGCATTGGTGATATCAGTTTTGGTGTTTTGGTTCAGTCCTATACTGAGCATGCTGGATTTGGAAAAGTTGATTTTATATAGTGAGGCTTTGCTGAATGCGTCTAAAGTGTGATGGAGAGCAGGGAGTGAGTTGGTAGGGTCAGTCAGGGAGATGATGACATCGTCAGCGTACAGGCCTATCTTGTGAGTTTTATCTGCAGTCGTTATCCCCGAGATGAGTGGGTTGTGTCGAATGGATTGGGCCAGGGGTTCCATAACAAGGGCGAAGATCAAGGGTGAGAGTGGGCACCCCTGACGTGTCCCATTATAGATGTGGAAGGGGTCGGAGAGTAGTCCAGAAGTCATCACTCTAGCACTGGGCGAGGAGTAGAGGGAGAGTATAGCTTGCAGGATGGTCCCCGTGAAACCAAATTTCAGAAGGACTGCCTGCAGGTAGGACCAGTCTACTCGATCAAACGCCTTCTCCGCATCAAGAGAGATGAGCAGAGAAGGCGTTCGGTGGTGTTCCACCCATTGTATCAGATCAATGAACCTACGGGTACCGTCCGACGCTTGTCTGCCAGCCACAAAACCCACTTGGTCAATATGCACAAGTTGTGGGATGATGTTTGAAAGTCGTGTGGCCAAGATTTTGGCATATAGCTTGGTGTCAGTATTTAGCAGGGAGATGGGTCTGTAGCTGGCAGGGTCATCGGCCGGTTTGCCTGGTTTTGGAATAGTGACAATAGTGGCTTGGAGGGATTCCGGTGGGATGGAGCCAGTACTAGCGGTGAAGTTGAAGGAGTGGCATAGGTGGGGGGTAAGGAGCTTAGGGAATGTTTTGTAGTACTCGTTGCAGAACCCGTCAGGGCCTGGGGCTTTGTGGAGTGGTAGGGTGGCAATGGCTGATTCCACTTCCGTGAGGGAAAACGGGGTGGACAGCTGGTGTAGCTGATCTTGTGAGAGTGAGGGGAGATGTATGTCCTCGAGGAAGTTAGTGATGTCGGTAGAGGAGGGTGGTGGCGCAAGGTTGGAGCTGGTAAGGTTGTATAATTTAGAATAGTAAAGGCTAAATTGGTCAGCGATGTCTTTAGGGTTTGTGCGTTTTATGCCGCGGTGGTCGGTAAGGTACGGTATTTTAGTTTGCAAGAGTTTGCGTTTAAGCTGTCTAGCTAGGTATGCCCCAGGTTTGTTGTGTTGAGAGTAGGATTGTAGTCGGAGACGTTTAAGGTGAAAATCAAAGTTTGTGTGTAGGTGGTCACTGAGGGTCTGTCTAGCTATGTGCAATTCGGAACTGAGTAGAGGGGAAGGTTGAGGTTTGTTGGCTCGCCCTAGCAATCGTATACGTTCTAGGAGTTTGTTCGTGGTGGTATTGTGTAGTTTTTTCTCATGGGCTCCCAGTTTAATCAGGAGACCTCGTATGCAGGCCTTGTGGGCGTTCCATAGAATGGTGGGGTTGTCTACCGATCCGGTGTTGGTTGTGAAGTATTGTTGCAGCTCGGATAGGATCTGTTTTTGATACAAGGGACGTGCGATAATGGAGGTGTTGAGCCTCCAGGTGGTGAGGTTTTTATAGGTAGGCGCTGGAAATAGTCTCAGTGATATGGGTGCGTGGTCAGACCACGTAATGAGCCCAATTTTAGACTCCTGTACCATTTGCAGGGTATGTTTGTCAGTCAAAAAGAGATCTATCCGAGAGTAAGCATTTTGCGTGTGGGAGAAGAAGATGTAATCTCTTTCAGTGCCGTGAAGGCATCTCCAGGGGTCGTATAAATCTTCCGAGTGGAGTAGGGAGGAAAGCGAGGCAGAATGTTTACGAGCAGGATTAGAAGTGTCTAGTGAAGTATCAACAATTTGGTTGAAGTCGCCGCAGATAACTAAGGGGCCCTGTCTGAAAGGTTCTAGCTTCTTTAGAACGGTCTTGTAGAAGCGGTGTTGTTTGGTGTTAGGGGAGTAGATGTTAGCTATGGTGATGTTATGATTATTGATAGTGGCGTTCAAGATTATATATCTACCCTCAGGGTCTATCTCGGTGTGGAACAGCTGGAGGGAGACCGTGGAACGTATAGCAATCATAAAACCTGCTTTCTTTTTTGCAGAATTGGCAAAGTAGTAGTGTGGATACTGTTTATGGGAGCAGGCGGGGGGTTTGACGGAGGCAAAGTGGGTTTCTTGTACGCATAGTACGTCAGAGGTGAGGGCTAAGGCCTCTTTCCACAGTAAATTTCTTTTGTAAGGGGAGTTTAAGCCTTTGGCGTTAATAGAGGTGATAGTGAATGACATTTTATGAAGTGACTGGTGGGGGGAGATAAAAGAATACCGCTGTGAAGTGGTGCGTATAGGTGGAGGTAGACCAGTGATGGTGTTATACAATAAGCAAAATGAAGCTAGCGATTTAAGGTAATCAAGTGAACAGCGCAACAATAGGCACTAATTATGAAAAACAAAAGGTAAAGTTTGAAACCTAAAGGAGATAAACAAGAAACAACAAAATAATACAGTAATAAAGTGCGTAGCACTTTCCTTTCAGCGGGGGAAGAGTGAGGAGCGTAACAGGTGGTGCGCTCATTAGGGACATCGTTGAGGTGTACAATTGCGGGATTGGCATAGTAAATGTTTCCGATGGGCACCCGGAGATTGGGATGAGAGGAGGTGGAGGAAGTCTCTATTTGCGAGTGGTGGTAGAAGCATAACGCCTGGGATCCTGGGCGAAGGTTGGGGGCCTCTGGAGTAGGGGTTCCGGTGGAGGTGAGAAGATTAGGCCCCAGTTGAGCATGCGTTTGATTCCATCTTTGGGAGTCAGGATACTGGTATTCTGGTTTTGGTACGTGACCACTAGTTTAGTGGGGAAGCCCCATTTGTATTGGATGTTGTGCTTTCTAAGAGTAGTGGTGGTCTGGGAGAATTCTCTTCTTTTTTGAGCAGTGGCAGCAGAGATATCTGTGTACAAGGACACTGTAGAGTAGGGGTCCGGCAGCGGAGAGGAAGACCTGGCAGCCGCCATGATCTTCTCTTTCACTTGAAAGAAATGGATGCGTGCTAGAATGTCTCTAGGTACTGAGGCAGGGAGGTGGTTAGGTTTGACAATGCGGTGTGCCCGGTCAATAATCATGTCAGTTTGACGCAATTGAGGGATAAGCGTGAGGAAGAGTTGCTGGATGTAGGGGATGAGTTCGGGAGGTTTAACGGATTCTGGTACACCCCTAAATTTAATGTTGTTCCTCCTCGAACGGTCCTCTAAATCTGCGATTTTGGCGTACAAATAGTTAATCTCGTCAGTGTGCTGATCATGGGCATCCGCCATTTCATTATAGGCTGTAGTGTGCTCAGTGAGTGTTTTTTCAATAACCTCTGTGCGGTCCTCCACTTGATCTATTCTGGAATGCAACGTGGAGATGGAGGACCGTAATTCATTCCGCATATCATGCTGTAATGACATCAGCATAAGTTTGAGTGTGTGCTCAGATGCTGGCTGGTCAGAGGCAGGTAGTGTGGCTAGGGAATCAGAACAGGGCACTTCAGGGCCTGTGGGTGCGTGGGGATCCCAGTGCTGTTTTTTTAGCTGAGGAGCTTTAGTGGGTGAGAGGGCTGGAGATTGTGCGGCTCTCTTACCTCGGTCAGCAGGTGAGGGCTGAGAGGATTCCGTGTGCGGGGCCGCGCTGTCCATCTCCTCTATGCAGGCAGGGTTTTCCTGCGAGCTCCCGGCGTCCAGCTGTGAGGGATATGTCGCCGCGCCGGCGCCATCTTCAGCAGTCAGCATGTCGGCTCTCCTGAAGTAGTCTGTGAGGCGGCGCGGCTGATACAGGCTGGCGGCTCTCCCCCTGGACATACCGTTCGGGTGCCCACCGGTTCCTCTCCCCTCTGGAGTGTTAGAGAGGGGGGTATGCGGTAGATAGATGCTGGCAGTCGCTGAATGTCCCTTGGCTGAGCGGAGCAGAGATTTCAGTCAGCCATCTCACTCCGCGGCCAGCCACATAATACAACTTTTATATATGAACATCTCACACATTATATTTAGGAAAAATGAGGCTCCATCCTGCTATTCATGCAAATAGTTATATTATGGTTATAATCTACAATTGTCATGAATGTTTGCTGAAATTAGCCCCTGCATCTTACACTGCTGGTATAATTGTTGAGAATTACAAGACTAAAAACTGGCTGACGATTTTAGACACATAAATGTGCTTAGATTCACCTGCTTTTTAGGAATATGCTTTTGTTAGTGACACCCTTTTGGGGAAAAAAAATTATTGGTTTAACCACTTCAGCCTCGGACCATTTGGCTGCCCAAAGACCAGAGCACTTTTTGCGATTCGGCACTGCATCACTTTAACTGACAATTGTGCGGTCGTGCGACGTGGCTCCCAAACAAAATTGACATAATTTTTTCCCCACAAATAGTGCTTTCTTTTGGCGGTATTTGATCACCTCTGCGTTTTGTTTTTTTGCGCTATAAATAAAAATAGAGCGACAATTTTGAAAAAAAAGCAATTTTTTTACTTTTTGCTATAATAAATATCCCCAAAAAATATATAAAAAAACAGTTTTTTTTCCTCAGTTTAGGCCAATATGTATTCTTCTAAATATTTTTGGTTAAAAAAAAAATCAGTAAGTGTTTATTGATTGGTTTGCGCAAAAGTTACAGCATCTACAAAATAGGGGATAGTTTTATGGCATTTTTATTAATAATTATTTTTTTACTAGTAATGGCGGCGATCAGCGATTTTTATCATGACTGCGACATTATGACGGACACATCGGACACTTTTGACGCCATTTTGGGACCATTGTCATTTATACAGCGATCAGTGCTATAAAAATTTACTGATTACTGTAAAAATTACACTGGCAGTGAAGGGGTTAACCAGTAGGGGGCGCTGAAGGGGTTAAGTGTGTCCTAGGGATGTGTTCAAACTGTGGGGGGGATGGGCTACGTGTGACACAACACTGATCACTGCTCCCAATCACAGGGAGCTGAGATCATTGTCCTGTCACTAGGAAGAATGGGGAAATTCTTGTTTACATCAGCATTACCCTGTTCTTCCTCTCCGTGAGACGATCGCGGTATCCCCGCGGACACAGAGTCCGCGGGACCCGTGGTCGGACTCACAGAGCTCGCGGCGGGAGCGCGCCCACAATGCCGCATCTTAAAGGGGACGTACCTGTACGCCCATATGCCCAGCCGAGCCATTGTGTCGACGTATATCTTCGTGCGCTGCTCGGCATGTGGTTATTATGGCAGTGGCACAAGTACATAATACATAAACTTGGGTGTTGTCAACAAATATGAGCTAGGACCTTCTGCATACCATAGGTGCTTTTTAGCTCTTGTTGGAGACCTAGCCATTTTTTATACAAGAGAATTTAAATTTCTAAAATAAGTGACAGGTATGTAACCACATCAATACTGGGCACTTTCACCCCCTTCCTTCACAGATGAATTTTCAGCTTTTAGCGCTCTCACATTTTCAATGACAATTGCGCGGTCATGCAATGCTGTAGGGATGAGCTTCGAGTTCGAGTCGAACCCATGTTCGACTTGAACATTGCCTGTTCGGCTGTTCGCCGAATTTCAAACATTATGGACCGTTTGCGCCAAATTCGAGTGGCGCGTCACGGCCCATAATTCACTGCGGCATCGCAGTGCATTGCTGGCTGATGATTGACCAAGTTTGCACTATGACCCGCATGCTTTGGCCAATCACAGCGCGGAAAAAACAGAGAGCCCTAATTGGCCAAAGTCAGGGTGGCTTTGGCCAATTATGTCTCAGGGGGTTTAGTACACGCCCCACACTATATAAGGCCGCTGGTTCGGAGGCCTTGTGTAGTGTGTTGCAGCGTTGGTTAAAAGAAAGAGAGAGCTAGAGAGAGACAGTGTAATTTGATTTGAGTTAGAGCAGGCAGGCGAGTCAGTTAGCTGCAGTTACAGTGTGTAGAGGATATATATGCATCCTAGGTGTTGTATGTATATTTACACACTGTATTCAGTTTAGCTAGATCCATTCCTGTTATTCTCTATACTGACAGGCAGGCAGGTGATTGTGCTAGCTGCAGTATTTTAACTTAGTGTACTGTGTCCTTTGCACAGCATTCACCTAAAGGTACCTCAATACAATTGGTGGTGTTCTCATACTAATACCAAGGGCAGGGAGCTGCAAGTATTTTCACTTAAGCCCCGTACACATGATCGGATAACCTATGGATTTTCACCCGATGGATTTGTCCATCGGAAATCCGATGAAACTGTTTTTCATCAGTCTTGGCCACACACCATCAGTCAAAAAACCGACCGTTCCAAACGCGGTGACGTAAAACACTCCGATGAGCCCAGAAAAATTAAGTTTCATGCTTCTGAGCATGCGTCGACTTGATTCTGAGCATGCGTGGGTTTTTTAACCGATGGACTTGCCCATAGACGATCGGAAATTCCCATCGGTTTTTTATCCATCGGAAATTTTTAAAACAAGTTCTATTTTTTACAACCGATGGAAAAAAGACCGATGGGTACCATACACGATCGGTTGGTCTGATGAAAACCATCCATCGGACGGTTTTCATCAGTCAAACCGATCGTGTGTACGGGGCTTTAGTGTACTGTGTCCTTTGCACAGGGTGCACCTTAAGGTACCTGAATACAATTGGTGGTGTTCTCATACTAATACCACAGCAGGGAGCTGCAAGTATTTTCACTTAGTGTACTGTGTCCTTTGCACAGCATGCACCTAAAGGTACCTGAATACATCTGGTGGTGTTCTCATACTAATACCACAGGCAGGGAGCTGCATTATTTTCATTTAGTGTACTGTGTCCTTTGCACAGCATGCACCTAAAGGTGCCTGAATACAATTGCTGTTCTCATACTAATACCACAGGCAGGGAGCTGCATTATTTTCATTTAGCGTACTGTGTCCTTAGCACAGCATGCACCTAAAGGTTCCTGAATACAATTGGTGGTGTTCTCATACTAATACCACAGGCAGGAAGCTGCAAGTATTTTCAGTTAGTGTACTGTGTCCTCTGCACAGTGTGCACCTAAAACTAACTGAAGACAATTGCTAGTGTTCTCATACTAATACCACAGCAGGCAGTGGATTCTGCTAGCTGCAGAATAATCAGTATAGATATATATATATATATACATCCCACCTTTGTGCAGCTACATCTCACTGCAGGCCATTAGTATGTCTGGAAGGCAAACAAGGAGAGGCAGACAGTCACGTGGCAATAAAAGAGGCCAAACAGGCTCTGTGTCTAGAGGCAACAGTGCTGGTCATGGACACGGTGTATCCTCATCAGCACGTGGCCGTGTGACACGCTTGTCCTTCTTTTCGGCAGCTGGCCATGTTGAGCCGCAACATGCCGAAGACTTGGTAGAGTGGATGACCAAGCCGTCCTCATCCTCCTCATCCTCTCTCACCCAGGCTCAGGGTACTTTGTCTGGCCCCACCATGTCCTCCTGAGGAGTCCCCCAAACTGTTTGACCACAGTGTTGGGTACATGCTCCAGGAGGATGTCCAGCGTTTTGAAGGCTCCGATGATGGAACCCAGCTTGAGGAAGGCAGTAACGTGAGCCCAGAGAGAGGGGGTAGTAACATGAGCCCAGAGAGAGGGGGTGCCCAACAAGGACAGTCATGTTCCCCCAGCTGCAGCATACTACCAGGTTTGCTACAGTGATGAGGAGGGAGGGGATGATGAGGTCACGGACATGGGTGCCTGATAGGAAAGAGGAGAGAGGAGAGAGGAGGCACATCTCCAATGAGGCAGGATGCCCTCCAGGGGCCAGCTTAAGGGCAGCACACGGACAGCAGAGCTCCGCATGTGCAGGCCGCTGTTGTCTCTGCGCGTTATTCCAAAAGTTCTTTGGTGTGGGCCTTTTTTGAGACGAGTGCATCAGATTGCAGTGCTGCTATTTGCAACATATGTCTCAGGCGTATCTCGCGTGGCCAAAACATCACCCGCTTGGGCACCACGTACTTGATCAGACATATGTCAACCTGCCATGCAGTTCATTGGCAAGCACACCTAAAAGACCCACCTCAAAGAACAAAACGGACCTCTCCTTGCTCCTCATCAGCTGGGATCTCCAACCCCACTATACCTTCAGTCCTCTCAGAAACCTGCACTGAGAGGAATGAAGGCGTAGAATTAGGTGTGTCACAGCCAAGTACTTGCGGGCAATCTGCTATCGGTACACCAACGTCAGATTGTACCAGGCAAATTTCCCTGCCCCAGCTGCTGTGCCGCCGAAAGAAGTTTGCTCCCAGCCATCCACATGCCCAGCGGTTGAATGCTAGCGTGGCTAAATTGCTAGCACTTCAACTGCTGCCTTTTCAGTTGGTAGACTCTGCCCCCTTTCGTGAGTTTGTGGAATGTGCGGTTCCTCAGTGGCAGGTTCCCAAACGCCACTTTTTCTCACGGAAGGCGATTCCGGCTCTCTACCGGCATGTGAAAGGCAATGTCTTGGACTCACTGGACAGGGCGGTCAGTGGTAAGCTGCATATTACCGCTGACTCATGGTCCAGCAGGCATGGACAGGGACATTACCTATATTTCACGGTGCATTGGGTGACTCTGCTGGCAGCTGGGAAGGATGCAGGACAGGGTGTAGTAGTGTTGTTCCGCCACCACGCCTCCAAAATGCTACTACTGGTGATTCTGACACACCTCTCTCCTCCACCCCCTCATCTTTTTCTTCCTTCATGGCCTCTTCCTGTGCTTTGTCCTCGGAACCAGCGGTGCTCCGTAGGCATTCAAGGGGCTATGCAAGTACGCAGGCAAAGAGATGCCATGTGGTGCTTGAGCTCGTGTGCTTGGGGGACAGGAGCCACACTGGGGCAGAGATTCTGTCAGCTCTGCAGGGGCAGGCTCAGAGGTGGTTGACGCCACTCCAGCTTAAGCTAGGAATGGTGGTTTCCGACAATGGCACCAACCTCCTCTCCGCCCTCCGACAGGGACACCTGACCCATGTGCTTTGTTTGGCTCACGTCCTTAACTTGGTGGTGCAGCGGTTCTTGGGCAGGTACCCAGGCTTACAGGATGCCCTGAGGCAGGCCAGGAAAGTCTGTGGGCATTTCCACCGGTCATATAATGCTAGTACTCGGCTGGCTGACCTGCAAAAGGAATTTAACCTGCCCAAGAACCGCCTAATCTGTGACATGCCCACCAGGTGGAGCTCAACGTTAGCCATGCTGCAGCGGCTGCACATGCAGCAGAGGGCCATCAATGAGTATCTGTGCCAATATGGCACCAGGACAGGGTCAAGGGAGCTGGGTTTTTTTTGCCACGCCAGTGGTTCATGATCAGGGATGCATGCACTGTCCTGGCACCATTTGAGGAGGCCACAAGGATGGTGAGCAGTGACAGTGCATGCATCAGTGACACTGTCCCTCTTGTCCACCTGTTGGAGCACGCGCTGCGTGGAATAATGGACAGGGCACTTGAGGCAGAACAGAGGGAGGAAGAGGAGGACTTCCTTACCTCTCAAGGCCCCCTTTATCCAGACAGTGTCCTGCTGGCCCGCCTATCACACAGGAAGAGGACGAGGAGAAGGAGGTGGAGGAGGAGGAGGAGGAGGATTGTGTCAGCATGGAGGTGGAGCCTAGCACTCAGCATCAGCAGCAGTCTTCAAGGGATCAATTACAGTCCCAAGACACCCATGGACTTGTACGTGGCTGGGAGGAGGTGGCTGCGGATCATGACGTCCTGAGTGATCCAGAGGACTCCGGACCAAATGCCTCAGCAAACCTACGCTGAATGGCCTCCCTGATCCTGCAAAGCCTGCGGAAGGATCCTTGTATTTGTGCTATCAAGGAGAGGGATCATTACTGGCTGGCAACCCCCCTTGATCCACGTTAAAAGGGTAAGGTTGCGGACCTTATCTTGCCGTCGCAGAGGGAGCAGAGGATGAAACATCTTCGGGAGGCCTTTCAGAAAGGTCTGTGCAGCACGTTCCCAGAGACTGGGAGGTTACAAATTCCTGGTCCTGGACAACGTGTTGCTGAGGCTTCGGTCAGTCAAAGAAGGAGCAAGTAGAGAAGGTGGCCGTCTGACCAATGCGTTCAGACAATTTTTTAGTCCGCAGCCCCAAGGTATGATCGGTTCCAGTAACCATCGCCAGCGTCAGGTTTACATGGTGCAGGAATACCTAGGGGCAAGATCAGACTTGGACACCTTTCCCACCGA
Source organism: Rana muscosa (assembly GCA_029206835.1). Lineage (NCBI taxonomy): Eukaryota > Metazoa > Chordata > Amphibia > Anura > Ranidae > Rana > Rana muscosa. The sequence goes on along the minus strand of CM055116.1, from coordinate 926,184,496 downwards.
AAATCCTCTGGGTTACTGGGTCTTGAGGATGGATCACTGGCCAGAGCTTGCACAGTATGCAATTGAGCTACTGGCCTGTCCTGCATCCAGTGTTCTTTCAGAACGCACATTCAGTGCTGCTGGAGGCTTTGTAACCGATCACAGGGTGCGCCTGTCGATCGACTGACCTTCATAAAAATGGATCAGTCTTGGATCACCACCAGCTACCAAGCACCTGATGCTGATGTAACCAAATATGTTTTTTTGGAAATGTCAGATCCCTTCAAGACTGCCTATGCTGATGCGGAGTGAGTATCCTGTTATGCTGAGTGACTATCCTCTTCCTCCTTAATGATCATGCTGATAGCTTGTAAGAACATTTGTGTTTCTGGGCACTGCCACCAGTGGCTAAGGCCCAATTTTTCAGCCCCTGTTTAACATGGGCGTGTAATTAAAATTTTTGATTCATTACTTTGCAGCAGGGCTCATTCCTGCGCTCCAACTAGATTATCTGTGAGGGGTTGCAGTGTTGTGGCACCAGCACCAGTGCCTAAGGCCCAATTTTTTTAGCGCCTGTTTAACAGGGGCGTGTAAGTACAATTTTTGATGCAATACTTTGCAGAAGGGCTCATTCCTGTGCTCCAACTAGAGTATCTGTGAGGTGAGGGTTTGCAGTGTTGTAGCACCAGTGCCTAAGGCCCAATTTTTCTGCCCCTGTTCAACAGGGACATGTAATTACAATTCTTTATCTAATATTTCACAGCAGGGCCCATTCCTGCGCCCACCAAGAGTAACTGTGAGGGCTTACAGTGTTGTGGCAACACCACCACCACCACCACCACCACCAAAGGCCCAATTTTTCTGCCCCTGTTCAACAGGGGCATGTAATTACAATTCTTGATCTAATAATTCACAGCAGGGCCCATTCCTGCACCCACCAAGAGTAACTATGAGGACTTACAGTGTTGTGGCACCAGAACCACCACCAAAGGCCCAATTTTTCGTACCACTGTTCAACAATGGCATGTAATCACAATTCTTGATATAATAGTTCACAGCAGGGCGTTCTAGCGCCCACCAAGAGTAACTGTGAGGGCTTACAGTGTTGTGGCAACACCAACACCTAAGGGCCAAATTTCTGCAGAGTATATACGGCAGGCCCCTACTTTCAAACATCCAACTTACAAACGACTCCTACTTGCAAACGGAAGGAGACAACAGGAAGTGAGAGGAAATCTACCCCTAGGAAGGGAAATTCTCTCCTGTAAGAGTTAATATGGAGAAAAGGTGTTTCCTCTCCACTGATGCTTTATCACCAATTCAATAAAAAAAACAAATTTTCAAAAAACGTTTGTCATTAGGACGGAAAGTGAGGTGAAATGTTCTGAACAGGTGCACAGACAGCAAAACAAATGTTACAGGGGTGATAACCCTTCCCTATGTTTTCCAAAAAGCTTAAAAATGGACTTTTGGGCTGGAGCTACACTTTAAAAATGTACCAGTTCAAAATTACAAAAAGATTCTACGTAACAACAAACCTACAGTCCCTGTCTTGTTTGCACCGCCTGTATACTGCTGTTCAGAGTATATAGGGCCTGGGGGCCCCACGCCTTTCCTTTTTTTAATTTGGGTGCGGGTTCCCCTTAATATCCATACAAGACCCAAAGGGGCTGGTAATGGCCTGGAGGGGGGGGGGTACCCATGCCATTTTTCTGAATGATTTTCATCCGTATTGCCGGGACCAGACATTACATTAAAGCCGCAAGCAGTTTTAAATGACTTTTTTTCCTTCAGAAATGTAATTTTGTGCAGGGACAGTTTTAAACACGGGAAACAAGTGCCACTTCACAGGCATACTATAGACACCCCCCCCCCCCCCCCCCCCAGGTACGATATTTAAAGGAATACTTCACTTTTTTTTCACTTTAAGCATCATTAAAATCACTGCTCCCGAAAAAACGGCCATTTTTAAAACTTTTTTTTTGCATTGATACATGTCCCCTGGGGCAGGACCTGGGTCCCCAAACCCTTTTTAGGACAATAACTTGCATATTAGCCTTTATAATTAGCACTTTTGATTTTGAACGTTTGAGTCCCATAGACTTTAACAGGGTTCTAAAGTTTGCGTGAACTTTCGGTCCGTTTGCAGGTTCTGGTGCGGCTCATCCCTACTATGCTGTACCCAAATTTTTATCATTTTGTTCACACAAATAGAGATTTCTTTTGGTGGTATTTATTCACGACTCCGTTTTTTATTGTTTGCGAGATAAGCAGAAAAAAAGCGGAAATTTGGAAAAAAAGCAATATTTTCTTCTTTCTATTTAAAAGAAAACCAATTAAATCGAATTTTGTCATAAATTTAAGCCAAAATGTATTCTGCTACATCCCGTTAGGTGTATAATAATTGGTTTATGTGATCACGGACAGATGTACTCAGATGATTATGTACAGATGTGCACAGGTTATCACAAACATATGTGTGCAGATGATCATTGGGACATATGATTTTACTGTTACATATGTGGGGGACAGGTGTTTTTACAGTGTGGGGACATGTGTGGGGACGTGTGTGGGGACAGTGTTTTGGGGACACTTTTTTGGGGATTTTGTGTGGGGACATGTGTGTGGACACTAGGCTGGTGATCAGTGTGTAAAAAGCTGTTAAACAGCTCATACTCACTAATCACCAGCCGGCTGCAGAGATCCACTCTCCTCTCCTCACTGACTACTTCCATGTGAGGAGAGGAGAGCCGATCTCTAGCAACCGGCTCTCTATTTACATCACATGACGGCTGTGATTTGACACAGCCATCATGTGATCAGGAGGGCCAATCACAGAGCCCTCCTGCCGATCAGAGATGTGCCGTGTCCGGGTGCCACGAGCGCATCGTGATCGGGCACGCGTGTACGCGATCCCTCTCCTTCTGAGGGACGTTCCTTAACATCCACTCATAAGGAGGAAGCGCCCACCCGGCTGTATATATGCAGTGGCTGGGTTGGATGTGGTTAAGCATGTGGAAGATGTGGTCAAAAAAAGACAAGCAGAGTTCAAAGAGGGCTGATCATGTATTTTTACTGATTTGCCATGCCTCGTTCTTAACTATCTGCGTTAGGGATCAGCTAAACTGCCTTGGGTTCAGCTTGAGCAGGGTTCAGCGAATTTCAAAGGCATTTGGATGCTGAACCGATTCAAGTCAATGAGAGCCGAATCTGTCAATCAAAAGTGTAAATTTTCTGGGCTAATAGGCAACTAGATATATAAAAAAAAAAGATTATATATATATATATATATATATATATATATACACACAGTATATATAGCACAGACTCCAAATGTTCCCCAAAACACATAGCAGACCCCTGGCATGGTTTAGGAGGGCCTGCTATGGTTCCAGGGGTGAGGGCTCACACTTGTTCCCCCTTTTTACAGCTCTGCCAGGCTGTATGCTCAATAAGGGTCTGGTGTGGACTTTTCGGGGATCACCTCTAGCTTGTTTTCTTTTATTTCTGTTTGGGGCTCTACAAAAAATTCATACCAGACTCAAAGGGTCTGGTATAGAATCTGGGGGACCCAATGCCTTTTTTGTGTTTTTGGTGGCATCCCCCTTAAAATTCATACCAGACTTGAAAGACCTGGCATAACTTATAAGGAAATCCCCATTAAACTGTCTCTTGGCTCCATTGTTGGCCTTGGCCTTGGATTCCCTTCATCTATACCAGATCCTTATTTTAGATGAAAGTCTGACATGCTAATGGAGGGCCACATACAAAAAAACTGGGCATGGGGGTTCCCACATAATTCATACTTGGACTTTCAAGGCTGGTATGAATTTTAAGGGAGACTACATCAAGAAACAAAAACACTGTGAGGACAGCCCCAAATTATATACCAGACCCTTCCAGTTTTGTATTAATTTTAAGAAGGAACCCCATGCAACAATCAGGAAACAAAAGGTGTGAGGTCCCCCCAGAATTTAATACCAAACCCTTAAAGTGGTTGTAAACCGCCGGTTGTTTCTTTTTTTCTATTTTTGGAAAGGTAAAAGCATAATGTGCTAGTATGCATCGCATACTAGCACATTATGTGAAACTTATCTGAGAACAAAGCCCTCCAGATGGAGGCAGCATCCATCTTCTCCCAGTCTTCCTTCTCGGTCTCTGTGACAGGGCGGAGCCACGATGACATCCCTCCCACACATGCGTGGGAGAGCTGTCATTAACGACACACACGTATCTGAAGAAACAATGTGGGTGGTTGTTCTTTCAGAGCACATGCGACGATGATGTAATCTACTGCATGTAATGTAAATATCTGCTAAATGGTATACATTTAGGATATATTTACAGTACCTATAGGTATGCCTTATTTTAGGCTTACCTATAGGTACAAATTATGCACAGGAGTTTACTTCCTTTTTAACTAAGCATGCAGCCTAGCAGGCCAGGAAAAAAAGGGGGGGGGGGACAAGTATGTGGCTCACCCGTCCAAAACCATATCTGGCCCCCTGGACAACCCCTATGGAAAATACCCCCCCATGTGAATGAGTATGGGGTATAATGTAAAGTGTAAATAAAAACACAAAAACAGCTTTTGATAAGTTCTATACTATTAAAATAAACAAATTCCTATAATGTACATTCATACAGCCTGGCACTCACCTATAGAAAAAACCTGACGGCCTTAACTGTACAATGGTGCTCAAAGAATGACAGCTCCCCGAGCTCTCATTGGCAATATAAGGAAAGGAGAGGGGAAATGGTGAAATTGTTGCCCAAATATGGCTATGTGGCCATATTTAAGCAATGATGTAACCCCTTCGATCCCAGTCAATTTGCATACATGGCATGTGATTCCTGACCTTGTATGTGAATGCCCAGGGTGATGTCAGTAGTTGATGAGGCAACCATTGCCAGCTGGAAGATGATACATTCATCCATGTTTGAACTGAACACTGTTATGTTCAACTGAACACTGAGCTCATCAATAGTCTCTGTGTGGGGGCAGCCATCTAGGTTAAGGTGGGACTTTACTTCCTCATTCCAGAGCTGATGACAGGTGGGAAAGAATCCAACAATCAGCAGGGAATAATTGAAGCATATGCAGGGCAGTCCAATACTGCAGGTCCTCTGGTACAGATTTAATTCCACCTAAGGCCCCTTTCACACTGGGGCGGGCAGGAGCGGTGGCGGTATAGCAGCGCGATTTGCAGCGCTGCTATACCGTCGTTCTTACTGCGGTATGCGGTCGCTAGGGGGGTGAATTTAACCCCCGCTAGCGGCCGAAAAAGGGTTAATACCGCCCGCAAACTATTGCCGCGGTTTGCGGGCGGTATTACCGCGGTGTCCCATTGATTTCAATGGGCACCCGCGGTAAAGGAGCGGTGAACACACCGCTCCTTTACCGCTGTAAAGAAGCGGCTAGCAGGACTTTTGGAGCGGTCCTGTTAGCGCACCGCTTCAGTGTGAAAGCCTTCGGGCTTTCACATTGAAGGCTACAGGGCAGGAATTTTTCATGCGGTATAATAGCGCTATTATTAGCGCTAAACCGCATGAAAAACGCCCCAGTGTGAAAGAGGCCTAAGAAAAGCAATGAGCAGCACAATAGTAGTTTCAGGGTACTCTGCTCCTTAACCACCTACAGACTGGAAGATTTCCCCCCTTAATTAACTGGCTGATTTTTGCGATACGGCACTGCGTCGCTTTAACTGACAATTGTGCGGTCGTGCAAAGCTTTACTCAAACAAAACTTTTTTCCCCACAAATAGAGCTTTCTTTTGATGTGATTTGATCACCTCTGAATCTTTTTTGCGCTATAAGCAAAAAAAGGCTGTCAATTTTGAAAAAAAAACTATATTTTTTGCTTTTTCCTATAATAAATATCCCAAATTAGTAAAAAAAAAATAATAAAAATTTCTTCATCAGTTTAGACCAATATGTATTCTACATATTTTTGGTAAAAAAAAAAAATCGCAATAAGCGTATATTGATTGGTTTGCACAAAAGTTAAAGCGTCTACAAAATAGGTGATATATTTCTGGCATTTTTATTATTATTATTATTATTTTACTAGTAATGGCAGTGATCTGTGATTTTTAGCGGGACTGCGACATTGTGGTGGAAAGATCGGACACTTTTGACACTTTTTTGGGACCATTGACATTATACAGCGATCAGAGCTAAAAATAGCCACTAATTACTGCATAAATGTTACGGCAGGGAAAGGGTTAACACTAGGGGGCGATTAAGGTGTTAAGTGTGTTCCTTGGGAGTGTTTCTAACTGTATGGGGGCTAGGCTGACTGGAGGAGGAGAAAAATCACTGTTCCTAATCACTAGGGACAGCAGATCTCTCTCTTATAACGCGTACACATGATCGGTTTTTCCAATGAAAAAAGACAAATGGACTTTTTTCATCGGAAAAAACGATCGCGTGTGGGCCCCATCGGTCTTTTTTCCATCAGTGTAAAAAAATAGAACATGTTTTAAATTTTACAGATGGAAAAAAAAAAACGATAGGAAGTTCTGATCGTCTGTGGGGAACTCCATCGGAGAAAAATCCACGCATGCTCAGACTAAATTAGAATACGGGAGCGCTCGTTCTGGTTAAACTAGTGTTCATAAGGGAGATAGCACATTCGTCATGCTGTAACGGACTGAAAAGCACGGAGAATGAAAAGCGCGAATCGGCTAACACCAAACTTTTACTAACACGCGGTAACACGAAATCAGCAAAAGCAGCCCAAAGGGTGGCGCCGTTGGATTTGAACTTCCCCTTTATAGTGCCGCCGTATGTGTTGTACGTCACAGCGTTTTGGACGGTCGGAATTTTGTCTGATGGTGTGTAGGCAAGACTGATGAAAGCCAGCTTCATCAGAATTCGGACGGAAAAATCCATTGGATTTTATTCCATCGGAAATCCGATCGTGTGTACAGGGCATTACTCCCCTGTCAGGATGGGGATCTGTCTGTTTACATTGACAGATCCTTGTTCTTGCTCTCATTCCCGCGATCGGGGGTGGCCGACGGACATCGCAGCCGCCGGCCATGCGCATCGGTCCCCCCGCCATACAGCGTGCACATGTGCGCTCCTGCTACGGCTCCTTGAAGGAGCCGACGTACACCTACGGCAATTTGCGGGAACATGACGACCTGCCAGGGGTGTAAAGGCAGAAGATTTTTTATCCTAATGCATTCTATACATTAAGATGAAAATCCTTCTGTGTGCAGCAGCCACCCTCAGCCACTCTAATACTTACCTGAGGTCCATCTCTGTCCAGCGATGTCCACAAGTGTCTCAGCCGTCCGAGATTCTCCCTCCTGATTGGCTGAGACACAGCAGCATTGCCATTGGCTTCCACTGCTGTCGGGGCTCCGTGTCTGAATGGACACAGGGAGCTGTGACTTGGCTCGGGGGCCCTCCCAAAACAAGCTACTTGCTGTGGGGGTACTCAACAGGAGGGAGAGGCCAGGAGCACAGAATAGGGACCCAAGAAGAGGAGAATACAGGCTGCTCTGTGCAAATCCACTGCACTGGGCAGGTAAGTATAACATGTTTGTTATTTTTATAGGAAAAAAAACAAGACTTTACAATTACTTTAAGTCCTTTGGGTACCAGGTAACAGACCTGTTACTTATTCTCCCTCATTAAATATTATTTAAGGATAAGCTTATTTCCAGAGTGCACCTAAGTAAAAACATGCAAAAAAAGTCTAGAACTCCAACTATTTCTCTAGAAATTATAACATTAAATATTAAGATACAATATGTCATATGAGGAAAAAAATAAATAAATACATTGTTTTTTAAATTCATTGTACATAAAAGAACAAAATGTGCCAGGCAACAATACATTACATTTATTAGTTATAGTTTACTATGCCAGCAACTGTGTTTTAAAATCTATATACCGTATACAATGCAAATTGGAAACTCATTCAGTAACCTTTCTGCAATGGCAGACCAAGCAATCACAGTACATTTTTGGCAAGGGTTGTCTCATAGCTGCATATTTTGGAAACAATATGACAGAAGTAAATATATAATACATTTAAATATTCCTAATATCTCTATTGGGTGGAGATACATTACTTTAAATTATGTGTCTAAAGCCCCATACACACGGTCGGACTTCCATCGGACTTTTCCCTGGATTTTTGTCCGAACGAAGTTGGCCGGGCACACCCATAGCATACACACCACAGGACTTTTCTGCAAACTTTCCCAAAACTTTTTGCAACATCATGTGTTTTTTCTGCTCTTTTCTGCTCTTTACCGCCACCCTTTGGTCAACTTCTGCTATTGTTGGTTGATTTTAACATTAGTTGTTTTGTCCATCGGACAAAAGTCCTATGGTTTTCTGTACACACGGTAGGACTTTGCTCCATCTGACTTTTGTTGGGCAAAAGTTTGTCCGTTTGCAGACCCAACTTTTGTCCGATGAAAACACAAAAAAAAAAAAAAAAAAGTTTGTCCGATGGAGCGTACACACGGTCGGATTGTTGGTCCAACTTGCTCAAAATGAAGTTTGTTGGCCAAAAGTCCGACCGTGTGTACGGGGCTTTAGACAGATAGGAAATGCCTGAAGAGCTCTATCTAACCTCTGTTGATCACTGTGGCAAATACTATAGTGCTAAGTGTTTACTGGCAGGAAAAATAGTATGTATTAAAACTGGTGTTTCATAACAATGTAGCATCTTTTTAAATCCTTTGAGAGCCTCCAACCTGTAATTAATCCTTGAAGTCTATTTATGCATATATTTTTTTTTTATATAAACAGATTCCTGAGTCGTATATACAAGACATGGAGAGCTTCCAGGAAATTGCCTTTATAGTGCTATTAAATGTGTGAGTTTATTATAGTTTGGGTGTTAAAGTACTTTATGATCTAATCAATAAATACATTTTAAAAGTGCAATAACATTGGAAGGATAGTTTTCTCAAGCAATTAAACCAGTGTAGTCTTCTAATTTTTTTACCTTTCTTTTTATTTTCATTTATGTAAGTCATTTTTCTGGAATTATGATTTCACTTTTTTCATAACTAAACACAAAAATAGCTTCTGTAATTGAATTAGAGGCAATTTTGGTATCCTGCTGAAAATATATATTAGGGCATTAGAAACTATTGGCCTTTTAGTAATAGATGCCGAGTTCAAGCTAACAGGAAAACAGGTCTAATATTAACAAAAATAGTCTAACATGTTAAGATACAGACGCCTTAAATTAGGCACTCTTTTAGTGCACTGATTCATCTGTAAGTTCTGAAGCTTCAGGTGATCAGGTGCAGTGTGACTATGCAGGTGCAGTGCAGTGCTAAATAACTTCTGGCAAAGAATGCAAATGTGTAGCAAGACAAAATAGCCTAGAGTAGTTAAAGCAATATTTACCCCAAAAGCAAACTTTATTATATTGCAACTTACCAAGTTTTAAATGTGATGTCTGCATTTGTTTTTCTTTTTTAGGCTTTTTTCCCGCTTTATTGTCACCTGTTGATCTGGCCAGTAAGTCTTTTGTTTTTATCAGAACAGGCTGGTTTGTTCTGATGAACAGCTGGCTTTCATTTTCGTAAGCTAGCTAATTTTGCTCTCCACTTCCAGCAGGGACATGGCTTTCTAAATTCTAACGTATACACAAAAATGGTGTTCTGTGAGTGGGAGAGCAGAGTGCTGAAGCCCAAATTGAATTAATTCAATGCATCTCTTATGAACTTTAGAGTGAACATGAACTCAAAAAGTTAAGCTCTGCTATAGTATTAGGAGCATCTATAACTATTAATTGTGCATAGCAGTACCCTGAAGAATCTACCTTTTTGTCTTTAATTCCTCTTTAACCACTTCAATACCATGCACTTATGCACCTTCCCGCCCAGACCAATTTTCAGCTTTCAGTACTCTCACACTTTGAATGACAATTACTTAGTCATGCTACACTGTATCCAAACAAATTTTTTATCATTTTCTTCTCACAAATAGAGCTTTCTTTTGGTGGTATTTAATCGCCACTGGGTTTTTTATTTTTTGCGATATAAGCAAAAAAACAGCAATTTTTAAAAAAAAAAAAAACTTTTTTTTAGTTTCTATTGTAAAATTTTGCAAATAAGTAATTTTTCTTCATAAATTTGTGCCAAAATGTATACTGCTACATATCTTTGGTAAAATGAACCCAAATTAGTGTATATTATTTGGTCTTTGTGAAAGTTATAGAGTCTACAAACTATGGTGGCAATCACTGAAAATTTATCACATCTGATCACGCCTGATGTACTGAAGGGATATCTCATTTCTTGAGACACTAACAAGCGAGGAAAGTACAAATACCCCAAAATTACCCCTTTTTGGAAAGTAGACAGTCCAAGGTATTTACTAAGAGGCGTGGTGAGTTTTTTGAAGTTGTATTTTTTTCCCACAATTCTTGGGAAAATTAATTTTTTTTTTTTTTTTTTTACACAAACTGGTCATATTAACAGTTTTTGTCTCTCACACAGCATATGCATAATTGCAACTACACCCCAAAATACATTCTGCTACTCCTCCTGAGTGTAGCGATACCACATGTGTGAGACTTTTACACAGCCTGGCCACATACAGAGGCCCAACATTGAAGTAGCACTTTCAGGCGTTCTACAAGCATAAATCGCACATATCCTTTCTCAACCACCTATTACACTTTTGAAGGCCCTGGAGCACCAGGACAATGGAATTTTCCACAAAATGACCCCATTTTGGAAAGCACACACCCCAACGTATAATCTATGAAGCATTATGAGTCTTTTGAACGGTTCATTTTTTTCCAGAAGGTTTTGGAAAATGTGGAGAAAAAATTAAAATGCATTTTTTTTACACAAAGTTGTCCATTTATAAGATATTTCTAACACATAGCATATACATAGCAAAAATGACACCCCAAAATGCATTCTGCTACTACTCCTGAGTATAGCGATACCACATGTGTGAGACTTTTACACAGCCTGGCCATATACAGAGGCCCAACATTGAAGTAGCACTTTCAGGCGTTCTACAAGCATAAATCGCACATATCCTTTCTCAACCACCTATTACACTTTTGAAGGCCCTGGAGCACCAGGACAATGGAATTTTCCACAAAATGACCCCATTTTGGAAAGCACACACCCCAACGTATAATCTATGAAGCATTATGAGTCTTTTGAACGGCTCATTTTTTTCCAGAAGGTTTTGGAAAATGTGGAGAAAAAATGAAAATGCATTTTTTTTACACAAAGTTGTCCATTTATAAGATATTTCTAACGCATAGCATATACATAGCAAAAATGACACCCCAAAATGCATTCTGCTACTCCTCCTGAGTATAGCGATACCACATGTGTGAGACTTTTACACAGCCTGGCCATATACAGAGGCCCAACATTGAAGTAGCACTTTCAGGCGTTCTACAAGCATAAATCGCACATATCCTTTCTCAACCACCTATTACACTTTTGAAGGCCCTGGAGCACCAGGACAATGGAATTTTCCACAAAATGACCCCATTTTGGAAAGCACACACCCCAACGTATAATCTATGAAGCATTATGAGTCTTTTGAACGGTTCATTTTTTTCCAGAAGCTTTTGGAAAATGTGGAGAAAAAATGAAAATGCATTTTTTTTTACACAAAGTTGTCCATTTATAAGATATTTCTAACGCATAGCATATACATAGCAAAAATAACACCCCAAAATGCATTCTTCTACTCCTCCTGAGTATAGCGATACCACATGTGTGAGACTTTTACACAGCCTGGCCATATACAGAGGCCCAACATTGAAGTAGCACTTTCAGGCGTTCTACAAGCATAAATCGCACATATCCTTTCTCAACCACCTATTACAATTTTGAAGGCCCTGGAGCACCAGGACAATAGAATGTTCCACAAAATGACCCCATTTTTGAAAGCACACACCCCAACGTATAATCTATGAGGCATTATGAGTCTTTTGAACGGTTCATTTTTTTCCAGAAGGTTTTGGAAAATGTGGAGAAAAAATTAAAATGCATTTTTTTTACACAAAGCTGTCAATTTATAAGATATTTCTAACACATAATATGTACATAGCAAAAATTACACCCAAAAATGCATTCTGCTACTCCTCCTGAGTATGGCGATACCACATGTTTGAGACTTTTACACAGCCTGGCCACATACAGAGGCCCAACATCCAAGTAGCACCTCCAGGCATTCTAGCAGCATTAATTGCACATATCATTTTCTGACTACCGATCACATTTTTGAAGGCCCTTCATATATCTAACACATAGCAGGTACATACCAAATAACAAAAGATTACCTGTGGTTTTAGAAGTGCAGTGGTCCACAGAGGAGAGCATCGGTCCAGGCAGCAGGCAGGGATGAGGTCAGCGACAGCAAAAGCAATCATCCAGGCAGCAGGCAGGAATACTGTCCATAGTTCGCACAGGCAGAGATACTGTCAGCACAGCCAGAGCACAGCCAAAGCACAGGTCCAGGTAGCAGGCAGAGGTGTCCTATCCTATCCTATCGATGATATCTTCGATATATTGGAGGTAGTGGAGTCGGTGATTTTGAGTTGCTTTTTGGTAGCAGACAAACGAATTAAAAAGGGCCATGTGAAACAGGTGAAACGCAACTTTTTTGTGCCAATAATGGGACTTTCTGGTTGATAAGTAGGGCTGTAGCATCTGGTCGTTTAAATCCACCCCCCCCCCCATGTACAAATTGTAGTCGTGGACACATTCAGGCTTTACAATGGAGCCGCGTCTTCTTGGGATCTCCACCATGGTGTCATTGTGGATCGTAGAGAGGATGTGGACATCTTTCTTGTCCCTCCACTTCATGGCCAACACCTCCTCGTTCCTCATGGATGCCGATTCTCCAGGTCGCAATTTTTTTGTCAATAAATTTTGTGGGAATCCCTTCCGTTTTTTTTTTTAAGGTACCGCAGGCCGGGGTTTGTTTACTGTAAAGGTGGCGAAAAAGGGGCAGGCTGGTATAATAATTATCAACATATAAATGGTAACCTTTTCCGAACAGGGGGTATGCCAACTCCCAGACAATTTTCCCACTGGTTCCAATATATGTGGGGCAATCACGGGGCTGGAGCTGGGAGTCTTTGCCTTCGTAGATCCTGAATTTGCAGACGTATCCAGTGGCTCGATCACATAATTTATTTAATTTTAACCCATACCTGGCTCTCTTGCTTGGTATGTACTGCTTGAACTGCAGTCGGCCGGTGAAATGTACGAGGGACTCGTCCACACAAATTTTTTGGTCTGGGATGAAAACGTCTTCAAATCGCTGGGAAAAGGCATTGATTAGGGGGCGTATCTTGTACAATTTGTCGTAGTTGGGATGATCTCGGGGAGGGCACTGTGAATTGTCATTGAAGTGGAGAAAGCGCATAATCATGTCGTATCTTTTCCTGGACATGACAGCGGAATATATGGGCATGTGTTGGATGGGGCGTTTGGACCAATATGAATGGACTTCGTTCTTTTTTGTAAGCCCCATATTGAACATAAGGCCCAAAAATAATTTAAATTCCTCCAATGTTAGATGCCGCCACTGGAACATGCGGGTGTAGGAAGAATCGGGGTTGGCAGCAATAAATTGGGATGCATACAGATTCGTTTGATCCACTATATTCTGCAGCAAATCTTGTGGGAAAAATAAACAAAAATAATCAAATTTAGAAAAATTTGTAGTGTCGGGCTGCACACCTGGCTGTGCGGTGAAAGGGGGGATGATAGCGGATCCTGAGTTGGCAGGCAACCATAAGGGGTTTGCCAGGGCATCGGGAAGGTAGGATTGGGGCTGGATTCTTCGGGTTGGGCGTGCATTTCCATTGCTTGTACTGGGCTCCTCTTCCTGGGGTATGGCGCTGCTGGTGGTGGGCAGTTCTCCTGATCTTGGTGCTGATCTTGGTGCCGATCGCATTCTTTTGGGAGGGACGGTTTCCTCCGGGGACTCGGACTCTGAGCCACTATCCTCCACTGGCTCGTATTCCGAACCAGAATCGGATAATGGGAGCTCCCCGCTGCTCTCATCATCCGACATGGCAAGAATGGCATATGCCTCCTCAGGTGTGTAAACCCTTTGGGACATTATGGCAGTGCTTATTGGTGGGCCTGTGTAATGGTACTGCTGGTGGTAGTGGTGGCGGTCTGTGTGGTAGTACCGATGGAGTTATTAGTGGTGGGCCTGTGTGGTGGTACCGATGGCGGTATGGGTGGTGGTGGTACCAATGGCGGTACAGGTGGTGGTGGTACCGATGGCGGTACGGGTGGTGGTACCGGTGGCGGTACGGGTGGTGGTGGTAGCGATGGCGGTATGGGTGGTGGTGGTACCGATGGCGGTACAGGTGGTGGTGGTACCGATGGCGGTACAGGTGGTGGTGGTACGGGTGGTGATGGTACTGATGGCGGTACAGGTGGTGGTACAGGTGGTGGTGGCACTACCGACGGTGGTACGGGTGGTGGTACTGGTGGTGGTACCGATGGCGGCACTAGTGGTGATACTGGTAGCGGGCCTGTGTGGCAGTATAGATGCTGGGCCTGGTGGCGGTACTGGTGGTGGTACTGGTACCGATGGCGGTACTGGTAGCCTGTGTGGCAGTGCCAATGGAGGTGGGCCTGTGACAGATGATTGACAGATGGGCTGATTGATTGACAGATGGGCTGATTGATTGATTGACAGATGGGTTGAATGATTGACAGATGGGGTGATTGATTGACAGGTGGGGTGATTGATTGACAGGTGGGGTGATTGATTGACAGGTGGGGTGATTGATTGACAGATGGGCTGATTGATTGACAGATGGGCTGATTGACAGATGGGCTGATTGACAGATGGGCTGATTGGCTGGGCTGATTGATGTGCTGGGCTGTGTGACAGGTCCTCTTTATGGGGGGGGGGGCGTGTTGTGCACTGTAAACTTATGTAGACAAACTACACTGAGCTAACTTACTGATCTCTTCTCTCTCCTCACAGATCGGTGTGTGAGGAGAGAGCAGGGATCAGGTAGTAACTCCTGTGGAGTTTGTTTACATTTGTGACCGGCTGTGATTGGACACAGCCGGTCACGTGGTAAACAGCCAATTCATTGGCTGTTTACTCTGATCGGGGACGCGCTGTGTCCAAGGGACACTCGCCTTCCCCGATCCCCGCTCTGCAAGCCTGTGGCGGCGCGCACGGAGCGCGCCGCCGAGTTTGTTTTGACAGGTGATCGGCTGTGACTTTGACACAGCCGATCACATGGTAAACAGCCAATGAAATTGGCTGTTTACCGTGATCGGGGTAGCGCTGTGTCCAAGGGACACATGCCGTCCCCGATCACCGCGCTGCGCGCCCCCGCGGGCGCGCGCAAGGCAATATCCTGCAGGACGTCATATGACGTCCAGTATCGATATTGCAACCACTTCCCGGACGTCAATTCGCTATTGACTGGGCGGGAAGTGGTTAAAGTGGATGTAAACCCCAATCATGAAATTTGAGCTGGGCACATCTATGTGTAGTGTTTACTTATCTCTCTACACAGCCCTAAGTCCTGTGTCTTTCTGCTACTCCATTCTTCTGTCATTTTTGACAAGTTTTCTGACAACCAAGATATAACCAGCCTGAAATTTGTGTTGGGGATGGTACATAGAAATAGATTAGCAGACAGCTGGTCTATTCACAGCACAGCTTTGCACGTTTCTTCCTACTTCTACCTATGTGGAAAGGGGGTGTGTGCCTTTCCTCCAATCAGCTATCACACAGCGTATACCAAGAATCCACACCCAGTGGTGGAACAGGATGAGAAAATTCTAACACGATGTGCACTTTATAAACAGTCTAGAAAGCTGAAAACAGCAGATATACATAAAAATTTATGTAGGGTAATTTGTTTAATCTCTGTGTATCATCTGAGGCTGTTCACTTCACTGGATATATATGAGGGGTACATCCACTATAAAAATAGCAGAGCTCTGATATGTGTGTCTGCTTAGGCACCCTCATGTCTACAGCATACCTCCCAACCATCCCAACCCCGCATTCTGATCCTAATCCCACAATCCTGTACAATGAGTAATGTTCCACTTAACCCTCAGACTCTGCCACTATAGGCTGACAGGAGATGTGACAGCAGCATCACTACTTCTGTCAGCAATGAGGAGGAGAAGCACAGCATGGCCATCTAGTCTTCAAAAGTATGACCAGGCAGAAGAAGGCATTCATCAAGAGATCCTTGACAAGAGGGGATAATCAGTGATGGGCACTGATGGGTGGCAATAATGGGCACTGATCGGCACTGGTAGGTTACACTGATAGGCAGCACTGCTAGGTGGCACTGATGAGGCACTGATTTGCAGGTGGCACTGATGAGGCACTGATTTGCACCACTGGTGGGCATTGATAGGTGGCACTCGTGGGCATTGATAGGTGGCACTGGTGGGCACAGTGGGAACTGGCAGGTGGCAATGGCAGGTGACACTGGCAGGGGGTACTGATTGACACAGATGAGGCAGAATTGCCTCTTCCTCTTCGGGACCGATGTCCCTTGCACCTAAGCCGGTGATTGTCTTTTTTTTCTCCTCACGCTGTCAGTGTGAGGAGAAAAAAAAAAAAAGATTACAGAGCTTTTGTTTACATCACGTGATCAGCTGTCATTGTCTGACAGCTGATCACGTGGTAAGGGGTCGGGATCGGCCCCTTACTTGGATCTGTGATCTCCCGTGAGTCTCAGTGACTCAGTGATCACAGCGCGCCGTGCTATTGACGGCCTCCTGGCAATTCAGGTCTGCGCTGTGGCCGTCATTCGGCTATAGCGCGGATCTCAAGTGGTTAATAAGATAATTTTACCTTTTCTTCAAAAAGCAGTGGTTCCCTTCCACTGAGCAATGATCACAAGCATTCATCCATAATCTTCCAAGAGGAGGCACTATATGTGTTCTAAAAAAAGAAACTACAATGCGGTAGTCCACCTCACCTATAGATCAAAATAATACTGATATAAAGGACCCATTATGTTCTATTACCTTAGGTTAACATCCATATAATATGTCAAAGGACTGACATCACTGCCATGGCAGAAAATGCTTTTATCCAAAACCTCTCAGTTAATTCAGGCCTAATTTCCATCCAGGGAAAGTGCATCTATCAAAGATAGGGGGATAACATATAACTTTCTCTCTCACACCTTCCATCGTATATATATAGATAGGCCATTATAAAGTAAGAACCTATCCTCTAAGGAATAAAGCTTTTCTCAAAGGGCCTGCACTATTACATATCACAGTCCAAACACCAAATTGCCAACAATTAACTAACATGCGTGTTTCCTTTTGGAAAGGTTACAAGGTAACCACACAAGTCCATCGACAAATGTAATAGTACGCCGATTCAGATCCATTAAACCTGCTATAACATAGTCCCCTACCTTGAAGAACACCACTCCAGAATCTGCCTCTCACTGTAGAGGATATTTTATTTGACACAGGTAACATTGTAACTTTTCCAAAAGGAAACACACATGTTACTTAAAGAGGGGATACCCCTTGTCCTCATATGAATATTCTCCTACAAGTTTTATGCTTTTTTGGCTATACTCAGCTTTGCCAAAATCTTTAGGCCTGTCATAATATTCTGCAGGGCCCTCATGGCTCGTCTTCTTTGACCTGGGCAGTCCTTACTGATGCAGGGAGAGAACCCATGATGCCCTGCAATCACAGTAGAATTCCACTGAATCTTTTGTTTTAACAAAGGCTGGAAGACATTTTTTGAAAAAGAAGTTGAAGTTGAGATTTAAATAGACTGTATTGTGCTTTCTCTACATTTTATTTTTAATAAAGAGTTACAGGTATGGCATTTTATCACATAGTTACATTGGTCCAGTTTGAACCAATGTAACTATTGTGAGGGGGTTAGCTCGGCAGCGGGTGTGTGTGACTTCCGGGATGGGCTCCCCACACAAAAACAGGCCCAGCAAACGGAGGTTGTGGTTTTCAAAATCAAAAAAGGTGTGGTTTATTTTCTATTTACAGTGACAAAACACAGCAAAGCCAAAAGAAACATAAACAAAATAAATCCTGGTCAACTTGACCTCTGACTAAACATACAGGTTTCCTAACTAACAACTGGGATCAGCCTAGTGCTGTCCTAGTCCCTAAGTCCCTGGTTTTAAATGTCCAAGCAAATAGCCACACAGGCTTTGTCTCACCGCACAGGGGTTCACTCTCCCTAGACAGTCCACACAGGTCTGGTTCCAGGCATGAGCTAACATCTAATGAAGCTGGGAGTTCTTATAGAGGCCTAAATGAGCTGACAAGCTTCAGCTGGTCTCATCAACTCCCTGTCTGCACGACGCCCCACACTCTCCCTAAACATATGAGTCATCCATGAGCCCACTAGCCTTAGCTGGGCTTACACAACTCTCCACCTAGTTGTATAAGTCGGCGTAAAGCCTGAATCTGGGCGAAATATATCTACCCCCTGGATGCAACCAGGTGACTTTACCTTCCTGCTGTCACATACCCCCCCCTCTTGTTTTAACCTCGGGGTTGGAACACCAGCAATCAGGCATTCATGTACTCGAGACAAAGCATCCACATTCCCCATTTGAACGCCAGGGCGATGCTTTACTGTGAAGTTGAATTCCTGGAGGGCCAGGAACCACCTATTCACTCTTCTATTTGTTTCCTTGTTTTGAGCCATCCACTTTAACGGAGCGTGATCCGTAACCATGTCAAAGTGCCTACCTAGCAGGTAGTACCGAAGGGAATCTAGAGCCCACTTCACCGCTAAACACTCCTTTTCAACGGTGGCGTAATTTACCTCATGGGACTTCAACTTCCTGCTGAGGTAAATGACTGGGTGCTCTTCCCCGTTCCAGACCTGGGACAATACTGCTCCTAACCCCACATCTGACGCATCACTTTGTACGACAAAGTCTTTAGAGAAGTCGGGTGAGTACAACACTGGCTGGCTACATAAGGCTTGTTTCAAGAATTGGAATGCTGCCTCAGCCTCGGGGGTCCATTTAATCATGACCGACCCTTTCCCCTTCGTTAGGTTGGTTAGGGGCACAGCCTTAGAAGCAAAGTGGGGAATGAATCGCCGATAATACCCAGCGATTCCCAGAAAGGCTCGTACCTGCTTCTTGCTGTTGGGACGTGGCCAACTCTGGATGGCCTCGACTTTGTTGAGTTGGGGTTTTATTACTCCCCTCCCAATGGTGTACCCAAGATATTTGGCCTCCTCCTGCCCAATGGTACACTTCTTGGGGTTAGCCGTAAACCCCGCTTCCCGAACAGAGTCCAGGACTGCTTGCACTTTTGGCAGATGTGAGGCCCAATCTGTGCTATGGACAATTACGTCATCCAGGTAAGCCGCAGCATACTTCCGATGGGGCCTCAGCATCTGGTCCATTTTCCGCTGGAATGTGGCCGGCGCATTCTGTAACCCGAACGGCATTCTTTTATATTGGAACGCCCCGTCTGGGGTTACAAATGCGGTTTTCTCTTTGGCCAATTTGGCCAGGGGGATTTGCCAATACCCTTTTGTGAGGTCAAGAGTCGTCATGTATCGGGCTGTTCCCAGCCGGTCGATCAACTCATCTATACGTGGCATGGGGTAGGTGTCAAATTTTGTAACTTTGTTCAACTGACGAAAATCGTTACAAAATCGCCAGCTCCCATCCGGTTTAGGCACCAACACAATGGGACTAGACCAATCACTTTGGGACTCCTCTATCACCCCTAAGTTCAGCATTTTCTGTACTTCCTCCCGTATTGCCTCCCGTCGGGCCTCTGGGATCCGATAGGGTTTTAACTTCACCCTTTCACCGGGCGGGGTAATGATGTCATGCTCTACCCCAAATGTTTGTCCCGGCAGCTCAGAGAATACCTCCTTGTTGCGAAGCACAAACTCCTTAACCTCCTGTTGTTGGGGTTGTGACAAGGTGGCTGCTATTCCAACCTCAGGAATCACGCAACCAGTTTGAGCTGGTGACCAAGTGTCTGCGACTAGGGACTCTCTATCCCTCCAGGCTTTCAACAGATTAACGTGATAGATCTGTTCGGGCTTTCGCCTTCCTGGTTGTCTGACCTTGTAATTCACTTCGCTCACTTTTTCCATTATCTCGTAGGGGCCTTGCCATTTGGCAAGGAATTTACTTTCAACCGTAGGGACAAGTACCAGTATCCTATCCCCCGGGGAAAAGGTACAGGTCTTGGCTCCACGGTTGTACACTCTCTGCTGTGCTAACTGCGCTTGGGCCAAATGTTCCTTCACGATGGGCATTACCTGTGCAATTCGGTCTTGCATCAGGGCGACATGCTCAATCACACTCCTGTGGGGAGAACTCTCACTTTCCCAAGTTTCCTTGGCAATATCCAACAGCCCTCTTGGGTGTCTCCCATACAGTAACTCAAAGGGGGAGAATCCCGTAGAGGATTGGGGCACCTCCCTAATAGCAAACATCAGATAAGGAGGTAGACAGTCCCAATCCTTTCCATCTCTATCCACCACTTTCTTCAACATTTGTTTTAGGGTTTTGTTGAATCTTTCAACCAGCCCATCGGTTTGGGGGTGATACACAGATGTACGTAATTGCGTCACTTTGAACAATTTACACAGCTCCTTCATAACCCGGGACATAAAGGGTGTACCTTGGTCCGTAAGCAGTTCTTTACAAATACCCACCCGGCTAAACACAAGAGATAGCTCTTTGGCTATGGTTTTGGCCGAGGTATTTCGGAGAGGGATCGCTTCTGGATAATGGGTGGCATAGTCCATTATAACTAATATGTACTGGTGCCCCCTAGCGGACTTGATTATAGGACCTACCAAATCCATGGCGATCCTCTCAAACGGGACCTCAATGATGGGTAGAGGGACCAGCGGGCTACGGAAATGTGGCATCGGGGCCGACCTCTGACACACAGGGCAGGAGGAACAATAATTTTCTATGTCCTTCATCACCCCCGGCCAATAGAATCTCTGTAATACCCTCTCTCGGGTTTTCTCTGTCCCCAGATGACCTCCAAGAATGTGCCCATGGGCCAACTCCAACACCAACTTCCTGTAAGGTTTGGGCACCACAAGCTGCTCAACGGTTTCTTCTGCCCTTTTTGCCACCCGATACAGTAGGTCCTTCTCTACGCTGAAGTATGGGTAAGTGCAGGTATTATCTGGGTTCACTAACTCGCCATCTATTTTCACTACGTTTTCCCGTGCCTTTATTAGGGCGGGGTCTTTCAACTGTTCTGTGGCAAAGTTTTCCCTGTGAACCTCAAGATCAGAAAACTCCACAGACGGTAGGTTTTCGTCTGAGGAGGTGGGCTCCTCTCCAGTTTCTTGAGTCTCCCCTGCCAATACTGATAAGGGAAATTCCGGAGAGTCCTCACCACTCTCAGGGGAGTTCTGGCTATCACATTCCTGGTACATAGGGGCACCAGTGGGGGGCTCAGGATCATCCCACAGTTCCCAGAACTTCGGAAAATCCCTTCCCACAATGGCGTCATACGGTAACTGAGATACTAAGCCCACTGGATGAGAGAGGGTACCTTTGGGGGTCTCGAAACACACTGTAGTCACTGGATACTCTCGGGTGTCCCCATGCACACAAATAACAGCTACCTTGCTATTCCCAGAGACCTCTGTTTTAACTAACTCAGCCTTTATCAGGGTCACAAGGCTACCTGAATCCAGCAATACCACAACATTTCTACCATTAACACACATTTTGCATAAATGTTTCTCAGTTCCTCGAATGGCAGTGCATGCGACTGTCGCACACAGCGACTGACGTCTGCCCGTCAGAAAGTCACACTGCATGGGTTCCTCCACAACCGGGCAATTGGCTGCAATATGTCCCGCTTGCCGGCAGCGGTAGCAAACGATCCTTCTTGCCGCCTCTTGAGCCGCTGATTTCCCAGGCTGTTCTCGCCAAACTTGGGGTAGAGCTCCCACCCTCTCACTCTCTCCACCCTTACCCCTTGGAATCCTCTTATCCGCCCCTGGGGATGGTCTGGTCTTAGGGTGGAAAGTCCGAGTGTCTCTGGAAGAGGCCGTCAGGTTTTCTGTAGCCAAGTATTTCTCCACACGATCCACAAGACCATCGGCCGTCTCTGGGTCTCCATGGCTTACCCACTTTTGGATGGCAGTAGGAAGAGCTCTCAAAAACCGATCCATTACAACACGTTCCACAATCTTTGGTGCGGACAAAGTCTCTGGCTGTAGCCACTTTCTGCTCAGGTGAATGAGATCATACATTTGAGACCTGGGGGGTTTTCCAAGCTGGAAAGTCCAGTTATGCACACGCTGAGCCCGGACAGCCTGGGTGACACCCAGCCTTGCCAATATCTCAGCTTTTAGCATCACATAGTCTTTTGCTTGGTCAGGCTCTAGGTCATAGTAAGCCTTCTGCGATTCACCAGTTAACAGAGGAGCCACCAGTCCAGCCCACTGCTCCTCAGGCCACTTTTCTCTTTCAGCAGTCCTTTCAAATGTGGTCAAAAATACCTCTGGATCATCCTCTCCAGTCATTTTTGTCAATAAACGACTCACCCCAAAGGACGCGGTATTAGTGGGACGGCTTTCCTCACTGGTCTGCGGACGTTGCTGCATTACTGCTTCCATTTGTTGTAGTCTCTGCTCTTGCTTCTGTAACAGGTCTATGAAGCGGGCCTCAGATTGCTGCTGGGCTTGTTGCTGAGCTTCCAGACTCTGTTGGTGAGCTTGCTGCTGGGCTGCAAGGCTCTGTTGATGAGCTTGCTGCTGGGCTGCGAAGTTCTGTTGTTGAGCTGCAAGGCTCTGTTGATGAGCTGCAAGGCTCTTTTGCAAACCTGCATTTGTCTGCTGTTGATTGGCATTTGCTAGAGCCAGCTGCTTCAGTATCTCCTCCATGCTGGCTTAAAAAAAACTGCCACTGGTTCTCCACCAACTGTGAGGGGGTTAGCTCGGCAGCGGGTGTGTGTGACTTCCGGGATGGGCTCCCCACACAAAAACAGGCCCAGCAAACGGAGGTTGTGGTTTTCAAAATCAAAAAAGGTGCGGTTTATTTTCTATTTACAGTGACAAAACACAGCAAAGCCAAAAGAAACATAAACAAAATAAATCCTGGTCAACTTGACCTCTGACTAAACATACAGGTTTCCTAACTAACAACTGGGATCAGCCTACTGCTGTCCTAGTCCCTAAGTCCCTGGTTTTAAATGTCCAAGCAAATAGCCACACAGGCTTTGTCTCACCGCACAGGGGTTCACTCTCCCTAGACAGTCCACACAGGTCTGGTTCCAGGCATGAGCTAACATCTAATGAAGCTGGGAGTTCTTATAGAGGCCTAAATGAGCTGACAAGCTTCAGCTGGTCTCATCAACTCCCTGTCTGCACGACGCCCCACACTCTCCCTAAACATATGAGTCATCCATGAGCCCACTAGCCTTAGCTGGGCTTACACAACTCTCCACCTAGTTGTATAAGTCGGCGTAAAGCCTGAATCTGGGCGAAATATATCTACCCCCCTGGATGCAACCAGGTGACTTTACCTTCCTGCTGTCACACTATGCATTAAAACATTTGTGGGATCCCTATAGAAGCTGCAAATCACTGTAGTAGAATCTGTTACTCTAGTGATATTCGCTAGCTTTTGGGTCCAATGCCAAATGGTTGCCTTGCTGAATTGTGGAGGTTGGCTTCTCAGCACGGGCGCCATTCAGAGAATGCTTTGCATTTTCTCAGTGAATGTAAAGCATTCTTTGATTGGACGAGGTTAAAAGAATGATGTCCCATCTGAGTAAAATTAAATATATTACTCTTTCGTCCATGGACCGACACAGCTTCTCTATTGACAAAGTGGGTATTATCCATTAATTAGGAGTGACTAGGCAGAAAAACTTGTAAAAAGTGTTGCATCACACCTTCTACAGTACCGCCCAGGGGGCGGACCCTCTGGGTATAACCTCTCAGTCTGCATCTTCGCAGATCAGTTTTTTTCTGTCTAGCAAGGAGTAGGACATGGCTCCCTTCGGGCCCATTGGTCCGGGGAAAAAATATATATATATTTTTTTTCTTTTCATTTGTTGTTTCCTGCGATCTTCGATCAACTGCCGACTGGGTGACAGGCTGGATCCTCGATCCTTGTAGTCTCCCCAGTTTCGGCCATCGAGCGTGTGCCGGCCCTAGCTACACGCTGGGTTTTCCACGACATGCCCGTCGCTCCACGGGTGGCCGGTTAGCCTACACTCCAGGGCCTGCATCGGACCGCTCAGCTTCGGCTGACCTTACGGCCGAGTCGCAGCAGCCTGGCCGGTGAGCTTACGCTCCAAGGCTTGCATCGGACCGCTCAGCTTCGGGTGACCTTACGGCCGAGACGCAGCAGCCTGTCCGGTGAGCATCACACTCCAGGGCATACATATGATCGTCCCTTTTGGGTCAAATCACAGCATGCCTGGCCAACAGTCACCTTCCGTGCGCGGACGATGACCTGTTTGGAATGTCTTCCAGCATAATACATGCAGGATAGGTAAGTAAAACTCCCCTGCCTCGGCTGGGTGATTTAGCTGGACATTCCTGGAGAGATCAAGTAAGTGGTTGTGGCCCCTTTCTTCCCTCTCTCCCTGGGCTTCTAGCTAAAGGTTTATGGGTGCTGGGGGTCACCTAGGGGGTTCCATTGGAGCGGGGCTGGCTGTAACTAACATTTAAAAGAAATGTCATTTCTGCTTACCTGTGTTTGTGTGCTTCCTCCTCCATGCTGTCGGAGGCCATTTTGAGGTGGTCCATGCCGAGTTCGGCCTCTTGTGACTGCCCGGCGGCCATCTTCCTGTGGTTTGGCCACACCCACTGGCCCCTATCAGCTGATCGGCGGCCATGTTTGTCCACCCTGTATGCATATATTGCCGTTCGGCGGCCATCTTTATGTGGGCTATGGCTGCTTGACCTCTATCTTCGGTCGGCGGCCATTTTCTTAGAGCCCACATTATCTTCCATACAGACGTTTTTGGCAACCATTTTGCGAGAGCCTCCGGCCTCTAGGGTGCATTACACTGGTGCGAAAATTCACACAGGAAATGCTGCTAAAAGAAGCAGACTGACACAGCAGCAGTGGGACAGCATCACAGGCGCAGCACACGGCAGCATAGCAGTACCGGTCCAGGGTGGTGAGTCCTCTGGGTGACCTCAGCATCTCTGCAGCGCAGGAGGGTGGCCTATTGATATCTTGCCTGGAGCCCTGTGAGTGTCAGCGTGTGGTCAGCATGGCATCTGAGCCAGATGTCTTCTCCCCTGAAACACCAGATTTAGCAGCTGGTACCCCTGAGGTGTCTATGAACGCTATGATGGCAATCCTAGAGGCGTTTGCTGCCAGGGTGGAAGCAGCACACGGGAATACAGGGGGTAGTAAACGCCCTGTCCCCTGCAAGGTTCTGGGGATAATTCTGGTGCAGAACCAGGTCCAGCTACGGCTCGGGCCCAGATTCTGACGCATCAGAGACTGCAGACCGTGACCGGACAGTGAGGATGACTCAAAGTCCAGGTCAGTACGCGAGACGGCTTTGGTATCTGACCTTATCACTGCAGTGCGGGATATGCTAAAATTGGAAAATACTGCAGAAGCAGCAGAGACTCCGGTCCACTTGGGTTTCATAGACCTGCCCGCACTGCTAAGGTGTTCCCTTGTGTGTCTTTTGATAAACTCTTATACAAGGAATGGGAGAGCCCACTGAGGGTCTTTACAGCCCAAAGAGGTTTACGGTACCCCTTTGAGGAGAGTTTTCTGAAGAAATGGACCTCTCCCCCCTATAGTGGACCCTCCGGTGTCCAGACTTAATAGAGCCACCACAATTCCTGTAGAAGGGGCTCCTGTTTTTAAGGACCCTGTGGATAAGAAGGCTGAAGCACTCGCTTGCTACCTATACTCAGTGGTAGGCTCGGCAGTACGCCCGGCATTGGCGGGGGCCCTAGTGTCTCACACACTTACTGAATGGGCAAGATTGCTACTCCAGGGGTGAAGGAGCGAGATGCTCCTCCTGATGAGATAACATTGGCCGACCAGTTGGTCCAGGGCCTTAGGTTTGTCTGCGAGTCAGACATGAATACTATTCCCCTGCTGTCTAAAACTTTGGTTTATGCAGTAGCAATACGCTGCCTGATCTGGCTAAAAGGCTGGTCTGCGGACCAGACTTCCAAGAAAGCCCTGTTGGATCTGCCTTTTAAGGGCGACAGACTTTTTGGGGCTCTCTGGATGACATCATCAAGGATACCACAGGAGGTAAAGGCACTTTGCTTCCCCAAATTAGCAAGGGTAAGGGGCCATGCCAAGGGCAAGGGCCCTCCTTTACTGCACGCAAGCGTTTTTTTCGTCCCCCTAGGGCGACAGGGAAAAGACCCCAGGCCGATAAAGCGCCTGCCCAAGGACAAAAGTGTCCTTGGTCCCGCAGACCCAACAAGCCTGCGGACAAATCTGCGTCCACATGAAGGTCCGCCCCCACCCAGCTCTCGGGTGGGGGGACATCTTCGCAAATTCGCGACTCAGTGGACTGTGTCAAGGTCACCTGTGGCCAGGTGACAGATGCACACCGTAGGGGGACAGGAGTGCACCGCAAGGTAGTGAACCCTATGGCTGACTGCTGCGGATAGGAAACTGGGTGGTTGTGGAAAGCGGGACCAGAGGAGCACAACCGGGTTCCTAACGGAAGCTAGAGCCAAGATTCCCCAGGGCGCGGAGTCTAAGACCCAGCTGGTCTTCTCCAGGGCCTCTAGTGGTGAGGATGTTACGCTGCAGGCTGGGACCAGGTCGCGGCCCCTGGAGTTTCCTAGCTCACACCCCGTAGGACAAGGGGAAAAGAGGGGAAGCAGCAGCACACGATAAGAGAGAACCGAATAACAAGCTGAAGGTCAGGGGCCACAAGCAGACAAGGATAGCGAAGAACGAGCCGAAGGTCAAGGGTCACGAGCAGACAGGGATAGTCGGGGACAAGCCAATAACGTAACAGAGAGACAGACGTAGCACACGGCAGCCAGGAACCCAAACACACAATGCCTAACAAACACGTTGATCAGCAAAGCAGGCTTGCAGTGCACAGGTTAATATAGTGTTCTGTGATAGGGCCTGGGGTGGAGTCTGGCTGGGAGGAGATTATAAAGGAAGCCAGGTGAAAGGGCTCAGGCCTCTAAGATGAACACATGGGAAGGAAGGTAAGCTGACAGACAAACACTACTGCATATCCATGACAGACTGCTCTAGTCTCCGACAGGTGGGTTTGCGAAGTAATCTCCTCAGGCTACAAGATAGAATTTCTCTCTTGTCCACCGGACAGATTCATCACCTCCAATCTCCAGCTACTACTGACCCATCGGGAGGCCCTGTATGGGGCGGTCCAGGGTCTACTGGAACGCAGGGTAGTTATTCCAGTTCCAGAACTGGAACGGGTTTTTTTTACTCAAATCTGTTCAATGTGCTGAAGAAGGTGGGGTTCGTCCAAGCTTGGATCTCAGAGCCCTCAATTGCTTTGTGAAGGTACAAAGATTTTGGATGGAGTCGGTTCGATCTGTAGTCACGGCTCTCCATCCGGGGGACTTTCTGGCCTCCTTGGACATCAAGGACGCATACCTGCATGTCCCCATATACTCCAGACACCAGAGGTTTCTGCGATTTGCTATCAGGAAGGACCACTACCAGTTTGTGGCCCTCCCGTTGGGCCTTGCCTCAGTACCCAGGACGTTCACCAAGGTGCTCGCTCCGATTCTGGCACTTTTAAGACAGCGGGGTATCGCTATCACAGGCTACTTATACGACCTTCTGCTGAAGGCCCCTTCAAGCTCAGAATTAGAGGTAAGCGTGTCCATTACCTGTCAGACTCTTCGAGACTGTGGTTGGATACTAAAGACGCAAAAGTCAGTATTGGTGCCCACTCAACGCCTAGTGTACCTGTGGTTGATTCTGGATTCTTCAGAGGCAAAGGTATTCCTCCCTGTGGAGAAGTTGCAGACCCTCCGGGCTGCAGTACGGCAGCTGACTTCCAGGAATTGGTCGTCACTCCGTTTTTTGCATGCGAGTGTTGGGCCTCATGCTAGCCTCCTTCGAGGCGGTCCCATATGCTCAATACCACACTCAAGTGTTACAGAAGGAAATTCTGTCCAGATGGAACAGATGTCCATCATCTCTGGATTATCAAATCCGAGTGAGCCACCTAGTCAGGAGATCCCTGGTATGGTGGCTAACAGCACCGGCTCTAATGGCCGGAAAGTCATTTCTTCCGGTTTACTGGATAGTGATCACGATGGATGCCAGCCTTACAGGTTGGGGGGGAGTCTGGGGTGTTCAGTCGGCGCAAGATCGCTGGACCCCAGAGGAAGCCCTCCTGCCGATCAATGTCCTGGTAATCCGGGCGATCAGGCTGTGCCTCTTCAAATGGTCTCAGAGGCTGCAAGGGCGTCCAGTCAGGATCCAGTCAGACAACGCCACAGCAGTGGCATATGTCAATCATCAAGGAGGAACAAGAAGCTCAGCTGCAGCATCGGAGATCGCTCGCATCCTGAAGTGGGCAGAGAGGAGCGTACCGGCACGGTCGGCCGCGTACATTCCGGGTGTGGAAAACTGTCAGGCGGACTACCTGAGCCGCCAGATGCTGGACCAGGGAGAATGGTCCTTACACCCGGAAGTGTTCCAACTCCTCTGCCAAAGATGGGGCACACCAGACGTAGATCTTCTGGCTTCCCGACTAAACCGGAAGGTATTGAGGTTTGTGGCCCGGTCAAGAGACCCATGGGCAGACGCAACGGACGCGTTGGTAGCATCGTGGGGTCAGTATCGGCTAATCTATGCCTTCCCTCCCTTAAGGCTTCTTCCTCTTCTGCTCCGCAGAGTGGAGGCAGAGGGAACTCCAATGATCCTAATCGCTCCAGATTGGCCTCAGCGTCCTTGGTACGCCGATCTAGTACGTCTGGTAGCAGACGTCCCCTGGCGCCTACCACTACGGAAGGACCTGCTATCGCAAAGTCCCATATTCCATCCTGCTTTACAGTCATTGGCTTTAACGGCATGGCTGTTGAGAACCAGGTACTGAGAGACCGGGGCCTGTCAGGCCTCGTACACACGACCGAGTTTCTCGTCGTAAAAAACACGTAGTTTTTTTCGACGAGATTCTTGTTAAGCTTGTCGATTTTCTCGTCAAGCTTTCTATGCGTACACACTGTCATTTCCCAATTTCCTCGTTGTTCTCCGCGCTCACGTCCAGCACGTACGACGGCACTATAAAGGGGAAGATCTTTTTTCTTGGCGCCACCCCTTGGGCTGCTTTTGCTGATCTTGTGTTACCGCCTGTGAAGTAAAAGTTTGGGAAGAGACAATTCGCGCTTTTCAGTCTTCGTACTTTTCAGATCGTTTTCTGCGGTTCAGTTTGTGCTTGTGGGTTCGTATCTTGACTTTCAGGGCGTCTAGGCAGGTCGTATCTGTTTTACAATGCGTTCTTGCCTGTTCGTTTCTGATTTTCAGTTCGTTATTCATAGGCCTTGCTGTTCTAAAGTGCGTTCTGTTCTGTACGTTCTGATAAGATGACCGTTTTCCTAGCCATGTCGCCTGGACGTTCTCGTCGTCGAGTTCGTGCTGTGCGTGCGCTTGGTGTTGGTCTGCTTGTTTTGGACCAAGACCAGTCCATGAATGGTGTGAGGAGGAGTTCATGGACCAAGAATTGGTTGCTCCAGCGGGACCAATTCTGCCATATGCCTCTGCTGCGGGAGATCGTCGAGAATAATTCTGAGGACTACAGGAATTTTCTGCGGATGTCTGACCCCGTTTTTCAGGAACTGTTGGCTTTGGTGTCCCCCTATATTACCAGGAAGGACACCGTTATGCGGGAAGCCATCAGTGCTGAGCAGAGGCTCATCGCCACGTTGCGTTACCTGGCGACAGGGAGAAGTCTTCAGGACTTGAAGTTCACGACAGGCATCTCCCCCCAGGCTCTGGGCCTCATAATCCCAGACACCTGTTCTGCCATCATCCAAGTCCTGCAGGAGGACTATATTAGGGTAAGTTTGCTCCCTTAACATCACATTTTATGTATTACATGTATGCTAATGTATTGTATTTCTTTCATCCTTCCCTAATTACCATGATTGTAATATGCTGAGAATGTCCCCTTTGTCCCCATGCATGTTGGAAGCTTTAGATTGCCCCTTTTTTCTCCTCCATAAATATTTCCCTTCACTAACTTTTCCAGCAGGGGCACCTGTTGCTCCAAATGTTTGGGGGTTCAAACCCCAATTTAGGAAATAAACTTCCTCCTTTTTTGCTCTGGTGCCTATTAAACGCCCCCAGTTGTCCCTTCCAATGCAGCCATTTAGTCCCCTCTAATGCAGCCAGTTTCCCCCCAGCCCTGCACTTACCTTCTTGTGGTCAGCGCCATCCTTCTTCTGTCCTTGATGTCTTCTCCTTCCCTTCATGTTGCATCAGCCAATCATGTTACCATTAAACAGACTTGGTGAACATGATTGGCAGAGCAGCCTGCCAGTGTTTCCCCAAGGAATGCCCCCCCCTGCGTCCCCGATTTTACTTTTAGGAAGCCAATTACATCCCTCAGGTTGTAATGTGCAAGACTATTTTACTACCTGTTTCTGCTATGCAATTTGAACCCCCTAAATGCCGCAATGATTCATATGTCGGTCGCTTTACAAGAGGCCATCCACCTGAATAGTGTGCGGCATAGACAATACATAGGTTCATGCAACGCATGAACCTATGTATTGTTCTGAGTGATGGGCACAGGAGAGAGGGGGCAGTGCTCCAGCGCCCACTCTGGACGCACCGCCACTGCAATGCTATCCTGTGGCCAAACACATCTCCCCCCCCCCAAAATAATTTAGTAATGGCCCATCAGAGGGGGTGATGAATATGATAAATGAGCCTTCCATTATACTTATTTTAAACACCTTAATAAACGTAGAATTTGATTGATGTTGGCCTCTAATTTTTTTGGATAGAATTTCCTTGTAATGTATGACTTTGGTTTTCTAATATTATTTCATCTTGTTTCACTCCACAGCTTCCTTCCACGCCACAGGAATGGCAGACTGTGGCATCGGAGTTTGCCACGCGGTGGGACTTCCCCAACTGCGGTGGTGCCATAGACGGGAAGCACGTCCGCATCGTGCCGCCACCCCGTTCTGGGTCCTACTACTACAACTACAAGGGGTTTCATAGCATTGTGCTAATGGCGGTGGTGTCAGCACGGTATGAATTCCTCTATGTTGATGTAGGGAAAAATGGCCGGATGTCCGATGGGGGATCCTTCATCCAGACGGAGTTTGCCCTCCATCTCCAGAGTGACGACCTTGCATTGCCACCGGATGCAGGGAATATTGAAGGACTCCCCATTGTTTTTTTGGCTGATGAAGCCTTCGGGCTCGGACGGCATCTTATGAGGCCATTTCCTCAGAGGACCCTGACCCCAGAGAAGAGGGTGTTCAATTACCGGCTGGCCAGGGGCCGAAGAGTCGTTGAAAATGCCTTCGGCATAATGGCCAGCCGGTTCCGCCTTTTTATGACTTCCATCCACTTGGCGGACTACAAAATAAACTATGTAGTGTTATGCTGCTGTGTGCTACACAATTTTCTTTGCCGCAAATCTAATTCATATATGGCCTCAGTTTTGCCAGAGGCTGGACTTTCCCCTGCAAATCCCCTGCCGGGCCTGGAATCTGCCCGTTCTGGCTTGCCCTCCCAAAATGCCCGTGAGGTTCGGGACAAATACATGGAGTATTTCACGGGTAGGGGGGCAATTCCTATGCCAGCCTATGTCTAAGTATCCCAATAAAAAGCTTGTTTAAACCTTTAATTATTTGTTCTTTCCTGTCTCCTAGTTTGTCTTTGTGCATTTGTAGTGGCAAGTGTATTTTACTTTAGTAAATAACAACCATTTCACTATGTAACCTTACAAAAGAACCAAATAAGCTTAGAGGGTATTATAAAAAGAAGCTACACGTTGTTTGTGGTCAAATATTTTACTCTGTGCACATTCTCTTCATTATTTTTTTATTTTTTATTTTTTTGGGTTGGCCTGGTCCCAACCCGGCAATTTTTTGCTTATGAAAATACAAAAATAACAGTTGCATTTCAAAAATTACAACATTGGATACCTCTGAGCAATCGGAGACATTCACTTACACAAACTATGTCTCTATGTGCCCGTCCTAATATGGGGTCCTGCCACCCCTTGCCCAGCCAAAAATTGAATATGCACACATTTGGGATTTTTTTCATCTAGGAAGTTTACAATCCTGATCCCTATTGTCAACATGTGCTATCTGCCATCAGGGGTGATCAATGGACGTGTTTTGGGGGTGCATCCCCTTCCTCAGTTCACCGACTTTAGATACGAGGAAGGGGTTGCACCCACAAAAGACGTACATGGATATCCCCTGATGGCAGATAGCACATGTTGACACACTGTGTGCAGATTCAATTTTTGGCTGGTTTGATTGTCAAAAAAATGCAAATAATTACAAAAACAAACATGTAAAAACAAATGTGTTTGGATGGCTTATTGAATTCTCCCCAAAACATCGAGAATGTCTTTAAATGTTTGTTCCATCACATGGATTCTTTGTTTAATTAGGTCCAGTTCCGTGCTACATTCCATCACTTGCTGGATGAGGCGGAGGGCACTGTCAGCAGAGAACCGTGTACTATCCTTCACAACATTTACATCCCCTAAAAACCAAAAAAAAAAGGTATTATAACTCTGCAGGCCTACCTCTCTTACCTGAAGCTGTGGTGACAGATACTGACCTGTTGTGGTGACCAGATCCACAACGTCATCCACCTCTCCTTCCTGCACTTCTCCTTCCTCCACCTCAACTTCCTCTACATCCTTCGGTTGTGGGTCTTTGGGAGTTTGGGGTTGCTTGGAAGTTGTGGGGTGCATGTGCTCCCTGGAGTGTCCTCCTCCCAGTCTTCTCTCCCCTATGAGAATAAAACAAAAGGTCTATTTATCACACTGTAAATCTCAGTGTTAAAATAAAAACTGGCTAAATTGCTTGGAAGTGGGGTACAAGTGTGTGTTTGTGCGGAATTTAAAGAAGAATGCATTATTTATGACCCAAAATATGTTTAGTATTCACATTTGGATGTAATTTATTTGACATGGAGGCACCACAAAAATTCTCTGATGCACCTGTGTGGGACACCCAAAAAAGGCGGGTCTGGTGGCCCACACTATAGTGCTCCAAAGTACAGATGTGGAAGCAGCTGCTGAGTGTCCTCTCCTTTACACTGATAAAAGTTTGCATTTCATTCTCTTTACAAACACATCATCTAGACTAAAAAATTATCAACAATATTTGTTCAAAAATGGCAGATGTCTAATTACTTTTGTGGCTCTAAAATAAGCCAAAACCACAGATAGTGGCCGAACGAAGTGTCGGTAACGTAACGAACGATTACTGTGCCCAACCAAGTTCAAAATATTACATTTTGGAAGGGAGTCCAATATGAGAAAAAAAAAAAAAAAACATGTCAGTTTATAAAAAGATTAATAGCAGAAAAGTCTTCTTTTTACTTACTTTTAGCGAGCATTCTCTTTATGCTCCTCAACTGGTCTGGCTCCCTCAGTTTGAGGTCTGACCACCTCTTTCTGAGCTGCTCATTTGAGCGTTTCACCCCGAAATTCGCCTTCAGACTCTTCACAACTTTAGTGAGAATTTTGGCCTTCCTTCTATTTGGTTTGCTATACGGCCCATGCTTGGCATCATAATCAGCCTTGAGCAAGATGTCCACCATCTCCGCCATCTCGGCAAAAGTCATATATTCGATGCCTTGAATCTCCTCCTTGATCGTGACGTTTCCTCGGTCTCCGGGCTTGTCTCCTCCTCGTTAGTTGCGGAATTATCAGACACCTGCTGTAACTCCGCCATATCTGTCTGCGCGCCGAAAGAGAAGGGGCGGGGAAAAGATGTTAGTTAGAACGTCATGGGCGGGCGACGTGTGCGGAGCGACGTGTTCGAATTTTGACGCATGCGTGGTGTGTATATAGCAAACACACATGTGACTATAGTACGTTCGGTGTGTGGAGAGAGGAGTTCAAGTGACGGACGTGCGAACGAAGGTATGTGATTTTGTGACTTGTAAAAATTGTTGGCCTATACTGTCTTGAGATTGTTGGAGGATATATATGGTGACTAGGATGTTAAGGAGGTTAGACTGTTTGCCTCACATTAGTTAAATATAATTTATTTAACTTGCAGATATAATATGAATGTCTTTATTAGCGACAAAGAGTTCCTGGCGGAATTTATTGACCGTGTAAGGGAGCTGCCGGCTCTGTGGGAGACGAAAAACCCCATCCATAAAAAAAGAGGGGTGAGAAAAGCAGCGCTGGAGAAGCTGCTCCCATTTGTGCATACCAAGGTGCCCACAGCCACAGCAAAACAAGTGGACACTAAAATTGGGAGCTTGAGAGGTACCTACAGGACTGAACGCTCTAAGGTGCTGGCTTCTCAGAGGTCAGGAGCAGCAGCAGGTGATGTGTATGTCCCGATTTTGTGGTACTACAGCAGGATGTCCTTTCTGGATGACCACATTGAGACAAGGCCATCACTCTCCACTCTTCCCCCCAGACTTCCCTGCAGCCAACCTGAGCCTTCTCTGGAGCAAGAGGAGGCAGCCATCCTGGATGATCCTGATTTGGCCATCTGGAGCCAGGTATAGTATTAACTGAAAATGTATTGGGATAAAATTAATGTTTGACAAATATGTCAAGATGAGAAACATACATTATTTTGGATTCCACAAGTGAAATCAAGATCTGTAGACATTATTCTGCACTTAATTGGGTGCTAAATAGTCAATCTGATGTAGTGGTAAATTTAAAGCAAGGATTTATGCATTTACATTCTAATTGCTTCAATCAGGATTACAAAGTTTGATGCAAAGATTAAACCAACATATTAAACTATGTTCCTTTTTCATACACAGGATGAAATCAGCCAGGAGGAGGGTCTGGAAACTGTCAGGCAGGAGGAGGAAGGGCCCAGTGGCAGCCAGGAGGTGGCAGGGCCCAGTGGCAGCCAGGAGGTGGCAGGGCCCAGTGCCAGCCAGGAGGTGGCAGGGCCCAGTGGCAGACAGGAGGTGGCAGGGCCCAGTGGCAGACAGGAGGTGGCAGGGCAAAGGAGAAGCACCAGATCCCAGGTGCCTCCCATCCGGCTTCACAAAAGAGGCAGGAGGGACAGGACCACCAGTGAGGCAGCAATGGCCCTTATTAAAGAGGCCCATGCCACCCTCAAGGAGCCCACATCCCCTGAAGAGGCCATTGCCGGCCTAGTGGAGGCTGAGTTCAAGGTGATGAGCATGGAGCAACGCCTCCTATGCGAGCCCTTGCTCATCACCTTGCTCAACAAGGGGGTGATGGAGAAAATTACCCCCAATACCGCCATATGTGAGGTGGCCCAACTGACCCAACCTCAACCTCCACCTCCACCTTCTTCTTCTGCCCCACCCCCTTCTGCTACACCTCCACCTTCTTCTTCTGCCCCACCCCCTTCTGCTACACCTCCACCTCCTCCTCCTGACAGGAGTACCCCTCCAGTGGGCCAGCCTCCAGCCAAACGAAGAAGGAAGGCTGCAGGGAAGGCTTCAGGAAAGGCTGCAGGGAAGGCTTCAGGAAAGGCTGCAGGGAAGGTTGCCAGGAAGAAGAGGAAGTGATGGCCTTGCTTCATTGTGGTCAGACAGAAGGCAGCCTGTTGTAGTACCACACACTTGGGACATATATATCACCTGCTGCTGTTCCTGACCTCTGGGAGGCCAGCATCAGATTGTGTTCAGAAATGTTGGCCTTCTCAAGCTCCCAATTTTAGTGTCCACACAGGGTTGCTGTGTGCTCTGGGGTCCCTGGGATGCACAAATGGCAGCAGCTTCTCCAGCGCTGCCTTCTCTTTATTTAATTTATAAACATGAATAAATGTGATTTTTGTTTAAGTTCATACTTGACTATGTGCATTTTTAAATAAACAAAATCAAGCTTTGGAGTAAGCAGATACATTTGACTGACAATAAAAGGGACAGATATCACCCCCCCAAAAGAATAACTAAATCTGATTAGCACAAAAACATGGTGGGAAATTTAAATAATATAGATTCCAAAATTAAATGGGAGATCACTATCAAAACATTGTGAAATTATAATTAACATCATTTTGAAAAATCTAACCATTTAAATTATTCCTAAAAACTTGCACGATATAATACACATAAATCTTATAAAGAGCAGCATGAAAAAGGTTAAAAATAAGGCATAACTCTGTGTGAATATCAGCAGCAAAGGAAGGTCACTCGTTTTGATTAATGTAACATTCTAACGAAGATTTCAATGCAGAACATTTAAACGATGAAATATTTTTGAGCGTGACGAATATGCTCTCTCCATTACGAAGGCTTGTTTTACCAGAAGATGCGCTCCCGTCTCATAGTTGCTTGTGAGCACGCGCGCTTTTGGAAGAGTCGTAAAAGCATACACACGAACCATTTTCTCGTCACAAAACAGGCCGACAAGAAACACGACGAGGAAATCTGGAATCCTGACGAGAAAATAGAGAGCAGGTTCTCTATTTTCTCGTCGAGATTCTCGGCAATTTTCTCGTCGTAAAACCATACACACGAACGTTTTTCTTGACAAAAAAACTCTCGCGGCACTTTTCTTGACTGTTTTGGACGAGAAACTCGGTCGTGTGTACGAGGCTTTAGACTCAGTAATCTCTACTATGAGAAGTGCTCGAAAACCGTCCTCTAGGAAGGTTTATCACCGCACTTGGAAGGCCTACATCTCCATGTGTGAGGAAATGAAATGGCATCCGCGTACCTATTTGGTTTCCAGAATCCTGCTGTTTTTACACCATGGGGTGGACCAAAGGCTTGCCCTAAGTAGGATTTAATGGACAGATATCTGCCCTGGCTGTATTTTTTTTCAGCGACCCCTGGCGACTCACTCTCTCGTGAGTACATTTGTGCAAGGGGTTCGACATGTGGCCCCTCCGGTCCGTCCCCCGTTACCTCCGTGGGACTTGAACCTGGTCCTCTCGGTGCTTCAGAAGGCACCGTTTGAGAAGATTAGAGATATTCCCCTGTTGACACTTTCTCAGAAAGTGGTCTTTTTGGTGGCTGTTACGTCAGTTAGACGAGTCTCTGAGCTGGCAGCCTTGTCCTGCAAGTCTCCCTATTTGATTTTCCACAAGGATAAGGTGGTGCTGCGGCCGCAGCCTTCCTTTCTTCCGAAAGTCGTTTCGGCTTTTCATCTCAACGAAGACATTGTACTTCCATCCTTGTGTCCTCAGCCGTCGAATCCTAAGGAGTCGGCGTTGCATTCCTTGGACGTTGTCCGAGCTTTGAGAGTATACCTATCTGCTACTTCCCTGTTCCGGAAGTCAGACTCACTGTTTGTTTCGGTGGCTGGTCCCAAGAAGGGCCAAGCAGTCTCATCGGCCACCATCTCTAGGTGGATCTGACAGATAGTAATCCAGGCTTACGCCTTAAAGGGTCAGGCGCCCCCCTTTCCTGTCACGGCACATTCGACCAGGGCAATAGGTGCCTCTTGGGCTTTCCGACATCAAGCGTCTGTTTCCCAACTATGTAAAGCGGCGACTTGGTCGTCCGCTCACACTTTCACAAAATTCTACAAAGTTGATGTAGGTGCATCTTCGGATGCCTCTTTCGGCCGCAAGGTTTTGCAAGCGGCTGTTTAGAGTTGCAACTCCTCCGTTGGAGGAGTGCTGTTTTGTGTTTTGGGGTGAAGTTTGTTTTTATGCTGTTACCACCCCTCGTTTTTTTCTCTGACACTGCTTTGGGACGTCCCACTTTGTCAATAGAGAAGCTGTGTCGGTCCATGGACGAAAGAGTAAATAGGATTTTTTACTCACCGTAAAATCCTTTTCTCTGAGTCCATGGACCGACACAGCACCCACCCCTCCTTTTAAGTTTGTACTGCTTTTTGACGAACTGATCTGCGAAGATGCAGACTGAGAGGTTATACCCAGAGGGTCCGCCCCCTGGGCGGTACTGTAGAAGGTGTGATGCAACACTTTTTACAAGTTTTTCTGCCTAGTCACTCCTAATTAACGGATAATACCCACTTTGTCAATAGAGAAGCTGTGTCGGTCCATGGACTCAGAGAAAAGGATTTTACGGTGAGTAAAAAATCCTATTTTTTTTTTCTCACACTACTTGTCATAATTGTCATTTTGTATAATTTATCCATTTTAAGCTAAACCATACCATCTTTTGCCATGTTTTGTTTCCACTGAAAATAGTGACCTAAGGACTTGCAAGTGAGTAACATTAATGTAAGCCCTCTACTTTAAAAATATTCCATTTACTGAGTCAATAACAAAGAAAATACATGTCTGATAAAAAGTATGACTTCACTGAAGTGTAGCATTTGTAGTTTTTCATAGTCTGTTGAGACGTGCTGTGAATTATACGCCAGCAAAATTTCAAACAGTCAAGACACAGTCAAGCATAAGATTTTCACTTAAGTTATTTATTTCTTATTTTTTGGCCTTGTTGTCCAGTGTTCCTATTCTTTGTATAGTATAGTAAAGATGGGTTGCCCTTCAAAAACAGAGTTTATGTAAAATTCCTGTGCTGGAAAGCAAGCAAAATCTTTGTTAGGGGTCATATAGGTTGTATGGGTTATTTGTGGTTACATAACTATACCTTGGTTGTTCATTAATATGCATTACAGTTTTTGCCTTTTGAAACATTTGTTGATGTAACCACGTGTTTTGAATTGAAGTTTGATCTGCCTTGTCTTATTATTATCCACATATTCTGGTAACAGAGGTCATTGTAGACTTAATAATAACTATAACTGAGTGGTGTTTTTGCAAGCCCAGAATTTCAGGTTCATAGATATTTGCTCAAATGGCAAAAGACTTGGCTCCAATCATTTTTTTTTTTTTTGCTAGGGTAAAAATATAATAGGGGAAGAAGTAAATGATGTGTATGACCATACTGCATACCCCCAACTTTTTGAAATGGGAACGAGGGACACATATTAGCAAAAGTATGTAGGCATTGGACACACCCCTGACACGCCCCCTTGAAGGAGAATTATACCTTTTTTTACCACTATTATTCCTTTATACTGGCTTTTGACATTTACAAATTCAGCCATTTAGAAATTGGATGCAGGTTTAGCACTGCAAAACCCTTTTTAAAGATGAATAGTGCATTTTTTTATACAAATATATAGATCAGATCAAAATGATGTTCCAAATAAGGCACAGTCCCTCAAAATCAGGGACAGTTTGGAGCTATGCATACTGTGCTGTGGCCTAAAGTGGCATGGTTATACAGAAAACTCACATATTTGCCACAGTCCATGAATTAACAAAATATGTTTTCCTGACAGCCTCCATGGCAGACTACGTGTGGGTTAACCCTGCCTCCTCTCCACAGCTATAGGACCCCCTACCCATAAATTTGAGCTCACCTCTACAGACAGTGTTCCTTTTTTGTCCTCCTCACATGGACCCTTCATCATGCGATTCTGTGCAATTCAGGATGTCTGTCCGGTCTGTACTGATTGCTGCGGTGCACCCAGGGCCCAGCTAAGAGCGGGCAAGTGGTTTTGGCCTGATGGATACCCCTATGGTGGAAGGGATGTGGCCCCAGTGTACCTAAACGGTGAGTGGAATTCGGCTGGCAAGGTCTGAAAAGTTTCTCTATTTTTACTTCCATGGCAGATGGTTTTTGTATGTGGTGTGTCCTTTGTATGTTCCCTGGTCTCCATACATCTCCGTCCCTTTCAGATCTATGTGGTACGCTTCTGCGTTCCAGGACGCCGTATCCCTTCCGGGTTCCCGGTCCGCTGTACGTCTGCGCATGCGCAAGGCCGCAGTGAAACTGAGGCTTGGTTTTTGTGCATGCGCAGTGCGGCGGAGGGGTCCGAGGCCGCACAGGCGCTGTATGCTCCAGGTCTATGGCGCAGGAGCGTGACGTGGGTCAGCGGTGACGTCATTCCAGCGGGACATTTAAACCGCTGAAGTGCCCTATACAGGTGGGATACCTGTGGGCATTGAGCAACAGCTTCCCAGAGAGCAGCACTGTCTTGGGCA
The DNA here is from genome assembly GCA_029206835.1 of Rana muscosa. Lineage (NCBI taxonomy): Eukaryota > Metazoa > Chordata > Amphibia > Anura > Ranidae > Rana > Rana muscosa. The sequence goes on along the minus strand of CM055116.1, from coordinate 926,144,449 downwards.
AGGTAAGCTGGCTATGGATATGTCTGTGATGTACTCCCCAAAATATATATATATATATATATATATATATATATATATATATATGTGTGTGTATTTTTCATTGCTTTCAATTGGCTATTATGTGCTTGTTTCCAGCCCTGATTTATGTTAGCCTTGGTTTTGCTATCACGTGGTGTTCAGCGCTATGGATGTGTCTTCACCGCCGTGTGGAAAATGCTCCCCTCATAGATGCAGCAGTAATGCGCCTAGCGAAGCATGTCACCCTTCTGCTAGAAGATACGTTCCAGACCATCTTTAAAAGATACCGTAAGATTGACCAAGACCTCAAAAGAATCTATAGCTTGACCGCAACGGCCTGCAAACCAGCCTTAGCCCTCGCAGTTACCTCCAAAGCAATGGAGGCCTGGGTGGAAAATGTAGACTCTGTTCTGAAAGGTGTCTCGGAGGAATTAGCACAAAGTTCAGCAGTGCAAGAACTTAAACTGGCAGACGCCTTTTTAGGGGAAGCATCAATTGACCTCATCCGTTTACTGGCTAGATCAATGTTATCTTCGGTCACGGCCAAACAAGCATTATGGTTGCGCCCCTGGCTTGCTGATCCAGCCTCCAAGCAGGCATGGTGCAAAATTCCTTTCAAAGGGACTTCCTTGTTTGGGAACAAACTGGACAACGCCATTTCAAAAGCTACTGGCGGGAAGTCGGGGTTCCTCCCTCAGGACAGGCGCCTGTTTAACCAAAGAAGACCTCAGCGGAGACGCAGTAGAGAGCGTTCGAGGGAGGCACGCTCCTATAGACCTGGACGGGATTTTAGGAGAAACTGGAATTGGAATAGAGGGCAAACTTCTTTTCAAAAGTCTGCCAAGAAACAGACACCCGGTTGGCGCGAGCCAACTAAGTCCTTTTGGGATTAGGCCCGCCCAGGCGGGTCGGGTAGGGGCTCGCTTACGTCTCTTCCGGCACGTCTGGGTGGCCTCGATCTCAGATTATTGGACCATCAAAACGGTCTCAACAGGCCACATGTGGTCCTTCACCAAGATCCCTCCCTGCAGACCAATGCAGACCTCACTACCTCGGTCAGAAGAACAACAACAAGTTCTTCTATCTTATGTGAATGCCCTGAAAGATCAAGGAGCAGTAGTACCCGTGCCAAAGAGCGAGGAATTCCAGGGGGTATACTCCCCCCTCTTTCTAGTACAAAAGAAGAACGGCTCTTGGTGACCAGTTATAGACCTCACCTTTCTGAACAGGTATATAAAGCACGAAAAATTCAAGATGGAGTCACTTTCAACCATCCAAAAAGTTGTTCAACCAGGTGACTGGTTGATCTCAATAGATTTAAAGGACGCATATTTTCATGTTCCCGTGGCAGAAGAATTCCACAAATATCTTCGGTTTCAGGTCGAACGAGAGCACTTACAGTTTATATGTCTTCCATTCGGATTAACGACTTCTCCAAGAGTTTTCTCAAAGGTGCTGTTGGCAATAGTGTCTCTTATCAGAGTACAGGGTTTGCGTCTGTACCATTACCTGGACGATTTTCTTGTACTGTCTCAGGACAAGCAGCAGCTTCTGATCCACAAAGAACAGGTGATCTCTACACTAATAGAGTTCGGATGGCTCCTAAACCGGGAGACCCAGCTCTTAATCTACCTAGGAGCTCAATTCAACACCACAGAGAATACCATCTCCCTACCGATTATTCCGGAAAGAATCTCCTTAGCCCTAGACTCCTCCCACCTAAGGGCGTCACAGTGCCTGAAGATAATTGGCACGATGGTGGCTACATCCCATATGGTCAAATGGGCAATGTGGAGGCTTCGTCCTTTTCAATCAGGTTTCCTCCAGCAGTGGAGGTCAGACGATCTCAATCAGTTGATCCGGATAACGCAGTCAATGAGGAACAGTCTCCTCTGGTGGCTTCATCACAAGAACCTGTTAACATGCCACTCCCTTGCTCCCATCCATTGGGTGACTGTTACATCTGATGCCAGTAATGCGGGCTGGGGGGCCCATTGTGGGGCAGAACTGGCTCAGGGCAAATGGGATGCCCGTCTCCACATTCCAGGGTCAAACATTCTGGAACTACGTGCGGCATGGTGTCCCCTTCAAGCCTTTTCCCACCTCCTGAAAGGGAAGTCGGTCCTACTCAAGATGGACAATACCACTGCGGTGGCATACGTGAAGAGGCAAGGGGGCACTCGGAGCTCCGCCCTTCTCCAAGAGGTCGAGCCCATCAGGACCTGGGCTCAGAGGAATCTACTCAACTTGACAGCAGTCTTCATTCCAGGGGAGCAGAACATTCAAGCGGACTTCCTGTCACGCAGCAATCTAGACAACAACGAATGGTCACTGCATCCACAAACATTCAAGTGGATCCTACCGTTGGAATTCGATCCAGAGGTGGATCTGTTTGCATCCCCCTGCAACTACAAAATTGACAGATACTACACTCGAGGTCTGTGCAGTCAAGCTTTCAGAGTGGATGCGTTAATGAGCCAATGGAATTTCAACAGGGTGTATGCCTTCCCTTCACCTCTGATCATGCTCAAATTCCTACAGCGGCTTCAGTTAGAGACAGTCGAAGTGGTAACAATAGCACCATACTGGCCGAGCAGGCCGTGGTTTCCTCTCCTGAATCAAATGTGCTTCCGGGACCCGTTGCCTCTTCCTCTCAGGCCGGACCTTCTTTCTCAGGGGGCGACCCTGCACCCCTGTCCAGCGATACTGAGACTGATGGTCTGGTTCTTGAGAGGGAGAGGCTAGAGTCTCGTGGGTGTGCTTCAGGGGTAATAGCTACCCTTATGAGCTCCAGAAAGCCTAATACGAACAGAGTTTACAGTAGAATCTGGGCCAGGTTTGTCAACTTCACTACTTCTGCAGGTAAATCGTGTAGAGATCCTGGAGTTCAAGACATTCTGAGTTTTATCCAATCAGGCTTGGAATTTCCTTTGTCGGTCGGTTCTCTTATGGTACAAGTTTCAGACTTATAAGCATTTTCAGGAACATCATGGGCAACCCATCCCCTGGTACGACAGTTTTTTCGGGGGGCATCAAGAATCAGGCCTCAGAGGAAACCCAGGTTTCCCAAATGGGATCTTCTGCTTGTCCTTGACGCTCTCTCAGCACTCAACAATAAGGATCTTTCCATTAAGGACTTATCAATTAAACTGGCTTTTCTAGTGGCCATTACTTCAGCCAAAAGAGTTTTGGAAATAAGCTTCCTGGGTTGTCAGGAACTTTCTTTTACTTTCTTCCCAGACCGAGTGGTCCTTATTCCCATGCTTGGGGCTAAGCCAAAAGTCACGTCGGTTTTCCACGAGAACCAGGAGATAGTCCTTCCTACTTTCAATTCACTGGAATCAGCAGTTGCTCATCCCTTGGATGTGGGTGAAACTCTGAAAGAATATTTGCGAGTCACTTCATCATTTAGAAGCTCTAACCATCTGTTCTTGTTACACACTGGCAGCAATAAAGGAAAATTGGCTTCCTCTAGAATGATAGCGGCCTGGATTGTTCAATCTATCCAACAAGCCTACAGGGCGAAGGGCTTGGCTCCTCCAGAGGGGGTGACAGCTCATTCCACCAGAGGTATGGCAGCCTCATGGGCAGCAGCTTGACACGTGGCTCCTGACGTGATATGCAAGGCAGCCTCGTGGTTTTCGATCAACACTTTTATGTCTCATTACTGTATTGAGCCTGCTTCCCTTTCCTCTGTTAATTTTGGTCTGAGAATCTTGTCAGTTGACGGGAAAGATTAAGATATTTTTTGTTCAGCATACCCCCCCATGTGGATTGGCTAGTTATTTCCCCACGTAGTCTGCCATAGAGGCTGTCGGGAAAACTGAAAATTTATTACCAAATACTTACCGTAATTTTCCTTTCCTGATAGACTCCATGGCAGACGGAGTTCCCACCCATGAATAAATATATGAGAGTTGGAATATGAGTCAGCTAGTTACGGAACACTGTCTGTAGAGGTGAGCTCAAATCTATGGGTAGGGGGTCCTATAGCTGTGGAGAGGAGGCGGGGTTAACCCACACGTAGTCTGCCATGGAGTCTATCAGGAAAGGAAAATTACGGTAAGTATTTAGTAATAAATTTTCAGTTTTAATTGCTCTTTCTGCAGTAACAATTTCACAGATATACATAAACCTCAAGAATAGTTTTTTTTTGTTGATAAATGTAAAGTTATGCACTTGGGAGCTAAGAATATGCATGCATCATACATACTAGGGGGAGTACAACTGGAAGAATCAATGGTGGAGAAGGATTTGGGTGTTCTGGTAGATTATAAACTTGATAATCGCTTGCAATGACAACCTGCAGTTTCTAAAGTGAGTAAAAGAGGTATAGACACCAGAGAGAAAGATATCATTTTGCCCCTGTACAAATCATTATTAAGACCTCATCTGGACAATGCAGTTACATATTGGGCACCAGATCACATAAAACATTGGGGAACAGGAGAAAGTGATCTATTATTCATGCATTTTTTTACGCATAGAAATAAAGCTGATACTTTGCATGGGCCTACCTTGAAACAGAACTTCATTACCATATTTGGAGATTGGAGGTTACAGCCAACCAACAACAACTGTAGGTCAATAAACATACATAATGTACATATATTGAATATATAGCACATTTTAAATACTCAGCTCAAGATTTGTTACACACAACACATGGTATAGAGTACAGTGGTCAGGACTATGTAATGTATACATTTTATATATACATATAGGGTATTACGTATTTAGGGGTTTCAATTTTGTTTTGTTATCCTCTCTAGTTATCACTTTACCTTTTGTACGACCCTGTGTTTTTTAGATGGTGTGTTTTAATAAATAATACCTGTGGATTGGAATGTGAAATTGCTTAATCTTTGAAGAAAAAATTAAATCAAATAAATAAACCTTTTAGTTTACTTGAAACAAAATATATACCGTATATACCCCTTCCCTCATCAGTGCGCAGAATGGCAAAAAATAGGTTTTGGCTGGAGTTCAGGTAAATATCTGCAAGTTTCTTTACATAACACTCTGCAAGCTAACTACTGTGTTATTCTGTGGATTACTCCTAAAATTTGAGCATTTTATCTTATTGACTAAAAATGTAAAGTAACATTGTTATTGCTTTTCCAGCAAATCTTTTTATTGTTTTATGGCATGACTCCAGTCTCTATCACCTCCTCTATGAACAATCAGTTACAGCTCTATAATTAATGTGAAGTTTCATAGTCTGCTGTACTGTGTTTTCTTATCTGGTGCACTTAGTAAAGAAAATTAGTAAGAGTATAAGAAAGCATTTACGCTGTGTAATGTTGTTATTTTGGCCTTTTATTGCTGTTAAGGCGAAAGTTAAAATACCACCCTCCCGCAGAATTCATGTAATCTACATGTACAGCCATCTCTAAAATCCTGATATTTTTAGGGATGGGACAGGCAAGCTGAATTGGGGTAAAGGACCACATTTTGGGCCTTAAGCCTCGTACACACAAACGAGTTTCTCGGCAAAAACCAGCAAGAAACTTGCTGGCAGAGATTTCTTGCCGAGAAATTCGTTCGTGTGTATGGTTTCTCGTCAAGAAAAGCGACAAGAATCTCGACGAGAAAATAGAGAACCTGCTCTCTATTTTCTCGTCGAGATTCTCGTCAGCCTGTTTCTCGACGAGAAAAGTGAGTGTGTGTACACTTACCTGTCCTCCGGGAAGCCCGCGCATGTTCGAAATGAATTTGACGCATGCGCGGTAGCTTCCTAGGCATAGGTAGGGTATACCAAGATGGCGGCGACGGCATCGAATGTGACGAGCGCATGCTCGTCGTAGTCGATGACGTCACTGCGTACGCTCCATTCAAAGAACCGCGGGTTCTTTGAATCGAGCGTGTGTACACTCGGCCGGGACAAGTTTCTTGTCCAAGAATCTCGTCGAAAAAAACGACATGTTTTTTTCGACGAGAATCTCGGCCATGTGTACGAGGCTTGAAAGTGATCAAGTCACCAGACAGCAATAAATTCCTAAAAATATCTTATTTTATGCATCTGATTGACCTTTAAATACCTCCCTTGTGAAGATACCCAAACGGACCGTGGTGTTGGCAGCTCCAGCAAACTCAGAGTTCTCACTGCTTTTTCTATTATTTCCCTTTGTTGCTCCTTACATAAAATGTTATGTAGGGAGGTGATGAGGGCAGAGGATTTGGGTAAGCATAGACAGTCAAACTTCCCCAGAAAAGGAGAATACTATGCTGTGGCAGGAACGAGAGACCTATGCTAGGAAAATTACTCTTCCTGGAATGGTCAAGTTTTCTTACAAGCTCAGAGGCACATTGAAAGTGAAATCATTTATGGAAAGGCAAAACTCTGCAAGTAAGGTAAGTGTTTATATTGATACTTCTGTGATTTTACCTTCAATGTTTTAAGTTCTCAATAGGATCTCTTTAACCACTTAACGACCGCCCACTGTAAATATACGTCGGCAGAATGGCACTGACAGGCAGAATCACCTACATATACGTGATTGCCTTTGTATAGTTGGGGGGTCCGATCGGACCCCCCTTCTTTACAGTGGGTGGTCGTTTTACCTTCGGGAGCGATCCGGCATGAGGGGACGGCCGTTCGATTCCGGCCACCCCCTCTCGATCGCTCCCGGCGAATGAGAGAGCTTCCCCTGCCTGCCAGGAAGGAGGAAGTGATGTCATCTCTCCTGCGGCGCTCACATATACCGAGCGCCGTACAGGAGAAGATGCAGGTTAGTACACAAAACAGCACACTGACACCAGGACACATAGGCACATAAATCGCCCCCCCAGACACCCCCAGATCACCCCCCAGCTCCCCCCCAGCCCCCAGTCACAGTGTCACTGATTGCAGTGACCATTTATTTAGTGATCACTGCAATCAGTGACATTTGTGACTGTAAAAGTGTCACTACATTTAGTTTTAGGTCCAGTGTAGCCCCCTAACCCCCCCTAATAAAGGTTTAACCCCCTGATCACCCCCCAGATAACCCTTTCACCCCCTAGCACCGCCGTCACTAAGCAATCATTTTTCTGATCGATGTCTTAGCGTCGGTGATGCTGATCGGTAGCCAGTAATTTTTTTTAGGTTCGCCGCAGGTTTTTATAGCGTCGGGTACCCCCATATATTACCTAATAAAGGTTTAACCCCCTTGATCGACCCCCAGGTAACCCTTTCACCCCCTATCACCACTGTCACTAAGCGATCATTTTTCTGATCGATGTCTTAGCGGCGGCGATGCTGATCGGTAGCCAGTAATTTTTTTTAGGTTCGCCGCAGGTTTTTATAGCGTCGGGTACCCCCATATATTACCTAATAAAGGTTTAACCCCCTTGATCAACCCCCAGGTAACCCTTTCACCCCCTAGCACCGCCGTCGCTATGCGATCATTTTTCTGATCGATGTCTTAGCGTCGGTGATGCTGATCGGTAGCCAGTAATTTTTTTTAGGTTCGCCGCAGGTTTTTATAGCGTCGGGTACCCCCATATATTACCTAATAAAGGTTTAACCCCCTTGATCGCCCCCCCCAGGTAACCCTTTCACCCCCTATCACCACTGTCACTAAGCGATAATTTTTCTGATCGATGTCTTAGCGTCGGCGATGCTGATCGGTAGCCAGTAATTTTTTTTAGGTTCGCCGCAGGTTTTTATAGCGTCGGGTACCCCCATATATTACCTAATAAAGGTGTAACCCCCTTGATCACCCCCCAGGTAACCCTTTCACCCCCTAGCACCGCCGTCACTATGCGATCATTTTTCTGATCGATGTCTTAGCGTCGGTGATGCTGATCGGTAGCCAGTAATTTTTTTTAGGTTCGCCGCAGGTTTTTATAGCGTCAGGTACCCCCATATATTATCTAATAAAGGTTTAACCCCCTGATCGCCCCCCAGGTAACCCTTTCACCCCCTATCACCACTGTCGATAAGCAATCGTTTTTATGATCGTTGTCTTAGTGTCGGTGATGCCGATAGGTAGCCAGTAATTTTTTTTTAGGTTAGCCGTCAGGTTTTTATATAGCGTCAGGTACCCCCATATATTACCTAATAAAGGTTTTAACCCCCTAATTGCCCCTAGTTAACCCTTTCACCAGTGATCATCATATAAGTGTTACGGGTGACGCTGGTTAGTTAGTTTTCTTTTTATAGTGTCAGGGCACCCGCCGTATATAACCCAATAAAGGTTTAACCCCCTGATCGCCCGGCGGGTGATATCAGTTAGGTTTTAGCGTCAGAGAGGGTCTGCGTCACACCCCAGGCAGCGTCAGGTTAGTGCCAGTAGCGCTAACACCCACACGTGAAGCATACACCCCCCTTAGTGGTATAGTATCTGATCAGCTCAATATCTGATCTGATCAGATCTATACTAGCGTCCCCAGCAGTTTAGGGTTCCCAAAAACGCAGTGTTAGCGGGATCAGCCCAGATACCTGCTAGCACCTGCGTTTTGCCCCTCCGTCCAGCCCAGGCCACCGAAGTGCAGTATCGATCGATCACTGTCACTTGCAAAACACAACACACATAACTGCAGCGTTCGCAGAGACAGGCCTGATCCCTGTGACTCCAATGCTGTAGGAGGTGGTTTCACCACCACAGTTAAAAAAAAAAAAAGCATATATGCCGAAACATTGGGGCAGCAGGAGCGGAGGAGCGATTTTGCTCCTAATGCCGCGTATATACGGTCGAAATTCCGACGGAGGCTTGCCCATGGAAAAGTCTGACCATGTGTACGCGGCATAACTTTTGCGAGAAGATGCCCCTATGCTTCGGCATATATAAATGGTGCATGTATGCCCATCATTAGAAGTGGGTGGATGAAGGGCGGTATTCTAATGGTGGGCATACCCACCGATCAATCTTTGTTTTTCGTTCAGCCAACAGGCTGCATGAAAAAAAAGATTACAATACATGTCCAACAAGGACCAGCAACGTACTGGTATGTTGCTGGACTTTGAATGTTTATACCAGAATGATGCCTGCGGGTTTAGGTATCATCTTGGTATCATTCTTTTCAGCCAGCGGCCGGCTTTCATGTAAAAGCAATCCTAGTGGCTAATTAGCCTCTGGACTGGGAAATTGGGAAAGCATTTTATCACACCAATCTTGGTGTGGTCAGATGCTTTGAGGGCAGAGGAAAGATCTAGGGTCCAATAGACCCCAGTTTTTTCAAAAAAGAGTACCTGTCATTACCTATTGCTATCATAGGGGATATTTACATTCCCTGAGATAACAATAAAAGTGATAAAAATAAATAAATATGGAAGCAACAGTTTAAAAATAAAATAAAAAAGCAAAATTAATAATAATAAAAAAAAAAAAGCACCCCTGTCCTGCCCTGCTCTTGCCCAATGGCGAACGCAAGCGTCGGTCTGGCGTCATATGTAAACAGCAATTGCACCATGCATGTGAGGTATCACCGCGAAGGTCAGATCGAGGGCAGTAATTTTAGCAGTAGACCTCCTCTGTAAATCTAACGGGGTAACCTGTAAATGCTTTTAAAGGCTTCTAAAAATGTATGTAGTTTGTCGCCAATGCGCGTTTGTGCGAAATTTTAAAGCATGTCGTGTTTGGTATCTATGTACTCGGCCTAAGATCATCTTTTTTATTTCATCAAACATTTGGGCAATATAGTGTGTTTTAGTGCATTAAAATTAAAAAAGGTGTATTTTTTCCCAAAAAAATGCGTTTGAAAAATCGCTGCGCAAATACTGTGTAGAAAAAAAAATGCAACACCCACCATTTTATTCTGTAGGGCCTTTGCTTTAAAAATATATATAATGTTTGGGGGTTCAACATAATTTTCTTGCAAAAAAAAATATGTTTTCATGTAAACAAAAAGTGTCAAAAAGGGCTTTGTCTTCAAGTGGTTAGAAGAGTGGATGTAAGCTTCCTAATGTTGTGTATAAAATGCCAGAACAGTTCAAACCCCCCCAAATGACCCCATTTTGGAAAGTAGACACCCCAAGCTATATACTGAGAGGCATGTCGAGTCCATGGAATATTTTATATGTTGACACAAGTTGCGGAAAAAATATATATTTATTTTTTTTGCACAAAGTTGTCACTAAATGATATATTGCTCAAACATGCCATGGGCATATGTGGAATTACACCCCAAAATACATTCTGTTGCTTCTCCTGAGTACGGGGATACCACATGTGTGAGACTTTTTGGGAGCCTAGCCGCGTACGGGACCCCAAAACCAATCACCGCCTTCAGGCTTTCTAAGGGTGTCAATTTTTGATTTCACTTCTCACTGCCTATCACAGTTTCGGAGGCCATGGAATGCCCAGATGGCACAAACCCCCCCAAATGACCCCATTTTGGAAAGTAGACACCCCAAGCTATTTGCTGAGAGGTATTGTGAGTATTTTGCAGATCTCGCTTTTTGTCACAAAGTTTTGAAAATTGAAAAAAAAAAAAAAAATGTTCTTTCTTCATTTTCAAAAACAAATGAGCTGTAAAATACTCACATGCCTCTCAGCAAACAGCTTGGGGTGTCTACTTTCCAAAATGGGGTCATTTGGGGGGGGGTTGTGCTATTTTGGCATTTTATGGCCTTCAAAACTGTGATAGGTAGTGAGGAGTGAAATCAAAAATTTGCGCCCTTAGAAATCCTGGAGGCGGTGCTTGGTTTCCGGGGTCCCGTACGTGGCTAGGCTCCTAAAAAGTCCCACACATGTGGTATCCCCGTACTCAGGAGAAGCAGCAGAATGTATTTTGGGGTGCAATTCCACATATAACCATGGCATGTGTGAGCAATATATCATTTAGTGACAACTTTTTGTAATTTTTTTTTTTTTTGTCATTATTCAATCACTTGGGACAAAAAAAAAAAATATTCAATGGGCTCAACAGGCCTCTCAGCAATTTCCTTGGGGTGTCTACTTTCTAAAATGGGGTCATTTGGGGGGGTTTTGTGCTATTTTGGCATTTTATGGCCTTCAAAACTGTGATAGGTAGTGAGGAGTGAAATCAAAAATTTGCGCCCTTAGAAATCCTGAAGGCGGTGCTTGGTTTCCGGGGTCCCGTACGTGGCTAGGCTCCTAAAAAGTCCCACACATGTGGTATCCCCGTACTCAGGAGAAACAGCAGAATGTATTTTGGGGTGCAATTCCACATATAACCATGGCATGTGTGAGCAATATATCATTTAGTGACAACTTTTTGTAATTTTTATTTTTTTATTTTTTTTGTCATTATTCAATCACTTGGGACAAAAAAAAAATATTCAATGGGCTCAACATGCCTCTCAGCAATTTCCTTGGGGTGTCTACTTTCTAAAATGGGGTCATTTGGGGGGGTTTTGTACTGCCCTGTCATTTTAGCACCTCAAGAAATGAGATAGGCAGTCATAAATTAAAAGCTGTGTAAATTCCAGAAAATGTACCCTAGTTTGTAAACGCTATAACTTTTGCGCAAACCGATAAATATACGCTTATTGACATTTTTTTTACTAAAGACATGTGGCTGAATACATTTTGGCCTAAATGTATGACTAAAATTGAGTTTATTCGATTTTTCTTATAACAAAAAGCAGAAAATATCATATTTTTTCAAAATTTTCGGTCTTTTTCCGTTTATATCGCAAAAAATAAAAATCGCAGAGGTAATCAAATACCATTAAAAGAAAGCTCTATTTGTGGGAAGAAAAGGACGCAAATTTCGTTTGGGTACAACATTGCATGTCCGCACAATTTACAGTTAAAGCAGCGCAGTGCAAAATTCTGAATTCACCTCTGGTCCTTTAGCTACCAAATGGTCCGGGGCTTAGGTGGTTAAAGTATTCCTGTTATGAGAGACTGACATTGTCGACCTTTTCTTCTGAAAATGTTAAATATTCATCCTGAATGCTGACCCTCAAAACTTTGCGCCAACGACCTGGCAAAGTACATAGCCTAGAAGTGCTGACTATAATTTTCCTGATCTGCATTCTTGTTACGAGTGTTTGACTCCTAAAGTATTTATACCACATGGTCAGCCAGACAACTAGCATTTTAGGAAAGTCAGCCATCTCAAAATTTTAGTAATAACAGTTGTGCTTTAATGCCCTGTACACACGGTCGGTTTTTCTGATGAAAGAAGTCTGATGGACTTTTTTCATTGGAAAAAACGATCGTGTGTGGGCCCCATCTGACTTTTTTCCATCGGTGTTAAAAAATGGAACATGTTTTAAATTTTTCCGATGGAAAAAAAAAACGATAGGAAATTCTGATCGTCTGTGTGGAACTCCAACGGAGAAAAAACCCATGCATTCTCAGAATCAAGCTGACGCATGCTCAGAAGCATTGAACTTCATTTTTCTTGGCTCGTCTGAGTGTTTTACGTCACTGCGTTTTGGACGGTCGGAATTTTGTCTGATGGTGTGAAGGCAAGATTCATGAAAGTCAGCTTCATTGGAATTCTAACGGAAAATTCCATCGGATTTTATTCCATCGGAAATCCGATCGTGTGTACAGGGCATAAGGACTGTTGTTAAACAGTAACATCTGGTAATTTGTGGGTTAACCGAGCAGCAAATGTAGTAAATGTTTCAGAGAGAAATCACAAGAAACTCTACACATGAAGTTACCTACAGCCAACATCTTTTGTTCTGTAGGACTGTGACATGCTTCCTGCAGGTACTGTTCTCACTGTTGGAGAGAAAGCTGCAGTGCAAAGATATCCCTGCTTCTGCTTTGTTCATTTTGTTCATTTTGTGGATCTGTGCTTTTTAAACCTCTGGTTTGGTTATTCTTCCATCAATCATCACACCACCACTCATTTAGGTATGTGCTGACATGAGAAAGCAAGTACTGCCTTTACCTAGATGGCCACCCCACACAGAGACACAGACAAGGTAAGTCAGTAATGTGGAAACAATCAGCTTCAGGGAGACCACAGTCAATACTGGTGACTAACAAAACGAGATTTTTCCAAGTACACTTACTAGCTAGCCTTCAAAATAACAAATTGCACTGTCTAACAATTTGCTTTAAAAACAAAGAGTTAATTTGTACAACATTTGCAAATATATGTGGAAGTCAATAAATATATCAAAGTAGCTGCGCCAAGGGAAAAAACACTACAAGGACCACTGAAACGGAGTCCTAAAATAGACCGTTGCTACCCTAATGTTAGATAAAACAACAAAATACAAGAACAGGGTAAGGACGCTGTCATCACTGATCACACCGGATCGTATTCACGGATTTGGATCCAACAGAGATGAGTGGCTGAACGATTGAGTGTTTTTACCCTAGTATTGGCCGAACACTTTATACACGTGCAGGGCCACCATCAGGAATTTTGGGGCCCCATTACACAGCTTCAGGCATGGGCCCCTTGGAGCAGAGGAGAACCGGGGGGGGGGGGTGATGCCGCCACAAATTGAGAAGCAGGGGGCAGCCGCGAATTGAGAAGCGGGGGTGCCCCGATTTGAGGAGCGGGGGGGTGCTGCCGCCGCAAATTGTTGAGGTCGGGGGGGCTTTAGGTGCTGACGGAACAAAAAAAGAACAAAAAAAAGGGGGGTTGCCATCCGGGGCCCTGGGGACCTCCGGGCCTCTGGGGACCTCTGGGTCCCTTACAAAAAAATAAAAATAATAATTTATAAAAAAATATATATATATTTTTATTTAAAAAAAAGGGGGGTTGCCATCCGGGGCCCTGGGGACCTCTGGGCCCCTTACAAAAAATAAATAAAAATAAATCAATAAAAATAAAATAATTTATTTTATTTTATTTTTTATAAAAAATACATAAAAAAGGGGAATTACCATCCGGGGCCCTGGGGACCTCCGGGACCCTGGGGACCTCTGGGCTACTTACAAAAAAAAAGGGGGGTTGCCATCCGGGCCCCTGGGGACCTCCGGGCCCCTTACAGGTGTACTGCCTGTACACCCCCTGTACATATGAGTGGTATTCTCGTTTTAAATTAAAGCCTGTGTTTATGATCTCACATGATGGAAGCTTCCTTCTTTCTAACCTCTATGTTGGGCCATAATATTTTTGAGAGACGTTATTAAATGAAGCCGAGTCTGGATTGGAGTGGAGCTAGTTATTGCACATTGGAGCAGTTTGGCGTTTGTGCTGATTTATAACCTGACCAGCCTCTATTTTTTGTAAAGTTAAATTTATTGAGAGTGGTGACGGATCACACTGGGTGTTGCACAGTGTTTGAGAAGCACTTCTGTGGAGTCCTATTTCTTTGACCACAACACCATATTGGAAGATATTGGGACTTTTCAACCTGGGACTTCTTTTGTTTGGAGACTACATCGTTATTTTGTTTTCTTTTGGGATTTCTTCGAGAAAATTACTCAGATGGTCATTGCACTATAGCACTTTATATCTTTGCGATTGTTCTTTTCACATTATAATATTTGTGCATAGACATTAATTGCACTGTAGTATTTTTTTGATATGAGAGGTATTTGCACATTTGCATATTATGACATGTTATGTTTTTGCACACTTATTTTTATGATATGTATTAACACATATACTGTATGTTGTGAATTAGTAAGTCATATTGTTAGGCAATATAGGCTATAAGGTGCAGACCAGTGGTGCTCAAATTATAACGTAATTTGAATATAATAAAACTGCATATTGTTTTCTTTATGTTGTGCAAGTTTTAATGGCCCTTTGGGTTGAGGAGACAGAAGGGAGGAGTCTGACATAGAAGATACAGTGCCAGCTCTCTACCCTCCTGCTGACCTGTTCACATAGGTGTCTGTGATTGGGTTAATATCTGTGTTTATTTACAGTTGAAGGAGCTTTGGATCACTAGGTTGCCTTTTTCATACGTATAGATAAAGTATTTGTAAGTGTGTTTTTTTTATTATCTTACAGTATTGAGATATACTTATTTCTGTGTTCTTACTAATACAGTAAACAAACTTGAACTGTTTCATTGATACTGTGTGAGTCTCTCCTTATTAATACAGTTGGTAAGATGACTGAACCCAGGGTGTCAGAGGTAATGGAGGATTTGCAGAGTCAAGGTAATCAGTGGGGTACAGAGTCTCTTAGCAGCCCTCATGGGGGTACCGCTACACCTAAAAGGCACACTGTTTGAATGAATGAGGAACTTGTATAGCGCTACAAATGCGAACTGAATTGCCTCAAGGTTGGAGAAAGGTTGCAGGGCTGAGAGGATTAACATTAGACTCAAGTAGACTCAAACCCTCAAACACACTTTAGCCATTCTCTCTGTTACCTCATCTAAAATGCAAAAAATTATTAATTATTTCATTTGTACAAATTAAGGTTTTCTGCAGGTATCAGTACCAATAAAAACCTCCTAGAGCACTGCTCATATGAAAAAGCAAGTCCTTTGACTAACCAACTAGTTTATCTATGGTGCAAAACTATTACCAAGGTCCAAGACACAGCCAAGCTGAAGGTAAGAACCCTTTGATGCCCTTTCAGCTAGTTTTCAGTCAAGGAACAAAAAAGGAAACCTACATCTTTCATTAATATACATAAATGTTTTTTCTTAGTTTTGTCCATTTTCTGCTAGATATGCTAACCTGTTCTTTTCACCTCTAAACACCATAATTATCAGTTGGCAGGCTGCTTTCAATTTCTGCAACTGCAGAAACAAAAATCCACTAATGCCGCGTACACATGACCGTTTTTCCCGTCGAGAAAAATTACATTTTTTCCTTTTGGACAAGAAAATCGATTGTGGGCTTTTTGTCATTTTTCTCGACGGGAAAAACGGCATTAATCACGACGAGAAAAATTAGAACATGCTCTAATTTTTCTCGTTGCGATTCCCGTCGTTTTTTTCCGCTGCAGTTTTCCCATAGGGAAACACTGCCGCGGAGCCCACACACAGTCGTTTTTTTCGACCAAAAAAAAAAAGTAATTTAAAACGGCCGTGTGTGGGGGGAACAAGCTGTTCCTCGTTTTTCACATTGATTTTCTCGACGGTGTTTTCACCGTCGAAAAAATCGATCGTATTGCACGCGGCATAAGTGTTTTTCTCTGTGATTACTCAGTAAAGAAAGTGATAATACTTCTCTGATCCCTCTATGCCCTCCTACATATTGCAATGTTTTTTTGAAAAGGCTATGGTGAGAAGGTACAAAAACTATCAAAAAGCCCACCACTTAAATCAGGGCAAAGCACGGGAAAGCTTTCTGAGAACAGAAGATATTCTATCATAGATAAGGCAATCAAAAGGATTATTACGTATATTTAGACAGTGGATTGAATCATGAAAATAAAGGCTTTATGCCCCACCAGCCAGTTGCCCACCACTGGTGGATAGTGCAAATATAGCCAAATATAACTGTAGCAACACCCCCTAGAGGGCCGCTGGTTAGTTTTGGGTTTTGCACGTTACCTCTTCAGCTGCGTTGTCCGGGTAGGAAAGTTTGTAGTAATGCAATGTCCACACAGATGTAAAACCTCAAACAGTTAGGCTTTATTTTTCTTATGCAGTAAACGTTGAGAAGTAGAAGGTATAGAAGAGTAGGGGAAGGTTCAGGCACTCGCCACAAAAATTGACAAAGGTATAAGTTCAAAGTCATTCACCACTCTCAATGTTAGAGTGGGTATTGGTCACCCAGATAGTGCCCTCTCACATTGCCTAGCAGCCGGGATGACACACGAATCAGCAACGGGACAGTCTCTGCCACAGACTGCCCAAGATGAAGTAGGTCTCTGCCACAGACCTTTTGAAGTGTACAAATTCTCTGTCACAAACCTTTTGAAGTTGAGCGAACGGATAGTCCAGGAATCCTCTGCCACAGGATTTTAAAGTCCCAAACTTCCAGCCGTACAGTTAAAGGGCCTTTAAGCCAATCCAGTGAACTGCAGGGCTTGTAATATAGCAGATCCCTCCTTGACAAAGTCACCAGGCCTCACCCGAGACAGCAGCACTTTGCCGGTCTCCTCCAGGGCAGGTCCTTCCCTGGTCTCCTTCACCAAGATAGCTTCCTCTCCATTTGGACAGAGAGCTTGGTATCCCTTCTCCGAATGTAGGCCCTAGCCAGACTAGCTGGGCCTACTAAGCAGCGATTCAGCCTCGGGCCAACTTGGCCCCGAGACCAGGACCACACACACGCCTCATGCCCGGAGGGCTGCGGGGTGAGAATGGGCCCAATAAATGGTGTCTGGTCCTTAAGTATCCCCTCCCAGCAGGCACAGCGGGTCGACCACTCCCACTGTACCGCTGCCGAGAAGGGCCACTCAATGCACCATGGTCTGCCCGTGTTCCAACAGGTGCCTGAGGTGGTAACGCCATCCACAGGCAATAAGGGAAAAATACTATCAGGCAAACCACAGCTAGAGCAGAGGTAAAATCAAACGCAATTCAACCCTCTGAGACCAACTACTGGCTCAGACATCCCTCTAAATTTAAATAGCGCCCCAACCTTTTGGGGTGGGCGCTACATAACCATTTATTCCAAACTGCATACAGCTGTTTCAGGCTTTTTGGCCATCATCACTGAAGTATACAGGAAATCATAATATATATGAAATAAAATTTGAAACCTAACGAGATAGTTTAACCCTACAGGTTATGCTGAGAAGCGATTAGGGCAATCAAAAAGCCCTCAAACTGCAGTGCATAGCACAGTAAACTGCACAATATTATTTTGCCCACGGGACTTTAAATGAGGCACATCGCTGAGTGAACAAATCTAAATAGAACAATTCTATCATATATCAATATACATAAATTACACATAAATCTCATGTTTTTTTTCTAAAAAATTATCACTCTTTATTGTACATAATAAAAAAAAAACCATAAAAACAAATGTATAGCAGGAGATCTAACATGTCACGTCTACCCCAAAGCAGGTGGTCAGACACTGTAGCTGGCCCTTTTCCATAAGGCAAACAGGTCTACCGGTATTCGGTTGCCCCCAAGTCTTATACACAATGCTATAGTGCCTGGCCACCACGCCAGGGCAGGTGCGAACTGAGCAAAGCTAGAAAAGGGGGGATGGTTAGGCAAAGACCCTGGATTGGGGGGGTGCAGAGAGGGCCCTGGACTAGGGGGGTGGGAGTGGTGCAGAGAAGGTCCTGGGGGGGTGTAGAGGAGGTCCTGCACTAGGGGGGTGCAAAAAAGGCCCTGGACTAGAAAAGGGGGTTTGGTATGGCAAAGGACCCGGATTAGGAGAGGGAGTGCAGAGGAGGCCCTGGCCCGGGGGGGGGGGGGTGTTGCAGAGGAGGTCCTGGATTTGGGGGGATGCAGAGGAGGCCCTGGACTAGAAAAGGGGGATGGTTAGGCAAAGATCGTGAATTAGGGGGGTTGCAGAGGGGGCCCCGGACTAGGGGGGTGGGATGCAGAGAAGGTCCTGGGGGTGTGTGTAGAGGAGGCCTAATGCCGCGTACACACGACCGTTTTTAATGACGAGAAAAATTTCATTTTTTTAAATGGTCATTAAAAACGATCGTGTGTGGGCTGCAGAGCATTTTTCACGACGTGAAAAATGGCCATGAAAAAATTGGAACATGCTCTAATTTTTCTCGTCGTTTTTCACGTCGTCGTTTTTCTCGTCATGAAAAACGGTCGTGTGTAGGCTTTAATGACGTGAAAAAAGTGCGCATGCTCAGAAGCAAGTGATGAGAAGGGAGCGCTTGTTCTGGTAAAACTACCGTTCGTAATGGAGATAGCACATTCGTCATGCTTGAAATTATTGCATCGTTTAATGTAGCGCATTCTTTTCTTCGTTATAATGCTGCAATAGTCCAATTCTTTTGCTGCTGATATTCTCACAGTGTTATGAAAAAGTTTTGTCTTTATTATTTATTGTTTTCTCATGATTAATCTATATTTATTGTAAGCTAGATCTCCCTAAATACCCAATATTTTTGAGTTTCCATCTTGTATTGAAGATGTTATTTTTGATAATTTTTTTGTTAATATTTTAGACTGTTTTCCAATATTATTTGATATTTTTGAGTGTGTCAAGTTACCACAACAACATTATTATTTATTCTAATTTATCCTCAAGGAGGTTAGTGTCCCTTGTTAATTTCACAATTTTTTGTTCCAATGTCCCTGCCTACTCACTAGCAAACTGTCTATTTAGAATAAAAACACATGTTCAATATTTATCATGAAACAAAAATACCATTTATTCTGGCCTAAAAACAAATTAAAGGTTAAGGCAAAAGAAAACCACAGGTAAAGTAAAACTAAAGAAGCCAGGAAGACAGCACTGGAGACCCTGCTTAAATTAGTGCAAACACAGATCACCACAGCAAACAACAAAGGATGAGAAGACAAAAATTGGGACCATCTGAAGGACATATCCTGGGCTTATTTCCTGCTTTTCTTTGTTGCCTTCCCTGCAGGCTTCCCTGCAGCCTTCCTTGGAGGCTGTGTCCATGGAGCAGGGACTGGAGCAGGAGCAGGGACTGGGGCAGGAGCAGGGACTGGGGCAGGAGCAGGGACTGGGGCAGGAGCAGGGAGTGGCACAGGAGCAGGGAGTGGGGCAGGAGCAGGGAGTGGGGCAGGAACTGGAGCAGGAACATGAGCAAGGACATAAGAAACATCCACAACGTCCGTAAAGTCATTGAGTTTTCCCAACATGCCCATATTTAAGACCTTCAAGATCAGGGGCTCGCATTTTAGCCGCTGTGCCATTTGCATTTCGGGCAGTTTGTGCCCAATAAGGGCAGCAAATCCCTCTGCAGCGGTGGGGGGCTCTCCGAGGGCCGCAGTAGCCTCCCTAATTAGGGCCTGGGTCTCCTCCTCCATCTGAATAAGCCTCCTTGCCCTTTTTTGGGGAATACGCAGCGGAGGTATCTGGGGCCTGGTGTTCCGCTGTGTCCCACTGGGTCCTGCCTCCTCCTGGGTTCCACTGGCGCCTGCCTCCTCCTGGGTCACACTGGCACCTGCCTCCTCATCCTGTATAAAAAAGGTACATATTGTAATTTTTTGCTTCATCTATCACACACATTTGTCACCTCATGACATTTGCTAATTGAATGCAAATAAATATTAAAGTTAATCATTCTGACACCAGCGTTTTTCATTCTTGTCCCCATAATTTTTGGCCACTGCTGTCTATTGTCTTTTTTTTTAAATGCTAAAAATTTTCACACAAGTTTAACATCTTTGACCACATTAGACTTTTAGTACAAGAAATCTTTAGCTAAATATTATACCTGGCTCCAAATGTTCAAATCAGGCTCCTCCAGGAGTTCAGCTTGTTCCTCCAAAGAAACCTCAACTTGGCAGGAGGGAAGGTTGGAGGGAAGGCTGGAGGGTTGGCTGCAGGGAAGGCTGGAGCTCGTTCTGGGGGGAAGGCTGGAAAGGGATTCCCTTGATTCCAGGTGGTCATCCAGGAAACTTAGATGCTGTTAGTACCATAGATTCGGCTTGTATCTGTCCTCTGCAGCTGCTCCTGACCGCATAGATGTTCGGACTTTGTTTCGTTGAGTCCGGTATGTGCCCCTAATGGTCCCAATTTTCGTCTTCACATCCTGTATTGTTGCTGTGGGGATCTGAGTTTGCACAAATTCCAGCAAGGTCTCCAGTGCTCTCTTCCTGGCGTCTTTATTTTTATTTTGTTTATTTTTGGTCTCCCATAAAACCGGAAGATTTTTCCACCTTTGCAGGAATTCTAACATGAAATCAGGGTCTTTAAATACCTGCATTTTTTCTGCAAGTAAAAAAATCTAATGTCAGTCAAGACTACTACTAATCTTTCTTACCATATAAAGGCCACAAACTCAGCAATTGATCAGTCATCATAGAGTTGAGCGGACACCTGGATGTTTGTGTTATACGCTTTTTGGCAAACTTCGTAAAAAGCTCGAGTTCGGGCCAGAACTTGACCCGAACTTGACCCCGAACCCAAACCCCATTGAAGTCAATGGGGCCCCGAAATTCTGAGGACTAAAATGGCTCCAAAAAAGTAAAGGAGTACCTAGAACTGTCCCTGCACAAAGTGTCATTTGTGAATTTCAAAAATTCCATAAAAAATCACTCCTGGCTATAATGAATTGTTGTCTCCCGTCAAATGCAATACATAGAAAAGTAATTGATACTAAAAATAAAAAAGCGTTGGGGTTCCCCCAAATTCAATTACCAGGCCCTTCATGTCTGGAATGGATATTAAGGGGAACCCTGCCGCAAATGTTAAAAAAAGGGTTGTGGGGATGAGGCCCTTGTCCCCATCAACATGGGGACATCCTCCCCATGTTGAGGGCATGTGGCCTGGTACGGTTCAGGAGGGAGGGGGGGGGCGCTCTCTCGTCCCCCCCTCTTTTCCTGCGGCCGGCCAGGTTGCGTGCTCGGATAAGGGTCTGGTATGGATTTTTGGGGGGACTCCACGCCATTCTTTTGCTTAATTTGGGGTGGAGTTCCCCTTAAAATCCTTTCCATACCTGAAGGGCCTGCAAATAGAATTTGGGGGGACCCCCATGTTTTTTTTTTTTCAATCAATGACTTTTCTATGTATTGCCATTTGCCGGGCCCCGAGAATTCATTCTAGCCGCGAGTGAGTTTTAAATGAATTTTTTTCATTCAAAAATGACACTTTGTGCAGGGACAGTTCTAAAAGCATGGGAAGCAAGCACAAATTTACATGCATATTGCCCAACACCGGACCCGAACATACAGTGAATTGTTAGGTTTTGGGTCCGGGACCCAAAAACACAATAGTTCTGTACGGTACCGAACTTTACAGTTCGGGTCCGCTCAACCCTCGACATATCAAGTATGAAAAATGTTACGTACCCGCGATCTACACGTTCGTTACTTCCGACCTTCTTCCACTCACTGAACGTCACTTTCAACGATGCTTATTTCCGTTATATTACAGTGCGCATGCGTGACGCTCCGCGCGCTTTCCCGCCCCTGACGTTCGTTATACTACTTTCCCCGCCCCTTCATGCTCGTCCTTAATGACGGAGACTGACAACATGGCAGAGACTCACCGAGATGAAGAGGAAAGTGTGGAAGTAGGCAAGACCAGATCCAGGAGATACAAAGCCACAAACATGGCGTTTGAGGAGATGGTGGAAATGGTCACCATATTACTGAGGGAGGATTATGATGCGAAACATGGCCCATACAAAAAGCCGAATCAGGTGAAGGGTCAGATCATGGATAAAGTGGTACAAACTCTGGCCAGGAAATTTGGGGTTCGCAGATCGAAAGAACAGATCAGAAAAAGATGGTCGGACATTAAGTTGAGGGAGCCAGAGCAATGCAAGAAAATAAAAAAAGTGATCCGAAAAAGTAAGTAGATTTACATTTACTCTGATTTTTATTAATAGTGTGGTGCTGCATGTGCTTTTTATTTAATGTATGTAGTACAGTTCAAGATGTCCGGTTTCATGTTGTTGGGCACAAGAATCGATCGTAGAAATCCTCGTTCAAACGTTCACTAAATGAAGATCTTTTGGTCCAATTCAGTGTTAAGTACATTTGATCATTCCTAATAATAGGCATGTTCAAATTTAGTTATCACTGTATTCCCCCAAAACATCGTATTATTGGTAATGAACGATGATTCCTACGACTGAATCTTGTGCCCAAGAACATGAAACCGGACATCTTGAACAGTTCAAGATGTCAATTTTCATGTTGTTGGGCACAAGAATCGATCGTAGAAATCCTCGTTCATTATCAATAATACGATGTTTTTGGGAGAATACAGTGATAACTAAATTTGAAAATGCCTATTATTAGGAATGATCAAATGTACTTAACACTGAATCGGACCAAAGGGTCGTCATTTAGTGAACGATTGAACGATGATTCCTACGACTGATTCTTGTGCCCAAGAACATGGAAATTGACATCTTGAACTGTTTATATGAGAATTAATTAGAAACATGGTTGTGTATATGTGTTGGTAACTATAGTTAACTAATGTAACTGGATTCAGTGTACGGTTAGGAGAGTATGCTCAGCAGCTGCTTACACATCTGGACTCATTAGCACAAGTGTGGGCCACAAGAACAACCTTTTGATGGTGTCACACACAGGTGATCCAGTGGATACTTGGTGTGTTTCCATGTGTGAAACCTGGCCAAAATAGATCAATCTACCAGCTTTGGGAATGGATACAATCATGTGTTCAGCTTAGAAATATTTACAAAAAATACAATTGTACCACACTTCCAAAGAATGATTAATATTCCTCTTTCAGGCCTAAATATATTTAGTTACTGAAGTCTACCTTTGGGTTCTATCTCATAGGGCTTCAAAGAGCTAAGAGACAGGAGGCTGCGAACCCTACACCACCAACCCAAGACCCACAACCGCAGGATGTGGCTGAAGAAGTGGTAAATGGCAACACAACAGGTCAGTGTCATACACCACAGCCTCAGGTAATAGATGTAGGCCTGTATATTTATTTAGACATTTTTTTTTTTTTACATTTAAGGTACTTTAATGCCTGCAGCCCAAGCAACCCTCGCCCGACACACTGCCCAGATGTTGCTAAAAGAACTGAGGGTCTGCTCTCGTGACCTGGAACAAATTAAAGAAAACTTGTTCCAGATGAGGCAAAACACCAAGCAGCTGGAGCAAAGACTAAAAAAAATAGAACAGGTTTTTGGAAGGGTTTAAAACTTTTATATGGGCGAAAATTATATTTGGTTTTTTGTTTGTTGATTGTTGATTTTCTATTTTTTTTTTTTTGTAAGGTTTTACATTTTTAAAGTACTATTGTACATGTTGTACATATGTTTCATGCGTTTTAGCAAAAAAATTAAACCCCAAAATAAAAAAAATAAATAATAACATTTTCTACTTTTATAAATAACCAAAAAATTGTGCTCCTATTAAAAATATTTTGAAATCAACAATGTGTGGCTTCTTATATCAATGTTGCCCCCCCCCCACAAAAAAAATGGGTGTGTTTACACTGAAAATTATGGTAATTTACTTCAGAAAAAGAAAAATGGCACTACAACTGCACTAGTATAACCTAGGACAGTGATGGTGAACCTTGGCACCCCAGATGGTTTTGAACTACATTTCCCATGTTGCTAAGGCACTCTGCAGTGGAGTTGAGCATCATGGGAAATATAGTTGCAAAACATCTGGAGTGCCAAGGTTCACCATCACTGACCTAGGAGAAAGATGAAATCAAACAAAATAAAACCAAACAAGATGTTTTCATTAGAAAGTTTTTTTTTTATTCTAAAGATTTTTTCAAATATGATCAGGCATTGGAATGGCCCCCCTACCCATAAAATAGTCGACATAGCGTTGGCGCACCTCACGCCCGCTTTGGGGGGCCAAGCCTGTAGGGCCAGCTACCTGGGCTGGCAATGGTCCATCGGATAACTGTGTGCCCTGAAGGGCAACTGAAGAAAGGTAATTCTTGTAATGTTTTTTTTTTAAATTGTGTAGGATGCAACAGCACATTATTAGATGATTCCATTTGTACTCCGCCATGTTGAGAGCGGTCATAAAAAGGCGGAAACGGCTGGCCATGATGCCAAAGGCATTTTCTACCACCCTTCTCGCTCTGGCCAGCCTATAATTAAAGACCCTCCTCTCAGGGGTGAGGGTCCTTTGTGGAAAAGGCCTCATCAAATGGGGACCTAGCGCAAACGCCTCATCTGCCAGGAACACAAAGGGTAGGCCATCTTCATTGTCTGTCGCAGGTGGCAATGCCAGGTCCTCTGATAGAAGCCGGTCGGCAAAATCGGTCTGGGCAAAAACACCACCGTCAGACATCCGCCCATTTTTCCCATCGTCAATATAAAGGAAATCATAGTTGGCAGACACCACCGCCATCAGCACAATACTGTGGAACCCTTTATAATTATAAAAAAAGGATCCCGATTGGGGTGGTGGCACGATGCGGACGTGCTTGCCATCAATGGCTCCTCCACAGTTGGGAAAGTTCCACCGCTGAGAAAACTCAGATGCCACATTCTGCCATTCCTGTGGCGTCAAAGGTAACTGTGGAGTCAAACCAAAAAAGAAATGAAGACTTTGATACCTAAACATTGCAAGCAGATTATCACAAAACCCTCTTGGCAAAAGATCAGTATAGCATTAATTTGGAAGGAGTATTTTAAAGCGGAGCTCCGCAGCCCAAAAAAATATTAAAAGCCAGCAGCTACAGCTACAGCAGCTGCTGGCTTTTTATATTTGGACACTTACCTGTCCTGGAGTCCAGCGACGTCCGCAGCAGAGGACGAACGATCGCTCGTCACTATGCTGCCCCCTCCGCCATCCTCGGTGAGGGAACCAGGAAGTGAAGCCGTGCGGCTTCACTGCCTGGTTCCCTACCGCACATGCTTGAGAAGCGCTGCGCAGTTCTGACTGGTCCTCCTGTGTTCTGGAGCTGCTGAAAAACGGGGTCAGACATCCTAAGAAAATTCCTGAAGTCATCAGGGTTATTTTCCTGGATCTCCCGCAGCAGAGACATGTGACAGAATTGGTTCCGCTGGAGCAACCAATTCTTGGTCCAAGAACTCCTCCTCACCCTGTTCATGGACCGGATCTGGGACATAGCAACAAGCCCAGAAGCAAGCACAGCACGATCTCGGCGACAAGAACGTACCCGCAACATGGCTTCAAAACGGTCGTCTAATCAGAACGAACTAAAAGAACGCACTGAAGAACAGCAAGGCCTCTGAAGAACGAGCTGAAAAACAGTAACGAGCGGACAAGAACGCACTGCAAAAAACAGATACGAACTGACTACAAGCACTGAAAGACACAAGCACAAACTGAACTCCCGAAAACGATCTTTAAAGCACGAAGACTGAAAAGCGCGAATCGTCTCTTCCCAAACTTTTACTAACACGCGGTAACTAGGGATGAGCTCGGTGTTCGACCGTTCGGCGAACATCGAACGATTTGGGCCGTTCGCGCCAAATTCGAGTGACGCGAATGGCCCACAATACACTGCGCTATCGCAGTGCAATCCCGGCGCTGTGATTGGCCAAGCATGCACTGTGACCCCGCATGCTTGGCCAATCACAGCGCCGGCAGCTAGGAGAGCCATAATTGGCCACAGGCAGGTTGCCTGTGGCCAATTATAGCTATGGGGGTTTAGCACACGCCCCACACTATAGAAGGGCGCCAGCGCGGCGGCCTTGTGTAGTGTGTTCCGGCGCAGGGAAAGAGTTACATAGGCAGGGACAGTGTCAGTGCTATTTGTACCTCAAACTTGTGTGTAGGGAGAGAGAAGGATAGGCAGGGAGAGTGTCAGTGTCATATTCTTTGCTAAACCTTGTGTGCAGGGAGAGAGAAGGATAGGCAGGGGACAGTGTCAGTGTCACATTCTTTGCTAAACCTTGTGTGCAGGGAGAGAGAAGGATAGGCAGGGAGAGTGTCAGTGTCATATTCTTTGATAAACCTTGTGTGCAGGGAGAGAGAAGGATAGGCAGGGAACAGTGTCAGTGTCATATTCTTTGCTAAACCTTGTGTGCAGGGAGAGAGAAGGATAGGCAGGGAGAGTGTCAGTGTCATATACTTTGATAAACCTTGTGTGCAGGGAGAGAGAAGGATAGGCAGGGGACAGTGTCAGTGTCATTGTTGCTAAGCCTCCTGCACATTATACACCTGAAGTTAGCCCGTATTGCTGTGTTTTCCTGGTGTGTTACACCAACAGGCATTTGCAGCACTTACAGCGGGCTGAGTGTGCCTCCTGCACCTTATACACCTGAAGTTAGCCTGTATTGCTGTGTTTTCCTGGTGTGTTACACCAACAGGCATTTGCAGCACTTACAGCGGGCGGAGTGTGCCTCCTGATCATATTACACCTGAAGTTAGCCTGTATTGCTGCGTTTTCCTGGTGTGTTACACCAACAGGCATTTGCAGCACTTACAGCGGGCGGAGTGTGCCTCCTGATCATATTACACCTGAAGTTAGCCTGTATTGCTGCGTTTTCCTGGTGTGTTACACCAACAGGCATTTGCAGCACTTACAGCGGGCGGAGTGTGCCTCCTGCACCTTATACACCTGAAGTTAGCCTGTATTGCTGTGTTTTCCTGGTGTGTTACACCAACAGGCATTTGCAGCACTTACAGCGGGCGGAGTGTGCCTCCTGCACCTTATACACCTGAAGTTAGCATGTATTGCTGTGTTTTCCTGGTGTGTTACACCAACAGGCATTTGCAGCACTTACAGCGGGCTGAGTGTGCCTCCTGCACCTTATACACCTGAAGTTAGCCTGTATTGCTGTGTTTTCCTGGTGTGTTACACCAACAGGCATTTGCAGCACTTACAGCGGGCGGAGTGTGCCTCCTGATCATATTACACCTGAAGTTAGCCTGTATTGCTGCGTTTTCCTGGTGTGTTACACCAACAGGCATTTGCAGCACTTACAGCGGGCGGAGTGTGCCTCCTGATCATATTACACCTGAAGTTAGCCCGTATTGCTGTGTTTTCCTGGTGTGTTACACCAACAGGCATTTGCAGCACTTACAGCGGGCGGAGTGTGCCTCCTGCACCTTATACACCTGAAGTTAGCCTGTATTGCTGCGTTTTCCTGGTGTGTTACACCAACAGGCATTTGCAGCACTTACAGTGGGCGGAGTGTGCCTCCTGATCATATTACACCTGAAGTTAGCCTGTATTGCTGCGTTTTCCTGGTGTGTTACACCAACAGGCATTTGCAGCACTTACAGCGGGCGGAGTGTGCCTCCTGATCATATTACACCTGAAGTTAGCCCGTATTGCTGTGTTTTCCTGGTGTGTTACACCAACAGGCATTTGCAGCACTTACAGCGGGCGGAGTGTGCCTCCTGCACCTTATACACCTGAAGTTAGCCTGTATTGCTGTGTTTTCCTGGTGTGTTACACCAACAGGCATTTGCAGCACTTACAGCGGGCGGAGTGTGCCTCCTGCACCTTATACACCTGAAGTTAGCCTGTATTGCTGCGTTTTCCTGGTGTGTTACACCAACAGGCATTTGCAGCACTTACAGTGGGCGGAGTGTGCCTCCTGATCATATTACACCTGAAGTTAGCCTGTATTGCTGCGTTTTCCTGGAGTGTTACACCAACAGGCATTTGCAGCACTTACAGCGGGCGGAGTGTGCCTCCTGATCATATTACACCTGAAGTTAGCCCGTATTGCTGTGTTTTCCTGGTGTGTTACACCAACAGGCATTTGCAGCACTTACAGCGGGCGGAGTGTGCCTCCTGCACCTTATACACCTGAAGTTAGCCTGTATTGCTGCGTTTTCCTGGTGTGTTACACCAACAGGCATTTGCAGCACTTACAGCGGGCGGAGTGTGCCTCCTGCACCTTATACACCTGAAGTTAGCCTGTATTGCTGCGTTTTCCTAGTGTGTTACACCAACAGGCATTTGAAGCACTTACAGCGGGCGGAGTGTGCCTCCTGCACATTATACACCTGAAGTTAGCCTGTATTGCTGCGTTTTCCTGGTGTGTTACACCAACAGGCATTTGCAGCACCTACAGCAGGCGTAGTGTCATTCCTGCAAAACATACTCCTGAAGCTAGGCCTTATTGCTGATTTTCCCATTTCCCTGCAGGCCATTAGAATGTCTGGAAGGCAAACAAGGAGAGGCAGACAGTCAGGAGCCAATAAAAGAGGGCAAGCAGGCTCTGTGTCTAGAGACAACAGTGCTGGTCGTGGACGCGGTGCATCGCCATCAGCACGTGGCCATGGCACACGCTTGTCCTTCTTTTCGGCAGCTGGACGTGTTGAGCCGCATCATGCCGAAGACTTGGTAGAGTGGATGACCAAGCCCTCCTCATCCTCCTCATCCTCTCTCACCCAGGCTCAGGGTACTGGCAAAGCAGCTGCCAAAGCGTCCTCTTCCCTGGTATCAATGTCATCATCAGTCACTCCTTCCCTAGACCAACCATGTCCTCCTGAGGAGTCCCCCGAACTGTTTGAGCACAGTGTTGGGTACATGCTCCAGGAGGATGCCCAGCGTTTTAAAGGGTCTGATGATGATACCCAGCTAGAGGAAGGCAGTAGCGTGAGAGCAGAGAGAGGGGATGCTCAAGAAGGACACCAATCTGGCAGTCATGTTCCAGCAGCTGCAGCATACTGCCAGATTTGCTCCAGTGATGAGGAGGGAGGGGATGATGAGGTCACTGACTCCACGTGGGTGCCTAATAGGAGAGAGGAGGAGGAGGAGGAGGATGAGGAGGAGGCACATCTCCAACGAGGCAGGATGCCCTCGGGGGGCCAGCGTAAGGGCAGCACACCGATGGAATCACACTGCAGAGCTCCGCCTGTGCCCGTTATTCAAAAAGTTCTTTGGTGTGGGCCTTTTTTGAGTCGAGTGCATCAGATCACACAGCTGCTGTTTGCAGCATATGTCTCAAGCGTATATCGCGTGACCAAAACATCACCCGCTTGGGCACCACATGCTTGACCAGACATATGTTGACCTGCCATGCAGCTCGTTGGCAAGCCTACCTTAAAGACCCACACCAAAGAACAAAGCGGACCTCTCCTTGCACCGCATCAGCTGGGATCTCCAACCCCACTATAACTTCAGTCCTCTCTGAAACCTGCACTGAGAGGAATGAAGGTGTAGAATTAGGTGTGTCACAGCCAAGTACTTGCGGGCACTCTGCTAGCAGTACACCGACGTCCGATTCTAGCATGCAAATTTCCCTGCCCCAGCTGCTGGACCGTCGAAAGAAGTTCACTCCCAGCCATCCACATGCCCAGCGGTTGAATGCTAGCTTGGCTAAATTGCTAGCGCTTCAACTGCTGCCTTTTCAGTTGGTAGACTCGGCCCCCTTCCGTGAGTTTGTGCAATGTGCGGTTCCTCAGTGGCAGGTTCCCAAACGCCACTTTTTTTCACGGAAGGCGATTCCGGCTCTCTACCGGCATGTGGAAGGCAATGTCTTGGCCTCACTGGACAGGGCGGACAGCGGTAAGGTGCATATTACCGCTGACTCATGGTCCAGCAGGCATGGACAGGGACGTTACCTTTCTTTCACGGCCCATTGGGTCACTCTTTTGGCAGCTGGGAAGGATGCAGGACAAGGTGCAGTAGTGTTGGAGGTTGTTCCGCCGCCACGCCTCCAAAATGCTACTACTGGTTGTGACACACCTCTCTCCTCCACCCCCTCCTCTTCTTCCTCCTCCATGGCCTCTTCCTGTGCTTTGTCCTCGGAACCAGCGGTGCTCCGTAGGCGTTCAAGGGGCTACGCAAGTACGCAGGCAAAAAGATGCCATGCCGTGCTTGCGCTGGTGTGTTTGGGGGACAGGAGCCACACTGGGACCGAGGTTCTGTCTGCTCTGCAGGGGAAGGCCGTCGAGGTGGTTGACGCCACGCCAGCTTAAGCCAGGAATGGTGGTTTGCGACAATGGCACCAACCTTCTCTCCGCCCTCCGACAGGGACAACTGACCCATGTGCCCTGTGTGGCTCACGTCCTTAACCTGGTGGTGCAGCGGTTCTTGGGCAGGTACCCGGGCTTACAGGATGTCCTGAGGCAGGCCAGGAAAGTCTGTGTGCATTTCCGCAGATCTTATAATGCCAGTGCTCTCCTGGCTGAGCTGCTAAAGGAGTTGAACCTGCCCAAGAACTGCCTTATATGTGACATGCCCACCAGGTGGAACTCAACGTTGGCCATGCTGCAGCGGCTGCACACGCAGCAGAGGGCCATCAATGAGTACCTGTGTGACTACGGCACCAGGACAGGGTCAGGGGAGCTCGGGTTTTTTTCACCACGCCAGTGGGGCATGATCAGGGATGCATGCACTATCCTGGTACAATTTGAGGAGGCCATGAGGATGGTGAGCAGTGACAGTGCATGCATCAGTGACACTGTACCTCTTGTCCACCTGTTGGAACATACGCTGCGTGGAATAATGGACAGGGCACTTGAGGCAGAACAGAGGCAGGAAGAGGAGGACTTCCTTGCCTCTCAAGGCCCCCTTTACCCAGACAGTGTTCCTTCTGTCCCACCCATCGCACAGAAAGAAGAGGAGGAGGAGGAGGATTGTGTCAGCATGGAGGTGGAGCCTGGCACTCAGCATCATCAGCTGCAGTCTTTTAGGGATGATTTACAGTCCCAAGAAACCAGTGGACTTGTACGTGGCTGGGAGGAGGTGGCTGCGGATCATGTCGTCCTTAGTGACCCAGAGGACTCCGGACCGAATGCCTCAGCTAACCTATGCTGCATGGCCTCCCTGATCCTGCAAAGTCTGCGGAAGGATCCTCGTATTCTTCAAATCAAGGAGAGGGACCATTACTGGCTGGCCACTCTCCTTGATCCACGGTACAAGGGTAAGGTTGCGGACCTTATCTTACCATCGCAGAGGGAGGAGAGGATGAGACAACTCCGGGAGGCCTTGCAGAAAGGTCTGTGCAACGCGTTCCCAGAGACTGGGAGGTTACAAACTCCTGGTCCTGGACAACGAGTTGCTGAGGCTTCGGTCAGTCAAAGAAGGAGCGGTGGGGAAGGTGGCCGTCTGACCGATGCGTTCAGACAATTCTTTAGTCCGCAGCCCCAAGGTATGATCGGTTCCAGCAACCATCGCCAGCGTCTGATATACATGGTGCAGGAATACCTAGGGGCAAGGTCAGACTTGGACACCTTCCCCACCGAAAATCCTCTGGCTTACTGGGTCTTGAGGATGGATCACTGGCCAGAGCTTGTACAGTATGCAATTGAGCTACTGGCCTGTCCTGCATCCAGCGTTCTTTCAGAACGCACATTCAGTGGTGCTGGAGGATTTGTCACGGATCACAGGGTGCGCCTGTCCACCGACTCGGTTGATCGACTGACCTTCATAAAGATGAACCAGTCTTGGATCACCACCAGCTACCACACACCTGAAGCTGATATAACAGACTAATTTATTTTCAAATGTCACATCCCTTCAAGACTGATGCTGATGCTGAGAGACTGTCCTGTTATGTTGACTGACTATCCTCCTCCTCCTCCTCAATGACCCGATTGATGATGATAGCTTGGAAGAACATTTTTGTTTCTGGGTGCCGCCACCAGTGGCTAAGGCCCAATTTTTCAGCCCCTGTTTAACAGGGGCATGTAATTACAATTTTTTATGCAATGCTTTGCAGCAGAGCTCATTCCTGCACTCCAACTAGAGTATCTGGGAGAGGTTGCAGTGTCGTGGCACCAGCACCAGTGGCTAAGGCCCAATTTTTCAGCCCCTGTTTAACAGGGGCGTGTAATTAAAATTTTTGATGCAATACTTTGCAACAGGGCTCATTGCTGTGCTCCAAGTACAGTATCTGTGAGGGGTTGCAGTGTTGTGGCACCAGTGCCTAAGGCCCAATTTTTCTGCCCCTGTTTAACAGGGGCATGTAATTACAATTCTTGATCTAATAATTCACAGCAGGGCCCATTCCTGCGCCCACCAAGAGTAACTGTGAGGCCTTACAGTGTTGTGTCAACACCACCACCACCACCACCAAAGGCCCAATTTTTCAGCCCCTGTTCAACAGGGGCATGCAATTACAATTCTTGATCTAATAATTCACAGCAGGGCCCATTCATGCGCCCACCAAGAGTAACTGTGAGGGCTCACAGTGTTGTGGCAACACCAACATGTAAGGGGCAAATTTCAGCTGAGTATATACGGCAGGCCCCTACTTTCAAACATCCAACTTACAAACGACTCCTCCTTGCAAACGGAAGGAGACAACAGGAAGTGAGAGGAAATCTACCCCTAGGAAGGCAAATTCTCTCCTGTAATGCCGCGTACACACGATCATTTTTCCCGTCGGGAAAAATGACATTTTTTTTTTCGCCGAGAAAAACGATCGTCTGTGGGCTTTATGCCGTTTTTCTCGTTGAGAAAAACGGCAGGAAAAACGACGAGAAAAATTAGAACATGTTCTAAATTTTCTCATCGTTTTTTCCATCATTGTTTTCCGCGGCAGTTTTCCCATAGGGAGACACTGCCGCGGAGCCCACAGACGGTCGTTTTTCTCGTCAAAGAAAAAAATGACGGGAAAAACGGTCGTGTGTGGGGGAACATGCCGTTCCCTCGTTTTTCATTTTTTTTCATGCCGTGATTCACGGCGGTGTTTTCACCGCCGTGAATCACGATCGTGTGTACGCGGCATAAGAGTTAATATGGGAAAAAAAGTGTCTCCTCTCCACTGATGCTTTATCACCAATTCTTGTTCCAATAAAAACCCCAAATTTTCAAAAAACATTTGTCATTAGGACGGAAAGTGAGGTGAACTGTTCTGAACAGGTGCACACTGCACAGACAGAAAACAAATGTTACAGGGGTGATAACCCTTCCCTATGTTTTCCAAAAAGCTTAAAAATAGATTTTTTGGCTAGAGCTACACTTAAACAATGTACCTGTTCAAAATTACAAACAGATTCTACATAAGAACAAACCTACAGTCCCTGTCTTGTATGCACCGCCTGTATACGGCTGTTCAGAGTATATAGGGCCTTTTTTATTTTGTGTGCGGGGTTCCCCTTAATATCCATATAAGACCCAAAGGGGCTGGTAATGGGCTGGGGTAGGGGCTGTGATGGGGTAGCTATGCCATTTTTCTTAAAGATTTTCATCCATATTACCGGGACCAGACATTACATTAAAGCCGCAAGCAGTTTTAAATGGCTTTTTTTCCTTTAGAAATGTAATTTTGTGCAGGGACAGTTCTAAACACGAGAAACACGTGGCACTTCACAGGCATACTTTAGACACCCCCCAGGTACGATATTTAAAGGAATATTTGACTCTTTTTTTTTCACTTTATGCATCATTAAAATGACTGCTCCCGAAAAACGGCCGTTTTTAAAACTTCTTTTTGCATTGATACATGTCCCCTGGTGCAGAACCCGGGTTCCCAAACCCTTTTTAGGACAATAACATGCATACAGTAATAGTCGTTATAAGTAGCACTTTAGATTTCGAACGTTCGCATCCATTGTATTTAATAGGGTTCTAAAGTTCGTGCGAACTTTCGGTCCGTTCGCGGGTTCTGGTGCGAACCGAACCCGGAGGTGTTCGGCTCATCACTAGCGGTAACACGAAATCAGCAAAAGCAGCCAAAAGGGTGGCACGAACATAATGAAACTTCCCCTTTATAGTGCCGTCGTACGTGTTGGACGTCACCGCGCTTTGCTAGATCATTTTTTTCAACGATAGTGTGTAGGCAAGGCAGGCTTGAGAGGAAACACGAAAAATCACGTCGAGAAAAACTTTGTTTTTTTCAATGACATGCGGTCGTGTGTACGCGGCATTAGACTAGAAAAGGGGGGTTGATGTGGCAATGTCACGGTCAGGATTTAAGAGACCAGTAACTATATTTCAGCAGAACACCCACTGACCAGCAGGACTGGTATACAAGCAGGTCACCATGGCAATAAAAGCAGGTATTATGGATTGTTTAACACTAATATTAAATGGGTATTTCTATTATGTGCCATATACATGCTAAAAATCTCCTTACTCAAAATGCTGACTAGACACCCCCTCCCATCAAGGAAAACAAGGATTGCTGAGATGTCCAAAAGACTGGATAGATCTGACCAGAAGATCCCAGATAAGAGATGACCAATCCACGAATGACAACACAAAGCTACGGCTATGTTACTGCATTGTAAACAATGACTCATGCTTCACTATAAGAAGGACTATATGTCCAGAGCAATAAACGAGAAGATTCATTTAGCTGAACGAAGTGTCACTGTGTTTTCTTCTCCTATGTGCACATATGCAAATGTATATCTTTCGCGCTAATCAAGAGTAAAGTGAAGGGAACTGAGGTAAAAAAACAGTGGCTGCAAAATCAATCTGTGTTCACTCTACACATAAATAGATATCAAAACAAAAATGGGGGGGGGGGGGTTTGCGCTAATGTATAATACTCAAACCACACGATAAGTGACAAAGTAAAAAATGAAGTGACAAATAAAACAGATATCAACAGAACATGATAATTCTGCCAAATAA
The DNA here is from genome assembly GCA_029206835.1 of Rana muscosa. NCBI lineage: Eukaryota > Metazoa > Chordata > Amphibia > Anura > Ranidae > Rana > Rana muscosa. The sequence continues at coordinate 926,109,608 of CM055116.1, read as the reverse complement.
CAATATAATTAGTGAAACTTATAAAAACCATATAAATCAAAAAAACTAAGTGCACCAGTGTACTATTAAAGTGCAAAACTGAATATCATAGTGAACGTGAAAATCAACAAAATAAGTGCATAAGGTTCAATAATGCAATGGTATACTGGTGTATGCGATCACAAAGTCAATATGATGTCAATCTAGTATTTCCAATAAAGTGTTTCCAATCGGTGGTATTCTTAAACGGAGTCAAGGTCTTCTATATTAGGTACCCAATTGTAGTATTGAACCACTGGTGTATCCTACACCTGTCTCCCAATATTCTCACCTCACTTCGGAATTAAACTGGCATAACATGGGGTCTTGTCTTTCACTTTATATCCTCTCCACTTAAATCTGACAAGGGTCTGGCCACCACCACTCACGCTACCTGAAAATGGAAGGGGGAGGGGGGAGCGAAGCTCCAACCCAGGGTCCAGGAAGGGAACAGACAAGAAACCTCCAATAGTGTAGTATTTTGGTAAAAAATATATAGGGTTTTATTAAGAGTAAAAAGGTGGACTCTTACATCACAACTGAAAGAAATAAGCAATACAGAGAATCGCGGCGTACTGAACGCCGTCTTACTGTTATTTTGCTGTTTGTGATGCCGCAATCCTTCCCTATGGCGTTACGTCACGTACCTCGTGACTTCTTCAGGGGAGCCTGATTGGTTGTTGGGGCAAACAATAAATAGTACGCAAACCGGAAGTACCGGGTCCGCCATTTTCTTGAATACCAATGTAAACAGTATGGGCGCCGCCATTTTCTCAGAGTCTAAAGGTGGCGATTAGCTATTATGAACCCATCACGCTCCCATACATAATTTGTGCATATAGCTCATCCCTCAGACTGCATTTCTATGGTGCTCCAATATATAATGCATATGGATATCGAATCATAGAGTCTGCTAAGTAATGACATTAGTTCACAATAGCCACAGCGATCTGATTGGGCAGATGATTATAATGAAAGACTATGCAGGCATATGTATATCTAATCCAGCTACTCTAATTGGTGTGATAAATAAGAGCATGTACCTGAATAAAATTAAAGTAATACTAACCTATATTTTGTGCATTTTAGAGTAAGTGTATACACCACTAATACAGATGTTGAAATGCACAAAACCTATAAACCATTTAAAAAATATTTTAAAAAAGGGGGTACAAATATATACTCCCTTATGTATGTGTACCTGACTGGATGGTGTACATCACTTAATCCAAAACAGCAGGATAACTCCCAACATACATTCAAAATATTAAATCATACAATAAACAATGATATTCACTGTGGATATAAAATAAAATAAAATAAAATAAAATTATGGTGTAGAATATTAGAAATTGCTTAAAAAACAATTTAAGTCAAACTCCACATTCATTCCCCTAGGTGTCAGTGTTCTTAATGTATGTATCCACCGAGATTCCTTTTGGCTGAAACTTCTGACTAAATGACTCCCTCTCCAGGAACCTTTAAATTTGTCTATACCCCAAAATTGTAGTTGTGAGGGGTCTTGGTTATGCACCAGTGCAAAATGTCGTGAGACATTGTGCTTAGGGAATCCATTAATTATGTTTTGCACGTGTTCCTTTATTCTAATCTTCAAAGCTCTTTTTGTTCTTCCTTCATATTGTAGGTTGCAGCTACATTGTAATACGTATATAACTCCTTCTGAATGGCATCCTATAAATTCTTTAATAGGGTACGTATCCCCTGTACTTGTTCCCTTAAATTATGTCCTTTTTCCCTGGAACTTTTTTGCCCGTTTGCAGGCATAGCAGTTCCTACATGGAAAGAACCCTTTCCCAACAAAAAAAAGAAAAGGTTGCTTTTGGGGGGGAAACTACCACTGATTTTACTATCATATCCTTCAGAATAGGTGCCCGTTTATAAATAATTTTAGGGCGATCCGGTAAAATGTGTTTGAGGTCCTTGTCTTTTTTCAGAATGTGCCAGTGACGTTCCACTAGTCTGGCCACATCCTTATGTTGTATATTGAAATCCAAGATAAGGCATGGAGCATCTTGATATTGTTGATTTTTAACTCTGTTTTGCATCATTGCATTCCTATCCATAGGGATGAGCTTCGTGTTCGAGTCGAACATACATTCGACTCGAACATCGGCTGTTCGATGAAGATCGAACGATTTGGGCCGTTCGCGCCAAATTCGAGTGACGCGAACGGCCCACAATGCACTACGCCATCGCAGTGTCATCCAGGCGCTGTGATTGGCCAAGCATGCACTGTGACCCCGCATGCTTGGCCAATCACAGCGCCGGCAGCGAGGAGAGCAATGATTGGCCACAGGCAGGATGCCTGTGGCCAATTATTGCTGAGGGTGTTTAGTACACGCCCCACACTATAAAAGGCCGCCAGCACGGCGGCCTAGTGTAGTGTGTTCCGGAGCAGGGAAAGAGAAGCATAGGCAGGGACAGTGACATTTTTTTTTCTTGCTTAACCTGGATTCCTTTAGTTTAGGGAAAGAGAAGGATAGGTAGGGAGAGTGTCAGTCTGTTTTACTGTGCTAAACCTTGTTTGTAGGGACAGGGAAGGACAGTGAGGGAAATTCTCATTGTGCTATACTGTGCTAAAGCATTCCTCATCAACCATCTTTAAAAAAAAATTTTTATAGGGACAGAAAACTATAGGTAGGGAGAGTGTCAGTGTGTTTTACTGTGCTAAACCTTGTTTGTAGGGACAGGGAAGGACAGTGAGGGAAATTCTCATTGTGCTATAGTGTGCTAAAGCATTCCTCATCAACCATCTTTAAAAAAAAAATTTTTTATAGGGACAGAAAACTATAGGTAGGGAGAGTGTCAGTGTGTTTTACTGTGCTAAACCTTGTTTGTAGGGACAGGGAAGGACAGTGAGGGAAATTCTCATTGTGCTATACTGTGCTAAAGCATTCCTCATCAACCATCTTTAAAAAAACATTTTTTATATGGACAGAAAACTATAGGTAGGGAGAGTGTCAGTGTGTTTTACTGTGCTAAACCTTGTTTGTAGGGACAGGGAAGGACAGTGAGGGAAATTCTCATTGTGCTATACTGTGCTAAAGCATTCCTCATCAACCATCTTTAAAAAAAAAAAAAAATTATAGGGACAGAAAACTATAGGTAGGGAGAGTGTCAGTGTGTTTTACTGTGCTAAACCTTGTTTGTAGGGACAGGGAAGGACAGTGAGGGAAATTCTCATTGTGCTATACTGTGCTAAAGCATTCCTCATCAACCATCTTTAAAAAAAAATTTTTTTATAGGGACAGAAAACTATAGGTAGGGAGAGTGTCAGTGTGTTTTACTGTGCTAAACCTTGTTTGTAGGGACAGGGAAGGACAGTGAGGGAAATTCTCATTGTGCTATACTGTGCTAAAGCATTCCTCATCAACCATCTTTAAAAAAAAATTTTTATAGGGACAGAAAACTATAGGTAGGGAGAGTGTCAGTGTGTTTTACTGTGCTAAACCTTGTTTGTAGGGACAGGGAAGGACAGTGAGGGAAATTCTCATTGTGCTATACTGTGCTAAAGCATTCCTCATCAACCATCTTTGAAATCCTTGTTTTTTGGACAGTCAGGGAAATTGTCATTGTGCTATTCTGTGCGAAAGCAATCATCCTCAACCATATTTAGAAATCCTTAAGTAAAGGGACAGAGAAGGACACCTGAAGGTAGCCCTTATTGCTTTTTTTCCCATCTCCCTGCAGGCCATCCATTAGAATGTCTGGAAGGCAAACAAGGAGAGGCAGACAGTCAGGAGGCAATAAAAGAGGGCAAGCAGGCTCTGTGTCTGGGGGCAACAGTGCTGGTCGTGGACGCGGTGCATTGTCATCAGCACATGGCCATGGGACACGCTTGTCCTTCTTTTCGGCAGCTGGACATGTTGAGCCACATCATGCCGAAGACTTGGTAGAGTGGATGACCAAGCCCTCCTCCTCCTCCTCATCCTCTCTCACCCAGGCTCAGGGTACTGGCAAAGCAGCTGCCAAAGCGTCCTCTTCCCTGGTATCAATGTCAGACTCATCATCAGTCACTCCTTCCCTAGACCCACCATGTCCTCCTCCTGAGGAGTCCCCCGAACTGTTTGAGCACAGTGTTGGGTACATGCTCCAGGAGGATGCCCAGCGTTTCGAAGGGTCTGATGATGAAACCCAGCTAGAGGAAGGCAGTAGCGTGAGAGCAGACAGAGGGGATGCTCAAGAAGGACACCAATCTGGCAGTCATGTTCCAGCAGCTGCAGCATACTGCCAGATTGGCTTCAGTGATGAGGAGGGAGGGGATGATGAGGTCACTAACTCCACGTGGGTGCCTAATAGGAGAGAGGAGGATGAGGAGGAGGCACATCTCCAACGAGGCAGGATGCCCTTTGGTGGCCAGCGTAAGGGCAGTACACCGACGGAATCACACCGCAGAGCTCCGCCTGTGCAGGGCGCTGCCTCTGCCCGTCATTCAAAAAGTTCTTTGGTGTGGGCCTTTTTTGAGGCTAGTGCATCAGATCGCACAGCTGCTGTTTGCAACATATGTCTCAAGCGTATATCGCGTGGCCAAAACATCAGCCGCTTGGGTACCACATGCCTGACCAGACATATGTTGACCTGCCATGCAGCTCGTTGGCAAGCCTACCTCAAAGACCCACACCAAAGAACAAAGCGGACCTCTCCTTGCACCGCATCAGCTGGGATCTCCAACCCCACTATAACTTCAGTCCTCTCTGAAACATGCACTGAGAGGAATGAAGGTGTAGAATTAGGTGTGTCACAGCCAAGTACTTGCGGCCACTCTGCTAGCAGTACACCGACGTCCGATTCTAGCAGGCAAATTTCCCTGCCCCAGCTGCTGGACCGTCGAAAGAAGTTCACTCCCAGCCATCCACATGGCCAGCGGTTGAATGCTAGCTTGGCTAAATTGCTAGCGCTTCAACTGCTGCCTTTTCAGTTGGTAGACTCGGCCCCCTTCCGTGAGTTTGTGCAATGTGCGGTTCCTCAGTGGCAGGTTCCCAAACGCCACTTTTTCTCACGGAAGGCTATTCCGGCTCTCTACCGACATGTGGAAGGCAATGTCTTGGCCTCGCTGGACAGGGCGGTCAGCGGTAAGGTGCATATTACCGCTGACTCATGGTCCAGCAGGCATGGACAGGGACGTTACCTTTCTTTCACGGCCCATTGGGTCACTCTTTTGGCAGCTGGGAAGGATGCAGGACAAGGTGCAGTAGTGTTGGAGGTTGTTCCACCACCACGCCTCCAAAATGCTACTACTGGTTGTGACACACCTCTCTCCTCCACCCCCTCCTCTTCTTCCTCCATGGCCTCTTCCTGTGCTTTGTCCTCTGAACCAGCGGTGCTCCGTAGGCGTTCAAGGGGCTACGCAAGTACGCAGGCAAAAAGATGCCATGCCGTGCTTGCGCTGGTGTGTTTGGGGGACAGAAGCCACACTGGGGCAGAGGTCCTGTCTGCTCTGCAGGGCCAGGCCGAGAGGTGGTTGACGCCACGCCAGCTTAAGCCAGGAATGGTGGTTTGCGACAATGGCACCAACCTCCTCTCCGCCCTCCGACAGGGACAACTGACCCATGTGCCCTGTGTGGCTCACGTCCTTAACCTGGTGGTGCAGCGGTTCTTGGGCAGGTACCCGGGCTTACAGGATGTCCTGAGGCAGGCCAGGAAAGTCTGTGTGCATTTCCGCAGATCTTATAATGCCAGTGCTCGCCTGGCTGAGCTGCAAAAGGAGTTGAACCTGCCCAAGAACCGCCTTATATGTGACATGCCCACCAGGTGGAACTCAACGTTGGCCATGCTGCAGCGGCTGCACACGCAGCAGAGGGCCATCAATGAGTACCTGTGCGACTACGGCACCAGGACAGGGTCAGGGGAGCTTGTTTTTTTTTCTCCACGCCAGTGGGGCATGATCAGGGATGCATGCACTATCCTGGCACCATTTGAGGAGGCCACGAGGATGGTGAGCAGTGACAGTGCATGCATCAGTGACACTGTACCTCTTGTCCACCTGTTGGAGCACACGCTGCGTGGAATAATGGACAGGGCACTTGAGGCAGAACAGAGGCAGGAAGAGGAGGACTTCCTTGCCTCTCAAGGCCCCCTTTACCCAGACAGTGTTCCTTCTGTCCCACCCATCGCACAGGAAGAGGACGAGGAGGAGGAGGAGGATTGTGTCAGCATGGAGGTAGAGCCTGGCACTCAGCAGCATCAACAGCAGCAGTCTTTTAGGGATGATTTACAGTCCCAAGAAACCCGTGGACTTGTACGTGGCTGGGAGGAGGTGGCTGCGGATCATGTCGTCCTTAGTGACCCAGAGGACTCCGGACCGAATGCCTCAGCTAACCTACGCTGCATGGCCTCCCTGATCCTGCAAAGTCTGCGGAAGGATCCTCGTATTCTTCGGATCAAGGAGAGGGACCATTACTGGCTGGCCACTCTCCTTGAACCACGGTAAAAGGGTAAGGTTGCGGACCTTATGTTACCGTCGCAGAGGGAGCAGAGGATGAGACAACTCCGGGAGGCCTTGCAGAAAGGTCTGTGCAACGCGTTCCCAGAGACTGGGAGGTTACAAACTCCTGGTCCTGGACAACGAGTTGCTGAGGCTTCGGCCAGTCAAAGAAGGAGCGGTGGGGAAGGTGGCCGTCTGACCGATGCGTTCAGACAATTCTTTATTTCGCAGCCCCAAAGTATGATCGGTTCCAGCAACCATCGCCAGCGTCTGATAAACATGGTGCAGGAATATCTAGGGGCAAGGTCAGACTTGGACACCTTCCCCACCGAAAATCCTCTGGCTTACTGGGTCTTGAGGATGGATCACTGGCCAGAGCTTGCACAGTATGCAATTGAGCTACTGGCCTGTCCTGCATCCAGCGTTCTTTCGGAACGCACATTCAGTGCTGCTGGAGGATTTGTCACGGATCACAGGGTGCGCCTGTCCACCGACTCGGTTGATCGACTGACTTTCATCAAGATGAACCAGTCTTGGATCACCACCAGCTACCACACACCTGATGCTGATATAACAGACTAATTGATTTTAACATGTCACATCCCTTCAAGACTGATGCTGATGCTGAGTGCCTGTGCTGTTATGTTGACTGGCTATCCTCCTCCTCCGAGTCCTCAATGATACGATTGATGATGATAGCTTGGAAGATCATTTTTGTTTATGGGTGCCGCCACCAGTGCCTAACGCCCAATTTTTCAGCCCCTGTTTAACAGGGGCGTGTAATTACAATTTTTGAAGCAATACTTTGCAACAGGGCTCATTGCTGTGCTCCAAGTACAGTATCTGTGAGGGGTTGCAGTGTTGTGCCACCAGTGCCTAAGGCCCAATTTTTAAGCCCCTGTTCAACAGGGGAATGTAATTACAATTCTTGATCTAATAATTCACAGCAGGGCCCGTTGCTGCACCCACCAAGAGTAACTCTGAGGGCTTACAGTGTTGTGGCAACGCCACCACCACCACCACCACGAAAGGCCCAATTTTTCAGCCCCTGTTCAAAAGGGGCATGTAATTACAATTCTTGATCTAATAATTCACAGCAGGGCCCATTCCTGCACCCACCAAGAGTAACTCTGAGGGCTTACAGTGTTGTGGCAACACCACCACCACCACCACCACCACCACGAAAGGCCCAATTTTTCAGCCCCTGTTCAACAGGGGCATGCAATTACAATTCTTGATCTAATAATTCACAGCAGGGCCCATTGCTGCACCCACCAAGAGTAACTGTCAGGGCTTACAGTGTTGTGGCACCAGCACCACCATCAAAGGCCCAATTTTTACTACCACTGTTCAACAATTATATGTAATTACAATTCCTGATATAATAGTTGACAGCAGGGCGTTCCAGCACCAACCAAGAGTAACTGTGAGTGCTTACAGTGTTGTGCCAACACCAACAACTAAGGGGCCTATTTCTGCAGAGTATATACGGCAGGTCCCTACTTTCAAACATCCAACTTACAAACGACTCCTACTTGCAAACGCAAGAAGACAACAGGAAGTGAGAGGAAATCTACCCCTAGGAAGGAAAATTCTCTCCTGTAAGAATTAATATGGGAGAAAGGTGTCTCCTCTGTACTGATGCTTTATCACCAATCCTTGTTTCAAGAAAAACACCACATTTCAAAAGCAGTTGTCATTGGGACGGAAAGTGAGGTGAAATGTTCTGAACAGGGGCACAGACAGCAAAACAAATGTTACAGGGGTGATAACCCTTACCTATGTTTTCCAAAAAGTTTAAAAATAGATTTTTGGGCTGGAGCTACACTTAAACAATGTACCTGTTCAAAATTACAAACAGATTCTACATAAGAACAAACCTACAGTCCCTGTCTTGTATGCACCGCCTGTATACGGCTGTTCAGAGTATATAGGGCCTTTTTTATTTTATGTGCGGGGTTCCCCTTAATATCCATACAAGACCCAAAGGGGCTGGTAATGGGCTGGGGTAGGGGGGGGGTCATGGGGTAGCTATGCCATTTTTCTTAAAGATTTTCATCCATATTACCGGGACCAGACATTACATTAAAGCCGCAAGCAGTTTTAAATGGCTTTTTTTTCCTTTAGAAGTGTCATTTTGTGCAGGGACAGTTCTAAACACGGGAAACACGTGGCACTTCACAGGCATACTTTAGACACCCCCCAGGTACGATATTTAAAGGAATATTTGACTTTTTTTTTTTCACTTTATGCATCATTAAAATGACTGCTCCCGAAAAACGACCGTTTTTAAAACTTATTTTTGCATTGATACATGTCCCCTGGTGCAGAACCCGGGTTTCCAAACCCTTTTTAGGACAATAACATGCATAATAGTCGTTATAATTAGCACTTTAGAATTCGAACGTTCGCATCCATTGTATTTAATAGGGTTCTAATGTTCGTACGAACTTTCGGTCCGTTCGCGGGTTCTGGTGCGAACCGAACCCGGGGGTGTTCGGCTCATCACTACCTATCCATATCTTTGACGTCTTGTATCTGCTTATTCAGCCAGGAATGATCATATCCCTTTTCTTCAAATTTACTTCCTATTAGTTGTGCTTGTTGGTTGAAGTCTTCTTCTTTGCTGCAGTTTCTTTTCACTCTTATTAGTTGGCCTTTAGGGATATTATATAGCCACGATTTATGGTGGCAGCTTTCTAGAGACAAATAGCTATTCGCGTCTACTGTTTTAAAGCAGGTTTTAGTGGTGATTTTGTCTCCCTCCAATTTTAGGGTCAAATCTAGAAAGTCCACAGTTTTTGCATCTATTTTCCATACCAGTTTTATGTTGCTATCATTTTCATTAAGGTTGGAGAGAAAATTCTCAAGTTTCTCTCTGCTGCCGTTCCAAACTACTATCAGATCGTCGATATATCTTTTATATAGCATTAATTCCGGAGGTGTGTTGGCATATACTGCTCCCTCCTCCCACTGTGCCATAAATGCATTGGCAACGCTCAGGGCAAATTTAGCCCCCATTGCTATACCGACATTTTGTTTATAATAAGCCTGATCATGCCAGAAGTAATTAAACTTGAGGCAGAAGTCTAGGCATCTGATAAGGAACTTTCTCTGTTTGCAGATAAGATTGCTATATGTTCTTAAGAGCCATTTCGTAGCATGACAAGCATTATGATGTTATACAATTGTGTATAACGATGTAACATCCGCGGTAGCTAGATATGTCCTTCCTTCCAATACTGGTATTGTTTCTATTAGTTGCAATATGTGTTTAGTATCCCTAAGGTATGCACGAGTGCTTTGAACTGCCGGCTGAATATAATGGTCAATATATTGACTTAATCTGCATGTCAGTGACTCTATGCCATTCACTATTGGCCTTCCAGGTGGATTCTCTTTATCTTTGTGTATGTAGCGGGTATACACTTTTCTCTCCATTTAAAACTGGCAGAGACACCAGTGATGTGCAGTTCCTTGCGGCCCAGCAGGTGGCGCTGTCGCCCTGGGCTGGGGTTGAACCATTGCTGTGTGCCGTGCCTCCTTTTTGTCCTCCCTCGGCAGCGGTATGGTGGGGTGGGGAACCCGCCGTGCTTGCTGGGAGAGGGTATAAAGGGGCCGGCCATCTTTGTCATGGGGTCGAGTCCCAGGCACCTTCAGCCTGAGGGCAGTGGTTCGTGTCGGTCCTCTAGGCGGCCTAGGCCTAGAGGACGTCCGGAGGTCGTGTTCCATCCCAGGCACCTTTAGCCTGGGGTGAGGTACTCGGATGGAGGTCTGGAGCTCAGTGCCCAACACTGAGTTCCGCTGGGGAAGGAGGTCCTAGGGAACCCAGGGATTGGGTACCCGAATCCGGAAGGCGTAATGGACCGGGGGGAGATACTCACTTGAAGACCGGGTGCAGCAGATTGCCAGTGACAGGTGAGCCTCCCATCGGAGACCGCCTGGAAGGAAACCCCCCCCTCCGCTCGGAGACCTCAGCCCACTTTCAGGGAGGAAAGTGGAGAGTTCATTGTGTCTGGGCCTACTCACATCCACACCTCCTTGTTTGTTCTGTTCTTTAAGGGAGTCTAACTGATTGTGCTGTTCACTCGAGAAGAATAAAGGAGTGTTGGACTTTAATGGTGTGGGGCTCTTTTCTGGTGGACATTGTTCAAGGTAACTCCAGGTGCACAAAACTGACCCGAAGGTAGAGAAAGAACTTTGCTTACACCGCACAGACATCATGTGGTGAAGGCTTGGCGTGGTGACCCCGCTCCCTCCCCTCTAAGGTACCCCTAGACAAGAGAAAGACGAGCTGATGCAAAGAGGGGAGTGAGGAGACCGCTACATGTATTTTAGGGACCGTGTAGATAATGGGAATCCTGCATACTTCTGGTATTAGGTAACGCAATTCCTTTTTATTTAGGATCTCTTTTTTGATGCCTAGATCAACTAATAGTTGTAGTTCTTTTTTGTAACTAGCTGTAGGATTCCCTCGTAATTTTATATAGGTATCCTCTTGTTGCAGTTGTCTTTCTATTTCCTTCATATATTGGTCTTTCGCTTGTATGACCACTGCTCCGCCTTTGTCCGCCGGGCGGATTACAATATCCTTTCTATCTATCAAGGCTTGGATTCCTTTTTTAATATGTATCGGATCTCTCTTCTTCTTTAGCTCCAAGGATTCCAGATCCTGTAGGACTAGGTTTTTGAAAACTTCAATGTGGTGACCATCTGATACTTGAGGATTATATACAGAGTTATTTCTAAGGTTACTATGTATGGTTCCCTTTGATATTTCTGTACTAGTCCTTTGTTTCTGAAAAGGATTGTTCATGATGTATTTTTTGATGTTAATCTTACGTATATACTTTTTGATTCCTATGTAGGTGTCAAATTTATTTAGATTTTTAACTGGTGCATGTTTAAGGCCCTTATCTAGGGTAGCCAGTTCTTCAGTTGTCAGTGTTATTCCGCTAAGGTTAACAACATTTTCTCTTAGTATTCTCTGTCTCTTTTCTTTCTTTTTGAGTCTCTTTCCTGCTCTGTTTCCTCTCCTGGTTCCTGACTTGGTCTTGATCTGTCCTCTCGTGACGATCTTCTTGGGGAGTACATAGGATCCTGGATTTGTCTTTGGGGAGAGTGATCCCTCCTCTCCCTGTCCACAAAAGGGCGCTGGGTGTCACAATGTGGTGCTTGTTGATAGTGACGTTGGTCGTAGTAGTATTGATCCTGTTGATCTCTTATGGTCACCAGTGTCCTATTTTGGTGGCTATAGTGGTCCTGTATATGGGGAGGTCCTCCATAGTCTCTTTGACTTCCATGTTGACCTCCATATTGATATTGTCCTCCATATTGATGTTGCCATTGTGGTGGTCCTCTATTTTGTTGCCAATTGTTGTATGGTTTCTTCTGTTTTTTAAAAGGTTTTTTCTATTGTTTTTTTGGGAGTGTATGGTCGTTGTTGTCCACCATGGTGTGGATTTTGATAAGGTTGTATTCCTTCAGGGTTATCCCATCTTGGAGTGATTATTCCTTGAGATGTCGTAGGGTCTTGTATCCGTACCTCTCTAACTGGTGTGCACATATATTCACACTTCCAATTAGGCCAGGTGCAGATACTCAGCACAGACATTTGTCTGGATCCATATCAACTGGCAGCCCAATCGTGGGGCTTCAGGCTGTGGACCAGAGGAGAGCCGACCAAGAGGCCACTGAGAGGGACCCATCACGGGCAGGACAGAGACTGATCATCTCTGAAAATACAGTAAGATATCACTTTCATATCTTGCTTAGTATATCCTGTTCCCCGTGTTGGTTCCATCTTTGTGTCCATGTCGGCTGCCAAAGGTCACCAAAGCAGGTAATACTTGCCCGGAGTCAATTACATGAACCTGTATTCTGATTATCTGCAGCCTGTAAAAACCTCTGTGTTGTATTTGTGTTGTATTTGTGTTGTATGGGTCTGTGATACATGATGAGTAATATTGAAAGAGATTGACAGACAGGGACCCAGCTGACGTGGGCAAACTACTTCGGAAAGGTGATAGAGCGGTGTAGCACATCACCCAGAAGGGGTCGTCAGGGTCGTGGATAAACTCCTTTGGAAAGGTGATAGTGCGGTGTAGCACATCACCCAGAAGGGGGCGTCAGGGACGCAGATAGCGGGGAAAGAAAATATTCTGTGTGGTCATTATAATTTAAACATACACATGTATTACAATTCGTGCAAATGTCATGTTATAATTGTGTTTATGGATTGATGTTCAGCATTTATTGAAGAGCATTGGGGATTGGTCAAAGTAGTTGAAGGAGGGTATAACAAGGAAAGTTGGGATTACAAAGATTGCTAGAGGAAGTGCCAGAAGGTGTCCTGAACAAGTGGGAGATTTAGAAGGAAACGTTATCTGCCTGTTAAATGTCTTGTTGAGGGAAGTGTAGACTAATCCTCTCCTTGTTGAGGGAAGTTGAGGGAAGTGAGTGGTCACACACTACCCGACCCCTATTCTGTGGCCGTCTCGGACGGGCAGACCCCGTGACTAAGTTTACGTTTTGAGAAGACGCGCCAGGGGCAACCCAGGTGGCAGTCTAGCACTGTAGACTAATCCTCTCCTTATCTTACTATCTGTTTTGTCCTTGTTAACTTGAGATTGGGACATAGCCTGAACCGGTACCAGATGACGAATAGAGAAATTGCCAGACCCTTTCAGAATCCAAAAGGTAACCTCGTGACCCGTCTAAAATCCTGAGCAGACACATAAATATCCCAGTCATCAAGACAGAAAAAATGGGGCAGAAATTAAGCCAGAGAAAGGAAAACTCGCATGTGATTTAGTTACAGAGAGAGAGAGGGGGGAAATTATGTTAAGGAAAAAAAATAAAACATTTTTGCAAAGATCTGTAGCATCACCATTCCTCCAGGGGGTAGATTGCAGTCGGAGGAATGGAGGAAAATACTGAAGGAAAAACGGGGGGGGTGTTATCTGACAATGGTCTACTAAAAACTGCAGAGGCTTGGTTCAATGTGGCAAGAGCAATCCAAAAGGAGAACTGGGTGGAACAGGAAACCCAGCGGGGGGGTAATGTTGTAAATGTGTACCATGAAGGAAAATGTGTCCCTAATGCCCTACCTGACCCACCCCCATACGAGGGGAAGAGGGCTGAGCCCAACACCCCTGTACCCTGTGTTGAATGCAAATGGTTTGTATTTTAGCCCAAACACCCCCATAACTTTAATGCCAAGTTTGAACGGGTCTGTGACAGGGGGATCTGCAGCTGGCAGCAACCAAGCCACTGTGCCGCCTCCCATTGCCCAGCTCCCAGACAGCGCAATTCGTGTCTTGCCCACAACACAGAACCCATTCATTTGCACACCACCTGCTGCAAACATCCCCAACCAGCCAGGCCCCCTCCAGACACCTCCCCCGCCTGTCCTGATACCCCAACAGCTATTTTCCTTTGTGCCAGGGCCTGGGCTGCCTTAAAATTGTAAAATCATGTGCAATGTGTAGTCATTTTGCACTGTGGTAAATTTAATATGGAAAGAAAACATAAAATATTATATTTGCTTATTCTAAAAGAAAAGTTAATCTAAAAACTGTGAGCTGAAAATCGTTAATTTAAATACTTGCTGGGGTGGCTAATCATGTGGTCATTGGAGCCACACCCAATGCACCTAATAAAATAATTAAAGTAAAATGTTAAAAGATTAGTGACGTAAAAAAAAAAAAAAAAAACCTTTTTCACTGATGGCTAAAGTTTAAAAATAAGGAATGGTGTTTTATAGTTCAAGGAGCAACGACCCCCCTCCTTCTTTGACACAGGTTAAAGTGCATGTGTGTGTGCGTGTGTGAATAGCTGTATTGTCATGCAAATTGAGTGAAACTGAAAAAAAAAAAGTAAAACACCTTCTAATAATGTATATTTATATGTATGTGTGTGTATTAACGGAAATCTTTGTTTCCATAGAAGAAACAGTTTTTGAAGAGTTTTCCAATGTGCTTAGTATGGTGAAGTATAACTTTCTTGCAAGACAAAGGGGAACTTCTAAAAAAAAAAAAATTTTTTTTTTTTTACATTTTTATTTTTTAGGGCTACTAATTTTTTTACCATGGTGAATAATAGGTTTTTTTTTGTTTATATAGTAATGGTATACCGTACATAAAATCCACGTGGTAGTACCGGTAATGGTTTGACGTCAAACAATTTCTGGTATTAGAAAAAGTGCACTGTTAAAATATCTAAGAAAGAAAATGTTCAAAATGCTTACTGTATGCTAAATATCTCTAACCTTTGGTTTATTTTTAGGAGGAAAATATAATGTGTTTTGTTACTAAAAATTTGATGCTTATTCTTCAGATATGCCCTGGGTTGATTTATTTAAGGTCTGCAGAACAGAAGGAGACATCAGCCTTCAAAGACAATTCCCCAATGGAAGTATTGTTCTAAGTGTTTCTATTTTCATATGTAAACATTTCTGGGTTTCACTCCCCCCACTAGCGAAATATTGGTGCAGCCATTTGAGTCTGTACTTCCCTTATCAGTTTCTTGTTCCTATTTACAGCATGATGTGCTAAAAGTTTTGTTGTATTATGATCTGACATGTATGAGCTTTGAAATTTAACAAGTTTCGACGCCCTGGATAATAAGCGCCTACTGTCTAAGGGTAAGTTTCCACTATAGTGACCCCCAAAGTCACGTGATTCAGAGACTCTGGAGTATGACTTTGGTCCAAACTTTACAGTCTCTAGATCAGAGTTGCATCGATATGCAGTTTTTGTATACTATTTTATGATGAAAAGTCTTATTAAGATTGAATTGAATAATTGTTGCTCTAATGTACACACCCAAAAAAAAAAGAAAAAGTAATGAATGTATTACTTACTACATGTATGTCAGTGTCACTACATTGAGTGTTGAGATTACTTGGGTATTATTAATAGTTTAAATTAGACTTTTGTCTCAGATCGTCAGCTTTTCTATAGATCTGTCTCCTCTATTCCCAAAGATCAGCAGGTATGCTGGTATTGTACTTGTTTTGGCATTTAGTTCCATTGCTTTAACTTATAAGGTCTGCGGTTGTATCTTGTCCCACAAAACATATTTTTAAGACTAGTTAAACCTCCTGTTATTAATTGAATTAGCTAATGCCCAGCCAGTACTGCCTTCTCGAGCTGAAGCACATTGCCTTAGGCTTTGCATAATAATGTCCCAAGCAAGTCTGCCTTTGTGTCTCCAAGTGTATTTTAAGTCAGTTTCCTGTTCGGGGTCACAATGCAACTTCTCTACTAATTTCTAGCTGTATTATATGTCTTTGTGTATCTGTCCCCAGTGTCTGTGTGTATCCAGGCACACACCTGTTAGCTCGAATTTTACTCCCTACCGTTTAGTGATCCCAGCACCCCAGTGCTGCACCATACTCCTGCCATTCTTGTAAACCCTGTATTCTGTGCTCTCTTGTCTCTGTATTTACATGTTCCTGTAGGATCACTGATCCAAGCCATACGTGATAGCCCTCCCTCTGAGAAGCCTATTCTTCAGGATAAATGATTCATTGAATTCAGGATAATGTGGACAGTCTAGTTTGGATGACAGTTGAATAACATTTTATATTAAGTTTTTCTTTTCTTCTAGGTCTTATTACCTCTAGAACATAGATTTACTTCAGCAGTAAAAAAAAACTCAAACGGCTTTATGGGCATTTTTGTTAATGATCGAATGTTGCACTAACAATCTGAGTGATGCCATCCTCACAAATACCCTCCCTCATTCCTTGGCTTTATGACATCAGCCACAAACACCATTGATGGAAAAGAGTGCTTTCAAAAGCTTTTTGGATGTCTGAAGAACTTTGATACTCATCATGACAGCTGTCTGAAAAAAAAAGTCAAAGCTCAGTTTGCTATAACTGCAAAAAAGGTCTGCACACCTACCGGATGTCTCTTGTCATGTGGACTGCGAAAGTCCTGAAGAAAAGAAGATTATGTATGAACATTGTATGCATTCTAAGGTGTTGCAGTGGAGTCTTATGGCAGACTAGCTGTCAAAGATACAGCGGAGGAATCATCTAAAAAGACTTAGCGTCCATACACTGTTAGACCAACGCACATTTTTTTTGTATTTTTGTATTTTTTAGCCTTGACAAAGCAAAATGAGATTTTTCTGCAGAAGTAAATTGGGTACATAACTTAAGAGGAATATGAACTAGAAAAATAATAATTTAAACTAAGATTAGGCAGTTAGAGGGACATGTTGGAATTTAGGAGGGATTGATAGGAATTGTAATTTTATCTGCCTTTCTGTTAGGTTGTGTATATGTTATGAGACTTAGTTTGTTCCATTTTCCCCAATATCACTGCCTGTAATATTCACATGTAGTTAGGCCCTACACAGCTTTGACTGTAACCAAAAGAATCTTTACACCGAATAGAACAGATAAGAATGGGAAATCCTTGTTAAAAAGGATGACCCTGTCAAAACCAGGTACATGCCTATCCACTGGGAGAACAGGCTACATTATGCCCCTCCACATCCTCCCATATGACCCATGTTCCCCACACCCTGAACCGTTACCCAACCGTAGGAGAAAGAGGAGTGCTCCTGAAGGAAGTTTTGACCCACATGTGTATATAGATGCCACAGGTGTCCCAAGGGGGGTCCCGGATGAGTTTAAAGCCCGAGACCAAGTAAAGACAGGTTTTGAGTCTCTGATTCCCATAATCACTGTCAATAAAAATGTAGACTGGATAAATTACATATATTACAACCAGCAGCGGTTTGTAAATTACACCAGAAATGCCCTACAGGGGATTGCTGACCAATCAGCCTCCACATCTTACATAACATTTCAGAATAGGATGGCCTTGGACATGATTTTAGCGGAGAAGGGGGGTGTTTGTCTGCTTGTTGCCCTGACCTTTTAGCTAATCTCCTGACTATCCTTCCTTGTCTCAGTCTGCTGCTTACACTCTACCTCCCTGTAGTCTACCGTGAGCGTGAGTTGGGAGACCCTGGGGGCCGCGACCTGGAGCCAGCTGCAGCGTAACATCCTCACCACTAGAGGCTCTGGTGAACACCTGCTGGCTCTTAGACTCCACGCCCTGGGGAATCTATGCTCTAGCTCCCAGTGGGATCCGTGCTGGTATTCCAGTGGTCCTGCCTTCCTGAACCTCCCGCAGCAGTCAGTCCTAGGGTCCACTACCTTAGTGGTGCACTCCTGATTCCTATTGAGTGCATCTGTCACCTGGCCTCAGGTGACCTAAGACTGTGGCAAGAGGGGCGATGGACCAGCCATCACTCGTCTAACGTACAGCAAGAAAAAAGAGTTCCTAGACACATGAGGACAGATGAGTTAGACTTCTTACTAGGGACAGAATAGGAAATAGACATTTCAAGGGGGGACTGTTATGGATTGTTTAACACTAATATTAAATGGCTATTTCTATTATGTGCCATATACATGCTAAAAATCTCCTTACTCAAAATGCTGACTAGACACCCCCTCCCATCAAGGAAAACAAGGTTCGCTGAGACGTCTGAAAGACTGGATAGATCTGACCAGAAGACCCCAGATAAGAGATGACCAATCCACAAATGACAACACAAAGCTACGGCTATGTTACTGCATTGTAAACAATGACTCATGCTTCACTATAAGAAGGACTATATGTCCAGAGCAATAAACGAGAAGATTCATTTAGCTGAACGAAGTGTCACTGTGTTTTCTTCTCCTATGTGCACATATATTCACACTTCCAACTAGGCCAGGTGCAGCTACTCAGCACAGACATTTGTCTAGATCCATATCACAGGCTCATCTGAGGTGCAGAGTCTAAGTATTAACCGGTGTGCACTAGAGCTCCTTATGGTGGAGAATGGGTTTAGCTGTGTGTTAGTGCCAGGTTGCGGTCCTCAAGAACGCCCCACCAGGAGGTGAGTAAGCCGGGGTCCAGTAGTTGATATAGCTGCTAAGAATCAAGCATAAGTAAACATCAAGCATAAGTAAACAAGTCACAGGTCGGTAACAAATAGTTGCAGCTTGAGATCATGCTGAAGCAGTCATAGAATAAGCCAAGGATTAGGGATGAGCTTCGAGTTCGAGTCGAACTCATGTTCGACTCGAACATTGCCTGTTCGCCCGTTCGCCGAACAGCGAACAAATTGGGGTGTTCGCGGCAAATTCGAAAAATCTATGGGAGAAATCTAAAGTGCTAATTATAAAGGCTTATATGCAAGTTATTGTCCTAAAAAGTGTTTGGGGACCCGGGTCCTGCCCCAGGGGACATGTATCAATGCAAAAAGAAGTTTTAAAAACGGACGTTTTTTCGGGAGCAGTGATTTTAATAATGCTTAAAATGAAAAAATAAAAGTGAAATATTCCTTTAAATTTCGTACCTGGGGGGTGTGTATGATATGCATGTGAAGTGGCGCATGTTTCCCGTGCTTAGAACTGTCCCTGCAAAAAATGTCATTTTTGAAAGAAAAAAATGCATTTAAAACTCATTCGCGGCTATTAATGAATTGTCGGCTCCCGGCAATACATACAAAAGTCATTGATAAAAAAAAAAAAAAAAGTGTAGGGGTTCCCCAGAATTCAATTACCAGGCCCTTCAGGTCTGGAATGGATATTAAGGGGAACCCCGCCGCAAATTAAAAAAAAATTGACGTGGGGTTCCCCCAAATATCCATTCCAGGCCCTTCAGATCTGGCACGGATTTTAAGGGGAACTCCACCCCAAATTTTAAAAAAAAATGGCGTGGAGTCCCCCTAAAAATCCATACCAGACCCCTTATCCGAGCACGCAACCTGGCCGGCCGCAGGGGAAAAGGGGGGGACGAGAGAGCGGCCCCCCTCCCTCCTGAACCGTACCAGGCCACATGCCCTCAACATGGGGAGGATGTCCCCATGTTGATGGGGACAAGGGCCTCATCCCCACAACCCTTGCCCGGTGGTTGTGGGGGTCTGCAGGCGGGGGGCTTATCGGAATCTGGAAGACCCCTTTAACAAAGGGGACCCCGAGATCCCCCCCCCTATGTGAATTGGTAAGGGGTACATTGTACCCCTACCATTTCACGAAGAAAGCGTAAAAAAATGTTTAAAAAAACACACAAACACCTTGAAAAAGTCCTTTATTAAAAAAAAAAAAAAAAAACATTCCAGCGGTGAAATCCAGTGTCCCGCGGCGATCCCGATGTCCAGCGCTGTCCTTCATTGGTTGTGCCTGAGCGGACCTGATGGGGAACTCCCTCTCAGTATTTTAAATGTATAGACCCGCCCCTTCTAAAGTTCCCCATCAGGTCCGCTCAGCGGACCAGATGCGGAACATGAGAAGGGGCGGGTCTATACATGTATTACCAAAGTGAGAGCAGTTCCCCATCAGGTCCGCCTCCTCGGTATGTCGGACCCGCCTACGTCATTGGCTTGAGCGGGGAACTTCCTTCACTGTGTAATTTAAATTTACATAGTGAAGGAAGTTCCCCGCTCAAGCCAATGACGTAGGCGGGTCCGACATACCGAGGGGGCGGACCTGATGGGGAACTGCTCTCACTTTGGTAATACATGTATAGACCCGCCCCTTCTCATGTTCCGCATCTGGTCCGCTGAGCGGACCTGATGGGGAACTTCAGAAGGGGCGGGTCTATACATTTAAAATACTGAGAGGGAGTTCCCCATCAGGTCCGCTCAGGCACAACCAATGAAGGACAGCGATGGACATCGGGATCGCCGCGGGACACTGGATTTCACCGCTGGAATGTTTTTTTTTTTTTTTTTTAAATAAAGGACCTTTTCAAGGTGTTTGTGTGTTTTTTTAAACATTTTTTTACGCTTTGTTCGTGAAATGGTAGGGGTACAATGTACCCCTTACCAATTCACATGGGGGGGGGCACGATCTGGGGGTCCCCTTTGTTAAAGGGGTCTTCCAGATTCCGATAAGCCCCCCGCCCGCAGACCCCCACAACCACTGGGCAAGGGTTGTGGGGATGAGGCCCTTGTCCCCATCAACATGGGGACATCCTCCCCATGTTGAGGGCATGTGGCTTGGTACGGTTCAGGAGGGAGGGGGGCCGCTCTCTTGTCCCCCCCTTTTCCCCTGCGGCTGGCCAGGTTGCGTGCTCGGATAAGGGGTCTGGTATGGATTTTTAGGGGGACTCCACGCCATTTTTTTTTAAAATTTGGGGTGGAGTTCCCCTTAAAATCCATGCCAGATCTGAAGGGCCTGGAATGGATATTTGGGGGAACCCCACGTCCATTTTTTTTAAAATTTGCGGCGGGGTTCCCCTTAATATCCATTCCAGACCTGAAGGGCCTGGTAATTGAATTCTGGGGAACCCCCACGCTTTTTTTTTTTTTTTTATCAATGACTTTTGTATGTATTGCCGGGAGCCGACAATTCATTAATAGCCGCGAGTCAGTTTTAAATGCATTTTTTTCTTTCAAAAATGACATTTTTTGCAGGGACAGTTCTAAGCACGGGAAACATGCGCCACTTCACATGCATATCATACACACCCCAGGTACGAAATTTAAAGGAATATTTCACTTTTATTTTTTCATTTTAAGCATTATTAAAATCACTGCTCCCGAAAAAACGGCCGTTTTTAAAACTTCTTTTTGCATTGATACATGTCCCCTGGGGCAGGACCCAGGTCCCCAAACACTTTTTAGGACAATAACTTGCATATTAGCCTTTATAATTAACACTTTAGATTTCGAACGTTCGAGTCCATTGTATTTAATAGGGTTCTAAAGTTTACACGAACATTTTGTCTGTTCGCAGGTTCTGGTGCGAACCGAACATGGGGGTGTTCGGCTCATCCCTGCCAAGGATCATTAACAAGTGGTAGTAAAGATATGGATGGCAGCAGGAAAGACAAAAGCAAAATACTGCCTGGAAAAAGCACAATAATCTGGCAAAAAGGAAGTGCAGAGACATAGCTTAAATCAGGAAGTTCATTGGAGGAGCAAAGAGTTCAGCAGATACTCTTACATGTTTTATATGTTAAAAAAAAAAATGAATAAACAACATGAATGAAAACATAAAAAGCTCCATATTAATAGAATAGTATGACATTTAAAATAGGGGTCATTTGTTAGAGCTAATTAAGTGTTACTAAAGGTTGACAAATAAATAAATAAACCTGTCATGCAAAAATAACAAAAATAAAAAATACAGATATGAATTACAGAGTCATGGGAAATAGATGTAGTGAATTGTAAAATATTGACTTCATGCAAAAAAAAAAAAAAAATGATTCCACATCTACATTGTTTATGAACAGAACAACTGAAAGATCTTGTGAGGTAGAACAAGGAATGCATCTAAATTCCTGTCCCTCTTATAGTCCCTTCTGTTAAGCAAACATTTTACTTTCCCTAGTATGAATAATATTTAAATTCACTTTAACAGTGTCAATGACCCCCCGTAGGAGCTGCTGGATAGGATGGGTCAACTGTTCTTTGCCTCGACCTTCTTAAGAGCCTCATCCCCTCTGACACACTAGGTTGAGTGTACAAACATACAATATCACAGGAAATCATTAAAAGTAATAATCAGTACCCCATAGTAGTGCTATATTAACCACTTCAGCCCCTGAAGATTTGGCTGCCCAATGACCAGGCCATTTTTTGTGATATAGCACTGCGTCGCTTTAACTGACAATTGCGCGGTCGTGCGACGATGTACCCAAACAAAATTTACATCTTTTTTTTCCCACAAATAAAGATTTCTTTTGGTGGTATTTGATCACCTCTGCGGTTTTTATTTTTTGCGCTATAAACAAAAGAAGAGCGACAATTTTGAAAAAAACACAATATCTTTTACTTTTTGCTATAATAAATATCCCACATTTAAAATATTTTTTTTTCCTCAGTTTAGGCCGATATGCATTCTTCTACATATTATTGTTAAAAAAAAGAAATCGCAATAAGCGTATATTGATTGGTTTGCACAAAAGTTATAGTGTCTACAAAATAGGGGATAGATTTATAGCATTTTTTTTATTAGTAATGGCGCCGATATGCGATTTTTATTGGGACTGCGACATTATGGCAGACACATCAGACACTTTTGCCACTATTTTGGGACCATTGTCATTTATACAGCGATCAGTGCTATGAAAATGCACTGATTACTGTGTAAATGACACTGACAGGGAGGGGGTTAAACACTAGGGGGCGATCAAGGGGTTAAGTGTGTCCTAGGGAGTGATTCTAACTGTGGGGGATGGGCTACCACTGACATGACAGCGATCACTGCTCCTGATGACAGGGAGAAGGAGATCCCTGTCATGTCACTAGGCAGAACAGGGAAATTCCTTGTTTACATAGGCATCTCTCCGTTCTACCTCTAATCACCGCAATCGCGGGCCGCCGGCAAACATCGAGTTTGCAGGACCTGCGGGCACACTCCGTCAAGCGCACGCCCGCTAGGCGGCAAATTCAAAGGGACGTAAAGGTATGCCCATTTGCCTGCCCGTGCCATTCTGCCGACGTATATCGGTGTGCGGCGGTCGGGAAATGGTTAAAGAAAACAGGCACCAAACCAGGTAGCAAAGACAAACTTATTCTATTGCCAACCATATTTTGGTAACTAGGCAAGTATAAAATGGATTAACAATGATAATATCTAAATTTAGAATACAAAGCGATTAACAGAAAGGACTAGGCATAAGATGACATTAGGCAACCAGATCAGCATAAACAGTAGCAAGGCCACCTCAAGTACAGCAGTGAGCAGTAGTAAAGTTTAATCTACCGAGTGCTGGAACTATACTGCTTGAGCGCATTGATGGTGGTGATGCTAGTCCTAGATAGACTAGGTATGCACTGTACAAAAGAAAAGGAGGATGGTAGCGGAAAGGGCAAGGGAACAAAGGGGGCTTGCAGAATAATTATTATGGGGGGGAGGGGGCAGTCCTTTGAGATAAACACATATACCATATGTTGCTGTGCCAATATAGTGAAAATAAACTGCTAAAAACAAGAGTCCATATCTAAATAAGATCTGGCTAAGTTAAATAGAGTATATGAATAAGTCCAAATCCAATATGTGTCTTGAGGAAAATGCCACTGATATTGTGTGGAGGTGAGCCATCACCATTATAAGGAATGCACTCTTACCAGACTGAAATTACCCCACTACAGAGTCTGATTCGCCTGTTGTAAAGACTTCCAACAGGAACATTCAGTTCACACCCATTGGTTCCAATATGTCTGTCTGGATTTCTTTCCAAGATTAATAGAGAGTAGAGACAATGGTGGCCATATATATAATAGAATATCCCCATGTAATGAAAGCAAGGAAAGCCCCATTGTATTAAAGTTTTTAGACAATTTACACTAACACATGACACACATTCTACTCACATGATAAAAAGTGGGTAAGCACATAAAAGGTCACAATTTCAAGCTGTACAGCAATGGTTCCAACTCCAAAGAGATGTGGCAGTGTCGCGTGTGTAGGTTCCACCCAATGCATTTAATCCCATAAGACATCCACCGTTGATGCCCCAGATAATGTCCTATGGCAGCCTTTCTCAACCTTTTCAACACAGAGGAGCCCTTGAAATAGTTCTCCGGTCTCAGGGAACCCCTGCTAAAAATTAGAAATCTACAATTCATGATTCCTTTGTGTAATGGTCAGTGGGAAGGATGGTCCTTACACTTGTGGTCATTGGGAAGAATTACCTCCTTACAGATAGCTAAAAAGATCAATGGTGTCAGTAGGAAATTATCTGAGAGGCAGAAATTGCCCAATGCTGAAGGAACCCCTAACAACCTCTGGAGAAACCCTAGGGTTCCACGGAACCCTGGTTGAGAATCACTGTCCTATGGGATGAAACACATTACGTTTGCTCTCTCTCTCTCTAACTCCCTCAGTGCCAAGAGGAAGGACTTTCCTGGGCAGTTTACTAAACATAATCTCTCCACTTGTCAGCGCACCAATAGCAGGAGGACTCTAGTACCCAGCAACTGTCAGGGCAAGATAAGGGCTCTAGGATCCAGCATCTCCCCCAGCACGTCACATGGGCCTTTATAAGGAAGTCAGCCCCTGGCTGAAGTGCTGTTTGATCTTCAGCTGTTACAGTGTTTCCTGTTTCCTGTGATTCCTGTTTACCAACCCGGCTTGTTCAAGACCTGTCTCCTGCCTGCCTCCTGACCTTGACCTTGGCTTGTTTAACAGATCTCCTCTGCCTGCTACCTGTCTTGACCTCGGCTTCCACCTGATCTTGTCTCTTCTGTTACCCACCTGGCACCAAACATTGGCTTGAACTGACAACCCTCTGTCTCAATGACCCTAGTTACCTGCTACATCTCACAGGTGCCATCTGCCTGTAGCAGCCCCACAGCACATCAGAAGTGTTCCTGAGCCTTTTCTGCAAGCAACTCTACAGGGGACCTGTGCTACTTTGGGACTGACTCTCTCTGCCTCACCTCCAGGAGAGTCTGGAACTTAGCTGCAAGGGAAGCCCTCTCTCCATTGGCCTCCAGCACTTTGGTACCTGGTACCACTCCTCTTACTGCACAGTGAATATTGGGATCTGTTGTATAATTAGTCTATTCTTCACATTTTATAGCTGCTATCTGAACTACAACTGCATAGAATTCTTTGGGCTTGCTTGGCTTTAGCTCTCCCCCTGCAGGTCGAAGGGGAATGGTGCAGCATAACAGTATCTCAGTAGTATCTCTGTATGCTGTTAACAGCATACAGTAGCTTCTCTAAGATATAAAGTGGATATAAAAGGTCTACATACCCCTGTAAAAACTCCAGGTATTTTAAATCATTCTGTTTTTTCCACCTCTAATGTGAGCTATAATCTGTATAAGTCATTTAAAAACAAACTGAAATCTTTAAAGTGGGAATTCTTTTTTTAAAATGTACAATGACGTGGTTGCATACATATACACACCCATAAATTAATATGTTGTTAAAGCATCTTTTGATTTGTTTACAGTATTCAGTGATTTGGGGTAGAAATCTATCAGCATGGCACATTTTTCTTTGGGGATCTTTGTCTACCAAATCAGATTGTATTCAGGTCAGGGCTCTGGCTGGACCATTCAAAAACTTTAATCTTCTGATGCTTACAATGCATCAAAGGGATCTCACTGTTGGAAGGTTTCAGTCAGAAGGGTACAACAAATTTTCCAAGGAATTAGATATACCATGGAACACAGAGAATATAGTCATTTAGAAGGGAGAAAATATGGCAAAACAGGGACATTACTAAGAGATGGACATTAATACAAAATTTATGGAAAAAAAAAACGACGAAAACTGGTCCAGGGGGCTGCCAAGAGACCTACAGCGTACCTACAGTGTACTGCCATAACTATGGGCATGACTGCCATACCCATACAACAGAAAATAAATAGTCCTTTGTCAGCAAAATTACCAAGTGAGCAATCTACAAGCAGTGAAGCTAGTCAACTAATGCAATGAATGCCGTAGAAGGCTTATGTGTAACCAAAGATTTTAAATATGTCATTGAGGAGTGGGCGGGGACTCCTGTGATGGAGGCTTAGGACCGGAGCTCTGCTCAGCACCAGCTAAACAGCGCTAATAGCGGCGGAAAAAGAAGCCACATTGCGGTTAAAAACTACAGGGAAAGGCAGCGAATAGTGCCAGGCACCTACCTATGCCAGGTAAGGCATATAAAAAAGCGCAGAAACAGAACTACAAGCTCTCTGAAAAACGGGAGAAATCCAAAATGGCTGCCGCACCTCAGAATAAGATACAGACTGCTAATGATGTCTCCTCAACTAGCAGGCAAGTTATTCAGCCTGCAACTCTCCCATTTAGCTCACAGTCATTGAGCTTAGACTCCTCTGCTACCTTACAACCTTCTGAGCTTAAATTGAACCTAAAGGAGAACTATGTGGGATCTGAGGGTCATCCACCTCATGAAGTGAATTTACCTCACATAGGCTCTCTCAATACACATCCTGAACAGGCTCCTGATATGTCTTTTAATATGACTGAACTTTTTAACAGGATTTCTGATATGCTGGACAAAAGGTTAGCTTTAAATGCTGACAGGATCACAGGAGAAATTAAAGCAGACTTTCAGAACCTGGGAAGCAGAATAGAGCATATTGAACATAAGTTGGATTTTACTATAACTTAGACAAACCAAAATTCTGAGCACTTGCAGTTCTTGCAGGATCAGCTTGATACCGCTCAAGCCAGAATAGACGACCTCGACCATCGTTCAAGAAGGGAAAACGTTTGCATTAGAGGACTGCCTGAATCAATCACTGATGTTCATACAACTGTGAAAGATTTTATTAAAAAATTACTCCCTTCGATTCCAGCTAATAAACTGGAATTGGATAGAGCGCATAGATCCTTGGGACCCCTCAGGAAAGATGGCTCTCCACGGGACATTATAGTAAAACCCCACTTTTTTTCTGTCAAGGAAGAAGTGATGAAAATATCCCGCCAACAAGATCAGATACAGTTCCAAGGTGCTTCTATTCAAATCTTTTCTGACATATCCCCATACACCATCCAAAAGAGGAGATCTTTGAAACCCCTCCTTGCAGCCCTGACCAAAAAGGATATTAAATACCGGTGGGCATTCCCTTTTGCCCTGAAATTTACGTACAATGGGAAGCAACATGTTTTTCACAATTTCCCAGAAGGAGAACGTCTGTTACTTGACTTGAGACTCATTACGCTGGATTCAAATATGGATACCTCTCCCTCTATGCAGGGGTCATCTAAACGCCAATTGCCTCCGAGCCCGACTGCGCCACTTTGGGAGATGTCCAAAATTAAGAGAGCAAAGGAGAACATCCCCCCATGAAGAGGATTTACATGACTTTACTGTATTTCATCTTTTTCTTCCCCCCTGTAGGTTCCTTGGGAGGAAACACAATTCATTACATTGACTCTTGGACTTCCTGTGCAACTCTTTTTGACACATAGTTCTGTTGCTAAACTGTCAATAGACAATGGGGGTTAATTTTTTTATTTTATTTTATTAATTAAAAAAAAACTTTTCCACACATAGTTCTGTTGCTAAATTTTCAATAGATAATGTTTTTTTTTATTTTTTTTCCCACACATAGTTTTGTTGCTAAATTTTCAATAGATAATGTTTTTTTTTTTTCCCACACATAGTTCTGTTGCTAAATTTTCAATAGATAATGTTTTTTTTTTTTCTTCTTCTCTCTTGTTTAGAAAAAATCTAATAGTTAAACTATTCTTAATTGCTACTATATTGGAAATCCAGGGATGTTTGGTTCCATTCATTTAATATTACATCGTTAGTTTGAGTGCTGTCACTGGCTGGTGCTGCTGCATTGTGCCTCCACCTACCGCTCAGTTTGGTTGTAAACCATGCTGAGGGGTAGGTATATAGCCCTACATCTGGGCTATACTACTTATTTTTTTCTGAATGAGGGGAGGGAGCCATACCCCTCCTCCCATTCTGGGCCGCTTATAGGCCTTTCGTTACACTGCGTTTTACAACTGATATTTTTATTTGAATATTTTTTTTACTCTTCTTCTTTCATTCTAACTTTTTTTTCTTTTTCAGCCTACATGTCATTGAGATTTACCTGTGAAGTGATGCTATGTATATCCTCCCCTAACATAGTGAAAGACCTTTCATTATATGCCCTTGGTTCTTCCAGGAGGAAGGTAGGTGGCTGTGGGTTATTTGGAGTTCTCCCCCTTTTGCTCCATGGCCGGCACTAACACTAACTCTTTACCCCTTCGTGTTGTGTCTCACAACACCCAGGGATTAAATTCCCCAGTCAAAAGAAGGAAAGCCCTCCAAGCCTATAGATCCCGTCATATTGATGTAGTACTCTTACAAGAGACCCATTTCCCTCAGCGGTACACCCCATTGTTTCTTCATGCCCATTTTCCAGTTTTTTACTTGTCTAAGGCTGAAGATAAGACCAAGGGAGTGGCAATATTGTTTTCTAAGAATTGCAAATTCAATCTTGAGTTGGAACTCAGAGACCAGGAGGGAAGGTTCCTATTGGTCAAGGGAACTATCGATAATAAGCTATATACCTTTATATCTTACTACGCCCCTAACAGAGGACAAAAACTGTTTTTTAAACAATTGTTCCAGTCACTTGGACCGTCTATGGAGGGGATCATGGTTATGGGGGGGGGGACTCTAACACAGCTTTTGATTCTAGTCTGGACAAATCCAAACCCTTAAGATCACAAGTTGTTAGGCCCAATAAAACAAGTGTTCAAATTGCTTGATTAATCTTTCAATCTAGATTGACGGATATATGGAGGGAACTCCATCCAAAAAAACAAGATTTTACACACTACTCTAATCCGCACCAGTCCTATTCCCGTATTGACCACATTTGGATCTCTACTCACCATATTCCACTAGCTCTTTCTTCTTCTATAGTGGAAGCTGCTTGGTCAGACCATTCAATGATTCTATTGGCTATTAGAAGGGATATCCCTAGTACACAGACCTCACATTGGACTCTCAATCAGTCTTTATTGAAGGATCCCGCAGTAGTGGCGGAAATTCAGGGAGCTTTGAAGGATTATTTTTACTTTAATGATGGAGGGGAGGTCTCTCCAGAAACTTTATGGGCAGCTCATAATGTTACTATTAGAGGCAAGTTGATCCAAATAGCGGCCAGAAAGAAGAGAGAGAGGGTGGTCGAGATTGAGAGATTGGAGAAAGAGTTTGCTGAGTTGTGCAAAAAACATAAGAGAAGTCCTTCTAGTGTATCTATATCCACACTGGATGCAGCACGAGTAGCTCTTAACTTGGCTCTAACAGCGAAGGCTGAAAAATCCATTAAATGGTCTGGGGCAAAATTTTACCAGATGAGAGACAAGTTGGGTCCTATGTTGGCACGTAAACTTTCACCCAGATTCCATTCACAAGCTCTCCCAAAGATTAAACAGGCAGATGGCTCTTTTACCATGAATTCTCAACATATTATTAAGGCATTCCAGGATTTTTATTCTAAGTTATATATGGCTGAAAATCTCTCTGTCTCTACCGAGTTAGAGGAATTCTTGGATAAATTACATATTCCGAAATTAACAGAAACTCATAAAGAGGAATTGGATGCTCCTATTTCAAATGAAGAGGTTTCAGATGTCATAAAAGCTTTAAAGGGGGGAACAGCTCCTGGACCTGATGGTTTTTCCACACCATATTACAAAACATTTTCAGAGATCCTAACTCCTTACCTAACTAGACTTTTTAATTTTATGTCTAAAGGTTCCCCGATAGATAATCAACTAAATATGGCTTATATTTCTGTGATCCCAAAACCGGATAAAGATACTAGTCAAATAGAAAACTACAGACCAATCTCCTTAATCAATAATGATCTTAAAATATTAACCAAGATATTAGCGAACAGACTTGCTTCTTTTATAGGATCTTATATTCACAAAGACCAGGTCGGTTTTATACCCGGTAGGCAAGGTCCTGATCAGGTGCGAAGAGCGGTTGACCTAGTATCAATCCTACAATCTAATTGGGAGGGAGGTCATAAACAGGAGGGTATGTTACTGTCACTGGACCTCCAGAAGGCATTCGATTCGGTGTCGTGGACATATCTATTCGCTGTACTTAAACGCTGGGGATTTGGACAGAATATGTTACGAATTTTAGAAGCCCTTTATTCTAATCCTCAGGCCAGAATCAGAATGCAAGGAATTTTTTCCGACCCTATTCAGATTGGAAGAGGTACACGTCAGGGTTGCCCCCTATCCCCCCTGATATTCGCTATTATGATCGAATCTTTAGCCATTGCCATTCGTAGTAATCCGAATATCAGGGGGGTGCAATGTGGTCAAGATACCCATAAATGTGCCTTATTCGCAGATGACCTTTTACTTTTTGTCACTTCTCCACGGTCTTCTTTACCGGAGGTTTGCTCATTGCTTAATAAGTTTTCGACTCTTTCAGGTCTCAGAATTAATATGTCTAAATCTCAAGCTCTTAACGTGTCTCTCCCAGATTCTATAGTGTCCGATTTACAGATAACTTACCAATTCAAGTGGAGCAGCTCATTCATTAAGTACTTAGGAATTAATGTTACATCTAAATTTGAAAATCTATACCAAGCTAACTACCCTCCTATGTACAAGAAACTCGAACTCGATCTCAAAGACTGGGAGTCGCACAGTATTTCTTGGATTGGCAGGATTAACTCAGTCAAGATGACCCTTTTGCCCAGGCTTTTATATTTATTTCGTTCACTTCCTATTCCAATCAAAAGAGATCATTTGAAATCTTTTCAAAGTAAGCTCACTAAATTCATTTGGAACAATAAAGGTCCACGACTCTCAAACAGATGCTTATTCAACCTTCCCAAACAGGGTGGGTTAGGTCTTCCGAATCTCTTATGGTACTACCAAGCAGCACGATTGGCACAACTATCTGCTTTATATTTTAACACAGAACTTCCTGATTGGATATCAATTGAAAATCAAGCTGTTCCATCCTCATCACTAATACACCTGTTGTGGTGCCCTCCCAGAAATAGACCTCCCATCTTATCACCATCACTCTCACAATCCTTATCTTTATGGGATTCACTTCGGAAACTTCCCTCGCTGGTCTCTAAAGCTCAACCTTTGACCCCGGTGTTCAAAAACCCCTTTTTTCATCAAGGTTTGGACCTTCAAACCTTTAAATGGTGGTACGACAAGGGGTTGTACCGCATTGGTCAATTTTTTTCCTCTATAGGCCCTTTACCTATTGAATATTTTATGAACAAATTAGATCTCCCTTTATCCGAAAAACCGAGATTTCATTAAATCGCTAATTTAATTCATTCTAGGTGTAAAACTGGATATTCATCCCGAGACTTTACAGATTATGAAAATTGGTGTGGACAGACAGTGGAGCGAAGGGGGGGGGATCTCTGTGATCTACAAGTCACTGGCATCCAATTTAGTGAAACTACCATACATGTTGGCCTGGGAAAAGGAACTCCTAATTGATAGAAATATTGTAGACTGGCATGCAAGCTACTCTCGCTCGACTTCAGGCCTCTGCAATACTTCGCTCATAGAGGCCAATATAAAACTTTTTACAAGATGGTATCTAGTTCCCACGAGATTGACTGTTATGTACCCCTCTGTTTCACCTTTTTGTTATAGGGGATGTCAGGGACTGGGTACTATGATCCACATATGGTGGGAGTGCCCAAGAATTTGTGGATTTTGGAATAAGGTATTTCACATTTTACGCAATATTACAGGTTGCCCGATACATCAATCTCCCACAATTGCTTTACTCAATGGACATTTACCTCATATTCCTAAAGCCACTCGTAAACTAATTTTGTTTATTTTAACGGGAGCAAAACTAACTATTGCAAGGGCATGGAAGAAACCTTCGGTATCTATATTATCCATGAAACGAAAAGTTTCCTGGATTATGGAACAAGAAAAACTGGTTAGCTTCTTGTTAGACGAGACCTCAAATTTTGAAGCCATATGGGAACCTTGGGCGCGATTTATGGGAATCTCTTTGTCACATAACTTGGTCATCAACACCAATCACTGATCTTTAGAATGTATATTTGGTTTGTAGGCATTCTATAATCTTTTCACTTCATATCTTTGAGAAT
This sequence comes from Rana muscosa, assembly GCA_029206835.1. Classification (NCBI taxonomy): domain Eukaryota; kingdom Metazoa; phylum Chordata; class Amphibia; order Anura; family Ranidae; genus Rana; species Rana muscosa. The sequence goes on along the minus strand of CM055116.1, from coordinate 926,077,576 downwards.
TTTTTTTTCTCTCTTTCTCTCTCCTCTTTTTCTTTCTCTTCTTTATTTTTATCCTATACTTTATTCTCTCGGTTTTGGCTTTTATTATTTCATAGTATGTTTATTGTTTTATTACATCAGATAAAATATAATAGTTTCAGGCTCAGATTCCTTTTTTTATTGTTTGAGGCTTGGACTGTTGAACTTAGCTCTAACAAGTCTGAGAACAACTCTTAATTTTCATACTTAGGTCGAGTATTGTGGTTTTTTTTGCATGTACAAATTACATTTTTTCTATTATATCTCTCCAGTTGTCTCTACCGACGATTGTTGGTGGTGACAGGAAGGCCGGGCAGGGGACGTTCTCTCCTTCCCAGTCACAGTGTGTTCCCGTTAGGGGTGGCTGGGGAGGGGAGTAGGAGCCCTTCATATTTTCGGTTTATTTTTGTGGGAACTAGATTTTCTTAATATAAGTTATTATCAGTTTATAAGATTACTTGATTATATACTTGACCAAGATGAGGATAGATATTATTACTTTTTGTTTAAACATTGTCAGTATTGGTTTTTACGATAATAATTTGTCTAAGTTTCTATGGTAATAATACCTGAGATTTTTGTTGAAGTCAATTGTAATCATCTTTAATATTTATGATTCTGTAATGATTTTTTTCTGATGAAAAATAAAAAACTTAAATGACAAAAAAAGATTTTAAATATGTTGTCTGTAATAAAAGTATATTATGTATTCAGATTAAAGTCCCAGAATAGCAAATGGTGCTCTTTTGTTAAGAGTGGTTACCTTCTGCACTAAATAGTTATTTTTTTGTAATATTTGCTTGTCACTTTGAGTAATTATAGTAAGTTTAAGGTAGGATTACCTCGTTGGAGCCTGGGCTGAGGCTGTCATACACCTTCTGACAGGGTTTTGCAGAAATTTGTGACTTCCAGGACTTTTCCCTTTTCCATTAGATATCTAGAGCTGGGATTAGCTCTGTCCTTGTCTTCACCTTAAGCGGTTACTACATAAGAGGACCCGGTATAGCCTTGGGTGGCACCTGTCAATTTAGTTTGGGTCACATTATGTAAAATGTGTTAAAAGTGGATGTGACCACATTTTTGCTTAGTTATGCAATAAGCGGCCTATAGTCTTTGTGCTGATCCTAAGATATACTGTAGTTCCCAATATTCCAGCCATCTGGATATCCTTATGTATAACACTATGAAGTTTTTTTTTTAATCTAGAAAATTAAAAGTCTGGGATCTTTTAGGAGCTGGCATAGCATTTGTATCCATTATTCTATTCAATTTCCAATGAGTGGCTCATCTTCTCCTTGTTGATTATCTCTGTATTAGATGTGACATTGGATGGTTATTACAGAATGAATGATAGCACTGTTTTGTTCTCTATCCTCTGTCACACGTGGTTCATCATAAATATTCCAGTACTTATTACAAAAAGCTGAATTACTAATGACTGTAATCATCTGATAACATGCTAATGTATTCTGCATAATTATCAGTTGTACTGAGTATGTCCTGTTGGATACAGCAGCAGGATATTAACAGTGATGTGAACTTGTATGTTTAGTCAAGTATTTTTGCAACAACAATATGGTGGGGAAGATGGCATCTTGTCAGATGGTGATAATATTAACCACTTCAACACCGGGCTTTTTTTTACCACCTCAATACCGGGCCTATTCTGGCACTTCTCTCCTACATGTACAAATCATCATTCTTTTGCTAGAAAATTACTCAGAACCCCCAAACATTATATATGTTTTTTTAGCAGACACCCTAGGGAATAAAATGACGGTCATTGCAACTTTTTTTCTTGCACGGTATTTGCGCAATAATTTTTCAAACGCCTTTTTTTGTAAAAAAAAAATGGTTTCATGAATTAAAAAAATAACAAAACAGTAAAGTTAGCCCAATTTTTGGGGAAAATATGAAAGATGATGTTACACCGAGTAAATAGATACCCAACATGTCACACTTTAAAATTGTGCACACTCATGGAATGGCGCCAAACTTTGGTACTTCAAAATCTCCATAGGCGACACTTTATTTTTTTTTACAGGTTACCAGGTTAGAGTTACAGAGGAGGTCTAGTGCTAGAATTGTTGCACGCGCTCTAACGCACGCAGTGATACCTCACATATGTGGTTTGAACAGCGTTTACATATATGGCCAGGACTTGCGTGTGCGTTCGCTCCTGATCGCGAGCTACCGGGGACAGGGGCGTTTTAATATATTTTTTTTTTTTTTACTTATTTTTTTTTTTTTTTACACTTATTTTACTTTTTTTTTTTTTTGATCACTTTTATTCCTATTACAAGGAATGTAGACATCCTTTGTAATAGGAATGTGTGTGACAGGTCCTCTTTATTGAGAGATGCGGGGTCAATAAGACCCCACATCTCTACTCCAGGCTAGAAAGCATGAGATTGTGAATTTTTTTTCACTGATCTCATACTTACTAGCCGCAATGGCGGCTTTGTTTACATCTGAGGACCCGGGCGTGACGTCATCACATCGCGCCTGGGCCTCCAACGGTTATAGAGATGACTGGTGACCATCTGGTCACCAGTCATCTCTATGCTCGTCACGTGACCCACCACCGGCGCCGGACGATTCTCTCCGGGTCCCAGATGGCACGGGAGAGCCCGGAGAAGCACCGGATGGCGGCGGGAGGGGGGATGTCCCCTCCCGCTGCCTATAAGAACGATCAAGCGGTAGAACCACCGCTATGATCTTTCTTATGGTGCACAGAATCGCCGGCACAACAAAAGGATATCTGAATGATGCCTCTAGCTGCAGGCATTATTCAGATATCCCCCCACAAAGCCGAGGACGTCATATGACGTCCACCCAGGATGGGAGATCCCATCTGTGGACGTCATATGACTATGGCTGGGTAGGGAAGTGGTTAATACAAAATAAAAATAACCAGTCAACAGTTTGTTTCTCTACTAATGTCAGAAACTATGTTGAAACTGGAAGGCCTAAACAGTTGAACAGTGAAAATATTTTTTTGACTATGTTAATTATACCTTTGTATCTGTTTGTATTTACCAGTTTTGCACTAAATTCAGATATGAAATTAAAATATTGATCAGATTTTGATTAGAAGTGATTGTTATTTTGGCTTTACAACCATGTTTGAGAACACTTATAGCAGGTGGACATTCTGTGTATCTACATGACCAACAGTCTTGAAAGAATATAGAAATTGGTTCACTGTTGGCAAACATTGGCGATGGACATGATACACAGGGTGGCATCCCTTGTATGCCTCCCAAAACGGAATCTTCTGTTTGCGGTAAAATAAAGAAGTACAGCTCTATAATTGCAATTTTTTTTTAAATATTAAACATTTTTCCCTCGCCCCCTATTTAAAAATAGTTAAAACTGTATCCACATCTCAATTTTTCCCAAACTTTGCCTAGCCCCTTTTCGCTTCCACAGCGTCTGTATTGATTGTAATGTAATAGGAAGACCAAAAAGCATACTTTGTTGGTAGGAAGGGATGGAGCCAAGCTCATCTTTTGCAGGTAGAAATTTGCAATTAAGTTCAGCAGTCCAGCAGTCTGTATTTCTTGATGTAATGATTTCAAATCTATATTACACATAAAGGTACTGCTGCTTATGATATATTTTTTCATATTATTTCAATTTTGAATTCGGGATGAGCTTTGAGTTTGGGTCAAGGTTGAGTTCACCCTGTACAAAATCCAAGTTGCAGTTTGGGAACATGGCAAACTCATGCTACCATTGAGGCCATAGCAAGCAACTAGTATGAGGTGTGTCTATAAAAGTCCAGCAAATTGACCAATAGCTCAATGGCAACATGGGCCAGGTGCGCGTGCATGCACATGGCTATCCAGAGACACATTGAGAAGTGCCACCTAGCATGGAGTACACGTGACCGTCAGGGTAAACCCGCTGCAGGCAGTCAAACGTAGTCAGTGTGAGAGGTTGGGTCAATGGAGAAATAAGTGAACATCAAGTTCTCCTACAAAACTAGGGAAAACAGCCACGGAGCCACGTGAAATAATGGTGTAAGTGTACAGGATGGAAGCTGTGAGCAGAAAATATGTTTACGACTGTGTCAAGCGCTTTCCCGATGGGAAGGAAATGATTGAGGATGAGCCATGTTCAGGTGGACAAGTAGAACTCCAGACATGATCAACCAAGTGTGACAAATGTTGGGACGAAATCATTGAGTGACTCTATGATTAATGGCAGAGGAATTGGGCATTAGCAAGGACACTGTGCGCATCATTGTTCGCAAAGATTTGGGTAAGTGGAAGATCTGTTCCTGGTTTGTGCCACACAAGCTGACAGATGAACAGAAAGCAAAACCGATGGAAAACTCTGAAGGTTTCATTACCATGTGTGACCAGGATCCATCCTTTCTGTGAACCATCCTCACAGGGGACGAGACTTGGTGCTACCAATTTGTTTCGGAATCCAAGTGGCAGTCGATGCAATGGTGTGTTCACCATCTTCCTTGTAACCCAAAAAGAGTTGCCTGCAAAAGTCAAACGGTCAAGACAATGTTGATCACCTTCTTGCAAAAGTGGCGGCAATCCAAGAATGTGTGACAGCGGTTCTGAGATTTATTCCTAAAGAGGCCTTTGCTGACAGTTTCCAAAGGCTTTATGAACGTTACCAAAAGTTTGTTGTGAAGGATGACAATTATTTTGAAGGCCAAAAAAGGTAATTTGTTTATATCTTTTGTTTTGTTTATATAGAAAAAGGATCCGAATAGTTTCAAAACAAAATATGCACCTCATCCCAGGTAAATAGGTATAGAAAAAGGAGAGAAAATGGGATTATAGCGGTGCTGAGGTATCGCAATGTCAACATATATTGAATTTTAATATATTTATTAAAATATCATTTCATATAGATTTGATACATAGTATATAGTAAAGAAGAAAAATTTGATAAAAACAAATTAATCAAACAGATAACATAGCCTTATGGGTCACTGGTGTTCCCAAATAGAGTATAAAGGTGGTCGGGTAAGATGTAATATCCCAATATATTTCGCCAATCTTGGCTTCCTTAGGGGAGTACACTATGACCACCAGACTTTATACAGCCAGCTCTATCAGAGGATCAAAAAAATGGAGATACAGTTACATACAGCATTTAAACATATGTAAAAAGTGCACTGCCAAAGTCACCTAGGGGAACCAACCTTTGCTCAATCCGGGCAAGAGGAACCTACATGTGGAGCCCCACATGGAGTGTGTAGAAATTTCCAGACACTTGGGACCATGCAGAGAGCAAAGTTCAGCCGTAGGGGGCAGAAACAGGACCCAGCTAAAAGGAACAGAGAACCTAATGAATGCTGAGTTCCAAATAAAGAGTCATTAAGAAAGAGAAAAACAGGGAATAGGGAGGCCAAAAGGCTCACAAAAGACTTACTCTGTTTAATATGTTTAAACATAAACAATGGCAAAAACTGATTGTCAAGTACATATGCCACAAGATAGTTGGTCGTGAGCCAGTCTGACAGTTTAGCAAACACTGAAAGAAATGGATTCAAATAGGAATTTTTAGGGGGGGGGGGGGGTATTTTGACAGTAGAGAAAAGGTATATATTGAAAAAAGAAAATATTAGTATGGAAAGATATACAAATGTAACCCATGTCTAGCATCCAAATATGAATACAAAGTGAATTATTCATCAGTAAATATAATTCATGTTGATTGTCCATATGCAGGCTCAAAATATCATTGGTTAAAGATGCCAGGCATGGTAAAACAAATGCAAGAAAGTAGTTGAAAACGTAGTAAAGCAAATACAGGAGAGTAGTCAAATTGAATATAGATGAATGATAAGTGACAAGTCTTCTACAGAGTTGGCCCCATAGATTTGATGTGTTACCTGTATCAGAATTACATAAAGTAAGGTCACCCCCGTATTCCAGCTTAATGGAGAAGCTTGAAAGCTGCCCATTTAAACCCCCTGCTCGTTCAGGCGTCTGACGTCACCGAACGAGCGCGGACACAGAGGGTGCACCATAGCGCATGTGCCAGATGGGAACGCACCTCGGGCCTACAAACCCCATAGTGCTCTGCAGCATACGCGAGCATCATAATGACGTCAATGAAGAACGTCTGACGCCGGTATCGTTCGCAGGCCGCCGAGTGTAGTGGGCGGTGATGGATAGGGCGAGTAAACGCCCTAGGGAATGCAAAAGAGGTGGGGCACAAATGGAGAGGGCAGACCAGTGATGATATAAGGGCTGGACATGTACATGGCAGCACGGATCGGGCTTCAGAGGGACATGAAGCCCTTGGGTGTCCATACGGCGAAACAGAAAGCCCTATTGCATGAGATCCCACAGTGCAAGGAAAGACAGGGAAAATGGGGATGTACACCAATATTCGCCTGTTGTTGCCATTGCTCAGCTGGAGGAGTCATCCTCCGTGTGTAGCAGGGGATGTGAACTAGCCACCTCTAACATGTACAGGGGAAGATGATACAGAGGGCAGGTTCCAAGGGCAATAGGGACATATGGCAGTGCACCAAAAACACTAAAGACATATAATACAGCTATAATATACAGTTATTTTGATTTGTAATAATGAATTTAAACAACAAAAGGTATACTTATATAAATTATTAAATTCTTATACATAGAATGCATCTAATTGTTTTTATATATACAGAATAATAAGAAAATTGTAGAAAGTTTGTTTGAGACTTTTAATATACTATTCAACAACCGAAAGTGAGAGAGGGAGGGGAGGGAAGGGGAAAGGAGAAGGAGACTCCAAAAAGTATAGGGCATAGATAGAGCACGGCCTGGTGCCCCAGTTGGAAATACAGGGAGAAGAGAGGAGGCTAGGAAAAGAGCAGTTATTGTATAAGCGAATGATCCACCAATTATGTAAATATTAGAGTCAATTCTAAATGCGTACATTATCAAATGAAAACTATAATGTTTGTCAAACAGAAAAATATATTTAAAGAAAAGATTTAAAACTAATATATTCATTCAAGCCAGAGTAACGAGTGGCATTTAATTGATGGATCCATTTAGTCTCGAGTTGCAAGAGCGTACGGTCAATACCGCCTCCTCTTACATGTGTAGGTACATGCTCGAGAGCCATAAATTTAATCATTCCTGCCTCAAAGTCATGTTCACAGCCCACATTAGTAGTAGTCATCAGTCGTTTGTGAATTGGACCAATGTGATCTTTAAAACGCTTAAAGAAAGGCCTTTTTGTTTTACCTATGTAAAAACTGCCACAAAGGCATTTAGCTAGATAAACAACTCCAATTGTTTGGCACGATACTCTATGATGAATAGAGTGTGTAGAGCCATTAGGAAGAAGGACAGTTGAACTATTCAAAATAAATTGACAGACATCACATTTATTGCATGAAAAAGTCCCTGTCTGTAACTCACTTTTAATACCCGCAGGGTCAAAGTGGCTCCGAACCAGTCTGTCCCTAAGGGAGGGGGCGCGTCGATATGTGATGTCAGGATGCTTGTTTATATATTTCATGGCAGAACTGTCAGCTAGCAACAAAGGCCAAAACTGAGTCTAAATATCTCTAAAGTACAGTATACATGATGTTTAGAATACTGCGTAATTAATCGAATGGGTTGTAAAGAGGTTTTGGTCTTTGTGGAAAAGACTAGATCATTTTGGTTACGTTTAGAGGCCCTGTTATAGGCTCGTTTCAAGGTTCTATGGCTGTAGCCTCTTTCTTTCAATCTGTGGTAAAGATCTTTTGCTGCTTTTTCATAGTGCTCATCGTGAGCACAATTTCTTTTTAGTCTCACATACTGACTGTATGGGATACTTTTTATAAGAGATTGAGGGTGCCCACTCGATGCATGAAGGATTGTATTGCCAGAGGATGGTTTACGATATAAAGATGAATATAGGAGACCATCCTTGTCAATAGAAATTTTCAGATCAAGAAAATTGATACACTGCTGTCTACATTCCATGGTGAATTTTAGATTATAGGTTTTTGTAGCTAAAATGGTCATAAACTGGGTACGTTCGGTCCTGCTGCCGAACCATAGAAGTAAGACGTCATCGATGTACCTGTACCACGATATAATGTGGGAAGGTACATCACACGTCCTCTCGTGAAAAAAGTTCCATCTCCCACCCCCCCCAGGTACAGGTTGGCATATGATGGGGCACACTTCGTCCCCATCGCAACCCCCTTCCCCTGATGACACACTCTGGTGGAGAAACGTCGGGCCAGTGGAGGAAGGCTAAACGCTACATGCTGGAGGACGGACGGACGGATGAGCGCCATCTTAATGGTAGGAAGCGCTGGTCGCTTTCCTTAAACACATGTCTGTTTTTTAGTTTTCACATGTGAGTGCATTCATTATCTTTTATAAATAAACCTTCATTGAATGGGATGTCTGCGCAATGAGCTGTATTCTTTTTATTTCTCAACACATGTATGGTTGCTATTGGAGTTGCTGTGGCCTTCCATTGTTGATTCTTAAAGCACAGCCGGATTCATTCAGTCCATTGAAGGAGGATCTGTGAAAATTTTATCTGAATGACCATTGCTTTGAAATTGGGAATCTGACCAGCTGCCTAAATTGGAATATCTTTTTTTTTTTTGTAACATCAAGTTTATTGAAAAGTTATACAGAAGGGGTCAGATTGGGAGACACAGCTCCCCAAAAGGCGACCAGTACAGTATTGGCTGAGAAATAGGTAAACAGTAAGATCTACATTGATTGAACCAATATTCATTAGTCAATAGCGGAATTTGGCTTTGGGTTGTATGTCAATAGCAAGGCGAAGATTGAATTAAATACTGCAGGTGTATAGGACAATATTGATCAAAAGGGTGGAAGAAGAAAAGGTGGTAAAAAAGGAAAGGGAGGGCTCACGGGAAGGGGCAGGTATAAGAATGAACAAAGTACGAGAAGTGGTGAAGTCATCACCGGAAGCTATAGGGAGGATATACATTGGAATCGAAATAGGGGATAAGAAGAAACAGACATAAATATATACAGACCAGTCGAGTTCAATTATTATCAGGGTGTACATATATAGGAGGGGCGGTGTCAGGCACCGCCACTCATCCAGCAATTCAAATGGCCAATGGCCAAACTCAGGAGAGCAGTGTCTCTCAGGACCAGCAGAGAGGGACTAGGTGGCCAGGTCTACTGCCGTTGTGTCTCTGTATGCTTGTGAGAATTTGAATTGTATCCAGGGGGACCAAGTATCAAAAAATTTGTCAGTGTTGTCTGTAGACTGGGCCACCGTATCCTCCATATCACATATCTCAGAAACTCTGTGAAGCCAGTCCCGGAGTGAGGGAATTCTGGTGGATTTCCAAAATAGCGGTATGAGTGCTTTAGGCGCATTTAGCAGATGTTTGGTCAGAGAGTTCTTATATCTTTTGTAAGACACATCAGTAATATGAAGCAGACAGCAAGCCTCGTCTAGTTTAATTGTGGTTTCCGTGATTACCCGTATCTTTTCACAAACAGCCTCCCAAAAAGGAGCAATCACGGGGCACCGCCACCAAATATGGAGGAGATCACCTCGTTCTTTCCCACATCTCCAGCACGTGTCTGGAACCTGTGGGAACCAGGTGTGGATCTTAGCAGGCGTTGCATACCAGTGGGTCAAGAGTTTGTAGGCCGTCTCCTGTGTTCTGGAGCTGAGGGAACACTTATGTGCAAAAGTGCAAGCTCTCTGCCATTGTTTGGTAGAAATTGGCCTATTCAGGACCCGTGACCAGCTCTCTCTGAATCTTTCATCTCCCTGCCCAGGTTGGTCCCGTAGCCATGCGTATGAAATCAAGGTAGCTCTCAGCACTTGTTTACTTGCCAGGCACACTGACTCCAGCTCTGTTAGTTCCCTACCAAAGGAATCCCTCCTGGAAGGTTGGTTTAGGTAATGTCTAATCTGGAAGTACGTCCACAGTGGAAGGGTAGGTGTGTCAGTCTCAGTAGCAAGCCGTCCGAAATCTTTGAAACTGCCGTTATGGAAGCAGTCTCTAGCCAGTAACGGTGTGGTAGCATGGAGGGAGCGAGAAAGCGGTTCCCCACTCCGGGTAGAAAGTCTGGGTTTTTGAATAGGGGCATCAATGTAGGGGCGTCAGTGGGGTAGAGAAGTCTGTTTGTTTGGTCAACTTATGAAAGATTCCTAGCGAGGTCCCTATGAGGGGGTGCGCTTTAAGTGTTGAGGGATAGCTATACCAAGGGATCCACGGGGAGAATCGTAGGGGCAAGGGGCTGAGATCATTCTCTAGTTGGATCCAGTCCTTGTGTGTATGGTGACAGTGCCAGTCAATGATTCTGGTTATGTGGGCTGCATAATAGTAGTTTCTAAAGTCCGGTATACCCATCCCTCCTTTAAGCTTGGACCTTGCCAGAAGTCAGGATTTGATTCTGGGGGGTTTGTGTGCCCAGATAAACCGTAAATGCATGCCAGAGACGGCTCTGAAAAAGCTCTGGGGGATCCTGACTGGTAAGTTGCGGAAAAGGTAGAGGAGCTTTGGCAAGATAGCCATTTTACATATGGCGGCCCTAACAAACCAGGAGAAATTACGAGTGTGCCATTTTTGAAGATCTTGATTGATTATCTTAAGAATGGGCAGGAAGTTTTGTTCATAAATTTGAGCAATGTTAGGAGTCAGCCAAATTCCTGAATATTTAAGGGCTGATGTTTCCCATTTAAAGGGACAATTAGATTTGAGTCTAACAAGCGAGTCTGCGGACATAGTTATGTTTAGGGCTTCCGACTTGGAGAAATTAATTTTAAGGTTAGAGATACAGCCAAATACGGAGAACTCACGCAATAGAGATGGTAGGGTAACGTGGGGGTTAGTTAGGAAGAAGAGCAGGTCGTCCGCATAAGCCGCGATCTTAAATTCACGGCCTGCTATCGTAAAGCCTTGTATGGCTTCCTCTGCCAAAGCCCTCCTGATGAATGGTCCTAGTGATATTATGAAGAGGAGGGGCGAGAGGGGACAGCCCTGTCTCGTCCCATTTTTGATGTGAACAGTTTCCGACAGTGAACCATTGATCTTAACTTGTGCTGATGGATTCGAATAGAGTGACGTGATCCATGACATCATGCGAGAGCCCAGACCAATGTGTTGGCATGTCTCTAGCATGTAGTCCCATGCCACACGATCAAAGGCCTTCTCCGCGTCTGTGGACAGGAGAAAGCCTTCAATCTTCCGCGAACGCGCCGCATATATTAGGTTAAGTGCTTTTGTCACACTATCCTTGGTCTCCCTGCCCGGCATAAAGCCAGTCTGGTCAGGACCAATGATACTGTGCAACAGTGGTCTAAGCCTGTTAGCAATTATTTTAGCCAAGAGCTTGACATCAATGTTAAGGAGAGAGATTGGTCTATAGCTGGTGCACAGTTGGGGGTCTTTATTCGGTTTCGGTATGACAGTTATGTGGGCAGAGAGGAATGCCGGCGGCGTCTTCCTAGGCGACGATAGGGAGTTCAGAGCTTTGTGTAGGGGATCAAGGAGCAGGTCAGTAAAGGTCTTGTAATAAATGGAAGTCAATCCGTCCGGTCCTGGGCTTTTCCCCGCTTTCAGGTCTTTAATGGACTGCAGGATTTCTGACTTCTCAATGGGACTATCCAGTTGTCGGGTAATCTCTTCTGTCAAAGTGGGTAAGTTGGAGTCTTTTAAATAGTCTTGGATCACTTGGAGCCTAGACTTTGGTGAGTGTGGGGGGTTTCCCTAGGTGGGCAGATTATAAAGGCTAGAGTAGTAGTCATGGAAATGTTTGGCAATTTTCTCTGTAGTGATGTCGACTGTGCCATTATTGTTTCTAATGCCCAGAATGTTCTGAGTCGATTTGGCGTCCTTCAAAGCACTGGCCAGAAACCTACCAGTTTTGTCTCCATGCTCGTAATAGACCTTCTTTCTGAAACACAAAAATCTTTTGGTCTTTGAGTCTAAAAATTGCTGGAGTGCTTTCCTAGTTTTCAGAAGGGAACTCGCTGAGCTTTCCGATAGGGATTGTTTATGTAACGCTTCTAGGGTATGAATCTTATCGGAAAGCTGTCTGATAGTCTTCTCCCGATCCCTTTTACAGTGTGCTCCTATTTTGATTAATTCTCCTCTTATGGTGCATTTGTGTGCCTCCCAAATCATCATAGGGTCTGCGTCAGGTGTGACATTATGTGTAAAAAATTCTTTAATGGCTTTGGAAATTCCAGGGAGCCTTTGTGGGTCTTTTAAGAGCGCCGGGTTCAATCTCCAGGTGTTGGGTTTAGGGGGGGTCTAGGCAGGTCCAAGGTGAGTGAAACTTTCGCATGGTCGGAAATGGACTGGATTCCTATATTGGCCTCTGCTATCAGGTTGAGGTCTCTTTGTGACGTGAAAATGTAATCTATTCGCGAGTACCGGTTATGGGGGATGGAGTGGAACGTATAATCCCTGTCATCGGGCTGCAGGAGACGCCAAGAGTCTACCAGCTGCAATGAACTTAAGAGGGATTTGATGTTTTTAAGAATCTTATACGTGATATAGGATTTACCAGAGGAAGTGTCGACCAGGGGGTTCAGTGGAATATTGAAGTCCCCTCCTAGAATTACACATCCAATGCTGAATCCCTTCAACTGTGATATCATGTGTTTGCAGAATGTGAGGTGGGAAGTGTGGGGGAAGTAAACATTAGCTAAGGTTAGTGGCACACCCCCACACTTCCCTTTCAGGAAGACAAACCGTCCCTCAGGGGCTACAAGTTTGTCAGTGATTTCAAAAGAGGCGGTTTTACTTATTAGGATAGACACACCCTTAGATTTTGCTACATCATTTGTGGCATGAAATGCCTCAGTGAAATAGGAGTCAGTGAGCCTGGGGACGTGAGAGGTCCTGAAATGCGTCTCCTGCAAGAAGACAAACCGAGGCTTACCTTTTTTGAGTTCTCTTAAGAGAGTCGTGCGCTTCTCTGGGATATTCAGTACCTTTGCATTATGAGATATCACTGTTGGATTGCGGCCAAGAGATGAGTACGCCATGGCGAGTATTCAGAGAGAACTGGTGGTCTGCGGCTGACGGAGAAACTGATCAAAAAGACAGATATTGCGTGAGGTCAATGCAAATATAATACAAAAGAAATATGTAAAAATATTCTGGTACAGTTGAGGGGTGCTCGGGAAAGACAAAAAGAAAAAGGGAGAGGAGGGGGCAAGAGAGGGGAAAGTTAGACTAAGATGAGGGGTGAAAGGATTAGGAGTACTAAAAAAAGGATCAGAGAATGGAGAAATGGTTATCTTCCTTGGGGTTATAAAAAACCCACAGGGAACTCTAGGTAGTGAGTCCCGGGTAATCAATGAAGTTCACCCAGGATGCACTATTCGGGGGATAGGAAGGCGGCTATATGACAGGTCTGTGAATTAACAACAAGTGCTAATGTAAAGTAGTTCTAAGGATCGTGTGACCTGAGGTGCTCGCCTCTCAGCCAAAAATAAGGTAATAGACAGGTGTAAATGGGTCATCTCTGCACACTATGAGCAATATGGGATAGATGCGAGTGGGCAAAAAACTAGCATCTTGCCTGGGTCCCAGTGCTCATAAAACTCATAGAACAAGGACATAGACATATTAGTTAAACTGTGCTGAAACATCAACTGTAAAAGGTGAAACAGATTAACAGAGCAAAAATACATATAAACATCCTCCTCCCCAGGAAGCCCGGGTGTCGGGGAACGTTCTCCCCCCAGTCTCCTTATGCACATCCAATGGTTGTCAGTATGGGATACATCAACAGCTGCGGGCCATGGGACTGCAATGAACCCCCCCTCCCTGCATCACACATAAAACAATGTGTAGTTCCCCAAACAGAGTTAGGGGTTGGAGGTATATCAACAGCATGGGCCTGGGAGGTAGGATAGCTCTTTCTCCAGTTGGTCACGAGGGTGTTCAGCCTGGTTCAAATAAAACAAACAACATGGAGTAGAACACAGGAAGTTCAAGGAGAAGGCTCATTGGTGTGGCTAGGTGAGCAGAGGTGGAGAATGCAGAGCTCCAGTCTGCAGGTAATGGATGCTAAACCCTCACATGGACCCAGAGACCAAGAATAAAAAAAGTGAAATGAAAAATAAAAATAAAAGTAGAGAGAAAAAAAAAAGGGCTGGTCCAGAGTAGCACGTTTGCTGAGGAGAACAGTAAAGTGTGTCTGGTGGTAGCACCTGTCAGGGAGAGGTATACTCATCTGAACGGGCTCCAGCATGCAGAAGGAGTGTACAGATAAACAAGTCAGCACCATGTTAGATCCGGGGGGAGATGGGAACGAGGAGGAGGAAGGATCTGTATCACACTCAATATTCATCCAGGGCCCTGGATGAGCGGGGCTTGAGGTTCGGGGTTCCCGCCTGTGATTCAGCGTGGGAGCCCCCCCGGCGAGAGGCTTTCAGCTTCTTTGAGGTCCTGTTGTCAGGAGAAGAGAACGGCGAGTCAGGCGGGCTTTTCTCCAGAGGTGGCAGACAAAAGTCCTGATACCATTCCGGGAGCTCAATCAGATCTAGCTGCAAGGCATGACAGAACTCCGGCAGTTCCTCCGGGGATCTTAGTAAACGTTGCCTGCCATTGTGGTTCACCAGGAGAGCAAACGGGAATCTCCATGTGTATCTAAGGTCTCTTTCTCTGAGCTTATCCAGAAGTGGGCGTAGCGCTCTGCGGTTCTTCAAGGTTATTTGGGAGAGATCCTGGAAGAGCATGATAGTCTCACCATTAAAGATTATTCTGTCATTTCTGCGGGCTTTCTTCATAATGTCCTCCTTTAGGGAGAAGCTTTAGAGGCAACAGATTATGTCTCGAGGGGGTTGGGAATCAGGTCCTCTAGCTCGGAGTGCCCTATGTGCCCTGACAAATTCAATGGCCGTGTCCTCGGGCCTTTCTAACAGGCTTTTGAATACCCTCTGCAGCGCCATCATTATCTGGTCTGCTTCAACGGACTCCGGGATCCCCCGTACCCTGACATTGCACCTCCGCCCCCTATTGTCCAGGTCTTCCAAGTGTCTATTAACCTCAATAAGGTGTGAGGAGTGGGAGACCGTGAACTTCTCCAACCTGCGTATCTCCCTGTCCCTATGTCTCCCCGCTGCTTCCGCCCCCGCCATCTTCTCATTAAGCACCAGGAGATTCGACTTTAGGTCCGTGATGGCAGCCGAGAACGTGGACTTGATGTCTGCTGCGAAACTGGTCATTTCCCCATATGTGAGGGGGTGATTGTTGCGTGAGGATCCTTTACCAGTCTCCTCGGTTGCAGATTGGGAATCCTCACTGCAGTCCTCCTCCACGTGCGGCGGCGCCATCTTGCTCCGGGCCTTGTCGTTCTGGGAGGCCGAGTGGAATCTGAAGATATCCGCAATGTCTCATCCTTTACAGGCAGCTAAAGAGCGGTGGGATCTCGTCAGCGGAGTGCCGTAGGACCTTTTGTGCATCCTGCGGGAATAGCGTGCAGAAAGACGGGCTGTAGGCTGAGAGGTCGGCGGAGCTCCTCAGTTAAGCTGCCGTCTCCATTGCGCACCAAGCCACGCCCCCCTGGAATATCTTTTATGTGCATTTAACATGTACTGACGGTAAGAGTCAGTATGTTTGGGTGCTGGTGGCGGTCTTCTCATCTTCTTTGCCATTGATTTCCTCTCTCCCTTTGGACTTTTTATTTGGATGCATACTCCATTTGACATTGAAGTAATTCTCATGAACTTTTTGATTTTTAGTTTTAGCACTGCACCACAATTTCCACCTGGAGGTAGTGGGAGAGTCCAAAAAGAAAAACATTTCGGGTTAAGATAAAATTCAAAAGTTCCAAAATAAAAGTGTTGTATGAATGTGCAGAACTGCCTCTGTCCTTCAAAATATGGCCCACAACCTCAATTCCCCTGGCATGGGGAATTGCGTTGTATAGGCTTTCTATATCGATAGCAACTAGCCATGTATCAGGGGGGACACACATGCCTTCAATCGTTTGCAATAAATCAATAGTGTCTTTGATATATGAAGTCAAAGAGGTTACATGAGGGTGAAGGTATCGGTCAATCAGGGCACTCGCATTTTCTGTGAGGCTCTGGCATCCAGACACAATAGGTCTGCCTGGTGGTTTAGACATGGACTTGTGCAGTTTAGGAAGAGCATACATGGTGGATATTCTAGGTTCATTAGTGTTCAAATAATTCCACGTATCTTTGTCAATGATGTCCACAGCAAACTCTGTCAGGTGCCACCCAGGCTCCGCAGCGGGATGGAAGGCTCTTCGGAAGTCACACAAGGCCCCAGGCTTCAGGCCTTGCACTGCAGCAGATCCGCACAGGAAGAAGCTGTTGCTAGCAGCGCGGTGTCCAAAGAGGCCGAGCTCCGCCTCGCCTCCTCCTTAAATAGTCTCTCCCATGAGTCTCTGCGGTGGCAACACTGCACCCTGGGTGCCAAACAGGACTCTGGGAGATGTAGTTCCAGGAATCTTAAAGGAGACCCCGCTACACACTCCCCCCACTTGAACTCTTTGGTCCCCAAAGATAAAAAAAAATTCCAGCATACACTACGTACAATTCTAGACAATGCTGGGTATGATGTCGGCAAAGGGAACTCCCACCAAAACTGAGGGGTTGAATTCCCTTGCCCACAGGTCACACTATCATGAGTGGCCTGCCTAACTGTGCCAGAGGATGAATTGGGATTGCCCTCCACCAAATGAACAGTGGAGGGAACTGGATGCTCTGTACTCCTCCTTGCAGTGACCACTGCCTCCTCTGAGCTCTTCCCCATTTGTGAGTAGTGATGAGCCGAACACCCCCGGGTTCGGTTCGCACCAGAACCCGCGAACGGACCGAAAGTTCGTACGAACATTAGAACCCTATTAAATACAATGGATGAGAACGTTCGAATTCTAAAGTGCTAATTATAACGACTATTATGCATGTTATTGTCCTAAAAAGGGTTTGGGAACCCGGGTTCTGCACCAGGGGACATGTATCAATGCAAAAAGAAGTTTTAAAAACGGTCGTTTTTCGGGAGCAGTCATTTTAATGATGCATAAAGTGAAAAAAAAAAGTCAAATATTCCTTTAAATATCGTACCTGGGGGGTGTCTAAAGTATGCCTGTGAAGTGCCACGTGTTTCCCGTGTTTAGAACTGTCCCTGCACAAAATGACACTTCTAAAGGAAAAAAAAGCCAATTAAAACTGCTTGCGGCTTTAATGTAATGTCTGGTCCCGGTAATATGGATGAAAATCTTTAAGAAAAATGGCATAGCTACCCCATGACCGCCCCCCCCTACCCCAGCCCATTACCAGCCCCTTTGGGTCTTGTATGGATATTAAGGGGAACCCCGCACATAAAATAAAAAAGGCCCTATATACTCTGAACAGCCGTATACAGGCGGTGCATACAAGACAGGGACTGTAGGTTTGTTCTTATGTAGAATCTGTTTGTAATTTTGAACAGGTACATTGTTTAAGTGTAGCTCCAGCCCAAAAATCTATTTTTAAAAACTTTTTGGAAAACATAGGTAAGGGTTATCACCCCTGTAACATTTGTTTTGCTGTCTGTGCCCCTGTTCAGAACATTTCACCTCACTTTCCGTCCCAATGACAACTGTTTTTGAAATGTGGTGTTTTTCTTGAAACAAGGATTGCTGATAAAGCATCAGTACAGAGGAGAAACCTTTCTCCCATATTAATTCTTACAGGAGAGAATTTTCCTTCCTAGGGGTAGATTTCCTCTCACTTCCTGTTGTCTTCTTGCGTTTGCAAGTAGGAGTCGTTTGTAAGTTGGATGTTTGAAAGTAGGGACCTGCCGTATATACTCTGCAGAAATAGGCCCCTTAGTTGTTGGTGTTGGCACAACACTGTAAGCACTCACAGTTACTCTTGGTTGGTGCTGGAACGCCCTGCTGTCAACTATTATATCAGGAATTGTAATTACATATAATTGTTGAACAGTGGTAGTAAAAATTGGGCCTTTGATGGTGGTGCTGGTGCCACAACACTGTAAGCCCTGACAGTTACTCTTGGTGGGTGCAGCAATGGGCCCTGCTGTGAATTATTAGATCAAGAATTGTAATTGCATGCCCCTGTTGAACAGGGGCTGAAAAATTGGGCCTTTCGTGGTGGTGGTGGTGGTGGTGGTGTTGCCACAACACTGTAAGCCCTCAGAGTTACTCTTCGTGGGTGCAGGAATGGGCCCTGCTGTGAATTATTAGATCAAGAATTGTAATTACATGCCCCTTTTGAACAGGGGCTGAAAAATTGGGCCTTAGGCACTGGTGGCACAACACTGCAACCCCTCACAGATACTGTACTTGGAGCACAGCAATGAGCCCTGTTGCAAAGTATTGCTTCAAAAATTGTAATTACACGCCCCTGTTAAACAGGGGCTGAAAAATTGGGCCTTAGGCACTGGTGGCACAACACTGCAACCCCTCACAGATACTGTACTTGGAGCACAGCAATGAGCCCTGTTGCAAAGTATTGCTTCAAAAATTGTAATTACACGCCCCTGTTAAACAGGGGCTGAAAAATTGGGCGTTAGGCACTGGTGGCGGCACCCATAAACAAAAATGATCTTCCAAGCTATCATCATCAATCGTATCATTGAGGACTCGGAGGAGGAGGATAGCCAGTCAACATAACAGCACAGGCACTCAGCATCAGCATCAGTCTTGAAGGGATGTGACATGTTAAAATCAATTAGTCTGTTATATCAGCATCAGGTGTGTGGTAGCTGGTGGTGATCCAAGACTGGTTCATCTTGATGAAAGTCAGTCGATCAACCGAGTCGGTGGACAGGCGCACCCTGTGATCCGTGACAAATCCTCCAGCAGCACTGAATGTGCGTTCCGAAAGAACGCTGGATGCAGGACAGGCCAGTAGCTCAATTGCATACTGTGCAAGCTCTGGCCAGTGATCCATCCTCAAGACCCAGTAAGCCAGAGGATTTTCGGTGGGGAAGGTGTCCAAGTCTGACCTTGCCCCTAGATATTCCTGCACCATGTTTATCAGACGCTGGCGATGGTTGCTGGAACCGATCATACTTTGGGGCTGCGGACTAAAGAATTGTCTGAACGCATCGGTCAGACGGCCACCTTCCCCACCGCTCCTTCTTTGACTGGCCGAAGCCTCAGCAACTCGTTGTCCAGGACCAGGAGTTTGTAACCTCCCAGTCTCTGGGAACGCGTTGCACAGACCTTTCTGCAAGGCCTCCCGGAGTTGTCTCATCCTCTGCTCCCTCTGCGACGGTAACATAAGGTCCGCAACCTTACCCTTGTACCGTGGATCAAGGAGAGTGGCCAGCCAGTAATGGTCCCTCTCCTTGATCCGAAGAATACGAGGATCCTTCCGCAGACTTTGCAGGATCAGGGAGGCCATGCAGCGTAGGTTAGCTGAGGCATTCGGTCCGGAGTCCTCTGGGTCACTAAGGACGACATGATCCGCAGCCACCTCCTCCCAGCCACGTACAAGTCCACTGGTTTCTTGGGACTGTAAATCATCCCTAAAAGACTGCTGCTGATGATGCTGAGTGCCAGCCTCCACCTCCATGCTGACACAATCCTCCTCCTCCTCCTCCTCCTCCTCTTCCTGTGCGATGGGTGGGACAGAAGGAACACTGTCTGGGTAAAGGGGGCCTTGAGAGGCAAGGAAGTCCTCCTCTTCCTGCCTCTGTTCTGCCTCAAGTGCCCTGTCCATTATTCCACGCAGCGTGTGCTCCAACAGGTGGACAAGAGGTACAGTGTCACTGATGCATGCACTGTCACTGCTCACCATCCTCGTGGCCTCCTCAAATGGTGCCAGGACAGTGCATGCATCCCTGATCATGCCCCACTGGCGTGGAGAAAAAAAACCAAGCTCCCCTGACCCTGTCCTGGTGCCGTAGTCGCACAGGTACTCATTGATGGCCCTCTGCTGCGTGTGCAGCCGCTGCAGCATGGCCAACGTTGAGTTCCACCTGGTGGGCATGTCACATATAAGGCGGTTCTTGGGCAGGTTCAACTCCTTTTGCAGCTCAGCCAGGCGAGCACTGGCATTATAAGATCTGCGGAAATGCACACAGACTTTCCTGGCCTGCCTCAGGACATCCTGTAAGCCCGGGTACCTGCCCAAGAACCGCTGCACCACCAGGTTAAGGACGTGAGCCACACAGGGCACATGGGTCAGTTGTCCCTGTCGGAGGGCGGAGAGGAGGTTGGTGCCATTGTCGCAAACCACCATTCCTGGCTTAAGCTGGCGTGGCGTCAACCACCTCTCGGCCTGGCCCTGCAGAGCAGACAGGACCTCTGCCCCAGTGTGGCTTCTGTCCCCCAAACACACCAGCGCAAGCACGGCATGGCATCTTTTTGCCTGCGTACTTGCGTAGCCCCTTGAACGGCTACGGAGCACCGCTGGTTCAGAGGACAAAGCACAGGAAGAGGCCATGGAGGAAGAAGAAGAGGAGGGGGTGGAGGAGAGAGGTGTGTCACAACCACTAGTAGCATTTTGTAGGCGTGGTGGTGGAACAACCTCCAACACTACTGCACCTTGTCCTGCATCCTTCCCAGCTGCCAAAAGAGTGACCCAATGGGCCGTGAAAGAAAGATAACGTCCCTGTCCATGCCTGCTGGACCATGAGTCAGCGGTAATATGCACCTTACCACTGACCGCCCTGTCCAGCGAGGCCAAGACATTGCCTTCCACATGCCGGTAGAGAGCCGGAATAGCCTTCCGTGAGAAAAAGTGGCGTTTGGGAACCTGCCACTGAGGAACCGCACATTGCACAAACTCACGGAAGGGGGCCGAGTCTACCAACTGAAAAGGCAGCAGTTGAAGCGCTAGCAATTTAGCCAAGCTAGCATTCAACCGCTGGGCATGTGGATGGCTGGGAGTGAACTTCTTTCGACGGTCCAGCAGCTGGGGCAGGGAAATTTGCCTGCTAGAATCGGACGTCGGTGTACTGCTAGCAGAGTGGCCGCAAGTACTTGGCTGTGACACACCTAATTCTACACCTTCATTCCTCTCAGTGCATGTTTCAGAGAGGACTGAAGTTATAGTGGGGTTGGAGATCCCAGCTGATGCGGTGCAAGGAGAGGTCCGCTTTGTTCTTTGGTGTGGGTCTTTGAGGTAGGCTTGCCAACGAGCTGCATGGCAGGTCAACATATGTCTGGTCAGGCATGTGGTACCCAAGCGGCTGATGTTTTGGCCACGTGATATACGCTTGAGACATATGTTGCAAACAGCAGCTGTGCGATCTGATGCACTAGCCTCAAAAAAGGCCCACACCAAAGAACTTTTTGAATGACGGGCAGAGGCAGCGCCCTGCACAGGCGGAGCTCTGCGGTGTGATTCCGTCGGTGTACTGCCCTTATGCTGGCCACCAAAGGGCATCCTGCCTCATTGGAGATGTGCCTCCTCCTCATCCTCCTCCTCCTCCTCTCTCCTATTAGGCACCCACGTGGAGTCAGTGACCTCATCATCCCCTCCCTCCTCATCACTGGAGCCAATCTGGCAGTATGCTGCAGCTGCTGGAACATGACTGCCAGATTGGTGTCCTTCTTGAGCATCCCCTCTGTCTGCTCTCACGCTACTGCCTTCCTGTAGCTGGGTTTCATCATCAGACCCTTCGAAACGCTGGGCATCCTCCTGGAGCATG
The DNA here is from genome assembly GCA_029206835.1 of Rana muscosa. NCBI lineage: Eukaryota > Metazoa > Chordata > Amphibia > Anura > Ranidae > Rana > Rana muscosa. The sequence goes on along the minus strand of CM055116.1, from coordinate 926,055,978 downwards.
TACCCAACACTGTGCTCAAACAGTTCGGGGGACTCCTCAGGAGGAGGACATGGTGGGTCTAGGGAAGGAGTGACTGATGATGAGTCTGACATTGATACCAGGGAAGAGGACGCTTTGGCAGCTGCTTTGCCAGTACCCTGAGCCTGGGTGAGAGAGGATGAGGAGGAGGAGGAGGGCTTGGTCATCCACTCTACCAAGTCTTCGGCATGATGTGGCTCAACATGTCCAGCTGCCGAAAAGAAGGACAAGCGTGTCCCATGGCCATGTGCTGATGACAATGCACCGCGTCCACGACCAGCACTGTTGCCCCCAGTAGGGATGGGCCCGGTGCTCGATTCGAACCCATGTTCGAATCGAGCATCGGGCGTTCGCTCGCTCGTCGAGCCCAGAACTATTTGGGCCGTTCGCATCACATTCGTGTGATGCGAGCGGCCCCGCAATGCATTGCGGCCGGCGCAGTGCATTGCTGGCTGATGATTGGCCAAGCATGCACTGTGACCCCGCATGCTTGGCCAATCACAGCGCCCGAAACTCGGAGAGCAATAATTGGCTACAGGCAGGACGCCTGTAGCCAATTACAGCTCAGGGGCTTTAGTACACGCCCCACCATTTAAAAGGCCGCCACGCCATCGGCCCCGGTCACATGAGTTCCGGCTTTAGGAGAGATTAGTCTGCTGATTCTGTCTTTGCTTGATACTGAAAGATTTGCTCTTCTTTGCTAAACCATTGGCTATTTCTTTGCTAAACCATTGCTACCTAAGTCATTGATCGTTCATTGCTGCTGATTGCACAGTTAGTGTGTTATTAGCTGCTGCTGGGGATTAGTCTGGTGCGTGCTTACTGTTAGTACAGTATTGCAGTAGTACCAACCGCAGTGCTGTTAGCACAGCATTGCACCCCAACAGCACCCATAGGACTTCTAGTGTGTTAGTGGCAGCAAACAGAGCTCCTATATTTTCTTCTCAGCAGCACCCATAGGACTTCTAGTGTGTTAGTGGCAGCAAACAGAGCTCCTATATTTTCTTCTCAGCAGCACCCATAGGACTTCTAGTGTGTTAGTGGCAGCAAACAGAGCTCCTATATTTTCTTCTCAGCAGCACCCATAGGACTTCTAGTGTGTTAGTGGCAGCAAACAGAGCTCCTATATTTTCTTCTCAGCAGCACCCATAGGACTTCTAGTGTGTTAGTGGCAGCAAACAGAGCTCCTATATTTTCTTCTCAGCAGCACCCATAGGACTTCTAGTGTGTTAGTGGCAGCAAACAGAGCTCCTATATTTTCTTCTCAGCAGCACCCATAGGACTTCTAGTGTGTTAGTGGCATCACACAGAGCTCCTATATTTTCTTCTCAGCAGCACCCATAGGACTTCTAGTGTGTTAGTGGCAGCAAACAGAGCTCCTATATTTTCTGCTCAGCAGCACCCATAGGACTTCTAGTGTGTTAGTGGCATCACACAGAGCTCCTATATTTTCTTCTCAGCAGCACCCATAGGACTTCTAGTGTGTTAGTGGCAGCAAACAGAGCTCCTATATTTTCTTCTCAGCAGCACCCATAGGACTTCTAGTGTGTTAGTGGCATCACACAGAGCTCCTATATTTTCTTCTCAGCAGCACCCATAGGACTTCTAGTGTGTTAGTGGCAGCAAACAGAGCTCCTATATTTTCTTCTCAGCAGCACCCATAGGACTTCTAGTGTGTTAGTGGCAGCAAACAGAGCTCCTATATTTTCTTCTCAGCAGCACCCATAGGACTTCTAGTGTGTTAGTGGCATCACACAGAGCTCCTATATTTTCTTCTCAGCAGCACCCATAGGACTTCTAGTGTGTTAGTGGCAGCAAACAGAGCTCCTATATTTTCTTCTCAGCAGCACCCATAGGACTTCTAGTGTGTTAGTGGCAGCAAACAGAGCTCCTATATTTTCTTCTCAGCAGCACCCATAGGACTTCTAGTGTGTTAGTGGCATCACACAGAGCTCCTATATTTTCTTCTCAGCAGCACCCATAGGACTTCTAGTGTGTTAGTGGCAGCAAACAGAGCTCCTATATTTTCTGCTCAGCAGCACCCATAGGACTTCTAGTGTGTTAGTGGCATCACACAGAGCTCCTATATTTTCTTCTCAGCAGCACCCATAGGACTTCTAGTGTGTTAGTGGCAGCAAACAGAGCTCCTATATTTTCTTCTCAGCAGCACCCATAGGACTTCTAGTGTGTTAGTGGCATCACACAGAGCTCCTATATTTTCTTCTCAGCAGCACCCATAGGACTTCTAGTGTGTTAGTGGCAGCAAACAGAGCTCCTATATTTTCTTCTCAGCAGCACCCATAGGACTTCTAGTGTGTTAGTGGCAGCAAACAGAGCTCCTATATTTTCTTCTCAGCAGCACCCATAGGACTTCTAGTGTGTTAGTGGCATCACACAGAGCTCCTATATTTTCTTCTCAGCAGCACCCATAGGACTTCTAGTGTGTTAGTGGCAGCAAACAGAGCTCCTATATTTTCTTCTCAGCAGCACCCATAGGACTTCTAGTGTGTTAGTGGCAGCAAACAGAGCTCCTATATTTTCTTCTCAGCAGCACCCATAGGACTTCTAGTGTGTTAGTGGCATCACACAGAGCTCCTATATTTTCTTCTCAGCAGCACCCATAGGACTTCTAGTGTGTTAGTGGCATCACACAGAGCTCCTATATTTTCTTCTCAGCAGCACCCATAGGACTTCTAGTGTGTTAGTGGCATCACACAGAGCTCCTATATTTTCTTCTCAGCAGCACCCATAGGACTTCTAGTGTGTTAGTGGCAGCAAACAGAGCTCCTATATTTTCTTCTCAGCAGCACCCATAGGACTTCTAGTGTGTTAGTGGCATCACACAGAGCTCCTATATTTTCTTCTCAGCAGCACCCATAGGACTTCTAGTGTGTTAGTGGCAGCAAACAGAGCTCCTATATTTTCTTCTCAGCAGCACCCATAGGACTTCTAGTGTGTTAGTGGCATCACACAGAGCTCCTATATTTTCTTCTCAGCAGCACCCATAGGACTTCTAGTGTGTTAGTGGCAGCAAACAGAGCTCCTATATTTTCTTCTCAGCAGCACCCATAGGACTTCTAGTGTGTTAGTGGCAGCAAACAGAGCTCCTATATTTTCTTCTCAGCAGCACCCATAGGACTTCTAGTGTGTTAGTGGCATCACACAGAGCTCCTATATTTTCTTCTCAGCAGCACCCATAGGACTTCTAGTGTGTTAGTGGCAGCAAACAGAGCTCCTATATTTTCTTCTCAGCAGCACCCATAGGACTTCTAGTGTGTTAGTGGCAGCAAACAGAGCTCCTATATTTTCTTCTCAGCAGCACCCATAGGACTTCTAGTGTGTTAGTGGCATCACACAGAGCTCCTATATTTTCTTCTCAGCAGCACCCATAGGACTTCTAGTGTGTTAGTGGCAGCAAACAGAGCTCCTATATTTTCTTCTCAGCAGCACCCATAGGACTTCTAGTGTGTTAGTGGCATCACACAGAGCTCCTATATTTTCTTCTCAGCAGCACCCATAGGACTTCTAGTGTGTTAGTGGCATCACACAGAGCTCCTATATTTTCTTCTCAGCAGCACCCATAGGACTTCTAGTGTGTTAGTGGCAGCAAACAGAGCTCCTATATTTTCTTCTCAGCAGCACCCATAGGACTTCTAGTGTGTTAGTGGCAGCAAACAGAGCTCCTATATTTTCTTGTCAGCAGCACACATAGTACCTATAGTGTGTTAGTGTCAGCACCCATAGGACCTACAGTGTGTTGTGAGCACACATAGGAGTTCTATTTTTTATACTATATACACTACCGACTACAATGGCTGGAAGACCGCCAAGGAGAGGCAGAGCGTGCCGAGGCAAGAACACAGGGCAGGCAGGCTCTGTTTCTAGAGACAACAGTGCTGGCCGTGGACGTGGTCGTGCATCGTCATCAGCACGTGGCCATGGGACACGCTTGTCTTTGTTTTCGGCAGCTGGACATGTGGAGCCGCATCATGCCGAAGGCTTGGTAGAATGGATGACCAAGCCCTCCTCATCCTCCTCATCCTCTCTCACCCAGGCTCAGGGTACTGGCAGAGCAGCTGCCAACGCGTACTCAATGGCATCATCAGCCACCCCTTCTCTAGACCCACCATGTCCTCCTGAGGAGTCCCCCGAACTGTTTGAGCACAGTGTTGGGTACATGCTCCAGGAGGATGCCCAACGATTCGAAAGCTCGGATGATGATACCCAGCTTGAGGAAGTCAGTAGTGTGCGCGCAGAGAAAGGGGATGCTGAAGGACAGCAATCTGGCAGTAGTGTTCCACCAGCTGCAGCTTACTGCCAGGTTTGCTCTAGTGGTGAAGAGGGAGGGGATGATGAGGTCACTGACTCCACGTGGGTGCCTGAAGGGAGAGAGGAGGAGGAGGAGGAGGATGCAGCGTCACATGTCCAACGAGGCAGGATGCCCCCTGGAGGCCAGCTAGAGGCCAGCACAGCAACTGTACCACACCGCAGAGCTCCGCCTGTGCAGGGCGCTTCCTCTGCACGTTATCACAAAAGTTCTTTGGTGTGGGCCTTTTTTGAGACGAGTGCATCAGATCGCACCACTGCTATTTGCAATATTTGTCTCAAGCGTATCTCGCGTGGCCAAAACATCAGCCGCTTGGGCACCACAAGCATGAGCAGACATATGTCGACCTGCCATGCAGCTCGTTGGCAAGCACACATAAAAGACCCACACCAAAGAACAAAGCGGACCTCTCCTTGCTCCTCATCAGCTGGGATCTCCATCCCCACTATATCTTCAGTCCTCTCTGAAAGCTGCTCTGAGAGGACTGAAGGTGTAGAATTAGGTGTGTCACAACCAAGTACTTGCAGTACACCGACGTCCGATTGTAGCAGGCAAATTTCCCTGCCCCAGCTGCTGGACCGTCGAAAGAAGTATACTCCCAGCCATCCACATGCCCAGCGGTTGAATGCTAGCTTGGCTAAATTGCTAGCACTTCAACTGCTGCCTTTTCAGTTGATAGACTCGGCCCCCTTCCGTGAGTTTGTTCAATGTGCGGTTCCTCAGTGGCAGGTTCCCAAACGCCACTTTTTCTCACGGAAGGCAATTCTGTCTCTCTACTGGCATGTGGAAGGCAATGTCCATGCCTCGCTGGACAGGGCGGTCAGCGGTAAGGTGCATATTACCGCTGACTCATGGTCCAGCAGGCATGGACAGGGACGTTATCTTTCTTTCACGGCCCATTGGGTCACTCTATTGGTAGCTGGGAGGGATGCAGGACAAGGTGCAGTAGTGTTGGAGGTTGTTCCGCCACCACGCCTCCAAAATGCTACTACTGGTTGTGACACACCTCTCTCCTCCACCCCCTCCTCTTCTTCTTCCTCCATGTCCTCTTCGAGTGCTCTGTCCTCGGAACCAGCGGTGCTCCGTAGGCGTACAAGGGGCTACGCGAGTACGCAGGCAAAAAGATGCCATGCCGTGCTTGCGCTGGTGTGTTTGGGGGACAGGAGCCACACTGGGCCAGAGGTTCTGGCAGCTCTGCAGGGGCAGGCCGAGAGGTGGTTGACGCCACGCCAGCTTAAGCCAGGAATGGTCGTTTCTGATAATGGCACCAACCTCCTCTCCGCCCTGCGACAGGGGCAGCTCACCCATGTGCCCTGTATGGCTCACGTCCTCAACCTGGTGGTGCAGCGGTTCTTGGGCAGGTTCCCAGGCTTACAGGATGTCCTGAGGCAGGCCAGGAAAGTCTGTGTGCATTTCCGCCGATCTTATAATGCCAGTGCTCGGCTGACTGAGCTGCAAAAGGAGCTGAACCTGCCCAAGAACCGCCTAATATGTGACATGCCCACCAGGTGGAACTCAACGTTGGCCATGCTGCAGCGACTGCACACGCAGCAGAGGGCCATCAATGAGTACCTTTGCGACTACGGCACCAGGACAGGGTCAGGGGAGCTTGGCTTTTTTTCCCCACGCCAGTGGAGCATGATCAGGGATGCATGCACTGTCCTCTCACCATTTGAGGAGGCCACGAGGATGGTGAGCAGTGACAGTGCATGCATCAGTGACACTGTACCTCTTGTCCACCTGTTGGAGCATACGCTGCGTGGGATAATGGACAGGGCACTTGAGGCAGAACAGAGGCAGGAAGAGGAGGACTTCCTTGTCTCTCAAGGCCCCCTTTATCCAGACAATGTTCCTTCTGTCCCACCCATCACACAGGAAGAGGAGGAGGAGGAGGAGGAGGATTGTGTGAGCATGGAGGTGGAGCCTGGCACTCAGCATCAGCAGCAGCAGTCTTTTAGGGATGATGTACAGTCCCAACAAACCAGTGGACTTGTACGTGGCTGGGAGGAGGTGGCTGGCGATCATGTCATCCTCAGTGACCCAGAAGACTCCGGACCGAATGCCTCAGCTAACCTACGCTGCATGGCCTCCCTGATCCTGCAAAGCCTGCGGAAGGATCCTCGTGTTCTTCGGATCAAGGAGAGTGACCATTACTGGCTGGCCACTCTCCTTGATCCACGGTACAAGGGTAAGGTTGCGGACCTTATCTTGCCGTCGCAGAGGGAGCAGAGGATGAGACATCTCAGGGAGGCCTTGCAGAAAGGTCTGTGCAACGCGTTCCCAGAAACTGGGAGGTTACAAACTCCTGGTCCTGGACGACGAGTTGCTGAGGCTTCGGTCAGTAGCAGAAGGAGCGGTGGGGAAGGTGGACGTCTGACCGATGCGTTCAGACAATTTTTTAGTCCGCAGCCCCAAGGTATGATCGGTTCCAGCAACCATCGCCAGCGTCTGATATACATGGTGCAGGAATACCTAGGGGAAAGGTCAGACTTGGACACCTTTCCCACCGAAAATCCTCTGGCTTACTGGGTCCTGAGGATGGATCACTGGCCAGAGCTTGCACAGTATGCAATTGAGCTACTGGCCTGTCCTGCATCCAGCGTTCTTTCCGAACGCACATTCAGTGCTGCTGGAGGATTTGTCACCGATCATAGGGTGCGCCTGTCCACCGACTCGGTTGATCGACTGACCTTCATAAAAATGAATCAGTCTTGGATCACCACCAGCTACCAGACACCTGAAGCGGATATAACGGAATAATTTATAATGTCACATCCCTTCAAGACTGCCTATGCTGATGCTGAGTGACTGTCCTGTTATGTTCACTGACTATCCTCTTCCTCCTCCTCAATGATCCATGCCACCACACCAGTGCCTAAGGCACAATTTTTCAGCCCCTGTATAACAGGGGCGTGTAATTACAATTTTTTAAAAAGATGCTTCGCAACAGGTGTGACTGCTGTGCTCAGAGTACAGTATCTGTGAGGGGTTGCAGTGTTGTGGCACCAGCACCAGTGCCTACGGCACAATTTTTCAGCCCCTGTTGGGGCGTGTAATTACAATTTTTAGGCAATGCTTTGCAACAGGTCTCATTGCTGTGCTCAGAGTACAGTATCTGTGAGGGGTTGCAGTGTTGTGGCACCAGCACCAGTGCCTAAGGCACAATTTTTCAGCCCCTGTATAACAGGGGCGTGTAATTACAATTTTTTAAAAAGATGCTTCGCAACAGGTGTGACTGCTGTGCTCAGAGTACAGTATCTGTGAGGGGTTGCAGTGTTGTGGCACCAGCACCAGTGCCTAAGGCACAATTTTTCAGCCCCTGTTGGGGCGTGTAATTACAATTTTTAGGCAATGCTTTGCAACAGGTCTCATTGCTGTGCTCAGAGTACAGTATCTGTGAGGGGTTGCAGTGTTGTGGCACCAGCACCAGTGCCTAAGGCACAATTTTTCAGCCCCTGTATAACAGGGGCGTGTAATTACAATTTTTTAAAAAGATGCTTCGCAACAGGTGTGACTGCTGTGCTCCAAGTACAGTATCTGTGAGGGGTTGCAGTGTTGTGGCACCAGCACCAATGCCTAAGGCACAATTTTTCAGCCCCTGTTTAACAGGGGCGTGTAATTACAAATCTTGATCTAATAGTTCACAGCAGGGCCCATTCCTGCGCCCACCAAGAGTAACTATGAGGGCCTACAGTCTTGTGGCAACACCGTCCACCACCACCACCACCACCAAAGGCCCAATTTTTCTGCCCTGTTCAACAGGTGCATGCAATTACAAATCTTGATCTAATAACTCACAGCAGGGCCCATTCCTGCACCCACCAAGAGTAACTGTGAGGGCTTACAGTCTTGTGGCAACACCGTCCACCACCACCACCACCAAAGGCCCAATTTTTCTGCCCGGTTCAACAGGTGCATGCAAGTACAAATCTTGATCTATTAACTCACAGCAGGGCCCATTCCTGTGCCCACCAGTCTTGTGGCTACACCAACATCTAATAGGGCAAATTTCTGCAGAGTATATACGGCAGGCCCCTACTTTCAAACATCCAACTTACAAACGACTCCTACTTGCAAACGGCAAGAGAAAACAGGAAGTGAGAGGAAATCTACCCCTAGGAAGGAAAATTCTATCCTGTTAGATTTAATTTGGGAAAAAGGTATCTCCTCTCTACTGATGCTTTATCACCAATCCTTGTTTCAATTAAAACCCCACTTTTCCAAAAACATTTGTCATTGGGACGGAAAGTGAGGTGACATGTTCTGAACAGATGTGCAAAGACAGCAAATGTTACAGGGGTGATAACCCCTCCCTATGTTCTCCAAAAAGATTAAAAATTGATTTTTTTGGGATGTAGCTACACTTCATAATGTACCTGTTCAGATTCTACTTAAGAACAAACCTACAGTCCATGTCTTGTTTGCACCACCTATATACTGCTGTTCAGAGTATATAGGGTTGTAGGTATAGGGTTTTATTTTGGGTGCGGGGTCCCCCTTAGTATCCATACAAGACCCAAAGGGGCTGGGGTGGGGGGGGTGATGGGGTAGCCATGCCATTTTTCTCAAGGATTTTCAGCCATATGGCGGCCAGGACAAGACATGACATTAAAGCCGCAAGTGGTTTTAAATGGCTTCTTTTTTTCCTTTACAAATGTCATTTTGTGCAAGGACAGTTCTAAACACGGGAAACACATGCCACTTCACAGGCATACTTTAGACACCCCCCAGGTACCGTATTTAAAGGAAAATTTCACTTTTTTTTTTTTCACTTTATGCATCATTAAAATGACTGCTCCCGAAAAAACTTTAGTTTTTAAAATTTCTTTTTGCATTGATATATGTCCCCTGGGGCAGGACCCGGGTCCCCAAACCTGTTTTATAACATTAACATGCATATTGGCCGTTGTAATTAGCAATTTTGATTTCGAACGTTCGCGTCCATTATAACGAATAGGGTTCGAAAATTCGCGCAAACTTTCGGTCCGTTCGAAGGTTCTGGTGCGAACCGAACCCGGGGGTGTTCGGCTCATCCCTAGCCCCCAGACACAGAGCCTGCTTGCCCTCTTTTATTGCCTCCTGACTGTCTGCCTCTCCTTGTTTGCCTTCCAGACATTCTAATGGATGGCCTGCAGGGAGATGGGAAAAAAGCAATAAGGGCTACCTTCAGGTGTCCTTCTCTGTCCCTTTACTTAAGGATTTCTAAATATGGTTGAGGATGATTGCTTTCGCACAGAATAGCACAATGACAATTTCCCTGACTGTCCAAAAAACAAGGATTTCAAAGATGGTTGATGAGGAATGCTTTAGCACAGTATAGCACAAGGAGAATTTCCCTCACTGTCCTTCCCTGTCCCTAGAAACAAGGATTAGCACAGTGAAACACACTGACACTCTCCCTACCTATAGTTTTCTGTCCCTTGAAAAAATGTTTTTTTAAAGATGGTTGATGATCAATGCTTTAGCACAGTATAGCACAAGGAGAATTTCCCTCACTGTCCTTCCCTGTCCCTAGAAACAAGGATTAGCACAGTGAAACACACTGACACTCTCCCTACCTATAGTTTTCTGTCCCTAGAAAAAATGTTTTTTTAAAGATGGTTGATGATCAATGCTTTAGCACAGTATAGCACAAGGAGAATTTCCCTCACTGTCCTTCCCTGTCCCTAGAAACAAGGATTAGCACAGTGAAACACACTGACACTCTCCCTACCTATAGTTTTCTGTCCCTAGAAAAAATGTTTTTTTAAAGATGGTTGATGATCAATGCTTTAGCACAGTATAGCACAAGGAGAATTTCCCTCACTGTCCTTCCCTGTCCCTAGAAACAAGGATTAGCACAGTGAAACACACTGACACTCTCCCTACCTATAGTTTTCTGTCCCTAGAAAAATGTTTTTTTAAAGATGGTTGATGATCAATGCTTTAGCACAGTATAGCACAAGGAGAATTTCCCTCACTGTCCTTCCCTGTCCCTAGAAACAAGGATTAGCACAGTGAAACACACTGACACTCTCCCTACCTATAGTTTTCTGTCCCTAGAAAAAAAGTTTTTTTAAAGATGGTTGATGATCAATGCTTTAGCACAGTATAGCACAAGGAGAATTTCCCTCACTGTCCTTCCCTGTCCCTAGAAACAAGGATTAACACAGTGAAACACACTGACACTCTCCCTACCTATAGTTTTCTGTCCCTAGAAAAAATGTTTTTTTTAAAGATGGTTGATGATCAATGCTTTAGCACAGTATAGCACAAGGAGAATATCCCTCACTGTCCTTCCCTGTCCCTAGAAACAAGGATTAGCACAGTAAAACACACTGACACTCTCCCTACCTATAGTTTTCTGTCCCTAGAAAAAATGTTTTTTTAAAGATGGTTGATGATCAATGCTTTAGCACAGTATAGCACAAGGAGAATTTCCCTCACTGTCCTTCCCTGTCCCTAGAAACAAGGATTAGCACAGTGAAACACACTGACACTCTCCCTACCTATAGTTTTCTGTCCCTAGAAAAAATGTTTTTTTAAAGATGGTTGATGATCAATGCTTTAGCACAGTATAGCACAAGGAGAATTTCCCTCACTGTCCTTCCCTGTCCCTAGAAACAAGGATTAGCACAGTGAAACACACTGACACTCTCCCTACCTATAGTTTTCTGTCCCTAGAAAAAATGTTTTTTTAAAGATGGTTGATGATCAATGCTTTAGCACAGTATAGCACAAGGAGAATTTCCCTCACTGTCCTTCCCTGTCCCTAGAAACAAGGATTAGCACAGTGAAACACACTGACACTCTCCCTACCTATAGTTTTCTGTCCCTAGAAAAATGTTTTTTTAAAGATGGTTGATGATCAATGCTTTAGCACAGTATAGCACAAGGAGAATTTCCCTCACTGTCCTTCCCTGTCCCTAGAAACAAGGATTAGCACAGTGAAACACACTGACACTCTCCCTACCTATAGTTTTCTGTCCCTAGAAAAAATGTTTTTTTAAAGATGGTTGATGATCAATGCTTTAGCACAGTATAGCACAAGGAGAATTTCCCTCACTGTCCTTCCCTGTCCCTAGAAACAAGGATTAACACAGTGAAACACACTGACACTCTCCCTACCTATAGTTTTCTGTCCCTAGAAAAAATGTTTTTTTTAAAGATGGTTGATGATCAATGCTTTAGCACAGTATAGCACAAGGAGAATATCCCTCACTGTCCTTCCCTGTCCCTAGAAACAAGGATTAGCACAGTAAAACACACTGACACTCTCCCTACCTATAGTTTTCTGTCCCTAGAAAAAATGTTTTTTTAAAGATGGTTGATGATCAATGCTTTAGCACAGTATAGCACAAGGAGAATTTCCCTCACTGTCCTTCCCTGTCCCTAGAAACAAGGATTAGCACAGTGAAACACACTGACACTCTCCCTACCTATAGTTTTCTGTCCCTAGAAAAAATGTTTTTTTAAAGATGGTTGATGATCAATGCTTTAGCACAGTATAGCACAAGGAGAATTTCCCTCACTGTCCTTCCCTGTCCCTAGAAACAAGGATTAGCACAGTGAAACACACTGACACTCTCCCTACCTATAGTTTTCTGTCCCTAGAAAAAATGTTTTTTTAAAGATGGTTGATGATCAATGCTTTAGCACAGTATAGCACAAGGAGAATTTCCCTCACTGTCCTTCCCTGTCCCTAGAAACAAGGATTAGCACAGTGAAACACACTGACACTCTCCCTACCTATAGTTTTCTGTCCCTAGAAAAATGTTTTTTTAAAGATGGTTGATGATCAATGCTTTAGCACAGTATAGCACAAGGAGAATTTCCCTCACTGTCCTTCCCTGTCCCTAGAAACAAGGATTAGCACAGTGAAACACACTGACACTCTCCCTACCTATAGTTTTCTGTCCCTAGAAAAAATGTTTTTTTAAAGATGGTTGATGATCAATGCTTTAGCACAGTATAGCACAAGGAGAATTTCCCTCACTGTCCTTCCCTGTCCCTAGAAACAAGGATTAACACAGTGAAACACACTGACACTCTCCATACCTATAGTTTTCTGTCCCTAGAAAAAATGTTTTTTTTAAAGATGGTTGATGATCAATGCTTTAGCACAGTATAGCACAAGGAGAATATCCCTCACTGTCCTTCCCTGTCCCTAGAAACAAGGATTAGCACAGTAAAACACACTGACACTCTCCCTACCTATAGTTTTCTGTCCCTAGAAAAAATGTTTTTTTAAAGATGGTTGATGATCAATGCTTTAGCACAGTATAGCACAAGGAGAATTTCCCTCACTGTCCTTCCCTGTCCCTAGAAACAAGGATTAGCACAGTGAAACACACTGACACTCTCCCTACCTATAGTTTTCTGTCCCTAGAAAAAATGTTTTTTTAAAGATGGTTGATGATCAATGCTTTAGCACAGTATAGCACAAGGAGAATTTCCCTCACTGTCCTTCCCTGTCCCTAGAAACAAGGATTAGCACAGTGAAACACACTGACACTCTCCCTACCTATAGTTTTCTGTCCCTAGAAAAAATGTTTTTTTAAAGATGGTTGATGATCAATGCTTTAGCACAGTATAGCACAAGGAGAATTTCCCTCACTGTCCTTCCCTGTCCCTAGAAACAAGGATTAGCACAGTGAAACACACTGACACTCTCCCTACCTATAGTTTTCTGTCCCTAGAAAAATGTTTTTTTAAAGATGGTTGATGATCAATGCTTTAGCACAGTATAGCACAAGGAGAATTTCCCTCACTGTCCTTCCCTGTCCCTAGAAACAAGGATTAGCACAGTGAAACACACTGACACTCTCCCTACCTATAGTTTTCTGTCCCTAGAAAAAATGTTTTTTTAAAGATGGTTGATGATCAATGCTTTAGCACAGTATAGCACAAGGAGAATTTCCCTCACTGTCCTTCCCTGTCCCTACAAACAAGGATTAGCACACTAAAACACACTGACACTCTCCCTACCTATCCTTCTCTTTCCCTAAACTAAAGGAATCCAGGTTAAGCAAGAAAAAAAATGCCACTGTCCCTGCCTATGCTTCTCTTTCCCTGCTCCGGAACACACTACACTAGGCCGCCGTGCTGGCGGCCTTTTATAGTGTGGGGCGTGTACTAAACACCCTCAGCAATAATTGGCCACAGGCATCCTGCCTGTGGCCAATCATTGCTCTCCTCGCTGCCGGCGCTGTGATTGGCCAAGCATGCGGGGTCACAGTGCATGCTTGGCCAATCACAGCGCCTGGATGACACTGCGATGGCGTAGTGCATTGTGGGCCGTTCGCGTCACTCGAATTTGGCGCGAACGGCCCAAATCGTTCGATCTTCGTCGAACGATCGAACAGCCGATGTTCGAGTCGAACGTATGTTCGACTCGAACACCGAGCTCATCCCTATTTGTGAGTAAGTTAACTTCTTGGGAGGCCTTATGACTCTTCTAGCTCTTTGCTCTCTTGGGACTTCTGGCTGGGACACTACAGACTCCTCTTCTGGAACAGGCTTGAGGGATTCCACTGGCCCTGAAACACTTAGTTCAGGATCCTGGAGGTACATAGAGTCCCTTGGGTCCTCCTCTGAGCATGTGTCACAGGCATCTTCCCAGTAATCTGACAAAGGGCTAGATGGAACGAATTCAGTAGCTTCCGCATTCAGTGGTTCTGAGTAAGTGGTTTCGATACCAAGTCTTCAATGGGCCCACCTTCCCTTCTGGCTTCAATTTATAGACAGGTAGGCCCGGCAACTTCTTACAAATGACATAGGGTTCAGGTCTCCATCTGTCTGCAAGCTTGTGCTTCCCAGGGACTCCCAGGTTTCATGGAAGAACTCTGTCTCCAGGTTGCAGGTCCTGAATCCGAACCTTCAGGTCGAAGTTCCTCTTGTTGCGGGCCCCCCTTTGGTCTGAAGCCGCTTGGGCTTGTTCATAGGCCACCTTCAAGCTGTGTCTGAGTCTGTCCACATATCCCTTGTGAGATGTGGCTGAGGAATGGTCTATGGAGGTACCAAAGGCCAGGTCTACCGGTAATCTTGCTTCTCTCCCGAACATGAGACGGTAAGGGGAGTAGCCTGTAGCATCACTTGTGGTACTATTGTAAGCGTGGACTATAGCCGCTATGTGCTTGCTTCAATGTTGTTTCTTCTCGCTACTCAGGGTCCCCAACATATTGAGCAGAGTTCGGTTGAACCTCTCCGGTTGAGCATCCCCTTGTGGGTGGTAAGGAGAGGTTCGGGTCTTCTTGATCCCTAAGGAATCCAGGAGCTTCCGAATCAGCCGACTTTCAAAGTCTCTCCCTTGGTCTGAGTGAAGTCGCTGTGGTAGCCCATAATGGACTAAATACTTCTCCATAAGTACCTTGGCTACTGTGGAAGCCTTCTGGTCTTTGGTTGGGAAAGCCTGGGCATACCGGGTGAAATGATCGGTTACTACCAGAACATTTCCTAGTCCACTCAGGTCGGGTTCGAGGCAGAGAAAATCAATGCATACCAGATCAAGTGGGCTTTGGCTTTGCAGATGGCCCATTGGGGCAGCTTGATGAGGTAAAGTCTTTCTCTGGATGCATCGTGCACATGAGTGGCAGTATTCTTCAACTTCAGCCCTCATGCAGGGCCAATAGAAACGGTCCCTAACCAGTTGGAAGGTCCTTTCCGCCCCTAGGTGTCCATGATTGTCATGCAGGGCAACCAAGACAGTCTCTCGGTGTTTCTCAGGGAGAAACAGTTGCCATTTGTCTTCCAGGTCATCAGAGGGGCCCCTTCGGTAGACCACTCCCTGATGCACCTGCAACCTGTCCCACTCTTTCCTCAACAGGCGAGCTTCCTTTGAAGGATGGCGCAGGAGTCTATTTGGATCCTGATTCTCCAGGGCCTCCAGAACCAATCTCCCCATGGGGTCTTCCAATTGGTCACATCTCAACTCCTTCTTTGACAGTTTTGGCAGATTATCTTCTTCCAACTGGGTTACCCCACAGTATTGCTTGGGAACTCCTACTATGGTAACTCCTATCTCTTCTACCCTTGAGACTCCTCTGGCTTGAAGTTCAGCCCCTTGGCAAAGGGCCTGCACCCCGTCAGGTACCACTTGGGTCCAGTCTTCTGTATCACTGGTAGGGGCATGAGATCTTCTAGACAGAGCGTCTGCGTCTCGATTCCCAGCCCCAGGCCTGTATTTCAGGCTGAAATTGAACCCAGACAGTGCAGCCAGCCATCTATGTCCTGTGGCATCCAGCTTTGCTGTGGTGAAGAGATAAGTAAGGGGGTTGTTGTCGGTTTTCAGTGAATTCTGCCCCATACAGGTAGTCTTTAAGTTTGTCAACTCCCGCCCACTTGAGGGCCAGGAACTCCAGCTTATGAGTGGGGTAGTTCTTTTCAGAGGGGGTCAGACTCCTGCTCACGTAGGCAACGGGTCGCAGCTGTCCTTCATGCTCCTGATAGAGCACTCCTCCCAGACCGTCATGACTGGCATCTACATGGAGTTCATAAGGTCTCTTTGGGTCTGCATAGGCCAAGACAGGGGCGGTGGTTAGGCTTTTTTTAACATCTGTACGGCCCTCTTCACACTTTTGGTTCCACTGGTCTTGGACTGACTCTCCCGGCTTCCTGGGACCCGAGTCATCCTCTTCCCCTTCTGTCTTGAGTAGCTCATTCAGGGGTCTGGCAATTCGGGCAAACCCCTCCACGAACCTTCTATAATAGGAACAGAACCCCAGAAAGGATCTGAGTTCTGTTACCGTGGTAGGCCGTGGCCAGGAAGTAACTGCCTCCAACTTCTCAGGGTCTGTGGCTACCCCTTCTTCAGACACTATGGGGCTGATTTACTAATAACACTGCGCTGGTTCTAACCTTAATTGGTGTGCCGGATAACTCCTTCACTGGGCGCAGGAAGCAGCGGCGCACTGTTATAGTAAATAGAAATGTCAGCGGCGCTCTATTGAAAATGAATGGTTCCCTATGGGAGCCCATTGATTTGAATAGAGGTCGCCCGGGAAGTCGGATCCGACTTGCGGGCGACTCGTGTGCCGGCTGACACAGGGACAGCGCGACTTTGCGAGGCGATCTGGACACGACCTGAGCATGCAGCAGCCGCTCAAGTCGTGTCCTACAGGCGACTAGCCGGCCGAGAATGTGTCCAGCGCGATGTCATCGCGCTGGTCCTCGGCAGCCTCGCTGTCCCGTGTTTGGTATGAATCATGAAGGGGAACTCCAGGCCAAATTTTAATGAAAAAACCGGCATGGGTTCCCCTTCAGGAACATACCAGGCCCTTAGGTCTGGTCTGGATTCTAAGGTGAACCCCCTAAGCCGAAAAACAGCGTGGGGGTCCCCCCAAAATCCAAACCAGACCCTTAGGTCTGGTCTGGATTTTAAGGTGAACCCCTCAAGCCGAAAAACAGCGTGGGGGTCCCCCCAAAATCCAAACCAGACCCTTATCCGAGCACGCAACCTGGCAGGCCGCAGGGGAAAAGGGGGGGACGAGAGCGGCCCCCCCTCCCTCCTGAACCGTACCAGGCCGCATGCCCTCAACATGGGGGGTTTGGTGCTTCGGGGCAGGGGGGCGACCTGCGGCCCCCCCACCACAAAGCACCCTGCCCCCATGTTGATGGGGACAAGGGCCTCTTCCCGACAACCCTGGCCGTTGGTTGTCGGGGTATGCGGGCAGGGGGCTTTTCGGAATCAGGGCGCCCCCTTTAAAAAGGGGTCCCCCAGATGCCGGCCCCCCACCCTATGTGAATGAGTATGGGGTACATCATACCCCTACCCGTTCACCTGGTGGAAAAAAATTGCAATAAAAAAACCACACAGCTTTTTAAAGTATTTTATTGTACATCTCGGGGGTCTTCTTCCGACTTCGGGGGTCTCCGGTGTCGTCGCCGCGCTCTCCGGTTTTCTTCTGCCGGGCCACCGCTAACTTCTTTAGCTCTTTTGCTAGCGGTGGCCCGGTCTTCTCCTCTCCGTTTCTTCCTTTCTTCTGCCGGGCCTCCGCTAACTTCTTTTAGCTCTTTTGCTAGCGGAGGCCCGGTCTTCTCCGTCGCCTTCTTCTTCTCCCGCTATCCGGTTCTTCTCCCGCTTCTTTCTTCTGCCGGCCCCTCCACTAACTTCTTTAGCTCTTTTGCTAGTGGAGGGGCCAGTCTTCCCGTCATCGCCGTCGGCGTCTTCTTCTCTCTTCTCCTCCTCGATGTTGACTCGTCGCTTCCTCTCGCAGTAATGCTAAATCTTCGGTCTGCAGAGATTAATATAGGCTTCTCATGACGTCACAGTCACATGTTCCGGGGCACATGGCCCCGGAGCATGTGACTGTGACGTCATGGGAACATGTGACTGTGACGTCATGAGAAGCCTATATTAATATCTGCGGACCGAAGATTTAGCATTACTGCGAGAGGAAGCGACGAGTCAACATCGAGGAGGAGAAGAGAGAAGAAGACACTGACAGCGACGACGGGAAGACCAGCCCCTCCACTAGCAAAAGAGCTAAAGAAGTTAGTGGAGGGGCCAGCAGAAGAAAGAAGCGGGAGAAGAACCGGATAGCGGGAGAAGAAGAAGGCGACGGAGAAGACTGGGCCTCTGCTAGCAAAAGAGCTAAAGAAGTTAGTGGAGGGGCCGGCAGAAGAAAGAAGCGGGAGAAGAACCGGATAGCGGGAGAAGAAGAAGGCGACGGAGAAGACCGGCCCCTCCACTAGCAAAAGAGCTAAAGAAGTTAGTGGAGGGGCCGGCAGAAGAAAGAAGCGGGAGAAGAACCGGATAGCGGGAGAAGAAGAAGGCGACAGAGAAGACCGGGCCTCCGCTAGCAAAAGAGCTAAAAGAAGTTAGCGGAGGCCCGGCAGAAGAAAGGAAGGACCGGAGGGGAGAAGGCGACGGAGAAGACAGGCCTCCGCTAGCAAAAGAGCTAAAGAAGTTAGCGGTGGCCCGGCAGAAGAAAACCGGAGAGCGCGGCGACGACACCGGAGACCCCCAAAGTCGGAAGAAGACCCCCGAGCTGTGCAATAAAATACTTTAAAAAGCTGTGTGGTTTTTTTATTGCAATTTTTTTCCACCAGGTGAATGGGTAGGGGTACGATGGACCCCATACTCATTCACATAGGGTGAGGGGCCGGGATCCGGGGGCCCCTTTATTAAAGGGGGCTCCCGGATTCCGATAAGCCCACCGCCCGCAGACCCCGACAACCAACGGCCAGGGTTGTCGGGAAGAGGCCCTTGTCCTCATCAACATGGGGGCAGGGTGCTCTGGGGTGGGGGGGCTGCAGGTCGCCCCCCCTGCCCCAGAGCACCAAACCCCCATGTTGAGGGCATGCGGCCTGGTACGGTTCAGGAGGGAGGGGGGCCGCTCTCTCGTCCCCCTCTCTTCCCCTGCGGCCTGCCAGGTTGTGTGCTCGGATAAGGGTCTGGTTTGGATTTTGGGGGGGACCCCCACGCCGTTTTTTCAGCGTAGGGGTTCCTCTTCAAATCCAGACCAGACCCAAGGGCCTGGTATGCTCCTGGAGGGAGAACCCATGCCGGTTTTTTATTTAAAATTTGGCCTGGAGTTCCCCCTCAAGATTCATACCAAACACAGTGCCTGCTATTGGCGGGGATCCAAGTCGGATCCCCGTTCATTGAAAGTCGGACATATGTCGGCTTCATGTCGCAGGGCAAAGTCGGATCCAAAGTAGGACAGATGTCGTGTCGCACTAGTGTGAACCCAGCCTAAATACAACTACACTGCTGCTCTCAGCTGCTGATATCACTCTGGTCTCACAAAATAGCTAAAATCGTAAATAATACTGTTTTTGGAGCTTAGGGCGGCTCCTTATCATATACATGCAAATGTGGTAAAACACGGCATGCAAACGCCACAAAGCGCGCCTTTCTAAACGCCACTTTCAACACTAGTTCAGAACACTTTGCACCAGCGTCCCGTCTACATGGGGCCTAAAAACGCCTATGCCATTTACAGCTCAAAAACGCCATGGTGGCCATGAGGCCATAGGCTAACATGGAGAGATGTTTTTAAGCTGCAAAAAACGCTCAAACAAGCGGCTTGAAAAACGTCCGTGTGCATGTAGCCTTATATTAACCACTTGCGCACTGCCCAGACCAAGTTTCACATTTCAGCGCTGATGCACTTTTAATGACAATTGAGCGCTCATACAACACTGTAACCCAATGAAAATGTTTTATTTGTTGGCATACAAATAGAGCTTGCTTTTGGTGCTATTTGATCACCTTTGTGTTTTAGTTTTATTTTTTTTCTATAAATACAAATGACCGAGTTTAAAAAAAAAAAAAATTGATATTTTACCCACTTCAGCACTGGGCCTATTCTGGCACTTCTCTCCTTCATGTAAAAATCATAAATTTATGGCTATAAAATTACTTCAAAACACCAAACATTATATATTTTTTTGGAGCAGACACCCTAGGAAATAAGATGGCGGTCATTGCAAATTTTTATCTCGCTCGGTATTTGCGTAATAAATTTTCAAACGCCTTTTGTTTGCTAAAAATATTACAAAACAGTAAAGTTACGGCCAATTTTTTGGTATAATGTGAAAGATGTTGTTATGCTGAGTAAATAGATACCTAACACGTCACGCTTTAAAATTGCGCACACACATGGCATGACACCAAACTTCAGTAATTAAAAATCTCCCTAGGCGATGCTTAAATTTTTTTTACACGTTACCATTTTGGCATTACAGAGGGGGTCTAGTGCTAGAATTGCTGCACTCATTCTAACGCACGCAGCAATAACTCACATGTGTGGTTTGAACAGCGTTTACATATGTGGGCGGGACTTACGTGTGTGTTCGCTTCTGAGCGCGAGCTACCGGGGACATGGGCGTTTTTTCTTATTTTTGTTTTATTTTTTTTTGTTTTTGTTTTTTGACTTTTTTGTATTTCTTACTCTTTTTTTAATTTTTTTAATTTTTTGGGATCTCTTTTATTCCTATTACAAGGAATGTAAACATCCCTTGTAATAGGAATGTGTGTGACAGGTCCTCTTTATGGAGAGATGCAGGGTCAATAAGACCCCGCATCTCTCCTCCAGGCTGGAAAGCATGATATTGTTCCAAAAAAATCACCAATCTCATGCTGACAGCCAAGATCACGGCTTGGTTAACATACTGGAACACGGCATGATGTCATAACGTCGTGCCCGCGCCTCCGACGGTCATAGAGATGACTGATGACCATGCAGGCATCATTCAGATGTCACCGCCCAAAGCCAAGGATGTAATTTGACGGTGGGCGGTAGGAAACTGGTTAATATTTTAAAAAAAGGTAATTTTTCTTCTTCATTGATGTACACTGATGAGACTGCACTGATGGGCACCGATAAGGTGGCAAGGGTGGTCACTGAGAGGTGGCATTGCTATTTAGCACTGGTGGGCAGTGAGAAGTGGCACTGCTAGGTGGCAATGATAGTTGGCAGTGATGGGCACTGATAGCACTGCTAGGTGCCACTGATTGGCACCAGTGGTGAGCATTGATAAGTGGCACTGGCAGGGGCTACTAATTGTCACAGATGATGCAGAATTGCCTCTTCCTCTTCGGGCCCCATGTCCCTTGCACATAAGCCGGTGATTGCCTTTTTTTTATGCTCACGCTGTCAGCACAAGGAGAAAACAAAAATTATTACCCAGCTTTTGTTTACATCACGTGATCAGCTGTCATTTGCTGACAGCTGATCACATGGTAAAGGGCAGGGATCGGCCCCTTACTCGGATCTGTCATCACCTGAGTCACAGTGACTCTGTGACCACAGCGCACGCAAAGGGGAGGACGTTTATTGACGGACTCCCGGCAATTGAGGACCATGCTGTGGCCGTCGATCAGTTATAGCGCTGATCTCAAGTGATTAAAGAGGGTCAAAATGGGCCATTGACATGCATCACAATTCAACTTAAGAATGAGTCTTTGAAAAGTTAAACTAAATAATTTGGCCACTTTATCCTTCCAAATCATTCACTTCCTGTCCCATAGCCACACAGGAAGTGAGGGAAAATCCCTAACAATGTCTTTCCTTGGGGACACACAGGTCAGTCTAAATACTTTCCCCATTATGCACATTGCACTCGAGCATATTGCGGGGTACACCACAAATTATTAGGTAGTTTGGACTGTGGGATTTATTTACTAAAGGCAAATCTACTTTGCACTACAAGTGCACTTGCTGTATATCTGAGGGGGACATGCAAGCCAAAAAAAAAAAAAAACATCTTTGCTTTTACATGATTGTAACATCCAATCACCAGTACTTTCCCTAAGATTTTCAGCAGCTACACTTTTACTGCAGAGTGGATTTGTCTTTACTAAACCCCAAACTACCCAATGATTTGGGGTGTACACAACAAAGTGCTAGAGTGCAATTTGCTTAATGGGGACACTAGATAGATTGATCTGTGTGTCCCCAAGAAAAGCCATTGGTAGGGTTTTACCTTCACTTCCTGTTTAGCTGTGTGACAGGAAGTGAAGCCAATGTTAAGAAAAGGAGACAAAGGCCAAACTACAAAAAAATATATATAAAAAAAAAAAAAAAAAAAAACAACACACACGCAGGGGTTCTAACACTTACTTTGTTTCCCTCAAAATGCCCACATTTTGAATTGTATGGCCTTGAGCTATTTTTAAGTGCAGTGCTCTAAATCAGTGCTTCTCAAATACCCCCAACAGGCCATGTTTGCAGGTTTTCCTTCATCTTACACATGTGCTTTAAATCACAGTCAATGGTTTTGATTTTTGGACAGCAATTCTCGATAAGATAAATTCACAAAACATGTCCTGTTGGGGGTACTTGAGGACTGAGGCTGAGAACCACTGCAGTAAAAAAGGAAAATTGAATACTTACCGCTCTGTAGTTTTCATTTCCTGGTGACGCTCCATGGCAGCACACAATACAATCCATGCATATACTACCATGAAGGCACCAGATTAGATAAATCACACCTGTTTTGTTTTGACATGCCAATCAGCTGTCACATTTGTTGCAAAGTAAACACAAAACAAACATCAAAACTTTCCATCTAATTTTATTGTTCAACAAAACAAAAAGGGAAGGCAAAATAAAAAACATGGTCAATTTGAAACAGTTACAGACTCAACATCTTGAGCAATTTTTGGCCAAAAAAATGCAGCAGACAATTAAATCAAAGTGAACAAACAACACACATTAACAACATCAGAATTATTTCAGGGGAACATATCTCCCCCACACCAAAAATATACAATCCACATAAGTTACCGAATCACTTGTTTTGCAAAGACATAACAAATAAAATACATGTGTTACAAACTCGATAAAGACACCAACATGTACATTTTGCCCCCACACACACTTGCCTCTTCTTAAGGCAATTGACCGAATGCTCTGTGAGCTTTATATAACATATGTTTGTGTGCTAATGAGGCAATTGAAAACACATGCACAGTCCATGAAACACCCAGAATGCAAGTTCTTCCAATGTAGAGACTGAAATTCAAAGTGGGCACACCTGTTAAGGTGTCCTTCAATTTCTAACCCATAAAAACACTCTCTGAGTGAGCATGCCCAGAAATATCCAGGCGCTGTTCACACACAAAAAGCACGCAAAAAAAAAACTAACTGGCTGGGCATGTGCAGAACAACACCAATGCAGCTAGCAAAAAATACCCCCCCCCTCCCCCCGTCCAAAATTAAGCACATCATCCAGCATGCTACAAAATTAGAGATGGGACAATCACCCCTCCCCCCCACCAACAAATACTATTGCAGTCTATGGGAACTGACTTGTTAATTTTGCTAGTCCCCACTTGGCTGGCTTATCTTCTAGTTATTGGCCTTACAATGGGGGCCCAGGTCCCACCCTAAGGGACATATATCAATGTCACCAATTTGGAAAACACCAAAAACAAAACAAGGAGAAGTGCCTTTAAATATGCCAAATTGCTTAAGGGCCATTTCACACCACATGCAGTGCATTGCATTTTTTATGCATCCAAAATGCTTGGAAAGTTGGTTATATGGTTCTAAATGGCAGTGATTGTTCCAGTGCGTTCCAGTTCCACCAAAAAAGTAGAACATGCTGCTTTTTACCTGCACTGGACTGTACTGGAACGCATCAAAACGCATCATAAACGCACTGGAACGCACAGGAACACACCTAAATGTACCAAAAACGCACTGGAACACACTTGTCCTTATCTATGGTTAATAAAAAAGAGGGGTGAAAAAAAGCACTGGATTGCATCAAAAACTTACCAAAAATGCACCGGAACGCATGAAAAAAGTGCATGCAGAAAAGCACCTGGAACGCATCCGGATTGTGTTTCTATGGTGTGAACTGGCCCTAGTTCACACTATAGAAACGCAGTCTGGGTGCGTTCCAGGTGCTTTTCTGCATGCACGTTTTTGACACATTCCAGTGCATTTTTGAGGCGTTTTTGATGCAGTCCAGTGTTTTTTTCCGCCTCTTTTCACTTAGGACAAGTGTGTTGCAGTGCGTCTTTGGTGCATTTAGGTGCGTTGCGGTGCATTCCAGTGCATTTTTGGTACGTTCCGTTGCGTTTTTGATGTGTTTTACTGGGGTCCAGTACAGTTTTGTACCTAAAAAATGCAGCATGACCAATTATTTTTTGGCTTTCTGAAATGCACTGGAACGGACTGCAGTGGTGTGAACTATGCCATTGGCATTAATGTGATCAACTTTCTTTGCGTTTTTCAGGCATCAAAAAAACGCACTGCACTGCATCCGGTGTGAACTGGCCCTAAATATCTGTGTCTATAGTATGCCTGTAAAGTAGCACATGTTTTCCATGTTTATAACAGTTGGAGAGCAAAATGACATTTCTAAAGTAAAATAATAGTAATTTAAAAGTCCTTGCGGCTGTAATGAATTGCTGGTTCCCGTCAATACAGATAAAAGTCATTGAAAGTCTTTGCTAACCAAAAAAAAAATGCGTGGGGGTTCCCCCAAATTCCATAACCAGGCCCTTCAGGCCTGGAATGGATATTAAGGGGAACCCCGCTGCAAATTTAAAAAAAAAATTATGTGGGGTTCCCCCCAAATATCCAAACCAGGCCCTTCAGATCTGGCATGGATTTTAAGGGGAACTCCACCCCAAATTTTATAAAAAAATGGCGTGGAGTTTCCCCAAAAATCCACACCAGACCCTTATCCGAGCATGCAACCTGGCCGGCCGCAGGGGAAAAGAGCACCCCCCCTCCCTCCTGAACCGTACCAGGCCACATGCCCTCAACATGGGGAGGATGTCCCCATGTTGATGGGGACAAGGGCCTCATCCCCACAACCCTTGCCCGGTGGTTGTGGGGGTCTGCGGGCGGGGGGCTTATCGGAATCTGGAAGACCCCTTTAACAAAGGGGACCCCCAGATCCCGCCCCCCCTGTGTGAAATGGTAATGGGGTACAAATGTACCCCTACCATTTCACAAGGAAAGTGTCAAAAATGTAAAAAATGACAAGAGCCGGTTTTTGACAATTCCTTTATTAATGTCTTCTCTTTTCTTCCATCTTCTTCCTTCTTCTTCTTTTCTCCATTCAGGTTTCTTCCTCCATCTTCATCTTCCTCTTCATCTTTATCTTCATCTTCATCTTCCTTCTTCCTTCGGTCTTCTCGTCCAGCAGCCCCCCTCTGACGCACATGGATTTCACGGGGACTTTCCCCGTGGTGACAGAGGGGGGCGGAGCCACCGGGTGTAAGCGGACCAAGTGGAGAACTGAAGCGTCGCACAGCGGGAACCTCCATTTCAAACGGAGCGGCCGGAGAAGAAAGAAGAAGGGAAGACGCCGGGGCAAGATGCGGCCGAGAAGACCGAAGGAAGAAGGAAGATGAAGATAAAGATGAAGAGGAAGATGGAGGAAGAAACCCGAATGGAGAAAAGAAGAAGATGGAAGAAGAAGATGAAGAAGGAAGAAGATGGAAGAAAAGAGAAGACATTAATAAAGGAATTGTCTAAAACCGTCTCTTGTCATTTTTTACATTTTTGACACTTTCCTTGTGAAATGGTAGGGGTACATTTGTACGCCATTACCATTTCACACAGGGGGGGGCCGGGATCTGGGGGTCCCCTTTGTTAAAGGGGTCTTCCAGATTCCGATAAGCCCCCCGCCCGCAGACCCCCACAACCACCGGGCAAGGGTTGTGGGGATGAGGCCCTTGTCCCCATCAACATGGGGACATCCTCCCCATGTTGAGGGCATGTGGCCTGGTACGGTTCAGGAGGGAGGGGGGCGCTCTCGTCCCCCCCTTTTCCCCTGCGGCCGGCCAGGTTGCATGCTCGGATAAGGGTCTGGTGTGGATTTTTGGGGAAACTCCACGCCATTTTTTTATAAAATTTGGGGTGGAGTTCCCCTTAAAATCCATGCCAGATCTGAAGGGCCTGGTTATGGAATTTGGGGGACCCCCACGCTTTTTTTTTTTGGTTAGCAAACACTTTCTATGACTTTTCTCTATATTGCCGAGAGCCAACAATTCATTATAGCCGCGGCTGCTTTTAAATGGGTTTTTTTTCCTTAGAAATGTCATTTTGCTGGCGCAATGGGAAGTTCAGAGCTGCGCCGGTTCAACTTATGCAAATTGACTTAGGTGACCTGACATTTACTAAGATTTTGCCGGCGCAGTGTCTTGGCGCATTTAAACCATTGAAATTCCCGCGCTGAGCTCAAAAAAACCTCCCGCAGCTCGAATCGTACTTGCCAGCGCAGCGGGCTGGTTTTGAAAAAGTTACTTTCCCACTCTATTTTGGGCATATTTGTTATTTGGGCAGGTGTCACTACACTTCCTCACATCACCCCACATCACCCCCAATATTTTCTCACTTCCAGCTTCTTTATATTTAGATTTTAACATGCCCTGCGCCAGGTCCATAGTGGCGCACTGAGTGCCTCCTCCCGGGTGCAGAGAACACTATAGTAAATGGGAAATAGGGCTACGCTACCGGCGCTAATGTTTTGTAAATACCAAAACAGCCATTGCACACGCAGATGCGCCAATACTCATGGCGCAAATGTTTGGTAAATCAGCCCCTATGTGTCCCAGATAATTAACGGAAGATTGGTAGAGCCTACACTTCTCGGGCGAAAGCTTGAGCCCCTCTTCACTGAGTCTTCTCAAAACTTTCTCCAGCCTCTCTTCGTGTTCTTCCAAGGTCCTCCCGAAGACAATGACATCGTCCAAGTACACAAGGACCTCAATAAGGTTCATGTCTCCTACAGTCTTCTCCATGAGATGTTGGAAGGTGGCTGGGACTCCGGACAGTCCCTGAGGCATTCGGTCGAATTCAAAGAACCCCACTGGGGTTATGAAGGCTGTCTTCTCCTTGTCTTCCGGATGCATAGGGATCTGATAGTATCCACTCTTGAGGTCCATCACACTGAACCACTTGGCTCCAGACAAGCTCTGTAGGGCATCCTCTATCCTCGGAGTGGTGTACTAGTCAGGGATGGTTCTCCTGTTGAGGGTCCTGTAGTCTATACACAACCTCAACGATCCATTCTTTTTTCTGACTACTACTATCGGAGAGGCATAAGGACTTCTAGACTCCCGGATCACACCGGTCCTCCTGAGTTCTCCAAGTTGTTCCCTCAGATCTTCCAGGTCTGCTAATGGGACTCGCCTGACTC
This sequence comes from Rana muscosa, assembly GCA_029206835.1. NCBI lineage: Eukaryota > Metazoa > Chordata > Amphibia > Anura > Ranidae > Rana > Rana muscosa. The sequence continues at coordinate 926,029,043 of CM055116.1, read as the reverse complement.
TCTCCCTGAAGGGCTTGTCTTCCTGGAGGCGGATTCGATGGGTGGCACTCCTCGCACACCCCACATCAAACTCATCTTGAGAGAAGATCTTCTTCCACCTGGTCAACTGGGCCTTGGCTCTCTGTTTCCAAGCCCTGACAGGTTTGGGTTCTCCATGGAGAGTTTCTCCCAAACATTCCCTCCTTCACCCGTCTTCTCCACATCCGACAGAGCAACTGGGGTAGCAGGGCTCACCTGGCCCAGCAACATCCTGGCTGGGATCTTCATGGGGCCATCCGTAGTATTCCTGACACTCACAGGGACCTTATAGTGGGCCTTCTTCAGGGCCCTCAGTGGGACCACTTCTGGGATTACTTCCAAACCCGAGTGTTCTTCCCTTGGGTCTGGCTCCAACACGACAAAGGGTCCAGGTTGCTCCCAAGTAAGCTTCACAGTGGCTCTGAGACAGGTTACTTCGCCGGGCTGCAACACCACTCTGTTCTTCTCAAGTCTCCAGACCTTCCCCACCCCCTCTTCCGGGCCCTTCTGCTCCAGGACCAACCGCTGGTAGGCTGTCTTCAAGATGGGGTGAATCTTGGTGGCGGTCGAGTCTTTCCTGCTTGCAAGAGGGGTCAGAAGTAGAGTTGAGCGGACACCTGGATGTTCGGGTTCGACGGGTTCGGCCGAACTTCGGAAAAAAGTTCGGGTTCGGGACCGAACTTTAACCCGAACCCGGACCCGAACCCGAACCCCATTGAAGTCAATGGGGACCCGGACTTCTAAGGACTAAAAGGGCTCTAAAAAGGTAATGGAAAGGGCTAGAGGGCTGCAAATGGCAGCAAAATGTTTTTAAGAGCATGGCAAGTGCTCTGCAAACAAATGTGGATAGGGAAATAACTGAAAATAACATAAAAAAATAAAAATAAAAAATAATAATCTTGACCTAGGAGAACGAGGTCCATATGGAGTAGGAGGTTGAAGTGGCGGTGGATGTGGCTGTGTAGGTGGAAGCGGCGGTGGAGGAGGACGAGGTAGCCAACACTGATTCAAAAATACAACAATGGCTGTGTAATGCCGGTGATGTGTCGAATTCTGTCCCCCGTCAAATAGTGTCCACCCTGTACTGCGCTTGCTCAGTATGTAGGACAAGGGGATTTCGAAAATCTCCCAAGACGAACGGCGCCTGCGTGGTGAGTTCAGGTGAAGGCCACACCATCCGTGGTTCAAGCCGAGCCAAGTGAGGCCATGCCCGAAGTGTGGCGATCGAACCGAGCCCGTGAGGGGCCCTGTTACTATGTGCTACCATATGTCCACTTGGATGGTGGGGCTTGAACCTGCACTCACAGCGCAGGCGCCGTTCATCTTCGGAGATTTTGTGAATCTCCTTGTCCTCTGTACTGCGCAAGCGCTGCGCCTTCGCAGTATGGGCTGGACACAATCCGATGGCCGGACAGTTTTTGTCACAACACCGGTATACATGTCTATTCTGCACAAGGTACGGACAAGTCCTGTGGGATCCATGCCTGGTTCATTTTAATGAACGTGAGCTTGTCCACATTGGCTCTGGACAGGCGGCTGCACTTGTCTGTGATAACGCCCCCTGCCGTGCTAAATACACGTTCAGATAATACACTGGCTGCAGGGCAGGCAAGCACCTCCAAGGCATAAAGGGCAAGCTCAGGCCATGTGCCCAATTTGGAGACCCAGAAGTTAAAGGGGGCAGACCCGTCATCCAGTACGTGTAGGCCTGTGGACACATACTGCTCAACCATGTTGGTGAAATGCTGCCTCCTGCTAAGACGTTCCATCTCAGCTGGTGGTGCTGGTTGTTGTGGTGTGCTGACAAAGCTTTTCCACATTTCAGCCATGCTAACCCTGCCTTCTGAGGTGCTGCCGGTGCGCCAGCTGCGTTGGCGACCTCTTCCTCCTCCTCTGCCTTTCGCCTTGTGCTTCCACCGTTCGCCCGCTGTCAGGTGGGAATGCCACCAGCAGCGCGTCTACCAGCGTGCGCTTGTACTCGCGCATCTTACGATCCCGCTCCAGTGAGGGAATTAAGGACGGTACGTTGTCCTTGTAACGGGGATCCAGCAGGGTGGCCACCCAGTAATCAGCACCAGTTAAAATGTGGGCAACTCGGCGGTCATTGCGGAAACACTGCAGCATGTAATCGCTCATGTGTGCCAGGCTGCCCAGAGGCAAAGAAAAGCTGTCCTCTGTGGGAGGTGTATCGTCTGTGTCCTCTGTATCCCCCCAGCCACGCACCAGTGATGGCCACGAGCTGGTCTGGGTGCCACCCTGCTGTGAAAATGGCTCCTCCTTCTCATCCTCCTCCTGCTCCTCCTCCATCTCCTCCTCCACCTCGTCATCCTCCAGAATTGTGCCCTTTCTGCCGGACAATTGTGTACCTGGCGTTTGTTAGTGCAGGAACCCACCCTCGTAGCCACTTGTGAAAGACTGCACTGAAAGCCTTTGAAATGATCCCGCTTCCTCCTCCTCCTCCTCATCCTCCTGTGCCACATCCTCTTCCATCATCGCCCGAAGCGTTTTTTCAAGGAGGCATAGAACTGGGATAGTAACGCTAAGAACGGCGTCATTGGCACTGGACATGTTGGTGGAGTACTCGAAACAGCGCAACAAGGCACACAGGTCTCGCATGGAGGCCCAGTTATTGGTGGTGAAGTGGTGCTGTTCCGCAGAGACGCGTGATTGCTGCAGCTGAAACTCCACTATCGCCTGCTGCTGCTCGCACAGTCTGGCCAGCATGTGCAAGGTGGAGTTCCACCTTGTGGGCACGTCACATATGAGGCGGTGAGCGGGAAGGCCGAAGTTACGCTGCAGCGCTGACAGGCGAGCAGCAGCAGGGTGAGAACGCCGAAAGTGCGCACACACAGCCCGCACTTTCTGCAGCAGCTCTGGCATATTGGGGTAATTTTTAAGGAACCTCTGGACCACCAAGTTCAGCACATGCGCCAGGCAAGGGATGTGCGTCAAACTGGCTAGGCCCAGAGCTGCTACGAGATTTCGCCCATTATCGCACACCACCAGGCCGGGCTTGAGGCTCACTGACAGCAACCACTCATTGGTCTGTTGTTCCATGTCCCTCCACAACTCCTGCGCAGTGTGGGGTTTTTCCCCCAAACAGGAAAGTTTTAAAACTGCCTGCTGTCGTTTACCCCTGGCTGTGCTGAAGTTGGTGGTGAAGGTGTTACGCTGACCGGATGAGGAGGCGGTAGAGGATGAGGAAGCGGAGTAGGAGGAGTTAGCAACAGGAGGCAAACTGAAGCGCCCTGCAATCCTCGGTGGTGGAAGGACATGCGCCAAACTGCTATCTGCCTCAGGCCCAGCCACCACTGCATTTACCCAGTGTGCTGTTAGGGAGATATAACGTCCCTGACCGTGCTTACTGGTCCACGCATCCGTAGTTAGGTGGACCTTGCCACAGATGGCGTTGCGCAGTGCACACCTGATTTTGTCCCCCACTTGGTTGTGCAGGGAAGGGATGGCTCGCCTGGAAAAATAGTGGCGGCTGGGCACGACGTACTGTGGGACAGCCAATGCCATCAGGCTTTTAAAACTCTGCGTCTCCACCAGACGGAATGACAGCATTTCAAAGGCCAGGAGTTTTGAAATGCTGGCATTCAGGGCCAGGGATCGCGGGTGGCTAGGGGGGTACTTCCTCTTCCGCTCCAATGTTTGGGAGATAGAGAGCTGAACGCTTCCATGGGACATTGTGGAGATGGTTGGTGACCCAGGTGGTAGTGTTCCTGGCAGATCCTCTGTTTGCGGGGTGGCAGGTGCCACTGTCACTACAGAGGTGGATGAAGAGGCAGAGACTGCAGCAGAAGAGGAAGCAGGAGGAGCCAGAGACCTTTCTTGGTTTTTGAGGTGTCTACTCCACTGCAGCTCGTGCTTTGCACTTAGATGCCTGGTCATGCAGGTTGTGCTCAGGTTGAGAACGTTTATGCCTCGCTTCAGGCTCTGATTGCACAGCCTGCAAACCACTCGTGTCTTGTCATCAGCACATTGTGTGAAGAACTGCCACGCTGGGGAACTCCTTGGACCTGGCTTTGGTGTGCTCGGTCCCTTGCTGCGTTGGGCAGTAGCAGACATACTGTCTAGCTGACAGACACTCCGCTTTTGCACCCTGCTCCCTTTTCTGCTGTGCTGGTGGCTCTGTGCGACCACCGCCTCTTCCTCCAAACTACACTGGTCACCTGCATAACGTTGATTCCATGTGGGGTCGAGGACCTCATCGTCCTCCACATCATCTTCCACCCAGTCTTCACCGCTGCCCTCCTTGTCTGTCTGCACAATTGCGAAAGCAGCAGCAGTTGGCACCTGTGTTTCGTCATCATCCGAGACGTACTGCGATGGTCCTCCCGTGTACTCATCATGAAACATAAGTGGTTGGGCATCGGTGCACTCAATCTCTTCCACTTCTGGGGCAGGGCTAGGTGGATGGCCCTGGGAAACCCTGCTAACAGAGTCATCGAAAAGCAGAAGAGACTGCTGCATGATTTGGGGCTCAGACTGCTTGGCTGATTTGCAAGGGGGTGAGGTGAAAGACTGATGGACATGGGTTTCAGGTGCCAACTCTGTTCTTTCATCAGAAGAGTGGGTGGGAGACAATGTGAAGGAACCCGAGGCACTGTCAGCAACCCAATCTACTATCGCCTGTACTTGTCCTGGCCTAAACATTCGTTCAGCCTCATTAGGCGCGGCAAAATACCGCCGCAGGCTCGGTCGCCTACTCGCACCTGAGGAAGGTGTTTCAATCGTGCGTGTATCTGGCACAGATCCACCACGTCCTCTCCCTGCAACAGGAGCTCCACCAGCAGCACCACGACCGGGGCCACCACGTCCCTTTGACCTTCTCCTCATATTTTCAAAATTTAGGATCTTTCCCTAAATGGGTGTTTTTGGAAGCGCAGAACACAACCAAAGTACGTAACCGCTGAATCGCACAGCTACAGAACTGCAGAAAATGCTATTAAAAAAAAAATGTTGTTTTTTTAGTATAGCAACGTAGGAGAAAACTATAAAGAAATTGTTTATTTCAAACACCTCAAAATATGTATAACACACTGCAAACTTTTTTTTGTGCCACTAAACGGCGTTTTTTGGAAGAGCAGAACACACCCACAGTACGTAACCGCTGAATCGCACAGCTACAGAACTGCAGAAAATGCTATTCAAAAAAAAATTTTTTTTTTAGTATAGCAACGTAGGAGAAAACTATATAGAAATTGTTTATTTCACACACCTCAAAATATGTATAACACACTGCAAACTTTTTTTTGTGCCCCTAAACTGTGTTTTTTGCAAGCGTACATTAAAGTGCAAATTTTTTTTTTTTTTTTTTTGCCCTAAACGGGTCTTTTTTTGCACGAGCAAAATAAAATGCTTTTTTTTTTTTTTTGCCCTATGGGTCTTTTGGAAAAGAGAACAATAAAGTGCCTTTTTTTTCCCCCTAAAAGTTAGATTTTCTCTGACACTGGGCTCATGGCAGTGTAAAAAGACTGCACTGCAACACAAATAGGTAGACCTATGCAGATCACTGATTTTAATCTCTGAATCTGGACTCCTATATAATATTCTCTCTCCCTGAAAGCACCAACACAGGAACCTGGCCCTACACTACACTATCTCTCTATCTTTTCCCTCAGATTGTAGAATCAGGACTACCTTATCTATCTTTCTATCTCTCCCTAAAAGCAGCAGCAGCAGACTAGATCCTCTTCCTATCTATTCTGAAGCAGAGTGTCATGTGTGCTGTGTGCCTCTAGCTTATATAGAAGCTGGGTCACATGTTGCACTGACCAATCACAGCCATGCCATTAGTAGGCATGGCTATGGTGGCCTCTAAGGGCACACCAGCTAATCAAAAGGTGATTGGCTGGCCCCTGAAGCATTTCTAAATGCGTTATTAGATTGCCGAACCCAGACTTTTGGGCAAAGTCCGGGTTCGGGAAAAAGCTAAAGTTCGGTACGGACCTGAACTTTACAGTTCGGGTTCGCTCAACACTAGTCAGAAGCCTCCGGACCAGGTCCGTGTTCGTTCCTATTATTAAGGAACTCTTGTTGGCTCCAGGCGGCCGAGGACACACAACTGCCAGAGTATCAAACACTTCAGCCTTCCCGGCCACAGATGGGTCGAAGGTCAATTTTATGGGCAGGTAGCCATCATAAGGGAAGCTCTGGGTCCCGATTCCCCAGATTTGTAGTTCTTCTATCTTCTTGATGGGTAGGTGACTTAAGTGTTTGTCATAAAAGTCCCAATACAACAGGGTCACCTGTGCCCCTGTATCCAATATGGCTTTTGTGTAAACTCCCTCCACTTGAATGGGCACTATGGGGGATGGGCCCACCAGCTTCTCTGCATATCGCTTCAAAGGGGTCTCTTTCCTTGGATCTTTGCGGTTCCCTTTTGGACTTCCTTTTTTCCACTTCTCTTTGGATTTAAGCCTCTCTTGGGCCTGGTATGCATTGATCTCCCTCCTGTTAACGGTTGTAACTACCCGCTGAGGGACATTACACTCTTTCCTTGGGGTACGTTCCCACTGAGGAACCTTGTGTTTCTTCTGAGGGGTCTTGTCCTCTCTTTTCTTGGGCTTCTCATTCAGTTTGGAGCTCACTGAAGATGATGGGCACCCGGTTGACTCCTTCACCGGGGCCCTCTGAAGTTTCCCGCCGGCTTGCGGTTGTCTGCTTTCTTTTTCTTGGGACTGGAACATACAGCTGCAATATGGCCAATCCCTCCACAGTTAAAACAGATCACATCCCCCCAGTCCTGTAGGGGAATGGGCACTGAAGCATCTGGGAACAAACTCTTCTTTGGTCCCTCTCTCTCAGGAACCCTTGAATCTTTTGTAATCAGGGAGGTCAGCATCTCTAACACCTGAGACATTTGCGATTTTAAAGCATCTACTTCTGGGTCTCTTTCTTTTGTCATCACCAAGTTGACTATCACTGGTGCAGCAGAAGTATGTGCCTTGATCACTTGTTGATCCATCTGTAGTGACTCCTCGTCCCTAATAATTTTTATCAGATCAGAGTAAGTCAGTGACATCCCCCCTCCAGAGGTTTTCAGTTGAAGCCAGACTGGATCCGAGCGTAATGCTCCCTTTAACACTTGCTTCATTCTTGCCGCATCTGTGTCTTAGGGCAACATCCCTTTCTTCAACACGATCTTACAAAGCATCTTGTGGAGTCTTCTCACATACTCTGAAAGCTTCTCATTCGGCTGTTGGAAAGTATGTTCAAATTGGTACACTAATTCTGTCACCTTCTCCAGCTGACCGAACTCCTCTTGTAACATGGCTAAACAGTCCTGAGCTGTGCAATCAGCATTGCCAAACCGGAAGCTTTTCACCGCTTCTGCTGCAGCGCCTTTCAAACTTTCTATCACGCGCTGTCTCTTCTGCGCTTCAGGCACCTCCCATGCCTCTACTGCTAGTAGTGCCTGCTCAACCCAGGTATCGAAATCTTCTTCCCCTACAGGGACAGGAAGCTTCCCTGAGAATGTCTTTAGTCTGCGGTAGCTAGCCTCTACATGTAACGTACTTGTCCTCTGACACTTTGCTAGCAGATCCCCTAAGGCGTTTATTCATTCTGGTCCTATGGTAGTGACCGGTGCCGCCGGGGGCGTCACCCTTTCTTTTCTTTTAGGTGAGACACGGGGTGTCCCTTGTGGTGATCCCATTGGGGATGGTTCCGTCTTGACGGTTATTGCGTGCGCCAACTTATAAGTTCTATTGTCTGGGGTGCGCACACATCTGCGCTTAAAGGTTTCCGGCATTCCGTCCCACCATTCTATCAGCGCATACTAATATGAGATGTTTGGGTCTGACTTCATGTCCATCACCCATGGTGTACAATCTGGGGACATTGACACCACCAGTTTCTCTACCGTCTCTGTTGACCATTCCTCCCCTGGGAGGCTGATGACCACCGACTGATCTGGTTCTGTCTTAGCTGCTTCACACCATGCTTTAACCTCTAACGGGTCCATGCCGGTACTTTTGGCGTGTTCACCTGCTGTATCAGGATCCTGGACTCGAGAGCCCCCACGTGTAGCGCTACCCCCAGTTAAAAGAGCCGCTGGTTTGAATTTTCGGGCCCTGAGTACAGCTCCACCAACCCCCGGCAATCTTGTATAGTCCCCTGTGGCACAGTTAGTCTAGGGGTGTTTTCTATTGCAGTCTACACCTGGTAACATACACACTTTAACCCTAGATTAACTATAAGCTCTATGAGTAATGATAACACAGTGATGCAAGTGGCAAGGTATAACAGCTTTACTTTAGGCTAAAAGGGCATGGGTTAAAACATAACATGTAACTGGCTTACAGAGCCCTGCAGCAATAGATGTTATATATATTGTGAGGGGGGTTAGCTCGGCAGCGGGTGTGTGTGACCCCCGAGATGGGCTCCCCACACAAAACAGGCCCAGCAAACGGAGGTTGTGGTTTTCAAAATCAAAAAGGTGCGGTTTATTTTCTATTTACAGTGACAAAACACAGCAAAGCAAAAGAAACATAAACAAAATAAATCCTGGTCAACTTGACCTCTGACTAAACATACAGGTTTCCTAACTAACAACTGGGATCAGCCTAGTGCTGTCCTAGTCCCTAAGTCCCTGGTTTTAAATGTCCAAGCAAATAGCCACACAGGCTTTGTCTCACCGCACAGGGGTTCACTCTCCCTAGACAGTCCACACAGGTCTGGGTCCAGGCATGAGCAAACACCTAATGAATCTGGGAGTTCTTATAGAGGCCTAAATGAGCTGACAAGCTTCAGCTGGTCTCATCAACTCCCTGTCTGCACGACGCCCCACACTCTCCCTAGACATATGAGTCATCCATGAGCCCACTAGCCTTAGCTGGGCTTATACAACTCTCCACCTAGTTGTATAAGTCGGCGTAAAGCCTGAATCTGGGCGAAATATATCTACCCCCCTGGATGCAACCAGGTGACTTTACCTTCCTGCTGTCACAATATATATATATATATATATATATATATATATATATATATATATATATATATATGGCAATAGCACAGCACGGTAATCCACCACGTGCAGCTATTGCTATCTAGCGCCCTATGGCGCACTAAACAATATTCTATCTCCCCTCCCTAGTCAGGCCTGACATGAAATCAAACTCAGTCTTGTGAATAAAGATTTCTTTGCATGCAAACTTGAAATGGTGGTGCACGTTCAGGAACAATATTGTAATTCACAAAGTAGGCAGTCATAAGGAACACTATGCTGGAGACCCTTTAACTCTGTCCTGCAACCGGTCTCCAGCGGAACAGTGAATAAATGAACGGTGGGCCAAAGCAGTCTATAGGCCTAAACACAGTACAACCGATTGGATTGAGCAGGTGCTCGCTCACCACTCCGGACGCAATCCCAGTCCGGGACTTCCACCTGCTGTGTCTCCACACACAGCGTCCGCAATGATCGGGTCCCCGATCATACTGATGTCCACAGCAAACTCTGTCAGGTGCCACCCAGGCTCCGCAGCGGGATGGAAGGCTCTTCGGAAGTCGCACAAGGCCCCAAGCTTCAGGCCTTGCACTGCAGCAGATCCGCACAGGAAGAAGCTGTTGCTAGCAGCGCGGTGTCCAAAGAGGCCGAGCTCCGCCTCGCCTCCTTCTTAAATAGTCTCTCCCATGAGTCTCTGCGGTGGCAACACTGCACCCTGGGTGCCAAACAGGACTCTGGAAGATGTAGTTCCAGGAATCTTAAAGGAGACCCCGCTACACAAGCTTACGTGCAAAAAGGTGTATGTCTTTAATCATTTAAAATTTGTCACCACTGATCAAAGGGCAAAAAGTTAAGCCTAGCTTTAAGACATCAATTTCATCCTTGGTTAAAGAGATGGATGAAAGGTTAACAACTTCCAATTCAGCTATGGAGTCTGATGTTAAGGTTGTGCCGTTGGTGATATTGAAGTGGAGGGATGATCCGGGGTCTTGGCTAAAAAAATGGGGGCAAATTTCGGATCAAGAGACGCAGTGCTCTGTGGAAATAAAGACGAAAGATTGGGTTCACTTACCCTTTTGGTGGGTGTTGTTCTAGGTAAAAGGGAAAAAGGTGGGGCCAATGCCCGAACAGGTTGTGCAGAAAGTGAAACCAGTGCGTGTGGTGTATCAGCTCATGAAGATCGCATAAGTGAAGAAGAAGGGCGAGCAATATCAAGCGTAGAAGAGCTCGCTTGGGGACGTCGAGTAATAGTAGAGCCAGTGCGTGAGAGTGAGTCCGATGACGCTGAATTCGCCTTTGCTTTTTTGGGAAGTTGATCATGAGACAGATCCCGATATAACGTATATTGGCTGGATACTGCTAAAGAAACAGAAGACATGTTAGGCATATCTGGAATATTTTGAGGTGCTGTGCGGATAGAGGGATACATGGTTGGTCCATTAAATACAGGTTGATTCCATTTATATGCATAGTTATTATCATATGCAGATTTGTCTTTCAGGAATTTGCATTCTTTATTATTGATAATGTCAGAGGTATATTCCTCCAGGTGTTCGCGCAGAACCCTTTCTCTCTGTATAAACAGAGGGGTAAGAGCTGCGAGAACCATTTCTTCATACTATGCATTAATTTGTGTATCTAGATTTTCAATTTCACTTTGATATTGATGACATAGAATGGCCATCATTTCAAAGAAACAATTTTGCAGATTGTGTTCCCATTTAGATTTAAGTGAATCATCAACTTTCTTAAGATTTGGAAATATCTGTATTCTGAGTCCCCAGGGGGTGATTTTGTTTTCAGAATACTTTTCAAAATAATGTCTATGCCAAAACACTCTGACCTTTTTCTCCAGTAAGCGTTGTAGTCTTAGAAATGCCTTGTCCAATTCTGGCTCGGACAGTTCTGTTGTGTTTTTTTTGGATTGAATTTTGTACATAAAGCCTTCTCACGCTTCTCCACAGAAGGGCTTTCTGTTTCGCCGTATGGACACCCAAGGGCTTAATTTTCCTCTGAAGCCCGATCCGTGCTGCCATGCACATGTCCAGCCCCTATATCATCACTGGTCCACCCTCTCCATCTGTGCCCCACCTCTTGTGCTTTCCCTAGGACGTTTACTCACCCTATCCATCACCGCTTACTACACTCGGCGGCCTGCGAACAATACCGGCGTCAGACGTTCTTCATTGACATCATTATGACGCTCGCATATGCCGCAGAGCACTATGGGGTCTGTAGGCCCAAGGTGCATTCCCATCTGGCACATACGCTATGGTGCACCCTCTGTGTCTGCGCTCGTTCAGTGACGTCAGACGCCCGAACGAGCGGGGGGTTTAAATGGCTAGCATTCCAGCTGCTCCATCAAGCTGGAATACGGGGGCGAACTTACTTTATGTAATTCTGATACAGGTAACACATCAAATCTATGGGGCCAACTCTGTAGAAGACTTGTCACTTATCATTCATCTATATTCAATTTGACTACTCTCCTGTATTTGCTTTACTACGTTTTCAACTGATTTCTTGCATTTGTTTTACCATGCCTAGCATCTTTAACCAATGATATTTTGAGCCTGCATATGGACAATCAACATGAATTATATTTACTGATGAATAATTCACTTTGTATTCATATTTGGATGCTAGACATGGGTTACATTTGTATATCTTTCCATACTATTATAAAAAAAATCAATATATACCTTTTCTCTACTGTCAAAATACCCCCCCTCCCCTAAAAATTCCTATTTGAATCCATTTCTTTCAGTGTTTGCTGACCTGTCAGACTGGCTCACTACCAACTATCTTGTGGCATATGTACTTGACAATCAGTTTTTGGCTGCCCCCGCCATTGTTTATATTTAAACATATTTAACAGAGTAAGTCTTTTGTGCGCCTTTTGGCCTCCCAATTCCCTGTTTTTCTCTTTCTTATCCCCCCTGGCGGTATTCCCGAGTCTGGCTCGGGGTGAAATTTCAGCACCAAAAGCGGTAACCCCTAGCCAGACTCGGGATTGCATCGCAGTTAACCAGGCAGAGTTACTTACCTTGTCCCCTGGATCCTGCAATGCCTCCCCGCTGTGTGATCGAGCTGTGTTCTCGCTCGATTCACACACTGCCGAGTGCCGCCGAGCTCCGTTCCCTGCGACGTTACGACGCACGGGGACGGAGATCGGCGCCAAATTTAAAAAAGTTAAAACACAGTACACATACAGTACACTGTAATCTTACAGATTACAGTACTGTATAAAATAATTACACATCCCCTTTATTCCTAGTGGTCTGCCCAGTGTTCGGCATGCACTTTTATATAATAAAAACTATTCTTTCTGCCTGGAATTTGGAGATCGTCCATAGCAACCAAAAAGTGTCCCTTTATGTCAAAAGTGCTTTTAGACCAGCTAGAAAACAGCGATAATAAATTAGAATCACTCGCAGAATTGAGGGATAGCAATTTGTGGGGAAATTCGTCATCAAACACTAAATCTAATGACAGCGACAATTCTGCAACTGAGCATATTTCAGTGTTTTTGATTTGATTAAATTAGTGAATATTTTTTATTATTATTATATTATTATTTGTTATAATTATTTATTGTTATTTATTATATTATAATTTATGATTTTGTGTTTCAAACTTTATCATACCCGGGATGTCTACTAGACTCTTGTTTGGACAGATTTAACTGAGTTATTCCTAAGAATTACAGGCCTACAATATAAAACGCCAAATTTCCATGCAAAATAATGGTACCGTTTTCAGCACCTAAAATCTGAAAGAATCATACCGCCAGGGAGGTTAATGACTCTATATTTGGAACTCAGCATTCATTAGGTTCTCTGTTCCTTTTAGCTGGGTCCTGTTTCTGCCCCCTACGGCTGAACTTTGCTCTCTGCATGGTCCCAAGTGTCTGGAAATTTATACACACTTCATGTGGGGCTCCACATGTAGGTTCCTCTTGCCCGGATAGAGCAAAGGTTGGTTCCCCTAGGTGACTTTGGCAGTGCACTTTTTACATATGTGTAAATGCTGTATGTAACTGTATCTCCCTTTTTTTGATCCTCTGATAGAGCTGGCTGTATAAAGTATGGTGGTCATAGCGTACTCCCCTCTTACCCGACCACCTTTATACTCTATTTGGGAACACCAGCGACCCATAAGGCTATGTTATCTGTTTGATTAATTTGTTTTTATCAAATTTTTCTTCTTTACTATATACTATGTATCAAATCTATATGAAATGATATTTTAATAAATATATTAAAATCCAATATATGTTGACATTGTGATACCTCAGCACCGCTATAATCCCACTTTCTCTCCTTTTTCTATACATATTTTGTTTTGTTTGTTTTCTGATACCATTCACCAAACTTTTTAGACACACCTCGTAATACTGTCCATCCTGGCCGATAAATTTATGGCAAGTGGCTTAGCACATCCAATAATGGGGGCTTTGTTATGTTCTAGCCCCTCACTAAAATCGTAAGAATTTCGAGCAGCCATATTGATGTGCTTTGGCTTTGTTAGAGAAAGCTTAAAGAGTGCTGTTGATATAGTTCATAATTCCTTAACGTAGATATAAACCCTTTATTGAATGTCTTTTAGGTAGCTAGATGCTGTGTATCTTGGTGAATTTTGGGGGAAGAAAATATTTTTTTACATATTAATGCCACCCTTTATTGAATGTCTTTTAGGTAGCTAGATGCTGTGTATCTTGGTGAATTTTGGAAGAAGAAAATATTTTTTTACATATTAATGCTACTGAGGTGTGTCTTACAGCTTTTTTTATAGCCTCTCAACATGCAGTCTACAATGCTGTCCCCCTCCAGGGCCGCATATAGTCGCTCCTATAAGGCATGGACTCCTTGGATGGTCTGGTACTCACACCAACTTCCCTCTCATTAATATGTAACTTCTAAATGATCCCACTAGGTGCAATTCCTTCCTCCCTAATTGTTTTACCCTCTTATTTCCCCTCCCTCTATGCAAGTTGCTATTTTGAAAGTACTTCAGGGCAATTCCGAGGTTTCACTTCAGGTATATTACTCGATTATTGTGTGTTAACATTAATTGTTTTATGTTATGTGCTGCTTATATGGATATCATACCATTTGATTGCTCTGTATTTGCTTGTCATGTTGTTGTATGTTAGGTACTTCCCTGAAAATTTTTCAATAAAAATTTATTGAATACAAAAGGAAATATTTCCTTTTTTTCTGGCTCCAATGTATTTATTCATCACAGCCTGTTCTTAAGTCCACATGCACTTCACTGACAATAGCTATTTGTGCATATTCATAGTAGACCATATTTCCTAATTGTTATTGGCTGCAATTTTTGATAAAACCAATGTGATATTCCTTGGTAATGTGCATTAACATAGAGGATTACTTTTTTTCTATTTGGAAGGCATGCAATAGGGTGATTTGCAGGGAGGAGATTGTGGGAGACAGTGGCAGAGCATTGTGAGTGATTCCCATTGCACAAGTACCCAAACAAGCCTTTATATCAGAACCACTCACTGTTAAATCTTTAATTACATTTTAGTGGTTGGGTTTACATCTACTTTAACAAAATATGCTTGAGCTTGAATTTCACTACTGTGGTACATTTTCCTATGTTTCCTGCCTATGTGCACACATCTGAACACTGAAAAATCATTTAAAGGACCAATAGCAGTCAGTAACAACTAATTGATAAGTGACCTTTAATTGTCAACACCTTAGCTACGTTGTACTTGTTTCTAATAAACTGGGCCTTCTCCTTTTATTTGTTTTAGATTATAACTTTTAACTTTAAAGGGTTAGTTCACCTATAAAAAAAAAAAAACTTTTTAAATCCTTGTAAAGTGGTCCATGTTGCTAAAAAGCACTGTGCACAAAATAAATATTCCTTTCATTTCACTTACCCCCAGCAAAGCTGCTACTTCCGTTTTCATTAATTCAAAAGCTGAGAACTCCTAAAATCCTTCCTTTATTAGATAACAGGGTAAAAATCCAGTTCAGTAGAAAAGCTGCCCCCCCCCCCCCAATAGCTCCTTACACTGGTAGGAAATTATGCTGCTTATGTGATTACAAATATATGTATATTCCAAAATGTTTTACTAATCTATAAAGGTGGTATTAAAAAACCTCTCTGTATTCTAACAAAACACAGTCTATCTATATATATTAATATAGATATACATATTTTTTCCCTTATGATGCCCAGGATCGACGACCCACCAAAAAAACCTTCTACCTATCAATACATCCGGACCCACCGCTTAACTCCTACAAAAGGTTTCCAAGTGACATCATGGATCATATACTTGGTCACGGATCTTGGATCCAAGTTATGTCATTGACCAGGTATTGTCATGTCCATATATAATCAATGACATCATTTACAAACCCCTGTCCCTTTGCTTATATTGCAGCAATGGGGATCGAGAGATGACATTTAGTGGGAGTCAAGCAGAGGGTTTGGATGTGTCGGCAGGTTATTTTTTTTCTCTGGTGAGTCAGCTGGTGTCTGGTTTTATGATTGACATAGATCTGCATCGTGGGCCTTTTTTTTTTAATTAAAGGACTTGTGAAAAAGTGTGTGTGTGTTTTACTATTGAATTTTCTTTGTGAATGAGTAAGGGTATTATGTATACCTGACTTATTTATGTAGGGGATGGTATTTCATCAACATCTCAGGCAAGGAACCTCCCTATGTTGAGGACATGTGGCCTGGTATGGTTCCAGGATGGGGGGGGGGGGGGTCGCCAGACTTCATGCTTGGATTAAGGGTTTGGTATTGATTTGTAGGGGGCTCTCACAATTTTTTTGTGTTTTTTTTTGTGTAGATTCCCTCTTAAAATCCATACCAGATCCTAAGGGCCTGGTATGGATTTCCTGAGGGAGCTCCCACTTTTTTTTGTGCATGAGGTACCCCCTCATAATTCATACCAGACTCAAAGGGTGTGCTATGCATTTTTGGGATGAACGCTATGCAAAAATTACATTTACAAGGAAAAAATATGTTTTATAAATAGACCCTATGGCAGTGATGGCGAACCTTGGCACCCCAGATGTTTTGGAACTACATTTCCCATGATGCTCATGCACTCTGCAGTGTAGTGGAGCATCATGGAAAATGTAGTTACAAAACATCTGGTTTGCCAAGGTTCGCCATCACTGCCCTATGGTGTCTGATTTAAACATGTAGTCACTTATAGGTGCTTGTACTACCTTGTGCCTTCTGGGCCTGCAAAAAAAATAGTGTGATGAATGTGCTATCTCCATTACGAACGCTAGTTTTACCACAAGGAGAGCTCCCGTCTCATACTTCATTCTGAGCATGCACGGTTTTTTAAGACTCAGAAAAGCATACACATGACCGGTTTTCTCGTCGGGAAACAGGCCGACGAGAATCCTGATGAGAAAAACGAGAATCCTGACGAGAAAATAGAGAGAAGGTTCTCTATTTTTCTCGTCGAGATTCCCTGGAGTTTTCTCGACAAGAAACCATACACAAGAACGGTTTTCTCGCAAGAAATAACAAGAAAACTGCTGGGAGAGCTTTCTTGCCGAGGAAACCGTCAAGCAGAAAAACGGTCGTGTGTACGAGGCTTTTGTCATACACTAGTTAGGCCTATTATCCCTAAACTATCCTCCTGCTGGTCAGTTTAACTGTATTCTCTGTGGTATTTTCGTTCCTCTTTTTTAACTTACAAACTCTTTATGCCATTGCTAATAGACATGGGAGCCGTCGAAAAATTTGTTTCGTTCCCTTCCGTTCCGTATTAAAAAAAAATCATAATTCGTAATCCGTGTACGGAATTCAATTCGAATTCGTACGAAATACGAATTCCGTACGACACGTATAACGAACGATTCGACCGGAACGAACGAATGATTCGACCGGAAATGTACTTCTCCCACCCAATTCCAGCAGCAATCTTTTCTCTCTATAATGTCGAATCTTTTTTCTCTATAATGTTGAAATCGGAACGAACGAATGATTCGACCGGAAATGTACTTCTCCCACCCAATTCCAGCAGCAATCTTTTCTCTCTATAATGTCGAATCTTTTTTCTCTATAATGTTGAAATCGGAACGAACGAATGATTCGACCGGAAATGTACTTCCCCCACCCAATTCCAGCAGCAATCTTTTCTCTCTATAATGTCGAATCTTTTCTCTCTGTAATGTCAAATCTTTTCTCTCTATAATGTCGAATCTTTTCTCTCTATAATGTAGAATCGGAACGAACGAATGATTCGACCGCAAATGTACTTCCCCCACCCAATTCCAGCAGCAATCTTTTCTCTCTATAATGTCAAATCTTTTCTCTCTATAATGTCGAATCTTTTCTCTCTATGTCGAATCTTTTCTCTCTATAATGTCGAATCTATTCTCTCTATGTCGAATCTTTTCTCTCTATGTCGAATCTTATCTCTATATGTAGAATAATCTTGGACTAATAGAGTTAAGGTTAGTCACATTCGACCAAAAAATATTTACCTATCGCTTTGTGGAATTTTCATGTCTTATTTGGTAGTTTGGATTCGGATAATTTGGATACGAAATTTCGTACAAATTTTTCGAAATTTTTCGTATTTCGTACAGAATTTGGTATTCGAAAAAATTTGTCATTCGGATTCGTACAAATTTCGAAAAATTTGTACGAATTTTCGATTCGTACGAAACTAATCGCACATGTCTAATTGCTAATAGGTAAATTAAAATAGTTAGTATGACTAACATAACAAGATGCATAATTATGTAACTATTTTTAAAACATTCACAATATAGTAAGTTATTCTGTAGCTGTCCAAGCACATGTAGGCCTTATACAATAAGCTACATTATAAAAAAAAAAAAAAATCTTGTTTTCTTTTTTTTTTCCACAACAAAAAGGGGATTCAGAAACCAAATAGTAGATTGTTTAGGCTCGTTCCACACTAGATGCCGATGCGGCTCCCAGCAGGGGCCCTGTTCGTTCTGGTTCACTGTTTGAGGTCCTATTTCAGCCCAAAGTTTTGGCCTGAATTCTGACCTGAAACAGACCAAAAGACGCACAGGGCTCCTGTGCAAATTCGCACCAGAGCCGAATCGGAGATATGTGAACCGGCTCCATAGAGAGCCAGTCACATTCTCCTGCTATTGCGAATTGGAAGTGGAGATCCCGCATCAAATTTGCAATAGTGTGAATCCGGCCTTAAGAAAAGTCAGTCAATGCATTCTCATCAAACTTCAGACAAGGGAGTGATATCTACTTTGACAATCAGAAATATTCATGGGATTTGTTCTGCTTGGCCTCCATGCAATCACTACAATGAAATCAGCTGGTTAGAAATCCTTTTGCTTTGGCATTCACATTAACCCTTTTTTAGATAAAGAGTCCCAATTGGTTTGAGTGGAATATCTTTGTTAAAAATGCAGAGTCATAACAAGATCTTTCCATAGTGTAAGATTAGGGGTTGTTAGCTCTCGTGGTGAATGCGTTTTTCCAGTGATTCAGGCCAGTCAGGAACTCTGTTTAAGGGCATGGTAGCCCATTTTTATTTAAAAGCACAAAAGTTCACAAATACATCCATAGCATTCACAGGGGGTTCCACCATTCCTGTATCTTGCATACTTAACAGTTTAGCCTCCTAGCTTTACCTTCTTGCTATCCGGCTGTTTCAGGCCTTTAGCCTAGGCCTTAGGTCTTCTCCTCAGACCCAAAGAGTTTCCAAGAGATAAGCTCACTCCTCGCTTACTCCCGGTCAGCAGCTGGTTGCTTACTTCACCAAATGACATCTGCCTCCTGCAGACATGCATACTCTGGCTGCACCCATGCAGCTCCTGACTCCTCTCCAAGGGATGGGAGTCCACCTGACTCCCATACACAGACTTCCTGTCTGTTGGGTGGAGCCCTGACCCATAGTCATGTCAGAACTAAATAGCCCAAGACACAGCTGTTCAATCAGCATGTCTTTCTTTACCAAATCTGGCGTAAACCAACACTCTTTAAGGACGTACAGGGTCTCACCATCACATATCCTCCCCCCCTGTTTCGAACCGGAGGGAGGAACACATAAACCTGTCACCATAAATGGGACACTTCTGTGCCAGCCATTGGCTGCGTAGGCCCATTTCTTCTTCCGGGTATGTGTCCACCAGAACTTCACTTTGACGCCTCTGTACCACCTATCAGTAGCAGGAGTCCTAATCTGCCCAACCTTTTCTCTAAAGGGGCACTCCACCCACATCTTCTTCCGGGTGTGCTTCCACCAGCACTTTTTCCTGAACCGTGGGCTCCCACTAATCTCTCTATCCCTTCTACCTTCTGGCCTCAGGATCCTCCTTTTTTCTCCCACAGACCTACTCTTCCAGGACTGTTGGGGACCCACTTCTATAAAATCTGTCAGGGACTGGCCATTCTCACTACCTGACGCAACAATTATCAACAACATTTGTTTCTCAGGTTCACTAACCCCTGTGTGGTTACCCTTGGCAACCAAACCATCTAGGATCAACACCATATCCTTCCGTTTAACCTCAATAAATTTCATTGGGACCTCTTGTCCCCTTGTTTGCTAGGACAGTATCTATGAAGGGACCACCTACAGGCAAGCAGTTACTTCCTATGGGACAGTCCCGCAGTTTCACATCGCCCACCTGTTGTCCAACACTCCAATAGCAATTGTCCTACCAATGCACATTTTTCACCACATTTTTCCACATCAATCTCTTTAACCATTTCTGTGTCCATTGGTACCTCAACCAATAGCTCAGAGTTGTCTGACAGTGCTCTACAGTGCCTCTCATACACTTTTCCATTACAGTTACCATCACTGTTATTTCCTGTCAAAGTGTCTCCGGGTACCTCAAACTGCACCTCTCTGCGAGTGATAGACTGAATTCCCACTACTGCCATGTCCGTTCCGGGCCCTTCCTTTACCCGAGGTGTAGTGGGTGAGACAGTACACGCGCCACGTACCAACCACTGCTCATCCGCACCTCGGACCGCACCAGCAGGAATGCACCCCATCACACCAGCATACGGAGAGACTTCCTCTATGTCTATTTTCTCTAATTTCTCCAACAATTCCCCTGCGCGCCTTCCGCACATAACCGCCGCTGGAAGCACTCTCAAAAGAGGACTGCGAGACAACTTTCCACAAAAGCAACCAACAGTGTAGCAACCAATTTTCATCAACATTGCTTAACATTGCATGTATCACCTGCGTCCACCGATTGGTACTACGCAGTACCATGTCGCCCTTCTGCTGTGGATACATGCAGGTGTACATTGGAAAGATTTTCACCAATTCCCACAATATCTCAGTTATTTCTAGACATGCTGCATCTAAACACAGAACTGTAGGAACTTTTCCTTTACCAACGATGTGGAGGGGCTCATTTGCTAAGGCGTAAGAGGCCGAGACACTTAAAGAGACCTCTACCTCAGAGGCAACTAATAAAAATTGCGGCTCCCACTGAGCACTGCCAATCGCATGTGTCACACTCATCCTCTCACTTTCAGCAACACTGAGCCCTTCCAAATCGCTATCCATTACCTCATCAACCTGATGTTCAACATTACCCATCTCTTTTACTATGGACAAAACCTCTGCCATGTATGCGCCCTTTTCAGATCCTTCCAACTGGAGAGGGTTAATTTCTGCAAAAGCCAACGCACCCGTGTCTACTGGCCCTGCAGCCTGTCTGTTTAGCATAGCAGAAATTGTGTCCACTCCACTGTTACCCACTGAGCCTTCCTTGTTTAAATGCACTTGTGGCAAAACATTTTTAAACACAACAGGCTGCAATAACATAACTTCACCACTTTGCTCGTGTGGCGCTTCACTAAACAAATGAGGACTGTCAGCAGTGACAGACCGTAGCAACTCATTATCACTACAAGCAATTTCAAACATTTGAGTTTTACCATTTTTCTCATCACCAAGGTCAAGTACCCTCTTATCTATCAGAGCGGCACCACAGTTGTCCCAGGCAACCTCTGGCTCCAACACACAGAGCTCCCTGGAGGTTTCCAAGGACACCTCTGCAGCCTTAGTTACTGTTGCCAAGGGGAATCGCATATCCTGCTTAGCGATCACCCCTACCTCATTAAGCATCACATTACCATAAGCACATGTATCAGCATTCATAAACATAGCAGTTTTATAAACTCTATCAAATTGTCCTTTGTCAAAACGCATGCACCCTGCGTGCCACTCAGCACACCACCCTTTCTCTCCAAAGGAATTATTTTGCCCTCTAGGGTGTCTTCATAGTTGTCCTGGGGAAACCACTTGCCTCACCACTGCAGGCTCCTTGGTGGTTTCCCTTGGCAACTGCGCAGCACCTGTCACTGTCACTAGGGAACATGGCATACCAACTGCTTTGGTCACCCCTAGCACATCTCTCCCAGTACTCTGCTGGATTACCTTAGGTGTACCCAGAGTCCATATGTCCTTTTCAATTTTTGACCTCGCTGCAAGCAGGGTTTTAACCTGTGTCTCCCCAGTGATCTGGGTAGCACACTGCAGCAAGTTCATTTTTACACCTTCAGTGGATCTCCGCTCTGGGGTCACTTCCACTTCAGTGTGAGCAACCACACAGCCAGTCTTTCCCGTGATTTTAACAGGAACAGTCTTACCATTCTCCTTAGCATGGGTTGAAGGCTTCAATTGAGGGCGTTGTCCCTTCTTTGCCGTGCTTTCACAAGATGACGCCCCCTCCTGGACACAGGGTAACATTACATCCCTCTTGGATTTTCCAACATCGCCTGCAGGCAAAGCATTAAGCCCAACAACACGATCAGCAGCTGTATTCCACAAGCTTGGACAAGAAAAGATCCCCTGGCCCAGCTGACCACATTCCAGGCATGGCACTTGGCGACTTTCTCCTGTTGCTAAGGGAGATGGCACTCTCCCAACATGCAGACTTTTACTGGTATCTCTATGAGGATGGTTGTATACCCCCTCTCTGTAGCTCCTCCTTTCTGAAAACATACTTTCTCCGGTTGCTATGGGAGACCACATTCTCCCCGCTGATCTTTTCCAGTGCTCTCTAGATTGGATTGCTCCTAGGAAATTGTCGCAGTCATCTTGGTTACTATACATCCCACGGTACACCTCCTGGTACTCCTCTATCAGAAAAGGTTGCACCAACTCAACCCAGCGATTTCTGGGCCATCCTCTGTAGGAAGCAATCAACGCAAAGTCATCCAAAAAATCTTCAACACTTTCCGAAGGTAACAAAGCCAGCTGTACGGATTTCTGCTTTGTTGCCACGGGCAACCGAACCCATCTGCTCACTCTTTACACTCAGAGCAGACTTCTCATACCTTTGCTTTGGTGAAGCCTGGGACAAAGGGCATTTAGAAACTTCATGCCTCCACTCACTGCACCGTAAACAGCGCACTTGGTTCTTAACCCTTTGCACATTATTAGCTGACCATCTTGCATCAGCGTTGCTAGGGGCAACAACATGTCCTTCCCCTTTAACTTGGTTCAGTGCGGCCAAGTGTCGCCTGCACCAATCTACTGCAGACTCACTCTCTGCTTGAGCTCACTTCCACAGGCACATCACCTGTATACAACACAGTCCATTAATTGAACTCCAAATGCAGTTCGCCTGGCTGTCCCACACAGCTAACAGCAGTTCACCGCAGAAAACTTTAACTTTTCATTCAGATTGGCTGTTCATCACAGTATTGCTGCAAAACACACAGTTTCTTTTTACTCACTGTTTTTGGTATGCGCGGATCTGGAACTCTTCCAAAAAACTGCCCGAAGCAATACCTCCACCATATGTAAGATTAGGGGTTGTTAGCTCTCGTGGTGGATGCGTTTTTCCAGTGATTCAGGCCAGTCAGGAACTCTGTTTAAGGGCATGGTAGCCCATTTTTATTTAAAAGCACAAAAGTTCACAAATACATCCGTAGCATTCACAGGGGGTTCCACCATTCCTGTATCTTGCATACTTAACAGTTTAGCCTCCTAGCTTTACCTTCTTGCTATCTGGCTGTTTCAGGCCTTTAGCCTAGGCCTTACGTCTGCTCCTCAGACCCAAAGAGTTTCCAAGAGATAAGCTCACTCCTCTCTTACTCCCGGTCAGCAGCTGGTTGCTTACTTCACCAATGACATCTGCCTCCTGCAGACATGCATACTCTGGCTGCACCCATGCAGCGCCTAACTCCTCTCCAAGGGATGGGAGTCCACCTGACTCCCATACACAGACTTCCTGTCTGTTGGGTGGAGCCCTGATCCATAGTCATGTCAGAACTAAATAGCCCAAGACACAGCTGTTCAATCAGAATGTCTTTCTTTACCAAATCTGGCGTAAACCAACACTCTTTAAGGACGTACAGGGTCTCACCATCACAATATGTATGTACAGTATATCTGTCCATAATATATTGTTCAGCCTATAATTCAGAGTTATGATCGGTTGAAAGCTTTACACTTACAGTCTTGTCAACTGTGCATGCTTTATTTGCTTAAACAGGGCAGGAACAGCCTTACAAGGAAAACAAAATTAGAAAAGCTAAACAATTGCTAATCTGTAAATAATATATACTGTGTGTATATATATATATATATATGTAGCGGGTACTTGAATTTAAGGGGGTCATCTGGGTGGTAGTGTAACCCGGATGCACAGATTGCTAGAATATCCGAGACCTTTTTCTGGTTCTTGGAGGACTCTGGTGGTGTGAGGTTCCTTGCGGCCCACAGGTGGCACTGTTGCCCTGGGCCGGCGCTGAACTTACACCGCAAGACTGTACCTTTTTGTCCTCCCCTGGAGCTGGTACAGCAGGGCGGGGAACCCGCTGTGACGCAAAGGGAGAGGGGATAAAGGGGTGGACGCCCTTACCACGGGGTTCAGAGCTTGGGAGTCCAGAGTTGGAGGACGTGGCCGCACCCAGGCACCTTCGGCCTGGGTGCTGGCGTTCCGGTGTTCCAGGCCTAGGTGCCCTTGACCTGGCCGGAGCGAGGATGGAGTCCATCCCAGGCACCTTTAGCCTGGGGTGAGGTACTATGGCGGATTCCTGGGGCTCAGTACCTTTGACTGAGTTCCGCGAGGGTGGAGGAATCCGAGGGGGCCCTAAATCCTTGGGTGCCCATGTCTAAGTTCGTGAGGACTGGTGTGCAGAACTTCTCTGGAGAGTCCGGCGCAGCATCGCTGATGACAGAGAGGCCTCCTGTTTCTCCCTTGGACGGATCTCCTTCCCCTGACAGGGGCCGTGCTAGCGAAGGTAATTCACGTTCTACCCCACATAGTCAGTGGCAGTGACTATCCGCCACTGGTGATATCACAGTGGTTAGCATCAGAAGGGAAAGGATTGTGCCTCGATCTATTCCCCATTATAACTCAGTAGAAGAAACTGTTTATTGTTTGGAAAGAAGAATAAAACTGAGTTGGACCTACTCACTGTGTGGAACTCTGGTTACTAGGAGCAAAGGAGTCAGGAACGAAGTACTGGACTTGACTCTAGGACACCTGCACAGGGCCCAAATTTCTGGCCTTCACCTCTTAGTTATGGAGGACATGGGCCGTGGTGTATCTTATCTCTCCCTCCCAGGGACCCCTAGACAACAGCCACATAACCGATAAAGCAAGAGGGAGAGAGAGGGTCGCTACACGTGGGGGCATCGTATCTGGGATGTGTATGGTGTCTGAATTTGAACTTTGCTGCCTGGAGGAGTCCTGAGTAGGTCGGCCATATTGGCCAACGCGCCACGAGGCAACCCATAGCTGCGTAGTTCGTGGGCGGGGAAAGGGAAAAGCCCGCGAACAAGTGCAGAAGGTGGGAGGAGTCTGGCCATGTGGACTACGCACGTGGAGATTCCGGCGCGTGTGGGTCAGTGCGCAATGGAGCAGCGAAGAGAGAAGATGACTTCAACCACTCCATGGATTTCAGCTTCTTCTTGCATGGACATGACCTCTCTGGCTGCTCCGCTTACGAATACGGGGATAAGACTAAGGCCCCGGAGGCGATTGGCTCTGTACACCTGCAGAGACATGGAGGCCCTCGGTGTAATCTGTCCCGGCTGTTCAAGACTGGTGGTCCAGCTGAAGCCATGTGAGGTTTGCAAGGAGTTTCTCTTCAAGGTGGAACCATTCACAGAAAAGCCTTGTGCTTTCCACCTCAACTACCTCACAGGGACTGCCACTCCAGAAGGAGAGATCGATGCTGGTGCGTTCTCCGTGTGCACTGATCCGGGCGAAGTGACTGCCCAAGCGGATATGAAAAGAGAAAAATCCAAGGATGCTGCCTCGGTCACCAGCAGCTCCCTGCTCCAACCACCGAAGAGGAAAGTCGGCCTAGTGATGGCCTCGTGTGGTCATGGAAGAGCTTCGCCCCGCTGCTTGCCTGGCCTGGATGGATCCGGTAGGAAGAGTCCTGGACATCCCTGTTCTTCTGTTGTTCTGAAGGCCCAGGTGAGTCAGGGGTTGGGACTGTTTGTGTGGTTACAAGTGGCGGAAGCCCACAGTCGGTAGAGGTCGTCAAGGGGGATAGTTCCGTGACCGGGAACTATCTGCCCGCTGAATGCTACGACACCTCTGACCTGGATTCATTGTCTGACAATGGCGATGATGGGGAGATAGACAAAATCTTCCACCGAAAGGGATGGGACAAGATGAAGCTACCCTCGTCCTGTGTCATCAGGGACCTGCCCATGTCTACTGGAGATAGTACACCTCGGGTGGAGGCCTCGGCGCCTAGGGAAGAATCTGGTCCTCTGTCCGAAGTTCCCCTTCTGGACTCAACATCCATTTCACCTGTTCCAGTTGCGGGAGTGCAACGCCAGTCATTGCGGGCTCCTAGGCCCAGATCTACTGAGGTGGTGAATGTACCTCGTCACTCAGAAGCGATTGTTCGGCCTGGAGAAGGAGACCGGGCCACCATGCCACCCCTGTCAAGGTTGCAGCGTCTCTTCGGCCAGAAGGTTGCTCAGGAGTATGGGTGGGAATACCCGTACCTGCCTCGAGAAATGCTTTATGAGGTGGAAGTTTTTCGCCAAAGATGGTATGATGCCTTTGTGTGGGACAAACTTAAAGTACAGCAAGCACGGCGGTACCTTTCTTGTTCACCAACAGTCACCAAGAAGTTCCAGGACTGTAAAGCTAAGTGGATGCTGGGAAGGCATATCCATGCGGACAGAGTGGTGATTTGCCACAAGGAAGGAGGAAATGCTGAGTACCATGTGGAGGCTTTGGACAGACATTTGAAGACTGTGTTCCTACCGCATCCAAGGTTTTACCTTTAGGAGAAAAAGAAAGACTCCTGTGTGTACTGTTTGCTGTTCATTGCTGAACTTTCCGGAGTATTTTCACCAGAACACAGGGACTGTGCCCTAGTTTTTTTTTGCATTTGGGCAGTTCTACTCTTCGGAGAAGTGGGAGCTGTTTTTTGTTTTGTTCTCCCTCCTCCTCCTTGCACTTCAAAGAAAGCAGTGACTTTGGGTTTTAGTTAGTGTAGAATCACAGAGAAATGATGAAGAGAAAAGTTCATCTGGAAATGATGAGTGTCTTGACCGCGGCATTGTCACCAGGTGGCAGTGTTGCGCAACGATTGTTTGTTTTTGACATTATGCAGCACTTATTGGAGTGAATGGGTTTCTTCTCGGATAGACTCATTCATTCCAAGCAAACACACATATGTTGGTAGGGTGTATGTTTCTTTTCTTTCCCTCTGCAGGAGACTCGTCTATCAAGGCTGCTGAGAATGGGTGGTCCTTAGATAGCCAGGGGGAGGGAAGAATGTAAATGTGTGAGATATTTACAGTGTTTTATTGAAAAAGTTTTATATTGTTTTAAGTTTCCCTTTCCCATTCAGGTCTTGGCACAATTCAGGGCTAAATTGTGTAGTTTGGTTTCTGGGCTGAACTTATGTCACCATCCTTGTGGGATGTGAGTTTATACCAGACACTGGGGACCAGTGTCAAATCACCAGGGGGAGAGTGTAGCGGGTACTTGAATTTAAGGGGGGCATCTGGGTGGTAGTGTAACCCAGATGCACAGATTGCTAGGGTATCCGAGACCTTTTTCTGGTTCTTGGAGGACTCTGGTGGTGTGAGGTTCCTTGCGGCCCACAGGTGGCACTGTTGCCCTGGGCCGGGGCTGAACTCACACCGCAAGACTGTACCTTTTTGTCCTCCCCTGGAGCTGGTACAGCAGGGCGGGGAACCCGCTGTGACGCAAAGGGCGAGGGGATAAAGGGGCGGACGCCCTTACCACGGGGTTCAGAGTTCGGGAGTCCAGAGTTGGTGGACGTGGCCGCACCCAGGCACTTTCGGTGCCCTTTACTTGGCCGGAGCGAGGATGGAGTCCATCCCAGGCACAGTGGTTAGCATCAGAAGGGAAAGGATTGTGCCTCGATCTATTCCCCATTATAACTCAGTAGAAGAAACTGTTTATTGTTTGGAAAGAAGAATAAAACTGAGTTGGACCTACTCACTGTGTGGAACTCTGGTTACTAGGAGCAAAGGAGTCAGGAACAAAGTACTGGACTTGACTCTAGGAGACCTGCACAGGGCCCAAATTTCTGGCCTTCACCTCTTAGTTATGAAGGACATGAGCCGTGGTGTATCTCATCTCTCCCTCCCAGGGACCCCTAGACAACAGCCACATAACCGATAAATCAAGAGGGAGAGAGAGGGTCGCCACATATACATATACAGTATATATATATATATATATATATATATATATATATATATATAATTTTAGCAGAGACCCTACTAGAGAATAAAATGGTGGCTGTTCCAATTTTTTACATCACACAGTTTTTGCGCAGCGGATTTTAAAACGCAAAATACAATTTAATGAAAAAACATAATATATCCGATTTTTGGTATATGTAAGATGATGTTACGCTAAATACCTACTTCCCTCCTAAAAGTTTTTTCCTTAAAATTCCCTCCAAAACTTGGGATGCGTGTTATACGCCGGCCCGTGTTATACGCCGATAAATACGGCAATTAAATCAAATATACTTTATTCTAAAGCAAATACTGGATATATACTAGCTTTTACTTTTTCTGCAAAGAAAAAAGTAATTATAATTGTTTTGCCTAAAACTACATACATTCTTTATTTTCTATGCAATAATTTTAGTTTTTATGGACATAATTTAGTTTAACTTATGTACAGCAAATTATTTTTTTAATGAAATGAATGGTTGTTAGGAAAGCCAATGGGCTTATCTACATGAAAATGTAAATTTATTCCACACAGTGTATTTCACTTTCAGCACAGTCCTGACTATGCTAGCTAACACAAAGTTCATTTACATAGCCTCTCAGTGAGCATGCCTTGAAAAAGTCCTTGACTATGATCTTTATCTAGGACAATAAAGGTCATTTATCAGTGTAAAGTGAATACAGTCCTGCAGCAATTTTTATTATTCAAAAATATGCTTATCTGTCCACCTCACACATCAACATTCTGATTTTTGATTTCTACACCCATATGAAAATGAGAAAAAGGAAAAATGTTGCTTCAAATTCCAACCTGCTTCACAATTACCTCTTTCATTAAAACAGACATTTCATTCTATGTTCCATACACAAATACTGTTTGACTGATCCCTATTTTTGTTTAAGGGACACTGGATATGTTTGGATCTTATCAGATTAAAATATATTTAAAATATGCTATGAACTATGTCATTTAAGATACTGAAAATTTAATTTCTGAAAGGTAGCATTAGTGAATCTTAGAATTGCCAAAGCTATCGTGCTATCAAGGAAACAGTCCATCTGGACCAGAAAACATTCCAGCTTGTTTATAAGCTGACAGGTAGGGGGAAAGCGGTTGCTAAGGCTGGCCATAAGCGAGTCGAAAACTGAATCCAGAATCTTTTTAACAAATGACGCTGCACAACGAGAAGTGTTTATTTATTGGTGGTAGTAATCCCACAACTAAATGAATGACTGTCTGTGGCATGTTCAGGCTGAATCCTGAACCTGCAAAGTTTGGGCTGAACCATGTATGGGGCTGAATCTAAACCCCATCCTTATTGTTGAGGGCAGTGGATGTGTTTGTGAATGGTGTAATGTAAGGATGTGGAGGAGTGGGACTAAGTGGTAATCTCTAACATAATTTCTTCTGGCGGTGGTGCTGGTTCTGGTACTGTGTGTTGTGGTTTTTGGTGGGGCATCTGAATCTGTACACTAAGGCTTCATGTACACTACAGCTCTTAAACTTGAGTTTTAAGTGCTTTTGGCCTTTTGGCCTTTTTTTGCCAAAGCTCCTAAACTCAACTCCATAAAAGCCTATGTGTCAATGTACACATAGGCTTTTATCATAGTTTAGAAGCTGCTGTGGTTAGGGGAGCTTCAACCCCCCCTCTCCTGAACATGGAAGAATCACGTTCAGGATGGGAGTGTTTTGACCGACGGAAAACGCAAACCGTGGCAAAACACTGCAAAATCGGTGCAATTATGCTGCATTTTGCATTTTCCCACAGCCGACAGTCAAAGTAGGCTTTGTGTACATGAATTTTTGTATTGTTGTCATTGTGGTCAGGCAACGCACTAGCACCTTTGCTTCTATGTGCTGGGTGTTTAGTGTGCTCCTGCCCCTTTAAGGAGGGTGGGCTCCCTCCAGTCATCTGCCCTTTATCTATCCATCAGCATACATGTGCTTCCACTGAGGAGACCTTTAATTTTAGAGTTAGGACTGCAGCACACAGGGAGCCTTGACGGGGCCTGCAGCTTACACATGTATTTGCAAATGCGTGCAACTAAACCCCTGTTTTTAAACGCACTGTTAGACAGGTGAATTCGGTTGGTTGCTGATTGGTTGGTAAGTTGAGCTTGGATATTCTGTGTTTTTTGTTTACATTCGTGTACATGAAGCCTTAGGGCTTGAAAACCAGTCCTGAAAAATAAGTTGATTTGTTGCATCTTTTAATAATTTGTTCTTTATTAGAGTTTCAAAGATACATACATGTTATAGCCATAACATCAATACGAACAGTAACAGATGTTCCAACTAGAGACAAGCTCTTTTGATAAGCATTATCTTATTACAGTAAACAATGAAATGCTAATGAGGGTGAGTAAACTTGGATAGCCGATTGAAAAGAGGTCCTAGATGGAGAAAGGGCGGGAAGGAGGGGGTAAGGGGTAGGGGTAGAAGGAAGGATGACAAAGAGGGCACCAGCGAGCCTGAGATAGGGAGCAAGGTGAGCAATTAACATTTCAGTATAGTTATACTTGAACAGTGCATTTTGGGTGGTGTAACCATGTCGACCACATAACCATAAATTTCTCTAAGTGCAGGTTTTTCTTAGCTACAATTCGTTCCATTTCACACTGGATATTGAGATCAGCGACAGTGCTTGAAATGGAGGGGATTGTAGTAGTTTTCCATAATCTAGTAATGTTCAATTTGGCAGCATAGAGTAAGTGAAGGACTGCATATCTAGATTGGGGTGGAATTTTTTCTATGCCAATATGTAGCAGGGCCAATGCAGGATTCGGGGACCATGGCACCCCAGCAATAGATGAGATCAGAGCGAATACTTGTTTCCAGAAGGAAGTCAAGGATTTGCAGTACCAAAGGGTATGTGCGATGGAGCCAATACTGCCGCAGCTTCTCCAGCAGGATGGTGAGTGACCCGGGTACATTTTAGATAAGCGATAGGGTGTTAAGTACCATCTATGGATAGTCTTTTGGTAGGATTCCCAGTGGTTGGAGCAGTGAGAAGCTTTAAAGGTTTCCGTAAATGCCCGTTGCCATTGGGTTTGGGTGAAGGGAACATTCAATTCTTCAGCCCACTTAGCTAAGGAGTGTACTTGGGAGCAGGGTCGAGTGTCGCTAAGGCATGCGTACATCAGAGAGATACCCCTATTAGGGTAGGGGGTAGAGGAGTAGTATTGGTATATCGGTACAGGGATTTTTACTCTGGAGGGCAGTGTAGATGCTCTGAAGAAGTGGGAGATTCTCGTGTAAGTGAAGATCTCTGAACATGGAAGTTTAAACTTATTTTGGAGATATTTAAATGTGTGCATCTGGTCTTGGTTCTTCATGTCATCAAAGGTTAAGATACCTGCGGAGTGCCATTGAGAGAGGTTCAAATCAGGAATGCAGGATGATAGAGCTCTCAGAGGTATCGGTATCGACCTACTAGGTGAGTTTTGGGGATATAAACTTAGAATTTTTTTCCATGCCAATATTGAGGCTGAGATCATGGGGTTATGTTTTGGCAGGGATGGAGAGCCTCCTGCAGTTGTTAGTAAGAGGTGGTCCAGTAGGGTGGCAGGCTGTGGGTATGAGGCTTCTATGGTGGACCATATTTTTTCCTGTGTAGGGTGCCACCAAAAGTAAAGTTGATCCAAAATTGAGGCGTAGTAGTAGTTGCCTATATGGGGCAATCCTACTCCGCCGTGTCTGTGGGGCCTAGTGAGTATGTAGCTAGCACATCTAGGTGGTTTAGAGTTCCAAATATAGTTAGTTATTTGTCTCTGAATAGAGGTAAGGAGGGACCGAGGGAGGGGCAGGATAAGTGTCCGAAACAGGTATAGGAGCTTAGGTAGTACTATCATTTTGACGGTAGCAATACGGCCAAGAGTAGAGAGGCTTGTGCTGCGTAGAGATTTCAGTAGGGTGGGTAAATTTCGGGAGAAGGTTAGGTAATTCAAGTCAATCAGTCGTTTTGTGTCGGGGGTAATCTGAACTCCCAAGTAAGGGATAGATGTATTCGCCCACATGTAGGGTATTTCGAATTTCAGCTGAGCTGCCATTTTTGGGGGGAGATGTATGGGAAGGATTGTGGATTTTGTGGTATTCAGTTTATAGTAAGATACAGAGCTAAATTGGTGTAGGGTATCCTGAATGGCTTGCAGGGATTGGGCGGGGTTGGTGACCATCAGAACCACGTCGTCAGCAAATAGGCTAATTTTGTGGTCTACACCATTGCAGGGAATGCCTGATATGCATGGGTCTGATCTGATTTTAGAGGCCAAAGGTTCCATCAAGAGGGCAAAGATGAGCGGGGATAGGGGGCATCCCTGTCGAGTACCGTTAGAGATCTCGAAAGGGGTGGAAAGGGTCCCTCCCGAGAGTACCTTAGCTGATGGGTTGGAGTATAAGGAGAGAATTACATCTTGGAACCACCCCGTAATACCAAATTTAGTCAGCACTTCTTGAAGAAATGACCAGTGGACTCTATCAAACGCCTTCTCTGCGTCAAGGGATAGTAGCAGAGAAGGCGTTTGAGAGCGCGCAGCATGGTGGATGAGGTTGAGTACTCTTCTGGTTGCGTCTGGGGCTTGTCTACCTGGGACAAATCCAACCTGGTCCGGGTGTATTAACTCAGGTAAAAACATCATCAATCTGTTAGCAATAACTTTGGCAAGTAGCTTGATGTCAGTGTTCAAGAGAGAGATTGGCCTGTAGTTAGAGGCAACAGAGGCATCCTTTCCAGGTTTTGGGATGGTAGTTATGATAGAGCGTAACATATCTGTAGGCAAGGAGCCCGAGGAGCCAGCAGCATTGAAGAGGTCCGTCAGTCTAGGGGCTAAAATATCAGCAAATTTTTTGTAAAACCCATTAGAGAAGCCATCTTCTCCTGGGGACTTATGCAGTGGGAGAGCTTTAATTGCTCTGAGGGTTTCTTCCTTTGTAAATGGTTTAGATATACAGTCAAATTGGATCTCTGAGATTTTGGGCAGGTTAATTGGGGTAAGAAAGCTATGTATCTGCTCTGCTGTAGGCTGGGGAGTGAGAGGGTCGCGTTTGAGGTTATAAAGGGATGCATAGTAATCACTAAATGCATTAGCAATTTCTTGAGGGTTGGTTAAGAGTTGTTGTGAAATCGGGTGGTGGAGAGATAGAATTTTTGTTTTTGTGCGTTGGGCTTTGACTTGTTTTGCTAAAAGTGACCCGGCTCTGTTGCCCAACGCATAAAAAGAGGCCTTGGAGAATTTAAAGTTACGTTCGAATTTGTGGAGCAGGAGGGTACGTAATTTCTGTCTCAGCTCTAGGAGTTGGATGGTTTGTGCAGGAGAGGGAGAGGATTTGTTTAGTTGTTCTAAGGAGGATATTTGGGACATAACCTCATCAATCTGCTGGGTCCTCTGGCGCCTCGCTCTTTTACTCAGCTTTATGAAAATTCCTCTTAGGTAAGCTTTGTAAGTAGACCAGAGTGTAAATTTATTAGTATCAGGCAGTTCATTATTATCAAAGAAGGATTGGTGCTCAGTTTCAATTTCCCTTTGGACTTTGGGGTCATCCAACAAGGAGGAGTCTAGTCTCCATAGTCTCGGAGGGCCAGGTCGTAGGTCTCCCAGGGTTATGGAGATTGGGGCGTGGTCTGACCACAAGATGAGACCAATGTCAGATTGCACGACGTTTTGAAGGGTCCATTTATCCACCAGGAAGGAATCAATGCGTGAATAGGATAGCTGTGAGTGTGAGAAGTATGTGTAGTCTCGTTCCGAGCCATGTTGTGCTCTCCATACGTCAAAGAGATCTATGTCATGGAGTAGTGGGTTCAGAGCCTGTCGGTGTTGACTTTTATTAGTGGAGGTGTCCATGTGTGGATCGCCAACAATATTAAGGTCGCCACCCAGGACCACATTTCCTTGACGCAGGCTTTCAACCTTCTTGTAGAGGCGTCAAAAAAAGCAGAGTTGCCTGGAGTTTGGGCCATAGATATTCACCAGGGTGTATGTGGTGCACGCGATGGTGCAAATGGTTATAAGGTATCTGCCCTGTGGATCAGCATAGGTGTGGAGATGTTGGAACTGAAGGGTATCACGAATGGCCGTCAATATTCCATTCTTCTTCTGTGGGCCGGATGCGAGCTATACGGTGCTATACCCTTTGATTTTGAACTTAGGGGTTTTTGATTCTGCAAAGTGTGTCTCCTGTATGAATACAATGTCCACTTTCTGTTTGGATATTTCCCTTTGTAAGTTAGCACGTTTGTGCGGGCTGTTCAGGCCCTTCACGTTTAAGGAGGTAAGCTTTATAGGCATGTCAAGGCAGTTGGAGTGACTTTGAATGACAAGTCAGTGGTGGTGAGCGTAGGAAGACTCCTGCTGGGAGTGGCAAAGAACAGAAGATTTTGGACGTAGGTGATCAGATCAGACTGTTCAGTAGAGAAGTGAGCTGAGGAGACGGGATCTGGTTCAGTTGGAGGCTGGTGGAGGGCAGGGAGGGGGAAGTAAAAAGAGTGATCCCGTGAACAATACGGGTTCAATGTGCAGAGTTACTGCTGACAATTTCCAAACAGGGGGGATTTCCTCCAGTGGTGTCCAGGAACTTGGAACCAGTGGATCGAAAGGAAGGCTTGGAATAGGCGGTGATCCGCTATAGTCCGGCTATGAGTAGATTGGGGTCATGAGTGAGGACAGGGTATATCAGGCGTCTTGAAGTGACCAGTCAGCTTCCATTTGGGAAGGAGGAGATGGAGGTGGTCGTGGACTTTCCTCAGGAATTATGCGCCATAGCCTCAGTAGTTGGAGGCCAGCCTGGAGAGTGTGCACAGTATGGGTTTTACTCTGGAATGTAATCATCAACTTTGTGGGAAACCCCCACTTGTAGGGTATGTGGTGGTTCTGGAGTGCTTTTGTGATCGTGGATAGTTGCCGACGATTCTCCATCGTGGTTTTCGAGAGGTCGGTGTATAGCGCAATAGCAGTGAAAGGGTCAGGGAGGTTTGAGGCTCGCTTTGCGGCGAACATCACTCTTTCTTTAGCATTGTAGAAATGAATGCGCGCTAACACATCTCTAGGTTTTTCTGCTGGGAGATGAGACGGTTTTGGCAGCCTATGGGCCCTATCTATTTCTAGATCTCTGTCGGTCAGCTCAGGTACCAGCGCTCGCATTAGGGATTGCAGGAATCGCACCAGTTCAGGTTGTTGAACCGATTCAGGTATGTTGCGGAATTTTATATTGTTCCTGCGAGAACGATCTTCGAGATCTGCGAGTTTAAGGTTGATCATCTGCATCTCATCTTCATGTACAGTGCATACTTCCACTATATCATTATGGGCAGTGAGGAGATCAGACATTTTGTTTTCAACGTGGTGGAGACGCTGATCCTGATGGTGCACTACAGTAGCCAGCGAGGACACTGCAGCTGATAGGTCAGAATACAGTGTCAGTTTAAGGGAGATTAGCATGTTCTTCATTGATTGCTCAGAAATGGGCTGGTCTGAGGCAGGGAAATTATCTATGGCTGATGGGTGCTGTGTATTA
The DNA here is from genome assembly GCA_029206835.1 of Rana muscosa. NCBI lineage: Eukaryota > Metazoa > Chordata > Amphibia > Anura > Ranidae > Rana > Rana muscosa. Next base: position 925,993,880 of record CM055116.1, on the reverse strand, counting down.
GGAGGAGGCAAGGTGAAGGGTATACTGGGGCTTTGTCCTGGGATGTCATATTCTCGTCTGGGCTTAGACTTGACTGGAGAGGCTGAGGAAGGTGAGCGGGGTGGGGAGTACTCACAGTTTGTCAGTGTGGGTAGTCCTGGGCGTTGTGGTCCGCCGCCGCCAGCGTGAGGAGAGAGCTGATCTGCAGGGCTGTCTGTGTAGCCAGCGCCATCTTGCTCGCGGCCCGCTCCGGCCAGCTGAAAAAAGTCCGTCAGCTTTTGTGGCATGTTCAGCTGCTTTCTCCTCTTCAGCATCGTTCCTGGGCGTAACGAGACTCACTGTGGGGATGATCGGGTGTGTTTTAACCCGTTCCTCACGCTGTGGAGTTGCTAATAGCCGGGTTTAGTGCGGAGCATACAGATCAGGCAGCCATCCATGCTGCTGGCAAGCCACGCCCCCCCATGTTGCATCTTTTAATGGCACAGGGTGCAGATACCTTCCACATGCATTCCTGAATTGTTTATGCAAATATTTCTAGTATTTATTGGTTTGAAGCTCTCATTTGCTGTTGGACCATGTTAATCAATGCATTTCAGCATTAAGCATTTGGCATTCTTCACACAAAAGGCTATGTGGCATGTTCACCAACGCCAGGAGCCTGGCGGACAAGATGGTGAACTAGAGATACTGTTGTACTAGGAGGATTTGTATTTTGTGGGAATTTCAGAGTCCTGGTTCAAAAGCTCTCATGATTGGCCGGCAACCATTCAAGGGTATACCCTTTATCGCAGGGATAGAGAGGGTAAAAAAGGGGGAGGGGTATGCCTATATATCAAGAATAATGTACAAGTGAATGTGAGAGATGACATCACTAAGGGAGCTAGGGAGGAGGTGGAATCCTTATGGGTAGAGCTCCAAAGGGATGAAGCCATGGGGAAAAAAATACTGGGAGTATACTATAGGCCCCCTAACCTGAGGGAGGAGGGGGAGATGGATGTCCTATCACAAGTTGGATTAGTAGCAAGGATGGGAAGTGTTAGCATAATGGGGGATTTTAATTATCCGGACATAGACTGGGTAGGTTAAACCACGCATTCGTCTAAGGCTCGTCAGTTCCTAAATGTCTTGCAGGACAGTTTCATGGTTCAGATGGTAGATGCACCAACTAGAAATAAAGCGTTACTGGATCTACTTATTACCAACAATACAGACTTGATCACAGATGTGTAAATACGGGGCAATTTAGGAAACAGCGATCACAGGTCAATTGGCTTCGGTATAAATAACACAAATAGGAAACACAAGGAAGACACTGAATATCAAAAGAGCCAACTTCCCTAAACTACGAACCTTTCTGGAAGGCATGAATTGGGAAAAGATCTTAGGAACTAAGAACACGGAGGAGAGATGGGTTTGCTTTAAGAGCATATTAAATAAGGGCATTAGCCAATGCATTCCATTGGGTAATAAATTTAAAAGAGCGAACAAATGTCCTGGATGGCTTAACTCCAATGTAAAAATGCATATAAAGGCAAAGGAGAAGGCCTTCAAAAAATAAAAGGTTGAGGGATCATTATCGGCATTCAGACTTTATAAAGTATGTAACAAGAAATGTAAGGGTGCAATTAGGGCGGCTAAGATAGAACACAAAAGACACATAGAGGAGGAGAGCAAAAAAAATCCCAAGAAATTCTTTAAGTATGTAAACAGTAAAAAAGGGAGGACAGACAATATTGGCCCCATAAAGAATGAGGAAGAACATCTGGTTACAAAGGATGGGGAGAATGCCAAGGTATTGAATTTATTCTTCTCCTCAGTCTTCACGAGGGAATCGGGGGGCTTCAGTAACCAAAACTGCAGTGTTTATCCTTATGGCACATCACAGGAAGCACCTCCATGGTTAACAGAGGACAGAATTAAAATTATACTTGGGAAACTTAACAATAAATCACCGGGACCAGATGGCTTGCTTCTGAGGGTACTTAGGGAACTCAGTCAAGTAATTACCAGACCATTGTTCCTATTTTTTCCTGACAGTTTACTGACTGGAATGGTACCAGCTAATTGGAGAAAAGCCAATGTAGAACCAATATTTAAAAAGGGCCCAAAATACATCCCTGGGCATTACAGACTGGTTAGCCTAACATCAATAGTATGCAAGCTCTTGGAGAGGATGATAAGGGACTATATACAAGATTTTAGTAATGAGAACGGTATCATTAGCAGTAATCAGCATGGATTCATGAAGAATCGTTCTTGCCAAACCAATCTATTAACCTTCTATGAGTAGGTGAGTTGGCATCTAGACAAAGGAAGGCCCATAGATGTGGTGTATCTGGATTTTGCAAAAGCATTTGACACAGTTCCCCAAAAATGTTTACTGTACAAAATAAGGTCCGCTGGCATGGACCATAGGGTGAGTACATGGATTGAAAACTGGCTACAAGGGCGAGTTTAGAGGGTGGTGATAAATGGGGTGTAGTTGGAATGGTCAGGGGTGGGTAGTGGGGTCCCCCAGGGTTCTGTGCTGGGACCAATCTTATTTAATTTGTTCATAAATGGCCTGGAGGATGGGCTAAACAGTTCAATCTCTCTATTTGCGGACAATACTAACCTAAGCAGGGCAATAACTTCTCCGCAGGATGTGGAAACCTTGGAAAAAGATCTGAACAAATTAATGGGGTGGGCAACTACATGGCAAATGAGGTTTAATGTAGAAAAATTTAAAATAATGCATTTGGGTAGCAAAAATATGATTGCAATCTATACACTGGGGGGGGGGAACCTCTGGGGGAATCTAGGATGGAAAAGGACCTGGGGGTCCTAGTAGATGATAGGCTCAGCAATGGCATACAATGCCAAGCTGCTGCTAACAAAGCAAACAGAATATTGGCATGCATTAAAAAGGGGATCAACTCCAGAGATAAAGCAATAATTCTCCCTCTCTACAAGACTCTGGTCCGGGCCGCACCTAGAATATGCTGTCCAGTTCTGGCCACCAGTCCTCAGGAAGGATGTACTGCAAATGGAGCGAGTAAAAATAAGGGCAACAAAGCTAATAAAGGGTCTGGAGGATATTAGTTATGAGGAAAGGTTGCGAGCACTGAACTTATTCTCTCTGGAGAAGAGACGCTTGAGAGGGGATATGATTCCATTTTACAAATACCGTACTGTGAACCCACAATAGGGATAAAACTTTTTTGTGGAAGAGAGTTTAACAAGACACGTGGCCACTCATTAAAATTAGAAGAAAAGAGGTTTAAACTATGTGGAGGTTCTTTACTGTAACAGCAGCAAGGATGTGGAATTCCCTTCCACAGGCGGTGGTCTCAGCGGGGAGCATTGATAGTTTCAAAAAACTATTAGATGAGCACCTGAATGACCACAACATACAGGGATATGCAATGTAATACTGACATATAATCACACACATAAGTTGGACTTGATGGACTTGTGTCTTTTTTCAACCTCACCCACTATGTAACTATGTAACTAAGAGGCCAGATATGTCTGTCCAGTGTTGGTGGTATAGATCATGGTCCTGCTTCAACTCTGTCCTGGTCTGTCATGGTGGGCATATGATTAATAAATGTGATGAGGTAGCCTTTTGGGTGTACACAATTTTTAGTTTTTCCGTTTCTCTGATGGGCAGCTAGCCTTTCACTTACATCTAAAAGTCAGCTATGCACACTTTGGTGAGCAGATTCATCCGCATCAAGTGTGAGCTAAAAGGTGAAAACAAATGGATGTCAATGTAAATTGTTTTAGATACATCACAAATAGCCAAGGAGGGGGTGGTTAATAAAAGAGCAGATCATGTTCACTTTGCCAAATTATTTCCATGTAGCATAGAGCATGTGTTTAAAGAGGGGTTCCACCCGCGATTTTTTTTTAAAGTCAGCAGCTACAAACACTGTAGCTGCTGACTTTTAATAAGGGTACTTACCTGTCCTAGGTGCCTGCGATGTCGGCCCCTTGAGGCCGATCCCTTGATCGTGGCAGGTCCCGGCGCCGCCATCCTCACGCATGCGCGAGTCTCGCAGAGCTGTATGAATGGGTGGCTGCTCTCTGGGATACACACAGTTCCCAGAAGGCAGCGCACCCCATTCCCCAGAAGACAACCCGAGCATGAAGACCAGCCGCAGACTAGGAATAGGCAGACTAGGAAGATCCGCCTAGCAATCGCAATTTCTGGTAAGTAAAAAAAAATAAAAATTCTATTTTTTTGTAGCATTTTGGTGTAATTTTTTTTTAGGGTGGACCTTCACTTTAAATGACATTTAAGGAAGAATAGGTCACGTGCCTGGACATTTTTCTCTAAATACCTTTTTCTCTTGCATGTGATTTATTTAGGTCAGCTAAACGTCACCCCATTCACTAAATTACATAAAATTTGCTTTGCAAAGTGAAAAAATGTTTTGTCAAATTTGAATACTGTATTGTTTAAATAAATCAACCATATTAGGAAGCAGAAAAAAAAGAGGACAAACTCTGTTAGATTCTATAAATACAAATGTTTGTGACAAAGTTTGGGATGCAGTCTGGCAGGATAAAAAACAATGTCATGTCATTTTGCTCTCCAGGGTTACAGAGATTTCTCCTCACTTCCAGTTCTGATTGCACTATTTAACTTGATAGGAAGAGAAGGGAGGCAAAATCAGCAACAGGGAAACAGGTAAGAAACAAAAGCTGCCAAAAGGTTACAGTTTATATTTTAAATTAAATGGAATTATGACATGGTTACTGCTACCCAGATATTCTATTATAGGGACATTTACTTTGATTGTGTATTCTACGTACAAGCCCACGGACTGGCCTATAGTAAAAATATGTAATTTGCTTGATGTTAAATACCGAGGTTATGGCAGCAGCTAGCTGCATCACCCCCTCCCGCCGCTTCCCGGTCACTCCTGAGCTTACCTAACTGATCGGTGAAGCCCGGGAGTGATCCAACACTGGCAGTAGCTAGGTATGGAGAAGAGTGAGGTCAAGATGGCTGCAACTCATCTCTATACCCTTGGAGGACCAAAGCAATGTCATTACATCACTTCCGGTTCCTGAGCCATAGTAAATATTTTTTTGGTTAAAGCAAAAGTAAAAAAAAAATTGATCTTTTGTTTTTAACCACATCCCGCCCAGCCTAAGCAAAATGACAACAGGGTGGTGGCACTCCCATCCTGACTGGACGTAATATGACATCCAGCAGAATAAGATTGACATTCCTCTATCCACTGCTGACAGGGCGTGAGTAGAGGTAAGCCAATAAGCGGCTTTCCTGACGGGGGGTCTGCACTGATAATCAGTGCAGTAATTATCAGTGCAGCCCCATAAGCGATGCCCACCAGTGCCCACCTGTGATGCCCACCAGTGCCCACATGTGATGCCCATCAGTGCTCATCAGTAATGGCTGTCAGTGTCTCCTCATCAGAGCTGTCTATTAGTGCCGCCTCTCAATGCCCATCAGTGCCACCTATCAGTGCCAAGCAGTGCCACCTATCAGTGCCAAAACATGTTTGGAGGTTCTAAGTAATTTTCTAGCAAAAAATACTGATTTAGTTTTTTAAACAAAATGTTCCAGAAAAGGCCTGGTCTGGTAATTTCATTTCAGAAATTTGATAAATAAGGGGGCGTGTCCTGATGTGAACAGCGGCGGACGTGTCTGTGGGGAGCTCCGGGAATCCTGATCCTAATCCGTCGCCATCCGTACATCAATCTGTCTAATCCACGCCAATTTACCTGCCAGCCTGTTCCTCTTGGTCCCCTGAAGTGTCCTGGGCCAACATCTCGCAGCGGAGCTCCCGGGGGTCGCCTGCCCGGCACAGCTCCGTCCTCCCGCGGCCGCCGCCATCTTGCCGGCCTGTGATTTTTTTCTGGAGCTCGGATCCCGGCCTGCCTGGAGGTAAGGAAGGTCATCCACTCCCTCCTGCCTGCCCATCCGCCCATCCAGCACGATCCGGAGGCCTGTCCGGCCGTTTGGGGTGTCCGCGGCGGCCGCGGCTTAGTGCGGCCTAGTGAGGCCTACAGAGCACCGGAGTTTCCTGAGCCGCTACCCCACGGGGGCGAGCTGCGGCCGGCGCGGCCGAACTCCGGGGACTCAGATTGGCTGCTTTCATCCATCCGCCCGCCCATCATTGCACACCACTGCCCTGGCCTGGTGTACAGCCCTGTAGAGACTGCCTATCCTGCAGAGGTCCTCTGCCACCAGTCTATCCCTGCCCCACCAACCTGGGCCACCTCCACCCTTGTACCTCCATCCTTGCATCCCCACTAACCTGTCAGTTGGGTGCCTGCTGCTGAGGGACAGGCGCCTGGTGGTCCCCAGTGGTTGACGGCTGCGGCTAGCTTGTCTCCTGGACGCTCCTCTGGGCACGGTTACATATCCTCCCTCTGGGTGATCTGCCTGATGCCCTCCTCTTTCAAAAAGGGAAAGGGGAACTCCAGAGCCGCTAAGGTGACCGCACCGCTCCAGGTGCCATCGCCCCCTTCCCCGCAAACGGACCCCATACTGGTCGGGCGAATCCGGGCCTTGCTGGCCGAACTGGAAATGGATCCCTGTGAGGCCCCAGCGGCAGAGGGGCCAGCCCCGCCATCTCCTGACGGCACAGCCATAATCCTTGCTGCGATCGAGCAGAGTAGGACTTCGCTGCTAGTGCGCATTGACCACATTGCTGAGGAGTGCGTTCTCATACGTAATGACCTGGACAAGATACGGGGGAGGATGTCCGAAACTGAATCAAGAGTATCGGCCACTGAGGATCTAACGGCCACTCATTCCACCTCCATTGCTGAGCTACAACGCACAGTGCAGTCCCTTGTCGCAAAGTCAGATGACACGGAAAACAGGCTGCGGCGCAACAATGTCAGAGTCATTGGTCTGCCTGAGGGAGAGGAGGGGGATCGCCCTGCTGTATTTGCGGAGGAGTTCTTCAAAACTCTCCTGGGCTTTACGGATGTTCCCCCCACCTACGTTGTTGAACGGGCCCACCGAGTGCCTACGGGCAGAGCCATCCCGGGGAACCCTCCCAGGCCTTTCCTGGTCCGCTTCCTCAACTACCGGGACAGGGACAAGATTCTCTCCGAGGCCCGCAAACATCCCACACTCAAATATTGCAACACCTCAGTTCTTCTTTTCCCTGACTTTTCAGCAGATTTGCAATGATGTCCGCAGACGACTCAGGGACAAGAACATTAAATATAGCATGCTTTACCCCAGCCGTCTGCGAGTCTAACATGACGGAACGGTCCGCTTCTTCGACAACCCTACGGATGCTGATAGCTGGCTAACCACCTTGCGGTGAAAGATTCTTCTCATTAGTCCATGTGATGCACGATTCTTCTTCATCCTGGTTTGCTTTATCCTATTTTATCCCTGTAAGCACCAGAGTTACCCCAAATGTACCTCTACAAGTTTACCACAGTTGACCCCCCCCATTGGGGTGTTTTTTTTTTTTGTTCTCTTGAAGAGCGGAGAACCTGGTAGCCTACTTCTACCTGGGGCACTCCTGCGACCTGGAGGGACTATACTACTGCTCCAGATTGCCAGGTCCCCCCACACTGCGATGGGATGCAGGTTCCCTCAACCTCGCCTACTGTTATAGGTTGAACTCACGCTGAGGTTATCCCAGGAACTTTGAGCCTCCAGAAGGCGACATCTACTATTAAAGTTTAGGGTAAGAAACTGCCTTGGCGACAGTTGGGGTTATGCCAGGCGGTAGGGCGTTACATGTACTCTTGTTTAGTTACCACACCTGCTCAGGTTCCGCACCATTTTTCTTGCTGGACTACGTTGTCTTCATCTTGTTCTTTTCTCCTGTTCACCTCTTTTCTCTACAGACTCACTGGACTACTGCATCTTCTGAACTGCCTCCGCAGCGGGCCTATGGCCAGGACGCTACTGGATGTGGGTCTTCTATGATCCTGTTGTTATTGAGCTTCCCTATTCTAAATGGGTATAGATTTAAAGTTGATATCTTGGAATATTAGAGGACTGAATGACAAGGTGAAAAGGTCATTATTGTTTAAATTTCTGCAGTCTCACAAACCTCACGTTCTGTTTCTTCAAGAAACTCACCTGACGGGCAGTAAAATTCTAACACTTAAATGGGCATGGGTTAAACAAGGGTTCCATGCCACATATTCCTCCTACGCGAGGGGCGTGACTATTCTGCTGAACAATTCGCTCCCTTACTTGGTGGAACAGGTCTTCATGGATCCAGGGGGACGATACCTCATCCTAATTCTTGAACTGTATGCCCAACGCTGGGCAATGGTCAATGAATATATCCCTCCTCCGTTTGATTCCTCCATCCTGTACACCATCCTTACAAAAATAGCCCCTCTCCAGGTCCACAATATTCTAGTTGGAGGGGACTTTAACGCCATCCTAGATCATAACAGAGACACTACAAATCCCATTAGACTTGCCCCCCCTGATTTGGCCCTCTGGGCGGACACTTTTGGTCTCCAGGAAATCTGGCGGTGGAAGCATCCGGAGGATAGGACGTATTCACACATCTCGGCACTGCATAGGTCTGGGTCTCGCATAGACTTCATATTTGGGTCGGCTTCTGCTCTGTCTCAGGTCGGAGCGGTCTCCTATCTCCCGGCAGGTCTTTCGGACCACTCACCGCTGGAGCTGGGCTTGACTCTGGGTACCTCCCGCGAGCCGGGATGTTGGAAGCTAGCGTCCCATTGGATAGGCAATCCTCAAATCCAAGAGTTGGTGGAGCCCAAACCTGTAGACTACTGGCTAACAAATGTGGGGTCGGCTTACTTTGATGTGGTCTGGGAGGCGGGCAAGGCTTATGCCCGAGGAGAATATATCTCCTCTATTAAGGCAGTGAGATCCGGCTTTGCGTCGCAGACCACTCAATTGGAACAGAACAAAGGAACGGCACTGGAACTTTTTACGGGGCATCCGACACCTGAAAATTATTCTGCTCTAGCCCAGGCGAGGAGAGATCTGAAGCTCCATTACACCTCGCTGGTGCACTCTGATACGCGGAAGTTTGTAGCCAAGCTTTTCGAGTCAGGGGACAAGAATGGCAAACTACTGGCCAACCTAGTGGCAGAACCCACGCTCCAAACGGTAATCCCTAGAATTCAGACTTCCACTGGTTGCCAAGTTACTGACCCCGAGGGTATACTGAGGGAATTTCATCTCTTTTATAGCAAATTGTATGATGACCCATTCTCTGGCTCAGCTGCTGCTGGGTTAGAGGAACTAGGGGGAATTACTTTGCCTCTTCTTTCTGAGGAGGACAGGGTCGCGCTAGATAAGCCCTTGACACGTCTGGAAATAGAAGCTGCAATCTACTCCTTGCCCAACAATAAATCCCCGGGCCCCGATGGTTTACCTGGGGACTGGTACAAAACTCACGCTGCCTTACTGGCCCCCAAGCTAACACAGTTGTTCACAGATTGCTTGGAATCCGATAGGATACCGGATAGCATGTACCAGGCACATATAGTGCTGCTGCCCAAACCAGGGAAGGACCCCACTTGCTGCTCGTCCTATAGACCCATTTCGTTGCTGAATTCCGATCTTAAAATACTCACCAAAGCACTAGCCAATAGAATCATGACAGTTTTACCATCCCTTGTCAATATAGATCAGACAGGCTTCATGCCTGGCAAGTCCACGGACATTAACATTAGACGAGTCTTTACCCATCTCCAGCTCCCACCCGAGGAGACTGCCTCCCGGGTCCTGGTATCTCTCGATATCGAAAAGGCTTTCGATACAGTTAGATGGTCTTATATGATGCAGGTTCTGGAGGGTTTTGGCATTGGCCCAACTTTCCGGAAATGGATCGGCTTACTATATAGGGCCCCCACTGCCCGTATCAAACTAAATGGTAGGCTCTCACCCTCCTTTCCGATTAGGAGGGAGACAAGACAGGGATGTCCTCTATCACCTGCGCTATTTGCCCTGGTGATGGAGCCTTTAGCTGAGGCCTTGCGGAGGTCGAGCGAGGTGTCTGGAGTGCGGGTCGGCTCGGTGACCGAGAAGCTGGCATTGTATGCCGATGATTTAATCCTTTTCCTCCGGGACCCTGGTCCCTCGCTCACCGGGGCGCTTCGGCTTCTGGATCATTTTTCGACTCTCTCTGGCCTCCGAACCAACTGGAGCAAATCCTTAATTTTGCCCATAGATCCCGGGGCAAGGAGGCTGAGTGATCCTACTTCACCTCTACAATGGGCAGATACCAGTAGATACCTAGGAATTAATATCTCTCCCAACACCCAGGATTTTTTCAAACTTAATTTGTCCCCGGTGCTGCAGTGGTGTAAATCAAAACTGAAGGCCTGGTCGAACCTCCCATTATCTCTTATAGGGAGAATTAACTTAATTAAAATTAAACTACTCCCGGTCTTGCTGTATATCTTGCGGCATTCTCCGGTCTGGATCCCCAAGTCTCTTTTCCAGCAGCTAGACTCCTCAGTGGCTTCCTTCTTGTGGCAATCACGCCCGGCTAGATTCAGTAAAAAGATCTTGCGTAGACCATGGACACAGGGGGGACTTGCCTGCCCAGACTTTCACACCTACTATTTAGCAGCAATGCTCACCCATGCACATAACTGGCTGATCTCGGACGACACCAATGCATCAGTCGTCCTAGAGGCAGCATGCTTGGGATCCTTTGAGGCCCTTCGCAACGCACTTTATAGGGGTCGGGGGGCTCCCCGGTACCTTTACCTCCGGCTATGTAAGCGATTATTAAGGCATGGTACATAGTAGTGATTAAACCTAATTTGGCAAGGGCCAGATGATCCCCTAATACACCACTTTGGTGTAATCCAAGGTTGCGGGAATTCCACTCTCTACAGGACCCGGGTTTGTGGGCCGGTAAGGGCATCAAGTATTTGAGGGATATCTGCGATGTGTTGGGGTTATTTACATTCGATAGGCTAAAGAACAAATTCCAGCTTCCGAACTCTTTCTTCTTCAGGTTCCTGCAGCTCCGCCACGCCTTTAATTCGCAATTCGGGTCGGTTCAGCTTCGGATGGAGCTTGATGACCTGGAGATTCTGCTAGACGATGCCGAGCTTCCAAAACCTTTATCCAAAATTTATAGTGCACTTCTACCGTCCATCCAGGTTGGACTGGATGATCTGCGCGGCCTGTGGCGGGCGGAGATGCGGGAGCTGGACAGTGAAGACTGGGAGGACATGTGGGACTATCCATTCCAGCCACTGGTCGCAACTAGAGACAAATTGATCCAATTCAAAATCCTCCACAGGATCTATTACACGCCCCAACGCCTTCATCGCATATACCCAGCCCTGTCGGCTGGCTGTTGGAGATGCTCTGCTACTCCTGCGGGCTTCACACATATATTCTGGGACTGCCCACAGATTCAGGACTATTGGCGGGAGGTAACTCAATTTATTCACAACCTAACTACCATTCCTATTCCCCTGACAATTAGTGTCTGCCTTCTCGGCCTGGTGGAGCAACTGGCACTGTCCAAAGCAACACGTACCCTTATAGGTATCCTACTCTTTTATGCAAGAAAAGCCTTAGTATTAAAGTTGAAGTCAAACAACCCCCCCCCCCCTACCCTGACCTCTTGGAAACAGCTAGTTAACACAATGATACCCCTCTATAAAGCGACATATCTGTCTCGAGGATGCCCCAAAAAATATGAAAAAGTCTGGCATTTGTGGACAGACTCTGAATCCACAACTGATGACCAGCCGCAGGGGGAGTGACTTAGATGGATCTCCTGGGTACCCACCTGGGGTGCTTGGCACTGAGGTCCTAATCCGAATAGGTAAACGGAGGTGTAAGCATAATCTAAAAGATGATCGTGCCTACTCCTAATTGCTCCAGTACAGTTCTATACAGGCAGTTAGGAACGAGATGAGGTCCTACAAGAAACAATAACTCCTGCTAAAATCCTATCATGGGTAACCTGAGAGGTGTTTATGTTGTGTTTAGCTAGAAGTATTTAGCGTTAGGGTGTGATGGTATTTTCTTTTGTTGTGCATGTGGTTATGCGCAATGTTTGGCTGGGGTATGCCCCTATGGCCTTGTTTTGTAATTCAACAGTACAAAAAGCATTAATAAAAAGAATTTAAAAAAAAAAGAAAGAAATTTGATAAATCATATACAAATTCTTATGCACAAAGAAAGAACAATTTTTGGTATCATATACAGTAAGTCATAACCTAAACATTTTGCATAAAAATCTTTTCTATGTGACCCTTCCCCACAGAACATATTGCATCATGATGTTTGGTAGGGATGAGCTTCATGTTCGAGTCGAACCCATGTTCGACTCGAACATCGGCTGTTCGATCGTTCGATGAAGATCGAACATTGTGGGCCATTCGCGCCTCATGGCCCATAATTCACTGCGGCATCGCAGTGCATTGCTGGTTGATGATTGGCCAAGCATGCACTATGACCCGCATGCTTGGCCAATCACAGCGCCGTCTGAACAGAGAGCCGTAATTGGCCAAAGCCAGGATGGCTTTGGCCAATTATGGCTCAGGGGGTTTAGTACACACCCCACACTATATAAGGCTACCGACTTGGCGGCCTTGTGTAGTGTGTTGGAGTTGTTTAAAGTAAAGAGACAGAGAGAGAGACAGTGTAATTTGATTTGAGTAAGATAGAGCAGGCAGGCGAATCAGTTAGCTGCAGTTACAGTGTGTAGAGGATATATATGCATCCTAGGTGTTGTATATACAGTGGGTACGGAAAGTATTCAGACCCCCTTAAATTTTTCACTCTTTGTTAGATTGCAGCCATTTGCTAAAACCATTTAAGTTCATTTTTTTCCTCATTAATGTACACACAGCACCCCATATTGACAGAAAAACACAGAATTGTTGAAATTTTTGCAGATTTATTAAAAAATAAAAACTGAAATATCACATGGTCCTAAGTATTCAGACCCTTTGCTGTGACACTCATATATTTAACTCAGGTGCTGTCCATTTCTTCTGATCATCCTTAAGATGGTTCTACGCCTTCATTTGAGTCCAGCTGTGTTTGATTATACTGATTGGACTTGATTAGGAAAGCCACACACCTGTCTATATAAGACCTTACAGCTCACAGTGCATGTCAGAGTAAATGAGAATCATGAGGTCAAAGGAACTGCCTGAAGAGCTCAGAGACAGAATTGTGGCAAGGCACAGATCTGGCCAAGGTTACAAAAAAAAATCTGCTGCACTTAAGGTTCCTAAGAGCACAGTGGCCTCCATAATCCTTAAATGGAAGACATTTGGAACGACCAGAACCCTTCCTAGAGCTGGCCGTCCGGCCAAACTGAGCTATCGGCAGAGAAGAGCCTTGGTGAGAGAGGTAAAGAAGAACCCAAATATCACTGTGGCTGAGCTCCAGAGATGCAGTCGGGAGAAAGTTGTAGAAAGTCAACCATAACTGCAGCCCTCCACCAGTCGGGGCTTTATGGCAGAGTGGCCCGACGGAAGCCTCTCCTCAGTTCAAGACACATGAAAGCTCACATGGAGTTTGCTAAAAAACACCTGAAGGACTCCAAGATGGTGAGAAATAAGATTCTCTGGTCTGATGAGACCAAAATAGAACTTGTTGGCCTTAATTCTAAGTGGTATGTGTGGAGAAAACCAGGCACTGCTCATCACCTGTCCAATACAGTCCCAGCAGTGAAGCATGGTGGTGGCAGCATCATGCTGTGGGGGTGTTTTTCAGCTGCAGGGACAGGACGACTGGTTGCAATTGAGGGAAAGATGAATGCGGCCAAGTACAGGGATATCCTGGACGAAAACCTTCTCCAGAGTGCTCAGAACCTCAGACTGGGTCGAAGGTTTTCCTACCAACAAGACAATGACCTTAAGCACATGGCTAAAATAACGAAGGAGTGGCTTCACAACAACTCCGTGACTGTTCTTGAATGGCCCAGCCAGAGCCCTGACTTAAACCCAATTGAGCATTTCTGGAGAGACCTAAAAATGGCTGTCCACCAACGTTTACCATCCAACCTGACAGAACTGGAGAGGATCTGCAAGGAGGAATGGCAGAGGATCCCCAAACCCAGGTGTGAAAAACTTGTTGCATCTTTCCCAAAAAGACTCATGGCTGTATTAGATCAAAAGGGTGCTTCTACTAAATGCTGAGCAAAGGGCCTGAATACTTAGGACCATGTGATATTTAAATTTTTCTTTTTTAATAAATCTGCAAAAATTTCAACAATTCCGTGTTTTTCTGTCAATATGGGGTGCTGTGGGGGGCGTGTCCAAGATGGCGGAGTGAGAGGACGTGCTTTTTAGAGCTCTGCTGCACAGTTTATCCTGTATTACCTCCAATCGGCTTTTTTCCCCACACACTACCCGCCTGAACGGCAGTGGATGTCTACTAGACGATCCGGGCGCGGCGGGGGGGGAAGAAGCTTCATTTTCCCCCTGTGGTGTCTCCGGAGACGAGTCCTGCAGTCTAGAGGCCTAGCAGACAGGCGCCTCGTGTCAATATGGCGTCACAGACGAATGCCCAGGAGGGCCCTACCACCTCCACCCCTGGCATCCCGGAGGTCATGGCGGCAGTTGCTGCATGTCAGGCCGCGGTGACCTCTTGCCAGGCGGCCCTGACCAACAAAATTGAACTGGTGCAGTTGGATGTGGGTCTCATCCGACAAGACCTGGACAAGGTCCGCTCCAGACTGACTGAGGCGGAGAGTCGGGTGGGCCGGGTGGAGGACGCCGTGGGCGAGAACACCGGGGCGATCCGCTCACTTACCTCTCGGGTGAAGCTGCTGGAACATCGCGCGGAGGATTCCGAGAACAGATGCCGCAGGAACAATATCCGCATAGTGAGACTCGCGGAAGGTGCCGAGGGTAAGAACTCTACTGAATTCGCGGAAGAATTGCTCCGATCCCTTCTCCCGGCGGCCCGCTTGTCTCCTCACTTCACGGTGGAAAGAGCGCATAGAGTGCCACGCAACCCGGCCCGCAGGGTTCCCCCCCCCCGTACCTTCATCCTGCGGCTCCTGAACTTTAGGGATTGGGACGAGCTGCTCAGGGCGGCTAGAGCGGCGGGAGAACTGCTGCACGGCAATGGCCGCCTGATGCTATTTCCTGACTTCTCCATAGAGACTCAGAAGCTCCGGCGCTCCTTTGATGGAGTTAAAGCAGCTCTCCGCTCCAAGGGCATCAAATACAGTATACTCTTTCCTGCCAAGCTGCGAGACATCGACGGAGAAACGGTCCGCCTCTTCGCCACACCGAGGGATGCTGCACGGTGGATAGAAACTCTCCCCCCTCAGGGATGAGATCAGCGGAGATTCCGCTAGTAAGTTAGACCTGTCTGGTGTCGGGACCCCTTGGATTGCCTTACTTGCCACTGTAATCTCTTCAGCAGTCTGCTGTGCTTTACTGGCCGGATGATTGGATGTCAGCCCCACTCTATTATGCCTTCATGCTGACATTCGTAGGAAGTTTACAGCATGGCATGCTCTGGTTGCTGCCTACTGCTGTCCGCACTTCATAACTGCTCTGCATACTAGAGGGAGTTGTATGGGGGGAACTGACTGCCTGAGCGTAACAGCTGTACAGGAGCACTGATTCCCCAGTTGATCTGGCTGCTGCTCATATCTCCCCCAACTCTCCTTTACTGACTCCAATCCGGCCCCCTTTGTCCTGTGCTGGCTATTGAGGGGAAATTTATTAATTTTTTCTTTTTCAATATATTTTGTTGTATTTTGTTCTGCACCTTTCTACTGTTACCCTGTTGAACCGGTTACTTATAAGCAATGAGCCCCTGGTGATACCAGGCAAACTATACAACCCGATTGGTTTATTATAGCAGCATCTCTAGACTCATAGGCTGCTCCTTCAGTTGACCCCATTTTGTGCGATTAAACCTTACTTTGCCTCAGGGTGTTTGCTGCTTGAACTTGGGCGATGCTGACTCTCTGCCTCTTGGGAAAAGTACACACGCCTCCCAGACATTAGTTGCCTTCGGGCTGGTTAATTGGGTAATATGCAGTCTTGCCGTGGGTGGGATCTGCGGGGTGGGGGGAGGGGAAGGTTGGCCGTTGCTGACCCATTTTTATATGCTCCGTTGGGCATGGGCTTAGATGTTAAGTTGCTATTGTTTTGTTTTTTGTTTGTTCCTTTATGGCATGGTCGCATTTACACTGTCTATGACTGTGATGTAGGGGGGCCTGGGAGGGTTGCTGCCGGCTGGCTGGACCCTGGAGGTGGTGGAGGGCGAACATCCCAGGCTCACTACTTATCTCCCATTATCACACACACGCTACAATGGCTCAGATTTCCATAATGTCATGGAATGTGAGGGGACTCAATTCTGCCCATAAAAGATCTTTGGTACTTAACTACATCAGAAGACACTCCCCTCATATTTGTGTGCTACAGGAGACACACTTGCTGGGATCTCGAATCATGGGCCTTAAAAAGGCTTGGGTGGGTCATCATTACCACGCAACGTACTCCACCTACTCCAGGGGGGTCAGTATCCTGGTGCACAAGCAGCTGGCTTTTCGGCTCTTGGACGTCAGATCGGACCCCGGCGGTAGGTACATTATTATCCATGCCCTGATTGCTAATAACCCATGTGTCTTGGTGGGGCTCTACCTTCCTCCGCCGGCAGATAAGACGTTAATGTATAATGTTATGCAAAATGTGATTGATTACGGGGTGGAGGATGTCATAGTCTTAGGGGACTTCAATATGACTGCGACCGCTGACATGGATAGACTTCACTCTGTCTCTCGGTGGGTACCTGGGCTGACGGAATGGGCACACACCTTTGCCTTGACAGATACCTGGCGCCACTTTAATCCCACATCTAAGCAGTTTACTTGTCACTCCAATACGTTTAGAACTCTCTCCCGTATTGACATGATTTACGCCTCCCGATCCCTGCTTAATAAGGTTACAGCAGTGGATATTCTATCTCGGGGCATCTCCGACCATGCTCCCCTACTTCTTAAGCTATCCATGGGGCCTCCTGGAGAGCGGTTGTGGAGGCTATCTAGGTACTGGATTGAGGAGGAGGGTATTCAAGAAGCTGTGCAGGAGGGCATGTGCCACTATTGGCTGGAGAATGCGGATGTTGCTTCTCCCCTGGTCACCTGGGATGCCTTTAAGGCCTGGACCAGGGGGGAGTACATGGCGCGTATCTCCATCGCTCATAGGACGGCTGCACGTTCTCTGGAGGAGTTGGAGGAGACGGCAAGAACGACCGAAGCCGCATATGTGGCTAATCCCGATCAGGTGACCTACGGGGCTTGGCAGTTCGCTCTGCATCGGTTGTCCCTATGTAGGGTGGAGGGGACACAGAAATCTCTCCTCTCCACGGCGCAAAAGATCTTTGAGTACGGTAATAAGAGCGGTCGGTTAATGGCATGGATGGCTAAGGGACAGTTTGCCGGTACGCACATAGGTGGGGTCCGGGATCCAGGGGGGGTACTGCTACAATCTCCTAGTGAGATAAATGATAGATTTGCACAATATTACCAGCACCTGTACTCCACCAGGGTGGATTACTCCTCTCAGGAACTCTCGGAGTTTCTAGATGGGATCCCTCTTCCCACACTTGGGGAGGAGACCTGTACTGCTTTGGAAGCTGATATCACCCTGGAGGAGGTGCAGGTTGCTCTTTCACAACTCCAGGCGGGTAAGACACCTGGGGCGGAAGGTCTACCGACGGAATTCTACGCTCAGCATCAGGGCCTGCTGGCCCCACGAATTGTAGCTCCGTTTGCTCAGTCATTTGAGCTGGAGGCTCTCCCTGCATCCATGTCTGAGGCGGTGGTGGTGTTGATCCCCAAACCAGGCAAGGACCCTGAGAGCTGCTCCTCGTACAGGCCAATCTCGCTCCTGAACGTGGACGCCAAGATTCTGGCAAAGGTTTTGGCGAACAGGTTATCTCCAGTTCTGGAAGAGGTGATTCACCCGGACCAGACTGGGTTTATGCCTGGGAAGGGAACTGACATTAACCTACGATGCCTATTTCTTAATATGTCAATACCCCATGACAATAGTGGTAAGCGGGTCATTGCCTCACTGGACGCTGAGAAGGCGTTCGACTCGGTCGAGTGGGTCTTTCTATGGGAGGTCTTGCGCCGGTTTGGCTTTGGGCCCAGGTTCCTCCGTTGGTTGCTGATGCTCTACCGGATGCCCTCGGCCCGAATCCGAACTAATGACAGATTGTCTGTGCCGCTCTCATTGCAGAGGGGCACGAGGCAGGGGTGTCCTTTATCACCAGCCCTGTTCACACTTGCGCTGGAGCCCCTAGCCGTCTCTATCAGAGCCTCGGACAGGGTTCGGGGGTTGATGGTAGGATCCCTGGAGGAAAAGCTCTCTCTCTATGCGGATGACGCACTACTGTACTTGCAAGATGCGGATGAGTCGCTGACGGCAGCTTTAGAGATTTTTGACATTTTCGGCAGATTCTCGGGGATACGTATTACCTGGTCCAAATCAATTATTTTTCCCCTCGATCCGCAGGTCGGGGATCCGGTTGGGAGGACACCTTTGCTCTGGGTGGATCAATTTAAGTATTTGGGTATCCAGGTGTGGAGGGAGCTGTCGAGTTATAGGGAACTTAATATGTCCCCTGTCCTGTCCCAGCTTCGGTCCAGGTGTGCCTCATGGGCATCCTTGCCTCTGAACCTCATGGGACGTATAAACCTTTTGAAGATGTTGTTTCTCCCCAAGTTTTTGTACGTCTTTCGCAACAGTCCCACCTGGATACCCAATTCCTTCTTTGCGGAAATAGACCGATGTGTGGGCTCCTTTATCTGGGGTGGCGCAACCCCCAGACTGGCTAAATCAACTCTAATGCTCCCAGTTCATAGCGGGGGCCTTGCGATGCCGAACTATCGGACATACTTTTGGGCGACGGTGCTAGTTACAATCCAGTGGTGGTTTGTCCTCTCAAGGAGAAATGCTGCGGTATGCCTGGAGGCGGCGGTTCTGGGTTCGCTCCGGGAATTGGGCAATCTAGTCTACAGGGGGCACAGGGCATATGCTGCTCTCCCGCAACCGACTCGAACAACTCTGAGGGCCTGGACGGTGGCCAGGCGGGGGCTTTCGGGCCCGCGGGACTGGTCTCCTCTTTGCCCACTGTGGGGGAATCCTCATCTGCCGCATCTCGGGACGGTTCCTGACCCTCAGGTCTGGGCGGGGTATGGGATCAAGACTCTTGGGGATGTATTCGTGGCGGGAACTCTGATGTCGTTTACAGCCCTCCGGGATACATTTAATTTACCCGGATGGATGTACTTTAGATACTGTGAGGGGGTTAGCTCGGCAGCGGGTGTGTGTGACCCCCGAGATGGGCTCCCCACACAAAAACAGGCCCAGCAAACGGAGGTTGTGGTTTTCAAAATCAAAAAGGTGCGGTTTATTTTCTATTTACAGTGACAAAACACAGCAAAGCAAAAGAAACATAAACAAAATAAATCCTGGTCAACTTGACCTCTGACTAAACATACAGGTTTCCTAACTAACAACTGGGATCAGCCTAGTGCTGTCCTAGTCCCTAAGTCCCTGGTTTTAAATGTCCAAGCAAATAGCCACACAGGCTTTGTCTCACCGCACAGGGGTTCACTCTCCCTAGACAGTCCACACAGGTCTGGTTCCAGGCATGAGCAAACACCTAATGAAGCTGGGAGTTTTTATAGAGGCCTTAAACGAGCTGACAAGCTTCAGCTGGTCTCATCAACTCCCTGCCTGCACGACGCCCAGCACTCTCCCTAGAGGTATGAGTCATCCATGAGCCCACTAGCCTTATACAACTCTCCACCTAGTTGTATAAGTCGGCGTAAAGCCTGAATCTGGGCGAAATATATCTACCCCCCTGGATGCAACCAGGTGACTTTACCTTCCTGCTGTCACATACCCCCCCCTCTTGTTTTAACCTCGGGGTTGGAACACCAGCAATCAGGCATTCATGTACTCGAGACAAAGCATCCACATTCCCCATTTGAACGCCAGGGCGATGCTTTACTGTGAAGTTGAATTCCTGGAGGGCCAGGAACCACCTATTCACTCTTCTATTTGTTTCCTTGTTTTGAGCCATCCACTTTAACGGAGCGTGATCCGTAACCATGTCAAAGTGCCTACCTAGCAGGTAGTACCGAAGGGAATCTAGAGCCCACTTCACCGCTAAACACTCCTTTTCAACGGTGGCGTAATTTACCTCATGGGACTTCAACTTCCTGCTGAGGTAAATGACTGGGTGCTCTTCCCCGTTCCAGACCTGGGACAATACTGCTCCTAACCCCACATCTGACGCATCACTTTGTACGACAAAGTCTTTAGAGAAGTCGGGTGAGTACAACACTGGCTGGCTACATAAGGCTTGTTTCAAGAATTGGAATGCGGCCTCAGCCTCGGGGGTCCATTTAATCATGACCGACCCTTTCCCCTTCGTCAGGTTGGTTAGGGGCACAGCCTTAGAAGCAAAGTGGGGAATGAATCGCCGATAATACCCAGCGATTCCCAGAAAGGCTCGTACCTGCTTCTTGCTGTTAGGACGTGGCCAACTCTGGATGGCCTCGACTTTGTTGAGTTGGGGTTTTATTACTCCCCTCCCAATGGTGTACCCAAGATATTTGGCCTCCTCCTGCCCAATGGTACACTTCTTGGGGTTAGCCGTAAACCCCGCTTCCCGAACAGAGTCCAGGACTGCTTGCACTTTTGGCAGATGTGAGGCCCAATCTGTGCTATGGACAATTATGTCATCCAGGTAAGCCGCAGCATACTTCCGATGGGGCCTCAGCATCTGGTCCATTTTCCGCTGGAATGTGGCCGGCGCATTCTGTAACCCGAACGGCATTCTTTTATATTGGAACGCCCCGTCTGGGGTTACAAATGCGGTTTTCTCTTTGGCCGACTTGGCCAGGGGGATTTGCCAATACCCTTTTGTGAGGTCAAGAGTCGTCATGTATCGGGCTGTTCCCAGCCGGTCGATCAACTCATCTATACGTGGCATGGGGTAGGTGTCAAATTTTGTAACTTTGTTCAACTGTCGAAAATCGTTACAAAATCGCCAGCTCCCATCCGGTTTAGGCACCAACACAATGGGACTAGACCAATCACTTTGGGACTCCTCTATCACCCCTAAGTTCAGCATTTTCTGTACTTCCTCCCGTATTGCCTCCCGTCGGGCCTCTGGGATCCGATAGGGTTTTAACTTCACCCTTTCACCGGGCGGGGTAATGATGTCATGCTCTACCCCAGATGTTTGTCCCGGCAGCTCAGAGAATACCTCCTTGTTGCGAAGCACAAACTCCTTAACCTCCTGTTGTTGGGGTTGTGACAAGGTGGCTGCTATTCCAACCTCCGGAATCACGCAACCAGTTTGAGCTGGTGACCAAGTGTCTGCGACTAGGGACTCTCTATCCCTCCAGGCTTTCAACAGATTAACGTGATAGATCTGTTCGGGCTTTCGCCTTCCTGGTTGTCTGACCTTGTAATTCACTTCGCTCACTTTTTCCATTATCTCGTAGGGGCCTTGCCATTTGGCAAGGAATTTACTTTCAACCGTAGGGACAAGTACCAGTATCCTATCCCCCGGGGAAAAGGTACGGGTCTTGGCTCCACGGTTGTACACTCTCTGCTGTGCTAACTGCGCTTGGGCCAAATGTTCCTTCACGATGGGCATTACCTGTGCAATTCGGTCTTGCATCAGGGCGACATGCTCAATCACACTCCTGTGGGGAGAACTCTCACTTTCCCAAGTTTCCTTGGCAATATCCAACAGCCCTCTTGGGTGTCTCCCATACAGTAACTCAAAGGGGGAGAATCCCGTAGAGGATTGGGGCACCTCCCTAATAGCAAACATCAGATAAGGAAGTAGACAGTCCCAATCCTTTCCATCTCTATCCACCACTTTCTTCAACATTTGTTTTAGGGTTTTGTTGAACCTTTCAACCAGCCCATCGGTTTGGGGGTGATACACAGATGTACGTAATTGCGTCACTTTGAACAATTTACACAGCTCCTTCATAACCCGGGACATAAAGGGTGTACCTTGGTCCGTAAGCAGTTCTTTACAAATACCCACCCGGCTAAACACAAGAGATAGCTCTTTGGCTATGGTTTTGGCCGAGGTATTTCGGAGAGGGATCGCTTCTGGATAACGGGTGGCATAGTCCATTATAACTAATATGTACTGGTGCCCCCTAGCGGACTTGATTATAGGACCTACCAAATCCATGGCGATCCTCTCAAACGGGACCTCAATGATGGGTAGAGGGACCAGCGGGCTACGGAAATGTGGCATCGGGGCCGACCTCTGACACACAGGGCAGGAGGAACAATAATTTTCTATGTCCTTCATCACCCCCGGCCAATAGAATCTCTGTAATACCCTCTCTCGGGTTTTCTCTGTCCCCAGATGACCTCCAAGAATGTGCCCATGGGCCAACTCCAACACCAACTTCCTGTAAGGTTTGGGCACCACAAGCTGCTCAACGGTTTCTTCTGCCCTTTTTGCCACCCGATACAGTAGGTCCTTCTCTACGCTGAAGTATGGGTAAGTGCAGGTATTATCTGGGTTCACTAACTCGCCATCTATTTTCACTACGTTTTCCCGTGCCTTTATTAGGGCGGGGTCTTTCAACTGTTCTGTGGCAAAGTTTTCCCTGTGAACCTCAAGATCAGAAAACTCCACAGACGGTAGGTTTTCGTCTGAGGAGGTGGGCTCCTCTCCAGTTTCTTGAGTCTCCCCTGCCAATACTGATAAGGGAAATTCCGGAGAGTCCTCACCACTCTCAGGGGAGTTCTGGCTATCACATTCCTGGTACATAGGGGCACCAGTGGGGGGCTCAGGATCATCCCACAGTTCCCAGAACTTCGGAAAATCCCTTCCCACAATGGCGTCATGCGGTAACTGAGATACTAAGCCCACTGGATGAGAGAGGGTACCTTTGGGGGTCTCGAAACACACTGTAGTCACTGGATACTCTCGGGTGTCCCCATGCACACAAATAACAGCTACCTTGCTATTCCCAGAGACCTCTGTTTTAACTAACTCAGCCTTTATCAGGGTCACAAGGCTACCTGAATCCAGCAATACCACAACATTTCTACCATTAACACACATTTTGCATAAATGTTTCTCAGTTCCTCGAATGGCAGTGCATGCGACTGTCGCACACAGCGACTGACGTCTGCCCGTCAGAAAGTCACACTGCATGGGTTCCTCCACAACCGGGCAATTGGCTGCAATATGTCCCGCTTGCCGGCAGCGGTAGCAAACGATCCTTCTTGCGGCCTCTTGAGCCGCTGATTTCCCAGGCTGTTCTCGCCAAACTTGGGGTAGAGCTCCCACCCTCTCACTCTCTCCACCCTCACCCCTTGGAATCCTCTTATCCGCCCCTGGGGATGGTCTGGTCTTAGGGTGGAAAGTCTGAGTGTCTCTGGAAGAGGCCGTCAGGTTCTCTGTAGCCAAGTATTTCTCCACACGATCCACAAGACCATCGGCCGTCTCTGGGTCTCCATGGCTTACCCACTTTTGGATGGCAGTAGGAAGAGCTCTCAAAAACCGATCCATTACAACACGTTCCACAATCTTTGGTGCGGACAAAGTCTCTGGCTGTAGCCACTTTCTGCTCAGGTGAATGAGATCATACATTTGAGACCTGGGGGGTTTTCCAAGCTGGAAAGTCCAGTTATGCACACGCTGAGCCCGGACAGCCTGGGTGACACCCAGCCTTGCCAATATTTCAGCTTTTAGCATCGCATAGTCTTTTGCTTGGTTAGGCTCTAGGTCATAGTAAGCTTTCTGCGATTCACCAGTTAACAGAGGAGCCACCAGTCCAGCCCACTGCTCCTCAGGCCACTTTTCTCTTTCAGCGGTCCTTTCAAATGTGGTCAAAAATACCTCTGGATCATCCTCTCCAGTCATTTTTGTCAATAAACGACTCACCCCAAAGGACGCGGTATTAGTGGGACGGCTTTCCTCACTGGTCTGCGGACGTTGCTGCATTGCTGCTTCCATCTGTTGTTGTAGTCTCTGCTCTTGCTTCTGTAACAGGTCTATGAAGCGGGCCTCAGATTGCTGCTGGGCTTGTTGCTGAGCCTCCAGACTCTGTTGCAAAGTTGCGTTTGTCTGCTGCTGAGCTGCAAGGCTCTGTTGATGAGCTTGCTGCTGGGCTGCAAGGCTCTGTTGATGAGCTTGCTGCTGGGCTGCAAAGTTCTGTTGTTGAGCTGCAAGGCTCTTTTGCAAACCTGCATTTGTCTGCTGTTGATTGGCATTTGCTAGAGCCAGCTGCTTCAGTATCTCCTCCATGCTGGCTTAAAAAAAAACTGCCACTGGTTCTCCACCAACTGTGAGGGGGTTAGCTCGGCAGCGGGTGTGTGTGACCCCCGAGATGGGCTCCCCACACAAAAACAGGCCCAGCAAACGGAGGTTGTGGTTTTCAAAATCAAAAAGGTGCGGTTTATTTTCTATTTACAGTGACAAAACACAGCAAAGCAAAAGAAACATAAACAAAATAAATCCTGGTCAACTTGACCTCTGACTAAACATACAGGTTTCCTAACTAACAACTGGGATCAGCCTAGTGCTGTCCTAGTCCCTAAGTCCCTGGTTTTAAATGTCCAAGCAAATAGCCACACAGGCTTTGTCTCACCGCACAGGGGTTCACTCTCCCTAGACAGTCCACACAGGTCTGGTTCCAGGCATGAGCAAACACCTAATGAAGCTGGGAGTTTTTATAGAGGCCTTAAACGAGCTGACAAGCTTCAGCTGGTCTCATCAACTCCCTGCCTGCACGACGCC
Source organism: Rana muscosa (assembly GCA_029206835.1). Classification (NCBI taxonomy): domain Eukaryota; kingdom Metazoa; phylum Chordata; class Amphibia; order Anura; family Ranidae; genus Rana; species Rana muscosa. Next base: position 925,969,156 of record CM055116.1, on the reverse strand, counting down.
CAGCACTCTCCCTAGAGGTATGAGTCATCCATGAGCCCACTAGCCTTATACAACTCTCCACCTAGTTGTATAAGTCGGCGTAAAGCCTGAATCTGGGCGAAATATATCTACCCCCCTGGATGCAACCAGGTGACTTTACCTTCCTGCTGTCACAATACCTTCAGGTCTGACACGCTATCGGGGCCCAGTTCCCGTCTCCTCCCGGACTGGCTATGGACCCGCTTGAGCAGATGTTGGCCCAGGAGCGACTCCTGAAGCCCCTATCGGCTGTATATCTGATGTTGCTGAGGACTGGTTCTGCTGGAGTAGAAAGACTTTGGGACTTGTGGAAGACCGACATACCAGGTCTTGACAGAGAGGACTGGGATGACTGCTTAGCAGACAGTGCTGCCTTAGTGATCTCGACTAGAGAACGGTTGATACAGGTCAAATTCCTGCATAGAGTTTACTTCACTCCCCAGAGACTCCACAAGGTATACCCGCAGCGCACACAGGATTGTCCCTGTTGTCAGAATAGTGTGGGCACATATTTCCACATGTTTTGGAGCTGTCCTAGGATCGCCAGGTATTGGGCTAGGGTGGTTGACACTATTAATGGCCGCCTCGACCTGACACTCCCTGTATCCCCCGAGCTGGCGCTCCTGGGGATTCAGGATGATGATCAGGGACCCCGTTACACCAAATTACTCCTTACGTACCTCTTCTTTTATGCAAGGAGGGAGATTGTTTTGCGCTGGAATGTCCCCTCCCCCCCAACAGTGGAGTCTTGGGAGAAATCTATTAATACTGTGCTGCCACTATACAAGTTAACTTACATGTGCAGGAACTGCCCACAAAAGTTTGACAAGATCTGGCACCCTTGGACAGAATAGGAGGGAGTGGCCTTCTGACCCTGGACACTGGGGGGTGGGGATGGGGTACTGCTACGGGTTCTGGTTCAATTGGGGTATGAATCTATTCAGCTGTATAAGTGATGCTATTGTTGAATGGTATACGAAATGCCCTTCTTATGTACTCGTTTATATGGCTTTCTATGTACTGTACTTTCCCTTTTATCTCGGTGTATGACTTGGTCCATTCTGGACTTCTGTGTATAATGCTTGTCTTTTTCTGCCTCAATAAAGGAACATTTTGTTGTTAAAAAAAAATATGGGGTGCTGTGTGTACATTAACGAGGAAAAAAATGAACTTAAATGAGTTTAGCAAATGGCTGCAACACAACAAAGAGTGAAAATTTAAGGGGGCCTGAATACTTTCCATACCCACTGTATATTTATACACTGTATTCAGTTTAGCTAGATCAGTTCCTGTTATTCTCTATACTGTGACAGGCAGGCAGGTTATTGTGCTAGCTGCAGTCAGTGTTTCACTTAGTGTACTGTGCGCTTTGCATAGCGTTCACCCAGTGGCGTAACTAGAGACTTCAGGACCCCGGTCCAAGAAATCATGAAGGCCCCCCCCCCCCCCCCCGGAAAAGTTTGATTTTGATACTTATTTTTTGTTACACGTACAACAAAGTAAAACATTTCTGTTTCTGATTTCAACTCACCGTAACTGTCAAGAGAGGAAGCTTCAGCATAGGACATGGTCACATGACAGGTCACAGAAGGAACCTGCAAAATATCATGAAGAACAACCATAAATCAAGGAGATAAATACATCCATTGGACAAAGTTATAGTCAAAGATCCACATTTCATATATATATTTAAATACATAAAAAAAAAATTTCAATGAGATTAATTTGGAACATATAAAAAAACTCTGTACATGTATAGACACACAAACTTACAAAAAAATCTTCACAAAGGTAGAAGAAAATCTTCAAAAAAGGGTCCACAACAGGGCCAACAATAACTTCCAACTTTTTGTAGAACTTAACACTATTTCACACATTTTACTTTGTTTCTGTGAAGAAAGACCTGTAATATAGAAATTGTCAGAAAAGACGTTCTCTCACTCCCAGCAATCGGGGTCTCAGAATCTCTATGCACAGGCAGACCCGTTCGGCGCATGCGCGACAGCTCAAACGAGCGTGCGCGGGCACGCGATAGTGGCGAACGGGCGCGCGCGGATGCGCGATAGCGCGCGCGCCTATGACGCAGTTTGGCGCCAAAGACTGCCTATTTAAAGAGAGCTGTCACTCTGCATCCTTGCTGTCCGGTCTACAGCGTTTCCTGAAGACCCTTGTTACCCGAACCTCTGATCTAATTGCTCTGGTACCTGACCCGGCTTCCCTTGGCTTCTCCTGTCTGCTGCCCGCCTTTGACCACGGCTCGTCCCGACTTCTCTTCTGCCTTCTCCTCTAACCAGTTTGCTGCCCGCCTGATACACTGACCCGGCCTGGACTTTAACTATTCTTGGAGCCTGCTTGGTACTCATCTGCCCGCTTGTGTCTGACCCGGCCTGTCTTCACCAAGTCTGCTTCCTGATCCTCTAGTGCCTGCTGCGGACCACTGCACGTCTCCCATCAGTTACCCACAGCTGCAGTCTGCTGCTTCTACTTCCACCTGCTTCAGTTCCTGCCAGGCACTTGTGCTCCTTTGCCCTCCTGAGCCCCTGTCTGCTCTATCAGGGGTTCTCGAGCCAGAGGTCTACGAGAGGCCACTCCCTGCACATCAGGCTCACCTACCAGGTACGTGACAGTACCGGACAGCCATGTCTGAGCCCACGCAGGGAGCCTCTCCCATGGAGGAACTCTGCCGTCACCTAGATGGACTTACTACAGCAGTCAGGAACTTACAGGAAGGCTATACCCGCCTGGAGGAGCGTGTCCAGACCCTGTCTAACACGGCACCTGCCGCATCTGGAGCTTCTCCCGCACCCTCGGTCGTCATGTTACCACCTGAGCCCCGGGTTCCTCCTCACGAGAGGTTTTCTGGAGATCGTAGTAAATACGGAGCTTTTCGTAACGCCTGTGAGCTCTTTTTCGCTCTTCAACCCAGGACCTTTTCCCTTGAAACCACCAAGGTGGGCTTCGTCATCGCCCTACTATCGGGCGAGCCTCAGTCTTGGGCCCACCGCCTTCTGGAGCATAAAGACACCTGCCTCAACCTCCTGCGCACGTTCTTTGAAGCCATGGATCTTCTCTATGAGGATCCCCAACAAGCAGCCACCGCGGAAGCAGCATTATGTTCCCTGCAGCAGGGTCGCAGGCCCGTGGAGGACTACGTGTCCGAATTCAGACATTGGAGTTCGGACACAAATTGGAACGATGCTGCCCTGCGCCACCAGTTCCGTATGGGCCTCTCCGAGCCCCTTAAGGATGAGCTGGCTCGAGTTGGCATCCCAGCAACACTGGACACTCTAATTCTTCAGTCTACCTTAACTGACAGGCGGTTAAGGGAACGAAGAGCTGAACGTACCGCTGGTCCCTCTCGTCCTGTATGGATGCTACCTCGTGTGTTCAACCCTGCTCACTCCGCTCCTCTGGCTCCCGCTCACCCATCTGCTGATACTTCGGAACCCATGCAACTTGGCCTGCTTCGCCCCTCGCTCACCCCCGAAGAGCGCCAACGGCGGCGATTCAACAATCTCTGCCTCTACTGTGGGGAACCAGGTCATTTTGTGAGGACCTGTCCTGCTAAGACCCGTAAGTGTTCCTCTATCTTTTCTACCTACTCACCTACTTCGTTTGACAACTCAACTCATCTGGCTGTCTCTGTCTCCTTACAGTTTCCAGGAAGGAATATACTAACTACCGCAATAATTGATTCCGGAGCATGCAGCGGTTTTATGGACGCTTCCTTTGCCAACAGATTCCAGGTCCCCTTGCAACCCCGAGCTAAGGGACTTTCTGTACACCTGGCCGATGGATCAGCTATTAAGTCAGGGCCAGTCATACTGGAAACCATCCCTTTAAGTGCAACCATCTCCGGTAATCACCGGGAGTTTCTTCGCCTGGACATCATTGAATCCCCCCTATTTCCCATCATACTGGGTATGCCCTGGCTGAGGGCACACAACCCACAAATTGACTGGACCACGAGTAAGATCAGCTTCCCTTCTCCTTACTGTCGTCAGCACTGTGTGCCAGAAGTCGCTGATGCTCCCTCCTCACTGCTCTGCTTAGACGCTGACTCTGAAACCCGCCAGTCCGTTCCCGAAGTTTACCATCATTTTTTGGATGTATTCAGCAAAAAGGGTGCAGAAACACTTCCCCCGCACCGATCCTATGACTGTCCGATTGAGCTCCTCCCCGGGGCAGAGGTGCCATTCGGAAGGATCTTCCCTCTAACGGAACTAGAGCTCGGGACCCTCAAGACCTATATCGACGACAACCTGGAGAAGGGGTTCATCCGCCCTTCTACTTCACCAGCAGGAGCAGGAATCTTTTTCGTCGAAAAAAAAGACCATTCCCTACGCCCTTGCGTAGACTACCGTGCGCTAAATAAGATTACAATTAAAAACCGGTACCCTCTCCCTTTGGTGCCAGAACTATTCCAGAGACTCGGGGCTGCAGCCATATTCACTAAATTGGATCTTCGTGGGGCCTACAATCTGGTCCGGATTCGTAATGGGGACGAATGGAAGACTGCCTTCCGTACCCGATTCGGGCATTTTGAATATCTCGTGATGCCCTTCGGTTTGTGTAACACCCCTGCCACATTCCAACACTTTGTGAATGACATTTTCAGAGACTACCTAGACTTGTTTGTGATAATTTACCTGGACGATATCCTGATTTTCTCCTCGTCCTTGTCCATTCACCGAGAGCATGTCAGGAAAGTGTTAACCCGACTCCGTCAGCATGGCCTTTACGCGAAACCCGAGAAATGCGAGTTTGAACAACAGAGCATTCAGTTTTTGGGACTAATTATCTCCATAGAAGGTGTCAAAATGGACCCACAAAAAGTTTCCGCCATCTTGGATTGGCCAATTCCTACAGACAAAAAAGGGATCCAACGCTTTGTAGGATTTGCAAATTTTTATCGCAAGTTTATCCGGGGATTTTCTACCATCATCTCGCCCATCACCAGTTTGTCGAAGCAAGGCATACGATTCCATTGGACCCCGGAAGCCCAAGTTGCCTTCTCCACCTTAAAGGAGCAGTTTGTCTCGGCCGCAGTCCTGAAACATCCAGACCCCGCTCTGCCCTACATTTTGGAAGTAGATGCCTCGGAGATCGCAGTGGGGGCGGTGCTCTCCCAGAGACAGGGTCCCAAGTCGCAGTTGCATCCAGTCGCATTCTTCTCTCGGAAGTTGTCCGAAGCTGAGAGGAACTATGATGTGGGGGACAGAGAGCTACTCGCAATTAAGGCCGCGTTGGAAGAGTGGCGCTACTTACTAGAGGGGGCAGCACATCCTATTTTGATCTACACAGACCACAAAAATCTGGAGTACTTGAAAGTAGCCAAAAGACTGAAACCACGTCAAGCCAGATGGGCACTTTTTTTCACCAGATTTTCATTCCATATAACCTACAGGCCTGGGTCCAAGAACACCAAGCCAGATGCGCTTTCACGGATGTTTAGCGGAGCTGAAGCTCTCTCACCCCCAGACACCATCCTGACTCCCGGAAATTTCCTTCTGCTGCAAGGAGACCTACTTTCTCAGATTAAGCAGGCTTCTACCAATGAGGCCTACCCACCGGATGTTACCCTACAGTTGAAAGACGACCTGCTGTGGTTCAAGGACAAGATCTTCGTACCTCCACAATTACGGATTAACGTTCTCAAATCTTGTCACGATCATGAACTGGCTGGCCACTTTGGGGGTGCACAAAACATCTGAACTTCTCCAGCGCACGTTTTGGTGGCCTCAACTGTCTAAGGACTGCAAGGACTATGTGGAATCATGCATTACGTGCATTCAGAACAAGGGCAGCAAGACCAGAGCTTGGGGTCTGTTGAGGCCTTTACCCATTCCAGACAGACCTTGGAGAATGATTTCGATGGACTTTATTGTGGAACTACCATCATCAGAAAATTGCACTACCATTTTCGTGGTAGTGGACAGACTTTCCAAGATGGCCCACTTTCTGCCCATGAGATGTACACCTTCTGCCCCCGAGACCGCAAAATTATTCATCAAAGAAATCGTAAGACTGCACGGCATTCCTGTGAACATTGTATCTGACCGGGGGGTGCAGTTTACATCCAGATTCTGGAGGGCACTCTGCGAATCTTTAAAGATTGACCTTTCCTTCTCTTCAGCTTATCATCCCCAGACCAATGGTCAGACGGAACGCACAAATCAGACCCTGGAGCAATATTTGCGCTGTTTCTCTTCCTTCTCTCAAGATGACTGGGTACCACTATTACCCCTCGCCGAGTTCGCCTACAACAATTCCGTTCATTCAGCGACCAAGCAGTCACCGTTCTTTGCGAACTACGGCTTCCACCCTCTGTTCCTGTCTAATAATATTCCAGAGTGTGCGGTCCCAGCCGCCCAGGAGACCCTGAACTTCCTCAGTACCAACAGTAAGTTGCTTCAGGAGACAATGGCAAGGACTCAGGCGCATAATAAGGAGGTGTTCGACAAAAAGAGGAGGGGGGAACTTAACCTTACACCCGGAGATCTAGTCTGGCTGTCCACAGTGAATCTAAAAATGACATGCCCCTCTAAGAAACTGGGCCCCAAATTTGTGGGTCCCTTCCCTGTAACAAGGAAAATTAATGACGTGGCATACGAGCTGAAATTACCGGAATCTTTTCGGATACACCCGATATTCCATGTGTCGCTACTCAAACCTGCAGTCCCAGATCCCTTTCCCAATCAAGGTATTGGCCCTCCTGAGCCCGTGCTCATCAATGGTGAGGAGGAGTTCGAAATCGAGTCTATCCTGGACCGCAGGAAGAGACGCAACCAAACCCAATATCTGGTTAAATGGAAGGGCTATGGCCCAGAGGAAAATTCCTGGGAACCGGAAACCAACATTCATGCCAAAAGATTGATCACGGCCTTCAAAAGGTCTCACCCAGGTAGGCTGGCTCAGTTGGGCATCCGGAGGCTGCCCGTAGGAGGGGGGCAATGTCAGGAAAGACGTTCTCTCACTCATCCCAGCAATCAGGGTCTCAGAATCTCTATGCACAGGCAGACCCGGTCGGCGCATGCGCGATAGCGGCAAACGAGCGTGCGCGGGCACGCGATAGTGGCGAACGGGCGCACGCGGATGCGCGATAGCGCGCGCGCGCCTATGACGCAGTTTGGCGCCAAAGACTGCCTATTTAAAGAGAGCTGTCACTCTGCATCCTTGCTGTCCGGTCTACAGCGTTTCCTGAAGACCCTTGTTACCCGAACCTCTGATCTAATTGCTCTGGTACCTGACCCGGCTTCCCTTGGCTTCTCCTGTCTGCTGCCCGCCTTTGACCACGGCTCGTCCCGACTTCTCTTCTGCCTTCTCCTCTAACCAGTTTGCTGCCCGCCTGATACACTGACCCGGCCTGGACTTTAACTATTCTTGGATCCTGCTTGGTACTCATCTGCCCGCTTGTGTCTGACCCGGCCTGTCTTCACCAAGTCTGCTTCCTGATCCTCTAGTGCCTGCTGCGGACCACTGCACGTCTCCCATCAGTTACCCACAGCTGCAGTCTGCTGCTCCTACTTCCACCTGCTTCAGTTCCTGCCAGGCACTTGTGCTCCTTTGCCCTCCTAAGCCCCTGTCTGCTCTATCAGGGGTTCTCGAGCCAGAGGTCTACGAGAGGCCACTCCCTGCACGTCGGGCTCACCTACCAGGTACGTGACAGAAATGTATAGCTTAGCATGGTTTATTGAAAATAGCACGCATTCAACTCAACTGGTTAGTTTAACTTGGAACCAAGCATGCAAGGTTCAACCATAAAAATAGGTTAGCGTAACTGGTAACAAAACTGAAAAAGTGTTTAGGGCAGCCATTCTCAACAAAGGTTCAGAGGAACCCTGAGTTTCTACAGGAGGTTGTTAGGGGTTCCATGAGCTGTGGCTGATTGACCTCCTATATGATGCCATCTGATTTGATCTATTTAGCCATCTGAAGGGTGGCATTTTGACCACCACTGTAAGAAAGACATTCTTCTCACTGACCACCAATATAGGCTTCATTCCTCCCAATGACCCCTAATGGATAGTTTGTAGTAAAAGTTCCCCAATACCAGAAAATTTATGAAAGGATTCCTCTGGGGTAAAAAGTTTGAGAAAGGCTGGTATAGTGTAACTTGTAACAGAACAGATATAAATTGCAAACTTACCATGGTCATTAAAAATGACGACGCCTTGCTTTTGCTTCAGCAAAGTCATCTACGATGCTTTTGATGTTGAGTCTTCTAGCTCTCTCATTTTCTATGCTTAACAAAGCAAGTCCAGTGAGTCTTTGTTGAGACATGGTGTGTCTCAAATAACTTTTTATTAGTTTTAATTTTGAAAAAGATCTTTCTGCAGTTGCTACGGTTACTGGGAGTGTGAGGAACATCAGTGATGCTATGCAGACATCTAGGACAGTAGAAGACCAGGGATGAGCCGAACACCCCCCTGTTCGGTTCGCACCAGAACCTGCGAACAGACAAAATGTTCGTGTAAACTTTAGAACCCTATTAAATACAATGGACTCGAACGTTCGAAATCTAAAGTGTTAATTATAAAGGCTAATATGCAAGTTATTGTCCTAAAAAGTGTTTGGGGACCTGGGTCCTGCCCCAGGGGACATGTATCAATGCAAAAAGAAGTTTTAAAAACGGCCGTTTTTTCGGGAGCAGTGATTTTAATAATGCTTAAAATGAAAAAATAAAAGTGAAATATTCCTTTAAATTTCGTACCTGGGGGGTGTGTATGATATGCATGTGAAGTGGCGCATGTTTCCCGTGCTTAGAACTGTCCCTGCAAAAAATGTCATTTTTGAAAGAAAAAAAATGCATTTAAAACTGACTCGCGGCTATTAATGAATTGTCGGCTCCCGGCAATACATACAAAAGTCATTGAGAAAAAAAAAAAAAAAAAGCGTGGGGGTTCCCCAGAATTCAATTACCAGGCCCTTCAGATCTGGCATGGATTTTAAGGGGAACTCCACCCCAAGTTTAAAAAAAAAATGGCGTGGAGTCCCCCTAAAAATCCATACCAGACCCCTTATCCGAGCACGCAACCTGGCCGGCCGCAGGGGAAAAGGGGGGGACGAGAGAGCGGCCCCCCCTCCCTCCTGAACCGTACCAAGCCACATGCCCTCAACATGGGGAGGATGTCCCCATGTTGATGGGGACAAGGGCCTCATCCCCACAACCCTTGCCCGGTGGTTGTGGGGGTCTGCGGGCGGGGGGCTTATCGGAATCTGGAAGACCCCTTTAACAAAGGGGACCCCCAGATCCCGCCCCCCCCCCCTATGTGAATTGGTAACGGGTACATTGTACCCCTACCATTTCACGAAGAAAGCGTAAAAAAAATGTTTAAAAAAACACACAAACACCTTGAAAAAGTCCTTTATTTAAAAAATAAATAAATAAACATTCCAGCGGTGAAATCCAGTGTCCCGCGGCGATCCCGATGTCCAGCGCTGTCCTTCATTGGTTGTGCCTGAGCGGACCTGATGGGGAACTCCCTCTCAGTATTTTAAATGTATAGACCCGCCCCTTCTAAAGTTCCCCATCAGGTCCGCTCAGCGGACGAGATGCGGAACATGAGAAGGGGCGGGTCTATACATGTATTACCAAAGTGAGAGCAGTTCCCCATCAGGTCCGCCCCCTCGGTATGTCGGACCCGCCTACGTCATTGGCTTGAGCGGGGAACTTCCTTCACTATCTAAATTTAAATTACACAGTGAAGGAAGTTCCCCGCTCAAGCCAATGACGTAGGCGGGTCTGACATACCGAGGAGGCGGACCTGATGGGGAACTGCTCTCACTTTGGTAATACATGTATAGACCCGCCCCTTCTCATGTTCCGCATCTGGTCCGCTGAGCGGACCTGATGGGGAACTTTAGAAGGGGCGGGTCTATACATTTAAAATACTGAGAGGGAGTTCCCCATCAGGTCCGCTCAGGCACAACCAATGAAGGACAGCGCTGGACATCGGGATCGCCGCGGGACACTGGATTTCACCGCTGGAATGTTTTTTTTTTTTTTTTTTAAATAAAGGACTTTTTCAAGGTGTTTGTGTGTTTTTTTAAACATTTTTTTACGCTTTCTTCGTGAAATGGTAGGGGTACAATGTACCCCTTACCAATTCACATAGGGGGGGGCCGGGATCTGGGGGTCCTCTTTGTTAAAGGGGTCTTCCAGATTCCGATAAGCCCCCCGCCCGCAGACCCCCACAACCACCGGGCAAGGGTTGTGGGGATGAGGCCCTTGTCCCCATCAACATGGGGACATCCTCCCCATGTTGAGGGCATGTGGCTTGGTACGGTTCAGGAGGGAGGGGGGGCCGCTCTCTCGTCCCCCCCTTTTCCCCTGCGGCCGGCCAGGTTGCATGCTCGGATAAGGGGTCTGGTATGGATTTTTAGGGGGACTCCACGCCATTTTTTTTTTAATTTGGGGTGGAGTTCCCCTTAAAATCCATGCCAGATCTGAAGGGCCTGGAATGGATATTTGGGGGAACCCCACGTCAATTTTTTTTTTATTTGCGGCGGGGTTCCCCTTAATATCCATTCCAGACCTGAAGGGCCTGGTAATTGAATTCTGGGGAACCCCCACGCTTTTTTTTTTTTTTTTCTCAATGACTTTTGTATGTATTGCCGGGAGCCGACAATTCATTAATAGCCGCGAGTCAGTTTTAAATGCATTTTTTTTCTTTCAAAAATGACATTTTTTGCAGGGACAGTTCTAAGCACGGGAAACATGCGCCACTTCACATGCATATCATACACACCCCCCAGGTACGAAATTTAAAGGAATATTTCACTTTTATTTTTTCATTTTAAGCATTATTAAAATCACTGCTCCCGAAAAAACGGCCGTTTTTAAAACTTCTTTTTGCATTGATACATGTCCCCTGGGGCAGGACCCGGGTCCCCAAACACTTTTTAGGACAATAACTTGCATATAAGCCTTTATAATTAGCACTTTAGATTTCTCCCATAGACTTTTTCGAATTTGCCGCGAACACCCCAATTTGTTCGCTGTTCGGCGAACGGGCGAACAGGCAATGTTCGAGTCGAACATGAGTTCGACTCGAACTCGAAGCTCATCCCTATAGAAGACAGTGCACTGTTTTCAACAATTAGTAGGCGAGCAAGATCCTTTACAATGGAACAACTGCAAACCTCTTCTTGAAGTGCTGAACGGAATGAAAGAAGCTGCCCAGGAAAATCTGGTGATAGATCCTCTTTGTAAAATTCATGCAGTTTTGATGCTGCTGCAATCAGATTGTCATCAGATTCTGAAGCAAGAATGGCAGGCTGAACTATCTTAAATCTATGAAGGACTGCATTCATTCCTGTAAATCAGTCTGACAGCTGGTTTATAATCATATCCAAACATCTATAAAATACAGCTGTTTTAAAGCGTTCCACTGGATCAGATAATCTTTCATCCATACACAGCTCATCAAAGTGGCACTTTACTTTTTTAAATCTTTTATTTGAAAACTTTACTTCAATTCCCCACTTTTCTGCAAGTGTCACTGCAGTTTCTTTGGCCTCTTCAAAATGATCCCTGTAGCTGGAAAGGGCTGTAACAGCATCCTGAATGAGCTGCACTGCCCCAGACAGTTCCATGTCCTTTGATTGCAAGGCTTTTGAAATTGCATTCACATGGTTCAAGATTTTAGTTTGCAGGGCAACAAGAAGCACAAACTCAAAAGATTCAATTTTCTTTTTTAGACTTGCAGCGTCATCTCTTTCTTTTGGTTTTGACGAAAGAAGGATTATTTTTGACAAAGCTTACATGATGTCTAGAAAACAGAAACGAAGTGCAAGCAGGGAATCATGTCTAGAAGACCACCATGTAGGGCAAAGCCGTTTCAGTGTGATAGATTAGGGTTTCTCAACTCCAGTCCTCAAGGCGCCCCAACAGGTCATGTTTTCAGGCTTTCCATTATTTTGCACAGGTGATTTGATCAGTTTCACTGCCTTGTAATTACCACAGCTGTTTCATCTGAGGGAAATCCTGAAAACATGACCTGTTGGGGCGCCTTGAGGACTGGAGTTGAGAAACACTGTGATAGAGGATTCAGATGTGAATGATGAGAGACAGGCCCATCTGCGTATGCTTTCCCCAAAGAAGGTGTATAAATAATTCACCACATGAAAGAATCTAGAAACTTCCGGTATGTCAGAAACAGCATCCTGAATGATGAGATTTAGATTGTGTGCTGCACAATGAACATAGAAAAAGAAGGTTGTCTGGACTGCCGCACTCTGTTTAAACGTTTATTTGCCAAGAATAAAATTCAAAAATGTACAAACAAAGAATAATCAAAATCCATCAAAAGCAATCAAAAAGGGCATGCAGAAAAACAAGGCTGACGCATTTCACATCAGAGATGATGCTTACTCATAGCTGGAGTGTGAGTGACCCAAAAAGTGTATTTAAGAGTGGCATTAAAAAAAACTTCACCAATGGAAACCATTGAACACAGTTGTAAAATGTTAAAAATGTTATTGGATCTATCACACTCCGTGTTCGAAAAGCACCTGTGAAAGAACAAAACTAATGACAAGAAATTTTAACCACATAATACAAATGACATTTGTATATAAAGTAGGCGTAAGCATATATAGTTATATAAACACGTGGAAAAAATAAAACTAAAATAAAAAGTGAAAGAATTCTTATATCCAAAAGTGTATAGAATATACGCACTGATGGAATATTCAAGTGCTTTTGTCTTTAAATATCTATGTCTATAAACAACGCAAGATTGGACGTGCGTGGTACATCATGAACATGAAAAATGTTTAAAAAGAAGAAAAAATATATATAAATTGTGTGTGATGTTGATATAGTGATTAATAACATAAATTTAAGTTGGAAGTGGGGTGTGAATATGTAAATATGACGCTAGGTCCATAAAAAGTATATATATATATATATATATATATATATATATATATATGAAAAAGAAGGTAAAAGAATAAAACAGATTGGGTATCTGAATAATTAATTTACACAAAACAGCGCTAAAAATTAAACTAAAAATAGACCCGTGGAAAAACCACTGAAAGAAGTCCAAACGTAGTAATGTGACAAACAGCCAGTCCAGAGAAAAATACGGTGAGCATCAACAATGGTCCATGTGAGCATCTTCCACCACCAAAGACTTCAATTGCAATCCACCGCGTGATGAATAATCCCCTTAGGGGTTCACACTCACCAGAAACATAATATAAATGGGCCTTAAGTGAAAATGGTACATCAGCTACTCTGTTGTGGCTCGTCACTTCTCAGCAGGGTCCACCAGTGAAATGGGCTCCAATGCAGGTCATAAAATAACAGAAAATAGCAAACCAATAGTGTAATCCTGTTTATTTAAAACCCGTTTCCCATACAGCAGGAGACCCCTTAATCAAACTATGTACAATAACAAGCAAAAAAATGAGCAAAGAATGGCCCCAGAGGGCGCTATCACCATATCCAGCCGTCACACGGAGCGTGTGTGTGTCCTTTCAGATCCTGCAGACACTTCCGAATGGACGCAATGGACGGTGGAGCGCAGCCATGGATCGCAAACGTCACTTCCGGGTCGCGTGTAGCCGTGGTTACGCCCTGATGCGTTTCGTCTGACTTCAACAGAAGGCGACTTTTTATGGACCTAGCGTCATATTCACATATTCACACCCCACTTCCAACTTAAATTTATGTTATTAATCACTATATCAACATCACACACAATTTATACATATTTTTTCTTCTTTTTAAACATTTTTCATGTTCATGATGTACCACACACGTCCAATCTTGCGTTGTTCACCGACATAGATATTTAAAGACAAAAGCACTTGAATATTCCATCTGTGCGTATATTCTATACACTTTTGGATATAAGAATTCTTTCACTTTTTATTTTAATTTTATTTTTTCCACGTGTTTATATAACTATATATGCTTACGCATACTTTATATACAAATGTCATTTGTATTATGTGGTTAAAATTTCTTGTCATTAGTTTTGTTCTTTTTCAGGTGCTTTTCGAACACGGAGTGTGATAGATCCAATTAAATGTTTAACATTTTACAACTGTGTTCAATGGTTTCCATTGGTGAAGGTTTTTTTTATGCCACTCTTAAATACACTTTTTGGGTCACTCACACTCCAACTATGAGTAAGCATCATCTCTGATGTGAAATGCATCAGCCTTGTTTTCCTGCATGCCCTTTTTGATTGCTTTTGATGGATTTTGATTATTCTTTGTTTGTACATTTTTGAATTTTATTCTTGGCAAATAAACGTTTGAACAGAGTGCGGCAGTCCAGACAACCTTCTTTCTCTATGCATTGGAGCAGAGCCAGCACCTGTGAGTGAAGCAGGGTGGGAGCAATTACAGGAATTTGGAACCCTTTGAGCGGTGCACACCTTCTTCTCATTATTTTCTGGACATTGCACAATGAACATAGAGGGCATTTTTTTCCATATTTGCTATCCGAGCCTGCACTACAGAATAAACACCACTCATTGTTGCTGCACCATCATACCCCTGACCTTGACACTTTGATATTTCAAGGCCCTTGCTCTCTATGCAGGCAACAATGTTGCTAGCAATCTGTGCTGCACTCTGATCTTCAATGGCATGGAACCCTAAGAAAGCCTCATTTATTGTTATACTGCAGGCTCGCTGATTCGCATCTCTTTCCACAGACACATATCGAAATATTTGACTCATCTGATCTACTTTGGATATGTCCTGGGTTGTGTCCATTATTATAGAATAAAATTGTGTTTTTTTAATTTCAGAAACAATTTCACTTTGCACTTTATTGGACAGAATTTCTATTAACTAATTTTGTATTTTGGGGCTCAAATATTTAAATGTGCCTTGGGGTAACTGTAGAAGTTCCTTTAAAATTGGGTCATATTCGACAAGTAGCTCTATGATGGAGAGAAAGTTTTCATTGTTAACCTCTCCCAGGCGCTCTCTGTGACCACGAAAGGCTAGATTAGCCATTGCCATTGTTAATGTTACATTAACAATTCTTTGTAGGACTTGCCTCCAAAAGTTTTTTTCCTGTCGTATTTGTTTTTCATTTTCCTCATCAATTGTTTTATTACGCCTCCACTGATCATAAAGTACACATGCTTCCATGTGAAGTTGTGAAGACTCATGGATCTGAATTTTAGCAGACAGCCTCTGCCACTTCTGGATCCCTTTTGCCCATGCAGGTTCAAATCCTACTTTTTTGCGGTCTGCAAACAGCCAGCATGGTTCACAGTACGCTGCATTAAGCTTTGGAGAGTAACAAAGCCACATTAAAGGTAGTTTAAGCCCTGTCTTGGTGATTCGCTCATAATAACTTTCAGAAAAGCATCTCTTGTTAGTATTATTATCCCAGGGGAAAGGTCCTGGAGGTCTGCATGGACCATGAGCTAATATAAACCTTTTAACATTTGGATCTGTTATTGTGACTGGGAAATGTCCCCTATCAGTCACATATTTCTCACCAACAATACTACTTTCAATAGCACCACCTGAAGATGCTCTACTGCTCACCAAATCTAAATCTTCATCTTCATCAGTATTTGGGGTGGTGTCAAGAGGTTGGTCTTGTATTGTGCTACAGCCTTCAAGTGGATTACTGCTGTCATCTTCTAGTGAAAATTCAGTAGAGCAAGTTTCTTCACTGACTGTCGCCTCACTGATCCGTGAGATATTTAAACTTTCCTGAATTATTTTTTCAGTTTCCTTACGACTATCTCTAGAACCTTCAGCCACAGTTTTAGGGGTGGAAAAGAAGTCACTTATTTTAGGCAGTTTTTGCATTTTTATTTGCTCTTCCTTAGCCTTTTTACGTTTCTGAGCACCACTCTTGGACTGCGTGGATGACATTATGATGGAAACGTTTTTCTTTTTTTTTCTGTAAATAAAAGTATAGTAGAGTCATATTATACAAGCTCTTCGGGAAAGGCACTCCATAAATAATACCTAGGATTACATGTGTGATCAACAGATACACATTTTACAGTCTAGCATTGTTCAATATTCACAATAAACAGGGCAACTAGGGTATTATTAACCGATATGTTGTAAACTATTATTAACTTTTGTATATAGTCATAGTTCAGCCCCAGTACAGCTACATTTCTGGGGCAGCACACAAATTTTGAAAAATTCAATGTATTAATCCATTAAATCACACTTTCAAAGAAGTGACCCAGAATTAGCCAGGGTCATTCTAAGTAAAAACTAGCCAAATGAGATTAAGCTTTATAGTAAATGGACTCCCACCATGGTGCGGCCTAGTAATTGACTGCTGCGAACCACCTGGCTAAGGTAACCGAAAGTGAGGGATTAGAAGGATAAGAAGTGTAGGGGGGGGGGGGCATGGCCATATTCTGGGATCTATTCCATATTCAGCCCTATGTCCAAGTTAAGTGCTCTATCATTTTATCTGCAAATTGCCAGAATTTGTGCGATAGTGAATAAACTCTCTAGTTAGGTTTTACTTTGCATAAAAGGAACTAAGCTGTAATCACTAAAAGCACACAAACAACACCAAAGAAAAATAATGCTTCAATATTCAGTATCACATTGTTTTTCCTACAGTACAATGCTAGATAATCATTGTCACTCTATTTTGGATTACTTTTCCCATAAAGCATGGCTGGCCGAGCATCATGGGGAATACAAACAGTCCACAACTGCCATCGTTTAGCGGGCCCAGTCGCAACGGCGACTGTTGCGACCCTGATAATTCCGCCACTGCATTAGTTACCATAAATGAAAAGAATATATATTCTGTATAATATTTTTTTTTGGCCCCAAAAAAAATAATAAAAAAATCAAGGAGATATCTGTTATCCTTTACTACCTAAAGAAAGCCCAATTCATCCTAAAAAAAGGTATAATCCACCTGGATACACAAAGTAGTTGTAATGTTATGTACAGTTTTACAGTCAAAGGTGCAAAATTAGGCATTAACATTTTTTTCCCCTCAATCATTAAGGGGTTAAACATATTCATCAACTCAGCAATTTTTTTATTTCCTGTCGCCATAATGCAGTATTTTCCTGAAATACCACGTTATGACCACTAGATGGTGATCATCAAGGATTAATCAGAGGTCAGGAGTAGAGTTGAGCGGACACCTGGATGTTCGGGTTCGACGGGTTCGGCCGAACTTCGGAAAAAAGTTCGGGTTCGGGACCAAACTTTAACCCGAACCCGAACCCCATTGTAGTCAATGAGGACCCGGACTTCTAAGGACTAAAAAGGCTCTAAAAAAGTAATGGAAAGGGCTAGAGGGCTGCAAATGGCATCAAAATGTTGTTAAGAGCATGGCAAGTGCTCTGCAAACAAATGTGGATAGGGAAATAACTTAAAATAACATAAAAAAAAGAAAAAAATATGCTGGAGGCCCCCTTTTCAGCAGAAGAGGTACGGGAAGTCATTAAGAACCTCAGAAACTCAACGGCACGATGTCACACATATGGTGGGAATGCCCCAGAATACGCCCTTTCTGGAATAAATGATTCAATTTAATGGATAAGCTAGTGGGAAAATAAAATACTTTGAAATAAAAATGTAGCGGGGTGCTAAATTTAAGGGAAGTGTTTGAGTGGTAAATATGCTCAAACACCCTAATTCTGTAGGATTCATGGACCATTTTGTCCTCAGGGGACAGTATTGGTGTGCAGTTCCCTGCGGCCTACAGGTGGCGCTGCCATGGTAGGCTAGGGTTGAACCGCCGATACAGTGCTGTGCCTTTTGTGTCCCCTCTTGGCAGTAGTACAGCGGGTCGGGGAACCTGCTGTGCATGCCGGGAGAGCATATAAAAGGGGCAGACCTTTGGCCTGGGGGCTGATGTCCAGTGGGGTCCACACCCAGGTGCCTTCGGCCTGGGTGCATGTGTTCCTGTTCCATCTCGGGTACCTTTAGCCCGGGGTGAGGTACTATCCTGGAGTTCCTGCTGCCCTGGGTATGGAGGCCTAGGTGCGGGAGTAAAGCCTGGAGTCCAGAGCCTTCGTCTGGAGTCCGCTAAGGGTCGAGGAGTCTTTGGGTGCCGCCTCGTGTAGGGGACCATGTTCCAGGGAAGGGAGGGTCATTCTGATGGACCGATGCGGGAGTCACGGTGAAGGAAGGGTCTGTTGACTCCCTGGAGAGATGTCTTCCCCTTGATATGGGCTAGGTTCGTAGAAGGAGAAGCTCAAGGTCATCTTGACTGTATCAGAGGCCTTATTCACCCGGCCCGTGGCAGGGGCCTTATACACCCTGGTCTGTGGCAGAGACCAAAGTTCTCCAGGTCCGTGGCAGGGGCCTTGTACACCCTGTCTGTGGCAGAGACCAACCTCAAGGTCTGTGGCAGAGACCGTGCACCTAAAACTGTTTGAGAAACCTAAGCAGTGAAGTGAATGTGCTACGTTTGTGCCTGGACCTCCTCCACACCTTAAGCTGTCCTGTTTCTTTGCTCTAACCTTTTCTATCTGAGTAGAGTTTATTTTGCCATGAGAGAATAAGAGTTGTAATTTCAGCTGGTGTGGACATTGACTTTACTGGGAATTAAAGGACTTGCCTCTACCTACAGTAGAGGTGAGAATCATCCTCTGGAGAAGTTTTGACTCCGGCTGTGGACACGGCCCGTCAAGTACACCGCTCAACCTCTTTATATAGGAGGGTACGGGCTGGTAGTGCGGTGTGCCTTTCTCCCTCCTGCGAGGAGCCAACAACATAAAGGCAGGTAAGGGGGAAAGGATCTGTGCGCTACAAAAAATAAAATAAAAATTATAATCTTGACCTAGGAGGACGAGGTCCATATGGAGTAGGAGGTTGAGGTGGCGGTGGATGTGGCTGTGTAGGTGGAAGCGGCGGTGGAGGAGGACGAGGTAGCCAACACTGGTTCAAAAATACAACAATGGCTGGGTAAGGCCGGTGATGTGTCGAATTCTGTCCCCCGTCAAATAGTGTCCACCCTGTACTGCGCTTGCTCAGTATGTAGGACAAGGGGATTTCGAAAATCTCCCAAGACGAACGGCGCCTGCGTGGTGAGTTCAGGTGAAGGCCACACCATCCGTGGTTCAAGCCGAGCCAAGTGAGGCCATGCCCGAAGCGTGGCGATCGAACCGAGCCCGTGAGGGGCCCTGTTACTATGTGCTACCGTATGTCCACTTGGATGGTGGGGCTTGAACCTGCACTCACGGCGCAGGCGCCGTTCATCTTCGGAGATTTTGTGAATCTCCTTGTCCTCTGTACTGCGCAAGCGCTGCGCCTTCACAGTATGGGCCGGACACAATCCGATGGCCGGACAGTTTTTGTCACAACACCGGTATACATGTCTATTCTGCAGAAGGTACGGACAAGTCCTGTGGGATCCATGCCTGGTTCATTTTAATGAACGTGAGCTTGTCCATATTCGCTTGTCTGTGATAACGCCCCCTGCCGTGCTAAATACACGTTCAGATAATACACTGGCTGCAGGGCAGGCCAGCACCTCCAAGGCATAAAGGGCAAGCTCAGGCCATGTGCCCAATTTGGAGACCCAGAAGTTAAAGGGGGCAGACCCGTCATCCAGTACGTGTAGTCCTGTGGACACATACTGCTCAACCATGTTGTTTTTTTAGTATAGCACAGTAGAAGAAAACTATATAGAAATTGTTTATTTCACACACCTCCACATATGTATAACACACTGCAAAATATTTTTTGTGGCCCTAAATGGCGTTTTTTGGAAGACCACAACACACCCACAGTACGTAACTGCTGAATCGCACAGCTACAGAACTGCAGAAAATGCTATTCCAAAAAAATGTTGTTTTTTTAGTATAGCACAGTAGAAGAAAACTATATAGAAATTGTTTATTTCACACACCTCCACATATGTATAACACACTGCAAAATATTTTTTGTGGCCCTAAATGGCGTTTTTTGGAAGACCACAACACACCCACAGTACGTAACCGCTGAATCGCACAGCTACAGAACTGCAGAAAATGCTATTAAAAAAAATGTTTTTTTTTTAGTATAGCACAGTAGAAGAAAACTATATAGAAATTGTTTATTTCACACACCTCCACATATGTATAACACACTGCAAAATATTTTTTGTGGCCCTAAATGGCGTTTTTTGGAAGACCACAACACACCCACAGTACGTAACCGCTGAATCGCACAGCTACAGAACTGCAGAAAATGCTATTCAAAAAAATGTTGTTTTTTTAGTATAGCACAGTAGAAGAAAACTATATAGAAATTGTTTATTTCACACACCTCCACATATGTATAACACACTGCAAAATATTTTTTGTGGCCCTAAATGGCGTTTTTTGGAAGACCACAATACACCCACAGTACGTAACCGCTGAATCGCACAGCTACAGAACTGCAGAAAATGCTATTCAAAAAAAATGTTGTTTTTTTAGTATAGCACAGTAGAAGAAAACTATATAGAAATTGTTTATTTCACACACCTCCACATATGTATAACACACTGCAAAATATTTTTTGTGGCCCTAAATGGCGTTTTTTGGAAGACCACAACACACCCACAGTACGTAACCGCTGAATCGCACAGCTACAGAACTGCAGAAAATGCTATTCAAAAAAAATGTTTTTTTTTTAGTATAGCACAGTAGAAGAAAACTATATAGAAATTGTTTATTTCACACACCTCTACATATGTATAACACACTGCAAAATATTTTTTGTGGCCCTAAATGGCGTTTTTTGGAAGACCACAACACACCCACAGTACGTAACCGCTGAATCGCACAGCTACAGAACTGCAGAAAATGCTATTAAAAAAAAAATTGTTTTTTTAGTATAGCACAGTAGAAGACAAATATATAGAAATGGTTTATTTCACACGCATCCACATATGTATAACACACTGCAAAATATTTTTTGTGGCCCTAAATGGGTCTTTTTGCAAGCGTACATTAAAGTGCAAATTTTTATTAAATTTTTTTGCCCTAAACGGGTCTTTTTTTTGCACGAGCAAAATAAAATGCAAATTTTTTATTTTTTTTGCCCTTAATGGGTCTTTTGGAAAAGAGCACAATAAAGTGCCTTTTTTTTTGCCCTAAATGGATCTTTTTCCAAGAGCAGAATACACCCACAGTATGGAAACGGTGTATCTCTCAACGTAATATATGCAGTGCTGGTGCACTGAGCTTGCAGATAAAAGGTAGATTTTCTCTGACACTGGGCTCATGGCAGTGTAAAAAGACTGCACTGCAACACAAACAGGTAAACCTATGCAGATCGCTGAGTTATATCTCTAAATCTGGACTCCTATTCCTATATAATATATCTCTCTCCCTGAAAGCACCAACAGGAACCTGGCCCTACACTACACTGTCTCTCTATCTTTTCCCTCAGATTCCAGAATCAGGACTAACTCATGTATTTTTCAATCTCTCCCTAAACAGCAGCAGCAGACAAGATCCTCTCCCTATTTATTCTGAAGCAGAGTGACGTGTGTGCTGTGTGCCTCTAGCTTATATAGAAGCTGGGTCACATGTAGCACTGACCAATCACAGCCATGCCATTAGTAGGCATGGCTATGATGGCTTCTAAGGGCACACCAGCTAATCAAAAGGTGATTGGCTGGCCCCTGAAGCATTTCTAACTGCGTAATTAGATTGCCGAACCCGAACCCGGACTTTTGCGCAAAGTCCGGGTTCGGGTTCGGGAAAAAGCTAAAGTTCGGTACGGACCCGAACTTTACAGTTCTGGTTCGCTCAACCCTAGTCAGGAGCAGTTGTAAATCACGTTTGTTAATTTTTACCTACCAGTAAGCCTATAAGGCTTACCTATACGTAAAATCAATATCTACTAAATGTGCACCGTTTAACCACTTAACGACCGCCCACTGTAAATATACGTCGGCAGAATGGCACGGACAGGCACAATCACTTACCTGTACGTGCCTGCCTTCGTATGGGTGGGGGGTCCAATCGGACCCCCCTCCGGTACAGTGGGCGGCCGGGATCGCTTCGGGAGCGATCCGTGATGAGGGGGCCGCCATTCGATTCTGGCCACCCCCTCGCGATCGCTCCCGGCGAATCAAATGCTTCCTCTGCCTGTGTAATGTTTACACAGGCAGGAGGAAGTGATGTCATCCCTCATGCGGTGCTCACATATACCGAGCGCTGCATGAGAGAAGACACACAGGTTAGTGCACATAACAGCACACTGACACCACACACATAGGTACATAAATCGCCCCCCCAGGCCCCCCCAGACACCCCCAGATCACCCCCCAGCCCCCAGTCACAGTGTCACTGATTGCAGTAACCATTTTTTACTGATCACTGCAATCAGTGACATTTGTGACTGTAAAAGTGTCACTACAGTTAGTGTTATGTCCAGTGTAGCCCCCTAACCCCCCCAATAAAGGTTTAACCCCTTGATTGCCCCCCAGGTAACCCTTTCACCTCCTAGCACCGCCGTCACTAAGCAATCGTTTTCTGATCGCTGTTTTAGTGTCGGTGATGCCGACAGGTAGCCAGTTATTTTTTTTAGGTTTGCCGCAGGTTTTTATAGCGTCGGGTACCCCCATATATTACCTAATAAAGGTTTAACCCCTTGATCGCCCCCCCAGGTAACCCTTTCACCCCCTTTTGCCAGTGTCACTAAGCAATCGTTTTTCTGATCGCTGTTTTAGTGTCGGTGATGCCGATAGGTAGCCAGTTATTTTTTTTAGGTTCGCCGCAGGTTTTTATAGCGTCGGGTACCCCCATATATTACCTAATAAAGGTTTAACCCCTTGATCGCCCCCCCAGGTAACCCTTTCACCCCCTAGCACCGCTGTCACTAAGCAATCGTTTTTCTGATCGCTGTTTTAGTGTCGGTGATGCCGATAGGTAGCCAGTTATTTTTTTTAGGTTCGCCGCAGGTTTTTATAGCGTCGGGTACCCCCATATATTACCTAAAGGTTTAACCCCTTGATCGCCCCCCCAGGTAACCCTTTCACCCCATTTTTGCCAGTGTCACTAAGCGATCGTTTTTCTGATCGCTGTCTTAGTGTCGGTGATGCCGACAGGTAGCCAGTTATTTTTTTTAGGTTCGCCGCAGGTTTTTATAGTGTCGGGTACCCCCACATATTACCCAATAAAGGTTTAACCCCTTGATCGCCCCCCAGGTAACCCTTTCACCCCCTAGCACCGCTGTCACTAAGCGATCGTTTTTTCTGATCGCTGTCTTAGTGTCAGTGATGCCGATAGGTAGCCAGTTATTTTTTTTAGGTTCGCCGCAGGTTTTTATAGCGTCGGGAACCCCGATATATTACCTAATAAAGGTTTAACCCCTTGATCGCCCCCCCAGGTAACCCTTTCACCCCCTTTTGCCAGTGTCACTAAGCGATCGTTTTTCTGATCGCTGCCTTAGTGTCGGTGATGCCGATAGGTAGCCAGTTTTTTTTTTTAGGTTCGCCGCAGGTTTTTGTAGCGTCGGGTACCCCCATATATTACCTAATAAAGGTTTAACCCCCTGATTGCCCCTAGTTAACCCTTTCACCAGTGATCACCATATAAGTGTTACGGGTGACGCTGGTTAGTTAGTTTGCTTTTTATAGTGTCAGGGCACCCGCCGTATATAACCCAATAAAGGTTTAACCCCCTGATCGCCCGGCGGGTGATATCAATTAGGTTTTAGCGCCAGAGAGGGTCTGCGTCACACCCCAGGCAGCGTCAGGTTAGTGCCAGTAACGCTAACACCCAGGCGTGAAGCATACACCTCCCTTAGTGGTATAGTATCGGAACAGATCAATATCGGATCTGATCAGATCTATACTAGCGTCCCCAGCAATTTAGGGTTCCCAAAACGCAGTTGATAGCGGGATCAGCCCAGATACCTGCTAGCACCTGCGTTTTGCCCCTCCGTCCAGCCCAGACCACCCAAGTGCAGTATCAATAGATCACTGTCACTTACAAAACACAATACACATAACTGCAGCGTTCGTAGAGACAGGACTGATCCCTGCGACTCCAGTGCTGTAGGAGGTGATTTCACCACCACAGTTAAAAAAAAAGCATATATGCCGAAGCATTGGGGCAGCAGGGGCGGAGGAGCGGAGGAGCAATTTTGCTCCTAATGCCGCGTATATACGATCGAAATTCCAATTGAGGCATGCCCGTGGAAAAGTCCGACCATGTGTGTGCGGCATAACTTTTGCGGGAGGATGCCCCCATGCTTCGGCATATATAAATGGTGCATGTATGCCCATCCTTAGAAGTGGGTGGATGAAGGGTGGTATTCTACTGGTGGGCATACCCACCGATCAATCTCTTTTTTCGTTCAGCCAACAGGCTGCATGAAAAAAAAGATTACAATACATGTCCAACAAGGACCAGCATGTTGCTGGATTTTGAATGGTTATACCAGATTGATGCCTGCGGGTTTAGGTATCATCTTGGTATCATTATTTTCAGCCAGCGGCCGGCTTTCATGTAAAAGCAATCCTAGTGGCTAATTAGCCTCTGGACTGCTTTTACAAGCAGTGGGAGGGAATGTCCCCCCGGATATAAAAAGCGCCATTGGGAAATCGGGAAAGCATTTTATCACACCGATATTGGTGTAGTCAGATGCTTTGAGGGCATAGGAAAGATCTAGGGTCTAATAGACCCCAGTTTTTTTCAAAAAAAGAGTACCTGTCACTACCTATTGCTATCATAGGGGATATTTACATTCCCTGAGATAACAATAAAAATGCTAAAAAAATATATATATGGAAGGAACAGTTTAAAAATAAGATAAAAAAGCAAAATTAATAATAAAAAATAAAAAAAAAGCACCCCTGTCCTGCCCTGCTCTTCCGCAATGGCGAACGCAAGCGTCGGTCTGGCATCATATGTAAACAGCAATTGCACCATGCATGTGAGATATCACCGCGAAGGTCAGATCGAGTGCAGTAATTTTAGCAGTAGACCTCCTCTGTAAATCTAACGTGGTAACCTGTAAAGGCTTTTAAAGGCTTTTAAAAATGTATGTAGTTTGTCGCCCATTGCGCGTTTGTGCAAAATTTTAAAGCATGTCGTGTTTGGTATCTATGTACTCAGCCTAAGATCATCTTTTTTATTTCATCAAACATTTGGACAATATAGTGTGTTTTAGTGCATTAAAATAAAAAAAAGTGTATTTTTTCCCAAAAAAATGCGTTTGAAAAATCGCTGCGCAAATACTGTGTGGAAAAAAAAAATGCAACACCCACCATTTTAATCTGTAGGGCCTTTGCTTTAAAAAAATATATAATGTTTGGGGGTTCAACATAATTTTCTTGCAAAATTTTTTTTTATTTTCATGTAAACAAAAAGTGTCAGAAAGGGCTTTGTCTATAAGTGGTTAGAAGAGTGGATGTAAGCTTCCTAATGTTGTGTATAAAATGCCAGAACAGTTCAAAACCCCCCCAAATGACCCCATTTTGGAAAGTAAACACCCCATGCTATATACTGAGAGGCATGTCGAGTCCATTGAATATTTTATATGTTGACACAAGTTGCGGAAATAAGACAATTTATTTTTTGTTTTTTATTTTTTTGCACAAAGTTGTCACTAAATGATATATTGCTCAAAAATGCCATGGGCATATGTGGAATTACACCCCAAAATACATTCTGTTGCTTCTCCTGAGTACGGGGATACCACATGTGTGAGACTTTTTGGGAGCCTAGCCGCGTACGGGACCCCAAAAACCAAGCACCGCCTTCAGGCTTTCTAATGCGGCGTACACACAATCGTTTTTCATGCCATTTTTTAAACCGACGTTTTTCTCGTCGTTTTTTTCATGTTTCCTCTCAAACCTGTCTTGCGTACACACGATCATTTTAAAAAACGTTCAAGCAAAGCGCAGTGACGTACAACACGTAGGACGGCACTATAAAGGGGAAGTTCCGTTCGGATGGCGCCACCCTTCATGTTAGTAAAGTTTGTTGAGCGACGATTCACGCTTTTCAGCCTCGTGCTTTTCAGTGCGTTACAGCGTGACGAATGTGCTATCTCTATTACGAATGCTAGTTTTACCAGAACGAGCGCTCCCGTCTCATACTTGATTCTGAGCATGCGCGTTTTTTTCACCTCGTAAAAGCATACACACTATCGTTTTTCACGTCGTTAAAAAAAACGACATGAAAAACTACGTGAAAAAATAGAGCATGTTCGAAATTTTTAATGGCCGTTTTTCACGTCGTTAAAAATGCTCTGGAGCATACACACGATCGGTTTTAAAGCCCATTTTTAAAAATCGCATTTTTAACGGCATGAAAAACGTTCGTGTGTATAGGGCATAAGGGTGTAAATTTTTGATTTCACTCCTCACTGCCTATCAAAGTTTCGGAGGCCATGGAATGCCCAGATGGCACAAAACCCCCCCCCCCCAAATGACCCTATTTTGGAAAGTAGACACCCCAAGCTATTTGCTGAGAGGTATGGTGAGTATTTTGCAGATCTCGCTTTTTGTCACAAAGTTTTGAAAATTAAATAAAAAAAATTCTTTTCTTTCTTCATTTCAAAAACAAATGAGAGCTGTAAAATACTCACCATGCCTCTCAGAAAATAGCTTGGGGTGTCTACTTTCCAAAATGGGGTCATTTGGGGGGGTTTTGTGCTATTTTGGCATTTTATGGCCATCGAAACTGTGATAGGTAGTGAGGAGTGAAATCAAAAATTTGTGCCCTTAGAAATCCTGAAGGCGGTGCTTGGTTTTCGGGGTCCCGTACGCGGCTAGGCTCCTAAAAAGTCCCACACATGTGGTATCCCCGTACTCAGGAGAAGAAGCAAAATGTATTTTGGGGTGCAATTTCACATATAACCATGGCATGTGTGAGCAATATATAATTTAGTGACAACTTTTTGTAATTTTTTTTTTTGTCATTATTCAATCACTTGGGACAAGAAAAAAAAATATTCAATGGGCTCAACATGCCTCTCAGCAATTTCCTTGGGGTGTCTACTTTCTAAAATGGGGTCATTTGGGGGGGTTTTGTGCTATTTTGGCATTTTATGGCCTTCGAAACTGTGATAGGTAGTGAGGAGTCAAATCAAAAATTTGCGCCCTTAGAAATCCTGAAGGCGGTGCTTGGTTTTCGGGGGCCCGTACGCAGCTAGGCTCCCAAAAAGTCCCACACATGTGGTATCCCCGTACTCAGGAGAAGTAGCAAAATGTATTTTGGGGTGCAATTCCACATATAACCATGGCATGTGTGAGCAATATATCATTTAGTGACAACTTTTTGTAATTTTTTATTTTTTTTTGTCATTATTCAATCACTTGGGTCCAAAAAAAAAATATTCAATGGGCTCAACATGCCTCTCAGCAATTTCCTTGGGATGTCTACTTTCCAAAATGGGGTCATTTGGGGGGGGGGGGGGGTTTGTACTGCCCTGCCATTTTAGCACCTCAAGAAATGAGATAGGCAGTCATAAATTAAAAGCTGTGTAAATTCCAGAAAATGTACCCTAGTTTGTAGACGCTATAACTTTTGCGCAAACCAATAAATATACGCTTATTGACATTTTTTTTACTAAAGACATGTGGCTGAATACATTTTGGCCTAAATGTATGACTAAAATTGAGTTTATTCGATTTTTCTTATAACAAAAAGTAGAAAATATCATTTTTTTTCAAAATTTTCAGTCTTTTTCCATTTATATCGCAAAAAATAAAAATCGCAGAGGCAATCAAATACCATTAAAAGAAAGCTCTATTTGTGGGAAGAAAAGGACGCAAATTTTGTTTCGGTACAACATTGCATGTCCGCACAATTTCCAGTTAAAGCAGCGCAGTGCAAAATTCAGAAAACACCTCTGGTCCTTTAGCTACAAAATGGTCAGGGCTTAAGTGGTTAAGAGCCCTGCATGCCCTGCATGCACTGGTGCATGCGCTCTGAAGGTCCGGGATACCAGAGCTTCGTGCCAGAACCAAGGTCTCCTGCATGCATGCACAGTAGTGACATCATCATGGCACTGGTTAATCAGATAGCCGTAGCGCACAAATGCAAAAAAAAGACTGGGGGAACATGTCAGCCCTCTCAGCTGTGACATTACAGCGCTTCCTGGAGGGCTTGGTTCCAAGCTGAGTATTTCATAATGTGCTAGTAGGTAATGCATACTAGCAGATTATGCCATTCCCTTGCAGTTTTTTTTTTTTTGCAACATCCGTGGTTTACAACCACTTGAAGGCCCCTTTCACACGGAGCGCACTCCACTTGTGATCCGTTTGCTCAGCAGGGGAACTGTCCACTTATCCCTTGCTGACCAGAATGGGTGGATAACTGGTCCATGTCCGCTCTGCTTATGCAGAGCGGACATGGACATAGCCCACTCTGCTCTATGTGCAGTTGGATTTACATGGACCGTCTGTCTGTTTTTTGTTTTGTTTTTTATCACTTTTTGCTATGATTTTGTACAGAACAGTAATACAAGGTAACTGCAACAAGGTCCAAAAAATATATATACATCCTGTGGTACCTATGACAAATGCTGATAAAAATGCTGATAAAAGTGTGTAAAAAAAATTGAGGAGGGAGAATGTTCCTTCCAGGACCACATGCAGCCATATAAAACATGAAAAAGCACAAAAGATAAACCAAATAAAGACTGGAACAGTACATCACCAATACAGGTATATGCCTGCAGAAGAGCCCAGGTTCACACTGGGCTGCAGGATTGAAGCCATGCAGCAAAGCTGATCTCGCACAATTTCACTCCCGCTTAGCAGTCCCGATTTCGGACGTGATTTCAGAGACATTTGTGCAGGTTTCACAGATGTCAATGTAAATCGCAGCCTGAAATCGCAAAATGTAGTATAGAAACTACTTATTGAATCGGTCCGGCACCGCAAATGTAGCATTGCACCAATTAGGACGGTGCAATTGCCGGCAATTGCCGCTGATTAGACATGCGATTTGACGTGTCAAATCGTACCAATGGGAACCAGCACCACCTGTCTGTTTTCACCCATTTTCCCTCCAATCCAGTCCACCCTACCAGATAGGATCGGACCCCCTTCTGTTTGTTTTTGGTGGATCGTATTGGAGGTAGGATGCAGTGGCGGCTGTCGCTCAAAATATTTGAGGGGCGCAAACAAACTGAAAAAAAAAACATCAATTGCAGCCACTGTGCCCATCAAACGCCACCAGTTTTCCCACTCAAATGCAGCCAGTTTGCCCATCAAATGCAGACAGTTTGCCCACTCAAATGCAACCAGTTTGCCCACTCAAATGCAGCCAGTCCCCCCCCCCCGCCCGGCACTTAACTTTCTCGGGTCAGCACCATCCTACTCCACGCTCCCTCCGAGTCTTCTCCCGTCCTCGATGTCATCTCTGCTATGATTGGACGTCTGATAGGCGTCCAATCACAGCGCTTGTCGCTTCAGCCAATCAGGTGACCGGTAACCAGACCCAGTGTACCTGATTGGCCGAGAGGCGGGTCAGTGTTAGGGAAGCGATTCCCTAACACAGCATTGTTTAAACAGGGAACACACAGCAGTGCGCCCTCCGTTTAACCATTTGGAAGCCGATTAGAGACCTCAGGCACTTCCAAAACACACCCACCACTGTTATTCAGATGGCTGGCGCTCAACAGGGGGCCAGACACCTGAATAGTGGGCGGGGACAAAAGATAGATTCATACAATGCATGAATCTATCTATTGTTGAGTGACGGGTGCAGGAGAGAGGGGGCGGCGCTCCTGCGCCCACTATGGATGCACCGCCACTGGTAGGAGGGTTTAAAGCGGAGCTCCACCCTAAAGTGGAAATTCCGCTCATCGGAACCCTCCCCCCCCTCCGGTGTCACATTTGGCACATTTCAGGGGGGTGCAGAAACCTGTCTAAGACAGGTATTTGCACCCACTTCCGGGAGTCCTCTCTGCGGGTATTCTGTGGGTAGTACGTCACTTCCCACAGAATACCCGTTGTGTTCTGGGAGACACTCGGCTCCCAGAACACACGGGGACCAGTCAGAACAGCGCAGCGCGACTCGCGCATGCGCCGTAGGGAACCGGGCAGTGAAGCCACAAGGCAAGGCTTCACTTCCTGGTTCCCTCACCGAGGATGGCGGTGGGGGCAGCAGAGTGACGAGCAATCGCTCGTCTTCTGCTGCCGAAGTCGCTGGACTCCAGGACAGATAAGTGTCCTAATATTAAAAGTCAGCAGCTGCGGTATTTGTAGCTGCTGGCTTTTAATTTTTTTTTTTCAGCGGAGCTCCGCTTTAAACGGTCCCAAGTCCATTTACACCCACAACTTAACAGAGGAGAATGAAGGGTCCAAATGAAAACCTGACAGGCGGACCCAATCGGACCGCTCGTTGTGAAAGGGCCCTTATTAGCTGAGAGATGGCGTCATATTTCATGC
This sequence comes from Rana muscosa, assembly GCA_029206835.1. Lineage (NCBI taxonomy): Eukaryota > Metazoa > Chordata > Amphibia > Anura > Ranidae > Rana > Rana muscosa. The sequence continues at coordinate 925,938,819 of CM055116.1, read as the reverse complement.
ATATATCAGGAGCCACCGGTATGCCTGGTACACACAATGAGATTGTCTGACGAATGAGCGTCCGTTTTTTTTTTGCATGCTAATCTCATATCAAAAATGAAGGGTCTACTAAAGTTACGAAAATTCTCGTTTGACAGAATAATGCCCCGTACACACGATCGTTTTTCATGCCGTTAAAAATGCCATTTTTAAAAATGGCCATTAAAAATGATCGTGTGTAGGCTCCAGAGCATTTTTAACGACGTGAAAAACGGCCATTAAAAATTCCGGACATGCTCTCTTTTTTCACGTCGTTTTTCATGTCGTTTTTTTTAACGACGTGAAAAACGATAGTGTGTATGCTTTCACGACGTGAAAAAAAACGCACATGCTCAGAAGCAACTATGAGACGGGAGCGTTTTGGTAAAGCTAATGTTGGAAATGGAGATGGCACATTCGTCACGGTGGAATTAATAGCATTGTTTTAATGCAGCGCATTCCGTTCTTCTTTTGACGTTGAGAGTTTTATGCCAAACTTGTTTCTAAAGTAATTCCAAATTGCTCTAATGATTTTAAAATATTATTTATAAGCCGCACCTCCCTCCTAAATAATACTAATAATAATAAAATAAGTTAATTCTTCTTTTTTCTTAAAATTTTATATTATTTTTGGTTATTTTTTTTTGGCCTTTTTTTAAGTATTTTGGCTTAAATTATTCTTGTGTAAAGTTACCACAACAACCTTCCAAATGTGTCTCATTTGGCCTCAGGGAGGTTTGTGTTCCCTGATAATAACAATAATATAATTTGAGATGTCCCTGCCTGCTTCCTAGCAAGCTCTCTTTTGAAATACAAATCACATAGTCAAGTATTTAAAGGGCACTCAATTTTTTTTTATTTCAGAACATTAACAAATTAAAGTGGAAGGCAGCACTGGAGAGCCTGCTTGCATTTGTGCATCCCTTTGACCCCACAACAACCATACAAGATGTCCAAACCAAAATAGAGATTAGATCCCCCCAAAAAATGAGCCCAATCTTGTCTTGAGCTCCCAGAGGTCAGGAGCCACAGCAGATAAGTCCTATATGTCCCCAGTCTGTGGTACTACAGCAGGCATTATTTTCTTCTCTTCCTTGTAGCCTTCTCTCCAGCCTTCTCTGCAGCCTTGGTTGGTTTCTTCCTTGGAGGCTGGGGATCAGGAGGAGAGGTTGTGGCAGGAGGAGTAGTAGGAGGAGGAGGTGGAGGAGTAGGGACAACCTCCGTTATGTCCGTGTACCTAGTGAGTTCACCCAGCACGCCCTTATTGATGACTTTCAATAGCAGGGTCTCACTGTAAATTTTTTGCTGCAACTCCATTTGCCCTAGTTTGTGGGCGAGGACTGCGGCAAATCCCTCTTCAACAGAGGGTGCCTCTCTGAGGGCCGCTGTTGCCTCTCTGAGGAAGGCCCTGGTTTCCTCCTCCACCTGCCTACCTCTCCTTGGCCCTCGTGGTTTAACTACCAGGGGAGGCATCTGGGCTCTTGTGCTGGGCCCAGCCTCCTCCTGGGTGCCACTGGGCCCAGCCTCCTCCTGGGTGCCCCTGGGCCCTGCCTCCTCCTGGGTGCCACTGGGCCCAGCCTCCTCCTGATCCCCAACATCACCCTCTTCCTGGCTCTGCTCTGGCTGTAAAAAAAGAAAGGGACATTATTTATTTTGCCACATCATCATTCACAAACATTGTTCACCTCTAGACATTGTTGAAATCAATGCCAAAAGTTATGTCCTTTTCATTGATTACGCATCCTGGTTTTGTTGTCTTGGACACATAAAATTAGCCCACTACTGTATCTTGCTCTTCACAAACTTTATTGGTAGAAGTGTACATACCTTTAACAATAATAACATCTATTTAAAATCTACAATTTTGTACGATAGAAATATAGATAGCAAAACTTTACCTGGCTCCATATCTCCAAATCTGCCTCCTCAAGGCCCTGATCTTGATCCTCAGAGGAAGCCAGAGCAGGGTTGACAGGAAGGCTGGAGGACTGGCTGCAGGGAAGGCTGGAGGGTTGGGTACAAGGAAGGCTGGATTGACCTCTGGGGGGAAGGGTGGAGAGAGATTCCCGCACTTCCAGCTGGTCATCCAGAAAAGCAAGCTTACTGTAGTACCACAGACTGGGTTTATAAACCTTATCTGCTGGTGCACCTGACCTCTGGGACCTCAGGACCATAGTCCTCTGGGTCCTGTATGTCCCTCTGATGGTCCCAATTTTGTTTTTGACATCTTGGAGAGTTGTTGTGGGTATCTTTGTTTGCACAAATGCAAGCAGGCTCTCCAGTGCTGCTTTCCTGGCGTCTTTATTTTTATTTCCGCCACTTTTGGTTTGCCATAATATAGGGAGCTCTTGCCATTTGTCGATGAATTCCCCCATGAAGTCTGGGTTTTTAAAAGTATTCATGATATCTGTAAAAGCGAGAAACCAAAATAAAAATATATTTCAGGCAACATTCCTCAACTGTGCATTGTCTACATATTTTGAGCACACAAATCTCCTCGTCTGATGAACCTCAAAAAGTAAAATTGTTAGGTACCTTGGTCACGACGTTCGTTGCTAACTCTCTCTCCCGAAAAATGAACGTATTTCCCAGACATGGATCTTCACTTTATATACACAGCGCATGCGTGAAACTCCGCACGCTTTCCCCGCCCCTGACGTTCGATATTGTACTTTCCCCGCCCCTTCTCGCTCGCAGTGCTGAACAAAACATGGCGGAGACACAGGTGGCTGAGATTACCTCTACAGAGGATGAAATTACAGAGGAGCCCAAATCAAGACCCAGGAGATATAAGGCATCCAACATGTCATTCGAGGAAATGGTGGAGATGGTCGCCATTTTAAAGAAGGAGGATTATGATGCCAAGCATGGTCCGTATAAAAGGCCTAATCTGGTCAAGTCCAGAATTATGGGCAAAGTGGTCAAAAGTCTCCACCAAAAATTCGGGGTGTGCAGAACGAAGGAACAGCTCAGAAAACGATGGTCAGATCTGAAGTTGCGGGAGGCCGACCAATATAAAAGAATCAAGAAAGTTATATTAAAAAGTAAGTTGTTTTTTTTGAGTTTCCATGGTACATATTATTTTCTTGTATTCTGTCGTGTATTTTTAACTTTCATATAGTACACTGAAAGATACCATCTTTTTTAGGTTCGTCCGCATAGTAAACGGACGTATTTTACCTCTTTCTCCGTACAGTTCCTCAAACGATGTTTTAGGATCATCCAGTGTGAACACCCATGTTTTTTTGTTTATTTGGGGGAGTACATTTGGGCCACACTTATTTTTGGTGTGCTAATCCAAAGGAGATTTGTTCATTTTGAAAAACGATATGCATGGTAATGTTAAAGGGAGTGAATGCTCAGCAGCTGATGAAACATCTGAACGCAGTAGTACAAGTGTGGGCCTAAAGCCAAAAAGCTTGATGGAGTCACACACAGGTGATCCAGTGTAGATACTTTGGGGTGTTACAATGTTTCAAATTTGTTCACAAAATGTATATGCTCTGTTTTGGCCTATGTATCCAATCATTTGTCCCGGTTGGCACAGGGGTTAAAAATTAAAATGGAGCATGCTTCAAAAGAATGATTAAAAAGTTTTTTTCCATGTTTCTTATTTTAGCAAAATTGAGTCGCTACTAATGAAACTATTCCTTTTATTTCAATCTCCCTAGGGATTCGAAAAGCTACCTCAGATGAGACGAGAATTGCAATACCTACAACAATACCCCCAGAACCCCAGGATGGAGAGGAATGTGATGTTGTGGAAGTTGAAAGTGGCACCACCACAGGTCAGAGAGAAACCAGACACATGCATGTTAACCACTTGACAACTGGGCACTTAAACCCCCTTCCTAACCAGACGAATTTTCAGCTTTCGGTGCTCTCACATTTTGAATGACAATTACTCAGTCATGCAACACTGTACCCATATGAAATTTTCGTCCTTTTTTTCACACAAATAGAGCTTTCTTTTGGTGGTATTTGATTGCCTCTGGGTTTTTTTTTTTTTGTGCTATAAATGAAAATAGACCGAAAATTTTGTAAAAAAATGAATTTTTCTTAATTTCTATTATAAAATTTTGCAAATAAGTAATTTTTCTTCATAAATTTGGGAAAAAATGTATACTGCTACATATCTTTGGTAAAAATAACCGAAATTAGTGGATATTATTTAGTCTGGGTGAAAGTTATAGGGTCTACAAGCTATGGTGCCAATCACTGAAAATGTATCAATTTGATTACACCTGATGTACTGACAGCCTATCTCATTTCTTGAGACCCTAACAAGCCAGAAAAGAACAATTACCCCCCAAATGACCCCTTTTTGGAAAGTAGACATTCCAAGGTAGTTAGTAAGAGGCATAGTTAGTTTTTTGAGGTTGTCATTTTTTCTCACAATTCTTTGCAAAATGAAGATTTTTTTTATTTTTATTTTTTTTCACACCAAATTGTCATTATAACAGGTTATTTCTCTCACATGGCATGTACATTCCACAAATAACACCACAAAATATATTCTGCTACTCCTCCTGAGTATGGCGGTACCACATGTGTGAGACTTTTATACAGCCTGCCCACATACAGAGGCCCAACATTGAAGTAGCCCCTTCAGGCATTCTAGGAGCATAAATTACACATCTAATCTCTCAACCACCTATTACACTTTTGAAGGCCCTGGAGCACCAGGACAATGGAAACGCCAACAAAGTGACCCCATTTTGGAAAGCAAACACCCCAACGTATAATCTATGAAGCATTATGAGTCTTTTGAGCTGTTCATTTTTTTCCAGAAGTTTTTGGAAAATGTGGAAAAAAAATGAAAACGCATTTTTTTTAACACAAAGTTGTCCATTTATAAGATATTTCCAACACATAGCATGTACATAGCAAAAATTACACCCCAAAATATATTCTCCTACTCCTCCTGAGTATGGCGGTACCACATATGTGAGACTTTTACACAGCCTGGCCACATACAGAGGCCCAACATTGAAGTAGCAACTTCAGGCGTTCTAGGAGCATAAATTACACATCTAATCTCTCAACCACCTATTACACTTTTGAAGGCCCTGGAGCACCAGGACAATGGAAACGCCAACAAAGTGACCCCATTTTGGAAAGCAAACACCCCAACGTATAATCTATGAAGCATTATGAGTCTTTTGAGCTGTTCATTTTTTTCCAGAAGTTTTTGGAAAATGTGGAAAAAAAATGAAAACGCATTTTTTTTACACAAAGTTGTCCATTTATAAGATATTTCCAACACATAGCATGTACATAGCAAAAATTACACCCCAAAATATATTCTCCTACTCCTCCTGAGTATGGCGGTACCACATATGTGAGACTTTTACACAGCCTGGCCACATACAGAGGCCCAACATTGAAGTAGCAACTTCAGGCGTTCTAGGAGCATAAATTACACATCTAATCTCTCAAACACCTATTACACTTTTGAAGGCCCTGGAGCACCAGGACAATGGAAACGCCAACAAAGTGACCCCATTTTGGAAAGCAAACACCCCAACGTATAATCTATGAGGCATTATGAGTCTTTTGAACTGTTCATTTTTTTCCAGAAGTTTTTGGAATATGTGGAAAAAAAATGAAAACGCATTTTTTTTACACAAAGTTGTCCATTTATAAGATATTTCCAACACATAGCATGTACATAGCAAAAATTACACCCCAAAATATATTCTCCTACTCCTCCTGAGTATGGCGGTACCACATATGTGAGACTTTTACACAGCCTGGCCACATACAGAGGCCCAACATTGAAGTAGCAACTTCAGGCGTTCTAGGAGCATAAATTACACATCTAATCTCTCAAACACCTATTACACTTTTGAAGGCCCTGGAGCACCAGGACAATGGAAACGCCAACAAAGTGACCCCATTTTGGAAAGCAAACACCCCAACGTATAATCTATGAGGCATTATGAGTCTTTTGAACTGTTCATTTTTTTCCAGAAGTTTTTGGAAAATGTGGAAAAAAAATAAAAACACATTTTTTTTACACAAAGTTGCCCATTTATAAGATATTTCCAACACATAGCATGTACATAGCAAAAATGACACCCCATAATATATTCTCTTACTCCTCCTGAGTATGGCGATACCACATGTGTGAGACTTTTACACAGCCTGGCCACATAGAGGCCCAATATCCAGGAAGCACCATCAGGTGACCTAGGGACATAAATTACGCATCTAATTTCCTTACAATCTATCACATTTTTGAAGGCCCTTCATATTTCTAGCATATAGCATGTACATACCAAGAATTACACCCTGAACTACATTCTGCTGAGTAAATGGTAAACAAAAGATTACCTGTGGTTTTAGTAGTGCAATTGTCCACAGAAGGAGAGCCCTGATCCAGGCAGCAGGCAGGGACGTGGTCAGCGTCAGTGAATGTAATTGTCCAGGCAGCAGGCAGGAATATTGTCCATAGTCAGTACAGGCAGAGATACTGTCCATATACAGTCCAAGGTCAGTGCAAGTAGAGACATTGCCAGCAGTGCCAAAATATTGGTCCTGGTAGTAAGCAGGAACATGGTCCAAGTAGCAGGCCAGGAAAGAATGGGGACAGGGGTAGAGGCTTCTCCCACCCAAATCTCTTTGAAGCCTCCGAGTCTCCAGACCCTAATCCGGGAATGAGAAAACTAAAAAATTTGTTTTCTTCATCCAGAAAAACAATTCTGGAGCCCCTCACATATGTGAGACCCCTGTGTCCCCATTAGCATAGCAGGGTAAAAGATCAATCCAAGAGGTAGGCAAAAAACATGGTCAAACAGTCCAGGGTCAGTTCCAGAGCAGGCAGAGGTAGGTACAGTTTAGGGTTAGGCAGAAGCGTGGTCGTATAACAAGCCAGGGTCAGTTCCAGAGCAGGCAGAGGTAGGTACAGTTTAGGGTTAGGCAGAAGCGTGGTCGTATAACAGGCCAGGGTCAGTTCCAGGGCAGGCAGAGGTAGGTACAGTTTAGCGTTAGGCAGAGGCGTGGTCGTTTAGCAGGTCAGGGTCAGTTCCGGAGAAGGCAGCGGTATGTACAGTGGCATAAGGGGTGTGGCGGTAAATGACAATTAGGTTTACCATACTTTCCTAATAATGTAGAAAAGTATGGTAACGACGGAAACATCGACCAAAACAAAGGCCTGGTTGGGAAGGACAATCGGGACAATAATACACAGTGTCTCTTCTAGTTCCTTCTTTGGAGCACACCCGGCATCTCTTCTGACGTTTTCGGCCTGTTTCATGGGGGGGGAGTTTATCAGGAAAGTGGCGTTCATGGAGTCTGCTCACTGAATCTGAGCGAATGCTTTCTGGTGGGTCTTCAGGGTACAAAAGGGCTTCGATAATTTCTTCTTGGTACTGAAAATAAGATAAGGGGGTCCTTGTAGATTTACGGTAAATGACATAAGTATTGTAAAGGGCCATACTGAAAAGATATATGGAGACCTTTTTATACCAATAGCGGCTTTTTCTTGTGGGAAGATAGGGTTCAATCATCTGATCATTAAAATCGACTCCCCCCATGAACAAATTATAATCATGAACACATGCTGGTTTTTGGATAGGGCCGTTTCTTTTGGGGATTTCCACGTAGGTGTCGTTATGTATCGTTGAGAGCATGTGGACATTTCTTTTGTCCCTCCACCTGATAGCCAATAGCTCTTCATTCCGCAAAGACGCCGTCTCCCCTTTTCGTAGTCTTTCAGTAACGAGCCTTTGCGGGAAACCCTTCCTGTTGGCTCGCACTGTACCACACGCTGGAGTGCCCTTCCGGTAAAGGTTGCGGAAGAGGGGGATGCTGGTATAGTAATTATCCACATAAAGGTGGTAACCCTTTTCAAGGAGTGGATATATAAGCTCCCAAACAACCTTTCCGCTGGCACCGATGTACTCAGGACATTCAGGGGGATGCAGTTGGGAGTCCTTCCCTTCATACACCAGGAAGGCGTAAATGTAGCCAGTGACCCGGTCACATAGCTTGTAGATTTTAACCCCATATCGGGTCCTTTTGCTTGGAATAAACTGCTTGATGCCAAGCCTGCCTGTGAAGTGGACCAATGACTCATCCACGGATATATTTTGGTCGGGGATATATAACTGGGGGAATTTCTCAGAGAAAAAATTTAGAAGTGGCCGAATTTTAAATAATTTGTCATGTGATGGGTCATTTCGGGGAGGGCACTGGGTATTGTCATTGTAATGGAGAAAGCGCATTATCATGAGGTATCTGGATCTTGACATAATGGATGAAAAGACTGGCATGTGCTGGATGGGTTTGGAGGACCAATAGGAGTATACTTCATTTTTTTTGAGAGCCCCATGTTGAACGTTAGGCCTAAAAATAATTTAAATTCCTCCACTGTCAATTCTCTCCACACATAGGGACGGGCATAACTTGAATCAGGGTTGTTAGTTATGAATTGTTGTGCAAAGAGGTTGCACTGGGTCACGATGGAGGATAATAGGTCTTGGGTAAAAATTAAATTAAAAAAATCAATAGGGGCAAAATTCTCTGTGTTCACCTGAACACCTGGCTGGGCGGTGAAAGGGGGGATGTTTGCTGCTCCTGAATTGGGGGGAAGCCACAGAGGGTTTTCAAGGGCATAGGGAAGGCTGGCATGGGTCCTAACCCTTTGGGGCTGAGATGACACCCCGCTAGTTCTTGGCCTTTGCTGTAGTGGTACTTCATTTCTTGTGGATGGCACTGTGCTACTGGTGGATGGCACTGAGCTGCTGGTTTATGCCACAGCACTACTTGTGGTAGCCTGCTGATCCATGTCAGAACGCCTTCGTTTCCTGGGCACACTTTCCTCTTCCTCTGAATCTGTAGAAGACCCACTGCTTATAACAGGTTCATATTCTGAACCAGAATCAGACTCAGAGAGCTCGTCGCTGCTCTCGTCAGTCAAGCAAAGCTGTTGGTATGCCTCCTCAGCGGAAAACATTTTTTTCGCCATACTGGTGACTGTGGGCTGTGGTGACAAACTGTGGTAGGAAAACTGGAACAGATATGGCTGCACTGATGGGTGCTGATGAGGCTGGTCTAATGAGGCTGCACTGCTGGGTTCTGATGAGGGTGCTGCTGGGTTCTGAGGAGGGTGCTTCTGGGTTCTGATGAGGATGCACTGCTGGTAACTGATGAGGGTGCAGATGAGCACTATAGTGGCGCTGATGTGGTACTGATGGCACCGATGGGGCACTGTAGTGGCACTGGGCACTGTAGTGGCACTGGTGGAGCACTGGCGGCACCGATGGGCACTGAAGTGGCAGAGGTGGCACTGATGAGCACTGGTGGCACTGATGAGCTTTGTAGTGACACTGATCAGCCTTGTAGTGACACTGATCAGCCTTGTAGTGACACTGATCAGCCTTGTGGTGGCACTGATCAGCCTTGTGGTGGCACTGATGGACACTAGTGGCACTGATGGGTACTCTGGTGGCACTGGTGGCACTGATGGGCACTGTAGTGGCACTGATGAGTATTTTTGTGGCACTGCTTACACAGATGGGTACTGTAGGGGAGCTGTAGGGGCGCTGATGGGTAGTGTGGGGCACAGATTGGCACTTGTGTGGCACTGTGTGGCACTGTGTGGCACTTAAGGGCACTGCTGAATATATATGAGACACTCACTGTTAAAAGGATCTCTCCTCTCCTCACACGCTGTATCGGTGTGAGGAGAGAAGAGAGCTGGACCTCTGTTTGACCCCAGTTTGTTTACATTCTGATCGCTCCCTCATTGGAGGGAGCGATCAGGTGGTAAAGAGCCGCTATCATTGGCTCTTCACCGCGATCCTTGTTGCAGTGGGAGCCGTGAACTCGGTGAGCACGGACACTTCCGCGAGCGCGCACCAGGGGGCGCGCGGGAAGCGCGAATGCACGAGGACGTCCCAGGGACGTGAGCTCAGGATAACTCGACCACTCTGTGGACGTCTTTTGTCCATGACGCGGTCGGGAAGTGGTTAAATAGATGTAGGCCTACATATTCTATCCTACATATTTCTTTTTACATTTAGGTGCAGTTCTGGCGGAAGACCCCAATAAGTTGTCACATCACAGTGCCCAGATCCTGATCCAATACCTGATGGTCTGCTGTCGTGACCTCGAAAAAATGAAGGGAGATTTGCGAGAGATCAGGGCAAATACAAAGCGGGTGGAGGAAAGGCTCCAAAATATCATGGCTGTGCTTGGGCGTGTCTAATGTTTTTACACCAAATAACGTTTTACTTGCAGAGTTTTCTTTTTTTTTTGGTTATTTTACCCTTTAATGACTAGCACATGTTTAGCTTTTTCAAAATTTGGAGAACTATAGTTTGTTTATGCATGGCTGGTCATGCGTTTTAATACACCTGAAATTAAGGGAACATCCACATTTCTATGGAAGTTGACCACCTAAACAAAAAAAATAAAGGTATTTTTACATAACAAATCATTGTGGCTTCATTATGTAAATGTGGTGCTGAGTGAACTAATCAATGTTTGGTGTTTACACTGACAATGAAGGCTAATTAAAAGATTTTTTAATCCACATGGCAAAACAAATGCACTAGGTAAACCTACCAGAAACATCAAACATTATACAATAAAAATGACAAACCAATCTTTACTTTTTTAAAAAGTTTTATTTTTTTGGTCAAAAATTAATAGAGATTGTCTGGCATTTCAATGGCCCCCCTACCCATAAAATAGTCCACATATTGGTTACGGACCTCACGTCCGGTTGGGGGGGCCAAGCCAGGACGGCCAGGTTCCAGGGCCACCAAAGTTTCTGCATTGATTAAAGAGGCCTCAGGCCCACTCAAAGATATATAACTCGTTGAATGCACCCTTAGGAAATTATGCAGCACACAGCACGTCATAACCACATGGTTCCATTTGTATGGGGCAAGGTGGATGGAGGTAAGGAAGAGGCGAAATCGGCTGGCCATGATCCCAAACGCATTTTCCACCACCCTTCTGGCTCTGGCCAGCCAATAATTGAAAACCCTCCTCTCAGGGGTGAGGGTGCGTTGCGGGAATGGCCTCATCAAATGGGGTCCCAGGCCAAACGCCTCATCCGCCACAAACACAAAAGGTAGTCCCTCCACATTCTGCTCCGCGGGTGGCAAGGCCAGCAGATCCAAAAGGAGCCGTTCTCCAAACTCCGTCTGGGCAAAAACTCCTCCATCAGACATCCTGCCATTCTTGCCAACGTCCACATAGAGGAACTCGTAGGTGGCCGACACCACTGCCATCATCACGACGCTGTGGAACCCCTTATAATTATAATAAAAGGATCCCGAATGGGGTGGTGGGACGACCCGAACATGTTTGCCGTCGATGGCTCCTCCACAGTTCAGAAAGTTCCATCGCTGGGCAAACTCGGAAGCCACATTCTGCCATTCATGTGGCGAAGAAGGGAACTGTGGAATTAAAGAAATAACAAATTAATACTTGGAGCCAGAAACATTGCAAGCTGATTTCATACACACATTCATGGCCAACATTGGTAGAAACTGTTAAAAACATAAAAAATTGGAAGCAAGAAAAAAAAAAAAAAAAAAAAAAAATTATGGGGGGGGGGGGGGGGGAAGGGTTGAAGATGAGTTGGGAATATCACACATGAAGGCTGTAGCACTCTGTATTGAAGTTAACAAAAATGAAACATTCCTAGGCAAAATTTAGAGTGCGTTTTGGGTAAAGCACTACGATGGAACATATAATAAAAAACATGGAAATGACTAGGCAAGGTAGGTATGGCCCCAGGATAGCATGCTGGAGAGGTTAGGTAAGCCAAATTTACAGGTAGGCCTCAAACACCAAACTTTAAATAATAAAACATGGGGAGAAAGGGGACATTCCCTGCAGCTAAGAATCATGTGAATTAGGGACTGCAAATAAAGCAATTTAAAAATATCCCAAAATAAAAACCATACAATGTGAATTTTTGAAGAAGAACACTTACCTTAATATAGTCCTCCTGCAAAACTTGAAGGATGGCAGAACAAGTCTCTGGTATAATGATCCCCAGAGCCTGGGGGGATATGCCTGTGGAGAACTTAAGGTCCTGCAGGCTTCTCCCAGTAGCCAGGTATCGCAACGTGGCGATGAGCCTCTGCTCAGCACTGATGGCTTCCCGAATAACGGTGTCCTGCCTGGTAATATAGGGGGACACCAAAGCCAACAGCTGCTGAAATACGGGGTCAGACATCCTGAGAAAATTCCTGAAATCATCAGGATTATTCTCCCTGATCTCCCGCAACAAAGGCATGTGACAGAATTGGTGCGCTGGAGCAACCAATTCTTGGTCCATGAACTCCTCCTGACCCTGCTCATGGCATGGAGTCGGGATACAGCATGAACCCCTGCACCAACTACAGCACGAACTCTACGACGAGTACGTAGCCGCAACATGGCTAGATAACGGTCGGCTGAACAGAACGTACTAGAAGAACGCACGGAAGAACAGCAAGGCCTATGAAGAACAAGCTGAAAAACACGAACGTGCAGAGCAGGCTGCACTGAATAAACAGATACGAACTGACTACAAGCAGTGCTAAACAGATACGAACCCACAGGCGCAATCTGAACTCCCGAAAACGATCTTCAAAGCACGAAGACTGAAAAGCGCGAATCGTCTCTCACCAAACTTTTACTAACACGCGGAAACACGGAATTAGCAAAAGCGTCCCAAAGGGTGGCGTCATTCGAACGGAACTTCCCCTTTATAGTGCCGTCGTACGTGTTGAACGTCACTGCGCTTTGCCTGATGTTTTTTTTTAATGATGGTGTGTACGCAAGGCAGGCTTGAGAGGAAACATGAAAAAAAAACGAGGAGAAAAAAGTCGGTTTAAAAAATGACATTAAAAACGATCGTGTGTACGGGGCATAAGACTTCAGAAGTGATGTCATGTGTTGTAATGTATTTGTATTGCATTTTCGATCGACAACTGTACTGAATCAGACGATCTGGTATTGTACGACAAAAAAATGTCATGTCATGTCATGCATGTCCAATCGTATAATATTAGATGAATTGTCATGACCGGCTCTCAAAAGTTCTGTACTAACAATCCGATTATCGTACGATCGGTTTTAAAGCGGTATTTTTCGTACGATTTTCTGATCGTGTTTACGGGACTTTAGTCTTAGGCAGGCCATAGACTGTTTTAATGCTGGCCAGTTCAGCAGGGACTGGACGAGATTCGAATGGGCAGCCTGAATGTACCAAGTTGATCGATCAACTTCGGTACAACCAGCCTGCCAAATTCTCTTCTAATTATCGCTAATGCCTGCTATAGCCTTTAGCAATAATCACTGTCTTTCCTGCCTGTCCCTAGCCTCCCCCCCCACAGCCGAGAGAAGACAATTGCTTGGCAGGACAGATTCCCGTCAGCACTGTGTGTTGGAGGAATTATGCAAATTTCTTTCCTGCAAAGAAATTTGCATCGTGTATAAACTGCCTAAGAAATAAGAGTCTTTAACATTGTCATATGGATCTGGTACGGATATTGGCTCATCATACCTGCAAAGCTGCCCGTTGCAAGTTTTCAAACGGCTTGCGAGGGTCCACCTTAACCTCCCACGTTGTTCGGAAGACCACCAGAAAGGCGAAGTTCTACCTGACCTTCTAGGAATTCTAAACAGAGAGTTGAAGTTGGTTACTTGAGTATATGTAAACGATCACCTTGTAAAACAACTCATTCAGTTTAAAATGGAAATGAAAAGCAAAACCTTTGTATATATATATATATATATATATATATATATATATATAAAAACATTATAAATACTTTTTTTTTTACAAAATGATCACATTCCCTCTGTTCTCAGCTGCATAAGATCTGGGGAAAGGAGAAGCAAAAGCACATTGAGCTTCCCAGTGTATGGCTGTGTGGGGGGGGGGGTGTCAGGACAATATTGATCATTGGAGGAGAGCACACGGAGTTACCAGCCTAACTAGAGAACTGGCCATGCTGTGTGCTCCTGTCTAGTGTGGTAAGTTCTTAATAGGAAAGCAGAGGGACTGGCCATATCACCAGGGATTTTACATAAATGAAGCAATACAGCAGTTGCTGATCCTATAAAGCAATCATAGGATCAATTAAATCTGGCCTGAGGAATGGGATCAGTAACAGTGCTGTGGGGAGGAGGGACGGGATCAGTGAAAGTGCTGGTGTTGAGGGGGGGTGGCAGCAGTTGTACTTAAGGGGGGTGGCTGCGGTGGTGCCATCCTCTCCCACCACCAACTGTGCCTCCTCTTACTGATCCCATCCCCTCACCACTAATCTCATCCCTATCCCCCCCCATCACCTCTGTTGTAGAAGTAATGGAGGGATAGGGATGAGATCAGTGGTGGGGGGGATGGGATCAGTAAGGAGGCACAGGTGGTGGGAGAGGATGGCACCACCACTGCCACCTCCCTCAAGTACCACCACAGCCACCCCCCCTCAAGTATCACCGCTACCACCCCCCTCAAGTACCACCGCTACAACCCCCACTCAAGTACCACCACTACCGGGGGGGTCTCCTCACCTTGTCGGGGGTGACCGGACACTTCTTCAGGCGGCCCCAGTTCATGAGGTTCCCGGTGTATAGTATGAGTGTGCGGGCTGTACCGAGCAGACTCCGGGCGGTGTTGGTACCCATGTCTCCTCTATGAAAGGGGAGGGAAGGTGAGCTCCTTGTTGTTCCGCTGCCTTCCTCAGTGTGCTGAGCGGATCTCCGCCTCCCGCTGTTATAGCCTGAGCACGGTGACTCCACAGGAAAAGTGCTGTGTAATAGTGACTCACCAGCCGGCCAGCCCCAAACACCGCGACATGTGCGCCCACCGCACTCTAATACTACACTGCACACGCCGCTTCTATTATTATCATCAGAGCGAAACAGCGCCCCCTGCTGTCCGGGAGTGTTACCTACATCATCACTGCCATATACATGTACTTCGCACTGACCAGCAAGTCAAGGGGTCACTACTTCTCTACTGTCTACCAACAAAAGGGGACCCTACCCTGAACACTATACAATGCACATTCTTGTGTGTTGTACATACTCTTGACCTCTTTAGTCTGTAACCTATGCTGTTCATGAAAGTAGGGGGAATACAATAGTGCCCCTACCTATGGGAATGAGGAACAACTCAAATAGGCAGTTTAAAAGGTACAGTTATTTAATTGGTTACTTACCCGTCAGGTGATTTTTCCAAATTCTGCAGTTTGTCAGGTGACTCAACGGACCTATAGGATTAAAGAAGAGGTTATAAAAAGACATGATTAGACCAATGGGTTAAACATCAGAACAACGGCTGCAGCAGAAGAGGTATCCCTCCCTCCCCTTGTCGCAGTCCTTCCTTTTCAGTTTTTTCTCCCTTCTACGGAAAGGGATAGTGGTGTAAGGTTGGTTTGAGCTTTAACCACTTAAGCCCCGGACCAGTGGCGGAATTTTCAGGGTCACAACAGTCGCAGTTGCGACTGGGCCATGTAATTCCGCCAAGTCTGGGGGGCCCGCCAACCATCCGTGAGAGGAGCCCGACCGCCGCCCGCGTGAATGGCCCACCTGATGGTCACTGGTGCGGTGCGCACTGCGTGCTGTTCGTTCGGCCGCGGGGCGTGCTTTTGCCATTGAGGGAAGACAGAGAGGAATGCAGAGCACTGGCTGGCTGAGGCACAGAGGCAACACTCACTGACTGAGACTGTGGACGGTCTGCCCCTGCCTATCCAGAAACACAGCGATGTAGGAAGGTGCCATTCACACGGGCGGTGGTCGGGCTCCTCTCATGGACGGGTGGCGGGCCCCTGGGACTTGGCGGAATTACAGGGCCCAGTCGCAACTGCGACTGTTGCGACCCTGAAAATTCCGCCACTGCGTTCACCTAAAGCTTACCTGAATACAGTTAGTGGTGTTCTCATAAAAAAAACACAGGCAGGGAGCTGCATTAATTTCATGTAGTGTACTTCTGTTCTTTGCACAGCGTTCACTTAAAGGAACCTGAAAACAATTTGTGGTGTTCTCATAATAAAACCACAGGCAGAGAGCTGCAAGTATTTTCAGTTAGTGTACCGTGTCCTCTGCACAGTGTTCACCTAA
The DNA here is from genome assembly GCA_029206835.1 of Rana muscosa. Lineage (NCBI taxonomy): Eukaryota > Metazoa > Chordata > Amphibia > Anura > Ranidae > Rana > Rana muscosa. Next base: position 925,922,724 of record CM055116.1, on the reverse strand, counting down.
AACTAACTGAAGACAATTGCTGCTTTTTCTCATACTAATACCACAGCAGGCAGTTGATTCTGATAGCTGCATTATAATCAGTATATATATATATATATTGTGACAGCAGGAAGGTAAAGTCACCTGGTTGCATCCAGGGGGGTAGATATATTTCTCCCAGATTCAGGCTTTATGCTGACTTATACAACTAGGGTGGAGAGTTGTATAAGCCCAGCTGAGGCTAGTAGGCTCATGGATGACTCATACCTCTAGGGAGAGTGTGGGGCGTCGTGCAGACAGAGATGAGGAGACCAGCTGAACCTTGTCAGCTCATTTAGGCCTCTATAAGAACTCCCAGCTTCATTAGATGTTAGCTCATGCCTGGAACAAGACCTGTGTGGACTGTCTAGGGAGAGTGAACCCCTGTGCGGTGAGGCAAAGCCTGTGTGGCTATTTGTTTGGACTTTTACTAAACCAGGGACTTAGGGACTAGGACAGCACCAGGCTGATCCCAGTTGTTAGTTTAGGAAACCTGCATGTTTAGTCAGAGGTCAAACTGACCAGGATTTATTTTGTTTATGTTTCTTTTTGGCTTTGCTGTGTTTTTGTCACTGTACATAGAGAAATAAACCGCACCTTTTGATTTTGAAAACCACAACCTCCGTCTGCTGGCCCTGTTTTTGTGTGGGGAGCCCAACCAGGGGGTCACACACACCCGCTACCGAGTTAACCCCCTCACAGTTGGTGGAGAACCAGTGGCAGTTTTTTTAAGCCAGCATGGAGGAGATACTGAAACAGCTGGCTCTAGCAAATGCCAATCAACAGCAGACAAATGCAGGTTTGCAAAGGAGCCTTGCAGCCCAGCAGCAAGCTCATCAACAAGCCCAGCAGCAATCTGAGGCCCGCTTCATAGACCTGTTACAGAAGCAAGAGCAGAGACTACAACAAATGGAAGCAGTAATGCAGCAACGTCCGCAGACCAGTGAGGAAAGCCGTCCCACTAATACCGCGTCCTTTGGGGTGAGTCGTTTATTGACAAAAATGACTGGAGAGGATGATCCAGAGGTATTTTTGACCACATTTGAAAGGACTGCTGAAAGAGAAAAGTGGCCTGAGGAGCAGTGGGCTGGACTGGTGGCTCCTCTGTTAACTGGTGAATCGCAGAAGGCTTACTATGACCTAGAGCCTGACCAAGCAAAAGACTATGTGATGCTAAAAGCTGAAATATTGGCAAGGCTGGGTGTCACCCTGGCTGTCCGGGCTCAGCGTGTGCATAACTGGACTTTCCAGCTTGGAAAACCCCCCAGGTCTCAAATGTATGATCTCATTCACCTGAGCAGGAAGTGGCTACAGCCAGAGACTTTGTCCGCACCAGAGATTGTGGAACGTGTTGTAATGGATCGGTTTTTGAGAGCTCTTCCTACTGCCATCCAAAAGTGGGTAAGCCATGGAGACCCAGAGACGGCCAGTGGTCTTGTGGATCGTGTCGAGAAATACTTGGCTACAGAGAACCTGACGGCCTCTTCCAGAGACTCTCGGACTTTCCACCCTAAGACCAGACCATCCCCAGGGGCGGATAAGAGGATTCCAAGGGGTGAGGGTGGAGAGAGTGAGAGGGTGGGAGCTCTACCCAAAGTTTGGCGAGAACAGCCTGGGAAGTCAGGGGCTCAAGAGGCAGCCAAAAGGATTGTTTGCTACCGCTGCCGGCAAGCGGGACATATTGCAGCAAATTGCCCGGTTGTGGAGGAACCCATGCAATGTGACTTTCTGACGGACAGACGTCAGTCGCTGTGTGCGACAGTCGCATGCACTGCCATTCGAGGAATTGAGAAACATTTATGCAAAATGTGTATTAATGGTAGAAATGTTGTGGTATTACTGGATTCAGGTAGCCTTGTGACCCTGATAAAGGCTGAATTAGTTAAAACAGAGGTCTCTGGGAATAGCAAGGTAGCTGTTATTTGTGTGCATGGGGACACCCGAGAGTATCCAGTGACTACAGTGTGTTTCGAGACCCCCAAAGGTACCCTCTCTCATCCAGTGGGGTTAGTATCTCAATTACCGCATGATGCCATTGTGGGAAGAGATTTTCCGAAGTTCTGGGAACTGTGGGATGATCCTGAGCCCCCCACTGGTGCCCCTATGTACCAGGAATGTGATAGCCAGAACTCCTCTGAGAGTGGTGAGGACTCTCCAGAATTTCCCTTGTCAGTATTGGCAGGGGAGACTCAAGAAACTGGAGAGGAGCCCACCTCCTCAGACGAAAACCTACCGTCTGTGGAGTTTTCTGATCTGGAGGTTCACAGGGAAAATTTTGCCACAGAACAGTTAAAAGACCCCGCCCTAATAAAGGCACGGGAAAACGTAGTGGAAATAGATGGCGAGTTAGTGAACCCAGATAATACCTGCACTTACCCATACTTCAGCGTAGAGAAGGACCTACTGTATCGGGTGGCAAAAAGGGCAGAAGAAACCGTTGAGCAGCTTGTGGTGCCCAAACCTTACAGGAAGTTGGTGTTGGAGTTGGCCCATGGGCACATTCTTGGAGGTCATCTGGGGACAGAGAAAACCCGAGAGAGGGTATTACAGAGATTCTATTGGCCTGGGGTGATGAAGGACATAGAAAATTATTGTTCCTCCTGCCCTGTGTGTCAGAGGTCGGCCCCGATGCCACATTTCCGTAGCCCGCTGGTCCCTCTACCCATCATTGAGGTCCCGTTTGAGAGAATCGCAATGGATTTGGTAGGTCCTATAATCAAGTCCGCTAGGGGGCACCAGTACATATTGGTTATAATGGACTATGCCACCCGTTATCCAGAAGCGATCCCTCTCAGAAATACCTCGGCCAAAACCATAGCCAAAGAGCTATCTCTTGTTTTTAGCCGGGTGGGTATTTGTAAAGAACTGCTTACGGACCAAGGTACACCCTTTATGTCCCGGGTTATGAAAGAGCTGTGTAAATTGTTCAAAGTGACGCAATTGCGTACATCTGTGTATCACCCCCAAACCGATGGGCTGGTTGAAAGATTCAACAAAACCCTAAAACAAATGTTGAAGAAAGTGGTGGATAGAGATGGAAAGGATTGGGACTGTCTACTTCCTTATTTGATGTTTGCTATTAGGGAGGTGCCCCAATCCTCTACGGGATTCTCCCCCTTTGAGTTACTGTATGGGAGACACCCAAGAGGGCTGTTGGATATTGCCAAGGAAACTTGGGAAAGTGAGAGTTCTCCCCACAGGAGTGTGATTGAGCATGTCGCCCTGATGCAAGATCGAATTGCACAGGTAATGCCCATCGTGAAGGAACATTTGGCCCAAGCGCAGTTGGCACAGCAGAGAGTGTACAACCGTGGAGCAAAGACCCGTACCTTTTCCCCGGGGGATAGGATATTGGTACTTGTCCCTACGGTTGAAAGTAAATTCCTTGCCAAATGGCAAGGCCCCTACGAGATAATGGAAAAAGTGAGCGAAGTGAATTACAAGGTCAGACAACCAGGAAGGCGAAAGCCCGAACAGATATATCACGTTAATCTGTTGAAAGCCTGGAGGGATAGAGAGTCCCTAGTCGCAGAAACTTGGTCACCAGCTCAAACTGGTTGCGTGATTCCGGAGGTTGGAATAGCAGCCACCTTGTCACAACCCCAACAACAGGAGGTTAAGGAGTTTGTGCTTCGCAACAAGGAGGTGTTCTCTGAGCTGCCGGGACAAACATCGGGGGTAGAGCATGATATTATTACCCCGCCCGGTGAAAGGGTGAAGTTAAAACCCTATCGGATCCCAGAGGCCCGACGGGAGGCAATACGGGAGGAAGTACAGAAAATGCTGAACTTAGGGGTGATAGAGGAGTCCCAAAGTGATTGGTCTAGTCCCATTGTGTTGGTGCCTAAACCGGATGGGAGCTGGCGATTTTGTAACGATTTTCGTCAGTTGAACAAAGTTACAAAATTTGACACCTACCCCATGCCACGTATAGATGAGTTGATCGACCGGCTGGGAACAGCCCGATACATGACGACTCTTGACCTCACAAAAGGGTATTGGCAAATTCCCCTGGCCAAGTCGGCCAAAGAGAAAACCGCATTTGTAACCCCAGACGGGGCGTTCCAATATAAGAGAATGCCGTTCGGGTTACAGAATGCGCCGGCCACATTCCAGCGGAAAATGGACCAGATACTGAGGCCCCATCGGAAGTATGCTGCGGCTTACCTGGATGACGTAATTGTCCATAGCACAGATTGGGCCTCACATCTGCCAAAAGTGCAAGCAGTCCTAGACTCTATCCGGGAAGCGGGGTTTACGGCTAACCCCAAGAAGTGTACCATTGGGCAGGAGGAGGCCAAATATCTTGGGTACACCATTGGCAGGGGAGTGATAAAACCCCAACTCAACAAAGTCGAGGCCATCCAGAGTTGGCCACGTCCCAACAGCAAGAAGCAGGTACGAGCCTTTCTGGGAATCGCTGGGTATTATCGGCGATTCATTCCCCACTTTGCTTCTAAGGCTGTGCCCCTAACCAACCTAACGAAGGGGAAAGGGTCGGTCATGATTAAATGGACCCCCGAGGCTGAGGCAGCATTCCAATTCTTGAAACAAGCCTTATGTAGCCAGCCAGTGTTGTACTCACCCGACTTCTCTAAAGACTTTGTCGTACAAAGTGATGCGTCAGATGTGGGGTTAGGAGCAGTATTGTCCCAGGTCTGGAACGGGGAAGAGCACCCAGTCATTTACCTCAGCAGGAAGTTGAAGTCCCATGAGGTAAATTACGCCACGGTTGAAAAGGAGTGTTTAGCGGTGAAGTGGGCTCTAGATTCCCTTCGGTACTATCTGCTAGGTAGGCACTTTGACATGGTTACGGATCACGCTCCGTTAAAGTGGATGGCTCAAAACAAGGAGACAAATAGAAGAGTGAATAGGTGGTTCCTGGCCCTACAGGAATTCAACTTCACAGTAAAGCATCGCCCTGGCGTTCAAATGGGGAATGTGGATGCTTTGTCTCGAGTACATGAATGCCTGATTGCTGGTGTTCCAACCCCAAGGTTAAAACAAGAGGGGGGGGTATGTGACAGCAGGAAGGTAAAGTCACCTGGTTGCATCCAGGGGGGTAGATATATTTCTCCCAGATTCAGGCTTTATGCTGACTTATACAACTAGGGTGGAGAGTTGTATAAGCCCAGCTGAGGCTAGTAGGCTCATGGATGACTCATACCTCTAGGGAGAGTGTGGGGCGTCGTGCAGACAGAGATGAGGAGACCAGCTGAACCTTGTCAGCTCATTTAGGCCTCTATAAGAACTCCCAGCTTCATTAGATGTTAGCTCATGCCTGGAACAAGACCTGTGTGGACTGTCTAGGGAGAGTGAACCCCTGTGCGGTGAGGCAAAGCCTGTGTGGCTATTTGTTTGGACTTTTACTAAACCAGGGACTTAGGGACTAGGACAGCACCAGGCTGATCCCAGTTGTTAGTTTAGGAAACCTGCATGTTTAGTCAGAGGTCAAACTGACCAGGATTTATTTTGTTTATGTTTCTTTTTGGCTTTGCTGTGTTTTTGTCACTGTACATAGAGAAATAAACCGCACCTTTTGATTTTGAAAACCACAACCTCCGTCTGCTGGCCCTGTTTTTGTGTGGGGAGCCCAACCAGGGGGTCACACACACCCGCTACCGAGTTAACCCCCTCACAATATATATATATATATATATATATATATATATATATATATATATACATCCCACCTTTGTGCAGCTACATCTCACTGCAGGCCTGTACCTATTCCAAATTACAGATTCTACTTAAGAGCAAACCCACTGTCCCTGTCTTGTTTGCACCGCCTGTATACTGCTGTTCAGAGTATATAGGACCTTTTTTTTAATTTGGGTGTGGGGTTCCCCTTAATATCCATATAAGACCCAAAGGGGCTGGTAGTGGCCTGGGGGGAACCCATGCCATTTTTCTCAATGATTTTCATCTATATTGCCGGGACCAGACATTACATTAAAGCCGCAAGCACTATCCCATATGGATAAGAGGCTCCCCTAAGATACAAATTAATAATTTCACGAAGGGACATGCTGGAAAGGATTAAATTGAGACCAAACAATTGTTGCATCTGTATGTATTTATTTTTATTGTGTCTTATGTATTTATGTATTTGAATGTATGTAATGTTTTTTGATAAAAATTAATAAAGAAAAAATAAAATAAAGCCGCAAGCAGTTTTAAAATACTTTTCTTTCTCATACATCACGGGACACAGAGCGACATAGTCATTACTATGTGGGTTATATAGATACCTTCAGGTGCTGGCACTGGCAACTTCCAAAACCGGAAGTACCCTCCCCTATATAAGCCCCTCCCATCCGGGAGCACCTCAGTTTTTTGCCAGTGTCTAAGGTGTTGGCCAAGAAGTAACATGTGTTTTTCACTGAGCTTGCGTACAGGTTCTTTTGGGCCTCAGTAAGCTATTCCGGATCCGACCAAAAAAGCTTCATAGCTAAACGGTCGGTACCCGGGCCTTGCAAAGAGAAGAGCAAGGTTTTGCCTGTAATGCCTCTCTTAGGAGGGCTGGACCCTGGGGGATCCAGAGCTCTGGTCATACCCACGACCAAGATGTTTTCTGTGCAGGGTGCTATACAGGTCCAGGGGAGTGGAATCCTTGGGAACCCGGTCCCTGAAGGTTTAATTACAATGCCTGCCGTGATAGGTGAAGTTTGGGCTTCTGTGGACCAAACAGAGTCCTGCGGCGAGGAAAAGGTAAGTGGGGGCCCTCAGGAACTTGGTTCTATTGGGGGACCCCAAGCCTATTTTGTCTTTCTGCCTGTTACCTAAGGTATTCCCGCTAATATTCTGTGTATGCCTGTTACTACTGAGAAAATGTAAAAATTTTAATAGTAGGCAAGAAGAAAAAAAAAAAAAAAGTGTAAGACCGCGGTACCTGTGTTAGACACTAGAGGCCGCTATGGTTCTTTTTCTTGTAATGTGGATTTTTTTCTTCCAAAAATCAAATCCAGGCAGTTGGTAAGTTCTCTGCTGGGAAGCTGTCTCCTCTGCCCTGTTGCTGCGCTCATCCATCCCCTGGCTCCCATCTAGCTCCTTATTTTTTTTAAAAAAGGCGCCGAAGGCGCACGTGCCCGCACGCGTGTGCGTGCACGCGCCTCTATATATAGAGGCGATCTGGAAAAAGGGGCGGAGAGGGTGGATGACGCTCGGTGTGCGCCGCGGCGCTACTGCGCATGTGCGGGCGGCCAGCGTGTTTTAAAGCACAATCACAGCTGGCTATTGAAGTGCACAGACAGAGCTAGCAACAGTAAAAAGGCACACAGAGGCGGTTGATGCAGGCATCCCCTAGAAAGGCACTTTAGTAGACACCAACTGTTATATAGCAGCAATTGTGCTAGACTATCCTCAGTAAAAGTGGTGTTTTTACAGCTGGAATACCTCAGCTTTAGACTTAGGAATATGCCGTCCAGAAGCTCCGGAACTGAATCTTCCAGGAAGCGAAGGGGGTCTCATCGGGCTCTGAGGATCTTGGGCATGCTTCTGCTGCACCAGTCTCCCCTGAAAATTCAGAGGTAAGTGACCGTAGAGACCCCGCAGGGGTACTTGGTACTGTGGCTGTCCTCAGTTCACCTGCTCCTGTGTATGTAACAGAGGAGGTTTTTTCCTCAGCTCTGGGAGGATTAGAGAGAGATTGTCAACATTGATCGCTGCCTCCCTGTCAGGGAAAGCACGCCCGATCTCCGTCTCCTCCTTCAGACTGCCTGTTAGCAGAGCAACAGTCCCATACAGGGATCGACCTGCCTGAAGGGGATCAGGATGAGGTTGATTCTGTTATAGAGGAATCAACAGTGGAGGAACCTTTCTCAGCATCTCAAGCTGAAAGATTATGGGTTCAGTCTCTGACTAACATGGTCCGATCAGCATTTAAAATGCACCTTGCGGAACCATCAACCACTACTGTATCCTCGTTGGGGTCGCTAGAAGCCACCAGACTGTCTGCTCTTTTCCACTTCACCCTTTACTGGAAGGGCTCATTTACCAGGATTGGGAACATCCTGAGAAAATATTTATTCCCCCCAAGAGATTTCCGGTGGTCTATCCCATGGAGGATAAGTTCATCAAAAAATGGAAGGTCCCTACAGTGGACGCAGCCATCTCTTGTGTGTATAAATCACTGACATGTCCAGTGGATAATGTCCAAATGTTCAAGAACCCAATAGATAAAAAATTGGAGTCCTTATGAAAATCTGCTTCTTTCTACAGCAAGCTTGGTGACACAACCAGCAGTGGGGTCTGCTAAGCAGTGAAGGATCAGTTGAAACAGGTCTTGAGGGACTTGCCAGATCAGCAGGCCCTTGCCCTAACTGATCTACCTAGAGCCTTAAGCTTTGCGGTTGACGCCATAAAGGATTCAATCCATCAGGCCTCCCGCCTTACGCTGTCTGTAGTACATATGCGTAGGCTTCTATGGCTCAAAAACTGGTCTGCTGAAGCTCCCTGTAAAAAATGGCTGGTTAGCGTCCCATTTTCATGGTGAACGCGTATTCAGGGAAGACCTGGACAAATATATCCAGAAAATTTCCAGCGGTAAAAATACACTCTTGCCGGTTAAAAACAGAGTTAGAGGTCCCTCTTTTAAGAGGCCTGCTTCTCCAGTCCCTGGGGCATCGGCTGTGAAACAGTTCCGACGGCCTCCTCGGTCAATTCCCGGGGGTAAAAATCAGGGACAATCGCAGGGTAATGAGAAACCCTGGGTCAGGAGAGGTACAAAACCTCCCCCAAAGTTAAATTCATTGAAGGGTTGCCCCCACTCAGTCGGGTGGGGGGAAGACTCCAGTTGTTCGCAGAGACCTGGCGGGACACGATCAGAACAGATAGGTGCTCTCCGCAATATGTTTGGGATACAGATTGGAGTTAAAAGACTCTCCTCCTTCCCATTTTTTGAGGTCAAACGTGCCAAGGGATCCCCGGAAGAGAGAGTCCCTCCTGTTGGCACTAGAACAACTATTGCTCCAAGGAGTAATTATGGAGGTTCCCCTGGAAGAATGGGGGTTCGGGTTTTACTCAAACCTCTTTACAGTCCCGAAGCAAATGGGGACGTGAGGCCCATATTAATTCTAAAAGGGCTAAACAAATTCCTGTATATCAGGACTTTCCGATGGAGTCGATCCGATCGGTGGCCACTGCCCTACAAGGGGAGGAATGGTTAGCTGCGATCGACATCAAAGATGCTTATTTGCACATTCCCATCTTTCCAGTCCACCAAAAATTTCTACGCTTTGCAGTAGAAGGGCGCCATTTTCAGTTCAGAGCCTTACCCTTCGGTCTGGCCACAGCACCACGAGTGTTTACAAAAATTCTGGCCCTTTATTGGCCAATCTAAGAACACAAGGTGTAATGATAATGGCATATCTAGATGACTTGTTGCTGATAGACCACTCAGTGAAAAAACTAGACGTGGTCGTTCACAAGACAATCAAGTATCTGGAATCTCACGGTTGGATTATCAACCGAGACAAGTCAGCCCTAAAAACCAGTCAAAAGTCTGGAATACTTGGGGCTAAGGTTGGATTCAGGCCAGAGAAAAATATTCTTGCCTCGAGGAAAGGTGTTGTCTTTGAAAGATTTGATCCACTTAGTGGGTACAAAAAGACAGCCGTCCATACGCCTGTGCATGAGGCTGCTGGGAAAAATGGTGGCATCATTCGAAGCAGTACCCTACGGTCAATTCCATTCAAGGAATTTGCAAAGGGCCATACTGTCAGCTTGGAACAAAAAAGTTCAGGCCCTAGACTTACCAATGTCCTTGTCCCCTTCCGTTCGCAAGAGCCTCCGTTGGTGGTTGGTTCTCCAGAATCTGGAAAAAGGGAAATCCTTCAGTCCGATTTCTTGGAAGGTGGTCACTACAGATGCCAGCCTTATAGGCTGGGGAGCAGTACTGGAGCAATGGTCTCTCCAGGGAAGATGGTCGGATGCAGAAAAGGCCCTGCCCATCAATCTCTTAGAGATACGAGCAGCCCGGTATGCCCTAGTAGCATGGACATCCAAACTCCAAGGGTCCCCTGTCAGAATTCAATCAGACAATGCCACAGCAGTGGCATATATCAATCATCAGGGTGGCACCAGGAGTCGGGCAGCCCAGAGGGAAGTAAATTACATCCTGAAATGGGCAGAAAGATATGTCCCAGCCATATCTGCGGTATTCATTCCAGGAGTGGAGAATTGGAAGGCGGACTTTCTAAGTCGCCAGCAATTATGCCCAGGGGAATGGTCCCTTCACCCCGAGGTTTTCTGGACAATATGTCAGCGGTGGGGAACACCGGATGTAGATCTTCTAGCATCCAGATTCAACGCAAAGGTGGACAGGTTTGTCTCTCGGACATGGGATCCCCTAGCTTGCGGCTCGGATGCCCTAGTGTTCCCTTGGGATCAGTTCAAGCTGATATATGCATTCCCACCGCCACAATTGTTACCTCGATTACTCCGCAGAATCAGGGTAGAAAAGAAACCAGTGATTCTGGTGGCTCCAGCGTGGCCCCGAAGAGCGTGGTACGTGGAGATTGTAAAATGTCAGTGGGGAGTCCTTGGACTCTCCCACGTCGTCCGGACCTGCTTTCGCAAGGACCGATATACCACCCTTCCTTACCAGCCCTAGGTTTGACGGCATGGCTATTGAAGCCCACATTCTAAAAAAGAGAGGGCTCTCTAATCCTGTGGTATCTACCATGATCAATGCCAGGAAGCCGGTATCCAGGCAGATCTACTATAGAATCTGGAAGGCGTACATCGCGTGGTGTGAGGCCAAGAAATGGCATCCACGTAAGTACGTAATAGGTAGGATTCTGGACTTCCTACAGTGGGCTGTAGATAGGAAGCTTGCCTTGAGTACTATCAAGGGTCAGATTTCGGCCTTGTCAATATTTTTTCAAAGGCCCTTGGCTTCGCATTCACTAGCAAAGCCTTTATACAAGGAGTGATGCGTATTAGTCCTCCGGTTAATATTCCCATATGTCCATGGGATCTAAACCTGGTTCTGTCGGTTCTACAGAAACAACCATTTGAACCATTACAGATATTTCCTTGGTTCTTCTCACCAGGAAATTGATCTTTCTAGTAGCCATTCGTTCGGTTAAAAGTGTCGGAATTAGCAGCTATGTCCTGTAAGGAGCCATATCTGGTTATCCATAAGGACAGAGTAGTGTTACGTCCTCATCCAGCCTTTCTTCCTAAGGTGGTATCGAGGTTTCATTTGAACCAAGATGTGGTTCTTCCTTCTTTTTTTCCCCAAACCTAGTTCGGTAGAGGAAAAGTTATTGCATTCTTTGGATGTAGTAAGAGCAGTTAAAGCTTATTTAAAAGCCACTGCTCAGATTCGCAGAACGGATACTTTGTTTATTCTGCCGGAAGGCCCCAGAAAGGGTCAGGCAGCGTCAAAATCTACTTCAGCCAAGTGGATTCGACAGGTCATAATGTAAGCCTATGGCTTGAGAAGGAGACCGCCTCCGTTCAAAGTTAGAGCGCACTCCACGAGAGCAGTTGGAACTTCATGGGCAGTGCATCACCAGGCCTCCCTGGCTCAAATCTGTAAGGCCGCAACATGGGCTTCAGTACACACGTTTGCTAGGTTCTACCAGGTGGACGTTAGAAGTCAGGAGGATGTCGCCTTTGGGCGCAGTGTGTTGCAGGCTGCAAAAGATCCTCATGTCTGATAGCGCTCAGCTTATGTATGGTGTATCCCCCCCCTCATTGGGCATTGCTTTAGGACATCCCACATAGTAATGACTATGTCGCTCTGTGTCCCGTGATGTACGAGAAAGAAAATAGGATTTTTATAACAGCTTACCTGTAAAATCCTTTTCTTGGAGTACATCACGGGACACAGAGCTCCCACCCCTCTTTGGGGACACTTATTGCTTTGCTACAAAACTGAGGTGCTCCCGGATGGGAGGGGCTTATATAGGGGAGGGTACTTCCGGTTTTGGAAGTTGCCAGTGCCAGCACCTGAAGGTATCTATATAACCCACATAGTAATGACTATGTCGCTCTGTGTCCCGTGATGTACTCCAAGAAAAGGATTTTACAGGTAAGCTGTTATAAAAATCCTATTTTTTTCCTTTAGAAATGTAATTTTGTGCAGAGACAGTTCTAAACACGGGAAACATATACCACTTCACAGGCATACTTTAGACACCCCCCAGGTACGTTATTTCAAGGAATATTTCACTTTTTTTTTCACTTTAAGCATCATTAAAATCACTGCTTCCGAAAAAAACTTCAGTTTTTAGAAATTCTTTTTGCATTGATACATGTCCCCTGGGGCAGGACCCGGATCCCCAAACCCTTTTTAGGACTTGCATATTAGCCTTTATATTTAGCACATTTGATTTCAGACATTCAAGTCCATTGTATTTAATAGGGTTCTAAAGATTGCGCAAACTTTCGGTCCGTTCGCAGGTTCTGGTGCAAACCGAACCAGGGGGTGTTCGGCTCATCCCTAATGTTTGGCATGACCCTTTGTCTTTCCATGTCGCCCATCATCAAACCATGTAAAGACATAAGGGCAGTGGTCTTTTGCCTCAACACGTTTTGCACTTAAGCTTAACACTTAAAGTGGAAGTAAACTTTAATTCAATAGTTTTCCCCATGTAAAGCAGCCTAGAGTAACTTACATGTGAATGTCTTTCATATTGCTCCAATGTGCGCCCTTTAGAAGAAATCGCTGATGTTTACTTCACTGGCGAAGTCACCGGCGCATGCACATTTTTGCCCTCATTTACGGAATGCTTTGTGGCCTGTTAGTCTATTCCTCTTGTGCCATGCCTGCATCATCAGCAGATAATCTCTTTTTTTTCAAATATTTTATTGTAGATAATAATACATGTTTTATACATACAATTTTTAGTATAATAGTGATATATCATAGATTACATTTTTAATTCTGGAATAAAATAAGATGAACATGAGATATCTAAGGGATTCTCAAAAATTTCACAAAATTTCGCAAAAGTTACATCTGATTTTTCAATAAGCATGGATTAAAAGTTTGGAGCAAGTAAAAGGTAACATAAGTGATGTTCATATTGTTGTTAAATTATATATTTCTAACAGGGGCCAAGATCCTGCTTTGTGGCTTGGCGTATCCTGTCGATGGAAAAAAAATAAATGAATCCAGACATAAAAATAATCTTATTACTCCTAAAATCAGCTTATAGAGAGAATAACTATTTGTATAGTAGTAATGTGTATAACAATAAAGGGAGTAAAGGGGGTGGGTGGAGGGAGGGGGAATCTCCAGAGGGAATTAGGAGGTTCATGAGATTCTGATATATCAAAATTAATAATAAACACAGTAGTAGGATATTTTAGGATAATACAAATGAGATGTCAAACCCTGGCAGCAGGTTTGACAACTCAGAGGGCTTTGAATTTTGGGATTTTATTTAAATAGATGGCTTCAGTTTTGGCATGAATCATCGCCTGCATTACCCAGTGTTTAGTTGAAATTATACATAAAGTAGATGTTTTCCAAGCTTGAGCTATGGTTTGTTTGGCAGCCGTAGTGACATATAATAGAAGTTGGAATTGACGTTGTGAGATATTTTGTGGTTTGTTATTTAGGAGTGCTACAGCTGGGTCAGGTACAACAATGGTATTGAACATGGTGGATAGTAGGTTAAATATTTGCTTAACTTTAGGGCAGGTCCACCATATGTGTAGATGCGTACCTATATCTATACAGTCTCTGAAGCAATGGGCAGGGTATTGAGGGAGAAATTTGGATATTCTTGTTGGCACAAGGTACCATCTGGTAAGTACCTTGTAGTTAGTTTCTAATGCAGCAATATTTGGGGTAGCTGATGTTGTGGCTTGCCAAATTTGAGTCCAATTTATATCGTCTGATTGGAGATTCAGGTCTGTCTCCCATTTGGTAGTGTAGATTGGGGGAGTTGAAGTTGTATGAGACAGTAATTGATTGTATAATTCCGAGATTAGACCACGTTTGTGTGGGTCAGAGATGCAGGTTTGTTCAAATGTTGTACGATTAGGCATTGTAGAATTCGGGGGATCATTCTGCTGTAGGAATTGTTTGATTTGTATATACCTGAAGGTTTCTGTTTGTGGAATATCTTTTGTATCACAGAGTTTGGGAAAGGGCGTGATGGTGTTAGATTCAAAGAAATGGTATGCTCTTATTAGACCTGCTTTTGACTATGCTGAGAAGAAAGAAGGGGAAGCCCAAGCTGGGTAAAAGGAGGGGTTGTTTAGGAAGGAGAGGAGAGGATTATGTGGAGATTGAAGTCCAAATCGTGTTCTAAGCCTATCCCAAATGGATAAATTATGCCTAGTAATAGGATTAGAAATCGTACGGCGTAAGGTTGGAGTGAGCCACAGAAGGTTTGCTAAAGAAAGTGGATCGCAATCAACTGATTCAATCGTGACCCAAAGGGGAATCTCTTTGGTAGCGTGATATTTAGGGAGTTGAGCCAATTGGGCAGCATAATAATATTTAGTGAAATCTGGAACACTTAAGCCGTGTACACGCGATCGGTTTTACCGATGAAAACAGTCCGATGGACTGTTTTCATCGGACGAACCGATCGTGTATGGGCCCCATCCATCTTTTTTCCATCGGTGTGAAAAAATAGAACATGTTTTAAATTTATCCGATGGGAAAAAAAACGATAGCAAAATCCGATCGTCTGTGTGGAAATCAATCGGATTAAAAAACCCACGCATGCTCAGAATCAAGTCGACGCATGCTCAGAAGCATTGAACTTCATTTTTCTCGGCTCATCGGAGTGTTTTACGTCACCTCGTTTGAAACGGTCCGTTTTTTGACTGATGGTGTGTGGGCAAGACTGATGGAAGACAGTTTCAGTTGGTTGTACTCGGAAGAGATATAGAATTTTTGGTAAAATTTACATCTTAACCACTTCCCGCCCAGTCAATAGCAAATTGACGTCCGGGAAGTGGTTCTGTTATCCACACTGGACGTCATATGACGTCCTGCGGGATAACAGCAGCCGCGCGCCCGGGGGGGCGCGCATCACGGCGATCGGTGGAGCCGTGGGTCAGTCTGACCCACCGCTACACTGATCTCGGTAAAAAGCCTCCGTCGGAGGCTTTTTACCATGTGATCAGCCGTGTCGAATCACGGCTGATCAGGAAGTAAACAGGAAGAGCCGTTGATCGGCTCTTCCTCACTCGCGTCTGACAGACGCGAGTAGAGGAGAGCCGATCGGCGGCTCTCCTGACAGGGGGGGTTCGTGCTGATTGTTTATCAGCACAGCCCCCCCTCGGATACCCACACTGGACCACCAGGGAAGCCCCCCAGGACCACCAGGGAAGCCCCAATCATGTGGATGGCCCCCATGGCCATCCACATGTAGTAAAAAATATATATATATAAAAAAAATATGCCAATCAGTGCCCACACATGGGCACTGACTGGCACGATCATGTCAAGAAACAAATGTGTGGTGGCTGGCATTGCTAGGCAGCAGTGTCACCAGTGCCACCTACTAGTGTCCATCAGTGCCACCTACTAGTGTCCATCAGTGCCACCTATCAGTGCCCATCCATGCCCATCTGTGCCCATAAGTGCCCACCTATCAGTGCCCGTCCATGCCACCTATCAGTGCCACCCATAAGTGCCCATCAGTGCCGCCTAAAAGTGCCCATTAGTGCCGCCTATGAGTGCCAATCAGTGCCGCCTATGAGTGCCAATCAGTGCTGCCTATGAGTGCCCATCAGTGCCGCATACCAGTGCCACATATCAGTGCCCATCAGTGCCGCCTATCAGTGCCCATCATCAGTGCCCATCAGTGTCACCTCATCAGTGCCACCTCATTGGTGCCACCTCATCGGTGCCCATCAGTGTCGCCTTATCAGTGCCCTTCAGTGCCGCCTTATCAGTGCCCATCATTGAAGTAGAAAAAGTACTTATTTACAAAAAAAATTAACAGAAACAAAGAAAAACATAGTTTTTTTATAAATTTTCGCTCTTTTTTTATTTGTTGCGCAAAAAATAAAAATCGCAGAGGCGATCAAATACCACCGAAAGAGAGCTCTATTTGTGGGAACAAAATGCTAAAAAATTTGTTTGGGTACAGTGTAGCATGACCGCGCAATTGTCATTCAAATTGCGACAGCGCTGAAAGCTCAAAATTGGCTTGGGCAGGAAGCTGTATAAGTGCATGGTATTGAAGTGGTTAATGACTGTAATTCTACCCATCCATGCCAATGGTAGAGAGGACCAATTTTTCATTAGTGTGTTTAATTGTTTCATCAAAGGTGGGTAATTTGCCTTATATAGCTCTGCTGGGTTTGCTGGTAGAGAGATACCTAGCTATGTGATATGTGATGTTGACCAGCTAAAGGGAGGGAGTCCTGTAATTGTGTTTGCAATTCCAATGGGAGAGAGATATTCAGTGCTTTAGATTTGTGAGAGTTTATTTTAAGACCAGATATAGCTCCAAATTTTGTAAGGATGGATATAAGATTTGGTGCTGATGTTAAAGGTGAAGTGAGAAAAACGAAGACATCATCTGCGAACAGACATAGCTTGTGTTGATGGCCCCCATGTTCAAGACCTTTTATATTAATATTAGAGCGAATTAATTGGGCTAGGGGTTCTATTGCTAGAGCAAAGAGTAGGGGGGATTATGGGCATCCCTGCCTGGTTCCTCTTTCAATAATAAAGGGTCAAATCTGTAACCTGAGTATGTTATATACGCTTTCAGTTTGTCATATAGAGAAGTTATCCACTGTAGAAAGTTGTTTCCAAAACCCCATCTACCGAGGATAGAGTGAAGATAATGCCAAGATAAGGAATCAAATGCTTTCTGTATATCAATAGAGAGGAAGCAGGCAGGGATGCAACGTGTTTGTGCCATATGAGCAAGGAGAAGTGCTCGACGAATGTTATCACCAGTTTGTCTGGATGGGATAAAGCCTGTCTGACCTTTATGTATAAGGTTGCCTATGATTGGATTTTGTCGATTGGAGAGGATTTTAGCTAGTAGCTTGATATCTAAATTAAGAATAGAGATTGGTCTATAATTAGACCATGAAGTGTCATCTGAATTTGGTTTGGGGATCATAGAAATGGAAGCTAAAAGGGATTCTGGACTGAAGGAATGTCTAGTTAGAAGTGAATTGAAGGCTTCCATTAATAGAGAAGAAATAGTGTTTGGAAAACACTAGTGTATGTGGCTGAAAAACCATCGGGTCCTGGGCGTTTGTGTGGCTTTAAAGTTTTGATTGCTGTTTGAATTTTAACAGTTGTAATAGTTTTTTCAAGGGTTTATAATTGGGTTGCAGAAAGGGAGGGAAGTTTAATATCAGCTAATAGCGAATCGAGGCGTGATAGTTCAAAAGTTTGAGTCTCTTGTTATAAATGGGATAATTTTCTACCAAATTCATTCACAATTTTTTGAGGGTTACTGGAGAAAGTGGTAAAGTGAACTCCGCGCCAACCAATAACGTGAAATAGATAAAACCTACTCAAATATTTACCTACTAAAAAAATATATATGTAAATTAATTACTAGAAATAAGCTGCTCCCCTGTGAAGTGCGGACTCCCAGTGATGTAGTAATTTTTATAGGGGGCGCTATCAAAATTAATATAGCTACATACCATGTATAATCCCACTAGGATCCTAGTATCTATAGCACATGTGATAAAAAGTAGTATGTAATTAGGGATGAGCTTCGTGTTCAAATCGAACATACGTTCGACTCGAACATCGGCTGTTCGATCGTTCGACATAGATCGAACAATTTGGGCCGTTCGCGCCAAATTCGAGTGACGCGAACGGCCCACAATGCACTACGCCATCGCAGTGTCATCCAGGCGCTGTGATTGGCCAAGCATGCACTGTGACCCCGCATGCTTGGCCAATCACAGCGCCGGCAGCGAGGAGAGCAATGATTGGCCACAGGCAGGATGCCTGTGGCCAATTATTGCTGATGGGGTTTAGTACACGCCCCACACTATAAAAGGCCGCCAGCGTGGCGGCCTTGTGTAGTGTGTTCTGGAGCAGGGAAAGAGAAGCATAGGCAGGGACAGTGTCATTTTTTTTCCTTTACTAATCCTGGATTCCTTGTGTTTAGGGACAAATAAGGATAGGTAGGGAGAGTGTCAGTGACAGTGTGCTATTCTGTGCTAATCCTTGTTTGTAGGGACAGAGAGGTACAGTGAGGGAAACTGACAGTGTGCTATTCTGTTCTAAAACTATTTTGCTGAACCATATTTTCAATCCTTGAGTTGAGGGACAGAGAGGTACAGTGAGGGAAAGTGTCAGTGTGCTATTGTGTTCTAAAACTATTTTGCTGAACCATATTTTCAATCCTTGAGTTGAGGGACAGAGAGGTACAGTGAGGGAAAGTGTCAGTGTGCTATTGTGTTCTAAAACTATTTTGCTGAACCATATTTTCAATCCTTGAGTTGAGGGACAGAGAGGTACAGTGAGGGAAAGTGTCAGTGTGCTATTGTGTTCTAAAACTATTTTGCTGAACCATATTTTCAATCCTTGAGTTGAGGGACAGAGAGGTACAGTGAGTAAAACTGACAGTGTGCTATTCTGTTCTAAACCAATTTTGCTGTTCCATATTTTCAATCCTTGAGTTGAGGGACAGAGAGGTACAGTGAGGGAAAGTGTCAGTGTGCTATTGTGTTCTAAAACTATTTTGCTGAACCATATTTTCAATCCTTGAGTTGAGGGACAGAGAGGTACAGTGAGTGAAACTGACAGTGTGCTATTCTGTTCTAAACCAATTTTGCTGTTCCATATTTTCAATCCTTGAGTTGAGGGACAGAGAGGTACAGTGAGGGAAACTGACAGTGTGCTATTCTGTTCTAAAACTATTTTGCTGAACCATATTTTCAATCCTTGAGTTGAGGGACAGAGAGGTACAGTGAGGGAAAGTGTCAGTGTGCTATTGTGTTCTAAAACTATTTTGCTGAACCATATTTTCAATCCTTGAGTTGAGGGACAGAGAGGTACAGTGAGGGAAAGTGTCAGTGTGCTATTCTGTTCTAAACCAATTTTGCTGTTCTATATTTTCAATCCTTGAGTTGAGGGACAGAGAGGTACAGTGAGTGAAACTGACAGTGTGCTATTCTGTTCTAAACCAATTTTGCTGTTCCATATTTTCAATCCTTGAGTTGAGGGACAGAGAGGTACAGTGAGGGAAAGTGTCAGTGTGCTATTGTGTTCTAAAACTATTTTGCTGAACCATATTTTCAATCCTTGAGTTGAGGGACAGAGAGGTACAGTGAGTGAAACTGACAGTGTGCTATTCTGTTCTAAACCAATTTTGCTGTTCCATATTTTCAATCCTTGAGTTGAGGGACAGAGAGGTACAGTGAGGGAAACTGACAGTGTGCTATTCTGTTCTAAAACTATTTTGCTGAACCATATTTTCAATCCTTGAGTTGAGGGACAGAGAGGTACAGTGAGGGAAAGTGTCAGTGTGCTATTGTGTTCTAAAACTATTTTGCTGAACCATATTTTCAATCCTTGAGTTGAGGGACAGAGAAGGACACTCGTAGAAATTATCAGTGTGCTATTCTGTGCTAAATCTTGTTTGTAGGGAGGGACAGAGTAGGACAGTGAGTGAAACCATCAGTGTGCTATTCTGTTCTAAACCAATTTTGCTGTTCCATATTTTCAATCCTTGAGTTGAGGGACAGAGAGGTACAGTGAGTGAAACTGACAGTGTGCTATTCTGTTCTAAAACTATTTTGCTGAACCATATTTTCAATCCTTGAGTTGAGGGACAGAGAGGTACAGTGAGGGAAAGTGTCAGTGTGCTATTGTGTTCTAAAACTATTTTTCTGAACCATATTTTCAATCCTTGAGTTGAGGGACAGAGAGTTACAGTGAGTGAAACTGACAGTGTGCTATTCTGTTCTAAACCAATTTTGCTGTTCCATATTTTCAATCCTTGAGTTGAGGGACAGAGAGGTACAGTGAGGGAAAGTGTCAGTGTGCTATTGTGTTCTAAAACTATTTTGCTGAACCATATTTTCAATCCTTGAGTTGAGGGACAGAGAGGTACAGTGAGTGAAACTGACAGTGTGCTATTCTGTTCTAAACCAATTTTGCTGTTCCATATTTTCAATCCTTGAGTTGAGGGACAGAGAGGTACAGTGAGGGAAAGTGTCAGTGTGCTATTGTGTTCTAAAACTATTTTGCTGAACCATATTTTCAATCCTTGAGTTGAGGTACAGAGAGGTACAGTGAGGGAAAGTGTCAGTGTGCTATTGTGTTCTAAAACTATTTTGCTGAACCATATTTTCAATCCTTGAGTTGAGGGACAGAGAGGTACAGTGAGGGAAAGTGTCAGTGTGCTATTCTGTTCTAAACCAATTTTGCTGTTCCATATTTTCAATCCTTGAGTTGAGGGACAGAGAGGTACAGTGAGGGAAACTGACAGTGTGCTATTCTGTTCTAAAACTATTTTGCTGAACCATATTTTCAATCCTTGAGTTGAGGGACAGAGAGGTACAGTGAGGGAAAGTGTCAGTGTGCTATTGTGTTTTAAAACTATTTTGCTGAACCATATTTTCAATCCTTGAGTTGAGGGACAGAGAGGTACAGTGAGGGAAAGTGTCAGTGTGCTATTCTGTTCTAAACCAATTTTGCTGTTCCATATTTTCAATCCTTGAGTTGAGGGACAGAGAGGTACAGTGAGTGAAACTGACAGTGTGCTATTCTGTTCTAAACCAATTTTGCTGTTCCATATTTTCAATCCTTGAGTTGAGGGACAGAGAAGGACACTCGTAGAAATTATCAGTGTGCTATTCTGTGCTAAATCTTGTTTGTAGGGAGGGACAGAGTAGGACAGTGAGTGAAACTGACAGTGTGCTATTCTGTTCTAAACCAATTTTGCTGTTCCATATTTTCAATCCTTGAGTTGAGGGACAGAGAGGTACAGTGAGTGAAACTGACAGTGTGCTATTGTGTTCTAAAACTATTTTGCTGAACCATATTTTCAATCCTTGAGTTGAGGGACAGAGAGGTACAGTGAGGGAAAGTGTCAGTGTGCTATTGTGTTCTAAAACTATTTTGCTGAACCATATTTTCAATCCTTGAGTTGAGGGACAGAGAGGTACAGTGAGTGAAACTGACAGTGTGCTATTCTGTTCTAAACCAATTTTGCTGTTCCATATTTTCAATCCTTGAGTTGAGGGACAGAGAAGGACACTCGTAGAAATTATCAGTGTGCTATTCTGTGCTAAATCTTGTTTGTAGGGAGGGACAGAGAGGTACAGTGAGTGAAACTGACAGTGTGCTATTCTGTTCTAAACCAATTTTGCTGTTCCATATTTTCAAACCTTGAGTTGAGGGACAGAGAAGGACACTCGTAGAAATTATCAGTGTGCTATTCTGTGCTAAATCTTGTTTGTAGGGAGGGACAGAGTAGGACAGTGAGGGAAAGTGTCAGTGTGCTATTCTGTTCTAAAACTTTTTTGCTGAACCATATTTTCAATCCTTGTGTTTAGGGACAGAGAAGAATAGGCAGGGGACAGTGTCAGTGTCATTGTTGCTAAGCCTCCTGCACAATATACACCTGAAGGTAGCCCTTATTGCTGTTTTTCCCATCTCCCTGCAGGCCATCCATTAAAATGTCTGGAAGGCAACCAAGGAGAGGCAGACAGTCAGGAGGCAAAAAAAGAGGGCAAGCAGGCTCTGTGTCTGGGGGCAACAGTGCTGGTCGTGTACGCGGTGCATTGTCATCAGCACATGGCCATGGGACACGCTTGTCCTTGTTTTCGGCAGCTGGACATGTTGAGCCACATCATGCCGAAGACTTGGTAGAGTGGATGACCAAGCCCACCTCATCCTCCTCATCCTCTCTCACCCAGGCTCAGGGTACTGGCAAAGCAGCTGCCAAAGCGTCCTCTTCTCTGGTATCATTATCTTCATTAGTCAATCCTTCCCTAGACCCACCATGCCCTCCTCCTGAGGAGTCCCCCGAACTGTTTGAGCACAGTGTTGGGTACATGCTCCAGGAGGATGCCCAGCGTTTGGAAGGATCTGATGATGATACCCAGCTAGAGGAAGGCAGCAGCGTGAGAGCAGAGAGAGGGGATGCTCAAGAAGGACACCAATCTGGCAGTCATGTTCCAGCAGCTGCAGCATACTGCCAGATTGGCTCCAGTGATGAGGAGGGAGGGGATGATGAGGTCACTGACTCCACGTGGGTGCCTAATAGGAGAGAGGAGGAGGAGGAGGATGAGGAGGAGGCACATCTCCAACGAGGCAGGATGCCCTTGAGTGGCCAGCGTATGGGCAGCACACCGACGGAATCACACCACAGAGCTCCGCCTGTGCAGGGCGCTGCCTCTGCCCGTCATTCAAAAAGTTCTTTGGTGTGGGCCTTTTTTGAGGCGAGTGCATCAGATCGCACAGCTGCTGTTTGCAACATATGTCTCAAGCGTATATCGCGTGGCCAAAACATCAGCCACTTGGGCACCACATGCTTGATCAGACATATGTTGACCTGCCATGCAGCTCGTTGGCAAGCCTACCTTAAAGACCCACACCAAAGAACAAAGCTGACCTCTTCTTGCACCGCATCAGCTGGGATCTCCAACCCCACTATACCTTCACTCCTCTCTGAAACCTGCTCTGAGAGGAATGAAGGTGTAGAATTAGGTGTGTCACAGGCAAGTACTTGCGGGCACTCTGATAGCAGTACACCAACGTCCGATTCTAGCAGGCAAATTTCCCTGCCCCAGCTGCTGGACCGTCGAAAGAAGTTCACTCCCAGCCATCCACATGCCCAGCGGTTGAATGCTAGCTTGGCTAAATTGCTAGCGCTTCAACTGCTGCCTTTTCAGATGGTAGACTCGGCCCCCTTCCGTGAGTTTGTGCAATGTGCGGTTCCTCAGTGGCAGGTTCCCAAACGACACTTTTTCGCACGGAAGGCTATTCCGGCTCTCTACAGGCATGTGGAAGGCAATGTCTTGGCCTCGCTGGACAGGGCGGCCAGCGGTAAGGTGCATATTACCGCTGACTCATGGTCCAGCAGGCATGGACAGGGACGTTACCTTTCTTTCACGGCCCATTGGGTCACTCTTTTGGCAGCTGGGAAGGATGCAGGACAAGGTGCAGTAGTGTTGGAGGTTGTTCCACCGCCACGCCTCCAAAATGCTACTACTGGTTGTGACACACCTCTCTCCTCCACCCCCTCCTCTTCTTCTTCCTCCATGGCCTCTTCCTGTGGTTTGTCCTCGGAACCAGCGGTGCTCCGTAGGCGTTCAAGGGGCTACGCAAGTACGCAGGCAAAAAGATGCCATGCCGTGCTTGCGCTGGTGTGTTTGGGGGACATGAGCCACACTGGGGCAGAGGTCCTGTCTGCTCTGCAGGGGCAGGCCGAGAGGTGGTTGACGCCACGCCAGCTTAAGCCAGGAATGGTGGTTTGCGACAATGGCACCAACCTCCTCTCCGCCCTCCGACAGGGACAACTGACCCATGTGCCCTGTATGGCTCACGTCCTTAACCTGGTGGCGCAGCGGTTCTTGGGCAGGTACCCGGGCTTACAGGATGTCCTGAGGCAGGCCAGGAAAGTCTGTGTGCATTTCCGCAGATCTTATAATGCCAGTGCTCGCCTGGCTGAGCTTCAAAAGGAGTTGAACCTGCCCAAGAACCGCCTTATATGTGACATGCCCACCAGGTGGAACTCAACGTTGGCCATGCTGCAGCGGCTGCACACGCAGCAGAGGGCCATCAATGAGTACCTGTGCGACTACGGCACCAGGACAGGGTCAGGGGAGCTCTGGTTTTTTTCACCACGCCAGTGGGGCATGATCAGGGATGCATGCACTGTCCTGGCACCATTTGAGGAGGCCACGAGGATGGTGAGCAGTGACAGTGCATGCATCAGTGACACTGTACCTCTTGTCCACCTGTTGGAGCACACGCTGCGTGGAATAATGGACAGGGCACTTGAGGCAGAACAGAGGCAGGAAGAGGAGGACTTCCTTGCCTCTCAAGGCCCCCTTTACCCAGACAGTGTTCCTTCTGTCCCACCCATCGCACAGGAAGAGGAGGAGGAGGATTGTGTCAGCATGGAGGTGGAGGCTGGCACTCAGCATCATCAGCAGCAGTCTTTTAGGGATGATTTACAGTCCCAAGAAACCAGTGGACTTGTACGTGGCTGGGAGGAGGTGGCTGCGGATCATGTCGTCCTTAGTGACCCAGAGGACTCCGGACTGAATGCCTCAGCTAACCTACGCTGCATGGCCTCCCTGATCCTGCAAAGTCTGCGGAAGGATCCTTGTATTCTTCGGATCAAGGAGAGGGACCATTACTGGCTGGCCACTCTCCTTGATCCACGGTACAAGGGTAAGGTTGCGGACCTTATCGTACCGTCGCAGAGGGAGCAGAGGATGAGACAACTCCGGGAGGCCTTGCAGAAAGGTCTGTGCAACGCGTTCCCAGAGACTGGGAGGTTACAAACTCCTGGTCCTGGACAACGAGTTGCTGAGGCTTCGGGCAGTCAAAGAAGGAGCGGTGGGGAAGGTGGCCGTCTGACCGATGCGTTCAGACAATTCTTTAGTCCGCAGCCCCAAAGTATGATCGGTTCCAGCAACCATCGCCAGCGTCTGATATACATGGTGCAGGAATACCTAGGGGCAAGGTCAGACTTGGACACCTTCCCCACCGAAAATCCTCTGGCTTACTGGGTCTTGAGGATGGATCACTGGCCAGAGCTTGCACAGTATGCAATTGAGCTACTGGCCTGTCCTGCATCCAGCGTTCTTTCAGAACGCACATTCAGTGCTGCTGGAGGATTTGTCACGGATCACAGGGTGCGCCTGTCCACCGACTCGGTTGATCGACTGACTTTCATCAAGATGAACCAGTCTTGGATCACCACCAGCTACCACACACCAGATGCTGATATAACAGACTAATTGATTTTAAAATGTCACATTCCTTCAAGACTGATGCTGATGCTGAGTGCCTGTGCTGTTATGTTGACTGGCTATCCTCCTCCTCCTCCTCAATGATACGATTAACGATGATAGCTTGGAAGATCATTTTGGTTTATGGGTGACGCCACCAGTGGCTAAGGCCCAATTCTTCAGCCCCTGTTTAACAGGGGCGTGTAATTAAAATTTTTGATGCAATACTTTGCAACAGGCCTCATTGCTGTGCTCCAAGTACAGTATCTGTGAGGGGTTGCAGTGTTGTGCCACCAGTGCCTAAGGCCCAATTTTTCAGCCCCTGTTCAACAGGGGCATGCAATTATAATTATTGATCTAATAATTCACAGCAGGGAGCATTGCTGCGCCCACCAAGAGTAACTGTCAGGCCTTACAGTGTTGTGGCACCAGCACCACCATCACCACCACCACCACCACCAAAGGCCCAATTTTTCAGCCCCTGTTCAACAGGGCCATGCAATTATAATTATTGATCTAATAATTCACAGCAGGGAGCATTGCTGCGCCCACCAAGAGTAACTGTCAGGCCTTACAGTGTTGTGGCACCAGCACCACCATCACCACCACCACCACCACCAAAGGCCCAATTTT
This sequence comes from Rana muscosa, assembly GCA_029206835.1. Taxonomy (NCBI): domain Eukaryota; kingdom Metazoa; phylum Chordata; class Amphibia; order Anura; family Ranidae; genus Rana; species Rana muscosa. Next base: position 925,897,191 of record CM055116.1, on the reverse strand, counting down.
TCAGCCCCTGTTCAACAGGGGCATGCAATTATAATTATTGATCTAATAATTCACAGCAGGGACCATTGCTGCGCCCACCAAGAGTAACTGTCAGGCCTTACAGTGTTGGGGCACCAGCACCACCATCAAAGGCCCAAATTTTACTACCACTGATCAACAATTATATGTTATTACAATTCCTGATATTATACTTGACAGAAGGGCGTTCCAGCACCCACCAAGAATAACTGTGAGTGCTTTCAGTGTTGTGCCAACACCAACACCTAAGGGGCCAATTTCTGCAGAGTATATACGGAAGGTCCCTACTTTCAAACATCCAACTTACAAACTACTACTACTTGCAAACGGAAGAAGACAACAGGAAGTGAGAGGAAATCTACCCCTTGGAAGGAAAATTCTCTCCTGTAAGAATTAATATGGGAGAAAGGTGTCTCCTCTCTACTGATGCTTTATCACCAATCCTTGTTTCAATAAAAACACCACATTTCAAAAACAGTTGTCATTGGGACGCAAAGTGAGGTGAAATGTTCTGAAGAGGGGCACAGACAGCAAAAAAAAATGTGACAGGGGTGATAACCGTTCCCTATGTTTTACAAAAAACTAAAAAAAAGGAATTTGCCATGGAGCTCCACTTAAACAATGCAGCTGTTCAAAATTATAAACAGATTCTACATAAGAACAAACCTACAGTCCCTGTCTTGTATGCACCGCCTGTATACGGCTGTTCAGAGTATATAGGTCCTTTTTTATTTTGTGTGCGGGGTTCCCCTTAATATCCATACAAGACCCAAAGGGGCTGGTAATGGGCTGGGGTAGGGGGGGGGGTTGATGGGGTAGCTATGCCATTTTTCCTAAAGATTTTCATCCATATTACCGGGACCAGACATTGCATTAAAGCCGCAAGCAGTTTTAAATTACTTTTTTCCCTTTAGAAATGTTATTTTGTGCAGGGACAGTTCTAAACACGTGGCACTTCACAGGCATACTTTAGACACCCCCCAGGTACAATATTTAAAGGAATATTTGACTTTTTTTTTCACTTTATGCATCATTAAAATGACTGCTCCCGGAAAACGTCCGTTTTTAAAACTTCTTTTTGCATTGATACATGTCCCCTGGTGCAGAAGCCGGGTTCCCAAACTCTGTTTAGGACAATAACATGGATAATAGTCATTATAATTAGCACTTTAGAATCCGAACATTCGCATCCATTGTATTTAATAGGGTTCTAATGTTCGCGCAAACTTTCGGTCCGTTCGCGGGTTCTGGTGCAAACCGAACCCGGGGGTGTTCGGCTCATCACTATATGTAATATATAATACATGTGATAAGTGAATCAATAATAAATTCCAAAACCACAATCATTAATATAATAAATGAAAAAAGTCCCAATTTAGTGATTCAAAATAGTCATTGAAAGTCCATAACCAACATAAACTCCTGCTTGCTGTCGTGATATATCTTGAAAGAATAAAGTGAATAAGTTGTTCGACCATCAAACATGTCCATTCAATGTCTCAACGTAAACTGAAAGTGTGGTATGAAATAAATCCTCCACCATTACCAAAAGAAACACACCCAATGTGCTCGTTTGTAGATTCTGCTTACCAGAACAATATGACCACTTTAATCAAAAAGTAGGTCAGTAGCGCTTATGCAGGTTTGTGCCTGCTCACATATGTGTGATTTGGAGACGTACACCCTTCCTCCTCAGACGTACCGGTGGGATCATATGAAAAGATGATAAAGATTGCCCATAGCGTAAAACCATTTATTGGTAAAAAAACTAAATAAAAATAGAAATAGAAAGCCAAAGGCTTACTCACATTTAAAAGTGCCTTATCCCGGCACTGGGGCTGCTGGCTTGTCAGATTAGATACTGTGGCGCTGGAACTTCTCCCATACGTCCGCCTCCGTATGCGGCGTGCATTCCACCTTCTTACTTCCGGCAACCATCCAGTCCGGATATGGCGTACAAACGTGACCAGGTACCACCTCGACGTACGTTACGTTGTGAACGTCCTCAGGAAGCGTACCTGGTCACTGAGATCACGTTTATTTAAAGCTAAAATCCCGGGAAAATTTGAATGCGCAGCCGCAGTCTCGGTTTACATTCGTACAAAATTAATTCTAGATGATGCCACAATATATACCCCAATAACACTCGCGTGTTTACCTAACGGGTAGTTGAATGTTATTACTATATAATCATTGTGATATGTTCTCATTAGGACAATGTTGAATATTACCACTAAGCATATATACCACATGGACAATAATTTCTGTGGAATTTATTAGTACCCTATCATGACCCCTAGTGGTCACATTCGAAAAGACACATACCATTTGTGATCCCAATAACATTCTAGATAAGATGTTAAAAATGGAAAGGAAAAAGATAGGGAAATAGGGATTTAGTTTTCTTAATAACTAGTTTTTATTGGCTATTCGGACACAATATCTTGTCTTGAAAGCCTATTAGGTCTCTCACCTCCCATAATTACGTGAAAGACCAATTCTCTTATGTTTAATGTAAAATAATGGAGGAAAATAATATGTATATTACCAACATTACATCCTAGTAGGGGATAGCTAATTATTAGCAAGAAAACAATTAAGGTCTATTTCAATATTCATACCCAGTGGCTGCATAGTTTTTAATTTGTACAGCCACTTAGTTTCATTTTTGGAGATATCACGTGTCATATGAGTACCCCTCCAATGTTTGGATATTTTATCAATACCATAAAAAGTGCACAATGATGGGTCACTATTGTGAAACCTTTTAAAGTGTCTGGAGACACTGTGGTTTGGAAAACCATTTTTAATGTTTTTTAGATGTTCATTAATCCTGGTCTTCAAATTCCTGGTAGTGCGGCCTACGTACTGGAGAGAACATGGGCACTCCAGCACATAGGTCACATGGTCAGAATTACAAGTCATAAATGATTTTATCTTGAAACTTTCACCGGTGACTTTGGATTGGAAATTGGAAATCTTTTTAGAGGCCCCTGGTTTTCTGGTTGTTCTGCATGCTTTACATCTTGTGCAGAAGTGGAAACCAACACTATCTAAAAAAGTAGAAGGTTTCTTTGGGGGATCCGGTACATTTTTTGCTATTTTATTTCTGAGTCCTGGGGCTCTTCTATAGATAAATTTTGGCCTTGCTGGAATGGAAGACTTTAAATCAGGGTCCCTAAGTAATATTGGCCAATGCTTCTTTATGATGGTTTCAACTTGTTTATACTGTCTGTGAAACCCAGTAATAAAGGCCACTTCTCCTTTGTACTCTAGTTTAGGCTTAGTGGTCAGGAGGGATTTTCAATCCATCAAAGACACCTGGGACAACGCCTGAGTAAGTGTCCCCAATGGATACCCCTTCTCCAAGAACCTCTCCTTAAGTACCTCAGCTTGAATTTGAAAGTCATAATCATTGACACAGTTGCGTCGGAGCCTCATGAATTGTCCCTTAGGGACCGCCCCTATCCACTGTGGATAATGGCAACTCTGGGTAGGTACAAATCCGTTTCTATCGGTTGCCTTGAAATATGTTTTTGTTTCAAAAATCCCATGTTTTTTTGTAATGGTTAGGTCCAAATAGTTCACACCAGTGGTACTACACTCAGCAGTGAACTTTAGACCATACACATTCTTGTTCATAGACTCTACAAAAGATGTCAAACTAGTCATACTCCCTTCCCAGAGCATGATAATATCATCTATATATCTTTTATAAAAGATCAAAGACTTGCTTTGATCTTTGTAAATACATTCTTGTTCCCACTTATTGAGCACCACATTAGCCACACTGGGGGCGTAGCGTGCCCCCATTGCCACGCCCCCAGTCTGGTTGTAGAACTCATTTATGGCCCAGAAAAAATTATTGCTCATGGCCAACTCAAGACCTCTTACCAGAAAATTAATCTGTTTTTTTTGAGCTTAGATTCCCTCATGAGCGCCCACTTAAGGGATATTAGGGCATCTTTATGTTTAATGTTGGTGTACAGGGACTCGATGTCTACTGTAACCAAGATGGTTGAGTCATTGGCTGTGATTTTTTCTAAGGATATCATGAGATCTTTGCTATCTTTTAAGTATGAGGGGCTCTGTGATACTAAGGGTTTGAAAAACCCATCAAGGTATTCACCCAATCGCGAGAATAGGGAATCTATCCCACTGATTATGGGTCTACCTGGTGGGCATTCTTTATCTTTATGAATTTTCGGTACTATATAGAGAACCGGAATTTTGGGAGCTTGTATTTGAATATAATTTGCCTCTTTTTGATTTAGTAGAGATTTTTTGAGGCCCCCCTCCACCCAGATTTTTAATTCTTCTTTTAATTTTAAGGTAGGATCCCCCTTTAGTTTTTTATAGGTCGCTGCGTCATTGAGAAGTCTAGTAATTTCTTGGTAGTAATATTCACGAGTCATTACCACCAAACCCCCCCCTTTGTCCGCTGGTCTTACCACTATTTGTTTGTTTTCCTCTATTGATTTTATGCCTTCCCAGATGGCCTGATTAGATGCATGTTTTTTGATTTCCAATTCCCTAGTTTCATCTTGCACCATTGTTCTAAAAACTTCGATATGGTGATTTTTTCCCTTCCCAGGATTGAATACTGAGTTGTTTTTTAGACTGCTATGTGAATATAGTTGGTTAATATTACCCTCACCCATGATAGGTGCTTGTTTGGCATAATATTTTTTGATATTTAATTTGCGGACATATTTTTCAATATCTACAAATAATTCAAATTTGTCTGCATTTTTATCAGGTGCAAATTTTAATCCTTGGTTCAACACTGCCAATTCTTGATCTGTGAATGAAGCACCTGCTAAATTATATATCCCTTGGTTTACCTGTTCCTTTTTCTTTTTCTTTCCCTTTCCTCCTCGTCGCCCTCTTTTTCTATAAGGTCTTTGGGGACCTGCGGGGCATTGGATGGAATACGATAAGGCTCCTTCCAATCCCTCCATTCCCCCCCGGATAGGGGTTTTGATAAGGACCCGGTCTACCTCTGAAATTTCCCCTAAACGCTCCCCGTGGGGGTCTAGGTGGATAGTAGTTCCTATTTTGTTCGTAGTAGCCGTAGTCTGCCCCCCTATTATCCAGTGGTGCAAACCGGTTGTAGGTATGTACTGGATGGGCTGGGGGATAAGGGTATGGACTGGGTTGATGATAGTAGTTGTTTTTTGGATTATTAGGTGTTTTAGTCGTTTTTTTAGGGGTGCTGGAGACTTTAGATGGTTTGCTCTGTGGCGCTACTACAATATGAGCCTCAGACTCCCTCTCCACTGATGATTCCAATGGAGGAGAGGATGAGATGGTATCTTGCCATTTGTACACCTTATTTTCTTTGAAATCTTTAATATCCCTTTGATATTTTTTTAATTTTTAATTTTTAATTTCCCCGTCATATTTTAATAAATGGTTTTGTAAATTTGTTGCTTTTTCTACATATTCATTGTTGGATTTGAATGGCTCCATCTTTTCTTTGAGGTCAGCAATCTTGGCCTCCAAAATTTTATTTTTATTTTTCCGTCTTCTAATCATAAGTTGCATGAGCTTCTGCTCACATGCATTAAAAAATTGGTACCATTCGTCCAACAATTGAAGGTCTTCAATCCCATCATTGGGACTGACATCCCACCTTAGCCTTCTGGGGGTAAGGTTTTTTCCAATGTACATTTCAAAAGAGGCTATGTCCCACCATAACCTGATTTGTTTCTCCATATCAAACTGTAGCTGTTTAAAGCCCCTTTCAAGATCTAAATTGGGACTAGGGGCTTGTTGAAATATTTCTTCTATGTTGACGTGTCGTTCCTTCATAAAGTTGAACACGTCCATGGCTGCGTGAGTGATTTAAAGATCAATCTACAATTGTGTGATATTTAAATAAACAGTGGTAAAGTGAACTCCGCGCCAACCAATAACGTGAAATAGATAAAACCTACTCAAATATTTACCTACTAAAAAAATATATATGTAAATTAGTTACTAGAAATAAGCTGCTCCCCTGTGAAGTGCGGAGAAAGTGTTTTTAGATATTTTTAATCTAATTGGTTTCCATGAGTGGTCTGATTTACGGAGAGAAAGGGCTAAAAAAGGTTGTAGGTTTGTTGGCTTTCATATAGAGAGTGTGTTTTGTTTTGCAGAGAATCTTTTCTGCTGAATCTGTTAGAAAAGGTCAAGTTCTAGTTTGGCTTTATCATAGGCTAGTTTGTTAGAAGGGGAAGGCTTGGTTTGAAAGTTTTCTGAAGCCTTATAAAATGCTTCATCTAATTGCTTATGTATTAGTTTATTTTGTTTGCATAGGTAAGATGCTTTACTGATACAGATTCCTCTGATGACTGGTTTCAGGGCTTCCCAATAAGTCAGGGGATTTGTCTCTGATGGTTTATTATCTGCTATGTAATCTTGAATGGCTTTTTCTATATCCTGTCGGTATTTAGGGATCGCTAGAAAGCTGTCATTTATGTACCATGTACGCAGATTAGGTTTTGGAGTAAGAGAAGAAAAGGAAGTCAGTACTGCATTGTGGTCAGACCATGCACAAGGGATGATTTATGAATTGAGTATTAGTGGAGAAGAATTGATATTTACTAATAAATGGTCTATTCAGGAAAATTGTTTATGGGGATGAGAGTAGTGAGTACATTGTTTTTTCCTAGGATGTTGTTCACGCCATGTATCAATAAGTGATCGTTGGTTTAAAAGTTGTTGGTATTTAGGGCGGTGAATAGTTGCGGGTGTTTGTCTAAAATTGGGTATATTACCTGGTTAGAATCTCTGCATATTATAAGAGTACCTTTTTTGTGAGAGTCTATTACACTGAATAAGTGAGAGAGAAAAGATAATGGATTTTTGTTGGGTGGGGGCATAATATGATTCAACCGTGATTTTGTTGTCAAGTAATAAACCATTTAGTAATATGTAGCGACCTTCAGGGCCATTAATCTCTGAGTGTAGGGTAAAAGGTGTAGTGTGGTGGAAAGCAATCACAACTCCTCTCTCTTTGGTGGAGGCTGAGGCTTTGTATACTTGGGGATATTGACGGCTGCAAAATATAGGGGAGGATTGAGTAGAAAAGTGTGTCTCTTGTAGACAAACCACATGAGCTGGGATAGATGAGAAAAAGTGGAAAGCTTTTGTGCGTTTAGGAGGGGAATTAAGACCTTGTACATTGAGTGTAAGTACATTTAGCGACGTCATATCAATATCTACTAATAATCAAAAAATTATAAACGTTGTTATTAAATACAGTGTGGAGAACAAGTATTTGATACACTGCCGATTTGCAGGTTTTCCTACTTACAAAGCATGTAGAGGTCTGTAATTTTTATCATAGGTACTCTTCAACTATGAGAGACGAAATATAAAACAAAAATCCCGAAAATGCCATTGTATGATTTTTAAGTAATTAATTTGCATTTTATTGCATGACATAAATATTTGATACATCAGAAAAGCAGAACTTAATATTTGGTATAGAAACCTTTGTTTGCAATTACAGAGATCATACGTTTGCTGTAGTTCTTGACCAGGTTTGCACACACTGCAGCAGGGATTTTGGCCCACTCCTCCATACAGAGCTTTTCCACATCCTTCAGGTTTCAGGGCTGTCATTGGGCAATACAGACTTTCAGCTCCCTCCAAAGATTTTCTATTGGGTTCAGGTCTGGAGACTGGCTAGGTCACTCCAGGACCTTGAGATGCTTCTTACGGAGCATCTCCTTAGTTGCCCTGGCTGTGGGTTTCGGGTCGTTGTCATGCTGGAAGACCCAGCCATGACCCATCTTCAATGCTCTTGCTGAGGGAAGGAGGTTGTTGGCCAAGATCTTGCAATACAGGGCCCCATCCATCCTCCCCTCAATACGGTGCAGTCGTCCTGTCCCCTTTGCAGAAAAGCATCCCCAAAGAATAATGTTTCCACCTCCATGCTTCACGGTTGGGATGGTGTTCTTGGGGTTGTACTAATCCTTCTTCCTCCAAATACGACAAGTGGAGTTTAGACCAAAAAGCTCTATTTTTGTCTCATCAGACCACATGACCTTCTCCCATTCCTCCTCTGGATCATTGGCAAACTTCAGACGGGCCTGGACATGCCCTGGCTTGAGCAGGGGGATCTTGCAGGTGCTGCAGAATTTTAATCCATGATGGCGTAGTATGTTACTAATGGTTTTCTTTGAGCCTGTGGTCCCAGCTCTCTTCAGGTCATTGACCAGGTCCTGCTGTGTAGTTCTGGGCTGATCCCTCACCTTCCTCATGATCATTGATGCCCCACGAGGTGAGATCTTGCATGGAGCACCTGACCGAGGGAGATTGACCGTCATCTTGAACTTCTTCCATTTTCGAATAATTGCGCCATCAATTGTTGCATTCTCACCAAGCTGCTTGCCTATTGTCCTGTAGCCCATCCCAGCCTTGTGCAGGTCTACAATTTTATCCCTGATGTCCTTACACAGCTCTCTGGTCTTGGCCATTGTGGAGAGGTTGGAGTCTGTTTGATTGAGTGTGTGGACAGGTGTCTTTTATACAGGTAACAAGTTCAAACAGGTGCAGTTAATACAGGTAATGAGTGGAGAACAGGATGGCTTCTTACAGAAAAAATAACAGGTCTGTGAGAGCCAGAATTCCTACTGGTTGATAGGTGATCAAATACTTATGTCATGCAATAAAATGCAAATTAATTATTTAAAAATCATACAATGTGATTTTCTGGATTTTTGTTTTAGATTCCGTCTCTCACAGTTGAAGAGTACCTGTGATAAAAATTACAGACCTCTACATACTTTGTAAGTAGGAAAACCTGCAAAATCGGGCAGTGTATCAAATACTTGTTCTCCCCACTGTATATGTGTGATCGTGGTCTGGAGGAGGAAAAGAAAAATAAATCAAATAAGGGCAGACAAATTAAAGAGAAGGAAGAGGGGGAAAAAGGAGGGGGGTAAAGTTAGAAAAGTGTTACAAAAAAAAAAAAGAGAAGCTTTTATAACGGTATTAAATAAATGGCTGCTAACTGGAGCTAGTATCCAGTGGGTGGCAAGAAATTACCAGCCAGTGGGTACAATTTATCCAAAGAGTATCTGGTAGACTCACCAGGCACTTAAAGTGGAGCTCCACCCTAAATAGCAACTTTTGCTATTTGGAACCCTCCCCCCCTCCGGTGTCACAATTGACACCTTTCAGGGGGGAGGGGGGTGAAGATACCTGTCTAAGACAGGTATTTTCACCCACATCCGGGAGTCCTGTCTCCGGGAATCTGCGGGAGTTACGTCACTTCCCGCAGACTTCCCTTGGTGTTCTGGGAGACACTCGGCTCCCAGAACACAGGAGCACCAATCAGAACGGCGCAGCGCGACTCGCGCATGCGCCGTAGGGAACCGGGCATGAAGCCGCAGGGCTTCACTTCCTGGTTCCCTCAGCGAGGATGGCGGAGGGAGCAGCAGAGCGACGAGCGGTCGCTCGTCCTCTGCTGCGGACGTCGCTGGACTCCAGGACAGGTAAGTGTCCAAATATTAAAAGCCAGCAGCTGCTGTAGCTGTAGCTGCTGGCTTTTAATTTTTTTTTTCCGGTGGAGCAACCACTTTAAGGATTAAGTTGGAGGTGCAGTGAGCTGTCTCCGAGACAATATCAGCCAATATAAACTTTAAAACACATAAACTTATAGAACTTAACAAGTCACTATTTAAATAAAATAATGAGTAAAACAATTCTAGTATATATTCTACCAGGTTGTCCATGTATGAGACATAATGTCCTGCGTATGAGCTAGAGAAGGAAGAAGCATAGAGAGAGTTATTCCAAAAAAGGGAGAGTTATATGATAGTAGACAGAGAAATTGAGTAAAGTGAATAATCTAGCCCATAGGCAGGAAAACTTAAATTATTTTGGAATGAACATGAAAATAAAACTTGCTGTGAAACTATTCATTCTTGTTTAAACAACATTACTATCTGTTATCTGTTCTATCAAAATAGAGAATCAGTTATAGGGTTGTTCAAACTAAGAGGTTTAAAAATGATTATTATCACTGTTAACAATATATGTAGGAAGACCTAAGGAAAAAAAGAAAATAATAAAGAGAAAAGGTGAATGACACCAGAGGAAGAGTGTCTCTGTGTGTGGTATCTCTTAGGGTCTGAAAAGAGTGGTTCTATTATTTCAAAAATCGTAAAGAATCATATCACCATATTGACAATTTCAGTCCATGTGATCAGTGGCAGTTGACGGGGGTGAGTCATGGCGACTCCTTTTGTGGTTACTGGAGTGGGCTTGAGGAGATGAATCTTCATGTTGGTTTGCTGGGGAGCCTGAAGAGGCTCAGCGTTTGGCTCCTTCTGCTGTGTTTTCCGGCATTGAAAGATGAAGATCTTGTAATGTGGTGAGGTCATCCATTGATTTGCAGGTATATGTAGTTCCTTTGTAGGAGAATCGAAGGGCAAAAGGGAAACACCAACGATATGTGATGCGATGAAATTGGAGAATCTGCAGCTGTGGTTTCATAATTTTTCTTTTAATTAGGGTCTGCTGCGAAAGGTCTTGGAAAATCTGGTAAAGGTGACCCTGGAAAGTCAGTGCTTCTTTATTGCGAGCTGCTTCTAGGATTTGCTCTTTGGAGCGAAAGTAATGGAATTTGATTACAATGTCTCTGGGTGGTCCTTCATCTTTGCGAGGGGCTAATGATCTGTGGATCCTATCCATCTCAAAGCGCTCTATTGGAATTGATGGAGTGAGTTCTTGGAGAAGGGCTGTTACAGTGGAGTTTCAATCAATTATAGATTCTGGAATGCCACGGATACGGATATTGGATCTTCTTGCTCTATTCTCACATTCCTCGAGACGATTGTTCAGGGAGGTATTCTCCTCTTTAAGTGCTTCTAATTCATCAGCATTATTTGTAGAAATGCCATCCAGCTCATCCATCCTTTGTTCTAGAACAAATGTTCGGCGGTCCACCTCACGAATTTGCCACGTCAATTTGTATGTATTGCTGTCTGAGGTGGTTTGAAGTGCTTTTTGTAAGACCCTTTCAAATTGTGTCAAAAGGTCAGTTCCTGGTGAAATATTTTGTAGAATATTAGGAGTCATTCCAAATTCACAGTCAGAGTCAGGCTCATTAAGAAGATACTGAAGTGAGTTCTTATTCTTTTTTTGTAGCTGAGGTAAAGCTGAGCGGGAGGATGGCTGTGCTGTCATCTTAGCTGCGGTTCTAGTCAGAACGTCCGGACCCTTTGTTGCTTTTAGTTTAGATTTCCTCCCGCTATACATAGTATCTTTTTGATCACTGAAGTTTCCGGTAGCTTTTAGTTACCTTGTTAACGTTTTTTGAGGCGGTGACTAATTTTATCTCGCCTTTTTAGTCACGGAAGATGCAGAGCTTCAGGCAGCCATAACCTACCAGTCAGCCTCACGCATGCACCCTTCCATCAGCAGATAATCTCACGAGATTACAGATTTTTTTGATAAACCCCATGTGACTTGCTACGCCACAGGGGGTGTAACATCGGCGCTCAACATCAATGGAGCAAGCAGATCAACTGCACATGCACGAGACACAGAGGAGGGGCGGAAGTATGCTGGGGGCAGGAATCAGACAGGAGCTAAAATGGCGCAGAATTCAGATAGGATACATAGAAACAAAACTACACTGGAAAAGAAGCAATGGACATGGTAGGTGGATAAATCGGATTGCAATGTGATTTAAAAAGTATAAATTGGTGGCCTTATAGTTGTGAATGATTTGTGCACTGGAGTTTACTTACACTTTAATACTTATAATAGGAGAGAGTTACCGCTCAGGTGTGGCTGATGACTCATTCACAGGATCCAGAGCCGTGGGTGCAGGCAATGCATATGACAATGCAAAAAATTCTAGAGAAAACTTTTGGACAGCCACACTCCAAAAAATAGGTTATTTTATTTAAACCAAAAGCACAAATAACATGCCACAGCAAAAAACAGCAGGTATGAGCTGACGCGTTTCGCACTGCGATTCAGTGCTTAATCATAGCCAATGATTAAGCACTGAATCACAGTGCGAAACATGTCAGCTCATACCTGCTGTTTTTTGCTGTGGCATGTTATTTGTGCTTTTGGTTTAAATAAAATAACCTATTTTTTGGAGTGCGGCTGTCCAAGCGTTTTCTCTAGAATTTTTTGCATTTTAATACTTATAATATGTTTATTCCTTAATTAAATTTCCGCTTTCCTATACAAGAAATTATCCCACTTAGGCTGTGACAAATGCTTGTGTGGATCCCAAATTAGACTAGTGCTGTATCATTTCAGCTGATGCCTTTATAATCAGTAGGGATGAGCTTCCAGTTCGAGTCGAACCCATGTTCGACTCGAATATCGTCTGTTCAGCCGTTCGCCGAATTTCGAACATTATGGGCCGTTTGCGCCAAATTCGAGTGGCGCGTCACGGCCCATAATTCACTGCGGCATCGCAGTGCATTGCTGGTTGATGATTGGCCAAGCATGCACTATGACTCGCATGCTTTGGCCAATCACAGCATGGAAAAAACAGAGAGCCATAATTGGCCAAAGCCAGGGTGGCTTTGGCCAATTATGTCTCAGGGGGTTTAGCACACGCCCCACACTATATAAGGCCACCTGCGTGGCGGCCTTGTGTAGTGTGTTGCAGCAGTGGTTAAAGACAGACAGAGAGAGAGAGACAGTGTCATTTAATTTGAGTTAGATAGAGCAGGCAGGCGAGTCAGTTAGCTGCAGTTACAGTGTGTAGAGGATATATATGCATTCTAGGTGTTTTATATATATTTATACACTGTATTCAGTTTAGTTAGATCCGTTCCTGTTATTCTCTTCATAATATACTGACAGGCAGGCAGGTGATTGTGCTAGCTGCAGTATTTTCACTTAGTGTACTATGTCCTTTGCACAGTGTGCACCTAAAGCTTACCTGAATACAATTGCTGGTGTTCTCATACTAATACAGGCAGGGAGCTGCAGTATTTTGATTTAGTGTCCTTTGCACAGTGTGCACCTAAAGCTTACCTGAATACAATTGCTGGTGTTCTCATACGAATACAGGCAGGGAGCTGCAGTATTTTGATTTAGTGTCCTTTGCACAGTGTGCACCTAAAGCTTACCTGAATACAATTACTGGTGTTCTCATACTAATACAGGCAGGGAGCTGCAGTATTTTGTTTTAGTGTCCTTTGCACAGTGTGTAACTAAAGCTTACCTGAATACAATTGCTGGTGTTCTCATACTAATACAGGCAGAGAGCTGCAGTATTTTGAGTTAGTGTCCTTTGCACAGTGTGCACCTAAAGCTTACTTGAATACAATTGCTGGTGTTCTCATACTAATACAGGCAGGGAGCTGCAGTATTTTGATTTAGTGTCCTTTGCACAGTGTGCACCTAAAGCTTACCTGATATAATGTGTGGTCGCAGCAAAAGACTAAATTGAAGATAGACAGTCCACCCAATCACTGTTAAATATACAATGTGAATAAGGTCCTCTATGGGACTTTTAGAGGGTGGAGAGTCTTGAGATCCAAGATATATCAAAAATATATTTATTGAAATAATTTAAACAATATCAAAAAGGTATAAGAACATTGGAAAAATAGGATGTACACTAGACAACAAAGACCATTGTGAAACAACAAGGGTTACAGTATCACATAGACCAAAAAAACACTGTCAGAGTCCTGATATATGCAACAGGACACAATGTGTTCGCGTTTTGAGGCTGTAGATATTTTGAAAACCTCTTCTTCAGGGGCTAGTGGTGGCATATGCTGTGATCTGGAATTTCAACATGGAAACAAAGCAACAAATTAGCAAATGCATCACCAAACAACATGCAGATATAGTACATGCATTGAAGATTGTTCAATGAACATATTATTAAAGAAAGAATACTGAATCCACATGCTAACCATTGTTGTTTAAGAAGTTCAGTGAAAGACATCCATTTAAAAGACAGAAGTTAGACCTCGCTGCATGTGGACGAAGAGACACAGGAAAGCTTACCTGAATACAATTGCTGGTGTTCTTATACTATTACAGGCAGGGAACTGCAGTATTTTGATTTAGTGTCCTTTGCACAGTGTGAACCTAAAGTTTACCCAAATACAATTGCTGGTATTATCATACTGATACAGGCAGGGAGCTGCAGTATTTTCAGTTAGTGTACTGTGTCCTCTGCACAGTGTGCAACTAAAACTAACTGAATACAATTGCTGGCGTTCTCTTAATAATAATACTACAGGCAGGCAGTTGATTCTGCTAGCTGCAGTGTAATCAGTATATATATATATATATATATATATATATATATATATATATATATACACATCCCAGCTTTGTGCAGCTACATCTCCCTACATGCCATTAGTATGTCTGGAAGGACAACAAGGAGAGGCAGACATTCATGAGCCAATAAAAGAGGGCAAGCAGGCTCTGCGTCTAGAGGCAACAGTGTTGGTCGTGGACACGGTGCATCCCCATCAGCACGTGGCCGTGGGACACTCTTGTCCTATTTTTCGGCAGCTGGCCGTGTTGAGCCGCAACATGCCGAAGACTTGGTAGAGTGGATGACCAAGCCATCCTCATCCACCTCATCCTCTCTCACTCAGGCTCAGGGTACTTTGTCTGGCAAAGCAGCTGCCAAAGCGGCCTCTTTCCTCGGCTCAATGGCATCAGTCACTCCTTCCCTAGGTCCACCATGTCCTCCTGAGGAGTCCCCCAACCTGTTTGACCACAGTGTTGGGTACATGCTGCAAGAGGATGTGCAGCGTTTTGAAGGCTCCGATGATGGTACCCAGCTAGAGGAAGGCAGTAACGTGAGCCCAGAGAGAGGGTGTGCAATCTGGCAGTCATGTTCCCCCAGCTGCAGCATACTGCCAGGTTTGCTACAGTGATGATGAGGGAGGGGATGATGAGGTCACGGACTCTACGTGGGTGCCTGATAGGATAGAGGAGGAGGAGGAGACACATCTCCAACGAGGCAGGATGCCCTCCAGGGGCCAGCTTAAGGGCAGCACACCAACAGCATCACACCGCAGAGCTCCGCATGTGCAGGCCGCTGCTGTCTCTGTGCGTTATTCCAAAAGTTCTTTGGTGTGGGCCTTTTTTGAGACGAGTGCATGAGATCGCAGCGCTGCTATTTGCAACATATGTCTCAGGCATATCTCGCATGGCCAAAACATCACCCACTTGGGCAACACATGCTTGATCAGACATATTTCGACCTGCCATGCAGTTCGTTGGCAAGCACTCCTAAAAGACCCACACCAAAGAACAAAGCGGACCCCTCTTTGCTCCTCATCAGCTGGGATCTCCAACCCTACTATACCTTCAGTCCTCTCTGAAACCTGCACTGAGAGGAATGAAGGTGTAGAATTAGGTGTGTCACAGCCAAGTACTTGCGGGCAATCTGCTATCGGTACACCAACGTCAGATTGTACCAGGCAAATTTCCCTGCCCCAGCTGCTGCAACGCCGAAAGAAGTTCGCTCCCAACCATCCACATGCCCAGCGGTTGAATGCTAGCTTGGCTAAATTGCTAGCACTTCAACTGCTGCCTTTTCAGTTGGTAGACTCTGCCCCCTTCCATGAGTTTGTGGAATGTGCGGTTCCTCAGTGGCAGGATCCCAAACTTTTTTTCACGGAAGGCGATTCCGGCTCTCTACCGGCATGTGGAAGGCAATGTCTTGGCCTCGCTGGACAGGGCGGTCAGCGGTAAGGTGCATATTACCGCTGACTCATGGTCCAGCAGGCATGGACAGGGATGTTACCTATCTTTCACGGCACATTGGGGGACTCTTCTGGCAGCTGGGAAGGATGCAGGACAAGGTGCAGTAGTGTTGGAGGTTGTTCCACCACTACGCCTCCAAAATGCTACTACTGGTGATTCTGACACACCTCTCTCCTCTACCCCCTCCTCTTCTTCTTCCTCCATGGACTCCTCCTGTGCTTTGTCCTCGGAACCAGCGGTGCTCCGTAGGCGTTCAAGGGGCTATGCAAGTACTCAGGCAAAGAGATGCCATGTGGTGCTTGAGCTGGTGTACTTGGGGGACAGGAGATACTCTGGGGCAGAGATTCTGTCAGCTCTGCAGGGGCAGGCTCAGAGGTGGTTGGCGCCACGCCAGATTAAGCCAGGAATGGTGGTTTGCGACAATGGCACCAACCTCCTCTCCGCCCTCCGACAGGGACACCTGACCCATGTGCTCTGTTTGGCTCACATCCTTAACTTGGTGGTGCAGTGGTTCTTGGGCAGGTACCCGGGCTTACAGGATGTCCTGAGGCAGACCAGGAAAGTCTGTGTGCATTTCCGCCGGTCATATAATGCCAGTGCTCGGCTGGCTGACCTACAAAAGGAATACAACCTGCCCAAGAACCGCCTAATCTGTGACATGCCCACCAGGTGGAAATCAATGTTGGCCATGCTGCAGTGGCTGCACACGCAGCAGAGGGCCATCAATGAGTATCTGTGCCATTATGGCACCAGGACAGGGTCAGGGGAGCTTGGTTATTTTGCCACGCCAGTGGGTCATGATCAGGGATGCATGCACTGTCCTGTCACCAGAGGAGATTGTGTCAGCATGGAGGTGGAGCCTAGCACTCAGCATCAGCAGCAGTCTTCAAGGGATCAATTACAGTCCCAAGACACCCATGGACTTGTACGTGGCTGGGAGGAGGTGGCTGGATCATGTCTTTCTGAGTGACCCAGAGGACTCCGGACCAAATGCCTCAGCAAACCTACGCTGCATGGCCTCCCTGATCCTGCAAAGCCTGTGGAAGGATCCTCGTATTCGTGCTATCAAGGAGAGGGATCATTACTGGCTGGCAACCCTCCTTGATCCACGTTACAAGGGTAAGGTTGCGGACCTTATCTTGCCATCGCAGAGGGAGCAGAGGATGAAACATCTTCGGGAGGCCTTGCAGAAAGGTCTGTGCAATGCGTTCCCAGAGACTAGAAGGTTACAAATTCCTGGTCCTGGACAACGTGTTGCTGAGGCTTCGGTCAGTCAAAGAAAGAGCAGTGGAGAAGGTGGCCATCTGACCGATGCGTTCAGACAATTTTTTAGTCCTCAGCCCCAAGGTATGATCGGTTCCAGCAACCATTGCCAGTGTCTGTTTTACATGGTGCAGGAATACCTATGGGCAAGATCAGACTTGGACTCCTTTCCCACCGAAAATCCTCTGGGTTACTGGGTCTTGAGGATGGATCACTGGTCAGAGCTTGCACAGTATGCAATTGAGCTACTGGCCTGTCCTGCATTCAGCTTTCTTTCGGAACGCAAATCCAGTGCTGCTGGAGGCTTTGTAACCAATCACAAGGTGCACCTGTCCACCGACTTGGTCAATCGACTGACCTTCATAAAAATGAATCGGTCTTGGATCACCACCAGCTACCAAGCACCTGATGCTGATGTAACCGAATATTTTTTTTTTAAAATGTCAGATCCCTTCAAGACTGCCTATGCTGATGCTGAGTGACTATCCTCTTCTCCTCAATGATCATGCTGATAGCTTGAAAGAACACAGTGGCTAAGGCCCAATTTTTCAGCCCCTGTTTAACAAGGGCGTGTAATTACAATTTTTGATGCAATACTTTGCAGAAGGGCTCATTCCTGCGCTCCAACTAGAGTATCTGTGAGGGGTTGCAGTGTTGTGGCACTAGTGCCTAAGGCCCAATTTTTCTGCCCCTGTTCAACAGGGGCATGTAATTACAATTCTTGATCTAATATTTCACAGCAAGGCCCATTCCTGCGCCCACCAAGAGTAACTGTAAGGGCTTACAGTGTTGTGGCAACACCACCACCACCACCAAAGGCCCAATTTTTCTGCCCCTGTTCAACAGGGTCATGTAATTCCAATTCTTGATCTAATATTTCACATCTGGGCCCATTCCTGCACCCACCAAGAGTAACTGTGAGGACTTACAGTGTTGTGGCACCAGCACCACCACCACCACATCCAAAGGCCCATTTTTTCTACCACTGTTCAACAATGGCATGTAATTACAATTCTTGATATAATAGTTCATATCAGGGCGTTCCAGCGCCCACCAAGAGTAACTGTGAGGGCTTACAGTGTTGTGGCAACACCAACACCTAAGGGCCAAATTTCTGCAGAGTATATAAGGCAGGCTTTCAAACATCCAACTTACAAATGACTCCTACTTGCAAACGGAAGGAGACAACAGGAAGTGAGAGGAAATCTACCCATAGGAAGGGAAATTCTCTCCTGTAAGAGTTAATATGGGAAAAAATGTGTCTCCTCTCCACTGATGCTTTATCACCAATCCTTGTTTCACTAAAAACCCCAAATTTTCAAAAAACATTTGTCATTGGGATGGAAAGTGAGGTGAAATGTTCTGAACAGGTGCACAGACAGCAAAACAAATGTTACAGGGGTGATAACCCTTCCCTATGTTTTCAAAAAGCTATAAAATATATTTTTTAGCTGGAGCTACACTTTAAAAATGTACCAGTTCAAAATTACAAACAGATTCTACGTAACAACATACCTACAGTCCCTGTCTTGTTTGCACCGCCTGTGCTTGTCAGAGTATATAGGGCCTGGGGGCCCATCGCCTTTCCTTTTTTTAATTTGGGTGCAGGGTTCCCCTTAATATCCATACAAGACCCAAAGGGGCTGGTAATGGGCTGGGGGGGTACCCATGCCATTTTTCTCAATGATTTTAATCCATATTGCCAGGACCACACATTACATTAAAGCTGCAAGCAGTTTTAAATGACTTTTTTTCCTTTAGAAATGTCATTTTGTGCAGGGACAGTTCTAAACACGGGAAACACGCGCCACTTCACAGGCATACTATAGACACCCCCCAGGTACGATATTTAAATGAATATTTCACTTTATTTTTTTTCACTTTAAGCATCATTAGAATCACTGCTCCCGAAAAAACTGACATTTTTAAAACTTTTTTTGCATTGATACATGTCCCCTGGGGCAGGACCCGGTCCCCAAACCCTTTCTAGGACAATAACTTGCATATTAGCCTTTAGCACTTTTGATTCTGAACGTTCGAGTCCCATAGACTTTAATGGGGTTCTAAAGTTTGCGCAAACTTTCGGTCCGTTCGCAGGTTCTGGTGCGAACCGAACCGGGGGAGTGTTCGGCTCATCCCTAATAATCAGTACTATAATAGAATTATAAGATAATCAACTTCCACCATGGACCCCAATGTATATTAAACAAGACATATAAATACCTTTTGGCCTAGCAGAACAGCCACTTAAAAGGCCATTTATCTCCACATGTAAGGAAAAACATGCTAGCCATTTCATGCTCAGTTTATTTTGGCTGAGGTCTCGGTCCATTGCAAAAAAAGTGTATTTCTATATTAACCACTTAAGCCCCGGACCATTTCGGGCCATTAGGACCAGGCCTGTTTTTGGGATTCGGCACTGCGCTGCTTTAACTGTAAATTGTGCGGACATGCAATGTTGTACCCAAATGAAATTTGCGTCCTTTTCTTCCCACAAATAGAGCTTTCTTTTAATGGTATTTGATTGCCTCTGCGATTTTTATTTTTTGCGATATAAACAGAAAAAGACCG
Organism: Rana muscosa; assembly: GCA_029206835.1. Classification (NCBI taxonomy): domain Eukaryota; kingdom Metazoa; phylum Chordata; class Amphibia; order Anura; family Ranidae; genus Rana; species Rana muscosa. The sequence goes on along the minus strand of CM055116.1, from coordinate 925,877,622 downwards.
AAAATTTTGAAAAAAAATTATATTTTCTACTTTTTGTTATAAGAAAAATCGAATAAACTCAATTTTAGTCATACATTTAGGCCAAAATGTATTCATCCACATGTCTTTAGTAAAAAAAATGTCAATAAGCGTATATTTATTGGTTTGCGCAAAAGTTATAGCGTTTACAAACTAGGGTACATTTTCTGAAATTTACACAGCTTTAAATTTATGACTGCCTATCTCATTTCTTGAGGTGCTAAAATGGCAGGGCAGTACAAAACCCCCCCAAATGACCCCATTTTGGAAAGTAGACACCCCAAGGAAATTGCTGAGAGGCATGTTGAGCCCATTGAATATTTTTTTTTTTTGTCCCAAGTGATTGAATAATGACAAAAAAAAAAAAAAATTACAAAAAGTTGTCACTAAATGATATATTGCTCACACATGCCATGGTTATATGTGGAATTGCACCCCAAAATACATTCTGCTGCTTCTCCTGAGTACGGGGATACCACATGTGTGGGACTTTTTAGGAGCCTAGCCACGTACGGGACCCCGGAAACCAAGCACCGCCTTCAGGATTTCTAAGGGCGCAAATTTTTGATTTCACTCCTCACTACCTATCACAGTTTCGAAGGCCATAAAATGCCAAAATAGCACAAAACCCCCCCAAATGACCCCATTTTGGAAAGTAGACACCCCAAGCTATTTACTGAGAGGCATGTTCAGTCCATGGAATATTTTATATTTTGCCACAAGTTGCGGGAATATGACAAACTTTTTTTTTTTTTGCACAAAGTTGTCACTAAATGATATATTGCTCACAAATGCCATGGGCATATGTGAAATTAAACCCCAAAATACATTCTGCTGCTTCTCCTGAGTACGGGGATACCACATGTGTGGGACTTTTTGGGAGCCTAGCCGCGTACGGGACCCCAAAAACCAAGCACCGCCTTCAAGGTTTCTAAGGGCATAAATTTTTGATTTCACTCCTCACTACCTATCACAGTTTTGAAGGCCATAAAATGCCAAGATGGCACAAAACCCCCCCAAATGACCCCATTTTGGAAAGTAGACACCCCAAGCTATTTGCTGAGAGGCATGTTGACCCCATTGAATATTTTTTTTTTTTTGTCCCAAATGATTGAATAATGACAAAAAGAAAAAAAAATGTACAAAAAGTTGTCACTAAATGATATATTGCTCACACATGCCATGGTTATATGTGGAATTGCACCCCAAAATACATTCTGCTGCTTTTCCTGAGTACGGGGATACCACATGTGTGGGACTTTTTGGGAGCCTAGCCGCGTACAGGGCCCCAAAAACCAAGCACTGCGAACGCTGCAGTTATGTGTGTTGTGTTTGGTAAGTGACAGTGATCGATCGATACTGCACTTGGGTGGGCTGGGCTGGGCTGGGCTGGGCAGAGGGGCTAAACGCAGGCGCTAGCAGGTATCTGGGCTGATCCCGCTAACACTGCGTTTTTGGGAACCCTAAACCGCTGGGGATGCTAGTATAGATCTGATCAGATCTGATCAGATACTATACCACTAAGGGGGGTGTATGCTTTGCGCGTGGGTGTTAGCGTTACTGTCACTAACCTAACACTGCCTGGGGCGACGCAGACCCTCTCTGGCGCTAAAACCTAATTGATCTCACCCGCCGGGCGATCAGGGGGGGTTAAACCTTTATTGGGTTATATACGGCGGGTGCCCTGATGCTATAAAAAGCAAACTAATCAACCAGCGTCACCCGTAACCTTTATATGGTGATCACTGGTGAAAGGGTTAACTAGGGGCAATCAGGGGGTTAAAACCTTTATTAGGTTAAATATGGGGGTACCTGACACTATATAAAAACCTGACGGGTAACCTAAATAACTTACTGGCTAACCAGTGACACCAGTGACGCTTATACGGCGATCACTGGTGAAAGGGTTAACTCTAGGGGCAATCAGGGGGTTAAAATAATATATGGGGGTACCTGACACTAATAAAAACCTGCGGCGAACCTAAAAAAAAATAACTGCCTATCTAAAACACCAGCGACACGAATACAGCGATCGGAAAAACAATCGCTTAGTGACGCTGAAGTTAGGGGGTGAAAGGGTTACCTGGGGGGTGATCAAGGGGTTAAACCTTTATTAGGGGGGGTTAGGGGGCTACCCTGGACCTAAAGGGGCCTAATCCTAACTGCCCTGCAACTTTTTACAATCACAGATGACACTAAATGCAGTGATCAGTAAAATAAATGATCACTGCAATCAGTGACACTGTGATTGGGGGCTTTGGGGTGACCTGGGTGGTGATCTGGGGGTGACTGTGGGGTGATTTGTGTGCCTATGTGTACCTACGTGTCAGTGGACTGTTGGTGCACTAACCTGCTTCTTCTCTGCTCGGCGCCGGGAACGAAAAGACCGCGGCGAGGGAGATGACATCACTTCCTCCTGCCTGTGTTTACATCACATGGCGGAGGAAGCATTTTCATTGGCCGGGAGCGATCGCGAGGGGGGGGGGCGGAATCGAGCGCCCCCCCCCCTCATGCCTGATCGCTCCCGAACACTTAACGGCCGCTCACTGCAGTGAAGGGGGTCCGGATGGACCCCCCAACTGCACAAAGGCGATCACGTAGATCTACGTGATTCTGCCTGTCGGTGCCATTCTGCCGACGTAAATCGGCGGTGGGCGGTCGTTAAGTGGTTAACAAAGAGTCTGTCATTCTGACTGCCCCACAGACTTAGTAACTGACCCCACTAAAACCCCACAACACTCTGGTGGGTGTGCCCACCCCCCCAAAAAAAAAGAACTGAATAAATAAATAAATACAATTGAAAGTCGGCCTCCATATCTACAGTCCATCACTCACATGGCCCATATAGGGTAGTAGCACCTATGTTATATCATGCAAGAATGTTTCATGTACATTATATAACAACTTTTTTGCATAGATTTTTTTTCAACAAACTGTATACACTGTAAATGACAGCTTATGCGGTCTATTTTGCTTGACCATACATATATTACTGTATAGTTCTACGAAAGATATGCAGCGATTCACATATGGGCCATCTCTTTTGACATAATAACCCTATGCAAAATGTTATGCCTCTCATTTACACCTGGCAGTAGCAGTATTATTATTTTTTGGGAACCTACAGTACTTTGTATCCCTCCCTGCTTAGACATCGCGGGGAACTGACAAGGTCAGTAATTAGGTCTGTGAGGCAGTTATGATGGGCAAACTCTTTGTTGATATAGATGTCTACCCAGTTTCTTATGTGATGCTGACATAAATTGTGCAACCAGCATGTATTTCTATGCATTCACGTTATTTTTTTTTTTCCTTTCTATGCAAGTGCTGGTGTTTAGGTGTTGTCTTTCACCTAAAAGGAAATTATGCCAGATACTGCACATGGCAGCTACAAATGCCATTTTGAAGGCAAAAGTATATGGGAGGCAGCTGGGACCCAATTTCAGCTAGGGGAACACAGCACCTTCCCTGGGATAAATGTAATTGATGTCATTGATATTGCAGATCAATCTTCTTCTACCCTCCTGAAGAAGCTTAACTACAGAACATATTAGCCCTATACACACGATCGGATAACCTATGGATTTTCGTCCGATGGATTTGACCATCGGAAATCCGATGAAACTGTTTTTCATCAGTCTTGGCCACACACCATCAGTTTAAAAACCGACGGTAACAAAACGACGGCACGTACAAAACGTACGACGCGCTATAAAAGGGCTGAACAAATCTAATGGCGCCACCCCTTGGGCTGCTTTTGCTGATTTCGTGTTACCGCGTGTTAGTAAAAGTTTGGTGAGAGCCGATTCGCGCTTTTCAGTCTCCGTGCTTTGCAGATCGTTTCCTGTTGTTCAGTTTGTGCTTGTGGGTTTGTATTTGTGATTCAGTGCGTGCAGTCAGGTCGTTACTGCCTTGCAGTGCCGACTTGGCCGTTCGTTTACTGTTTTTCAGATCGTTCTTTTCAGGCCTTGCTGTTCCACGGTGCGTTCTGTTTGAGTGCGTTCTGACCAGCCGACCGGGTTTAAAACCATGTTTGAAGTGCGTTCTCGTTCTCGAGCTTGTGCTGGCTTTGGGCTTGGTGTTGCAGTTAACACTGTAACCCGAGTTCAGTCTGTGAACAGGGTGAGGAGGAGTTCATGGACTTATGCCGCGTACACACGATCATTTTTCCCGACGGGAAAAATGAAATTTTTTCCTTTGGACGAGAAAAACGATCGTCTGTGGGCTTTTTGCCGTTTTTCCCGACGGGAAAAACGGCATTAATCACGATGAGAAAAATTAGAACATGTTCTAATTTTTCTCGTCGTTTTTCCTGACATTTCTTCGGCGGCAGTGTTTCCCATAGGGAAACACTGCCGCGGAGCCCATAGACGATCGTTTTTCTCGGCATTTTAAAAAATGACGAGAAAAATGACCGTGTGTGGGGAACAAGCTGTTCCCTCGTTTAAAATGTCATTATTCACGGCGGTTTTTAAACCGCCGTGAATAATGATCGTGTGTACGCGGCATAAGAATTGGTTGCTCTCATATGCCTCTGATGCGGGAAATCCATGAGAATAATCCTGATGATTTCAGGAATTATCTCAGGATGACGGACCCCGTATTTCACCGTCTGTTGGATTTGCTGTCCCCCTATATCACGAGGCAGGACACTGTGATGCGCCAGGCCATCACTGCCGAGCAGAGGCTTATTGCCACGTTGAGATACCTGGCGACTGGGAGAAGCTTGCAGGACCTCAAGTTCTCAACAGGCATCTCCCCCAAGGCTCTCGGGATCATTATCCCTGAGACGTGTTCGGCCATCATTCAGGTCCTGCAGAAGGACTATATGAAGGTAATTATGCTCCTTTAACCTCACATTATCTTTTTTTATTCTCTTTTTTTTTTTTTTTCCTCCTAACACAAATATGCCTGTTTGTAATATCCTGGTAATGTCCCCATTTTCCACATGCCTTTTTTACCTGTAAATCCCTTTTTGGGCCCTACATGCCTATTTCCCTCCACTAACCTCTCCAGCATGCTATCGTGGGCGCAAACCCAGCTAGCCTTCTATTTTCCTTTTCATTTTTGGGGGGTCATTGCCCTCGTAGTTTGACAACCTTCCCTCCCCCCCTAAAGATGTTAAAAAAATAGTAGTTCTCAATCAAGCTCAGCAAAGTGGTAGATCCTTTTTTGGGATCCCCCACAATCACCTTAGGCCCCACCCCCTTAGATTATTTTAAAATGTCCACTCAGCGGGGGTGAGGCATCTGCTAAGTGGGCCTTTGTTTATTTTTCGGAAAAACTCCCTTAAATAATAATGTTACTCAACAATGTTTTTTGGTGTGTCATCTGCTTGCACTGTAACCATAAACCGTACTAATGTCTTCTTTTTGTTTGACTCCACAGTTCCCTAGCACACCACAGGAATGGCTGACTGTGGCCTCCCAATTTGCCCAGCGGTGGGATTTCCCCAACTGTGGAGGGGCAATTGATGGGAAGCACGTCCACATAGTGCCGCCACCCCGTTCGGGGTCATACTATTTCAACTATAAAGGTTTTAATAGCATAGTGTTAATGGCGGTGGTGTCGACACGGTACGAGTTCCTGTATGTGGACGTGGGGAAGAACGGCCGGATGTCCGATGGCGGATCATTCGCGGAGACGGAGTTCGCTCACCGTCTGCCGGCTGGGGGTCTTGCACTGCCTCCAGATGCAGAGAACGTTGAAGGGCTCCCGTTCGTTTTCATTGCGGATGAGGCTTTTGGACTAGGACCACACCTGATGCGGCCGTTTCCCCAACGCACCCTCACCCCGGAGAGGAGGGTTTTTAATTACCGGCTGGCCAGAGCCCGGAGAGTTGTGGAGAATGCCTTCGGGATAATGGCCAGCCGGTTCCGCCTGTTCCAGACAGCGATACATTAGGCGGATTATAAACTGAACCACATCGTCTACTGCTGCTGCATATTGCACAATTTTCTACGCAAATTTGCAAACAATTATGTTTCATTGTTTGAGCCTGAGGCCGGTCCATCTGAACTGATTAATCTGACCGGCCTCAGCACTGCTCGTACTGGCTTGGCCCCCCAAAGTGCCCGTGAAGTACGCCAGAAATACATAGAGTACTTCACGGGTAGGGGGGCCATCGCAATGCCAGACCACATCTGACCAATTCTTAAACCTTTTTAAAATAAAATAAAAATTTGAATTCATACAAACTTGTGTTGTCATTCTTGTATTTTGGGTTTATGTGTCTCCCAGGTTCTAGTAGTGCCAAGTGTAATTGTCCTTAGTAAATAGCCTCAAAACTCAGAGCGAAAAACACGGTTTTTGCATCTTCAGAACTGCTCTTGAGCATAGAAAGAACAAGACACACCTTTTTTAGACTTCCCAAATGTTTTTATTGTTTGCACCGCATTTTTTGGGGGTTTTTAGAAATACTAGCCTTTTTTTTTATGTGCGGCTTTTTTGGCAGAAACATGCATGGGTCGTAAGCCATTTTTTTTAGTTTGAAAAAGTAATAAAATAACACTGTGAAAAATAACAACTGGAGATGGGGTGATGGTACCCCTGATCCGTCCCAAATGTTAACAAACACACTTTCTTTGGGGGCTCAAATGGGTATCTTCAACAAGATCCCATGGCTAAGGTAAACATGTGCTATCTGCCATCATGGGGGATCAATGGTCATGCTTTGGGGATGTAAACCCTTCCTCTCCCCTACTTGAGGAGGGAGGAAGAGGTTGCACCCCCAAAACAGGGACATAGATATCCTGTGACGGCAGATAGCACATGTTGAGTCTTCAGTGTGTGCATCTTCACATTTGGGATGTTGGAAATCCCTGAGATAATGTCAGACGCAGAACAAAAAACACAAAAAGGGGGGGGGTTCACACTATTCTCCCCAAAATATCTATCATGTTTTTATATTTTTGCTCAATCACAATCATTCTCTTTCTCATAATGTCCATTTCGCTACTGCATTCCATGATTTCCTGAATGATTATTTTGGCGCGGGCACTCGAGAATGGCGGATTTGGACTTCCTGACACACCCCCACGTTCAGTCCCTAAAACAAAAAAAAAGGTTTTACACTAGGCAGTCCTACATCTGTATTTACCTTGAAGTTGTGGTGACAGACACTGACCTGTTGTGCTGATAAGCTCCACCTCTCCTTCCTCCACCTCCCCTTCCTCCACCTCCACTTCCTCCACCTCCGCTTCCTGAACCTGCTGATCTTGGTCTGCTTTGGGAGCTTCGGGGATTTTCTGTGGTGTTGGGTTACTCGTCTCATGAGCATGGTGTCCTCCCACTCTCCTCTCCCCTATGGGAATTTACAACAAAATGTATACTTTAGCACACAGACTTTTTTTAGGCCTGAAAAGGGATCCTCAATGTTTTGAAGTGGGGTACAATTGATATTTGGCCCTGAGTTCCAACATGAACATATGTGATTTTGCAAACTCAACAAAGCAACATGTTATTTTTGAGGACACCCACAAATACACTTGGATAACCACCAAGGTATCCACTGGAGCACCTGTGTGTGACACCGTTAAGAAATTTGGTCATGTGGCCCAGAGTATAGTATCTTGCTGAAGAACAAAAAAGAGTACACAACTGCTGGAGTGTCATCTCCTTTACCCAGAATACACTTTCTTCTTTCAGTCACATTCTAAATTTCCTTACAACACATCATCTAGCCAACAATGTGTAGATAAACATTGTTGAAGTAAAATGAGGCATGCCCACATGTAGTTTACGTGGATATGTGCCAAACATGTTTGGGGGAAGAGCAGCAAGTTATTGGTCAAAACATTAGCCAAATAAGTGGACTCTCCACTTAACATAAAAGATGAAATTTCAAAATGTGAACCCAGTCAAGACAAGCACATGGTGCAAAACATGGAAGAATACATATTACAATGTGAAAGAACACAGTAAAATATACTTACTTTTTTCTATGCTTTTTATAAGCTTCCTATACTGCTCCGGCTCCCTGAGCTTCAGGTCTGACCACCTTTTACGGAGTTGTTCCTTGGATCTCCTGACCCCATATTTTTTATAGAGAGTCTTCGCCACTTTATCCATAATTTGTGACTTCCGGAGATTAGGGGTGTCGTATGGGCCATGCTTGCCGTCGTAATCCTTCCTCCGCAGAATGTCCACCATCTCCGCCATCTCAGAAAAAAGACATATTAGTCGCCTTGTATCTTTTTTTACAGGATCGGGACGTTTCCGCCTCCGGGCTTTCCTCGTCGGTAATTTCAAGGAAAGAAGCCACCTGTGTCTGCGACATGTCGCCGTCTCACACTGTGCGCCGATCGTTAAGGGGCGGGGAAATGCAGAAAAAGTCCGTCATGGGCGGGCGACGAGGGCGGAGTTACACGCATGCGCAGGGTATAAAAAGGGGAAAGAAGTTATTAGGGATGCGCGGAGTAAGGACGACCGGAAGTGAACCCACGAAGTGAACAAAGGTAAGAAGGGAACTCGTGCCTGCAGTGGCATATTAATGGGTCATGATTGTAAAGGGCAATATTGTGATAAGTTGAGGAGAATCAATTCTGATCCTTTTTTTTTGTACTTGCTGATCCTAATAGATGCATAAACTAAGAGAGCCGGAGGTGATGCTTGTTTTTATTGAAAAGTATAAGGAACAGCGCAACCTTTGGGAGCTCAAACACCCTGCGTATCACAAAAGTGATGTACGACGGGCAACTATTACCAAATTAGCCGAGGATATGAAGCCATGGATCCCAGATGCAGACTACACTATGATCAATAATAAAATCAACAACCTGCGCAATTCTTATAAAAAAAAAATTCAAGGAAGTGCGCCAGTCCAAGAGATCAGGAGCAGCAGCCGACAATGTAGTAAAGCCCAAGCTGTGGTACTACAGACATCTTCAATTCCTGGATGACCAGATCGAGGCCAGGGAATCTATTTCCAGCCTTCCCTCAACCCTTCCTTCCACCCCTCCCTCCAGCGTTCCTTCCACCCTTCCCTCCACCCCTGCAGAGGCGGAGGAGGAGCCTCCCGAGCTAGAAGAGCCAGATCTTCACATATTCAGCCCGGTATAGTATTTTTTATGCTAATTATTGTCCACTAAATAATATGGAGTTGAACTGTTGGGCTTAGCCATAAATGATCCCACCCCCCCTCCAAAATAAACCAGTAATGAGATCAAAATTGTGTGTGATTGATTCCTCAAATAATAGAAATCTACTTTTTATTTTATAAACAGGATGAGGCAAGCCAGGAGGAAGAGGGTCAGGAGTGTGACAGGCAGGAGGAGGCAGGGCCAAGTGGGACTCAGCAGGTCCCCAGGCCTAGTGGCAGCACCGTCTCCCAAGTGGCTCCCCTCCACGTCAGACCGCCAAAACAACGGCGGATGACACAAGTGGAGGAGGAGTCACTAAAGATGATTCAGGAGGCTGCTGCCATTATGAGGGCCCCCCTCAACCCTACGGAGGGGTTTAGCACCTATCTGGCGGATAAGCTGCTCAGAATGGAGGCGGGACAACGGGCCCTCTGTGAGCATCTCATCTATATGGCCGTACACATGGGGGCGAGGGGGCTGCTGACTGAGGCCACCCATATCTCACATCAGCCCAATCCCTCTCCTCCTTCTCCTCCTTCTCCTGCCACATCACCACCCACAGTGGCCCAGCCTGCAAGGGTGCGTGGACGGGGCCGTGGAGAGAACGCTGCAGAGAGGCGTGGAAGGAAGGCTACAAGAAAGAGCAGGAGGTGATTCCCTGGCCTCGAGCTGCTCATCCAGAAATTGAAGGTTGATGGAGTACCACAGCTAGGGATGATGTATGTCTTTGGCTGCTGCTCCTGATTTCATGCTGTTGTTGATTTTATTTTTGATCATAGTCAGGTCTGCATTTGGGATCTAATGACTTTATATTCTCTGCTAATTTATGAATAGTTGCCCTTCGGTTTTTGATTTGTTTTTTCCAAAATAAAGGGAAATTTGATTACAGCCAACCTACATGCCTGATGTGTTTTTTTGAGAAGTAGCAATAAGATTGCATAAATACAATGTGTAATTAAGAACAAGGGACACCAACCTCCATGATTTTTCTAAAATGTAATATTATGTTGTTCTGAGAAATTGACACACCAAAAAATGCACAACAAATTTTAAGAGTCAAAAAACATAAAGGTGTAATTTGGGAGGTCGGCCTTGCAGAATTTTAATAATTATTCTGAAGATCACTAGAAAAAAGAAAGACATACATTTGTCAGAACTCAGGAGAAAGTTCTGCTGCCAAAATGACATTTTAAAGACCGTTCTAAAGCAAAAAAACATGCGCTGCATTAAACGAAGCAATAACTTGCAGAATGACGAATGTGCTCTCTCCATTAGGAACGCTAGTTTTACAAGAACGAGCGCTCCCGTCTCCTAATTCAGTCTGAGCATGCGTGGGTTTTTAAACCGATGGACTTGCCCATAGACGATCGGAAATTCCCATCGGTTTTTTATCCATCGGAAAAATTTAAAACAAGTTCTATTTTTTCCATCCGATGGAAAAAAGACCGATGGGTACCATACACGATCGGTTGGTCTGATGAAAACCATCCATCGGACGGTTTTCATCAGTTAAACCGATCGTGTGTACGGGGCTGTTGAGGCATGATTGATGAATTGGAATGTTGAAGGTCAGGCCAAGTTTCTATATACAATGCTCATGTTAGGACAGTCCAAACAATAGGATGTAACATGTATTGAAAGGTCAGGCCAAACAATATGATATAACATGTACTGAGGAAGGGGTTATATAGTGAAGGTTTCTATGCACAAGGATTTTCACATAATTTTTTAAAACAATTATGAAATAACATTTGTAGTTTTTTTTTAATATTAAGTTGTTTAATTGGCACCATTAAAGTCATTTGTATGTAAAATATACGTTACAGTATGTCTAACTAGGACTTATATAACCTGTACCATAAATTTGTCTTATAATAAGTTTATAAATATCAGGATAGGTAAATTCTCCCATTACTACCACTGTCCAAGCCCATGCAGCCCTTTATATCTGTATGAAGAGCTTAGTCTCTACCTCCTCATTAATGGGGTGCTGTAACAAACTCCAATAGTAACCTTTTCAGTATGCACACATATATGCAACTCCACCCACAATACCCTAGCATCATCATGCTCTCCATCAACAAGGTCCTCTTTCACACTCAATTTTGGGTCACTTCTCACGAAGACAGACACTGCCACCTCTTTTTTAATTACATATGCTGAAAGAGAGCAAAAACAGGATTATTAACAGCCCAGTCATGTAAAGAATAAAGCCAAGAATCAACAATTCCAATTAACTCAGCCTTCTGGCATTGGTAAGTAGACACTTTAATTTATTGTTACATTTTGCACTTGACTTAACTATGTCTTTTTATAGAACAAACAGTACTTTAGTCTTCGGCCATAGTCCTTCCCTATCTTTCCCTATCCCACCTTCTGACATCTGTCTGACTTATCTGCCCCTATTACATTCTAACTCTCCCTTCCCCCTAAATCCTAGTTTAAATAATCCTCCAACTTTCCCATAAACTTCTATCATAGTTCAGCTATAGCAAAAACTTTTTTTTTCTTTTTTGATAGAGTAAAGCCTTGTATACACGGTACGATTGTTGGCAGGGGATTGTCTGTTGACAGACTGTTGTCCTAAAATCTTACTGTTACATACTAGGTGAGGTTGAAATGTGTGTGATTATTTGTCAGTATTACCTTGTATATCCCTGTATGTTGTGGTCGTTCAGGTGCTTATCTAATAGTTTCTTAAAACCATTGATGCCCCCCACTGAGACCACTGCATGTGGAAGGGAATTTCACATCCTTGCCGCTCTTACAGTAAAGAAACCTCTACGTAGTTTAAGGTTAAACCTCTTTTCTTCTAATTTTAATGAGTGGCCACGTGTCTTGTTAAACTCCCTTCTGCGAAAAAGTTGTATCCCTATTGTGGGGTCTCCAGTATGGCATTTGTAAATTGAAATCATATCCCCCTCTTAAGCGTCTCTTCTACAGAGAAAATAAGTTTAGTGCTTGCAACCTTTCCTCATAACTAAGTACATCCTTTCTGAGGACTGGTGCCCAGAACTGGACAGTATACTCTAGGTGTGGCCGGACCAGAGTCTTGTAGAGCGGGATAATTATCATTTTATATCAGGAGTTAATGCATAGATTGCATTCGTATTTTTGCCACCCAAATGCATTATTTTACATTTTTCTACATTGAACCATTAATACGCTCCTTTTGACAAATGTTGTCCAACTTCCGGCCAACAAATGATGGATGACAGGCTAGTAAATTTTCGGCAGACAATGGCTGCACGTCTGATTTTCATATGGTCAGTACATAAATCTGTCACACAAAAGTCGAAAGTACAAACACGCATGCTCGGAATCAATGCTCACCAAAAACGAAATTAGCAGAAGGGGTCCAAAGGGTGGCACTCAAGAGCTGAAATTCCTTGTAGTATGTCACTACGTTCGTTTTTGTGGCACGACAATTGTGTACCGTTAGTATGCAAGACAAGATCCTGGCACACGCCTTTTTGACAAAAAAATCTGACGCTCGGTTGGCCAGCAATCGTACCGTGTGTACGAGGCTTAAGGGAGGATTATAACACCTGATGCCGCGTACACACGGCTGTTTTCTCGTCAAAAAAAAACAACATTTTTCCCATTCGACGAGAAAAACGATAGTCTGTGGGCTTTCTGTCGTTTTTTTCGACGAGAAAAACGGCATTAAAAACGACGAGAAAAATTAGAACACGTTCTAATTTTTCTCTGCGTTTTTTTCGACATGTTTTCCGCGGCAGTGTTTCCCATAGCCCACAGACGGTCGTTTTTCTCGTCAAGAGAAAAAATGACGTGAAAAACGACCGTGTGTGGGGAACAAGCTGTTCCCCCGTTTTAAATGACATTATTCACGGCGGTTTTTTAACCGCCGTGAATAATGATCGTGTGTACGCGGCATGACAGTTTATTTTTTGCCATCTGTCCCATAGCCAAACAGGATGTGAGAAGAAATTTCTGCAAATTAAAGAAATCACTTGGGGGCCCCCAGGTCAGTAGAACAAGTGCCAACATTGGAAGATTCCCCTATATTACTTTTCTGGGTTTTCAGAATTTTCTTTTACTTTCACGTTAAATGATAATGATAAAAACAATAACATTTTGTTTAGAAATGTACTCAGAACAGAAGATGTATTTTTTATTTCATTCACATTTGTCCTCAGTGCAGATTATTCTTTAGTACACACACCCTTTTCTCTCCAGACACTTTTTCTGTCTGTTTCTGTATATCCATGTCCCAACACTCCTCTAGACTCTCCCTACAGGCTCAGAAGATACTTCTCTTTTTATTTTTTGTCCTTTATTTGATACGTTTATCAGTTTTAAAAATGCCCCCCCCCCCCTTTCTCTGACACTTTTTAAACAGCTTTTTTTTCTTTCTTCTAATTAAGGGGAGTGGTTAATTGTTCACAGGTGAGTATATAAGTGTCTGTACAAACTCCCCTAGGAGCTGGCTCCCTGCTGATGGTGGCTTGCATGTGGATTTTGTGAACATACCGTATATACTCGAGTATAAGCCGAGTTTTTCAGCACATTTTTTTGTGCTGAAAATGCCCCCCTCGGCTTATACTCGAGTCACCTTTTTGCGCCTGATCTCCCGGAATTTGTGGACCCGGTACCAGCCGGCTGTAGGTCCCCTGGACCCCAAACTTGGCACACATGTAGCCTCACTCTTCCTCTACAAGTGTGCAAAGGTTTTTATCCAGAGGACCTACGGCCGGGGAGCACTGATTTTTCAAAGCCGGGCACCCCTTCCATAGACTCCCATGTTAAACAGTCATTTCTCCGGTGACTTTGGGGACCCGGTACTGGCCGGTCGTAGGTCCCCTGGACGCGAAACATGGCACACATGTAGCCCCAGTTCTCCTCTATACGTGTGCAACGTTTTTTTTCTGGGGGACCTACGGCCGGGGAGCACCGATTTTTCAAATCTGGGCACCCCTTCCATAGACTCCAATGTTAAACGTCAGTCTAGTCATGGACACAGTGAGGCATGGGAACAGTTAGGCATGGACACAGTGAGGCATGGACACAGTGAGGCATGGACACAGTGAGGCATGGGCACAGTGAGGCATGGACACAGTGAGGCATGGACACAGTGAGGCATGGACACAGTGAGGCATGCACGTGGACACAGTGAGGCAAAGTGGGGCACAGTGAGGCATGCAGATGGACACCCTAGGCTTATACTCGAGTCAATACGTTTTCCCATTTTTTTGTGGAAAAATTAGGTGCCTCGGCTTATATTCGGGTCGGCTTATACTCGAGTATATACAGTAAGTGGAATTTTGAACTAAAGTGGACAGTTAAAAACCAGGAGTTTTGCTTTTAACTGCTTCTGCTTGCAAGTGTTGATTTTTATTTTTTTTGTCCTTTATTTGATACGTTTATCAGTTTTAAAAATACTTCCCCCCTTCCCCCCTTTCTCTGACACTTTTTAAACAGCTTTTTTTTCTTTCTGCTAATTAAGGGGAGTGGTTAATTGTTCACAGGTGAGTATATAAGTGTAGGGATGAGCTCGGTGTTCGAGTCGAACATACGTTCGACTCGAACATCGGCTGTTCGATCGTTCGGCGAACATCGAACGATTTGGGCCGTTCGTGCCAAATTAGAGTGACGCGAACGGCCCACAATACACTGCGCCATCGCAGTGCAATCCCGGCGCTGTGATTGGCCAAGCATGCACTGTGACCCCGCATGCTTGGCCAATCACAGCGCCGGCAGCTAGGAGAGCCATAATTGGCCACAGGCAGGTTGCCTGTGGCCAATTATAGCTCAGGGGGTTTAGCACACGCCCCACACTATAAAAGGCCACCAGCGCGGCGGCCTTGTGTAGTGTGTAGGGATGAGCTTCGTGTTCGACTCGAACATACGTTCGACTCGAACATCGGCTGTTCGATCGTTCGACGAAGATCGAACGATTTGGGCCGTTCGCGCCAAATTCGAGTGACGCGAACGGCCCACAATGCACTACGCCATCGCAGTGTCATCCAGGCGCTGTGATTGGCCAAGCATGCACTGTGACCCCGCATGCTTGGCCAATCACAGCGCCGGCAGCGAGGAGAGCAATGATTGGCCACAGGCAGGATGCCTGTGGCCAATTATTCTTGGGGGGTTTAGTACACGCCCCACACTATAAAAGGCCGCCAGCGTGGCGGCCTTGTGTAGTGTGTTCCGGAGCAGGGAAAGAGAAGCATAGGCAGGGACAGTGTCATTTTTTTTCCTTTACTAATACTGGATTCCTTGTGTTTAGGGACAAATAAGGATAGGTAGGGAGAGTGTCAGTGTGTTATTCTGTGCTAAACCTTGTTTGTAGGGACAGAGAGGTACAGTGAGGGAAAGTGTCAGTGTGCTATTCTGTTCTAAACCAATCTTGCTGAACCATATTTGAAATCCTTGAGTTTAGGGACAGAGAGGTACAGTGAGGGAAAGTGTCAGTGTGCTATTCTGTGCTAAATCTTGTTTGTAGGGACAGAGTAGGACAGTGAGTGAAACTGACAGTGTGCTATTCTGTTCTAAACCAATCTTGCTGAACCATATTTGAAATCCTTGAGTTTAGGGACAGAGAGGTACAGTGAGGGAAAGTGTCAGTGTGCTATTCTGTGGTAAATCTTGTTTGTAGGGACAGAGTAGGACAGTGAGTGAAACTGACAGTGTGCTATTCTGTTCTAAACCAATCTTGCTGAACCATATTTGAAATCCTTGAGTTTAGGGACAGAGAAGGACACTCGTGGAAACTATCAGTGTGCTATTCTGTGCTAAATCTTGTTTGTAGGGACAGAGAGGTACAGTGAGTGAAACTGACAGTGTGCTATTCTGTTCTAAACCAATCTTGCTGAACCATATTTGAAATCCTTGAGTTTAGGGACAGAGAGGTACAGTGAGGGAAAGTGTCAGTGTGCTATTCTGTCCTAAACCAATCTTGCTGAACCATATTTGAAATCCTTGAGTTTAGGGACAGAGAAGGACACTCGTGGAAACTCTCAGTGTGCTATTCTGTGCTAAATCTAGTTTGTAGGGACAGAGTAGGACAGTGAGTGAAACTGACAGTGTGCTATTCTGTTCTAAACCAATCTTGCTGAACCATATTTGAAATCCTTGAGTTTAGGGACAGAGAGGTACAGTGAGGGAAAGTGTCAGTGTGCTATTCTGTGCTAAATCTTGTTTGTAGGGACAGAGTAGGACAGTGAGTGAAACTGACAGTGTGCTATTCTGTTCTAAACCAATCTTGCTGAACCATATTTGAAATCCTTGAGTTTAGGGACAGAGAGGTACAGTGAGGGAAAGTGTCAGTGTGCTATTCTGTGCTAAATCTTGTTTGTAGGGACAGAGAGGTACAGTGAGTGAAACTGACAGTGTGCTATTCTGTTCTAAACCAATCTTGCTGAACCATATTTGAAATCCTTGAGTTTAGGGACAGAGAAGGACACTCGTGGAAACTATCAGTGTGCTATTCTGTGCTAAATCTTGTTTGTAGGGACAGAGTAGGACAGTGAGTGAAACTGACAGTGTGCTATTCTGTTCTAAACCAATCTTGCTGAACCATATTTGAAATCCTTGAGTTTAGGGACAGAGAAGGACACTCGTGGAAACTATCAGTGTGCTATTCTGTGCTAAATCTTGTTTGTAGGGACAGAGAGGTACAGTGAGTGAAACTGACAGTGTGCTATTCTGTTCTAAACCAATCTTGTTGAACCATATTTGAAATCCTTGAGTTTAGGGACAGAGAGGTACAGTGAGGGAAAGTGTCAGTGTGCTATTCTGTTCTAAACCAATCTTGCTGAACCATTTTTGAAATCCTTGAGTTTAGGGACAGAGAAGGACACTCGTGGAAACTCTCAGTGTGCTATTCTGTGCTAAATCTAGTTTGTAGGGACAGAGTAGGACAGTAAGTGAAACTGACAGTGTGCTATTCTGTTCTAAACCAATCTTGCTGAACCATATTTGAAATCCTTGAGTTTAGGGACAGAGAGGTACAGTGAGGGAAAGTGTCAGTGTGCTATTCTGTGCTAAATCTTGTTTGTAGGGACAGAGTAGGACAGTGAGTGAAACTGACAGTGTGCTATTCTGTTCTAAACCAATCTTGCTGAACCATATTTGAAATCCTTGAGTTTAGGGACAGAGAGGTACAGTGAGGGAAAGTGTCAGTGTGCTATTCTGTGCTAAATCTTGTTTGTAGGGACAGAGTAGGACAGTGAGTGAAACTGACAGTGTGCTATTCTGTTCTAAACCAATCTTGCTGAACCATATTTGAAATCCTTGAGTTTAGGGACAGAGAGGTACAGTGAGGGAAAGTGTCAGTGTGCTATTCTGTGCTAAATCTTGTTTGTAGGGACAGAGTAGGACAGTGAGTGAAACTGACAGTGTGCTATTCTGTTCTAAACCAATCTTGCTGAACCATATTTGAAATCCTTGAGTTTAGGGACAGAGAGGTACAGTGAGGGAAAGTGTCAGTGTGCTATTCTGTGCTAAATCTTGTTTGTAGGGACAGAGTAGGACAGTGAGTGAAACTGACAGTGTGCTATTCTGTTCTAAACCAATCTTGCTGAACCATATTTGAAATCCTTGAGTTTAGGGACAGAGAAGGACACTCGTGGAAACTATCAGTGTGCTATTCTGTGCTAAATCTTGTTTGTAGGGACAGAGTAGGACAGTGAGTGAAACTGACAGTGTGCTATTCTGTGCTAAACCAATCTTGCTGAAGCATATTGCAAATCCTTGTGTTTAGGGACAGAGAAGGATAGGCAGGGGACAGTGTCAGTGTCATTGTTGCTAAGCCTCCTGCACAGTATACACCTGAAGGTAGCCCTTATTGCTGTTTTTCCCATCTCCCTGCAGGCCATCCATTAAAATGTCTGGAAGGCAAACAAGGAGAGGCAGACAGTCAGGAGGCAAAAAAAGAGGGCAAGCAGGCTCTGTGTCTGGGGGCAACAGTGCTGGTCATGGACGCGGTGCATTGTCATCAGCACATGGCCATGGGACACGCTTGTCCTTCTTTTCGGCAGCTGGACATGTTGAGCCACATCATGCCGAAGACTTGGTAGAGTGGATGACCAAGCCCACCTCATCCTCCTCATCCTCTCTCACCCAGGTTCAGGGTACTGGCAAAGCAGCTGCCAAAGCGTCCTCTTCTCTGGTATCATTATCTTCATTAGTCAATCCTTCCCTAGACCCACCATGTCCTCCTCCTGAGGAGTCCCCCGAACTGTTTGAGCACAGTGTTGGGTACATGCTCCAGGAGGATGCCCAGCGTTTCGAAGGATCTGATGATGATACCCAGATAGAGGAAGGCAGTAGCGTGAGAGCAGAGAGAGGGGATGCTCAAGAAGGACACCAATCTGGCAGTCATGCTCCAGCAGCTGCAGCATACTGCCAGATTGGCTCCAGTGATGAGGAGGGAGGGGATGATGAGGTCACTGACTCCACGTGGGTGCCTAATAGGAGAGAGGAGGAGGAGGAGGATGAGGAGGAGGCACATCTCCAACGAGGCAGGATGCCCTTGGGTGGCCAGCGTATGGGCAGCACACCGACGGAATCACACCGCAGAGCTCCGCCTGTGCAGGGCGCTGCCTCTGCCCGTCATTCAAAAAGTTATTTGGTGTGGGCCTTTTTTGAGGCGAGTGCATCAGATCGCACAGCTGCTGTTTGCAACATATGTCTCAAGCGTATATCGCGTGGCCAAAACATCAGCCGCTTGGGCACCACATGCTTGATCAGACATATGTTGACCTGCCATGCATCTCGTTGGCAAGCCTACCTAAAAGACCCACACCAAAGAACAAAGCTGACCTCTTCTTGCACCGCATCAGCTGGGATCTCCAACCCCACTATACCTTCAGTCCTCTCTGAAACCTGCTCTGAGAGGAATGAAGGTGTAGAATTAGGTGTGTCACAGCCAAGTACTTGCGGGCACTCTGCTAGCAGTACACCAACGTCCGATTCTAGCAGGCAAATTTCCCTGCCCCAGCTGCTGGACCGTCAAAAGAAGTTCACTCCCAGCCATCCACATGCCCAGCGGTTGAATGCTAGCTTGGCTAAATTGCTAGCGCTTCAACTGCTGCCTTTTCCGTTGGTAGACTCGGCCCCCTTCCGTGAGTTTGTGCAATGTGCGGTTCCTCAGTGGCAGGTTCCCAAACGCCACTTTTTCTCACGGAAGGCGATTCCGGCTCTCTACAGGCATGTGGAAGGCAATGTCTTGGCCTCGCTGGACAGGGCGGTCAGCGGTAAGGTGCATATTACCGCTGACTCATGGTCCAGCAGGCATGGACAGGGACGTTACCTTTCTTTCACGGCCCATTGGGTCACTCTTTTGGCAGCTGGGAAGGATGCAGGACAAGGTGCAGTAGTGTTGGAGGTTGTTCCACCGCCACGCCTCCAAAATGCTACTACTGGTTGTGACACACCTCTCTCCTCCACCCCCTCCTCTTCTTCTTCCTCCATGGCCTCTTCCTGTGGTTTGTCCTCGGAACCAGCGGTGCTCCGTAGGCGTTCAAGGGGCTACGCAAGTACGCAGGCAAAAAGATGCCATGCCGTGCTTGCGCTGGTGTGTTTGGGGGACAGGAGCCACACTGGGGCAGAGGTCCTGTCTGCTCTGCAGGGGCAGGCCGAGAGGTGGTTGACGCCACGCCAGCTTAAGCCAGGAATGGTGGTTTGCGACAATGGCACCAACCTCCTCTCCGCCCTCCGACAGGGACAACTGACCCATGTGCCCTGTATGGCTCACGTCCTTAACCTGGTGGTGCAGCGGTTCTTGGGCAGGTACCCGGGCTTACAGGATGTCCTGAGGCAGGCCAGGAAAGTCTGTGTTCATTTCCGCAGATCTTATAATGCCAGTGCTCACCTGGCTGAGCTGCAAAAGGAGTTGAACCTGCCCAAGAACCGCCTTATATGTGACATGCCCACCAGGTGGAACTCAACGTTGGCCATGCTTCAGCGGCTGCACACGCAGCACAGGGCCATCAATGAGTACCTGTGCGACTACGGCACCAGGACAGGGTCAGGTTTTTTTCACCACGCCAGTGGGGCATGATCAGGGATGCATGCACTGTCCTGGCACCATTTGAGGAGGCCACGAGGATGGTGAGCAGTGACAGTGCATGCATCAGTGACACTGTACCTCTTGTCCACCTGTTGGAGCACACGCTGCGTGGAATAATGGACAGGGCACTTGAGGCAGAACAGAGGCAGGAAGAGGAGGACTTCCTTGCCTCTCAAGGCCCCCTTTACCCTGACAGTGTTCCTTCTGTCCCACCCATCGCACAGGAAGAGGAGGAGGAGGAGGAGGAGGAGGAGGATTGTGTCAGCATGGAGGTGGAGGCTGGCACTCAGCATCATCAGCAGCAGTCTTTTAGGGATGATTTACAGTCCCAAGAAACCAGTGGACTTGTACGTGGCTGGGAGGAGGTGGCTGCGGATCATGTCGTCCTTAGTGACCCAGAGGACTCCGGACTGAATGCCTCAGCTAACCTACGCTGCATGGCCTCCCTGATCCTGCAAAGTCTGCGGAAGGATCCTCGTTTTCTTCGGATCAAGGAGAGGGACCATTACTGGCTGGCCACTCTCCTTGATCCACGGTACAAGGGTAAGGTTGCAGACCTTATGTTACCGTCACAGAGGGAGCAGAGGATGAGACAACTCCGGGAGGCCTTGCAGAAAGGTCTGTGCAACGCGTTCCCAGAGACTGGGAGGTTACAAACTCCTGGTCCTGGACAACGAGTTGCTGAGGCTTCGGGCAGTCAAAGAAGGAGCGGTGGGGAAGGTGGCCGTCTGACCGATGCGTTCAGACAATTCTTTAGTCCGCAGCCCCAAAGTATGATCGTTTCCAGCAACCATCGCCAGCGTCTGATATACATGGTGCAGGAATACCTAGGGGCAAGGTCAGACTTGGACACCTTCCCCACCGAAAATCCTCTGGCTTACTGGGTCTTGAGGATGGATCACTGGCCAGAGCTTGCACAGTATGCAATTGAGCTACTGGCCTGTCCTGCATCCAGCGTTCTTTCAGAACGCACATTCAGTGCTGCTGGAGGATTTGTCACGGATCACAGGGTGCGCCTGTCCACCGACTCGGTTGATCGACTGACTTTCATCAAGATGAACCAGTCTTGGATCACCACCAGCTACCACACACCTGATGCTGATATAACAGACTAATTGATTTTAAAATGTCACATCCCTTCAAGACTGATGCTGATGCTGAGTTCCTGTGCTGTTATGTTGACTAGCTATCCTCCTCCTCCTCCTCAATGATCCGATTAATGATGATCGCTTGGAAGATCATTTTGGTTTATGGGTGCCGCCACCAGTGGCTAAGGCCCAATTTTTCAGCCCGTGTTTAACAGGGGCGTGTAATTACAATTTTTGATGCAATACTTTGCAACAGGCCTCATTGCTGTGCTCCAAGTACAGTATCTGTGAGGGGTTGCAGTGTTGTGCCACCAGTGCCTAAGGCCCAATTTTTAAGCCCCTGTTCAATAGGGGCATGCAATTATAATTATTGATCTAATAATTCACAGCAGGGCCCATTGCTGCGCCCACCAAGAGTAACTGTCAGGCCTTACAGTGTTGTGTCAACACCACCACCACCACCACCAAAGGCCCAATTTTTCAGCCCCTGTTCAATAGGGGCATGCAATTATAATTATTGATCTAATAATTCACAGCAGGGCCCATTGCTGCGCCCACCAAGAGTAACTGTCAGGCCTTACAGTGTTGTGTCAACACCACCACCACCACCACCACCACCAAAGGCCACATTTTTCAGCCCCTGTTCAACAGGGGCATGCAATTATAATTATTGATCTAATAATTCACAGCAGGGCCCATTGCTGCGCCCACCAAGAGTAACTGTCAGGCCTTACAGTGTTGTGTCAACACCACCACCACCACCACCACCACCACCAAAGGCCCAATTTTTCAGCCCCTGTTCAACAGGGGCATGCAATTATAATTATTGATCTAATAATTCAGAGCAGGGCCCATTGCTGCGCCCACCAAGAGGAACTGTCAGGCCTTACAGTGTTGTGGCACCAGCACCACCATCAAAGGCCCAATTTTTACTACCACTGTTCAACAATTATATGTTATTACAATTCCTGATATAATAGTTGACAGCAGGGCGTTCCAGCACCCACCAAGAGTAACTGTGAGTGCTTACAGTGTTGTGCCAACACCAACACCTAAGGGGCCAATTTCTGCAGAGTATATACGGCAGGTCCCTACTTTCAAACATCCAACTTACAAACGACTACTACTTGCAAACGGAAGAAGACAACAGGAAGTGAGAGGAAATCTACCCCTTGGAAGGAAAATTCTCTCCTGTAAGCATTAATATGGGAGAAAGGTGTCTCCTCTCTACTGATGCTTTATCACCAATCCTTGTTTCAATAAAAACACCACATTTCAAAATCAGTTGTCATTGGGACGCAAAGTGAGGTGAAATGTTCTGAACAGGGGCACAGACAGCAAAACAAATGTTACAGGGGTGATAACCCTTCCCTATGTTTTCCAAAAAGCTTAAAAATAGGTATTTGGGCTGGAGCTACACTTAAACAATGTAGCTGTTCAAAATTACAAACAGATTCAACATAAGAACAAACCTACAGTCCCTGTCTTGTATGCACCGCCTGTATACGGCTGTTCAGAGTATATAGGGCCTTTTTTATTTTGTGTGCGGGGTTCCCCTTAATATCCATACAAGACCCAAAGGGGCTGGTAAGGGGCTGGTAATGGGCTGGGGTGGGGGTGATGGGGTAGCTATGCCATTTTTCTTAAAAATTTTCATCCATATTACCGGGACCAGACATTACATTAAAACCGCAAGCAGTGTTAAATGGCTTTTTTTTCCTTTAGAAATGTAATTTTGTGCAGGGACAGTTCTAAACACGGGAAACACGTGGCACTTCACAGGCATACTTTAGACACCCCCCAGGTACAATATTTAAAGGAATATTTGACTTTTTTTTTTCACTTTATGCATCATTAAAATGACTGCTCCCGGAAAACGTCAGTTTTTAAAACTTCTTTTTGCATTGATACATGTCCCCTGGTGCAGAACCCGGGTTCCCAAACTCTGTTTAGGACAATAACATGGATAATAGTCGTTATAATTAGCACTTTAGAATCCGAACGTTCGCATCCATTGTATTTAATAGGGTTCTAATGTTCGTGCGAACTTTCGGTCCGTTCGCGGGTTCTGGTGCGAACCGAACCCGGGGGTGTTCGGCTCATCACTAGTAGTGTGTTCCGGCGCAGGGAAAGAGAAGGATAGGCAGGGACAGTGTTGATATTCTTTGTGCTATTCTTGTGTGCAGGGAGAGAGAAGGATAGGCAGGGAGAGTGTCAGTGTCATATTCTTTGCTAAACCTTGTGTCCAGGGAGAGAGAAGGATAGGCAGGGAGAGTGTCAGTGTCATATTATTTGCTAAACCTTGTGTGCAGGGAGAGAGAAGGATAAGCAGGGAGAGTGTGAAGCCTCGTACACATGACCGAGTTTCTCGTCCAAAACCGGCAAGAAAAGTGCCGCGAGAGCTTTTTCCTCGAGAAAACCGTTTGTGTGTATGGTTTTACGACGAGAAAATTGCCGTGAATCTCGGCGAGAAAATAGAGAACCTGCTCTCTATTTTCTCGTCAGGATTCCAGATTTCCTCATCGTGTTTCTCGTCGGCCTGTTTTGTGACGAGAAAATGGTTCGTGTGTATGCTTTTACGACTCTTCCAAAAGCGCGCATGCTCAGAAGCAAGTATGAGACGGGAGCGCATCTTCTGGTAAAACAAGCCTTCGTAATGGAGATAGCACATTCGCCACGCTCAAAATTATTGCATCGTTTAAATGTTGTGCATTGAAATCTTCTTTAGAATATTACATTAATCAAAACAAATGAACTTCTTTTGCTGCTGATATTCACACAGAGTTATGACTATCTTTTTTTAACCTTTTTCATGCTGCTCTTAAGAAGATTTAGGTGTATTATATCGTGCAAGATCTTCTGAATATTTTAAATTTTTAGATTTTTCAAACTGATGTTAATTGTAATTTGGCAATGTTTTGATAGTGATCTCCCATTGAATATTTTAATATATATTTGTTAAATTTTACACCCTCTTTTTTGGAAATCAGATTGTTATTCTTTTTTTGGGGTTGTTATCTGTCCCTTTTTTTGGCTGTCAAATGTCTCTGCTTACTCCAAAGCTAAATTTAAAATATTTAAAAATACACATAGTCAAGTATGAACTTAAACAAAAATAACATTTATTCATGTTTGAAATAAAATAAAGAGAAGGCAGCGCTGGAGAACCTGCTGCCATTTGTGCATCCCAGGGACCCCAGAGCACACATCAACCCTGTGTGGACACTAAAATTGGGAGCTTGAGAGAAGGCCAACATTTCTGAGCACAATCTGATGCTGGCCTCCCAGAGGTCAGGAACAGCAGCAAGTGATATATATGTCCCAAGTCTGTGGTACTACAACAGGCTGCCTTCTGTCCGACCACAATGAAGCAAGGCCATCACTTCCTCGTCTTCCTGGCAACCTTCCCTGCAACCTTCCCTGAAGACTTCTCTGCAGCCTTCCTTCTTCGTGTGGCTGGAGGCTGGGCCACTGGAGGGGTACTCCTGTCAGGAGGAGGAGGAGGTGGAGGAGAAGGGGGTGGCGCAGAAGAACAAGGTGCAGGTGGAGGAGAAGGGGGTGGGGCAGAAGAACAAGGTGGAGGTGGAGGAGAAGGGGGTGGGGCAGAAGAACAAGGTGGAGGTGGAGGAGAAGGGGGTGGGGCAGAAGAACAAGGTGGAGGTGGAGGAGAAGGGGGTGGGGCAGAAGAAGAAGGTGGAGGTGGAGGAGAAGGGGGTGGGGCAGAAGAAGAAGGTGGAGGTGGAGGAGGAGGTTGAGGAGAAGGGGGTGGGGCAGAAGAAGAAGGTGGAGGTGGAGGAGGAGGTTGAGGTTGGGACAGTTGTGCCACCTCACAAATTGCGGTATTGGGGGTAATTTTTTCCATCACCCCCTTGTTCAGCAAGGTGATGAGCAGGGGCTCGCATAGGAGGCGTTGCTCCATGCTCATCACCTTGAACTTTGCCTCCACTAGGCTGGCAATGGCCTCTTCAGGGGATGTGGGCTCCTTGAGGGTGGCATGGGCCTCTCGAATAAGGGCCATTGCTGCCTCACTGGTGGTCCTGTCCCTCCTGCTTCTTTTGGGAAGTCGGATGGGAGGCACCTGTGATCTGGTGCTTCTCCTTTGCCCTGCCACCTCCTGGCTGCCACTGGGCCCTGCCACCTCCTGCCTGCCACTGGGCCCTACCTCCTCCTGCCTGACAGTTTCCAGACCCTCCTCCTGGCTGATTTCATCCTGTGTATGAAAAAGGGACATAGTTTAATATGTTGGTTTAATCTTTGCATCCAAAATTCAGATCATGATTGAAGCAATTCGAATGTAAATCCAGAAATCATTTTGACCAATTTACAACTACATCAGATTGACTATTTTGCACCCAATTTAGGCCAGACTAATGTCTCGAGATCTTGATTTCACTTGTGGAACCCAAAATAGTTTATGTTTGTCATCTTGACATATTTGTCAAACATTAATTTTATCCCAATACATTTTCTCTAAATACTATACCTGGCTCCAGATGGCCAAATCAGGTTCATCCAGGATGGCTGCCTCCTCTTGCTCCAGAGAAGGCTCTGGTTGGCTGCAGGGAAGTCTGGGGGGAAGAGTGGATAGTGATGGCCTTGCCTCAATGTGGTCATCCAGAAAGGACATCCTGCTGTAGTACCACAAATTCGGGACATACACATCATCTGCTGCTGCTCCTGACCTCTGAGAAGCCAGGACCTTAGAGCGTTCATTCCTGTATGTGCCTCTCAAGCTCCCAATTTTAGTGTCCACCTGTTTTGCTGTGGCTGTGGGCACCTTGGTATGCACAAATGGGAGCAGGGTCTCCAGCGCTGCTTTTCTCACCCCTTTTTTTTGTGGATGGGGTTTTTGGTCTCCCACAGAGTGGGCAGCTCCCTTACCCGGTCTATAAATTCCGCCAGGAATTCTTTGTCGCTAATAAAGACATTCATATTGTATCTTCAAGTAAAATAAATAATATATAACTAATGTGAGGCACACAGTCTAACCTCCTTAAAATCGTAGTCACCATATATATCCTACAACATTCTCCAGACAGTATAGGCCAACAATTTGTCAAAGTCACAAAATCACATACCTTCGTTCGCACGTCCGTCACTTGAACTCCTCTCTCCGCACAACGAACGTAGTATAGTCACATGTGTGTTTGCTATATATACACCACGCATGCGTCAAACTACGTACACGTCGCTCCGCACACGTCGCCCGCCCATGACGTTCTAACTAACATCTTTTCCCCGCCCCTTCTCTTTCGGCGCGCAGACAGATATGGCGGATTTACAGCAGGTGTCTGATAATTCCTCAAATAACGAGGAGGAGACAAGCCCGGAGACTGAGGAAACGTCACGACCAGGGAGGAGATTCAAGGCATCTAATATGTCTTTTGCGGAGATGGCGGAGATGGTGGACATATTGCTCAAGTCTGATTATGACGCAAAGCATGGGCCGTATAGCAAACCAAATAGAAGGAAGGCCAAAATCCTGAAGAAAGTCGTGAAGAGTCTGAAGAAGAATTTCGGGGTGAAACGCTCAAATGAGCAGCTCAGAAAGAGGTGGTCAGACCTCAAACTGAGGGAGCCAGAGCAGTTAAGGAGCATTAAGAGAATGCTAGCAAAAAGTAAGTAAAATGTACACTTTTCTGCTATTAATGTTTTTCTCAAATTACATGTTGCTCCTTTTTTTTTTTTTCATTTTGGACTCCCTTCCAAAATTTCCTATTTTGAACTTGGTTTGGCACAGTAATCGTTCGTTACGTTACAGACACTTTGTTCGGCCACTATCCGCTGTTTTGGCTTATTTTACAGCCACAAAAGAAATTAGACATCTGCCTATTTTTTACAAATTGTTGTTCCTAAATTTTAGGCTAGATGATGTGTTTGTAAAGAGAATGAAATGCAAACTTTAATCAGTGTAAAGGAGAGGACAGTCAGCAGCTGGTACCACATCTGTACTTTGGAGCACAATAGTGTGGGCCACCAGAACCGCCTTTTTTGGGTGTCCCACACAGGTGCATTAGTGAATTTTTGTGGTGCCTCCATGTCTAAAAATTTACATCCAAAAGGTGAATATTAAACATATTTTTGTTTCCAAATAATGCATTCATCTTTAAATTCCGCACAAACACACATTTGTACCCCACTTCCAAACAATTTAGCCTGTTTTTATTTTTCATAGAGAATTTCAGTGTGATAAATAGACCTTTTGTTTGATTCTCATAGGGGAGAGAAGACTGGGAGGAGAACACTCAAGGGAGCACAGGAACCCCACAGCTTCACAACAACCCCAAACTCCCAAAGACCCACAACCGAAGGATGTTGAGGAAGTTGAGGTGGAGGAAGGAGAAGTGCAGGAAGGAGAGGTGGATGACGTTGTGGAACTGGTCACCACAACAGGTCAGTATCTGTCACCACAGCTTCAGGTAAGAGATGTAGGCCTGCAGAGTTATAATACCTTTTGTATTTTGTTTTTAGGGGATGTAAATGTTGTGGTGAAGGATAGTACACGTTTCTCTGCTGACAGTGCCCTCCGAATAATACAGCAAGTGATGGAATGTAGCACGGAACTGGACAGAATAAAACAAAGAATTCATGTGATGGATCAAACATTTAAAGACATTCTAGATGTATTGGGGAGAATCGAATAAGGCAACCAAACCCCCATTTTTGTTTCAGGAATGACTGTTCTTCAACCTTTTAAACTCTTTTTGACAATCAAACCAGCCAAAAATTGAATATGCACACAGTGTGTCAACATGTGCTATCTGCCATCAGGGGATATCCATGTACGTCTTTTGGGGGTGCAACCCCTTCCTCGTATCTAAAGTAGGTGAACTGAGGAAGGGGTTGCACCCCCAAAACACGTCCATTGATCACCCCTGATGGCAGATAGCACATGTTGACAATAGGGATCAGGAGTCTAAAATCCCTATTGAAAATTACTACAAAATGTGTGCATATTCAATTTTTGGCTGGGCAAGGGGTGGCAAGACCCCATATTAGGATGGGCCCATAGAGACATAGTTTGTGTAAGTGAATGTCTCAGATTGCTCAGAGATATCCAATGTTGTACTTTTTGGAATGCAACTGTTGTTTTTGTATTTTCCTAAGAAAAGAATTGGCGGTTTGTGGCCAGGCAAAAAAAAGTAACCATGTGTGTGAATGTGCACAGAGTAAAATGTTTGAACACAAACAAAGTGTAGCTTCTTTTTCCAATACGCTCTAACCTTATTTGTGTTTTTTTAAGGTTACATAGTGAAATGGTTGTTATTTACTAAAGGAAAATACACTTGGCACTACAAATGCACTAAGACAAACTAGGAGACAGGAAACAAACAAAAGTTAAAAGTTTAAATCAGATTTTTATTTAGCTCGTTCTCCATGAATCTTTAGGCCTAGCCTGGCATAGAATTTGCCCCCCTACCCGTGAAATATTGCATATATTTCTCCCGAACCTCACGGGCATTTTGGGGGGGCAAGCCAGGACGAGCAGATTCAAGGCCCGGCAGGGGATTTGCAGATGAAAGTCCAGCCTTAGGCAATACTGTGGCCATATAAGAAGTGGATTTTCTGCTGAGAAAGTTGTGTAGCACACAGCAGCATAAAACTACATAGTTTATTTTGTAGTCCGCCAAGTGGATGGAAGTCATAAAAATGCGGAACCGGCTGGCCATTATGCCGAAGGCATTTTCAACGACTCTTCGGCCCCTGGCCAGGAGGTAATTGAACACCCTCTTCTCTGGGGTCAGGGTCCTCTGAGGAAATGGCCTCATAAGATGCGGTCCGAGCCCGAAGGCTTCATCAGCCAAAAAAACAAAGGGGAGTCCTTCAACATTTCCTGCATCCGGGGGCAATGCAAGGTCATCACTCTGGAGACGGAGGGCAAACTCCGTCTGGATGAAGGATCCCCCATCGGACATCCGGCCATTCTTCCCTACATCAACATAGAGGAATTCATGCCGTGCTGACACCACCGCCATCAGCACAATGCTATGAAACCCCTTGTAGTTGAAGTAGTAGGACCCAGAACGGGGTGGCGGCACGATGCGGACGTGCTTCCCGTCTATGGCACCACCGCAGTTGGGGAAGTCCCACCGCGTGGCAAACTCTGATGCCACAGTCTGCCATTCCTGTGGCATGGAAGGAAGCTGGGGAATCAAACAAGATGAAAGAAAATTAGAATTTTAAAATATTACATTACAAGGAGATTATAATAAAAAACATTAGAGGCCAACATCAATCAAATTCTCAGTTTATTAATCTGTTTTTAAGAAGTATAATGGAAGGCTCATGTTTCATATTCATCACCCCCTCTGATGGTCCATTAAAAAAATATTTTGGGGGGGTAGATGTGTTTGGCCACAGGATAGCATTGCAGTGGCGGTGCGCCCAGAGTGGGCGCTGGAGCACTGCCCCCTCTCGCCTGTGCCCGTCACTCCGAACAATACATCGGTTCATGCCTTGCATTAACCTATGTATTGTCAATGCCGCCCACTATTCAGGTGGATGGCCCCCTGTTAAGCGACCAACATATGAATAACTGCAGATTAGACAGCTGACAGACAAAATCCATGCCCTAGAAACACTACATAAAAAATCCCTATCGGAAAGATCGGCGAGCTCCCTCCTGGAAACTAGGAAAGCCCTCCAACACCTTCTAGATGCTAAAACCAAGAGATTTCTGTTTTTTAAGAAGAAGGTCTATTACGAGCATGGAGACAAAACTGGAAGGTTCCTAGCCAGTGCTCTGAAAGACGCCAAATCATCCCAGAACATTCTAGGTATAAGAAACAATAAGGGCAAAGTAGGCGTTACTACAGAGGAAATTGGCAAACACTTCCATGACTATTATTCCAACCTTTACAATCTACCTACACAAGGAAACTCCCCTCTCTCCCCAAAGTCAAGACTACAATTAATCCAGGACTACTTAAAAGATTCCAAATTACCCACACTAACAGAAGAGAATGCCCAGCTATTAGATAGTCCCATTGACAAATCTGAAATTTTGCAATCCATTCAAGACCTGAAAGCGGGTAAAAGCCCAGGACCAGACGGATTCACTTCCATTTACTACAAGACATTTACTGACCTGCTCCTCGACCCGCTACATAAAGCTCTTAACTCCCTCTCATCGCCCAGAACGGTGCCATCGTCATTCCTCTCAGCCCACATTACGGTCATACCGAAACCGAATAAAGACCCCCAATTGTGTGCTAGCTACAGACCTATCTCCCTTCTTAATATTGACGTTAAGCTCCTAGCCAAAATTATTGCCAATAGACTTAGACCACTGCTGCACGGTATCATTGGTCCTGACCAGGCTGGCTTTATGCCGGGCAGGGAGACCAGAGATAGCGTGACAAAAGCACTCAACCTAATTTTTGCTGCACGTACTCGGAAGATCGAAGGCTTTCTCCTGTCCACGGACGCGGAGAAGGCCTTTGATCATGTGGCATGAGACTACATGCTGGAGACATGCCAACATATTGGGCTGGGCTATTGCATGATGTCATGGATCGCGTCGCTATACTCAAACCCATCAGCTCGGGTCAAGATTAATGGTTCCCTGTCAGAAACAATTCATATCAACAACGGGACGAGACAGGGATGCCCCCTCTCACCCATCTTATTTATACTATCACTAGAACCGTTCATTAGAAAAGTCATCGCAGAAGAAGCTATACAAGGCTTCACAATAGCTGGCCGGGAATTTAAGATAGCAGTGTATGCAGACGACCTGCTCTTTTTCCTAACCAATCCCCATGTCACCCTACCCTCATTACTACGTGAATTCTCCATATTTGGCAAGTTATCTAACCTTAAAATCAACTTTTCAAAGTCGGAAGCCCTAAACATAAACTTGCCCGCAACCCCTCTAAACAGACTCAAAGCTAACTGCCCCTTTAAATGGGAATCTTCGGCCCTTAAATACTTGGGAGTCTGGCTGACTACCAACACTGCCCACATCTATGAACGAAACTTGCCGCCCATTCTTAAGATTAACCACTTCAATACCATGCACTTATACAGCTTCCTGCCCAAGCCAATTTTGAGCTTTCAGCACTGTCGCAATTTGAATGACAATTGCGCGGTCATGCTACACTGTACCCAAACAAATTTTTTATCATTTTGTTCCCACAAATAGAGCTTTCTTTCGGTGGTATTTGATCGCCTCTGCGATTTTTATTTTTTGCGCAACAAATAAAAAAAGAGCGAAAATTTTAAAAAAAACTATGTTTTTCTTTGTTTCTGTTAATTTTTTTTGTAAATAAGTACCTTTTCTACTTCAATGACGGGCACTGATAAGGCGGCACTGAAGGGCACTGATAAGGTGACACTGATGGGCACCGATGAGGTGGCACCAATGAGGTGCCACTGATGAGGTGGCACTGATGGGCACTGATGATGGGCACTGATAGGCGGCACTGATGGGCACTGATATGTGGCACTGGTATGCGGCACTGATGGGCACTCATAGGCGGCACTGATTGGCACTCATAGGCGGCACTGATTGGCACTCATAGGCGGCACTGATGGGCACTCATAGGCGGCACTAATGGGCACTTTTGGGCGGCACTGATGGGCACTTATGGGTGGCACTGATAATTGGCACGGACGGGCACTGATAGGTGGGCACTTATGGGCACAGATGGGCACGGATGGGCACTGATAGGTGGCACTGATGGACACTAGTAGGTGGCACTGGTGACACTGCTGCCTAGCAATGCCAGCCACCACACATTTGTTTCTTGGTATGATCGTGCCAGTCAGTGCCCATGTGTGGGCACTGATTGGCATATTTTTTTTATATATATATATTTTTTTTACTACATGTGGATGGCCATGGGGGCCATCCACATGCTTAGGGCTTCCCTGATGGTCCTGGGGGCTTCCCTGGTGGTCCAGTGTGGGTATCCGGGGGGGGGCTGCGCTGATAAACAATCAGCGTGAACCCCCCCTGTCAGGAGAGCCGCCGATCGGCTCTCCTCTACTCGCGTCTGTCAGACGCGAGTGAGGAAGAGCCGATCAACGGCTCTTCCTGTTTACTTCCTGATCAGCCATGATTCGACACGGCTGATCACATGGTAAAAAGCCTCCGACGGAGGCTTTTTACCGAGATCAGTGTAGCGGTGGGTCAGACTGACCCACCGCTCCACCGATCGCCGCGATGCGCGCCCCCCCGGCGCGCGGCGGCTGTTATCCCGCAGGACGTCATATGACGTCCAGTGTGGATAACAGAACCACTTCCCGGACGTCAATATGCTATTGACTGGGCGGGAAGTGGTTATAGACCAAGACCTAAAAAAATGGCACACTCGTAATTTCTCATGTTTTGGCCGGGCTGCCATATGCAAAATGGTCATCCTGCCAAAGCTCCTATATCTCTTTCGCAACCTGCCAGTTAAGATCCCCCAGAGCTTTTTCAAAATGGTCTCTAGCCTGCAGTCACGGTTTATCTGGGCACACAAACCGCCCAGAATAAAAGCCCAACTCCTGACGAGGCCCAGACTCAAAGGAGGAATGGGTATACCGGATTTTAGACTATACTACTATGCTGCCCATGTCACCAGAATTATTGACTGGCACTGTCATCACTCACAAAAAGATTGGGTCCAACTAGAGAATAGTCTCAGCCCTATAGCCCTACGATTCTCCCCTTGGATTCCCTGGTCTAGCTATCCCTCGACCCTCAGAACACACCCTTTCATAGGCACATCACTTGGAATCTTCCATAAGCTGACCAGACAAACAGATCTTTCTACCCCACTAAGTCCCTTGACGCCCTTATTCAATAACCCAGACTTTCTCCCCGGAGTGAGGAACCGCTTACTACACACCCGACATACCTCCACACCGCTGCTCGCCAAGGACTGCTTCCATAAGGGCAGTTTTAAAGATTTCAAACAGCTCTCTGCAGAGCTGGACATGCCCACCCTTCCATTATGGACGTATTTTCAGATCAGACACTATCTGAACCAACCCCCTAGGAGAGATTCATTTGGAAGGGAAACAACAGATCTGGAGTCAGTGTGCCTGGAGGGTAAGCAAGTGAAGAGGGCTACCTCAATTTCATACGCATGGCTACGAGATCAACCCATGCAGGGAGATGACAGATTCAGAGAGAGCTGGTCCCGGGCCCTGAAGAGGCCTATTTTGGCCAAACAGTGGCAAAGAGCCTGTATATTTACACATAAATGCTCTCTCAGCTCAAGAACACAGGAGACATCCTACAAGCTCTTGACTGGTATGCTACGCCTGCTAAGATACATACCTGGTTCCCACAGATTCCAGACACGTGCTGGAGATGCGGGAAAGAACGGGGTGATCTCCTCCATATTTGGTGGCAGTGCCCTGAGATAGCTCCCTTCTGGGAGGCTGTTTGCGAGAAAATTCGGATAATCACTGAGACCTTAATTAATCTGGATGTGACGTGCTGCCTGCTTCATATCACTGATGTATCTTACAAAAGATATAAAAATTCTCTGACCAAACACTTACTGAATGCGGCGAAAGCGCTTATACCTCTATTTTGGAAATCCACCAGAATCCCCACAATTCGGGATTGGTTCCAGAGGGTGTCTGAGATTTGTGATATGGAGGAGACGGTAGCCCAGTCCACAGACAACCATGATAAATTTTTTGACACTTGGTCCCCCTGGATTCATTACAAATTTTCACGAGCCTATGGGGACTCAACAGCAGTGGACCTGGCCACCTAGCTCCTCAGGCCAGACTCTGAATACCATGGTTTACTTATAAGGTCGTTGACCCTATGAAGCGCTGGACAAGGGAGGGTGCATGACTTCGCCCCTCCCATATCTGTACACCCTGTTACAGTTGATCCAGAACTTCATAGGTTGCATATGTTAGCCGCTAACCTTTACGTGATTACTTGTATAATTCTGTGGAGGCTTCCTAATAAGTTCTCACCACGTCTAAGACTATGCTCATCCTATACATCTACCCCTTCTCGGGATTCTTCCTTTCCCCTCTCTCCCACCTCTCTTCCTAAACTTCTTTGAGCAATGCTGCTCCTAACACCTACAACATTTCCTTTTTATTACAACTTTAATTTTTTTGTTGATGAATGACCACTTATAGCCCTCTTTAGCCAATGATTATTGACTGTCCTTGATTTCACTACTAGTCTTACTATATGATCATTCTATATACATTAATGCACTGTCCGCAGTTTGGGGAGCTGCGTCTCCCCTTGTTGATTTCTTCTGTATCTCTTTTCAATAAACTTGATGTTACAAAAAGAATAACTGCAGCATTTATGGGGTGAAAATTGCATATCAGAAACAGGGAGGCAAATAGGCTTGCACATTACAGCCTGAGGGATGTAATTGGCTTCATAAAAGTTAAATAGGTGACGCAAGGGGGGGGGGGGACATTCCTTGGGTAAACACTGACAGGCTGCTCTGCCAATCATGTTCACCAAGTCTGTTTAATGGTAACATGATTGGCTGATGCAACATCAAGGGCAGGAGAAGACATCAAGGACAGAAGAAGGATGGTGCTGACCACAAGAAGGTAAGTGCAGGGCTGGGGGGAAAATGGCTGCATTGGAGGGAACAAAATGGCTGCATTGGAGGGAACAAAATGGCTGCATTGGAGGGCACAAAATGGCTGCATTGGAGGGGGCAACTGGGGGCGTTTAATAGGCACAGTCGCAAAAAAGGAGGAAGTTTATTTCCTAAATTGGGGTTGGACCCCCAAACATTTTGAGCACCAGGCGCCCCTGCTGGAAAGGTTAGTGAAGGGAAATATGCATGGAGGAGAAAAAAGGGGCAATCCAGCATGCATGGGGACAAAGGGGACATTCTCAGCATATTACAATCATGGTAATTAGGGAAGGATGAAAGAAATACCATACATTAGCATATATTAAATACATAAAATGTGATGTTAAAGGAGAAAACTTACCCTAATATAGTCCTCCTGCAGGACTTGTATAATGGCAGAACAGGTGTCTGGGATTATGAGGCCCAGAGCCTGGGGGGAGATGCCTGTCGTGAACTTCAAGTCCTGCAGACTTCTCCCTGTCGCCAGATAACGTAACGTGGCGATGAGCCTCTGCTCAGCACTGATGGCTTCCCGCATAACGGTGTCCTTCCTGGTAATGTAGGGGGACACCAAAGCCAACAGTTCCTGAAAAACGGGGTCAGACATCCGCAGAAAATTCCTGTAGTCCTCAGGATTATTCTCGACGATCTCCCGCAGCAGAGGCATATGGCAGAATTGGTCCCGCTGGAGCAACCAATTCTTGGTCCATGAACTCCTCCTCACACCGTTCATGGACTGGTCTTGGTCCAAAACAAGCAGACCAACACCAAGCGCACGCACAGCACGAACTCGACGACGAGAACGTCCAGGCAACATGGCTAGGAAACGGTCGTCTTATCAGAACGTACAGAACAGAACGCACTTTAGAACAGCAAGGCCTATGAATAACGAACTGAAAATCAGAAACAAACGGGCAAGAACGCACTGTAAAACAGATACGACCTGCCTAGACGCCCTGAAAGTCAAGATACGAACCCACAAGCACAAACTGAACCTCAGAAAATTAACTGAAAAGCACGAAGACTGAAAAGCGCGAATCGTTTCTTCCCAAACTTTTACTTCACACGCGGTAACACAAGATCAGCAAAAGCAGCCCAAGGGGTGGCGCCAAGGAAATCGATCTTCCCCTTTATAGTGCCGTCGTACGTGCTGGACGTGACCGCGGAGAACAACGAGGAAATTGGCAAATGTCAGTGTGTACGCATGGAAAGCTTGACGAGAAACTCGTCAAGGTTAACAAGAATCTCGTCGAAAAAAATGACAAGATTTTTACGACGAGAAACTCGGTCGTGTGTACGAGGCTTGAGTGTCATATTCTTTGATAAACCTTGTGTGCAGGGAGAGAGAAGGATAGGCAGGGGACAGTGTCAGTTTCATATTCTTTACTAAACCTTGTGTGCAGGGAGAGAGAAGGATAGGCAGGGAGAGTGTCAGTGTCATATTCTTTGATAAACCTTGTGTGCAGGGAGAGAGAAGGATAGGCAGGGGACAGTGTCAGTGTCATTGTTGCTAAGCCTCCTGCACAGTATACACCTGAAGCTAACCCTTATTGCTGTGTTTTCCTGGTGTGTTACACCAACAGGCATTTGCAGCACTTACAGCGGGCGGAGTGTGCCTCCTGCACATTATACACCTGAAGCTAGCCCGTATTGCTGTGTTTTCCTGGTGTGTTACACCAACAGGCATTTGCAGCACTTACAGCAGGCGTAGTGTGATTCCTGCAAAATATACTCCTGAAGCTAGGCCTTATTGCTCTGTTTTCCTAGTGTGTTACACCAACAGGCATTTGCAGCACTTGCAGCAGGCGTAGTGTGATTCCTGCAAAATGTACTTCTGAAGCTAGCCCGTATTGCTGTGTTTTCCTGGTGTGTTACACCAACAGGCATTTGCAGCACTTACAGCAGGCATAGTGTGATTCCTGCAAAATATACTCCTGAAGCTAGCCCGTATTGCTGTGTTTTCCTAGTGTGTTACACCAACAGGCATTTGCAGCATTTACAGCGGGCGTAGTGTGCTTCCTGCAAAATATACTCCTGAAGCTAGGCCTTATTGCTGGTTTTCCCATCTCCCTGCAGGCCATTAGAATGTCTGGAAGGCAAACAAGGAGAGGCAGACAGTCAGGAGCCAATAAAAGAGGGCAAGCAGGCTCTGTGTCTAGAGACAACAGTGCTGGTCATGGACGCGGTGCATCGCCATCAGCACGTGGCCATGGGACACGCTTGTCCTTCCTTTCGGCAGCTGGACGTGTTGAGCCGCATCATGCTGAAGACATGGTAGAGTGGATGACCAAGCCCTTCTCATCCTCCTCATCCTCTCTCACCCAGGCTCAGGGTAGTGGCAAAGCAGCTGCCAAAGTGTACTCTTCCCTGGTATCAATGTCATCATCAGTCACTCCTTCCCTAGACCCACCATGTCCTCCTGAGGAGTCCCCCGAACTGTTTGAGCACAGTGTTGGGTACATGCTCCAGGAGGATGCCCAGCGTTTCGAAGGGTCTGATGATGATACCCAGCTAGAGGAAGGCAGTAGCGTGAGAGTAGAGAGAGGGGATGCTCAAGAAGGACACCAATCTGGCAGTCATGTTCCAGCAGCTGCAGCATACTGCCAGATTGGCTCCAGTGATGAGGAGGGAGGGGATGATGAGGTCACTGACTCCACATGGGTGCCTAATAGGAGAGAGGAGGAGGAGGAGGAGGATGAGGAGGCATATCTCCAACGAGGCAGGATGCCCTCGGGGGGCCAGCGTAAGGGCAGCACACCGACGGAATAACACCGCAGGGCTCCGCCTGTGCAGGGCGCTGCCTCTGCCCGTTATTCAAAAAGTTCTTTGGTGTGGGCCTTTTTTGAGTCGAGTGCATCAGATCGCACAGCTGCTGTTTGCAACATATGTCTCAAGCGTATATCGCGTGGCCAAAACATCAGCCGCTTGGTCACCACATGCTTGACCAGACATATGTTGACCTGCCATGCAGCTCGTTGGCAAGCCTACCTTAAAGACCCACACCAAAGAACAAAGCGGACCTCTCCTTGCACCGGATCAGCTGGGATATCCAACCCCACTATACTTTCAGTCCTCTCTGAAACCTGCACTGAGAGGAATGAAGGTGTAGAATTAGGTGTGTCACAGCCAGGTACTTGCGGGCACTCTGCTAGCAGTACACCGACGTCCGATTCTAGCAGGCAAATTTCCCTGCCCCAGCTGCTGGACCGTCGAAAGAAGTTCACTCCCAGCCATCCACATGCCCAGCAGTTGAATGCTAGCTTGGCTAAATTGCTAGCTCTTCAACTGCTG
Source organism: Rana muscosa (assembly GCA_029206835.1). Taxonomy (NCBI): domain Eukaryota; kingdom Metazoa; phylum Chordata; class Amphibia; order Anura; family Ranidae; genus Rana; species Rana muscosa. The sequence goes on along the minus strand of CM055116.1, from coordinate 925,839,542 downwards.
CCTTTTCAGTTGGTAGACTCGGCCCCCTTCCGTGAGTTTGTGCAATGTGCGGTTCCTCAGTGGCAGGTTCCCAAACGCCACTTTTTCTCACGGAAGGCGATTCCGGCTCTCTACCGGCATGTGGAAGGCAATGTCTTGGCCTCGCTGGACAGGGCGGTCAGTGGTAAGGTGCATATTACCGCTGACTCATGGTCCAGCAGGCATGGACAGGGACGTTACCTTTCTTTCACGGCCCATTGGGTCACTCTTTTGGCAGCTGGGAAGGATGCAGGACAAGGTGCAGTAGTGTTGGAGGTTGTTCTGCCGCCACGCCTCCAAAATGCTACTACTGGTTGTGACACACTTCTCTCCTCCACCCCCTCCTCTTCTTCTTCCTCCATTGCCTCTTCCTGTGCTTTGTCCTCGGAACCAGCGGTGCTCCGTAGGCGTTCAAGGGGCTACGCAAGTACGCAGGCAAAAATATGCCATGCCGTGCTTGCGCTGGTGTGTTTGGGGGACAGGAGCCACACTGGGGCAGAGGTTCTGTCTGCTCTGCAGGGGCAGGCAGAGAGGTGGTTGATGCCACGCCAGCTTAAGCCAGGAATGGTGGTTTGCGACAATGGCACCAACCTCCTCTCCGCCCTCCGACAGGGACAACTGACCCATGTGCCCTGTGTGGCTCACGTCCTTAACCTGGTGGTGCAGCGGTTCTTGGGCAGGTATCCAGGCTTACAGGATGTCCTGAGGCAGGCCAGGAAAGTCTGTGTGCATTTCCGCAGATCTTATAATGCCAGTGCTCGCCTGGCTGAGCTGCAAAAGGAGTTGAACCTGCCCTAGAACCGCCTTATATGTGACATGCCCACCAGGTGGAACTCAACGTTGGCCATGCTGCAGCGGCTGCACACGCAGCAGAGGGCCATCAATGAGTACCTGTGCGACTACGGCACCAGGACAGGGTCAGGGGAGCTCTGGTTTTTTTCACCACGCCAGTGGGGCATGATCAGGGATGCATGCACTGTCCTGGCACCATTTGAGGAGGCCACAAGGATGGTGAGCAGTGACAGTGCATGCATCAGTGACACTGTACCTCTTGTCCACCTGTTGGAACATACGCTGCATGGAATAATGGACAGGGCACTTGAGGCAGAACAGAGGCAGGAAGAGGAGGACTTCCTTGCCTCTCAAGGCCCCCTTTACCCAGACAGTGTTCCTTCTGTCCCATCCATCGCACAGGAAGAGGAGGAGGAGGAGGAGGAGGATTGTGTCAGCATGGAGGTGGAGCCTGGCACTCAGCATCATCAGCAGCAGTCTTTTAGGGATGATTTACAGTCCCAAGAAACCCGTGGACTTGTACGTGGCTGGGAGGAGGTGGCTGCGGATCATGTCGTACTTAGTGACCCAGAGGACTCCGGACCGAATGCCTCAGCTAACCTATGCTGCATGGCCTCCCTGATCCTGCAAAGTCTGCGGAAGGATCCTCGTATTCTTCGGATCAAGGAGAGGGACCATTACTGGCTGGCCACTCTCTTTGATCCACGGTACAAGGGTAAGGTTGCGGACCTTATCTTGCCGTCGCAGAGGGAGCAGAGGATGAGACAACTCCAGGAGGCCTTGCAGAAAGGTCTGTGCAACGCGTTCCCAGAGACTGGGAGGTTACAAACTCCTGGTCCTGGACAACGAGTTGCTGAGGCTTCGTTCAGTCAAAGAAGGAGCGGTGGGGAAGGTGGCCGTCTGACCGATGCGTTCAGACAATTCTTTAGTCCGCAGCCCCAAGGTATGATCGGTTCCAGCAACCATCGCCAGCGTCTGATATACATGGTGCAGGAATACCTAGGGGCAAGGTCAGACTTGGACACCTTCCCCACCGAAAATCCTCTGGCTTACTGGGTCTTGAGGATGGATCAATGGCCAGAGCTTGCACAGTATGCAATTGAGCTACTGGCCTGTCCTGCATCCAGCGTTCTTTCAGAACGCACATTCAGTGCTGCTGGAGGATTTGTCACGGATCACAGGGTGCGCCTGTCCACCGACTCGGTTGATCGACTGACTTTCATAAAGATGAACCAGTCTTTGATCACCACCAGCTACCAAACACCTGAAGCTGATATAACAGACTAATTTATTTTCAAATGTTACATCCCTTCAAGACTGATGCTGATGCTGAGTGACTGTCCTGTTATGTTGACTGACTATCCTCCTCCTCCTCAATGATCCGATTGATGATGATAGCTTGGAAGAACATTTTTGTTTCTGGGTGCCGCCACCAGTGCCTAAGGCCCAATTTTTCAGCCCCTGTTTAACAGGGGCATGTAATTAAAAAAATGTATGCAATGCTTTGCAGCAGGGCTCATTCCTGCTCTCCAACTAGAGTATCTGGGAGAGGTTGCAGTGTCGTGGGACCAGCACCAGTGCCTAAGGCCCAATTTTTCAGCCCCTGTTTAACTACTTAAGCCCCGGACCATTTTGTAGCTAAAGGACCAGAGCTGTTTTCAGAATTTTGCACTGCGCTGCTTTAACTGTAAATTGTGCGGACATGCAATGTTGTACCCAAACGAAATTTGCGTCCTTTTCTTCCCACAAATAGAGCTTTCTTTTAATGGTATTTGATTGCCTCTGCGATTTTTATTTTTTGCGATATAAATGGAAAAAAATGATTTTAAAAAAAAAAAAGATATTTTCTAATTTTTGTTATAAGAAAAATCGAATAAACTCAATTTTAGTCATACATTTAGGCCAAAATGTATTCAGCCACATGTCTTTAGTAAAAAAAAATGTGAATAAGCGTATATTTATTGGTTTGCGCAAAAGTTATAGCGTTTACCAACTAGGGTACATTTTCTGGAATTTACACAGCTTTAAATTTATGACTGCCTATCTCATTTCTTGAGGTGCTAAAATGGCAGGGCAGTACAAAACCCCCCAAATGACCCCATTTTGGAAAGTAGACACCCCAAGGAAATTGCTGAGAGGCATGTTGAGCCCATTGAACATTTTTTTTGTCCCAAGTGATTGAATAATGACAAAAAAAAATTACAAAAAGTTGTCACTAAATGATATATTGCTCACACATGCCATGGTTATATGTGGAATTGCACCCCAAAATACATTCTGCTCCTTCTCCTGAGTACGGGGATAACACATGTGTGGGACTTTTTGGGAGCCTAGCCGCGTACGGGACCCCAAAAACCAAGCACCGCCTTCAAGATTTCTAAGGGCATAAATTTTTGATTTCACTCCTCACTACCTATCACTACCTATCACAGTTTTGAAGGCCATAAAATGCCAAGATGGCACAAAACCCCCCCAAATGACCCCATTTTGGAAAGTAGACACCCCAAACTATTTGCTGAGAGGCATGTTGAGCCCATTGAATATTTTTTTTTGTCCCAAATGATTGAATAATGACAAAAAGAAAAAAAAAATACAAAAAGTTGTCACTAAATGATATATTGCTCACACATGCCATGGTTATATGTGGAATTGCACCCCAAAATACATTCTGCTCCTTCTCCTGAGTACGGGGATACCACATGAGTGGGACTTTTTAGGAGCCTAGCCGCTTACGGGATCCCGGAAACCAAGCACTGCCTTCAGGATTTCTAAGGGCGCAAATTTTTGATTTCACTCCTCACTGCCTATCACAGTTTCGAAGGCCATAAACGGCCAAAATAGCACAAAACTACCCCAAAATGACCGCATTTTGGAGAGTAGACACCCCAAGCTATTTGCTAAGAGGCATGTTGAGTCCATGGAATATTTTATATTTTGCCACAAGTTGCGGGAATATGACAATTTTTTTTTTTTTTTGCACAAAGTTGTCACTAAATGATATATTACTCACACATGCCATGGGCATATGTGAAATTACACCCCAAAATACATTCTGCTGCTTCTCCTGAGTACGGGGATACCACATGTGTGGGACTTTTTGGGAGCCTAGCCGCGTACGGGACCCCAAAAACCAAGCACCGCCTTCAAGATTTCTAAGGGCATACATTTTTGATTTCACTCCTCACTACCTATCACTACCTATCACAGTTTTGAAGGCCATAAAATGCCAAGATGGCACAAAACCCCCCCAAATGACCCCATTTTGGAAAGTAGACACCCCAAACTATTTGCTGAGAGGCATGTTGAGCCCATTGAATCTTTTTTTTTTGTCCCAAATGATTGAATAATGACAAAAAGAAAAAAAAAATTACAAAAAGTTGTCACTAAATGATATATTGCTCACACATGCCATGGTTATATGTGGAATTGCACCCCAAAATACATTCTGCTCCTTCTCCTGAGTACGGGGATACCACATGTGTGGGACTTTTTGAGAGCCTAGCCGCGTACGGGACCCCGAAAACCAAGCACCGCCTTCAGGATTTCTAAGGGCACAAATTTTTGATTTCATTCCTCACTACCTATCACAGTTTTGAAGGCCATAAAATGCCAAGATAGCCCAAAACCCCCACAAATGACCCCATTTTGGAAAGTAGACACCCCAAGCTATTTGCTGAGAGGCATGGTGAGTATTTTACAGCTCTCATTTGTTTTTGAAAATGAAGAAAGACATTTTTATTTTTTTTCAATTTTCAAAACTTTGTGACAAAAAGCGAGATCTGCAAAATACTCAACATACCTCTCAGCAAATAGCTTGGGGTGTCTACTTTCAAAAATTGGGTCATTTGGGGGGGTTTGTGCCATCTGGGCATTCCATGGCCTCCGAAACTGTGATAGGCAGTGAGGAGTGAAATCAAAAATTTACACCCTTAGAAATCCTGAAAGCGGTGCTTGGTTTTCGGGGTCCTGTACGCGGCTAGGCTCCCAAAATGTCTCACACATGTGGTATCCCCGTACTCAGGAGAAGCAACAGAATGCATTTTGGGGTGTAATTCCACATATAACCATGGCATGTGTGAGCAATATATCATTTAGTGACAACTTTTTGTACATTTTTTTTTTCTTTTTGTCATTATTCATCACTTGGGACCAAAAAAAAAAAAAAATATTCAATGGGCTCAACATGCCTCTCAGCAAATAGCTTGAGGTGTCTACTTTCCAAAATGTGGTCATTTGGGGGGTTTTGAACAGTTCTGGCATTTTATGCACAACATGAGGAAGCTTATGTCACACATCATCCACTCTTCTAACCACTTGAAGACAAAGCCCTTTCTGACACTTTTTGTTTACATGAAAAATATTTTTTTTTTGCAAGAAAATTATGTTGAACCCCCAAACATTATATATTTTTTTAAAGCAAAGGCCCTACAGATTAAAATAGTGGGTGTTGCATTTTTTTTCCACACAGTATTTGCGCAGCGATTTTTCAAACGCATTTTTTGGGGGAAAAACACACTTTTTTCTATTTTTAATGCACTAAAACACACTATATTGCCCAAATGTTTGATGAAATAAAAAAGATGATCTTAGGCCGAGTACATGGATACCAAACACGACATGCTTTAAAATTGCGCACAAACGCGCAGTGGCGACAAACTACATTCATTTTTAAAAGCCTTTACAGGTTACCACGTTAGATTTACAGAGGAGGTCTACTGCTAAAATTACTGCTCTCAATCTGACCTTTGCGGTTATACCTCACATGCATGGTGCAATTGCTGTTTACATATGACGCTAGACCGGCGCTTGCGTTCGCCTTTGTGCAAGAGCAGGGGGGGACAGCAGTGCTTTTTTTTTTTTCATTATTTATTTTGCTTTTTTATTTTATTTTTAAACTGTTCCTTCCATATTTTTTTTTTTTTTACCATTTTTATTGTTATCTCAGGGAATGTAAATATCCCCTATGATAGCAATAGGTAGTGACAGGTACTCTTTTTTTGAAAAAAATTGGGGGGTTAGACCCTAGATCTTTCCTCTGCCCTCAAAGCATCTGACCACACCAAGATCGGTGTGATAAAATGCTTTCCCAATGGCGCTGTTTATATCCGGGGGGGGGGACATTCCCTCCCACTGCTTGTAAAAGCAGTCTAGAGGCTAATTATCTGCTAGAATTGCTTTTACATGAAAGCCGGCCGCTGGCTGAAAAGAATGATACCAAGATGATACCTAAACCTGCAGGCATCATTCTGGTATAAACATTCAAAGTCCAGCAACATACCAGTACGTTGCTGGTCCTTGTTGGACATGTATTGTAATCTTTTTTTTCATGCAGCCTGTTGGCTGAACGAAAAAAAGAGATTGATCGGTGGGTATGCCCACCATTAGAATACCTCCCTTCATCCACCCACTTATAATGATGGGCATACATGCACCATTTATATATGCCGAAGCATGGGGGCATCCTCCCGCAAAAAAGTTATGCCGCGTACACACGGTCGGACTTTTCCACGGGCAAGCCTCCGTCGGAATTTCGACCGTATGTACGCGGCATTAGGAGCAAAATCGCTCCTCCGCCCCTGCTGCCCCCATGCTTCGGCATATATGCTCTTTTTTTTAACTGTGGTGGTGAAATCACTTCCTACAGCACTGGAGTCACGGCTTTATGTATCGTGGGAGCAAACGCTGTTGCTGTCAAGATAAAAAATTCCGCACTGCAGCTGAATGACGCACCTGAAAACAAAAAATTACATACCTGAAAAGCAAGCATGATAAAACATTGCAGAATAGAATACAGTAAAAAAGAGCAGAACAATAGAGAGAAAATAGAAAGAGAGAGAGAACAATAAAACGACAACTATTTTTGTTTTTTTATTTTATATTTTTTTGTGTTTTGTTTTTTACGTTTTTTTTTTCTTTTTTACACTTTTTTTTGTAACTTTAACAACTGTAATGGTTCGGGTCTCTCAAAATGTAATGGCATCTTGGGAGACCCTGTGTAAGTGTGTCCTAGTCTGTGAAATGCTGTACCCTACGCTAAAACTTCACTTTTGAGTGGTAGCGTTCAAAACATTCACCAAGGCAAAGACCAGGTTTGTCAGGACAGCGTGGACAATAATGACGGGTGTCACGCCTAAATCCGCGCTTGCTACAGACACGACATCTTTTTTGGGGGGCTCATTCGGTAGGGGTACTCTCGAGGACATACGTATAATGCCTCTCATGCAGCCGGCTTACTGCATTTGGTAGGGGATGGTGAGGTGCAGAACCGCCTGGATACAGGAGTTCTGTGACTATCTCATTCTGGAATTTTAGAAGAGATAAAGTCCCGCCTGAAGCTCTGTATAGCACATGAGCATTCAGAAAAGCCAATTGGAATAAGGATAGAGACACTTTTTTGTACCAGCGTCTCGCCTTATGGTCAATTAGATACGGCGCCAACAACTGGTCGTTGAGGTCCACCCCTCCCATATTTTTGTTATATTCGTGGACACAGAGGGGTTTCTCCACAACACCAGTTGCCGTAGGAATTTGGACTGTCGTGTCTGCATGAAGGGAGGTAAGAAGGAAAACATTCTTATTATCCCTCCACTTCATAGCGAGCAAGTTATTACACTTCACGCAGGCTCTCTCCCCCAGCCTAAGACGGGCATCTACAAGCCGCTGGGGAAAGCCCCGGCGATTAGGTCGCACGGTGCCACATGCTCCAATCTGATGATCAAACAAGTGACTAAACAGTGGCACGCTCGTGTAATAATTGTCCACATACAAGTGGTACCCCTTTCCGAATAAGGGTGACACCAATTTCCACACTATCTTGCCAGCGCTCCCTATGTAATCCGGGCAGTTGACCGGCTCAACCTGACTATCTTTTCCCTCATAAACCATAAAGCTCCATACATAGCCTGTTGCCCTGTCACAGAACTTATAGAGCTTGACCCCGTATCTGGCACGCTTGCTGGGAAGGTACTGCTTGAAAGACAAGCGGCCAGAAAATTTAATCAGGGACTCATCAACGCAGACAACTTGATCGGGAATAAACAAGGCTGCAAAACGTTCGTTGAAGTGGTTTATGAGGGGCCGAATTTTATAGAGCCGGTCGTATTCAGGGTCTCCACGTGGACGACAAAGTTCATTGTCGTTGAAGTGCATGAACCGCAAAATCTGCTCGTATCGTTTCCTGCGCATGGAGGCAGAGAACACGGCATGTGGTCAATTGGGTGCATGGACCAATAAGCACGCAATGACGGGAATTTATGTGTGCCCATGTTGAGGGAAAGGCCCAGAAAGGTCTTAAATTTGGAAACCGTAATTGGTTTCCAATCTTTGGTAATGGAAGGCAACTGGGGGTTAGCGGCGATGAATTGACCAGCATATAAATTACTCTGGTCCACAATAGATCTATAGAGATCTTCCGTGAAAAACAGCGAATAATAATCAATTGGCTTAAAATCAGCTGTTTCCACCTGAATACCGGGTTGGGCAGTGAATGGGGGAAGTACAGGTTCTGCAGAAGTGGTGGGGACCCAATCAGGATAGGCGAATTCTGCAGGAAGGGCACTATGGGTACGACGGGCCTGCCTTTGTCTTCTTATTGGTGGCAGCAGGACACTACTTGTGCTTGCCACCTCGCCAGCTTGAACTGCAATTATGGGACTCGCCACATCACCACGTGATACTGCAGTGCTGGATGTACGCCCAGGCTGTACTAGGCCGCTGGTGCTTGCCAATTCACCAGAAGGAATAATGGCGCTAGTACTACTCTGCTCCATGATACGAGAGCCCTGTGGTTCTTGCTCCTCAACAACCTCAGAAGATCGGGATCGGGTACGCCTGACCTTAGCAGGGACCTCAACTTCGTTGTCAGAACTATCTGACGTGGGGCCGCTGACTTCACTGTCATCTACGGGAAGATATTCTGAGCCTGAATCTGACAGATACGTGACCTCCTCTTCACTATCTATCATGCTCAGAATCTCGTAGGCCTCTTTACTAGTGTACCTTCGATTTGCCATTTTGGGCTCTAAATTTAGGGGTACACTAGTAAGATTCACAGGCAAAAAAGCACCTGACTGTCATCAGCAAATATCTCAAATGCTTCCAAAAAAACTGTTAGTGATCGCAGGGATCAGCCCTGTCTCTGCGAACATTGCAGTTATGTGTTTTGTGTTTGTTAAGTGACAGTGATCGATCGATTCTGCACTTGGGTGGGCTGGGCTGGGCGGAGGGGCTAAACGCAGGTGCTAGCAGGTATCTGGGCTGATCCCGCTAACACTGCGTTTTTGGGAACCCTAAACTGCTGGGGACGCTAGTATAGATCTGATCAGATCAGATATTGATCTGTTCAGATACTATACCACTAAGGGAGGTGTATGCTTTGCGCGTGGGTGTTAGCGTTACTGGCACTAACCTAACGCTGCCTGGGGCGACGCAGACCCTCTCTGGCGCTAAAACCTAATTGATCTCACCCACCGGGCGATCAGGGGATTAAACCTTTATTGGGTTATATACGGCGGGTGCCCTGATGCTATAAAAAGAAAACTAACCAACCAGCGTCACCCGTATCCTTTATATGGTGATCACTGGTGAAAGGGTTAACTAGGGGAAATCAGGGGGTTAAAACCTTTATTAGGTTAAATATGGGGGTACCTGAAGCTATATAAAAACCTGACGGGTAACCTAAATAACTAACTGGCTAACCAGTGTCACCAGTAAAACTTATACGGTGATCACTGGTGAAAGGGTTAACTCTAGGGGCAATCAGGGGGTTAAAATAATATATGGGGGTACCTGACGCTATAAAAACCTGTGGCGACCCTAAAAATAAATAACTGGCTATCTAGGACACCAGCGACACGAATACAGCGATCGGAAATACGATCGCTTAGTGACGCTGGAGTTACTGGGTGAAAGGGTTACCTGGGGGGCGATAAAGGGGTTAAACCTTTATTAGGGGGGTTAGGGGGCTACCCTGGACCTAAAGTGGCCTAAACCTAACTGCCCTGCAACTTTTTACTGTCACAGATGACACTAAATGCAGTGATCAGTAAAATAAATGATCACTGCAATCAGTGACACTGTGATTGGGGGCTGGGGGGTGACCTGGGGGGTGATCTGGGGGTGACTGGGGGGTGAAATGTGTGCCTATGTGTACCTATGTGTCAGTGGACTGTTGGTGCACTAACCTGCGTCTTCTCTCCTTGGCGCCGGGAACGAAAAGACCGACACGAGGAGAGATGACATCACTTCCTCTGCCTGTGTTTACATTACACGGGCAGAGGAAGCATTTTCATTCGCCGGGAGCGATCGCGAGGGGGTGGCCGGAATCGAACGGCCGTCCCCTCATCTCGGATCGCTCCCCAACGATTAACAGCTGCTCACTGTATAGGAGGGGGGTCCGATTGGACCCCCCAACTGTACAAAGGCAATCACGTACACTGTACGTGATTGTGCCTGTCGGTGCCATTCTGCCGACGTACATATACAGTGAGCGGTCGTTAAGTGGTTAACAGGGGCGTGTAATTACAATTTTTGATGCAATACTTTGCAACAGGGCTCATTGCTGTGCTCCAAGTACAGTATCTGTGAGGGGTTGCAGTGTTGTGGCACCAGTGCCTAAGGCCCAATTTTTCTGCCCCTGTTTAACAGGGGCATGTAATTATAATTCTTGATCTAATAATTCACAGCAGGGCCCATTCCTGCGCCCACCAAGAGTAACTGTGAGGCCTTACAGTGTTGTGTCATCACCACCACCACCACCACCACCACCAAAGGCCCAATTTTTCAGCCCCTGTTCAACAGGGTCATGCAATTACAATTCTTGATCTAATAATTCACAGCAGGGCCTATTCATGCGCCCACTAAGAGTAACTGTGAGGGCTTACAGTGTTGTGTCAACACCACCAGCACCAAAGGCCCAATTTTTCAGCCCCTGTTCAACAGGGGCATGCAATTACAATTCTTGATCTAATAATTCACAGCAGGGCCCAATCATGCGCCCACCAAGAGTAACTGTGAGGGCTTATAGTGTTGTGTCAACACTACCACCACCACCACCAAAGGCCCAATTTTTCAGCCCCTGTTCAACAGGGGCATGCAATTACAATTCTTGATCTAATAATTCACAACAGGGCCCATTCATGCGCCCACCAAGAGTAACTGTGAGGGCTTACAGTGTTGTGTCAACACCATCACCACCACCACCAAAGGCCCAATTTTTCAGCCCCTGTTCAACAGGGGCATGCAATTACAATTCTTGATCTAATAATTCACAGCAGGGCCCATTCATGCGCCCACCAAGAGTAACTGTGAGGGCTTACAGTGTTGTGTCAACACTACCACCACCACCACCAAAGGCCCAATTTTTCAGCCCCTGTTCAACAGGGGCATGCAATTACAATTCTTGATCTAATAATTCACAGCAGGGCCCATTCATGCGCCCACCAAGAGTAACTGTGAGGGCTTACAGTGTTGTGTCAACACCACCACCACCACCACCAAAGGCCCAATTTTTCAGCCCCTGTTCAACAGGGGCATGCAATTACAATTCTTGATCTAATAATTCACAGCAAGGCCCATTCATGCGCCCACCAAGAGTAACTGTGAGGGCTTACAGTGTTGTGGCAACACCAACATGTAAGGGGCAAATTTCAGCAGAGTATATAGAGCAGGCCCCTACTTTCAAACATCCAACTTACAAACGACTCCTACTTGCAAACGGAAGGAAACAACAGGAAGTGAGAGGAAATCTACCCCTAGGAAGGGAAATTTTCTCCTGTAATGCCGCGTACACACGATCGATTTTCTTGCCATTTTTTTTCTTGCCGTTTTTCATGTCGTTTTTTTTCATGTGTCCTCTCAAGCCTGTCTTGCGTACACACGATCATTTTAAAAAACGATGAAGCAAAGCGCAGTGACGTACAACACGTACGACGGCACTATAAAGGGGAAGTTCCGTTCTAATGACGCCACCCTTTGGGACGCTTTTGCTAATTCCGTGTTACCGCGTGTTAGTAAAAGTTTGGTGAGAGACGATTCGCGCTTTTCAGTCTTCGTGCTTTGAAGATCGTTTTGTGGAGTTCAGTTTGTGCCTGTGGGTTCGTATCTGTTTGGCAGTGCGTGTAGTCAGTTTGTATCTGTTTATTCAGTGCGGTCTGCTCTGCTCGTTCCTGTTTTTCAGCTTGTTCTTCATTGGCCTTGCTGTTCTTCCGTGCGTTCTTCTAGTTCGTTCTGTTCAGCCGACCGTTATCTAGCCATGTTGCGGCTACGTACTCGTCGTAGAGTTCGTGCTGTAGTTGGTGCAGGGGTTCATGCTGTATCCCGACTCCATGCCATGAGCAGGGTCAGGAGGAGTTCATGGACCAAGAATTGGTTGCTCCAGCGGCACCAATTCTGTCACATGCCTTTCAGGGAGAATAATCCTGATGATTTCAGGAATTTTCTCAGGATGTCTGACCCCGTATTTCAGCATCTGTTGGCTTTGGTGTCCCCCTATATTACCAGGCAGGACACCGTTATGCGGGAAGCCATCAGTGCTGAGCAGAGGCTCATCGCCACGTTGCGATACCTGGCGACTGGGAGAAGCCTGCAGGACCTTAAGTTCTCCACAGGCATATCCCCCCAGGCTCTGGGGATCATTATACCAGAGACTTGTTCTGCCATCCTTCAAGTTTTGCAGGAGGACTATATTAAGGTAAGTGTTCTTCTAAAATAACTTCACATTGTATGTATTTTTGTTTTGGATACTTTTTATTTTGCTTTATTAGCAGTCCCTAATTCACATGATTCTTAGCTGCAGGGAATGTCCCCTTTCTCCCCATGTTTTAATATTAAAATTTTTGGGTTTGAGGCCTACCTGTAAATTTGGCTTACCTAACCTCTCCAGCATGCTATCCTGGGGCCATACCTACCTTGCCTAGGCATTTCCATGTATTTTATTCTATGTCCCATCGTAGTGCTTTTCCCAAAACGCACCCTAAAGATTGCCTAGGAATGTTTCATTTTTTTTAACTTCATACAGAGTGCTACAGCCTTCATTTGTGATATTCCCAACTCATCTTCAACCCCCCCCCAAATTTTTATTTTATTTTTTAGGTTTGTTGTTGCTTACTAATCTTTTTTTTTATTACAGTTTCTACCAAAGTTGGCCATGAATGTTGGTATGAAATCAGCGTTCAATGTTTCTGGCTCAAAGTATTAATTTTTTATTTCTTTAATTCCACAGTTCCCTTCTTCGCCACATGAATGGCAGAATGTGGCTTCCAAGTTTGCCCAGCGATGGAACTTTCCGAACTGTGGAGGAGCCATCGACGGCAAACATGTTCGGGTCGTCCCACCACCCCATTCGGGATCCTTTTATTACAACTATAAGGGGTTCCACAGCATCGTGATGATGGCAGTGGTGTCGGCCACCTACGAGTTCCTCTATGTGGACGTTGGCAAGAATGGCAGGATGTCTGATGGAGGAGTATTTGGCCAGACGGAGTTTGGGGAACGGCTCCTTTTGGATCTGCTGGGCTTGCCACCAGCAGAGCAGAATGTGGAGGGACTACCTTTTGTCTTTGTGGCGGATGAGGCGTTTGGCCTGGGACCCCATTTGATGAGGCCATTCCCGCAACGCACCCTCACCCCTGAGAGGAGGGTGTTCAATTATCGGCTGGCCAGAGCCAGAAGGGTGGTGGAAAATGCCTTTGGCATCATGGCCAGCCGATTTCGCCTCTTCCTGACCTCCATCCACCTTGCCCCATACAAATGGAACCATGTGGTAATGACTTGCTGTGTGCTTCATAATTTCCTACGGGTGCATTCCAACAGTTATATAGCTTTGAGTGGGCCTGAGGCCTCTTTACTCAATACAGAAACTTTAGTGGCCCTGGAACCTGGCCGTCCTGGCTTGGCCCCCCCCAACCGGACGTGAGGTCCGTAACCAATATGTTGAATATTTTATGGGTAGGGGGGCCATTGAAATGCCAGAAAATCTTTAAAAATTTTATTCAAAAAAAATAAATTATTTTATGGAGTAAAGCTTGGTTTGGTGTTTTAATTGTATAATGTTTTATGTTTCATGTAGGTTTACCTAGTGCACTTGTATTGCCATGTGTATTTAACATTCTTAATTAGCCTTCATTGTCAGTGTAAACACAAAACATTGATTAGTTCACTCTGCACCACATTTACATAATGAAGCCACAATTTTTTTGAATGTAAAAATACCTTTATTTCTTTTTTAGGTGGGAAACTTCCTTTGAAATGTGGATGTTCCCTTAATTTTTGGGGTATTAAAACGCATGACCAGCCATGCATAAACAAACTATATTCATAAAAATTGTGAAAAAGCTAAACATGTGCTAGTCATTAAAGGGTAAAACAACAAAAAACCTTCCAAAACTCAGCAATTTAAACGTTCTTTGGTGTAAAAACATTAGACACGCCCAAGCACAGCCATGATATTTTGGAGCCTTTCCTCCACCCGCTTGGTATTTGCCCTGATCTCTAGCAAGTCTCCCTTAATTTTTTTGAGGTCACGACAGCAGACCATGAGGTATTGGATCAGGATCTGGGCACTGTGATGTGTCAACTTTTTGGGGTCTTCGGCCAGAACTGCACCTAAATGTAAAAAGGAATATGAAGGATAGAATATGTAGGCCTACATCTATTTAACATGCATGTGTCTGGTTTCTCTCTGACCTGTGGTGGTGCCACTTTCCACTTCCACAACATCACGTTCCTCTCCATCCTGGGGTTCTGGGGGTATTGTTGTAGGTGTTGCAATTATCGGCTCATCTGAGGTAGCTTTTCGAATCCCTAGGGAGATTGAAATAAAAGGAATAGTTTCATTAGTAGCGACTCAATTTTTCAATTAAACTAAACATGATAAAATACTTTGTAATCCTTCTTTTGAAGCCTGCTCCATTTTAAAATGTACCCCCTGTGCCAACCGGGACAAATGATTGGATACATAGCCAAAACCATAGCATATACTTTTAAAACACAAATTTGACACATTGTAACACCCCAAAGTATCTACACAGGATCACCTGTGTGTGACACCCTCAAGCTTTTTGGCTTTAGGCCCACACTTGTACTACTGCGTTCAGATGTTTCATCAGCTGCTGAGCATTCACTCCCTTAACATTACCATGCATATCCTTTTTTCAAACAAACAAATGTCCTTTGGATTAGCACCGAAAAAATAAGTGATGCCAAAATTTACTCCCCCAAATAAAATAAAATACATGGGTGTTCACACTGGATGATCCTAAAACATAGTTTGAGGAACTGTACGGAGAAAGAGGTTTAATACGTCCGTTTACTGTGCGGACGAACCTGAAAGATGGTATCTTTCACTGTACTATATGAAAGTAAAAAATACACAACAGAATACAAGTAAATAATATGTACCATGGAAAATATTCAAAAATAACTTACTTTTTCCTAAAACTTTCTTGATTCTTTTGTATTGGTCGGCCTCCCGCAACTTCAGATCAGACCATCGTTTTCTGAGCTGTTCCTTCGTTCTGCACACCCCAAATTTTTTGTGAAGACTTTTGACCACTTTGCCCATAATTTTTGACTTGACCAGATTAGGCCTTTTATACGGCCCATGCTTGGCATCATAATCCTCCTTCTTTAAAATGGCAACCATCTCCATCATTTCCTCAAATGACATGTTGGATGCCTTATATCTCCTGGATCTGGATTTGGGCTCCTCTGGAATTTCCTCCTCTGTAGAGGTAATCTCAGCCACCTGTGTCTCCGCCATGTTTTGTTAAGCACTACGAGCGAGAAGGGGCGGGGAAAGTACAATATCGAACGTCAGGGGCGGGGAAAGCGTGCGGAGTGTCACGCATGCGCAGTGTATATCAAGTGAAGATCCATGTCTCGAAAATACGTTCATTTGGCGGGAGAGGGAGTTAGCAACGAACGTCTTGACGAAGGTACCTAACAATTTAAGTATTTGAGGTTCATCAGACGAGGAGATTTGTGCACTAAAAATATGTAGAAAATGCACATTTGAGGAATGTTGCCTGAAATATATATATTTTTTTGTTTCTCGCTTTTACAGATATCATGAATACTTTTAAAAACCCGGAATTCATGGGGGAGTTCATAGACAAATGGCAAGAGCTACCTATACTATGGCAAACCAAAAGTGGCGCAAATAAAAATAAAGACGCCAGGAAAGCAGCACTGGAGAGCCTGCTTGCATTTGTGCAAACCAGGATACCCACAACAACTCTCCAAGATGTGAAAACCGAAATAGCGACCATCAGAGGGACATACAGGACCCAGAGGACTATGGTCCTGAGGTCCCAGAGGTCAGGTGCTCCAGCAGATAAGGTTTATAAACCCAGTCTGTGGTACTACAGTAAGCTTTCTTTTCTGGATGACCAGCTGGAAGTGCGGGAATCTCTCTCCCCCCTTCCCCCCAGAGGTCAATCCAGCCTTCCTTGTAGCCAACCCTCCAGCCTTCCCTGCAGCCAGTCCTCCAGCCTTCCTGGCAACCCTGCTCTGGCTTCCTCTGAGGATCAAGATCAGGTCCTTGAGGAGGCAGATTTGGATATATGGAGCCAGGTAAAGTATTGATATCTATATTTATATCTTACAAAATTGTAGAATTTAAATAGATGTTAGTATTGTTAGGTATGTAAACTTCTACCAATAAAGTTTTTTAAGAGCAAGATACAGTAGTGGCCTAATTTTATGTGGACAAGGCAACAAAACCAGGATGCGGAATCAATGAAAATTACATAACTTTTGGCATTGATTTCAACAATGTCTAGAGGTGAACAATGTCTGTGAATGATGGTGGGCCAAAATAAATAATGTCCCTTTCTTTTTTTACAGCCAGAGCAGAGCCAGGAAGAGGGTGATGTTGGGGATCAGGAGGAGGCAGGGCCCAGTGGAACCCAGGAGGAGGCTGGGCCCAGTGGCACCCAGGAGGAGGCTGGGCCCAGCACAAGAGCCCAGATGCCTCCCCTGGTAGTTAAACCACGAGGGCCAAGGAGAGGTAGGCAGGTGGAGGAGGAAACCAGGGCCTTCATCAGAGAGGCAACAGCGGCCCTCAGAGAGGCACCCTCTGTTGAGGAGGGATTTGCCGCAGTCCTCGCCCACAAACTAGGGCAAATGGACTTGTGGCAAAAGATATATAGTGAGAGCCTGCTTTTAAAAGTCATCAATAAGGGCGTGCTGGGTGAACTCACCATGTACACAGATATAACGGAGGTTGTCCCTACTCCTACACCTCCTCCTCCTCCTCCTCCTCCTACTACTCCTCCTGCCACAACCTCTCCTCCTGATCCCCAGCCTCCAAGGAAGAAACCAACCAAGGCTGCAGAGAAGGCTGGAGAGAAGGCTACAAGGAAGAGGAGAAAATAATGCCTGCTGTAGTACCACAGACTGGGGACATATAGGACTTATCTGCTGTGGAACTGACCTCTGGGAGCTCAAGACAAGATTGGGCTCCTTTTTTTTGGGGATCTAATCTCTATTTTGGTTTTCACATCTTGGATGGTTGTTGTGGGGTCAAAGGGATGCACAAATGCAAGCAGGCTCTCCAGTGCTGCCTTCCCCTTTTAATTTGTTAATGTTCCGAAATAAAGTTTATTTTTTTGGCCTTAAAAAACTTGACTATGTGATTTGTATTTCAAAAGAGAGCTTGCTAGGGAGCAGGCAGGGACATCTCAAATAATATTATTGTTATTATCAAGGGACACAAACCTCCCTGAGGCCAAATGAGACACATTTTGAAGGTTGGTGTGGTAACTTTACACAAGAATAATTTAAGCCAAAAAATAAAAAACAAGGCCCCAAAAATTAAAAAGACAATAGTAAAATAGAATAAAAAAAAAAAAAAGGATATTTACATTATTTTATTATTATTAGTATTATTTAGGAGGGAGGTGCGGCTTAGAAATAATATTTTACAATCATTAGAGCAGAAGAAGGTAATTTTTAAGCATTATCAAAAGAAGAACGGAATGCGCAGCATTAAAACGATGCTATTAATTCCACCGTGACGAATGTGCCATCTCCATTTCCAACATTAGCTTTACCAAAACGAGCGCTCCCGTCTCATAGTTGCTTCTGAGCATGCGCGTTTTTTTTCACGTTGTGAAAGCATACACACTATCGTTTTTCACGTCGGTAAAAAAAACGACATGAAAAACGACGTGAAAAAAGAGAGCATGTCCGAAATTTTTAATGGCCGTTTTTCACGTCGTTAAAAATGCTCTGGAGCATACACACGATCATTTTTCAGGGCCATTTTTAAAAATGGCCGTTTTAACGGCATGAAAAACGATCGTGTGTATGGGGCATAAGAGTTAATATGGGAAAAATGTGTCTACTCTCTACTGATGCTTTATCACCAATCCTTGTTTCAATAAAAACCCCACTTTTCAAAAACATGGGGTAGCTATGCCATTTTTCTTAAAGATTTTCATCCATATTACCGGGACCAGACATTACATTAAAGCCGCAAGCAGTTTTAAATGGCTTTTTTTCCTTTAGAAATGTCATTTTGTGCAGGGACAGTTCTAAACATGGGAAACACGTGCCACAGGCATACTTTAAACACCCCCCAGGTACGATATTTAAAGGAATATTTGACTTTTTTTTTTTCACTTTATGCATCATTAAAATGACTGCTCCCGAAAAACGGCCGTTTTTAAAACTTCTTTTTGCATTGATACATATCCCCTGGTGCAGAACCCGGGTTCCCAAACCCTTTTTAGGACAATAACATGCATAATAGTCGTTAGAATTAGCACTTTAGATTTTGAACGTTCGCATCCATTGTATTTAATAGGGTTCTAACGTTCGTGCGAACTTTCGGTCCGTTTGCGGGTTCTGGTGCGAACCGAACCCGGGGGTGTTCGGCTCATCCCTATATAAGTGTCTGTACAAACTCGCCTAGGAGCTAGCTCCCTGCTGATGGTGGCTTGCATGTGGATTTTGTGAACATAAGTGGAATTTTGAACTAAAGTGGACAGTTAAAAACCAGGATTTTAAAACAGGAGTTAAGACAGGAGTCTTCTAAACTGTGAGTAACATCTTAAACTTACTACAAGTAATTATATTGTAACTTGGAAATGAGTGCTAGCAGGGTTGAAGGTTTTGCTCAGTGCACAGTGTGCCACATGTATGCAAAATTGGTGCAACAGCTCCAGGATGGATACCGCTGTGACAGATGTGAGCAGGTTGCCCTTCTGGAAGCTCGCATTAGAGATCTGGAGGAGCAAGTTGCAACACTGGGCAGAAAGGACAACCTTAAAAGGGGTCCTCTGCTTGCTGAGCAGGTGGTCAGTAGGGCTGATGTGGAGGGTGGAGGGGCAAGTCAGGATTATCAGATAGGAAGATGGGTTAATGTAGTTAGAGGGAGTGGAAGGGGCTTGCAGAAAAGGAAGGCCAGTCCTGTATTTGTGCATCAAAACAAATTTTTCAAGTTGGGTTAAGATGTGGAGATGGCAAACACAGAGGTGGCAGCCCTAGATGTCACTGCTACCCCCTAACAGCCGGGAGAGCAACTCATCTAGTAGAGGTGGTGAGGGGAGTGCAGGTAGGCCTAGACAGTTGGTGGTTATAGGGGATTCTATAATCAGACAATAATTTGTCACGAGGATCGCCTCAACCGAATGGTTTGCTGTCTCCCTGGTGCCAGGGTTCGGCATGTGGTGGACCGGGTGGATAAATTACTGGGAGGGGCTGGGCATGACCCAGATGTCTTGGTCCATGTTGGAACCAATGACAGTATACAGGGAAGGTGGAGGCTCCTTAAGAATCAATTTAAAGAACTAGGCTGCAAGATGAAGGCAAGGACCTCCAAGGTGATATTCTCTGAAATATTGCCTGTGCCATGCGCAACACAGGAAAGGCAGGGGGAGATTAGAGAGCTGAATGCATGGCTAAAGACCTGGTGTAGGGAGAAGGGATTTGGGTTTCTAGAGCACTGGGCTGACTTTTCATTGGGGAGCAACCTATATGCTAAAGACGCTTTGCACTTGAATGTTAGGGGGTCTGCTGTGCTGGGGGAGAGGTTTATGGGAAGGCTGGAGGAGTATTTAAACTAGGATTGAGGGGGGAGGGTGAACTAGAATTACATCAGGCACACAGGTCAGTTAGGGGTCAGACATTAATGGAGAGTGGAATGGGGATAGATGGGGGAGGGTTATGGCAGGTGACAAGAAAGTTCCCATGTTGCAAACAGCCATTGGAAACTATAGTGCCGTTTGTACTACTAAAAATTATATGAAGAACACCAGAGAAAAATGTAATACATTAAAGTGTTTGTTCACCAATGCCAGAAGTCTGCCAAGCAAAATAGGTGAGTTGGAAGCTCTGGTGCATGAGGAGAGCTATGACGTAATCGGTATTGCTGAAACTTGGCTTCAATCCTTACATGACTGGGCTATTATTATTCCTGGCTATGCACTCTTTCGGAGAGACAGGGTAAAAAGGAAAGGTGGCGGTGTCTGTCTCTATGTGAGAAGTGATCTCAAAACAATCGTGAAAGAGGACCTGGTTGATGGAGAGTGTGATGAGCCTGAAGCATTATGGGTGGAACTGCATATAGATGTGCGTAGTTCAAAGTTAATCATTGGAGTTTGTTATAGACCACCCAATGTTAATGAGGAGGTGGAGACTCAGCAACTTGCACAGATGGAAAGGGCTGCAAGGGCTGGGACGGTGATAATAATGTGGGATTTTAACTACCCAGAAATTTACTGGAGTAATGGCACTGCCGGGACAGTTAAAGGGCAAAAATGTATAAACCTATTGCAGGACAATTTTATGGTCCAGTTTATTGAGGCCCCAACTAGGAATGATGCTTTGTTGGACCTGGTAATCTCAAACCATGCAGAGCGTATTACTAATGTTCAGATAAAGGAACACCTGGGTAGCAGTGACCATAACATGATTTCATTTGATGTTAGCTGTAAGCAAGAAATACATACAGGAAAGATAAAAACACTTAATTTCAATAAAGAAAATTTTCCAAGGATGATGGCTGCTCTCCAGGACTTAGACTGGGAGGGAATATTGGCATCGATTAACACAGAACAGAAATGGGAATTCTTCAAAAAGACTTTTTGGGACCTCACTGCAAAGTATATTCCCATGAGCAATAAGTTTAAAAGGCTAAAAATAAAACCTATGTGGCTCACGGTTAAAGTTAAAAAAGCTATAAACAATAAGAAAAGAGCTTTAAAAAAATATAAAAATGAAGGAACACTAGTGTTGTTTAAATGTTACAAAGAATATAACAGGATATGTAAAAAGAAAATCAAGGATGCAAAAGTTCAAAACGAACGACAGATTGCAAAAGATAGTAGGACAAACCCCAAAAAATTATTCAAATATATTAATAGTAAAAAGGTCAGGTCTGAGCATGTAGGCCCTTTACAAAATAATCTAGAGTGGGTGACTGGGGACAAAGAGAAGGCTAATTTATTAAATACTTTCTTCAGCTCTGTGTATACAATGGAGCATGGGGGAGATCATGTCCATAATGGGGGTGGTAGTGACACAGCCCCAAATCCACAATGGCTCAAAAGTGATATGGTCCAGAAATATTTAGACAGAATAAAGGTGGATAAAGCACCTGGACCAGATGGCATACACCCACAGATCCTAGAAGAATTGAGCTCTGTAATTTCAAAGCCATTGTATCTAATTTTTAGGGACTCATTAATGACAGGAATAGTACCACTGGATTGGCGCAGGGCCAATGTGGTGCCTATATTTAAAAAGGGAACAAAGTCTTTAACAAGTAACTATAGACCTGCTAGTTTAACTTCTATAGTTGGGAAGATACTGGAGAGATTAATAAAAGATCACATAGATGAGTTCTTGCTGGAAAAAAATATTTTAAGCAACAGACAGCATGGATTCATGAAAGACAGAAGTTGTCAGACAAACCTGATTTCTTTTTATGAAGAGGTAAGTAAAACCTTGGACAGAGGGGTGGCGGTGGACGTGGTATACTTGGATTTTGCAAAAGCGTTCGATACAGTTCCGCACACAGGGCTCATGTGTAAGGTAAAGTCTACAGGATTGGAAATATCAGTTTGTAAATGGATAGAAAACTGGCTAAAAGACAAAATTCAGAGAGTAGTGGTTAATGATTCTTACTCTGAATGGTCTAAGGTTATCAGTGGTGTACCCCAAGGTTCAGTGTTGGGACCCTTACTTTTTAATATCTTTATAAATGATATTGGGTCTGGGATCAAAAGTAAAATTTCTGTCTTTGCAGATGACACCAAGCTATGCAGTGGAATAACGTCCGTACATGATGTCGCCAATTTACAAACCGACCTCAATGCTCTGTCTAATTGGGCGACTATGTGGCAGATGAGGTTTAATGTTGATAAATGTAAAGTTATGCACTTGGGGGCTAAGAATATGAATGCATCATACATACTAGGGGGAGTACAACTGGGGGGATCTGTAGTGGAGAAGGATCTGGGGGTTTTGGTAGATCATAAGCTCAATAATGGCATGCAATGCCAAGCTGCAGTTTCCAAAGCGAGCAAAGTCCTTTCTTGTATTAAGAGAGGTATGGACTCCAGAGAGAGAGATATCATTTTGCCCCTGTTCAAATCATTAGTAAGACCTCATCTGGAATATGCAGTTCAGTTTTGGGCACCAGTTCTCAAAAAGGATATCGGGGAACTGGAGAAAGTGCGGAGAAGGGCAACCAAACTGATAAGAGGCATGGAGGAGCTCAGCTATGAGGAAAGATTAGTGGAACAGAATGTATTCACTCTTGAGAAGAGGAGAATAAGTGGGGATATGATTAACATGTACAAATATATAAGGGGTCCATATAGTGAGCTTGGTGTTGAGTTATTCACTTTACGGTCAACACAAAAGACAAGGGGGCACTCTTTACGTCTAGAGGAAAAAAGATTTCATCTCCAAATACGGAAAGGTTTCTTCACAGTAAGAGCTGTGAAAACGTGGAACAGACTCCCTCCAGAGGTGGTTCTGGCCAGCTCAGTAGATTGCTTTAAGAAAGGCCTGGATACTTTCCTAAATGTACATAATATAACTGAGTACTAACATTTATAGGTAAAGTTGATCCAGAGTAAATCCGATTGCCTCTCGGGGGATCAGGAAGGAATTTTTTCCCCTGCTGTAGCAAATTGGATCATGCTCTGCTGGGTTTTTTTGCCTTCCTCTGGATCAAATGTGGGTATAGATTTGGGTATATGGGATTGTACGATATATTTTATTTTATTATTTATTTTTTTATGGTTGAACTGGATGGACTTTGTCTTTTTTCAACCTGACTAACTATGTAACTATGTAATACATAAAAACTACATGAAGTCGTATTTAAACAATTAACTCACAACATGCTTTTTCTTTCATTTACATATCAACCTGCCACACTGAGTGCAGACTTTATCCATTCAGATCTACTGCTGCCGGCTACCACAATGTCACCTCTGCGCAGGGGGTATTTCACTGCCAGGGCAGTAAGGATGTGGAAATCTTTTCCACAATTGGTGGTGCCAGCAGAAAGTATGCATAGTTTTAAAAAAAGACTCTTGGACGTGCATCATAGCAAAAACAATATACAGGGATATGGGTCATGATTTTCTACACACCCCAAAACAAGTTGAACTGGATGGACCGTTGTCTTTATTCAACCTTACCTACTATGTAACCTCGGACCCCGCAGTAATATGGTTTCAAAAGCCCATCCAGAGCGTTCAACAAACACTTACACATAAAAACGGCTAACAGCACCTAGTACTATTGTGTACAACTTTTTGAAAAATGCATAGATATTTAATTTGACACATTTCAGACACCTCCTGTTTCTTTCCTTGGGACAAAAGTAATCCATGCTTTGCAATTGCTGTCTTCCTCTTTTAATCACCAGTTCAGGTCAAAATCCACATTTAACCCATTTGGGTTTTATAGATCCACTGTCCTTCTTTGTCTCCTTACTGTGTTGCCCCTCCCCACTGTCTCCTAATTTGATAAAATGAGATAAAATGTCAGGAAGGTGATTTTCTCATTAGCAGTGATGTGAAATCCTTATATGCTATAACAGAGCATAATAATAGAATGGAGGTGCTAAAATCTTACTTAGATCTAGACCCATATGTAAATGAAATGAAGAAAGGATTTTTTGTAGTGTGTGAAATTCATGTTAAAAAATAACTATTTTTGGTTTGACAGTAAATTCTATTTGCAGAAAAAAGGATCAGCCATGGCTTGTGAATTTGCTCCAAGCTATGCAAATGGGTTCATAGGATTATGAAAACAGATAAATATAGCACCCAAATTGAACAAAAGACAATTTTTTTGGCATCACTATATTGATGACTACATTGCCATTTAGAGAAGGCCGGAGGACTCCTTAAATGTCTTGTTTGGATCAGTTAAATAATTAAGAATGGAATTCGGAGTTTAGTAATGTATATAGTGTGGAGGAAGTGAACTTTTAGGACTTAAGAATTATTATTATTATTACTATTATTATTATACACTATTTATATAGAGCCAACAGATTATGCAGTGCTTTACAATGTATAGGGGGGCAACACAATTACAGTACAGTTCAATACAAAAGGTACAGGAGGGCCCTGCTCGTAGAGCTTACATTCTAAAGGGAGGGGGTGGTGGTACAAAAGGTAATAGTCGCAGACAATGATTTGATGGGGGTGGCTCGAGGACAGTTGTTAGGTGGGTGTGGGATAGGCTTCCCTGAATAAATGAGTTTTCAGGGATCTCCTAAAGGTGGACAGGGTAGGAGCTGATCGGACATACTGGGGCAGGGAGTTCCAGAGGATGGGAGAGGCTCTGGAGAAGTCCTGAAGGTGAGCATGGTAGGAGGTAACAAGGGAGCTAGAGAGCAGGAGGTCCTGGGAGGAGCGGAGGGGAGATGGGGGCGATGTTGTGAATGGCCTTGTATGTTATGGTTAGCATTTTGAATTTTACACGGTGGGGTAGGGGAAGCCAGTGAAGGGATTGACAGAGAGGAGCAGCAGTCACGGATCGGTTAGTGAGGTGTATTAGTCGCAGAATTCATAATAGACTGAAGGGGGATAGTCTGCTTAAGGGTAGGCCATTAAGGAGAGAGTTGCAGTAGTCAAGGCGAGAAATAATTAAGGAGTGAATAAGTTGCTTTCTGGTGTCATTAGTCAGAAAGGGTCGAATTCTGGAGATGTTGCAGAGGTTAAGGCGGCAGGATTTAGCCAGTGATTGGATATGGGGTCTGAAGGAGAGGTCAGAGTCAAGGATTACACCCAGGACCCTGGCATGTGTGGAGGGACCAATGGTTGTGTTGTTGATATTAATGGTGAAGTCACAGGGGGGGGGGCGTGAAGGAGGAAATATAACAAGCTCAGTATTAGAAAGATTGACTTTGAGGAAGTGGTGTGACATCCGTACCGATATGTCATTCAGTAAATTTGAGATCTGTGAGGAGATCGAGGGGGTGAGTTGAGGAGTGGAGAGATAGATCTCATCGGCATAGAGGTGGTATTGGAAGCCATGGGAGGTTATCAACTGGCCCAGGGAAGAGGTATAGAGTGAGAATAGGAGAGGCCCAAGGACGGAGCCTTGGGGTACCCCAACAGAAAGAGGAAGAGGAGCGGAGGAGATGGAGTTGTAAGTGACACTAAAAGTGCGCTGAGATAGGTAGGAGGAGAACCAGGATAAAGCAGAATCACGGAGGCCAAGGGAATGTAATTTGCTGAGGAGGAGCAGGTGGTCAACTGTGTCAAAGGCAGCAGTGAGGTCTAAAAGTATGAGTATGTAGTAGTCACCATTGGGTTTAGCAGTTAGTAGGTCATTGGTGAGTTTTAGTAGGGCAGTTTCAGTAGAATGTTGTGGGCGGAAGCCAGACTGTAGGGGGTCGAGAAGGTTGTTGTCCATGAGGTAGCGACTCATTCGGTCATGGAGAAGGAGCTCGATGAGCTTGGAGGCAAACGGGAGCAGGGAGTTGGGTCTTAAGTTATTCAAACAGGTGGGGTCTAGTGAGGGTTTTTTAAGTATGGGGGTAACCAGTGCATGTTTGAGCGGGGAAGGAAAGGTGTCGGAGTAGAGGTTGAAGATGTGGGTTAGGGTGTTGAGGATAGAGTGGGAAGGTGGTCGCAGTAATTGAGAGGGGACAGGGTTCAGGGGTTCAGGGGACAGGTAGTGAGGTGGGCCATGGATAGGAGTATATCAACTTCATCTGTGGTAACTGGGCAAAAGGAGGAGAGTACTGAGTGTGGTGTTGGACCCGATGTATTGGGTAGGGGAGGAATTTGAATGCTGGAATTGTGTCGATTTTGCTATTAAAATGGTTGGCAATCTGTTGAGTGGTAAGCAAGTTGGTGGGTGGGGGCAGTGGGGGGTGAAGTAAGGACTTAAGGGTAGAAAAGAGTTGACGAGGTTTGGATGAGAGGGTTTTGATGAGAGTATTTGTAATAGGTTTGTTTAGCAGTGTGGAGGCAGGAGTTGTATTTGAGAAGGGCAGATTTGTAGAGGGTAAATTCTTGCAGGGATTTAGATTTACGCCATGTGTCTCTTGAGACTTCTGGTGTCGTCTGTTTGCCAGGGTTGTGGCAGATGCGGCCTGGTTCTGCGTGTAGAAAGAGGAGCAAGTATGTCTAGGGAGGATGACAACGTGGTCTTGTAGATGGAAGTGGTTAGGTCTGGGCAGGACAGGGGTGCAATTTTGTCATAAAGGCCATCAGTAACAGAGTGAAGAAGGGAGGTTGCGAAGGTTTCTGCGGGTAGTGGTTTGTGGGTTGGCAGCATGGGATGTAGGAGACAAAGAGAGTGTGAAACGTATAAGGTTGTGATCATAGAGAGGAAAGGGTGTGTTAGAGAGGTTGCAGGGAGTGCAGCGATGGGAGGTTGAGAGTGTTGCCGTTGGAGTGAGTGGTGGTTTGTGTCCATTGTGTTAGGTTAAAAGAGGAGGTTAGGTTGAGTAGTTTAGAAGTGGTAGCAGTGTTAACATTGATTGGAATGTTAAAGTCACCTAGGATGATGGCAGGCACTT
Organism: Rana muscosa; assembly: GCA_029206835.1. Taxonomy (NCBI): domain Eukaryota; kingdom Metazoa; phylum Chordata; class Amphibia; order Anura; family Ranidae; genus Rana; species Rana muscosa. The sequence goes on along the minus strand of CM055116.1, from coordinate 925,812,727 downwards.
CAGATGAGAGAAAATAGGGTAGCCATGCAGAGAAGTCATCCAGAAAGCGTGACACTGGTCCAGGAGGCCGATAAATGACTGCGACCCTCAGACAAGCTGGAGAGAAAAGACGAATGCAGTGCATTTCGAAAGAGCAGGGGGAAAGAGAGGGAGGTGTGGGAAGTACCTGGAAGGTGCATTGTGGGGAGAGGAGAAGTCCGACACCACCTCCTTTTCGTCCAGTGGGTCTGGTGGAGTGAGTCCAGAGGAGGCCACTGTGGGACAGGGCAGCTGGAGAGGTAGTGTCAAATTCCTGGAGCCAGGTTTCGGTTATAGCAAATAGATTATGGGATTTGGAGAGGAAAAGGTCATTGACAGAAGCTAGTTTGTTGAAGACTGAGTGAGAATTCCAGAGGGCACATGAAAGAGGGGGGCTGACTTGTGGAATCAGGGGAATTGGGATGAGAAGGTTGAAGTTACGACTACTGTTGAAGGAGGTAGACGGACAATTTTGGCGTTGGGAATTGGGTGTGGGAGGGCTGGGGTTTGGTGTGATGTCCTCAGACATTAGGAGTAGTAGGAGGGTGAGGGTGGTAAGGCAGGAGTGGGATTTATAGGAGGGCAGATGCTGTGGTGGAATGGGAGTGGTGATACTGTGTGGGCTTAGAATGAGCAGGAGGTGGTAAGTGGAGTAATATTGCGTGGGCAGAAGAGAGGGAGATATGTACAGGTTGCAGGCTGGAGAGGGGGGATAAAGAAATGAGAGTTTGACGAGAGAGGACGTTATAACAAAGATTAGTGTGAGCATGTTGGAGGGTGGGAGAGGGGAATAGAAGGAAGGCTGAGGAAAGTTAGAGGATGAAGAGGAACTTCCTGCAAAATAGCTGTGGAACAATAATGTCTGTACTTATTTTTTTGTAGCAGTGCCTTAGTCAAAGTGCCCGTGTACAAGTGCCAAATACATGTTGCCGGCGTGACACTTTGTGCAAGGAGTGACCAGGCTAAACCCTCGCCAGCCGTCCCAAGAAGTTAACTACCTTTATATTGGGAAGGTGTGGGGGGAAGATTCAAAAGTATTCAATGAGGCCCCTTTCACACTGGGGCGGTTTGCAGGCGCTATTGTGCTAAAAATAGCACCTGCAAACTGAGCCTAAACAGCGGCTGCTGTCTCTCCAATGTGAAAGCCCGAGGGCTTTCACACTGGAGCAGTGCGCTAACAGGACGTGAAAAAAAAAGTCCTGCTAGCCGCATCTTTGGAGCGGTGAGAGGAGCGGTGTGTTTACCGCTCCTCCACCGCTCCTTCCCATTGAAATGAATGGGACACCGCGGTAATACCGCCCGCAAACCGCGGCTGTAGCCACGGTTTGCGGGTGGTATTAACCCTTTTTCGCCCGCTAGCGGGGGTTAAAACCGCACCGCTAGCGGCCGAATACCTCAGCAATTGCGACGGTATAGCGCCGCTAAAAATAGCGGCGCTATACCGCCGCCGCACCCAGCGCCCCAGTGTGAAACCAGCCTTAGAAGCTGATAAAACCAGGCTTGTGGGGGGGGGGGGGGGGTTACAACTGGTCTGGTCAGTGAAATGCAAGAGGGGGAAACAGAATAAGGTTAAATGTTTAAACTTGTTCAGGGCAGCATAATACAAAATAAGTGATGCTTTAAAAAACAAAACAAGTATGGACAGTAGTTTCAAATTCTTAGTAAGGCAGAATTAAAGTCCAGTGTTTAAGAGAAGAGTGGAGTCTTTGCAGTTACCAGAGGGTATGAGTCAGGTGGGAAATCGCAGACAGGTAGAGCGACTTTTTGTGTGGCAGGGAAGATCAGTGCAGTTACCAGAAGGTATAAAGAGTCAGGTGGGAAATCGCAGACAGGTAGAGCGACTTTTTGTGTTGCAGCGAAGATCAGTGCAGTTACCTGAAAGAGTAGAGCAGAGAAGGCATGGTGAGGAGATGGTGAAGATGACAAGTAGGGATGAGCCGAACACCCCCCGGTTCGGTTCGCACCAGAACCTGCCAACGGATCGAAAGTTTGCGCAAACTTTAGAACCCTATTAAATACAATGGACGCGAACGTTCAAAATCAAAAGTGCTAAATATAACGGCTAATATGCAAGTTATTGTCCAAAAAAGGGTTTGGGGACCCGGGTCCTGCCCCAGGGGACATGTATCAATGCAAAAAGACATTTTAAAAACTGAAGTTTTTTTGGGAGCAGTGATTTTAATGATGCATAAAGTGAAAAAAAAGTGAAATATTCCTTTAAATATCGTACCCTGGGGGTGTCTAAAGTATGCCTGTGAAGTGGCACGTGTTTCCCGTGTTTAGAACTGTCCCTGCACAAAATGACATTTCTAAAGGAAAAAAGTTTTTTAAAATTGCTTGCGTCTTTAATGTAATGTCTGGTCCCGGCAATATGGATGAAAATCATTGAGAAAAATGGCATGGGTACCCCCCACCCACCCCCCCACCCCCAGCCCACTACCAGCCCCTTTGGGTCTTGTATGGAAATTCAGGGGAACCCCGCACCCAAATTTAAAAAAGGCCCTATATACTCTGAACAGAAGTATACAGGTGGTGCAAACAAGACAGGGACTGTAGGTTTGTTCTTAAGTAGAATCTGTTTATAATTTGGAACAGGTACATTTTTTAAATGTAGCTCCAGCCAAAAAATTATATTTTTAAGCTTTTTGGAAAACATAGGAAAGGGTTATCACCCCTGTAACATTTGCTGTCTGTGCACCTGTTCAGAACATTTCACCTCACTTTCTGTCCCAATGACAAATGTTTTATTTTTATTTTTTTATTTTTTTATTGAAACAAGGATTGGTGATAAAGCATCAGTGGAGAGGAGACACCTTTTTCCCATATTAACTCTTACAGGAGAGAATTTCCCTTCCTAGGGGTAGATTTCCTCTCACTTCCTGTTGTCTCCTGCCGTTTGCAAGTAGGAGTCGTTTGTAAGTTGGATGTTTGAAAGTAGGGGTCTGCCATATATACTCTGCAGAAATTTGGCCCTTAGGTGTTGGTGTTGCCACAACACTGTAAGCCCTCACAGTTACTCTTGGTGGGTGCAGGAATGGGCCCTGCTGTGAATTATTAGATCAATAATTGTAATTACATGCCCATGTTGAACAGGGGCAGAAAAATTGGGCTTTTGGTGGTGGTGGTGGTGTTGCCACAACACTGTAAGCCCTTAGTTACTCTTGGTGGGCGCAGGAATGGGCCCTGCTATGAATTATTAGATCAAGAATTGTAATTACATGCCCCTGTTGAACAGGGGCAGAAAAATTGGGCTTTTGGTGGTGGTGGTCTTGCCACAACACTGTAAGCCCTCACAGTTACTCTTGGTGGGCGCATGAATGGGCTCAGCTGTTAAATATTAGATCAAGAATTGTAATTACTTGACATTGTTGAACAGTGGTAGGAAAAATTGGGCCTTTGGTGGTGGTGGTGGTCTTGCCACAACACTGCAAGCCCTCACAATTACTCTTGGTGGCCGCAGGAATGGGCCCTGCTGTGAATTATTAGATCAAGAATTGTAATTACATGCCCCTGTTGAACAGGGGCATAAAAATTGTGCCTTAGGCACTGGTGCCACAACACTGCAACCCCTCACAGATACTGTACTTGGAGCGCAGCAATGAACTCTGTTGCAAAGTATTGCATCAAAAATTTTAATTACACGCCCCTGTTAAACAGGGGCAGAAAAATTGGGCCTTAGGCACTGGGGCTGGTGCCACAACACTGCAACCCCTCACAGATACTGTAGTTGGAGCACAGCAATGAGCCCTGCTACAAAGCATTGCATCAAAAATTGTAAATACACGCCCCTGTTAAACAGGGGCTTAAAAATTGGGCCTTAGCCACTGGTGGCGTTGCCCAGAACCAAAAATGTTCTTTCAAGCTATCAGCATGATTATTGAGGAGAAAAAGGATAGTCACTCAGCATAACAGGATAGTCACTCAGCATCAGCATAGGCAGTCTTGAAGGGATCTGACATTTTCCCCAAAAATTATTTGGTTACATCAGCATCGGGTGCTTGGTAGCTGGTGGTGATCCAAGACTGATTCATTTTTAAGAAGGTCAGTCGATCGACCGAGTTGGTGGACAAGCGCATCCTGTGATCGGTTACAAAGCCCCCAGCAGCACTGAATGTGCGTTCCGAAAGAACGCTGGATGCAGGACAGGCCAGTACCTCAATTGCATACTGTGGAAGCTCTGGCCAGTGATCCATCAAGACCCAGTAACCCAGAGGATTTTCGGTGGGAAAGGTGTCCAAGTCTGATCTTGCCCCTAGGTATTCCTGCACCATGTAAACCAGACGCTGGCAATGGTTGCTGGAAGCGATCATACCTTGGGGCTGCGTACTAAAAAAATTGTCTGAACGCATCGGTCAGACGGCCACATTCTCCACCGCTCCTTCTTTGACTGACCGGAGCCTAAGCAACACGTTGTCCAAGACCAGGAATTTGTAACCTCCCAGTTTCTGGGAACGCGTTGCAGAGACCTTTCTGCAAGGCCTCCCGAAGATGCTTCATCCTCTGCTCCCTCTGCGACGGCAAGATAAGGTCCGCAACCTTACCCTTGTAACGTGGATCAAGGAGGGTTGCCAGCCAGTAATGATCCCTCTCCTTGATCACACGAATACGAGGATCCTTGCGCAGGCTTTGCAGGATCAGGGAGGCCAAGCAGCGTAGGTTTGCTGAGGCATTCGGTGCAGAGTCCTCTGGGTCACTGAGGATGACATGATCCGCAGCCACCTCCTCCCAGCCACGTACAAGTCCATAGGTGTCTTGGGACTGTAATTGATCCCTTGAAGACTGCTGCTGATGCTGAGTGCTAGGCTCCACCTCCATGCTGACACAATAATCCTCCTCCTCGTCCTCCTTGTCCTCCTCGTCCTCCTCGTCCTCTTCCAGTGTGATAGCTGGGCCAGCAGGAACACTGTCTGGATAAAGGGGCCTTGAGAGGTAAGGAAGTCCTCCTCTTCCTGCCTTTGTTCTGCCTCAAGTGCCCTGTCCATTATTCCATGCAGGGTGTGCTCCAACAGGTGGACAAGAGGGACAGTGTCACTGATGCATGCACTGTCACTGCTCACCATCCTCGTGGCCTCCTCAAACGGTGCCAGGACAGTGCATGCATCCCTGATCATGGCCCACTGGCGTGGGGAAAAAAAATCCAAGCTCCCCTGACCCTGTCCTGGTGCCATATTGCAACAGATACTCATTGATGGCCCTTTGCTGCGTGTGCAGCCGCTTCAGCATGTCCAACGTAGAGTTCCACCAGGTGGGCATGTCACAGATTAGGCGGTTCTTGGGCAGGTTGTAATCCTTTTGCAGGTCAGCCAGCCGAGCACTGGCATTATATGACCGGCGGAAATGCCCACAGACTTTCCTGGTCTGCCTCAGGACAAGACTGCTGCTGATGCTGAGTGCTAGGCTCCACCTCCATGCTGACACAATCTCCTCTGGTGACAGGACAGTGCATGCATCCCTGATCATGACCCACTGGCGTGGCAAAATAACCAAGCTCCCCTGACCCTGTCCTGGTGCCATAATGGCACAGATACTCATTGATGGCCCTCTGCTGCGTGTGCAGCCACTGCAGCATGGCCAACATTGATTTCCACCTGGTGGGCATGTCACAGATTAGGCGGTTCTTGGGCAGGTTGTATTCCTTTTGTAGGTCAGCCAGCCGAGCACTGGCATTATATGACCGGCGGAAATGCACACAGACTTTCCTGGTCTGCCTCAGGACATCCTGTAAGCCCGGGTACCTGCCCAAGAACCACTGCACCACCAAGTTAAGGACGTGAGCCAAACAGGGCACATGGGTCAGTTGTCCCTGTCGGAGGGCGGAGAGGAGGTTGGTGCCATTGTCGGAAACCACCTTTCCTGGCTTAAGCTGGCGTGGTGTCAACCACCTCTGAGCCTGCCCCTGCATAGCTGACAGAATCTCTGCCCCAGTGTGGCTCCTGTCCCCCAATCACACCAGCTCAAGCTCCACATGGCATCTTTTTGCCTGGGTACTTGCGTAGCCCCTTGAATGCCTACGGAGCACTGCTGGCTCTGAGGACAAAGCACAGGTAGAGGACATGGAGGAAGAAGAAGAGGAGGGTGGGGAGAGAGGTGTGTCAGAATCACCAGTAGTAACATTTTGGAGGCATGGTGGCGGAACAACCTCCAACACTACTGCACCTTGTCCTGCATCCTTCCCAGCTGCCAGCAGAGTCACCCAATGCGCCGTGAAAGATAGGTAACGTCCCTGTCCATGCCTGCTGGAACATGAGTCAGCGGTAATATGCACCTTACCACTGACCGCCCTGTCCAGCGAGGCCAAGACATTGCCTTCCACATGCCGGTAGAGAGCCAGGAAACGCCTTCCGTGAGAAAAAGTGGCGTTTGGGAACCTGCCACTGAGGAACCGCATGAAAGGGGGCAGAGTCTACCAACTGAAAAGGCAGCAGTTGAAGTGCTAGCAATTTAGCCAAGCTAGCATTCAACCGCTGGGCATGTGGATGGCTGGGAGTGAACTTCTTTCGGCGGTGCAGCAGCTGTGGCAGGGAAATTTGCCTGGTACAATCTGACGTTGTTGTACCGAAAGGAGATTGCCCGCAAGTACTTGGCTGTGACTGTGACACACCTAATTCTACACCTTCATTCCTCTCAGTGCAGGTTTCAGAGAGGACTGAAGGTATAGTGGGGCTGGAGATCCCAGATGATGAGGAGCAAGGAGAGGTCCCCTTTGTTCTTTGGTGTAGGTCTTTTAGGTACACCTGCCAACGGACTGCATGGCAGGTCGACATATGTCTGGTCAAGCACGTGGTGCCCAAGCGACTGATGTTTTGGCCACGCGAGATACGCTTTAGACATATGTTGCAAATGGCAACGGTGTGATCTGCTGCACACGTCTGAAAAAAGGCCCACACCAAAGAACTTTTGGAATAACGCGTAGAGACAGCAGCGGAGCACATGCGGAGCTCTGCGGTGTAATGCAGTTGTGTGCTGCCCTTAAGCTGGCCCCTGGAGGGCATCCTGCCTCGTTGGAGATGTGCCTCCTCCTCCTTCTCCTCCTCTCTCCTATCAGGCACCCATGTGGAGTCAGTGACCTCATCATCCCCTCACTCCTCATCACTGGAGCAAATCTGGCAGTATGCTGCAGCTGGGGGAACATGACTGCCAGATAGCTGTCCTTGTTGGGCATCCCCTCTCTCTGGGCTCACGTTACTACCCCCTCTCTCTGGGCTCACGTTACTGCCTTCCTCTAGCTGGGTTCCATCATCGGAGCCTTCAAAACGCTGGGCATCCTCCTGGAGCATGTACCCAACACTGTGGTCAAACAGTTTGGGGGACTCCTCAGGAGGACATGGTGAGGCTATGGAAGGAGTGACTGATGCCATTGAGCCGAGGGAAGAGGCCGTTTTGGCAGCTGCTTTGCCAGACAAAGTACCCTGAGTCTGGGTGAGAGAAAATGAGGAGGATGAGGACGGCTTGGTCATCCAAATCATGGGCATGTTGCAGCTCAACATGGCCAGCTGCCGAAAAGGACAAACGTGTTTCACGGCCACGTGCTGATGAGGATGCACTGTGTCCACAACCAGCACTGTTGCCTCTAGACACAGAACCTGCTTGCCCTCCTTTATTGCCTTGTGACTGTCTGCCTCTCTTTGTTTGCCTTCCAGACATACTAATGGCCTGCAGTGAGATGTAGCTGCACAAAGGTGGGATGTATATATATATATATATATATATATATGTATAATCTGTGTATATATATATATATATATATATATATATATATATATATATATATATATATAATGCAGCTATCAGACTCCACTGCCTGCTGTGGTATTAGTATGAGAAAAGCAGCAAAGGTCTTCAGTTAGTTTTAGGTGAACACTGTGCAGAGGACACAGCACACTAACTTAAAATACTAGCAGCTCTCCGCCTGTGGTTTTATTACGAGAACACCATAAATTATTCAGGTTTAGGGTTGAGCGAACCCGAACTGTAAAGTTCGGGTCCGTACCGAACTTTAGCTTTTTCCCGAACCCGGACTTTGCGCGAAAGTCCGGGTTCGGGTTCGGCAATCTAATAGAGATTTAGAAATGCTTCAGGGGCCAGCCAATCACCTTTTGATTAGCTGGTGTGTCCTTAGAAGCCATCATAGCCATGCCTACTAATGGCATGGCTGTGATTGGTCAGTGCAACATGTGACCCAGCTTCTATATAAGCTAGAGGCACACAGCACACACGTCACTCTGCTTCAGAATAGATAGGGAGAGGATCTTGTCTGCTGCTGCTGCTTTTAGGGAGAGATTGAAAAATACATGAGTTAGTCCTGATTCTGGAATCTGAGGGAAAAGATAGAGAGACAGTGTAGTGTAGGGCCGGGTTCCTGTTGGTGCTTTCAGGGAGAGAGATATATTATATAGGAATAGGAGTCCAGATTCAGAGATATAACTCAGCGATCTGCATAGGTTTACCTGTTTGTGTTGCAGTGCAGTCTTTTTACACTGCCATGAGCCCAGTGTCAGAGAAAATCTACCTTTTATCTGCAAGCTCAGTGCACCAGCACTGCATATATTACGTTGAGAGATACACCATTTTCATACTGTGGGTGTATTCTGCTCTTGGAAAAAGATCCATTTAGGGCAAAAAAAAAAGGCACTTTATTGTGCTCTTTTCCAAAAGACCCATTAAGGGCAAAAAAATAAAAAATTTGCATTTTATTTTGCTCGTGCAAAAAAAAGACCCGTTTAGGGCAAAAAATAAAATAAAAAATTGCACTTTAATGTACGCTTGCAAAAAGACCCATTTAGGGCCACAAAAAATATTTTGCAGTGTGTTATACATATGTGGAGGCATGTGAAATAAACCATTTCTATATATTTGTCTTCTACTGTGCTATACTAAAAAAACAACATTTTTTTTGAATAGCATTTTCCGCAGTTCTGTAGCTGTGCGATTCAGCGGTTACGTACTGTGGGTGTGTTGTGGTCTTCCAAAAAACGCCATTTAGGGCCACAAAAAATATTTTGCAGTGTGTTATACATATGTGGAGGTGTGTGAAATAAACAATTTCTATATAGTTTTCTTCTAATGTGCTATACTAAAAAAAAAACATTTTTTTGAATAGCATTTTCTGCAGTTCTGTAGCTGTGCGATTCAGCGGTTACGTACTGTGGGTGTGTTGTGGTCTTCCAAAAAACGCCATTTAGGGCCACAAAAAATATTTTGCAGTGTGTTATACATATGTGGAGGTGTGTGAAATAAACAATTTCTATATAGTTTTCTTCTACTGTGCTATACTAAAAAAAATCATTTTTTTGAATAGCATTTTCTGCAGTTCTGTAGCTGTGCGATTCAGCGGTTACGTACTGTGGGTGTGTTGTGGTCTTCCAAAAAACGCCATTTAGGGCCACAAAAAATATTTTGCAGTGTGTTATACATATGTGGAGGTGTGTGAAATAAACAATTTCTATATAGTTTTCTTCTAATGTGCTATACTAAAAAAAAAAAACATTTTTTTGAATAGTATTTTCTGCAGTTCTGTAGCTGTGCGATTCAGCGGTTACGTACTGTGGGTGTGTTGTGGTCTTCCAAAAAACGCCATTTAGGGCCACAAAAAATATTTTGCAGTGTGTTATACATATGTGGAGGTGTGTGAAATAAACAATTTCTATATAGTTTTCTTCTACTGTGCTATACTAAAAAAAAAACATTTTTTTTGAATAGCATTTTCTGCAGTTCTGTAGCTGTGCGATTCAGCGGTTACGTACTGTGGGTGTGTTGTGGTCTTCCAAAAAACGCCATTTAGGGCCACAAAAAATATTTTGCAGTGTGTTATACATATGTGGAGGTGTGTGAAATAAACAATTTCTATATAGTTTTCTTCTACTGTGCTATACTAAAAAAACAAAAAAAAAATTTAATAGCATTTTCTGCAGTTCTGTAGCTGTGCGATTCAGCGGTTACGTACTGTGGGTGTGTTGTGGTCTTCCAAAAAACACCATTTAGGGCAACAAAAAATATTTTGCAGTGTGTTATACATATGTGGAGGTGTGTGAAATAAACAATTTCTATATAGGTTTCTTCTACTGTGTTATACTAAAAAAACAACATTTTTTTTGAATAGCATTTTCTGCAGTTCTGTAGCTGTGCGATTCAGCGGTTACGTACTGTGGGTGTGTTGTGGTCTTCCAAAAAACGCCATTTAGGGCCACAAAAAATATTTTGCAGTGTGTTATACATATGTGGAGGTGTGTGAAATAAACAATTTCTATATAGTTTTCTTCTACTGTGCTATACTAAAAAAAACATTTTTTTTTTTTAATAGCATTTTCTGCAGTTCTGTAGCTGTGCGATTCACTCCTCGACCCTTAGTGGACTCCAGACGAAGGCTCTGGACTCCAGGCTTTACTCCCGCACCTAGGCCTCCATACCCAGGGCAGAAGGAACTCCAGGATAGTACCTCACCCCGGGCTAAAGGTACCCGAGATGGAACAGGAACACATGCACCCAGGCCGAAGGCACCTGGGCGTGGACCCCACTGGACATCAGCCCCCAGGCCAAAGGTCTGCCCCTTTTATATGCTCTCCCGGCATGCACAGCAGGTTCCCCGCCCCGCTGTACTACTGCCAAGAGGGGACACAAAAGGCACAGCACTGTATCAGCGGTTCAAACCTAGCCTACCATGGCAGCGCCACCTGTAGGCCGCAGGGAACTGCACACCAATACTGTCCCCCGAGGACAAAATGGTCCATGAATCCTACAGAATTAGGGTGTTTGAGCCTATTTACCACTCAAACACTTCCCTTAAATTTAGCACCCCGCTACATTTTTATTTCAAAGTATTTTATTTTCCCACTAGCTTATCCATTAAATTGAATCATTTATTCCAGAAAGGGCATATTCTGGGGCATTCCCACCATATGTGTGGCATTGTGCCGTTGAGTTTCTGAGGTTCTTAATGACTTCCCGTACCTCTTCTGCTGAAAAGGGGGCCTCCAGCATATTTTTTTATTTTTTTATTTTTTTTATGTTATTTTAAGTTATTTCCCTATCCACATTTGTTTGCAGAGCACTTGCCATGCTCTTAACAACATTTTGCTGCCATTTGCAGCCCTCTAGCCCTTTCCATTACTTTTTTAGAGCCTTTTTAGTCCTTAGAAGTCCGGGTCCCCATTGACTTCAATGGGGTTCGGGTTCGGGTTAAAGTTCGGTCCCGAACCCGAACTTTTTTCCGAAGTTCGGCCGAACCCGTCGAACCCGAACATCCAGGTGTCCGCTCAACTCTATTCAGGTTCCTTTAAGTGAACGCTCTGCAAAGGACATAAGTACTGCAGTACACTACATTAAATTAATGCAGCACTCTGCCTGTGGTTTTATTATGAGAACACTACTAACTGTATTCAGGTAAGCTTTAGGTGAACGCTATGCAAAGCACACAGTACACTAAGTGAAACTCTGCTGCAGCTAGCACAATCACCTGCCTGCCTGTCACAGTATAGAGAACAGCAGTAACGGATCTAGCTAAACTAAATACAGTGTATAAATATATATACAACACATAGGGGTTGATTTACAAAAACTGGAGAGTGCAAAATCTGGTGCAGCTCTGCACAAAAACCAATCAGCTTCCATGTTTTATTGTCAAAGATTAATTGAAGAAGCCTAAGTTAGAAGCTGATTGGCTACCATGCACAGCTGCACCAGATTTTTCACTCTCCAGTTTTAGTAAATCAACCCAATAGGATGCATATATATCCTCTACACACTGTAACAGCAGCTAACTGACTCGCCTGCCTGCTCTATCTAACTCAATATAAATCACACTGTCTCTCTCTCTGTAACTCTCTCTTTCACAAAGCCAACACACTACACAAGGCCGACTTCCAGGCGGCCTTATATAGTGTGGGGCGTGTACCTACTCCTCTGAGCCATGATTGGCCAAAGCCACCCTGGCTTTGGCCAATTATGGCTCTCCGTTTTTACCGCGCTGTGATTGGCTAAAGCATGCGGGTCATAGTGCATGCTTGGCCAATCATCAGCCAGCAATGCACTGCGATGCCGCAGTGAATTATGGGCCATGACGCACCACTCGAATTTGGCGCGAACGGCCCATAATGTTTGATCTTCGTTGAACGATCCAACAGCCGATGTTCGAGTCGAACACGAAGCTCATCCCTAATGACAAGTGGTCTTGTTAGAAGAAGAAGTGCCTGTGTACACGTGCCAAAAACTTGTTGCTGGCGTGCCACTTTGTGCAAGGAGTGACCAGCCTAAACCCTTGCCAGCTGTCCCAAGAAAATTATAGTGGAAAACACCCAGTTAAAAGCAAAAATATTTCACAAACCTACAGACTGTAATGGTTTGTTGCATGCTAGGAGATGCTATACAATAAGGTGGGTTTATAATATCCCAAAAGGGCAATTTCTACAATTAAAATGGAATTGAACTGACCTAGAGGCATTCAAGCTACAAGGAAAGATGTCTAGGTTTGAATACTCCTTCCGTTTCAAACTCTTGTGTTTAAATATATAAATCCCACTTAGTTCAAGTGGAACTTCACCCATAACAACTTGATAAAAATAATGTTCTTTAGCAAGGAACATTTAATAATTATGCTACCAAAAGTAGTGTGTGCTGGGGGCGTGGCTAGCACGCAAGGCAGATGGCTGCCTGAAATTCACGCTCCAGAGCCCTAAGAGAGACACCAGCATCTGACAGTGACACGGGACACCGCCCACACATACCCAAGCTCTGAACAGCGTCCAGACAACACCGCTACCTCCTGGAAATGTTGAGGAAATGCAAGGTCAAGAAACTAACAGCCTACTTCCACTGACCTGTAAGTGGAGGAGGTCAAGATGGCACTGGCTGCTCGGCCCCCTCCTCCACACCAGATGCTGATTGAAGCGATGGGAGATCCACTCCCAGAAGCTCTTCTCCTCTCCACAGCCCTCCCTGCTCAAGCCTAGTCAAAGCCAGGATGAGACTGGACCCGGAAACCGCAGACACAGGGGTCATGAGCTATCCCTAGCCATAGAGCACACAGAGCTCCAATCCCCCATAGCCAGCATTCCCACCTCTAATCAGCCTGTACTAGACACAGAGCTGAAAGAGATGCTTCTCTCACTACACCGCTCCCTGCATGCTGAGTTTACCAATATCACCAATAAATTCTCAAAGGAGCTGTCCATGATGGATGACAGAGTTAACAAGGTAGAACATGCAATCACAGACATCACAACAACAGTGAACAATATAATTGACGCAAATGAGGAAGGTGATGAAGAAAGGCACCAAATGCGCGCAAAAATCGCAAACCTAGAAGATCGCTCAAGGTGAAACAACCTAAAATTAAGGGGTGTACCTTAAACCGCCCAAACCTCACGCAATACGCTAAAGAGCTTTTTCACTCACTGGTGCCAGAATTAACTTCCTTTGGATCTCACAATAGATCGTATACACCGTATACCTAAACCCTATTTTCTGCCCAACAAAGTTCCCAGGGATGTGATCATGAGGCTGCACTTCTTCTCCACCAAAAAGCAAATATTCCGAAAGTCACGCTCTTTAGGAAAACTCCCTGATCCCTGTGCAAGCATACACATTTATCTATGCAGACAGCTAAACATGGTTACCAAAACACTCCCTAACAACAACAACATACCATATAAATGGAAACACCTTAGCAAACTAATTGTGGAACGCAATGGAGAGTCATTCAGAATTACATCTTAAAAAAAAGGTCTCTCACTGCTTGAGGAATGGGGCATTATATCCGCTCAAGCCCCCCAATCTGGAGCTCACAACCTACCTGACAATATTCCACCACCCTGGTTCAAATCGCAGTCTGGACTTCGCAACAGAAACCACTGACACCTAGCTAAAGTAGGTGCTACCACACCCAACCACTTAATGTCTCTCTAAGTGGCCCCTTGGCTGTCACGCTAGTTTCATTTAAACTGTTCCCCCCCCCCATTCTAGGTATAGCAGCCCATTGGTTCTATACAAAGCTGTCAGTGGCGGCTGGTGCTCAAATTTTTTTGGGGGGGGCGAAAAACCTCATCAATTGTAGCCTCACTGTGTCCATCAAACACAGCCACTGTGCCATCAAACGCAGCCACTGTGCTATCAAACGCAGCCACTGTGAACATCAATTGACACCACTGTGCCCATTAAACGCTCCCACTGTGCCCATCAAATGCTCCCACTGTGCCCGTCGAATGCTGCCACTGTGCCCGTCGAATGCTGCCACTGTGTCCAATTGAATGCTCCCACTGTGCCCATCGAATGCCGCCACTGTGACCCCCCCGCTCCCACTGTGCCCGTCGTCTGCCCGGAACTTACCCTGTCTCAGTGGGGCAGCGGGTGACAACGGCGAGCGGTATCCCCCATATGTCTTCTCCAGTCCTCTGCTCTAGGCGATTGGATGCCCGATAGGCGTCCAATCACAGCGCCTGTCATTTCAGCCAATCAGGTGATGGGTAACAGACCCAAGCACCTGATTGGCGGAGAGGCGGTTCAGTGTCAGGAAAGCAAATTTTTATTTGCTGTTCTAACACACCTGGGTGAACTGCGAGCGCCAAGCATGGCACTCACAGGTCACCTTTTTTGACGCCTAATAAAGCCTATGGCTCTAATCAGGTGCTTCAAAAACATCCCCCGCCTCTATAATTCAGGCGCCCAGCACCCGAAAAGGGGCCGAGTGCCTGAATTGGGGGTGGCAGTGGTGGCCATGGATAAATTCATGCTATGCATGAATCTATCCATTGGTCACAGAGGGGGTGGTTGGAGAGAGGGAGCGGTGCCCCTGCACCCTTATGGACGCACCGCCACTGAAGGCTGTACAGTTATGAAGTTTTTTTGTTGTACCATGTTGACAACTTTTTCATTTCACCTTCTGTAACTGCACCCCAATATGAAAGGGGTTAACGCCGTTCAGGATATTCCATTCCCAAACACAAGGCAGCTACCAGACACTCCAACCAGCCGAATAAGACCCCATAAGAATAATTCTCCCCCAAATACAAGACAACGCTCTGTATGAGGTTCAAGCAGGAATGACTCTTTATTCAAGCACATGGTAACAGATATCTCACTTCCCTCCCACCCTTGGGAAACAGGGCGGGTTAACTTGTCCAATGACAATGGACAATGGTCAGGTGTGTTCAAACTTCCCAGTAAACAGTCTTAGCAGGGGGGTTGCTGGAGAAATTCCCCCCTCCCCTTTCCTCACAGCAAGACACTTCACATCCCATATTAGTTGAGGCATCAGACACAATAGACAATAGAATACAGTCCCACCCCAAACAATTACAGCAAATAGTCCAACAGCATGACACACAATATATACAATGTATACAGCATTGAATATGACTAGCACAGATCATAGTGGGGTTCTCATTTACTCTGTGCCCCTAAGTGACTCCCGTTACAGCATATCCTGGTAGATATTGTGGATAAAAATTACTGTCCCATTTTAAAGTAGTCCAAGATATATTTTCTCTGTCACCCTATGCCCCTATTAGAGACACAGGGTGATTTAGACATAAGAGGTGCATGGGGAGCTGAAGCAAGGGTATCTCATACTTTCTAAGGGATTCTGGGTTCCACGGGCCCTCCCGTTACATCTCTCCCCTTTCGGCAGGAGACTAACACAGGAGGAGACCCCAGACGGGTTGACTCCGAAGTTAGTCAGTAGTTTCAGTCCCCCAATGCCGGTATCCACACAGTACCCCAAATAAATTGTTCCAAACAGAGCATTACTCATCCAGCCAACCTCTGCCTTATTCAGAGAACATACCCGCCGCTGGGGAGAGGCCTGGACTGGCCCTACTCCCTGGAGTCCTTTCAGCCGCTGGAGAGAAGACAGGGTGACTGGGCTCAGTCCGTCATGCTGTTGGGGATCTGGGCCAATTGCCCAGCATCCCTGGGGTATACAAGTGGAGACTGAATTCCCATCCACTTGTGATAGGTGAAAATCCCCTAGTGCTTGCAATGCAAGGCTGACATCCTCCTGTCTCTGTGTCGCACCATTTTTTGGGGTTGTGTCAGTGAAGACCGAAGTCCCATCCACTACCACAGGAACTCCCTCTTCTGTTAGTTGAGAGCAGAGGCCAGCAACACTCTGCTCTGTTGCCAGCTCTTCTGCTGGGTTGCTGTGAGTGGAGACCACAGTCCCATCCCCCGATATCAGCTCAAGCTGCAGTTGTGTGCAGCGGCCAGTAGCATTCTGCCCTGCTGCCAGTGATTCAGCTGGGAGTAAAAGCTTTACTACCTCAGCTTGTTGCTGGAGAGAGGGGCCAACTGCCCCGGCTCCCTGGAACTCCACAGTTGTTTCCGGTGTTGGCCAGAGGTTGGTAGCACTTCTGATGGGGACTCCACATCATCCGCTTCGGCTTTAGGGATGGCAATCTCCAGATTTTCCACTGCCGATTCTCTGGCATGCTGCTGGACAGGTACATTCCTCCATCCAATATCATCCCAAGCAGAAACAGGATCATCAAGGTCAGTCAGCACTTCAGCTTCGGGGATGGCAATCTCCAGATTTTCCACTGCCGATTCTTCAGCCAGGATTTCAGAGTTGTCAACTGGTATTTCCTGATTGTCCCAGGCAAAGGGAGCCCCACCCTACTGCTGAGCACAATCTAGCAGCTGTCTGGAGGCGATCTCCAGCTCCCATTCCTGAACGGCCAGAAACTCCAAATCTTCCTCTGCCCAGTGGCCTTACGAGACATTCAGTCTTCACTCTCTGTGCTCCATTATTTCCTCCAAACGCCACTCCCGATCACTCCCAAAGTCAGGGTCCCTGGACAGCCTCCAATACAACAATCCCAGGCCATCATAGTCAAAGCCTTCCGTGGGGCTGTCATCTGCTAACCACGGGCACTCTTGGGCTACATACCACCGGAGGGCTCTGTAGCTCTCGTCCCACCGCATCTCTGCCCGGATCAGCCTGCTTAACTCAGCTGTCCACTCCTGCTTCGGTTGTTCCCCAATAACTGCATTCGTACATCATACTGCGACCAGTACCTTACAAAGATGGAGGGGAGAACTTTTCCCTGGTGTTGCTGTTTGAGAGCTAGCGCTTTCTTCCAGAGTTCGCAGCGGATAGAATCAGACCATCCCAGCAGGACCTCCTCTGATACTGGTCCTCTATGCTGTATCTGCATCTCTTGCAACCTCCTTCTGAATTCCTCTTCCATGGCGGCTGGTATCTTTACCTCCCCTCTAATTTCAGTTGGTGCTGCTGTGACTTCTGCTGCTGCAGAACCTTTTTGATGTAGCCAAGTTGCGTCCACAGCCGCTATAACTAGGGCTATGATCTCCGCTGGAGGGTTAGGACTAGGAATGAGTCGAACACCCCCCGGTTCGGTTCACACCAGAACCTGTGAATGGACTTGAAAGTTTGCGCGAACTATCGCACTCCATTAAATTCTATGGGACTCGAACGTTCGGAATCAAAAGTGCTAATTTTAAAGGCTAATATGCAAGTTATTGTCATAAAAAGTGTTTGGGGACCCGGGTCCTGCCCCAGGGGACATGTATCAATGCAAAAAAAAGTTTAAAAAAATGAATTTTTTTCGGGAGCAGTGGTTTTAATAATGCTTAAAGTGAAACAATAAAAGTGAAATATTCCTTTAAATTACCTGGGGGGTGTGTATAGTACGCCTGTAAAGTTGCGTGTGTTTCCGTGTTTAAAATTGTCCCCGCAAAAAATGTCATTTCTGAAGGAAAAAAAGTCATTTAAAGTGGTTGTAAACCCTTATAATTTTTTTTTTTTTAAACTACCTGTAAGAGAAAGGCATAATGAGCTAATATGACTAGCATAATAGCTCATTATGCATCACTTACCTTAGATCGGGGCCCCCGAAGCTGTCCTCGTCTCCCTCTTCAGCCGCAGCCATCTCTGCGGTGATAGCCGGAAGGTTACTTCCGGGTATCGCCACTCCAGCCAATCACAGCGCCGCTCCGGCGCTGTGATTGGCTGGAGCAGCGGAGACGTCACTCTGCGCATGCGCGCGGGACTCGTCACATTCGGCTACGCCCAGCGATTGCTGGGAAGTAGCCAAATTTGTGAATGGGATTAACCCCATGAATGTGCCGTTGTTTACGGCGCGCATGCGCCGTAGACAGCGGCGCCTGTCATTTAACTAAATATCTCCTAAACCGTGTAGGTTTAGGAGATATTTCTTGCACCTACAGGTAAGCCTTAATCTAGGCTTACCTGTAGGTGCAAGTTGAAAAAGTGGGTTTACAACCACTTTAAAACCACTTGCGGCTATAATGAATCCCAGGGTCCCCGTCAATACAGAGAAAAGCCATTGAAAAAACTGGCAGGGCCCCCCCCAGTACATTACCAGGCCCTTTGGGTCTGGTATGAATATTAAGGGGAACCCCTGCAGGGTTTTTTTATGATTTTTATCTGTATTGCCGACCCGACAATTCATTAATAGATGCAGTCGTTATTTTCCTTCAAAAATGACATTTTGCGCAGGGAACCAAAATGAAAAAAATTAAAAATGCGTGGGGATCCCCCCAAATTCCATATCAGGCCCTTCAGATCTGATATGGATATTAAGGGGAACCCAGCACCAATTATTTTTTTTTAAATGGCGTGGGGTCCCCCCAAAAATCCATAACAGGCCCTTATCCGAGCACGCAACCTGGCAGGCCACAGGAAAAGAGGGGGGGACAAGAGAGCGCCTCCCCTCCTGAACCGTACCAGGCCACATGCCCTCAACATGGGGAGGATGTCCCCATGTTGATGGGGACAAGGGCCTCATCCCCACCCTTGCCCAGTGGTTGTGGGGGTCTGTGGGCAGGGGGCTTATCGGAATCTGGAAGCCCCCTTTAACAAAGGGGACCCCAGATTCCGGCCCCCCCTATGTGAATTGGTAACGGGTACATTGTACCCCTACCATTTCACAAAGAAAGTGTAAAAAATTGTAAAAAAAACACATAGACACAGTTGGGAAAGTCCTTTATTAAAAATAAAATAATACAAAAATAAAAAACCCATTCCAGCGATGTAATCCAGTCTGTCCAGTATTGTTCTCTATGTTCCGCGGTGATCCAATGTCCAGCGCTGCAGTCTCCTCCTCCAGTCTCCACTCCACACGAAACCCCCATGACGTACGAGGGGGCAGGGTCACCCGTCACATCATAGGGTAAGCCCCAGCTTTCCCCGCTTGCCGGGGAATAGCCAATGACGTAGGCGGGACCCCGCTTACGTCATTGGCTTTTCCCCAGCAAGCGGGGAAAGCCGGGGCTTACCCTATGATCTGACGGGTGACCCCGCCCCCTCGTACGTCAGACCCCACCTACATCATTGGCTTTTCCCTGGCAAGCGGGGAAACCCGGGCTTTCCCAGTGACGTGCTGGTGACCCCGCCCCCCTCTGATGCAACAGGAAACCTGCGTTACATGTTCGTGTCCCATAGACTTTAACGGTGTTCGCGTGTTCGAACAAATTTTTTGCCTGTTCACATGTTCTGGTGCAAACCGAACCGGGGGGTGTTCGGCTCATCCCTAGTTATCACCCCTGTAACATTTGTTTTGCTGTCTGTGCTCCTCTTCAGAAGATTTCACCTCACTTTCTGTCCCAATGACAATTGGGTTTTGAAAATTTGGTTTTTTTAGTGAAACAAGGATTGGTGATAAAGCATAAGTGGAGAGGAGACTCGTTTTTCCCATATTAACTCTTACAGGAGAGAATTTCCCTTCCTATGGGTAGATTTCCTCTCACTTCCTGTTGTCTCCCTCCGTTTGCAAGTAGAAGTCGTTTGTAAGTTGGATGTTTGAAAGTAGGGGCCTGCCCTATATACTCTGCAGAAATTTGGGCCTTAGGTGTTGCCACAACACTGTAAAGCCTCACTGTAACTCTTGGTGGGCGCAGGAACGGGCCCTGCTGTGAAATATTAGATCAAGAATTGTAATTGCATGCCCCTGTTGAACAGGGGCAGAAAAATTGGGCCTTAGGCACTGGTGCCACAACACTGCAACCCCTCACAGATACTCAGATACTATAGTTGGAGCGCAGGAATGGGCCCTGCTGCAAAGTATTCCATCAAAAATTGTAATTACACGCCCCTGTTAAACAGGGGCAGAAAAATTGGGCCTTAGGCACTGGTGCTGGTGCCACAACACTGCAACCCCTCACAGATACTATAGTTGGAGCACAGGAATGAGCCCTGCTGCAAAGTATTGCATCAAAAATTGTAATTACATGCCCCTGTTAAACAGGGGCTGAAAAATTGGGCCTTAGCCACTGGTGGCGGTGCCCAGAACCAAAAATGTTCTTACAAGCTATCAGCATGAACATTGAGGAGGAAGAGGATAGTCACTCAGCATAACAGGATAGTCACTCAGCATCAGCATAGGCAGTCTTGAAGGGATCCCCCATTCAAAAAAAAAATATTCGGTTACATCAGCATCAGGTGGTGATTCAAGACTGATTCATTTTTATGAAGGTCAGCCGATCAACCGATTCGGCGGACAGGCGCACCCTGTGATCGGTTACAAAGCCTCCAGCAGCACTGAATGCGCGTTCCGAAAGAACGCTGGATGCAGAACAGGCCAGTAGCTCAATTGCATACTGTGCAAGTTATGGCCAGTGATCCATCCTCAAGACCCAGTAACCCAGAGGATTTTCGGTGGGAAAGGTGTCCAAGTCTGATCTTGCACCTAGGTATTCCTGCACCATGTATAGCAGATGCTGGCGATGGTTGCTGGAACCGATCATACCTTGGGGCTGCTGACGGCCACCTTCTCCACCGCTCCTTCTTTAACTGACCGAAGCCTCAGCAACACGTTGTCCAGGACCAGGATTTTGTAACCTCCCAGTCTCTGGGAACGCGTTGCACAGACCTTTCTGCAAGGCCTCCCGAAGATGTTTCATCCTCTGCTCCCTCTGCGACTGCAAGATAAGGTCCTCAACCTCACCCTTGTAACCTGGATCAAGGAGGGTTGCCAGCCAGTAATGATCCCTCTCCTTGATCACACGAATACGAGGATCCTTCCGCAGGTGTTGCAGGATCAGTATGCAGCGTAGGTTTGCTAAGGCATTCGGTCCGGAGTCCTCTGGGTCACTCAGGATGACATGATCCTCAGCCACCTCCTCCCAGCCACGTACAAGTCCATGGGTTTCTTGGGACTGTAATTGATCCCTTGAAGACTGCTGCTGATACTGAGTGCTAGGCTCCACCTCCATGCTGACACAATCCTCCTGCTCCTCCTCCTAGTCCTCTTCCTGTGTGATAGGCGGGCCAGCAGGAACATTGTCTGGATAAAGGGGGCCTTGACAGGTAAGGAAGTCCTCCTCTTCCTCCCTCGGTTCTGTTTCAATTGCCCTGTCCATTATTCCATGCAGCGTGTGCTCCAACAGGTGGACAAGAGGGACAGTGTCACTGATGCATACACTGTCACTGCTCACCATCCTTGTGGCCTCCTCAAATGGTGACAGGACAGTGCATGCATCCCTGATCATGACCCACTGGCGTGGCAAAAAAAAAAACAAGCTCCTCTGACCCTGTCCTGGTGCCATATTGGCACAGATACTCATTGATGGCCCTCTGCTGCGTGTGCAGCCGCTGCAGCATGGCCAATGTTGAGTTCCACCTGGTGGGCATGTCACAGATTAGGCGGTTCTTGGGCAGGTTGTATTCCTTTTGGAGGTCAGCCAGCCGAGCACTGGCATTATATGACCAGTGGAAATGCACATAGACTTTCCTGGCCTGCCTCAGGATATCCTGTAAGCCCGGGTACCTGCCCAAGAACTGCTGCACCACCAAGTTAAGGACGTGAGCCAAACAGGGCACATGGGTCAGTTGTCCCTGTCGGAGGGCGGAGAGGAGGTTGGTGCCATTGTCGCAAACCACCATTCCTGGCTTAATTGGCATGGCATCAACCACCTCTGAGCCTGCCCCTGCAGAGCTGACAGAATCTCTGCCCCAGTGGGGCTCCTGTCCCCCAAGCACACCAGCTTAAGCACCGCATGGCATCTTTTTGCCTGCGTACTTGCGTAGCCCCTTGAACGCCTATGGAGCACCGCTGGTTCCCAGGACAAAGCACAGAAAGAGACCATGGAGGAAGAAGAAGAGGAGGGGTGGAGGAGAGAGGTGTGTCAGAATCACCAGTAGTAGCATTTTGGAGGCGTGGTGGCAGAACAATCTCCAACACTACTGCACCTTACCCTGCATCCTTCTCAGCTGCCAGCAGAGTAATCCAATGCGCCATGAAAGATAGGTAACGTCCCTGTCCATGCCTGCTGGACCATGAGTCAGCGGTAATATGCACCTTACCACAGACCGCCCTGTCCAGCGAGGCCAAGACATTGCCTTCCACATGCCGGTAGAGAGCCGGAATAGCCTTCCGTGAGAAAAAGTGGCGTTTGGGAACCTGCCAGCCACTGAGGAACCGCACATTTCACAAACTCACGGAAGGTGGCAGAGTCTACCAACTGAAAAGGCAGCAGTTGAAGTGCTAGAAATTTAGCCAAGATAGCATTTAACTGCTGGGAATGTGGATGGCTGGGAGCGAACTTCTTTCGGCGGTGCAGCAGCTGGGGCAGGGAAATTTGCCTGGTACAATCTGACGTTGGTGTACCGATAGCAGATTGCCCACAAGTATTTGGCTGTGACACAGCTAATTCTACACCTTCATTCCTCTTAGTGCAGGTTTCAGAGAGGACTAAAGGTATAGTGGGGTTGGAGATCCCAGCTGATGAGGAGCAAGGAGAGGTCCGCTTTGTTCTTTGGTGTGGGTCTTTTAGGTATGCTTGCCAACGAACTGCATGGCAGGTCGACATATGTCTGATCAAGCATGTGGTGCCCAAGCGGGTGATGTTTTGACCACTCGAGATACGCTTGAGACATATGTTGCAAATAGCAGCACTGCGATCTGATGCACTTGTCTCAAAAAAGGCCCACACCAAAGAACTGTTGGAATAATGCGCAGAGACAGCAGCGCCCTGCACATGCAGAGCTCTGCGGTGTGATGCTGTCAGTGTGCTGCCCTTAAGCTGGCCCCTGGAGGGCATCCTGCCTCGTTGGAGATGTGCCTCCTCCTCCTCCTCCTCTTCTCTCCTATCAGGCACCCACGTAGAGTCCGTGACCTCATCATCCCATCCCTCCTCATCACTGTAGCAAACCTGGAAGTATGCTGCAGCTGGGTGAACATGACTGCCAGATTGTTGTCCTTCTTGGGCACCCCCTTTCTCTGGGCTCACGTTACTGCCTTCCTCTAGCTAGGTACCATCATTGGAGCCTTCAAAACGCTGTGCATCCTCCTGCAGCATGTACCCAACACTGTGGTCAAACAGTTCGGGGGACTCCTCAGGAGGACATGGTGGGGTTAGGGAAGGAGTGACTGATGCCATTGAGCCGAGGAAAGAGGCCGCTTTGGCAGCTGCTTTGCCAGACAAAGTACCCTGAGCCTGGGTGAGAGAGGATGAGGAGGATGAGGACGGCTTGGTCATCCACTCTACCAAGTCTTCGGCATGTTGCTGCTCAACACGGCCAGCTGACGAAAAAAAGGACAACCGTGTCCCATGGCCATGTGCCGATGAGGATGCACCGTGTCCACGACCAGCACTGTTGCCTCTAGACACAGAGCCTGCTTGCCCTCTTTTATTGGCTCGTCTGCCTTTCCTTGTTGTCCTTCCAGACATACTAATGGCCTGCAGTGAGATGTAGATGCACAATGCTGGGATGTGTATATATATATATATATATATATATATTGTGACAGCAGGAAGGTAAAGTCACCTGGTTGCATCCAGGGGGGTAGATATATTTCGCCCAGATTCAGGCTTTACGCCGACTTATACAACTAGGTGGAGAGTTGTATAAGGCTAGTGGGCTCATGGATGACTCATACCTCTAGGGAGAGGGCTGGGCGTCGTGCAGACAGGGAGTTGATGAGACCAGCTGAAGCTTGTCAGCTCATTTAGGCCTCTATAAGAACTCCCAGCTTCATTAGATGTTAGCTCATGCCTGGAACCAGACCTGTGTGGACTGTCTAGGGAGAGTGAACCCCTGTGCGGTGAGACAAAGCCTGTGTGGCTATTTGCTTGGACATTTAAAACCAGGGACTTAGGGACTAGGACAGCACTAGGCTGATCCCAGTTGTTAGTTAGGAAACCTGTATGTTTAGTCAGAGGTCAAGTTGACCAGGATTTATTTTGTTTATGTTTCTTTTGCTTTGCTGTGTTTTGTCACTGTAAATAGAAAATAAACCGCACCTTTTTGATTTTGAAAACCACAACCTCCGTTTGCTGGGCCTGTTTTTGTGTGGGGAGCCCATCTCGGGGGTCACACACACCCGCTGCCGAGCTAACCCCCTCACAGTTGGTGGAGAATGCGGGCAGTTTTTTTTTAAGCCAGCATGGAGGAGATACTGAAGCAGCTGGCTCTAGCAAATGCCAATCAACAGCAGACAAATGCAGGTTTGCAAAAGAGCCTTGCAGCTCAACAACAGAACTTCGCAGCCCAGCAGCAAGCTCATCAACAGAGCCTTGCAGCCCAGCAGCAAGCTCATCAACAGAGCCTTGCAGCCCAGCAGCAGACAAACGCAACTTTGCAACAGAGTCTGGAGGCTCAGCAACAAGCCCAGCAGCAATCTGAGGCCCGCTTCATAGACCTGTTACAGAAGCAAGAGCAGAGACTACAACAACAGATGGAAGCAGCAATGCAGCAACGTCCGCAGACCAGTGAGGAAAGCCGTCCCACTAATACCGCGTCCTTTGGGGTGAGTCGTTTATTGACAAAAATGACTGGAGAGGATGATCCAGAGGTATTTTTGACCACATTTGAAAGGACCGCTGAAAGAGAAAAGTGGCCTGAGGAGCAGTGGGCTGGACTGGTGGCTCCTCTGTTAACTGGTGAATCGCAGAAAGCTTACTATGACCTAGAGCCTAACCAAGCAAAAGACTATGCGATGCTAAAAGCTGAAATATTGGCAAGGCTGGGTGTCACCCAGGCTGTCCGGGCTCAGCGTGTGCATAACTGGACTTTCCAGCTTGGAAAACCCCCCAGGTCTCAAATGTATGATCTCATTCACCTGAGCAGAAAGTGGCTACAGCCAGAGACTTTGTCCGCACCAAAGATTGTGGAACGTGTTGTAATGGATCGGTTTTTGAGAGCTCTTCCTACTGCCATCCAAAAGTGGGTAAGCCATGGAGACCCAGAGACGGCCGATGGTCTTGTGGATCGTGTGGAGAAATACTTGGCTACAGAGAACCTGACGGCCTCTTCCAGAGACACTCGGACTTTCCACCCTAAGACCAGACCATCCCCAGGGGCAGATAAGAGGATTCCAAGGGGTGAGGGTGGAGAGAGTGAGAGGGTGGGAGCTCTACCCCAAGTTTGGCGAGAACAGCCTGGGAAATCAGCGGCTCAAGAGGCCGCAAGAAGGATCGTTTGCTACCGCTGCCGGCAAGCGGGACATATTGCAGCCAATTGCCCGGTTGTGGAGGAACCCATGCAGTGTGACTTTCTGACGGGCAGACGTCAGTCGCTGTGTGCGACAGTCGCATGCACTGCCATTCGAGGAACTGAGAAACATTTATGCAAAATGTGTGTTAATGGTAGAAATGTTGTGGTATTGCTGGATTCAGGTAGCCTTGTGACCCTGATAAAGGCTGAGTTAGTTAAAACAGAGGTCTCTGGGAATAGCAAGGTAGCTGTTATTTGTGTGCATGGGGACACCCGAGAGTATCCAGTGACTACAGTGTGTTTCGAGACCCCCAAAGGTACCCTCTCTCATCCAGTGGGCTTAGTATCTCAGTTACCGCATGACGCCATTGTGGGAAGGGATTTTCCGAAGTTCTGGGAACTGTGGGATGATCCTGAGCCCCCCACTGGTGCCCGTATGTACCAGGAATGTGATAGCCAGAACTCCCCTGAGAGTGGTGAGGACTCTCCGGAATTTCCCTTATCAGTATTGGCAGGGGAGACTCAAGAAACTGGAGAGGAGCCCACCTCCTCAGACGAAAACCTACCGTCTGTGGAGTTTTCTGATCTTGAGGTTCACAGGGAAAACTTTGCCACAGAACAGTTGAAAGACCCCGCCCTAATAAAGGCACGGGAAAACGTAGTGAAAATAGATGGCGAGTTAGTGAACCCAGATAATACCTGCACTTACCCATACTTCAGCGTAGAGAAGGACCTACTGTATCGGGTGGCAAAAAGGGCAGAAGAAACCGTTGAGCAGCTTGTGGTGCCCAAACCTTACAGGAAGTTGGTGTTGGAGTTGGCCCATGGGCACATTCTTGGAGGTCATCTGGGGACAGAGAAAACCCGAGAGAGGGTATTACAGAGATTCTATTGGCCGGGGGTGATGAAGGACATAGAAAATTATTGTTCCTCCTGCCCTGTGTGTCAGAGGTCGGCCCCGATGCCACATTTCCGTAGCCCGCTGGTCCCTCTACCCATCATTGAGGTCCCGTTTGAGAGGATCGCCATGGATTTGGTAGGTCCTATAATCAAGTCCGCTAGGGGGCACCAGTACATATTAGTTATAATGGACTATGCCACCCGTTATCCAGAAGCGATCCCTCTCCGAAATACCTCGGCCAAAACCATAGCCAAAGAGCTATCTCTTGTGTTTAGCCGGGTGGGTATTTGTAAAGAACTGCTTACGGACCAAGGTACACCCTTTATGTCCCGGGTTATGAAGGAGCTGTGTAAATTGTTCAAAGTGACGCAATTACGTACATCTGTGTATCACCCCCAAACCGATGGGCTGGTTGAAAGGTTCAACAAAACCCTAAAACAAATGTTGAAGAAAGTGGTGGATAGAGATGGAAAGGATTGGGACTGTCTACTTCCTTATCTGATGTTTGCTATTAGGGAGGTGCCCCAATCCTCTACGGGATTCTCCCCCTTTGAGTTACTGTATGGGAGACACCCAAGAGGGCTGTTGGATATTGCCAAGGAAACTTGGGAAAGTGAGAGTTCTCCCCACAGGAGTGTGATTGAGCATGTCGCCCTGATGCAAGACCGAATTGCACAGGTAATGCCCATCGTGAAGGAACATTTGGCCCAAGCGCAGTTAGCACAGCAGAGAGTGTACAACCGTGCAGCCAAGACCCGTACCTTTTCCCCGGGGGATAGGATACTGGTACTTGTCCCTACGGTTGAAAGTAAATTCCTTGCCAAATGGCAAGGCCCCTACGAGATAATGGAAAAAGTGAGCGAAGTGAATTACAAGGTCAGACAACCAGGAAGGCGAAAGCCCGAACAGATCTATCACGTTAATCTGTTGAAAGCCTGGAGGGATAGAGAGTCCCTAGTCGCAGACACTTGGTCACCAGCTCAAACTGGTTGCGTGATTCCGGAGGTTGGAATAGCAGCCACCTTGTCACAACCCCAACAACAGGAGGTTAAGGAGTTTGTGCTTCGCAACAAGGAGGTATTCTCTGAGCTGCCGGGACAAACATCTGGGGTAGAGCATGACATCATTACCCCGCCCGGTGAAAGGGTGAAGTTAAAACCCTATCGGATCCCAGAGGCCCGACGGGAGGCAATACGGGAGGAAGTACAGAAAATGCTGAACTTAGGGGTGATAGAGGAGTCCCAAAGTGATTGGTCTAGTCCCATTGTGTTGGTGCCTAAACCGGATGGGAGCTGGCGATTTTGTAACGATTTTCGACAGTTGAACAAAGTTACAAAATTTGACACCTACCCCATGCCACGTATAGATGAGTTGATCGACCGGCTGGGAACAGCCCGATACATGACGACTCTTGACCTCACAAAAGGGTATTGGCAAATCCCCCTGGCCAAGTCGGCCAAAGAGAAAACCGCATTTGTAACCCCAGACGGGGCGTTCCAATATAAAAGAATGCCGTTCGGGTTACAGAATGCGCCGGCCACATTCCAGCGGAAAATGGACCAGATGCTGAGGCCCCATCGGAAGTATGCTGCGGCTTACCTGGATGACATAATTGTCCATAGCACAGATTGGGCCTCACATCTGCCAAAAGTGCAAGCAGTCCTGGACTCTGTTCGGGAAGCGGGGTTTACGGCTAACCCCAAGAAGTGTACCATTGGGCAGGAGGAGGCCAAATATCTTGGGTACACCATTGGGAGGGGAGTAATAAAACCCCAACTCAACAAAGTCGAGGCCATCCAGAGTTGGCCACGTCCCAACAGCAAGAAGCAGGTACGAGCCTTTCTGGGAATCGCTGGGTATTATCGGCGATTCATTCCCCACTTTGCTTCTAAGGCTGTGCCCCTAACCAACCTGACGAAGGGGAAAGGGTCGGTCATGATTTAATGGACCCCCGAGGCTGAGGCAGCATTCCAATTCTTGAAACAAGCCTTATGTAGCCAGCCAGTGTTGTACTCACCCGACTTCTCTAAAGACTTTGTCGTACAAAGTGATGCGTCAGATGTGGGGTTAGGAGCAGTATTGTCCCAGGTCTGGAACGGGGAAGAGCACCCAGTCATTTACCTCAGCAGGAAGTTGAAGTCCCATGAGGTAAATTACGCCACCGTTGAAAAGGAGTGTTTAGCGGTGAAGTGGGCTCTAGATTCCCTTCGGTACTACCTGCTAGGTAGGCACTTTGACATGGTTACGGATCACGCTCCGTTAAAGTGGATGGCTCAAAACAAGGAAACAAATAGAAGAGTGAATAGGTGGTTCCTGGCCCTCCAGGAATTCAACTTCACAGTAAAGCATCGCCCTGGCGTTCAAATGGGGAATGTGGATGCTTTGTCTCGAGTACATGAATGCCTGATTGCTGGTGTTCCAACCCCGAGGTTAAAACAAGAGGGGGGGGTATGTGACAGCAGGAAGGTAAAGTCACCTGGTTGCATCCAGGGGGGTAGATATATTTCGCCCAGATTCAGGCTTTACGCCGACTTATACAACTAGGTGGAGAGTTGTATAAGGCTAGTGGGCTCATGGATGACTCATACCTCTAGGGAGAGGGCTGGGCGTCGTGCAGACAGGGAGTTGATGAGACCAGCTGAAGCTTGTCAGCTCATTTAGGCCTCTATAAGAACTCCCAGCTTCATTAGATGTTAGCTCATGCCTGGAACCAGACCTGTGTGGACTGTCTAGGGAGAGTGAACCCCTGTGCGGTGAGACAAAGCCTGTGTGGCTATTTGCTTGGACATTTAAAACCAGGGACTTAGGGACTAGGACAGCACTAGGCTGATCCCAGTTGTTAGTTAGGAAACCTGTATGTTTAGTCAGAGGTCAAGTTGACCAGGATTTATTTTGTTTATGTTTCTTTTGCTTTGCTGTGTTTTGTCACTGTAAATAGAAAATAAACCGCACCTTTTTGATTTTGAAAACCACAACCTCCGTTTGCTGGGCCTGTTTTTGTGTGGGGAGCCCATCTCGGGGGTCACACACACCCGCTGCCGAGCTAACCCCCTCACAATATATATAATGTAAACACAGTGTTAAAAAAACTTATATTAAAAGTTCAGAATAAGACTGCAGCAGCGCTACGGACAAATGTTCATATGTGCGTCTTCTATAAAATTATTCATATAGGTAGTGTAGATAGTGAACGGTGAGTCTGGTTGTAATCAGTTCAAATCCTAGTTCCAGTGCTCCTTTCACCAAGTGTGTTTCACCACGTGGGGGGATTAAAGGTCCCCTCATGGGGATGCACTCACCAGATGTTAAATCAATATACGCATAGATCAGTGGTTCTCAACTCCTGTCCTCTGGACCCACTAACAGGCCAGATTTTAAGTATTACCTTGGTGAGATGCAGACTAGAATACTGCAATCCCTGAGCAGCAAATTATATCACCCGTGATGCATTTCAGTTATCTTGCAAACCTGGCCTGTTGGTGGGCCCTGAGGACTGGAGTTGAGAACCACTGGCATAGATAAACCATCCTCCTCTGATGTTTTCTGTCTTCTTTTACCACAATATTACATCTATGGTGCCGCTAGCATATATGAGGAAAAAGAACAAATCCACATAGGGCAGTACTGTTTGGAAAAATTTATTGTGTAACAATCCCCCCAAGTACTCCCTTTACATATGCGCGTACCATAAAAGAATAAAATACAGGCGAAATAGTAAATGAGCGCTTCAGCGCTTGTGACTTGCCCCTGATGAATGCCAATCTGTAGTTCCTTTAGGCGTCTTCCTGGTTCTGCAGGTCCTGGAGCGCAAAGCGTCACTTCCGGTTTGCTTGGTGTGCTGATCACGCCCTGACGTTTCGTCACTTCCTGACTTCTTCTGAGGGCGCCCTTTTATGGTACGCGCATATGTAAAGGAGGTACTTGGGGGGATTGTTACACAATACATTTTTCCAAACAGTACTGCCCTATGTGGATTTGTGGACGTGTCGATGATGCAACACGTAGGGGGAGGAGCCTAGTGACGCTTCCAGCAGCCTGAGGAGGATTACATCTCACTGAGCTGAGCAAAAGCGCTGTTTTGTTTCTTGGGTTACGTGAGTACAGCCGCAGCTGTTGTGGAATGCATGGTGTGTTGAACACTGCGCAATGATATTTTTCTGCTTTGTACCCCTTATATGTGGATACTGATGCAAATCGGAGACTATCAGAAAAGGTGTTCTGTGAAGTAGCCGCAACAATACAAGCCTATACACTGGAGGACTGCCCCCCTTTTTTGTATTGTTTGTACGGCCCAGCAATATTGTTTTGAACTGTGTGGTTTATTGGTTGAACACACGGGGGTCGAGCTTGCAAAGTGGAAGGAGGGTGTTGTGAGCAGGACCGCCGTGTCCATTACTTTGAACCCATCTAGGCTGTTCCTTCTGGTTTGTTTTGTTTTTTAGCACTGGCATTATGATTAGAGTTGAGCGGACACCTGGATGTTCGGGTTCGGCCGAACTTCGGAAAAAAGTTTGGGTTCGGGACCGAACTTTAACACGAACCCGAACCCGAACCCGAACCCCATTGAAGTCAATGGGGACCCGGATTTCTAAGGACTAAAAAGGCTCTAAAAAAGTAATGGAAAGGGCTAGAGGGCTGCAAATGGCAGCAAAATGTTGTTAAGAGCATGGCAAGTGCTCTGCAAACAAATGTGGATAGGGAAATAACTTAAAATAACATTAAAAATATAAAAAAATAAAAAGATATGCTGGAGGCCCCCTTTTCAGCAGAAGAGGTACGGGAAGTCATTAAGAACCTCATAAACTCAACGGCACGATGCCACACATATGGTGGGAATGCCCCAGAATACGCCCTTTGTGGAATAAATGATTCAATTTAATGGATAAGCTAGTGGGAAAATAAAATACTTTGAAATAAAAATGTAGCGGGGTGCTAAGTTTAAGGGAAGTGTTTGAGTGGTAAATAGGCTCAAACACCCTAATTCTGTAGGATTCATGGACCATTTTGTCCTCGGGGGACAGTATTGGTGTGCAGTTCCCTGCGGCCTACAGGTGGCGCTGCCATGGTAGGCTAGGGTTGAACCGCTGATACAGTGCTGTGCCTTTTGTGTCCCCTCTTGGCAGTAGTACAGCGGGACGGGGAACCTGCTGTGCATGCCGGGAGAGCATATAAAAGGGGAAGACCTTTGGCCTGGGGGCTGATGTCCAGTGGGGTCCACGCCCAGGTGCCTTCGGCCTAGGTGCATGTGTTCCTGTTCCATCTCGGGTACCTTTAGCCCAGGGTGAGGTACTATCCTGGAGTTCCTGCTGCCCTGGGTATGGAGGCCTAGGTGCGGGAGTAAAGCCTGGAGTCCAGAGCCTTCGTCTGGAGTCCGCTAAGGGTCAAGGAGTCTTAGGGTGCCGCCTCGTGTAGGGGACCATGTTCCAGGGAAGGGAGGATCATTCTGATGGACCGATGCGGGAGTCACGGTGAAGGAAGGGTCTGTTGACTCCCTGGAGAGATGTCTTCCCCTTGATATGGGCTAGGTTCGTAGAAGGAGAAGCTCAAGGTCATCTTGACTGTATCAGAGGCCTTATTCACCCGGCCCGTGGCAGGGGCCTTATACACCCTGGTCTGTGGCAGAGACCAAAGTTCTCCAGGTCCGTGGCAGGGGCCTTGTACACCCGGTCTGTGGCAGAGACCAACCTCAAGGTCTGTGGCAGAGACCGTGCACCTAAAACTGTTTGAGAAACCTAAGCAGTGAAGTGAATGTACTAAGTTTGTGCCTGGACCTCCTCCACACCTTAAGCTGTCCTGTTTCTTTGCTCTAACCTTTTCTATCCGAGTAGAGTTTATTTTGCCATGAGAGAATAAGAGTTGTAATTTCAGCTGGTGTGGACATTGACTTTACTGGGAATTAAAGGACTTGCCTCTACCTACAGTAGAGGTGAGAATCATCCTCTGGAGGAGTTTTGACTCCGGCTGTGGACACGGCCCGTCAAGTACACCGCTCAACCTCTTTATATAGGAGGGTACGGGCTGGTAGTGCGGTGTGCCTTTCTCCCTCCTGCGAGGAGCCAACAACATAAAGGCAGGTGAGGGGGAAAGGATCTGTGTGCTACAAAAAAATAAAATAAAAATTATAATCTTGACCTAGGAGGACGAGGTCCATATGGAGTAGGAGGTTGAGGTGGCGGTGGATGTGGCTGTGTAGGTGGAAGCGGCGGTGGAGGAGGACGAGGTAGCCAACACTGGTTCAAAAATACAACAATGGCTGGGTAAGGCCAGTGATGTGTCGAATTCTGTCCCCCGTCGAATAGTGTCCACCCTGTACTGCGCTTGCTCAGTATGTAGGACAAGAGGATTTCGAAAATCTCCCAAGATGAACGGCGCCTGCGTGGTGAGTTCAGGTGAAGGCCACACCATCTGTGGTTCAAGCCAAGCCAAGTGAGGCCTTGCCCAAAGCGTGGCGATCGAAGCGAGCCCGTGAGGGGCCCTGTTACTATGTGCTACCGTATGTCCACTTGGATGTTGGGGCTTGAACCTGCACTCACGGCGCAGGCGCCGTTCATCTTCGGAGATTTTGTGAATCTCCTTGTCCTCTGTACTGCGCAAGCGCTGCGCCTTCGCAGTACGGGCCGGACACAATCCGATGGCCGGACAGTTTTTGTCACAACACCGGTATACATGTCTATTCTGCAGAAGGTATGGACAAGACCTGTGGGATCCATGCCTGGTTCATTTTAATGAACGTGAGCTTGTCCACATTGGCTCTGGACAGGCGGCTGCGCTTGTCTGTGATAACGCCCCCTGCCGTGCTAAATACACGTTCAGATAATACACTGGCTGCAGGGCAGGCCAGCACCTCCAAGGCATAAAGGGCAAGCTCAGGCCATGTGCCCAATTTGGAGACCCAGAAGTTAAAGGGGGCAGACCCGTCATCCAGTACGTGTAGGCCTGTGGACACATACTGCTCAACCATGTTGGTGAAATGCTGC
Source organism: Rana muscosa (assembly GCA_029206835.1). Taxonomy (NCBI): domain Eukaryota; kingdom Metazoa; phylum Chordata; class Amphibia; order Anura; family Ranidae; genus Rana; species Rana muscosa. The sequence goes on along the minus strand of CM055116.1, from coordinate 925,779,426 downwards.
CTCCTGCTAAGACGTTCCATCTCAGCTGGGGGTGCTGGTTGTTGTGGCGTGCTAACAAAGCTTTTCCACATTTCAGCCATGCTAACCCTGCCTTCTGAGGTGCTGCCGGTGAACCAGCTGCGTTGGCAACCTCTTCCACCTCCTCTGCCTTCGCCTTGTGCTTCCACCGTACGCCCGCTGTCAGGTGGGAATGCCACCAGCAGTGCGTCTACCAGCGTGTGCTTGTACTCGCGCATCTTATGATCCCGCTCCAGTGAGGGAATTAAGGATGGTACGTTGTCCTTGTAACGGGGATCCAGCAGGGTGGCCACCCAGTAATCAGCACCAGTTAAAATGTGGGCAACTCGGCGGTCATTGCGGAAACACTGCAGCATGTAATCGCTCATGTGTGCCAGGCTGCCCAGAGGCAAAGAAAAGCTGTCCTCTGTGGGAGGTGTATCGTCTGTGTCCTCTGTATCCCCCCAGCCACGCACCAGTGATGGCCACGAGCTGGTCTGGGTGCCACCCTGCTGTGAAAATGGCTCCTCCTCCTCCTCCTCCATCTCCTCCTCCACCTCGTCATCCTCCAGAACTGTGCCCTTTCTGCCGGACAATTGTGTACCTGGCGTTTGTTGGTGCAGGAACCCACCCTCGTAGCCACTTGTGAAAGACTGCCCTGAAAGCCTTTGAAATGATCCCGCTTCCTCCTCCTCCTCCTCATCCTCCTGTGCCACATCCTCTTCCATCATCGCCCGAAGCGTTTTTTCAAGGAGGCATAGAACTGGGATAGTAACGCTGAGAACGGCGTCATTGGCACTGGACATGTTGGTGGAGTACTCGAAACAGCGCAACAAGGCACACAGGTCTCGCATGGAGGCCCAGTTATTGGTGGTGAAGTGGTGCTGTTCCGCAGAGCGACTCACGCGTGATTGCTGCAGCTGAAACTCCACTATCGCCTGCTGCTGCTCGCACAGTCTGGCCAGCATGTGCAAGGTGGAGTTCCACCTTGTGGGCACGTCACATATGAGGTGGTGAGCGGGAAGGCCGAAGTTACGCTGCAGCGCTGACAGGCGAGCAGCAGCAGGGTGAGAACGCCGAAAGTGCGCACACACAGCCCGCACTTTCTGCAGCAGCTCTGGCATATTGGGGTAATTTTTAAGGAACCTCTGGACCACCAAGTTCAGCACATGCGCCAGGCAAGGGATGTGCGTCAAACCGGCTAGGCCCAGAGCTGCTACGAGATTTCACCCATTATCGCACACCACCAGGCCGGGCTTGAGGCTCACTGACAGCAACCACTCATTGGTCTGTTGTTCCATGTCCCTCCACAACTCCTGCGCGGTGTGGGGTTTTTCACTCAAACAGGAAAGTTTTAAAACTGCCTGCTGTCGTTTACCCCTGGCTGTGCTGAAGTTGGTGGTGAAGGTGTTACGCTGACCGGATGAGGATGCGATAGAGGATGAGGAAGCGGAGTAGGAGGAGTTAGCAACAGGAGGCAAACTGAAGCGCCCTGCAATCCTCGGTGGTGGAAGGACATGCGCCAAACTGCTATCTTCCTCAGGCCCAGCCGCCACTGCATTTACCCAGTGTGCTGTTAGGGAGATATAACGTCCCTGACCGTGCTTACTGGTCCACGCATCCGTAGTTAGGTGGACCTTGCCACAGATGGCGTTGCACAGTGCACACCTGATTTTGTCCCCCACTTGGTAGTGCAGGGAAGGGATGGCTCGCCTGGAAAAGTAGTGGCAGCTGGGCACGACGTACTGTGGGACAGCCAATGCCATCAGGCTTTTAAAACTCTGCGTCTCCACCAGACGGAATGACAGCATTTCAAAGGCCAAGAGTTTTGAAATGCTGGCATTCAGGGCCAGGGATCGCGGGTGGCTAGGGGGGTACTTCCTCTTCCGCTCCAATGTTTGGGAGATAGAGAGCTGAACGCTTCCATGGGACATTGTGGAGATGGTTGGTGACCCAGGTGGTAGTGTTGCTGGCAGATCCTCTGTTTGTGGGGTGGCAGGTGCCACTGTCACTACAGAGGTGGATGAAGAGGCCGAGACTGCAGCAGAAGAGAAAGCAGGAGGAGCCAGAGACCTTTCTTGGTTTTTGAGGTGTCTACTCCACTGCAGCTCGTGCTTTGCACTTAGATGCCTGGTCATGCAGGTTGTGCTCAGGTTGAGAACGTTTATGTCTCGCTTCAGGCTCTGATTGCACAGCGTGCAAACCACTCGTGTCTTGTCATCAGCACATTGTGTGAAGAACTGCCACGCTAGGGAACGCCTTGGACCTGGCTTTGGTGTGCTCGGTCCCTTGCTGCGTTGGGCAGTAGCAGACATACTGTCTAGGGGACGGACGCTCCGCTTTTGCACCCTGCTCCCTCTTCTGCTGTGCTGGTGGCTCTGTGCGACCACCGCCTCTTCCTCCAAACTACACTGGTCACCTGCATAACGTTGATTCCATGTGGGGTCGAGGACCTCATCGTCCTCCACATCATCTTCCACCCAGTCTTCACCCCTGCCCTCCTTGTCTGTCTGCACAATTGCAAAAGCAGCAGCAGTTGGCACCTGTGTTTCGTCATCATCCGAGACGTGCTGCGATGGTCCTCCAATGTACTCATCATGAAACATAAGTGGTTGGACATCGGTGCACTCAATCTCTTCCACTTCTGGGGCAGGGCTAGGTGGATGGCCCTGGGAAACCCTGCTAACAGAGTCATCGAAAAGCAGAAGAGACTGCTGCATGATTTGGGGCTCAGACTGCTTGGCTGATTTGAAAAAAGTGGAAAGAAACTGCGCTTAAAGTGTAAAGACTAGGTAGATGATATAAATACCTAGGAAAAAAGGAAATAAAGGGAAAGCAGCAACTATTCTGAAAACAATCATCAGTGCATGTAAATAAGAAAAAAATATATAGTCGCGCTAACTTATGAACGTGAACATAAGCCCACCACTGAATAATTGAAAAAATCCAAATAACAACAGTGATAAATCATATAAAATGCTCAATGAAGAACAGTGAATAATCAGTGTAAACAATAAATTTAAAATGAAATAAGATGGACTATGATTAAACAATTAATTTGATGATAATCCAAGAATGCTATATAGGACCCTCAAAGTTCATATCTGAAAGTCCATGATGAACGGAACACCCGTGAGCAAGTGTCCAAAATTAATGAAAAAAAGACCAAAAACAAAAACAGAGAAAAATTCAGATCTTCTTATAATCCGTGACTTTTACCACCACCAGTAAGAATTCCTGCTTACCAGAAAGCGATGGTCCCCTATGACGGAGGACCTCAAACAGCCTCAAGTAATACTCAGTAAAACCTCCGGATTTCAGCAAATGATGAACTTCAATAGTTTAGTAGCCCGACAGCTCATATAAACGTCATGCGAATGTTCAACATAAACATGGAAAGAAGGAAGGACACTAGATAGTGTAAAATCCTTGGTGTACATTTATTAAAAAAGTGAAAACATACTCACAAGAGCAGTTAAAAAGACAGCTTTGAAGTGTATCAGCGCCGACCGGTCAAAGGCGCTGGCACACAAATACGTCCGTGGAAACCGAGCAGTGGAGGGTGACGTCAGCACAAAGCTCGTATCCTGCCCTACGCGTTTCATGAAAATTCACGTCGTCTCGGGGCACGGGCGATGGGCTGCGTCACCCCCTCTTTATAGGGAACACACCGGAAAAAGGGATCCGACCCAGAGGAGGGCGCGCGTGCGCACACGTCACGCCGCGAGGCAACCACGTCTCGCTAACGGTGCCGCTAAGCCAGTCCAATGGCGGATGCGCGCGCACCTCTCCCCACGAGGAAACCAAGCCTCGTTTGTGAAGACATTCAGTGCGCGTCATCACGCAAAGCGGAATGACGAAAGCACAAGGGGAGAGTGTGCCGCATATCCGCGTGACCATGGCAACAGGAATCATGGCAACGATACGCGCGCCCTCCAAGGGGGAAGGAACCCCCCAGGTGTGTCACAGGAAGCAGTAAAGCCCGCAACCTCCGCCGCGACCCACAACCAATGGGTGCAGCGGGCGCAATGGGACAATGAACTGCTCCGGATATTGAATCCTAACAACAGAAAATATATACGTTGATACTGGAAATTAAGAACATAATAATTCATACCAATATCAGGAAACATACGTAAAATACAGTAGACAAAAAAATTAATTTGCCTCATAATAGTTAAAAAATATTAAATGACACTAAAACCACATAAATTAATAGCTGACACCATTTAACCACACCCCTCTTTAAACCCCATTCAATATGACTAGAAGACAAACACAGTGACTGAGTGTCCATGAAAAAAAGAAGGGGAAAAGGGGGGGGAAAGTTCAAATGCAACGCAATATTAATCGACAGACTAAATCTTTCAATGAGTGTCAATAATCCCAGAAAACTGTTATGAAAACATGATTAACAGTTGATAAGAAAACACTAGGAATTATTAATAAAGGCATTGACATCGGTGTCAACGTTGAGTCCAAATGGAACATAAGTTCTCAACCTGTACACCCATGCCATTTCCTGCTTGGAGATTTCTCTCACAAGCAAGCTGCCTCTCCAGTGAGGTCTATATTTGTCAATGGCTGATTTGCAAGGGGGTGAGGTGAAAGACTGATGGACATGGGTTTCAGGTGCCAACTCTGATCTTTCATCAGAAGAGTGGGTGGGAGACAATGTGAAGGAACCCGAGGCACTGTCAGCAACCCAATCTACTATCGCCTGTACTTGTCCTGGCCTAAACATTCGTACAGCCTCATTAGGCGCGACAAAATACTGCCGCAGGCTCGGTCGCCTACTCGCACCTGAGGAAGGTGTTTCATTTGTGCGTGTATCTGGCACAGATCCACCACGTCCTCTCCCTGCAACAGGAGCTCCACCAGCAGCACCACGACCGGGGCCACCACGTCCCTTTGACCTTCTCCTCATATTTTCCAAATTTAGGATGTTGCCCTAAATGGGTGTTTTTGGAAGAGCAGAACACACCCACAGTACGTAACCGCTGAATCGCACAGCTACAGAACTGCAGAAAATGCTATTCAAAAAAAATGGTTTTTTTTTAGTATAGCACAGTAGAAGAAAACTATATAGAAATTGTTTATTTCACACACCTCCACATGTGTATAACACACTGCAAAATATTTTTTGTGGCCCTAAATGGCGTTTTTTGGAAGACCACAACACACTCACAGTACGTAACCGCTGAATCGCACAGCTACAGAACTGCAGAAAATGCTATTCAAAAAAAAAATTGTTTTTTTAGTATAGCACAGTAGAAGAAAACTATATAGAAATTGTTTATTTCACACACCTCCACATATGTATAACACACTGAAAAATATTTTTTGTGGCCCTAAATGGCGTTTTTTGGAAGACCACAACTCACCCACAGTACGTAACCGCTGAATCGCACAGCTACAGAACTGCAGAAAATGCTATTCAAAAAAATTTTTGTTTTTTTAGTATAGCACAGTAGAAGAAAACTATATAGAAATTGTTTATTTCACACACCTCCACATATGTATAACACACTGCAAAATATTTTTTGTGGCCCTAAATGGCGTTTTTTGGAAGACCACAATACACCCACAGTACGTAACCGCTGAATCGCACAGCTACAGAACTGCAGAAAATGCTATTAAAAAAAATGTTGTTTTTTTAGTATAGCACAGTAGAAGAAAACTATATAGAAATTGTTTATTTCACACACCTCCACATATGTATAACACACTGCAAAATATTTTTTGTGGCCCTAAATGGCGTTTTTTGGAAGACCACAACACGCCCACAGTACGTAACCGCTGAATCGCACAGCTACAGAACTGCAGAAAATGCTATTAAAAAAAATGTTTTTTTTTTAGTATAGCACAGTAGAAGAAAACTATATAGAAATTGTTTATTTCACACACCTCCACATATGTATAACACACTGCAAAATATTTTTTGTGGCCCTAAATGGCGTTTTTTGGAAGACCACAACACACTCACAGTACGTAACCGCTGAATCACACAGCTACAGAACTGCAGAAAATGCTATTCAAACAAAAATTTGTTTTTTTAGTATAGCACAGTAGAAGAAAACTATATAGAAATTGTTTATTTCACACACCTCCACATATGTATAACACACTGAAAAATATTTTTTGTGGCCCTAAATGGCGTTTTTTGGAAGACCACAACTCACCCACAGCACGTAACCGCTGAATCGCACAGCTACAGAACTGCAGAAAATGCTATTCAAAATTTTTTTAGTTTTTTTAGTATAGCACAGTAGAAGAAAACTATATAGAAATTGTTTATTTCACACACCTCCACATATGTATAACACACTGCAAAATATTTTTTGTGGCCCTAAATGGCGTTTTTTGGAAGACCACAATACACCCACAGTACGTAACCGCTGAATCGCACAGCTACAGAACTGCAGAAAATGCTATTAAAAAAAAATGTTGTTTTTTTAGTATAGCACAGTAGAAGAAAACTATATAGAAATTGTTTATTTCACACACCTCCACATATGTATAACACACTGCAAAATATTTTTTGTGGCCCTAAATGGTGTTTTTTGGAAGACCACAACACACCCACAGTACGTAACCGCTAAATCGCACAGCTACAGAACTGCAGAAAATGCTATTAAAAAAATGTTGTTTTTTTAGTATAGCACAGTAGAAGAAAACTATATAGAAATTGTTTATTTCACACACCTCCACATATGTATAACACACTGCAAAATATTTTTTGTGGCCCTAAATGGCGTTTTTTGGAAGACCACAATACACCCACAGTACGTAACCGCTGAATCGCACAGCTACAGAACTGCAGAAAATGCTATTCAAAAAAAATGTTTTTTTTTAGTATAGCACAGTAGAAGAAAACTATATAGAAATTGTTTATTTCACACACCTCCACATGTGTATAACACACTGCAAAATATTTTTTGTGGCCCTAAATGGCGTTTTTTGGAAGACCACAACACACCCACAGTACGTAACCGCAGAATCGCACAGCTACAGAACTGCAGAAAATGCTATTCCAAAAAAATTTTGTTTTTTTAGTATAGCACAGTAGAAGAAAATTATATAGAAATTGTTTATTTCACACACCTCCACATATGTATAACACACTGCAAAATATTTTTTGTGGCCCTAAATGGCGTTTTTTGGAAGACCACAACACACCCACAGTACGTAACCGCTAAATCGCACAGCTACAGAACTGCAGAAAATGCTATTAAAAAAATGTTGTTTTTTTAGTATAGCACAGTAGAAGAAAACTATATAGAAATTGTTTATTTCACACACCTCCACATATGTATAACACACTGCAAAATATTTTTTGTGGCCCTAAATGGCGTTTTTTGGAAGACCACAATACACCCACAGTACGTAACCGCTGAATCGCACAGCTACAGAACTGCAGAAAATGCTATTCAAAAAAAATGTTTTTTTTTAGTATAGCACAGTAGAAGAAAACTATATAGAAATTGTTTATTTCACACACCTCCACATATGTATAACACACTGCAAAATATTTTTTGTGGCCCTAAATTGTGTTTTTTGGAAGACCACAACACACCCACAGTACGTAACCGCAGAATCGCACAGCTACAGAACTGCAGAAAATGCTATTCAAAAAAAATGTTGTTTTTTTAGTATAGCACAGTAGAAGAAAATTATATAGAAATTGTTTATTTCACACACCTCCACATATGTATAACACACTGCAAAATATTTTTTGTGGCCCTAAATGGCGTTTTTTGGAAGACCACAACACACCCACAGTACGTAACCGCTAAATCGCACAGCTACAGAACTGCAGAAAATGCTATTAAAAAAATGTTGTTTTTTTAGTATAGCACAGTAGAAGAAAACTATATAGAAATTGTTTATTTCACACACCTCCACATATGTATAACACACTGCAAAATATTTTTTGTGGCCCTAAATGGCGTTTTTTGGAAGACCACAATACACCCACAGTACGTAACCGCTGAATCGCACAGCTACAGAACTGCAGAAAATGCTATTCAAAAAAAATGTTTTTTTTTAGTATAGCACAGTAGAAGAAAACTATATAGAAATTGTTTATTTCACACACCTCCACATATGTATAACACACTGCAAAATATTTTTTGTGGCCCTAAATGGCGTTTTTTGGAAGACCACAACACACCCACAGTACGTAACCGCAGAATCGCACAGCTACAGAACTGCAGAAAATGCTATTCAAAAAAAATGTTGTTTTTTTAGTATAGCACAGTAGAAGAAAATTATATAGAAATTGTTTATTTCACACACCTCCACATATGTATAACACACTGCAAAATATTTTTTGTGGCCCTAAATGGTGTTTTTTGGAAGACCACAACACACCCACAGTACGTAACCGCAGAATCGCACAGCTACAGAACTGCAGAAAATGCTATTCAAAAAAAATGTTGTTTTTTTAGTATAGCACAGTAGAAGAAAATTATATAGAAATTGTTTATTTCACACACCTCCACATATGTATAACACACTGCAAAATATTTTTTGTGGCCCTAAATGGCGTTTTTTGGAAGACCACAACACACCCACAGTACGTAACCGCTAAATCGCACAGCTACAGAACTGCAGAAAATGCTATTAAAAAAATGTTGTTTTTTTAGTATAGCACAGTAGAAGAAAACTATATAGAAATTGTTTATTTCACACACCTCCACATATGTATAACACACTGCAAAATATTTTTTGTGGCCCTAAATGGCGTTTTTTGGAAGACCACAATACACCCACAGTACGTAACCGCTGAATCGCACAGCTACAGAACTGCAGAAAATGCTATTCAAAAAAAATGTTTTTTTTTAGTATAGCACAGTAGAAGAAAACTATATAGAAATTGTTTATTTCACACACCTCCACATATGTATAACACACTGCAAAATATTTTTTGTGGCCCTAAATGGCGTTTTTTGGAAGACCACAACACACCCACAGTACGTAACCGCAGAATCGCACAGCTACAGAACTGCAGAAAATGCTATTCAAAAAAAATGTTGTTTTTTTAGTATAGCACAGTAGAAGAAAATTATATAGAAATTGTTTATTTCACACACCTCCACATATGTATAACACACTGCAAAATATTTTTTGTGGCCCTAAATGGCGTTTTTTGGAAGACCACAACTCACCCACAGTACGTAACCGCTGAATCGCACAGCTACAGAACTGCAGAAAATGCTATTCAAAAAAAATTTAGTTTTTTTAGTATAGCACAGTAGAAGAAAACTATATAGAAATTGTTTATTTCACACACCTCCACATATGTATAACACACTGCAAAATATTTTTTGTGGCCCTAAATGGCGTTTTTTGGAAGACCACAATACACCCACAGTACGTAACCGCTGAATCGCACAGCTACAGAACTGCAGAAAATGCTATTAAAAAAAATGTTGTTTTTTTAGTATAGCACAGTAGAAGAAAACTATATAGAAATTGTTTATTTCACACACCTCCACATGTGTATAACACACTGCAAAATATTTTTTGTGGCCCTAAATGGCGTTTTTTGGAAGACCACAACACACCCACAGTACGTAACCGCAGAATCGCACAGCTACAGAACTGCAGAAAATGCTATTAAAAAAAAAATGTTGTTTTTTTAGTATAGCACAGTAGAAGAAAATTATATAGAAATTGTTTATTTCACACACCTCCACATATGTATAACACACTGCAAAATATTTTTTGTGGCCCTAAATGGCATTTTTTGGAAGACCACAACACACCCACAGTACGTAACTGCTAAATCGCACAGCTACAGAACTGCAGAAAATGCTATTAAAAAAATGTTGTTTTTTTAGTATAGCACAGTAGAAGAAAACTATATAGAAATTGTTTATTTCACACACCTCCACATATGTATAACACACTGCAAAATATTTTTTGTGGCCCTAAATGGCGTTTTTTGGAAGACCACAATACACCCACAGTACGTAACCGCTGAATCGCACAGCTACAGAACTGCAGAAAATGCTATTCAAAAAAAATGTTGTTTTTTTAGTATAGCACAGTAGAAGAAAATTATATAGAAATTGTTTATTTCACACACCTCCACATATGTATAACACACTGCAAAATATTTTTTGTGGCCCTAAATGGCGTTTTTTGGAAGACCACAACACACCCACAGTACGTAACCGCTAAATCGCACAGCTACAGAACTGCAGAAAATGCTATTAAAAAAATGTTGTTTTTTTAGTATAGCACAGTAGAAGAAAACTATATAGAAATTGTTTATTTCACACACCTCCACATATGTATAACACACTGCAAAATATTTTTTGTGGCCCTAAATGGCGTTTTTTGGAAGACCACAATACACCCACAGTACGTAACCGCTGAATCGCACAGCTACAGAACTGCAGAAAATGCTATTCAAAAAAAATGTTTTTTTTTAGTATAGCACAGTAGAAGAAAACTATATAGAAATTGTTTATTTCACACACCTCCACATATGTATAACACACTGCAAAATATTTTTTGTGGCCCTAAATGGCGTTTTTTGGAAGACCACAACACACCCACAGTACGTAACCGCAGAATCGCACAGCTACAGAACTGCAGAAAATGCTATTCAAAAAAAATGTTGTTTTTTTAGTATAGCACAGTAGAAGAAAATGATATAGAAATTGTTTATTTCACACACCTCCACATATGTATAACACACTGCAAAATATTTTTTGTGGCCCTAAATGGCGTTTTTTGGAAGACCACAACACACCCACAGTACGTAACCGCTAAATCGCACAGCTACAGAACTGCAGAAAATGCTATTAAAAAAATGTTTTTTTTTTAGTATAGCACAGTAGAAGAAAACTATATAGAAATTGTTTATTTCACACACCTCCACATATGTATAACACACTGCAAAATATTTTTTGTGGCCCTAAATGGCGTTTTTTGGAAGACCACAACACACCCACAGTACGTAACCGCAGAATCGCACAGCTACAGAACTGCAGAAAATGCTATTCAAAAAAAATGTTGTTTTTTTAGTATAGCACAGTAGAAGAAAATTATATAGAAATTGTTTATTTCACACACCTCCACATATGTATAACACACTGCAAAATATTTTTTGTGGCCCTAAATGGCGTTTTTTGGAAGACCACAACTCACCCACAGTACGTAACCGCTGAATCGCACAGCTACAGAACTGCAGAAAATGCTATTCAAAAAAAATTTAGTTTTTTTAGTATAGCACAGTAGAAGAAAACTATATAGAAATTGTTTATTTCACACACCTCCACATATGTATAACACACTGCAAAATATTTTTTGTGGCCCTAAATGGCGTTTTTTGGAAGACCACAATACACCCACAGTACGTAACCGCTGAATCGCACAGCTACAGAACTGCAGAAAATGCTATTAAAAAAAATGTTGTTTTTTTAGTATAGCACAGTAGAAGAAAACTATATAGAAATTGTTTATTTCACACACCTCCACATGTGTATAACACACTGCAAAATATTTTTTGTGGCCCTAAATGGCGTTTTTTGGAAGACCACAACACACCCACAGTACGTAACCGCAGAATCGCACAGCTACAGAACTGCAGAAAATGCTATTAAAAAAAAAATGTTGTTTTTTTAGTATAGCACAGTAGAAGAAAATTATATAGAAATTGTTTATTTCACACACCTCCACATATGTATAACACACTGCAAAATATTTTTTGTGGCCCTAAATGGCATTTTTTGGAAGACCACAACACACCCACAGTACGTAACCGCTAAATCGCACAGCTACAGAACTGCAGAAAATGCTATTAAAAAAATGTTGTTTTTTTAGTATAGCACAGTAGAAGAAAACTATATAGAAATTGTTTATTTCACACACCTCCACATATGTATAACACACTGCAAAATATTTTTTGTGGCCCTAAATGGCGTTTTTTGGAAGACCACAATACACCCACAGTACGTAACCGCTGAATCGCACAGCTACAGAACTGCAGAAAATGCTATTAAAAAAAAATGTTGTTTTTTTAGTATAGCACAGTAGAAGAAAATTATATAGAAATTGTTTATTTCACACACCTCCACATATGTATAACACACTGCAAAATATTTTTTGTGGCCCTAAATGGCGTTTTTTGGAAGACCACAACACACCCACAGTACGTAACCGCTAAATCGCACAGCTACAGAACTGCAGAAAATGCTATTAAAAAAATGTTGTTTTTTTAGTATAGCACAGTAGAAGAAAACTATATAGAAATTGTTTATTTCACACACCTCCACATATGTATAACACACTGCAAAATATTTTTTGTGGCCCTAAATGGCGTTTTTTGGAAGACCACAATACACCCACAGTACGTAACCGCTGAATCGCACAGCTACAGAACTGCAGAAAATGCTATTCAAAAAAAATGTTTTTTTTTAGTATAGCACAGTAGAAGAAAACTATATAGAAATTGTTTATTTCACACACCTCCACATATGTATAACACACTGCAAAATATTTTTTGTGGCCCTAAATGGCGTTTTTTGGAAGACCACAACACACCCACAGTACGTAACCGCAGAATCGCACAGCTACAGAACTGCAGAAAATGCTATTCAAAAAAAATGTTGTTTTTTTAGTATAGCACAGTAGAAGAAAATGATATAGAAATTGTTTATTTCACACACCTCCACATATGTATAACACACTGCAAAATATTTTTTGTGGCCCTAAATGGCGTTTTTTGGAAGACCACAACACACCCACAGTACGTAACCGCTAAATCGCACAGCTACAGAACTGCAGAAAATGCTATTAAAAAAATGTTGTTTTTTTAGTATAGCACAGTAGAAGAAAACTATATAGAAATTGTTTATTTCACACACCTCCACATATGTATAACACACTGCAAAATATTTTTTGTGGCCCTAAATGGCGTTTTTTGGAAGACCACAACACACTCACAGTACGTAACCGCTGAATCACACAGCTACAGAACTGCAGAAAATGCTATTCAAAAAAAATGTTTTTTTTTAGTATAGCACAGTAGAAGAAAACTATATAGAAATTGTTTATTTCACACACCTCCACATATGTATAACACACTGCAAAATATTTTTTGTGGCCCTAAATGGCGTTTTTTGGAAGACCACAACACACCCACAGTACGTAACCGCTGAATCGCACAGCTACAGAACTGCAGAAAATGCTATTCAAAAAAAAATTTGTTTTTTTAGTATAGCACAGTAGAAGAAAACTATATAGAAATTGTTTATTTCACACACCTCCACATATGTATAACACACTGAAAAATATTTTTTGTGGCCCTAAATGGCGTTTTTTGGAAGACCACAACTCACCCACAGTACGTAACCGCTGAATCGCACAGCTACAGAACTGCAGAAAATGCTATTCAAAAAAAATTTATTTTTTTTAGTATAGCACAGTAGAAGAAAACTATATAGAAATTGTTTATTTCACACACCTCCACATATGTATAACACACTGCAAAATATTTTTTGTGGCCCTAAATGGCGTTTTTTGGAAGACCACAATACACCCACAGTACGTAACCGCTGAATCGCACAGCTACAGAACTGCAGAAAATGCTATTAAAAAAAATGTTGTTTTTTTAGTATAGCACAGTAGAAGAAAACTATATAGAAATTGTTTATTTCACACACCTCCACATATGTATAACACACTGCAAAATATTTTTTGTGGCCCTAAATGGCGTTTTTTGGAAGACCACAACACACCCACAGTACGTAACCGCTGAATCGCACAGCTACAGAACTGCAGAAAATGCTATTCAAAAAAAATGTTTTTTTTTAGTATAGCACAGTAGAAGAAAACTATATAGAAATTGTTTATTTCACACACCTCCACATATGTATAACACACTGCAAAATATTTTTTGTGGCCCTAAATGGCGTTTTTTGGAAGACCACAACACACTCACAGTACGTAACCGCTGAATCACACAGCTACAGAACTGCAGAAAATGCTATTAAAAAAAAATGTTTTTTTTAGTATAGCACAGTAGAAGAAAACTATATAGAAATTGTTTATTTCACACACCTCCACATATGTATAACACACTGCAAAATATTTTTTGTGGCCCTAAATGGCGTTTTTTGGAAGACCACAACACACTCACAGTACGTAACCGCTGAATCACACAGCTACAGAACTGCAGAAAATGCTATTCAAAAAAAAAATTTGTTTTTTTAGTATAGCACAGTAGAAGAAAACTATATAGAAATTGTTTATTTCACACACCTCCACATATGTATAACACACTGAAAAATATTTTTTGTGGCCCTAAATGGCGTTTTTTGGAAGACCACAACTCACCCACAGTACGTAACCGCTGAATCGCACAGCTACAGAACTGCAGAAAATGCTATTCAAAAAAAATTTAGTTTTTTTAGTATAGCACAGTAGAAGAAAACTATATAGAAATTGTTTATTTCACACACCTCCACATATGTATAACACACTGCAAAATATTTTTTTGTGGCCCTAAATGGCGTTTTTTGGAAGACCACAATACACCCACAGTACGTAACCGCTGAATCGCACAGCTACAGAACTGCAGAAAATGCTATTAAAAAAAAATGTTGTTTTTTTAGTATAGCACAGTAGAAGAAAATGATATAGAAATTGTTTATTTCACACACCTCCACATATGTATAACACACTGCAAAATATTTTTTGTGGCCCTAAATGGCGTTTTTTGGAAGACCACAACACACCCACAGTACGTAACCGCAGAATCGCACAGCTACAGAACTGCAGAAAATGCTCTTAAAAAAAAAATGTTGTTTTTTTAGTATAGCACAGTAGAAGAAAATTATATAGAAATTGTTTATTTCACACACCTCCACATATGTATAACACACTGCAAAATATTTTTTGTGGCCCTAAATGGCATTTTTTGGAAGACCACAACACACCCACAGTACGTAACCGCTAAATCGCACAGCTACAGAACTGCAGAAAATGCTATTAAAAAAATGTTGTTTTTTTAGTATAGCACAGTAGAAGAAAACTATATAGAAATTGTTTATTTCACACACCTCCACATATGTATAACACACTGCAAAATATTTTTTGTGGCCCTAAATGGCGTTTTTTGGAAGACCACAACACACCCACAGTACGTAACCGCTGAATCGCACAGCTACAGAACTGCAGAAAATGCTATTCAAAAAAAATGTTGTTTTTTTAGTATAGCACAGTAGAAGAAAATTATATAGAAATTGTTTATTTCACACACCTCCACATATGTATAACACACTGCAAAATATTTTTTGTGGCCCTAAATGGCGTTTTTTGGAAGACCACAACACACCCACAGTACGTAACCGCTAAATCGCACAGCTACAGAACTGCAGAAAATGCTATTAAAAAAATGTTGTTTTTTTAGTATAGCACAGTAGAAGAAAACTATATAGAAATTGTTTATTTCACACACCTCCACATATGTATAACACACTGCAAAATATTTTTTGTGGCCCTAAATGGCGTTTTTTGGAAGACCACAATACACCCACAGTACGTAACCGCTGAATCGCACAGCTACAGAACTGCAGAAAATGCTATTCAAAAAAAATGTTTTTTTTTAGTATAGCACAGTAGAAGAAAACTATATAGAAATTGTTTATTTCACACACCTCCACATATGTATAACACACTGCAAAATATTTTTTGTGGCCCTAAATGGCGTTTTTTGGAAGACCACAACACACCCACAGTACGTAACCGCAGAATCGCACAGCTACAGAACTGCAGAAAATGCTATTCAAAAAAAATGTTTTTTTTTTAGTATAGCACAGTAGAAGAAAATGATATAGAAATTGTTTATTTCACACACCTCCACATATGTATAACACACTGCAAAATATTTTTTGTGGCCCTAAATGGCGTTTTTTGGAAGACCACAACACACCCACAGTACGTAACCGCTAAATCGCACAGCTACAGAACTGCAGAAAATGCTATTAAAAAAATGTTGTTTTTTTAGTATAGCACAGTAGAAGAAAACTATATAGAAATTGTTTATTTCACACACCTCCACATATGTATAACACACTGCAAAATATTTTTTGTGGCCCTAAATGGCGTTTTTTGGAAGACCACAACACACTCACAGTACGTAACCGCTGAATCACACAGCTACAGAACTGCAGAAAATGCTATTCAAAAAAAATGTTTTTTTTTAGTATAGCACAGTAGAAGAAAACTATATAGAAATTGTTTATTTCACACACCTCCACATATGTATAACACACTGCAAAATATTTTTTGTGGCCCTAAATGGCGTTTTTTGGAAGACCACAACACACCCACAGTACGTAACCGCTGAATCGCACAGCTACAGAACTGCAGAAAATGCTATTCAAAAAAAAATTTGTTTTTTTAGTATAGCACAGTAGAAGAAAACTATATAGAAATTGTTTATTTCACACACCTCCACATATGTATAACACACTGAAAAATATTTTTTGTGGCCCTAAATGGCGTTTTTTGGAAGACCACAACTCACCCACAGTACGTAACCGCTGAATCGCACAGCTACAGAACTGCAGAAAATGCTATTCAAAAAAAAATTAGTTTTTTTAGTATAGCACAGTAGAAGAAAACTATATAGAAATTGTTTATTTCACACACCTCCACATATGTATAACACACTGCAAAATATTTTTTGTGGCCCTAAATGGCGTTTTTTGGAAGACCACAATACACCCACAGTACGTAACCGCTGAATCGCACAGCTACAGAACTGCAGAAAATGCTATTAAAAAAAATGTTGTTTTTTTAGTATAGCACAGTAGAAGAAAACTATATAGAAATTGTTTATTTCACACACCTCCACATATGTATAACACACTGCAAAATATTTTTTGTGGCCCTAAATGGCGTTTTTTGGAAGACCACAACGCACCCACAGTACGTAACCGCTGAATCGCACAGCTACAGAACTGCAGAAAATGCTATTCAAAAAAAATGTTTTTTTTTAGTATAGCACAGTAGAAGAAAACTATATAGAAATTGTTTATTTCACACACCTCCACATATGTATAACACACTGCAAAATATTTTTTGTGGCCCTAAATGGCGTTTTTTGGAAGACCACAACACACTCACAGTACGTAACCGCTGAATCACACAGCTACAGAACTGCAGAAAATGCTATTCAAAAAAAAATGTTTTTTTTAGTATAGCACAGTAGAAGAAAACTATATAGAAATTGTTTATTTCACACACCTCCACATATGTATAACACACTGCAAAATATTTTTTGTGGCCCTAAATGGCGTTTTTTGGAAGACCACAACACACTCACAGTACGTAACCGCTGAATCACACAGCTACAGAACTGCAGAAAATGCTATTCAAAAAAAAAATTTGTTTTTTTAGTATAGCACAGTAGAAGAAAACTATATAGAAATTGTTTATTTCATACACCTCCACATATGTATAACACACTGAAAAATATTTTTTGTGGCCCTAAATGGCGTTTTTTGGAAGACCACAACTCACCCACAGTACGTAACCGCTGAATCGCACAGCTACAGAACTGCAGAAAATGCTATTCAAAAAAAATTTAGTTTTTTTAGTATAGCACAGTAGAAGAAAACTATATAGAAATTGTTTATTTCACACACCTCCACATATGTATAACACACTGCAAAATATTTTTTTGTGGCCCTAAATGGCGTTTTTTGGAAGACCACAATACACCCACAGTACGTAACCGCTGAATCGCACAGCTACAGAACTGCAGAAAATGCTATTAAAAAAAAATGTTGTTTTTTTAGTATAGCACAGTAGAAGAAAACTATATAGAAATTGTTTATTTCACACACCTCCACATATGTATAACACACTGCAAAATATTTTTTGTGGCCCTAAATGGCGTTTTTTGGAAGACCACAACACACCCACAGTACGTAACCGCTAAATCGCACAGCTACAGAACTGCAGAAAATGCTATTAAAAAAATGTTGTTTTTTTAGTATAGCACAGTAGAAGAAAACTATATAGAAATTGTTTATTTCACACACCTCCACATATGTATAACACACTGCAAAATATTTTTTGTGGCCCTAAATGGCGTTTTTTGGAAGACCACAACACACCCACAGTACGTAACCGCTAAATCGCACAGCTACAGAACTGCAGAAAATGCCATTCAAAAAAAATGTTGTTTTTTTAGTATAGCACAGTAGAAGACAAATATATAGAAATGGTTTATTTCACACGCCTCCACATATGTATAACACACTGCAAAATATTTTTTGTGGCCCTAAATGGGTCTTTTTGCAAGCGTACATTAAAGTGCAAATTTTATTTATTCATGTATTGCCCTAAACGTGTCTTTTTTTGCACGAGCAAAATAAAACGCAATTTTTTTTTTTTTTTTGCCCTTATTGGGTCTTTTGGAAAAGAGCACAATAAAGTGCCTTTTTTTTTTTGCCCTAAATGGATCTTTTTCCAAGAGCAGAATACACCCACAGTATGGAAACGGTGTATCTCTCAACGTAATATATGCAGTGCTGGTGCACTGAGCTTGCAGATAAAAGGTAGATTTTCTCTGACACTAGGCTCATGACAGTGTAAAAAGACTGCACTGCAACACAAACAGGTAAACCTATGCAGATCGCTGAGTTATATCTCTGAATCTGGACTCCTATTCCTATATAATATATCTCTCTCCCTGAAAGCACCAACAGGAACCCGGCCCTACACTACACTGTCTCTCTATCTTTTCCCTCAGATTGCAGAATCAGGACTAACTCATGTATTTTTCAATCTCTCCCTAAAAGCAGCAGCAGCAGGCAAGATCCTCTCCCTATCTATTCTGAAGCAGAGTGACGTGTGTGCTGTGTGCCTATAGCTTATATAGAAGCTGGGTCACATGTTGCACTGACCAATCACAGCCATGCCATTAGTAGGCATGGCTTATTTTGTAGATGCTATAACTTTTGCACAAACCAATCAATATACGCTTATTGCTTACTTTTCTTTACCAAAAATATAAAAAAGAATACATATCGGCCTAAACTGATGAAGACATTTTTTTTTTTTTGGGATATTTATTATAGCAAAAAGTACAAAATAATGTGTTTTTTTTCTAAATTGTCACTCTTTTTTTGTTTATAGCACAAAAAATAAAAACCGCAGAGGTGATCAAATACCACCAAAAGAAAGCTCTATTTGTGGGGAAAAGGGACATACATTTTGTTTGGGTACAACGTCGCAATTGTCAGTTAAAGCGACGCAGTGCCGCATCGCAAAAAATGGCCTGGTTAATAAGAGAGCAAATCCTTCCAGGGCTGAAGTGGTTAAAGGGAATATCTCCTGGTGTTCTGAAGAGATTAGTCGACCTAATTCTCTGTGAAGGGATTCTGCTCTTGTGGCTCTAAAGGAAGAAGCTTGTGTGTTTTTAATTGCTTCTATTACAAAGCCAAGTCCACAGTTTGCTATATGCAAGGGCTTCTGCTTTTCAGAAAGGAGTTAATTGTCCTTAATCGCTTCAATACAGGGCACTTTTACCCCCTTCCTTCCCAGGCCAATTTTCAGCTTTCAGCTCCAGCGGACTTTAAATGACTGTTACCCATTTATCATTTTTTTAAAACAGATAGAGGTTTCTTTTGGTGGTATTTAATAACCACTGGCTTTTTTTATTTTTTTGCTAAACAAACAAAAAAAGAAGAAACATTTTGAAAAAGAAAACCTGTTTCTTTGTTTGTTATACAATTTTGCAAATAAGTAATATTTCTTCTTCACTGATGAGGCTGCACTTATTGACACTGATAGGCTGCATTTATGGGCACTGATAAGTTGCACTGATGGGCACTGATGAGGCTGGACTGATGGGCACTGATAAGCTGCACTGATAAGCTGCACTGATAAGCTGCACTGATAAGGCTTCACTGATGGGCACTGATAAGTTGCACTGAAATGCTGCACTGATAAAGCGGCACTGATGGGCGATAACATGCTGCACTGATGGACACTGATATGCTGCACTGATGAACAGTGTCCTGATTATCAGTTTGAATGTCCCCTGTAACTGTAAAGCCGATCAGCGTCTTCCCTTTCCTCAGACACTGACAGCACTGAGGAAAGGAAATGCCAATAACCTACATTTGTTTACTTGTGATCAGCTATGATTGGACACAGCTGATCACATGGTAAAGAGCCTACGTCATTGGTACTTTACCCTAATCGGTGTTGTGCTGTGCCCGAGGGACACAGCTGACAACAGATCACTGCGCTGTTCGCCCCTGGGGGTGTGCATAAGCGGCGCAATGTGAAGGATGGCATATGACATCCAGTCGGAATGGTAAATCCACCGCCCGGCCATCATTCTGCTATAGGCTGAGCGGAAAGGTGTTAATCTGTGTATCTGTCTATTTCTGGAGTATCCCACTCAATTCTCTCAACCCTATCCAAGTTTTCCAAAAGAAAAAACAAGAAAAACAACACCACTAGACTGGTTATTGAGGTAAAGTATGTCTTATGCGGCGTACACACGATCGTTTTTCATGCCATTTTTTAAACCAACGTTTTTCTCGTCGTTTTTTTTCATGTTTCCTCTCAAGCCTGTCTTGCGTACACACGATCATTTTAAAAAACGTTCAAGTAAAGCGCAGTGGGGTACAACATGTACGACGGCACTATAAAGGGGAAGTTCCGTTCGGATGGTGCCACCCTTCATGTTAGTAAAGTTTGTTGAGCGACGATTCGCGCTTTTCAGCCTCCTGCTTTTCAGTCCATTACAGCGTGACGAATGTGCTATCTCCATTACAAATGCTAGTTTTACCAGAACGTGCGCTCCCGTCTCATACTTGATTCTGAGCATGCACGTTTTTTTTCACCTCGTCAAAGCATACACACCATCGTTTTTCACGTCGTTAAAAAAAACGACATGAAGGGGGGCGGAGCTAGCCGGAGACCGAGGAGGACATGCAGTAGCTGAGCTCCGGAACCAGCGGCACTAACACGGCTCAAAGCGGGCGATCCAGGCACTAAAAAGCTGCCCAAACATGGCGTTTTATCTCCCACTAAGCTGGGGAAAAGACATCCAGCATGACGAGACGCAAGAAGGAAGGGAACCGGCCGGCCAAACTAACTGTGTTCTTCTCTATGGGGCCTAAGCAAGATGGCGCCGGCGCGTCCTCCACGCCACTGCACGGACCTTCCCAGCGCTCATCACAGAAGGGGACAGCACTGAAAAGGAGCAGTCCACCGAAGAACCCACATTCCCCACTTGCTACTCCTTCAGCTGGGAGCCCGGAAAAAGCAAGATTCAGGATGGATGCGGCGGATGCTGGATATGAGGTGAGCTCTCCCATAGATTCAGGGGATGACACCAGGGACTTGCCAGACTCCATTGATTCATTTCCTACTAATGATAAGCCTGTCTTAGATACAGTGCTGAAAGAGATGCTGGTGTCCCTCAGGAGCTCACTCCAGTCAGACATGGTATCATGTGTACATAAGTTTGGCAAATAACTGAGACATGTGGCTGACAGGGTCTCTCATATAGAGAACAAGATGGGAGAATACGCTACCACTATTAATGATCTGGTTGATGCTAGTGAAAAATTGGAGGATGATATTGAGTCAGTTAAAGCTAAATTGGCAGAAATGGAGGACAGATCCAGAAGGAACAACGTGAAGATCAGGGGAATCCCCGAATCTGTTAAAAACCAGGATCTGCGCAGCTATGCTGCTCAACTGTTTGCTACAGTTATGCCATATCTATCTGCTTTGGACTTCACTGTGGATAGGATTCACCGGCTCCCTAAACACACATACCTCTCTGAAAATATACCCAGAGATGTGATCCTCAGATTACATTTTTATCACACCAAAGAGCAACTGATGGCAATATCATGCCAAAAGGAGTAGATCCCTGCTCCTTACTCTGACCTACAATTCTATGCGGATCTATCGCAATACACGCTTCAAAAACGCAGACATCTCAATACCATTACAAAGGCCCTCAGGAATCACAAGCTGATCTATAAATGGGGTTTCCCGACCAAGCTGATAGTCACGAAAGATGACAAGGAGTATGTTATGGACTCCCTAGCTAAAGGAATGGCATTACTGCACTCTTGGGGAATTATCCCTGAACCCCATCCACAACCTCAGCGGGGAACCACCTCAAAAAGTCCAGATCCTGAATGGCGCACGGTTGACCGCAGAAATGCTCGTTCTCACAATTAGCCTGGATTGAACATTTGACCACTACACAAGAGTGCCTGTTGGGATGGAACAGATTTCTGTTCCGAACTTTTCTTCTTTCCCCACCTATCTCTTGAGTGACTATGAGTCACACACTTCTGCACTCTGTTACTTGGCAAGTTGCCACTGTTATTTTTCTTCATGTTTTTCTTAGAATAATTGTTTTTTGCCCTAATAGCCAGGAGTGCCGTTCTCCATACCAAGATGACAGCACCTTAAGCAAACACGAGCACAGTGTGTCTGCACAACAATGGGTACCTGCAGTGATTCTCCAGGGATCCCTACCGCATGTGAGTAAATTTAACACCCACACATGGCTGTAAAATTTTTGACTTTAAACACTAAGGGTCTTAACCACCCTGCCAAGCGGAGATCTCTGTGGAAGGAGGCCTTGCAGCAACACTGCGACATTTTGTGCGTTCAAGAGACCCACTTTCTACAGACCTCACCCCCTAAATGTACACATCCCCAGTTTCCCCACGTATATCAAGCGAATGCTGCCTCAAAGACAAAAGGAGTGATGATAGCAATAAGAGATTCAGTCGCCTTTCATCTTCATGAAGTAATATGCGATCCACAGGGATACTTTCTCATATTGATATGTGACATAAACTCCACCACATATACAGTGGCAAATGTGTATGCACCAAATATCAGACAAACTAAATTTTTTCACAGGATTATGAAAAAAGTAAGAATGGTGCAAAAAGGACTATTAGTAATTTGTGGAGACTTTAATATCACACCTGATCCAGATGTGGTCTCCACCTCTTCACCAAAGAGGCGTCCCCCATCTTTGATGGCGTCCTTACAACACCACAGTCTTTATGATTCTTGGAGGTGCCTGAACGCAAATGAAAAAGACTACACTTTCTTTTCAAATTGCCATAGGTCTTATAGCAGAATTGATTTATTTTTAGTTGACAGATGGTTGTTGATGAGATGTAAGTCGGTTAAAATTAATAGTATCACATGGTCGGACCATGCTTCGGTATGTCTAACAGTAGGGAATCCTTCCCTTCAAAAATCCACATATTTGTGGAGAGCCCATCATCGCCTGCTTCAGGATGGTCCGACCAGGTCATACATCCAGGGAAAACTGGTTGAGTATTTTGATGACAACCAAGGATCAGTAGCAAATCCGTTTGTTATTTGGAACGCCCATAAGGTGGTAATAAGGGGTATTATGATACAACAAGGGGCGAGATATAAGAGAGAAATGCAGCAGCAGACCGTACAGCTAATATCCAAGATAGAAGACATAGACAGACAAAACAAAGCTAACCCATCCCAAATACTGTCTGACCAAGTAACTCAATTGCGCACAGAACTACGGTTAAAATTCCTTGACGATTTTGAAAAAACTTCCAGAAGATTAAAACTGGCATACTACACTAGTGGCAATAGAGCAGGGAAACTATTGGCTAACAAACTGAGGGGTAGGGATGAGCTTCGAGTTCGAGTCGAACTCATGTTCGACTCGAACATTGCCTGTTCGCCCGTTCGCCGAACAACGAACAAATTGGGGTGTTCGCGGCAAATTCGAAAAATCTATGGGAGAAATCTAAAGTGCTAATTATAAAGGCTTATATGCAAGTTATTGTCCTAAAAAGTGTTTGGGGACCCGGGTCCTGCCCCAGGGGACATGTATCAATGCAAAAAGAAGTTTTAAAAACGGCCGTTTTTTCGGGAGCAGTGATTTTAATAATGCTTAAAATGAAAAAATAAAAGTGAAATATTCCTTTAAATTTCGTACCTGGGGGGTGTGTATGATGTGCATGTAAAGTGGCGCATGTTTCCCGTGCTTAGAACTGTCCCTGCAAAAAGTGTCATTTTTGAAAGAAAAAAATGCATTTAAAACTGACTCGCGGCTATAATGAATTGTCGGCTCCCGGCAATACATACAAAAGTCATTGAGAAAAAAAAAAAAAAAAAGCGTGGGGGTTCCCCAGAATTCAATTACCAGGCCCTTCAGGTCTGGAATGGATATTAAGGGGAACCCCGCCGCAAATAAAAAAAAAATTGACGTGGGGTTCCCCCAAATATCCATTCCAGGCCCTTCAGATCTGGCATGGATTTTAAGGGGAACTCCACCCCAAATTAAAAAAAAAATGGCGTGGAGTCCCCCTAAAAATCCATACCAGACCCCTTATCCGAGCATGCAACCTGGCCGGCTGCAGGGGAAAAGGGGGGGACGAGAGAGCGGCCCCCCCTCCCTCCTGAACCGTACCAAGCCACATGCCCTCAACATGGGGAGGATGTCCCCATGTTGATGGGGACAAGGGCCTCATCCCCACAACCCTTGCCCGGTGGTTGTGGGGGTCTGCGGGCGGGGGGCTTATCGGAATCTGGAAGACCCCTTTAACAAAGAGGACCCCCAGATCCCGGCCCCCCCCCCTATGTGAATTGGTAAGGGGTACATTGTACCCCTACCATTTCACGAAGAAAGCGTAAAAAAATGTTTAAAAAAACACACAAACACCTTGAAAAAGTCCTTTATTTAAAAAAATAAAAAAAAAACATTCCAGCGGTGAAATCCAGTGTCCCGCGGCGATCCCGATGTCCAGCGCTGTCCGTCATTGGTTGTGCCTGAGCGGACCTGATGGGGAACTCCCTCTCAGTATTTTAAATGTATAGACCCGCCCCTTCTAAAGTTCCCCATCAGGTCCGCTCAGCGGACCAGATGCGGAACATGAGAAGGGGCGGGTCTATACATGTATTACCAAAGTGAGAGCAGTTCCCCATCAGGTCCGCCTCCTCGGTATGTCGGACCGGCTACGTCATTGGCTTGAGCGGGGAACTTCCTTCACTATGTAAATTTAAATTACACAGTGAAGGAAGTTCCCCGCTCAAGCCAATGACGTAGGCGGGTCCGACATACCGAGGGGGCGGACCTGATGGGGAACTGCTCTCACTTTGGTAATACATGTATAGACCCGCCCCTTCTCATGTTCCGCATCTCGTCCGCTGAGCGGACCTGATGGGGAACTTTAGAAGGGGCGGGTCTATACATTTAAAATACTGAGAGGGAGTTCCCCATCAGGTCCGCTCAGGCACAACCAATGAAGGACAGCGCTGGACATCGGGATCGCCGCGGGACACTGGATTTCACCGCTGGAATGTTTATTTATTTATTTTTTTAAATAAAGGACTTTTTCAAGGTGTTTGTGTGTTTTTTTAAACATTTTTTTTACGCTTTCTTCGTGAAATGGTAGGGGTACAATGTACCCCTTACCAATTCACATAGGGGGGGGGCGGGATCTGGGGGTCCCCTTTGTTAAAGGGGTCTTCCAGATTCCGATAAGCCCCCCGCCCGCAGACCCCCACAACCACCGGGCAAGGGTTGTGGGGATGAGGCCCTTGTCCCCATCAACATGGGGACATCCTCCCCATGTTGAGGGCATGTGGCTTGGTACGGTTCAGGAGGGAGGGGGGGCCGCTCTCTCGTCCCCCCCTTTTCCCCTGCGGCCGGCCAGGTTGCGTGCTCGGATAAGGGGTCTGGTATGGATTTTTAGGGGGACTCCACGCCATTTTTTTTTTAAACTTGGGGTGGAGTTCCCCTTAAAATCCATGCCAGATCTGAAGGGCCTGGTAATTGAATTCTGGGGAACCCCCACGCTTTTTTTTTTTTTTTTATCAATGACTTTTGTATGTATTGCCGGGAGCCGACAATTCATTAATAGCCGCGAGTCAGTTTTAAATGCATTTTTTTTCTTTCAAAAATGACATTTTTTGCAGGGACAGTTCTAAGCACGTGAAACATGCGCCACTTTACATGCATATCATACACACCCCCCAGGTACGAAATTTAAAGGAATATTTCACTTTTATTTTTTCATTTTAAGCATTATTAAAATCACTGCTCCCGAAAAAACGGCCGTTTTTAAAACTTCTTTTTGCATTGATACATGTCCCCTGGGGCAGGACCCAGGTCCCCAAACACTTTTTAGGACAATAACTTGCATATTAGCCTTTATAATTAACACTTTAGATTTCGAACGTTCGAGTCCATTGTATTTAATAGGGTTCTAAAGTTTACACGAACATTTTGTCTGTTCGCAGGTTCTGGTGAACCGAACAGGGGGGTGTTCGGCTCATCCCTGCTGAGGGGGCATAGAACCAGAACCCAAATATCCCAAATCTTACAACCAAATACTCAGGTTAAACAAACTCATCCCCAAGCAATAGCTGACGCATTTAGCCAATACTACAGTTCACTATATAACCTACAAAACGACTTCACTACTATACAACCAACCAAAGGTACTATTGATGCATTCTTAGATAAACTTAACTTCCCCAAACTTACTCAGGAACACCTTCAGAGCCTTAATTCTCCTATATCTGACCTAGAGGTAAAAAAGATTATCCAGTCTCTCCCCTCCAACAAATCTCCCGGTCCAGACGGTTTCACAGGGGAATATTATAAGACATTCCAGGACATTCTTTGTCCACACATGACTGTAACATTTAATTCCGCTGCTGCATCTCCCTCTTTCCCCCCTGAAATGCTCACTGCAACCATCATAGCCCTGCCTAAACCGGGGAAGTCTCCAGATGTGCCGCAGAACTTCAGGCCTATTTCACTGTTGAATAATGACATCAAGATCTACGCTAAACTATGGGCTACAAGACTGGTGGACATCTTACCTGATATTGTAGATATAGACCAATCTGGATTCACCAAGGGTAGACAAACAGCTGATGCCACTAGACGACTAGTCAACCTAATACACATTGCTAAACGGAGGGGAACGCCTTCTCTGCTCCTGTCACTGGATGCAGAGAAGGCGTTCAATAGAATCCATTGGGGATATCTTGTAGGAGTGCTGAACAGGTTTGGCTTTAGCGGCCTCATTCTCTCTGCCATAATGGCATTATACACACTTCCTTCGGCACAAGTCTATATTGCAGGAGCTCTATCGAAACCTTTTGCTATAACTAATGGCACGCGCCAGGGGTGCCCATTATCTCCACTCATTTTTAATTTACTAATGGAACCCCTGGCCATGTACATGAGGGTGCATCCACAAATTGCAGGGTTACAAGTGGGTACCAGGAAACATGTCATAAGCCTATTTTCCAATGATATAATTTTATTCTTAACTAATGCTGAAGAATCATTGGACAATGTTCACGAAACATTACAGACCTTCTCCTCAATTTCTTATTATAAAATAAATTAAACAAAATCCTATTTAATGGGTCTGGGTATAGCGCCAGAAACTAAGATAGAATTACAGAACAAATATCCCTACGGGTGGACAGACGGAGGCATAGGTTATTTGGGCATAACATTAACTGCTGACACGGCTGATCTGATCAATGCCAATTATACACCATTCTTGAACTCTTTCCAAAGCAAACTGAACAAACTCACTCATTCAGAACTGTCCTGGCTAGGTAGGTTGGCAGCCTTCAAGATGATGGTCTTACCCCAACTACTGTATATATTTCGAACCCTCCCAATACCTCTACCTAACGCATACTTTTCCTCCCTTCAGTCAATCCTAAATAACTATCTGTGGCAGGGGAAGAAAGCAAGATGTGCATTTGGCAAACTAATAAGAAATAGAGCAGCGGGTGGCATTGGCCATGTTGTATTGCAGGATTATTACTTTGCTTCAATATTGGCCCAGATTAAAATATGGATGGAGCCTACATACAACCAATTATGGAAAGAACTAGAATGTACACAAATTCCGAAAGGTGACTTAAGAAACTTCTTAATGACAGCACGTCATTGTAAATCACTAGATAGGAATATGTCACCACCCATACTAGCCTCACTGAGGGCATGGGCTCATCTATGCACAGCACAAACATGGGAGGAAGAGACGGTTTCCCTTAATCTTAACATTACAGCAGTCCATCACCTTATCCCGGATATTAATCTTAACACATGGAAAGAACATGGTATACACCAATTGGAAGACATAATCACTGACTCCCAAATAAAACCATTTCACATACTGCAACAAGAGTTTAATTTACCATTGAGGGAGCAATACAGACATATGCAATTAACTCAGGTAATAAAAAAGACTCTTAATCTGTTTACCCAACTACCGAGGAAGATAATTAAATTTTATCAACAGGATATAAGAGGAACCAAAGGTATATCAATCATCTATAGGGGACTACAGAACAAGGATATATTACTTAAAAACCCGAACATTCTAGCCTGGGAAAAAGACATAGGATTGATACTCACTGCTCCACATTGGAAGAGGGCAATTAAATTGCAATTAGATACTACCAAAAGCACAAACTTGTGGGAAATGCACCAGAAAATTCTTCTTCGCTGGTATCTAACCCCACACAGATTGTCAAAAATCTTCCCTGGCACTTCCCCGGAGTGTTGGCGAATGTTTGGGGAAAGAGGCACACTGATCCACATACTATGGGCATGCCCAAAGGTCAAACCATTGTGGGATCAGATTGAAAAGTTGATACAAACCATCTCACCTGTTACTACGCCATTAAGTCCTGGTATGGCCTTACTCTCCCTGGACTTGGTATTGGTCCCTGCTCCATTTAGAACGGTTGTCACACACATATTAATGGCTACGCGCCTTGCCATACTCAGACACTGGAAGAACATAGCAGCCCCAATATTTCCAGAAGTTATATCCACGGTACAAACACATAGCACTTATGAGACTCTCCATGCCTCAGCAATGGGACAATTTGATAAAATATCCAAGATGTGGGCACCCTGGCGTAATTGGTACGATGGGTAGACAAAGCAGTACTGACTAAATAGGGCAATAGTTACACTCTGGTTAATCTTAATGTTATTTTCTATACTTGATTTTATTTTCTTTCTTGGTCCCTGATGATGTGGTTATACGGCACATAGAATACATGGGAAAGGGGACATGGAAAACTACCATCGCTATTATACAATGACTGGGATTAGAGAACATGTAGGTGGTTGATCACTGCGACCATATTGAGAGATTGCTAGTGGTTGACCATGGATTCTTCCCCTATGTGGGAATTAACCAATGTCCCACTTTTACCTTGCAAAGGATTACTTAATATGTTTATCAAATTGTCTAATACATCGGGGAACTGTGTTCCTCTTTAACTCTGCTCTACTTTTTTTGTATTATTTGCTATATTATTTATATTTCTATATTTCTTGTCTGACAACTGCCTTAATCTCTTGTACACTGAAAATTTTTCAATAAAAATTATTGATATAAAAAAACGACATGAAAAACGATGTGAAAAAAGAGAGCATGTTCGAAATTTTTAATGGCCGTTTTTCACGTCGTTAAAAATGCTCTGGAGCATACACACGATCGGTTTTAATGCCCATTTTTAAAATTGGCATTTTTAACGGCATGAAAAACGATCATGTGTATGGGGCATTAGAACGTGTGCCTGGCTGCTGGGCAATCTACTGGAGAAAAACCTGGGTCAATTTCCAGTGCCTCCTACAGGAGTAAGTGCTACAATCATTATTGGGTTGCCATTGTCTCTTGCCATTAGTGTTTCTACACACATGTGGCTTATTGCTCTAAATGTTAAATTTTTTTTTTCAAAAAGTGGTTTATCTGTCACTCTCATAGCAAATCAGTTCTATAAGCTCTATTCATTATATTTAGATATGCCCTTGAGGTATTTACATAAGATTGTCCTACACATCCTTCTATGCTATTCCTTTCAACATACAGTGCCTTGAAAAGGTATTTACGCCCCTTGAAATGCTCCACATTTTGTAATGTTACAACCAAAAATGTAAATGTATTTTATTGGGATTGTATGTGATAGACGAACACAAAGTGGCACATAATTGTGAAGTGGAAAGAAAATGATAAATGGTTTTCAATTTTTTTGACAAATAAATATGTGAAAAGTGTGACATGCATTTGTATTCAGCCCCCTTTACTCTGATATCCCTAACTAACATCTAGTGGGACCAATTGCATTCAGAAGTCACCTAATTAGTAAATAGAGTCCACCTGTGTGTAATTTAGTCTTAGTCTAAATACAGATGTTCTGTGAAGCCCTCAGAGTTTTGTTAGAGAACCTTAGTGAACAAACAGCATAATGAAGGCAAAGGAACACACCAGACAGGTCAGGAATAAAGTTGTGGAGACATTTAAAGCAGGGTTAGGTTATAAAAAAATATCCCAAGCTTTGAATATTTCACGCAGCATTGTTCAATCCATCATCCAAAAATGGAAAGAGTATGGCACAACTGCAAACTTATCAAGACATGGTCCTCCACCTAAACTGACAGGCCGGGAAAGGAGAGCATTAATCAGAGAAGCAGCCATGGTAACTCTGGAGGAGCTCTCAGAGATCCACATCTCAGGTGGGAGAATCTGTCCACAGGACAACTATTAGTCGTACACTCCACAAATCTGGCCTTTATGGAAGAGTGGCAAGAAGAAAGCTATTGTTGTAAAAAAGCCATAAGAAGTCCTGTTTGCAGTTTGCGAGAAGCCATGTGGAGGACACAGCAAACATGTGGAAGAAGGTGATCTGCTCAGATGAGACCAAAATTGAACTTTTTGGCCTAAAAGCAAAATGCTATGTGTGGCGGAAACCTAACACTGCACATCACACCAAGCAAACCATCCCCACCGTGAAACATGGGGGTGGCAGCATCATGTTGTGGGGATGCTTTTCTTCAGCAGGGCCAGGGTAGCTGGTCAGAGTTGATGGGAAGATGGATGGAGCCAAATACAGGGCAATATTAGAAGAAAAACCTGTTAGAGACTGCAAAAGACATGAGACTGGGACGGAGGTTTACCTTCCAGCAGGGCAATGACCCTAAACATACAGCCAGAGCTACAATGGAATGGTTTAGATCAAAGCATATTCATGTGTTAGAATGGCCCAATCAAAGTCCAGACCTAAATCTAATTGAGAATCTGTGGCTAAACTATAAAATTGCTCCTTCCAATCTGACAGAACTTTAGCTATTTTGCAAAGGAGAACGGGCAAAAATTTCACTCTCTAGATGTGCAAAGCTGGTAGAGACATACCCAAAAAGTCTTTCAGCTGTAATTGCAGCCAAAGATGGTTCTACAAAGTATTGACTCAGGGGGGCTAAATACAAATGCACGCCACACTTTTCAAAACTTTATTTGTAAGAAAATTTGAAAACCATATATCATTTTCCTCCCACTTCATAATTATCTGCCACTTTGCGTTGGTCTATCATATAAAATCCCAATAAAATACATTTACGGTTTTGGTTGTAACATGACAAAATTTAGAAAATTTCAAGGGGTATGAATACTTTTTCATGGCACTGTACATCCCTATTATTCAAAATTGGAAATCTAATAAATGTATCTTGTTTTTTTTTTTTTTCTATTAGCAGACCAGACCAGGGTTTCTCCTCATCAAAACGAGTACAAGGTGCTTTGTCAGGGAGGACCTTCCTGACAAAGAACCCTCCCCACATTTAGGGCTGTGGCCTGTTATGGTTCAGGAGCACACTCCTTTCCTGGCCTGCTAGGCTACATATTCGGATAAGAATCTGGTATGTATTTAGTGGAACCCTACACCATTTTTTTGTTTGTTAGGAAAAGGGTCTGATATTAGAGTTGAGTGGACACCTGGATGTTCGGGTTCGACGGGTTCGGCCGAACTTCGGAAAAAAGTTCGGGTTCGGGACCGAACTTTAACCCGAACCCGAACCCGAACCCCATTGAAGTCAATGGGGACCCGGACTTCTAAGGACTAAAAAGGCTCTAAAAAAGTAATGGAAAGGGTTAGAGGGCTGCAAATGGCAGCAAAATGTTGTTAAGAGCATGGCAAGTGCTCTGCAAACAAATGTGGATAGGGAAATAACTTAAAATAACATAAAAAAAATAAAAAAATATGCTGGAGGCCCCCTTTTCAGTAGAAGAGGTATGGGAAGTCATTAAGAACCTCAGAAACTCAACGGCACAATGCCACACATATGGTGAGAATGCCCCAGGATACGCCCTTTCTGGAATAAATTATTCAACTTAATGGATAAGCTAGTGGGAAAATAAAATACTTTGAAATAAAAATGTAGCGGGGTGCTAAATTTAAGGGAAGTGTTTGAGTGGTAAATAGGCTCAAACACCCTAATTCTGTAGGATTAATGGACCATTTTGTCCTCGGGGGACAGTATTGGTGTGCAGTTCCCTGCGGCCTACAGGTGGCGCTGCCATGGTAGGCTAGGGTTGAACCGCCGATACAGTGCTGTGCCTTTTGTGTCCCCTCTTGGCAGTAGTACAGCGGGGCGGGGAACCTGCTGTGCATGCCAGGAGAGCATATAAAAGGGGCAGACCTTTGGCCTGGGGGCTGATGTCCAGTGGGGTCCACGCCCAGGTGCCTTCGGCCTGGGTGCATGTGTTCCTGTTCCATCTCAGGTACCTTTAGCCCAGGGTGAGGTACTATCCTGGAGTTCCTGCTGCCCTGGGTATGGAGGCCTAGGTGCGGGAGTAAAGCCTGGAGTCCAGAGCCTTCGTCTGGAGTCCGCTAAGGGTCGAGGAGTCTTAGGGTGCCGCCTCGTGTAGGGGACCATGTTCCAGGGAAGGGAGGATCATTCTGATGGACCGATGCGGGAGTCACGGTGAAGGAAGGGTCTGTTGACTCCCTGGAGAGATGTCTTCCCCTTGATATGGGCTAGGTTCGTAGAAGGAGAAGCTCAAGGTCATCTTGACTGTATCAGAGGCCTTATTCACCCGGCCCGTGGCAGGGGCCTTATACACCCTGGTCTGTGGCAGAGACCAAAGTTCTCCAGGTCCGTGGCAGGGGCCTTGTACACCCGGTCTGTGGCAGAGACCAACCTCAAGGTCTGTGGCAGAGACCGTGCACCTAAAACTGTTTGAGAAACCTAAGCAGTGAAGTGAATGTGCTACGTTTGTGCCTGGACCTCCTCCACACCTTAAGCTGTCCTGTTTCTTTGCTCTAACCTTTTCTATCCGAGTAGAGTTTATTTTGCCATGAGAGAATAAGAGTTGTAATTTCAGCTGGTGTGGACATTGACTTTACTGGGAATTAAAGGACTTGCCTCTACCTACAGTAGAGGTGAGAATCATCCTCTGGAGGAGTTTTGACTCCGGCTGTGGACACGGCCCGTCAAGTACACCGCTCAATCTCTTTATATAGGAGGGTACGGGCTGGTAGTGCGGTGTGCCTTTCTCCCTCCTGCGAGGAGCCAACAACATAAAGGCAGGTAAGGGGGAAAGGATCTGTGCGCTACAAAAAAATAAAATAAAAATTATAATCTTGACCTAGGAGGACGAGGTCCATATGGAGTAGGAGGTTGAGGTGGCGGTGGATGTGGCTGTGTAGGTGGAAGCGGCGGTGGAGGAGGACGAGGTAGCCAACACTGGTTCAAAAATACAACAATGGCTGGGTAAGGCCAGTGATGTGTCAAATTCTGTCCCCCGTCGAATAGTGTCCACCCTGTACTGCGCTTGCTCAGTATGTAGGACAAGAGGATTTCGAAAATCTCCCAAGATGAACGGCGCCTGCGTGGTGAGTTCAGGTGAAGGCCACACCATCCGTGGTTCAAGCCGAGCCAAGTGAGGCCGTGCCCGAAGCGTGGCGATCGAAGCGAGCCCGTGAGGGGCCCTGTTACTATGTGCTACCGTATGTCCACTTGGATGTTGGGGCTTGAACCTGCACTCACGGCGCAAGCGCCGTTCATCTTCGGAGATTTTGTGAATCTCCTTGTCCTCTGTACTGCGCAAGCGCTGCGCCTTCGCAGTACGGGCCGGACACAATCCGATGGCCGGACAGTTTTTGTCACAACACCGGTATACATGTCTATTCTGCAGAAGGTACGGACAAGTCCTGTGGGATCCATGCCTGGTTCATTTTAATGAACGTGAGCTTGTCCACATTGGCTCTGGACAGGCGGCTGCGCTTGTCTGTGATAACGCCCCCTGCCGTGCTAAATACACGTTCAGATAATACACTGGCTGCAGGGCAGGCCAGCACCTCCAAGGCATGAAGGGCAAGCTCAGGCCATGTGCCCAATTTTTCAGACCCAGAAGTTAAAGGGGGCAGACCCGTCATCCAGTACGTGTAGGCCTGTGGACACATACTGCTCAACCATGTTGGTGAAATGCTGCCTCCTGCTAAGACGTTCCATCTCAGCTGGTGGTGCTGGTTGTTGTGGCGTGCTGACAAAGCTTTTCCACATTTCAGCCATGCTAACCCTGCCTTCTGAGGTGCTGCCGGTGCCCCGGCTGCGTTGGCGACCTCTTCTTCCTCCTCTGCCTTCGCCTTGTGCTTCCACCGTACGCCCGCTGTCAGGTGGGAATGCCACCAGCAGCGCGTCTACCAGCGTGCGCTTGTACTCGCGCATCTTACGATCCCGCTCCAGTGAGGGAATTAAGGACGGTACGTTGTCCTTGTAATGGGGATCCAGCAGGGTGGCCACCCAGTAATCAGCACCAGTTAAAATGTTTGGCAACTCGGCAGTCATTGCGGAAACACTGCAGCATGTAATCGCTCATGTGTGCCAGGCTGCCCAGAGGCAAAGAAAAGCTGTCCTCTGTGGGAGGTGTATCGTCTGTGTCCTCTGTATCCCCCCAGCCACGCACCAGTGATGGCTACGAGCTGGTCTGGGTGCCACCCTGCTGTGAAAATGGCTCCTCCTCCTCCATCTCCTCCTCCACCTCGTCATCCTCCAGAACTGTGCCCTTTCTGCCGGACAATTGTGTACCTGGCGTTTGTTGGTGCAGGAACCCACCCTCGTAGCCACTTGTGAAAGACTGCCCTGAAAGCCTTTGAAATGATCCCGCTTCCTCCTCCTCCTCCTCATCCTCCTGTGCCACATCCTCTTCCATCATCGCCCAAAGCGTTTTTTCAAGGAGGCATAGAACTGGGATAGTAATGCTGAGAACGGCGTCATTGGCACTGGACATGTTGGTGGAGTACTCGAAACAGTGCAACAAGGCACACAGGTCTCGCATGGAGGCCCAGTTATTGGTGGTGAAGTGGTGCTGTTCCGCAGAGCGACTCACACGTGATTGCTGCAGCTGAAACTCCACTATCGCCTGCTGCTGCTCGCACAGTCTGGCCAGCATGTGCAAGGTGGAGTTCCACCTTGTGGGCACGTCACATATGAGGCGGTGAGCGGGAAGGCCGAAGTTACGCTGCAGCGCTGACAGGCGAGCAGCAGCAGGGTGAGAACGCCGAAAGTGCGCACACACAGCCCGCACTTTCTGCAGCAGCTCTGGCATATTGGGGTAATTTTTAAGGAACCTCTGGACCACCAAGTTCAGCACATGCGCCAGGCAAGGGATGTGCGTCAAACCGGCTAGGCCCAGAGCTGCTACGAGATTTCGCCCATTATCGCACACCACCAGGCCGGACTTGAGGCTCACTGACAGCAACCACTCATTGGTCTGTTGTTCCATGTCCCTCCACAACTCCTGCGCGGTGTGGGGTTTTTCCCACAAACAGGAAAGTTTTAAAACTGCCTGCTGTCGTTTACCCCTGGCTGTGCTGAAGTTGGTGGTGAAGGTGTTACGCTGACCGGATGAGGAGGCGGTAGAGGATGAGGAAGCGGAGTAGGAGGAGTTAGCAACAGGAGGCAAACTGAAGCACCCTGCAATCCTCGGTGGTGGAAGGACATGTGCCAAACTGCTATCTGCCTCAGGCCCAGCCACTGCATTTACCCAGTGTGCTGTTAGGGAGATATAACGTCCCTGACCGTGCTTACTGGTCCACGCATCCGTAGTTAGGTGGACCTTGCCACAGATGGCGTTGCGCAGTGCACACCTGATTTTGTCCCCCACTTGGTAGTGCAGGGAAGGGATGGCTCGCCTGGAAAAGTAGTGGCGGCTGGGCACGACGTACTGTGGGACAGCCAATGCCATCAGGCTTTTAAAACTCTGCGTCTCCACCAGACGGAATGACAGCATTTCAAAGGCCAGGAGTTTTGAAATGCTGGCATTCAGGGCCAGGGATCGCGGGTGGCTAGGGGGGTACTTCCTCTTCCGCTCCAATGTTTGGGAGATAGAGAGCTGAACGCTTCCATGGGACATTGTGGAGATGGTTGGTGACCCAGGTGGTAGTGTTGCTGGCAGATCCTCTGTTTGCGGGGTGGCAGGTGCCACTGTCACTACAGAGGTGGAAGAAGAGGCCGAGACTGCAGCAGAAGAGGAAGCAGGAGGAGCCAGAGACCTTTCTTGGTTTTTGAGGTGTCTACTCCACTGCAGCTCGTGCTTTGCACTTAGATGCCTGGTCATGCAGGTTGTGCTCAGGTTGAGAACGTTTATGCCTCGCTTCAGGCTCTGATTGCACAGCCCGCAAACCACTCGTGTCTTGTCATCAGCACATTGTGTGAAGAACTGCCATGCTAGGGAACTTGCACCCGCGATTGCCCGGGAAACGAGCAGGAAAGTGGATCTCTGTGTGTAAACACAGAGATCCACGTCCTGTGAGGGAGAGGGGACCGATGGTATGTCCCTTGTACATAGGGACAACCATCGGTCACCTCCCCCAGTCAGTCCCCTCCCCCCACAGTAAGAACACATTGAGGGAACATATTTAACCCCTTCCCGCCCCCTAGTGGTTAACCCCTTCCCTGCCAATCACATTTATACAGTAATCAATGCATTTTTATAGCAGGGATCGCTGTATAAATGTGAATGGTCCCAAAAATGTGTCAAAAGTGTCCGATGTGTCCGCCGCAATATCGCAGTCACAATAAAAATCGCAGATCGCCGCCATTACTAATAATAAAAAAAAAAATGCTATAAATCTATCCCCTATTTTGTAGACGCTTCAACTTTTGCGCAAACCAATCAATACGCGCTTATTGCGTTTTTTTTTTTTTACCAAAAATATGTAGAAGAATACGTATCGGCCTAAACTGAGGGAAATTTTATTTAAAAAAAAAAAAAATGGGTATTTATTATAGCAAAAAGTAAAAAATAGTGTTTTTTTTCCAAACTGGACGCTCTTCTTTTGTTTATAGCGCAAAAAAAAAACCGCAGAGGTGATCAAATACCACCAAAAGAAAGCTCTATTTGTGGGAAAAAAAGCACGCAAATTTCGTTTGGGAGCCACGTCGCACGACCGCGCAATTGTCATTCAAATTGTGACAGCGCTGAAAGCTGAAAAATGGCTTGGGCAGGAAGGGGGTTTTCGTGCACAGTAGGGAAGTGGTTAAAGTGCAATTTTTTTTTATCTTTTTTTTGCCCTAAACGGGTCTTTTTTTGCACGAGCAAAATAAAATGGAATTTTTTTTTTTTTTTTTGCCCTTAATGGGTCTTTTGGAAAAGAGCACAATAAAGTGCCTTTTTTTTTTTTGTCCTAAATGGATCTTTTTCCAAGAGCAGAATACACCCACAGTATGGAAACGGTGTATCTCTCAACGTAATATATGCAGTGCTGGTGCACTGAGCTCGCAGATAAAAGGTAGATTTTCTCTGACACTGGGCTCATAGCAGTGTAAAAAGACTGCACTGCAACACAAACAGGTAAACCTATGCAGATCGCTGAGTTATATCTCTGAATCTGGACTCCTATTCCTATATAATATAATTCTCTCTCCCTAAAAGCAAAAAACAGGAACCTGGCCCTACACTACACTGTCTCTATCTTTTCCCTGAGATTCCAGAATCAGGACTAACTCATGTATTTTTCTATCTCTCCCTAAAAGCAGCAGCAGCAGACAAGATCCTCTCCCTATCTATTCTGAAGCAGAGTGACGTGTGTGCTGTGTGCCTCTAGCTTATATAGAAGCTGGGTCACATGTTGCACTGACCAATCACAGCCATGCCATTAGTAGGCATGGCTATGATGGCTTCTAAGGGCACACCAGCTAATCAAAAGGTGATTGGCTGGCCCCTGAAGCATTTCTAACTGCGTAATTAGATTGCCAAACCCGAACCCGAACCCAGACTTTTGCGCAAAGTCCGGGTTCGGGTTAAAGCTAAAGTTCGGTACGGACCCGAACTTTACAGTTCGGGTTCGCTCAACACTATCTGGTATAGCTAAAGGGAATGCCTAGCTGTTTGTTCAGAAGGAAAGTAGTAGCTGGTAGCTGTTATTTACTGGAATCTATTTGTAAATGTAGTAAATTTCATACATTGTACAGATACGCCACTTCATTGGCAGGTTCAGGACATCTCCCAAGCATGTTATTTACCCACTTCAGCCCCGGAAGGTTTTATCCCCTAATGATCAGAGCACTTTTTTAAATTTGGCACTGTGCTGCTTTAACTGGTAATTGCGCATTTATGCAATGCTGTACCCAAACAAAATTTGCATCCTTTTTTTCCCACATTTTTTTTTTTTTTTCCGATATAAGCGAAAAAATACTGAAACTTATTTAAAAAAATTATATTTTCTACTTTTTGTTCTACAAAAATCCGTATAAACTAAATTTTAGTCATACATTTAGGCCAAAATGTATTCAGTCCCATGTCTTGGGTAAAAAAAAAAAATTCAATAAGCTTATATTTATTAGTTTGAGCAAAAGTTATAGCGTCTACAAACTATGGTACATTTTCTGGAATTTACGCTTTTTTAGTTTATGACTGCCTATCTCACTTCTTGAGGTGCTAAAATGGCAGGGCAGTACAAAACCCCTCCAAATGACCCCTTTTTGGAACGTAGACACCCCAATGAATTTGCTGAGAGGCCTGTTGAGCCCATTGAATATATTTTTTTTTGTTACAAGTGATTGAAAAATTACCAAGAAATAAATAAATTTACACAAAGTTGTCACTGAAATTATATATTGCTCACACATGCAATGGGTATTTTTGGAATTACACCCCAAAATACATTATAATGCTTCTCCCGAGTATGGGGATACCACGTGTGAGACTTTTTGGGAGTCTAGCTGTTTACAGGAACCTGAAAACCAAGCACCGCCTTAAGGATTTCTAAGGAAGAAACATGGAAGACAGCGGGAAGGGGGGGGGGAGGTTCCCTCCCACTGCTTTTCCTTGTTGGGCATATATTGTAATGTTCTTTTTTTTTCATGCAGCTTGTGAGCTGAATGAAAAAAGAGATCCTAACAGATTTCTTCATTGACATCGATTGATCGGTGGTATGCCCACTATTAGAATACTGCCCTGCATCCACCTACTTTTAATGATGGGCATACAATAACCAGTCCCCATAGTAACTTGGACTGTCGTGTCTGCGTGAATGGAAGACAGAGCAAAAACGTTACGTTTGTCCTTCCATCTTACCGAAAGCAATTAGTTGGACCTCAAGCAGGCTCTCTCTCCCCCTCTAAGTCAGGCATCTACAAGCCATTGGGGGAAGCCCCCGGTGATTAGATTGCACTGTGCCAAAGAGGTGTCTAAAAAGTGGCATGCTTGTATAAAAATTGACCACATATAAATGGTACCTCTTTCGGAATAGGTTGGCACCAAGTCCCAAACAATCTTGCCGTTGATCCCTATGTAGTCTGGGCAGTCACGGGGCTCCACGCTTCTCTCTTTTCCCTCATAAACCAGGAAACTATATGTATAGCCTGTGGCACTGTCACAGAGCTTATACATCTTGCTGGGGAGAAACTGTTTTAACACAAGGCGGACAGAAAATTTAATCAGGGACTCATCAAAGCAGACATCTTGATCGGGAATAAACAAGGCTGCAAATTGTTGGTTGACGTGGTTTATGAGGGGCCGAATATTATGGAGCCAATCATATTCAGGGTCACCCCGAGGATGACAGAGTTCATTGTCATTGAAATGCATGAACCGCAAGATTTGCTTGAATCGAGTCCTGGTCACGGAATATGACTGCAACTCACTCTTTTTAGTAAAACCCAGGAGGAGGGATAGGCCCAGAAAGGTTTTAAATTCGGGAACCGTTATAGGTTTTTAGTCAAATTCTCTGGCAAGGGTCAAATTTGGATTTGCGGCGATAAATTGACCAGCATACAAGTTGCTTTGGTCCACAATAGATCTATACAAATCTTCAGTGAAAAACAGCTAGTAAAAGTCAAGGGAAGTAAAATCCGCTGTTTCCACCTGAATTCCGGGTTGGCCAGTGAATGAGGGAAGTAAGGCACTGCAGAAGTGGTGGGCTGCCAATCAGGATCTGCAAACATATCAGGAACGGCACTATGAGCTCTATGGACCTGTCTTTGAATTCTTGGTGGCTGCGGGCACTATTTGTGCTACCCACGGCACCAGCTTGAACTGCACTTATGGGACTCACCATGTCACCAAGCATTACTGCAGTGCTGGTTTGTTTACAACCAGGATGTACTAGGCCATTGGTGCTTGCCAGTTCACCATAAAGTTGAGGAGCACTAGTACTGGCTTTCTGCTGCATACGAGAACCATG
This sequence comes from Rana muscosa, assembly GCA_029206835.1. Classification (NCBI taxonomy): domain Eukaryota; kingdom Metazoa; phylum Chordata; class Amphibia; order Anura; family Ranidae; genus Rana; species Rana muscosa. The sequence continues at coordinate 925,738,887 of CM055116.1, read as the reverse complement.
CGGTTGTTGCACCTCAGCAACAGAAGAATGGGGTCGGGTACGCCTGACCTTAGCAGGGACCGCTACTCCGTTGTCAGAGCTATCTGTCAGGGTGTCGCTGCCCTCTATAGGTTCGTATAGTGAGCCTGAATCAGATGGTGATTCTGACAGTGATGCTTCCCCCTGCACTCTCATCTGTCATGCTCAATATCCTGTAGACCTCTTCACTAGTGTACCGTTTGTTTGACATTATGGCCACTAATATTACAGGTACAGCTAGTGTGAATCACAGGTAAAAAAAAAGCCCCTGGTTGTCAGAGACTGCTTGAATCGCTACAAAAAAATAACTGTTAGCGTTAGCAGGGATCAGGCGTGACTCTGCTGACGCTGCAGTTTTGTGTGCTGTGTTTTGTAAAGTGAAAGTGATCTATTGTTACTGCACTTTGAGTGGGCTGGGCTGGGGGGAGGGGCTAAATGCAGGTGCTGGCAGGTGTCTGGGCTGATTCTGCTAACACTGCATTTCTGGGAACACTATACTACTGGGGACACTAGCATAGATCTGATCAAATCAAAGATATTTATCCATTCAAACACTATACTAGTAAGGGAGGTGTATGGTGTGTGCGTGTGTGTAAGTGCTACTAACAATCAAAGGGTTAAAATCTGAAGCTGTCTGGGATTGATGCTGACACTAACTGACCCTAAAACCTAACTGATGTCACCTGTGACACTAATACAGTGATCAGAAAAGGGATCTGTACACTATACTAATGACACAGTGACAGGGAGTGAAAGGGTTAACTGGGGGCATTCAGGGGGTTAAACTATTATTAGGGAATATGCGGCGGGTACCCTGACGCTATACAATACTGACAGTGACTCTAGATAGCTAACTAACATCACCCGAGACACTAAATACAGTGATTAGAAAATAGATCTGTACACTATGCTAGTGACACTGTGACAGGGACTAAAATGCTTAACTGGGCGGAGATCAAGGGGTTAACTTTATTGGGAAATATATGGGGAGTACCCTAACCCTGTGAAAGTGAAAACAAGCACGCAACCACTTAATTAATATAAATCAAAACTGAATTAAATATATTGATAAACACTGTGTAAAAAAGTGTGAAAGAAGTCCATATATAAAAAAACACATCTAAATATATAGGTCCATAAACCAGAGTATCTGAAAAAAGTGCTATATGAAAAGAATGAAAAAAAGAAAAAAAAAAGAATTTGATCACAGTAGGATTCAATCCGATGTTCAACTAACTTATTCCAAACAAATGAAATATTCAGAAGAAGCCTTATTCAATGGTTATTTAATTGGCAGCCATAAGATTTAACAATAAGGCTGGGTTCACACTAGTGCGACACGACATCTGTCCTACTTTGGATCCGACTTTGCCCTGCGACATGAAGCCGACATATGTCCGACTTTCAATGAACGGGGATCCGACTTGGATCCCCGCCAATATCAGGCACTGTGTTTGGTATGAATCTTGAAGGGGAACTCCAGGCCAAATTTTAAATTAAAAAAACGGTGCGGGTTCCCCTCCAGGGGCATACCAGGCCCTTGGGTATGGTCTGGATTTGAACAGGCGCCCCTACGCCGAAAAAACGGCGTGGGGGGCCCCCCAAGATCCAAACCAGACCCTTATCCGAGCACGCAACCTGGCCGGCCGCAGGGGAAGAGGGGGGGACGAGAGAGCGGCCCCCCCTCCCTCCTGAACCGTACCAGGCCGCATGCCCTCAACATGGGGGGTTTGGTGCTCTGGGGCAGGGGGGCGACCTGCGGCCCCCCCACCCCAGAGCACCCTGTCCCCATGTTGATGAGGACAGGGCCTCTTCCCGACAACCCTGGCCGTTGGTTGTCGGGGTCTGCGGGCGGGGGGCTTATCGGAATCCGGGAGCCCCCTTCAATAAGGGGGTCCCGGATCCCGCCCCCCCACCCTATGTGAATGAGTATGGGGTACATCGTACCCCTACCCATTCACCTGGTGGACAAAAAATTGCAATAAAAAAACACTACACAGGTTTTCAAAGTAATTTATTGCACAGCTCCGGGGGTCTTCTTCCGACTTCCGGGGGTCTTCTTCCGACTTCCGGGGGTCTTTTCCGACTTCGAGGGTCTCCGGTGTCGTCTCCCGCTCTCCGGTTCTTTCTTCCGCCGGGCCTCCGCTAACTTCTTTTTAGCTCTTTTGCTAACAGAGGCCCGGTCTTCCCGTTGTCTCGTCCGGCTCTCCGTTGTCCTTCTGCCGGCCCCTCCACTAACTTCTTTTTAGCTCTTTCGCTAGTGGAGGGGCCGGGCTTCCCGTCGCTGTCGCCGTCGGCTTCTTCTTCCCTCTTCTCCTTCTCGATGTTGACGCGTCGCTTTTTCCCGCTGTAATACTGGCTCTCCGCTCCGCTCCGCATTAATATAGGCTTCTCATGACGTCACAGTCACATGTTCCCATGACGTCACAGTCACATGCTCCGGGGCCATGTGCCCTGGAACATGTGACTGTGACGTCATGAGAAGCCTATATTAATGCGGAGCGGAGAGCCAGTATTACAGCGGGAGGAAGCGACGCGTCAACATCGAGGAGGAGAAGAGGGAAGAAGAAGCCGACGGCGACGGGAAGCCCGGCTCCTCCACTAGCGAAAGAGCTACTAAGAAGTTAGTGGAGGGGCTGGCAGAAGGACAACGGAGAGCCGGACGAGACAACGGGAAGACCGGGCCTCTGTTAGCAAAAGAGCTAAAAAGAAGTTAGCGGAGGCCCGGCGGAAGAAAGAACCGGAGAGCGGGAGACGACACCGGAGACCCTCGAAGTCGGAAAAGACCCCCGGAAGTCGGAAGAAGACCCCCGGAAGTCGGAAGAAGACCACCGGAGCTGTGCAATAAATTACTTTGAAAACCCGTGTAGTGTTTTTTTATTGCATTTTTTTGTCCACCAGGTGAATGGGTAGGGGTACGATGTACCCCATACTCATTCACATAGGGTGGGGGGGCGGGATCCAGGGACCCCCTTATTGAAGGGGGCTCCCAGATTCCGATAAGCCCCCCGCCCGCAGACCCCGACAACCAACGGCCAGGGTTGTCGGGAAGAGGCCCTGTCCTCATCAACATGGGGGCAGGGTGCTCTGGGGTGGGGGGGCCGCAGGTCGCCCCCCTGCCCCAGAGCACCAAACCCCCCATGTTGAGGGCATGCGGCCTGGTACGGTTCAGGAGGGAGGGGGGGCCGCTCTCTCGTCCCCCCCTCTTCCCCTGCGGCCGGCCAGGTTGTGTGCTCGGATAAGGGTCTGGTTTGGATTTTGGGGGGACCCCCACGCCGTTTTTTCGGCGTAGGGGCGCCCGTTCAAATCCAGACCAGACCCAAGGGCCTGGTATGCCCCTGGAGGGGAACCCACGCCGGTTTTTTATTTAAAATTTGGCCTGGAGTTCCCCCTCAAGAGCACAAGTCGCATGCCAAAGTCGGATCATGCAAGACTGCGGTCCGACTTTGATCCGACTTCAATGATAGTCAATGGGCTGAAGTCGGATCAAAGTCGGACCAAAGTAGTACAAGGAGCATTTTCAAAGTCGGACCGACATGTGTCGGACCAGTTAGGACGGCTCCCATAGGGAAACATTGATTTTCACACGTCATGCGACATGAGCTCCCAATGTCGGAGCGTTTGTCGCCCCAGTGTGAACCAGGCCTAATGCCGCTTACTAGATAGTCGGGACCTCAGGTTATAGAGGTCTAATGAGCGTGTGCATCAGCCTACCGGCAGTGATGGTATCCACCTGTTCTTTGATCCAAGGAGACTGTTCTCATCCCACTAGGTGATCCTTAACCTCTTCAGTTGTTTGACACACCAAATCAGGAGAGGAAAAAGCACAGGCAGGGATCGCTCAACCTTCCAGGCACAGTCCTAAGAGCATTAACTCAGCAGGAAAGATTTAAAAATGAAGGCTTCATAGTATAGTATTTCCAAAAACGAGACCTCAGGTTATAGAGGTCAAATGAGCGTGTGCATCAGCCTACCGACAGTGATGGTATCCACCTGTTCTTTGATCCAAGGAGACTGTTCTCATCCCACTAGGTGATCCTTAACCTCTTCAGTTGTTTGACACACCAAATCAGGAGAGGAAAAAGCACAGGCAGGGATCGCTCAACCTTCCAGGCACAGTCCTAAGAGCATTAACTCAGCAGGAAAGATTTAAAAATGAAGGCTTCATAGTATAGTATTTCCAAAAACGAGGAGGTTTATTATATTTAAAAAGCACAGCAAGTGTCACAACAAGCTAAAATAATTAAAAAGCAGGTATCCACATCAAGCCAAAAAATATTAATAAAACGGGAACAAAACAACGGTAAAAAACTGGATGTCAGCCAGGGAACAAACTATGACTGCATCAATCGAAGATACGTGATGACATTTAGGATGTGTGCTCCACCCAACGCGTTTCCCCAAAAATGGCGTCAACTGGGAACGGAGGCTATCTCCCAACATCATCACATCACATATATATACTAACAGGCAGCCGTGACACCGGAAGTAACATTCTGAGATCTAATATCAGTAGTCACCGAATAACAAGGTAATATTGGTATAATTAAATATAAAACACCAATTATATCTTATACATCCTCAGCTCAGTAGAAACAAATAAACATAATGTACGGTAAATACAAAACTACAGAATTTAGCAAAAATGTATAGTTACTAAGTATACATATATTATCATACCCTAACCCTACCTGGGCCTACCACTAACTGCCCTAATGCTGTTTAGTGTCACAAGTGACACCAGTACAGTGATCAGTGAAAAATGTGCCGTACCGGTACCGTGATTCATGCAGGAGAGCCACCGTGCCGCAGTATAATCAAGGCGGCTGGTTGGGAACCGCTTAAAGCGGATCTTCAGTCATTTTTTCAACTTTCCATCTATTAAATATTCTGCCCTTGTTGTTTTAACCTTGGATAGTAAAACATTTTTGTTTCTGCCACTAAATACCTTATGAAGCCCATTTCCTGTTTCTTGTCTGGTAAAAAGCCTAGGCTTATAACATCATGCACAGCTCTCTCTCGTGAGAGTTTGCCAGGAAGGGAGGGGGGGTGAGTCATAAGAGAGCCAATGAGAGCTGCAGAGCTAGAGGCGTGCCTCTGTGTGTCTGTGTAAATCCAGGAAGTGAACAGGCAGCAGCTTCAGCTGCCCACAGTTAAAATGGTTGCAGCCAGACTCAGTGGAGCAAGATCTCTGCAGCAAATTTGGCAAATACAGAATTACAGTATATATAAAATAATATGCAAAGTGGTTGGAATGGATCTTCAGAATGGCAAATATGTTTTTATTACAAATTATGTGAGCGGACTGCAGTTCCTCTTTAAATAAGTTTTGCATTTTTAATGTTTAACATTAAGATTAAGAATGAATAAAATCAATGCTCTCTGCAAAACTGAATTGTTTTATTTATTTTTTGCTCTGGTACATGTCCCCCCAAGTAGCACTCAACACCCAGTGCTCATTGTTTGACATTGACTTGCTTATTAGCCTATAAAAATGACCATTATTTGTTTATAAGATAAGGCTCTAATAGATTTCAATAGATTCTCAGAGTTCAACAAAGAAACTCTGAACCAAACCCAGGTATGTTCTTCTCATCACTGCAGAGAAAAAATGTTTAATCCCACTTACAGATTGCGTCATTGTAAAAGCTGCATTGTTTTTTATTTCATAACTTATAGCCTTGTACTGTTATTAATACTCAGGGAAAGAACACATTAAAAAAAAGAGGTCATTACTCCGAGACTCTTGTAAACAGGAATAATTGAGGTGTTCATGAAGGTATGTGATCCTGCCACCTGTTACAGTAGAAGGATTGTGCTACAAGAAACAAGCATTCTTAAGCCTCGTACACACGGCCGAGAATCTCGTCGTAAAAAACACGTCGTTTTTTTCGACGAGATCCTTGGACAAGAAACTTGTCCCGGCCGAGTGTACACACGCTCATTTCAAAGAACCCGCGGTTCTTTGAATGGAGCGAACGCGGTGACGTAATCGAATACGACGAGCATGCGCTCGTCACATTCGATGCCGTCGCCGCCATCTTTGTACACCCTATCCTATGCCTAGGAAGCTACCGCGCATGCGTCAAAGTCATTTCGAGCATGCGGCGGGCTTCCCGGAGGACAGGTAAGTGTACACACACACAATTTTCTCATCGAGAAACAGGCTGACGAGAATCTCAACGAGAAAATAGAGAGCAGGTTCTCTATTTTCTCTTCGAGATTCTAGTCGGTTTTCTTGACGAGAAACCATACACACGAACGAATTTCTCGGCAAGAAATCTCTGCCAGCAAGTTTCTTGCTGGTTCTTGCCGAGAAACTCGGTCGTGTGTACGAGGCTTTATGCCTAAAACTTGCATTTACTTAAATGGTTAAACAGGATGTAAAACAAATGGAACACACAGCTCAACACGATGCATCTGATAACCAGGAGGAATGTAAGCTAGTGCAAAAACATATTTGGAGGGCACACCCTAAAATGCATTTAAATTCAAGATGGCGCTGCTATAAGACCAACAAACAGTACAAAACAGATTACTGGGCACACATTCAAGAATGACATTTATCCTGCAAGGCTAGTTAAAAACACCTGAACATATTCAAAAGAATACAGGGGTTTGGTAACACTATATGGTCATATAGTGCTAAGCCCACAAACTGCGACAAAGTACCCCGGATTTCATGGGTCCTACCCTAGTAATAGAATGAAAGATCCTGCGTCTCAACCATGGGAGCAAAACTCCTCTATGTGGGAGAACTGGAGGGATTCCTCCTATGCACTGGTGGCCACTAATAAGAGGTAATGGGGAGGGGGAGCTAGTAAGCTGTAAGCTAGTGCAATCGTCTGCATGATTGGATACACTTTGCTGAGATGCTCAAATTATTGGAGCTACAGTCTGTAGGGTTCGTGCTCAGGGAGGGTGTGATCTGTGAGGTAGGACTTGGGAGGTTTGGACTCTTCCTGTAGGTGTGACTGGGTGGGATTGAATGCTAATTAGGATGTATTACATCCCACCCAGAAAGTTAGATCATTTGCACAGACTGAAAGAATACAGAGGGATGTGTTCTAGGATAGAGATTGAGCAGGAAGTGGCTGGAAGGCACTCAGTCTACATCCAGACTATACAGACTGTTTCATGGTACAAAGCCTCAACTAAACGCAGACGATAAGAGGAGTTGCTGACATCAGAGCAACATGGTACAGAAGTATGATCTATGCTGGGACTGACCATTTCACTCAGTTCTAATGAAAAGAAAGTTGGAGTTCATCTTTAAAGGTAAATGGGCTGTTTGCTTTGGAAAAGGAAATTTCAAGGGAATTTCCAATCATGTGCAAGGAAAATTAAAAGGTTTTTAAAAGAGCTTTACCACATTTACACTAAGGCCTCGTACACACTAATAGTTTTTTTTTTTCATTCAACCCAACCCAATTGAACGGAAAAAAAAACTGACAGCTCAGGTCAGAGCTGCTGTACTAACAATCTGATGTTAGTTCATCGATCTTACCTGCTGTGCTATTGAGTTCTGACAGGGGGACGGCCCACCAGAACACTTTGGTCAGCACTCAGCCATTGGCTGAGAGTGCTGATCGGGAGCCGATCGGCAGACTTTTTTTGGTCATGTCCCTTCGACAGAAGCCAACTGAAAGGCTGGCTTCTTTTGGACCAACTCCAGTACACATGGATTAAATGTTGGCTGTTTTCTATTTAACGAGCTGATTTCACCCAACGTTCTGCTCGTGTGTACTAGGCTTAAAGTGAATGTAAACCCTCTCCCAACCCAGTGAGGTGAATAGCCTCGGATGATACACACAGATGAAACAAATCTCCCAACATAAGTTTTACATGTATATCTGCTGTCTTCAGATTTCTATATTCTTTAGAAAGTAAACATTGTGCTAGAATGTTTATGTAGCGGGTATGTACTTTCCCGGGTGTAATTTGAACTTGACAGAGACATTGGTGATGTGTAATTCCCTGCAGCCCAGCAGGTGGCGCTGTCGCCCTGGGCTGGGGTTGAATCATTGCTGTGTTTGCTGGGAGAGGGTATAAAGGGGCCGGCCATATTTGTCACGGGGTCGAGTCCCAGGCACCTTCAGCCTGCGGGCGGTGGTTCGTGTCGGACTATTCCTGTTGTTCTTCACTTTTTTGCAAGAGATCATAGACTCTGGGGTAGATAGGGTCAAAGAGAAGAGGAAAAGTTCCACGAGTGCAGTTACTGCGGTGCTGTCACCAGGTGGAAGTGTTGCGCAACGTTAAACACTTTTTACGCACTCACTCTTTGGAGAAAAGGGATTTCTTCCAGGAGAAGTTTCTTTTCTCTCACACGAATACATGTGTCAGGGTTATGTGTGCTAATCCTTTTTCTTTTCCCTCTGCAGGAGAGCATCCCATCAAGACCACTGAGTATGGGGTGGGTCTTAGTCAGGATGGGTGGGAAAAGTAAAATGTAAATATGTGATGCAAAGTTATGGTTTAATGCTACTGTTTTCTCCTTTCCTTCTTCCCTTTTCATTACAGGGCTCAGACACAATGTTTCAGTTGGGTAGTTTTTCTAAAGTGTTATTTTTGTACAATTGTTAGTCGGTTTCTGGATTGGATTATGTCAGCCATTGAGGGCATGATTTATTCCAGACACTGGGGACCAGTGTCAAACCACCAGGGGGAGAGTGTAGCGGGTATGTACTTTCCCGGGTGTAATTTGAACTTGACATAGACATTGGTGATGTGTAATTTCCTGCAGCCCAGCAGGTGGCGCTGTCACCCTGGGCTGGGATTGAATCATTGCTGTGTTTCCTGCCTCCTTTTTGTCCTCCCTCTGCAGTGGTATGGTAGGGCGGGGAACACGCCGTGCTTGCCGGGAGAGGGTATAAAGGGCCGGCCATCTTTGTCACGGGGTCGAGTCCCAGGCATCTTCAGCCTGCGGGCGGTGGTTCGTGTCGGTTCTCTAGGCGGGCCTAGGCCTAGAGGACAGTCGGAGGTCGTGTTCCATCCCAGGCACCTTTAGCCTGGGGTGAGGTACTCGGATGGAGTTCTGGAGCTCAGTGCCCAACACTGAGTTCCGCGAGGGAAGGAGATCCTAGGGGACCCCGGGAGTGGGTACCCGAATCCGGAAGGCGTAATGGACCGGGGGGAGCTCCTCACTTGAAGACCTGGTGCAGCATATTGCCAGTGATGGGTGAGCCTCTCATAGGAGACCGCCTGGAAGGAAATTCCCCCCTCGCTCGGAGACCGCAACCCACTTTCAGGAAGGAAAATGGAGAACACATTGTGTCTGGGCCTATTCACATCCACGCCTCCTTATCTGTTCTGTTTCTACAAGGGAGTTCAACTGATTGTGTTCATTCGAGAAGAATAAAGGAGTGTTGAACTTTAATGGTGTGGGGCTCATTTCCTAACAGACACTGTTCAAGGTAACTCTTGGTGGAGGCTCCAGGTGCACAGCACTGACCCGAAGGTAAAGGAACTTTGCTTATACCACACGGACACCTGTGGTGAAGGCCAGGCGTGGTGTCCCCGCTCCCTTCCCCTCTAAGGTACCCCTAGACAAGAGAAGAGACGAGCTGAAGACGAAGAGGGGAGTGAGGAGGGCGCTACATTTACTTCCTCTTTCAGCAGTGGGAGGGGAATCTTGGCATACGCTGTGTGACAGCTGATTGGAGGAAAGGCACACCCCCCCCCTCCACATAGGCAAAGGATTGAAGAAACATGCAGAGCTGTGCAGTGAATAGATCAGCTCTCTGCTAATCTATTTATAGCAACCTCCCCAACACAAATTTTCAGCTGCTTTTATCTCCTGTGTTGGAGAGTCAGAGAGCTTGTCAGAAGGGACTCTGCTGATAACAGAGGAACGAAGCAGCAGAAAGACACAAGACTTAAGGCTTTGGAGAAAGATAAGTAAACACTACAGATCTATGTTCCCAGGTCTAATTTCATGAATTGGGTGTCAAGATCACCTGTGGCCAGGTGACAGATGCACACCGTAGGGGGACAGGAGTGCACCGCAAGGTAGTGAACCCTATGGCTGACTGCTGCGGATAGGAAACTGGGTGGTTGTGGAAAGCGGGACCAGAGGAGCACAACCGGGATCCTAACGGAAGCTAGAGCCAAGATTCCCCAGGGCGCGGAGTCTAAGACCCAGCAGGTCTTCTCCAGGGCCTCTAGTGGTGAGGATGTTATGCTGCAGGCTGGGACCAGGTCGCGGCCCCTGGAGTTTCCTAGCTCACACCCCGTAGGATAAGGGGAAAAGAGGGGAAGCAGCAGCACAAGATATGAGAGAACCGAATAACAAGCCGAAGGTCAGGGGCCACAAGCAGACAAGGATAACGAAAGAACGAGCCGAAGGTCAAGGGTCACGAGCAGAGAGGGATAGTCGGGGACAAGCCAAATATGTAACAGAGAGACAGACGTAGCACACGGCAGGCAGGAACCCAAACACACAATGCCTAACAAACACGTTGATCAGCAAAGCAGGCTTGCAGTGCACAGGTTAATATAGTGTTCTGTGATAGGGCCTGGGGTGGAGTCTGGCTGGGAGGAGATTATAAAGGAAGCCAGGTGAAAGGGCTCAGGCCTCTAAGATGAACACATGGGAAGGAAGGTAAGCTGACAGACAAACACTACTGCATATCCATGACAGTACCCTCCCTCTTATGGGCCCTCCCCCGCCTGGGCCCAGGCTTAAAGGGAAATCTCTGATGAAACCTTCTCAACAGATGAGGTGCAGCGACATCAGATGCAGCGATCCAAGACGCCTCCTCAGGACCAAAACCTCTCCAATGCACAAGGTACTGAAGAATGCCTCTGCAGAGCCGAGAATCCAGAACTTGTCTAACCTCGTACTTAAGATTATCCTCAGAGACTGAAAACGAGGTAGGGAGATGACAAGAAGATCTATTGAGGACCAAAGGCTCTCTAGGAATAAGCAAGGGCATGAGAGGATCAACAGGAATCTGAGGAGGGTCCCCTAGACCCTTAAAGGGGAACTGGTCATCTTGCACAGGACTAGGGATGGGCCCGGTGCTCGATTCGAACCCATGTTCGAATCGAGCACCGGGCGTTCGCTCGCTCGTCGAGCCCAGAACTATTTGGGCCGTTCGCATCACATTCGTGTGATGCGAGCGGCCCCGCAATGCATTGCGGCCGGCGCGGCCGGCGCAGTGCATTGCTGGCTGATGATTGGCCAAGCATGCACTGTGACCCCGCATGCTTGGCCAATCACAGCGCCCGAAACTCGGAGAGCAATAATTGGCTACAGGCAGGACGCCTGTAGCCAATTACAGCTCAGGGGCTTTAGTACATGCCCCACCATTTAAAAGGCCGCCACGCCATCGGCCCCGGTCACATGAGTTCCGGCTTTAGGAGAGATCAGTCTGCTGATTCTGTCTTTGCTTGATACTGAAAGATTTGCTCTTCTTTGCTAAACCATTGGCTATTTCTTTGCTAAACCATTGCTACCTAAGTCATTGATCGTTCATTGCTGCTGATTGCACAGTTAGCGTGTTATTAGCTGCTGCTGGGGATTAGTCTGGTGCGTGCTTACTGTTAGTACAGTATTGCAGTAGTACCAACCGCAGTGCTGTTAGCACAGCATTGCACCCCAACAGCACCCATAGGACTTCTAGTGTGTTAGTGGCAGCAAACAGAGCTCCTATATTTTCTTCTCAGCAGCACCCATAGGACTTCTAGTGTGTTAGTGGCAGCAAACAGAGCTCCTATATTTTCTTCTCAGCAGCACCCATAGGACTTCTAGTGTGTTAGTGGCATCACACAGAGCTCCTATATTTTCTTCTCAGCAGCACCCATAGGACTTCTAGTGTGTTAGTGGCAGCAAACAGAGCTCCTATATTTTCTTCTCAGCAGCACCCATAGGACTTCTAGTGTGTTAGTGGCAGCAAACAGAGCTCCTATATTTTCTTCTCAGCAGCACCCATAGGACTTCTAGTGTGTTAGTGGCATCACACAGAGCTCCTATATTTTCTTCTCAGCAGCACCCATAGGACTTCTAGTGTGTTAGTGGCAGCAAACAGAGCTCCTATATTTTCTTCTCAGCAGCACCCATAGGACTTCTAATGTGTTAGTGGCATCACACAGAGTTCCTATATTTTCATCTCAGAAGCACCCATAGGACTTCTAGTGTGTTAGTGGCATCACACAGAGCTCCTATATTTTCTTCTCAGAAGCACCCATAGGACTTCTAGTGTGTTAGTGGCAGCAAACAGAGCTCCTATATTTTCTTCTTAGCAGCACCCATAGGACTTCTAATGTGTTAGTGGCATCACACAGAGTTCCTATATTTTCATCTCAGAAGCACCCATAGGACTTCTAGTGTGTTAGTGGCATCACACAGAGCTCCTATATTTTCTTCTCAGAAGCACCCATAGGACTTCTAGTGTGTTAGTGGCAGCAAACAGAGCTCCTATATTTTCTTCTCAGCAGCACCCATAGGACTTCTAGTGTGTTAGTGGCATCACACAGAGTTCCTATATTTTCATCTCAGAAGCACCCATAGGACTTCTAGTGTGTTAGTGGCATCACACAGAGCTCCTATATTTTCTTCTCAGCAGCACCCATAGGACTTCTAGTGTGTTAGTGGCATCACACAGAGCTCCTATATTTTCATCTCAGAAGCACCCATAGGACTTCTAGTGTGTTAGTGGCATCACACATAGCTCCTATATTTTCTTCTCAGCAGCACCCATAGGACTTCTAGTGTGTTAGTGGCATCACACAGAGCTCCTATATTTTCATCTCAGAAGCACCCATAGGACTTCTAGTGTGTTAGTGGCATCACACAGAGCTCCTATATTTTCTTCTCAGCAGCACCCATAGGACTTCTAGTGTGTTAGTGGCAGCAAACAGAGCTCCTATATTTTCTTCTCAGAAGCACCCATAGGACTTCTAGTGTGTTAGTGGTATCACACAGAGTTCCTATATTTTCATCTCAGAAGCACCCATAGGACTTCTAGTGTGTTAGTGGCATCACACAGAGCTCCTATATTTTCTTCTCAGCAGCACCCATAGGACTTCTAGTGTGTTGGTGGCATCACACAGAGCTCCTATATTTTCATCTCAGAAGCACCCATAGGACTTCTAGTGTGTTAGTGGCATCACACAGAGCTCCTATATTTTCTTCTCAGCAGCACCCATAGGACTTCTAGTGTGTTAGTGGCAGCAAACAGAGCTCCTATATTTTCTTCTCAGCAGCACCCATAGGACTTCTAGTGTGTTAGTGGCATCACACAGAGCTCCTATATTTTCATCTCAGAAGCACCCATAGGACTTCTAGTGTGTTAGTGGCATCACACATAGCTCCTATATTTTCTTCTCAGCAGCACCCATAGGACTTCTAGTGTGTTAGTGGCATCACACAGAGCTCCTATATTTTCATCTCAGAAGCACCCATAGGACTTCTAGTGTGTTAGTGGCATCACACAGAGCTCCTATATTTTCTTCTCAGCAGCACCCATAGGACTTCTAGTGTGTTAGTGGCAGCAAACAGAGCTCCTATATTTTCATCTCAGAAGCACCCATAGGACTTCTAGTGTGTTAGTGGCATCACACAGAGCTCCTATATTTTCATCTCAGAAGCACCCATAGGACTTCTAGTGTGTTAGTGGCATCACACATAGCTCCTATATTTTCTTCTCAGCAGCACCCATAGGACTTCTAGTGTGTTAGTGGCATCACACAGAGATCCTATATTTTCATCTCAGAAGCACCCATAGGACTTCTAGTGTGTTAGTGGCATCACACAGAGCTCCTATATTTTCATCTCAGAAGCACCCATAGGACTTCTAGTGTGTTAGTGGCAGCAAACAGAGCTCCTATATTTTCTTCTCAGAAGCACCCATAGGACTTCTAGTGTGTTAGTGGTATCACACAGAGCTCCTATATTTTCATCTCAGAAGCACCCATAGGACTTCTAGTGTGTTAGTGGCATCACACAGAGCTCCTATATTTTCTTCTCAGCAGCACCCATAGGACTTCTAGTGTGTTAGTGGCATCACACAGAGCTCCTATATTTTCATCTCAGAAGCACCCATAGGACTTCTAGTGTGTTAGTGGCATCACACAGAGCTCCTATATTTTCTTCTCAGCAGCACCCATAGGACTTCTAGTGTGTTAGTGGCATCACACAGAGCTCCTATATTTTCATCTCAGAAGCACCCATAGGACTTCTAGTGTGTTAGTGGCATCACACATAGCTCCTATATTTTCTTCTCAGCAGCACCCATAGGACTTCTAGTGTGTTAGTGGCATCACACAGAGCTCCTATATTTTCATCTCAGAAGCACCCATAGGACTTCTAGTGTGTTAGTGGCATCACACAGAGCTCCTATATTTTCTTCTCAGCAGCACCCATAGGACTTCTAGTGTGTTAGTGGCAGCAAACAGAGCTCCTATATTTTCATCTCAGAAGCACCCATAGGACTTCTAGTGTGTTAGTGGCATCACACAGAGCTCCTATATTTTCATCTCAGAAGCACCCATAGGACTTCTAGTGTGTTAGTGGCATCACACAGAGCTCCTATATTTTCTTCTCAGCAGCACCCATAGGACTTCTAGTGTGTTAGTGGCATCACACAGAGCTCCTATATTTTCATCTCAGAAGCACCAATAGGACTTCTAGTGTGTTAGTGGCAGCAAACAGAGCTCCTATATTTTCTTGTCAGCAGCACACATAGTACCTATAGTGTGTTAGTGTCAGCACCCATAGGACCTACAGTGTGTTGTGAGCACACATAGGAGTTCTATTTTTTATACTATATACACTACCGACTACAATGGCTGGAAGACCGCCAAGGAGAGGCAGAGCGTGCCGAGGCAAGAACACAGGGCAGGCAGGCTCTGTTTCTAGAGACAACAGTGCTGGCCGTGGACGTGGTCGTGCATCGTCATCAGCACGTGGCCATGGGACACGCTTGTCTTTGTTTTCGGCAGCTGGACATGTGGAGCCGCATCATGCCGAAGGCTTGGTAGAATGGATGACCAAGCCCTCCTCATCCTCCTCATCCTCTCTCACCCAGGCTCAGGGTACTGGCAGAGCAGCTGCCAACGCGTACTCAATGGCATCATCAGCCACCCCTTCCCTAGACCCACCATGTCCTCCTGAGGAGTCCCCCGAACTGTTTGAGCACAGTGTTGGGTACATGCTCCAGGAGGATGCCCAACGATTCGAAGGCTCGGATGATGATACCCAGCTTGAGGAAGTCAGTAGTGTGCGCGCAGAGAGAGGGGATGCTGAAGGACAGCAATCTGGCAGTAGTGTTCCACCAGCTGCAGCTTACTGCCAGGTTTGCTCTAGTGGTGAAGAGGGAGGGGATGATGAGGTCACTGACTCCACGTGGGTGCCTGAAGGGAGAGAGGAGGAGGAGGAGGAGGATGCAGCGTCACATGTCCAACGAGGCAGGATGCCCCCTGGAGGCCAGCTAGAGGCCAGCACAGCAACTGTACCACACCGCAGAGCTCCGCCTGTGCAGGGCGCTGCCTCTGCACGTTATCACAAAAGTTCTTTGGTGTGGGCCTTTTTTGAGACGAGTGCATCAGATCGCACCACTGCTATTTGCAATATTTGTCTCAAGCGTATCTCGCGTGGCCAAAACATCAGCCGCTTGGGCACCACAAGCATGAGCAGACATATGTCGACCTGCCATGCAGCTCGTTGGCAAGCACACATAAAAGACCCACACCAAAGAACAAAGCGGACCTCTCCTTGCTCCTCATCAGCTGGGATCTCCATCCCCACTATATCTTCAGTCCTCTCTGAAAGCTGCTCTGAGAGGACTGAAGGTGTAGAATTAGGTGTGTCACAACCAAGTACTTGCAGTACACCGACGTCCGATTGTAGCAGGCAAATTTCCCTGCCCCAGCTGCTGGACCGTCGAAAGAAGTATACTCCCAGCCATCCACATGCCCAGCGGTTGAATGCTAGCTTGGCTAAATTGCTAGCACTTCAACTGCTGCCTTTTCAGTTGATAGACTCGGCCCCCTTCCGTGAGTTTGTTCAATGTGCGGTTCCTCAGTGGCAGGTTCCCAAACGCCACTTTTTCTCACGGAAGGCGATTCCGTCTCTCTACTGGCATGTGGAAGGCAATGTCCATGCCTCGCTGGACAGGGCGGTCAGCGGTAAGGTGCATATTACCGCTGACTCATGGTCCAGCAGGCATGGACAGGGACGTTATCTTTCTTTCACGGCCCATTGGGTCACTCTATTGGCAGCTGGGAGGGATGCAGGACAAGGTGCAGTAGTGTTGGAGGTTGTTCCGCCACCACGCCTCCAAAATGCTACTACTGGTTGTGACACACCTCTCTCCTCCACCCCCTCCTCTTCTTCTTCCTCCATGTCCTCTTCGAGTGCTCTGTCCTCGGAACCAGCGGTGCTCCGTAGGCGTACAAGGGGCTACGCGAGTACGCAGGCAAAAAGATGCCATGCCGTGCTTGCGCTGGTGTGTTTGGGGGACAGGAGCCACACTGGGCCAGAGGTTCTGGCAGCTCTGCAGGGGCAGGCCGAGAGGTGGTTGACGCCACGCCAGCTTAAGCCAGGAATGGTCGTTTCTGATAATGGCACCAACCTCCTCTCCGCCCTGCGACAGGGGCAGCTCACCCATGTGCCCTGTATGGCTCACGTCCTCAACCTGGTGGTGCAGCGGTTCTTGGGTAGGTTCCCAGGCTTACAGGATGTCCTGAGGCAGGCCAGGAAAGTCTGTGTGCATTTCCGCCGATCTTATAATGCCAGTGCTCGGCTGACTGAGCTGCAAAAGGAGCTGAACCTGCCCAAGAACCGCCTAATATGTGACATGCCCACCAGGTGGAACTCAACGTTGGCCATGCTGCAGCGACTGCACACGCAGCAGAGGGCCATCAATGAGTACCTTTGCGACTACGGCACCAGGACAGGGTCAGGGGAGCTTGGCTTTTTTTCCCCACGCCAGTGGAGCATGATCAGGGATGCATGCACTGTCCTCTCACCATTTGAGGAGGCCACGAGGATGGTGAGCAGTGACAGTGCATGCATCAGTGACACTGTACCTCTTGTCCACCTGTTGGAGCATACGCTGCGTGGGATAATGGACAGGGCACTTGAGGCAGAACAGAGGCAGGAAGAGGAGGACTTCCTTGTCTCTCAAGGCCCCCTTTATCCAGACAATGTTCCTTCTGTCCCACCCATCACACAGGAAGAGGAGGAGGAGGAGGAGGAGGAGGAGGATTGTGTGAGCATGGAGGTGGAGCCTGGCACTCAGCATCAGCAGCAGCAGTCTTTTAGGGATGATGTACAGTCCCAACAAACCAGTGGACTTGTACGTGGCTGGGAGGAGGTGGCTGGCGATCATGTCATCCTCAGTGACCCAGAAGACTCCGGACCGAATGCCTCAGCTAACCTACGCTGCATGGCCTCCCTGATCCTGCAAAGCCTGCGGAAGGATCCTCGTGTTCTTCGGATCAAGGAGAGTGACCATTACTGGCTGGCCACTCTCCTTGATCCACGGTGCAAGGGTAAGGTTGCGGACCTTATCTTGCCGTCGCAGAGGGAGCAGAGGATGAGACATCTCAGGGAGGCCTTGCAGAAAGGTCTGTGCAACGCGTTCCCAGAAACTGGGAGGTTACAAACTCCTGGTCCTGGACGACGAGTTGCTGAGGCTTCGGTCAGTAGCAGAAGGAGCGGTGGGGAAGGTGGACGTCTGACCGATGCGTTCAGACAATTTTTTAGTCCGCAGCCCCAAGGTATGATCGGTTCCAGCAACCATCGCCAGCGTCTGATATACATGGTGCAGGAATACCTAGGGGCAAGGTCAGACTTGGACACCTTTCCCACCGAAAATCCTCTGGCTTACTGGGTCCTGAGGATGGATCACTGGCCAGAGCTTGCACAGTATGCAATTGAGCTACTGGCCTGTCCTGCATCCAGCGTTCTTTCCGAACGCACATTCAGTGCTGCTGGAGGATTTGTCACCGATCATAGGGTGCGCCTGTCCACCGACTCGGTTGATCGACTGACCTTCATAAAAATGAATCAGTCTTGGATCACCACCAGCTACCAGACACCTGAAGCGGATATAACGGAATAATTTATAATGTCACATCCCTTCAAGACTGCCTATGCTGATGCTGAGTGACTGTCCTGTTATGTTCACTGACTATCCTCTTCCTCCTCCTCAATGATCCATGCCACCACACCAGTGCCTAAGGCACAATTTTTCAGCCCCTGTATAACAGGGGCGTGTAATTACAATTTTTTAAAAAGATGCTTCGCAACAGGTGTGACTGCTGTGCTCAGAGTACAGTATCTGTGAGGGGTTGCAGTGTTGTGGCACCAGCACCAGTGCCTAAGGCACAATTTTTCAGCCCCTGTTGGGGCGTGTAATTACAATTTTTAGGCAATGCTTTGCAACAGGTCTCATTGCTGTGCTCAGAGTACAGTATCTGTGAGGGGTTGCAGTGTTGTGGCACCAGCACCAGTGCCTAAGGCACAATTTTTCAGCCCCTGTATAACAGGGGCGTGTAATTACAATTTTTTAAAAAGATGCTTCGCAACAGGTGTGACTGCTGTGCTCCAAGTACAGTATCTGTGAGGGGTTGCAGTGTTGTGGCACCAGCACCAATGCCTAAGGCACAATTTTTCAGCCCCTGTTTAACAGGGGCGTGTAATTACAAATCTTGATCTAATAGTTCACAGCAGGGCCCATTCCTGCGCCCACCAAGAGTAACTATGAGGGCCTACAGTCTTGTGGCAACACCGTCCACCACCACCACCACCACCAAAGGCCCAATTTTTCTGCCCTGTTCAACAGGTGCATGCAATTACAAATCTTGATCTAATAACTCACAGCAGGGCCCATTCCTGCACCCACCAAGAGTAACTGTGAGGGCTTACAGTCTTGTGGCAACACCGTCCACCACCACCACCACCACCACCAAAGGCCCAATTTTTCTGCCCGGTTCAACAGGTGCATGCAAGTACAAATCTTGATCTATTAACTCACAGCAGGGCCCATTCCTGTGCCCACCAGTCTTGTGGCTACACCAACATCTAATAGGGCAAATTTCTGCAGAGTATATACGGCAGGCCCCTACTTTCAAACATCCAACTTACAAACGACTCCTACTTGCAAACGGCAAGAGAAAACAGGAAGTGAGAGGAAATCTACCCCTAGGAAGGGAAATTCTATCCTGTTAGATTTAATTTGGGAAAAAGGTATCTCCTCTCTACTGATGCTTTATCACCAATCCTTGTTTCAATTAAAACCCCACTTTTCCAAAAACATTTGTCATTGGGACGGAAAGTGAGGTGACATGTTCTGAACAGATGTGCAAAGACAGCAAATGTTACAGGGGTGATAACCCCTCCCTATGTTCTCCAAAAAGCTTAAAAATTGATTTTTTTGGGATGTAGCTACACTTCATAATGTACCTGTTCAGATTCTACTTAAGAACAAACCTACAGTCCATGTCTTGTTTGCACCACCTATATACTGCTGTTCAGAGTATATAGGGTTGTAGGTATAGGGTTTTATTTTGGGTGCGGGGTCCCCCTTAGTATCCATACAAGACCCAAAGGGGCTGGGGTGATGGGGTAGCCATGCCATTTTTCTCAAGGATTTTCAGCCATATGGCGGCCAGGACAAGACATGACATTAAAGCCGCAAGTGGTTTTAAATGGCTTCTTTTTTTCCTTTACAAATGTCATTTTGTGCAAGGACAGTTCTAAACACGGGAAACACATGCCACTTCACAGGCATACTTTAGACACCCCCCAGGTACCATATTTAAAGGAAAATTTCACTTTTTTTTTTTCACTTTATGCATCATTAAAATGACTGCTCCCGAAAAAACTTTAGTTTTTAAAATTTCTTTTTGCATTGATATATGTCCCCTGGGGCAGGACCCGGGTCCCCAAACCTGTTTTATGACATTAACATGCATATTGGCCGTTGTAATTAGCAATTTTGATTTCGAACGTTCGCGTTCATTATAACGAATAGGGTTCGAAAATTCGCGCAAACTTTCGGTCCGTTCGAAGGTTCTGGTGCGAACCGAACCCGGGGGTGTTCGGCTCATCCCTACACAGGACCATCAAACTGGGCAGATGTCAGTGGAACCCTGAAGTCAGGTTGGTTAGAGGGTGACATGTCACAGGAGTCAAGCTGAATAGCTGAAAGACAAGCAGAATGTCCTGAACAAGAAAAAGTAGGAGGCTCACTGGGCATGGGCTGGACTGGCATAACTAGTACAGAGGCAGAGTGAATAGCTGAGTCAGGTGTAGCAACTACCTGAATCGCATCGCAAGACGTAGCGACTGCAGGACTTGTAGACAAGCTAGCCTGGCTGTGCGTCCAAGGGTGGTTAGGGACAGAGAAATGTAAATGGTTATGCAACCTGGAATGAATGACCGGCTCAGATTCACAGGGGGCAACCTTGGGTAGGCAGGACGAGGAACAGGAGGGACCCCAAGCCAGGATCTGTCCAGTAGTCCAGTCCACATGAGGAGCTGTAACCATGGGAGACCCAAAATTATAGGCGTTGAGGCCTTGGGTAAGATAAGGAAGGATATCCACTCCTGGTGGAGTGTCCCTACCGACATCTTAACAGGGAGGGTCTGGAAGCGGATAGGTCCCCCTGGGAGAACAGTACCATCAATCGCCAAGACCACCAATGGTGTGGTGAGGGGCAAAAGAGTAAGTCTCATGGACGATGCGATTTCCCAGTCCATAAAATTACCAGCGGCTCCGGAATCCAGATATGCTGAGACCGAATGAAAAGAAGCAACAACATGAAGGAACACAGAAAGCAGAAGACGAGAAGGGGAAGGTGATATTTCTGGGTCCAATACTCCACTTTCCAGATGAAGTGGACCCAAACGTTTTTCTGGACAAAAAAAAGCAAGTGTCACGAAAATGACCTTTGCCCCCACAGTAAAGACACAGACCAAGAGTTCTGCGCCTAGCACGTTCCTCGGGGGATAGCCTGGTCCGACCCAGCTGCATGGGTTCCTCAGCTGGTAGGAGATGCTCTACGGGTCGAAGAGAGGGGAGCTCAGGCTGACTAAGAACCAAGGAGTGCTGGCGTTGCTTTTCTAAGGTCCTCTCCTGAAAGCGCATATCGATCTGGTTACACAAGGAGATAACGCTGGCCAGATCAGTGGGGATGGTTCTTCCTGCTAATTCATCCTTCACTCTATCAGACAGGCCATGCAAAAAGGTTGCGACTAAGGCCTCATTGTTCCAGCTCAACTCAGCCGACAGTATGCGGAAATGAAGGGCATACTGTCCCACAGAAGCAGACTCTTGGCGGAGACGTAAAAGGGCGCTGGCCGCTGAAGAGACACAAGCCGGTTCTTCGAAGATATTCCGAAAAAGTTTCAAGTAGCCAGACAGGCTAGAAACCAATGGATCATTCAGTTCCCACAGAGGGGCTGCCCAGGCTAAAGCTTCACCAGAGAGGAGGGAAATGATATAGGCTACCTTAGCCCGATCAGACAGGAAGTTTTGGGGCTGGAGCTCAAAATGAATTGTGCATTGGCTAAGGAACCCCCTGCAAGCCTTGGAGTCCCCAGAGAAACGGGACGGAGCTGGCAGTTGTAGTGAGTGTGTGGCTGCGACTGGTGCAATAGGTGCAGCCGCTGGTTGTATTTGAGGTTGCGGATTCAGGGTTCCCAAGGAGGCCTGAAGCTGCTCGAAGCGAGAAGCCAGATCCTGGAGGAATCGCATCACCTGAGTCTGATTCGATTCCTGGGTTTCAAGTCTGCAAACTATGCCCTGCAACGGATCATCCACGGGTAACGGGATGTCAGCCGGGTTCATGGCTGATCAAACTGTCAAGATCACCTGTGGCCAGGTGACAGATGCACATCGTAGGGGGACAGGAGTGCACCGCAAGGTAGTGAACCCTATGGCTGACTGCTGCGGATAGGAAACTGGGTGGTTGTGGAAAGCGGGACCAGAGGAGCACAACCGGGATCCTAACGGAAGCTAGAGCCAAGATTCCCCAGGGCGCGGAGTCTAAGACCCAGCAGGTCTTCTCCAGGGCCTCTAGTGGTGAGGATGTTATGCTGCAGGCTGGGACCAGGTTGCGGCCCCTGGAGTTTCCTAGCTCACACCCCGTAGGATAAGGGGAAAAGAGGGGAAGCAGCAGCACAAGATATGAGAGAACCGAATAACAAGCCGAAGGTCAGGGGCCACAAGCAGACAAGGATAACGAAAGAACGAGCCGAAGGTCAAGGGTCACGAGCAGAGAGGGATAGTCGGGGACAAGCCAAATATGTAACAGAGAGACAGACGTAGCACACGGCAGGCAGGAACCCAAACACACAATGCCTAACAAACACGTTGATCAGCAAAGCAGGCTTGCAGTGCACAGGTTAATATAGTGTTCTGTGATAGGGCCTGGGGTGGAGTCTGGCTGGGAGGAGATTATAAAGGAAGCCAGGTGAAAGGGCTCAGGCCTCTAAGATGAACACATGGGAAGGAAGGTAAGCTGACAGACAAACACTACTGCATATCCATGACATTGGGTTTACATCCACTTTAAGCTAAAGGGAAATTCCTTTGCAAAGTGAAATTACCCTTGCAAAGTAAACAGCTGATTTACCCATAGTAAATTGCCCCCTTTGATCTGTCAGTGTGTATATGTAGCAGAAAGTGAAGACAAAGCCACACTCTGTATGAATCACACCATAGGCATTATTTAGTGTAGCTGAGCGAGATAAGCTCTTCAGAGCCAGCACCTGATGCAGTAAGGCCCCTTTCACACTGGGGCGTCGGTGGCAGCGGCGGTAAAGCGCCGCTATTTTTAGCGATGCTTTACCGTCGTATTTGCGAAGGTATTCGTCCACTAGCGGGGCGCTTTTAACCCCCACTAGCGACCAAAAAGGGCTAAAACCACCCGCAAAGCACCGTAGCAGCGGCGCTTTGCCGGCAGTATAGCCGCGGTGCCCATTAATTTCAATGGGCAGGGGGGGCGTGGCCGGCCGGCAGAGAAGATGGATGCCTAAGCTCTGAGCTCGTCAACCCAGGGGACACCACGCAACGACTACGGCCCTTCAGCGCCACAATCCACATCCATCCTTGCTCCAGAGAAGCCCTAGAACCTAACCGAGATGTCTCTGAAGAGATTTACCGAGTACAAACCACAGAGGCTCACGGAGTTTGCTTTTAAGCCGGCGGAGAAGGTCAGTGATAATAAAGATGGCGCCAGCCCGACCGCGCCATGGGATTTGCGGGACTCATACACTGACTTACCGGACGAGATTCCGGCTGAGTAGTCCGCCCAAGTGTTCCCCGGACATCTCCGATCACCCACCAGAAACTGATCCCCTCACCAGAAGCCCTGCGAAAGCTAAGATGCGTATGGACATGCCGCCACAACCACTAATTGAGGCCCCGGCTTTCAATCCCCTCACTTCCAACCAGGCCCTGCACTCCTCTATGGCCTCCTTCCCCACTTCTGGCCAGCCAGTGCTGGATTCAACTCTAAAGGACATGCTATTATCCCTGCAGTCGTCGCTTATGACGGACTTATCCTCTCTCTTTCATAAGGTCACCTCTGACATACACTCATTGGACAACAGGGTGACGCACATAGAGGGAAGTATGTCAAATTGTGTATCCACAGTCAATGGTGTCATAGATGCATATGAAGATATCAGAGAGGAGCAAAAGTGGATGCGCACCAAGCTGGCCGATTTAGAGGACAGGTCTCGCAGGAACAATGTTAAGCTGAGAGGAGTGCCAGAATCCATTTTACCTGCTGATCTGTCCAAATTCGCAAAAGAACTGATACATGTCATCCTACCAGATGCAGGTCCCAGAGACCTCATAGTAGACAGAATCCACAGGATTGCTAAGCCTTCCCACCTTGCAGCCTCTGTTCCCAGAGATATCCTCATGAGGGTGCACTTTTTCCATATTAAGGAAAAGCTCATGTACGGGGTCAAAGCTATATCACCCCTCCCAGCGCCCTTTACTGATGTCCAATTTTTTCCAGACTTATCCAAGTTCACCTTACAAATTCGGAGACAGCTGAGCCCAGTGACCAAGGGGCTCCAAAACCACAAAGTCCAATACAAATGGCGACACCCGGCTACACTCCTGATTACCAAAAATGGCAAATCGCACGTAGTCAGTGATCTGCAAACGGGGCTAGCTTTACTCCACACTTGGGGTATTCTACCTGACCCGCCTACCCAGGCTACCGCCTCGTGGTGGCCCGACCTCCACCTGTCGCAAACTAGACCCAAACCAAACTCCAAAGGCCTAAATTCCCATCTGTATGGAGGGCCAAACAACTAATCCTATACTCCCCTGGGATCTGATAGAGAGTCTATTTTGTTGGAATACTTCTTCTCGAGTTGAACTTTTTTCCCTCCCGAAAGAGGTCGCAGCACTGTTTTGCTCCACCTCCGACCTTCAACCTCTACATTTAAACTAAATACCTGTTATTCTACAAGTACATGAACAACTTTGTTTTTTTTGTTTTTTTTTTCTCTAGTATTTTTTCTTTCTTCTCACAACAGATTGCTCTATTCACAGCTCTAGTAATTTGAACACAAGACAAATCCGGACTTCCTCTGTCCCTCCGCAATAGCACCATCAACGTTTCTTGATACAAAAAGTACTACGTCTAACTGTGAGTAATACCTATACACACTGCCCCCTACACGACACCAGAATGTCGCTCAACATTGTATCACTCAACGTCAACGGGCTTAACCACCCCGCTAAAAGACATTCACTCTGGAGATCCGTTAAGAATCTCCACAGTGATATAATCTGCATACAGGAGACACACCTCCTCCAAGCTGACTGGAAGTTATGTGTCAACAGCCAATTCCCTCATATCTTTCATGCATCTCATAACTCCAAAACCAGAGGAGTTATGATAGCGATCAACTCCAAACTTGACTTCCAACTCTCCAATGTAACCCTTGATCCTGAGGGTAGATTCATAATTTTGGTATGTACCATCAACAAAACGGACTACACTTTGGTCAACATATACGCCCCAAACGATCATCAAACCCCTTTTCTGCGTAGGGTTCTCATAATGTCCAGATCGCTTCAAAAGGGCCACCTCTGAATTTGCGGTGACTTTAACCTAGTGCCGGATGTCTCTATAGACTCTACCTCTGCCGCTAAAAGAAGGCCATCCCCACTGCAGAATCTCATCTCAACTTATGGACTATATGATATCTGGAGATGCCACCACGGCAATGAAAGAGACTACACCTTCTTCTCCCCTAGACATAACACCTATTCGCGTATAGATCTATTTTTATCAGATAAATGGTTACTACAAAACATTTCGGCTTCCGCAATCCACACCACCACATGGTCGGATCATGCCCCCATTTCAATTTCAATTGGAGACTCCAAGAGAATCCCCAACTCCCGCATCTGGAGAGCTAACAACTACATTTTGCAACACAAAGAATATGCTCCAGAAATTGCAAACCATATTGAGGAATTTTTTCAATTAAACTTGGGATCAGTGTCTGACCATGGGGTGTTGTGGTGCGCTCACAAAGCCTTTATGAGAGGTATTCTGATGAAAATGAGTGCTGTTCACAAAAGGAGGACGCAGCGAATAGATGAGATTTCATCCCAAATTGCTACCCTAGAAAACCATCACAAAGCCAATCCTCAATCCCCACTCCCCGACCAACTGGTGACATTACGACAGGAACTCAGATCCGTACTCCTCCACTCCTACGACTACCTTCAGAGAAGACTTAAAGCTACTACCTATTCCACCTCTAATAAGGCTGGAAAACGCCTGGCACAACGTCTCAAAAGCAAGTGTACCAAGACGAAAATAGCTAAACTATTCCATCCCCATGACCAATCTCCTATAACTAACCCCAAGGAAATAGCCAAGGCATTTAGTGACTATTATAGAGACCTGTGCAACCTGAAAAATGATCCTCTTACTCCCCAACCCACTCTAGATGACATCAACCAATTCCTGCTCAACCCACATCTACCTACCTTGACCGTTGACCAATGCTCAACATTGAATGCCCCTTTCTCAGAACAGGAGATTCGGAGGACAATTCAGTCCATCCCCCTAAACAAAGCCCCTGGGCCAGATGGCCTGTCAGGAGAATACTACAAACAATTTTCAGACCAGCTAACCCCCCACTTAGTCGATGTTTTTAATGTCGCTGCCTCCTCCTCGCAATTCCAACCCGAAATGTTGAACGCTCTTGTTATTACTATTCCGAAACCAGGGAAGGAGCCGAACGTACCCCAAAACTTTCGCCCGATTTCACTTCTAAATCTTGACGTCAAACTCTATGCTAAAACAATAGCGATGAGATTATTAGACATAATGCCCACCCTAATACATAGAGACCAAACTGGCTTCACCAAAGGTAGACAGGCATCAGATGCCACCAGACGATTAATAGACCTGATCCACCACGCAGAATCAACCGGAACGCCTTCTCTGCTCCTTTCACTGGATGCAGAGAAGGCATTCGATAGAGTACACTGGTCCTATCTAAGAGCAGTCCTCCAAAAATTTGGCTTCACTGGGCCCATATTGGGAGCCATCATGGCACTGTATTCCACACCTTCGGCCCTGGTGTATACTGAAAACATGACCTCCCGTCCATTCCCCATAACCAATGGCACTCGTCAAGGATGCCCCTTGTCCCCCCTTATTTTCAATCTTCTTATGGAGCCTTTAGCGACAGAAACCACCCTTACATCTCAGGTATCCAAATAGGTCAATCCTCACACAAAATTAGCCTGTTCGCGGACGACGTGATTCTCATTCTCACCAACCCGGCTTCTTCCCTGGCGGAGGTAAATAAGTTACTTAATTGGTTTAGCGAAACTTCATACTATAAGGTTAATACCACAAAATCATATATTCTTGACATCAACTTAGACTCCACTACAAAAAATCTCCTACAACTCCAATATAAATTCAAATGGGCTGACAGTGAACTCTCCTATTTAGGAATCAAACTAACCAGATCAACCAAATCTTTGTTCTCTGCCAACTTTTTACCCCTACTTCTTAAAATACAAAATGAGTCCCACCAGATTATGAAGCACAAACTTTCCTGGTCAGGTAGATTAGCAGATTTCAAAATGTTATGCCTACCACAGGTACTTAACTTTTTCCGAACCCTACCCATCCCACTTCCTGTGTCATATTTTAGATCCCTCCATTCGATTCTTAATGCCCATCTTTGGAAAGGGAAGAAACCCAGGAGTGCCCATTCCAATTTAATTAAAAACAAACTAGTAGGTGGAGTGGGCTCCGTTGCCTTCGAAGACTACTACTTAGCATCCATTCTCGCCCAATTACAGGAGTGGTTTCGCCCCCAATCAATCACCCCATGGGGACAAATAGAAAACACTCTCATCCGTCGCTCCAATTTAAAGACATGGTTAATGAGTATTCCATTGGGAGCGACTGTACCTGCCTCTTTCCCTCCTACCATGAAGGCCTCGGCCTCTTCCTGGAAGAAACTACTCACCCTGGTGGAATACTCCCCCCCAACATCAAAACATCAAATACCACTAGAAACCCTCCACTTTCTCACCCCGGATCTCAATGTATCACATTGGTCCCTCAAGGGAATGCAGTCTCTACATTGCCTTCTCCTAAACTCTCTACCCAAACCCTTTTCTGTACTACAAAAGTAGTTCAACCTCCCTAAATCAGATTTCTATACTCATATGCGGATTTCCCACTGCCTAAAAAAAGTGCCCCTACCCCTATACTCCATCCCTACAAAGACATGGACCTACCTCACGGACAATCTCACCAAATACAAAGGTATTTCCCATTTCTACAACCTCCTTCAAGGTAAACAACAATTCATCAAACTACCGGCTCACCACCAGTGGGAAGTAGATCTCTCCTCCTCATATTCAGAGGATCAATGGTCCCTAGCTTTTAGATCTATCTACAGATCCACACAATGCTCCGCCCTTTGGGAACTTACGCAGAAAATCTCCCTACGCTGGTATCTGACCCCAACGAGACTAGCTTCCTTCAATTCCCAGACTTCCAACCGCTGCTGGAGGTGTAAAACCTCCAAAGTAGATATGTTACACATCTTCTGGTCATGCCCACGCATCATACAATTCTGGAAGGATGTCTTCAAACTCCTTTCGGATACTATCAATGGCAATATTACTCCCTCCCCAGAATTGGCGATACTGAACCTAACGATAGAGAATATATCCCCCCTCTCTAGATATGTTATATCCCACATACTTCTGGCTTCCAGATTGTGTATAACTAGGATGTGAAGATCAGAGGAGTCACCAGTAATTGCCCAAACTATTGATCTAGTGAACCTGCACCATTGTTACGAATCAATAATGGCTGCCAGCAATGGTCGAGCCAAAAAAATCCGGAAAGCCTGGTACCCCTGGGCCTCCGGATCTAGAGCAGTGCCAACACCTTAAGTTGATTATGTTAAAGAATGGGGGCACTCTTGGTCAAATCTTATAGCACCACATCCCATGTAATTTGAAACTGAAAAAAGGGGGGGCAGTGGGTATACTCAATACCCTGGGATTTTCAAATACGGTGCTAAATAGAGATTGACAAAGGAATCAGAACTAAAAAGATTAAATTTTGTTACATGACAAAAACAGAAAATACATAAAATAACATAACCATCCTTGAAGACGTGTGACTCAGTGATCAAAGGTGCAATTGCTAGGTCGCCACTCTACTAGTTTCGCTATAAATAGCTTCCTCAGGAGTGATTGTGACAATAGCAGATTATACTGAAAACACAGAATACATATGGTTAACATAAAGGATGGTTAAAAATTAATAAACATAAGCACATAACGTTATTTAAATTACATCGCGGAAATTGCTGCATCAATATTAGCATGATAGTAAGGAAAAAATATTAACATACAAAATTGATCAGGACCCATGCTGAACACCAAACGTGCATATGTGTACATATGCACTCACCAGTTTGCAGAATAACTCATTTATAATAAACGGAAGAAAGATTCTCTCAGAGCCACAAAATTCGAACGAAACAGCATTGTTCCACTACTCCACTCAACCACCTGGCAGAATCCAGTGACCCACCTAATAGTATTTGCAACCATAGGGGTATTTGAGCAAAATGAAATGAATACCTATAGGAATATGAATAAAATATGTTATGTACCAAGACTGCACAAACATATTCTATTTTATTTGAGTACAATAATGTAGAGATAAGCCTCTTACCTTGGTAGAATAAGTATTGAGGTGATATGCCAATAAACTATTGGTAAGGATCTGGCGCCTAAGTTACTCATAAAAGGAAAATACTGAAGCTGAGGTGTTTAAATGGGGGATGGACAGGCCAGCGGGAATGCACATCAGCCAAAAAGAAAGATAGGACACATTGGCAACTATCTGTCAGCTATTAAAAAAGAAAGAAAAACATATATATCAAAGTAAGAAAGATGAGTCACTGGAGAAAACAAGGATCAAAAGATCAAGTGGCGAATCATCCATGCAATACCTTACCTGGATGAATATGCATCAAACATAGTCCAGCTGGAAAAAGTGCAACCAGCCCCTTGGTATGGGGAAGGATCCTGGCAGAAAGTAAGTGGTGAAAACCGCGCTTCTTATACCCCCACCGCGGCAGCGTCTGACCTCATCGCCGCGGTGCGGACGTCTACTCGGAGGTCCATGCGTGACGCAAGCACCGTCCATAGGGTTGGACTGGCGCATGCGTCATTGAAGCAGCCAACCAGAGTGGCTCATCACACGTCAGAAGACGTGTGTGTTGAAGCCCTCTGTGCTGCTGAAGTCAGCCGCGCCATGTTGCAAAAGGGAAACAGCCACACTGTTACATAAGTAAAGTGGGAAATAGGATGGTATAAAATAAGAATGAAAAGGCAGATGAAAACCGTGAGCTGACTAAGCAAGGACCAACTAATAATGGGCGACCTGAATGATCATAGGATTGGCATAACAAATGAAATCAATAAGGGCGCCCCGGGCGTCCGTATGGTTGCACTATGGTGCGCCAAAAGGTAAACTGGCAAGGTAGGAGTGCTGCATGGAATTTACTGAATTATATTAATACACAAACTGAATTGTGTATTTAAAATATAAAAATATAAAGAATATATTGAACAATGATAATAAGAAGAATATATTAACTGACAGAGAAATTGCATCTCCGACAGTTACTTCAAAAAGGCAAAATCAAAGAGAGATGAGAATCCTGTTTCTCGGGCGTTGCCAACATTATTGAAAGTGTTGGAAAAAGCAAACTGGTGAGATTTGAAGGAGCACATAATGGGTCATGAGCATCACAGTTGAAAGACAATTTGCTGACCGTGGCGCCACAGGCACTGCGGCTACTATCAAATGGTACATATGTACGTTTGGTGTTCAGCATGGGTCCTGATCAATTTTGTATGT
The DNA here is from genome assembly GCA_029206835.1 of Rana muscosa. Classification (NCBI taxonomy): domain Eukaryota; kingdom Metazoa; phylum Chordata; class Amphibia; order Anura; family Ranidae; genus Rana; species Rana muscosa. The sequence goes on along the minus strand of CM055116.1, from coordinate 925,708,455 downwards.
TAATATTTTTTCCTTACTATCATGCTAATATTGATGCGGCAATTTCCACGATGTAATTTAAATAACGTTATGTGCTTATGTTTATTAATTTTTAACCATCCTTTATGTTAACCATATGTATTCTGTGTTTTCAGTATAATCTGCTATTGTCACAATCACTCCTGAGGAAGCTATTTATAGCGAAACTAGTAGAGTGGCGACCTAGCAATTGCACCTTTGATCACTGAGTCACACGTCTTCAAGGATGGTTATGTTATTTTATGTATTTTCTGTTTTTGTCATGTAATAAAATGTAATCATTTTAGTTCTGATTCCTTTGTCAATCTCTATTTAGCACCGTATTTGAAAATCCCAGGGTATTGAGTATACCCACTGCCCCCCCTTTTTTCAACCTTAAGTTGATTGAGTATAATATATGTTTTAACTGTTTTTTCCTTCTTTTCTTGACCGAGCAATCTCTGTTTAAACCATCTACAAGTTTAAGTAATACTAACTAAATATCTTAAAGGGACCAGTCCCTAAGTGAGAGCATTCCTCTCACCAGTTGCAGCATTTTGGAGCTGTTCTCCTCTTGGGTCACATAGTGTCCCCAGTTGGGGTGAGCCAGGAGGAGACAGATCCATGAAAACGGGTAATCTACTATCTAAATGTGTTTTCTCTAAAATAATTTTATCTTGTTAACGCTACTATAATTGTCTTTTTTCTCATGTACCACGCCTATTGTACTAGAGTCGTTGCACGACATATGAACAATGTAATATTTGTTATTCTGTTACTTACAAATCCTTAATAAATATAATTTAAATTTCAATGGGCAGGAGCGGTGGAGGAGCAGTATACACACCGCTCCTTCACCGCTCCAAAGATGCTGCCAGCAGGACTTTTTTTAGCGTCCTGCCAGCGCACTCCTCCAGTGTGAAAGCCCTCGGGCGCTTTGCAGGCACTATTTTTAGCATTATAGCGCCTGCAAACCCCCTTACTGTGAAACGGGGCTAACAGAACCCGAGGAGCAGTTTTACAGGACTTTGAGTGGTGAAGTTTCCTCTTGGACCGCTGCATTTTTCAGTAGAAGAGTTGTAGTACATTGGTATGGATGTGCAGCGACACTGCAAATTAAATTTCTGTATTAAACTTCAGGACAGTGACAACATAATATGCCACAGAGAGGCTCTTTAGCTTTAAATATTAAGTTTTATTGTTTCATTTCAGTGCCATTTATTGTTAAAGGATATCTAAACAGAATAACAAAAATGCAACATAATGCAGCTTACCAGTTCTAAGATGCAGTATCAGCTTTAGTTTTCATTTTTTAGCCTAAGAACATTTTCAGCAAGCACGGAAAATACCTGTTGATTTTGCCAGAAATTCAGGGTCCTTGTCATTCACTGTGAACTGGAAGCTCAGACAATGTTATTGTCCTTCTGTAAACTATTTTTTATCCCATCCTCATGTAATGCAGATGAAGAGAAGGATGAAGACATGTTTAAACCACTTCAATACCAGGTACTTTTCCCCCTTCCTGCCCAGAACAATTTTCAGCTTTCAGCATTGTCGCATTTTGAATGACAATTGTGCGGTCATGCAACACTGTACCTAAACTACATTTTTATCATTCTCTTCCCACAGATAGAGCTTTCGTTTGGTGGTATTTGATCACCACTGGGGTTTTTATTTTTTGCTAAACAGACTAAAAATGACAGAGAATTGAAAAAAATAGCTTTTCTTTGTTTTCTGTTATACAATTTTGTTTTCTCCTTCACTGACGGGCACTGATGAGGCGGCACTGATGAGGCAGCACTGATAGGCACTGATGAGTTGGCACTGATAAGGTGGCACTGATGAGGAGGCACTGATATGTAGAATTGATGGGTACCGATAGGCGGCACTGATAGGTGGCACTGATGGGCACTGAGCGGGGGCACTGATGGGCACTGACCGGCATGACTGATGGACACTGACAAGCATCACTAATTGGCACTGATAGGTGACAGTAATAGATGGCACTGATGGGCAGTACTGACAGGAGATACTGATGGGCACTGATTGGCACTGTGATGGGCACTGACAGGCTATCCTGATGGGCACTGACTGGCATTGTTATGGCACCTCTCAATGTGCTGATTATCAGCGCAGACCCCCCTCTGCCAGGGTGAGCCACCAGTCGTCTCTCCCTGTCAGCTCGAACCGAGGAAAGCCGTTTAATGGCACTTCCTGGTTCATACTGTGATCAGCTGTGATTGGTCACAGCTGATAATGTGGTAAGGAGCCTCTGTCAGAGGCTCCTTACCACGATCGGAGATGCGGCGTGTCAGAGTGACACACAGCACCACTGATCACCGCGCTGCACGCCCCCTGCAGGCACTCCAGTGTGTTATCCTGCTGGCTGTCATATGACGCCCAGTCAGGATAACTGAACCACCACCCGGCCGTCATTCTGCTATAGGCTGAGCGGGAAGTGGTTAAATTCCAGCCTGGCTGACAACCATGACTCTTTTCATAAATACAGTGGTGTGAAGCCCTGTACACACGATCGGATTTCCGATGGATTTTAGTCCGATGGATTTGTCCATCAGAAATCCGATGAAACTGTTTTTCATCAGTCTTGGCCACACACCATCAGTCCAAAAACCGACCGTCCCAAATGCGGTGACGTAAAACACTCCAATGAGCCGAGAAAAATGAAGTTCAATGCTTCCGAGCATGTGTCGACTTGATTCTGAGCATGCGTGGGTTTTTTATCCGATGGAGTTCCCCACAGACAATCGGTATTTTCTATCAGTTTTTGATCCATCGGAAAAATTTAAAACATGTTCTATTTTTTAAAACCGATGGAAAAAAGACCGATGGGTCCCATACACGATCGGTTTGTCTGATGAAAACAATCCATCAGACGGTTTTCATCGGTTAAACCGATCGTGTGTACGGGGCTTTAGTGACCCACTGTCACTGTGTTATTCTCAGTATTATCAGGTGGAAAAGGCTGAAATATCCTCCCCTTGCTATTTGTTAGGTTGTAGATTACATCTGGTCTCCAGCAACCATCTGTATGTAAGTATAGTTCAAATGTATACTCTCCAGTCCTTTAACAACAGTAAACATTTTAGGAAAAGAAAATACTACAGTTAGAGTCTCTTGTGAGTTTCTCAGGGATTACACAGAACTCTTAGCATGAAAAGGGATGTGTTTAATAATGCAGCTGAATAGGTCTGGCGATACTTATACAAAGCTGGGCCTAGGGCAGTGTTTGGGTCTCCTGGTTCTATTCCAAATACTATAAAGAGGAGCTCTAGTAAAAATGTTCCACAAAACAATATTTATAGATGAAGTTTTGTTAAGATTTTACCTCCATATGCATATGCAGGTGTGGTTCTTATTTTCTTTAATTTATAAGAATATATTGTCCATGATGCAGAAAAATTTGAAAAAATCTGTTAAAATAATGAATAAACATGATGCCCACATGTTGGACTTGTGGGGAGCTTCTAAACAATAATGGGGCTGTATGGAGAACATTACACAAATAATCATTGTGGTAATTGGCATGGCATAAGGACCCCCACTATAGTGAGATGGGGTCATATATTCTAGCTTGGACATAGGGGTTAAGGAAATTGATTAGTACTATATGTTTCTCAAGTATTATGAAATAGGTTAAGATCTTGTATTTTGTATGGAGCAGCAGTTTTGCAAAAGCATGCATAATTTGCAATGAGTGGCATAATTTGCAGACTGCGGATCTATTTTAGAACTGGCCCTTCCTATGAACCATCTGGTAGATATTGGTACAGGGAAGTGAGACCTTGTGAGACCTTGTGAGACCTTGTGACTATGAGCTATGGCACTCGTGGTGACACTCATGTTTGATTCTTACTAATAACGAAACTGTCAGCCATTTTGAGAGGGTCAGGACGAGTGTCGGCCATCTTGAGAAGGGCAAAATGTCTACTGTATAATGATAAAATGTACACCCCCTGTATTAACCACACCCCTTCCTCTCCCCTCCCTCTTTCATGATTGGATTATGATAATGACTATATAATGTTCACCCCTGCAAAAGAATAAACAGATTTTCACTCTGAGTGCAAAACCTTGTCTGTTTCCTTGCGCTTAAGAAGAAATCTCTCAGTACTGATCCCGTATCTTTTGGGTGTGGCAATTGGGTTATTTTAAGCTGGTCTGTGGGGGTAGGAGGGACTACCTGTTCAAATTTCCCAACAGTAATGGAGGCACCGCTGGGATTACGGATTCGGACTAGTAAACACGGGAGGATCTGCATTGATTACTGCTGATGTGCTGCGGTTTTGATGGGAGACCTTATGTTGTTTTAAAAATTTTAGTTTAAAAGGGGAAAGCCCAGACCAGGCTGTTTTAAGAGGCTGTGGGGAGCCTGCTGTGGCTTGCCGTGGGCAAGGCTGTTTTGAAAAGTAGCTACATGGTACAGAGATACCTAAAATAGACAGTTGCCACCGAGAACGGGGAAAAACTTTTTGCTAATCTTGCTACTTCTGTCTGTCGCATTCTGCTAAGCAGTATTTAAGACAATTTGTTGTGTGGGATGCAGTCCTCTTTCCACTGTGTTTTGTTGTTCAAGAAAAGGGACAAATTAAATTAGAGTAAAGTAAATGTCCAGGTATTTGGTGAGTATTTATGCATATTCATTATAAGTTTGCTAAAGGTTTCTTTGAAGAGAAAATGGTATAGTATGTGAATATGATATGATGTCTCCCCTTTGCCAGTATTTTGTTTATAGAAGTGTAATTATAAATGCTTGATTTTTGCTTGAAGAAATGTATAGATTGGTTTGGTAACGTATGAGAGTAACAGGCAGTGGAAATCGAGAAGTTTGAAAACGAATGTGTTTAGGTGGCAGGTGGATGTTATGTAAGGTAATGGAGTGTTCGGACAATGCCCCATGGTGCGATGAGAATAGTAAGTGAGAGGTAAAGCTGTTTTAAATAAAATATTCTACCTGTAGAGGGTTAAGTAAGTGATGTTTAGAAGATAAAGAGAGATTTGAGTTAAAGAGGGTGTGCATTTTTTACGGAGACTTTTTTAATGCATTTTTTGTTTTCACAGAGAAACTGACACAAAGAAGGGAAAAAAAAAGTGAAGGAAAGTACATTTGAAAAGGAGGAAGTTAGTTCGGCAGTAAGAAGTTTTTTTTCTTTTTTCTTTTTTTTTTATGTTTAAAGGGGAACCGTCTGCAGAGGCACGGCATTACCAGGCGTGGACAATTAGACTTTTTGATCGATCGTTTTGATTAATTTGTGTTTTTTTCATGACTTGCTGTAGCGAGTGCAAAGATATTCTCGTTGTCATTTTATTGATTATGAGGTATCTTTGAGGAAGTTTAAGGGACAGCCGAGATAGGAGGTTTTGAGCAGTTAGTGAAACGCAGAAAGAGTTTTTGTTTAAGAAATGGAAGGTAAAGTGTCATGGGCCATGGTTTAAAGTTTGGATTATCAGTATGTTGTTAAAATAAGGATTTTTGTGTAAACGTACCCTGTTTATTTGTTTTGTTGTTTGTTGATGTTTTTGAGGTTACAATAGGTCGGTAAAGGTGGGGAGATTAGCATCCCACCTCCTGCAAGGAACGGCCCCTGGTGCTGGGGTCTCGTGAGATTTTGCGAGATTACGGTACCAGAGATTCACAGAGATACTGAGATGTCGGTTTATTGGGCGGTGATAAAATTGTCGCTGCTGGGTACGCTGAAGGGGGGGGATGACGTGATGACTGGTGTGGGGGGTCTGGATGGGATGGAGGGAAGTCAAGAAATCTTCCTCCTTCCCCCTCGGACCCCCCCCGGGTTCCCTGTTAGCTCCCTGATTCTCCACCTCTGAGTTGGTGAGTCTAGGGGTGGGAGTTCTGACACAGATTGCCGGTGGAGCACTGAGATCGCAGCTTCATGGACTGGCAGTTTCTGTGTCGGTCATTGAGGGTTCTCAGTGTGTGGAGGTCATCGGGGGGAGAACGTGTTCAAACGCTTCTGCCTCGATTGTCTCTGTTTTGTACACTGTGATTGGTGGCGATCCTTGGGGTCGCTGCTGTGGCGTAGTTTCATAAACGGACACCTAGGTAAGGGAAAGTTGTCGTTAATAGAGAGAAATGTTTAAATTTTATGTGTATGTCAATGTTTGTCTTGTCTTGGAATTCCAATTTAGAGTATAAGTTGTTTTTTCTTCTGAATACAGATGGATTGTTGGTTGGTTAATATGTGTCCTATGATCCTGCCAAGGAGGATTTTAAAAAGGTGGGCAGGTGAGGGGGGCAGACAAGGGTACTCATCTGTGTGTGGTGCTTTAGGAGGAAGGACTCGCAGATTTGGACAAGGACAAGGTACTCCTATCCAAAGTATTGTTTAGCACAATACACAGAGGTACATGTCCGCTTGCTGTTTTGCTTCGGGTGGAAGAGGGGATAAAACCACCAACCAGGTTTTCACCAACGTTTTTGCGCAGAGCATATATTTATATTCCATATTCAGCAAGTAAGAGAGATTTGCTGGACTGGAGATTTTAAGGAGGATTTTAATTGAGAAAAGTTATCTATATAGATTTAAAATATGTTATATATGTTGTTTGTAAAATGTTGCAACTATTTGTTAGTCTATTCATAAAATGTGTTGGGCACATAGGCCCATGCCCACTGCATAAGTTAAATGGGAACATTAAAGGGGGAGTGTGACACGTCACAAGTAAATTACATGTATGCGCTGGTACCAAATGTGTTTTTTTTTTTTTTGGGAAATCTGATCAGATACAAATTTTTAAGAGAAGCATTTTCAATGTATACATGGGGTGTTTTTGATTGTTTCAGTTGGCCTCTGTTTTCCACTGTTGCAGTCCCAGGGTCGCGCGATTCGCAGGGCAATTTTGCGGTGCAATTTCGTGCGACTAGTGAAAACCGTGTGGGGATGGGTCGCACTGAGGTCGGAACAGAGTGGTGCAAGAGCCTTTTTCCGGAATCACTGCGAGTTGGGTCACACCGGTTAGAACTTCGAGCCTTGAGGTCTGGTTTTAGGGACTGTTTTAGTTGTGTAAGGTGTTTGTTCTTGTATTATCGAAATTAAAAGGTTTTAACGGTATTCAAGATGAAAGTATGGAAAATGATGAATGGCATGGCCAGTTGAATGTGGAGTGAGAGGATGGTTGTATTATGTTTAATGAACGCACAGGGTATTATTTTGATTAGTAGAGTATTTTAAGTGTGTGTTTAGAATGTACACAACGGGTTGTCTCATATTGTGTTCAGGCCCATGTTATATGTTTTTCCCTAAAAAGTTTGGGGTTAAATTAAAAATTGATAATGGGGATTTTGGTAACAGAAGGGTGAAATTTGGGAAAAATGTTTGAAGAGTTACTGAAATAAAGTAACCAGGATCTGAATACATTGCTGCATATATTGAGTCCATGAGGTACTGAAATGTGATGGGAAAGTTTGTTTGAATAACAGTCGGAATGATCATTCTGGATATTTACCTTTTGAATTTCCAGGGTGTCAGTCGTGAAGTGTTAATGATGTAATGTTGTTTATCCATAAATGTTGTTTGTTGCTGATGATCAGATATATTTTCAAGGGTGGGAGGCCTTTGGGTTTGGGTAAAATGTTCTATTCAGTGTTTCTCGGGTCCATTTGAGTCCCGGGGATAGAAGAAACTAAAGGTGTTTAAGTTTTGTTGAAGTTCTGCTATAAATACTGGATTTAAAAAAGGTGTTTAGTTAAATATGTTGAATCTATATAACAAAGACCTTTGCTGAGAAACATTTTTTACTCCTGCATGTTTTACTTATGTTTGAGTCAATGAAGAATATTATTCTTAATACTCCCAACGGTTAAGGCCCAAATTGATCGGGTAGGTTCTGTGATTGTTCATGTCGGATGAGGAGTATCCGCCCCAGCCAGCCAGCATTCACCCACAGCCCCATGCACCTGAAGAAATCCCCACCCTATTCATCCCCTGCCCTATTCATACCCTGTCCCATACCCTATCCGGATGAAGAGATGACTACAGCTTTTACATGGAAATCTTCTTTGTTCATCTTTGTCGTTCAAGCACCATGGGAGGTGCTCAGATGACTACAGGTGGACTCCTGTTGGAAAGTGTTCCTGGTAAAGACACCTTGAGGGCTAGCCAGATGACGCACACCCAAGGTCTACAAAATTCCAGTGAGCATTACAAGAGAGATCCAGATGTGCCAGCCCAAAGACCCAAGTCTAGCCCAATGCATCAGTTCCAGTTTGTCTGTGGATATCAAGTTCTGTCCTTACAAAGAGGCAGTGTCTGGGGTGGAGAATTCATGTCTGTACATATGAATGATCACAGAACCGAACCAAAGGTTTTGGGAAAGGTTGAGGAGAATGAGAATTATAATGTGGACATTTCCTTTGCATTTTCTTTTCCCTCCTTCCTACAATTTAATGGACATTCGGAAGCCATACAAGAGACTTTCTTTTTTTTAATGTATTTTATTGGGACTATTTTTTGTTTTTGGCCTAAAGGCTGTCATGCCCCTCCCACTTGCTTTTATGGACTGTCACGCCCAATCCCGTTCCCCCTTTGTATTTCATGGACAATTGCTATGCAGCTGAGATTATGTTTGTTTTCTGTTTTTACATTTCTACATGCTCAATGTGGTGATAAATGTTTAGAGTGGTGGTCCGGGTGAGGGTCGGGGGCATAGTGGGATTGTTGTGATGTGCCCAGGCCTCTGACCCCCATACTAAGATGGTGAGGCTACTGTCACAGCTTGCTCTCTGAAGGTACCCAGTGGGTCCTTGGTGGATGGCCACTAGCCTTGGGCAACAGCACATACATTTGTTGTGGAAGGACATGCCATCCATGGATTCCGAGTGATTCTAAGGGATGGTGTTACTTGGCCTCACTGGTTCCGATAATTAAAATTCTCGGGGACAGTGAGGGATGTCACTTGCTCAGGGCTGGTTTTCGTCCTAGGTGCCCCCTCATGCACCATTCTGCCGGGTCATTGTTTTTGGAAAAGGACATGGCCTGGGCATGGTTCCCCTCAGGAACTGGAGGGGTATTGATATGATGGAGAGGCTAAGTGATTGCTTGGGAACCCCCTGGGTAATGTGGGATGGTTTGGTTTCAAATGGTATTTTTCTGGATCAGGGATACTGCTATGTGTATTGAAATGATTTTGCTTCTGGCATTAACTCTATACGCCTGCTTCAAGTTTATTATGTGTATGATTTCCCAAGGCACTCTGGCTCCCTATCCTGATCCAGCTGCAGCAAATAGAATGTATTTCAGTTTTTACCATGATGCCCAGGAGTATGTCCCAATGCCGATATATCAGTCACCGCCGTGATCGTCGTGACTGAAAGAGGGGATTGTGGTAATTGGCATGGCATAAGGACCCCCACTATAGTGAGATGGGGTCATATATTCTAGGTTGGACATAGGGGTTAAGGAAATTGACTAGTATTATATGTTTCTCAAGTATTATGAAATAGGTTAAGATCTTGTATTTTGTATGGAGCAGCAGTTTTGCAAAAGCATGCATAATTTGCAGACTGCGGATCTATTTTAGAACTGGCCCTTCCTATGAACCATCTGGTAGATATTGGTACAGGGAAGTGAGACCTTGTGAGACCTTGTGAGACCTTGTGACTATGAGCTATGGCACTCGTGGTGACACTCATGTTTGATTCTTACTAATAACGAAACTGTCAGCCATTTTGAAAGGGTCAGGACGAGTGTCGGCCATCTTGAGAGTGGCAAAATGTCTACTGTATAATGATAAAATGTATACCCCCTGTATTAACCACACCCCTTCCTCTCCCCTCCCTCTTTAATGATTGGATTATGATAATGACTATATAATGTTCACCCCTGCAAAAGAATAAACAGATTTTCACTCTGAAGCCCCATACACACTATCAGTTTTCTTGCAGGTTTTTCTCTTCAGGTTTACCAAAACCATCTAATATGAGGTCAAACCTTAAGAGTTTCAATTCGTATGCAATCAGGCAGGCCCTTGCACTACATGGTTTTGGTAAACCTGAAGAGAAAAACCTGCAAGAAAACTGATAGTGTGTATGGGGCTTTAGTGCAAAACCTTGTCTGTTTCCTTGCGCTTAAGAAGAAATCTCTCAGTACTGATCCCGTGTCTTTTGGGTGTGGCAATTGGGTTATTTTAAGCTGGTCTGTGGGGGTAGGAGGGACTACCTGTTCAAATTTCCCAACAATCATAACATTTAAAAAAATAAAATAAAAAAATAACACTTTCTATAATAGATTTGAAATGGTCGTGGCCCTTTATTATTGGTATTAAATTTACCAACCATAAAACCATATCCAAAGTATATAATACAACACTTTCACTTATATTATACCATAAAATATCATATTTAACTCAGCCTTAACAGCTCGAGTTAATAAAAAACATGTTTAATATGTACAGAACTGTCCCTTTTCATGAGAAAAAGACCAAACCACATAATAAGGGCCGCGACGATGGAAGGGAGGGTGGGACGCTCCTTCTTTGTTTAATCCACCGCTGACTGCAGCTCTTACTCACTTTAAATTCATTTTTATAAGGGCTAGCTTGTGCCACCTTAACATTTGACATGCTTTAAGCCAATAACATTTCACCATTAATTTTTAAAAACTGTTATCTCACTAAAGCCCTGTACACACGATCAGATATCCTATGGATTTTCGTCTGATGGATTTGTCCATCAGAAATCCGATGAAACTGTTTTCCATCAGTCTTGCCTACACACCATCAGTCAAAAAACCGACCGTTCCAAACGTGGTGACGTAAAACACTCCGATGAGCTGAGAAAAATGAAATTCAATGCTACTGAGCATTAGGGATGAGCTTCGTGTTCGAGTCGAACATACGTTAGACTCGAACATCGGCTGTTCGATCGTTCGACGAAGATCGAACGATTTGGGCCGTTCGCGCCAAATTCGAGTGACGCGAACGGCCCACAATGCACTACGCCATCGCAGTGTCATCCAGGCGCTGTGATTGGCCAAGCATGCACTGTGACTCCGCATGCTTGGCCAATCACAGCGCCGGCAGCGAGGAGAGCAATGATTGGCCACAGGCAGGATGCCTGTGGCCAATTATTGCTGATGGGGTTTAGTACACGCCCCACACTATAAAAGGCCGCCAGCGCGGCGGCCTTGTGTAGTGTGTTCCGGAGCAGGGAAAGAGAAGCATAGGCAGGGACAGTGTCATTTTTTTTCCTTTACTAATTCTGGATTCCTTGTGTTTAGGGACAAATAAGGATAGGTAGGGAGAGTGTCAGTGACAGTGTGCTAATCCTTGTTTGTAGGGACAGAGAGGTACAGTGAGGGAAAGTGTCAGTGTGCTATTCTGTTCTAAAACTATTTTGCTGAACCATATTTTCAATCCTTGAGTTTAGGGACAGAGAGGTACAGTGAGGGAAAGTGTCAGTGTGCTATTCTGTTCTAAAACTATTTTGCTGAACCATATTTTCAATCCTTGAGTTGAGGGACAGAGAGGTACAGTGAGTGAAACTGACAGTGTGCTATTCTGTTCTAAACCAATTTTGCTGTTCCATATTTTCAATCCTTGAGTTGAGGGACAGAGAGGTACAGTGAGTGAAACTGACAGTGTGCTATTCTGTTCTAAACCAATTTTGCTGTTCCATATTTTCAATCCTTGAGTTGAGGGACAGAGAGGTACAGTGAGGGAAAGTGTCAGTGTGCTATTGTGTTCTAAAATTATTTTGCTGAACCATATTTTCAATCCTTGAGTTGAGGGACAGAGAGGTACAGTGAGTGAAACTGACAGTGTGCTATTCTGTTCTAAACCAATTTTGCTGTTCCATATTTTCAATCCTTGAGTTGAGGGACAGAGAGGTACAGTGAGTGAAACTGACAGTGTGCTATTCTGTTCTAAACCAATTTTGCTGTTCCATATTTTCAATCCTTGAGTTGAGGGACAGAGAGGTACAGTGAGGGAAAGTGTCAGTGTGCTATTGTGTTCTAAAACTATTTTGCTGAACCATATTTTCAATCCTTGAGTTGAGGGACAGAGAGGTACAGTGAGTGAAACTGACAGTGTGCTATTCTGTTCTAAACCAATTTTGCTGTTCCATATTTTCAATCCTTGAGTTGAGGGACAGAGAGGTACAGTGAGTGAAACTGACAGTGTGCTATTCTGTTCTAAACCAATTTTGCTGTTCCATATTTTCAATCCTTGAGTTGAGGGACAGAGAGGTACAGTGAGGGAAAGTGTCAGTGTGCTATTGTGTTCTAAAACTATTTTGCTGAACCATATTTTCAATCCTTGAGTTGAGGGACAGAGAGGTACAGTGAGTGAAACTGACAGTGTGCTATTCTGTTCTAAACCAATTTTGCTGTTCCATATTTTCAATCCTTGAGTTGAGGGACAGAGAGGTACAGTGAGGGAAAGTGTCAGTGTGCTATTGTGTTCTAAAACTATTTTGCTGAACCATATTTTCAATCCTTGAGTTGAGGGACAGAGAGGTACAGTGAGTGAAACTGACAGCGTGCTATTCTGTTCTAAACCAATTTTGCTGTTCCATATTTTCAATCCTTGAGTTGAGGGACAGAGAGGTACAGTGAGGGAAAGTGTCAGTGTGCTATTGTGTTCTAAAATTATTTTGCTGAACCATATTTTCAATCCTTGAGTTGAGGGACAGAGAGGTTCAGTGAGTGAAACTGACAGTGTGCTATTCTGTTCTAAACCAATTTTGCTGTTCCATATTTTCAATCCTTGAGTTGAGGGACAGAGAGGTACAGTGAGTGAAACTGACAGTGTGCTATTCTGTTCTAAACCAATTTTGCTGTTCCATATTTTCAATCCTTGAGTTGAGGGACAGAGAGGTACAGTGAGGGAAAGTGTCAGTGTGCTATTGTGTTCTAAAACTATTTTGCTGAACCATATTTTCAATCCTTGAGTTGAGGGACAGAGAGGTACAGTGAGTGAAACTGACAGTGTGCTATTCTGTTCTAAACCAATTTTGCTGTTCCATATTTTCAATCCTTGAGTTGAGGGACAGAGAGGTACAGTGAGTGAAACTGACAGTGTGCTATTCTGTTCTAAACCAATTTTGCTGTTCCATATTTTCAATCCTTGAGTTGAGGGACAGAGAGGTACAGTGAGTGAAACTGACAGCGTGCTATTCTGTTCTAAACCAATTTTGCTGTTCCATATTTTCAATCCTTGAGTTGAGGGACAGAGAAGTACAGTGAGGGAAAGTGTCAGTGTGCTATTGTGTTTTAAAACTATTTTGCTCAACCATATTTTCAATCCTTGAGTTGAGGGACAGAGAGGTACAGTGAGTGAAACTGACAGTGTGCTATTCTGTTCTAAACCAATTTTGCTGTTCCATATTTTCAATCCTTGAGTTGAGGGACAGAGAGGTACAGTGAGTGAAACTGACAGTGTGCTATTCTGTTCTAAACCAATTTTGCTGTTCCATATTTTCAATCCTTGAGTTGAGGGATAGAGAGGTACAGTGAGTGAAACTGACAGTGTGCTATTCTGTTCTAAACCAATTTTGCTGTTCCATATTTTCAATCCTTGAGTTTAGGGACAGAGAAGGACACTCGTAGAAATTATCAGTGTGCTATTCTGTGCTAAATCTTGTTTGTAGGGAGGGACAGAGTAGGACAGTGAGGGAAAGTGTCAGTGTGCTATTCTGTTCTAAAACTTTTTTGCTGAACCATATTTTCAATCCTTGTGTTTAGGGACAGAGAAGGATAGGCAGGGGACAGTGTCAGTGTCATTGTTGCTAAGCCTCCTGCACAATATACACCTGAAGGTAGCACTTATTGCTGTTTTTCCCATCTCCCTGCAGGCCATCCATTAAAATGTCTGGAAGGCAACCAAGGAGAGGCAGACAGTCAGGAGGCAAAAAAAGAGGGCAAGCAGGCTCTGTGTCTGGGGGCAACAGTGCTGGTCGTGTACGCGGTGCATTGTCATCAGCACATGGCCATGGGACACGCTTGTCCTTGTTTTCGGCAGCTGGACATGTTGAGCCACATCATGCCGAAGACTTGGTAGAGTGGATGACCAAGCCCACCTCATCCTCCTCATCCTCTCTCACCCAGGCTCAGGGTACTGGCAAAGCAGCTGCCAAAGCGTCCTCTTCTCTGGTATCATTATCTTCATTAGTCAATCCTTCCCTAGACCCACCATGCCCTCCTCCTGAGGAGTCCCCCGAACTGTTTGAGCACAGTGTTGGGTACATGCTCCAGGAGGATGCCCAGCGTTTGGAAGGATCTGATGATGATACCCAGCTAGAGGAAGGCAGCAGCGTGAGAGCAGAGAGAGGGGATGCTCAAGAAGGACACCAATCTGGCAGTCATGTTCCAGCAGTTGCAGCATACTGCCAGATTGGCTCCAGTGATGAGGAGGGAGGGGATGATGAGGTCACTGACTCCACGTGGGTGCCTAATAGGAGAGAGGACGAGGAGGAGGATGAGGAGGAGGCACATCTCCAACGAGGCAGGATGCCCTTGAGTGGCCAGCGTATGGGCAGCACACCGACGGAATCACACCGCAGAGCTCCGCCTGTGCAGGGCGCTGCCTCTGCCCGTCATTCAAAAAGTTCTTTGGTGTGGGCCTTTTTTGAGGCGAGTGCATCAGATCGCACAGCTGCTGTTTGCAACATATGTCTCAAGCGTATATCGCGTGGCCAAAACATCAGCCGCTTGGGCACCACATGCTTGATCAGACATATGTTGACCTGCCATGCAGCTCGTTGGCAAGCCTACCTTAAAGACCCACACCAAAGAACAAAGCTGACCTCTTCTTGCACCGCATCAGCTGGGATCTCCAACCCCACTATACCTTCACTCCTCTCTGAAACCTGCTCTGAGAGGAATGAAGGTGTAGAATTAGGTGTGTCACAGGCAAGTACTTGCGGGCACTCTGCTAGCAGTACACCAACGTCCGATTCTAGCAGGCAAATTTCCCTGCCCCAGCTGCTGGACCGTCGAAAGAAGTTCACTCCCAGCCATCCACATGCCCAGCGGTTGAATGCTAGCTTGGCTAAATTGCTAGCGCTTCAACTGCTGCCTTTTCAGTTGGTAGACTCGGCCCCCTTCCGTGAGTTTGTGCAATGTGCGGTTCCTCAGTGGCAGGTTCCCAAACGACACTTTTTCGCACGGAAGGCTATTCCGGCTCTCTACAGGCATGTGGAAGGCAATGTCTTGGCCTCGCTGGACAGGGCGGTCAGCGGTAAGGTGCATATTACCGCTGACTCATGGTCCAGCAGGCATGGACAGGGACGTTACCTTTCTTTCACGGCCCAGTGGGTCACTCTTTTGGCAGCTGGGAAGGATGCAGGACAAGGTGCAGTAGTGTTGGAGGTTGTTCCACCGCCACGCCTCCAAAATGCTACTACTGGTTGTGACACACCTCTCTCCTCCACCCCCTCCTCTTCTTCTTCCTCCATGGCCTCTTCCTGTGGTTTGTCCTCGGAACCAGCGGTGCTCCGTAGGCGTTCAAGGGGCTACGCAAGTACGCAGGCAAAAAGATGCCATGCCGTGCTTGCGCTGGTGTGTTTGGGGGACAGGAGCCACACTGGGGCAGAGGTCCTGTCTGCTCTGCAGGGGCAGGCCGAGAGGTGGTTGACGCCACGCCAGCTTAAGCCAGGAATGGTGGTTTGCGACAATGGCACCAACCTCCTCTCCGCCCTCCGACAGGGACAACTGACCCATGTGCCCTGTATGGCTCACGTCCTTAACCTGGTGGTGCAGCGGTTCTTGGGCAGGTACCCAGGCTTACAGGATGTCCTGAGGCAGGCCAGGAAAGTCTGTGTGCATTTCCGCAGATCTTATAATGCCAGTGCTCGCCTGGCTGAGCTTCAAAAGGAGTTGAACCTGCCCAAGAACCGCCTTATATGTGACATGCCCACCAGGTGGAACTCAACGTTGGCCATGCTGCAGGGGCTGCACACGCAGCAGAGGGCCATCAATGAGTACCTGTGCGACTACGGCACCAGGACAGGGTCAGGGGAGCTCGGGTTTTTTTCACCACGCCAGTGGGGCATGATCAGGGATGCATGCACTGTCCTGGCACCATTTGAGGAGGCCACGAGGATGGTGAGCAGTGACAGTGCATGCATTAGTGACACTGTACCTCTTGTCCACCTGTTGGAGGACACGCTGCGTGGAATAATGGACAGGGCACTTGAGGCAGAACAGAGGCAGGAAGAGGAGGACTTCCTTGCCTCTCAAGGCCCCCTTTACCCAGACAGTGTTCCTTCTGTCCCACCCATCGCACAGGAAGAGGAGGAGGAGGAGGAGGAGGAGGATTGTGTCAGCATGGAGGTGGAGGCTGGCACTCAGCATCATCAGCAGCAGTCTTTTAGGGATGATTTACAGTCCCAAGAAACCAGTGGACTTGTACGTGGCTGGGAGGAGGTGGCTGCGGATCATGTCGTCCTTAGTGACCCAGAGGACTCCGGACTGAATGCCTCAGCTAACCTACGCTGCATGGCCTCCCTGATCCTGCAAAGTCTGCGGAAGGATCCTCGTATTCTTCGGATCAAGGAGAGGGACCATTACTGGCTGGCCACTCTCCTTGATCCACGGTACAAGGGTAAGGTTGCGGACCTTATCGTACCGTCGCAGAGGGAGCAGAGGATGAGACAACTCCGGGAGGCCTTGCAGAAAGGTCTGTGCAACGCGTTCCCAGAGACTGGGAGGTTACAAACTCCTGGTCCTGGACAACGAGTTGCTGAGGCTTCGGGCAGTCAAAGAAGGAGCGGTGGGGAAGGTGGCCGTCTGACCGATGCGTTCAGACAATTCTTTAGTCCGCAGCCCCAAAGTATGATCGGTTCCAGCAACCATCGCCAGCGTCTGATATACATGGTGCAGGAATACCTAGGGGCAAGGTCAGACTTGGACACCTTCCCCACCGAAAATCCTCTGGCTTACTGGGTCTTGAGGATGGATCACTGGCCAGAGCTTGCACAGTATGCAATTGAGCTACTGGCCTGTCCTGCATCCAGCGTTCTTTCAGAACGCACATTCAGTGCTGCTGGAGGATTTGTCACGGATCACAGGGTGCGCCTGTCCACCGACTCGGTTGATCGACTGACTTTCATCAAGATGAACCAGTCTTGGATCACCACCAGCTACCACACACCAGATGCTGATATAACAGACTAATTGATTTTAAAATGTCACATCCCTTCAAGACTGATGCTGATGCTGAGTGCCTGTGCTGTTATGTTGACTGGCTATCCTCCTCCTCCTCCTCAATGATACGATTAACGATGATAGCTTGGAAGATCATTTTGGTTTATGGGTGACGCCACCAGTGGCTAAGGCCCAATTTTTCAGCCCCTGTTTAACAGGGGCGTGTAATTAAAATTTTTGATGCAATACTTTGCAACAGGCCTCATTGCTGTGCTCCAAGTACAGTATCTGTGAGGGGTTGCAGTGTTGTGCCACCAGTGCCTAAGGCCCAATTTTTCAGCCCCTGTTCAACAGGGGCATGCAATTATAATTATTGATCTAATAATTCACAGCAGGGCCCATTGCTGCGCCCACCAAGAGTAACTGTCAGGCCTTACAGTGTTGTGGCACCAGCACCACCATCACCACCACCACCACCAGCAAAGGCCCAATTTTTCAGCCCATGTTCAACAGGGGCATGCAATTATAATTATTGATCTAATAATTCACAGCAGGGAGCACATTGCTGCGCCCACCAAGAGTAACTGTCAGGCCTTACAGTGTTGTGGCACCAGCACCACCATCACCACCACCACCACCACCAAAGGCCCAATTTTTCAGCCCCTGTTCAACAGGGGCATGCAATTATAATTATTGATCTAATAATTCACAGCAGGGACCATTGCTGCGCCCACCAAGAGTAACTGTCAGGCCTTACAGTGTTGGGGCACCAGCACCACCATCAAAGGCCCAATTTTTACTACCACTGATCAACAATTATATGTTATTACAATTCCTGATATTATACTTGACAGAAGGGCGTTCCAGCACCCACCAAGAATAACTGTGAGTGCTTTCAGTGTTGTGCCAACACCAACACCTAAGGGGCCAATTTCTGCAGAGTATATACGGAAGGTCCCTACTTTCAAACATCCAACTTACAAACTACTACTACTTGCAAACGGAAGAAGACAACAGGAAGTGAGAGGAAATCTACCCCTTGGAAGGAAAATTCTCTCCTGTAAGAATTAATATGGGAGAAAGGTGTCTCCTCTCTACTGATGCTTTATCACCAATCCTTGTTTCAATAAAAACACCACATTTCAAAAACAGTTGTCATTGGGACGTAAAGTGAGGTGAAATGTTCTGAACAGGGGCACAGACAGCAAAAAAAAATGTGACAGGGGTGATAACCGTTCCCTATGTTTTACAAAAAACTAAAAAAAAGGAATTTGCCATGGAGCTCCACTTAAACAATGCAGCTGCTCAAAATTATAAACAGATTCTACATAAGAACAAACCTACAGTCCCTGTCTTGTATGCACCGCCTGTATACGGCTGTTCAGAGTATATAGGTCCTTTTTTATTTTGTGTGCGGGGTTCCCCTTAATATCCATACAAGACCCAAAGGGGCTGGTAATGGGCTGGGGTAGGGGGGGGGGGGGTTGATGGGGTAGCTATGCCATTTTTCCTAAAGATTTTCATCCATATTACCGGGACCAGACATTGCATTAAAGCCGCAAGCAGTTTTAAATTACTTTTTTCCCTTTAGAAATGTTATTTTGTGCAGGGACAGTTCTAAACACGGGAAACACGTGGCACTTCACAGGCATACTTTAGACACCCCCCAGGTACAATATTTAAAGGAATATTTGACTTTTTTTTTTTCACTTTATGCATCATTAAAATGACTGCTCCCGGAAAACGTCCATTTTTAAAACTTCTTTTTGCATTGATACATGTCCCCTGGTGCAGAAGCCGGGTTCCCAAACTCTGTTTCGGACAATAACATGGATAATAGTCGTTATAATTAGCACTTTAGAATCCGAACGTTCGCATCCATTGTATTTAATAGGGTTCTAATGTTCGTGCGAACTTTCGGTCCGTTCGCGGGTTCTGGTGCGAACCGAACCCGGGGGTGTTCGGCTCATCACTACTGAGCATGTGTCGACTTGATTCTGAGCATGCTTGGGTTTTTTATCTGATGGATTTCCCCACAGACGATCGGAAATTGCCATCGGTTTTTTATCCATCAGATAATTTTAAAACATGTTCTATTTTTTAAAACCGATGGAAAAAAGACTGATGGGTCCCATACACGATCGGTTTGTCTGATGAAAACAATCCATCGGACGGTTTTCATCAGTCAAACTGATCGTGTGTACAGGGCTTTACTGCCAACTTAACTCTTATGCCTCATACACACGGACGTTTTAAAAAATGGGCTGTAGGAGGCGCATGCGCGGTATCTCCCAAGATGGCCGCCAGCCTCTAGAGCTCCGCTCCACCACGGCCAATTAATCGCCACCGGAGCTCACAGAGCGCCCCCACAGCACCCTCCACGGGATATTCGAGCGGGGGAAGCCCCCCTGATCACCCGGATGTCAGCGGTACAGGCGAGGAGGAATCTGACAAGCCGGATGACCGCGAGTCCTGGTCCCCTCAGCAATTCCAAGATGGCGGCGGCAGCACGAGGTCCTCAGGACACAGAGTTCACGGAGGACATTGCAGCAGACCAGGACGTATTACCGCAACCCTCTGCAGGTACAGACTATCCGCCCCTGAACCTGGCCGCATCCCCAGCCTCCACTGAATCTCTGCTGAGCAGAATGACATCAGGCATCCCCACAACCCCTATGCATGATCCGAACACAGGCCTCCTATTAACAGCCACTGATAACGCAGGCCCTTTTCCTAACCCCTCTGACTTGTCATCTATGATGGCTGCGTTTGCTCAAATGCTCTCCACAGGGCTTGCTCAGAACGCGGCGCAGATCACGGCATCCATTCATGCTGATTTGCAGCAAATTGGAATGAGAATGGACGTTATTGAACAGAAAGCCGACCAGGCTGTTTCCCGTATAAACCAAAATACTGATAGGCTGCATGATGTACAAGACCAATTAGAAACAGCGTTCGCAAAGATCGATGATCTCGAGAACAGATCAAGAAGATATAACTTTAGGGTACGGGGGGCCCCCGAATCTGAAAAGGAGGTTCAAGGTACTGTAAAAGTACTCATACGCAGCCTACTCCCTGATATTTCGGAGATCCGCCTGGAGCTAGATAGAGCTCACAGAGCCCTTCAACCCCCCCGCTCTGATGGTCTCCCCAGGGACATCATAGTGAAACCTCACTATTATTCAGTCAAAGAAGAGGTGATGAAGAAATCCAGGAGCTCTGATAGCCTCATCTTTCAGGGGCATAAAATACAAATATTTGCTGACTTGTCACCGTTCACTATTCAAAAGAGACGTTCCTTAAAGCCTTTACTACAGGTCCTAACGGAAAAGGAGATCACATACAGTTGGTCATTCCCCCTCCGCCTGTACTTTTCCTACAGGAATAAAAGCTATGGATTCTCCTCCTTGGTGGAGGGAGAGCGCCTCCTGCTGCACCTGGGGATCCTTTCACAGGAACCTTCACCCATGCAGATTTCCAGAAACACCCCGTCTTCATCTAAAAGACCACCGCCTGCAAGCCCACTGCAACACAACTGGATGACACAAAGCTCCAAGAGGCCTATAGAAAATCTCCCACCTTGAAAAATGACTGCCTCATCCTAGATCAGGGCCCTGATCTGAGCAATCTTTAACCTATTTGAGTGCCTGTGACTTCTGCCCCCCCTCACTATTGCTATCCCGAGCGGGCCGGAACTCATCACATATCGTGAACTGTCAAGTATATTTTACCTACTTCTGCAGACAGCTAATGCAGTGCTATGAGTGCGGATTACCTGAACTTGGGGTGGGGGGGGGATGCTTTTTCTGGCACAGGACCATAATTGTTCTGCTCTATGGACTGCCTCCTTAGAACTTCCCTTGTGCCTACAATTTTTTGTTATGGTTTTCAGTTTATTGATAGGCAGATATCACTATTGTTCGGGTGATTGTGCCCCTTCCCCCAGTAGTTGGGGGGTTTCACTATGGCTGGGCCGGGATACTCAGCCTAGTCAATAAGGGGGTTTATCACCCCCCTTTTTTTATTTTTTTATTTATTTTTATTTTATTTTATTAGATTTATTTGTTTGGAGATAGGGGTGACCGGGAGTTGTTCCTTTTAGGTTAGGGGCTGTCCCTTGATTTGTTTGCGCCAATAATGGGGGCGTTCTGTTTCAGTTACAATTAGGGGCTACACATAGCCCTCAGTTTTACTTTTTTACAGGTGCTCGGGCTGTGGTGGACCCAGTGCACCTTCTCTAGGAACCGGGGGCACTATCAGTGCTCCTAGGCTCCGCTCTGGACCCCCGCTTTTGGGGTATTCCAGACCTCTCAGGTTACAGGAGGTGGAATGGTTAGACCATCCGCCTCCAGGGGGGGAGGGGATCGGGGGATCCCCCAACTCAGTTTTGGTTCAATTGGTCCTTAAGGGATGAATGTTTAGGTTTGTATTACAAGTGTATAACCCCATTCTTCCTCTTTCTCTCTTTTTCATCCTTTCTCTACTCCTCTCTTATGCTCGAAGGAAATCTCGATCGATCCAGGACTACATGCTCCCTCCCATCTCGGATGCCAGCTTCTCACTCAGCCTTCTCACGCAACATCCCTGGGTATTCTTCTGCCTGGGAAAAGGTAAGCACCTGCTTCTTCTCACAGATTCACCCCCTCTGATCCATGCCCAACGCACACCAACCCATACCCACCCTTAAAATAGTTTCACATAACACACAGGGTCTCAACTCCCCTGTCAAACGTAGAAAAGCCTTTCAGCAATACCACTCCATGCATGCAGACATACTCTTATTACAAGAAACTCATTTTCCGTCCACGTTCAAACCCTCCTTCCTACACCAACACTACCCTCAATTTTTTCTAGCATCAGCAGAAAATAAGACTAAAGGGGTTGCAGTATGCTTCACCAAGCACATCAGTCTCTCCCAACCAGAAACTGTGCTAGACCCCATGGGACGTTGCATTTTAGTATCCGGACACATAGACGGGGAAATGTATACTTTTGTGTCATATTATGCCCCGAATAAGGGTCAAAAGCGCTTTTTTGATATTCTTATACGGACACTAAAACCACATTTCAAAGGGTTGGTCTTCATCGGTGGTGATTCCAATATCGCCTTTGATCTTGCCCTGGACAAACGGGCGGATGGAACATCCAAGCCCAAACGCCCTGCCAAACAGAGCACATACATAGCCAAAACGCTCCATGAGGCGGGTCTCGTGGATATCTGGAGGGAGGTTAATCCACATACTAAAGATTACACACACTACTCAGTCCCACACAACTCCTTTGCAAGGATAGATCATGTTTTCACTAATTCCTTTTCAATTCCACTACTCCAGGGTTCCAAAATAGTAGAATCCCCTCTGTCTGACCATTCAATGGTCTCCGTGACCACACACAGATCCTCGGGAGAGAGAAAGGCGCCCAGATGGCGACTACAAGAATCCCTCTTGAGTGACCCAATAAAATGTTCTTTGGTGGAAGCGGCCATTAAAGAATATTTCCTGATAAACGCTATGAAGGAGGTCTCCCCTCAAATAGTATGGGCAGCACACAAATCTGTCATTAGAGGGAAAATCATTCAGTTATCCTCAAGGCTCAAAGCGGAACGTAAGGCAGATACACTCAGGCTCACGGAGGAATTTCACTCCCTAGCCAAAGCGCATAAACGTAACCCAACGCTCAATTCCCTGGCTGACTTGGACAGAGCCAGGGTACTTCTTAACCTACACTTAACTACGGCAGCAGAACAACATCTTAGATGGACAGGGGCAAAGCTCTATTCCTATAAAGACAGGATAGGCTCTAAATTGGCAGCAAAACTTACTCCAAAACACCGTCCACTAGCCTTCCCTAAAATCAAGACAACTGGGGGTGACTTGACTCAGAACCCGACTAAAATTATGGACACCTTTTTAAAATTCTATTCGGACCTTTACAAACAAGACCAAAGGGCCCCTAATAAGCCTGATGTAGATTTTTTGGCGAACCTGCAGTTACCCTCCCTGACGGATGATCATAGAGACATACTCGAAAGCCCCTTTACTCAGGAGGAAATCTTGACTACCATTAAGTCACTTAAAGTGGGGTCCGCTCCGGGGCCGGACGGCTTCTCCACTGGGTATTATAAAAAATTCGGACCAATACTGACTCCACATTTGTCTCAGTTCTTCAACTCTCTCAGGGATGGAGCTCAGCTAGGAACAGACCTTAACACTGCTTATATCTCAGTCATACCCAAACCTGATAAGGATCCGTGCGAGGTGAGCAATTACAGACCGATCTCTCTTATTAATAACGATATCAAACTTATGACTAAGATTATAGCTTACAGAATGTCAGGTTTCATCTCCTCCTACGTCCACAAGGACCAGGTGGGCTTCATACCCGGGAGACAGGGTCCGGACCAGATTAGAAGATCCATTGACATCGTATCCATTCTACGGTCACGTTGGGATGGGGGTAGCCAACAAACCGGTTACTTGCTCTCAATTGATCTACACAAAGCCTTTGATTCCATAGATTGGGCGTATCTCTCTGGTACCCTTGTGAGATGGGGATTTGGACCACACTTCCTCAATCTTATACGTTCCCTTTATTCTGCACCCACTGCTCAGATACGTTTGATGGAGAGGTACTCAGATTCCTTCCCTATTGGTAGGGGTACCAGACAGGGTTGCCCCCTCTCTCCCCTGCTGTTTGCAATAGCAATGGAGACGTTAGCCATTGCTCTCCGATCACACCCTGACTTTAAGGGAGTCAATTGCGGACCCCAAGAACATAAATGCGCACTGTACGCAGATGACCTACTCCTCTTTGTTACATCCCCACTAACATCTACCCCGGTTATTCTTAAAACTTTGAAGGCCTTCAGTGAGGCCTCGGGCTTGAAAATCAATATGAATAAGTCAACGGCCCTAAACGTAACTGTCCCGCAGGACATGCTTTCACTACTCTCTAAGAACTTTGAGTTTGCATGGGCCTCCGGGGCGATACCATACTTAGGTATCAAATTGACTTCTGACATAAGCAACCTCTTTAAGGCAAATTACCCCCCTATTCTACAGAAATGTAGGAAGGATTTGAACAATTGGTCGAGAAGCGGCCTATCCTGGATTGGCAGGATACACGCCATTAAAATGACTCTTCTCCCACGTATGCTGTACTTATTCCGATCCCTCCCTATCCCGATCAAGAAACAGGTTCTGGATAAACTACAATCGGACATTATCCGCTTTGTTTGGGGTAACAAAGGATACAGATGTCCCTCGGGAATCTTACTCCGCCTTAAATCTCAGGGAGGCTTGGGACTCCCGAATATTTGGAATTATTACCAGGCAGCGCAACTGGCACAAATCTCAATGGTCTTCTCAAAGGGACAGAAACCGGACTGGCTCTCTATAGAAAGGCAAGCAGTCCCCATGAATACCATTGACTACTTGCTATGTTGTAACCCAAAAACCAGACCTGCAATACTATCCCCCACACTATCTCACTCAGTTACATTATGCTCCCGAATATACAAGCACTCATCTTTGACCTCTCCACTGAAACCTTTAGCCCATCTGTTCCACAACCCTGCCTTCCCTCCGGGAATGAATATCAGAGCTTTTAAATGGTGGACTGATAAGGGCTTGTACCGAATAGGGCACTTTCTCTCTCCTGCAGGCCCTATATCTTTATCGCACTGCAAAAAGACACTAGATATGCCCGACTCTGAGTTTCTACGTTTCTCCCAAATCTCACATTTCTTGCACTCCATCGAGTCTAACAAGACTGTCCTACATAAGATTACACCCTATGAACACTGGTGCTCGAACACGCTGGATCAGAGGGGAGGAATCTCTCTAATATACACAGCTCTGTCAACTCAGTCGACCAAACCCTCATATGCTCAGAGATGGGAGGAAGATGTGGACGGCTCATGGGACAATGAGATTTGGTTTCGAGCATTGCAGCAAGCTTTTAAGGGTATACTCAATGTATCTTTGATAGAAGCTAGTCTGAAAGTTTTGGTAAGGTGGTATTATGTTCCTTCCAGGCTGGCTACAATGTACTCAGGCACATCGCCAGTTTGCTTCAGAGGATGTGAACTGGAGGGCACTATGCTCCACACATGGTGGTCCTGCCCGCGCATCAGATCTTTCTGGCGCAAGGTTTTCCGCACCCTTAGTTCCCTGACGGGCATACAGATCACTCCTCGACCCAATATAGCACTGCTGAACCACCCAATCCCCAATTTACCCAAACTATCCCAGAAGCTCTCATTTTTTATATTGTTAGGAGCCAAATTAACCATAGCCAAGGCCTGGAAGAATCCCACAGTATCGTTCTGGGGTTTCAAGAGAAAGGTTTCCTGGATCATGGCCCAAGAGCAAATTGTCGCTAAACTTACTGACAAGAGTGAAAAATTCATAGCCACCTGGGATCCTTGGGCCACCTACTGCAATGTCTCTCTGATACCCGGAGTACAACCTGGTTTTCTGAGTACTAACATTCCACCTTCTTAACATAAGAATTTCTACACCTCCTTCCTTCTCACGTTTCTAAGTCTTCTCCTCTCTTGCCTCTCTTGGCTTTCTGGGGTTTTCACTACAGATCTGATCGAGTTGCTCTCATATTCACTTAACTCATGTTACACAATTGTGTTTGTTTCTTAATGTCTTTCTTTATACTTGCCCAGAGTGGGGTCCTCCTATTCCGACGCTTCCTACTGTGAGATAATATAGTTGAAATATTTCAGCTCTTCACTTTCACTACCTTACCAACCTGATGGAAACTTCCATGGGTACTGGATCCTCCACTCTCCGGGATGCAGTATGAGCCCGTAGGGGCATCCCGGGGGTCGGAGACTCAAAGTTGGGATGGTAGGGATCTTTACCCTTCTGGCTATGATTATTCATTACAGAACATGGGAGGATAAAGCTAGGTCACTGTGGATCTCAGTTCAGGTTTAGAATCTCTATGTCTATTATTTTGGACCATAGGTTGATTTGATCGCAAGTTGCATTATTGTACTGTACAGACTACTTGTTGAGATTCTTCTGTATCGCCTAAAAATTTCAATAAAAATATTTAAACTAAAAAATGGGCTGTAAAGCTAGTACCGACGCCAGTTAAAAGCGCGATTCTATCAGCGCTTTGCATTGACGTCAATGCACGTTTAGCGGCGTTTTCAAGCATTATCGTTAAGGCGCGTTTTAAAAAAAAGACATCCCTCTGCTATTTTCCACTCCAAAATTACCCACAATGCCAAGGAAAAATAATAAAAAACGTTTGATATCATGTGATGGGGCCATTTTGGTTGGAGAGAGGAGAGTGATAGTCCCAGCGGGCTGTCAGTGGGGTACTTCACCCAGATGTATGCAGAACTGCGCATACACCCGGAACATTTTTACAACTTTACCAGGATGTCTGTGACGCTCTTTGATGAGCTCTTGGAGAGACTCCGGCTAAGATTGACCAGGATGGACACTGTCATGCAGTGCTCTGTGTCACCGGAGGAACGGCTGCTAGTGACACTGAGGTAAGTGAAATAAGTACTCATATGGGTTAGGGCTAGGGGTTAGGGTTTGGGGGTAAGGGTTAGGGTTAGGGTTTAGAGAATAGGAATAGTGGTAGGGTTTAGGGGTAGGGTTTAGACAATATGGGTTTGGGGTTAGGGTTTAGGGGTAGGGGGTAAGGGTTAGAATTAAGGGGTAGGGTTTAGGGAATAGGGGTTAGTGGATAGTGTTAGGCTTAGGGGTAGGACTTTTTATTCGTATGCCGTTTTAATTAAATATTTTATAATTGTTATGTTAGGTTCCTTGCCACTCTACAAAGTTTTGTGTCCCTTCACCATTTTTTTCTCCTTGGTGTCGCAATGGTCTCTGCAGTAGCGAGGTCAACATGTGTGGCAATTTGGGAGGAACTACACGACCCAGTCATGCCAGAGCCGCCCGAAGAAATCTGTGAATCTGTTGTGGATGGATTCTGGGAAAAAACACAATTTCCTAATTGCATCGGTGCCCTGGATGGAAAACACATCAGGGTGAAGAAGCCTCCCCACTCCTGATCATCTTATTTTAAGTCTAAAAAATATTTTTTCGTGGTCCTCCTGGCATTGACTGATGCCCATCTAAAATTCCTTGCCGTGGATGTGGGAGCTTACGGCAACCAAGGTGACGCCCGCATATTCAGAGAGTCTGCATTCGGACTTCGTCTGCAAGAGGGACGCCTCAACATACCAGCCAGTAGGCCTCTACCCTGCACTGATGAACCAAGTTTGCCATAGACATGTGCATTCGTTTTCGTCCGAATGCATTTTCGTCCGAATTTCAGCTATTTTCGTTATCGTTTTAACAAACGAAAATGAAAGCACAGAATCCGAAAACCGAAAGATCCGACATAAACAAATGCTTTATTTTCGTTTTCGTTGCTACAACACTTCGATATAGATAGGAGATTCGACGTGACGCTGACAATAACTATCTGTGTCTATCGAACCTGTGGTCGAATGTGCCTAACCTTAACTCTATTAGTCCAAGATTATTCTACATAGGAGAGAAAAGATTCGACATTAAAGAGAGAAAAGATTCGACATAGGAGAGAAAGATTCGACATAGGAGAGAAAAGATTTGTTATTATAGAGAGAAAAGATTCGACATAGGAGAGAAAAGATTTCGACATAGGAGAGAAAAGATTCGACATAGGAGAGAAAAGATTCGACATAGGAGAGAAAAGATTTGACATTATAGAGAGAAAATATTCGACATAGGAGAGAAAAGATTCGACATAGGAGAGAAAAGATTTGTTATTATAGAGAGAAAAGATTCGACATAGAGAGAAAAGATCACTGCTGGAATTGGGTGGGGGAAGTAAAATAAAAATAAAGTTGATGATGAATGTTATTGGCTGATTGTAACCAAAGAGGAGGAGCAGTAAAATAGCTAGAATGACGAAGATTCGACAAAGCATCGAAAGTTAGAAGATTCGACGGTGCAGCAAAACTGTACGACGCTGCAATCGTACATTTCCGGTCAAATGCATCCGCCCATAGGCTATAGAAGAATTCTAATGTTGGTTGACTAGTAATAGTAATGAATAAATATAATTATTACTAGTCATACAACATTAGAATTCTTCTATAGCTTGTGGGCGGAACATTCGACCGGAAATGTATGATTGCAGCGTCGTACAGTTTCACTGCTCCGTCGAATCTTCTTTGAACATTCGACAGACACCATAAGCCTTCAATGACAGATTCGACCTTAATTAATTCAGATTTTCGGACGAATGCAATTTCTAACGAAAAACGAAATAAATAAAAACGAATTTCGGGAGTAACTAAATAAATTTATTTTTCGGACGAAAACGAAATTCCGAAACAAAATATTTCAGTGTGCACATGTCTAGTTTGCCATTGGTGATTGTTGCGGATGAGACTTTTGGATTGGATGAAAACCTTATGAGGCCATATAGTGAATCATTTTTAAATATAGGCTCAGCCGCGCACGCCGTGTGGTTGAGTGCGCGTTTGGTGTCTTGACGGCCAAATGGAGGGATTTGCAGTCCTCCATGCAACTGGATGTGGAGAATGCAATCAAGGTGGTCCTGGCATGCTGCATCCTTCACAATTTTCTGAGGAACAATGAGAGGAGCAATGTGGAACCAGAGCCCAGCAACCCAACACATCATGTTCAATTTATGGACTTGCAGTCAACAGCACGGGTCATGACAATCCGCAACCAATTTGCCCAATATTTTGTATCACCTGATGGAGAGGTGTCACGACAAGATGATCATATTTAAAATACAATGTTGACATAAATCAGCTCGGATTTTGGTCTTTTTTTTTTTTTCATTTAATAAAACATGTGTAGCGGCCTTCACCCTCACCCCCTTCTTTTTTTTTTTTTTTATTATTTTATTCATTATCCGATTGTTCATAATACATAGGATAGTTATTCCTTTTAACATGTTACATCTGTTGCTTATTCCTTTTAACATGTTACATCCATCAATTATTTATTACAGGTTTTTTTACAGATTCCAATGTCTATCACCATTCCAAATAGTTGCATCTTGCAAATACTACTATACACCTCTATCTGTATTCATCAAAACCTGCCCTTTAATTAAAGAAGGTTCATATTTTCCTTCTATCCTACCCATCCTAGTCTTTTAAACAACCATTTTTCCCCCTTAAATCTCCCAAATAATAACAACAACAACAGCAACAAAACAAAACAAAACAAAACACAAAACAAAACAAACAGGGGTGATGATCTTCTTTTCCCCTACCTTCTCCTTCCCCGCCCTCCCCTCCTCCCATATCCATTCCTCCTATATCACTGTTGTAATTGTGTTACTAGTTGGTCTATTTTATCTCCTACATCACCTCTTATCATTCATGATACAAAGAGGGCCTTCCCTTCTTCTGATGATTTAAACATATTCCACTCCTCCCACGTTTGAGTATACATCTCGTATCTATTTTGACCTAGTAAAGCCAGCTCTTCCATTTTGTTGATCTCTTCAACTCTTGTAAGCCACCCAGATACTGTTGGAGGATTTATTTCTCTCCATCGTCTTACTAAGCACGATCTGGCGGCGTTAAAGAGATGAGGGAGTATCAATTTGTTATATATTTTCCCTGGTATGCTGGATACATGTAATAAGAATAATGCTGGGTCTAACGGGAGGTTATAATCTGTAAATTTCTGAGATATTCGATGTACCTCTTTCCAGAAAAATTCAATTTTGGACATGCCCAGAAAATATGAAGTAAGGTCCCTCTGTCTAGTTGGCATCTCCAACATCTATCTGATGTCAATGGGGAGTACTTATGAATCACTGAGGGTGTACGATACCATCTTGTCAATATTTAAAAATTTGTTTCTTGTACCCATATACTTATTGATGATTTTAAAGTGTTGTTTATGATCTGTCTTTGTTGTAGGGGGGGAAAAGATCTTTCCAAATCCATTTCCCATTTCCTCAGGAATGGGGGTACATATTCCTCTGGCGGAGCATTCAATAGGGCGTACATTTGCGACAATGTATGAGAGGAAGGGCCCCCCTCTTCGCACATTTTTTCTAATGTGGTTCTTGGTCGTTGGAATCTACTCGGGGAGGGTAAGGTACTAAGGAAATGTCTTAACTGGACTCCACTCCAATAATCTAAACAATATTGATCATTTGGTGAAGTCAAGACTTCTATTGAAGGCCATGTCTCAGATTGTGCAAAGTGTGAGGCTTGGTAACATTGTGAGTCTAGCAGTCTCCTAAAAGTGCCCTGATATACTCCTGGTGGGAAACATGGATTCCCTAATATAGGAAAGAGAGGGGAGTATAGAGGTGATAGGGAGGTCGTCCTGCAGATCTTAGAACATATCCGCAGGGTCGTCCCTATAGTTGGATGTTTCTTAATAGTGGTATCGATATCTTTAAAACACCACAACGCTCGTCGCAATTGGGTCCTGCTTTGTGATTGTTCAATTTTTGGCCACAATTTAAGTTCTGTGTGCCTGCACCAATCTATCAGTCTCCCCATATGGGTTGCCTGGTAATATTTCTTTATATCTGGTACTGCCAGTCCCCCATATTGTTTGGGCATTGTCAAAAGTCGTTGTTGTATTCTAGGCCTCTTATTTGCCCATATAAAATTTGTTATTACTGTATTTACCTGTTTAAAGAATTCTGGGGGTATCTGAATCGGTAAGGTTTGAAATAAGTAGGAAAATTTAGGTAAAATTGACATTTTGATTATGTTACATCTCCCTATCCATGAGAAAGGGCCTTGAATCCATTTAGATAATAATAGTTTAACTCGACCAAGTAAGGGTGGGAAATTCCTCTCATACACTTGTTTTAACTTAGGCGGAATATACGTACCCAGGTATTTAAGTGCTATGTTTGTCCATCTGAAGTTAAAGTTTATTTTTACGTTATTCACCTGTGATATCGACATTGATACTCCCATTGCCTCTGATTTGGTCATATTTATTTTAAGATGAGACAGTTCCCCATAAAAATGTAATTCTTTTAAAAGGTTTGGTAGTGATATCAGTGGGTTGGTCAACGAAAATAAAAGATCGTCCGCATATGCGGATATCTTATAATTTCCATCCCCTGTTCGTATCCCTGTTATATCTGGGTTCTGTCTTATCCTACATAAAAATGGTTCCAGTGAAAGGGCAAATAGGAGGGGTGATAGGGGGCACCCTTGCCTAGTTCCATTGGATATTGGGAACGTTTCCGATAACGTCCCATTTATTTTAATCTGTGCCGTGGGTCTTGAGTAAATACTCGATATCCATCCCATCATCTTATCTCCCATTCCCACATATCTTAGGACCGCTGTCATAAAGGACCAATTAACCCGGTCAAACGCTTTTTCGGCGTCTGTACCGAGAAAAGCAGAGGGTGTTTTGGTGGAATCCGCCAAGTGGATAAGATTTAACACTTTAATAGTATTATCTCGTGCTTCACGAGTTGGTATAAAACCCACTTGGTCGGGGTGTACTAGTGTTGTCAGATGTGATTGAATACGTGTAGCTAGTATTTTTGTAAATATTTTGAGGTCCACATTTAATAAAGATATGGGACGGTAGCTACCACATACTGATAAATCCTTATCTTCCTTTGGTATTAGTGTAATATATGCTTTTAATGCTTCCGAAGAAAAACCTGTTTTATGTCCTTTTTTTTTTCATTTAATAAAACATGTGTAGCGGCCTTCACCCTCACCCCCTTCTTTATCGGTTACTCTGGCTCTGGTCTAGGGGTACATTGGAGGGGAGAGCGAGGCGCGCCACGGCCCATGTCCTCTTGATTACAGCATGTAGAGGTGAAGGCCAGTATCTAGTTGTATTCGGGCCTGTGTATACGCTTAGAGCCAAGTCTGTTCTGCTGATAACCCCCTTTGCTCGCAGTAATTGGAGTACCACACACTGAAAAGGTCCAACACTTATTTATTCCATAACGGCAAACAAATAGTCCTTTGCGAGCAGACAGTTTGAGACCCATAGAACAGTTCAGTATTGGTGGAGAGTAGGTCAAGGCACAATCCTCAAAGAAAACTAAACCATTGAGGTTTCACCAATGGTTGCTAAGCACAGTGGCTGTTAAATGGAATTGTTGGCTTCAGAGTCTCTTCCAGTGACTCTAATGAACAGGAACTGGAGTTACCTTCGCTACGTTGCAGCCCCTGTCAGGGGGAAGACATCCCTCCAAGGGAGTTACCAGAGGCCCCGCCGTCACTGGGTTAATGCTGTACCGGACTATCTGGAAGGGTTACACTCCCCGGCCTCCTCGCCTCAGATACGGGTCCCAACACCTTAGGGCCCCTCGGACTCCTCCACCCTCGTGGAACCCAGTCGAAGTTACTGGGCCCCAGGCTCCAGCAGTAGTACCTCACCCCAGGCTTAAGGTGCCTGGGATGGACTCCATCTCTCGCTCCGGCCAGGTCAAGGGCACCTGGGCCCGGAACTCCGGAACGCCAGCACCCAGGCTGAAGGTGCCTGGGTGTGGCCGCGTCCTCCAACTCTAAACCCAAGGTCAGGGCGTCCGCCCCTTTTATCTCCTCTCCCCCTGCGTCACAGCAGGTTCCCCGCCCCACTGTACCAGCGCCAGGAAAGGACAAAAAAGGAGCAGTCTTGCGTTGCGGGTTCAACTCCAGCCCAGGGCGACAACGCCACCAGCAGGCCACAGGGAACCCTGCACCACCAGAGTCCTCCAAGAACCACAAAAAGGGATTCTCAGATTCCCTAACAATTAGTACATCTGGGTTAAATAACCCAGATGCTCCCCCCCAATTTAAATACCCGCTACTAGAGTTGAGCGGGTAGCTGGATATTCGGGTCCGGCGGGTTCGGCCGAACTTCGGAAAAAAGTTCGGATTCGGGACCGAACTTTAACCCGAACCCGGACCCGGACCCCATTGAAGTCAATGGGGACCCGGACTTCTGACGACTAAAAAGGCTCTAAAAAAGTAATGGAAAGGGCTAGAGGGCTGCAAATGGCAGCAAAATGTTGTTAAGAACATGGCAAGTGCTCTGCAAACAAATGTGGATAGGAAATAACTTAAAAGAACATAAAAAAAATTAAAAAATAAAAAAATATGCTGGAGGCCCGATTTTCAGCAGAAGAGGTACAGGAAGTCATTAAGAACCTCAGAAACTCAACGGCACGATGCGACACATATGGTGGGAATGCCCCAGAATACGCCCTTTCTGGAATAAATTATTTAATTTAATGGATAAGCTAGTGGGAAAATAAAATACTTTGAAATAAAAATGTAGCGGGGTGCTAAATTTAAGGAAAGTGTTTGAGTGGTAAATAGGCTCAAATACCCTAATTCTGTAGGATTCATGGACCATTTTGTCCTCGGGGGACAGTATTGGTGTGCAGTTCCCTGCGGCCTACAGGTGGCGCCTTTTGTGTCCCCTCTTGACAGTAGTACAGCGGGGCGGGGAACCTGCTGTGCATGCCAGGAGAGCATATAAAAGGGGCAGACCTTTGGCCTGGGGGCTGATGTCCAGTGGGGTCCGCGCCCAGGTGCCTTCGGCCTGGGTGCATGTGTTCCTGTTCCATCTCGGGCACCTTTAGCCCGGGGTGAGGTACTATCCTGGAGTTCTTGCTGCCCTGGGTATGGAGGCCTAGGGGCGGGAGTAAAGCCTGGAGTCCAGAGCCGCCTCGTGTAGGGGACCCTGTTCCAGGGAAGGGAGGATCATTCTGATGGACCGATGCGGGAGTCACGGTGAAGGAATGGTCTGTTGACTCCCTGGAGAGATGTCTTCCCCTTGATATGGGCTAGGTTCGTAGAAGGAGAAGCTCAAGGTCACCTTGACTGTATCAGAGGCCTTATTCAACCGGCCCGTGGCAGGGGCCTTATACACCCTGGTCTGTGGCTGAGACCAAAGTTCTCCAGGCCCGTGGCAGGGGCCTTATACACCCTAGTCTGTGGCAGAGACCAAAGTTCTCCAGGTCTGTGGCAGGGGCCTTGTACACCCGGTCTGTGGCAGAGACCAACCTCAATGTCTGTGGCAGAGACCGTGCGCCAAAAACTGTTTGAGAAACCTAAGCAGTGAAGTGAATGTGCTACGTTTGTGCCTGGACCTCATCCACACCTTAAGCTGTCCTGTTTCTTTGCTCTAACCTTTTCTATCTGAGTACAGTTTATTTTGCCATGAGAGAATAAGAGTTGGAGTTTCAGCTGGTGTGGACATTGACTTTACTGGCAATTAAAGGACTTGCCTCTACCTACAGTAGAGGTGAGAATCATCCTCTGGAGGAGTTTTGACTCCGGCTGTGGACACGGCCCGTCAAGTACACCGCTCAACCTCTTTATATAGGAGGATACGGGCTGGTAGTGCGGTGTGCCTTTCTCCCTCCTGCGAAGAGCCAACAACATAAAGGCAGGTAAGGGGGAAAGGATCTGTGCGCTACAAAAAAATAAAATAAAAATTTTAATCTTGGCCTAGCAGGACGAGGTCCATATGGAGTAGGAGGTTGAGGTGGCGGTGGATGTGGCTGTGTAGGTGGAAGCGGCAGTGGAGGAGGACGAGGTAGCCAACACTGGTTCAAAAATACAACAATGGCTGGGTAAGGCCGGTGATGTGTCGAATTCTGTCCCCTGTCGAATAGTGTCCGCCCTGTACTGCGCTTGCTGAGTATGTAGGACAAGGGGATTTCAAAAATCTCCCAAGACTAACGGCGCCTGCGTGTTGAGTTCAGGTGAAGGCCACACCATCCGTGGTTCAAGCCGAGCCAAGCAAGGCCGCGATCGAAGCGAGCCCGTGAGGGGCCCTGTTACTATGTGCTACCGTATGTCCTCTTGGATGGTGGGGCTTGAACCTGCACTCACAGCGCAGGCACCGTTCATCTTCGGAGATTTTGTGAATCTCCTTGTCCTCTGTACTGCGCAAGCGCTGCGCCTGCGCAGTACGGGCCGGGCACAATCCGATGGCCGGACAGTTTGTCACAACACCGGTATACATGTCTATTCTGCACAAGGTACGGACAAGTCCTGTGGGATCCATGCCTGGTTCATTTTAATGAACGTGAGCTTGTCCACATTGGCTCTGGACAGGCGGCTGCGCTTGTCTGTGATAACGCCCCCAGCCGTGCTAAATACACGTTCAGATAATACACTGGCTGCAGGGCAGGCCAGCACCTCCAAGGCATAAACGGCAAGCTCAGGCCATGTGCCCAATTTGGAGACCCAGAAGTTAAAGGGGGCAGACCCGTCATCCAGTACGTGTAGGCCTGTGGACACATACTGCTCAACCATGTTGGTGAAATGCTGCCTCCTGCTAAGACGTTCCATCTCAGCTGGTGGTGCTGGTTGTTGTGGCGTGCTGACAAAGCTTTTCCACATTTCGGCCATGCTAACCCTGCCTTCTGAGGTGCTGCCGGTGCCCCGGCTGCGTTGGCGACCTCTTCCTCCTCCTCTGCCTTCACCTTGTGCTTCCACCGTACGCCCGCTGTCAGGTGGGAATGCCACCAGCAGCGCGTCTACCAGCGTGCGCTTGTACTCGCGCATCTTACGATCCCGCTCCAGTGAGGGAATTAAGGACGGTACGTTGTCCTTGTAACGGGGATCCAGCAGGGTGGCCACCCAGTAATCAGCACCAGTTAAAATGTGGGCAACTCGGCTGTCTTTGCGGAAACACTGCAGCATGTAATCGCTCATGTGTGCCAGGCTGCCCAGAGGCAAAGAAAAGCTGTCCTCTGTGGGAGGTGTATCGTCTGTGTCCTCTGTATCCCCCCAGCCACGCACCAGTAATGGCCACGAGCTGGTCTGAGTGCCACCCTGCTGTGAACATGGCTCCTCCTCCTCCTCCATCTCCTCCTCCACCTCGTCATCCTCCAGAACTGTGCCCTTTCTGCCGGACAATTGTGTACCTGGCGTTTGTTGGTGCAGGAACCCACCCTCGTAGCCACTTGTGAAAGACTGCCCTGAAAGCCTTTGAAATGATCCCGCTTCCTCCTCCTCCTCCTCATCCTCCTGTGCCACATCCTCTTCCATCATCGCACGAAGCGTTTTTTCAAGGAGGCATAGAACTGGGATAGTAACGCTGAGAACGGCGTCATTGGCACTGGCCATGTTGGTGGAGTACTCGAAACAGCGCAACAAGGCACACAGGTCTCACATGGAGGCCCAGTTATTGGTGGTGAAGTGGTGCTGTTCCGCAGAGCGACTCACGCGTGATTGCTGCAGCTGAAACTCCACTATTGCCTGCTGCTGCTCGCACAGTCTGGCCAGCATGTGCAAGGTGGAGTTCCACCTTGTGGGCACGTCACATATGAGGCGGTGAGCGGGAAGGCCGAAGTTACGCTGCAGCACTGACAGGCGAGCAGCAGCAGGGTGAGAACGCCGAAAGTGCGCACAGACAGCCCGCACTTTCTGCAGCAGCTCTGGCATATTGGGGTAATTTTTAAGGAACCTCTGGACCACCAAGTTCAGCACATGCGCCAGGCAAGGGATGTGCGTCAAACCGGCTAGACCCAGAGCTGCTACGAGATTTCGCCCATTATCGCACACCACCAGGCCGGGCTTGAGGCTCACTGACAGCAACCACTCATCGGTCTGTTGTTCCATGTCCCTCCACAACTCCTGCGCGGTGTGGGGATTTTCCCCCAAACAGGAAAGTTTTAAAACTGCCTGCTGTCGTTTACCCCTGGCTGTGCTGAAGTTGGTGGTGAAGGTGTTACGCTGAATGGATGAGGAGGCGGTAGAGGATGAGGAAGCGGAGAAGGAGGAGTTAGCAACAGGAGGCAAACTGAAGCGCCCTGCAATCCTCGGTGGTGGAAGGACTTTCGCCAAACCGCTATCTGCCTCAGGCCCAGCCGCCACTGCATTTACCCAGTGTGCTGTTAGGGAGATATAACGTCCCTGACCGTGCTTACTGGTCCACGCATCCGTAGTTAGGTGGACCTTGCCACAGATGGCGTTGCACAGTGCACACCTGATTTTGTCCCCCACCTGGTTGTGCAGGGAAGGGATGGCTCGCCTGGAAAAGTAGTGGCGGCTGGGCACGACGTACTGCGGGACAGCCAATGCCATCAGGCTTTTAAAACTCTGCGTCTCCACCAGACGGAATGACAGCATTTCAAAGACCAGGAATTTTGAAATGCTGGCATTCAGGGCCAGGGATCGCGGGTGGCTAGGGGGGTACTTCCTCTTCCGCTCCAATGTTTGGGAGATAGAGAGCTGAACGCTTCCATGGGACATTGTGGAGATGGTTGGTGACCCAGGTGGTAGTGTTGCTGGCAGATCCTCTGTTTGCGGGGTGACAGGTGCCACTGTCACTACAGAGGTGGATGAAGAGGCCGAGACTGCAGCAGAAGAGGAAGCAGGAGGAGCCAGAGACCTTTCTTGGTTTTTGAGGCGTCTACTCCACTGCAGCTCGTGCTTTGCACTTAGATGCCTGGTCATGCAGCTTGTGCTCAGGTTGAGAACGTTTATGCCTCGCTTCAGGCTCTGATTGCACAGCGTGCAAACCACTCGTGTCTTGTCATCAACACACTGTGTGAAGAACTGCCACGCTAGGGAAGTCCTTGGACCTGGCTTTGGTGTGCTCGGTCCCTTGCTGCGTTGGGCAGTAGCAGATGTACTGTCTAGGGGACGAATGCTCCGTTTTTGCACCCTGCTCCCTCTTCTGCTGTGCTGGTGGCTCTGTGCGACCACCGCCTCTTCCTCCGAACTACACTGGTCACCTGCATAACGTTGATTCCATGTGGGGTCGAGGACCTCATCGTCCTCCACATCATCTTCCACCCAGTCTTCACCCCTGCCCTCCATGTCTGTCTGCACAATTGCGAAAGCAGCAGCAGTTGGCACCTGTGTTTCGTCATCATCCGAGACGTGCTGCGATGGTCCTCCCATGTACCCATCATGAAACATAAGTGGTTGGGCATCGGTGCACTCAATCTCTTCCACTTCTGGGGCAGGGCTAGGTGGATGGCCCTGGGAAACCCTGCTAACAGAGTCATCGAAAAGCAGAAGAGACTGCTGCATGATTTGGGGCTCAGACTGCTTGGCTGATTTGCAAGGGGGTGAGGTGAAAGACTGATGGACATGGGCTTCAGGTGCCAACTCTGATCTTTCATCAGAAGAGTGGGTGGGAGACAATGTGAAGGAACCCGAGGCACTGTCAGCAACCCAATCTACTATCGCCTGTACTTGTCCTGGCCTAAACATTGGTACAGCCTCATTAGGCGCGACAAAATACCGCCGCAGGCTCGGTCGCCTACTCGCACCTGAGGAAGGTGTTTCACTTGTGCGTGTAGCTGGCACAGATCCACCACGTCCTCTCCCTGCAACAGGAGCTCCACCAGCAGCACCACGACCGGGGCCACCACGTCCCTTTGACCTTCCCCTCATATTTTCCAAATTTAGGATCTTGCCCTAAATGGCGTTTTTTGGAAGACCACAACACACCCACAGCATTTAACCGCTGAAACGCACAGCTACAGAACTGCAGAAAATGCTATTCAAAAAAAAAAAGGTTGTTTTTTTTAGTATAGCACAGTACAAGGAAAATATATAGAAATTGTTTATTTCACACACCTCCAGATGTGTATTTCACACTGCAAAATATTTTCTGTGGCCCTGAATGGCGTTTTTTGCCAGACCACAACACACCCACAGCACGTAACCGCTGAATCGCACAGCTACAGAAAATGCTATTCAAAAAAAAAGGTTGTTTTTTTTAGTATAGCACTGTACAAGAAGAATATATAGAAATTGTTTATTTTACACACCTCCAAGATGTGTATTTCACACTGCAAAATATTTTCTGTGGCCCTAAATGGTGTTTTTTGGAAGAGCACAACACAACCACAGTATTTAACCACTGAATCGCACAGCTATAGAAGTGCAGAGAATGCTATTCAAAAAAATTTTTTTTTTTTTTTAGTATAGCACTGTACAATATATAGAAATTGTTTATTTTACACACCTCCACATGTGTATTTCACACTGCAAAATATTTTCTGTGGCCCTAAATGGCGTTTTTTGACAGATCACAACACACCCACAGCACGTAACCGCTGAATCGCACAGCTACAGAAAATGCTATTAAAAAAAAAGGTTGTTTTTTTTAGTATAGCACTGTACAAGAAGAATATATAGAAATTGTATATTTTACACACCTCCAAGATGTGTATTTCACACTGCAAAATATTTTCTGTGGCCCTAAATGGCGTTTTTTGGAAGAGCACAACACAACCACAGTATTTAACCACTGAATCGCACAGCTATAGAAGTGCAGAGAATGCTATTCAAAAAAAATGTTGTTTTTTTTAGTATAGCACTGTACAATATATAGAAATTGTTTATTTTACACACCTCCAGATGTGTATTTCACACTGCAAAATATTTTCTGTGGCCCTAAATGGCGTTTTTTGGAAGAGCACAACACAACCACAGTATTTAACCACTGAATCGCACAGCTATAGAAGTGCAGAGAATGCTATTCAAAAAAAATGTTGTTTTTTTTAGTATAGCACTGTACAATATATAGAAATTGTTTATTTTACACACCTCCACATGTGTATTTCACACTGCAAAATATTTTCTGTGGCCCTAAATGGCGTTTTTTGCCAGACCACAACACACCCACAGCACGTAACCGCTGAATCGCACAGCTACAGAAAATGCTATTCAAAAAAAAAAGGTTGTTTTTTTTAGTATAGCACTGTACAAGAAGAATATATAGAAATTGTATATTTTACACACCTCCAAGATGTGTATTTCACACTGCAAAATATTTTCTGTGGCCCTAAATGGCGTTTTTTGGAAGAGCACAACACAACCACAGTATTTAACCACTGAATCGCACAGCTATAGAAGTGCAGAGAATGCTATTCAAAAAAAATGTTGTTTTTTTTAGTATAGCACTGTACAATATATAGAAATTGTTTATTTCACACACCTCCAGATGTGTATTTCACACTGCAAAATATTTTCTGTGGCCCTAAATGGCGTTTTTTGCAAGAGCACAACAACCCCAACAGTATATAACCGCTGAATCGCACAGCTGCAGAGGCCAGAGAATGCTTTTTAAAAATAATGTTGTTTTTTCACACACCTCCAGATGTGTATTTCACACTGCAAAATATTTTCTGTGGCCCTAAATGGCGTTTTTTGGAAGAGCACAACACAACCACAGTATTTAACCACTGAATCGCACAGCTATAGAAGTGCAGAGAATGCTATTCAAAAAAAAGTTGTTTTTTTTAGTATAGCACTGTACAATATATAGAAATTGTTTATTTTACACACCTCCACATGTGTATTTCACACTGCAATTTATTTTCTGTGGCCCTAAATGGCGTTTTTTTGAAGAGCACAACAACCCCAACAGTATATAACCGCTGAATCGCACAGCTGCAGAGGCCAGAGAATGCTATTCAAAAATAATGTTGTTTTTTCACACACCTCCAGATGTGTATTTCACACTGCAAAATATTTTCTGTGGCCCTAAATGGCGTTTTTTGGAAGAGCACAACACACCCACAGTATATAACCGCTGAATCGCACAGCTGCAGAGAATGCTATTCAAAAAAAAGTTTTTTTTTGTTTTTTTTTAGTATAGCATAGTACAAGAAAAATATATAGAAATTGGTTATTTCACACAACTAGAGATATACACTGCAAAATATTTTTTTTGCCCAAAAATAGGTCTTTTTTGCGCACAACAAAGTGCTTTTTTTTTTTTTGCAACAGCACAATAAAGTGCCTTTTTTTTTTTTGGGGCCCAAAAATGGGTCTTTTTAGCAAAAGCACAATAAAGTGCTTTTTTTTTTTTTTGTTTTGTTTTTTTTCTGCCCGAAATGGGTCTGTTAGCAAGAGCACAATACAGCCACTAAATGGAATAGGTGTATCACTCAACGTAATGCAGTGCTGGTGCACTGAGCTTGCAACACAAACAGATAAACCTATGCAGATCGCTGAGCTATTATATCTCTCAATCTGGACTCCTATCTAAATCTCTCTCCCTGAAAGCACAAACAGGATCCTGCCCCTACACTACAGTACACTACACTGTCTCTCTATCTTTTCTATCAGTAGATTGCAGAATCAGGACTAACTCCTATCATATAATTCTCTCCCTCACAGCAACAGCAGCCAGGATCCTTTCCCTACACTGTCTAAAAGCAGAGTGATGATCTGTGCTGTGTGCCTCTTGCTTATATAGAAGCTGGTCACATGCTGGGTCACATGTTGCACTGACCAATCACAGCCATGCCATTAGTAGGCATGGCTATGATGGCTTCTAAGGGCACACCAGCTAATCAAATGGTGATTGGCTGGCCCCTGAAGCATTTCTAACTGCGCCATTAAATTCCCGAATCCGGACCCGAACCCGGACTTTAGCGCAAAATCCGGGTCCGGGTCCGGGGTCGGGAAAAAAGCCAAAATTCGGTACGGACCCGAACTTTACAGTTCGGGTCCGCTCAACACTACCCGCTACACATTGTCATATTCATGTTACTTCTTTTTGTGTCCATGTTTCTTCTTTTGTTCCTTGAGTCCATTACATTCTGCATGAGGCAATAGAAGGCATGAATTTTGCAATGGCTCTATTAATTTTTTTACGAATTTTGTCACAACGCCGAAGCTAGGGGAGCAGCAGCCAATTCAAACGGAGAATAATTTCAGAAAATACAAGTACGGTATTAGGCAAAAGGGAATGTAAATGAGGAAAAACAAGTTTTAAT
Organism: Rana muscosa; assembly: GCA_029206835.1. NCBI lineage: Eukaryota > Metazoa > Chordata > Amphibia > Anura > Ranidae > Rana > Rana muscosa. The sequence continues at coordinate 925,666,633 of CM055116.1, read as the reverse complement.
TGAGAAATGATGTTCAAAGTATGTCTTTTGCCAATATAATTTCTAGAAATATGAAAAATTACAACCTGAGGAGGGGACCATGAGGAATATACTGAAGATAAAGACTGACACATATCATTTAGTCTCATACCACGAAACACATACCACCATAAGGGAAATTTATCAAACGGAAATCCTAAATTAGTACCACATATACCCTAACCATAGCCCTGCGGTATGCCCAAAATACGTAGGAGTGTTTGATGATACAGATGTTACAATGGATACTTGCAATTAAACAGAAAAGTTAGGGTGTATGTATGAGCGATAGCAATCTGATCTCCATGTACCAACATTTTTAATAACAGTTTCAGACAAGCCCAACCCAGCTGCAGTAGTAGCAACCACTATGCGAAAAGAGTGAGATGAAATAGGAGGGTGACTTACAGTAAACCTAAATGATGCAGACATTTCTTTAAAACAGAGCAAAATTGATATCGAGTGAGGGACAAGCCAGAGCAGTGAATCAATAAACATCCATCAAAGGCCGGACGGGCAATCATATATTGTTGAATCAATAAAAATGGACAAATTGAAGAAGATGAAAACCAACGTAATGTAACCCAGTGACCATGACCTAACTGTTTAGTTTTGCTCTTATGGATCCTTATTTGAATAAAATTGACACCCAATACTAAATTTTTAAAACAAAATCCCAGAGCAATCTTTAACATTGTTAGGGAGCAACTTGGAAATACAAAAAGCTCTGAAAAAATGGAGACAAAATGCAACACGAAATAACAATGATTCGTAAACAGAAAAACAAAGAACCATTGTGTAAAAACAAATCTTTTCCAAAAGCTTAATAGAAATAGGCAAACGAGAATCATGAGTAAAGCCTCGTACACACGACCGATTTTCTCGTCCAAAACCGTCAAGAAAAGTGCCGCGAGAGCTTTTTTGTCGAGAAAAACGTTCGTGTGTATGGTTTTACGACGAGAAAATTGCCGAGAATCTCGACGAGAAAATAGAGAACCTGCTCTCTATTTTCTCGTCAGGATTCCAGATTTCCTCGTCGTGTTTCTCGTCGGCCTGTTTTGTGACGAGAAAATGGTTCGTGTGTATGCTTTTACGACTCTTCCAAAAGCGCGCATGCTCACAAGCAACTATGAGACGGGAGCGCATCTTCTGGTAAAACAAGCCTTCGTAATGGAGAGAGCACATTCGTCACGCTCCAAATTTTTGCATTGTTTAAATGTTCTGCATTGAAATCTTCGTTAGAATGTTACATTAATCAAAACGAGTGACCTTCTTTTGCTGCTGATATTCACACATGACTATTTTTTTTTAACCTTTTTCATGCTACTCTTAAGAAGATTTATGTGTATTATATCGTGCAAGTTTTTAGGAATAATTTAAATGGTTATATTTTTCAAAATGATGTTAATTATAATTTCGCAATGTTTTGATAGTGATCTCCCATTTAATTTTGGAATCTATATTAGTTAAATTTTCCACCATGTTTTTTTGCAAATCAGATTTAGTTATTCTTTTGGGGGGTTGTTATCTGTCCCTTTTTTTGTCAGTCAAATGTATCTGCTTACTCCAAAGCTAGATTTTTAATTTTTACAAATACACATAGTCAAGTATGAACTTAAACAAAAATCACATTTATTCATGTTTCGAAATAAAATAAAGAGAAGGCAGCGCTGGAGAACCTGCTGCCATTTGTGCATCCCAGGGACCCCAGAGCACACAGCAACCCTGTGTGGACCCTAAAATTGGGAGCTTGAGAAGGCCAACATTTCTGAACACAATCTGATGCTGGCCTCCCAGAGGTCAGGAACAGCAGCAGGTGATATATATGTCCCAAGTGTGTGGTACTACAACAGGCTGCCTTCTGTCCGACCACAATGAAGCAAGGCCATCACTTCCTCTTCTTCCTGGCAACCTTCCCTGCAACCTTCCCTGAAGCCTTCCCTGCAGTCTTCCTTCTTCGTTTGGCTGGAGGCTGGGCCACTGGAGGGGTACTCCTGTCAGGAGGAGGAGGAGGAGATGTAGCAGAAGGGGGTGGGGCAGAAGAAGAAGGTGGAGGTGTAGCAGAAGGGGGTGGGGCAGAAGAAGAAGGTGGAGGTGTAGCAGAAGGGGGTGGGGCAGAAGAAGAAGGTGGAGGTGTAGCAGAAGGGGGTGGGGCAGAAGAAGAAGGTGGAGGTGTAGCAGAAGGGGGTAGGGCAGAAGAAGAAGGTGGAGGTGTAGCAGAAGGGGGTGGGGCAGAAGAAGGGGGTGGGGCAGAAGAAGAAGGTGGAGGTGTAGCAGAAGGGGGTGGGGCAGAAGAAGAATGGGGAGGTGGAGGTTGAGGTTGGGTCAGTTGTGCCACCTCACATATGGCGGTATTGGGGGTAATTTTCTCCATCACCCCCTTGTTGAGCAAGGTGATGAGCAGGGGCTCGCATAGGAGGCGTTGCTCCATGCTCATCACCTTGAACTTAGCCTCCACTAGGCCGGCAATGGCCTCTTCAGGGGATGTGGGCTCCTGGAGGGTGGCATGGGCCTCACGAATAAGGGCCATTGCTGCCTCACTCGTGCTCCTGTCCCTCCTGCCTCTTTTGGGAAGCCGGATGGGAGGCACCTGGGATCTGGTGCTTCTCCTTTGCCCTGCCACCTCCTGTCTGCCACTGGGCCCTGCCACCTCCTGTCTGCCACTGGGCCCTGCCACCTCCTGGCTGCCACTGGGCCCTGCCACCTCCTGTCTGCCACTGGGCCCTGCCACCTCCTGTCTGCCACTGGGCCCTGCCACCTCCTGGCTGCCACTGGGCCCTTCCTCCTCCTGCCTGACAGTTTCCAGACCCTCCTCCTGGCTGATTTCATCCTGTGTATGAAAAAGGGACATAGTTTAATATGTTGGTTTAATCTTTGCATCAAACTTTGTAATCCTGATTGAAGCAATTAGAATGTAAATCCATAAATCCTTGCTTTAAATTTACCACTACATCAGATTGACTATTTAGCACCCAATTAAGTGCAGACTAATGTCTACAGATCTTGATTTCACTTGTGGAATCCAAAATATTTTCTGTTTGTCATCTTGACATATTTGTCAAACATTAAGTTTATCCCAATACATTTTCACTTAATACTATACCTGGCTCCAGATGGCCAAATCAGGATCATCCAGGATGGCTGCCTCCTCTTGCTCCAGAGAAGGCTCAGGTTGGCTGCAGGGAAGTCTGGGGGGAAGAGTGGAGAGTGATGGCTTTGTCTCAATGTGGTCATCCAGGAAGGACATCCTGTTGTAGTACCACAAAATCGGGACATAAACATCACCTGCTGCTGCTCCTGACCTCTGAGAAGCCAGCACCTTAGAGCGTTCAGTCCTGTAGGTACCTCTCAAGCTGCCAATTTTAGTGTCCACTTGTTTTGCTGTGGCTGTGGGCACCTTGGTATGCACAAATGGGAGCAGCTTCTCCAGCGCTGCTTTTCTCACCCCTCTTTTTTTGTGGATGGGGTTTTTCGTCTCCCACAGAGCGGGCAGCTCCCTTACCCGGTCAATAAATTCCGCCAGGAAATCCTTGTCGCTTATAAAGACATTCATATTGTATCTGCAAGTTAAATAAATTATATATAACTAATGTGAGGCAAACAGTCTAACCTCCTTAACATCCTAGTCACCATATATATCCTCCAACATTCTCAAGACAGTATAGGCCAACAATTTGTACAAGTCACAAAATCACATACCTTCGTTCGCACGTCCGTCACTTGAACTCCTCTCTCCGCACACCGAACGTACTATAGTCACATGTGTGTTTGCTACAGTATATACACACCACGCATGCGCCAAAATACGAACACGTCGCTCCGCACACGTCGCCCGCCCATGACGTTCTAACTAACATCTTTTCCCCGCCCCTTCTCTTTCGGCGCGCAGACAGATATGGCGGAGTTACAGCAGGTGTCTGATAATTCCGCAACTAACGAGGAGGAGACAAGCCCGGAGACCGAGGAAACGTCACGATCAAGGAGGAGATTCAAGGCATCGAATATGTCTTTGGCGGAGATGGCGGAGATGGTGGACATCTTGCTCAAGTCTGATTATGATGCAAAGCATGGGCCGTATAGCAAACCAAATAGAAGGAAGGCCAAAATCCTCACTAAAGTCGTGAAGAGTCTGAAGGCGAATTTCGGGGTGAAACGCTCAAATGAGCAGCTCAGAAAGAGGTGGTCAGACCTCAAACTGAGGGAGCCAGAGCAGTTGAGGAGCATAAAGAGAATGCTCGCTAAAAGTAAGTAAAATGTAGACTTTTCTGCTATTAATCTTTTTCTAAACTTACATGTTGCTCTTTATTTTGGTTTCTCATATTGGACTCCCTTCCAAAATGTAATATTTTGAACTTGGTTGGGCACAGTAATCATTCGTTACGTTACAGACACTTCGTTCGGCCACTATCCGCGGTTTTGGCTTATTTTATAGCCACAAAAGTAATTAGACATCTGCCATTTTTGGTCAAATATTGTGGCGAAATTTTTAGGCTAGATGATGTGTTTGTAAAGAGAATGAAATGCAAACTTTTATCAGTGTAAAGGAGACGACACTCAGCAGCTGCTTCCACATCTGTACTTTGGAGCACTATAGTGTGGGCCACCAGACCCGCCTTTTTTGGGTGTCCCACACAGGTGCATCAGTGAATTTTTGTGGTGCCTCCATGTCAAATAAATTACATCCAAAGGTGAATACTAAACATATTCTTGGTCATAAATAATGCATTCTTCTTAAAATTCCGCCCAAACACACACTTGTACCACACTTCCAAGCAATTTAGCCTGTTTTTATTTTAACATTGAGATTTACAGTGTGATAAATAGACCTTTTGTTTGATTCTGATAGGGGAGAGAAGACTGGGAGGAGAACACTCCAGGGAGCACATGCACCCCACAACTTCCAAGCAACCCCAAACTCCAAAGACCCACAACTGAAAGATGTGCAGGAAGTTGAGGTGGAGGAAGGAGAAGTGTAGGAAGGAGAGGTGGATGACGTTGTGGATCTGGTCACCACAACAGGTCAGTATCTGTCACCACATCTTCAGGTAAGAGATGTAGGCCTGCAGAGTTATAATACCTTTTTGTTTTTTGTTTTATGGGGATATAAATGTTGTGAAGGATAGTACACGGTTCTCTGCTGACAGTGCCCTCCGCCTCATCCAGCAAGTGATGGAATGTAGCACGGAACTGGACCTAATTAAACAAAGAATCCATGTGATGGAACAAACATTTAAAGACATTCTCAATGTTTTGGGGAGAATTCAATAAGCCATCCAAACACATTTGTTTTTACATGTTTGTTATTGCACATTTTAGAATATTTTTGACAATCAAACCAGCCAAAAATTGAATCTGCACACAGTGTGTCAACATGTGCTATCTGCCATCAGTAGATATCCATGTACGTCTTTTGGGGGTGCAACCCCTTCCACGTATCTAAAGTCGGTAAACTGAGGAAGGGGTTGCACCCCCAAAACACGTCCATTGATCACCCCTGATGGCAGATAGCACATGTTGACAATAGGGATCAGGATTGTAAACTTCCTAGATGAAAAAAATCCCAAATGTGTGCATATTCAATTTTTGGCTGGGCAAGGGGTGGCAGGACCCCATATTAGGACGGGCACATAGAGACATAGTTTGTGTAAGTGAATGTCTCAGATTGCTCAGAGGTATCCAATGTTGTAATTTTTGGAATGCAACTGTTATTTTTGTATTTTCATAAGCAAAAAATTGCCGGTTTGTGGCCAGGCCAACCCAAAAAACCAGAAAAAACTAAAAATGGTGTGAATGTGCACAGAGTAAAATATTTGAACACAAACAACGTGTAGCTTCTTTTTATAATACCCTCTAAGCTTATTTGGTTATTTTGTAAGGTTACATAGTGAAATGGTTGTTAGTTACTAAAGTAAAATACACTTGGCACTACAAATGCACTAAGACAAACTAGGAGACAGGAAAGAACAAATAATTAAAGGTTTAAACAAGCTTTTTATTTGGATCCTTAGACATAGGCTGGCATAGGAATTGCCCCCCTACCCGTGAAATACTCCATGTATTTGTCCCGAACCTCACGGGCATTTTGGGAGGGCAAGCCAGGACGGGCAGATTCCAGGCCCGGCAGGGGATTTGCAGGGGAAAGTCCAGCCTCTGGCAAAACTGAGGCCATATAGGAATTAGATTTTTGGCTCAGAAAGTTGTGTAGCACACAGCAGCATAATACGACATAGTTTATTTTGTAGTCCGCCAAGTGTATGGAAGTCATAAAAAGGCGGAACCGGCTGGCCATTATGCCGAAGGCATTTTCGACAACTCTTCGGCCCCTGGCCAGCCGGTAATTGAACACCCTCTTCTCTGGGGTCAGGGTCCTCTGAGGAAATGGCCTCATAAGATGCCGTCCGAGTCCGAAGGCTTCATCAGCCAAAAAAACAAAGGGGAGTCCTTCAATATTCCCTGCATCCGGTGGCAATGCAAGGTCGTCACTCTGGAGACGGAGGGCAAACTCCGTCTGGATGAAGGATCCCCCATCGGACATCCGGCCATTCTTCCCTACATCAACATAGAGGAATTCATACCGTGCTGACACCACCGCCATCAGCACAATGCTATGAAACCCCTTGTAATTGTAGTAGTAGGACCCAGAACGGGGTGGCGGCACGATGCGGACGTGCTTCCTGTCTATGGCACCACCGCAGTTGGGGAAGTCCCACCGCGTGGCAAACTCCGATGCCACAGTCTGCCATTCCTGTGGCGTGGAAGGAAGCTGTGGAGTGAAACAAGATGAAATAATATTAGAATACAAAAATCATACATTACAAGGAAAATCTCTAAAAAAACATTACAGGCCAACATCAATCAAATTCTACATTTATTAAGGTGTTTAAAATAAGTATAATGGAAGGCTCATTTATCATATTCATCACCCCCTCTGATGGGCCATTACTAAATTATTTTTGGGGGGGGGGAGATGTGTTTGGCCACAGGATAGCATTGCAGTGGCGGTGCGTCCAGAGTGGGCGCTGGAGCACTGCCCCCTCTCTCCTGTGCCCATCACTCAGAACAATACATAGGTTCATGCGTTGCATTAACCTATGTATTGTCTATGCCGCCCACTATTCAGGTGGATGGCCTCTTGTAAAGCGACCGACATATGAATAATTGCGGCATTTAGGGGGTTCAAATTGCATAGCAGAAACAGGTAGTAAAATAGTCTTGCACATTACAACCTGAGGGATGTAATTGGCTTCCTAAAAGTAAAATAGGGGACGCGGGGGGGGCATTCCTTGGGGAAACACTGGCAGGCTGCTCTGCCAATCATGTTCACCAAGTCTGTTTAATGGTAACATGATTGGCTGATGCAACATCAAGGGAAGGAGAAGACATCAAGGACACAAGAAGGATGGCGCTGACCACAAGAAGGTAAGTGCAGGGCTGGGGGGAAACTGGCTGCATTAGAGGGGACTAAATGGCTGCATTGGAGGGAACAAAATGGCTGCATTAGAGGGGACAACTGGGGGCGTTTAATAGGCACCAGAGCAAAAAAGGAGGAAGTTTATTTCCTAAATTGGGGTTTGAACCCCCAAACATTTGGAGCAACAGGCGCCCCTGCTGGAAAAGTTGGTGAAGGGAAATATTTATGGAGGAGAAAAAAGGGGCAATCTAAAGCTTCCAGCATGCATGGGGACAAAGGGGACATTCTCAGCATATTACAATCATGGTAATTAGGGAAGGATGAAAGAAATACAATACATTAGCATACATGTAATACATAAAATGTGATGTTAAGGGAGAAAACTTACCCTAATATAGTCCTCCTGCAGGACTTGTATAATGGCAGAACAGGTGTCTGGGATTATGAGGCCCAGAGCTTGGGGGGAGATGCCTGTGGTGAACTTCAAGTCCTGAAGACTTCTCCCTGTCGCCAGGTAATGCAACGTGGCGATGAGCCTCTGCTCAGCACTGATGGCTTCCCGCATAACGGTGTCCTTCCTGGTAATATAGGGGGACACCAAAGCCAACAGTTCCTGAAAAACGGGGTCAGACATCCGCAGAAAATTCCTGTAGTCCTCAGGATTATTCTCGACGATCTCCCGCAGCAGAGGCATATGGCAGAATTGGTCCCGCTGGAGCAACCAATTCTTGGTCCATGAACTCCTCCTCACACCATTCATGGACTGGTCTTGGTCCAAAACAAGCAGACCAACACCAAGCGCACGCACAGCATGAACTCGACGACGAGAACGTCCAGGCGACATGGCTAAGAAACGGTCGTCTTATCAGAACGTACAGAACAGAACGCACTTTAGAACAGCAAGGCCTATGAATAACGAACTGAAAATCAGAAACAAACAGGCAAGAACGCACTGTAAAACAGATACGACCTGCTTAGACGCCCTGAAAGTCAAGATACGAACCCACAAGCACAAACTGAACCGCAGAAAACGATCTGAAAAGTACGAAGACTGAAAAGCGCGAATCGTCTCTTCCCAAACTTTTACTTCACACGCGGTAACACGAGATCAGCAAAAGCAGCCCAAGGGGTGGCGCCAAGAAAAAAGATCTTCCCCTTTATAGTGCCGTCGTACGTGCTGGACGTGACCGCGGAGAACAACGAGGAAATTGGAAATTGCCAGTGTGTACGCATGGAAAGCTTGACGAGAAAATCGACAAGCTTAACAAGAATCTCGTCGAAAAAAACGACGTGTTTTTTACTACGAGAAAATTGGTTGTGTGTACGAGGCCTGAGGCCTCGTACACACGAACGAGTTTCTCGGCAAAAACCAGCAAGAAACTTGCTGGCAGAGATTTTTTGCCGAGAAACTCGTTCGTGTGTATGGTTTCTCATCAAGAAAAGCGACAAGTATCTCGACGAGAAAATAGAGAACCTGCTCTCTATTTTCTCGTCGAGATTCTCGTCGGCATGTTTCTCGACGAGAAAAGTGAGTGTGTGTACACTTACCTGTCCTCCCGGAAGCCCGCACATGTTCGAAATGAATTCGACGCATGCGCGGTAGCTTCCTAGGCATACGTAGGGAATACCAAGATGGCGGCGACGGCATCGAATGTGACGAGCACATGCTCGTCGTAGTCGATGATGTCACCGCGTACGCTCCATTCAAAGAACCGCGGGTTCTTTGAATCGAGCGTGTGTACACTCGGCCGGGACAATTTTCTTGTCCAAGAATCTCGTCGAAAAAAACGACATGTTTTTTTTGACGAGAATCTCGCCGTGTGTACGAGGCCTCACAGTCGAGTTTCGATAACCCTTCAAAGCTTGTTTGACGGAGAAGAAACTCAAACAAGAAGGGAAATTTGGCAACTTGGCGAAAAATGAGATTCCAGCCAACTGTTTCAAGATATGCAAGTAAGAATTGTGTGATGGCTGGCTTTTGACGGAAAATCTGACCGTTTGTATGCTCCATCAGACAATTGTTGTCAACAAATGTGTGCTGTCGGATTATCCGATCGTGTGTACACAAGTCCTTCGGACAAAACTCCAAAGTACAAACACGCATGCTCAGAAGCAATGCTAACCATAACACAACATTAGCAGAAGTTGCCCAAAGGGTGGCGCTAAAGAGATGATAAACCAAGTAGTTTCGTGATTGTTGGCCGACAATTCTTTGCCGTTTGTATACAACACAAGTTCATGGCCAATGCCCTTCGGACAAAAGTCCTACGCTTTGTCCGCAGAAAATCTGATCGTGCGTATGAGGCTTAACGCTTAAGCATCAACCTGACCTTGAGAGTCCAGGAAACCACTCCATGAATCCCAAGTGGCATTATATGCTGCCCACATGGATGGGGCTAAAAAATTACTGATGGCAAGACCAACTTGTATTAAACCAGGTCCCATAGATGTGATGGGCACAGTACCCCGTATTCATCCACGTCCGGAACCAAAGCTCAAAAACGATCTGACTGCAAACGGGACAGAGAATCAGCCACGGAGTTATCAATGACAGTTACATACTTAGCCCTTAACCAAATATTTGATTTTAAGCATTTAAAAACCAAATGTCTAAGAACCACTAAGACTGGTAAAGATTTAGATGATAAGCAGTTAATAGCATACACCACAACCTTGTTATCCGAGTGCAAGAGAATTCTACGATGAGAACCGGGAATATTTACAAAAGGGTTATGTTGGTAGTCAAACCATTGTCACGCCATAAACGGGGCAAATCTCCTGCAGACCAATGTCCATGCCAATAAACGCCATAACCAACGGATCCAGCAGCATCCGTTAGTAGGTCAAGTTCTTCCAAAGTACAAAAAGGGTCTTGCCAAAACGAACAACCATTAAAGGAAAACACAAATTTCTTCCAAACCAGTAAATCTTCTCGCAAAGCAGTAGTAATCCGCACAAAATGAAATGGAGACTTAATGCCAGAAATTGTCCTATATAATCTTTTAGAAAACACCCTTCCCACCGAGATGACTCTCGAAGCAAAGGCCAATAAACCCAAGAGGGACTGTAAAGTTCGTAAAACCACTTTACGTTTAGAGATAACATAATCAACTAGATGAAGAAGTCTAGATATTTTCTCAGGTGGAAAGCGAAACCGCATTAATTCAGTGTCGATTGTGACTTCTAAAAAAATATAAGTAAGTAGTAGGAAGGACAGACTTTTCTTTGGCAAGAGGGACACCAAACGTGTGACAAATAAGTTGAAACTCAGTAAAAAGATAGAGACATTCATCAGAATCAGCAGGACCCATAAAAAGAAAATCGTCCAAGTAATGTAACAAATTGGACGAACCCGATTGACAATATACAACCCAATTCTAAAAACAAAGAAAACATCTCAAAATAATGACACGATAACGAACAGCCCATAGGTAGGCATTTGTCAAAATAATAATGATTGTTAAAGTAAAACCCCCACTAATTAAATGCCTTAGGATGAATTGACAAAAGCCTGAAAGTGGACTTAATATCAGCCTTAGCTAGCAATGCTTTATGGCTTAATTTTCGGATCTTAACCAAGGCATCATCGAAAGAGGAATACGAGACACTGCTGATTTCAGGGTCAATGTCATCATTCAGAAATTAACCAACAGGATAAGAAAGGTGGTGTATAATTCCAAATAATTTTGTCTCTTTTTTAGGAAGAATACCCAATGGAGAAATTATAAAACCGGCAAACGGGGGTGAAGCAAACGGGCCTGCCACACTACCTTCCTGAACTTCCTTGAAGATTGTTTCTGCAACAACTGCAACATGACGCTGAACCGAAGCTAAATTTGTATAAATAAAATAACCCGAACCTTGATAAGTGGGCAACAGGAAACCATAACGGAAACCTTCAAACAATAGGACTGACATCCATTGATTTGGCCATATTTGAAGCCACTGAAGCATGTTTATGATATTCACCGGCATGTCCGCTTTCAAGAAAAAGATCTCGGGGGGAAGGTACAGCCACAGAAGATAATTTTTAAAAACATTGTGAGGCCAGATGACTCCCTGCACAAAAAGCTCCCTGCACATTCGTGCTTGTATTTACACAAATGCTGCCATTTGCATTGCCCCTCATTAAAACTGAAACACACACCACGTCGGAATCCGGAAGTAGCTGGAGGAGCTGTTTTCGTGTATTTTTTTGTGGCAATAACAAATTCAGCCACAGGCCGACTTCTTTAACCCCCCACTTCAAAGATTTGTAAACAGAAAGCTTCTGCCGAAATTGTTCATCGTAAAAAAAAAAACATGCAAGTCCATTAAAGTTTTTATAAGCCTCTGAGATGATGTCAACATGTTGAAAAAGACTAGGTGCACAGCTCAGGATGCATTTCACATAAAACACTGGCATAGATGCAGAAAGAATGAAGCCAATTCGAAAAGTTGCGTGGAATAGATTTTGTTTTATCATCCACAAATTTATCTACATCTTTTTTTATCGAATCTATTATCCTTGGATGGAGGAATTAAAGACATTATATCAACATATTCCCCATTATTAATTTTATCTTTGTTTGCAGGAGGTAAATGAAAAATCTAGTGGCGATAGTTCACAAGGCAATACCTCTCTAAAACTACTCTCTGGTACCGTATTAGAGCCGGGGAAGACACTGGTGGCACAGAAATAGAAGGAACTGAGGAATCCAGTCGAGTACCAGAGTTGGCATCCATCCAAACCTGTTCTATACCAGATTCAATAATAGGTACAGACAATTTACCTTGCCCAAATTTTTCAACCAAAGAACCCAAGTTGCGAGCTAAGTCGCATTAAAGTTGATAATTTTGCAACTCACCAGACTGAACAGATGGTATACTCATAGCAGGAACAGAGGTAGCATTTTGCAATTCAGGAGCAATGATAGTGATGTTATCAGGAGGACCAGCAGCGCTGACAGAAGAAGCTGCAGGTGACAATTAAACCTTGGGAAGTGAAGAAGCCTGAAAACATTCTGAAGGTTAAAGAGTAAATGGAGAGGGATGAACAGCAGCAGCAAAGTCAGAAGGGATTGTCTTTTTTGCAATATTTTTATCACGCTGTTTGTTGCGTGAAAATCTGCCTTTTTTAGAAGCAGAAGATTGCTTACCACCAGGCTTGCAAGGAGGGGCTGGGGATTCGATCCGGCGTACTTTCTGTATCCTTCCCCTGGATGACACAGCCAATGGAAATGTGCATGTGCCCGGCTTGGAAGTTGGATTCTTGTTACAAGAAGGAGTAGAAGCATCATTCACAGATACATCATGAGGAGGTCTGGATTCCATCCGGTGAACTTGTTGATATCTTTCCACAGAGAGAATTGAAGTACGATCTGCGCAGGCGCCTGTAATAGAGATCGGATCCATTCGGTTCACAAATGGGGAGACGTGAGAGGTATGAGATATGAGGTCAGAGGGGGGGAAAAAGCCAAGGTTGAATTGGAAGAGGAAGGAGGAAAGTTATTTAGTTGAGGAAGCTGATAAGAATTATGGGTAAAAGAAGAACCAGGAAACGCAAATGGAGTAGGAAAGAAAGATGTCGGGGGGTGATGAGAAACATCCGGAAGCTCCGGAGCTGACAATGACAAGCATCACTTCTTCCATTCATCCCCATCAGGAGCGCCGACTCTTTCCATCAATGAATGCAGAAGGGTCTTCATTGGAAGCAACTGTCAGAAAAGGGTACTCACCGAGGCCGAGATGCAGAGAGCGACTCACTTTTGTGACTAAGCGCACTCCACCCCCTGGAGATGGGACAGAGGGTGGATGGCACAAAGAGGCACCAGCTACCGATAGGCTGAGCAGGACTTGCGAGAAGATCTCAGAAGACAGGTGCAGGAACTGGTGGAGAACATAACTCAGTTGGTATGGTGGTGCAAAAGTCTAGGACAGGCCGAGGGTCAAACACCCAAAAGGAGGAAAGTCCAAAGGCAAGCAGAGGGTCAAGTACTGGATACTGGAGATAATCCGGGTCACAGGCTGGAAGGTCAGGTGCAGGAGGCTGGCAGCAAAGTCCGGGTCACAAGCAGGGGGTCAAACACAGGAGATAGCAGCGAAGTCCAATAAGCAAAGCCAAGGGTCAGGTAAGGAGAGATCAGAGTAGTCCAAAGGCAATCCGGGTCACAGCAGTAAATCAGGCAGGCAGGAAACAGGAACTCAGAATCACAGGAAGCTGAAGACAAAACAGCAATTTGCTTGGAGATTTGCTCAGCTTATTTAGGCAGCCAGGATGTCATGTGACACGCTGAATCAGATTGAGGATGTTTACTTCCTGACAGGCAGCCAGGATGTCATGTGACACGTTGAACAGATAGAAGCTGTTTATTTCCCTGACAGCAACACGCTCTTTTTTTGTTGATCCGATGCTGACTGCAGCTCTTACCCGCTTTAAATAAAAAAAAATAAGGGCTAGCTCGTGCCACCTTAACATGTGACATGCTTTAAGCCAATAACATTTCACCATTCATTTTTAAAAACTGTTATCTCACTAACTGCCAACTTAACGCTTAGTCTGCCACGATCCCATAGGTGGGCGGAGCAAATTTATTTGCCCCTCCCATCTCCCTTCTGACAGTATTAGACTTTTTTGCTTTTCTTTCCATGAGGTAATCTCGTATATAATACCTTTCCTGACCCTGGATAGCTACACTGACTTCTGCACTGTATCTATGAAAGTAGTCATGGTTGTCACAAAGACTGGACCTCAAACATGTCTGCTTTTGTTCATCTCCATTATATAGTAGTTAATTGGTCTAAGTAGATTACACAAGAAAGATAGGATTGCTTTTGATGATATCTTATGTAGCACACGGACCTTTTTCTCACCTGGCTCACTTGTAAGATAAGGCACACCGTGCTATATGTCCGTACCCTCCTGTTTGAGGAGGTTAAGCGGTGTTCACAATTGTTGGGTTCCGCAGCGAGTTACCTCTCCTGGGCTGGTTCCTTTCCCTAGAGTTTAGGGAAAAGTCTGTTTGTGTATCAATAAGGCCAATGTCCAGACAAGGTTAAACCTCAACGACTAGATCTACAGAAGTGGGATAAGGAGGTCTTTACGTGGTTCGGCAGAATTAATATCATAAAAATGAACGTAATGCCAAGATTGTTATATTTGCTACAGACCCTACCCATTAAGATACCCCCAGGATTTCTGAGGGATCTGAGAACTAGGTTTGCGACGTTTATATGGGCAGGGAAACCAGCAAGAGTCCAAAGAGACATCTTGACTCTACCTAAAGAGAAAGGAGGGGTGGGATTCCCAGATCCGGTTGGGTATCAAGAAGCCCTACACCTAACAAGGGTTATGGACTGGTGTGTATTTCAAAAAGACAAGCCATGGATACATTTGGAACAGGCAATGTCCGAGCTACCCTTGGAGGGTTTAGTATGGCTCCAGGACCCGTTGATACCGCATACAGTAAAACACCATCCGACGGTGGGCGCCACACTTTTGTATGTGAAAAAGGTATTAAAAAAAAACAAAATGACGATGTATCTGAGCCTAATGACCCCAATTGTGGGTAATCCGGCCTTTGAACCAGGCTTAAAAGATCGAGGTTTTAGGAATTTAAATCGACAGGGTAAAGGTAGACTCATACACTTCATGAAGGACAACCGAGTGATGTCCAGGGAGGAGATTGAGCATGAGTTTTCTGGGGAATTGGACTCATTTAGGAGAATGCAGCTGAATGCTTTTCTCCGATCAATATCAAAGCGAATGACAGAAGGAACAACACTCTCTAAATTTGAGGAGCTATGTCTAAAAGGGGAATCAGTGGGACATTCAGTGTCCCTGTTGTATGCCTTGTTGACCGAGTTAAAAGCCCCGCAAGAATTGGGTTTTATACAGGCTTGGGAAAGAGACCTAGGGATTACACTATCCGAGACGCAGAAAAATAAGATGTTTAGGCTCACACATAAGGCCTCACTAGCAACCAGATACCAAGAAGGGGGGTACAAGATACTAACCAGGTGGTACAGAACCCCAGCAGTATTAAATTGAATATACCCACAAGTGTCAAACCTTTGCTGGCGATGTCAAGGAGCAGTGGGCACATTGTTACACATTTTTTGGGAATGCTCAGGAGTTAGAGATTTTTGGAAAATGGTCTCTGAAACAATTACAGAAATTACAGATGTGTCTCTTGAAGAAAATCCGGTTACTTTTCTGCTATTCGATATTCCCCTCTCGACCGAAAACTTTAAAAAATCATTGATGAGACATCTGCTTACTACAGCAAAAGCATGTATTCCAGCCTTATGGAAAAGTACCATTCCCCCAACTAGAGCACAATGGTTTAATAAGATAACAGAAATCCAACAAATGGAAAAATTCACCATGATTATAAGGGAGCAGGAGGACAAATACCGACAAACCTGGGCCC
The DNA here is from genome assembly GCA_029206835.1 of Rana muscosa. NCBI lineage: Eukaryota > Metazoa > Chordata > Amphibia > Anura > Ranidae > Rana > Rana muscosa. The sequence goes on along the minus strand of CM055116.1, from coordinate 925,650,793 downwards.
CCTATGATATATATAAGGAGCGGCTGAGATAGTGGGGGGGGGGGAATATGGAGGGAGGTCGGGTGGAGGAGGAGACCGGCGGATGTGAATAATCTTCAATAACTTTTTTTTTTTTGTTGTTTATTTTTTTTTTTTTCTTTCTGACTTTTTCTATTTATCTTACTATTTCCAACTTTTCTATAAACCTGTTCTAGGCCCGAACACTTAGGGCAAACTGTTCAAGGGAAGGGGGACAATCGGGGGGGTCCCCAGGGGAATAAAAACAAAACAAAGATAAAGATATTAAAGAAGAATAGGAAAAAAGTATCGGGTACAGTGACTAAAGAGGAGAGAGAGAAGGGAGGAACTAGTGGAATGGAATGTATTTCATTAATTGTTATATAGATAGATCTTCCCCTACTAACATCCCATTAATAGCTGAGATTTGTAAGGATTAGTGATGAGCCGAACACCCCCGGGTTCGGTTCGCACCAGAACCCGCGAACGGACCGAAAGTTCGTACGAACATTAGAACCCTATTAAATACAATGGATGCGAACGTTCGAATTCTAAAGTGCTAATTATAACAACTATTATGCATGTTATTGTCCTAAAAAGGGTTTGGGAACCCGGGTTCTGCACCAGGGGACATGTATCAATGCAAAAAGAAGTTTTAAAAACGGTCGTTTTTCGGGAGCAGTCATTTTAATGATGCATAAAGTGAAAAAAAAAAGTCAAATATTCCTTTAAATATCGTACCTGGGGGGTGTCTAAAGTATGCCTGTGAAGTGCCACGTGTTTCCCGTGTTTAGAACTGTCCCTGCACAAAATGACACTTCTAAAGGAAAAAAAAGCCATTTAAAACTGCTTGCGGCTTTAATGTAATGTCTGGTCCCGGTAATATGGATGAAAATCTTTAAGAAAAATGGCATAGCTACCCCATGACCCCCCCCCCTACCCCAGCCCATTACCAGCCCCTTTGGGTCTTGTATGGATATTAAGGGGAACCCCGCACATAAAATAAAAAAGGCCCTATATACTCTGAACAGCCGTATACAGGCAGTGCATACAAGACAGGGACTGTAGGTTTGTTCTTATGTAGAATGTGTTTGTAATTTTGAACAGGTACATTGTTGAAGTGTAGCTCCAGACCAAAAATCTATTTTTAAACTTTTTGGAAAACATAGGTAAGGGTTATCACCCCTGTAACATTTGTTTTGCTGTCTGTGCCCCTGTTCAGAACATTTCACCTCACTTTCCGTCCCAATGACAACTGTTTTTGAAATGTGGTGTTTTTCTTGAAACAAGGATTGCTGATAAAGCATCAGTACAGAGGAGACACCTTTCTCCCATATTTATTCTTACAGGAGAGAATTTTCCTTCCTAGTGGTAGATTTCCTCTCACTTCCTGTTGTCTTCTTGCGTTTGCAAGTAGGAGTCGTTTGTAAGTTGGATGTTTGAAAGTAGGGACCTGCCGTATATACTCTGCAGAAATAGGCCCCTTAGTTGTTGGTGTTGGCACAACACTGTAAGCACTCACAGTTACTCTTGGTTGGTGCTGGAACGCCCTGCTGTCAACTATTATATCAGGAATTTTAATTACATATAATTGTTGAACAGTGGTAGTAAAAATTGGGCCTTTGATGGTGGTGCTGGTGCCACAACACTGTAAGCCCTGACAGTTACTCTTGGTGGGTGCAGCAATGGGCCCTGCTGTGAATTATTAGATCAAGAATTGTAATTGCATGCCCCTGTTGAACAGGGGCTGAAAAATTGGGCCTTAGGCACTGGTGGCACAACACTACAACCCCTCACAGATACTGTACTTGGAGCACAGCAATGAGCCCTGTTGCAAAGTATTGCTTCAAAAATTGTAATGACACGCCCCTGTTAAACAGGGGCTGAAAAATTGGGCCTTAGGCACTGGTGGCACAACACTACAACCCCTCACAGATACTGTACTTGGAGCACAGCAATGAGCCCTGTTGCAAAGTATTGCTTCAAAAATTGTAATGACACGCCCCTGTTAAACAGGGGCTGAAAAATTGGGCCTTAGGCACTGGTGGCACAACACTACAACCCCTCACAGATACTGTACTTGGAGCACAGCAATGAGCCCTGTTGCAAAGTATTGCTTCAAAAATTTTAATGACACGCCCCTTTTAAACAGGGGCTGAACAATTGGGCCTTAGGCACTGGTGCCACAACACTCCAACCCCTCACAGATACTGTACTTGGAGCACAGCAATGAGCCCTATGGCAAATTATTGCTAAAAAAATTGTAATTACACGCCCCTGTAAAACAGGGGCTGAAAAATTGGGCCTTAGCCACTGGTGGCGGCACCCATAAACAAAAATGATCTTCCAAGCTATCATCATCAATCATATCATTGAGGACTCGGAGGAGGAGGATAGCCAGTCAACATAACAGCACAGACACTCAGCATCAGCATCAGTCTTGAAGGGATGTGACATGTTAAAATCAATTAGTCTGTTATATCAGCATCAGGTGTGTGGTAGCTGGTGGTGATCCAAGACTGGTTCATCTTGATGAAAGTCAGTCGATCAACCGAGTCGGTGGACAGGCGCACCCTGTGATCCGTGACAAATCCTCCAGCAGCACTGAATGTGCGTTCCGAAAGAACGCTGGATGCAGGACAGGCCAGTAGCTCAATTGCATACTGTGCAAGCTCTGGCCAGTGATCCATCCTCAAGACCCAGTAAGCCAGAGGATTTTCGGTGGGGAAGGTGTCCAAGTCTGACCTTGCCCCTAGATATTCCTGCACCATGTTTATCAGACGCTGGCGATGGTTGCTGGAACCGATCATACTTTGGGGCTGCGGACTAAAGAATAGTCTGAACGCATCGGTCAGACGGCCACCTTCCCCACCGCTCCTTCTTTGACTGGCCGAAGCCTCAGCAACTCGTTGTCCAGGACCAGGAGTTTGTAACCTCCCAGTCTCTGGGAACGCGTTGCACAGACCTTTCTGCAAGGCCTCCCGGAGTTGTCTCATCCTCTGCTCCCTCTGCGACGGTAACATAAGGTCCGCAACCTTACCCTTGTACCGTGGATCAAGGAGAGTGGCCAGCCAGTAATGGTCCCTCTCCTTGATCCGAAGAATACGAGGATCCTTCCGCAGACTTTGCAGGATCAGGGAGGCCATGCAGCGTAGGTTTGCTGAGGCATTCGCTCCGGAGTCCTCTGGGTCACTAAGGACGACATGATCCGCAGCCACCTCCTCCCAGCCACGTACAAGTCCACTGGTTTCTTGGGACTGTAAATCATCCCTAAAAGACTGCTGCTGATGATGCTGAGTGCCAGCCTCCACCTCCATGCTGACACAATCCTCCTCCTCCTCCTCCTCCTCCTCCTCTTCCTGTGCGATGGGTGGGACAGAAGGAACACTGTCTGGGTAAAGGGGGCCTTGAGAGGCAAGGAAGTCCTCCTCTTCCTGCCTCTGTTCTGCCTCAAGTGCCCTGTCCATTATTCCACGCAGCGTGTGCTCCAACAGGTGGACAAGAGGTACAGTGTCACTGATGCATGCACTGTCACTGCTCACCATCCTCGTGGCCTCCTCAAATGGTGCCAGGACAGTGCATGCATCCCTGATCATGCCCCACTGGCGTGGAGAAAAAAAACCAAGCTCCCCTGACCCTGTCCTAGTGCCGTAGTCGCACAGGTACTCATTGATGGCCCTCTGCTGCGTGTGCAGCCGCTGCAGCATGGCCAACGTTGAGTTCCACCTGGTGGGCATGTCACATATAAGGCGGTTCTTGGGCAGGTTCAACTCCTTTTGCAGCTCAGCCAGGCGAGCACTGGCATTATAAGATCTGCGGAAATGCACACAGACTTTCCTGGCCTGCCTCAGGACATCCTGTAAGCCCGGGTACCTGCCCAAGAACCGCTGCACCACCAGGTTAAGGACGTGAGCCACACAGGGCACATGGGTCAGTTGTCCCTGTCGGAGGGCGGAGAGGAGGTTGGTGCCATTGTCGCAAACCACCATTCCTGGCTTAAGCTGGCGTGGCGTCAACCACCTCTCGGCCTGGCCCTGCAGAGCAGACAGGACCTCTGCCCCAGTGTGGCTTCTGTCCCCCAAACACACCAGCGCAAGCACGGCATGGCATCTTTTTGCCTGCGTACTTGCGTAGCCCCTTGAACGCCTACGGAGCACCGCTGGTTCCGAGGACAAACCACAGGAAGAGGCCATGGAGGAAGAAGAAGAGGAGGGGGTGGAGGAGAGAGGTGTGTCACAACCAGTAGTAGCATTTTGGAGGCGTGGCGGTGGAACAACCTCCAACACTACTGCACCTTGTCCTGCATCCTTCCCAGCTGCCAAAAGAGTGACCCAATGGGCCGTGAAAGAAAGGTAACGTCCCTGTCCATGCCTGCTGGACCATGAGTCAGCGGTAATATGCACCTTACCGCTGACCGCCCTGTCCAGCGAGGCCAAGACATTGCCTTCCACATGCCGGTAGAGAGCCGGAATAGCCTTCCGTGAGAAAAAGTGGCGTTTGGGAACCTGCCACTGAGGAACCGCACATTGCACAAACTCACGGAAGGGGGCCGAGTCTACCAACTGAAAAGGCAGCAGTTGAAGCGCTAGCAATTTAGCCAAGCTAGCATTCAACCGCTGGGCATGTGGATGGCTGGGAGTGAACTTCTTTCGACGGTCCAGCAGCTGGGGCAGGGAAATTTGCCTGCTAGAATCGGACGTCGGTGTACTGCTAGCAGAGTGGCCGCAAGTACTTGGCTGTGACACACCTAATTCTACACCTTCATTCCTCTCAGTGCATGTTTCAGAGAGGACTGAAGTTATAGTGGGGTTGGAGATCCCAGCTGATGCGGTGCAAGGAGAGGTCCGCTTTGTTCTTTGGTGTGGGTCTTTGAGGTAGGCTTGCCAACGAGCTGCATGGCAGGTCAACATATGTCTGGTCAGGCATGTGGTACCCAAGCGGCTGATGTTTTGGCCACGCGATATACGCTTGAGACATATGTTGCAAACAGCAGCTGTGCGATCTGATGCACTAGCCTCAAAAAAGGCCCACACCAAGGAACTTTTTGAATGACGGGCAGAGGCAGCGCCCTGCACAGGCGGAGCTCTGCGGTGTGATTCCGTCGGTGTACTGCCCTTACGCTGGCCACCAAAGGGCATCCTGCCTTGTTGGAGATGTGCCTCCTCCTCATCCTCCTCCTCCTCCTCTCTCCTATTAGGCACCCACGTGGAGTCAGTGACCTCATCATCCCCTCCCTCCTCATCACTGGAGCCAATCTGGCAGTATGCTGCAGCTGCTGGAACATGACTGCCAGATTGGCGTCCTTCTTGAGCATCCCCTCTGTCTGCTCTCACGCTACTGCCTTCCTGTAGCTGGGTTTCATCATCAGACCCTTCGAAACGCTGGGCATCCTCCTGGAGCATGTACCCAACACTGTGCTCAAACAGTTCGGGGGACTCCTCAGGAGGAGGACATGGTGGGTCTAGGGAAGGAGTGACTGATGATGAGTCTGACATTGATACCAGGGAAGAGGATGCTTTGGCAGCTGCTTTGCCAGTACCCTGAGCCTGGGTGAGAGAGGATGAGGAGGAGGAGGAGGGCTTGGTCATCCACTCTACCAAGTCTTCGGCATGATGTGGCTCAACATGTCCAGCTGCCGAAAAGAAGGACAAGCGTGTCCCATGGCCATGTGCTGATGACAATGCACTGCGTCCACGACCAGCACTGTTGCCCCCAGACACAGAGCCTGCTTGCCCTCTTTTATTGCCTCCTGACTGTCTGCCTCTCCTTGTTTGCCTTCCAGACATTCTAATAGATGGCCTGCAGGGAGATGGGAAAAAAGCAATAAGGGCTACCTTCAGGTGTCCTTCTCTGTCCCTTTACTTAAGGATTTCTAAATATGGTTGAGGATGATTGCTTTTGCACAGAATAGCACAACGACAATTTCCCTGACTGTCCAAAAAACAAGGATTTCAAAGATGGTTGATGAGGAATGCTTTAGCACACTATAGCACAAGGAGAATTCCCCTCACTTTCCTTCTTTGTCCCTAGAAACAAGGACTCGCACAGTGAAAGAAACTGACACTCTCCCTACCTAGAGTTTTCTGTCCCTAGAAAAAATGTTTTTTTAAAGCACACTATAGCACAAGGAGAATTCCCCTCACTTTCCTTCTTTGTCCCTAGAAACAAGGACTCGCACAGTGAAAGAAACTGACACTCTCCCTACCTAGAGTTTTCTGTCCCTAGAAAAAATGTTTTTTTAAAGCACACTATAGCACAAGGAGAATTCCCCTCACTTTCCTTCTTTGTCCCTAGAAACAAGGACTCGCACAGTGAAAGAAACTGACACTCTCCCTACCTAGAGTTTTCTGTCCCTAGAAAAAATGTTTTTTTAAAGCACACTATAGCACAAGGAGAATTCCCCTCACTTTCCTTCTTTGTCCCTAGAAACAAGGACTCGCACAGTGAAAGAAACTGACACTCTCCCTACCTAGAGTTTTCTGTCCCTAGAAAAAATGTTTTTTTTAAGCACACTATAGCACAAGGAGAATTCCCCTCACTTTCCTTCTTTGTCCCTAGAAACAAGGACTCGCACAGTGAAATAAACTGACACTCTCCCTACCTAGAGTTTTCTGTCCCTAGAAATTTTTTTTTTTTAAAGCACACTATAGCACAAGGAGAATTCCCCTCACTTTCCTTCTTTGTCCCTAGAAACAAGGACTCGCACAGTGAAAAAAACTGACACTCTCCCTACCTAGAGTTTTCTGTCCCTAGAAAAAATGTTTTTTTAAAGCACACTTTAGCACAAGGAGAATTCCCCTCACTTTCCTTCTTTGTCCCTAGAAACAAGGACTCGCACAGTGAAAGAAACTGACACTCTCCCTACCTAGAGTTTTCTGTCCCTAGAAAAAATGTTTTTTTAAAGCACACTATAGCACAAGGAGAATTCCCCTCACTTTCCTTCTTTGTCCCTAGAAACAAGGACTCGCACAGTGAAAGAAACTGACACTCTCCCTACCTAGAGTTTTCTGTCCCTAGAAAAAATGTTTTTTTAAAGCAAACTATAGCACAAGGAGAATTCCCCTCACTTTCCTTCTTTGTCCCTAGAAACAAGGACTCGCACAGTGAAAGAAACTGACACTCTCCCTACCTAGAGTTTTCTGTCCCTAGAAAAAATGTTTTTTTAAAGCACACTATAGCACAAGGAGAATTCCCCTCACTTTCCTTCTTTGTCCCTAGAAACAAGGACTCGCACAGTGAAAGAAACTGACACTCTCCCTACCTAGAGTTTTCTGTCCCTAGAAAAAATGTTTTTTTAAAGCACACTATAGCACAAGGAGAATTCCCCTCACTTTCCTTCTTTGTCCCTAGAAACAAGGACTCGCACAGTGAAATAAACTGACACTCTCCCTACCTAGAGTTTTCTGTCCCTAGAAAAAAAGTTTTTTTAAAGCACACTATAGCACAAGGAGAATTCCCCTCACTTTCCTTCTTTGTCCCTAGAAACAAGGACTCGCACAGTGAAAGAAACTGACACTCTCCCTACCTAGAGTTTTCTGTCCCTAGAAAAAATGTTTTTTTAAAGCACACTATAGCACAAGGAGAATTCCCCTCACTTTCCTTCTTTGTCCCTAGAAACAAGGACTCGCACAGTGAAAGAAACTGACACTCTCCCTACCTAGAGTTTTCTGTCCCTAGAAAAAATGTTTTTTTAAAGCACACTATAGCACAAGGAGAATTCCCCTCACTTTCCTTCTTTGTCCCTAGAAACAAGGACTCGCACAGTGAAAGAAACTGACACTCTCCCTACCTAGAGTTTTCTGTCCCTAGAAAAAATGTTTTTTTAAAGCACACTATAGCACAAGGAGAATTCCCCTCACTTTCCTTCTTTGTCCCTAGAAACAAGGACTCGCACAGTGAAAGAAACTGACACTCTCCCTACCTAGAGTTTTCTGTCCCTAGAAAAAATGTTTTTTTTAAGCACACTATAGCACAAGGAGAATTCCCCTCACTTTCCTTCTTTGTCCCTAGAAACAAGGACTCGCACAGTGAAAGAAACTGACACTCTCCCTACCTAGAGTTTTCTGTCCCTAGAAAAAATGTTTTTTTAAAGCACACTATAGCACAAGGAGAATTCCCCTCACTTTCCTTCTTTGTCCCTAGAAACAAGGACTCGCACAGTGAAATAAACTGACACTCTCCCTACCTAGAGTTTTCTGTCCCTAGAAATTTTTTTTTTTTAAAGCACACTATAGCACAAGGAGAATTCCCCTCACTTTCCTTCTTTGTCCCTAGAAACAAGGACTCGCACAGTGAAAGAAACTGACACTCTCCCTACCTAGAGTTTTCTGTCCCTAGAAAAAATGTTTTTTTAAAGCACACTATAGCACAAGGAGAATTCCCCTCACTTTCCTTCTTTGTCCCTAGAAACAAGGACTCGCACAGTGAAAGAAACTGACACACTCCCTACCTAGAGTTTTCTGTCCCTAGAAAAAATGTTTTTTTAAAGCACACTATAGCACAAGGAGAATTCCCCTCACTTTCCTTCTTTGTCCCTAGAAACAAGGACTCGCACAGTGAAAGAAACTGACACTCTCCCTACCTAGAGTTTTCTGTCCCTAGAAAAAATGTTTTTTTAAAGCACACTATAGCACAAGGAGATTTCCCCTCACTTTCCTTCTTTGTCCCTAGAAACAAGGACTCGCACAGTGAAAGAAACTGACACTCTCCCTACCTAGAGTTTTCTGTCCCTAGAAAAAATGTTTTTTTAAAGCACACTATAGCACAAGGAGAATTCCCCTCACTTTCCTTCTTTGTCCCTAGAAACAAGGACTCGCACAGTGAAAGAAACTGACACTCTCCCTACCTAGAGTTTTCTGTCCCTAGAAAAAATGTTTTTTTAAAGCACACTATAGCACAAGGAGAATTCCCCTCACTTTCCTTCTTTGTCCCTAGAAACAAGGACTCGCACATTGAAAGAAACTGACACTCTCCCTACCTAGAGTTTTCTGTCCCTAGAAAAAATGTTTTTTTAAAGCACACTATAGCACAAGGAGAATTCCCCTCACTTTCCTTCTTTGTCCCTAGAAACAAGGACTCGCACAGTGAAAGAAACTGACACTCTCCCTACCTAGAGTTTTCTGTCCCTAGAAAAAATGTTTTTTTAAAGCACACTATAGCACAAGGAGAATTCCCCTCACTTTCCTTCTTTGTCCCTAGAAACAAGGACTCGCACAGTGAAAGAAACTGACACTCTCCCTACCTAGAGTTTTCTGTCCCTAGAAAAAATGTTTTTTTAAAGCACACTATAGCACAAGGAGAATTCCCCTCACTTTCCTTCTTTGTCCCTAGAAACAAGGACTCGCACAGTGAAAGAAACTGACACTCTCCCTACCTAGAGTTTTCTGTCCCTAGAAAAAATGTTTTTTTAAAGCACACTATAGCACAAGGAGAATTCCCCTCACTTTCCTTCTTTGTCCCTAGAAACAAGGACTCGCACAGTGAAAGAAACTGACACTCTCCCTACCTAGAGTTTTCTGTCCCTAGAAAAAATGTTTTTTTAAAGCACACTATAGCACAAGGAGAATTCCCCTCACTTTCCTTCTTTGTCCCTAGAAACAAGGACTCGCACAGTGAAAGAAACTGACACTCTCCCTACCTAGAGTTTTCTGTCCCTAGAAAAAATGTTTTTTTAAAGCACACTATAGCACAAGGAGAATTCCCCTCACTTTCCTTCTTTGTCCCTAGAAACAAGGACTCGCACAGTGAAAGAAACTGACACTCTCCCTACCTAGAGTTTTCTGTCCCTAGAAATTTTTTTTTTTTTAAAGCACACTATAGCACAAGGAGAATTCCCCTCACTTTCCTTCTTTGTCCCTAGAAACAAGGACTCGCACAGTGAAAGAAACTGACACTCTCCCTACCTAGAGTTTTCTGTCCCTAGAAAAAATGTTTTTTTAAAGCACACTATAGCACAAGGAGAATTCCCCTCACTTTCCTTCTTTGTCCCTAGAAACAAGGACTCGCACAGTGAAAGAAACTGACACTCTCCCTACCTAGAGTTTTCTGTCCCTAGAAAAAATGTTTTTTTAAAGCACACTATAGCACAAGGAGAATTCCCCTCACTTTCCTTCTTTGTCCCTAGAAACAAGGACTCGCACAGTGAAAGAAACTGACACTCTCCCTACCTAGAGTTTTCTGTCCCTAGAAAAAATGTTTTTTTAAAGCACACTATAGCACAAGGAGAATTCCCCTCACTTTCCTTCTTTGTCCCTAGAAACAAGGACTCGCACAGTGAAAGAAACTGACACTCTCCCTACCTAGAGTTTTCTGTCCCTAGAAAAAATGTTTTTTTAAAGCACACTATAGCACAAGGAGAATTCCCCTCACTTTCCTTCTTTGTCCCTAGAAACAAGGACTCGCACAGTGAAAGAAACTGACACTCTCCCTACCTAGAGTTTTCTGTCCCTAGAAAAAATGTTTTTTTAAAGCACACTATAGCACAAGGAGAATTCCCCTCACTTTCCTTCTTTGTCCCTAGAAACAAGGACTCGCACAGTGAAAGAAACTGACACTCTCCCTACCTAGAGTTTTCTGTCCCTAGAAAAAATGTTTTTTTAAAGCACACTATAGCACAAGGAGAATTCCCCTCACTTTCCTTCTTTGTCCCTAGAAACAAGGACTCGCACAGTGAAAGAAACTGACACTCTCCCTACCTAGAGTTTTCTGTCCCTAGAAAAAATGTTTTTTTAAAGCACACTATAGCACAAGGAGAATTCCCCTCACTTTCCTTCTTTGTCCCTAGAAACAAGGACTCGCACAGTGAAAGAAACTGACACTCTCCCTACCTAGAGTTTTCTGTCCCTAGAAAAAATGTTTTTTTAAAGCACACTATAGCACAAGGAGAATTCCCCTCACTTTCCTTCTTTGTCCCTAGAAACAAGGACTCGCACAGTGAAAGAAACTGACACTCTCCCTACCTAGAGTTTTCTGTCCCTAGAAAAAATGTTTTTTTAAAGCACACTATAGCACAAGGAGAATTCCCCTCACTTTCCTTCTTTGTCCCTAGAAACAAGGACTCGCACAGTGAAAGAAACTGACGCTCTCCCTACCTAGAGTTTTCTGTCCCTAGAAAAAATGTTTTTTTAAAGCACACTATAGCACAAGGAGAATTCCCCTCACTTTCCTTCTTTGTCCCTAGAAACAAGGACTCGCACAGTGAAAGAAACTGACACTCTCCCTACCTAGAGTTTTCTGTCCCTAGAAAAAATGTTTTTTTAAAGCACACTATAGCACAAGGAGAATTCCCCTCACTTTCCTTCTTTGTCCCTAGAAACAAGGACTCGCACAGTGAAAGAAACTGACACTCTCCCTACCTAGAGTTTTCTGTCCCTAGAAAAAATGTTTTTTTAAAGCACACTATAGCACAAGGAGAATTCCCCTCACTTTCCTTCTTTGTCCCTAGAAACAAGGACTCGCACAGTGAAAGAAACTGACACTCTCCCTACCTAGAGTTTTCTGTCCCTAGAAAAAATGTTTTTTTAAAGCACACTATAGCACAAGGAGAATTCCCCTCACTTTCCTTCTTTGTCCCTAGAAACAAGGACTCGCACAGTAAAACACACTGACACTCTCCCTACCTATCCTTCTCTTTCCCTAAACTAAAGGAATCCAGGTTAAGCAAGAAAGAAATAAATGTCACTGTCCCTGCCTATGCTTGTCTTTCCCTGCTCCGGAACACACTACACTAGGCCGCCGTGCTGGCGGCCTTTTATAGTGTGGGGCGTGTACTAAACACCCTCAGCAATAATTGGCCACAGGCATCCTGCCTGTGGCCAATCATTGCTCTCCTCGCTGCCGGCGCTGTGATTGGCCAAGCATGCGGGGTCACAGTGCATGCTTGGCCAATCACAGCGCCTGGATGACACTGCGATGGCGTAGTGCATTGTGGGCCGTTCGCGTCACTCGAATTTGGCGCGAACGGCCCAAATCGTTCGATCTTCGTCGAACGATCGAACAGCCGATGTTCGAGTCGAACGTATGTTCGACTCGAACACGAAGCTCATCCCTAGTAAGGATGTGTAAAAAGTAGGAAACGTAAAATAGGTGGAAGATGCTATGAGTGAACTAACAGAATCATGTGTATAGATGCATTATATGAAATGTTGTATAACTATCTTTGTGAATGTAAAAGAAAACGTAAAAATAAAGAATTGATAAAAAAAAAAAAAAAAAAAACCTCAACGACCGACGGTTTATTTTCTTTATGCTTGAAACCGGACAGGAAAGTTGAAAGTGAAGAATAGAATAACAGGGAGGCAAGTTCAGGCACTTAATATCACCACTCAATCCTAAGTGGACTCTGCTCACCCGGATAGTTTCCTCTCACGGTCCTAGCAGCCGGAGTGATGCACAAACTTTACTTTCCCAGGGATACGATTGGAACCCATTTGCCTAGTTCCAAACTTCCCGGCACTTGTAGCATAAGGACCTAGGTGCAAGTTAAAGCACGCTACAATGCCTGTGGCGGACTTGTGGAATCCCTCTGTAGGTGACCAGGCCTCATCCGAGGCGGTGACTTCCTTCACCGGTAACCCTGGCTCCCTCTCCAGAACGGGTCACCCTCGAGTGCCCTGGAATTCCTCTTTAGATGGTAGGCCAGCTAAAGGTGCTGGGCCTACATGAAGAGTTGCAGCCCCAGGCTAAAGGTGCCTGAGACTGATCCACCCATGCGCTCTCCCATGGCCTCTCCCATACCCCTCCTTCTCTCCTCCCAAGATGGCGTCTGCCCCTTATGTATCCTCTCCCAGCATGCACAGCGGGCCGACCACGCCCACGTACAGCTGCCTGGAGAGGACACCCAAAGGTACAGTAATGTCACTAGCGGTTCAACCCTGACCTGTTATGGCAGTGTCACCCACAGGCCACAGGGACTTATACACCAGCAACACCACTTGGCAAAAGCAAAAGAACAAAACCTAACAATTGAAGCGATCTGGGTCTGGCTACTAACCCAGATCGACCCCCAAAATTTGGGTACCTAGCTCCCCTAAAAGTAAAGGGGCGCTACACTTAGCTCACAGGAAATAAGAAGGACACTGCATTTCTGGCAAGATCTTCCATGTTCTGTACTTGCTGAAAATGTCCTGACAAAAAAAAGAAAACAAATGCAATCCTTCTAAGGACTGGTAAAATATATCACAATTTTGTTATTGTGTTTAGATGCAATTTAAAGCTACATTTTAGCCATTGTGATAGAGAAACACACAGGTGTGTGTGTGTGTATACAGGGCCGGTGCTACCACTAGGCAAACTAGGCAGCCGCCTAGGGCACACTGCCACCTAGGGGCGCCCGGCCACTGGTGTTCCTACTCTTCTATCTGCAGCAAGCAACTAAGTCTCAGCATCAGCAGGCAGCTGCCGCTCCATCCGCACATAGTGTCAGAGGTGCAGTGGAGGACTGTGTCTGTGTCCTGACTCCCAAATGAATGGAAGCAAACAAACATTCATTGATAGGCACTGGTAGACTGCATTGATGGGCGCTGGTGAGGCTGCATTTGATGGGTGCTGGTGAGGCTGCATTTGATGGGCGCTGGTGAGGCTGAATTGATGAGCGCTGTTGAGGCTGCATTTTATGGGCGCTGGTAAGGCTGCATTTGATGGGCACTGGCAGGCTGCATTGATGGGCGCTGGTGAGGCTGCATTTGATGGGCGCTGGTGAGGCTGCATTTGATGGGCGCTGGTGAGTCTGCATTGATGGGCACTGGTGAGGCTGCATTTGATGGGCGCTGGTGAGGCTGCATTTGATGGGCACTGGTAGGCTGCATTTATGAGCGCTGGTGAGGCTGAATTTGATGGGCGCTGGTGAGGCTGCATTGATGGGCGCTGGTGAGGCTGCTTTGATGGGCGCTGGTGAGGCTGCATTTGATGGGCACTGGTAGGCTGCATTGATGGGCGCTGGTGAGGCTGCATTTGATGGGCGCTGGTGAGGCTGCATTTGATGGGCGCTGGTGAGGCTGCATTGATGGGCGCTGGTGAGGCTGCATTTGATGGGCGCTGGGTGAGGCTGAATTTGATGGGCGCTTCATTAAAAAGGTGGGGCATACATGGGCAGGGGAAAGGGGTGGAGTCAGGGGTGGAGCCAAGAGGGCGGCAAAATGAGGTTTCGCCTAGGGTGTCAAAAATCCTTGCACCAGCCCTGTGTGTATGTATGTGTGTGTGTTGTTTACATCTGTCTGTGAATGAATGAACTGGAGCTCTAACTGAGGAATAGGGATGGGCCCGGTGCTCGATTCGAACCCACGTTCGAATCGAGCACCGGGCGTTCGCTCGCTCGGCGAGCCCAGAACTATTTGGGCCGTTCGCATCACATTCGTGTGATGCGAGCGGCCCCGCAATGCATTGGGGCCGGCGCGGCCGGCACAGTGCATTGCTGGCTGATGATTGGCCAAGCATGCACTGTGACCCCGCATGCTTGGCCAATCACAGCGCCCGAAACTCGGAGAGCAATAATTGGCTACAGGCAGGACGCCTGTAGCCAATTACAGCTCAGGGGCTTTAGTACACGCCCCACCATTTAAAAGGCCGCCACGCCGTCGGCCCCGGTCACATGAGTTCCGGCTTTAGGAGAGATCAGTCTGCTGATTCTGTCTTTGCTTGATACTGAAAGATTTGCTCTTCTTTGCTAAACCATTGGCTATTTCTTTGCTAAACCATTGCTACCTAAGTCATTGATCGTTCATTGCTGCTGATTGCACAGTTAGTGTGTTATTAGCTGCTGCTGGGGATTAGTTTGGTGCGTGCTTACTGTTAGTACAGTATTGCAGTAGTACCAACCGCAGTGCTGTTAGCACAGCATTGCACCCCAACAGCACCCATAGGACTTCTAGTGTGTTAGTGGCAGCAAACAGAGCTCCTATATTTTCTTCTCAGCAGCACCCATAGGACTTCTAGTGTGTTAGTGGCTTCACACAGAGCTCCTATATTTTCATCTCAGAAGCACCCATAGGACTTCTAGTGTGTTAGTGGCAGCAAACAGAGCTCCTATATTTTCTTCTCAGCAGCACCCATAGGACTTCTAGTGTGTTAGTGGCAGCAAACAGAGCTCCTATATTTTCTTCTCAGCAGCACCCATAGGACTTCTAGTGTGTTAGTGGCAGCAAACAGAGCTCCTATATTTTCATCTCAGAAGCACCCATAGGACTTCTAGTGTGTTAGTGGCATCACACAGAGCTCCTATATTTTCATCTCAGAAGCACCCATAGGACTTCTAGTGTGTTAGTGGCATCACACAGAGCTCCTATATTTTCTTCTCAGCAGCACCCATAGGACTTCTAGTGTGTTAGTGGCAGCAAACAGAGCTCCTATATTTTCTTCTCAGCAGCACCCATAGGACTTCTAGTGTGTTAGTGGCAGCAAACAGAGCTCCTATATTTTCTTCTCAGCAGCACCCATAGGACTTCTAGTGTGTTAGTGGCATCACACAGAGCTTCTATATTTTCATCTCAGAAGCACCCATAGGACTTCTAGTGTGTTAGTGGCATCACACAGAGCTCCTATATTTTCTTCTCAGCAGCACCCATAGGACTTCTAGTGTGTTAGTGGCATCACACAGAGCTCCTATATTTTCTTCTCAGCAGCACCCATAGGACTTCTAGTGTGTTAGTGGCATCACACAGAGTTCCTATATTTTCATCTCAGAAGCACCCATAGGACTTCTAGTGTGTTAGTGGCATCACACAGAGCTCCTATATTTTCTTCTCAGAAGCACCCATAGGACTTCTAGTGTGTTAGTGGCATCACACAGAGCTCCTATATTTTCTTCTCAGCAGCACCCATAGGACTTCTAGTGTGTTAGTGGCAGCAAACAGAGCTCCTATATTTTCATCTCAGAAGCACCAATAGGACTTCTAGTGTGTTAGTGGCATCACACAGAGCTCCTATATTTTCTTCTCAGCAGCACCCATAGGACTTCTAGTGTGTTAGTGGCATCACACAGAGCTCCTATATTTTCTTCTCAGCAGCACCCATAGGACTTCTAGTGTGTTAGTGGCAGCAAACAGAGCTCCTATATTTTCTTGTCAGCAGCACACATAGTACCTATAGTGTGTTAGTGTCAGCACCCATAGGACCTACAGTGTGTTGTGAGCACACATAGGAGCTCTATTTTTTATACTATATACACTACCGACTACAATGGCTGGAAGACCGCCAAGGAGAGGCAGAGCGTGCCGAGGCAAGAACACAGGGCAGGCAGGCTCTGTTTCTAGAGACAACAGTGCTGGCCGTGGACGTGGTCGTGCATCGTCATCAGCACGTGGCCATGGGACACGCTTGTCTTTGTTTTCGGCAGCTGGACATGTGGAGCCGCATCATGCCGAAGGCTTGGTAGAATGGATGACCAAGCCCTCCTCATCCTCCTCATCCTCTCTCACCCAGGCTCAGGGTACTGGCAGAGCAGCTGCCAACGCGTACTCAATGGCATCATCAGCCACCCCTTCCCTAGACCCACCATGTCCTCCTGAGGAGTCCCCCGAACTGTTTGAGCACAGTGTTGGGTACATGCTCCAGGAGGATGCCCAACGATTCGAAGGCTCGGATGATGATACCCAGCTTGAGGAAGTCAGTAGTGTGCGCGCAGAGAGAGGGGATGCTGAAGGACAGCAATCTGGCAGTACTGTTCCACCAGCTGCAGCTTACTGCCAGGTTTGCTCTAGTGGTGAAGAGGGAGGGGATGATGAGGTCACTGACTCCACGTGGGTGCCTGAAGGGAGAGAGGAGGAGGAGGAGGAGGAGGAGGAGGATGCGGCGTCACATGTCCAACGAGGCAGGATGCCCCCTGGAGGCCAGCTAGAGGCCAGCACAGCAACTGTACCACACCGCAGAGCTCCGCCTGTGCAGGGCGCTGCCTCTGCACGTTATCACAAAAGTTCTTTGGTGTGGGCCTTTTTTGAGACGAGTGCATCAGATCGCACCACTGCTATTTGCAATATTTGTCTCAAGCGTATCTCGCGTGGCCAAAACATCAGCCGCTTGGGCACCACAAGCATGAGCAGACATATGTCGACCTGCCATGCAGCTCATTGGCAAGCACACATAAAAGACCCACATCAAAGAACAAAGCGGACCTCTCCTTGCTCCTCATCAGCTGGGATCTCCATCCCCACTATATCTTCAGTCCTCTCTGAAAGCTGCTCTGAGAGGACTGAAGGTGTAGAATTAGGTGTGTCACAACCAAGTACTTGCAGTACACCGACGTCCGATTGTAGCAGGCAAATTTCTCTGCCCCAGCTGCTGGACCGTCGAAAGAAGTATACTCCCAGCCATCCACATGCCCAGCGGTTGAATGCTAGCTTGGCTAAATTGCTAGCACTTCAACTGCTGCCTTTTCAGTTGGTAGACTCGGCCCCCTTCCGTGAGTTTGTTCAATGTGCGGTTCCTCAGTGGCAGGTTCCCAAACGCCACTTTTTCTCACGGAAGGCGATTCCGTCTCTCTACCGGCATGTGGAAGGCAATGTCCATGCCTCGCTGGACAGGGCGGTCAGCGGTAAGGTGCATATTACCGCTGACTCATGGTCCAGCAGGCATGGACAGGGACGTTATCTTTCTTTCACGGCCCATTGGGTCACTCTATTGGCAGCTGGGAGGGATGCAGGACAAGGTGCAGTAGTGTTGGAGGTTGTTCCGCCACCACGCCTCCAAAATGCTACTACTGGTTGTGACACACCTCTCTCCTCCACCCCCTCCTCTTCTTCTTCCTCCATGTCCTCTTCGAGTGCTCTGTCCTCGGAACCAGCGGTGCTCCGTAGGCGTACAAGGGGCTACGCGAGTACGCAGGCAAAAAGATGCCATGCCGTGCTTGCGCTGGTGTGTTTGGGGGACAGGAGCCACACTGGGCCAGAGGTTCTGGCAGCTCTGCAGGGGCAGGCCGAGAGGTGGTTGACGCCACGCCAGCTTAAGCCAGGAATGGTCGTTTCTGACAATGGCACCAACCTCCTCTCCGC
The DNA here is from genome assembly GCA_029206835.1 of Rana muscosa. NCBI lineage: Eukaryota > Metazoa > Chordata > Amphibia > Anura > Ranidae > Rana > Rana muscosa. Next base: position 925,632,815 of record CM055116.1, on the reverse strand, counting down.
CCTGCGACAGGGGCAGCTCACCCATGTGCCCTGTATGGCTCACGTCCTCAACCTGGTGGTGCAGCGGTTATTGGGCAGGTTCCCAGGCTTACAGGATGTCTTGAGGCAGGCCAGGAAAGTCTGTGTGCATTTCCACCAATCTTATAATGCCAGTGCTCGGCTGACTGAGCTGCAAAAGGAGCTGAACCAGCCCAAGAACCGCCTAATATGTGACATGCCCACCAGGTGGAACTCAACGTTGGCCATGCTGCAGCGACTGCACACGCAGCAGAGGGCCATCAATGAGTACCTTTGCGACTACGGCACCAGGACAGGGTCAGGGGAGCTTGGCTTTTTTTCCCCACGCCAGTGGAGCATGATCAGGGATGCATGCACTGTCCTCTCACCATTTGAGGAGGCCACGAGGATGGTGAGCAGTGACAGTGCATGCATCAGTGACACTGTACCTCTTGTCCACCTGTTGGAGCATACGCTGCGTGGGATAATGGACAGGGCACTTGAGGCAGAACAGAGGCAGGAAGAGGAGGACTTCCTTGCCTCTCAAGGCCCCCTTTATCCAGACAGTGTTCCTTCTGTCCCACCCATCACACAGGAAGAGGATGAGAGTGAGGAGGAGGAGGAGGAGGAGGATTGTGTGAGCATGGAGGTGGAGCCTGGCACTCAGCATCAGCAGCAGCAGTCTTTTAGGGATGATGTACAGTCCCAACAAACTAGTGGACTTGTACGTGGCTGGGAAGAGGTGGCTGGCGATCATGTCATCCTCAGTGACCCAGAAGACTCCGGACCGAATGCCTCAGCTAACCTACGCTGCATGGCCTCCCTGATCCTGCAAAGCCTGCGGAAGGATCCTCGTGTTCTTCGGATCAAGGAGAGGGACCATTACTGGCTGGCCACTCTCCTTGATCCACGGTACAAGGGTAAGGTTGCGGACCTTATCTTGCCATCGCAGAGGGAGCAGAGGATGAGACATCTCAGGGAGGCCTTGCAGAAAGGTCTGTGCAACGCGTTCCCAGAAACTGGGAGGTTACAAACTCCTGGTCCTGGACGACGAGTTGCTGAGGCTTCGGTCAGTAGCAGAAGGAGCGGTGGGGAAGGTGGACGTCTGACCGATGCGTTCAGACAATTTTTTAGTCTGCAGCCCCAAGGTATGATCAGTTCCAGCAACCATCGCCAGCGTCTGATATACATGGTGCAGGAATACCTAGGGGCAAGGTCAGACTTGGACACCTTTCCCACCGAAAATCCTCTGGCTTACTGGGTCCTGAGGATGGATCACTGGCCAGAGCTTGCACAGTATGCAATTGAGCTACTGGCCTGTCCTGCATCCAGCGTTCTTTCCGAACGCACATTCAGTGCTGCTGGAGGATTTGTCACCGATCATAGGGTGCGCCTGTCCACCGACTCGGTTGATCGACTGACCTTCATAAAAATGAATCAGTCTTGGATCACCACCAGCTACCAGACACCTGAAGCGGATATAACGGAATAATTTATAATGTCACATCCCTTCAAGACTGCCTATGCTGATGCTGAGTGACTGTCCTGTTATGTTCACTGACTATCCTCTTCCTCCTCCTCAATGATCCATGCCACCACACCAGTGCCTAAGGCACAATTTTTCAGCCCCTGTATAACAGGGGCGTGTAATTACAATTTTTTAAAAAGATGCTTCGCAACAGGTGTGACTGCTGTGCTCCAAGTACAGTATCTGTGAGGGGTTGCAGTGTTGTGGCACCAGCACCAGTGCCTAAGGCACAATTTTTCATCCCCTGTTGGGGCGTGTAATTACAATTTTTAGGCAATGCTTTGCAACAGGTCTCATTGCTGTGCTCAGAGTACAGTATCTGTGAGGGGTTGCAGTGTTGTGGCACCAGCACCAGTGCCTAAGGCACAATTTTTCAGCCCCTGTATAACAGGGGCGTGTAATTACAATTTTTTCAAAAGATGCTTCGCAACAGGTGTGACTGCTGTGCTCCAAGTACAGTATCTGTGAGGGGTTGCAGTGTTGTGGCACCAGCACCAGTGCCTAAGGCACAATTTTTCAGCCCCTGTTGGGGCGTGTAATTACAATTTTTAGGCAATGCTTTGCAACAGGTCTCATTGCTGTGCTCAGAGTACAGTATCTGTGAGGGGTTGCAGTGTTGTGGCACCAGCACCAGTGCCTAAGGCACAATTTTTCAGCCCCTGTATAACAGGGGCGTGTAATTACAATTTTTTAAAAAGATGCTTCGCAACAGGTGTGACTGCTGTGCTCCAAGTACAGTATCTGTGAGGGGTTGCAGTGTTGTGGCACCAGCACCAATGCCTAAGGCACAATTTTTCAGCCCCTGTTTAACAGGGGCATGTAATTACAAATCTTGATCTAATAGTTCACAGCAGGGCCCATTCCTGCGCCCACCAAGAGTAACTATGAGGGCCTACAGTCTTGTGGCAACACCGTCCACCACCACCACCAAAGGCCCAATTTTTCTGCCCTGTTCAACAGGTGCATGCAATTACAAATCTTGATCTAATAACTCACAGCAGGGCCCATTCCTGCACCCACCAAGAGTAACTGTGAGGGCTTACAGTCTTGTGGCAACACCGTCCACCACCACCACCACCACCACCACCACCAAAGGCCCAATTTTTCTGCTCTGTTCAACAGGTGCATGCAATTACAAATCTTGACCTAATAACTCACAGCAGGGCCCATTCCTGCACCCACCAAGAGTAACTGTGAGGGCTTACAGTCTTGTGGCAACACCGTCCACCACCACCACCACCACCACCACCAAAGGCCCAATTTTTCTGCCCGGTTCAACAGGTGCATGCAAGTACAAATCTTGATCTATTAACTCACAGCAGGGCCCATTCCTGTGCCCACCAGTCTTGTGGCTACACCAACATCTAATAGGGCAAATTTCTGCAGAGTATATACGGCAGGCCCCTACTTTCAAACATCCAACTTACAAACGACTCCTACTTGCAAACGGCAAGAGAAAACAGGAAGTGAGAGGAAATCTACCCCTAGGAAGGGAAATTCTATCCTGTTAGATTTAATTTGGGAAAAAGGTATCTCCTCTCTACTGATGCTTTATCACCAATCCTTGTTTCAATTAAAACCCCACTTTTCCAAAAACATTTGTCATTGGGACGGAAAGTGAGGTGACATGTTCTGAACAGATGTGCAAAGACAGCAAATGTTACAGCGGTGATAACCCCTCCCTATGTTCTCCAAAAAGCTTAAAAATAGATTTTTTTGGGATGGAGCTACACTTCATAATGTACCTGTTCAGATTCTACTTAAGAACAAACCTACAGTCCGTGTCTTGTTTGCACCACTTATATACTGCTGTTCAGAGTATATAGGGTTGTAGGTATAGGGTTTTATTTTGGGTGCGGGGTCCCCCTTAATATCCATACAAGACCCAAAGGGGCTGGGGTGGGGGGGGGGTGATGGGGTAGCCATGCCATTTTTCTCAAGGATTTTCAGCCATATGGCGGCCAGGACAAGACATGACATTAAAGCCGCAAGTGGTTTTAAATGGCTTCTTTTTTCCCTTTACAAATGTCATTTTGTGCAAGGACAGTTCTAAACACGGGAAACACATGCCACTTCACAGGCATACTTTAGACACCCCCCAGGTACCATATTTAAAGGAAAATTTCACTTTTTTTTTTTTCACTTTATGCATCATTAAAATGACTGCTCCCGAAAAAACGTTAGTTTTTAAAATTTCTTTTTGCATTGATATATGTCCCCTGGGGCAGGACCCGGGTCCCCAAACCTGTTTTATGACATTAACATGCATATTGGCCGTTGTAATTAGCAATTTTGATTTCGAACGTTCGCGTCCATTATAACGAATAGGGTTCGATAATTCGCGTGAACTTTCGGTCCGTTCGAAGGTTCTGGTGCGAACCGAACCCGGGGGTGTTCGGCTCATCCCTACTGAGGAAGAGGTTGGAGAGTGAAAAACAAAAAAACAGATAGTCTGGAATAAATTTCTGCAAAAGGTTACAAACTATGTGAGAGAGAAAGAGCTGACATGTGGACTAAATCGGAGAGAGCTGTAATCATCCTCTTTGCTCATGAGTTCTGGAGAGAAAATTGTCTGGCTGGCTAGCCTAAAGTTCCTAGATTCTTGTGTTATATAAATCTAAATGGGAAAGGTTTGTTGAGGTTGCAACAGATCATCTAGTATATAAATATATGTAGCGGCCTCACCCCCTCTTCTTTGTCTAGGGGTATTTTGTATGTGAGGGTGAGATACGCTACGGTCCATGTCCTCCCCATGGCAGTGGGTGAGGTGAAGGCCAGTACCAGATATTCTTCTTGGGCCTGTGTGTTTCAGTTAAGGACCAAGTCTTGCTGTGCTGACACTCCCCTTTGCTCCCATTAACCAGAGTACCACACACCGATAAAGGTCCAACTCTTGCTTTATTGTCACACTCACAATAAACAGTGCTTTAGCAGCCAACTGGTTGAGACCCAATAACAGTTCAATACGGTGGGGTGAGCAGGTCGAGGCACTATCCTGATTTGTACGCTAGACCACTGTGGTTTCACCAGCGGTTACTATAGCCTTGGCTAGAGAGAGAACTTAGAACTTGTGAGTCTCTACCAGCGACTCAAGAGAATGTAGGTAGGAGTACATTCGCTGCGTTGTGGCCCCTGTCAGGGGGAGATGTCCCTCCAAGGGAGTTACCGGAGGCCCATCCGTCACCGGGTTGATGCTGCTCCGGACTCTCCTGACGGGTGACCTCTTCAGCCTCCTCACCTCAGACATGGGCCCCATCCACCTCAGGGACCCTCGGACTCCTCCGCCCTCGCGGGACCCAGTCAAAGTCACCGGGCCCCAGGTCTCTGGTTTAGTACCTCACCCCAGGCTGAAGGTGCCTGGGATGGACGCCAACTCTGCTCCGGCCAGGCCTAGGGCACCTGGACCGAAACTCCGGACCACCCGCACCCAGGCCTAAGGTGCCTGGGCGCGTGATGAAGAAGATTCCGAAGACCTCGTGGCAAGGGTGTCTCCCCCTTTATCTCCTCCATTGACGTCACGGCAGGTTCCCCGCCCTCGCCGTACCATCTCCGGAAAGGGACAAAAAGGACAGCACTGCGGCAGCAAATCTACCTTGAGCCTGCGGGTACCCCACCACCCACAGGCCAAGGAGAATAATACACCACCCAGTCTTCCACGAATACAAATGGTCCGAATCCTCTCATAATTTACACACCTGGGTCATACTATTACCCAGGTGTATCCCCCTAAATTTAGAGACCCCGCTACACACTCCCCCTAGTGATTTGACGCTGGTCCCCAGCGTCTGGTGCAAGCCCATATCTCCCAAGGAGTGGTAACATTAGCTTGACCCAGAGGCCATCCCTCAAATTTGAATACTAATTGTGCCAAGACCTGCTCAAGGGGAAGGGAAACACGAAATAATAAACTTTTGCAATAAAATCCTCTGACCATATACACATATACAATCCCTCCCATCGCTGTCTAAGAACCACCCCACACTCAGCAGTCTTGACAGACAAATCTCCTGCAGAGGGAAACAAAAAAAAAAAGAGAACACAACATCCTAACATATTTGTGTTAATTTGGAACGAATGGGTCTATCAGCTGAGAGACCCACTCGCTCCAACGAGTAAAGCGATGCAAGTGTAAAAAAAACAAACACAGCCGTTGCGCAACACTGCCACCTGGTGACAGTGCCACGGTAATGACACTTGGTGAAATCTTCCGTCTTCTGATATCCCTACTCTGATTCTACCCCAAAGTCTTTATCTCTGACGTGTGAAGAAAGAGAGAACAAACACAACAGCTCTCATTTCTCCGAGGAGTAGAAAAGCCCAAACACAAAAAAAAACTAGGGCACAGTTCTGATGTTCCGGCAAGGATACTCCCAGAAAGTTCAACAGCAGGAAAAAAAAAACAAGGAGAATCCTTTTCTTTTCTCTTTTCACAGATAAAACTTCGGATCCGGCAAAAACAAGGGCTTTACGTGCTGATCGAAAGTCTCCACCGAATAATCAATGTCCTCTCCATCCTTCCTGCAGATGCGCACCTTGTCTGCATGGATATGGCGGCCCCACATCCACTCTGCTCTGCAGTCTCTGAACTGTTTGGACACTGAGGGTGAACAAGCCAAATACCGACGGGCATGAGGCACTTTAAGCTTCTCCCAAACAAACTCATCATACCACCGCTGCCGTAGGACTTCAACATCAAAAAGTAAGTCCCGAGACAAGTAAGGATATTCCCATCCGTACTCACGAGCGACCCTCTGGCAGAAAAGCCGCTGCAATCGGGCCAAAGGAGGCATGGTGGCCCGGTCCCCTTGCTCCCGGCGGAACAATGGCTTCTGGATGCCGAGGTACTTTCTCTACCTCGGATGGCTTTGCTCTTGGTGCCCGTAGTGATGCGCGTTGAGTCCCCGCCACAAAAACGGGTGATGCTGTGGATTGTGGAAGGACAATAGGAGGACTAGGCTTCCTCGTAGACTCCGGGGCCTCCTCCCGGGGCGTGCTGTCTCCCATGGACATAGGCGAATCTCGTGGTACATGTAACACAGGTAATGGGCGTTTGTCCCAGCCCCTGCGGTGAAAAAGTTTGTCTATTTCACCGTCATCTCCACAGTCCGACAGCGATTCTAGGTCGGAGGTGTCATACATCTCTGCGGGAAGGTAGTCTCTAGTAGACGTGGAACTACCCTCCCTAGCGGGCTCCACCGGCTGTGGACCCCCGACACCTCCAACCACCACCACAGTCCCAGCCCCTGGCTCACCTTGACCTTTTGAAGCACAGGGATGTCTAGGACTCTTCCAACTGGATCCATCCAGGCCCGGCAAGCGACGGGGTGAAGCTCGACCACGACCACAGGACGCCTGCACCAGGCCGACCTTCCTCTTCGGAGGTGGGAGCAGGGAATCTGTGGTGACCGAAGCAGCATCCTCGGATTTTTCTTTCTCAGTCTCTGGTTGGGCAGTCACATCGCCCTGGTCAGTGCGTACGGGAATCTCCGCAAAGGCCTGGATCTCCCCTTCTGGAGTAGCGGTACCTGTGAGGCAGTTGAGGCGAAGGACCTGGTGCCTTACTGTGGATGGCTCCACCTCAAATAGGAATTCTCTGCATGCTTCACAACGCCCGAATGGCTTCAGGTGGACCACCAGTCCCGAACATCCGGGACAGATCACGCTGAGAGCCTCCGTGTCTCTGCAGGAATACAGAGCCACCTGTCCTCGGGGCCTGAGTCTTATCCCTGTATCTGTAAGGGGAGCAGCAAAGGTAGTCATCTTTGTGGGGTAGGGAACCGGAATCCACGGGGAGCTTGAGGCCATCCCGACTGTCTGCTGCTCCATCACGCACTGACCACGCGCCAAAGTCTCCACGTGAGTTCCTCCACATGGCCAGACTCCTCCCATAACTTCCACGTTTTCGCGGGCTTCCATCAGACTCCGCCCACGAACTGTGTAGTCACGGGGTGCCTCATGGCGCAGTGCAGTAAAAGCCCCCACATGTAGTATGTCACACGGCTGGACTTCTCCCTCTTCTCGCTCTTCTGCATGGGCCTTTCCCGTCTTAGGGTAATTTCCACGACTTTGAGCAGGGATGCACTTTGGCCGATCACATGGCCGACCTGCTCGGAACTCCTCCGGGCAGCAAAGTTCAAACACAACCGTTCTTAATTCCAAGGTTAAAACACACATCATCCCGGACTCACGAGCCCCCACGTGTAGCGGCCTCACCCCCTCTTCTTTATCTAGGGGTATTTCGTATGTGAGGGTGAGATACGCTACGGCCCATGTCCTCCCCATGGCAGTGGGTGAGGTAAAGGCCAGTACCAGATATTCTTCTCGGGCCTGTGTGTTTCAGTTAAGGACCAAGTCTTGCTGTGCTGACACTCCCCTTTGCTCCCATTAACCAGAGTACCACACACCGATAAAGGTCCAACTCTTGCTTTATTGTCACACTCACAATAAACAGTGCTTTAGCAGCCAACTGGTTGAGACCCAATAACAGTTCAATACGGTGGGGTGAGCAGGTCGAGGCACTATCCTGATTTGTACGCTAAACCACTGTGGTTTCACCAGCGGTTACTATAGCCTTGGCTAGAGAGAGAACTTAGAACTTGTGAGTCTCTACCAGCGACTCAAGAGAATGTAGATAGGAGTACCTTCGCTGCGTTGTGGCCCCTGTCAGGGGGAGATGTCCCTCCAAGGGAGTTACCGGAGACCCATCCGTCACCGGGTTGATGCTGCTCCGGACTCTCCGGACGGGTGACCTCTCCAGCCTCCTCACCTCAGACATGGGCCCCATCCACCTCAGGGACCCTCGGACTCCTCCGCCCTCGCGGGACCCAGTCGAAGTCACCGGGCCCCAGGCCTCTGGTTTAGTACCTCACCCCAGGCTTGAAGGTGCTTGGGATGGACGCCAACTCCGCTCCTGCCAGGCCTAGGGCGCCTGGGCCGAAACTCCAGACCGCCCGCACCCAGGCCTAAGGTGCCTGGGCGCGTGATGAAGAAGATTCCGAAGACCTCGTGGCAAGGGCGTCTCCCCCCTTTATCTCCTCCATTGACGTCAAGGCAGGTTCCACGCCCTCGCCGTACCATCTCCGGAAAGGGACAAAAAGGACAGCACTGCGGCAGCAAATCTACCTTGAGCCTGCGGGTACCCCGCCACCCACAGGCCAAGGAGAATAATACACCACCCAGTCCTCCACGAATACAAATGGTCTGAATCCTCTCATAATTTACACACCTGGATCATACTATTACCCAGGTGTATCCCCCTAAATTTAGAGACCCCTCTACACATACTATCAAATAGTATAAAATAATACACAAATAAAAAGTTCTATGTTATTATGTCAAATCCACTTTCTGTGAAAGTTCAAATTAATCTAGGTCATGGTGCATCTAGTAGTAGACAGTCACATTCAACTGAACTTATTCTGTAATGCTGAAGACATTTCATAGCTTACCAAGCCACTTTCTCAGTTCTAATGAGTGTCAGGAAAATACACTGGCATTTATATCCACACAGGTAGCACAGACATCTTGATCCAATCACCATGGACGGGCAGATAATGAGGGGGTGATGTAGAACACATAGAGTGATATATTTATCCCGTATGCAGTCGGGAGTGGCAGAAAAAAAACAGAGGAGTCTTTAACCACTTAAGCCCCGGACCATTTGGTAGCTAAAGGACCAGAGGTGATTTCAGAATTTTGCACTGCGCTGCTTTAACTGTAAATTGTGCGGACATTCAATGTTGTACCCAAACGAAATTTGCGTCCTTTTCTTCCCACAAATAGAGCTTTCTTTTAATGGTATTTGATTGCCTCTGCGATTTTTTTTTTTGCGATTTAAACGGAAAAAGACCGAAAATTTTGAAAAAAAATGATATTTTCTACTTTTTGTTATAAGAAAAATCGAATAAACTCCATTTTAGTCATACATTTAGGCCAAAATTTATTCAGCCACATGTCTTTAGTAAAAAAAATGTCAAAAAGCGTATATTTATTGGTTTGCGCAAAAGTTATAGCGTCTACAAACTAGGGTACATTTTCTGGAATTTACACAGCTTTAAAATTTATGACTGCCTATCTCATTTCTTGAGGTGCTAAAATGGCAGGGCAGTACAAACCCCCCCCCAAATGACCCCATTTTGGAAAGTAGACATCCCAAGGAAATTGCTGAGAGGCATGTTGAGCCCATTGAATATTTTTTTTGTCTCAAGTGATTGAATAATGACAAAAAAAAAAAAAAATTACAAAAAGTTGTCACTAAATGATATATTGCTCACACATGCCATGGTTATATGTGGAATTGCACCCCAAAATAAATGTTTCTGCTTCTCCTGAGTACGGGGATACCACATGTGTGGGACTTTTTGGGAGCCTAGCCGCGCACGGGCCCCCGGAAACCAAGCACCGCCTTCAGGATTTCTAAGGGCGCAAATTTTTGATTTCACTCCTCACTACCTATCACAGTTTTGAAGGCCATAAAAGGCCAAAATAGCACAAAACCCCCCCAAATGACCCCATTTTAGAAAGTAGACACCCCAACGAAATTGCTGAGAGGCCTGTTGAGCCCATTGAATATTTTTTTCTTGTTCATACATCACGGGACACAGAGCGGCATAGTCATTACTATGTGGTTATATAGAATTACCTTCAGGTGCTGGCACTGGCAACTTCCAAAACAGGAAGTACCCTCCCCTATATAAGCCCCTCCCATCCGGGAGCACCTCAGTTTTTTGCCAGTGTCTAAGGTGTTGGCCAAGGTTAACATGTATTCATCTGGGCTTGTGTACAGGTTCTCTGGGCCTTAGCAAGCTATTCCGGATCCGACCAAAAAAGCTTCATAGCTAAATGGTCGGTACCCGGGCCTTGCAGAGAAGAGCAGGGTTTTGCCTGTAATGCCTCTCTTAGGAGGGCTGGACCCTGGGATCCAGAGCTCTGGTCATACCCAAAACCAAGAGGCTATCTGTGCAGGGTGCTATACAGGTCCAGGGGAGTGGAATCCTTGGGAACCCGGTCCCTGAAGGTCTAGTACAATGCCTGCCGTGAGAGGTGAAGTTTGGGCTTCTGTGGACCAAACAAAGTCCTGCGGCAGGGAAAAGGTAAGTGGGGGCCCCTCAGGAACTTGGTTCTATTGAGGGGACCCCCAAGCCTAATATGTCTTTCTGCCTGTTACCTAAAGGTATTCCCGCTAATAGCTGTATATGCCTAAGAAATCCTAGAAATGTCTTTTCATAAAGGAAGTTTTAAAAACTGTAAACCTAGAAATGTTTTTCATAAAGGAGGTTTTAAAAAAAAAAAAAAAAAGACAAAAGTGCGGTACCTGTGTTTGTCCACTAGAGGCCGCTGTGGAATGTCTTTTTTTCTTGGGACTATTCCTTCCATGGTGAAAGTCCAGGCAGATGAGTGAGCTCTCTATCAGGGAAGCTGCATTCCTCTGTCATGCTGCCAAGTAGTTTCCTTCCATCCCCGAGTCCTGGTGAAACAGGGACCCTGGCTCCTCTCCCTACATGGCGCCAAGAGCGCACACGTGCATGCGCGCGCGCACACACGCTTTCTTTTTATAGATTTAGCTTCAAAAAAGGGGGCGGAGCCTGGCGGATGACGCGCTCTGTGCGCCCAGCGCTTCGGCGCATGTGCGGGCGTCCCAGCAAGATAAAATGACTCAGTCCACGCTGCTTGCTATGGACACAGAGCATGAAAAGGAGCTGGTAGCATGGTATAGGGGCTTACAGCGGGCGGTTGATACAGGCATCCCCAGAAGGACGCATTAGTAGACACCCACTGATGTACATAGCAGCAAATTGCATTAGACTATTTCAGTAAAGGGGTGTATTGCGGCTGGAATACCTCAGCTTTGAACTAAGGAATATGCCGCCTAAAAAATTCTGAGATATACCTCTCAGGAAGTGTAGGGGGTCTCCATCGGGCTCTGAGGATCTGGAGCAGTCATCTGCACCTTCCTCCCCTGAGAAATCAGAGGTTAATAGCCAAAAGGAACCCCCGGGAGTGCCAGGTACTGCGGCTGTCCTCAGTCCACCTGCTCCTGCATATATAACAGAGGAGGTTTTTGCCTCAACTCTGGAGGGATTGGAGCAGAGATTGGCAGCATTGATCGCTTCTTCTCTACAGGAAAGAAAGCGCGCCAGATCTCCATCCCCTCCATTAGAGTGCCTGTTGGCAGAGCAACAGTCCCAGGAAGGGACTGACCTACCTGAAGGGGATCAGGAGGAGGTTAACTCTGTTTTTGAGGAATCGACAGTAGATGAACCATTTTCAGCATCACAGACTGAAAGATTGTGGGTCCAGACCCTAACTGACATGGTTCGATCTGCATTTAAAATGCCTCTTGTTGAACCATCAACTACTGCTGTCTCCTCATTGGGGTCGCTAAAAGCTCCCCAGATTAATTGCTCCTTTCCAATTCATCCATTATTGGAAGGACTTATATACCAGGACTGGGAACATCCTGATAAACTATTTGTTCCGCCTAAGAAATTTCCGGTGATCTATCCCATGGAGGAAAGATTCACCCAGAGATGGAATGTTCCTACGGTGGACGCAGCCATTTCTTCTGTGAACAAATCACTGACATGTCCAGTAGATAATGTTCAAATGTTCAAAGATCCAGTAGATAAAAAATTGGAGTCTTTATTAAAATCTGCTTTTTCCACAGCAGGGGCTGTTACACAGCCAGCAGTGGCAGCTATTGGGGTCTGCCAAGCTTTAAAGGATCAAATGAAAATGGTCCTGAGGGATTTGCCAGACCAGCAGGCCCAGGCTCTGGCTGATCTGCCTAGAGCATTATGCTTTGCGGTTGACGCCATCAAGGATTCTATCCTCAGGCCTCCCGCCTCACGCTGTCTTTGGTACATATGCATAGGCTTCTGTAGCTCAAGAACTGGTCTGCTGAGGCTCCCTGTAAGAAGCTCTTAGTTAGCTTCCCATTTCATGGAGAACGCCTTTTTGGCGAAGACCTGGATAAATATATCCAGAAGATTTCCAGTGGTAAAGTACTCTCTTACCAATTAAAAAGAGGTCTAGGGGTCCATCTTTTAAGAGGACTACCTCTCCTATCCCTGGGACGTCTGCTACTAAGCAGTTCCGACGGCCTCGGTCAAACTCAGGAGGTAAAAATCAGGGACAGTCACAGGGTAATAAAAAACCCTGGATCCGAAGAGGTACTAAACCAGCCTCCAAGTTAATCCTATGAAGGGCTGCCCCCACTCAAACGGGTGGGGGGAAGACTTCAGTTGTTCACAGAGACCTGGCGGGAGACGATCAAAGACAGATGGGTGCTCTCCGCAGTAACTCGGGGATACAAGTTGGAGTTAAAAGAGTCTCCTCCTTCCCATTTTATGTGGTCAGGCATGCCAAAAGACCCTCTGAAAAGAAGGTGTCTCCTAGTGGCGTTAGAACAACTATTGCTCCAAGGAGTAATTATGGAGGTTCCTATGGAAGAGTGGGGGTTGAGTTTCTACTCAAACCTTTTCACAGTCCCGAAACCAAACGGGGACATAAGACCCATATTGGACCTAAAGAGTCTAAACAAATTTCTAAACGTCCGGTCCTTCCGGATGGAGTCGATCCGATCGGTCACCGCTGCCCTACAGGGGGAGGAATGGTTAGCCTCGATCGACATCAAAGATGCTTACTTGCATGTTCCCATCTTTCCAGGTCATCAAAAATTTCTACGCTTTGCAGTAGAAGGGCGCCATTTTCAGTTCAGAGCCTTACCATTCGGTCTGGCCACAGCACCACGAGTGTTCACAAAAATTCTGGCCCCACTGTTGGCCGATCTAAGAACACGAGGTGTAACGATAATGGCATACCTAGACGACCTGTTGTTGATGGACCACTCAGTTGCCAAGCTAGAAGTGGTAATTGTCGATACAATCAAGTATCTAGAATCTCACGGTTGGGTCATCAACCTGGACAAGTCAGCCCTACAGCCAGTGAAAAACCTGGTATATCTAGGGCTACGGCTGGATTCAGACCAGAGGAGGATTTTCCTACCTCAAGACAAAGTATCCTCTTTGAGGGACTTGGTCCGCCTACTTTGTGCAAAAAGACAGCCATCCATATGCCTGTGCATGAGGCTGCTAGGAAAGATGGTAGCATCATTCGAAGCTGTGTCATACGCCCAATTCCACTCAAGGAATTTACAGAGGGCCATATTGTCAGCCTGGAACGGAAAAATTCAGGCTCTAGACTTCCCGATGGCTTTGTCCCCTTCCGTTCGGAAGAGTCTCTGCTGGTGGTTGATCCCCCAGAATCTCCAGAAGGGAAAACCCTTCAGTCCGATATCCTGGAAGGTGGTCACTACAGATGCCAGCCTTATAGGCTGGGGGGCAGAACTGGAGCAATGGTCTCTCCAGGGCAGATGGTCAAATGTAGTAAAAACCCTGCCCATCAATCTCTTACAGATACGAGCAGCCCGGTATGCCCTAGTAGCCTGGGCATCCAGACTCCAAGGGTCCCCTGTCAGAATTCAATCAGACAATGCCACAGCAGTGGCATATATCAATCATCAGGGAGGCACCAGGAGTCGTGCAGTCCAGAGGGAAGTAAGTCACATCCTGGAATGGGCAGAAAAGCATGTCCCATGTATGTCAGCTGTCTTCATTCCAGGGGTGGAGAATTGGAAGGCGGACTTTCTAAGTCGCCAACAGTTATGCCCAGGGGAATGGTCCCTTCATCCCGAGGTCTTCCGAGCAATATGTCAGCGGTGGGGAACACCGGATGTAGATCTGCTAGCATCCAGATTCAACGCAAAGGTGGACAGATTTGTCTCCCGGACAAGGGAACCCCTCGCTTGCGGCTCGGACGCTCTGGTGTTCCCTTGGAATCAGTTCAGACTGATATATGCATTCCCTCCGCTACAATTGTTGCCTCGACTCCTTCGTAGAGTCAGGTTGGAAAAGAAGCCGGTGATCTTGGTGGCTCTAGCGTGGCCCCGAAGGGCCTGGTACGCGGAGATCATCAAAATGTCTGTGGGGAGTCCTTGGACCCTTCCACGTCGTCCGGACCTGCTTTCGCAAGGGCCAATATACCACCCTTCCTTACTAACTCTAAGTTTAACGGCCTGGCTATTGAATCCCACATCCTAAAGAAGAGAGGTCTCTCTAACTCTGTGGTATCAACTATAATCAATGCCAGGAAGCCTGAATCCAGGCAGATCTACTATAGAGTTTGGAAGGCGTACATCACTTGGTGCGAGGCCAGAAAGTGGCATCCACGTAAGTACGTTATAGGCAGAATTCTGGACTTCCTACAGTGGGCTGTAGACAGGAAGTTTGCCTTAAGTACTATCAGGGGTCAGGTTTCGGCCTTATCAATACTATTTCAAAGGCCCCTGGCTATGCATTCACTTGTCAAATCCTTTATGCAAGGGGTGACTCGTATTATTCCACCGATTAAAGCTCCCATATGTCCATGGGATCTAAATTTGGTTCTGTCGGTTCTGCAGAAGCAGCCATTTGAACCTTTGCGGCACATTTCCTTGGTTCTACTCACCAGAAAATTTATATTTTTAGTAGCCATATGCTCGGCTAGAAGAGTGTCGGAATTAGCCGCCATGTCCTGTAAAGAGCCATGTCTGGTTATTCATGAGGACAGAGTAGTGTTACGTCCTCACCCAGCCTTTCTTCCTAAGGTGGTATCGAGGTTTCACTTGAACCAGGATGTGGTTCTTCCTTCTTTTTCCCCAAACCGAGCTCGGTAGAGGAAAAGTTATTGCATTCTTTGAATGTAGTAAGAGCAGTTAAAGCTTATCTAAAGGCCACTGCTCAGATTCGTAGAACGGATTCTTTGTTTGTTCTGCCGGAAGGCCCCAGAAAGGGTCAGGCAGCATCAAAATCTACTTTAGCCAAGTGGATTCGACAGGTCATAATACAAGCCTATGTCTTGAGAAGTAGACCGCCTCCGTTCAAAGTTAGGGCGCACTCCACGAGAGCAGTTGGAACTTCATGGGCAGTGCATCACCAGGCCTCCCTGGCTCAAATTTGTAAGGCCGCAACATGATCTTCAGTACACACGTTTACTAGGTTCTACCAGGTGGACGTTAGAAGTCAGGAGGATGTCGCCTTTGGGCGCAGTGTGTTGCAGGCCGCAAAAGATCCTCATGCCTGATGGCGCCCAGCTTATGTATGGTGTATCCCCCCCCTCATTTGGCATTGCTTTGGGACGTCCCACATAGTAATGACTATGCCGCTCTGTGTCCCGTGATGTATGAACAAGAAAGTAGGATTTTTAAAACAGCTTACCTGTAAAATCCTTTTCTTGGAGTACATCACGGGACACAGAGCTCCCACCCCTCTTTTGGGGACACGTATTGCTTTGCTACAAAACTGAGGTGCTCCCGGATGGGAGGGGCTTATATAGGGGAGGGTACTTCCTGTTTTGGAAGTTGCCAGTGCCAGCACCTGAAGGTAATTCTATATAACCACATAGTAATGACTATGCCGCTCTGTGTCCCGTGATGTACTCCAAGAAAAGGATTTTACAGGTAAGCTGTTTTAAAAATCCTACTTTTTTGTGTCAAGCGATTGAATAATGACAAAAAAATTACAAAAAGTTGTCACTAAATGATATATTGCTCACACATGCCATGGTTATATGTGGAATTACACCCCAAAATACATTTTGCTGCTTCTCCTGAGGACGGGGATACCACATGTGTGGGACTTTTTAGGAGCCTAGCCGCGTACGGGACCCCGAAAACCAAGCACCGCCTTCAGGATTTCTAGGCACAAATTTTTGATTTCACTCCTCACTACCTATCACAGTTTCGAAGGCCATAAAATGCCAAAATAGCACAAAACCCCCCCAAATGACCCCATTTTGGAAAGTAGACACCCCAAGCTATTTGCTGAGAGGCATGGTGAGTATTTTACAGCTCTCATTTGTTTTTGAAAATGAAGAAAGAAAATATATTTTTTTTTTTTCAATTTTCAAAACTTTAGCCTCGTACACACGACCGAGTTTCTCGTCGTAAAAAACACGTCGTTTTTTTCGACTAGATTTTTGTTAAGCTTGTCGATTTTCTCGTCAAGCTTTCTATGCGTACACACTGACATTTCCCAATTTCCTCGTTGTTCTCCGCGCTCACGTCCAGCACCTACGACGGCACTATAAAGGGGAAGATCTTTTTTCTTGGCGCCACCCCTTGGGCTGCTTTTGCTGATCTCGTGTTACCGCGTGTGAAGTAAAAGTTTGGGAAGAGACGATTCGCGCTTTTCAGTCTTCGTACTTTTCAGATCGTTTTCTGCGGTTCAGTTTCTGCTTGTGGGTTCGTATCTTGACTTTCAGGGCGTCTAGGCAGGTCGTATCTGTTTTACAGTGCGTTCTTGCCTGTTCGTTTCTGTTTTTCAGTTCGTTATTCATAGGCCTTGCTGTTCTAAAGTGCGTTCTGTTCTGTACGTTCTGATAAGACGACCGTTTCTTATTAGCCATGTCGCCTGGACGTTCTCGTCGTCGAGTTCATGCTGTGCGTGCGCTTGGTGTTGGTCTGCTTGTTTTGGACCAAGACCAGTCCATGAATGGTGTGAGGAGGAGTTCATGGACCAAGAATTGGTTGCTCCAGCGGGACCAATTCTGCCATATGCCTCTGCTGCGGGAGATCGTCGAGAATAATCCTGAGGACTACAGGAATTTTCTGCGGATGTCTGACCCCGTTTTTCAGGAACTGTTGGCTTTGGTGTCCCCCTATATTACCAGGAAGGACACCGTTATGCGGGAAGCCATCAGTGCTGAGCAGAGGCTCATCGCCACGTTGCGTTACCTGGCGACAGGGAGAAGTCTTCAGGACTTGAAGTTCACCACAGGCATCTCCCCCCAAGCTCTGGGCCTCATAATCCCAGACACCTGTTCTGCCATTATACAAGTCCTGCAGGAGGACTATATTAGGGTAAGTTTTCTCCCTTAACATCACATTTTATGTATTACATGTATGCTAATGTATTGTATTTCTTTCATCCTTCCCTAATTACCATGATTGTAATATGCTGAGAATGTCCCCTTTAGCTTTAGATTGACCCTTTTTTCTCTTCCATAAATATTTCCATTCACTAACTTTTCCAGCAGGGGCGCCTGTTGCTCCAAATGTTTGGGGGTCCCACCCCAATTTATGAACTAAACTTCCTCCTTTTTTGCTCAGGTGCCTATTAAATGCCCCCAGTTGTCCCCTCTAATGCAGCCATTTGGTTCCCTCCAATGCAGCCATTTTCCCCCCAGCCCTGCACTTACCTTCTTGTGGTCAGCGCCATCCTTCTTCTGTCCTTGATGTCTTCTCCTTCCCTTGATGTTGCATCAGCAAATCATGTTACCATTAAACAGACTTGGTGAACATGATTGGCAGAGCAGCCTGCCAGTGTTTCCCCAAGGAATGCCCCCCCCCCCTGCGTCCCCTATTTTACTTTTCGGAAGCCAATTACATCCCTCAGGTTGTAATGTGCAAGACTATTTTACTACCTGTTTCTGCTATGCAATTTGAACCCCCTAAATGACGCAATTATTCATATGTCGGTCGCTAAACAAGAGGCCATCCACCTGAATAGTGGGTGGCATAGACAATACATAGGTTAATGCAACGCATGAACCTATGTATTGTTCTGAGTGATGGGCACAGGAGAGAGGGGGCAGTGCTCCAGCGCCCACTCTGGACGCACCGCCACTGCAATGCTATCCTGTGGCCAAACACATTCCCCCCCCCCCAAAATAATTTAGTAATGGCCCATCAGAGGGGGTGATGAATCTGATAAATGAGCCTTCCCTTATACTTATTTTAAACACCTTAATAAACGTAGAATAAACGTAGAATTTGATTGATTTTTTTTTTTATCAAATTTCCTTGTAATGTCTGACTTTGGTATTCTAATATTATTTCATCTTGTTTCACTCCACAGCTTCCTTCCACGCCACAGGAATGGCAGACTGTGGCATCGGAGTTTGCCACGCAGTGGGACTTCCCCAACTGCGGTGGTGCCATAGACGGGAAGCACGTCCGCATCGTGCCGCCACCCCGTTCTGGGTCCTACTACTACAATTACAAGGGGTTTCATAGCATTGTGCTGATGGCGGTGGTGTCAGCACGGTATGAATTCCTCTATGTTGATGTAGGGAAGAATGGCCGGATGTCCGATGGGGGATCCTTCATCCAGACGGAGTTTGCCCTCCGTCTCCAGAGTGACGACCTTGCATTGCCACCGGATGCAGGGAATATTGAAGGACTCCCCTTTGTTTTCTTGGCTGATGAAGCCTTCGGACTCGGACGGCATCTTATGAGGCCATTTCCACAGAGGACCCTGACCCCAGAGAAGAGGGTGTTCAATTACCGGCTGGCCAGGGGCCGAAGAGTTGTCGAAAATGCCTTTGGCATAATGGCCAGCCGGTTCCGCCTTTTTATGACTTCAATACACTTGGCGGACTACAAAATAAACTATGTCATATTATGCTGCTGTGTGCTACACAACTTTCTGAGCCAAAAATCAAATTCCTATATGGCCTCAGTTTTGCCAGAGGCTGGACTTTCCCCTGCAAATCCCCTGCCGGGCCTGGAATCTGCCGTCCTGGCTTGCCCTCCCAAAATGCCCGTGAGGTTCGGGACAAATACATGGAGTATTTCACGGGTAGGGGGGCAATTCCTATGCCAGCCTATGTCTAAGGATCCCAATAAAAAGCTTGTTTAAACCTTTAATTATTTGTTCTTTCCTGTCTCCTAGTTTGTCTTTGTGCATTTGTAGTGCCAAGTGTATTTTACTTTAGTAAATAACAACCATTTCACTATGTAACCTTACAAAATAACCAAATAAGCTTAGAGGGTATTATAAAAAGAAGCTACACGTTGTTTGTGGTCAAATATTTTACTCTGTGCACATTTTCACCATTTTTAGTTTTTTCAGGTTTTTTGGGTTGCCCTGGCCCCAACCCAGCAATTTTTTGCTTATGAAAATACAAAAATAACAGTTGCATTCCAAAAATTACAACATTGGATACCTCTGAGCAATCTGAGACATTCACTTACACAAACTATGTCTCTATGTGCCCGTCCTAATATGGGGTCCTGCCACCCCTTGCCCAGGCAAAAATTTAATATGCACACATTTGGGATTTTTTACATCTATGAAGTTTACAATCCTGATCCCTATTGTCAACATGTGCTATCTGCCATCAGGGGTGATCCATGGACATGTTTTGGGGGTGCAACCCCTTCATCAGTTCACCGACCTTAGATACAAGGAAGGGGTTGCACCCACAAAAGACGTCCATGGATATCCCCTGATGGCAGATAGCACATGTTGACACACTGTGTGCAGATTCAATTTTTGGCTGGTTTGATTGTCAAAAAAATTCGAATAGTTGCAAAAACAAACATGTAAAAACAAATGTGTTTGGATGGCTTATTGAATTCTCCCCAAAACATCGAGAATGTCTTTAAATGTTTGTTCCATCACATGGATTCTTTGTTTAATAAGGTCCAGTTCCGTGCTACATTCCATCACTTGCTGGATGAGGCAGAGGGCACTGTCAGCAGAGAACCGTGTACTATCCTTCACAACATTTATATCCCCTAAAAACAAAAAACAAAAGGTATTATAACTCTGCAGGCCTGCATCTCTTACCTGAAGCTGTGGTGACAGATACTGACCTGTTGTTGTGACCAGATCCACAACGTCATCCACCTCTCCTTCCTGCAAATCTCCTTCCTCCACCTCAACTTCCTGCACATCTTTCGGTTGTGGGTCTTTGGGAGTTTGGGGTTGCTTGGAAGTTGTGGGGTGCATGTGCTCCCTGGAGTGTCCTCCTCCCAGTCTTCTCTCCCCTATGAGAAGCAAACAAAAGGTCAATTTATCACACTGTAAATCTCAATGTTAAAATAAAAACAGGCTAAATTGATTGGAAGTGTGGTACAAGTGTGTGTTTGGGCGGAATTTAAAGAAGAATGCATTATTTATGACCAAGAATATGCTTAGTATTCACCTTTGGATGTAATTTATTTGACATGGAGGCACCACAAAAATTCTCGTATGCACCTGTGTGGGACACCCAAAAAAGGCGGGTCTGGTGGCCCACACTATAGTGCTCCAAAGTACAGATGTGGAAGCAGCTGCTGAGTGTCCTCTCCTTTACACTGATAAAAGTTTGCATTTCATTCTCTTTACAAACACATCATCTAGACGAAAAAATACACCACAATTTTGGAGCAAAAATGGCAGATGTATAATTACTTTTGTGGCTCTAAAATAAGCCAAAACCGCGCGGATAGTGGCCGAACGAAGTGTCGGTAACGTAACGAACGATTACTGTGCCCAACCAAGTTCAAAATATTACATTTTGGAAGTGAGTCCAATATGAGAAACCAAAATAAAGAGCAACATGTCAGTTTAGAAAAAGATTAATATCAGAAAAGTCTACATTTTACTTACTTTTAGCGAGCATTCTCTTTATGCTCCTCAACTGCTCTGGCTCCCTCAGTTTGAGGTCTGACCACCTCTTTCTGAGCTGCTCATTTGAGCGTTTCACCCCGAAATTCGCCTTCAGACTCTTCACGACTTTAGTGAGGATTTTGGCCTTCCTTCTATTTGGTTTGCTATACGGCCCATGCTTGGCATCATAATCAGCCTTGAGCAAGATGTCCACCATCTCCGCCATCTCCGCCAAAGACATATTCGATGCCTTGAATCTCCTCCTTGATCGTGACGTTTCCTCGGTCTCCGGGCTTGTCTCCTCCTCGTTAGTTGCGGAATTATCAGACACCTGCTGTAACTCCGCCATATCTGTCTGCGCGCCGAAAGAGAAGGGGCGGGGAAAAGATGTTAGTTAGAACGTCATGGGCGGGCGACGTGTGCGGAGCGACGTGTTCGTATTTTGACGCATGCGTGGTGTGTATATAGCAAACACACATGTGACTATAGTACGTTCGGTGTGCGGAGAGAGGAGTTCAAGTGACGGACGTGCGAACTAAGGTATGTGATTTTGTGACTTGTACAAATTGTTGGCCTATACTGTCTTGAGAATGTTGGAGGATATATATGGTGACTAGCATGTTAAGGAGGTTAGACTGTTTGCCTCACATTAGTTATATATAATTTATTTAACTTGCAGATACAATATGAATGTCTTTATAAGCGACAAGGATTTCCTGGCGGAATTTATTGACCGGGTAAGGGAGCTGCCCGCTCTGTGGGAGACGAAAAACCCCATCCACAAAAAAAGAGGGGTGAGAAAAGCAGCGCTGGAGAAGCTGCTCCCATTTGTGCATACCAAGGTGCCCACAGCCACAGAAAAACAAGTGGACACTAAAATTGGGAGCTTGAGAGGTACCTACAGGACTGAACGCTCTAAGGTGCTGGCTTCTCAGAGGTCAGGAGCAGCAGCAGATGATGTGTATGTCCCGATTTTGTGGTACTACAACAGGATGTCCTTCCTGGATGACCACATTGACACAAGGCCATCACTCTCCACTCTTCCCCCCCAGACTTCCCTGCAGCCAACCTGAGCCTTCTCTGGAGCAAGAGGAGGCAGCCATCCTGGATGATCCTGATTTGGCCATCTGGAGCCAGGTATAGTATTTTTCAAAAATGTATTGGGATAAACTTAATGTTTGACAAATATGTCAAGATGACAAACATAAACTATTTTGGATTGCACAAGTGAAATCAAGATCTGTAGTCATTATTCTGCACTTAATTGGGTGCTAAATAGTCAATCTGATGTAGTGGTAAATTTAAAGCAAGGATTTATGGATTTACATTCTAATTGCTTCAATCAGGATTACAAAGTTTGATGCAAAGATTAAACGAACATATTAAACTATGTCCCTTTTTCATACACAGGATGAAATCAGCCAGGAGGAGGGTCTGGAAACTGTCAGGCAGGAGGAGGAAGGGCCCAGTGGCAGCCAGGAGGTGGCAGGGCCCAGTGGCAGACAGGAGGTGGCAGGGCAAAGGAGAAGCACCAGATCCCAGGTGCCTCCCATCCGGCTTCACAAAAGAGGCAGGAGGGACAGGAGCACGAATGAGGCAGCAATGGCCCTTATTCGTGAGGCCCATGCCACCCTCCAGGAGCCCACATCCCCTGAAGAGGCCATTGCCGGCCTAGTGGAGGCTAAGTTCAAGGTGATGAGCATGGAGCAACGCCTCCTATGCGAGCCCCTGCTCATCACCTTGCTCAACAAGGGGGTGATGGAGAAAATTACCCCCAATACCGCCATATGTGAGGTGGCACAACTGACCCAACCTCAACCTCCACCTCCCCCTTCTTCTTCTGCCCCACCCCCTTCTGCTATGCCTCCCCCTTCTTCTTCTGCCCCACCCCCTTCTGCTACACCTCCCCCTTCTTCTTCTGCCCCACCCCCTTCTGCTACACCTCCACCTTCTTCTTCTGCCCCACCCCCTTCTGCTACACCTCCCCCTTCTTCTTCTGCCCCACCCCCTTCTGCTACACCTCCCCCTTCTTCTTCTGCCCCACCCCCTTCTGCTACACCTCCACCTTCTTCTTCTGCCCCACCCCCTTCTGCTACACCTCCACCTTCTTCTTCTGCCCCACCCCCTTCTGCTACATCTCCTCCTCCTCCTGACAGGAGTACCCCTCCAGTGGGCCAGCCTCCAGCCAAACGAAGAAGGAAGGCTGCAGGGAAGGCTTCAGGGAAGATTGCAGGGAAGGTTGCCAGGAAGAAGAGGAAGTGATGGCCTTGCTTCATTGTGGTCGGACAGAAGGCAGCCTGTTGTAGTACCACAGACTTGGGACATATATCTCACCTGCTGCTGTTCCTGACCTCTGGGAGGCCAGCATCAGATTGTGTTCAGAAATGTTGGCCTTCTCAAGCTCCCAATTTTAGTGTCCACACAGGGTTGCTGTGTGCTCTGGGGTCCCTGGGATGCACAAATGGCAGCAGGTTCTCCAGCGCTGCCTTCTCTTTATTTTATTTTTAAACATGAATAAATGTGATTTTTGTTTACGTTCATACTTGACTATGTGTATTTGTAAAAATTAAAAATCTAGCTTTGGAGTAAGCAGATACATTTGACTGACAAAAAAAGGGACAGATAACAACCCCCCAAAAGAATAACTAAATCTGATTATCAAAAAAACATGGTGGGAAATTTAACTAATATAGAGTCCAAAATTAAATGGGAGATCACTACCAAAACATTGCGAAATTATAATTAACATCATTTTTAAAAATATTACCATTTAAATTATTCCTAAAAACTTGCACGATATAATACACATAAATCTTCTTAAGAGCAGCATGAAAAAGGTTCAAAAATAAGTCATAACTCTGTGTGAATATCAGCAGCAAAAGAAGGTCACTCGTTTTGATTAATGTAACATTCTAACGAAGATTTCAAGGCAGAACATTTAAACGATGCAATATTTTTGAGCGTGACGAATGTGCTCTCTCCATTATGAAGGCTTGTTTTACCAGAAGATGCGCTCCCGTCTCATAGTTGCTTGTGAGCATGCGCGCTTTTGGAAGAGTCGTAAAAGCATACACACGAACCATTTTCTCGTCACAAAACAGCCCGACGAGAAACACGACGAGGAAATCTGGAATCCTGACAAGAAAATAGAGAGCAGGTTCTCTATTTTCTCGTCGAGATTCTCTGCAAATTTCTCGTCGTAAAAACATACACACAAACGTTTTTCTCGACAAAAAAGCTCTCGCGGCACATTTCTTGCCGGTTTTGGACGAGAAACTCGGTCGTGTGTACGAGGCCTCAGTGACAAAAAGTGAGATCTGCAAAATACTCACAATACCTCTCAGCAAATAGCTTGGGGTGTCTACTTTCCAAAATAGGGTCATTTGGGGGGGGGGTTTGTGCCATCTGGGCATTCCATGGCCTCCGAAACTGTGATAGGCAGTGAGAAGTGAAATCAAAAATTTACACCCTTAGAAAGCCTGAAGGCGGTGCTTGGTTTTTGGGGTCCCGTACGCGGCTAGGCTCCCAAAAAGTCTCACACATGTGGTATCCCCGTACTCAGGAGAAGCAACAGAATGTATTTTGGGGTGCAATTCCACATATGCCCATGGCATGTTTGAGCAATATATCATTTAGTGACAACTTTGTGCAAAAAAAAAAAAATTGTCTTTTTTTCCGCAACTTGTGTCAACATATAAAATATTCCATGGACTCGACATGCCTCTCAGTATATAGCTTGGGGTGTCTACTTTCCAAAATGGGGTCATTTGGGGGGGTTTGAACTGTTCTGGCATTTTATACACAACATTAGGAAGCTTACATCCACTCTTCTAACCACTTGAAGACAAAGCCCTTTTTGACACTTTTTGTTTACATGAAAACATATTATTTTTTTGCAAGAAAATTATGTTGAACCCCC
Organism: Rana muscosa; assembly: GCA_029206835.1. NCBI lineage: Eukaryota > Metazoa > Chordata > Amphibia > Anura > Ranidae > Rana > Rana muscosa. The sequence goes on along the minus strand of CM055116.1, from coordinate 925,607,956 downwards.
AAACATTATATATATTTTTAAAGCAAAGGCCCTAAAGATTAAAATGGTGGGTGTTGCATTTTTTTTTCTACACAGTATTTGCGCAGCGATTTTTCAAACGCATTTTTTTTGGGAAAAAATACACTTTTTTTAATTTTAATGCACTAAAACACACTATATTGCCCAAATGTTTGATGAAATAAAAAAGATGATCTTAGGCCGAGTACATAGATACCAAACACAACATGCTTTAAAATTTCGCACAAACGCGCATTGGCGACAAACTACATACATTTTTAAAAGCCTTTAAAAGCCTTTACAGGTTACCCCATTAGATTTACAGAGGAGGTCTACTGCTAAAATTACTGCCCTGGATCTGACCTTCGCGGTGATACCTCACATGCATGGTGCAATTGCTGTTTACATATGATGCCAGACCGACGCTTGCGTTCACCATTGGGCAAGAGCAGGGCAGGACAGGGGTGCTTTTTTTTTATTATTATTAATTTTGCTTATTTATTTTATTTTTAAATTCTTCCTTCCATATTTTTTTATTTTTTATCATTTTTATTGTTATCTCAGGGAATGTAAATATCCCCTATGATAGCAATAGGTAGTGACAGGTACTTTTTTTAAAAAAAACTGGGGTCTTCTAGACCCTAGATCTTTCCTCTGCCCTCAAAGCATCTGACCACACCAAGATCGGTGTGATAAAATGCTTTCCCAATTTCCCAATGGCGCTTTTTATATCCGGGGGGGGACATTCCCTCCCACTGCTTGTAAAAGCAGTCCAGAGGCTAATTAGCCACTAGGATTGCTTTTACATGAAAGCCGGCCGCTGGCTGAAAAGAATGATACCAAGATGATACCTAAACCCGCAGGCATTATTCTGGTATAAACATTAAAAATCCAGCAACATACCAGTACGTTGCTGGTCCTTGTTGGACATGTATTGTAATCTTTTTTTTTCATGCAGCCAGTTGACTGAACGAAAAAAGAGATTGATCGGTGGGTATTCCCACCATTAGAATACTGCCCTTCATCCACCCACTTCTAATGATGGGCATACATGCACCATTTATATATGCTGAAGCATGGGGGCATCCTCCCGCAAAAAAGTTATGCCGCACACACATGGTCAGACTTTTCCACGGGCAAGCCTCCGTCGGAATTTCGACCGTATGTACGCGGCATTAGGAGCAAAATTGCTCCTCCGCTCCTCCGCCCCTGCTGCCCCAATGCTTCGGCATATATGCTTTTTTTTTTAAACTGTGGTGGTGAAATCACCTCCTACAGCACTGGAGTCGCAGGGATCAGGCCTGTTTCTGCGAACGCTGCAGTTATGTGTGTTGTGTTTTGTAAGTGACAGTGATCGATCGACACTGCACTTGGGTGGCCTGGGCTGGACGGAGGGGCAAAACGCAGGTGCTAGCAGGTATCTGGGCTGATCCCGCTAACACTGCATTTTTGGGAACCCTAAACTGCTGGGGACGCTAGTATAGATCTGATCTGATCAGATCAGATATTGATCTGTTCAGATACTATACCACTAAGGGAGGTGTATGCTTCACGCGTGGGTGTTAGCGTTACTGGCACTAACCTGACGCTGCCTGGGGCGACGCAGACCCTCTCTGATGCTAAAACCTAATTGATATCACCCGCCGGGCGATCAGGGGGTTAAACCTTTATTGGGTTATATATACGGCGGGTGCCCTGACACTATAAAAAAGCAAACTAACTAACCAGCGTCACCCGTAACACTTATATGGTGATCACTGGTGAAAGGGTTAACTAGGGGCAATTAGGGGGTTAAAACCTTTATTAGATAATATATGGGGGTACCTGACGCTATAAAAACCTGCGGCGAACCTAAAAAAAATTACTGGCTACCGATCTGCATCACCGACGCTAAGACAGCGATCAGAAAAATGATCGCTTAACGACGGCGGTGATAGGGGGTGAAAGGGTTACCTGGGGGGCGATCAAGGGGGTTAAACCTTTATTAGATAATATATGGGGGTACCTGACGCTATAAAAACCTGCGGCGAACCTAAAAAAAATTACTGGCTACCGATCTGCATCACCGACGCTAAGACAGCGATCATAAAAATGATCGCTTAGCGACGGCGGTGCTAGGGGATGAAAGGGTTATCTGGGGGTTAAACCTTTATTAGGGGGGGTTAGGGGGCTACACTGGACCTAAAACTAACTTTAGTGACACTTTTACAGTCACAAATGTCACTGATTGCAGTGATCAGTAAATAAATGGTCACTGCAATCAGTGACACTGTGACTGGGGGCTGGGGGGTGATCTGGGGGGGCCTGGGGGGGTGATGTCTTCTCTTGTACGGCGCTCGGTATATGTGAGCGCCGCATGAGAGATGACATCACTTCCTCCTGCTTCCTCTGCCTGTGTTTACATTACAGGACAGAGGAAGCATTTCCATTCGCCAGGAGCGATTGCGGGGGGGTGACCGGAATCGAACGGCCGTCCCCTCATCTCGGATCGCTCCCCAACGAATACCGACCGCTCACTGTATAGGAGGGGGGTCCAATCGGACCACCCAACTAGACAAAGGCAATCACGTACACTGTACGTGATTGTGCCTGTCGGTGCCATTCTGCCGACGTACATATACAGTGAGCGGTCGTTAAGTGGTTAACAAGCAACACTTTCCTATGCTTTTCAAGCCAATGAGAACAGAGAGACACAAGTTTTTACATCCAAAATACTCCCACAGAAACAAAATATCTTGGTACATTCAGTGCAGTGAAGTGATGAGGAATGCAAAGACCTGTACATTAGGGAGATGAAGCAACTTCTCAACAAAAGAATGGCCCAATATAGGAGGAAAATTCTACAGGTTAAGACTTCTTCGTTTTTCTTAAGTTTTTTCTTACAGAAAATATTCATTCTTTTGAGGACAGTGATGTGCACATTTAGGACAGAGAGGACATGGGGTTCACAAGAGGTGTGAAAGAAGTCATCTACATCAAACTGGAACAACCATCATTAAACCCGGGTGGGGGCCTTTTAAACCATCTCTCTTCCACTTATAATGCCAATTTAAACTCAGTCTCTAGCCCAGGGTCTTGACAACAAGTCAAACCTTCAGCCATATAAATTGAAGTAAACAGTAATCAAAAAAAAACTTAATTAAAAGTTCAAAAATAAAACTGTAGCAGCGCTACGAACAAATGTTCAGTTGTGCGTCTTCTATATAATTTTCAATCATACAGGTAGTGTAGATAGTGGATGGTGGATCTGGTAATGATGGATTCAAATCTTAATTCCAGTGCTCCTTTCACCAAGTGTGTCACCAAGTGGGGGGATTGAAAGTCCCCTAATGGGGATGCACTCACCAGATGTTGAATTAATATGGGCATAAATAAGACATCCTCCTTTAATGTGTCCTGTCTTCTTATCCACAATACTAGATCAATGGTGCCGCTGACATATATGAGGAAAAAGGACAATCTACATAGGGTAGTACTGTTTAACAATTTATTGTAATAATAATCCCCAGATATCCCCTTGGTTAACATATATGCGTACCACAAAATGAAAATAATCAGGCAATGATAAAAATTGAGCGCTTCAGCGCTAGGAACTTACCCCTGATGAGCGCCGCTGTGTGTTTCCTCGGCACTTCCTGGTTCGGCTGGTCCTGGAGCGCATAAGCGTCACTTCCGTTTTGCTTGGTTAGCTGGTCACGCCCTGACGTTTCGTCACTTCCTGACTTCTTCTGAGGGCGTGACCAGTCTCCCCAGCAACCGGATTTTATATACACAATGCTCCCGCCCACTTGTTGACGTAAGGGCGCTCTGAATGCGCCTGCGTCCGCACGCATGCACACTACAGCGTCCACGTCCGAGCCCTATTGAGGGCGGAAGTTAAACGTATCTCGGCAGTTCCGACATGCACCTTCCTGATTGGTGCATGTGTCCGGTCTGCAGCCTGATAGGTCGATGTGTATCACCATAATAAACAACCATAATAAACAAGGAACATAACTAAGCAGTACTTTCATTGAAAGACACTCATAAAAAGAAAATAAAGAAATATCACAGAGACATGGGAGATTTCAAGACTAATAGCATTTATGCCTGGCAACAGACATTGCCTAAAGATAAAAATTTAATCGAAAAACCCCGGTCAACTGAACCCCTAATCAATCAAGCAATAACCACATTAATGGACAGAGTGCGAGGCTTTATAAGTGACGACGAAATTGAATTCAATTCACCCACAAACTTCTCTACCCCAATTCCAAGTAAGAAGATGAAACCAAAAGGAAGAGGTGGGAAGAACAATCAAGTGAATAATCAACAATATAACAATCGTCCTTATACACCATACCAGGCACCAACACAAAATAAATTTCAACCCCTGGAACAACACAACAATTTTCCAGCACCACGTCCTTTTTTAGGACGGGGAGGGAGAGGACATCAAAGGGGACGAGGCTACCCACCACAAAGAGGGAAACCCCAATACCCTCCAGCACACTTAAGAAATCAAGATTGGAGAGATCCGCAATCTCAGAACCAATGGATCAAAGAGCAAAACTATTATACAGAACAAAGGAACACAGAACCAGAGGATGTAGGGTCGGAAGGAAGGTCCAGAAAAAGAATGAGAAACCACTAACTAACGGTATATTTAATTTAAGCCCAGTAGAGCTGTCACATAAAGAGATTAACATTCTCAATATGGGCTTTAAATGCGGAATGAAGCAGCCAGTTAATAAATTTAATGTATACATAGATGTACATAAATATATGAGAAAGTTAAATATAAAAAAACATTTTGTAGGGCTGGGCAACCAAAACACAATCACTCATACGAACCCTCAGGGCATTATTAACAGTGGATTAAAAAATAAATCCCTGTTCAATCCCCTAAATAATCCCAACCACCATGTGGAAGTTTTTAAGGGTTTAATTATACGTGACCTGAACCGATTGGTACCCAATAAGAATACAAGCTTGAAACATATCCAAGAGGGAATAGATGCATTAGAAAAAAGAAAAGATCTTATCATCAGGCCAGCCGATAAAGGAGGAGGAGTTGTGATACTACCCAAAGAAGTGTACCATGCACAAATCACAGAGATGCTAGCCGACCAAATCACCTACAAGGCCTTGGATGGTGACCCAACACAATCCTATAGGGACCAGTTAACCATACTGGTGGGATTGGGCACCAAATCAGGGGTACTAACAGATAAAGAAAGACAGTATCTGGTACCGGCCAGCAGTAAAATTCCAACGATTTACACGCTACCTAAAATTCACAAAGACTCCACCAATCCACCGCCTAGGCCCATTGTAAATGGTATAGACTCTATCGCATCAAGAGTGGAACAATATCTAGACACCTTTCTGCAAAAAAGTGTCACAACCACACAAGCGTATCTGAAGGACACAAAGGACTTTCTCAATTGCCTACAAACTGTCACAATAACTGATGAACAAGACATTCTACTAGTAACACTAGATGTAGCCTCTCTTTACTCCATCATTCAACATGAAGACGCCTTATTAGCCCTGAATTGGGCTTTGAGTAAAAGAGAAGATCTACCTCACAACCAAAAAGTGTTCATTGGCCATGCCCTTGATTATTGTCTCACACATAACTATTTTTGGTACGCCAATAAATTTTATTTACAACAAAGGGGCATTGCAATGGGGGCTAAATTAGCCTCCAGCGTCGCAAATCTTTTTATGGCGGAGTGGGAGGACAAAGTGATTTTTAAAGACAGAAGAGAGGAGCTAATTTTTTATAAACGTTTTATAGATGATCTGTTTTTAATTTGGGCTGGTACAGTAGAATCGCTGCAGGAGTTTTTAAATGTTTTAAATATAAACGTGAAGAACATCAGATTAACCTCAGAATGGCACAAAGATACGATAAATTTCCTGGATGTCACGGTGTATCGCCAAAACTCGAAGTTCTGAACTAAGGTTTTCTTTAAACAAACGGATAGGAACAGCTATCTCCCAACCACGAGCGGCCATCACCCACAATGGCTAAGAAACATACCAAAAGGCCAAATAATGCGAGTAAAACGGAATTGCTCAGAAAAAGACAACTTCCTCGCACAAGCAAGAATTCTGACTGACAGGTTTGCGGCAAAAGGATATGCCCCCAAAGCCCTACAAAAAATTGTGGAAGAAGTGGCATTAATACCAAGAGAAACATGCTTGGAAACAAAACCCAAACCAGAAATGAGCAGAGCCAACTTAAAGGAATGGGGGTTTATTTCACAATTCCACACTCAGTACAAGGAAGTAGAGGCTATTTTTAATGAACACTGGCACATACTACTATTGGACAAGAAATTGGGCCCGGTCCTACCCTTGAAACCACAGTTTGTATATCGAAAAGCTTCGAGTTATGGAGATCAAGTAGTGAAGAAAATCCTAGACCCTCCAAGCAAACCCCCAACATTCTGGAATCAAAATGGCTTTTTTTTCCTGTAGGAGGTGCAAAGCGTGCAGGGAAGTGTCACAACCAATAAGAGGTCTAGAGAGTTTTGTGTCTCCTTCCAATCATCAACAATTCAATATCGAACAGTTCATTACATGTAACACCAGCTTTGTTGTATATGCTCTGAAATGTCCTTGCGGTCTCCTATACATAGGACGCACTAAAAGGCTCTTAAGAATAAGAATAGCAGAACACATTCACAATATTCAGATCGGGTATAAAGACCACAATGTGTCGCTACATTTTAAACTCAAGCACAATCAGGATGCCTCAGGTCTCCAATTCTGGGGCATAGAATGTCTGGGGAACAATTGGAGGGGTTCACATAAAGTAAGGGAGTTATCCAAGAAAGAAACTAAGTGGATTTTTTTAACAGATGTTCTAGTACCTAAAGGACTCAACGTAGAACTGGACATCAACTGCTTTATAAGCAACTCGTAATAAGTTAAATATAAGAAGCCCCAACAGCTCCAACATTAGCACCAGAATAGAGTATTACGCACAAATCAGTATCTATACACTCTGGGGAGCAATCATTAATTCGAGATATATGTATGTCTAATACATATATATATTTTTAAACGATATATTTTATTATATTAGATTGATCTAAGGGATTACAGGGTTATTTCATGATAGTATATGCTATTTTACGGTGTCTTGATATTTTACGGGGTCAGTATATGCCAATTTTATGCAATATTTTATGTAATTTTTATTTAAACTTTTATTTAAATTTGTTTATCTAAAATATTCTTTTATATTTTACTTAATGCGTAACATTTTACGGGATTTTACATTATATTACTTTGCATATTTTAAACAGTATCTGGCATACAGGCAGATCCAGAAACGGCACTGTCCATTCATATTATATTTATTTATATATTGTTGCATCTGTATATATATGGTTGTACACTCGTACACTTAAAGGTCCACAGGTGGCCAACATATTAACATTTTGTGTCAGAAGTACTTTATATACACTTCTCAGTGATACAATCTGAATGCAGTTCGGTCTATTACATAACAGATTGAGTTTATCTTTATATACAGGGCATCATAGATTGAATCCTGTATTAATTATATTGACTAGTAGTTCTTCTAGGACCGCTGCACCAGATTCACTGTGAGATGTATATTCAATTGCTCAGGTCCGCGGGCAGGACCAACAATGCTTATAGTGCTAATTATGCAATATGTTTTGCCCATTATTCATTATGTGGCTTCAATGAAAGTACTGCTTAGTTATGTTCCTTGTTTATTATGGTTGTTTATTATGGTGATACACATCGACCTATCAGGCTGCAGACCGGACACATGCACCAATCAGGAAGGTGCATGTCGGAACTGCCGAGATACGTTTAACTTCCGCCCTCAATAGGGCTCGGACGTGGACGCTGTAGTGCGCATGCGTGCGGACGCAGGCACATTCAGAGCGCCCTTACGTCAACAAGTGGGCGGGAGCATTGTGTATATAAAATCCGGTTGCTGGGGAGACTGGTCACGCCCTCAGAAGAAGTCAGGAAGTGACGAAACGTCAGGGCGTGACCAGCTAACCAAGCAAACCGGAAGTGACGCTTATGCGCTCCAGGACCAGCCGAACCAGGAAGTGCCGAGGAAACACACAGCGGCACTCATCAGGGGCAAGTTCCTAGCGCTGAAGCGCTCAATTTTTATCATTGCCTGATTATTTTCATTTTGTGGTACGCATATATGTTAACCAAGGGGATATCTGGGGATTATTATTACAATAAATTGTTAAACAGTACTACCCTATGTAGATTGTCCTTTTTCCTCATATATGTCAGCGGCACCATTGATCTAGTATTGTGGATAAGAAGACAGGACACATTAAAGGAGGATGTCTTATTTATGCCCATATTAATTCAACATCTGGTGAGTGCATCCCCATTAGGGGACTTTCAATCCCCCCACTTGGTGACACACTTGGTGAAAGGAGCACTGGAATTAAGATCTGAATCCATCATTACCAGATCCACCATCCACTATCTACACTACCTGTATGATTGAAAATTATATAGAAGACGCACAACTGAACATTTGTTTGTAGCGCTGCTACAGTTTTATTTTTGAACTTTTAATTAAGTTTTTTTTTGATTACTGTTTTATTCCATTCACGTTTGATTTTAAGCGGCTGCTAATTTTGACATCTCAATTATTTATTGCTTTCATCTTTGTGGTTGTGTCAGTAGCGCAGAGTGATACTAAGAAGGGGGGCCATTATTTAGTATCTTTCAATTCATATAAATTGAAGTATTCACACTTTTGAAGACTTCCTGATACCAAGGATAACATTTTATAAGCAGAACACGGTAGTTGCACAATTTTAACACCTCTCATCCTATTGTTCATCCCACTGTAGTACAAGCAGGCACTAATTACATGGGATTAGCAACTCCTAATTCAGAAGCGTTGCAGCATCATTGCCAAACCATCACAGGATGTTGCTTTTAGTGGACTTCATGGGCTCGATCTACAGGTATATGTGGTACATTGCAGGGGAATTTAGTGAAAAATAAGTGCTGCTGCACATATTTTTAATGTGAAACATTATTACTTTAAAGGAACCTGCCAATGCTGATGGCACTCGACCTGGCGTAAGTATGCTAATAAAAACTTGTATTAAGGCCAAGACTTTCTTCTCTACTAGGTCTGACACAAAGTACTAACAGTACTGATCATCATTAAAGGCAGGCAACTAGCATAATCCCAAAGGAGGTCAGCAATGACAGTCTACACATTCTTCTAATGACAGGAGTACCCAAGATAATACCTGGCTGTATTGTAGACACCATAAGATAACTTTTTTTTAAATTGTCAGTGTTTCCCCATCACCAGATGCATTGCTACAGTGCCCTGACCTTACAGTGCATGTTCTGACTTTGTGAAAGTTAAACTTTTCACAGAGTTGGTAAAGTTCTCCCTGCTTTCATGTTACAGGGTTTGAGATGTTTTTAAATGTGTAGAAGTATTATAGCATCTAGCACTACACTACACATCTTTGCAGTATAATCTCTTACAACCTATATCCAGTGGTTTCTCTGAAGACAGTAGGGCACTGTAGATTGACTGAAGAGTTGAGAATTATAGAAATACAGTTTTCACACTATTCCAACAGCTGTAGTTAGGATGGCCATTAAAGGATCAATAAAAGCTAGTCACCATCATTGCAATTTTTGGACTGCTTCCTAACTATACATGATGCTAAAAACTATTTCATGAAGTTGATAGCAGTCATTATTGCACAGTGAAATGTTGCAACAATCAGCATGAGTATTAGTAGAGGGGACTTCTGTGGTGTCCATAGTGTTAGTCGAAGGGGTGTTGTTATGGGGTACAATATGACTGGGTGGGAAACCAGGGATGATAGCTGTGGACTGAACTGGTGATCTGTTATAAAATCTGTTCAAAGTGTGAATAAGACTGGCATTACCATAAGTAGGGATATGTTTTTTCTGTTTATTTATTGTATTATTTATCTTAGGCGGCTGCCCTCTTGTGAGGTCAGTGATTCTTGGAGTCAGGATAGGCCTCATGGGCCTATGAGATATCCCGGGACCAAACGGAATGGGTATTATTAAGCTCATAAGGGGACGGGGGGACGGGGTCAGGGCCTGAAACTGAAGGTACTGGCTGGGATGATGAACGAGGGAAAATCTCTATGGGGGGTATGACAGTTGGGGGGCGTGATGATGAGTATTCTTTTTATTCCACGTAAAGACATTATCATGGTTGAAGTCATCTAGGTCCCGCCTAAACTTCCCCAATTTCATGTGTAATAGACTTCGTCACTTTGGGTATTTTTCTTGAGTATTTCAAACCAAGAAAGGGGAAGGGGGGTATTGAAACTGATGATATTCTGTATGAGGGTATATGCATCATTTTTTAAATTTTCAGACCTAGAAGTTCTGTGTGAGATGAGTATCATCATCCATTTTGCGGTACAGAACTCTGCAATTTCTGCCCATTCTTTTTTATTGTCAGTCTCAAGAAACTGACATTCTTTCATTACCCTTAGACCCCTGGGAGAGATCTTATTATGGATGTATTTTTCTAGAAAGAATTTGTCCCACCACTGTTGGTTGGTGGTTTGGGCAAGTCTTTTTAGTTGTTTACATTTTCCACAAATAGAATGTCGCATTTTACTGGGGAGGACATAATTTTCTAGAAAGAGAGATGTGGGAAAATTGGTCCATATAGCATCCAGGACCGCATATTTATTCGTTTCTATATCTTTTATGAGATCCATGGTCCAGAAGGGAAGGGGGGAAAAAGAGATAAATAATAGAGGGCAGAGGAAGTGGTAGCCAGGGGGAAAACTAGAGAAAAATAATATAATCTTTGAACCATAGAAAAAATGGGGACATGAAACTGGGATGTGCTGCCCTATAGGTTTCAAAAACAAATATACAAACAAGTGGTGGCGCACAATATCCGCAGAAACATGTGTTACCCAAAAATCAATATGAGGTAGGGATACCATACAACATATGTGTAGCGCTACCCCCAGTTAAGAGAGCCGCTGATATTGATTTGGGCCCTGCAGTGCACCGCTGTCAACCCCCGGCAATCGGCTCTAACCTCCCGTGGCACAGCTGGTGATAGAGAGATAGGACCGCGTGATCGCAACTGTTGGTGACGCAGTCCTATAACAAACATACACAGAATATACTTTAAAACTCCTATTAAAGTATGCGGAACTGACACCAAATGTACTTTACCCAGATATTTTACTGAGGCTAATGGGCAAGTAATAAACAACAGTATAACAAGTTGCAGATCCCTGCAATAAACAGTAATAAAGATAAACAGAGTAATCAGAATAATAAAGTATTGCTATGCAACTCTAGCGCTGCCCTTTTACAGCTACTTCCCCTCATGGGTAGACTAACACCCAGCAATGTCTACCTATGCAGTCAGGCCTGACTGATCTAAATGGAAGTTCAGTGAAACAATATTCGCTAGCAATCTCTCGGTGGTGCACTTGAAGAACAACTTTGTAATCCCAACGAATAGTAAAGATAAAGTATCTGTCTTTAAACAGCTCTCACCACCTGGACAAGTCCAAGTCCGTTTCCTCCATCGATTCGTCTAGGAACAGGAATCCACCGACATCCAAGTCTTCAATCCTTCTGGTGTACTGCAGCAAGGAGGATTAGATGTCTCTAAGGCTCTGCTAGGCTGGCAGAGGGCTCTTTGGAAAGGATCACACGGCCCAGGCTTCAGGCCTTGTGCACACAGCAGTTCAGCACAGACATCCTCTTGCTAGGAGAGGGGGGTCCAAAGAGAGCGACCAAAACTCCGCCTCCCCTTTATAAAGTCTGCCCCAGCAGTCTCTGTTCTGGAGCAATGCACCCTGGGTGCTGCAAGATGTACTGGGAGATGTAGTCTCTTTCTCTCCTCTGCTTTCACTTCCAGTAATGTCTCTTTACTTCCTCCTGACTCACCTCTCACCTGGAACTTCTTATCTCTCTGCATTAAAGGGGAACACCCCGCTACACACTCCCCCCACTTGAACTCTTTGGTCCCCAAAGATAAACTTCAACAAATACTGTTTACCATTTTGGACAATGTCGAGCATGATGTTGGCATAGGGAATTCCCACCAAAACTTTGGGATGGAACTCTCTTGCCCACAGGTCACACTACCATGAGTGGCCTGCCTAACTGTGCCAGAGAGTGAGCTGGGGTTGCCCTCCACCAAATGGACGGTGGAAGGATCAGGTTGTTCAACACTTCTCCTAGCCGTTACAACAGATTCCTCTGAGCTCGTCCCCATTTGGGGGTAAGTTAGTTTCTTGGGAGGCCTGATGACTCTGCGAGCCCTCTGCTCTCTTGGTGCTTCTGACTCTGGCACCACAGGCTCTTCTTCAGGAGTAAGTTCAGGTAACATTGCTGGTTCTGGAACCTCTGATTCAGAAGTCGACTGATGTATGGAATCTCTAGAGTCCTCCTCTGCGCAAGTGTCAGGAACATCTTCCCAGTAATCAGCTGAGGGACTGAAGGGTATGAATTCAGTAGCCTCCGGATTCAGCGTTGCATCTGGGGTATCCCCTCCATTTGGGAGATCTATGGCGGACGTTCCCAGAGTCGAGGGAGGCCACAGCCAGTCCAGTTCTCCACCTTCTTCTGTACTCAATTGGGAGGCCTCCCCATCTTTGGCTCGAGAGGTCTGGGACCGAGTGTTCGGCCTAGGAATATCCAGGATAGAGGCCGGTTCAGGGGAGTCTCTCACGGGAGGTATTCTGACTGCCTCAGCAAGTGGGAGCAGGTGGTTCCGATGCCACGTCTTCAGTGGACCCACCTTTCCTTCTGGCTTTAGTTTGTAGACAGGCAAACCGGGCAACTTCCTACAGACAACATAGGGCTCAGATCTCCACCTGTCGGCAAGCTTGTGTTTTCCAGGGACCCCCAGATTGCGTAGCAGTACTCGGTCCCCGGGCTGCAGATCTTGCACTCGAACCTTCAGATCAAAATTTCTCTTGTTGCGGGCCCCCCTTTGATCCGAAGCCGCCTGGGCTTGTTCATAGGCCACCTGCAAGCTACGTCTAAGTCTGTCCACGTATCCCTTGTGGGATGTAGCTGAGGTATTGTCTATAGAAGTGCCAAAGGCCAGGTCCACAGGTAGCCTTGCTTCTCTCCCAAACATAAGTCGATAAGGGGAGTAGCCAGTGGCGTCACTTGTGGTACAGTTATAGGCATGTACTAGGGCTGATATGTGCTGACTCCAGTGTTGCTTCTTCTCTGTTTCTAAGGTTCCCAACATGTTGAGCAGGGTCCGGTTAAATCTCTCCGGCTGAGCATCTCCTTGTGGGTGGTAAGGCGTGGTTCTGGTCTTCTTTATTCCTAATGAATCCAAAAGTCTTCGGATCAACCGACTCTCAAAGTCCCTTCCTTGATCTGAGTGGAGTCTCTGTGGTAGTCCGTAATGGACAAAATACTTCTCCATAAGTATCTTGGCCACGGTGGATGCCTTCTGGTCTTTGGTTGGGAAAGCTTGAGCATAGCGGGTGAAATGGTCGGTTATTACCAGAACATTCCCCAATCCACTCAGGTCGGGTTCGAGGCAGAGAAAGTCAATGCATACCAGATCCATTGGGCCTTGACTCTGTAAGTGGCCCATTGGGGCAGCTTGATGGGGTAGGTTCTTTCTCTGAATGCATCGTGCACAGGAATGGCAATACTCCTCTACTTCTGCCCTCATGCAGGGCCAATAGAACCGATTTCTGACAAGCTGGAAGGTCCTTTCTGCCCCTAGGTGACCATGATGGTCATGCAGGGCAATTAGTACAGTCTCTCGGTGCTTCTCTGGAAGAAATAACTGCCACTTATCTTCTGAGTCATCAGAGGGGCCCCTTCGGTAGACCACTCCCTGATGTACCTGTAGCCTGTCCAATTCCTTCCTCAACAGGCGAGCCTCCTTTGAGGGGTGATGTAGGAATTTGTTGGGATCCTGATTCTCCAGGGCTTCGAGGACCAATCTCCCCATGGGGTCTTCCAATTGGTCACACCTCAACTCCTTCTTGGACAGTCTCGGTAGGTTGTCTTCCTCCAGTTGAGTTACCCCACAATAGTGTTTGGGGACTCCTACCATGGTAACCCCTATTTCTTCTGCTCTGGAGCCTCCTCTGGCTTGGAATTCAGCCCCTTGACAAAGGGCCCGCACCCCGTCCGGTGCCACTTGGGTCCAATCTTCCCAGTCATTTGTCGTGGCATGAGACCTCCGGGACAGGGCATCTGCATCCCTATTTCCGGCTCCTGGTCTGTACTTCAGACTGAAGTTGAATCCAGACAATGCGGAAAACCACCTGTGTCCGGTGGCATCTAGTTTCGCGGTGGTGAAGAGGTAGGTCAGGGGGTTGTTGTCTGTCTTCACAGTAAACTCTGCCCCATACAAGTAGTCTTTTAGCTTGTCTACTACCGCCCATTTGAGGGCCAGGAATTCCAGCTTATGAGTGGGGTAATTCTTTTCTGAGGGGGTCAGGCTCCTGCTCACATAGGCCACTGGTCGCAGTTGTCCTTCATGTTCTTGGTAGAGTACACCACCTAGACCCTCATGGCTGGCATCCACATGTAATTCATAAGGTCTGGTAGGGTCGGCGTAGGCCAGGACTGGGGCAGTGGTTAAGCTCCTCTTCAGAGCATGAAAGGCCTCTTCACACCTTGGGTTCCAGTGATCTTGAACTGACTCACCAGGCCTCCTGGGCCCTGAGTCATCCTCTTCCCCTTCTGCCTTTAGCAATTCATTCAACGGGCGGGCAATCCGAGCAAACCCCTCCACAAACCTCCTATAATAGGAGCAGAACCCCAGGAAGGATCTGAGCTCTGTTACTGTGGTGGGTCGTGGCCAGGAAGTGACTGCTTCCAACTTCTCAGGATCTGTGGCCACCCCTTCTTCAGACACTATGTGCCCCAGATAGTTCACAGAAGACTGGTAGAACCGACACTTCTCGGGGGAAAGCTTAAGTCCCTCTTCGCTGAGTCTTCTCAATACTTTCTCCAACCTGGCTTCATGTTCTTCCAAGGTTCTTCCAAAGACAATGACATCGTCCAAGTACACAAGGACTTCTATAAGATTCATGTCTCCAACAGTCTTCTCCATAAGGCGTTGAAAGGTAGCAGGAGCTCCAGACAGACCCTGAGGCATCCTATTGAATTCGAAGAATCCCACCGGGGTTATGAAGGCTGTCTTCTCCCTGTCTTCTGGGTGCATAGGGATTTGATAGTACCCACTCTTGAGGTCCATCACACTGAACCATTTGGCTCCAGACAAACTTTGTAGGGCATCTTCTATCCTTGGCGTGGTGTATTGGTCAGGGATGGTTCTCCTGTTGAGAGTCCTGTAATCGATACAAAGCCTCAACGACCCATTCTTCTTTCTGACCACCACGATTGGGGAGGCATAGGGACTTCTAGACTCCCGGATCACACCAGTCTTCTTTAGTTCTACAAGTTGTTCCCTCAGATCCTCCAGATCTGCCAGGGGGACCCGCCTGACCCTCTCTCGGAAGGGCTTATCTTCTTGGAGGCGGATCCGATGGGTGGCACTTCTTGCACACCCCACATCGAATTCATCTTCGGAAAAAATCTTCTCCCACCTGGTCAGCTGGGCCTTGGCTCTTTCTTTCCAAGCCCTGGGTAGGTTCGGGTTTTCCACGAACAGTTTCTCCCAAACATCTCCTCTGTCACCCGTCCCCTTGACTTCGGACCAAGTGACCGGGGCAGCAGGGCTCACCTGACCAAGCAACACTCTGGCAGGGATCTCCATGGGTCCTCCCGTAGTGTTCCTAACACTCACCGGAACTCTGCCATGGGCCTTCTTCAGGGCCTTGAACGGAATCACTTCTGGTATCACTTCCAGGCCTGAGGACTCTTCCCTTGGGTCTGATTCCAGCATGACAAAGGGGCCAGGTTGTTCCCACGAAAGCTTCACAGTGGCCCTAAGACAGGTTACTTCTCCGGGCTGTAGCACTACTCCTTCTCTGCCAAGTCTCCACACCTTCCCTATCCCCTCTCCCGGGGTCTTCTGCTCTAAGACCAGTCGTTGGTAGGCCGTCTTTAGCATGGGATGGATTTTGGTGGCTGAATGGTTTCTCTCTTTCACTAGAGGGGTCAGGAGTCTCCTGACTAGATCCGTGTTTGTCCCAATGATCAAGGAAATCTTGCTGGCTCCAGGCGGCCGGGGACACACAACTGCCAGGGTGTCAAACACTTCAGCCTTCCCAGCCACGGATGGGTCGAAAGTCATCTTTATGGGCAGGTACCCATCATAAGGGAAACTCTGGGTTCCAAGTCCCCATATCTCCAGCTCTTCTATCTTCTGGATAGGCAGATGACTCAAGTGCCTATCATAGAAGTCCCGGTATAGTAAAGTCACCTGTGCTCCGGTGTCCAAAAGAGCTTTAGTATAGACTCCTTCCACTTGAATGGGCACAGTAGGAGACGGGCCCACCAGTTCCTTTGGGTATGGCCGGACTGGGGTCACCTCTTTTTTTGGCTTTCGACCCTTGCTCTGCTCCTTTTGGACTTTAATTTTTCCTGAGCCTGGCATGCATTGACTTTCTCCCTCTCAATGGGGGCACAAACCCGCTGAGGGATGTTATTGTTCCTTTTAGGTGGATGTTCCTTCTTTGGGGTGCTGTACTTCCACTGAGGGGTCTTGCCCCCTCCCTCTGGGGTACATCTTGGTGGGGGTGTACTATACCTCCTCCTAGGAGTTTTGTCTCCTCCATTCTTGGCCTTTTTTTTTAGTTTGGAGCGCACTGAAGATGATGGGCACCCGGTTGACTCCTTCACCGGGGCCCTTTGGAGTTTCCCGCCGGCTTGCAATTATCTGTTCTCTTCTTCTTTGGGCTGGAGCATACGTTAGCAAAGTGGCCACTCCCTCCGCAGTTATAGCAAATCACCTCTTCTCGGTCCTGTAGGGAGGCCGGTGCTGAGGTGTTCGGGAACAACTCCTTTCTTGGGCTTGGTTTCTCTCGTCTTCTCTGATCTTTCTCCATCAAAGAGGTCAGCATCTCCAACACTTGGGCCATTTGCGATTTCAGAGTGTCAACCTCCGCATCTCTTTCTGGGCTCTTGACCGAATGGACCAACACTGGTACAGGTGTGACATTCGCCACCTGCTGATCTTCCTGCAGCGCCTCTTCCTCCCTAATAATTTTTATTAGATCAGAGTAGGTTAGTGACATTCCTCCTCCTGAGGTTTTCAGGTGCAGCCAGACCGGGTCTGAGCGCCGCGCTCCCCTCATGATCTGCTTCATGCGTGCTTCATCTGCATCTTTGGGCAGCATTCCCTTCTTCAGTACAATCTTGCATAACTGCCTGTTCAGCCTTCTAACATATTCTGACAGTTTCTCATTCGGCTGCTGGAGAGTGTGTTCAATTTGATAAATCATCTCTGACACCTTCTCCAGCTGACCAAACTCTTCCTGCAGCATGGCCGGGCAATCTTGAGCTGTACAGTTTTCATTTCCAAACCGGAAGCTCTTCACCGCTTCTGCCGCGGCACCTTTCAGACTTTCTAAGACTCGCTGTCTCTTCTGTGCCTCAGGCACCTCCCATGCTTCTACTGCCTGCAATGCCTGTTCCACCCAAGTGTCAAAATCTTCCTCCCCCGCAGGGACGGGGAGCTTCCCTGAGAAGGTGCTAAGCTTCCGGTAACCGGCCTCCACATGCACCGTACTGCTTTTCTGGCACTTAATTACAAGGTCTCCTAGAGCATTCAACAATTCAGGCCCTATAGCGGCCAGCGGTGATCCCGGGCTTAATAGTTCCTTAAGCTTTTCTGCTTTAGGGGATAGTGGTGGAGATAATTGTGGGAGTGATGGCTTTGGTGTCTGAAACCATTCTTCCTTCACTGGCAGCGTATGTATCAAGTGATAGATCTGATTATCTATGGCTTGTATACTCTGACTTTTAAAATGCTCTGGGATTTCGTTTTTCCATTCTACCAGTGCGTATGTAAACGAGATCACTGGATCTGGCCTAAAATCCATCACCCATGCTTTGTGGCTCGGAGACAGTAACAATACGAGCTGTTTTATCTCCTCTTCCTTCCATCTTTCCCCCGGGAGTACAATGACTACCGCCGCGGTTGGATCGGCGCCAATCGCTGCGCACCACTGTGACATTGCCAGCGGGTCCATGCTGGTACTTCTGACCGGCTTGATTGCAGCGTGCAACGTACAAGGATCCCGGACTCGAGCCCCCACGTGTAGCGCTACCCCCAGTTAAGAGAGCCGCTGATATTGATTTGGGCCCTGCAGTGCACCGCTGTCAACCCCCGGCAATCGGCTCTAACCTCCCGTGGCACAGCTGGTGATAGAGAGATAGGACCGCGTGATCGCAACTGTTGGTGACGCAGTCCTATAACAAACATACACAGAATATACTTTAAAACTCCTATTAAAGTAAGCGGAACTGACACCAAATGTACTTTACCCAGATATTTTACTGAGGCTAATGGGCAAGTAATAAACAACAGTATAACAAGTTGCAGACCCCTGCAATAAACAGTAATAAAGATAAACAGAGTAATCAGAATAATAAAGTATTGCTATGCAACTCTAGCGCTGCCCTTTTACAGCTACTTCCCCTCATGGGTAGACTAACACCCAGCAATGTCTACCTATGCAGTCAGGCCTGACTGATCTAAATGGAAGTTCAGTGAAACAATATTCGCTAGCAATCTCTCGGTGGTGCACTTGAAGAACAACTTTGTAATCCCAACGAATAGTAAAGATAAAGTATCTGTCTTTAAACAGCTCTCACCACCTGGACAAGTCCAAGTCCGTTTCCTCCATCGATTCGTCTAGGAACAGGAATCCACCGACATCCAAGTCTTCAATCCTTCTGGTGTACTGCAGCAAGGAGGATTAGATGTCTCTAAGGCTCTGCTAGGCTGGCAGAGGGCTCTTTGGAAAGGAGCACACGGCCCAGGCTTCAGGCCTTGTGCACACAGCAGTTCAGCACAGACATCCTCTTGCTAGGAGAGGGGGGTCCAAAGAGAGCGACCAAAACTCCGCCTCCCCTTTATAAAGTCTGCCCCAGCAGTCTCTGTTCTGGAGCAATGCACCCTGGGTGCTGCAAGATGTACTGGGAGATGTAGTCTCTTTCTCTCCTCTGCTTTCACTTCCAGTAATGTCTCTTTACTTCCTCCTGACTCACCTCTCACCTGGAACTTCTTATCTCTCTGCATTAAAGGGGAACACCCCGCTACATATGTATATGTATATGTATAAACAGTCTTTTAAGAAAAAGTCCTTTAGAGTCTATTTACACACTGCGGTGTATATGGGTGGAGCAAGGAAAAATGGGATCCACTGTGCACAGGGCAGCCATCATAGATGAACAGAAACCATGTTCAGGGGTAACTGGAAGACAAGGAGAGAGGCGCCCCTAAGTGCAATAGTGTAAACAAGGTTTTTTAATAGTAGATACAAATACACTCACATTTTGGTGAATAAACATAGGCGTGTAAAAATGTCAGGATGACAAACATCAGCAGCAGATCACAGGGGGTTCCCAGCTCTGCGTAGAATGACAGGAGTGTCTCTGAAGATGGAGCGGCCGGCTTCCGGGGACAAACGATCCTGTAGTGTGTTCAAAACGAGGCTAGGAGCGCACATGTGGTTGAGCTGCAGAGGGTTACGTCATCAGAGATGGACGCGTTTCGTGAGCGTGCGGACTTGCGGTGTCCTGGCAAGTCGCGCTCCTTTTTCAACATGACATAAGGGCGGAAATGGATAGATGCCTTATATGGGAGCAGGGATGGGGAGGTGAGCTGGATGGGGCGGGACTGGACAAAGGTAGTGTCAAATGGCAGGAGGAGTGGAGGGGTCATGTGATCAGGATGGCCTGAATCAGAGGAAAAAACAGGAAGATATGGAGATAATATATGCGGCGTATTGCATGTATAAAGAGAACATCCAGCATGTTACGTGTGGAAAAATATCCAAAAAATGCTGATGATGGCAACTATATATCCAATTAACAATAATAATATAATAATTTAGTAGATGATGGGGAGGACGTAAGTGTTATTATGGGGGGGGAGTGGGGGGAGGATGGCGGGCGAATGAAAATAAGGGGGAGGGAGGGGGGAGGGGAAAAATAAATAAAAAAGGGGAACAGGAATAGGAGGGGGGGAGGGAAGAGTAGGGGAAGGATGGGGGAAAGGGGGAAAAAGAATGATCGGACAAAAGGGAAAAGAGGGTGACTGTGAGGGAATATATGCCATGCTGATATGTATGACTGTAGGCATCTTAGTTTACAAATGGTCACATTCATAGAGCTTAATAGGAAAATAATTTTTTAACAACCGAAATAGAAACGTGAACTACATCAACTGTAAGGATGTAGTTGAACAATAGAAAAAAATGGATTAGATTAAAATCAAAAGTGGCCTCATCGACCAAGCCTTCCAATTTTATCTGAAGGGAAAACCCCCGAAAGTGACTCGTGAGGCGGAGAATCATTCTCTCCGCTTCACCACCACTTTCCATTTTGAATATAAAAAAATGGAAAGGGTTTTGGCCAACCACTGGAAGATCCTTTTGCAGGATCCTGCCCTTCAATCCATTATCCCTGCTCGCCCCAAAGTAACTTACCCCAGAGCACCCAATCTTAAAAGATTCGCACTCGCGATTGTTTCCCTACTCATACCTTTGGTTGGCATGTACAAGTGCAACAAAAGCTTATGTAAAACATGCAATTATGTCCACCATGGACAAAAATCTTTCTCCACGAAAGGTAAAACCTATCCACTCATAGAGTTTTACAACTGCTCCTCTGAGTTTGTAGTATATGGCCTTAGCTGCCCCTGCGGCCTCATGTATGTGGGCCGCACCATTTGACCTTTGTGAGTCAGGTTTGGGGAACACAGGAGGCTAATTGAATCCAATTAGATTTTTTGTAGAATCTATATTTTTATACTCTTATATATATATTTTTAATCTTTCTTGTTATTGGGTGATACGTTTCTATTGATGTCCATTTTTAAACTACATCCTTACAGCTGATGTAGTTCACGTTTCTATTGATGTCCATTTTACCTGTGTTTTTTAGT
Source organism: Rana muscosa (assembly GCA_029206835.1). Lineage (NCBI taxonomy): Eukaryota > Metazoa > Chordata > Amphibia > Anura > Ranidae > Rana > Rana muscosa. The sequence goes on along the minus strand of CM055116.1, from coordinate 925,586,892 downwards.
ATTTATTGTATTATCCCAGAGGTCTATATGTACAATTAGATTTTTTGTAGAATCTATATTTTTATACTTTTATATATATATTTTTAATCTTTCTTGTTATTGGGTGATACCCCTACTGCATAGATTTGATTTTTTATTGTCGGAATATGCACAACTACTGTTTGTACCATATACTGACATATTGCCTATGTGAATACTTTTGATTTGAATCTAATCCATTTTTTTCTATTGTTCAACTACATCCTTACAGTTGATGTAGTTCACGTTTCTATTTCGGTTGTTAAAAAATTATTTTCCTATTAAGCTCTATGAATGTGACCATTTGTAAACTAAGATGCATAGATATATATGCCTACAGTCATACATATCAGCATGGCATATATTCCCTCACAGTCACCCTATTTTCCCTTTTGTTCGATCATTCTTTTTCCCCCTTTCCCCCATCCTTCCCCTACTCTTCCCCTCCCCCCCCTCCTATTCCTGTTCCCCCCTTTTTTTTCCTCCCTCCCCCCCTTATTTGCCCGCCATCCTCCCCCCAAAACCCCCCCGCCCCTCCCCCCCCCATAATAACACTTACGTCCTCCCCATCATCTACTAAATTATTATATTATTATAGTTTATTGGATATATAGTTGCCATCATCAGCATTTTTTGGATATTTTTCCACACATAACATGCTGGATGTTCTCTTTATACATGCAATACGGTGCATATATTGTCTATGGGGAGACATGCTTCCTCATTTGTCTTCCTGTCTATTCCCGCAGCATTGCCTGTATTATCGCCAATCACTGTTTAATTTACATTTCCCGTGACCCTTTCCATATCTTTTATTTATAATTATTGTCGTTCCACTTATATATATTACATGAATATTTATTCCCATCCTACACCATCACTACTATTGCCAATTGTTATTAATATCCTTTTTCCGGTCCATTCATTATCCTTGATCTATTTTCATTTGCAGCTTTTTCTAACATATTTCTATCTATATATCTCTCTTTCTTAACATCCTCCTTTCCCTTCATATCTCCATATCTTCCTGTTTTTTCCTCTGATTCAGGCCATCCCGATCACATGACCCCTCCACTCCTCCTGCCATTTGACACTACCTTTGTCCAGTCCCACCCCATCCAGCTCACCTCCCCATCCCTGCTCCCATATAAGGCGTCTATCCATTTCCGCCCTTATGTCATGTTGAAAAAGGAGCGCGACTTGCCAGGACACCGCAAGTCCGCACGCTCACGAAACGCGTCCATCTCTGATGACATGACCCTCTGCAGCTCAACCACATGTGCGCTCCTAGCCTCGTTTTGAACACACTACAGGATCGTTTATCCCCGGAAGCCGGCCGCTCCATCTTCAGAGACACTCCTGTCATTCTACGCAGAGCTGGGAACCCCCTGTGATCTGCTGCTGATGTTTGTCATCCTGATATTTTTACACGCCTATGTTTATTCACCAAAATTGTATTTGTATCTACTATTATACTTGACGTAATTGTAGCCGTATTAGTGCAATTGTGACAGAGAAAATTGAGTACTGTCCGTGATACTTTTTTTATTTGCACTAACATACAATTTTTCAGGACAAGCTTTCAGGGTATGTCCCCTTCTTCAAAGTCCAAGCAGTACTGATTCACAATTTTTTTAGCAGAATGTTAAAACAAAACAAGAAAAAAATCTCAGAGGGAAAGGAAAAAAAAAACACATACAAATCAATGGTAATAAAGATAGCAACAGAGTTAGTGAGATAAGACAGAGTTAGTGAGATAAGACAGAGGGAGAGCTATAGACTTGAGGGGGGAGATGCTAGTCACAGAGGGGGTCATAAAACCTTAGTATAATGGGTAAGGAAACCAATATCTAAATTTAGGCCATTAGTTTTTGTGTCAAAAAGAATTATCATTCTTAGTTCAAATGTTTTCCTTTCCTGGATAGTTCTGAAATTCCCTTTAAGAACTAAAACATTGAGGTCTTCTATAGTGTGGTCCGGTTGTGAGAAGTGATGTCCCACAGGTGTGCAGAAACTGTCTTCTTTATGTTCCTTGATGGTATGTCTGTGAAAATTCATCCTCGTGTAGCGATACCTCCAACTAAGAAGGCCGCAGATTTAGTTTGGGCCCTGAAGACAGCTCCGCCAACCCCCGGCAATATACTCGACCCCCTACTGGCACAGCTAGTTCTGACAGCAATATGTATATCTTATACTGTATGAGTAATTAGACTTCAAGACAATAATAGTATAAACTGGGTATATGATTTACTTATTCTTTTGAGAAGAAAGGGGTTAACATTTATCACAGTTCACAATATATATATATATATAATGCAGAGCCCTGCAACACTAACACACTATGAATATGGAGTTAACAGCAACAAGTGCGCCACGTGGGCGACCGTTAACTAGGTGCCCTGTGGCGCAGTAACCAAACAAAATAGAAAGATAACCAGGCCTGGTTCTGATATCTACAGTACAATTTAGTCTATAAGGGATGATGTTCTTTTCTTCACCGGCAGGTCTTTAACGGTGGTGCACATTAACAGGGTATGCTTTGTAATCCAATAGGAAAAGGTAAAAATGGGGTAAACACTTTGCTATGTGGACTCTGAGTTTAGCTCTGTTAGGGTTCTTCAGTGAGAGTATCAGGAACAACCTGTGGGCCACGGCAGTCTATAGGCCTATTAGCAGTAACAGTATATGGTTTGGGCGTATGCCCTCTCACCCGCCCAGACTGAGGTCCCAGTCTGGGAACTTCCACGGACTTTGTCACACACACACACAGTGTCCCTGGCGATCGGGTCCCCGATCCAACGAATGCTGTAGCTAAGCGAAGTCAGATGTCACCCAGGCTCGCAGAGGGGTGGAAGGCTCTTTGGTGCTGCGCAAGGCCTCAGGCTTCAGGCCTTGCACTCCGACACATCCGCACAGGAGGATCAGTCTCTTGAAGTCTCGTGTCCCAAAGAGGCCGAGCCCAGCCTCGCCTGCTCCTTTTATAACTCCTCCCATGAGTCTCTGTGATGGAAACATTCCCGAATGGGGTTCTGGGTAATGTAGTCTCTCTCTCTGCTCTCACTTCAGCAATGTCTTTTCTCTACTTCCTCCCGACTCACCTCTCACCTGGAACTTCTTGTCTGTCTGCATTAAAGGGGAACACCCCGCTACACACTCCCCCCACTTGAACTCTTTGGTCCCCAAAGATAAACCTTAACAAAGACTATGTACAACTCTAGACAATTCTGCAAACGATGTTGGCATAGGGAATTCCCACCAAAACGGATGCCGCGTACACACGGCCATTTTTCCCGTTGAAAAAAACGACATTTTTCCCATCCGACGAGAAAAACGATAGTCTGTGTGTCAGGGTCACCTGTGGCCAGGTGACAGATGCACACCGTAGGGGGACAGGAGTGCACCGCGAGGTAGTGAACCCTATGGCTGGCTTCTGCGGATAGGAAACTGGGTGGTTGTGGAAAGCGGGACCAGAGGAGCACAACCGGGATCCCAACGGAAGCGAGAGCCAAGATTCCCCAGGGCGCGGAGTCTAAGACCCAGCTGGTCTTCTCCAGGGCCTCTAGGGGTGAGGATGTTACGCTGCAGGCTGGGACCAGGTCGCGGCCCCTGGAGTTTCCTAGCTCACGCCCCGTAGGATAAGGGGAAAAGAGGGGAAGCAGCAGCACACGATAGAGAGAATCGAATAACAAGCTGAAGGTCAGGGGCCACAAGCAGACAAGGATAACGAAGAACGAGCCGAAGGTCAAGGGTCACGAGCAGACAGGGATAGTCGGGGACAAGCCAATAACGTAACAGAGAGACAGACGTAGCACACGGCAGGCAGGAACCCAAACACACAATGCCTAACAAACACGTTGATCAGCAAAGCAGGCTTGCAGTGCACAGGTTAATATAGTGTTCTGTGATAGGGCCTGGGGTGGAGTCTGGCTGGGAGGAGATTATAAAGGAAGCCAGGTGAAAGGGCTCAGGCCTCTAAGATGAACACATGGGAAGGAAGGTAAGCTGACAGACAAACACTACTGCATATCCATGACAGTACCCTCCCTCTTATGGGCCCTCCCCCGCCTGGGCCCAGGCTTAAAGGGAAATCTCTGATGAAACCTTCTCAACAGATGAGGTGCAGCGACATCAGATGCAGCGATCCAAGACGCCTCCTCAGGACCAAAACCTCTCCAATGCACAAGGTACTGAAGAATGCCTCTGCAGAGCCGAGAATCCAGAACTTGTCTAACCTCGTACTTAAGATTATCCTCAGAGACTGAAAACGAGGTAGGGAGATGACAAGAAGATCTATTGAGGACCAAAGGCTCTCTAGGAATAAGCAAGGGCATGAGAGGACCAACAGGAATCTGAGGAGGGTCCCCTAGACCCTTAAAGGGGAACTGGTCATCTTGCACAGGACCATCAAACTGGGCAGATGTCAGTGGAACCCTGAAGTCAGGTTGGTTAGAGGGTGACATGTCACAGGAGTCAAGCTGAATAGCTGAAAGACAAGCAGAATGTCCTGAACAAGAAAAAGTAGGAGGCTCACTGGGCATGGGCTGGACTGGCATAACTAGTACAGAGGCAGAGTGAATAGCTGAGTCAGGTGTAGCGACTACCTGAATCGCATCGCAAGACGTAGCGACTGCAGGACTTGTAGACAAGCTAGCCTGGCTGTGCGTCCAAGGGTGGTTAGGGACAGAGAAATGTAAATGGTTATGCAACCTGGAATGAATGACCGGCTCAGATTCACAGGGGGCAACCTTGGGTAGGCAGGACGAGGAACAGGAGGGACCCCAAGCCAGGATCTGTCCAGTAGTCCAGTCCACATGAGGAGAATGGAGCTGTAACCATGGGAGACCCAAAATTATAGGCGTTGAGGCCTTGGGTAAGATAAGGAAGGATATCCACTCCTGGTGGAGTGTCCCTACCGACATCTTAACAGGGAGGGTCTGGAAGCGGATAGGTCCCCCTGGGAGAACAGTACCATCAATCGCCAAGACCACCAATGGTGTGGTGAGGGGCAAAAGAGTAAGTCTCATGGACGATGCGATTTCCCAGTCCATAAAATTACCAGCGGCTCCGGAATCCAGATATGCTGAGACCAAATGAAAAGAAGCACCAACATGAAGGAACACAGAAAGCAGAAGACGAGAAGGGGGAGGTGATATTTCTGGGTCCAATACTCCACTTTCCAGATGAAGTGGACCCGAAAGTTTTTCTGGACAAAGAGAGCAAGTGTCACGAAAATGACCTTTGCCCCCACAGTAAAGACACAGACCAAGAGTTCTGCGCCTAGCACGTTCCTCGGGGGATAGCCTGGTCCGACCCAGCTGCATGGGTTCCTCAGCTGGTAGGAGATGCTCTACAGGTCGAAGAGAGGGGAGCTCAGGCTGACTAAAAACCAAGGAGTGCTGGCGTTGCTTTTCTAAGGTCCTCTCCTGAAAGCGAATATCGATCTGGTTACACAAGGAGATAATGCCGGCCAGATCAGTGGGGATGGTTCTTCCTGCTAATTCATCCTTCACTCTATCAGACAGGCCATGCAAAAAGGTTGCGACTAAGGCCTCATTGTTCCAGCTCAACTCAGCCGACAGTATGCGGAAATGAAGGGCATACTGTCCCACAGAAGCAGACTCTTGGCGGAGACGTAAAAGGGCGCTGGCCGCTGAAGAGACACGAGCCGGTTCTTCGAAGATATTCCGAAAAAGTTTCAAGAAGCCAGACAGGCTAGAAACCACTGGATCATTCAGTTCCCACAGAGGGGCTGCCCAGGCTAAAGCTTCACCAGAGAGGAGGGAAATGATATAGGCTACCTTAGCCCGATCAGACAGGAAGTTTTGGGGCTGGAGCTCAAAATGAATTGTGCATTGGCTAAGGAACCCCCTGCAAGCCTTGGAGTCCCCAGAGAAACGGGACGGAGCTGGCAGTTGTAGTGAGTGTGTGGCTGCGACTGGTGCAATAGGTGCAGCCGCTGGTTGTATTTGAGGTTGCGGATTCAGGGTTCCCAAGGAGGCCTGAAGCTGCTCAAAGCGAGAAGCCAGATCCTGGAGGAATCGCATCACCTGAGTCTGATTCGATTCCTGGGTTTCAAGTCTGCAAACTATGCCCTGCAACGGATCATCCACGGGTAACGGGATGTGAGCCGGGTTCATGGCTGATCAAACTGTCAGGTTCACCTGTGGCCAGGTGACAGATGCACACCGTAGGGGGACAGGAGTGCACCGCGAGGTAGTGAACCCTATGGCTGGCTTCTGCGGATAGGAAACTGGGTGGTTGTGGAAAGCGGGACCAGAGGAGCACAACCGGGATCCCAACGGAAGCGAGAGCCAAGATTCCCCAGGGCGCGGAGTCTAAGACCCAGCTGGTCTTCTCCAGGGCCTCTAGTGGTGAGGATGTTACGCTGCAGGCTGGGACCAGGTCGCGGCCCCTGGAGTTTCCTAGCTCACGCCCTGTAGGATAAGGGGAAAAGAGGGGAAGCAGCAGCACACGATAGAGAGAACCGAATAACAAGCTGAAGGTCAGGGGCCACAAGCAGACAAGGATAACGAAGAACGAGCCGAAGGTCAAGGGTCACGAGCAGACAGGGATAGTCGGGGACAAGCCAATAACGTAACAGAGAGACAGACGTAGCACACGGCAGGCAGGAACCCAAACACACAATGCCTAACAAACACGTTGATCAGCAAAGCAGGCTTGCAGTGCACAGGTTAATATAGTGTTCTGTGATAGGGCCTGGGGTGGAGTCTGGCTGGGAGGAGATTATAAAGGAAGCCAGGTGAAAGGGCTCAGGCCTCTAAGATGAACACATGGGAAGGAAGGTAAGCTGACAGACAAACACTACTGCATATCCATGACACTGTGGGCTTTCTGACGTTTTTTTCGACGAGAAAAACGGCATTAAAAACGACAAGAAAAATTAGAACATGTTCTAATTTTTCTCGTCGTTTTTTTCGACATGTTTTCCGCGGCAGTGTTTCCCATATCTTCCCGATCCTGTAGAGAAGCGGGCGCTGAGGTATTCGGGAACAACTCCTTTCTTGGACTTTCCTTTTCTGGTTTCCTTTGATCTTTCTCCATCAAAGAGGTCAGTATCCCCAACACTTGGGACATCTGTGATTTCAGGGTGTCCACTTCTGCATCTCTTTCGAGGGTCATGGCCGGGCTGACCATCACCACCGGAGGTTTGGTTGGCTCGACTGGCTGTTCCCTCTTTTTCTCCTCCAACATGGCCTCTTCCTCTCTGACCATTCGAAAGAGGTCGGGGTATTCCAGGTTCTTCCCGTCCTGTCGGGTGCGCAGCGCCAATGCAATAGGATCCAGAGGCTGAGCTCCCCTCAATACCTGCTGAGCCCGGGCCTTGTCTACCTTCCCTGGGTCGATCCCCTTCTTCAGAATAATTCTATGCAGGATCTTGTCTAGACGTCCCATATATTCTGATAGTTTCTCTCCTGTTTTCTGGTAGCAGTGCTCCAGCTGATAGGTGAGCTCAGTAACTTTTTCTGTCCCACCGAACACATTCTGCAAGATGTCCAAGTAGTCCTGTGCAGTACAGTCTTTCCTGCTCATCTTCAGGTTGCGTATGGCATCCAGAGCAGGCCCCTTCAAACTTTCAGCAATTCTCTGTTTCTTGCTGCGTTCTGGAACTTCCCATTCCTCTAAGGCCTGAGTGGTGCCATCTAGCCACTCCTCAAATCCCTCTTCCCCTGAGGGTACAGGTTTCCTCCCTGAGAATATCCGGAGCTTTCTGTATCCCGACATCGGGTAATCTGTGGGATTCTTCTTGCACTGGGCCACAATCTCTCCCAGTACAGCGCATAGTTCTGTGCTAAGGGTGGTCGGTGATGATCTGGGACTCTCTGTATCCTTCTGCTTTTCCGCCTATGGGGATGGCGGGGGAGGTGTCTGTGGAGATGATTGTTTTCTTATTTGGAACCGATCTCCCTTATGTGGCAGCGCATGTGTCAGATAGTAGGTCTGACCATCCATAGCTTGTATGCTCGGGCTTTTAAAATGCTCTGGAATTTCGTCTTTCCACTCTATTAATGCGTATGTATGCGAAGCATGTGGTCTCACATCCATCACCCATGATTTCTGGCATGGTGATAGGGACGTTATTAGCTGCTTTATCGCATCTCTTTGCCAGATCCCCAGTAGTTCAATAACTGCCGCCGCGGCCGGATCTGCGCCAGCCACTGTGTACCACTGTCCTACTTCTAGCGGGTCCATGCCGGTCTTTTGGCGTGTTCGCTTGCTGTATCAGGATCCCGGACGAGAACCCCCACGTAAAGCGATACCTCCAACTAAGAAGGCCGCAGATTTAGTTTGGGCCCTGAAGACAGCTCCGCCAACCCCCGGCAATATACTCGACCCCCTACTGGCACAGCTAGTTCTGACAGCAATATGTATATCTTATACTGTATGAGTAATTAGACTTCAAGACAATAATAGTATAAACTGGGTATATGATTTACTTATTCTTTTGAGAAGAAAGGGGTTAACATTTATCACAGTTCACAATATATATATATATAATGCAGAGCCCTGCAACACTAACACACTATGAATATGGAGTTAACAGCAACAAGTGCGCCACGTGGGCAACCATTAACTAGGTGCCCTGTGGCGCAGTAACCAAACAAAATAGAAAGCTGACCAGGCCTGGTTCTGATATCTACAATTTAGTCTATAAGGGATGATGTTCTTTTCTTCACCGGCAGGTCTTTAACGGTGGTGCACATTAACAGGGTATGCTTTGTAATCCAATAGGAAAAGGTAAAAATGGGGTAAACACTTTGCTATGCGGACTCTGAGTTCAGCTCTGTTAGGGTTCTTCAGTGAGAGTATCAGGAACAACCTGTGGGCCACGGCAGTCTCTAGGCCTATTAGCAGTAACAGTATATGGTTTGGGCGTATGCCCTCTCACCCGACCCAGACTGCGGTCCCAGTCTGGGAACTTCCACCGACTGTGTCACACACACACACAGTGTCCCTGGCGATCGGGTCCCCGATCCAACGAATGCTGTAGCTAAGCGAAGTCAGATGTCACCCAGGCTCGCAGAGGGGTGGAAGGCTCTTTGGTGCTGCGCAAGGCCTCAGGCTTCAGGCCTTGCACTCCGACACATCCGCACAGGAGGATCAGTCTCTTGAAGTCTCGTGTCCCAAAGAGGCCGAGCCCAGCCTCGCCTGCTCCTTTTATAACCCCTCCCATGAGTCTCTGTGATGGAAACATTTCCGAATGGGGTTCTGGGTAATGTAGTCTCTCTCTCTGCTCTCACTTCAGCAATGTCTTTTCTCTACTTCCTCCCGACTCACCTCTCACATGGAACTTCTTGTCTGTTTGCATTAAAGGGGAACACCCCGCTACACTCGCTTGCAACTTCTGTCCTGTTTCACCAACATAAGATCCTTTGCCACACCTGTTGCATTGGATGAGGTACACAACATTACTGGAGGTACAGTTGTAAGATCCCATGATAGTGAAGGTCCCATTTGTGTCCCATTTCTTTTTGACACAAAAACTAATGGCCTAAATTTCGATATTGGTTTCCTTATCCATTATACTAAGGTTTTATGACCCCCTCTGTGACTAGCATCTCCCCCCTCAAGTCTATAGCTCTCCATCTGTCTTATCTCACTAACTCTGTCTTATCTCACTAACTCTGCTGCTATCTTTATTACCATTGATTTGTATGTGTTTCTTTTTTCCTTTCCCTCTGAGATTTTTTTCTTGTTTTGTTTTAACATTCTGCTAAAAAAATTGTGAATCAGTACTGCTTGGACTTTGAAGAAGGGGACATACCCCGAAAGCTTGTCCTGAAAAATTGTATGTTAGTGCAAATAAAAAAAGTATCACGGACAGTACTCAATTTTCTCTATCTACTATTAAAAAACCTTGTTTACACTATTGCACTTAGAGGCGCCTCTCTCCTTGTCTTCCAGTTACCCCTGAACATGGTTTCTGTTCATCTATGATGGCTACCCTGTGCACAGTGGATCCCATTTTTCCTTGCTCCACCCATATACACCGCAGTGTGTAAATAGACTCTAAAGGACTTTTTCTTAAAAGACTGTTTATACATATACATATACATATGTTGTATGGTATCCCTACCTCATATTGATTTTTGGGTAACACATGTTTCTGCGGATATTGTGCGCCACCACTTGTTTGTTCTTTATCGGTTATGTGGCTGTTGTCTAGGGGTCCCTGGGAGGGAGAGATGAGATACACCACGGCCCATGTCCTCCATAACTAAGAGGTGAAGGCCAGAAATTTGGGTCCTGTGCAGGTGTCCTAGAGTCAAGTCCATTACTTCGTTCCTGACTCCTTTGCTCCTAGTAACCAGAGTTCCACACAGTGAATAGGTCCAACTCAGTTTTATTCTTCTTTCCAAACAATAAACAGTCTCTTCTACTGAGTTATAATGGGGAATAGATCGAGGCACAATCCTTTCCCTTCTGATGCTAACCACTGTGATATCACCAGTGGCGGATAGTCACTGCCACTGACTATGTGAGGTAGAACGTGAATTACCTTCGCTAGCACGGCCCCTGTCAGGGGAAGGAGATCCGTCCAAGGGAGAAACAGGAGGCCTCTCTGTCACCAGCGATGCTGCGCCGGACTCTCCAGAGAAGTTCTGCACACCAGTCCTCACGAACTCAGACACGGGCACCCAAGGATTTAAGGCCCCCTCGGATTCCTCCACCCTCGCGGAACTCAGTCAAAGGTACTGAGCCCCAGGCATCCGCCATAATACCTCACCCCAGGCTAAAGGTGCCTGGGATGGACTCCATCCTCGCTCCGGCCAGGTCAAGGGCACCTAGGCCCGGAACACTGGAACGCCAGCACCCAGGCCGAAGGTGCCTGGGTGCGGCCACGTCCTCCAACTCTGGACTCCCGAACTCTGAACCCCGTGGTAAGGGTGTCCCCCCTTTTATCCCCTCTCCCTTTGCGTCACAGCGGGTTCCCTGCCCCGCTGTACCAGCTCCAGGGGAGGACAAAAAGGTACAGTCTTGCGGTGTGAGTTCAGCCCCGGCCCAGGGCAACAGCGCCACCTGTGGGCCGCAAGGAACCGCACACCACCAGAGTCCTCCAATAACCAGAAAAAGGTCTCGGATACCCTAGCAATCTGTGCATCTGGGTTACACTACCACCCAGATGCCTCCCTTAAATTCAAGTACCCGCTACACTCTCCCCCTGGTGATTTGACACTGGTCCCCAGTGTCTGGTATAAACTCACATCCCACAAGGGTGGTGTCATAAGTTCAGCCCAGAAACCAAACTACACAATTTAGCCCTGAATTGTGCCAAGACCTGAATGGGAAAGGGAAACTTAAAACAATATAAAACTTTTTCAATAAAACACTGTAAATATCTCACACATTTACATTCTTCCCTCCCCCTGGCTATCTAAGGACCACCCATTCTCAGCAGCCTTGATAGACGAGTCTCCTGCAGAGGGAAAGAAAAGAAACATACATCCTACCAACATATGTGTGTTTGCTTGGAATGAATGAGTCTATCCGAGAAGAAACCCATTCACTCCAATAAGTGCTGCATAATGTCAAAAAAAACAAACAATAGTTGCGCAACACTGCCACATGGTGACAATGCCGCGGTCAAGACACTCATCACTTCCAGATGAACTTTTCTCTTCATCATTCCTCCGTGATTCTACACTAACTAAAACCCAAAGTCACTGCTTTCTCTGAAGTGCAAGGAGAAGGAGGGAGAACAAAACAAAAAAACAGCTCCCTCTTCTCCGAAGAGTAGAACTGCCCAAATGCAAAAAAAAACCTTGGCACAGTCCCTGTGTTCCGGTGAAAACACTCCGGAAAGTTCAGCAATGAACAGCAGACAGTACACACAGGAGTCTTTCTTTTTCTCCTAAAGGTAAAACCTTGGATGCGGTAAGAACACAGGCTTCAAATGACTGTCCAAAGCCTCCACATGGTACTCAGCATTTCCTCCTTCCTTGCGGCAAATCACCACTCTGTCCGCATGGATATGCCTTCCCAGCATCCACTTAGCTTTACAGTCCTGGAACTTCTTGGTGACCGTTGGTGAACAAGAAAGGTACCGCCGTGCTTGCTGTACTTCAAGTTTGTCCCACACAAAGGTATCATACCATCTTTGGCGAAAAACTTCCACCTCATAAAGCAGTTCTCGAGGCAGGTACGGGTATTCCCACCCATACTCCTGAGCAACCTTCTGGCTGAAGAGACGCTGCAACCTTGACAGGGGTGGCATGGTGGCCCGGTCTCCTTCTCCAGGCGGAACAATCGCTTCTGGGTGACGAGGTGCGTTCACAACCTCAGTAGATCTGGGCCTAGGAGCCCGCAATGACTGGCGTTGCACTCCTGCAACTGGAACAGGTGAAATGGATGTTGAGTCCAGAAGGGGAACTTCGGACAGAGGACCAGATTCTTCCCTAGGCGCCGAGGCCTCCACCCGGGGTGTACTATCTCCAGTAGACATGGGCAGGTCCCTGATGACACAGGACGAGGGTAGCTTCATCTTGTCCCATCCCTTTCGGTGGAAGATTTCGTCTATCTCCCCATCATCGCCATTGTCAGACAATGAATCCAGGTCAGAGGTGTCGTAGCATTCAGCGGGCAGATAGTTCCCAGTCACGGAACTATCCCCCTTGATGGCCTCTACCGACTGTGGGCTTCCGCCACTTGTAACCACACAGACAGTCCCAACCCCTGGCTCACCTGGGCCTTCAGAAGAACAGGGATGTCCAGGACTCTTCCTACTGGATCCATCCAGGCCAGGCAAGCAGCGGGGTGAAGCTCTTCGACGACCACACGAGGCCATCACTAGGCCGACTTTCCTCTTCGGTGGTCGGAGCAGGGAGCTGCTGGTGACCGAGGCAGCATCCTCGGATTTTTCTCTTTTCTTCTTCGCTTGGGCAGTCACTTTGCCCGGATCAGTGCGCACGGGGAACGCACCAGCATCGATCTCTCCTTCCGGAGTGGCAGTCCCTGTGAGGTAGTTGAGGTGGAAAGCACAAGGCTTTTCTGTGGATGGTTCCACCTCGAAGAGAAACTCCTTGCAGACCTCACATCGCCCGAATTGCTTCAGCTGGACCACCAGTCCCGAACAGCCGGGACAGATCACACGAGGGCCTCCATGTCTCTGCAGGTGTACAGAGCCAATCACCCCCGGGGCCTTAGTCTTATCCCCGTATCCATAAGCGGAGCAGCCAGAGAAGTCATGTCCATGCAAGAAGAAGCTGAAATCCATGGAGTGGTTGAAGTCATTTTCTCTCTTCGCTGCTCCATTGCACACTGACCCACACGCGCCGGAATCTCCACGTGCGTACATCCACATGGCCAGACTCCTCCCACCTTCTGCACTTGTTCGTGGGCTTTTCCCTTTCTCCGCCCACGAACTACGCAGCTATGGGTTGCCTCGTGGCGCGTTGGCCAGTATGGCCGACCTACTCGGAACCCCTCCGGGCAGCAAAGTTCAAATTCAGACACCATACACATCCCGGACGAGCCCCCACGTGTAGTGACCCTCTCTTTCCCTCTTGCTTTATCGGTTATGTGGCTGTTGTCTAGGGGTCCCTAGGAGGGAGAGATGAGATACACCACAGCCCATGTCCTCCATAACTAAGAGGTGAAGGCCAGAAATTTGGGTCCTGTGCAGGTGTCCTAGAGTCAAGTCCAGTACTTCGTTTCTGACTCCTTTGCTCCTAGTAACCAGAGTTCCACACAGTGAATAGGTCCAACTCAGTTTTATTCTTCTTTCCAAACAATAAACAGTCTCTTCTACTGAGTTATAATGGGGAATAGATCGAGGCACAATCCTTTCCCTTCTGATGCTAACCACTGTGATATCACCAGTGGCGGATAGTCACTGCCACTGACTATGTGAGGTAGAACGTGAATTACCTTCGCTAGCACGGCCCCTGTCAGGGGAAGGAGATCCATCCAAGGGAGAAACAGGAAGCCTCTCTGTCACCAGCGATGCTGCGCCGGACTCTCCAGAGAAGTTCTGCACACCAGTCCTCACGAACTCAGACACAGGCACCCAAGGATTTAGGGCCCCCTCGGATTCCTCCACCCTCGCGGAACTCAGTCGAAGGTACTGAGCCCCAGGCATCCGCCATAATACCTCACCCCAGGCTAAAGGTGCCTGAGATGGACTCCATCCTCGCTCCGGCCAGGTCAAGGGCACCTAGGCCCGGAACACTGGAACACCAGCACCCAGGCCGAAGGTGCCCGGGTGCGGCCACGTCCTCCAACTCTGGACTCCCGAACTCTGAACCCCGTGGTAAGGGCGTCCGCCCCTTTTATCCCCTCTCCCTTTGCGTCACAGCGTGTTCCCCGCCCCGCTGTACCAGCTCCAGGGGAGGACAAAAAGGTACAGTCTTGCGGTGTGAGTTCAGCTCCGGCCCAGGGCAACAGCGCCCCCTGTGGGCAGCAAGGAACCTCACACCACCAGAGTCCTCCAAGAACCAGAAAAGGGTCTCGGATACCCTAGTAATCTGTGCATCTGGGTTACACTACCACCCAGATGCCTCCCTTAAATTCAAGTACCCGCTACATATATATATATATATATATATAGATATATATATATATATATATATATATATATTTATATATATTTATTTATATAAAATTAAAGATGACACTGATATAAAAATAAAGCATTGTAAATATTGTAATCTATTTTTAATAAATAGAACAATAGGATCTTCAGCTTTAAATAATTCTAACATTTTTATAGTTTGAGCAACAGGAGCACTTTTCCTAGTATGAAAAAACAGTAATTTAGTCTGCAGATTTTCATATTTTGTGTATTTTTGTTGTTTCAGAGGTCAGTTTCTCTTTTCTAATATTAAACTTATTTTTGGTTTCAGTTAGTGTGGGAAAGCATTTTAACCCAACCATTTTAACCTAACAGTGCGTCTGTTGGGGAGACTTCACCAAAGTGTCATTACTTTTGTGCTCCTGTTTTAAGAGATTTTCAGCACCTTCACTGCAGAAAAACTTTCCTCAATGCTTACAGAATCGGCAAGAAAAAAAACAAAACAACAATCTGATGATTTTAACCACTTTATTTAACCACTTAAGGACCGAGCCTCTTTCTGAGATTTATGGTCATCGAGTAAAAGAAGCAGCTAGCAACTCCATAACATCAAGCATATTTATTGTGAAGCCTTCACAGTGAGTACAGTCAGCATTTAGACTAAAATGCAATAAAAAAATTTAAATAAAATTGATGTCATTCTAAAAATAAATAAAAAATAAATGTCTCTTTAAGAGCTATGGGCAGTAGTAACGTTTTGACGTCGCTTCCACCCTGCAGTGATATGGAGATGGGTGGGGGCCATATTCCCCTCACTCGTCTCCATACACAGGCAGGGAGAGAATCCGATTACCTCCGCCACTGCCGACGGCTCCGGTAAGCGGCGGAGGGCACCGGAGAGCGGCGGGAGGGGGGCCCCTCTCCCGCCGCCGATAAAAGTGATCTCACGGCATATCCGCCGCAGAGACCACTGTTATCTTGTAGCGGACTGCCCGATGAAGAAGAGGATACCGGGGTTATGGTAGCTAGCTGCTACCATAACAACAGTATTCCTCTTCAAACAGCCAACGTATTATTGTGGCGGGCGGGCGGTCCGTAAGTGGTTAAGGACCGAGCCTCTTTCTGAGATTTGGTGTTTACAAGTTAAAATTTTTTTTTTTCTTTGCTAGAAAATAACTTAGAAAAAAATATATATAATGTTTGGGGATTCTAACACCCTAGAGAATAAAATGGCGGTCGTTGCAATACTTTTTGTCACACCGTATTTGCGCAGCGGTCTTACAAGCGCACTTTTTGTGGAAAAAATTTACTTTTTTTAATTAAAAAATAAGACAACTGTAAAGTAAGCCCAATTTATTTTTATATTGTGAAAGATAATTTTAATTGATACCCAACATGTCATGCTTAAAAGTTGCGCCTGCTCGTGGAATGGTGATGTTTAAAAAATTCTACAGGTAGCATGTTTTGAGTTACAGAGGAGGTCTATGGCTAGAATTATCTCACATGTGTGGTTTGAACACCGTTTTCATATGCGGGCGCTGCTCACGTATGCGTTCACTTCTGCGCGCAAGCTCGTCAGGACGGGGCGCTTTAACATTTTTTATTATTATTATTTATTTTACTTGAAATTTTTGATTTTGACACGTTTTTTTTTTTTAAAACATTTTTGGGTCACTTTTATTCCTATTACAAGGAATGTAAACATCCCCTGTAATAGAAAAAAGCATGACAAAAAGCATGACAGGAGCTCTTAAATATGAGATCCGGGGTCAAAAACCTCAGATCTCATATTTACACCAAAATGCAATAATAATAAAAAAAAGTCCCTTTAAGAGCATTGGGCCGAAGTGACGTTTTGACGTCGCTTCTGCCCTGCAATGATATGGAGATGGGTGGGGGCCATCTTCCCCTCACGTCACCATGTCAGCCCAGGGAGCAGACCCGATCGCCTCCGCAGCTGCCGTTGGCTTTGGTAAGTGGCGGAGGGCACCGGAGAGTGGTGGGTGGAGGGGCCCTCTCCCGCCGCCACCGATAAAAGTGATTTTGCACCGCAGAGACCACTTTTATCTGAAAGAATCCATTGAAGAAGAGGATACCGGGGTTATGGTAGCTAGCTGCTACCATAACAACGGTATTCCTCTTCAAAGTAGTGACGTATTCCTGCGGCAATCGGTCCGTAAGTGGTTAAATGATATAAAGTAACATTTTTGGTTGGAGTTATACTTAAAACAAACAATAATAAAGTTATTCTAGTGTAGCGGTTGGTTGCTACTAGTAACTAACATCCACCTCAGAGACAATGAAAAGTAATTTGCGTTGTTTTGTTTTTGTTTATTGGGGGATATAACTTGGATGGAGTAAGGAGGATATGGGATGCCCATAGAACATGTTGTTTTGCCATCATATTTAGTGAACATAGATAAATTGGTTTAGCCTTGAAGAACTGATGTACTTCTAACATTTACAGTCTTTTTCCCTGAATAACACCATGCAGACTATTTTTCCTCCTCCTCTGCATCTATACCATGCAGACTATTGCTCCCAGGACTTCTCTTCTCCTGCACAAAACTTCCACTGTAAAACTATTAGATTTCGTCCCATCATCTTCATTATGAAAGAAAGGGACCACTCTGAATAATCCCAGTTGCTGGCTGTAATTAGTTGTACTTGATGGTAATTGACTGTGTAGTTACTAGGTCAGGGGCCTGCAGTACTCCTCCCCGGGCGGCCCAGTAGTTTAAGAGCTTGTACTGGTTGATGGACTACTGATCCCAGATAGCCCGACCTGCAAATCCTGCGCCCTCAGGCGACATCGATTTGACACACTTCCCCACAGTCTCTCCTCTGATCCAGGACTCCTTATCAATGACCGTGTAATGATGAGGACTTCATCCATGACCGTGTATGGACGAAGTTCCCTCACAGACTCCCTGGCATGCCTCCGCACCCAGCACTCCACTGTGGCACACTCACTGACTTTTTCCTGCCCCAAATCCATGATGGAGGAATTTATCTTGACATACGTTCCGACAGCCTCCAGCCCCCTGATCCAGGACTCCTCATCTATTGACCGTGTAACAGATGAGGACTTCATCCATGACTGTGTATGGACAAAGTTCCCTTACAGCTCTCCCGGGCTTCTCCGCCGGGCCTCACAACCCCCCCCCAGCTGGGGGTAGGGTGTGAGGCCCGGCGGAGGAGCCCGGTCTAGTACTCCATCCTCCACTTCTCCCAGGCCGACAATGCTCCCCCATGGCATGTTACCTTAGCTTATATAGGAGGCCCGCCCCCTGCCAATACCAAATGGGGATTGGTCAAGGCTCCCACATGACCTGCCTGCCACTCCAGTCCCAGGCCCTGCCTCCTTCTCTAGAACAATCTCCCCAGAGACAGGGGAGGCGCCTCAGAACTAAAGCACAGGTGGCCACACCCACTGCTACACTAACCACTCCCTGCCTCCATTTTCAAAACAAGCAGCCCTAGTCTGAAGCATACGCCTGCCTAAATTTACCTGCGCTGACAGTAGGGATGAGCCCCATGTTCGAGTCAAACGTAAGTTTGACTCGAACATCGGGTGTTCGCCGAATAGAGAACAATTTGGGGGTGTTGGCGGCAAATTCGAAAGCCGCTAAACACCCTTTAAAAGTCTTTGGGAGAAATCAAAAGTGCTAATTGTAAAGGTTAATATGCAAGTTATTGTCATAAAAAGTCTTTGGGGGCCTGGGTCCTGCCCCAGGGGACATGTATCAATGCAAAAAAAGTTTTAAAAACTGAAGTTTTTTTTGGGAGCAGTGATTTTAATAATGCTTTAAGTGAAATAATAAAAGTGAAATATTCATTTAAATTTCGTACCTGGGGGTGTCTATAGTATGCCTGTAAAGTGGCACATTTTTCCTGTGTTTAGAACAGTTCCTGCACAAAATGACATTTCTAAAAGGAAAAAAAGTCATTTAAAACTACTCGCGGCTATAATGAATTGTTGGGTCCTGGCAATACAGATAAAAGTCATTAGAAAAAACGGCATGGGTCCCCCCCCAGTCCATTACCAGGCCCTTTGGGTCTGGTATGAATATTAAGGGAAACCCCGAACCAAATGAAAAAAAAATAATTGCGTGGAGGTCCCCCCAAATTCCATACCAGGCCCTTCAGGTCTGGTATGGATATTAAGGGGAACCCTGCGCCAATATTATTTTTTTAAATGGCGTAGGGGAACCCCACACCAAAATAAAAAAAAAGGCGTGGGGGTCTCCCCAAAAATCCATACCAGACCCTTATCCGAGCAAGCAACTTGGCAGGCCGCAGGAAAAGAGGGGGGGTGAGAGAGCGCCCCCTCCTCCTGAACCGTACCAGGCCACATGCCCTCAACATGGGGAGGATGTCCCCATGTTGATGGGGACAAGGGCCTCATCCCCACAACCCTTGCCCGGTGGTTGTGAGGGTCTGCGGGCAGGGGGCTTATCAGAATCTGTAACAAAGGGGACCCCCAGATCCCGCCCCCCTATGTGAATTGGTAACTGGGTACATTGTACCCCTACCATTTCACAAAAAAAAAGTGTCAAAAAACACAAGACACAGCTTGAGACAAGTCCTTTATTAAAAAAGAAAAAAAATTCCAGCGATGTAATCCATTCTTGACCCGGGAGACGGAAAAACACACTGCCACAATCCGATTCCGCCTCCATGGTAGGTGCCCGCCGAATGACGCTACACCCGCCGTGACAGCTCTTAAAAAGCTGAGGGCGGGGCCACCTGTCATGTGCGCAGGTGACCCCCGTCCCCTTCTGACGCAACAGGGGTTTCCGGCGGTTTCCCCTGTGGCGTCAAGGGTGACCCCACCCCCCTCTGATGCCACGGGAAACCCGTGGCATCAGGGGGGGGTCACCTGTACATGTCACTGGGTAACCCTGCGGCGTTTCCCAGTTGCGTCAGAGGGGGGCGGTGTCACCCACACATGTCATGGGTGGCCCCGCCCTCAGCTATTTAAGAGCTGTCATGGCGGGTGAAGCGTCATTCGGCGGTCGCCTCCCATGGAGGCGGAATCGGATCGTGGTGGTGTGCTTTTCCATATCCCGGGTTGAGAATAGATTACATAGCTGGATTTTTTTTTCTTTTTTAATAAAGGACTTGTCCCAAGCTGTGTCTTGTGTTTAACATTCTTGACACTTTTTTTGTGAAATGGTAGGGGTACAATGTACCCGTTACCAATTCACATAGGGGGGCCGGGATCTGGGGGTCCCCTTTGTTAAAGGGGGCTTCCAGATTCTGATAAGCCCCCCACCCGCAGACCCCCAAAACCACCGGGCAAGGGTGGGGGGGTGAGGCCCTTGTCTCCATCAACGTGGGGACATCCTCCCCATGTTGAGGGCATGTGGCCTGGTACGGTTCAGGAGGGGGGGCGCTCTCTCGCCCCCCCCTCTTTTCCTGCGGCCTACCAGGTTGCGTGCTCAGATAAGGGTCTGGTATATATTTTTTGGGGGGCCACGCCATTTTTTTTTACATTTTCTGGGTCTGGTATGGATTTTGAGGGGGACCCCTACACCTTTTAAAAAAAAATTGACGCAGGGTTCCCCTTAATATCCATACCAGACCTGAAGGGCCTGGTATGGAATTTGGGGGGACCAAAAGGGCCTGGTAATGGACTGGGGGGGAACCCATGCCGTTTTTTTTCAAAGACTTTTATCTGTATTGCCAGGACCCGACAATTCATTATAGCCGCAAGTACAGTATGTGCCGCCGATATTGTGTCAATATCGCCGCTTCTAGCGGCGAGATTGACACCCTATGAGCTCCGTCGCGAGAGCCAGCGCCGAGCTGTCTCATCATCGGAAAAGGAAAAATGTTCCTTTTGCGATGAGCGACACGCATTGCCGATAGACGGGGATCTGACGTGGATTCCCGCCAATACCAGGCACTGCGTTTGGTATGAATCCTGAGCAGGAACTCCACGCCAACTTTTAAAGAAAAAAATGGCGTGGGTTCCCCCTCCAGGAGCATACCAGGCCCTTGGGTCTGGTCTGGATTTGAAGGGGAAACCCTACGCCGAAAAAAACGGCGTGGGGGTCCCCCTCAAAGTCCAAACCAGACCCTTATCTGAGCACACAACCTGGCAGGCCGCAGGGGAAGAGGGGGGGACGAGAGAGCGGCCCCCCCTCCCTCCTGAACCGTACCAGGCCGCATGCCCTCAACATGGGGGGTTTGGTGCTCTGGGGCAGGGGGGCGACCTGCGCCCCCCCACCCCAGAGCACCCTGTCCCCATGTTGATGAGGACAGGGCCTCTTCCCGACAACCCTGGCCGTTGGTTGTCGGGGTCTGCAGGCGGGGGGCTTATCGGAATCCGGGAGCCCCCTTTAATAAAGGGGCCCCCAGATCCCGGCCCCCCACCCTATGTGAATGAGTATGGGGTACATCTTACCCCTACCCATTCACCTGGTGGAAAAAAATGGCAATAAAAAAAACACACACAGCTTTTTAAAGTATTTTATTGCACAGCTCCAGGGGTCGTCTTCCGGGGTCTCCGGTGTCGTCGCCGCACTCTCCGGTTCTTTCTTCTGCCGGGCCACCGCTATCTTCTTGCAGCTCTTTTGCTAGCGGGGCCCGGTCTTCTCCGTTGCCTTCTTCTTCTCCCGCTCTCCGGTTCTTCTCCCGCTCTCCGGTTCTTTCTTCCGCCGGGGCTTTGCTATCTTCTTGCAGCTCTTTTGCTAGCGGAGGCCCGGTCTTCCCCGTCGTCTCGTCCGGCTCTCCGTTGTCCTTCTGCCGGCCCCTCCACTATCTTCTTGCAGCTCTTTTTCTAGTGGAGGGGCCGGTCTTCCCGTCATCTGCGTCTTCTTCCCTATTCTCCTCCTCGATGTTGACTCGTCGCTTCCTCTCGCAGTAATGCTAAATCTTCGGTCCGCAGAGATTTATATAGGCTTCTCATGACGTCACAGTCACATGTTCCCATGACGTCACAGTCACATGCTCCGGGGCCACCCGGAGCATGTGACTGGGACGTCATGAGAAGCCTATATAAATCTCTGCGGACCGAAGATTTAGCATTACTGCGAGAGGAAGCGACGAGTCATCATCGAGGAGGAGAAGAGGGAAGAAGACGCCGACGGCGACGACGGGAAGACCGGCCCCTCCACTAGCAAAAGAGCTGCAAGAAGATAGTGGAGGGGCCGGCAGAAGGACAACGGAGAGCCGGACGAGACAACGGGGAAGACCGGGCCCTCGCTAGCAAAAGAGCTGCAAGAAGATAGCGGAGGCCCGGCGGAAGAAAGAACCGGAGAGCGGGAGAAGAACCGGAGAGCGGGAGAAGAAGAAGGCGACGGAGAAGACCGGGCCCCGCTAGAAAAAGAGCTGCAAGAAGATAGCGGTGGCCTGGCAGAAGAAAGAACCGGAGAGCGCGGCGACGACACCGGAGACCTCGGAAGACGGAAGAAGACCCCCGGAGCTGTGCAATAAAATACTTTAAAAAGCTGTGTGTGTTTTTTTTATTGCCATTTTTTTCCACCAGGTGAATGGGTAGGGGTACGATGTACCCCATACTCATTCACATAGGGTGGGGGGGCCGGGATCTGGGGGCCCCCTTATTAAAGGGGGCTCCCGGATTCCGATAAGCCCCCCGCCCGCAGACCCCGACAACCAACGGCCAGGGTTGTCGGGAAGAGGCCCTTGTCCCCATCAACATGGGAAAAGGGTGCTTTGGGGTGGGGGGGCCGCAGGTCGCCCCCCTGCCCCAGAGCACCAAACCCCCCATGTTGAGGGCATGCAGCCTGGTACGGTTCAGGAGGGAGGGGGGGCGCTCTCTTGTCCCCCCTCTTCCCCTGCGGCCTGCCAGGTTGCGTGCTCGGATAAGGGTCTGGTTTGGACTATGAGGGGGACCCCCACACCGTTTTTTCTGCGTAGGGTTTCCCCTTCAAATCCAGACCAGACCCAGGGGCCTGGTATGCCCCTGGAGGGGGAACCCACGCCGTTTTTTTCTTTAAAAATTGGCGTGGAGTTCCCGCTCAGGATTCATACCAAACGCAGTGCCTGGTATTGGCGGGAATCCACGTCGGATCCCCGCTCAATACAGTGCCACGTCTCCTCGCCATTGCAGCGAGGGCGACATGTGTCGCCACCCTGTCGCCGAGATGTCGGCACCCCTGTCGTCGAGAATCTCCGCGATAGGATCGTGATGAATATACAATGTCTACACCTACTGTAGTTTTAAATGACTTTTTTTCCTTTAGGAAAGTCATTTTGGGCAGGGACTGTTCTAAACACGGGAAAAATGTGCCACTTTACAGGCATACTATAGACACCCCCCAGGTACGAAATTTTAAGGAATATTTCACTTTTATTGTTTCAGTTTAAGCATTATTAAAATCACTGCTCCCGAAAAAATTGACTTTTTAAAACTTTTTTTTGCATTGATACATGTCCCCTGGGGCAGGACCCGGGTCCCCAAACACTTTTTAAGACAATAACTTGCATATTAACCTTTAAAATTAACACTTTTGATTTTTCACGTTCGCGTCCCATAGACTTTAACAGTGTTCGTGTGTTCAAACTAATTTTTTGCCTGTTCGCATGTTCTGCTGCAAACCGAACCGGGGGGTGTTCGGCTCATCCCTAGCTGACAGTTTACCTCATAAAAATCCTATTCGAGCACCTACATAAAGTAGAGGGTGCTACACTGGCATTACGTTTTTTTTTGTGCAAAGTTTAAGTACAGCCATGACTGAACAGCATTATAGTAATGCTTTTCAGGAAGACAATTTTCAGATATAATATATCCCTTTTTCTTCATATGTACTTTATATCCTTGTATACTTTTAGAAATCTGTATCAGACTAATGCGGGGTGCAGCAAGCTAGTGTCATGTAGCAAGTAGTGGATGAAGAGCTTATAGCGAGTGATAAGGAATATCACCTCTTACTTCCCTTCCACTGTGGTTCTTATCTTACAAGTCTCATTTCTGCAAGCTCTCTTCTCAACTTCTGAACCAACACAAACAATGGCAAGATTGCTCTGGTGTTTATACATGCTGAGAAGTTCTTTGGAGGACAGGGAACAAAACACTGACTGTATAAGCTAAAGTCCTGATTGATCCAAATACAACCTGGAGCTGCTGTAGTGTCATTACAAAGTTCTGTCCTCTGTCTTCCATTTTATATAAAAGCTAAAATAATTTTCACTGTTTTAAGACCTAAGCTTTCCAGTACCTTTCTGTTGGTGCAAATGGCTTAAGAGTATGCAAGAACAGTGGAAAGGGAGGATATGGTTTCTCTCACCACTACAAGAAATTATGGGACTGTAGAATGTCAAAAATAGTGTTTGATATATTTGCAATTTTTTTTTTCCTGCATTGAACTGATTGCTTTTAATAGCAGACATTGACTGGAAGCAATCAAGCTTCACTGTGAAAAAATAGGATTTTTATAACAGCTTACCTGTAAAATCCTTTTCTTGGAGTACATCACGGGACACAGAGCGACATAGTCATTACTAATGGGTTATATAGATACCGTCAGGTGCTGGCACTGGCAACTTCCAAAACCGGAAGTACCCTCCCCTATATAAGCCCCTCCCATCCGGGAGCACCTCAGTTTTGTAGCAAAGCAATAAGTGTCCCCAAAGAGGGGCGGGAGCTCTGTGTCCCGTGATGTACTCCAAGAAAAGGATTTTACAGGTAAGCTGTTATAAAAATCCTATTTTCTTTCTCGTACATCACGGGACACAGAGCGACATAGTCATTACTAATGGGATGTCCTAAAGCAATGCCAAATGAGGGGGGGGATACACCATATATAAGCTGAGCGCTATCAGACATGAGGATCTTTTGCGGCCTGCAACACACTGCGCCCAAAGGCGACATCCTCCTGACTTCTAACGTCCACCTGGTAGAACCTAGTAAACGTGTGAACTGAAGATCATGTTGCGGCCTTACAGATTTGAGCCAGGGAGGCCTGGTGATGCACTGCCCATGAAGTTCCAACTGCTCTCGTGGAGTGCACTCTAACTTTGAACGGAGGCGGTCTCCTTCTCAAGCCATAGGCTTGTATTATGACCTGTCGAATCCACCTGGCTAAAGTAGATTTTGACGCTGCCTGACCCTTTCTGGGGCCTTCCGGCAGAATAAACAAAGTATCCGTTCTGCGAATCTGAGCAGTGGCTTTTAGATAAGCTTTAACTGCTCTTACTACATCCAAAGAATGCAATAACTTTTCCTCTACCGAAGTAGGTTTGGGGAAAAAAGAAGGAAGAACCACATCTTGGTTCAAATGAAACCTCGATACCACCTTAGGAAGAAAGGCTGGCTGAGGACGTAATACTACTCTGTCCTTATGGATAACCAGATATGGCTCTTTACAGGACATAGCTGCTAATTCCGACACTCTTTTAGCCGAACAAATGGCTACTAGAAAAATCAATTTCCTGGTGAGAAGCACCAAGGAAATATGCTGTAATGGTTCAAATGGTTGTTTCTGTAAAACCGCCAGAACCAAGTTTAGATCCCATGGACATATGGGAATATTAACCGGAGGACTAATACGCATCACTCCTTGTATAAAGGCTTTGACTAGTGAATGCGAAGCCAAGGGCCTTTGAAAAAATATTGACAAGGCCGAAATCTGACCCTTGATAGTACTCAAGGCAAGCTTCCTATCTACAGCCCATTGTAGGAAGTCCAGAATCCTACCTATTACGTATTTACGTGGATGCCATTTCTTGGCCTCACACCAGGCGATGTACGCCTTCCAGATTCTATAATAGATCTGCCTGGATACCGGCTTCCTGGCATTGATCATGGTAGATACCACAGCATTAGAGAGCCCTCTCTTTTTTAGAATGTGGGCTTCAATAGCCAGGCCGTCAAACCTAGGGCTGGTAAGGAAGGGTGGTATATCGGTCCTTGCGAAAGCAGGTCCGGACGATGTGGGAGGGTCCAAGGACTCCCCACAGACATTTTTACAATCTCCGCGTACCATGCTCTTCGGGGCCACGCTGGAGCCACCAGAATCACTGGTTTCTTTTCTACCCTGATTCTGCGGAGTAATCGAGGTAACAATTGTGGCGGTGGGAATGCATATATCAGCTTGAACTGATCCCAAGGGAACACTAGGGCATCCGAGCCGCAAGCTAGGGGATCCCTTGTCCAAGAGACAAACCTGTCCACTTTTGTGTTGAATCTGGATGCTAGCAGATCTACATCCGGTGTTCCCCACCGCTGACATATTGTCCGGAAAACCTCGGGATGAAGGGACCATTCCCCTGGGCATAATTGTTGGCGACTTAGAAAGTCCGCCTTCCAATTCTCCACTCCTGGAATGAATACCGCAGATATGGCTGGGACATATCTTTCTGCCCATCTCAGGATGTAATTTACTTCCCTTTGGGCTGCACGACTCCTGGTGCCCCCCTGACGATTGATATATGCCACTGCTGTGGCATTGTCTGATTGAATTCTGACAGGGGACCCTTGGAGTTTGGATGTCCATGCTACTAGGGCATACCGGGCTGCTCGTATCTCTAAGAGATTGATGGGCAGGGCCTTTTCCGCATCCGACCATCTGCCCTGGAGAGACCATTGCTCCAGTACTGCTCCCCAGCCTATAAGGCTGGCATCTGTAGTGACCACCTTCCAGGAAATCGGACTGAAGGATTTCCCTCTTTCCAGATTCTGGGGAACCAACCACCAGCGGAGGCTCTTGCGAACGGAAGGGGACAAGGACATTGGTAAGTCCAGAGCCTGAACTTTTTTGTTCCAGGCTGACAGTATGGCCCTTTGCAACTTCCTTGAATGGAATTGACCGTAGGGTACTGCTTCGAATGATGCCACCATTTTTCCCAGCAGCCTCATGCACAGGCGTATGGATGGCTGTCTTTTTGAACCCACTAAGTGGATCAAATCTCTCAAAGACGACCCCTTTTCTTGAGGCAAGAAAATTTTTCTCTGGTCTGAATCCAGCCTTAGCCCCAAGTATTCCAGACTTTTGACTGGTTTTAGGGCTGACTTGTCTCGGTTGATAATCCAACCGTGATATTCCAGATACTTGATTGTCTCGTGAACAACCACTTCTAGTTTTTCCACTGAGTGGTCTATCAGCAACAAGTCGTCTAGATATGCCATTATCGTTACACCTCGTGTTCTTAGATTGGCCAATAATGGGGCCAGAATTTTTGTGAACACTCTTGGTGCTGTGGCCAGACCGAAGGGTAAGGCTCTGAACTGAAAATGGCGCCCTTCTACCGCAAAGCGTAGAAATTTTTGGTGGGCTGGAAAGATGGGAATGTGCAAATAAGCATCTTTGATGTCGATCGAGGCTAACCATTCCTCCCCTTGTAGGGCAGTGGCTACCGACCGGATCGACTCCATCCGGAAAGTCCTGATATGTAGGAATTTGTTTAGCCCTTTTAGATTTAATATGGGCCTCACGTCCCCGTTTGGCTTCGGGACTGTAAAGAGGTTTGAGTAAAACCCGAACCCCCATTCTTCCAGGGGAACCTCTATAATTACTGCTTGGAGCCAGGGCCGGCCCTACCATGGAACCCGATGGTACCCCGGTCCCAGGCGGCACTTTAAGGGGGGCGGCAAATTGCCGCCCGTCAGCCAGCGACATTCCGTGTCTCCTACTAATTTTCCTTTCCTGTGTCCCCGATTTTCCAGCCGCCATGTTTAGTGTCCGGCGCCCTGTGATTGGACGAATGGGGGTCATGTGCGGCGTGGGGCTGGCCTGTCAGCGATCGCTCTAGAAGTCCCGCCTCCGCACATGACCGCCATACGCCCAATCACAGTGCGCCGGGAAACACGAACATAGTGGCGGGAGACAAACACTGGAAGTGTGAGCTGTCTTCCCCTCCGCCTGTCCCTCTGCTTTGTTACGGCGCGGTGGAGATGGGATCATGGAGGTGCAGGCGTGCAGCGTCTGACACCATGGAGCGGGCTGCGGGTGGATGGCGCTGGCGGGAAGTTGGGACGCCGAAGCAGTTCTGCACATCCAGTGCTGAGGTCCTGAGGAGAGTCCTGGTGAAGAGCAGGCAAAGGTAAGGAGTGCTCAAAGGATGGGTTCGCACCGAGCTGTGGGGTGGGGTGTGAGTAGTGCAGGAAGTAGGACTCCTACTGTAGGAGTCAGGTGGGTCTGTGTAGTAGGTCAGTGTAGGTGTAAGGTCGGTGGGTCAGTGTATGTGTCAGTCAGTGTAATAGTCAGTGTTGCTGTCAGGTCAGTGTAATGTGAGTAGTGCAGGAAGTAGGAGTGAGGTAGGTGTCAGGTAGGTCAGTGTAGGGGTCAGGGTAATGGTCAGGTAGGTCAGTGTAATGTGAGTAGTGCAGGAAGTAGGAGTCAGGTGAATCAGTGCATGTGTCACGTAGGTGTGTCAGGGGGTCAGTGTAGGGGTCAGATAGGTCACATGTGTTCAAAAAATGTGCAGCGCTATGTGGTTAAAACCATGTGTGAAATAAATGTTAAACCTTGAAATGTGAAAAATTAATATATGAAAAATTAATTAAAAAGAAAACTAATGCAGAGTCCAAAAAGAACACAACATAGTCCGCGAAGAGTTAATTCCAAAAGCAAATCCGTGAAGGGTTAAGGGCTGTAGCCAATAAAGAGACTAGGGTCTAGTGGAGCATAATAAAATAAAAATAAACATTTCTTGATCAGTTTAGGTAGATATGTATTCTTCTACATATGTTTGGTAAAAAAAATGCAATGTGTATATTGATTAGTTTGCGCAAAAGTTATACCGTCTACAAAATAGAGGGTAGATTTATGGCATTTTTATTATTATTATTATTTTTTTTTTACTAGTGTAGCGGGGTCTGGTGATCTGCGATTTTTAGCTAGACTGTGACATTGCGGTGGACAGATCAGACACTTTTGACACTTTTTTTGGGACCAGTGACATTTATACAGCGATCTGTGCTATAAAAATGCACTGATTACTGTGTAAATGTCACTGGCAGGAAAGGGGTTAAATGTGTTCCCTGGGAGGTGTTTCTAACTGGGGGGGAATGGGACTGACTGTAGGAGGAGAGAGATCTCTGTTCCTAATCACTAGGAAGAGCAGATCTGTCTCTCCTCCCCTGTCAGAATAGGGATCTGTCTGTTTACATTAACAGATCCCCGTTCTGGCTCTCTGAAGCGATTGCGGCCACCAGCCACGCACAGGTCCTTTTTATACTCCTTTACATGTATAGAGCCATGACAGGTCCACTTTAGTTATCATGATATAAAATAATGAATGTGGGGTATTTGGTGGGCGTGATTTTTTTTTGGGGGGGGCAGCATTTAATTCTTGGTACCAGGCAGCACAATGTCTTGGGCCGGCACTGCTTGGAGCAATAATTGTTCTAGTGCCAACAGGAGGGATCCTCTCTTCTGGGGATCCCTTGGCACGTTTGACCTTATAAAGCGGGAAGGAGGGGAGTTTTTTAACTCCAATTTGTATCCCAGATCTACTGCGGAGAGCACCCATCTGTCTCGGATCGTGTCCCGCCAGGTCTCTGTAAACAACTGAAGTCTTCCCCCCACCCGATTGGGTGGGGGCAACCCTTCATGCATTTGACTTTGGGGGAGGTTTTGTACCTCTCCTGCTCCAGGGCTTCTTGTTACCCTGCAATTGTCCCTGATTTTTACCTCCGGGATTTGACCGAGGAGGCCGTCGGAACTGTTTCACAGCCGATGTCCTAGGGACTGGAGAAGCAGGCCTCTTAAAAGAGGGACCTCTAACTCTGTTTTTAACCGGCAAAAGTGTACTTTTACCGCTGGAAATTCTCTGGATATATTTGTCCAGGTCTTCCCCGAATAAGCGTTCACCATGAAATGGGAAGCTGACCTGCAATTTTTTACAGGGAGCTTCAGCAGACCAGTTTTTGAGCCATAGAAGCCTGCGCATATGTACTACAGACAGCGTAAGGCGGGAGGCCTGATGGATTGAATCCTTTATAGCGTCCACCGCAAAGCATAAGGCTCTAGGTAGATCAGCTAGGGCAAGAGCCTGCTGATCTGGCAAGTCTCTTAAGACCTGTTTCAACTGATCCTTCACTGCTTGGCAGACCCCAATAGCTGCCACTGCTGGTTGTGTCACCAATCCTGCTGTAGAAAAAGCAGATTTTAATAAGGACTCCAATTTTTTATCTATTGGGTCCTTGAACATTTGGACATTATCCACCAGACATGTCAGTGATTTATTCACACAAGAGATGGCTGCGTCCACTGTAGGGACCCTCCATTTTCTGATGAACTTATCCTCCATGGGATAGACCACCGGAAATCTCTTGGGGGGAGTAAATATTTTGTCAGGATGCTCCCAATCCTGGTAAATGAGCCCTTCCAGTAAAGGATGGATCGGAAAGGAACAAACAGTCTGGGGAGCTTTTAGCGACCCCAACGAGGAGACAGAAGTGGATGATGGCTCCGCAAGTGCCATTTTAAATGCTGATCGGACCATATTAGTCAGGGACTGAACCCATAACCTTTCAGCATGTGATGCTGAGAACGGCTCTTCCACTGTTGATTCCTCTACAACCGAATCGACCTCATCCTGATCCCCTTCAGGTAGGTCGATCCCTGTATGGGACTGTTGCTCTGTTAACAGGCACTCTGAGGGAGGAGACGGAGATCGGGCGCTTTTCTCCTGTGACAGGGAAGCCGCGATCAATGCTGACAATCTCTCTTCCAGCCCTCCCAGAGCTGAGGAAAAAACCTCCTCTGTTACATACACAGGAGCAGGTGAACTGAGGACAGCCACAGTACCAGGTACTCCTGAGGGTGCTCTACGGTCACTAACCTCTGATTCTTCAGGGGAGACTGGTGCAGCCAAAGCATGCCCAAGATCCTCAGAGCCCGATGGAGACCCCCTATTCCTCCTGGAATTTCTAGTCCCAGAGTTTTTAGACGGCATATTCCTAAGCCACAAAGCTGAGGTATTCCAGCCGAAATACACCAGTTACTGACAATAGTCTAGCATAAATGCTGCTATAAGAAACAGTTGGTGTCTACTAATGTGCCTTTCTAGGGGATGCCTGTATCAACCGCTTGCTGTACGCCTTTTTTAAATGTTGCCAGCTCTGTCTCTGTACTTCATAGCCAGC
The DNA here is from genome assembly GCA_029206835.1 of Rana muscosa. Classification (NCBI taxonomy): domain Eukaryota; kingdom Metazoa; phylum Chordata; class Amphibia; order Anura; family Ranidae; genus Rana; species Rana muscosa. Next base: position 925,556,284 of record CM055116.1, on the reverse strand, counting down.
TCACCACACAAAATGGTGGTTTTTAACATGCTGGGACGCCCGCACATGCGCAGAAGCGCTGCGGCGCGCACAGAGCGTCATCCCCAGGCTCCGCCCCCTTTCCCGGCTCACCTCTATATATAGAGGCGCGTGCACGCGCACGCGCGCGGCCACGTGCGCCTTCGGCGCTAATTTCGAAAATGGAAACCAGGGACAAGAGCCAGGGCCCCTTTGCCGCAGGCCGGGGGATGGACGAGCATTGCAACATGGCAGAGGAAGCAGTTTCCCATAAGAGAACTCACCATCTGCCTGGACTTGCTCTGATGAGAAGAAACTAGTCCACATGACAAGAAACGTTTCACAGCGGCCTCTAGTGGACAAACACAGGTACCGCAGTCTAATATATTAAATATATATATATATAAAAAAAAAATTTTTTTTTTTTTTTTTTCTTGACCACCATTAAAAATTATTACATTTTTTTAGCAGTTACAGGCATGCACAGATATTAGCGGGAATACCATTAGGTAACAGACAGAAAGACAAATTAGGCTTGGGGGTCCCCCAATAGAACCAAGTTCCTGGGGGCCCCCACTTACCTGTTCCCCGCCGCAGGACTTTGTTTGGTCCACAAAAGCCCAAACTTCACCTATCACGGCAGGCATTGTAATCAAACCTTCAGGGACCGGGTTCCCAAGGATTCCACTCCCCTGGACCTGTATAGCACCCTGCACAGAAAACATCTTGGTCGTGGGTATGACCAGAGCTCTGGATCCCAGGGTCCAGCTCTCCTAAGAGAAGCATTACAGGCAAAACCTTGCTCTTCTTTGCAAGGCCCGGGTACCGACCGTTTAGCTATGAAGCTTTTTGGTCGGATCCGGAATAGCTTACTGAGGCCCAAAAGAACCTGTACGCAAGCTCAGTGAAAAACACATGTTTCTTCTTGGCCAACACCTTAGACACTGGCAAAAAACTGAGGTGCTCCCGGATGGGAGGGGCTTATATAGGGGAGGGTACTTCCGGTTTTGGAAGTTGCCAGTGCCAGCACCTGACGGTATCTATATAACCCATTAGTAATGACTATGTCGCTCTGTGTCCCGTGATGTACGAGAAAGAAAAAGCCTTCAATGCTGTGCTTGATTGATTTGACAAGAATTGCACAAATAGTGCCCCCCCTATTAGTTAAGCGATACCGAGACAAAGGATCTTGTCAATGATCTATTGCCAGAACAGTTGACATTGTCAATCTCATCAGACCATTTTATTATTTTTCACAATAAACAATAAGTTTATTAAAGGCTTGTGAATAACAATGATAGAAAGTGATAGAAAGTAACAGCCAATTCTACATATATAGTAGAATAACAAAATATATGAGAGCATCTTTTATATTGGACAGAGTTACATTCAAAAGGCTAAGAAAGTACCGTATATACTCGAGAATAAGCCGACACGAATATAAGCCGAGGCACCTAATTTTACCACAAAAAACTGGGAAAGCATATTGACTCAAGTATAAGCCTAGGGTGTCCATCTGCATGCCTCACTGTGCCTCACTGTGCCCATGCCTCACTGTGCCCATACCTCAATGTGTCCATGCCTCACTATGTCCATGCCTCACTGTGCCCATGCCTGACTGTGCCCATGCCTAGACTGACGTTTAACATGGGAGTCTATGGAAGGGGTGCCCGGCTTTAAAAAAATCGGTGCTCCCCAGGCCGTAGGTCTCCTAAACAACAAACTTTTCACACTTGTAGAGGAGAACTGGGGCTACATGTGTGCCAAGTTTCGGGTCCAGGGGACCTACGACCGGCCGACACCGGGTCCCCAAAATCACTGGTGAAATTACCGTTTAACATGGGAGTCTATGGAAGGGGTGCCTGGCTTTGAAAAATCGGTGCTCCCCGGCCGTAGTTCCCCCGGACAAGAAACTTTGCACACTTGTAGAGAAAGGGTGGGGCTACATGTGTGCAAAGATTGGGGTCCAGGAGACCTGCGGTCGGCTGGTACCGGGTCCCCAAATTCCAGGAGATCAGCCACAAAAAGGTGACTCGAGTATAAGCCGAGGGGGGCATTTCAGCCCAAAAAAGTGCTGAAAAACTCGGCTTATACTCGAGTATATACAGTACTGAATATTCATAGCGACAAGATAATCTTGCTTAAGGAGAAACATCATCACTGCGATTGTACAAATAAAATGTTTGACCGACTTAGAAAACTTTCTCTCAAATCCGGTTTTCTTAGAGATGATATACAATAAACAAGGAAAAAAGAATAAAAACTGAAATTAAAACTAGACATACCAGATGTTGAGACCATGTATTTTGATACATCAGAAAAGAACAAACATTCTATTATCTGAATATCTAAATTCTTTCTATACATTCCTATATTTGTATAGCAACCTAATCGTGACACAATTTCCATTAATATCAGATTTAAGATAAGGCTCCTGTAAATCAAGTTCCATGACCCTTTAAAATTAGTTTGTGTATCAGAGAGTTTGAATATGAACCAAGCATTCCACGTTTTATGTGTAGCGGGGTGTTCCCCTTTAATGCAGAGAGACAAGAAGTTCCAGGTGAGAGGTGAGTCAGGAGGAAGTAAAGAGACATTATGGAAGTGAAAGCAGAGGAGAGAGAGACTACATCTCCCAGTACATCTTGCAGCACCCAGGGTGCATTGCTCCAGAACAGAGACTGCTGGGGCAGACTTTATAAAGGGGAGGCGGAGTTTTGGTCGGCCTCTTTGGACACCCCTCTCCTAGCAAGAGGATGTCTGTGCTGAACTGCTGTGTGCACAAGGCCTGAAGCCTGGGCCGTGTGCTCCTTTCCAAAGAGCCCTCTGCCAGCCTAGCAGAGCCTTAGAGACATCTAATCCTCCTTGCTGCAGTACACCAGAAGGATTGAAGACTTGGATGTCGGTGGATTCCTGTTCCTAGACGAATCGATGGAGGGAACGGACTTGGACTTGTCCAGGTGGTGAGAGCTGTTTAAAGACAGATCCTTTATCTTTACTATTCGTTGGGATTACAAAGTTGTTCTTCAAGTGCACCACCGAGAGATTGCTAGCGAATATTGTTTCACTGAACTTCCATTTAGATCAGTCAGGCCTGACTGCATAGGTAGACATTGCTGGGTGTTAGTCTACCCATGAGGGGAAGTAGCTGTAAAAGGGCAGCGCTAGAGTTGCATAGCAATACTTTATTATTCTGATTACTCTGTTTATCTTTATTACTGTTTATTGCAGGGATCTGCAACTTGTTATACTGTTGTTTATTACTTGCCCATTAGCCTCAGTAAAATATCTGGGTAAAGTACATTTGGTGTCAGTTCCGCTTACTTTAATAGGAGTTTTAAAGTATATTCTGTGTATGTTTGTTATAGGACTGCGTCACCAACAGTTGCGATCACGGGGTCCTATCTCTCTATCACCAGCTGTGCCACGGGAGGTTAGAGCCGATTGCCGGGGGTTGACAGCGGTGCACTGCAGGGCCCAAATCAATATCAGCGTCTCTCTTAACTGGGGGTAGCGCTACACGTGGGGGCTCGAGTCCGGGATCCTTGTACGTTGCACGCTGCAATCAAGCCGGTCAGAAGTACCAGCATGGACCCGCTGGCAATGTCACAGTGGTGCGCAGCGATTGGCGCCGATCCAACCGCGGCGGTAGTCATTGTACTCCCGGGGGAAAGATGGAAGGAAGAGGAGATAAAACAGCTCGTATTGTTACTGTCTCCGAGCCACAAAGCATGGGTGATGGATTTTAGGCCAGATCCAGTGATCTCGTTTACATACGCACTGGTAGAATGGAAAAACGAAATCCCAGAACATTTTAAAAGTCAGAGTATACAAGCCATAGATAATCAGATCTATCACTTGATACATACGCTGCCAGTGAAGGAAGAATGGTTTCAGACACCAAAGCCATCACTCCCACAATTATCTCCACCACTATCCCCTAAAGCAGAAAAGCTTAAGGAACTATTAAGCCCGGGATCACCGCTGGCCGCTATAGGGCCTGAATTGTTGAATGCTCTAGGAGACCTTGTAATTAAGTGCCAGAAAAGCAGTACGGTGCATGTGGAGGCCGGTTACCGGAAGCTTAGCACCTTCTCAGGGAAGCTCCCCGTCCCTGCGGGGGAGGAAGATTTTGACACTTGGATGGAACAGGCATTGCAGGCAGTAGAAGCATGGGAGGTGCCTGAGGCACAGAAGAGACAGCGAGTCTTAGAAAGTCTGAAAGGTGCCGCGGCAGAAGCGGTGAAGAGCTTCCGGTTTGGAAATGAAAACTGTACAGCTCAAGATTGCCTGGCCATGCTGCAGGAAGAGTTTGGTCAACTGGAGAAGGTGTCAGAGATGATTTATCAAATTGAACACACTCTCCAGCAGCCGAAGGAGAAACTGTCAGAATATGTTAGAAGGCTGAACAGGCAGTTATGCAAGATTGTACTGAAGAAGGGAATGCTGCCCAAAGATGCAGATGAAGCACGCATGAAGCAGATCATGAGGGGAGCGCGGCGCTCAGACCCGGTCTGGCTGCACCTGAAAACCTCAGGAGGAGGAATGTCACTAACCTACTCTGATCTAATAAAAATTATTAGGGACGAAGAGGCGCTGCAGGAAGATCAGCAGGTGGCCAAGGCGAATGTCACACCTGTACCAGTGTTGGTCCATTCTGTCAAGAGCCCAGAAAGAGATGCGGAGGTTGACACTCTGAAATCGCAAATGGCCCAAGTGTTGGAGATGCTGACCTCTTTGATGGAGAAAGATCAGAGAAGACGAGAGAAACCAAGCCCAAGAAAGGAGTTGTTCCCGAACACCTCAGCACCGGCCTCCCTACAGGACCGAGAAGAGGTGATTTGCTATAACTGCGGAGGGAGTGGCCACTTTGCTAACGTATGCTCCAGCCCAAAGAAGAAGAGAACAGATAATTGCAAGCCGGCGGGAAACTCCAAAGGGCCCCGGTGAAGGAGTCAACCGGGTGCCCATCATCTTCAGTGCGCTCCAAACTAAAAAAAAGGCCAAGAATGGAGGAGACAAAACTCCTAGGAGGAGGTATAGTACACCCCCACCAAGATGTACCCCAGAGGGAGGGGGCAAGACCCCTCAGTGGAAGTACAGCACCCCAAAGAAGGAACATCCACCTAAAAGGAACAATAACATCCCTCAGCGGGTTTGTGCCCCCATTGAGAGGGAGAAAGTCAATGCATGCCAGGCTCAGGAAAAATTAAAGTTCAAAAGGAGCAGGGCAAGGGTCGAAAGCCAAAAAAAAGAGGTGACCCCAGTCCGGCCATACCCAAAGGAACTGGTGGGCCCGTCTCCTACTGTGCCCATTCAAGTGGAAGGAGTCTATACTAAAGCTCTTTTGGACACCGGAGCACAGGTGACTTTACTATACCGGGACTTCTATGATAGGCACTTGAGTCATCTGCCTATCCAGAAGATAGAAGAGCTGGAGATATGGGGACTTGGAACCCAGAGTTTCCCTTATGATGGGTACCTGCCCATAAAGATGACTTTCGACCCATCCGTGGCTGGGAAGGCTGAAGTGTTTGACACCCTGGCAGTTGTGTGTCCCCGGCCGCCTGGAGCCAGCAAGATTTCCCTGATCATTGGGACAAACACGGATCTAGTCAGGAGACTCCTGACCCCTCTAGTGAAAGAGAGAAACCATTCAGCCACCAAAATCCATCCCATGCTAAAGACGGCCTACCAACGACTGGTCTTAGAGCAGAAGACCCCGGGAGAGGGGATAGGGAAGGTGTGGAGACTTGGCAGAGAAGGAGTAGTGCTACAGCCCGGAGAAGTAACCTGTCTTAGGGCCACTGTGAAGCTTTCGTGGGAACAACCTGGCCCCTTTGTCATGCTGGAATCAGACCCAAGGGAAGAGTCCTCAGGCCTGGAAGTGATACCAGAAGTGATTCCGTTCAAGGCCCTGAAGAAGGCCCATGGCAGAGTTCTGGTGAGTGTTAGGAACACTACGGGAGGACCCATGGAGATCCCTGCCAGAGTGTTGCTTGGTCAGGTGAGCCCTGCTGCCCCGGTCACTTGGTCCGAAGTCAAGGGGACGGGTGACGGAGGAGATGTTTGGGAGAAACTGTCCGTGGAAAACCCGAACCTACCCAGGGCTTGGAAAGAAAGAGCCAAGGCCCAGCTGACCAGGTGGGAGAAGATCTTTTCCGAAGATGAATTCGATGTGGGGTGTGCAAGAAGTGCCACCCATCGGATCCGCCTCCAAGAAGATAAGCCCTTCCGAGAGAGGGTCAGGCGGGTCCCCCTGGCAGATCTGGAGGATCTGAGGGAACAACTTGTAGAACTAAAGAAGACTGGTGTGATCCGGGAGTCTAGAAGTCCCTATGCCTCCCCAATCGTGGTGGTCAGAAAGAAGAATGGGTCGTTGAGGCTTTGTATCGATTACAGGACTCTCAACAGGAGAACCATCCCTGACCAATACACCACGCCAAGGATAGAAGATGCCCTACAAAGTTTGTCTGGAGCCAAATGGTTCAGTGTGATGGACCTCAAGAGTGGGTACTATCAAATCCCTATGCACCCAGAAGACAGGGAGAAGACAGCCTTCATAACCCCGGTGGGATTCTTCGAATTCAATAGGATGCCTCAGGGTCTGTCTGGAGCTCCTGCTACCTTTCAACGCCTTATGGAGAAGACTGTTGGAGACATGAATCTTATAGAAGTCCTTGTGTACTTGGACGATGTCATTGTCTTTGGAAGAACCTTGGAAGAACATGAAGCCAGGTTGGAGAAAGTATTGAGAAGACTCAGCGAAGAGGGACTTAAGCTTTCCCCCGAGAAGTGTCGGTTCTACCAGTCTTCTGTGAACTATCTGGGGCACATAGTGTCTGAAGAAGGGGTGGCCACAGATCCTGAGAAGTTGGAAGCAGTCACTTCCTGGCCACGACCCACCACAGTAACAGAGCTCAGATCCTTCCTGGGGTTCTGCTCCTATTATAGGAGGTTTGTGGAGGGGTTTGCTCGGATTGCCCGCCCGTTGAATGAATTGCTAAAGGCAGAAGGGGAAGAGGATGACTCAGGGCCCAGGAGGCCTGGTGAGTCAGTTCAAGATCACTGGAACCCAAGGTGTGAAGAGGCCTTTCATGCTCTGAAGAGGAGCTTAACCACTGCCCCAGTCCTGGCCTACGCCGACCCTACCAGACCTTATGAATTACATGTGGATGCCAGCCATGAGGGTCTAGGTGGTGTACTCTACCAAGAACATGAAGGACAACTGCGACCAGTGGCCTATGTGAGCAGGAGCCTGACCCCCTCAGAAAAGAATTACCCCACTCATAAGCTGGAATTCCTGGCCCTCAAATGGGCGGTAGTAGACAAGCTAAAAGACTACTTGTATGGGGCAGAGTTTACTGTGAAGACAGACAACAACCCCCTGACCTACCTCTTCACCACCGCGAAACTAGATGCCACCGGACACAGGTGGTTGGCCGCATTGTCTGGATTCAACTTCAGTCTGAAGTACAGACCAGGAGCCGGAAATAGGGATGCAGATGCCCTGTCCCGGAGGTCTCATGCCACGACAAATGACTGGGAAGATTGGACCCAAGTGGCACCGGACGGGGTGCGGGCCCTTTGTCAAGGGGCTGAATTCCAAGCCAGAGGAGGCTCCAGAGCAGAAGAAATAGGGGTTACCATGGTAGGAGTCCCCAAACACTATTGTGGGGTAACTCAACTGGAGGAAGACAACCTACCGAGACTGTCCAAGAAGGAGTTGAGGTGTGACCAATTGGAAGACCCCATGGGGAGATTGGTCCTCGAAGCCCTGGAGAATCAGGATCCCAACAAATTCCTACATCACCCCTCAAAGGAGGCTCGCCTGTTGAGGAAGGAATTGGACAGGCTACAGGTACATCAGGGAGTGGTCTACCGAAGGGGCCCCTCTGATGACTCAGAAGATAAGTGGCAGTTATTTCTTCCAGAGAAGCACCGAGAGACTGTACTAATTGCCCTGCATGACCATCATGGTCACCTAGGGGCAGAAAGGACCTTCCAGCTTGTCAGAAATCGGTTCTATTGGCCCTGCATGAGGGCAGAAGTAGAGGAGTATTGCCATTCCTGTGCACGATGCATTCAGAGAAAGACCCTACCCCATCAAGCTGCCCCAATGGGCCACTTACAGAGTCAAGGCCCAATGGATCTGGTATGCATTGACTTTCTCTGCCTCGAACCCGACCTGAGTGGATTGGGGAATGTTCTGGTAATAACCGACCATTTCACCCGCTATGCTCAAGCTTTCCCAACCAAAGACCAGAAGGCATCCACCGTGGCCAAGATACTTATGGAGAAGTATTTTGTCCATTACGGACTACCACAGAGACTCCACTCAGATCAAGGAAGGGACTTTGAGAGTCGGTTGATCCGAAGACTTTTGGATTCATTAGGAATAAAGAAGACCAGAACCACGCCTTACCACCCACAAGGAGATGCTCAGCCAGAGAGATTTAACCGGACCCTGCTCAACATGTTGGGAACCTTAGAAACAGAGAAGAAGCAACACTGGAGTCAGCACATATCAGCCCTAGTACATGCCTATAACTGTACCACAAGTGATGCCACTGGCTACTCCCCTTATCGACTTATGTTTGGGAGAGAAGCAAGGCTACCTGTGGACCTGGCCTTTGGCACTTCTATAGACAATACCTCAGCTACATCCCACAAGGGATACGTGGACAGACTTAGACGTAGCTTGCAGGTGGCCTATGAACAAGCCCAGGCGGCTTCGAATCAAAGGGGGGCCCGCAACAAGAGAAATTTTGATCTGAAGGTTCGAGTGCAAGATCTGCAGCCCGGGGACCGAGTACTGCTACGCAATCTGGGGGTCCCTGGAAAACACAAGCTTGCCGACAGGTGGAGATCTGAGCCCTATGTTGTCTGTAGGAAGTTGCCCGGTTTGCCTGTCTACAAACTAAAGCCAGAAGGAAAGGTGGGTCCACTGAAGACGTGGCATCGGAACCACCTGCTCCCACTTGCTGAGGCAGTCAGAATACCTCCCGTGAGAGACTCCCCTGAACCGGCCTCTATCCTGGATATTCCTAGGCCGAACACTCGGTCCCAGACCTCTCGAGCCAAAGATGGGGAGGCCTCCCAATTGAGTACAGAAGAAGGTGGAGAACTGGACTGGCTGTGGCCTCCCTCGACTCTGGGAACGTCCGCCATAGATCTCCCAAATGGAGGGGATACCCCAGATGCAACGCTGAATCCGGAGGCTACTGAATTCATACCCTTCAGTCCCTCAGCTGATTACTGGGAAGATGTTCCTGACACTTGCGCAGAGGAGGACTCTAGAGATTCCATACGTCAGTCGACTTCTGAATCAGAGGTTCCAGAACCAGCAATGTTACCTGAACTTACTCCTGAAGAAGAGCCTGTGGTGCCAGAGTCAGAAGCACCAAGAGAGCAGAGGGCTCGCAGAGTCATCAGGCCTCCCAAGAAACTAACTTACCCCCAAATGGGGACGAGCTCAGAGGACTCTGTTGTAACGGCTAGGAGAAGTGTTGAACAACCTGATCCTTCCACCGTCCATTTGGTGGAGGGCAACCCCAGCTCACTCTCTGGCACAGTTAGGCAGGCCACTCATGGTAGTGTGACCTGTCCGCAAGAGAGTTCCATCCCAAAGTTTTGGTGGGAATTCCCTATGCCAACATCATGCTCGACATTGTCCAAAATGGTAAACAGTATTTGTTGAAGTTTATCTTTGGGGACCAAAGAGTTCAAGTGGGGGGAGTGTGTAGCGGGGTGTTCCCCTTTAATGCAGAGAGACAAGAAGTTCCAGGTGAGAGGTGAGTCGGGAGGAAGTAAAGAGACATTATGGAAGTGAAAGCAGAGGAGAGAGAGACTACATCTCCCAGTACATCTTGCAGCACCCAGGGTGCATTGCTCCAGAATAGTGATGAGCCGAACACCCCCGGGTTCGGTTCGCACCAGAACCCGCGAACGGACCGAAAGTTCGTACGAACATTAGAACCCTATTAAATACAATGGATGCGAACGTTCGAATTCTAAAGTGCTAATTATAACAACTATTATGCATGTTATTGTCCTAAAAAGGGTTTGGGAACCCGGGTTCTGCACCAGGGGACATGTATCAATGCAAAAAGAAGTTTTAAAAACGGTCGTTTTTCGGGAGCAGTCATTTTAATGATGCATAAAGTGAAAAAAAAAAAGTCAAATATTCCTTTAAATATCGTACCTGGGGGGTGTCTAAAGTATGCCTGTGAAGTGCCACGTGTTTCCCGTGTTTAGAACTGTCCCTGCACAAAATGACACTTCTAAAGGAAAAAAAAGCCATTTAAAACTGCTTGCGGCTTTAATGTAATGTCTGGTCCCGGTAATATGGATGAAAATCTTTAAGAAAAATGGCATAGCTACCCCATGACCCCCCCCCCTACCCCATCCCATTACCAGCCCCTTTGGGTCTTGTATGGATATTAAGGGGAACCCCGCACATAAAATAAAAAAGGCCCTATATACTCTGAACAGCCGTATACAGGCGGTGCATACAAGACAGGGACTGTATGTTTGTTCTTATGTAGAATGTGTTTGTAATTTTGAACAGGTACATTGTTTAAGTGTAGCTCCAGCCCAAAAATCTATTTTTAAACTTTTTGGAAAACATAGGTAAGGGTTATCACCCCTGTAACATTTGTTTTGCTGTCTGTGCCCCTGTTCAGAACATTTCACCTCACTTTCCGTCCCAATGACAACTGTTTTTGAAATGTGGTGTTTTTCTTGAAACAAGGATTGCTGATAAAGCATCAGTACAGAGGAGACACCTTTCTCCCATATTAATTCTTACAGGAGAGAATTTTCCTTCCTAGGGGTAGATTTCCTCTCACTTCCTGTTGTCTTCTTGCGTTTGCAAGTAGGAGTCGTTTGTAAGTTGGATGTTTGAAAGTAGGGACCTGCCGTATATAATCTGCAGAAATAGGCCCCTTAGTTGGTGTTGGCACAACACTGTAAGCACTCACAGCTACTCTTGGTTGGTGCTAGAACGCCCTGCTGTCAACTATTATATCAGGAATTGTAATTACATATAATTGTTGAACAGTGGTAGTAAAAATTGGGCCTTTGATGGTGGTGCTGGTGCCACAACACTGTAAGCCCTGACAGTTACTCTTGGTGGGTGCAGCAATGGGCCCTGCTGTGAATTATTAGATCAAGAATTGTAATTGCATGCCCCTGTTGAACAGGGGCTGAAAAATTGGGCCTTTCGTGGTGGTGGTGGTGGTGGTGGTGTTGCCACAACACTGTAAGCCCTCAGAGTTACTCTTGCTTGGTGGGTGCAGGAATGGGCCCTGCTGTGAATTATTAGATCAATAATTGTAATTACATGCCCCTGTTGAACAGGGGCTGAAAAATTGGGCCTTAGGCACTGGTGGCACAACACTGCAACCCCTCACAGATACTGTACTTGGAGCACAGCAATGAGCCCTGTTGCAAAGTATTGCTTCAAAAATTGTAATGACACGCCCCTGTTAAACAGGGGCTGAAAAATTGGGCCTTAGGCACTGGTGGCACAACACTCCAACCCCTCACACATACTGTACTTGGAGCACAGCAATGAGCCCTGTTGCAAAGTATTGCTTCAAAAATTGTAATTACACGCCCCTGTTAAACAGGGGCTGAAAAATTGGGCCTTAGCCACTGGTGGCGGCACCCATAAACAAAAATGATCTTCCAAGCTATCATCATCAATCGTATCATTGAGGACTCGGAGGAGGAGGATAGCCAGTCAACATAACAGCACAGGCACTCAGCATCAGCATCAGTCTTGAAGGGATGTGACATGTTAAAATCAATTAGTCTGTTATATCAGCATCAGGTGTGTGGTAGCTGGTGGTGATCCAAGACTGGTTCATCTTGATGAAAGTCAGTCGATCAACCGAGTCGGTGGACAGGCGCACCCTGTGATCCGTGACAAATCCTCCAGCAGCACTGAATGTGCGTTCCGAAAGAACGCTGGATGCAGGACAGGCCAGTAGCTCAATTGCATACTGTGCAAGCTTTGGCCAGTGATCCATCCTCAAGACCCAGTAAGCCAGAGGATTTTCGGTGGGGAAGGTGTCCAAGTCTGACCTTGCCCCTAGATATTCCTGCACCATGTTTATCAGACGCTGGCGATGGTTGCTGGAACCGATCATACTTTGGGGCTGCGGACTAAAGAATTGTCTGAACGCATCGGTCAGACGGCCACCTTCCCCACCGCTCCTTCTTTGACTGGCCGAAGCCTCAGCAACTCGTTGTCCAGGACCAGGAGTTTGTAACCTCCCAGTCTCTGGGAACGCGTTGCACAGACCTTTCTGCAAGGCCTCCCGGAGTTGTCTCATCCTCTGCTCCCTCTGCGACGGTAACATAAGGTCCGCAACCTTACCCTTGTACCGTGGATCAAGGAGAGTGGCCAGCCAGTAATGGTCCCTCTCCTTGATCCGAAGAATACGAGGATCCTTCCGCAGACTTTGCAGGATCAGGGAGGCCATGCAGCGTAGGTTTGCTGAGGCATTCGCTCCGGAGTCCTCTGGGTCACTAAGGACGACATGATCCGCAGTCACCTCCTCCCAGCCACGTACAAGTCCACTGGTTTCTTGGGACTGTAAATCATCCCTAAAAGACTGCTGCTGATGATGCTGAGTGCCAGCCTCCACCTCCATGCTGACACAATCCTCCTCCTCCTCCTCCTCCTCCTCTTCCTGTGCGATGGGTGGGACAGAAGGAACACTGTCTGGGTAAAGGGGGCCTTGAGAGGCAAGGAAGTCCTCCTCTTCCTGCCTCTGTTCTGCCTCAAGTGCCCTGTCCATTATTCCACGCAGCGTGTGCTCCAACAGGTGGACAAGAGGTACAGTGTCACTGATGCATGCACTGTCACTGCTCACCATCCTCGTGGCCTCCTCAAATGGTGCCAGGACAGTGCATGCATCCCTGATCATGCCCCACTGGCGTGGAGAAAAAAAACCAAGCTCCCCTGACCCTGTCCTGGTGCCGTAGTCGCACAGGTACTCATTGATGGCCCTCTGCTGCGTGTGCAGCCGCTGCAGCATGGCCAACGTTGAGTTCCACCTGGTGGGCATGTCACATATAAGGCGGTTCTTGGGCAGGTTCAACTCCTTTTGCAGCTCAGCCAGGCGAGCACTGGCATTATAAGATCTGCGGAAATGCACACAGACTTTCCTGGCCTGCCTCAGGACATCCTGTAAGCCCGGGTACCTGCCCAAGAAACGCTGCACCACCAGGTTAAGGACGTGAGCCACACAGGGCACATGGGTCAGTTGTCCCTGTCGAAGGGCGGAGAGGAGGTTGGTGCCATTGTCGCAAACCACCATTCCTGGCTTAAGCTGGCGTGGCGTCAACCACCTCTCGGCCTGGCCCTGCAGAGCAGACAGGACCTCTGCCCCAGTGTGGCTTCTGTCCCCCAAACACACCAGCGCAAGCACGGCATGGCATCTTTTTGCCTGCGTACTTGCGTAGCCCCGTGAACGGCTACGGAGCACCGCTGGTTCATAGGACAAACCACAGGAAGAGGCCATGGAGGAAGAAGAAGAGGAGGGGGTGGAGGAGAGAGGTGTGTCACAACCAGTAGTAGCATTTTGGAGGCGTGGCGGTGGGACAACCTCCAACACTACTGCACCTTGTCCTGCATCCTTCCCAGCTGCCAAAAGAGTGACCCAATGGGCCGTGAAAGAAAGGTAACGTCCCTGTCCATGCCTGCTGGACCATGAGTCAGCGGTAATATGCACCTTACCGCTGACCGCCCTGTCCAGCGAGGCCAAGACATTGCCTTCCACATGCCGGTAGAGAGCCAGAATAGCCTTCCGTGAGAAAAAGTGGCGTTTGGGAACCTGCCACTGAGGAACCACACATTGCACAAACTCACGGAAGGGGGCCGAGTCTACCAACTGAAAAGGCAGCAGTTGAAGCGCTAGCAATTTAGCCAAGCTAGCATTCAACCGCTGGGCATGTGGATGGCTGGGAGTGAACTTCTTTCGACGGTCCAGCAGCTGGGGCAGGGAAATTTGCCTGCTAGAATCGGACGTCGGTGTACTGCTAGCAGAGTGGCCGCAAGTACTTGGCTGTGACACACCTAATTCTACACCTTCATTCCTCTCAGTGCATGTTTCAGAGAGGACTGAAGTTATAGTGGGGTTGGAGATCCCAGCTGATGCGGTGCAAGGAGAGGTCCGCTTTGTTCTTTGGTGTGGGTCTTTGAGGTAGGCTTGCCAACGAGCTGCATGGCAGGTCAACATATGTCTGGTCAGGCATGTGGTACCCAAGCGGCTGATGTTTTGGCCACGCGATATACGCTTGAGACATATGTTGCAAACAGCAGCTGTGCGATCTGATGCACTAGCCTCAAAAAAGGCCCACACCAAGGAACTTTTTGAATGACGGGCAGAGGCAGCGCCCTGCACAGGCGGAGCTCTGCGGTGTGATTCCGTCGGTGTACTGCCCTTACGCTGGCCACCAAAGGGCATCCTGCCTCGTTGGAGATGTGCCTCCTCCTCATCCTCCTCCTCCTCCTCTCTCCTATTAGGCACCCATGTGGAGTCAGTGACCTCATCATCCCCTCCCTCCTCATCACTGGAGCCAATCTGGCAGTATGCTGCAGCTGCTGGAACATGACTGCCAGATTGGTGTCCTTCTTGAGCATCCCCTCTGTCTGCTCTCACCCTACTGCCTTCCTGTAGCTGGGTTTCATCATCAGACCCTTCGAAACGCTGGGCATCCTCCTGGAGCATGTACCCAACACTGTGCTCAAACAGTTCGGGGGACTCCTCAGGAGGAGGACATGGTGGGTCTAGGGAAGGAGTGACTGATGATGAGTCTGACATTGATACCAGGGAAGAGGACGCTTTGGCAGCTGCTTTGCCAGTACCCTGAGCCTGGGTGAGAGAGGATGAGGAGGAGGAGGAGGGCTTGGTCATCCACTCTACCAAGTCTTCGGCATGATGTGGCTCAACATGTCCAGCTGCCGAAAAGAAGGACAAGCGTGTCCCATGGCCATGTGCTGATGACAATGCACCGCGTCCACGACCAGCACTGTTGCCCCCAGACACAGAGCCTGCTTGCCCTCTTTTATTGCCTCCTGACTGTCTGCCTCTCCTTGTTTGCCTTCCAGACATTCTAATAGATGGCCTGCAGGGAGATGGGAAAAAAGCAATAAGGGCTACCTTCAGGTGTCCTTCTCTGTCCCTTTACTTAAGGATTTCTAAATATGGTTCAGGATGATTGCTTTTGCACAGAATAGCACAACGACAATTTCCCTGACTGTCCAAAAAACAAGGATTTCAAAGATGGTTGATGAGGAATGCTTTAGCACACTATAGCACAAGGAGAATTCACTCACTGTCCTTCCCAGTCCCTAGAAACAAGGACTTGCACAGTGAAAGAAACTGACACTCTCCCTACCTACAGTTTTCTGTCCCTAGAAAAAATGTTTTTTTTAAGCACACTATAGCACAAGGAGAATTCACTCACTGTCCTTCCCAGTCCCTAGAACAAGGACTTGCACAGTGAAAGAAACTGACACTCTCCCTACCTACAGTTTTCTGTCCCTAGAAAAAATGTTTTTTTTAAGCACACTATAGCACAAGGAGAATTCACTCACTGTCCTTCCCAGTCCCTAGAAACAAGGACTTGCACAGTGAAAGAAACTGACACTCTCCCTACCTACAGTTTTCTGTCCCTAGAAAAAATGTTTTTTTTAAGCACACTATAGCACAAGGAGAATTCACTCACTGTCCTTCCCAGTCCCTAGAAACAAGGACTTGCACAGTGAAAGAAACTGACACTCTCCCTACCTACAGTTTTCTGTCCCTAGAAAAAATGTTTTTTTTAAGCA
The DNA here is from genome assembly GCA_029206835.1 of Rana muscosa. Lineage (NCBI taxonomy): Eukaryota > Metazoa > Chordata > Amphibia > Anura > Ranidae > Rana > Rana muscosa. Next base: position 925,540,440 of record CM055116.1, on the reverse strand, counting down.
CACTATAGCACAAGGAGAATTCACTCACTGTCCTTCCCAGTCCCTAGAAACAAGGACTTGCACAGTGAAAGAAACTGACACTCTCCCTACCTACAGTTTTCTGTCCCTAGAAAAAATGTTTTTTTTAAGCACACTATAGCACAAGCACAAAACACACTGACACTCTCCCTACCTATCCTTCTCTTTCCCTAAACTAAAGGAATCCAGGTTAAGCAAGAAAGAAATAAAAGTCACTGTCCCTGCCTATGCTGCTCTTTCCCTGCTCCGGAACACACTACACTAGGCCGCCGTGCTGGCGGCCTTTTATAGTGTGGGGCGTGTACTAAACACCCTCAGCAATAATTGGCCACAGGCATCCTGCCTGTGGCCAATCATTGCTCTCCTCGCTGCCGGCGCTGTGATTGGCCAAGCATGCGGGGTCACAGTGCATGCTTGGCCAATCACAGCGCCTGGATGACACTGCGATGGCGTAGTGCATTGTGGGCCGTTCGCGTCACTCGAATTTGGCGCGAACGGCCCAAATCGTTCGATCTTCGTCGAACGATCGAACAGCCGATGTTCGAGTCGAACGTATGTTCGACTCGAACACGAAGCTCATCCCTACTCCAGAACAGAGACTGCTGGGGCAGACTTTATAAAGGGGAGGCGGAGTTTTGGTCGGCCTCTTTGGACACCCCTCTCCTAGCAAGAGGATGTCTGTGCTGAACTGCTGTGTGCACAAGGCCTGAAGCCTGGGCCGTGTGCTCCTTTCCAAAGAGCCCTCTGCCAGCCTAGCAGAGCCTTAGAGACATCTAATCCTCCTTGCTGCAGTACACCAGAAGGATTGAAGACTTGGATGTCGGTGGATTCCTGTTCCTAGACGAATCGATGGAGGGAACGGACTTGGACTTGTCCAGGTGGTGAGAGCTGTTTAAAGACAGATCCTTTATCTTTACTATTCGTTGGGATTACAAAGTTGTTCTTCAAGTGCACCACCGAGAGATTGCTAGCGAATATTGTTTCACTGAACTTCCATTTAGATCAGTCAGGCCTGACTGCATAGGTAGACATTGCTGGGTGTTAGTCTACCCATGAGGGGAAGTAGCTGTAAAAGGGCAGCGCTAGAGTTGCATAGCAATACTTTATTATTCTGATTACTCTGTTTATCTTTATTACTGTTTATTGCAGGGATCTGCAACTTGTTATACTGTTGTTTATTACTTGCCCATTAGCCTCAGTAAAATATCTGGGTAAAGTACATTTGGTGTCAGTTCCGCTTACTTTAATAGGAGTTTTAAAGTATATTCTGTGTATGTTTGTTATAGGACTGCGTCACCAACAGTTGCGATCACGGGGTCCTATCTCTCTATCACCAGCTGTGCCACGGGAGGTTAGAGCCGATTGCCGGGGGTTGACAGCGGTGCACTGCAGGGCCCAAATCAATATCAGCGTCTCTCTTAACTGGGGGTAGCGCTACATATGGAAGCGAGAGATTTGATCAGATGTGATCGCCAGTGTTTCTTCCATTTCGTACAAGGTATCTACTCTGCTAATCCAGTCCCTGACAGTTGGTGTGGAAGTTGACTTTTAGTGTAATGAGATTAGGGATTTGGCAGCACTGAGACAACAAGCAAGGGTTACCTCAAATATTTAGTCTCTGTAATCTGAACAATTAATTGGCGTATTAAATTCCAGAAAAGAAGCAATTTGGAACAATGCCACCATATATGGATTAGGGTTCCCCGAGCTTGCCCATATCTCCCGCACATGTCAGAAGATTGCGGAAACCACCTTTTGATTGATGTAGCATACCCAGACATGTACTGGCCATCGGGACTACCGGGAGTTTCACGGTGGGCCGATGGCTCAGTGGGACGGTCAGGCGCAGTCCTGGAGCCGTTCCTCACTGATAGGAATGATCGTGATTTCATTCCTATCACCAAGGAGCAGCCGTCGACACTTGCTGGAGTGAGGATTAGGCTTTCTGCTCCCTCCAGCCTGCAGGGGGAGATCGACAGCCATCAGACTTTCCTTCCTCTCTCTCCCTTTATCACTTGTCACTTGTCACATGACTGGAGAGAGAAAGAGAAGCTGCCTTCATTCATGGAGAGCTGTGAGTACACGTGGGAGGGGGAGGAGAGGGGTGACACCTGATGTAAGAGAACGCTGATTGGGACCATTCTTATTTGAAGGGGGTGCTGATGGGGACCACTCTGATGTGAAGCAGAGGGGATGGGGACCACTCTTATGTAAGGGGGTGCCGATGAGGACCACACTGATGTAAAGGGGTGCTGATGGGGACCACACTGACGTAAGGGGGTGCTGATAGGGCACAATCTGTTATAAGGGGGTGCTGATGGGGAACAATCTGTTATAAGGGGGTGCTGATGGGGACCACTCTGATGTAAGGGGGTGCTGATGGGGGACACTCTGATGTAAGGGGGTGCTGATGGGAACACTCTGATGTAAGGGGGTGCTGATGGGGACACTCTGATGTAAGGGGGTGCTGATGGGGACACTCTGATGTAGGGGACACTCTGATATAAGGGGTACGCTGTTGGGGACACTCTGATGTAAAGGGTACGCTGTTGGGGACACTCTGATGTAAGGGGTACGCTGTTGGGGACCACTCTAAAGTAAGGGGGGAGCTGATGGGGACACTCAAAATTAAAAGTGGGCCGGTCTGGATAAAGATCAGGGCAAAATTTTTGTCCCAGTCCAGCCCTGAGCACACCAATGAGTTAGTAGTTTATATGATGTTTCTTAAAGTGATTGTAAAGTCTTGTTTAAAAAAAAAAAATAACAAACATGTTATACTTACCTCCTCTGTGCAGTTGGTTTTGCACAGAGCAGCCCTGATCCTTATCTTCTCGGGTCACTCTTTGTTGCTCTTGGCCCCTCCCTCCTATCGAGTGCCCCCACAGTCAGCAGCTTAGTATGGGGGCACTGGAGCCGAGTCACAGCTCCGTGTGTCCATTCAGCCGCCCCCCTCTCTTCCTTGATTGGCTGACTGACTTTGATTGACAGCTGCGGGAGCCAATGGTGCCTCTGCTGTGTCTCAGCCAATCAGGAGTAGTGTCCCGGATGGCTTAGACATTCCTGGACATTGCTGGAGAGAGATGGGCCTCTGGTAAGTAATTAAGGGAGTGCTGGGGTGGCTGCTACACACAAAAGGTTTTTTATCTTAATGCATAGAATGCATTAAGATAAAGAACGTTCTGCCTTTACAACTCCTTTAAGTGCGGGTACTGATAGAGAATTTGTGCACCAGAATATAAGCCTTTCTCCACTGTTTATCAGAAATTTAAGTTTGTAGTGCCGATTCCCAGAGACTCATAAATTTATCAGTAGATGTGGCCCTTGATTGTTGTAGCCAAGCATAAGACAGGGGAGTGGCCCTTTAGGCCTGGTTCACACCTATGCATTTTTTAGTGCGTGTTTAGTTTTGCAGAAACAAACTACAGTCCATTAAACATGGTTTCCTATGGGTCGTGTTCACATCTGTGCATTTTATGGAAAGGGCAAGGTTTTTTTTCTGTTTTTTAGTTCCATAGACATCAACGGTTTAAAGATGTGTATTGAAAAATGCTAAATGCACCTGCAATATGCAAACTGCAACCTGCACAAGTGTGAATCAGGCCTTATTACTGCGAAAACTCAATGTTCAAAGGGATTTAGAGTCCTAGTAAAAAAAAAAAATTGGCTGGCCAGATAGCTACAGTACTGAAAACACAGCTATGAGGGCCCTGGGTGATGTCATTGACCATAATTTATGCAACAAAAAAAAGCTACCAATAGGATAAAAAAATGCAACAAGGGTGTTGATTGCCCAAAAAAAAACTAGCAATCAGAATTAAAGTACAGTTTCCTTACTAACTGACACTAAATCTCCCCCTATGCAGCTTACCAGGTTTGCTTATTCTTTGCTTGTAACATTTCATAGTGAGGGGGCTGACAAACAAACAGGGATCCCATTATTGGCCATTTTAAGCCAGCTGACAAAAGTCAAAAGGCATTATAATTAAAGCAGTATTGAACTCAAAACCTAAAATGTAATATATTGCAAGTTACCAATCGTTAGATGTGGTGGCTGCATCAGTTTTCCTTTCTTAGGGTTTTATTCCCTCTATTATTACCTGGTTATCTGGCCAGTAACACACCTGCTGCATTACAGTGCCCCCACTCTGGATGATTGAGCACAGGGGGCACCTTTGGATCGCAACATCGTGGGAGGTGAGTGTTTGATGTACTAGCAGATTTCAATACACTAACAAATTGAAGCCAAACTTCAGCTAACACTTTATAAGTACAGTAATTACAGCAAGCAGTTTTAGTTTTTTCCTTTTGGTATAAAGGTATTACATAAATAAAAGCTAATCATTGTATGCATCCCTGCTAGTGTCAAATGGTTTGTCTCATCTCTCTAACTGATACATTCTGCTGGAGAGCTTGTTCTTTTGAAAAACAACAGACTTACTGGCCAGATCACTAGATAAAAATAGAAGGAAAAAATGAATACAGCCATCATATATACAGTGAGTACGTAAAGTATTCAGACCCCCTTAAATTTTTCACTCTTTGTTATATTGCAGCCATTTGCTAAAATAATTTAAGTTCATTTTTTTTTCCCTCATTAATGTACACACAGCACCCCATTATTGACAGAAAAACACAAAAAATTGTTGACATTTTTGCAGATTGATTAAAAAAGAAAAACTGAAATATCACATGGTCCTAAGTATTCAGACCCTTTGCTCAGTATTTAGTAGAAGCACCCTTTTGATCTAATAAAGCCATGAGTCTTTTTGGGAAAGATGCAACAAGTTTTTCACACCTGGATTTGGGGATCCTCTGCCATTCCTCCTTGCAGATCCTCTCCAGTTCTGTTAGGTTGGATGGTAAACATTGGTGGACGGCCATTTTTAGGTCTCTCCAGAGATGCTCAATTGGGTTTAAGTCAGGGCTCTGGCTGGGCCATTCCAGAACAGTCACGGAGTTGTTGTGATGCCACTTCTTGGCTATTTTAGCTGTGTGCTTAGGGTCATTGTCTTGTTGGAAGGTAAACCTTTGGCCCAGTCTGAGGTCCTGAGCACTCTGGAGAAGATTTTCGTCCAGGATATCCTTGTACTTGGCCGCATTCATCTTTCCCTCGATTGCAACCAGTCGTCCTGTCCCTGCAGCTGAAAAATGCCCCCCACAGCATGATGCTGCCACCACCATGCTTCACTGTTGGGACTGTATTGGACAGGTGATGAGCAGTGGCTGGTTTTCTCCAAACATACCGCTTAGAATTAAGGCCAAAAAGTTCTATCTTGCTCTCATCAGACCAGAGAATCTTATTTCTCACCATCTTGGAGTCCTTCAGGTGTGTTTTTAGCAAACTCCATGCAGGCTTTCCTGTGTCTTGCACTGAGGAGAGGCTTCCGTCGGGCCACTCTGCCATAAAGCCCCGACTGGTGGAGGGCTGCAGTGATGGTTGACTTTCTACAACTTTCTCCCATCTCCCGGCTGCATCTCTGAAACTCAGGCACAGTGATCTTTGGGTTCTTCTTTACCTCTCTCACCAAGGCTCTTCTCCCCCGATAGCTCAGTTTGGCCTGATGGCCAGCACTAGGAAGGGTTCTGGTCATCCCAAATCTCTTCCATTTAAGGATAATGGAGGCCACTGTGCTCTTAGGAAACCTAAGTGCAGCAGAATTTTCTTTTGTAACCTTGGCCAGATCTGTGCCTTGCCACAATTCTGTCTCTGAGCTCTTCAGGATGTTCCTTTGACCTCATGATTCTCATTTGCTCTGACATGCAATGTGAGCTGTAAGGTGTGTGGCTTTCCTAAATCAAGTCCAGTCAGTATAATCAAACACAACTGGACTCAAATGAAGGTGCAGAACCATCTCAAGGATGATCAGAAGAAATGGACAACACCTGAGTTAAATATATGAGTGTCACAGCAAAGGGTCTGAATACTTAGGACCATGTGATATTTCAAAAATACAAAGAAAAACCCTCTGTTGGGACTTTAAAGGCAATCACTCCACCCAAATGAATGTACAAAAATATGAATTAAACAAAAAATTTAATTTATTAAAAAATATTAAAACATCAATATGGAATGGTCCTTCAAAAGAAACTCAAATTTCCAATTAACATAACCAGATAAAAAAAAACAACCACTATTTATAACACTCTTGTATGAATATACATAGTGCAGCTCTACGTGTTTTGAGGTTTGGAAGGTATATCCCCTTCGTCAGGAGCATGTGGTGTTCAATTATTTATGATCTATAATTTATAAGGGTGAATATAAATATATGATAAACATACATAAATGAAAACAGACAGAATGAATTCATAGACAAGCAATATAACATAAAATATTTACTTTATCTGCCAGCTTATACAGCAAAAGATAAATATTTGGAATATCTAAACATCAAAATTACAAAAAGACCAAAAACAGCAGAAACAGAAAAAAGAGGAAAAATGTACCAGTGGGGAAGAGCGAGGAAGAAGAGAGCTGTGTCTGAGACGGATGGAGCAACACCAGGGTGGGTCGATGCACCGAACAGTCGGGACGCAAACAGAGACCAAGAGGGGGAGCTGGGGATGGAGCACACACTAGACCCAGGACCAGGTGTCCACTCCCATGCGGCTAAGTCAATCCAAATCTAGTATTGTATAACAATTACCATAGTTAGTATAAATCCCATATATCAATAATATCAATTCAAATGCCACCATGTACTGCTGTTACATGTTTCCCCAAAGGGAGATCTGGGTCACATTTTTTCATGGTGAGAATATGTCTATACGCTCGCTGCCAGAACTCTGTCTTAGTTTTGCCCACATAGAAACATGTTCTATGCATGTTTTTTATAGATTAATACACTTCAGCACTCCATCCAGCTTTTCTTAAATTCACCTTATATTGAGATATCCTTTAATTATGATTATCTTTGGCTTTCCAACTTACGAATAAGGTATGTTCTACTGTGATTCCCTTTTTCTACTGTTCATTCGTTCATTACATGCCCCCCCCCCCCGAGTGTGTGGACATGTGTGATTGAATTGATAAAATGCTCTGCTTCAGTATGTCAGTGGGAGAAAAACAAGGTGCGCCAAAAACGAAGTGCAGCAGAAGATGCAATGCATGGTATATTTAAATAGAATAAGCCAAATGGCTACTCACACTAATATAAAGACCAATAGGCATATAACAGTATAATACTGTGGTCACTCAGCGGGTCCCCAGTGGATGGTGGCATGTAGATGTTAACACGAGAGGAGAGGAACAACTGGCCGGACATTCGTCTTGTCGTCTCGGAAATAGCACGGAACACACTGGAAGTCACCTCGGAAGTGACATCAGAACATGGAGATAACGTTTCAAAGCATCCGCTTGTTTGTGTGTGAGTGAGTACTTGTATAGTGCTGCAAATGCAAACTAAATTGCCTCAAGGCACTTTGCATCCAGTGTCGGACCTGACGAAGAAGCAGACGCTTTGAAACGTTATCTCCATGTTCTGACGCCACTTCCGATGCAACTCCGAGTGTGTTCCGTGCTGGTTCCGAGACGACAAGACGGATGTCCGACTGGTTGTTCCTTTCCTCTCATGTTACCATCCACACACCACCATCCACTGGGGAACCAGCTAGATCATAGGACACAGGCTTTTCAATCAAAGTAATTTTTATTAAAAACTAAAGGTAACGCCCTTTGGAACTTTATATGAGGTGTACACAATAGGCCGATGAAATTGACAAATATAAATACAATAAAAACATTTATTGCACACATAAAAGAGTTGCATAAACAAAGGCAAAGCCGATACAATTGTACATGGTTAAAGATCGCTTTGCATTAGAAATACATGAGTATACATAACATATATAATTACTGACGTGTTTCACAAGATATGACTCGCTCTTCAGGGGTGGATGCATGTAGGATATATCTTGAAATTAATGACCAAAAAAGGCAATGTAAAACGTGATAAAATGATGAACAAATGGTAAGAGGGGTCTTACAGAGAAAGGATAGAGCCCATACTCACCAATCGGCAAGGCCTGGGTGCCTGTGTTCACCGCGGGTTGGCAACAATATATGCTTGGGAAGGGGGCTGAGCCAACCAAAAATCACAACCAAAGAACAATGGGAAGGCAGACATGGCATGGGTAGAAATGAGTGACCTTGGAGGTCCTAAATGATCCTTTCAGGTGTCAACTATAATATAGTATGATATAATATGTAAATAATTAAACATTGCTACATTGGCAAAATAATCATGAAGTATCTACTGGAATGCATGAATGCATGTATAAACCAACCTGTTGTGGTGGTAATACGGATAAAGGCCAAGGAAGAATCTGTGCAAAACTGCAGATATGTGAAAAGGGATATCAAATAAGGCAATCCCTAAAAGGAAAAGGGGAAATGTGAAAAGTGTGAATATAAAAAACATAACCAGGCACAAGAGAAGGCTGAAAGATGTATATCTGTGCAGAATCAATAGCTTGCAGCAGTAGCGTGAACTGTCCCATGTGAAGTGAGAGTAAAATGAAACATCCCAGCCATGTATGCTCTCCCATTTATAACCCCACACGGGCTCCAACGGGCGCCGCCCTTGGATAATCAGCTCAGGTGTCAACTATAATATAGTATATGTATATAATTGACTATTGCTAAATGAGCAAAATGATCATGAAGTATGTAATGGAATGCATGAATGTATATAGAAACCAACCTATTACGATGGTAGGATGGATAATGGGGCCAGGGAGGAATGTGTACAAGGCTGCAGATGTGTGAAAAGGGATGTCATAAAGCAATCACTTAAAAGGAAAAGGGGGGATTGTGAAAAAAAGTGAATGTGAAAAACATAGCCAGGCACAATGAAGTGCTTGGTGTGAAGGATAAATGGTTTTTGTACCTGTGTGAGATCAGTGACTTGCAGCAGCAGAATAAGCTGTCCCATGTAGAGTAAAAGAGTGAAAATAAAAATAAATATAAAAATAAAAATAAGAAATCCCAGCCATGTGTGCTCTCCCATTGAAATCCCTGCAAGGTCTCCAGCAGGCTCCACCCCCAACACCATGTATGGTGTGGCATGGCATGCTGGCGCTGAAAAGTAAGCCACCAAATGAGGTTGCGCATGAGTGGGCTACCCCCAGCTATCCTAGATGACAAACCATGCCCATACGCAGTGATGTCGCTTCTGTGGACATCACACGATGGGTGTGGAAACATGGTGCCGATGTGCCAGTGGCCCCGCCCATCCCTAAGGGCAGGGGGGACAGCGGGAAGTACGAATAGGGTGACCACATTTGCAAACTGCCATTCAGGGACACACCCCCTCTCTCACCTTCCCCAAAAAAAGATGAGAGGGGGCAGTGGGTAATGTAGTCTCGAGGTTGATGGGGAATTTGTTTGGAGGCGAGTTATTTGTCAGGTGAATGTGCCACTTGCCACCAGATGCAGTGCCGCTTGCCACCCATAGCCTGCCACCAGATGCAGTGCCGCTGTCACTCCCTCTGCATGAGCCACGTGTGTAGAAGGAAAGGAGTGGCGTCACTATCTGGAGAGCGAAGATCACACAAGTCCCTGCTGCTTGTCCCTGGGTGCCAGAGAAGCAGGAGGGGCCGAGGTGGGTGGGGACAGCAGTGCTGCACTAGGCGCAGGCCTCGCTCCTGGTCTCACTGTCTGAGAGTAAATTGTCACCGGTTGCAAGATGCCAGGCAGCGTTGGCCCTAGCAACCAGTTCTGGAAATGTAGTTATTAGTTAGTAGGGGGTGGCGGTGTCCTCTATTTCATTCCGGGACATTGTATTGTCCCGGATTGAAGGTGCCCGGGACCCAGGACAGACATGTCAATTGCGGGACAGTCCCGGGCAATCCGGGACACGTGGGCACCCTAACTATGAATGACCTCACTTGGTGCACATCGCAGCTCCCCACACAAACAAGCCACTGCCATCAGCCGTGGGGAACAGATAGAGGCCAAGGTATAGACCAGGAGGAAAGTGGCCTATGTGTATGGATATACTGAACTAAAACATGCGGTATAGAATATATGTTTATGTGGCTGAGGGTGGCAGCAGACCAGGTAGGGCTAATTGGGTGTCTTCCACCCGGGGACAATATGAATAAAAGAAAGGTCTGGTGTCACCAGTGACACACTTCCATCCCTAATGCCGCGTACACACGGCCGTTTTTCCCGTCGAAAAAAACAACATTTTTCCCATTCGACGAGAAAAACGATAGTCTGTGGGCTTTCTGTCGTTTTTTTCGACGAGAAAAACGGCATTAAAAACGACGAGAAAAATTAGAACATGTTCTAATTTTTCTCGTCGTTTTTTTCGACATGTTTTCCGCTGCAGTGTTTCCCATAGGGAAACACTGCCGCGGAGCCCACACACGGTCGTTTTTTTCGACCCAAAAAAAAATGACATTTAAAACGGCCGTGTGTGGGGGGAACAAGCTGTTCCTCGTTTTTAACGTCGATTTTCTCGACGGTGTTTTCACCGTCGAAAAAATCGATCGTGTGTACGCGGCATAATAGTACAATAAAAACAAAAGGTAACGCCCTTTGGGACTTTATGTGAGGTGTGCACAATAGGCAGATGAAGTTGACAAATATAAATACAATAAAAACATTTATTGCAGAAATAATCACACATAAAAGAGTAGCATAAACGAAGGCAAAGCCAATACAATTGTACATGGTTAAAGATCGCATTGCATTAGAAATACATGAGTATACATAACATCTATAATACCCGACACGTCTCATGAGATGTGACTCGCTCTTCAGGGGTGGATGCATGTACGATATAGCTGGAAATTAATGACCAAAACAGGTAATGTAACACGTGAATAAATGATGGACAAACGGTAAGAGGGGCCTTACAGAAAAAGAGGATGGCAGCGTGGCTACAGTGCGGCTCGATAATTCTGGGAGGCCGTATATTGACGACCTCCCAGAATCGCGCTACCGCGCGCCCCCTGCGGCGCGCACACGGGAGTATCCGTGACCGCCGGGTCCTTACTGATCACGGTAAATGGCCACAGCCGTTTACCACATGATTGCTCCGTCAAATCACGGAGCGATCACTTGTAAACAAACTGGCGTAATGTCCGATTCCTCTCTCCCCTCTCTGTACCGATCGATGTGAACTGAGAGGGGAAAGATCGGGTGCAGCAGCGATGTGGGCTTGGGTGTCCACAGCGCTAATCTGTGACAATCCCAGCCTCATCCATCCATCCATGCTCAGCCATCCCATCGATAGTCAGCAATACTCATCCATCCATACTCAGCAATACTCATCCATCCATCTATCCATGCTCAGCCATCCATTTATACTCAGCAATACTCATCTATGCTCAGCCATCCATTCATACTCAGCAATACTCATCCATCCATCCATGCTCAGCCATCCATCCATACTCAGCAATACTCATCCATGCTCAGCCATCCATCCATACTCAGCAATACTCATCCATCCATCCATGCTCAGCCATCCATCCATAATCAGCAATACTCATCCATCCATGCTCAGCCATCCATCCATAATCAGCAATACTCATCCATCCATGCTCAGCCATCCATCCATAATCAGCAATAATAATCCATCCATACATACTCAGCAATACTCATCCATCCATCCATGCTTAGCCATCCATCCATAATCAGCAAACTCATCTATGCTCAGCCATCCATCCATACTCTGCAATACTCATCCATCCCATCCACCCCAGCCATACCCAGCAATACTCAGCCATACTCAGCCATCCATCCATCCTCAGCAATACTCATCCATCCATCCATGCTCAGCCATCCATCCATACTCAGCAATACTCATCCATGCTCAGCCATCCATCCATACTCAGGAATACTTATCCATCCATCCATGCTCAGCCATCCATCCATACTCAGCAATACTCACCCATGCTCAGCCATCCATCCATACTCGGCAATACTCATCCATCCATCCATGCTCAGCCATCCCATCTACCCCAGCCATACTCAGCAATACTCAGCCATACTTAGCCATCCATCCATCCTCAGCAATACTCATCCATCCATCCATGCTCAGCCATCCATCCATACTCAGCAATACTCATCCATGCTCAGCCATCCATCCATACTCAACAATACTCATCCATCCATCCATGCTCAGCCATCCATCCATACTCAACAATACTCATCCATCCATCCATGCTTAGCCATCCCATCCACCCCCATTCATACCCAGCCATACTCAGCAATACTCATCCATGCTCAGCCATTCATCCATACTCAGCAATACTCATCCATCCATCCATGCTCAGCCATCCCATCCACCCCAGCCATACTCAACAATACTCAACCATACTCAGCTATCCATCCACCCTCAGCAATACTCATCCATCCATCCATGCTCAGCCATCCATCCATACTCAGCAATACTCATACATGCTCAGCCATCCATCTATACTCAGCAATACTCATCCATCCATGCTCAGTCATCCAACCATACTCAACAATACTTATCCATCCATCCATGCTTAGCCATCCCATCCACCCCCATCCACACCCAGCCATACTCAGCCATACCCAGCCATGCCCAGCCATACATAGCCATACTCAGCCAAACTCAGCCATACCCAGCAATACCCAGCCGTACCCAGCCATACTCATTCATGCTCAGTCATCCCATTCATACCCAGCCATACTCAGTCATCCCATCCATACTCAGCCATCCACATTCATGGCTCAACCATACTCAGCCATCCCCATCCATGGCTCATCCATTCCCATTTATGCTCATCCATGCCACATCAGTTCTCATCCATGCCACATCCATGCCACTACAGTGCCTCACAAAAGTGTAATAGTTAGTCAAGTTAGATTTGAAATTTATGCCCCTAGAACACCTAACAGTGTTTCCTGCATGTTTGGGCCTCTCTATGTGTCCAGGCTGTGGAAAAGCCTAACACATGTGGTATCCTTATACTCGGGAGGAGTAGGAGAATCTATTTTGGGGTGTAATTTTTGGTATGTACATGCTATGTGTTAGAAATATTGTATAAATGGACAACTTTGTGTAAAAAAAAATGTGTTTTCATTTTCTTTCCACATTTTCCAAAAACGTGTAGAAAAAAAATGACACGTTCAAAAGACTCATTATGCCTCATAGATTATACGTTGGGGTGTTTTTTCTTTCCAAAATGGGGTAATTTTTGGGCCATTGTCCTGGTGCTCCAGGGCCTTCAAAAGTGCAAGAGGTAGTCAAGAAATTAGATGTGTAATTTATACTCCTAGAATGCCTGATGGTTCTGCCTGCATGTTGGGCCTCTGTATGTGGCCACACTGTGTAAAAGTCTCACACATGTGGTATCACCATACTCAAGAGAAGTAGTAGAATGTGTTTTGGGGTGTAATTTGTGCTATGCATATGCTGTGTGTGAGAAATAACCTGCTAATATAACAATTTTGTGGAAAAAAAAGAAAACAAATCTTGATTTTGCAAAGAATTGTGGGAAAAAATTACAACTTCAAAAAACTCACCATCCCTTTAACTAAATACCTTGGAATGTCTACTTTCCAAAAGGGGGTAATTTGGGGGGTATTTGTACTTTTATGGCTTGTTAGGGTCTCAAGAAATGAGATAGGCCGTCAGTACATCAGGTGTGATCAATTTTCAGAGATTGGCACCATAGCTTGTGGACTCTATAACTTTCACAAAGACCAAATAATATACACCGATTTGGGTTATTTTTACCAAAGATATGTAGCAGTATAAATTTTGGCCAAAATGTATGAAGAAAAATTACTAATTTGCAAAATTTTATAACAAAAACAAAAAAAAATCTTTTTTTTTACAGAATTTTTTGTCTTTTTTATTTTATAGAGCAAAAAAAAAAAAAAACCAGCGGTGATTAAATACCACCAAAAGAAAGCTATATTTGTGTGGAAAAAAAAGACAAAAATTTCATATAGGTACATTGTTGCATGGCTGAGTAGTTGTTATTCAAATTGTGAGAGCACCGAAAGCTGAAAATTGGTCTGGTTAGGAAGGGGGTTTAAGTGACCAGTGGGTAAGTGGTTAAAGATCGCATTGCATTAGAAATACATGAGTATACATAACATCTATAACGCCCGACGCGTTTTGCAAGATGGGACTCGCTCTTCAGGGGTGGATGCATGTAGGATAATTAAATGGTAGCACAGGGAGATCAACAGACATCACCTACTATATACTATTGTGTTGTACATTGAGCTGGCAATAGAAAGGGTTAAAAGGATTGTTAAATCATATTTTTAGCGTCTGAAAAAAAATGCACAGGAAATCCTCTAAAGATTAGATTTGTGTTCTATTAAAGACCTTTGAGTTGCTGTCACAACACTTCCGAGCTGGCAGAAGAACAAGACATAAGTACTCTTCCTAATTGGTTTGTGTTTTATTATTTGGGGGATTGAGAGCCTCAGAATCAATGCAATGTAGTGAAACTCTTTATTATCTGTATTTCCACCATGTTGTTTTATCAGTTAAGTTATTGGGTTGCTTAAAATTGTTCACTGGTACAATGCCAAAATTTTGTGCAGAGGCATATAAATGATGTTAAATAGTATGACAGTGAAAAAAAAAGACAGAATAGTTTAATTATAGTTTATTACAGTACTTTATTTTAGCCCCTTTTTGTTATTATTGGGTTATGTTATATTTGACCAGTGTTTTGTTGCTCAAAGCCATTAGATGCTTTCTCTCACCTGTATGAAAAATGACAAGATGCAAAGATTCAAACCCTTCCTCGTGTTTCCTTTTTTTCTTTGGGGAACACCAGTCTTTTGCTAGCAGTAAAAACTGAGAGTCACAATAATAAAATCGGGTAAAAATAAAATCTAGGATATAACTCATGGTGTATGAAAGGTGTAACTGTCGCCTTTTAAGACCCCACTAGCACTGGGGCTCATTCATAATTGTTTTGTTTAAAGCTCATCTGTAGCCACCTCAGTAAAACTGTATTCATATTTCTTGTTCCCAGTTGTATTGGGAAAAATCTTTATTACCCGTGAATCCCACGGCTTTGTATTTAAAAATTACATATTCCCCTTTTGACAGCTCTTGTGGGTGAGCAGAGAAATGTATTTTTGCATAACACATTAGAACACTGCAACCATTTGCGTGCCCAATTTCCATCCACATCAACATTACATTTTTTTTACACTTCTTTTTATTGAGATTATAGAAAGCACAACAAGGCCCATGCAGGGGCCAGCTCGGTCAATAAAGCACAGAGCTCAAAAAACAATACCAAAAACAACCCAAAAATATACAAAGACAGTATATGTGTTTGTCTCATGCTGTACCCATGGTATATACTCATAAAAAAAACTTGCGCTGCAAAACCCTAGGGACACTAAAATTTTCTACATTCCCTTCAAATACCAAAAGACAGTAGATTTAGAACAGGAAAAAAGTACCTATTGATCAGAGAGCAGCTGGCATTGTAGCTGTTGAGTCTTCACGTAACCATACTTTGCCAATTTCTTTTTGGACATCCTTGGTTACAATAGGTTTCTTTGTAGAGGGGAAGGGTGGAGTTGATCTGTTGCTTCCAGAATGCCACGGTGGGCAGTGTGGGATTTTTCCAGGCGAGTGTGATGGATATTCTGGTATAAAATAAAAGCAATCCCAGCAAAGTATGTGTTGCTGTTGTAGAAGCCAGCTCTTCCACCAGGCCCAGGAGGCAGACACGTGGAGAGTGGAACAACCACTCCAGAGACAGACTGAGTGATCTGAAGAACCGACTCCCAAAATTACACAATGGCAGGGCAGGACCAGAATATATGAATATAATTTCCTGGTGATTGGGAGCACCTCCAACAACACTGAGAAACACATGGGTTCATTTTGTGTAGTTGGTAAGGGGTGAATTATGCCCCGTGGACCAGGGCCGGTCCTGGCCGGGGTGCAGGGGGTGCGCAGCACCCCAGCGCTTGCAGCTGAGGCAGAGGGAGGGGCGCCATCAGGGGGGACAGCCCAGGCTGCTTTGGCTTCTGTAAGAGGCACTTTTCTAGGTCTGGAGCCTGGAGGGGTGGGCGGAGGCAGAGAGAAGACTGGGCGCCGCGATCTCGAGCAATTTAAAAAAAAAAAAACTGTGACAAGCGGACTATTTGTTCACTTTCAGCCGCCGCCGCGCAGTGATCTTGACAGTCACGCACGGCTATATCAATCCGCCGGCGCCAGTCGGCGGCTCACAGCTGACACTTGTTAACACAGGAGTTCGGTCCTGTGTCTTCAAGCCCAGTGACAGCACGGCTCTCCCAGCAGTGCGCCGCACACAGAAGCCTTCCATCCTGTCCCATAACAATAGAGGAGGGGGCGGGCAGTGGCGCAAGTGGGGGAGGTACCTCACTCCGGAAATGACCAGCACTTCCTCGTGTGACAAAGTGCAGTCTGCAAATGACCGTCTTCGGCAGGCAGGACAGGTGGGGTGATCTGACATGCAGGAACAGAGTGAACATACTGCAGGCACCCTGCTCTCTTTTCCCCTCTAGTTTGCACAGCTGCATTCTGAGACTAAGTGCAGTATTTCCACTAGTAGTGTGATGGGGCTGTGGCCCCAGGCGCAACACTTGGGGGGCGAAATTCCACGCCAATGTGTGTCACTCTAGGCTGTGTCTTCCTATTTTCTATTTCATGTGTCCCTGCGCTCTGGTCGCTCAGCCTGAAACAGAACATGGAGCACAGGGACACAGGAAATAGAAATTAGGAGGACAAAGCCGGCCTGAGAGTGACACACACTGACGACTGGGCGAATGGGGTCATGTGCGGTGGCAGGGTTGCTCCTGGTGTCCCGTCTCCACTTCATTGTGAGCCTCTGCTGTCTTCTCCTCCTCCTCCGGACTGGATCAGTTTCCCCATTGTGGCAGCCAGTCTGCCAGTGTGACAGAGGCCGCACAGCAGATGGAAGAAAAGCAGGTGGTCAGTATAGGAATACTGTTGGTAGGTCAGTGTAGTGGTCAGGTAGGTCAGTGTAGGAATCAGGTAGGTTAGTGTTGTGGTCAGTGTAGGAATCAGGTAGGTCAGGGTAGTGGACAGGTAGGTCAGTGACTCAGTGTAGTGGACAGGTAGGTCAGTGACTCAGTGTAGTGGCCAGTATAGGAATCAGGTAGGTTAGTGTAGTGGACAGGTAGGTCAGTGTAGGAGTCAGATAGGTCAGTGTTGGAATCAGGTAGGTCAGTGTAGTGGACAGGTAGGTCAGTGTTGGAATCAGGTAGGTCAGTGTAGTGGCCAGTATACGAATCAGGTAGGTTAGTGTAGTGGACAGGTAGGTCAGTGTAGGAGTCAGATAGGTCAGTGTTGGAATCAGGTAGGTCAGTGTAGTGGTCAGTATAGGAATCAGTTAGGTCAATGTTGGAATCAGGTAGGTCAGTGTAGTGGTCAGTATAGGAATCAGGTAGGTCAGTGTAAAGGGCAGTGAAGGAATCAGGTAGTGTAGTGGTCAGTGTAGGAATCAGGTAGTGTAGTGGTCAGTGTAGAAGCGGGTAGGTCAGTGACTGTGTAGTGGCCAGTATAGGAATCAGGTAGGTTAGTGTAGTGGTCACTGTAGGAATCAGGCTGGTCAGTATTATTGTAGCAATTGACTCAGGGAGTGCTAAAAGTTCACAAGTTAGGGAGCGCAAATTACGTGCCTTGCCCCGGGCACTGACAACCCACGCTACGCCACTGGTCATGGCATCAGAAAGAGGCTTTCCACACAGCAGAAGACCGGGGGAGCAAGATACAGCCCCGAGTACAGTAAGTCTTTACAGTGTGTATGGGTATGTGGCTCAGCTGTTTCTTCTAGAGCAGTGGTATCCAAACTGTGGCCCTTTGCTTGTTTTTATTTCCGGCCCTTAGGCATTTTTTCTCTCACTATCAGCAACAGTGGGGCATAGTTCATTCCTGCTACTAACACCAACAATGGGGCACTAGTCCGTTCACTGACACCCACAGATGGGGCACTTCTCCCATTGATACAAACAATGGGAAACTATCCCCCCCCTGATACCAATGATGGGACACTATTCCTCCCCATGATACCAATGATGGGACACTATTCCTCCCACTGACACCAATGATGGGACACTATTTCTCCCACTGACACCAATGATGGGACACTATTTCTCCCACTGACACCAATGATGGGACATTATTTCTCCCACTGACACCAATGATGGGACATTATTTCTCCCACTGACACCAATGATGGGACACTATTTCTCCCACTGATACCACAGATGGGACACTATTCCTTCCACTGACACCAATGATGGGGCACTATTCCCCCCACTGATACCAATGATGGGACACTATTCCTCCCACTGACACCAATGATGGGACACTATTCCTCTCACTGATACCAATTATGGGGCAGTGTTCCTCCCACTGATAATAATGGGGCACTATTCCTCCCACGGACACCAATGGTGGGGCACTATTCCTCCTATTGATGCCAAAGATGGGGCACTATTACTGTACACCACCACAGTGACACTGTCAGACTGTTGTTTTGCTGGATAACCATACAAGTGATGGGCTCTGTGCATCAGAGAAAGTCATTTGGCTCTTATTTAGGCAAGTTTTCAGGCAGTCTGAATTTATACTGTGTCCAATGGCCCTCTACTGGCTCAGAACGCCTTTCCAGCCGCAGAGACTTACTTCTGTGGTGAGAACTGCATAATTGTGAGGTAGGAATAACCTGCCCAGGGTTAACACTGGAGATTGCAGCCACCACAACAGGGGTGAGACAAAGTTCGCTGTCCAGGAAAACAGTAAGCTATCTTATCTGGACAAGATCTTTAGTTGAAGGGCTCTGAAGTGGAACTGGGCAAAGAACTGCCTTGAGAAAGGAGACCAGACAGATTCCAGGCCCCAGCAGCCAGGGCCCAGTCCCAGGACCAGCAGCCAGGAATCAGGACCAGCAGCCAGGAGAAGCAGCAGCCAGCCCCAGTATACATTAAGGTAAGTGACGTCTTCTAGGGCTGGGCCTGGGCATCAAATATTGAAGAACATGTTTTAGATCCAAAGAGGAAAGAGTTAAGGCTTGGGAAATTGACTACCAAAGGCTTGAGATAACTGACAGTATAGAAAATAATAAGTAGAAGGCGCATGCGCGGTGCTCTGTGTGATGGCCGCCTGAACACGGAGCTACGTCCCGCTCCGGACATTCCCCCTCCCCACAACGAGCGAACTAGTCCCCGCTCAGTTTGAGCGGGACCGGAGAGGACAGGAACCCTTAGGAATCATTGTGGGGACAAAGCGAGCGGCAGTACGAGCCCTATTAGCGCTCCTGGAGGCATCCCCTGAAACGCCCGAAAATCAAAGATGGCGATGGAGCGGCCGCCTCACGAGGCTCACACAGGGATCCCCTGCTCAGCTTCATGGAAGGACACTCTGCATGAGGACTTATGTGGAGGGGCCCCCTCACCCATTATGTGCGGTGGTCCAATGTCCCCAGCCACCACGGTATCACTCCTGGACCAAACCCTGGATGACATGCATGGGCTCATGTCCTCCTCAGGAGCACCTACTAACAGGCCTCATGTTTTATGTGAGGGGGAAGATCAGCTCACCTCACAGCCCCAGGACATTACTATGCTGTTCTCAAAATTTGCTGAGATGCTGGACAGGGGCTTAACGCAGACCACAGCCAGAATCACCTCTGATATTAAAGCAGACCTACAACTTATAGGTACTCGCATTGAAAGCATTGAACATAAAGTAGACGCCACGATCGACCGAGTGA
Organism: Rana muscosa; assembly: GCA_029206835.1. Taxonomy (NCBI): domain Eukaryota; kingdom Metazoa; phylum Chordata; class Amphibia; order Anura; family Ranidae; genus Rana; species Rana muscosa. Next base: position 925,520,691 of record CM055116.1, on the reverse strand, counting down.
ACCAAAATACTGATCGTTTTCGAGAATTGCACGACCAACTAGAGGGAGCCATGGCAGAAATCGATGACCTTGAAAATAGAAGGAGACTCAATTTTAGAATTAGTGGACTGCCTGAGTCTGTCACAGATGTCCCTGAAGCAGTACACTCGCTTATCAAAAGCCTCATTCCCGACATCCGTGCTCACAAATTAGAGCTTGACCAAGCTCATAGGGCCCTGGGACCTCCCCGCCAGGATGGCCTCCCGCACGTCATTGTGGTCAGACCACACTACTACAATGTCAAGGATGAGGTGATGAGCAGAGCCCGCACCACCCCACACATCCAACTTATGGGGCATTCAATCCAAATTTATGCAGACATCTCTCCCCTCACCATTCAGAAAAGGTGGGCGCTTAAACCCCTGTTGACGGTTTTGATTTGACACAGAAGAGTGTCAAATATTGGTGGCTTTTCCCCTTCAGCCTAAAGTTTGATTACAATGGCAAGCCCTTTAGATTCTCCACATTCCAGGAAGGAGAACAATTGCTGCAGAATGTCTCTAAACACACTTTTTTCTGGGTCGGGTCCCACCTGGACTCCCAGGCATCAACACCCAACTGGATTTTTTCATTAGTATACTTCAAAGCCCTATTGCTCCTCCGGCTACTCGGGCCCCTCCCCTCTATGGCTTTCTCCACCATGTTAATGGACATCTGAACTTCCGCAGACTTTGTGGAGACCCTCCTTTCTCCGTACACGTCACCCAGGTTCAACCGACAGGACATATCCAGTCTTTCATACGAAGCGAACTTCAGCTAAGCCGGAGGAACATTTCTTCAGACTGACTTTCCTTCATTTTTATGGCCTGTCATCGAGCACTTGGAGGGAACTTTCATAGCCCCCTCCCTCCACCATTAGTACAGAACAGTAACTACCCTTTGGGCTTTCCCTCCCCCTCCTGCCCTTCCCCTGTTTTCTGTTCGATTTTCCCATCTGGGTTCCCATGGCTGGTTCACAACCAGGTTCACAGACCACAATCCCAAGTTTTATGTTACTTTTTCTCTCGTAGACCACAAACTCCTTGCTCATACCCTGATTTACCTTTTGGTTTCTAACCTATCTGAGTTTTTACGGGGCAGATACCCTAATCGTTTATGCTTTTAAATTTCTTTGTAGTTATATTTTAGGGGCGCGGAGCACGGAGCGGGTCCAATGCACCTCCTCCCGTACTCAGAGCCGTTAACTGTTTCAGTTTTTCTGTTTCTAGTCGGGAACTCCCACACTTGATGGGGTACACCATGATTGTATCTCCGAGTGAGGCGGATATGATCTCCCCTCACCCCCGGAGCTTTTTCCTACCATTTCTCTTCACAGTCCTCTTTCTTTCTTTCCTATCTTTCACAATTCTAATTTTTCTTTCAGTGACGGATGTGGTTACGCTCCTTTGCAGGATCCAAATGGATGTCACAGTAAACCTTTTCGCAGCTCGAGCACTGGAACTGACCGTGGCTATGAAGGTAGGTGGTCCGGGGTTCCCGGCGTTTGCCTCTGCTCTGCTCCATGGCTGATCCCACCACACATAGACCCGCCCTTCGCATTGCGTCCCACAACGTACAGGGTCTGAACTCCCCGGTGAAACGCTAAATTTTTTTCCAACATTACAATGACCAAAAAATAGATATACTATTCCTGCAGGAAACGCACTTCCCTAAGTCCTACTCCCCTTCCTTTATTCACGCAAAATTCCCCAGATTCTACCTAGCGAACAACAAGACCAAAGATGTAGGCCTGTTTTTCTCTCGCAAAACTCAGTTCTCCCTGGTATCTGAATTTAAGGACCCGGAGGGCAGATTTCTGCTGATAAAGGGGCTTATAGACGACCAACTTTACTCATTTGTCTCGTATTATGCAATAAATAAAGGGCATTCAAAATTCTTCCAGTCACTCTTCCATACTCTAGCACCACTTATTGTCGGTCTGGCCATATATGGGGTACACTCCAACCTAGCCTTTGATTCGGGAATAGATAAAACTCCTCCGGTGGGTAAAGGCTAGGGATGAGCTTCGTGTTCGAGTCGAACATACGTTCGACTCGAACATCGGCTGTTCGATCGTTCGACGAAGATCGAACGATTTGGGCCGTTCGCGCCAAATTCGAGTGACGCGAACGGCCCACAATGCACTACGCCATCGCAGTGTCATCCAGGCGCTGTGATTGGCCAAGCATGCACTGTGACCCCGCATGCTTGGCCAATCACAGCGCCGGCAGCGAGGAGAGCAATGATTGGCCACAGGCAGGATGCCTGTGGCCAATTATTGCTGAGGGTGTTTAGTACACGCCCCACACTATAAAAGGCCGCCAGCACGGCGGCCTAGTGTAGTGTGTTCCGGAGCAGGGATAGAGCAGCATAGGCAGGGACAGTGACTTTTATTTCTTTCTTGCTTAACCTGGATTCCTTTAGTTTAGGGAAAGAGAAGGATAGGTAGGGAGAGTGTCAGTGTGTTTTGTGCTTGTGCTATATTGTGCTTAAAAAAAACATTTTTTCTAGGGACAGAAAACTGTAGGTAGGGAGAGTGTGTCAGTTTCTTTCACTGTCAAAGTCCTTGTTTCCAGGGACCTGGAAGGACAGTGAGTGAATTCTCCTTGTGCTAAATTGTGCTTAAAAAAAACATTTTTTCTAGGGACAGAAAACTGTAGGTAGGGAGAGTGTGTCAGTTTCTTTCACTGTCAAAGTCCTTGTTTCCAGGGACCTGGAAGGACAGTGAGTGAATTCTCCTTGTGCTAAATTGTGCTTAAAAAAAACATTTTTTCTAGGGACAGAAAACTGTAGGTAGGGAGAGTGTGTCAGTTTCTTTCACTGTCAAAGTCCTTGTTTCCAGGGACCTGGAAGGACAGTGAGTGAATTCTCCTTGTGCTAAATTGTGCTTAAAAAAAACATTTTTTCTAGGGACAGAAAACTGTAGGTAGGGAGAGTGTGTCAGTTTCTTTCACTGTCAAAGTCCTTGTTTCCAGGGACCTGGAAGGACAGTGAGTGAATTCTCCTTGTGCTAAATTGTGCTTAAAAAAAACATTTTTTCTAGGGACAGAAAACTGTAGGTAGGGAGAGTGTGTCAGTTTCTTTCACTGTCAAAGTCCTTGTTTCCAGGGACCTGGAAGGACAGTGAGTGAATTCTCCTTGTGCTAAATTGTGCTTAAAAAAAACATTTTTTCTAGGGACAGAAAACTGTAGGTAGGGAGAGTGTGTCAGTTTCTTTCACTGTCAAAGTCCTTGTTTCCAGGGACCTGGAAGGACAGTGAGTGAATTCTCCTTGTGCTAAATTGTGCTTAAAAAAAACATTTTTTCTAGGGACAGAAAACTGTAGGTAGGGAGAGTGTGTCAGTTTCTTTCACTGTCAAAGTCCTTGTTTCCAGGGACCTGGAAGGACAGTGAGTGAATTCTCCTTGTGCTAAATTGAGCTTAAAAAAAACATTTTTTCTAGGGACAGAAAACTGTAGGTAGGGAGAGTGTGTCAGTTTCTTTCACTGTCAAAGTCCTTGTTTCCAGGGACCTGGAAGGACAGTGAGTGAATTCTCCTTGTGCTAAATTGTGCTTAAAAAAAACATTTTTTCTAGGGACAGAAAACTGTAGGTAGGGAGAGTGTGTCAGTTTCTTTCACTGTCAAAGTCCTTGTTTCCAGGGACCTGGAAGGACAGTGAGTGAATTCTCCTTGTGCTAAATTGTGCTTAAAAAAAACATTTTTTCTAGGGACAGAAAACTGTAGGTAGGGAGAGTGTGTCAGTTTCTTTCACTGTCAAAGTCCTTGTTTCCAGGGACCTGGAAGGACAGTGAGTGAATTCTCCTTGTGCTAAATTGTGCTTAAAAAAAACATTTTTTCTAGGGACAGAAAACTGTAGGTAGGGAGAGTGTGTCAGTTTCTTTCACTGTCAAAGTCCTTGTTTCCAGGGACCTGGAAGGACAGTGAGTGAATTCTCCTTGTGCTAAATTGTGCTTAAAAAAAAACATTTTTTCTAGGGACAGAAAACTGTAGGTAGGGAGAGTGTGTCAGTTTCTTTCACTGTCAAAGTCCTTGTTTCCAGGGACCTGGAAGGACAGTGAGTGAATTCTCCTTGTGCTAAATTGTGCTTAAAAAAACATTTTTTCTAGGGACAGAAAACTGTAGGTAGGGAGAGTGTGTCAGTTTCTTTCACTGTCAAAGTCCTTGTTTCCAGGGACCTGGAAGGACAGTGAGTGAATTCTCCTTGTGCTAAATTGTGCTTAAAAAAAACATTTTTTCTAGGGACAGAAAACTGTAGGTAGGGAGAGTGTGTCAGTTTCTTTCACTGTCAAAGTCCTTGTTTCCAGGGACCTGGAAGGACAGTGAGTGAATTCTCCTTGTGCTAAATTGTGCTTAAAAAAAACATTTTTTCTAGGGACAGAAAACTGTAGGTAGGGAGAGTGTGTCAGTTTCTTTCACTGTCAAAGTCCTTGTTTCCAGGGACCTGGAAGGACAGTGAGTGAATTCTCCTTGTGCTAAATTGTGCTTAAAAAAACATTTTTTCTAGGGACAGAAAACTGTAGGTAGGGAGAGTGTGTCAGTTTCTTTCACTGTCAAAGTCCTTGTTTCAAGGGACAGAGAAGGACACCTGAAGGTAGCCCTTATTGCTTTTTTCCCATCTCCCTGCAGGCCATCTATTAGAATGTCTGGAAGGCAAACAAGGAGAGGCAGACAGTCAGGAGGCAATAAAAGAGGGCAAGCAGGCTCTGTGTCTGGGGGCAACAGTGCTGGTCGTGGACGCGGTGCATTGTCATCAGCACATGGCCATGGGACACGCTTGTCCTTCTTTTCGGCAGCTGGACATGTTGAGCCACATCATGCCGAAGACTTGGTAGAGTGGATGACCAAGCCCTCCTCCTCCTCCTCATCCTCTCTCACCCAGGCTCAGGGTACTGGAAAAGCAGCTGCCAAAGCGTCCTCTTCCCTGGTATCAATGTCAGACTCATCATCAGTCACTCCTTCCCTAGACCCACCATGTCCTCCTCCTGAGGAGTCCCCCGAACTGTTTCAGCACAGTGTTGGGTACATGCTCCAGGAGGATGCCCAGCGTTTCGAAGGGTCTGATGATGAAACCCAGCTAGAGGAAGGCAGTAGCGTGAGAGCAGACAGAGGGGATGCTCAAGAAGGACACCAATCTGGCAGTCATGTTCCAGCAGCTGCAGCATACTGCCAGATTGGCTCCAGTGATGAGGAGGGAGGTGATGATGAGGTCACTGACTCCACGTGGGTGCCTAATAGGAGAGAGGAGGAGGAGGAGGATGAGGAGGAGGCACATCTCCAACGAGGCAGGATGCCCTTTGGTGGCCAGCGTAAGGGCAGTACACCGACGGAATCACACCGCAGAGCTCCGCCTGTGCAGGGCGCTGCCTCTGCCCGTCATTCAAAAAGTTCTTTGGTGTGGGCCTTTTTTGAGGCTAGTGCATCAGATCGCACAGCTGCTGTTTGCAACATATGTCTCAAGCGTATATCGCGTGGCCAAAACATCAGCCGCTTGGGTACCACATGCCTGACCAGACATATGTTGACCTGCCATGCAGCTCGTTGGCAAGCCTACCTGAAAGACCCACACCAAAGAACAAAGCGGACCTCTCCTTGCACCGCATCAGCTGGGATCTCCAACCCCACTATAACTTCAGTCCTCTCTGAAACATGCACTGAGAGGAATGAAGGTGTAGAATTAGGTGTGTCACAGCCAAGTACTTGCGGCCACTCTGCTAGCAGTACACCGACGTCCGATTCTAGCAGGCAAATTTCCCTGCCCCAGCTGCTGGACCGTCGAAAGAAGTTCACTCCCAGCCATCCACATGCCCAGCGGTTGAATGCTAGCTTGGCTAAATTGCTAGCGCTTCAACTGCTGCCTTTTCAGTTGGTAGACTCGGCCCCCTTCCGTGAGTTTGTGCAATGTGCGGTTCCTCAGTGGCAGGTTCCCAAACGCCACTTTTTCTCACGGAAGGCTATTCCGGCTCTCTACCGGCATGTGGAAGGCAATGTCTTGGCCTCGCTGGACAGGGCGGTCAGCGGTAAGGTGCATATTACCGCTGACTCATGGTCCAGCAGGCATGGACAGGGACGTTACCTTTCTTTCACGGCCCATTGGGTCACTCTTTTGGCAGCTGGGAAGGATGTAGGACAAGGTGCAGTAGTGTTGGAGGTTGTCCCACCGCCACGCCTCCAAAATGCTACTACTGGTTGTGACACACCTCTCTCCTCCACCCCCTCCTCTTCTTCTTCCTCCATGGCCTCTTCCTGTGGTTTGTCCTATGAACCAGCGGTGCTCCGTAGCCGTTCACGGGGCTACGCAAGTACGCAGGCAAAAAGATGCCATGCCGTGCTTGCGCTGGTGTGTTTGGGGGACAGAAGCCACACTGGGGCAGAGGTCCTGTCTGCTCTGCAGGGCCAGGCCGAGAGGTGGTTGACGCCACGCCAGCTTAAGCCAGGAATGGTGGTTTGCGACAATGGCACCAACCTCCTCTCCGCCCTCCGACAGGGACAACTGACCCATGTGCCCTGTGTGGCTCACGTCCTTAACCTGGTGGTGCAGCGGTTCTTGGGCAGGTACCCGGGCTTACAGGATGTCCTGAGGCAGGCCAGGAAAGTCTGTGTGCATTTCCGCAGATCTTATAATGCCAGTGCTCGCCTGGCTGAGCTGCAAAAGGAGTTGAACCTGCCCAAGAACCGCCTTATATGTGACATGCCCACCAGGTGGAACTCAACGTTGGCCATGCTGCAGCGGCTGCACACGCAGCAGAGGGCCATCAATGAGTACCTGTGCGACTACGGCACCAGGACAGGGTCAGGGGAGCTTGGTTTTTTTTCTCCACGCCAGTGGGGTATGATCAGGGATGCATGCACTGTCCTGGCACCATTTGAGGAGGCCACGAGGATGGTGAGCAGTGACAGTGCATGCATCAGTGACACTGTACCTCTTGTCCACCTGTTGGAGCACACGCTGCGTGGAATAATGGACAGGGCACTTGAGGCAGAACAGAGGCAGGAAGAGGAGGACTTCCTTGCCTCTCAAGGCCCCCTTTACCCAGACAGTGTTCCTTCTGTCCCACCCATCGCACAGGAAGAGGAGGAGGAGGAGGAGGAGGAGGAGGAGGAGGAGTGTGTCAGCATGGAGGTGGAGGCTGGCACTCAGCATCATCAGCAGCAGTCTTTTAGGGATGATTTACAGTCCCAAGAAACCAGTGGACTTGTACGTGGCTGGGAGGAGGTGGCTGCGGATCATGTCGTCCTTAGTGACCCAGAGGACTCCGGACCAAATGCCTCAGCAAACCTACGCTGCATGGCCTCCCTGATCCTGCAAAGTCTGCGGAAGGATCCTCGTATTCTTCGGATCAAGGAGAGGGACCATTACTGGCTGGCCACTCTCCTTGATCCACGGTACAAGGGTAAGGTTGCGGACCTTATGTTACCGTCGCAGAGGGAGCAGAGGATGAGACAACTCCGGGAGGCCTTGCAGAAAGGTCTGTGCAACGCGTTCCCAGAGACTGGGAGGTTACAAACTCCTGGTCCTGGATAGGGATGAGCTTCGAGTTCGAGTCGAACTCATGTTCGACTCGAACATTGCCTGTTCGCCCGTTCGCCGAACAGCGAACAAATTGGGGTGTTCGCGGCAAATTCGAAAAATCTATGGGAGAAATCTAAAGTGCTAATTATAAAGGCTTATATGCAAGTTATTGTCCTAAAAAGTGTTTGGGGACCCGGGTCCTGCCCCAGGGGACATGTATCAATGCAAAAAGAAGTTTTAAAAACTGCCGTTTTTTCGGGAGCAGTGATTTTAATAATGCTTAAAATGAAAAAATAAAAGTGAAATATTCCTTTAAATTTCGTACCTGGGGGGTGTGTATGATATGCATGTAAAGTGGCGCATGTTTCCCGTGCTTAGAACTGTCCCTGCAAAAAGTGTCATTTTTGAAAGAAAAAAATGCATTTAAAACTGACTCGCGGCTATTAATGAATTGTCGGCTCCCGGCAATACATACAAAAGTCATTGATAAAAAAAAAAAAAAAAAGCGTGGGGGTCCCCCAGAATTCAATTACCAGGCCCTTCAGGTCTGGAATGGATATTAAGGGGAACCCCGCCGCAAATAAAAAAAAATTGACGTGGGGTTCCCCCAAATATCCATTCCAGGCCCTTCAGATCTGGCATGGATTTTAAGGGGAACTCCACCCCAAATTAAAAAAAAATGGCGTGGAGTCCCCCTAAAAATCCATACCAGACCCCTTATCCGAGCATGCAACCTGGCCGGCCGCAGGGGAAAAGGGGGGGACGAGAGAGCGGCCCCCCCTCCCTCCTGAACCGTACCAAGCCACATGCCCTCAACATGGGGAGGATGTCCCCATGTTGATGGGGACAAGGGCCTCATCCCCACAACCCTTGCCCGGTGGTTGTGGGGGTCTGCGGGCGGGGGGCTTATCGGAATATGGAAGACCCCTTTAACAAAGAGGACCCCCAGATCCCGGCCCCCCCCTATGTGAATTGGTAAGGGGTACATTGTACCCCTACCATTTCACGAAGAAAGCGTAAAAAAATGTTTAAAAAAACACACAAACACCTTGAAAAAGTCCTTTATTTAAAAACAAAAAAACAAAACATTCCAGCGGTGAAATCCAGTGTCCCGCGGCGATCCCGATGTCCAGCGCTGTCCGTCATTGGTTGTGCCTGAGCGGACCTGATGGGGAACTCCCTCTCAGTATTTTAAATGTATAGACCCGCCCCTTCTAAAGTTCCCCATCAGGTCCGCTCAGCGGACCAGATGCGGAACATGAGAAGGGGCGGGTCTATACATGTATTACCAAAGTGAGAGCAGTTCCCCATCAGGTCCGCCTCCTCGGTATGTCAGACCCGCCTACGTCATTGGCTTGAGCGGGGAACTTCCTTCACTATGTAAATTTAAATTTACATAGTGAAGGAAGTTCCCCGCTCAAGCCAATGACGTAGGCGGGTCTGACATACCGAGGGGGCGGACCTGATGGGGAACTGCTCTCACTTTGGTAATACATGTATAGACCCGCCCCTTCTCATGTTCCGCATCTCGTCCGCTGAGCGGACCTGATGGGGAACTTTAGAAGGGGCGGGTCTATACATTTAAAATACTGAGAGGGAGTTCCCCATCAGGTCCGCTCAGGCACAACCAATGAAGGACAGCGCTGGACATCGGGATCGCCGCGGGACACTGGATTTCACCGCTGGAATGTTTATTTATTTATTTTTTTAAATAAAGGACTTTTTCAAGGTGTTTGTGTGTTTTTTTAAACATTTTTTTTACGCTTTCTTCGTGAAATGGTAGGGGTACAATGTACCCGTTACCAATTCACATAGGGGGGGGCGGGATCTGGGGGTCCCCTTTGTTAAAGGGGTCTTCCAGATTCCGATAAGCCCCCCGCCCGCAGACCCCCACAACCACCGGGCAAGGGTTGTGGGGATGAGGCCCTTGTCCCCATCAACATGGGGACATCCTCCCCATGTTGAGGGCATGTGGCTTGGTACGGTTCAGGAGGGAGGGGGGGCCGCTCTCTCGTCCCCCCCTTTTCCCCTGCGGCCGGCCAGGTTGCGTGCTCGGATAAGGGGTCTGGTATGGATTTTTAGGGGGACTCCACGCCATTTTTTTTTTAAACTTGGGGTGGAGTTCCCCTTAAAATCCATGCCAGATCTGAAGGGCCTGGTAATTGAATTCTGGGGAACCCCCACGCTTTTTTTTTTTTTTTTTCTCAATGACTTTTGTATGTATTGCCGGGAGCCGACAATTCATTAATAGCCGCGAGTCAGTTTTAAATGCATTTTTTTTCTTTCAAAAATGACATTTTTTGCAGGGACAGTTCTAAGCACGGGAAACATGCGCCACTTCACATGCATATCATACACACCCCCCAGGTACGAAATTTAAAGGAATATTTCACTTTTATTTTTTCATTTTAAGCATTATTAAAATCACTGCTCCCGAAAAAACGGCCGTTTTTAAAACTTCTTTTTGCATTGATACATGTCCCCTGGGGCAGGACCCGGGTCCCCAAACACTTTTTAGGACAATAACTTGCATATTAGCCTTTATAATTAACACTTTAGATTTCGAACGTTCGAGTCCATTGTATTTAATAGGGTTCTAAAGTTTACACGAACATTTTGTCTGTTCGCAGGTTCTGGTGCGAACCGAACAGGGGGGTGTTCGGCTCATCCCTGGTCCTGGACAACGAGTTGCTGAGGCTTCGGCCAGTCAAAGAAGGAGCGGTGGGGAAGGTGGCCGTCTGACCGATGCGTTCAGACAATTCTTTAGTCCGCAGCCCCAAAGTATGATCGGTTCCAGCAACCATCGCCAGCGTCTGATAAACATGGTGCAGGAATATCTAGGGGCAAGGTCAGACTTGGACACCTTCCCCACCGAAAATCCTCTGGCTTACTGGGTCTTGAGGATGGATCACTGGCCAGAGCTTGCACAGTATGCAATTGAGCTACTGGCCTGTCCTGCATCCAGCGTTCTTTCGGAACGCACATTCAGTGCTGCTGGAGGATTTGTCACGGATCACAGGGTGCGCCTGTCCACCGACTCGGTTGATCGACTGACTTTCATCAAGATGAACCAGTCTTGGATCACCACCAGCTACCACACACCTGATGCTGATATAACAGACTAATTGATTTTAACATGTCACATCCCTTCAAGACTGATGCTGATGCTGAGTGCCTGTGCTGTTATGTTGACTGGCTATCCTCCTCCTCCGAGTCCTCAATGATACGATTGATGATGATAGCTTGGAAGATCATTTTTGTTTATGGGTGCCGCCACCAGTGGCTAAGGCCCAATTTTTCAGCCCCTGTTTTACAGGGGCGTGTAATTACAATTTTTTTAGCAATAATTTGCCATAGGGCTCATTGCTGTGCTCCAAGTACAGTATCTGTGAGGGGTTGGAGTGTTGTGGCACCAGTGCCTAAGGCCCAATTTTTCAGCCCCTGTTTAACAGGGGCGTGTCATTACAATTTTTGAAGCAATACTTTGCAACAGGGCTCATTGCTGTGCTCCAAGTACAGTATCTGTGAGGGGTTGTAGTGTTGTGCCACCAGTGCCTAAGGCCCAATTTTTCAGCCCCTGTTCAACAGGGGCATGCAATTACAATTCTTGATCTAATAATTCACAGCAGGGTCCATTGCTGCACCCACCAAGAGTAACTCTGAGGGCTTACAGTCTTGTGGCAACGCCACCACCACCACCACCACGAAAGGCCCAATTTTTCAGCCCCTGTTCAAAAGGGGCATGTAATTACAATTCTTGATCTAATAATTCACAGCAGGGCCCATTGCTGCACCCACCAAGAGTAACTGTCAGGGCTTACAGTGTTGTGGCACCAGCACCACCATCAAAGCCCCAATTTTTACTACCACTGTTCAACAATTATATGTAATTAAAATTCCTGATATAATAGTTGACAGCAGGGCGTTCCAGCACCAACCAAGAGTAACTGAGTGCTTACAGTGTTGTGCCAACACCAACAACTAAGGGGCCTATTTCTGCAGAGTATATACGGCAGGTCCCTACTTTCAAACATCCAACTTACAAACGACTCCTACTTGCAAACGAAAGAAGACAACAGGAAGTGAGAGGAAATCTACCCCTAGAAAGGAAAATTCTCTCCTGTAAGAATAAATATGGGAGAAAGTGGTCTCATCTGTACTGATGCTTTATCAGCAATCCTTGTTTCAAGAAAAACACCACATTTCAAAAACAGTTGTCATTGGGACGGAAAGTGAGGTGAAATGTTCTGAACAGGGGCACAGACAGCAAAACAAATGTTACAGGGGTGATAACCCTTACCTATGTTTCCCAAAAAGTTTAAAAATAGATTTTTGGGCTGGAGCTACACTTCAACAATGTACCTGTTCAAAATTACAAACAGATTCTACATAAGAACAAACCTACAGTCCCTGTCTTGTATGCACCGCCTGTATACGGCTGTTCAGAGTATATAGGGCCTTTTTTATTTTATGTGCGGGGTTCCCCTTAATATCCATACAAGACCCAAAGGGGCTGGTAATGGGCTGGGGTAGGGGGGGGGGTCATGGGGTAGCTATGCCATTTTTCTTAAAGAATTTCATCCATATTACCGGGACCAGACATTACATTAAAGCCGCAAGCAGTTTTAAATGGCTCTTTTTTCCTTTAGAAGTGTCATTTTGTGCAGGGACAGTTCTAAACACGGGAAACACGTGGCACTTCACAGGCATACTTTAGAAACCCCCCAGGTACGATATTTAAAGGAATATTTGACTTTTTTTTTTTCACTTTATGCATCATTAAAATGACTGCTCCCGAAAAACGACCGTTTTTAAAACTTCTTTTTGCATTGATACATGTCCCCTGGTGCAGAACCCGGGTTCCCAAACCCTATTTATGACAATAACATGCATAATAGTTGTTATAATTAGCACTTTAGAATTTGAACGTTCGCATCCATTGTATTTAATAGGGTTCTAATGTTCGTTCGAACTTTCGGTCCGTTGGCGGGTTCTGGTGCGAACCGAACCCGGGGGTGTTCGGCTCATCACTAGTAAAGACCATATTCGTCCTACCAGGAAGAGTCTTAATGTGGCTAGACAACTTTACCATCAAGGGCTGGTGGATATCTGGAGGGAAATTAATCCAAAAGCGAGGGACTATACGCACTACTCCAACTCCCATAATACCTTTAGATCATTTCTTTATAATGCAAAAACATATACTGTTGGTGCAGGGGTCTACCATTAGAGACTCGGCCTGGAGAACCCTTTCCTTTCTCCTTTTAATACTAAACAGCGGGTCAACACAGCGATCAGGATTTCACTGGAGACTAAATGCCTCCATCCTCAGCAACCCCACTCACGTGAGCGAAATCAAAAAAGACATTCAGGAATATTTCCTCCTGAATGATGTTGACTGCATCACCCCATCCACTTTGTGGGCAGCACATAAAGCAGTGATCAGGGGTAAACAAATCCAAATCTCTTTGAGAATACGCAAAGCTCGCAAGATAGACACTGACAGGCTAGAGAAGGAATTTTCTTCCTTGAGCAAAATACATAAACACAAACCTTCCTCGGGTTTCGCTGTAAGACTGGACTCGGCACGCACAGCCCTAAACCTGGCTCTTACTGCGATAGCGGAGAAAAGCCTTAGATGGGAAGGCGGATGGTTTTACCACCAAAAAGACAAACTAGGGTCTCTATTGGCACAGAGATTAACCCCTAAAACTAGATCCTATACTTTACTCAAAATAAAATTGAACAATGGCTCCCTCACACAGAACCCCAAAAAGATCATGGAAGCCTTTCATTACTTTTATCGCAATCTGTACGGCAAGGAAGGGAAGGAACCCTCCCCATAGACACCTTCTTGGGATCAGTGAATATCCCTAAGATCAGTGCACAGCACAGGAATGAATTAGAGGCACCAATCTCAACAGAGGAAGTTGCGCAGGTCATTAAAAACCTTAAACCTAACTCAGCCCCAGGCCCTGATGGCTTCTCTGTACCATATTATAAGCATTTCTCCCCAATACTCTCTCCGTACTTAGCCAGATTCTTTAATCATCTCCGATCTGGAGGCCCCCTCGATAAGGCATCGAATGCAGCATTTATAACAGTGATCCCCAAGCCAGGAAAGGACCCCAGTTGCACATCCAATTACCGTCCCATTTCTTTGATCAACAATGATCTCAAAACTAAAATTTAAGCTGACAGGATATCCAACTTTATTAGTCTTTACATCCACAAGGATCAAGCGGATTTTATACCTGGGCAGCAGGGCCCAGACCAGATTAGAAGAGCAATCAACGTTGTTTCGCTTTTGGGCTCTGGATGGGACGGGGGTCCCCGGCAACAGGGGTTCCTGCTCTCGCTTGATCTCATGAAGGCGTTCGATTCCGTCTCCTGGTCTTTTATGGTTTCTGCTTTACAAAAATGGGGTTTTGGACAGTTTTTCATGAACATAATAGGCACTCTAAAATTAAAATGCAGGGCTTTCAATCGAATTCCTTCCCAATACTACGGGGTACAAGACAGGGAACAAAAATTCAAGAAAAAGAAAAAATACAATCGCGATCTGGTTGATTACCAGAATAGCATTGTATTTGACTGGCAAAAGAAGCTTTTAGCCGAACAGTCTGCCCCCATCAGTCAGGAGATGGAGATCTCAACCTATAATAGTGGGAATAGTGGGCCACCTGTTCCCAGCTCTCAACCTGTCACCCTCCAGACAGGGAGGGGGAGGTAAGGGATTACCGATACAGACACCCAAACCACCACGACCCTTTCAGAGACCAGGGCCTGTGCCCTATGGTCACCGGGGGCGGGGTTATGGTCATGGTCCTGCAGGACTTAATCAGCCATGGCCACCCCATATATCCAATCTGGGTAATATGGGGAACGCATACAGGAATGCTCCACCATATCCACAGAGTTCTAATCAGGGATGGACTCAGGGGTATCATCAAGGACCTCATTCAGGTTATGGACCCAGCCATATGGACAAAGGAGGTGCCACATCCTATCATTTCCAACCCCCAGGTCCATCTATCTACAGAGATGATTATGATTACAATGTAGATGTATCGAACAATTTTTTCCCTCTCAGTGATCGTTACAGCCCTCTGACTGACCATGAGAATGGTTATCAGAGTCAAATACAGCACTCCAGCACTGCCCACCATGAGATTTGTGATAGCCCCGGTCCGTCCGGACAGGACGGACAACATTGGGGTTTTCACAAACTGGGCCAAGGTACCAAAAGGTCGTGCGACGCAAGAGAGGAACTAGAGGGGGTAATCGGGCTAGAAACAAAAAGACAAAAATCATGAGGGGTACAGGAATTTTTAATTTGAGTTCCGCCATTTTGACCGATGCAGAAAAGATCGTATTAGATAAGGGTCTCAAGTATGCTCCTCCCCGTAGGTTAAACAAGTTTCAGACCTACATGGATGTTCATCGATTCATTAGGAGAGTTAGCATAAAACGACATTTTTTGTGTAACCCTGTTGGGACAAATAATGATTTAGTGCCTGGGTTCACCCATTCAGGACTATCCAATGCTTCTCTGTTCAACCCGCCTGGAGCATTGGCCCCTCCTCTAAAAGTATTTAGAGATGTGGTCCTTAGGGATCTTGATTTGTTGCCAATCAAAAAGGTGCATTCTGATAATACCCTTGTTGAAGGCCTTGACTCACTGTGTAAAAATAGGGATCTTGTCATTAGGCCTGCAGATAAAGGGGGAGGTATCATTATTTTGGATAAGGCCGATTACTTTTCCGAGATGTTCCGTATTGTAATTGATCTTGGGATACTTAATAGAAAGGAAAGTGAATTTTTGGTGCCTAGGGCACCACGCACACCTGTTATCTTTTATCTTCCCAAGATACACAAAAATTCCACTCACCCCCGGGACGCCCTATAATTAGTGGCATTGATTCCATCACGTCCCGGGTGGGACGTTACATCAATGGCTTTTTACAACCACTGGTCTCTATGATGCCCTCACATCTTAAAGGTTCTCATCAAGTTATTAATATTATGACTGGACTCACCCCCAAAAATAATATGTGGTTAGTGACAGCTGATGTTACGTCCTTATATACAATTATTCCACACAGTTTGGGTTTGTTTGCAGTAGAATATTTTTTGAGGCGTGATTCTGGGCTGTTCGATGAACAAATCTCTTACATCCTTGAATTACTGCCATTTGCAGCCTCCAGAAGTTATTTTTGGTTTAACAACCAATTCTACAGACAAGATAAAGGTGTGGCCATGGGGGCCAAGTATGCCCCCAGTTTGGCCAACCTCTTCATGGCCCTATGGGAGGAGGACGTTGTTTATGCCCAACGTCCACCCCAACTTATGTTGTGGGCTAGGTACATTGACGACGTCCTCCTCCTATGGGATGGTAATCGCCATGATTTGGACGTTTATATGGAAAGCCTCAATAATAATACGAGGGGCATTGTTTTCAACTTTGAGGCCAGTCAGGAGGAGATTCATTTTTTGGATTTAAAAATATATATTAAGGATGGCTCTTTCAACACCTCCACTTATTTCAAAAATACGGACAGGAATTCATACATTCCCACTAATAGCTGCCACCATCCATCATGGCTCAATTCCGTACCCAAGAGCCAATTCATCAGACTCAAACGAAACTGCACAGATCATAATGAATTCCTAACTCAAGCAGAGATTCTGACTGGTCGATTTGTAGAAAAAGGTTATTCTCATGTTTCCCTCGCTAACATCCTAAATGAAGTGGCATTATTGGATAGGAAGGATCTTCTTGTTGATAGACCCAGGTCCCAATTAAAAATACCATCCATCCCATTTATTACCACTTATTCGTCTCAATATAGGGGTGTTAAACAGTTGATCAAAAAACATTGGCATATACTTACCAATGATCCAGTTCTGCAGGCAGTACTGCCAGTTCAACCTCAGGTTGTTTATAAAGGTGCACCTTCCTTACAAGGGAGAGTGGCACCCAATATTCTAGATCCCCCTTCTGTGAAAAAGACATTTCTTGATTAGTTGGTGGGTTTCTACCAGTGCAAGAGATGCAGAGTATGTTCATTGAGTGGTTGTACACATAGACGTACCAATACGTTTAGGTCTACCGTTACTGATGTTACATAGTTACATAGTTACATAGTTAGTCAGGTTGAAAAAAGACACAAGTCCATCCAGTTCAACCATAAAAAAAAAATATATATATATATCGTACAATCCCATATACCCAATTCTATACCCACAGTTGATCCAGAGGAAGGCAAAAAACCCCAGCAGAGCATGATCCAATTTGCTACAGCAGGGGAAAAAAATCCTTCCTGATCCCCCGAGAGGCAATCGGATATTCCCCGGATCAACTTTACCTATAAATGTCAGTACCCAGTTATATTATGTACATTTAAGAAAGAATCCAGGCCCTTCTTAAAGCAATCTACTGAGCTGGCCAGAACCACCTCTGCAGGGAGTCTATTCCACATTTTCACAGCTCTTACTGTGAAGAAACCTTTCCGTATTTGGAGGTGAAATCTTTTTTCCTCTAGACACAAAGAGTGCCCCCTTGTCCTTTGTGTTGACCGTAAAGTGAATAATTCAACACCAAGTTCACTATATGGACCCCTTATATATTTGTACATGTTGATCATATCCCCCCTTAATCTCCTCTTCTCAAGAGTGAATAAATTCAGTTCCTCTAATCTTTCCTCATAGCTAAGCTCCTCCATGCCTCTTATCAGTTTGGTTGCCCTTCTCTGCACTTTCTCCAGTTCCCCAATATCCTTTTTGAGAACTGGGGCCCAAAACTGAACTGCGTATTCCAGATGAGGTCTTACTAATGATTTGAACAGGGGCAAAATTATATCTCTCTCTCTGGAGACCATACCTCTCTTAATACAAGAAAAGACTTTGCTCGCTTTGGAAACCGCAGCTTGGCATTGCATGCCATTATTGAGCTTATGATCTACCAAAACCCCCAGATCCTTCTCCACTACGGATCCCCCCAGTTTTACTCCCCCTTGTATGTATGATGCATTCATATTCTTAGCCCCCAAGTGCATAACTTTACATTTATCAACATTAAACCTCATCTGCTACATAGTCGCCCAATTAGACAGAGCATTGAGGTCGGCTTGTAAATCGGCGACATCCTGTAAGGACGTTATTCCACTGCATAGCTTGGTGTCATCTGCAAAGACAGAAATGTTACTTTTGATCTCAGACCCAATATCATTTATAAACATATTAAAAAGTAAGGGTCCCAGCACTGAACCTTGGGGTACACCACTGATAACCTTGGACCATTCAGAGTAAGAATCATTAACCACTACTCTCTGAATTCTGTCTTTTAGCCAGTTTTCTATCCATTTACAAACTGATATTTCCAATCCTGTAGACTTTACCTTGCACATGAGCCATGTGTGGGGAACTATATCGAACGTTTTTGCAAAATCCAAGTATACCACGTCCACAGCCACCCCTCTGTCCAAGGTCTTACTTACCTCTTCATAAAAAGAAATCAGGTTTGTCTGACAACTTCTGTCTTTCATGAATCCATGCTGTCTGTTGCTTAAATAGTTTTTTTCCAGCAAGAACTCATCTATGTGGTCTTTTATTAATCTCTCCAGTATCTTCCCAACTATGGAAGTTAAACTAACAGGTCTATAGTTACTTGGTAAAGACTTAATTCCCTTTTTAAATATAGGCACCACATTGGCCCTGCGCCAATCCAGTGGTACTATTCCTGTCATTAATGAGTCCCTAAAAATTGAATACAATGGCTTTGAAATTACAGAGCTCAATTCTTTTAGGATCCGTGGGTGTATGCCATCTGGTCCAGGTGCTTTATTCCATCTAAATATTTCTGGACCATATCACTTTTGAGCCATTGTGGATTTGGGGCTGTGTCACTACCAACCCCATTTTGGACATGATCTCCCCCATGCTCCTTTGTATACACAGAACTGAAGAATGTATTTAATAAATTAGCCTTCTCTTTGTCCCCAGTCACCCACTCTAGATTATTTTGTAAAGGGCCTACATGCTCAGACTTGACCTTTTTACTATTAATATATTTGAAGATTTTTTTGGGGTTTGTCCTACTATCTTTTGCAATCTGTCATTCATTTTGAATTTTTGCATCCTTGATTTCCTTTTTACATATCCTGTTATATTCTTTGTAACATTTAAATGACACTAGTGTTCCCTCATTTTTATATTTTTTAAAAGCTCTTTTCTTATAGTTTATAGCTTTTTTAACTTTGGCAGTGAGCCACATAGGTTTTATTTTTAGCCTTTTAAACTTATTGCCCATGGGAATATACTTTGCAGTGAGTTCACAAACAGTCTTTTTGAAGAATTCCCATTTCTGTTCTGTGCCCATTGATGCCAATATTCCCTCCCAGTCTAAGTCCTGGAGAGCAGCGCTCATCCTAGGAAAATTTGCTCTCTTGAAATTAAGTGTTTTTATCTTTCCCGTATGTGATTTCTGCTTACAACTAACATCAAATGAAATCATGTTATGGTCACTGAAACCAACCTATAAATTGTGCACAATCCAGTGGACAGATAAAAAACAATCCCTAGTGACAGTGTTTTACAACTCGATAATAATAATGATAATAATAACAGTGTTATGAAAAAAAAAAAAAAGGAGCAACATGGGTGGAAATGATGAATGCAGCGATCCTGCTCACCCAACCTCCCTCCACTCTGCGGGCTTAACCCCCGTACAATGTTCAATAATCACACTGAGAGAGAATCTTGCTCAGCAATACAAAATCAGCAGGCTCATTCAGGCAATAAGCTAATAATGCAGCCACTTCAACGGTCAGAATCCTTGTCCTCCTCGTTTTCAAAAATCTCCACATGCATAAATAAACAGAGAGCTATCATTGCGCAGTATTCAATGCACCAGACACACTACAACAGTTGCGACTGCACTCACGTAACCCTCGATATAAAACAGCGCTTAGCTCAGCTCAGTATGATGAAAATTCCTCCTCAAGCTGCTGGAAGCGTCTCTAGGCTCCTCCCCCTACGCGTTGCGTCATCGACACGTGACTTAACCCATGATTAAGTCACGTGTCGATGACGCAACGCATAGGGGGAGGAGCCTAGAGACGCTTCCAGCAGCTTGAGGAGGAATTTTCATCGTACTGAGCTGAGCTAAGCACTGTTTTATATCGAGGGTTATGTGAGTGCAGTCGCAACTGTTGTAGTGTGTCTGGTGCATTGAATACTGCCCAATGATAGCTCTCTGTTTTATTTATGCATGTGGAGATTTTTGAAAACGAGGAGGACAAGGATTCTGACCGTTGAAGTGGCTGCATTATTAGCTTATTGCCTGAATGAGCCTGCTGATTTTGTATTGCTGAGCAAGATTCTCTCTCAGTGTGATTATTGAACATTGTACGGGGGTTAAGCCCGCAGAGTGGAGGGAGGTTGGGTGAGCAGGATCGCTGCATTCATCATTTCCACCCATGTTGCTCCTTTTTTTTTTGTTTTCATAACACTGTTATTATTATCATTATTATTATCGAGTTGTAAAACACTGTCACTAGGGATTGTTTTTTATCTGTGCATCTTTCTATATAATTTATTTTATTGTTTGGAGAGCACAGATTTCCTTTTGATTGCAGCAGTCACCATTTAGTTATCTATTACTTGGATTTTTCACGATTTTCACCAAATCAGCGCTTTAGTATATTTATACATGTTATGGTCACTGCTACCCAGGTGTTCCTTTATCTGAACATTAGTAATACGCTCTGCATGGTTTGAGATTACCAGGTCCAACAGAGCATCATTCCTAGTTGGGGCCTCAATAAACTGGACCATAAAATTGTCCTGCAATAGGTTTATACATTTTTGCCCTTTAACTGTCCCAGCAGTTCCATTACTCCAGTCAATTTCTGGGTAGTTAAAATCCCCCATTATTATCACCGTCCCAGCCCTTGCAGCCCTTTCCATCTGTGCAAGGAGCTGAGTCTCCACCTCCTCATTAACATTGGGTGGTCTATAACAAACTCCAATGATTAGCTTTGAACTACGCACATCTGTATGCAGTTCCACCC
Organism: Rana muscosa; assembly: GCA_029206835.1. Classification (NCBI taxonomy): domain Eukaryota; kingdom Metazoa; phylum Chordata; class Amphibia; order Anura; family Ranidae; genus Rana; species Rana muscosa. The sequence continues at coordinate 925,500,089 of CM055116.1, read as the reverse complement.
ATAATGCTTCAGACTCATCCCACTCTCCATCCACCAGGTCCTCTTTCACACTCGCTTTGAGATCACTTCTCACATAGAGACAGACCCCTCCACCTTTCCTTTTTACCCTGTCTTTCCGAAAGAGTGCATAGCCAGAAATATTAATAGCCCAGTCATGTGAGGAATGAAGCCAAGATTCAGCAATACCGATTACATCATAGCTCTCCTCATGCACCAGAGCTTCCAACTCACCTATTTTGCTTGGCAGACTTCTGGCATTGGTGAACAGACACTTTAATGCATTAATATATTTTGACCGGTCACATACTATCCTCTTGGGTGTTCCCAGATTGCAACTAGGACTTGCTACTATACTTACCTTGGGTTTATGTGCTTTGGTTACCCTACCACTAATGCCCCTAATACTACCCTCTAGAATATGTTCCCCGCTGACTCTCACTATCTCTGGACCCTCCCCCCCGTCGCCTAGTTTAAAAACCACTCTAACTTTTTGGCCATCCTTATTCCCAGCTGATCTGCACCCTCCTCATTTAGGTGCAGTCTGTCCCTTCTATAGTACTGGTTATCGACTGAGAAGTCAGCCCAGTCCTCCAGGAACCCAAACCCCTCTTTACTACACCAGCTCTTCAGCCACTTGTTCACTTTCCTAATCTTTGATGTTGAATTTAAAATAGTCCCTTTCATCACTTGTTCCACGGAGAGAGTCGTTTATCTTCTGCAATGTCCTTGTGGACTTCAATATGTGGGCAGGACTAAACGGCCTCTTCGTGTGAGACTGAATGAACACATCACAAACATACTTACAGGTTTTCCTAAACATCCGGTATCTTGGCACTACCTAGAGATTCATGCTAAAAATCCCACCAACACGATATTTTTGGGGATAGATAAATATTCTCCTAGATGGAGAGGAGACTCCATGATTCTGAGTATTTCCAGATTGGAGATGGCCTGGATCCACAGGTTGAAGAGCTATGCACCGTTAGGGTTGAACGTTGAGGTAGATCTCAATGCTTTCATCGATAATTCTTAGGTTGGTGGGTTTGAGTGGGTTATATGTTTATATGTATTCTGTTAGTTCCTCCAACTTTTGGGTGGTCGGTGGCCCTGGTGGCCCAGACTATTTCATATATACATGCACATGTTACTTTAGTTTTTAGTCCCACTATAGACCATCCATTGGGCCTTTTGATGAGTTATGTCATCTGGACCTATTCTTAAACATTCCCTTCCCCTTCATTTTTATACTTAATAAGGTTTTTTTGTCTTTTTGGACCTTTATTAACTTAATTACCAATTATATACCAATTATCACATACTTGGATTTGTCTTTCTTATATTTGTAGTATTTTTTATGCTTCATATTAGTCTTTGTTGTGGTAGATATGCGGATAGTATTTTTCATAGTGAATATTGATCCTATCTATCTATATGTTATGATCATTCTTAACCAATTTTAATAGAGTGTTTGTTTGCATTACAAATGTTGCCTTTTTATTCAATTTTAATTAAGGTCCCATTATGTTATGTCCATCCTGCACGCCGTTGCCTGCAATTCATAGTGAGGCTTGGCTCGCATGATGGTTCCGGGCCGGGTCTATGTAGCGGAGTCGGAGGCTTGGTTATCTGCCTTGACTCCATAGGCCGCTTATAGTGAGGCTTGGTCTCTTTTTTCTGTTATATCTTGTGATGCGTCAGCACGTCACCTGATCCCCATGACAACGTGTCGGAACACGAAACATACGTCGGGAGGTGTGCGTGCTGACGTCATCACTACGGGACAGGTTACGGCGGACCGGCCGGTTGTTTTGTCCGTTCATTCCTCACTTTCTGTAAGTGTTTTTAATACCCTTTTTTAAATAAATGTGATTTTGGGTAATGCACTATCGAGCCTCCTCTGTTTTTTTGGGAACCTCTGCTGCATCCACTGCGGTTGGAATTGGCGTTTGGACCTCATTGGACCACATCTTGGGATTACGGATAGGCTCATATGTTTCTTACCTCTGGTAAGCAGTTTGTACCATTGGTGGTGGTCACGGGTGTTGCATGCACCATTCGTTCAGTTTACATCGATTCACCCCTCCATGGTTTCCCTCCATCCTCGGTTCTGATGGGACTTTTGTTTATCCACTGACACATGTTATACTCACCTTTTTTCACTGGCCATCATATTTGGATTTTATTTCATTAGTGTGTTTGTGGACATTTTCAATTGGTTTAAATATTAATTATTCACATTGTAGCGCACTTGTTTCTTTATTTTGTTTGATTTTGTATGTTATCACATATCACAGGTGCTGCTGTTATTCTATTGTCATAGTCAGCGCAGTTTTTCGCTCTAGTTTTTACAAGACAAGGATGTCCCTTGTCCCCCCTGATCTTTTCCATGGTCAATGAGACTCTAGCTATTTCAGAGATAACCCTAATATACAGGGAATGAAATGTGGACCACAGACTCACAAATGTGCTCTGTTCGCTGATGATCTCTTGCTCTTCGTCTCCTTCGGGACTACGGGTTAACTACGCAAAATCCTTGGCTCTGAATGTTAATTTACCAGCCCACATGGTAACACAACTTAAAAACAACTTTAGGTTCGAGTGGAACGAGACGGCTATCCCATATTTAGGGATTAATCTGATTTCCACTATAGACAAACTGTACTCCGCTAATTACCCATTGACCTTTCGCAAACTGGAGAAAGATCTCTTAGCGTGGGACAAATTGGGCCTTTCCTGGCTGGGCAGGGTGAATTCTGTGAAAATTACCCTTTTACCTCGCATCCTTTACCTTTTCCGATCACTACCTATTCCCATTCCTAGGGACCATCTCAGGAGCTTCCAATCGAAGATTATAACATTTATATGGGGAGCTAAGGGGCACAGGATCGCCAAGGGGGGTGCTCTTTTGCAGTAAAGATCAGGGCGGAGTGGGTGTTCCAAACCTTCTCTGGTATTATCAAGCGGCACAATTATCCCAGCTATCCACTTTATACTCTAAAATTTCTCACACTGATTGGGTACATATGGAAAGGCAGGCCATACCCCATTATACCCTAGATTCTGGTGTCCAACCAAGGCCAGACTGGCTATCCTGGCTCCCACACTTTCCCACTCCTTAACACTTTGGGACTCCATCAAAAATACTCCAAACTTGATCTCTCACTGGTGCCCTCTCTCCCACATTTTCAGAAATCCACTGTTTCCTCCTGGACTGGACATCCCAGCCTTCCAGTGGTGGCTAAATAAAGGACTATACAGGATTGGGCACTTTGTCACCCCGGCAGGTCCTCTCACCTTAGCTCACTGTACCAGTAAACTTGAGTTGCCAATGGCGGAGAGGTTCATATTTCAGCACATCTCCCATTTCAACCACTCTCTAGGGCCCTCCAAACACACACCTCTATCTATCACGGACTATGAAAGGTGGTGCGGTCAGGCCATGGAGCAGAGGGGGGGGATACCGGTGATTTACCGAGCACTGGCTAGGGCGGACTCCAAAACGCTTTTCATGCAAGCATGGGAGACTGACCTACAACAAACATGGAGTTTAGCGGAGTGGCATAGAGCTGCTGTCGCTGCCTCCAAGGGCATTCTCAACATAGCACTGATGGAAGCTAATATGAAAATCTTAATGAGATGGCATATGGTCCCCATGAGAATAGCTAAAATCTACCCGAACGCATCCCCCCTGTGCTTTCGTAAATGCGGTCATATTGGCTCCATGCTGCACATTTGGTGGGATTGCCCCAAAATCAGGGGCCTATGGAACAAAATCTTCCATACTATTAGGAAAATTACGGATTTACCCATCACAAAAACACCTCAGTATGATCTACTAAACTTCTCTAACCCTAGGATTCCGAAATTAGCCCAAAACCTTATTAGGTTCATACTTCTCGGAACCAAATTAACAATTGCCTGCATTTGGAAACAGCCCACAGTCTCATTTTAGTTAGTTAAAAGAAAGATCTCTTGGATTATGGCTCAGGAGAAAACAGTCAGCATCCTCTTGGACACTGTTGACAGAAATGAAGCCGTCTGGGAACCCTGGGCCAAATACATTTCCTGTTCCTCTGCCTTTGCCAACTCATCTGGTTGAGTGTGAAGGAGCGAGCGCCACACCGTCACACAACGCTTCGTCATCGTCTTCCTTTCTCTTTTTCTTCTCTCAAGCCTCATACACACGGCCGAGTTTCTCGTTGCAAAAAAAACATTGTTTTTCTCGACGGGTTTCTTGTCAAGCTTGACGAGATTCTTGTGAAGCTTTCCTTGCATACACACTGTCAACCCAAAATCTCGTCGGTCTAAAAACGCGGTGACGTACAACACGTATGACGGCAGTATAAAGGGGAAGTTCCATTCTCATGGCGTCCTCCCTTGGGCTGCTTTTGCTAATCTCGTGTTGCCGTGTGTTAGTTAAAGTTTGGGAAGAGACGATTCGCGCTTTTCGGACTTCATGCTTTCAGTTCGTTTTCTGCGGTTCAGTTGGTGCTTGTGGGTTCGTATCTTGTCTTTCAGGGCGAGTAGTCAGGTCGTATCTGTTTTTCAGTGCGTTCTTGTCCACTCGTTTCTGATTTTCAGGTCGTTCTTCATAGGCCTTGCTGTACTTCAGTGCGTTCTGTTTAGTTTGTTCTGATCAGACGACCATTTTTTAACCATGTTGCGGATACGTTCTCATCGTAGAGATCGTGTTGTGCATCGACTTTGTGTTTCTGTTGGTCTTCTTGTCTTGGACCAAGACGCGAGTCTATGAACAGGGTGAGGAGGAGTTCATGGACCAAGAATTGGTTGCTCCAGCGGGACCAATTCTCTCACATGCCTCTGCTGCGGGAGATCGTGGAGAATAATCCTGAGGACTACAGGAATTTTCTTCGGATGTCTGACCCCGTTTTTCAGCATCTGTTGGCTTTGGTGTCCCCCTATATCACCAGGCAGGACACCGTTATGCGGGAAGCCATCAGTGCTGAGCAGAGGCTCATCGCTACGTTACGCTACCTGGTGACAGGGAGAAGTCTGCAGGACCTGAAGTTCACCACAGGCATCTCCCCCCAGGCTCTGGGCATCATAATCCCAGAGACCTGTTCTGCTATCATCCAAGTCCTGCAGGATGACTATATGAGGGTAAGTTTTCGCATTTAATATCACATTCTATCTATTTCATGTATGATACTGTATTGTATTTCTTTCATCCTTCCCTAATTAGCATTATTGTAATATGCTGAGAATGTCCCCTTTGTCCCCATGCATGCTGTAAAAGTCTTTTTTTGGCCTACATGCATTTTTCCCTTCACTTACCTCTCCAGCATGCTCTCCTGGGCCCAAACACATCTAGCCTAGTCTGTTAACAATGCATTTTTTTATCTCCATTGTAGTCCTCCCCCCCCAAATGGTATCAACATTTTCCAGAATGTGATTTTTGGGGGGTCCCAAACTCATCTACCCCCCCCAAAGAAAACAATGGGCCATCAGCGGGGGGTGAGCAATGTGAGAATTGTGCATTTTATTTTCAATTTTAAATAATCCTTAAACAAAATGTTATACTTATGTTGGCCACGAATGTTTTTGTATAATCTGCTTGCAATGTTATTTGCAAAAGTACTAATATTTTTATATCTTGTTTGATTCCCCAGCTTCCTTCCACGCCACAGGAATGGCAGACTGTGGCATTGGAGTTAGCCAGGCGGTGGGACTTCCCCAACTGCGGTGGAGCCATTGACGGGAAGCATGTCCGCATCGTGCCACCACCCTGTTCGGGCTCCTTTTTTTATAACTACAAGGGGTTTCATAGTATCGTGCTGATGGCGTTGGGGTCAGCACAGTGTGAATTCCTCTGTGGATGTGGGGAAGATGTGGGGAAGAATGGCTGGATGTCCGATGGGGGAGCCTTTGCACAGACGGAGTTTGCTCTTCGTCTACAGACTGATGACCTTGCATTGCCACCGGATGCAGGGAATGTGGAAGGACTCCCCTTTGTCTTTTTGGCTGATGAAGCCTTTGGCCTGGGTCGGCATCTCATGAGGCCTTTCCCCCAGAGGACCCTCACCCCGGAGAGGAGGGTCTTCAACTACCGGCTGGCCAGAGCCCGAAGAGTTGTGGAGAATGCCTTCGGGATAATGGCCAGCCGGTTCTGTCTATTTTTAACTAGTATTAACATGGCGGAGTACAAATTGAACTATATAATTTATTTATTTTTTTACTGTTTAAGGTTTTTATTGAATATTAACAATTACAAGGTCATATTAATGACAGAAAGATACAAAAGGACAGCAGTCGCATTACAGGTTAATCAGCATCTAGATACATTCATGAATTGTTAATCTTATCTTTCCATAAAAAGACAAACTTAGGGATCAATGATATAAATGATGACCTCATTAAAAAAAAAAAAAAAAAAAAAGAATGACTTGGTCCTGTAAGAAAGCCAACTAGGCTCGGGTAATAGACACCCGTGTGACCTTGTAGAAACACATACTAAATCTAAAACTAAACTAGAACTAAAACTAGATCTGAAACATAAAATGAGGATAGCAAGGTTACCATATATGTGATAACCTAGAGTTGCATATGTCAATCCACATCTTTTCTGCTATGGTGTATTTCCACTCTACTGCTTATTTGTTCGTTTATCTATGTACAATACTATTCTAAATCACATCAGTCAGATTATGTATTTGAAGCCATATTTCCCATTTTTTGAGAAATTTCTCTTTATTGCCTTTGGAATTGGCAAAAGAGTGCTCATAGGAGCACTGTAGATTCACCCTGGAGATGATTTCTTTAATTGAGGGGACTATGTCTTTTTTCCAGTGACACATTATTGATAATCTTGCCGCAAATAAGATATGTAGGACCACTGTCCTAAAGTCGAGGGGGAATTTCCCTATAGTTAAACCAAGCAATGCTAAATCCGGTGATGGTTGCGCTATTATCCCTGTAATCTGTGAGATCAACTGAAAGATGGAGTACCAAAAGCTAGTTATTGACTTGCAATACCAAAGTATGTGAAGTAAGTTCCCCGGTTGTCCACAATTACGCCAACAATCCGGAGACTGACCTGTGTAGATTGTAGCCAAACGTACTGGTGTCAAGTACCACCTATATAGTATCTTATACATATTTTCCCAATGTGACACACAGTGCGAGGCATTTAGACTACAATTAATTGCTTGAGACCATTCCAATGGAGAGTATGTTCTTTTTAGTTCTGTTTCCCATTTAATTATCGATGGAGTATCTTTGATTGGGGAATCGGGTTGTAGTAGGGAGTACATAAATGATATACCTCTTCTTTTTTTTGGGAGATTCCGCATTATAGAATTCCCATACTACTTTGTTTAGATTAATGGTGTCAGAATTGCATGTATGGAGGAAGTGCTGAAGTTGCATCATTGTGAACCTATCCTTGAGTTTAACTTCGTCTGGAATCTCTCGTAAGGTATGATAACCCGCCTCGATCCAAGGTTTAATCAAAAGGTTTGGAATCAGGAATGTGAAGGATTGAAGCGGAATATCAACCAGTTTCACCTGCGTGACCTCTTGCCTCTTATTTAAGAGGTCTTCCCAAGCTTTAAGTGAGGCAGATATAGACGGGTGATTTGGTATGTATAGTGGTTTGTTAGTGGCTGCTGCGAAGAGCAAAGCTGATAGGTTAGTATTTTGTATTAAGGAGCGTTCTAGTAGTACCCACTGTTTTCCTGTAAATCTAATCTCTAATGACCGGAACCCCCATACCACCCTTTGATTTTAATTTGGTGAGAGTTGAGAAAGCTATTCTTGCCTTAGTTCCTTTCCATATGAAGGATCTGAGTGCTGTATCCAGTTTATTGAAAAATATTATTGGGAGGAGAATGGGTACTGTCCTAAAGATATAAAGGATTTTTGGTAGCACCATCATCTTGAATGTTGCTATCCTGCCCATCAAAGAGATTTCAAATTTTGCTAGTTGAGTAAGTTCAGTCTGGACCGTATGAAGTAGCTTTTTATAATTAACGTCATAAAGGTGACCTGATTTGGCAGTGAGATAAATCCCCAGATATTGGATCTTATCGCTATCCCAATCACAAGGGAACAAGGATTTCATTTTTACTTAAATTTTATGGTTAAGATTAGTTGTGAGAACCTGACATTTAGATATATTAATTTTATAGTAAGATATGGCGCTAAAGGTATCAATTATTTTGCATACTTCAGGTAAAGACTTAGTCACATCCGAGAGTGTCAAAATGACATCATCCACAAACAATCCCATTTTATGATCATTGCCAGCTACTAAGATGCCCGTCACATTTTGGGAACTCCTGATGGCAGCCACAAATGGTTCCATAATCAAAGTGAAAATTAAGGGTGAAAGGGGGCACCCCTGCCTAGTCCCATTGGATATAGTAAAGGCATCGGAGAGTACAGAGGAGGTAAATACTTGGGCCGATTGGTTATTGTAAAGTGCTAGGATAGCTGATAAAAGGGAGCCAGTAAAACCAAATTTTGTTAGGGTAGCTTGTAAATACCCCCAATGTACCATATTGAATGCCTTCTCGGCATCTAAAGCTATAAAGGCAGTGGGTAACTTACGGCTCTCGGCTATACGGAGAAGATTAAGTATTCTGCGGGTGCCATCCAGAGCTTGGCGACCTTTCACAAATCCTACTTGATCAGGGGCTATTAAGGATGGTGTCACTTCCGCTATTCTATTGGCAATAATCTTGGCGTATATTTTAAGATCCGTATTAAGGAGGGATATTGGTCTAAAGTTTTGAGGTAAGTTGGGTTCTTTTCCTGGTTTGGGTAGGGTGACTATTAGGCCGGGTTCACACTAGTGCGACACGACATCCGTCCTACTTTGGATCCGACTTTGCCCTGCGACATGAAGCCGACATACGTCCGACTTTCAATGAACGGGGATCCGACTTGGATCCCCGCCAATATCAGGCACTGTGTTTGGTATGAATCTTGAGGGGGAACTCCAGGCCAAATTTTAAATTAAAAAACCGGCATAGGTTCCCCCTCCGGGAGAATACCAGGCCCTTGGGTCTGGTCTGGATTTGAACAGGCGCCCCTACGCAGAAAAAACGGCGTGGGGTCCCCCCAAAATCCAAACCAGACCCTTATCCGAGCACACAACCTGGCCGGCCGCAGGGGAAAAGGGGGGGACGAGAGCGCCCCCCCCTCCCTCCTGAACCGTACCAGGCCGCATGCCCTCAACATGGGGGGTTTGGTGCTTTGGGGCAGGGGGGGGACCTGCGGCCCCCCCACCCCAGAGCACCCTGCCCCCATGTTGATGAGGACAGGGCCTCTTCCCGACAACCCTGGCCGTTGGTTGTCGGGGTCTGCGGGCGGGGGGCTTATCGGAATCCGGGAGCCCCCTTCAATAAGGGGGCCCCCGGATCCCGCCCCCCCACCCTATGTGAATGAGTATGGGGTACATCGTACCCCTACCCATTCACCTGGTGGACAAAAATTGCAATAAAAAAACACTACACAGGTTTTCAAAGTACTTTATTGCACAGCTCCGGGGGTCTTCTTCCGACTTCCGGGGGTCTTCTTCCGACTTCCGGGGGTCTTTTCCGGCTTCGAGGGTCTCCGGTGTCGTCTCCCGCTCTCCGGTTCTTTCTTCCGCCGGGCCTCCGCTAACTTCTTTTTAGCTCTCTTGCTAACAGAGGCCCGGTCTTCCCGTTGTCTCGTCCGGCTCTCCGTTGTCCTTCTGCCGGCCCCTCCACTAAATTCTTGGTAGCTCTTTCGCTAGTGGAGGGGCGCGGTCTTCCCGTCGCTGTCGTCGGCTTCTTCTTCCCTCTTCTCCTCCTCGATGTTGACGCGTCGCTTCTTCCCGCTGTAATACTGGCTCTCCGCTCCGCTCCGCATTAATATAGGCTTCTCATGACGTCACAGTCACATGTTCCCATGACGTCAAAGTCACATGCTCCGAGGCCATGTGCCCTGGAACATGTGACTGTGACGTCATGAGAAGCCTATATTAATGCGGAGCGGAGCGGAGAGCCAGTATTACAGCGGGAGGAAGCGAAGCGTCAACATCGAGGAGGAGAAGAGGGAAGAAGAAGCCGACAGCGACAGCGACGGGAAGACCGACCCCTCCACTAGCGAAAGAGCTACGAAGAAGTTAGTGGAGGGGCCGGCAGAAGGACAACGGAGAGCCGGACGAGACAACGGGAAGACCGGGCCTCTGTTAGCAAGAGAGCTAAAAAGAAGTTAGCGGAGGCCCGGCGGAAGAAAGAACCGGAGAGCACGGAGACGACACCGGAGACCCCCGAAGTCGGAAGAAGACCCCCGGAAGTCGGAAGAAGACCCCCGGAGCTGTGCAATAAATTACTTTGAAAACCCGTGTAGTGTTTTTTATTGCAATTTTTTGTCCACCAGGTGAATGGGTAGGGGTACGATGTACCCCATACTCATTCACATAGGGTGGGGGGGCCGGTATCCGGGGGCCCCCTTATTGAAGGGGGCTCCCGGATTCCGATAAGCCCCTGCCCGCAGACCCCGACAACCAACGGCCAGGGTTGTCGGGAAGAGGCCCGGTCCTCATCAACATGGGGGCAGGGTGCTCTGGGGTGGGGGGGCCGCAGGTCGCCCCCCTGCCCCAGAGCACCAAACCCCCCCATGTTGAGGGCATGCGGCCTGGTACGGTTCAGGAGGGAGGGGGGCCGCTCTCTCGTCCCCCCCTTTTACCCTGCGGCCTGCCAGGTTGTGTGCTCGGATAAGGGTCTGGTTTGGGGGGACCCCCACGCCGTTTTTTCGGCGTAGGGGCGCCCGTTCAAATCCAGACCAGACCCAAGGGCCTGGTATTCTCCCAGAGGGGGAACCTATGCCGGTTTTTTATTTAAAATTTGGCGTGGAGTTCCCCCTCAAGATCAGCAGAGCACAAGTCGCATGCCAAAGTCGGACCATGCAAGACTGCGGTCCGACTTTGATCCGACTTCAATGATAGTCAATGGGCTGAAGTCGGATCAAAGTCGGACCAAAGTAGTACAGGGAGCATTTTCAAAGTCGGACCGACATGTGTCGGACCAGTTAGGACGGCTCCCATAGGGAAACATTGATTTTCACACGTCATGCGACATGAGCTCCCAATGTCGGAGCGTTTGTCGCCCCAGTGTGAACCAGGCCTTATAGCTTTAAGCATTTCTGATGTTATTGTTCCTGAAGAAATAGCGTCATTAAAAACTCTGACTAGATGCGGGATCAATACGGTTGAGTAGGTTCTATAATATTCCGCTGATAGACCATCTGGTCCAGGAGATTTGTTAAGAGCCAGGGAATTAAGGACTAGTTCAACTTCTGCGCATGTAACTGGGGCATTAAGTCGTTCCAGCATCTGGGGATCTAGTGATGGAATATTGACCGAATTTAGAAATTTGGATATGTTTTCCATGGATGGTTGGGTATTGGGGTCTAAGTTAAGATTATATAGACCGCTATAATACTCTTTGAATATGTTCGCTATGTCTTTTGGGTGCGACACTTTGGTACCAGTTTTGGGGTCAAGTAGATGAGCAATTCTCGTTTTGGCTTGTCGGACTTTAATTTGTTGGGCCAAGAGTTTCCCCGCTTTATTTCCAGAAGAATAAAATGAGGCTTTTAGGTGTTTCATATGTCTTTCATAGTTGGCTACTAACTTATGTTTAAGGTTCAACCTATACTCTTTAAGGTCTTCTATCGCACTTTGGGACATATCTTTTTTATTTTGCGTTTCTAGGAGGCGTATTTTGTTTAGCAGTAGGTCAATTGTTTGTGACCTACGCTTTTTTTCCCTGGCAGCAATTTGTAATAACAGGCCTCTAATGAAGGCTTTGTGAGTACACCAGTTAGTGGATGCCGAAGTATCTTCTATTGTATTGATTGTAAAAAATTCCTCCAGTTGCTTCTGAACTCTCTCTCGGTGATGTTTATTGTTGAAGATATGTGTATTGTTGCGCCACAAGAATGTAGGGGTTACATTAATTTGTTCTTCTAATTCAATTGTTATGGGCGCATGGTCCGACCAGGTGATGGTCTCAATAGTGGACGACTTAGTCTTGTACAGGGAAGATAGGTCTGTAACGATCATATCTATTCTGGAATAGGATCTATGGGGGTTAGAAAAAAACGTAAAGTCTTTTTCGTCCGGATGATGGCATCTCCAGACATCATATAGGGATTCTCTATGTATAGTGGATTGGAGTATAGATTTATGGTGTAATTTGGGAGGCGAGCAATCAATATGGGAGTCAATCACCGAGTTAAAGTCCCCTAGCAAAAGGAGGTTTCCCTTACATATGGATTTAACCTGTTTGAGGAGGTTCCTCAAAAAGGTTATTTGTCCTTGATTTGGGGCATAAACTGCCACTATGGTATATAAAACATCATTCAAGGTACATATTAAAATAACATAGCGGCCCTTTGTGTCCGTGACGACATCCTGTAAAGAAAATGCAATTGAATTTTTGATTGCAATAAGGACTCCATTATGTTTTGTGTCGGCATTCGCAAAAAATATATGCGGGTACAATCTATGAGAACATTTTGGAGCTTTAGTTGCTGAAAAATTAGTCTCTTGTACACACAGTACATCACCCTTTAGTTTTTGGGCTGTAGACCATAAAAGGCTTTGTTTAAAAGGGCTGTTTAGACCTTTAGCATTAAGAGAAATAAACTTAATGGTCATCGTAAACTAGGGTATGAGCAGACGATGCTTCATGCATAAATAAACTCTGGAAGCTAACCTTGCTGCTTAAGGGATCATCAAGTCCAAAAACACGTTCATACTTACAAACAGTAGAGTCAAAGAAAGGGGGATATCGCCATCTAGTGGCAACTATCATTACAGATGTCCAGCTGTAGTTCGGTATGGATTGCATATTGGGTATATCTGCCTTTGAGGAGATGACATGTGAAAAGCAGTAGAATAAACAAAAAAGATCATGAATTGAAAAGATGTGGAACGCTCTATTGAAAAAGAGAAAAAGGAGAAAAATGAAAAAAAATAAAAAAAAATAACCAAATAGTAAAAAAGAGTCTGGAGCCCGTCCCAGCATCCAGAGGCAGATCAATCTGCTTGTCATCTGAGGGCGCCTATTCCACGCCAACATGGCGATAGGGAAAGCAAATCTGGGTATTCAAAGATACAGTGTGCTCCTTTCAACCGCAATAGTAGAAGGGTGTGAGGTGGTTCTCATTCAGCGTCATCTAGGTGCTGGTTCCTCAGCAGGAACGATGCCCCATTCTCTTAGGAGACGAAGGCCTGATTCCAGTGAGTGGATGTTGAACAGCTTACCTTGATAGGTCACCATTAGTTTTGATGGGGTCCCCCATCTGTACACAATGCTATGATTGCGCAGAGCTTTGGTGATCGTAAGGAGTTTCCTTCTGTGTTGTATAGTGGCTTGTGAGAGATCTGAGAATAAAGCTATGTTCGCATACTGTCCAGTCATTTGGGGGTTGTTCCTCATAGCTCGCATAGCATCCTCTTTTATATGGTAGTAGTGTATACGTGCCAGAACATCCCTTGGCACATTGTCCGGGAGGAAACCTGGCTTAGGCAGTCTATGCGCTCTGTCAATTGTTAGCTCAACGTCAGTTGCTTTAGGCAGTAATGCATGTAACATTTGGCGTACAAATCTACTTAGGTCAACATTGGGAATAGATTCAGGAATTCCGCGAAATTTAATGTTATTTCTGCGAGAACGGTCTTCTAAGTTTGATAACTTCGCTGCCATTCTCTGCATCTCAGTTTGCTGTTCTTTAAATGCATCCACTAAATTATTGTGGGCTGCAAAAGCGTCCTCCATTTTGTGATCTGTGTAGGCCACTCTGTGCTGTAATTCTTGCACATCAGCCTTGATAGGATTCAACATTGTCAGCATATCTGAATGCACTGAATCTCTTAATGAAATGAGCATGTCTCTCATGTTAGACATAGTCACAGGCTGAGATGATGAGGGAAGGTGTTCAAGTGGGGTTTGATTAGCAGCCTCCGGAGCATTGTCCTCCATGTCAGATTCTTCCTCCTGACTGTCTCCCTTTGCTTTTTTAAATTTAGTAGGGCTGCGGGTGGTAGGGCTATCAGGTGGTGAAATGACGTTATCCCCCTTAGCATTATACTCGATGGCTGTACGTACCGAGGATGCGCTGCTGGAGTCTGAGGAAGTTTCACTGTCCCCTGCCAGCTGCATGTGTGCTCCGCCGCCGGCGCCATCTTGGTTCACGCGGCCGTTAGTGGAGGGGAAGTAATCTGTTAATTTTAGCAGATTCTGGCGATATGAACCCCTCTTTCGAACAGCGCCGGGTGCAGCGTCTTCTTGAGAAGTCATGGCGGGTGTTAGAACTCACCTCCGTCGCTGGGTCACTTCGTTTGCGGTGTCGTGGAGCAGGAGCTCAGCTAAACAGCCCCCCCCCGTGCGCGAACTATATAATTTTTTGTTGCTGTGTTCTGCACAAATTTTTGCGCAAGAAATCGACTACTTATATGGCCACAGTTGGGCCCGAGGCCGGACTTGCTGCAGACAATGCCCTGCCGGGCCTCGAACATGTCCATGCTGGCTTGCCCCCCCCAAAGTGCCCGTGGAATCCGGCAGAACTATGTGGACTAATTCATGGGTAGGGGGGCCATTCCAATGCCAGACAATCTTTCATAGTTTTTTATATTTACCAAAAAAAAAATATCTGAACTTTCATTTTGTAGTTTTGGTTTGTTTATATTTTAGCTGTCTGCTACTTTTTCAAAAGTGTACTTGTAGTGCCAAGTGTATTTTCCTTAGTAAACACAAAACATTTCACTGCTAACAACAAAACTAAACCCAAAAAAGGTTATAGTGGTTAAAAAAAGAGCAGCCACACTTTTTTTTTCTTGTATTTTACTCTGTGCACAATCACACATATGGTGAACATTTTTTGTGTCTCTACATTTTGCAACACATTTTTTGGTTTTCACCTAACATGGCAATTTTTTGGGAAAAGGAAATTACAAAAACTCTCCTCAACATACCTCAAAATACAACAATGTAAACCTCTAGTCTAGGCAAGATCTCAGACCTTCTCTTTTTAAACAAATGTCTATCTGCCCTTCATTAAAGATGGAGTGTTGTCACCCCTGAACAAGACAAAATTTGAAGATGCACACAATTTTAGGGTGGGTAAAATAGGTTATTTACTTCCTCATCCCTATTGTCAACTTGTGCTACCCGCCATCATGGGGGATCAAACAACATGTTTTGGGGGGGCAACCCCTTCTTCCTCTTACCTACTTGAGTTGTGAGGAAGAGGTTGCACCCCCAAAACACGTACATGGAGATCCGTGATGGCAGATAGCACATGTTGACCCACTGTGTGCATCTTCCAAATTTGAGTTTTAGAAAAAGTGCTGCAAAAAAGAAAAAAAACTTTGAAAAAAAGGGGGGTTTTATTCTATTCGCCCCAACACATCAATGATGTCCTTAAATGTATTCTCCATAGCATTCATCCTTTTCTTCATGAAGTCCAGTTGAGTACTACAATCCATTATTTGTTGGATAATTCTTTGTGCACTATCACTGGAGAATCGTGGAATTTCAGCAACATGTACATCCCCTAAAAAAAAAAGAAAATAATAAAAATCTCCAGGCCTACATCTCTTACCTGAAGCTGTGGTGACAGATACTGACCTGTTGTAGTGACAAGTTCCACCACCTCATCCACTTCTCCTTCCTCCACTTCTCCTTCCTCCACCTCTCCTTTATCCAATTCTACTTCCTCCACATCCTCAGGTTGGGCTTGTTGGGGAGGTTGGGGTTCTTTAGAATGTGTGGGGTTCCTGGGCTCCGAGGAGTGGTGTCCTCCCAGTCTTCTGTCCCCTATGAGAATAAAACAAATGGTACACTTAACACACACATATATGAAGTCATAACTAGGAATATGAAACATTGCTTGCAGGTGGGGTACACTTGTCTGTTTTGGCACAGTTCCAAGCTGAAGACCAGATTTTAGAACTTAACAAAGCTGGAATACTGACCTTTTTGTGACAATTTTCTCACATGAGCCCCCCCCCCAGTACCCACTGTAGCACCTGTGTTGGACACCCTAAAAAGGTTGTTCTGGTGGCCCACACTATAGTGCTCCTGTGGGTGCAGATGTGTAAACAACTGCTGAGTGTCCTCTCCTTTACACTGATTCAAATTTGCATTTCATTCTAGCTACAAACACATCATCTAGACAACAATGTCATAACATTTATGGAATCTAAACAGACATTTAAAAAAAAACAAAAAAAAACACGGATATTGACAAATCATTGTATGTAGTGTGCAAACGATGTGTCTGTATCGACCGATTACTGTGCCCACTAAATTGTAGAAGATGTCATTTTAGAATGTAAAATATAAAAAAAAACAACATGGAGCAACATGCAAGTTGTGAAATACAACAATAGGGACACAGGAGAAGTACTAAAAGAGAAGGGGCGGGGAAACATCGAGAAAGAACGTCATGGGCGGGTGACGTGTGTCACGCATGCGTAGTGTATATAAAGCTAACACACATGTGACGTACCTATGTTCTGTGTGCGGAGGAAGGAGTTAAGAGTGCCGAACGTAAGACCGAAGGTATGATTTATTACTTGGTACATCAGTGGCCTATACTGCATAGAGATTGAAAAGGCATATATGGGCATAAAGATTGCTCGAGTTTAGAGTGTGATTGACATTTGTATTTTTGTCTGGTGTTTTGTCTTGCAGAAAAAATGAATGCTTTTCTCGAAAAAGAATTCCTGTTAGAGTTTATTGATCGCTTAAGGGAGCTGCCCGCTCTGTGGGAGACCAAAAATCCACAGCACAAAAAAAAACCCCAAGAGAGCAAAGGGCTCGAAGAGTCATAAGGCCTCCCAAAAAGTTGACCTACCCACAAATGGGGAAGAGCTCAGAAGATTCTGTGGTCACTGCCAGGAGGAGTGCAGAGAATCCGGATCCCTCCACTGTTCATTTGGTGGAGGGCAACCCCAACTCACTCTCTGGCACAGTTAGGCAGGCCACTCATGATAGTGTGACCTGTGGGCAAGGGAATTCAGCCCCTCAGTTTTGGTGGGAATTCCCTATGCCAACATCATACGCAACTTTGTCTAGGGTTGTACGTAGTGTATGCTGAAATTATCTTTGGGGACCAAAGAGTTTAAGTGGGGGGAGTGTGTAGCGGGGTCTCCTTTAAGACTCTCAGGACTACCTTACCCAGAACCCCATTTGGCACCCAGGGTGCAATGTTGTCGCCGCAGAGACTCATGGGTGGAGCTATATAAGGGAGGGGCGGGGCTAAACTCGGTCTCTTTGGGACACGAGACTTCGGTGAACAAGTCCTCCTGTGCGGATCTGCTGGTTTGAAAGGCCTGAAGCCTGGGGTCTTGCGCAGTTACCAAAGAGCCTTCCACCCTACTGCGAGCCTGGGTGGCATCTGACTTTGTTATTCCTCAACCTTTGTTGGATCGGAGACCCGACCGCTGCAGACGCTGTGTGTGGAGACACAGCAGGTGGAAGTCCCGGACTGGGATCGTGTCCGGAGGGGTGTCCGGAGGGGTGAGCGAGCACATACTCAATCCATATACTTTATACTGTTGCCGTGGCCCACCCGCTTATATTTGAGACCCCACTGGAGATCTATAGCAGAACTGAGTCAAAGGGTCTCCAGTGAAGTGTTCCATGTTGTTACTGTGATCTGTGGATTACAAATGTTTTCCTGAATGTGCACCACCATTAAAGACTTGCATGCGAAGAAATCATCTCCTAGAGACTGAGTTTTAGAGTCTGGGTCAGGCCTGACCAAGCGTTAGAGTTTAGTTGCTGCGTCACAGGGCGCTTAGTTAACGGCCGTTACACATGGTATGCCATTACTGTATTTCACTAATGTGTAGTATGTTATTCGCTGCAGGGCTCTGCCAGAAGCACGTGTGATCTGTTATAACCGTTGATCTATTATACCAAGAGAGAGTAAACTCGTTATTCTTAAATTGCTTTGCATTGGTGTATGGATTCTATTATAGAGAATAAGAGATATTACCCTAGACTAACTGTGCCAGAGTGGGTCGAGTGAATTGCCGGGGGTTGGCGGTGTTGTGTGCAGGGCCTGAGACCAAATTCAGCGGCTCTCTTAGTTGGGGGTGCGCTACATATAAAACAATCCAAAGTTCAAAAAATATTAAAAAAACTGTTGGACTAACAGAAGAACACCAAACTTTTCCTTAGAGCCGGTTCACACTACCACGACTTGGGATCCGACTTGTATCGCCCCAAGTCGCGCGACATGACAAATTACATTCAAGTGAATGAGAGCCGTCTTTATGTACACTACTGAAGTCGCTCCGACTTCTGAAAAGGTTCCTGTACTACTTTAAGGCGACTTCTAGGCGACTTGTACCCATTGATTTCAATGGAAGTCACCTCCAAAGTCGGATTCGTGTCTTAAAGCGGTTGTATGGTCTTTTTTTTTACTTTTACCTACAGGTAAGCCTATACTAAGGCTTACCTGTAGGTAAAAGAAATATCTCCTAAACCTTTACGGTTTAGGAGATATTCCCCTTGCACTGCACCGCTGACTGCAGCGGCGCATGCGCAAAGGAGGGGATTCTTGGCTGAAGACCCGGAGGACGCCAGACCTTGTCGGAAAGAAGTCTCCCACGCGCATGCGCAGGAGTGACGAATCGCGGCTCCAGCCACTCACGGCGCTAGACCCGCGGTACCCGGAAGACGCGCCGAGGCATAATGAAGCTTGTCAAAGTCCTCCATATCTGGTGATGGACCGTAGAGGCTTAGACATCTGGTTATCAGATCGCAGCAATTTCAGCGCTGTAGAACTGAAAGAACTGTTGAATACAAAAACCATATCATCCTCTGGACCATTGCAACTCACAAGTCAAAAAAAGTGCAGGTACATAACCTATATACAGTATATACTGTGACAGCAGGAAGGTAAAGTCACCTGGTTGCATCCAGGGGGGTAGATATATTTCGCCCAGATTCAGGCTTTACGCCGACTTATACAACTAGGTGGAGAGTTGTATAAGCCCAGCTGAGGCTAGTGGGCTCATGGATGACTCATACCTCTAGGGAGAGTGTGGGGCGTCGTGCAGACAGGGAGTTGATGAGACCAGCTGAAGCTTGTCAGCTCATTTAGGCCTCTATAAGAACTCCCAGATTCATTAGGTGTTTGCTCATGCCTGGACCCAGACCTGTGTGGACTGTCTAGGGAGAGTGAACCCCTGTGCGGTGAGACAAAGCCTGTGTGGCTATTTGCTTGGACATTTAAAACCAGGGACTTAGGGACTAGGACAGCACTAGGCTGATCCCAGTTGTTAGTTAGGAAACCTGTATGTTTAGTCAGAGGTCAAGTTGACCAGGATTTATTTTATTTATGTTTCTTTTGCTTTGCTGTGTTTTGTCACTGTAAATAGAAAATAAACCGCACCTTTTTGATTTTGAAAACCACAACCTCCGTTTGCTGGGCCTGTTTTTGTGTGGGGAGCCCATCCCGGGGGTCACACACACCCGCTGCCGAGCTAACCCCCTCACAGTTGGTGGAGAACCAGTGGCAGTTTTTTTTAAGCCAGCATGGAGGAGATACTGAAACAGCTGGCTCTAGCAAATGCCAATCAACAGCAGACAAATGCAGGTTTGCAAAGGAGCCTTGCAGCCCAGCAGCAAGCTCATCAACAGAGCCTTGCAGCCCAGCAGCAAGCTCACCAACAGAGTCTGGAAGCTCAGCAACAAGCCCAGCAGCAATCTGAGGCCCGCTTCATAGACCTGTTACAGAAGCAAGAGCAGAGACTACAACAAATGGAAGCAGTAATGCAGCAACGTCCGCAGACCAGTGAGGAAAGCCGTCCCACTAATACCGCGTCCTTTGGGGTGAGTCGTTTATTGACAAAAATGACTGGAGAGGATGATCCAGAGGTATTTTTGACCACATTTGAAAGGACCGCTGAAAGAGAAAAGTGGCCTGAGGAGCAGTGGGCTGGACTGGTGGCTCCTCTGTTAACTGGTGAATCGCAGAAAGCTTACTATGACCTAGAGCCTAACCAAGCAAAAGACTATGTGATGCTAAAAGCTGAAATTTTGGCAAGGCTGGGTGTCACCCAGGCTGTCCGGGCTCAGCGTGTGCATAACTGGACTTTCCAGCTTGGAAAACCCCCCAGGTCTCAAATGTATGATCTCATTCACCTGAGCAGAAAGTGGCTACAGCCAGAGACTTTGTCCGCACCAAAGATTGTGGAACGTGTTGTAATGGATCGGTTTTTGAGAGCTCTTCCTACTGCCATCCAAAAGTGGGTAAGCCATGGAGACCCAGAGACGGCCGATGGTCTTGTGGATCGTGTGGAGAAATACTTGGCTACAGAGAACCTGACGGCCTCTTCCAGAGACACTCGGACTTTCCACCCTAAGACCAGACCATCCCCAGGGGCGGATAAGAGGATTCCAAGGGGTGAGGGTGGAGAGAGTGAGAGGGTGGGAGCTCTACCCCAAGTTTGGCGAGAACAGCCTGGGAAATCAGCGGCTCAAGAGGCGGCAAGAAGGATCGTTTGCTACCGCTGCCGGCAAGCGGGACATATTGCAGCCAATTGCCCGGTTGTGGAGGAACCCATGCAGTGTGACTTTCTGACGGGCAGACGTCAGTCGCTGTGTGCGACAGTCGCATGCACTGCCATTCGAGGAACTGAGAAACATTTATGCAAAATGTGTGTTAATGGTAGAAATGTTGTGGTATTGCTGGATTCAGGTAGCCTTGTGACCCTGATAAAGGCTGAGTTAGTTAAAACAGAGGTCTTTGGGAATAGCAAGGTAGCTGTTATTTGTGTGCATGGGGACACCCGAGAGTATCCAGTGACTACAGTGTGTTTCGAGACCCCCAAAGGTACCCTCTCTCATCCAGTGGGCTTAGTATCTCAGTTACCGCATGACGCCATTGTGGGAAGGGATTTTCCGAAGTTCTGGGAACTGTGGGATGATCCTGAGCCCCCCACTGGTGCCCCTATGTACCAGGAATGTGATAGCCAGAACTCCCCTGAGAGTGGTGAGGACTCTCCGGAATTTCCCTTAACAGTATTGGCAGGGGAGACTCAAGAAACTGGAGAGGAGCCCACCTCCTCAGACGAAAACCTACCGTCTGTGGAGTTTTCTGATCTTAAGGTTCACAGGGAAAACTTTGCCACAGAACAGTTGAAAGACCCCGCCCTAATAAAGGCACGGGAAAACATAGTGAAAATAGATGGCGAGTTAGTGAACCCAGATAATACCTGCACTTACCCATACTTCAGCGTAGAGAAGGACCTACTGTATCGGGTGGCAAAAAGGGCAGAAGAAACCGTTGAGCAGCTGGTGGTGCCCAAACCTTACAGGAAGTTGGTGTTGGAGTTGGCCCATGGGCACATTCTTGGAGGTCATCTAGGGACAGAGAAAACCCGAGAGAGGGTATTACAGAGATTCTATTGGCCGGGGGTGATGAAGGACATAGAAAATTATTGTTCCTCCTGCCCTGTGTGTCAGAGGTCGGCCCCGATGCCACATTTCCGTAGCCCGCTGGTCCCTCTACCCATCATTGAGGTCCCGTTTGAGAGGATCGCCATGGATTTGGTAGGGCCTATAATCAAGTCCGCTAGGGGGCACCAGTACATATTAGTTATAATGGACTATGCCACCCGTTATCCAGAAGCGATCCCTCTCCGAAATACCTCGGCCAAAACCATAGCCAAAGAGCTATCTCTTGTGTTTAGCCGGGTGGGTATTTGTAAAGAACTGCTTACGGACCAAGGTACACCCTTTATGTCCCGGGTTATGAAGGAGCTGTGTAAATTGTTCAAAGTGACGCAATTACGTACATCTGTGTATCACCCCCAAACCGATGGGCTGGTTGAAAGATTCAACAAAACCCTAAAACAAATGTTGAAGAAAGTGGTGGATAGAGATGGAAAGGATTGGGACTGTCTACTTCCTTATCTGATGTTTGCTATTAGGGAGGTGCCCCAATCCTCTACGGGATTCTCCCCCTTTGAGTTACTGTATGGGAGACACCCAAGAGGGCTGTTGGATATTGCCAAGGAAACTTGGGAAAGTGAGAGTTCTCCCCACAGGAGTGTGATTGAGCATGTCGCCCTGATGCAAGACCGAATTGCACAGGTAATGCCCATCGTGAAGGAACATTTGGCCCAAGCGCAGTTAGCACAGCAGAGAGTGTACAACCGTGGAGCCAAGACCCGTACCTTTTCCCCGGGGGATAGGATACTGGTACTTGTCCCTACGGTTGAAAGTAAATTCCTTGCCAAATGGCAAGGCCCCTATGAGATAATGGAAAAAGTGAGCGAAGTGAATTACAAGGTCAGACAACCAGGAAGGCGAAAGCCTGAACAGATCTATCACGTTAATCTGTTGAAAGCCTGGAGGGATAGAGAGTCCCTAGTCGCAGACACTTGGTCACCAGCTCAAACTGGTTGCGTGATTCCTGAGGTTGGAATAGCAGCCACCTTGTCACAACCCCAACAACAGGAGGTTAAGGAGTTTGTGCTTCGCAACAAGGAGGTATTCTCTGAGCTGCCGGGACAAACATCTGGGGTAGAGCATGACATCATTACCCCGCCCGGTGAAAGGGTGAAGTTAAAACCCTATCGGATCCCAGAGGCCCGACGGGAGGCAATACGAGAGGAAGTACAGAAAATGCTGAACTTAGGGGTGATAGAGGAGTCCCAAAGTGATTGGTCTAGTCCCATTGTGTTGGTGCCTAAACCGGATGGGAGCTGGCGATTTTGTAACGATTTTCGTCAGTTGAACAAAGTTACAAAATTTGACACCTACCCCATGCCACGTATAGATGAGTTGATCGACCGGCTGGGAACAGCCCGATACATGACGACTCTTGACCTCACAAAAGGGTATTGGCAAATCCCCCTGGCCAAGTCGGCCAAAGAGAAAACCGCATTTGTAACCCCAGACGGGGCGTTCCAATATAAAAGAATGCCGTTCGGGTTACAGAATGTGCCGGCCACATTCCAGCGGAAAATGGACCAGATGCTGAGGCCCCATCGGAAGTATGCTGCGGCTTACCTGGATGACGTAATTGTCCATAGCACAGATTGGGCCTCACATCTGCCAAAAGTGCAAGCAGTCCTGGACTCTGTTCGGGAAGCGGGGTTTACGGCTAACCCCAAGAAGTGTACCATTGGGCAGGAGGAGGCCAAATATCTTGGGTACACCATTGGGAGGGGAGTAATAAAACCCCAACTCAACAAAGTCGAGGCCATCCAGAGTTGGCCACGTCCCAACAGCAAGAAGCAGGTACGAGCCTTTCTGGGAATCGCTGGGTATTATCGGCGATTCATTCCCCACTTTGCTTCTAAGGCTGTGCCCCTAACCAACCTGACGAAGGGGAAAGGGTCGGTCATGATTAAATGGACCCCCGAGGCTGAGGCAGCATTCCAATTCTTGAAACAAGCCTTATGTAGCCAGCCAGTGTTGTACTCACCCGACTTCTCTAAAGACTTTGTCGTACAAAGTGATGCGTCAGATGTGGGGTTAGGAGCAGTATTGTCCCAGGTCTGGAACGGGGAAGAGCACCCAGTCATTTACCTCAGCAGGAAGTTGAAGTCCCATGAGGTAAATTACGCCACCGTTGAAAAGGAGTGTTTAGCGGTGAAGTGGGCTCTAGATTCCCTTCGGTACTACCTGCTAGGTAGGCACTTTGACATGGTTACGGATCACGCTCCGTTAAAGTGGATGGCTCAAAACAAGGAAACAAATAGAAGAGTGAATAGGTGGTTCCTGGCCCTCCAGGAATTCAACTTCACAGTAAAGCATCGCCCTGGCGTTCAAATGGGGAATGTGGATGCTTTGTCTCGAGTACATGAATGCCTGATTGCTGGTGTTCCAACCCCGAGGTTAAAACAAGAGGGGGGGTATGTGACAGCAGGAAGGTAAAGTCACCTGGTTGCATCCAGGGGGGTAGATATATTTCGCCCAGATTCAGGCTTTACGCCGACTTATACAACTAGGTGGAGAGTTGTATAAGCCCAGCTGAGGCTAGTGGGCTCATGGATGACTCATACCTCTAGGGAGAGTGTGGGGCGTCGTGCAGACAGGGAGTTGATGAGACCAGCTGAAGCTTGTCAGCTCATTTAGGCCTCTATAAGAACTCCCAGATTCATTAGGTGTTTGCTCATGCCTGGACCCAGACCTGTGTGGACTGTCTAGGGAGAGTGAACCCCTGTGCGGTGAGACAAAGCCTGTGTGGCTATTTGCTTGGACATTTAAAACCAGGGACTTAGGGACTAGGACAGCACTAGGCTGATCCCAGTTGTTAGTTAGGAAACCTGTATGTTTAGTCAGAGGTCAAGTTGACCAGGATTTATTTTATTTATGTTTCTTTTGCTTTGCTGTGTTTTGTCACTGTAAATAGAAAATAAACCGCACCTTTTTGATTTTGAAAACCACAACCTCCGTTTGCTGGGCCTGTTTTTGTGTGGGGAGCCCATCCCGGGGGTCACACACACCCGCTGCCGAGCTAACCCCCTCACAATACATATACATATAGACCGTTGATGCTTTTAAAAGCGTTTGTCTCTTTTCTCTAATATGCTTGTGGTTGGCGTCAGTAACATTCCATAATTAACAACAATGCCAATATAGCCCATCATAAATTTCTGAACAGTTAAATCCACAATCCCTAGTGACCTGGCCTAACACTAATGCCGCGTATCGGACATTCCGACAACAAAAATGAATTTTTTTCCGACGGATGTTGGCTCAAACTTGTCTTGCACACACACGGTAGCACAAATGTTGTTGGAAATTCCGATCGCCAAGAACGCGGTCACGTACAACACGTACAACGGTACTATAAAAGGGAAGTTCAATACCAAGTGCACCACCCTTTGGGCTCCTTCTGCTAATCTCGTGTTAGTAGAAGTTTGGTGAGAGATGATTCGCGCTTTTCAGCCTCGCATTAAAAGATTAAAAAATTTGCAGCATGACGAATGTGCTATCTCCATTACGAACGCTAGTTTAACCAGACCGAACGCTTCCGTCTCATATTTGATTCAGAGCATGCGTGGAATTTTGTGCGTCGAAATTGTCTACACATGCTTGGAATTTACGAGAACGGATTTTGTTGTCTGAAAATTTGAGATCCAGCTCTCAAATTTTTGTTGTCGGAAATTCCGACAGCAAATGTCCGATGAAGCTTACACACGGTCGGAATTTCCGACAACAAGCTCCCATCGAATATTTGTTGTCAGAAATTTAGAGCGTGTGTACGCGGCATTAAAAGAAAAAAGCTTTTTCGTTCAGGGTGAAATATTGGTACAGGAACACCACCACCCATCTCCCACCTGAACTCTACCTTACTCTGTATCCAAACTAAACAATGTCCAAACATAGGCTCAACTTCCAACTACTTAAAGCAGAGCTCCACCCAAAAATGGAACTTCTGCTTTTTGGAATCCTGCCCCCCTCCGGGGTCACATTTGGCACCATTCAGGGGGGAGCAGATATCTGTATAATCCAGGTATTTTGCTCCCACTTCCGGGCATAGATAGCCACAGTATCTGCGGATATCTAGGCCACGTCTGGCCCCTCCTCCGCCCCCCGCTGTCTTCTGGGAGACACAGGTCCCAGAAGACAGCAGGGACCAGTGGGATCGCGCAGCGCGACTTGCGCATGTGCAGTAGGGAACCAGGCTGTGAAGCCGCAAGGCTTCACTTCCTGATTCCCTTACCAAAGATGGCAGCGCCTACACCCGAGAGCCGAGGGACAGATCAGCTTCAGGTGCCGACATTGCGGGTGCCCTGGACAGGTAAGTGTCCTTATTTTAAAAGTCAGCAGCTGCAGTATTTGTAGAAGTTAAAGTAAAAGTGATGGTGGCTGCGCTGTGAGGAGGGCCTGTAGGCCACTCTAGTGAAAACTAAAGAGATGACCAATCTAGTGAGAACCAAACAAATGCAATGAGCGTAGTGACATCAAATATACAAAATAAACCACAAAAAGTGCATGAACTATATGGATATCACATAGGTGCAAAAGTGAACACGTGAAGCTAAAATAACATAAACCAGTGATCAACATGAACGCATGTCACTCAAAATGATGAATAGATGATCACATGTGCATGAAAACTGCAGTGTATAAAGCTAAAAAAACAAATAATTGTAGCGCTAAAAGGGTGTAAATCAACAAATAAATAAATAAATGACCCTTATGAACAAAAGTAATATAATGAAAAATCCCCTTGTGAAAAACAATAATGAGTTCAAAACAACCAAAATGTCTCTGGTAATGATATCAAAGTACATTCATTATGATGTGAAATAAAAGTCCAATAGTGTTCCACAGTGGTCCAAAATATATTTGTAATGATTAAACTGCACCAAACAATCCTAAATCACTATGTGTGAAAGAAAAAACCACCACCAATATAAAGGAGGCTTACCGGACTCAGTGGACCCTACTAAACATATGTCTAGAGGGTCAACAAAGCTTTAGATGTATATCCCTGAAGGATCAGCAGCTGGTGGTTCATCCAAGGAGCGTCTCTCATAGCAACTCACAATGGAAGGGTGAATGCCGACTTGGAAGATGGTGGCCCAGTGATGTTACACCAAAATGATAGCCAAATGTAAAAGGAAAAAAGAAGGGCACATAGCGTAATACTACTAAAAGAGTGTATTTAATGTAGGTAGTTACACTTACATTCAGATGGTCATAAAAAGCGCTTCATAAAATATCAGTGGCAACAGTGGAGAGGCCCGACGCATTTCGCAAAAAGTTGCATCGTCTGGGGTAACTCTCATTACCAGAGACATTTTGGTTGTTTTGAACTCATTATTGTTTTTCACAAGGGGATTTTTCTTTATATTTATTTTGTTCATAAGGGTCATTTATTTATTTATTTGTTGATTTACAGGGTGCCGATTTGACATATGTGGTTACTGCAAATCTGAGGATCGCATCACTGACACCATTACAGCTTGCAGTTTATACTTACGAGCGCGGTGCTCGTGGATTGAT
Source organism: Rana muscosa (assembly GCA_029206835.1). Classification (NCBI taxonomy): domain Eukaryota; kingdom Metazoa; phylum Chordata; class Amphibia; order Anura; family Ranidae; genus Rana; species Rana muscosa. The sequence continues at coordinate 925,473,102 of CM055116.1, read as the reverse complement.
GCCCACACTCGCCTAACTAAAAGTGAGTGTGAGAACACGCATTCCAGTCACTCGATCTGCTGTACACACAAAGTTACGCTATTTATTGCCTTTTCCGTTTGTGTATTTTCATGCACCTATGCGAGTGAGAATAGGACTTCTCTGAAAGGACGGTCCATCATTGTCAACAATAGGAGTTCATTTTATGCTGTTCCTTCCCAGCTGGGAGGTAAGCTGCTTGTGAGCACTGTGGTGGATTTGTACTGAAGAGTTTCTTTCAAGCACACTAGTAACTGATGGTGACGGGACCTTCTACATATTGGACTTTATATTCATTTTTTTTAGAGATCACTGTTCCACCTTGGACTTTATATCATTTTTTTAAGACATTTTTTATTGTTTAGCTTTATCCCTTTCCCGCCGAGGGTACGCACATATGCGTACTCGGCTTTCGGGGGTTATACCGGGATGATGCCTGCAGCTGCAGGCATCATCCCGGTACCGTTGTTTAGAGCCGGCGATTGGCTTTCCAGGTATAACAACCGATGCGGCTAAAAGCCGCTCGGTTGTTATACCAGAGGAGCGGGAGGGGACATCCCCCCTCCCGCCGCCTCCGCCGCTCTTACCGGGCCTCCCGTCCCACCGGGAGACCCGATCCACAATCCGCCACCTCGGGCGGCTAGAGACAGACTAAATTGAAGCTGCGAATGGCTTTGATTCAGTCTCTTCACTATAACCACGGAAGTGACGTCATGACGTCACGTCCGGATTACTCGGCTGCCAATGGCGCCGAATTTAAAAAAGTACACAGTATTCAGAATCGCCGTTTTCGGCAATCTGAATACTTTGAAGTGCAAAGGAGGGATTGGGGGTCTTTTAGACCTCCGATCTCTCCATAAAGAGTACCTGTCACCACTTATTACTGTCACAAGGGATGTTTACATTCATTGTGACAGCAATAAAAGTGATCAATTTTTTTTTTTTTAAAACACTATTTTTAATCATAAAAATAAATAATAATAAAAAAAAAAAATTTCAAGCGCCCCTGTCCCCGTGAGCTCGCGCAGCAAAGAAAACGCATACGGAAGTCGCGCCTGCATATAAAAACGGCGTTCAAATCACACATGTGAGGTATCGCCACGATCGTCAGAGTGAGAGCAATAATTATAGCCATAGAACTCCTCTGTAACTCTAACCTAGTAGCCGTAAAAAAAAAAAATTAAAGCGTCGCCTATCGAGATTTTAAGGTACCGTAGTTTGTCGCCATTCCACGAGTGCGGGCAATTATAAAGCATGACATGTTTGGTATCTATTTACTTGGCGTAACATCATATTTCACATTATATAAAAAAATTTAACTAACTTTGCTTTTGAATTTTTTTTTAATTCATGAAAGTAAATTTTTCCAAAAAAGTTGCGTTTAAAACACAGCTGCGCAAATACTGTGTGACATAAAATATTGCAACGATCGCCAATTTATTCTCTAGATTCTCTGCTAAAAAATATATATAATGTTTGGGGTTTCTAAGTAATTGTTTCTAGAAAAAAAATACGCATTTTAACTTGCAAACACCAAATGTCAGAAATGGGCTTAGTCGTGAAAGGGTTATACGCTGCAGTTTTCATGCACATGTGATCATCTATTCATCATTTTGAGTGACATGCGTTCATGTTGATCACTGGTTTATGTTATTTTAGCTTCAAGTGTTCACTTTTGCACCTATGTGATATCCATATAGTTCATGCACTTTTTGTGGTTTATGTTGTATAATTGATGTCACTACGCTCATTGCATTTGCTTGGTTCTCACTAGATTGGTCATCTCTTTAGTTTTCACTAGAGTGGCCTACAGGCCCTCCTCCCACTTCCTTCACATTAGTTTAATCACAGCGCAGCCACCATCACTTTTACTTTATCTATCACTGTCTATTTGGATCAGACCCCTCGGTGACTGCTGCAGTGTCCCACTCCTCTCCTCCTTCCCTTTCACATCACTGGCCATTACCCAGCTAGCGCGGGGGTTTTCCTCTTTATATTTGTAGAAGTTAACAATGACATTCCTTTGGTAGAAGGTAAAGCTATGCTTATGTCCTTATATGGCCTCCTTAACCAGGATATTAGAGGCTTTATTAGATATTTGTGATGCCAACCTTAATAAGTATGAAATATGCATTTTCCCTATCAGGTACATAACAATTGAATAGAGCGAGGAGGCAAACCCATTTTCCTAAGGAGGGAGGTATGCCCACTTAACAGTGTTGAAAGCCTTTTCTATGTCAAGGGAGGCGATAACCCTGGAGCCTTGATTAGCATGGGAGGCATCAATATTAGTAAATGATCTGCAAATATTAATGTCCTTTAATTTATGTGACATAATCCCCGTTTGATCCAGGTCAATCAAGGCAGAGAGGACACTGTTAAGTTTGCCAGTAAGAAGCTTAGCGAGAATTTTTAAATCTGAATTCAACAGGGCAATAGGCCTATATGAGGCACAGAGGGCTAGATCTTTGGGACTTTTACAAATCAGAGTAATATGAGCCTCACACATAGAGGGAGGAGAGTTGGTAGCTAAACATTGGGTAAACAAATCTGCGAATCTGGGGGTAAGACATACCCATACATTTTGTAGAACTCAATAGGGATGCCATCAGGGCCGGGGGCTTTACTTCCTGGAAATTATAGCTGTAAGAACTTCCTCAGCTATGATTGGGGAAACCAGTTGCTCATGTTCATGATCAGAGAGCCAGCCCAAAGCCACAGAGTCTAAAAGGGGGTACATATCAGTGGGTGTAAAGGAAGGAGGCAATGAGCTAGTATAAACTTTTGCAAAATGTCCTCTGGAGTGGTGACTACTAACCCATTAGTCAATTTTATCTCTGGAATAAGGGTAATAGGAGCATCATGTTGGGATAATATGGCCAGGAACCTACTATTTCTATCCCCCTGTTCAAAAAAGGTTTGTTTTCATTTTCATAGATCCAGCCCTGTGACCTCTGACATGTGAAGATGAAGCTCTCATCTAGCAGACATAAAAGCATCAAAATGCTCTACAGTAGGGGAGGCAGCATATTGTAGGGTTTCTGCAGTTATCCGATCTTGTAAAGATTGGGTATGGGACGCTAGGTCCTTATGTACAGCCGAGATGGTAGAGATAAAATGATCCCTCTTTCATGCCTTGAAGGCATCTCAAATTAGTGCTGATGTGGAAGACCCATTGTTCCTAAATCAAAAATCCTCTATGAAGGGGGTGTTTTGTCAGAGCTATCCAGATGGGAATAGTTCCCCCACAGGGAATTATTCCTTAGATGGCATAATTATAGGGATAAAAATAGTGGGGAGTAGTCAGAAAGCCCACTGGGAAGGTGACATCCTGGACATCTGCCGGCAGAGAATGGTTGGCAAAAGCCATATCAATGTGGGACAAGGTCTTATGACAGGCAGAAAAACAAGAATATGTTCTAGCGGAGGGATACTTCTATCACCATATCTCAGTGAGACCCGCCGCCAAAGCCCAGGATGCCAGACCTCCAGAGGAATGATGCCCAGATGATGATCTGTCTAGATCTGGGGATAAGCTGGCAATAAAATCCCCCATGATCAGCAGTTTGGCCTGGAAGTACAGGGTCACCTTGTCCTGTGTATAACAGGATACCTGAAAAAGGAGGGGGGATATAAAGGGCCATAATGACATATCTCTGACACAAAAATGATAGCACCACCAGAACAAATTTACCTTGCGGATCTGTATGAACCTCCTCCACCATACAGGATAATGATTTTGAAATAAGTATGGAGACACCCCTAGAGAAGGTAGAGTATGTAGTATGAAAACATTTTTGTATCCATGGTTTCTAGACTTGTGCACAACGGAAAAATTTGTTCCGTTTCGGTTCGTTTCTTTCCGGTCCTGTTGATTCGTAATCATTCGTAATTTTGCTAGACGGGATTTTTCGTGTTCGGACTCATTCGTATTTTTGCAAGCGACATTTTTCGTTGAATTTTTTGTTGCTTTATAATTCGTACTTTCGGTAGAGTACGTTGTTTTTCGTTGATTCTGGACACAACTCCTACTTTCGTAACTTTTTTTGGGTTCGTACTTTCGGTAGAGTACGTTGTTTTTCGTTGATTCTGGACACAACTCCTACTTTCGTAACTTTTTTTGGGTTTGTTGATTCGTAATTTTCCGTGTCTCTCTCACAACGACGCTGCCTATTATGCCTAATGTGCTTCGAATGGATTTGTACTTTTCTAAATACATTGCGGTTATTTGTAACGATTCGAAATCTCGTATTTTACTTTCGTTTTTTACATGCGGCTATAGCCTCCGCCCCTGTACACCATTTTGAGAGGGTTCAGCACGGTGAGGGAGAAGCAGAGAGCAGAGCAGAGTGTTATTGTGCTTCGAATGGATTCGAAATCTCGTATTTTACTTTCGTTTTTTACATGCGGCTATAACCTCCGCCCCTGTACACCATTTTGAGAGGGAGTTCAGCACGGTGTGGGAGAAGCAGAGAGCAGAGCAGAGTGAGTGTTATTGTGCTTCGTATGGATTCGTACATTCGTAACTTTTTCATAACGAATTATGCCGAAGACATTCGGGCATTCGCTATTTGCGGTATAATTTATTTCGGATTCGGTCTTATTCGTAATTGCTTTGTTCGGAAATTCGAATGCTTCCGAATGTCCGAAAGTTGCTAAATTCGGACGAATTTCAATTCGTTACGAAACGAATTGCACAAGCCTAATGGTTTCATTAACGCTAAAGTCTCGCTGCCCACCAGGTGAATCTCCTGTAATAAAACAATGTGAGGGGCATGAGGCTTGATATATTGGAAAAGCAAGCTTTCTTGAATTTGGAGTTCAGCCTGTGGACATTCCAAGATAGGATTTTAAAAGATTCACTTATTGGGATACCATCTTGAAGGCACAGTGGGGCTGACCAGGAGAGGTAGGGTGGGAGAAGAAGAGGAACCTAGTAAGCAGCAAGGAATGCATAAGCCAACGCGATGTACAAATGAAAAAAGGAAGAAAAAAAAAACATAAACTCAAGACGCAACTATGTCATCCCTGCCCTTGCACAGTCAAAAAAAACAAGAAGTCAAGCTGAGCAGGGGCATATTCCCCAAAATTAGCCACCAAAAAGTGCAAAAAGGAAAAAAGACCAGTCACTGTAAAAACACTATGTTCAGTAAGGAGGGGGGGGGGGGGGGGACCTGAGAAAAAACTAAATCAGGCCCAGGTAAAAAAGAGTTCCAATTGTTAAACTGTAGAAGTAAACAATATATCCTGCAGTGCTGCGGAGCTGGATCCATAGAACTCCGTGAGGCAATCAACATTACATTTTCATACCATGTAGCAGATGTTGCTGACAACCAGTGCTGACATGACAACCAGGGAAATGCCTGTTTTAACATTCTGTAGTCAGTGAGAAGTCATATAAAAACAGAGATAACATTTTCAAAAAATAAGCTCTTCAAGTTTACCTTCTGCATGCTGACATTCTGGGAATTGATGTTTGAGTCTCCAGAACCTCCTTGACTTACATAGAGAAAAACTCTATTAAAAAATAACGGGCTCCATTTATGAAACAGTATCTACTGCTTGAACCAATGCAATAAAATACAACTTAAAGCGGAGCTCCACCCTAAAGTGGAACTTCCGCTCATCGGAACCCTCCCCCCCTCCGGTGTCACAATCGACACCTTTCAGGAGGAAGGGGGGTGAAGATGCCTGTCTAAGACAGGTATTTTCACCCTCTCCCGGGAGTCCTCTCTGCGGGAAATCTGCGGGAAGCACGTCACTTCCCGCAGAGTACCCGTTGTGTTCTGGGAGACACTCGGCTCCCAGAACACACAGGGACCAGTCAGAACGGTGCAGCGTGACTCACGTATGGCTTCACTGCCTGGTTCCCTCACCGAGGATGGCGGTGGGGGCAGCAGAGTGACGAGCGATTGCTCATCCTCTGCTGCAGACTTCGCTGGACTCCAGGACAGGTAAGTGTCCTAATATTAAAAGTCAGCAGCTGCTGTAGCTGTAGCTGCTTGTCATGGATATGCATTAATGTCTGTCTGCCATCTTACCTTTCCTCCTCATGTGTTCATCTTAGAGGTCAGAACCCTTTCACCTGGCTTCCTTTATAATCTCCTCCCAGCCTGACTCCACCCCAGGCCCTATCACAGAACACTATATTAACCTGTGCACTGCAAGCCTGCTTTGCTGATCAACGTGTATGTTAGGCATTGTGTGTTTGGGTTCCTGCCTACCGTGTGCTACGTCTGTCTCTCTGTTACGTTATTGGCCTGTCCCTGACTATCCCTGTCTGCTCGTAACCCTTGACCTTCGGCTTGTCTTTCATTATCCTTGTCTGCTTGTGGCCCTTGACCTTCAGCTTGTTATTCGTTACTCTTATATCTTGTGCTGCTGCTTCCCCTCTTGTCCCCTTATCCTACGGGGCGTGAGCTAGGAGACTCTAGGGGCCGCGACCTGGACCCAGCCTGCAGCATAACATCCTCACCACTAGAGGCTCTGGAGAAGACCTGCTGGGTCTTAGACTCCGCGCCCTGGGGAATCTTGGCTCTAGCTTCCTATAGGATCCCGGTTGTGCTCCTCTGGTCCCGCTTTCCACAACCACCCAGTTTCCTATCCACAGCAGTCAGCCATAGGGTTCACTACCTTGCGGTGCACTCCTGTCCCCCTACGGTGTGCATCTGTCACCTGGCCGTAGGTGACCTGACAGTTTGATCAGCCATGAACCCGGCTGACATGCCACTCCCCGCGGATGATCCATTGCAGGGCATAGTTCGCAGACTTGAAACCCAGGAATCGAATCAGACTCAGGTGATGCGATTCCTCCAGGATCTGGCTTCTCGATTCGAGCAGCTTCAGGCCTCCTTGGGAACCCCGAATCCGCAACCTCAAGTACAACCAGCGGTTGTACCTATCGCACCAGTCGCAGCCACACACTCACTAACACTGCCAGCTCCGTTCCGTTTCTCTGGGGACTCCAAGGCCTGCAGGGGGTTTCTCAGCCAATGCACGATTCATTTTGAGCTTCAGCCTCAAAACTTCCTGTCTGACCGGGCTAAGGTAGCCTATATCATTTCCCTCCTCTCCAGTGAAGCTTTGGCCTGGGCTGCCCCCCTGTGGGAGAGGAATGATCCAGTGGTTTCCAGCCTGTCCGACTTCTTGAAGCTCTTTCGTAATATCTTCGAAGAGCCGGCTCGGGCTTCTTCAGCGGCTAGTGCTGTCTTACGTCTTCGCCAAGAATCTAGTTCAGTCGGACAATATGCTCTTCAGTTCCATATCCACACAGCTGAATTGAGCTGGAATAATGAGGCCCTGGTCGCTACCTTTTTACATGGCCTCTCTGACCGAGTGAAAGACGAATTAGCGGGAAGAGCCATTCCCGTCGGTCTGGACGATGTAATTTCGTTATGCAATCAGATCGACATTCGTTTTCAAGAGAGGTCCTTAGAAAAAAGACGCCAGCACTCTCTGGGTTCTAGCCAGTCTGAGCTCCCCTCCCTTCGTCCCGTGGAGCATCCTCTACCTGCTGAGGAACCTATGCAGCTGGGCCGGACCAGACTAACCCCCGAAGAACGTGCTAGGCGCAGAACTCTGGGCTTGTGCCTCTATTGTGGGGGCAAGGGTCATTTTCGTGACTCCTGCTCGCTTCGTCCGGAAAACGCTTGGGTCCAATACATTTGGAAGGTGGAGTATTGGACCCAGAAACATCACCTTCTCGCCTTCTCTTGCCGGTGTTCCTTCAAGTAGGCACTTCTCCTCAGTCAACCCTTGCATATCTGGATTCCGGGGCTGCCGGCAATTTTATGGATTGGAGAACTGCTTCTTCTATGGAGCTTACCCTTTCACCTCTCACTACCCCATTGGTAGTCTCGGCAATTGATGGCACTGTTCTCCCAGGGGGCCCTATTCGCTTCCAGACGCTGCCCATTAGGATGTCGGTAGGGATTCTCCACCAGGAGTGGATTTCCTTTCTTATTCTACCCAAGGCCTCTACCCCAGTTGTATTGGGCCTCCCTTGGCTACAGCTCCACTCTCCACATCTGGACTGGGTCTCTGGGCAGATCCTGGCCTGGGGTTCCTCATGTTTCTTGTCATGTCTTCTCAAGGTGACCCCCAAGGAGAGTCTTCCGGTTGCTGCCACTTCTGTTTCTTCTGATCTTCCCACTGCATACAGCGATTACCGGGATGTGTTCTGTAAGAAATCAGCTGAGGTGCTTCCTCCCCACAGGTCTTTTGACTGTGCTATTGATCTTGTCCCCGGAGCAACTCTACCCAGGGGTCGTACCTACCCTCTGTCCATCCCAGAGACCCAGGCCATGTCTGAGTATGTCGCAGAGAATTTGGAGAGAGGTTTCATCCGGAAATCCTCTTCGCCTGCAGGGGCAGGGTTCTTTTTTGTTGCCAAAAAGGATGGTACCTTAAGACCCTGCATCGATTATCGGGGTTTAAATGCGGTTACTATTAAAAATCGATACCCCTTACCCTTAATATCTGAGCTATTCGATAGGTTGAAGGGTGCCTCCATTTTCACCAAGTTGGATCTCAGAGGCGCGTACAATCTCATTCGAATACGGGAGGGTGACGAATGGAAGACTGCATTCAACACTAGAGACGGGCATTACAAATACCTGGTGATGCCTTTTGGTCTGTGTAATGTTCCAGCCGTGTTCCAAAACTTTGTCAATGAAATCTTCAGAGATCTGCTGTACCAGTTTGTTGTCATCTATCTGGATGACATTCTGATCTTTTCTGAAAATCTGCTCGTCCACAGAAACCATGTCCGCACTGTTCTTCAGCGTCTTAGAGAGAACAATCTCTATGCCAAGCTGGAGAAATGTTCCTTTGAATGTTCTGAGGTCCTGTTTCTGGGGTGCATTGTCTCATGTTCGGGTCTTCGTATGGATCCTGGGAAGGTCTTGGCTATTACCAACTGGCCTCTTCCTGCTAGCCTCAAGGCCACGCAGCGCTTTCTTGGCTTCACTAATTATTATAGGCAGTTCATAAGGAACTACTCTTCCATTGCCGCGCCTATTATCGCTTTGACCAAGAAGGGTGTGAATGCCAAAGACTGGCCTCCCGAAGCTGTCTCTGCATTTCACAACCTGAAACAGGCCTTTGTTTCTGGCCCCCTCTTGAGGAGACCAAATCCTGGGAATGCATTTTTTATTGAAGTGGACGCTTCCTCAATGGGGGTGGGAGCTGTGCTTCTTCAAATCTTTGAGAAGAGACGTCAACCATGTGCGTTCTTCTCCAAAAAGTTTTCTCAGGCAGAGAGGAATTATGCCATCGGTGATTGGGAACTTCTCGCAATTAAATTGGCGTTAGAGGAGTGGCGTCATCTCTTGGAGGGTTCCCCTCACTCCATAACGATCTTTACCGATCACAAAAATTTACAGTATCTACAGAATGCTAAACGTCTGAATCCTAGACAGGCCAGGTGGAGTCTCTTCTTTGCCTGTTTTAATTTCACGATTACTTACAAACCTGGTTCCTGCAACGATTGGGCTGATGCGCTCTCTAGGTCATTTGACACTTTGGACGAGGAGTCCGCCCCTGAACCTGAGCCGATCATTCCAACCTCATGCATTGTTGCCCACTCTACCACCCTGAAGTCAAAAATTCCGCCTGGTAAGACCTTTGTCCCCACTGAGCTAAGAGCTAAGATCCTTCGTTGGGGACATGATTCCAAGGTGGCAGGCCATTCTGGATTCCTCCGTTCCTTCCTACTCATCAGTCGTCACTACTGGCGGCCTAATCTCCGCTCAGACGTCAAAGACTACGTTAAAGCTTGTCATGTCTGCGCTCAGTCCAAATCCTCCACACAAGCTCCTGCTGTTCTCCTCATGCCGTTGCCCATTCCTAAGGAGCCCTGGGCTCATATTGCCATGGATTCTATCACCGACCTCCCACTATCTGAGAATAATACAGTCATTTGGGTGGTAATCGATCGGTTCTCCAAGATGGCTCATTTTGTTCCTCTTCCTGGTCTTCCTTCTGCCCCTGCCTTGGTTCCCATTTTCATTCGAGAAATTCTCCGCCTTCATGGGGTTCCTTCTCATATTGTTTCCGACAGGGGAGTCCAATTCACGTCTCGTTTTTGCAAATCCCTCAGGATTGTCTTGGATTTTTCTTCTTCTTACCATCCCCAATCCAATGGACAGACTGAGAGGGTTAATCAGGAGTTAGAGGTCTTTCTTCGCACCTTTGTGTCTTCTCACCATGACGATTGGTCCTCTCTACTCCCGTGGGCAGAATTCTCCCATAACAATCATGTGAATACCAGTTCGCAGAAGACACCCTTTTTCACAGTTTATGGAAAACACCCTCAACCTCCTCTTCCAATGATCTGTTCTCCAGATATTCCAGCTTTGGCTTCGGTTCAGGAGTCTCTCAATTCCATTTGGGGTGACGTTCATGATTCCCTCCGGGCAGCTGCTGAAAAATTCAAAGGCTTTGCCGACCGCCGCAGGCATAAACCGCCTTCTCTTCAGCCAGGGGACAAAGTCTGGCTCTCTACCAGGAACATCAAGCTCCGAGTTCCTTCTCTGAAGTTTGCTCCACGATTCATTGGTCCATACGCGGTAACTGCTAAACTGAATCCGGTTTGTTTCAAACTCCAGATTCCTAAAAGCCTTAAAATCACTAACTCCTTCCATGTTGCTCTTCTAAAGCCTTTAGTCCTCAATAAATTCTCTAGTCCTCTCCCTACCGTGGCACCTGTCTCTGAGGATAATCAGGAGTACGAGATCAGTCAAATTCTGGACTCCCGACTCTGTAAAGGCGTTCTTCAGTACCTCGTTCATTGGAAAGGGTTTGGTCCTGAGGAGAGGTCTTGGATCACTGCATCTGAGGTCTTTGCACCTCGTCTGTTAAAGGAGTTTCATCTGAAGTTTCCCTCTAAACCTGGGCCCAGGCGGCGAAGGGGGAGGCCTCGTAAGAGGGAGGGTACTGTCATGGATATGCATTAATGTCTGTCTGCCATCTTACCTTTCCTCCTCATGTGTTCATCTTAGAGGCCAGAACCCTTTCACCTGGCTTCCTTTATAATCTCCTCCCAGCCTGACTCCACCCCAGGCCCTATCACAGAACACTAATATTAACCTGTGCACTGCACGCCTGCTTTGCTGATCAACGTGTTTGTTAGGCATTGTGTGTTTGAGTTCCTGCCTGCCGTGTGCTACGTCTGTCTCTCTGTTACGTTATTGGCTTGTCCCCGACTATCCCTGTCTGCTCGTGACCCTTGACCTTCGGCTTGTCTTTCGTTATCCTTGTCTGCTTGTGGCCCTTGACCTTCAGCTTGTTATTCGTTACTCTTTTATATCTTGTGCTGCTGCTTCCCCTCTTGTCCCCTTATCCTACGGGGCGTGAGCTAGGAGACTCTAGGGGCCGCGACCTGGACCCAGCCTGCAGCATAACATCCTCACCACTAGAGGCTCTGGAGAAGACCTGCTGGGTCTTAGACTCTGTGCCCTGGGGAATCTTGGCTCTAGCTTCCTATAGGATCCCGGTTGTGCTCCTCTGGTCCCGCTTTCCACAACCACCCAGTTTCCTATCCGCAGCAGTCAGCCATAGGGTTCACTACCTTGCGGTGCACTCCTGTCCCCCTACGGTGTGCATCTGTCACCTGGCCGTAGGTGACCTGACACTGCTGGCTTTTAATATTTTATTTTCGGCGGACCTCCGCTTTAATGTTTTTCAAAAATATTTTTTCAATTCGCTAAAACAAAACACTACTAAAACACCATATGCTCTATTTTTATGAAGTGATGCAGTATTTTAGTAGTGGAAGCTTGTGGTATTTATTGCCGGCAGTAGTCGGCCTCCTTAACAAACAAGTAACTGTCATGGTTGTTAAAGAGCGGACAGAAGAATGTAAACAAAAGAATTGCCGGCATTTAAAATTTCAGGAAAAAAAAACAATGTGGGTGCCCCCTCCCTCCTGAATTATACCAGGCCACACGCACTCAACATGAGGGGGTGCTTTGGAGCAGGGGGGCTCCCCAGCCCAAAGCACAATGTCCCCATGTTGATGAGTCATGGTTGTTTAGAACGTGGCAGTCATCTGCTCCTTAACAACCATGACAGTTACTTATTGCTAAGGATGTTGGTGGCCACCCAGTCCTTAGTAACCAGTTGAATTAAAAAAAAAAAAAATTATTTCCTTTTGTGAATTGATTTTAACTCTGTTTTATGCTTTATTTACCTAGTCTGTTTGCTTTATGTGGTAAATACCGCATAAAGCAATAGTGAATTGACATTTTCACGATTGCATGCGATATTTGGGACAACATTTAACCACTTCAATACCGCCCATTGTCATATGATGTCTGCAGATAGGATCTCCCATCCTGGGTGGGCGTCATACGACGTCCTCGGCTTCCCGGCGGTATAGAGGGTGCACCCGCCGTGTCACCAAGGAGCCGATGCGCTCACTCGTGAAGAGAAAAATAGAGAGTAGGTTCTCTATTTTTCTCGTCGAGATTCCCGGCAGTTTTCCCGACGAGAAAGCATACACACGGCCGGTATTCTCTGCAAAAAGCTCTCCCAGCAGATTTCTTGGCCAAAAAAACGGCCGTGTGTATGAGGCTTCATTTTGATTTTTATTGAAGTGGTATACTGCATGTGATCTGCTTTTGTGAATGATGACCAAAATTCCATTCCAATAGCAGAATGGGGTTTAAAAGGTATATGTATGATACAGTATATGAAAGGCTCTGGATTTAATTTTTGCTGCTGCTAAGATATAACTAAGATATAAACAGCAGAGGGTGCATGTGAGTGTAGTGGTTATTAAAAACATTTAGGTAGACAGATGGCAACTTACACAATACACATGGTGATAACTGGTATGCAAGTCTAAACACACATATGTCAGTATCTGAGGAAGCGTGTCCTACTTTGGAAAGATTCACCCCCAGAGGCTGACAGATGTGTGTTTACACTTACATGCCAGTTATTGCCATATGTATTGTATAAGTTGCCAAATTGTCCACATGTTTTTAATAACTACACTTATGCCGTGTACACACGATCGGTTTTACCGATGAAAACAGTCCGATGGACTTTTCTCATCGGACAAACCGATCGTGTATGGGCCCCATCGGTCTTTTTTCCATTGGTGAGAAAAAATAGAACATGTTTTAAACTTATCCGATGGGGAAAAAAACGATAGCAAATTCCGATTGTCTGTGTGGAACTCCATCGGACAAAAAAACCCACGCATGCTCAGAATCAAGTGGACGCATGCTCAGAAGCATTGAGCTTAATTTTTCTCAGCTTGTCGAAGTGTTTTACGTCACAGCGTTTGGGACGGTCGGATTTTTGACTGATGGTGTGTAGGCAAGACTGATGGAAGTCAGCTTCATCGGATTTCCGATGGAAAAATCCATCGGATTAGAATCCATAGGAAATCCGATCGTGTGTACAGGGCTTTAGATGTGCCCTCTGCTGTTACTCTAGAGAATCTTCAGGTTTTAAAGAGGTGCTGGACTAAAGTGTCTTGGAACTATACCTGAGCCATTCCATAATCTTCCATAGCCACTCTCCTTGGGACATAGATCTGTTTTCACCCCTGCACCAAAATCTCCACCCCTATATGCCTCTACTAAGACATGTGAACTAATCTTATAAAATATTTCACACTATCCCTTTAAGACATATAATTCATGTGCAAACTCTTGTGCAAAAAATCTATACAAAATTAACATACATATGACTAAGGTCATTTAGTGTTTTAAATAAATGTCATATCCATACTAACAGTTATCCACTGCCCATAAAATTACCACGCCTCACATAGCAAATGTTGTTAGATACATGCATAGAGAAGAGTGTGCCAAATATTGCTGATAAACCAAGCAACTTTTATTAAAACAAGAGTAAAGCCCCGTACACACAATCGGATAACCTATGGATTTTCGTCCGATGGATTTGTCCATCGGAAATCCGATGAAACTGTTTTTCATCAGTCTTGGCCACACACCATCAGTCTAAAAACCGACCGTTCCAAACGCGGTGACGTAAAACACTCCGATGAGCCGAAAAAAATTAAGTTTAATGCTTCTGAGCATGCGTCGACTTGATTCTAAGCATGCGTGGGTTTTTTAACCGATGGACTTGCCCATAGACGATCGGAAATTTTTTATCCATCGGAAAATTTTAAAACAAGTTCTATTTTTTACAACTGATGGAAAAAAGACCGATGGGTACCATACATGATCGGTTGGTCTGATGAAAACCATCCATCGGACGGTTTTCATCAGTCAAACCGATCGTGTGTACGGGGCTTTAAACTTACAAAAATAAGATAATGCAGGCACAGATAATCATCTTCTCCCCCTCCTCTCCTTCTGCAATAGACATGATGACATCAGCATGCTAGATAAGGGGCAGTATCATATGGCAACATATGCTATGTGAAGTGTTGCGGTGGATGTATGACCAGTGGATACCTGTTATTACTGATGTTTAATGGTTAGCACTTCTGCCTGGCACAAGGGTTGTTGGTCTGAATCCCAACCAGGGCACTACCTGCACATAGTTTGCATGTTCTCCTTGTGCCTGTGTGGGTTACCTCCAGGTTCTTCAGTTACCTCCCACACTCCAAAGACATGCTGGTAGGTTAATTGGCTCCTGTAAAAATTGGCCCTAGTATATGTATGTATGAATGTGAGTTAAGGACCTTAGATTGTAAACTCCTTGAGGGCGGGGACTGGTGTGAATCCATAGGTGTGCGCAACCTATTGCATTAGGGTGTGCACCCCAAATGTATTAAAACATGGACGGTATTTTTTATTTTTTAGGAGCCCTATTCGGGGGCATTGGAGCAATATCAGCAGGGGGAATCTGCACCTCAAGCGATGATTAGGGTGTGCCCAGGCACACCCGGCACACCCCCTGCGCACGCCTATGTGTGAATCTATAATATATATGTAATGTACTGCATAAATTGATGGTAAGTACTACTAATAATAATGTAACGTTCATCTATTTTAAGTGCTGAGTGACCTCAGTTTCTTTGAAGGTCTAATCTCTCTGGTTGGAGTTTACATGTGTCATGGTGGTGGAGTTGATGATATTGTAGGAGATTCTATTTGGAATTGGCAGAGAATTGTTTTCTTTATCACAAAGTTCACTTTCTTCATTGGACTTTTAAGCTGGATTATTATAATTATTAAAATGTATATAAAAGCTATGTTTTTATGTATTTGCATTTGTGTGGTACATTTGTATGACATGTATGCATTTTTGCACTTGAGTATGCACTACTGCTTAGGCATAGTTATCCATCATGCCATACCATCAGGGAGGCTTGTGATTGGCCCCAAATTTATTCTGCAGCAGGGCAAAGACCCCAAACATACAGCCAATGTCATTAACAACCATCTTCAGTGTAAAGAGCAAGGAGTCTTGGAAGCGGTGGTTTGGCCCCCACAGATCCCATATCTCAACATCATCAAGTTTGTCTGGGATTACATGAAGGATTTGAGGCAGCCTACATCCACAGAAGATCTGTGATTAGTTCTCCAAGATGTTTGGAACAACCTATCTGCTGAGTTCCTTTAAAAACTGTGTGCACAAGCACTGTGCGTACCTAGAAGAATAGATGCTGGTTTGAAGCCAAAGGGTGTTCATGACATATTTATTTGGATTTATCTTCTGTTTATTTACTTTCCATTTTGTTTATTGATAAAAAATAAACCACAAACACTTCTATTACTGAAAGCATTCTTAAATTACAGCATTCACACCTGCCTAAAACTTTTGTACAGTACTGTGTGTGTGTGTATATATATGTAGCGCTACCCCCACTTAAGAGAGCCGCTGGATTTGCTTTTGGGCCCTGTGTACAGCACCACCAACCCCCGGCAATCTGCTCGACCCACTCTGGCACAGCTAGTCTAGGGGTTATATTTTTATCATAATCAATGGGTATGGTAAAGGCACCCTCCTTACAGTAAGACAACACACAAATGTTAAAGATTAAGTATAACAGTTTACTTTGGTTGTAAAAAGGCTTAACCACTTCCCTACTGTGCACGAAAACCCCCTTCCTGCCCAAGCCATTTTTCAGCTTTCAGCGCTGTCACATTTTGAATGACAATTGCGCGGTCGTGCGACGTGGCTCCCAAACGAAATTTGCGTCCTTTTTTTTTTACAAATAGAGCTTTCTTTTGGTGGTATTTGATCACCTCTGCGGTTTTTATTTTTTGCGCTATAAACAAAAGAAGAGCGTCCAGTTTGGAAAAAAAACACTATTTTTTACTTTTTGCTATAATAAATACCCATTTTTTTTTTTTTATAAAATTTTCCTCAGTTTAGGCCGATACGTATTCTTCTACATATTTTTGGTAAAAAAAAAATCGCAATAAGCGCGTATTGATTGGTTTGCGCAAAAGTTATAACGTCTACAAAATAGGGGATAGATTTATAGCATTTTTTTTTTTTATTAGTAATGGCGGCGATCTGCGATTTTTTATTGTGACTGCGATATTGCGGTGGACACATCGGACTTTTTTGACACATTTTTGGGACCATTCACATTTATACAGCGATCCCTGCTATAAAAATGCATTGATTACTGTATAAATGTGATTGGCAGGGAAGGGGTTAACCACTAGGGGGCGGGAAGGGGTTAAATATGTTCCCTCAATGTGTTCTTACTGTGGGGGGAGGGGACTGACTGGGGGAGGTGACCGATGGTTGTCCCTATGTACAAGGGACACACCATCGGTCCCCTCTCCCTCACAGGACGTGGATCTCTGTGTTTACACACAGAGATCCACTTTCCTGCTCGTTTCCCGGGCAATCGCGGGTGCCCGGCGGCAATCGCGGCCACCGGGCACGCGCATCGGGGCCTTGTGAACGCGGCGGGCGCGCGCGCGCCTCCTAGCTCGTTTTAAAGGGAGAACGTCATATGACGTCCTCCCAGAACGATAGTGTCCTCCGCCCGCCGTCAATTGACAGTGGGCGGGGGACAAGTGGTTAAACAGAATATAATACACACAACTGGCTTGCAGAGCCCTGCAGCAATCAATATAGCACACAATAATGGCGCTGCGCGGTAATCCACCACGCGTAGCTATTATGGCATACACGCCCTGTGGCGCACTAAACAATATCCTATATCCCCACCCTGGCCAGGCCTGACCCAGAATAAATCTCAGTCCTTCCTATAGGGATTTCTTTGCATGCAAACTTTCGGTGGTGCACTTGATGAATGGTATTTGTAATCCACAAACTGGCAATCACTAAGAACACTATGCTGGGAGGGGGGGACACTTCAACTCTGTCCTGCTACCGGTCCCCCAGTGGAACAACAAGCAAACGATCGATGGGCCACGGCAGTCTATAGGCCTAGAATCTGTAAAGTCTATTTGATTGAGCAAGTGCTCGCTCACCACTCCGGGCGCGATCTCAGCCCGGGACTTCCACCTGCTGTGTCTCCGCACACAGCGTCTGCAACGATCGGGTCCCCGATCCAACTGATGTCCTCACTCGACAAGTCAGATGCCACCCAGGCTCTGCAGTGGGGTGGAAGGCTCTTCGGAAGTTGCGCAAGGCCCCAGGCTTCAGGCCTTGCACTGCAGCAGATCCGCACAGGAAGAAACTGTTGCTTGCAGCGCGGTGTCCAAAGAGGCCGAGCTCCGCCTCGCCTCCTCCTTAAATAACCCCTCCCATGAGTCTCTGCGGTGGCTAACTGCACTCTGGGTGCCGAACGGGGTTCTGGGTAACGTAGTCCCGGAGCCTTAAAGGAGATCCCGCTACACACTCCCCCCGTTTAAACTCTTTGGTCCCCAAAGATAACATAAACTTAAATCACAGAACGTACAACATCAATCAAAGTTTCGTATGATGTTGGCAGAGGAAATTCCCACCAAAACTGAGGCGGTGAACTCCCCTGCCCACAGGTCACACCATCACTAGTGTCCTGCCTAACTGTGCCAGAGAGTGAGCTGGGGTTGCCCCCCACTAAATGAACAGTGGGAGGGTCAGGGTCTTCCGTACTCCTTCTGGCAGTAACCACAGTGTCTTCCGCACTTCTCCCCATCTGTGGGTAAGTTAATCTTCTGGGAGGCTTTATGGCTCTTCGCTTCCTCTGTCCTCTTGGGCTCTCTGTTAGAACAGGCTCCTCCTCTGGAACCAACTCAGGAATTTCCTCTGGTTCGGAAGCACTGGACTCCGGAGCAGGGAGGTACAGAGACTCCCTTGGATCTTCTTCTGGGAGTAAGTCACAGGCACTCTCCCAAGAATCTGACCATGGACTGGACAGAATGAACTCAGTAGCTTCTGCATTCAGTTCTGATCTATGGTGTCTTCTTCAGGTGGAAGATCAATAGCAGAGGTTCCTGGGGCCTGTGAAGGCCAAAGCCAGTCAAGTTCTTCTCCCTCATCCTCACTTATCTCCGAGGTCTCTGTATCCCCAATCTCAGGGGTCTGGGACCGAGTGTTCGGTCTGGGAGTATCCAGGATGGAAGTTGGCTCAGGGGAACCCGTCACAGGGGGTATCCGAACTGCCTCCGCTAATGGGAGTAGGTGGTTCCGATGCCAGGTCTTCAAAGGTCCCACCTTCCCTTCTGGTTTAAGTCTGTAAATGGGCAGGTCCGGTAGCCTCTTGCAAACAACATAAGGTTCAGGTCTCCATCTGTCTGCAAGCTTGTGTTTTCCAGGGACCCCCAAGTTCCGTAGCAACACTCTGTCTCCTGGTTGCAAATCCTGAATCCTAACTTTCAGGTCAAAAATTTTCTTGTTGCGGGCCCCCCTTTGCTCCGAGGCCGCCTGGACCTGTTCATAGGCCAATTTCAAATTGCGTCTGAGCCTATCGACATATCCCTTGTGGGAAGCAGCAGAACAATGGTCTATGGAAGTGCCAAAGGCCAGATCTACGGGTAGTCTTGCTTCTCTCCCGAACATAAGTCGATAGGGTGAGTACCCTGTAGCGTCACTGGTGGTGCTGTTGTATGCATGCACAACTGCTGCTATGTGGTTGCTCCAATGCTGCTTCTTTTCACTGCTTAGGGTCCCCAGCATGTTGAGCAGGGTTCGGTTGAACCTCTCCGGCTAAATATCACCTT
Source organism: Rana muscosa (assembly GCA_029206835.1). Taxonomy (NCBI): domain Eukaryota; kingdom Metazoa; phylum Chordata; class Amphibia; order Anura; family Ranidae; genus Rana; species Rana muscosa. Next base: position 925,454,023 of record CM055116.1, on the reverse strand, counting down.
GTGGATGATAGGGGGTAGTTCTTGTCTTCTTGATCCTCAAAGAATCCAGGAGTTTCCGGATCAATTGACTTTCAAAATCCCTTCCCTGATCTGAATGGAGCTGTTGTGGTAGCCCATAGTGTACGAAGTATTTCTCCATCAGCACTTTGGCCACGGTGGAAGCCTTCTGGTCCTTGGTGGGAAATGCCTGGGCATACCGGGTGAAATGGTCGGTTACTACCAGAACATTTCCTAGTCCACTCAGGTCGGGTTCAAGGCAGAGAAAATCAATGCATACCAGATCAAGTGGGCTTTGACTTTGCAGATGGCCCATTGGGGCAGCTTGATGAGGTAAAGTCTTTCTCTGGATGCATCGTGCACATGAGTGGCAATACTCCTCAACTTCAGCCCTCATGCAGGGCCAATAGAAACGGTCCCTAACGAGTTGGAAGGTCCTTTCCGCCCCTAGGTGGCCATGGTTGTCGTGCAGAGCAACCAGGACTGTCTCTCTGTGTTTCTCAGGCAAGAACAATTGCCATTTGTCTTCTAGGTCATCAGAGGGGCCCCTTCGGTAGACCACTCCCTGATGCACCTGTAACCTGTCCCACTCCTTCTTCAATAGGCGAGCCTCCTTTGAAGGGTGGCGTAAGAGTCTATTCGGATCCTGACTCTCTAGGGCCTCCAAGACCAATCTCCCCATGGGGTCTTCCAATTGGTCAGATCTCAACTCTTTTTTTGACAATTTTGGCAAGTTATCTTCCCCCAGTTGGATTACCCCACAGTACTGCTTGGGGACTCCGACTATGGTAACCCCTATCTCTTCTGCTCTTGAGCAGCCACTGGCTTGGAGTTCAGCCCCTTGACAAAGAGCCCGCACCCCGTCGGGTGCCACTTGGGTCCAGTCTTCTGTATTGAAGGTGGAAACATGAGATCTTCTAGATAAGGCGTCTGCATCTCGGTTTCCAGCCCCAGGTCTGTACTTTAAGCTGAAATTGAAGGCAGACAGAGCCGCCAACCACCTATGTCCTGTGGCATCCAACTTTGCTGTGGTGAAAAGATAGGTGAGGGGGTTGTTGTCGTTTTCACTGTGAATTCCGCCCCATACAAATAGTCTCTGAGTTTGACAACTACCGACCACTTAAGGGCCAGGAACTCCAACTTATGGGTGGGGTAGTTCTTCTCGGAGGGAGTCAGACTTCTGCTCACATACGCAACAGGCCTCAGTTGCTCTTTATGCTCCTGGTACAGCACTCCTCCCAAACCATCATGACTGGCATCTACATGAAGTTCGTAAGGCTTCTTAGGGTCTGCGTAGGCCAGGACAGGGGCAGTGGTTAATGTCTTCTTCAACATCTGGAAGGCATTCTCACACTGTTCCTTGACTGACTCCCTTGGCTTTCTGGGGCCTGTGTCATCCTCTTCCCCCTCCGTCTTAAGCAGCTCATTCAGAGGCCTGGCTATCCGAGCAAACCCCTCCACAAACCTCCTGTAATAGGAACAGAACCCCAGAAAGGATCTGAGCTCTGTCATAGTGGTGGGCCTGGGCCAGGAGGTGACTGCCTCCAATTTTTCGGGGTCTGTGGCTACCCCATCTTCAGACACTATGTGCCCCAGATAGTTGACTGATGACTGATAGAATTGGCATTTTTCAGGTGAGAGCTTGAGTCCTTCCTCACTCAGTCTCTTCAAAACTTTCTCCAGCCTCTCTTCATGTTCCTCCAAGGTCCTTCCGAAGACAATGATGTCATCCAAGTATACTAAGACTTCGATGAGGTTCATGTCTCCTACAGTCTTCTCCATAAGATGTTGGAAGGTAGCTGGGGCTCCAGACAGACCTTGAGGCATCTGATCAAATTCAAAGAACCCTACTGGGGTTATGAAAGCCGTCTTCTCTTTGTCTTCTGGATGCATCGGGATCTGATAGTACCCGCTCTTTAGGTCCATAACACTGAACCACTTGGCTCCAGACAAGCTCTGTAGGGCATCCTCTATCCTCGGAGTGGTATACTGGTCCGGTATGGTTCTCCTGTTGAGGGTCCTATAGTCTATGCACAGCCTCAATGACCCATTCTTCTTCCGGACCACCACTATAGGGGAGGCATAGGGACTTCTAGATTCTCGAATCAACCCTGTTCGCTTGAGCTCGGCGAGCTGCTCCCTCAAGTCTTCCAACCCGCCTAACCCTCTCCCTAAAGGGCTTGTCTTCCTGGAGGCGGATTCGATGGGTGCCACTCCTAGCACACCCTACATCGAATTCATCTTGGGAAAAGATCCTTTCCCACCTGGTCAACTGGGCCTTGGCTCTCTCTTTCCAAGCCCTGGGCAGGTTTGGATTCTCCATGGAAAGTTTCTCCCACACAGTACTTCCTCCATCTGTCTTCTCCACATCTGATGAAGCAACTGGGGTAGCTGGGCTCACCCGGCCCAGTAACAGCCTGGCTGGGATTTCCATGGGACTATCCGTGGTATTTCTGACGCTCACAGGCACTTTACAGTGAGCCTTCTTCAGGGCCCTCACCGGGACCACTTCTGGGACTACCTCTAAGCCCGAATGTTCTTCCCTTGGATCGGGTTCCAACATGACAAAAGGGCCAGGCTGCTCCCAAGTGAGTTTCACTGTGGCTTTCAAGCAGGTTACTTCACCGGGCTGCAGCACTACTCCCCTTCTTCCCAGCCTCCAGACTTTCCCTACCCCCTCTTCCGGGGCCTTCTGTTCCAAGATCAGCCATTGGTAGGCTGTCTTCAACATTGGGTGGATCTCGGTGACTGTGAGGTCTTTCCTTCTTGTCAGAGGGGCCAGAAGTCTTCGGACCAGATCTGTGTTGGTCCCTATTATTAAGGAACTCTTGTTAGCTCCAGGCGGTCGAGGGCATACCACAGCTAAGGTATCAAACACTTCAGCCTTCCCAGCTATGGACGGGTCAAAAGTCAGTTTTATAGGCAGGTAGCCATCATAAGGGAAACTCTCTGTCCCAATTCCCCATATCTCCAGCTCTTCAATCTTCTGGATGGGTAGGTGACTTAAATGCTTGTCATAAAAGTCCCGGTACAACAGGGTCACTTGCGCCCCAGTATCCAGTATGGCTCTTGTGTAGACTCCCTCCACTTGAACTGGTAATATCGGGGAGGGATCCACCAGCTTCTCTGGATATCGCTTCGAAGGGGTCTCTTTCTTTTGATCTTTGCATTTTCCCTTTTGACTTTCTTTCTTCCATTTCTCTTTGGACTTAAGTCTCTCTTGGGCCTGGTATGCATTGATCTCCCCCCTTTTGATGGGTGTAACTACCCGCTGAGGGACACTACTCTCTTTCTTTGGGGTGCGTTCCTTCTGAGGAACCTTGTGTTTCTTCTGAGGGGTCTTGTCCACTCTTTTCATGTGCTTCTCATTCAGTTTGGAGCTCACTGGGGATGATGGGCACCCGGCTGACTCCTTCCTTGGGGCCCGCTGAAGTTTTCCGGCGGCTTGCGGTTATTCATCTTTTTTTTCTTTGGACTGGCACACACTTTGGCGAAATGGCCAGCTCCTCCACAATTGAAACAAATCACATCCCCCCAATCTTCCAGGGATGCGGGCGCTGAGGTGTTGGGAAACAGCTCCTTCCTCTAACTTTCCCTCTCTGGTTCCCTTGACTTCTTTTCCATCAGGGAGGTCAGCATCCCCAATACTTGGGACATCTGCGACTTCAAGGTATCCACCTCTGAGTCTCTTTCCAGGGTCATGGCCGTCCTGACCCTCACTGGAGGAGGATTTACCGACTCAACTGGTAGGCTCCTCTTCTTCTCCTCCAGCATAGCTTCTTCCTCTCTGACCACTCAAATCAAGTCAGGGTACTCCAGGCTCCTCCCGTCCTGTCTTGTGCGTAGCGCCAATGCGATGGGGTCCAGGGGCTGAGATCCTCTCATCACCTGTTGAACACGGGCCTCATCCACCTTCCGTGGGTCAATCCCCTTCTTAAGAATCATCTTATGCAGGATCTTATCCAGGCGCCTCATGAACTCTGACAGTTTCTCTCCTGTCTTTTGGTAGCAGTGCTCCAGCTGATAGGTGAGCTCAGTGATTTTCTCTGTTCCACCAAACACATTCTGCAGAATGTCCAGATAGTCCTGTGCATCACAGTCTGTCTTGCTCATCTTGAGGTTGCGTATGGCCTCTAAAGCAGTCCCCTTCAAGCTCTCAGCAATTCTCTGCTTCTTTCTGTGGTTTGGGACTTCCCATTCTTCTAGGGCCTGAGTGGCACCGTCTAACCACTCCTCAGACCCCTCTTCACCCGAAGGTACCGGTTTCCTTCCTGAGATTATTCTAAGTTTTCTGTATCCTGACATTTGGTAATCTGTAGGATCTTTCTTACACTGGGCTACAATCTCCCCTAGGACCGTGCACAGCTCTGCGCTGAGGGTGGCAGATAGCGACCCGGGACTCCCCCTTTTCTGCAGTTTTTCTGCTTTTGGGGTGGGCGATGGAGATAGTTTCGGTGTCTGAAATCGTCCTCCTGGCTTGAGCGGCAGCGCGTGTATTAGGCTATAAGTCTGATCATCTATAGCTTCTACACTTGGGTTCTTGAAATGTTCTGGGACTCCATCCTTCCACTCTATTAGTGCGTGGGTCAGTGAGGAATTCGTCCTGACATCCACCACCCAGGCTTTCTGATACGGTGACAGTGACATCACTAGTTGCTTCACCGCTTCTTCTTGCCAGATCCCTGGGAGTTCTATGACTACTACCCCGGCTGGATCTGTGCCGACCACTTTACACCACTGTCCTACTTCTAGCGGGTCCATGCTGGTACTTTTGGCGCGTTACTTGCTGCAACAGGATCCCGGACTCGAGAGCCCCCACATGTAGCGCTACCCCCACTTAAGAGAGCCGCTGGATTTGCTTTCGGGCCCTGTGTACAGCACCACCAACCCCTGGCAATCTGCTCAACCCACTCTGGCACAGCTAGTCTAGGGGTTATATTTTTATCATAATCAATGGGTATGGTAAAGGCACCCTCCTCACAGTAAGACAACACACAAATGTTAAAGATTAAGTATAACAGTTTGTCTGACTTATTGGACCGGGTGGTTATCGGATAGGGAGAGGGAGGCATTGGTGGACCCAATTACAAGTGAAGAAATAATAAAGGTTATTAATACATTTCCAGGAGAAAAAACACCAGGCCCAGATGGAATTCCTGTTGAATTCTACAAAAAATATAAAGATGTATTAGCTCCAAAATTAGTAAAGGTATATTCAGAAGGATTACTGAAGGGAATATTGCCAGACTCAATGAGAAAGGCACATATAACCCTAATATATAAAGAGGGTAAAGATCCAAAATTATGCCCCTCATATAGGCCGATAGCATTACTGAATATAGATTTCAAAATATTAACTAAAATATTAACATCTAGACTACAGCCCTTACTAAAATCTATTATAGATCCAGATCAGATGGGATTTATGCCACAGAGAACGACAGATGTAAACCTGCGTAGATTATTTACGAATATACATGCACATCATAATTGTGAAGGATCTGGGGGGGCGTGTCCGGACGTGAAGCAGGGAGGACGTGTGGATACTGAGCTCTCCATAGGCAGTGTGAATCCACGGCCATCTCTGCCCTATCTCACCCCGGTGGGGCCCAATTTCGTTAACATCAGCCCCTGGGCCTCGTCTCCTACAGCCCTGGCTGATTGTTGGAGGTTTTTGACCAGCTATACCTGCTCTGGGGCCTGAGACGGATCCCGCACTGCTGAGGCCCGCCGCCATCTTGGGGCCTACAGATCCACAGGCACTCTTCCACCTCTAACCTGTACAATCCGGGGGTCAAACGAGTGTTCTTTCACAGTCCGACGGCTGCCTCACCCCTGGGGAACAACTAGGCACCGGAGAAGCCGCCCGGAGGACCCTGCTGTCCGCTTCTCTATACCGCGACCGGACGCCATCCTGCGGCCTGCTGACCTGGCTTCCTTCGCGCCTGGACGCAGTGAGTAGCGGGGTAGTATCCTGCCCCCTCCATATGGGACACACTTGGGAGTGTCTGTATGCCCGGGGGGCCTTGAACGCTGGTCCTGGTGGTGAGATCTTGGCCTGAACGAAGCGGAACTCACCCGGTCGGCACACGCTATCAGGACAGTCCGTGGCTCCGGCCTACCCACGGAGGTCGGCGGCCATCTTGCTACTCCGGGTACACCTCATATATTCCAGTGACACTACATCTGGGGCCCAACTCCCTCACTTCTGAGCCTAGTACTTCACTGGACATCTGTGGGTCTGAGGATCCCCCCCATTTACAGCCACTACATCAGTCATTGCTGTACCTGACTGGCGCACATGACAAACAGAATGATGGTCGTTCCAGCTGACACAGGGGATGCCATTTGACTGAGTTCAGGATCCCGGCTGCTCTCCAAGATCCCCGAGTTATTACCCTAGCCATTTTATAGCCCCGGGGATAAGCCTGTTTATTCTTTACGCCCCTTGGGCATCCCATGGGAAAAGTTGACCAGCAGCAGCGATATTATAAGCCTCTATTTGGATCACGTGCAGAATCGAATATGGAACGCTATGTTACCAGGTCGCAACCTGCGACCTCGCATTCCCCCACAGCTCTGCACACTTCAATGGACCCATTATTGGGAACGGAGAATGCTGAGTACCCTACATTAGCTCCCACCCAGGGTCCAGATTTCACCTCATCCTCTCCTCAGGAGATCCTTACCCCAGACATCCTGGACGCCAAGTTGGACGCTAAGTTACAGCTCCTGCTTCAACAAATCACGTGCAATGTCTCGGCAGAAGTAAACAAGTTAGCTGCAGAACTGAAAGGGGAAATTAACCAAATTGGGGAACGTACGGACACTCTTGAAAATAAATTTGATGAGTTGATAAGCTATGTTCAGGCTGTTGAGGAGGACAATCATAACCTACATATTTCGGTCTCTCAACTACAATTGCAGCAAGAGGACCTGGAGAACAGGGAAAGGAGGCAAAACCTGCGCTTCAGAGGTATCCCGGAAACGGTAGGAGACCCTGACTTACGCACCTATCTTCTTGGTCTTTTCAATACCCTGGCCCCCACAGTAGTGGATATAGACTGGCGCCTTGATAGGGCTCACCGATCCCTGGGCCCAAAACCTCCGGCTGGAGCTAGACCCAGGGATGTTATAGTCCGGTTCCATTTTTTTGAAAGTAAGGAGGCGCTGACTCTGGCCACGCGCAATAAATCCCAACTTCAGTACAAAGGAGCAAAATTACAGATCTTTAGCGACTTCTCTCCAATTACCCTTGCTAAACGTATAAATCTGCGTCCAATCACCTCCCATCTACAACATCATAAGATCCCCTACTACTGGGGATTCCCTTTCCGCCTTATTGTATCCAGGGATGGAGTTCAGGTTACCCTGCGTGAACTGCAGGAAGGCGAAGCATTCCTAAAACATCTTGGCCTCCCCCCTCTGCCAGAAGATGATTTGATTCCTCCAGCTGCCCAGGTCCGTCCACATCCCACCACTCCTAACCGCATCTGGACCCCCGTGAGGGACAAATCAAGGAAACAATTCTCTATACCCCAACGTCTGCGTGCCTCCAACCAGCCTCCTTGATTCACCCGTACGTTCCTCTCTGGATCCATATTTTGATGCTCTTTGCATCTCCGTTTCTCCTTAATTCTAAAACAGAAACGAGGATTACTGCTCTGGTTTACATAGTTTTAAGTCTACCCTGTTTCCTGTTCAGGGTAGAGTTCTTCTCCAACCCATGGGGTAAAAATCACTACTACTATTGACAGTGTTTTCCTTCTTGGTCACCGTACCCTAATTGACAGTTGCTCCTGTTTATTTGCTGACTTTCTAACCGTCGTAAACAGGTCCTCTACTGTCAGACTTATTTTGAAGGCTACCGAGATCATAAGGAGAGCAGCCGATCCTCCCCATCTCTCTTGCTAGAGTTTCCTGATGGAAGTCCGTGTATGTCCCTATTTGGCCTTGGCTTACTTCCAAGGTCCCCTGGGACGCAAGTGCCTCTCAGGCTTTCAAGAACTTAAGTTCTATTTTCTTTTTTTTTTTTTCTGTTGGTTTTTATTTTTCTTATGTCCATGATTGTAAGTCAGCCTTGTAGGTTGAAAGTGCAATGTTTTTTTTTTTCCTAACCGAATGTCATTTTCTTACAGGGTTTATCTGTTGCTATTTGGGCCCCGAAAGGTTGCCCTTGTCTGCAGTGTTTATTCACATCATTGCTTTTATACACATTCCTGCTTTTATGTTTCTGTTTCCTATATTTTGTTATTTTTTAGATTTAATGTCCCTACACGAGCTTATTTGAATGTCTTGCTATGGCTTTAAAGATCATGTCATATAATGTGAAGGGTCTGGGTTCCATCCGCAAATGCTGGATGGCCCTGAAGGATTTCAGGGCCTCAGGCGCAGATGTGGTGATGATCCAGGAGACTCACTTCCGGGCTGGTGGTTCACTCAAATTTGCCTCGAAGTTCTTCCCCACCTCCTTTCTTGCCTCTGATTCCATGGGCAAGGCGGGAGTGGCGATTTTGATCAAGAAAACATGCCCTATCAAGGTTAAAAGCTCACATGCTGATCCACATGGGAGATTCCTCATACTGGAATGTGAATATGTGAACACTTCTTTCTCCCTTGTGAATCTCTATGCCCCCAATACAGGTCAGATTGACTTTCTCAACAAACTTTTTGACTCCCCTCAATTTCGTTCACAACCTTTTCAGATTATTGGTGGGGATTTTAACCAGGTCATGTCACCCACTAGAGATAGACAGTCTCTCCTTAGTTCTACACCTTCAAAACAGGTTATATTGCATGCCAATTCTTTCCGCAAGTGTATTAGGTCCCGTCAACTTTTCGACACATGGAGGATCAGGCACCCTTCTGCTAGGCAGTTCACATTTTATTCCTCAGCTCATAAAATGTATTCACGCCTTGACCATTTTTTTATCACAGCCCCACTCATCCCCTATGTGATCGAGTCGGACATATTACCTATCACATGGTCAGACCACGCTCCCATTGTGATAGACCTTATGCTTTCTCAGGCCTATACCAAATCCTGTCACTGGCGTCTTAATGACCGTCTCCTACAGTCCGAAGTCCCACGTTCTAACCTAGCCAAAAGCTTGGAGGAATTTTTTCAGCTTAACATGGGCTCAGTTTCCGGGTTTTTCACACTGTGGGAGGCGCAAAAGGCAGTTTTCCGAGGTGCTTGCATAGCTGAGGGCGCCCGGTTAAAAAAGGATAGAAATGGACTACTGCAGTCCCTTACATCTACTCTGGTAACTGCGGAGCGGAGACTGCTGTGTGGTCCCACGGTGTTGAAACTTCAAAAGGTCATTTACCTCAGGGAACAAATAAAGTCTTTGCAGCTTGACAGGGCAGCTAGATCCCTACTATGGACAAAACGAAAATTCTATGAGTTTTCGAATAAGCCCCATAAGATGCTGGTTCATAAATTACGACCGCGCCCATTCAATTCCTTTCCCGATTTTCTTACACAGGCAGATGGCTCTAGAACACACTGCCCCCGTGAAATGTCAAATATTTTTGGCAAATTCTACCACAGATTGTATAATTGTCTGACTCCAGAGAACCACTTTAACTTTACTCAGGAAAAATTTGAGACTTTCTTCTCTAACATAAACCTTCCAAGACTATCCTCGGCGGATGTGGCCAGTTTGAATGTGGCTATATCGGCTGAGGAATTGTTGGCTGTAGTCAAAGAGCTACCTCTGCACAAATCGCCTGGCCCTGATGGTTTGCCCTACTTTTACTACAAAACCTTTTTCAACATTCTGTCCCCTCATATGCTGACTTTATACTACTCACTGCTTAAAGGCACATCTCCACACCCACACTTCTCCCACTCTTACATTTCAGTCATCCCAAAGCCTGGTAAAGACCCCTCTATCCCAGATAATTATAGGCCCATAGCCCTTTTGAATTCAGATTATAAAATATTTACCAAAATCCTTGCATCCAGATTGTCTGGGCTCATTCCCAAACTGATCCATAGAGATCAGGTGGGCTTTGTCCCTGTCAGGCATGCGGGGGACAACACTCGCTGTACAATAGATCTGATAGATCTTTTGGATAGATCCTCCCGTTCGGCGTTAATTCTGAGTCTAGATGCCCAAAAGGCTTTTGACAGGCTAAGTTGGCCTTATATGTTCGCTGTCTTGAAAACGTTCGGATTCACTGGTCCCTTTTTAAAAGCTCTAGAGGCCCTGTACTCCACAGTCACAGCCCAGGTTCAGATGTCTTCCTTCCTGTCGCCTGCCTTCCCCATGACAAACGGAACTCGGCAGGGGTGCCCTATATCACCGTTACTTTTCATTTTATGCCTGGAGCCCCTGGCCGAGTCCATTCGCACTCATCCAGATATCAGTGGGGTGGTGATGCGGCAGGGAGAATATAAATTGTCGCTCTTTGCGGATGACATCCTGCTCACTGTAACCAATCCGTTGATATCGCTCCCTTCGTTACATAAATTACTGGCCTCCTTTGGTGCCATCTCCGGTTACAAGTTTAACACTTCCAAAACTGAAGCACTCCCTATACACATCCCATCATTATTGTTATCTCAGCTTAAAGGGTCATATCCTTATAAATGGTGCACTACCTCCCTTAAATACTTAGGTGTCCTTCTTACCCCCTCTTACTCTTTTCTCTATCAAGCCAACTTCCCCCCTCTCGTCTTAGACATCAACAAATCCCTGATGGCTTGGACAAAATATCCCCTGTCTCTGTTGGGTAGGATTAACGTCCTTAAAATGTCTATATTACCCAGACTACTCTATCACTTTGAAACATTACCAGTTGCCCTGCCTTCCTCTCAACTAAAAGCGATTCAGAGGAATTTTCTAAAGTTCATATGGGGCGATAGAGCACATCGTATAGCCTATTCAGTGGTATTCGCCCCAAGGTCCAGGGGGGGATTGGGTGCCCCGGACATTTTTAAATACTACCACGCCTCACACTTGAGGGCCATTGTTTCGTGGTCCTCCCTACATGCACCAAATCAATGGTCTGCCATTGAAAAGGGGGTGCTATATCCGGTCCACCCATGTTCCTTGGTTTGGGACAATGTCTCATCCTTGGATCCCATTTTCAAATGCCAATGTACTGCTCCGATGACTTTCACCCTAACCATTTGGCGCAAATGCCTCAAGACCCATCACCTTGCTTCAACTTGCTCTCCCCTTGTAAACGTACTGTTTAACCCAAATTTACCAGACAGTTTGTCCCTGGGCAGGGTTTTCTCATGGCTTGATGCCCCTCTCTTTCAACTCCGGAATTTGGTACATCCTATCACGCGACATTTGCATACTTTTGACACTCTGAGTAAGAAATTCAATATACCCACCCAACTTTTCCATTTCTACCTGCAGGTTAGACATTTTTTCCACTCCAAGTCTCCAACTCTGATTCTTGACAAACCAACTACCTTTGAATACATATGCGCTCAGGGTCCATACCAACTACATTTAATTTCTTCTACAGGTCCTTCTCAAAAAATTAGCATATTGTGATAAAGTTCATTATTTTCTGTAATGTACTGATAAACATTAGACTTTCATATATTTTAGATTCATTACACACAACTGAAGTAGTTCAAGCCTTTTCTTGTTTTAATATTGATGATTTTGGCATACAGCTCATGACAACCCAAAATTCCTATCTCAAAAAATTAGCATATCATGAAAAGGTTCTCTAAACGAGCTATTAACCTAATCATCTGAATCAACTAATTAACTCTAAACACCTGCAAAAGATTCCTGAGGCTTTTAAAAACTCCCAGCCTGGTTCATTACTCAAAACCGCAATCATGGGTAAGACTGCCGACCTGACTGCTGTCCAGAAGGCCATCATTGACACCCTCAAGCAAGAGGGTAAGACACAGAAAGAAATTTCTGAACGAATAGGCTGTTCCCAGAGTGCTGTATCAAGGCACCTCAGTGGGAAGTCTGTGGGAAAGAAAAAGTGTGGCAGAAAACGCTGCACAACGAGAAGAGGTGACCGGACCCTGAAGAAGATTGTGGAGAAGGACCGATTCCAGACCTTGGAGGACCTGTGGAAGCAGTGGACTGAGTCTGGAGAAGAAACATCCAGAGCCACCGTGAACAGGCGTGTGCAGGAAATGGGATACAGGTGCCGCATTCCCCAGGTCAAGCCACTTTTGAACCAGAAACAGCGGCAGAAGCGCCTGACCTGGGCTACAGAGAAGCAGCACTGGACTGTTGCTCAGTGGTCCAAAGTACTTTTTTCGGATGAAAGCAAATTTTGCATGTCATTCGGAAATCAAGGTGCCAGAGTCTGGAGGAAGACTGGGGAGAGGGAAATGCCAAAATGCCTGAAGTCCAGTGTCAAGTACCCACAGTCAGTGATGGTCTGGGGTGCCATGTCAGCTGCTGGTGTTGGTCCACTGTGTTTTATCAAGGGAAGGGTCAATGCAGCTAGCTATCAGGAGATTTTGGAGCACTTCATGCTTCCATCTGCTGAAAAGCTTTATGGAGATGAAGATTTCATTTTTCAGCACGACCTGGCACCTGCTCACAGTGCCAAAACCACTGGTAAATGGTTTACTGACCATGGTATTACTGTGCTCAATTGGCCTGCCAACTCTCCTGACCTGAACCCCATAGAGAATCTGTGGGATATTGGGAAGAGAAAGTTGAGAGACGCAAGACCCAACACTCTGGATGAGCTTAAGGCCGCTATCGAAGCATCCTGGGCCTCCATAACACCTCAGCAGTGCCACAGGCTGGTTGCCTCCATGCCACGCCGCATTGAAGCAGTCATTTCTGCAAAAGGATTCCCTACCAAGTATTGAGTGCATAACTGAACATAATTATTTGAAGGTTGACTTTTTTTGTATTAAAAACACTTTTCTTTTATTGGTCGGATGAAATATGCTAATTTTTTGAGATAGGATTTTGGGGTTTTCATGAGCTGTATGCCAAAATCATCAATATTAAAACAAGAAAAGGCTTGAACTACTTCAGTTGTGTGTAATGAATCTAAAATATATGAAAGTCTAATGTTTATCAGTACATTACAGAAAATAATGAACTTTATCACAATATGCTAATTTTTGGAGAAGGACCTGTATACACCGTATTCTTCATGAATCTATGCCACTGACTGAGACGACTCACCACTACATGAAAAGATGGTCTCTTTTGTTGGATAGACCTATTGCGGTCCAGGTGTGGGACAGGATATGGTCCTCTACATTCAAATCCTCTCAATGTGTGTCCCAAAGGGAGACGTCCATTAAGATTCTTATATTTTGGTATAAAACACCGGATGTGATTCACAAATATGATCCCTCAGTCTCGCCGCGCTGCTGGCGATGCGGGACTGATACGGGTTCCCTATTTCATATTTTTTGCCAGTGTTCTATGATCCAACCCTTTTGGCATGATGTGAGGCTACTGATACAGAGGGTGGTGGATGTGTCCCTTCCACTCGATCCCTTAAATTACTTATTGGGCCTCCCCTTTTCGGGTATACCCAAGAGGGTAAATAGGCTTATCTCCTACATTTTACTAGCTGCCAAAAGGCTTATCCCATTATGTTGGCTATCTAATACGCCTCCTCCATGGCCTAGGTTTCTTCATCTGGTGGCTGAGATTCGGAGGATGGAATACCTAACGGCCTCTGTGCATGATATAATTCCCCAATTTGATAAAGTGTGGGAACCTTGGGATGGATCAGAATATGGGACCCTCGCACCACCTGTTACGCCTTGATAGGTACTAGCTTCATATTTATTTATTTTTTGCTGCCTAACATATATACTTCATAGGTACCCTTGTCCTTGACGCTTACGATTAAATTTTGGTTATTAATCCCTATTGTAAACCTATAAGTTGTTGTTTATATATCTTTGATCTGGTGTACAGAGCACTCCTGTGCTCTGTACTTATGGACATTACTTGACTAATTACTCCTACTTTTATTTTTATTTTTCTCTCTCTGATATCATTCTGTGTTCGATATCTGTGTATTGTGCATAATGTAACAATATCTTGTCTGTTCTTTAAAACCCAATAAAAATGACAATTAAAAAAAAATAATTGTGAAGGATCTAGGACGGTAGCTTCCCTGGATATAGAAAAAGCCTTTGACACTATAGAATGGCCTTTTCTCTGGGAAGTACTCAGAAGAATGGGGTTCCCTCTAAAATTCATTAAATGGGTACAAACAATATATAGAGAGCCTATGTCAGCGGTTAAACTTGGAGGAAGGCTGTCATCATTCTTTCAGTTATATAGAGGTACAAGACAGGGCTGCCCTCTCTCTCCAGCACTCTTCGCAGTGGCAATAGAGCCAGTGGCAGAGGCTCTGAGGAGGTCACAAGAGATACAGGTACTTAGAATAGGAGGGCTGGAGGAGAGGGTAGCTCTGTACGCAGACAATATGCTGCTGTTTTTGAGGGATGCGGGTCCGTCATTGAATGGGGCGTTGGAGATATTAAACACCTACACTGTTCACTGGACTTAAAGTAAATTGGGGTAAATCATTGTTATTTGCTATAGATCAAGGAGCACAGGATACAGCAACCCCAAATCTGCCACTAAAATGGGTAACGGAATTTAAATATTTGGGCATAGTAATATCGCGACAAGCCGAAAAATGTAAAACTTTTGAATTTAGATCCAGTGATACAGGAAAATAAGAAAAAATTAAAGATATGGGAAAAGCTTCCCCTGTCCCTACTAGGACGTATAAATTTGATAAAGATGAAGATTCTCCCCCAGCTATTATATCTGTTTAGAAATTCACCACAATGGCTACCACAATGGCTACCAAAAAGTTTTTTTACACAGCTACATAGCATGCTATCATCATTCATATGGCAAAATAAACTGGCTAGAATAAAATTAAATACAATTATGCGCCCAGTGTCACAGGGGGGATTGGCTTTTTCGGATTTATATAGGTATTATCTAGCAGCAGAGTTGGTAACAGTGGGAAGATGGTTGAATCCTGACAGATACAATCCCGCTACAATGGTGGAGGCTGCAGTGGTCCAGTCCCTGGAGGCGCTGCAGGCACTACCATTCCGCGGGTTAAAAAATAGTCGAGATCTAACTCCAGCAATAACAACAACAGTAAAAGCATGGAAAGTGGGCATGATAAGAGAGAGCAATCCAAAAACAGAGATCTCTCCAAATACTCAATTATGGAGGAATCCTGAGTTTGGGCATTTAGCGTCTATTCCGGATCCTAGGGTATGGACAAAATTTGAAGTTAAAAAAATATCACAAGTAATACACGAGGGAAAAATATCCTCATTTGCAGATATGAGAAAGAACTGAAAAATTCCTGAGAGCTATCTCTTTAGATACATACAGCTAGTCC
Source organism: Rana muscosa (assembly GCA_029206835.1). Taxonomy (NCBI): domain Eukaryota; kingdom Metazoa; phylum Chordata; class Amphibia; order Anura; family Ranidae; genus Rana; species Rana muscosa. Next base: position 925,438,669 of record CM055116.1, on the reverse strand, counting down.
ATGCGCTGTCAGCTCAGTTTCCACAGGGTACCCCTCAGTTATAAGAAACTGGTTTAGAGAAAATGTTGAGAAAGAGAAGAGAAAGGGGGACGATCTCAATTCTATATAACCATCTATTTAAGATAGAACAATCAGATATGAATAAATTGTTTGAATGTTGGCAAAGATATATTCCAAGAATATCAGCAGAAAACTGGGGAAAGATATATAAATTTCCATTTCAGATCTTAATTTCACCTAGAGATAAATTAATACAATTTAAAATAACACATAGAAGTTACTTTACACCGTATAAATTATCTAAAATATCAATATCTAATTCTCAAAACTGCTGGAGATGTGGAGGTACACCTGGAAATTTTATACATATCTTCTGGACTTGTCCGAAGATAAGGGTATTTTGGAAAAAGATTCTGAGAATAATCGATAAAGTGACATCAGTGCAGCTGGACCTAGAGGCAGAGATTTGTACTAGCTGAGGAAAATACGCTTTCCATAGAAAGAAGAACACAACTTGGCCTTCTCCTCTTTTATGCACGGAAGGCAATAGTGCTGAACTGGAAGAAGGCCGAAGCGCCTTCATTGGCACAATGGAAAAATCTAGTAAATAGTAACTTGACACTGTACAAGGAGACATACTCCAACAGAGGAAAGGAGGAGAAATATGAGAAAGTCTGGGCAAATTGGATAGAGATTGCTATGACAGCTGCAGGGGAGAGGGATGTGGAATTGGGATAGAAATACACCAACGGACGAAAGGGTTATGGAACATATAAACCTATTTTGTGCGAATGAGAGGACTGATGGGATTTCTTTTTTTTTTTTTTTTTTTTGCGTTTTGTCTTTTTTTTTTTTTTTTTTTGAGGAATGTATAATGTAAAATGTATAGGATGTAAAATGTATGATGTAATGTGAGAAAGAAAAAGAAAATCTAATAAAGAGAATTTAAAAAAAAAAGTATAACAGTTTACTTTGGTTGTAAAAAGGCTTAAACAGAATATAATACACACAACTGGCTTGCAGAGCCCTGCAGCAATCAATATAGCACACAATAATGGTGCTGCGCGGTAATCCACCACGCGTAGCTATTATGGCATACACGCCCTGTGGCGCACTAAACAATATCCTATATCCCCACCCTGGCTAGGCCTGACCCAGAATAAATCTCAGTCCTTCCTATAGGGATTTCTTTGCATGCAAACTTTCGGTGGTGCACTTGATGAATGGTATTTGTAATCCACAAACTGGCAATCACTAAGAACACTATGCTGGGAGGGGGGGACACTTCAACTCTGTCCTGCTACCGGTCCCCCAGTGGAACAACAAGCAAACGATCGATGAGCCACGGCAGTCTATAGGCCTAGAATCTGTAAAGTCTATTTGATTGAGCAAGTGCTCGCTCACCACTCCGGGCGCGATCCCAGCCCGGGACTTCCACCTGCTGTGTCTCCGCACACAGCGTCTGCAACGATCGGGTCCCCGATCCAACTGATGTCCTCACTCGACAAGTCAGATGCCACCCAGGCTCCGCAGTGGGGTGGAAGGCTCTTCGGAAGTTGCGCAAGGCCCCAGGCTTCAGGCCTTGCACTGCAGCAGATCCGCACAGGAAGAAACTGTTGCTTGCAGCGCGGTGTCCAAAGAGGCTGAGCTCCGCCTCGCCTCCTCCTTAAATAACCCCTCCCATGAGTCTCTGCGGTGGCTAACTGCACTCTGGGTGCCGAACGGGGTTCTGGGTAACGTAGTCCTGGGGCCTTAAAGGAGACCCCGCTACATATATATATATATATATACCGTATTTTCCGCTCCATAAGATGCACCTGACCATAAGACGCACCTAGGTTTTGGAGGAGGAAAACAAGAAAAAAAATATTCTGAACCAAATGGTGTACTAAAATATTTACCAGTGCCCATGTAATGCAGCCTGACCTGTGCCAAAGAAATGCAGTTTGACCTGTGAAGGAAGGTAGGTGACTCCGCGCAAAAGGACTTCAAACACAACGTAGTAGTCAGAGCTGCTGCCTCTACTTATTGCTGCCTCCTAATTCGGTGGAGCAAGGATATGAAAAAAATGAGGGGTGTAGTGGTGGCGCTGCTCTTACGTGAAACCAATCTGCTGGGAGCCAGATATTGGTAATAGGTCTACAAATGAGAAACACAAAGGGGGTTCTCTCTGATATAATCAGAACCTAAGTGGGACCACACATAGAATGTAAAAATCAAATGAAATAAGTAAATAAAGTGGGGTGTCTCTGCCAGGTGTTTACTTGGCTTTAGCAATAGCCTTCAGAAGGTGATAGTGATAATGGACGTAAAGTGAGTGAAGGATTTAGTAGGAATACATTAATTAGTTGAAATAAATAAGTAATATGAATTTTCCAATTCCGGCTCGGCCGGGTGTTTACTAGCAGAGGATTAGCTATTGGAAGTGCTGTGAAGTAAATTGATGCTACCAATGTGGTGCTGTAAGAGATGCAGTGTAAACAAAGTATTACAATGGATTGGGATGTTGTCTCGGCCGGGTGTTTACTAAACCCAACTGGAATTATACTCGGTCCCAAACAGTTAGAAAAAAGTGTTTACGTGATCCGTAATACACTCTGACAATGTACATCAAATGTTCAGCATAAAAATTGAAGTTGATAAAATGAAGTGAAGATCAATGGTGACAATCCAGAATATAGTGACAGAATAAATTGGTGACTTTGCTGCAGTGCTTGTTCTAGTAGCCTGTGCCGTGAATGTGATTATCCGTGATTGTTTATGATGTTGCACTCACCAGATTCTTCATACCCTCAGGGGGTATGGTGCAGTCACAGTATATGCCACTGTGTAGCAATCTCAGGAATCCAGGGTGGCTCCTTTGGTCCCTTGTGGTTCTCCGAGAAGGTGAGGGTTATGGAAAGGAAAAAAGGAAACCCATAGTGTGAACCCGTAAAAAAATTGGTTTATTGATATAGCGGGAAAAAGGGTACTCACATAGTATTAGACAATAAAAAGCATTAAAATGGCGCTTGGCCAGTGAAGAGCGATCCAAGGTTCAGGAAGTGATGAAGCGACGTGACTCCGCCCTACGCGTTTCATCAGATTGACGTCATCAGGAGCGTGACGTCGTGCTTCACTTCCTGATGCAATTTATAGCCCCTCCGGTCACATGTGAGCATGTGAGAATTAGCATAGCGGCCATTTTGGGTATGATTTTGGGGACCGGAGTCCGGCGGCCATGTTTGATAGGTTTTGCAGACCGGAGCTCAAAGTCTATGCAGTACTATATTAAATTGGTCTCGCGGCCATATTTGGTTCAACTTGCAGACTAGAGACCGCAGATTAGCTACAGCTGGAACATGAAACCGTGGGGCTATACATTAAAAATATATGAATGTAAATTTCCAAACGCACCTTACTCAAAATTAAAACAAAATACAAAATACAAAGAATATATAAAATACAATTGACATAAATGACATATATATGTATGTACATAAAAACAAACAAGTAAATTTGCTGCTTAGATAGAGGATATATGGTATGTGAAGATGCATATTTTTATAAATGCATATTAAAAACGCATGTTGGACGCATATAAACCGCATGTAAGAACGCATACAAGACGCGTATATCTAAAATATGGATAAATATATATAAAAAATATGGATAAATATATAAAGGACATGTATGTGTACATAAACCTGCTGCGTCGGTAGAGGATATATGGTATGTGAATGGGGATTAAGGAGACATAAATGGATGAATTAATGTAAAAATGCCTGTTTTGTACATGCATGGGAAAACGCATGTGTGACGCTTATATAATGCATATAAAAACGCATATAGAAACATATATAAAAAACACATAAAAACCGCATATAAAACGCATATAAAACGTGCTTTAAAAGGGCTAATCATAGGTGGAATCATACGAGATATTACTGAGTATTGTTTGAGGCATTGGGGAAGGGCTTTAAGGTTTTGGGGAGAGTGTTAATTAAAATTAATAGTTGGTAAGAAAACAGTTCAGATCTAGATCAATGTTCATTCCTGCTGGTTGGAGAGTATCGAGCTGGTATATCCACTTCGTTTCATTTTGTGAAATTTTAATTTTCTTATTTTCACCCCTCCAATGTCCCTTAATTTTGTCTATGCCATAGAAGACCATGCAGGAGGGGTCTTTCTTGTGATAATCCCTGAAATGTCTAGACACACTGTGTTTGGGGAAGCCATTCTTGATGTTATTGATATGTTCTCTTACTCTGACATGTAGTTCTCTAGTGGTTCTGCCTACATATTGTTTGTGGCAGGGACATTCTAGCACATATGTCACATGTGTGCTATGGCAAGTGATTAATTCTCTGATGTTGTGCTCAGATCCGTTGGAGGTTGAGATAAATTTAGATGTTTTCTTATCAGTCTTTTTGCTGGTTCTGCAAGGAAGGCATTGGCCGCATTTAAAAAAGCCTTTTAGGTTTTTAAAGATTTTGATTTGTTTAGGTGGGTCCAGTGCATTATGTACCAGTCTATTTCTTAGGTTAGGTGCTTTTCTATAAATGAATGATGGTTTCTGCGGTAGTATGTTTCTGAGGACCTTATCAGATTGTAGGATGGGCCAGTGTTTTCTGATAATCTTTTCTACGTATTTGTGTTGTCTATTAAAACCAGTAAGGAAAGCCATATCCAAGTTCTTCTTCTTATTTTTATTGGCAATGGTACCTGCTATCATAGTGTTTCTGTCCATATTTTTGACTTGTTGCTTTAGGGTGAGTAAATCCTTTTCTTTATAGCCTTTATCTATGAATCTGCTAATAATTGTGTTTGCTTGTTGTTCATATTCATGTAGGTTGCTGCAATTCCGGAAAATGTGCATTAGTTGGCCTTTAGGTATATTTCCAATCCATTTAGGGTGGTGGCAGCTTTTTGTTGGAATGTATCCATTCCTGTCAGTCTTTTTAAAATAAGTTCTGGTGTTCAGATTTCCGTTGTGTTTGTATATTTGCAGATCCAAGTAGTCTATACTTTGCTTGCTCCAGGTACCTGTGAATGTGATCCCATAGATATTCTGATTGATCTCATCAAAAAAATCCTGTAGTTGCTCCTCTGTACCCCCCCATATGATGACAATGTCATCTATATATCTTCTGTAGAGGGTTAGATGTTCTCTGTGTACACTAAAGACCTGTTCTTCCTCCCATCTGTTCAGGAAGAGGTTGGCTACACTTGGAGCATATTTAGCTCCCATCGCTACCCCTTTGGTTTGGGTATAGTACTCGCCCTTATACCAGAAGTAATTGTGGCTCATGGCCAGTCCCAGTCCTTCCAATAAAAATTTGATTTGTTCTTCTTTCATGTCTGTTTGTTTATACAGAGCCCATTCCACACTACTGATCCCATCTTTTTGTATGATGTTTGTGTAGAGTGAGTTGACATCAATCGTCACCAATATGTCACTCTCTTTAACTCTAAGGTCCTTTATTTCCGAAATAAGTTGTCTGCTGTCTTTTAGGTATGATTTGCCTTCTGCCACCAGGGGTTGTAAAAATCCGTCTATGTAGGAACCCAATCTTGAGAATAGGGAATCAATTCCACTTATGATGGGTCTGCCGGGTGGTGTAGTTTGATTTTTATGCATTTTAGGAACGTAATAGATCACTGGTGTTTTTGCTGTTTCTGGTGTCAGAAAAGTGGCTTCTTTTTTGGTTAGGATCCCCTTGTCTTCCCCTTTTTGGACAAGGGTTTTCAACTTCTTTTCATATTCTATTTTTGGGTTGCCCCTTATTTTCTTATATGTGTCCTGCACGCTTAGTAGGTTATCCATTTCTGTCTCATAGTCTTTTTTCTTAATGATGACTAGGCCTCCTCCTTTGTCTGCCGGTCGAATCACGATGTCCTTTTTCTTTTCTATTTCTTTGATGGTTTTCCAGACCTTATCACTTTTTGTTTTACTAATCTTCAGCTTTCTAATATCTTCTTCAACCATCTTTTTAAAAACCAGAATGCTTTCATTTTGTTGCATTTTGGGGTTGAAGATCGAATTATTCTTTAGTCTAGAATGTTTGTAGTAGGTATCTGTGTTTTTTTCTTTTGTTTTGGGTTCCTTTAAGGCAAAGAATTTTTTAATATTCATCTTTCTTGCAAATTTTTGTAGGTCTATGTATGTTTCAAATTTGTCCAGATTTTTATCGGGTGCATACTTTAAGCCTAGATCTAAAATTTTGAGTTCATCCTCATTAAAAATAATGTCACTTAGATTAAAAATACCTTCTCCTATTATACGCGTCTTCTTTTTCTTGATGCCCCCTCGTTTGCCTCTTGTCCGTTTTCTCCTGCCCAGTATTGGGGTCTGTGGGTATAGTCTCTCCTCCCCTCGTATTGGTAGTCCTCGGGTTCCCAGTTGTTCTGTTGTCTCCCATGTGGGCGTGATCCTCTGGGGTTCCACCCTTGTTGTCCTCTGTGGTTCCTGGGGTCTCCCTGATATTGTTGATTGTTTCTGTCTGGGTATCTGAAAGGTCTCCATCCTCCTTGTGCTCGGTATGGTTGTGGTGGGCCATTCCATCCTCTGTATGCAGGGGGTCTCCATCTGTTTCCTCTGGTAAAATCCCCTCCCTGTTGTGGCCTGCCATAGGGGGTGTGTTGTGGCATGTATCTTAGAGGTGAGTATCTATTTTGGTGCCTAGGTATTCTTGGTGTGATCGGTGCTGTGTGGTGTTCTTGAGTTCTGTTATCGTTTAGCTCTTGTTGTCTGTGGTTTCTACGTATGGGGCTTCTTTCTTCCCTTCTTGGTGTGTGTGTGGTTGTTTCATTCTGTGTGGTTCTGGGTGTTCTTTCAAAAGTGGTCCTAATATTTTGCCATGGTCCTTCCCTCTCTGGGGAGTTTTCTCTGGAGTCTTCATTCATGGAAATGTTGTTTTCCTGCTCATTGTAGTTCTCATCTGTTTGCCATTTGTATACTTGCTGGTTTTTGTAATCTAACACATCTCTCTTGAATTTCTTCTGTTTTTTAGCTTGTATCTCATTATCATATTTTTTGATGGCTTCCTGTAGGAAAGTTTCTTTATCCTTATATTCTTTTACTTCAGCGAAAGGTACCAGTTGGTCCTTGATGGAGAGGATTTCTGTTTCAATGTGTTTAAGCTTATGTTGCCGTCTATTGACTATCTTGTGTAATAGGTCTGTTTCACTTTGGTTGAAAAAACGGTACCACTCCTCCATCAAGCCTTTGTCGCTCATTGCATCATTGGGTGAAATATCCCATCTGAGTCTTCTTGGGGTAATTTTTTCTGCAATGTACATTTCTAGTGTTGCTATGTCCCACCAGACTCTTAGTTGTTTTTCTAAGCTGTGTCTTAATTGTTTAAAGAGGCTATCCATGTCCTGTTTATTAACCACTTGCTCCTGGTTAAATACCTCTACTAGGTTAATGGATCTACCATGTATGTATTTGAATATGTCCATTGCTGCAGAGACTAATTGGTTGTTACAACCAACAGAGAATGAAGGAAGGTAGGTGACTCCGCGCAAAAGGACTTCAAACACAACGTAGTAGTCAGAGCTGCTGCCTCTACTTATTGCTGCCTCCTAATTCGGTGGAGCAAGGATATGAAAAAAATGAGGGGTGTAGTGGTGGCGCTGCTCTTACGTGAAACCAATCTGCTGGGAGCCAGATATTGGTAATAGGTCTACAAATGAGAAACACAAAGGGGGTTCTCTCTGATATAATCAGAACCTAAGTGGGACCACACATAGAATGTAAAAATCAAATGAAATAAGTAAATAAAGTGGGGTGTCTCTGCCAGGTGTTTACTTGGCTTTAGCAATAGCCTTCAGAAGGTGATAGTGATAATGGACGTAAAGTGAGTGAAGGATTTAGTAGGAATACATTAATTAGTTGAAATAAATAAGTAATATGAATTTTCCAATTCCGGCTCGGCCGGGTGTTTACTAGCAGAGGATTAGCTATTGGAAGTGCTGTGAAGTAAATTGATGCTACCAATGTGGTGCTGTAAGAGATGCAGTGTAAACAAAGTATTACAATGGATTGGGATGTTGTCTCGGCCGGGTGTTTACTAAACCCAACTGGAATTATACTCGGTCCCAAACAGTTAGAAAAAAGTGTTTACGTGATCCGTAATACACTCTGACAATGTACATCAAATGTTCAGCATAAAAATTGAAGTTGATAAAATGAAGTGAAGATCAATGGTGACAATCCAGAATATAGTGACAGAATAAATTGGTGACTTTGCTGCAGTGCTTGTTCTAGTAGCCTGTGCCGTGAATGTGATTATCCGTGATTGTTTATGATGTTGCACTCACCAGATTCTTCATACCCTCAGGGGGTATGGTGCAGTCACAGTATATGCCACTGTGTAGCAATCTCAGGAATCCAGGGTGGCTCCTTTGGTCCCTTGTGGTTCTCCGAGAAGGTGAGGGTTATGGAAAGGAAAAATCTGGACAAATTTGAAACATACATAGACCTACAAAAATTTGCAAGAAAGATGAATATTAAAAAATTCTTTGCCTTAAAGGAACCCAAAACAAAAGAAAAAAACACAGATACCTACTACAAACATTCTAGACCAAAGAATAATTCGATCTTCAACCCCAAAATGCAACAAAATGAAAGCATTCTGGTTTTTAAAAAGATGGTTGAAGAAGATATTAGAAAGCTGAAGATTAGTAAAACAAAAAGTGATAAGGTCTGGAAAACCATCAAAGAAATAGAAAAGAAAAAGGACATCGTGATTCGACCGGCAGACAAAGGAGGAGGCCTAGTCATCATTAAGAAAAAAGACTATGAGACAGAAATGGATAACCTACTAAGCGTGCAGGACACATACAAGAAAATAAGGGGCAACCCAAAAATAGAATATGAAAAGAAGTTGAAAACCCTTGTCCAAAAAGGGGAAGACAAGGGGATCCTAACCAAAAAAGAAGCCACTTTTCTGATACCAGAAACAGCAAAAACACCAGTGATCTATTACGTTCCTAAAATGCATAAAAATCAAACTACACCACCCGGCAGACCCATCATAAGTGGAATTGATTCCCTATTCTCAAGATTGGGTTCCTACATAGACGGATTTTTACAACCCCTGGTGGCAGAAGGCAAATCATACCTAAAAGACAGCAGACAACTTATTTCGGAAATAAAGGACCTTAGAGTTAAAGAGAGTGACATATTGGTGACGATTGATGTCAACTCACTCTACACAAACATCATACAAAAAGATGGGATCAGTAGTGTGGAATGGGCTCTGTATAAACAAACAGACATGAAAGAAGAACAAATCAAATTTTTATTGGAAGGACTGGGACTGGCCATGAGCCACAATTACTTCTGGTATAAGGGCGAGTACTATACCCAAACCAAAGGGGTAGCGATGGGAGCTAAATATGCTCCAAGTGTAGCCAACCTCTTCCTGAACAGATGGGAGGAAGAACAGGTCTTTAGTGTACACAGAGAACATCTAACCCTCTACAGAAGATATATAGATGACATTGTCATCATATGGGGGGGTACAGAGGAGCAACTACAGGATTTTTTTGATGAGATCAATCAGAATATCTATGGGATCACATTCACAGGTACCTGGAGCAAGCAAAGTATAGACTACTTGGATCTGCAAATATACAAACACGACGGAAATCTGAACACCAGAACTTATTTTAAAAAGACTGACAGGAATGGATACATTCCAACAAAAAGCTGCCACCACCCTAAATGGATTGGAAATATACCTAAAGGCCAACTAATGCGCATTTTCCGGAATTGCAGCAACCTACATGAATATGAACAACAAGCAAACACAATTATTAGCAGATTCATAGATAAAGGCTATAAAGAAAAGGATTTACTCACCCTAAAGCAACAAGTCAAAAATATGGACAGAAACACTATGATAGCAGGTACCATTGCCAATAAAAATAAGAAGAAGAACTTGGATATGGCTTTCCTTACTGGTTTTAATAGACAACACAAATACGTAGAAAAGATTATCAGAAAACACTGGCCCATCCTACAATCTGATAAGGTCCTCAGAAACATACTACCGCAGAAACCATCATTCATTTATAGAAAAGCACCTAACCTAAGAAATAGACTGGTACATAATGCACTGGACCCACCTAAACAAATCAAAATCTTTAAAAACCTAAAAGGCTTTTTTAAATGCGGCCAATGCCTTCCTTGCAGAACCAGCAAAAAGACTGATAAGAAAACATCTAAATTTATCTCAACCTCCAACGGATCTGAGCACAACATCAGAGAATTAATCACTTGCCATAGCACACATGTGACATATGTGCTAGAATGTCCCTGCCACAAACAATATGTAGGCAGAACCACTAGAGAACTACATGTCAGAGTAAGAGAACATATCAATAACATCAAGAATGGCTTCCCCAAACACAGTGTGTCTAGACATTTCAGGGATTATCACAAGAAAGACCCCTCCTGCATGGTCTTCTATGGCATAGACAAAATTAAGGGACATTGGAGGGGTGAAAATAAGAAAATTAAAATTTCACAAAATGAAACGAAGTGGATATACCAGCTCGATACTCTCCAACCAGCAGGAATGAACATTGATCTAGATCTGAACTGTTTTCTTACCAACTATTAATTTTAATTAACACTCTCCCCAAAACCTTAAAGCCCTTCCCCAATGCCTCAAACAATACTCAGTAATATCTCGTATGATTCCACCTATGATTAGCCCTTTTAAAGCACGTTTTATATGCGTTTTATATGCGGTTTTTATGTGTTTTTTATATATGTTTCTATATGCGTTTTTATATGCATTTTATAAGCGTCACACATGCGTTTTCCCATGCATGTACAAAACAGGCATTTTTACATTAATTCATCCATTTATGTCTCCTTAATCCCCATTCACATACCATATATCCTCTACCGACGCAGCAGGTTTATGTACACATACATGTCCTTTATATATTTATCCATATTTTTTATATATATTTATCCATATTTTAGATATACGCGTCTTGTATGCGTTCTTACATGCGGTTTATATGCGTCCAACATGCGTTTTTAATATGCATGTATAAAAATATGCATCTTCACATACCATATATCCTCTATCTAAGCAGCAAATTTACTTGTTTGTTTTTATGTACATACATATATATGTCATTTATGTCAATTGTATTTTATATATTCTTTGTATTTTGTATTTTGTTTTAATTTTGAGTAAGGTGCGTTTGGAAATTTACATTCATATATTTTTAACGTATAGCCCCACGGTTTCATGTTCCAGCTGTAGCTAATCTGCGGTCTCTAGTCTGCAAGTTGAACCAAATATGGCCGCGAGACCAATTTAATATAGTACTGCATAGACTTTGAGCTCCGGTCTGCAAAACCTATCAAACATGGCCGCCGGACTCCGGTCCCCAAAATCATACCCAAAATGGCCGCTATGCTAATTCTCACATGCTCACATGTGACCGGAGGGGCTATAAATTGCATCAGGAAGTGAAGCACGACGTTACGCTCCTGATGACGTCAATCTGACGAAACGCGTAGGGCGGAGTCACGTCGCTTCATCACTTCCTGAACCTTGGATCACTCTTCACTGGCCAAGCGCCATTTTAATGCTTTTTATTGTCTAATACTATGTGAGTACCCTTTTTCCCGCTATATCAATAAACCAATTTTTTTACGGGTTCACACTATGGGTTTCCTTTTTTCCTTTCCATAACCCTCACCTTCTCGGAGAACCACAAGGGACCAAAGGAGCCACCCTGGATTCCTGAGATTGCTACACAGTGGCATATACTGTGACTGCACCATACCCCCTGAGGGTATGAAGAATCTGGTGAGTGCAACATCATAAACAATCACGGATAATCACATTCACGGCACAGGCTACTAGAACAAGCACTGCAGCAAAGTCACCAATTTATTCTGTCACTATATTCTGGATTGTCACCATTGATCTTCACTTCATTTTATCAACTTCAATTTTTATGCTGAACATTTGATGTACATTGTCAGAGTGTATTACGGATCACGTAAACACTTTTTTCTAACTGTTTGGGACCGAGTATAATTCCAGTTGGGTTTAGTAAACACCCGGCCGAGACAACATCCCAATCCATTGTAATACTTTGTTTACACTGCATCTCTTACAGCACCACATTGGTAGCATCAATTTACTTCACAGCACTTCCAATAGCTAATCCTCTGCTAGTAAACACCCGGCCGAGCCGGAATTGGAAAATTCATATTACTTATTTATTTCAACTAATTAATGTATTCCTACTAAATCCTTCACTCACTTTACGTCCATTATCACTATCACCTTCTGAAGGCTATTGCTAAAGCCAAGTAAACACCTGGCAGAGACACCCCACTTTATTTACTTATTTCATTTGATTTTTACATTCTATGTGTGGTCCCACTTAGGTTCTGATTATATCAGAGAGAACCCCCTTTGTGTTTCTCATTTGTAGACCTATTACCAATATCTGGCTCCCAGCAGATTGGTTTCACGTAAGAGCAGCGCCACCACTACACCCCTCATTTTTTTGCAGTTTGACCTGTGCCATTATTGCAGCCTGACCATTGCCATTAATGCAGCCTGAACATTGCCATTAATGCATCCTGAACATTGCCATTAATGCAGACTGAACATTGCCATTAATGCAGCCTGAACATTGCAATTAATGCAGCCTAAACATTGCCATTATTGCAGCCTAAACATTGCCATTATTGCAGCCTGAACATTGCCATTACCATCACTCAGGCTGCTCTGTCTTCTGTCTCAACAAGTGTCTGCCACCAGCTTGTTTGACTATGCTCCTACTCAATGACTACCAGTACTACACTTGTTTTCTCTGCTAGTCGGCTGTCATCTTCCCGGGGCTTGGGGTCAACAAGGCCTATGATGAAAGGTACACCATTCCTATTGTGAAACACGGAGGTGGATCGCTGATGTTTTGGGGATCTGTGAGCTACAAAGGCACAGGAAATTTGGTTAAAATTGATGGAAAGATGAATGCAGTATGTTATCAAAAATTACTGGAGGAACATTTGCATTCATGAGCCAGGAAGTGGCGCATGGGAGGTACTTGGACATTCCAACATGACAATGATCCAAAACACAAGGCCAAGTCGACCTGTTATTGGCTACAGCAGAATAAAATGAAGGTTCTGGAGTGGCCATCTCAGTCTCCTGACCTCAATATCATTGAGCCACTCTGGGGAGAGCTCAAACGTGCAGTTCATACAAGACAGCCCAAGAATTTACAGGAACTGGAGACTTTTTGCCAAGAGGAATGGACAGCTTTACCATCTGAGAAGATAAAGAGCCTCATCCACAAATACCACAAAAGACTTAAAGCTGTCACTGATGTTAAAGGGGGCAATGCACGGTATTAAGAACTGGGGTATGTAAACTTTTGATCAGGGTCATTTGGGTCGTTTCTGTTGCCATTATGATTTAAAAATAGTAAACACAGTTGACTGATAATAAATGGCTTCAGCCAAACACTAACCATGAGTAAAAGAAAAGTTTGTGTTATCATTCATATTCTTTGAAAAATAGCTAAGAAATCATAAATTCTGCCAGGGTATGTAAACTTATGAGCAAAACTGTGTGTATATATATATATATATATATATATATATATATATACACACACACACACACACATATTTAAGGAACACAGCTAAATAAAAATATAACAATTTTGCTTACTGCTAAACTACACATCCTATCTACCTAATGTTTTTTTTATAGGTTTTTTGTATTGTGCATCTATATACCCTGCTAGCTAAGTCTCTGTAGTTACATAGATGTATAGTTAGTCCAGTTGAAAAAGGATACAAATCCATCCGATTTAACCAATAGAAAAAAGAAAAAAAACGGTTGATCCAGAGGAACCCAATAAAGCATAATCCAGTTCTTAAATCTATTCTATAGTTCCTGTCAGCATCTTCTACAGTACATGACCTTGATTTAAAGGATTATCCTCTGATATACCTTACTGACCTCCCACCACTGACCACATACAGCATGGAGCAGTAAAGAATCATGTGCAAAAAGACAGCAGTGTCACCCACAATGTGAGAATTTGATGACTCCGGATTCATTGGATTTTGTAAAGCAAAGCTCTGGTTTGCACTCTTACTGGCCTTGCTCTTTAAATAATTTAAATTTCAGTTAGATGTACCATGGTTACGGAAGTTGTCCTAATATAAATAGATAGAAATCTCACTGCATTCCATCTTACATAGCTTAGGACAAAGCCAGTCAATAAGAAATACACAATTGCGATACACATATCCTGGCTTATAATTATACTGCATAGAAAGGATGAAAAGATTACAAAACAGCAAAGTGGATATAGAGAGATCACGAGCTATGTCAAGAGCAAAAGGCCTCGATAGTTACTGGCAGAGAGAAGCAATGTTCCAAACTTTTCTGTAACATGCATCAATAAAGAATGTTCCCGCTGGTCTAGAGAAAAATGGGTTTCAAGGAGACTTGTATAAATGGGTAATTTTCCGCATTATAAATGACCTGAACATATTGATCAAAAAGCAAACCATTATTGCAGCATTCACTAGGTAATCAACGTATTTAGAATTTTTACCATGCAATATTCTCTACTCTGTAAAGAAAAAAAAAAAACAGCATTATGTGTATATATAAAGAAATTCAAAAGATGCCAACTGCAATGTGTCTTTGTTGCAAAGGTTTGTTGCAGTTGGCAGCCAAAAGTAATTTGCATTAGCTGATCATTTCTTTCAAACATCGACATGCTTTATTACACTCTTACCCAGATGGTTTGGCGCGGAAGGAGAACTTAATAGATGATGTAGGGAAGATGTTTTTAAATAGTAAATGATCCAGTCTGTGTCAATTTCAAGCTATTTTCAGAAAGATTTAAATTTGTACTTAAGTTTTTCAGACTGGCAGGTAAAGTGGCATTTTATGTGATGAAGGCTATTGTTACATTAGGAAAAAAAAAAAGCAGCTTAACTCAAAAGTTAATCAGTGACAAGGGCTGGAGCAGTTCCAAATCACAGCTTTAAAGGGCTATTGGTTACTAGTGTCCCTGGAATGAACTAGATCTACAATGAACACTACATAGAATTTAGGAGTAGGACATATGAACAAAGCGCTACATTTGCATAAATGTTTAATTTAATTATTTCTGGTAATTGTATTCTGTCTATTTGTTTTTTTTGTTTTTTGTTTTATGTAAACAACTGATTCTCCTTTTATTCCTTGCATTAGATTTAATAGTAAGCACAGACTTTTTTGTAAGCTTTAAATATATTAAACCAATTGTCAGGAATTTTTGGGGGTAAATCCTTCTAACAATCAACAGTAGATGAAATAATGACAATTTTATGAGTAAAAAACTATTAAAAAGTCTATTCATAACCCATAATCCATTCAAACACCATTATGATAATGCACATCATCATTTTTACATCACATCTATTGACTTATCCCATATAATTATTATTTTTTTTATCCAGCATGTACATCCAAAACTTTGTTAATAGGAGTTTGGCTTGTTTACTGAAAGGTTGTCATATTTTTATAAACACCTAAAGCAAATATCAAAAAATCTAAAAATCTTTAAAAGTGATTAATAGTTTATCCAATTTTACATACACAAAACAATTATGAAAAGTAGTTACTACTACCTTCTGGTCACCCAGAAAGTCCTATCATCACAAGTAGATGTAATCTCCTTCTCAAACCATATTCCCGCCCATTTAACCTTGAAACTGGGCCCTACCATTCATTGTCCTCTGTCATAGAGACTTAACGAAGCTCTGCTTCAATCTCCAAAAATTAGTTCTGAACTCTAAACAAACCTAACTTGAATTCGGTGGACAACCCTCTCTTGGTATCAGGGGCTCTCTAATCAAGATTGGAGCTAAACTCCAGAAGGAGAGAAGCCTTCGGGTGGACACTCTACTTGCCCAACTATGCTATTTGGAATGTACCCTCAAGGGGAGCCTGACACGCTCTACCTGTCAGGTTCTTCTGAAAGTTCAACACCTTTTTGTACCATAAAACTAAACAGAAACTGGCTTGGGCCCATCATATGATGTATGATTCTCTAACAAACCAGGCATTCTACTTGACAGGGCTTTCCTTGGCCCCCATACTAAGACCTATTTTTCTCACATTATCACCCCTTCTGGACACAGGTTGTCTGCCTCTGACTTGATGGCCTCTGAGTTTTTTACCTTTTTTTCATGCTTTCTACAATCTAAGTCAATCACTCGACCCAAACTCCTCCTTGAACACACCAATGTAAAGCAAAGAAGATCCCAGGCCTCAATGCTCTTAACCCCGCTTATTACAAAACCTTCTTTGATATGCTTTCCCTGCGCCTAGTATCAGCGTTCAACTGTCTAGTGGAAGGGAAAGCTATGCCTGCTCTCCCTGGTCCCTAAAGAGGGTAAGGATCCCTCTCAGTGTGGCAGCTACTGGCCGATAGCCTTCCTATATACCGACTGAAGCTTTTTGCTAAAATCCTGCTTAACAGGTTGCTTTTGCATATACTAATACCGAGAGATCAGGCAGGTTTTTGCCACTCTGCAAGCCTTGGAACAACACAAATCGTGTCCTCATTTTGATTTGCGTGGCCAGGACCTCCAAATGTCCCTTTCTCCTGCTGTCAACAGATGCAGATATGATGTTTGAAAGGGTCAACTGGCAATTTATGCAAGCAACCCTGAAACATATTGGCCTAGGACATTCCATGCTCTGCTGGATCTGTACCTGTCAGGGAACCAACAGCAGGCGAAGGACTTTAGGACCCAGCATCTCTGGCAGGAGAAGGGCTCTAGGACCCAGTATCTCTACAAGCAGGTCACATGGGCCTATATAAGGAAGTCTGCTAGTGTCTGCATTTGCTGGATTATCGTCAGCTTCTCCTGTGTTCCTGTGTCTTGCATCTCCTGCCTGTCTGATCTCCTGTGTACCAAACCCGGCTTGCCTGACCTGCTCCTGTTGACTTCCTAGCGTATACCTGACCCCGGCCTGGCTAACGGACTCCGCTTACCTTGTCTTCTGTGCTAAGACTCAGCTCTGCTGTGTTCTCGGACTGTCTTGCTGTGTTTGACCCTCTGGCCTGGCTTTGACCCTGTTATCGGAACATTCCATTGGTCCTTACCCTTTGGACCTCCTAAGCACGCCTGCTGTCCTGCAGTCTGCCTGTCCTACCAAGTTCCTGGCAACCAGCACTACCTACCAGGCAACCCGTGCTTCTGTGGGCACCACATCCCCTGTGTCATCTTCAGGGCTGTGCTGCACTCGGCCGCAAGGGGCACCCTCTCTGCTACTCGACCTCACATCAGAGACTTGACAGTATAATCCAGCCATGTCTGAGGCCGGCAGAGGTGCGTCCCCGTTAGAGGCATTATGTCAACAGGCCGCTACTCTGACCCAAGCAATCCAGACACCGCAAGAAGGATACCTCCAGCTAGAGGAGAGATTGCAACACCTGTCAGAGTCATCTGCTTCTGCGGACCCGGTCCCAGCTTCTCC
Source organism: Rana muscosa (assembly GCA_029206835.1). Taxonomy (NCBI): domain Eukaryota; kingdom Metazoa; phylum Chordata; class Amphibia; order Anura; family Ranidae; genus Rana; species Rana muscosa. The sequence goes on along the minus strand of CM055116.1, from coordinate 925,421,138 downwards.
CAGTTCCACCCACGTACGTTCCTCTGTGGCTCCTACGATGGTGTTCCCTCCTCCAGAACCCCGTGTTCCTGTCCCTGAACGGTTTTCCGGGGATCGAAGAAAGTTTAGATCCTTCAGGAATGCCTGCCTATTGTACCTATCCTTGCAGCCCCGGACTTTTGCTTTAGAAACTGTTAAGGTCGGGTTCCTCATCTCCCTGCTATCTAATGAACCCCAGACCTGGGCCCACAGTTTATGGGAACAAAGAAGCCCAGTCATTAACACAGTGGACACATTCCTGGCAGCCATGTCACAACTCTACGAGGACCCCCAGCGTACAGCCACCGCCGAAGCCGCTCTGCATTCACTACAGCAGGGTAGTCGACCAGTGGAGGACTATACCGTGGACTTCCGTCGGTGGTCTGCAGACACAGGCTGGAACGAGGCTGCCCTCAAGCACCAGTTCCGCTTAGGACTTTCTGAGTCTCTCAAAGATGAGCTGGCCAGGATTGGGGTCCCCACTACACTTGAGGATCTCATCAAGTCATCCATCCAGCTGGATCGACGTTTACGTGAGAGACAGTCCGAACGAGCTCAGTCCTCCAGGCCCGCCATGATGCCGCCTAAGGTTTCCACTTCATCAGTGCCTGCTCCCACTGGTACTTCTATCCCAGTTCCTAGACAAATCGGCCTGCTACGTTCCGCATTATCCCCTGATGAAAGGCGTCATCGTATGCAATCAAGGCTCTGCCTCTATTGTGGAGGAAGCGGACATTTCTTGTATAACTGCCCCAGAAGGCCCAAGAAGCCACCTTCCTACCCTCCGGTGTATTTCCAGGTTTCCGGAGCTTCTCCTTCACACCTAGTGCTACCCATTACGCTGCAATTTGGAAAAGAAGAGATCCGGCTGCAGGCCATTATTGATTCTGGAGCATGCAGCTGCTTTGTGGACTTGAACCTGGTGAGAAACCTGAAGCTGCCCCTCCTCCAAAAGAAACAGGGACTTGAAGTCCGCCTGGCCGATGGCACATTGCCTAGTTCTGGCCCTGTTACCCAGGAGACTGTCCCTCTGCTTATCACCACTCCTGATGGCCATCAGGAATTCATACGCTTTGACGCTCTAAGCTCGCCTATGTCTCCAGTTATCCTAGGAATTCCATGGCTCCAAGCCCACAACCCTCAGATCAATTGGATCAAGAAGGAGGTCCTGTTCACCTCTCCCTATTGCCAGCAGCATTGCTTTATTCCTGAACCCAGAGACATTACCAGTTGCTTGACAGTCCACCCTGTATCTACCACTAACCAGAATATACCCCAGGCATACCAAGAATTCCTGGATGTCTTTGATAAGAAAAAAGCTGACGTTCTACCACCACATCGGCCATATGACTGTCCAATAGAATTACTTCCAGGGGCCGAGATTCCATTTGGACGAATATTCCCTCTCTCTGAAATGGAATTGGGAACTCTGCGACAATATATCGATGAAAATTTGGCTAAGGGCTTCATCCGAGCTTCCTCCTCTCCTGCCGGTGCCGGAATCTTTTTTGTCGAGAAGAAAGACAAGTCTTTAAGACCATGCGTGGATTATAGGGAGCTCAATAAAATCACAATAAAGAACCGCTACCCACTGCCATTAGTTCCTGAACTTTTCCAGAGATTCCGTACGGCCCAAGTATTTACCAAGCTCGACCTCCGGGGTGCCTATAACCTTGTTCGGATCCGTGAGGGCGATGAATGGAAGACAGCATTCAGAACGAGGTTCGGACACTTCGAGTATCTTGTAATGCCCTTTGGGCTCTGTAATGCCCCGGCGACGTTTCAGCACTTCGTCAACGATATTTTCCGGGAATATCTTGACTACTTCGTCATCATCTATCTGGATGACATTCTCATATTTTCGGCTACTCTGGAGCTCCACCGGACCCATGTAAAGACAGTGCTGCTCACACTAAGAAAACATGGACTTTATGTGAAAGCGGAAAAGTGTGACTTCGAGAAGAAATCAATACAATTCCTAGGACTGATCATCTCCACGGGCGGTGTAGCTATGGATCCACAGAAAGTGCAGGCAATCCTGGATTGGCCAACTCCATCAGATAAGAAAGGGGTGCAAAGGTTTGTGGGCTTTGCGAACTTCTATAGGAGGTTTATAAGAAACTTCTCCTCCATCATCTCACCCATTACCCAGTTGACCCGCTTACATACCCATTTCCAGTGGTCCTCCGAAGCCCAAACTGCTTTCGAGAGACTAAAGTTATTGTTTACCTCTGCACCAATCCTTCAACACCCTGAGCCTGCCCTGCCATACATCTTGGAGGTCGATGCCTCAGAAGTAGCTACAGGGGCAGTCCTTTCACAACGCCAGGGACCCAAGTCCTTGCTTCACCCCGTGGCCTTCTCCTCGCGGAAAATGAGCCAGCCCGAGAGGAACTATGATGTAGGAGACCGCGAGCTCTTGGCCATTAAAACAGCCTTAGAGGAGTGGAGATACCTTCTTGAGGGGTCTGCTCACCCCATAATGATATTTACAGATCATCGGAACCTCGAATACCTCCGTACTGCCAAACGTCTGAGACCCCGTCAAGCCCGCTGGGCTCTGTTCTTTTCAAGGTTCAACTTCCACATCACCTACCGTCCCGGCTCCAAGAACGGAAAGGCCGATGCTTTATCCCGAATGTTTCCCGATACTCCGGAGGAGACAATATCTAGTACAATCCTGTCACCTCAGAACTTTCTTCTGATCCAACCCGATCTAAGATCTTCTCTTGAACAGGCTTCCCTCCAATGCCAGGAACCAGAAGCATCCTCTCTAAGAAACCAGGAAGGGTACCTCTGGCATCAGGACAAGATCTTCGTTCCGCAACAAACCCGAATACAGGTACTGAAGACCTTGCATGACCACCAACTCGCTGGCCACTTCGGAGTGCGGAAAACTACGGATCTTATCCAACGATCCTTCTGGTGGCCTACCTTGAAATCTGATTGCAGGGAGTTTGTTATCTCCTGCACTACCTGCCAGCGAAATAAAGGGTCCAATGTCAAGTCGTGGGGTCTGTTACGTCCTCTGCCAGTGCCAGAACTACCATGGAGAATTATATCTATGGACTTTATAGTAGAGTTGCCCCCATCCGAAGAATCTACAACAATCCTGGTAGTTGTGGACCGTCTATCCAAAATGGCGCACTTCTTGCCCATGGCAGGAACTCCTCCTGCTGCAGAAACAGCAAAAATTTTCATAAGGGAGATAGTCAGGCTCCATGGCCTTCCTGACAGCATTGTGTCTGATAGAGGGGTACAATTCACCTCCCGGTTCTGGAGAGAGCTCTGCAAAGCACTATCAATCAAGGTGTGCCTGTCCTCAGCCTATCACCCCCAAAGCAACGGTCAAACTGAAAGGACCAACCAGACCTTAGAACAATATTTGCGTTGCTTCTGCTCCTTCTCCCAGGATGACTGGATCTCTCTACTCCCTTGTGCGGAGTTTGCTTACATCAATGCAGTACACTCAACCACCAATCAATCTCCGTTTTGGGCCAACTACGGTTTCCATCCTTCATTTCTACCTAATGTCATTCCGGAAGCCTCAGTTCCAGCAGTTCAAGACAGGATAAGCTCCATTCAGGCTAATTATCAAACCCTCCGGCTAACCATGCAGAAAGCGCAAGAGGACTACAAGAAACAATATGACAAGAGGAGAGGAGAGAGTCCTAGCTTTGAGGTTGGAGATAAGGTCTGGCTCTCTTCAGCAAATCTCAGGCTCCCTTGCCCCTCCCGGAAATTGGGTCCAAGATTTATCGGTCCATTCGAAATTAAACGAAAAATTAACCCAGTAGCTTTTGAACTGTTACTACCAAGTTCGTATAAAGTGCATCCTGTGTTTCACGTTTCTCTTCTTAAATCTGTTGTCTCTAGCCCTTTTCCAGGAAGAGAAGAAGACCCTCCGCCTCCAGTCTCAGTGGGAGATGAAGCCGAATTCGAGGTAGAATCCATCCTGGACTGTCGCAAAAGAGGTAGGACTATTCAATTTCTTATTAAATGGAAGGGTTATCCAGCAGAAGAGAATTCTTGGGAACCTGCAGGCAACATACATGCTCCTAGACTTCTCCAGAGATTCCGTGCCAGATACCCTGAAAGATGGGCCCGGGTGGGCATCCGGAGGCTGCCCCTTGGGGGGGGCACTGTCAGGGAACCAACAGCAGGCGAAGGACTTTAGGACCCAGCATCTCTGGCAGGAGAAGGGCTCTAGGACCCAGTATCTCTACAAGCAGGTCACATGGGCCTATATAAGGAAGTCTGCTAGTGTCTGCATTTGCTGGATTATCGTCAGCTTCTCCTGTGTTCCTGTGTCTTGCATCTCCTGCCTGTCTGATCTCCTGTGTACCAAACCCGGCTTGCCTGACCTGCTCCTGTTGACTTCCTAGCGTATACCTGACCCCGGCCTGGCTAACGGACTCCGCTTACCTTGTCTTCTGTGCTAAGACTCAGCTCTGCTGTGTTCTCAGACTGTCTTGCTGTGTTTGACCCTCTGGCCTGGCTTTGACCCTGTTATCGGAACATTCCATTGGTCCTTACCCTTTGGACCTCCTAAGCACGCCTGCTGTCCTGCAGTCTGCCTGTCCCACCAAGTTCCTGGCAACCAGCACTACCTACCAGGCAACCCGTGCTTCTGTGGGCACCACATCCCCTGTGTCATCTTCAGGGCTGTGCTGCACTCGGCCGCAAGGGGCGCCCTCTCTGCTACTCGACCTCACATCAGAGACTTGACAGTACCTCATACTCCCATCCCATCAAAGTGAACAAGACCAGATCTGACTTTCTCCCTATCACCAGTGGTATGAGGCAGGGGTTACCCCTTTTAACCCTTATCTTCATTCTCACTCTTGAGCCCTTTCCCTGTACAGTTCTAGCTGACCCCAGTATTTTCAGCTATCAGAAATCTTTCACAGGGTGGCACTGGCAATTTGATTTTATTTGTGATGGACCCGCTAACCTTGTTATCAAATTTGTTGCAAGCCTTGAAAACGTATGGTACCCTTTAAGATCAACCTGGCTAAAAATTCAGCTCTCAAAATCTCTACTGATCAACTGTCTCCGGCCTATCTTTTCTTTTCGCTGGGCTACTAGTTCAATCTGTTACTTTGGCATGAACATTACACCAGACCCGGCTGACCTGTTTTCTGCAAACGTTGAGACACTTTTACTTAAAATGAGGGAAGGTCTGTTGCATTGGCACTCACTAACATTAACTTGGTTTGGTTGGTGCAATTCACAAAAAATGGCCTTGATCGCCTGGGTGCTTTATCTACTGCAAGCTCTTTCCATTCGACTACCTTCCTAATTTTTTAAAAGGGTTGTCTCTATACTCTGAGAGTTTGTATGGTCCCATAGGACACCTCGCCTTAAGCTTCAGAGTCTGTCCTTACCCAAGATTCATGGAGGAGTAGGCCTCCCTGACATCTGAGCATACTATAGGACAGCCCACCTTACCAGGTTGGTTGATTGGCACTGCTGCGGTCTCAACACGCACAAGTGAAGCAGCGCTCTACTGACATACAGACAGCAAAATAGCTGATAACAATATTAAAAGTCTAATCAAGTTAAAAAAAGATGTAACCAGTGAAAGGGTGATAGGGTTAATCAGCAGGATGACAGGGCACTAGTATATCACATCAGTAGTCCCCAGCAGGTCTGAGAATGGACATAGATCAAGATCCAATGTACAGGGTGGGTGCAGACAGAGGGTGAGCAAACAACAGTCCTAATGGACCAGTGGAGCTGCAATCGCAATGAGGAATGGACGTTGTCAGCCACACAGGGTTTAGCCTGCACAGATGAATTATACTAATAGACTGACAAAAAAGGCACGGTCCTCAATGTAGCTTGTGAACATTTTAAAGTGCAATATAAAGGGAAAAGAAGAATACTTTTTTATTAATAATGAAAACATTGTATATATATATATATTGTGACAGCAGGAAGGTAAAGTCACCTGGTTGCATCCAGGGGGGTAGATATATTTCGCCCAGATTCAGGCTTTACGCCGACTTATACAACTAGGTGGAGAGTTGTATAAGCCCAGCTGAGGCTAGTGGGCTCATGGATGATTCATACCTCTAGGGAGAGTGTGGGGCGTCGTGCAGACAGGGAGTTGATGAGACCAGCTGAAGCTTGTCAGCTCATTTAGGCCTCTATAAGAACTCCCAGATTCATTAGGTGTTTGCTCATGCCTGGACCCAGACCTGTGTGGACTGTCTAGGGAGAGTGAACCCCTGTGCGGTGAGACAAAGCCTGTGTGGCTATTTGCTTGGACATTTAAAACCAGGGACTTAGGGACTAGGACAGCACTAGGCTGATCCCAGTTGTTAGTTAGGAAACCTGTATGTTTACTCAGAGGTCAAGTTGACCAGGATTTATTTTATTTATGTTTCTTTTGCTTTGCTGTGTTTTGTCACTGTAAATAGAAAATAAACCGCACCTTTTTGATTTTGAAAACCACAACCTCCGTTTGCTGGGCCTGTTTTTGTGTGGGGAGCCCATCCCGGGGGTCACACACACCCGCTGCCGAGCTAACCCCCTCACAGTTGGTGGAGAACCAGTGGCAGTTTTTTTTAAGCCAGCATGGAGGAGATACTGAAACAGCTGGCTCTAGCAAATGCCAATCAACAGCAGACAAATGCAGGTTTACAAAGGAGCCTTGCAGCCCAGCAGCAAGCTCACCAACAGAGTCTGGAAGCTCAGCAACAAGCCCAGCAGCAATCTGAGGCCCGCTTCATAGACCTGTTACAGAAGCAAGAGCAGAGACTACAACAAATGGAAGCAGTAATGCAGCAACGTCCGCAGACCAGTGAGGAAAGCCGTCCCACTAATACCGCGTCCTTTGGGGTGAGTCGTTTATTGACAAAAATGACTGGAGAGGATGATCCAGAGGTATTTTTGACCACATTTGAAAGGACCGCTGAAAGAGAAAAGTGGCCTGAGGAGCAGTGGGCTGGACTGGTGGCTCCTCTGTTAACTGGTGAATCGCAGAAAGCTTACTATGACCTAGAGCCTAACCAAGCAAAAGACTATGTGATGCTAAAAGCTGAAATTTTGGCAAGGCTGGGTGTCACCCAGGCTGTCCGGGCTCAGCGTGTGCATAACTGGACTTTCCAGCTTGGAAAACCCCCCAGGTCTCAAATGTATGATCTCATTCACCTGAGCAGAAAGTGGCTACAGCCAGAGACTTTGTCCGCACCAAAGATTGTGGAACGTGTTGTAATGGATCGGTTTTTGAGAGCTCTTCCTACTGCCATCCAAAAGTGGGTAAGCCATGGAGACCCAGAGACGGCCGATGGTCTTGTGGATCGTGTGGAGAAATACTTGGCTACAGAGAACCTGACGGCCTCTTCCAGAGACACTCGGACTTTCCACCCTAAGACCAGACCATCCCCAGGGGCGGATAAGAGGATTCCAAGGGGTGAGGGTGGAGAGAGTGAGAGGGTGGGAGCTCTACCCCAAGTTTGGCGAGAACAGCCTGGGAAATCAGCGGCTCAAGAGGCGGCAAGAAGGATCGTTTGCTACCGCTGCCGGCAAGCGGGACATATTGCAGCCAATTGCCCGGTTGTGGAGGAACCCATGCAGTGTGACTTTCTGACGGGCAGACGTCAGTCGCTGTGTGCAACAGTCGCATGCACTGCCATTCGAGGAACTGAGAAACATTTATGCAAAATGTGTGTTAATGGTAGAAATGTTGTGGTATTGCTGGATTCAGGTAGCCTTGTGACCCTGATAAAGGCTGAGTTAGTTAAAACAGAGGTCTTTGGGAATAGCAAGGTAGCTGTTATTTGTGTGCATGGGGACACCCGAGAGTATCCAGTGACTACAGTGTGTTTCGAGACCCCCAAAGGTACCCTCTCTCATCCAGTGGGCTTAGTATCTCAGTTACCGCATGACGCCATTGTGGGAAGGGATTTTCCGAAGTTCTGGGAACTGTGGGATGATCCTGAGCCCCCCACTGGTGCCCCTATGTACCAGGAATGTGATAGCCAGAACTCCCCTGAGAGTGGTGAGGACTCTCCGGAATTTCCCTTATCAGTATTGGCAGGGGAGACTCAAGAAACTGGAGAGGAGCCCACCTCCTCAGACGAAAACCTACCGTCTGTGGAGTTTTCTGATCTTGAGGTTCACAGGGAAAACTTTGCCACAGAACAGTTGAAAGACCCCGCCCTAATAAAGGCACGGGAAAACGTAGTGAAAATAGATGGCGAGTTAGTGAACCCAGATAATACCTGCACTTACCCATACTTCAGCGTAGAGAAGGACCTACTGTATCGGGTGGCAAAAAGGGCAGAAGAAACCGTTGAGCAGCTTGTGGTGCCCAAACCTTACAGGAAGTTGGTGTTGGAGTTGGCCCATGGGCACATTCTTGGAGGTCATCTGGGGACAGAGAAAACCCGAGAGAGGGTATTACAGAGATTCTATTGGCCGGGGGTGATGAAGGACATAGAAAATTATTGTTCCTCCTGCCCTGTGTGTCAGAGGTCGGCCCCGATGCCACATTTCCGTAGCCTGCTGGTCCCTCTACCCATCATTGAGGTCCCGTTTGAGAGGATCGCCATGGATTTGGTAGGGCCTATAATCAAGTCCGCTAGGGGGCACCAGTACATATTAGTTATAATGGACTATGCCACCCGTTATCCAGAAGCGATCCCTCTCCGAAATACCTCGGCCAAAACCATAGCCAAAGAGCTATCTCTTGTGTTTAGCCGGGTGGGTATTTGTAAAGAACTGCTTACGGACCAAGGTACACCCTTTATGTCCCGGGTTATGAAGGAGCTGTGTAAATTGTTCAAAGTGACGCAATTACGTACATCTGTGTATCACCCCCAAACCGATGGGCTGGTTGAAAGATTCAACAAAACCCTAAAACAAATGTTGAAGAAAGTGGTGGATAGAGATGGAAAGGATTGGGACTGTCTACTTCCTTATCTGATGTTTGCTATTAGGGAGGTGCCCCAATCCTCTACGGGATTCTCCCCCTTTGAGTTACTGTATGGGAGACACCCAAGAGGGCTGTTGGATATTGCCAAGGAAACTTGGGAAAGTGAGAGTTCTCCCCACAGGAGTGTGATTGCGCATGTCGCCCTGATGCAAGACCGAATTGCACAGGTAATGCCCATCGTGAAGGAACATTTGGCCCAAGCGCAGTTAGCACAGCAGAGAGTGTACAACCGTGGAGCCAAGACCCGTACCTTTTCCCCGGGGGATAGGATACTGGTACTTGTCCCTACGGTTGAAAGTAAATTCCTTGCCAAATGGCAAGGCCCCTATGAGATAATGGAAAAAGTGAGCGAAGTGAATTACAAGGTCAGACAACCAGGAAGGCGAAAGCCCGAACAGATCTATCACGTTAATCTGTTGAAAGCCTGGAGGGATAGAGAGTCCCTAGTCGCAGACACTTGGTCACCAGCTCAAACTGGTTGCGTGATTCCTGAGGTTGGAATAGCAGCCACCTTGTCACAACCCCAACAACAGGAGGTTAAGGAGTTTGTGCTTCGCAACAAGGAGGTATTCTCTGAGCTGCCGGGACAAACATCTGGGGTAGAGCATGACATCATTACCCCGCCCGGTGAAAGGGTGAAGTTAAAACCCTATCGGATCCCAGAGGCCCGACGGGAGGCAATACGGGAGGAAGTACAGAAAATGCTGAACTTAGGGGTGATAGAGGAGTCCCAAAGTGATTGGTCTAGTCCCATTGTGTTGGTGCCTAAACCGGATGGGAGCTGGCGATTTTGTAACGATTTTCGTCAGTTGAACAAAGTTACAAAATTTGACACCTACCCCATGCCACGTATAGATGAGTTGATCGACCGGCTGGGAACAGCCCGATACATGACGACTCTTGACCTCACAAAAGGGTATTGGCAAATCCCCCTGGCCAAGTCGGCCAAAGAGAAAACCGCATTTGTAACCCCAGACGGGGCGTTCCAATATAAAAGAATGCCGTTCGGGTTACAGAATGCGCCGGCCACATTCCAGCGGAAAATGGACCAGATGCTGAGGCCCCATCGGAAGTATGCTGCGGCTTACCTGGATGACGTAATTGTCCATAGCACAGATTGGGCCTCACATCTGCCAAAAGTGCAAGCAGTCCTGGACTCTGTTCGGGAAGCGGGGTTTACGGCTAACCCCAAGAAGTGTACCATTGGGCAGGAGGAGGCCAAATATCTTGGGTACACCATTGGGAGGGGAGTAATAAAACCCCAACTCAACAAAGTCGAGGCCATCCAGAGTTGGCCACGTCCCAACAGCAAGAAGCAGGTACGAGCCTTTCTGGGAATCGCTGGGTATTATCGGCGATTCATTCCCCACTTTGCTTCTAAGGCTGTGCCCCTAACCAACCTGACGAAGGGGAAAGGGACGGTCATGATTAAATGGACCCCCGAGGCTGAGGCAGCATTCCAATTCTTGAAACAAGCCTTATGTAGCCAGCCAGTGTTGTACTCACCCGACTTCTCTAAAGACTTTGTCGTACAAAGTGATGCGTCAGATGTGGGGTTAGGAGCAGTATTGTCCCAGGTCTGGAACGGGGAAGAGCACCCAGTCATTTACCTCAGCAGGAAGTTGAAGTCCCATGAGGTAAATTACGCCACCGTTGAAAAGGAGTGTTTAGCGGTGAAGTGGGCTCTAGATTCCCTTCGGTACTACCTGCTAGGTAGGCACTTTGACATGGTTACGGATCACGCTCCGTTAAAGTGGATGGCTCAAAACAAGGAAACAAATAGAAGAGTGAATAGGTGGTTCCTGGCCCTCCAGGAATTCAACTTCACAGTAAAGCATCGCCCTGGCGTTCAAATGGGGAATGTGGATGCTTTGTCTCGAGTACATGAATGCCTGATTGCTGGTGTTCTAACCCCGAGGTTAAAACAAGAGGGGGGGTATGTGACAGCAGGAAGGTAAAGTCACCTGGTTGCATCCAGGGGGGTAGATATATTTCGCCCAGATTCAGGCTTTACGCCGACTTATACAACTAGGTGGAGAGTTGTATAAGCCCAGCTGAGGCTAGTGGGCTCATGGATGACTCATACCTCTAGGGAGAGTGTGGGGCGTCGTGCAGACAGGGAGTTGATGAGACCAGCTGAAGCTTGTCAGCTCATTTAGGCCTCTATAAGAACTCCCAGATTCATTAGGTGTTTGCTCATGCCTGGACCCAGACCTGTGTGGACTGTCTAGGGAGAGTGAACCCCTGTGCGGTGAGACAAAGCCTGTGTGGCTATTTGCTTGGACATTTAAAACCAGGGACTTAGGGACTAGGACAGCACTAGGCTGATCCCAGTTGTTAGTTAGGAAACCTGTATGTTTACTCAGAGGTCAAGTTGACCAGGATTTATTTTATTTATGTTTCTTTTGCTTTGCTGTGTTTTGTCACTGTAAATAGAAAATAAACGCACCTTTTTGATTTTGAAAACCACAACCTCCGTTTGCTGGGCCTGTTTTTGTGTGGGTAGCCCATCCCGGGGGTCACACACACCCGCTGCCGAGCTAACCCCCTCACAATATATATATATATATATATCAAAAAGGGGAGGACAAACTGTAATGGTTGGGAATTGAAAGACAGGGAATAGAAATAAAAATATAAAAAAGGGGAAGATAGGAAATCTCTAGTCCATCCAATCAGCTGTATGCTCTAATGAGATGTCTTAAAATTAGGGTTGTCCCGATACCAATACAAGTATCAGTATTGGTCCTATGTACTCGTGCAAATGCTCCTGATGCCTAGTCTAATACCTTGACACTCAGGCATGATCAGTGTGGTGGCGGGGGAAGTTATAATCACTGATCTCCCTCTGTGGCTTTCAATAAAGCAGCTGACAGCCGCTTATCCTCCTTTCCCCTCCGCGGCTTTCAGCTGCTTTAATTAAAGCCACACAGGGAGATCAGTGATTATAAGTTCTCTCGCCACCACACTGCTTTGATCATCCCTGAGTGTCCCCTGTATTCTTCTCCGGCTCCCCTCTGTGTCCTCCTATGTGCTCCTCTGTGGGTTCCTCCGGTCCCCCCTGTCCTCCCCTGTTCCCCCTTCATTCTCCATTCCCCCTCTGTGTGCCCCCTCCACCCCCCCCCCTGTCCTCCTCCGTGTGCTCTAGATAGATAGATAGATAGATAGATAGTTGTGCTCATAAGTTTACATACCCTGGCAGAATTTATGATTTCTTGCCCATTTTTCAGAGAATATGAATGATAACACAAAAACTTTTCTCTCACTCATGGTTAGTGTTTGTCTGAAGCCGTTTATTATCAGTCAACTGTATTTACTCTTTTTAAATCATAATAGCAACAGAAACTACCCAAATGACCCTGATCAAAAGTTTACATACCCCAGTTCTTAATACCGTGTATTGCCTCCTTTAACATCAATGACAGCTTGAAGTCTTTTGTGGTATTTGTGGATGAGGCTCTTTATCTTCTCAGATGTTCCTGTAAATTCTTGGGCTGTCTTGCATGAACTTCACGTGGCTCAATGATATTGAGGTCAGGAGATTGAGATGGCCACTTGTGTTTTGGATATTTGTCATGTTGGAATGTCCAAATATGTCCCATGAGCAGCTTCCTGGCTGATGAATGCAAATGTTTCTCCAGTATTTTTTGATAACATATTGCATTCATCTTGCTAACAATTTTGACCAAATTTCCTGTGCCTTTGTAGCTCACACATCCCCAAAACATCAGCAATCCACCTCCGTACCTTTCATCATAGGCCTTGTTGACTCCTCTCCAAATGTAGTGTTTATGGTTGTGGCCAAAAAGCAAAATTTTGGTCTCATCACTACAAATTATTTTGTGCTAGAAGGTTTGAGGCTTGTCTCTGTGCTGTTTGGCGTATTGTAAGCAAGATACTTTGTGGCATTTGCTTAGTAATGGCTTTCTTCTGGCGACTCGACCATGCAGCTCATCTTTCTTCAAGTGCCTCCTTATTGTGCATTTTGAAACAGCCACACTACATGTTTTCAGAGAGTCCTGTATTTCACCTAAAGTTATTTGTGGGTTTTTCTTTGCATCCCAACAGTTTTCCTGGCAGTTGTGGCTGAAATTTTAGTTGGTCTACCTGACCGTAGTTTGGTTTCAACAGAACCCCTCATTTTCCACTTCTTGATTAGAATTTGAACACTGCTGATTGACATTCTCAGTTCCTTGTAAATCTTTGTATATCCCTTTCCTGTTTTATACAGTTCAACTACCTTTTTCTGCAGATCCTTTGACAATTCTTTTGCTTTCCCCATGACTCAGAATCCAGAAGCGTCAGTGCAGCACTGGATGAAAGAAACACATTGACCTTTTATACACACACACTAATTACAAGCAAACAGATCACAGGTGAGAATGGTTACCTTTAATAGCCATTCAAACCCCTATGTGTCAACTTGTGTGCATGTTATCAGGCCAAAATCACCAGGGTATGTAAACTTTTGATCAGGGTAATTTGGGTAGTTTCTGTTGCCATTATGATTTAAAAAGGGTAAACACAGTTGATTGATAATACTGTAAATGGCTTCAGCCAAACACTGAAAGAAAAGTTTTTGTGTTATCATTTATATTCTCTGAAAAATGGCCAAGAAATCATAAATTCTGCCAGGGTATGTAAACTTATGAGCATAACGTATCCCACCACAAAGTATCCCGCCAAACAGCACAGAGACAAGCCTCAAACCTTTTTGCACAAAGTAATTTGGCGTGATGAGACCAAAATTTAGCTTTTTGGCCACAACCTTAAATGCTACATTTGGAGAGGAGTCAACAAGGCCTATGATGAAAGGTACACCATTCCTACTGTGAAACACGGAGGTGGATCGCTTATGTTTTGGGGATGTGTGAGCTACAAAGACACTCTCTGTGACATTCCACTCTCAACTAGTTTTTCACTTTCCCACAGGGTTACCCCGTTTTTCATATCTGCCTGGTGGCTGCCCGTGTGGGTCGCCCCTGTTCAGCCCTCTGTCATGGCTCCTGGGTGGGGGTGTCACCGGACGCCTGCCATGCCTCATCCCCACACCATCTGGATACGATCCTTGGTGAGTTAGTATGTACCTTGATGTGGGGGGTGTTCATCTCATCCCCACCTATTTTCTACTAATGATTCATATATCATTTATTTTAGAATTATCACGCGCATGCTCCTGATGAGTGGCACGGAAGCCACGAAACGCGTAGAGCTTACTGATGCCGTGTTTCAACATTTTAAATTCGTACCCTATTATCATATTGTACCCCTATAGGTTGAGCGAGGCCACAGGTCCTGCAGGCAATACCTCTTCAGTAGCAATTTATCCAATTGTTGTGGTGACCTTTGGGAATTTTTTCTGTCATCTCAATGAGAGACTATCAATGATATTATTATGTATATTGACCTTTATGGTGGTTATAATTATACCAATATTTACATCATAGGACTCATAGCCATAATTATGTCTATTGTGAATTTTATGATTATTGTCTACTTATTATTATTGCTCTACATGTCGTATATGTTTTATCTGCCATACTAATTAAATTCCCACTATTCAAAAAAATACTGGAGGAACATTTGCATTCATCAGCCAGGAAGCTGAGCATGGGACCTACTTGGATATTCCAACATGACAATGATTCAAAACACAAGGCCAAGTCGACCTGTCCTTGGCTACAGCAGAATAAAGTGAAGGTTCTGGAGTGGCCATCAAAGTCTTCTGACCTCAATATCATTGAGCCACTCTCGGGAGATCTCAAACGTCCAGTTCATGCAAGACAGCCCAAGAATTTACAGGAACTGGAGGCTTTTTGCCAAGAGGAACTGGCAGCTTTACCATCTGAGAAGTTGAACAGCCTCATCCACAAATACCACAAAAGACTTCAAGCTGTCATTGATGTTAAAAGGGGTACATGGTATTAAAAACTGGGGTATGTAAACTTCTGATCAGGGTCATTTGGGTAGTATCTGTTGCCATTATGATTTAAAAAGAGTAAACACAGTTGATTGATAATAAATGGCTTCAGCCAAACACTAACCATGAGTGAAAGAAAAGTTTTTGTGTTATCATTCATATTCTCTGAAAAATGGCCAAGAAATCATAAATTCTGCCAGGATATGTAAACTTATGAGCACAACTGTATATATACAGTATATGTATAAAATTGTAAAAAAAATTATTGTAAAAAATAAATAAATACTGACACGCCTCATCAGTGCCCATCAGTGCTGCATCTTAGTGCCACTGGCACGTGACATATAAAAAAAGTAGCGAGTACTTGAAAAAAGTATCGGTACTTGTACTCGGTCTTAAAAAAGTGGTATCAGGACAACCCTAATTAAAATAAGATCATGGTACATAATAAATTATAAATGAAATACAATAGCATAGAGACATATTCTAATAAAACGCATGTGTTGAGATAAAATTTCATACATATACAATTTCAAATTCAGGAATACTACACAGGAATGTCAGGGAAATACAACAATTGGCTATGTAGAGGGATACGTATATATGCACACACATATATACATACATACTGTTCCATACATATATGCGCACAAACGTGGGGTAGGACATCACATTATAGAATGACATTAGTTTTGATTTCTTAATTTAACCCTCTGGGAGCCAAAGTGTTTAAAGTAAATATCCAGAATGTTTCCCTGTGGCATAGTTTTGAAATCTTTTCGTCTGAGTCGCAAGGGGGATGGATTCTATCACCCAGACTTTCAGGCCTTCTGTGGATTTGTTATGGTGTGTAAGAAAGTGCCTGGGTACTCTATGGTCCTCTCCTACATCCTCAATGAACCTCCTGTGTTCCCAGTGCAAACGGTGCAGCCCACATAGAGGAGACCACAGGGGCAGGACAAATCGTAAACCACAAATTTAGTGGAACAGCTAAAATAGCTTTTTATAGGGCAAATCTTGCCCAAAGTGTCCTTAAATGTCTTTGGGGGATGCTGTAGAAAATTACACATCTTGCATCTGATCTTTTTGCATTGGAACATACCCATCAAATTGCAAAAAGAAACAAGAGAATTTGAAGGGGTGGTGACAGAATAGGAAATCTTACTGGGAGCCACAATGTTTTTAATGTTAGAGGCTCTACTATAAATTACCCTAGGTCTATCTGGCAGAATGGGCCCTAACTTGGGGTCTAAACAGTGTCGAAAAACACTAGGTGGTCATGGAACTTGAGGATTCTCAGGACATGGTGATAAGCTGGCCTTTGATTGCATCCTTCCTAAAGAACTCTGCACACACCCTACCTTTTACCTTAACGATTTATTGTGAAACTTGTGCACACAAGTATCTCCTCTCCCTTCCCCTATGGTTCCTATCCTCGGCAACACCGAGATTGACCCTGGACTTCACAACACACATTTTCAACGCCTTAAGCCCAGTGCCTATTTCCACGTGATGGATTTTTTAAGGTCAGATGCTAACCTTACTTCCATCAATCTTACCTGACTAGTTGACGTCCCTCTGGATTTTTGGAGTCAACTACACCACTTTCTCTGCCAGATCTCCATTTTCCCAGGCATGTGCCATAAAGGGGAGACAATCCATCACTGTCTTTCCTCCATTTATTCTTCCCTAATCTGACCAGACACTGGGTACATTCCACATTTTCTCTCAAGCTGAAAAACTGAAGTGGGTACCCAATAGTCTGCTATTTCCACCATTGTATGGGGATTATTTCTGATAAAGGAATTACAAAAAAAAAGTAGTTATTATGTTCCCCCTCCAAATTGTCCACCATTCTCCCTCAATTTCACTCACACACAATACCAATGGGTGACTGCAAAAGGCAGCAAGAGAGCCATTGGGGTCATGACTAGGGATGAGCCGAACACCCCCCCCCCCGGTTCGGTTCGCATCCAGAACATGCGAAAGGACCGAAAGTTCGCGCAAACTTTCGAACACGGTTAAAGTCTATGGGACTCGAATGTGACAAAGGACAGCTCCAGGACTTCTGTTTCCGGGGGACGTGGCTTGAGCATGACGGAGTGAGCGGCGCTGAGTGATCCCGCTGTGCAGCTAATGGACACGGACAGACTGAGAGACTGAGACAGCTGAGCAATCCATGCCGGGATGTACGCAGAGGACCGGAATGGGAGAGTTGGATGTCCCTATCCAGCGGTGCACAACACGATCACAGAAGCAAAGGAGCGCCGCAGCGGACATAGTATTTCACACAGCACATTCCGCGCGGCATACAGCAGCAAGTGTCACACTGATCCTAGAGTTTGATAGCAGGGGAGACAGCGCGGGCAGTGGAACTGCCTTACGAAACACAGATCAGTTGGAGCTGACCCCTCCAGCAGTAAAACAAACCAGGGGGGCCTACGAGAGCACAGGAAGAAGCTCCTGGCAGTGGAGCCGTTCACCTCTTATATTGCTGACACCTCCTTCTTCCAAACCCAAACTTCTTACATCAGCCTTGATGCTGCCCACTCCAGCCAGGGACATCTTCTAGGTATGCAGTCCAAATTATATAGGGACTGATACAGGGGAGCTGGGAGGTAAACAAGATCTTAGGCAAATGATCCGGGCGCTCCCTTCAAAAGAGGATATACAGGAAATGATGAGGAATTAGCTGGGACCCCTAAAGGAGGAAATAGGAGAAGTAAGAGCTGAAGTGGAGGTCATAGAGCAGGAGGTGCATAGACTGGATGATTGGCAAGGAAAAGCTAATACCAGGATAGACATGTTAGAAGAGAAGCTGAAAACACAACACCAGAGAATAGGGATGAGCTTCGAGTTCAAGTCGAACTCATGTTCGACTCGAACATTGCCTGTTCGCCCGTTCGCCGAACAGCAAACAAATTGGGGTGTTCGTGGCAAATTCGAAAAGTCTATGGGAGAAATCTAAAGTGCTAATTATAAAGGCTTATATGCAAGTTATTGTCATAAAAAGTGTTTGGGGACCTGGGTCCTGCCCCAGGGGACATGTATCAATGCAAAAAAAAGTTTTAAAAACGTAAGTTTTTTGGGAGCAGTGATTTTAATAATGCTTAAAGTGAAACAATAAAAAGTGAAATATTCCTTTAAATTTCGTACATGGTGGGTGTGTATAATATGCATGTAAAGTCGCGCACGTTTCACGTGCTTAGAACTGTCCCTGCACAAAATGTCATTTCTGAAGGAAAAAAAGTCATTTAAAACTCACTCGCGGCTATTAATGAATTGCCGGCTCCCGGCAATACATAGAAAAGTCATTGATAAAAAAGAAAAAAAAAGCGTGGGGGTCCCCCCAAATTCAATTACCAGGCCCTTCAGGTCTGGTATAGATATTAAGGGGAACCCTGCCACAAATTTTAAAAAAATGCATGCGGTTCCCCCAAATATCCATACCAGGCCCTTCAGATCTGGCATGGATTTTAAGGGGAACTTCACCCCAAATAAAAAAAAAAAGGCGTGGAGTCCCCCCAAAAATCCATACCAGACCCTTATCCGAGCAGGCAACCTGGCAGGCCACAGGAAAAGAGGGGGGGGACGAGTGAGCACCCCCCCTCCTGAACCGTACCAGGCCACATGCCCTCAACATGGGGAGGATGTCCCCATGTTGATGGGGACAAGGGCCTCATCCCCACAACCCTTGTCCGGTGGTTGTGGGGGTCTGCGGGCAGGGGGCTTATCGGAATCTGGAAGACCCCTTTAACAAAGGGGACCCCCAGATCCCGCCCCCCCATGTGAATTGGTAAGGGGTACATTGTACCCCTACCATTTCACAAAGAAAGTGTAAAAAAAATTAAAAAAATACACACAAACACCTTCTATAAGTCCTTTATTAAAAAAAATAAAAAAAAACAAAAAAACATTCCAGCGATGAAATCCAGTGTCCCGCGGCGATCCGATGCCCAGCGCTGTCCGTCATTGGCTGAGCCTGAGCGGACCTGATGGGGAACTTCCTCCGCAGTCTATTAAATGTATAGACCAGCCCCTTCTAAAGTTCCCCATCAGGTCCGCTCAGCCAATGACTAGGTGTAAGGCTAAGCGGACCAGATGCGGAACGTGAGAAGGGGCGGGTCTATTCATGTATTACACAGTGAAGGAAGTTCCCCATCAGGTCCGCTCAGGCCAATGACGTAGGCAGGGTCTGACATACCGCGGGGGCGGACCTGATGGGGAACTTCCTTCACTGTGTAATTCATGAATAGACCCGCCCCTTCTCATGTTCCGCATCTGGTCCGCTTAGCCTTACACCTAGTCATTGGCTGAGCGGACCTGATGGGGAACTTTAGAAGGGGCGGGTCTATTCATGTATTACAAAGTGAAGGAAGTTCCCCACCAGGTCTGCCCCCTCGTATGTCAGACCCCACCTACGTCATTGGCCTGAGCGGACCTGATGGGGAACTTCCTTCACTGTGTAATACATGAATAGACCCGCCCCTTCTCACGTTCCGCATCTGGTCCGCTTAGCCTTACACCTATTCATTGGCTGAGCGGACCTGATGGGGAACTTTAGAAGGGGCGGGTCTATACATTTAATAGACTGCGGAGGAAGTTCCCCATCAGGTCCGCCCAGGCTCAGCCAATGACGGACAGCGCTGGACATCGGATCGCCGCGGGACACTGTATTTCATCGCTGGAATGTTTTTTTTTAATAAAGGACTTTTCCAAGGTGTTTGTGTGTTTTTTTTTTATTTTTTTTACACTTTCTTCGTGAAATGGTAGGGGTACAATGTACCCCTTACCAATTCACATAGGGGGGGCGGGATCTGGGGGTCCCCTTTGTTAAAGGGGTCTTCCAGATTCCGATAAGCCCCCGCCCGCAGACGCCCACAACCACCGGGCAAGGGTTGTGGGGATGAGACCCTTGTCTTGAGGGCATGTGGCCTGGTATGGTTCAGGAGGGGGGCTACTCTCTCGTCCCACCCTCTTTTCCTGCGGTCTGCCAGGTTGCGTGCTCGAATAAGGGTCTGGTATGGATTTTTGGGGGGACTCCACACCATTTTTTTTTAAATTTGGGGTGGAGTTCCCCTTAAAAACCAATGCCAGATCTGAAGGGCCTGGTATGGATATTTGGGGGAAACCGCACGCATTTTTTTTTTTAATTTGCGGCGGGGTTCCCCTTAATATCTATACCAGACCTGAAGGGCCTGGTAATTGAATTTGGGGGGACCCCCACGCTTTTTTTTTTTTCATCAATGACTTTTCTATGTATTGCCGGGAGCCGACAATTCATTAATAGCCGCGAGTGAGTTTTAAATTACTTTTTTTCCTTCAAAAATGACATTTTGTGCAGGGACAGTTCTAAGCACGGGAAACAAGCGCGACTTTACATGCATATTATACACACCCCCAGCAGGGTTGCCAATTTTCAGTAAATTTACAAACAGTTTGCAAAATCTGTAAATTTTGCATCTGCCCATGAATGTCCATTATGGACATGCAGTCTGCATGTTCATAATGGACATTCACAGACAGATGCAAAAATTACAGATTTTGCAAACTGTATGTAAATTTACTGAAAGTTGGCAACCCTGCCCCCCAGGTACGAAATTTAAAGGAAAATTTCACTTTTATTTTTTCATTTTAACCACTTAACGACCGCCCACTGTAAATATACGTCGGCAGTATGGCATGGACGGGCACAATCACGTACCTGTACGTGACTGCCTTCGTATGGGTGGGGGGTCCAATCGGACCCCCCTCCGGTACAGTGGGCGGCCGGGATCGCTTCGGGAGCGATCCGTGATGAGGGGGCCGCCATTCGATTCTGGCCACCCCCTCGCGATCGCTCCCGGCGAATCAAATGCTTCCTCTGCCTGTGTAATGTTTACACAGGCAGGAGGAAGTGATGTCATCCCCCCTGTGGCGCTCACATATACCAAGCGCCGCATGAGAGAAGACACAAAGGTTAGTGCACATAACAGCACACTGACACCACACACATAGGTACATACATCGCCCCCCCAGACACCCCCAGATCACCCCCAGATCACCCCCTAGCCCCCAGTCACAGTGTCACTGATTGCAGTGACCATTTATTTACTGATCACTGCAATCAGTGACATTTGTGACTGTAAAAGTGTCACTACAGTTAGTTTTAGGTCCAGTGTAGCCCCCTAACCCCCCCCAATAAAGGTTTAACCCCTTGATCGCCCCCCAGGTAACCCTTTCACCCCCTAGCACCGCCGTCACTAAGTGATCATTTTTCTGATCGCTGTTTTAGTGTCGGTGATGCCGATAGGTAGCCAGTTATTTTTTTTAGGTTCGCCGCAGGTTTTTATAGCGTCGGGTACCCCCATATATTACCTAATAAAGGTTTAACCCCTTGATCGCCCCGCCAGGTAACCCTTTCACCCCCTAGCACCGCTGTCACTAAGTGATCGTTTTTCTGATCGCTGTTTTAGTGTCGGTGATGCCGATAGGTAGCCAGTTATTTTTTTTAGGTTCGCCACAGGTTTTTATAGCGTCGGGTACCCCCATATATTACCTAAAGGTTTAACCCCTTGATCGCCCCCCCAGGTAACCCTTTCACCCCATTTTGCCAGTGTCACTAAGCGATCGTTTTTCTGATCGCTGTCTTAGTGTCGGTGATGCCGATAGGTAGCCAGTTATTTTTTTTAGGTTCGCCGCAGGTTTTTATAGCGTCGGGTACCCCCACATATTACCCAATAAAGGTTTAACCCCTTGATCGCCCCCCCCCCAGGTAACCCTTTCACCCCCTAGCACCGCTGTCACTAAGCGATCGTTTTTCTAATCGCTGTCTTAATGTCGGTGATGCCGATAGGTAGCCAGTTATTTTTTTTAGGTTTGCCGCAGGTTTTTATAGCGTCGGGTACCCCCATATATTACCTAATAAAGGTTTAACCCCTTGATCGCCCCCCAGGTAACCCTTTCACCCCCTTTTGCCAGTGTCACTAAGCGATCATTTTTCTGATCGCTGTCTTAGTGTCAGTGATGCCGATAGGTAGCCAGTTATTTTTTTTAGGTTCGCCGCAGGTTTTTGTAGCGTTGGGTACCCCCATATATTACCTAATAAAGGTTTAACCCCCTGATTGCCCCTAGTTAACCCTTTCACCAGTGATCACCATATAATTGTTACGGGTGACGCTGGTTAGTTAGTTTGCTTTTTATAGTGTCAGGGCACCCGCCGTATATAACCCAATAAATGTTTAACCCCCTGATCGCTCGGCGGGTGATATCAATTAGGTTTTAGCGTCAGAGAGTGCCAGTGCCACCCCAGGCAGCGTCAGGTTAGTGCCAGTAACGCTAACGCCCACGCGTGAAGCATACACCTCCCTTAGTGGTAAAGTATCTGAACAGATCAATATCTGATCTGATCAGATCTATACTAGCGTCCCCAGCAATTTAGGGTTCCCAAAAACGCAGTGTTAGCGGGATCAGCCCAGATACCTGCTAGCACCTGCGTTTTGCCCCTCCGTCCAGCCCAGGCCACCCAAGTGCAGTATCAATCGATCACTGTCACTTACAAAACACAACACACATAACTGCAGCGTTCGCAGAGACAGGCCTGATCCCTGTGACTCCAGTGCTGTAGGAGGTGATTTCACCACCACAGTTAAAAAAAAAAGCATTTATGCCGAATCATTGGGGCAGCAGGGGCGGAGGAGCGATTTTGCTCCTAATGCCGCGTACATGCGGTCGAAATTCCGACGGAGGATGCCCCCATGCTTCAGCATATATAAATAGTGCATGTATGCCCATCATTAGAAGTGGGTGGATGAAGGGCGGTATTCTAATGGTGGGCATACCCACCGATCAATCTCTTTTTTCGTTCAGCAGACAGGCTGCATGAAAAAAAAGATTACAATACATGTCCAACAAGGACCAGCATGTTGCTGGACTTTGAATGGTTATACCAGATTGATGCCTGCGGGTTTAGTATCATCTTGGTATCATTCTTTTCAGCCAGCGGCCGGCTTTCATGTAAAAGCAATCCTAGTGGCTAATTAGCCTCTGGACTGCTTTTACAAGCAGTGGGAGAGGATGTCCCCCCCGGATATAAAAAGCGCCATTGGGAAATTGGGAAAGCATTTTATCACACCGATCTTGGTGTGGTCAGATGCTTTGAGGGCAGAGGAAAGATCTAGGGTCTAATAGACCCCAGTTTTTTCAAAAAAAGAGTACCTGTCACTACCTATTGCTATCATAGGGGATATTTACATTCCCTGCGATAACAATAAAAATGATAAAAAAAAAAATATATATATGGAAGGAACAGTTTAAAAATAAAATAAAAAAGCAAAATTAGTAATAAAAAAAAAAAAAGCACCCCTGTCCTGCCCTGCTCGTTAGCAATGGCGAACGCAAGCGTCGGTCTGGCGTCATATGTAAACAGCAATTGCACCATGCATGTGAGGTATCACCGCAAAGGTCAGATCGAGGGCAGTAATTTTAGCAGTAGACCTCCTCTGTAAATCTAACGTGGTAACCTGTAAAGGCTTTTAAAGGCTTTTAAAAATGTATGTAGTTTGTCGCCAATGCGCGTTTGTGCGAAATTTTAAAGCATGCCGTGTTTGGTATCTATGTACTCGGCCTAAGATCATCTTTTTTATTTCATCAAACATTTGGGCAATATAGTGTGTTTTAGTGCATTAAAATAAAAAAAAGTGTATTTTTTCCCCAAAAAATTCGTTTAAAAAATCGCTGCGCAAATACTGTGTGGGAAAAAAAATGCAACAGCCACCATTTTAATCTGTAGGGCCTTTGCTTTAAAAAAATATATATTGTTTGGGAGTTCAACATAATTTTCTTGCAAAAAAAAAAATGTTTTCATGTAAACAAAAAGTGTCAGAAAGGGCTTTGTCTTCAAGTGGTTAGAAGAGTGGATGTAAGCTTCCTAATGTTGTGTATAAAATGCCAGAACAGTTCAAAACCCCCCCAAATGACCCCATTTTGAAAAGTAGACACCCCAAGCTATATACTGAGAGGCATGTCGAGTCCATTGAATATTTTATATGTTGACACAAGTTGCGGAAAAAAGACAATTTATTTTATTTGTATTTATTTTTTGCACAAAGTTGTCACTAAATGATATATTGCTCAAGCATGCCATGGGCATATGTGGAATTACACCCCAAAATACATTCTGTTGCTTCTCCTGAGTACGGGGATACCACATGTGTGAGACTTTTTGGGAGCCTAGCCGCGTACGGGACCCCAAAAACCAAGCACCGCCTTCAGGCTTTCTAAGGGTGTAAATTTTTGATTTCACTTCTCACTGCCTATCACAGTTTCGGAGGCCATGGAATGCCCAGATGGCACAAAACCCCCCCAAATGACCCCATTTTGGAAAGTAGACACCCCAAGCTATTTGATGAGAGGTATGGTGAGTATTTTGCAGATCTCGCTTTTTGTCACAAAGTTTTGAAAATTGAAAAAATATATATATATATTGTCTTTCTTCATTTTCAAAAACAATTGAGAGCTGTAAAATACTCACCATGCCTCTCAGAAAATAGCTTGGGGTGTCTACTTTCCAAAATGGGGTCATTTGGGGGGGTTTTGTGCTATTTTGGCATTTTATGGCCTTCGAAACTGTGATAGGTAGTGAGGAGCGAAATCAAAAATTTGTGCCCTTAGAAATCCTGAAGGCGGTGCTTGGTTTTCGGGGTCCCGTACGCGGCTAGGCTCCTAAAAAAACCCACACATGTGGTATCCCCGTACTCAGGAGAAGCAGCAAAATGTATTTTGGGGTGCAATTTCACATATAACCATGGCATGTGTGAGCAATATATCATTTAGTGACAACTTTTTGTAATTTTTTAATTTTTTTTTTCATTATTCAATCACTTGGGACAAAAAAAAAAAATATTCAATGGGCTCAACATGCCTCTCAGCAATTTCCTTGGGGTGTCTACTTTTTAAAATGGGGTCATTTGGGGGGGGGGTTTTGTGCTATTTTGGCATTTTATGGCCTTCGAAACTGTGATAGGTAGTGAGGAGTGAAATCAAAAATTTGCGCCCTTAGAAATCCTGAAGGCAGTGCTTGGCTTTCGGGAGCCCGTACGCAGCTAGGCTCCCAAAAAGTCCCACACATGTGGTATCCCCGTACTCAGGAGAAGCAGCAAAATGTATTTTGGGGTGCAATTCCACATATAACCATGGCATGTGTGAGCAATATATTATTTAGTGACAACTTTTTGTATTTTTTTTTTGTCATTATTCAATCACTTGGGACAAAAAAAAAAATATTCAATGGGCTCAACATGCCTCTCAGCAATTTCCTTGGGATGTCTACTTTCCAAAATGGGGTCATTTGGGGGGGGGGGTTTGTACTGCCCTGCCATTTTAGCACCTCAAGAAATGAGTCAGTCATAAATTAAAAGCTGTGTAAATTCCAGAAAATGTACCCTAGTTTTTAGACGCAATAACTTTTGCGCAAACCATTAAATATACGCTTATTGACATTTTTTTTACTAAAGACATGTGGCTGAATACATTTTGGCCTAAATGTATGACTAAAATTGAGTTTATTCGACTTTTCTTATAACAAAAATTAGAAAACATCATTTTTTTTAAAAATTTTCAGCATTTTTCCGTTTATATTGCAAAAAATAAAAATCGCAGAGGCAATCAAATACCATTAAAAGAAAGCTCTATTTGTGGGAAGAAAAGGACGCAAATTTTGTTTCGGTACAACATTTTATGTCCACACAATTTCCAGTTAAAGCAGCACAGTGCAAAATTCTGAAAACACCTCTGGTCCTTTAGCTACAAAATGGTCCGGGGCTTAAGTGGTTAAGCATTATTAAAATCACTGCTCCCGTAAAAACGTAAATTTTTAAAACTTTTTTTGCATTGATACATGTTCCCTGGGGCAGAACCCGGGTCCCCAAACACTTTTTAGGACAATAACTTGCATATAAGCCTTTATAATTAGCACTTTAGATTTCGAACGTTCGAGTCCATTGTATTTAATAGGGTTCTAAAGTTCACGTGAACATTCTGTCTGTTCGCAGGTTCTGGTGCGAACCGAACAGGGGGGTGTTCGGCTCATCCCTGCCAGAGAATGGTGGCAATACAACTACAAGCTGAAGAGGCAGAAAATAAAAGCAGAAGAAATAATATTCGTATAAAGGGGGGCTCAGAAACAGTGCTAGCGCCAGAACTGAGAACAACAGTGATGCACATTCTTAACAGAGTATTGGAGAACTCTCCAGATACGCAAATTGAGATGGATCGTGTGCACAGGGTTCCCACAATGCTTTATCATGCTCTGGCAGCCCCTAGGGAGGAGGGAGGGGATGATGAGGTCACTGACTCCACGTGGGTGCCTAATAGGAGAGAGGAGGAGGAGGAGGATGAGGAGGAGGCACATCTCCAACGAGGCAGGATGCCCTTGGGGGGCCAGCGTAAGGGCAGCACACCGACGGAATCACACCGCAGAGCTCCGCCTGTGCAGGGCGCTGCCTCTGCCCGTTATTCAAAAAGTTCTTTGGTGTGGGCCTTTTTTGAGTCTAGTGCATCAGATCACACAGCTGCTGTTTGCAACATATGTCTCAAGCGTATATCGCGTGGCCAAAACATCAGCCGCTTGGGCACCACATGCTTGACCAGACATATGTTGACCTGCCATGCAGCTTGTTGGCAAGCCTACCTTAAAGACCCACACCAAAGAACAAAGCGGACCTCTCCTTGCACCGCATCAGCTGGGATCTCCAACCCCACTATACCTTCAGTCCTCTCTGAAACCTGCACTGAGAGGAATGAAGGTGTAGAATTAGGTGTGTCACAGCCAAGTACTTGTGGGCACTCTGCTAGCAGTACACCGACGTCCGATTCTAGCAGGCAAATTTCCCTGCTCCAGCTGCTGGACCGTCGAAAGAAGTTCGCTCCCAGCCATCCACATGCCCAGCGGTTGAATGCTAGCTTGGCTAAATTGCTAGCGCTTCAACTGCTGCCTTTTCAGTTGGTAGACTCGGCCCCCTTCCGTGAGTTTGTGCAATGTGCGGTTCCTCAGTGGCAGGTTCCCAAACGCCACTTTTCTCATGGAAGGCGATTCCGGCTCTCTACCGGCATGTGGAAGGCAATGTCTTGGCCTCGCTGGACAGGGCGGTCAGCGGTAAGGTGCATATTACCGCTGACTCATGGTCCAGCAGGCATGGACAGGGACGTTACCTTTCTTTCACGGCCCATTGGGTCACTCTTTTTGGCAGCTGGGAAGGATGCAGGACAAGGTGCAGTAGTGTTGGAGGTTGTTCTGCCACCACGCCTCCAAAATGCTACTACTGGTTGTGACACACCTCTCTCCTCCACCCCCTCCTCTTCTTCTTCCTCCACGTCCTCTTCCTGTGCTTTGTCCTCGGAACCAGCGGTGCTCCGTAGGCGTTCAAGGGGCTACGCAAGTACGCAGGCAAAAAGATGCCATGCGCTGGTGTGTTTGGGGGACAGGGGCCACACTGGGGCAGAGGTTCTGTCTGCTCTGAGGGGCAGGCCGAGAGGTGGTTGACACCACGCCAGCTTAAGCCAGGAATGGTGGTTTGCGACAATGGCACCAACCTCCTATCCGCCCTCCGACAGGGACAACTGACCCATGTGCCCTGTGTGGCTCACGTCCTTAACCTGGTGGTGCAGCGGTTCTTGGGCAGGTACCCGGGCTTACAGGATGTCCTGACGCAGGCCAGGAATAGTCTGTGTGCATTTCCGCAGATCTTTTAATGCCAGTGCTCGCCTGGCTGTGCTGCAAAAGGAGTTGAACCTGCCCAAGAACCGCCTTATATGTGACATGCCCACCAGGTGGAACTCAACATTGGCCATGCTGCAGCGGCTGCACACGCAGCAGAGGGCCATCAATGAGTACCTGTGCGACTACGGCACCAGGACAGGGTCAGGGGAGCTCAGGTTTTTTTCACCATGTCAGTGGGGCATGATCAGGGATGCATGCACTGTCCTGGC
This sequence comes from Rana muscosa, assembly GCA_029206835.1. Taxonomy (NCBI): domain Eukaryota; kingdom Metazoa; phylum Chordata; class Amphibia; order Anura; family Ranidae; genus Rana; species Rana muscosa. The sequence goes on along the minus strand of CM055116.1, from coordinate 925,393,290 downwards.
ACCATTTGAGGAGGCCACGAGGATGGTGAGCAGTGACAGTGCATGCATCAGTGACACTGTACCTCTTGTCCACCTGTTGGAACATACGCTGCGTGGAATAATGGACAGGGCACTTGAGGCAGAACAGAGGCAGGAAGAGGAGGACTTCCTTGCCTCTCAAGGCCCCCTTTACCCAGACAGTGTTCCTTTTGTCCCACCCATCGCACAGGAAGAGGAGGAGGAGGAGGAGGAGGAGGATTGTGTCAGCATGGAGGTGGAGCCTGGCTCTCAGCATCATCAGCAGCAGTCTTTTAGGGATGATTTACAGTCCCAAGAAACCCGTGGACTTGTACGTGGCTGGAGGAGGTGGCTGCGGATCAAGTCGTCCTTAGTGACCCAGAGGACTCCGGACAGAATGCCTCAGCTAACCTACGCTGCATGGCCTCCCTGATCCTGCAAAGTCTGCGGAAGGATCCTCGTATTCTTCGGATCAAGGAGAGGGACCATTACTGGCTGGCCACTCTCCTTGATCCACGGTACAAGAGTAAGGTTGCGGACCTTATCTTACCGTCGCAGAGGGAGCAGAAGATGAGACAACTCCGGGAGGCCTTGCAGAAAGGTCTGTGCAACGCGTTCCCAGAGACTGGGAGGTTACAAACTCCTGGTCCTGGACAACGAGTTGCTGAGGCTTCGGTCAGTCAAAGAAGGAGCGGTGGGGAAGGTGGCCGTCTGACCGATGCGCTCAGACAATTCTTTAGTCCGCAGCCCCAAGGTATGATCGGTTCCAGCAACCATCGCCAGCGTCTGATATACATGGTGCAGGAATACCTAGGGGCAAGGTCAGACTTGGACACCTTCCCCACCAAAAATCCTCTAGCTTACTGGGTCTTGAGGAGGGATCACTGGCCAGAGCTTGCACAGTATGCAATTGAGCTACTGGCCTGTCCTGCATCCAGCGTTCTTTCAGAACGCACATTCAGTGCTGCTGGAGGATTTGTCACGGATCACAGGGTGCGCCTGTCCACCGACTCGGTTGATCGACTGACCTTCATAAAGATGAACCAGTCTTGGATCACCACCAGCTACCAAACACCTGAAGCTGATATAACAGACTAATTTATTTTCAAATGTCACATCCCTTCAAGACTGATGCTGATGCTGAGTGACTGTCCTGTTATGTTGACTGACTATCCTCCTCCTCCTCAATGATCCGATTGATGATGATAGCTTGGAAGAACATTTTTATTTCTGGGTGCCGCCACCAGTGCCTAAGGCCCAATTTTTCAGCCCCGGTTTAACAGGGGTATGTAATTACAATTTTTTTATGCAATGCTTTGCAGCAGGGCTCATTCCTGCACTCCAACTAGAGTATCTGGGAGAGGTTGCAGTGTCGTGGGACCAGTGCCTAAGGCCCAATTTTTCAGCCCCTGTTTAACAGGGGCGTGTAATTACAATTTTTGATGCAATACTTTGCAACAGGGCTCATTGCTGTGCTCCAAGTACAGTATCTGTGAGGGGTTGCAGTGTTGTGGCACCAGTGCCTAAGGCCCAATTTTTCAGCCCCTGTTTAACAGGGGCATGTAATTACAATTCTTGATCTAATAATTCACAGCAGGGCCCATTCATGCGCCCACCAAGAGTAACTGTGAGGGCTTACAGTGTTGTGGCAACACCAACATGTAAGGGGCAAATTTCAGCAGAGTATATAGGGCAGGCCCCTACTTTCAAACATCCAACTTTCAAACGACTCCTACTTGCAAACGGAAGGAGACAACAGGAAGTGAGAGGAAATCTACCCCTAGTAAGGGAAATTCTCTCCTGTAAGAGTTAATATGGGAAAAAGGTGTCTCCTCTCTACTGATGCTGTATCACCAATCCCTGTTTCAATAAAAACCCCACTTTTCAAAAACATTGTCATTGGGACAGAAAGTGAGGTGAAATGTTCTGAACAGGGGCACAGACAGCAAAACAAATGTTACAGGGGTGATAACCCTTCCCTATGTTTTCCAAAAAGCTTAAAAATAGATTTTTTGGCTGGAGCTACACTTAAACAATGTACCTGTTCAAAATTACAAACAGATTCTACATAAGAACAAACCTACAGTCCCTGTCTTGTATGCACCGCCTGTATACGGCTGTTCAGAGTATATACAGTAGGGCCTTTTTTACTTTGTCTGCGGGGTTCCCCTTAATATCCATACAAGACCCAAAGGGGCTGGTAATGGGCTGGGGTGTGTGGGGGGGGGGGTGATGGGGTAGCTATGCCATTTTTCTCAAAGATTTTCATCCATATTACTGGGACCAGACATGACATTAAAGCCGCAAGCAGTTTTAAATGGCTTTTTTTTCCTTTAGAAATGTCATTTTGTGCAGGGACAGTTCTAAACAGGGGAAACACGTGGCACTTCACAGGCATACTTTAGACACCCCCCAGGTACGATATTTAAATGAATATTTTACTTTTTTTTTTCACTTTATCCATCATTAAAATGACTGCTCCCGAAAAACGGCCGTTTTTAAAACTTCTCTTTGACCCTGGTGAAGAACCTGGGTTCCCAAACCCTTTTTAGGACAATAACATGCATAATAGTCGTTATAATTAGCACTAGTGATGAGCCGAACACCCCCGGGTTCGGTTCGCACCAGAACCCGCGAACGGACCGAAAGTTCGTACGAACATTAGAACCCTATTAAATACAATGGATGCGAACGTTCGAATTCTAAAGTGCTAATTATAACGACTATTATGCATGTTATTGTCCTAAAAAGGGTTTGGGAACCCGGGTTCTGCACCAGGGGACATGTATCAATGCAAAAAGAAGTTTTAAAAACGGTCGTTTTTCGGGAGCAGTCATTTTAATGATGCATAAAGTGAAAAAAAAAAAGTCAAATATTCCTTTAAATATCGTACCTGGGGGGTGTCTAAAGTATGCCTGTGAAGTGCCACGTGTTTCCCGTGTTTAGAACTGTCCCTGCACAAAATGACACTTCTAAAGGAAAAAAAAGCCATTTAAAACTGCTTGCGGCTTTAATGTAATGTCTGGTCCCGGTAATATGGATGAAAATCTTTAAGAAAAATGGCATAGCTACACCATGACCCCCCCCTACCCCAGCCCATTACCAGCCCCTTTGGGTCTTGTATGGATATTAAGGGGAACCCCGCACATAAAATAAAAAAGGCCCTATATACTCTGAACAGCCGTATACAGGCGGTGCATACAAGACAGGGACTGTAGGTTTGTTCTTATGTAGAATCTGTTTGTAATTTTGAACAGGTACATTGTTTAAGTGTAGCTCCAGCCCAAAAATCTATTTTTAAACTTTTTGGAAAACATAGGTAAGGGTTATCACCCCTGTAACATTTGTTTTGCTGTCTGTGCCCCTGTTCAGAACATTTCACCTCACTTTCCGTCCCAATGACAACTGTTTTTGAAATGTGGTGTTTTTCTTGAAACAAGGATTGGTGATAAAGCATCAGTACAGAGGAGACACCTTTCTCCCATATTAATTCTTACAGGAGAGAATTTTCCATCCTAGGGGTAGATTTCCTCTCACTTCCTGTTGTCTTCTTGCGTTTGCAAGTAGGAGTCGTTTGTAAGTTGGATGTTTGAAAGTAGGGACCTGCCGTATATACTCTGCAGAAATAGGCCCCTTAGTTGTTGGTGTTGGCACAACACTGTAAGCACTCACAGTTACTCTTGGTTGGTGCTGGAACGCCCTGCTGTCAACTATTATATCAGGAATTGTAATTACATATAATTGTTGAACAGTGGTAGTAAAAATTGGGCCTTTGATGGTGGTGCTGGTGCCACAACACTGTAAGCCCTGACAGTTACTCTTGGTGGGTGCAGCAATGGGCCCTGCTGTGAATTATTAGATCAAGAATTGTAATTGCATGCCCCTGTTGAACAGGGGCTGAAAAATTGGGCCTTTCGTGGTGGTGGTGGTGGTGGTGGTGTTGCCACAACACTGTAAGCCCTCAGAGTTACTCTTGGTGGGTGCAGGAATGGGCCCTGCTGTGAATTATTAGATCAAGAATTGTAATTACATGCCCCTTTTGAACAGGGGCTGAAAAATTGGGCCTTTCGTGGTGGTGGTGGTGGTGGTGGTGGTGGTGGCGTTGCCACAACACTGTAAGCCCTCAGAGTTACTCTTGGTGGGTGCAGCAATGGGCCCTGCTGTGAATTATTAGATCAAGAATTGTAATTACATGCCCCTGTTGAACAGGGGCTGAAAAATTGGGCCTTAGGCACTGGTGGCACAACACTACAACCCCTCACAGATACTGTACTTGGAGCACAGCAATGAGCCCTGTTGCAAAATATTGCTTCAAAAATTGTAATGACACGCCCCTGTTAAACAGGGGCTGAAAAATTGGGCCTTAGGCACTGGTGGCACAACACTCCAACCCCTCACAGATACTGTACTTGGAGCACAGCAATGAGCCCTGTTGCAAAGTATTGCTTCAAAAATTGTAATGACACGCCCCTGTTAAACAGGGGCTGAAAAATTGGGCCTTAGGCACTGGTGGCACAACACTCCAACCCCTCACAGATACTGTACTTGGAGCACAGCAATGAGCCCTGTTGCAAAGTATTGCTTCAAAAATTGTAATTACACGCCCCTGTTAAACAGGGGCTGAAAAATTGGGCCTTAGCCACTGGTGGCGGCACCCATAAACAAAAATGATCTTCCAAGCTATCATCATCAATCGTATCATTGAGGACTCGGAGGAGGAGGATAGCCAGTCAACATAACAGCACAGGCACTCAGCATCAGCATCAGTCTTGAAGGGATGTGACATGTTAAAATCAATTAGTCTGTTATATCAGCATCAGGTGTGTGGTAGCTGGTGGTGATCCAAGACTGGTTCATCTTGATGAAAGTCAGTCGATCAACCGAGTCGGTGGACAGGCGCACCCTGTGATCCGTGACAAATCCTCCAGCAGCACTGAATGTGCGTTCCGAAAGAACGCTGGATGCAGGACAGGCCAGTAGCTCAATTGCATACTGTGCAAGCTCTGGCCAGTGATCCATCCTCAAGACCCAGTAAGCCAGAGGATTTTCGGTGGGAAAGGTGTCCAAGTCTGACCTTGCCCCTAGATATTCCTGCACCATGTTTATCAGACGCTGGCGATGGTTGCTGGAACCGATCATACTTTGGGGCTGCGGACTAAAGAATTGTCTGAACGCATCGGTCAGACGGCCACCTTCCCCACCGCTCCTTCTTTGACTGGCCGAAGCCTCAGCAACTCGTTGTCCAGGACCAGGAGTTTGCAACCTCCCAGTCTCTGGGAACGCGTTGCACAGACCTTTCTGCAAGGCCTCCCGGAGTTGTCTCATCCTCTGCTCCCTCTGCGACGGTAACATAAGGTCCGCAACCTTACCCTTGTACAGTGGATCAAGGAGAGTGGCCAGCCAGTAATGGTCCCTCTCCTTGATCCGAAGAATACGAGGATCCTTCCGCAGACTTTGCAGGATCAGGGAGGCCATGCAGCGTAGGTTTGCTGAGGCATTCGGTCCGGAGTCCTCTGGGTCACTAAGGACGACATGATCCGCAGCCACCTCCTCCCAGCCACGTACAAGTCCACTGGTTTCTTGGGACTGTAAATCATCCCTAAAAGACTGCTGCTGATGATGCTGAGTGCCAGCCTCCACCTCCATGCTGACACAATCCTCCTCCTCCTCTTCCTGTGCGATGGGTGGGACAGAAGGAACACTGTCTGGGTAAAGGGGGCCTTGAGAGGCAAGGAAGTCCTCCTCTTCCTGCCTCTGTTCTGCCTCAAGTGCCCTGTCCATTATTCCACGCAGCGTGTGGTCCAACAGGTGGACAAGAGGTACAGTGTCACTGATGCATGCACTGTCACTGCTCACCATCCTCGTGGCCTCCTCAAATGGTGCCAGGACAGTGCATGCATCCCTGATCATGCCCCACTGGCGTGGAGAAAAAAAAACAAGCTCCCCTGACCCTGTCCTGGTGCCGTAGTCGCACAGGTACTCATTGATGGCCCTCTGCTGCGTGTGCAGCCGCTGCAGCATGGCCAACGTTGAGTTCCACCTGGTGGGCATGTCACATATAAGGTGGTTCTTGGGCAGGTTCAACTCCTTTTGCAGCTCAGCCAGGCGAGCACTGGCATTATAAGATCTGCGGAAATGCACACAGACTTTCCTGGCCTGCCTCAGGACATCCTGTAAGCCCGGGTACCTGCCCAAGAACCGCTGCACCACCAGGTTAAGGACGTGAGCCACACAGGGCACATGGGTCAGTTGTCCCTGTCGGAGGGCGGAGAGGAGGTTGGTGCCATTGTCGCAAACCACGATTCCTGGCTTAAGCTGGCGTGGCGTCAACCACCTCTCGGCCTGGCCCTGCAGAGCAGACAGGACCTCTGCCCCAGTGTGGCTTCTGTCCCCCAAACACACCAGCGCAAGCACGGCATGGCATCTTTTTGCCTGCGCACTTGCGTAGTCCCTTGAAGGCTACGGAGCACCGCTGGTTCAGAGGACAAAGCACAGGAAGAGGCCATGGAGGAAGAAGAAGAGGAGGGGGTGGAGGAGAGAGGTGTGTCACAACCAGTAGTAGCATTTTGGAGGCGTGGCGGTGGAACAACCTCCAACACTACTGCACCTTGTCCTGCATCCTTCCCAGCTGCCAAAAGAGTGACCCAATGGGCCGTGAAAGAAAGGTAACGTCCCTGTCCATGCCTGCTGGACCATGAGTCAGCGGTAATATGCACCTTACCGCTGACCGCCCTGTCCAGCGAGGCCAAGACATTGCCTTCCACATGCCGGTAGAGAGCCGGAATAGCCTTCCGTGAGAAAAAGTGGCGTTTGGAAACCTGCCACTGAGGAACCGCACATTGCACAAACTCACGGAAGGGGGCCGAGTCTACCAACTGAAAAGGCAGCAGTTGAAGCGCTAGCAATTTAGCCAAGCTAGCATTCAACCGCTGGGCATGTGGATGGCTGGGAGTGAACTTCTTTCGACGGTCCAGCAGCTGGGGCAGGGAAATTTGCCTGCTAGAATCGGACGTCGGTGTACTGCTAGCAGAGTGGCCGCAAGTACTTGGCTGTGACACACCTAATTCTACACCTTCATTCCTCTCAGTGCATGTTTCAGAGAGGACTGAAGTTATAGTGGGGTTGGAGATCCCAGCTGATGCGGTGCAAGGAGAGGTCTGCTTTGTTCTTTGGTGTGGGTCTTTGAGGTAGGCTTGCCAACGAGCTGCATGGCAGGTCAACATATGTCTGGTCAGGCATGTGGTACCCAAGCGGCTGATGTTTTGCCTACGCGATATACGCTTGAGACATATGTTGCAAACAGCAGCTGTGCGATCTGATGCACTAGCCTCAAAAAAGGCCCACACCAAAGAACTTTTTGAATGACGGGCAGAGGCAGCGCCCTGCACAGGCGGAGCTCTGCGGTGTGATTCCGTCGGTGTACTGCCCTTACGCTGGCCACCAAAGGGCATCCTGCCTCGTTGGAGATGTTCCTCCTCCTCATCCTCCTCCTCCTCCTCTCTCCTATTAGGCATCCACGTGGAGTCAGTGACCTCATCATCCCCTCCCTCCTCATCACTGGAGCCAATCTGGCAGTATGCTGCAGCTGCTGGAACATGACTGCCAGATTGGTGTCCTTCTTGAGCATCCCCTCTGTCTGCTCTCACGCTACTGCCTTCCTGTAGCTGGGTTTCATCATCAGACCCTTCGAAACGCTGGGCATCCTCCTGGAGCATGTACCCAACACTGTGCTCAAACAGTTCGGGGGACTCCTCAGGAGGAGGACATGGTGGGTCTAGGGAAGGAGTGACTGATGATGAGTCTGACATTGATACCAGGGAAGAGGACGCTTTGGCAGCTGCTTTGCCAGTACCCTGAGCCTGGGTGAGAGAGGATGAGGAGGAGGAGGAGGGCTTGGTCATCCACTCTACCAAGTCTTCGGCATGATGTGGCTCAACATGTCCAGCTGCCGAAAAGAAGGACAAGCGTGTCCCATGGCCATGTGCTGATGACAATGCACCGCGTCCACGACCAGCACTGTTGCCCCCAGACACAGAGCCTGCTTGCCCTCTTTTATTGCCTCCTGACTGTCTGCCTCTCCTTGTTTGCCTTCCAGACATTCTAATAGATGGCCTGCAGGGAGATGGGGAAAAAAGCAATAAGGGCTACCTTCAGGTGTCCTTCTCTGTCCCTTTACTTAAGGATTTCGAAATATGGTTGAGGATGATTGCTTTCGCACAGAATAGCACAACGACAATTTCCCTGACTGTCCAAAAAACAAGGATTTCAAAGATGGTTGATGAGGAATGCTTTAGCACAGTATAGCACAAGGAGAATTTCCCTCACTGTCCTTCCCTGTCCCTACAAACAAGGATTAGCACAGTAAAACACACTGACACTCTCCCTACCTATAGTTTTCTGTCCCTATAAAAAATGTTTTTTTAAAGATGGTTGATGATCAATGCTTAAGCACAGTATAGCACAAGGAGAATTTCCCTCACTGTCCTTCCCTGTCCCTAGAAACAAGGATTAGCACAGTGAAAGAAACTGACACTCTCCCTACCTATAGTTTTCTGTCCCTAGAAAAAATGTTTTTTTAAAGATGGTTGATGATCAATGCTTTAGCACAGTATAGCACAAGGAGAATTCCCCTCACTGTCCTTCCCTGTCCCTAGAAACAAGGATTAGCACAGTGAAACACACTGACACTCTCCCTACCTATAGTTTTCTGTCCCTAGAAAAAATGTTTTTTTAAAGATGGTTGATGATCAATGCTTTAGCACAGTATAGCACAAGGAGAATTTCCCTCACTGTCCTTCCCTGTCCCTAGAAACAAGGATTAGCACAGTGAAAGAAACTGACACTCTCCCTACCTATAGTTTTCTGTCCCTAGAAAAAATGTTTTTTTAAAGATGGTTGATGATCAATGCTTTAGCACAGTATAGCACAAGGAGAATTTCCCTCACTGTCCTTCCCTGTCCCTAGAAACAAGGATTAGCACAGTGAAACACACTGACACTCTCCCTACCTATAGTTTTCTGTCTCTAGAAAAAATGTTTTTTTAAAGATGGTTGATGATCAATGCTTTAGCACAGTATAGCACAAGGAGAATTTCCCTCACTGTCATTCCCTGTCCCTAGAAACAAGGATTAGCACAGTGAAAGAAACTGACACTCTCCCTACCTATAGTTTTCTGTCCCTAGAAAAAATGTTTTTTTAAAGATGGTTGATGATCAATGCTTTAGCACAGTATAGCACAAGGAGAATTTCCCTCACTGTCCTTCCCTGTCCCTAGAAACAAGGATTAGCACAGTGAAAGAAACTGACACTCTCCCTACCTATAGTTTTCTGTCCCTAGAAAAAATGTTTTTTTAAAGATGGTTGATGATCAATGCTTTAGCACAGTATAGCACAAGGAGAATTTCCCTCACTGTCCTTCCCTGTCCCTAGAAACAAGGATTAGCACAGTGAAAGAAACTGACACTCTCCCTACCTATAGTTTTCTGTCCCTAGAAAAAATGTTTTTTTAAAGATGGTTGATGATCAATGCTTTAGCACAGTATAGCACAAGGAGAATTTCCCTCACTGTCTTTCCCTGTCCCTAGAAACAAGGATTAGCACAGTGAAAGAAACTGACACTCTCCCTACCTATAGTTTTCTGTCCCTAGAAAAAATGTTTTTTTAAAGATGGTTGATGATCAATGCTTGAGCACACTATAGCACAAGGAGAATTTACCTCACTGTCCTTCCCTGTCCCTAGAAACAAGGATTAGCACAGTAAAACACACTGACACTCTCCCTACCTATAGTTTTCTGTCCCTAGAAAAAATGTTTTTTTAAAGATGGTTGATGATCAATGCTTTAGCACAGTATAGCACAAGGAGAATTTCCCTCACTGTCCTTCCCTGTCCCTAGAAACAAGGATTAGCACAGTGAAAGAAACTGACACTCTCCCTACCTATAGTTTTCTGTCCCTAGAAAAAATGTTTTTTTAAAGATGGTTGATGATCAATGCTTTAGCACACTATAGCACAAGGAGAATTTCCCTCACTGTCCTTCCCTGTCCCTAGAAACAAGGATTAGCACAGTGAAAGAAACTGACACTCTCCCTACCTATAGTTTTCTGTCCCTAGAAAAAATGTTTTTTTAAAGATGGTTGATGATCAATGCTTTAGCACAGTATAGCACAAGGAGAATTTCCCTCACTGTCCTTCCCTGTCCCTAGAAACAAGGATTAGCACAGTGAAAGAAACTGACACTCTCCCTACCTATAGTTTTCTGTCCCTAGAAAAAATGTTTTTTTAAAGATGGTTGATGATCAATGCTTTAGCACAGTATAGCACAAGGAGAATTTCCCTCACTGTCATTCCCTGTCCCTAGAAACAAGGATTAGCACAGTGAAAGAAACTGACACTCTCCCTACCTATAGTTTTCTGTCCCTAGAAAAAATGTTTTTTTAAAGATGGTTGATGATCAATGCTTTAGCACAGTATAGCACAAGGAGAATTTCCCTCACTGTCCTTCCCTGTCCCTAGAAACAAGGATTAGCACAGTGAAAGAAACTGACACTCTCCCTACCTATAGTTTTCTGTCCCTAGAAAAAATGTTTTTTTAAAGATGGTTGATGATCAATGCTTTAGCACAGTATAGCACAAGGAGAATTTCCCTCACTGTCCTTCCCTGTCCCTAGAAACAAGGATTAGCACAGTGAAAGAAACTGACACTCTCCCTACCTATAGTTTTCTGTCCCTAGAAAAAATGTTTTTTTAAAGATGGTTGATGATCAATGCTTTAGCACAGTATAGCACAAGGAGAATTTCCCTCACTGTCCTTCCCTGTCCCTAGAAACAAGGATTAGCACAGTGAAAGAAACTGACACTCTCCCTACCTATAGTTTTCTGTCCCTAGAAAAAATGTTTTTTTAAAGATGGTTGATGATCAATGCTTTAGCACAGTATAGCACAAGGAGAATTTCCCTCACTGTCTTTCCCTGTCCCTAGAAACAAGGATTAGCACAGTGAAAGAAACTGACACTCTCCCTACCTATAGTTTTCTGTCCCTAGAAAAAATGTTTTTTTAAAGATGGTTGATGATCAATGCTTGAGCACACTATAGCACAAGGAGAATTTACCTCACTGTCCTTCCCTGTCCCTAGAAACAAGGATTAGCACAGTAAAACACACTGACACTCTCCCTACCTATAGTTTTCTGTCCCTAGAAAAAATGTTTTTTTAAAGATGGTTGATGATCAATGCTTTAGCACAGTATAGCACAAGGAGAATTTCCCTCACTGTCCTTCCCTGTCCCTAGAAACAAGGATTAGCACAGTGAAAGAAACTGACACTCTCCCTACCTATAGTTTTCTGTCCCTAGAAAAAATGTTTTTTTAAAGATGGTTGATGATCAATGCTTTAGCACACTATAGCACAAGGAGAATTTCCCTCACTGTCCTTCCCTGTCCCTAGAAACAAGGATTAGCACAGTGAAAGAAACTGACACTCTCCCTACCTATAGTTTTCTGTCCCTAGAAAAAATGTTTTTTTAAAGATGGTTGATGATCAATGCTTTAGCACAGTATAGCACAAGGAGAATTTCCCTCACTGTCCTTCCCTGTCCCTAGAAACAAGGATTAGCACAGTGAAAGAAACTGACACTCTCCCTACCTATAGTTTTCTGTCCCTAGAAAAAATGTTTTTTTAAAGATGGTTGATGATCAATGCTTTAGCACAGTATAGCACAAGGAGAATTTCCCTCACTGTCCTTCCCTGTCCCTAGAAACAAGGATTAGCACAGTGAAAGAAACTGACACTCTCCCTACCTATAGTTTTCTGTCCCTAGAAAAAATGTTTTTTTAAAGATGGTTGATGATCAATGCTTTAGCACAGTATAGCACAAGGAGAATTTCCCTCACTGTCCTTCCCTGTCCCTAGAAACAAGGATTAGCACAGTGAAAGAAACTGACACTCTCCCTACCTATAGTTTTCTGTCCCTAGAAAAAATGTTTTTTTAAAGATGGTTGATGATCAATGCTTTAGCACAGTATAGCACAAGGAGAATTTCCCTCACTGTCCTTCCCTGTCCCTAGAAACAAGGATTAGCACAGTGAAAGAAACTGACACTCTCCCTACCTATAGTTTTCTGTCCCTAGAAAAAATGTTTTTTTAAAGATGGTTGATGATCAATGCTTTAGCACAGTATAGCACAAGGAGAATTTCCCTCACTGTCCTTCCCTGTCCCTAGAAACAAGGATTAGCACAGTGAAAGAAACTGACACTCTCCCTACCTATAGTTTTCTGTCCCTAGAAAAAATGTTTTTTTAAAGATGGTTGATGATCAATGCTTTAGCACAGTATAGCACAAGGAGAATTTCCCTCACTGTCTTTCCCTGTCCCTAGAAACAAGGATTAGCACAGTGAAAGAAACTGACACTCTCCCTACCTATAGTTTTCTGTCCCTAGAAAAAAAGTTTTTTTAAAGATGGTTGATGATCAATGCTTTAGCACACTATAGCACAAGGAGAATTTCCCTCACTGTCCTTCCCTGTCCCTAGAAACAAGGATTAGCACAGTAAAACACACTGACACTCTCCCTACCTATAGTTTTCTGTCCCTAGAAAAAATGTTTTTTTAAAGATGGTTGATGATCAATGCTTTAGCACACTATAGCACAAGGAGAATTTCCCTCACTGTCCTTCCCTGTCCCTAGAAACAAGGATTAGCACAGTAAAACACACTGACACTCTCCCTACCTATAGTTTTCTGTCCCTAGAAAAAATGTTTTTTTAAAGATGGTTGATGATCAATGCTTTAGCACACTATAGCACAAGGAGAATTTCCCTCACTGTCCTTCCCTGTCCCTAGAAACAAGGATTAGCACAGTAAAACACACTGACACTCTCCCTACCTATAGTTTTCTGTCCCTAGAAAAAATGTTTTTTTAAAGATGGTTGATGATCAATGCTTTAGCACACTATAGCACAAGGAGAATTTCCCTCACTGTCCTTCCCTGTCCCTAGAAACAAGGATTAGCACAGTAAAACACACTGACACTCTCCCTACCTATAGTTTTCTGTCCCTAGAAAAAATGTTTTTTTAAAGATGGTTGATGATCAATGCTTTAGCACACTATAGCACAAGGAGAATTTCCGTCACTGTCCTTCCCTGTCCCTAGAAACAAGGATTAGCACAGCAAAACACACTGACACTCTCCCTACCTATAGTTTTCTGTCCCTAGAAAAAATGTTTTTTTAAAGATGGTTGATGATCAATGCTTTAGCACAGTATAGCACAAGGAGAATTTCCCTCACTGTCCTTCCCTGTCCCTAGAAACAAGGATTAGCACAGTGAAAGAAACTGACACTCTCCCTACCTATAGTTTTCTGTCCCTAGAAAAAATGTTTTTTTAAAGATGGTTGATGATCAATGCTTTAGCACACTATAGCACAAGGAGAATTTCCCTCACTGTCCTTCCCTGTCCCTAGAAACAAGGATTAGCACAGTAAAACACACTGACACTCTCCCTACCTATAGTTTTCTGTCCCTAGAAAAAATGTTTTTTTAAAGATGGTTGATGATCAATGCTTTAGCACACTATAGCACAAGGAGAATTTCCCTCACTGTCCTTCCCTGTCCCTAGAAACAAGGATTAGCACAGTAAAACACACTGACACTCTCCCTACCTATAGTTTTCTGTCCCTAGAAAAAATGTTTTTTTAAAGATGGTTGATGATCAATGCTTTAGCACACTATAGCACAAGGAGAATTTCCGTCACTGTCCTTCCCTGTCCCTAGAAACAAGGATTAGCACAGCAAAACACACTGACACTCTCCCTACCTATAGTTTTCTGTCCCTAGAAAAAATGTTTTTTTAAAGATGGTTGATGATCAATGCTTTAGCACAGTATAGCACAAGGAGAATTTCCCTCACTGTCCTTCCCTGTCCCTAGAAACAAGGATTAGCACAGTGAAAGAAACTGACACTCTCCCTACCTATAGTTTTCTGTCCCTAGAAAAAATGTTTTTTTAAAGATGGTTGATGATCAATGCTTTAGCACAGTATAGCACAAGGAGAATTTCCCTCACTGTCCTTCCCTGTCCCTAGAAACAAGGATTAGCACAGTGAAAGAAACTGACACTCTCCCTACCTATAGTTTTCTGTCCCTAGAAAAAATGTTTTTTTAAAGATGGTTGATGATCAATGCTTTAGCACAGTATAGCACAAGGAGAATTTCCCTCACTGTCCTTCCCTGTCCCTAGAAACAAGGATTAGCACAGTGAAAGAAACTGACACTCTCCCTACCTATAGTTTTCTGTCCCTAGAAAAAATGTTTTTTTAAAGATGGTTGATGATCAATGCTTTAGCACAGTATAGCACAAGGAGAATTTCCCTCACTGTCCTTCCCTGTCCCTAGAAACAAGGATTAGCACAGTGAAAGAAACTGACACTCTCCCTACCTATAGTTTTCTGTCCCTAGAAAAAATGTTTTTTTAAAGATGGTTGATGATCAATGCTTTAGCACAGTATAGCACAAGGAGAATTTCCCTCACTGTCTTTCCCTGTCCCTAGAAACAAGGATTAGCACAGTGAAAGAAACTGACACTCTCCCTACCTATAGTTTTCTGTCCCTAGAAAAAAAGTTTTTTTAAAGATGGTTGATGATCAATGCTTTAGCACACTATAGCACAAGGAGAATTTCCCTCACTGTCCTTCCCTGTCCCTAGAAACAAGGATTAGCACAGTAAAACACACTGACACTCTCCCTACCTATAGTTTTCTGTCCCTAGAAAAAATGTTTTTTTAAAGATGGTTGATGATCAATGCTTTAGCACACTATAGCACAAGGAGAATTTCCCTCACTGTCCTTCCCTGTCCCTAGAAACAAGGATTAGCACAGTAAAACACACTGACACTCTCCCTACCTATAGTTTTCTGTCCCTAGAAAAAATGTTTTTTTAAAGATGGTTGATGATCAATGCTTTAGCACACTATAGCACAAGGAGAATTTCCCTCACTGTCCTTCCCTGTCCCTAGAAACAAGGATTAGCACAGTAAAACACACTGACACTCTCCCTACCTATAGTTTTCTGTCCCTAGAAAAAATGTTTTTTTAAAGATGGTTGATGATCAATGCTTTAGCACACTATAGCACAAGGAGAATTTCCCTCACTGTCCTTCCCTGTCCCTAGAAACAAGGATTAGCACAGTAAAACACACTGACACTCTCCCTACCTATAGTTTTCTGTCCCTAGAAAAAATGTTTTTTTAAAGATGGTTGATGATCAATGCTTTAGCACACTATAGCACAAGGAGAATTTCCGTCACTGTCCTTCCCTGTCCCTAGAAACAAGGATTAGCACAGCAAAACACACTGACACTCTCCCTACCTATAGTTTTCTGTCCCTAGAAAAAATGTTTTTTTAAAGATGTTTGATGATCAATGCTTTAGCACACTATAGCACAAGGAGAATTTCCCTCACTGTCCTTCCCTGTCCCTAGAAACAAGGATTAGCACAGTAAAACACACTGACACTCTCCCTACCTATAGTTTTCTGTCCCTAGAAAAAATGTTTTTTTAAAGATGGTTGATGATCAATGCTTTAGCACACTATAGCACAAGGAGAATTTCCCTCACTGTCCTTCCCTGTCCCTAGAAACAAGGATTAGCACAGTAAAACACACTGACACTCTCCCTACCTATAGTTTTCTGTCCCTAGAAAAAATGTTTTTTTAAAGATGGTTGATGATCAATGCTTTAGCACACTATAGCACAAGGAGAATTTCCCTCACTGTCCTTCCCTGTCCCTAGAAACAAGGATTAGCACAGTAAAACACACTGACACTCTCCCTACCTATAGTTTTCTGTCCCTAGAAAAAATGATTTTTTAAAGATGGTTGATGATCAATGCTTTAGCACACTATAGCACAAGGAGAATTTCCCTCACTGTCCTTCCCTGTCCCTAGAAACAAGGATTAGCACAGTAAAACACACTGACACTCTCCCTACCTATAGTTTTCTGTCCCTAGAAAAAATGATTTTTTAAAGATGGTTGATGATCAATGCTTTAGCACAGTATAGCACAAGGAGAATTTCCCTCACTGTCCTTCCCTGTCCCTAGAAACAAGGATTAGCACAGTAAAACACACTGACACTCTCCCTACCTATCCTTCTCTTTCCCTAAACTAAAGGAATCCAGGTTAAGCAAGAAAAAAAATGTCACTGTCCCTGCCTATGCTTCTCTTTCCCTGCTCCGGAACACACTACACTAGGCCGCCGTGCTGGCGGCCTTTTATAGTGTGGGGCGTGTACTAAACACCCTCAGCAATAATTGGCCACAGGCATCCTGCCTGTGGCCAATCATTGCTCTCCTCGCTGCCGGCGCTGTGATTGGCCAAGCATGCGGGGTCACAGTGCATGCTTGGCCAATCACAGCGCCTGGATGACACTGCGATGGCGTAGTGCATTGTGGGCCGTTCGCGTCACTCGAATTAGGCGCAAACGGCCCAAATCGTTCGATCTTCGTCGAACGATCGAACAGCCGATGTTCGAGTCGAACGTATGTTCGACTCGAACACCGAGCTCATCCCTAATTAGCACTTTAGATTTTGAACGTTCGCATCCATTGTATTTAATAGGGTTCTAACGTCCGTTTGCGGGTTCTGGTGCGAACCGAACCCGGGGGTGTTCGGCTCATCCCTATTGCTCACACATGCACTGTTATATGTGGAATTGCACCCCACAATTGCTGCTCACTACCTATCACAGTTTCAAAGGCCATAAAATGCCAAAATAGCACAAACCCCCCCAAATAACCCCATTTTGGAAAGTAGACACCCCAAGCTATGTTGCGGGAATATGACAAACTTTTTTTTTTTTTGCACAAAGTTGTCACTAAATTATATATTGCTCACACATGCCATGGGCATATGTGAAATTACACACCAAAATACATTCTGCTGCTTCTCCTGAGTACGGGGATACCACATGTGTGGGACTTTTTGGGAGCCTAGCCGCGTACGGGACCCCAAAAACCAAGCACCGCCTTCAAGATTTTAAGGGCATGAATTTTTGATTTCACTCCTCACTACCTATCACTACCTATCACAGTTTTGAAGGCCATAAAATGCCAAGATAGCACAAAACCCCCCCAAATGACCCCATTTTGGAAAGTAGACACCCCAAGCTATTTGCTGAGAGGCATGTTGAGCCATTGAATATTTTTTTTGTCCCAAGTAATTGAATAATGACAAAAAAAAAAAAAATGTACAAAAAGTTGTCACTAAATGATATATTGCTCAAACATGCCATGGTTATATGTGGAATTGCACCCCACAATTGCTGCTTCTCCTGAGTACGGAGATACCACATGTGTGGGACTTTTTGAGAGCCTAGCCGCGTACGGGGCCCCGAAAACCAAGCACCGCCTTCAGGATTTCTAAGGGCGTAAATTTTTGATTTCACTCCTCACTACCTATCACAGTTTTGAAGGCCATAAAATGCCAAGATAGCACAAAACCCCCACAACTGACCCAATTTTGGAAAGCAGACACCCCAAGCTATTTGCTGAGAGACATGGTGAGTATTTTACAGCTCTCATTTGTTTTTGAAAATGAAGAAAGAAACATTTTTTTTTCTTTTTTCAATATTCAAAACTTTGTGACAAAAAGCGAGATCTGCAAAATACTCAACATACCTCTCAGCAAATAGCTTGGGGTGTCTACTTTCCAAAATGGTGTCATTTGGGGGGGGGGGGTTGTGCCATCTGGGCATTTCATGGCCTCCGAAACTGTGATAGGCAGTGAGGAGTGAAATCAAAAATTTACACCCTTAGAAATCCTGAAGGCGGTGCTTGGTTTTCGGGGTCCTGTACGCGGCTAGGCTCCCAAAATGTCTCACACATGTTGTATCCCCGTACTCAGGAGAAGCAACAGAATGTATTTTGGGGTGCAATTCCACATATAACCATGGCATGTTTGAGCAATATATCATTTAGTGACAACTTTTTGTACATTTTTTTTTTCTTTTTGTCATTATTCAATCACTTGGGACAAAAAAATATTCAATGGGCTCAACATGCCTCTCAGCAAATAGCTTGGGGTGTCTACTTTCCAAAATGGGGTCATTTGGGGGGGTTTGAACTGTCCTGGCATTTTATGCACAACATTAGGAAGCTTATGTCACACATCATCCACTCTTCTAACCACTTGAAGACAAAGCCCTTTCTGACACTTTTTGTTTACATGAAAACATATTTTTTTTTTGCAAGAAAATTACATTGAACCCCCAAACATTATACATTTTTTAAAGCAAATGCCCTACAGATTAAAATAGTGGGTGTTGCATTTTTTTTCCACACAGTATTTGCGCAGCGATTTTTCAAACGCATTTTTTGGGAAAAAACACACTTTTTTTATTTTTAATGCACTAAAACACACTATATTGCCCAAATGTTTGATGAAATAAAAAAGAGGATCTTAGGCCGAGTACATGGATACCAAACACGACATGCTTTAAAATTGCGCACAAACGCGCAGCGGCGACAAACTACATACATTTTTAAAAGCCTTTAAAAGCCTTTACAAGTTACCACATTAGATTTACAGAGGAGGTCTACTGCTAAAATTACTGCCCTCAATCTGACCTTCGCAGTGATACCTCACATGCATGGTGAAATTGCTGTTTACATATGACGCTAGACCGACGCTTGCGTTGGCCTTTGCGCAAGAGCAGGGGGGGACAGGGGTGCTTCTTTTCTTTTTTTTAATTATTATTTATTTTGCTTTTTTATTTTATTTTTAAACTGTTCCTTCCATATTTTTTTTTTTTTTTTTTACCATTTTTATTGTTATCTCAGGGAATGTAAATATCCCCTTTGATAGCAATAGGTAGTGACAGGTACACTTTAAAAAAAAAAAAATTGGGGGGTTAGACCCTAGATCTTTCATCTGCCCTCAAAGCATCTGACCACACCAAGATCGGTGTGATAAAATGCTTTCCCAATTTCCCAATGGCGCTGTTTATATCCGGGGGGGGGGGCATTCCCTCCCACTGCTTGTAAA
This sequence comes from Rana muscosa, assembly GCA_029206835.1. NCBI lineage: Eukaryota > Metazoa > Chordata > Amphibia > Anura > Ranidae > Rana > Rana muscosa. The sequence goes on along the minus strand of CM055116.1, from coordinate 925,374,258 downwards.
AGCAGTCTAGAGGCTAATTATCTACTAGGATTTACATGAAAGCCGGCCGCTGGCTGAAAAGAATGATACCAAGATGATACCTAAACCCACAGGCATCATTCTGGTATAACCATTCAAAGTCCAGCAACATACCAGTACGTTGCTGGTCCTTGTTGGACATGTATTGTAATCTTTTTTTTCATGCAGCCTGTTGGCTGAACGAAAAAAAGAGATTGATCGGTGGGTATGCCCACCATTAGAATTCCTCCCTTCATCCACCCACTTCTAATGATGGGCATACATGCACCATTTATATATGCCGAAGCATGGGGGCATCCTCCCGCAAAAAAGTTATGCCGCGTACACACGGTCAGACTTTTCCACGGGCAAGCCTCCATCGGAATTTCGACCGTATGTACGCGGCATTAGGAGCAAAATCGCTCCTCCGCCCCTGCTGCCCCCATGCTTCAGCATATATGCTCTTTTTTTTAACTGTGGTGGTAAAATCACCTCCTACAGCGTTGGAGTCATGGCTTTATGTATCGTGGGAGCAAACGCTGTTGCTGTCAAGATAAATAGATCCGCTCTGCAAATGAATGGCATACCTGATAAGCAAATGATGGTTAACATTAAAACAAAGTAACATTACAGTATAACAGTAAGACCTTACCATACCATACCTGCAAAGCAAATACCAAAAAAAAAAACCTAGTAAAAAATAAAACATTTTTTTTAACGCAACCTGTGCCTAAAATATATATATGCCGAAGCATGGGGGCATCCTCCCGCAAAAAAGTTATGCCGCGTACACACGGTCTGACTTTTCCACGGGCAAGCCTCCGTCGGAATTTTGACCGTATGTACGCGGCATAAAAGGTTATGCTGCGTACACACGGTCAGACTTTTCCACGGGCAAGCCTCCGTCGGAATTTCGACCGTATGTACACGGCATTAGGAGCAAAATCTCTCCTCCGCCCCTATGCTCTTTTTTTTAACTGTGGTGGTGAAATCACCTCCTACAGCACTGGAGTCACGGCTTTATGTATCGTGGGAGCAAACGCTGTTGCTGTCAAGATAAATAATTCCGCGCTGCAGCTGAATGGCGCACCTGAAAACAAAAAAATTACATACCTGAAAAGCAAGCATGATAAAACATTGCAGAATAGAATACAGTAAAAAAGAGTAGAACAATAGAGAGAAAATAGAGAGAGAGAGAGAACAATAAAACGACAACTATTTTTTTTTTTTTAATTTTTTTATTTTTTTTGTGTTTTTTGTTTTTACGTTTTTTTTTCTTTTTTACACTTTTTTTTGTAACTTTAACAACTGTAATGGTTCGGGTCTCTCAAAATGCGATGGCATCTTGGGAGACCCTGTGTAAGTGTGTCCTATTCTGTGCAATGCTGTACCCTACGCTAAAACTTCACTTTTGAGTGGAAGCGTTCAAAACATTTACCAATGCAAAGACCAGGATTGTCAGGACAGCGTGGACAAAAATAACGGGTGTCACGCCTAAATCCGTGCTTGCTAGTCAGACACAACATCTTTTTTGGGGGGCTCGTTGGGTAGGGGTACTCTCGAGGACATACGGATAATGCCTCTCATGCAGCCGGCTTACTGCATTTGGTTGGGGATGGTGAGGTGCAGAACTGCCTGGATACAGGAGTTCTGTGACTATCTCATCCCGGAATTTTAGGAGAGATAACGTCCCGCCTGAAGCTCTGTATAGCACATGAGCATTCAGCAAAGCCAATTGGAATAAGGATAGAGACACTTTTTTGTACCAGCGTCTCGCCTTACGGTCACTTACATACGGCGCCAACAATTGGTCGTTGAGGTCCACCCCTCCCATATTTTGGTTATATTTGTGGACACAGAGGGATTTCTCCACAACACCAGTCGCCGTACGAATTTGGACTGTCATGTCTGCATGAAGGGAGGTAAGAAGGAAAACATTCTTATTATCCCTCCACTTCATAGCGAGCAAGTCATTACACTTCAAGCAGACTCTCTCCCCCAGCCTAAGACGGGAATCTACAAGCCCCTGGGGAAAGCCCCGGCGATTAGGTCGCACGGTGCCACATGCTCCAATCTGATGATCAAACAAGTGTCTAAACAGTGGCACGCTCGTGTAATAATTGTCCACATACAAGTGGTACCCCTTTCCGAATAAGGGTGACACCAAGTTCCACACTATCTTGCCAGCGCTCCCTATGTAATCGGGGCAGTTGACCGGCTCAACCTGACTATCTTTTCCCTCATAAACCATAAAGCTCCATACATAGCCTGTTGCCCTGTCACAGAACTTATAGAGCTTGACCCCGTATCTGGCACGCTTGCTGGGAAGGTACTGCTTGAAAGACAAGCGGCCAGAAAATTTAATCAGGGACTCATCAACGCAGACAACTTGATCGGGAATAAACAAGGCTGCAAAACGTTTGTTGAAGTGGTTTATGAGGGGCCGAATTTTGTAGAGCCGGTCGTATTCAGGGTCTCCACGTGGACGACAAAGTTAATTGTCGTTGAAATGCATGAACCGCAAGATCTGCTCGTAACGTTTCCTGGGCATGGAGGCAGAGAACACGGGCATGTGGTCAATTGGGTGCGTGGACCAATAAGCACGCAATGACGGGAATTTATGTGTGCCCATGTTGAGGGAAAGGCCCAGAAAGGTCTTAAATTCGGAAACCGTAATTGGTTTCCAATCTTTGACAATGGAAGGCAACTGGGGACTAGCGGCGATGTATTGACCAGCATATATATTACTCTGGTCCACAATAGATCTATAGAGATCTTCCGTGAAAAACAGCGAATAAAAATCAATTGGCATAAAATCAGCTGTTTCCACCTGAATACCGGGTTGGGCAGTGAATGGGGGAAGTACGGGTTCTGCAGAAGTGGTGGGGACCCAATCAGGATAGGCGAATTCTGCAGGAAGGGCACTATGGGCACGACGAGCCTGCCTTTGTCTTCTTCTTGGTGGCAGCGGGACACTACTTGTGCTTGCCACCTCGCCAGCTTGAACTGCACTTATGGGACTCGCCACGTCACCACGTGATACTACAGTGCTGGATGTACGCCCAGGCTGTACTAGGCCGCTGGTGCTTGCCAATTCACCAGAAGGAATAGCGGCGCTAGTACTACTCTGCTCCATGATACGAGAACCCTGCGGTTCTTGCTCCTCAACAACCTCAGAAGATCGGGATCGGGTACGCCTGACCTTAGCAGGGACCTCATCTTCGTTGTCAGAGCTATCTGACATGGAGCCGCTGACTTCACTGTCTTCTATGGGAAGATATTCTGAGCCTGAATCTGACAGATGCGTGACCTCCTCTTCACTATCTGTCATTCTCAGAATCTCGTAGGCCTCTTTACTAGTGTACCTTCGATTTTCCATTTTGGGCTCTAAATTTAGGGGTACACTAGTAAGATTCACAGGTAAAAAAAGCACCTGACTGTCAGCAAATGTATCAAACGCTTAAAAAAAAAACTGTTAGCGATCGCAGGGATCAGGACTGTCTCTGCGAACGCTGCAGTTATGTGTGTTGTGTCTGGTAAGTGACAGTGATCGATCGATACTGCACTTGGGTGGGCTGGGCTGGGCTGGGCGGAGGGGCTAAACGCAGGTGCTAGCAGGTATCTGGGCTCATCCCGCTAACACTGCGTTTTTGGGAACCCTAAACCACTGGGGACGCTAGTATAGATCTGATCAGATCAGATATTGATCTGTTCAGATACTATACCACTAAGGGAGGTGTATGCTTTGCGCGTGGGTGTTAGCATTACTGGCACTAACCTGACGCTGCCTGGGGCAACGCAGACTCTCTCTGGCGCTAAAACCTAATTGATATCAGCCGCCGGGCGATCAGGGGGTTAAACCTTTATTGGGTTATATACGGCGGGTGCCCTGATGCTATAAAAAGCAAACTAACCAACCAGCGTCACCCGTAAAACTTATATGGTGATCACTGGTGAAAGGGTTAACTAGGGGCAATCAGGGGGTTAAAACCTTTATTAGGTTATATATGGGGGTACCTGACGCTATATAAAAACCTGACGGGTAACCTAAATAACTAAATAACTAACTGGCTAACCAGTGTCACCAGTAAAACGTATACAGTGATCACTGGTGAAAGGGTTAACTCTAGGGGCAATCAGGGGGTTAAAATAATATATGGGGGTACCTGACGCTATAAAAACCTGCGGCGAACCTAAAAATAAATAACTGGCTATCTAGGGCACCACCGGCACTAAATACAGCGATCGGAAATACGATTGCTTAGTGACGCTGGCGTTAGGGGGTGAAAGGGTTACCTGGGGGGCAATCAAGGGGTTAAACCTTTATTAGGGGGGGTTAGGGGGCTACCCTGGACCTAAAGGGGCCTAAACCTAACTGCCCTGACACTTTTTACTGTCACAAATGACACTAAATGCAGTGATCAGTAAATAAATGATCACTGCAATCAGTGACACTGTGACTGTGGGTGCAGGGGATGACCTGGGGGTTAATCTGGGGGTTATCTGGGGGGTGAAATGTGTGCCTATGTGTACCTATGTGTTAGTGTAGTGTTGGTGCACTAAACTGATGTCTTCTCTCCACGGCGCTCTGGACGAAAAGACCGCCGCATGGAGAGATGACATCACTTCCTCTGCCTGTGTTTACATTACACAGGCAGAGGAAGATTCTCATTCGCCGGGAGCGATCGCGAGGGGGTGGCCGGAAACGAATGGCCGTCCCCTCATCACGGATCGCTCCCGGAACGAGAACCACTGCTCGCTGTACCGGAGGGGGGTCCGATGGGACCCCCCAACTATACGAAGGCAGGCACGTACAGGTACGTGATTGTGCCTGTCCGTGCCATTCTGCCGACGTATATATACAGTGAGCGGTCGTTAAGTGGTTAATAGGAGGGAAGTAGATGGGGTAGTGTGAGAGGGGGGTGAAATAGGTTTTTTTTTTCCCTCACATTGGTGAAGAGATAACGGAGAAAAGAGAACCTAGAGTGTCTCTAAAAAGCTAGAGGGAGCATACAGGGGTGTACACGGGCATAAATGGGTTAAAGATTGCAAATATTTTTTGTTCTTTTTTGTCCTCTTTTTTTTTGTTTGTTTTGAGTCTCCTTTAACCCGGCAATTGGTTTACAACTGTCAAAGAGTTGAAATGGGGGAAAAGAAAAGGTAGAATGTAGATGATGTACAGGATTTGATATGTACTGTATATATCATATGTATAAGATTTGGAATGTATAAGATTGAAAAGGTACTACGCTAAGGAGACAGAAGGATACACAGGTTTAAATGTGGATAAATTGAGGATGAAGAGGGGGGGGGGTGTGTTATATTTTTTCCTTTCTTTTTTTTTTTTCCTCTGGTTGTATACTGCTATATAGGTAGCGAGTGAGGGGGGGGAGAGGGGAGGGAAATATGAGAATATAAGATATTGATAGAGGTCCTACCGACATATTCAGAATGCACGGTCAGGGATCTGCTGGCGCAGGCCGCGGTCTGCCCAACCACAACCCCCATGATAAACGCCTTTCCTCCAGGTGGAGGATAAGTCGGAGGTGTTGGGGATAAAAAAAAATTCATTTTTTGGATAGAGGTCGGATCCGGAGTCGTATCAAGACATCTACCCACCCAGTGATCGTTTGCTTTCCGGGAGAGGGGTTGGGTTGGGTGGGGGTCTTTTTTTTTTTTCCCTCTCTCTTGGCCTTGGCCCCACTTCTTCCCTCCCTTCCGATCATAATTGTCGACTATAGATATGACTGAGATAACATTTATGTCATATAATTTCAGAGGACTGAATATCCCAGAGAAACATGTAAGACTTAGGACTGAATTAGGGGAATCTAAATCCCAAGTAATTTTTCTACAAGAGACACACTTCAAAAGAGACAAAATTCCAAGAGTTACAAACCAAGGATTTCCAATAGTATATTATAGCACATTGCAGACATCTAAAAGTAGTGGGGTGTCAATCTTAATATCAAAACAGATACCATAGACAGAGTCGGGGGTGATTACAGATGCCGAAAGACGTCTCTTGATAGTAAAAGGAACTTTGGGCCAAAAAAAAATTACACTGGTGAATATATATTTACCAAATGCAGATCAAGTTAACTCCCTAGAATCATACTTACAGATGGTGCAACAACATAGGGAGGGTGTCCTGGTGATAGGGGGCAACCTAAATGTGGCTTTAGACCCATTGAGGGACTCATCGAAGGGTGCCTCTCATCTATCCTATATCAGACTGAGAAAAGCAAAACATTTTTTACAAGATCTGCAGGTAATCTACAGCTGGAGGGCTCTCCACACACAGGACAGGGACTACACTTTCTTCTCTGCAAAGTATAAAACTTACACCAGAATCGATTACATTTTGATCTCTCAAAATATGGCTGTGAACCTGAAAGAAGCCTCTATAGGACCCTTTACCCTCTCAGATCATGCACCAACAAGTTGTACAGTGGAAATAGGAGGAATAGAGGCTAGAGATTGGCATTGGAAGATAAATTAAACCCTCTTAAAGGAAGAGGAATATGAGGGAAAACTATGACAGGAATTAGACCAGGGATATGCAATTAGCGGACCTCCAGCTGTTGCCAAACTACAAGTCCCATGAGGCATAGCGAGACTCTGACAGCAGCAAGCATGACACCCAGAGGCAGAGGCATGATAGGACTTGTAGTTTTGCAACAGCTGGAGGTCCGCTAATTGCATATCCATGAATTAGACTATTTCTTCAAAACAAATGAGACAGGAGAAACAACGCCGTTTGGTATATGGGAAACACATAAATGCGTAAGGCAAGGTACTGTATGTTTATCTCTATGGGGGCCCATAGGAAACGCAAACTAAACGAACAGGTCAACACACTGCTAAAACAGATTGGGGACTTAGAAACACTACACAAAAAATCTCAGGCGCAAGTTACAGAACAGGAATTAGGGGCCCTACGGGAAAAGCTTAATCTCCTGCTTATTGATAAAGCTAAAGCTAAATTAGCACGAGGAAGGCGGATGTTTTATGAATTCGGAAACAAACCGGGGAGAATGCTAGAAAATGCTCTTAAAGAAAAAAACACGCAAAATCGGATAAAACTAATTAAAACACAAAAAGATAGTATGGTTAATAACCCCTAGAAAATCTCACAGGCCTTCAAGGAATAATACGCAAATTTATACCAATTAGAAGAGAAACCTACCCCCGAAAATGCACAAAAAAAAAATGGGAAGCAGCGACGGAGTATATTAAGGAAACGGAAATGCCAAGGCTGTCAGAAGAAATAATAAGAGAATTAGATATCCCAATCAGTATAGAGGAGTTCTTGAGGGAATTAAAACTTATAAAGGTGGGGAAAGCGCCAGGTCCCTATGGATATACCTTGCTGTATTATAGAACATTCGTAGAGAAACTAGCCCCGAGATTTATAGCAGCTTACAATTCACTACACAAGGGGAAAAATATGCCAACAGAAACACTTTTTGCACACATAACCGTGATCCCTTAAGAAGGGAAAGATCCCTCTCAGTGTGCTAGTTATCGCCTGATCTCCTTGCTTAACGAAGATCTGAAAATATTTTCAAAGATTCTTGCTATGAGACTGATAGAACATATCACGGGACTGATACATCCAGATCAGGTGGGATTCACTCCCGGGAGGGATGGAAGGGAGAATACACAGCGGGTGGTGAATGCAATTTACTTAGCTCAAAAACAGCAGAGACCAATGGTGTTAGTTTCCGCGGATGCGGAAAAGGCATTCGATAGGGTAGAGTGGCTATTTTTGAAAGCTATCTTGAAACATATAGGCTTGGGAGAAGGGATGATGAGCTGGTTTACGGAATTATATTCGAACCCTAGAGCGAGGGTAAAGATAGAAGATAGAATTTCGGAGCCATTCCCTATTTTTCCTTTTCAATAAATTTTTATTTTTCAATTCAAGACATGTACAGAAAATCTTAAAAAATTGTTGTTTAAACATGACAAAGGGTTATTTCCAATTGTTTATGTCACAATGTTCTCATCAAGAGATTAAAAAAAAATAAAAAAAAATGAAAAATAGGCATTCAGGGAAGCCATTCCCTATTTTTAATGGAACACGACAGGGATGCCCACTTTTGCCCATTATTTTTATTCTGACATTAGAACCTTTCTTAAGGAAAATACGGGCAAATCAGAGCATTAAGGGGCTAACCACAAAGAAAGAAGAACAGAAACTTGCAGCTTACGCTGATGACCTAATTTTTTTTTGTAACTTCCCCGAACATATCTTTACTGTCACTGCTAGCAGAGTTGCGTGAATATGGTGAAGTATCTCATTTTAAAGTAAACTATGAGAAATCGGAGGCAATGGCGATAGAAACAAACACGCCCTTACTACAGATGATCTCTACACAATTTGATTTTAGATGGACAGTCTTATATAAGTTACTTAGGGGCTAAAATACCTAAGAACCTGACTAAGCTATTTGAGCTTAATTACACATCAATGGCAAGACAGATCAAATTAGACTTCCAGAGATGGGATAAAGAAATTTTTACCTGGTTTGGAAGGACAAACATTATAAAGATGAACATGATGCCAAGGCTTCTGTATCTTATACAGACGCTGCCAACTAAGATCCCCCTAAGTTTCCTGAGAGACCTTAGATCGAGGTTCCTGAGATTTATTTGGGCAGGGAAACCAGCAATAGTATGTAGAACTATTTTAACACTTCCTAAAGGGAAAGGAGGGATTGGGGTTCCAGTTCCAGTAAGATATCAAGAAGCATCCCACCTAGTTAGAGTAGTGGAGTGGTGTGGGAAATATAGAGAGAAACCATGGATACAAATGGAACAGGCAATGATTGATATTCCCTTAGGGTCTGATATGGATACCAGAAGCAGAGATACCAGGGGAAGTAAGAAAACACCCGACAATAGGTGCCACCTTATTAGCAATTAAAAAGATATTTTAAAAAAACGAACATTTCAATATATCCTAGTCCGATGACCCCGATTCTGGGGACACCGGAACTTCAGTCAGGCCTTAAAGACCCCAGATTTAGAGCGATATATTGAAGAGGTATTAGCAGGATTGTTAAAGCGGAGGTTCCACGGTCCCTCGTTTTTTTTTTCTAGGTGCATGTAATGGGGTTACAGATAACATGTTAGTACTCACTTGTCCTGCAATTAGAGACATTCCCCGTCTATTTCCGTTCTAAATAATAACTTTTATAAATAGATCTTGTTCTTTGCCATTTTGCTTGTGGGCACTGTGAAGCCCACAAGCAGAGACTTCCGGGATGCGGTGAATGCATCCCAGCATTCATCGCTGTATCATCAGTGTTGACGGCGAGCAGTTCCAGGTTGCCATGACAACGGGTGTCATCATTCAAAGTACACGCCCCGTTGTGACTGGCTTCACAACAATGCAAACATCAGCGACGGCTCCCAGGAGACATTGCGAACACCTCCCAGAAATCAACAGGGCTCCGAGGAAAGAAAGATACGCCCACTCCCGTGGGAGGAATACCCGGAAGTCCACATTAAAATGACTGATTCACGGTAAGTACAACCGCAAGAAAAAAAATCAATAGGCATATGTATATGTATCTGCTAGCAAGATCACTATAAGATAATGTCAGTATTTAGGGTGAACCTCCGCTTTAATTTCTCTATAAACAATCGGCTAATGACAATAAAAGAGATCGAAAGAGAGATAGTACCAGATTTAGACTTTTTAAGGAGGATGAAATTAGATACCTTCATTAGAACTAAGTCAAATACGTACACGGAAGTCAGGCCACTGACAGGGTTCGAGGAAATATGCTTGAAGGGGGAAACATTAAAACATTCACTCTTAGATTTCTATGCTATATTAACCGATTTGGAAACATCGCAGAAACTCTCCTTCCTACGGGAGTGGGAGAGAGACTTGGGAGTAACATTTTCCCAAGAACAGATAAACAGGATACTAGTGTTCAATCAAAAAGCCTCAGTCGCGAGTAGATACCAAGAGGGGGGGATATAAAATCCTCACGAGATGGTACAGAACACAGACGGTGCTACATCGGATATACCCCCAAGTATCAGAAATCTGTTGGAGATGTAAGGAAGCAGAAGGCACTATATTGCATATTTTTGGGGAATGTGCGAAAATAAAAGAATTCTGGAGAATGGTAGCTGAAACTGTATCATTAGGAGAGAATCCGGCTATATATCTGTTGTCTGATATCCCTATGTCACTGGAGAAATATAAAAACTCCTTAGTAAGACACCTGCTGGTGGTAGCGAGGGCCTGTGTCCCTGTGCTGTGGAAGTGTGAAAGCCCCCCTTCAAGAGCACAATGGCTTTCGAGAATTGCAGAAATCCAACAAATGGAGAATCTTACTCTGATGATGAAGGACCAAGATGAGAGGTACCGAAAGACATGGGCCCAATATATGACGTATAGAGAAGAGACAAGAACAGAGAATTAGGGGATTGTTCTGGTCGGGGGGAGGGGAGAGGTGGAGCAATTCAGAGGAGGGGTTTCCTTTTTTTTTCTGGGGGTTGGGTGCGAGGGGGGGGGGAGATAGAAGAGTAGTGGATAAGCTAACATAGTAATTTAGGAAGCGGAAGAATGTATACCATTTGTAGAATGTAATACAAATGTTATATCAAGACTATGGGGCTGATTTACGAAACGTTTGTGCCATGAGTATCGGCGCATCTGCATGCGCAACGGCAGTTTTTGGTATTTACGAAACATTAGCGCCGGTAACGCAGCGCTATTCCCTATTTACTATAGTGTTCTCGGCGCACGAGAGGAGGCGCTCAGTGCGCCACTATGGACCCGGCACACGGCATCTTCAAATTAAAATATATGGAAGCTGAAAGTGCCAATATAATGGGGGTGATGTGCGGTGATGTGAGGAAGTTTAGTGACAACTGCCCAAGTAACAAATATGCCCAAAATAGAATGAGAAAGTAACATTTTCTGAACCAGCCTGCTGCACCTGCAATTAGGATTATAACTGCGAGGGATCTTTTTGTGCTCTGCGCGGCAATTTTACTTGTTCAAATGCGCCGGTTCACTGCGCTGGCAAAATCTTAGTAAATGTCAAGTCACGTAAATGCATTTGCATAAGTTGAACAGGCGCACCTCCTAAACTTGCCATTATATAACAGTCCGACAGCAAAATGACATTTCTAAAGAAAAAAAAAAGGCATTTAAAAGCACTCGCGGCTATAATGAATTGTCGGCTCCCGGCAATACAGAGAAAAGTCATTGAAAGTCTTTGAAAAAAAAAATGCGTGGGGGTCCCCCCAAATTCCATTACCAGGCTCTTCAGGTCTGGTATGGATATTAAGGGGAACTCCGCGCCAAATTTAAAAAAAAATTACGTGCGGGTCCCCCTCAAAATCCATACCAGGCCCTTCAGGTCTGGTATGGATTTTAAGGGGAACCCCCACGCCAAACTTAAAAAAAAAATGGCGTGGGGGTCCCCCTAAAAATCCACACCAGACCCTTATCCAAGCACGCAACCTGGAGCCGCAGGAAAAGAGGGGGACGAGAGAGCGGCCCCCCTCCCTCCTGAACCGTACCAGGCCACATGCCCTCAACATGGGGAGGATGCTTTGGGGTCTGTGACCCCAAAGCACCATGTCCCCATGTTGATGGGGACAATGGCCTCATCCCCACAACCCTTGCCGGTGGTTGTGGGGGTCTGCGGGCGGGGGACTTATCGGAATTTTTTCACCCCTCTTTTTTATTAACCATAGATAAGGACAAGTGTGTTCCAGTGCATTTTTGGTGCATTTAAGTGTGTTCCAGTGCGTTTTTGATGCGTTTTGCAGCGTTCTAGTACAGTCCAGTGCAGGTAAAATGCAGCATGTTCTACTTTTTTTGTGGAACTGGAACGCACTGGAACAAACACTGCCATTTAGAACCATATAACCAACTTTCCATGCATTTTTGATGCATAAAAAATGCAATGCACTGCATGTGGTGTGAAATGGCCCTTAAAGCGGAGTTCCACCCAAATTTTTGAACTTCTGCTAAATCCACTTCTCACCCCCTTACATGCCACATTTGGCATGTCATTTTTTTGGGGGGGGAGTGGGGGCGTCCCACTTCCTCCTTCCGCCCTGGGGTCGCCTAGGCCATACGTCATATCGCCTTCTGGCGGCCCCTCCCTGTAGGCGGTCACCTGGGACGTGGCAGGTCCCAGGCGATCGCCTGTCCACTCAGAGAGCGCTGCGCCATTCGCGCAAGCGCAGTGAGTGCCCGGCCGTAAAGCCGAAAGCTGTCACGGCCGGGTGCCTACACTATGAATGGAGGCACCGGCGGAGAAGGGGGGAGAGGAGCGGAGCTCCGGGCGTCACATCGCTGGACAGTGGAACAGGTAAGTGTATGTTTATTAAAAGCCAGCAGCTACACTTTTTGTAGCTGCTGACTTTTAATAAACATAAAATAAGGCTGGAACTCCCCTTTAAGCAATTTGGTCCAAATTGGTGACATTGATATATGTCCCTTAGGGTGGGACCTGGGCCCCCATTTTAAGGCCAATAACTAGAAGAAAAGCCAGCCAAATGGGGACTAGCAAAATTAACAAGTCAGTTCCCATAGACTGCAATGGTATTTGTTGTATAACTTTTGCCCATGTTAGGCTCTTAGTTTTTTGGGTGCTTTTTGTGTGTGAACAGCACCTGGATATTTCTGGGCATGCTCAGAGAGTGTGTTTTTTGGGTTAGTAATTGAAGGACATCCTTAACAGGTGTACCCACTTTGAAGTTCAGTCTCTACATTGGGTGAACTTGCATTTTGGGTGTTTCATGGACTGTGCATGTGTTTTCAATTGCCGCATTAGCACACAAACCTATGTTATATAAAGCTTGCAGATAGCATTCTCTCCCTTGCCCTGAAAAGAGGCAAGATTGTGTGTGGCGCCGGCCGGCAAAATATACATTTTGGTGTCCTTATCGAGTTTGTAACACATGCATTTTATTTGTTATGTCTTTGCAAAACAGATGTTTGTTTTACTTTTGTTGATTGTTTTTTTTTTTTGTGTGGGGGATATGTTCCCCTGAAATATTTTTGATGTTGTTAATGTGTGTCGTTTGTTCACTTTGATTTAATTATTTGTGCTGCATTATTTTGCTAAATCTTTCTCAAGATGTTTCAAATTTACTTTCATGTCTTTTTTATTTATTTATTTTTTTGCTTCCCTTTGTTTTTTTCCAAGTCCTGTTTTGTTGACCAATAAAATTTGATGCAAAGTGTGATGGTTTTTTTTTATTTTTTTCTATGCAACAAATGTGACAGCTGTAGCTTAACTGTGCTTATTGGCATGTCAAAACAAAACAGGTGTGATTTGTCTACCCTGGTGCCTTCATGGTAGCATATGCATGTATTGTGTGCTGCCATGGATAGTCACCAGGAAATAAAAAATATGGAGCGGTAAGTATTCAATTTTCCTTTTTACTGCAGTGGTTCTCAGCCTCAGTCCTCAAGTACCCCCAACAGGACATGTTTTGTGAATTTATCTTATCGAGAATTGCTGTCCAAAATACCAAACCATTGACTGTGATTTAAAGCACATGTGCAAGATGAAGGAAAACCTGCAAACATGGCCTGTTGGGGGTACTTGAGAAGCACTGATTTAGAGCACTGCACTTAAAAATAGCTCAAGGCAATACGATTCTAATTGTGGGCATTTTGAGGGAAACCAAGTACGTGTTAGAACCCCTGCTTGTTTTTTTTTTTTAGGTTGGGCTTTTTGTCCCTTTTAGTAAAATTTGCTTCACTTCCTGTCACACAGCTAAACAGGAAGTGAAGGTAAAACCCTACCAATGTCTTTTCTTGGGGACACACAGATCAATCTAACTAGTGTCCCCATTAAGCAAATTGCACTCTGTTGTGTACACCCCAAATCATTGGGCAGTTTGGGGTTTAGTAAAGGCAAATCCACTCTGCAGTACAAGTGTAGTTGCTGAAAATCTGAGGGGAAGCACTGGTGATTGTAACATCCAATCATGTAAAAGCAAAGATGGTGTTTTTTTTGTTTACTTGCATTTCCCCCTCGGATATCCAGCAAGTGCACTTGTAGTGCAAAGTGGATTTGCCTTTAGTAAATAAACCCCAAAGTCCAAAATACCTAATAATTTGGGTTGTACCCAGCAAAATGCTGGAGTGCAATGTACATAATGGGGAAAGTATTTGGATTGACCTGTGTGTCCCCAAGGAAAGACATTGGTAGGGATTTACCCTCACTTCCTGTGTGGCTATGTGACAGGAAGTGAATTATTTGGAAGGATAAAGTGGCCAAATTTGGGAGTTGTCTTCACCCTATCAGGGGTGCAGGCATTCCCAAAAACTGTCTAGACTTCTAATCCCTCTGCACTCTATCCCCAAGCAAAAATAAGAAAGGATTTCATTTAGTTTAACTTTGCAAAGACACATTCCTAAGTTGAATTGTAATGCATGTCAATGGCCCATTTAGACCCTCTTTAATCACTTGAGATCAACGCTATAGCTGATCGACGACCACAGCACGGTCCTCAATTGCCGGGAGTCCGTCAATAGACGTCCTCCCCTTTGCGCGCGCTGTGGTCACCGAGTCACTGAGACTAGGGTGATGACAGATCCGAGTAAGGGGTCGATCCCTGCCCCTTACCACGTGATCAGCTGTCAGCCAATGACAGCTGATCACGTGATGTAAACAAAAGCTCGGTAATGTTTTTTGTTTTCTCCTTGTGCTGACAGCGTGAGCATAAAAAAAGGCAATCACCGGCTTATGTGCAAGGGACATCGGGCCGAAGAGGAAGAGGCAATTCTGCGTCATCTGTGACAATCAGTAGCCCCTGCCAGTGCCACCTATCAATGCCCACCACTGGTGCCAATCAGTGCCACCTAGCAGTGCCACTTCTCAATGCCCACCAGTGCCAACTAGCAATGCCACCTCTCATTTCCCACCCTTGCCACCTTATCTGTGCCCATCAGTGCAGCCTCATCAGTGTACATCAATGAAGGAGAAAATTTTTCGAACAAAATATTAACCACTTCCCTACCGCCCACCGTCAAATGACGTCCTTGACTTTGTGCGGTGATATCTGAATGATGCCTGCAGTTGCAGGCATCATTCAGATATCATTATTTTCAGCCGGCGATTCTGTGCACGATAAAAACGATCCTAGCGGCAGTTCCGCCGCTTGATCGTTCTTATAGGCGGCAGGGTCCCATCATTCCCCGGGACAGTGACGTCATACGGGGGCGGGGTCACCGAGTGGCATCACCCGGTGACCACGCCCCATGCCAACATAATTCGTTGCGCTCCGCGCACACAGCATTGTAGCGGCAGACAGCGACGAGGCAACATCGGGCGGAGAGAAGAGGAAGAAGATGACGATGAAGACCGGGACCCCGCTAGCAAAAGAGCTGGAAGAAGATAGCGGGGCACCCGGCAGAAGGCAGAAAGAACCGGAGATCGTGGAGAAGGCATCAGAGAGCGGGAGAAGAACCATAGAGCGCGGAGACGACACCGGATATCAAAAGAAGAGACCCCGAAGTTGGAAGAAGACCCCCGAAGTTAGAAGAAGACCCCTCGAAGTCGGAAGAAGACCCCCGGAACTGCCTAATAAATTACTTTAAAAACCTGTGTTGTGTTTTTTTATTGACTTTTTTTGCCACCAGGTGAATGGGTAGGGGTACGATGTACCCCATACTTATTCACATAGGGTGGGGGGCCGGGATCTGGGGGCCCCTTATTAAAGGAGGCTCCCGGATTCCGATAAGCCCCCCACCCGCAGACCCCGACAACCAATGGCCCCAGAGTTGTCGGGAAGAGGCCCTTGTCCCCATCAACATGGGGCAGGGTGCTTTGGGGGGGCGCAGGGTGCCCCTGCCCCAAAGCACTCAACCCCCCCATGTTGAGGGCATGTGGCCTGGTATGGTTCAGGAGGGGGGGCGCTTGCTCACCCTCCTTTCCTGACCTGCCGGGCTGCGTGCTCGGATAAGGGTCTGGCATGGATTTTGGGGGGACCCCCACGCCGTTTTTTCGGCGTAGGGTGGTTTCCCCTTAAAATCTATACCAGACCTAAGGGCCTGGTATGCTCCTAGAGGGGAACCCATGCCGTTTTTTTATTTAAAATTTGGCGTGGAGCTCCCCTTCATGATTCATACCAAAAAAAGGGGACAGCGAGGCTTGCAGTATCTTGTCGCCGAGAACATTCTCGGGCAGGTACTTCAAGTCGCCTCCAGGACACGACTTGAGTGTCTGCTTCACGCTCAAGTTGTGTCCAAGTTGCCTCGCAAAGTCGCGTTGCCCCTGTGTCAACCGGTACACGTGTCGCCCCGCAAGTCGGATCGTCTTGATCGACTTCCCGGGCGACCTCTATTCAAATCAATGGGCTCCCATAGGGAACCATTCATTTTGAATAGAGATACAAGCGCCGCTGACATTTTTATTTACTATCACAGTGCGCCGTCGGTTAATGCACCCAATTAAGGATTTATCCAGCGCACCAATTAAGGTATGAACCGGCGCAGCACACTGTTGTTAGTAAATCACCCCCTATGTAAGATTAAGAGCCCATTCACACAGGGGCATCTTTGGATCCGACTCCAAATCACCCCAGGTCGCCCCTAGTCGCCTCAGGTCGCGCTGGCTGAAGAAATCAATGTAAGATAATGGAGCCGTCCTTATGCACACTACTGCAGTTGCTCCAACTTCAAAAAAGGTCCCTGTACTACTTCAATCCGACTCCTAGGCGACCTGTAACCATTCATTTCAATGGGAGTCACCTCTCACTGTCTTAATAGGAGCAACTCTCCAGGAAGAAAACATACATTTATCAGGCAAAGCTCTCCCTCCCCCCTCCCTCCCACAGAGCTGATTCTTGTTTGATTGGCCACTGGAATGTCTCCTGTCCTGCAGGTAACTTGGAGTTGCCTTGTAAATAGCTCCAGGTCGCGCTGTGATTCATTCTCAAGTCGTGTCTGAGTTGCCTCATAAAATCGTGCTGGAAGTCGTGTTGCCCCTGTGTGAATGGGCTCTAACTGGAACCATATGAAAAATAAAGAATTTATAAGAAAAAAAGAACACCGTAATGCCCCTGATGTTTTTCTCGTCATTTTTTTTTCTTGTTTCCTCTCAAGCCTGTCTTGCGTACACACCATCATTTTAAAAAATGTTCAAGCAAAGCGCAGTGACGTACAACACGTACGACGGCACTATAAAGGGGAAGTTCCATTCTAATGACGCCACCCTTCATGTTAGTAAAGTTTGTTGAGCGACGATTCGCGCTTTTCAGCCTCGTGCTTTTCAGTCCGTTACAGCGTGACAAATGTGCTATCTCCATTACGAACGCTAGTTTTACCAGAACGAGCGCTCCCGTCTCATACTTGATTCTGAGCATGCGCGTTTTTTTTCACGTCATTAAAGCATACACACTATCGTTTTTCACGTCGTTAAAAAAAACGACATGAAAAACGACGTGAAAAAAGAGAGCATGTTCGAAATTTTTAATGGCCGTTTTTCACGTCGTTAAAAATGCTCTGGAGCATACACACGATCAGTTTTAATGGCCATTTTTAAAAATGGCATTTTTAATGGCATGAAAAACGATCGTGTGTATGGGGCATTAAAGTCTATGGGACTAGGTCGTGAGAAATAAAAAGTGTGAATTTTAAAGGCTAATATGCAAGTTATTGTCCTAAAAATGGTTTGAGGACCCAGGTCTTGCCCCAGGGTACATGTATCAATGCAAAAAAAAAGTTTTAAAAACTGCCCTTTTTTCAGGAGCAGTGATTTTAACCACTTCCATACAGGGCTTTTTATACCACTTCCATACCGGGCCTATTCTGGCACTTTTCTCCTACATGTACAAATCATCATTCTTTTTCTAGAAAATTACTCAGAACAAACATTATATATGTTTTTTTAGCAGACACCCTAGGGAATAAAATTACGGTCATTGCAACTTTTTTATCTTGCACGGTATTTGCGCAAGAATTTTTCAAACACCTTTTTTTGGGGAAAAAAATGGTTTCATGAATTAAAAAATAACAAAACAGTAAAATTAGCCCAATTTTTTGGTAAAATATGAAAGCTTATGTTACGCCGAGTAAAAAGATTCCTAACATGTCATGCTTTAAAATTGCGCACACTCATGGAATGGCGCCAAACTTCGGTACTTAAAAATCTCCATAGGCGACGCTTTAAAAATTTTTACAGGTTACCAGGTTAGAGTTACAGAAGAGGTCTAGTGCTATAATTATTGCACGCGCTCTAACGCACACGGCGATACCTCACATATGTGGTTTGAACAGCGTTTACATATGCGGGCGGGACTTACGTGTGTGTTCGCTTCTAAGCGCGAGCTATTGGGGACGGGCGTTTTAAATAAAAAATATATTTTTTTTTTTTTTTTATTTTACTTATTTTTTTTATTGATCACTTTTATTCCTATTACAAGGAATGTAAACATCCCTTGTAATAGGAATGTGTGTGACAGGTCCTCTTTATGGAGAGATGCGGGGTCAATAAGACCCCACATCTCTCCTCCAGGCTGGAAAGCATGAGATCATGAAAAAAATTTCACTGATCTCATACTTACAGCCGCAATGGTGGCTTTGTTTACATTTGAGGACCTGGGCGTGACGTCATCACATCGCGCCCGGGCCTCCGACGATCATAGAGATGACTGGTGACCATCTGGTCACCAGTCATCTCTATGCTCGTCACGTGACCCACCACCGGCGCCAACGATTCTCTCCAGGTCCCCGATGGCACAGGAAAGCACCGGATGGTGGCGGGAGGGGGGGATGTCCCCTCCCGTCGCCTATAAGAACGATCAAGCGGTGGAACCGCCGCTATGATCGTTATTATGGTGCGCAGGATCGCCGGCTGAAAAAAAGGATATCTGAATGATGCCTCTAGCTGCAGGCATCATTCAGATATCCCCCCTCAAACCCAGGATGTCATATGACGCCCACCCAGAGGGAGAGAGGGTTCCTGCCGGCGTCATTTTCCAATGGCCCATTATGGAAGGGGTTAATGATGCTTAAAGTGAAAAAATAAAAGTGAAATATTCCTTTAAATATCATGTCTGGGGGGTGTCTATAGTATGCCTGTAAAGTGGCGTGTGTTTCCCGTGTTTAGAACTGTCCCTACACAAAATGACATTTCTAAAGGAATAAAAGTCATTTAAAACTGCTTGCGGCTTTAATGTAATGAGTGGTCCCGGCAATATGGATGAAAATCATTGAGGAAAATGGCATGGGTACCCCCCCCCCCCCCCTCCAGCCCATTACCAGCCCATTTGGGTCTTTTATGGATATTAAGGAGAACCCGGCACCCAAATAAAAAAAAGGAAAGGCGTGGGGCCCCCAGGCCCTATATACTCTGAACAGCAGTATACAGGCGGTGCAAACAAGACAGGAACTGTAGGTTTGTTCTTAAGTAGAATCTGTTTGTAATTTTGAACTGGTACATTTTTAAAGTGCAGCTCCAGCCAAAAAAAATCTATTTTTAAGCTTTTTGGAAAACATAGGGATGGGTTACCACCCCTGTAACATTTGTTTTGCTGTCTGTGCACCTGTTCAGAAGATTTCACCTCACTTTCTGTCCCAATGACAATTTGATTTTGAAAATTTTTTTTTTTAGGAAAACAAGGATCGGTGATAAAGCTTCAATGGAGAGGAGACACCTTTTTCCCATATTAACTCTTACAAGAGAGAATTTCCCTTCCTAGGGGTAGATTTCCTCTCACTTCCTGTTGTATCCCTCCGTTTGTAAGTAGGAGTCGTTTGAAAGTCGGATATTTGAAAGTAGGGGCCTGCCCTATGTACTCTGCAGAAATTTGGGCCTTAGGTGTTGGTGTTGCCACAACACCGTAAGCCCTCAAAGTTACTCTTGGGGGGCGCAGGAACGGGCCCTGCTGTGAAATATTAGATCAAGAATTGTAATTACATGCCCCTGTTGAAAAGGGGCAGAACAATTGGGCCTTAGGTACTGATACTGGTGCCACAACACTGCAACCCCTCACAGATACTATAGTTGGAGCGCAGGAATGAGCCCTGCTGCAAAGTATTACAGCAAAAATTTTAATTACACGCCCCTGTTAAACAGGGGCAGAAAAATTGGGCCTTAGGCACTGGTGCTGGTGCCACAACACTGCAACCCCTCACAGATACTCTAGTTGGAGCGCAGAAAAGAGCCCAGCTGCAAAGTATTGTAGATTTTTTTTTAATTACACGCCCCTGTTTAACAGGGGCAGAAAAATTGGGCCTTAGGCACTGGTGCCACAACACTGCAACCCCTCACAGATACTATAGTTGGAGCGCAGAAAAGAGCCCAGCTGCAAAGTATTGTAGCAAAAATTTTAATTACACGCTCCTGTTAAACAGGGGCAGAAAAATTGGGCCTTAGCCACTGGTGGCGGTGCCCAGAACCAAAAACGTTCTTACAAGCTATCAACATGAACATTGAGGAGGAAGAGGATAGTCACTCAGCATAACAGGTTAGTCATTCAGCACCAGCATAGGCAGTCTTGAAGGGATCTCACATAAAAAAAAAAAATATTCGGTTACATCAGTATCAGGTGCTTGGTAGCTGGTGATCCAAGACTGATTAATTTTTATGAAGGTCAGACGATCGACCGAGTCGGTAGACAGGCGCACCCTGTGATTGGTTACAAAGCCTCCAGCAGCACTGAATGTGTGTTCCAAAAGAACGCTGGATGCAGGACAGGCCAGTAGCTCAATTGCATACTGTGCAAGCTCTGGCCAGTGATCCATCCTCAAGACCCAGTAACCCAGAGGATTTTCGGTGGAAAAGGTATCCAAGTCTGATCTTGCCCCTAGGTATTCCTGCGCCATGTAAATCAGACGCTGGCAATGGTTGCTGGAACCGATCATACCTTGGGGCTGCGGATTAAAAAATTGTCTGAACGCATCGGTCAGACGGCCACCTACTCCACCACTCCTTCTGTGACTGACCGAAGCCTCAGCAACACGTTGTCCAGGACCAGAAATTTTTAACCTCCCAGGCTCTGGAAACGTATTGCACAAACCTTTCTGCAAAGCCTCCCAAAGATGTTTCATCCTCTGCTCCCTCTGCGACGGCTGGATAAGGTCCGCAACCTTACCCTTGTAACGTGGATCAAGGAGGGTTGCCAGTCAGTAATGATCCCTCTCCTTGATACCACAAATACGAGGATCCTTTAGCAGGTTTTGCAGGATCAAGGAGGCCTTGCAGCGTAGGTTTGCTGAGGCATTCGGTCCGGAGTCCTCTGGGTCACTAAGGACGACATGATCCGCAGCCACCTCCTCCCAGTCACGTACAAGTCCATGGGTTTCTGGGGACTGTAAATGATCCCTTGAAGACTGCTGCTGATGCTGAGTGCTAGGCTCCACCTCCATGCTGACACAATCCTCCTCCTCCTCGTCCTCTTCCTGTGTGATCGGCGGGCCCGCAGGAACACTGTCTGGATAAAGGGGGCCTTGAGAGGTAAGGAAGTCCTCCTCTTCCTCCCTCTGTTCTGCCTCAAGTGCCCTGTCCATTATTCCACGCAGCGTGTGCTCCAACAGGTGGACAAGAGGGACAGTATCACTGATGCATGCACTGTCACTGCTCACCATCCTCGTGGCCTCCTCAAATGGTGACAGGACAGTGCATGCATCCCTGTTCATGACCCACTGGCGTGGCAAAAAAAAAAACAAGCTCCCCTGACCCTGTCTTGGTGCCATAACCGCACAGGTACTCATTGATGGCCCTCTGCTGCGTGTGCAGCCGCTGCAGCATGGCCAACGTTGAGTTCCACCTGGTGGGCATGTCACAGATTAGCCGGTTCTTGGGCAGGTTAAATTCCTTTTGGAGGTCAGCCAGCCGAGCACTGGCATTATATGACTGGCGGAAATGCACACAGATTTTCCTGGCCTGCCTCAGGATATCCTGTAAGCCTGGGTACCTGCCCAAGAAACGCTGTGCCACCAAGTTAAGGATGTGAGCCAAACAGGGCACATGGGTCAGCTGTCTCTGTCGGAGGGCGGAGAGGAGGTTGGTGCCATTGTCGTAAACCACCTTTCCTGGCTTAAGCTGGCATGGCGTCAACCACCTCTGAGCCTGTCCCTGCAGAGCTGACAGAATCTCTGCACCAGTGTGGCTCCTGTCCCCCAAGCACACCAGCACAAGCACCGCATGGCATCTTTTTGCCTGCGTACTTGCGTAGCTCCTTGAACGCCTACGGAGCACCACTGGTCCCGAGGACAAATCAGCAGAGGAAAAGGCCATGGAGGAAGAAGAAGAGGAGAGGGTGGAGGAGAGAGGTGTGTCAGAATCACCACTAGTAGCATTTTGGAGGCGTGGTGGCGGAACAACCTCCAACACTACTGCACCCTGTCCTGCATCCTTCCCAGCTGCCAGCAGAGTCACCCAGTGGGCCGTGAAAGATAGGTAACGTCCCTGTCCATGCCTGCTGGACCATGAGTCAGCGGTAATATGCTGTCCAGCGAGGCCCAGACATTGCCTTTCACATGCCGGTAGAGAGCTGGAATCACCTTCCGTGAAAAAAGGTGGCGCTTGTGAACCTGTCACTGAGGTACTGCACATTCCACAAACTCACGGAAGGGGGCAGAGTCTACCAAATGAAAAGGCAGCAGTTGAAGTGCTAGCAATTTAGCCAAGCTAGCATTCAACCGCTGGGCATGTGGATGGCTGGGAGTGAATTTCTTTCGCCGGTGTAGCAACTGGGGCAGGGAAATTTGCCTGGAACAATCGGACGTTGGTGTACCGATAGCAGATTGCTCACAAGTACTTGGCAGTGGCACACCTAATTCTACACCTTAATGCCTCTCAGTGCAGGTTTCAGAGAGGACTGAAGGTATAGTGGAGTTGGAGATCCCATCTGATAAGAAGCAAGGAGAGGTCCGCTTTGTTCTTTGGTGTGCGTCTTTTATGTACGCTTGCCATCGGACTGCATGGCAGGTCAACATATGTCTGGTCAAGCATGTGGTGCCCAAGCGGCTGCTTTTTTGGCCACGCTTGATACGCTTCAGACATATGTTGCAAATAGCAACGTTGCTATCTGCTACACACGTCTGAAAAAAGGCCCACACCAAAGAACGTTTGGGAAAGAGTCAGCAGAGCCCTGCACATGCAGAGCTCTGCGGTGGGATGCAGTCGGTTGGCTGCCCTTAAGCTGCCCCCTGGAGGGCATCCTGCCTCATTGGCAATGTGCCTCCTCCTCCTCCTCCTCCTCTCTCCTATCAGGCACCCATGTAGAGTCAGTGACCTCATCATCCCCTACCTCCTTGTCACAGGAGCAAACCTGGCAGTATGCTGCAGCTGGGGGAACATGGCTGCCAGTTTGTTGTCCTTCTTGGGCACCCCCTCTGTCTGGCCTCACGTTACTGCCTTCCTCAAGCTGGGTACCATCATCAGAGCCTTCAAAACGCTGCACGTCCTCCTGCAGCATGTACCCAACACTGTGGTCGAACAGTTCGGGGGACTCCTCTGTGCATGATGGTGGGGCTAGGGAAGGAGTAACTGATGACCTCAAGCCGATGGAATAGGCCGCTTTGGCACCTGCATTGGCAGCCAAGGTAGCCTGGGTGACAGAGGATGAGAAGGATGAGGACGGCTTGATCATCCACTCTACCAACTCTTCTGCATGTTGCAGGTCAACGCGGCCAGCTGCCGAAAAAAAGGATAAGCGTGCCCCACGGCCACGTGCTGATGAGGATGCACCGTGTCCACGACAAGCACTGTTGCCTCTAGACACAGAGCCTGCTTGCCCTCTTTTATTGGCCTGTGAGTGTCTGCCTCTCCTTGTTGGCCTTCCAGACATACTGTATTTGATTTATTGGAATAGGTACACAAGGAATGGCCTGCAGTGAGATGTAGCTGTACAAAGCTGGGATATATATATATATATATATATATATATATATATATATATATATATATATATACTGATTATACTGCAGCTAACTGAATCAACTGCCTTCCTGTAGTATATTAGCAAGAGGACAACAGGAATGGTCTGCAGTGAGATCTAGCTGAACCCTGTGCACGTGATATAGTACTTTATATACTGCAGCTTAGCTCAATCAACTTCCGCCTGCCTGTATTATTAGGAAGAGAAAAGGAATGGTCTGCAGTCAGCTTTACCTGCACACTGTGCCCAGTATACAGTACACTGACTTAATATACTGCAGCTTAGCTCAATCAACTGCCTGCCTGTATTATTAGGAAGAGAACAGGAATGGTCTGCAGTCAGCTTTACCTGCACACTGTACCCAGTATACAGTATATTGACTTAATATACAACAGCTTAGCTCAATAAACTGCCTGCCTGTATTATTAGGAAGAGAACAGGAATGGTCTGCAGTCAGCTTTACCTGCACCCTGTGCCCAGTTTACAGTACACTGACTTAATATACTGCAGCTTAGCTCAATCAACTGCCTGCCTGTATTATTAGGAAGAGAACAGGAATGGTCTGCAGTCAGCTTTACCTGCACACTGCGCCCAGTATACAGTACACTAACTTAATATACTGCAGCTCAGCTAAATCAACTGCCTGCCTGTATTATTAGGAAGAGAACAGGAATGGTCTGCAGTCAGCTTTACCTGCACACTGTGCCCAGTATACAGTACACTGACTTAATATACTGCAGCTTAGCTCAATCAACTGCCTGCCTGTATTATTAGGAAGCGAACAGGAATGGTCTGCAGTCAGCTTTACCTGCACACTGTGCCCAGTATACAGTACACTGACTTAATATACTGCAGCTTAGCTCAATCAACTGCCTGCCTGTATTATTAGGAAGAGAACAGGAATGGTCTGCAGTCAGCTTTACCTGCACACTGTGCCCAGTATATAGTACACTGACTTAATATACTGAAGCTTAGCTCAATCAACTGCCTGCCTGTATTATTAGGAAGAGAACAGGAATGGTCTGCAGTCAGCTTTACCTGCACACTGTGCCCAGTATACAGTACACTGACTTAATATACTGCAGCTTAGCTCAATCAACTGCCTACTTGTATTATTAGGAAGAGAACAGGAATGGTCTGCAGTCAGCTTTACCTGCACACTGTGCCCAGTATACAATACACTGACTTAATATACTGCAGCTTAGCTCAATCAACTGCCTGCCTGTATTATTAGGAAGAGAACAGGAATGGTCTGCAGTCAGCTTAACCTGCACACTGTGCCCAGTATACAGTACACTGACTTAATATACTGCAGCTTAGCTCAATCAACTGCCTGCCTGTATTATTAGGAAGAGAACAGGAATGGTCTGCAGTCAGCTTTACCTGCACACTGTGCCCAGTATACAGTACACTGACTTAATATACTGCAGCTTAGCTCAATCAACTGCCTGCCTGTATTATTAGGAAGAGAACAGGAATGGCCTAAAGTCAGCTTTACCTGCACGCTGTGCGCAGTATACAGTACACTGACTTAATATACTGCAGCGAGAATAACAGGAACGCTCTGCAGTGAGACCTAGCTAAACTGTATATAGTATATATATATATATATATATATATATATATATATATATACACAAAGCGTGCAATGCATATACAGTGGTTACAGAAAGTATTCAGACCCCCTTAAATTTTTCACTCTGTTATATTGCAGCCATTTGCTAAAATCATTTAAGTTCATTTTTTTTCCTCATTAATGTACACACAGCACCCCATATTGACAGAAAAACACAGAATTGTTAAAAATTTTGCAGATTTATTAAAAAAGAAAAACTGGAATATCACCTGGTCCTAAGTATTCAGACCCTTTCCTCTGTATTTAGTAGAAGCCCCCTTTTGATCTAATACAGCCATGAGTCTTTTTGGGAAAGATGCAACAAGTTTTTGACACCTGGATTTGGGGATCCTCTGCCATTCCTCCTTGCAGATCCTCTCCAGTTCTGTTAGGTTGGATGGTAAACGTTGGTGGACAGCCATTTTTAGGTATCTCCAGAGATGCTCAATTGGGTTTAAGTCAGGGCTCTGGCTGGGCCATTCAAAAACAGTCAGTTGTTGTGAAGCCACTCCTTCGTTATTTTAGCTGTGTGCTTAGGGTCATTGTCTTGTTGGAAGATAAACCTTCGGCCCAGTCTGAGGTCCTGAGCACTCTGGAGAAGGTTTTCGTCCAGGATATCCCTGTACTTGGCCGCATTCATCTTTGCCTCGATTGCAACCAGTTGTCCTGTCCCTGCAGCTAAAAAACACCCCCACAGTATGATGCTTCCACCACCATACTTCACTTTTGGGACTGTATTGGACAGGTGATGAGCAGTGCCTGGTTTTCTCCACACATACCGCTTAGAATTAAGGCCAACAAGTTCTATCTTGGTCTCATCAGACCAGAGAATTTTATTTCTTACCATCTTGGAGTCCTTCAGGTGTTTTTAACAAACTCCATGCGGTCTTTCATGTGTCTTGCACTGAGGAGAGGCTTCCGTCGGGCCACTCTGCCATAAAGCCCCGACTGGTGGAGGGTTGCAGTGATGGTTGACTTTCTACAACTTTCTCCGATCTCCCGACTGCATCTCTGGAGCTCAGCCACAGTGATCTTTGGGTTCTTCTTTACCTCTCTCATCAAGGCTCTTCTCCTACGATAGCTCAGTTTGGCCGGACGGCCAGCTCTAGGAAGGGTTCTGGTCGTCCCAAACGTCTTCCATTTAAGGATTATGGAGGCCACTGTGCTCTTAGGAACCTTAAGTGCAGCAGAAAGAATTTTTTTGGAACCTTGGCCAGATCTGTGCCTTGCCACAATTCTGACATGCACTGTGAGCTGTAAGGTCTTATATAGACAGGTGTGTGGCTTTCCTAATCAAGTCCAATCAGTATAATCAAACACAGCTGGACTCAAATGAAGGTGTAGAACCATCTCAAGGA
Organism: Rana muscosa; assembly: GCA_029206835.1. Lineage (NCBI taxonomy): Eukaryota > Metazoa > Chordata > Amphibia > Anura > Ranidae > Rana > Rana muscosa. The sequence continues at coordinate 925,347,399 of CM055116.1, read as the reverse complement.
TGATCAGAAGAAATGGACAGCACCTGAGTTAAATATATAAGTGTCACAGCAAAGGATCTGAATACTTAAGACCATGTGATATTTCAGTTTTTCTTTTTTAATAAATCTGCAAAAATGTTAACAATTCTGTGTATTTCTGTCAATATGGGGTGCTGTGTGTACATTAATGAGGAAAAATAATGAACTTAAATGATTTTAGCAAATGGCTGCAATATAACAAAGAGTGAAAAATTTAAGGGGGTCTGAATACTTTCCGTACCCACTGTATATACTAAATATACAGGAATACTGGATCTACCTAGCTCAATCAACTGCCTGCTCAATCTAGCTATTGCTAACTGAAATAAAACAACAATCTCTCTTTCTCTGTCTCTAAGTACGCCGCCGGAACACTCACTACACAAGGCCGACACACAGGCGGCCTTATATAGTTTGGGGCGTGTACCTAATCCCCTGAGCCATAATTGGCCAAGGGCACCCTGACTTTGTCCAATTATGGCTCTCTGTGCTGATGGCGCTGTGATTGGCCAAAGCATGTGGGTCATAGTGCATGCTTGGCCAATCATCAGCCAGCAATGCACTGCGATGACGCAGTGCATTATAGGCCGTGACACGCAACTTGAATTTGGAGCGAATGGCCCATGGAGTTCGATCTTTGTCGAACAAGCAAACAGCCGATGTTCGAGTCGAACTCATGTTCGAGTCGAACTCGAAGCTCATCCAAAGTCATGACAATAGACTCCCAAAAAAAAGCAGGGAGAGGCAGAGGAAGGCATCCATGCATCCCCACAAACAGGTGTAGTGGTGCTGCTATCTTTCTTCAATCCTCAGCTCTACCCGGTACTCAGACTGAAAGGCTGCTGATGCCTCTGTGTACTGTGAACCACTGGGGGGACAGTCGGCACTCCAGTAATTGGCAATATGCTTTATTGAAATGACATGAAACAAGCTATAAAATTGCCAATGTGTTTTGGCCGTCAAGCCTAAAGCCTAATACACACAATCAGATTTTCCGTGAACAAAGCGTAGCACTTTTGTCCGAAGGGCGTTGGCCGTGAACTTGTCTTGCATACAAACGGCAAAGAATTGTCGGCCAACAAACACAAAACTACGTGGGTTTTCAGCTCTTTAACGCCACCTATTGGGCAACTACTGCTAATGTTGTGTTATGGTTAGCATTGCTTCTGAGCATGCGTGTTTGTACTTTGGAGTTTTGTCCGAAGGACTTGTGTACACACGATAATCCGACAACACGCAATTTTAAAGCATGCTATCCAAAATTTGTTGGCGGAAAATCCGACAACAATTGTCTGATGGAGCATACAAACTGTCGGATTTCCCGACAAGAGCCTGCCATCACACAATTCCCGTCGGAAAATCCGATCGTGTGTATGGGCCTTTAGTCATGGCAGTAGACTCCCAAAAAGAGGGAGGAGGAAGGCATCCATGCATCCCCATCTTGATTCTAGATTACCTTACCAGAAAAGGGGAGAGCAGAACACACATCCGCCTAGCTATAAAGCCTCTCATTAGAGTCTCAATAGAGGCAAGAAGAGACTTTCCCTTGCCTCTCTGGCTCACTGTGTCCACCAATTACCAGACTTCTGAATGGGCAGAACCCACAATTCTGTGAGCTGAGGTATGTTTACCTCTCTTCACCACGTTTCTATCCCTTTACCTTCCATTCCCTTGCTTGTATTCGTTCTCTTTATCCACTGCATTATTTATTCCTCATATCTACTCTTTTTCTTCATTTTCATATCTATCACTATTGGATTATCTTACTTATTATATAATTGTTTTTGTATATGTGTCATTTTATTTTATTTTTATTGTAATAACTTTTATATATTTGGAGGTGGAGGGATTGGAGGTGAAGGGACTGTCACCACTATTGATAACATTGATCTTCACCGGTGAAGCTGTATTCTGGGACTTGTTATTCATCAGCATCTTGGACTGCGTTTTATTGTTTGTTTGCGCTGCACTTCCATTTTTTTTAACACTTGCCATTTTGGATTTTTGTGAAAATCTCTTTAGTGTTCAGCTTGCATTCCTGGGGGGTTTAAGTATTTTTGCGCTGATTGCATCCTCTATTTTACACTACTATATTATGTTGATAATTTTTTGCCATTTTCCTTTTTTCTTGTTTCCTTGTCCTTTGCATTTGTATTTTAATATACGTTTTCTGTTTCTTATTTAGTTATGACAGAGAAAATTAAGTACTGTCCGTGATACTTTTTTTATTTGCACTAACATAGAATTTTTCAGGACAAGCTTTCGGGGTATGTCCCCTTCTTCAAGGTCCAAGCAGTACCTTGAAGAAGGGGACATACCCCGAAAGCTTGTCCTGAAAAATTCTATGTTAGTGCAAATAAAAAAAGTATCACGGACAGTACTTAATTTTCTCTGTCATAATTGCACTAATACGGCTACAATTACGTCAAGTGTTATTTAGTTATCATCTTTTTGTTTTCTGCCAAACCACATGCTGTCAGCCCCAGTACAGAGGGCAGCACTCTCCGATGATCTGATGGTGCAGTTATGTTATTAATATGTAAAGGCACAATGCATGCATTTCTGTTTGAATTGTGAAGTGCCATTGACACAATTGTCTAGGAGAGAAGTGAAGAGCGAATCTCCCCATCGGGAATTATTCAGAAAAAAAGACTGATATAGGATCAGATTTAGGTCTATTTTTTCCTGCTTTTGCTCCATAAAAAGGTTCTTGTTTTATTTCAAATGCCGCTTTATGTTTCAATTTTGTCTGGTCAGTATGGTCACCTACTGATTCAGTACCCTTCACAGACAGCTAAACACTTCAATAGCCAAAAATTTTAATCAAAAGCAATTTTTCTTCTCAGAGTACATTACCAAGGATGCTTTTACATACTTTTAAAGTTAAATGGACACTAAAGGTCCCCGTTTAAAAAAATAAAAATAACAAACATGTTATACTTACCTCCACTGTGCAGCTCGTTTTGCACAGAGTGGCCCTGATCCTGGTCTTCTGGGGTCCCTCTGCGGCTTTCTCGGCTCCTCCCCGCAAGAACTAGCCCCCTTCATGGGAGCTCTCTCCCATGGGGGTTAGTTCTTGTGGGCGCGCTCCCGTGATACAGCCTGTGGCTATAGCCGCTAACTGTATCACTCGGCCCCGCCCCCCGGCGCGCCGCGTCATTGATTTAATTGACAGCAGCGGGAGCCAATGGCTGCGTTGCTATCAATCAACCAATGAATGAGCTAAGAAGCCTGGCTGAGAAGCCAGTGCGTTCACGGCGCGGGACTTTCGAGGGGTCAGGTAAGTAAATGGGGGCTCGGGGGGGGCGCTAATCCTCGGATGTTTTTTCACCTTAATGCATGACTGTAAACTAACTGAGGGAACATGGAAAAAGACAGGGAGGGACTTATGCCGCGTTCACACGGCCGGACTAGCCACCGGAAAAACCAATGGAAAAATAGAGAACCGGCTCTCTATCTAAGTCCGTCGGAAATTCCGACGGAAAAAGCCAATGGGGCATACACACGGTTGGAATATCCGACCAAAAGCTCCCATCTGACTTTTTCCATCGGAAATTCTGACCATGTGTACGCGTCGTTACTAAGACTTTACCATATAGCACTGAACATTCATTAGAAGGTCTTAGATACAAATTTTATCTTAAAAAAAGGTCTGCTGAGTCCTTTTTCTAGGACTTAATCCTCATACACACGACCGGTTTTCTCGACAAGAAAACGGCTGGGAGAGGTTTCTTGCTAAGAAAACCGTTCGTGTGTATGTTTTCTTGTCGAAAAAACTGCCGGGAATAACAGGAATGTCGGCGTAACTTCATCTTTCACATTATGTAAAAATTGGGCTAACTTTACTGTTTTGTTTGTTTTTTAAGCATGAAACAGTTTTTTCCCCCAAAAAACTTGTTTGAAAAATTGCTGCGCAAATACCGCGTGACAAAAAAAGTTGCAAGGACCACCATTGTATTCTCTAGGGTTTCTGTTAAAAAAACATATATAATGTTTGGGGTTCTATGCAATTTTCTAGCAAAAAAATTATGATTTTTACATGTAGGAGAGAAATGTCAGAATTGGCCTGGTTGGCAAGTGGTTAAATAAACTTTGATTTTCCCCACAAAGTTTCAATGTAACAAGTTATTTCTCACACACAGCATAAGAATACTTATAATTACACCCCAAAACACATTCTGATATGCCTCCTGAGTCCTGAGTATAGAGATGTCACATGTGTGAGACTTTTTTTCGTGTCTGGATTCATTATGTACCGGACCGTGTATCTTGTTGGTCACACAAATCAACCAATTCTGTCAAAACCAATGTACTGTAATGGTTGCCTCTGTACAAGTGATTAGGGAATATAGCTTAGTGTAGCACCACCTATAGTAGTCCAAACCTATAGTAAACCAAACAAGCCTTGCCTACTGGTATGTAGGGATGAGCTTCGTGTTCGAATCGAACATACGTTCGACTCGAACATCGGCTGTTCGATCGTTCGACGAAGATCGAACGATTTGGGCCGTTCGCGCCAAATTCGAGTGACGCGAATGGCCCACAATGCACTACGCCATCGCAGTGTCATCCAGGCGCTGTGATTGGCCAAGCATGCACTGTGACCCCGCATGCTTGGCCAATCACAGCGCCGGCAGCGAGGAGAGCAATGATTGGCCACAGGCAGGATGCTTGTGGCCAATTATTGCTGAGGGTGTTTAGTACACGCCCCACACTATAAAAGGCCACCAGCACGGCGGCCTAGTGTAGTGTGTTCCGGAGCAGGGATAGAGCAGCATAGGCAGGGACAGTGACTTTTATTTCTTTCTTGCTTAACCTGGATTCCTTTAGTTTAGGGAAAGAGAAGGATAGGTAGGGAGAGTGTCAGTGTGTTTTGTGCTTGTGCTATAGTGTGCTTAAAAAAAACTTTTTTTCTAGGGACTGAAAACTGTAGGTAGGGAGAGTGTCAGTTTCTTTCACTGTGTAAGTCCTTGTTTCTAGGGACCTGGAAGGACAGTGAGTGAATTCTCCTTGTGCTATATTGTGCTTAAAAAAAACATTTTTTCTAGGGACAGAAAACTGTAGGTAGGGAGAGTGTCAGTTTCTTTCACTGTGCAAGTCCTTGTTTCTAGGGACCTGGAAGGACAGTGAGTGAATTCTCCTTGTGCTATATTGTGCTTAAAAAAAAAAATTTTTCTAGGGACAGAAAACTGTAGGTAGGGAGAGTGTCAGTTTCTTTCACTGTGTAAGTCCTTGTTTCTAGGGACCTGGAAGGACAGTGAGTGAATTCTCCTTGTGCTATATTGTGCTTAAAAAAAACATTTTTTCTAGGGACAGAAAACTGTAGGTAGGGAGAGTGTCAGTTTCTTTCACTGTGCAAGTCCTTGTTTCCAGGGACCTGGAAGGACAGTGAGTGAATTCTCCTTGTGCTATATTGTGCTTAAAAAAAACATTTTTTCTAGGGACAGAAAACTGTAGGTAGGGAGAGTGTCAGTTTCTTTCACTGTGCAAGTCCTTGTTTCTAGGGACCTGGAAGGACAGTGAGTGAATTCTCCTTGTGCTATATTGTGCTTAAAAAAAAACATTTTTTCTAGGGACAGAAAACTGTAGGTAGGGAGAGTGTCAGTTTCTTTCACTGTGTAAGTCCTTGTTTCTAGGGACCTGGAAGGACAGTGAGTGAATTCTCCTTGTGCTATATTGTGCTTAAAAAAAACATTTTTTCTAGGGACAGAAAACTGTAGGTAGGGAGAGTGTCAGTTTCTTTCACTGTGCAAGTCCTTGTTTCCAGGGACCTGGAAGGACAGTGAGTGAATTCTCCTTGTGCTATATTGTGCTTAAAAAAAACATTTTTTCTAGGGACAGAAAACTGTAGGTAGGGAGAGTGTCAGTTTCTTTCACTGTGTAAGTCCTTGTTTCTAGGGACCTGGAAGGACAGTGAGTGAATTCTCCTTGTGCTATATTGTGCTTAAAAAAAACATTTTTTCTAGGGACAGAAAACTGTAGGTAGGGAGAGTGTCAGTTTCTTTCACTGTGCAAGTCCTTGTTTCTAGGGACCTGGAAGGACAGTGAGTGAATTCTCCTTGTGCTTTATTGTGCTTAAAAAAACATTTTTTCTAGGGACAGAAAACTGTAGGTAGGGAGAGTGTCAGTTTCTTTCACTGTGTAAGTCCTTGTTTCTAGGGACCTGGAAGGACAGTGAGTGAATTCTCCTTGTGCTATATTGTGCTTAAAAAAAACATTTTTTCTAGGGACAGAAAACTGTAGGTAGGGAGAGTGTCAGTTTCTTTCACTGTGTAAGTCCTTGTTTCTAGGGACCTGGAAGGACAGTGAGTGAATTCTCCTTGTGCTATATTGTGCTTAAAAAAAAACATTTTTTCTAGGGACAGAAAACTGTAGGTAGGGAGAGTGTCAGTTTCTTTCACTGTGTAAGTCCTTGTTTCTAGGGACCTGGAAGGACAGTGAGTGAATTCTCCTTGTGCTATATTGTGCTTAAAAAAAACATTTTTTCTAGGGACAGAAAACTGTAGGTAGGGAGAGTGTCAGTTTCTTTCACTGTGCAAGTCCTTGTTTCTAGGGACCTGGAAGGACAGTGAGTGAATTCTCCTTGTGCTATATTGTGCTTAAAAAAAACATTTTTTCTAGGGACAGAAAACTGTAGGTAGGGAGAGTGTCAGTTTCTTTCACTGTGCAAGTCCTTGTTTCTAGGGACCTGGAAGGACAGTGAGTGAATTCTCCTTGTGCTATATTGTGCTTAAAAAAAACATTTTTTCTAGGGACAGAAAACTGTAGGTAGGGAGAGTGTCAGTTTCTTTCACTGTGCAAGTCCTTGTTTCCAGGGACCTGGAAGGACAGTGAGTGAATTCTCCTTGTGCTATATTGTGCTTAAAAAAAACATTTTTTCTAGGGACAGAAAACTGTAGGTAGGGAGAGTGTCAGTTTCTTTCACTGTGTAAGTCCTTGTTTCTAGGGACCTGGAAGGACAGTGAGTGAATTCTCCTTGTGCTATATTGTGCTTAAAAAAAACATTTTTTCTAGGGACAGAAAACTGTAGGTAGGGAGAGTGTCAGTTTCTTTCACTGTGCAAGTCCTTGTTTCTAGGGACCTGGAAGGACAGTGAGTGAATTCTCCTTGTGCTATATTGTGCTTAAAAAAAAACATTTTTTCTAGGGACAGAAAACTGTAGGTAGGGAGAGTGTCAGTTTCTTTCACTGTGCAAGTCCTTGTTTCTAGGGACCTGGAAGGACAGTGAGTGAATTCTCCTTGTGCTATATTGTGCTTAAAAAAAACATTTTTTCTAGGGACAGAAAACTGTAGGTAGGGAGAGTGTCAGTTTCTTTCACTGTGCAAGTCCTTGTTTCTAGGGACCTGGAAGGACAGTGAGTGAATTCTCCTTGTGCTATATTGTGCTTAAAAAAAACATTTTTTCTAGGGACAGAAAACTGTAGGTAGGGAGAGTGTCAGTTTCTTTCACTGTGCAAGTCCTTGTTTCTAGGGACCTGGAAGGACAGTGAGTGAATTCTCCTTGTGCTATATTGTGCTTAAAAAAAACATTTTTTCTAGGGACAGAAAACTGTAGGTAGGGAGAGTGTCAGTTTCTTTCACTGTGCAAGTCCTTGTTTCTAGGGACCTGGAAGGACAGTGAGTGAATTCTCCTTGTGCTATATTGTGCTTAAAAAAAACATTTTTTCTAGGGACAGAAAACTGTAGGTAGGGAGAGTGTCAGTTTCTTTCACTGTGCAAGTCCTTGTTTCTAGGGACCTGGAAGGACAGTGAGTGAATTCTCCTTGTGCTATATTGTGCTTAAAAAAAAACATTTTTTCTAGGGACAGAAAACTGTAGGTAGGGAGAGTGTCAGTTTCTTTCACTGTGCAAGTCCTTGTTTCTAGGGACCTGGAAGGACAGTGAGTGAATTCTCCTTGTGCTATATTGTGCTTAAAAAAAACATTTTTTCTAGGGACAGAAAACTGTAGGTAGGGAGAGTGTCAGTTTCTTTCACTGTGCAAGTCCTTGTTTCAAGGGACAGAGAAGGACACCTGAAGGTAGCCCTTATTGCTTTTTTCCCATCTCCCTGCAGGCCATCTATTAGAATGTCTGGAAGGCAAACAAGGAGAGGCAGACAGTCAGGAGGCAATAAAAGAGGGCAAGCAGGCTCTGTGTCTGGGGGCAACAGTGCTGGTCGTGGACGCGGTGCATTGTCATCAGCACATGGCCATGGGACACGCTTGTCCTTCTTTTCCGCAGCTGGACATGTTGAGCCACATCATGCCGAAGACTTGGTAGAGTGGATGACCAAGCCCTCCTCCTCCTCCTCATCCTCTCTCACCCAGGCTCAGGGTACTGGCAAAGCAGCTGCCAAAGCGTCCTCTTCCCTGGTATCAATGTCAGACTCATCATCAGTCACTCCTTCCCTAGACCCACCATGTCCTCCTCCTGAGGAGTCCCCCGAACTGTTTGAGCACAGTGTTGGGTACATGCTCCAGGAGGATGCCCAGCGTTTCGAAGGGTCTGATGATGAAACCCAGCTACAGGAAGGCAGTAGGGTGAGAGCAGACAGAGGGGATGCTCAAGAAGGACACCAATCTGGCAGTCATGTTCCAGCAGCTGCAGCATACTGCCAGATTGGCTCCAGTGATGAGGAGGGAGGGGATGATGAGGTCACTGACTCCACGTGGGTGCCTAATAGGAGAGAGGAGGAGGAGGATGAGGAGGAGGCACATCTCCAACGAGACAGGATGCCCTTTGGTGGCCAGCGTAAGGGCAGTACACCGACGGAATCACACCGCAGAGCTCCGCCTGTGCAGGGCGCTGCCTCTGCCCGTCATTCAAAAAGTTCCTTGGTGTGGGCCTTTTTTGAGGCTAGTGCATCAGATCGCACAGCTGCTGTTTGCAACATATGTCTCAAGCGTATATCGCGTGGCCAAAACATCAGCCGCTTGGGTACCACATGCCTGACCAGACATATGTTGACCTGCCATGCAGCTCGTTGGCAAGCCTACCTCAAAGACCCACACCAAAGAACAAAGCGGACCTCTCCTTGCACCGCATCAGCTGGGATTTCCAACCCCACTATAACTTCAGTCCTCTCTGAAACATGCACTGAGAGGAATGAAGGTGTAGAATTAGGTGTGTCACAGCCAAGTACTTGCGGCCACTCTGCTAGCAGTACACCGACGTCCGATTCTAGCAGGCAAATTTCCCTGCCCCAGCTGCTGGACCGTCGAAAGAAGTTCACTCCCAGCCATCCACATGCCCAGCGGTTGAATGCTAGCTTGGCTAAATTGCTAGCGCTTCAACTGCTGCCTTTTCAGTTGGTAGACTCGGCCCCCTTCCGTGAGTTTGTGCAATGTGCGGTTCCTCAGTGGCAGGTTCCCAAACGCCACTTTTTCTCACGGAAGGCTATTCCGGCTCTCTACCGGCATGTGGAAGGCAATGTCTTGGCCTCGCTGGACAGGGCGGTCAGCGGTAAGGTGCATATTACCGCTGACTCATGGTCCAGCAGGCATGGACAGGGACGTTACCTTTCTTTCACGGCCCATTGGGTCACTCTTTTGGCAGCTGGGAAGGATGCAGGACAAGGTGCAGTAGTGTTGGAGGTTGTCCCACCGCCACGCCTCCAAAATGCTACTACTGGTTGTGACACACCTCTCTCCTCCACCCCCTCCTCTTCTTCTTCCTCCATGGCCTCTTCCTGTGGTTTTTCCTATGAACCAGCGGTGCTCCGTAGCCGTTCACGGGGCTACGCAAGTACGCAGGCAAAAAGATGCCATGCCGTGCTTGCGCTGGTGTGTTTGGGGGACAGAAGCCACACTGGGGCAGAGGTCCTGTCTGCTCTGCAGGGCCAGGCCGAGAGGTGGTTGACGCCACGCCAGCTTAAGCCAGGAATGGTGGTTTGCGACAATGGCACCAACCTCCTCTCCGCCCTCCGACAGGGACAACTGACCCATGTGCCCTGTGTGGCTCACGTCCTTAACCTGGTGGTGCAGCGGTTCTTGGGCAGGTACCCGGGCTTACAGGATGTCCTGAGGCAGGCCAGGAAAGTCTGTGTGCATTTCCGCAGATCTTATAATGCCAGTGCTCGCCTGGCTGAGCTGCAAAAGGAGTTGAACCTGCCCAAGAACCGCCTTATATGTGACATGCCCACCAGGTGGAACTCAACGTTGGCCATGCTGCAGCGGCTGCACACGCAGCAGAGGGCCATCAATGAGTACCTGTGCGACTACGGCACCAGGACAGGGTCAGGGGAGCTTGGTTTTTTTTCTCCACGCCAGTGGGGCATGATCAGGGATGCATGCACTGTCCTGGCACCATTTGAGGAGGCCACGAGGATGGTGAGCAGTGACAGTGCATGCATCAGTGACACTGTACCTCTTGTCCACCTGTTGGAGCACACGCTGCGTGGAATAATGGACAGGGCACTTGAGGCAGAACAGAGGCAGGAAGAGGAGGACTTCCTTGCCTCTCAAGGCCCCCTTTACCCAGACAGTGTTCCTTCTGTCCCACCCATCGCACAGGAAGAGGAAGAGGAGGAGGAGGAGGAGGAGGATTGTGTCAGCATGGAGGTGGAGGCTGGCACTCAGCATCATCAGCAGCAGTCTTTTAGGGATGATTTACAGTCCCAAGAAACCAGTGGACTTGTACGTGGCTGGGAGGAGGTGACTGCGGATCATGTCGTCCTTAGTGACCCAGAGGACTCCGGAGCGAATGCCTCAGCAAACCTACGCTGCATGGCCTCCCTGATCCTGCAAAGTCTGCGGAAGGATCCTCGTATTCTTCGGATCAAGGAGAGGGACCATTACTGGCTGGCCACTCTCCTTGATCCACGGTACAAGGGTAAGGTTGCGGACCTTATGTTACCGTCGCAGAGGGAGCAGAGGATGAGACAACTCCGGGAGGCCTTGCAGAAAGGTCTGTGCAACGCGTTCCCAGAGACTGGGAGGTTACAAACTCCTGGTCCAGGACAACGAGTTGCTGAGGCTTCGGCCAGTCAAAGAAGGAGCGGTGGGGAAGGTGGCCGTCTGACCGATGCGTTCAGACAATTCTTTAGTCCGCAGCCCCAAAGTATGATTGGTTCCAGCAACCATCGCCAGCGTCTGATAAACATGGTGCAGGAATATCTAGGGGCAAGGTCAGACTTGGACACCTTCCCCACCGAAAATCCTCTGGCTTACTGGGTCTTGAGGATGGATCACTGGCCAGAGCTTGCACAGTACGCAATTGAGCTACTGGCCTGTCCTGCATCCAGCGTTCTTTCGGAACGCACATTCAGTGCTGCTGGAGGATTTGTCACGGATCACAGGGTGCGCCTGTCCACCGACTCGGTTGATCGACTGACTTTCATCAAGATGAACCAGTCTTGGATCACCACCAGCTACCACACACCTGATGCTGATATAACAGACTAATTGATTTTAACATGTCACATCCCTTCAAGACTGATGCTGATGCTGAGTGTCTGTGCTGTTATGTTGACTGGCTATCCTCCTCCTCCGAGTCCTCAATGATACGATTGATGATGATAGCTTGGAAGATCATTTTTGTTTATGGGTGCCGCCACCAGTGGCTAAGGCCCAATTTTTCAGCCCCTGTTTTACAGGGGCGTGTAATTACAATTTTTTTAGCAATAATTTGCCATAGGGCTCATTGCTGTGCTCCAAGTACAGTATCTGTGAGGGGTTGGAGTGTTGTGGCACCAGTGCCTAAGGCCCAATTTTTCAGCCCCTGTTTAACAGGGGCGTGTCATTACAATTTTTGAAGCAATACTTTGCAACAGGGCTCATTGCTGTGCTCCAAGTACAGTATCTGTGAGGGGTTGTAGTGTTGTGCCACCAGTGCCTAAGGCCCAATTTTTCAGCCCCTGTTCAACAGGGGCATGTAATTACAATTCTTGATCTAATAATTCACAGCAGGGCCCATTCCTGCACCCACCAAGAGTAACTCTGAGGGCTTACAGTGTTGTGTCAACACCACCACCACCACCAAAGGCCCAATTTTTCAGCCCCTGTTCAACAGGGGCATGCAATTACAATTCTTGATCTAATAATTCACAGCAGGGCCCATTGCTGCACCCACCAAGAGTAACTGTCAGGGCTTACAGTGTTGTGGCACCAGCACCACCATCAAAGGCCCAATTTTTACTACCACTGTTCAACAATTATATGTAATTACAATTCCTGATATAATAGTTGACAGCAGGGCGTTCCAGCACCAACCAAGAGTAACTGTGAGTGCTTACAGTGTTGTGCCAACACCAACAACTAAGGGGCCTATTTCTGCAGAGTATCTACGGCAGGTCCCTACTTTCAAACATCCAACTTACAAACGACTCCTACTTGCAAACGCAAGAAGACAACAGGAAGTGAGAGGAAATCTACCCCTAGGAAGGAAAATTCTCTCCTGTAAGAATTAATATGGGAGAAAGGTGTCTCCTCTGTACTGATGCTTTATCAGCAATCCTTGTTTCAAGAAAAACACCACATTTCAAAAACAGTTGTCATTGGGACGGAAAGTGAGGTGAAATGTTCTGAACAGGGGCACAGACAGCAAAACAAATGTTACAGGGGTGATAACCCTTACCTATGTTTTCCAAAAAGTTTAAAAATAGATTTTTGGGCTGGAGCTACACTTAAACAATGTACCTGTTCAAAATTACAAACAGATTCTACATAAGAACAAACCTACAGTCCCTGTCTTGTATGCACCGCCTGTATACGGCTGTTCAGAGTATATAGGGCCTTTTTTATTTTATGTGCGGGGTTCCCCTTAATATCCATACAAGACCCAAAGGGGCTGGTAATGGGCTGGGGTAGGGGGGGGGGGTCATGGGGTAGCTATGCCATTTTTCTTAAAGATTTTCATCCATATTACCGGGACCAGACATTACATTAAAGCCGCAAGCAGTTTTAAATGGCTTTTTTTTTCCTTTAGAAGTGTCATTTTGTGCAGGGACAGTTCTAAACACGGGAAACACGTGGCACTTCACAGGCATACTTTAGACACCCCCCAGGTACGATATTTAAAGGAATATTTGACTTTTTTTTTTTCACTTTATGCATCATTAAAATGACTGCTCCCGAAAAACGACCGTTTTTAAAACTTCTTTTTGCATTGATACATGTCCCCTGGTGCAGAACCCGGGTTCCCAAACCCTTTTTAGGACAATAACATGCATAATAGTTGTTATAATTAGCACTTTAGAATTCGAACGTTCGCATCCATTGTATTTAATAGGGTTCTAATGTTCGTACAAACTTTCGGTCCGTTCGCGGGTTCTGGTGCGAACCGAACCCGGGGGTGTTCGGCTCATCACTACTGGTATGTAGCTGCACCCAGGAATGCCATGCTCACTGGCCAGCAAACTGAAAGTTTTTTAACTTAACGCAGAGAATGAATTGAGGTAAAGAAACTTCAGGCTTTAAACCCACTTTAATGAAAGCTACATATTTCAAAAAATATATACTGTATTTATTGGCGTATAACACTCACTTTTTTACCCTTAAAATAGAGGGTAAACTGTGCCCGTGTGTTATACGCAGGGGGCTGTGGAAAGTTTTTTTCCCTGAAGCTTCCCTCTTAAAGTTAGGGTGCGTGTTATACGCCTGTGCGTGTTATACGCCGATAAATACGGTATTTTTTTTTAAATTACATGAACATGTTAAATCACAAATGTTAATGCTGTTATTGGGTTAAAGTGGTTGTAAACCCACTTTTCAAAAAGAAACAAAATAACACCTGCAAGACAAAGGCATAATGAGCTAGTATGCATAGCATACTAGCTCATTATGAATTACTTACCTTAGATCGAAGCCTCTGCAGCCGTCCTCATACACAGCTCCGGCGGCCGAATCTCTCCCGGGGGTTACTTCCGGGTATCGCGGCTCCGGCGCTGTGATTGGCCGGAGCTGTGATGACATCACTCCCTCGCATGCGCGCGGGAGCCGGCAGTCACGGCATGATCTCCTTTAGAAACGGCGCGATCGCCGTTTCTAAAGTGCGCCTGCGCCGCTGTCTACGGCAATGCACCGTAGACATTGGCGCCCGTCATTATTGTAAATATCTCCTATACCGTGGAGGTTTAGGAGATATTTCGAGCACCTACAGGTAAGCCTTAATCTAGGCTTACCTGTAGGTAAAAGTGGTTGTACAGGGTGTACAACCACTTTAAAGGCTACTTTAAAGTATATTTCTAATTTTGCTGCCAAATTGGGCTAACACCTACTTTATATTTGTTGCATGTCAAATTTCACATAAAAACAAAAGGAGAAAGAGGGGCGCCAAGCAACCTCATAGTGTAGAATAACTTTATTCAGTGTAATGGTAAAAATCATAAGTATTTCACTCACAATTCTGGGAGAGGAATAAGCGTATCACTGCAATAGAGAACGTTTTCCGGCTACAGCTGATGCCATTCTCCAATGAAGGGGAGGATTTGCTCCCCGAAATGGGCCTCCCATCATTCTTTGCACACAGACAGAAGCAGGATTCCCAAACAGTGTTTTGATGTATAGGTGCCCAGCACAGACGGCAGTGTCGGTTTTCCATCACAACAGCGGTGACCGATTACCCAGTGGACAGACTTAAGCCTCGTACACACGACCGGTTTTCTCGGCAAGAAACGACAAGAAAACTGCTGGGAGAGCTTTCTTGCCGAGAAAACCGTTCATGTGTATGGTTTCTTGTCAAGAAAACTGCCTGGAATCTAGACGAGAAAAATAAAGAACCTGCTCTCTATTTTCTCGACAGGATTCTCGTTTTTCTCGTCGGGATTCTCGTCGGCCTGTTTCCCGACGAGAAAACCGGTCGTGTGTATGCTTTTCCGAGTCTTAAAAAAATGCGCATGCTCAAAAAGTATGAGACGGGAGCGCTCCTTCTGGTAAAACTAGCGTTCATAATGGAGATAGCACATTCGGCACGCTGTAATGAACTGAAAGCACGAAGACTGAAAAGCACGAATCGTCTCTCCCCAATCTTTTACTAACACGCAGTAACACAAGATCAGCAAAAGCAGCCCAAGGGGTGGCGCCATTGGAATCAAACTTCCCCTTTATACTGCCGTCGTACGTGTTGTACGTCACCGCGCTTTACAATTGACAGTGTGTATGCAAGGAAAGCTTGACAAGAATCTCGTCGAGAAAACCAACGTTTTTTTTAACGACGGGATTCTCGGCCATGTGTACGAGGCTTCAGTGTTCAATGCAGGAATGTACATAAGGATTATTAAAATGCAATAGTTCAGTAATTGAGCAATAAGCATAGCTCCCAACTGTTCCTGAGTTAGAGGGGCTGTCTCTGATTTGGAACAAAGTCCCTCTGTCCCTCTTACCTCCTCATTTGTCCCTCATTTTGGTCTGATCCAGTGGAGTATCATCCATGTGTGCAGAGTGTTCACTGCACATGGGCCTGGGGGGGGGGGGGTTAGGAACCACTGTGACTCACACTGCACAGTAGCTGGTGAAGGGATTCCTCTCGAATAGCCTCCTTTTTGGATATACAGTAGTTGCCAAGGGTTAGAACCTCTGATAAAAAAAATTACCTACTGTGCCCTGCTAGGAAGGTTCCCTTTCACTTCTATTCAGAGCAAAAAATTATTGGAGCTCTGTATAACAGAGACAGGAAAAAAAGGAAACCAATTTTTAATAGAGTGACAAGGATGTAGAGTCCATGCACACTGCTTCAAAATATAACGCCAGTGCTCTTGTCAATAAAAATTTGAGGGTTTTTTGTACTAGCGTTTAGTCTAGGTCCACACCTATGCATTTTTGTGCGTTTTCCAGTTTGCAGAAACGCACTACAGTCTATTTAACATGGTTTCCTATGGGACACATTCACGTTTATGCATTTTTCAGCCACTGCATTTTTGGAAAGGGTCAGGGATTTTTCTTCCTGCAGCAGATTGAGTTTTGTGTGTAATAGATTTCAATGGACCCACATCAAAAATGCAAGTGTTGCGTTTTTTATGCATTTTTACAAGTGTTTTGAATTTTATTTCCCCTCTATAACAAGCTGTGTATAGCCAGTTGTTAAGAAGGGGGGGCCACCGCGTCCTTACCAACCAATGAGTTATCAGCTGTCAGCACTGTGTTCCCTGCTGACAGCAGAATGTAAACAAAATACAGCTTACTGTTTTAAAAAATGTTTTTGCAATTCACTGAAAAACGCTACAAAAACACTGTATGCTCTATTTTCAGGAAGAGATGCAGTACTTTAGTAGCGAAAGCTTGCAGTATTGATCGCCGGCTTCCTTAACAAACAAGTAACGGTCATGGTTGTTAAGGAGCGGGCAGCCGCCGCCTTTTAAACAACCATGACTCATCTGCTGTCAGCAGGGTTCCCTGCTGACAGCTGAATGTAAAAAAAAGAATTGCCGGGAAAAAAGAAAAAAAAAAACCTTCAGGTCTGGTATGAATTTTGAGGGAAACCCCACGCCAAAATAAAAAAAAAAGATGGTGTGGGCCCCCCCCCAAATCAATACCAAACCCTTGTCCTAACATGCAGCATGGCAAGCCAGAAAAGGAACAAGTGCCCCCCATCCTGAACCATACCAAGCCACATGACCCCCCAAAGCACCTTGTCTCCTTGTTGATGGGGACAAGAACCTCTTCCCCAAAACCTTGGCCGGTGGTTATGGGGTCTGCAGGAAGGGGGCTTATCGGAATCTGGAAGCCCCCTTTAACAAAGGGGCCCCCAGGTAGGGGTACCCCTACTCATTCATCAAAAGAAAAGGTGTAGCGTAAAAAAATGACAGTAGACAATTTTTGACAATTCCTTTATTAAAAAAAACAATGTCCCCTGAAGTAAATCCATCGTCAATCACCGCCACCACGGACCCGAAAAAAAAAAGTCCACTCTATCTCCGCCATCTGACAGTTCTTAAATAACTAAGGTGTGGGGTCGCTGGCCAGGGGCATGTTGGGCCAGCTATTCACAGTTTGATAAGGAGAAAATAAAAAGCAAAAAACGTTTGAAAACTGTGAAAATCATGTTCAAAAATGCAAAATGCGCCGGAAAAACCGCATCAACTGCAACTGCATAGATGAGAACCTAGTCTAAGGAGAGTTTAGGAGCATTTAGCATTTTGTTCTGCCAGAAAACTGCTCTCAGAAACGCAAAACAGTACGTTTTTTTTTTTGATGCCCCTAAACACTGAGCTTAACATATTTGTGTAAACAACCTAATGTGCATAGACACATAGGATAACATTAGTTGCTTCTACAGGCAAAACGCTAAACACCTATAGGAGCAGCATTTTTTAACCACTTCCCGCCCGGTCAATAGCAGATTGACGCCCGGGAAGTGGTTCAGTTATCCTGACTTGGCGTCATATGACGTCCAGCAGGATAACAGCCGCCGTGCGCCCGTGGCAATTGGTGGTGCGGTGTGTCAGTCTCCGACAGAGGCTCTTTACCACCTGATCAGCCGTGTCCAATCATGGCTGATCACGATGTAAACAGGAAGAGCCGTTGTTTGGCTTTTCCTCACTCGTGTCTGACAGACGCGAGTAGAGGAGAGCCAATCAGCGGCTCTTCTGACAGGGGGGGGTTTGCGCTTATTGTTTATCAGTGCAGCCCCCCCTCGGATGCCCACACTGGACCACCAGGATGCCGCCCAGGACAACCAGGGAAGCACCTAACATGTGGATGGCCAGGTAAGTCCCCCATGGCCATCCACATGTACAAATATATGCATAACATATGCCAATCAGTGCCCACAAATGGGCACTGACTGGCACCAGCATGGCACAAACAAAATTTGTGATGCCCAGCAATGCCACCCACTAGTGTCATCAGTGCCACCTACCAGTGTCCATCAGTGCCCATCTGTGCCAACCTATCAGTGCCACCCATAAGTACACATCAGTGCCGCCTATAAGCGCCCATCAGTGCCGCCTATGAGTGCCCATCAGTGCCGCCTATGAGTGCCCATCAGTGCCGCATACCAGTGCCACATATCAGTGCCGCCTATCTGTGCCCATCATCAGTGCCCATCAGTTCCGCATACCAGTGCCACATATCAGTGCCGCCTATCAGTGCCCATCAGTGCCGCCTATCAGTGCCCATCAGTGCCACCTATCAGTGCCCATCAGTGCCGCCTATCTGTGCCCATCATCAGTGCCCATCAGTGTCAGCTCATCAGTGCCACCTCATTGGTGCCACCTCATCGGTGCCCATCAGTGCAGCCTTATCAGTGCCCGTCAGTGCAGCCATATCAGTGCCCGTCATTGAAGAAGAAAAGGTACTTATTTACAAAAAAAATTAACAGAAACAAAGAAAAACTTCTTTTTTTTTCATAATTTTTGCTCTTTTTTTATTTGTTGCGCAAAAAATAAAAATTGCAGAGGTGATCAAATACCACCAAACAAAAGCTCTATTTGTGGGAACAAAATGATAAAAAAATTGTTTGGGTACAGTGTAGCATGACCGCGCAATTGTCATTCAAATTGCGACAGCGCTGAAAGTTGAAAATTGGCTTGGGCAGAAAGTGCCTGGTATTGAAGCGGTTA
Source organism: Rana muscosa (assembly GCA_029206835.1). NCBI lineage: Eukaryota > Metazoa > Chordata > Amphibia > Anura > Ranidae > Rana > Rana muscosa. The sequence continues at coordinate 925,328,906 of CM055116.1, read as the reverse complement.
AACCACTTCAGCCCCAGACCATTTGGCTGCCACTTTTTGCGATTCGGCACTGCGTTGCTTTAACTGACAATTGCGCGGTCGTGCAATGCTTTACCCAAACAAAATTTACGCCCTTTTTTCCCCACAAATAGAGCTTTCTTTTGGTGGTATTTGATCATCTCTGCGATTAAATTTTTTTGTGCTATAAACAAAAAAAGAGCGCCAATTTTTTTTTTAAAACACAATATTTTTTACATTTTGCTATAATAAAGGTTAGGCCGATGTGTATCCTTCGACATGTTTTTGGTAAAAAAAAATCGCAATAAGCAAATATTGATTGATTTGCGCAAAAGTTATAGCGTCTACAAAACAGGGGGTAGTTTTATGGCATTTTTATTATTATTTTTTTTACTAGTAGTGGCAGTGATTTGCGTTTTTTATCATGACTGCAACTTTATGGCGGACACATCGGACACTTTTGACACATTTTTGGGACCATTGTCATTTATATAGCGATCAGTGCTATAAAAATGCACTGATTACTGTAAAAATTACACTGACCGTGAAGGGGTTAACCACTAGGGGGCGTTGAAGGGGTTAAGTGTGTCCTAGGGAGTGATTCTTACTGTGAGGGGAAGGAGCTACCAGTGACACGTCAGTGATCACTGTTCCCGAACAGTAGATCCCCTGACATGTCACTAGGCAGAACAGGGAAATGCCTTGTTTACAAAGGCATCCCCCTTTTCTGCCTTTACCGAGCACAATCGCGGGCTGCCCGGGAACATCGAGTTCCCGGGACCTGCGGGCGCATTTACGAGGCACGAGGCGCGCACGCGCCCGCTAGGCAGCAAATTTAAAGGGACGTACAGGTACGCCCATTTGCCTGCCCTTGCCATTCTGCCGACGTATATCGGCATGCGGCGGTCGGCAAGTATGCATGGACCCTTAGAACCTCTAATTATATTGCTGCCATGCCATCTTGTTCACAGGTCACAGACAGAAGAAATGGCTACAAAAATTGCATTCATCCCTACTGTTGAAACTAAAGTAAATCGAGTTGGCTGAACACGAATCTGCATGGGCAAAGCAGAGATTCATTTAAACCAAAAAGCGTTTCATTAGCAGAAATTGTAAAAGAGATTAGGAAGAAAATATAAAGATTTATTTCTTCACAATTTTGTACATTTATATAATTTCCAGTTATAGTTAGTCTCACCAAGATGAACAATATACTTAATATAAAACTGTGCCAGATACTAGAACATGTTTAGTAAGATTTTAACATAAAATTTTACAGTCTCAAAAGGGCAAAAACTCAGAAAATGTTCTAGACAGTGCAGTACTTAGCAGTTTTATTCATTAACAAAGGTTAAAAAAATCTAACTCCATATACTATTAGGCCCCTTTCACACTGAGGCGTATTTCAGGCGTTTTAGCGCTAAAAATAGCGCATAAATAACGCCTGAAATACTCCTGCCCCAGTATTCTCAGTGTGAAAGCCCGAGGGCTTTCACACTGAGGCGATGCGCTGGCAGGAGAAAATTTTTTTCCTGCAAGCCGCATCTTTGCAGCGGTGTGTATATCGATGCTTTACCGCTCCTTCCCATTTAAATCAATGGGACACCGCGGTATTAACCCTTTTTCGGCCGCTAGCGGGGGTTAAAACCGCACCGCTAGCGGCCGAATATCGTGGTATAGCGGCGCTAAAAATCGCGCCGCTATACCGCCACTGCACATGCCCGCCCCAGTGTGAAAGGGGCCTTACTATCTGGCTTGATTTTGAAAGGTGCATATAGTAAATGTACACATTGATGTGATGTATGAATCTCTGCACATGACCCATGTAGTCTGGATAAACCACATTACCACACCACCTTTTTCCCCCATTTTCTCATCCCCACATTCCCATACCCTAACCCCCCAATAAAGAGACAACACCTGAGTTTGGAGTATAACTGGCCATAGCAGCCTTTTTATTAACCAAAATAATTAAATAATTAACCACTTGCCGCCCGCCCTATAGCGGATTGACGTCGGCAAAGTGGTTTTAAAATCCTGACTGGACGTCATATGACGTCCTCAGGATTTTAAGCCGCTGCGCGCCCCCGGGGGCGCGCATCACGGCGATCGTTGTTGCAGGGTGTCAGTCTGACACCCCGCAACACCGATCTAGGTAAAGAGTCTCCGACGGAGACTCTTTACCACGTGATCAGCCGTGTCCAATCACGGCTGATCACATGTAAACAGGAAAAGCCGGTAATCGGCTTTTCCTTACTCGCGTCTGTCAGACGTGAGTAGAGGAGAGCCGATCGGCTGCTCCTCTGACAGGGGGGGTTTGTGCTGATCAATTATCAGCACAGCCCCCCGAGGATGCCCACACTGGACCACCAGGGATGTCCATTACCAGGTATGCCTCCCTAGACCACCAGGGATGCCAATCAGTGCCCCTAATGGATGCCAATCAGTGCCCACAATGGGCATCACTGATTGGCAGGCATTATTGTTTGGCACTGATTGGCATCCATTAACACATTACAGTGCCACCTATCAGTGCCCATCCATGCCACCTATCAGTGCCCATCCATGCCATCTATCAGTGCCCATCCATACCATCTATCAGTGCCCATCCGTGTCGCCTATCGGTGCCCATCCGTGCCGCCTATCTGTGCCCATCCGTGCCGCCTATCGGTGCCCATCCGCGCTGCCTATCGGTGCCCATCCGCGCTGCCTATCGGTGCCAATCCGTGCTGCCTAACGGTGCCCATCCGCGCCGCCTATCGGTGCCCATCCACGCCGCCTCATCGGTGCCCATCAGTGCCGCCTTATCAGTGCCCGTCAGTGCAGCCCCATCAGTGCCCATCAGTGAAGGAGAAAACTTACTTATTTACAAAGTTTTGTAACTGAAACAAAAAAAGTGTTTTTTTCAAAATGTTCGGTCTTTTTTAAATTATTTTAGCAGAAAATAAAAATCGCAGAGGTGATCAAATACCACCAAAAGAAAGCTCTATGTGTGGGAACAAAATGATAAAAATTTAGTTTGGGTACAGTGTAGCACAACCGCGCAATTGTCATTCAAAGTACAACAGCGCCGAAAGCTGAAAATTGGTCTGGGCAGGAAGCTGTATAAGTGCCCAGTATGGAAGTGGTTAAATAATAATTAAATAATTTCAAATAACATTTATAACAGCAACATTTTAAACACACACAGCCTGTTGGTCTTTGACGGCACCCCAAACTTAACATCACCACCACTACACTGCAGAACCTTTTTCCATTCCAGGCCTCCAGCCGTATCACCAGCTCAGAGACACCCCTTTTCCCGCAGTGCAACAAATAACCGTATTCCAGCAGACACCGTTCCACTGTAATACCCCAGAGGGGCCCATACCACTGATGGACCCCCCCACCACTTCCATCACATATGTTATCTTCTACCATCAAAGACCAAGGACACTGCCGTTACACCGCTGCTATGACGAACCGAATCCAGTGATCCTGAAAGAAAAGAAAAACAAACAACACACCAAGACAAAACACAGGGAGGGTGGGTGGGAAAACTGCCTCCTTCTGTCTGTTTTTTCCCGACCGATCCCAGAAGTCCCCGCCTCCCCTTTTTATACTGCTCCTCCCCCTCAAAGAAACTTTCCAACTTGTCACCACCCCTTAGCCTCTCTTCTATCTTAACCCTTTATTGGTCTCCCATACACCTGATCATGCCCAGCCCTCCGTTACTTTGCCTCTTTGTTTTTCCCCACTCCGAGCTTCATTTGACCCATGTAGTCTGGATAACCCACATTACCACATCACCAGGGATGGACTGGCCATCTGGACTACCGGGAGTTTCCCGGTGGGCCGATGGCTCAGTGGGCCATTTAAAAAAAAAAAAACATTTCTTTTTGCAGAGTTCGGCGGCAGCGGGAGCGTGGCAGCAAACAGCGGCGGGGATTCGGGGAAGGTGGCCAGCGAGGAGGGCAGTTGGATGTAAAAGCCGAGGAGGGAGAAGAGCTCCACCCCCTCCCTGACCACCGAAGAGGCGAACAGGAGCGAGCGCGGCCACCCCGGCGCTCCCAGAACCTCGATTCCTCCACCTCCTCTCTGCTCCAGGAACCATGCAGCCTGGGCCGGAGGGCAGGCTGACTGGGAGCCCGGAGGAAGAGAACATGCGCCGCTGTAAGGAGCAGAGCAGCGAGAGCACCCCCCGAATCAAGAGGGAGACTCGGTGCTGCCGCTGCTGGCCATCAGGTAGCCGGCATCCTACACAAACATGCCAGAACACTGAGACAGCGGGGGGTGAGCAGAGGAGGGACTGCAGAAAGAGACAGTGCTATGTGGTCTGTCTCAGCCCTCCTCTCTGTCTCTCTGCCCCCTCTGTCTCTCAGTCTCCCCCCTCTGTCTCTCAGTCCCCCCTCTTTCAGCCCCCCCACTATCTCTCAGACCCCCACTATCTCTCAGACCCCCCACTATCTCTCAGACCCTCCTCTGTCTCTCAGACCCATCCTCTGTCTCTCAGACCCATCCTCTGTCTCTCAGACCCATCCTCTGTCTCTCAGTCCCCACCTCTTTTAGCCCCCTCCTCTGTCTCTCAGCCTCCCTATCTCTCAGATGCTCCTCTGTCTCTCAGACCCCCCCCCTCTGTCTCTCAGACCCCTCCTCTGTCTCTCAGCTCTCCTCCTCTGTCTCTCAGCTCCCCCTCTGTCTCTCAGATCCTCCCTCTGTCTCTCAGCTCCACCCCCTCCCTGACCACCGAAGAGGCGAACAGGAGCGAGCGCGGCCACTCCGGCGCTCCCAGAACCTCGATTCCTCCACCTCCTCTCTGCTCCAGGAACCATGCAGCCTGGGCCAGAGGGCAGGCTGACTGGGAGCCCGGAGGAAGAGAACATGCGCCGCTGTAAGGAGCAGAGCAGCGAGAGCACCCCCTGAATCAAGAGGGAGACTCGGCGCTGCCGGCCATCAGGTACCCGGCATCCTACACAAACATGCCAGAACACTGAGACAGCGGGGGGTGAGCAGAGGAGGGACTGCAGAAAGAGACAGTGCTATGTGGTTTGTCTCAGCCCTCCCCTCTGTCTCTCAGTCCCCCCTATTTCAGCCCCCTCCTCTATCTCTCAGACCCCCCACTATCTCTCAGACCCCCCACTATCTCTCAGACCCCCCTCTGTCTCTCAGACTCCTCCTCTGTCTCTCAGACTCCTCCTCTGTCTCTCAGACCCCTCCTCTGTCTCTCAGACACCCCCTCTGTCTCTCAGACACCCCCTCTGTCTCTCAGTCCCCGTGTCTCTCAGTCCCCCCTCTTTTAGCCCCCTCCTCTGTCTCTCAGCCTCCCTATCTCTCAGATGCTCCTCTGTCTTTCAGACCCCCCTCTGTCTCTCAGACCCCTCCTCTGTCTCTCAGCTCTCCTCCTCTGTCTCTCAGCTCCCCCCCCTGTCTCTCAGCTCCTCCCTCCCTCTGTCTCTCAGCTCCCTCCCTGTCTCTCAGGCCCCCTCCTCTGTCTCTCAGACCCCCCTCTGTCTCTCATTCCCCCCTCTGTCTCTCATTCCCCCCCCTCTTTTAGCCCCTCCTCTGTCTCTCAGACCCCTCCTCTGTCTCTCAGCTCTCCTCCTCTGTCTCTCAGCGGTTTAAACAAAAAGGCCAAACCCCCCAATTTTCGATCAATGGCCAATACCGAGCCCCCCTGTCATGGATATGCAGTAATGTTTGTCTGCCATCTTACCTTCCTCTTCATGTGTTCACCTTAGAGGCCATACTCTCTCTCCTGGCTGCTTTTATAATCTCTCCTCTCAGTATGTTCCACCCCAGGCCCTATCAGAGAACTCTATATTAACCTGTGCACTGCAAGTCTGGCTTGCTGATCAACGTTGTTTGTTAAGCATTGTGTGTTTGGGTTCCTGCTTGTCGTGTGCTACGTCTGTCTCTGTGTTAATGATATTGGCTTATTCTCGACTATCTCTGTCTGCTTGTGACCTTGAGCTTGTCCTTTGTTTATCCTTGTCTGCTTGTCGTCCTGACCTTGGCTTATCTCCTCACTATCTCTTGTATCCTGAGCTGCTGCTTCCCCTCTATACCCTACGGAGCCTGAGTTAGGTGACTCTGGGGGCCACGACCTGGATCCAGCTGCAGCTTAGGCCATCCTCACCACTAGAGGCTCTGGTGAACACCTGCTGGATCTTAGACTCCGCGTCCTGGGGAATCTTGGGCTCTTGCTCCCTGTGGGATCCCTGTTGTGCTCCAGTGGATCGGCCTTCCTTAACCACCCAGTGTTCCATACGCAGCAGTCAGCCATAGGGTTCACTAACTTGTGGTGCACTCCTGACCTACGGTGTGCATCTGTCATCTGGCAACTCAGGTGACCTGACACCTCCCCTCCATGTGTCTGGAAACAAAGTACACTACCAACCACCCAGTCTCAGCCTCCCTCAGCTCGGCACCCGCCAACCATTTAAAGTCTAACCATTCCTTCCATACTCTCGAGTACGCTGCCCAGGTCGACCCACTCACCGACCGCTTGATCCATCCTGCGGCGACTCCAAGGCAATCTCACACAGCCACCCCGGGCAAGGAACCCCGGCCTCCTCCGCAGAAGGAGCCAGCTCCTTGAACCTGTCCCACTGAAATCGAGACAGGGAATCAGCGAGCGTGTTATCAACTCCCGGGATATGCACAGTATAAAGAAACATTTTAAACTGTAAACACCTTAACACTAAATGGCGCAGCAACCGAACCACCGGCTGTGATGAAGCAGAAATCCGGTTGATGACCTGAACCACCCCCATGTTACCACAATTCAGCCTACACTTCAGATTCTGACATGACTCTCCCCACAACTCTATTGCCAGGACCACCGGAAATAATTCCAACAACACGAAGTTCCGGAGAAACCCTGCCTCCACCCAAGACTCGGGCCAGAGTTCCGCACTCCATTGTCCCTGGAAAAAAGCCCCATAACCCGTTGACCCAGCCGCGTCCGTGACCAAGTCCAAGTCAAAGTTACTAACCGGCCACCCTCTATCCACAGCAATCGCCCGTTATATGTTTCCAAAAACACATGCCAAACCCGTAAGCCCTCTTTTAGTTCCTTGGTAAGTCTAATGAAATGCTTTGGAGCACGAGCCCCAGCGGTAGCCGCCGACAGCCGCCGGCAGACCACCCGCCCCATAGGAATGATCCGACAAGCGAAGTTAAAATTCCCCAACAAAGATTGTAACGACCGGAGCTGTACCTTGTTCTGCCCCAACAGCCCCCTAATCTCAAGCCTGAGATTCTCCACCTTGTCCCCCGGCAGACATTGCATTGGAATCAATCATGATCCCCAGAAAACTGAGTTCCATGGTTGGGCCCTCGGTCTTGTCCGCAGCCAATAGTACCCCAAACCTCCCTGCAATGTGCTGCAACGTGGAAAGGTGAATCGCACACACATTGGAAGAGGGAGGCCCCACGCACAAAAAATCATCCAGATAGTGGATGACCGAATCCAAACCTGATACGTCCCTAACCACCCATTCTAAAAATGGAGCAACCCATGGGCAGACACTGATCCACATAAAACTCCTCCTGCCAACAGCACCCCAACAACCGAAAACTGTCCGGGTGTACTGGAAGCAATTGGAAAGCAGATTCAATGTCCAATTTTGCCATCAGTGCCCCCTGACCATAACGCCGCACCCAACTTACGGCAGCGTCAAATGACGTGTAAGACACCGTACATGCTTCTGGGTCTATGGCATCATTAACCGCCCCCCCCCCCCCTTTTGGAAAAGAAAGGTTGTGAATGAGGCAAAACTTGTTCGGCTCCATTTTAGGTAACACCCCTAGCGGGGACACCACTAAATCCCGTAGCGTTTTTTTTTTAAACGCCCCCCCCCCATTCGCCCCAGCAGAACTTCCTTTGTCAATTTGTCGGAAACCATCCCTGGATTTTCCAAGGCAGAACGCGCCAATGGCGGTACTTCAGTCAAAGAACACGGTATCCGAAACCCCTCAGAAAACCCAGGAGCCAGCAAGCGGGCAGCCACCCCATCCGGAAAGGATCCATCTGGATCCTTTCCACCTTCATTGGAGTCGTCCCACTTGTTCGCAAACTCCCCTGCGCGCTTTCCTTTCTTGAAGCACTGGGACAGGGGATGATTTCCCCCACAACCGGAACACTCGTGTTTAAAACGACAGGACCCCCCAAACTTGCAGGATCCCTCATTAAACTGCCAACACACCCCCCATTTCTTTCCAGCCGACAGTCCAGAGGCAGTTGTCCCCCTGGCCCCCCCTAAAGAAACTGGTTCGGAGCCCGCAGCGAAGACATAAGCCGCATCCAAAGACTGATGTCTCTGTGATCCCACCTGAGCGAGGGTCGTACCGCCCTACGTTGCCTGAACTGCTCGTCATATCGCAGCCAGGCCGTCCCCCCATACACCCGGTGAGCCTCCCCAATTGCATCCATGTAGCAGAACAATGCCGAGCAGTGTTCTGGGCTTTTTTCCCCTATGACACTAGCCATAATCACGAACGCCTGCAGCCAATTCCCAAACGTACGCGGAATCAAATGGTACCTCCTCTTCTCCTCATCCTCCTTTTTGGAATAATCGGGCTTGACCCTATCCAAATTAAATTTCTCTAAGGGAAGCAACGAAAATATCTCCACATACTCACCCTTAACGATCTTGTCCCGTACCAAATGCTTCAAGTGTGCCCCCAAAGGTCCCTCAAAACAAACATAAACCTCACACTTAGCGGCATCTGCAATTCTAACTATATCTGTCCTGGTGGAGGCCGCCTGCTCCCCACTCTTGTCCCCCGCCGAGCTACTCACCGGAACCGCTACCGTCCCCACGGCGAGGGGGCGTCCACCACCAGGGAATGGTGGTGTTCCCACCTGCCCCCCTGACCCCCCACCCATGGTGCCACCTGTGGGGGCACCGCAGGACCCCCCACAAAACGCTGTAATAAATCCCTCAACCCCCCCAACAACTTCTGCATCTTCCCCGGCGCACCAGGTGCGGCGTGCCCGCCACCCCTGTGGCGCCTGAGCTGGCTCCACCACCACTAGTACCCCCAACACCAACACCCCCCAACAACCTACTCAATGAAATTGACAAATCAACATTAGACAATGTGTTCGGCTTAACGAGCTGACTGGGCACGTCCCCCACAGCTGCAGCCACTGCATCCACTGCTGACGGGCCATCCCGGAGCTCATCTCCTTCCGCTCTTGACACTTCTCCCTCCGACTGTTCATCCTCAGCCTGCGTCTTAGGCGTCAGTAGCCCTCCAGGTGAGGCAGGCCTGAAGGCCGTGGATCCCGGGTGCACCCAGGATCGTCTTCCCCTCTGTGACACGGCCGTCGCCACACTGCTGACCTGGCCATCACGTGTGGCGCCCGGCCTTCCCCGAGTTCCTGAGCCCCCAGCCACATTTGAGGACGGCCCGACGGCCGTTGCACTGCTCCTCCCCCACCGGATCTCCCCCCTGGAACCCCCCCGGTGAGCGGGGGGTAACGGTCCTTCTGATGCATCCCGGCGCGTGGGTGAAGAACGGGCGCCATCGCGGCCCATAGCCCCGCCCCTGAACTCCTCCATCTGCGAGGGTAATGTCCGGCCTCCCCCCAGCGGAGGCCTGTGACCTCTTAGCTGGCGGGGGCGACGGGTCCACGATTGGGCTCCTTGGCTGGCGCTGGGCCCTGCCAGCTGGGCCAGGCAAATAACACTCCAGAGGCCTGGACAACCGGGCGCGTGGTGTAGCCTCCCTCCGGCCTGCGACCCCCCCGCCTGGTCCCCGATCAAAGTACCCACTTTCTCCTGCAGCCATTCCAGTCCCCTCATAGCCGCCACCACCCATAACCTCGCCAATATCAAATCAATGTCCGCCATGCTAATAACGAAGGAGCAGCGTGAAAAAACTGCCTCCTTCTGTCTGTTTCTTCCCGACTGATCCCGGAAGTCCCCGTTTCCCCTTTTTATACTGCTTTTCCCCCCTTAAAGAAACTTTCCAACTTGTCACCACCCCTTAGCCTCTCTTCTATCTTAACCCTTTGTTGTTCTCCCATACACCTGGTCATGCCCAGCCCTCCGTTACTTTGCCTCTTTGTCTTTGTCCACTTCGGGCTTCACTCACCTGCAGTATTCTACCATGTATTATTTCAGACAGTCTCGCATGTCCAGATAGCCATAACACATCCTCTGTCACAGAGCAAAGCTGTTTGCCTTTATGCTTGTACTTTGAACACTTCAATACCAGGCACTTTCGCCCCTTCCTGCCCAGATCAATTTTCAGTTTTGAATGACAATTGTGCGGTCATGTAACACTGTACCCAAACTAAATATTTATAATTTTCTTCCCACAAATAGAGCTTTCTTTTGGTGGTATTTAATCACCACTGGGGTTTTTATTTTTTGCTAAACAAACTAAAAAAGAACAACATTTAAAAACAAATTAAACGTTTTTCTTTGTTTCGGTTATAAAATGTTGTTTTCTCCTTCACTGATGGGCACTGATGAGTTGGCACTGATAAGGTGGCACTGATGGGCACTGATGAGGAGGCACTGATATGTAAAATTGATGGGCACTGATAGGCGGCACTGATATGCAGTACTGATGGGCACCAATAGGTGGCACTGATGGACACTGATAGGCGGCACTGATGGGTGACACTGATGGGCACTGACAGGCGGCACTTATGGGCACTGACAAGCGGCTGTGATGGGCACTGACAGGTGGCACAGATGGGCAGCACTGATGATGAGATACCGATTAGGTTCTGACGGGTGTTACTGTAGGGCACTGATTGGTACTGTGATGGGCACCTACAGCTGTTTCTGATGGGGCACTGACAGGCAGCTGATGGGCACCTTTTTGGCAGCTGTGGTGGCACATCTCATGGGGCTGTGCTGATAATCAATGTGCTGATCATCGGCACAGACCCCCCTCTGACAGGGAGAGCCAGCGATCGGCTCTCCCTGTCAGCGCAAACCGAGGAATGCCGTTTACCGCCACTTCCTGGTTCACGCGATGATCAGCTGTGATTGGTCACAGCTGATCACATGGTAGGAAGCCTCTGTCACAGGCTTCTTATCATGATCATAGATGCAGCGTGTCAGACTGACACGCCGCACTCGCAATCGCTGCATGGGTGCGCGCCGGCATGTTATCCTGCTGGACGTCATATGACGCCCAGTCAGGATAACAGAACCACTTCCCAGTCGTAAATTTGCTATAGGCTGGGCGGGAAGTGGTTAAAATTAGGGTTTAAAGTAAAAAGAACCTAAATCTGATTTACTGCTATGTAAAACGAGGTGAAGTGAGCCTCCGTTTATTTCAACTATCCAATCACGTGTAGGTGAGTTTGGAAAAAAACTAAAATAAACAGAGCCTTTTCTTCACATGACTGCATGTTATATGAACACAAATTCTCTTCACATATACAGTGCAAACCCAGAAAGTATTCACAGCGCTTCACATTTTCCACATTTTGTTTTGTTTACAAATAGTTTTATTTGGAAAGACATAGAAATACAGTGTACAGTACTTTACATGTTAGATAAAATGATAAGAGGTTAGCAAGGGGATTACATTTTCGTGTGAGGTGGGTTACATTGAAATCTGTAGTATATAATACAATATGCAATTTAGACAAAACAAGAGAGCAGGGAAGAAGAGGAAGAAGTAATTATAACTAGTTAGGACCAATAACTCCATTTCTTAGTGAAGATCTGCATGCCATCTCCCAATGTATGAAGTATTCTCTCTGAGAGTTTAACTGAGTCCATCCTGGACAAGACTTGAGACCAACAGAGGTTGTGAGATCTCCAATTTAAGGCTATCATCCACTGTGTAGCGCCAACCAATGTATGGATCAATCTGTTACAAGAGGTGGGGACATCTGGGAGGTCTGCATATAGGAGGCATATTTTAGGTGTGATAGTTTTCTTTTTTTTGGTGGAGTGTTCAAGTTTGAGAGCCATAGCCCTCCAAATTGGGCCCAGATGTCTGCAGCTCCAGAAAATGTGGAAGTAATCTCCCTCATCAGAGCAGCCCCTGAAACAGTCAGAGGAGGCTGTGGGGTAAAATTTATTTATTTTAGCTGGCGTCATATACCATCTTGTGAGTACCTTCAAAGGGGATTCCCTATAAGCAGGGGCCCTACTACTTTTCCGGAGATTGTCAATCATTTTGTGCCAAGTATCTATTGGGATAGAGACTCCCAGGTCTGTCTCCCAACGCAACATAGGCCCTGATTTCTCTGGTTGGTTTAGGTTGGGAAGAAAGTTGTATATCGTGGAAATAAGACCCTTGTCTCTGGAGGCTGACTTACAGATATGTTCAAAGAGAGTGCTCGGGGGGTTAGTAGATAGGGAGAAGTATGTAGCATAAAACTTTTGTATTAATATGTATTGAGGGAGTGCTGACGATGGGAGACTGAATTTGGCTTGTAAGGCTGAGAAGGGGGGAAAGTTCATGTTTATAATTAGAGAGTTTAGGTTAGTGAGACCTCCCTCAATCCAGACATGAAAAACATCCAGATCAAGGAAGGCTTGGGGGAATCTGGGATCTACATTTTCCACATTTTGTTATGTTACAGCCTTATTCCAAAATGGATTAAATGCATTATTTTCCAAATTCTACAAACAATACCCCATAATGACGTGAAAGAAGTTTGTTTGAAATCTTTGCAAATTTAAAAAAATTAAATAAGTCACATGTAAATCACAATATATTATTAGTATAAAGATCAAGTCTGAGCATTTATGCCCTTTACAAAATAATCTAGAGTGGGTGACTGGGGACAAAGAGAATGCTAATTTATTAAATACTTTCTTCAGCTCTGTGTATACAAAGGAGCATGGGGGAGCTCATGTCCAAAATGGGGGTGGTAGTGACACAGCCCCAAATCCACAATGGCTCAAAAGTGATATGGTCAAGAAATATTTAAACAGAATAAAGGTGGATAAAGCACCTGGACCAGATGGCATCCACCCACAGATCCTAAAAGAATTGAGCTCTGTAATTTCAAAGCCATTGTATCTAATTTTTAGGGACTCATTAAAGACAGGAATAGTACCACTGGATTGGCGCAGGGCCAATGTGGTGCCTATTTTTAAAAAGGGAACAAAGTCTTTACCAAGTAACTATAGACCTGTTAGCTTAACTTCTATAGTTGGGAAGATACTGGAGAGATTGATAAAAGACCACATAGATGAGTTCTTGCTGGAAAAAAATATTTTAAGCAACAGACAGCATGGATTCATGAAAGACAGAAGTTGTCAGACAAACCTGATTTCTTTTTATGAAGAAGTAAGTAAAACCTTGGACAGAGGGGTGGCGGTGGACGTGGTATACATGGATTTTGCAAAAGGGTTTGATACAGTTCCCCACACACGGCTCATGTGCAAGGTAAAGTCTACAGGATTGGAAATATCAGTTTGTAAATGGATAGACAGAATTCAGAGAGTAGTGGTTAATGATTCTTACTCTGAATGGTCCAAGGTTATCGGTGGTGTACCCCAAGGTTCAGTGCTGGGACCCTTACTTTTTAATATCTTTATAAATGATATTGGGTCTGAGATCAAAAGTAACATTTCTGTCTTTGCAGATGACACAAAGCTATGCAGTGGAATAACGTCCTTACAGGATGTCGCCAATTTACAAGCCGACCTCAATGCTCTGTCTAATTGGGCGACTATGTTGCAGATGTGGTTTAATGTTGATAAATGTAAAGTTATGCACTTGGGGGAATATGAATGCATCATACATACTAAGGGGAGTACAACAGGGGGGGATCTGTAGTGGAGAAGGATCTGGGGGTTTTGGTAGATCATAAGCTCAGTAATGACATGCAATGCCAAGCTGCGGTTTCCAAAGCGAGGAAAGTCCTTTCTTGTATTAAGAGAGGTATGGACTCCAGAGAGAGAGAGAGATCATTTTGCCCCTGTACAAATCATTAGTAAGACCTCATCTGGAATATGCAGTTCAGTTTTGGGCCCCAGTTCTCAAAAAGGATATTGGGGAACTGGAGAGAGTGCAGAGAAGGGCAACCAAACTGATAAGAAGCATGGAGGATCTCAGCTATGAGGAAAGATTAGAGAAACTGAATTTATTCACTCTTGAGAAGAGGAGATTAAGGGGGGATATGATCAACATGTACAAATATATAAGGGGTCCATATAGTGAACTTGGTTTTGAGTTATTCACTTTACGGTCAAGACAAAGGACAAGGGGGCACTCTTTACGTCTAGAGGAAAATAAATTTCACCTCCAAATACGGAAAGGTTTCTTCACAGTAAGAGCTGTGAAAATGTGGAATAGACTCCCTGCAGATGTGGTTCTGGCCAGCTCAGTAGATTGCTTTAAGAAAGGCCTGGATTTTTTCTTAAATGTACATAATATAACTGGGTACGAACATTTTTAGGTAAAGTTGATCCGCGGAATATCCGATTGCCTCTCGGGGGATGAGGAAGGAATTTTTTCCCCTGCTGTAGCAAATTGGATTGTGCTCTGCTGGGGTTTTTCACCTTCCTCTGGATCAACTGTGGGTATAGAATTAGGTATATGGGATTGTATGATATTATTATTTTATTTTTCTATGGTTGAACTGGATGGTCTTGTGTCTTTTTTCAACCTGACTAACTATGTAACTATGTACAAAAGTATTTACAGCCTTTGCCATGACACTCAAAATTGAGCTCAGGTGCATCCTGTTTCCACTGATCATCCATGAGATGTTTCTGCAACTTCATTGGAGTCTACCTGTGGTAAATTCAGTTGATTGGACATGATTTGGAAAGGCATGTCAGAGCACAAACCAAGCCATGAAGTCCAAGGAATTGTCTGTAGACCCCTGAGACAGGATTGTGTCGAGATCTGGAGAAGGGTACAGAAAAATGTCTGCAGCATTAAAGGTCCCAATGAGCACAGTGGCCTTCATCATACATAAATGGAAGAAATTTGGAACCACCAGGACTCTTCCTAGAGCGGGCCGCCTGGCCAAACTGAGCGATTGGGGGAGAAGGGCCTTAGTCAGGGAGTTGACCAAGAACCAGATGATCACTCTGACAGAGCTCCAGTGTTTCTCTGTGGAGAGAAGAGAACCTTCCAGAAGAACAACCAACTCTGTAGCACTCCGCCAATCAGGCCTGTATGGTAGAGTGCCCAGACGGAAGCCACTCTTCGGTAAAAGGCACATGACAGCCCACCTGGAGTTTGCCAAAAGGCATCTGAAGGACTCTCAGACCATGAGAAACAAAATTCTCTGGCCTGATGAAACAAATATTGAACTCTTTGGCCTGAATGGCAAGCATTATGTCTAGAGGAAACCAGGCACCGCTCATCACCTGGCCAATACCATCCCTACAGTGAAGCATGGTGGTGGCTGCCTCATCCTGTGGGGATGTTTTTCAGTGGCATGAACTGGAAGACTTGTAAGGATTGAGGGAAAGATGAATGCAGAAATGTGCAGAGACATCCTTGATGAAAATCTGCTCCAGAGCGCTCTGGATCTCAGACTTGGGCGAAGGTTCATCTTCCAACAGGACAATGATCGTAAGCACACAGCCAAGATAACAAAGGAGTGGTTACGGGACAACTCTGTGAATGTCCTTGAGTGGCCCAGCCAGAGACTAGGCTTGAACCCGATTGAACATCTCTGGAGAGATCTGAAAATGGCTGTGCAAGGACGCCCCCATCCAACCTGATGTAGCTTGAGAGGTCCTGCAAAGAAGAAACTGCCCTAAAATAGGTGTGTCGAGCTTGTAGCATCACACTCAAAAAGACTTGTGGCTGTAATTGGTGCCAAAGGTGCTTCAACAAAGTATTGAGCACATGTGACATGTCCCAGAAGATTGCAGGGAGGGAGGGAGAGAGGAGAACTCTAGGCGGTCCGATCGGAAGTGGGAGCGGGTTTCTGTCAAAACTAGCTACCCACTCCCTCCCCCAAAAAAATGACATGCCAAATGTGGCATAGGAGGGGGGAGGAGTCCTTAAAGCGGAACTTCCCTTTTTGGGTGGAGCTCCGCTTTAAAGGGTAACTCCACTTTCATGGGGAAAAAAAATAGCAAATAAAGAAAAAATTATATAGCGTATGCAATTGCACCACAAGTCATATTACCTTTCCTTTTCAATCTGCAGCCGCTGTAATTTTCAGAAAATGCAAAGCAATATGGCTACCTGGAGGTGTTCTGTACACAGAATGTATACAGTACGCCCCCCAGAAACATAATTTCCTGATTGTGTGATTGGCTCACTGATTTTCCCAGAAGTCTACACTAAGATGCAAGTCCGATTTCAGGCATCCCCTGCAACAAAAATTAAATTTTTGGTGAGATAGGAACACGTCTAAAGGTATGCAGGTCCATCAGCTTTTCTTGTTAGTGCTCTGCAGCTGCAGCAGCTGATTGATAATTATGAAAACACTACCATTAGGCCGGGTCTGGTTTGGATTTTGGGGGAACCCCCACCCCGTTTTTTCGGCGTAGGGGGTTCCCCTTAAAATCCATTCCAGACCCAAGGACCTGGTGTGCCCCTGGAGGGGGAACCCATGCCGGTTTTTTATTTAAAATTTGGCCTGGAGTTTCCCCTCAAGAGCAGCAGAGCACAAGTCGCATGGCAAAGTCGGATCATGCAAGACTGCGGTCCGACTTTGATCCGACTTCAATGATAGTCAATGGGCTGAAGTCGGATCAAAGTCGGACCAAAGTAGTACAGGGAGCATTTTCAAAGTCGGACCGACATGTGTCGGACCAGTTAAGACGGCTCCCATAGGGAAACATTGATTTTCACACGTCATGCGACATGAGCTCCCAATGTCGGAGCGTTTGTCGCCCCAGTGTGAACCCGGCCTCAGACTCGCACAGGGGCTCAGAGATACATACAGTGATTTCTTCAGAATAACAAAATGTAGGAATCTGCAACAAAGTTTGTTAAAATCCTTGCAATGTACAGTACATTGATTACCCAGAGGGGAATGTTTTTTTCTCAACAAAAGTGAAGTTACGCTTTAAAGGGAAACCTTATTTTTTGCTGTTTTTCAAGGGCACACAATTTTAAGTCTAGAGTCTCTTCTTTGTATTTAACCCATACACAATGGCCCTGTCATCATCCCAGGCCAGTTACTTACAACCATTGTACTGGCTAAAATCTAGAAATCTCAAATATACTTTCATACATTTGTCAAAACTTACACATATTTGGGTTCCCATTACTTAGGATAAATAGGAGAAAAAAATATCTACAATGGTACCTTGGATTAAGAGCATAATTTGTTCCAGAAGAATGCTTGTAATCCAAAGCACTCATATATCAAAGTGAGTTTCCCCATGAAAGTCAATGGAAACTCAGATAATTTGTTCCACCGCGACTTCTATTGTATGCAGTACCGCATGTGGCCAGAGGTGGGGGGTGACCGAGACACTCAGAAACATTTAGAAACCGATCGGAGCTGCTCGGATGCACTCAGAGATGCTTGGAAACACTCGGGAACAGAGCGTTTCCAAGTGTTTCTGAGTGGCTCCGAGTGCATCCGAGCGGCTCCAAGTGTCACCGGCGCCCCCGCACCTCTGGCCAAATGTGGTACTGCAGACTGCAAAGGCTTGAATTCTGCTAGTTTTGCGAGATAACGCTCGCAAACTGAGTCATGATTTAAAAAAATATATATAATAGCTCGTATTGCGAAACGTTTGTTAACCGCGTTACTCGTAAATCTGAGGTATTACTGTATATCTATTTGTATATATCAAATCCAAACGATAATGCACCACTCACTGGACTTCAAAGGTGAACACACAGTGATGACGTTTTACTTTGATGTTTCAACAAGAAACAAGCTCATCTTTCTCAGGACAAAACTACATGTATACCTTAATAGAAAGCCTCCCATCATTACCACCCACATGTGATGACATCATCAAGTGTAAAGGTCAAAGAGCCAGCTAAAATGGTGGGCAGATGTCCAAATGGAAAGCCCAGAAAAACAACACCAAAGTAGAACATAAGAGCCCATTCACACAGGGGCAACATGATTTCCAGCGCGATTTTATGAGGCAACTCAGACACGACTTGAGAATGAATCACAGCACGACGACCTGGAGCTACTTACAAGGCAACTCCAAGTTGCCTGCAGGACAGGAGACATTCCAGTAGCCAATCAAACAAGAATCAGCTCTGTGGGAGGGAGAGGTTTGCCTGAGAAATGTATGTTTTCTTCCTGGAGAGTTGCTCCTATTAAGACAGTGAGAGGCGACTCCCATTGAAATGAATGGTTACAGGTCACCTAGGAGTCGGATTGAAGTAGTACAGGGACCTTTTTTGAAGTCGGAGCGACTGCAGTAGTGTGCATAAGGACGGCTCCATTAACTTACATTGATTTCTTCAGCCAGCGCGACCTGAGGCAACTAGGGGCGACCTGGGGCGATTTGGAGTCGGATCCAAAGACGCCTCTGTGTGAATGGGCTCTTAAGAACGGTCATACAGAGCAACAGAACAATGTGTTACCTAAGCTAGACAGCCGTCAAAGCTGAATTAGTGCTGAAATATGAGAAATTGGTGGACAATTCAATGTACAGGGAAAAAAAAACAAGATAGGTGTTCCAGGTCGCTCTGATGTCAAGAAACAAGCCCTAAAACAGACATAAGGCCAGTGTAAAATCACTGGATAAATGTGATGAAAGAGAAAATAAACAGAACTGGGATAAAAAACAAAAACAAAAAAAAAAAATGCAGAAAAGCGTATAAAATAAAGCATTTGTTCAAATAATAATAACTAAAAAAATAAAAATAAAAAAAAAAAAGATATAAAACTCCCATACTTAAATGGATATATGTTTTTTCCCCTTTAAGGATAGGACTGAGGGCCGCACAAAATCAGCCACTTACAGCATAAAAAAATGAAAGAAACAGAATAATGCAGATGGATATGCAGATCAAGGCTATGTCTTATGGAAATGTGCTTTGCGACTTTACTGGAGACATGCACATTAAGCAAACTTGAGACTTGCTCTGTTATACTATATGTAAATGATATTGTGCTGAGCTATTTCCTTTCAGCAAGTAAAAAAATCCTTTACTTTTTAACAGTGTCTCTAACTCATGTTACTTATTCTACACACATTTTGGAAATGAGACTACAGGATGTTTTGTGGCCTGCTCAGGCTAAATCTCCAATGTAATGTAACTATTTCCTGTGAAAAGCAATCAGCCTCACGGTTATGAAGGAATCTAGCAAATGTCACCAGTAATGGCAACGTAAATGGCAAGATACAAAGTGAATGTTGGATAAGTAGTTTCAATAAATTAAAGGAGAACTGATTTTAAAGCCTACCACTCTACCAGGGATTATCAGCTGTGATGATGATTGTGTTACTAGACAATGATACAGCTTGAAAAGAGCCAACGATTCTGCAGAACAATGGAAATGAAAAAAAAACCAAGATGCCAGGTATCTTTTTATTAAAGTGTTACTAAACCCAGGATCCTGAATATACTAAAAATGGGAGCCGTCAAAAAATTTGTTTAGTTTCGTTCCGTTCTGTTTACATTTTTTTTCGTAATTCTCAATTCGTGTACGGAATTTAATTCGGATTCGTCCGAAATACGAATTTCGTACGAATCGTTAATATTGAACTCTATGGACTCATGCCTCGTACAGACGATCGGAAATTCCGACAACAAAACCATGTATTTTTTTTCCGAAGTATGTTGGCTCAAACTTGTCTTGCATACACACGGTCGCACAAATGTTGTCGGAAATTCCGAACGCCAAGAATACGGTGACGTACAATAAGACGTACAACGGCACTATTAAAGGGAAGCTCAATACCATAATTCGTACTTTCGGACGGGGTAGAGTACATTGTTTTCGTTGATTCTGGACACAACTCCTACTTTTGTAACTTTTTTTTTCGTTTGTTTCTTTCGTATTAGTTGAAAATCGTTATTTGGTTGTTTGGATTCGGATAATTTGGATCCGAAATTCGTAAACGAAATTTCGGATGTCGTACAGAATTCGTATTCATAAAAATTTGTAATTCGGATTCGTACAAATGTACGAATTTCAAAAAATTCGTACAAATTTTCGATTCGTACGAAACTAATCGCACATGTCTAGAATATACTATATCCGTTCTCCAGCAGTACACAGAACATGGAAATGCAATAGTTTTAGGAAATATAAAGTGCTAAATACTTTTTTTCATCAGCAGTTAGAGCAGTCTTCTGACTTCTATCTGTGACTGGTTAAAGCTTGTAGGAGGAGTTTTCATTCTGATCTGACTGTCCTATGAGGCTGAGGGACCCCTGATCCTCTGTCTTGACAGTGCTGTTTGGCCCTGTACTGATAACATGCACTTTTGCAAGAATAAAAAAACTCTATAGCAATACACACCAAACTGAGCATGTGCAGCTTGTCCCCTAACCTCGGTTCTATCAGGAGATGGAATGGGGACAGTGGAAGAAGGGGAGAAACAGAGAATACAGGATCCAACAGCCTTTTTGCACAATGCAGAGGGTTAACCAGTTCCATGGTGAGTATTTACAAGCGTGCTTTACCACATGCACAAAGAGATTTTACTGTTGTGGGTTTAGTAACACTTTAATTGTAAGTTAAAAATAGCTGTAGTAAGAGATTAAAGTATTTATCCAGCAAAACTTTTCTTTTTGTTTTTGTTTTCTGCGATTCAGGACACTAGTAGAGAGTAGTGATGAGCCGAACACCCCCGGGTTCGGTTCGCACCAGAACCCGCGAACGGACCGAAAGTTCGTACGAACATTAGAACCCTATTAAATACAATGGATGCGAACGTTCGAATTCTAAAGTGCTAATTATAACAACTATTATGCATGTTATTGTCCTAAAAAGGGTTTGGGAACCCGGGTTCTGCACCAGGGGACATGTATCAATGCAAAAAGAAGTTTTAAAAACGGTCGTTTTTCGGGAGCAGTCATTTTAATGATGCATAAAGTGAAAAAAAAAAAGTCAAATATTCCTTTAAATATCGTACCTGGGGGGTGTCTAAAGTATGCCTGTGAAGTGCCATGTGTTTCCCGTGTTTAGAACTGTCCCTGCACAAAATGACACTTCTAAAGGAAAAAAAAGCCATTTAAAACTGCTTGCGGCTTTAATGTAATGTCTGGTCCCGGTAATATGGATGAAAATCTTTAAGAAAAATGGCATAGCTACCCCATGACCCCCCCCCTACCCCAGCCCATTACCAGCCCCTTTGGGTCTTGTATGGATATTAAGGGGAACCCCGCACATAAAATAAAAAAGGCCCTATATACTCTGAACAGCCGTATACAGGCGGTGCATACAAGACAGGGACTGTAGGTTTGTTCTTATGTAGAATGTGTTTGTAATTTTGAACAGGTACATTGTTGAAGTGTAGCTCCAGCCCAAAAATCTATTTTTAAACTTTTTGGAAAACATAGGTAAGGGTTATCACCCCTGTAACATTTGTTTTGCTGTCTGTGCCCCTGTTCAGAACATTTCACCTCACTTTCCGTCCCAATGACAACTGTTTTTGAAATGTGGTGTTTTTCTTGAAACAAGGATTGCTGATAAAGCATCAGTACAGAGGAGACACCTTTCTCCCATATTTATTCTTACAGGAGAGAATTTTCCTTCCTAGTGGTAGATTTCCTCTCACTTCCTGTTGTCTTCTTGCGTTTGCAAGTAGGAGTCGTTTGTAAGTTGGATGTTTGAAAGTAGGGACCTGCCGTATATACTCTGCAGAAATAGGCCCCTTAGTTGTTGGTGTTGGCACAACACTGTAAGCACTCACAGCTACTCTTGGTTGGTGCTAGAACGCCCTGCTGTCAACTATTATATCAGGAATTGTAATTACATATAATTGTTGAACAGTGGTAGTAAAAATTGGGCCTTTGATGGTGGTGCTGGTGCCACAACACTGTAAGCCCTGACAGTTACTCTTGGTGGGTGCAGCAATGGGCCCTGCTGTGAATTATTAGATCAATAATTGTAATTGCATGCCCCTGTTGAACAGGGGCTGAAAAATTGGGCCTTAGGCACTGGTGGCACAACACTACAACCCCTCACAGATACTGTACTTGGAGCACAGCAATGAGCCCTGTTGCAAAGTATTGCTTCAAAAATTGTAATGACACGCCCCTGTTAAACAGGGGCTGAAAAATTGGGCCTTAGGCACTGGTGGCACAACACTACAACCCCTCACAGATACTGTACTTGGAGCACAGCAATGAGCCCTGTTGCAAAGTATTGCTTCAAAAATTGTAATGACACGCCCCTGTTAAACAGGGGCTGAAAAATTGGGCCTTAGGCACTGGTGGCACAACACTACAACCCCTCACAGATACTGTACTTGGAGCACAGCAATGAGCCCTGTTGCAAAGTATTGCTTCAAAAATTGTAATGACACGCCCCTTTTAAACAGGGGCTGAAAAATTGGGCCTTAGGCACTGGTGCCACAACACTCCAACCCCTCACAGATACTGTACTTGGAGCACAGCAATGAGCCCTATGGCAAATTATTGCTAAAAAAATTGTAATTACACGCCCCTGTAAAACAGGGGCTGAAAAATTGGGCCTTAGCCACTGGTGGCGGCACCCATAAACAAAAATGATCTTCCAAGCTATCATCATCAATCGTATCATTGAGGACTCGGAGGAGGAGGATAGCCAGTCAACATAACAGCACAGGCACTCAGCATCAGCATCAGTCTTGAAGGGATGTGACATGTTAAAATCAATTAGTCTGTTATATCAGCATCAGGTGTGTGGTAGCTGGTGGTGATCCAAGACTGGTTCATCTTGATGAAAGTCAGTCGATCAACCGAGTCGGTGGACAGGCGCACCCTGTGATCCGTGACAAATCCTCCAGCAGCACTGAATGTGCGTTCCGAAAGAACGCTGGATGCAGGACAGGCCAGTAGCTCAATTGCATACTGTGCAAGCTCTGGCCAGTGATCCATCCTCAAGACCCAGTAAGCCAGAGGATTTTCGGTGGGGAAGGTGTCCAAGTCTGACCTTGCCCCTAGATATTCCTGCACCATGTTTATCAGACGCTGGCGATGGTTGCTGGAACCGATCATACTTTGGGGCTGCGGACTAAAGAATTGTCTGAACGCATCGGTCAGACGGCCACCTTCCCCACCGCTCCTTCTTTGACTGGCCGAAGCCTCAGCAACTCGTTGTCCAGGACCAGGAGTTTGTAACCTCCCAGTCTCTGGGAACGCGTTGCACAGACCTTTCTGCAAGGCCTCCCGGAGTTGTCTCATCCTCTGCTCCCTCTGCGACGGTAACATAAGGTCCGCAACCTTACCCTTGTACCGTGGATCAAGGAGAGTGGCCAGCCAGTAATGGTCCCTCTCCTTGATCCGAAGAATACGAGGATCCTTCCGCAGACTTTGCAGGATCAGGGAGGCCATGCAGCGTAGGTTTGCTGAGGCATTCGCTCCGGAGTCCTCTGGGTCACTAAGGACGACATGATCCGCAGCCACCTCCTCCCAGCCACGTACAAGTCCACTGGTTTCTTGGGACTGTAAATCATCCCTAAAAGACTGCTGCTGATGATGCTGAGTGCCAGCCTCCACCTCCATGCTGACACAATCCTCCTCCTCCTCCTCCTCCTCCTCCTCCTCTTCCTGTGCGATGGGTGGGACAGAAGGAACACTGTCTGGGTAAAGGGGGCCTTGAGAGGCAAGGAAGTCCTCCTCTTCCTGCCTCTGTTCTGCCTCAAGTGCCCTGTCTATTATTCCACGCAGCGTGTGCTCCAACAGGTGGACAAGAGGTACAGTGTCACTGAAGCATGCACTGTCACTGCTCACCATCCTCGTGGCCTCCTCAAATGGTGCCAGGACAGTGCATGCATCCCTGATCATGCCCCACTGGCGTGGAGAAAAAAAACCAAGCTCCCCTGACCCTGTCCTGGTGCCGTAGTCGCACAGGTACTCATTGATGGCCCTCTGCTGCGTGTGCAGCCGCTGCAGCATGGCCAACGTTGAGTTCCACCTGGTGGGCATGTCACATATAAGGCGGTTCTTGGGCAGGTTCAACTCCTTTTGCAGCTCAGCCAGGCGAGCACTGGCATTATAAGATCTGCGGAAATGCACACAGACTTTCCTGGCCTGCCTCAGGACATCCTGTAAGCCCGGGTACCTGCCCAAGAACCGCTGCACCACCAGGTTAAGGACGTGAGCCACACAGGGCACATGGGTCAGTTGTCCCTGTCGGAGGGCGGAGAGGAGGTTGGTGCCATTGTCGCAAACCACCATTCCTGGCTTAAGCTGGCGTGGCGTCAACCACCTCTCGGCCTGGCCCTGCAGAGCAGACAGGACCTCTGCCCCAGTGTGGCTTCTGTCCCCCAAACACAGCAGCGCAAGCACGGCATGGCATCTTTTTGCCTGCGTACTTGCGTAGCCCCGTGAACGGCTACGGAGCACCGCTGGTTCATAGGACAAACCACAGGAAGAGGCCATGGAGGAAGAAGAAGAGGAGGGGGTGGAGGAGAGAGGTGTGTCACAACCAGTAGTAGCATTTTGGAGGCGTGGCGGTGGAACAACCTCCAACACTACTGCACCTTGTCCTGCATCCTTCCCAGCTGCCAAAAGAGTGACCCAATGGGCCGTGAAAGAAAGGTAACGTCCCTGTCCATGCCTGCTGGACCATGAGTCAGCGGTAATATGCACCTTACCGCTGACCGCCCTGTCCAGCGAGGCCAAGACATTGCCTTCCACATGCCGGTAGAGAGCCGGAATAGCCTTCCGTGAGAAAAAGTGGCGTTTGGGAACCTGCCACTGAGGAACCGCACATTGCACAAACTCACGGAAGGGGGCCGAGTCTACCAACTGAAAAGGGAGCAGTTGAAGCGCTAGCAATTTAGCCAAGCTAGCATTCAACCGCTGGGCATGTGGATGGCTGGGAGTGAACTTCTTTCGACGGTCCAGCAGCTGGGGCAGGGAAATTTGCCTGCTAGAATCGGACGTCGGTGTACTGCTAGCAGAGTGGCCGCAAGTACTTGGCTGTGACACACCTAATTCTACACCTTCATTCCTCTCAGTGCATGTTTCAGAGAGGACTGAAGTTATAGTGGGGTTGGAGATCCCAGCTGATGTGGTGCAAGGAGAGGTCCGCTTTGTTCTTTGGTGTGGGTCTTTGAGGTAGGCTTGCCAACGAGCTGCATGGCAGGTCAACATATGTCTGGTCAGGCATGTGGTACCCAAGCGGCTGATGTTTTGGCCACGCGATATACGCTTGAGACATATGTTGCAAACAGCAGCTGTGCGATCTGATGCACTAGCCTCAAAAAAGGCCCACACCAAGGAACTTTTTGAATGACGGGCAGAGGCAGCGCCCTGCACAGGCGGAGCTCTGCGGTGTGATTCCGTCGGTGTACTGCCCTTACGCTGGCCACCAAAGGGCATCCTGCCTCGTTGGAGATGTGCCTCCTCCTCATCCTCCTCCTCCTCCTCTCTCCTATTAGGCACCCACGTGGAGTCAGTGACCTCATCATCCCCTCCCTCCTCATCACTGGAGCCAATCTGGCAGTATGCTGCAGCTGCTGGAACATGACTGCCAGATTGGTGTCCTTCTTGAGCATCCCCTCTGTCTGCTCTCACGCTACTGCCTTCCTGTAGCTGGGTTTCATCATCAGACCCTTCGAAACGCTGGGCATCCTCCTGGAGCATGTACCCAACACTGTGCTCAAACAGTTCGGGGGACTCCTCAGGAGGAGGACATGGTGGGTCTAGGGAAGGAGTGACTGATGATGAGTCTGACATTGATACCAGGGAAGAGGACGCTTTGGCAGCTGCTTTGCCAGTACCCTGAGCCTGGGTGAGAGAGGATGAGGAGGAGGAGGAGGGCTTGGTCATCCACTCTACCAAGTCTTCGGCATGATGTGGCTCAACATGTCCAGCTGCCGAAAAGAAGGACAAGCGTGTCCCATGGCCATGTGCTGATGACAATGCACCGCGTCCACGACCAGCACTGTTGCCCCCAGACACAGAGCCTGCTTGCCCTCTTTTATTGCCTCCTGACTGTCTGCCTCTCCTTGTTTGCCTTCCAGACATTCTAATAGATGGCCTGCAGGGAGATGGGAAAAAAGCAATAAGGGCTACCTTCAGGTGTCCTTCTCTGTCCCTTTACGTAAGGATTTCTAAATATGGTTGAGGATGATTGCTTTTGCACAGAATAGCACAACGACAATTTCCCTGACTGTCCAAAAAACAAGGATTTCAAAGATGGTTGATGAGGAATGCTTTAGCACACTATAGCACAAGGAGAATTCCCCTCACTTTCCTTCTTTGTCCCTAGAAACAAGGACTCGCACAGTGAAAGAAACTGACACTCTCCCTACCTAGAGTTTTCTGTCCCTAGAAAAAATGTTTTTTTAAAGCACACTATAGCACAAGGAGAATTCCCCTCACTTTCCTTCTTTGTCCCTAGAAACAAGGACTCGCACAGTGAAATAAACTGACACTCTCCCTACCTAGAGTTTTCTGTCCCTAGAAAAAATGTTTTTTTAAAGCACACTATAGCACAAGGAGAATTCCCCTCACTTTCCTTCTTTGTACCTAGAAACAAGGACTCGCACAGTGAAAGAAACTGACACTCTCCCTACCTAGAGTTTTCTGTCCCTAGAAAAAATGTTTTTTTAAAGCACACTATAGCACAAGGAGAATTCCCCTCACTTTCCTTCTTTGTCCCTAGAAACAAGGACTCGCACAGTGAAAGAAACTGACACTCTCCCTACCTAGAGTTTTCTGTCCCTAGAAAAAATGTTTTTTTAAAGAACACTATAGCACAAGGAGAATTCCCCTCACTTTCCTTCTTTGTCCCTAGAAACAAGGACTCGCACAGTGAAAGAAACTGACACTCTCCCTACCTAGAGTTTTCTGTCCCTAGAATTTTTTTTTTTTTAAAGCACACTATAGCACAAGGACAATTCCCCTCACTTTCCTTCTTTGTCCCTAGAAACAAGGACTCGCACAGTGAAAGAAACTGACACTCTCCCTACCTAGAGTTTTCTGTCCCTAGAAAAAATGTTTTTTTAAAGCACACTATAGCACAAGGAGAATTCCCCTCACTTTCCTTCTTTGTCCCTAGAAACAAGGACTCGCACAGTGAAAGAAACTGACACTCTCCCTACCTAGAGTTTTCTGTCCCTAGAAAAAATGTTTTTTTAAAGCACACTATAGCACAAGGAGAATTCCCCTCACTTTCCTTCTTTGTCCCTAGAAACAAGGACTCGCACAGTGAAAGAAACTGACACTCTCCCTACCTAGAGTTTTCTGTCCCTAGAAAAAATGTTTTTTTAAAGCACACTATAGCACAAGGAGAATTCCCCTCACTTTCCTTCTTTGTCCCTAGAAACAAGGACTCGCACAGTGAAAGAAACTGACACTCTCCCTACCTAGAGTTTTCTGTCCCTAGAATTTTTTTTTTTTTAAAGCACACTATAGCACAAGGAGAATTCCCCTCACTTTCCTTCTTTGTCCCTAGAAACAAGGACTCGCACAGTGAAAGAAACTGACACTCTCCCTACCTAGAGTTTTCTGTCCCTAGAATTTTTTTTTTTTAAAGCACACTATAGCACAAGGAGAATTCCCCTCACTTTCCTTCTTTGTCCCTAGAAACAAGGACTCGCACAGTGAAAGAAACTGACACTCTCCCTACCTAGAGTTTTCTGTCCCTAGAAAAAATGTTTTTTTAAAGCACACTATAGCACAAGGAGAATTCCCCTCACTTTCCTTCTTTGTCCCTAGAAACAAGGACTCGCACAGTGAAAGAAACTGACACTCTCCCTACCTAGAGTTTTCTGTCCCTAGAAATTTTTTTTTTTTAAAGCACACTATAGCACAAGGAGAATTCCCCTCACTTTCCTTCTTTGTCCCTAGAAACAAGGACTCGCACAGTGAAAGAAACTGACACTCTCCCTACCTAGAGTTTTCTGTCCCTAGAATTTTTTTTTTTTTAAAGCACACTATAGCACAAGGAGAATTCCCCTCACTTTCCTTCTTTGTCCCTAGAAACAAGGACTCGCACAGTGAAAGAAACTGACACTCTCCCTACCTAGAGTTTTCTGTCCCTAGAAAAAATGTTTTTTTAAAGCACACTATAGCACAAGGAGAATTCCCCTCACTTTCCTTCTTTGTCCCTAGAAACAAGGACTCGCACAGTGAAAGAAACTGACACTCTCCCTACCTAGAGTTTTCTGTCCCTAGAAAAAATGTTTTTTTAAAGCACACTATAGCACAAGGAGAATTCCCCTCACTTTCCTTCTTTGTCCCTAGAAACAAGGACTCGCACAGTGAAAGAAACTGACACTCTCCCTACCTAGAGTTTTCTGTCCCTAGAATTTTTTTTTTTTAAAGCACACTATAGCACAAGGAGAATTCCCCTCACTTTCCTTCTTTGTCCCTAGAAACAAGGACTCGCACAGTGAAAGAAACTGACACTCTCCCTACCTAGAGTTTTCTGTCCCTAGAAAAAATGTTTTTTTAAAGCACACTATAGCACAAGGAGAATTCCCCTCACTTTCCTTCTTTGTCCCTAGAAACAAGGACTCGCACAGTGAAAGAAACTGACACTCTCCCTACCTAGAGTTTTCTGTCCCTAGAATTTTTTTTTTTTTTAAAGCACACTATAGCACAAGGAGAATTCCCCTCACTTTCCTTCTTTGTCCCTAGAAACAAGGACTCGCACAGTGAAAGAAACTGACACTCTCCCTACCTAGAGTTTTCTGTCCCTAGAAAAAATGTTTTTTTAAAGCACACTATAGCACAAGGAGAATTCCCCTCACTTTCCTTCTTTGTCCCTAGAAACAAGGACTCGCACAGTGAAAGAAACTGACACTCTCCCTACCTAGAGTTTTCTGTCCCTAGAAAAAATGTTTTTTTAAAGCACACTATAGCACAAGGAGAATTCCCCTCACTTTCCTTCTTTGTCCCTAGAAACAAGGACTCGCACAGTAAAACACACTGACACTCTCCCTACCTATCCTTCTCTTTCCCTAAACTAAAGGAATCCAGGTTAAGCAAGAAAGAAATAAATGTCACTGTCCCTGCCTATGCTTGTCTTTCCCTGCTCCGGAACACACTACACTAGGCCGCCGTGCTGGCGGCCTTTTATAGTGTGGGGCGTGTACTAAACACCCTCAGCAATAATTGGCCACAGGCATCCTGCCTGTGGCCAATCATTGCTCTCCTCGCTGCCGGCGCTGTGATTGGCCAAGCATGCGGGGTCACAGTGCATGCTTGGCCAATCACAGCGCCTGGATGACACTGCGATGGCGTAGTGCAATGTGGGCCGTTCGCGTCACTCGAATTTGGCGCGAACGGCCCAAATCGTTCGATCTTCGTCGAACGATCGAACAGCCGATGTTCGAGTCGAACGTATGTTCGACTCGAACACGAAGCTCATCCCTAGTAGAGAGATGTTCTCTCACTCCCTGTACTGCTGACAGTGGTTTACCAGACAAGATGTAAAGGGAACTTGCCAACAGAAAGGTAGAGATAAATGAAATGTCTTTCTCTATAAGAGTATGGAAACACTGGAACCTTTGTGAGATTTCTATATTTGTTTGTGCAGTGGCGGCTGGTGCTCAAAATTTTTGGGGGGCGCAAACAAACTGAAAAAAAAAACATCAATTGCAGCCACTGTGCCCATCAAACGCAGCCACTGTGCCCATCAAGCGCAGCCATTGTGCCCATCAAGCGCAGCCACTGTGCCCATCAAACGCAGCCACTGCGCCATCAAACGCAGCCACTGTGCCCATAAATTGCCGCCACTGTGCCATCAAACACAGCTGCTGTACCCATCAACTGCTGGCAGTGTGCCCATCAATTGCTACCACTGTGCCCATCAATTGCCTCCAGTGTGCCCCGTCAATTGCTGCCACTGTTCCCATCAATTGGCGCTACTGTGCCCCATAAATTGCTGCCACTGTGCCCCATCAATTGCTGCCAGTGTGCCCATCAATTGATGCTACTTGCCCATCAACTGCCACTTCTGTGCCCCATCAATTGCCGCTACTGTGCCCCATCAATTGCTGCCAGTGTGCCCATCAATTGCCGCCACTGTGCCCCATCAAATGCTGTCAGTGTTCCCCCCCGTCCGGCACTTACCTGTCTCGGGTCACGGTGCTGTCCTCCACGCTCCCTCCGAGTCCTCGATGTATTCTTCAGTCCTCTTCTTGTCCTCTGCTATGATTGGACGCCTGATAGGCATCCAATCACAGCGCCTGTTGCTTCAGCCAATCAGGTGACAGGTAACCAGACCCAAGCATCCTGATTGGCTGAGAGGCGGGTCAGTGTTAGGAAAGCGATTTATTCTCTTCCCTAACACAACACTGTGTGTAAACAGCGAACACACAGCATTGCGCCCACTGTTTACCAATTTGGGAGCCTATTAGAGCCTATAGCTCTAATCAGGACGCCTATTAGAGCCCACGGCTCTAATCAGGCGCTTCCAAAAACACCCCCGCCTTTGTAATTCAGATGCCCGGTGCCCGACAAGGGGCCGGACACCTGAATAGGGGGCAGCAGTGGCCACCATAGATAGATTCATGCAATGCATGAATCTATCTATGGTGATAGACAGGTCCAGGAGAGAGGGGGCGGCGCTCCTGTACCCTTTATGGACGCACCGCCACTGTGTTTGTGTCCCTGTTACATATTTACCCTTACTTCCTGTCAGAGGGACAGAAAGTGAGGGTAAATCTCTCAAATGGATACCAGTATAAACCTGATCAAAATTCTTATACTTCTCTATTCTAAAGTTCTAAAAAAACTCTAAAACAGGGGTCCCAAACTGGCGGCCCTACAGCTGTTGCAAAACTACAAGTCCCATGAGGCATTGCAAAGCTGACAGTTACAAGCCTGACTCCCACAGGCAGAGGCATGATGGGACTTGTAGTTTTGCAACAGCTGGAGGGCTGCCAGTTTGAGACCCCTGCTTTAAAATCTAAAACAAAAAAAAATATTTTTGGCTTGACATACATTTTAACCCATTAATTTGATATACCCATAGGCATGCACAGGGGGTGTGCCAGGTGTGCCTGGGCACACCCTAATCACTACAGTATGTGTGTTTCTGATTCCCCCTACTTCCTAGGCTTCCCCCCCTTGTTGACCCCCCTGCCCTGCTGACTTCCCTCCTCTCCTCTCCCCCTGGGATGTTTCAGGATGGAGAGCGGGGGAAGGGGCTAATAAATAGTTAATTTTCTAAATGAGCACAGTGAACACACTCGCTCACTGTGTCCATTCATACCTGAAGCATAGTAAACTGTGTTTATTATGCTTCAGTTTGTGAGTGAACAGGAAGCCACTCAGCACAGAGCACTTTGTTTGATTTTTGGGGTGCACACCCTAATGCAATAGGCGGCACACACCTATGAGTTTACCCAATGTAGTTATTTCTGGTCTTTATTGAAAGGAATGTACCTTATATGTACCAGATGAACCTATGGCATATATGGTTGCAATAATTAGGCTCAAACATTGCAAAACAACCAACCCTTATATATCTAATGCTTAAAGCAGAACTCTGGGCAGAAAATATATCCCAAATATAGATAGTTCATTTATAACTTTTATGCAATATTTTTATATTTTTCAATAATCCAAAGCAATAATCCAGGCACTGATAAATACCTACTTGAAGCCAGCATGACATGGGGTCATTTTTCTTTATATGCAGTTTATAAGTCCCCATGGCACCAGGTCTGCTCTTTCTCCATCACCAGTCTTGTAGCCTTCCCAGGGCAGTCAGTCATCACTAACATTGAGGATACTGGGGTATAACACCTTTTATAGCAGGTGAGTGAAAAGGGTATGGGTAGAGTTGAGCAGACACCTGGATGTTCGGGTTCAGCCGAACTTCGGAAAAAAGTTTGAGTTCGGGACCGAACTTGACCCCGAACCCGAACCCCATTGAAGTCAAAGGGGACCCGAACTTCTGAGGACTATTTGCGCTTGTTTCCCGTGCTTAGAACTGTCCCTGCACAAAGTGTAATTTCTGAAGGAAAAAAAGTCATTTACAACTCACTCGCGGCTATAATGAATTGTCGGCTCCCGGCAATACATAGAAAAGTCATTGATAAAAAAAAAAAGTGTGGGGGTTCCCCCAAATTCAATTACCAGGCCCTTCAGGTCTGGTATGGATATTAACGGGAACCCTGCTGCAAATTAAAAAAAAAAAAAATGCGTGCGGTTCCCCCAAATATCCATACCAAGCTCTTCAGGTCTGGTATGGATTTTAAGGGGAACTCCACCCCAAATTTAAAAAAAATGGCGTGGAGTACCCCCAAAAATCCAGACCAGACCCTTTATCCGAGCACGCAACCTGGCAGGCCGCAGGAAAAGAGGGGGGACGAGAGAGCGCCCCCCCCTCCAGAACCGCACCAGGCCACATGCCCTCAACATGGGGAGGATGTCCCCATGTTGATGGGGACAAGGGCCTCATCCCCACAACCCTTGCCCGGTGGTTGTGGGGGTCTGTGGGCAGGGGGCTTATCGGAATCTGGAAGACCCCTTTAACAAAGGGGACCCCCAGATCCCGGCCCCCTCCCTATGTGAATTGGTAATGGGGTACATTGTACCCCTACCAATTCACAAAGAAAGTGTAAAAAAAAAAAAAAAAAATACACAGACACCGTTGGGAAAGTCCTTTATTAAAAAAAAAAAAAAAACATTCCAGCGATGAAATCCAGTGTCCCACGGCGATCCGATGTCCAGCGTTGTAGACACGAAACGTCATTGGCTGAGCCTGAGTGGACCTGATGGGGAACTTCCTCCGCAGTGTAATAAATGAATAGACCCACCCCTTCTAAAGTTCCCCATCAGGTCCGCTCAGCCAATGACGTAGGTGTATGGCTGAGGACCTGATGCGGAACGTGAGAAGGGGCGGGTCTAGTCTATTCATTTATTTTACTGGAGGAAGTTCCCCATCAGGTCCGCTCATCCAATGACGTAGGCAGGGTCTGACATACGAGGGGGCGGACCTGATGGGGAACTTCCTCCACAGTGTAATACATAATTAGACTCACCCCTTCTCATGTTCCGCATCAGGTCCTCAGCCTTACACCTACGTCATTGGCTGAGCAGACCTGATGGGGAACTTTAGAAGGGGCGGGTCTATTCATTTATTACACTGCGGAGGAAGTTCCCCATCAGGTCCGCTCAGGCTCAGCCAATGACATTTTGTGTGGACAGCGCCGGACATCGGATCGCCGTGGGACACTGGATTTCATCGCTGGAATGCTTTTTTTTAAATTATTTTTATTTTTTATTTTTAATAAAGGACTTTCCCAACGGTGTCTGTGTATTTTTTTTTTACAATTTTTTACACTTTCTTTGTGAAATGGTAGGGGTACAATGTACCCCATTACCAATCCACATAGGGGAGGGGCTGGGATCTGGGGGTCCCCTTTGTTAAAGGGGTCTTCCAGATTCCGATAAGCCCCCGCCCACAGACCCCCACAACCACCGAGCAAGGGTTGTGGGGATGAGGCCCTTGTCCCCATCAACATGGGGACATCCTCCCCATGTTGAGGGCATGTGGCCTGGTACGGTTCAGGGGGGGGCGCTCTCTCATCCCCCCCCTCTTTTCCTGCAGCCTGCCAGGTTGCGTGCTCGGATAAAGGGTCTGGTCTGGATTTTTGGGGGTACTCCAAATTTTTTTTTAATTTGGGGTGGAGTCCCCTTAAAATCCATACCAGACCTAAAGGGCCTGGTATGGATATTTGGGGGAACCGCACGCATTTTTTTTTTAATTTGCGGCAGGGTTCCCCTTAATATCCATACCAGACCTGAAGGGCCTGGTAATTGAATTTGGGGGAACCCTCACGCTTTCTTTTTTTTTTTATCAATGACTTTTCTATGTATTGCCGGAAGCCGACAATTCATTATAGCGGCGAGTGAGTTTTAAATGTCTTTTTTTCCTTCAGAAATGACACTTTGTGCAGAGACAGTTCTAAGCACGGGAAACAAGCGCGACTTTACATGCATATTGCCGAACACCGGACACGAACCCGAACATACAGTCAATTGTTCGGGTTCGGGTCCGGGACCCAAAAACCCAAAAGTTCGGTACGGACCCGAACTTTACAGTTCGGGTCCGCTCAACCATAGGTATGGGCATTCCACACAGGCAACCGGTGATTGGTACATTTGTATGGGAGCATGGTACATGATAAACATAAAGTTTTTTGTTTTTTGGCATTTATCAGGGACCTAGATGGCACAGTTAATATTTATATTGTTGCACTATTGTCATAAGGAATTTATTTTGAAAGTTAATGGGTAATTTACTGTATAGTGAATGTTTCGTTATGATTTCATATTTTTTTAAATCGCTGTGGTCGTTCATTTCCAATATTAGTTAAACATTTGACTGTTAAAATGTTGGTTTGGGTATTTTTATTTTTAGGTAGTGGAGTGAAGGTACCTTGTTTTTTCATTCAAGTGTATTTAGCACCTCTATCAGGTTTTTTTTTTTTTTTTTTTTTTTTTTATTGCTGTGTCCTTGCTGGAGTTATTTGTCCTGGTGACCATTGTCTCCAGTGCAGAAACTGCTGGGAAATCCTTAATTTTAAACTTGCCAATGGAACAGGATTAAATGAATGCTTTTATAGTGAGGACACCTGTTCCGATGACAACTGCCTGAAAGGGGACTGCTATAATAAAATAATGATGCGCTGAAAGGGGAGGTTCTGTCTATAGCAGTGGCTTTCTCCTGCACGGCTCTATTACTATAGATAGATTCATGCATTGCATGAATCTATCTATGGTCGCTGCTGACACCCCCTATTCAGGTGCCCGGCCCATTTTCGGGCGCAGGGCACCTGAATTACAGTGGTGGTGGTGTTTTTTGTAAGCACTTGATTAGTGCCATAGGCTCCAATAGGCACCCAAAACAGTGAACAGCGGGCGCCATGCTGGGCATTCGCTGTTCACTCAGCTGTGTGTTAGCAAAGCAAAGGAATTTTATTGTTTCACTTTAAGCATTATTAAAATCACTGCTCCCGAAAAAACGTTAGTTTTTAAAACTTTTTTTTTGCATTGATACATGTCCCCTGGGGCAGGACCTGGGTCCCCAAACCCTTTTTAGGACAATAACTTGCATATTAGCCTTGATAATTAGCACTTTTGATTTCAAACGTTCGAGTCCATTGTATTTAATAGGGTTCTAAAGTTTGCACAAACTTTAGGTCTGTTCGCAGGTTCTGGTGCGAACCGAACAGGGGGGTGTTCGGCTCATCCCCAATGGGCACACTGGCAGCATCTGATGGGGCAAAGTAGCGGCAATTGATCAGCACACTGGCAGCATTTGATGGGGCACAGTAGGGGGCAATTGATGGGCACACTGGCAGCATCTGATGGGGCACAGTAGAGACAATTGATGGGGCACACTGGCAGCATTTTGATGGGGCACACTGGCGGCAATTGATGGGCACAGTGTCAATATTGAGGGGTACAGTGGCTGCGTTTGATGGCACAGTGGCGGCAATTTATGGGTGCAATGGCTGCGTTTTATGGCACAATAGTTGTGTTTGGCACAGTAGCTGCGTTTGATGGGCACAGTGGCTGCAATTGATGGTTTTTTTTTCAGTTTGATTGCGCCCCCCCCCCCCCCCCAAAAAAAATGTTGAGCACCAGCCGCCACTGGTATATAGGGAGATTCCCTCTCTCTCTCATACTGCTGTATCTGTGAGACAGGTATTAGAGAAGAAATCACCCAGGAGACACACAGCAAAAAAAAATAAAACTGACATGAGACTCATTTATTCCCTACTCTATCCAAAGTAAAAAAAAAAAAAACTGGCTTTATGCACACTTGATTTGAGTTCCATATTTTAAAACAGCAGGCTTTCAGTCTTTTTCCTCATCTAATTTAACCTCTGTCACACTTTATTTATATCTCTTTATGTAAACAGGGTGTATACAGGTCCTTCTCAAAAAATTAGCATATTGTGATAAAGTTCATTATTTTCTGTAATGTACTGATAAACATTAGACTTTCATATATTTTAGATTCATTACACACAACTGAAGTAGTTCAAGCCTTTTCTTGTTTTAATATTGATGATTTTGGCATACAGCTCATGAAAACCCAAAAATCCTATCTCAAAAAATTAGCATATTTCATCCGACCAATAAAAGAAAAGTGTTTTTAATACAAAAAAAGTCAACCTTCAAATAATTATGTTCAGTTATGCACTCAATACTTGGTCGGGAATCCTTTTGCAGAAATGACTGCTTCAATGCGGCGTTGCATGAAGGCAACCAGCCTGTGGTACTGCTGAGGTGTTATGGAGGCCCAGGATGCTTCGATAGCGGCCTTAAGCTCATCCAGAGTGTTGGGTCTTGCGTCTCTCAACTTTCTCTTCCCAATATCCCACAGATTCTCTATGGGGTTTAGGTCAGGAGAGTTGGCAGGCCAATTGAGCACAGTAATACCATGGTCAGTAACCATTTACCAGTGTTTTTGGCACTGTGAGCAGGTGCCAGGTCGTGCTGAAAAATGAAATCTTCATCTCCATAAAGCTTTTCAGCAGATGGAAGCATGAAGTGCTCCAAAATCTCCTGATAGCTAGCTGTAAAACACAGTGGACCAACACCAGCAGCTGACATGGCACCCCAGACCATCACTGACTGTGGGTACTTGACACTGGACTTCAGGCATTTTGGCATTTCCCTCTCCCCAGTCTTCCTCCAGACTCTGGCACCTTGATTTCCGAATGACATGCAAAATTTGCTTTCATCCGAAAAAAGTACTTTGGACCACTGAGCAACAGTCCAGTGCTGCTTCTCTGTAGCCCAGGTCAGGCGCTTCTGCCGCTGTTTCTGGTTCAAAAGTGGCTTGACCTGGGGAATGCGGCACCTGTAGCCCATTTCCTGCACACGCCTGTTCACGGTGGCTCTGCATGTTTCTACTCCAGACTCAGTCCACTGCTTCCGCAGGTCCTCCAAGGTCTGGAATCGGTCCTTCTCCACAATCTTCTTCAGGGTCCGGTCACCTCTTCTCGTTGTGCAGCGTTTTCTGCCACACTTTTTCCTTCCCACAGACTTCCCACTGAGGTGCCTTGATACAGCACTCTGGGAACAGCCTATTCGTTCAGAAATTTCTTTCTGTGTCTTACCCTCTTGCTTGAGGGTGTCAATGATGGCCTTCTGGACAGCAGTCAGGTCGGCAGTCTTACCCATGATTGCGGTTTTGAGTAATGAACCAGGCTGGGAGTTTTTAAAAGCCTCAGGAATCTTTTGCAGGTGTTTAGAGTTAATTAGTTGATTCAGATGATTAGGTTAATAGCTCGTTTAGAGAACCTTTTCATGATATGCTAATTTTTTGAGATAGGATTTTTGGGTTTTCATGAGCTGTATGCCAAAATCATCAATATTAAAACAAGAAAAGGCTTGAACTACTTCAGTTGTGTGTAATGAATCTAAAATATATGAAAGTCTAATGTTTATCAGTACATTACAGAAAATAATTAACTTTATCACAATATGCTAATTTTTTGAGAAGGACCTGTAGATAATTCTTGTTACATTAAAATAATCTATAACATATTTAAACCAAAGCTAAATACAACAGAACAAAATAAATTACAAGAAAAAATAGACTGTGTTGATACTATGATAGATCAATAATAACACTCCCAGATTTTTCAGCTTTTTAAAAAAAAAATACAGTCAATATTGTCATGTGCGAAATACAGTAGATTTCTTCCAAAATAACCAAGGATTCAAAAGCCTCTTGTTTTGACTGAATGCCACATTGATTTGAACCTGGCCACACAAAGGGAAATAGTCTGCTACAGCTTAAATGTGCACTTGTCACAGTGGTTGAACTGGAAAGTAATGGCTTAAGAGAGGTTACATCAAACACAGTTATAGTTGTCCTTTTTGTTTTGCAGGACTGAAAAACAATGGTAGTTCATTTTAATGTAGCTACGTTTTGCATCAGCTTGAAATAGTCATACATTGTAAAACAAGTTTGGCGTATGTCAAGGCACATTCTTCATACACTTCTTATGCAAGCAGATTATCATCATTCTTTTAACTGATTCTGAACAATTACTGTATTCTCTTAGAAAAAAATGTGTAGCAACAGTATAAGTTTAATGCTTTATAAACTGTAATACCATCCTCTTTTATTTTACTGAGGCGGTCAATCAAGCCAATGAACACTTAAACCATTACCTCAGGTGTTTTATACATTAGGAGAATAGTAAGGAGGCCCAGACAGTGTGTGCATAACTAAACTAAAATGTAAATTAAAACAATGTAATCAATTAGCCACTAGGGCTCTTTGCTTAAAGTGTAGAATGTCCAATTATTCATATACCATACCATATACCATATACCAGTGGCTGTAAACCCTCCTTTGCAAGTTTACCTTTACCTGTAGGTGTTTTCAATATCTCCTAAACATACACGGTTTAGGAGATATTTGTGAATGGGATTACACATGGTCTACGGCGCATGCGCGCCGCAGACAACAACGCAGGCGCACTGTAAATCCCATTCACAAATCCGAC
Organism: Rana muscosa; assembly: GCA_029206835.1. Taxonomy (NCBI): domain Eukaryota; kingdom Metazoa; phylum Chordata; class Amphibia; order Anura; family Ranidae; genus Rana; species Rana muscosa. The sequence continues at coordinate 925,290,435 of CM055116.1, read as the reverse complement.
GATGCAGGATTTGATGGCTCCCGCGCGCATGCGCGGGGTGACGTCTTCGCCACTCCGGCCAATCACAGCGGAGAGATGTCTGCGGCCGGAGGGGGAGGCGAGGACGGCTTCCGGGACTTCGATCTAAGGTAAGTAATGCATAATGAGCTAGTTTACTAGTCATACTAGCTCATTATGGCTTTGTCTTGCAGGTGTTTTTTTTTTTCCGGGTTTACAACCACTTTAACCACTTCCATACCGGGTCATTGTAAAATGACCCCGGCAGGAACCCTCTCTCCCTCCGGGTGGACGTCATATGACGTCCTGGGTTTGTGGGGGGATATCTGAATGATTCCTGCAGCTAGAGGCATCATTCAGATATCCTTCTGTTCTGCCGGCGATTCTGCGCACCATAAGAACGTTCATAGCGGCAGTTCCGCCGCTTGATCGTTCTTATAGGCGGCGGGAGGGGATATCCCCCCCTCCTGCCGCCATCCGGTGCTTCTCCGGGCTCTCCCGTGCCATCGGGGACCCGGAGAGAATCGTCCGGCGCCGGTGGTGGGTCACGTGATGAGCATAGAGATGACTGGTGACCAGATGGTCACCAGTCATCTCTATGACCGTCGGAGGCCCGGGCGTGATGTGATGACATCACGCCCGAGTCCTCAGAAGTAAACAAAGCCGCCATTGCGGCTAGTAAGCATGAGATCTGTGAATTTTTTTTCACGATCTCATGCTTTCCAGCCTTGAGGAGAGATGTGGGGTCTTATTGACCCCGCATCTCTCCATAAAGAGGACCTGTCACACACCATTCCTATTACAAGGGATGTTTACATTCCTTGTAATAGGAATAAAAGTGATCAAAAAAAAAAAAAAAATTTAAATGTGTAAAAATAAAAAAAATAAGTAAAATAAAAAAATAATTATTATTTTTTAAACGCCCCTGTAACTAATAGCTCGCGCTCAGAAGCGAACGCACACACATAAGTCCCACCCACATATGTAAACACCGTTCAAACCACATATGTGAGGTATAGCTGTGTGCGTTAGAGCGCATGCAACAATTCTAGCACTAGACCTCCTCTGTAATTCTAACCTGGTAACCTGTAAAAAATCTCAAAGCGTCGCCTATGGAGATTTTTAAGTACCAAAGTTTGGCACCATTCCATGAGTATGCGCAATTTTAAAGCATGACGTGTTAGGTATCTATTTACTCTGCGTAACATAATCTTTCATATTTTACAAAAAAATTGGGCTAACTTTACTGTTTTGTTATTTTTTAATTCATGAAACCATTTTTTTTCCAAAAAGGTGTTTGAAAAAATATGGCGCAAATACCGTGCAAGATATAAAGTTGCAACGACCGTCATTTTATTTCCTAGGGTGTCTGCTAAAAAAAACATATATAATGTTTGGGGGTTCTGAGTAATTTTCTAGCAAAAGAATAATGATTTGTACATGTAGGAGAGAAGTGCCATAATAGGCCTGGTATGGAAGTGGTATAAAAAGCCCTGTATGGAAAGGGTTAAAAGATCACCAAACCAGGATTTGGGATATTTCACATCATATTGTCAGGGACTCCCCCTTTAATTCAATTAGCTAGTGAAGGCTCTATGATAGAATATTTAGTTGCCTCATTCTGTAGATGCATTTTCCTTGACTTATCAAGTTCTCCTGCTGAGTTCATATGCTTGAATCAACATTCCCTTTAATGACTCACTTCATACTCCTGCAGGACAGAGGCCAAGAACACTTACATGGCAGTGCACATTGGCATGCATTCTAAGGTGGTCAGGGTTTGGCAAACTCATTCAGGTTCTACTTGGTTCTAGCAGTTTCAGTTATCAAATAATGTTACTATAGATGTGAAGGGGAGTAAGCAAAAAAACAAACACTCAGTGGAATTGAGAGACAGAGACAACACTGGTGTATGGCAGTAGCTTCTGACTTGGATGTCCAGTTGAGATTTGAAATATTTGATTTCAACAGCTACCTTTTGGGGTCTTGTATCCTCATATGTGTCAATATGATATAGGCTATCTCATCCAATTGACTGTTTTTGGTTATCTTGGGATCAGAAGTAGCCCCCCTCCCCCCTCCCTTTTCATGTTTTCATTGAGATGACAGTATTTTGTATGTTACATTCCTGTCTATAAAGCACTGTGATTGCTTTTGAGGTCCACCTAGCCATATCACCTACTGGGTGTCTCTTAATTGCCTCCCCACAACCTAGGAGGCCGTGACTATCTTCCTCCGTGTGTTTTGTTTTTCTAAAAACAAGTACAGTGCCTTGAAAATGTATTCACACCTCTTGAGATTTAACATTTTGTTAAATTACAACCAAAAATGTAAATGTATTTTATTGGGATTTTATGTGATAGACCAATACAAAGTGACACATAATTGTGAAGTGGAATGAAAATGATAAATTGTTTTCAATTTTTTTTACAAATAAATATCTGAAAAGTGTGGCATGCATTTGTATTCAGCCCCCTTTACTCTGATATCCCTAACTAAAATCTAGTGGAACCAATTACCTTCAGAAGTCACCTAATTAGTAAATAGAGTCCACCTGTGTGTAATTTAATCTCAGTATGAATACAAGGCTGTTATGTGAAGCCCTCAGAAGTTAGTTAGAGAACCTTAGTGAACAAACAGCATCATGAAGACCAAGGAACACACCAGACAGGTCAGGGATAAAGTTGTGGAGCAGTTTAAGGCTCAATTCACACTAATGTGTTTTTTGGTGCATTTTGCATTTTGCAGAAATGCATGGAAATTTTTTAACATGGGTTCCTATGGAACATGTTCATATCAATGCATTTTTGTGCCTCTGCGTTTTTGGAAAGGGTCGGGGACTTTTTTTCCTGCAAAAAGCATCATTTTGCATGTAATAGAAGTCAATGGACCAGCATCAAAAACGCAAGTACCCGCGTTTTTGCTGCGTTTTTACCGCGATTTGCGTTTTGCGTTTATTTTTTTTATTTTTTTTAATGGAAATGTCTAAAAATAAATGTATAAAAATTAATAAAAAACAAAAAAAATGCAAATCGCGGTAAAAACGCGGTAAAAACGCGGCAAGCACCGCAAAAAGCAAGGCAAAAACGCTCAAAAGCAACATGCATTAGTGTGAATCGAGCCTAAAGCAGGGTTAGGTTATAAAACAATATCCCAAGCTTTGAACATCTCACAGAGCACTGTTCAATCCATCATCCGAAAATGGGAAGAGTATGGCACAACTGCAAACCTACCAAGACATGGCCGTCCACCTAAACTGACAGGCCAGGCACGGAGAGCATTAATCAGAGTGTCAGGTCACCTGAAGCCAGGTGACAGATGCACACCGTTGGAGTCAGGAGTGCACCGCTAAGGTAGTGAACCCTATAGCTGACTGCTGTAGATGGAACTCTGGGGGGTTAAGGAAGGCAGGTCCAATGGAGCACTAACAGGGATCCCACAGGGAGCTACAGCCTAAAATTCCCCAGGGCGCGGAGTCTAAGATCCAGCAGGTGTTCACCAGAGCCTCTAGTGGTGAGGATGGACTGGGCTGCAACTGGAGCCAGGTCGCGGCCCCCAGAGTCCCCCCAGCTCATGCTCACAGTAGGCTATAGAGGATAGAGGGGAAGCAGCAGCTCAGGATACAAGAGATAGTGAGGGGATAAGCCAAACGTCTGGGTAACTAGCAGACAAGGATAAACAAAGGACAAGCCAAAGGTCAAGGTCACAAGCAGACAGGGATAATCGAGAACAAGCCAAGATCGGTAAAACAGAGAGACATAGCACACGGCAAGCAGGAACCCAAGCACACAATAGCTTAACAAACAACGTTGATCAGCACGGCTGTCTTGCAGTACACAGGTTAATATAGTGTTCCTGATAGGGCCTGGGGTGGAGCCATGCTTGGAGGAGAGATTATTTAAGCAGCCAGGTGAGAGTGGCTGGCCTCTAAGGTGAACACATGGAGAAGGGGTAAGCTGAAAGACAAACATTACTGCATAACCATGACACAGAGTATCAACCAAGGGGCCCATGGTAACTCTGGAGGGGCTGCAGAGATCCACAACTCAGGTGGGAGAATATGTCCATAGGACAACTGGTCAGAGTTGATGGGAAGATGGATGGAGCCAAATACAAGGCAATCTTAGAAGAAAACCTGTTAGAGTCTCCAAAAGACTTGAGACTGGGCAGAGGTTCACCTTCCAGCAGGATAATGACCCTAAACATAGAGCCAAAGCTACAATGGAATGGTTTATATCAAAGCATATTCATGTGTTAGAATGGCCCAGTCAAAGTCCAGACCTAAATCCAGTTGAGAATCTGTGACAAGACTTGAAAATTGCTGTTCTCAGATGCTCTCCATCCAATCTGACAGAGCTTGAGCTATTTTGCAAGAAAAATTGCCAAAATGTCACTCTCTAGATGTGCAAAGCTGGTAGAGACATACCCAAAAAGATTTGCAGATATAATTGTAGCGAAAGGTGGTTCTACAAAGTACTGACTCAAGAGGAACGGATTACAAATGCACGCTTCCCCTTTTTTTTCGATATTTATTTGTAAAATATTTGGAAAACCATTGATCATTTACTTCGCACTTCACAATTATGTGCCACTTTGTGTTGGTCTGTCACATAAAATCCCAATAAAATAAATTTTCATTCATGGTTGTAACAAAATGTGGAAAATTTCAAGGGGTATGAATACTTTTTTCAAGGCACTGAACATACAAGGCATCTGTCATATGTGAACATGAAGTGGCACTTCAGAAGTGGCACTATCCACGAAGCGTGCTGGCATTGTGACTTATAACAAATCAAGCCATTCAGATTTTCTTGTATTGAAGTGATAATAAATGTAATTAATGTTTGGATGTTTTTATAATGTTTTTGGAATAAACAATCTTATTTTTGATTTGGTTCTGATGTGTACTGTACATACCGGTTGACCATCCTTGAACACCCCTTATAGCCTCTTCTTGGGTTAAATTTACGCGCACGTTCAGTAACTGCACCCAAGAGGTCCGAAAAAAATGTAAAAAATTGTGAACATTAATGCCAGCTAAATAAACTCAATGGAACTAATTGAGTGTTTTGTCTAAAGATGTAAACAATTTACTGGCCTTTGATCACAGATATATGTAGCGACCTCAACCCCCTTCACCTGCCTTCATCTCCCCGCAGGTAGAGAGGGCACACCACGCCACAAGCCCGTACCATCCTGTGTAAAGAGGTGAGAATGATTCTCACCTCTACAATAGACAGAAAAGTCCTTGTTCTCCCCAGTAACTTGAATGTCCACACCAGCTGCAACTCCAACGTAGAGTTTATTTTCTCTTTGCAAATAACAGAATCTGATAGGTAAAGGTTGGAGTAGAAGACAGCACGAGGTGTGGGAGAGGTCCAGGCACAAACACAAACACAATCACTTCACTGCTCGGCTTCTTAAGCAGACTCAGCCCAGATGGATAGTCTCCCTAGGAAGGGACTAGCAGCCAAATGGTACTTTAACTTAACCGCACAGTCTCTGCCACAGACTGGTGAACTTGGTCTCTGCCACAGACCTGGTGAACTTGGTCTCTGCCACAGACCTGGTGAACTTGGTCTCTGCCACAGACCTGGTGAACTTGGTCTCTGCCACAGACCTGGTGAACTTGGTCTCTGCCACAGACCTGGTGAACTTGGTGCTTTAGAACTTGACCTCTTTGTAAGGAGAAGACATCCCTCCAGAGAGTTACCGGGCCCCTTCCTTCACCGTGACTTCTCACCGGTCCCTCGGAACAGTTCCTCCCCCGGCCTCCTCGTCCAAGATACGGGTCCCCTCACAAGGCGGCACCCTGGGATTCCTCAATCCTTGCTGGGCCCCAGCCGAAGGTGCTGGGCCCAAGGCCTTTGCTGCAGTCCCAGGGCTAAAGGTGCCTGGGACTGATTCACCGACCTCCGCCCCTGGGCCAAAGGTGCCCAGGGCAGACAGGAACACACTCCTTGGGGTAGGACCCCCGACCACCGAAGAACCCCGAACAGGCAACGTCTGCCCCTTTTATATCCTCTCCCAGAATGCACAGCAGGCCTGCCACACCCACTGTACGGCTACTGAGAGGGGACACACAAGGCACAGCACTGTATCAGCGGTTCAACCCAGGCCTACCATGGCAGCGCCACCTGCAGGCCACAGGGAACTATACACTGATACTCTCCCTGCGGACAAAAATGGTTGATAGAATCCTGACAATTGGGGTGTTTGAGCATAACTATCACTCAAACACTTCCCCTAAATTTAGGACCCGGCTACATATAAAAGAACAGGGAAATAACATACATAATAGGGGGTAATAGAGGTAATAGGTTATATTTTCGCTAGAGGAAGGGACACATATGGGAGAGATGCGCTGCGAACCCCAAAATAATGTGAAAAACAAAAAGAAAATGTTACCCAGTGGGGCTTTTAACAGCAGTATAGTATGGTTTAAAGTAATAGCAAATGGATAGCAGAAGAAATACATTTATTATAATTGTACAGATGTCAGGATGCGTTACAACATATAAAAGAACTGGCCAACAGATACAATGCATTTTCCACAATACAGCCTGTATTAAAATTACACAAAGGGTGTACACAATGTTGATTATCAGATTAATGAAAATTTTGGAGTCCACGACGCGTTTCGACCTCTGTAGCGGTCATCATCAGGGGGAAGGTAGACTCTATAAAACACATATGATGATGTTTTCAAATTTCTGAAATCATACTAAGTCCCATTAAGGGTCTAAAATGGTGAAGTATTTACCGCAGAAGTGGAATGGATAGTCCCATGGCCAGATGAGTTGGAGATCGCTGGGCGGTGAGGTGGACCCCACAAATGCGCCCGTCCCCCCAGACAGGGAAGAGCCCAACCTGAGGGGCTTGCAAGGAGCCACATGGTAGACATTCTCCAGTGGACAAGGGAGCAGGCATCTGCAATGAATACCCAATCAATGACCATATGTACAATACAAAATAGTAGGTGAATTAACTCTAAACAGAGTAGCAAAATTCTAGGGGTGTATGGACTAACCACTAACACAGAAACTCCTCAGGTACCAAAAAATCCCAGAATTAAGGCGGTACATGCCTATAAATATTATATAAAGGTAATGGGGTTGGATAAAAAAAAATAATAATTGGATGGAAGTGGGGTGAGTGGAAATGAATAGATGGTATGTGTTACTAATGGTGTTAGACAGAAAAGTGAAAGTGTGTGTGTGTGCGTGAGTGTATGTGAGTAATGATAAACTGAATGTAGGTTAGAATGTTAAGGGCAATAAAGTGTGGTATCAACAAAAGTGGTGTAGAAATGTGAAGGAAGTAGAAGTGTGTGAAAAAATGTGAAAGGGAAGAAAAAGCAAAAATAAAAACAAAAATAAATATAAAAATAAAAATAATAAAAATAAATAAAAAACAAACAACAAAAACAAAACAAACAGCAAAGTAATGATGGGAGTGAAAGGGATGTGGTGAGTGTAAGGGTGTATCCATGATGGTAACATTTACCTTGAGTGGATTCATATGGGTAGGAAAGTAAACTGCGGTAAAGCAGAAGAGTTGAGGGCTGGAAACCAGAGAGGAGTCTGTGTAGTGGCGTCCTTAGGGTCTGCGAGCAGTCATGTTGTGATCTGCAAGCAGTGGTCATGGATATATGCTGTTAGCAATTAGGGTAAACAAATGCAGGTGACGCCTTAGGTTATATTTTCAAATTTACTTGGTATTCTTTGATACAGGAAAAAAAAATGTATTTTTACACTTATCCTCCAACGTCAAAAGAAACCTGTCAGGTCTGACATATACAATCTGTGTAGTCATAGTCAGATAAAAGAAAACCTTTAACAAGCTCACACGCTCGCACAGCAAGGCTTCCCTACACGAGCACCCAACAGTAGCTTAAAGTGGAGCTCTGCCCTAAAGGGGAAGCTCCGCTTGTTTGCCACCTCTCCTTCGCTGCCACATGTAGCACCTTTTGGGAGGAAGGGGGGAGCGGGTACCTGGTTTTGACAGGTACCCACTCCCATTTCCAGCTCAGTTCGCTGCAGCGTTCTGGGACACTTCATAGGTCCCAGAAGACTGCAGCCCATTCACAAAGTGCAGCACACTTTGCTCATGCACAGTAGGAAACCAGCTATGAAGCCATCACGCTTCATAGCCCCAGTGTTTCTTAGTGTACTGTTTTTGGGACTACCACCAGCTTTTTATGGTTTGTTGCTGGGGTACCCCCCTTTTTTAATGAATTATTTTTTTAATAAGCACTTTGATACTACACTATTGGAGCCCTTATCTCTTCCTATGAGGATTTACTGCTTGGACCTATTACCAATACACCAGCTTCATCCAGCATTCGGCTAACGCAGGACATCTCTAGCGGGAAGGCTGGAGGCGAGCTGACTTGGAGAAACATCAGGACTTCAGCTGCTTTAGACACTTTATGCCATTTACCCCTGCAGGGGTAGTGGTAGCTGGTGAGTGTGGACCCAGGAGGGGGAGCACGAAAGTCACCTGATTTACCTACCTTAGACTACACAAGTCACTTTGGATCACATTGTCGTGAATGAACTTTCTATGGCATACAATTTTTTCTTTAATATATAACATTTTTGTTGGACACTAAATCACATATTTTTTATATTACCATTTTTCTGTATAATCTCATCTTGGTTGGTTGCCCTGCCAATCACATTGTGGTGGACTGAGAACATATATTTTTGCTTACACATTGATGTGGTTTTTGGATATGTTTCACTTATATACTTTTGCACAGAGTTTTTATACTTCCTGATTTGTAATTACTCACAGGTTTATCCTGCATTTACCTAGGAGGTATAGACCAGTGGCGGTGCGTCCATAGAGGGCGCCGGAGCGCTGCCCCCTCTCGCTCCTGCACCCCCACTGAAAGACAATACACAAATTCATGCATTGCATGAATCTGTGTATTGTCACCGCTGCCGCGCTGCCCACTATTCATATGGCCGGCCTCCTGGTGAGCGCCGGTGATCTGCCGACAAACGTCCCCCCGGCGGATTCTGCCCCCAACTGTACTGCGCAGGCGTGGCGCTTGCGCAGTACGAACGTCAATGAGCTTCCGAAAATAGCCGAACGTGTAGAGCTGAGAGTCAGCTCTACACGGAGCCTGCGTGGACCTAGATGTAAGTGGCCAGTCGGCCTCAAGTCCTCGCTTCGCTCGGACGGCTCGCTACGCTCGCTCGGCCTCCTGGCTCTTTTTTTAACATCCTCCATATCCACGGCGATGGTAAAGAAAGAGCCTGGATGTCAGCAGTGTAGCACAATTTGGTGTGCGCAGGCGCCATGTAGAGCTGACTCTCAGCTCTACATGTTCGGCTATTTTCGGAAAAAGCGCCGCGCCTGCGCAGTACAGAGCGGGCAGAATCCGCTGGGGGGCAATGCTCGGCAGTACACCGGCCATTTGAATTAGAGTGGCGGCCGGTGGTGGGTGTAACTTGGAAGTGCCTATCAGAGCCAGCGGCTCTGATAGGCTTTCCGAATACAGCTCTCACGCTGTATTCGGCTTCCAAAAACTCCTCCCAGGTACGCACGGGGGTGCGTTCCTTGGAGAAGACTGTGTGGAGATTTCAGCCAATCAGGTTCACCGGATCTGGTTACCGGTAACCTGATTGGCTGAAGCAACATCGAGGGCGGGAGAACACATCGAGGACGGCGCGGACCGAGGAAGGTAAGTGCAGGGCTGGGGGGGGGGGGGAACTGGCTGCATTTGGGGGGAACTGGCTGTATATGGGGGACACGCTGGCTGAATATGGGTGAACTGGCTGTATATGGGGGACAAACTGGCTGAATATGGGGGGAACTGGCTGTATATGGGGGACAAACTGGCTGAATATAGGGGGAACTGGCTGTATATGGGGGACAAACTGGCTGAATATGGGAGGAACTGGCTGAATATGGGGGACAAACTGGCTGAATATGGGGGGAACTGGCTGAATATGGGGGACAAACTGGCTGAATATGGGGGGAACTGGCTGTATATGGGGGACAAACTGGCTGAATATGGGGGGAACTGGCTGTATATGGGGGACAAACTGGCTGAATATGGGGGGGACTGGCTGTATATGGGGGACAAACTGGCTGAATATGGGGGGAACTGGCTGTATATGGGGGACAAACTGGCTGCATTTGGGGAAACTGGCTGTATATGGGGACACACTGGCTGTATATGGGGGCACACTGGCTGTATATGGGGGCACACTGGCTATATATATGGGGACACACTGGCTATATATGGGGGCACACTGGCTATATATATGGGGACAAACTGGCTGTATATGGGGACACACTGGCTATATATATGGGGACAAACTGGCTGTATATGGGGGCACACTGGCTATATATATGGGGACAAACTGGCTGTATATGGGGGCACACTGGCTGTATATATGGGGGCACACTGGTTATGTATATATATGGGGGCACACTGGCTGTATATGGAAACAAACTGGCTGTATTTGAGGGGGAAAACTGGTGGCGTTTGGGCACAGTGGCTGCGTTTAATGGGCACAGTGGCGGCAATTGATTTTTTTTTTCAGTTTGTTTGTGCCCCCCCAAAAATTTTGAGTACCAGCCGCCACTGGTATAGACCCAATACTTGTTGTCACAATACACTTCTGGGACATGTTGTTCACATAAGGCTTGTCTAGTAGCCTACACACACTTATATATCATCATTATTTGTATGTAGTTAGCACAGTGGGAGTCCCACTTTCAGTTTACCCTAGGTAGAGCCACTCACCCCATCCCTTTATCATGAAGCTATAAGGGTTCGGCACCAGCACCAGATAGCCGATTGAATAATCGACTTGGGTGAGGACACTGCTGGATGCCTGGACATGTAATTGCCCTAGTATTAAAAGTCAGCAGCTACAGTATTTTTTGCTGGTGACTTCTTTTTTTTTCTGAAGGAGCCTGGAGCTCCTCTTTAAACCACTCAAAAACAGAGAGGTGCCAGACCAAACCAGATAAAAGAGTCCAAGATAACAATAATTGTTGATAAATAAAATGTCTTAGAAAACATCAAACGTGTTTGAGGGCAACACCCCCTTTCATCACAGGATAAAACTTTACAGATCAATATTAGAACCAGTATTAAATGATCCACATAGAGTAACAACTTGACAGCAGTTGCTGAGCAGCAATGAACAGCAGTTGGCACAGCAACTGATGTCAAGTTGTTACTCCACGTGAAGAGGTTTTTGCTGGTTCTAATATAGATTTTTGAAGTCATTGTTTTTTAGACTCCATCCAAGTCCATCCTGTGTTGATCCCTAATAAAGGGGAATATTGTTGCTCCAAAACACGTTGGAAGCTTTTATATAACTTTTTACCAACAATTAAAATTATGTTTGACTCTTTTTTCGGGAGCAGGGATTTTAAAAATGCTTAAAGTGAAACAATAAAAGTGAAATATTCCTTTACATTTCCTACCTAGGGAGTGTGTATAGTATGCCTGTAAAGTAGCGCTTGTTTCCCATGCTTAGAACTGTCCCTGCACAAAGTATAATTTCTGAAGAAAAAAAAGTAATTTAAAAGCACTCGCAGCTTTTAATGAATTGTTGGCTCCCGGCAATACAGAAAAAAGTCATTGATAAAAAATAAAAAAAATGCGTTGGGGTCCCCCCAAATTCAATTACCAGGCCCTTCAGGTCTGGTATGGATTTTAAGGGGAACTCCACGCCAAAAAATAAATAAATGGCGTGGAGTTCCCCCCAAAAATCCATACCAGACCCTTTATCCGAGCACGCAACCTGGCAGGCCGCAGGAAAAGAGGGGGGGCGAGAGAGCGCCCCCCCTCCTGAACCATACCAGGCCACGTGCCCTCAACATGGGGAGGATGCTTTGGGGGTCTGTGACGCTATGACAGAACGTGATACTGAAAACGCAATGACAGAAAACCTGGGGCTGAGACTGAAAGCCATGGCAGAATGTGATGCCAGAACCCCTGGGGCAGAAATACAACAAGAGAAACTCTGCGCCTGAAATGCTGAGGCAGAAACACAAAGACAGAAAAATCTGGGCAGAAAGAAACGCTATGACAGAACGCTGAGAGTGAACCGCTGCGGCGGAAAAATAATGCCTGGGGCAGAACCGCTGAGATTGAACTGCTGAGACAGGAAGAAATGACAGAACGGTCCTACTGACAGAAACCCAGAGACCGAAAAGCAAAAATGCCAGGACAGAACGCCAAAACAAAACGCCTGGTGCATGAAAATGCTGAAAAGGCGCTATGACAAATGCATGTAACGCAAGGAAATACTGTCAGCGTGACCCGTGACCCCCCCATGCTGCTAGCGTGACTATGGAGAAATAGGTAGACTGCCCCCCCCGCATACTGCCAGCATGACCCCTGGAGATGCCGGTGGACAGCACCCCCCCAACTGCCTGCGTGACCCCCTGCAGCGGAAAGCTGACCCCCCCAACTGCCAGCCTGGTCCGGGAGGAATGAATGGACGACCTCTAACATGATAACACATGGCCCGGGAGAAGTGGATGGATGGATGGATGGACGGACAGGTGCAGTGCAGCACCCTCCCCCCCCCAGAAACAGCGTGAGCACCGGGAGGAGTAAGTGGATGGGCGGGTGGCCCTGCCAAGCGGCCGGCGTGCATCCGGAGAATATGGGTGAGAACCCCCCCCCATAGTGCTTGGCGTGCGCCTGGAAGACGGCGAGCGCCCCCCCCCCCCCGCCTCTCATTTTCGGATGCCTGCAAGGACCCAGAGAAGGAAGGGAGGCGTGCGGAAACCCCCCCCCCCTCATGGAGCCGGCGTGAGATCCCCTCCCTCTGATGATGAGCAGCAGGGATGAGCCGAACACCCCCCTGTTCGGTTCGCACCAGAACCTGCGAACAGACAGAATGTTTGCGTGAACTTTAGAACCCTATTAAATACAATGGACTCGAACGTTCAAAATCTAAAGTGCTAATTATAAAGGCTAATATGCAATTTATTGTCCTAAAAAGTGTTTGGGGACCCGGGTCCTGCCCCAGGGGACATGTATCAATGCAAAAAAAAGTTTAAAAAATTGACATTTTTACGGGAGCGGTGATTTTAATAATGCTTAAAATGAAAAAATAAAAGTGACATTTTCTTTTAAATTTCGTACCTGGGGGGTGTGTATGATATGCATGTAAAGTGGTGCATGTTTCCCGTGCTAAGAACTGTCCCTGCACAAAGTGTCATTTTTGAAGGAAAAAAAGTCATTTAAAACTCACTCGCGGCTATTAATGAATTGTCAGCTTTTATCAATACATAGAAAAGTCATTAATAAAAAAAAAAACAAAAGTGTGGGGGTTCCCCCAAATTCAATTACCAGGCCCTTCAGGTCTGGAATGGATATTAAGGGGAACCCCGCCGCAAATTAAAAAAAGAATGGCGTGCGGTTTCCCCTAAATATCCATACCAGGCCCTTCAGATCTGGCATCGATTTTAAGGGGAACTCCACCCCAAATAAAAAAAAACAATGGCGTGGAGTCCCCCCAAAAATCCATACCAGACCCTTATCAGAGCACGCAACCTGGCCGGCCGCAGGGGAAGAGGGGGGGACGAGAGAGCGGCCCCCCCTCCCTCCTGAACTGTACCAGGCCACATGCCCTCAACATGGGGAGGATGTCCCCATGTTGATGGGGACAAGGGCCTCATCCCCACAACCCTTGCCCGGTGGTTGTGGGGGTCTGCGGGCAGGGTGTTTATCGTAATCTGGAAGACCCCTTTAACAAAGGGGACCCCCAGATCCCGCCCCCCCCTATGTGAATTGGTAAGGGGTACATTGTGCCCCTACCATTTCACGAAGAAAGTGTAAAAAAATGTAAATAAAAACACAAACACCTTGGAAAAGTCCTTTATTAAAAAAAACAATAAAAAAAAAAAAAAACATTCCAGCGATGAAATCCAGTGTCCCGCGGCGATCCCGATGTCCAGCGCTGTCTGTCATTGGTTGTGCCTGAGCGGACCTGATGGGGAACTTCCTCCGCAGTGTTTTAAATGTATAGACCCGCCCCTTCTAAAGTTCCCCATCAGGTCCGCTCAGCGGACCAGATGCAGAACGCGAGAAGGGGCGGGTCTATTCCTGTATTACACAGTGAAGGAAGTTCCCCATCAGGTCCGCTCTACGAGGGGGCGGACCTGATGGGAACTTCCTTCACTGTGCAATACATGAATAGACCCGCCCCTTCTCACGTTCCGCATCTGGTCCGCTTAGCGAGTGAGTTTTAAATGCCTTTTTTTTCTTAAAAAATGACACTTTGTGCAGGGACAGTTCTAAGCACGGGAAACATGCGCAACTTTACATGCATATCATACACACCCCCCAGGTACGAAATTTAAAGGAATATTTCACTTTTATTGTTTCACTTTAAGCATTATTAAAATCACTGCTCCTAAAAAAACGGCCATTTTTAAAACTTTTTTTTGCATTGATGCATGTCCCCTGGGGCAGGACCCGGGTCCCCAAACACTTTTTATGACAATACCTTGCATATAAGCCTTTAAAATTAGCACTTTAGATTTCTCCCATAGACTTTTCGAATTTGCCGCGAACACCCCAAATTGTTCGTTGTTCGGCGAACGGGCGAACAGGCAATGTTCGAGTCGAACATGAGTTCGAGTCGAACTCGAAGCTCAACCCTAATGAGCAGGATGACCGGATGAGCAAACAAATGCCCCCCCCTGCATGAGACCCGGAGAAGGAAGGAGGCGTGCGGGAGACCACCACGAACCGGAGGTGAGTGACCCACAAGAAGACTGCCAGCACGCGTCTCCCTACCCCCAGACCTCCAGCGACAGCCCAGGCTCCTCCGTCCCCCTCTCCCTCAGCAAGGCTTCCCCCCCGGAATAAAGACATGCTGTGAGCGCCGGCCAGGGCATGGGACCCCCCCCACCCGGCCCGAGCATGAAAGTGGTCTCCGACGTGGACCCCCTGTAGAAGCCCTCCGCCCCCCTACCAGAACCGCGAGCCCCGGGAGACGTGAAGAAGAGGAGCCTCCTGTCGTGCACCATGCCGCCGCGAACCACGCTGCCGCTCCGCTGAACGAAAAAACGGAAGTGACGCGGATGCCCTGTGAATCCCGGAAGTGACAACAGCAGTAACCCAGAAATTATGCCGACACAGGACCTGACAAGGGAGGAGGCTTAAGTAGTCCTCTCAGCCTCCTCCCACAAATACAGGCTAGCCTACGGCCAGCCTTTCCACATATAGCCCCAGCATCACAGGACACAGTATACAGCCCCAGCATCACAGGACAGAGTATATAGCCCCAGCATCACAAATCATGGTATACAGGCATACCCCACTTTTAAGTACACAATGGGGTTTATTTACTAAAGCTGGAAAGCGCAAAATCAGGCTCACTTCTGCATAAAAACCAATGAGCTTCCAGGTTTTATTACCAAAGCTTAATTGAACAAGCTGGGGTTAGAAGCTCATTGGTTTCTGTGAAGAAGTGAGCCTGATTTTGCGCTTTCCAGCTATAGTAAATAAATCCCATTGTGTACTTAAAAGTGGGGTATGCCTGTATAGCGCAGCCTTACAGATCAGCGCAAACAAACTGAAAAATTACACTGTTAGTAATGAAGGACTCTAAATGGGCATTTATCAGGTGATTATGTGTCATTCCTGCTAGATAAAATATAGAAAATGTTAATGTTTAAGGCAACTGTTAAAGAATGCAATAAATGTACCACGAATCAGTGATTTTTTTTAAAACAGTAAACAAACTTTATTGAACAACAAACAGCAACAAAAAAACTCTGACTCAGAGTAAAGGTGACTAAATACAAATGAACGCCACATTCACATTAGCACCAGTAGAATTATTTGAAAATAAATTTTGCTCTCCTTTCTTTCTGGCTTGCAAATTTCTCAATGACCTTCTGGTTGAAATCAGTCATCTCTGTCACCACTCTCTTTTCCATAGACAGCATGGCCAATGCATTCAGCTTTTCCTGAGTCATGCTATTTTTCAAAAAAGTCTTAATTCTTTTTAAGGTTGAGAAGCACCTCTCAGCTTCTGCTGTGGTCATGGGTGTGGTGATGAGAATCTTCAGAAGAGTGACAGTCTCTCTAAATACATTTTTAAGATTGTTCTCCATAAACAGCTGGAATAGGTCCAAAGCACCATTACATTTTCTGAACTCGTCTGTGCGGTAGATGAGACTAAGCTCTGTCTTTAACTTGCTCTTATTGAGCAGTGGATAGGCCTTCAAAGTCTTACTCAGTGCATCCTCCGGAAACTCTATTGCGTACTGATCAAACCTGTCTGCTTGAAGCAAGGTGGCACTAACAAGGTGGTTTGTGAAGGAGAACAGTTGCATGGTGTGCAAGAGTATGGTATCACAGACCTATAGATTGAAGGATAAAAACAAAAATTATGTAGTGATGACAAATGTCAATGTCATCTCTGTTAGCTCCCTGAGCATCAGAAATGCATGAAACTTGACAAACTGATCTCCTTTCATAACTTAAAACTGGTCATTTTAAATGTTCAGTTTTAAGTTATAAAGGGAGATCAGTTTCAGTGGTTTTGAATCCATAACTTCTCAGAACTCCATACACATGGACAATACATTCTTAGTAAATATGTCAGGTTTCATGCATTTCTGATGCTCCAGCAGCTAACACAGATGAAGGCTGTAATACTTATGTTATCCACTAGAGGGGATAACAAATCCTTTTAGATCACATCATTTTTCAAATATTTTTCTTGCCAATCTTCATATCTATGAGGCCCCTTTCACACATGCGGACCGTATGTCCGCTTTTTCATCCATCTGTTTACGGATGAAAAAGGGACATACATTGGTCCCTATGAGATAGTGGGTGTCAGCGGATGAACATCCGCTGACACCCGATCTCCTCCGTGTCCGCAATCCCCCGATTCTGCAGACGGAGGAAAATCCTATTTTTCTATCCGTCTGCAGAGCGGATCGGATGAACACAGACAGACAGTCTGTGTTCATCCGATCCCCCCATAGGGGAGAGCGGAGATCTGACAGGGCGGTCCCTGCACAGTGTGCGGGGACCGCCCTGTCATCCGCCGACTCAGCGGGGATCAGCGGAGCGATCCCTGCTGAGCAAGCGGAGGTTCACGGGGCGGATCATTACGGATCCGTCCCGTGTGAAAGGGGCCTAAGAGGGAGCTATTAAAAAGACTAATATTGCAACAAATAAACTCACCTCAGATGCAATGCGTT
Organism: Rana muscosa; assembly: GCA_029206835.1. Taxonomy (NCBI): domain Eukaryota; kingdom Metazoa; phylum Chordata; class Amphibia; order Anura; family Ranidae; genus Rana; species Rana muscosa. The sequence continues at coordinate 925,273,221 of CM055116.1, read as the reverse complement.
TATGTTCTCCTGGATTCAGCGAGCACCGCCTTCTCAGTTGAAAACCACCCTGACTGCTTTGGTCAACCAGGGATGGGATAGAATCTCTGCAAAATGTATGAACAATAATAATAAAAATAATAATAACAACAACAACAACAACACATGAAAAGGAGGAATACAGCTGCTACCTGGTCTTCTGTATGTCCTTCTGGAACTGCTGGATGCTCCCCTTAATGTGGACTGAATCTACGTCCTTCTTCTGGAGTTTGGTATAGAGGAGGTCCACATGCAGCATGATGTTGTGAAAAAGCGTCCGAAATTTTTTAAAATCCTGATCATCCAGTAGCACGGCAAAGCCTGCTGACTCTCTCATGGTAACAAGGTCAAAGTCACCTGAGTCTCGCATTGTTTCAAAACAACGGATGAGGTCCTCTCTGTGCTCAAACACCGTACTGACGGCACGGCTGTGGAAGTTCTATCTGACACTGCTTGATGTCGGTAGTCTATGGGCAACTATTTTATCAAGCACATCTGTGCGCTTGGGTGATCTGGCAAAAAAGCTGGCAAATCCTCCAAGGTTAGCAAAAAATTGTCTCACTTTGGGAATTTGAGAAGTGGCCCGTTGCATTATCAGATTGAGCTGATGTGCATAGCAGTGGATGTAATGGGCATTTGGGTACACATCTTGAACTTTCTTTTGAACACCTGCAGTGGCACCCCTCATCATGCTGGATCCATCATACGTTTGGGAGATTTGTTTTTGCTTCTGATCCTCTGGAAGGATGACAGCAAGGCGCTCTTGTAGTGCTGTAGCGATGGAATCCGCTGTGGTTGAATGCAGAGGAATAAACTCAAAAAACCTCTCTTGTACATTGTTTTTGGCATCAATGTAGCACAGTACAATCACAAGTTGGCACTGTGTGGCAATATCGGTGGTCTCGTCGGCCTGGATTGAGATGAAATCGCTGCTCCGTGCTTCTTGAATAATGTGCTCCTTCACAACAGACAACATACAGTCCAACAGCTCGTTCTGCACAGTTTTTGAAGTTCCCTTAAAAACAGTGGCATTCTCAAGGTGCTCTTTCAAAACTCCATCAAGTGAAGCAACAAAATCGATCAAGCCACGGAATATCCCAGGATTCTCTGATGTCTCGCTCTCGTCATGGCCACGCAAAGCCAGCTCAAATGCACCACAAAATTTCACACAGTCTATTATTCTAGACAGGATGTGTCGATTTTTTGTGACCTCTTCATTGTGTCTTCTAATAGCAATTCTGTAGCCTGCATCTAGCTGTTCACCAATGCTACGCTTCCCAAAAAACTCGAGCCTCATAATATTGTCAAGATGGCTTTGGGTAATTTCATGGCGCTTGCACTTTTCAATGAGATGCTTTAGGTCGCAAACTCCTGTTGATATCCACAACGTGTCAGTGCCATGACTTTGAAAAAGCAAACAGGGAAAACAATAATAGGCATTAGTCACATCACATCCAGCTAGCCAACTCCATTTGCTATATGAATTGGCAGAAAAGCTTTGAGTGTAAACTCGACCACGATCACTTGACCTCTGCTGAATTTGCAGTTTGGGTTGATGTGGTCCAAGCTCCTTTATCCTCTTTTTTTCATCATCTGAACACCTTGAGAAGGGCACTTGCTTCAAAGATAGAACCGAATTGTCATTCATTTTGAAAAACAAATTACACAATGATCAGTACCTATGAGTCAAATGAGAATCAGGGTAAGTTTAAGAGATAGGTATGGCTGCCAAATCCAAGTGTCTATTTCATCAAATGTAGCCTCACTGTGCACATCATATGCAGACTCACTGTGCCCATAATGAGGGATTCCCACCATCCCTGTTCCGAGTTCCCGGGTCTGTACACACACTGTGCCCATTATGAGGGGTTCCCACCATCCCTGTGCTGAGTACCCGGGTCTGTACACATGCTGTGCCCATTATGAGGGGTTCCCACCATCCCTGTGCTCAGTTTGTGGCTGGCTTTTATACTGGCAATAGACTTCAGAGAACAAGTGTACATTATGTAGGTTCAACCTGATCACCACATTTTTCAAACTGTTCTGGATGCATGTTTATTCAATATTGCCATGTGAAAAACACAACCAGAAATTTTCAGTTTATCTTGGAAAAACAATAGCTATCAGTTGTTATTTTGGGGTATTTCCCATTAGAATGCACACTTGAAAGTAAGTATAGACTAGGGGTCTCCAAACTATGGCATGAGAACCACATCCGACCCACTACAAGATTTTACCCGGTCTGCATCATATACCAGGCATGTCCATTATACACAGGGCTCTGCACATCATATACCAGGCTGTACATTATACACAGAGCTCTGTACATCATATACCAGGCTGCACATTATACACAGGGCTCTGCACATCATATACCAGGCTGCATATTATACACAGAGCTCTGCACATCATATACCAGGCTGCACATTATACACAGGGCTCTGCACATCATATACCAGGCTGCACATTATACACAGGGCTCTGCATATCATAAACCAGGCTGCACATTATACACAGGGCTCTGTACATCATATACCAGGCTGCACATTATACACCGGGCTCTGCACATCATATACCAGGCTGCACATTATACACAGAGCTCTGCACATCATATACCAGGCTGCACATTATACACAGAGCTCTGCACATCATATACCAGGCTGCACATTATACACAGGGATGTGCACATTATACACAGGGCTCTGCACATCATATACCAGGCTGCACATTATTCACAGAGCTCTGCACATCATATACCAGGCTGCACATTATACACAGGGCTCTGCACATCATATACCGTGCTTTGCACATCATATACCAGGCTGCACATTATACACCAGGCTCTGCACATCATATACGAGGCTGCACATTATACACAGGGCTCTGCACATCATATACCAGGCTGCACATTATACACAGGGCTCTGCACATCATATACCAGGCTGCACATTATACACAGGGCCCTGCACATCATATACCAGGCTGCACATTATACACAGGGCTCTGTACATCATATACCAGGCTGCACATTATACACCGGGCTCTGCACATCATATACCAGGCTGCACATTATACACGGTGCTCTGCACATCATAAACCAGGCTGCATATTATACACAGGGCTCTGTACATCATATACCAGGCTGCACATTATACACCGGGCTCTGCACATCATATACCAGGCTGCACATTATACACAGAGCTCTGCACATCATATACTAGGCTGCACATTATACACAGGGCTCTGCGCATCATATACCAGGCTGCACATTATACACAGGGCTCTGCACATCATATACCGGGCTTTGCACATCATATACCAGGCTGCACATTATACACCGGGCTCTGCACATCATATACCAAGCTGCACATTATACACAGGGCTCTTCTAAAGCAGATGAATCATGCCTATCTTGTGTATAACCACATCGGGCACCTCTGCCAATCGATCTACCAGCTGGCTGTTTTTATACTGACTTTTCTTACCAATTTGTGACAGCAGAGTGTGTGGGGGAGGGTAATGATGTGGGTTGATAGTTGACTGTGCGATGTGACAGCAGAGTGTGTAATGTGACAGTTGAGTATGAAATGTGACAGCAGAGAGTGGGGGATGGTATGGGATGACAGCAGAGTGTGCAGTATGCCCTGATCTGTCTCTGCACCGCTTTCCATATAAGGCAGAGGTCTCAAACTGGCAGCCCTCCAGCTATTGCAAAACTACAAGTCCCATGAGTCATTGTAAGGCTGACCGTTACAGGCATGACTCCCACAGGCAAAGGCATGATGGGACTTGTAGTTTTGCAACAGCTGGAGGGCTGCCAGTTTGAGACCCCTGATATAAGGAATTGTTGTTGGTCTCTTTTTCTGTCCACTATACCCCCATTATCTGCCATTCCTCTCATATATATATATTTATATTATTTATCCAGAATAGTTAGTATGAGCATTGCCTGTGTTTATTGTTTTTTCTCATGTTGGGTTCGTTATATAACCGGATTATTATATGTATTGCTCATTATTTTCTCCTCGATTGATCAGGTCCATTAGTCTGTGTATTATTTATTATTTTCCTCCCGTTGATTAGTACCATTATTGTATATATGATTATTTTCCCCCTGATCAGGTTCATTATTGTATATATGATTTATTCTTTTCTCCTGTATACATTGTATAGTGTGCCCTGTGCTATGAGGATTGAATGATTCTTTGTGTGCATGTCTGGAGATCAGCCAGATCCATCAAGGAGAGGAGAGAAGCCATGCTCTGTCTCCTTCTATATATAGAGCAGCAGCCCGCAGACACCCCTTGTAGGCACAGTGCCTGGCACTCAGAACCCCATATAGTGACCATGTGAGCATCTAGATCACACTGCAGATCGGGGGCTCCCCATTCCCCATGACACCACTACAACTTGCACATGTGTCACATTCAAAGGATTTGGACAAATATATATTTTTTTAAGCAAAAATCCAAGGACTGCAGGTCTGCAAGTGGACGTGCCGCCACTGCTGTCCATATACATATCCTAGAAACTGTGTTTAGTAATCTGCATGGAGCACATGTGTGATTTAGGAAGGAGCCAATGGACCTATCAGTGTGTATTTGGAGTGTGGGAGGAAACACAAGCACAGGGAGAGCATGCAAACTGGTATTTGGACCAGGTGCTGCAAGGAAAGAGTGCTGACAACTAAGCCATGACTGCATACATATACATGCTAGAGCCAATTGATCTATCAACATGTCTTTAGAGTGTAAAAATTAACCCATGCAAGCACTTGGGGAAACATGCAGTATGCAGGTAGTGTCTAAGGTCGCTAGTGATTATATATATATATATATATATATATATATATATATATATAAAAAATGTATACAGTGTAATTATATATTATTTTTAATGTCCTAGAAACTGTGTCCAAAAATCTACATTGAGTACACGTGTGATGCCCAGGTTCTTCCAGTGCAATGTGTGTTGCTCTTCCATGTGCATCGATAGAGCTGTGACATGCAGACCATACGAATCATAAGAATCTTACGAGTTACTGAGTCAAAGAAACATACGAGTTGTTAGAACACAGTACACTGAAAGAATCGTGAGACACAACCAGTAAAACAATACACTAAAGCAATGATCAGGTAGCAGCAGTTGTGCGACTTGTCCTGTGACTTGGGACTGCAAAGTTGCCTGACAAGTCATACCCCATGATTTCCAACTAGTTCAATTCATATCTGTGCGACTTCAAAGTAGTCCCTGTACTACTTTCGTCCGACTTTGATGCGACTTGAGGCAGAGACCTCAAGATTACACAGACATTGCTTCAAGTCGCGGCAAAAATCATGGCAAAATCACGTGCCTTTCAAGTCGCACAAGTGTGAAAGGAGCCTTAACGATTGGATTTTACTACCATGGGTACTTCCCGCGGTAGTAAAATCTGATCATTATTCCTGCGCATGTGCTGTAAAGACTATGGACAAATCTGATGGCTAGCAATGTTAACTGTGAAGTTTGCCCATCAGAATGCAGTTCACATGCACAAAAACCCGCTTTTCATTTAGGTACCATTTCCACACTGCAGTGCAAATCACATGCGATGTCCATGCCATGCGATTTCCACCATACAGTTAGTATGGCTGAAATGATATGCCGCCGACCACAAACCACAAACCTGGTGAATCAGTTGACTTTGACTCATCTCTATGAAAACACAAGTGAACAGTGAAATACTCAGAAATAACCACCACATGCTGTCACAGCGCCTTTTTTATTTATTTTGAGGCCTGCAACCAGGGAAAGCCAAACACCTGCGGCACCTCCTAGCATTTGAAATGAGACATTGATAAGCAGGGGGGGGGATCCGCTGCTGCCGCCGACCATCTGGCGTATGAAAAAAATAATATGCGGGTTGGGGAGCGACGATTCGCTGCTGCCGTCGACCACCCATAGAATAGGGTGATCTCCCCCTTGGCATGTCATCATGTCATGTTCAGACTGGTAGGGACTTGCTGTACATGCAGGAATTGCATTTCATGAAGTGTAATTTCTAATTTCATAAGCGGGGGGGGGGGGGGTGCTTGTAGTGTTTTGTGCAAGCTGATGTTAAAAAATAATTAATAATAATAAATTATAATTCCGCTGCTCCCGCCGACCAGTAAATGTCAAAAATAAATAAATAATAAATAATGGGGGGGTGGTAGCGCTGCTCCCGCCGACCACCAGCTAATGTAAAAAAACTGAAAATAAGCAGGGGGGGGTACCGCTGCACCCGCGGGACCTGCTAATGTCATAAAAAAAATTATGAGGGGGGGGTGTACCACTGCTGCCGCCAAGAACACCAAATGTTAAAGAGAGGTTGATAAGCATGGGGAGGGGTGCCTCTACTGCCGAACTAATAATGTTGTTATATATAATTATACTTTTGTCTGTTGATCAGCGGGGGGATTTTAACATTAGAAATACGCATGGCGCTGTTCCGCTTACGATCCTCTCAGGCGGTACGTTCGACGGAGCTGCCGAGTGCCGACATCACTTCCTTCCTGTACTTTGAGTGATGTCGGAACTAAAACAGAAAGCACCGCCCATGTCCCAGGGCGGTGAATGTCTATGTAGTGTGCACCCGCCAGGCCAGTCCATCGCATCGGAAGCTAGTGGCGCGATCGACCGTGCCACAGAACGAGTTTTTCGCTGCAAATGAAGCGCCTCGTCTGCAATCTTGTGATTGCATAGACGTGGCATTTCCCAAAGGCACTGCGCCCGGCGCCCGGACACAGTGCACAAAAGTTTTTTTTTTAAAGGGACATGTTTAAATACAATTTTTTTGACTGCCTGGGGGGCGGCGGCGCCCGGGCGCCCCCTATGGACGGGCCACCACTGGCATGTGGCCTGGTACGGTTTAGGAGGGGGGCGCTCTCTCGTCCCCCCCTCTTTTCCTGCAGCCTGCCAGGTTGCGTGCTCGGATAAAGAGTCTGGTACGTATTTTTGGGGGGAACTCCACGCCATTTTTTTTTATTTGGCGTGGAGTTCCCCTTAAAATCCATACCAGACCCGAAGGGCCTGGTATGGATATTTGGGGGGAACCCCACGTCATTTTTTTTTTATTTGACGCAGGGTTCCCCTTAATATCCATACCAGACCTGAAGAGCCTGGTAATTGAATTTGGGGGGACCCCCTGGATTTTTTTTTTTAATCAATGACTTTTCTCTGTATTGCCGGGAGCCGACAATTCATTATAGCCGCGAGTGCTTTTAAATGACTTTTTTTCTTTCAGAAATGACATTTTGTGCAGGGACAGTTCTAAGCATGGGAAACAAGCACTACTTTACAGGCATACTATACACACTCCCTAGGTACGAAATTTAAAGGAATATTTCACTTTTATTGTTTTACTTTAAGCAAAATCACTGTTCCCGAAAAAACGGCCGTTTTTAAAACTTTTTTTTGCATTGATACATGTCCCTTGGGGCAGGACCGGGGTCCCCAAACACTTTTTATGACAATAACTTGCATATAAGCCTTTAAAATTAGCACTTTAGATTTCTCCCATAGACTTTTACAGGGTGTTTTGCGGCTTTTCGAATTTGCCGCGAACACTCCAAATTGTTCGCTGTTCGGGCGAACAGGCAATGTTCGAGTCGAACATGAGTTTGACTCGAACTCGAAGCTCATCCCTAGTTTTGACGTTGCAAGCTCTAGAGCTGTCAACTTTATGCTTGCTTTACTACTGTAGCCATGGCCGCCACCTCTGAAGAGCTGATGATGCACTTCAGGGTCATGGAGAGCTGACATCCATTCTCCCAGTGTGGGTCACTAGGCATAGTGGGTGCAGAGTAGTGTAGATTAAGTTGGGCACCAGACACTTTGATGATGCAGAACATAAGAGATTTATTTTCTCTTGAAGAATTGGGGAGAGAGGGTTAGGGCCAGCACACCCTGTGAGCAGGGGCAAACGCTCTTAGCAGACTCCGAGACTCACAAAAGGTAACTGATATATGGGTTATATAGCTCCCGGTGGCTTAAAGTTGAACTGCGCCTGAAAGAACTGTTCCCATTAGCAACTGAACTGGTATTTTGACTTCAACACAGATCTGTACACATACCAACTTAGTATCCCCATCTCGCAGCCTCCCGCTGACGCTTTTTGAACTTAAACTCTATCTTGAAGACTTCTCGGACCCCCACTGTCACTGGGTCCCTTGAACTTCACACAGCCAACTGCTGCATCTTCCAAGTACTACCCACCCTAACCTGCTGGGTCCCTTACTCGACTCTTCAGCCCAACTGCTGAACTCTCTTACAAACGTCACCCCTGCTATCCCACTGGGTCCCTGGCTTGACTTCTACTGAGGCTTTCCCAATGTCTTTTCCGTCCCCAGTTAGTTAAAAGGGCTGCTCCGGTACTCTCTCTCAGACTATGGACTTTGGCCTTTGATGATAGAAACGTTTTCCCTTGAAGATGACAGTTTCCCCTTTATCTCTGACCATGGTTCAAGCTTTGCCTCTGCCCCCAGTTAGCAACCCTGTCCCTTCACCTCCAACAAAGAGGGGTTCTCCGGCGGGTAGAACCCTTGCAACTTGGTCAGGCTTCCGACATAAAGCCCCAACCCTACGCTGCTTCTTCTGTCCCTGGATAGGCCTCAAATGCCTAGCAACCAGGGAACTCCCAGATAGGCCTCAACTGCCTAGCACCCGGGAGCTTTAAACACCCGTCCACCCAGACAGCCGCCCAGGTGGCACGGAACACCCTGGTCACCTGACTCCTCCCAAATAAATAGGCTCTCCCAGCAGGCCATGGGGCTCAAGAAAACCCCTGCCAGTTGACTAGAGCAACCTATCCACTCATATTCTAAGTTCGTATTCACCTTATTATTCCAACGCCATAGGTAACAATGCCACCCAGCGGCAGAGGAGAGAGGTGCATCAAATTCAAAAGTAGGAAAAGATTCAGGAGATCCCCTAACAATTGGCTAGGTTAGTTACCACCTAGCAAAATAGATTTGATAGCATCCCTGTTCAAGACCAGGGTGCTACAGTACTTAGTAAGTTGCTGTTCTGGAACAAGCGCACAGCCTATGCAGTATTGGGATACTACATACCAGATATGAAAATGCTGTACTTTTTCTAGGTAAGGGACTCTCCAAAGCTGACGTGGAACACAATTGCAATGAGTTATGCGCTGTAGCGATATAAAAATAATAAATGTTCTAAAGCTTTCTTCACATGATTACAGCTTGGAAAGGCTACTTTTCTCTTAGAGAAAAACATCTTGATGAAAACAGAAACATGAATAAATATAGATGTATTTCAATAATTACTTGGTGTAGTAACTACTGTATTAAGGACATGTATAAAAAAAAAACCTTAGCACTGCTTTGTACAAAATGGATGGTTTTACACAAGAATTCAATCTTTATGTGTGACATCAGCAGAATATGTGCAGCTCTATCAAGACTGTGGCTATTCTATTTTCTAAATTAGCTGGAAATCATTTTTCTTGGAATAGATACATAATGTCTTTGAAAATAGTTATTAGTTATGAATTGGTAGACTGTAATGAGTTTGAGATACAGATAATTATATTTCTAAAAGGCTGATGTTCGGGTTTGTGCATTATTTTTTCATGATTACTATTTGACTCTGCGTGGTCGTAGCTTTTCTCTTGATCAACAGAGGAAAAAGAGAAAAAAAAGCTTGAACCCAATAGAATTAGTCAGTTGCTTAAATCCTTTATTACGCATTAAAAATAATACTAGCCTTAATTTAAGTGATTAATTATGCTCTAAACAGAACTATCAAATCAACTGAAAGATTTAAAACAGCAAAAGATTTTTTTACTTTTATTTATGATAAAAAAGATGAGGAGATAGAATGAGTCCAGGGACAGGCAACAAAAATTACCAAAGATCTGGAGGATAAAATATATCAGGAGAGACTGTAAGGACTTAGTATGTACAGTCTTGAGAAAAGCAGGTAAGGGGGGGGGGGGGCATGACCTTTAAATACATAAAAGGTGTGAATAAAGTTCAGAAGGGGGGGACTTTTAATATGTGGCTAAGATGAAGAACATGGGGGCATGATTCCAAACTAGCAGGAGGATTGTGCAAAAATAACCTTAGAAAAAATTATTTCCCCAAAACAGTCAGTCAACAGAGAGAGAGGAGAGAATTTAAACATGATTGGGATAAAAAAAAAATCCCCAAAGGAAGCTAAAAAAAGGGCAGACTCATTGCACCACTTTGTCTTTTCATAAAATAAAATAAACATATTTCTATGTTTGAAACGTACCATATATATCCGTCAGATTGTCGGTCTTATGGTAGAAGAATTGCAGACACATGGGGCGTGATCAGTATCAATGTTAGATGGATTTGGGGCGAGGGTGGGGAATTCATTTGGCTGCACATAATGTTTACAACATTTGTCAACAAAAATTGTAATGGCCCAGACTTTATATTGCCCTAGGCAATATACATTTTCATAAAACCTCTGTCTTCCTTTGCCAACCCATAATATGAATTTATAACTATGAAAAATGTAACTACACCTAAAGTATATGTGAACTCACACATTTACAGAGACATGCTAACCATATTATTCAGTAGTCATAGTCATAATTATTTGTTCTTTTAAAAGTATTTTTTTAAAATCTTTTTATGTTCTTTATTTGTGCAGCCATGTTATCACATTCCTTTATGTATTCTTCTGGCTGGTGGGGTGTTATTTGCACTGCATTCCAAAAGGCCCTGCAGTTCCAGGTGGCTGAAGTCATGCTTTGCAAGTTTTTGGGAGTACATGGCATGCAAATTGATCACGCTAGCATGGGTTCACTTCAATGCTTATGCCGCGTACACACGACCATTTTTCTCGTGGGGAAAAATTTCATTTTTTCTCTTTGACGAGAAAAACGACCATGTGTGGGCTTTTGATCATTTTTCCCGATGAGAAAAACGGCATTAATCACGACGAGAAAAATTAGAACATGCTCTAATTTTTCTCGTCGTGATTCACGGCATTTTTTTCCGCGGCAGTTTTCCCATAGGGAAACACTGCCGGGGAGCCTACACACGGTCATTTTTCTCGACCAAGAGAAAAAATGTCGGGAAAAACGGCCGTGTGTAGGGGAACAAGCCGTTCATCGTTTTTCCTGTCGATTTTCTCGACTGTGTTTTCAGAAAATCGATCGTGTGTATGCGGCATTAGAGTTGTCATTTTACAGCCAAGAGGAATCTGCGTGATTAAGCTGGTATTATATGCAGCATGCACAATAATAGTAAATATTTATTTGACAAATAATGTTTGGTTATTTGAAGAGACAGATTAAAAAAATATCAATTATTTGAAGCTGGATACATCTTTCACACAGTCTATAATCTAAACCTGCAGTGAAAGCAGAAATAGCTGCACGTCTAGAAAGTGCTTTGCTATCCCCCTAGTCTGGTAATTCCCCAGGCTTGTTAAAACCACACCACAAATGCCTAAAATAGCTGGCTCTCTAAAAGTGGGCTTGGAAGCCGACCGCCGCATCCTTAACAACCGGTGAGTCATCAGCTGTCAGTGGGCTTCCCCGCTTACAGCTGAATGTAAAAAAGAATTTTTTATTGCTAGCAATTATTCTTTTTACATTCAGCTGTCAGCAGGGAATGAGCATGGGGTACATTGTATCCCTACTCATTCACCAAAAAAAAGTGTCAAAAAGAAATATAAACACAGACAGTTTTTGAAAATTCCAATATTAAAAAAAAAAAAAAACAATGTCCCCTGGTATAGATCCATCGTCAATCACACTACCTGCCGCCACTGCAAACCAAAAATAAAACACTCCGCTCACGCCAAAGGTTCCTGGCGTGTGCCTGCTCTGCCTGATATTTCCTAAATAGCTAAGAGGTTGGGCCACCTGGCAATGTCACCTTGTGGCACTGCCCCCTTTTGAGGCCTGAAGGGCCTGGTATGGATTGGGTGTGGGGGAAACCCCACTGCATTTTTCCCAATTTTTTTATTGCTGGTAATTTTTTTCAGCTATCAGCAGGGATGCAAAAGACTTGCATCCACACCGGCATGTGGCACGCATTGCCATAGACTTGAATGGGAGGAGTTGGAAGGCTTCAAAAACCTCCTGACTCGACATGAGGCTTGCATTTTGTAGTGAAGCGTTGCGACGCTAAGGCTTTGTGTTTTGATAATGCGAACATCACTGTGTGCTGCCCATTGTATCATTCGCATAGGCATTTGAGGGGCGTTTTTAATGCCCCTCAAATGCCTGCTTGTAATGCCAGTGTGATCTTAGCCTTTAATTATTTTTCTAATTTTGCTCAGAGTTGTCCAGATGAGGAAAAAAATAAATAAATGTGAAAATGTTAAAGTTACATTTTCATGATGTCTTTCCTTACCCTACTGACTTAGCCAAGAGTCACCTCCTGCTTCATTGTAAATATAGTTGTAAAAATAACCATATTATTTTAACATTTGTGGGTCACTCTTCATCTACAGTATATTTGCTAGATGTCTTTTGTATGAAGGATCAATAAAGATGAAGTGTTACAGCAAATTACGGATTTCTTTTGACTGTATGACTTAGAAAAACCCTTAAGCTGGCCATTAAGGATGAGCCGAACACCCCCCGGTTCGGTTCGCACCAGAACCTGTGAACGGACTGAAAGTTCACGCAAACTTTAGAACCCCATTAAAGTCTATGGGACTCGAACGTTCGAAATCAAAAGTGCTAATTATCAAGGCTAATATGCAAGTTATTGTCCCAAAAAGAGTTTGGGGACCCGGGTCCTTCCCCAGGGGACATGTATCAATGCAAAAAAAAGTTTTAAAAACTGCAGTTTTTTCGGGAGCAGTGATTTTAATGATGCTTAAAGTGAAAAAAAAAAAGAGTGAAATATTCCTTTAAATATCGTACCTGGGGCGTGTCTATAGTATGCCTGTGAAGAGGCACATGTTTTCTGTGTTTAGAACTGTCCCTGCACAAAATGACATTTCTAAAGGGAAAAAAAGTCATTTAAAATTGCTTGCGCCTTTAATGTAATGTGTGATCCCGGCAATATGGACCACTAAGTGAAAATACTGCAGCTCCCTGCCTGTGGTATTAGTATGAGAAAACCAGCAATTGTATTCAGGTAGCTTTAGGTGCACACTGTGCAAAGGACACAGTACACTAACTGAAAATACTACAGCTCCCTGCCTGTGGTATTAGTATGAGAACACCAGTAATTGTCTTCAGGTAGCTTTAGGTGCACACTGTGCAGAGGACACAGTACACTAACTGAAAATACTGCAGCTCCCTGCCTGTGGTATTTGTATGAGAACACCAGAAATTGTATTGAGTTAAGCTTCAGGTGCACACTGTGCAAAGGACACTAAAGCAAAATACTGCATCTCCCTGCCTGTATTTGTATCAGAACACCAGCAATTATATTGAGGTAAGCTTTAGGTGCACACTGTGCAAAGGACACTAAAGCAAAATACTGCAGCTCCCTGCCTGTATTTGTACGAGAACACCAGCAATTGTATTGAGGTAAGCTTTAGGTGCACACTGTGCAAAGGACACTAAAGCAAAATACTGCAGCTCCCTGCATTTGTATCAGAACACCAGCAATTGTATTGAGGTAAGCTTTAGGTGCACACTGTGCAAAGGACACTAAAGCAAAATACTGCATCTCCCTGCCTGTATTTGTATAAGAACACCAGCAATTGTATTGAGGTAAGCTTTAGGTGCACACTGTGCAAAGGACACTAAAGCAAAATACTGAAGCTCCCTGCTTGTATTTGTATCAGAACACCAGCAATTGTATTGAGGTAATCTTTAGGTGCACACTGTGCAAAGGACACTAAAGCAAAATACTGCAGCTCCCTGCCTGTATTTTGTATCAGAACACCAGCAATTGTATTGAGGTAAGCTTTAGGTGCACACTGTGCAAAGGACACTAAAGCAAAATACTTCAGCTCCCTGCCTGTATTTGTATCAGAACACCAGCAATTGTATTGAGGTAAGCTTTAGGTGCACACTGTGCAAAGGACCCTAAAGCAAAATACTGCAGCTCCCTGCCTGTATTTGTATCAGAACACCAGCAATTGTATTGAGGTAAGCTTTAGGTGCACACTGTGCAAAGGACACTAAAGCAAAATACTGCAGCTCCCTGCCTGTATTTGTATCAGAACACCAGCAATTGTATTGAGGTAAGCTTTAGGTGCACACTGTGCAAAGGACACTAAAGCAAAATACTGCAGCTCCCTGCCTGTATTTGTATCAGAACACCAGCAATTGTATTGAGGTAAGCTTTAGGTGCACACTGTGCAAAGGACACAGTACACTAAGTGAAAATACTGCAGCTAGCACCATGGGCGTCTGCTCCATAGGGCAAGGGGTGTCAATTGCCCCCCCCTGGAAGTCAGTGTGAAGACACACTTGCCCCCTGTGTTGCAATGGCCGTCGCGGCCACCTCCGCGGAAGCCGTAGACTTTTTTTCTAAGTCTGCAGACTGCTGCTGGCCTGGGGGCTGGGGCTGCTCTCAGTCTTTTCCGACTATCTGTCCCTCCCTCCTCACCCCCAGCCAGGCCCGGACTGGGACAAAAAATAGGCCTGGGCATTTTAGACTGAGCAGCCCGGGGGGGCGCGGCGGCGGCGCTTTGTGGTGGCGGTTAATGATGGGATGTGGGGTTCCAGCACCTTGTATCTCTGGACCCCTTTACATTACACAGCACCCTGCACCTCTGGACCCCTTTACATTACACAGCACCCTGCACCTCTGGGCCCCTTTACATTACACAGCACCCTGCACCTCTGGACCCCTTTACATTACACAGCACCCTGCACCTCTGGACCCCTTTACATTACATAGCACCCTGCACCTCTGGACCCTTTTACATTACAAAGCACCCTGCACCTCTGGACCCCTTTACATTACATAGCACTGCACCTCTGGACCCCTTTACATTACACGGGCCCCCATAGTTTGTTACACAGACACCCCCTAACAGTTCTGGACCCCCTGCATGTTACACAGACCTTCCTACACTACAGACCCGTAAACGCGTAGGGCGGACCGAGCGGCGTGTTGACGTCATCCCCTCACTGCTTGATCTCCGAGGATGGGTTTGCTCGTAGGTGTCCGGCCGGCACCGCGAGCTTAAGGCTGTACCTACTCAACGTTGTTGTAAGTGTTTTATCCATTTTTTATTCAATAAACCCAAAGATTTTACACCAGCGAGGCATTCTTCTCCTCTCTTGCATGTCACTACCACGGCCAAATTGAGTTTATATTGTGGACAGTGCAGAGTGAAGAGGTGGCCGTTGAAGCCATTACAAGCTAATACTATCCAGCTGGGATTGCCCAAATGCGGTCTTAGGTCCTCCGTAACAGGGGACCAACTAGCTCTGGTAAGCTGCTGACCTATTTATGGTGGTGGAAGTCACTCCGGCCTTCAGACCAATACGGTGGAGACTTGGAAATTGTTTTTGCACGGGTGTTTTATAGCACTGATTTGGATGTTCAACCAGTTTACTTTGCACATATGGACTATTTATTTCAGTGTCTCATAATTGTGAGACCTTTTATGCATTATTGTTTATTTACATAATATATATGTGTATTGTGTTATTTATTTCTATTGATGTTTGGTATATGATATTTATGGTGTAGGTTCACTCACTATCACTAATTATCTATATGGTATTAATAGGAGGTACATGCACCCCACACAAGCACGACAAAATAAATTTTTGTCTACCTCGTTTAGTTTTAGATGTATTGCAATACATTGCAATATAGAAAGATGTACATTCTCAAGGCTATATTTATATGGGCATGGAGTGAAGCGGAATTATCCTCAAGAATGATGCCCCCCCCTGAAAAAAGTTCAGCGGACGCCCATGGCTAGCACAATCACCTGCCTGCCTGTCAGTATAGACTCTAGAGAATAACAGGAACGGATCTAGCTAAACTGAATACAGTGTGTAAATATATATACAACACCTAGGATGCATATATATCCTCTACACACTGTAACTGAAGCTAACTGACTCGCCTGCCTGCTCTATCTAACTCAAATTAAATGACACTATCTCTCTCTTTCTCTGTCTTTAACCACTGCCGCAACACACTACACAAGGCCGCCACGCAGGCGGCCTTATATATTGTGGGACGTGTACTAAACCCCCAGAGACATAATTGGCCAAAGCCACCCTGGCTTTGGCCAATTATGGCTCTCCGTTTTTTCCGTGCTGTGATTGGCCAAAGCATGCGGGTCATAGTGCATGCTTGGCCAATCATCAGCCAGCAATGCACTGCGATGCCGCAGTGAATTATGGGCCGTGACGCGCCACTCGAATGTGGCGCGGACGGCCCATAATGTTCGAAATTCGGCGAACGGCTGAACAGACGATGTTCGAGTCGAACATGGGTTTGACTCGAACTCGAAGCTCATCTCTACTGGCCATAGGCTATACAAGCTGATTGTACATTTTCTGGACAATCTCCTTTAATTTTACTAAAACTATGTAATAATACGAATGTAAATAAAACACAAACTCTGCCCTACTAGTTTCATTATACATGATGTCATCATGTATGATGAAACTAGTAGGGTGGAGTTTATGTCCAGCGATACCACGCTACTCTGATCTGCAGATTTTTTATGTGAGAACCTTTTTATCCACTTGTTACATTGTATTGGACCTGTGGTCACTATTAATGGCATTTTTTTCAATAAAACCATCCTGGTTTTACGCTATGTGGCGACTTTTTTTTTTTTTTTTTACATAAACCTCCATGAGAAAGAGTGATTGACCAGCACCAGCAGCCATGGCGCTAACCTTCTCTACTTCCAGTGGATGTATCCTTCATGATGTGCGAGTCCATGCGTGATTAATCTCTTATAATGTGGAGCCTGGCTTTCTGGTAAGGGCACATGTTGTATTTATATGGTGGAAGGCGCACTTGGGTGTACGATCGCTCACTATTACTTGGACACTATGCAACAATATATCACTTCATTTCTGTATGGACTTATATGGAAATCCTATGAACTGACTACTGTCACTTTATTTTATTTCACATGTTATATGTCACTTTATGTCATTTCACATGGTACATTTTCTGAATGGTCTGGAGTTGGGAGCAGGGGGGCCCCAGGGGTCTGTCATGTGACCAGTTCTGTTTAACTTGTTCATAAACGATATAGAGGCTGGAATTAGTAGTTCAAACTCAGTATTCGCTGATTATTTCAAATTAAGAAGGGCAATAACTTCACAAAAGGGATATAGCAACTTTTCAAGAAGACCTAGTTAAAATAGAAGGGTGGGAAGCTATACGACAGATGAGGTTCAGTGTAGGAAAATGTCAAGTAATGCACTTGGGAGCAATAAATGTGCATGCATGTTACACACTAGGGGGAGAAACTCTGGGGGAATCAAGATGGAAAAGGTTCTGGAGGTCCTAGTAGATGACAGAAACAGCAATAGCATGCAATGCCAAGCTGGAGCAGGCAAGGTTTGGCCACTTCTTGAATATGTTTGATATGCAAACATTAAACTTATTCTCCCTGGAGAAGCAAAACCTAAGAGGGGATATGATAACATTATACAAATCCTGGAATGGTGACTTAAAGAAGATAGGCAGCTACCTAATGAAGCTGGTGTGAAATGGTTCAATCATAGGCATGCACAGTGGGTGTGCCAGGTGTGCCTGGGCACACCCTAATCACTATGTGTGGATTCCCCTTACTGCCCCCCCTGTGTTGCACCCCCACCCCCAGCAGTGCTGCTGGCTTCCCTCCTATCCCCCCACCCGGATGCTGCAGAGGATGTTTCAGAATGGAGAGCAGGGGAATGAGCTAGTAAATATTTAATTTACCTTCCCCTTCCTTTTATAAATGAACAGAGTGAACACACTCACTCACTGTGTTCATTCTGAACTAAAGCACAGTAAACTGTGTTTATTATGCTTGAGTTTGTGAATGAACAGGAAGCTGCTCAGCACAGAGCACTTCCCATTCATTCACTGTCTCGTGCAGCTAAGGCTGCAGAGAAAGTCATGTGTGTTTGAGCTTTGGGGGGCAAAACCTAATGCAATAAGCTGTGCACACCTATGGGTTCAATCTTAAACTGCATAAGGGGTTCTTTATTTTTAGGGCAGTAAGGATGAGGAACTCTTTCACAGTTGGTGGTGTCTGTGGAAAGTGTAGATAAGTTCCAAAAACTTTTGATGTGTTTCTTAGCAAACACAGTGTACAGGGATGTGGAAAACAGTAGTCTCAAAAACACTCGTGGGTTGAACTTAATGGACCTGTGTCTTTATTTAACCTTATCAAGTATGTACAGTATATGTAAAAGCAGCTGCCGATTGTATAGTTCTGGCCTCTGTGCCAGTTCAGTCAATTGCCTGTGGAGTGATATACACACCCTGCCTTTACCTCCACCTCTGGCACCAAGCAGGGTAAGCAAGTATTTTACTTTTCATGGAAAGATCTATTGTTGCTGCAGAGATCCAATATTGCTGCTAAGTGGCCTGTTGCCGCTGGAAGGATCTATTATTGCTGAGGGTCTATTGTTGCTGGGTTGTCAATTGTTAATGGGTGGTCTGTTGTTGCTGGAGCTATCTATTGTTGCTACAGGGTGACCACTATTGTTGTTGGGGGATTAATATTTGCTGCTGGAGGATTAAGGGTTGAATAATCTGAAAGTGCCTTTGAGATTACTTTGGTAAATACTGCAAATTTCCTGTGTTGTACATTTTAGTGCATTATTTTTAATCACTAACAAATTCCATACAAATTGCTATTATAGCAGCAGAAAATAAAGCTTCTTTCCATATTCTATTAAAGGTGTCTGTGCTGGAAGCTGGGTAGGGGGTGGAGATAATGAGTGATGCTGGGAGGTGGGGGCAGAGACAAGTGTGCACTAGGATGAGGGATACAGGCATATGTATTAAATACATTTATACTTACATATTTTTAGTTGTAATACTTTATTACAATAGATTAAGGTATATTCACATTTCAGTCACTTCATGTTTCATCAATAAATGTACTGTAAATGAGAGCAATCTGCGCAAAAAGTGCTATTCATTCTTAGGAGATATTTTATGAACATTTAATGATTCCTCCATCAGTCTTTACAATCAGGCAGTCATTGCAACACTGGAAATCCCATTCTTGAATATCATTATCATGAAAACATGCAAAGATTGTATTCTTCTGCAGTATTAACAGAATGGGAAAATCCAGGGGCCTAGATTTAATATATAACATGACAATGATACATGTAGCAAACACTATGACAATTACTGTGCTTTCTAAAATGAATACCTGATGATTACGGTTTAGCACTTGCAGAAATAGTGGGGTCCAATTGCACAGTATCCAGACACTGCAATTTAAAGCAGCAGCAGATTGCTGTCATGTAATCTTGGCCATTATCAGGTATACATTTGACACCTTGAGCCTTTACATTCATCATCTTGATCGGTCATGGTCAAAATACAAATGAAACACTGAGTGCATAGAAAAGAAATACTATTTCTCTTGTAGAATTGATGGCAACATACATTGCTTTTCAATGTCTATTTGTCTGTGCACTCTTTTTTGTTTGCATTTGTTATAAAGAAAACTTCAGTAACAATGTTATGCCAATTTTAATACAGTACCCCTACATACAACTACTAGTATACATCAGCTATCCTCCTAACAAGGGATAAGCCATCTGCCTGATTTGGGAGTCACAGCACATCAAGTGGCTCCTAAAAGCTGAAATTTGCATATTTTTTGTGATCTGCCTGTCCACCATATTAGTTTATAACTGAATTGTGAAAGGAATTTACTTACCATGTCAACAAATGCTGCTAGCTAATTTTTTGGGAAGACCATGCAAATGAATGATCCATTGCTAATATGGCCTGGTGTATGGTTGTGTGGGTGTGTTGTGTCATCATCAATGATGTAACTTAAATGTTACATGTGTAGGGATGTATAATATAGGTTGAAATAACTTCAATTGCTTAATGACCTTATGCGCGATTGCATAATGTCACCCCCCCCCCCCCAAGGTCAAGCATTGTATCATCGTAACTAGCACAGGGCAATAAAAGGTTAGTTTACTCAAACCCAAAGTCAGCAGAGAGTAAGTTCAATAGACCCCTTTACCAGTTAATTTTAGCTTGAGGAATAAAAAAAGGCCAGCTTTAGTTGATGGCCTTGAGACTGAATGTTTCCCTTTCCATCCCAGTAAAGCAATATTTTCTCTAATACAAATATATATATATATATATATATATATTGTGAGGGGGTTAGCTCGGCAGCGGGTGTGTGTGACCCCCGGGATGGGCTCCCCACCCAAAAACAGGCCCAGCAGACGGAGGTTGTGGTTTTCAAAATCAAAAAGGTGCGGTTTATTTTCTATTTACAGTGACAAAAACACAGCAAGGCAAAAAAAAACATAAACAAAATAAATCCTGGTCAACTTGACCTCTGACTAAACATACAGGTTTCCTAACTAACAACTGGGATCAGCCTAGTGCTGTCCTAGTCCCTAAGTCCCTGGTTTTAAATGTCCAAGCAAATATATAGCCACACAGGCTTTCTCTCACCGCACAGGGGTTCACTCTCCCTAGACAGTCCACACAGGTCTGCTTCCAGGCATGAGCTAGCCCCTAATGAATCTGGGAGTTTTTTTATAGAGGCCTAAATGAGCTGACAAGCTTCAGCTGGCCTCATCAACTCCCTGTCTGCACGACGCCCAGCCCTCTCCCTAGAGGTATGAGTCATCAATGAGCCCACTAGTCTCAGCTGGGCTTATACAACTCTCCACCTAGCTGTATAAGTCGGCGTAAAGCCTGAATCTGGGCGAAATATATCTACCCCCCTGGATGCAACCAGGTGACTTTACCTTCCTGCTGTCACATACCCCCCCCTCTTGTTTTAACCTCGGGGTTGGAACACCAGCAATCAGGCATTCATGTACTCGAGACAAAGCATCCACATTCCCCATTTGAACGCCAGGGCGATGCTTTACTGTGAAGTTGAATTCCTGGAGGGCCAGGAACCACCTATTCACTCTTCTATTTGTTTCCTTGTTTTGAGCCATCCACTTTAACGGAGCGTGATCCGTAACCATGTCAAAGTGCCTACCTAGCAGGTAGTACCGAAGGGAATCTAGAGCCCACTTCACCGCTAAACACTCCTTTTCAACGGTGGCGTAATTTACCTCATGGGACTTCAACTTCCTGCTGAGGTAAATGACTGGGTGCTCTTCCCCGTTCCAGACCTGGGACAATACTGCTCCTAACCCCACATCTGACGCATCACTTTGTACGACAAAGTCTCTAGAGAAGTCGGGTGAGTACAACACTGGCTGGCTACATAAGGCTTGTTTCAAGAATTGGAATGCTGCCTCAGCCTCGGGGGTCCATTTAATCATGACCGACCCTTTCCCCTTCGTCAGGTTGGTTAGGGGCACAGCCTTAGAAGCAAAGTGGGGAATGAATCGCCGATAATACCCAGCGATTCCCAGAAAGGCTCGTACCTGCTTCTTGCTGTTGGGACGTGGCCAACTCTGGATGGCCTCGACTTTGTTGAGTTGGGGTTTTATTACTCCCCTCCCAATGGTGTACCCAAGATATTTGGCCTCCTCCTGCCCAATGGTACACTTCTTGGGGTTAGCCGTAAACCCTGCTTCCCGAACAGAGTCCAGGACTGCTTGCACTTTTGGCAGATGTGAGGCCCAATCTGTGCTATGGACAATTATGTCATCCAGGTAAGCCGCAGCATACTTCCGATGGGGCCTCAGCATCTGGTCCATTTTCCGCTGGAATGTGGCCGGCGCATTCTGTAACCCGAACGGCATTCTTTTATATTGGAACGCCCCGTCTGGGGTTACAAATGCGGTTTTCTCTTTGGCCGACTTGGCCAGGGGGATTTGCCAATACCCTTTTGTGAGGTCAAGAGTCGTCATGTATCGGGCTGTTCCCAGCCGGTCGATCAACTCATCTATACGTGGCATGGGGTAGGTGTCAAATTTTGTAACTTTGTTCAACTGACGAAAATCGTTACAAAATCGCCAGCTCCCATCCGGTTTAGGCACCAACACAATGGGACTAGACCAATCACTTTGGGACTCCTCTATCACCCCTAAGTTCAGCATTTTCTGTACTTCCTCCCGTATTGCCTCCCGTCGGGCCTCTGGGATCCGATAGGGTTTTAACTTCACCCTTTCACCGGGCGGGGTAATAATGTCATGCTCTACCCCAGATGTTTGTCCCGGCAGCTCAGAGAATACCTCCTTGTTGCGAAGCACAAACTCCTTAACCTCCTGTTGTTGGGGTTGTGACAAGGTGGCTGCGATTCCAACCTCAGGAATCACGCAACCAGTTTGAGCTGGTGACCAAGTGTCTGCGACTAGGGACTCTCTATCCCTCCAGGCTTTCAACAGATTAACGTGATAGATCTGTTCGGGCTTTCGCCTTCCTGGTTGTCTGACCTTGTAATTCACTTCGCTCACTTTTTCCATTATCTCGTAGGGGCCTTGCCATTTGGCAAGGAATTTACTTTCAACCGTAGGGACAAGTACCAATATCCTATCCCCCGGGGAAAAGGTACGGGTCTTGGCTCCACGGTTGTACACTCTCTGCTGTGCCAACTGCGCTTGGGCCAAATGTTCCTTCACGATGGGCATTACCTGTGCAATTCGATCTTGCATCAGGGCGACATGCTCAATCACACTCCTGTGGGGAGAACTCTCACTTTCCCAAGTTTCCTTGGCAATATCCAACAGCCCTCTTGGGTGTCTCCCATACAGTAACTCAAAGGGGGAGAATCCCGTAGAGGATTGGGGCACCTCCCTAATAGCAAACATCAAATAAGGAAGTAGACAGTCCCAATCCCTTCCATCTCTATCCACCACTTTCTTCAACATTTGTTTTAGGGTTTTGTTGAATCTTTCAACCAGCCCATCGGTTTGGGGGTGATACACAGATGTACGCAATTGCGTCACTTTGAACAATTTACACAGCTCTTTCATAACCCGGGACATAAAGGGTGTACCTTGGTCCGTAAGCAGTTCTTTACAAATACCCACCCGGCTAAAAACAAGAGATAGCTCTTTGGCTATGGTTTTGGCCGAGGTATTTCTGAGAGGGATCGCTTCTGGATAACGGGTGGCATAGTCCATTATAACCAATATGTACTGGTGCCCCCTAGCGGACTTGATTATAGGACCTACCAAATCCATTGCGATTCTCTCAAACGGGACCTCAATGATGGGTAGAGGGACCAGCGGGCTACGGAAATGTGGCATCGGGGCCGACCTCTGACACACAGGGCAGGAGGAACAATAATTTTCTATGTCCTTCATCACCCCAGGCCAATAGAATCTCTGTAATACCCTCTCTCGGGTTTTCTCTGTCCCCAGATGACCTCCAAGAATGTGCCCATGGGCCAACTCCAACACCAACTTCCTGTAAGGTTTGGGCACCACAAGCTGCTCAACGGTTTCTTCTGCCCTTTTTGCCACCCGATACAGTAGGTCCTTCTCTACGCTGAAGTATGGGTAAGTGCCGGTATTATCTGGGTTCACTAACTCGCCATCTATTTTCACTACGTTTTCCCGTGCCTTTATTAGGGCGGGGTCTTTCAACTGTTCTGTGGCAAAGTTTTCCCTGTGAACCTCAAGATCAGAAAACTCCACAGACGGTAGGTTTTCGTCTGAGGAGGTGGGCTCCTCTCCAGTTTCTTGAGTCTCCCCTGCCAATACTGACAAGGGAAATTCCGGAGAGTCCTCACCACTCTCAGGGGAGTTCTGGCTATCACATTCCTGGTACATAGGGGCACCAGTGGGGGGCTCAGGATCATCCCACAGTTCCCAGAACTTCGGAAAATCCCTTCCCACAATGGCGTCATGCGGTAACTGAGATACTAAGCCCACTGGATGAGAGAGGGTACCCCTGGGGGTCTCGAAACACACTGTAGTCACTGGATACTCTCGGGTGTCCCCATGCACACAAATAACGGCTACCTTGCTATTCCCAGAGACCTCTGTTTTAACTAACTCAGCCTTTATCAGGGTCACAAGGCTACCTGAATCCAGCAATACCACAACATTTCTACCATTAATACACATTTTGCATAAATGTTTCTCAGTTCCCCGAATGGCAGTGCATGCGACTGTCGCACACAGCGACTGACGTCTGCCCGTCAGAAAGTCACACTGCATGGGTTCCTCCACAACCGGGCAATTTGCTGCAATATGTCCCGCTTGCCGGCAGCGGTAGCAAACGATCCTTCTTGCGGCCTCTTGAGCCGCTGATTTCCCAGGCTGTTCTCGCCAAACTTGGGGTAGAGCTCCCACCCTCTCACTCTCTCCACCCTCACCCCTTGGAATCCTCTTATCCGCCCCTGGGGATGGTCTGGTCTTAGGGTGGAAAGTCCGAGTGTCTCTGGAAGAGGCCGTCAGGTTCTCTGTAGCCAAGTATTTCTCCACACGATCCACAAGACCATCGGCCGTCTCTGGGTCTCCATGGCTTACCCACTTTTGGATGGCAGTAGGAAGAGCTCTCAAAAACCGATCCATTACAACACGTTCCACAATCTTTGGTGCGGACAAAGTCTCTGGCTGTAGCCACTTTCTGCTCAGGTGAATGAGATCATACATTTGAGACCTGGGGGGTTTTCCAAGCTGGAAAGTCCAGTTATGCACACGCTGAGCCCGGACAGCCAGGGTGACACCCAGCCTTGCCAATATTTCAGCTTTTAGCATCACATAGTCTTTTGCTTGGTTAGGCTCTAGGTCATAGTAAGCTTTCTGCGATTCACCAGTTAACAGAGGAGCCACTAGTCCAGCCCACTGCTCCTCAGGCCACTTTTCTCTTTCAGCGGTCCTTTCAAATGTGGTCAAAAATACCTCTGGATCATCCTCTCCAGTCATTTTTGTCAATAAACGACTCACCCCAAAGGACGCGGTATTAGTGGGACGGCTTTCCTCACTGGTCTGCGGACGTTGCTGCATTACTGCTTCCATCTGTTGTTGTAGTCTCTGCTCTTGCTTCTGCAACAGGTCTATGAAGCGGGCCTCAGATTGCTGTTGGGCTTGTTGCTGAGCCTCCAGACTCTGTTGTAAAGTTGCAAGGCTCTGTTGATGAGCTTGCTGCTGGGCTGCAAGGCTCCTTTGCAAACCTGCATTTGTCTGCTGTTGATTGGCATTTGCTAGAGCCAGCTGTTTCAGTATCTCCTCCATGCTGGCTTAAAAAAAAAAACTGCCACTGGTTCTCCACCAACTGTGAGGGGGTTAGCTCGGCAGCGGGTGTGTGTGACCCCCGGGATGGGCTCCCCACCCAAAAACAGGCCCAGCAGACGGAGGTTGTGGTTTTCAAAATCAAAAAGGTGCGGTTTATTTTCTATTTACAGTGACAAAAACACAGCAAGGCAAAAAAAAACATAAACAAAATAAATCCTGGTCAACTTGACCTCTGACTAAACATACAGGTTTCCTAACTAACAACTGGGATCAGCCTAGTGCTGTCCTAGTCCCTAAGTCCCTGGTTTTAAATGTCCAAGCAAATATATAGCCACACAGGCTTTCTCTCACCGCACAGGGGTTCACTCTCCCTAGACAGTCCACACAGGTCTGCTTCCAGGCATGAGCTAGCCCCTAATGAATCTGGGAGTTTTTTTATAGAGGCCTAAATGAGCTGACAAGCTTCAGCTGGCCTCATCAACTCCCTGTCTGCACGACGCCCAGCCCTCTCCCTAGAGGTATGAGTCATCAATGAGCCCACTAGTCTCAGCTGGGCTTATACAACTCTCCACCTAGCTGTATAAGTCGGCGTAAAGCCTGAATCTGGGCGAAATATATCTACCCCCCTGGATGCAACCAGGTGACTTTACCTTCCTGCTGTCACAATATATATATATATATATATATATATACTGTATATATATATATATATTCATATCCACTCACAAACCCTTAATTTTTCTTCTTTTTTTTTATCCCTTTCTTTTACCTCCTTCTTTCACAGCACATTTTTATCCTCCACTTCTACCTCTTTGCTCACACTCTCACTCTCCTACCTCCTTTTTTTATTGCTAGTGTACTAATGGCATGGCTGTGATTGGTCAGTGCAACATGTGACCCAGCTTCTATATAAGCTAGAGGCACACAGCACACACGTCACTCTGCTTCAGAATAGATAGGGAGAGGATCTTGGCTGCTGCTGTTGCTAATAGGGAGAGATTGTAAAATACATGAGGTAGTCCTGATTCTGCAATCTGAGGGAAAAGATAGAGAGATAGTGTAGTGTAGGGCCAGGTTCCTGTTGGTGCTTTCAGGGAGAGAGATATATTATATAGGAGTCCAGATTCAGAGATTAAAATCAGCGATCTGCATAGGTTTACCTGTTTGTGTTGCAGTGCACAGTCTTTTTACACTGCCATGAGCCCAGTGTCAGAGAAAATCTAACTTTTATCTGCAAGCTCATTGCACCAGCACTGCATATATTACGTTGAGAGATACACCGTTTCCATACTGTGGGTGTATTCTGCTCTTTGAAAAAGATCCATTTAGGGGAAAAAAAAAGGCACTTTATTGTGCTCTTTTTCCAAAAGACCCATAGGGCAAAAAAAATAAAAAATGTGCATTTTATTTTGCTCGTGCAAAAAAAGACCCGTTTAGGGCAAAAAAAATAAATAAAAAAAATTTGCACTTTAATGTACGCTTGCAAAAAGAGCCATTCAGGGCCACAAAAAATTGTTTGCAGTGTGTTATACATATGTGGAGGTGTGTGAAATAAACAATTTCTATATAGTTTTCTCCTACTGTGCTATACTAAAAAAACAACATTTTTTTTAAATAGCATTTTCTGCAGTTCTGTAGCTGTGCGATTCAGCGGTTACGTACTGTGGGTGTGTTCTGCTCTTCCAAAAAATGCCATTTAGGGGCACAAAAAATAGTTTAGTTTGCAGCGTGTTATACATATGAGGAGGTGTGTGAAATAAACAATTTCTATATAGTTTTCTCCTACTGTGCTATACTAAAAAAACAACATTTTTTTTTAATAGCATTTTCTGCAGTTCTGTAGCTGTGCGATTCAGCGGTTACGTACTGTGGGTGTGTTCTGCTCTTCCAAAAAACGCCATTTAGGGCCACAAAAAATAGTTTGCAGTGTGGTATACATATGTGGAGGTGTGTGAAATAAACAATTTCTATATAGTTTTCTCCTACTGTGCTATACTAAAAAAAGTAGGATTTTTAAAACAGCTTACCTGTAAAATCCTTTTCTTGGAGTACATCACGGGACACAGAGCAGCATAGTCATTACTATGTGGGTTATATAGAATTACCTTCAGGTGCTGGCACTGGCAACTTCCAAAACAGGAAGTACCCTCCCCTATATAAGCCCCTCCCATCCGGGAGTACCTCAGTTTTGTAGCAAAGCAATACGTGTCCCCAAAAGAGGGGTGGGAGCTCTGTGTCCCGTGATGTACTCCAAGAAAAGGATTTTACAGGTAAGCTGTTTTAAAAATCCTACTTTCTTGTTCATACATCACGGGACACAGAGCAGCATAGTCATTACTATGTGGGACGTCCCAAAGCAATGCCACATGAGGGGGGGGGATACACCATACATAAGCTGGGCGCCATCAGGCATGAGGATCTTTTGCGGCCTGCAACACACTGCGCCCAAAGGCGACATCCTCCTGCCTTCTAACGTCCACCTGGTAGAACCTAGTAAACGTGTGTACTGAAGACCATGTTGCGGCCTTACAAATTTGCGCCAGGGAGGCCTGGTGATGCACTGCCCATGAAGTTCCAACTGCTCTCGTGGAGTGCGCCCTAACTTTGAACGGAGGCGGTCTACTTCTCAAGCCATAGGCTTGTATTATGACCTGTCGAATCCACTTGGCTAAAGTAGATTTTGATGCTGCCTGACCCTTTCTGGGGCCTTCCGGCAGAACAAACAAAGAATCCGTTCTACGAATCTGAGCAGTGGCTTTTAGATAAGCTTTAACTGCTCTTACTACATCCAAAGAATGCAATAACTTTTCCTCTACCGAGCTTGGTTTGGGGAAAAAAGAAGGAAGAACCACATCCTGGTTCAAGTGAAACCTCGATACCACCTTAGGAAGAAAGGCTGGGTGAGGACGTAATACTACTCTGTCCTTATGGATAACCAGATATGGCTCTTTACAGGACATGGCGGCTAATTCCGACACTCTTCTAGCCGAGCATATGGCTACTAAAAATATCAATTTCCTGGTGAGTAGAACCAAGGAAATGTGCCGCAAAGGTTCAAATGGCTGCTTCTGCAGAACCGACAGAACCAAATTTAGATCCCATGGGCATATGGGAGCCTTAATCGGTGGAATAATACGAGTCACACCTTGCATAAAGGATTTGACAAGTGAATGCATAGCCAGGGGCCTTTGAAATAGTATTGACAAGGCCGAAACCTGGCCCTTGATAGTACTTAAGGCAAACTTCCTGTCTACAGCCCACTGCAGGAAGTCCAGAATTCTGCCTATAACGTACTTACGTGGATGCCATTTTCTGGCCTCGCACCAAGTGATGTACGCCTTCCAAACTCTATAGTAGATCTGCCTGGATACAGGCTTCCTGGCATTGATTATAGTTGATACCACAGAGTTAGAGAGACCTCTCTTCTTTAGGATGTGGGATTCAATAGCCAGGCCGTTAAACTTAGAGTTAGTAAGGAAGGGTGGTATATCGGTCCTTGCGAAAGCAGGTCCGGACGACGTGGAAGGGTCCAAGGACTCCCCACAGACATTTTGATGATCTCCGCGTACCAGGCCCTTCGGGGCCACGCTGGAGCCACCAGGATCACCGGCTTCTTCTCCAACCTGACTCTGCGAAGGAGTCGA
The DNA here is from genome assembly GCA_029206835.1 of Rana muscosa. NCBI lineage: Eukaryota > Metazoa > Chordata > Amphibia > Anura > Ranidae > Rana > Rana muscosa. The sequence continues at coordinate 925,244,340 of CM055116.1, read as the reverse complement.
GGCAACAATTGTAGCGGAGGGAATGCATATATCAGTCTGAACTGATCCCAAGGGAACACCAGAGCATCCGAGCCGCAAGCGAGGGGATCCCTTGTCCGGGAGACAAATCTGTCCACCTTTGCGTTGAATCTGGATGCTAGCAGATCTACATCCGGTGTTCCCCACCGCTGACATATTGCTCGGAAGACCTCGGGATGAAGGGACCATTCCCCTGGGCATAACTGTTGGCGACTCAGAAAGTCCGCCTTCCAATTCTCCACCCCTGGAATGAAGACAGCTGATATACATGGGACATGCTTTTCTGCCCATTCCAGGATGTGACTTACTTCCCTCTGGGCTGCACGACTCCTGGTGCCTCCCTGATGATTGATATATGCCACTGCTGTGGCATTGTCTGATTGAATTCTGACAGGGGACCCTTGGAGTCTGGATGTCCAGGCTACTAGGGCGTACCGGGCTGCTCGTATCTCTAAGAGATTGATGGGCAGGGTTTTTACTACATTTGACCATCTGCCCTGGAGAGACCATTGCTCCAGTACTGCCCCCCAGCCTATAAGGCTGGCATCTGTAGTGACCACCTTCCAAGATATCGGGCTGAAGGGTTTTCCCTTCTGGAGATTCTGGGGGATCAACCACCAGCAGAGACTCTTCCGAACGGAAGGGGACAAAGCCATCGGGAAGTCTAGAGCCTGAACTTTTCCGTTCCAGGCTGACAATATGGCCCTTTGTAAATTCCTTGAGTGGAATTGGGCGTATGGCACAGCTTCGAATGATGTTACCATCTTTCCTAGCAGCCTCATGCACAGGCTGTCTTTTTGCACAAAGCAGACGGACCAAGGCCCTCAAAGAGGATACCTTGTCTAGAGGTAAGAAAATCTTCCTCTGGTCTGAATCCAGCCGTAGCCCTAGATATACCAGGTTTTTCACTGGCTGTAGGGCTGACTTGTCCAGGTTGATGACCCAACCGTGAGACTCTAGATACTTGATTGTATCGACAATTACCACTTCTAGCTTGGCAACTGAGTGGTCCATCAACAACAGGTCGTCTAGGTATGCCATTATCGTTACACCCCGTGTTCTTAGATCGGCCAACAGTGGGGCCAGAATTTTTGTGAACACTCGTGGTGCTGTGGCCAGACCGAATGGCAAGGCTCTGAACTGAAAATGGCGCCCTTCTACTGCAAAGCGTAGGAATTTTTGATGACCTGGAAAGATGGGAACATGCAAGTAAGCATCTTTGATGTCGATCGAGGCTAACCATTCCTCCCCTTGTAGGGCAGCGGTGACCGATCGGATCGACTCCATCCGGAAAGACCGGACGTTTAGAAATTTGTTTAGACTCTTTAGGTCCAATATGGGTCTTATGTCCCCGTTTGGCTTCGGGACTGTGAAAAGGTTTGAGTAGAAACCCAACCCCCACTCTTCCATAGGAACCTCCATAATTACTCCTTGGAGCAATAGTTGTTCTAACGCCAATAGGAGAGACCCTCTTTTCAGAGGGTCTCTTGGCATGCCTGACCACATAAAATGGGACGGAGGAGACTCTTTTAACTCCAACTTGTATCCCAGAGTTACTGCGGAGAGCACCCATCTGTCTTTGATCGTCTCCCGCCAGGTCTCTGCGAACAACTGAAGTCTTCCCCCCACCCGTTTGAGTGGGGGCAGCCCTTCATAGGCTTGACTTGGAGGCTGGTTTAGTACCTCTTCGGATCCAGGGCTTTTTATTACCCTGTGGCTGTCCCTGATTTTTACCTCCTGAGTTTGACCGAGGAGGCCGTCGGAACTGCTTAGTAGCAGACGTCGCAGGGATAGGAGAGGTAGTCCTCTTAAAAGATGGACCCCTAGACCTCTTTTTACTCGGTAAGAGAGTACTTTTACCACTGGAAATCTTCTGGATATACTTATCCAGGTCTTCGCCAAAAAGGCGTTCCCCATGAAATGGGAAGCTAACTAAGAGCTTCTTACAGGGAGCTTCAGCAGACCAGTTTTTGAGCCACAGAAGCCTACGCATATGTACCAAAGACAGCGTGAGGCGGGAGGCCTGATGGATAGAATCCTTGATGGCGTCAACCGCAAAGCATAATGCTCTAGGCAGATCAGCCAGAGCCTGGGCCTGCTGGTCTGGCAAATCCCTCAGGACCATTTTCATTTGATCCTTTAAAGCTTGGCAGATCCCAATAGCTGCCACTGCTGGCTGTGTAACAGCCCCTGCTGTGGAAAAAGCAGATTTTAATAAAGATTCCAATTTTTTATCCACTGGATCTTTGAACATTTGAACATTATCTACTGGACATGTCAGTGATTTGTTCACAGAAGAGATGGCTGCATCCACCGTAGGAACATTCCATCTCTGGGTGAACTTTTCCTCCATGGGATAGATCACCGGAAACCTTTTAGGCGGAACAAATAGTTTATCAGGATGTTCCCAGTCCTGGTATATAAGTCCTTCCAATAATGGATGTATTGGAAAGGAGCAATTAACCTGGGGAGCTTTTAGCGACCCCAATGAGGAGACAGCAGTAGTTGATGGTTCAACAAGAGGCATTTTAAATGCAGATCGAACCATGTCAGTTAGGGTCTGGACCCACAATCTTTCAGTCTGTGATGCTGAAAATGGTTCATCTACTGTCGATTCCTCAAAAACAGAGCCAACCTCCTCCTGATCCCCTTCAGGTAGGTCGGTCCCTTCCTGGGACTGTTGCTCTGCCAACAGGCACTCTAATGGAGGTGATGGAGATCTGGCGCGCTTTCTTTCCTGTAGAGAAGAAGCGATCAATGCAGCCAATCTCTGCTCCAATCCCTCCAGAGTTGAGGAAAAAACCTCCTCTGTTATATATGCAGGAGCAGGTGGACTGAGGACAGCCGCAGTACCTGGCACTCCCGGGGGTTCCTTATGGGTATTAACCTCTGATTTCTCAGGGGAGGAGGGTGCAGATGACTGCTCCAGATCCTCAGAGCCCGATGGAGACCCCCTACACTTCCTGAGAGGTATATCTCGGAGTTTTTTAGGCGGCATATTCCTTAGTTCAAAGCTGAGGTATTCCAGCCGCAATACACCCCTTACTGAAATAGTCTAATGCAATTTGCTGCTATGTACATCAGTGGGTGTCTACTAATGCGTCTTTCTGGGGATGCCTGTATCAACCGCCCGCTGTAAGCCCCTATACCATGCTACCAGCTCCTTTTCATGCTCTGTGTCCATAGCAAGCAGCGTGGACTGAGTCCTTTTATCTTGCTGGGACGCCCGCACATGCGCAGAAGCGCTGGGCGCACAGAGCGCGTCATCCGCCAGGCTCCGCCCCCTTTTTTGAAGCTAAACCTTATAAAAGGAAAGCATGTGTGCGCGCGCGCGCGTGCACGTGTGCGCTCTTGGCGCCATGTAGGGAGAGGAGCCAGGGTCCCTGTTTCACCAGGACTCGGGGATGGAAGGAAACTACTTGGCAGCATGACAGAGGAATGCAGCTTCCCTGATAGAGAGCTCACTCATCTGCCTGGACTTTCACCATGGAAGGAATAGTCCCAAGAAAAAAGACGTTCCACAGCGGCCTCTAGTGGACAAACACAGGTACCGCACCTTTGTCTTTTTTTTTTTTTTTAAAACCTCCTTTATGAAAAAACATTTCCAGGTTTACAGTTTTTTTAAAACTTCCCTTATGAAAAAACATTTCTAGGATTTCTTAGGCATATACAGCTATTAGCGGGAATACCCTTTAGGTAACAGGCAGAAAGACATATTAGGCTTGGGGGTCCCCTCAATAGAACCAAGTTCCTGAGGGGCCCCCACTTACCTTTTCCCCGCCGCAGGACTTTGTTTGGTCCACAGAAGCCCAAACTTCACCTCTCACGGCAGGCATTGTACTAGACCTTCAGGGACCGGGTTCCCAAGGATTCCACTCCCCTGGACCTGTATAGCACCCTGCACAGATAGCCTCTTGGTTTTGGGTATGACCAGAGCTCTGGATCCCAGGGTCCAGCCCTCCTAAGAGAGGCATTACAGGCAAAACCCTGCTCTTCTCTGCAAGGCCCGGGTACCGACCGTTTAGCTATGAAGCTTTTTTGGTCGGATCCGGAATAGCTTGCTAAGGCCCAGAGAACCTGTACACAAGCCCAGATGAATACATGTTAACCTTGGCCAACACCTTAGACACTGGCAAAAAACTGAGGTACTCCCGGATGGGAGGGGCTTATATAGGGGAGGGTACTTCCTGTTTTGGAAGTTGCCAGTGCCAGCACCTGAAGGTAATTCTATATAACCCACATAGTAATGACTATGCTGCTCTGTGTCCCGTGTTGTATGAACAAGAAACAACATTTTTTTTGAATAGCATTTTCTGCAGTTCTGTAGCTGTGCGATTCAGCGGTTACGTACTGTGGGTGTGTTATGCTCTTCCAAAAAACGCCATTTAGGGCCACAAAAAATAGTTTGCAGTGTGTTATACATATGTTGAGGTGTGTGAAATAAACAATTTCTATATAGTTTTCTCCTACTGTGCTATACTAAAAAAAAAACATTTTTTTTGAATAGCATTTTCTGCAGTTCTGTAGCTGTGCGATTCAGCGGTTACGTACTGTGGGTGTGTTCTGCTCTTCCAAAAACACCCATTTAGGGTAAGATCCTAAATTTGGAAAATATGAGGAGAAGGTCAAAGGGACGTGGTGGCCCCGGTCGTGGTGCTGCTGGTGGAGCTCCTGTTGCAGGGAGAGGACGTGGTGGATCTGTGCCAGATACACGCACAAGTGAATCACCTTCCTCAGGTGCGAGTAGGCGACCGAGCCTGCGGCGGTATTTTGTCGCGCCTAATGAGGCTGTACGAATGTTTAGGCCAGGACAAGTACAGGCGATAGTAGATTGGGTTGCTGACAGTGCCTCGGGTTCCTTCACATTGTCTCCCACCCACTCTTCTGATGAAAGATCAGAGTTGGCACCTGAAACCCATGTCCATCAGTCTTTCACCTCACCCCCTTGCAAATCAGCCAAGCAGTCTGAGCCCCAAATCATGCAGCAGTCTCTTCTGCTTTTCGATGACTCTGTTAGCAGGGTTTCCCAGGGCCATCCACCTAGCCCTGCCCCAGAAGTGGAAGAGATTGAGTGCACCGATGCCCAACCACTTATGTTTCATGATGAGTACATGGGAGGGCCATCGCAGTACGTCTCGGATGATGACGAAACACAGGTGCCAACTGCTGCTGCTTTCGCAATTGTGCAGACAGACAAGGAGGGCAGGGGTGAAGACTGGGTGGAAGCTGATGTGGAGGACGATGAAGTCCTCGACCCCACATGGAATCAACGTTATGCAGGTGACCAGTGTAGTTTGGAGGAAGAGGCGGTGGTCGCACAGAGCCACCAGCACAGCAGAAGAGGGAGCAGGGTGCAAAAGCGGAGCGTCCGTCCCCTAGACAGTATGTCTGCTACTGCCCAACGCAGCAAGGGACCGAGCACACCAAAGCCAGGTCCAAGGAGTTCCCTAGCGTGGCAGTTCTTCACACAATGTGCTGATGACAAGACACAAGTGGTTTGAACGCTGTGCAATCAGAGCCTGAAGCGAGGCATAAACGTTCTCAACCTGAGCACAACCTGCATGACCAGGCATCTAAATTCAAAGCACGAGCTGCAGTGGAGTAGACACCTCAAAAACCAAAAAAGGTCTCTGGCTCCTCCTGCTTCCTCTTCTGCTGCAGTCTCGGCCTCTTCATCCACCTCTGTAGTGACAGTGGCACCTGCCACCCCGCAAACAGAGGATCTGCCAGCAACACTACCACCTGGGTCACCAACCATCTCCACATTGTCCCATGGAAGCGTTCAGCTCTCTATCTCCCAAACATTGGAGCGGAAGAGAAAGTACCCCCCTAGCCACCCGCGATCCCTGGCCCTGAATGCCAGCATTTCAAAACTCCTGGCCTTTGAAATGCTGTCATTTCGTCTGGTGCAGACGCAGAGTTTTAAAAGCCTGATGGCATTGGCTGTCCCACAGTACGTCGTGCCCAGCCGCCACTACTTTTCCAGGCGAGCCATCCCTTCCCTGCACAACCAAGTGGGGGACAAAATCAGGTGTGCACTGCGCAACGCCATCTGTGGCAAGGTCCACCTAACTACGGATGCGTGGACCAGTAAGCACGGTCAGGGACGTTATATCTCCCTAACAGCACACTGGGTAAATGCAGTGGCGGCTGGGCCTGAGGCAGATAGCAGTTTGGCGCATGTCCTTCCACCACCGAGGATTGCAGGGCGCTTCAGTTTGCCTCCTGTTGCTAACTCCTCCTTCTCCGCTTCCTCATCCTCTACCGCCTCCTCATCCGGTCAGCGTAACACCTTCACCACCAACTTCAGCACAGCCAGGGGTAAACGACAGCAGGCAGTTTTAAAACTTTCATGTTTGGGGGAAAAACCCCACACCGCGCAGGAGTTGTGGAGGGACATGGAACAACAGACCAATGAGTGGTTGCTGTCAGTGAGCCTCAAGCCCGGCCTGGTGGTGTGCGATAATGGGCGAAATCTCGTAGCAGCTCTGGGCCTAGCTGGTTTGACGCACATCCCTTGCCTGGCGCATGTGCTGAACTTGGTGGTCCAGAGGTTCCTTAAAAATTACCCCAATATGCCAGAGCTGCTGCAGAAAGTGCGGGCTGTGTGTTCGCACTTTCGGAGTTCTCACCCTGCTGCTGCTCGCCTGTCAGCGCTGCAGCGTAACTTTGGCCTTCCCGCTCACCGCCTCATATGTGACGTGCCCACAAGGTGGAACTCCACCTTGCACATGCTGGCCAGACTGTGCGAGCAGCAGCAGGCGATAGTGGAGTTTCAGCTGCAGCAATCACGCGTGAGTCGCTCTGCGGAACAGCACCACTTCACCACCAATAACTGGGCCTCCATGCGAGACCTGTGTGCCTTGTTGTGCTGTTTCGAGTACTCCACCAACATGTCCAGTGCCAATGATGCCGTTCTCAGCGTTACTATCCCAGTTCTATGCCTCCTTGAAAAAACGCTTTGGGCGATGATGGAAGAGGATGTGGCACAGGAGGATGAGGAGGAGGAGGAGGAAGCAGGATCATTTCAAAGGCTTTCAGGGCAGTCTTTCACAAGTGGCTATGAGGGTGGGTTCCTGCACCAACAAACGCCAGGTACACAATTGTCCGGAAGAAAGGGCACAGTTCTGGAGGATGACGAGGTGGAGGAGGAGATGGAGGAGGAGGAGGAGGAGGAGGAGCCATTTTCACAGCAGGGTGGCACCCAGACCAGCTCGTGGCCATCACTGATGTGTGGCTGGGGGGATACAGAGGACACAGACGATACACCTCCCACAGAGGACAGCTTTTCTTTGCCTCTGGGCAGCCTGGCACACACGAGCGATTACATGCTGCAGTGTTTCCGCAATGACCGCCGAGTTGCCCACATTTTAACTGGTGCTGATTACTGGGTGGCCACCCCGCTGGATCCCCATTACAAGGTCAACGTACCGTCCTTAATTCCCTCACTGGAGCGGGATCGTAAGATGCGCGAGTACAAGCGCACGCTGGTAGACGCGCTGCTGGTGGCATTCCCACCTGACAGCGGGCGTACGGTGGAAGCACAAGACGAAGGCAGAGGAGGAGGAAGAGGTCGCCAACACAGCCGGGGCACCGGCAGCACCTCAGAAGGCAGGGTTAGCATGGCTGAAATGTGGAAAAGCTTTGTCAGCACGCCACAACAACCAGCACCACCAGCTGAGATGGAACGTCTTAGCAGGAGGCAGCATTTCACCAACATGGTTGAGCAGTATGTGTCCACAGGCCTACACGTACTGGATGACGGGTCTGCCCCCTTTAACTTCTGGGTCTCCAAATTGGGCACATGGTCTGAGCTTGCCCTTTATGCCTTGGAGGTGCTGGCCTGCCCTGCAGCCAGTGTATTATCTGAACGTGTATTTAGCACGGCAGGGGACGTTATCACAGACAAGCGCAGCCACCTGTCCAGAGCCAATGTGGACAAGCTCACGTTTATTAAAATGAACCAGGCATGGATCCCACTGGACTTGTCCGTACCTTGTGCAGAATAGACATGTATACCGGTGTTGTGACAAAAACTGTCCGGCCATCGGATTGTGGCCGGCCCATACTGCGAAGGCGCAGCGCTTGCGCAGTACAGAGGATAAGGAGATTCACAAAATCTCTGAAGATGAACGGCGCCTGCGCAGTGAGTGCAGGTTCAAGCCCCACCATCCAAGTGGACATACAGTAGCACATAGTAACAGGGCCCCTCACGGGCTCGGTTCGATCACCACGCTTCGGGCACGGCCTCACTTGGCTCGGCTTGAACCACGGATGGTGTGGCCTTCACCTGAACTCACCACGCAGGCGCCGTTCGTCTTGGGAGATTTTCGAAATCCCCTTGTCCTACATACTGAGCAAGCGCAGTACAGGGTGGACACTATTTGACGGGGGACAGAATTCGACACATCACCGGCCTTACCCAGCCATTGTTGTATTTTTGAACCAGTGTTGGCTACCTCGTCCTCCTCCACCGCCACTTCCACCTACACAGCCACATCCACCGCCACCTCAACCTCCTACTCCATATGGACCTCGTCCTCCTAGGTCAAGATTATAATTTTTATTTTATTTTTTTGTAGCGCACAGATCCTTTCCCCCTTACCTTTCTTTATGTTGTTGGCTCCTCACAGGAGGGAGAAAGGCACACCGCACTACCAGCCCGTACCCTCCTATATAAAGAGGATGAGCGGTGTACTTGACGGGCAGTGTCCACAGCCGGAGTCAAAACTCCTCCAGAGGATGATTCTCACCTATACTGTAGGTAGAGGCAAGTCCTTTAATTCCCAGTAAAGTCAATGTCCACACCAGCTGAAATTACAACTCTTATTCTCTCATGGCAAAATAAACTCTACTCGGATAGAAAAGGTTAGAGCAAAGAAACAGGACAGCTTAAGGTGTGGAGGAGGTCCAGGCACAAACGTAGCACATTCACTTCACTGCTTAGGTTTCTCAAACAGTTTTAGGTGCACGGTCTCTGCCACAAACCTTGAGGTTGGTCTCTGCCACAGACCGGGTGTACAAGGCCCCTGCCACGGACCTGGAGAACTTTGGTCTCTGCCACAGACCAGGGTGTATAAGGCCCCTGCCACGAGCCGGGTGAATAAGCCTCTGATACAGTCAAGATGACCTTGAGCTTCTCCTTCTACGAACCTAGCCCATATCAAGGGGAAGACATCTCTCCAGGGAGTCAACAGACCCTTCCTTCACCGTGACTCCCGCATCGGTCCATCAGAATGATCCTCCCTTCCCTGGAACATGGTCCTCTACATGAGGCAGCACCCTAAGACTCCTCGACCCTTAGTGGACTCCAGACGAAGGCTCTGGACTCCAGGCTTTACTCCCGCACCTAGGCCTCCATACCCAGGGCAGCAGGAACTCCAGGATAGTACCTCACCCCGGGCTAAAGGTACCCGAGATGGAACAGGAACACATGCACCCAGGCCGAAGGCACCTGGGCGTGGACCCCACTGGACATCAGCCCCCAGGCCAAAGGTCTGCCCCTTTTATATGCTCTCCCGGCATGCACAGCAGGTTCCCCGCCCCGCTGTACTACTGCCAAGAGGGGACACAAAAGGCACAGCACTGTATCGGCGGTTCAACCCTAGCCTACCATGGCAGTGCCACCTGTAGGCCGCAGGGAACTGCACACCAATACTGTCCCCTGAGGACAAAATGGTCCATGAATCCTACAGAATTAGGGTGTTTGAGCCTATTTACCACTCAAACACTTCCCTTAAATTTAGCACCCCGCTACATTTTTATTTCAAAGTATTTTATTTTCCCACTAGCTTATCCATTAAATTGAATAATTTATTCCAGAAAGGGCGTATTCTGGGGCATTCCCACCATATGTGTGGCATCGTGCCGTTGAGTTTCTGAGGTTCTTAATGACTTCCCGTACCTCTTCTGCTGAAAAGGGGGCCTCCAGCATATTTTTTTATTTTTTTTAAGTTATTTTAAGTTATTTCCCTATCCACATTTGTTTGCAGAGCACTTGCCATGCTCTTAACAACATTTTGCTGCCATTTGCAGCCCTCTAGCCCTTTCCATTACTTTTTTAGAGCCTTTTTAGTCCTTAGAAGTCCGGGTCCCCATTGACTTTAATGGGGTTCGGGTTTGGGTCCGGGTTCGGGTTAAAGTTCGGTCCCGAACCCAAACTTTTTTCCGAAGTTCGGCTGAACCCGTCGAACCCGAACATCCAGGTGTCCGCTCAACTCTACTCATTGCTAACTGCCTAATATCTAAATTGTAATGTTTCCTTACATGAGTAGGTGCTGTGTAGCTCTCCAAATCATGTGGAACTGAAAATCTCAGCATGTGTATCAACTGTGTTGACTCTAAAAGTCTGCTGACCACAGTAGCCCCACAGTTGCAGGAGAAGGAATGTGTTGCAGGACCATAGGACCCCATAGTGGCCTGAGATAAAGCATTCAATATCTTACTTTTAGAGGAAGCTCTCTGTCAGCTGGGTGTCTCATAGGGTTCCTGTGTAGTCTATAAAGCACTACAAGGATGAGAGCAACGCAAAGCTTGTTTCAGTACAATAATACTTTATTTTTCACCAAAAAGAGTATAATAAAAAAAAAAACATTTCAGGGGCTCAAAACTCCACTTGTGAGCTGGCAGTGGGTTCAGACTTGTACTGGGCAACAATTGCAAAACAATATGGACAATATAAGATAAGGGTATTTACTTTTTTTTTTTTTAATAGCAAACATGTTACACGTATTTTCTCTGTGCAATGGTTTTGTACAGGGGAAACCTCCACTTTAGGGGTCCCCTGCTAGAGCTCCTGGCGCCTCCTTCCTGCCTGGTGCTCCCATAGCAAGCTGCTTGCACTGGGAGAACTCATGACTGCTCGTTTCGGAGCTGGCTCTGTGTGTCCATTCACACACAGACCATGGCTTAGCCCCACCCCCCACTCTCTTGCCAATGGCTCCCGCTGCTGCCTCTGTCCAATGAGGAGAAAGAGGGAGCTAAGAGAGCCGCTGCTCTTGTACGCATCACTGGACCGAGATTGGGCTCAGGGAGGGGGGGGGGGAGCTGCATGGAGAAGGTTTTTTTATTTTATTGCATAGAATGCATTAAGGTAAAAAAACTGGTACTTTTATAACCACATTAAAGCAGTATTAAACCCAAAAGCAAACATTTATTATATTATTTATTTATTATATATCAGCCTACCAAGTCGTATATGTAATGGCTGCATTTGTTTTCACCTGGGGATCCTGCCAGTAAGTTTGTTGCTTTTCAAAAGAACAAAATCTCCTTCAAATGTATCAGGTTACATGGATGGAACAAATCATTTACCACTGACGGGAGGGGGGTGCTTAAAATGGTCATTATATGGTATTAATGCAAAAAGGAAAAAATATTTTGCCGCAGGGACCAGGGACCACAGGTTAAGCTAGTTCTTCCCTAGAATTACAAAGGCTGGCCACCACAGCAAACACCAGTCCATTCACACTTGAAGAACCTTAAACCGGAGAGGGGTTAGGGCTTGAGATGCTTAAAAAAAGCTCAGTAGACAATATTCTCCTTAAGGCCTGGTTCACACTGGTCCGACAAACGCTCCGACATTAGGAGCTCATGTCGCATGACGTGTGAAAATCAATGTTTCCCTATGAGAGCCGTCTTAACTGGTCCGACACAAGTCGGTCCGACTTTGAAAATGCTCCCTGTACTACTTTGGTCCGACTTTGATCCTACTTCAGCCCATTGAATATCATTGAAGTCGGATCAAAGTAGGATCCTTGTCCTAACCATCCGACATTTGACATCCGACATGGTGATTACAGCAGCAGTAAAAGGAATTTATCTCACCCTGGGATTGTTTTGATTGGTCAAAGGACAAGTCAGACTAGCACAAAGTCGGATCAAAGTAGTATCCTGTTCATGAAAGTCGGATGGATGTCGGACCAATGTAGGATCGATGTAGGACTGATGTCGCAGAGCAAAGTAGGATGAAAGTCGGATGAATGTCGTGTAGTATCAGTGTGAACCCAGCATAAGGCCTGGTTCACACTGGGGCGACAAACGCTCCGACATTGGGAGCTCATGTCGCATGACGGGTGAAAATCAATGTTTCCCTATGGGAGCCGTCTTAACTGGTCCGACACATGTCGGTCCGACTTTGAGAATGCTCCCTGTACTACTTTGGTCCGACTTTGATCCGACTTCATCCCATTGACTATAATTGAAGTCGGATCAAAGTCGGGCCGCAGTCTTGCATGGTCCGACTTTGGCATGCGACTTGTGCTGTACTGATCTTGAGGGGGAACTCCAGGCCAAATTTTAAATAAAAAACCGGCGTGGGTTCCGTCTCCAGGAGCATACCAGGCCCTTGGGTCTGGTCTGGATTTGAACGGGCACCCCTACGCCGAAAAAACGGCGTGGGGGGTCCCCCCAAGATCCAAACCAGACCCTTATCCGAGCACACAACCTGGCAGGCCGCAGGGGAAGACGGGGCGACGAGAGAGCGGCCCCCCCTCCCTCCTGAACCGTACCAGGCCGCATGCCCTCAACATGGGGGGTTTGGTGCTCTGGGGCAGGGGGGCGACCTGCGGCCCCCCCCACTCCAGAGCACCCTGCCTCCATGTTGATGAGGACAGGGCCTCTTCCCGACAACCCTGGCCGTTGGTTGTCGGGGTCTGCGGGCGGGGGGCTTATCGGAATCCGGGAGCCCCCCTTTAATAAGGGGGCCCCCGGATCCCGGCCCCCCACCCTATGTGAATGAGTATGGGGTACATCGTATCCCTACCCATTCACCTGGTGGAAAAAAATTGCAATAAAAAACACTACACAGGTTTTTAAAGTAATTTATTACACAGCTCCGGCGCTCTTCCTCCGACTTCCGGGGGTCTTTTCCGACTTCCGGGGGTCTCCGGTGTCGTCTCCGCGCTCTCCGGTTCTTTCTTCCGCCGGGCCTCCGCTAACTTCTTTTTAGCTCTCTTGCTAACAGAGGCCCGGTCTTCCCGTTGTCTCGTCCGGCTCTCCGTTGTCCTTCTGCCGGCCCCTCCACTAACTTCTTTTTAGCTCTTTCGCTAGTGGAGGGGCCGGTCTTCCCGTCGTCATCTTCTTCCCTCTTCTCCTCCTCGATGTTGACGCGTCGCTTCCTCCCGCTGTAATACTGGCTCTCCGCTCCGCTCCGCATTAATATAGGCTTCTCATGACGTCACAGTCACATGTTCCCATGACGTCACAGTCACATGCTCCGGGGCCATGTGCCCCGGAACATGTGACTGTGACGTCATGAGAAGCCTATATTAATGCGGAGCGGAGCGGAGAGCCAGTATTACAGCGGGAGGAAGCGACGCGTCAACATCGAGAAGGAGAAGAGGGAAGAAGACGCCGACGGCGACGACGGGAAGACCGACCCCTCCACTAGCGAAAGAGCTAAAGAAGTTAGTGGAGGGGCCGGCAGAAGGACAACGGAGAGCCGGACGAGACAACGGGAAGACCGGGCCTCTGTTAGCAAGAGAGCTAAAAAGAAGTTAGCGGAGGCCCGGCGGAAGAAAGAACCGGAGAGCGCGGAGACGACACCGGAGACCCCCGGAAGTCGGAAAAGACCCCCGGAAGTCGGAAGAAGAGCGCCGGAGCTGTGTAATAAATTACTTTAAAAACCTGTGTAGTGTTTTTTTATTGCAATTTTTTTCCACCAGGTGAATGGGTAGGGGTACGATGTACCCCATACTCATTCACATAGGGTGGGGGGGCCGGGATCCGGGGGCTCCCTTATTGAAGGGGGCTCCCGGATTCCGATAAGCCCCCCGCCCGCAGACCCCGACAACCAACGGCCAGGGTTGTTGGGAAGAGGCCCTGTCCTCATCAACATGGGGGCAGGGTGCTTTGGGGTTGGGGGGCCGCAGGTCGCCCCCCTGCCCCAGAGCACCAAACCCCCCATGTTGAGGGCATGCGGCCTGGTACGGTTCAGGAGGGAGGGGGGCCGCTCTCTCGTCCCCCCCTCTTCCCCTGCGGCCTGCCAGGTTGTGTGCTCAGATAAGGGTCTGGTTTGGATTTTGGGGGGACCCCCACGCCGTCTTTTCGGCGTAGGGGCACCTGTTCAAATCCAGACCAGACCCAAGGGCCTGGTATGCCTCTGGAAGGGAACCCACGCCGTTTTTTTTTAATTTAAAATTTGGCCTGGAGTTCCCCCTCAAGATTCATACCAAACACAGTGCCTGATATTGGCGGGGATCCAAGTCGGATCCCCGTTCATTGAAAGTCGGATATATGTCGGCTTCATGTCGCAGGGCAAAGTCGGATCCAAAGTAGGACAGATGTCGTGTCGCCCCAGTGTGAACCAGGCCTCAGTAACTGTGAATAATGAACAGTCTAAGGCCTCACAGCTGTGGACCATGAAGCAAGTTTCTGAACAGTTTAAAGCCTCACAGCTGGGGACAATGAGGCAAGTTTCTTTAGCATCTAGTTACTAGTTACCATATTCTACTGCACAACTACTGGTTCCTAATATGATTTCCAGACCCCTGTGTAGTCAGAGGGATCAATTTAGGGTCTCTACTCTCTGGTTCCCAGGACAGCCGCCGCCTTAAGCTTCCTCCGGACATGGTCCAGCAAGTGAGGCAGTCCCTCTCCAGACTAGATTCCTTGTGGTGTGGTCCTGCATCCAGCTTCTAAGAGGATCCATCCAGGCCCTCAGCCCTAACACGTCTGAGGCCACCAGAAAAGCTGCACAGTCCATGTGCTGCCTATGGATAGCAGCCACCCAGGCTTTGCAACCCTCCTGGGGAGAAGGAACCCAGCTGTCTAGTATGTCAGACTATTTACTGTATCACCTTCCAGCCACCTTCTGGACACTACTGGAGCATGATAAATATTCAGGTTGGTTATTTGAATCTCCCTCCTTAACCACTACTCTACCGCCCACCGTCAAATGATGGTGGGACGAAGAGCCTCTCGTTCTGGGTGGACGTCATATGACATTGTGCCTTCCCGAGCGACTAGTGGGAGCGCACGCGCCCACCGCATCACTGGGGTCCCGATGCGCGTGCCCGGCAGCCGCGATGGCTGCCGGGCACCCACGATTGCCCAGTAACTGAGCAGGACCGTGGATCTGTGTGTGTAAATACACAGATCCACATCCTGTCAGGGAGAGGAGACCGATGGTGTGTCCCTTGTACATAGGGACACCGATCGGTCACCTCCCACAGTCAGTCCCATCCCCCCACAGTAAGAATCACTCCCTAGGGAACACATTTAACCCCTTGATCGCGCCCTAGTGTTAACCCATTCCTTGCCAGTCATATTTATACAGCAATCAATGCATTTTTATAGCAGGGATCGCTGAATAAATGTGAATGGTCCCAAAAATGTGTCAAAAGTGTCCGATGTGTCCGCCGCAATATCGCAGTCATGATAAAAATCGGTGATCGCCGCCATTACTAGTAAAAAAATAAATAATAAAAATGCTATAAATCTATCCCCTATTTTGTAGCCACTATAACTTTTACGCAAACCAATCCATATACGCTTATTGCGATTTTTTTTTTTACCAAAAATATGTAGAAGAATACATATCGCCCTAAACTGAGGAAAAAATGTATTTAAAAATAAAAATTTATGGATATTTATTATAGCAAAAATTAAAAAATATTGTGTTTTTTTTCAAATTTGTCCCTCTTCTTTTGTTTATAGCACAATAAATAAAAACTGCAGAGGTGATAAAATACCACCAAAAGAAAGCTCTATTTGTGGGGAGAAAATGATTAAAATTTCATTTGGGTACAGTGTTGCATGACTGCGCAATTGTCATTCAAAGTGTGACAGCGCTGAAAGCTGAAAAATGGCTTGGGCAGGAAGGGGGTGAAAGTGCCCTTGTATTGAAGAGGTTAAACTCTAGAAGCTTCTTCCTGATACAGGGAAAAGCAATCAAACTCTCATCCGGTGGTTCCTTGAACAGGCCAGGAAAAATAATTACTACTGTCCTTGTTCTCATTACTTATTGTATCCCCTTTATAATGCCCACCTTTGTCCCTATCTCTTGAGCAGATTTTGGATGAAGGTGCTGGGCTGTTAGTGGAATCCTTTTCAGGGTTTTGATGTTGGTTAATGGTAAGTAGCGCTTTGTATCAGTTGAATAAATTCTGAACTATTTATGTCCTTGACAATGATGGTTTTTAAGGGTTTTTTTCTGTTCTGTTTCCTTGTTTGCCATAGATTTTCCATTTGTTAATGGATTCTTATCCATAAATCTACTATGCATCTTTCCAGTAACTCCCTTTGTGTTTTACAACCACCTCCTCTTTTCTGGACATATTGGTGCTGTTTCATCTGCCCGACAGGGTACAGTTGGTGTCCAGACATTTGTCCAGACACCGTTATACATCATTATCCCTTTGAATAGTCCCTGGCTTTTTTTTAGACATGCTTCTTTTTTGTTAGGCAAAGTGCTTTTACACCCTGGCTGGTATCCCTTTTGCTTGGGACACATTGGGCTGACACTGCATTTCTTTCCTGCTTCTTTACCGCCATTGTTGGCTTCCATCATCACCAACCCACTGCATTGACTGTATTTTACAAACTATGTACAGTATCTCACAAAAGTGAGTACACCCCTCACATTTTTATAAGTATTTTATTATATCTTTTCATGTGACAACACTGAAGAAATTACACTTTTCTACAATGTAAAGTAGTGAGTGTACAGCTTGTATAACAGGGTAAATTTGCTGTCCCCTCAAAATAACTCAATACAGTCATTAATGTCTAAACCGCTGGCAACAAAAGTGAGTACATCCCCAAGTGAAAATTTTCGAATTAGGCCCAATTAGCCATTTTTCCTCCTCAGTGTCATGTGACTCGTTAGTGTTACAATATCTCAGGTGTTAATGGGGAGCAGGTGTGTTAAATGTTGTGTTTTCGCTCTCACTCTCTCATACTGGTCACTGGAAGTTCAACTGTATGCATGCATGCTGGGGAAGCAGGCTTAGCGTGTCCGACACCAACAGAATAACAAACTGATTTGTTTGCATGGCCAGTGATGTTGTTGGATTAGAATTGGAGTCTTTTACAACAGTGTTGAACAGGAGAATGTTGTTCAAGTTACGTTCTATCTTGGACAATTCCTCCCACCCACTCCACAATACGCTGGTCAGTCTGCAGAGAACCATCAGTGACAGATTGTTACATCCACAATGCACCACAGATCGACACAGGAAACCATTTTTGCCTGTGGCAATCAAGATATATAATTATTTTCTGTAAGGGCTGGAGGTGAAGATTTAATTCTGGTTTTGTGTTGTTTATATACTATGTTGGTATTGTGTTGGTTATTATCTGGGGTGGTGTTAGAGAAAGTGGTGTATTATATGTATTTGGTAGTTTGTCTGTTATTTTAATCTGTATTATTTATTCTATGTTGTATTTTAATTGTATGGATGTTTTATTTGTAGTGTAGTTTTAATTTTGTTATTTGGTGTATTAACAAATAATAACAAATAACAGCCAGGCTGTTGTTGGTAATTTTGTTGTGTTTTTGCATCTTGTTCAGTCTATTGTTGTGATCTTGTGTTGTCTTTGTTAAGTGTGTCTGTGTCGTAACAATTTCCCAATTTCCCTTTGGGATTAATAAAGTATTCTGTATTCTGTAACTTGGCACCTCATGGCAAAGTACTTTCTGAGTTTCTAAAAAAAAGAATTGTTGCTCTACATAAAGATGGCCTAGGCCAGTTGTCAGGTCACCTGTGGCCAGATGACAGATGCACATCGTTGGGGGTCAGGAGTGCACCACAAGGTAGTGAACCCTATGGCTGACTGCTGTGGATGGGATACTGGGTGGTTGTGGAAAGCGGGACCAGTGGAGCACAACAGGGATCCACGGGGAGCTAGAGCCCAAGATTCCCCAGGGCGCGGAGTCTAAGATCCAGCAGGTCTTCACCAGAGCCTCTAGTGGTGAGGATGTCCTACGCTGCAACTGGGTCCATGTCACGGCCCCCAGAGTCCCCTAGCTCCGTAGGGTATAGAGGATAGAGGGGAAGCAGCAGCACAGGATACAAGAATAGTGAGGGGAAAAGCCAAGGTCAGGGCAACAAGCAGACACGGATAAACGAAGGAGAACCCGAAGGTCAAGGTCACTAGCAGACAGGGATAGTCGGAAACAAGCCAATATCGTAACACAGAGACAGACGTAGCACACAGCAGGCAAGAACCCAAACACACAATGCTTAACAAACACGTTGATCAGCAAGGCAGACTTGCAGTGCACAGGTTAATATAGAGTTCTGTGATAGGGCCTGGGGTGGAGCCAGGCTGGGAGGAGAGATTATAAAAGCAGCCAGGAGAGAGAGTCTGGCCTCTAAGGTGAACACCAGAGGAGTAAGGTAAGATGGCAGACAAACATTACTGCATATCCATGACACCAGTGATGGAGAACATTGGCACCCCAGATGTTTTGGACCTACATTTCCCATGATGCTCAACTACACTGCAGAGTGCATGAGCATCATGGGAAATGTCATTCCAAAACATCTGGGGTGCCAAGGTTTGCCATCACTGGCCTATGCTATAAGAAGATTTTGGTATTTTGGTATTTAAAAAAAAAAAAAAAAAATTGCCAATATTATTAGTGTTGTTATGCCTCATTTGCAGTGTCTATTTGGAGGAAGATTTCTTCCTTTTGCCTGAACATGCAGCCGGACGTGTCTCTGTGGGGGACTATTTAAATGCCTGCATACATTTTTCAAAGATTAATGTGGTGTTGTTGGATATTCTTCAGTATGCCCCTGTGAATGGGAATCCATGGAGCTCTACAAGGAACTTGATATATTTCTAATGTTTGTAAATATAAGTATAAAATGATTGATGTAAAACAATATACGGCTGTGAAAACAGATATTATTGTGACATTTTCTATTTTCAGAGTGGAGAGGACATTTGAAGGATAGCCCGTTCCATGTACTGCTGTTATTGAACCTTTGATCAGCCATTCATGGTTTTGGGTATCACCACTTATTCTATGTTTTGTGCTTTATCTTGAACAATTTTGACATAATGTTTGTTTTAAACATGTGCCTCATGTGAGGAATTTTTAAAGTGCTATTAATAAAATCTATTTTATTAATATATTTTTGTTATCTTTGGTTGCCTTTTAAAAGTCCCATTCTAAGAGATACTTTGATATTATAGGCAGTAAGAAGATTGCCAAAACCCTGAAACCGAGCTTCAGCATGGTGGTCAAGACCATACAGCGGTTTAACAGGACAGGTTCCACTCAGAACAGGCCTCGCAATGGTTGACCAAAGAAGTTGAGTGCACGTGCGCAATGTCATATCCAGAGGTTGTCTTATGAGTGCTGCCAGCATTGCTGCAGAGGTTAAAGGGGTGGGGGTCAGCCTGTCAGTGCTCAGACCATACGTCGCACACAGCATCAAATTGGTCTGCATGGCTGTCGTCCCAGAAGGAAGCCCCTTCTAAAGATGATAAACAAGAAAGCCTGCAAACAGTTTGCTGAAGACAAGCAGACTAAGGACATGGACTACTGGAACCATGACCCGTGGTCTGATGAGACCAAGATAAACTTAATTGGTTCAGATGGTGTCAAGCGTGTGTGGCGGCAACCAGGTGAGAAGTACAAAGACAAGTGCGTCTTGCCTACAGTCAGGCATGGGGGTGGGAGTGTCATGGTCTTGGGCTGTATGAGTTCTACCGGCACTGGGGAGCTACAGTTCATTGAGGGAACCATGAATGCCAACATGTACTGTGACATACTGAAGCAGAGCATTATCCCCTCCCTTCAGAGACTGGGCTGCAGGGCAGTATTCCAATGTGATAACGACCCCAAACACACCTCAAAGACGACCACTGCCTTTCTAAAGAAGCTGAGGGTAAAAGTGATGGACTGGCCAAGCATGTCTCCAGACCTAAACCCTATTGAGCATCTGTGGGGCATCCTCCAATGGAAGGTGGAGAAGCGCAAGGTCTCTAACATCCACCAGCTCTGTTATGACATCGTGGAAGAGTGGAAGAGGACTCCAGTGGCAACTTGTGAAACTCTAGTGAACTCCATGCCCAAAAGGGTTAAGGCAATGCTGGAAAATAATGGTGGCCACACAAAATATTGACACTTTGGGCCCAATTTGGAAATTTTCACTTAGGGGTATACTCACTTTTGTTGCCAGCCGTATACACATTAAGGGTTGTGTGTTGAGTTATTTTGAGGGACAACAAATTTACACTGTTATACAAGCTGTACACTCACTACTTTACATTGTAACAAAGTGTAATTTCTTCAGTGTTGTCACGTGAAACGATATAATAAAATATTTACAAAAATGTGAGGGGTGTACTCACTTTTGTGAGATACTGTAAGTTGCTTAAAGGCTATATTTGTATATGTTTTCTCTGATTATGCTTGTCACTGAATTTGCAGTATATATATGTTATGTGCTTACTTTAGAGCAGTGTTTCTCAACTCCAGTCCTCAAGGCGCACCAACAGGTCATGTTTTCAGGATTTCCCTCAGATGAAACGGCTGTGGTAATTACTAAGGCAGTGAAACTGATTAAATCACCTGTGCAAAATAATGGAAGGCCTAAAAACATGACCTGTTGGGGCACCTTGAGGACTGAGAAACACTGCTTTAGAGAACTGCCCAAGGGCACTCCCATGAGGAAGACCACACTGGTCAAAACGCTCCAAAGCCGCTTGGAAAACGCACCATTCATCATGTGTGCCTGAGTGTATTGTATCATCCTGTATTTGTTTCTACATATGTTCTATGTCATGTTTTTTAATGTCTTGTACTTTTCCCCTACTCATGCGTAGAGGGGACATTCTAGCCTTTTCCAAATAAATGTGTTTTTATACTATTTTGTGTGCATACTGATTCATCCACTCGTTGGGTGTCACAAAGCCCTGGTGCTCCTCACCATTCCCAATTTCCCTTGTGGATTGTGTTCAACCCCATCCCTCCACCAAATGATTTGGATCAGTGCGCAAAGCAAGGTCCATAAAGACATAGAAGAGCAAGTTTGGGGTGGAGGAACTTTACTGACCTGCACAGAATCCTGACCTCAACCCAACAGAACACCTTTGAGATGAATTAGAGTGAAGACTGTGGGCCAGGCCTTTTCGTCCAACATCAGTGCCTGACCTCACAAATGCGCTTCTGGAAGAATGGTCAAACATTCCCATAGACACACTCGTAAACCTTGTGGACAGCTTTCCCAAAAGAGTTGAAGCTGTTATAGCTGCAAAGGGTGGGCCAACTCAATGTTGAACCCTAAGCAAATAAGACTGGGATGACATTAAAGTTTATCCGCGTGTAAAAGCAGGCGTCCCAATACTTTTGACAATGTAGTGTACATTAAAGTCCAAATGTGAAATCTTGAAAATGATCAAAGTCCTCATGTAAGAATCCTAAACCACCTCACCTCACACCTCAGGATACCGCCGACTCCACTACCCCCATGGTCCTTCACTAGTTATCTAAAGCCAGCACCTCAAAGTAATAATAGATAGGAGAAAGAACAAAGAACCATAGAGTGGTTACCTAAAACGCATCAGTTGTTTGCTTTTTAATGCTCTTATGTAGCCAATACATTTTTGCAACAAGGAGCATTTTGGTTAGTGCAACAGACATCTTCAGGCTAACTAATGTTTAGCATACTGCAATAGATTGTATTTTTGATTTTGGGTTTAATACCACTTTAACTCCTCAGTAAAAGAGTTATCTTTAAACTGCATACACAAACAAATTACCACAATGACTTTCCTATAATACAAATATACATAGCCTAAAAAATAATCAACTCTAGACAATTGAACACCTTAAAAACAAGAAATATTTTGGCTACGGGAGCAAACAATAGTGAATTTTTAGCACTAGCCAAAGGCAATAGAAGATTTCAATACTGTAGACAACAATAAAAAAAAAAATGGGTCCCTGTTGAGTATTTCGATTTATATCTATGTACACTTTTGGTTGTGAAACAGAATAAACTTTAAAAAGTGTTCGTTTTGACAGTTTTGTTTTGCTTGAAAACACCATGATATAAACTGGAATTTCCCTTTAGGTTTGCATTTTCCACTATGTGTGAATTATGGAGCATTCTCTTAATATTTATGCCATAATGTGTTGGCTTGTGGTATGATATCCTGACAATTATGTTTTTCATATGCTTTTCTTAAGAACTCTGGAGACATCAACGAGGTTGAAAAAATGTTTAAACAGCTCTACAGTTTACTGCTATTCTCTTGAGGATACCACATGTTCCTGAGTTCCTGCAACACAAAATTGGAGCTAACAGTAAACAGGGCAGACTTGATGAATATTTATTGACCCTGGTTAATTCCTTTGGTGGAGTTGGGTCATGACACAGTTGCAACATTTTTTTTTCGATATATGAAGAAATAATGATATTTAACCTTTTGTGTACAGCATATATAATCCAAAGAGGGCATGTGCAATGTCATTTCATTTTTAGTAGTGGGCGTTACATTTTGCTTTATATATTTTTCTGCATAAACATAGCGTCCTTGACCATGTGAAAGTTGCGTGAAGGAAGAGATCTACTAATTCAGAGGGGCAGCACACACTATCATGCGTTATCTCTGCTTTTGTTTCTCAGTCTCTTCTTATTGCTATGTAAAATTAAAGTAGAAGGAACATTAGGCAAGAGAATGCATTTCTATAACAGTAAAGGTATAACAAGGCAATTTAAATAGTGTACATTACTTTTGGCAAGGATGCTGGGCTAGGGAATTGAGTCGTCGCTTTTTCTTACGAGTTCATACATATGTGAATACATGTGAATAAAATATTGTATACAAAGAAAAACACAGCAAGCAAGCAAGCACTAAACATATTATTTTTTTTCTATGCTTTTGCCTATAATTTTTTTAAGTTGCTGATAGGGTTTCTTTGAGTCATATACAATGTTCACTTAACTTAAAAATGCGAAAGGAGCTATTTTCTATTTTAATATCCTAATAACCCATTGTGCGCAAAAAAAAATAATAGAAATTAATTTGTGGCTGACTTTCATTGAACAATTGATGTGAACACAACATAATGCTATTTACTAAGCTAAGTGAACTTTCATTTTGCAACGTGAACTTTTCTACTCCTAGAAAGTGTGTGTGTATAGCTAGGGTCTCATGATGTTCATGGCTTACAAATGTAAAATATTTACTATAGACACATTACACTGGCAGAGGTAGAATAACAATCTTTAAATGTGATATCTACTAAACAATCATTGAAATATTTAATCATTAATTTGTTCATGCTCTTCTTTCTCCAGATATTTTTTCAAACTTGAAGAGAGCGAGGCGTATTCAGAAGAATTTTTGAATGCCATTTTTCAAAATGTTAATCTCGATGTCTAATGACCTTAACCTTTTTTTATCTACTAGGAAACTTAAAAATTGGGTTCCAGCTTCATAAAAGTATTTAAACCAGGAGTCTAGATTAGGGATGAGCTTCGTGTTCGAGTCGAACTCATGTTCGACTCGAACATCGGCTGTTAGCTCGTTCGCCGAATTTCGAACATTATGAGCCAAATTCGAGTGGCGCGGCACGGCCCATAATTCACTGCATCATCGGCAGTGCGTTGCTGGCTGATGATTGGCCAAGCATGCACTATGACCCGCATGCTTTGGCCAATCACAGCGCCGTCAGCACAGGGAGCCATAATTGGCCAAAGGAAGGGTGCCTTTGGCCAATCATGGCTCAGCGGAGTAGGTACACGCCCCACACTATATAAGGCCGCCTGCATGTCGGCCTTGTGTAGTGTGTTGCGGCTTTGTGAATTGTGAGAGTCTGAGAGAGATAGAGAGAGAGTCAGAGTGTCATTTCATTTCAGTTAGATAGAGCAGGCAGGCGATTCAGGTAGCTGCAGTCAGTGTATATATATATATTGTGAGGGGGTTAGCTCGGCAGCGGGTGTGTGTGACCCCCGGGATGGGCTCCCCACACAAAAACAGGCCCAGCAGACGGAGGTTGTGGTTTTCAAAATCAAAAAGGTGCCGTTTATTTTCTATTTACAGTGACAAAAACACAGCAAAGCAAAAGAAACAAACAAAATAAATCCTGGTCAACTTGACCTCTGACTAAACATACAGGTTTCCTAACTAACAACTGGGATCAGCCTAGTGCTGTCCTAGTCCCTGGTTTTAAATGTCCAAGCAAAATATAGCCACACAGGCTTTCTCTCACCGCACAGGGGTTCACTCTCCCTAGACAGTCCACACAGGTCTGCTTCCAGGCATGAGCTAACATCTAATGAATCTGGGAGTTTCTTATAGAGGCCTAAATGAGCTGACAAGGTTCAGCTGGTCTCATCAACTCCCTGTCTGCACGACGCCCAGCCCTCTCCCTAGAGGTATGAGTCATCAATGAGCCCACTAGTCTCAGCTGGGCTTATACAACTCTCCACCTAGCTGTATAAGTCGGCGTAAAGCCTGAATCTGGGCGAAATATATCTACCCCCCTGGATGCAACCAGGTGACTTTTCCTTCCTGCTGTCACATACCCCCCCCTCTTGTTTTAACCTCGGGGTTGGAACACCAGCAATCAGGCATTCATGTACTCGAGACAAAGCATCCACATTCCCCATTTGAACGCCAGGGCGATGCTTTACTGTGAAGTTGAATTCCTGGAGGGCCAGGAACCACCTATTCACTCTTCTATTTGTTTCCTTGTTTTGAGCCATCCACTTTAACGGAGCGTGATCCGTAACCATGTCAAAGTGCCTACCTAGCAGGTAGTACCGAAGGGAATCTAGAGCCCACTTCACCGCTAAACACTCCTTTTCAACGGTGGCGTAATTTACCTCATGGGACTTCAACTTCCTGCTGAGGTAAATGACTGGGTGCTCTTCCCCGTTCCAGACCTGGGACAATACTGCTCCTAACCCCACATCTGACGCATCACTTTGTACGACAAAGTCTTTAGAGAAGTCGGGTGAGTACAACACTGGCTGGCTACATAAGGCTTGTTTCAAGAATTGGAATGCTGCCTCAGCCTCGGGGGTCCATTTAATCATGACCGACCCTTTCCCCTTCGTCAGGTTGGTTAGGGGCACAGCCTTAGAAGCAAAGTGGGGAATGAATCGCCGATAATACCCAGCGATTCCCAGAAAGGCTCGTACCTGCTTCTTGCTGTTGGGACGTGGCCAACTCTGGATGGCCTCGACTTTGTTGAGTTGGGGTTTTATTACTCCCCTCCCAATGGTGTACCCAAGATATTTGGCCTCCTCCTGCCCAATGGTACACTTCTTGGGGTTAGCCGTAAACCCTGCTTCCCGAACAGAGTCCAGGACTGCTTGCACTTTTGGCAGATGTGAGGCCCAATCTGTGCTATGGACAATTACGTCATCCAGGTAAGCCGCAGCATACTTCCGATGGGGCCTCAGCATCTGGTCCATTTTCCGCTGGAATGTGGCCGGCGCATTCTGTAACCCGAACGGCATTCTTTTATATTGGAACGCCCCGTCTGGGGTTACAAATGCGGTTTTCTCTTTGGCTGACTTGGCCAGGGGGATTTGCCAATACCCTTTTGTGAGGTCAAGAGTCGTCATGTATCGGGCTGTTCCCAGCCGGTCGATCAACTCATCTATACGTGGCATGGGGTAGGTGTCAAATTTTGTAACTTTGTTCAACTGACGAAAATCGTTACAAAATCGCCAGCTCCCATCCGGTTTAGGCACCAACACAATGGGACTAGACCAATCACTTTGGGACTCCTCTATCACCCCTAAGTTCAGCATTTTCTGTACTTCCTCCCGTATTGCCTCCCGTCGGGCCTCTGGGATCCGATAGGGTTTTAACTTCACCCTTTCACCGGGCGGGGTAATAATGTCATGCTCTACCCCAGATGTTTGTCCCGGCAGCTCAGAGAATACCTCCTTGTTGCGAAGCACAAACTCCTTAACCTCCTGTTGTTGGGGTTGTGACAAGGTGGCTGCGATTCCAACCTCAGGAATCACGCAACCAGTTTGAGCTGGTGACCAAGTGTCTGCGACTAGGGACTCTCTATCCCTCCAGGCTTTCAACAGATTAACGTGATAGATCTGTTCGGGCTTTCGCCTTCCTGGTTGTCTGACCTTGTAATTCACTTCGCTCACTTTTTCCATTATCTCGTAGGGGCCTTGCCATTTGGCAAGGAATTTACTTTCAACCGTAGGGACAAGTACCAATATCCTATCCCCCGGGGAAAAGGTACGGGTCTTGGCTCCACGGTTGTACACTCTCTGCTGTGCCAACTGCGCTTGGGCCAAATGTTCCTTCACGATGGGCATTACCTGTGCAATTCGATCTTGCATCAGGGCGACATGCTCAATCACACTCCTGTGGGGAGAACTCTCACTTTCCCAAGTTTCCTTGGCAATATCCAACAGCCCTCTTGGGTGTCTCCCATACAGTAACTCAAAGGGGGAGAATCCCGTAGAGGATTGGGGCACCTCCCTAATAGCAAACATCAAATAAGGAAGTAGACAGTCCCAATCCTTTCCATCCCTATCCACCACTTTCTTCAACATTTGTTTTAGGGTTTTGTTGAATCTTTCAACCAGCCCATCGGTTTGGGGGTGATACACAGATGTACGTAATTGCGTCACTTTGAACAATTTACACAGCTCCTTCATAACCCGGGACATAAAGGGTGTACCTTGGTCCGTAAGCAGTTCTTTACAAATACCCACCCGGCTAAAAACAAGAGATAGCTCTTTGGCTATGGTTTTGGCCGAGGTATTTCTGAGAGGGATCGCTTCTGGATAACGGGTGGCATAGTCCATTATAACCAATATGTACTGGTGCCCCCTAGCGGACTTGATTATAGGACCTACCAAATCCATTGCGATTCTCTCAAACGGGACCTCAATGATGGGTAGAGGGACCAGCGGGCTACGGAAGTGTGGCATCGGGGCCGACCTCTGACACACAGGGCAGGAGGAACAATAATTTTCTATGTCCTTCATCACCCCAGGCCAATAGAATCTCTGTAATACCCTCTCTCGGGTTTTCTCTGTCCCCAGATGACCTCCAAGAATGTGCCCATGGGCCAACTCCAACACCAACTTCCTGTAAGGTTTGGGCACCACAAGCTGCTCAACGGTTTCTTCTGCCCTTTTTGCCACCCGATACAGTAGGTCCTTCTCTACGCTGAAGTATGGGTAAGTGCAGGTATTATCTGGGTTCACTAACTCGCCATCTATTTTCACTACGTTTTCCCGTGCCTTTATTAGGGCGGGGTCTTTCAACTGTTCTGTGGCAAAGTTTTCCCTGTGAACCTCAAGATCAGAAAACTCCACAGACGGTAGGTTTTCGTCTGAGGAGGTGGGCTCCTCTCCAGTTTCTTGAGTCTCCCCTGCCAATACTGACAAGGGAAATTCGGGAGAGTCCTCACCACTCTCAGAGGAGTTCTGGCTATCATATTCCTGGTACATAGGGGCACCAGTGGGGGGCTCAGGATCATCCCACAGTTCCCAGAACTTCGGAAAATCCCTTCCCACAATGGCGTCATGCGGTAACTGAGACACTAAGCCCACTGGATGAGAAAGGGTACCTTTGGGGGTCTCGAAACACACTGTAGTCACTGGATACTCTCGGGTGTCCCCATGCACACAAATAACAGCTACCTTGCTATTCCCAGAGACCTCTGTTTTAACTAATTCAGCCTTTATCAGGGTCACAAGGCTACCTGAATCCAGCAATACCACAACATTTCTACCATTAATACACATTTTGCATAAATGTTTCTCAGTTCCCCGAATGGCAGTGCATGCGACTGTCGCACACAGCGACTGACGTCTGCCCGTCAGAAAGTCACACTGCATGGGTTCCTCCAAAACCGGGCAATTTGCTGCAATATGTCCCGCTTGCCGGCAGCGGTAGCAAATGATCCTTCTTGCCGCCTCTTGAGCCGCTGATTTCCCAGGCTGTTCTCGCCAAACTTGGGGTAGAGCTCCCACCCTCTCACTCTCTCCACCCTTACCCCTTGGAATCATCTTATCCGCCCCTGGGGATGGTCTGGTCTTAGGGTGGAAAGTCCGAGTGTCTCTGGAAGAGGCCGTCAGGTTCTCTGTAGCCAAGTATTTCTCCACACGATCCACAAGACCATCGGCCGTCTCTGGGTCTCCATGGCTTACCCACTTTTGGATGGCAGTAGGAAGAGCTCTCAAAAACCGATCCATTACAACACGTTCCACAATCTTTGGTGCGGACAAAGTCTCTGGCTGTAGCCACTTTCTGCTCAGGTGAATGAGATCATACATTTGAGACCTGGGGGGTTTTCCAAGCTGGAAAGTCCAGTTATGCACACGCTGAGCCCGGACAGCCAGGGTGACACCCAGCCTTGCCAATATTTCAGCTTTTAGCATCACATAGTCTTTTGCTTGGTCAGGCTCTAGGTCATAGTAAGCTTTCTGCGATTCACCCGTTAACAGAGGAGCCACCAGTCCAGCCCACTGCTCCTCAGGCCACTTTTCTCTTTCAGCAGTCCTTTCAAACGTGGTCAAAAATACCTCTGGATCATCCTCTCCAGTCATTTTTGTCAATAAACGACTCACCCCAAAGGACGCGGTATTAGTGGGACGGCTTTCCTCACTGGTCTGCGGACGTTGCTGCATTACTGCTTCCATTTGTTGTAGTCTCTGCTCTTGCTTCTGTAATAGGTCTATGAAGCGGGCCTCAGATCGTTGCTGGGCTTGTTGCTGAGCTTCCAGACTCTGTTGGTGAGCTTGCTGCTGGGCTGCAAGGCTCTGTTGATGAGCTTGCTGCTGGGCTGCGAAGTTCTGTTGTTGAGCTGCAAGGCTCTTTTGCAAACCTGCATTTGTCTGCTGTTGATTGGCATTTGCTAGAGCCAGCTGTTTCAGTATCTCCTCCATGCTGGCTTAAAAAAAAACTGCCACTGGTTCTCCACCAACTGTGAGGGGGTTAGCTCGGCAGCGGGTGTGTGTGACCCCCGGGATGGGCTCCCCACACAAAAACAGGCCCAGCAGACGGAGGTTGTGGTTTTCAAAATCAAAAAGGTGCCGTTTATTTTCTATTTACAGTGACAAAAACACAGCAAAGCAAAAGAAACAAACAAAATAAATCCTGGTCAACTTGACCTCTGACTAAACATACAGGTTTCCTAACTAACAACTGGGATCAGCCTAGTGCTGTCCTAGTCCCTGGTTTTAAATGTCCAAGCAAAATATAGCCACACAGGCTTTCTCTCACCGCACAGGGGTTCACTCTCCCTAGACAGTCCACACAGGTCTGCTTCCAGGCATGAGCTAACATCTAATGAATCTGGGAGTTTCTTATAGAGGCCTAAATGAGCTGACAAGGTTCAGCTGGTCTCATCAACTCCCTGTCTGCACGACGCCCAGCCCTCTCCCTAGAGGTATGAGTCATCAATGAGCCCACTAGTCTCAGCTGGGCTTATACAACTCTCCACCTAGCTGTATAAGTCGGCGTAAAGCCTGAATCTGGGCGAAATATATCTACCCCCCTGGATGCAACCAGGTGACTTTTCCTTCCTGCTGTCACAATATATATATATATATATATATATATATATATATATATATATATATATATACACTGTATTCAGTTTAGCTAGATCTCACTTCAGAGTGTTCCTGTTATTCTCGCTGCAGTATGTTAAGTCAGTGTACTGTATACTGGGCTCAGTGTGCAGGTAAAGACCATCCCTGTTCTCTTCCTAATTATATAGGCAGGCAGTTGATTGAGCTAAGGTGCAGTATATTAAGTCAGTGTACTGTACACTGGGCAGGCACAGTGTGCAGGTAAAGCTGACTACAGACCATCCCTGTTCTCTTCCTAATTATATAGGCAGGCAGTTGATTGAGCTAAGGTGCAGTATATTAAGTCAGTGTACTGTATGCTGGGCAGGCACAGTGTGCAGGTAAAGCTGACTGCAGACCATCCCTGTTCTCTTCCTAATTATATAGGCAGGCAGTTGATTGAGCTAAGGTGCAGTATATTAAGTCAGTGTACTGTATACTGGGCAGGCACAGTGTGCAGGTAAAGCTGACTGCAGACCATCCCTGTTCTCTTCCTAATAATATAGGCAGGCAGTTGATTGAGCTAAGCTGCAGTATATTAAGTCAGTGTACTGTATACTGGGCTCAGTGTGCAGGTAAAGCTGACTGCAGACCATCCCTGTTCTCTTCCTAATAATACAGACAGGCAGTTGATTGAGCTAAGCTGCAGTATATTAAGTCAGTGTACTGTATACTGGACTCAATGTGCAAGTAAAGCTGACTGCAGACCATCCCTGTTCTCTTCCTAATAATATAGGCTGACAGTTGATTGAGCTAAGCTGCAGTATATTAAGTCAGTGTACTGTATACTGGGCAGGCACAGTGTGCAGGTAAAGCTGACTGCAGACCATCCCTGTTCTCTTCCTAATAATACAGACAGGCAGTTGATTGAGCTAAGCTGCAATATATTAAGTCAGTGTACTGTATACTGGGCAGGCACAGTGTGCAGGTAAAGCTGACTGCAGACCATCCCTGTTCTCTTCCTAATAATATAGGCAGGCAGATTGTGCTAACCTGCAGTATAATAAGTCAGTGTACTGTATACTGGGCACAGTGTGCAGCTAAAGCTGACTGCAGACAATTCCTTGTGTACCTATTCCAATACATCAAATAAAGTATGTCTGGAAGGCCAACAAGCAGAGGCAGACACACACAGGCCAATAAAAGAGGGAAAGCAGGCTCTGTGTCTAGAGGCAACAGTGCTGGTCGTGGACACGGTGCATCCTCATCAGCATGTAGCCATGGGGCACGCTTGTCCTTTTTTTCGGCAGCTGGCCATGTTGAGCCGCAACATGCAAAAGAGTTGGTAGAGTGGATGACCAAGCCGTCCTCATCCTCTCTCACCCAGGCTCAGGGGACTTTGTCTGCCAAAGGAGCTGCCAAAGCAGCCTCTTCCCTTGGCTCAATGGCATCAGTCACTCCTTCCCTAGCCCCACCATGTCCTGAGGAGTCCCCCGAACTGTTTGACCAAAGTGTTGGGTACATGCTGCAGGAGGATGCGCAGCATTTTAAAGGCTCCGATGATGATACCCAGCTTGAGGAAGGCAGTAACGTGAGCCCAGAGAGAGGGGTTGCCCAAGAAGGACAGCAGACTGGCAGTCATGTTCCCCCAGCTGCAGCATACTGCCAGGTTTGCTCCAGTGATGAGGAGGGAGGGGATGATGAGGTCACTGACTCTACGTGGGTGCCTGATAGGAGAGAGGAGGAGGAGGCACATCTCCAACGAGGAAGGATGCCCTCCAGGGGCCAGCTTAAGGGCAGCCAACCGACTGCATCACACCGCAGAGCTCTGCATGTACAGGGCGCTGCTGTCTCTGCACGTTATTCCAAAAGTTCTTTGGTGTGGGCCTTTTTTGAGACGTGTGCAACAGATCGCACCGTTGCTATTTGCAACATATGTCTGAAGCGTATCTCACGTGGCCAAAACATCAGCCGCTTGGGCACCACATGCTTGATCAGACATATGTCGACCTGCCATGCAGTCTGTTGGCAAGTGTACATAAAAGACCCACACCAAAGAACAAAGCGGACCTCTCCTTGCTCCTCATCAGCTGGGATCTCCAACCCCATTATACCTTCAGTCCTCTCAGAAATCTGCACTGAGAGGAATGAAGGTGTAGAATTAGGTGTGTCACTGCCAAGTACTTGCGGGAAATCTGCTATCGATACACCAACGTCCGATTGTACCAGGCAAATTTCCCTGCCCCATTTGCTGCACCGCCAAAAGAAATTTGCTCCCAGCCATCCACATGCCCAGTGGTTGAATGCTAGCTTGGCTAAATTGTTAGCACTTCAACTGCTGCCTTTTCAGTTGGTAGACTCTGTCCCCTTCCATGAGTTTGTGGAATGTGCGGTACCTCAGTGGCAGGTTCCCAAACTCCACTTTTTCTCACGGAAGGCGATTCCGGCTCTCTACCAGCATGTGGAAGGCAATGTCTTGGCCTCGCTGGACAGGGCGGTCAGCGGTAAGGTGCATATTACCGCTGACTCATGGTCCAGCAGGCATGGACAGGGACGTTACCTATCTTTCACGGCTCACTGGGTGACTCTGCTGGCAGCTGGGAAGGATGCAGGACAGGATGCAGTAGTGTTGGAGGTTGTCCCGCCACCACGCCTCCAAAATGCTACTAGTGATGATTCTGACACACCTCTCTCCTCCACCCCCTCCTCTTCTTCTTCCTCCAAGGCCTCTTCCTGTGCCGATTTGTCCTCGGAACCAGCGGTGCTCCCTAGGCGTTCAAGGGGCTACGCAAGTACGCAGGCAAAAAGATGCCATGCAGTGCTTGAGCTGGTGTGCTTGGGGGACAGGAGCCACACTTGGGCAGAGACTCTGTCAGCTCTGCAGGGGCAGGCTCAGAGGTGGTTGACATCATGCCAGCTTAAGCCAGGAATGGTGGTTTGCGACAATGGCACCAACCTCCTCTCCGCCCTCCAACAGGGACAGCTGACCAATGTGTCCTGTTTGGCTCACGTCCTTAACTTGGTGGTGCAGTGGTTCTTGGGCAAGTACCCGGGCTTACAGGATGTCCTAAGGCAGGCCAGGAAAGTCTGTGTGCATTTCCGCCAGTCATATAATGCCAGTGCTTGGCTGTCTGACCTCCAAAAGAAATACAACCTGCCCAAGAACCGCCTAATCTGTGACATGCACACCAGGTGGAACTCAACATTGGCCCTGCTGCAGCCGCTGCACATGCAGCAGAGGGCCATCAATGAGTACCTGTGCGACTATGGCACCAGGACAGCCCCAAGGTATGATCGGTTCCAGCAACCATCGCCAGTGTCTGATTCACATGGTGCAGGAATATCTAGGGGCAAGATCAGACTTGGACACCTTTCCCACCTTTTTGGGGGGACCCCACACAATTTGTTTTTAATTTTGGTGCGGGGTTCCCCTTAAAATCCATACCAAACCTGAAGGGCCTGATGTAGAATTTGGGGGGACCCCCACGTTTTTTTTTTTTGGTTTGAGGTTCCCCTTAATATTCATACCAGACCCAAAGGGCCTGGTAATGGACTGTGGGGGGACCCCTGCCATTTTTTTCAATGACTTTTATCTGTATTGCCGGACCCGACAATTCATGAATAGCCGCTAGTAGTTTTAAATGACTTTTTTCCTTTAGAAATTACATTTTGTGCAGGGACATTTGTAAACACGCGCTACTTTACAGGCATACTATACACACACCCCAGGTACGAAGTTTAAAGGAATATTTCACTTTTATTGTTTCACTTTAAGCATTATTAAAATCACTGCTCCCGAAAAAACGCCCGTTTTTAAAACTTTTTTTTGCATTGATACATGTCCCTTGGGGCAGGACCCAGCTCCCCAAACACTTTTTATGACAATAACTTGCATATTAACCTTTAAAATTAGCACTTTTGATTTCTCCCATAGACTTTTAACGGTGTTTCGCGGCTTTTCGAATTTACCGCGAACACCCCAAATTGTTCGCTGTTCGACTCAAAACATAAAGCTCATCTCTAATTAGCAGTAATCAGCATGGATTCATGAAGAATCATTCTTGCCAAACCAATCTATTAACATTCTATGAGGAGGTGAGCTGCCATTTAGATAAAGGAAGGCCCGTAGACATGGTGTATTTGGATTTTGCAAAAGCATTTGACACAGTTCCCCATAAACGTTTACTGTGCAAATTAAGGTCCATTTGCATGGACCATAGGGTGAATACATGGATTGAAAACTGGCTACAAGGGCGAGTTCAGAGGGTGGTGATAAATGGGGGGTACCGGGTTCTGTGCTGGGACCAATCCTATCCTTTATTTGTTCATAAATGACCTGAAGGATGGGGTAAACAGTTCAATCTCTGTATTTGCGGACGATACTAAACTAAGCAGGGCAATAACTTCTCCGCAAGATGTGGAAACCTTGCAAGAAGATCTCTGAACCAATTAATGGGGTGGGCAACTACATTTCAAATTAGGTTTATTGTGGAAAAAGGGAAAATAATGCATTTGGGTGGCAAAAATATGAATGCAATCTACTCACTGGGGGGAGAACCTCTGCAGGAATCTAGGATGGAAAAGGACCTGGGGGTCCTAGTAGATGATAGGCTCAGAAATGGCATGCAATGCCAAGCTGCTGCTAACAAACCAAACAGAATATTGACATGCATTAAAAGGAGATTAACTCCAGAGATAAAGCGATAATTCTCCCACTCTACAAGACTCTGATCCAGCCTCACCTGGAGTATGCTGTCCAGTTCTGGGCACCAGTCCTCAGGAAGGATGTACTGGAAATTGAGCAAGTTAGGGATGAGCCGAACACCCCCTTGTTCGGTTCGCACCAGAACCTACGAACAGACCTAATGTTTGCGTGAACTTTAGAACCCTATTAAATACAATGAACTTGAACGTTCGAAATCTAAAGTGCTAATTATAAAGGCTAATATGCAAGTTAGTGTCCTAAAAAGGGTTGGGGGACCCGGGTCCTGCCCCAGGGGACATGTATCAATGCAAAAAAACTTTTTAAAAACGTCAGTTTTTTCGGGAGCAGTGATTTTAATAATGCATAAAGTGAAACAATAAAAAGTGAAATATTCCTTTAAATTTCGTACCTGGGGGGGTGTATAGTATGCCTGTAAAGCAGCGCTTGTTTCCCTTGCGTAGAACTGTCCCTGCACAAAATGTAATTTCTGAAGGAAAAAAAGCCATTTAAGGACCAGCCACTGTATATATACGTCGGCAGAATGGCTCGTACAGGCACAATCACGTACCTGTACGTCCCCTTTAACTGCCCGACGTCGGGGTCGCGCGCGCGCCGCCGGTGGCGTGCTCGTGACCCCCCTGCCTTTCCCGTGAGTTGGACCGCGGGTCCCGCAGATTTTATCGCCGCGGGGATCCCTGCGATCGTCTCACGGAGGCATGGAGTGGGGAGATGTTAGTGTAAAAACAACATCTCCCCTCTCCCCTACTGACAATGTCACCGATCTTCGCTCTGTGTAATCAGAGCAGAGATCGGTCACGTGTCACTCGTAGCCATGCCCCCACACAGTAGTAATCACTCCCCTAGGCACACTTAACCCCTTCAGCGCCACTAGAGGTTAACCCCTTCACTGTCAGTGTAATTTTTACAGTAACCAGTGCATTTTTATTGCACTGATCGCTGTAAAAATTCCAATGGTCCCAAAAATGTGTCAAAAGTGTCCGATGTGTCCGCCATAATGTCGCAGTCACGAAAAAATTCGCTGATCGCCGCCATTACTAGTAAAGAAAAAAATATATATAAAAATGCCATAAAACTACCCCCTATTTTGTAAACGCTATAACTTTTGCGCAAACCAATCAATAAACGCTGATTGCTATTTTTTTACCAAAAATATGTAGAAGACTATGTATCGGCCTAAACTGAAGGAAAAACATTTTTTTTATATATATTTTTGGGGGATATTTATTATAGCAAAAAGTAAAAAATATTGAATTTTTCTCTTGTCGCTCTATTTTTGTTTATAGCGCAAAAAATAAAAACTGCAGAGGTGATCAAATACCACCAAAAGAAATCTCTATTTGTGGGAAAAAAAATACGTCAATTTTGTTTGGGAGCCATGTCGCACAAGCGCGCAATTGTCAGTTAAATCGATGCAGTGCCGAATCGCAAAAAGGGGCCTGGTCTTATTGCTGCGTATTGGTCCGGGGCTTAAGTGGTTAAAACCACTCGCGGCTATAATGAATTGTCGGCTCCCAGCAATACAGAGAAAAGTCATTGATAAAAAAAAATGCGTGGGGGTCCCCCAAATTCAATTACCAGGCCCTTCAGGTCTTGTATGGATATTAAGGGGAACCCTGCATCAAATTTAAAAAACAATGACGTGAGGTTCCCCCCAAATATCCATACTAGACCCTTCAGGTCTGGTAGGGATTTTAATAGGAACTCCAACCCAAATAAAAAAAAATGGCGTGGAGTTTCCACAAAAATCCATACCAGACCCTTTATCCGAGCACGCAACCTGGCAGGCCGCAGGAAAAGAGGGGAGGAAGAGAGAGCGCCCCTCCTGAACCGTACCAGGCCACATGCCCTCAACTTGGGGAGGATGTCCCCATGTTGATGAGGACAAGGGCCTCATCCCCACAACCCTTGCCTGGTGGTTGTGGAGGTCTGCAGGCAGGAGGCTTATCGGAATCTGGAATCCCGCCCCCCCCTATGTGAATTGGTAAGGGGTACATTGTACCCCTACCATTTCACAAAGAAAGTGTAAAAAAAATGTAAAAAAAACACACAGACACCTTGGAAAAGTCCTTTATTAAAAATAAAAAATAAAAAACACATTCCAGCGATGTAATCCAATGTCCCGCAGCGATCCGATGTCCAGCGCTGCAGTCTCCACTCGAAAAGTAATTGCCTGAGTGGACCTACACTGCGGAGGAAGTTCCCCATCAGGTCTGCTCAGCCAATGATGTAGGGGGGGTCTGAGGTACGAGGGGGTGCAGATGACAGCAAACACTGAAAGTAATGACAGCGACAATTCTGCAACTGAGCAAATTTCTGTGTTTTTGATTTGATTACATTATTGAATCTTTTTTATTATTATTATATTATTATTTGTTATAATTATTTATAGTTATTTATTATATTATAATTTATGATTTTGTGTTTCAAACTTTATCATACCTGGGATGTTTACTAGACTCTTGTTTGGACAGATTTAAGTGTGTTAATCCTAAGAATTACAGGCCTACAATATAAAACGCCAAATTTCCATGCAAAATAATGGTACCGCTTTCAGCATCAAAAATCTGACATAATCATACCACCAGGGGGGTTAATCAATTATACAGATACACAACAATCACAAACTCCAAAAAAAAATCACTTACTAAAAAAAAAAAAAAGACCATCCGGCATATTTAATCCCATTGATACACTTCTAGAGAATGCAGAGTCCCCACCACTAAATGTAAACAAATGGGCTGGATATATCCAGTAATGTAATTTAGCAAATATGGCATTGGCCAAACGTAGTCAATGTCATTGTGTAAATATGTCCATATTTGGTCAGTAATGTCAGCTCTAGCTCAGAGCCCTTGTTTACATGACTGGGGATTCCCTTCCAGCAAATGGATAGGGACAGGTGAGGTTACTGGTTTCTTCCTAAATAGCCACTGACAGTGGAAGAAGGAAACTGTCAAAGGTAGTAGAAATATTGCTACTATATATATATGGCATTTTTTATACATATGATGTTCTGCTCTGGCAGAACAAGCTAAATGTCCAGTGCTTGGATGAACACCCGAGGAAGAAAGGTTCAGTCTGTTCAACAAAGAGCTCATCCCTACTGAGAGGATGACAATCCAGGAGCATACAATTTGGAGAGTTGTAATCTCATGATAGGAAATGCCTAAAAAAAGTCATTTTTTGGCAGGATCTGCAGCTTGTGAGATTTTAAATCTATTTTAAATACTTATTAATTTATACATTATTTCTAATTTGATTAACATTTTTAATCTTAATGTAGCACACAGACCCTTTTTCTCCTGCTTACCTCCACTTGCAGAGTAGGGCACACCATGCTACATGCCCGTATCCTCCTGGTATAAGAGGTTGAGCGGTGTTCATACAATTTTGGGTCCGGCAGCGAGTTACCTCCTTCCGTTGGTTCTCATCCCTAGAGTGTAGGGAAAAGTCTATTCTCTTTCCTAAAGGAAGGCCAATGTGCAGACTGTTTTAAACTCCAACAGACGAGTTTATTTCTCTTGCTTGAAACTTAGTGGGAAAACTGAAGATAGAGATAGAGTTGGATAGGGAAGTAGGTTCAGGCACGCGGCACTTATCTACCCTCATCGCCACTCAAGCCTGAGTGGGTATTGCTCACCCGGATAGATCCCTCTCACGGTTCTAGCAGCCGGAGTGAAGCACAAACAGTTACTTTAGAGTTTTGTCCCCTCCAGGGACAGGTTCAGGAGATTCTCTGCCACAGAATCTCCTGGTCTTTAAATCCAGAACTCCCAAGCACCTGTAACTTCTAAAAACCATAGGTGCCAATGGGGCACGTTACAGGTGCTGTTTCACAGATCACAGAATCCTTGCCCTCTGACAAGCAACCAGGCCTCTCCCGAGACAGTGACTTCCTTCACTGATTCCCTGGACAGGTCCTCCCATGGTTTCCTCTCCTTCAGAGTGGGTCAACCTCCCTCGGGCACCATGGGACTTCTGTGGTTTGGTTTAGTTGTAGGCCCCAGTCAAAGGTACTAGGCCTACCTGGAACGATGCAGCCTCGGGCCAAAGGTGCCCGGGACTAACCAAACACACACACCCCTGGCCTGGAGGGCCAAAGGGCACAAACCAAACTCCTTAGATCATGGCATCTGCCCCTTATGTATCCCCTCCTGGCATGCACAGCAGGTAGACCATGCCCACTGCACAGCTGCCGAGAGAGGACACCCAATCACGCTGCAACCCAACCTGTGGTTCGACCCAAGACCTGGGCAACAACGCCACCTGCAGGTCAAAGGGAACTATACAACCAAGTAGTATTCCAGCAGAGCAGAGTCCAATTTAGGCAAATCAAATAGTCTGAGCCAAACTATTGCTCTGGCTGCCCTCTAAATCTCAGGCATAGCGACCCCAAATGTGGGGGTCCGCTACATTAAAAACACTCTTCACCAAGCAATCAAAATAGAGGAATTGCATGTGAATTTATTTGAATTGATTTGCACAATACACCATGCCTGCATCAAATGGATCTCTGCAGAAATTCCAACACTATTGACAAATGCGCCTTTCTGTTTTTACTTAATGGAAACTTTAAAAATGATAGAACATATACAGTATAATTGCTACATGAGCCATTTTGTAGTTTTAGTGTTATTAAAGATTACCTTTCCATTTCAAGCTGCTGTCACTTATGGTTTAGAAAACTGCCAAAAGATAAACATACAGTAGTTTCCTTGCCATATGGCAGCCTAGATGCATTCTGTACATTTTTTTAGGTACAGAACTTTCCCAGAAATTGTATCTTCTGATTGGCAAATTGGGATGCTGCTTTTAAAGAAGTCTGATCAAAGAGGAAGGTTTCAGAAATGCCCAGCAATATACACTATGTTTTATTTCTGGTAAAATAAACTGTAAGGCCTAAGAGACACAACAGTTTGTTTTTTATTATTACAATACTGAGACATGTTAAAGTGTTTCTATACCTAAAAATGTTTTGTTTTTTTGTTTTGAATAGAATGAATAGAATGAGGAAACGTTAGTACCCCTGTCTAGTTTTAATACTTGTGTGAAATTTGAGAAATTTGAGAAATCACTTAGTAACATAGTTGGTAAGGTTGAATAAAGACATCAGGCCATCAAGTTCAACCTGTGTAGGCTCAGCCAATGACGTTTCGTGTGGACAGCGCTGGACATCGGATCGCCACGGGACACTGGATTTTCATCACTGGAATGGGTTTTTTATTTTTTATTTTCTTATTTTTAATAAAGGACTTTTCCAAGGTGTCTGTGTGTTTTTTTTACACTTTCTTTGTGAAATGGTAGGGGTACAATGTACCCCTTACCAATTCACATAGGGGGGGCGGGATCTGGGGGTCCCCTTTGTAAAAGGGGTCTTCCAGATTCCGATAAGCCCCCTGCCCACAGACCCCCACAACCACCGGGCAAGGGTTGTGGGGATGAGGCCCTTGCGCTCTCTCGTCCCCCCTCTTTTCCTGCGGCCTGCCAGGTTGCGTGCTCGGATAAAGGGTCTGGTATGGATTTTTGGGGGAACTCCACGCCATTTTTTTTTATTTGGGGTGGAGTTCCCCTTAAAATCCATACCAGACCTGAAGGGCCTAGTATGGATATTTGGGGGAACACCACGCATTTTTTTTTTTGCGGCAGGGTTCCCCTTAATATCCATACCAGACCTGAAGGGCCTGGTAATTGAATTTTTTTTTTTTTTTATCAATGACTTTTCTATGTATTGCCGGGAGCCGACAATTCATTATAGCCGCGAGTGAGTTTTAAATGACTTTTTTTCCTTCAGAAATTACACTTTGTGCAGGGACAGTTCTAAGCACGGGAAACAAGCGCGACTTTACATGCATACTATACACACACCCTAGGTACGAAATGTAAAGGAATATTTCACTTTTATTGTTTCACTTTAAGCATTATTAAAATCACTGCTCCCGAAAAAACGTCCGTTTTTAAAACTTTTTTTTGCATTGATACATGTCCCCTGGGGCAGGACCCGGGTCCCCAAAATCTTTTTATGACAATAACTTGCATATAAGCTTTTAAAATTAGCACTTTAGATTTCTCCCATAGACTTTTCGAATTTGCCGCGAACACTCCAAATTGTTCGCTGTTCGGCGAACGGGCGAACAGGCAATGTTCGAGTCGAACATGAGTTTGACTCGAACTCGAAGCTCATCCCTAGTGCGGAGGAGATCAAACGTGGCGAATGTATCACCTAGTTGGAGATCACCTAAAGTGACCAGAGAGTTTGATATCCACCATGAGAAACTATCTACTAACTAAACTAACTGGATGTTCAACTGCTGTGGCAAATAAGGGCTCTCCTAAAAAGGACGAGCCTTGGGGTGCAGATGACCGAAGGCTAAGTTTACCTTTATAGCAATTCCAGAGGATGAGAGAGTGAGTCACTATGGAGTTAAGGGAGGTACCATATATACTCGAGTATAAGCCGACTCGAGTATAAGCCGAGGTACCTAATGTTGCCCAAAAAACTGGGAAACCTCACTGACCCGAGTATAAGCCGATGCCCCACTGTTCCCTAGCTCGCTGTTCCCTGTAAATAGAAATTTTTACATTGTAATTATTACCTGTAAAGAAGTTGCGGCTGCGGCGTCCATCGTTCGAATTCCGCGGCGTCCATCGTTCGAATTCTGCAGTCTCTTCCTGTTCCTTACTTGATAGGCGAGTCTCAGCAGACACTCTCCGCCTATCACGATCATTCTCTCATCCTTAGTTTTCCCAGCAGACACTGTGTTGGGTATTCCGCCAATCACAGACGTCTGCTGAAAAACTGAGGATGAGAGAACGTTCGTGATAGGCGGAGAGTGTCTGCTGAGACTCGCCTATCAAGGAAGGAACAGGAAGAGACCACGGGATTTTGAACGATGGACGCCGCGGAATTTGAACGATGGACGCCGCGGAATTTGAACGATGGACGCTGCGGAATTTGAACGATGGACGCCGCGGAATTTGAACGATGGACGCGCGGAATTTGAATGATGGACGCCGCGGCCGCAACTTCTTTACAGGTAATATTTACAATGTAAAATTTATATGACTCGAGTATAAGCCGAGGGGGGGACTTTCAGCCCCAAAAAAAGGGCTGAAAATCTCGGCTTATACACGAGTATATACCGTTTGTGTGTAGAGTTGGTGGGTGACCATAATATATATGGGAGGCAATAAGGTCTAATGGATATAAATGTAAACCTGACTCAGGGAACCCTTGAATCCGGAATATTTCATTGAGCTATCTGAGAGAATTGAGCGGCCTAAAAATAGAACCAGAGGTTCGGTAGACCTAGGCCACCAGTGATTTGAGATTTATATAAAACTTGTTTTGAAAACCTGGGCCTCTTGTTCTGCCAGATAAATCTATTAACCTCTTTCTGTAGTTTATCAATAACGGATTTGGGGATAATGATAGGGAGAGCTCTAAATAGATACAGGAGTTTTGGTAAAAGGGTAATTTTGACCGCCGTGACTCTTCCCAGAAACGAAATGTGATAGATACTCCAGATTTTAAGCTAGTTCCGAAGTCGGGACACACATGCTGGATAGTTCGCAGAGAAGATATAAGACCATTGTGGTGTGATATAGATGCCAAGATAGGGAATCTTGTCAGTTGACCATTGGAATGGGAAGGATCCTCGGAGTGTCTCACACTGAGCAGAGGGAAAGTTGATGGGGAGTGCAGTGGACTTCGTTACATTAACTGAAAGGCCAGAAATAGAGGCAAATTTAGATAATAAGGTGAATAAGTTAGGTAGGGAGATTTGGGGTTGGGTCAGAAAGAGCATGACATCATCGGCATACATGCAGAGCTTAAAAAGGGAGGATGCCATCGGATATCCGGCTATGTCCGGGTGTTGTTTAATAGTGGTTGCTAGGGGTTCTAAGGCTAGGGCAAATAACAAGTGTGACAGGGGACATCCTCTGCCCAGTGTGAAAAACCCAGAGTTGCATCCCGGCAATTTAATCCTTGTTTTGGGGTGGTGGTACAGGGCTTGTACCCCCATTAGAAATTTGTCTCTGAAGCCCATGCGTTGTAGGACTGGGAAAAGGTACGGCCTAAGTACGCTATCAAAAGCCTTATTAATGTCCAGGCTCAATAAAAGAACCTGTTTTTTGTGTAGATTAGCGTTTTGGAGAACATTCAGTGTCAGATGGATATTGTCAGTGATAAGTCTG
This sequence comes from Rana muscosa, assembly GCA_029206835.1. NCBI lineage: Eukaryota > Metazoa > Chordata > Amphibia > Anura > Ranidae > Rana > Rana muscosa. The sequence continues at coordinate 925,201,926 of CM055116.1, read as the reverse complement.
TTGGGAATGAATCCCGATTGGTCAGAAGAAGTCAAAGTCTCTATTATGTTAGCAAGTCTATCAGCCAAAGCACGACTAAAGATTTTGAGGTCATTATTAATGACCAATATCGGTCTATAGTTTTGTGGGAGTGAGTGGTCCTTAAGGGGTTTGGGAAGTAGGGACATGTTGGCCAGGGTCATTTCACTAGGGAAATTACCTCCTTTGAGGATATTATTATACATAGTGGTTAAGCGTGGGATTAGGATGGAGGCGTAATGTTTATAGTAACTGGCAGTAAACCCATCCGGGCCTGGAGCTACCGAACGTTTTAGGGATTTGATGACACACAGCAGCTCTTCCTCTGTAAATAATGCATTAAGGGATTCTATCTTTGAGGAAGATAAGGAAGGCAAGGGAAGAGAGGTTAGCCAGTCATGAGAGGTTTGGGAATGGAAGGGAGGCAGGTGGGTAAGTAGTTTATAGTATAGTATAGTCTGAGAATAAATTTAGCGCTTGTAGTCATTCCTCATAATTGAGGTCCTCCAGTCCCCATTTAAATTTAGTTGCCCTTCTTTGGACTCTGGAGGATTGGTGACCAGAACTGGACAGAATACTCCAAATTCAACCAAACCAGAGTTTTATAAAGTGGCAGAATAATCTCCTTATCTCTGGAGTAAATTCCCTTTTTAATTTATGCTAATATTCTGCTGGCTTTGGAAGCCACAGTTTGACACTGCATGCTATTGCTTTGTCTGTCTTCTACTAGGACCCCTAGATCCTTCTCCATCCTGGAGATCTCTAGAGATTCTCCCCTAAAGAGTAACTTGTGATTATATTTTTACCCCCCAAGTGGATTACCTTATATTTACCAGTATTAAACTTAATTTGTCATTTAGTAGCCCACTCAATTACTTTATTCAGGTCCTCTTGTAAAGTTTCTACATCCTGCTGTGTTGTTATTTGCCAGCATATTTTTGTGTCGTCAGCAAACACTGAGATCAAGCTATTTATCCCATCCCCTATGTCATTTATAAATATGTTAAACAGAATTGGTCCCAGGACAGAGCCCTGGGGTATCCCGCTGACCCCTCTAGACTATTCTGAGTACACGTTTCTTATCACGACCATTTGGACATGCCCCAGTATCCATTTTTTTATCCAGGTACATATGGTCCATGTCTACAGACCTCAGCTTGTAGATTAAGCGTTTTTGGGGCACTGTATCAAAATCCAGATACACCACATCCACTGGCCTACCCTTGTCCAGATGAGAGCTCACTTCCTCGTAGAATGTTAATAGGTTGGTTTGGCAAGAGCGACCTTTTGTAAACAAATGCTGATTACTGATAATTATACTGTTTTCATCAGGAAATTCTTGGATATGGTCCCTTATCATCCCTTCAAATAGTTTACAAACTACTGACGTTAGACTGATAGGCCTATAGCTTAATAAAGCTTTTTCCAGAGTGGGGAAATCTTGCTTTAGTGTAACACAAAAGTTCAATCAACATATTCCTGAAGTACTTACCTATTCAATGCAATCCCCTCATTTTCAGCATAATATTAGGAAACACTGGGGAGTTCTGGTTAGTGATCTGAAGTTGTAGGAGATATTCAGAGAATCCACCATATTTACTCATAAGAGGTTACAGACAGTAAAGCTAGACCTAATGCTAATACCACTTGGCTTATGAGCTATCAGTCATCACCACGTGGCATAAATCCCTGTTGTCTCTGTACTTTTGTAATGTGGGGTAATTCCTTTGCATCTCTACATTTCCCATCAGAATTTCCCATCAAGTCTTTTTTTAACTGTTTTAGTCAGAACATCATTTACCTCATTAAGGCTGGCCATAGATGATATGATTTTCTTGACTTCCACCACAGCTCCACCTATAGCCACTGGTAGTAACTGTATGTAGAAAAATCAGACAAACTGGTTGTACCCAAGTTGATCGATCAATCAACTTGGGTGCAGTTATTGAAGGAATTAATACTCCCAAAAGAGGTGGTGACTTAGTTTGTCTAACGTTACAGAGAGAAATATCATTGATCTATAAATTGGATATGCTCTCCCCAAAATGGATCATTGAGAAATATAATCTATTAGTATTTATGTGGTATATTTATTGTGGCTAACCCCTTAAGACCAGGCCTTTCTCTGGCATTTCTCACATACATGTAAAAATCTGTATTTTTTTCTAGAAAATTACTTAGAATGCCCAAACATTATATCACTTTTTTCAAGCAGGTGCCATATAGAATAAAATGGTGGGTGTTGCAATTTTTTATGTCACACGGTATTTGAGCAGCAATTACACAATTATTGGGAAAAGATATACGTTAATGAATTTTATTACACAAAAACACAATATAATACCCAGTTGTTTGGTAGAATACAAAAAATGTTACGCCGACTAAATAGCCCGTGAAAGGCACTACAAATATTAGATTATCCATAGTTGACACTTTAAAAGCCTTTACAGGTTACCACTTTAGATTTACACAGGGGGTCTGGTGCTGGGATTATTGCTCTTGGTCTAACGTTCATGGTGATACTTCACATGCGTGGTGCGATCGCTGTTTACGTATGTTGCGAGACCGACGGGTGCATTAACCTTTGCGTGCAAGCACAGGGAACGGGGGTGCTTTACATTTTTTTATTATATATATTTTTTTTTTCACTGTACCCTTAGATTTTTTTAACACTTTTATTGTTATTAGACCCCAGATTTCTCCTCTGCTCTTAAAAGATTTGGATCATACTAAGATCAGTACTATCCAATTTTTTTATATCAGCAATAATTTGCTTACAACCGGCGAAACTGGAAGTGACAAAATACTTTTGCTTCCTGTTTCTTAGACTATAGAGATGATTTCAGTCACTGATCACCTCTGTCTGCAATCCTGGGTTCCTCAGTAGGATGGGAGAACTCTGAAAGCGGGAGGGGGGGGGGGGAGATATTGGGCTACTGGGATGATGGCTGCAGCTGCAGGTATCAACCTTGTATAACTAACTACTCAGTCGGCAAGTGGTTAAAGTGATCCCTCTGATGTGTATATATGTAGATATAGGTGATTATGGTTAATGTGGTTTCTCATGTCTGTGTGTGCAGTATATATTTTTTCACATTTGTTTTTTAGATGGCTCTTTATTCCGCACTGGTCCTCTTCTCCAAAATATTTTCACCTAGTAATCAAGATCCACTTCCCCACTCTACTGTTTTTTTATATATAAATGTTTAATTGATGGAGTGTGTCCCTTTAAGATGGCAAGAGCAGTTTGCTCCTCCCAGCGTGGGATGGCCTCCCTGCGTCTGGTTGGCAGTCAAGTAGCATCCAAGAGGCTGGGCTGTGGACTGAAAGTAATGTCATAAAAGTGCACTGGATGTGACATCCCTCTGGCCGGCGGGAAGAGGTGGATGAGTTTTGTGAGCCATTTTTGTATATTTAATTGGTTTGGGTAACACATGCAGACAGGTGGATCTCATTTAATATTGGCGTTTTTACTCTGAAACTTTATGATTCCCACCTCCACCTGATTCTGAGTAGGGATGAGCCGAACACACCCCCGTTCGGCTCGCACCAAAACCTTCGAACGGACCGAAAGTTCGCGCAAACGTTAAAACCCTATTAAATACAATGGACGCGAACGTTCGAAATCTAAAGTGCTAATTATAACGGCTAATATGCATGTTATTGTCCTAAAAAGGGTTTGGGGACCCAGGTTCTGCCCCAGGGGACATGTATCAATGCAAAAATACGTTTTAAAAACAGCCGTTTTTTCGGGAGCAGTCATTTTAATGATGCATAAAGTGAAAAAAAAAGTGAAATATTCCTTTAAATATCATACCTGGGGGGTGTCTAAAGTATGCCTGTGAAGTGGCACGTGTTTCCCGTGTTTAGAACTGTCCCTGCACAAAATGACATTTCTAAAGGAAAAAAAAAGCCATTTAAAACTGCTTGCGGCTTTAATGTCATGTCTTGTCCTGGCAATATGGATGAAAATCTTTGAGAAAAATGGCATGGCTACCCCATCACCCCCCCCCCCCACCCCAGCCCATTACCAGCCCCTTTGGGTCTTGTATGGATATTAAGGGGAACCCCGCACACAAAATAAAAAAGGCCCTATATACTCTGAACAGCAGTATACAGGCGGTGCATACAAGACAGGGACTGTAGGTTTGTTCTTAAGTAGAATCTGTTTGTAATTTTGAACAGGTACATTGTTTAAGTGTAGCTCCACCCAAAAAATCTATTTTTAAGCTTTTTGGAAAACATAGGGAAGGGTTATCACCCCTGTAACATTTGTTTTGCTGTCTGTGCCCCTGTTCAGAACATTTCACCTCACTTTCCATCCCAATGACAAATGTTTTTGAAAAGTTGGGTTTTTATTTAAACAAGGATTGGTAATAAAGCATCAGTAGAGAGGAAACACCTTTTTCCCATATGAACTCTTACAGGAGAGAATTTCCCTTCCTAGGGGTAGATTTCCTCTCACTTCCTGTTGTCTCCTTTCGTTTGCAAGTAGGAGTCGTTTGTAAGTTGGATGTTTGAAAGTAGGGGCCTGCCGTATATACTCTGCTGAAATTTGCCCCTTACATGTTGGTGTTGCCACAACACTGTGAGCCCTCACAGTTACTCTTGGTGGGCGCTGGAACGCCCTGCTGTGAACTATTATATCAGGAATTGTATTTACATGCCATTATTGAACAGTGGTAGGAAAAATTGGGCCTTTGGTGGTGGTGCTGGTGCCACAACACTGTAAGCCCTCACAGTTACTCTTGGTGGGCGCATGAATTGGCCCTGCTGTGAATTATTAGATCAAGAATTGTAATTGCATGCCCCTGTTGAACAGGGGCTGAAAAATTGGGCCTTTGGTGGTGGTGGTGGTGGTGGTGTTGCCAAAACACTGTAAGGCTTCACAGTTACTCTTGGTGGGCTACTCAGCTATGAGTAAGCGTCAATTCGTGACGTGAAACGCGTTAGCCACCCTTCCCTGCATGCACACTATCTGCATTTGTTGTTTTGGATTTATGGATTTATTTTGAATTTGGATTTTTTACCTGAAATTTTGGAATAAATAACTGTCTATACAGAGTGCGGCAGTCCAGGGTTTCTTTTTCTCCCATACTCTTGGTGGGCGCAGGAATGGGCCCTGCTGTGAATTATTAGATCAAGAATTGTAATTACATGCCCCTGTTAAACAGGGGCAGAAAAATTGGGCCTTAGGCACTGGTGCCACAACACTGCAACCCCTCACAGATACTGTACTTGGAGCACAGCAATGAGCCCTGTTGCAAAGTATTGCATCAAAAATTATAATTACACGGCCCTGTTAAACAGGGGCTGAAAAATTGGGCCTTAGGCACTGGAGCTGGTGCCACGACACTGCAACCTCTCCCAGATACTCTAGTTGGAGTGCAGGAATGAGCCCTGCTGCAAAGCATTGCATCAAAAATTGTAATTACATGCCCCTGTTAAACAGGGGCTGAAAAATTGGGCCTTAGCCACTGGTGGCGGCACCCAGAAACAAAAAAGTTCTTCCAAGCTATCATCAAGAATCGGATCATTGAGGAGGAGGAGGATAGTCAGTCAACATAACAGGATAGTCACTCAGCATCAGTCTTGAAGGGATGTGACATTTAAAAATAAATTATTCTGTTATATCAGCTTCAGGTGCTTGGTAGCTGGTGGTGATCCAAGACTGGTTCATCTTTATGAAGGTCAGTCGATCAACCAAGTCGGTGGACAGGTGCACCCTGTGATCCGTGACAAAGCCTCCAGCAGCACTGAATGTGTGTTCTGAAAGAACGCTGGATGCTGGACAGGCCAGTAGCTCAATTGCATACTGTGCAAGCTCTGGCCAGTGATCCATCCTCAAGACCCAGTAAGCCAGAGGATTTTCGGTGGGAAAGGTGTCCAAGTCTGACCTTGCCCCTAGGTATTCCTGCACCATGTATATCAGACGCTGGCGATGGTTGCTGGAACCGATCATACCTTGGGGCTGCGGACTAAAAAATTGTCTGAACGCATCGGTGAGGCGGCCACCTTCTCCACCGCTCCTTCTGCTACTGACCGAAGCCTCAGCAACTCGTTGTCCATGACCAGGATTTTTTAACCTCCCAGTCTCTGGGAACGCGTTGCACAGACCTTTCTGCAAGGCCTCCCGGAGATGTCTCATCCCCTGCTCCCTCTGCGACGGTAAGATAAGGTCCGCAACCTTACCCTTGTACCGTGGATCAAGGAGAGTGGCCAGCCAGTAATGGTCCCTCTCCTTGATCCAAAGAATGCGAGGATCCTTCCGCAGACTTTGCAGGATCAGGGAGGCCATGCAGTGTAGGTTAGCTGAGGCATTCGGTCCGGAGTCCTCTGGGTCACTAAGGACGACATGATCCGCAGCCACCTCCTCCCAGCCATGTACAAGTCCACGGGTTTGTTGGGACTGTAAATCATCCCTAAAAGACTGCTGCTGTTGATGCTGAGTGCCATGCTCCACCTCCATGCTGACACAATCCTCCTCCTCCTCCTCCTCCTCGTCCTCGTCCTCTTCCTGTGTGATGGGTGGGACAGAATGAACAATGTCTGGGTAAAGAGGGCCTTGAGAGGCAAGGAAGTCCTCCTCTTCCTGCCTCTGTTCTGCCTCAAGTGCCCTGTCCATTATTCCACGCAGCGTATGCTCCAACAGGTGGACAAGAAGTACAGTGTCACTGATGCATGCACTGTCACTGCTCACCATCCTCGTGGCCTCCTCAAATGGTGCCAGGACAGTGCATGCATCCCTGATCATGCCCCACTGGCGTGGAGAAAAAACCTGAGCTCCCCTGACCCTGTCCTGGTGCCGTAGTCGCACAGGTACTCATTGATGGCCCTCTGCTGCGTGTGCAGCCGCTGCAGCATGGCCAACGTTAAGTTCCACCTGGTGGACATGTCACATATAAGGCGGTTCTTGGGCAGGTTCAACTCCTTTTGCAGCTCAGCCAGCCGAGCACTGGCATTATATGATCTGCGGAAATACACACAGACTTTCCTGGCCTGCCTCAAGACATCCTGTAAGCCCGGGTACCTGCCCAAGAACCGCTGCACCACCAGGTTAAGGACGTGAGCCACACAGGGCACATGGGTCAGTTGTCCCTGTCGGAGGGCGGAGAGGAGGTTGGTGCCATTGTCGCAAACCACCATTCCTGGCTTAAGCTGGCATGGCGTCAACCACCTCTCGGCCTGCCCCTGCAGAGCAGACAGAACCTCTGCCCCAGTGTGGCTCCTGTCCCCCAAACACACCAGCGCAAGCACGGCATGGCATCTTTTTGCCTGCGTACTTGCGTAGCCCCTTGAACGCCTACGGAGCACCGCTGGTTCCGAGGACAAATCAGCACAGGAAGAGGCCCTGGAAGAAGAAGAAGAGGAGGGGGTGGAGGAGAGAGGTGTGTCACAACCAGTAGTAGCATTTTGGAGGTGTGGCGGCGGAACAACCTCCAACACTACTGCACCTTGTCCTGCATCCTTCCCAGCTGCCAAAAGAGTGACCCAATGGGCCGTGAAAGAAAGGTAACGTCCCTGTCCATGCCTGCTGGACCATGAGTCAGCGGTAATATGCACCTTACCGCTGACCGCCCTGTCCAGCGAGGCATGGACATTGCCTTCCACATGCCGGTAGAGAGCCGGAATCGCCTTCCGTGAGAAAAAGTGGCGTTTGGGAACCTGCCACTGAGGAACCGCACATTGCACAAACTCACAGAATGGGGCCGAGTCTACCAACTGAAAAGGCAGCAGTTGAATTGCTAGCAATTTAGCCAAGCTAGCATTCAACCGCTGGGCATGTGGATGGCTGGGAGTGAGCTTCTTTCGACGGTCCAGCAGCTGGGGCAGGGAAATTTGCCTGCTACAATCGGACGTCGGTGTACTGCTAGCAGAGTGCCCGCAGGTACTTGGCTGTGACACACCTAATTCTACACCTTCATTCCTCTCAGTGCAGGTTTCAGAGAGGACTGAAGGTATAGTGGGGTTGGAGATCCCAGCTGATGCGGAACAAGGAGAGGTCCGCTTTGTTCTTTGGTGTGGGTCTTTAAGGTAGGCTTGCCAACGAGCTGCATGGCAGGTCAACATATGTCTGGTCAAGCATGTGGTGCCCAAGTGGCTGATGTTTTGGCCACGCGAGATACGCTTGAGACATATGTTGCAAACAGCAGCGGTGCGATCTGATGCACTTGACTCAAAAAAGGCCCACACCAAAAAACTTTTGGAATAACGGGCAGAGGCAGCGCCCTTCACAGGCGGAGCTCTGCGATGTGATTCAGTCGGTGTGCTGCCCTTACGCTGGCCCCCCGAGGGCATCCTGCCTCGTTGGAGATGTGCCTCCTCCTCATCCTCCTCCTCTCTCCTATCAGGCACCCACGTGGAGTCAGTGACCTCATCATCCCCTCTCTCCTCATCACTGGAGCCAATCTGGCAGTATGCTGCAGCTGCTGGAACATGACTGCCAGATTGCTGTCCTTCTTGAGCATCCCGTCTCTCTGCTCTCACGCTACTGCCTTCCTCTAGCTGGGTATCATCATCAGTAGGGATGAGCTCGGTGTTCGAGTCGAACATACGTTCGACTCGAACATCGGCTGTTCGATCGTTCGACGAAGATCGAACGATTTGGGCCGTTCGCGCCTAATTCGAGTGACGCAAACGGCCCACAATGCACTACGCCATCGCAGTGTCATCCAGGCGCTGTGATTGGCCAAGCATGCACTGTGACCCCGCATGCTTGGCCAATCACAGCGCCGGCAGCGAGGAGAGCAATGATTGGCCAGAGGCAGGATGCCTGTGGCCAATTATTGCTGAGGGTGTTTAGTACATGCCCCACACTATAAAAGGCCGCCAGCACGGCGGCCTAGTGTAGTGTGTTCCGGAGCAGGGAAAGAGAAGCATAGGCAGGGACAGTGACATTTTTTTTTTCTTGCTTAACCTGGATTCCTTTAGTTTAGGGAAAGAGAAGGATAGGTAGGGAGAGTGTCAGTGTGTTTTACTGTGCGAATCCTTGTTTCTAGGGACAGGGAAGGACAGTGAGGGAAATTCTACTTGTGCTATAGTGTGCTAAAGCATTGATCATCAATCAGCTTTAAAAAAACATTTTTTCTAGGGATAGAAAACTATAGGTAGGAAGAGTGTCAGTTTCTTTCAATGTGATAATCCTTGTTTCTAGGGACAGGGAAGGACAGTGAGGGAAATTCTACTTGTGCTATAGTGTGCTAAAGCATTGATCATCAATCAGCTTTAAAAAAACATTTTTTCTAGGGACAGAAAACTATAGGTAGGAAGAGTGTCAGTTTCTTTCACTGTGATAATCCTTGTTTCTAGGGACAGGGAAGGACAGTGAGGGAAATTCTACTTGTGCTATAGTGTGCTAAAGCATTGATCATCAATCAGCTTTAAAAAAACATTTTTTCTAGGGACAGAAAACTATAGGTAGGAAGAGTGTCAGTTTCTTTCACTGTGATAATCCTTGTTTCTAGGGACAGGGAAGGACAGTGAGGGAAATTCTACTTGTGCTATAATGTGCTAAAGCATTGATCATCAATCAGCTTTAAAAAAACATTTTTTCTAGGGACAGAAAACTATAGGTAGGAAGAGTGTCAGTTTCTTTCACTGTGATAATCCTTGTTTCTAGGGACAGGGAAGGACAGTGAGGGAAATTCTACTTGTGCTATAGTGTGCTAAAGCATTGATCATCAATCAGCTTTAAAAAAACATTTTTTCTAGGGACAGAAAACTATAGGTAGGAAGAGTGTCAGTTTCTTTCACTGTGATAATCCTTGTTTCTAGGGACAGGGAAGGACAGTGAGGGAAATTCTACTTGTGCTATAGTGTGCTAAAGCATTGATCATCAATCAGATTTAAAAAAACATTTTTTCTAGGGACAGAAAACTATAGGTAGGAAGAGTGTCAGTTTCTTTCACTGTGATAATCCTTGTTTCTAGGGACAGGGAAGGACAGTGAGGGAAATTCTACTTGTGCTATAGTGTGCTAAAGCATTGATCATCAATCAGCTTTAAAAAAACATTTTTTCTAGGGACAGAAAACTATAGGTAGGAAGAGTGTCAGTTTCTTTCACTGTGATAATCCTTGTTTCTAGGGACAGGGAAGGACAGTGAGGGAAATTCTACTTGTGCTATAGTGTGCTAAAGCATTGATCATCAATCAGCTTTAAAAAAAACATTTTTTCTAGGGACAGAAAACTATAGGTAGGAAGAGTGTCAGTTTCTTTCACTGTGATAATCCTTGTTTCTAGGGACAGGGAAGGACAGTGAGGGAAATTCTACTTGTGCTATAGTGTGCTAAAGCATTGATCATCAATCAGCTTTAAAAAAACATTTTTTCTAGGGACAGAAAACTATAGGTAGGAAGAGTGTCAGTTTCTTACACTGTGATAATCCTTGTTTCTAGGGACAGGGAAGGACAGTGAGGGAAATTCTACTTGTGCTATAGTGTGCTAAAGCATTGATCATCAATCAGCTTTAAAAAAACATTTTTTCTAGGGACAGAAAACTATAGGTAGGAAGAGTGTCAGTTTCTTTCACTGTGATAATCCTTGTTTCTAGGGACAGGGAAGGACAGTGAGGGAAATTCTACTTGTGCTATAGTGTGCTAAAGCATTGATCATCAATCAGCTTTAAAAAAACATTTTTTCTAGGGACAGAAAACTATAGGTAGGAAGAGTGTCAGTTTCTTTCACTGTGATAATCCTTGTTTCTAGGGACAGGGAAGGACAGTGAGGGAAATTCTACTTGTGCTATAGTGTGCTAAAGCATTGATCATCAATCAGCTTTAAAAAAAACATTTTTTCTAGGGACAGAAAACTATAGGTAGGAGGAGTGTCAGTTTCTTTCACTGTGATAATCCTTGTTTCTAGGGACAGGGAAGGACAGTGAGGGAAATTCTCCTTGTGCTATACTGTGCTAAAGCATTCCTCATCAACCATCTTTGAAATCCTTGTTTTTTGGACAGTCAGGGAAATTGTCGTTGTGCTATTCTGTGCGAAAGCAATCATCCTCAACCATATTTAGAAATCCTTAAGTAAAGGGACAGAGAAGGACACCTGAAGGTAGCCCTTATTGCTTTTTTCCCATCTCCCTGCAGGCCATCTATTAGAATGTCTGGAAGGCAAACACGGAGAGGCAGACAGTCAGGAGGCAATAAAAGAGGGCAAGCAGGCTCTGTGTCTGGGGGCAACAGTGCTGGTCGTGGACGCGGTGCATTGTCATCAGCACATGGCCATGGGACACGCTTGTCCTTCTTTTCGGCAGCTGGACATGTTGAGCCACATCATGCCGAAGACTTGGTAGAGTGGATGACCAAGCCCTCCTCCTCCTCCTCATCCTCTTTCACCCAGGCTCAGGGTACTGGCAAAGCAGCTGCCAAAGCGTCCTCTTCCCTGGTATCAATGTCAGACTCAACATCAGTCACTCCTTCCCTAGACCCACCATGTCCTCCTCCTGAGGAGTCCCCCGAACTGTTTGAGCACAGTGTTGGGTACATGCTCCAGGAGGATGCCCAGCGTTTCGAAGGGTCTGATGATGAAACCCAGCTACAGGAAGGCAGTAGCGTGAGAGCAGACAGAGGGGATGCTCAAGAAGGACACCAATCTGGCAGTCATGTTCCAGCAGCTGCAGCATACTGCCAGATTGGCTCCAGTGATGAGGAGGGAGGGGATGATGAGGTCACTGACTCCACGTGGGTGCCTAATAGGAGAGAGGAGGAGGAGGAGGATGAGGAGGAGGCACATCTCCAACGAGGCAGGATGCCCTTTGGTGGCCAGCGTAAGGGCAGTACACCGACGGAATCACACCGCAGAGCTCCGCCTGTGCAGGGCGCTGCCTCTGCCTGTCATTCAAAAAGTTCTTTGGTGTGGGCCTTTTTTGAGGCTAGTGCATCAGATCGCACAGCTGCTGTTTGAATTGCAACATATGTCTCAAGCGTATATCGCGTGGCCAAAACATCAGCCGCTTGGGTACCACATGCCTGACCAGACATATGTTGACCTGCCATGCAGCTCGTTGGCAAGCCTACCTCAAAGACCCACACCAAAGAACAAAGCGGACCTCTCCTTGCACCGCATCAGCTGGGATCTCCAACCCCACTATAACTTCAGTCCTGTCTGAAACATGCACTGAGAGGAATGAAGGTGTAGAATTAGGTGTGTCACAGCCAAGTACTTGCGGCCACTCTGCTAGCAGTACACCGACGTCCGATTCTAGCAGGCAAATTTCCCTGCCCCAGCTGCTGGACCGTCGAAAGAAGTTCACTCCCAGCCATCCACATGCCCAGCGGTTGAATGCTAGCTTGGCTAAATTGCTAGCGCTTCAACTGCTGCCTTTTCAGTTGGTAGACTCGGCCCCCTTCCGTGAGTTTGTGCAATGTGCGGTTCCTCAGTGGCAGGTTCCCAAACGCCACTTTTTCTCACGGAAGGCTATTCCGGCTCTCTACCGGCATGTGGAAGGCAATGTCTTGGCCTCGCTGGACAGGGCGGTCAGCGGTAAGGTGCATATTACCGCTGACTCATGGTCCAGCAGGCATGGACAGGGACGTTACCTTTCTTTCACGGCCCATTGGGTCACTCTTTTGGCAGCTGGGAAGGATGCAGGACAAGGTGCAGTAGTGTTGGAGGTTGTTCCACCGCCACGCCTCCAAAATGCTACTACTGGTTGTGACACACCTCTCTCCTCCACCCCCTCCTCTTCTTCTTCCTCCATGGCCTCTTCCTGTGCTTTGTCCTCTGAACCAGCGGTGCTCCGTAGCCGTTCAAGGGGCTACGCAAGTACGCAGGCAAAAAGATGCCATGCCGTGCTTGCGCTGGTGTGTTTGGGGGACAGAAGCCACACTGGGGCAGAGGTCCTGTCTGCTCTGCAGGGCCAGGCCGAGAGGTGGTTGACGCCACGCCAGCTTAAGCCAGGAATGGTGGTTTGCGACAATGGCACCAACCTCCTCTCCGCCCTCCGACAGGGACAACTGACCCATGTGCCCTGTGTGGCTCACGTCCTTAACCTGGTGGTGCAGCGGTTCTTGGGCAGGTACCCGGGCTTACAGGATGTCCTGAGGCAGGCCAGGAAAGTCTGTGTGCATTTCCGCAGATCTTATAATGCCAGTGCTCGCCTGGCTGAGCTGCAAAAGGAGTTGAACCTGCCCAAGAACCGCCTTATATGTGACATGCCCACCAGGTGGAACTCAACGTTGGCCATGCTGCAGCGGCTGCACACGCAGCAGAGGGCCATCAATGAGTACCTGTGCGACTACGGCACCAGGACAGGGTCAGGGGAGCTCGGGTTTTTTTCACCACGCCAGTGGGGCATGATCAGGGATGCATGCACTGTCCTGGCACCATTTGAGGAGGCCACGAAGATGGTGAGCAGTGACAGTGCATGCATCAGTGACATTGTACCTCTTGTCCACCTGTTGGAGCACACGCTGCGTGGAATAATGGACAGGGCACTTGAGGCAGAACAGAGGCAGGAAGAGGAGGACTTCCTTGCCTCTCAAGGCCCCCTTTACCCAGACAGTGTTCCTTCTGTCCCACCCATCGCACAGGAAGAGGAGGAGGAGGAGGAGGAGGAGGATTGTGTCAGCATGGAGGTGGAGGCTGGCACTCAGCATCATCAGCAGCAGTCTTTTAGGGATGATTTACAGTCCCAAGAAACCAGTGGACTTGTACGTGGCTGGGAGGAGGTGGCTGCGGATCATGTCGTCCTTAGTGACCCAGAGGACTCCGGACCGAATGCCTCAGCAAACCTACGCTGCATGGCCTCCCTGATCCTGCAAAGTCTGCGGAAGGATCCTCGTATTCTTCGGATCAAGGAGAGGGACCATTACTGGCTGGCCACTCTCCTTAATCCACGGTACAAGGGTAAGGTTGCGGACCTTATGTTACCGTCGCAGAGGGAGCAGAGGATGAGACAACTCCGGGAGGCCTTGCAGAAAGGTCTGTGCAACGCGTTCCCAGAGACTGGGAGGTTACAAACTCCTGGTCCTGGACAACGAGTTGCTGAGGCTTCGGCCAGTCAAAGAAGGAGCGGTGGGGAAGGTGGCCGTCTGACCGATGCGTTCAGACAATTCTTTAGTCCGCAGCCCCAAAGTATGATCGGTTCCAGCAACCATCGCCAGCGTCTGATAAACATGGTGCAGGAATATCTAGGGGCAAGGTCAGACTTGGACACCTTCCCCACCGAAAATCCTCTGGCTTACTGGGTCTTGAGGATGGATCACTGGCCAGAGCTTGCACAGTATGCAATTGAGCTACTGGCCTGTCCTGCATCCAGCGTTGTTTCGGAACGCACATTCAGTGCTGCTGGAGGATTTGTCACGGATCACAGGGTGCGCCTGTCCACCGACTCGGTTGATCGACTGACTTTCATCAAGATGAACCAGTCTTGGATCACCACCAGCTACCACACACCTGATGCTGATATAACAGACTAATTGATTTTAACATGTCACATCCCTTCAAGACTGATGCTGATGCTGAGTGCCTGTGCTGTTATGTTGACTGGCTATCCTCCTCCTCCGAGTCCTCAATGATACGATTGATGATGATAGCTTGGAAGATCATTTTTGTTTATGGGTGCCGCCACCAGTGGCTAAGGCCCAATTTTTCAGCCCCTGTTTTACAGGGGCGTGTAATTACAATTTTTTTAGCAATAATTTGCCATAGGGCTCATTGCTGTGCTCCAAGTACAGTATCTGTGAGGGGTTGGAGTGTTGTGCCACCAGTGCCTAAGGCCCACTTTTTCAGCCCCTGTTTAACAGGGGCGTGTCATTACAATTTTTGAAGCAATACTTTGCAACAGGGCTCATTGCTGTGCTCCAAGTACAGTATCTGTGAGGGGTTGTAGTGTTGTGCCACCAGTGCCTAAGGCCCAATTTTTCAGCCCCTGTTCAACAGGGGCATGTAATTACAATTCTTGATCCAATAATTCACAGCAGGGCCCATTGCTGCACCCACCAAGAGTAACTCTGAGGGCTTACAGTGTTGTGGCAACACCACCACCACCACCACCACCACGAAAGGCCCAATTTTTCAGCCCCTGTTCAACAGGGGCATGCAATTACAATTCTTGATCTAATAATTCACAGCAGGGCCCATTGCTGCACCCACCAAAAGTAACTGTCAGGGCTTACAGTGTTGTGGCACCAGCACCACCATCAAAGGCCCAATTTTTACTACCACTGTTCAACAATTATATGTAATTAAAATTCCTGATATAATAGTTGACAGCAGGGCGTTCCAGCACCAACCAAGAGTAACTGTGAGTGCTTACAGTGTTGTGCCAACACCAACAACTAAGGGGCCTATTTCTGCAGAGTATATACGGCAGGTCCCTACTTTCAAACATCCAACTTACAAACGACTCCTACTTGCAAACGCAAGAAGACAACAGGAAGTGAGAGGAAATCTACCCCTTGGAAGGAAAATTCTCTCCTGTAAGAATTAATATGGGAGAAAGGTGTCTCCTCTGTACTGATGCTTTATCAGCAATCCTTGTTTCAAGAAAAACACCACATTTCAAAAACAGTTGTCATTGGGACGGAAAGTGAGGTGAAATGTTCTGAACAGGGGCACAGACAGCAAAACAAATGTTACAGGGGTGATAACCCTTACCTATGTTTTCCAAAAAGTTTAAAAATAGATTTTTGGGCTGGAGCTACACTTAAACAATGTACCTGTTCAAAATTACAAACAGATTCTACATAAGAACAAACCTACAGTCCCTGTCTTGTATGCACCGCCTGTATACGGCTGTTCAGAGTATATAGGGCCTTTTTTATTTTATGTGCGGGGTTCCCCTTAATATCCATACAAGACCCAAAGGGGCTGGTAATGGGCTGGGGTAGGGGGGGGGGGGTCATGGGGTAGCTATTCCATTTTTCTTAAAGATTTTCATCCATATTACCGGGACCAGACATTACATTAAAGCCGCAAGCAGTTTTAAATGGCTTTTTTTTCCTTTAGAAGTGTCATTTTGTGCAGGGACAGTTCTAAACACGGGAAACACGTGGCACTTCACAGGCATACTTTAGACACCCCCCAGGTACGATATTTAAAGGAATATTTGACTTTTTTTTTTCACTTTATGCATCATTAAAATGACTGCTCCCGAAAAACAACCGTTTTTAAAACTTCTTTTTGCATTGATACATGTCCCCTGGTGCAGAACCCGGGTTCCCAAACCCTTTTTAGGACAATAACATGCATAATAGTCGTTATAATTAGCACTTTAGAATTCGAACGTTCGCATCCATTGTATTTAATAGGGTTCTAATGTTCGTACGAACTTTCGGTCCGTTCGCGGGTTCTGGTGCGAACCGAACCCGGGGGTGTTCGGCTCATCACTAATCATCAGACCCTTCGAAACGCTGGACATCCTCGTGGAGCATGTACCCAACACTGTGCTCAAACAGTTCGGGGGACTCCGCAGGAGGACATGGTGGGTCTAGGAAAGGAGTGACTGATGATGACATTGATACGAGGGAAGAGGACTCTTTGGCAGCTGCTTTGCCAGTACCCTGAGCCTGGGTGAGAGAGGATGAGAAGGATGAGGAGGGCTTGGTCATCCACGCTACCAAGTCTTCGGCATGATGCGGCTCAACACGTCCAGCTGCCGAAAATAAGGACAAGCGTGTCCCATGGCCACGTGCTGATGACGATGCACCGCGTCCACGACCAGCACTGTTGTCTCTAGACACAGAGCCTGCTTGCCATCTTTTATTGGCTCCTGACTGTCTGCCTCTCCTTGTTTGCCTTCCAGACATTCTAATGGCCTGTAGGGAGATGGGAAAACACAGCAATCAGGGGTAGCTTCAGGTGTATTCTGTGCAGGATGCACACTACGCCCACTGTAAGTGCTGCAGATGCCTGCCTGTGTTACACAACAGGAAAACACAGCAATAAGGGCTAGTTTCAGGTGTATATTGTGCAGGAGGCACACTACGCCCACTCTAAGTGCTGCAGATGCCTGTTAGAGTAACACAAAAGAAAAAAAACACAAGCAATAAGGGGTAGCTTCAGGTGTATACTGTGCAGGAGGCACACTACGCCCGCTGTAAGTGCTGCAGATGCCTGCCTGTGTTACACAACAGGAAAACACAGCAATAAGGGCTAGCTTCAGGTGTATATTGTGCAGGAGGCACACTACGCCCACTGTAAGTGCTGCAGATGCCTGTTAGTGTAACACAAAAGAAAAAAAACACGAGCAATAAGGGGTAGCTTCAGGTGTATACTGTGCAGGAGGCACACTATGCCCGCTGTGAGTGCTGCAGATGCCTGCCTGTGTTACACAACAGAAAAACACAGCAATAAGGGCTAGCTTCAGGTGTATATTGTGCAGGAGGCACACTACGCCCGCTGTAAGTGCTGCAGATGCCTGACTGTGTTACACAACAGGAAAACACAACAATAAGGGCTAGCTTCAGGTGTATATTGTGCAGGAGGCACACTACGCCCGCTGTAAGTGCTGCAGATTCCTGCCTGTGTTACACAACAGGAAAACACAGCTTCAGGTGTATACTGTGCAGGAGGCTTAGCAAAAATGACACTGACACTGTCCCCTGCCTATCCTTCTCTGTCCCTGCACGCCAACACACTGTAAATGCACAAGGTTTAGCAAAGAATATCACTGACACTGTCCCTGCCTATACTTCTCTCTCCCTGCACACAAGGTTTAGCAAATAATATCACTGACACTGTCCCTGCCTATCCTTCTCTCTCCCTGCACACAAGGTTTAGCAAATAATATCACTGACGCTGTCCCTGCCAATCCTTCTCTCTCCCTGCACACAAGGTTAATGAACAAATAGCAAAGACACTGTCCCTGCCTATCCTTCTCTCTCCCTGCACGCCGGAACACACTACACAAGGCCGCCACGCTGGCGGCCTTTTATAGTGTGGGGCGTGTACTAAACCCCCCTGAGCTATAATTGGCCACAGGCATCCTGCCTGTGGCCAATTATGGCTCCCCTCGCTGCCGGCGCTGTAATTGGACAAGCATGCGGGGTCACAGCGCCGGGATTGCACTGCAATGGCGCAGTGTATGCCAGCTGAAGGTTTTTTTTCTGGTATCTATCCATGTGTATTGATGTTTGTTAATTGGTGTACTTTTAGCCTGGATCTCCTCCCTGCTCAAATGTACATGATGTTTGTAGCTGAGGGCCTGTCTTTGTCTAGATAGAGGAACTGTGGGCACATCTTGTGCATGCAGTACAATTTACTGTTATGTCTTCATATAAAGTTTCCTTTCATAAATATATTACACATGAAAAGTTTGCTGTTTGGAGTGGTGCCTATTATTTGTTTAGTGTGTATCATTCCTGGATCTTTCCTGAGGAAACACAATCTATGGTTTCAGCACCCTTATTTATGTAATCAGCCCTTTATGCACTACTATGATTAGGGCGTGCAACAGCTTTTTTTTCCAACTGCAATAAAACCTGACAGGGGTTCTAATTCTTTATGCTTTTTAAAAAAAAAATGGATTTGCTATAGATACACTTTACATGTTAATAATTAAAGTAGACTATCCTATTCCCTGGAAGTCCATTGTTTTCAGATGTCTACCTATATGTACCTGTATATATTTCCAGGAGATGATTATTTCCATTCAAAAAATGGGCAAGGAATATGAACGGACAAAGTCAAATTTAGAAAAAAACATAGATGTTGTTGTAACAGTACAGAGCTTTGAGGAGATATTGGAGCTGCAGCAGTAATTTGTGAATCAGCTCCAGATCTGGGGTCTTTAAAAGAGAAGTAAGGGTATTTTTTTATTTTAAAATCATACTTACCTAGCTCTATGCAACATCAAACCGATGCTGCATCTGTCCCTGGTACATCTAAGACTGAGAACCGAGTGATCCAACACCACTGATCACTGAGTTCTCAGAGTTCGACGAGCAGAGAGCTGCTGACTGTCAGCTCTTTGCTCTGACCCCCCCCCCCCCGCTCCCTGGAGTACTGGGCTGCAAAGGGGATGGAAGGAGCCTGCCCAGGCTCTCAGTGGCTCGCTGAGAGGCTCAGCTGGGTGCAGGTCCAGGCATGTGGGCGGATCCCGACTCCATTGTTGCGCTCTTGCCCGAGACTGGACCGGCTCTGTGACGTCAGCAGAGAGCAGAATTCAGCTCGCTGTCAGCTGAAAACAGGTCACAGAACTGCAAAATGAACTGCACTCCTGTGATCCATAGGAGAAGTACAGCCAAACAAGTTTTGGCTATACTTCTCCTTTAAACATTGTGTATGTGTGTGGGACTTTGGCTGTATAATAATACTGCAAATTCAAATGTAGCGGCCTCACCCCATCTCCTTTTTCTAGGGGTATGTCACACGACAGGGTGAGATGCGCTACGGCCCCTGTCCTCCCCATGGCTGTGGGTGAGGTGAAGGCCAGTATCAGTATCTTCCTCTGGCCAATGTGCTTTAGTTATGAAACTCAGTCCTGCTATGCTGGCACCCTCCTTTGCTCCCAATTACCAGAGTCCACACACCGATCACAGTCCAACTCTTGCTTTATTGTAAGCTCCACAATAAACAGTGCTTCTGTAGCCAACTGGTTGGAACGTTTTAACAGCCTGATATGGTGGGATGAGCAGATCGAGGCACTATCCTAATTTCAATCTAAACCACTGTGATTTCATCAGCGGTTATCATAGCCTTGATTAGCACAGAACATGGAACTTGTGAGTCTCTACCAGCAACTCAAGAGAACTTATTTAGGAGTACCTTCGCTGCGCTGTGGCCCCTATCAGGGGAAGATGTCCCTCTAAGGGAGTTACCGGAGGCCCACCCGTCACCGGGTTGATGCTGCTCCGGACTCTCCGGCCTCCTCACCTCAGATGCGGGTCCCGTCCACCTCGGGGACCCTCGGATCACTTCGCCCTTGCGGGACCCAGTCGAAGTTACTGGGCCCCAGGCCTACGATCTAGTACCTCACCCCAGGCTGAAGGTGCCTGGGATGGACTCCAACTCCATTCCGGCCAGGCCTAGGGCGCCTGGGCCAGAACTCCAAACCGCCAGCACCCAGGCCTAAGGTGCCTGGGTGCGTGAAGAGAAGATCCTCGAAGACCTCGTGGCGAGGGCGTCTCCCCCTTTTTATCCCCTCTCATCGACACCACGGCAGGTTCCCCGCCGTCGCCGTACCGTCTCCGGAAAGGGACAAAAAGGGTAGCACTGTGGTAGTGATTCTACCTTGAGCCTGCGGGTACACCGCCACCCACAGGCCAAGGAGAATAATACACCACCCAATCCTCCACGAATACAAAGGGGTCCAAAACCTCTCACAATTACACACCTGGGTCATACTACCACCCAGGTGTACCCCAACTAAATTTAAAGACCCCGCTACACAAATACTGACCATTAACAATAACCTTAACTTTACAGGAAACTACAAACAGAAATACATATTTAAATTTAAAAAGCAGGACACTTTAAGAATATCTTTTTATGAGACTTAACAGATTTTTTTTTTTTTTTTTTTTTTATGCAATAAAGGCCATTAACAATATATGCAGGTATGCAAACATCCATATTACTTTTGGATTTCTATTGAAGCCAGAGGATAAAAATGATAGACACAAATCTAGCTATTACAGAAATTTCAGTAAATTACGTAAAGCATAAATCACAGCCCCCCCCCCCCCATTGTTGCGATCTCGCCCAAAACAGGACCGGCTCTGTGAGGTCAGCAGACAGCGGAATTCAGCTCACTGTCAGCTGAAAACAGGTCACAGGAGTGCAGAACAAACTGTACTCCTGTGACCTACAGGAGAAGTAAAGCCAAATGAGCTTTGGCTGTACTTCTCCTTTAACATCACCTGGAACTGGAGGGAAGACTTTCTTTATACCATGGTTGAACTTTAGCTCAAAATCTGAGCTGGCTCTGTAAATCCTAGTACGCAGTTTGTAAAGAATCTACATTAACCACTTTGCGTCCGTCACACGACTAATGACGGCCGGAAAGTGGTTCTTAAATGCCGGGAGGCCGTCATTATATGGCCTCCGCTCCTTCGGCCACTGGGGGGCGCGCGAGCGCCGCCGGCGGCGCACACGCATGCCCGGCGCATCACTGAGATGCCGATGCGCGTGCCTGGCGGCCGCGATGTCCGCCAGGCACCCGCGATTGGCCTGTACACAGACAAGGACATGGATCTGTGTGTGTAAACACACAGATCCATGTCCTGTCAGGGAGAGGAGACCGATGCTGTGTCCCTTGTACATAGGGACACAGATCGGTCACCTCCCCCAGTCAGTCCCCTCCGCCCACAGTAGCAATCACACATTTAACCCCTTCTTCGCCCCCTAGTGTTAACCCCTTCCCTGCCAGTCACATTTATACAGTAATCAGTGCATTTTTATAGCACTAATCGCTGTATAAATGTGAATGGTCCCAAAAATGTGTCAAAAGTGTCCGATGTGTCCGCCGCAATATTGCAGTCATGATAAAAATCGCTGATCGCCGCCATTACTAGTAAAAAACAAACAAAACAAAAAAATGGCAGAATTCAATCCCCTATTTTGTAGGCGCTATAACTTTTGCGCAAACCAATCACTATACGCTTATTGCGATTTTTTTAAACCAAAAATATGTAGAAGAATACGTATCGGCCTAAACTGAGAAAAAAATTGTTTTAAAAAAAAAAAAATGGGATATTTATTATAGCAAAAATCAAAAAATATTGTGTCTTTTTTCAAAATTTTCGCTCTTTTTTGGTTTTTAGCGCAAAAAAAAAACCGCAGAGGTGATCAAATACCACCAAAAGAAAGCTCTATTTGTGGGAAAAAAAGGACGTCAATTTTGTTTGGGAGCCACGTCGCACGACCGCGCAATTGTCAGATAAAGTGACGCAGTGCCGAAAGCTGAAATTTCACCTGGGCAGGAAGGGGGTATATGTGCCCAGTAAGGAAGGTGTTAAAAAGACAAAGAATTTGACGAGCAGTCATATCAGCAGAAAAACATGTTTTATATAACTATTACTATAGATGTTATGACTCTGATTATGCCATTGGGTTGAAGCCTCGATAAGAAGAATTGTACCTTTTTATTATTACATTTTTAGTGAAGAAAATCATCCATATTAAATGAAGTGTTTGTATTTTTATATGGTAATTCTTTTTAATGGTAACCCAGAACAACCAATCAGAACTCACTCAGATGAAGTTAGGCCAGTAAAAGGTGTATTATGTTTGGTTGCTATGGATTACAGCATTTAGAGTGCCAATACGCAAAATAATAAATGAAATATTTGATGACATCTATTAGTAGCATTAACACATAAGTTTGTGTTTTCACAAATCCCCCAAAACATTGTCTTATTCTTCCGGTAGATCTATTATTTTTTCACTTTTATCAGGGAGATAAGGCTGTTCTTAAGCTAACCATAGATGGGGTGAAAATGAAATGATAAGTGAATTAAAAATATTAACGATCGCTCAATAGCACATTTGATTCACCCATCACTGTTTTGAAACAGTTTTCCACCTATTATCAACATGTTTTCTTTCATTTTTAGCATTAGATGAACATTTACTTTTAAATGGACTTTAAATGAAAAGTAGGGTCAAAGCTCTTTTTTTTCCTACAGCTCACAGGGGTACACTATGTTCTGCATTACTGTGACCCATTTTTAGATGACAAGGGGACCGCTGTCAGCTGACATCACTGAACCAGTCTAGGCTCTGGATCAATCCCGATTTTAAAGTCTGAGATCCAGTCAGATTCCTGAGTGGCAGCTGGCTTTGCCTCTCAGAGAGCCGCTGAGAGGCTGAGCGGGTCATTTTTGCCCCCTCCATAGCCCGCCCGGCGCCTACTGAAGATTAAGAACTGAGTGATTTACTGTCTTTTATCGCTAAGGCCCCATGCACACGAGACGCAGGTGCAAACTCTGCTGAACACACGTTTTTAAACGCTGAAACCGGCGTTTAAAAACGCGCGTTTTGCCGTGTTTGCGGCCGTGTTTAGCGGCGTTTTACCGTGTTTGCGTTTATAAGCGTTTCATCATAGACCCTCCCTAAGCTCAAAAAACAGTACATTTTAACCATTTCAGCCAGTTTGTGAGACCAGAGTGAGTAGCAGCAGCTGAGAGAGCAGCAGTGTACTTGTATTTAGCGTGTCACTTGCCACATCACCTGCCACAAGTTGTGGATTGTCCACTTGCCACGTCACCTGGCCACATCACGTGCCACATCACCTGGCCACGTCACCTGCCACAAGTTGTGGATTGTCCACTAGCCACGTCACCTGCCACATCACCTGGCCACGTCACCTGCCACAAGTTGTGGATTGTCCACTTGCCACGTCACCTGGCCACATCACGTGCCACATCACCTGGCCACGTCACCTGCCACAAGTTGTGGATTGTCCACTAGCCACGTCACCTGCCACATCACCTGGCCACGTCACCTGCCACAAGTTGTGGATTGTCCACTTGCCACGTCACCTGGCCACATCACCTGGCCATGTTACCTGCCACGTCACCTGGCCACGTCACCTGCCACAAGTTGTGGATTGTCCACTTGCCACGTCACCTGCCACGTCGCCTGGCCACGTCACCTGCCACAAGTTGTGGATTGCCCACTTGCCACGTCACCTGGCCACGTCACCTGGCCATGTTACCTGCAACGTCACCTGGCCACGTCACCTGCCACATCACCTGGCCATGTTACGTGCCACGTCACCTGGCCACGTCACCTGCCACAAGTTGTGGATTGTGCACTAGCCACGTCACCTGCCACGTCACCTGGCCACGTCACCTGCCACAAGTTGTGAATTGTCCACTTGCCACGTCACCTGCCACGTCACCTGGCCACGTCACCTGCCACAAGTTGTTGATTGTCCACTTGCCACGTTACCTGCCACAAGTTGTGGATTGTCCACAATGCAATGCAAGCAATTACAGTTTTCTTTTATATTTTTTAATAGTTTTTCATCATTTGCCATCATTTTTGAGATTTCTAATGTTAAAAAATAGGTCCCCTTTAAAAACGCTTATAAACGCAAACGCGGCAAAACGCCGGTACCGCGTTTAGCCGCGTTTAGCAGCGTTTAGCGTCGGAAACGTGGAAAACTTTTGCGTCTGAACCCATTTTTTTGCTTCTGGAAAAACGAGGTTAAACGCAACTGCTTGTAAACGCCAAAAAACGAGAGTGTGTGCATGGACACATAGGATAACATTGAATGGTTTCAGGGGCAATTGAAAAAAGCGTCCAACTGCCTCTGAACACGCGTTCAACAGCAAATAACAGCGTCTCGTGTGCATGGGGCCTTAGTTCTCGGTCTTTGAGGTGAGTGTGTGTGTTTATTTTATTTATTTGTTTACCAAACATCTCTTTAAAAAAAAATATTCAAATCATAAGAGTAAATGGAGCCCATTTTAATCACCCTTGTCATTATATTTTTTTCTCCCAGCTGTCACTTTTGCCAGACAGCTTGACCTGTTGACAGAAAGCAGAAGCATAATGGATCTACTGGAAGGTTCATTAGGTAATAAATCTATATTGGGAAGGACTCAAAAAGCAAAAGCTGCTATAGTAATGCTAGTGAGAAACTGTATCACATACTGCATGGCAAATTTTGCTCGTAGTTCCAATTTATAAACTGTTTTATTTAAAAAGACATGGTTTGAAGTAAAATGTATATACATTTAATACATGTTTTTTAGTCTGTGGTTTTATGTAGTCAAACTGTGCAGCTTAAAGCAGAGTTCCACCCAAATTTACAACTTTATCTTTTCACATTCAGTACATTGCATAGATATTCCAATGTCACTCCAAAATTGTTTTTTAAATACCTTATTATTTCTCTTTGAAGGGGTACTTCCTGTCTTTCGCTCCCACGGGAGTTGACGTGTATCCTGCTTTCCCCGTCGACGCACTGTCTCCTGGGAGCTAAGTGTCATGCTTCCCAAGAGTCAGTGCGGCTCGCCGTCCAGCGAAATCTTGGATGATTTTGTTTTGGTTGCCATCACAACAGGGTGGGAACTTTCGATGACGCGCCCATTGTGATGGCAACCAGGACGTTTATGGCGCTGCTCACAGTAAACACTGAGCATGCGCGGGAACGAGCGGTGAATGCTGGAAGGTAAGCATTCACTACATCCAGGAAATGAATGCTTGTGGGCTTCACATGCCCACAAGCAAAAAGGAAAATGCCTTCATCACATTTTAAAAGTTAACCTTGCTTACGAAAATGGACAGCGAAGGTTTTAGAACACCAAAACAGTGAGTATTCATCTGCAATGGGGAAAAGAATTGAATGACAAAAAAAAAAAAACGAATGGCCGTGGGACCTCCGCTTTTAGGACTTGTTCACACAGAGTGCTTTACTGAGGATCCCGTGCAAGTCAGTGTTTTCCCGGTACAGGGATGCACAGGTGTTGCGCGCATCCCAATGCTGGTGTCCCATTCATTTTTTTTTGGAGACGTGGCTGCACGGATGCAGTTGATGTGTTCTAATATGACATGTGGGTCCCTGAATGCACAAAGAGTGTTATTAAACAGGGTAGTTGAGACAGTTTAGTTAGGCTGGGTTCACACCATTGCGAATTGGATGCGGTTTCACCACATCCAAGTCGCAATAGCAGGAGATTTTGACCGGCTCTCTATGGAGCAAGTTCACATATCTCTGCAGCTGGCCCGGTGTAATTTGCAAAAAAGGGCTGTGCGTCTTTTGGTCTGTTTCAGGTCCGAATTCAGCCCAAAATTTGAGCTGAAATTATACCTAAAATGGTGAACCAGGACGCACCAGACCCCTGCTGTGAGCCGCATGCGGCTGATACAGTATGTGAAACCAGCCTAAGGTCTTAGATGGCTAGCTTAAAAGTTTGCTGAGATTTTCTTTTATACTGTATGTGTAGCACACAAACCTTTTTCTCGCCTGGCTCACTTGCAAGTCAAGGCACACTGTGCTATATGCCCATACCCTCCTGTTTGAAGAGGTTAAGCGGTGTTCACAAATTTTGGGTCCTGCAGCGAGTTACCTTCTTCCACTGGTTCTCTTCCCCAGAGTATGGGGTCAAGTCTTTATTTCTTCCTCCAAAGAAGCCAATGTCCAGAAACACTTTAACTCCAACAGAGAGTTTATTTTCTATTTGCTGAGTATTAGACAGGGACAGATGATGAAAGAAGGAATAAGTGTGAGGGATTAGATCCAGGCACAACCAGTACCCTCGTCACCACTCGATCCCGAGTGGGTTTAGCTCACCTGGATAGTCCTCTCTCACAGTCCTATCAGCCGGTGTGGAGCTCGAACAGTTCTGTCACCCTATCCCCTCCATGGACGGGTGCAGGAGATCCTCTAACCTCTGTAGACTTTAAGAACAGGATAATGCCAATGGGCACTCTACAGGTTAGCTTTCCAGAATAAAGAATCCTTCCCTCTGACAGGTCACCAGGCCTCTCCCGAGACAGTAATCTTCCATTACTCATCTCCTCAGTGGGACCGATCCTTCCCTGGCTTCCTCTCGGTTAGAGCGGGTACCCTCACCCGGGTACCCTCCAATGGGCGAACTGTAGACCCAGTTAAAGATACTGGGCCTACCTGGAATGTTGCAGCCTCGGGCCAAAGGTGCCCGAGACTTCTCAGGCCAGTCTTCGCACCCCCCTCTGGCTCCTCCACTCCAACTCTCCTCCATGACTCCCCAATAATATGGCATCTGCCCCTTATGTACCCCCTCCCGGCATGCACAACAGGTTGACAACGCCCACTGTACCGCTGCCGAGAGAGGACACACTAAGGCGCAGCAATGCCACCCCTGGCTCAACCCTGACCTGATATGGCAGCGCCACCTACAGTCCACAGCAACCATACACCAGGCAGCATCACATAGGCAGAAGCAAATACCTATCAATCAAAGTGATCCGAGCCTGGCTACCAGCTCAGACCAACCCCTAAATTTAGGCACATAACACCCCCAAAAAGTAAAGGGCCGCTACATATGCAATGGGGGTTATTTACGAAGGGCAAATCCACTTTGCACTACAAGTGCAAAGTGCACTTGAAATTGCACTGATACTTCACGTGGAAGTGCAGTCGCTGTAGATCTGAGGGGTAGATCTGAAATGAGGGGAAGCTCTGCTGATTTTATTATCCAATCATGTGCAAACTAAAATGCTGTTTTTATTTTCCTTGCATGTCCCCCTCGGATCTACAGCGACTGCACTTCCAAGTGCACTTTCAGTGCAATTTCAACTGCACTTTGCACTTGTAGTTTGCACTTGTAGTGCAAAGTGGATTTGCCTTTAGTAAATAACCCCCAATGTGTGTGTGTTTATTTATATACACGAGGGGTCTTCAAAAAGTTTCAACACTTTTATTTGCATAACTTTGTTTAAAAAAAGTGCAGAAACTTTGTGAAAAACCTTTGTATATATTGACAATTGACACACATACGCATGTCCCTTCCCCCAATGCAATGTCCAACATATTCAATTGCCACTATATGTTACCGCAATTTACCAAACATGCAACATACATTGCAAAACCCAACAATTACTATACATTTTAAAGGCTGGGAATCTGATCCTTTTTAACTTCACTGGACATGAAGTCTTTGCCCCACTGCTTTTATTTAACCTGGAAGCCAGAGGAGAGCCGCTATAATTGCATAATTATGAAGCATTAGCATTCCCAGATTTTACATTTCAGTTACATACCAAACTATTCAAAGGAAGACCAGAATGATGGATCCGAAACTACCAGACTTCAAGGAGAAAAAATGATTTAGAACATTATTTTTTAGAAGTGATTGTTTGCTTTGGAATCTAACTGACTCATTCGCAAAATCTATGAAAAGCTTGATATGAGGAAAGTTTTGTCTGAGAACATCTAAGAGCGCAGACTTCTGATAATACAGGTTTAGTTCAATTTACATCAACTTGTTTTTCTGAACTGCAGGAACAAATAGAAAGGACTTTTTGTTCACATTATTCATTTCCTTTGTGTTTCTCTCTTGAGGCTGATTAACAAAGTGCGGAGGTGAGTAGCACATGCTTCTTCCATTACACTGAGCCTGCTGCAGTTTTTGAAGCAATTTCAAGGTGTCACAAATTAACAAGATGAAAACTATTCTCATTTTTTTTCTTTTATCTCCTTATGGACCAAAGTGCATCAAGCTGTCAAAAGCCAGCCCCAGTCACTGGCTGCAATGTATGATTTCTGTCTCTCACTTTTGACCCATGGTGGCAAAAGAATTGAAAATTGCTCCAGGCATCAACATACCTCTCCAATTTATCTCTTTTTTTCCGTCCTTGCTGGTATTAAATAATTCACTGGCATGCCAGGCTCCATTGTTTTTCTTTTCTTCCTGCATTTTTCTCACAAACCTTAAAAAGTTCTCCAGAGTAGAATATGAACAACAGATGAGGAATCAAAGGCCTTGTTTTCTATAGAGGCAAATATAACTTTTTTTCCAGTAATAGGTTGTAGATATAAGTTTAAGAGGCAAATGGTAAATAAAAGTTTTGTAAACAGTGTGCATTTTTAATAAACTTGATTAATTAGATGATTATTTGCAAGCGAATGGCCTGTGCTTTCATTCTATAACATACTATCAGAAGATGTTTTTAAAAACTAAAGTGGTCAAAGCTGGCTCAGGGTAGCCGATCAGAAATACATTTTTCTTAGCTTAAACACTTACCCAGTTTTTATTGGTTGCCTTGGGTAACTCCAGATGCCATTTTTTACCTTATATTATTCATTAGTAGAGTCAAGTGAAGCAAGATGATCAGAATCCATCATTCTGACAAAACTGTACAGTTTTTATAAATCAAACCCAGGTAAACAATCCTCACGGATTATGATAGTTACTGTATGTAGATAAATATTATTGTAGGTTGGGCTGTTAACCACTTAAGCCCCGGACCAGTTTGTAGCTAAAGGACCAGGCCACTTTTTGCGATTCGGCACTGCGTCGCTTTAACTGACAATTGCACGGTCGTGCGACGTGGCTCCCAAACAAAATTGGCGTCCTTTTTTTCCACAAATAGAGCTTTCTTTTGGTGGTATTTTATCACCTCTGTGGTTTTTATTTTTTGCGCTATAAACAAAAATAAAGCGACAATTTTGAAAAAAATTCAATATTTTTTACTTTTTGCTATAATAAATATCCCCAAAAAATGTAATGTAAAATTATTTTTTTCCTCAGTTTAGGCCGATACATATTCTTCTACATATTTTGGGTAAAAAAACCCGCAATAAGCGTTTATTGATTGGTTTGCACAAAAGTTATAGCGTCTACAAAATAGGGGATAGTTTTATGGCATTGTTATTAATATTTTTTTTTTTTACTAGTAATGGCGGCGATCAGTGATTTTTATCGTGACTGCGACATTATGGCGGACACATCGGTCACTATTTTGGGACCATTGTCATTTGTACAGCGATCAGTGCTGTAAAAATGCACTGATTACTGTGAAAATTACACTGGCAGTGAAGGGGTTAACTTGTAGGGGGCGCTGAAGGGGTTAAGTGTGACCTAATGTGTGATTCTTACTTTGTGGGGGTGTGACTTGGCATGTGACGTCACTGATCGTCGTTCCCTATGACAGTGAACAGAAGATCAGTGAAAGTCTCACTAGGAAGCACGGGAGATGTTTGTCTACACTTACCTCTCCCCGTTCTTCAGCTCTGTGACCCAATGGCGGGACACCGGCAGTGATCGGGTCCGCGGGTCCTGCGGGCGCGGTCACGGAGCTCAGAACCAGGATACGAGCATGCCGCTGGCGGCGCGCGCGCGACCCACGGCTGGGCATCTTAAAGAGGACGTACCTGTACGTACTTGTGCCCAGCCGTGCCATTCTGCTGACATATATGTACAGGCGGCGGTCCTTAAGTGGTTAATGTACCAAACCATTAACAGTTTATATGGCAAGTTCAGATCTACACAGTGTTGCTGATCATTACCTAAAGTGCCTCTAGAGCCCAATTCTTATTTTTCCCTAATTTTAATTCATGGATCTCAAGGTGAAATGTTAGGACTGCAGTCAAATTTTTATTGTTGTTGAGTGTGGGTATTTTTCTCACTTTGGAAAGACTTTCTATCCATGCCTGGTGTGTCTACAAGACAGAAAGTAAAGTAAAATATCAATAGAGACAGGTCTTGCTTGCCTCCCACCCATAAAGTCTATTTATGTCCTTTTCTACACTTTTGTACCCTTTTATACTCTATTTTGTCATAACTTCTACACCATTGTATTTTGTACCACCTTGTGTATTAATTTAAAACGTTTTTCAATAAAAATTATTTGGAAGAAAAATCTGCACTTCCCACAATCTTTCACGCTTTTCCTCAGAGTCTCTTGTAATCCATCCGCTAGTGGTTGGAGGGTTTACATAACCCTGACTGTAAAGCCTCGTACACACGACCGAGTTTCTCGTCAAAAAACGACAAGAAACTTGCTGGCAGAGCTTTCTTGCCGAGTAAATCGGTCGTGTGTACGCGGCTATCAGGTTTCTCGTCAAGAAAACCGCCAAGAATCTTGACGAGAAAAATAGAGAACCCGTTCTCTATTTTCTCATCAGGATTCTCCATTTTCTTGTCGAGATTCTCGTCAGCATGTTTCTCGACGAGAAAAGTGTGTGTGTGTACACTTACCTGTCGCCGTGGAAACCCACGCATGCTCAAAATGACTTTGACGCATGCGCGGTAGCTTCCTAGGCATAGGTAGGGTGTAGCAAGATGGCAGCGATGGCATCGAATGTGTCGAGCGCATGCTCGTCGTAGTCGATTACGTCATCGCGTTCGCTCCATTCAAAGAACCGCGGGTTCTTTGAATCGAGAGTGTGTACACTCGGCCGGGACAAGTTTATTTTCCAAGAATCTCGTCAAGAAAAACGACGAGTTTTTTACTGACGAGATTCTCGGCTGTGTGTACGAGGCTTAACAGTTTCACAGTCAAGCCTCGTACACACGGCCGAGAATCTCGTCAGGAAAAAACTTGTCGTTTTTCTTGACGAGATTCTTGGACAAGAAACTTGTCCCGGCCGAGTGTACACATGCTTGATTCAAAGAACCCGCGGTTCTTTGAATGGAGCGAACGCGGTGACGTAATTGACTACGACGAGCGTGCGATCGTCACATTCGATGCCGTCGCAGCCATTTTGCTACACCCTACCTATGCCTAGGAAGCTACCACGCATGCGTCAAAGTCATTTCGAGCATGCGCGGGTTTCCACGGCGACAGGTAAGTGTACACACACACACTTTTCTCGTTGAGAAACATGCTGACGAGATCCTCGACAGGAAAATGGAGAATCCTGACGAGAAAATAGAGAGCGGGTTCTCTATTTTTCTCGTTGAGATTCTTGTCGGTTTTCTTGACGAGAAACCTGATAGCCGCGTACACACGACCGATTTACTCGGCAAGAAGGCTCTGCCAGCAAGTTTCTTGTCGTTTTTTGGTGAGAAACTCGGTCGTGTGTACGAGGCTTAAGACTGCAGCTGCTCCTTTCCTGCCAGCTAAGTACCGTGCTACACTACTTTATTCAAATCTGAGAATTTTTTTGGGCATTAGTTATAGTTTAAATTAACCTTCTGTTTCAGCTAGGATAATTGATTGGGGGGGGGGCTTTTGAATCCTATAGTCCCTTCTCATCATAACCTGTAAGGCTCAATAAAGCCTGGGGGGGGGGAAGCAAATATTATTATTCAATTCTATCCATTCAATTGTCAAACAAAAGGCATTGGAAACTGGAAACTGCCATTTAGGACATGTATCAATACCAAAATTTTAAGCATAGTATAACACATTATCTATCCCTACTAGGGATGAGCTCGGTGTTCAAGTCGAACGCATGTTCGACTCGAACATCGACTGTTCGCCTGTTCGGCGAAACCAGAACTTTGTGGGCCGTTCGCGCCAAATTCGTGTGACGCGAACGGCCCACAATGCACTGCGCCATCGCACTGCATTGCCGACACTGTGATTGGCCAAGCATGCACTGTGACCCCGCATGCTTGGCCAATCACAGCGCCGGCAGCGAGGAGAGCCATAATTGGCCACAGGCAGGATGCCTGTGGCCAATCATAGCTCAGGGGGGTTTAGTACACGCCCCACACTATAAAAGGCCGCCAGCGCGGCGGCCTTGTGTAGTGTGTTCCGGCGTGCAGGGAAAGAGCTACATAGGCAGGGACAGTGTGTTCTACAGTGTGTTCTTTTCTCAGGCATCTGCAGGAGTTAGTGGGTGTTGTGTGCCTCCAGCACAGTATACACCTGTATCTACCCTTTATTGCTGTTCTCTAAGCTAGATAGGCAGGCAGGGACAGTGTGTTCTTTTCTCAGGCATCTGCAGGAGTTAGTGGGTGTTGTGTGCCTCCAGCGCAGTATACACCTGTATCTACCCTTTATTGCTGTTCTCTAAGCTAGAGAGGCAGGGACAGTGTGTTTTTTTCTCAGGCATCTGCAGGAGTTAGTGGGTGTTGTGTGCCCCAGCACAGTATACACCTGTATCTACCCTTTATTACTGTTCTCTAAGCTAGATAGGCAGGGACAGTGTGTTCTTTTCTCAGGCATCTGCAGGAGTTAGTGGGTGCTGTGTGCCCCAGCACAGTATACACCTGTATCTACCCTTTATTACTGTTCTCTAAGCTAGATAGGCAGGGACAGTGTGTTCTTTTCTTTGCACAGTATACACCTGTATCTACACTTTTTTGCTCTTCTATAATACAGGCATCTGCAGGAGTTAGTGGGTGTTGTGTGCCTCAGCACAGCATACACCTGTATCTACACTTTTTTGCTGTTCTATAATACAGGCATCTGCAGGAGTTAGTGGGTGTTGTGTGCCCCAGCACAGTATACACCTGTATCTACACTTTTTTGCTGTTCTATAATACAGGCATCTGCAGGAGTTAGTGGGTGTTGTGTGCCCCAGCACAGTATACACCTGTATCTACCCTTTATTGCTGGTGTTCTCTAATAAAGGGATCTGCAGGAGTTAGTGGGTGTTCTGTCCCTCCAGCAAAGCACAGTATACACCTGTATCTACCCTTTATTGCTGGTGTTCTCTAATAAAGGCATCTGCAGGAGTTAGTGGGTGTTGTGTCCCTCCAGCACAGCACAGTATACACCCGTATCTACCCTTTATTGCTGGTGTTCTCTAATGAAGGCATCTGCAGGAGTTAGTGGGTGCTGTGTCCCTCCAGCACAGCACAGTATACACCTGTATCTACCCTTTATTGCTGGTGTTCTCTAATAAAGGCATCTGCAGGAGTTTGTGGGTGTTGTGTCCCTCCAGCACAGCACAGTATACACCTGTATCTACCCTTTATTGCTGGTGTTCTCTAATAAAGGCATCTGCAGGAGTTAGTGGGTGTTGTGTCCCTCCAGCACAGCACAGTATACACCTGTATCTACCCTTTATTGCTGTTGTTCTCTAATAAAGGCATCTGCAGGAGTTAGTGGGTGTTGTGTCCCTCCAGCACAGCACAGTATACACCTGTATCTACCCTTTATTGCTGGTGTTCTCTAATAAAGGCATCTGCAGGAGTTAGTGGGTGTTGTGTGCCTCCAGCACAATATACACTACTCCAATTCCTGGTTTTCCCATCTCCCTGCAGTCCATTACTATGTCTGGAAGGCCAACAAGAAGAGGCAGACAGTCAGGAGCCAATAAAAGAGGACAAGCAGGCTCTGTGTCTAGAGACAACAGTGCTGGTCATGGACGCTGTGCATTGTCATCAGCACGTGGCTATGGGACACGCTTGTTGTCACGTACCTGACGGTGACGAGCCCGGTCAGCAGAGGGAGGCCTCCCTTATGGCTCCCACCGGCGGCCCCTGGTGGTATAACAGGAAGCACGAAGGTGGAAGGGGTACGAGTGCCTGGCAGGATCAAGAACTACCGCAGGTGATCAGGAACCAGCAGGTGAGGAGGCAGGAACCAGGAACTACAGCAGGTGAGTGGACAGGAACCAGGAACTACAGCAGGTGAGTAGACAGGAACCAGGAACTCAGAAGATGACCCGGACCGGGAGGCACAGCAGGTAGACTGGAACCACTGGGCAGCAGCAGGTGAACAGGAACCAGCAGATGAGCAGACAGGAACCAGCAGATGAGCAGACAGGAACCAGCAGATGAGCAGACAGGAACCAGGAACTCAGCAGATGACCCGGACCGGGAGGCACAGCAGGTAAACTGGAACCACTAGGCAGCAGCAGGTGAACAGGAACCAGCAGATGAGCAGACAGGAACCAGCAGATGAGCAGACAGGAACCAGGAACTCAGCAGATGACCTGGACCGGGAGGCACAGCAGGTAAACTGGAACCACTAGGCAGCAGCAGGTGAACAAGAGCCAAGGTCAGGCAGGATCGTCAGACAAGCCGGGGTCGGGTAAACTGGCAGGCAGCGAGGCACAAAAGGATCAGGCAATACCGAAGTCAGAAAACAGGCCGATGGTCAGGTACAGGCAGATAGCAGGAGGGTCACAGGAAGCCGGGTCAGATACAGGTAAACAAGGCAGATCAGGTCACTTGGGATAAACGCTGTAGAGCAGACAGCAGGGACTGTCTGCAAGTGAGGAGTTTAAATAGCCCTTCGGGCGTCACCTGCGGGGGCCGGAACCAGGAAGTCCAGGGCGTCTGTTCCTGACAGGGTTTCCATGACACTTGTCCTTATTTTCGGCAGCTGGACGTGTTGAGCCGCATCATACCAAAGACTTGGTAGAGTGGATGACCAAGCCCTCCTCATCCTCCTCATCCTCTCTCACCCAGGCTCAGGGTACTGGCAAAGCAGCTGCCAAAGCGTCCTCTTCCCTCGTATCAATGTCATCATCAGTCACTCCTTCCCTAGACCCACCATGTCCTTCTGAGGAGTCCCCCGAACTGTTTCAGCACAGTGTTGGGTACATGCTCCAGGGGGATGCCCAGCGTTTTGAAGGGTCTGATGATGATACCCAGGTAGAGGAAGGCAGTAGCGTGAGCACAGAGAGAGGGGATGCTCAAGAAGGACAGCAATCTGGTAGTCATGTTCCAGCAGCTGCAGCATACTGCCAGATTGGCTCCAGTGATGAGGAGGGAGGGGATGATGAGGTCACTGACTCCACGTGGGTGCCTGATAGGAGAGAGGAGGAGGAGGAGTATGAGCACATCTCCAACGAGGCAGGATGACATCCGGGGGCCAGCGTAAGGGCAGCACACCGACTGAATCACACCGCAGAGCTCCGCCTGTGCAGGGCGCTGCCTCTGCTCGTTATTCCAAAAGTTCTTTGGTGTGGGCCTTTTTTGAGTCAAGTGCATCAGATCGCACCGCTGCTAATTGCAACATATGTCTCAAGCGTATCTCGCGTGGCCAAAACATCAGCCGCTTGGGCACCACATGCTTGACCAGACATATGTTGACCTGCCATGCAGCTCGTTGGCAAGCGTACCTTAAAGACCCACACCAAAGAACAAAGCGGACCTCTCCTTGCTCCTCATCAGCTGGGATCTCCAACCCCACTATACCTTCAGTCCTCTCTGAAACCTGCACTGAGAGGAATGAAGGTGTAGAATTAGGTGTTTCACAGCCAAGTACTTGCGGGCACTCTGCTAGCAGTACACCGACGTCCGATTGTAGCAGGCAAATTTCCCTGCCCCAGCTGCTGGACCGTCGAAAGAAGTTCACTCCCAGCCATCCACATGCCCAGCGGTTGAATGCTAGCTTGGCTAAATTGCTAGCACTTCAACTGCTGCCTTTTCAGTTGGTAGACTCGGCCCCCTTCCGTGAGTTTGTGCAATGTGCGGTTCCTCAGTGGCAGGTTCCCAAACGCCACTTTTTCTCACGGAAGGCGATTCCGGCTCTCTACCGGCATGTGGAAGGCAATGTCCATGCCTCGCTGGACAGGGCGGTCAGCGGTAAGGTGCATATTACCGCTGACTCATGGTCCAGCAGGCATGGACAGGGACGTTACCTTTCTTTCACGGCCCATTGGGTCACTATTTTGGCAGCTGGGAAGGATGCAGGACAAGGTGCAGTAGTGTTGGAGGTTGTTCCGCCACCACGCCTCCAAAATGCTACTACTGGTTGTGACACACCTCTCTCCTCCACCCCCTCATCTTCTTCTTCCTCCATGGCCTCTTCCTGTGCTTTGTCCTCGAAACCAGCGGTGCTCCGTAGGCATTCAAGGGGCTACGCAAGTACGCAGGCAAAAAGATGCCATGCCCTGCTTGCGCTGGTGTGTTTGGGGGACAGGAGCCACACTGGGGCAGAGGTTCTGTCAGCTCTGCAGGGGCAGGCCGAGAGGTGGTTGACGCCACGCCAGTTTAAGCCAGGAATGGTGGTTTGCGACAATGGCACCAACCTCCTCTCCGCCCTCCGACAGGGACAACTGACCCATGTGCCCTGTGTGGCTCACGTCCTTAACCTGGTGGTGCAGCGGTTCTTGGGCAAGTACCCGGGCTTACAGGATGTCCTGAGGCAGGCCAGGAAAGTCTGTGTGCATTTCCGCAGATCATATAATGCCAGTGCTCGGCTGGCTGAGCTGCAAAAGGAGTTGAACCTGCCCAAGAACTGCCTTATATGTGACATGCCCACCAGGTGGAACTCAACGTTGGCCATGCTGCAGCGGCTGCACATGCAGCAGAGGGCCATCAATGAGTACCTGTGCGACTACAGCACCAGGACAGGGTCAGGGGAGATTGGTTTTTTTTCACCACGCCACGCCAGTGGGGCATGATCAGGGATGCATGCACTGTCCTGGCACCATTTGAGGAGGCCACGAGGATGGTGAGCAGTGACAGTGCATGCATCAGTGACACTGTACCTCCTGTTGGAGCATACGCTGCATGGAATAATGGACAGGGCACTTGAGGCAAAACAGAGGCAGGAAGAGGAGAACTTCCTTGCCTCTCAAGGCCCCCTTTACCCAGTGTTCCTTCTGTCCCACCCATCGCACAGGAAGATGACGAGGAGGAGGAGGAGGAGGATTGTATCAGCATGGAGGTGGAGCCTGGCACTCAGCATCAACAGCAGCAGTCTTTTGATTTACAGTCCCAAGAAACCCGTGGACTTGTACGTGGCTGGAAGGAGGTGGCTGCGGATCATGTCGTCCTTAGTGACCCAGAGGACTCCGGACCGAATGCCTCAGCTAACCTACGCTGCATGGCCTCCCTGATCCTGCAAATTCTGCGGAAGGATCCTTGTATTCTTCAGATCAAGGAGAGGGACCATTACTGGCTGGCCACTCTCCTTGATCCACGGTACAAGGGTAAGGTTGCGGACCTTATCTTACCGTCGCAGAGGGAGCAGAGGATGAGACATCTCCGGGAGGCCTTGCAGAAGGGTCTGTGCAATGCGTTCCCAGAGACTGGGAGGTTACAAACTCCTGGTCCTGGACAACGAGTTGCTGAGGCTTCGGTCAGTCAAAGAAGGAGCGGTGGGGAAGGTGGCAGTCTGACCGATGCGTTCAGACAATTTTTTAGTCCGCAGCCCCAAGGTATGATCAGTTCCAGCAACCATCGCCAGCGTCTGATATACATGGTGCAGGAATACCTAGGGGTAAGGTCAGACTTGGACACCTTTCCCACCTAAAATCCTCTGGCTTACTGGGTCTTGAGGATGGATCACTGGCCAGAGCTTGCACAGTATGCAATTGAGCTACTGCCCTGTCCTGCATCCAGCGTTCTTTCGGAACGCACATTCAGTGCTGCTGGAGGCTTTGTCACGGATCACAGGGTGCGCCTGTCCACCGACTCGGTTGATCGACTGACCTTCATAAAGATGAACCAGTCTTGGATCACCACCAGCTACCAAGCACCTGAAGCTGATATAACAGAATAATTTATTTTGAAATATCACATCCCTTCAAGACTGTCTATGCTGATGCTGAGTGACTGTCCTGTTATGTTGACTGACTATCCTCCTCCTCCTCAATGATCCGATTCCTGATGATAGCTTGGAAGAACATTTTTGTTTCTGGGTGCCGCCACCAGTGGCTAAGGCCCAATTTTTCAGCCCCTGTTTAACAGGGGCATGTAATTACAATTTTTTTATGCAATGCTTTGCAGCAGGGCTTATTCCTGCACTCCAACTACAGTATCTGGGAGAGGTTGCAGTGTCATGGGACAAGCAGCAGTGCCTAAGGCCCAATTTTTCAGCCCTTGTTTAACAAGGGCGTGTAATTACAATTTTTGATGCAATATTATGCAACAGGGCTCATTGCTGTGCTCCAAGTACAGTATCTGTGAGGGGTTGCAGTGTTGTGGCACCAGTGCCTAAGGCGCAATTTTTCAGCCCCTGTTTAATAGGGGCGTGTAATTAAAATTTTTGATGCAATACTTTGCAACAGAGCTCATTGCTGTGCTCCAAGTACAGTATCTGTGAGGGGTTGCCGTGTTGTGGCACCAGTGCCTAAGGCCCAATTTTTCTGCCCCTGTTCAACAGGGGCATGTAATTACAATTCTTGATCTAATAATTCACAGCAGGGCCCATTCCTGCGCCCACCAAGAGTAACTGTGAGGGCTTACAGTGTTGTGGCAACACCACCACCACCACCAAAGGCCCAATTTTTCCTACCACTGTTCAACAATGGCATGTAATTACAATTCCTGATATAGTAGTTCACAGCAGGGAGTTCCAGCGCCCACCAAGAGTAACTGTGAGGGCTCACAGTGTTGTGGCAACACCAACATCTAAGGGGCAAATTTCAGCAGAGTATATACGGCAGGCCCCTACTTTCAAACATCCAACTTACAAACGACTCCTACTTGCAAATGGAAGGAGACAAAAGGAAGTGAGAGGAAATCTACCCCTAGGAAGGGAAATTCTCTCCTGTAAGAGTTAATATGGGAAAAGGGTGTCTCCTATTCACTGATGCTTTATCACCAATCCTTATTTCAATAAAATCCCCACTTTTCCAAAAACATTTGTCATTGGGACGGAAAGTGAGGTGAAATCTTCTGAACAGGTGCACAGACAGCAAAACAAATGTTACAGGGGTGATAACCCTTCCCTATGTTTTCCAAAAAGCTTAAAAATATATTTTTTGGCTGGAGCTACACTTAAACAATGTACCTGTTCAAAATTACAAACAGATTCTACTTAAGAACAAACCTACAGTCCCTGTCTTGTTTGTACCGCCTGTATACTGCTGTACAGAGTATATAGGGCCTTTTTTTATTTTGGGTGCGGGGTTCCCCTTAATATCCATACAAGACCCAAAGGGGCTGGTAATGGGCTGGGGTAGGGGGGGGGGGGGGTGATGGGGTAGCCATGCCATTGTTCTCAAAGATTTTCATCCACATTGCCAGGACAAGATATGACATTAAAGTCGCAAGCAGTTTTAAATGGCTTTTTTTCCTTTAGAAATGTCATTTTGTGCAGGGACAGTTCTAAACACGGGAAACACATGCCACTTCGCAGGCATACTTTACACACCCCCCAGGTCCGATATTTAAAGGAATATTTCACTTTTTTTTTTTCATTTTATGCATCATTAAAATGACTGCTCCCGAAAAAACGGCCGTTTTTAAAACTTCTTTTTGCATTGATACATGTCCCCTGGGGCAGAACCTGGGTCCCCAAACCCTTTTTAGGACAATAGCATGCATATTAGCCATTATAATTAGCACTTTAGATTTTGAACGTTCGCGTCCATTGTATTTAATAGGGTTCTAAAGTTTGCGTGAACTTTCGGTCGTTCGCAGGTTCTGGTGCCAACCGAACCGGGGGGTGTTCGGCTCATCCCTAATCCCTACATAGAATTGTCAACTCTCACCAATAACAACAACACATGCTAACATTTGTGGTTGTGAGCCCACCCTTTTATAGTGAGGGGGCCAAGTAATCCATTCCTTTAAATGTTTTGCATGTAGTAAATTTGACTAGGGCCAAAGGTATGCACTACATTAAAGTAGGCCCAAAGCAAAAGAAATAAGCAAAGGGCATACACGACTAGGCGATAAAAGGAGACACATTGGGAAAGAGTTAAGGCATGGTTGGTATGGTGCATGCACTAACATAATTAGTGGAAGCATGGGTCTAGGTGGGGCTTTGGCAAAGGACAGGAAGAGGAGGAGAGATGGATACCTCAGTCGGTGGTCATCGGAGGGAGAGAGAACTGCCCACCCACCCTCCCTGTTTTTGTTTTGAAGCTTGAAGTCACAGCAGCCTGGCAGCTGTGGTTTTTGGAGGCGGTAAAATACAGTGGTGGTATGATTACCTCGGGTGCATTCCAGCTAACAATGGGTTTAATGAGAATTGGGGAAATAGAGGTCTCTGTAGATAGACTGGGTATTGTCCCTGAGCTGATATGTTGCGACTGGGGGCTTATTGTTCCACAGATATAATTAAACAGATTTAGGTTTAGTGCCTTCAAAGATCAACAACCTTAATAATATACATTTCTGTTTAAAGGAACTTTGTTTTTATTGTTACTCTTTAAATTAAAAGAGAAGTCCAGCCTGAGCTCATTCGGCTGAGCTTCTCCTTCTTTCAACAGAGTGGTCTGAAGTCTGCTCTCTGCTGACATCACCATGGTCAGTCCAGGCCCTACGTCATCCCGACTCTGGAAGTATGGATGCGGCAGGTGGCTGGACTGATGGCTGTCTCAGCCTCTCAGGGAGCCGCCCCTCCACAACTCAGGGCTCCAGTGAGCGTGGAGAAGCAGCGCAGGAGAGCTTCTGATTGACAGGCCTCAGCTTTTCGCTCGGGGAGGTGAGAGAACCGAGTCATCGGGAAAGTGTTCGGTGGCTCGGTTCTCAGTGAAGAGGCGGCGGGGGACAGATGCAGCATCAGACCAATGCTGCATCTACCTAGGTAAGTATGATTATGGTATAAAAAAAATCCCATACTTCTCTTTTAGAGGCAGCTATGGCCCTTTTGTGTCCAAACTGTGGTGTGGTCTAGTTCTTGGTAGGTACACAAACAGACTGGATTTGGGATGGCAAAGTAGTTAATATTATTAGGAGTGGGGCATCTCTTCGACCTCTGTCATTAGCTTTTCCTTTCCAAATCTGCAAAGCTTTCAAGCAAATGTTTGCATTAGCAATCACTGGGAATTAGTTGTGAAACCATGGTAGAAGCAAACCTGAACCTCATCCCTACAGCTGTATATTATGGAAAATGCTAGGGTAGAAAGGTACTAACCTGCTCAGATGTAGTAATAATGCTGAAAACAGGAGGATCAGCAATTAACAATTCTTTTGATTCTGCATGCATATATTCAGGCAAAAAAATAATAAATCAGAATTTGCTAACCAATTTTTAATTTATTCACTTATCACTAGTTGCAAGCAATAGCACTGCTGGCCTAAACACTGTTTCTCTGCTAGAAATGTTCATTGTAATTCTGACAGTTTATATTTCAATGTTTTTTTTTATTGAAAAGGTAACAAATTCGAGAATGAACAGACACATCAATGAAACAATGTCAATTTCTCAAATTGTCAATATAACAATACAGAGATACAAAAAAATATGGTCATAGTACATACCCGCCATCTATCATCATAGCAGAACGCAAACTGTGTGACATGTAACCAAATATCAATGAGAATGAATAATATTTTCCCCTCTATGATCTGAAATACCACCACATATGGTGAATGGTAAAGATCCGGAGTCATGGGGAATTCTGGTAGTGATCCCCGAGATTATCTAAGGGTGCACTGCTGTGTGAGGCCCCATAAACAATCATCTGTATTGTACATATAGGTACCAGAAAATAAAGTAATAAAGAAGAGGAAAGAAAGGAGAGAAGAGGATGAAAAAAAAAAAAAAAACAACGAAAGGAGAGAGAGAAAGAGGAGATAGAGAAGGAGAGGGTCCACCTGGAGCTCCCTACGGAATTGAGATATAACCGATCCAGGGGTCCCACACCTTGTTACATTTTTTGATGTTATTACAAAGTATGTGGGTGAGTTTATTGTTAACCATAATCCAGTTGAGTTTACTTTTAACCTGGTCAAGAGGAATTACCAACTGTTTCCAATGCCTAGCGATTGTAATTCTT
Source organism: Rana muscosa (assembly GCA_029206835.1). Classification (NCBI taxonomy): domain Eukaryota; kingdom Metazoa; phylum Chordata; class Amphibia; order Anura; family Ranidae; genus Rana; species Rana muscosa. Next base: position 925,159,999 of record CM055116.1, on the reverse strand, counting down.
GCTGCCAGCAACATGTATGTAATCAATTTTACTGATTTTTTGGGTGTTTTGTCGGGTAGTTTGTGGAAAAGAGCGGCTTCTGGAGATCTGTGAATGTTTACCCCTTTACAATGTATATCAAGTTGAAAATCCTAATCCAGAACCAAGTTACGAGGGGGCACCACCACCAAATATGGTGCATTTTCCACAACTGTCCGCATCGTTGGAAACAATTTGGTTAGGTAGAAGGATGCATTTTAGCTACCCTAGTTGGTACCAGGTACAAACGCAGGAGCATTTATAATTGGCCTCTATAAGAGTGGTGTTGATGGAAATTTTGGATAGCTTATAAGCAATGTCTTGCCATTCAGTCAGATCAAAGGTAAGGTTCAGGTCCCTTTCCCACTGGTCCATATAAGCCAGTTTCAGATCTGGCTTAGTAAGAGAAGCGTATATGGCAGATATCCGCCCCCTCTGAAAGCCTCTGGCTTGGCATGACAGTTCAAATGTGGTGAGCGTGAGGGGTCCCACCAGTAGGTTAAGATTAGATCGGGCAAAGGATACTATTTGGTTGTATCGGAATATTTCGCTAGGAGGCATTAGAAACGTGTCTTTAAAGTGCTGCATAGTGTATATCTGATCTCCATTCTTAGTAAGCCCTTATTAAGCCACCATTGGAACAGTTGCAGAGTCAAGCCAGGTGGAAATTCCGGCTTACAGAAAACGGGAGCTAGTGGTGTATGTGGGGATGATAAAGGACTGCGGTGGTGTGTTCTGTCCCAGATTGCTAAAGAATGTGATAAAAAGGGGAATAATATAGGCGGGCGTAAACGACTAGAAAGCCACATTAAGAGAGAAGGGGGGACGCCCATTGGCACTATGGGACTTTGAGTGAGATTACATCTAAGATGTAACTCCATCCCGTATTCAATATGAAAGAACGACTAGAAAGCCACATTAAGGATCCTATAGCAAACGGATGGCAGGAAAGTGCTTCAATGGAAACCCATAGGGGGACTGAGCCTTTAGCAGTAGGGATGAGCTCGGTGTTCGAGTCGAACATACGTTCGACTCGAACATCGGCTGTTCGACCGTTCGGCGAACATCGAACGATTTGGGCCGTTCGCGCCAAATTCGAGTGATGCGAACGGCCCACAATACACTGCGCCATCGCAGTGCAATCCCGGCGCTGTGATTGGCCAAGCATGCACTGTGACCCCGCATGCTTGGCCAATCACAGCGCCGGCAGCTAGGAGAGCCATAATTGGCCACAGGCAGGTTGCCTGTGGCCAATTATAGCTCAGGGGGTTTAGCACACGCCCCACACTATAAAAGGCCGCCAGCGCGGCGGCCTTGTGTAGTGTGTTCCGGCGCAGGGAAAGAGAAGGATAGGCAGGGACAGTGTTGATATTCTTTGTGCTATTTTTGTGTGCAGGGAGAGAGAAGGATAGGCAGGGAGAGTGTCAGTGTCATATTCTTTGCTAAACCTTGTGTGCAGGGAGAGAGAAGGATAGGCAGGGGACAGTGTCAGTGTCATATTCTTTGCTAAACCTTGTGTGCAGGGAGAGAGAAGGATAGGCAGGGAGAGTGTCAGTGTCATATTCTTTGCTATACCTTGTGTGCAGGGAGAGAGAAGGATAGGCAGGGGACAGTGTCAGTGTCATATTCTTTGCTAAACCTTGTGTGCAGGGAGAGAGAAGGATAGGCAGGGAGAGTGTCAGTGTCATATTCTTTGCTAAACCTTGTGTGCAGGGAGAGAGAAGGATAGGCAGGGGACAGTGTCAGTGTCATTGTTGCTAAGCCTCCTGCACAGTATCCACCTGAAGCTAGCCCTTGTTGCTGTGTTTTCCTGGTGTGTTACACCAACAGGCATTTGCAGCACTTACAGTGGGCGGAGTGTGCCTCCTGCACATTATAAACCTGAAGTTAGCCCGTATTGCTGTGTTTTCCTGGTGTGTTACACCAAAAGGCATTTGCAGCACTTACAGCGGGCGGAGTGTGCCTCCTGCACATTATACACCTGAAGTTAGCCCGTATTGCTGTGTTTTCCTGGTGTGTTACACCAACAGGCATTTGCAGCACTTACAGCAGGCGTAGTGTGATTCCTGCAAAATATACTCCTGAAGCTTGGCCTTATTGCTGGTTTTCCCATCTCCCTGCAGGCCATTAGAATGTCTGGAAGGCAAACAAGGAGAGGCAGACAGTCAGGAGCCAATAAAAGAGGGCAAGCAGGCTCTGTGTCTAGAGACAACAGTGCTGGTCGTGGACGCGGTGCATCGCCATCAGCACGTGGCCATGGGACACGCTTGTCCTTCTTTTCGGCAGCTGGACGTGTTGAGCCGCATCATGCCGAAGACTTGGTAGAGTGGATGACCAAGCCCTCCTCATCCTCTCTCACCCAGGCTCAGGGTACTGGCAAAGCAGCTGCCAAAGCGTCCTCTTCCCTCGTATCAATGTCATCATCAGTCACTCCTTCCCTAGACCAACCATGTCCTCCTGAGGAGTCCCCCGAACTGTTTGAGCACAGTGTTGGGTACATGCTCCAGGAGGATGCCCAGCTTTTCTAAGGGTCTGATGATGATACCCAGCTAGAGGAAGGCAGTAGCGTGAGAGCAGAGAGAGGGGATGCTCAAGAAGGACACCAATCTGGCAGTCATGTTCCAGCAGCTGCAGCATACTGCCAGATTGGCTCCAGTGATGAGGAGGGAGGGGATGATGAGGTCACTGACTCCACGTGGGTGCCTAATAGGAGAGAGGAGGAGGAGGATGAGGAGGAGGCACATCTCCAACGAGGCAGGATGCCCTCGGGGGGCCAGCGTAAGGGCAGCACACCGACGGAATCACACCGCAGAGCTCCGCCTGTGCAGGGCGCTGCCTCTGCCCGTTATTCAAAAAGTTCTTTGGTGTGGGCCTTTTTTGAGTCGAGTGCATCAGATCGCACAGCTGCTGTTTGCAACATATGTCTCAAGCGTATATTGCGTGGTCAAAACATCACCCGCTTGGGCACCACATGCTTGACCAGACATATGTTGACCTGCCATGCAGCTCGTTGGCAAGCCTACCTTAAAGACCCACACCAAAGAACAAAGCGGACCTCTCCTTGCACCGCATCAGCTGGGATCTCCAACCCCACTATACCTTCAGTCCTCTCTGAAACCTGTACTGAGAGGAATGAAGGTGTAGAATTAGGTGTGTCACAGCCAAGTACTTGCGGGCACTCTGCTAGCAGTACACCGACGTCCGATTCTAGCAGGCAAATTTCCCTGCCCCAGCTGCTGGACCGTCGAAAGAAGTTCACTCCCAGCCATACACATGCCCAGCGGTTGAATGCTAGCTTGGTTACATTGCTAGTGCTTCAACTGCTGCCTTTTCAGTTGGTAGACTCGGCCCCCTTCCGTGAGTTTGTGCAATGTGCGGTTCCTCAGTGGCAGGTTCCCAAACGCCACTTTTTCTCACGGAAAGCGATTCCGGCTCTCTACCGGCATGTGGAAGGCAATGTATTGGCCTCGCTGGACAGGGCGATCAGCGGTAAGGTGCATATTACCGCTGACTCATGGTCCAGCAGGCATGGACAGGGACGTTACCTTTCTTTCACGGCCCATTGGGTCACTCTTTTGGCAGCTGTGAAGGATGCAGGACAAGGTGCAGTAGTGTTGGAGGTTGTTCCGCCGCCACGCCTCCAAAATGCTACTACTGGTTGTGACACACCTCTCTCCTCCACCCCCTCCTCTTCTTCTTCCTCCATGGCCTCTTCCTGTGCTTTGTCCTCGGAACCAGCGGTGCTCCGTAGGCGTTCAAGGGGCTACGCAAGTACGCAGGCAAAAAGATGCCATGCCGTGCTTGCGCTGGTGTGTTTGGGGGACAGGAGCCACACTGGGGCAGAGGTTCCATCTGCTCTGCAGGGGCAGGCCGAGAGGTTGGTTGACGCCACGCCAGCTTAAGCCAGGAATGGTGGTTTGCGACAATGTTACCAACCTCCTCTCCGCCCTCCGACAGGGACAACTGACCCATGTGCCCTGTGTGGCTCACGTCCTTAACCTGGTGGTGCAGCGGTTCTTGGGCAGGTACCCGGGCTTACAGGATGTCCTGAGGCAGGCCAGGAAAGTCTGTGTGCATTTCCGCAGATCTTATAATGCCAGAGCTCGCCTGGCTGAGCTGCAAAAGGAGTTGAACCTGCCCAAGAACTGCCTTATATGTGACATGCCCACCAGGTGGAACTCAACGTTGGCCATGCTGCAGCTGCTGCACACGCAGCAGAGGGCCATCAATGAGTACCTGTGCGACTACGGCACCAGGACAGGGTCAGGGGAGCTCGGATTTTTTTCACCACGCCAGTGGGGCATGATCAGGGATGCATGCACTATCCTGGCACCATTTGAGGAGGCCACGAGGATGGTGAGCAGTGACAGTGCATGCATCAGTGACACTGTACCTCTTGTCCACCTGTTGGATCATACGCTGCGTGGAATAATGGACAGGGCACTTGAGGCAGAACAGAGGCAGGAAGAGGAGGACTTCCTTGCCTCTCAAGGCCCCCTTTACCCAGACAGTGTTCCTTCTGTCCCACCCATCGCACAGGAAGAGGAGGAGGAGGAGGAGGAGGATTGTGTCAGCATGGAGGTGGAGCCTGGCACTCAGCATCATCAGCAGCAGTCTTTTAGGGATGATTTACAGTCCCAAGAAACCCGTGGACTTGTACGTGGCTGGGAGGAGGTGGCTGCGGATCATGTCGTCCTTAGTGACCCAGAGGACTCCGGACCGAATGCCTCAGCTAACCTATGCTGCATGGCCTCCCTGATCCTGCAAAGTCTGCGGAAGGATCCTCGTATTCTTCGGATCAAGGAGAGGGACCATTACTGGCTGGCCACTCTCCTTGATCCACGGTACAAGGGTTAGGTTGCGGACCTTATCTTACCGTCGCAGAGGGAGCAGAGGATGAGACAACTCCGGGAGGCCTTGCAGAAAGGTCTGTGCAATGCGTTCCCAGAGACTGGGAGGTTACAAACTCCTGGTCCTGGACAACGAGTTGCTGAGGCTTCGGTCAGTCAAAGAAGGAGCGGTGGGGAAGGTGGCCGTCTGACCGATGCGTTCAGACAATTCTTTAGTCCGCAGCCCCAAGGTATGATCGGTTCCAGCAACCATCGCCAGCGTCTGATATACATGGTGCAGGAATACCTAGGGGCAAGGTCAGACTTGGACACCTTCCCCACTGAAAATCCTCTGGCTTACTGGGTCTTGAGGATGGATCACTGGCCAGAGCTTGCACAGTATGCAATTGAGCTACTGGCCTGTCCTGCATCCAGCGTTCTTTCAGAACGCACATTCAGTGCTGCTGGAGGATTTGTCACGGATCACAGGGTGCCCCTGTCCACCGACTCGGTTGATCGACTGACCTTCATAAAGATGAACCAGTCTTGGATCACCACCAGCTACCAAACACCTGAAGCTGATATAACAGACTAATTTATTTTCAAATGTCATATCCCTTCAAGACTGATGCTGATGCTGAGAGACTGTCCTGTTATGTTGACTGACTATCCTCCTCCTCCTCAATGATCCGATTGATGATGATAGCTTGGAAGAACATTTTTGTTTCTGGGTGCCGCCACCAGTGGCTAAGGCCCAATTTTTCAGCCCCTGTTTAACAGGGGCATGTAATTACAATTTTTTATGCAATGCTTTGCAGCAGGGCTCATTCCTGCACTCCAACTAGAGTATCTGGGAGAGGTTGCAGTGTCGTGGCACCAGCACCAGTGGCTAAGGCCCAATTTTTCAGCCCCTGTTTAACAGGCGCGTGTTATTACAATTTCTTATGCAATGCTTTGCAGCAGGGCTAATTCCTGCACTCCAACTAGAGTATCTGGGAGAGGTTGCAGTGTCGTGGCACCAGCACCAGTGTCTAAGGCCCAATTTTTCAGCCCCTGTTTAACAGGGGCGTGTAATTAAAATTTTTGATGCAATACTTTGCAACAGGGCTTTTTGCTGTGCTCCAAGTACAGTATCTGTGAGGGGTTGCAGTGTTGTGGCACCAGTGCCTAAGGCCCAATTTTTCAGCCCCTGTTTAACAGGGGCATGCAATTACAATTCTTGATCTAATAATTCACAGCAGGGCCCATTCATGCGCCCACCAAGAGTAACTGTGAGGGCTCACAGTGTTGTGGCAACACCAACATGTAAGGGGCAAATTTCAGCAGAGTATATACGGCAGGCCCCTACTTTCAAACATCCAACTTACAAACGACTGCTCCTTGCAAACGGAAGGATACAACAGGAAGTGAGAGGAAATCTACCCCTAGGAAGGCAAATTCTCTCCTGTAAGAGTTAATATGGGAAAAAAGTGTCTCCTCTCCACTGATGCTTTATCACCAATTCTCGTTTCAATAAAAACCCCAAATTTTCAAAAAACATTTGTCATTAGGACGGAAAGTGAGGTGAACTGTTCTGAACAGGTGCACACTGCACAGACAGCACAACAAATGTTACAGGGGTGATAACCCTTCCCTATGTTTTCCAAAAAGCTTAAATTGATTTTTTGGCTGGAGCTACACTTAAACAATGTACCTATTCAAAATTACAAACAGATTCTACATAAGAACAAACCTACAGTCCCTGTCTTGTATGCACCGCCTGTATACGGCTGTTCAGAGTATATAGCGCCTTTTTTATTTTGTGTGCGGGGTTCCCCTTAATATCCATACAAGACCCAAAGGGGCTGGTAATGGGCTGGGGTAGGGGGGGAGGTGTGATGGGGTAGCTATGCCATTTTTCTTAAAGATTTTCATCCATATTACCGGGACCAGACATTACATTAAAGCCGCAAGCAGTTTTAAATGGCTTTTTTTCCTTTAGAAATGTAATTTTGTGCAGGGACAGTTCTAAACACGGGAAACACGTGGCACTTCACAGGCATACTTTAGACACCCCCCAGGTACGATATTTAAAAGGAATATTTGACTTTTTTTTTCACTTTATGCATCATTAAAATGACTGCTCCCAAAAAACGGCTGTTTTTAAAACTTCTTTTTGCATTGATACATGTCCCCTGGTGCAGAACGCGGGTTCCCAAACCCTTTTTAGGACAATAACATGCATAATAGTCGTTATAATTAGCACTTTAGATTTAGAACGTTCGCATCCATTGTATTTAATAGGGTTCTAACGTTCGTGCAAACTTTCGGTCCGTTCGCGGGTTCTGGTGCGAACCGAACCTGGGGGTGTTCGGCTCATCACTATTTAGCAGTAGTGTAAGCTAACTGGGCAATCTGGGCTGCTTGAAAATATGCCTGTAGATTGGGAAGACCAAGCCCATCCATAGGTATAGGTGTATAAAGTGTTTGTTTTTGTATACGAGGCCTCTTGTTACCCCACACGAAATGCAGGACTTTCAGACGTTGTATGTCTCCCCTCGGGACTGCCACTGGTAAAGTTCTAAAATAGTAAAGGAGTCTGGGTAGGAACGTCATTTTTATTGAGTTGATTCTGCCAAACCAAGAAATAGAATAGTCTGCCCACCAACGAAGATCTTCTCTACGTTTTTTAAATAATGGGGGGGTAATTCGCCTTATAGATAGTGTCAATAGAGGAAGTCAACTGGACCCCTAAGTATGGGAGAGAACGGTGAGTCCACTTACAGCTATAGGTATTTTGAAGAGTCTGTATTATAGCAGGGGGTAGTGAGACATTAAATGCTATTGTTTTTTGAGAATTCAGAGACAATCCAGAGAGTTGTGAAAAATTATCTAATATGGACAGCAGTTTGGGCAAAGTTACTTGGGGATTAGTGATGTACATAAGGACGTCATCGGCATATAATGCACATTTATGTTCCTGTTGTCCACAATAAATACCATGAATATTAGGGTGGGAACGAATCGCCATAGCTAGGGGTTCTATTGCCAACGCAAAGAGCAAGGGAGAAAGTGGGCATTCTTGTCTTGTACCACGCCTAACAGGGAATAGTGCAAATTTATGACCTCTAATGGAGACTTGGGCTACTGGCGTACTATATAACGTCTTCAGCAAGGAAAGGAACGTGGGGCCAAACTCTAGGGTCTCTAGAGTAACAAAAAGATAATTCCAATTTAGGCTATCAAAGGCCTTATTAAGGTCCAATGAAAGGAGCAAAAGTTCCCGGGCAAGTGGAGCATCCCAATTGGAGCGCACCGATGAGATCAAAGTTATAGATCTACGAATTTGATCCAATGTCTGACGTCTGGCTATAAAGCCTGATTGATCCTTATGGATGTAATGCGCTACGAAAGTATTAAGGCGAGAAGCCAAAAGTTTTGTAAGGATCTTTAAATCGCAGTTTATTCGTGAAATTGGGTGGTAATTACGAACGTCAGTAGGGTCCCTGTTGGGTTTAGGAATAACACTAATATAAGCCTTATTTTCATAGACAGGGACTGTACCTCCATCCCGCAGGGAAATAAAATAAAGACCCATATGTGGAGCCAACTGTTCGGAAAAAGCCTTGTAATAAGAGTTGGGAAGACCATCGGGGCCAGGAGATTTATGGAGTGATAGTGTTTTGATAGTGTTGCAGATCGCCTCACCCGTAAAAGGCTGGTCCATAAGGAACCTATGATCGTCCACTATTGAAAAGAGGGGGAGATTTCCCAAGAATTCCTTGATGGATAGAGGGGCAGCATCCCGGGGGCCTTTCATATAATTCAGCGTAAAAGTTGTGAAACTCCCGAAGAATCTTTTGGGGATCTTGAGAGAGATGGCCTCCCAAAAGTCTAATTTTAGGGAGTGCCAGGTGTGAGTGTCTAGGTGTAAGCTTGTGTGCTAACAAGGAACCTGGGCGATCTCGCCAGATGAAAAACTTGTGATTCATCCAACGTAGTTGTTCCTCGACCCTTGTGGTAAGACAAATGTTAAGTTCCATTTTGTTAAATAGGCTAGGGGATGGAAAACGTTTATGTTGTTTAGCTAAAGCTTCGTATTCCTTTGTTTTGGCAGATATCAACTCGTTGCAAGCCTTTTTGAGTCTGGAGGACAATTGAATAAAGGCCCCCCTGACAGAAGCTTTGTGTGCAGCCCAATTAATTGCAGGGGAAGTATCTTCTGGTATGTTAATATCAAAGTAAGTCTTCAAATGATTAGAAATCTCAAGACAGTGAGATTCATCACTGACAAGAGATTCATTTAAACGCCAGTATGATTTTGCTATCCTATAGGTAAGATCTGATAACTGAACCATAACTGGATCATGATCTGACCAAGAAGTAGATAATATTTTGGTGGAATTTAATTTAGGTAACAGTTCCGAGAGGAGAAACATGTGGTCTATACGTGAGTAATGTCCATGCGCTCTTGAGTAATGAGAGTAGTCTCTAGAGGTGGGATTAGCCTCCCTCCAGGCATCTACTAAGTCATGATGATAAAGCAACTGTGCAAATTTGCGACTTTGCTTGGATATTGTGGTTGAGCTGATGGGATAGCAGGGAAATCTGTGGTGCTGTCTTGGTCAAGCTCTTGGCTGCTGGGCTGGCTGCTTAAAATGTCTGCCACCTCCCTGTCTAAAACAGAGGAGGTATGAGAGTCCTGGCTGGGTGACAGGGCTACAGCCTGTGAGGGAGACTGTGCAGAGCTAGGTGGTGAGCAGCATGTATTTGTGAGCTCACCTTTAGCTGGGGAGGACATGGAGGAGCCTGTTTTGAGATTTCCAGAGACAGGAGGTTTAGGGACAGTTCTCTGTGGGAGCGGTTTCTCCACTCTTAATGCCAGTGTCCCCTTGTGTATTGCAGTTGGTCGCTGTGACAGAGGGGTCACTTTGGACACAGGGTGAGCCAGGAAACAATGGACATTAAGAATATGGCTTGGATTGCTTGAAATTGAAATAGTAATATTAGTCCACAATATGTACTGGTTGTTTTATTCTAAACTCAACAGGTTAATTGATAGATGTGTTACCTGCCAGTTGTGATGTAAATGAATCTAGAAGGGCGTCTGAAGACCCTTTTAGTCTGAATAGGGATAATTAATTCTATACTTGTTTGGATTGTACTCAGACAGACAGGCTACAAATCCTTTCATTGTGAGATGTGTATTGAAGGTCGTTAGGTTTCTATTATGTAAAGTCTTTTGATTGGGAGACAAAAGCTAGCCTAACAAGTCATTTAGTCATTTAAACTAAAAGGGGATTAGAACCTGTTGTCTCCTAACAGACGTCAAAATAATGTGTATTGGGTCTTGTTATGTTGTGGGTGGACCTGGACCATTGTTCATTCAGGTTAATGCAGTATTGGATGTGTATAAAAGTTACAATGTTTTTTTAATAAAGTCAGTCTATCCTAGAAAGATACAGAGTGCGTCTCGTTCTTTCAGAAGGATTAATTCCTATGGGAAGTGGTCGTCTGGCTGTGGAGGATCGACAGTGAATTTGTGTCCAGGAGGGGGAATATCTTTAAATGGCATTAAACCCCTTTCGTATTTGGGGTGCGGTTACAGTCGCCATCTTGGATTCCCTGCTTGCAGCACGGAACTGATAGCGTGAGCTGCCCTGGGGATATCCACATGATCGGTGTGACATCCAGCACGGTCCCAGTCCTCACCACAGGAGGATCGGGCGATTATAGGCAGTGGGCGAGGTGTGGGGCCACTAAGTATAGCTGTGTCTGCCAGGGGTGTGCGGAGCAGCTCAGAGACACACCAGCTCCAGCCGACCGTGCATGCGCTCTCCCAATTCTGACAGTTTAAAATAAAATAAGCCAATTCATAGCAACTGTGCTTGCTTCATAATCCACTTACAGCTGCTGGAAAAATAGTGTTTATTTAAACAAAAGAGAGGATAGTTGTTGGGTATTACCTGCTATCATTGATTGGATGACCTATAAGCAGAGAATTCTGAAGTGCCCTTTCCCATCCCATAAAAGAAAAGAAATTAAGATGACTTTCTTTTTCTTGATAAAATAGTACAAATCCTCTACCCCCAAATCCCCCTGCCTAGTACAAATCCCCCCCTCAAATCCCTCCTCCTTTTAGTACAAATTATCTCTCCTAAATACCCCCTCCCAGCACAAATCCTCTTCCATAAATCCCCCTCCTAGTACAAATGTGCCCCCTCAAATCTCCCCTTCTAGCACAAATCCCCTCAAATCTATCCTCTTAGCACAACCCCCTCCAAATTGCTCTTCCCAGCACAATTTCTTGCCCCCCCCCCCAATTCTTCTCTCCTAGCTCAGATCTTCCTCCAATTCTGCCCCCTAACACATACATTCCCCCGTCCCCCATTCCTCCTTCTAGCACAATTTCCCACCATTACCCTTTCCTTCCCAGCACAAACAGCCCCTCCTCCAATCCCTATAGGAGAGGCCACCCCCCATGAACATTGTAACCACACCCACTGCAAGTCCGGAGAGGAGAAGTGTCAGAAAGGAGAGAGCTGGGATAACAGCGCTTCTCGATACATCAGATAACATAAGATCCTTTTAAATCGGATGGTTCATGGCTTGATAATCTGCCCCCTAACTCCTCCAAGGACTGCTCATCTCTCAGAAAAGGTGAGTAAAGGGCGGGTAATCATGCCATGTACCATGTGATCATTGAGGAGCGCTCCACTGACAGGAGCAGGGAGAGCACAGAAAGCCCACACACCCCTCCTAGCTCTCTTCTTGCTGACAATTCTGTCTGGACTTGCAGCGGGTGTGGGTACAATGTTCATGAGTGGGACAACATTGGGGGGGCACAACTGAAATCTGGGGGGCACAGCCCACCCAAGAACCCCCCCAGATAGACGGGCGCCCCGCTAGGAAAGTGCCTGTAGGCACATGAAAATTTATCACGCAGGAACTTAATGTTTGCTGTCTTTAACAGTGTTATTTTAAAACATTGCAAATTCTGATTGGTTCACTTTAAGGTTTATGAGTTATCAGACTCTGTGGGAACATGAACATCACTTGCACTTGCCTTGCATTTCTGATTTTAAACCTCTCTGGGGATACTGTCTTCTGGGCATTTCTATGTATTTCCCATGTTAGCAAGAGTGTAATTTCAAAAAACATATTGAAAGATTAATTGGCATCCTATACACCTAGTGTGCATGTGGTAGGGATATTGGATTGTGAATTCCTTTTGAGGGACTTGGACTGATGTGAATGGATCTATGCACTATTAACTATCAAATTTTATTTTCCTTTCCTTCAAGGGATTCTTTTCAGCCGGGTTCAGACTGAATTGCACATTAATAATTCACAGTGGTAGACTTCAAACATAATTATAACATGATTATTTTTCACAGTTTTCTGATTACCGATGTAACACTTATAGGTGACTATTACATGATTATTCACAGTAATTGTACAGTTGTGTTTTGTTAAAGTGCAATATGATTCATGATGAATATAGCACATTTAGGAACCGTGTTACTAAAATTTGAATGGTATATACCACATACAACATATCTGCCATTATCCTAGAAAAAATATGCATAGTACCAACCAGCTTCAAATTATTTTTTTTCTAGAGTAAACTGATGGGCAAAAAGCACACATTTACAGCAGTCGGACAAAATCATCAACATAGCATTTTCTGTTTCTTCTAAATCCTCATGCCTTAGTTGTTTTGCCTGTACCAGTACTGCTTACAGTTTTTCAGCTTTTACTTATTTGGATTGAACCTATTTATCAAGAGAAAAAAAAATCTCTTACTATAACTACTATAAATTGTTAGTTATTATAAAATTCCACTCGCCTGCTCGCGTTTAAAAGGCTAAAAATAAAACCTATGTGGCTCACAGTTAAAGTTAAAAAAGCTATAAACAATAAGAAAAGCGCTTTTAAAAAATATAAAAATGAAGGAACACTAGTGTCGTTTAAATGTTACAAAGAATATAACAGGATATGTAAAAAGGAAATCAAGGATGCAAAAATTCAAAACGAACGACAGATTGCAAAAGATAGTAGGACAAACCCCAAAAAATTCTTCAAATATATTAATAGTAAAAAGGTCAAGTCTGAGCATGTAGGCCCTTTACAAAATAATCTAGAGTGGGTGACTGGGGACAAAGAGAAGGCTAATTTATTAAATACTTTCTTCAGCTCTGTGTATACAATGGAGCATGGGGGAGCTCATGTCCATAATGGGGGTGGTAGTGACACAGCCTCAAATCCACAATGGCTCAAAAGTGATATGGTCCAGAAATATTTAGACAGAATAAAGGTGGATAAAGCACCTGGACCAGATGGCATACACCCACGGATCCTAAAAGAATTGAGCTCTGTAATTTCAAAGCCATTGTATCTAATTTTTAGGGACTCATTAATGACAGGAATAGTACCACTGGATTGGCGCAGGGCCAATGTGGTGCCTATATTTAAAAAGGGAACAAAGTCTTTACCAAGTAACTATAGACCTGTTAGTTTAACTTCCATAGTTGGGAAGATACTGGAGAGATTAATAAAAGACCACATAGATGAGTTCTTGCTGGAAAAAAACTATTTAAGCAACAGACAGCATGGATTCATAAAAGACAGAAGTTGTCAGACAAACCTGATTTCTTTTTATGAAGAGGTAAGTAAAACCTTGGACAGAGGTGTGGCTGTGGACGTGGTATACTTGGATTTTGCAAAAGCGTTTGATACAGTTCCCCACACACGGCTCATGTGTAAGGTAAAGTCTACAGGATTGGAAATATCAGTTTGTAAATGGATAGAAAACTGGCTAAAAGACAGAATTCAGAGAGTAGTAGTTAATGATTCTTACTCTGAATGGTCTAAGGTTATCAGTGGTGTACCCCAAGGTTCAGTGCTGGGACCCTTACTTTTTAATATCTTTATAAATGATATTGGGTCTGAGATCAAAAGTAACATTTCTGTCTTTGCAGATGACACCAAGCTATGCAGTGGAATAACGTCCTTACAAGATGTCTCCAATTTACAAGCCGACCTCGATGCCCTGTCTAATTGGGCGACTATGTGGCAGATGAGGTTTAATGTTGATAAATGTAAAGTTATGCACTTGGGGGCTAAGAATATGAATGCATCATACATATTAGGGGGAATACAACTGGGGGGATCCGTAGTGGAGAAGGATCTGGGGGTTTTGGTAGATCATAAGCTCAATAATGGCATGCAATGCCAAGCTGTGGTTTCCAAGGCGAGCAAAGTCCTTTCTTGTATTAAGAGAGGTATGGACTCTAGAGAGAGAGATATAATTTTGCCCCTGTACAAATCATTAGTAAGGCCTCATCTGGAATACGCAGTTCAGTTTTGGGCACCAGTTCTCAAAAAGCATATCGGGGAACTGGAGAAAGTGCAGAGAAGGGCAACCAAACTGATAAGAGGCATGGAGGAGCTCAGCTATGAAGAAAGATTAGAGGAACTGAATTTATTCACTCTTGAGAAGAGGAGAATAAGGGGGGATATGATTAACATGTACAAATATATAAGGGGTCCATATAGTGAACTTGGTGATGAGTTATTCACTTTACGGTCAACACAGAGAACAAGGGGGCACTCTTTACGTCTAGAAGAAAAAAGATTTCATCTCCAAATGCGGAAAGGTTTCTTCACAGTAAGAGCTGTGAAAATGTGGAACAGACTCCCTGCAGAGGTGGTTCTGGCCAGCTCAGTAGATTGCTTTAAGAAAGGCCTGGATACTTTCCTAAATGTACATAATATAACTGAGTACTAACAGTTCTTGGTAAAGTTGATCCAGGGTAAATCCGATTGCCTCTCGGGGGATCAGGAAGGAATTTTTTCCCCTGCTGTAGCAAATTGGATCATGCTCTGCTGGGGTTTTTTGCCTTCCTCTGGATCAACTCTGGGTATAGAATTGGGTATATGGGAGTGCACGATATTTTTATTTTATTTTATTTTAGTTATTTTTTTTATGGTTGAACTGGATGGACTTTGTCTTTTTTCAACCTGACTAACTATGTAACTATGTTAGCTGGGGGGGGGGACATGGTCAGCATGTACACAAGGAATGGCTGCAAAATTCTTGCGCTCAGAGTCCAGAGCAACACTAAATCATCACAATGTGCAGCCCCAGGAGATACATCACACCTTGTGTTCTGCACATAGTCACACAGCCTAGTGAGCCATGTCTTATAAACGAAATAACGAATGCAGGCCACAGCAGCTCAGTAGTGCAGGTAAAATGGTGAAGGTGCTTTCTCTCCTGCTTTACCTGGCAGTTCCTCTCCTTACACCACCCCAGGACAACCAACAGCCACAGCTGCCTTTCTCTTCCAGCCTCTTCTGTACCCTCTAGTCCAATGGATTGGATGGCAGTTGGATGAAATGGACAGGCAGTCCGTTTCTATCAAACCGTCCCATAGTGAACAGCGGGCTGAACCCTGGTCCGCTGTTCATAGCTCAGCGGAGAGATTCCCCGCTGAGCAGGCGGATCTGCTTGACAGATTCTACTCTGTCTGAAAGGGGTCTAAACTTGCAGGCTGATATGCAATTATATGTGTAAGGTCTGTTCTGGTCTGTTCTACCTCAGAACTGATTGTAGACAGGAACCATTGCCTCTCAAAACCCCAACATCTTTCAGATGAAAAAGCCTATGGGGTGTCCTAATGTGTGTTAACTTTTATTAAGTGAAGGAAAAACTTCCAGAATCAGCTGGGAAATCTGTGTATTTCCCTAAGAAATACATAAATGCTATATCTTTTAGGAAGAAGCTACAGTCTATTACAGCCCTAGAAAATTCCACTCGCCTGCTCGCATTTTGCGAGGGAATTTGCCCTTCCAGGCAGCTGGCGAGGAAGGGCTGCCTGGAAGAGGGGGGGCGAGCACCGCTGGCATGCAGGGTTGTATGGGAGTCCTTCTCCCAGCACTCATGGAGGGGAAGAGAGGAGAGCAGGCGGCCGGATCATCACAGCGCAAGGAACATCACTCGCGGCTTTCATTTATATTGCAGTGTGTTCCCCGCACTCGCTGTGACACACAGCCCCACCCCCTGGTCCGGGACTTTGATAGACAGATTACCCGTCCAATCACGAGTGATGTGTATCAAAGTTCCCCGGCCAGGGGGCGGGGCTGTATGTGACGCCGAGCGGCGGGAACACACAGCAATTGAAATGAATGCTGTGATGTTCCTCTGCGCTCTCATCATCCACCGGTAATCCACTCCCTCTTCTGTGTTCCCCTGTATGAAGGACACAGATAGGCAGCATGAAGGGCACAAATAGGTAGCATTATCTGTTTTCTTAATGCTGCCTATCTGTGCCCTTCATGCTGCCTATCTGTGTTCTTAATGCTGCCTATCTGTGCCCTTCATGCTGCCTAAGGACACAGATAGGCAGCATGAATAACACAGATAGGCAGCATGAATGACACAGATAGGCAGCATGAATGACACAGATAGGCAGCATGATGGGCAGAGGCAGCATGATGGGCAGAGGCAGCATGATGGGCACAGATTGGCAGTATGATGGGCACAGATTGGCAGTATGATGGGCACAGATAGGCAGCATGATGGACACAAGCAGCATGATAGACACGAGCAGGCTGCATTGGTGGACACGGGAAGGCTGCATGGTGCACACAGGCAGACTGTATTGGTGGACACGGGAAGGCTGCATTGGTGGACACGGGAAGAATGCATGGTGCACACGGGCAGGCTGCATTAGTGGACACGGGCAGGCTGCATTGGTGGACATGGGAAGGCTGCATTGGTGGACAAGGGAAGGCTTCATTTTTGGACACGGGAAGGCTGCATTTTTGGACATGGGAAGGCAGCATTGGTGGACACGGGAAGGCTGCATTGGTGGACACGGCCAGGCTGCATTGGTGGACACGGCCAGGCTGCATTGGTGGACACGGCCAGGCTGCATTGGTGGACACGGCCTGGCTGAATTGGTGGACACGGCCTGGCTGCATTGGTGGACACGGCCTGGCTGCATTGGTGGACATGGGCAGGCTGCATTGGTGGACACGGGCAGGCTGCACTGATGGGCACAGATAAAGTTGTTGTCAATATTTATTTTAAGAACTTAATTCTGCATAAAACATTTAAGTGTCATTTCATGAGATAATTTATGAGGGCGTGTTTAGGGGCGGGCATGGTAGGGGTTGGGTGGGGCAACTGGTGGTGAGTAACCCTTGAGGCTTGGCTAGTAGTTCAGGACTTGAAATTTTGAGCTCTGGTCTATTACATAGGGCTTCAAAAACCACAACGTTGCACACCATTAGGGTTACCAAACTAAGCTAATCCTAACACAATTGGCTCTACTTAGACTCTCACTACATTTGAGGGAGACTTCACCCTACTGAAAACCTGGAATATCATACCTGACCCCTTACCTGTATTCACCTCTGGTAGAATCTCCCCTGAGTGGAAAATCATGACTTACAAGCACAGATCAAAAGTTTGAACTGGGCCTAGGTGAATTGACTTTACTATTACATGTACAATATCAACTTCAATGCTTCACTTCTCAATTCTTGGGACCACTTGTGATCCTTGATAAAATATTAAATAATAGCAGTGCTCGATAATGACAATAAGTGAATATTTATAATCCACCATATAAATCTTGTGGAAAAATGTATGTGTCCATGAATCAGAAATAAACATGAACAAAATTATCTTCCATTCCACCACACATGCTGTATATTTTAATATTTTCAGGATTTTGAGTTCACAAGATTTTTAATATTAGCTTTACCTTCCCACTTCTCTCCACAGATGAGCGGACCATCTCCTACCAATGAACAGTCACAGAGTCAGGCATTATGACTCTGGCTATTGACAGATTTCCTGCCTCCTTCGGGGTGTTAGTTACCTATATTCTCTTAGCTGCAAGATTAACTATCACTAGACACTGGAAAAAAAAGTCTTAATCATAAGTGCTTTGAGGTTATAGAACTAATACAAACCCGCTATCAGAAAATGCTAGCCTTGTAAAAGGGTAGAATTATTAGGTGTGAAATCCAATGGAAACCATGGACTATTTGGGTTAACATCAAACGACTATATTAGTGCGGATAATTGGCATATAATTCCTTTAGAATTATATAAATTTTTTCACAGAGGTAATTTGTTTCTTGTTCATATTTTTAAACCGTTTTCCATCCCATATAATTTACTTCTTAAACATACTTTTTTGCTAGACTGATTGGATATAATGTGCAACTTATTACTGTCTGTGACAGATACGAGCCTTGACCTATTATTTGTAATAACTTTCAAATATTTAAATCAATATGTACAGTCAGGTCCATAAATATTGGGACATCGACACAAATCTAATCTTTTTGGCTCTATACACCACCACAATGGATTTGAAATGAAACAAACAAGATGTCCTTTAACTGCAGACTTTCAGCTTTAATTTTAGGGTATTTACATCCAAATCAGGTGAACAGTGTAGGAATTACAACAGTTTGCATATGTGCCTCCCACTTTTTAAGGGACCAAAAGTAATGGGACAGAGTAACAATCATAAATCAAACTTTCACTTTTTTAATACTTGATTGCAAATCCTTTGCAGTCAATTGAGTCTGAAGTCTGGAATGCATAGACATCACCAGATGCTGGGTTTCATCCCTGGTGATGCTCTGCCAGGCCTCTACTGCAACTGTCTTCAGTTCCTGCTTGTTCTTGGGGCATTTTCCCTTCAGTTTTGTCTTCAGCAAGTGAAATGCATGCTCAATCGGATTCAGGTCAGGTGATTGACTTGGTCATTGCATAACATTCCACTACTTTCCCTTAAAAAAACTCTTTGGCTGCTTTTGCAGTATGCTTCGGGTCATTGTCCATCTGCACTGTGAAGCGCCGTCCAATGAGTTCTGAAGCATTTGGCTGAATATGAGCAGATAATATTGCCCGAAACACTTCAGAATTCATCCTGCTGCTTTTGTCAGCAGTCACATCATCAATAAATACAAGAGAACCAGTTCCATTGGCAGCCATACATGTCCACGCCATGACACTACCACCACCATGCTTCACTAATGAGGTTGTATGCTTTGGATCATGAGCAGTTCCATACTCTTCTCTTCCCATCACTCTGGTACAAGTTTATCTTGGTCTCATCTGTCCATAGAATGTTGTTCCAGAACTGTGAAGAATTTTTTAAACGTTGTTTGGCAAACTCTAATCTGGCTTCCTGTTTTTGAGGCTCAGCAATGGTTTACATCTTGTGGTGAACCCTCTGTATTCACTCTGGTGAAGTCTTCTCTTGATTGTTGACTTTGACACACATACACCTACCTCCTGGAGAGTGTTCTTGATCTGGCCAACTGTTGTGAAGGGTGTTTTCTTCACCAGGGAAAGAATTCTTCGGTAATCCACCACAATTGTTTTCCGTGGTCTTCCGGGTCTTTTGGTGTTGCTGAGCTCACCGGTGCGTTCTTTCTTTTTAAGGATGTTCCAAACAGTTGATTTGGCCACACCTAATGTTTTTGCTATCTCTCTAAAGGGGTTGTTTTGTTTTTTCAGCCTAATGATGGCTTGCTTCACTGATAGTGACAGCTCTTTGAATCTCATATTGAGAGTTGACAGCAACAGATTCCAATTGCAAATAGCACACTTGAAATGAACTCTGGACCTTTTATCTGCTCTTTGTAAATGGGATAATGAGGGAATAACACACACCTGGCCATGGAACAGCTGAGCAGCCAATTGTCCCATTACTTTTGGTCCCTTAAAAAGTGGGAGGCACATATACAAACTGTTGTAATCCCTACACCGTTCACCTTATTTGGATATGAATACCCTCAAATTAAAGCTGAAAGTCTGCAGCTAAAGCACATCTTGTTCATTTCATTTCAAATCCATTGGGGTGGTGTATAGAGCCAAAAAGATTAGAATTGTGTCAATGTCCCAATATTTATGGACCTGACTGTATATATATTGATTATCCATCTGTAATGCATATTGTCTGCATTCATTATTTTATTTTTTAATCTAATAATTATTGTAAATAAAAAGTTAATTCTTCCTCAAATTCTATATTTGTTTCACACTCCTCTCATCCTGATCGGTCCATCTTACTTTGCTACTCTCTTGTTCAATATTTTTATTGTGATTTACATGAGAAAGACATAGTAATCTGTGAGCTCACATATGGGAAATAATTATCAACAAAGGTGTCAAATATGAGAACAATTGTCACAATATAATTACTCATAAACTTGCATGAAAACAGGTCTTATATTGCTTATGTCGATATAAATTAAATCAAACAGCAAAAATTAGAGCAATTAGAAATGGCGTTCTAAACAAGGCTTGCCTCCAGACCACCCATCCACCCCTAATGGGCTCAAACTGTGGATGGGTGGGGGCAAAGCTTTTAAAGCTGAAAACAAAACCACCAATATTATAGTTTCTATTGTAAAGAACCTGGAGAGACTGAGATATTTAAGTCATAAATCTAAAATGTCTCCTATATTAGGTCAAGCAATCAAACATAAAATGGTATCATAAGGAGAAAGCAATAATATTTATCTAATTAAAGTTTTGACAACCAAATATACAGGTAAGTAGAAACCCATATTAAGTATGAATAATGTAAGATTACAGAGAAAAAAATCGATAGAACGGAAAGGACAGAGAAAGAAGCAGAGAAGAAACAGGTAATATTGATAAGAATGAGTAAAAAGCGGGTCATATAATGACAAAGCTGAGTGTAAGATTGATAGCAATCTAGGGAACCAGTCACTAATATTACTGTATATATATATGTGTGTAAAAAAAAAAAAGAAAAAAAAGAAAGATAGAGAAAGGAAAGGGAAAAGAAAAAAAAGAAGAAGTGTCTCCCCTGACGATGGCGCGGCCCACGCCCAAAGAGGTTCATAATCAGCAGTAACAATAAAAGGTTAAAGCGGCAACAAAGTAATCAAAGTCTCGGTGAAGATGGTGTTTAACCCAAGGTTTCCAAATTCTATTGAATTTATCAATATTATCATCTTCTATGGCTGTCATTTTGGCAAATAAGAGGGCTTTCTAGCATCCTATGTTTGGCTTCAGCCACTGTTAAGGTAGGGGTTTTCCAAGCCTTGGCGATGGTTTGTTTGGCTGCGGTTGTAAGGTTAACAAGAAGTCGAAATTGAGTATGATTGAGCGTAGCTGGTTTAAGGTTAAGAAAAGCCACGGAAGGTTCTGGAAGTAAAGTGATTTCCAAGGCTTTAGAAGCCAAGGCAAAAATCTTTACCCAGAAATCCTGGGCCACTGGGCATTGCCACCATATGTGAAGATGTGTACCTGATGAGGAACATCCACAAAAACAATTTTCAGAATATGTTGGGTCAAATTTCGCTATTCTGGCTGGTACTAAGTACCAATGTTCCATAACTTTAAAGTTAGTTTCTAATGCATAACAGTTTGGGGAAGAGGTTTTGTTTGCTAACCACATTTTGGACCAGTCATTTTCATTAAACACTTGATTCAAGTCCTGAGACTATTTAGCCACATATGAGGGGACCAAATTATTGGATATAGTGGTAAGGAGTTGATATAGTAGTGAAAATAAGTCCCCTGATATGTGGGTCACTCTTACAGATGTGCTCAAACTGTGTCATTTGGTTTAGCAGTGAACCTGAAATAATAAGAGGTGCATAAAAGTTTTTAATTTGCAAGTAACAAAAAACTTCAGTCCTAGGAAGCCCAAACGATTCACAGAGTACCGGAAATGTATGAAGTTCAGAGGAAGAAGTTAAATCATGCAGCCAGATTAAATTTGTCTTTGACCAAGCAGCAATGGACTTTGGCAATTTCCAGGCAGGGTAGAAAGCTGGATTTTTGAGAAAAGAGAGGAGAGGGTTGTGTATGGATTGGAGCTTATGAGAAGTTTTAAATTTGTCCCATATGGCCAAGGAGTGTTTAGTGATGGGGTTGTTAAGATGTGCTCTATCTTTGGGTTGAAGCCACAGTAGATTAGCCACTGAAATGGGGTCACTTTTGACGGATTAGATAGCTACCCACAAAGGGATTTCCTTAGTAGTATGATATTTACAGTAGGAAGCTGTGATAATTAAGCCGCATAATAGTATTGAGAAAAGTTAGGTACACCCAACCCTCCTTTGTTTTTAGGAAGATAGAGTGTTGATAGCGGTATACGAGGTTTGGTAGGACCCCATATAAATGACATAACCCTTCTTTGTAGCAGTCTTTAAAAATAGGTTGGTAATGGGACCGGAAGAACTCTAAATAGATATAGGAATTTTAAAGTATTGTCATCTTGATAGTAGATATGTGCACACTGAAATAGTTTGTTTCGGAATTTTGTTTTCGTCCGAAAAATACATTTATTTAGTTACTCCCAAAATTAGTTTTTATTTATTTAGTTTTTCGTTAGAAATTGCATTCGTCCGAAAATCTGAATTAATTAAGGTCGAATCTGTCATTGAAGGCTTATGGTGTCTGTTGAATGTTCAAAGAAGATTCGACGGAGCAGCGAAACTGTACGACGCTGCAATCATACATTTCCGGTCCAATGTTCCGCCTACAAGCTATAGTAGAATTCTAATGTTGTATGACTAGTAATAATTATATTTATTAATTACTATTACTAGTCAACCAACATTAGAATTCTTCTATAGCCTATGGGCGGATGCATTTGAACGGAAATGTACGATTGCAGCGTCGTACAGTTTAGCTGCACCGTCAAATCTTCTAACTTTCGACAGACACCATAAGCCTTCAATGACAGATTCGACGTTTGTATGTTTTTCGATGCTTTGTCGAATCTTCGTCTTTCATGTTGAATTGTCAAGTTAGTTCTAGCTATTTTACTGCTCCTCCTCTTTGGTTACAATCAGCCAATAACATTCATCATCATCATTATTTTTATTTTACTTCCCCCACCCAATTCCAGCAGTGATCTTTTCTCTCTATGTCGAATCTTTTCTCTCTATAATGTCGAATATTTTCTCTCTATGTCAAATCTTTTCTCTCTTTGTAGAAAAATCTTGGACTAATAGAGTTAAGGTTAGGCACATTCGACCACAGGTTCGATAGACACAGATTGGTATTGTCAGCATCACGTCGAATCTCCTATCTATATCGAACTGTTGTCGCAACAAAAACTAAAATAAAGCATTTGTTTATGTCGGATCTTTCGGTTTTCGGATTCTGTGCTTTCGTTTTCGTTTGTTAAAACGATAACGAAAATACCTGAAATTCGGATGAAAATGCATTTGGACGAAAACGAATGCACATGTCTACTTGATAGCATTAATTCTCCCTAACCAAGACAAGGGGAGAGAAGACCATTGTTTTAATAGTCCAGTAATTTGTTTCAATAACGGAAGGTAGTTAGCTGTAAAGAGATCTGACAAGGAAGTTGTGATTTGAACTCCTAAATAGTTGGTGGGGTACCCAGTTAAAAGGTAGTGAGGATTTAGCTTGTATTAGTTCAGTATGTGTCAAGGAAATATTAAGTGCATTAGATTTCGCAAGGTTGACAAATAAACCGGAGATGTGAGCAAATTTTTCTAGTAAATTTAATAGAATCGGGGCAGATATATGTGGGTGAGTCAAGAAGATTAGAACATTGTCTGCGAAGAGACATATTTTATGCTGCAGACCTCCCAATTCCACACCCTTAATAACAGGGTTGGTTCTAATTAGAAGTGTCAGGGGCTCTATAAGGAGAGCAAAGAGTATTGGGGAAAGGGGACAGCCCTGTCTCGTACCTCTTCTAATATCAAACATTGCAGATTTGTAGCCCGCGTATTTAACATATGCTCGTAGGTTATTATATAAAGAGGAAATTCAGGTTAAAATATGGTTCCCAAAACCCCATTTACTCAAAATGTACTGCATGTAGGGCCAAGTGACCAAAGCAAATACCCTCCTGACATCTAAAGAAAGGAGGCAAGTTGGGATACGCCTGTGTTTGGCAGCTTGATTGAGTAGGAGGGCTCTTCTGATATTATCTTCCGCCTGTCGTGAGGGCATAAATCCTGTCTGATCTCGATGAATTAAGCTTCCTATAATGGGATTAAGTCTATTTGCTATAATTTTGGCTAAAAGTTTAATGTCCAAATTTAATAGAGATTTAGGGTGGAAATTGGACCAAGAGGTAGGGTCTAATTTGGGTTTAGGGAGCATGGTTATTATAGAAGTCAGTGATTCTATTCGAAACATATGTCCTTTAAGAATAGCATTGAAGGCTCTAGTTAATATAGGTGTCAGTGTGGAAGCAAACCCATCTGGACCTGGTCTTTTGTGGGGTTTTAAAGCTTTTAGAGCATTTTTTACTTCTGTTTCTGGAATGAGACTTTCCATAAGGGCATGTTGTTCATTATCTATAGTAGGTAAACTGATATTATTAAGTAGGGTATCTGCTTTTGATTTATCAAAGTCTAAGGTGGGGGGAGTAGAGTTTAGCTAAATTAGAACGGAAGACCTATAATATTGTGACTGGATTACTAGAATATGCAACCCGTGATGTTTTTAATCTAATTGGCATCTGAGAGTGCTTTATGGCTTTTAAACTTTGTGACAAAAGTGTATCAGGCTTATTGGCTTTAAGATAATAGGTATGTTGACGTTTATGTAAAAGTCTTATGTAAAAGTCTTTCTGCTGAGTCAGTAAGAAAAAGGTCCAGATCAAGACGGGCTTTATCCAGTCTCGCAATATTAGTGGCAGTCGGGGAAGTTTGGAAATCCGAATGGCATGCATTGAAATTAGCTTCCAATTTAGCAAATAGGGCCTTACACATTTTCTTTATAGCACTAGCCTGTTTTATTAATTTGCCTCTGATCACAGTTTTATGGGCTTCCCATAAAGTAAGATCAGAAACATCAGTTGTGTCATTAACTGAGAAATATTCTGTAAGGGCTTATTCAATTTCCAAGCTATGAGCGGGATAGGTCAAAGTAGTGTCATTGATATACCAAGTCGTATCCTGAGATCTAGGTAATAAGGAGGCTATGGTGGTAAAGACTGCGCAGTGATCTGTCCATGGGGAAGGAATGATTTTAGAGGAAAGTATCTCCGGGGCCATGCTAGATAGAACAAAAATGTGATCTATACGCTAAAAGGAATTATGGGGATGCGAGTAGTGCGTGAAACGCTTACTAGTTGAGTTAAATTAATGCCATGTGTCTACTAACTTGTGTGTGTTAAGTAGTTTTTGGAATGTGAGTTTGTTAAGGTTGGGATTGAAGGAGATTTATCAAGAAAGAGGAAAATAGTCGCATTTGAGTCTCCGCATAGGATTACAGTTCCAAATTTATGAGCTTCCACTACCTGAAGAAGATGCGATAAAAAAGCCAACTGGCGTTTATTGGGGGAGTAATAAGATACAATTGTGATTGCCAAATCCATTATGTATCCTGTGAGCAGAAGATATCTGCCCTCTGGATCTTTCAATTGAGAAATAAGATTAAATGGGACAGTACGATAAAAGCCAATTAGTGTACCTCTTTGTTTAACAGCGGCTGAAGCTGTATAAAACTGGGGATAGGAGGCAGATAAAAATTTAGTGGAAGATTTATCGTTGAAGTGGGTTTCCTGTAGACAAATAATCTGTGCTTTTTTAGCTGCAAAAAAACGCATTGTTTTAGTATGTTTATGTGGAATGTTGAAGCCTTGCACGTTCAGAGATACAATGTTTAAAGGAGCTATAATATGGTTAGAACATGTATCTTAGTGAGCAAAGCCAACTTCGGGTCAAGGGCTGCAGCCACCACCAGGGGAGAGAGAAGAGAGATAGAGAAAGATAGTAAAGAAAAAACTAAGCAAAATAGAGAAACCCTGAAATTATGAATAAAAATATATAAACAGTATCCAAACAGTAGGGCTAGAGAACATCTCAGGGGATCATCAAATGAACCCCGAGAGGTTCTGAAGCCACCGTCAGTGACCCACATAACAGTATCGGGAGACCGAGGGTGGTAAAGGGGGAGCAAGTCGTTCCCATAGCCTGGGTAGCACCGGAGAACCACAGACCTTGTGGGAAGGTGTCTTACTGCATATACTGCTTCGTAAATGAAGCCACTTAATAAACCATTATACAAAACTACATTATTGACCACCTTAGTGGGAAAGTATGAGCTTAGTTACACTCATGGATATAAATGTAACATAACAAGTGCGACTTAGCCAATTTTTACTTAATACATATAGTATTTGTATACTAGGAAAAAAAAAAAAGTCAAAGGTCCTGGATAAGTTCCTGGAGGGGGATCCAAAAATAGAACAAGTTAGAGCAAGTTCAAAGGTCAATTTGAATGGCATTGCCAAAAATGATGTATCATGGCATACAGTAGGTGCCGCCAACATTGTATATTCATTGCGATCCTATCATGGAGATTCTCGGCGGCAGGGGTGCTGACATCTCAGCGACAGGGTGGCGACACATCTCGCGCTCGCTGCAATAGCGAGGAGAGGCAGCACTGTATTGAACAGGGATCCGACGTGGATTCCCGCCAATACCAGGCACTGTGTTTGGTATGAATCCTGAGCAGGAACTCCACGCCAATTTTTAAATAAAAAAAACAGCATGGGTTCCCCCTCCAGGAGCATACCAGGCCCTTGGGTCTGGTATGGATTTGAAGGGGACTCCCCTAAGCCGAAAAATCGGCATGGGGGTCCCCCTCAAAGTCCAAACCAGACCCTTATCCGAGCACACAACCTGGCAGGCCGCAGGGGAAGAGGGGGGGACGAGAGAGCGCCCCCCCTCCTGAACCGTACCAGGCCGCATGCCCTCAACATGGGGGGTTTGGTGCTCTGGGGCAGGGGGGCGACCTGCGGCCCCCTCACCCCAAAGCACCCTGTCCCCATGTTGATGAGGACAGGGCCTCTTCCCGACAACCCTGGCCGTTGGTTGTCGGGGTTTGCGGGCGAGGGCTGATCGGAATCCGGGAGCCCCCTTTAATAAGGGGCCCCCCTAGATGCCGGTCCACCACCCTATGTGAATGAGTATGGGGTACATCGTACCCCTACCCATTCACCTGGTGGAAAAAAATGGCAATAAAAAAAACACACACAGCTTTTTAAAGTAATTTATTGCACAGCTCCGGGGGTCTTCTTCCGACTTCGGGGGTCTCCGGTGTCGTCGCTGCGCTCTCCGGTTCTTCCTTCCTTCTGCCGGGCCTTCACTATCTTCTTCCAGCTCTTTTGCTAGCGGGGCCCGGTCTTCTCCGTCGCCTTCTTCCCCTCTCCGGTTCTTTCTTCCTTCTGCCGGCCCCTCCACTATCTTCTTCCAGCTCTTTTACTAGTGGAGGGGCCGGTCTTCCCGTCGTCGGCGTCGGCGTCTTCTTCCCTCTTCTCCTCCTCGATGTTGACTCGTCGCTTCCTCTCGCTGTAATGCTAAATCTTCGGTCCGCGGCGATTTATATAGGCTTCTCATGACGTCACAGTCACATGTTTCCATGATGTCACAGTCACATGCTCCGGGGCCACCCGGAGCATGTGACTGTGACGTCATGAGAAGCCTATATAAATCGCTGCGGACCAAAGATTTAGCATTACAGCGAGAGGAAGCGACGAGTCAACATCGAGGAGGAGAAGAGGGAAGAAGACGCCGACGGCGACGACAGGAAGACTGGCCCCTCCACTAGCAAAAGAGCTGGAAGAAGATAGTGGAGGGGCCAGCAGAAGGACAACGGAGAGCCGGATGAGACGATGGGGAAGACCGGGCCTCCGCTAGCAAAAGAGCTGGAAGAAGATAGCGGAGGCTCGGCAGAAGGAAGAAAGAACCGGAGAGCGAGGGAAGAAGGCGACGGAGAAGACCGGGCCCCGCAAGCAAAAGAGCTAGAAGAAGATAGCTATGGCCCGGCAGAAGGAAGGAAGGAAGAACCGGAGAGCGCGGCGACGACACCGGAGACCCCCGAAGTCGGAAGAAGACCCCCGGAGCTGTGCAATAAATTACTTTAAAAAGCTGTGTGTGTTTTTTTTATTGCCATTTTTTTCCACCAGGTGAATGGGTAAGGGTACGATGTACCCCATACTAATTCACATAGGGTGGTGGGCCGGCATCTGGGAGGCCCCTTATTAAAGGGGGCTCCCGGATTCCGATCAGCCCCGGCCTGCAGCCCCCGACAACCAATGGCCAGGGTTGTCGGGAAGAGGCCCTGTCCTCATCAACATGGGGACAGGGTGCTCTGGGGTGGGGGGGCCGCAGGTCGCCCCCCTGCCCCAGAGCAGAAAACCCTTAATGTTGAGGGCATGCGGCCTGGTACGGTTCAGGAGGGATGGGGGCCGCTCTCTCGTCCCCCCCTCTTCCCCTGCAGCCTGCCAGGTTGCGTTCTCGGGTAAGGGTCTGGTTTGGACTTTGAGGGGGACCCCCACACCGATTTTTTGGCTTTGGGGAGTCCCCTTCAAATCCATACCAGACCCAAGGGCCTGGTATGCTCCTAGAGGGGGAACCCATGCCGGTTTTTTTATTTAAAAATTGGCGTGAAGTTCCCGCTCAGGATTCATACCAAGCACAGTGCCTAGTATTGGCAGGAATCCACGTCAGATCTCCGTCTACCAGCAATGCGTGTAGCTCATTGTGAAAGGAAAAACAAAATTTTTCCTTTTCCGATGACGAGACAGCTCGGCACTGGCTCTCGCGACGGGGCTTGTAGGGTGTCAATCTCGCCGCTAGAAGAGGCGAGATTGACACAATATCGGCGGCACCTACTGTATGTCGATTGAAGCAAGTTGCTGGAGGGTGAAGATGAGAAAAAAAGATTATAGCAACCAAGGGGATAATAATCCATCGTATCCACTTTGGGTGGGGATGAATTATCGTAGCGTCCGCGCTTATGGAAATTTTGTCGTGTAGTGGAGGAAAAACCTGAGCCGGTTGTCTTGTGCTGTAAAGATGATTGTGAGGAAGAACGTCTGCGGGCTTGATCTTTGGTTGAAACTCGGTCTGCAAGGCACATTTCAATCAAGGCTGACTGTAAATCATCAGGGGTTCGGCAGACATATTTGGTCTCAAGTTAGGTGAAGCGGAGAGAAAATAGAAAGCCCCAGTGGTAAATAATGTGATTGTTTTGATGTATGAGCAGCTGGGGTTTGAGAGCACGTCTCTTGGCAATTGTGAGAGGGGACAGGTCTGTGAAGAGTTGATAAGTGTGGCCCTGAAAATTAAGTGAGTTTTTCTCCCTTGCTGCAGCCAATAATTGCTCCTTGCTACGATAATAGTGTAGCTTAACTATTATGTCCTTAGGGGGACCGTTTGGCTTCCGTGGAGCTAAGGCTCTGTGGGCTCTATCAAATTCTAACCTTTCAACAGGTATGCCAGGCAGCAGTTCCTGAAAGAGAGCAAATATGGTGGCCTGGACATCCTCAATAGTCTCAGGGATTCCTCTGATCCTCAAATTGGAGCGTCTGTCCCTATTTTCTTGGTCCTCAATGCGGGACTGTAAAGTAAAATTCTCCTCCTTAAGATGCTCAATTTCAGAGACATAATGTTGTGAATGGTTCTCTATGCTATCCACTTTCATTTCCAGGTCAGCCGTTCTCTGTCCCAATTCCCTAATTGTTAACTGGTTGGTAATATGGTCAGAAGTTTATTTCAATGCCTTATTTAGCATATGTTCAAATTGTTTAAACAGCTGAGAATGAATTACTGACTGTGAATCCTCAATTTCTGAATCAGACTCACCAGCATATTCCTGCAGCTTTAAGCTGTGTGACAGGGTTTTTAGAGCACGCGGTGTGTTCGTCTGTGAGGTAGCTGACACTGCCATCTTAGAAGATGGCTTAGATGGCGCCTCCTTGGAAGTTTTGGTCTTAAATTTTGCCTTAGGGGTCTTTAGAACCATGGTGGCGACGCCGGTAGGTTCAGTGAGTGAAGAGGCAGTGTCTGGTAAGCTTTTAATAGCGAATTGCGTCAGCGGCTCTCCGGTCTGCCCAGTCCAGGAGCGGAGCTCTAAAGAATCACGTCCGCTCCCTCAGGCTTCGCACATGCGCCCCCACTTTGCTACTCTCAACTTAAATCCTATATTAGGCAAGCCAGGTGTGCCTACACCATTTAATCAAACATAGATGATTGTGGGGCATGGTCTACATGTAGATATTTAAGATTACTATTATGAAATACTATTAGATCAACTCTGACAGCTGCCCAACTTTTATCACTCTCTATTCTGATTGCAGTCCTAAATGGTCTTAAGCTGGCCATAGATGGATCAAAGTTTGACCTGTTCAGCAGGCGTCAAATGGGAATGTTGGAAAAAAAATCCCGATCATGTATGATCATGTACGAATAATGTCCTACTGGATGAAAAGCATAGGGATGGAGCTCAATGTACTGATGTGACATCCTGTTGTCTCTCATGTTGTGCAGCAGCATTCATATGAGTTACTTTCAGCCGTATTATTTTTATTTGTTCTATGTGCTTTTGTTTTAATAAATGATACTACACTATGAAATTGCTTCCTTTGTTTTATATTGAGTTGCCTTTATATGGTGTGGAATCAAGTCTCCTTGTTCCTGCATCAGAGTGATTGATATTTGTGCAGGAGTGGCCTTCCGTATAGAAAAGATCTGATTTATTGTAGCCTGCTTTCTGTGGAGATTCTGACACTGGTGTCACAACATGATTATACCTCCTTTTAAGAGGTTCATCTTCTGGTGAGTGTGTAATTCAATTATTTGGTGATGGGATTCACCAAATCAGAAGATTTCCACACTTAACAGATTGACTTTGGTGCCATTTCATTATAATATTATTGATTAAGTGTGTGTGGTTGAATTCAGTCCTATCGTTTGGGTTGTTAATGAACTGTCTGAGTTTTGTTTTTACACAAATATTCATTTAGATATAACAAGTGATAAATGTATTGTGTAGTAAGAATATCACTATCGGTGCTAAAAGCACGGGAAGTATACATTACATAACCATATTTCAGAGACAATATTCAGACATATAGCACAGTGGTTGGAAGTAGGGATGAGCTTCAAGTTCGAGTCAAACTCATGTTCGACTCGAACATTGCCTGTTCGCCCGTTCGCCGAACAACGAACAATTTGGGGTGTTCGCGGCAAATTCTAAAAGTCTATGGGAGAAATCTAAAGTGCTAATTATAAAGGCTTATATGCAAGTTATTGTCCTAAAAAGTGTTTGGGGACCTGGGACCTGCCCCAAGGGACATGTATCAATGCAAAAAAAAGTTTTAAAAATGGACGTTTTCTTAGGAGCAGTGATTTTAATAATGCTTAAAGTGAAACAATAAAAGTGAAATATTCCTTTAAATTTCATACCTGGGGGGTGTGTATGATATGCATGTAAAGTCGCGCATGTTTCCCGTGCTTAGAACTGTCCCTGCACAAAGTGTCATTTTTGAAGGAAAAAAAGTCATTTAAAACTCACTCGCGGCTATTAATGAATTGTCGGCTTTTATCAATACATAGAAAAGTCATTGATAAAAAAAAAAAAAAAAAAAAGCGTGGGGGTTCCCCCAAATTCAATTACCAGGCCCTTCAGGTCTGAAATGGATATTAAGGGGAACCCCGCCGCAAATAAAAAAAAATGGCGTGGGGTTCCCCCTAAATATCCATACCAGGACCTTCAGATCTGGCATGGATTTTAAGGGGAACTCCACCCCAAATTTTAAAAAAAACGGCGTGGAGTCTCCCCAAAAATCCATACCAGACCCTTATCCGAGCACGCAACCTGGCAGGCCGCAGGGGAAGAGGGGGGGACGAGAGAGCGCCCCCCTCCCTTCTGAACCGTACCAGGCCACATGCCCTCAACATGGGGAGGATGTCCCCATGTTGATGGGGACAAGGGCCTCATCCCCACAACACTTGCCCGGTGGTTGTGGGGGTCTGCGTGCGGGGGGCTTATCGGAATCTGGAAGACCCCTTTAACAAAGGGGACCCCCAGATCCCGGCCCCCCCATGTGAATTGGTAAGGGGTACATTGTACCCCTACCATTTCACGAAGAAAGTGTCAAAAAATGTAAATAAAATCACACAAACACCTTGGAAAAGTCCTTTATTAAAAAATAAAAAAAATATTAAAAAAAAAACATTCCAGCGATGAAATCCAGTGTCCCGCGGCGATCCCAATGTCCAGCGCTGTCCGTCATTGGTTGTGCCTGAGCGGACCTGATGGGGAACTTCCTCCGCAGTGTTTTAAATGTATAGACCCGCCCCTTCTAAAGTTCCCCATCAGGTCCGCTCAGCGGACCAGATGCGGAACGTGAGAAGGGGCGGGTCTATTCATGTATTACACAGCGAATGAAGTTCCCCATCAGGTCCGCCCCCTCGATATGTCCGACCCCGACACAGTGAAGGAAGTTTCCCGCTCAGGCCAATGACGTAGGCGGGATCTGACATATCGAGGGGGTGGACCTGATGGGGAACTTCGTTCGCTGTGTAATACATGTATAGACCCGCCCCTTCTCATGTTCCGCATCAGGTCCTCAGCCTTACACTTAGTCATTGGCTGAGCGGACCTGATGGGGAACTTGAGAAGGGGCGGGTCTATACATGTATTACAAAGTGCGAGAAGTTCCCCATCAGGTCCGCCCCCTCGGTATGTCAGACCCCGCCTACGTCATTGGCCTGAGCGGGAAACTTCCTTAACTGTGTAAATTTAAATTACACAGTGAAGGAAGTTCCCCGCTCAGGCCAATGATGTAGGCGAGGTCGGACATACCGAGGGGGCGGACCTGATGGGGAACTTTGTTCGCTGTGTAATACATGAATAGACCCGCCCCTTCTCGCGTTCCGCATCTGGTCCGCTGAGCGGACCTGATGGGGAACTTTAGAAGGGGCGGGTCTATACATTTAAAACACTGTGGAGGAAGTTCCCCATCAGGTCCGCTCAGGCACAACCAATGACGGACAGCGCTGGACATCGGGATCGCCGCGGGACACTGGATTTCATCGCTGGAATGTTTTTTTTTAATAAAGGACTTTTCCAAGGTGTTTGTGTGTTTTTATTTACATTTTTTTACACTTTCTTTGTGAAATGGTAGGGGTACAATGTACCCCTTACCAATTCACATGGGGGGGGGCGGGATCTGGGGGTCCCCTTTGTTAAAGGGGTCTTTCAGATTCCGATAAGCCCCCTGCCCGCAGACCCCCACAATCACCGGGCAAGGGTTGTGGGGATGAGGCCCTTGTCCCCATCAACATGGGGACATCCTCCCCATGTTGAGGGCATGCGGCCTGGTACGGTTCAGGAGGGAGGGGGGCGCTCTCTCGTCCCCCCCTCTTCCCCTGCGGCCGGCCAGGTTGCGTGCTCGGATAAGGGTCTGGTATGGATTTTTGGGGGAACTCCACGCCATTTTTTTTAAAATTTGGGGTGGAGTTCCCCTTAAAATCCATGCCAGATCTGAAGGGCCTGGTATGGATATTTAGGGGGAATCCCACGCCATTTTTTTTTAAATTTGCGGCGGGGTTCCCCTTAATATCCATTCCAGACCTGAAGGGCCTGGTAATTGAATTTGGGGGAACCCCCACGCTTTTTTTTTTTTTTTTATCAATGAATTTTCTATGTATTGATAAAAGCCAACAATTCATTAATAGCCGCGAGTGAGTTTTAAATGACTTTTTTTCCTTCAAAAATGACACTTTGTGCAGAGACAGTTCTAAGCACGGGAAACATGCGCGACTTTACATGCATATCATACACACCCCCCCAGGTACGAAATTTAAAAGGAAAATTTCACTTTTATTTTTTCATTTTAAGCATTATTAAAATCAACACTCCCGTAAAAACTTCTATTTTTTAAACCTTTTTTTGCATTGATACATGTCCCCTGGGGCAGGACCCGGGTCCCCAAACACTTTTTAGGACAATAAATTGCATATTAGCCTTTATAATTAGCGCTTTAGATTTTGAACGTTCGAGTCCATTGTATTTAATAGGGTTCTAAAGTTCACACGAACATTCTGTCTGTTCGCAGGTTCTGGTGCGAACCGAACAGGGGGGTGTTCGGCTCATCCCGGGTTGGAAGTATGAAAGCAGCTTGAATTTGCCAGCAATGTAAGAGGGAGAGACAAGTTAAAAAATAAAAATAAATATTACAGTGGACTATGTCAGAGAAAGAGGCAGTGTCATGCTGCACATCATGTAGGCCTTTTTAGTAAACTGAATTTAAAGGGAGAGAAACAAGGCACTTTTGATCCAGAAATTAAAATGGCAAGAGATTGAGTCAGAAACACAGGACAGAAATATTACAGACACATGTAAGGCTTTTTAGTAGGCTGCATTAGAATATTGAGAGATGAGGCATGTTTTTTCCACAAATATAAATTACAGTGAATTACTGTATATACTCGAGTATAAGCTGACCCGAATATAAGCCAAGGCACCTAATTTTACCACAAAAAACTGGGAAAATGTATTGACTCGAGTATAAGCCTAGGGTGGGAAATGCATTAGCTACTGTAAGTGGAAAAGAGGGTTAGCAATGCCCATCTGCAGCCTCACTGTGCCCATCTGCAGCCTCACTGTGCCCATATGCAGCCTCACTGTGCCCATCTGCAGCCTCACTATGCCACTTTGCAACCCACCTGTGCACATTTGCAGCCTCACTGTGCCCATCTGCAGCCTCAATGTGCCCATTTGCAGCCTCACTGTGCCCATCTGCATCCTCACTGTGCCCATCTGTATCCTCACTGTGCCCATCTGCAGCCTCAACTGTGCCCATTTTCAGCCTCACAGTGCCCATTTGCAGCCTCACTGCGCCCATCTGCATCCTCACTGTGCCCATCTGCAGCCTCAACTGTGCCCATTTTCAGCCTCACTATGCCCATATGCAGCCTCACTGTGCCTATCTGCAGTCTCACTGTGCCCATTTGCAGCCTCATGTACCTTTGATCTCCTGCTGTGTCATGCAACTGCAGTCGGCAGCCGTCCACTGTAACAAAGCCCCGTCTCCTCCTCGTCCGTGATAGACGGAACACTGATTCAGTTTCCCAGCATTGTTACCAGTGTTACGTTTTCCATCTATCATGGACGAGGAGGAGGTGGGGCTTTGTTACAGTGGAAGGCCGCTGACTGCAGTTAAGACTGACACAGTGGGAGACCCTCAATAGAGTATAAGCTGAAGGGGGCTTTTTCAGCATAAAAAATGTGCTGAAAAGGTCGGCTTATACTCAAGTATATACATTAGGTCAATGTGTGAATTAGGTACACAAGGCAGAAATATTCCACAGACATGCTGCACATCATGTAAGCAATTTAGAAGGTTGTATTTGAGAAGTGAGTGATGAGGCACTTTTTATCCAGGAATAAAACTTACAGTGGATAACATCACTGACATAAAACAGAAATAGTGTACAGTCATCACTGAATCAATTAAAGCAGGATAACACACAGTATACAGCTTTCCATCTTACAAATCCACATCTAACTGTATATATGACAAATAAAAAAGGAGGAATGTCAAGACCATATAAGACCTTTTCTGGCACAAGATGGTGTGGAGGTCAGCCATCTCTCAGCCTGCCCCACTGTGGTTCCTTTGGCCCAAGCATATAGAGCATGGCAGCATTTCGCTTGAACCACTGCATAGGCTCTTAATGCCTTGGGACTGGTGGCTCTGAGCATTTACCAGATGAGGCCAAAGAGGAGAAGGGGATCATGGTTACTAAGTGCTGTTCCCTATCCGGCATTCTTCCTGGCTGCCAGCAAATTGACGCAGTGGGCAGTGAAGAAGATCCTGCCCATGTTTGCTGGACCACATTTCTGTATTCATGTGGACCCTGCCACTGGCTGTATGCTTTAGCAACAAGGAAATGTTACCTTCCATTTGCTGGTGGAGGACAGGATTTGTCTTCTAGGTGAAAGAATGGTGGCTGGTATCTGCCATTGTGGTAAAGCACAAGATACAAATTCATGAAAGGGGGCAGACTCCATTAGCTGGATCGGGAGCATCTGTAAAGCTAGGAATTTTGCCAAACTGACATTGAGATACTGGGCATGGGTGTGATTTAGAGCATATTTTGTATTCATCTGTAGCAGCTTTTATCATTCATGTGCTGCTAAAAACTAAGATTTGTTGTGAATAGTCAGGTGCCTCCTCATGCATGTGATATCTATATGGTATGTAGATTTTGCTTAATACATTGCAGGTAGAGGCTGAAAACCACTATTGTCCTGTCTGGATGTAGTGCCTTGGTGCACTTGACACTGTGGTATTTTTGTGCAGTGAACTGGACTGCAATAGTGTGCAGTGGTGTGCTGCTTACAAGGGGCAACTGTGACTGAGACTGTGTCACCAAGAAGATCAGACTGCTTCCTATTAGCCTTGAAAATGGTAATACTGTTATACATTCATTGACTTCCAGGGGGTTCAGATTTGGCTAAACCCACCTTGAACCGAACCCAGGTACATTTGGCTCATCCCTACACATGGATCTTCGAGTGGCTGTAATATTAGGATATGAACATCTGTCAGTTGATAGAAATTCAGGAACATTTGTAGTAGCCACCAACAGAAGATTTCATATCTTATACAAAATATTTTTTATATAGATTTTTGTTTCAGAGTCACAGGAAAAGATTGTGGACTGGGTAAAATTTTTTTTTTAAATAGCAATTCTTTATTAGTGCTTCATCCTATGACTAGACAGAGGGTCAATGGTGAAAAAGTATTAAAACATAAATGAAATGGCAATATTACAAAATTGCATCATAGGCTTCAAACCTTGGGTTAGGCAGAATTTTGGTTTAAAGTTTATAGGGTGTGGCAAAATCACAACAAGGCATCATGTAATTTGAATCACGGAGTGGGCAATAGGTCCAGTGATACAGAATGAAAAAGAGATAAAGAGCGAAAGAGAGAGAGAGAGAGAGAGAGATACACCCACACACTAAACAGTCAACTTTGCCAGGAAATTTTTCTTGACATGTCAAGTTAAAGAAGTACATATGAAATATGACTTATTTTTGGTTTTTCACTAGTGTGTAAGAGGTACAGTGGTCCTCCCTTACTCTGACCCCTTCTTTATATTCTGCCTAACTTTTGGCTCCTGCTGCTGTCAATCAAATCCAGTGACACAGAAGCCGGGTTGGTGGGGCCGAGTCCTGCTGTCTGTGTCAATGGATGCAGCAGTAGGACTCGGGAGCGTGCCTGCACGAGTTCTCCCATGGAAAAGAGGGGGGAGGAGCCAGGAGCGCCGCGGGGGGACCTCAGAAAAGTAGGATCGGGGCCACTCTGTGCAAAACCCTTGCACGGAGGAGGTAAGTATCATATTCTTGTTATTAAAAAAAAAACAAACAAGCTTTACAATCACTTTAAGCTGGCCATGCACACATACACGTACATTTTTTACAT
Source organism: Rana muscosa (assembly GCA_029206835.1). Lineage (NCBI taxonomy): Eukaryota > Metazoa > Chordata > Amphibia > Anura > Ranidae > Rana > Rana muscosa. Next base: position 925,122,873 of record CM055116.1, on the reverse strand, counting down.
CCTGAATCTATCAGATACCTCCATCCATGCTTCACAGCGCAGCATGGAGGAATCTCTCACTAGGGCTATTGTATTTTGAAAGCCAGTCCCTTCAGCTGTCAAAATATATGAATAGTGCCTACATTTAATTGGATGTAGACCTGGTTAGGCTGACAATTTTCCACCCGACTGCTGTTAGAATATTATTCTGCGCTTATAGGTGTTATATTATATTCATGGCAAGCTTGCAAAATGTATTTGGTTTTGTGATTAATCGTAGTATTAATATGTGTGAATGACCTTGATCAACTGATTTGATATGATTCTTCAGTTAAAGTTCAGTAAGTAAATTGCTACATATTTCTTGTGTAACTAGCTGGAAGAGAACACATATAAGGTATCTGGTATCTTGGTATAGAATGTCATGGGAAGACGAGAATAGACTAGTATCTATGTAATTAGAGAAATTATGCATATTTGTGTAGCGCCCTGCTCCCAATGAGGATGCGCTATATGTTAAATTATAGTTGTCTGAGCAATAGTTTGGCTCAGAGGGATTGTGTTATAAATTGCACTCTGTTTCAGTTCGGCTGGTTGTGTGATTTCCCTCCTGACAGTAGGTGTCGCTGCCACCGCTGGTCAGGATTGGAAAGGCTACAGGCTGGACGTATTGGGTACCTCTTTCCTAGCAAGTAGCCCAGGGGGCGTGGTGAACCCACTGTGCATGCTGGGAGGGGGTATTTAAGTGACAGACGCCATTAGGGTAAAAAGAGTTTCTTGGGTCGTGTCTTTGGTCCCCACCTGAGGGCCCTTAATGGCCTCAGGGAAGTGTTGGCAGTTTACACCTCGAGGCCACGTTGGCCTGAGGCTCCGTTACTGACAAGTAGGCCCAGGAGTTGCTGGGGCCTACTGATCCAGGGATGATCCTGTGTCGTCTTACCTGCTGGAAGGGACCAAGCAATTGAGGACTCAATTGGAGGATGCATTCGGATCGTGATCTACCTCACATTGCTGCCGGAACGGCTGAAAGATGCTAACACTGGGAGCTGTATTCTTTGTTCAGAAGGTAACACAAGTCTGTGGCAGAGACTGTTCTATTTACTCCAAGTCTGTGGCAGAGACTGTTCTATTTACTCCAAGTCTGTGGCAGAGACTATACGTGATCGAGCTGTACAGCGGCTTCTAGGCCAGTGAGATTGGGCCTATCCGGTGTTTGCTGAGTCCAGTGTGAAGACAGTTGTTCCTCTGGATCAAGGAAAATTCTTATGATTCGCAACTAAGGTACATGAGTCCTCCCCATCCCTTCATCCTCTCTGTTTTGTACTTTAATTCAAATAAACCCTTGAAAGAGACTTTTTGTGTTGGTGCAAACTTCTTCTAGACAACTCTTCAAGGAGAACCCCTGAGACGAGCATACAGAACAGTGAGGTAACGTGCAAGGCCCAAAATTAAACCAGCGACCCGCTACGGGGGTATTGCTACATGTGGGGGCTCGAGTCCGGGATTTGACGTTACCTCTCGCAACTAAATAGACTGTTCATTTGGGGACCTATTCTACTATTATACAGATGGAGAAGGACTGTGCTAAAACGGGGAAGAAATTGCGATAATTTTCTGGCCGTGTGGGCCGTGGGCAGAGTCAAGGAAAAGAAAAGACCGCGAGCTACGTGCCAAGAAGAACAAGTGGGAGGAGCTTCCACTTGTTTGTCGCGTGAGACGCTGCATGTGTGTCCAGCACTTTGAGAGTCGGAACACCGCCATGTCTTCAGTGCTATCGCTGCAGTCTACTTTTGAACCCAGGATGTTTCCTATGGGTACCGCTGCAGGTACCATGATGCCCAGAACTGTACTCACGGACACTGGCATTCGACTGAAGCCGCATGGGCGGTTCATGCTCTACACGATTGGTGGCGTGGAGGCTCTGGGTATGCTGTGTAACAGGTGTGATGGACTGGCTATGCACCCCCGTCCCTTTGTTCGATGTTTACGATGTGGGGAATACCTGTTTTCTGTGGAGTAAGCCACCATGCCACCCCGCGCCTACCAAGTGGACTGGGTCACGGGCAACGTGACAGAAGAAGCTGCCTTCAACCAATTTGTCCGGCTCATGCCCGCCGCATCGGCTGTGGTGAGTAACCATGGAAGGGATGTTATTACTGTTGCCACTGTGAGTGGGTTACCAGCGGATACTACTTCCACTGTTTCTTCAACCGTATCCACCGTTGCTGCACCTATCTTTGCGGCACCTGTACAGAAGAAGGTGGGATACGTGAAGGCCTCCAGCGGCCGCGGTCGAGTCCCACCCCAGCATTTACCAGAACCGGACCCCGAGAGAGTTGATATTCCCGGGATGTCCATGGCAGGGACCGGTAAGCCATTTGGGAAAAAAGTATTTGGGACTGTACGCAATTATTTGCCGGCAGAGGAGTTAGAAGACTCCGAGTTGGACTCTTTGTCAGATGCCGGAGATGATTACATCTTTGAACCCATGTCTAGAGAACTGTCATGGAACTACATAGGGGATGTTGCCGTAGTACACAGTTCGTCGGAGGTGGCAGCCATAGATTCTGGGGAGACAACACCCAGGGACCAGGGTGGAAGCCCCGGTTGTTACAAATTAAGTCCTGCCCAAAGTTACCAGTTTATATAGGTCAGGAAAATCCTCTGCAAATCGTATGGTACACAAGTACGCAGTTTCCTGTATACCGCCTGGTTATGGAAGCACCAGATCTTTGCCCAGGCTTGCCCGATCACAGAGACTGTTAAACAAACGGGTGGGCAGGGAGTATGGACTAGAGTTCCCCTAAGTTCCCAGGGTAACCATGCAAGAAATTGAAGCCAAGAGAGCGGACTGGTACAGTGAAGCTGTGTGGGACCACCTCGAAGTACCTAAACCATTCCGGAAAATAGGCCATTCCTTCACCATGGATGAACGCTACAGAGGGTGTTTGTTACAATGGAGGTATGGTCGGCACATCTATACGGATAAAGTGGTCATTTGTCGGCCTGGAAAGGAGGACTACGTCTACTTCATTACTACAGTCGACAGACAAGGGAAGTCACTGACACTACCAGACCCTCAATTTTATTGGTGATGATAAACCTTGACTGTTCCAGTTTGTCATTTTTGCAAAGGAGAAGATTTATTTTTACCTTTTTCTTCTTTGAAGGACTTGGGGTGTCTAGCTAGTTAGTGCTAGGGCATTTGAACTCCGAGTCAAGATTATTTACCCGGTTCAGCACTTGGACCAAAAAGGAACTGTGTGTTACTCTTCGACCACTAGGTGGCGAGGTTTGCTTGATCAGCAGAAACTGAACTTTGCTAAACTGAACTTTCTACTTTTAGCTACATAACACTTAGCTACATAATTCTTTTGCACTTAGGAAAAAAATATATTATAGGAGAGAAAGTTTTATTTCTCCGGAAGTAAGGCTTTGCTTCCTTTGTACAGTAATGTTTGGAATATTTGTCTGTGTGTGCTGTTTTGTTTTTCAGGTGTCCTGGATCTCCTTCCAAGCTACTGTCAAGTTGGGTGGGTTAGAAAGAGAGATAGGAATACTGTAGTGTATAGTAAAATGATTATTGCATGTCTATGTGAAGTGTATTTCTTGTTGCCTTACCCTTCCCTTCCCATCCAAGTTTTTGGACTCAGATAGCTGACCTTCAGGATTGAAGGGTCAAACTTTCCTCAATGACAAGGACATCGTCTGTTGTGGAGGGGGAAGTATGTAGCGCCCTGCTCCCAATGAGGGTGCGCTATATGTTAAATTATAGTTGTCTGAGCAATAGTTTGGCTCAGAGGGATTGTGTTACAAATTGCACTCTGTTTCAGTTTGGCTGGTAGTGTGATTTCCCTCCTGAAAGTAGGTGTCGCTGCCACCGCTGGTCAGGATTGGAAAGGCTACAGGCTGGACGTATTGGGTACCTCTTTCCTAGCAAGCAGCCCAGGGGGCGTGGTGAACCCACTGTGCATGCTGGGAGGGGGTATTTAAGTGACAGACGCCATTAGGGCAAAAAGAGATTCTGGGGATGTGTCTTCGGTCCCCACCTGAGGGCCCTCATGGCCTCAGGGAAGTGTTGGCAGTTTCCGCCTCGAGGTCACGTTGGCCTGAGGCTCCGTTACTGACAAGTAGGCCCGGGAGTTGCTGGGGCCTACTGATCCAGGGATGATCCTGTGTCGCCTTACCTGCTGGAAGGGACCAAGCAATTGAGGACTCAATTGGAGGATGCATCCGGATTCTGATCTACCTCACAATGCTGCCAGGACGGCTGAAAGATTCTAACACTGGGAGTTGTGTTCTTCGTTCAGAAGGTAACCCAAGTAAAGGTTACACAAGTCTGTGGCAGAGACTCTTCTATTTACTCCAAGTCTGTGGTAGAGATTGTTCTATTTACTCTAAGTCTGTGGCAGAGACTATACATGATCGAGCTGTACATCGGCTGCTAGGCCAGTGAGATTGGGCCTATCCGGTGTTTGCTGAGACCAGTGTGGAGACAGTTGTTCCTCTGGATCAAGGAAAATTCTTATGATTCGCAACTAAGGTACCTGAGTCCTCCCCATCCCTTCATCCCCTCTGTTGAAACTTTTATTCAAATAAACCCTTGAAAGGGACTTTTTGTGTTGGTGCAAACTTCTTCTAGACAACTCTTTAAGGAGAACCCCTGAGACGAGCATACAGAACAGTGAGGTAATGTGCAAAGCCCAAAATTAAACCAGCGGCCCGCTACGGGGGTATTGCTACATTTGTTTAAATACTGTTAAGTTGAGATTAGAGTAGTCTCAGTCATAATTACAAATATATGTATTTACTTAATGTTGTTTAAGTTGGAAGTATGTGTAGACGTTTGGTTATATGACATTACATGATTAGCACATTACAGGACAAGAATAGAGTGTTACATGTGGGCTTGTCAATCAAGGTCCATATATGACTGAGTTAGTACCTCCTCTTGGATGGCATAATGCGTGCCATACAAGGTTCTGAGTTTTATGAGGTTATGACATTCACATGAAACATAAAAAGCCAACACTTCGATATTCAAGAACTCACACTCTCTCACTCACTCACTCACTCACTCACTCACATAGACTTGCATTAATGCACACGCACTAAGACACATGAAGACATGAAAGTCTATTCATATACCCTTTGATGAATTGGAACTGCAAACTTCTCTCAGAAGCCAAAGATAACATCATTTCCTGCTTCTTCTTGGTGACACAAGACAGCATTGAAGAAAAGCACATGAAGATACACAGCCATGCCAGAGCAGCCATTAGTTCAAACTTGATACATTTTTCATAAGTATTGCTTCTATGTTGTATATTTTTACCTACACTGAACTGAACTGTTATACTTTTTACATTGTATTTATAATGCCAACTGTGTGACAATAAACTCACACTTTGTTTTTTAAGCCAGTCTGAATATCAATACTATTCATCCAAAAACACCCTTGAGATATGAGAATATTAGTTATCTTCAATATTCTTCAACTCCTTTGATTTTTCATTTGAGGGATGTTTGGCAGGTGGTGTCTGACAGGGCCAACCACAGAGCAGCCGGTCCATTAGATCCAGCTGGCCCATTAGGAACCAGACAAAATTTGCTTCATGTATGACCAGATTTGGGCCCCTTTCACACGGGACGGATCAGTCCACACTGTGCATGGACCGCCCTGTCAGATCTCCGCTCTCCCCTATGGGGGATCGGATGAACACGGACCGTCTGTTCGTGTTCATCTGATCCGCTCCGCAGACGGATAGAAAAATAGAAAATTTTCTATCCTGAAAAACGGAGCATAGCGGACATGGGTGAGATCTGGTGTCAGCGGATGTTTCAGGAAAAATCAAAAGTACCCATTTTGAAAGCTTATATGCAAGTAATTGGCCATAAAAAGGGTATGGGGCTCTGGGTACTGCCCTGGGGGACATGTACAGATGGCCTCCGGGTTACAAACACCTGACTTACAAATGACCCCTACTTACAAATGGAGGGAGACAACAGGAAGTGATAGGAAATCTACCCCATGGAAGGGAAATTCATCCTGAAAGAGTATAATGGGGAAAAGGTGTCTCCACTGGAGCTGTAACACAAATCCTTGTTTCCACAACAACCCAATATGTTAAAAATTCAATTGTCAAAAGGAACAGAATGTGAGGTGAAATATTCTGAACAGGGAAACAGACAGCAAAACAAATGTTACAGGGGTGTTAAACATTTTCTATGCTATCCAAAATACTTAAAAATTGTTTTGGCTGGAGCTACACTTAAAAAATTTACTGACTTAAAAACAAATTCAACTTAAGAACAAACCTACGCAAGCACACCTTTAATGATCTCCATGGCTGATAACACACAGACCTTTCTTAAAATAGCAACCCATAATGTACAAGGACTAAACTCACAAATTAACCACTTAAGCCCTGGACCATTTTGTAGCTAAAGGACCAGAGCTGTTTTCAGAATTTTGCACTGCGCTGCTTTAACTGTAAATTGTGCAGACATGCAATGTTGTACCAAAACGAAATTTGCGTCCTTTTCTTCCCACAAATAGAGCTTTCTTTTAATGGTATTTGATTGCCTCTGCGATTTTTATTTTTTGCGATATAAACGGAAAAAGACCGAAAATTTTGAAAAAAAATGATATTTTCTACTTTTTGTTATAAGAAAAATCGAATAAACTCAATTTTAGTCATACATTTAGGCCAAAATGTATTCAACCACATGTCTTTAGTAAAAAAAATGTCAATAAGCGTATATTTATTGGTTTGCGCAAAAGTTATAGCGTCTACAAACTAGGGTACATTTTCTGGAATTTACACAGCTTTTAATTTATGACTGCCTATCTCATTTCTTGAGGTGCTAAAATGGCAGGGCAGTATAAAACCCCCCCAAATGACCCAATTTTGGAAAGTAGACACCCCAAGGAAATTGCTGAGAGGCATGTTGAGCCCATTGAATATTTTTTTTTTGTCTCAAGTGATTGAATAATGACAAAAAAAAATAAAAAATTACAAAAAGTTGTCACTAAATGATATATTGCTCACACATGCCATGGTTATATGTGGAATTACACCCCAAAATACATTCTGTTGCTTCTCCTGAGTACGGGGATACTACATGTGTGGGACTTTTTGGGAGCCTAGCCGCGTACGGGCCCCCGAAAACCAAGCACCGCCTTCAGGATTTCTAAGGGCGCAAATTTTTGATTTCACTCCTCACTACCTATCACAGTTTCGAAGGCCCTAAAATGCCAAAATAGCACAAACCCCCCCCCCCCCCCCCCAAATGACCCCATTTTAGAAAGTGAAGGAAGTTTCCCGCTCAGGCCAATGACGTAGGCGGGGTCCGACATACAGAGGGGGCGGACCTGATGGGGAACTTTGTTCGCTGTGTAATACATGAATAGACCGGCCCCTTCTCTCGTTCCGCATCTGGTCCGCTGAGCGGACCTGATGGGGAACTTTAGAAGGGGCGGGTCTATACATTTAAAACACAGCGGAGGAAGTTCCACAATAGGTCCGCACAGGCACAACCAATGACGGACAGCGCTGGACATCGGGATCGCCGCGGGACACTGGATTGTTTTTTGTTTTTTTATTATTATTTTTTTTTTAATAAAGAACTTTTTCAAGGTGTTTGTGTGTTTTTATTTACATTTTTTGACACTTTCTTCGTGAAATGGTAGGGGTACAATGTACCCCTTACCAATTCACATGGGGGGGGGGGGGCGGGATAGTTACATAGTTAGTCAGGTTGAAAAAAGACAAAGTCCATCCAGTTCAACCATAAAAAATAACTAAAATAAAATAAAAAAATATCGTGCAATCCCATATACCCAATTCTATACCCACAGTTGATCCAGAGGAAGGCAAAAAACCCCAGCAGAGCATGATCCAATTTGCTACAGCAGGGGAAAAAAATTCCTTCCTGATCCCCCGAGAGGCAATCAGATTTACCCTGGATCAACTTTACCTAGAACTGTTAGTACTCAGTTATATTATGTACATTTAGGAAAGTATCCAGGCCTTTCTTAAAGCAATCTACTGAGCTGGCCAGAACCACCTCTGCAGGGAGTCTGTTCCACATTTTCACAGCTCTTACTGTGAAGAAACCTTTCCGCATTTGGAGATGAAATCTTTTTTCTTCTAGACGTAAAGAGTGCCCCCTTGTTCTCTGTGTTGACCGTAAAGTGAATAACTCATCACCAAGTTCACTATATGGACCCCTTATATATTTGTACATGTTAATCATATCCCCCCTTATTCTCCTCTTCTCAAGAGTGAATAAATTCAGTTCCTCTAATCTTTCTTAATAGCTGAGCTCCTCCATGCCTCTTATCAGTTTGGTTGCCCTTCTCTGCACTTTCTCCAGTTCCCCGATATGCTTTTTGAGAACTGGTGCCCAAAACTGAACTGCGTATTCCAGATGAGGCCTTACTAATGATTTGTACAGGGGCAAAATGATGTCTCTCTCTCTGGAGTCCATACCTCTCTTAATACAAGAAAGGACTTTTCTCGCTTTGGAAACCACAGCTTGGCATTGCATGCCATTATTGAGCTTATGATCTACCAAAACCCCCAGATCCTTCTCCACTACGGATCCCCCCAGTTGTATTCCCCCTAGTATGTATGATGCATTCATATTCTTAGCCCCCAAGTGCATAACTTTACATTTATCAACATTAAACCTCATCTGCCACATAGTCGCCCAATTAGACAGGGCATCAAGGTCGGCTTGTAAATTGGAGACATCTTGTAAGGACGTTATTCCACTGCATAGCTTGGTGTCATCTGCAAAGACAGAAATGTTACTTTTGATCTCAGACCCAATATCATTTATAAAGATATTAAAAAGTAAGGGTCCCAGCACTGAACCTTGGGGTACACCACTGATAACCTTAGACCATTCAGAGTAAGAATCATTAACTACTATTCTCTGAATTCTGTCTTTTAGCCAGTTTTCTATCCATTTACAAACTGATATTTCCAATCCTGTAGACTTTACCTTACACATGAGCCGTGTGTGGGGAACTGTATCAAACGCTTTTGCAAAATCCAAGTATACCACGTCCACAGCCACGCCTCTGTCCAAGGTTTTACTTACCTCTTCATAAAAAGAAATCAGGTTTGTCTGACAACTTCTGTCTTTTATGAATCCATGCTGTCTGTTGCTTAAATAGTTTTTTTCCAGCAAGAACTCATCTATGTGGTCTTTTATTAATCTCTCCAGTATCCTCCCAACTATGGAAGTTAAACTAACAGGTCTATAGTTACTTGGTAAAGACTTTGTTCCCTTTTTAAATATAGGCACCACATTGGCCCTGCGCCAATCCAGTGGTACTATTCCTGTCATTAATGAGTCCCTAAAAATTAGATACAATGGCTTTGAAATTACAGAGCTCAATTCTTTTAGGATCCGTGGGTGTATGCCATCTGGTCCAGGTGCTTTATCCACCTTTATTCTGTCTAAATATTTCTGGACCATATCACTTTTGAGCCATTGTGGATTTGGGGCTGTGTCACTACCAACCCCATTTTGGACATGAGCTCCCCCATGCTCCTTTGTATACACAGAACTGAAGAATGTATTTAATAAATTAGCCTTCTCTTTGTCCCCAGTCACCCACTCTAGATTATTTTGTAAAGGGCCTACATGCTCAGACTTGACCTTTTTACTATTAATAACTTTGTTAAAGGGGTCTTCCAGATTCCGATAACCCTTGCCCGGTGGTTGTGGGGGTCTGCGGGCGGGGGGCTTGTGGGGATGAGGCCCTTGTCCCCATCAACATGGGGACATCCTCCCCATGTTGAGGGCATGTGGCCTGGTACGGTTCAGGAGAGAGGGGGGGGCGCTCTCTCGTCCCCCCCTCTTCCCCTATGGCCGGCCAGGTTGCGTGCTCGGATAAAGGTCTGGTATGGATTTTTGGGGGGACTCCACGCCGTTTTTTTTTAAATTTGGGGTGGAGTTCCCCTTAAAATCCATGCCAGATCTCAAGGGCCTGGTATGGATATTTAGGGGGAACCCCACGCCATTTTTTTTAAATTTGTGGCGGGGTTCCCCTTAATATCCATTCCAGACCTAAAGGGCCTGGTAATTGAATTTGGGGGAACCCCCACGCTTTTTATTTTTTATTTTTATCAATGACTTTTCTATGTATTGATAAAAGCCGACAATTCATTATAGCCGCGAGTGAGTTTTAAATGACTTTTTTTCCTTCAAAAATTACACTTTGTGCAGGGACAGTTCTAAGCACGGGAAACATGCGCCACTTTACATGCATATCATACACACCCCCCAGGTACGAAATTTAAAGGAATATTTCACTTTTATTGTTTCACTTTAAGCATTATTAAAATCACTGCTCCTAAAAAAACGGCCGTTTTTAAAACTTTTTTTTGCATTGATACATGTCCCCTGGGGCAGGACCCAGGTCCCCAAACACTTTTTAGGACAATAACTTGCATATAAGCCTTTATAATTAGCACTTTAGATTTCTCCCATAGACTTTTCGAATTTGCCGCGAACACCCCAAATTGTTAGTTTGTTCGGCGAACGGGCGAACTCGAAGCTCATCCCTAGTAGCTATCATTTTCTCAAAACAAAAAAGTGTAAATTTGAAAAGAACTTGGAGTACAATGATCCTGAAGAAAGAATCCTGTTGATACAGGGTTCAATAGAAGGACAACTTTACTCTATAATCTCATATTATGCTCCCAATAGAGAAGACGCAGCCTTTTTTAAGACTATGATGGAAACATTGAACCCCCTGCTTGGGGGCACGATCATATTTGGGGGAGATTTGAATGTGGCATTTGATCAGGTTCTGGATAAATCCAAACCCATAAAGGATCAGTTGACTCGCCCAAACAAAGAAAGCCATAAAATAGCTAGAATTATTTCTGCGCATAGTTTAACTGATGCTTGGAGGGAACTAAACCCCACTAAACGTAACTTTACACATTACTCACATCCTCATAACACATATGCTAGAATAGACCATATTTTGTTCCCTTCATACCAATTACCTTCAATACACAGCACTCACATTAAAGAGACAGCGTTATCAGATCACTCGGTGGTCATCGTTACTATAAACTCTAGTATGCTAGGTAGGAAACGGGGACAATGGAAACTCTATGAGTTCATCCTTTCTAACCCAGATACAGTAGAGAAAATCAATGAAGCACTTAAAGAATATTTTTCTTTTAATGACACGGGGGACACCTCTGGGTGGCTCACAAGGCCTTCATTCGGTGTAAAATTATCCAAATCTCAACCCAAACCAAACGAGAACAAAGGGCTGATATAGAACGTCTGGAAACACAGTATACAGCTCTCAGAGCTAGTCACAAACGGGATCCTTCATCAATTTCTACTGCTCTTTTAGATAAAACTAGACTGGACCTCAACCTAGCCCTTACTACACAAGCCGAAAAGGTGATACGATGGAGCAGTAATAGATTTTATTTATATACAAACAAAATAGGACCATTACTCCCCTCTAAACTCCCCCCCCCCCGAATCAAAATACATGCTCTGCCTAAGATCAGGATAGCAGGCCAACCTCCCACAGCTAATCCAGTCAAAATTTTGGACGCTTTCCAAGATTTCTACTTCCACCTTTATAGCTCACCCTCCCAACCTGACAAAGATTCCATATTTGAATACCTAGACGAACTTCCTATCCCAACCATAAATTCTGCACACAAAGATTTATTAGAAGCACCCTTCACGATTGAGGAGGTTCAGGAGGTCACTAAAAACCTCAAAAAGGGGTCGGCACCAGGACTGGATGGTTTATCCATCCCCTATTACAAAGCCTTTTTGGAAACTCTAGCACCATACCTAACCAAATTTTTTAATACAAAAACGCAGGGTGCCCCCTTAGACACCCACCTTAACAGAGCATTTATCTCAGTCATCCCCAAACCTGATAAAAACCCTGAAGAAGTTAGCAATTATTGCCCAATATCTCTTATCAATAATGATAATGACAAAAATACTGGCCAACCGTTTATCTTCCTGGGCTTCATCCTGGGTAGACAAGGTCCAGACCAAATAAGAGAAGCAATTAATTTAGTCTCCATTCTGCAGTCCAGTTGGGGGGGAGGAGCGAGACAGGAGGGGCTTTTATTATCGTTAGACCTGCAAAAGGCCTTTGACACAGTTTCTTGGCCATACATATTTTCCCTTATAGAGCGTTGGGGCTTTGGAGGACGCTTCATAGGCCTTCTGCAATCCTTGTACTCCCAAGGCACTAATTCGTCTTCAAGGACATTATTCTAAACCAATAAACATAGCTCGGGGTACGAGGCAGGGATGTCCGCTTTCCCCTCTCATATTCGCCATTGCTATAGAGACTTTGGCAATAGCCATTCGTCACAATCCAAACATTAAAGGGGTGACATGCGGAGATCAAACCCACAAATGCGGTCTGTTTGCAGATGACCTCCTCCTATTTGTGACTTCACCGTTGACCTCTCTTCCCAACATCTGTCAGGTCCTAAATAACTTTTCTAAAATATCAGGTCTGAAGGTTAACTACACAAAATCACAGGCCCTTAATGTCTCGCTCCCCCACCAACTGTAGCCCTATTAAAACAATCATTCTAAATTTGATTTGAATGACAACTCCATCAAATATCTAGGTATAACACTTACAGCCCACTTCGAAACTTTATATATAAACAACTACCCCCTCTATACAAGAGTTTAGAAAATTATATTAAAACCTGGTCCAAACACGAACTCTCCTGGTTGGGGTGGATCAATTTGATCAAAATGACCTTGCTTCCAAGAATTCTATATTTTTTTAGATCTCTCCCCATTCCAGTTAATAAACTCCACTTGAAAAAACTCCAGAGCAAAATACTTAAATATACATGAGGTGCCTTTGGCTATCGAATACCCCAACATACCTTGTTCCTTAATAAAATTAAGGGAGGACTGGGCCTTCCTGATTTGCACAAATATTATATAGCCGCTAAAGTAGCACAACTATCCATAATTTACTCAAAGCCCGAAAAACCAGACTGGATCAATATTGAACAACAGGCTGTATCCCACTTATCCCTAGATTATCTATTATGGTGTCCACCAAAAAAAAGGAAACCCATATTGGCCCCCTCTCTGTCCCAATCCTGTGCACTATGGGACAGCCTCAGAAATCATCCGGCCCTCATTTCCACAGGACGGCCCCTAACACATCTATTTAATAATCCTGATTTCTCTCCAGGCTTAGATAGAAAAACATTCCAATGGTGGGTGGACAAGGGACTATACCGTATAGGACACTTCTTTAGATCTGGGAAGCCATTAACCCTTAACTATTGCATCAAAAAGCTGAAACTCCCAGACTCTGAGAGAAGTTGCTATGATATAATTTCAAAATTCCTACATCAAATTTGGAAGGGTAAACCGCTTCCGCTCCAATTCACAAAATTTGAGATATGGTGTGAACAAGCCATGGAACAAAAGGGAGGCATTTCTGTGATTTATTCGTGCCTCACTCACCCTACAGCAAAATCTTCTTATATGGAAGTGTGGGAAAAGGATCTCCAATGCAGCTGGGATCTGGAAACCTGGCATAAAGCCTGCTCTAAATCTTTCAGGGGAATTCTTAATGTTTCCCTGATGGAAGCTAATATTAAGGTTCTAACCAGGTGGTATTTGACCCCCACTAAACTTGCAGCCATATATTCAATAGGGATGAGCTCGGTGTTCGAGTCGAACATAAGTTCGACTCGAACATCGGCTTTTCGACCGTTCGGCGAACATCGAACGATTTGGGCCATTCGCGCCAAATTCCAGTGACGCGAACGGCCCACAATACACTGCACCATCGCAGTGCAATCCCGGCGCTGTGATTGGCCAAGCATGCACTGTGACCCCACATGCTTGGCCAATCACAGCGCCAGCAGCTAGGAGAGCCATAATTGGCCACAGGCAGGTTACCTGTGGCCAATTATAGCTCAGGGGGTTCAGCACACGCCCCACACTATAAAAGGCCGCCAGCGCGGCGGCCTTGTGTAGTGTGTTCCGGCGCAGGGAAAGAGTTACATAGGCAGGGACAGTGTCAGTGCTATTTGTACCTCAAACTTGTGTGTAGAGAGAGAGAAGGATAGGCAGGGAGAGTGTCAGTGTCATATTCTTTGCTAAACCTTGTGTGCAGGGAGAGAGAAGGATAGGCAGGGGACAGTGTCAGTGTCACATTCTTTGCTAAACCTTGTGTGCAGGGAGAGAGAAGGATAGGCAGGGAGAGTGTCAGTGTCATATACTTTGATAAACCTTGTGTGCAGGGAGAGAGAAGGATAGGCAGGGGACAGTGTCAGTGTCATTGTTGCTAAGCCTCCTGCACATTATACACCTGAAGTTAGCCTGTATTGCTGCTTTTTCCTGGTGTGTTACACCAACAGGCATTTGCAGCACTTACAGCGGGCGGAGTGTGCCTCCTGATCATATTACACCTGAAGTTAGCCTGTATTGCTGCTTTTTCCTGGTGTGTTACACCAACAGGCATTTGCGGCACTTACAGCGGGCGGAGTGTGCCTCCTGATCATATTACACCTGAAGTTAGCCTGTATTGCTGCTTTTTCCTGGTGTGTTACACCAACAGGCATTTGCAGCACTTACAGCGGGCGGAGTGTGCCTCCTGATCATATTACACCTGAAGTTAGCCTGTATTGCTGCTTTTTCCTGGTGTGTTACACCAACAGGCATTTGCGGCACTTACAGCGGGCGGAGTGTGCCTCCTGATCATATTACACCTGAAGTTAGCCTGTATTGCTGCTTTTTCCTGGTGTGTTACACCAACAGGCATTTGCAGCACCTACAGCAGGCGTAGTGTGATTCCTGCAAAATATACTCCTGAAGCTAGGCCTTATTGCTGGCTTTCCCATTTCCCTGCAGGCCATTAGAATGTCTGGAAGGCAAACAAGGAGAGGCAGACAGTCAGGAGCCAATAAAAGAGGGCAAGCAGGCTCTGTGTCTAGAGACAACAGTGCTGGTCATGGACGCGGTGCATCGCCATCAGCACGTGGCCATGGGACACGCTTGTCCTTCTTTTCGGCAGCTGGACGTGTTGAGCCGCATCATGCCGAAGACTTGGTAGAGTGGATGACCAAGCCCTCCTCATCCTCCTCATCCTCTCTCACCCAGGCTCAGGGTACTGGCAAAGCAGCTGCCAAAGCGTCCTCTTCCCTGGTATCAATGTCATCATCAGTCACTCCTTCCCTAGACCAACCATGTCCTCCTGAGGAGTCCCCCGAACTGTTTGAGCACAGGGTTGGGTACATGCTCCAGGAGGATGCCCAGCGCTTCGAAGGGTCTGATGATGATACCCAGCTAGAGGAAGGCAGTAGCGTGAGAACAGAGAGAGGGGATGCTCAAGAAGGACACCAATCTGGCAGTCATGTTCCAGCAGCTGCAGCATACTGCCAGATTGGCTCCAGTGATGAGGAGGGAGGGGATGATGAGGTCACTGACTCCACGTGGGGGCCTAATAGGAGAGAGGAGGAGGAGGAGGAGGAGGAGAAGGAGGATGAGGAGGAGGCACATCTCCAACGAGGCAGGATGCCCTCGGGGGGCCAGCGTAAGGGCAGCACACCGACTGAATCACAACGCAGAGCTCCGCCTGTGCAGGGCGCTGCCTCTGCCCGTTATTCAAAAAGTTCTTTGGTGTGGGCCTTTTTTGAGTCGAGTGCATCAGATCGCACAGCTGCTGTTTGCAACATATGTCTCAAGCGTATATCGCGTGGCCAAAACATCACCCGCTTGGGCACCACATGCTTGACCAGACATATGTTGACCTGCCATGCAGCTCGTTGGCAAGCCTACCTTAAAGACCCACACCAAAGAACAAAGCGGACCTCTTCTTGCACCGCATCAGCTGGGATCTCCAACCCCACTATACCTTCAGTCCTCTCTGAAACCTGCACTGAGAGGAATGAAGGTGTAGAATTAGGTGTGTAACAGCCAAGTACTTGCGGGCACTCTGCTAGCAGTACACCGACGTCCGATTCTAGCAGGCAAATTTCCCTGCCCCAGCTGCTGGACCGTCGAAAGAAGTTCACTCCCAGCCATCCACATGCCCAGCGGTTGAATGCTAGCTTGGCTAAATTGCTAGCGCTTCAACTGCTGCCTTTTCAGTTGGTAGACTCGGCCCCCTTCCGTGAGTTTGTGCAATGTGCGGTTCCTCAGTGGCAGGTTCCCAAACGCCACTTTTTCTCACGGAAGGCGATTCTGGCTCTCTACCGGCATGTGGAAGGCAATGTCTTGGCCTCGCTGGACAGGGCGGTCAGGTGCATATTACCGCTGACTCATGGTCCAGCAGGCATGGACAGGGACGTTACCTTTCTTTCACGGCCCATTGGGTCACTCTTTTGGCAGCTGGGAAGGATGCAGGACAAGGTGCAGTAGTGTTGGAGGTTGTTCCACCGCCACCCCTCCAAAATGCTACTACTGGTTGTGACACACCCCTGTCCTCCACCCCCTCCTCTTCTTCTTCCTCCATGGCCTCTTCCTGTGCTTTGTCCTCGGAACCAGCGGTGCTCCGTAGGCATTCAAGGGGCTACGCAAGTACGCAGGCAAAAAGATGCCATGCCGTGCTTGCGCTGGTGTGTTTGGGGGACAGGAGCCACACTGGGGCAGAGGTTCTGTCTGCTCTGCAGGGGCAGGCCGAGAGGTGGTTGACGCCACGCCAGCTTAAGCCAGGAATGGTAGTTTGCGACAATGGCACCAACCTCCTCTCCGCTCTCCGACAGGGACAACTGACCCATGTGCCCTGTGTGGCTCACGTCCTTAACCTGGTGGTGCAGCGGTTCTTGGGCAGGTACCCGGGCTTACAGGATGTCCTGAGGCAGGCCAGGAAAGTCTGTGTGCATTTCCGCAGATCTTATAATGCCAGTGCTCGCCTGGCTGAGCTGCAAAAGGAGTTGAACCTGCCCAAGAACCGCCTTATATGTGACATGCCCACCAGGTGGAACTCAACTATGGCCATGCTGCAGCGGCTGCACACGCAGCAGAGGGCCATCAATGAGTACCTGTGTGACTACGGCACCAGGACAGGGTCAGGGGAGCTCGGGTTTTTTTCACCACGCCAGTGGGGCATGATCAGGGATGCATGCACTGTCCTGGCACCATTTGAGGAGGCCACGAGGATGGTGAGCAGTGACTAGTGATGAGCCGAACACCCCCGGGTTCGGTTCGCACCAGAACCCGCGAACGGACCGAAAGTTCGTACGAACATTAGAACCCTATTAAATACAATGGATGCGAACGTTCGAATTCTAAAGTGCTAATTATAACGACTATTATGCATGTTATTGTCCTAAAAAGGGTTTGGGAACCCGGGTTCTGCACCAGGGGACATGTATCAATGCAAAAAGAAGTTTTAAAAACGGTCGTTTTTCGGGAGCAGTCATTTTAACCACTTAACAACCACCTGCCGACAAATAACGTCGACAAGGTGGTTGCTTAACTCTGGGAGGACGTTATATAACGTCCTCCCAGAATCGCGCTCCCGCGCGCCCCCTGGGGCGCGCACACGGGAAACTCCGTGGACCCGGCGGATCACGAATCGCGGTAAATCGCCGCTGATAGCGGCCGTTTACCACGTGATCGCTCCGTCCAATGACGGAGCAATCACTTGTAAACAGACCGGCGTCATTTGATGACGCCGGTTCCTCCCTCCCCTCTCTGTACCGATCGGTACAGTGTGAGAGGGGAGGGGGAGGGAGCGGATGGCAGCAGCAGCACTGTGGGCTGGATCTGTGACAATTGCAGTCACAGATCCAGCCATCCATCCATCCCTGCTCAGCCATCCCTGTGCTATACCCTGCCAATACTCTGCAATACACCCTGCCAATACTCTGCAAAATACCCTGGTGCAATACTCTGCAATACCCTGGTGCAATACTCTGCAATACCCTGGTGCAATACTCTGCAATACCCTGCGAAATACTCTGCAATACCCTGCGAAATACTCTGCAATACCCTGCGAAATACTCTGCAATACCCTGGTGCAATACTCTGCAATACCCTGGTGCAATACTCTGCAATACCCTGGTGCAATACTCTGCAATACCCTGGTGCAATACTCTGCAATACCCTGCACAATACTCTGCAATACCCTGCACAATACTCTGCATTACCCTGCAAAATACTCTGCAATACCCTGCAAAATACTCTGCAAAATACTCTGCAATACCCTGCACAATACTCTGCAATACCCTGCACAATACTCTGCAATACCCTGCACAATACTCTGCAATACCCTGCACAATACTCTGCAATACCCTGCACAATACTCTGCAATACCCTGCACAATACTCTGCAGTACCCGCCACAATACTCTGCAATACCCGCCACAATACTCTGCAATACCCTCCACAATACTCTGCAATACCCTCCACAATACTCTGCAATACCCTCCACAATACCCTGTGCAATACCCTCCACAATACCCTGTGCAATACCCGTGCAATACCCTGCCATACACCGCAATACCCTGCCATACACCGCAATACCCTGCCATAGTCCGCAATACTCCGCAATGCCCTGCAATACTCCGCAATGCCCGGCAATACTCCGCAATGCCCGGCAATACTCCGCAATGCCCGGCAATACTCCGCAATGCCCGGCAATACTCTGCAATAACCACTTCCCGCCCTCCGGCCGTCATATGACGTCCTTGACTTTGTGCGGGGATATCTGAATGATGGGAGCAGCTACAGGCATCATTCAGATATCAGCTTTTTCAGCCGGCGATTCCCTACACCATAAGAACAATCATAGCGGCTGTTCCGCCGCTTGATCATTCTTACGGGAGGCGAGAGGGGATGTCCCCCCACCCCCGCCGCCCTCCGGTGCTTCTACCGACTCACCGCTACGATCAAAGCCAGGATTGTTGTTTTTTTTTTTTGTATTTTTTTCAGGCTTCCCAGCCTAGAGGTGAGATGTGGGGTCTTATTGACACCCCCCCCCCCCCATATCTCACTGTAAAGAGGACCTGTCATGCCATATTCCTATTACAAGGGATGTTTACGTTCCTTGTAATAGGTATAAAAGTGATCAAAAAAATGTTTAGGGCGGAAAAACATGTCAAACTAAAATAAATAAAGTAAAATGAAGAATAAAATATTTTATTTTTTTTAAAGCGCCCCTGTCCCCGTGAGCTCGCATACAGAAGCGAACGCATACGTAAGTCCCGCCCACATATGAAAACGGTTTTCAAACCACACATGTGAGGTATCGGTGCGAACGTTAGAGCGAGAGCAATCATTTTGGCCCTAGACCTCCTCTGTAACTCAAAACATGTAACCAGTAAAAATATTTAAAGCGTCGCCTATGGGGATTTTTTAAGTAGCGAAGTTTGGCGCCATTCCACGAGTGTGTTCAATTTTTAAGGGCGACATGTTAGGTATCTATTTACTCGGCGTAACTTCATCTTTCACATTATGCAAAAACATTGGGCTAACTTTACTGTTTTTTTTTTTTTTTTAAGCACAAAACATTTTTTTTCCGTAAAAAACGCGTTTAAAAAATTGCTGCGCAAATATCGTGCGAGATAAAAAGTTGCAACAACCACCATTATATTCTCTAAGGTCTTTGCTAAAAAAACATATATAATGTTTTGGGGTTCTATGTAATTTTCTAGCAAATAAATGATGATTTTTACATGTAGGAGAGAAATGTCAGAATTGGCCTTGGTGCTCCAGAACGCCTGAAGGTGCTCCCTGCATGTTGGGCCTCTGTATGTGGCCACGCTGTGTAAAAGTCTCACACATGTGGTATCGCCATACTCGGGAGTAATAGCAGAATGTGTTTTGGGGTGTAATTTGTGGAATGCATATGCTGTGTGTGAGAAATAACCTGCTAATATGACAATTTTGTGAAAAAAAAAAAAGAGAAAAAAAAAATCTTGATTTTGCAAAGAATTGTGGGAAAAAATTACAACTTCAAAAAACTCACAATGCCTCTTTCTGAATACCTTGGAATGTCTTCTTTCCAAAAAGGGGTCATTTGGGGGGTATTTGTACTTATCTGGCATGTTAGGGTCTCAAGAAATGAGATCGGCCGTCAGTACTTCAGGTGTGATCAATTTTCAGATATTGGCACCATAGCTTGTGGACTCTATAACTTTCACAAAGACCAAATAATATCCACCAATTTGTACTTATTTTTACCAAAGATATGTAGCAGTATAAATTTTGGCCAAAATTTATGAAGAAAAAATAGTAATTTGCAAAATTTTATAACAGAAACGAAAAAAAAATCATTTTTTTACAAAATTTTCAGTCTTTTTTCTCTTATAGCGCAAAAAATAAAAATCCCAACAGTGATTAAATACCACCAAAAGAAAGCTCTATTTGTGTGAAAAAAAGGACAAAAATTTCATATGGGTACAGTGTTGTATGACTGAGTAATTGTCATTCAAAATGTGAGAGCACCGAAAGCTGAAAATTGGTCTGGTTATTAAGGGGGTTTAAGTGCCCAGTGGTCAAGTGGTTAATGATGCATAAAGTGAAAAAAAAAAGTCAAATATTCCTTTAAATATCGTACCTGGGGGGTGTCTAAAGTATGCCTGTGAAGTGCCACGTGTTTCCCGTGTTTAGAACTGTCCCTGCACAAAATGACACTTCTAAAGGAAAAAAAAGCCATTTAAAACTGCTTGCGGCTTTAATGTAATGTCTGGTCCCGGTAATATGGATGAAAATCTTTAAGAAAAATGGCATAGCTACCCCATGACCCCCCCCTACCCCAGCTCATTACCAGCCCCTTTGGGTCTTGTATGGATATTAAGGGGAACCCCGCACATAAAATAAAAAAGGCCCTATATACTCTGAACAGCCGTATACAGGCGGTGCATACAAGACAGGGACTGTAGGTTTGTTCTTATGTAGAATCTGTTTGTAATTTTGAACAGGTACATTGTTTAAGTGTAGCTCCAGCCCAAAAATCTATTTTTAAACTTTTTGGAAAACATAGGTAAGGGTTATCACCCCTGTAACATTTGTTTTGCTGTCTGTGCCCCTGTTCAGAACATTTCACCTCACTTTCCGTCCCAATGACAACTGTTTTTGAAATGTGGTGTTTTTCTTGAAACAAGGATTGGTGATAAAGCATCAGTACAGAGGAGACACCTTTCTCCCATATTAATTCTTACAGGAGAGAATTTTCCTTCCTAGGGGTAGATTTCCTCTCACTTCCTGTTGTCTTCTTGCGTTTGCAAGTAGGAGTCGTTTGTAAGTTGGATGTTTGAAAGTAGGGACCTGCCATATATACTCTGCAGAAATAGGCCCCTTAGTTGTTGGTGTTGGCACAACACTGTAAGCACTCACAGTTACTCTTGGTTGGTGCTGTAACGCCCTGCTGTCAACTATTATATCAGGAATTGTAATTACATATAATTGTTGAACAGTGGAAGTAAAAATTGGGCCTTTGATGGTGGTGCTGGTGCCACAACACTGTAAGCCCTGACAGTTACTCTTGGTGGGTGCAGCAATGGGCCCTGCTGTGAATTATTAGATCAAGAATTGTAATTGCATGCCCCTGTTGAACAGGGGCTGAAAAATTGGGCCTTTCGTGGTGGTGGTGGTGGTGGTGGTGTTGCCACAACACTGTAAGCCCTCAGAGTTACTCTTGGTGGGTGCAGCAATGGGCCCTGCTGTGAATTATTAGATCAAGAATTGTAATTACATGCCCCTGTTGAACAGGGGCTGAAAAATTGGGCCTTAGGCACTGGTGGCACAACACTGCAACCCCTCACAGATACTGTACTTGGAGCACAGCAATGAGCCCTGTTGCAAAGTATTGCTTCAAAAATTGTAATTACACGCCCCTGTTAAACAGGGGCTGAAAAATTGGGCCTTAGGCACTGGTGGCACAACACTGCAACCCCTCACAGATACTGTACTTGGAGCACAGCAATGAGCCCTGTTGCAAAGTATTGCTTCAAAAATTGTAATTACACGCCCCTGTTAAACAGGGGCTGAAAAATTGGGCGTTAGGCACTGGTGGCGGCACCCATAAACAAAAATGATCTTCCAAGCTATCATCATCAATCGTATCATTGAGGACTCGGAGGAGGAGGATAGCCAGTCAACATAACAGCACAGGCACTCAGCATCAGCATCAGTCTTGAAGGGATGTGAAATGTTAAAATCAATTAGTCTGTTATATCAGCATCAGGTGTGTGGTAGCTGGTGGTGATCCAAGACTGGTTCATCTTGATGAAAGTCAGTCGATCAACCGTGTCGGTGGACAGGCGCACCCTGTGATCCGTGACAAATCCTCCAGCAGCACTGAATGTGCGTTCCGAAGGAACGCTGGATGCAGGACAGGCCAGTAGCTCAATTGCATACTGTGCAAGCTCTGGCCAGTGATCCATCCTCAAGACCCAGTAAGCCAGAGGATTTTCGGTGGGGAAGGTGTCCAAGTCTGACCTTGCCCCTAGATATTCCTGCACCATGTTTATCAGACGCTGGCGATGGTTGCTGGAACCGATCATACTTTGGGGCTGCGGACTAAAGAATTGTCTGAACGCATCGGTCAGACGGCCACCTTCCCCACCGCTCCTTCTTTGACTGGCCGAAGCCTCAGCAACTCGTTGTCCAGGACCAGGAGTTTGTAACCTCCCAGTCTCTGGGAACGCGTTGCACAGACCTTTCTGCAAGGCCTCCCGGAGTTGTCTCATCCTCTGCTCCCTCTGCGACGGTAACATAAGGTCCGCAACCTTACCCTTGTACCGTGGATCAAGGAGAGTGGCCAGCCAGTAATGGTCCCTCTCCTTGATCCGAAGAATACGAGGATCCTTCCGCAGACTTTGCAGGATCAGGGAGGCCATGCAGCGTAGGTTAGCTGAGGCATTCGGTCCGGAGTCCTCTGGGTCACTAAGGACGACATGATCCACAGCCACCTCCTCCCAGCCACGTACAAGTCCACTGGTTTCTTGGGACTGTAAATCATCCCTAAAAGACTGCTGCTGATGATGCTGAGTGCCAGCCTCCACCTCCATGCTGACACAATCCTCCTCCTCCTCCTCCTCCTCTTCCTGTGCGATGAGTGGGACAGAAGGAACACTGTCTGGGTAAAGGGGGCCTTGAGAGGCAAGGAAGTCCTCCTCTTCCTGCCTCTGTTCTGCCTCAAGTGCCCTGTCCATTATTCCACGCAGCGTGTGCTCCAACAGGTGGACAAGAGGTACAGTGTCACTGATGCATGCACTGTCACTGCTCACCATCCTCGTGGCCTCCTCAAATGGTGCCAGGACAGTGCATGCATCCCTGATCATGCCCCACTGGCGTGGAGAAAAAAAAACAAGCTCCCCTGACCCTGTCCTGGTGCCGTAGTCGCACAGGTACTCATTGATGGCCCTCTGCTGCGTGTGCAGCCGCTGCAGCATGGCCAACGTTGAGTTCCACCTGGTGGGCATGTCACATATAAGGCGGTTCTTGGGCAGGTTCAACTCCTTTTGCAGCTCAGCCAGGCGAGCACTGGCATTATAAGATCTGCGGAAATGCACACAGACTTTCCTGGCCTGCCTCAGGACATCCTGTAAGCCCGGGTACCTGCCCAAGAACCGCTGCACCACCAGGTTAAGGACGTGAGCCACACAGGGCACATGGGTCAGTTGTCCCTGTCGGAGGGCGGAGAGGAGGTTGGTGCCATTGTCGCAAACCACCATTCCTGGCTTAAGCTGGCGTGGCGTCAACCACCTCTCGGCCTGGCCCTGCAGAGCAGACAGGACCTCTGCCCCAGTGTGGCTTCTGTCCCCCAAACACACCAGCGCAAGCACGGCATGGCATCTTTTTGCCTGCGTACTTGCGTAGCCCCTTGAACGGCTACGGAGCACCGCTGGTTCAGAGGACAAAGCACAGGAAGAGGCCATGGAGGAAGAAGAAGAGGAGGGGGTGGAGGAGAGAGGTGTGTCACAACCAGTAGTAGCATTTTGGAGGCGTGGCGGTGGAACAACCTCCAACACTACTGCACCTTGTCCTGCATCCTTCCCAGCTGCCAAAAGAGTGACCCAATGGGCCGTGAAAGAAAGGTAACGTCCCTGTCCATGCCTACTGGACCATGAGTCAGCGGTAATATGCACCTTACCGCTGACCGCCCTGTCCAGCGAGGCCAAGACATTGCCTTCCACATGCCGGTAGAGAGCCGGAATAGCCTTCCGTGAGAAAAAGTGGCGTTTGGGAACCTGCCACTGAGGAACCGCACATTGCACAAACTCACGGAAGGGGGCCGAGTCTACCAACTGAAAAGGCAGCAGTTGAAGCGCTAGCAATTTAGCCAAGCTAGCATTCAACCGCTGGGCATGTGGATGGCTGGGAGTGAACTTCTTTTGACGGTCCAGCAGCTGGGGCAGGGAAATTTGCCTGCTAGAATCGGACGTCGGTGTACTGCTAGCAGAGTGGCCGCAAGTACTTGGCTGTGACACACCTAATTCTACACCTTCATTCCTCTCAGTGCATGTTTCAGAGAGGACTGAAGTTATAGTGGGGTTGGAGATCCCAGCTGATGCGGTGCAAGGAGAGGTCCGCTTTGTTCTTTGGTGTGGGTCTTTGAGGTAGGCTTGCCAACAAGCTGCATGGCAGGTCAACATATGTCTGGTCAGGCATGTGGTACCCAAGCGGCTGATGTTTTGGCCACGCGATATACGCTTGAGACATATGTTGCAAACAGCAGCTGTGCGATCTGATGCACTAGCCTCAAAAAAGGCCCACACCAAAGAACTTTTTGAATGACGGGCAGAGGCAGCGCCCTGCACAGGCGGAGCTCTGCGGTATGATTCCGTCGGTGTACTGCCCTTACGCTGGCAACCAAAGGGCATCCTGCCTCGTTGGAGATGTGCCTCCTCCTCCTCCTCCTCCTCCTCCTCTCTCCTATTAGGCACCCACGTGGAGTCAGTGACCTCATCATCCCCTCCCTCCTCATCACTGGAGCCAATCTGGCAGTATGCTGCAGCTGCTGGAACATGACTGCCAGATTGGTGTCCTTCTTGAGCATCCCCTCTGTCTGCTCTCACGCTACTGCCTTCCTCTAGCTGGGTTTCATCATCAGACCCTTTGAAACGCTGGGCATCCTCCTGGAGCATGTACCCAACACTGTGCTCAAACAGTTCGGTGGGTCTAGGGAAGGAGTGACTGATGATGAGTCTGACATTGATACCAGGGAAGAGGACGCTTTGGCAGCTGCTTTGCCAGTACCCTGAGCCTGGGTGAGAGAGGATGAGGAGGAGGAGGAGGGCTTGGTCATCCACTCTACCAAGTCTTCGGCATGATGTGGCTCAACATGTCCAGCTGCCGAAAAAAAGGACAAGCGTGTCCCATGGCCATGTGCTGATGACAATGCACCGCGTCCACGACCAGCACTGTTGCCCCCAGACACAGAGCCTGCTTGCCCTCTTTTATTGCCTCCTGACTGTCTGCCTCTCCTTGTTTGCCTTCCAGACATCCTAATGGATGGCCTGCAGGGAGATGGGAAAAAAGCAATAAGGGCTACCTTCAGGTGTCCTTCTCTGTCCCTTTACTTAAGGATTTCTAAATATGGTTGAGGATGATTGCTTTCGCACAGAATAGCACAATGACAATTTCCCTGACTGTCCAAAAAACAAGGATTTCAAAGATGGTTGATGAGGAATGCTTTAGCACAGTATAGCACAATGAGAATTTCCCTCACTGTCCTTCCCTGTCCCTAGAAACAAGGTTTAGCACAGTAAAACACACTGACACTCTCCCTACCTATAGTTTTCTGTCCCTATAAAAAATGTTTTTTTAAAGATGGTTGATGATGAATGCTTTAGCACAGTATAGCACAATGAGAATTTCCCTCACTGTCCTTCCCTGTCCCTACAAACAAGGTTTAGCACAGTAAAACACACTGACACTCTCCCTACCTATAGTTTTCTGTCCCTATAAAAAATTTTTTTTTTAAAGATGGTTGATGAGGAATGCTTTAGCACAGTATAGCACAATGAGAATTTCCCTCACTGGCCTTCCCTGTCCCTACAAACAAGGTTTAGCACAGTAAAACACACTGACACTCTCCCTACCTATAGTTTTCTGTCCCTATAAAAAATGTTTTTTTAAAGATGGTTGATGGTGAATGCTTTAGCACAGTATAGCACAATGAGAATTTCCCTCACTGTCCTTCCCTGTCCCTACAAAACAAGGTTTAGCACAGTAAAACACACTGACACTCTCCCTACCTATAGTTTTCTGTCTCTATAAAAAATGTTTTTTTAAAGATGGTTGATGATGAATGCTTTAGCACAGTATAGCACAATGAGAATTTCCCTCACTGTCCTTCCCTGTCCCTACAAACAAGGTTTAGCACAGTAAAACACACTGACACTCTCCCTACCTATAGTTTTCTGTCCCTATAAAAAAAGTTTTTTTAAAGATGGTTGATGATGAATGCTTTAGCACAGTATAGCACAATGAGAATTTCCCTCACTGTCCTTCCCTGTCCCTACAAACAAGGTTTAGCACAGTAAAACACACTGACACTCTCCCTACCTATAGTTTTCTGTCCCTATAAAAAATGTTTTTTTAAAGATGGTTGATGATGAATGCTTTAGCACAGTATAGCACAATGAGAATTTCCCTCACTGTCCTTCCCTGTCCCTACAAACAAGGTTTAGCACAGTAAAACACACTGACACTCTCCCTACCTATAGTTTTCTGTCCCTATAATTTTTTTTTTTTTTTAAAGATGGTTGATGATGAATGCTTTAGCACAGTATAGCACAATGAGAATTTCCCTCACTGTCCTTCCCTGTCCCTACAAACAAGGTTTAGCACAGTAAAACACACTGACACTCTCCCTACCTATAGTTTTCTGTCCCTATAAAAAATGTTTTTTTAAAGATGGTTGATGAGGAATGCTTTAGCACAGTATAGCACAATGAGAATTTCCCTCACTGTCCTTCCCTGTCCCTACAAATAAGGTTTAGCACAGTAAAACACACTGACACTCTCCCTACCTATAGTTTTCTGTCCCTATAAAAAATGTTTTTTTAAAGATGGTTGATGATGAATGCTTTAGCACAGTATAGCACAATGAGAATTTCCCTCACTGTCCTTCCCTGTCCCTACAAACAAGGTTTAGCACAGTAAAACACACTGACACTCTCCCTACCTATAGTTTTCTGTCCCTATAAAAAATGTTTTTTTAGAGATGGTTGATGATGAATGCTTTAGCACAGTATAGCACAATGAGAATTTCCCTCACTGTCCTTCCCTGTCCCTACAAACAAGGTTTAGCACAGTAAAACACACTGACACTCTCCCTACCTATAGTTTTCTGTCCCTATAAAAAATGTTTTTTTAAAGATGGTTGATGAGGAATGCTTTAGCACAGTATAGCACAATGAGAATTTCCCTCACTGTCCTTCCCTGTCCCTACAAACAAGGTTTAGCACAGTAAAACACACTGACACTCTCCCTACCTATAGTTTTCTGTCCCTATAAAAAATTTTTTTTTTAAAGATGGTTGATGAGGAATGCTTTAGCACAGTATAGCACAATGAGAATTTCCCTCACTGGCCTTCCCTGTCCCTACAAACAAGGTTTAGCACAGTAAAACACACTGACACTCTCCCTACCTATAGTTTTCTGTCCCTATAAAAAATGTTTTTTTAAAGATGGTTGATGATGAATGCTTTAGCACAGTATAGCACAATGAGAATTTCCCTCACTGTCCTTCCCTGTCCCTACAAAACAAGGTTTAGCACAGTAAAACACACTGACACTCTCCCTACCTATAGTTTTCTGTCCCTATAAAAAATGTTTTTTTAAAGATGGTTGATGATGAATGCTTTAGCACAGTATAGCACAATGAGAATTTCCCTCACTGTCCTTCCCTGTCCCTACAAACAAGGTTTAGCACAGTAAAACACACTGACACTCTCCCTACCTATAGTTTTCTGTCCCTATAAAAAATGTTTTTTTAAAGATGGTTGATGATGAATGCTTTAGCACAGTATAGCACAATGAGAATTTCCCTCACTGTCCTTCCCTGTCCCTACAAATAAGGTTTAGCACAGTAAAACACACTGACACTCTCCCTACCTATAGTTTTCTGTCCCTATAAAAAATGTTTTTTTAAAGATGGTTGATGATGAATGCTTTAGCACAGTATAGCACAATGAGAATTTCCCTCACTGTCCTTCCCTGTCCCTACAAACAAGGTTTAGCACAGTAAAACACACTGACACTCTCCCTACCTATAGTTTTCTGTCCCTATAAAAAATGTTTTTTTAGAGATGGTTGATGATGAATGCTTTAGCACAGTATAGCACAATGAGAATTTCCCTCACTGTCCTTCCCTGTCCCTACAAACAAGGTTTAGCACAGTAAAACACACTGACACTCTCCCTACCTATAGTTTTCTGTCCCTATAAAAAATGTTTTTTTAAAGATGGTTGATGATGAATGCTTTAGCACAGTATAGCACAATGAGAATTTCCCTCACTGTCCTTCCCTGTCCCTACAAACAAGGTTTAGCACAGTAAAACACACTGACACTCTCCCTACCTATAGTTTTCTGTCCCTATAAAAAATGTTTTTTTAAAGATGGTTGATGATGAATGCTTTAGCACAGTATAGCACAATGAGAATTTCCCTCACTGTCCTTCCCTGTCCCTACAAACAAGGTTTAGCACAGTAAAACACACTGACACTCTCCCTACCTATAGTTTTCTGTCCCTATAATTTTTTTTTTTTTAAAGATGGTTGATGATGAATGCTTTAGCACAGTATAGCACAATGAGAATTTCCCTCACTGTCCTTCCCTGTCCCTACAAACAAGGTTTAGCACAGTAAAACACACTGACACTCTCCCTACCTATAGTTTTCTGTCCCTATAAAAAATGTTTTTTTAAAGATGGTTGATGAGGAATGCTTTAGCACAGTATAGCACAATGAGAATTTCCCTCACTGTCCTTCCCTGTCCCTACAAATAAGGTTTAGCACAGTAAAACACACTGACACTCTCCCTACCTATAGTTTTCTGTCCCTATAAAAAATGTTTTTTTAAAGATGGTTGATGATGAATGCTTTAGCACAGTATAGCACAATGAGAATTTCCCTCACTGTCCTTCCCTGTCCCTACAAACAAGGTTTAGCACAGTAAAACACACTGACACTCTCCCTACCTATAGTTTTCTGTCCCTATAAAAAATGTTTTTTTAGAGATGGTTGATGATGAATGCTTTAGCACAGTATAGCACAATGAGAATTTCCCTCACTGTCCTTCCCTGTCCCTACAAACAAGGTTTAGCACAGTAAAACACACTGACACTCTCCCTACCTATAGTTTTCTGTCCCTATAAAAATTTTTTTTTTAAAGATGGTTGATGATGAATGCTTTAGCACAGTATATCACAATGAGAATTTCCCTCACTGTCCTTCTCTGTCCCTACAAACAAGGTTTAGCACAGTAAAACACACTGACACTCTCCCTACCTATCCTTCTCTTTCCCTAAACTAAAGGAATCCAGGTTAAGCAAGAAAAAAAAATGTCACTGTCCCTGCCTATGCTTCTCTTTCCCTGCTCCCGAACACACTACACTAGGCCGCCGTGCTGGCGGCCTTTTATAGTGTGGGGCGTGTACTAAACACCCTCAGCAATAATTGGCCACAGGCATCCTGCCTGTGGCCAATCATTGCTCTCCTCGCTGCCGGCGCTGTGATTGGCCAAGCATGCGGGGTCACAGTGCATGCTTGGCCAATCACAGCGCCTGGATGACACTGCGATGGCGTAGTGCATTGTGGGCCGCGAATTAGGCGCGAACAGCCCAAATCGTTCGTTGTTCGGCGAACGATCGAACAGCCGATGTTCGAGTCGAACGTATGTTCGACTCGAACACCGAGCTCATCCCTAGCAGTGACAGTGCATGCATCAGTGACACTGTACCTCTTGTCCACCTGTTGGAACATACGCTGCGTGGAATAATGGACAGGGCACTTGAGGCAGAACAGAGGCAGGAAGAGGAGGACTTCCTTGCCTCTCAAGGCCCCCTTTACCCAGACAGTGTTCCTTCTGTCCCACCCATCGCACAGGAAGAAGAGGAGGAGGAGGAGGAGGATTGTGTCAGCATAGAGGTGGAGCCTGGCACTCAGCATCATCAGCAGCAGTCTTTTAGGGATGATTTACAGTCCCAAGAAACCAGTGGACTTGTACGTGGCTGGGAGGAGGTGGCTGCGGATCATGTCGTCCTTAGTGACCCAGAGGACTCCGGACCGAATGCCTCAGCTAACCTACGCTGCATGGCCTCCCTGATCCTGCAAAGTCTGGGGAAGGATCCTCGTATTCTTCGGATCAAGGAGAGGGACCATTACTGGCTGGCCACTCTCCTTGATCCACGGTACAAGGGTAAGGTTGCGGACCTTATCTTACCATCGCAGAGGGAGCAGAGGATGAGACAACTCGGGGAGGCCTTGCAGAAAGGTCTGTGCAATGCGTTCTTAGAGACTGGGAGGTTACAAACTCCTGGTCCTGGACAACGAGTTTCTGAGGCTTCGGTCAGTCAAAGAAGGAGCGGTGGGGAAGGTGGCCGTCTGACCGATGCGTTCAGACAATTCTTTAGTCCGCAGCCCCAAGGTATGATCGGTTCCAGCAACCATCGCCAGCGTCTGATATACATGGTGCAGAAATACCTAGGGGCAAGGTCAGATTTGGACACCTTCCCCACCGAAAATCCTCTGGCTTACTGGGTCTTGAGGATGGATCACTGGCCAGAGCTTGCACAGTATGCAATTGAGCTACTGGCCTGTCCTGCATCCAGCGTTCTTTCAGAACGCACATTCAGTGCTGCTGGAGGATTTTTCACGGATCACAGGGTGCGCCTGTCCACCGACTCTGTTGATCGACTGACCTTCATAAAGATGAACCAGTCTTGGATCACCACCAGCTACCAAACACCTGAAGCTGATATAACAGACTAATTTATTTTCAAATGTCACATCTCTTCAAGACTGATGCTGATGCTGAGAGACTGTCCTGTTATGTTGACTGACTATCCTCCTCCTCCTCAATAATCCGATTGATGATGATAGCTTGGAAGAACATTTTTGTTTCTGGGTGCCGCCACCAATGGCTAAGGCCCAATTTTTCAGCCCCTGTTTAACAGGGGCATGTGATTACAATTTTTTATGCAATGCTTTGCAGCATGGCTCATTCCTGCACTCCAACTAGAGTATCTGGGAGAGGTTGCAGTGTCGTGGCACCAGCACCAGTGGCTAAGGCCCAATTTTTCAGCCCCTGTTTAAAAGGGGCGTGTAATTACAATTTTTGATGCAATACTTTGCAACAGGGCTCATTGCTGTGCTCCAAGTACAGTATCTGTGAGGGTTTGCCGTGTTGTGGCACCAGTGCCTAAGGCCCAATTTTTCTGCCCCTGTTTAACAGGGGCATGTAATTATAATTCTTGATCTAATAATTCATAGCAGGGCCCATTCTTGCGCCCACCAAGAGTAACTGTGAGGCTTTACAGTGTTGTGTCAACACCACCACCAAAGGCCCAATTTTTCAGCCCCTGTTCAACAGGGGCATGCAATTACAATTCTTGATCTAATAATTCACAGCAGGGCCCATTCATGCGCCCACCAAGAGTAACTGTGAGGGCTCACAGTGTTGTGGCAACACCAACATGTAAGGGGCAAATTTCAGCTGAGTATATACAGCAGGCCCCTACTTTCAAACATCCAACTTACAAACGACTCCTCCTTGCAAACAGAAGGATACAACAGGAAGTGAGAGGAAATCTACCCCTAGGAAGGCAAATTCTCTCCTGTAAGAGTTAATATGGGAAAGAAAGTGTCTCCTCTCCACTGATGCTTTATCACCAATTCTTGTTTCAATAAAAAAACCAAATTTTCAAAATACATTTGTCATTAGGACGGAAAGTGAGGTGAACTGTTCTGAACAGGTGCGCACTGCACTGACAGCAAAACAAATGTTACAGGGGTGATAACCCTTCCCTATGTTTTCCAAAAAGCTTAAAAATAGATTTTTTGGCTGGAGCTACACTTAAACAATGTACCTGTTCAAAATTACAAACAGATTCTACATAAGAACAAACCTACAGTCCCTGTCTTGTATGCACCGCCTGTATACGGCTGTTCAGAGTATATAGGGCCTTTTTACTTTTGTGTGCGGGGTTCCCCTTAATATCCATACAAGACCCAAAGGGGCTGGTAATGGGCTGGGGTAGGGGGGCTGTGATGGGGTAGCTATGCCATTTTTCTTAAAGATTTTCATCCATATTACCGGGACCAGACATTACATTAAAGCCGCAAGCAGTTTTAAATGGCTTTTTTTCCTTTAGAAATGTAATTTTGTGCAGGGACAGTTCTAAACACGGGAAACACGTGGCACTTCACAGGCATACTTTAGACACCCCCCCCAGGTACCATATTTAAAGGAATTTTTGACTTTTTTTTTTCACTTTATGCATCATTAAAATGACTGCTCCCGAAAACCGGCCGTTTTTAAAACTTTTTTGGGGATTGATACATGTCCCCTGGTGCAGAACCTGGGTTCCCAAACCCTTTTTAGGACAATAACATGCATATTAGTCGTTATAATTAGCACTTTAGATTTCGAACATTCGCATCCATTGTATTTAATAGGGTTCTAAAGTTCGTGCGAACTTTCGGTCCGTTCGCGGGTTCTGGTGCGAACCGAACCCGGGGGTGTTCGGCTCATCACTAATATCCAACTGCGGATCCAACTTGCTTCAGAGGTTGTCAACTATTAGGGTCGATGGTTCATACCTGGTGGGGATGTCCTAGGATCCGTCCCTTCTGGAACAAAGTCTTTAACATGATATTCAAGATGACTGGTTGTCAGGTACCCAGATCCATTTCTGTGGCTCTTCTTAATGCTCATATACCTCTTATTTCTAAATACACACACAAATTTATCCACTTCATACTTATAGGAGTCAAGCTCACAGTGGCTAAAGCATGGAAGAAACCTAAGCCCTTCTTATCGGAAATTAAAAGGAAGATATCCTGGATAATGG
The DNA here is from genome assembly GCA_029206835.1 of Rana muscosa. Taxonomy (NCBI): domain Eukaryota; kingdom Metazoa; phylum Chordata; class Amphibia; order Anura; family Ranidae; genus Rana; species Rana muscosa. Next base: position 925,089,857 of record CM055116.1, on the reverse strand, counting down.
CTCAAGAAAAATTAGTCAGCATCTTAAATGACACGACCCTACAGTTTGAAAGTATCTGGGATCCCTGGGCTAAATATGCAGGGATCTCTATTTCTAAGGGTGTCTCCCTACACGTATCCCCCCTTCTCATGTCTCTTCTCCTTTCCTTCTCTATTTCTATCCTTTTCTTTTGATTTCTCCTTTACTATCCTCTGTTTTGAGGATACCTGGAAATGACACGAGAGAAACTTATCTCTCATGTCCTTTTTTATTATTATCATATGTTATGGATAAAATTTTCTTATGTTTCCACCTATTGGGCTGAATATTTATGACATAAGGACCTCTTAGACCGGGGGTTGAGGTCATCGGGAGGGTGGGGGGTTCTCTCCGCCAGCACAGTGTGTTCCCTTTAGGGGTGCCGGGGGATTGAGAATACTTCTATTCTTTGGATGTCCCTCCCTAAGCCGGTTGCGTTCTTAGTAGGGCCTAATAGGGTTATACTATTCCTCTAATTTTTTATTTTAATTTATTTAGCTATTTAGTACTCATTTGTTTAATCTTGTCATTATCGAGGATTTATTATTTATGTGACTTTAAAACAATAAATAATTGTATTAAATTTTATTCTATATACTATGAAAATAAAATATTTTGAAATAAGAACAAACCTACAAACCCTATCTTGTTTGTAACCCAGGGACTGCCTGTATCAATAATTATTTTTATTTTTTCAAAGCAGTGTTTTTAATTATGGTCAAAGTGTAACAATAAAAATGTAAAAATCCTTTAAATATAGTGCCAGGGGGTCTCCTTTATGTGCCTGTGAATTGGCGCATCTGTAGCATGCATATAACATGCTACAACAAAAATGTAATTTCTGAAGAAAAAAATAAACAAATCAAATCCAATTTAAAATGACTCGTGGTTACAATTTCCAGCACCCGGCTATTGCAAAAAGAAAGAAAGAAAATGGCATGGGCCCCCCCCCCCCCCTCCAGTCCCTTCGGGTCTGGTATGGATTTTAAGCGTAACACCATGTCAAAATGTAAAAAAAAAATGGCGTGTGGTCCCCCCCAAAATCCATACCAGACCTTATCTGAGCATGCAGCCCAGCAGGTCAGGAAAGGGGAGGGGGCGAGCGAGCACCCCTCTCTTGAACCATAACACGCCACATGCCCTCAATATGGGGGGGTGGGTGCCCCTCAAAGCACCCTGTCCCCATGTTGATGGGGACAAGGGCCTCTTTCCGACCCCCCTCCCACCGCCGCCACTTCTCCCATGCTCTCCAGTCTCATCGTGGAGGCCGGGAGCAATGCAGCCGGCAGTGATGGCGGCCCTGTATAGAGAGAGAGAGATAGGAACTGACATTGTTCCCCTCTCTCTGTAACCCTGGAAATCAGGAGCGACGCTCAGTTTGTCACTTCCGGTTCCGCCCCTTTGTTTACCTGGCCAGCAATGGCCAGGTAAGTAGCCAAATAGAACGATTTGTGTCTGATCGGCTACATGGGAGGCCAGAGGAGATATTTAAAATCTCTCCATTAAGAGGACTTGTTATGGCCCATGCTATCACAAGGGATGTTGTTCTTCCCTTGTGATAGCTATAAAGTTAAAACAAAAAAAAGGGTAAAAAAATATTTTTGTAAAAAATAAATAAATGGGAAAAACATTTTTTAATGCATCCCTGTCCCACCGTGCTTACATGCATATGCAAACGCATACGTTACTCCTGCACACATATGTAAACGGCGATCGAACCACACATGTGAGGTATTGTCGCGAACGTCAGAGCGAGAGCAGAAATTTCTATCACCAGACCTCCTGCGCAACTCTTAACTGGTAACCTCTAAAGGTGTTTAAAGCTTCACCTATGGAGAATTTAATGTGGTTGTAAACCCTTACGTACCACTTTAACCTACAGGTTAGCCTAGATTAAGGCTTACCTGTAGGTGCAACAAATATCTCCTAAACCTACACGGTTTAGGAGATATTTGCAAATAAAAAGGCACCACTGTCTACGGTGCATGCGCTGTAGACAACGGCGTGCAGGCGCACTGACCGTGAGTCAGGAAGCCGTGAATGGAGCCGCGAGTGGTGCCACCCGCGCGCATGCGCAGGAGTGACGTCACATGACTCCGGACAGTCACAGAGCCGGAGTTCATGGCCCCCGGAAGAAGAGGGGTGAAGATGGATGCTCACTGCAGGGGAGGAAGATGCATAGTAGGCCATTATGCTTTACCTTTGCAGGGAAACAAAGAGGAAGTAAACCCATTAGGGTTTACTTCCTCTTTAAGCACCGTAGTTTGCCGCCATTACATGGGCAAATGCAATTTTTAAAGCATGACATGTTAGGTATCTATTTATTTGGCATAACATCCATTCACATTATGTAAAAAAATTAGGCTAACTTTAGTGTTTTGTTTTTTTTTAATTTGTGAAAGTGTTTTTTTTTAAATAAAATTGCGTTTGAAAAACTGCTGCGCAAATACCCTGTGACATAAAAAATTGCAACACCCACCATTTAATTCTATAGGATCTCTGCTAAAAAATATTTCTATATACAGTATATGGGCTGTGCTGGGTATTTGGAGTGTGAAAAAACATTCCAGCGGTGAAATCCAGTGTCCCGCGGCGATCCGATGTCCAGCGCTGTCAGTCATTGGCTGAGCCTGAGCGGACCTGATGGGGAACTTCCTCCGCAGTCTATTACATGTATAGACCCGCCCCTTCTAAAGTTCCCCATCAGGTCCGCTCAGCCAGTGACTAGGTGTAAGGCTGAGGACCTGATGCGGAACATGAGAAGGGGCGGGTCTAATCATGAATTACACAGTGAAGGAAGTTCCCCATCAGATCTGCCCCCTCGGTATGTCAGACCCCGCCTACGTCATTGGCCTGAGCGGGGAACTTCCTTCACTGTGTAATTTACACAGTTCCCCATCAGGTCCACTCAGGCCAATGACGTAGGCGCGGTCTGACATACCGAAGGGGCAGACCTGATGGGGAACTTCCTTCACTGTGTAATTCATGAATAGACCCGCCCCTTCTCATGTTCCGCATCAGGTCCTCAGCCTTACACCTAGTCATTGGCTGAGCAGACCTGATGGGGAACTTTAGAAGGGGCGGGTCTATACATGTAATAGACTGCGGAGGAAGTTTCCCATCAGGTCTGCTCAGGCTCAGCCAATGACGGACAGCGCTGGACATCGGATCGCCGCGGGACACTGGATTTCACCGCTGGAATTTTTATTTTTTTTAATAAAGGACTTTTCCAAGGTGTTGGTGTTTTTTTTTTTACATTTTTTGACACTTTCTTCGTGAAATGGTAGGGGTACAATGTACCCCTTACCAATTCACAAAGGGGGGGGGTGGGATCTGGGGGCCCCCTTTGTTAAAGGGGTCTTCCAGATTCCGATAAGCCCCCCACCCGCAGACCCCCACAACCACCGGGCAAGAGTTGTGGGGATGAGGTTCTTGTCCCCATCAACATGGGGACATCCTCCCCATGTTGAGGGCATGTGGCCTGGTACGGTTCAGGAGGGGGGGGCGCTCTCTCGTCCCCCCCCTCTTTTCCTGCAGCCTGCCAGGTTGCATGCTCGGATAAGGGTCTGGTATGGATTTTTGGGGGGACTCCACGCCATTTTTTTTTTAATTTGGGGTGGAGTTCCCCTTAAAATCCATGCCAGATCTGAAGGGCCTGGTATGGATATTTGGGGGAACCGCACGCATTTTTTTTCTAAATTTGCGGCGGGGTTCCCCTTAATATCTATACCAGACCTGAAGGGCCTGGTAATTGAATCCTGGGGGACCCCCACGCTTTTATTTTTATCAATAACTTTTCTATGTATTGCCGGGAGCCGACAATTCATCAATAGCCGCGAGTGAGTTTTAAATGACCTTTTTTCCTTCAAAAATTACATTTTATGCAGGGACAGTTCTAAGCACGGGAAACATGCGCCACTTTACATGCATATCATACACACACCCCAGGTACGAAATTTAAAGGAATATTTCACTTTTATTGTTTCACTTTAAGCATTATTAAAATCACTGCTCTCAAAAAAACTGCAGTTTTTAAAACTTTTTTTTTGCATTGATACATGTCCCCTGGGGCAGGAACCGGGTCCCCAAACACTTTTTATGACAATAACTTGCATATAAGCCTTTATAATTAGCACTTTAGATTTCTCCCATAGACTTTTCGAATTTGCCGCAAACACCCCAATTTGTTCGCTGTTCGGCGAACGGGCGAACAGGCAATGTTCGACTCGAACATGAGTTCGACTCGAACTCGAAGCTCATCCTTACAGGAGGTGTATTACTGGCCAGATTACCAGGTAAAAACAGGGGAAAAAGACAAAAGAATGCTGATGTGGCCACCACATCTAATGATTGGTAAGTTGCAATATATTACATTTTAATACTGCTTTAATTTAGGGAACACACTTTATAGACATTTCTCGATAGGACAGTGTGGCTTCACATATACATTGCCTTGAAAAAGTATTTATGTTACAATCAAAAATGTAAATTGATTGTATTGGGATTTTATGTGATAGACCAACACAAAGTGACACATAATTCTGAAGTGAAAAGAAAATGATAAATGGTTTTAATTTTTTTTTTACAAATAAATAGCTGAAAAGTATGGCGTGCATTCGTATTCAGCCCTACTTTGATACTCCTAACTAAAATCTAGTGGAAGCAATTGCCTTCAGATGTCACCTAATTAGTAAATAGAGTCCACCTCTGTGTAATTTAGTCTCAGTATAAACACAGCTGTCCTGTAAAGCCCTCAGAGGATTGTTAGATCACACTAATGAACAAACAGCATCATGAAGGCCAAGGAACACACCAGACTGGTCAGGGATAAAGTTGTGGAGAAGTTTTAAGGCAGGGTTAGGTTATAAAAAAATATCCCAAGCTTTGAACATCTCGCGGAGCACTGTTCAATCCATCACCCTCCTGTGTGAAGAGGTTGAGCGGTGTTATAAAACAGGTCTCCGCAGCGAGGTTCTCCAGAGAATGGTTCCCATCTCTATGCTCAATAAAGACAAGTCTCTATTTCCCCCAATAACTCCAAGGTCCACACCAGCTGTACCTCCAACGTAGAGTTTATTTCTCTTAAAGCACAGTCTCTAGACAGAAAGGTTGGAGGGAGAACAGGACAGCAGGTGTGGGAGAGAGGTCCAGGCACAAACTAAATACACTTCACTACTCGGCTTCTCAAGCAGACTCAGCCCATTTGGATAGTCTCCCTAGAGAGGGGACTAGCAACCAGAATGGTACTCTAATTAGATATACAGTCTCTGCACAAACTGATGAACTTGGTCTCTGCCACAGACCTGGTGAACTTGGTCTCTGCCACAGACCTGGTGAACTTGGTCTCTGCCACAGACCTGGTGATCTTGGTCTCTAATCTTGACCTCGTTTAAGGAGAACACATCCCTCCAGAGAGTTACCGGGCCCCTTCCTTCACCGTGACTTCTCACCAGTCCCTCGGAACGGTCATCCCCCGGCCTCCTCGTCTAAGATACGGGTCCCCTCGCAAGGCGGCACCCTGGGATTCCTCGATCCTTGGTAGGCCCCAGCCAAAGGCGCTGGGCCCAAAGATTTTCTGTTGCAGCCCCAGGGCTAAAGGTGCCTGGGACTGATTCACCGACCACCACCCCTGGGCTAAAGGTGCCCAGGGTGGACAGAGAGCACCCACTCCCCCCTCAGGAGTGGGACCCCTGGGGAGCAAACTACAACCCCAATCCTGGGGTGGAAAAACGAACCAACCACCTACAGGCAGCGTCTGCCCCTTTTATATCCTCTGCCGGCATGCACAGAAGGCTAACCACTCCCACCGTACTGTCGCCGAGAGGGGACACACAAGGCACAGCACTGTACCAGCGGTTCAACTCTGGCCCACTATGGCAGTGCCACCCGCAGGCCACAGGGAACTGTACACTGATACTCCACCTGCGGACAAAATGGTGGATAAGTCCTAACAATTAAGGTGTTTGAGCATAAATACCATTTAAACACTACCCCTAAATTTAGGACCCCGCTACACACTCCCCCCACTAAATTAGACACTGTCCCCAGTGTCTGGAGCAAACCCATGCCTCTCAAGCCTGAGTCAGCATGGACCTATTCCAGAAACTATCTTACCAAAAAACAAAATTTAAAAAAAAATTGTTTGTTTGTGCCGGAACCTGGATGCGGGGAAAGGGAGTTAAACAAAGAGATGAAGGAAGAGTAGCAGGAAACAAATGTGTACATCCCATTCTCAAATGTCACATACTTTAAAACAAACACAGATTTATTTTTTATTTTTTTACATTTCCCTCCCTTCCTGCAATAGCTAAACCCACCCATCCTCAGTGGTTGCTTGGTGTCCACCTGCAGAGGGAGAAAAAAAACACATAAAACCAACAAATTACACACATCCTAATCTCTAAGTACATTAGAAGGGAAAAAATTCTCCCCGAGGGGAAAATCCTTTCCTTCTAGCAAGTAAAACACACTTTTAAATGTAAGCTCAAACTTGAGCAACACCGCCACCTAGTGGAAGCACCACCGTCAAGACACTTGTCCCAAAACTTTTTTTTCTTTAGGCAAATCTTCCTCTTCTTCCTTGAATCTGGCCGTGGCCCTAAACTATTTCTACCCCAAAGTCTCTGTCTTTGTTGCACTGTGAGCAGAGAGAAAACACAAACAGCTCCCCTGCTCTCCAGCTGAGTAGACCACCCCGATTCACAAGGGCAAAGTTCCTGAACTCCAGGAAAGTACACTCCGGAACAAAGGGACAAAAAAAAACACAGAGTTCAGTCTCTTAAAGATAAAACTTTGGATCAGGCAAGATGAGGAGTTTCCGTCTTTTGTCAAAGGTCTCTATTGAATAGACTGCATCCTCATGCTCCTTCCGACACACAACCACCCGATCCGCATAAATGTGCCGACCCAACATCCATTCTTTCTTGAACCCCCTGTATCTCTCAGCAACAGCCGCGGAACATGAGAAATACCTGTGGGCGTTTGGTACTTTCAAATGGTTCCACAGAAAGTCCGCGTACCATCTCTCTCTGTAGGCCTCCACCTCAAACAGTAAGTCTCTTGCAACATACAGGTACTCCCATCTGTAATCAGCAGCCACCTTTTGATTAAATAGCATCCTGGAGAGTGGAGGAACCGTGGTACGGTCTCCCGCACCTGGTAGAACGATGGCTTCCAGATGCCTGGGCACTTTCACTGCCCTGGGACCCATCACAGCAGCTCACAACAACACACACACAGTCATCCGTAGTAATGTGCACGAGCACCACAGGTCCGGACAACTCAGGCATGGGGTCAGGTCCCTCCTCAGACACATGGGCTTCCACCCGGGGTGTAACATCCCCAGCAGCTTTAGGTGAGTCCCTTCTACTTCTGGCGGAGGATATGGGGTATTCTGTCCCAGCCCTTTTTGATGAATATCTCATCTATCTCGGCGTCTTCTCCTACATCAGAAGATTACTCTAGATCAGAGGTGTCACATTCCTCTGCTAGTAAGTAAGTCCTAGTGTCAGAGGAACCACTATCTCTAGCAAGTTCAAGTTCTTTGGGGTCCAAGACCCAAGCATCCCCAAGACTCTGGACGCTTTTCTCTGCTCCCTTCCCCGGCTTACCTCGACCTGTAGCTGTCACGGATCGTCTGGAGGTCTCTCCGACTAGGCAATCTGACTGGGGTATAGCTCGGCCACGACCGCAGGAGGCTTTCACATAGCCAACTGTCAGGAAGGGCATGCCAGCGCCCAAGATGGCAGCCGAAGAAGACGGCCTGTTGTTCCTGTCAGAATACCACTATTGCGCATGCGCGCGCCAGTTCGCGCATCAACACGTGCATGTGCGCATGCGCGCGCGCCCCATGATGCTATTTGGCGCCCAGTGGGCTATTTAAACTGGGTCAGTACCCAGATTCAATGCTGTCTGCTCTACAGCTTTCCAGTTGCCTTATATCTGCTACCTGTTCCTGTACTTGACTGGATTGCTACTGACGTTCCAGCTTTCTGCCTGCCTCTGACCCGGCTTGTTTTGACTGTGCCTCTGCCTGCTCCCTCTGCTACCTCGCTGCCAGCCTATTACTGATCCGGCCTGTACCCTGACTACGCTTCCGCCTTTTGCAACTGTGCCTGACGTGCCCACCAGTGTATGACCCGGCTTGTCTTCACCTGCCTTATCTGCTGCCCTTGGAGTCCTGCTGAACTTCCATCCCATCTGCAGTTATCGCGGCTCCGCTACAGCGATCCATCAGGCACTCATGTGACTCTGCACTCCTGCGCCACCTGTCTACTCTACCAGGGGGCCCCGAGTCAGAGGTGTAAGAGAGGCCGTCCTCTGCATATCAGGCTCTACCGTCAGGTACGTGACAGTAGCAGACAGTCATGTCTGAGACTGTGCGAGGACCCTCTCCCACAGAGGAACTTTGTCAGCATCTGGTTGGCCTGACACAGGCTGTAAAGGATCTGCAAGAGGGCTATACCCAGTTGGAAGGATGCCTACAAACTCCGCCTGCCTCTTTACAAGGGACTTCTTCTGCAGTTGTCATGCTCCCACCTGAGCCCAGAGTATCAACCCCGGAGAGATTCCTGGGTGAACGCAGCAAGTACAGAGCTTTTCGGAACGCATGTGAACTCTATTTTGCTCTTCAACCACGCACCTTTTCCCTAGAGGCCACGAAGGTCGGCTTTGTCATCTCCTTATTACAAGGTGAACCACAATCCTGGGCCCACCGTCTCTTGGAGCAGAAAGCTGAATGTTTATCAGACTTAGGCCTCGTACACACGACCGAGTTTCTCGTCCAAAACCGGCAAGAAATGTGCCGCAAGAGCTTTTTTGTCGAGAAAAACGTTCGTGTGTATGGTTTTACGACGAGAAATTTGCAGAGAATCTCGACGAGAAAATAGAGAACCTGCTCTCTATTTTCTCGTCAGGATTCCAGATTTCTTCGTCGTGTTTCTCGTCGGGCTGTTTTGTGACGAGAAAATGGTTCGTGTGTATGCTTTTACGACTCTTCCAAAAGCGCGCATGCTCACAAGCAACTATGAGACAGGAGCGCATCTTCTGGTAAAACAAGCCTTCGTAATGGAGAGAGCACATTCGCCACGCTCAAAAATATTGCATCGTTTAAATGTTCTGCATTGAAATCTTCGTTAGAATGTTACATTAATCAAAACGAGTGACCTTCTTTTGCTGCTGATATTCACACAGAGTTATGACTTATTTTTTAACCTTTTTCATGCTGCTCTTAAGAAGATTTATGTGTATTATATCGTGCAAGTTTTTAGGAATAATTTAAATGGTAATATTTTTAAAAATTATGTAAATCTATAATTTCGCAATGTTTTGGTAGTGATCTCCCATTTAATTTTGGACTCTATATTAGTTAAATTTCCCACCATGTTTTTTTGATAATCAGATTTAGTTATTCTTTTGGGGGGTTGTTATCTGTCCCTTTTTTTGTCAGTCAAATGTATCTGCTTACTACAAAGCTAGATTTTTATTTTTTACAAATACACATAGTCAAGTATGAACGTAAACAAAAATCACATTTATTCATGTTTAAAAATAAAATAAAGAGAAGGCAGCGCTGGAGAACCTGTTGCCATTTGTGCATCCCAGGGACCCCAGAGCACACAGCAACCCTGTGTGGACACTAAAATTGGGAGCTTGAGAAGGCCAACATTTCTGAACACAATCTGATGCTGGCCTCCCAGAGGTCAGGAACAACAGCAGGTGAGATATATGTCCCAAGTCTGTGGTACTACAACAGGCTGCCTTCTGTCCGACCACAATGACGCAAGGCCATCACTTCCTCTTCTTCCTGGCAACCTTCCCTGCAATCTTCCCTGAAGCCTTCCCTGCAGCCTTCCTTCTTCGTTTGGCTGGAGGCTGGCCCACTGGAGGGGTACTCCTGTCAGGAGGAGGAGGAGGAGATGTAGCAGAAGGGGGTGGGGCAGAAGAAGAAGGTGGAGGTGTAGCAGAAGGGGGTGGGGCAGAAGAAGAAGGTGGAGGTGTAGCAGAAGGGGGTGGGGCAGAAGAAGAAGGGGGAGGTGTAGCAGAAGGGGGTGGGACAGAAGAAGAAGGGGGAGGTGTAGCAGAAGGGGGTGGGGCAGAAGAAGAAGGGGGAGGTGTAGCAGAAGGGGGTGGGGCAGAAGAAGAAGGGGGAGGTGGAGGTTGAGGTTGGGTCAGTTGTGCCACCTCACATATGGCGGTATTGGGGGTAATTTTCTCCATCACCCCCTTGTTGAGCAAGGTGATGAGCAGGGGCTCGCATAGGAGGCGTTGCTCCATGCTCATCACCTTGAACTTAGCCTCCACTAGGCCGGCAATGGCCTCTTCAGGGGATGTGGGCACCTGGAGGGTGGCATGGGCCTCACGAATAAGGGCCATTGCTGCCTCACTCGTGCTCCTGTCCCTCCTGCCTCTTTTGTGAAGCCGGATGGGAGGCACCTGGGATCTGGTGCTTCTCCTTTGCCCTGCCACCTCCTGTCTGCCACTGGGCCCTGCCACCTCCTGTCTGCCACTGGGCCCTGCCACCGCCTGGCTGCCACTGGGCCCTGCCACCTCCTGTCTGCCACTGGGCCCTGCCACCTCCTGGCTGCCACTGGGCCCTGCCACCTCCTGGCTGCCACTGGGCCCTTCCTCCTCCTGCCTGACAGTTTCCAGACCCTCCTCCTGGCTGATTTCATCCTGTGTATGAAAAAGGGACATAGTTTAATATGTTCGTTTAATCTTTGCATCAAACTTTGTAATCCTGATTGAAGCAATTAGAATGTAAATCCATAAATCCTTGCTTTAAATTTACCACTACATCAGATTGACTATTTAGCACCCAATTAAGTGCAGAATAATGTCTACAGATCTTGATTTCACTTGTGCAATCCAAAATAGTTTGTTTGTCATCTTGACATATTTGTCAAACATTAAGTTTATCCCAATACATTTTCAAAAAATACTATACCTGGCTCCAGATGGCCAAATCAGGATCATCCAGGATGGCTGCCTCCTCTTGCTCCAGAGAAGGCTCAGGTTGGCTGCAGGGAAGTCTGGGGGGAAGAGTGGAGAGTGATGGCCTTGTCTCAATGTGGTCATCCAGGAAGGACATCCTGTTGTAGTACCACAAAATCGGGACATACACATCATCTGCTGCTGCTCCTGACCTCTGAGAAGCCAGCACCTTAGAGCGTTCAGTCCTGTAGGTACCTCTCAAGCTCCCAATTTTAGTGTCCACTTGTTTTGCTGTGGCTGTGGACACCTTGGTATGCACAAATGGGAGCAGCTTCTCCAGCGCTGCTTTTCTCACCCCTCTTTTTTGTGGATGGGGTTTTTCGTCTCCCACAGAGCGGGCAGCTCCCTTACCCGGTCAATAAATTCCGCCAGGAAATCCTTGTCGCTTATAAAGACATTCATATTGTATCTGCAAGTTAAATAAATTATATATAACTAATGTGAGGCAAACAGTCTAACCTCCTTAACATGCTAGTCACCATATATATCCTCCAACATTCTCAAGACAGTATAGGCCAACAATTTGTACAAGTCACAAAATCACATACCTTCGTTCGCACGTCCGTCACTTGAACTCCTCTCTCCGCACACCGAACGTACTATAGTCACATGTGTGTTTGCTATATACACACCACGCATGCGTCAAAATACGAACACGTCGCTCCGCACACGTCGCCCGCCCATGACGTTCTAACTAACATCTTTTCCCCGCCCCTTCTCTTTCGGCGCGCAGACAGATATGGCGGAATTACAGCAGGTGTCTGATAATTCCGCAACTAATGAGGAGGAGACAAGCCCGGAGACCGAGGAAACGTCACGATCAAGGAGGAGATTCAAGGCATCGAATATGTCTTTGGCGGAGATGGCGGAGATGGTGGACATCTTGCTCAAGGCTGATTATGATACCAAGCATGGGCCGTATAGCAAACCAAATAGAAGGAAGGCCAAAATCCTCACTAAAGTCGTGAAGAGTCTGAAGGCGAATTTCGGGGTGAAACGCTCAAATGAGCAGCTCAGAAAGAGGTGGTCAGACCTCAAACTGAGGGAGCCAGAGCAGTTGAGGAGCATAAAGAGAATGCTCGCTAAAAGTAAGTAAAATGTAGACTTTTCTGATATTAATCTTTTTCTAAACTGACATGTTGCTCTTTATTTTGGTTTCTCATATTGGACTCGCTTCCAAAATGTAATATTTTGAACTTGGTTGGGCACAGTAATCGTTCGTTACGTTACCGACACTTCGTTCGGCCACTATCCGCGGTTTTGGCTTATTTTAGAGCCACAAAAGTAATTATACATCTGCCATTTTTGCTCCAAAATTGTGGCGTATTTTTTCGTCTAGATGATGTGTTTGTAAAGAGAATGAAATGCAAACTTTTATCAGTGTAAAGGAGAGGACACTCAGCAGCTGCTTCCACATCTGTACTTTGGAGCACTATAGTGTGGGCCACCAGACCCGCCTTTTTAGGTGTCCCACACAGGTGCATACGAGAATTTTTGTGGTGCCTCCATGTCAAATAAATTACATCCAAAGGTGAATACTAAGCATATTCTTGGTCATAAATAATGCATTCTTCTTTAAATTCTGCCCAAACACACACTTGTACCACACTTTTTATTTTAACATTGAGATTTACAGTGTGATAAATTGACCTTTTGTTTGCTTCTCATAGGGGAGAGAAGACTGGGAGGAGGACACTCCAGGGAGCACATGCACCCCACAACTTCCAAGCAACCCCAAACTCCCAAAGACCCACAACCGAAAGATGTGCAGGAAGTTGAGGTGGAGGAAGGAGAAGTGCAGGAAGGAGAGGTGGATGACGTTGTGGATCTGGTCACCACAACAGGTCAGTATCTGTCACCACAGCTTCAGGTAAGAGATGTAGGCCTGCAGAGTTATAATACCTTTTGTTTTTTTGTTTTTAGGGGATATAAATGTTGTGAAGGATAGTACACGGTTCTCTGCTGACAGTGCCCTCCGCCTCATCCAGCAAGTGATGGAATGTAGCACGGAACTGGACCTTATTAAACAAAGAATCCATGTGATGGAACAAACATTTAAAGATATTCTCAATGTTTTGGGGAGAATTCAATAAGCCATCCAAACACATTTGTTTTTACATGTTTGTTTTTGCAACTATTCGAATTTTTTTGACAATCAAACCAGCCAAAAATTGAATCTGCACACAGTGTGTCAACATGTGCTATCTGCCATCAGGGGATATCCATGTACGTCTTTTGTGGGTGCAACCCCTTCCTCGTATCTAAAGTCGGTGAACTGAGGAAGGGGTTGCACCCCCAAAACACGTCCATTGATCACCCCTGATGGCAGATAGCACATGTTGACAATAGGGATCAGGATTGTAAACTTCATAGATGTAAAAAATCCCAAATGTGTGCATATTCAATTTTTGCCTGGGCAAGGGGTGGCAGGACCCCATATTAGGACGGGCACATAGAGACATAGTTTGTGTAAGTGAATGTCTCAGATTGCTCAGAGGTATCCAATGTTGTAATTTTTGGAATGCAACTGTTATTTTTGTTTCTTTTTCGTACATCACGGGACACAGAGCGACTTAGTCATTACTAATGGGTTATATAGTTTACCTTCAGGTGTTGGCACTGGCCAATTCCAAACCGGAAGTACCCTCCCCTATATAAGCCCCTCCCACCCGGGAGCACCTCAGTTTTTTGCCAGTGTCTAAGGTGTTGGCCAAAGAGTAACATGTGTTTTCACTGGGCTTGCGTACAGGTTCTTTTGGGCCTTAGTAAGCTGTTCCGGATCCCACCAAAAAAGCTTCATAGCTAAACGGTCGGTACCCGGGCCTTGCAGCAGAAGAGCAAGGTTTTGCCTGTAATGCTTCTCTTAGGAGGGCTGGACCCTGGGATCCAGAGCTCTGGTCATACCCACGACCAAGACGCTGTCTGTGCAGGGTGCTATACAGGTCCAGGGGAGTGGAATCCTTGGGAACCCGGTCCCTGAAGGTTTAATTACAATGCCTGCCGTGATAGGTGAAGTTTGGACTTTTGTGGACCAAACAAAGTCCTGCGGCGGGGATCAGGTAAGTGGGGGCCCCCAGGAACTTGGTTCTATTGGGGGACCCCCAAGCCTAATTTGTCTTTCTGTCTGTTACCTAACGGTATTCCCGCTAAATATCTGTGTTTGCCTATAACTACTGAAAATGTAAAATTTTAATAGTAGTCAAGAAAAAAAAAAAAAAAACAGGGACCGCGGTACCTGTGTTAAACCACTAGAGGCCGCTGTAGTCCATTTTTCTTGTAATGTGGATCTTTGGTTTTCTCAACTCAAAAGGTCCAGGCAGCTGGTAAGTTTCTCTGAGGGAATCCACTTCCTCTGCCCTGTTGCTGCGTTCATCCACCGCACAGGCCCTCCGGCAAAAAGGGCCCTGGCTCCTAGTCCTCTGTTGGTTTTCGAAAAGGGCGCCATTGGCGCACGGGCGCGCGCGCGGGCGCGTGCACGCGCCTCCTATGAAAAAAAAGGGGCGGGGCGGGTGGATGACGCTCGATGCGCGCCGCGGCGCTTCTGCGCATGTGCGGGCGTCCCAGCATGGTTAAAAGACACAGTACAAGTGTCAGCTGCATGCAAACAGAGCTAGCAACAAACAGTGGCACACAGAGGCGGTTGATCCAGGCATCCCCATAGAAAGGCACTTTAGTGGACACCAGCTGGTATATAGCAGCACCTGTGTTAGACTATTACCAGCAAAAATTGGTGTATGACGACGGGAATACCTCAGCTTTGTGCTTAAAGGATATGTCGTCCAGACGCTCCGGAAATAGATCTTCCAGGAAGCCAAAGGGGTCTCCATCGGGCTCTGAGGATATTGGGCATGCTTGCACTGCACCAATCTCCCCTGAGAATGCAGAGGTCAGTAGCCGTAGAAACCCCGCAGGAATGCCTGGTGCTGCGGCTGTCCCCAGTCCACCTGCTCCTGTATATATAACAGAGGAGGTTTTATCCTCAACTCTGGGAGGATTAGAAGAGAGATTAACAGCATTGATCGCTGCTTCCCTATCTCAGGGAAAGCGCGTCCGATCTCCGTCTCCTCCTTCAGAGTGCCTGTTAGTGGAGGAACAGCCCCACACAGAGATCGACCTACCTGAAGGGGATCAGGATGAGGTTGATTCACTTATAGAGGAATCAACAGTGGAAGAACCTTTCTCAGCTTCTCAGGCTGAAAGATTATGGGTTCAGTCTCTGACTAACATGGTCCGATCAGCATTTAAAATGCCTCTGGCGGAACCACCATCCACTACGGTTTCCTCGCTGGGGTCGCTAAAAGCTCCCCAGGCGGTCTGTTCCTTCCCAATCCACCCTTTATTAGAAGGGCTTATTTACCAGGATTGGGAGCATCCTGATAAAATATTTGCTCCCCCCAAGAGATTTCCGGTGATCTATCCCATGGAGGATAAGTTCATAAGAAAATGGAGGGTCCCTATAGTGGACGCAGCCATCTCTTCTGTTAACAAATCACTGACATGTCCAGTAGATAATGTTCCAATGTTCAAAGACCCAATAGATAAAAAATTGGAGTCTTTACTAAAATCTGCTTTCTCTACAGCAAGTATGGTGACACAACCTGCGGTAGCAGCGATTGGAGTCTGCCAAGCAGTGAAAGATCAGTTGAAACAAGTCTTAAGGGACTTACCAGATCAGCAGGCTCATGCCCTAGCTGACCTGCCTAGAGCCTTGTGTTTTGCGGTGGACGCCATAAAGGATACAATCCAACAGGCCTCCCGCTTTACGCTGTCTATAGTACATATGCGTAGGCTTCTGTGGCTCAAAAACTGGTCTGCTGAAGCTCCCTGTAAAAAACTGCTGGTTAGCTTCCCATTTCATGGAGAACGCTTATTTGGAGAAGATCTGGACAAATATATCCAGAAAATTTCTGCCGGTAAAAGTTCACTCTTACCGGTTAAGAACAAGGGTAGAAGTCCTTCTTTTAAGAGGCCTACCTCTCCAGTCCCGGGCACATCGGCTGTGAAGCAGTTCCGACGGCCTCCGCGGTCAAATTCAGGGGGCAGAAATCAGGGACAATCACAGGGTAACAAGAAGCCCTGGATCAAGAGAGGTACAAAACCTCCCCCTAAGGCATGAAGTATTGCCCCCGCTCAATCGGGTGGGGGGAAGACTTCAGTTGTTCACAGAGACCTGGCGGGACACCATCAGAGACAGATGGGTGCTCTCCGCAGTAAGTCTGGGATACAAGCTGGAGTTAAAAGGCACTCCTCCTGCCCAATTTATGAGGTCAAACGTGCCAAGAGATCCCCAAAAGAGAGGATCCCTCCTTCTGGCACTAGAACAACTATTGCTCCAAGGGGTAATCATGAAGGTTCCCCTGGAAGAAAGCGGATTCGGGTTTTACTCGAACCTTTTCACAGTCCCCAAACCAAATGGGGACGTGAGGCCCATATTAAATCTAAAAGGGCTAAACAAGTTCCTAAATATCAGGACTTTTCGGATGGAGTCGATCCGATCAGTGGCCACCGCCCTACAAGGGCAGGAATGGCTAGCCTCGATCGACATAAGGGATGCTTATCTGCATATTCCCATCTTTCCGGCCCATCAGAAATTTCTACGCTTTGCAGTAGAAGGGCGCCATTTTCAGTTCAGAGCCTTACCTTTCGGTCTGGCCACAGCACCACGAGTGTTCACAAAAATTCTGGCCCCATTATTGGCCAATCTAAGAACACAGGGTGTAACGATAATGGCATATCTAGACGACCTGCTACTAATAGACCACTCAGTGGAAAAGCTGGAAGTAGCTATTCACAAGACAATCGAGTATCTGGAATATCACGGTTGGATTATCAACCGGGACAAGTCAGCTCTAAGACCAGTCAAAAGTCTGGAATACTTAGGGCTAAGGCTGGATTCAAATCAGAGAAAGATTTTCTTACCTCCAGAGAAGGTGTCGTCTTTAAGAAATTTGACCCACTTAGTGGGTACAAAAAGAAAACCATCCATACGTCTCTGCATGAGGCTGCTGGGAAAGATGGTGGCTTCATTCGAAGCGGTACCCTAGGTCAATTCCATTCAAAGAATTTGCAAAGGGCCATACTGTCAGCCTGGAACAAAAAAGTTCAGGCTTTAGACTTACCAATGTCCCTGTCCCCTTCCGTTCGCAAGAGCCTCCATTGGTGGTTGGTGCCCCAGAATCTGGAAAGAGGGAAACCCTTCAGTCCGGTTTCTTGGAAGGTGGTCACTACAGATGCCAGCCTCATCGGCTGGGGGGCAGTGCTGGAGCAATGGTCTCTCCAGGGCAGGTGGTCAGAAGCAGAAAAGGCCCTGCCCATCAATCTCTTAGAGATACGAGCAGCCCGGTATGCCCTAGTAGCATGGACATCCAAACTCCAGGGGTCCCCTGTCAGAATTCAATCAGACAATGCCACGGCAGTGGCATATATCAATCATCAGGGTGGCACCAAAAGTCGTGCAGCCCAGAAGGAAGCAAATTGCATCCTGGAGTGGGCAGAAAGATATGTCCCAGCCATATCCGCGGTTTTCATCCCAGGAGTGGAAAATTGGAGAGCGGACTTTCTAAGTCGCCAACAATTATGCCCGGGGGAATGGTCTCTTCACCCCGAGGTTTTCCAGGCAATATGCCAGCGGTGGGGAACACCGGATGTAGATCTGCTAGCATCCAGATTCAACGCAAAGGTGGACAGGTTTGTGTCTCGCACAAGGGATCCCCTAGCTTGCGGCTCGGATGCCCTAGTGTTCCCTTGGGATCGGTTCAAGCTGATATATGCATTCCCACCGCCACAATTGTTACCACGATTACTCCGCAGAATCAGGGTAGAAAAGAAACCAGTGATTCTGGTGGCTCCAGCGTGGCCCCGAAGGGCATGGTACGCGGAGATTGTAAAAATGTCAGTGAGGAGTCCGTGGACCCTCCCACTTCGTCCGGACCTGCTGTCGCAAGGACCGATATACCACCCTTCCTTACCAGCCCTAGGTTTGACGGCCTGGCTATTGAAGCCCACATTCTGAAAAAGAGAGGGCTCTCTAATTCTGTGGTATCTACCATGATCAATGCCAGGAAACCGGTATCCAGGCAGATCTATTATAGGATCTGGAAAGCGTACATTACGTGGTGTGAGACCAAGAAATGGCATCCACGTAAGTACATGATAGGGAGGATTCTGGACTTCCTACAGTGGGCTGTAGATAGGAAGCTGGCCTTGAGTACTATCAAGGGTCAGATTTCGGCCTTGTCAATATTTTTTCAAAGGCCCTTGGCTTCGCATTCACTAGTCAAAGCCTTTATACAAGGAGTGATGCGTATTAGCCCTCCGGTTAGTATTCCCATATGTCCTTGGGACTTAAACCTGGTTCTGTCGGTTCTACAGAAACAACCGTTTGAACCATTACAACACATTTCCTTGGTTCTTCTCACCAGGAAATTGGTTTTCTTAGTAGCCATTTGTTCGGCTAAAAGAGTGTCGGAATTAGCAGCTATGTCCTGTAAGGAGCCATATCTGGTTATCCATAAGGACAGAGTAGTATTACGTCCTCATCCAGCCTTTCTTCCTAAGGTGGTATCGAGGTTTCATTTGAACCAAGATGTGGTTCTTCCTTCTTTTTTCCCCAAACCTAGCTCAGTAGAGGAAAAGTTATTACATTCTTTGGATGCGGTAAGAGCAGTTAAAGCTTATCTAAAAGCCACTGCTCAGATTCGCAGAACGGATTCTTTGTTTGTTCTGCCGGAAGGCCCCAGAAGGGGTCAGGCAGCATCAAAATCTACTTTAGCCAAGTGGATTCGACAGGTCATAATACAAGCCTATGGCTTGAGAAAGAGACCGCCTCCGTTCAAAGTTAGGGCGCACTCCACAAGAGCGGTTGGAACTTCATGGGCAGTGCATCACCAGGCCTCCCTGGCTCAAGTATGTAAGGCCGCAACATGGTCTTCGGTACACACGTTTACTAGATTCTATCAGGTAGACGTTAGAAGTCAGGAGGATGTCGCCTTTGGGCGCAGTGTGTTGCAGGCCGCAAAAGATCCTCATGCCTGATGGCGCCCAGCTTATGTACCCCCCCCCTCATTTGGCATTGCTTTGGGACGTCCCATTAGTAATGACTAAGTCGCTCTGTGTCCCGTGATGTACGAAAAAGAAAAAGGGATTTTTATAACAGCTTACCTGTAAAATCCTTTTCTTGGAGTACATCACGGGACACAGAGCTCCCACCCCTCTTTTTGGGACACTTATTGCTTGGCTACAAAACTGAGGTGCTCCCGGGTGGGAGGGGCTTATATAGGGGAGGGTACTTCCGGTTTGGAATTGGCCAGTGCCAACACCTGAAGGTAAACTATATAACCCATTAGTAATGACTAAGTCGCTCTGTGTCCCGTGATGTACTCCAAGAAAAGGATTTTACAGGTAAGCTGTTATAAAAATCCCTTTATTTTCATAAGCAAAAAATTGCTGGGTTGGGGCCAGGCCAACCCAAAAAAACTGAAAAAACTAAAAATGGTGAGAATGTGCACAGAGTAAAATATTTGACCACAAACAACGTGTAGCTTCTTTTTATAATACCCTCTAAGCTTATTTGGTTATTTTGTAAGGTTACATAGTGAAATGGTTGTTATTTACTAAAGTAAAATACACTTGGCACTACAAATGCACAAAGACAAACTAGGAGACAGGAAAGAACAAATAATTAAAGGTTTAAACAAGCTTTTTATTGGGATCCTTAGACATAGGCTGGCATAGGAATTGCCCCCCTACCCGTGAAATACTCCATGTATTTGTCCCGAACCTCACGGGCATTTTGGGAGGGCAAGCCAGGACGGGCAGATTCCAGGCCTGGCAGGGGATTTGCAGGCAAAACTGAGGCCATATAGGAATTTGATTTTTGGCTCAGAAAGTTGTGTAGCACACAGCAGCATAATACGACATAGTTTATTTTGTAGTCCGCCAAGTGTATTGAAGTCATAAAAAGGCGGAACCGGCTGGCCATTATGCCAAAGGCATTTTCGACAACTCTTCAGCCCCTGGCCAGCCGGTAATTGAACACCCTCTTCTCTGGGGTCAGGGTCCTCTGTGGAAATGGCCTCATAAGATGCCGTCCGAGTCCGAAGGCTTCATCAGCCAAGAAAACAAAGGGGAGTCCTTCAATATTCCCTGCATCCGGTGGCAATGCAAGGTCGTCACTCTGGAGACGGAGGGCAAACTCCGTCTGGATGAAGGATCCCCCATCGGACATCCAGCCATTCTTCCCTACATCAACATAGAGGAATTCATACCGTGCTGACACCACCGCCATCAGCACAATGCTATGAAACCCCTTGTAATTGTAGTAGTAGGACCCAGAACGGGGTGGCGGCACGATGCGGACGTGCTTCCCGTCTATGGCACCACCGCAGTTGGGGAAGTCCCACCGCGTGGCAAACTCCGATGCCACAGTCTGCCATTCCTGTGGCGTGGAAGGAAGCTGTGGAGTGAAACAAGATGAAATAATATTAGAATACCAAAGTTAGACATTACAAGGAAATTTGATTAAAAAAAATCAAGGCCAACATCAATCAAATTCTACGTTTATTAAGGTGTTTAAAATAAGTATAAGGGAAGGCTCATTTATCAGATTCATCACCCCCTCTGATGGGCCATTACTAAATTATTTTGGGGGGGGGGAAATGTGTTTGGCCACAGGATAGCATTGCAGTGGCGGTGCGTCCAGAGTGAGCGCTGGAGCACTGCCCCCTCTCTCCTATGCCCATCACTCAGAACAATACATAGGTTCATGCGTTGCATTAACCTATGTATTGTCTATGCTGCCCCCACTATTCAGGTGGATGGCTTCTTGTTTAGCGACCGACATATGAATAATTGCGGCATTTAGGGGGTTCAAATTGCATAGCAGAAACAGGTAGTAAAATAGTCTTGCACATTACAACCTGAGGGATGTAATTGGCTTCCGAAAAGTAAAATAGGGGACGCAGGGGGGGGGGCATTCCTTGGGGAAACACTGGCAGGCTGCTCTGCCAATCATGTTCACCAAGTCTGTTTAATGGTAACATGATTGGCTGATGCAACATCAAGGGAAGGAGAAGACATCAAGGACAGAAGAAGGATGGTGCTGACCACAAGAAGGTAAGTGCAGGGCTGGGGGGAAAATGGCTGCATTGGAGGGAACCAAATGGCTGCATTAGAGGGGACAACTGGGGGCGTTTAATAGGCACCTGAGCAAAAAAGGAGGAAGTTTAGTTCATAAATTGGGGTGGGACCCCCAAACATTTGGAGCAACAGGCGCCCCTGCTGGAAAAGTTAGTGAAGGGAAATATTTATGGAGGAGAAAAAAGGGGCAATCTAAAGCTTCCAGCATGCAAAGGGAAAAAGGGGACATTCTCAGCATATTACAATCATGGTAATTAGGGAAGGATGAAAGAAATACAATACATTAGCATACATGTAATACATAAAATGTGATGTTAATGGAGAAAACGTACCCTAATATAGTCCTCCTGCAGGACTTGTATAATAGCAGAACAGGTGTCTGGGATTATGAGGCCCAGAGCCTGGGGGGAGATGCCTGTGGTGAACTTCAAGTCCTAAAGACTTCTCCCTGTCGCCAGGTAACGTAACGTGGTGATGAGCCTCTGCTCAGCACTGATGGCTTCCCGCATAACGGCGTCCTGCCTGGTAATATAGGGGGACACCAAAGCCAACAGTTCCTGAAAAACGGGGTCAGACATCCACAGAAAATTCCTGTAGTCCTCAGGATTATTCTCAACGATCTCCCGCAGCAGAGGCATATGGCAGAATTGGTCCCGCTGGAGCAACCAATTATTGGTCCATGAACTCCTCCTCACACCATTCATGGACTGGTCTTGGTCCAAAACAAGCAGACCAACACCAAGCGCACGCACAGCACGAACTCGACAACGAGAACGTCCAGGGGATAGGCCTAATAAGAAACGGTCGTCTTATCAGAACGTACAGAACAGAACGCACTTTAGAACAGCAAGGCCTATGAATAACGAACTGAAAAACAGAAACGAACAGGCAAGAACGCACTGTAAAACAGATACGACCTGCCTAGACGCCCTGAAAGTCAAGATACGAACCCACAAGCACAAACTGAACCGCAGAAAACGATCTGAAAAGTACGAAGACTGAAAAGCGCGAATCGTCTCTTCCCAAACTTTTACTTCACACGCGGTAACACGAGATCAGCAAAAGCAGCCCAAGGGGTGGCGCCAAGAAAAAAGATCTTCCCCTTTATAGTGCCGTCGTACGTGCTGGACGTGAGCGCGGAGAACAATGAGGAAATTGGGAAATGTCAGTGTGTACGCATAGAAAGCTTGACGAGAAAATCGACAAGCTTAACAAAAATCTCGTCGAAAAAAACGACGTGTTTTTTACGACGAGAAACTCGGTCGTGTGTACGAGGCTTCAGTCTCATTCTTTGGTGCCATGGCCTTGTTGTACGAGGACCCTCAGCAAGCAGCTTCTGCAGAGGCGGCTCTCCATTCACTTCAACAGGGTCGTAGAGCAGTGGAAGACTATGTTTTAGAGTTTAGACAATGGGCCTTTGACACTAACTGGAATGACGCCGCTCTACGCTACCAATTCCGTATGGGGCTCTCCGACCCTCTCAAGGATGAGTTAGCTTGAGTAGGAGTGCCCTCTACTCTGGAAGCCCTAATTGACTTATCTATTCAAATTGACCGTCGTTTGAGAGAACGAAGGTCAGAGAGATCTGCAGGCCAGTCACGCCCGGTATGGATGCTACCCCTGGTACCCAGCTCCTCCAACTCTGCCCCAACAGTTCCTGCCACACCTGCTACAGACGCTCCAGACCCTAGGCAGCTCGGCTTACTTCGCCCTTCTCTCACCACTGAAGAACGCCAGCGTTGACACCAGCAGAACCTATGTTTATACTGTGGGGGTTCAGGAAATTACGTGAGGTCTTGCCCAATTAAACACCGCAAGTGCCTTTCAGTTACCTCTCCTTCTTCAACTCTGAATGTGCCTAACAACTTTGCTCATCTGACTCTTCCTATTTCATTACAACTGCCAAGAGGGACTATTCAGACTTTCGCTATAATTGATTCTGGGGCCTGCAGTTGTTTTGTGGACTTGACCTTTGCTGCAAGATATTATATCCCGCTTCTACCCAAGACGCAGAGACTCTCCGTCCACTTGGCCGATGGGTCCACAATTAAGTCCGGAGCAGTTACCCACGAAACCATTCCCCTGCTTGCTACTATCACCAAGGGCCATCAGGAACTGCCACGTCTGGATGCCATCGCTTCTCCCTTGTTTCCGATCATCCTTGGTATGCCTTGGCTGAAGGCCCACAATCCCCACATTGACTGGGCCACGGAGGACATTAAGTTTCCTTCCCTCTACTGTACCCAGTGCTGTCTACGCACCTCTGGTGGTGAGCTATGTCTGGACACCGACTCTGAAACCTGTCAGTCTGTACCCACAGCTTATCATGACTTCCTGGACGTGTTCAGCAAGAAAGGGGCAGAGACTCTTCCTCCTCATCGGTCTTACGACTGCCCCATTGAACTTCTCCCTGGAGTCGAGGTCCCTTTCGGAAGAATATTTCCTCTATCTGAATGTGAGTTTGTCGCTCTAAAAGACTACATAGATGATAACCTAGAAAAGGGGTTCATTCGCCCCTCCACATCCCCAGCCGGGGCAGGAATCTTCTTCATAGAAAAGAAGGACCGTTCATTACGGCCTTGTGTGGACTATCGGGAGCTCAACAAAGTTACGGTTAAAAAACGCTATCCCCTTCCACTAGTACCCAAACTTTTCCAGAGACTTGGCACTGCCACTATATTTACAAAACTGGATCTTCGAGGTGCCTATAACTTAGTTTGTATACGGGAAGGCGACGAGTGGAAGACTGCTTTCCGCACACGGTTTGGGCATTTCGAGTATCTCGTAATGCCCTTTGGACTCTGCAATGCCCCCGCTACTTTCCAGCATTTTATTAATGACGTCTTCTGAGACTTCCTGGATTTTTTTGTTATAGTATATCTTGATGACATACTAATCTTCTCTCCCTCTCTAGATGACCACCGCAGACATGTCAAGAGTGTTCTAAGTCGCCTTCGTCAACATGGACATTATGCCAAACCCGAGAAGTGCGAGTTTGAACGCCAAAGCATCCAATTCTTGGGCCTGATCATATCCACCGAAGGCATCAAGATGGAGCCCCAAAAAGTCACGGCTATCCTAGACTGGCCAACCCCCAGTGATAAGAAGGGTATCCAGAGATTCATTGGGTTTGCAAATTTTTACCGAAAATTCATCCGGAGGTTCTCAGCAATCATCTCCCCCATCACACAGCTCACTAAACAAGGTTCCAGATTCCATTGGTCTCCAGAGGCTCGGCCGCCTTTGAGGCGCTCAAGAAACAATTTACCTCTGCTTCTGTTCTAAAACACCCCGATTCGGCCCTGCCCTACGTCTTAGAAGTAGACGTTTCGGAAACAGCAGTTGGAGCTATACTTTCCCAGAGGCAGGGACCCAAGGCTCTGTTGCACCCGGTGGCGTTCTTTTCTTGTAAGCTATCAAACACAGAGAAAAACTATGACGTGGGGGATCGCGAACTTCTAGCGATCAAAGCCGCACTAGAGGAATGGAGATACCTTCTGGAGGGGGCTGCACACCCAATTCTAATCTACACAGATCACAAGAATCTAGAATATTTAAGGACAGCTAAGAGGTTGAAACCCCGGCAGGCGAGGTGGGCACTTTTCTTTTCTAGATTCACGTTTCATTTAACATACAGGCCCGGATCTAAAAACATGAAACCCGATGCACTATCACGCATGTTCAGCAAGTCACAAGAAATCTCCCCCCCGAATACTATCCTGTCTTCTGGGAACTTCCTCCTCCTGCAAGGGGACCTTGTGACTCAGATCAAACAAGCCTCGGTGGGGAATCCTTCACCTCCCGGAACCACCTTACTGGAAAGAGATGGACTACTCTGGCACGGGGAAAAAAATTGTACCAGAGAGTCTACGAACTTCCACCTTGGGGCTGTGCCACGACCACATGCTTGCAGGGCATTTTGGCATTAGCAAGACCTCTGAATTAAAGCAGCGAACATTTTGGTGGCCCAGGATGGAAAAGGACTGTAGAAGGTATGTTGAATCCTGCACGGTGTGTAACCGCAACAAGATCAGCAAGTCCAGGGCTTGGGGTTTGTTAAAACTGCTACCTGTCCCAAGTAGACCTTGGAAAATGATCTCAATTGACTTTATTGTGGAACTGCCCCCATCCGAGGGCTACAGTACTATTTTTGTGATTGTTGACCGGCTGTCCAAAATGGCTAATTTCCTCCCTATGAAGGGTACTCCATCTGCACAAGAAACTGCACGGATCTTTATCAAGGAAGTTATAAGACTCCATGGAGTCCCTGCAAATATCGTCTCTGATAGAGGGGTCCAATTCACTTCCAGATTCTGGAAATCTTTATGTGAATCTCTTGGAATTGAACATTCTTTTTCTTCAGCCTATCACCCGCAAACAAACGGTCAAACTGAAAGGACCAAGCAAACATTAGAACAATATCTTCGCTGCTTCTCTTCTTTTTCACAAGATGATTGGGTATCCTTACTTCCTCTGGCCGAGTTTTCGTACAATAATTCTGTTCATTCAGCCACAAAACAATCTCCCTTCTTTGCTAACTACGGTTTTCACCCCTCTTTTCTGTTCAACACAATTCCGGAATGTCCTGTACCTGCTGTTCTTGAAACAATGAACTTCTTTGATTCTAGTAGGGATGAGCTTCGTGTTCGAGTCGAACATCGGCTGTTCGATCGTTCGACGAAGATCGAACGATTTGGGCCGTTCGCGCCAAATTCGAGTGACGCGAACGGCCCACAATGCACTACGCCATCGCAGTGTCATCCAGGCACTGTGATTGGCCAAGCATGCACTGTGACCCAGCATGCTTGGCCAATCACAGCGCCGGCAGCGAGGAGAGCAATGATTGGCCACAGGCAAGATGCCTGTGGCCAATTATTCTTGAGGGGGTTTAGTACACGCCCCACACTATAAAAGGCCGCCAGCGCGGCGGCCTTGTGTAGTGTGTTCCGGAGCAGGGAAAGAGAAGCATAGGCAGGGACAGTGTCATTTTTTTTCCTTTACTAATCCTGGATTCCTTGTGTTTAGGGACAAATAAGGATAGGTAGGGAGAGTGTCAGTGTGTTATTCTGTGCTAAACCTTGTTTGTAGGGACAGAGCGGTACAGTGAGGGAAAGTGTCAGTGTGCTATTCTGTTCTAAACCAATCTTGCTGAACCATATTTGAAATCCTTGAGTTTAGGGACAGAGAGGTACAGTGAGGGAAAGTGTCAGTGTGCTATTCTGTGCTAAATCTTGTTTGTAGGGACAGAGTAGGACAGTGAGGGAAAGTGTCAGTGTGCTATTCTGTTCTAAACCAATCTTGCTGAACCATATTTGAAATCCTTGAGTTTAGGGACAGAGAGGTACAGTGAGGGAAAGTGTCAGTGTGCTATTCTGTGCTAAATCTTGTTTGTAGGGACAGAGTAGGACAGTGAGTGAAACTGACAGTGTGCTATTCTGTTCTAAACCAATCTTGCTGAACCATATTTGAAATCCTTGAGTTTAGGGACAGAGAAGGACACTCGTGGAAACTATCAGTGTGCTATTCTGTGCTAAATCTTGTTTGTAGGGACAGAGAGGTACAGTGAGTGAAACTGACAGTGTGCTATTCTGTTCTAAACCAATCTTGCTGAACCATATTTGAAATCCTTGAGTTTAGGGACAGAGAGGTACAGTGAGGGAAAGTGTCAGTGTGCTATTCTGTGCTAAATCTTGTTTGTAGGGACAGAGTAGGACAGTGAGTGAAACTGACAGTGTGCTATTCTGTTCTAAACCAATCTTGCTGAACCATATTTGAAATCCTTGAGTTTAGGGACAGAGAAGGACACTCGTGGAAACTATCAGTGTGCTATTCTGTGCTAAATCTTGTTTGTAGGGACAGAGTAGGACAGTGAGTGAAACTGACAGTGTGCTATTCTGTTCTAAACCAATCTTGCTGAACCATATTTGAAATCCTTGAGTTTAGGGACAGAGAAGGACACTCGTGGAAACTATCAGTGTGCTATTCTGTGCTAAATCTTGTTTGTAGGGACAGAGTAGGACAGTGAGTGAAACTGACAGTGTGCTATTCTGTTCTAAACCAATCTTGCTGAACCATATTTGAAATCCTTGAGTTTAGGGACAGAGAAGGACACTCGTGGAAACTATCAGTGTGCTATTCTGTGCTAAATCTTGTTTGTAGGGACAGAGTAGGACAGTGAGTGAAACTGACAGTGTGCTATTCTGTTCTAAACCAATCTTGCTGAACCATATTTGAAATCCTTGAGTTTAGGGACAGAGAAGGACACTCGTGGAAACTATCAGTGTGCTATTCTGTGCTAAATCTTGTTTGTAGGGACAGAGAGGTACAGTGAGTGAAACTGACAGTGTGCTATTCTGTTCTAAACCAATCTTGCTGAACCATATTTGAAATCCTTGAGTTTAGGGACAGAGAGGTACAGTGAGGGAAAGTGTCAGTGTGCTATTCTGTGCTAAATCTTGTTTGTAGGGACAGAGTAGGACAGTGAGTGAAACTGACAGTGTGCTATTCTGTTCTAAACCAATCTTGCTGAACCATATTTGAAATCCTTGAGTTTAGGGACAGAGAAGGACACTCGTGGAAACTATCAGTGTGCTATTCTGTGCTAAATCTTGTTTGTAGGGACAGAGTAGGACAGTGAGTGAAACTGACAGTGTGCTATTCTGTTCTAAACCAATCTTGCTGAACCATATTTGAAATCCTTGAGTTTAGGGACAGAGAAGGACACTCGTGGAAACTATCAGTGTGCTATTCTGTGCTAAATCTTGTTTGTAGGGACAGAGTAGGACAGTGAGTGAAACTGACAGTGTGCTATTCTGTTCTAAACCAATCTTGCTGAACCATATTTGAAATCCTTGTGTTTAGGGACAGAGAAGGATAGGCAGGGGACAGTGTCAGTGTCATTGTTGCTAAGCCTCCTGCACAGTATACACCTGAAGGTAGCCCTTATTGCTGTTTTTCCCATCTCCCTGCAGGCCATCCATTAAAATGTCTGGAAGGCAAACAAGGAGAGGCAGACAGTCAGGAGGCAAAAAAAGAGGGCAAGCAGGCTCTGTGTCTGGGGGCAACAGTGCTGGTCGTGGACGCGGTGCATTGTCATCAGCACATGGCCATGGGACACGCTTGTCCTTCTTTTCGGCAGCTGGACATGTTGAGCCACATCATGCCGAAGACTTGGTAGAGTGGATGACCAAGCCCACCTCATCCTCCTCATCCTCTCTCACCCAGGCTCAGGGTACTGGCAAAGCAGCTGCCAAAGCGTCCTCTTCTCTGGTATCATTATCTTCATTAGTCAATCCTTCCCTAGACCCACCATGTCCTCCTCCTGAGGAGTCCCCCGAACTGTTTGAGCACAGTGTTGGGTACATGCTCCAGGAGGATGCCCAGCGTTTCGAAGGATCTGATGATGATACCCAGATAGAGGAAGGCAGTAGCGTGAGAGCAGAGAGAGGGGATGCTCAAGAAGGACACCAATCTGGCAGTCATGCTCCAGCAGCTGCAGCATACTGCCAGATTGGCTCCAGTGATGAGGAGGGAGGGGATGATGAGGTCACTGACTCCACGTGGGTGCCTAATAGGAGAGAGAAGGAGGAGGAGGATGAGGAGGAGGCACATCTCCAACGAGGCAGGATGCCCTTGGGTGGCCAGCGTATGGGCAGCACACCGACAGAATCACACCGCAGAGCTCCGCCTGTGCAGGGCGCTGCCTCTGCCCGTCATTCAAAAAGTTCTTTGGTGTGGGCCTTTTTTGAGGCGAGTGCATCAGATCGCACAGCTGCTGTTTGCAACATATGTCTCAAGCGTATATCGCGTGGCCAAAACATCAGCCGCTTGGGCACCACATGCTTGATCAGACATATGTTGACCTGCCATGCAGCTCGTTGGCAAGCCTACCTTAAAGACCCACACCAAAGAACAAAGCTGACCTCTTCTTGCACCGCATCAGCTGGGATCTCCAACCCCACTATACCTTCAGTCCTCTCTGAAACCTGCTCTGAGAGGAATGAAGGTGTAGAATTAGGTGTGTCACAGCCAAGTACTTGCGGGCACTCTGCTAGCAGTACACCGACGTCCGATTCTAGCAGGCAAATTTCCCTGCCCCAGCTGCTGGACCGTCGAAAGAAGTTCACTCCCAGCCATCCACATGCCCAGCGGTTGAATGCTAGCTTGGCTAAATTGCTAGCGCTTCAACTGCTGCCTTTTCAGTTGGTAGACTCTGCCCCCTTCCGTGAGTTTGTGCAATGTGCGGTTCCTCAGTGGCAGGTTCCCAAACGCCACGTTTTCTCACGGAAGGCGATTCCGGCTCTCTACAGGCATGTGGAAGGCAATGTCTTGGCCTCCCTGGACAGGGCGGTCAGCGGTAAGGTGCATATTACCGCTGACTCATGGTCCAGCAGGCGTGGACAGGGACATTACCTTTCTTTCACGGCCCATTGGGTCACTCTTTTGGCAGCTGGGAAGGATGCAGGACAAGGTGCAGTAGTGTTGGAGGTTGTTCCACCGCCACGCCTCCAAAATGCTACTACTGGTTGTGACACACCTCTCTCCTCCACCCCCTCCTCTTCTTCTTCCTCCATGGCCTCTTCCTGTGGTTTGTCCTCGGAACCAGCGGTGCTCCGTAGGCGTTCAAAGGGCTACGCAAGTACGCAGGCAAAAAGATGCCATGCTGTGCTTGCGCTGGTGTGTTTGGGGGACAGGAGCCACACTGGGGCAGAGGTCCTGTCTGCTCTGCAGGGGCAGGCCGAGAGGTGGTTGATGCCACGCCAGCTTAAGCCAGGAATGGTGGTTTGCGACAATGGCACCAACCTCCTCTCCGCACTCCGACAGGGACAACTGACCCATGTGCCCTGTATGGCTCACGTCCTTAACCTGGTGGTGCAGCGGTTCTTGGGCAGGTACCCGGGCTTACAGGATGTCCTGAGGCAGGCCAGGAAAGTCTGTGTTCATTTCCGCAGATCTTATAATGCCAGTGCTCGCCTGGCTGAGCTGCAAAAGGAGTTGAACCTGCCAAGAACCGCCTTATATGTGACATGCCCACCAGGTGGAACTCAACGTTGGCCATGCTGCAGCGGCTGCACACGCAGCAGAGGGCCATCAATGAGTACCTGTGCGACTACGGCACCAGGACAGGGTCAGGGGAGCTCGGTTTTTTTTCACCACACCAGTGGGGCATGATCAGGGATGCATGCACTGTCCTGGCACCATTTGAGGAGGCCACGAGGATGGTGAGCAGTGACAGTGCATGCATCAGTGACACTGTACCTCTTGTCCACCTGTTGGAGCACACGCTGCGTGGAATAATGGACAGGGCACTTGAGGCAGAACAGAGGCAGGAAGAGGAGGACTTACTTGCCTCTCAAGGCCCCCTTTACCCTGACAGTGTTCCTTCTGTCCCACCCATCGCACAGGAAGAGGAGGAGGAGGAGGAGGAGGAGGATTGTGTCAGTATGGAGGTGGAGGCTGGCACTCAGCATCATCAGCAGCAGTCTTTTAGGGATGATTTACAGTCCCAAGAAACCAGTGGACTTGTACGTGGCTGGGAGGAGGTGGCTGCGGATCATGTCGTCCTTAGTGACCCAGAGGACTCCGGACTGAATGCCTCAGCTAACCTACGCTGCATGGCCTCCCTGATCCTGCAAAGTCTGCGGAAGGATCCTTGTATTCTTTGGATCAAGGAGAGGGACCATTACTGGCTGGCCACTCTCCTTGATCCACGGTACAAGGGTAAGGTTGCGGACCTTATGTTACCGTCGCAGAGGGAGCAGAGGATGAGACAACTCCGGGAGGCCTTGCAGAAAGGTCTGTGCAACGCGTTCCCAGAGACTGGGAGGTTACAAACTCCTGGTCCTGGA
Source organism: Rana muscosa (assembly GCA_029206835.1). Classification (NCBI taxonomy): domain Eukaryota; kingdom Metazoa; phylum Chordata; class Amphibia; order Anura; family Ranidae; genus Rana; species Rana muscosa. Next base: position 925,058,862 of record CM055116.1, on the reverse strand, counting down.
CAACGAGTTGCTGAGGCTTCGGGCAGTCAAAGAAGGAGCGGTGGGGAAGGTGGCCATCTGACCGATGCGTTCAGACAATTCTTTAGTCCGCAGCCCCAAAGTATGATCGTTTCCAGCAACCATCGCCAGCGTCTTATATACATGGTGCAGGAATACCTAGGGCAAGGTCAGACTTGGACACCTTCCCCACCGAAAATCCTCTGGCTTACTGGGTCTTGAGGATGGATCACTGGCCAGAGCTTGCACAGTATGCAATTGAGCTACTGGCCTGTCCTGCATCCAGCGTTCTTTCAGAACGCACATTCAGTGCTGCTGGAGGATTTGTCACGGATCACAGGGTGCGCCTGTCCACCGACTCGGTTGATCGACTGACTTTCATCAAGATGAACCAGTCATGGATCACCACCAGCTACCACGCACCTGATGCTGATATAACAGACTAATTGATTTTAAAATGTCACATCCCTTCAAGACTGATGCTGATGCTGAGTTCCTGTGCTGTTATGTTGACTAGCTATCCTCCTCCTCCTCCTCAATGATCCGATTAATGATGATAGCTTGGAAGATCATTTTGGTTTATGGGTGCTGCCACCAGTGGCTAAGGCCCAATTTTTCAGCCCCTGTTTAACAGGGGCGTGTAATTACAATTTTTGATGCAATACTTTGCAACAGGCCTCATTGCTGTGCTCCAAGTACAGTATCTGTGAGGGGTTGCAGTGTTGTGCCACCAGTGCCTAAGGCCCAATTTTTCAGCCCCTGTTCAACAGGGGCATGCAATTATAATTATTGATCTAATAATTCACAGCAGGGCCCATTGCTGCGCCCACCAAGAGTAACTGTCAGGCCTTACAGTGTTGTGTCAACACCACCACCACCACCACCACCACCAAAGGCCCAATTTTTCAGCCCCTGTTCAACAGGGGCATGCAATTATAATTATTGATCTAATAATTCACAGCAGGGCCCATTGCTGCGCCCACCAAGAGTAACTGCCAGGCCTTACAGTGTTGTGTCAACACCACCACCACCACCAAAGGCCCAATTTTTCAGCCCCTGTTCAACAGGGGCATGCAATTATAATTATTGATCTAATAATTCACAGCAGGGCCCATTGCTGCGCCCACCAAGAGTAACTGTCAGGCCTTACAGTGTTGTGGCACCAGCACCACCATCAAAGGCCCAATTTTTACTACCACTGTTCAACAATTATATGTTATTACAATTCCTGATATAATAGTTGACAGCAGGGCGTTCCAGCACCCACCAAGAGTAACTGTGAGTGCTTACAGTGTTGTGCCAACACCAACACCTAAGGGGCCAATTTCTGCAGAGTATATACGGCAGGTCCCTACTTTCAAACATCTAACTTACAAACGACTACTACTTGCAAACGGAAGAAGACAACAGGAAGTGAGAGGAAATCTACCCCTTGGAAGGAAAATTCTCTCCTGTAAGAATTAATATGGGAGAAAGGTGTCTCCTCTCTGATGCTTTATCACCAATCCTTGTTTCAATAAAAACACCACATTTCAAAAACAGTTGTCATTGGGACGCAAAGTGAGGTGAAATGTTCTGAACAGGGGCACAGACAGCAAAAAAAAAGCAAAAAAAATGTTACTGGGGTGATAACCCTTCCCTATGTTTTCCAAAAAGCTTAAAAATAGGTATTTGGCCTGGAGCTACACTTAAACAATGTAGCTGTTCAAAATTACAAACAGATTCTACATAAGAACAAACCTACAGTCCCTGTCTTGTATGCACCGCCTGTATACGGCTGTTCAGAGTATATAGGGCCTTTTTTATTTTGTGTGCGGGGTTCCCCTTAATATCCATACAAGACCCAAAGGGGCTGGTAATGGGCTGGGGTGGGGGGGGGGGGGTTGATGGGGTAGCTATGCCATTTTTCTTAAAGATTTTCATCCATATTACCGGGACCAGACATTACATTAAAGCCGCAAGCAGTTTTAAATGGCTTTTTTTCCTTTAGAAATGTTATTTTGTGCAGGGACAGTTCTAAACACGGGAAACACGTGGCACTTCACAGGCATACTTTAGACACCCCCCAGGTACAATATTTAAAGGAATATTTGACTTTTTTTTTTCACTTTATGCATCATTAAAATGACTGCTCCCGGAAAACGTCCGTTTTTAAAACTTCTTTTTGCATTGATACATGTCCCCTGGTGCAGAACCCGGGTTCCCAAACTCTGTTTAGGACAATAACATGGATAATAGTCGTTATAATTAGCACTTTAGAATCCGAACGTTCGCATCCATTGTATTTAATAGGGTTCTAATGTTCGTGCGAACTTTCGGTCCGTTCGCGGGTTCTGGTGCGAACCGAACCCGGGGGTGTTCGGCTCATCACTAGATTCTAGTAACAATAAACTGTTACAGGAAACAATGGCATCAGTGCGCGCGTGCACCCCATGATGCTCTTTGGCACCCAGCGGGCTATTTAAACTGGGTCAGTACCCAGATTCAATGCTGTCTGCTCTACAGCGTTCCAGTTGCCTTGTATCTGCTACCTGTTCCTGTACTTGACCCGGATTGCTACTGACGTTCCAGCTTTCTGCCTGCCTCTGACCCGGCTTGTTTTGACTGCGCATCTGCCTGCTCCCTCTGCTACTTCGCTGCCAGCCTATTACCGATCCGGCCTGTACCCTGACTACGCTTCCGCCTTTTGCAACTGTGCCTGATGTGCCCACCAGTGTATGACCCGGCTTGTCTTCACCTGCCTTATCTGCTGCCCTTGGAGTCCTGCTGAACTTCCATCCCATCTGCAGTTACAGCGGCTCCGCTACAGCGATCCATCAGGCACTCGTGCGACTCTGCACTTCTGCGCCACCTGTCTACTCTACCAGGGGGCCCCGAGTCAGAGGTGTAAGAGAGGCCATCCTCTGCATATCAGGCTCTACCGTCAGGTACGTGACACCGACCTTCCGCTTGGGCGATGGGAGCGAGGATTCTGTGACAACCGAGGCAGCATCCTCCGGTCTCTCCGTCTTCGGTTCCTCAACTACCGGAACATTCACAACGACTTCCTCCGAAGTCTTGACAGTGCGCGTAGGGGTGACTGTAGAAGCGCTGGTTTCCTCCTCAAGAGTAGTGTCGCTCGTAAGGCAATTTAGACGGAAGGCCCGAGGTTTTTCTGTGGGTTGCTCTACCTCGAAAAGAAACTCCTTACATCTTTTGCATCTTCCGAAAGGCCGAAGGTGCACCACCAGTCCCTGGCATCCGGGACAAACCACTCCAAGGGCCTCCGCATCTCTGCAAACGTAGAGGGCAAAGCGACCCCGAGGCTTCAGTCGGATCCCCGTATCCATTAATGGAGCAGCAAACGAAGTAACGTTCATGGTACTAGGAACTGGAATCCATGGGGCATTAGACGCCATGTTACCCGCTTGCCGATTCATTGCGCACTGTCCCTTTCGCGCCAACGTCACCACGTGCAACTCATCACATGGCGAGGCTCCTCCCATTTTCTGCAATGTTCACGGGCTTTCTTCCTCTTGACACGTCCATGAACTACGCAGCTTGGGCTCTCCTCGTGGCGCAGCTAATTTTCTCCAAAGATGGCCGACCTCCACGGAGCCTCACAGGGGGAATAAAGTCCAAACTCTGGGGGGTTTTAAGCTGCGGAATCCCGGACTCGAGCCCCCACGTGTAGCGCACTCACCCCCTGCCTTTGGCTCCTCGCAGGTAGAGAGGACACACCGTGCTATATGCCCGTACCCTCCTGTGTGAAGAGGTTGAGCGGTGTTACGAAACAGGTCTCCGCAGCGAGGTTCTCCAGAGAATGGTTCCCATCTCTATGCTCAATAAAGACAAGTCTCTATTTCCCCCAATAACTCTAAAGTCCACACCAGCTGTAACTCCAACGTAGAGTTTATTTCTCTTAAAGCACAGTCTCTAGACAGAAAGGTTGGAGGGAGAACAGGACAGCATAAGGTGTGGGAGAGAGGTCCAGGCACAAACGAAATACACTTCACTGCTCGGCTTCTCAAGCAGACTCAGCCCATTTGGATAGTCTCCCTAGAGAGGGGACTATCAACCAGAATGCCACTCTAATTAGATATACAGTCTCTGCACAAACTGATGAACTTGGTCTCTGCCACAGACCTGGTGAACTTGGTCTCTGCCACAGACCTGGTGAACTTGGTCTCTGCCACAGACCTGGTGAACTTGGTCTCTAATCTTGACCTCTTTTAAGGAGAAGACATCCATCCAGAGAGTTACCGGGCCCCTTCCTTCACCGTGACTTCTCACCAGTCCCTCGAAATGGTCATCCCCCGGACTCCTCGTCTAATGCCCCATACACACGATCGTTTTGCATGCCGTTAAAAATGCCATTAAAAAAAATGGCCATTAAAAATGATCGTGTGTAGGCTCCAGAGCATTTTTAACGACGTGAAAAACGGCCATTAAAAATTTCGAACATGCTCTCTTTTTTCACGTCGTTTTTCATGTCGTTTTTTTTAACGACGTGAAAAACGATAGTGTGTATGCTTTAGCGACGTGAAAAAAAACGCGCATGCTCAGAATCAAGTATGAGACAGGAGCGCTCGTTCTGGTAAAACTAGCGTTCGTAATGGAGATAGCACATTCGTCACGCAGTCACGGACTGAAAAGCACGAGACTAAAAAGAGCGAATCGTCGCTCAACAAACTTTACTAACATGAAGGGTGGCGCCATTCGAACGGAACTTCCCCTTTATAGTGCCGTCGTACGTGTTGTACGTCACTGCGCTTTGCTTGATCGTTTTTTTAAATGATCGTGTGTACGCAAGACAGGCTTGAGAGGAAACATGAAAAAAACGACGTGAAAAACGGCAAGAAAAAAAATGGCAAGAAAAACGATCATGTGTATGGGGCATAAGATATGGGTCCCCTCGTAAGGCGGCACCCTGGGATTCCTCGATCCTTGATAGGCCCCAGCCAAAGGCGCTGGGCCCAAAGATTTTCTGTTGCAGCCCCAGGGCTAAAGGAGCCTAGGACTGATTCACCGACCACCACCCCTGGGCTAAAGGTGCCCAGGGCGGACAGAGAGCGCCCACGCTCCCCTCGGGAGTGGGACCCCCGGGGAGCGAACTGGAACCCCAATCCTGGGGTGGAAAAATGAACCAACCACCTACAGGCAGCGTCTGCCCCTTTTATATCCTCTCCTGGCATGCACAGCAGGCTAACAACTCCCTAGAGGGGACACACAAGGCACAGCACTGTACCAGTGGTTCAACCCTGGCCCATTATGGCAGCACCACCCGCAGGCCACAGGGAACTGTACACTGATACTCCACCTGCCGACAAAATGGTGGATAAGTCCTAACAATTAAGGTGTTTGAGCATAAATACCACTCAAACACTACCCCTTAATTTAGGACCCCTCTACATGTGCAAAATTTGTTATATATGATCTCTTATATCACAGTGATCTGATGGTGCAGCGTAAGATCAGGCAGATACCTGCCAGAGTTTACAGGAACTCCCATTGACATCAGAGTTAACATCTTTAGCCCACGTTCACACTGGGCTGCGGTAGTGAAGCCTGTGAGTTCAGCTGAACTCGCACGATTTCACTCCCGCTGGCAGTCCCGATTTCAAAGACATCTGAAACAGATGTCAATGTAAATCGCGGCTGAAATCGCAAAAAGTAGTACAGAAACTACTTTTTGTAATCGGTTAGGACGGTGCCATTGCCCGCAGTTTGCGGCAAATTTCGCCAATTTGACATGCGATTTGACATGTCAAATCGCATGTCAAATCGCACCAGTGTAAACCAGGGCTAAGGATCTTCCATGTGACAGCAGTGCACAGCATAGAAGAGCAGGATCAAGGTCATAAGCCCAAGAATTCACTGACAAATAACATTCCCAGCACTTAAAGGAAAAATAGTGCAGCGCTTAAACTCAAGAGTTGCTGGAAGCAGCTCTGAAAAGTGAATAATAAACCACTCTAGGTTAGTGATAAATAAATTCATATATAGTCCATTCCAATGGATGTTTTCCCATATGAGATGACTTCCATGAGGACTAGGGAACGTGACACCTTGTAAGTTGAATAAGTGAATTCAAAAAAGTCCAAACAGCATGTATGTGATGAAAGTGAATGTCTTGTTCATGGACAACACTGCCACAGCATAAATCGACTAGAAGACCTCAAAGTATCAGATGAGAGTTGTTAGTAAGGCACAAAAGGTAAGGTTGGATACTCTTACCGGACGTGGTGGACCCACCTGTCATATGACAGTGGGTCAAACGAGCTTGATGGTCACCGTGACCAAGAGTGAAGAGAACTCGATATCCAGGATACCTCAGACCGACTTCCACGGGATAGCAGATGACCAACTCACACGATGGAATTTCCTACGGTCATACAGGCTCCAAATCCATCCAAGATAGACACAAGGGGAAAAAAGAAAGAAAAACTCCAGATGGTGCAGGTCAATATAACCATGAACGGTTTATTGAATAGGAATTGTCTTATATGAATACAGACAAAAAATAAAAAGTGATCACAAGATAAAACAATAAAAGCAATGTGGGGTGCAGCATAAGCAGGCCCTACGCGTTTCGACTACGGAAGTCTTCAACAGGGGCATAGTGCTGCACCCCCCACATTGCAAACATTAAATAGGGTCTGAAATGAATCTGACCCGCCCAAAAAGGGGCGGAGTCAAAACCGGAAGTAATGGACTATTCCACAACACCAGACTGACATCAATAAAGGATATTACATGAACTAAAATATCAATGCATTCAAATAATATAAATAAAAATAACAATAAAAAATCCTGTTAGAAAAATATATGACAAAAATCACATATAAATCTCATAACAAACCTCAAGGAATCATGAACCAATCACATTAAAGGCAGGTGAAACCATTTATGCTGATAGTCTAAACCTCCGGAGATTAATGTCCCCACCTAAGCTTACCGCCAGTAGGGGGCATCTGGATATCCTGCTGTGATGTATTGGCAGGTACACAGTGGTTCATTCTCTTGCAGCAACATCTCTCAGATGTTGCTGCAATATCGATTGGGGACACCGTTGTAGCATGGCGCCGTGGGCGTCAGGTGCGCGCCATTCACGTAGACATCACGCGCACGCACCCGATTGCATTACTGTGGCGAGGTCAAATGGTGTGCGCCGCTCACATGAGCGTCGCGCGCACACCCAGGGGCAGCGCCATGACGTAATCATGCGCGCACTTAGGAGCAACGTCATAACGTAATCACGATAGGACGTCGCTAGTCTTTCCTCGCACACAATAATGGAAGCACGTCATCTACCTGGGAGCAGCGGCATCTCATTACCATAAGACGTACTTGCTCCATGGCAACACCGAACGCCACGGAACAAGCGCCATCTAGTGGAAGAAAACTAAATGGATATAAACAACAGATTGAGAAATTTGTATGGATTCACTGATAGGCGTTTTATATCATATATAGCCCAAAAAAACGCCATATAGTGAACTCCATAGTGGATAACAATCCCTTCTAACAGTGTATTAACTAAAAACTGATAACAAGGAGGAACTGAACTTCTTCCTCATATCACAACAAGACGTGGTGACTTAAACCTGAACAGAACACCACATCCTGTTACCCCATCAACAACGGGATATGCACAGTGAATATTCCCTAAATTAATGCCGAATAGCGACACTAGAGGTATACTGAAAACCTTATGAAATAAAACAACCACACGTGCCACCTGAACAGGTGCGCACGGGTGATGGATTAAGACAAAGAAAAAACCGGACCATCCACCCAAACTAAAAATGGGGGGGAAGGGACACACGAGCCCAGGTTACTCACGCCCGGTTGATGAAACAATTAATGTCCCATTCGATGTTCATACCATGGGGTGAGTAACACCTGAGCTCGTGTATCCAATAAGTCTCTAACCTAGAGACACCCCACAGAGAGGAGTCCCCCCTCCAGTGGGGGACGAACCTGTCTATCACCTGAAATTGGGTGCCTCTAGGGTCCTTGGCATGATGTTCTAAATAGTGTCGCGAGACAGTGTGCTTATCACAACCTTTACGTATTTTGGCTAGATGTTCGTTAACCCGAATGGAAAAATTCCTAATCGTGCGCCCTACGTATTGAAGTTTGCATGGGCATGTAATTAGGTACACGACGAACCTGGTGACGCAGGTAGTAAATTGCTTCATGGTGTAACTGCGTCCCGTGACACTGGAACTGAACGTGTCCGTTCTACGTCTGCCCAACACATTGACCATGCAAACATTACATTTTCTGCAGGGGTAGTAGCCATTGGCCTCTGGAAAAAAGGAAATCTTTTTGGGAGGGTCTATTGTGTTAGGAGCTATTTCTCCCTGAATAGAGCGGGCACCCCTAAAGATCACACCTGCCCGTTCAGGGAGAGAGGGTCCAAGTATTCTATCACTTAATAGCACTTTCCAATGCCTATTCAAAATCTTTTTGATTTCATGATGTTGGGTAGAATAAGAGGTGAAAAAGGACCATTTAAATCTATCCTCTCTAACATTTCTCTGTTTGTCAATAAGGAGAGAAGACCTCTCGGTTTCCAATACAGAAGAAATATCCGTATCTAACCCAATGGATGAATAACCCCTGTTTAGGAATCTTTCTTTAAGAATTTTAGATTGGGGGGGCGTGGTCTGCCAGCGCTGGTGATGGCTGCTTAGACTTAGAGCTCGGCAGCTAAGGGAGATAAACAGAGCGTCCAAGGCCCAAATCCAAAGACAATCTACGGTCATCCTGACTCCTAACATCTCAGAGACTACAACCAGCCATGTCCAGGAAGAGGATGACAGAATATCAGCCGAGAAAGCTGACTGCCTTCTTCTCCAAGTACAACAGCAAGGTTAGTCAGCCCCAAAATGGCGCCGGCGCGGCCGTGATACAGGAGGCATACACAGATCTAACCGAGGATACTCCGGGTGACTCGGACTTACCATGCCCTCCTCTGTCCCCTACCCTCAGAACAGGCGACAACCCCATCACAGGCAGCCCGGCGAAAGCGCGGATGCGGATGGAGCCACCGCCGCTGCCGCGGTCCTCCCAAATTGAGGCCCCGGCTTATAACCACTTCCAGGCCAACCAGGCCCTGCAGTCTTCAATGGCCTCATTCCCTACAACGGGCCAACCAGTGATGGATACCACATTAAAAGACATGCTACTATCTCTCCAGTCCTCACTGATGACTGACCTTTCATCGCTATTTACTAAAATATCTACAGATATGCATGTTATAGATGACAGAGTGACGCACTTAGAAAGCAGCATGGAGGAATGTACAGAAACGGTTAACGACTTGGTTGACTCATATGCTGACATTAGAGAGGAACAATCCTGGGTAAGGGCAACGCTGGCAGATTTGGAGGACAGGTCCAGGAGGAATAATGTGAAAATTAGAGGAGTCCCTGAAACCATCCTACCTCTGGACCTCCCTAAATATGCCAAGGAACTTATGCACTTAATCCTGCCAGACGAATCACCCAGAGACCTGATTGTGGATCGGATCCACAGGATTGCAAAGCCCTCTCACTTAGCTGCGTCAGTTCCCAGAGATGTCCTAATGAGAGTACATTTCTTTCCTGTCAAAGAGCGGCTGCTCATGACATTAAGAAATAACCCTTCGCTGCCTGAACCGTACGTAGGGGTGCAACTATTTCCAGACCTATCAAAATACACATTACAAATGAGGAGACAGCTCAACCCGATCACCAAGGGCCTCCACAACCACAAGATCCAATTCAAATGGAGATATCCTGCAACCTTGCTCATCACAAGGAATGGCGAATCGCATGTGATCCACTCCCTCCAAAAGGGAATACAACTTCTCCAGGCCTGGGGAATCGTTCCAGACACACCGCAGGACCCCACTCCACCAATGGAACAACGCACTCAACGCACGGCACGCCGCTCCTCCAATGGTCGCGGTACTTGAATAAGTCAGCTAATTTTCTCTCTTTCTTCAACCTACATTTGGGCCTGTATACATCTACAAGTTTGAGGCTCTCCCTGGCTTTCAGCCTTTTGATTGTTATTAAGTTGAACAGTAACTTCTGATACCCCCTTTTAGTGGTTTAGTTGAATATATATATTCTCTACTCCACCTAGCGTTCTATCCGGTGGCCACTCCACCCAAAAAAAAAAAAAACTCTAACATTCAAGTTCCAGTTTTTATCTTGTTTAGTTCTATAGTTAACCCTTTTGTTTTACAGCAACATCTACGCAGGTGGGGATAACACTCCACCCTAAGAAGAGACATAAAACAGATACCTACTGCCAGTTTTGGCCTCTGATCCAAGGAACCAAAAAACCATCGACGAACTGTAAGTGTTTAACCTTATTGGTATTTCTGTAACTATACACAACACCTAAAATGCCGATTACAGTACTATCCATCAATGCAAATGGGCTCAACCATCCAGCAAAGTGACACTCACTATGGAAAACGGCTTTAGAACTAAAATGTGATGTACTGTGTGTCCAGGAAACACACTTTCTCTCCACAGCTGCACCTAATTGCACAAACAGACATTTTTCCCAGATTTTTACCGCCCCCTCCACCTCGAAAAAGAGAGGGGTGATGATAGCAATAAGAAACTCGGTATCATTACAACTGCACAATGTTACCCTAGACCCAGAAGGGCGATACATTATTCTTGTGTGTACCATAAACAATAATAAGTATACCTTGGTGAATATCTATGCTCCTAATGTCAAACAAGCTTGATTTCTCCGCAAACTATTGAGTACTATACAGCCGCTGAAACAGGGCAATTTAATCATATGTGGGGATTTCAACTTAGTACCTGAAATCCTCATGGACTCTACAGCCGCTTCAAAACGCAGGGAATCCCCCCTGAAAAAATTCATTGCTGAGCACGACTTGTTTGACGTCTGGAGATGTTTAAATGGAGAGGAGAGAGAATATACATATTTCTCTCCTATACACAGAACTTACTCCCGCATTGATAACTTTCTCACTGATAAATGGCTCCTCCAAAGCATTAGCGCAGCTGTAATCCACACCACATCCTGGTTGGATCATGCCCCGGTCTCCATCACTGTGACGGATTCAGCACATCACAACAATACATTCATATGGAGAGCGAACAACTATATTATACAACATCCAACTTACTCTCCAGAAATAATAACCCAATTAAAGGAATATTTCGAACTTAATTCAGGCTCTGTATCCGACCAGGGTGTGTTGTGGAACGCGCACAAAGCATTTATCAGAGGTATGCTCATCAAAATCAGCTCCCGATACAAAAAACATAGAACAATGAAGATAGACTCCCTCCTGTCCCAAATTGCAAAACTAGAACAACACAACAAATCCAAACCCAATCCGAAGTGCTCAGCACAAATCCTAACTCTTAGACGAGAACTACGAATCCTCCTCCTCCAATCATACGAACGAATCCAGAGAAAACTAAAAGCCATTTCATACTCCACGTCTAATAAAGCAGGTAAAACCCTTGCCCAACGAATAAAAGGTAGACGTATAAAAAACAAAATAGATCACATATTCCATCCCCACACTAAAGAAATCCTCAGGAATCCACAAGAGATAGCGGATGCTTTCAGCACGTATTACAGCGATTTATATAACCTACAGAGAGACACAGACACACACCAACCCACCCTAGACGACATCACAGATTTTCTTTCACAAGTCAGTCTCCCATCGTTAACCTCAGAACAGCTCTCCCACCTCAATGATCCTTTCACAGTAAAAGAAGTAGTAGAGACTATCAATTCTCTCCCCCCAGGGAAATCACCAGGACCCGATGGCCTCACAGGGGAATACTATAAACAATTTGCACAACACCTAGCTCCACACCTTGCGAACATGTACAACGACGCGGCCTCCTCCGCTACATTTCCACGGGAATCCCTACAAGCATTAATAATCACCCTACCCAAGCCAGGTAAAGACCCAGTAACGCCACAGAACTTCCGCCCAATATCTCTCTTAAACTTAGACCTAAAAATTTATGCCAAAATGATAGCCACAAGACTAAATCATATAATGCCCAACCTGATACACAAAGACCAATCAGGCTTCACAGCGGGCAGACAAGCGTCAGACGCCACGAGGAGACTAATAAATATCATCCACTATGCCGAGACTAGTGGAACGCCTTCTCTGCTCCTTTCTTTGGACGCGGAGAAGGCGTTCGACAGAGTCAACTGGAAATACTTACATCAAGTGCTACAGAAATTTGGATTCAAAGGACAAATACTCAATGCTATCCTGGCGCTATACTCCTCCCCTTCGGCCCGGGTATTTTCTGCAGATATGCTATCCCAACCATTCAACATTACCAATGGCACTAGGCAAGGTTGCCCATTGTCACCGCTGATCTTTAATCTCCTAATGGAACCCCTAGCAGAACACATTAGACAGAACCCAAAAATCTCAGGCCTCCAGATAGGACACCAAACACATAAGATCAGTCTGTTCGCAGACGATGTCATCTTAATGATGACAAACCCGTCTTCTTCCCTACCAGAAATTCAAAATACCCTCCAGTGGTTTAGTAAAATCTCCTACTATAAGGCAAACGCATCCAAGTCCTACATATTAGACCTAGGAATAGACACAACATCTAAGATCCTTCTCCAAACACAATTTCCCTTCGCATGGGCAAAACACGACATAACTTACTTGGGGATCCAACTGCCAAGATTGACAAAAAATCTCTTTAAATGCAACTTTATACCATTTCTTACCAAACTCCAAACTGAGGCCCATAACCTGGCTAAACAGGAATTATCATGGTCGGGCAGACTCGCCGCATTCAAAATGTTACTCCTACCACAACTGATATACTTATACAGGACCATCCCCATCCCTATCCCGTTGTCTTACTTTAAATCTCTCCAAACAACTCTAAATAAATTTTTATGGAAAGGGAAACCACCCAGATGCGCTAAACATATACTTTAGCAAACATAAACTAGCAGGGGGAGCAGGTTTGATTGACTTTGAAGACTACTATTGGGCGTCCTTACTGACACAATTACAAGACTGGTTTCATAACCCCCCTAGCAAACTCTGGAGCATAACTGAAGCAGCAATGATTAAACACCATACACGGCAAAACTGGTTGCTGAGCATCCCCCTTGGAGTCTCAATCTCCAAAGCCCTTCCTCCTACGATAAGAGCATCAGCACAAGCTTGGAAAAAAATAGTAAACCTAAATCCATCACAGCCTAACTCATTCTCTCCACCGCTACCGTTAGAAATACTTTGTCAATTCACTACTGACCTATACCTAACACACTGGACACGTAAAGGTATTAACCACATACAAGATATATTCCAGGGGCATACCATACTACCGTTCCAATCACTTCAACAGAAGTTCGACCTTCCCAATTCCGAGCTCTTTACCTACCTAAGAATCAAACATTGCATATCTCACTTAGAACATCCTTTCTACACGCTTCCACCGAGAGTGTGGGCATTCTTGACAAACCCCTCAAAGATAAAAGGAATTTCCCTCTTCTATAATATTCTACAGCAGAAAATGGAATTTACTAAAACTAAACCACACCTACACTGGGATACGGATCTGGGAAAAGTCTTTACTGAATCTCAATGGCAAACAGCACTACGCTCCATTTACAAAGCAACCCTTAACTCCACATTCTGGGAACTCACACAAAAAATTTCTCTAAGGTGGTATCTCACGCCAACCAAACTAGCATCTTTTAGCAATACCACCTCAGACGTATGCTGGAGATGCAACTCAGAGAGAGGTGACTTGCATCACATCCTCTGGGCGTGCAAATCAATACAAACATACTGGACGAACATCTTCCTCATCCTATCGGATATTGCACAGGAACAAATACTACCCTCTCCGGCTCTGGCATTGCTCAGTTTGACAATTGAGTCGGTGCCAGTCCCATTGAGATTGGTTATAACCAACGTCCTTCTGGCAGCTCGGCTGAGCTTGACCAAGTTATGGAAAACCACCCAACCTCCTTTGACTGAAAATACCATTGAACTTGTTAACCTGCACTATACATATGAGATTACACTGGCCTCTAGTAGAGGTCAACTCAACAAAGCAAAAAACGCATGGCTCCCATGGACCAGATGGTCCAAAGCAGAAATGTTCATACAACCCAAGAGTTCTGACAGTACCCCTTGATCATGATGCCTGTGTCATATGTATGGATATGTACGCTGTTACTCTGTTACGTAAATATGTTTTGAAGATACTCCTCAGAGATGTAATTTTTGATTACACTGTAAAGTACTAAGATATTTCCTGAAACAAAGACTGGATCGCAAATTGTTTACACTTTTTGTAATTTACTTGAAATCTAATAAAAACCTATTGGGGAAAAAAAAAAGAATTTTAGATTGGGCCATGAAGTCATCCACATGGGTACAGTTCCTCCTGAGACGGAGGAACTGACCCCGTGGTATAGACTTCAACCATTGGTCGTGATGACAACTGTCAACAGGGATGTAACCATTTCTGTCCGTAGACTTGAAATAGGTTTTAAATTCAAGATGGTTATCAACAGTCATGATTTTCAAATCGAGGAAGTGTATGGACGAGGAACTAGCCTCATAGGTTAGCACAATTCCCCGATCATTATCGTTAAGAACTCCCATAAAAATATCTAAGGATTCTCTCGTACCCCTCCATAGGAGGAGGGTGTCGTCTATATATCTGGCCCACAGAACTAATTCAGGTCTGTTAAGGGCATAGACGACATCCTCCTCCCACTGGGCCATAAAGAGATTAGCAAGGCTGGGGGCGTATTTAGCCCCCATCGCTACACCCTTAATTTGGGAGAAGAATGTTCCCTGGAACCAGAAGTAATTATGCCGTGTGGCAAACTCTAATAGCTCCATGATAAAATTCCTCTGTATCAAGGACAGTGTAGAGTTTCTGGTTAGAAACAACTCCACTGCCTCGAGACCCAAACGGTGTGGAATGCAGGTGCGTGCGCGTGATGTCTACGTGAATGGCGCGCACCTGACGCCCGCGGCGCCATGCTACAACGGTGTCCCCAATCGATATTGCAGCAACATCTGAGAGATGTTGCTGCAAGAGAATGAACCACTGTGTACCTGCCAATACATCACAGCAGGATATCCAGATGCCCCCTACTGGCGGTAAGCTTAGGTGGGGACATTAATCTCCGGAGGTTTAGACTATCAGCATAAATGGTTTCACCTGCCTTTAATGTGATTGGTTCATGATTCCTTGAGGTTTGTTATGAGATTTATATGTGATTTTTGTCATATATTTTTCTAACAGGATTTTTTATTGTTATTTTTATTTATATTATTTGAATGCATTGATATTTTAGTTCATGTAATATCCTTTATTGATGTCAGTCTGGTGTTGTGGAATAGTCCATTACTTCCGGTTTTGACTCCGCCCCTTTTTGGGTGGGTCAGATTCATTTCAGACCCTATTTAATGTTTGCAATGTGGGGGGTGCAGCACTATGCCCCTGTTGAAGACTTCCGTAGTCGAAACGCGTAGGGCCTGCTTATACTGTACCCCACATTGCTTTTATTGTTTTATCTTGTGATCACTTTTTATTTTTTGTCTGTATTCATGTAAGACAATTCCTATTCAATAAACCGTTCATGGTTATATTGACCTGCACCATCTGGAGTTTTTCTTTCTTTTTTTCCCCTTGTGTCTATCTTGGATGGATTTGGAGCCTGTATGACCGTAGGAAATTCCATCGTGTGAGTTGGTCATCTGCTATCCCGTGGAAGTCGGTCTGAGGTATCCTGGATATCGAGTTCTCTTCACTCTTGGTCACGGTGACCATCAAGCTCATTTGACCCACTGTCATATGACAGGTGGGTCCACCACGTCCGGTAAGAGTATCCAACCTTACCTTTTGTGCCTTACTAACAACTCTCATCTGATACTTTGAGGTCTTCTAGTCGATTTATGCTGTGGCAGTGTTGTCCATGAACAAGACATTCACTTTCATCACATACATGCTGTTTGAACTTTTTTGAATTCACTTATTCAACTTACAAGGTGTCACGTTCCCTAGTCCTCATGGAAGTCATCTCATATGGGAAAACATCCATTGGAATGGACTATATATGAATTTATTTATCACTAACCTAGAGTGGTTTATTATTCACTTTTCAGAGCTGCTTCCAGCAACTCTTGAGTTTAAGCGCTGCACTATTTTTCCTTTATCTGTTTATACTTTGTTTGTTTGAGTGCTAGCAGCTTTGTTGTAAAATTTGGTTTAGCGCAGTTTTTTTCTTACTTTCCCATTCCCAGCACTTAACCCACCGTGACTTATGTTTAGCTACTGCTATTTATAAAACTGAGATTAATTTATGTTTGGATGACATGACAGATGTTTACTAACCATGAGAAGTTCAATTTGCAAATATTCCACTACATATGTACCTCAAGCACAAAAAGTGCAACTCACCTAGGGTGTAGGGAACATTTCCATTAAGAAGGTCAGTTACATATGAAATGCCATATAGCTGAAAGGATTTGGTGGAAAACAGAGGGATCATAGCATCAAAAATCTGTAGCCGAGACTGGGTTGGATGGGGAACGCACTGGGTTGATACTAGGAAGTTTAGGTGTCTCCAAGCACCTAAACTCCTTAGTATCAGCTCAGTGCATTCCCCATCCGACCCCACCTTGGCTACAGAATTTTGATGCTATGATCCCTCTGTTTTCCACCAAATCCTTTGAGCTGTATGGCATTTCATATGTAACTGACCTTCTTAACGGAAATGTTACCTACACCCTAGAGGAGTTGGTATGAAAATATCAACTACCCATTTAGCTACAGTTCACCTGTCTGAAACTGCTACACTTTCTCACCAAAAATCCTATCCCTAAATTTATTTTACACCCCAAGGCATGGGAGTTTTATCTCTCGCCTAAACATGGGGACAAGGGAATCTCCCTATTTTATAATATTTTCCAAGATAAGACCAACTTTTGTAAAACCAACTACACACCATATAGACTCGCACAGTTCTCTGCCTCCTATTCCCCTTTATGTTGGCACAATTGCAGCTGGGTAGGAAATCTTTTACACTCCCTCTGGGAATGCCCCAGTCTCACTAGTTTTTGGAACCAGACGCTTCAGTTGATATCTATGTTTATGGGATTTTGACTAAACTAACTCCTGCCCGTACCCTCTTAAACATTGGGATAGATATTTTCCCTCCTACGCACCAACCGGTTGTCTCCTACATATTACTCGCAGCCCCCTTAATGATACTTTAAAACTGGAAATCAGCCTTAGTTCCCAACCTCTCTGATCTGGAAAGAATGGTTGATCATAATTATTCGTTTGAACTCATTCTGGTGATGAATGCTATAAAGCTAGAGGCCTTCTTTAAGTCATGGAGCATTTGGACAGTCCAGTCACCAAATGTCTTTTGTGCATATCAGTGGAAATGTGTGCTTACCTACTTTTGTGATGTGCATTGTATTGTACTATATTCTGTTTGCATACCCTGTTTACGTTATGTTTGTGTGACTTTGTTAACCACTTTCCGACCGCCTCCTGTACATTTACGTCGGCAGAATGGCACGGACAGGCACATCAACGTGCCTGTACGTCCTCTTTAAGTGCCTGTCCGTGTGGTCACGCGCACGACCCTGCCGCCATCCCCGTGTGAGTCGGACCGCGGGCCCCGCGGACTCGATCACAGCGGGGATCCCCGCGATCGTCTCACGGAGGTATAGAGCAGGGAGATGCTTGTGTAAACAAGCATCTCCCGGCTCTGCCTAGTGACAATGACACTGATCTCGGCTCCGTGTACTCGGAGCGGAAATCGGTGTCATGTGACACAGAGCCCACCCCCCCCTACAGTAAGAAACACTATGCAGGGAACACTTAATCCCTACAGCGCCACCTAGTGGTTAACTACTTCACTGCCAGTGTCACTTTCACAGTAATCAGTGCATTTGTATAGCACTGATCGCTATGAAAATGACAATGGTCCCA
The DNA here is from genome assembly GCA_029206835.1 of Rana muscosa. Taxonomy (NCBI): domain Eukaryota; kingdom Metazoa; phylum Chordata; class Amphibia; order Anura; family Ranidae; genus Rana; species Rana muscosa. The sequence continues at coordinate 925,040,857 of CM055116.1, read as the reverse complement.
AAAATGTGTCAAAAGTGTCTGATGTGTCCGCCATAATGTCGCAGTCACGAAAAAAAATCACTGATCGCCGCCATTACTAGTAAAAAAAATAATAATAAAAATGCCATAAAACTATCCCCTATTTTGTAAACACTATAACTTTTGCGCAAACCAATCAATAAACGCTGATTGCGTTTTTTTTACCAAAAATATGTAGAAGAATACGTATCGGCCTAAACTGAGGAAAATTATTTTTTTTATATATTTTTGGGGGAAATTTATTATAGCAAAAAGTAAAAAATATTGCATTTTTTTCAAAATTGTCACTCTATTTTTGTTTATAGTGCAAAAAATAAAAACCGCAGAGGTGATAAAATACCACCAAAAGAAAGCTATGTTTGTGGGAAAAAAAGGACGTCAATTTTGTTTGGGAGCCACGTCGTACGACCGCGCAATTGTCAGTTAAAGCGACACAGTGTCGAATTGCAAAAAGTGGCATGGTCTTTAACCAGCCAACATGGTCCGGGGCTGAAGTGGTTAAACTCAATAAAAATGTAATGATTTGAAAACAAAAAGTGCAACTCACATCTTATCCATGAATAAACTGCTTCAATATTAACCAAAGAAGATTTACTTGAAATATACCTAAATGCATTGTTATTTACAAAATGACTTATGTAAGTATTAAAAATAGTTAAGCAGACTCATTCTCTCACCCATACACAATCATTTAGAGCTGAACTCCAAGCTACATGCTAAATACAGAGATGACATACACATATATGAGAGATAATGTCACTTACCTTGGTTGGAGACTGAAATGGGGTGGTCTCCCCTTGCAGCTCTGTTCCAAGCACCCCTGAGTATGAAGACAGAGACATGGGACAAAAAGCAGCACAGGTGCCTGAAGCCAGGTAGCAGATATCAGTGATATCAGGACTGTAGCCAGTAGTAGTGGGGGCACACCAGGAGAGAACCATGGTGGGAAGTCTGCAGGATAGCACCCGGAAGACAGACTTTGAAAGCATGGTGTGGTGGCTATGAAGGTGTTCAGCCAGAGGCAGGTGCAGGGACCCATCAGGTTCAGAGACATGGTCAAGAGACAAGCCAAGGTCTGCTTGGATAGACAGCAAGAATGGGATTAGTAGACTGGCCAGGGTCATATAAGGAGGAGCAAGGGTAAGTGTGGTCAAGCAGCAAACTGAGGTCAGCCAGGTAAACAGCAGAGCATGGTCAGAGACAAGATGAGGTCAGAATCCTAAAATCCATAGAGCAAGGTCAGGAAGAATGTATGATGCATGTATTGCTAAATCTACAGAGTTTATATAGTCCCTGCATCATCCTGCTGAACACAGATCTCTTGGTTTGATTTAATCTCTAAAACATTTACTGTATACACTTGAAACAAGTCCTTCCTCAAAATGTTGGCTGCATCTTTAGTATACTAACATTAAATACTGCTTTCAGACAAATAAGTAGGTGAGGACAAAAAGGTGTACCCAATGTAAAACTATTGCATTCCACCATTGTCCTATTTCCTGTTTACTGGCCCAGCTGCTAAATAGAACCTTATTTGTACAAGATCGCTTTCCTCATTTTCAAGGGAATCAGCTATCTCACGAAAAGGGACATTCAACCCCTTACTTTATGTTCAACTTTAGTAGTTACACATGAGATCTTCACCTTAGGTGTCTAAACAATCCTGGCACAAAAAAACTCCTTAAAAGCAGTCAGCATATGAGCCAGCTGTTGTTCATTTGGTTGAAACAATGTAACAAAATCTAAAGCTTCATGCCCACTGACGTTTTTACAGCTGCGTTTTTTACAGCTTAAAAACGCCTGTCCATGTTATTGTAAATTGAAAAAAAAAAAAAAAAGTCGGAGCTAAAAAACGCGACTGCGCGTTAGTGCGCGTTTTTGAGCGTTTGACGCTCGCGTTTTTTTCTGCCCAACTCCGACGCTGAGGAACGCACTGGTCCTGTTTTTTTTTTACAGCTTAAAAACATCTAGGTGGGCATGAAGCTATAGACTAACATGGACAGGCGTTTTTAAGCTGTAAAAAACGCTCAAAAACGCGGCTGTAAAAACGTCCGTGGGCATGAGGCCAAAGATGTTGATGAGAATATTCACATCAGCAGAAGCCTTTGCCAGTCGACACTGGATCAAGATCTAAAATGTGGTCAGTACCAGTGGTGGCTGGTGAAGGTATAGGATGGGGGGGTGCCAGACCCCGCCCTTCCTTTTTGACCCCTCCCACTTGGTGAAAATGGGCGTGGTTTCAGGGAAATAGTAGGCGTGACTTAAAGGGGTATGGCTCTAAGGGGGAGTGGTTAGCGTCTGAGATGATGGAGAGGGAGGGAGAGAGTGAGAGAGAGATCAGGCCCAGATCCTACACAACAATAAAAATATGTGTATTCCAGAAAGTTTAACAATCAGCAGATAAAGATACTCCAAACACCTGGTGTTAGCGATTCAATCGTCCCGGTACCAAGGTTGTTATGGTATCAGGATGATTGAAGCGCATTATTTCTTTTATTACATTGTAATATAAAATGAAATCATTCAACTCACCATAATGCAGAATCAGTGGAAGCCCCGAGTGTGTCCCCTGCCACCAGATGCCATCAGGTGCCCCAACAGAGTCCGTCCTTACATCAGGTGCCCCCAGCGGAGTCCGTCCTTACATCAGGTGCCCCCAGCAGAGTCCGTCCTTACATCAGGTGCCCCCAGCAGAGTCCGTCCTTACATCAGGTGCCCCCAGCAGAGTCCGTCCTTACATCAGGTGCCCCCAGCAGAGTCCGTCCTTACATCAGGTGCCCCCAGCGGAGTCTGTCCTTACATCAGTTGCCCCCAGCAGAGTCCCTCCTTACATCAGGTGCCCCCAGCGGAGTCCCTCCTTACATCAGGTGCCCCCAGCAGAGTCCCCTCCTTACATCAGTGTCCCCATGAGCAGAGCTCCTCCTCACATCAGTGTCCCCATCAGCGGAGTCCCTCCTCACATCAGTATCCCCATCAGCAGAGCCCCTCCTCACATCAGTGTCCCCATCAGCGGAGCCCCTCCTCACATCAGTGTCCCCATCAGCGGAGCCCCTCCTCACATCAGTGTCCCCATCAGCGGAGCCCCTCCTTACATCTCAGTGTCCCCATCAGCAGAGCCCCTCACATCAGATGCAGTGTCCCCATCAGCAGCTGAGTCTTCCTCACATAAGAAGCTGTGTCCCCATCAGCAGCTGAGTCCTCCTCACATCAGATGCAGTGTCCCCATAAGCAGCTGAGTCCTCCTCACATGTGACAGTGTCCCCATAAGCATCTGAGTCCTCCTCACATCAGATGCAGTCTCCGGGTGTCCCCATAAGCAGCTGAGTCCTCCTCACATGTGACAGTGTCCCCATAAGCAGCTGAGTCCTCCTCACATCAGATACAGTGTCCGGGTTTCCCCATAAGCAGCTGAGTCCTCCTTACTTGTGACAGTGTCCCCATAAGCAGCTGAGTCCTCCTCACATGTGACAGTGTCCCCTACGTTAGATCAACTTCAGCGGCAGCTAGTTCCTTGCTTTCTCCATGTGTTCAGTGGAGAGGGGAGGGGCCTCTTCTCTCCACAGAAGACAAGGGGATTAGTCCTCACGGCGGCGCAGGTGGACATCTTTTTGTAGCCCTCCGGAAGTCATGTCTGGTCTCACTGACTAACATTGTGAGAACAAAGCAGTCAGACGTAGTGATACACTACGGGCGCCCGGGTGGATGATTAATAGTGCAATCGACTGCACCACATAGCAGCTCCAAACCCCGCAAATGAAGCGCCTCGTCTGCAATCTCGTGATTGCATAGACGTGGCGCTTTAATATAGCACTGTGTCTGGCGTCCTGCGCCCGAACATAGTGCACTTAAGGACGTTTTTTTTCTTATTTTTTTTTTTTTTTAAAGGGCCATGTTTAAATTATTATTTTTTGGACTTTCTGGGGAGGGGCGGCGCCCGGGCACAATGGCGTCCCTAGGGGGGGCCAGAGGGGGCCCTGACCCCCCAACATTATGCTGTGCCCCACCATGTGCCCCCCAAAAAAAATATATTATTTTTTTGCATTTTTTGTACTTTGCTCGGGCTGCCGCTAGAGTAACAGTCTCTCCTGAGAGGGAGAGCGTCCCCAGTCAGCTCCTGCGGGGGATTCTTCCCCCCTCCCTCTGCTTGCTGACACTGCATAATGCGAGCGCTCACACAACCACAGCCACCCGATCTGATCCTTCCCCTGCATCCTCATTGGCACGGAGAAGAGCGAGTTGCAGGAAGGACTCCACGAGCACTGTGGGGGGGGGGGAGGGGGGCCCAAGCCTTCATCTCAGTTACTGAAAAAACAGACTGATTTCTCCCATCCTTAGGACAGGAGAACCAGCCTGTAAATTCCGAGAGTGGTGACTGCAAGCTGAGCCGAGTGTCAGTCTATGACACTCTTTCACAGCCCAGCGAGTCCAGCCACCCCCCTCACTCTCCTCACATACAAGCAGGGAGGAATACAGCTCCTCTTCCTCCTTCCAGTCCCACCCACACTATCCCGGCGTGTTGTATCTGAAGAGAGGGGTTGCGTGGGCGGGGAATATGAAAATCAGCAGCATTCCTGGCTGTGTGTGAATAATGCCTGAGATTCTAGCCTGTACCGTGGGTAAGTGTGTGCACTGCAGACTGCAGTACACTGTAATCACTGAACTGCATTATCTCCATCCCTTCTCTCCCCCATCTGTCTCCCTCCCCCTCTCCTGTTCTTTCAAGACATTCACAATTTACTTTCACTGTCAGTTAGGCAGGTAATATACGGTGCAAATTTCTTTCCTGCATCCACAGATTGCAGGAAAGAAACTTGCATAATTCCCCCATCAACACAGACAGTGCTGACAGGGGAATATCCCTCCTGCCTGGCAATTGTATTCTCACGACAAACAGTGATTATCACTAGTGGCTATAGCAACCACTAGTGATAATCATAAGAGAATCTGATCATTAATGGTTCAAATCTCAGCCAGTTCCTGCTGAACCAGCTGAGATTTAAACTGTCTATGGCTGGTCTTAGCTCTCAGGCAGCCCATACATTGATCACTTTTTTCCATTGAACTATTAGGTTGAATGAAAAAAAAAAATGATCCAATTCCCCCATCTACACATTATAGGTAGATGGGGGAATCCTCCCAGTGTGGACCAGTGCTGGAACAACCAGAGTTGCTGTCCTGTCTCGGCTATTCACAGTGCTGGTCTCTGTCTCCATGGCAGTGGCGGCAGCACATTGGAACCCAGTGCTGGTTACTTTATGGGGCTGATGTACAGGAGGGCCAGCACAATTTTTTGTTAGAGATGGGCTAGGCATGTTCAAAATTCCACATGCCAGAGCCTGCCAGGAAGCCCACACTGCACAGCGCTAATCACAGGCAGTGAGACAATTCCCGGTCCGCAGCTGCACAGATCAGAAAATGTCTCACTGGCTGTGATTAGCAATGTGGAGTGTCGGCTTCCTGGCCGGATCGGGCATGTGGGATTTCAAACACACTCGAGCCCATCTCTATTGGTTGTAGACAGTTGAGCTCCCTGCAGGTTGCTTAGCAGCAGTGGAGGATTGCAGTGGAGGATTGCTGATCGTGATGCAATCCAGGTGAAGCTCCTAGTCAAATCCTAGTGTTAAATATCAGTGATTCTATTGATCAAAGCCCACACTTTACAGGCATAGATCCCACATGGCTGCTGAACATACGGTTCATTATATATATATTGTGACAGCAGGAAGGTAAAGTCACCTGGTTGCATCCAGGGGGGTAGATATATTTCTCCCAGATTCAGGCTTTATGCCGACTTATACAACTAGGGAGTTGATGAAGCCCAGCTGAGGCTAGTGGGCTCATGAATGACTCATACCTCTAGGGAGAGTGCTGGGCGTCGTGAGGCAGGGAGTTGATGAGACCAGCTGAAGCCTGTCAGTTCGTTTAAGGCCTCTATAAAAACTCCCAGATTCATTAGGTGTTTGCTCATGCCTGGAACCAGACCTGTGTGGACTGTCTAGGGAGAGTGAACCCCTGTGCGGTGAGGCAAAGCCTGTGTGGCTATTTGTTTGGACTTTTACTAAACCAGGGACTTAGGGACTAGGACAGCACCAGGCTGATCCCAGTTGTTAGTTTAGGAAACCTGCATGTTTAGTCAGAGGTCAAACTGACCAGGATTTATTTTGTTTGTTTCTTTTTGGCTTTGCTGTGTTTTGTCACTGTACATAGAGAAATAAACCGCACCTTTTGATTTTGAAAACCACAACCTCCGTCTGCTGGCCCTGTTTTTGTGTGGGGAGCCCAACCAGGGGGTCACACACACCCGCTACCGAGTTAACCCCCTCACAGTTGGTGGAGAATGCGGGCAGTTTTTTTTAAGCCAGCATGGAGGAGATACTGAAACAGCTGGCTCTAGCAAATGCCAATCAACAGCAGACAAATGCAGGTTTGCAAAGGAGCCTTGCAGCCCAGCAGCAAGCTCATCAACAAGCCCAGCAGCAATCTGAGGCCCGCTTCATAGACCTGTTACAGAAGCAAGAGCAGAGACTACAACAAATGGAAGCAGTAATGCAGCAACGTCCGCAGACCAGTGAGGAAAGCCGTCCCACTAATACCGCGTCCTTTGGGGTGAGTCGTTTATTGACAAAAATGACTGGAGAGGATGATCCAGAGGTATTTTTGACCACATTTGAAAGGACTGCTGAAAGAGAAAAGTGGCCTGAGGAGCAGTGGGCTGGACTGGTGGCTCCTCTGTTAACTGGTGAATCGCAGAAGGCTTACTATGACCTAGAGCCTGACCAAGCAAAAGACTATGTGATGCTAAAAGCTGAAATATTGGCAAGGCTGGGTGTCACCCTGGCTGTCCGGGCTCAGCGTGTGCATAACTGGACTTTCCAGCTTGGAAAACCCCCCAGGTCTCAAATGTATGATCTCATTCACCTGAGCAGGAAGTGGCTACAGCCAGAGACTTTGTCCGCACCGGAGATTGTGGAACGTGTTGTGATGGATCGTTTCTTGAGAGCTCTTCCTACCGCCATTCAAAAGTGGGTAAGCCATGGAGACCCAGAAACGGCCGGTAAACTTGTGGATCGTGTAGAGAGATACTTGGCTACAGAGAACCTGACGGCCTCTTCCAGAGACTCTCGGACTTTCCACCCTAAGACCAGACCATCCCCAGGGGCGGATAAGAGGATTCCAAGGGGTGAGGGTGGAGAGAGTGAGAGGGTGGGAGCTCTACCCCAAGTTTGGCGAGAACAGCCTGGGAAATCAGCAGCTCAAGAGGCCGCAAGAAGGATCGTTTGCTACCGCTGCCGGCAAGCGGGACATATTGCAGCAAATTGCCCGGTTGTGGAGGAACCCATGCAATGTGACTTTCTGATGGACAGACGTCAGTCGCTGTGTGCGACAGTCGCATGCACTGCCATTCGGGGAACTGAGAAACATTTATGCAAAATGTGTATTAATGGTAGAAATGTTGTGGTATTACTGGATTCAGGTAGCCTTGTGACCCTGATAAAGGCTGAATTAGTTAAAACAGAGGTCTCTGGGAATAGCAAGGTAGCTGTTATTTGTGTGCATGGGGACACCCGAGAGTATCCAGTGACTACAGTGTGTTTCGAGACCCCCAAAGGTACCCTCTCTCATCCAGTGGGGTTAGTATCTCAATTACCGCATGATGCCATTGTGGGAAGGGATTTTCCGAAGTTCTGGGAACTGTGGGATGATCCTGAGCCCCCCACTGGTGCCCCTATGTACCAGGAATGTGATAGCCAGAACTCCTCTGAGAGTGGTGAGGACTCTCCAGAATTTCCCTTGTCAGTATTGGCAGGGGAGACTCAAGAAACTGGAGAGGAGCCCACCTCCTCAGACGAAAACCTACCGTCTGTGGAGTTTTCTGATCTGGAGGTTCACAGGGAAAATTTTGCCACAGAACAGTTAAAAGACCCCGCCCTAATAAAGGCACGGGAAAACGTAGTGGAAATAGATGGCGAGTTAGTGAACCCAGATAATACCTGCACTTACCCATACTTCAGCGTAGAGAAGGACCTACTGTATCGGGTGGCAAAAAGGGCAGAAGAAACCGTTGAGCAGCTGGTGGTGCCCAAACCTTACAGGAAGTTGGTGTTGGAGTTGGCCCATGGGCACATTCTTGGAGGTCATCTGGGGACAGAGAAAACCCGGGAGAGGGTATTACAGAGATTCTATTGGCCTGGGGTGATGAAGGACATAGAAAATTATTGTTCCTCCTGCCCTGTGTGTCAGAGGTCGGCCCCGATGCCACATTTCCGTAGCCCGCTGGTCCCTCTACCCATCATTGAGGTCCCGTTTGAGAGAATCGCAATGGATTTGGTAGGTCCTATAATCAAGTCCGCTAGGGGGCACCAGTACATATTGGTTATAATGGACTATGCCACCCGTTATCCAGAAGCGATCCCTCTCAGAAATACCTCGGCCAAAACCATAGCCAAAGAGCTATCTCTTGTTTTTAGCCGGGTGGGTATTTGTAAAGAACTGCTTACGGACCAAGGTACACCCTTTATGTCCCGGGTTATGAAAGAGCTGTGTAAATTGTTCAAAGTGACGCAATTGCGTACATCTGTGTATCACCCCCAAACCGATGGGCTGGTTGAAAGATTCAACAAAACCCTAAAACAAATGTTGAAGAAAGTGGTGGATAGAGATGGAAAGGATTGGGACTGTCTACTTCCTTATTTGATGTTTGCTATTAGGGAGGTGCCCCAATCCTCTACGGGATTCTCCCCCTTTGAGTTACTGTATGGGAGACACCCAAGAGGGCTGTTGGATATTGCCAAGGAAACTTGGGAAAGTGAGAGTTCTCCCCACAGGAGTGTGATTGAGCATGTCGCCCTGATGCAAGATCGAATTGCACAGGTAATGCCCATCGTGAAGGAACATTTGGCCCAAGCGCAGTTGGCACAGCAGAGAGTGTACAACCGTGGAGCAAAGACCCGTACCTTTTCCCCGGGGGATAGGATATTGGTACTTGTCCCTACGGTTGAAAGTAAATTCCTTGCCAAATGGCAAGGCCCCTACGAGATAATGGAAAAAGTGAGCGAAGTGAATTACAAGGTCAGACAACCAGGAAGGCGAAAGCCCGAACAGATATATCACGTTAATCTGTTGAAAGCCTGGAGGGATAGAGAGTCCCTAGTCGCAGAAACTTGGTCACCAGCTCAAACTGGTTGCGTGATTCCGGAGGTTGGAATAGCAGCCACCTTGTCACAACCCCAACAACAGGAGGTTAAGGAGTTTGTGCTTCGCAACAAGGAGGTGTTCTCTGAGCTGCCGGGACAAACATCTGGGGTAGAGCATGATATTATTACCCCGCCCGGTGAAAGGGTGAAGTTAAAACCCTATCGGATCCCAGAGGCCCGACGGGAGGCAATACGGGAGGAAGTACAGAAAATGCTGAACTTAGGGGTGATAGAGGAGTCCCAAAGTGATTGGTCTAGTCCCATTGTGTTGGTGCCTAAACCGGATGGGAGCTGGCGATTTTGTAACGATTTTCGTCAGTTGAACAAAGTTACAAAATTTGACACCTACCCCATGCCACGTATAGATGAGTTGATCGACCGGCTGGGAACAGCCCGATACATGACGACTCTTGACCTCACAAAAGGGTATTGGCAAATTCCCCTGGCCAAGTCGGCCAAAGAGAAAACCGCATTTGTAACCCCAGACGGGGCGTTCCAATATAAGAGAATGCCGTTCGGGTTACAGAATGCGCCGGCCACATTCCAGCGGAAAATGGACCAGATGCTGAGGCCCCATCGGAAGTATGCTGCGGCTTACCTGGATGACGTAATTGTCCATAGCACAGATTGGGCCTCACATCTGCCAAAAGTGCAAGCAGTCCTGGACTCTGTTCGGGAAGCGGGGTTTACGGCTAACCCCAAGAAGTGTACCATTGGGCAGGAGGAGGCCAAATATCTTGGGTACACCATTGGCAGGGGAGTAATAAAACCCCAACTCAACAAAGTCGAGGCCATCCAGAGTTGGCCACGTCCCAACAGCAAGAAGCAGGTACGAGCCTTTCTGGGAATCGCGGGTTATTATCGGAGCTTCATTCCCCACTTTGCTTCTAAGGCTGTGCCCCTAACCAACCTGACGAAAGGGAAAGGGTCGGTCATGATTAAATGGACCCCCGAGGCTGAGGCAGCATTCCAATTCTTGAAACAAGCCTTATGTAGCCAGCCAGTGTTGTACTCACCCGACTTCTCTAAAGACTTTGTCGTACAAAGTGATGCATCAGATGTGGGGTTAGGAGCAGTATTGTCCCAGGTCTGGAACGGGGAAGAGCACCCAGTCATTTACCTCAGCAGGAAGTTGAAGTCCCATGAGGTAAATTACGCCACGGTTGAAAAGGAGTGTTTAGCGGTGAAGTGGGCTCTAGATTCCCTTCGGTACTATCTGCTAGGTAGGCACTTTGACATGGTTACGGATCACGCTCCGTTAAAGTGGATGGCTCAAAACAAGGAGACAAATAGAAGAGTGAATAGGTGGTTCCTGGCCCTACAGGAATTCAACTTCACAGTAAAGCATCGCCCTGGCGTTCAAATGGGGAATGTGGATGCTTTGTCTCGAGTACATGAATGCCTGATTGCTGGTGTTCCAACCCCAAGGTTAAAACAAGAGGGGGGGGTATGTGACAGCAGGAAGGTAAAGTCACCTGGTTGCATCCAGGGGGGTAGATATATTTCTCCCAGATTCAGGCTTTATGCCGACTTATACAACTAGGGAGTTGATGAAGCCCAGCTGAGGCTAGTGGGCTCATGAATGACTCATACCTCTAGGGAGAGTGCTGGGCGTCGTGAGGCAGGGAGTTGATGAGACCAGCTGAAGCCTGTCAGTTCGTTTAAGGCCTCTATAAAAACTCCCAGATTCATTAGGTGTTTGCTCATGCCTGGAACCAGACCTGTGTGGACTGTCTAGGGAGAGTGAACCCCTGTGCGGTGAGGCAAAGCCTGTGTGGCTATTTGTTTGGACTTTTACTAAACCAGGGACTTAGGGACTAGGACAGCACCAGGCTGATCCCAGTTGTTAGTTTAGGAAACCTGCATGTTTAGTCAGAGGTCAAACTGACCAGGATTTATTTTGTTTGTTTCTTTTTGGCTTTGCTGTGTTTTGTCACTGTACATAGAGAAATAAACCGCACCTTTTGATTTTGAAAACCACAACCTCCGTCTGCTGGCCCTGTTTTTGTGTGGGGAGCCCAACCAGGGGGTCACACACACCCGCTACCGAGTTAACCCCCTCACAATATATATATATATATATATATATATATATATATATATATATATATATATATTGTGGTAGTGTGGTACCCCACCAGTGTATGAATACAGGATTCTCAACCAGGCAGGTTGAGGGGCTCCAGGGTATTTGCTTGTTTGGGAGGAAACTGGCTTTTCAGTTTCCTCATGATTTACTAAAATCCACTTTGGGACCCGGAGCTTGGGGATTTCTTAGAGATCCGGGTGGGATGAAATCCCCAGTCCTGGATCCGGGTTTTGAGACTCAACTGCACACTGATTGTTCAGGTGTGTGTGGGCCTGATAGTAGAATCAGGACCAGCATTCGGGGCCCCACCCTCCCGACGAGTGCAGGTGTGCACTGGGGAAGCCATAGAGTGCAAGTGTGCACTGGAGAAGTCAGAGAGTGCTTGTGTGCACAGTGGAAGCCAGAGACCCAGGTCTGAGGGTCAGAGCAGCAAGGGGCTGCTATCCAAATGGATGGTGTTGCAGATGGAATAGTCTATAGGAGACAGACAAGAGCCTGAAGTGGAAGGCCTGAGCAGCACTGCTGTATGTATAAGCCAGGAGGCTGAATGGCATTTTGTTGTTGAAAAGGAGTACTGAAACCCCTGCGAGGGAAACCTTTCATTTTGTTTTGACTTCTTTTAATAAAAATGGGCAAACAAAGCCCTTAAAAAGAAGAACCAGCGAGTGGCGGTGTCCTTCAAGCTCTACATTTGATGCTAGTCCTTCACAAGATATATATATATATATATATATATATATATATATATATATATTTATGGTTGAAGCCCTATATCCGATACGGATATGAATAAGATAGATAGACTTAACATAAGACTTACAACATGAAATGGACCTGAAGTGTGCCCTGATCTGATGGACGGTATGCCAAAATAAGGGGGCAAAAACATTCAGGTAGGGATGTAGTTTTATTGGTTTTAGGTTTGTTTATTGAGCAAATTTGGTGAATGCTTGTGCCATTTCCACCTGAGGATTGGAGGATGTGCTGGACAAAGCAGGCAGACTTCCACCTGTCAAGTCTCTTAATAGTCGTGATCTGGGACCCCACACCGGGATGTGGCCGAGGCCGCTCCAATACGATAAGAGCGACTGGAGCACTGACTGGGGTTGAGGTGTGGTAGCGTGGAAGAGTGAGTGAGTGAGTGTGAAGGTGACAGGACCCAAATTGACCTAACCGACCCACCGTTGATCCAGAGGAAGGCGAAAACCCCAGCCGAGCCTAGGCCAATTGCTACAACAGGGGAGAAAATTTCTTCCTGATCCCCCGAGAGGCGACCGGGTGAACCCTGGATCAACTTCCTATGGTTGGTTGTGCCCCGATGAATTCTCATGTGTTTGATGAACTGGCAGGCACTCAAGGGTTTGATCGGGAAAAAGGTAGTAGGGGACAAGAGTTTGACTGTTCATGTAGGAGCGATCGAGTAAGGTTACTGCACACCAGAGATTGTTTGTTTTTAGAGTTAAAATGTCTAACCCGGTGCCCGATCGCTGGGTTTTGGATAGTGCCAGGTGGAGGATGAAACGATCTTGGTAGCGAGCCAAGTGAGGTCTACGTAGAACTTGGCCGGCGGGGTAGCTGCGGGTGAACTCGCTAGGCCGCAAGAACCCGTGGTAGGCCGAGTCGAAGGCTGCTTGAATGACCAGGCTGGGGAGAAGGCCAAATGGGGAACTAGCTAGGGTAGTGGACATTAACTGGTGCTGAGGGCATAGTTGTATGGGCCTGCATAGGAAGGACATGACTTGGACTTGCCTTTACTAATAATATCGGCCGTGGCCTGGTTGTCGGTGGTGAAGGCCACGGTTTGTCCTGTCCAGATATGACCCCCAGAGCTGAGCGGCTGCCACGATCTGGTATTGTTCGAACAGGGAGGAAGTCCGGGTAAACCCTGGGATTAGGAGTGTCTCTGGAGGCCATGGTCCTGCAAACCAATAGTGGCCAAAAATTGCAGCGAAGCCTGTGGAGGCTGCGGCATCTGTCACTACCAGCGGTGATGGGGGCGATATTGATGGTATAACTTTGATACTGTTTCACGTAGTAAGGAACTCCTCCCATAATGACAGGTCCGCTACTGCCGCGGTGTCTAAGTTAAGGATCTGAAGTTAAGGATCTGATCGGGGTCCTGTGTCTGGGAGAGGAAGACCAGGAGGCGTGATACAAAAAGATCGACCCTCGGGAATGATCCTTGCTGCAAATTGAGCATTCCCGGGAGAGACTGAAGCTGCTCCTTAGTACACCCCCCGTGTAAGAGTGAAGTCTTGGAGAACTGACCTGATGCGGGTCGGCTTTAAGGACCGACAAACGTAGTGAAAGCTAGTTTGCGTGTTTAGCACGACAGAGAATAGGTGAGCAGCCAAGTTGCTACTGGAGATGAGTGACCGATTTGAGTCGGAATGCTTGCAGCGACTGCAATTAAGCCGCTTTATTGGAAAAATGAAAACAAAGTTAGCGGAAATTTCGAGTATGTAGGAACGACCGTGCGCAACATTGTATATGCAGATGGAGTGAGATGTAAAGGTTTATGCTTGATAACGGACGCAAGGCCAGGGATCTGAATTGTAAGTACCACTTTATTGGTATCACTGATGCGAATAGTTCGAATCGGGCTGAGGTGTGAGCACCGGTGGAGTTTGGTTTGTAAAGGATCTTAAACGTTGAGCCGGTGCTGCGACTGGACTCGGATCGGTCGGTGAAGTTTGTATTGCCGAGGATCCGAATCGTTGCGCCGATGATGCGACTAGATTTGGAACGGCTGTAGATGTAAGGTGATGAGGGAGCTCATGTTCCGGATCCGCGTCGTTGCACTGATGATATGACTAGACTCAGATCGGCTGATGGTGTTAGTGGTTGAAGGGGTTTGTGATTGCTGAGGATCCGAATCATAGGGCCGACGTTGCGACTAGATTCAGATCGGCTGTTGGTAAGTGCTTGGTATACATACATACATACATACATACATACATACTTATTTTTATTTATTTTTTATATATTTTTTTTTTCGTTTTTTTTTAGGGAAAATGACGTCTAAAACCTGGTGCAGGGTGGACCTACTTGACTGACCTGGAGGAGAAATGACAGGTGATTAGTGGTTTGACTAGCTGATTTGAACACGACAGACTGCATCTGTTGTTTCATACACGCTGTTACACTCGGCACTGGTTTAGTGCAAGTGCATTTCTTTTTAATAAATATCCTTTTATATGCGGAGAACACTATGGTCTGCCTGTCTTTTATATATATATATATATTTATATACACACCTCATTGGAGTAATTTGTGATCCGGTCCGTCTGCTGTTGTCATCCAACCATCCCGGAGCTGCAATACATGCCTGAGACGTATATACCCATATGGGAAGGTATCTGTGACCCTCTATAACCAAAGGGTCCACTTTGGGAGGTGAGCGGCCATTCTTATTACTGGTGGAGGTCTCTCACTGTGTTCACATCATCTGCATGTTTCCGATTCTATAAATCACTCTAGAAGATCACTGGGATTGTCTTTTGATCTATGGACTTGTTCAGTGCTGCACTGCCTTTTTATATAAGTGAGCGGATCGGATGGTGGAGCGTGTCGGAGAAATTAGTGACAAAAATGTCCCATGACAGAGGCATGAATCGGTGCGCCGCAGGTGCGACTGACAACGACCGGGCTCTGAAGCATGTACTGAATTGAGGCCAACTACAACTGGGGCACGCTTAAGACGAGCCTGCACATGAGAATGCAAGTGGGTTTGAATCAGATGCGTGACAGTGAAACGAGTGACAGAAATTTCCCATGACAGACACGAATCGGTGCTGTGCTGTGCGAGGAACAGCAAGCGAACTCTGGAGCATGTACTGAAATGGGGCCAACAGCGACTGGGGCACGCTTGAGACGAAGCTGCACCTAAGGATGGGCGTGGATTCGAATCAGATGTGTTACAGTGGAACGAGTGACAAAAATGTCCCATGACAGAGGCATGAATCGGTGCGCCGCAGATGCGACTGACAATGACCGGGCTCTGGAGCATGTACTGAAATGAGGCCAACAACAACTGGGGCACACTTAAGACAAGTTTGCGCACGAAAATGCACGTGGATTCAAATCAGATGCGTGATAGTGAAAGGAGTGACAGAAACTTCCCATGACAGAGACTCGAATCGGTGCGGCGCTGTGCGTTTAACAGCAAGCGAACTCTGGAGCATGTACTGAAATGGGGCCAACAACGACTGGGGCACGCTTGAGATGAAGCTGCACCTAAGGATGCGCGTGGATTCAAATCAGATGTGTTACAGTGCAATGAGTGACAAAAATGTCCCATGACAGAGGCATGAATCGGTGCGCCGCAGATGCGACTGACAACGACCAGGCTCTGGAGCATGTTCTAAGATGAGGCCAGCAATTGGGGCACGCTTGGCGAACCTGCACACGAAAATGCACATGGATTCAAATCAGATGCGTGGCTGTGACATGAGTGACAGAAATTTTCCATGACAGAGGCATGAATCGGTGCTGCACTGTGCGACTATCAGCAAGCAAACTCTGGAGCATGTACTGAAATGAGGCCAGCAACTGGGACACGTATGGGACGAACCTGCACATAAGAATGCGTGTGGATTCAACTCAGATGCGTGATGGTGACGTGAATGACAAAATTCTCCCATGATCTAGGCATGAGACGGTGCGCCGCATGTGCAGCTGACAACGAGCGTACTCTGGAGCATGTACTAAAATGAGGCCAGCAACTAGGGCCCGCCGGGACGAATCGGTGCATTGTGGATGCGACTTGGATTCATATCAGAATGATGCAGAGGAAATCACTATTGATGCAAGACAAATCAGTAGCTATGTGCAGGGTTTCATGAGGAGAGAGAAGGGTGTGCGAGATGAGACAAGTGAAATTACTATCAGTGGAATGAGATGACAAACTAGCAGGGACGAATCAGTGAGTCGCTGATGCGACTAGATTCGACCGGAGGGTAATGCAAAGTAAAATAGCTGTAATGATAGACAGTGCATTCTAAGTGACATGGGCCTACTACTGTACTTGGCGTGAAACGACAAGAAAGATGGAAAAAAAAAAAAGCACAAAACTAAACTGATAAACAGCTCTGCGTTTGTGTTCACGAATTGCACGACAAGACTGTGGTCTTGCACGAGGCTGAAATAAGGCCGCATATGGAGACTTGACTAATGACTCGCAAGTTCCACAGCGGGGTTTTGATGACATGGTTTACCTGGCAAACAGTGCGTGAAGCAAAGAAATTGCACGAATCCTACCTGTGACAGTTTGAAAACTTGATGTACGAAAAGCATGGTGGGTGTCCAAGACATCCAAAAAGAGTGGTGTTGCGCCATGCATGACGCACAAAAAATTACTTTGGTTTGGTAAACGAGTGAGAGGAAAAAACGTGTACAAACGATACGCAAGTTTCGCTGCGGGAACTAAAACACATGGCATGAAGGCAAACAACAAATGGCAACAATGGAAAGTATGCAACGTATGTGACCCGAATCAGTTCGTAAATATACGAAAGGAATCCGATACGAATCGGTAGTGAGGAGTATAGAATTAATGTAATACGAATTGGTTGTATAGTGTATGCCGCCCTTTACTCTAAAACTGAACACCAATCAATCACCCCCCCCCCCCCCCCCTTCAGGCTAACCAGGGCAGAGAGGCAGCAGGTGGGACTAATTAGAGTCTCCCTTTTTTTTTCCAAATGGAAAAGACGGCAACCTTATGGACAGTGAATCTTTACGTCCAGTGAAACCTACGGCGAGTGATATCGGACAACGACCGAAAGCGACTCGGAGGTTTGGATTTATAAATGAATCGTATGTATGGGACAGACAATAACTCAGAAGCAGACTTTTAAAGAAAGGAATGCAGGACAGGAAGCATTACTAATTGCAAGATTGTAC
This sequence comes from Rana muscosa, assembly GCA_029206835.1. Classification (NCBI taxonomy): domain Eukaryota; kingdom Metazoa; phylum Chordata; class Amphibia; order Anura; family Ranidae; genus Rana; species Rana muscosa. Next base: position 925,023,652 of record CM055116.1, on the reverse strand, counting down.
CTGACGCAAAAGTTTCGAAAAGTACCTGCGATAGTGAGCGGGAACCGCCGACGAAGACCACGAACAAAGACGCCGAAATGCCCTGCGATCGAAACGCCAGGACTCACAAACATGAGGTGAGCTGGTAAGAGTCGGCCCAGTGACATCTAGTATCACTCACAGGAAACCAACGAAGACTGCAGGTGAGTGGGCTGATTAAATAGCCCCCCGGGCTCCTCCCATAAATTCAGGCCAGCATACTGGCCTTCTAACATATATATGTGGTTGTACTCTTGATGCTAATAAATACTGTGTTTATTAGATCTGACTGGGAACATCACCTGGATCACATCCCGATCAGCATGTCAACAGAGAAGGTTATACAGAATTACTGCTGCTAGGTGACCAGCTGGGGGCTTGGCTCTCTATAACCAATAGTGCAAGCCTTCCCCAGCATGCACCCATAATGTCACCAGCACTAGGTCCTAATAGACTGCCGCCACTGCCAAGGAGACAGATGCCAGACCAGCGCTGTCAATAGCAGGGACAGGACAGCTGGGGAACCCCACAGTGGCAGAACACCAGGGCCCGGTGGCAAGACAACCCTGATAGTTCTCCCACTGCTTTGGACCCTTATATTTTCTTGGTGTGCTGGTGACATATATCTCTTGTGTTCTGCCACCCTGGGGACCCCAGTATAGTAGGAAGGGAGCTCACTGCAGAACATGTGAAAGGGCCCGTTGTGGGATCGTAGTAAAGGGCCCCAGGATATATATATATATATATATATATAATTGCATTTTATAGTTGGCCCCCCTACTTTTGTCCCTGTCCCCCCCTAAATATGAAAGCTGGAGACGCCACTGCCTGGGCGCCCCCTATGGACGGGCCACCACTGTTATGTACCCCTTGAGGTTTAGCACTACTCAAGGGGGTCCAGCTTGGCAGTAGGGATGAGCTTCGAGTTCAAGTCGAACAATTTGGGGTGTTCGCGGCAAATTCAAAAAGCCGCGGAACACCCTGTAAAAGTCTATGGGAGAAATCTAAAGTGCTAATTTTAAAGGCTTATATGCAAGTTATTGTCCTAAAAAAAATGCGTGAGGGTCCCCCCGAATTCAATTACCAGACCCTTCAGGTCTGGTATGGATATTAAGGGGAACCCTGCGTCAAATTAAAAAAAAAATGACGTGGGGTTCCCCCCAAATATCCCTACTAGACCCTTCAGGTCTGGTATGGATTTTAAGGGGAACTCCACCCCAAATTTAAAAAAAAAATGGCGTGGAGTTCCCCCCAAAAATCCATACCAGACCCTTTATCTGAGCACGCAACCTGGCAGGCCGCAGAAAAAGAGGGGGGATGAGAGAGCACCCCCCCCCTCCAGAACTATACCAGGCCACATGCCCTTTTGATTTAGAACATTCAAGTCCATTGTATTTAATAGGATTCTAAAGTTTGCACAAACTTTAGGTTTGTTCACAGGTTCTGGTGCGAACCAAACAGGGGGGTGTTCGGCTAATCCATACTTGGCAGTAGAGAGATAGGTTAGTGTGTTATGGTCCATACTTTTTTCAAAGAGTGGACCAATGAGGTATTTAAAACAGGCTCTACCTGATATAGGAGATAATGTGCATTGATCTTTTAGGTATTGGGATAAAACATTGTATCAGTGTATGGTCAGAACTCAATGGAAAAACTTGAATTAGATGACACCTCAGTAAGTCAATATATTTCTACAGATTGATGCCCCAGTTTAAAGGTAATTGTCTTTGTGACTAGTACCTCTTTCCCCTTTGCAGACAAGGAGGGATGCTGCCTGTCCTAAGCTCTCTATAAATCAATGGTAATTGCATAGCAGCTGCAAAACTCCCTCACTTTGATAACTGTGCACAGAATTGACCACTACTATATATTCACTTTATTATGCTTCAGACTTACCCACTCTTAGGCTAGGTTCACACCTATGCGTTGCGTTTTTGAGCTTGGAGTCTTTGCCAAGTTCGCCATCAGTTGTTCAGCGGTTCCATTGCGTTTTTAGCTGCAGACTTGCCGACCTGGGAAGTCTCGCCGCTGTTATCATGAGGGGGAACTCCACGCCAAATTTTAAATAAAAAACCGGCATGGGTTCCCCTCCAGGAGCATATCAGGCCCTTAGGTCTGGTATGGACTTTAACAGGAACCCCTACACGGAAAAAACGGTGTGGGGGTCCCCCCCAAAGTCCATAGCAGACCCTTATCTGAGCACACAACCTGGCAGGCCGCAGGAAAAGAGGGGGGGACAAGAAAGCGCCCCCTCCCTCCTGAACCGTACCAGGCCGCATGCCCTCAACATGGGGGGGTGGGTGCTTTGGGGCAGGGGGGCGCACTGCGGCCCCCCCACCCCAAAGCACCCTGCCCCCATGTTGATGAGGACAGGGCCTCTTCCCGACAACCCTGGCCGTTGGTTGTCGGGGTATGCGGGCCAGGGGCTTATCGCAATCCAGGAGCCCCCTTTAATAAGGGGCCCCCCAGATCTCGGCCCCCCACCCTATGTGAATGAGTATGGGGTACATCGTACCCCTACCCATTCACCTGGTGGAAAAAATGCCAATAAAAACACTACACAGGTTTTTTAAGTCATTTATTAGTCAGCTCCGGGGGTCTTCTTCCAACTTCGGGGGTCTTCTTCCAACTTCAGGGGTCTCTTCCGACTTCGGGGGTCTCCGGTGTCGTCTCCGCGCTCTCCGGGTTCTTCTCTCGCTCTCCGGTTCTTTCTTCCTTCTGCCGGGCCTCCGCTATCTTCTTCCAGCTCTTTTGCTAGCGGGGGCCCGGTCTTCTTCGTTGCCTTCTTCGCTCTTCTCTCCTGGAGATGTTGACTCGTCGCTGTCTCCGGCTGTAATGCCGTATGAGCGGAGCGCATTCACTTTTATAGACATGGGCGTGGTCACCGGGTGATGCCACCCAGTGACCCCGCCCCCATATGAAGTGACAGTCCCGGGGAATGATGGGGGGATTCCATCCGCAATAAAAAAAAATTAAAAATGGGCAGCTACAAACACTGTACCTGCTGACTTTTAATAAGGACACTTACCTGTCCTACTCGCCCGCGATGTCAGCCCCCCCTCCCAGGCCGATCCCTCGATCCTGGCAGCTCCTGGCGCCGCCATCCTCGGTAAGGGAAACAGGCAGTGAAGCCATGCGGCTTCACTGACAGTTTCCTACTGCGCATGCGCGATCCGCGCGGCGCTTTGTGAATGGGCCGGCTGCTCTCTGGGATACACACAGTTCCCAGAAGGCAGCATGCTCCATTCACCAGAAGACACCACTAGTAGGACGGAGGAAGCTGACCAGCTGCGGATGATGAAGAGGCAGATTAGGGACTTGGCAACCGCTATTTCTGGTAAGTAAAATTTTTATTTTTTTCAATTTTTTTTAGGATTTTTGGTGAAAAACATTTTTTCAGGGTGGAACTCCACTTTAACTTCAACCTCCTGGGAGATTAACAGAGGCTATAGTGACTCACCTGTAACAGTTAGGCAGTTTATCTTAAATAATAAAGAGTACTTTGAAATAAACAGCACTTAATAACAAGTACAGAATCTGGTGGAATATTTCTAAAGCCAATAAGAAATTGTTTCCTACACATAAAAGAGCAAGTTCTCGCTGACATTGCTGCCCTCCTAAAAGTTTAAAGTGTCTGGCTATCATACTCATCCACCAGCTGCAATATATATGAAACAAATATGCTAATTAGGAGTGATCAATAGAAGTCAGAAGTCATTCCATGCAAACCTATACTAAGTTTATAATGCAAAGTTTTAAAACTGGAGAGTCAGTTTGTTAGTCAGACAACTGCCATTTGTTTAATGAGAAGTCAGCAAAAGTAGCCTGCCTGTTCCTCTAAAAAAATAAATTAATTAATTTAGACAATTGGCCAAATCAGGAAGAAATTATGTGACAGATTTAAGTAGTATAGCACAGCAGAGGTCAGTTCTCTTACTGCCTGCCCCAGTGAGAGTTTTGCCCATCTTTGGGCACCCTAGGCTCTTCTATAAGACCCAGATTTCTATTTGAGTGCAAGCTGAAAAAAATACTTTCCTGACATGCTCCATGGCAGCACACGTGTGGGTTGGCCCCACCTCCATAACTACCCAATAGGACCCCCTCCCTATAAATTTTGGCTCTGGGCTCTCAGCCGTGTTCCTTTTTTGTCCTCCTCCGAAGGACTACCGTATATACTCGAGTATAAGCCGACCCGAATATAAGCCGAGGCACCTAATTTTACCACAAAAACTGGGAAAACTTATTGACTCGAGTATAAGCCTAGGGTGTGCCTCACTTTGCCTCACTGTGTCCATGCCTCACTGTGTCCATGACTAGACTGACGTTTAACATGGGAGTCTATGGAAGGGGTGCCCGGTTTTGAAAAATCGGTGCTACCCGACCGTAGGTCCCCCGGACAAGGAACTTTGCACACCTGTAGAGGAAGAGTGGGGCTATATGTGTGCCAAGTTTGGGGTCCGGGAGATCCGGCGCAAAAAGGTTACTCGAGTATAAGCCGAGGGGGGCATTTTCAGCACAAAAAAATGTGCTTAAAAACTCGGCTTATACTCGAGTATATACGGTATATGTTTTAGTTCTCCTACCTGAAGACGATTGTTCCTACGATCAAGATCGACCGACGATATGGTGTCTCATCCCTCCGATAAGCCTTGACTGTGAAGCAGGGTATGGAGTGTATGGCAAAGTAGCGCTGAAGAGCTGGATTATATCTTCCATTGGAGAGATGAGCGCGCACAGGCCTGATTACCTAGCAGTGTGCAGGTGGCCATTATCTGCTGCAAGCCCGGTGTGTGTATGGATGCGGTGTCCCTGGTCGAATCAATCGTAGGTGGTGGTAAGCTGTATCGCCTTCATGGCAGCAGTGTTTTTGTTTGTTGTATGTCTTTCTGTTTCATTTGCTATTCCCTCTTACTTCCGGGTTTATCCGCGGTCTGCGCATGCGAGGCCCAGAACGAAAGCGAGTCCTGGTTCGCGCATGCGCGCGAGAATCGCGGGCCTGTCGCGGCCGTGACATCACGCGGTGCCAATTTTAAAAGCCTGGGGAAGCCTGTAGACGCCGGGAATGATCGTGGGCATAGCGGCGACTTCCCTGAGCACCTGCAGAGCTTACCCCAGGTAAGTTACAATTCAGAAGGGTCTGAATTTTTTGCTTTGTTCCTGTCATTGAATCTGACGTTGCTTTCCCACCTGCAGTGTTTCCTGATTTATCATGGATTCTTCACTGCCTCCCGGTGGCCAACCCTCTTGCAGCAGGTAAGATTGGGAAATCTTTCCCTTTATCCTGCCTGCTGAGGGGGGTGGAAGAGAGTGGAGTGTAGGGCATTATTGTGACTTTGTGCCTTTTTCTCTCTCTCTCTATGCTTGTCTTTCCCTTTCTTAGCCCTTCTAGGTCTGAACAACAGAGTAGTTCCCGCAGACGCAGCGGGTCCTCTAAATCACACCACCGACACTCCTCTTCTGGCTCTAGACACCATGATTCTTCCAGATCCGGACGTCCCAGTAGAGACACTCCTCACCCCCCCTCATCTCACAACAAGAGGTCAGAGAGACCATGTTGGGGGTGCAGGGCTCCGGTTCCTGCCAGCAAGTCCCTTTGTGACCATTGTTTTACAAAAGCAGCCAATGAGAGAGAAGGTGCAGATAAACACCTGGAAGCATTGGTTAAGCGGGTCGTAAACGAGTCGCTACAAGAGAAAGATGCTAGAATGCAGCATGATTCTCCTCCAGACCCACTGATTCCCTCGTTAGAACAGGGACAGGTGCATGAGACTCTGGAAATCTCTCAACCCAGCCATCCCTCAGCTCCTCCCTCAGAAAGAGGTTCTAAAGTTGATGATCCTGGGATGGGATTATATTATGCCTTAGTTCCTGCTTTAGTGAAAGCAGTTAGAGAAGTTCTGAATTGGGAAGATCTAGTTATATCTCCTCCCAAACAAAGGAAACGTTTTAAACAGCTCAGTAAGGAGCGACATTATTTCCCGTTTGTCACGGAAGTGGGAGCCATTATCTCAGAAGAATGGGGTAAAATGGACAAGAAGAGTTCTATGCAGTCAAAAATTGCAAAATTATATCCTTTTAAGGAAGAAGAGGTAAAACACCTTGATTCAGCTCCCATGGTTGATGCAGCTTTAATGTGTTTGGTTAGATATGTAACCCTTCCTCTGGAAGATACAGTCTCATTCAAAGATCCTCTAGAGAGACGGATTGACTCAGACCTGAAGCAAATCTATCTGACAGCAGGTTCAGTCTGTAAACCAATTTTGGCTTTAGCAGCTGTCTCAAAAGCCCTAGAAGCATGGTCAGACAATGTGGATGATTCCCTCAGAAGCATCTCTGAAGAAATGGCAAAAAGCTCTCCTATTCAGGAAATCAGGCTAGCATCTGCCTTTTTGGGGGAGGCCTCTATTGATGTTATTCACCTAGTGGCTTGAGTAATGTTGTCAGCGGTTACCGCTCGCCGTGCTTTATGGCTCCGTCCCTGGTCGGCGGATCCAGCTTCAAAGCAAGCCTGGTGCCGTATTCCCTTTGAGGGCTCCTCTCTCTTTGGAAATAAACTCGATAATGCCATTTCCCGGGCCACGGGTGGTAAGTCAGGGTTCCTCCCTCAGGACAGGCATTTGCAGAACCAGAAACGCACCTTTTCGAGGGCAGAGACTACAGATCGTGCAAGGGAAGCACGCAGCTACAGACCTGGTCGTGAATTTTCAAGGACCTGGAAATCCAGACAGTTCTCTTTCAGGAAACCAACTAAAAGTACTCCGAAATTGGGCCCGTTCAAACATGTCAGGTGGGGGCACGTCTCCTCCACTTCTGGCATGTTTGGGCGGCCTCAATTCAAGATTTTTGGACCATCAAGACGGTCTCTTCAGGCCACACCTGGGTCTTCAACAGCACCCCCAGGCTCAGATACATACCCACAAGTCTTCCAAGTGCAGAAGAAAAGAAACAAGTCTTACTAAGTTACGTAAGCTCTTTATTAACTCAAGGCGCAGCCATTACTGTTCCAGAGGGCGAACGAGGAGAAGGCATGTACTCCCCGTTGTTCATGGTACAGAAAAAGAACGGTACCTGGAGGCCAGTAATAGACCTAACGCATCTCAACCGATTTATTCTGAAAGAAAGATTCAAATTGGAGTCACTATTGACAATCCAGCAGTCAGTCCATCCAGGAGATTGGTTAGTGTCAATAGATCTGAAGGACGCATATTTTCACGTCCCAGTGGCTGCAGACTATCAAAAGTACCTCCACTTTGCTGTAGGCGATCAACACTTACAGTTCACCTGCCTACCTTTTGGTCTCACGACATCACCTCGGGTGTTCTCCAAGATTCTGTTAGCCATTGTGGCTCTGCTCCGAGTGAAAGGAGTTTGTCTTCATCACTACCTAGACGACCTCTTACTTCTATCTCAAGACAGATGTCAACTCTTGGAACACAAGAATCTAGTAATCGCCACTCTCCAAGAATTCGGGTGGCTCCTGAATTTGGAGAAGAGTCATCTCATTCCAACACAGTCCCTTGTGTTTCTAGGTGCCCTCTTCAACACAATAGACGGCACCATTTCATTGCCCGAGGAAAAGATTGCAGCAATCCGGGACAGGATCCGCGCAACACTTGCTTCCTCTCACCTGTCTGCTCTTCAATGCCTGAAGGTAATCGGCACCATGACAGCCACCATCCCTATGGTGAGGTGGGCTCAGTGGCACACTTGCCCATTCCAGAAGGGGTTCCTTCAGCAATGGGACTCCCCCAGCAAGAGTCAACGCATCAGGCTCACTTCATCCATGAGAGAATCTCTTCTTTGGTGGCTTCAGGGGAAGAATCTCCGCAACTGTCACACAATCCGTCCCATCACTTGGATTACTGTAACTTCGGATGCCAGCAATCAGGGATGGGGTGCTCATTGCCTGTCGGAAATAGCCCAGGGCAGGTGGAACACACCGTCCCAAGGAATTGTGTCCATCATACTGGAGTTGCGGGCTGCCTTCCAGGCGCTCATGTCTTTCCGTCATCTGTTGACAGACTCTTCTGTGATGCTCAGGATGGACAACACAACCGCAGTTGCTTACATAAGGAAGCAGGGTGGTACCCGCAGCTGGTCCTTACTCTGGGAAGTAGAACCAATCATGACCTGGGCCCAGAAGTACCTATGCAACATCTCTGCAGTGTACATTCCGGGGGTCCAGAATGTTCAAGCGGACTTTCTATCACAAACTCAAATGAACAACAACGAATGGTCTCTACACATAGAGGTATTCAATTGGCTTCTAACTCTGGGAGTGTGTCCAGAAGTGGATCTGTTTGCGTCCCCATGCAACCACAAGTTGATCAAGTATTACTCGAGGTCTCGGGATCCCCAAGCCTACGGGATAGATGCTCTCACAGACCGGTGGAAATTCAGTCAGGCTTATGCCTTTCCTCCAGTACCTGTGATACTTCAATTCCTTCACAGACTCAGAGTGGAGAGAGTAGAAATATTAGCAGTAATTCCGTTTTGGCCCAACAGGCCATGGTTCTCCCTCTTGACTTCACTCAGTTATCGGGACTCAATCCCTCTACCCCTCAGACCGGATCTCCTATCTCAGGGCACAACGTTGCACCCATGCCCAGCTCATCTGCACCTCAGGGTATGGTTCTTCAGAGGGGAAGGCTGGAAGCCTTAAGATGTCCAGAAGAAGCCATGTCGACTCTCCTTAACGCTAGAAGAAATAGCACCAACAAAGTTTATGAGCGTATCTGGTCAAAATTTACAGATCATATGTCTTCCAGGGCTAATTCCTGTAATTCTCCAGAAGTCCAGGATGTACTTAGTTTCTTACAAACAGGTTTGGACTTGCCTTTAGCAGTAAGCTCTCTTCGAGTGCAAATCTCAGCCATCTCAGCATTTACAGGAATCTCTTGGGCCAATCATCCCCTGATTCACCAGTTCTTTAAGGGTGCTGTCAGACTTAGACCACAGAGAAAACCGAGGTTCCCCAAATGGGACCTGCCTCTTGTACTGGACTATCTTACCACACTCAGCACAGATCCTGAAAAACCTCTTTCGGCAAAAGATCTTACTCTCAAGACCGTCTTCCTAGTAGCGGTCACATCAGCTAAAAGAGTGTCTGATATCAGAAACTTGGGTTCAAAAGAGCCTTTCCTGACCTTTTTCCCAGATAGAGCAGTATTAATTCCCATGCTGGGTTCAAACCCGAAAGTTACATCTATCTTTCATAAAAATCAGGAAATTGTATTACCCACTTTTGGAACTTCTGAAGGTCAAGATGTTCATCCCCTTGATGTGGGCCACACATTAAGTCAATACCTGGAAATGACAGAGTCTTTCAGACAAACAGACTTTCTTTTCATTCTTCTTCATGGAAAGAACAGAGGAAAACGGGCCTCAATCAGATCTATTGCGGCATGGATAGTTCAGACCATCCAAAGGGCTTACAAAGCAAAAGGTTTGGCTCCTCCGGAGGCAGTAACTGCGCACTCAACCCGGAGCATCTCAATTTCTTGGGCAGCCTCTCATCATGTCGCACCTGACGTTATATGCAGAGCGGCCTCTTGGTCGTCTATTAATACTTTTGTTTCCCACTATTGTGTTGAACCAGCTGCCTTATCATCACTGAATTTTGGTTTACAAGTTCTGTCGGTTGACAGTGTTAAATAAATTTATTTTTCTTACCTCAGCATTTTGCCCGCCCGGGTGTGTTTGGCGAGTTATTTCCCACAAGTATGCTGCCATGGAGCATGTCAGGAAAACTGAAAATTTATTATCAAATACTTACCGTAATTTTCCTTTCCTGATAGGCTCAATGGCAGCAGGAGTCCCTCCCAATGCTTGGAGTAGGGTAGTTACGGAACACGGCTGAGAGCCCAGAGCCAAAATTTATAGGGAGGGGGTCCTATTGGGTAGTTATGGAGGCGGGGCCAACCCACACGTATGCTGCCATGGAGCCTATCAGGAAAGGAAAATTACGGTAAGTATTTGATAATAAATTTTCCGTTTTTTTGTCTGTTTGATTTTTTGTTGCATGTTGACATTAAGGGGTTGATTTACTAAATGCAAATAGGCTGTGCACTTTGCAAAGTGAGGTTGCACTCTGAAAGAGCAGTTTCTCCAGAGCTTAGTAAATGAACAGAAGCTCTGCTGACCTTCATCATTCAATCACGAGCAAGCAAAACTGCTTTTTTTTTCTTGCATGTGATTGGGTATTCTTTGCAAAGTGCAGCTTTACCTCTTTTACTAAGCTCTGGGGCAACTGCTGTTGCAGAGTCTACTTGCCTTTAGTAAATCAACCCTTCTGTGTCTTTACAAATAAACAATTCATACAGGGTAATGGTGAGGTGCAGTGAAGTGAGTCTGTGTTCTCTTGGCATTTCATTTTAATTTATGGGCAAAATAAACGTTTTTAACCACTTCAGCCCCGGACCATTTCGCTGGTCAAAGACCAGGCCCACTTTTTGCGATTCGGCACTGCGTCGCTTTAACTGACAATTGCGTGGTCATGCGACGTGGCTCCAAAACAAAATTGATGTCCTTTTTTTCCCCACAAATAGAGCTTTCTTTTGGTGGTAATTGATCACCTCTGCGGTTTTTATTTTTTGCGCTATAAACAAAAATAGAGCGACAATTTTGAAAAAAACACAATATTTTTTACTTTTTGCTATAATAAATATCCCCAAAAAATATATATTTCCTCAGTTTATGCAAATACGTATTCTTCTAGATATTTTTGGTAAAAAAAAATCGCAATAAGCGCTTATTGATTGGTTTGCGCAAAATTTATAGCGTCTACAAAATAGGGGATAGTTTTAAGGCATTTTTATTAATAATTAATTTTTTACTAGTAATGGCGGCGATCAGCGATTTTTATCATGACTGCGACATTATGGCGCACACATCGGACACTTTTGACACATTTTTGTGACCATTGTCATTTTTACAGCGATCAGTGCTATAAAAATGCACTGATTAATGTGAAAATTACACTGGCAGTGAAGGGGTTAACCACTAGGTGGCGTTGTAGGGGTTAAGTGTGCCCTAGGGAGTGATTCTTACTGTGGGGGGCGTGGCTACACGTGACACACCACTGATGACCGTTCCCGATCACTTGCAGTGCACTTGTAGTGCAAAGTGGAGTTGCCTTTCGTAAATAACCCCCTTAGCATCAGTATCGAAGTACAGATTCCAAGGCAGTTACTACTGGCTGCAAAAAATATGAAATGTTTATGTGACTAAAATAAATTAAATGTTGGAATTTGTACTTTTAATTCTAATCAGAGCTAATGAACAACTACATACACAAATATATATATATATATATATATATATATATATATATATATATATATATATATATATATATATATATATTTATATTTATATTTATATATATATACTTTGTATTCCCTTTAACTGTGGTTGTCTGAGGGGCAAAGCATCTATATCATTTAGCAGTAAGAAGAAGATGGGAAGTGTCTATATGCCTACAAAGTCCATAACATCAGCAGTAACTGCCAAGTTACTGTTCATCTGCTTGTTGTAGCCCTGAGAGTTGACAAGAAAAGGCTAAAAATGTACTTGTCAAGCTTCTGGTTGTTCATCTAGGCTGGTTACAAGATGGTCTGCATCTTGTAAAAAGTTTGATTGAACTGTCGCTCTTAATTTAGGCACATTTAGCTTGAAAAAAGTAAGTTTGCTAAAAAAGCAAAGATTTGTTAAAATCTTTCATCTAGTGATCAGTGTAAATGTGCTAAAGCTATCTCCTTGGCAACATTTCACACCCTCTGTCATCATGCATGAACAATAAAATATCAGACAGATCTGTTTATTCGTTTTTGAGCAAATATGATACCGGGAGCTACTAGGACCATGCAGCCCAGATTTAATATAAATAAAATAACAAATGAAAACTTTACAAAAATCTTATTGAAATTCCTTAAAGAAAACCTGTATAGAACGAGATATATAGATAGCCATTAAAGACTGGATTTCAAAAAGTTACTTTTATGGCTGTCTGTGGCTACATTACTTTTTGAGTCATTGGACTAGGTCAAGTCTGCAGAAAGTTAATTGGAGGAAGTTAGAACCCTTATTCTGCATGTTTGTTCCAGGTTAGTGACTCAAAAAGTACTGGAGTTATTTGACATGCCAATCAGGGAATGAGCATTTTAGAAGAAGAGCAGTGGCAGTCTACATATTTTTCTCAGCACAAGTTTCTTGTGCCACACAAATATAATCCAGTAAATATGGAAACTTTGTATGAATACCTGAAAAAGTTATTGTGAGTATATGTCCCAGATTTTCTGTGGCTGACTGGAACATTTCCGTTCAGCTGTAGGCCGGGTTGTACTCTTTTAATTGGAAAATATGAATAAAATTCTTCTCTTTCAAATTTGTTTATTGAATTTTATCAAATTACAGAGAAATAATAAAAGAAAAAAATAATAAAGCAACAATCACAATGATCACTAAATTAGGTTCAAAATTAGCATATGAATTCATATACCGTATATACTCGAGTATAAGCCGACCCGAATATAAGCCGAGGCACCTAATTTAACCACAAAAAACTGGGAAAACGTATTGCCTCGAGTATAAGCCTAGGGTGTCCATCTGCATGCCTCACTGTGCCTCACTGCGTCCATGTGCATGCCTCACTGTGCCCATGCCTCACTGTGCCCATGCCTCACTGTGTCCATGAGTAGACTGACGTTTAACATGGGAGTCTATGGAAGGTGTGCCCGGCTTTGAAAAATGGGTGCTCCCCGGCCGTAGGTCCCCCAGACAAAAAACTTTGCACACTTGTCAATATAGACCTACTACCGGCCAGTACCGGGTCCCCAAAGTCACCAGAGAAATTACCGTTTAACATGGGAGTCTATGGAAGGTGTGCCCGGCTTTGAAAAATGGGTGCTCCCCGGCCGTAGGTCCCCCAGACAAAAAACTTTGCACACTTGTCGATATAGACCTACTACCGGCCAGTACCGGGTTCCCAAAGTCACCAGAGAAATTACCGTTTAACATGGGAGTCTATGGAAGGGGTGCCCCTCGGTGAAAAATCGGTGCTCCCCGGCTGTAGGTCCCCCGGACAAAAAACTTTGTACACTTGTAGAGGAAGAGTGGGGCTACATGTGTGCCAAGTTTGTGGTCCAGGGGACCTAGGGTCGGCCAGTAACGCGTCCCCAAAATCTGGGAGATCAGGCGCAAAAAGGTGACTCGAATATAAGCCGAGGGGGACATTTCAACACAAAAAAATGTGCTGAAAAACTCGGCTTATACTCGAGTGTATACGGTATATGTAGCGGGGTCCTAAATTTAGGGGAAGTGTTTGAGTGGTAGTTATACTCAAACACCCCAATTGTCAGGATTCTATTAACCATTTTTGTCCGCAGGGAGAGTATCGGTGTATAGTTCCCTGTGGCCTGTAGTTGGCGCTGCCATGGTAGGCCAGGGTTGAACCACTGATATAGTGCTGTGCCTTGTGTGTTCCCTCTCAGCAGCTGTACAGTGGGTGTGGCAGGCCCACTGTGCATGCTGGGAGAGGATATAAAAGGGGCAGACGCTGCCTGTTCGGGGTTCTGTCCGTTCTGTCGTGGTCGGGGGTCCCACCCCAGGGAGTGTGTTCCTGTCCGCCCTGGGCACCTTTGGCCCAGGGGCGGAGGTCGGTGAATCAGTCCCTGGCACCTTTAGCCTTGGGACTGCAGCAAAGGCCTTGGGTCCAGCACCTTCGGCTGGTGCCCATCAAGGATCGAGGAATCCCAGGGTGCCACCTTGCGAGGGGACCCGTATCTTAGACGAGGAGGTCAAGGGAGGGAACTGTTCCGAGGGACCGGTGAGAAGTCACGGTGAAGGAAGGGGCCCGGTAACTCTCTGGAGGGATGTCTTCTCCTTACAAAGAGGTCAAGCTTTGAAACACCAAGTTCACCAGGTCTGTGGCAGAGACCAAGTTCTCCAGGTCTGTGGCAGAGACCAAGTTCACCAGGTCTGTGTCAGAAACCAAGTTCACCAGGTCTGTGGCAGAGACCAAGTTCACCAGGTCTGTGGCAGAGACCAAGTTCACCAAGTCTGTGGCAGAGACTGTGCGGTTAAGTTAGAGTACCATTTGGCTGCTAGTCCCTATCTAGGGAGACTATCCATCTGGGCTGAGTCTGTTTGAGAAGCCAAGCAGTGAAGTGATTACGTTTGTGCCTGGACCTCTCCCACACCTTATGCTGTCCTGTCCTCTTGCTCCAACCTTTACTTATCAGAGACTGTTATTTACGAGAAATAAACTCTTCATTGGAGTTACAGCTGGTTTGGACATTCAAGTCACTGGGGGGAACAAGGACTTATCTCTATTAACTACAGATGTGAGAACCATTCTCTGGAGGATTCTGGCTTTCTGGTTGTGGAGACCCACCAGCAACACCTCTCAACCTCTTCACACAAGAGGGTACGGGCTTGTGGCGTGGTGTGCTCTCTCTCCCTGCGAGGAGCCAAAGGCAGGTGAAGGGGGTGAGTGCGCTACACGTGGAGGCTCATCCAGGATTTCTGCGGCCGGAAAGGAGAAGAAACCCCCCGGAGTTTGGACTTTATTTCTCCAGTGAAGTTCCGTGGAGGTCGGCTATATTTGCAAGAAATGTGACTGCGCCACGAGGAGAGCCCAGGCTGCGTAGTTCGTGGGCATGTCTAAAGTAAGAAAGCCCGCGAACATTGCAGAAGATGGGAGGAGCCTCGCCGTGTGATGAGTGACTTTGGTGCAAAAAGGACAGTGCGCAATGGATCGGCAAGCGGGTAACATGGCGACTAATGCCTCAAGGATTCCGGCTAATTCTACCATGAATGTGCCCTCGTTTGCTGCTTCTGTGACCGACACGGAGATCTGACTGAAGCCTCGGGGTTGCTTCGATCTCTATGTCTGCAGAGAGGCGGAGGCCCTTGGAGTGGTTTGTCCCGGATGCCAGGGACTGGTGGTGCATCTTAGGCCTTTTGGAAGATGCGAACAGTGCAAAGAATTCCTGTTTGAAGTAGAGCAGCCTACTGAAAAACCTCGGGCCTTCCGTTTGAACTGCCTTACGGACGCCACCACTTTAGAAGAAGGAACCAGAGCTTCCACAGTCACCCCTACGCGCATTGTTGGGACTTCGGAGGAAGTCGCTGTTGAGAATGTTCCAGTGATTGAGGAACCGGAGACGGGGAAACCCAGCGCTTGCCCGGATCGGATGTATCCACAGGAAAGAGTTCAGGACATCCTGCATCAGCTACAAGCCGAGGCAAGCCGGGGAAAGGGATCTTGGCTAAGGTCCGAAGTGTCGGGGATGCTTGGGTCAGGGACCTCAGAGCTTTTGAACTTGTTAGAGGCAGTGATTCCTCGTCCACTAGAAGTTGCCTGCCGGCGGAGGAGTGTGATACCTCCGACCTGGAGTCAGTCTTTGATCCGGGGGATGATGCGGACATAGATGAACTGTTTAAGCGGAAGGGTTGGGATAAGATACCCCTATCCTCGTCCCGTAGGAGAAGGGACCCACCTTTGGTCACTGGGGATGATACACCCGGGAGGAGGCCCAGGAGCCTGAGGAGGAATCTGTCCCGTAGTCTGCCCTTCCACCACTTGAGGTACCTGCACCTGTTGCCGTGATGGGACGAGTGTCATTGCAGGCCCCTATGTCTGGTCCGGAGGCAGTGAAAGTGCCTCGACACCCGGATGCCATAGTCTTGCCAGGTATGGGAGATCGTGCAACCATGCCTCCGTTGTCCAGGATGCAGCGGTTATTCAACCAGAGAGTGGCAAACTAATACGGGTGGGAATACCCGTACTTGCCTAAAGACTTGCTTTTTGAAGTGGAGGCCTATAGGGATCAGTGGTACGGGGACTTTCTATGGACTTACTTAAAGGTACCCCAGGCCCGTAGGTACTTTGCCTGTTCCGCCGCAATCACCAAGCGGTACAAGGAGCGTAAAAAGTCATGGATGCTTGACAGGCATATCCATGCAGATAAAGTGGTTATTTGCCGGAAGGAGAAAGACAATGTTGAGTACTTTATTGACACTTTCACCAAGGACTGGAAACAACTAGTGTTGCCTCATCCACAATACTATCTTTGAGAGACTGGACTCTTTATGTTTGTCCTTTGCTTTATTCCGGAGTGTACTCTCCTGGAGCCCAAGAACTTTTGCCCTTGCAGATGGGGTATTCTACTTTTCTGGAAGAGCAGGAGCTATTGTTTTTTTCTCCTCTCACAGCACCACAAAGACAGTGACTTTAGGGTAGAAATAGTTCAGGGCCACAGTCAGGTTCAAGAAGAAGAGGAGGATTCGTCTTCAAGAAAATAAAGTTTTTTTTCTGGGACAAGTGTCTTGACGGTGGCGCTTCCACTAGGTGGCAGTGTTTCGTAACTTTCGCATTACATTTAAAATGTGTTTCGCTTGTTAGAAGGAAAGGATTTTTCCTCCGGGGAGAATCTTTTCTCTTCTACTGAACATAAGTTAGGATGTCAAATTGTTGGTTGTGTATGTTTCTTTCTCCCTCTGCAAGTGGACACCGAGCAAATCACTGAGTATGGGTGGATTTAGCTATCGCAGCAGGGGAGGGAAATGTAAATGATAAAAATATGTTTGCTTTTAAATATGTGACATTTGAGAATGGGATGTACACATTGGTTTTCTCTTACTGTTTCTTCATCTCTTCATTTAACTCCCTTTCCCCATGTTCAGGTTCCGGCACAAACAAACAATTTTTTTTCCAAATTTGTTTATTTTTGTAGATAGTTTCTGGAATAGGTCTATGTTGACTCAGGCTTGAGAGGCATAGGTTTGCTCCAGACACTGGGGACAGTGTCTAATTTAGTGGGGGGAGAGTGTAGCGGGGTCCTAAATTTAGGGGAAGTGTTTGAGTGGTAGTTATGCTCAAACACCCGAATTGTCACGATCAGGCTTCGGGCTTGAAGACCAGTTGCTATAGCAGTTGCAGGACAGGTATAAAGGCAGTCACTTTTGGCAGATGACACAGGCTCACTTGAGGTGCGGAGTCTAAGTACTAGCTGGCTTTGCCCAGAGCTCAGGATGGTGGAGATGGATCTGGCTGCAAGCTATTACCAGGTTGCGGTCCTCAGGTTTGCCCCACCAGGGTGTGAGCAGGCCGGGGTCCAGTGGCGGATAAGCAGATAAGGATTAAACAGCAGCGTGGTCAGTAGGGATGAGCCGAAGACCCCCCGGTTCGGTTCACACCAGAACCTGCGAACGGACCGAAAGTTTGCGCGAACATTAGAACCCTATTAAATACAATAGACGCAAACGTTCGAAATCTAAAGTGCTAATTATAACGACTAATATGCATGTTATTGTCCTAAAAAGGGTTTGGGGACCTGGGTTCTGCCCCAGGGGACATGTATCAATGCAAAACGAAGTTTTAAAAACGGCCGTTTTTCTGGAGCAGTCATTTTAATGATGCATAAAGTGAAAAAAAAAGTGAAATATTCCTTTAAATATCGTACCTGGGGGGTGTTTAAAGTATGCCTGTGAAGTGGCATGTGTTTCCCGTGTTTAGAACTGTCCCTGCACAAAATGACATTTCTAAAGGAAAAAAAGCCATTTAAAACTGCTTGCGGCTTTAATGTCATGTCTTGTCCTGGCAATATGGATGAAAATCTTTGAGAAAAATGGCATGGCTACCCCATCACCCCCCCCCCCTACCCCAGCCCATTACCAGCCCCTTTGGGTCTTGTATGGATATTAAGGGGAACCCCGCACCCAAAATTAAAAAAAAGGCCCTATATACTCTGAACAGCAGTATACAGGCGGTGCAAACAAGACAGGGAACTGTAGGTTTGTTCTTAAGTAGAATCTGTTTGTAATTTTGAACAGGTACATTGTTTAATGTGTAGCTCCAGCCAAAAAATCTATTTTTAAGCTTTTTGGAAAACATAGGGAAGGGTTATCACCCCTGTAACATTTGTTTTGCTGTCTGTGCACCTGTTCAGAACATTTCACCTCACTTTCCGTCCCAATGAGAAATGTTTTTGAAAAGTGGGGTTTTTATTGAAAGAAGGATTGGTGATAAAGCATCAGTAGAGAGGAGACACCTTTTTCCCATATTAACTCTTACAGGAGAGAATTTCCCTTCCTAGGGGTAGATTTCCTATCACTTCCTGTTGTCTCCTTCCGTTTGCAAGTAGTAGTCGTTTGTAAGTTGGATGTTTGAAAGTAGGGACCTTCCGTATATACTCTGCAGAAATTTGCCCCTTACATGTTGGTGTTGCCACAACACTGTGAGCCCTCACAGTTATTCTTGGTGGGTGCTGGAACGCCCTGCTGTCAAGTATAATATCAGGAATTGTAATAACATATGATTGTTGATCAGTGGTAGGAAAAATTGGGCCTTTGATGGTGGTGCTGGTGCCACAACACTGTAAGGCCTGACAGTTACTCTTGGTGGGCGCAGCAATGGTCCCTGCTGTGAATTATTAGATCAATAATTATAATTGCATGCCCCTGTTGAACAGGGGCTGAAAAACTGGGCCTTTGGTGGTGGTGGTGGTGGTGATGGTGTTGCTGGTGCCACAACACTGTAAGGCCTGACAGTTACTCTTGGTGGGCGCAGCAATGGGCCCTGCTGTGAATTATTAGATCAATAATTATAATTGCATGCCCCTGTTGAACAGGGGCTGAAAAATTGGGCCTTTGGTGGTGGTGGTGGTGGTGATGGTGTTGCTGGTGCCACAACACTGTAAGGCCTGACAGTTACTCTTGGTGGGCGCAGCAATGGGCCCTGCTGTGAATTATTAGATCAATAATTATAATTGCATGCCCCTGTTGAACAGGGGCTGAAAAATTGGGCCTTAGGCACTGGTGGCACAACACTGCAACCCCTCACAGATACTGTACTTGGAGCACAGCAATGAGGCCTGTTGCAAAGTATTGCATCAAAAATTTTAATTACACGCCCCTGTTAAACAGGGGCTGAAAAATTGGGCCTTAGCCACTGGTGGCGTCACCCATAAACCAAAATGATCTTCCAAGCTATCATCGTTAATCGTATCATTGAGGAGGAGGAGGAGGATAGCCAGACAACATAACAGCACAGGCACTCAGCATCAGCATCAGTCTTGAAGGGATGTGACATTTTAAAATCAATTAGTCTGTTATATCAGCATCTGGTGTGTGGTAGCTGGTGGTGATCCAAGACTGGTTCATCTTGATGAAAGTCAGTCGATCAACCGAGTCGGTGGACAGGCGCACCCTGTGATCCGTGACAAATCCTCCAGCAGCACTGAATGTGCGTTCTGAAAGAACGCTGGATGCAGGACAGGCCAGTAGCTCAATTGCATACTGTGCAAGCTCTGGCCAGTGATCCATCCTCAAGACCCAGTAAGCCAGAGGATTTTTGGTGGGGAAGGTGTCCAAGTCTGACCTTGCCCCTAGGTATTCCTGCACCATGTATATCAGACGCTGGCGATGGTTGCTGGAACCGATCATACTTTGGGGCTGCGGACTAAAGAATTGTCTGAACGCATCGGTCAGACGGCCACCTTCCCCACCGCTCCTTCTTTGACTGCCCGAAGCCTCAGCAACTTGTTGTCCAGGACCAGGAGTTTGTAACCTCCCAGTCTCTGGGAACGCGTTGCACAGACCTTTCTGCAAGGCCTCCCGGAGTTGTCTCATCCTCTGCTCCCTCTGCGACGGTACGATAAGGTCCGCAACCTTACCCTTGTACCGTGGATCAAGGAGAGTGGCCAGCCAGTAATAGTCCCTCTCCTTGATCCGAAGAATACGAGGATCCTTCCGCAGACTTTGCAGGATCAGGGAGGCCATGCAGCGTAGGTTAGCTGAGGCATTCAGTCCGGAGTCCTCTGGGTCACTAAGGACGACATGATCCGCAGCCACCTCCTCCCAGCCACGTACAAGTCCACTGGTTTCTTGGGACTGTAAATCATCCCTAAAAGACTGCTGCTGATGATGCTGAGTGCCAGCCTCCACCTCCATGCTGACACAATCCTCCTCCTCCTCCTCCTCCTCCTCTTCCTGTGCGATGGGTGGGACAGAAGGAACACTGTCTGGGTAAAGGGGGCCTTGAGAGGCAAGGAAGTCCTCCTCTTCCTGCCTCTGTTCTGCCTCAAGTGCCCTGTCCATTATTCCACGCAGCGTGTGCTCCAACAGGTGGACAAGAGGTACAGTGTCACTGATGCATGCACTGTCACTGCTCACCATCCTCGTGGCCTCCTCAAATGGTGCCAGGACAGTGCATGCATCCCTGATCATGCCCCACTGGCGTGGTGAAAAAAACCCGAGCTCCCCTGACCCTGTCCTGGTGCCGTAGTCGCACAGGTACTCATTGATGGCCCTCTGCTGCGTGTGCAGCCGCTGCAGCATGGCCAACGTTGAGTTCCACCTGGTGGGCATGTCACATATAAGGCGGTTCTTGGGCAGGTTCAACTCCTTTTAAAGCTCAGCCAGGCGAGCACTGGCATTATAAGATCTGCGGAAATGCACACAGACTTTCCTGGCCTGCCTCAGGACATCCTGTAAGCCCGGGTACCTGCCCAAGAACCGCTGCACCACCAGGTTAAGGACGTGAGCCATACAGGGCACATGGGTCAGTTGTCCCTGTCGGAGGGCGGAGAGGAGGTTGGTGCCATTGTCGCAAACCACCATTCCTGGCTTAAGCTGGCGTGGCGTCAACCACCTCTCGGCCTGCCCCTGCAGAGCAGACAGGACCTCTGCCCCAGTGTGGCTCCTGTCCCCCAAACACACCAGCGCAAGCACGGCATGGCATCTTTTTACCTGCTTACTTGCGTAGCCCCTTGAACACCTACGGAGCACCGCTGGTTCTGAGGACAAACCACAGGAAGAGGCCATGGAGGAAGAAGAAGAGGAGGGGGTGGAGGAGAGAGGTGTGTCACAACCAGTAGTAGAATTTTGGAGGCGTGGGGGTGGAACAACCTCCAACACTACTGCACCTTGTCCTGCATCCTTCCCAGCTGCCAAAAGAGTGACCCAATGGGCCGTGAAAGAAAGGTAACGTCCCTGTCCATGCCTGCTGGACCATGAGTCAGCGGTAATATGCACTAGACATGTGCATTCGTTTTCGTCCGAATGCATTTTCGTCCGAATTTCAGCTATTTTCGTTATCGTTTTAACAAACGAAAACGAAAGCACAGAATCCGAAAACCGAAAGATCCGACATAAACAAATGCTTTATTTTTGTTTTCGTTGCTACAACAGTTCGATATAGATAGGAGATTCGACGTGACGCTGACAATAACAATCTGTGTCTATCGAACCTGTGGTCGAATGTGCCTAACCTTAACTCTATTAGTCCAAGATTATTCTACATAGGAGAGAAAAGATTCGACATTATAGAGAGAAAAGATTCGACATAGGAGAGGAAAGATTCGACATAGGAGAGGAAAGATTCGACATAGGAGAGAAAAGATTCGACATAGGAGAGGAAAGATTCGACATAGGAGAGGAAAGATTTGACATAGGAGAGGAAAGATTCGACATAGGAGAGAAAAGATTTGACATTATAGAGAGAAAAGATTTGACATTATAGAGAGAAAAGATTTGACATTATAGAGAGAAAAGATTCGACATAGGAGAGAAAAGATTCGACATAGGAGAGAAAAGATTTGACATTATAGAGAGAAAAGATTTGACATTATAGAGAGAAAAGATTCGACATAGGAGAGAAAAGATTCGACATTATAGAGAGAAAAGATTCGACATAGGAGAGAAAAGAATCGACATTATAGAGAGAAAAGATTCGACAAGAAAAGATCACTGCTTGTGGGCGGAACATTCGACCGGAAATGTATGATTGCAGAGTCGTACAGTTTCGCTGCTCCGTCGAATCTTCTTTGAACATTCGACAGACACCATAAGCCTTCAATGACAGATTCGACCTTAATTAATTCAGATTTTCGGACGAATGCAATTTTTAACGAAAAACTAAATGAATAAAAACAAATTTCGGGAGTAACTAAATAAATTTATTTTTCGGACGAAAATGAAATTCCGAAACGAAATATTTCAGTGTGCACATGTCTAATATGCACCTTACCGCTGACCGCCCTGTCCAGCGAGGCCAAGACATTGCCTTCCACATGCCTGTAGAGAGCCGGAATAGCCTTCCGTGCGAAAAAGTGTCGTTTGGGAACCTGCCACTGAGGAACCGCACATTGCACAAACTCACGGAAGGGGGCCGAGTCTACCAACAGAAAAGGCAGCAGTTGAAGCGCTAGCAATTTAGCCAAGCTAGCATTCAACCGCTGGGCATGTGGATGGCTGGGAGTGAACTTCTTTCGACGGTCCAGCAGCTGGGGCAGGGAAATTTGCCTGCTAGAATCGGACGTTGGTGTACTGCTAGCAGAGTGCCCGCAAGTACTTGCCTGTGACACACCTAATTCTACACCTTCATTCCTCTCAGAGCAGGTTTCAGAGAGGAGTGAAGGTATAGTGGGGTTGGAGATCCCAGCTGATGCGGTGCAAGAAGAGGTCAGCTTTGTTCTTTGGTGTGGGTCTTTAAGGTAGGCTTGCCAACGAGCTGCATGGCAGGTCAACATATGTCTGATCAAGCATGTGGTGCCCAAGCGGCTGATGTTTTGGCCACGCGATATACGCTTGAGACATATGTTGCAAACAGCAGCTGTGCGATCTGATGCACTCGCCTCAAAAAAGGCCCACACCAAAGAACTTTTTGAATGACGGGCAGAGGCAGCGCCCTGCACAGGCGGAGCTCTGCGGTGTGATTCCGTCGGTGTGCTGCCCATACGCTGGCCACTCAAGGGCATCCTGCCTCGTTGGAGATGTGCCTCCTCCTCATCCTCCTCCTCCTCCTCTCTCCTATTAGGCACCCACATGGAGTCAGTGACCTCATCATCCCCTCCCTCCTCATCACTGGAGCCAATCTGGCAGTATGCTGCAGCTGCTGGAACATGACTGCCAGATTGGTGTCCTTCTTGAGCATCCCCTCTCTCTGCTCTCACGCTGCTGCCTTCCTCTAGCTGGGTATCATCATCAGATCCTTCCAAACGCTGGGCATCCTCCTGGAGCATGTACCCAACACTGTGCTCAAACAGTTCGGGGGACTCCTCAGGAGGAGGGCATGGTGGGTCTAGGGAAGGATTGACTAATGAAGATAATGATACCAGAGAAGAGGACGCTTTGGCAGCTGCTTTGCCACTACCCTGAGCCTGGGTGAGAGAGGATGAGGAGGATGAGGTGGGCTTGGTCATCCACTCTACCAAGTCTTCGGCATGATGTGGCTCAACATGTCCAGCTGCCGAAAACAAGGACAAGCGTGTCCCATGGCCATGTGCTGATGACAATGCACCGCGTACACGACCAGCACTGTTGCCCCCAGACACAGAGCCTGCTTGCCCTCTTTTTTTGTCTCCTGACTGTCTGCCTCTCCTTGGTTGCCTTCCAGACATTTTAATGGATGGCCTGCAGGGAGATGGGAAAAACAGCAATAAGGGCTACCTTCAGGTGTATATTGTGCAGGAGGCTTAGCAACAATGACACTGACACTGTCCCCTGCCTATCCTTCTCTGTCCCTAAACACAAGGATTGAAAATATGGTTCAGCAAAAATGTTTTAGAACAGAATAGCACACTGACACTTTCCCTCACTGTCCTACTCTGTCCCTCCCTACAAACAAGATTTAGCACAGAATAGCACACTGATAATTTCTACGAGTGTCCTTCTCTGTCCCTCAACTCAGGGATTGAAAATATGGAACAGCAAAATAGTTTTAGAACAGAATAGCACACTGTCAGTTTCCCTCACTGTAGCTCTCTGTCCCTCAACTCAAGGATTGAAAATATGGTTCAGCAAAATAGTTTTAGAACAGAATAGCACACTGTCAGTTTCCCTCACTGTACCTCTCTGTCCCTCAACTCAAGGATTGAAAATATGGTTCAGCAAAATAGTTTTAGAACAGAATAGCACACTGTCAGTTTCCCTCACTGTAGCTCTCTGTCCCTCAACTCAAGGATTGAAAATATGGTTCAGCAAAATAGTTTTAGAACAGAATAGCACACTGTCAGTTTCCCTCACTGTAGCTCTCTGTCCCTCAACTCAAGGATTGAAAATATGGTTCAGCAAAATAGTTTTAGAACAGAATAGCACACTGTCAGTTTCCCTCACTGTAGCTCTCTGTCCCTCAACTCAAGGATTGAAAATATGGAACAGCAAAATTGATTTAGAACAGAATAGCACACTGTCAGTTTCCCTCACTGTAGCTCTCTGTCCCTCAACTCAAGGATTGAAAATATGGAACAGCAAAATTGATTTAGAACAGAATAGCACACTGTCAGTTTCACTCACTGTACCTCTCTGTCCCTCAACTCAAGGATTGAAAATATGGTTCAGCAAAATAGTTTTAGAACACAATAGCACACTGACACTTTCCCTCACTGTAGCTCTCTGTCCCTCAACTCAAGGATTGAAAATATGGTTCAGCAAAATAGTTTTAGAACAGAATAGCACACTGTCAGTTTCCCTCACTGTAGCTCTCTGTCCCTCAACTCAAGGATTGAAAATATGGTTCAGCAAAATAGTTTTAGAACAGAATAGCACACTGTCAGTTTCCCTCACTGTACCTCTCTGTCCCTCAACTCAAGGATTGAAAATATGGTTCAGCAAAATAGTTTTAGAGCAGAATAGCACACTGTCAGTTTCCCTCACTGTAGCTCTCTGTCCCTCAACTCAAGGATTGAAAATATGGAACAGCAAAATTGATTTAGAACAGAATAGCACACTGTCAGTTTCACTCACTGTACCTCTCTGTCCCTCAACTCAAGGATTGAAAATATGGTTCAGCAAAATAGTTTTAGAACACAATAGCACACTGACACTTTCCCTCACTGTAGCTCTCTGTCCCTCAACTCAAGGATTGAAAATATGGTTCAGCAAAATAGTTTTAGAACAGAATAGCACACTGTCAGTTTCCCTCACTGTAGCTCTCTGTCCCTCAACTCAAGGATTGAAAATATGGTTCAGCAAAATAGTTTTAGAACACAATAGCACACTGTCAGTTTCCCTCACTGTAGCTCTCTGTCCCTCAACTCAAGGATTGAAAATATGGTTCAGCAAAATAGTTTTAGAACACAATAGCACACTGACACTTTCCCTCACTGTAGCTCTCTGTCCCTCAACTCAAGGATTGAAAATATGGTTCAGCAAAATAGTTTTAGAACAGAATAGCACACTGTCAGTTTCCCTCACTGTAGCTCTCTGTCCCTCAACTCAAGGATTGAAAATATGGTTCAGCAAAATAGTTTTAGAACAGAATAGCACACTGTCAGTTTCCCTCACTGTAGCTCTCTGTCCCTCAACTCAAGGATTGAAAATATGGAACAGCAAAATTGATTTAGAACAGAATAGCACACTGTCAGTTTCCCTCACTGTAGCTCTCTGTCCCTCAACTCAAGGATTGAAAATATGGAACAGCAAAATTGATTTAGAACAGAATAGCACACTGTCAGTTTCACTCACTGTATCTCTCTGTCCCTCAACTCAAGGATTGAAAATATGGTTCAGCAAAATAGTTTTAGAACACAATAGCACACTGACACTTTCCCTCACTGTAGCTCTCTGTCCCTCAACTCAAGGATTGAAAATATGGTTCAGCAAAATAGTTTTAGAACAGAATAGCACACTGAGTTTCCCTCACTGTAGCTCTCTGTCCCTCAACTCAAGGATTGAAAATATGGTTCAGCAAAATAGTTTTAGAACACAATAGCACACTGTCAGTTTCCCTCACTGTAGCTCTCTGTCCCTCAACTCAAGGATTGAAAATATGGTTCAGCAAAATAGTTTTAGAACACAATAGCACACTGACACTTTCCCTCACTGTAGCTCTCTGTCCCTCAACTCAAGGATTGAAAATATGGTTCAGCAAAATAGTTTTAGAACAGAATAGCACACTGTCAGTTTCCCTCACTGTAGCTCTCTGTCCCTCAACTCAAGGATTGAAAATATGGTTCAGCAAAATAGTTTTAGAACAGAATAGCACACTGTCAGTTTCCCTCACTGTAGTTCTCTGTCCCTCAACTCAAGGATTGAAAATATGGAACAGCAAAATTGATTTAGAACAGAATAGCACACTGTCAGTTTCACTCACTGTACCTCTCTGTCCCTCAACTCAAGGATTGAAAATATGGTTCAGCAAAATAGTTTTAGAACACAATAGCACACTGACACTTTCCCTCACTGTAGCTCTCTGTCCCTCAACTCAAGGATTGAAAATATGGTTCAGCAAAATAGTTTTAGAACAGAATAGCACACTGTCAGTTTCCCTCACTGTAGTTCTCTGTCCCTCAACTCAAGGATTGAAAATATGGTTCAGCAAAATAGTTTTAGAACACAATAGCACACTGTCAGTTTCCCTCACTGTAGCTCTCTGTCCCTCAACTCAAGGATTGAAAATATGGTTCAGCAAAATAGTTTTAGAACACAATAGCACACTGACACTTTCCCTCACTGTAGCTCTGTCCCTCAACTCAAGGATTGAAAATATGGTTCAGCAAAATAGTTTTAGAACAGAATAGCACACTGTCAGTTTCCCTCACTGTAGCTCTCTGTCCCTCAACTCAAGGATTGAAAATATGGTTCAGCAAAATAGTTTTAGAACACAATAGCACACTGACACTTTCCCTCACTGTAGCTCTCTGTCCCTCAACTCAAGGATTGAAAATATGGTTCAGCAAAATAGTTTTAGAACAGAATAGCACACTGTCAGTTTCCCACACTGTACCTCTCTGTCCCTACAAACAAGGATTAGCACAGAATAGCACACTGTCACTGACACTCTCCCTACCTATCCTTATTTGTCCCTAAACACAAGGAATCCAGGATTATGTAAAGGAAAAAAAATGACACTGTCCCTGCCTATGCTTCTCTTTCCCTGCTCCGGAACACACTACACAAGGCCGCCGCACTGGCGGCCTTTTATAGTGTGGGGCGTGTACTAAACCCCATCAGCAATAATTGGCCACAGGCATCCTGCCTGTGGCCAATCATTGCTCTCCTCTCTGCCGGCGCTGTGATTGGCCAAGCATGCGGGGTCACAGCGCATGCTTGGCCAATCACAGCGCCTGTATGACACTGCGATGGCGTAGTGCATTGTGGGCCGTTCGCGTCACTCGAATTTGGCGCGAACGGCCCAAATCGTTCGATCTTCGTCGAACGATCGAACAGCCGATGTTCGAGTCGAACGTATGTTCGACTCGAACACGAAGCTCATCCCTACTCAGCATCAGCATAGGCAGTCTTGAAGGGAT
This sequence comes from Rana muscosa, assembly GCA_029206835.1. Classification (NCBI taxonomy): domain Eukaryota; kingdom Metazoa; phylum Chordata; class Amphibia; order Anura; family Ranidae; genus Rana; species Rana muscosa. The sequence continues at coordinate 924,996,380 of CM055116.1, read as the reverse complement.
TTGGCATTTCAAAATAAATTATTCTGTTACATCAGCTTCAGGTGCTTGGTAGCTGGTGGTGATCCAAGACTGGTTCATCTTTATGAAGGTCAGTCGCTCAACCGAGTCGGTGGACAGGCGCACCCTGTGATCCGTGACAAAGCCTCCAGCAGCACTGAATGTGCGTTCCAAAAGAACGCTGGATGTAGGACAGGCCAGTAGCTCAATTGCATACTGTGCAAGCTCTGGCCAGTGATCCATCCTCAAGACCCAGTAAGCCAGAGGATTTTCGGTGGGAAAGGTGTCCAAGTCTGACCTTGCCCCTAGGTATTCCTGCACCATGTATATCAGATGCTGGCGATGGTTGCTGGAACCGATCATACCTTGAGGCTGTGGACTAAAAAATTGTCTGAACGCATCGGTCAGACGGCCACCTTCCCCACCGCTCCTTCTGCTACTGACCGAAGCCTCAGCAACTCGTTGTCCAGGACCAGGAGTTTGTAACCTCCCAGTCTCTGGGAACGCATTGCACAGATCTTCCTGCAAGGCCTCCCGGAGATGTCTCATCCTCTGCTCCCTCTGCGACAGTAAGATGAGGTCTGCAACCTTACCATTGTACCGTGGATCAAGGAGAGTGGCCAGCCAGTAATGGTCCCTCTCCTTGATCCGAAGAATATGAGGATCCTTCCGCAGACTTTGCAGGATCAGGGAGGCCATGCAGCGTAGGTTAGCTGAGGCATTCGGTCCGGAGTCCTCTGGGTCACTAAGGACGACATGATCCGCAGCCACCTCCTCCTAGCCACGTACAAGACCACGGGTTTCTTGGGATTGTAAATCATCCCTAAAAGACTGCTGCTGTTGATGCTGAATGCCAGGCTCCACCTCCATGCTGACACAATCCTCCTCCTCGTCATCTTCCTGTATGATGGGTGGGACAGAAGGAACACTGTCTGGGTAAAGGGGGCCTTGAGAGGCAAGGAAGTCCTCCTCTTCCTGCCTCTGTTCTGCCTCAAGTGCCGTGTTGATTATTCCACGCAGCGTATGCTCCAACAGGTGGACAAGAGGTACAGTGTCACTGATGCATGCACTGTCACTGCTCACCATCCTCGTGGCCTCCTCAAATGGTGCCAGGACATTGCATGCATCCCTGATCATCCCCCACTGGCGTGGTGAAAAAAACCCGAGCTGCCCTAACCCTGTCCTGGTGCCGTAGTCGCACAGGTACTCATTGATGACCCTCTGCTGCGTGTGCAGCCGCTGCAGCATGGCCAACATTGAGTTCCACCTGGTGGGCATGTCACATATAAGGTGGTTCTTGGGCAGGTTCAACTCCTTTTGCAGCTCAGCCAGCCGAGCACTGGCATTATATAATCTGCGGAAATGCACACAGACTTTCCTGGCCTGCCTCAGGACATCCTGTAAGCCCGGGTACCTGCCCAAGTACCGCTGCACCACCAGGTTAAGGATGTGAGCCACACAGGGCACATGGGTCAGTTGTCCCTGTCGGAGGGCGGAGAGGAGGTTGGTGCCATTGTCGCAAACCACCATTCCTGGCTTAAGCTGGCGTGGCGTCAACCACCTCTCAGCCTGCCCCTGCAGAGCTGACAGAACCTCTGCCCCAGGGTGGCTCCTGTCCCCCAAACACACCAGCGCAAGCACGGCATGGTATCATTTTGCCTGCGTACTTGCGTAGCCCCTTGAACGCCTACGGAGCACCGCTGGTTCCGAGGACAAAGCACAGGAAGAGGCCATGGAGGAAGAAGAGGAGGGGGTGGAGGAGAAAGGTGTGTCACAACCAGTAGTAGCATTTTGGAGGCGTGGTGGCGGAACAACCTCCAACACTACTGCACCTTGTCATGCATCCTTCCCAGCTGCCAAAAGAGTGACCCAATGGGCCGTGAAAGAAAGGTAACGTCCCTGTCCATGCCTGCTGGACCATGAGTCAGCGGTAATATGCACCTTACCACTGACCGCCCTGTCCAGCGAGGCATGGACATTGCCTTCCACATGCCGGTAGAGAGCCGGAATCGCCTTCCGTGAGAAAAAGTGGCGTTTGGGAACCTGCTACTGAGGAACTGCACATTGCACAAACTCACGGAAGGGGGCCGAGTCTACCAACTGAAAAGGCAGCAGTTGAAGTGCTAGCAATTTAGCCAAGCTAGCATTCAACCGCTGGGCATGTGGATGGCTGGGAGTGAACTTCTTTTGACGGTCCAGCAGCTGGGGCAGAGAAATTTGCCTGCTACAATCGGACGTCGGTGTACTGCGAGCAGAGTGCCCGCAAGTACTTGGCTGTGACACACCTAATTCTACACCTTCATTCCTCTCAGTGCAGGTTTCAGAGAGGACTGAAGGTATAGTGGGTTTGGAGATCCCAGCTGATGAGGAGCAGGGAGAGGTCCGCTTTGTTCTTTGGTGTGGGTCTTTAAGGTACGCTTGCCAACGAGCTGCATGGCAGGTCAACATATGTCTGGTCAAGCATGTGGTGCCCAAGCGGCTGATGTTTTGGCCACGCGACATACGCTTGAGACATATGTTGCAAATAGCAGCGGTGCGATCTGATGCACTCGACTCAAAAAAGGCCCACACCAAAGAACTTTTTAAATAACGGGCAGAGGCAGCGCCCTGCACCGGCGGAGCTCTGCGGGGTGTGATTCAGTCGGTGTGCTGCCCTTACGCCTGCCCCCGTAGGGCATCCTGCCTCGTTGGAGATGTGCCTCCTCCTCATCCTCCTCCTCCTTCTCTCTCCTATCAGGCACCCACGTGGAGTCAGTGACCTCATCATCCCATCCCTCCTCATCACTGGAGCCAATCTGGCAGTATGCTGCAGCTGCTGGAAAATGACTGCCAGATTGCTGTCCTTCTTGAGCATCCCCTCTCTCTGCACTCACGCTACTGCCTTCCTCTAGCTGGGTATCATCATCAGACCCTTCAAAACGCTGGGCATCCTCCTGGAGCATGTACCCAACACTGTGCTCAAACAGTTCGTTGGACTCCTCAGGAGGACATGGTGGGTCTAGGGAAGGAGTGACTGATGATGACATTGATACGAGGGAAGAGGACGCTTTGGCAGCTGCTTTGCCAGTACCCTGAGCCTGGGTGAGAGAGGATGAGGAGGATGAGGAGGGCTTGGTCATCCACTCTACCAAGTCTTCGGCATGATGCGGCTCAACACGTCCAGCTGCCGAAAATAAAGACAAGCGTGTCCCATGGCCAAGTGCTGATGACAATGCACCGCATCCACGACCAGCACTGTTGCCCCCAGACACAGAGCCTGCTTGCCCTCTTTTATTGGCTCGTGACTGTCTGCCTCTCTTTGTTGGCCTTCCAGACATTCTAATGGCCTGCAGGGAGATGGTAAAACCAGCAATACGGGGTAGCTTCAGGTGTATACTGTGCAGGAGACACCTACACCCACTGTAACTACTTGCAGATGCCTGTCTGTGTTACACAACAGAGCAACTCCACGAGCAATAAGGGGTAGCGTATACTGTGCAGGAGGCACCTACACCCACTGTAACTGCTTGCAGATGCCTGTCTGTGTTACACAACAGAACAACACCACGACGAGCAATAAGGGGTAGCCTATGCTGTGCAGGAGGCACCTACACCCACTGTAACTGCTTGCAGATGCCTGTCCGTGTTACACAACAGAACAACACCACGGCGAGCAATAAGGGGTAGCGTATACTGTGCAGGAGGCACCTACACCCACTGTAACTGTTAGCAGATGCCTGTCTGTGTTACACAATAGAACCATTCCACGAGCAATAAGGGGTAGCGTATACTGTGCAGGAGGAACCTACACCCACTGTAACTGCTTGCAGATGCCTGTCTGTGTTACACAACAGAACAACACCACGACAAGCAATAAGGGGTAGCGTATACTGTGCAGGAGGCACCTACACCCACTGTAACTGTTAGCAGATGCCTGTCTGTGTTACACAACAGAACAACTCCACGAGCAATAAGGGGTAGCGTATACTGTGCAGGAGGCACCTACACCCACTGTAACTGCTTGCAGATGCCTGTCTGTGTTACACAACAGAATAACACCACGACGAGCAATAAGGGGTAGCGTATACTGTGCAGGAGGCACCTACACCCACTGTAACTGCTTGCAGATGCCTGTCTGTGTTACACAACAGAACAACACCACGATGAGCAATAAGGGGTAGCTTCAGGTGTATACTGTGCAGGAGGTTTAGCGAAGAATATCACTGACACTCTCCCTGCCTATCCTTCTCTGTCCCTGCACGCCAACACACTGTAAATGCACATGGTTTCAAAGGATGTCACTGACACTCTCCCTGCCTATCATTCTCTGTCCCTGCACGCCAACAGACTGTAAATGCACAAGGTTTCAAAGGATGTCACTGACACTCTCCCTGCCTATCCTTCTCTGTCCCTGCACGCCAACAGACTGTAAATGCACAAGGTTTCAAAGGATGTCACTGACACTCTCCCTGCCTATCCTTCTCTGTCCCTGCATGCCAATACACTGTAAATGCACAAGGTTTCAAAGGATGTCACTGACAATCTCCCTGCCTGTCCTTTTCTGTCCCTGCATGCCAACAGACTGTAAATACACAAGGTTTCAAAGGATGTCACTGACACTCTCCCTGCCTATCCTTCTCTGTCCCTGCACGCCAACACACTGTAAATGCACAAGGTTTCAAAGGATGTCACTGACACTCTCCCTGCCTATCCTTCTCTGTCCCTGCACGCCAACAGACTGTAAATGCACAAGGTTTCAAAGGATGTCAAAAACACTGTCCCTGCCTATCAAGCTCTTTCCCTGCATGCCGTAACACACTACAGAAGGCCGCCGCGCTGGCGGCCTTTTATAGTGTGGGGCGTGTACTAAACCCCCTTGAGCTATAATTGGCCACAGGCATCCTGCCTGTGGCCAATTATGGCTCTCCTCGCTGCCGGCGCTGTGATTGGCCAAGCATGCGGGGTCATAGTGCATGCTTGGCCAATCATCAGCCAGCAATGCACTGCGATGCCGCAGTGAATTATGGGCCGTGACGCGCCACTCAAATTTGGCGCGAACGGCCCATAACATTCGATCTTCGTCGAATGATAGAACAGCTGATGTTCGTGTCTATTGTGTGTTCGACTCGAACACGAAGCTCATCCCTAGTGGTCAGTAACAAGCCAAAAGGTCAATCACGAGTGGTTGCAGGTTGGGATTAGGCAGCAGAGTAGTCAAAGAAGAAGCCAAGGGTCAATCACGAGTTGTAGCAAAATACAGATGGCAGCAGGGATGTCAAGAGCTAGGCACTGGCTGAGAAGGCACAATAACCTGGCAAAGAGGAAGTGCTGAGGCAAGGCTTATATAGGAAGTTCATGGGAGGAGCAAGGAGTTCAAGGTTCAACAGTAATCAAGACTCAAGGCAGGGTTGTCCATTGGATGAGATAGGTTTGTCCAGCTGATCAGGCAGGGAGCTGTACAGCATCCCAGAGAGCTCAGTGGGAAGAGTCAACGCCAGACACAGACAAGGTCCCAGGTTCAAGCCCAGGTCCTAACAGTACTCCCCTCCTCTCAGGACGTCCTCTGGACGTCTTAGGGCTGGGTTTGTGAGGAAACCTCTGGTGGAATTCTCTTGTTAATCTAGGGGCATGAACGTTCTCCTCAGGCTCCCAAGAATTTTCCTCTGACCCATAACCTTCCCATTGGACCAGATATTGTAGTTTGTTTCTAAAGATCCTGGAATCAAGAATTGTCTCCACCACAAATTCTACTTCACCCTGTACCTCAACAGGTGGAGGAGGTGGAAGAATTCTTCCAGAAAATGGATTTTCATTAAATTGTTTAAGTAGTGACATGTGAAAAACAGGGTGAATTTTCATACTATCAGGAAGTTTTAAGCGAAAGGTAACCAGATGGATTTGAGCAGAAATCTTGAATAGTCCTACAAACTTCTGGCCCAGCTTTGCTGACGGAACATAGACCTTCAAATTTTTGGTTGATAACCAAACTTTGTCACCCACATGAAATGTAGGAAGTGATCTGTGATGTCTATCAGCAGCCTTCTTGTAACATTCCTGAGCCTCCTTCAAAGTTTCAATCAATTTCGCACGTTGGTAAAAGAAGGAATTGGAGTTGAGATAGGGAGATCAGGAATAAAAACGGGATGATACCCGTTGTTTAAATAAAAAGGACGTTGAGAAGTGTTTAGAATTGTTATATGCAAACTCTGCTGTAGGAAGATAATCCACCCAGTCATCCTGAAGATAACTGACAAAACATCGAAGGTACTGCTCTGAAGCCCTGTACACACGATCGGATATCCTATGGATTTTTGTCCGATGGATTTGTCCATCGGATATCCGATTAAACTGTTTTCCATCAGTCTTGCCCACACACCATCAGTCAAAAAACCGACCGTTCCAAACGCAGTGACGTAAAACACTCTGATGAGCCGAGAAAAATTAAGTTTAATGCTTCTGAGCATGCGTCGACTTGATTCTGAGCATGCGTGGGTTTTTGATCCGATGGACTTGCCCATAGACGATAGGAGTTTTCGATCGGTTTTTTATCCATCGGAAAAATTTAAAACATGTTCTATTTTTTAAAACCGATGGAAAAAAGACCGATGGGTCCCATACACGATCGGTTTGTCTGATGAAAAGAATCCATCGGATGAAAATCCATAGGATATCCGATCATGTGTACAGGGCTTAAGGTTTGATTGGTCCTCTCAGACTGACCATTAGACTGGGGATGAAAAGCAGAAGACAGATTAACTGTTACACCTAAGGCTGAACAAAAGTTTTTCCAAAATTTTGAAGTAAACTGTACTCCTCTGTCAGACACCACATCATCAGGTATTCCATGTAGTTTAAAAACTTCTCGAAACATTAACTCAGCAGTTTGTTCAGCTGAAAGTACCCCCTTAACAGGTATAAAATGAGCCATCTTAGTGAGACGGTCAACAACAACCAAGATAGTGCTCATTTCTCTTGAGGGAGGTAAATCTACCAGAAAGTCCATAGAAATTGAGCCCCATGGTCTTGATGGAACAGGGAGTGGCTGGAGCAACCCCAAAGGAGAAGCTCAGGCAGTCTTACTGCGTGCACAGGTCAGGCAAGAGGCCACATAGTGTTTGACGTCTTTCTTATAGCTGGGCCACCAAAATGAACATGACAGGAGCTCTTCTGTTTTGGAAATCCCAAAATGCCCAGCAAGTTTTGAGTCATGAACCAACCTGAGGGCTTCAGTCCGAGCAGATTCAGGTACATAGAGACTATGTGCATGAGTCCAAAAGCCATTCTTGTACACAAGGTTAATATCCGCAGGCGGATGATTGAGAAGAGGGTCATTTTCATACCCCTCCTTTAGGACACTCAAGAATGTCTTGAAACCCATGGCCCCTATGAAGTTCTTTTGAGGCAGAATCATACATTCAGGGTTGTCTTCCTGGCATGGTTCAGTCAACATTCTTTATAATGCATCGGCCTTACCATCCCTTGACCCAGGTCGATACGAGATGATAAAATTAAACCGGGAAAAGAACAGTGACCAACGTGCTTGTCTAGAAGACATCCTCTTGGCAGAGTGAATGAATTCTAGATTTTGATGATCAGTGAGAACAGTTACTGGATGCTTAGCCCCTTCCAGCAGATGCCTCCATTCAGAAAAGGCTTCCTTAATTGCCAGCAATTCCTTATTCCCGATGTCATAATTTCTTTCGGCTGATGACATTAAGCGAGAGAAATACGCACAAGGATGAAGCTGCATCTTTTCTCCTTTTTGCTGAGAAAGGATAGCTCCCACAGCAGAGTCTGAGGCATCCACTTCCACTATGAAAGGAACTTCAGGACCGGGATGTACCAATATTGGTGCAGAAGTGAAAAGAGTCTTTAGCTTAATAAAAGCAGTCTGTGCCTCAGCTGACCACACAAAGGGCATCCCTTTCTTTGTCAGCTGTGTAATTGGTGCTATCACTTTAGAGAAGTTTCTTATGAATTTTCTGTAGAAGTTGGCAAAACCAACAAATCGTTGTAGCTCTTTAACATTACTAGAAGCAGGCCAATCCACCACTGCTTTGATCTTCTCAGGATCCATGCTTACTCCTTTAGGAGAAATAATATATCCCAAGAACTGCATCTGGGTTCGTTCAAACTCGCATCTCTCCAATTTAATATAAAGTTTGTTCTTCCTTAGCCTTTCAAAGACAGTGCAAACATGTTTGCGGTGTTCCTCCAGGTTATTAGAAAAGATGAGAATATCATCCAGATAAGCAATCACAAACTGGTCCAATAGGTCTCGAAAAGCATCATTGTTGAAGTGTTGGAAAGTGGCAGGGGCATTGCAGAGGCCAAAAGGCATAACCAGAGACTCAAAATGGCCATATCTGGTTCTAAGGGTGGTTTTCCATTCGTCTCCTTGACGCATGCGGATGAGGTTATATGCCCCCCGTAAGTCTAGTTTTGTGAAGACTTTGGCAGAGCGGAGTCTTTCCAACATTTCAGAAATTAAAGGAAGTGGATAGCGGTTTTTAATAGTGATTTTATTAAGGTCACGGTAGTCAATGCATGTACGCAAGGTGGAATCTTTCTTTGCAACAAAGAACAGGGTTGCCCCTGCAGGAGACGTTGAAGCTCTAATGAAGCCCTTTTCTAAATTCTCATCAATCCATATCCTGAGAACTTTTAATTCGGGTTCTGAAAGATTGAAAAGGCGACCAAAAGGTATTTCAGCCCCTGGGAGCAGTTCAATCGGACAATCATATGGGCGATGAGGAGGTAACTGATCGTCATTCTTCTTATCACAGACATCCCTGAACTCATGATATTGTGGAGGCAGGTTGTCATATGACTGCGTAGTAACAACATCCACCTGTGATTCCTTGACTGGCAAAGAACTTGTTTGACAAGGTTCTCTACAGAATTCCTCGCAATGGGGGGATGTAAAGTTTATAATCTGTGCTTCCCAGTTGATGGAGGGATTATGGGTGGAAAACCAAGGAATGCCCAGGATGACGGGAAATTTGGGTGATGTAATCAGCTGAAAACTGATGGTCTCATGATGATTAGCCTCAAATTGCAGTACCAAAGTGACTGTCTCATGGGTAACAGGTCCTGAAGTTAAGGGTGAACAATCGACCGTCTCCATATCGATAGGAGCAGACTTATTTCTTGTTTGGATATTATTACTGTGGGCAAAGTCTATGTCCATAAAGTTCCCCCCAGCCCCAGAGTCCAGCATAGCAGAGCAAGGAATTTCAATACCATCAAAGATGAGTTTAATAGGGATGATAAAATGGGATAGTACAGAATTTACTTTATTCTCTTCATGAATCAATGGGGAGATCGACTGGGTAATAGAGTTTATTTGTTCAGGCAAAATCACATCAGTCGCCGCAATTGTTCTTCTAACCTTGTTCGGACAGTTAACTGCGTAATGCCCAGAGTCCCCGCAATATAAACACAGGTTTTCTAAACGTCTTCTCTTTTTCTCCTGAGTAGAAATGGATCTCTTAATTGCATCAACCTGCATAGGTTCAGCTGTGTCAGAATCTGAAAAAACTCTTGGATTCTTCTGAACAAATTGACTAGCAGAGAAATGCATGCCACCATTGCTTCCAAACATTCCCAGTCTTTCCTTCCTCCTTTCTGTAAGTCTTTGATCAATTTGAATACATAGTTGGATGAAGGCCTAAGATCATTAGGAGTCTCCACTCTGGTAAGCTCATCTTTTACCTGTTCAGAAAGCCCTTGGCGGTACTGACGTTTTTGCGCTGCTGGGTTCCAAATGGTATCTGTGATCCAACATCTGAATTCAGCTGTGTACTCAGCAACAGAACGTTTACCCTGCCGTAAACTATGCAACTTTGCTTCAGCAGTAGCACAGCGATTGGGATCATCAAAAACCTGATTCATCACAGCCTCAAAAGTCTGGAAACTATTCAGCGTGGCACTGTCTTGTTCTATATAAGGGGAGGCCCAGGCTAATGCTTCCCCAGTCAGGAGGTTGATAACAAACATTACCTTCTGTTTTTCAGAAGTGAATGCAGCGGGTCGCATTTGGAAATATATGCAACACTGGTTAAGAAAACCTCTGTAATGGTGGCGATCTCCATTAAACTTGGATGGGTGAGGCATATGTGCATTAGCATCATTTCGGGAACGTAGGTCCAGCATCTGTTTTTGCAGGGCATGGATCTCTTCACGTTGCCCTTTCACCACACTTTCCAGTTCGGCAAATTTTTCTTGGTAGGTGACACCAAACTCCTGCAGCTCCACAATTTGCTGCCTGAAAGGAGCCACAGCATTTGCTATAGCGGCCTCCATGTTTTAGGCCAGGTTATTCTGTCACGATCAGGCGTCAGGCTTGAAGACCAGTTGCTATAGCAGTTGCAGAACAGTTATAAAGGCAGTCACTTCTGGCAGATGACACAGGCTCACTTGAGGTGCGGAGTCTAAATACTAGCTGGTTTTCCCCAGAGCTCCGGATGGTGGAGATGGATTTGGCTGCAAGCTAGTACCAGGTCGCGGTCCTCAGGTTTGCCCCACCAGGGTGTGAGCAGGCCGGGGTCCAGTGGCGGATAAGCAGATAAGGATTAAATAGCAGCATGGTTAGTAACAAGCCAAAAGGTCAATCACGAGTGGTTGCAGGTTGGGATCAGGCAGCAGAGTAGTCAAAGAACAAGCCAAGGGTCAATCACGAGTGGTAGCAAAATACAGATGGCAGCAGGGATGTCAAGAGATTGGCACTGGCTGAGAAGGCACAATAACCTGGCAAAGAGGAAGTGCTGAGACAAGGCTTATATAGGAAGTTCATGGGAGGAGCAAGGAGTTCAAGGTTCAACAGTAATCAAGACTCAAAGCAGGGTTGTCCATTGGATGAGATAGGTTTGTCCAGCAGATCAGGCAGGGATCTGTCCAGCATCCCAGAGAGCTCAGTGGGAAGAGTCAACGCCAGACACAGACGAGGTCCCAGATTCAAGCCCAGGTCCTGACACCAATTGTCAGCATTCTATTAACCATTTTTGTCCGCAGGGAGAGTATCGGTGTATAGTTCCCTGTGGTCTGCAGGTGGTGCTGCCATGGTAGGCCAGGGTTGAACCGCTGATACAGTGCTGTGCCTTGTGTGTCCCCTCTCAGCAGCCGTACAGTGGGTGTGGCAGGCCCGCTGTGCATGCTGGGAGAGGATATAAAAGGGGCAGACGCTGCCTGTTCGGGGTTCTGTCCGTTCTGTCGTGGTTGGGGGTCCCACCTCAGGGAGTGTGTTCCTGTCCGCCCTGGGCACCTTCGGCCCAGGGGCGGAGGTCGGTGAATCAGTCCCAGACACCAGAGACCAAGTTCACCAGGTCTGTGGCAGAGACCAGGTTCACCAAGTCTGTGGCAGAGACTGTGCGGTTAAGTTAGAGTACCATTTGGCTGCTAGTCCATATCTAGGGAGACTATCCATCTGGGCTGAGTCTGTTTGAGAAGCCAAGCAGTGAAGTGATTACGTTTGTGCCTGGACCTTTCCCACACCTTATGCTGTCCTGTCCTCTTGCTCCAACCTTTACTTATCAGAGACTGTTATTTACGAGAAATAAACTCTATGTTGGAGTTACAGCTGGTTTGGACATTCAAGTCACTGGGGGGAACAAGGACTTATCTCTATTAACTACAGAGGTGAGAACCATTCTCTGGAGGATTCTGGCTTTCTGGTTGTGGAGACCCACCAACAACACCGCTCAACCTCTTCACACAGGAGGGTACGGGCTTGTGGCGTGGTGTGCCCTCTCTCCCTGCGATGAGCCAAAGGCAGGTGAAGGGAGTGAGTGCGCTACATATATATCCTGGATTAAGAGAAAACTGATTCACTCAATAATCAAAGTGTTTTTTTTTACATAGTCTAAATAAAGTTTAGACTCAGAATAAGAATTACAATTTAAACTGTAAAGGTTAACATCTAAGATGGATAAAGATAATGTATTAAAGCCTCAAATAGGTAAGAGACAAAACTAACGCTACAATATAACTATTAAAGATCTTGTATCTGTGCTTAAAAATTGAGAGGAGCACATATCGGTATATTTGTTGAACCAATATATCTGAAAAAATAAAAAAATTAAAAAGAAGAAAATATAAACAAGTAAAGAAAAAGAGAAGAGAAAGAGTAGGAAGAAGAGACGAAGAGAAGGAGAAGAGGAAGTGACAGTAAAAATCCCTGGGGATAAATGCATTAATAGCCATTTGCTTATAGATAGTTATTGCGAGAAAGTGTAACACATCAAGGCATCAACAAGGTGTCATCAAAGTTTGGTGGCAAAAAGTGAGTTATCCATGGTTGCCAAATATTTTTAAAGGAATTTATTTTATCTTGAGCCATGGCTTCCATTTTGGCATGGACCACAGCTTGGTTAATTCTGTGTTTGGTTTCATTCAATACCAAATTATCAGTTCTCCAGTAGTGATGAGCCGAACACCCCCGGGTTCGGTTCGCACCAGAACCCGCGAACGGACCGAAAGTTCGAACGAACATTAGAACCCTATTAAATACAATGGATGCGAACGTTCGAATTCTAAAGTGCTAATTATAACAACTATTATGCATGTTATTGTCATAAATAGGGTTTGGGAACCCGGGTTCTGCACCAGGGGACATGTATCAATGCAAAAAGAAGTTTTAAAAACGGTCGTTTTTCGGGAGCAGTCATTTTAATGATGCATAAAGTGAACAAAAAAAAAGTCAAATATTCCTTTAAATATCGTACCTGGGGGGTGTCTAAAGTATGCCTGTGAAGTGCCACGTGTTTCCCGTGTTTAGAACTGTCCCTGCACAAAATGACACTTCTAAAGGAAAAAAAAGCCATTTAAAACTGCTTGCGGCTTTAATGTAATGTCTGGTCCCGGTAATATGGATGAAATTCTTTAAGAAAAATGGCATAGCTACCCCATGACCCCCCCCCCTACCCCAGCCCATTACCAGCCCCTTTGGGTCTTGTATGGATATTAAGGGGAACCCCGCACATAAAATAAAAAAGGCCCTATATACTCTGAACAGCCGTATACAGGCGGTGCATACAAGACAGGGACTGTAGGTTTGTTCTTATGTAGAATCTGTTTGTAATTTTGAACAGGTACATTGTTGAAGTGTAGCTCCAGCCCAAAAATCTATTTTTAAACTTTTTGGGAAACATAGGTAAGGGTTATCACCCCTGTAACATTTGTTTTGCTGTCTGTGCCCCTGTTCAGAACATTTCACCTCACTTTCCGTCCCAATGACAACTGTTTTTGAAATGTGGTGTTTTTCTTGAAACAAGGATTGCTGATAAAGCATCAGTACAGATGAGACCCCTTTCTCCCATATTTATTCTTACAGGAGAGAATTTTCCTTTCTAGGGGTAGATTTCCTCTCACTTCCTGTTGTCTTCTTTCGTTTGCAAGTAGGAGTCGTTTGTAAGTTGGATGTTTGAAAGTAGGGACCTGCCGTATATACTCTGCAGAAATAGGCCCCTTAGTTGTTGGTGTTGGCACAACACTGTAAGCACTCAGTTACTCTTGGTTGGTGCTGGAACGCCCTGCTGTCAACTATTATATCAGGAATTTTAATTACATATAATTGTTGAACAGTGGTAGTAAAAATTGGGGCTTTGATGGTGGTGCTGGTGCCACAACACTGTAAGCCCTGACAGTTACTCTTGGTGGGTGCAGCAATGGGCCCTGCTGTGAATTATTAGATCAAGAATTGTAATTACATGTCCCTTTTGAACAGGGGCTGAAAAATTGGGCCTTTCGTGGTGGTGGTGGTGGTGGCGTTGCCACAAGACTGTAAGCCCTCAGAGTTACTCTTGGTGGGTGCAGCAATGGACCCTGCTGTGAATTATTAGATCAAGAATTGTAATTGCATGCCCCTGTTGAACAGGGGCTGAAAAATTGGGCCTTAGGCACTGGTGGCACAACACTACAACCCCTCACAGATACTGTACTTGGAGCACAGCAATGAGCCCTGTTGCAAAGTATTGCTTCAAAAATTGTAATGACACACCCCTGTTAAACAGGGGCTGAAAAATTGGGCCTTAGGCACTGGTGCCACAACACTCCAACCCCTCACAGATACTGTACTTGGAGCACAGCAATGAGCCCTATGGCAAATTATTGCAAAAAAAATTGTAATTACACGCCCCTGTAAAACAGGGGCTGAAAAATTGGGCCTTAGCCACTGGTGGCGGCACCCATAAACAAAAATGATCTTCCAAGCTATCATCATCAATCGTATCATTGAGGACTCGGAGGAGGAGGATAGCCAGTCAACATAACAGCACAGGCACTCAGCATCAGCATCAGTCTTGAAGGGATGTGACATGTTAAAATCAATTAGTCTGTTATATCAGCATCAGGTGTGTGGTAGCTGGTGGTGATCCAAGACTGGTTCATCTTGATGAAAGTCAGTCGATCAACCGAGTCGGTGGACAGGCGCACCCTGTGATCCGTGACAAATCCTCCAGCAGCACTGAATGTGCGTTCCGAAAGAACGCTGGATGCAGGACAGGCCAGTAGCTCAATTGCATACTGTGCAAGCTCTGGCCAGTGATCCATCCTCAAGACCCAGTAAGCCAGAGGATTTTCGGTGGGGAAGGTGTCCAAGTCTGACCTTGCCCCTAGATATTCCTGCACCATGTTTATCAGACGCTGGCGATGGTTGCTGGAACCGATCATACTTTGGGGCTGCGGACTAAAAAATTGTCTGAACGCATCGGTCAGACGGCCACCTTCCCCACCGCTCCTTCTTTGACTGGCCGAAGCCTCAGCAACTCGTTGTCCAGGACCAGGAGTTTGTAACCTCCCAGTCTCTGGGAACGCGTTGCACAGACCTTTCTGCAAGGCCTCCCGGAGTTGTCTCATCCTCTGCTCCCTCTGCGACGGTAACATAAGGTCCGCAACCTTACCCTTGTACCGTGGATCAAGGAGAGTGGCCAGCCAGTAATGGTCCCTCTCCTTGATCCGAAGAATACGAGGATCCTTCCGCAGACTTTGCAGGATCAGGGAGGCCATGCAGCGTAGGTTTGCTGAGGCATTCGCTCCGGAGTCCTCTGGGTCACTAAGGACGACATGATCCGCAGCCACCTCCTCCCAGCCACGTACAAGTCCACTGGTTTCTTGGGACTGTAAATCATCCCTAAAAGACTGCTGCTGATGATGCTGAGTGCCAGCCTCCACCTCCATGCTGACACAATCCTCCTCCTCCTCCTCCTCCTCCTCCTCCTCTTCCTGTGCGATGGGTGGGACAGAAGGAACACTGTCTGGGTAAAGGGGGCCTTGAGAGGCAAGGAAGTCCTCCTCTTCCTGCCTCTGTTCTGCCTCAAGTGCCCTGTCCATTATTCCACGCAGCGTGTGCTCCAACAGGTGGACAAGAGGTACAGTGTCACTGATGCATGCACTGTCACTGCTCACCATCCTCGTGGCCTCCTCAAATGGTGCCAGGACAGTGCATGCATCCCTGATCATGCCCCACTGGCGTGGAGAAAAAAAACCAAGCTCCCCTGACCCTGTCCTGGTGCCGTAGTCGCACAGGTACTCATTGATGGCCCTCTGCTGCGTGTGCAGCCGCTGCAGCATGGCCAACGTTGAGTTCCACCTGGTGGGCATGTCACATATAAGGCGGTTCTTGGGCAGGTTCAACTCCTTTTGCAGCTCAGCCAGGCGAGCACTGGCATTATAAGATCTGCGGAAATGCACACAGACTTTCCTGGCCTGCCTCAGGACATCCTGTAAGCCCGGGTACCTGTCCAAGAACCGCTGCACCACCAGGTTAAGGACGTGAGCCACACAGGGCACATGGGTCAGTTGTCCCTGTCGGAGGGCGGAGAGGAGGTTGGTGCCATTGTCGCAAACCACCATTCCTGGCTTAAGCTGGCGTGGCGTCAACCACCTCTCGGCCTGGCCCTGCAGAGCAGACAGGACCTCTGCCCCAGTGTGGCTTCTGTCCCCCAAACACACCAGCGCAAGCACGGCATGGCATCTTTTTGCCTGCGTACTTGCGTAGCCCCGTGAACGGCTACGGAGCACCGCTGGTTCATAGGACAAACCACAGGAAGAGGCCATGGAGGAAGAAGAGGAGGGGGTGGAGGAGAGAGGTGTGTCACAACCAGTAGTAGCATTTTGGAGGCGTGGCGGTGGGACAACCTCCAACACTACTGCACCTTGTCCTGCATCCTTCCCAGCTGCCAAAAGAGTGACCCAATGGGCCGTGAAAGAAAGGTAACGTCCCTGTCCATGCCTGCTGGACCATGAGTCAGCGGTAATATGCACCTTACCGCTGACCGCCCTGTCCAGCGAGGCCAAGACATTGCCTTCCACATGCCGGTAGAGAGCCGGAATAGCCTTCCGTGAGAAAAAGTGGCGTTTGGGAACCTGCCACTGAGGAACCGCACATTGCACAAACTCACGGAAGGGGGCCGAGTCTACCAACTGAAAAGGCAGCAGTTGAAGCGCTAGCAATTTAGCCAAGCTAGCATTCAACCGCTGGGCATGTGGATGGCTGGGAGTGAACTTCTTTCGACGGTCCAGCAGCTGGGGCAGGGAAATTTGCCTGCTAGAATCGGACGTCGGTGTACTGCTAGCAGAGTGGCCGCAAGTACTTGGCTGTGACACACCTAATTCTACACCTTCATTCCTCTCAGTGCATGTTTCAGAGAGGACTGAAGTTATAGTGGGGTTGGAGATCCCAGCTGATGCGGTGCAAGGAGAGGTCCGCTTTGTTCTTTGGTGTGGGTCTTTGAGGTAGGCTTGCCAACGAGCTGCATGGCAGGTCAACATATGTCTGGTCAGGCATGTGGTACCCAAGCGGCTGATGTTTTGGCCACGCGATATACGCTTGAGACATATGTTGCAAACAGCAGCTGTGCGATCTGATGCACTAGCCTCAAAAAAGGCCCACACCAAAGAACTTTTTGAATGACGGGCAGAGGCAGCGCCCTGCACAGGCGGAGCTCTGCGGTGTGATTCCGTCGGTGTACTGCCCTTACGCTGGCCACCAAAGGGCATCCTGCCTCGTTGGAGATGTGCCTCCTCCTCATCCTCCTCCTCCTCCTCTCTCCTATTAGGCACCCACGTGGAGTCAGTGACCTCATCATCACCTCCCTCCTCATCACTGGAGCCAATCTGGCAGTATGCTGCAGCTGCTGGAACATGACTGCCAGATTGGTGTCCTTCTTGAGCATCCCCTCTGTCTGCTCTCACGCTACTGCCTTCCTCTAGCTGGGTTTCATCATCAGACCCTTCGAAACGCTGGGCATCCTCCTGGAGCATGTACCCAACACTGTGCTGAAACAGTTCGGGGGACTCCTCAGGAGGAGGACATGGTGGGTC
This sequence comes from Rana muscosa, assembly GCA_029206835.1. Lineage (NCBI taxonomy): Eukaryota > Metazoa > Chordata > Amphibia > Anura > Ranidae > Rana > Rana muscosa. Next base: position 924,979,085 of record CM055116.1, on the reverse strand, counting down.
TAGGGAAGGAGTGACTGATGATGAGTCTGACATTGATACCAGGGAAGAGGACGCTTTGGCAGCTGCTTTTCCAGTACCCTGAGCCTGGGTGAGAGAGGATGAGGAGGAGGAGGAGGGCTTGGTCATCCACTCTACCAAGTCTTCGGCATGATGTGGCTCAACATGTCCAGCTGCCGAAAAGAAGGACAAGCGTGTCCCATGGCCATGTGCTGATGACAATGCACCGCGTCCACGACCAGCACTGTTGCCCCCAGACACAGAGCCTGCTTGCCCTCTTTTATTGCCTCCTGACTGTCTGCCTCTCCTTGTTTGCCTTCCAGACATTCTAATAGATGGCCTGCAGGGAGATGGGAAAAAAGCAATAAGGGCTACCTTCAGGTGTCCTTCTCTGTCCCTTGAAACAAGGACTTTGACAGTGAAAGAAACTGACACACTCTCCCTACCTACAGTTTTCTGTCCCTAGAAAAAATGTTTTTTTTAAGCACAATTTAGCACAAGGAGAATTCACTCACTGTCCTTCCAGGTCCCTGGAAACAAGGACTTTGACAGTGAAAGAAACTGACACACTCTCCCTACCTACAGTTTTCTGTCCCTAGAAAAAATGTTTTTTTTAAGCACAATTTAGCACAAGGAGAATTCACTCACTGTCCTTCCAGGTCCCTGGAAACAAGGACTTTGACAGTGAAAGAAACTGACACACTCTCCCTACCTACAGTTTTCTGTCCCTAGAAAAAATGTTTTTTTTAAGCACAATTTAGCACAAGGAGAATTCACTCACTGTCCTTCCAGGTCCCTGGAAACAAGGACTTTGACAGTGAAAGAAACTGACACACTCTCCCTACCTACAGTTTTCTGTCCCTAGAAAAAATGTTTTTTTTAAGCACAATTTAGCACAAGGAGAATTCACTCACTGTCCTTCCAGGTCCCTGGAAACAAGGACTTTGACAGTGAAAGAAACTGACACACTCTCCCTACCTACAGTTTTCTGTCCCTAGAAAAAATGTTTTTTTTAAGCACAATTTAGCACAAGGAGAATTCACTCACTGTCCTTCCAGGTCCCTGGAAACAAGGACTTTGACAGTGAAAGAAACTGACACACTCTCCCTACCTACAGTTTTCTGTCCCTAGAAAAAATGTTTTTTTAAGCACAATTTAGCACAAGGAGAATTCACTCACTGTCCTTCCAGGTCCCTGGAAACAAGGACTTTGACAGTGAAAGAAACTGACACACTCTCCCTACCTACAGTTTTCTGTCCCTAGAAAAAATGTTTTTTTTAAGCACAATTTAGCACAAGGAGAATTCACTCACTGTCCTTCCAGGTCCCTGGAAACAAGGACTTTGACAGTGAAAGAAACTGACACACTCTCCCTACCTACAGTTTTCTGTCCCTAGAAAAAATGTTTTTTTTAAGCACAATTTAGCACAAGGAGAATTCACTCACTGTCCTTCCAGGTCCCTGGAAACAAGGACTTTGACAGTGAAAGAAACTGACACACTCTCCCTACCTACAGTTTTCTGTCCCTAGAAAAAATGTTTTTTTTAAGCACAATTTAGCACAAGGAGAATTCACTCACTGTCCTTCCAGGTCCCTGGAAACAAGGACTTTGACAGTGAAAGAAACTGACACACTCTCCCTACCTACAGTTTTCTGTCCCTAGAAAAAATGTTTTTTTTAAGCACAATTTAGCACAAGGAGAATTCACTCACTGTCCTTCCAGGTCCCTGGAAACAAGGACTTTGACAGTGAAAGAAACTGACACACTCTCCCTACCTACAGTTTTCTGTCCCTAGAAAAAATGTTTTTTTTAAGCACAATTTAGCACAAGGAGAATTCACTCACTGTCCTTCCAGGTCCCTGGAAACAAGGACTTTGACAGTGAAAGAAACTGACACACTCTCCCTACCTACAGTTTTCTGTCCCTAGAAAAAATGTTTTTTTTAAGCACAATTTAGCACAAGGAGAATTCACTCACTGTCCTTCCAGGTCCCTGGAAACAAGGACTTTGACAGTGAAAGAAACTGACACACTCTCCCTACCTACAGTTTTCTGTCCCTAGAAAAAATGTTTTTTTTAAGCACAATTTAGCACAAGGAGAATTCACTCACTGTCCTTCCAGGTCCCTGGAAACAAGGACTTTGACAGTGAAAGAAACTGACACACTCTCCCTACCTACAGTTTTCTGTCCCTAGAAAAAATGTTTTTTTTAAGCACAATTTAGCACAAGGAGAATTCACTCACTGTCCTTCCAGGTCGCTGGAAACAAGGACTTTGACAGTGAAAGAAACTGACACACTCTCCCTACCTACAGTTTTCTGTCCCTAGAAAAAATGTTTTTTTTAAGCACAATTTAGCACAAGGAGAATTCACTCACTGTCCTTCCAGGTCCCTGGAAACAAGGACTTTGACAGTGAAAGAAACTGACACACTCTCCCTACCTACAGTTTTCTGTCCCTAGAAAAAATGTTTTTTTTAAGCACAATTTAGCACAAGGAGAATTCACTCACTGTCCTTCCAGGTCCCTGGAAACAAGGACTTTGACAGTGAAAGAAACTGACACACTCTCCCTACCTACAGTTTTCTGTCCCTAGAAAAAATGTTTTTTTTAAGCACAATTTAGCACAAGGAGAATTCACTCACTGTCCTTCCAGGTCCCTGGAAACAAGGACTTTGACAGTGAAAGAAACTGACACACTCTCCCTACCTACAGTTTTCTGTCCCTAGAAAAAATGTTTTTTTTAAGCACAATTTAGCACAAGGAGAATTCACTCACTGTCCTTCCAGGTCCCTGGAAACAAGGACTTTGACAGTGAAAGAAACTGACACACTCTCCCTACCTACAGTTTTCTGTCCCTAGAAAAAATGTTTTTTTTAAGCACAATTTAGCACAAGGAGAATTCACTCACTGTCCTTCCAGGTCCCTGGAAACAAGGACTTTGACAGTGAAAGAAACTGACACACTCTCCCTACCTACAGTTTTCTGTCCCTAGAAAAAATGTTTTTTTTAAGCACAATTTAGCACAAGGAGAATTCACTCACTGTCCTTCCAGGTCCCTGGAAACAAGGACTTTGACAGTGAAAGAAACTGACACACTCTCCCTACCTACAGTTTTCTGTCCCTAGAAAAAATGTTTTTTAAGCACAATTTAGCACAAGGAGAATTCACTCACTGTCCTTCCAGGTCCCTGGAAACAAGGACTTTGACAGTGAAAGAAACTGACACACTCTCCCTACCTACAGTTTTCTGTCCCTGGAAAAAATGTTTTTTTTAAGCACAATTTAGCACAAGGAGAATTCACTCACTGTCCTTCCAGGTCCCTGGAAACAAGGACTTTGACAGTGAAAGAAACTGACGCACTCTCCCTACCTACAGTTTTCTGTCCCTAGAAAAAATGTTTTTTTTAAGCACAATTTAGCACAAGGAGAATTCACTCACTGTCCTTCCAGGTCCCTGGAAACAAGGACTTTGACAGTGAAAGAAACTGACACACTCTCCCTACCTACAGTTTTCTGTCCCTAGAAAAAATGTTTTTTTTAAGCACAATTTAGCACAAGGAGAATTCACTCACTGTCCTTCCAGGTCCCTGGAAACAAGGACTTTGACAGTGAAAGAAACTGACACACTCTCCCTACCTACAGTTTTCTGTCCCTAGAAAAAATGTTTTTTTTAAGCACAATTTAGCACAAGGAGAATTCACTCACTGTCCTTCCAGGTCCCTGGAAACAAGGACTTTGACAGTGAAAGAAACTGACACACTCTCCCTACCTACAGTTTTCTGTCCCTAGAAAAAATGTTTTTTTTAAGCACAATTTAGCACAAGGAGAATTCACTCACTGTCCTTCCAGGTCCCTGGAAACAAGGACTTTGACAGTGAAAGAAACTGACACACTCTCCCTACCTACAGTTTTCTGTCCCTAGAAAAAATGTTTTTTTTAAGCACAATTTAGCACAAGGAGAATTCACTCACTGTCCTTCCAGGTCCCTGGAAACAAGGACTTTGACAGTGAAAGAAACTGACACACTCTCCCTACCTACAGTTTTCTGTCCCTAGAAAAAATGTTTTTTTTAAGCACAATTTAGCACAAGGAGAATTCACTCACTGTCCTTCCAGGTCCCTGGAAACAAGGACTTTGACAGTGAAAGAAACTGACACACTCTCCCTACCTACAGTTTTCTGTCCCTAGAAAAAATGTTTTTTTTAAGCACAATTTAGCACAAGGAGAATTCACTCACTGTCCTTCCAGGTCCCTGGAAACAAGGACTTTGACAGTGAAAGAAACTGACACACTCTCCCTACCTACAGTTTTCTGTCCCTAGAAAAAATGTTTTTTTTTAAGCACAATTTAGCACAAGGAGAATTCACTCACTGTCCTTCCAGGTCCCTGGAAACAAGGACTTTGACAGTGAAAGAAACTGACACACTCTCCCTACCTACAGTTTTCTGTCCCTAGAAAAAATGTTTTTTTTAAGCACAATTTAGCACAAGGAGAATTCACTCACTGTCCTTCCAGGTCCCTGGAAACAAGGACTTTGACAGTGAAAGAAACTGACACACTCTCCCTACCTACAGTTTTCTGTCCCTAGAAAAAATGTTTTTTTTAAGCACAATATAGCACAAGCACAAAACACACTGACACTCTCCCTACCTATCCTTCTCTTTCCCTAAACTAAAGGAATCCAGGTTAAGCAAGAAAGAAATAAAAGTCACTGTCCCTGCCTATGCTGCTCTATCCCTGCTCCGGAACACACTACACTAGGCCGCCGTGCTGGCGGCCTTTTATAGTGTGGGGCGTGTACTAAACACCCTCAGCAATAATTGGCCACAGGCATCCTGCCTGTGGCCAATCATTGCTCTCCTCGCTGCCGGCGCTGTGATTGGCCAAGCATGCGGGGTCACAGTGCATGCTTGGCCAATCACAGCGCCTGGATGACACTGCGATGGCGTAGTGCATTGTGGGCCGTTCGCGTCACTCGAATTTGGCGCGAACGGCCCAAATCATTCGATCTTCGTCGAACGATCGAACAGCCGATGTTCGAGTCGAACGTATGTTCGACTCGAACACGAAGCTCATCCCTATTCTCCAGGCTTTAGCTATGGTCTGCTTCGTGGCTGTTGTGATCTTCAGTAGAAGTTTAAATTGTTTATAGGTGAGTGTTGCAGGTTTGAGATTTAAGAGTGCTATTGAAGGTTCTGGATGGATATTTCAATGAAGGCTGAGAGTATGAGAAATATATCACTCCAGAACTTTTGAACTACCGGACAGTCCCACCAAGTGTGTAGATAGGAGCCAAGATCACTGCAGCCTCGAAAACATAATGAGGAGTAATCGGGGGCAAATTTCGCAACTCTGGAAGGGACTAAATACCAGCGGGTGAGTACTTTGTAATTAGTTTCCAAAGCTGTTATGTTTTGTGAGGAAGATTTTGTAGTATTCCAGATTGCATCCCAATCAGACATTTCAAGAGTGAGATTGAGATTTGCCTCCTATTTAGCCACATAAGAAGGAGGGTCAAAAACAGGTTCAGTAATGAGTTGAGCATAGAGGTTAGAGATCAGTCCTTTTGCATGGGGATCATTTTTACATTTGGTTTCGAAGTGTGATAATTTATTATGTTTGGTTCTGCTTTGGATAAAGGGTGTAAAAAAGTTTTTAATCTGCAGATATCTAAAAAGCTCAGAGTTTGGAAGACCATGTTTTTCTCATAAATCTCGGAATGGTATAAAGGTGGTCTGGGACGTCAGGTCATGAAGTTGGATTAATTTAGAGTTGGTCCAGGCTTTAAAGGATTTGGGAAATTTCCAGGCAGGATAAAAAAGGGGATTTTTAAAAAATGATAGAAGTGGAGAGTGAGGAGATTGTAGCTCGTTTTCTGTTATAAATCTATTCCAAATAGATAGAGAGTTTTTGGTAACTGGGTTAATGATTCTTTTATGATAAGAGGGTCTCAGCCATAAGAGACTGGAGATAGAATAAGGATCACAATCTTTTGATTCTAGAGTTACCCAAAGAGGAATTTCGGAAGTTGCATGGTATTTGGTTAATTGTGCTAGTTGGGCCACATAGTAGTAGGTAGATAGATTAGGAAATCCCAGACCACCTTTACATTTAGGGAGGTAAAGAGTATGATTAGGTAAATGGGGTTTAGATGAGCCCCAAACAAACTTTGTTATTCTACGTTGTAGTATTCTTAAGAAGTATACCGGCAGAGAGATGGGTAGAACTCAAAAAAAGTACAGAATTTTGGGAAGTATAGGCATTTTAATAATGTTCATTTTACCTATCCACGATATAGGAAGAGAAGACCAATGTGTTAACAGAGAGGTAATATGGCGTAATATAGGTGGGTAATTGGCAGAGAAGAGTCCTATAATATTAGACGTGAGGTTGATTCCCAGATATGGTAGACGTGTAGTGGACCAGGAAAAGGGAAGGGATACCTGTGCTTGTTGTAATTCTGTGGAAGATAAGGAGATATTGAGTGCTGAGGATTTTTGCAGATTGACGTGTAAACCTGAGATACGGGCAAATTGGTCTAATTTCTGTATTAGGTTAGGAGCAGAGATATGAGGAGAGGACACAAAAAGTAATATATCATCAGCAAATAAACAAATTTTGTGCTGATGTCCAGCTATCTCAAGGCCTTTAATAGATGGAGCAGAGCGGATAGATTGAGCTAAGGGTTCAATGAGAAGGGCAAATAGTATTAGGGAAAGTGGGCAACCTTGACGAGTTCCTCGAAGGATGTTAAATAGGTTGGATTTATAACCTGCATATTTCACATAGGCTTTGGGGTGATTATATAGTGACGAGATCCAACTAAGGAAGTGGGGACCAAATCCCCAGCGTTGTAGGACATATTGGAGGCAGGACCATGATACAGTATCAAAAGCCTTTTTTATATTTAAGGATAATAGGCAAAAAGGTATCCATCTTTTTTGGGCTATATGGGTCAGTAAGGCAACTCTACGTACCGCATCTCCAGATTGGCGTTTTGGGATAAAGCCCACATGGTCCTTGTGGATTAAAGATCCTATTATATTATTTAAACGTGTTGCCAAAACTTTTGCTAAAAGCTTAATATCTAAATTAAGTAGGGAGATGGGTCTGTAATTGGAGGGAGCTGATTCATTTGAATTTGGTTTGGGGATCATGGAAATAATAGCTGTTAGTGTTTCAGGTCGGAAGGAATGCCCAGTGAGTATAGAGTTAAAGGCTTCGGTCAATAATGGGGTTAAGATATGTGCAAATTTCTTGTAATACATGGCTGAAAAGCCGTCTGAGCCTGGACGTTTATTTATCTTAAGAGATTTTATTTCTATGTTGATTTCATTAGTGGTTATAGCAGGGGCGGATCCAGAGTCTTTTCTCGGGAGGGGCACTGCCAAAAAATATGTTTTTTTTGTGGGAAATTTATCGGGGAAATGGCTGGTGTCGGCGATTCAATCATCCCGGCACCATGGTTGTTATGGTGTCAGGATGATTGAAGCACATTATTTCTATTATTACATTGTAATATAAAATTAAATAGTTTAATGCAGAATCAGTGGGAGTCCCGAGTGTGTCACTTGCCACCGTCGCCTGCAATTAGTGGGAGCCCTGAACGTGTCACTTGTCACACGTTGCGGATTGTCACTTGCCACGTCACCTGCCACATCTTGTGGATTGTCACTTGCCACACCTTGTGGATTGTCACTTGCCACGTCACCTGCCACATCTTGTGGTTTGTCACTTGCCACACCTTGTGGATTTTCACTTGCCACATCACCTGCCACACCTTGCGGATTGTCACTAGCCACACCTTGCGGATTGTCACTTGCAACGTCACCTGCCACACCTTGCTGATCATCACTTGCCTGCCACCAGATGCAGATTGTCATTTGCCACCTGACACAATTTGCGGATTGTCACTTGCCACGTCGCCTGCTACACCTTGCGGATTGTCATGAACTTGCCTGCTAAGGTGTAGTTTTGGTTGTCTCTTGCTGTGTCCCAGACTCCCAGAGTCAGGCAACAGAGAGATAATGTAATCTCTCTGCTGCCTGCACAGTGAGGGCGGAAGTCACTGCAGGAATGCAGGGCAGGCACGGGCGGTGAGAGATGATCTCATCTCTCTGCTCCCCCGCTCCTGGCTAGTTGATTGACCAGATGCCACACTGAGCCTGCTCTCTCACTCTCACCTGCGCTGCCAACACACTGAGCAGCGCAGTCTGCCCACGAACCGCGCCGCCCGCCCACAAACCGCGCCGCAAGCGGAGCCGCCCGCTTTCTTACCCGTCTGTGGAGCAGCACGCTATCGCACCTGCCTGTAGAGTGGCCCGACGTGACTCACTGACGTCACTCATTGCTAGACGCCAAGTGGCCCAGGCGTTAGCAACGAGTGCAGGGAAGAGGCTCCACCCACCTCCTCCTCCGCTCCTGGTATCGTGTCATTGCGCCGCGTAACTACATTAGACGAGTCTCTCTCTCTGCGCTGCTGATCGGCTGATGTGAGAAACTGAGAGAGAGACTCAGAGAGGCAGCGGCAGCAGCAGAACAAGTACTGTATATACTCGAGTATAAGCCGAGGCACCTAATTTTACCCCAAAAAACTGGGAAAACTTATTGACTCGAGTATAAGCCTAGGGTGTCCATCTGCATGCCTCACTGTGCCCATGCCTCACTGTGCCCATGCTTCACTGTGCCCATGACTAGACTGATGTTTAACATGGGAGTCTATGGAAGGAGTGCCCGGCTTTGAAAAATCTGTTCTCCCCGGATTTAGGTCTCCCAGACACCAAACTTTGTTCCTAGGGACCTTGATGATCACAAGAGAATCATTGATAGAGCTTGCTTAACACTGATCTCATTGATTCCTTTGTTCCCCCCTTCAACTTTTAGAAAAGATGTGTAGGTATAAATTCCTTTAGGCCTAGAAGCCAGAAGAAGGTTACTAGTCATGGTTCACCCAGCTCAGTATGATATCTATAAGCATAGCATGCGTGTGATACTGTCCTATCATACACATTTATAGTGAGTTTTCTTTATAATGTGAACATTTTCTATCATCACAGTTAAAAATAGATAATACTAATTAGGCTATTATTCTATCTAATAAAATGTAATAAAAATTGCAGTAGATTTCGCAAACTTGCCTTTCCAAACCTGAAGGTTCCATACAGAGAGCTAAATAATCAGAGTGAAATAATATGACTCATTGTTAGAGAGAACATAGCGGTTTCTACAAATAGCACAATTATACAAATCATGGTCATCATGCACATATGAAATAACACATTACTAGTGATTGCTGCATATAACAGCATGTGCTTTAAAAAAAAAGTATTAAAATGTAAGGGAGCCTGAAAAATATCTAACAGCAATTTGAAAAACAAGAACAAAATGATTAAAATTGTTTTATGTCCTGAAAATATACTGTAAAAGAATAGCCGATTTCATGCTAAAGCTAAATTGGTGGTTGCTTAATGATACACAACAGGATCTTTAAGGGGCTCTCACGTGTTTGGGAGTTTTTATTGAAAACGTGATAAAAATCAAGTTTTCACTGCATTATGCGGCGTACACACGATCATTTTTCATGCCATTTTTTAAACCAACGTTTTTCTTGTCGTTTTTTTTCATGTTTCCTCTCAAGCCTGTGTTGCGTACACACAATCATTTTAAAAAACGTTCAAGCAAAGCGCAGTGACGTACATCACGTACGACGGCACTATAAAGGCGAAGTTCCGTTCGGATGGCGCCACCCTTCATGTTAGTAAAGTTTGTTGAGCGACGATTCGCGCTTTTCAGCCTCGTGCTTTTCAGTCCGTTACAGCGTGACGAATGTGCTATCTCCATTACGAACGCTAGTTTTACCAGAACGAGCGCTCCTGTCTCATACTTGATTCTGAGTATGCGCATTTTTTTTTCACCTCGTAAAAGCATACACACTATCGTTTTTCACGTCGTTAAAAAAAACGACATGAAAAATGACGTGAAAAAATAGAGCATGTTCGAAATTTTTAATGCCCGTTTTTCACGTCATTAAAAATGCTCTGGAGCATACACACGATCGGTTTTAATGCCCATTTTTAAAAATGGCATTTTTAACGGCATGAAAAATGATCGTGTGTATGGGGCATAAGAAGGAAGAGAGACATTGGATGTTATGATCAAGACAGAACACCTAGGATACTTCTCTGACACTTCTTAAGACACTGAAAAATTAGAACAATGGTAAGATCAATATTTTCCAAAGTGTAATAGATAAAACACAACAGCTGTTGTATGTTTGCAGAATTATTCAGTTAGGCAGTGCTCATAAAGCAACAGTAATTTAAAGGGTGCCTGTCCTTTAAAAAAATGTTTTAAGTCACCTGAGAATACTGATCTTATTGGTTGCAGTGCTTTATTTATTAACCTTGCCACATAGTAGGGAGGAGGAGTAATTGCAATCCCTGAACCTATCTAGCTGATTGAACATCACATCATTTGGAGTTCTAGATTGCTGTGTGCATTGAACATGCAAATAATGCTTCTTTCGTGGCTTCTGTTTCCTAAAGGTTCACCACTGGTATTAGCATGTCAACACTTGATGTGGTGTTATTTCTGCATATTTGCACAGTTAGACCCAAAACCATTAGAGAAAAGTGATTGTTTATTTTAGGCATGGTTTGGCTCAACTGAAATGTTTGGATATAAATTAAATATATATATATATATATATATCTACATTATGTATATATATATATATATATATAGATCTCTATATAGATAGATAGATAGATAGATAGATAGATAGATAGATAGATAGATAGATAGATAGATAGATAGATAGATATAGATCTATATATATATATATATATATAGATGTAGCGGGTGTTTGAATTTAAGGGAGGCATCTGGGTGGTAGTGTAACCCAGATGCACAAATTGCTAGGGGATCTGAGACCTTTTTCTGGTTCTTGGAGGACTCTGGTGGTGTGAGGTTCCTTGCGGTCCACGGGTGGCGCTGTTGCCCTGGGCCGGAGCTGAACTCACACCGCAAGACTGTACCTTTTTGTCCTCCCCTGGAGCTGGTACAGCGGGGCGGGGAACCCGCTGTGGCGCAAAGGGAGAGGGGATAAAAGAGGCGGACGCCCTTACTACGGGGTTCAGAGTTGAGAGTTCGGAGTCCGGAGTGGGAGTCAGAGGACTCGGCCGCACCCAGGCACCTTCAGCTTGGGTGCTGGCGTTCCAGTGTTCCAGTGTTCCAGGCCTAGGTGCCCTTGACCTAGCCGGAGCGGAGATGGAGTCCATCTCAGGCACCTTTAGCCTGGGGTGAGGTACTATGGCGGACGCGTGAGGACTGGTGTGCGGAACTTCTCTGAAGAGTCTGGCGCAGCATCGCTGGTGACAGAGAGGCCTCCGGTTTCTCCCTTGGACGGATTTCCTTCCCCTGACAGGGGCCGTGCTAGCAAAGGTAATTCACGTTCTACCTCACATAGTCAGTGGCAGTGACTATTTACCACTGGTGATACCACAGTGGTTAGCCACAGAAAGGAAAGGATTGTGCCTCGATCTATCCCCCATTATTACTCAGTAGAAGAAACTGTTTGTTGTTTGCCAAGAAGAATAAAACTGAGTTGGACCTATTCACTGTGTGGAACTCTGGTTACTAGGAACAAAGGAGTCAGGGACGAAGTACTGGACTTGACTCTAGGACACCTACACAAAACCCAATCTTCTGGCCTTCACCTCTTAGCTATGGAGGACATGGGTCGTGGTGTATCTCATCCCTCCCCCCAGCACTGAGACCCCTTGACGAAGAAAGACAAGCCGAGCATGAGAAGGGGAGAGATGGGTGAGGCCGCTACACGTGGGGGCATCGTGTCCGGGATGTGTGTGGTGTCTGAACTTGAACTTTGCTGCCCGGAGGAGTTCCGAGTAGGTCGGCCATATTGGCCAACGCGCCACGAGGCAACCCATAGCTCCGTAGTTCGTGGGCGGGGAGAGGAGAAAGCCCGCGAACAAGTGCAGAGTGTGGGAGGAGTCTGGCCATGTGGACGTACGCACGTGAAAATTCCGGCGTGTGTGGGTCAGTGCGCAATGGAGCAGCGAAGAGAGAGGATGACTTCAACCACTCCATGGATTTCAGCTTCTCCTTTCATGGACATGTCTTCTCTGGCTGCTCCGATCATGGATACGGGGATAAGACTAAGGCCCCGGGGGCGATTGGCTCTGTACACCTGCAGAGACATGGAGGCCCTCGGTGTGATCTGTCCCGGTTGTTCGGGACTGGTGGTCCAGCTGAAGCCATTCGGGCGATGTGAGGTCTGCAAGGAGTTTCTCTTTAAGGTGGAACCATCAACAGAAAAGTCTCAGGCTTTCCACCTCAACTACCTCACAGGGACTGCCACTCCGGAAGGAGAGATCGATGCTGGTGCGTTTCCTGTGCGCACTGATCTGGGCGAAGTGACTGCCCAAGCGGAGATGAAAAGAGAAAAATCAGAGGATGCTGCCTCGGTCACCAGCAGCTCCCTGCTCCGACCACCGAAGAGGAAAGTCGGCCTAGTGATGGCCTCGTGTGGTTGTGGAAGAGCTTCGCCCCTCTGCTTGCCTGGCCTGGATGGATGCGGAGAGAAGAGTCCTGGACATCCCTATTCTTCTGAAGGCCCAGGTGAGCCAGGGGTTGGGACTGTCTGTGTGGTTAAAAGTGGCGAAAGCCCACAGTCGGTAGAGGCCGTCAAGGGAGATAGTTCCCTTACTAGGAATTATCTGCCCGCTGAATGCTACGACACCTCCGACCTGGATTCTTTGTCTGACAATGGCGATGATGGGGAGATAGACGAAATCTTCCACCAGAAGGGATAGGACAAGATGAAGCTACCCTCATCCCGTGTCACAAGGGACCTGCCCGTGTCTACTGGAGATAGTACACCACGGGTGGAGGCCTCGGCGCCTAGGGAGGAATCTGGTCCACTGTCTGAAACTCCTCTTCTGGACTCAACATCCATTTCACCTGTTCCTATTGCGGGAGTGCAACGCAAGTCACTGCAGGCTCCTAGGCCCAGATCTACCGAGGTGGTGAACGCACCTCTTCACAAAGAAAAGATTGTTCGGCATGGAGAAGGAGACCGGCCACCAGGCCACCTTTGTCAAGGCTGCAGCGTCTCTTCGGCCAGAAGGTTGCCCAAGAGTATGGGTGGGAATACCCGTACCTGCCTCGAGAACTGCTCTACGAGGTGGAAGTTTTTCCGCCAAAGATGGTATGATACCTTTGTGTGGGACAAACTTAAAGTACCGCAAGCACGGCGATACCTTTCTTGTTCATTAACGGTCACCAAGAAGTTCCAGGACTGTAAAGCTAAGTGGATGCTGGGAAGGCATATCCATGCGGACAGAGTGGTGATTTGCCGCAAGGAAGGAGGAAATGCTGAGTACCATGTGGAAGCTTTGGACAGACATTTGAAGCCTGTGTTCCTGCCGCATCCAAGGTTTTACCTTTAGAAGAAAAGGAAAGACTCCTGTGTGTTCTTTTTGCTGGTCATTGTAAAACTTTCCGGAGTGCCTTCACTAGGACTGTGCCCTAGTTTTTTTTTTTTGCATTTGGGCAGTTCTACTCTTTGAAGAATTTGGAGCTGTTATTGTTTTGTTCTCCCTCTTTCTCCCTGCACTTCAGAGAAATCAGTGACTTTGGGGTTTTAGTCAGTGTAGAGTCACAGAGAAATGATCAAGAGAGGAAACGTTCATCTGGAAGTGATGAGTGACTTGACCAGGTGGCAGTGTTGCGCAACGATTGTTTGTTTTTTTGACATTATGCAGCACTCATTGGAGTGAGTGGGTTTCTTTTCGGATAGACCCATTCATTCCAAGCAGACACACATATATTGTTAGGATGTATGTTTCTTTTCTTTCCCTCTGCAGGAGACTCGTCTATCAAGGCTGCTGAGAGTGGGTGGTCCTTAGATAGCCAGGGGGAGGGAAGAATGTAAATGTGTGAGATATGTAAAGTGTTTTATTGGAAAAGTTTTATAGTTGTACTGTTTTAAGTTTTCCCTTTCCCATTCAGGTCTTGCCACAATTCAGGGTTAAATTGTGTAGTTTGGTTTCTGGGCTGAACTTATTTCACCACCCTTGTGGGATGTGAGTTTGTACCAGACACTGGGGACCAGTGTCAAATCACCAGGGGGAGAGTGTAGCGGATGTTTGAATTTAAGGGAGGCATCTGGGTGGTAGTGTAACCCAGATGCACAAATTGCTAGGGGATCCGAGACCTTTTTCTGGTTCTTGGAGGACTCTGGTGGTGTGAGGTTCCTTGCGGTCCACGGGTGTTGCACTGGGCCGGAGCTGAACTTACACCGCAAGACTGTACCTTTTTGTCCTCCCCTGGAGCTGGTACAGCGGGGCGGGGAACCCGCCGTGGCGCAAAGGGAGAGGGGATAACAGGGGCGGACGCCCTTACCATGGGGTTCAGAGTTGAGAGTTCGGAGTCTGGAGTGGGAGTCGGAGGACTCGGCCGCACTCAGGCACCTTCAGCTTGGGTGCTGGCGTTCCAGTGTTCCAGGCCTAGGTGCCCTTGACCTAGCCGGAGCGGAGATGGAGTCCATCTCAGGCACCTTTAGCCTGGGGTGAGGTATTATGGCAGACGCCTGGGGCTCAGTACCTTCGACTGAGTTCCGCGAGGGTGGAGGAATCCGAGGGGGCCCTAACTCCTTGGGTGCCCGTATCTGAGTTCGTGAGGACTGGTGTGCGGAACTTCTTTGAAGAGTCCGGCGCAGCATCGCTGGTGACAGAGAGGCCTCCGGTTTCTCCCTTGGACGGATTTCCTTCCCCTAACAGGGGCCGTGCTAGCGAAGGTAATTCACGTTCTACCTCACATAGTCAGTGGCAGTGACTATTTACCACTGGTGATACCACAGTGGTTAGCCACAGAAGGGAAAGGATTGTGCCTCTATCTATCCCCCATTATTACTCAGTAGAAGAAACTGTTTGTTGTTTGCCAAGAAGAATAAAACTGAGTTGGACCTATTCACTGTGTGGAACTCTGGTTACTAGGAGCAAAGGAGTCAGGGACGAAGTACTGGACTTGACTCTAGGACACCTACACAAAACCCAATCTTCTGGCCTTCACCTCTTAGCTATGGAGGACATGGGCCGTGGTGTATCTCATCCCTCCCCCCAGCACTGAGACCCCTAGACGAAGAAAGACAAGCCGAGCATGAGAAGGGGAGAGAGGGGTGAGGCCGCTATATATATATATATATATATATATATTTGCAGCTTTTTGGGTGATTGTTCGTAGGTTTGGCATTAGAGCGAGCATATATTCGATAACAAATGACACATGTTAGTAAATTCTGTGTATATATTCTGTAGGCTGTGCACTCTTTTGAACACATCAATCCCTTGACCCTTTTTTTACTTTGACAGTTTTCCTTTGATAATAAAATAAAAATCAGGAGATAACCATTACCATTTACCACCAAATGAAAGCCCATTGTGTCCTAAAAAAAACAAGGTATAATACACCTGGATACACAAAGCAGTTATGATGTACAGTTTTACTAACACAACACAGTTTTACTAACAAAGTTGCAAAATTGTGTTTAGGCATTAATATATGTTTTACCCTTAGGCGTGAAGGGGTTAAGGGTGCATATTCTTAAAGCAGAACGTTAGTTGCTAAAAAAAAAATTGCAAGCAGTTGGGCTATTTTTTTTTTTTTTCTGAAGAGACAAACATTTGTCTGCAATAAAACCATCTTACCTTCCTGTTTACATATTTCTCTAGAATGTACACTGGTCTGCACATGTGTCTTTCAGTGTACTTTCTTGGCATGCCTCAGAGATGCTTAACCTATCCATTTCCAGCCAAACAAGATGGTCGAAGATGCCAAACCCAGAAAAAGACCAGATGCATATACAGCAGGTAAAATAAGTATTGAACACGTCACCATTTTTCTAGGTAAATATATTTCTAAAAGTGCTATTGACATGAACTTTTCACCACATGTTGGCAACAATTAATGCAATCCATACATACAAAGAAACCAAAACAAATAAGTTCAGAAATAAAGTTATGTGTAATAAAATGGAATGACACAGGGAAAAAGTATTGAGCACGCTAACTGAAATGTATTTTATACTTAGTACAAAATCCTTTGTTGGTAATGACAGCTTCAAGATGCCTCCTGTATGGAGAAACTAAGTGCATGCATTGCTCAGGTGTGATTTTGGCCCATTTTTCCACACAAACAGTCTTAAAATCTTGAAGGTTCCCTGGGCCTCTTCTGTGAACTTTGATCTTTAGTTCTTTCCATAGATTTCTATTGGTGATTGTCTGGGCCATTCTAGCAGCTTTAATTTATTTCTTTGAAATCAATTTCCTTGGCCTTGTGTTTGGGACCATTGTCTTGCTGAAATATCCACCCTTGTTTCATCTTCATCACCCTGGTAGATGGCAGATTTTTATCAAGAATGTCTTGGTACATTCTTCCATTCATCCTTCCTTCAATGATATGATGTTTGCCAGTAACATATGCTGAAAAACAGCCCCACATCATGATGTTCCCACCTCCAAACTTCACTGTTGGTATGGGGGTGTTTTTGGGGTGATGTGCAGTGCCATTTGACCTTCAAATATGGTGGGCATTATGGAATCCAAAGAGTGCAATTTTGTTCTCATCTGACCAGACTATTTTCTCCCAGTATTTCACAGGCTTATCTAAATGTTGTGCAGAAAATTTTAAACAAGCTTGTGGCTGGTTTATGGTGAAATTATTCTCTTTTGATTATGGCCCCAACAGTGCTCACTGGAACATTCAGATGTTTACAAATCTTTCTGTAACCAATGACATCAGTATGTTTTGCAACAATAAGGTTGAAAGGTCTTGAAAGAGCCGTTTGCTTTTACTAGGGATAAGCTTCGAGTTCGAGTCAAACTCATGTTCGACTCGAACATTGCCTGTTCGCCCTTTCGCCGTACAGCGAACCATTTAGGGTGTTCGCAGCAAAGCCGCGGGACACCCTGTAAAAGTCTATGGGAGAAATCTAAAGTGCTAATTTTAAAGGCTTATGTGCATTATTGTCATAAAAAGTTTTTGGGGACCTGGGTCCTGCCCCAGGGGACACGTATCAATGCAAAAAAAGTTTTAAAAACAAATGTTTTTCGGGAGCAGTGATTTTAATAATGCTTAAAGTGAAACAATAAAAGTGAAATATTCCTTTAAATTTCGTACCTAGGGAGTGTGTATAGTATGCCTGTAAAACAGCGCATGTTTCCCATGCTTAGAACTGTCCCTGCACAAAGTGTAATTTCTGAAGGAAAAAAAGTAATTTAAAAGCACTCGCGGCTATAATGAATTGTCGGCTCCCGGCAATACAGAGAAAAGTCATTCATTAAAAAAAAAAAAATGCGTGGGGGTCCCCCCAAATTCAATAATTAGGCCCTTCAGGTCTGGTATAGATATGAAGGGGAACCCTGCATCAAATTGAAAAAAAAATTACGTGGGGTTCCCCCCAAATATCCATACCAGACCCTTCAGGTCTGGTATGGATTTTAAGGGGAACTTCACGCCAAATAAAAAAAATAGCGTGGAGTTTCCCCCAAAAATCCATACCAGACCCTTTATCCGAGCATGCAACCTGGCAGGCTGCAGGAAAAGAGGGGGGACGAGAGAGCGCCCCCCCTCCTGAACCGTACTAGGCCACATGCCCTCAACATGGGGAGGATGCTTTTGGGGTCTGTGACCCCTCAAAGCACCATGTCCCCATGTTGATGGGGACAAGGGCCTCATCCCCACAACCCTTGCCTGGTGGTTGTGGGGGTCTGCGGGCAGGGGACTTATCGGAATCTGGAAGACCCTTTTAACAAAGGGGACCCCCAGATCCCGCCCCCTATGTGAATTGGTAAGGGCTACCATTTCACAAAGAAAGTGTAAAAAATTGTAAATAAACACACAGACACTGTTGGGATAAGTCCTTTAATAAAAATAAAAAACATTTAAAAAAGATTCCAGCGGTGGTAATCCACTCTCGGTATCCTGCGATGGGTGATCTCCTCTCCGGGGTCCAGCGATGGATGATCTCTCCTCTCCAGGTCCAGGCTCCAATGATAGTGTCCAGAACAGCGAGGAAAAGCAAGCATCCTGTCTCCACCGGAGACATCCCGGGAATCCCGGCAGCCTGACAGGTCTCTTATGTAGCTGAGGACGGGGCCTGGTGGTTGTGGGGATGAGGCCCTTGTCCCCATTAACATGGGGACATGGTGCTTTGGGGTCCAGACCCCAGAAACCAAAGCATCCTAACCATGTTGAGGGCATGTGGCCTGGTACGGTTCAGGAGAGGGGGGCGCTCTCTCGTCACCCCCTCTTTTCCTGCGGCCTGCCAGGTTGCGTGCTCGGATAAGGGTCTGGTATGGATTTTTGGGGGGAACTCCACGCCATTTTTTTTTATTTGGCGCGGAGTTCCCCTTAAAATTCATACCAGACCTGAAGGATCTGGTATGGATATTTGGGGGGAACACCATGTAATTTTTTTTTATTTGGCGCAGAGTTCCTCTTAACCACTTAAGCCCCAGACCAATACGCAGCATAAAGAACAGAGCTGATTTTACAATTTGGCACTGCGCTGCTTTAACTGGAAATTGTGCAGACATGCAATGTTGTACCCAAACGAAATTTGCGTCCTTTTCTTCCCACAAATAGAGCTTTCTTTTAATGGTATTTGACTGCCTCTGCGTTTGTTTGGCGATATAAACGGAAAAAGACCGAAAATGTTGAAAACAAATGATATTTTCTACTTTTTGTTATAAGAAAAATCGAATACACTCAATTTTAGTCATACATTTAGGCCAAAATGTATTCAGCCACATGTCTTTAGTAAAAAAAATGTCAATAAGCGTATATTTATTGGTTTGCGCAAAAGTTATAGCGTCTACAAACTAGGGTACATTTTCTGGAATTTACACAGCTTTGAATTTATGACTAATTTCTTGAGGTGCTAAAATGGCAGGGCAGTACAAACCCCCCCCAAATGACCCCATTTTGGAAAGTAGACACCCCAAGGAAATTGCTGAGAGGCATGTTGAGCCCATTGAATATTTTTTTTTGTCCCAAGTGATTGAATAATGACAAAAAAACAAAAAAAAATACAAAAAGTTGTCACTAAATGATATATTGCTCACACATGCCATGGTTATATGTGGAATCAGCTACATAAGAGACCTGTCAGGCTGCCGGGAGTCCCGGGGTGTCTCCGGTGGAGACATGGGGCTTTGAGGGGTCACAGACCCCCAAAGCATCCTCCCCATGTTGAGGGCATGTGGCCTGGTACGGTTCAGGAGGGGGGGCGTTCTCTCGTCCCCCCTCTTTTCCTGCGGCCTCGTATCTCAGACCCCGCCTACATCATTGGCTGAGCGGACCTGATGGGGAACTTCCTCCGCAGTTTAAAAAATGAATAGACCCGCCCCTTCTCACGTTCCCCATCAGGTCCGCTCAGCTAACATGTCTCTCCTACCCAAACCTCTTAAGGATCACTCCCTCCCCCAAAATTATAGACCGATTTCGGTCATTAACAACGACCTTAAAATCTTTAGTTGTGCCCTAGCTGACAGACTAGCCGCCATTATTGAAACGCTGACCTCCCCTGACCAATCTGGCTTCATCCCCAATAGACTCATCACGGATAATATTCGTTTGACTCTTAATGTTCTCCAGGATGCTAATATACGTAAACAACAAGTCCTCCTTCTCAGCTTAGACATTAATAAAGCGTTCGACAGCGTACTATGGCCTTATTTAATCGCAGTGCTTCAAAGACTGGGCTTCCGGGATGAATTCTTGTTGGGTGTACAAGCCCTATACCATCACCCGCAAACGAGAATCAAAATTCCAGGCTGCAGCCCTGGATTTTTCACACTGGGCAGGGGCACCCGTCAGGGATGTCCCCTGTCTCCCCTACTATTCGCCCTGGCCCTAGAACCCCTTGCCACCGCTATCAAACAACACCCTGACATATCTGGTTACCCCATAGCTTCCACCACATCCCATCTCTGCATGTATGCGGACGATGTCATGCTTTTTCTAACCCGACCCCATATCTCCCTGCCCAATCTATTTACCTTGTTATGCCGATTCGCCTCTATTTCTGGGCTTACAGTTAATATGTCCAAGTCCACTGCACTTCCAATCAACATTCCCCCTGCTCAGTGTGAAGCCCTCCAGAGCTCCTTCCCCCTGCAATGGTCTACTGACAAAATACCCTATTTGGGCATCCATATCACACCACATTGGTCCTCTATTTTCGCTGCAAATTATCCAGCATGTGTGTCCCGTCTCCGCAATTTGCTCAAACTGTGGAGCACCTACCATATTTCATTTCTCGGGAGAGTCACGGCAATCAAAATGACCCTCCTACCCAAGCTTCTATTTCTTTTCAGAGCCCTACCTATCCTGATCCCTAAAACCTTTATAGATAAACTGCAACAAGATATCCACAAATTTATCTGGCAGAACAAACGGCCGAGGTTCTCCAAACATGTCTTGTTCAACCCACAAACGAATGGTGGACTAGGTCTACCAAACCTTTGGCTCTATTTCCTAGCAGCTCGCTTCTCCCAGATGGCACAATGGAACATTCCTAATTCTAAAGTACCCTGGGTAGATTTTGAATCGCAATCCATCGCACCCTATAGGCTCTCTGCTATACTTTGGTCCCCCTCCAAATTGGGTCATAAAATTATCTCCCTTAACTCCCTGGTAGCTCACTCTCTTATCCTATGGTACCGATACAAACATAAACTAAACCTAGCATCCCATGCGCCCCAAGGCTCCTCCTTTGTAGGAGAACCCTTATTTACCTTAGCTTTCGATAACCCCGAAGGCTTCTCCTGGTGGATCTCTAACTCTATGGTCACATTAGCTGACCTGCAGATCGGTAACTCCTTTGCTTCATTTGACCTTTTACGTACACATAAACAAATCCCACTAAAGGGAACATTTCCGTTATTTGCAAATCAGGCACTTTTATATCTCCCACTTTGCCCTCTCCCCATCATCCCCTTCTACTATGTTTGAACAGATTTGCCGTGACTCCCCCAGAGGAAAAGGCCTTATCTCTATCCTCTATAAATCAGCTCTAACTGCATCATTTCCCGGGGTTGTCCCGTATAAACGCAAATGGGAGGTTGATTGCAACGAAATCTTTAACTCGGATGACTGGGACACAATGCTGACCAACCTACGCAAAGCGTCTAAATCCTTGGCTGTCAGAGAAACAGCATACAAAGTATTAACCAGATGGTACTATACCCCATCCAGACTTCACTCTATCTTCCCAGGAGCCTCTGATCTCTGCTTCAGAGGATGTCACCTTCCTGGGACCTTTATGCACATATTTTGGGACTGTGATCGGCTTTCCCCCATTTGGAACACAGTGATGGCTATAGCATCAGCAATATCAGGTACTCCGGTACAACTTACATCTTCTATGTGCCTCCTTGGTGCATCTGTTCCAGGTGCGCTTCGTTCTGAAGAAACTCTTATCCACACTGTTTGCTTAGCCACTCTATGGGCCATTGCCCTACATTGGAAATCCCCTACTGTCCCTATCTCCTCCATCCTCCAAAGGATGGATTTGATTATGTTAATGGAAAGGATCCTATATACTCTAAATGATAAGATGCACTTATTTGACCAAAGATGGAATCCCTGGAACTCGCATAGACAAATCCTGTTGCCACAGTCTTAGCCACTGATACTTATTCCCAAGCCGTTTTAGACCATGGTGCGCTGCTACATCCCCTCTCCATTATATCTAATATGTAAGACTATGTTACCTGAAGATTCTCTGTTGTCCGCTATCACTTCTCTCAGATGCTTCAAAGTTCATTTTTTAGGTTTCTTCTTTTTGTCACTGCGTTGACATTCATAATTATATTTCAACATGTATTATACGATACACATACTGTCTATTGTCTGTATTACTTTCTTGCCTTTTCTCAATAAAAAACGTTTGTAATAAAAAAAAATTGCGCACATTCATGGAATGGCGCCAAACTTTGGTACTTAAAAATCTCCATAGGCGACATTTTGAAATTTTTTACAGGTTACCAGGTTAGAGTTACTGAGGAGGTCTAGGGCTAGAATTGTTGCATGCGCTCTAACACACGTGGCAATACCCCACATATGTGGTTTGAACAGCGTTTACATATGTGGGCGGGACTTACGTGTGCGCTCGCTTCTGATCTGGAGCTACTGGGGACAGGGGCATTTAAAAAAAATGTATTATGTTTTTTTTTTTTTTTACTTAATTTTTTTTTATTTTTACACTTTTTTACATTTTTTTTATCACTTTTATTCCTATTACAAGGAATGTAAACATCCCTTGTAATAGGAATGGTGTGTGACAGGTCCTCTTTATGGAGAGATACGGGGTCAATAATACCCCACATCTCTCCTCCAGGCTGGAAAGCATGAGATCGTTAAAAAAATTTCACCGATCTCATGCTTACTAGCCGCAATGGCGGCTTTGTTTACATCTGAGGACCCGGGCGTGACATCATCACATCGCGCCCGGGCCTCCGACGGTCAAAGAGATGACTGGTGACCACCAGAGATGCACCAGATGGCGGTGGGAGGGGGGATGTCCCCTCCCACCGCCTATAAGAACGATCAAGCGGCGGAACCGCCGCTATGATTGTTCTTATGGTGCGCAGAATCGCCGGCAGAAGACAAGGATCTAATGATGCCTCTAGCTGCAGGCATCATTCAGATATCCCCCCACAAAGCCCAGGACGTCATATGACGTCCACCCAGGACGGGAGATCTCATCTGTGGACGTCATATTACTATGGGCGGGTAGGGAAGTGGTTAATATCCATACCAGACCTGAAGGGCCTGGTAATTGAGGGGACCCCCACACGCCAGGTTGCATGCTCGGATAAAGGGTCTGGTATGGATTTTTGGGGGAAACTCCACGCTATTTTTTTTTATTTGGCGTGAAGTTCCCCTTAAAATCCATACCAGACCTGAAGGGTCTGGTATGGATATTTGGGGGGAACCCCACGTAATTTTTTTTTCAATTTGATGCAGGGTTCCCCTTCATATCTATACCAGACCTGAAGGGCCTAATAATTGAATTTGGGGGACCCCCACGCATTTTTTTTTTTAATGAATGACTTTTCTTTGTATTGCCGGGAGCCGACAATTCATTATAGCCGCGAGTGCTTTTAAATTACTTTTTTTCCTTCAGAAATTACACTTTGTGCAGGGACAGTTCTAAGCACAGGAAACAAGCGCTGTTTTACAGGCATACTATACACACCCCCTAGGTACGAAATTTAAAGGAATATTTCACTTTTATTGTTTCACTTTAAGCATTATTAAAATCACTGCTCCCGAAAAAACGGACGTTTTTAAAACTTTTATTTGCATTGATACATGTCCCCTGGGGCAGGACCCGGGTCTTCAAACACTTTTTATGACAATAACTTGCATATAAGCCTTTAAAAATTAGCACTTTAGATTTTTAGATTCCATACAGGAGGCGTCTTGAAGCTGTCATTACCAACAAAGGATTTTGTACGAAGTATTACATACATTTCAGTTAGCGTGTTCAATACTGTCATTCCATTTCTGAACTTACTTGTTTGCACTTCTTTGTATGTATGGATTGCATGTGTTGTTACATGTGGTGAAAATTTCATGTTAATAACACCTTTTGAAATATATTTATCCAGAAAAATGGTGCTGTGTTCAATACTTATTTTACCCGCTGTTTATACAAAATTTATACAAAATACAAGGGGGTTACAGCACAGAGAGCATAGTTATTTGCTCATTTAAAAAAAATTATCCAGCAACTTTTAATTGCCTTTTTAATCATTGACCTGTACTGTGCAGTAGAAACAGAGAAGGTGCCATTACTAGGGGGTGGCTATTGGGGCTATAGCCCCAAATCTGAGGCCCATAGCCCCGAGTCTCTTACTGCAGGGGTCCCTGCCTAACCACCGGGCCACGTGTGTGGTGGGCGGGCTGCACAAGAGAGCCGAGCAGGCGGATGAGAGAAGCGAGTGAGCGGGTGGGTGAGCAGAGATGACATCATCTCTCTCCCCGCCCACCCCACATCCAGGGTCGGCACTTCCACTATGCAGCCACCTAGGGGCGCAACCACAGCCGCTGGGTCCCCTCCAGAGGATCAGATCCCCCCTGGCGGGTGGTGACTGGTGCGGCGCGTTGCGGAGTGTAGCAGGAGGTGGCTCCATCTGGCTGGCAGCAGAGTCGCTGGGCGGGAAGAATGTGCAGGCAGATGCCCCCCTCCCTGGAGCCAGGGGTGACCATGCCGATGTCCAGTAGCCATGGATATCAGCTTCTCTGCCTGCCCCGCCTCCCTCCCTGAGTGATGTGCAGCCATTGGAGGAGCAGGGCGGGCGGCATTATGCACAGAGAGAGACAGCCGGGATGGATCCACCCTGGTCCGGACTGGCCACCATAGGACACACACTGGGCTGAGGCCACCGGGCTACTTGTCCTGGAGCTGGATGAGCCAAAAGCAAAGCTGCTCCTGCAGTCTGCCCCCTCCTGTCCACCTGACTCCATCCTCACTCCTGGCTGCACCCCCCCTCCTGTCCACCTGACTCCATCCTCCCACCCGACTGCACCCCCCCTCCTGTCCACCTGACTCCATCCTCCCACCTGGCTGCATCCCCCTCCTGTCCACCTGACTCCATCCCCCACCTGGCTCCATCCCCCCACCTGGCTCCATCCTCCCACCTGGCTCCATCCTCCCACCTGGCTGCACCCCCCTCCTGTCCACCTGACTCCATCCTCCCACCAGGAGTTTTGGTGCTAAAATTATTGAATTAATTTATTTATTTTTTTTGGGGGGGGGGGGCGACACAAGTAGCTGGTCTCGCCTAGGGCGCAAAATAGTCTAGCACTGGCCCTGCCTGCATCACTGCTCTTCTGCCCTGTGAAGTGAATGGGTATACGGTGGGAGACAGGCAGCACTGCAATGTATTATTCCCCAGGTAGCAGAGAGCTGGCGAGGCCGGGAGCTCCACTGATGCTCTGATCCGCCCCATGTAGAGCGCATGTTCGGGACTCGGGAGGCCGCAGGATAGGAACTGAGATCGGATTGGGAGGGAGCGGCAGCCGGAAGTAGTGGTGAGAGACAAAGGCTTTGGATCTGGGATCAGAGTGGGAGGGAGCAGGTGCCTACTGTGCTGAAAGCCAGTGGATGGTGAGCCTTGCTGGCCAGGATCCAGGTAGATCCTTCTCCCCAAATAATCTGCCTGTGAGTGTGGACTAAATCCTGATCTGGCTGTGGCTGAACTGTTCACTAATTGGAGCACTAGCATGGACCACCAGTGGTACTGTCACATCTTCCGCACATAGACAAAGTGAAATGCAACACTGCTTGATGGGCTTCCATTGGGCCTGGTTCCCATCTATGTGGGTTTTTTCGGCCACGTTTGCGCTGGGATGACACCCAATTTATTTGAATGTGCTGCCATGCCTGCATTTCCTGCAGAGAAAAGGTGCATGCAGCATTTTAAAAATGCAGCGGCCTGGAAATCGCATGGTACTTTTTGCACCATACAATTTTTGCTGCAGGTCCCGCACCCACAAATGCACTGCATCTTTAGATGCGTGGGGGTGCCATTAGGAATAAATGGCATCCCTGCGTGTTTTTTAAACAGCAGCAATTCCCACACCCAGTCAAAACATGCTGCTGTTTATAAACACGCAAGGCTGCCATTAATTCTTAGTGGCACCCCCACACATCTAAAATTGAACTGCAGGGAAATCGCAAAGTGGAAAAGCTGCTACGTTTTTCTGCAGAAAATGCAGGCACAGCAGCCCATTCAAATGAATTGTCTGCCATGCCTGCACAAACATGTGCTGCAAACCCGCATAGATGTGACCCAGGCCTAAAGCTTTACTGAAGTCATTTTTTTTAAATGAAAAAGCTGGACCCCTTGCAGGTTTAACCGCTTGCCTACTGGGCACTTTCACCCCCTTCCTGCCCAGGCCAATGTTCAGCTTTCAGCGCTGTCACACTTTGAATGACAATTGCGAGGTCATGCAACACTGTCTCCATATTACATTTTTATCTGCAAACAGGTATTTTTTCGCCTTCACTGATGTGCGCTGATGAGGCTACACTGATGGGCCGCACTGATCAGGACACTGATCAGTGCAGATGTCCCCTTTCACACAAGCTGGTTACTGGCTCTCTCCTCTCCTCGTGCTGTGACAGTGTGAGGAAAGGAATGCCGATAACCGGCAAGTGTGTTTACATCATGATCAGTTGTGATTGGAAATAATGCGCTTAAATCACCCTGACACCATATCAACCATGGTGCCGTGATGATTGAAGCGCTAACACCAGCCACTGCACCAACAAATATCCAGCGAAAAATTGCTTACCACACCCCCCATGTGCCTGCAAAAAGGTTGGTGACCGCTGCTATGGGCCCCAGATCTTTTGCAGACCTAGCAACGCCCATGAACAGAGATATGTCTGTGCTCAGGCCTTAGATGGCTTTCATTTATACAGCACACAAGATACTAAACCTTACTAAACCTTATATATTCATAGTAAACCTTTGCTGAAAAAACAGGGATTCTTAGTTTGCATATATTGCAATACATATTAAAGCTGACCATCAGAATCAAAATTATTCCTCTCTAAACAGTCCCTACACTTCCTTGGAGATTGACAAATTCATACTATCAAAATAGAAAGGACTACAAGAAGCTGATACCAAGTCAAATTCAGGTAATTCAGAATACAGAGCTGCAATAACATGTGTCTTTTATATCTAAATCGAGTTTAGCTTTAGTGAAAAAAACATGCAGAAAAAGAGAATGGAAAGGGGAATGTACGTTTGCACAGCATTGTATTGATGATATGTTTTACAGTACACAGTATGAGGAATCGTAAACGCATCAATTTGTTAATTTAAAAGATGATGTACCAGCATTTCAGCTTGCCTTAGCATTAACTGAAAAGTTAGTGCAGGCATATGGTTTACTGAATCTCAGTAATATTTAAATGCATAAATCACTTTACATTATGATATTTATTGATGACTTTATCTGTCAGTGGACTATACCATCTGTCACTGGCATCTGCTTTTAAAGTTTTGTCTCTGAACATTGTTTTATTGATCAGTGCCACAACTTCCATCATTTTCCAACTACATCATTTAACATAATTTGCATAAGTTAGAGAATATTTAATTAAAAGTGATTTTTTTCCAGCGGTAACAAAATATTAGGTTCTAAAACATTGTTGTATTTGTTATAATGTTCTGCTGTGTTCTGCAGGATATCTTTGTGAAAATGTTACTAGTAGTGATGAGCCGAACACCCCCGGGTTCGGTTCGCACCAGAACCCGCGAACGGACCGAAAGTTCGAACGAACATTAGAACCCTATTAAATACAATGGATGCGAACGTTCGAATTCTAAAGTGCTAATTATAACAACTATTATGCATGTTATTGTCCTAAAAAGGGTTTGGGAACCCGGGTTCTGCACCAGGGGACATGTATCAATGCAAAAAGAAGTTTTAAAAACGGTCGTTTTTCGGGAGCAGTCATTTTAATGATGCATAAAGTGAAAAAAAAAAAGTCAAATATTCCTTTAAATATCGTACCTGGGGGGTGTCTAAAGTATGCCTGTGAAGTGCCACGTGTTTCCCGTGTTTAGAACTGTCCCTGCACAAAATGACACTTCTAAAGGAAAAAAAAGCCATTTAAAACTGCTTGCGGCTTTAATGTAATGTCTGGTCCCGGTAATATGGATGAAATTCTTTAAGAAAAATGGCATAGCTACCCCATGACCCCCCCCCCACCCCAGCCCATTACCAGCCCCTTTGGGTCTTGTATGGATATTAAGGGGAACCCCGCACATAAAATAAAAAAGGCCCTATATACTCTGAACAGCCCTATACAGGCGGTGCATACAAGACAGGGACTGTAGGTTTGTTCTTATGTAGAATCTGTTTGTAATTTTGAACAGGTACATTGTTGAAGTGTAGCTCCAGACCAAAAATCTATTTTTAAACTTTTTGGAAAACATAGGTAAGGGTTATCACCCCTGTAACATTTGTTTTGCTGTCTGTGCCCCTGTTCAGAACATTTCACCTCACTTTCCGTCCCAATGACAACTGTTTTTGAAATGTGGTGTTTTTCTTGAAACAAGGATTGCTGATAAAGCATCAGTACAGAGGAGACACCTTTCTCCCATATTTATTCTTACAGGAGAGAATTTTCCTTCCTAGTGGTAGATTTCCTCTCACTTCCTGTTGTCTTCTTGCGTTTGCAAGTAGGAGTCGTTTGTAAGTTGGATGTTTGAAAGTAGGGACCTGCCGTATATACTCTGCAGAAATAGGCCCCTTAGTTGTTGGTGTTGGCACAACACTGTAAGCACTCACAGTTACTCTTGGTTGGTGCTGGAACGCCCTGCTGTCAACTATTATATCAGGAATTTTAATTACATATAATTGTTGAACAGTGGTAGTAAAAATTGGGCCTTTGATGGTGGTGCTGGTGCCACAACACTGTAAGCCCTGACAGTTACTCTTGGTGGGTGCAGCAATGGGCCCTGCTGTGAATTATTAGATCAAGAATTGTAATTACATGCCCCTGTTGAACAGGGGCTGAAAAATTGGGCCTTAGGCACTGGTGGCACAACACTGCAACCCCTCACAGATACTGTACTTGGAG
Organism: Rana muscosa; assembly: GCA_029206835.1. Taxonomy (NCBI): domain Eukaryota; kingdom Metazoa; phylum Chordata; class Amphibia; order Anura; family Ranidae; genus Rana; species Rana muscosa. The sequence continues at coordinate 924,950,393 of CM055116.1, read as the reverse complement.
CACAGCAATGAGCCCTGTTGCAAAGTATTGCTTCAAAAATTGTAATGACACGCCCCTGTTAAACAGGGGCTGAAAAATTGGGCCTTAGGCACTGGTGGCACAACACTGCAACTCCTCACAGATACTGTACTTGGAGCACAGCAATGAGCCCTGTTGCAAAGTATTGCTTCAAAAATTGTAATGACACGCCCCTGTTAAACAGGGGCTGAAAAATTGGGCCTTAGGCACTGGTGGCACAACACTGCAACTCCTCACAGATACTGTACTTGGAGCACAGCAATGAGCCCTGTTGCAAAGTATTGCTTCAAAAATTGTAATTACACGCCCCTGTTAAACAGGGGCTGAAAAATTGGGCGTTAGGCACTGGTGGCGGCACCCATAAACAAAAATGATCTTACAAGCTATCATCATCAATCGTATCATTGAGGACTCGGAGGAGGAGGATAGCCAGTCAACATAACAGCACAGGCACTCAGCATCAGCATCAGTCTTGAAGGGATGTGACATGTTAAAATCAATTAGTCTGTTATATCAGCATCAGGTGTGTGGTAGCTGGTGGTGATCCAAGACTGGTTCATCTTGATGAAAGTCAGTCGATCAACCGAGTCGGTGGACAGGCGCACCCTGTGATCCGTGACAAATCCTCCAGCAGCACTGAATGTGCGTTCCGAAAGAACGCTGGAAGCAGGACAGGCCAGTAGCTCAATTGCATACTGTGCAAGCTCTGGCCAGTGATCCATCCTCAAGACCCAGTAAGCCAGAGGATTTTCGGTGGGGAAGGTGTCCAAGTCTGACCTTGCCCCTAGATATTCCTGCACCATGTTTATCAGACGCTGGCGATGGTTGCTGGAACCGATCATACTTTGGGGCTGCGGACTAAAGAATTGTCTGAACGCATCGGTCAGACGGCCACCTTCCCCACCGCTCCTTCTTTGACTGGCCGAAGCCTCAGCAACTCGTTGTCCAGGACCAGGAGTTTGCAACCTCCCAGTCTCTGGGAACGCGTTGCACAGACCTTTCTGCAAGGCCTCCCGGAGTTGTCTCATCCTCTGCTCCCTCTGCGACGGTAACATAAGGTCCGCAACCTTACCCTTGTACCGTGGATCAAGGAGAGTGGCCAGCCAGTAATGGTCCCTCTCCTTGATCCGAAGAATACGAGGATCCTTCCGCAGACTTTGCAGGATCAGGGAGGCCATGCAGCGTAGGTTTGCTGAGGCATTCGCTCCGGAGTCCTCTGGGTCACTAAGGACGACATGATCCGCAGCCACCTCCTCCCAGCCACGTACAAGTCCACTGGTTTCTTGGGACTGTAAATCATCCCTAAAAGACTGCTGCTGATGATGCTGAGTGCCAGCCTCCACCTCCATGCTGACACAATCCTCCTCCTCCTCCTCCTCCTCCTCCTCCTCCTCTTCCTGTGCGATGGGTGGGACAGAAGGAACACTGTCTGGGTAAAGGGGGCCTTGAGAGGCAAGGAAGTCCTCCTCTTCCTGCCTCTGTTCTGCCTCAAGTGCCCTGTCCATTATTCCACGCAGCGTGTGCTCCAACAGGTGGACAAGAGGTACAGTGTCACTGATGCATGCACTGTCACTGCTCACCATCCTCGTGGCCTCCTCAAATGGTGCCAGGACAGTGCATGCATCCCTGATCATGCCCCACTGGCGTGGAGAAAAAAAACCAAGCTCCCCTGACCCTGTCCTGGTGCCGTAGTCGCACAGGTACTCATTGATGGCCCTCTGCTGCGTGTGCAGCCGCTGCAGCATGGCCAACGTTGAGTTCCACCTGGTGGGCATGTCACATATAAGGCGGTTCTTGGGCAGGTTCAACTCCTTTTTCAGCTCAGCCAGGCGAGCACTGGCATTATAAGATCTGCGGAAATGCACACAGACTTTCCTGGCCTGCCTCAGGACATCCTGTAAGCCCGGGTACCTGCCCAAGAAGCGCTGCACCACCAGGTTAAGGACGTGAGCCACACAGGGCACATGGGTCAGTTGTCCCTGTCGGAGGGCGGAGAGGAGGTTGGTGCCATTGTCGCAAACCACCATTCCTGGCTTAAGCTGGCGTGGCGTCAACCACCTCTCGGCCTGGCCCTGCAGAGCAGACAGGACCTCTGCCCCAGTGTGGCTTCTGTCCCCCAAACACACCAGCGCAAGCACGGCATGGCATCTTTTTGCCTGCGTACTTGCGTAGCCCCGTGAACGGCTACGGAGCACCGCTGGTTCATAGGACAAACCACAGGAAGAGGCCATGGAGGAAGAAGAAGAGGAGGGGGTGGAGGAGAGAGGTGTGTCACAACCAGTAGTAGCATTTTGGAGGCGTGGCGGTGGGACAACCTCCAACACTACTGCACCTTGTCCTGAATCCTTCCCAGCTGCCAAAAGAGTGACCCAATGGGCCGTGAAAGAAAGGTAACGTCCCTGTCCATGCCTGCTGGACCATGAGTCAGCGGTAATATGCACCTTACCGCTGACCGCCCTGTCCAGCGAGGCCAAGACATTGCCTTCCACATGCCGGTAGAGAGCCGGAATAGCCTTCCGTGAGAAAAAGTGGCGTTTGGGAACCTGCCACTGAGGAACCGCACATTGCACAAACTCACGGAAGGGGGCCGAGTCTACCAACTGAAAAGGCAGCAGTTGAAGCGCTAGCAATTTAGCCAAGCTAGCATTCAACCGCTGGGCATGTGGATGGCTGGGAGTGAACTTCTTTCGACGGTCCAGCAGCTGGGGCAGGGAAATTTGCCTGCTAGAATCGGACGTCGGTGTACTGCTAGCAGAGTGGGCGCAAGTACTTGGCTGTGACACACCTAATTCTACACCTTCATTCCTCTCAGTGCATGTTTCAGAGAGGACTGAAGTTATAGTGGGGTTGGAGATCCCAGCTGATGCGGTGCAAGGAGAGGTCCGCTTTGTTCTTTGGTGTGGGTCTTTGAGGTAGGCTTGCCAACGAGCTGCATGGCAGGTCAACATATGTCTGGTCAGGCATGTGGTACCCAAGCGGCTGATGTTTTGGCCACGCGATATACGCTTGAGACATATGTTGCAAACAGCAGCTGTGCGATCTGATGCACTAGCCTCAAAAAAGGCCCACACCAAAGAACTTTTTGAATGACGGGCAGAGGCAGCGCCCTGCACAGGCGGAGCTCTGCGGTGTGATTCCGTCGGTGTACTGCCCTTACGCTGGCCACCAAAGGGCATCCTGCCTCGTTGGAGATGTGCCTCCTCCTCATCCTCCTCCTCCTCCTCTCTCCTATTAGGCACCCACGTGGAGTCAGTGACCTCATCATCCCCTCCCTCCTCATCACTGGAGCCAATCTGGCAGTATGCTGCAGCTGCTGGAACATGACTGCCAGATTGGTGTCCTTCTTGAGCATCCCCTCTGTCTGCTCTCACGCTACTGCCTTCCTCTAGCTGGGTTTCATCATCAGACCCTTCGAAACGCTGGGCATCCTCCTGGAGCATGTACCCAACACTGTGCTGAAACAGTTCGGGGGACTCCTCAGGAGGAGGACATGGTGGGTCTAGGGAAGGAGTGACTGATGATTTGTCTGACATTGATACCAGGGAAGACAACGCTTTGGCAGCTGCTTTTCCAGTACCCTGAGCCTGGGTGAGAGAGGATGAGGAGGAGGAGGAGGGCTTGGTCATCCACTCTACCAAGTCTTCGGCATGATGTGGCTCAACATGTCCAGCTGCCGAAAAGAAGGACAAGCGTGTCCCATGGCCATGTGCTGATGACAATGCACCGCGTCCACGACCAGCACTGTTGCCCCCAGACACAGAGCCTGCTTGCCCTCTTTTATTGCCTCCTGACTGTCTGCCTCTCCTTGTTTGCCTTCCAGACATTCTAATAGATGGCCTGCAGGGAGATGGGAAAAAAGCAATAAGGGCTACCTTCAGGTGTCCTTCTCTGTCCCTTGAAACAAGGACTTTCACAGTGAAAGAAACTGACACTCTCCCTACCTACAGTTTTCTGTCCCTAGAAAAAATATTTTTTTTAAGCACAATATAGCACAAGGACAATTCACTCACTGTCCTTACAGGTCCCTGGAAACAAGGACTTGCAGAGTGAAAGAAAAAAAACACTCTCCCTACCTACAGTTTTCTGTCCCTAGAAAAAATGTTTTTTTTAATCACAATATAGCACAAGAACAATTCACTCACTGTCCTTACAGGTCCCTGGAAACAAGGACTTGCAGAGTGAAAGAAAAAAAACACTCTCCCTACCTACAGTTTTCTGTCCCTAGAAAAAATGTTTTTTTTAATCACAATATAGCACAAGAACAATTCACTCACTGTCCTTACAGGTCCCTGGAAACAAGGACTTGCAGAGTGAAAGAAAAAAAACACTCTCCCTACCTACAGTTTTCTGTCCCTAGAAAAAATGTTTTTTTTAATCACAATATAGCACAAGGACAATTCACTCACTGTCCTTACAGGTCCCTGGAAACAAGGACTTGCAGAGTGAAATAAACTGACACTCTCCCTACCTACAGTTGTCTGTCCCTAGAATAAATGTTTTTTTTAAGCACAATATAGCACAAGGACAATTCACTCACTGTCCTTACAGGTCCCTGGAAACAAGGACTTGCAGAGTGAAAGAAAAAAAACACTCTCCCTACCTACAGTTTTCTGTCCCTAGAAAAAATGTTTTTTTTAATCACAATATAGCACAAGGACAATTCACTCACTGTCCTTACAGGTCCCTGGAAACAAGGACTTGCAGAGTGAAATAAACTGACACTCTCCCTACCTACAGTTTTCTGTCCCTAGAATAAATGTTTTTTTTAAGCACAATATAGCACAAGGACAATTCACTCACTGTCCTTCCAGGTCCCTGGAAACAAGGACTTGCAGAGTGAAAGAAAAAAAACACTCTCCCTACCTACAGTTTTCTGTCCCTAGAAAAAATGTTTTTTTTAATCACAATATAGCACAAGGACAATTCACTCACTGTCCTTCCAGGTCCCTGGAAACAAGGACTTGCAGAGTGAAATAAACTGACACTCTCCCTACCTACAGTTTTCTGTCCCTAGAATAAATGTTTTTTTTAAGCACAATATAGCACAAGGACAATTCACTCACTGTCCTTACAGGTCCCTGGAAACAAGGACTTGCAGAGTGAAAGAAAAAAAACACTCTCCCTACCTACAGTTTTCTGTCCCTAGAAAAAATGTTTTTTTTAATCACAATATAGCACAAGGACAATTCACTCACTGTCCTTCCAGGTCCCTGGAAACAAGGACTTGCAGAGTGAAATAAACTGACACTCTCCCTACCTACAGTTTTCTGTCCCTAGAATAAATGTTTTTTTAAGCACAATATAGCACAAGGACAATTCACTCACTGTCCTTACAGGTCCCTGGAAACAAGGACTTGCAGAGTGAAAGAAAAAAAACACTCTCCCTACCTACAGTTTTCTGTCCCTAGAAAAAATGTTTTTTTTTAAGCACAATATAGCACAAGGACAATTCACTCACTGTCCTTCCAGGTCCCTGGAAACAAGGACTTGCAGAGTGAAAGAAAAAAAACACTCTCCCTACCTACAGTTTTCTGTCCCTAGAAAAAATGTTTTTTTTAAGCACAATATAGCACAAGGACAATTCACTCACTGTCCTTCCAGGTCCCTGGAAACAAGGACTTGCAGAGTGAAAGAAAAAAAACACTCTCCCTACCTACAGTTTTCTGTCCCTAGAAAAAATGTTTTTTTTAATCACAATATAGCACAAGGACAATTCACTCACTGTCCTTCCAGGTCCCTGGAAACAAGGACTTGCAGAGTGAAAGAAAAAAAACACTCTCCCTACCTACAGTTTTCTGTCCCTAGAAAAAATGTTTTTTTTAATCACAATATAGCACAAGGACAATTCACTCACTGTCCTTACAGGTCCCTGGAAACAAGGACTTGCAGAGTGAAAGAAAAAAAACACTCTCCCTACCTACAGTTTTCTGTCCCTAGAAAAAATGTTTTTTTTAATCACAATATAGCACAAGGACAATTCACTCACTGTCCTTACAGGTCCCTGGAAACAAGGACTTGCAGAGTGAAATAAACTGACACTCTCCCTACCTACAGTTTTCTGTCCCTAGAATAAATGTTTTTTTAAGCACAATATAGCACAAGGACAATTCACTCACTGTCCTTACAGGTCCCTGGAAACAAGGACTTGCAGAGTGAAAGAAAAAAAACACTCTCCCTACCTACAGTTTTCTGTCCCTAGAAAAAATGTTTTTTTTAATCACAATATAGCACAAGGACAATTCACTCACTGTCCTTCCAGGTCCCTGGAAACAAGGACTTGCAGAGTGAAATAAACTGACACTCTCCCTACCTACAGTTTTCTGTCCCTAGAATAAATGTTTTTTTTAAGCACAATATAGCACAAGGACAATTCACTCACTGTCCTTACAGGTCCCTGGAAACAAGGACTTGCAGAGTGAAAGAAAAAAAACACTCTCCCTACCTACAGTTTTCTGTCCCTAGAAAAAATGTTTTTTTTAATCACAATATAGCACAAGGACAATTCACTCACTGTCCTTACAGGTCCCTGGAAACAAGGACTTGCAGAGTGAAATAAACTGACACTCTCCCTACCTACAGTTTTCTGTCCCTAGAATAAATGTTTTTTTTAAGCACAATATAGCACAAGGACAATTCACTCACTGTCCTTACAGGTCCCTGGAAACAAGGACTTGCAGAGTGAAAGAAAAAAAACACTCTCCCTACCTACAGTTTTCTGTCCCTAGAAAAAATGTTTTTTTTAATCACAATATAGCACAAGGACAATTCACTCACTGTCCTTACAGGTCCCTGGAAACAAGGACTTGCAGAGTGAAATAAACTGACACTCTCCCTACCTACAGTTTTCTGTCCCTAGAATAAATGTTTTTTTTAAGCACAATATAGCACAAGGAGAATTCACTCACTGTCCTTCCAGGTCCCTGGAAACAAGGACTTGCAGAGTGAAAGAAAAAAAACACTCTCCCTACCTACAGTTTTCTGTCCCTAGAAAAAATGTTTTTTTTAATCACAATATAGCACAAGGACAATTCACTCACTGTCCTTCCAGGTCCCTGGAAACAAGGACTTGCAGAGTGAAATAAACTGACACTCTCCCTACCTACAGTTTTCTGTCCCTAGAATAAATGTTTTTTTTAAGCACAATATAGCACAAGGACAATTCACTCACTGTCCTTACAGGTCCCTGGAAACAAGGACTTGCAGAGTGAAAGAAAAAAAACACTCTCCCTACCTACAGTTTTCTGTCCCTAGAAAAAATGTTTTTTTTAATCACAATATAGCACAAGGACAATTCACTCACTGTCCTTCCAGGTCCCTGGAAACAAGGACTTGCAGAGTGAAATAAACTGACACTCTCCCTACCTACAGTTTTCTGTCCCTAGAATAAATGTTTTTTTTAAGCACAATATAGCACAAGGACAATTCACTCACTGTCCTTACAGGTCCCTGGAAACAAGGACTTGCAGAGTGAAAGAAAAAAAACACTCTCCCTACCTACAGTTTTCTGTCCCTAGAAAAAATGTTTTTTTTTAAGCACAATATAGCACAAGGACAATTCACTCACTGTCCTTCCAGGTCCCTGGAAACAAGGACTTGCAGAGTGAAAGAAAAAAAACACTCTCCCTACCTACAGTTTTCTGTCCCTAGAAAAAATGTTTTTTTTAAGCACAATATAGCACAAGGACAATTCACTCACTGTCCTTCCAGGTCCCTGGAAACAAGGACTTGCAGAGTGAAAGAAAAAAAACACTCTCCCTACCTACAGTTTTCTGTCCCTAGAAAAAATGTTTTTTTTAATCACAATATAGCACAAGGACAATTCACTCACTGTCCTTACAGGTCCCTGGAAACAAGGACTTGCAGAGTGAAAGAAAAAAAACACTCTCCCTACCTACAGTTTTCTGTCCCTAGAAAAAATGTTTTTTTTAATCACAATATAGCACAAGGACAATTCACTCACTGTCCTTACAGGTCCCTGGAAACAAGGACTTGCAGAGTGAAAGAAAAAAAACACTCTCCCTACCTACAGTTTTCTGTCCCTAGAAAAAATGTTTTTTTTAATCACAATATAGCACAAGGACAATTCACTCACTGTCCTTACAGGTCCCTGGAAACAAGGACTTGCAGAGTGAAATAAACTGACACTCTCCCTACCTACAGTTTTCTGTCCCTAGAATAAATGTTTTTTTAAGCACAATATAGCACAAGGACAATTCACTCACTGTCCTTACAGGTCCCTGGAAACAAGGACTTGCAGAGTGAAAGAAAAAAAACACTCTCCCTACCTACAGTTTTCTGTCCCTAGAAAAAATGTTTTTTTTAATCACAATATAGCACAAGGACAATTCACTCACTGTCCTTCCAGGTCCCTGGAAACAAGGACTTGCAGAGTGAAATAAACTGACACTCTCCCTACCTACAGTTTTCTGTCCCTAGAATAAATGTTTTTTTTTAAGCACAATATAGCACAAGGACAATTCACTCACTGTCCTTACAGGTCCCTGGAAACAAGGACTTGCAGAGTGAAAGAAAAAAAACACTCTCCCTACCTACAGTTTTCTGTCCCTAGAAAAAATGTTTTTTTTTAATCACAATATAGCACAAGGACAATTCACTCACTGTCCTTACAGGTCCGTGGAAACAAGGACTTGCAGAGTGAAATAAACTGACACTCTCCCTACCTACAGTTTTCTGTCCCTAGAATAAATGTTTTTTTTAAGCACAATATAGCACAAGGAGAATTCACTCACTGTCCTTCCAGGTCCCTGGAAACAAGGACTTGCAGAGTGAAAGAAAAAAAACACTCTCCCTACCTACAGTTTTCTGTCCCTAGAAAAAATGTTTTTTTTAATCACAATATAGCACAAGGACAATTCACTCACTGTCCTTCCAGGTCCCTGGAAACAAGGACTTGCAGAGTGAAATAAACTGACACTCTCCCTACCTACAGTTTTCTGTCCCTAGAATAAATGTTTTTTTTAAGCACAATATAGCACAAGGACAATTCACTCACTGTCCTTACAGGTCCCTGGAAACAAGGACTTGCAGAGTGAAAGAAAAAAAACACTCTCCCTACCTACAGTTTTCTGTCCCTAGAAAAAATGTTTTTTTTAATCACAATATAGCACAAGGACAATTCACTCACTGTCCTTACAGGTCCCTGGAAACAAGGACTTGCAGAGTGAAAGAAAAAAAACACTCTCCCTACCTACAGTTTTCTGTCCCTAGAAAAAATGTTTTTTTTAATCACAATATAGCACAAGGACAATTCACTCACTGTCCTTCCAGGTCCCTGGAAACAAGGACTTGCAGAGTGAAATAAACTGACACTCTCCCTACCTACAGTTTTCTGTCCCTAGAATAAATGTTTTTTTTAAGCACAATATAGCACAAGGACAATTCACTCACTGTCCTTAGAGGTCCCTGGAAACAAGGACTTGCAGAGTGAAAGAAAAAAAACACTCTCCCTACCTACAGTTTTCTGTCCCTAGAAAAAATGTTTTTTTTTAAGCACAATATAGCACAAGGACAATTCACTCACTGTCCTTCCAGGTCCCTGGAAACAAGGACTTGCAGAGTGAAAGAAAAAAAACACTCTCCCTACCTACAGTTTTCTGTCCCTAGAAAAAATGTTTTTTTTAAGCACAATATAGCACAAGGACAATTCACTCACTGTCCTTCCAGGTCCCTGGAAACAAGGACTTGCAGAGTGAAAGAAAAAAAACACTCTCCCTACCTACAGTTTTCTGTCCCTAGAAAAAATGTTTTTTTTAATCACAATATAGCACAAGGACAATTCACTCACTGTCCTTACAGGTCCCTGGAAACAAGGACTTGCAGAGTGAAAGAAACTGACACTCTCCCTATCTACAGTTTTCTGTCCCTAGAATAAATGTTTTTTTAAGCACAATATAGCACAAGGACAATTCACTCACTGTCCTTCCAGGTCCCTGGAAACAAGGACTTGCAGAGTGAAAGAAACTGACACTGTCCCTACCTACAGTTTTCTGTCCCTAGAATAAATGTTTTTTTTAAGCACACTATAGCATAAGCACAAAACACACTGACACTCTCCCTACCTATCCTTCTCTTTCCCTAAACTAAAGGAATCCAGGTTAAGCAAGAAAGAAATAACAGTCACTGTCCCTGCCTATGCTGCTCTATCCCTGCTCCGGAACACACTACACTAGGCCGCCGTGCTGGCGGCCTTTTATAGTGTGGGGCGTGTACTAAACACCCTCAGCAATAATTGGCCACAGGCATCCTGCCTGTGGCCAATCATTGCTCTCCTCGCTGCCGGCGCTGTGATTGGCCAAGCATGCGGGGTCACAGTGCATGCTTGGCCAATCACAGCGCCTGGATGACACTGCGATGGCGTAGTGCATTGTGGGCCGTTCGCGTCACTCGAATTTGGCGCGAACGGCCCAAATCGTTCGATCTTCGTCGAACGATCGAACAGCCGATGTTCGAGTCGAACGTATGTTCGACTCGAACACGAAGCTCATCCCTAGTTACTAGAAGCAGTTCCTAATTACAAGAAACTCTACTGACAATAAAAATGTATGCTTTCTATGGTTGCAGGAAAGAAATTTGCCCTGTGTATGGCCGGCCTAACAATGGATGGAGACTGGGGAAGCCTAGGTATTTCAGACATTCTATTACTGCTAGGGGTCTGCTTTAAGATAGCTTTAAACTGGTTGACCTGCTTTTTCAAAAAGACTCACTTCAAAGACTTGGCATATTGCTTAGGTTAGACCATTTGCTAGTAAATGATAAAACAATGAGGATATCAGATTTTTTTTTCAAGCTGCATACACTGCTCTGTCTCTTAAAACATACATTTTGTATGCTGTGACTGTATTATATTTTTGATAACTTTTATTTACAGCCAACATTTGACATACAAATCCCTTTGTACTCATTTGATTCTCACTGAAATATCTTAGCAACATTAAGGGTGAATTCTTCAGAAACCATTTGACATTCAAATAATAGGATTTTTATAACAGCTTACCTGTAAAATCCTTTTCTTGGAGTACATCACGGGACACAGAGCGACATAGTCATTACTAATGGGTTATATAGATACCTTCAGGTGCTGGCACCGGCAACTTCCAAAACCGGAAGTACCCTCCCCTATATAAGCCCCTCCCATCCGGGAGCACCTCAGTTTTGTAGCAAAGCAATAAGTGTCCCCAAAGAGGGGTGGGAGCTCTGTGTCCCGTGATGTACTCCAAGAAAAGGATTTTACAGGTAAGCTGTTATAAAAATCCTATTTTCTTTTTCGTACATCACGGGACACAGAGCGACATAGTCATTACTAATGGGATGTCCTAAAGCAATGCCCAATGAGGGGGGGGGGGATACACCATACATAAGCTGAGCGCTATCAGACATGAGGATCTTTTGCGGCCTGCAACACACTGTGCCCAAAGGCGACATCCTCCTGACTTCTAACGTCCACCTGGTAGAACCTAGTAAAACGTGTGTACTGAAGACCACGTTGCGGCCTTACAGATTTGAGCCAGGGAGGCCTGGTGATGCACTGCCCATGAAGTTCCAACTGCTCTCGTGGAGTGCGCCCTAACTTTGAACGGAGGCGGTCTCCTTCTCAAGCCATAGGCTTGCATTATGACCTGTCGAATCCACTTGGCTAAAGTAGATTTTGACGCTGCCTGACCCTTTCTGGGGCCTTCCGGCAGAATAAACAAAGTACCCGTTCTGCGAATCTGAGCAGTGGCTTTTAGATAAGCTTTAACTGCTCTTACTACATCCAAAGAATGCAATAACTTTTCCTCTACCGAACTAGGTTTGGGGAAAAAAGAAGGAAGAACCACATCTTGGTTCAAATGAAACCTTGATACCACCTTAGGAAGAAAGGCTGGATGAGGACGTAACACTACTCTGTCCTTATGGATAACCAGATATGGCTCTTTACAGGACATAGCTGCTAATTCCGACACTCTTTTAGCCGAACAAATGGCTACTAGAAAAAACAATTTCCTGGTGAGAAGAACCAAGGAACTATGCTGTAATGGTTCAAATGGTAGTTTCTGTAGAACCGACAGAACCAGGTTTAGATCCCATGGACATATGGGAATATTAACCGGAGGACTAATACGCATCACTCCTTGTATAAAGGCTTTGCTAGTGAATGCGAAGCCAAGGGCCTTTGAAAAAATATTGAAAAGGCCGAAATCTGACCCTTGATAGTACTCAAGGCAAGCTTCCTATCTACAGCCCACTGTAGGAAGTCCAGAATCCTACCTATTACGTACTTACGTGGATGCCATTTCCTGGCCTCACACCACGCGATGTACGCCTTCCAGATTCTATAGTAGATCTGCCTGGATACCGGCTTCCTGGCATTGATCATGGTAGATACCACAGGATTAGAGAGCCCTCTCTTTTTTAGAATGTGGGCTTCAATAGCCAGGCCGTCAAACCTAGGGCTGGTAAGGAAGGGTGGTATATCGGTCCTTGCGAAAGCAGGTCCGGACGACGTGGGAGAGTCCAAGGACTCCCCACTGACATTTTACAATCTCCGCGTACCACGCTCTTCGGGGCCACGCTGGAGCCACCAGAATCACTGGTTTCTTTTCTACCCTGATTCTGCGGAGTAATCGAGGTAACAATTGTGGCGGTGGGAATGCATATATCAGCTTGAACCGATCCCAAGGGAACACTAGGGCATCCGAGCCGTAAGCTAGGGGATCCCTTGTCCGAGAGACAAACCTGTCCACCTTCGCATTGAATCTGGATGCTAGAAGATCTACATCCGGTGTTCCCCACCGCTGACATATTGTCCAGAAAACCTCGGAGTGAAGGGACCATTCCCCTGGGCATAATTGCTGGCGACTTAGAAAGTCCGCCTTCCAATTCTCCACTCCTGGAATGAATACCGCAGATATGGCTGGGACATATCTTTCTGCCCATTTCAGGATGTAATTTACTTCCCTCTGGGCTGCACGTCTCCTGGTGCCACCCTGATGATTGATATATGCCACTGCTGTGGCATTGTCTGATTGAATTCTGACAGGGGACCCTTGGAGTTTGGATGTCCATGCTACTAGGGCATACCGGGCTGCTCGTATCTCTAAGAGATTGATGGGCAGGACCTTTTCTGCATCCGACCATCTGCCCTGGAAAGACCATTGCTCCAGTACTGCTCCCCAGCCTATAAGGCTGGCATCTGTAGTGACCACCTTCCAAGAAATCGGACTGAAGGATTTCCCTTTTTTCCAGATTCTGGAGAACCAACCACCAACGGAGGCTCTCGCGAACGGAAGGGAACAAGGACATTGGTAAGTCTAGGGCCTGAACTTTTTTGTTCCAGGCTGACAGTATGGCCCTTTGCAAATTCCTTGAATGGAATTGACCGTAGGGTACTGCTTCGAATGATGCCACCATTTTTCCCAGCAGCCTCATGCACAGGCGTATGGACGGCTGTCTTTTTTGTACCCACTAAGTGGATCAAATCTTTCAAAGACAACACCTTTCCTCGAGGCAAGAATATTTTTCTCTGGCCTGAATCCAACCTTAGCCCCAAGTATTCCAGACTTTTGACTGGTTTTTAGGGCTGACTTGTCTCGGTTGATAATCCAACCGTGAGATTCCAGATACTTGATTGTCTTGTGAACGACCACGTCTAGTTTTTTCACTGAGTGGTCTATCAGCAACAAGTCATCTAGATATGCCATTATCATTACACCTTGTGTTCTTAGATTGGCCAATAAAGGGGCCAGAATTTTTGTAAACACTCGTGGTGCTGTGGCCAGACCGAAGGGTAAGGCTCTGAACTGAAAATGGCGCCCTTCTACTGCAAAGCGTAGAAATTTTTGGTGGACTGGAAAGATGGGAATGTGCAAATAAGCATCTTTGATGTCGATCGCGGCTAACCAATCCTCCCCTTGTAGGGCAGTGGCCACCGATCGGATCGACTCCATCGGAAAGTCCTGATATACAGGAATTTGTTTAGCCCTTTTAGAACTAATATGGGCCTCCCGTCCCCGTTTGCTTCGGGACTGTAAAGAGGTTTGAGTAAAACCCGAACCCCCATTCTTCCAGGGGAACCTCCATAATTACTCCTTGGAGCAATAGTTGTTCTAGTGCCAACAGGAGGGACTCTCTCTTCCGGGGATCCCTTGGCACGTTTGACCTCATAAAATGGGAAGGAGGAGAGTCTTTTAACTCCAATCTGTATCCCAAACATACTGCGGAGAGCACCTATCTGTTTTGATCGTGTCCCGCCAGGTCTCTTGCGAACAACTGGAGTCCTTCCCCCACCCGACTGAGTGGGGGCAACCCTTCAATGAATTTAACTTTGGGGGAGGTTTTGTACCTCCCCTGACCCAGGGTTTCTCATTACCCTGTGATTGTCCCTGTTTTTTACCCCCGGGAATTGACCGAGGAGGCCGTCGGAACTGTTACACAGCCGATGCCCCAGGGACTGGAGAAGCAGTCCTCTTAAAGAGGGACCTCTAACTCTGTTTTTAACCGGCAAGAGTGTATTTTTACCGCTGGAAATTTTCTGGATATATTTGTCCAGGTCTTCCCTGAATAAGCGTTCACCATGAAATGGGACGCTAACCAGCCATTCTTTACAGGGAGCTTCAGCAGACCAGTTTTTGAGCCATAGAAGCCTACGCATATGTACTACAGACAGCGTAAGGCGGGAGGCCTGATGGATTGAATCCTTTATGGCGTCAACCGCAAAGCCTAAGGCTCTAGGTAGATCAGCTAGGGCAAGGGCCTGCTGATCTGTCAAGTCCCTCAAGACCTGTTTCAACTGATCCTTCACTGCTTAGCAGACCCCACTGCTGGTTGTGTCACCAAGCTTGCTGTAGAAAAAAGCAGATTTTCATAAGGACTCCAATCTTTTATCTATTGGGTTCTTGAACATTTGGACATTATCCACTGGACATGTCAGTGATTTATACACACAAGAGATGGCTGCGTCCACTGTAGGGACCTTCCATTTTTTGATGAACTTATCCTCCATGGGATAGACCACCGGAAATCTCTTGGGGGGAATAAATATTTTCTCAGGATGTTCCCAATCCTGGTAAATGAGCCCTTTCAGTAAAGGGTGAAGTGTAAAAGAACAGACAGTCTGGGGGCTTCTAGCGACCCCAACGAGGATACAGTAGTGGTTGATGGTTCCGCAAGGTGCATTTTTAAATGCTGATCGGACCATGTTAGTCAGAGACTGAACCCATAATCTTTCAGCTTGAGATGCTGAGAAAAGGTTCCTCCACTGTTGATTCCTCTATAACAGAATCAACCTCATCCTGATCCCCTTCAGGCAGGTCGATCCCTGTATGGGACTGTTGCTCTGCTAACAGGCACTCTGAAGGAGGAGACGGAGATCGGGCGTGCTTTCCCTGACAGGGAGGCAGCGATCAATGTTGACAATCTCTCTCTAATCCTCCCAGAGCTGAGGAAAAAACCTCCTCTATTACATACACAGGAGCAGGTGAACTGAGGACAGCCACAGTACCAAGTACCCCTGCGGGGTCTCTACGGTCACTAACCTCTGAACTTCAGGGGAGACTGGTGCAGCAGAAGCATGCCCAAGATCCTCAGAGCCCGATGAGACCCCCTTCGCTTCCTGGAAGATTCAGTTCCGGAGCTTCTGGACAGCATATTCCTAAGCCTAAAGCTGAGGTATTCCAGCCGTAATACACCACTTTTACTGAGAATAGTCTAGCACAATTGCTGCTATATAACAGTTGGTGTCTACTAAAGTGCCTTTCTAGGGGATGCCTGCATCAACCGCCTCTGTGTGCCTTTATACTGTTGCTAGCTCTGTCTGTGCACTTCAATAGCCAGCTATGATTGTGCTTTAAAACACGCTGGATGCCCGCACATGCGCAGTAGCGCCGCGGCGCACACCGAGCGTCATCCACCCGCTCCGCCCCTTTTTCCAGATCGCCTCTATATATAGAGGCGCGTGCACGCACACGCGCGCGGGCACGTGCGCCTTCGGCGCCTTTTTTGAAAAAAATAAGGAGCTAGATGGGAGCCAGGGTCCCTGCCGCAGGGCCCGGGGATGGATGAGCGCAGCAACAGGGCAGAGGAGACAGCTTCCCAGCAGAGAACTTACCAACTGCCTGGATTTGATTTTGGAAGAAAAAAATCCACATTACAAGAAAAAGAACCATAGCGGCCTCTAGTGTCTAACACAGGTACCGCGGTCTTACATTTTTTTTTTTTTTTTTTTGCCTACTATTAAAATTTTTACATTTTCTCAGTAGTAACAGGCATACACAGAATATTAGCGGGAATACCTTAGGTAACAGGCAGAAAGACAAAATAGGCTTGGGGGTCCCTCAATAGAACCAAGTTCCTGAGGGCCCCCACTTACCTTTTCCTCGCCGCAGGACTCTGTTTGGTCCACAGAAGCCCAAACTTCACCTATCACGGCAGGCATTGTAATTAAACCTTCAGGGACCGGGTTCCCAAGGATTCCACTCCCCTGGACCTGTATAGCACCCTGCACAGAAAACATCTTGGTCGTGGGTATGACCAGAGCTCTGGATCCCAGGGTCCAGCCCTCCTAAGAGAGGCATTACAGGCAAAACCTTGCTCTTCTCTTGCAAGGCCCGGGTACCGACCGTTTAGCTATGAAGCTTTTTTGGTCGGATCCGGAATAGCTTACTGAGGCCCAAAAGAACCTGTACGCAAGCTCAGTGAAAAACACATGTTACTTCTTGGCCAACACCTTAGACACTGGCAAAAAACTGAGGTGCTCCCGGATGGGAGGGGCTTATATAGGGGAGGGTACTTCCGGTTTTGGAAGTTGCCAGTGCCAGCACCTGAAGGTATCTATATAACCCATTAGTAATGACTATGTCGCTCTGTGTCCCGTGATGTACGAGAAAGAAAACTGACATGTAATTCTGCTGTCACATTCGTCTTCAAAACCTTCCTCGTTCAGAAGGGATACATTACTCCAAAGTACCCCACAAATAATTTGACTTTAAAAAATAAGTGATTATTGAAAATAAATTTTTCAAAATGCAAACATGTTTTAAATAGCATCTGCTTGTCAAGCCTCAATGTGTATTGTTTTTGTATAACTGATCAGTTTAAAACTACAGGAAATCAAAACTTTACTGCACAAGAAAACAAAAATAATACAAAGATATGGAAACATGCACAGGGAAATATTAAAGTACTTTTGTCAGTACTATAATGTTACTAAACTGATTTTCTCGATGACCTTGGGAGCTTCCAGAGCTCTGTAATATAGAAATTTACACACTTCCTAGCATTATCAATGGCTAGCCCATCTCCTCCTGCCTCCTGAATTTTCCTTTTTGTTATGATCATAATGTGCCATTAGGAAGATGAGAGAAGCAGGAGGGACAGGCCACCTCTTAAAACTATTAGGAAGTATCAACAGTTACATGATTTGAGTATCCCATGGTTTTTAAGAAGACTTTCAAAGCTATTTTAGTCCTAAATCTAGCTTGTAATTTTGTATACTAAGCAGTGTGCTTTAAAGCCAGAAACATCCAAAATCAAAAGTAAAAACTAAAATATAAACAACAGTATTTTATCAGCAGTTAATTAGCTACACTATATATAGTCTGATAATTGTAATACGACAAATGATCACTGTAGCACCTGTAATGTTTACACTTTAAAGACTAGAAACATTTTCAGCTTTTGATTTGCTTAAAAAAATACACATGCATATATATATATATATATATATATATATATATATATATATATATACAGGGCTCAAAATTTCAAGTCCTGAGCTACTAGCCAGGCCTTAAGAGTTACTCGCCACCAGTTGCCCCACCCACCCCTACCCTGTCCCGCCCCCTATTTCCACCCCTAAACACGCCCTCTTAAACTATCTTATGAAATGACACTACTAAATGTTTTATGCAGAATTAAGTTACAAAAATAAATATTGACAACAACTTTAACATCATTAACATAAAGCATTTTTCATTGCTCTGACTGTGATAAATAAAATAAGTTTGATTACTAGTAGGGATGGGCCCGGTGCTTGATTCGAACCCATGTTCGAATCGAGCACCGGGCGTTCGCTCGCTCGTCGAAACCCGGAACTATTTGGGCCGTTCGCATCACATTCGTGTGATGCGAGCGGCCCCGCAATGCATTGCGGCCGGCGCGGCCGGCGCAGTGCATTGCTGGCTGATGATTGGCCAAGCATGCACTGTGACCCCGCATGCTTGGCCAATCACAGCGCCCGAAACTCGGAGAGCAATAATTGGCTACAGGCAGGACGCCTGTAGCCAATTACAGCTCAGGGGCTTTAGTACATGCCCCACCATTTAAAAGGCCGCCACGCCATCGGCCCCGGTCACATGAGTTCCGGCTTTAGGAGAGATCAGTCTGCTGATTCTGTCTTTGCTTGATACTGAAAGATTTGCTCTTCTTTGCTAAACCATTGGCTATTTCTTTGCTAAACCATTGCTACCTAAGTCATTGATCGTTCATTGCTGCTGATTGCACAGTTAGCGTGTTATTAGCTGCTGCTGGGGATTAGTCTGGTGCGTGCTTACTGTTAGTACAGTATTGCAGTAGTACCAACCGCAGTGCTGTTAGCACAGCATTGCACCCCAACAGCACCCATAGGACTTCTAGTGTGTTAGTGGCAGCAAACAGAGCTCCTATATTTTCTTCTCAGCAGCACCCATAGGACTTCTAGTGTGTTAGTGGCAGCAAACAGAGCTCCTATATTTTCTTCTCAGCAGCACCCATAGGACTTCTAGTGTGTTAGTGGCATCACACAGAGCTCCTATATTTTCTTCTCAGCAGCACCCATAGGACTTCTAGTGTGTTAGTGGCAGCAAACAGAGCTCCTATATTTTCTTCTCAGCAGCACCCATAGGACTTCTAGTGTGTTAGTGGCAGCAAACAGAGCTCCTATATTTTCTTCTCAGCAGCACCCATAGGACTTCTAGTGTGTTAGTGGCATCACACAGAGCTCCTATATTTTCTTCTCAGCAGCACCCATAGGACTTCTAGTGTGTTAGTGGCAGCAAACAGAGCTCCTATATTTTCTTCTCAGCAGCACCCATAGGACTTCTAATGTGTTAGTGGCATCACACAGAGTTCCTATATTTTCATCTCAGAAGCACCCATAGGACTTCTAGTGTGTTAGTGGCATCACACAGAGCTCCTATATTTTCTTCTCAGAAGCACCCATAGGACTTCTAGTGTGTTAGTGGCAGCAAACAGAGCTCCTATATTTTCTTCTTAGCAGCACCCATAGGACTTCTAATGTGTTAGTGGCATCACACAGAGTTCCTATATTTTCATCTCAGAAGCACCCATAGGACTTCTAGTGTGTTAGTGGCATCACACAGAGCTCCTATATTTTCTTCTCAGAAGCACCCATAGGACTTCTAGTGTGTTAGTGGCAGCAAACAGAGCTCCTATATTTTCTTCTCAGCAGCACCCATAGGACTTCTAGTGTGTTAGTGGCATCGCACAGAGCTCCTATATTTTCATCTCAGAAGCACCCATAGGACTTCTAGTGTGTTAGTGGCAGCAAACAGAGCTCCTATATTTTCTTCTCAGCAGCACCCATAGGACTTCTAGTGTGTTAGTGGCATCACACAGAGCTCCTATATTTTCTTCTCAGCAGCACCCATAGGACTTCTAGTGTGTTAGTGGCAGCAAACAGAGCTCCTATATTTTCTTCTCAGCAGCACCCATAGGACTTCTAATGTGTTAGTGGCATCACACAGAGTTCCTATATTTTCATCTCAGAAGCACCCATAGGACTTCTAGTGTGTTAGTGGCATCACACAGAGCTCCTATATTTTCTTCTCAGAAGCACCCATAGGACTTCTAGTGTGTTAGTGGCAGCAAACAGAGCTCCTATATTTTCTTCTTAGCAGCACCCATAGGACTTCTAATGTGTTAGTGGCATCACACAGTAGGCTTGTGCAATTCGTTTCGTAACGAATTGAAATTCGTCCGAATTTAGCAACTTTCGGACATTCGGAAGCATTCGAATTTCCGAACAAAGCAATTACGAATAAGACCGAATCCGAAATAAATTATACCGCAAATAGCGAATGCCCGAATGTCTTCGGCATAATTCGTTATGAAAAAGTTACGAATGTACGAATCCATACGAAGCACAATAACACTCACTCTGCTCTGCTCTCTGCTTCTCCCACACCGTGCTGAACTCCCTCTCAAAATGGTGTACAGGGGCGGAGGCTATAGCCGCATGTAAAAAACGAAAGTAAAATACGAGATTTCGAATCCATTCGAAGCACAATAACACTCTGCTCTGCTCTCTGTTTCTCCCTCACCGTGCTGAACCCTCTCAAAATGGTGTACAGGGGCGGAGCCTATAGCCGCATGTTAAAAACGAAAGTAAAATACGAGATTTCGAATCGTTACAAATAACCGCAATGTAGTTAGAAAAGTACAAATCCATTCGAAGCACATTAGGCATAATAGGCAGCGTCGTTGTGAGAGAGACACGGAAAATTACGAATCAACGAACCCAAAAAAAGTTACGAAAGTAGGAGTTGTGTCCAGAATCAACGAAAAACAACGTACTCTACCGAAAGTACGAACCCAAAAAAAGTTACGAAAGTAGGAGTTGTGTCCAGAATCAACGAAAAACAACGTACTCTACCGAAAGTACGAATTATAAAGCAACAAAAAATTCAACGAAAAATGTCGCTTGCAAAAATACGAATGAGTCCGAACACGAAAAATCCCGTCTAGCAAAATTACGAATGATTACGAATCAACAGGACCGGAAAGAAACGAACCGAAACGGAACGAATTTTTCCGTTGTGCACAAGTCTATCACACAGAGTTCCTATATTTTCATCTCAGAAGCACCCATAGGACTTCTAGTGTGTTAGTGGCATCACACAGAGCTCCTATATTTTCTTCTCAGAAGCACCCATAGGACTTCTAGTGTGTTAGTGGCAGCAAACAGAGCTCCTATATTTTCTTCTCAGCAGCACCCATAGGACTTCTAGTGTGTTAGTGGCATCACACAGAGTTCCTATATTTTCATCTCAGAAGCACCCATAGGACTTCTAGTGTGTTAGTGGCATCACACAGAGCTCCTATATTTTCTTCTCAGCAGCACCCATAGGACTTCTAGTGTGTTAGTGGCATCACACAGAGCTCCTATATTTTCATCTCAGAAGCACCCATAGGACTTCTAGTGTGTTAGTGGCATCACACAGAGCTCCTATATTTTCTTCTCAGCAGCACCCATAGGACTTCTAGTGTGTTAGTGGCAGCAAACAGAGCTCCTATATTTTCTTCTCAGCAGCACCCATAGGACTTCTAGTGTGTTAGTGGCATCACACAGAGCTCCTATATTTTCTTCTCAGCAGCACCCATAGGACTTCTAGTGTGTTAGTGGCAGCAAACAGAGCTCCTATATTTTCTTCTCAGCAGCACCCATAGGACTTCTAGTGTGTTAGTGGCATCACACAGAGCTCCTATATTTTCATCTCAGAAGCACCCATAGGACTTCTAGTGTGTTAGTGGCATCACACAGAGCTCCTATATTTTCTTCTCAGCAGCACCCATAGGACTTCTAGTGTGTTAGTGGCAGCAAACAGAGCTCCTATATTTTCATCTCAGAAGCACCCATAGGACTTCTAGTGTGTTAGTGGCATCACACAGAGCTCCTATATTTTCATCTCAGAAGCACCCATAGGACTTCTAGTGTGTTAGTGGCATCACACATAGCTCCTATATTTTCTTCTCAGCAGCACCCATGGGACTTCTAGTGTGTTAGTGGCATCACACAGAGCTCCTATATTTTCATCTCAGAAGCACCCATAGGACTTCTAGTGTGTTAGTGGCATCACACAGAGCTCCTATATTTTCTTCTCAGCAGCACCCATAGGACTTCTAGTGTGTTAGTGGCAGCAAACAGAGCTCCTATATTTTCTTCTCAGCAGCACCCATAGGACTTCTAGTGTGTTAGTGGCATCACACAGAGTTCCTATATTTTCATCTCAGAAGCACCCATAGGACTTCTAGTGTGTTAGTGGCATCACACAGAGCTCCTATATTTTCTTCTCAGCAGCACCCATAGGACTTCTAGTGTGTTAGTGGCATCACACAGAGCTCCTATATTTTCATCTCAGAAGCACCCATAGGACTTCTAGTGTGTTAGTGGCATCACACAGAGCTCCTATATTTTCTTCTCAGCAGCACCCATAGGACTTCTAGTGTGTTAGTGGCAGCAAACAGAGCTCCTATATTTTCTTCTCAGCAGCACCCATAGGACTTCTAGTGTGTTAGTGGCATCACACAGAGCTCCTATATTTTCTTCTCAGAAGCACCCATAGGACTTCTAGTGTGTTAGTGGCAGCAAACAGAGCTCCTATATTTTCTTCTCAGTAGCACCCATAGGACTTCTAGTGTGTTAGTGGCATCACACAGAGTTCCTATATTTTCATCTCAGAAGCACCCATAGGACTTCTAGTGTGTTAGTGGCATCACACAGAGCTCCTATATTTTCTTCTCAGCAGCACCCATAGGACTTCTAGTGTGTTAGTGGCATCACACAGAGCTCCTATATTTTCATCTCAGAAGCACCCATAGGACTTCTAGTGTGTTAGTGGCATCACACAGAGCTCCTATATTTTCTTCTCAGCAGCACCCATAGGACTTCTAGTGTGTTAGTGGCAGCAAACAGAGCTCCTATATTTTCTTCTCAGCAGCACCCATAGGACTTCTAGTGTGTTAGTGGCATCACACAGAGCTCCTATATTTTCTTCTCAGCAGCACCCATAGGACTTCTAGTGTGTTAGTGGCAGCAAACAGAGCTCCTATATTTTCTTCTCAGCAGCACCCATAGGACTTCTAGTGTGTTAGTGGCATCACACAGAGCTCCTATATTTTCATCTCAGAAGCACCCATAGGACTTCTAGTGTGTTAGTGGCATCACACAGAGCTCCTATATTTTCTTCTCAGCAGCACCCATAGGACTTCTAGTGTGTTAGTGGCAGCAAACAGAGCTCCTATATTTTCATCTCAGAAGCACCCATAGGACTTCTAGTGTGTTAGTGGCATCACACAGAGCTCCTATATTTTCATCTCAGAAGCACCCATAGGACTTCTAGTGTGTTAGTGGCATCACACATAGCTCCTATATTTTCTTCTCAGCAGCACCCATAGGACTTCTAGTGTGTTAGTGGCATCACACAGAGCTCCTATATTTTCATCTCAGAAGCACCCATAGGACTTCTAGTGTGTTAGTGGCATCACACAGAGCTCCTATATTTTCTTCTCAGCAGCACCCATAGGACTTCTAGTGTGTTAGTGGCAGCAAACAGAGCTCCTATATTTTCTTCTCAGCAGCACCCATAGGACTTCTAGTGTGTTAGTGGCATCACACAGAGTTCCTATATTTTCATCTCAGAAGCACCTATAGGACTTCTAGTGTGTTAGTGGCATCACACAGAGCTCCTATATTTTCTTCTCAGCAGCACCCATAGGACTTCTAGTGTGTTAGTGGCATCACACAGAGCTCCTATATTTTCATCTCAGAAGCACCCATAGGACTTCTAGTGTGTTAGTGGCATCACACAGAGCTCCTATATTTTCTTCTCAGCAGCACCCATAGGACTTCTAGTGTGTTAGTGGCAGCAAACAGAGGTCCTATATTTTCTTCTCAGCAGCACCCATAGGACTTCTAGTGTGTTAGTGGCATCACACAGAGCTTCTATATTTTCTTCTCAGCAGCACCCATAGGACTTCTAGTGTGTTAGTGGCAGCAAACAGAGCTCCTATATTTTCTTCTCAGCAGCACCCATAGGACTTCTAGTGTGTTAGTGGCATCACACAGAGCTCCTATATTTTCATCTCAG
This sequence comes from Rana muscosa, assembly GCA_029206835.1. Taxonomy (NCBI): domain Eukaryota; kingdom Metazoa; phylum Chordata; class Amphibia; order Anura; family Ranidae; genus Rana; species Rana muscosa. Next base: position 924,926,514 of record CM055116.1, on the reverse strand, counting down.
AAGCACCCATAGGACTTCTAGTGTGTTAGTGGCATCACACAGAGCTCCTATATTTTCTTCTCAGCAGCACCCATAGGACTTCTAGTGTGTTAGTGGCAGCAAACAGAGCTCCTATATTTTCATCTCAGAAGCACCCATAGGACTTCTAGTGTGTTAGTGGCATCACACAGAGCTCCTATATTTTCATCTCAGAAGCACCCATAGGACTTCTAGTGTGTAAGTGGCATCACACATAGCTCCTATATTTTCTTCTCAGCAGCACCCATAGGACTTCTAGTGTGTTAGTGGCATCACACAGAGCTCCTATATTTTCATCTCAGAAGCACCCATAGGACTTCTAGTGTGTTAGTGGCATCACACAGAGCTCCTATATTTTCTTCTCAGCAGCACCCATAGGACTTCTAGTGTGTTAGTGGCAGCAAACAGAGCTCCTATATTTTCTTCTCAGAAGCACCCATAGGACTTCTAGTGTGTTAGTGGTATCACACAGAGTTCCTATATTTTCATCTCAGAAGCACCCATAGGACTTCTAGTGTGTTAGTGGCATCACACAGAGCTCCTATATTTTCTTCTCAGCAGCACCCATAGGACTTCTAGTGTGTTAGTGGCATCACACAGAGCTCCTATATTTTCATCTCAGAAGCACCAATAGGACTTCTAGTGTGTTAGTGGCAGCAAACAGAGCTCCTATATTTTCTTGTCAGCAGCACACATAGTACCTATAGTGTGTTAGTGTCAGCACCCATAGGACCTACAGTGTGTTGTGAGCACACATAGGAGTTCTATTTTTTATACTATATACACTACCGACTACAATGGCTGGAAGACCGCCAAGGAGAGGCAGAGCGTGCCGAGGCAAGAACACAGGGCAGGCAGGCTCTGTTTCTAGAGACAACAGTGCTGGCCGTGGACGTGGTCGTGCATCGTCATCAGCACGTGGCCATGGGACACGCTTGTCTGTGTTTTCGGCAGCTGGACATGTGGAGCCGCATCATGCCGGCTTGGTAGAATGGATGACCAAGCCCTCCTCATCCTCCTCATCCTCTCTCACCCAGGCTCAGGGTACTGGCAGAGCAGCTGCCAACGCGTACTCAATGGCATCATCAGCCACCCCTTCCCTAGACCCACCATGTCCTCCTGAGGAGTCCCCCGAACTGTTTGAGCACAGTGTTGGGTACATGCTCCAGGAGGATGCCCAACGATTCGAAGGCTCGGATGATGATACCCAGCTTGAGGAAGTCAGTAGTGTGCGCGCAGAGAGAGGGGATGCTGAAGGACAGCAATCTGGCAGTAGTGTTCCACCAGCTGCAGCTTACTGCCAGGTTTGCTCTAGTGGTGAAGAGGGAGGGGATGATGAGGTCACTGACTCCACGTGGGTGCCTGAAGGGAGAGAGGAGGAGGAGGAGGAGGATGCAGCGTCACATGTCCAACGAGGCAGGATGCCCCCTGGAGGCCAGCTAGAGGCCAGCACAGCAACTGTACCACACCGCAGAGCTCCGCCTGTGCAGGGCGCTGCCTCTGCACGTTATCACAAAAGTTCTTTGGTGTGGGCCTTTTTTGAGACGAGTGCATCAGATCGCACCACTGCTATTTGCAATATTTGTCTCAAGCGTATCTCGCGTGGCCAAAACATCAGCCGCTTGGGCACCACAAGCATGAGCAGACATATGTCGACCTGCCATGCAGCTCGTTGGCAAGCACACATAAAAGACCCACACCAAAGAACAAAGCGGACCTCTCCTTGCTCCTCATCAGCTGGGATCTCCATCCCCACTATATCTTCAGTCCTCTCTGAAAGCTGCTCTGAGAGGACTGAAGGTGTAGAATTAGGTGTGTCACAACCAAGTACTTGCAGTACACCGACGTCCGATTGTAGCAGGCAAATTTCCCTGCCCCAGCTGCTGGACCGTCAAAAGAAGTATACTCCCAGCCATCCACATGCCCAGCGGTTGAATGCTAGCTTGGCTAAATTGCTAGCACTTCAACTGCTGCCTTTTCAGTTGATAGACTCGGCCCCCTTCCGTGAGTTTGTTCAATGTGCGGTTCCTCAGTGGCAGGTTCCCAAACGCCACTTTTTCTCACGGAAGGCGATTCCGTCTCTCTACTGGCATGTGGAAGGCAATGTCCATGCCTCGCTGGACAGGGCGGTCAGCGGTAAGGTGCATATTACCGCTGACTCATGGTCCAGCAGGCATGGACAGGGACGTTATCTTTCTTTCACGGCCCATTGGGTCACTCTATTGGCAGCTGGGAGGGATGCAGGACAAGGTGCAGTAGTGTTGGAGGTTGTTCCGCCACCACGCCTCCAAAATGCTACTACTGGTTGTGACACACCTCTCTCCTCCACCCCCATCCTCTTCTTCTTCCTCCATGTCCTCTTCGAGTGCTCTGTCCTCGGATCCAGCGGTGCTCCGTAGGCGTACAAGGGGCTACGCGAGTACGCAGGCAAAAAGATGCCATGCCGTGCTTGCGCTGGTGTGTTTGGGGGACAGGAGCCACACTGGGCCAGAGGTTCTGGCAGCTCTGCAGGGGCAGGCCGAGAGGTGGTTGACGCCACGCCAGCTTAAGCCAGGAATGGTCGTTTCTGATAATGGCACCAACCTCCTCTCCGCCCTGCGACAGGGGCAGCTCACCCATGTGCCCTGTATGGCTCACGTCCTCAACCTGGTGGTGCAGCGGTTCTTGGGCAGGTTCCCAGGCTTACAGGATGTCCTGAGGCAGGCCAGGAAAGTCTGTGTGCATTTCCGCCGATCTTATAATGCCAGTGCTCGGCTGACTGAGCTGCAAAAGGAGCTGAACCTGCCCAAGAACCGCCTAATATGTGACATGCCCACCAGGTGGAACTCAACGTTGGCCATGCTGCAGCGACTGCACACGCAGCAGAGAGCCATCAATGAGTACCTTTGCGACTACGGCACCAGGACAGGGTCAGGGGAGCTTGGCTTTTTTTCCCCACGCCAGTGGAGCATGATCAGGGATGCATGCACTGTCCTCTCACCATTTGAGGAGGCCACGAGGATGGTGAGCAGTGACAGTGCATGCATCAGTGACACTGTACCTCTTGTCCACCTGTTGGAGCATACGCTGCGTGGGATAATGGACAGGGCACTTGAGGCAGAACAGAGGCAGGAAGAGGAGGACTTCCTTGTCTCTCAAGGCCCCCTTTATCCAGACAATGTTCCTTCTGTCCCACCCATCACACAGGAAGAGGAGGAGGAGGAGGAGGAGGAGGAGGATTGTGTGAGCATGGAGGTGGAGCCTGGCACTCAGCATCAGCAGCAGCAGTCTTTTAGGGATGATGTACAGTCCCAACAAACCAGTGGACTTGTACGTGGCTGGGAGGAGGTGGCTGGCAATCATGTCATCCTCAGTGACCCAGAAGACTACGGACCGAATGCCTCAGCTAACCTACGCTGCATGGCCTCCCTGATCCTGCAAAGCCTGCGGAAGGATCCTCGTGTTCTTCGGATCAAGGAGAGTGACCATTACTGGCTGGCCACTCTCCTTGATCCACGGTACAAGGGTAAGGTTGCGGACCTTATCTTGCCGTCGCAGAGGGAGCAGAGGATGAGACATCTCAGGGAGGCCTTGCAGAAAGGTCTGTGCAACGCGTTCCCAGAAACTGGGAGGTTACAAACTCCTGGTCCTGGACGACGAGTTGCTGAGGCTTCGGTCAGTAGCAGAAGGAGCGGTGGGGAAGGTGGACGTCTGACCGATGCGTTCAGACAATTTTTTAGTCCGCAGCCCCAAGGTATGATCGGTTCCAGCAACCATCGCCAGCGTCTGATATACATGGTGCAGGAATACCTAGGGGCAAGGTCAGACTTGGACACCTTTCCCACCAAAAATCCTCTGGCTTACTGGGTCCTGAGGATGGATCACTGGCCAGAGCTTGCACAGTATGCAATTGAGCTACTGGCCTGTCCTGCATCCAGCGTTCTTTCCGAACGCACATTCAGTGCTGCTGGAGGATTTGTCACCGATCATAGGGTGCGCCTGTCCACCGACTCGGTTGATCGACTGACCTTCATAAAAATGAATCAGTCTTGGATCACCACCAGCTACCAGACACCTGAAGCGGATATAACGGAATAATTTATAATGTCACATCCCTTCAAGACTGCCTATGCTGATGCTGAGTGACTGTCCTGTTATGTTCACTGACTATCCTCTTCCTCCTCCTCAATGATCCATGCCACCACACCAGTGCCTAAGGCACAATTTTTCAGCCCCTGTATAATAGGGGCGTGTAATTACAATTTTTTAAAAAGATGCTTCGCAACAGGTGTGACTGCTGTGCTCAGAGTACAGTATCTGTGAGGGGTTGCAGTGTTGTGGCACCAGCACCAGTGCCTAAGGCACAATTTTTCAGCCCCTGTTGGGGCGTGTAATTACAATTTTTAGGCAATGCTTTGCAACAGGTCTCATTGCTGTGCTCAGAGTACAGTATCTGTGAGGGGTTGCAGTGTTGTGGCACCAGCACCAGTGCCTAAGGCACAATTTTTCAGCCCCTGTATAACAGGGGCGTGTAATTACAATTTTTTAAAAAGATGCTTCGCAACAGGTGTGACTGCTGTGCTCCAAGTACAGTATCTGTGAGGGGTTGCAGTGTTGTGGCACCAGCACCAATGCCTAAGGCACAATTTTTCAGCCCCTGTTTAACAGGGGCGTGTAATTACAAATCTTGATCTAATAGTTCACAGCAGGGCCCATTCCTGCGCCCACCAAGAGTAACTATGAGGGCCTACAGTCTTGTGGCAACACCGTCCACCACCACCACCACCACCAAAGGCCCAATTTTTCTGCCCTGTTCAACAGGTGCATGCAATTACAAATCTTGATCTAATAACTCACAGCAGGGCCCATTCCTGCACCCACCAAGAGTAACTGTGAGGGCTTACAGTCTTGTGGCAACACCGTCCACCACCACCACCACCACCACCAAAGGCCCAATTTTTCTGCCCGGTTCAACAGGTGCATGCAAGTACAAATCTTGATCTATTAACTCACAGCAGGGCCCATTCCTGTGCCCACCAGTCTTGTGGCTACACCAACATCTAATAGGGCAAATTTCTGCAGAGTATATACGGCAGGCCCCTACTTTCAAACATCCAACTTACAAACGACTCCTACTTGCAAACGGCAAGAGAAAGCAGGAAGTGAGAGGAAATCTACCCCTAGGAAGGAAAATTCTATCCTGTTAGATTTAATTTGGGAAAAAGGTATCTCCTCTCTACTGATGCTTTATCACCAATCCTTGTTTCAATTAAAACCCCACTTTTCCAAAAACATTTGTCATTGGGACGGAAAGTGAGGTGACATGTTCTGAACAGATGTGCAAAGACAGCAAATGTTACAGGGGTGATAACCCCTCCCTATGTTCTCCAAAAAGCTTAAAAATTTATTTTTTTGGGATGTAGCTACACTTCATAATGTACCTGTTCAGATTCTACTTAAGAACAAACCTACAGTCCATGTCTTGTTTGCACCACCTATATACTGCTGTTCAGAGTATATAGGGTTGTAGGTATAGGGTTTTATTTTGGGTGCGGGGTCCCCCTTAGTATCCATACAAGACCCAAAGGGGCTGGGGTGGGGGGGGGGGTGATGGGGTAGCCATGCCATTTTTCTCAAGGATTTTCAGCCATATGGCGGCCAGGACAAGACATGACATTAAAGCCGCAAGTGGTTTTAAATGGCTTCTTTTTTTCCTTTACAAATGTCATTTTGTGCAAGGACAGTTCTAAACACGGGAAACACATGCCACTTCACAGGCATACTTTAGACACCCCCCAGGTACCATATTTAAAGGAAAATTTCACTTTTTTTTTTTTCACTTTATGCATCATTAAAATGACTGCTCCCGAAAAAACTTTAGTTTTTAAAATTTCTTTTTGCATTGATATATGTCCCCTGGGGCAGGACCCGGGTCCCCAAACCTGTTTTATGACATTAACATGCATATTGGCCGTTGTAATTAGCAATTTTGATTTCGAACGTTCGCGTCCATTATAACGAATAGGGTTCGAAAATTTGCGCGAACTTTCGGTCCGTTCGAAGGTTCTGGTGCGAACCGAACCCGGGGGTGTTCGGCTCATCCCTAATTACTAGGCACTGTACACATCGTAACTGACTTGTTAAGTAAACTGATACAGACTGCAGGATTGAAAGGTGCGCTACGCTAGGTGCCTGGGTGGCAGTGACACCTTCTTTCTGGGTTCGCACCGATCCCATCCCTAAGTCTCCACTCACATCTGCGCATTTTGTAAACACACGCAACGTTATGTATTTTTGCATGCAGTTATAAAACGAGCTAAAACCGTATCACGTTTGCTGTGCCATTTATTACTAATAGCATCCCAAACACCGCAAGCTGATATGTGTTTGTCTGCATGCAAAAATGTGTATAAACTGTAAAATGAGTGGTAATAATAAAAAAATAAAAAAAAAACACCCAAAACTGAATGCGGCAAAAGCTCCTGCACCCACCATCCCCGTACACTGTCGGCATGTGCACACTTACATACTCAGACTTGTCTCGGTCTTTGATGGTCTCGCCGACCTCAGTTCTCACTTCTCTCTGGTAGGCCTGGCTGTTTCCTGGAACCCGTGCTTTTTCACTGCCAGACTCTTCTTCCTCCTCCTTGCTGTCCTAGGACACGCGTCTCCTCTGCCGCCTCCTATCCACCATTTTGGTAAGAAGAGAGTCCACGGGGCTGCGCTGGAAACTACACTTTCCGCCTTGCAGTGCAGCACACAGAGCCCTCCGTATAGTTGACTGGGGGAAGCCTCCCAAACTGGAACATGCACCCTCAGCTTATTTCCACTCGCCAAATGCAAACAGGCGAGTGGAAATTTTGAGGGCTGGTTTAGGGTGCCCATAGACAGGAAATGATAGTGGCTCAATCTGGCCACTTTTGGCTACTTCATGTCCATGATTCTGCCAGTCGGTCACTTGGTTACACTGTGGAAGAATAGTTGATAATTCAGGTTGGAAAACCTGCAATTATTGCTATTGTTCCCCCTGAAATATGCAACTCCAGCAGCATTGACCTGTTCTACTATACTCTTACAATGTTGGTGAGGAGAGAATCTGCAGGCTGCACAGAAAACTACAGTTCCCAGCATGCAGCGCGGAGCCCTCTGTATAGATGACTGGGGGAGGCGGCTTGTGTCAGCAGAGCGGATCCGCACCCCCGCCGAGTGGCCCGCCCCGACCCAGCTGACCAGATCCCCCCGAGCCAGGCCGAACTGTCCCGAGCTGAGCAAACCCGCCCCCCGCCCGAGCCGAGCGGATTCGCCCCCCGCCCGAGCCAGAGCAAACCAGCTTGAGTCATACAGAAAGCCAGGCCGAACTGTCCCGAGCTGAGAAGACCCGCCCCCTGCCCGAGCCGAATGGATCCGCCCCCTGCCCGAGCCAGCCCGATCAGGGCAGACCCGCCTCCTGGCCAAGCCTCCCGGCCCGTCCGAGCCAAGCCAGCCGAGCTGACCCGCCCCCCGCCCGAGCCGTACAGACCCGCCCCCCGCCCGAGCCAGGCCGAACCAACCCGAGCAAAGCGGACCCGCCTGCCACCCAAGCCAAGCAGCCCCCCCGAGCCAGCCAAGCCAAGCGGACCTGCCTAAGCGCCTGAGGCGAGCAGACCCGCCCACCGCTAGAGTGAGTGGACCCATCCGAGCCAAAACACTTGCCCTCAACTAAATTTCACTCGCCAAATGCGAGCAGGCGAGTGGAATTTTTGAGGGCTGTATATATATATATATATATATATATATATATATATATGTATGTGTAGCGGGGTCCCCTTTAAGACTCTCGGGACTACCTTGCCCAGAATCCCTTTCGGCATGTTTCCACCCCAGAGACTCATGGGAGGGGTTATAAAAGGAGGAGGCGCGGCTGGGCTCGGTCTCTTTGGGACACGAGACTTCAGTGACTGATCCTCCTGTGCGGATGTGCCAGAGTGCAAGGCCTGAAGCCTGAGGCCTTGTGCAGCACCAAAGAGCCTTCCACCCCACTGCGAGCCTGGGTGGCATCTGACTTCGCTTGTCTACAGCCTTGGTTGGATCGGGGACCCGTTCGCTGGAGACACTGTGTGTGTGTGTGAGGACACAGTCGGTGGAAGTTCCCGGACTGGGATCGCGTCCGGAGGGGTGAGCGAGCGTATGCTCAGACCATATACTGTTGTTGCTAATGTGCCTATAGACTGCCGTGGCCCACAAGTTTATATCTGATACTTTCACTGGAGATCCATGTCGGAACTGAACTCAGAGTTCATGAAGTAGAGTGTTTATTTCATCACAATCTTCCCACTGGATTACAAATGTTATTCTGTTATGTGCACCACCTTTAAAGAATTGCCGGTGAAGAAACCATCATCCCCTATAGACTGAGTTTTAGATATCTGAGCCAGGCCTGGCCAGCTAGTTAGTTCATTTAGTTACTGCGTCACAGGACGCCTAGTTAACGGTCGCCCACGCGGCGCACCTTTACTGTTCATTTAATGCATAGTATGTTTATTGCTGCAGGGCTCTGCAACTTATTACCTGTAAACTGTTACCACTGTTAACCTTTCTTACCATAAGCTTAAAGTAAATTTGATACCCCTTTCATTATTGCCTTGATGTTTGAGTTTACTCATACAGTATAAGAATTATATTGCTGACATAACTAACTGTGCCAGTAGGGGGTCGAGTACATTGCCGGGGGTTGGCAGAGCTGTTTTCAGGGCCCAAACTAAATCTGCGACCTTCTTGGTTGAAGGTATCGCTACACGTGGGGGCTCGTCCGGGATCCTGATACAGCAATTAAACGCCAGAGGTGCTGTCGTGGACCCGCAAGGAATAAGAGCGTGGTGCGAAGTGGCTAAGACAGACCCAAACCAATCAGTGGTCATCAACCTACCAGGGGAGGAATGGTCAATTGAAACGATAGAGGAGATAATGAAGTCAGTGACCCCAGATCACACACCGTGGGTGATGGGAATAAAGTCAGACCCAGACATCTCATACCAGTATGCACTAGTGGAGTACTTGGACGGGATGCCAGAGGCTTGTAAGCGCAACTGTGTACAGACGCCAGATAATAGATCCTATAGGTTGACGCACGCAATTAAGAAGGAGCCATCACCAACGGGATCACCGCAGGCTGCGGCCCGTACCCCACCTGAAAGAGGAGACAGGGCGAAGCCTCCGGTGGCGCCTGCACCTGTCACTGCTATATCACCAGAACTGATAAATGCAATAGGGGATCTGCTGACCAAGTGTCAGAAGACAAGCACGGTGCATGTAGAGACTAGCTACCGGAGACTAAAGACATTCTCAGGGAAGCTCCCTGTCCCTGCAGGGGAAGAAGATTTTGACACCTGGGTGGAGCAGGCATTACAAGCAGTGGAGGCATGGGAGGTGCCTGAAGCACAGAAGAGGCAACGAGTGATAGAAAGCCTTAAAGGCGCTGCAGCAGAAGCAGTGAAAAGTTTTCGGTTTGGGAATGCAGACTGCATGGCTCAAGACTGTCTAGCCATGCTACAGGAAGAGTTTGGTCAATTGGAAAAGGTAACAGAGATGGTCTACCAATTTGAACATACTTTCCAACAACCAAAGGAGAAACTTTCAGAGTATGTTAGAAGACTGAACAGGTTGCTGTGCAAGATTGTGTTGAAGAAGGGAATGAAGCCCCAAGATACAGATGCGGCAAGAATGAAACAAGTTTTAAAGGGAGCGTTACGCTCAGATCCAGTCTGGCTGCACCTGAAAACCTCGGGAGGAGGAACATTACTGACTTATGCTGACTTGATAAAAATCATCAGAGATGAGGAGGCGCTACAACAGGACCAGCAAATGATTAAGACAAATGTTGTACCCGCACAGGTGCTAGTCAATCCAGTGATGACCCCTGAAAGAGACTCAGAGGTAGACACTCTAAAGGCTCAAATGTCCAAGGTGTTAGAGATGTTGACCTCTCTGATGGCAAAAGACCCAAAAGAGAAGTACCAAGGGAGGAGTTATTCCCAATCGCCTCAGCACCCGCATCTTTACAAGAATGGGGAGATATAGTCTGCTTTAACTGTGGAGGTATTGGTCATATTGCAGCTACATGTTCCAGTCCCAAGAAGAAGAAACCAGATAACCGCAAGCCGGCGGGAAACTCCAGAGGGCCCCGGTGAAGGAGTCAACCGGGTGCCCATCACCTTCAGTGAGCTCCAAGCTGAATGCAAAGCAGAAGAAAAGAGGGAATAAAACACCTCAGAGGAAACACAACATTCCTCAACAGAGACACACCCCAGAGAAAGGGGGCAAGACCCCTCAAAAGAGGCACAGCATTCCCCAAAGGGGATGCACACCTAACAAAAACAATAATGTCCCTCAACGGTTCCCTACACCCATTGAAAGGAGGGAAGTCAATGCATACCAGGCTCAAGAAAGACTAAAATCCAAAGGGAATTGGACAACAGAGAGTCTGAAAGGGAAGGGTCTGAAGAAGGCGACCCCTGCCAGGCCAAATCCAGAGAAGCTGGTAGGCCCATCTCCTATAGTTCCCATTCAAGTGGAGGGAGTCTACACCAGAGCCATCTTGGATACTGGGGCACAAGTGACCCTGTTATACCGAGATTTCTACGATAAGCACTTGAGTCACTTGCCCATCCAGAAGATAGAGGGGCTAGAAATATGTGGGATTGGAACCCAGAATTTCCCCTACGATGGCTATCTGCCCGTCAAGATGATTTTTGACCCATCTGTGGCTGGAAAAGCCAAAGTGTTTGACACCTTGGCGGTTGTGTGCCCTCGGCCGCCAGGAGCCAACAAGAGTTCCCTTATAATAGGGACGAACACGGACCTGGTCCGAAGACTTCTGACCCCTCTAGTGAAAGAGAAGGGGCAAGCGGCCACCAAGATCCACCCCATGCTGAAGACAGCCTACCAATGGCTGGTCCTAGAGCAGAAGACCCCTGGAGAGGGGATAGGGAAGGTGTGGAGACTTGGAAGAGAAGGGGTTGTGTTGCAGCCCGGCGAAGTAACCTGTCTCAGAGCCACTGTGAAGCTTACTTGGGAGCAGCCTGGACCCTTTGTCAGGTTGGAGTCCGACCCAAGGGAAGAGTCCCCCGGTCTGGAAGTGATACCAGGAGTGATTCCACTGAAGGCCCTGAAGAAGGCCCATTGCAGAGTTCCAGTGAGTGTTAGGAACAATACATATGGCCCCATGGAAATCCCAGCCAGGATGCTGCTGGGCCAGGTGAGCCCTGCTGCCCCTGTTACCTTGTCAGAAGTAAAGGGGACGGGTGAAAGAGGAGATGCTTGGGAGAAGCTATCCATGGAAAACCCTAATCTGCCCAGGGCTTGGAAAGAGAGAGCCAAGGCCCAGTTGACCAGATGGGAGAAGATTTTCTCCAAGGATGAGTTCGATGTGGGGTGTGCAAGGAGTGCCACCCATCGGATCCGCCTCCAAGAAGATAAGCCCTTCAGAGAGAGAGTCAGGCGGGTCCCGCTAGCAGACCTGGAGGATCTAAGGGAACAACTTGCAGAACTCAAGAGGACTGGTGTGATCCGGGAATCCAGAAGCCCCTATGCCTTCCCAATAGTGGTGGTCAGGAAGAAGAATGGGTCGTTGAGGCTCTGTATCGACTACAGGACTCTTAACAGGAGAACCATCCCCAACCAGTACACCACTCCGAGGATAGAGGACGCTTTACAGAGTTTGTCTGGAGCCAAGTGGTTCAGCGTTATGGATCTCAAGAGTGGATACTATCAGATCCCTATGCATCCAGAAGACAAGGAGAAGACAGCCTTCATAACCCCAGTGGGGTTCTTTGAGTTTGATCGAATGCCCCAGGGACTGTCTGGAGCTCCTGCTACCTTCCAACGTCTCATGGAGAAGACTGTAGGAGACATGAACCTTATTGAAGTCCTTGTATACCTGGACGATGTCATTGTCTTTGGAAGAACCCTGGAGGAGCACGAGGAGAGGCTGGAAAAAGTCTTGAGGAGACTCAGTGAGGAGGGACTCAAGCTTTCGCCTGAGAAGTGTCGGTTCTACCAGTCTTCTGTGAACTATCTGGGGCACATAGTGTCTGAAGAAGGGGTGGCCACAGACCCTGAGAAATTGGAGGCAGTTACCTCCTGGCCACGACCCAACACAGTAACAGAACTCAGATCCTTCTTAGGGTTCTGCTCTTATTACAGGAGGTTTGTGAAAGGATTCGCCCAAATTGCTAGACCATTGAATGAACTGCTCAAGACTGAGGGAGAAGAGGACGACTCAGGGCCCAGGAAGCCGGGAGAGTCAGTCAAAGATCAGTGGAACCAGAAATGTGAAGAGGCCTTCCAGGCATTGAAGAAGAGCCTAACCACTGCTCCAGTCTTGGCCTATGCAGACCCAACCAAACCCTATGAACTACATGTAGATGCTAGTCATGACGGTCTGAGAGGAGTACTTTATCAAGAACACGAAGGGCAACTATGGCCTGTTGCCTACGTGAGCAGAAGCCTGACCCCCTCTGAGAAAAACTACCCCACTCACAAGCTGGAGTTCCTGGCCCTTAAGTGGGCGGTAGTAGACAAGCTCAAAGACTACCTGTATGGGAAGGAGTTCACTGTGAGGACCGACAACAACCCCCTGACCTACTTATTCACTACAGCAAAGCTGGACGCCACTGGACACAGATGGCCTTGCCGCATTGTCTGGATTCAATTTCAGCCTAAAGTACAGGCCAGGGATTGGGAATCGAGATGCAGACGCTTTGTCCAGAAGATCTCATGGTCCCACCCATGACATGGTAGACTGGACTCAAGTGGCACCAGATGGGGTGTGGGCCCTATGTCAGGGGGCTGAATTGCAAGCCAGAGGGGGCTCAAGGGCGGAAGAGATAGGAGTTACCATAGTAGGAGTCCTCAAACAATACTGTGGGGTAACTCAACTGGAGGAAGACCATCTGCCAAAGCTGTCCAAGAAGGAGCTAAGATGTGACCAATTAGAAGACCCCATGGGGAAATTAGTTCTGGAAGCCCTGGAGAATCAGGATCCAAACAGACTTCTCAGTCACTCCTCAAAGGAAGCTCGCCTGTTGAGGAAAGAGTGGGACAGGTTACAGGTGCATCAGGGAGTGGTCTACCGAAGGGGCCCCTCTGATGACCTGGAAGATAAATGGCAATTGTTTCTTCCAGAAAAACACAGAGAGACTGTTCTGATGGCCCTACATGACAATCATGGCCACTTAGGGGCGGAAAGGACCTTTCAACTTGTCAGAAGTCTATTCTATTGGCCCTGCATGAGGGCAGAAGTAGAAGAGTACTGCCATTCATGTGCATGCTGCATCCAGAGGAAGACTTTACCCCATCAAGCTGCCCCAATGGGCCATCTACAGAGTCAAGGCCCGATGGATCTGGTATGCATTGATTTTCTCTGCCTCGAACCTGATCTGAATGGACTAGGAAATGTCCTGGTGATAACCGATCATTTCACTCGGTATGCCCAAGCTTTCCCAACCAAAGACCAGAAGGCTTCCACAGTAGCCAAGGTGCTTATGGAGAAGTATTTTGTCCATTATGGGCTGCCCCAGCGACTTCATTCAGATCAAGGAAGGGATTTTGAGAGTCGACTGATCCGGAAACTCCTGGATTCGTTGGGAATCAAGAAGACTCGAACTACACCTTACCACCCACAGGGGGATGCTCAGCCGGAGAGGTTTAACCGAACCTTGCTCAACATGTTGGGGACTCTGGAAAGTGAGAAGAAACAACATTGGAGCAAACACATAGCAGCTATAGTGCATGCTTACAACTGCACCACCAGTGATGCTACAGGCTACTCCCCATATCGACTCATGTTTGGGAGAGAAGCGAGACTACCTGTAGACTTGGCCTTTGGCACCTCTTTAGACCATTCCTCAGCCACATCCCACAAAGGATATGTGGACAGGCTCAGACACAGCCTGAAAGTAGCCTATGAACAAGCTCAAGCGGACTCAGATCAAAGGGGAACTCGAAACAAAAGAAACTTCGACTTGAAGGTCCGGATACAAGACCTGCAGCCCGGGGACCGAGTATTGCTACGCAATCTGGGGGTCCCTGGAAAACACAAACTTGCAGACAGATGGAGATCTGAACCCTATGTCATCTGTAGGAAGTTGCCGGGCCTACCTGTCTACAAGTTGAAGCCGGAAGGAAAGGTAGGCCCACTGAGGACGTGGCATCGAAACCACTTGCTCCCACTTGCTGAAGCAGTCAGGATACCTCCAGTGAAACACTCCCCTGAACCAGTTTCTATTCTGGATACTCCCAGGCCAAACACTCGGTCCCAGACCTCTCGGGCTGAAGACATAGAAGCTTCTGAACTCAGTGGAGATGAAGAGAGAGAGCTTGACTGGCTGTGGCCTTCCCCAACTCAAGGGACTTCTGCTATAGATCTTCCAACTACTGAAGACACTATAGATACACAACTGAATGCAGAAGCCGCTGAATTCATCCCATATAGTCCTTCATCTGATTACTGGAAAGATGCCCGTGATGTTTACCCTGAACAGGACCCTAGAGACTCTATGTACCCCTCGGCTCCTGAAGCAGATGTTACAGAGCCTGCCGTGTTGCCTGAGCCTGTTACAGAAGAAGAGCATGTGGCGCCAGAGCCAGAAACCCCAAGGGAACAGAGGAATCGCAGAGTTATACGGCCTCCCAGAAAGTTGACCTACCCACAAATGGGGAAGAGCTCAGAAGATTCTGTGATCACTGCTAGGAGGAGTGTAGAGAATCCGGACCCCTCCACTGTACATTTGGTAGAAGGCAACCCCCACTCACTCTCTGGCACAGTTAGGCAGGTCACTCAGGATAGTATGACCTATGAAAAAGGGAATCCAACCCCTCGGTTTTGGTGGGAATTCCCTATGCCAACCTCTTATGCAATGTTGTCTCAGGTTGTACGCAGTGTATGCTAAGGTTTCTTTGGGGACCAAAGAATTTAAGTGGGGCGAGTGTGTAGCGGGGTCCCCTTTAAGACTCTCAGGACTACCTTGCCCAAAATCCCTTTCGGCATGTTTCCACCCCAGAGACTCATGGGAGGGGTTATAAAAGGAGGAGGCGAGGCTGGGCTCGGTCTCTTTGGGACACGAGACTTCAGTGACTGATCCTCCTGTGCGGATGTGCCAGAGTGCAAGGCCTGAAGCCTGAGGCCTTGTGCAGCACCAAAGAGCCTTCCACCCCACTGCGAGCCTGGGTGGCATATGACTTCGCTTGTCTACAGCCTTGGTTGGATCGGGGACCCGATTGCTGGAGACACTGTGTGTGTGAGCACAGTCGGTGGAAGTTCCCGGACTGGGATCGCGTCCGGAGGGGTGAGCGAGCGTATGCTCAGACCATATACTGTTGTTGCTAATGTGCCTATAGACTGCCGTGGCCCACAAGTTTATATCTGATACTCTCACTGGAGATCCATGTCGGAACTGAACTCAGAGTTCATGAAGTAGAGTGTTTATTTCATCACAATCTTCCCACTGGATTACAAATGTTATTCTGTTATGTGCACCACCTTTAAAGAATTGCCGGTGAAGAAACCATCATCCCCTATAGACTGAGTTTTAGATATCTGAGCCAGGCCTGGCCAGCTAGTTAGTTCATTTAGTTACTGCGTCACAGGACGCCTAGTTAACGGTCGCCCACGCGGCGCACCTTTACTGTTCATTTAATGCATAGTATGTTTATTGCTGCAGGGCTCTGCAACTTATTACCTGTAAACTGTTACCACTGTTAACCTTTCTTACCATAAGCTTAAAGTAAAATTGATACCCCTTTCATTATTGCCTTGATGTCTGAGTTTACTCATACAGTATAAGAATTATATTGCTGACATAACTAACTGTGCCAGTAGGGGGTCGAGTACATACCGGGGGTTGGCGGAGCTGTTTTCAGGGCCCAAACTAAATCTGCGGCCTTCTTAGTTGAAGGTATTGCTACATATATATATATATATATATATATATATATATATATATATATACAGTATATATATATATATATATATATATATATACTAGAGTACAAAAGGGTAAGTGGATATGGCGCTGCTATATCCTTATGTGTCTGGTAAATATCATAAGTTAAACAGTATATGAATATCAAGTGAAAATGACAAAAAAGTGGTAGTGCAAATTCATGAAACATAATCAAATTAATATTAAAGTGCTATGTGCAATAAATTGATAGTGTTGCTTTAATGCAAATAAAACATTCAAAAGTGCATAAAAAAAAAGTCCAGAGAATCATAGAAAAAGTCCAGTACCGTAAATTTATTCCACAAAGTGCAAAATGGTGCTCCAAAAGTGCATGTAATCGGGCGGTGGCTGTCACATTCTTATGCCGCACTCACCAGACAAACTCACACAACAAGGGGCAACAAGCCTTCAGAGTACCCTAACTGTAATAGAGATATCCACGGCTGGTTACTAAGGTCTCCGCCCAAGTGTTGTCATGTAAAGACATCAATGGTACTCAAAACGTGACTCCATAATACATAATTTATTTGCACAAAGAAAAATGAACACTTACAGGATTTTAGCAGGTAACAGGCGTGTATAGTATTACAACAGGAAGTCAGGGTCGCGGTGGGTTCCACGGACCAAAACCGGAAATGAAGCAATAATGCAGTAGCTCTTTCTTATGTGTTTCGTCACAAGGATGTCATCAGAAGGGGCGCCATCTTGCTACACCATCTGGTTTAAATAGAATACGGTAGCCTAGCAACCCAGGACCATGTGACCAGCAGCCATCTTGGAAACACCCTGTGCTATTACTAGTGTATGCGTGACAATATTCATATGGTCTCCGCAGTTTATAGGTCACCATACCACCACATATATACAATCAATATATAATTAATGTTATTGCTAGCATAAGCTTTCCTAAAACAAACAAACAATATATATATTGTGAGGGGGTTAGCTCGGTAGCGGGTGTGTGTGACCCCCTGGATGGGCTCCCCACACAAAAACAGGCCCAGCAGACGGAGGTTGTGGTTTTCAAGATCAAAAGGTGCGGTTTATTTCTCTATTTACAGTGACAAAAACACAGCAAAGCAAAAAGAAACATAAACAAAATAAATCCTGGTCAGCTTGACCTCTGACTAAACATGCAGGTTTCCCTAACTAACAACTGGGATCAGCCTGGTGCTGTCCTAGTCCCTAAGTCCCTGGTTTAGTAAATGTCCAAACAAATAGCCACACAGGCTTTGTCTCACCGCACAGGGGTTCACTCTCCCTAGACAGTCCACACAGGTCTGGTTCCAGGCATGAGCAAACACCTAATGAAGCTGGGAGTTTTTATAGAGGCCTTAAACGAGCTGACAAGCTTCAGCTGGTCTCATCAACTCCCTGCCTGCACGACGCCCAGCACTCTCCCTAGAGGTATGAATCATCCATGAGCCCACTAGCCTCAGCTGGGCTTCATCAACTCTCTCCCTAGTTGTATAAGTCGGCATAAAGCCTGAATCTGGGAGAAATATACCTACCCCCCTGGATGCAACCAGGTGACTTTACCTTCCTGCTGTCACATACCCCCCCTCTTGTTTTAACCTTGGGGTTGGAACACCAGCAATCAGGCATTCATGTACTCGAGACAAAGCATCCACATTCCCCATTTGAACGCCAGGGCGATGCTTTACTGTGAAGTTGAATTCCTGTAGGGCCAGGAACCACCTATTTACTCTTCTATTTGTCTCCTTGTTTTGAGCCATCCACTTTAACGGAGCGTGATCCGTAACCATGTCAAAGTGCCTACCTAGCAGATAGTACCGAAGGGAATCTAGAGCCCACTTCACCGCTAAACACTCCTTTTCAACCGTGGCGTAATTTACCTCATGGGACTTCAACTTCCTGCTGAGGTAAATGACTGGGTGCTCTTCCCCGTTCCAGACCTGGGACAATACTGCTCCTAACCCCACATCTGACGCATCACTTTGTACGACAAAGTCTTTAGAGAAGTCGGGTGAGTACAACACTGGCTGGCTACATAAGGCTTGTTTCAAGAATTGAAATGCTGCCTCAGCCTCGGGGGTCCATTTAATCATGACCGACCCTTTCCCTTTCATCAGGTTGGTTAGCGGCACAGCCTTAGAAGCAAAGTGGGGAATGAAGCGCCGATAATAACCCGCGATTCCCAGAAAGGCTCGTACCTGCTTCTTGCTGTTGGGACGTGGCCAACTCTGGATGGCCTCGACTTTGTTGAGTTGGGGTTTTATTACTCCCCTGCCAATGGTGTACCCAAGATATTTGGCCTCCTCCTGCCCAATGGTACACTTCTTGGGGTTAACCGTAAACCCCGCTTCCCGGATAGAGTCTAGGACTGCTTGCACTTTTGGCAGATGTGAGGCCCAATCTGTGCTATGGACAATTACGTCATCCAGGTAAGCCGCAGCATACTTCCGATGGGGCCTCAGTATCTGGTCCATTTTCCGCTGGAATGTGGCCGGCGCATTCTGTAACCCGAACGGCATTCTCTTATATTGGAACGCCCCGTCTGGGGTTACAAATGCGGTTTTCTCTTTGGCCGACTTGGCCAGGGGAATTTGCCAATACCCTTTTGTGAGGTCAAGAGTCGTCATGTATCGGGCTGTTCCCAGCCGGTCGATCAACTCATCTATACGTGGCATGGGGTAGGTGTCAAATTTTGTAACTTTGTTCAACTGACGAAAATCGTTACAAAATCGCCAGCTCCCATCCGGTTTAGGCACCAACACAATGGGACTAGACCAATCACTTTGGGACTCCTCTATCACCCCTAAGTTCAGCATTTTCTGTACTTCCTCCCGTATTGCCTCCCGTCGGGCCTCTGGGATCCGATAGGGTTTTAACTTCACCCTTTCACCGGGCGGGGTAATAATATCATGCTCTACCCCAGATGTTTGTCCCGGCAGCTCAGAGAACACCTCCTTGTTGCGAAGCACAAACTCCTTAACCTCCTGTTGTTGGGGTTGTGACAAGGTGGCTGCTATTCCAACCTCCGGAATCACGCAACCAGTTTGAGCTGGTGACCAAGTTTCTGCGACTAGGGACTCTCTATCCCTCCAGGCTTTCAACAGATTAACGTGATAGATCTGTTCGGGCTTTCGCCTTCCTGGTTGTCTGACCTTGTAATTCACTTCGCTCACTTTTTCCATTATCTCGTAGGGGCCTTGCCATTTGGCAAGGAATTTACTTTCAACCGTAGGGACAAGTACCAATATCCTATCCCCCGGGGAAAAGGTACGGGTCTTGGCTCCACGGTTGTACACTCTCTGCTGTGCCAACTGCGCTTGGGCCAAATGTTCCTTCACGATAGACATGTGCATTTCGTTTCGTTCCGAATCGAAATTCGGACGAATTTTTCATTATTCGGACATTCGGATGCATCCGAATTACCGAATTACAATACTAACGAATTTAACCGAATCCGAATTTTTTCGAATCTAAAAATATTTTTGACCCGACTTTGGGTCCATGTATCTCGGGGTTCCTTGGTGATAGAAACCCCAAATTTGGAGATATTGTAGGGCTAGTTCTTCTGTGTTTGCATACCAAATTTGGTGTTTCTATCACTAAGTGACCCCGAGATACGTGGACCCAAAGTCGGGTCGCAAAATGTCAAGCACTTTACTGGAGCAGAGAATGACATTTTGCGACCCGATTTTGGGGCCACATATCTCGGGGCCACTTGTAGCTAGAAACCCCAAATTTGGTATGCAAACACAGTAGAACTAGCACTACAAGATCTCCAAATTTTGGGTTTCTATCACCAAGTAACCCCAAAATACATGGACCCAAAGTCGGGTCGCAAAATATTTTCGAATCCGGTTGAAATAGTATCAACATGATTCGAAATTATTTCAACTGCATTTGAAACTATTTCAACCGGATTCGAAAATATTTTGTGACCCGAATTTGGGTCCATGTATCTCGGGGTTACTTGGTGATAGAAACCCCAAATTTGGGGTTATTGTTTTTCTAGTCTATTTTCTATTTTATTATAATCTTTTCTATCCAAAGTTAAAATTAATTAATTAATTAAAAAATTTGAATTCATACTATTCGAAATTCAAATTTATTCTATTCGAAATTCGAATTTCAGAAGATGGTTGTATATTCTTTCTATTTTATTCTTCTAAATTATATTTTTTTTCTATTCTGTTCTAATCTTTTCTATTTGAATTATAAATTTTGGAAGAAGGTTATTTACTTACTTATATACATCTGTCACATAAAAAAAAAGATGTGAAATGGCTGTCACGGATGTCGATCGCAAGGCAAGTACATATGCTGTATGTCATTGTCCACTTACCACAACACCTGCCATGAGTGCCACGTGACCAAGTTGTGGATTGTCCACTTGCCACGTCACCTGCCACAAGTTATGGGGTTCCTAGCACCAAGTGACCCCCAGATAGGGGCGATCTGTCAAGTGCTTTTCTGCAGCAGAGAATTAAATTTTGTGACCCGACTTTGAGGCCACGTATCTCGGGGCCACTTATAGCTAGAAATCCCAAAATATTTGGTATGTAAACACATTACAACTGGCACTACAATAACCCCAAATTTGGGGTTTCTATCACCAAGTAACCCCATTGTAATGCTAGTTCTACTGTGTTTGCATACCAAATTTGGGGTTTCTAGCTATAAGTGGCCCCGAGATACGTGGCCCCAAAGTCGGGTCACAAAATGTCATTCTCTGCTGCAGAAAAGTACTTGAAATATCGCCCATATCTGGGGGTCACTTGGTGCCAGGAGCCCCATAACTTGTGGCAGGTGACGTGGCAAGTAGACAATCCACAACTAGGTCACGTGGCAGGTCACGTGGCACTCGTGGCCGTTCACGTGGCACTCGTGGCAGGTCACGTGGCACTCGTGGCCGGTGTCGTGGCACTTGTGGCCGGTGTCGTGGCACTCATGGCAGGTGTTGTGGTAAGTGGACAATGACATACAGCATATGTACTTGCTTTGCGATCGACATCCGTGACAGCCATTTCACATCTTTTTTTTTATGTGACAGATGTATATAAGTAAGTAAATAACCTTCTTCCAAAATGTATAATTCAAATAGAAAAGATTAGAACAGAATAGAAAAAAAATATAATTTAGAAGAATAAAATAGAAAGAATATACAACCATCTTCTGAAATTCGAATTTCGAATAGAATAAATTTGAATTTCGAATAGTATGAATTCAAATTTTTTAATTATTTAATTAATTTTAACTTTGGATAGAAAAGATTATAATAAAATAGAAAATAGACTAGAAAAACAATAACCCCAAATTTGGGGTTTCTATCACCAAGTAACCCCGAGATACATGGACCCAAATTCGGGTCACAAAATATTTTCGAATCCGGTTGAAATAGTTTCAAATGCAGTTGAAATAATTTCGAATCATGTTGATACTATTTCAACCGGATTCGAAAATATTTTGCGACCCGACTTTGGGTCCATGTATTTTGGGGTTACTTGGTGATAGAAACCCAAAATTTGGAGATCTTGTAGTGCTAGTTCTACTGTGTTTGCATACCAAATTTGGGGTTTCTAGCTACAAGTGGCCCCGAGATATGTGGCCCCAAAATCGGGTCGCAAAATGTCATTCTCTGCTCCAGTAAAGTGCTTGACATTTTGCGACCCGACTTTGGGTCCACGTATCTCGGGGTCACTTAGTGATAGAAACCCCAAATTTGGTATGCAAACACAGAAGAACTAGCACTACAACATCTCCAAATTTTGGGTTTCTATCACCAAGTAACCCCAAAATACATGGACCCAAAGTCGGGTCGCAAAATATTTTCGAATCCGGTTGAAATAGTATCAACATGATTCGAAATTATTTCAACTGCATTTGAAACTATTTCAACCGGATTCGAAAATATTTTGTGACCCGAATTTGGGTCCATGTATCTCGGGGTTACTTGGTGATAGAAACCCCAAATTTGGGGTTATTGTTTTTCTAGTCTATTTTCTATTTTATTATAATCTTTTCTATCCAAAGTTAAAATTAATTAATTAATTAAAAAATTTGAATTCATACTATTCGAAATTCAAATTTATTCTATTCGAAATTCGAATTTCAGAAGATGGTTGTATATTCTTTCTATTTTATTCTTCTAAATTATATTTTTTTTTCTATTCTGTTCTAATCTTTTCTATTTGAATTATAAATTTTGGAAGAAGGTTATTTACTTACTTATATACATCTGTCACATAAAAAAAAAGATGTGAAATGGCTGTCACGGATGTCGATCGCAAGGCAAGTACATATGCTGTATGTCATTGTCCACTTACCACAACACCTGCCACGAGTGCCACGACACCGGCCACGAGTGCCACGACACCGGCCACGAGTGCCACGTGACCTGCCATGAGTGCCACGTGAACGGCCACGAGTGCCACGTGACCTGCCACGAGACCAAGTTGTGGATTGTCCACTTGCCACGTCACCTGCCACAAGTTATGGGGTTCCTAGCACCAAGTGACCCCCAGATATGGGCGATATGTCAAGTACTTTTCTGCAGCAGAGAATGACATTTTGTGACCCGACTTTGGGGCCACGTATCTTGGGGCCACTTATAGCTAGAAACCCCAAATTTGGTATGCAAACACAGTAGAACTAGCATTACAACGGGGTTACTTGGTGATAGAAACCCCAAATTTGTGGTTATTGTAGTGCCAGTTGTAATGTGTTTGCATACCAAATATTTTGGGATTTCTAGCTATAAGTGGCCCCGAGATACGTGGCCTCAAAGTCGGGTCGCAAAATTTAATTCTCTGCTGCAGAAAAGCACTTGACATATCGCCCATATCTGGGGGTCACTTGGTGCTAGGAACCCCATAACTTGTGGCAAGTGGACAATCCACAACTTGGTCACGTGGCCGGTCACGTGGCACTCGGACAATGACATACAGCATATGTACTTGCCTTGCGATCGACATCCATGACAGCCATTTCACATCTTTTTTTTTATGTGACAGATGTATATAAGTAAGTAACTAACCATCTTTCAAAATGTATAATTCAAATAGAAAAGATTAGAACAGAATAGAAAAAAAAATAATTTAATAGAATAAAATAGAAAGAATATGCAACCATCTTATGAAATTCGAATTTCGAATAGAATACATTTGAATTTCGAATAGTAGGAATTAAAAAAAATGTAATTAATTAATTTTAACTTTGGATAGAATAGATTAGAATAGAAATATAGAATACACTAGAAAAACAATAGAATAGAATAGAATATAGATACTATCTATTTCATGTTTAATTTTTTTTTGCAGATTACTATTTTTTACATAAGATCTCCTGCAGACTATTAGCATTTTTTTTTTTTTTTGCAGATCTCCTGCAGACTATTAGTATCTATTTAGTTTTCTCACCAGGTCTCCTGCAGACTATTAGCATCTATTTATTTTTTAGCAGATCTCCTGTAGACTATTAACAGCCATTTCACTTCTTTATTTTTTTGCAGATCTCCTGCAGACTGTTAGAATCAATTTCATTTTTTTTTTCAAAGTTGGGTCGCAAAATATTTTCGAATCCGCTTTAAATAGTATCAACATGATTCGAAATTATTTCAACCGCATTTAAAACTATTTCAACCGCATTTGAAACTATTTCAACCGGATTCAAAAATATTTTGCGACCCGACTTTGGGTCCACATATCTCGGGATTAGTTGGCGATAGAAACCCCAAATTTGGGGATGTTTTAGTGCTAGTTCTCCTGTGTTTGCACACAAAATTTGGGGTTTCTATCACTAAGTGACCCCGAGATACGTGGACCCAAAATCGGGTCGCAAAATGTCAAACACTTTTCTGCAGCAGAGAATGACATTTTGCGACCCGAATTTGGGGCCACATATCTCGGGGCCACTTGTAGCTAGAAACCCCAAATTTGGTATGCAAACACAGTAGAACTAGCACTATAACATCTCCAAATTTGGGGTTTCTATTACTAAGTGACCCTGAGATACGTGGACCCAAAGTCGGGTCGCAAAATATTTTCGAATCCGGTTGAAATAGTTTCAAATGCGGTTGAAATAATTTCGAATCATGTTGAAATAATTTCGAATCCGGTAGAAATATTTTCGAATTCGGTTGAAATATTTTCGAATGCGACCGATTTTCGAATTCAGTCGAAAACAAAACGAAATCCGAAAACGAATTTAACAAATTTAACGAATCTAACTAAACGAAATTAATTAATTAACGAATTAAAACGAAACGAAACGAAACAAATTTTTTCCTTTTGCACATGTCTACTTCACGATGGGCATTACCTGTGCAATTCGATCTTGCATCAGGGCGACATGCTCAATCACACTCCTGTGGGGAGAACTCTCACTTTCCAAAGTTTCCTTGGCAATATCCAACAGCCCTCTTGGGTGTCTCCCATACAGTAACTCAAAGGGGGAGAATCCCGTAGAGGATTGGGGCACCTCCCTAATAGCAAACATCAAATAAGGAAGTAGACAGTCCCAATCCTTTCCATCTCTATCCACCACTTTCTTCAACATTTGTTTTAGGGTTTTGTTGAATCTTTCAACCAGCCCATCGGTTTGGGGGTGATACACAGACGTACGCAATTGCGTCACTTTGAACAATTTACACAGCTCTTTCATAACCCGGGACATAAAGGGTGTACCTTGGTCCGTAAGCAGTTCTTTACAAATACCCACCCGGCTAAAAACAAGAGATAGCTCTTTGGCTATGGTTTTGGCCGAGGTATTTCGGAGAGGGATCGCTTCTGGATAACGGGTGGCATAGTCCATTATAACTAATATGTACTGGTGCCCCCTAGCGGACTTGATTATAGGACCTACCAAATCCATTGCGATCCTCTCAAACGGGACCTCAATGATGGGTAGAGGGACCAGCGGGCTACGGAAATGTGGCATCGGGGCCGACCTCTGACACACAGGGCAGGAGGAACAATAATTTTCTATGTCCTTCATCACCCCAGGCCAATAGAATCTCTGTAATACCCTCTCTCGGGTTTTCTCTGTCCCTAGTAGGGATGAGCTTCGTGTTCGAGTCGAACATACGTTCGACTCGAACATCGGCTGTTCGATCGTTCGACGAAGATCGAACGATTTGGGCCGTTCGCGCCAAATTCGAGTGACGCGAACGGCCCACAATGCACTACGCCATCGCAGTGTCATCCAGGCGCTGTGATTGGCCAAGCATGCACTGTGACCCCGCATGCTTGGCCAATCACAGCGCCGGCAGCGAGGAGAGCAATGATTGGCCACAGGCAGGATGCCTGTGGCCAATTATTGCTGAGGGTGTTTAGTACACGCCCCACACTATAAAAGGCCGCCAGCACGGCGGCCTAGTGTAGTGTGTTCCGGAGCAGGGATAGAGCAGCATAGGCAGGGACAGTGACTGTTATTTCTTTCTTGCTTAACCTGGATTCCTTTAGTTTAGGGAAAGAGAAGGATAGGTAGGGAGAGTGTCAGTGTGTTTTGTGCTTGTGCTATAGTGTGCTTAAAAAAAACATTTATTCTAGGGACAGAAAACTGTAGGTAGGGACAGTGTCAGTTTCTTTCACTCTGCAAGTCCTTGTTTCCAGGGACCTGGAAGGACAGTGAGTGAATTGTCCTTGTGCTATATTGTGCTTAAAAAAACATTTATTCTAGGGACAGAAAACTGTAGGTAGGGAGAGTGTCAGTTTCTTTCACTCTGCAAGTCCTTGTTTCCAGGGACCTGGAAGGACAGTGAGTGAATTGTCCTTGTGCTATATTGTGCTTAAAAAAAAACATTTTTTCTAGGGACAGAAAACTGTAGGTAGGGAGAGTGTCAGTTTATTTCACTCTGCAAGTCCTTGTTTCCAGGGACCTGTAAGGACAGTGAGTGAATTGTCCTTGTGCTATATTGTGATTAAAAAAAACATTTTTTCTAGGGACAGAAAACTGTAGGTAGGGAGAGTGTTTTTTTTCTTTCACTCTGCAAGTCCTTGTTTCCAGGGACCTGGAAGGACAGTGAGTGAATTGTCCTTGTGCTATATTGTGCTTAAAAAAAACATTTATTCTAGGGACAGAAAACTGTAGGTAGGGAGAGTGTCAGTTTATTTCACTCTGCAAGTCCTTGTTTCCAGGGACCTGTAAGGACAGTGAGTGAATTGTCCTTGTGCTATATTGTGATTAAAAAAAACATTTTTTCTAGGGACAGAAAACTGTAGGTAGGGAGAGTGTTTTTTTTCTTTCACTCTGCAAGTCCTTGTTTCCAGGGACCTGTAAGGACAGTGAGTGAATTGTCCTTGTGCTATATTGTGCTTAAAAAAAACATTTATTCTAGGGACAGAAAACTGTAGGTAGGGAGAGTGTCAGTTTATTTCACTCTGCAAGTCCTTGTTTCCAGGGACCTGTAAGGACAGTGAGTGAATTGTCCTTGTGCTATATTGTGATTAAAAAAAACATTTTTTCTAGGGACAGAAAACTGTAGGTAGGGAGAGTGTCAGTTTATTTCACTCTGCAAGTCCTTGTTTCCAGGGACCTGTAAGGACAGTGAGTGAATTGTCCTTGTGCTATATTGTGATTAAAAAAAACATTTTTTCTAGGGACAGAAAACTGTAGGTAGGGAGAGTTTTTTTTTTCTTTCACTCTGCAAGTCCTTGTTTCCAGGGACCTGTAAGGACAGTGAGTGAATTGTCCTTGTGCTATATTGTGCTTAAAAAAAAACATTTATTCTAGGGACAGAAAACTGTAGGTAGGGAGAGTGTCAGTTTATTTCACTCTGCAAGTCCTTGTTTCCAGGGACCTGTAAGGACAGTGAGTGAATTGTCCTTGTGCTATATTGTGCTTAAAAAAAACATTTATTCTAGGGACAGAAAACTGTAGGTAGGGAGAGTGTCAGTTTATTTCACTCTGCAAGTCCTTGTTTCCAGGGACCTGTAAGGACAGTGAGTGAATTGTCCTTGTGCTATATTGTGATTAAAAAAAACATTTTTTCTAGGGACAGAAAACTGTAGGTAGGGAGAGTGTTTTTTTTCTTTCACTCTGCAAGTCCTTGTTTCCAGGGACCTGTAAGGACAGTGAGTGAATTGTCCTTGTGCTATATTGTGCTTAAAAAAAACATTTATTCTAGGGACAGAAAACTGTAGGTAGGGAGAGTGTCAGTTTATTTCACTCTGCAAGTCCTTGTTTCCAGGGACCTGTAAGGACAGTGAGTGAATTGTCCTTGTGCTATATTGTGATTAAAAAAAAAAAAATTCTAGGGACAGAAAACTGTAGGTAGGGAGAGTGTTTTTTTTCTTTCACTCTGCAAGTCCTTGTTTCCAGGGACCTGGAAGGACAGTGAGTGAATTGTCCTTGTGCTATATTGTGCTTAAAAAAAACATTTATTCTAGGGACAGAAAACTGTAGGTAGGGAGAGTGTCAGTTTATTTCACTCTGCAAGTCCTTGTTTCCAGGGACCTGTAAGGACAGTGAGTGAATTGTCCTTGTGCTATATTGTGATTAAAAAAAACATTTTTTCTAGGGACAGAAAACTGTAGGTAGGGAGAGTGTTTTTTTTCTTTCACTCTGCAAGTCCTTGTTTCCAGGGACCTGTAAGGACAGTGAGTGAATTGTCCTTGTGCTATATTGTGCTTAAAAAAAACATTTATTCTAGGGACAGAAAACTGTAGGTAGGGAGAGTGTCAGTTTATTTCACTCTGCAAGTCCTTGTTTCCAGGGACCTGTAAGGACAGTGAGTGAATTGTCCTTGTGCTATATTGTGATTAAAAAAAACATTTTTTCTAGGGACAGAAAACTGTAGGTAGGGAGAGTGTCAGTTTATTTCACTCTGCAAGTCCTTGTTTCCAGGGACCTGTAAGGACAGTGAGTGAATTGTCCTTGTGCTATATTGTGATTAAAAAAAACATTTTTTCTAGGGACAGAAAACTGTAGGTAGGGAGAGTTTTTTTTTTCTTTCACTCTGCAAGTCCTTGTTTCCAGGGACCTGTAAGGACAGTGAGTGAATTGTCCTTGTGCTATATTGTGCTTAAAAAAAAACATTTATTCTAGGGACAGAAAACTGTAGGTAGGGAGAGTGTCAGTTTATTTCACTCTGCAAGTCCTTGTTTCCAGGGACCTGTAAGGACAGTGAGTGAATTGTCCTTGTGCTATATTGTGCTTAAAAAAAACATTTATTCTAGGGACAGAAAACTGTAGGTAGGGAGAGTGTCAGTTTATTTCACTCTGCAAGTCCTTGTTTCCAGGGACCTGTAAGGACAGTGAGTGAATTGTCCTTGTGCTATATTGTGATTAAAAAAAACATTTTTTCTAGGGACAGAAAACTGTAGGTAGGGAGAGTGTTTTTTTTCTTTCACTCTGCAAGTCCTTGTTTCCAGGGACCTGTAAGGACAGTGAGTGAATTGTCCTTGTGCTATATTGTGCTTAAAAAAAACATTTATTCTAGGGACAGAAAACTGTAGGTAGGGAGAGTGTCAGTTTATTTCACTCTGCAAGTCCTTGTTTCCAGGGACCTGTAAGGACAGTGAGTGAATTGTCCTTGTGCTATATTGTGATTAAAAAAAACATTTATTCTAGGGACAGAAAACTGTAGGTAGGGAGAGTGTCAGTTTATTTCACTCTGCAAGTCCTTGTTTCCAGGGACCTGTAAGGACAGTGAGTGAATTGTCCTTGTGCTATATTGTGATTAAAAAAAACATTTTTTCTAGGGACAGAAAACTGTAGGTAGGGAGAGTGATTTTTTTCTTTCACTCTGCAAGTCCTTGTTTCCAGGGACCTGTAAGGACAGTGAGTGAATTGTCCTTGTGCTATATTGTGATTAAAAAAAACATTTTTTCTAGGGACAGAAAACTGTAGGTAGGGAGAGTGTTTTTTTTCTTTCACTCTGCAAGTCCTTGTTTCCAGGGACCTGTAAGGACAGTGAGTGAATTGTCCTTGTGCTATATTGTGATTAAAAAAAACATTTATTCTAGGGACAGAAAACTGTAGGTAGGGAGAGTGTTTATTTTCTTTTACTCTGCAAGTCCTTGTTTCCAGGGACCTGTAAGGACAGTGAGTGAATTGTCCTTGTGCTATATTGTGATTAAAAAAAACATTTATTCTAGGGACAGAAAACTGTAGGTAGGGAGAGTGTCAGTTTATTTCACTCTGCAAGTCCTTGTTTCCAGGGACCTGTAAGGACAGTGAGTGAATTGTCCTTGTGCTATATTGTGATTAAAAAAAACATTTTTTCTAGGGACAGAAAACTGTAGGTAGGGAGAGTGTTTTTTTTCTTTCACTCTGCAAGTCCTTGTTTCCAGGGACCTGTAAGGACAGTGAGTGAATTGTCCTTGTGCTATATTGTGATTAAAAAAAACATTTTTTCTAGGGACAGAAAACTGTAGGTAGGGAGAGTGTTTTTTTTCTTTCACTCTGCAAGTCCTTGTTTCCAGGGACCTGTAAGGACAGTGAGTGAATTGTCCTTGTGCTATATTGTGATTAAAAAAAACATTTTTTCTAGGGACAGAAAACTGTAGGTAGGGAGAGTGTTTTTTTTCTTTCACTCTGCAAGTCCTTGTTTCCAGGGACCTGTAAGGACAGTGAGTGAATTGTCCTTGTGCTATATTGTGCTTAAAAAAAACATTTATTCTAGGGACAGAAAACTGTAGGTAGGGAGAGTGTCAGTTTATTTCACTCTGCAAGTCCTTGTTTCCAGGGACCTGTAAGGACAGTGAGTGAATTGTTCTTGTGCTATATTGTGATTAAAAAAAACATTTTTTCTAGGGACAGAAAACTGTAGGTAGGGAGAGTGTCAGTTTATTTCACTCTGCAAGTCCTTGTTTCCAGGGACCTGTAAGGACAGTGAGTGAATTGTTCTTGTGCTATATTGTGATTAAAAAAAACATTTTTTCTAGGGACAGAAAACTGTAGGTAGGGAGAGTGTTTTTTTTCTTTCACTCTGCAAGTCCTTGTTTCCAGGGACCTGTAAGGACAGTGAGTGAATTGTCCTTGTGCTATATTGTGCTTAAAAAAAACATTTATTCTAGGGACAGAAAACTGTAGGTAGGGAGAGTGTCAGTTTCTTTCACTGTGAAAGTCCTTGTTTCAAGGGACAGAGAAGGACACCTGAAGGTAGCCCTTATTGCTTTTTTCCCATCTCCCTGCAGGCCATCTATTAGAATGTCTGGAAGGCAAACAAGGAGAGGCAGACAGTCAGGAGGCAATTAAAGAGGGCAAGCAGGCTCTGTGTCTGGGGACAACAGTGCTGGTCGTGGACGCGGTGCATTGTCATCAGCACATGGCCATGGGACACGCTTGTCCTTCTTTTCGGCAGCTGGACATGTTGAGCCACATCATGCCGAAGACTTGGTAGAGTGGATGACCAAGCCCTCCTCCTCCTCCTCATCCTCTCTCACCCAGGCTCAGGGTACTGGAAAAGCAGCTGCCAAAGCGTCGTCTTCCCTGGTATCAACGTCAGACAAATCATCAGTCACTCCTTCCCTAGACCCACCATGTCCTCCTCCTGAGGAGTCCCCCGAACTGTTTCAGCACAGTGTTGGGTACATGCTCCAGGAGGATGCCCAGCGTTTCGAAGGGTCTGATGATGAAACCCAGCTAGAGGAAGGCAGTAGCGTGAGAGCAGACAGAGGGGATGCTCAAGAAGGACACCAATCTGGCAGTCATGTTCCAGCAGCTGCAGCATACTGCCAGATTGGCTCCAGTGATGAGGAGGGAGGGGATGATGAGGTCACTGACTCCACGTGGGTGCCTAATAGGAGAGAGGAGGAGGAGGAGGATGAGGAGGAGGCACATCTCCAACGAGGCAGGATGCCCTTTGGTGGCCAGTGTAAGGGCAGTACACCGACGGAATCACACCGCAGAGCTCCGCCTGTGCAGGGCGCTGCCTCTGCCCGTCATTCAAAAAGTTCTTTGGTGTGGGCCTTTTTTGAGGCTAGTGCATCAGATCGCACAGCTGCTGTTTGCAACATATGTCTCAAGCGTATATCGCGTGGCCAAAACATCAGCCGCTTGGGTACCACATGCCTGACCAGACATATGTTGACCTGCCATGCAGCTCGTTGGCAAGCCTACCTCAAAGACCCACACCAAAGAACAAAGCGGACCTCTCCTTGCACCGCATCAGCTGGGATCTCCAACCCCACTATAACTTCAGTCCTCTCTGAAACATGCACTGAGAGGAATGAAGGTGTAGAATTAGGTGTGTCACAGCCAAGTACTTGCGGCCACTCTGCTAGCAGTACACCGACGTCCGATTCTAGCAGGCAAATTTCCCTGCCCCAGCTGCTGGACCGTCGAAAGAAGTTCACTCCCAGCCATCCACATGCCCAGCGGTTGAATGCTAGCTTGGCTAAATTGCTAGCGCTTCAACTGCTGCCTTTTCAGTTGGTAGACTCGGCCCCCTTCCGTGAGTTTGTGCAATGTGCGGTTCCTCAGTGGCAGGTTCCCAAACGCCACTTTTTCTCACGGAAGGCTATTCCGGCTCTCTACCGGCATGTGGAAGGCAATGTCTTGGCCTCGCTGGACAGGGCGGTCAGCGGTAAGGTGCATATTACCGCTGACTCATGGTCCAGCAGGCATGGACAGGGACGTTACCTTTCTTTCACGGCCCATTGGGTCACTCTTTTGGCAGCTGGGAAGGATGCAGGACAAGGTGCAGTAGTGTTGGAGGTTGTCCCACCGCCACGCCTCCAAAATGCTACTACTGGTTGTGACACACCTCTCTCCTCCACCCCCTCCTCTTCTTCTTCCTCCATGGCCTCTTCCTGTGGTTTGTCCTATGAACCAGCGGTGCTCCGTAGCCGTTCACGGGGCTACGCAAGTACGCAGGCAAAAAGATGCCATGCCGTGCTTGCGCTGGTGTGTTTGGGGGACAGAAGCCACACTGGGGCAGAGGTCCTGTCTGCTCTGCAGGGCCAGGCCGAGAGTTGGTTGACGCCACGCCAGCTTAAGCCAGGAATGGTGGTTTGCGACAATGGCACCAACCTCCTCTCCGCCCTCCGACAGGGACAACTGACCCATGTGCCCTGTGTGGCTCACGTCCTTAACCTGGTGGTGCAGCGGTTCTTGGGCAGGTACCCGGGCTTACAGGATGTCCTGAGGCAGGCCAGGAAAGTCTGTGTGCATTTCCGCAGATCTTATAATGCCAGTGCTCGTCTGGCTGAGCTGCAAAAGGAGTTGAACCTGCCCAAGAACCGCCTTATATGTGACATGCCCACCAGGTGGAACTCAACGTTGGCCATGCTGCAGCGGCTGCACACGCAGCAGAGGGCCATCAATGAGTACCTGTGCGACTACGGCACCAGGACAGGGTCAGGGGAGCTTGGTTTTTTTTCTCCACGCCAGTGGGGCATGATCAGGGATGCATGCACTGTCCTGGCACCATTTGAGGAGGCCACGAGGATGGTGAGCAGTGACAGTGCATGCATCAGTGACACTGTACCTCTTGTCCACCTGTTGGAGCACACGCTGCGTGGAATAATGGACAGGGCACTTGAGGCAGAACAGAGGCAGGAAGAGGAGGACTTCCTTGCCTCTCAAGGCCCCCTTTACCCAGACAGTGTTCCTTCTGTCCCACCCATCGCACAGGAAGAGGAGGAGGAGGAGGAGGAGGAGGAGGATTGTGTCAGCATGGAGGTGGAGGCTGGCACTCAGCATCATCAGCAGCAGTCTTTTAGGGATGATTTACAGTCCCAAGAAACCAGTGGACTTGTACGTGGCTGGGAGGAGGTGGCTGCGGATCATGTCGTCCTTAGTGACCCAGAGGACTCCGGAGCGAATGCCTCAGCAAACCTACGCTGCATGGCCTCCCTGATCCTGCAAAGTCTGCGGAAGGATCCTCGTATTCTTCGGATCAAGGAGAGGGACCATTACTGGCTGGCCACTCTCCTTGATCCACGGTACAAGGGTAAGGTTGCGGACCTTATGTTACCGTCGCAGAGGGAGCAGAGGATGAGACAACTCCGGGAGGCCTTGCAGAAAGGTCTGTGCAACGCGTTCCCAGAGACTGGGAGGTTACAAACTCCTGGTCCTGGACAACGAGTTGCTGAGGCTTCGGCCAGTCAAAGAAGGAGCGGTGGGGAAGGTGGCCGTCTGACCGATGCGTTCAGACAATTCTTTAGTCCGCAGCCCCAAAGTATGATCGGTTCCAGCAACCATCGCCAGCGTCTGATAAACATGGTGCAGGAATATCTAGGGGCAAGGTCAGACTTGGACACCTTTCCCACCGAAAATCCTCTGGCTTACTGGGTCTTGAGGATGGATCACTGGCCAGAGCTTGCACAGTATGCAATTGAGCTACTGGCCTGTCCTGCATCCAGCGTTCTTTCGGAACGCACATTCAGTGCTGCTGGAGGATTTGTCACGGATCACAGGGTGCGCCTGTCCACCGACTCGGTTGATCGACTGACTTTCATCAAGATGAACCAGTCTTGGATCACCACCAGCTACCACACACCTGATGCTGATATAACAGACTAATTGATTTTAACATGTCACATCCCTTCAAGACTGATGCTGATGCTGAGTGCCTGTGCTGTTATGTTGACTGGCTATCCTCCTCCTCCGAGTCCTCAATGATACGATTGATGATGATAGCTTGGAAGATCATTTTTGTTTATGGGTGCCGCCACCAGTGGCTAAGGCCCAATTTTTCAGCCCCTGTTTTACAGGGGCGTGTAATTACAATTTTTTTAGCAATAATTTGCCATAGGGCTCATTGCTGTGCTCCAAGTACAGTATCTGTGAGGGGTTGGAGTGTTGTGGCACCAGTGCCTAAGGCCCAATTTTTCAGCCCCTGTTTAACAGGGGCGTGTCATTACAATTTTTGAAGCAATACTTTGCAACAGGGCTCATTGCTGTGCTCCAAGTACAGTATCTGTGAGGGGTTGTAGTGTTGTGCCACCAGTGCCTAAGGCCCAATTTTTCAGCCCCTGTTCAACAGGGGCATGCAATTACAATTCTTGATCTAATAATTCACAGCAGGGTCCATTGCTGCACCCACCAAGAGTAACTCTGAGGGCTTACAGTCTTGTGGCAACGCCACCACCACCACCACCACGAAAGGCCCAATTTTTCAGCCCCTGTTCAAAAGGGGCATGTAATTACAATTCTTGATCTAATAATTCACAGCAGGGCCCATTGCTGCACCCACCAAGAGTAACTGTCAGGGCTTACAGTGTTGTGGCACCAGCACCACCATCAAAGCCCCAATTTTTACTACCACTGTTCAACAATTATATGTAATTAAAATTCCTGATATAATAGTTGACAGCAGGGCGTTCCAGCACCAACCAAGAGTAACTGAGTGCTTACAGTGTTGTGCCAACACCAACAACTAAGGGGCCTATTTCTGCAGAGTATATACGGCAGGTCCCTACTTTCAAACATCCAACTTACAAACGACTCCTACTTGCAAACGAAAGAAGACAACAGGAAGTGAGAGGAAATCTACCCCTAGAAAGGAAAATTCTCTCCTGTAAGAATAAATATGGGAGAAAGGGGTCTCATCTGTACTGATGCTTTATCAGCAATCCTTGTTTCAAGAAAAACACCACATTTCAAAAACAGTTGTCATTGGGACGGAAAGTGAGGTGAAATGTTCTGAACAGGGGCACAGACAGCAAAACAAATGTTACAGGGGTGATAACCCTTACCTATGTTTCCCAAAAAGTTTAAAAATAGATTTTTGGGCTGGAGCTACACTTCAACAATGTACCTGTTCAAAATTACAAACACATTCTACATAAGAACAAACCTACAGTCCCTGTCTTGTATGCACCGCCTGTATACGGCTGTTCAGAGTATATAGGGCCTTTTTTATTTTATGTGCGGGGTTCCCCTTAATATCCATACAAGACCCAAAGGGGCTGGTAATGGGCTGGGGTAGGGGGGGGGGTCATGGGGTAGCTATGCCATTTTTCTTAAAGAATTTCATCCATATTACCGGGACCAGACATTACATTAAAGCCGCAAGCAGTTTTAAATGGCTTTTTTTTCCTTTAGAAGTGTCATTTTGTGCAGGGACAGTTCTAAACACGGGAAACACGTGGCACTTCACAGGCATACTTTAGACACCCCCCAGGTACGATATTTAAAGGAATATTTGACTTTTTTTTTTTCACTTTATGCATCATTAAAATGACTGCTCCCGAAAAACGACCGTTTTTAAAACTTCTTTTTGCATTGATACATGTCCCCTGGTGCACAACCCGGGTTCCCAAACCCTATTTATGACAATAACATGCATAATAGTTGTTATAATTAGCACTTTAGAATTCGAACGTTCGCATCCATTGTATTTAATAGGGTTCTAATGTTCGTTCGAACTTTCGGTCCGTTCGCGGGTTCTGGTGCGAACCGAACCCGGGGGTGTTCGGCTCATCACTAGTCCCCAGATGACCTCCAAGAATGTGCCCATGGGCCAACTCCAACACCAACTTCCTGTAAGGTTTGGGCACCACAAGCTGCTCAACGGTTTCTTCTGCCCTTTTTGCCACCCGATACAGTAGGTCCTTCTCTACGCTGAAGTATGGGTAAGTGCAGGTATTATCTGGGTTCACTAACTCGCCATCTATTTCCACTACGTTTTCCCGTGCCTTTATTAGGGCGGGGTCTTTTAACTGTTCTGTGGCAAAATTTTCCCTGTGAACCTCAAGATCAGAAAACTCCACAGACGGTAGGTTTTCGTCTGAGGAGGTGGGCTCCTCTCCAGTTTCTTGAGTCTCCCCTGCCAATACTGACAAGGGAAATTCTGGAGAGTCCTCACCACTCTCAGAGGAGTTCTGGCTATCACCTTCCTGGTACATAGGGGCACCAGTGGGGGGCTCAGGATCATCCCACAGTTCCCAGAACTTCGAAAAATCCCTTCCCACAATGGCATCATGCGGTAATTGAGATACTAACCCCACTGGATGAGAGAGGGTACCTTTGGGGGTCTTGAAACACACTGTAGTCACTGGATACTCTCGGGTGTCCCCATGCACACAAATAACAGCTACCTTGCTATTCCCAGAGACCTCTGTTTTAACTAATTCAGCCTTTATCAGGGTCACAAGGCTACCTGAATCCAGTAATACCACAACATTTCTACCATTAATACACATTTTGCATAAATGTTTCTCAGTTCCCCGAATGGCAGTGCATGCGACTGTCGCACACAGCGACTGACGTCTGTCCGTCAGAAAGTCACATTGCATGGGTTCCTCCACAACCGGGCAATTTGCTGCAATATGTCCCGCTTGCCGGCAGCGGTAGCAAACAATCCTTTTGGCTGCCTCTTGAGCCCCCGACTTCCCAGGCTGTTCTCGCCAAACCCTGGGCAGAGCTCCCACCCTCTCACTCTCTCCACCCTCACCCCTTGGAATCATCTTATCCGCCCCTGGGGATGGTCTGGTCTTAGGGTGGAAAGTCCGAGAGTCTCTGGAAGAGGCCGTCAGGTTCTCTGCAGCCAAGTATCTCTCTACACGATCCACAAGTTTACCGGCCGTTTCTGGGTCTCCATGGCTTACCCACTTTTGAATGGCGGTAGGAAGAGCTCTCAAGAAACGATCCATCACAACACGTTCCACAATCTCCGGTGCGGACAAAGTCTCTGGCTGTAGCCACTTCCTGCTCAGGTGAATGAGATCATACATTTGAGACCTGGGGGGTTTTTCAAGCTGGAAAGTCCAGTTATGCACACGCTGAGCCCGGACAGCCAGGGTGACACCCAGCCTTGCCAATATTTCAGCTTTTAGCATCACATAGTCTTTTGCTTGGTCAGGCTCTAGGTCATAGTAAGCTTTCTGCGATTCACCAGTTAACAGAGGAGCCACCAGTCCAGCCCACTGCTCCTCAGGCCACTTTTCTCTTTCAGCAGTCCTTTCAAATGTGGTCAAAAATACCTCTGGATCATCCTCTCCAGTCATTTTTGTCAATAAACGACTCACCCCAAAGGACGCGGTTTTAGTGGGACGGCTTTCCTCACTGGTCTGCGGACGTTGCTGCATTACTGCTTCCATCTGTTGTTGTAGTCTCTGCTCTTGCTTCTGCAACAGGTCTATGAAGCGGGCCTCAGATTGCTGCTGGGCTTGTTGCTGGGCTGCGAAGCTCTGTTGTTGAGCTGCAAGGCTCTTTTGCAAACCTGCATTTGTCTGCTGTTGATTGGCATTTGCTAGAGCCAGCTGTTTCAGTATCTCCTCCATGCTGGCTTAAAAAAAAACTGCCACTGGTTCTCCACCAACTGTGAGGGGGTTAGCTCGGTAGCGGGTGTGTGTGACCCCCTGGATGGGCTCCCCACACAAAAACAGGCCCAGCAGACGGAGGTTGTGGTTTTCAAGATCAAAAGGTGCGGTTTATTTCTCTATTTACAGTGACAAAAACACAGCAAAGCAAAAAGAAACATAAACAAAATAAATCCTGGTCAGCTTGACCTCTGACTAAACATGCAGGTTTCCCTAACTAACAACTGGGATCAGCCTGGTGCTGTCCTAGTCCCTAAGTCCCTGGTTTAGTAAATGTCCAAACAAATAGCCACACAGGCTTTGTCTCACCGCACAGGGGTTCACTCTCCCTAGACAGTCCACACAGGTCTGGTTCCAGGCATGAGCAAACACCTAATGAAGCTGGGAGTTTTTATAGAGGCCTTAAACGAGCTGACAAGCTTCAGCTGGTCTCATCAACTCCCTGCCTGCACGACGCCCAGCACTCTCCCTAGAGGTATGAATCATCCATGAGCCCACTAGCCTCAGCTGGGCTTCATCAACTCTCTCCCTAGTTGTATAAGTCGGCATAAAGCCTGAATCTGGGAGAAATATACCTACCCCCCTGGATGCAACCAGGTGACTTTACCTTCCTGCTGTCACAATATATATATATATATATATATATATGACATCCAGGAAGTGGGCTTTAAACCTGGGTGCCCCATATATGTGTTCTTTTGTTTGTGCTAGAAGTGTGTTCAATCTCATCAATGACAGCCTCGGGCCTCTACTAATGATTGCCTCTGATAGCCTCTGATTGGCTATTACAGTGATCATTCAATCTGTATCCTACATCTGTGAAGAGGATAAACAACACACTTTCTCTCTAGTGAAAAGGTGATGTCTGCAAACAAAAAATCTGTCTGTTAAAAAAATTTAATAAGTAAAGATAACTCTTTCAGGGCTTGATCTAGTTCCATAATGAGGGTTAGTGTCAGTGTAGGTGCCAGTGTTAGTGTCAGTTAGTGGCAATGTAAATGTCAGTTACTGTTAGTGTCTGTTAGTGGCAATATAAATATCAGTTAATGGCAGTTAGACCCCTTTCGCACTGAAGGAGCTTTATTAGGCGTTTTAATGCTAAAAATAGTGTCTGTAAAGCACCTGAAAAGCTCCTCTCAAGCCTCCCCATTGTGAAAGCCCAAGTGCTTTCACACTGGGGTGGTTCGCTTGCAGGACCGAAAAAAAAGTCCTGAAAGCAGCGTCTTCGGGGGGGGGGCGGGAGTAGTGTATACACCGCTCCTAAACCGCCCTACTATTGAAATTAATGGTCAGCGCTGTCTAAGCGCCTACAAATTGATTTGGCAGCGGTGATGTGCGGGTGGCTTTTACCCTCTCCTCAGCCACTAGCGGGGTTAAAAGCACCCCTCTAGCGGCTGATAAGCACCGCTATAACAGCGGTAAAGCGCCACTAAATCTAGCGGTGCTTTACCGCTGATGTGGCCCGCGCCTCAGTGTGAAAGGGCCCTTAGTGGCAGTGTGTCAGTTAGTGGCAGTGTAATTTTAAGTGTCAGTTAGTGCCTGTGTCAGTTAGTGGTAGTGCAAGTGGCAGTTAGTGGAAGTGTTATGCCGCGTACACACGACCGCTTTTCTCGACGAGAAAAACTGCATTTTTTTTTTCGCCGAGAAAAACGATGGTCTGTGGGCTTTATGTCGTTTTTCTCGTCTAGAAAAACGGCATAAAAAACTATGAGAAAATTTAGAACATGTTCTAAATTTTCTCATCGTTTTTTCCAGCATTTTTTTCCGCGGCAGTTTTCCCATAGGGAAACACTGCCGCGGAGCCCACAGACGGTCGTTTTTCTCGTCAAGAGAAAAAATGACGGGAAAAATGACCGTGTGTAGGGAACCAAGTGGTTCCCTCGTTTTTCCTGTCATTATTCACGGCGTTTTTTTAACCGCCGTGAATAATGATTGTGTGTACGCGGCATTAGTGTCAATTTGCTTTAGGTTAAAAAAAAAGTGTTATGTTTGGTGTCAGTGCAAGTGTTAAGCCCTGTACACACGATCAGATTTCCTATGGATTCTAGTCTGATGGATTTGTCCATCGGATATCCGATGAAACTGTTTTCCATCAGTCTTGCCCACACACCATCAGTCAAAAAACCGACCGTTCCAAACGCGGTGACGTAAAACACTCCGATGAGCCGAGAAAAATGAAGTTTAATGCTTCTGAGCATGCGTCGACTTGATTCTGAGCATGCGTGGGTTTTTGATCCGATGGACTTGCCCATAGACGATCGGAGTTTTCGATCGGTTTTTTATCCATCGGAAAAATTTAAAACATGTTCTATTTTTTAAAACCGATGGAAAAAAGACCGATGGGTCCCATACACGATCGGTTTGTCTGATGAAAAGAATCCATCGGATGAAAATCCATAGGATATCCGATCGTGTGTACAGGGCTTGAGTGTCAGTGTCAGTGGGTAAGACAAAAAAAATACATACTATTGTTTCTTGCCCCTACTACAGGCACAAAGAACAAATCACACGACATGTGGTAATGTTGCAATCATAAGGAGTAGGATAATGTATTTAGCAGTGTCTTTTACTATTTTGGCCCATTTTGGATGACAAAAAAGGTGTGGGAGTCCCCCGAAAACTATCCATATCAAAACCCATGATGAAGGTTTGGCATGGATTTTAACATGAAAAAAAAAATTAAACCAAGAAATTTGGGGACCCTACAAAATTTAAACCAGACCCTTTTTTTGAACATGAAGGCTGACTGGCCAGGAAAGTCTGGAGGTGAACTGAGCATGAGCATCCTCTCCTTCTGGATCATATCAGACCACATGCCTTCAACATGGATAGGGTACCTTACCATATTGATGGGGACAAGGGCTTCTTCCTCACTTCCCTGATCCGAGGGATGGATGTATTGAAATTGGGACTCTCCCTTTAACATAAGGGGCTCCCAGATATCCACCTCCCCATATACAGTAAATGAGTAAAAAGTAACATAGTAATCTTTGGCTACTCATTTACCAAAAATGTAAATAGCAAAAGCATGGATAGCCATCTGCACCCAAGGAATTAATTAAGTGCACCCACATGAGCCCTAGCAACCAATGATACTTGCAGCTGATTTGGTTGCTAGGACACAGGATGACGGAGCTACACAGCATCATTGGTTGCTATGGTGCAGGTGGCAATCAGCATCCTAGCAACCAATAACAGCAAATGGGTTGAGAATCCCTAAGCAGCAAGTTGACAGCAAGTGGGATGAGCAATATGTTAAATTAATTACTTCTGGCTGCAGAAACTGGAGGTTCAGGTAAATAAATTGACCAAATCTGTCAGCAGTCAGCCTTTTCATACATCAGCACTAGTGATGAGCCGAACACCCCCGGGTTCGGTTCGCACCAGAACCCGCGAACGGACCGAAAGTTCGAACGAACATTAGAACCCTATTAAATACAATGGATGCGAACGTTCGAATTCTAAAGTGCTAATTATAACAACTATTATGCATGTTATTGTCATAAATAGGGTTTGGGAACCCGGGTTGTGCACCAGGGGACATGTATCAATGCAAAAAGAAGTTTTAAAAACGGTCGTTTTTCGGGAGCAGTCATTTTAATGATGCATAAAGTGAAAAAAAAAAAGTCAAATATTCCTTTAAATATCGTACCTGGGGGGTGTCTAAAGTATGCCTGTGAAGTGCCACGTGTTTCCCGTGTTTAGAACTGTCCCTGCACAAAATGACACTTCTAAAGGAAAAAAAAGCCATTTAAAACTGCTTGCGGCTTTAATGTAATGTCTGGTCCCGGTAATATGGATGAAATTCTTTAAGAAAAATGGCATAGCTACCCCATGACCCCCCCCCCCCTACCCCAGCCCATTACCAGCCCCTTTGGGTCTTGTATGGATATTAAGGGGAACCCCGCACATAAAATAAAAAAGGCCCTATATACTCTGAACAGCCGTATACAGGCGGTGCATACAAGACAGGGACTGTAGGTTTGTTCTTATGTAGAATGTGTTTGTAATTTTGAACAGGTACATTGTTGAAGTGTAGCTCCAGCCCAAAAATCTATTTTTAAACTTTTTGGGAAACATAGGTAAGGGTTATCACCCCTGTAACATTTGTTTTGCTGTCTGTGCCCCTGTTCAGAACATTTCACCTCACTTTCCGTCCCAATGACAACTGTTTTTGAAATGTGGTGTTTTTCTTGAAACAAGGATTGCTGATAAAGCATCAGTACAGATGAGACCCCTTTCTCCCATATTTATTCTTACAGGAGAGAATTTTCCTTTCTAGGGGTAGATTTCCTCTCACTTCCTGTTGTCTTCTTTCGTTTGCAAGTAGGAGTCGTTTGTAAGTTGGATGTTTGAAAGTAGGGACCTGCCGTATATACTCTGCAGAAATAGGCCCCTTAGTTGTTGGTGTTGGCACAACACTGTAAGCACTCAGTTACTCTTGGTTGGTGCTGGAACGCCCTGCTATCAACTATTATATCAGGAATTTTAATTACATATAATTGTTGAACA
Organism: Rana muscosa; assembly: GCA_029206835.1. Taxonomy (NCBI): domain Eukaryota; kingdom Metazoa; phylum Chordata; class Amphibia; order Anura; family Ranidae; genus Rana; species Rana muscosa. The sequence continues at coordinate 924,884,843 of CM055116.1, read as the reverse complement.
GTGGTAGTAAAAATTGGGGCTTTGATGGTGGTGCTGGTGCCACAACACTGTAAGCCCTGACAGTTACTCTTGGTGGGTGCAGCAATGGGCCCTGCTGTGAATTATTAGATCAATAATTGTAATTACATGCCCCTTTTGAACAGGGGCTGAAAAATTGGGCCTTTCGTGGTGGTGGTGGTGGTGGCGTTGCCACAAGACTGTAAGCCCTCAGAGTTACTCTTGGTGGGTGCAGCAATGGACCCTGCTGTGAATTATTAGATCAAGAATTGTAATTGCATGCCCCTGTTGAACAGGGGCTGAAAAATTGGGCCTTAGGCACTGGTGGCACAACACTACAACCCCTCACAGATACTGTACTTGGAGCACAGCAATGAGCCCTGTTGCAAAGTATTGCTTCAAAAATTGTAATGACACGCCCCTGTTAAACAGGGGCTGAAAAATTGGGCCTTAGGCACTGGTGCCACAACACTCCAACCCCTCACAGATACTGTACTTGGAGCACAGCAATGAGCCCTATGGCAAATTATTGCTAAAAAAATTGTAATTACACGCCCCTGTAAAACAGGGGCTGAAAAATTGGGCCTTAGCCACTGGTGGCGGCACCCATAAACAAAAATGATCTTCCAAGCTATCATCATCAATCGTATCATTGAGGACTCGGAGGAGGAGGATAGCCAGTCAACATAACAGCACAGGCACTCAGCATCAGCATCAGTCTTGAAGGGATGTGACATGTTAAAATCAATTAGTCTGTTATATCAGCATCAGGTGTGTGGTAGCTGGTGGTGATCCAAGACTGGTTCATCTTGATGAAAGTCAGTCGATCAACCGAGTCGGTGGACAGGCGCACCCTGTGATCCGTGACAAATCCTCCAGCAGCACTGAATGTGCGTTCCGAAAGAACGCTGGATGCAGGACAGGCCAGTAGCTCAATTGCATACTGTGCAAGCTCTGGCCAGTGATCCATCCTCAAGACCCAGTAAGCCAGAGGATTTTCGGTGGGAAAGGTGTCCAAGTCTGACCTTGCCCCTAGATATTCCTGCACCATGTTTATCAGACGCTGGCGATGGTTGCTGGAACCGATCATACTTTGGGGCTGCGGACTAAAGAATTGTCTGAACGCATCGGTCAGACGGCCACCTTCCCCACCGCTCCTTCTTTGACTGGCCGAAGCCTCAGCAACTCGTTGTCCAGGACCAGGAGTTTGTAACCTCCCAGTCTCTGGGAACGCGTTGCACAGACCTTTCTGCAAGGCCTCCCGGAGTTGTCTCATCCTCTGCTCCCTCTGCGACGGTAACATAAGGTCCGCAACCTTACCCTTGTACCGTGGATCAAGGAGAGTGGCCAGCCAGTAATGGTCCCTCTCCTTGATCCGAAGAATACGAGGATCCTTCCGCAGACTTTGCAGGATCAGGGAGGCCATGCAGCGTAGGTTTGCTGAGGCATTCGCTCCGGAGTCCTCTGGGTCACTAAGGACGACATGATCCGCAGCCACCTCCTCCCAGCCACGTACAAGTCCACTGGTTTCTTGGGACTGTAAATCATCCCTAAAAGACTGCTGCTGATGATGCTGAGTGCCAGCCTCCACCTCCATGCTGACACAATCCTCCTCCTCCTCCTCCTCCTCCTCCTCCTCCTCTTCCTGTGCGATGGGTGGGACAGAAGGAACACTGTCTGGGTAAAGGGGGCCTTGAGAGGCAAGGAAGTCCTCCTCTTCCTGCCTCTGTTCTGCCTCAAGTGCCCTGTCCATTATTCCACGCAGCGTGTGCTCCAACAGGTGGACAAGAGGTACAGTGTCACTGATGCATGCACTGTCACTGCTCACCATCCTCGTGGCCTCCTCAAATGGTGCCAGGACAGTGCATGCATCCCTGATCATGCCCCACTGGCGTGGAGAAAAAAAACCAAGCTCCCCTGACCCTGTCCTGGTGCCGTAGTCGCACAGGTACTCATTGATGGCCCTCTGCTGCGTGTGCAGCCGCTGCAGCATGGCCAACGTTGAGTTCCACCTGGTGGGCATGTCACATATAAGGCGGTTCTTGGGCAGGTTCAACTCCTTTTGCAGCTCAGCCAGGCGAGCACTGGCATTATAAGATCTGCGGAAATGCACACAGACTTTCCTGGCCTGCCTCAGGACATCCTGTAAGCCCGGGTACCTGCCCAAGAACCGCTGCACCACCAGGTTAAGGACGTGAGCCACACAGGGCACATGGGTCAGTTGTCCCTGTCGGAGGGCGGAGAGGAGGTTGGTGCCATTGTCGCAAACCACCATTCCTGGCTTAAGCTGGCGTGGCGTCAACCAACTCTCGGCCTGGCCCTGCAGAGCAGACAGGACCTCTGCCCCAGTGTGGCTTCTGTCCCCCAAACACACCAGCGCAAGCACGGCATGGCATCTTTTTGCCTGCGTACTTGCGTAGCCCCGTGAACGGCTACGGAGCACCGCTGGTTCATAGGACAAACCACAGGAAGAGGCCATGGAGGAAGAAGAAGAGGAGGGGGTGGAGGAGAGAGGTGTGTCACAACCAGTAGTAGCATTTTGGAGGCGTGGCGGTGGGACAACCTCCAACACTACTGCACCTTGTCCTGCATCCTTCCCAGCTGCCAAAAGAGTGACCCAATGGGCCGTGAAAGAAAGGTAACGTCCCTGTCCATGCCTGCTGGACCATGAGTCAGCGGTAATATGCACCTTACCGCTGACCGCCCTGTCCAGCGAGGCCAAGACATTGCCTTCCACATGCCGGTAGAGAGCCGGAATAGCCTTCCGTGAGAAAAAGTGGCGTTTGGGAACCTGCCACTGAGGAACCGCACATTGCACAAACTCACGGAAGGGGGCCGAGTCTACCAACTGAAAAGGCAGCAGTTGAAGCGCTAGCAATTTAGCCAAGCTAGCATTCAACCGCTGGGCATGTGGATGGCTGGGAGTGAACTTCTTTCGACGGTCCAGCAGCTGGGGCAGGGAAATTTGCCTGCTAGAATCGGACGTCGGTGTACTGCTAGCAGAGTGGCCGCAAGTACTTGGCTGTGACACACCTAATTCTACACCTTCATTCCTCTCAGTGCATGTTTCAGAGAGGACTGAAGTTATAGTGGGGTTGGAGATCCCAGCTGATGCGGTGCAAGGAGAGGTCCGCTTTGTTCTTTGGTGTGGGTCTTTGAGGTAGGCTTGCCAACGAGCTGCATGGCAGGTCAACATATGTCTGGTCAGGCATGTGGTACCCAAGCGGCTGATGTTTTGGCCACGCGATATACGCTTGAGACATATGTTGCAAACAGCAGCTGTGCGATCTGATGCACTAGCCTCAAAAAAGGCCCACACCAAAGAACTTTTTGAATGACGGGCAGAGGCAGCGCCCTGCACAGGCGGAGCTCTGCGGTGTGATTCCGTCGGTGTATTGCCCTTACGCTGGCCACCAAAGGGCATCCTGCCTCGTTGGAGATGTGCCTCCTCCTCATCCTCCTCCTCCTCCTCTCTCCTATTAGGCACCCACGTGGAGTCAGTGACCTCATCATCCCCTCCCTCCTCATCACTGGAGCCAATCTGGCAGTATGCTGCAGCTGCTGGAACATGACTGCCAGATTGGTGTCCTTCTTGAGCATCCCCTCTGTCTGCTCTCACGCTACTGCCTTCCTCTAGCTGGGTTTCATCATCAGACCCTTCGAAACGCTGGGCATCCTCCTGGAGCATGTACCCAACACTGTGCTGAAACAGTTCGGGGGACTCCTCAGGAGGAGGACATGGTGGGTCTAGGGAAGGAGTGACTGATGATTTGTCTGACATTGATACCAGGGAAGACGACGCTTTGGCAGCTGCTTTTCCAGTACCCTGAGCCTGGGTGAGAGAGGATGAGGAGGAGGAGGAGGGCTTGGTCATCCACTCTACCAAGTCTTCGGCATGATGTGGCTCAACATGTCCAGCTGCCGAAAAGAAGGACAAGCGTGTCCCATGGCCATGTGCTGATGACAATGCACCGCGTCCACGACCAGCACTGTTGCCCCCAGACACAGAGCCTGCTTGCCCTCTTTTATTGCCTCCTGACTGTCTGCCTCTCCTTGTTTGCCTTCCAGACATTCTAATAGATGGCCTGCAGGGAGATGGGAAAAAAGCAATAAGGGCTACCTTCAGGTGTCCTTCTCTGTCCCTTGAAACAAGGACTTTCACAGTGAAAGAAACTGACACTCTCCCTACCTACAGTTTTCTGTCCCTAGAATAAATGTTTTTTTTAAGCACAATATAGCACAAGGACAATTCACTCACTGTCCTTACAGGTCCCTGGAAACAAGGACTTGCAGAGTGAAAGAAAAAAAACACTCTCCCTACCTACAGTTTTCTGTCCCTAGAAAAAATGTTTTTTTTAATCACAATATAGCACAAGAACAATTCACTCACTGTCCTTACAGGTCCCTGGAAACAAGGACTTGCAGAGTGAAATAAACTGACACTCTCCCTACCTACAGTTTTCTGTCCCTAGAAAAAATGTTTTTTTTAATCACAATATAGCACAAGAACAATTCACTCACTGTCCTTACAGGTCCCTGGAAACAAGGACTTGCAGAGTGAAATAAACTGACACTCTCCCTACCTACAGTTTTCTGTCCCTAGAATAAATGTTTTTTTTAAGCACAATATAGCACAAGGACAATTCACTCACTGTCCTTACAGGTCCCTGGAAACAAGGACTTGCAGAGTGAAAGAAAAAAAACACTCTCCCTACCTACAGTTTTCTGTCCCTAGAAAAAATGTTTTTTTTAATCACAATATAGCACAAGGACAATTCACTCACTGTCCTTACAGGTCCCTGGAAACAAGGACTTGCAGAGTGAAAGAAAAAAAACACTCTCCCTACCTACAGTTTTCTGTCCCTAGAAAAAATGTTTTTTTTAATCACAATATAGCACAAGGACAATTCACTCACTGTCCTTACAGGTCCCTGGAAACAAGGACTTGCAGAGTGAAATAAACTGACACTCTCCCTACCTACAGTTTTCTGTCCCTAGAATAAATGTTTTTTTTAATCACAATATAGCACAAGGACAATTCACTCACTGTCCTTACAGGTCCCTGGAAACAAGGACTTGCAGAGTGAAAGAAAATAAACACTCTCCCTACCTACAGTTTTCTGTCCCTAGAATAAATGTTTTTTTTAAGCACAATATAGCACAAGGACAATTCACTCACTGTCCTTCCAGGTCCCTGGAAACAAGGACTTGCAGAGTGAAAGAAAAAAACACTCTCCCTACCTACAGTTTTCTGTCCCTAGAAAAAATGTTTTTTTTAATCACAATATAGCACAAGGACAATTCACTCACTGTCCTTACAGGTCCCTGGAAACAAGGACTTGCAGAGTGAAAGAAAAAAAACACTCTCCCTACCTACAGTTTTCTGTCCCTAGAAAAAATGTTTTTTTTAATCACAATATAGCACAAGGACAATTCACTCACTGTCCTTACAGGTCCCTGGAAACAAGGACTTGCAGAGTGAAATAAACTGACACTCTCCCTACCTACAGTTTTCTGTCCCTAGAATAAATGTTTTTTTTAAGCACAATATAGCACAAGGACAATTCACTCACTGTCCTTCCAGGTCCCTGGAAACAAGGACTTGCAGAGTGAAAGAAAAAAAACACTCTCCCTACCTACAGTTTTCTGTCCCTAGAAAAAATGTTTTTTTTAATCACAATATAGCACAAGGACAATTCACTCACTGTCCTTACAGGTCCCTGGAAACAAGGACTTGCAGAGTGAAAGAAAAAAAACACTCTCCCTACCTACAGTTTTCTGTCCCTAGAAAAAATGTTTTTTTTAATCACAATATAGCACAAGGACAATTCACTCACTGTCCTTACAGGTCCCTGGAAACAAGGACTTGCAGAGTGAAAGAAAAAAAACACTCTCCCTACCTACAGTTTTCTGTCCCTAGAAAAAATGTTTTTTTTAATCACAATATAGCACAAGGACAATTCACTCACTGTCCTTACAGGTCCCTGGAAACAAGGACTTGCAGAGTGAAATAAACTGACACTCTCCCTACCTACAGTTTTCTGTCCCTAGAATAAATGTTTTTTTTAATCACAATATAGCACAAGGACAATTCACTCACTGTCCTTACAGGTCCCTGGAAACAAGGACTTGCAGAGTGAAAGAAAATAAACACTCTCCCTACCTACAGTTTTCTGTCCCTAGAATAAATGTTTTTTTTAAGCACAATATAGCACAAGGACAATTCACTCACTGTCCTTCCAGGTCCCTGGAAACAAGGACTTGCAGAGTGAAAGAAAAAAACACTCTCCCTACCTACAGTTTTCTGTCCCTAGAAAAAATGTTTTTTTTAATCACAATATAGCACAAGGACAATTCACTCACTGTCCTTACAGGTCCCTGGAAACAAGGACTTGCAGAGTGAAAGAAAAAAAACACTCTCCCTACCTACAGTTTTCTGTCCCTAGAAAAAATGTTTTTTTTAATCACAATATAGCACAAGGACAATTCACTCACTGTCCTTACAGGTCCCTGGAAACAAGGACTTGCAGAGTGAAAGAAACTGACACTCTCCCTACCTACAGTTTTCTGTCCCTAGAATAAATGTTTTTTTAAGCACAATATAGCACAAGGACAATTCACTCACTGTCCTTCCAGGTCCCTGGAAACAAGGACTTGCAGAGTGAAAGAAACTGACACTGTCCCTACCTACAGTTTTCTGTCCCTAGAATAAATGTTTTTTTTAAGCACACTATAGCACAAGCACAAAACACACTGACACTCTCCCTACCTATCCTTCTCTTTCCCTAAACTAAAGGAATCCAGGTTAAGCAAGAAAGAAATAACAGTCACTGTCCCTGCCTATGCTGCTCTATCCCTGCTCCGGAACACACTACACTAGGCCGCCGTGCTGGCGGCCTTTTATAGTGTGGGGCGTGTACTAAACACCCTCAGCAATAATTGGCCACAGGCATCCTGCCTGTGGCCAATCATTGCTCTCCTCGCTGCCGGCGCTGTGATTGGCCAAGCATGCGGGGTCACAGTGCATGCTTGGCCAATCACAGCGCCTGGATGACACTGCGATGGCGTAGTGCATTGTGGGCCGTTCGCGTCACTCGAATTTGGCGCGAACGGCCCAAATCGTTCGATCTTCGTCGAACGATCGAACAGCCGATGTTCGAGTCGAACGTATGTTCGACTCGAACACGAAGCTCATCCCTAATCAGCACAGGCTCTCACAGCAGAGGGTGATAGAGCCATGTGCATCAGTCATCTCACTTTATTGACACAGTAATAATAGCTAACAAATTTATAACAGTAATAATAAATGACTCTCTTTTCTAATTCTAATAAAGGCTTTATTTAGAATTGACAGCATCTCTGACAAAGAATATCATGTACTCCAATTTTAAGAACATACTGGGCTCAATTCTCTAAAGGATATCACATGCAATATTTGAGTCACGTGACACATTTTTCCCAAATATTGCATGTGATTTGGAAAATCTCAATTCACTATAGATTTATGTGGTAGTTATTGCAAAACCTAAAAACGCTCAGTAACATCCATGGATGTATTCCTGTTTGGTCAATGTCATCACCAGGTGGCCCCACCCCTTATGACATCAACAACCAAACATGGATGTGTCCATGTATGGTCAATGACATCACGAGTGACCCCACCCATTGTTACACCATTGATCCCAGCTCTCTAAGTGTTGGGGGTAGTAGTGTGTCAGTCCATAGGAATCAAACATCAGGAGCAATCATTTTGGCAGGCGACAAGGAGTTCCTGACTGACAGGAAATAAGTCATGGTTATTGGCACACAGCAAGTGCTAGCTCCTTAACAACTTGCAGCCATGAGCTGAACTGTCACATTTAGAAATGGTAGGAATACAGTGGCTAAATGTTTCAGTCCCCAATGCAGTGAGTCTGCAGTAAAATAGCATGCAAAACACACATTAAATACCGCAAAAATAAAAAAATGAACATGCTTTTTTGTGAATTTGCACGTTTCAGAGTTAAATACTGACAGTTATTTTAGCAAATAATCATGCGGTATTTAACTCCTAGTGAATTGAGCCCATTGGCTTCAACTTTGCATTGGCTGTTTCCGGTCATGTTCCTGATGAGAGGACATCCTTTACACCTCCTGCCTGAAAATCCTGGAGTTGGTAACAAGGCGTAGCAGGGCAAGGAGTGGCACGAATGCCTACTTGGGGCCAGGCATCGCGGATGATCTGAGAGTAGGCTGGATACTGCTTGGGTGCTATGAATGTGCAGATCTGGTGCCGAACGCAGGGACACAGGTGGAGCACAGGACACTGCAGATTCAGGAAGCAAGCTAAAGTCAAGAGGAGCTGGAGTCAGCAACAGCCGTTACCAAATTGGGAGGCAGGAGCAGGGTCAGAAGCCAGGCTGGGGTCAATATCATGCAAATGCAGAGGTACTGCATCGGCAGCTAGAAGACAAAGTCAGGACACAAGTCAGAGTCAGCAACAGGACATTAGGATACAGCAAAATCAGGAGGCAAGCTCAAGCACAGAGTAGAAGAATGTAGGTCAGGTCACAGGACACAAAATCTGATGACCACTTAGCAAGTTCTTTGCAGTGTGATGGGTTTTAAATATAGAGTTTTGAGTCGATGCCAGTGTCAGATGTACACGTATATCCATGTGGTAATGTGTATTAGCATGAGTGTGTATTGTTTGCTAGAACATGGTTCATAATTAGTGTAGCGGCTCCCTCTCTCTCCTCTCAATTCTTCTGACTCTAGCTCTTGTCTAGGGGTACCTCTGAGGAGAGAGTGTGAGGTCACCATGCCACGTTCCCACTGCAGGTGTGTGTGTGTGGTGTGAGACAATTCTCTTTTACCTTTGGGTCAGTGTTCTGCATCTGGAGCCTCCTCCTGGTTTCTCGAACAGTGTCTGCCAGTAAATGAGCCCCACACCACTAAAGTCCAACACTCCTTTATTCTTCTCATGGAAAAGTGAACACAATCAGTTGGACTCCCTCAACGAACAGAACAGACAGGGGGTGTGGATGCGAGTAGGCCCAGGCACAATGAACTCTCCTACTTCCTTCCCAGAAGTAGGTTTCTGCTCCCAATCGAGGAAGACATCCCTCCCGGCGGTCTCCGGAGGCTCACCCGTCACTGGCAATTTGCTGCACCAGGTCTTCAGGTAAGTACGCCCTCCGGTCCCTTACGCCACTGGATTCGGGTACCCCCTCCCGGGGTCCCCTAGGAAGTTCCTCCCTCACGGGGGCCTTAATCCGGGACCCTCAGTCCCGGACCGCCATCCAAGTACCTCACCCCAGGCTAAAGGTGCCTGGGATGGAACATGACCTCCGAACGTCCTCCAGGCCTAGGCCGCCTAGAGGACCGACACGAACCACCACCCTCAGGCTGAAGGTGCCCGGGATTCGACTCCCGCCACCAAAAATGGCCGCCCCCTTTATACCCTCTCCTAGCAAGCACGGCGGGTTTCCCGCCCCACTATACAACCGCTGAGAGAGGCCAAAAAGAGGTACGACACTGCAATGATGGCTCAACCCCGGGCCCAAAGTGACAGCGCCACCCGGTGGGCCCCAGGGAACCATACATCACAGTTTCCCCACCAGATTAAAATAGAAAAGCACATACCCGCTACATTAGGGATGAGCCGAACACCCCCCGTTCGGTTCGCACCAGAACCTGCGAACAGACCTAAAATTCGCGCAAACTTTAGAACCCTATTAAATACAATGTACTCAAACGTTCAAAATCAAAAGTGCTAATTACCAAGGCTAATATGCAAGTTATTGTCCTAAAAAGGGTTTGGGGACCCGGGTCCTGCCCCAGGGGACATGTATCAATGCAAAAAAAAGTTTTAAAAACTGCTGTTTTTTCGGGAGCAGTGATTTTAATAATGCTTAAAGTGAAACAATAAAAGTGAAATATTCCTTTAAATTTCATACCTGGGGGGGGGGTGTATAGTATGCCTGTAAAGCAGCGCTTGTTTCCCGTGCTTAGAACTGTCCCTGCACAAAGTGTAATTTCTGAAGGAAAAAAAGTCATTAAAAAGCACTCGCGTCTATAATGAATTGTCGGCTCCCGGCAATACAGAGAAAAGTAATTGATATATATTTTTTTTTTAATGCGTGGGGGTCCCCCCAAATTCCATTACCAGGCCCTTCAGGTCTGGTACGGATATTAAGGGGAACCCTGCGTCAAATGAAAAAAAAAATGACGTGGGGTTCCCCCCAAATATCCATACCAGACCCTTCAGGTCTGGTATGGATTTTAAGGGGAACTCCACGCCAAATTTAAAAAACAAAAGGCGTGGAGTCCCCCCAAAAATCCATACAAGACCCTTTATCCGAGCACGCAACCTGGTAGGCCGCAGGAAAAGAGGGGGGACGAGAGAGCGCCCCCCCTTCTGAACCGTACCAGGCCACATGCCCTCAACATGGGGAGGATGCTTTGGGGGTCTGTGATGAGGACAAGGGCCTCATCCCCACAACCCTTGCCCGGTGGTTGTGGGGGTCTGCGGGCGGGGGGGCTTATCGGAATCTGGAAGACCCCTTTAACAAAGGGGACCACCAGATCCTGCCCCCCTATGTGAATTGGTAAGGGGTACATTGTACCTCTACCATTTCACAAAGAAAGTGTAAGAAATTGTAAAAAAAAACACAGACACAGTTGGGAAAGTCCTTTATTAAAAATAAAAAATAAAAACCCATTCCAGCGATGTAATCTAGTGTCCCACGGTGATCCGATGTCCAGCGCTGCAGTCTCCTCCAGTCTCCACTCGGGATCCCGCCTACGTCATTGGCTATTCCCCGCAAGCAGGGAAAGCCGGGGCTTACCCCTATGAGCTGACGGGTGACCCCGCCCCCTCGTACGTCAGACCCTGCCTACGTCATTGGCTGAGCGGACCTGATGGGGAACTTCCTCCACAGTGTAATAAATTAATAGACCCGCCCCTTCTCACGTTCCCCATCAGGTCCGCTCAGCCAGTGACGTAGGGGGCGAGGTCACCTTCACTGGGTGTAAGGCTGAACAGACCTGATGGGGAACGTGAGAAGGGGCGGGGTCTATTCATTTATTACACTGCGCAGGAAGTTCCCCATCAGGTCCGCTCAGCCAATGACGTAGGCAGGGTCTGACGTACGAGGGGGCGGGGTCACCCGTCAGATCATAGGGGTAAGCCCCGGCTTTCCCTGCTTGCGGGGAATAGCCAATGACGTAGGCGGGATCCCGCCTACGTCATTGGCTATTCCCCGGCAAGCGGGAAAAGCTGGGGCTTACCCTATGATGTGACGGGTGACCCCGCCCCCTCGTACGTCATGGGGGTTTCGAGTGGAGACTGGAGGAGACTGCAGCGCTGGACATCGGATCACCGCAGGACACTGGATTACATCGCTGGAATGTGTTTTTTATTTTTTTATTTTTAATAAAGGACTTTCCCAACTGTGTCTGTGTGTTTTTTTACAATTTTTTACACTTTGTTTGTGAAATGGTAGGGGTACAATGTACCCCTTACCAATTCACATAGGGGGGCGGGATCTGGGGGTCCCCTTTGTTAAAGGGGTCTTCCATCTTTTGATAAGCCCCCCACCCGCAGACCCCCACAACCACCGGGCAAGGGTTGTGGGGATGAGGCCCTTGTCCCCATCAACATGGGGACATGGTGCTTTGAGGGGTCACAGACCCCCAAAACATCTTTCCCATGTTGAGGGCATGTGGCCTGGTACGGTTCAGCAGGGGGGGCGCTCTCTCATCTCATCTCTTTTCCTACGGCCTGCCAGGTTACGTGCTCGGATAAAGGGTCTGGTATGGATTTGTGGGGGGAACCCCACGTCATTTTTTATTTATTTAACGCAGGGTTCCCCTTAATATCCATACCAGACCTGAAGGGCCTGGTAATTGAATTTGGGGGGAAATTTAAAGGAATATTTCACTTTTATTGTTTCACTTTAAGCATTATTAAAATCACTGCTCCTGAAAAAACGGCAGTTTTTAAAACTTTTTTTGCATTGATACATGTGCCCTGGGGCAGGACCCGGGTCCCCAAACACTTTTTTTGACAATAACTTGCATATAAGCCTTTAAAATTAGCACTTTAGACTTTTACAGGGTGTTCTGCGGCTTTTCGAATTTGCCGCGAACACCCCAAATTGTTCGCTGTTCGGCGAACGGCCGAACAGGCAATGTTCGAGTCCAACATGAGTTTGACTCGAAATCGAAGCTCATCCCTATTTATAATATGCACATATGCAGACTTTTTGGCATAGTCATACACTCGATCATCCTGACACCCTCAGGTACGGGTGGCAAAAATTTGCCAGTGGCACCATAATTTTTGCACCATATAATGTCATCATTTTAAAGGATAAGGTAAAAAAAGTTGTAAAAGCACTGTGCACAAAAAGCACTGTGCACAAAAAACACTGTACACGTTTTTTGCAGACACCACCAGGACTTGGGCTCTTGGGGGGGGGGGGGGGGGCTGGGGCCAGCCTCCTTCCCTCCTTACAAGGAACTTTTTCCCCAAGAGGGTTATATAACATTCCTGGGTACCTGGCTGGCCATTAATTATACCAGCTACCATTTTCATGCAGTTAGGGCTGGAAGGAATGTTTCTGGGACCCTTTGGCATACTGTACATAGTGAAACTATTATCCTGGAGTGATGTGTTATACAGGGGGTGAACTCCAGCATGTGTGAGGTTAAAAAACGTTATTTTCTGTTACAGGTGTCCTGGCATCCATTATTGTTTGCTGTAATTAGGTTTAGGTGATATGATCTCACTTTGTTTAATCACCTCCAGAGTCCAGACTGCTAGGTGTCAGGAAGGAATCCATTGTTTTCTTGTGTTTGATTGTTTATTTGTTTATGTAATGTCATTTTCTCCTGGGACTGCGTGACACAAAGACAGGATCTGTGTTATCTCCCCTGTCAGAATGGAGATTTGCCTTATTTACACAGGCAGATCCCCGTTCTGTCACTGCAGGGAATGATGGCGGGTGGCCAGCGGACATTGCGCCCACCAGACCCGCTGATTGGCTCCCCCACTGGGCAATCGGAGCACGCACCCACAGATTGGCATGTTGAGCCTGACGTACACCTACAGAGGTTTGCGCAGTCGAGCCAAACTGCTGCAGTATAACTGCGGCAGCTGGTTGGCAAGAGGTTAAATTGATTGTTTTACTATTTATATATAATATTTATTTTTATAGTTAAGCATTTAATAGATCCATGACACAGTTTTACATAACATAATAGTTACATAGATGGTAATGTTGAATAAAGACATTAGTCCATCCATGTATGTGGGTGTGTGTACGGTTTTATGTTGTGTGTGTGTGTATGTGTTTTCTCAGAGCATTATCAGTTTTCTCAAGAGGGAACACAGAAGTAGCTTTTTCACACTCTTTGTAAATTAACTATTACATGGAGCTTCTTAAACAGAGAAGATAGAGGAATGAGATGGAGGGGAATGAGTCACTGCTCTAGAAGATTTAGCTGTGCAGTAATATTGACCTAAAGCTACTGAACAACTATATATGAACACCTGGCTTTAACCACTTGACCACCGGAAGGTTTTACTCCCTACGTGACCAGGGTATTTTTTGCTATTTAGTACTGTGCTACTTTAACTGACAATTAATTGACCATGCAACACTGTACACAAATGAAAATGTTATAATTTTTTTCACATACATACCCAGATAGCAAGGATAACTTGCCACAAATTTGTGTCAGTGTTAAATCCTAAGGCCCCTTTCACACTGGGGCGGGCAGGTGCGGTGGCGGTATAGCAGCGCGATTTTCAGCGCTGCTATACCGTCGTTCTTACCACGGTATGCGGCCGCTAGGGGGGTGAATTTAACCCCCGCTAGCGGCCGAAAAAGGGTTAATACCACCCACAAACCGCGGCTATTGCCGCGGTTTGCGGGCGGTATTACCGCGCTGTCCCATTGATTTCAATGGGCAGCCTCGGTAAAGGAGCGGTGAACACACCGCTCCTTTACCGCTGTAAAGGATCGGCTAGCAGGACTTTTGGAGCAGTCCTGCTAGCGTACCGCTTCAGTGTGAAAGCCTTCGGGCTTTCACATTGAAGGCTACAGGCACAAATTTTTCATGCGGTATAATAGCGCTAATATTAGCGCTAAACCGCATGAAAAACGCCCCAGTGTGAAAGGGGCCTAAGTCTTATTAACTTGCTGCACATTTTCACTGACAAGTTGTACCCTTGCAGAGCACTTGAAGCATAAGTTCTAGTTGACACTTTTCCAATTTGTAGAAAATTTTTGTGGCGAGTCTACAGCAAGAGCTCTGCAAGTCTACAGCAGGGAGCAAAGATGAAAATTCTGCCACAGGGACCCCTGTGGTGGGATGACTATTGCACAACATATCTGAACCAGAACTTGCAGCAGACTTGCTGAATGTTTGCAAAGAAAGTTGATCTGGAGTCATGCAATGCGGACTTCTAGCAATTGCTTAGCAAGTCATTTTCAAACTTGCAGCACAATTGCTTGCTATCTGGGTAGAGCTTTCTTTTGGTGGTATTTATTATTTATTTATTTTGCTATATAAACAAAAAAAATACTAAAAATGTTGAACCAAAACATGTTTTTCTTAGTTTTTGTTATAAAATTTTGCAAACAAATAATCTTTCTTCATAAATTTAGGCCAAAATATAGTCTGATACATTTCTTTGGTAAAAAATAACCCAAATCAGTATATATTATTTAGTCCATATGAATGTAAAAACTATGGTATATACAGTTGTAGCGCCATCCAATATTTGGGGGCGCTATGTGGAAATTTAGGGGTAGTCTGAGCCGGTAGTTGGGCTCAGACCAATCAATGGTTCAATATTGCTTCTGCTTTGGGTGTGATGCTGCCTGGCGGTAGTGTTCTCCGCTGCCGGTAGGTGGCACTGTCACCGCCGGCATAGGTTGAACTACGGGGGGTTATCACAACACCTTGGGTGTCCTCTCTCGGCAGCCATGCAGTAGGCGTGTTCTACCCACTGTGCATGCTGGGAGAGGGTACATAAGGGGCAGACGCAATTAGGTGAGGGGAGTTCGAGGTGACCCATTGGTCCTGGGTGTGTGCCTCGTGGCCCGTATGGCACAAGGTGCGCGGGTGTGTTCTGGCCTCGGGCACCTTCAGTCCGAGGCTGCTTCGTTTCAAGGTAGGCCCAGCTCCACTGGCAAGGGCCTACACCTCAGAGAGGGATCCCAGGCTGCCCACTTCTAGGGGGCCCAACTTTAGGAAAGGAGACCAAGGGAGGATCAGTCACAGAGGAGACTAGCGACGGTACTGCTGTCTCGGGAAGAGGCCTGGAAACTCGCCTAAGGAGGGATCCATCTTCAACAGTTACAAAGCCTGCAATGCGCTGGTCTGGTACAGAGGTTCTTGTTCAGTATAATGTGTCTGGGAGGTTCGGGACTTGGATTCTGTGGCAGAGGATTCCCCGATCGTATCCCCAGATACTTAAGAAAAGGGAAAAGTTTGATTCGTGCTCCATCCTGGCTGCTAGGACCGCTCTCATAGGGACTATCCAGGTGAGCAGTGCCCACTCAGGCTTGAGTGGCGACGGGAAGATTGACATTGAACTTTAAGTGTTGCATGCCTGAACCTTTCCCCAACTTTTCTCAACTTCCTACTCTCTTTCTCTTCAAGTTTAACTCAAAGATAAAGAATAAAACCTTGCTCATTAGGTTTTACTCCTGTGTGGACATTGGCCTTATTTCAAGAGATTTTAACCTAGACAACGGAGAGAAGGGATCCACTCCAGAGAGGTAATTGCTGCAGACCCAAAACAAAAAAAACAGCCGGTCCCTTAAATGGGGGTAAGTGCTACACGTGGGGGCTCGAATCCGGGATGTGTGGCTGCCTTTTGCATGAGTGGATTGGTTTCTATGTGATTGGAAAGTCGGCCATTGGAGGAGTTGGGCTGTGTTACTGAACTTTGAGCAAGAGAAGGAAAAAAGGGGTTATGGGGCACAAAACTGTGTTTTTTCCAACCGCGTAGTTCGTGGGCGTGTCCAGAAAAAGAAAAATCCGCGAGCTACGTGCAGGAAGAGAAAAAGGGGAGGAGTTCCCGACCACCCGCGAGTCACACGTGGGTGTATTGGCGCCAAGAGACAGAGAGAGTTGGATCAAGTGAATGTGAGCAACATGTCTGCATTCCCATGTCCTCAGCTTTATCGGGACCCCGGATGTTCTCGATGCCTTCTACTATGGACATTGCTCCACTCACAGCCCCACTCACGGATTCAGGGATCCGGCTCAAACCCCGGGGCCGCTTCGCTTTGTACACCTGGCAAGATGCGGAGGCCCTGGGCATGCTCTGTCCCAAATGCCATGGACTGGTCGTGCAACTGCACCCGTTTGGAAGATGTTCAGCATGCGGAGAGTTCCTCTTCGAGGTGGACCAGCCCACTGAATCACTCCGGGTC
This sequence comes from Rana muscosa, assembly GCA_029206835.1. Classification (NCBI taxonomy): domain Eukaryota; kingdom Metazoa; phylum Chordata; class Amphibia; order Anura; family Ranidae; genus Rana; species Rana muscosa. The sequence continues at coordinate 924,868,410 of CM055116.1, read as the reverse complement.
TACCGGGTGAATTGTGTCACAGGCATTGTAACTACGGAGGAAGACGCCTACGCTCCTACAGTTGAGCCCACGTGCACCGCCTCTCCTACTGCAAGTGTCTCAAGGAAGGATGCCCCTGAGACTGCAGAGCTATCGGTGGACACTGCCACTACCGAAGTTCATGTCCCGCCAGCGAAACGTAAGGTGGGATATGTTAAGGCCTCCCGCGGCCGCGGTCAAAGCCTGCCCCAGGGCTTGCCGGAGCCGGACCTCGAGAGCGGGGGGATGCCCGAGAGGTCTGCGACGGGTGACGGTAAGAAGGCTGGGAAAAATGTGCCCAAATCTACCCAAAATTACCTGCCTGCCGAGGAGTATGACACCTCAGACCTAGACTCATCGTCCGATGTGGGGGATGATGTTGAAATAGATGAGATCTTTCTCAAGAAGGTATGGGACAATGTAAAGACTGTTGCCCCGGCCCGCAGCCTTAGAGAGGGATCGCCTATGAGTTCGGGGAACACTACAACCCGTGTGAAAGTCCCGGCCATAGAGGAGAAAGTTGTGTCTGTCCCAAGTGAAAAAAAATTCTAGGGCATGATACGGTTTCAGTCCGGAGGTTGCCGGATGCTATTGTGTTGCCTGGAGCATGGGATCCTGCAACTCTCCCCAATCTTGCTCGCTTACAGCGGATTCTTCATAAAAAAGTGACCAACGAATATGGCTTGGAGTACCCCTACGTACCAAGAGAACTGCTGTTTGAAATAGAGGCCTATCGTGAAAGGTGGTACGCGGAAGCCATATGGAACTATCTCAAAGTGCCCAAGCCATACAGGTATTTCGCCCACTCAGCTGCCATGACCGACCGCTTCAAGTGTTGCTGCCGGGACTGGAACTATGGTCGGCATATTCACGCCGATCGCGTTGTGATTTGTTGTCCAGGGAGAGAGGATGTAATTTATTTCATAGAGACTCTGGACAAACAATGGAAGTCAATTACCCTTCCAGATCCAACGTTTTACCTCTGAAACTTTCAGACAGGAACTTGTGTTTGCCTTCATATCCTGTCTCCGCACGGATAAACTGTGACCTGGATCAAAGTGACTTTGCCCCTGCTGAAAAGGGGATGTCTGCTCATAAAGAGGAAAATGCGGAGAGCTTGTTGTTTTTTTTTCTCCTCTCTCCAAACAAAGGACAGTTTCCTCTAACTGAACTTGGGGTGCTCTGCCCTGGATGCAGTGGACTGGCTGTGCAGTTGCGCCCATTTGGACAGTGTCTGACCTGTGGAGAATTCCTCTTCGAGGTAGAGCAACCTATGGAACCACCCAAGGCCTATCGGGTCAACTGGACCACGGGCGTCGTCACTTCGGAGGAAGTTGTCTATACCCCAACAGTTAGGCCCACACGCATTGCATCTGCTGCTGCGGATGCATCTGGAGACGGTGCCATTGCTACTGCGGAGCCATCGGCGGACATTGCAGCGGATGCTGCCACCGTTACCACCAGTGTCTCTCTCCCACCGGCAAAAAGAAAGGTGGGCTACGTCAAGGCTTCCCGCGGCTGTGGTAGACGCCTACCCCTGTCCCTGCCGGAACCGGACCTCAAGAGTGGTGAAGTCCCTGGGAAGTCCACGCCAGGGGACGGTAAGGAGGCTGGGGGGAAAGTGACTGGCATTGAGAAAAATTATCTGCCTGCCGAGAAGTTGGATTCCTCGGACTTTGATTCATCATCTGATGTTGGAGATGATGGAGAAAGTGATGAGTTATTTCTTAAAAAGGGATGGGACAATCGGAGATGTGCTACTCCACTCCACAGCATCCGAGGGGATTCGCCCATGAGTTATGGGAACACCACACCCCGGGTGGAAGCCCCTGTTATAAAGGAGTAGGTTGCACCGGTACTTAGTGAAAGATTATGGCCTAAACCCACTACCGCCCTGGTTCAGAGATCTCCGGATTCATACGTGCTGCCGGGTGCGGGAAACTCTGGGTATTTACCTAACCTTGCTCGCCTACAACGAATTGTGATGAAAAGGGTGGCTACCGAGTACAGCTTGGAGTTCCCCTACGTACCCAAGGAACTGATGTTTGAAATTGAGGCTCACCGCAAGCAGTGGTACAGGGATGCCATCTGGGACTACCTCAAAGTGCCCAAGCCGTACAGAAACTTTGAGTACTCGGCCGCTATGGCTGACCGGTTTAGGGGGTGCCGATTGGACTGGAGATATGGCCGGCACATCCACGCTGACCGGGTGGTTCTTCGCTGTCCAGGGAGAGATGATGTGGTGTATTCCATAACCACTTTGGATAAGAAATGGAAATCAGTGACCCTTCCGGATCCAAGCTTTTATTTGTGATAATTTTGACCAGAGACTTGACTTTGCTGGTTATTTCCTGTCCTTTCACAAGTGAACAGTACCTTAGAGGAAAGTAACTTTATCCTCTGTCGTGAAAGGCTTGTTGCTCTTAAAAGAGGAAAAGACAACAAACAGTTTCTCCCTCTTATTAAACTCTTTGGGCTAGTTAGATAGTGATGGGTTGACAAGATACGCCGTGTTCAACAGTGATTTTTTTCTTCTGTGCTCATGTTCAACCCATGCTTAAAAAAAAGAAAAAAGAAAGAAAAGAGAGAAAAGGACATTATATTCTGGCGTCACTAGGTGGCAGTGGTCTGCAGGAATACTTTATTGCTTACAGCATTTGAAACTTGCAAGAAGGGAACTGCATCCTCTTGGGGATGCAATTTGCTTCTATATTAGTGTGATTGGTAGGTTAGGATGTTTTCAATTTCTATGCATATTTTGTGTTTACGTACAGATGCCGGATCTGCTATCAAGATCATTGGAGAATGGGGTGGGATTAGGTAGTCAGTGATGGATGGCAATGTAATATATTTTGAAATGTCATGTTGGTTGTATTATCCTGTGTGTCTTTCTTTTTTTTTTCTTTCCCCTTTCCCAAATTTTGGTTCAGGTACACAGCAGATGTTTCTTTTTTTTTTCCAAAAACCTTCAGGATTGAAGGTTTTGTTTCCTCAGCCACTGGGGACAGTTTCTTTTGTACAGGGGGGTGTGTGTAGCGCCGATCCCAAATTGGTCAGTGCTATGTTAAATTTAGGGGGTGTTCTGAGCTAATAGTTGGGCTCAGACTTACTGATTTCTATTCTGCTTCTGCTTTGGTTGTGATACTGCCTGGCAGTTATATTCTCTGTTTACCTGTAGGTGGCACTGCCACCGCTGGCCCATGTAGTATACGGGTGTATCACAGCAGTATTGGGTGTCCTTTCTCGGCAGCCATGCAGTGGGCGTGGTTAAGGAATATAATGCCTTATTGTTGAGGTTTTACATCTGTGTGGACATTGACTTTTCTACAAACTTTTTACCCTGACAACGGAAGCCATGGAGGTAGTTTGCATGACCCAAAATTAACCAGCCACTCCTTCGGGGGTAAGTGCTACACTTGCTATTCTCCAGATTGACCACAAACCCATCCTAAAGTGGACCTGAATAAAAAAGTGAAGATTTGTTTTTTTGTGTAATATGGAACATCTATAAATTTTAGTTGATAGATGCAGTACCTTTTGTCTGAAATTCTTCCTGAAAAATTGCAGTACACGTAAGGTTTGGTAATGTCACTATTGTTCTTCTCACTGTTCTTCCCGAGGGCCTGCTGGAGAGGACATACCTGCAGGGCAATAATCTCTTTTCTTCTTTTTCTTCCATTCTGTAGGTCTGTGGCTTCTCTATCTCTCCTGTTGGTTCTTGACCATTCCCCACCAGTCATCAGGGAGGCAGCTCTAACATGAGAAAACAAATGCTACACCACCTCTAAGGTAACTACTGTACATCCACACAAAGACACAATATGGAACAAGGGATAGGAGACCACAGGCATTTCTGGTCACTACTGTGTTTTCCCTTTGCTTGCCTTTTGTGGGCAAATGATCCAAAACACAAAACCTATTTAATAATAATTTTTTCCAATTCCATTCTTAGATTAGTGCATTCATAGATCTTGAATATATATACAGTGGATATAAAAAGTCTACACACAACTGTTAAAATGTCAGGTTTCTGTAATGTAAAAAAATGAGACAAAGATTATTCATTTCAGAACTTTTTCCAACTTTACCGTGAACTATAAACTGTACAACTCAGTTGAAAAATAAACTGAAATCTTTTAGGTGAGGGAAGAAAAAAAAATGTGGTTGCATAAGTGTGCACACCCTCTTTTAACTGGGGATGAAACTGTGTTCAGAATTAAGCAATCACATTCAAACTTATGTTAAATAGGAGTCAGTGCACACCTACCATCATTTAAAGTGCCTCTGATTAACCCCAAATAAAGTTCAGATGTTCTAGTAGGTCTTTCCTGACATTTTCGTAGTAGCATCCTACAGCAAAAGCCATGGTCCACAGAGAGCATCCAGAGCATCAGAGGGATCTCATTGTTAAAAAGTATCAGTCAGGAGAAGGGTACAAAAGAATTTACAAGGCATTAGATATGCCATTGAACACAGTGAAGACAGTCATCATCAAGTGGAGAAAATATGGCATTACAAAGAACTGGACGTCCCTCCAAAATTGATAAAAAGACCAGAAGAAAACTGGTCAGGAAGGCTGCCAAGAGGCCTACAGCAACATTAAAGAAGCTGCAGGAATATCTGGCAAGTACTGGCTGTGTGATACATGTGACAACAATCCTGTATTCTTCATATGTCTGGGCTATGGGGTAGAGTGGCAAGAAATGCCTTTTCTTCCAAGTTTTGCAAAAACACATCTGAAGTCTCCCAAAAGCATGTGGGAAAATGTGTCATGGTCTGATGAATCCAAGGTTGAACGTTTTGGTTATAATTCCAAAAGATATGTTTGGGGCAAAAACACTGCACATCACCAAAAGAACACCATACCCACAGTGATGCCTTGTGCTGGCAGCATCATGCTTTGGGGCTGTTTTTCTTTAGCTTGAACAGAGGCCTTAACCACTTAAGGACTGCCGCCTATACATATACGTTGGCAGAGCAGCATGGACAGGCATAACCACGTACCTGTACGTCCCCTTTAAAATGCCGCCGTGTGGTCACGCGCATGCCGACGGCGCAATCTCCGTGAGCCCGACCGTGGGTCCCGTGGACTCAATCGCCGCGGGGACATCCGCGATTGTCTCACGGAGAGATACAGCGGGGAGATGCTTGTGTAAACAAGCATCTCCCCGCTCTGCCTAGTGACGATGACACTGATCTCCGCGGCAAAGCTTTTCCCCGATGCGCGCCTGCGGCGGCGCGCATTGCGGAAGTAAACAGGAGGACATCCATGGACGTCCACACGGCAGATAGGCGCCACACTGTAGACGTCTTTCATCTATAGCGCGGGAGCCAAGTGGTTAATGCTATATCTATATTTTCTTGCTAAAAACTATGTATTTACGAATTGTTTACATTTCCAAATACCAGTCAATATTGGCACAAAAACTTCAGGCTTCTGCTAGGAAGCTGAACATGAAGAGAAACCTCATCTTTCAGCATGACAACGGCCCAAAGTATACATCCAAATAAACAAAGGAATGGCTTCTCCAGAAGTACATTCAAGTTTTGGAATGGCCTAGCTAGAGCCCAGACCTGAATCCCATTGAAAATATGTGGGGTGATCTGAAGAGGGCTGTGCACATGTAATGCCCTTGCAATCTGACAGGTGGAGTGTTTTTGCAAAGAAGAGTGGGAAAATATTGCCATGTCAAGATGAGCCATGCTGATAGACTCATACCCAAAAAGACTGTAATAGACTGTAATAGTGCTGTAATAAAATCAAAAGGTGATTCAACAAAGTATTCGTTTAAGGGTGTGCACACCTATGTAACCATATTGTTTTAGTTTTTTTAATTTTACATCCCTCCGCCTAAAATATTTCAGTTTGTTGTTCAACTGAGTTGTACAGTTTATAGGTCACATTAAAGGTGGTAAAAGTTCTGAAATTATTTATCCATGTCTCATTTTTTTTTCACAGAGACCTGACATTTTAACAAGGGTGTGTGGACTTTTTATATCCACTGTATATATATATATATATATATATATATATATATATAGTTTTAGCCATACGACTCTAGTGTTAGATAAACTTTTAATTACAGAGATTAGTGTGGTTCCACACTGAGGAGTTTTTGAAGCGCTTTTGCATTAAAAAAAAAGTGCCTGAAAAGCTCAAGAAAAATGCTACCCTTTAAATTCTATGTATGTGTTTACACTGGGGTGGTGCGCTTCCTGCTTGCAGCATTTTTGGAGCATGGTTGGGGAATTAAAAAATACGCACCAAAAATGCTCCTCCCCATTGAAATAAATGGGAACCGCATTAACACATATGCATTTTACAGGCAATTTTGCTGCGAACCAGTGTGAAAGTAGCCTTATTGAGTTTCCAAAACAAAGGAGGCTCCTTTTTTTAAAAACTGAGAATAAAGTTTGTGCATTATTTTAAATTTGAAAGGCTTCTTCTACATGTACACTTTTTTTACATGGATTTGCTCATGAAAGTTTTGATGTGCTGCTTTTATTGCTCAATGTGATGGTTTTTTTTCTTAGCTTACTGAGTGCTTCATTAAACTCTTTCATGGTGGGTTCCTTTTCTTCCCTGCTGTTCTGTTGGATACATCCAGCAGTTGTTTTTTCTTTGTATGTATCTTCAGCATTTCCATTTAAAAGTTCACTAATGTTCTGTCCATATATGTAATTTTGTTTAGCAATTGTGCAATTCATTTATTTGCCTGTGGAGACTGATTGCAGATATCGGAACCATCAGGGTCCCAGGGACACCAAAATATAGTAATAAACACCATATGTCAAGGCTTTCAGGGAATGATTACACATTTTTTCTATTACTCTGGCAACCATTTATTAGCATAAATTAGTATAGCTTAGTAATCCAAGATATGGGATTTAGTAAAGTATAGTAGTTAATAAACTTTATGGAGCTGATAAAGAAAAGCATATCAATTGACAGTAGAAAAGACTGTCTAAGTAACATCTCTTTTCATGAATTACTATTTATTATAATAATAGACCATGAATACTTAAAGGGTAACTCCATTTTCATGGGGAAAAAAAATGCAAATAAAAAATATATGTATAGCATATACAATTGTGACTCAAGTCATATTGTAATTGAATGTTATTTAAAATTACCTTTCATTTTAAATCTGCAGCTCTGTAATATTCTGTAAAATGCAATGCAATATGGCTACCTGGAGGTGTTCTGGACACAGAATGTACCTAGAATCATAATTTTCTGCTTTTGTGATTGGCTCACTGATTTTCCCAGAAGTCTACACTAAATCCCTGTACACACGATCGGTTTTACCGATGAAAACAATCCGATGGACTGTTTTCATCGGACAAACCGATCGTGTGTGGGCCCCATCAGACTTTTTTCCATCGGTGAAAAAAAATAGAACCTGTTTTAAATTTTTCCGATGGAAAAAAAAACGATAGCAAATTCCGATCGTCTGTGTGGAACTCCATCGGGAAAAAAAACACGCATGCTCAGACTGAATTAGGAGATGGGAGCGCTCGCTCTGGTAAAACTAGCGTTCATAATGGAGATAGCACATTCGTCATGCTGTAACGGACTGAAAAGCACGGAGACTGAAAAGCGTGAAACGGCTCTCACCAAACTTTTACTAACACGCAGTAACACGAAATCAGCAAAAGCAGCCCAAAGGGTGGCACCATTGGATTTGAACTACGAACGTGTTGTACGTCACAGCGTTTGGGACGGTCGGAATTTTGATGGAAGTCAGCTTCATCGGAATTCCGATCGTGTGTACAGGGCTTAAGATACAAGTCAGATATCAGGCATCCCCTGCAACAAAAATGAAATTTTTGGTGACATACTCCCAATAGGAAATCACGTCCAAAGGTATGCAGAACCTGCAATTTCCTCATTAGAGCCCTGCAGGTGCAGCAGCTAATTGATAATTATGAAACAACCCCCATATAGATTCACGTTCCACGTGGACACAGACAAACACACAGGGATTTCTTCAGAATAACAAAAGGTAGGAATTTGCAACAATGTTTATTAAAATCCTTGTAATGTACATAGATCACTAAGAGACAAAAAGGATACCCCCCTAGGAGTGGAACTATAATAGCACTTAACTATTTTTCATATTTTTTGATATTTATAGATTCGACCCTATCTCTTGGCCATTGTTTCAATGTACCATACAAGACCCTTGTGTTCCTAGTCCCCAGCAACCTCTAGGAGATCTTTTGCAATGCGGTATTGTGGCCTTGATGGTGGGTGTGAGCATCCGCGCATTTTCCTGCTTTTTTCTGTTGGTTTTAAAATATAGTGGCATATATATGCAATGTAACCTCTGTGACTCGTGAGTACAGTATCTCTTTTGGTACTTACTTTCTTCTTTTTTCCTTCTTCTTCATCTCTGAATCCTCAGAGGAGTCATCATTTTCGTTATATACAATTTTGTATTGCTACGTGTCCATTTGTATGATCCTTTTGTATGCGCTATTAAGGTTTTTAATACTTTTGTACCAATAAATTATATTTTTTATATGCCTTTGACCTTTGTTTAGTGCCAATATAGTCCCACTCGTAGAGGGTATCTTTTTTGTATCTACAATAGGGATAATGGCACTTTACCCACTATAGCCAGATTTATTCTTTAAAACACCCTGAGGGGAGTGTCTTTTTCTTAACAAAAGTGGAGTTACGCTTTAACCACAGATGAACTGTATCTTCTTCTGGTGGCAGTGGCCTCTTTCAGCAGGATATTGTGCCCTGCCACACTGCTAAAATGGTTCAAGAATGGTTTGAGGAAAACAACAATGAGGTGGAAGTGTTGACATAGTCTCCAAATTCTCCAGATCTCAATCAAATCTAGCATCTGTGGGATATGCTGGAAAACAAGTGTGATCCAAGACTTACAAGACTTAAAGGATCTGCTACTTGGTGCTAGATACTACAGCAAACCTTCAGAGGTCTAGTGGCATCTATACCTCGATTGGTCAGGGCCATTTTGGTGGCAAAAGACTTACTCTAAATTATGTGGGTGGTTATAAAGTTATGGCTGTTCGGTGTATATATATATATATATATATATATATATACACACACTATATTGCCAAAAGTATTGGGACACATGCCTTTACACGAACATGAACTTTAATGACATCCCAGTCTTAGTTCATAGGGTTCAATATTGAGTTGGCCCACCCTTTGCAGCTATAACATCTTCAACTCTTCTGGCAAGGCTGTCCACAAGGTTTAGGAGTGTGTCTATGAGAATGTTTAACCATTCTTTCAGAAGAGCATTGTGAGGTCAAGCATTGATGTTGGACAAGAAGGCCTGGCTCGCAGTCTCCACTCTAATTCATCCCAAAGGTGTTCTGTCGGGTTTAGGTCAGGACTCTGTGCAGGCCAGTCAAGTTCCCCCACCCCAAACTCACTCATCCATGTCTTTATGGACCTTGCTTTGTGCACTGGTGCGCAGTTATGTTGGAACAGGAAGTAGCCATCCCCGAACTGTTCCCACAAATTTGGGAGCATGAAATTGTCCAAAATGTCTTGGTATGCTGATGCCTTAAGCGTTTCCTTCACTGGAACTAAAGGGCCAAGTCCAAGCCCTGAAAAACAACCCACACCATAATCTCCCCTCCACCAAATGATTTGGAGGGGTGGCCCAATACTTTTGGCAATATAGTGTGAATGAGCGAGTTTGGGGTGGAGGAACTTGACTGGTCTGCACAATACATAACATACTACTACACACGCAATTTTATAATTGGAGATGATTAAAATGTACCATTCACACTTCTGCCATGGTTTTTTAATACTGAAAAATCACATTTATCCTCCATGCATCTGTGTGAGAAGTTTAAATAACTTCTCATTATTTCCATCCACCTGCTTTTGTGATTTTATCATTGCTCTATCAAATTATAATAATCTTCTGCAATCTTGTTTGGAGAAATACTTTAAATACACGTGTACATGTAAGATGCTGGGGCTTCGTCTTTTTTAAATTTTGTTGAGATTAACCATGAAGTTATAGTAAAGGTGGACCTTCCTTCTTATCAGATACAATTTCAAAAGTGTCTGCATCAGGATGTACACAACCAAAACAGGTAAGAACCTTTAAAAGATGATTTAGAATAGATCTACTTTCCTCAATTTCACTTATTGAGGAAACAAATTACGTATTACCTGATGTCTTCAATCGTGGTCCCTTAAAAGGTGATGTACAACTTCTATGCAACTATATATTATGAGAATTTGTAGATTACAAATTGTCCTGTTTAGTTTCAAGCTTTCATAATAATTAATAGACATGTGCACACTGAAATATTTCGTTTCGGAATTTCGTTTTCGTCCGAAAAATAAATTTATTTAGTTAGTTACTCCCGAAATTCGTTTTTATTTATTTAGTTTTTCGTTAGAAATTGCATTCGTCCGAAAAAGAATTAATTAAGGTCGAATCTGTCATTGAAGGCTTATGGTGTCTGTTGAATGTTCAAAGAAGATTCAACGGAGCAGCGAAACTGTACGATGCTGCAATCATACATTTCCGGTCGAATGTTCTGCCTACAAGCTATAGTAGAATTCTAATGTTGTATGACTAGTAATAATTATATTTATTAATTACTATTACTAGTCAACCAACATTAGAATTCTTCTATAGCCTATGGGTGGATGCATTTGACTGGAAATGTACGATTGCAGCGTCGTACAGTTTAGTCGAATCTTCTAACTTTCGACAGACACCATAAGCCTTCAATGACAGATTCAACGTTTGTATGTTTTTCGATGCTTTGTCGAATCTTCGTCGTTCTAGCTATTTTACTGCTCCTCCTCGTTGGTTACAATCAGCCAATAACATTCATCATCATCATTATTTTTATTTTACTTCCCCCACCCAATTCCAGCAGTGATCTTTTCTCTCTATGTCAAATCTTTTCTCTCTATAATGTCAAATCTTTTCTCTATATAATGTCAAATCTTTTCTCTATGTCGAATCTTTTCTCTCTATAATGTCGAATCTTTTCTCTCTATGTCGATTCTTTTCTCTCTATGTCAAATCTTTTCTCTCTATGTCAAATCTTTTCTCTCTATGTCGAATAATCTTGGACTAATAGAGTTAAGGTTAGGCACATTCGACCACAGGTTCGATAGACACAGATTGTTATTGTCAGCGTCATGTCGAATCTCCTATCTATATCGAACTGTTGTAGCAACGAAAACTAAAATAAAGCATTTGTTTATGTCAGATCTTTCGGTTTTCGGATTCTGTGCTTTCGTTTTCGTTTGTTAAAACGATAACGAAAATAGCTGAAATTCGGACAAAAATGCATTCGGACAAAAACGAATACACATGTCTAATAATTAAGCATCTTGAGGTATGGCTTGTACTGGCTGAACAATTGTATTTGTTGCAATGATTATGCAGGAAAATGTCTGAACACATTTAAGAAGACTCCATTACACAAATGAATATAGTCAATGATACTTAGAACAAAAAAAGTAAAAAATTATGCATTTTATGACCACAGTAGCATACTGATCTACTCTGTACAGAAATAAATTGTTAATTCATGATACTCCCTCTAATTGCAATAAATATGTAATTGCTGACCACATGGTGGCACAGTTTGCTTTGCCAAGCCTGATAGATAACTGTAGAAAAAGATTTCTCTAGGTCTTATTGCTTTTACCCGTTGGTTCGGTATTGTATAACTTCCATCTTCACATGTTTCTAAACAATTATATTGTTCTGTTATACAAATTTTTTATAATTTTGATTTCCACTACTAACAACTGCACAATATTATTGACAAAAATAAAAATAATGTATAGTCAGCTGAGCCACCAAGGTATATTTTCAAATACATTGATATATTGATAAAGATCAAAATAAAAAAACAAACATCTTAATATATAACTAAGTTAAAGTTGTTGTTTTTTTTTTGTTTTGTTTTTTATAATTAGGGCAGTAATGTTATACTTATGAAACCTATACCTTATTGAAATTTTCTCACATTTCTAAATAACAAATATACGAGAATAAAAACTGGAAGGGGTACTCTTTCCAGATTCAGTGGAAAAGGCACATCCCTATGCAAGAAACAAAATATAAAAAATGAATGCACTTTCTGTAAGTACCAAGGAGAAGTATCAACCCTTACAGCAACAGAACAAAATCTAAAATTCTCTTGTGCCTATACCAGTGTGCTGTACATATTCATGCATGGCTTTTATACTGGAGAAACAAACGGAATCTGTTAACAATATCTAATCATCATGAATGTAAATAACATCATTAATACAATGTCTCTCCAGTATCACAGCACTTCTACAGTCCAGTTGATTCTGTTGGACAAATGAAGGCACTTCAGAACTGAAGTAGAAGAAAAATTTGTAAAAGTAGATGAAAATATTACACCATATAAAACCTGACTACTGTAAAGTAACCTATGAGAAGTCTAAGGCAGCATAATCGACATACTGTGTATATAGAGTACATATAGACTGTTGTAGTCTGCATTTATTAATGAGCCAGAACAAACTTTTGTCTGCATTTTTATTCACATTTTGTGTTGTGTACTGCTAAAGAATTTTTATAATACTACATACACTGCAAACACAATACATTTGCAAATTATGGTGTATCCTAATGTTCAACTCCTTAATAAGTGGTCACATGGTGCTCTGGATCCGAAGTTTTATCTTCTTTATTGAGGAGGAGGATGGTGTCTACATCACTGCCTGGGGGAGATAGACACTTCATATTGGCTGTCAAGCAACTTTTAGGATCTTGAAGACTGCAGTAGAGAGATGATGTCAGGAAGAGGTGGCCAATCAATCGCAGTGCTGGTTGTGACACCTGGAAGCAGCATCAGCAAGGGACGTGAACAGCAGTCTTAGGTCAGTATTAAACAGGCTTCAGGATTAGGGATGAGCCCGATGTTCGAGTCGAACATAAGTTCGACTCAAACATAAGTTCGACTCAAACATCGGGTGTTCGCCTGTTTGCCGAATAGCGAACATTATGCGGTGTTTGCGGCAAATTCGAAAGCCGCGGAGCACCGTTAAAGTCTATGGGAGATTAACATGAAAAATCAAAAGTGCTCATTTCTTTCTCGTACATCACGGGACACAGAGCGACATAGTCATTACTAATGGGTTATATAGATACCGTCAGGTGCTGGCACTGGCAACTTCCAAAACCGGAAGTACCCTCCCCTATATAAGCCCCTCCCATCCGGGATCACCTCAGTTTTTTGCCAGTGTCTAAGGTGTTGGCCAAGAAGAAACATGTGTTTTTCACTGAGCTTGCGTACAGGTTCTTTTGGGCCTCAGTAAGCTATTCCGGATCCGACCAAAAAAGCTTCATAGCTAAACGGTCGGTACCCGGGCCTTGCAGAGAAGAGCAAGGTTTTGCCTGTAATGCTTCTCTTAGGAGAGCTGGACCCTGGGATCCAGAGCTCTGGACATACCCACGACCAAGATGTTTTCTGTGCAGGGTGCTATACAGGTCCAGGGGAGTGGAATCCTTGGGAACCCGGTCCCTGAAGGTTTGATTACAATGCCTGCCGTGATAGGTGAAGTTTGGGCTTTTGTGGACCAAACAAAGTCCTGCGGCGGGGAACAGGTAAGTGGGGGCCCCCAGGAACTTGGTTCTATTGGGGGACCCCCAAGCCTAATTTGTCTTTCTGTCTGTTACCTAATGGTATTCCCGCAAAATTCTGTGCATGCCTGTAACTACTAAAAAAAAATGTAATAATTTTTAATGGTGGTCAAGAAAAAAAAAAAAAAATTTTTATATATATATTTAATATATTAGACTGCGGTACCTGTGTTTGTCCACTAGAGGCCGCTGTGGAATGTTTTCTTGTCATGTGGACTAGCTTCTTCTCAGCAGAGCAAAGTCCAGGCAGATGGTGAGTTCTCTTATAGGAAACTGCTTCCTCTGCCATGTTGCAGTGCTCGGCCATCCCCCGGCCTGCGGCAAAGAGGGGCCCTGGCTCCTGTCCCTTGTTACCATATTTGAAATTAGCGCCGAAGGCGCACGTGCCCGCTCGCGTGCGCGCGCACGCGCCTCTATATATAGAGGTGAGCCGGGAAAGGGGGCGGAGCCTGGGGGATGACGCTCTGTGCGCGCCGCAGCGCTTCTGCGCCTGTGCGGGCGTCCCAGCAGTTTAAAAAAACCACAATATTGTAGTGAGCTGGCTATGAAGTACAGAGACAGAGCTGGCAACATTTAAAGGCATACAGCAAGCGGTTGATACAGGCATCCCCTAGAAAGGCACATTAGTAGACACCAACTGTGATATAGCAGCAATTGTGCTAGACTATTCTCAGTAAAAGTGGTGTATTACGGCTGGAATACCTCAGCTTTAGGCTTAGGAATATGCCGTCCAGAAGCTCCGGAACTGAATCTTCCAGGAAGCGAAGGGGGTCTCATCGGGCTCGGAGGATCTTGGGCATACTCCTGCTGCACCAGTCTCCCCTGAAGTTCAGAGGTAAGTGACCATAGAGACCCCGCAGGGGTACTTGGTACTGTGGCTGTCCTCAGTCACCTGCTCCTGTGTATGTAACAGAGGAGGTTTTTTCCTCAGCTCTGGGAGGATTAGAGAGAGATTGTCAACATTTATCGCTGCCTCCCTGTCAGGGAAAGCACGCCCGATCTCCGTCTCCTCCTTCAGAGTGCCTGTTAGCAGAGCAACAGTCCCATACAGGGATCGACCTGCCTGAAGGGGATCAGGATGAGGTTGATTCTGTTATAGAGGAGTCAACAGTGGGGGAACCTTTCTCAGCATCTCAAGCTGAAAGATTATGGGTTCAGTCTCTGACTAACATGGTCCGATCAGCATTTAAAAATGCACCTTGCGGAACCATCAACCACTACTGTATCCTCGTTGGGGTCGCTAGAAGCCCCCAGACTGTTTGTTCTTTTCCACTTCACCCTTTACTGAAAGGGCTCATTTACCAGGATTGGGAACGTCCTGAGAAAATATTTATTCCCCCAAGAGATTTCCGGTGGTCTATCCCATGGAGGATAAGTTCATCAAAAATAAAAAAAAATGGAAGGTCCCTACAGTGGACGCAGCCATCTCTTGTATGTATAAATCACTGACATGTCCAGTGGATAATGTCCAAATGTTCAAGAACCCAATAGATAAAAGATTGGAGTCCTTATGAAAATCTGCTTGGTGATACAACCAGCAGTAGCAGCTATTGGGGTCTGCTAAGCAGTGAAGGATCAGTTGAAACAGGTCTTGAGGGACTTGACAGATCAGCAGGCTTTGCCCTAGCTGATCTACCTAGAGCCTTAGGCTTTGCGGTTGACGCCATAGAGGATTCAGTCCATCAGGCCTCCCGCCTTACGCTGTCTATAGTACATATGCGTAGGCTCCTATGGCTCAAAAACTGGTCTGCTGAAGCTCCCTGTAAAGAATGGCTGGTTAGCGTCCCATTTCATGGTGAACGCTTATTCAGGGAAAACCTGGACAAATATATCCAGAAAATTTCCAGCGGTAAAAATACGCTCTTGCCGGTTAAAAGCAGAGTTAGAGGTCCCTCTTTAAGAGGCCTGCTTCTCCAGTCCCTGGGGCATTGGCTGTGTAACAGTTCCGACGGCCTCCTCGGTCAAATCCCGGGGGTAAAAAACAGGGACAGTAGCAGGGTAATGAGAAACCCTGGGTCAGGGGAGGTACAAAACCTCCCCCAAAGTTAAATTCATTGAAGCCCCCACTCAGTCGGGTGGGGGGAGGACTCCAGTTGTTCGCAAGAGACCTGGCGGGACACGATCAAGACAGATAGGTGCTCTCCGCAGTAGGTTTGGGATACAGTTTGGAGTTAAAAGACTCTCCTCCTTCCCATTTTTGAGGTCAAACGTGCCAAGGGATCCCCGGAAGAGAGAGTCCCTCCTGTTGGCACTAGAACAACTATTGCTCCAAGGAGTAATTATGGAGGTTCCCCTGGAAGAATGAGGGTTCGGGTTTTACTCAAACCTCTTTACAGTCCCGAAGCAAACGCGGACGGGAGGCCCATATTAATTCTAAAAGGGCTATACAAATTCCTGTATATCAGGACTTTCCGATGGAGTCGATCCGATCGGTGGCCACTGCCCTACAAGGGGAGGATTGGTTAGCCACGATCGACATCAAAGATGCTTATTTGCACATTCCCATCTTTCCAGTCCACCAAAAATTTCTACGCTTTGCAGTAGAAGGGCGCCATTTTCAGTTCAGAGCCTTACCCTTCGGTTTGGCCACAGCACCACGAGTGTTTACAAAAATTCTGGCCCTTTATTGGCCAATCTAAGAACACAAGGTGTAATGATAATGGCATATCTGGATGACTTGTTGCTGATAGACCACTCAGTGAAAAAACTAGACGTGGTCGTTCACAAGACGATCAAGTATCTGGAATCTCACGGTTGGATTATCAACCGAGACAAGTCAGCCCTAAAAACCAGTCAAAAGTCTGGAATACTTGACTAGGGTTGGATTCAGGCCAGAGAAAAAATATTCTTGCCTCGAGGAAAGGTGTTGTCTTTGAAAGATTTGATCCACTTAGTGGATACAAAAAAGACAGCCGTCCATACGCCTGTATATGAGGCTGCTGGGAAAAATGGTGGCATCATTCGAAGCAGTACCCTACAGTCAATTCCATTCAAGGAATTTGCAAGGGGCCATACTGTCAGCCTGGAACAAAAAAGTTCAGGCCCTAGACTTACAATGTCCTTGTCCCCTTCCGTTCGCAAGAGCCTCCGTTGGTGGTTGGTTCCCCAGAATCTGGAAAAAAGGAAATCCTTCAGTCCGATTTCTTGGAAGGTGGTCACTACAGATGCCAGCCTTATAGGCTGGGGAGCAGTACTGGAGCAATAGTCTCTCCAGGGCAGATGGTCGGATGCAGAAAAGGCCCTGCCCATCAATCTCTTAGAGATACGAGCAGCCCGGTATGCCCTAGTAGCATGGACATCCAAACTCCAAGGGTCCCCTGTCAGAATTCAATCAGACAATGCCACAGCAGTGGCATATATCAATCATCAGGGGGGCACCAGGAGTCGTGCAGCCCAGAGGGAAGTAAATTACATCCTGAAATGGGCAGAAAAATATGTCCCAGCCATATCTGCGGTATTCATTCCAGGAGTGGAGAATTGGAAGGCGGACTTTCTAAGTCGCCAGCAATTAGGCCCAGAGGAAGGGTCCCTTCACCCCGAGGTTTTCTGGACAATATGTCAGCGGTGGGGAACATCGGATGTAGATCTTCTAGCATCCAGATTCAACGCAAAGGGGGACAGGTTTGTCTCTCGGACAAGGGATCCCCTAGCTTGCGGCTCGGATGCCCTAGTGTTCCCTTGGGATCAGTTCAAGCTGATATATGCATTCACACCGCCACAATGGTTACCTCGATTACTCCGCAGAATCAGGGTAGAAAAGAAACCAGTGATTCCGGTGGCTCCAGCGTGGCCCCGAAGAGCGTGGTACGCGGAGATTGTAAAATTTCAGTGGGGAGTCCTTGGACTCTCCCACGTCGTCCGGCTTTCGCAAGGACCGATATACCACCCTTCCTTACCAGCCCTAGGTTTGACGGCCTGGCTATTGAAGCCCACATTCTAAAAAAGAGAGGGCTCTCTAATGCTGTGGTATCTGCCATGATCAATGCCAGGAAGCCGGTATCCAGGCAGATCTACTATAGAATCTGGAAGGCGTACATCGCGTGGTGTGAGGCCAAGAAATGGCATCCACATAAGTACGTAATAGGTAGGATTCTGGACTTCCTACAGTGGGCTGTAGATAGGAAGCTTGCCTTGAGTACTATCAAGGGTCAGATTTCGGCCTTGTCAATATTTTTTCAAAGGCCCTTGGCTTCGCATTCACTAGTCAAAGCCTTTATACAAGGAGTGATGCGTATTAGTCCTCCGGTTAATATTCCCATATGTCCATGGGATCTAAACTTGGTTCTGTCGGTTCTACAGAAACAACCATTTGAACCATTACAGCATATTTCCTTGGTGCTTCTCACCAGGAAATTGATTTTTTTAGTAGCCATTTGTTCGGCTAAAAGAGTATCGGAATTAGCAGCTATGTCCTGTAAGGAGCCATATCTGGTTATCCATAAGGACAGAGTAGTGTTACGTCCTCATCCAGCCTTTCTTCCTAAGGTGGTATCGAGGTTTCATTTGAACCAAGATGTGGTTCTTCCTTCTTTTTTCCCCAAACCTACTTCGGTAGAGGAAAAGTTATTGCATTCTTTGGATGTAGTAAGAGCAGTTAAAGCTTATCTAAAAGCCACTGCTCAGATTCGCAGAACGGATACTTTGTTTATTCTGCCGGAAGGCCCCAAAAAGGGTCAGGCAGCGTCAAAATCTACTTTAGCCAAGTGGATTCGACAGGTCATTATGCAAGCTTATGGCTTGAGAAGGAGACCGCCTCCGTTCAAAGTTAGAGCGCACTCCACGAGAGCAGTTGGAACTTCATGGGCAGTGCATCACCAGGCCTCCCTGGCTCAAATCTGTAAGGCCGCAACATGGTCTTCGGTACACACGTTTACTAGGTCCTACCAGGTGGACGTTAGAAGTCAGGAGGATGTCGCCTTTGGGCGCAGTGTGTTGCAGGCCGCAAAAGATCCTCATGTCTGATAGCGCTCAGCTTATATATGGTGTATCCCCCCCCTCATTTGGCATTGCTTTAGGACATCCCATTAGTAATGACTATGTCGCTCTGTGTCCCGTGATGTACGAGAAAGAAAATAGGATTTTTATAACAGCTTACCTGTAAAATCCTTTTCTTGGAGTACATCACGGGACACAGAGCTCCCGCCCCTCTTTAGGGACACTTATTGCTTTGCTACAAAACTGAGGTGCTCCCGGATGGGAGGGGCTTATATAGGGGAGGGTACTTCCGGTTTTGGAAGTTGCCAGTGCCAGCACCTGACGGTATCTATATAACCCATTAGTAATGACTATGTCGCTCTGTGTCCCGTGATGTACTCCAAGAAAAGGATTTTACAGGTAAGCTGTTATAAAAATCCTATTTTTAAAGGCTTATATGCATGGTATTTTCTAGACATGTGCACACTGAAATATTTCATTTCGTAATTTCGTTTTCGTTAAAAATTGCATTCGTCCGAAAATCGGAATTAATTAAGGTCGAATCTGTCATTGAAGGCTTATGGTGTCTGTCGAATGTTCAAAGAAGATTCGACGGAGCAGCGAAACTGTACGACTCTGCAATCATACATTTCCGGTCGAATGTTCCGCCCACAAGCAGTGATCTTTTCTCTCTATGTCGAATCTTTTCTATCTATAATAACGAATCTTTTCTCTCTATAATGTCGAATCTTTTCTCTCCTATGTCGAATCTTTTCTCTCTATAATGTCAAATCTTTTCTCTCTATAATGTCAAATCTTTTCTCTCCTATGTCGAATCTTTTCTCTCCTATGTCGAATCTTTTCTCTCTATAATGTCAAATCTTTTCTCTCCTATGTCGAATCTTTTCTCTCTATAATGTCAAATCTTTTCTCTCTATAATGTCAAATCTTTTCTCTCCTATGTCGAATCTTTTCTCTCTATAATGTCGAATCTTTTCTCTCTTATGTCGAATCTTTTCTCTCTATAATGTCAAATCTTTTCTCTCTATAATGTCAAATCTTTTCTCTCCTATGTCGAATCTTTTCTCTCCTATGTCGAATCTTTTCTCTCTATAATGTCAAATCTTTTCTCTCCTATGTCGAATCTTTTCTCTCTATAATGTCAAATCTTTTCTCTCTATAATGTCAAATCTTTTCTCTCTATAATGTCAAATCTTTTCTCTCCTATGTCGAATCTTTTCTCTCTATAATGTCGAATCTTTTCTCTCCTATGTCAAATCTTTTCTCTCCTATGTCGAATCTTTTCTCTCCTATGTCAAATCTTTTCTCTCTATGTAGAATAATCTTGGACTAATAGAGTTAAGGTTAGGCACATTCGACCACAGGTTCGATAGACACAGATTGTTATTGTCAGCGTCACGTCGAATCTCCTATCTATATCGAACTGTTGTAGCAACGAAAACGAAAATAAAGCATTTGTTTATGTCGGATCTTTTGGTTTTCGGATTCTGTGCTTTCGTTTTCGTTTGTTAAAACGATAACGAAAATAGCTGAAATTCGGACGAAAATGCATTCGGACGAAAACGAATGCACATGTCTAGTATTTTCAAAAAAAATGTTGGGAGACCTGGGTCCTGCCCCAGGGGACATGTATCAATGCAAAAAAAAGTTTTAAAAACGGACGTTTATTTGGGAGCAGTGATTTTAATAATGCTTAAAGTGAAACAATAAAAGAGAAATATTCCTTTACATTTCGTGACTGGGGGTGTCTATAGTATGCCTGTAAAGTGCCACATTTTCCCCATGTTTAGAACAGTCCCGCAGCAAAATGACATTTCTAAAGACAAAAAAGTAATTTAAAACTACTTGCGGCTGTTATGAATTGTCGGGTCTCGGCAATACAGGTAAAAGTCATTGAAAAAAAACAGCATGGGTTCCCCCCCAGTCCATTACCAGGCCCTTTGGGTCTGGTATGAATATTAAGGGGAACCCCGTACCAAAATTAAAAAAAATTGTGCGGGGGTCCCCCCAAATTCCATACCAGGCCCTTCAGGTCTGGTATGGATATTAAGGAAAACCCTGCACCATTATTTTTTTTTAAATGGCGTAGGGGTCTCCCTCAAAATCCATACCAGACCTAAAATGTCTGGTATGGATTTTAAGGTAAACCCTGCACCAAAATAAAAAAAAATGGCCTAGGGGTCCCCCCAAAAATCCATACCAGACCCTTATCCGAGCACGCAACCTGGCAGGTCGCAGGAAAAGAGGAGGGGATGAGAGAGTGCCCCCCTCCTGAACCTTACCAGGCCACATGCCCTCAACATGGGGAGGATGCTTTGGGGTCTCACTGACCCCAAAGCACCTTGTCCCCATGTTGATGGTGACAAGGGCCTCATCCCCAGAACCCTTGCCCGGTGGCTGTGGGGGTCTGCGGGCGGGGGCTTATCGGAATCTGGAAGCCCCCTTTAACAAGGGGACCCCCAGATCCCTGCCCCCTATGTGAATTAGTAACGGGTACATTGTACCCCTACCATTTCACCAAAAAGTGTCAAAAATGATAAAAAAGAAAAAAGACAGGAGACACTTTGGGACAAGTTCTTTATTAAAAAAAAAAAAAAATGTCCAGCGATGTCCATTCATCTTCTATTCCACCGCTGAAATAAAAAAAAATAAAAAAGCCGCAACAGCTCTGCCTCCATGGGCCGCTCCCACCGACTGACGCGTCTCTCACTTTGACAGCTGTTATATAGCTGAGGGCGGGACCACCAGGTGACGTAACCAGGTGAGCCCGCCCCCCTCTGTCACCACGGGGGTTTGATCCCGCCCTCATCTATATAACAGCTGTTAAAGCAAGAGACGCGTGAGTAAGCGGGAACCACCCATGGAGGCAGAGCCGTTTTTTTCAGCGTCGGCGGCTGAATAGAAGATGAATGGACATCGCTGGACATTTTTATCTTTTTCTTTAAATAAAGGACTTGTCCCAAAGTGTCTCCTGTCTTTTTTGCCATTTTTGACACTTTTTGGTGAAATGGTAGGGGCACAATGTATCCGTTACCAATTCACATAGGGGGGATGGGATCTGGGGATCCCCTTGTTAAAGGGGGCTTCCAGATTCTGATAAGCCCCCTGCCCGCAGACTCTCACAACCACCGGGCAAGGGTTGTGGGGATGAGGCCCTTGTCCCCATCAACATGAGGACAATGTGGCCTTTTATGGTTCATGAGGGGGGTGCTCTCTTGCCCCCCCTCTTTTCCTGCAGCCTGCCAAGTTACGTTCTCGGATAAGGGTCTGGTATGTATTTTTTGGGGGAACCCTACGCCCCTTTTTTTTTTTTTTTGGCGCAGGGTTCCCCTTAAAATCCATACTAGACATGATGGGTCTGGTATGGATTTTGAGGGGCACCCCTACACCATTTTTTAACCTCCCTGGCTGTATGATTATGTCAGATTTTGATGCTGAAAGCGGTACCATTATCTTGCATGGAAATTTGGCATTTTATATTTTAGGCCTGTAATTCTTAGTAATAACACACCTAAATCTGTCCAAACAAGAGTCTAGCAGACATCCCGGGTATGATAAAGTTTGAAACACAAAATCATAAATTATAATATAATAACTATAAATAATTTAAAAATATATATATATATATAATACTGTATATACTTGAGTATAAGCCGAGTTTTTCAGCACATTCTTTGGTGCTGAAAACGCCCCCCTCGGCTTATACTCGAGTCACCTTTTTGCGCCTGATCTCCTGGATTTGGGGACCCGGTACCGGCCGGCTGTAAGTCCCCTGGACCCCAAACTTGGCACACATGTAGCTCCACTCTTCATATATAAGTGTACAAAGTTTGTTGTCCAGAGGACCTACGGTCGGGGAGCAATGATTTTTCAAATCCGGGCACCCCTTCCAAAGACTCCCATGTTAAACGGACATTTCTCCAGTGAATTTGAGCACCCAATACAGGCCAGTCGTTGGTCCTCTGGACCCGAAACTTGGCACACATGTAGCCCCATTTTTCTCTTATAAGTGTGCAAAGTTTTGTGTCTAGGTGGCCTACGGCTGGGGAGCACCGATTTTTCAAAGCCGGGCACCCCTTCCATAGACTCCCATGTTAAACGTCAGTCTAGTAATGGACACAGTGAGGCATGGACACAGTGAGGCATGCACATGGGCACAGTGAGGCATGCACATGGACACAGTGAGGCACAGTGAGGCACAGTGAGGCTTGCAGATGGACACCCTAGGCTTATACTCGAGTCAATACGTTTTCCCAGTTTTTTGTGGTAAAATTAGGTGCCTCGGCTTATATTGGGGTCGGCTTATACTCGAGTATATACGGTATTTATAATAAAATGAATTTCAATTTCCCCACTATTCACTATCACTTAATTCTGCAAGTGTTCTTATTTACTATCGCTGTTTTCTAGCTGGTCACACTTTTTGGTTGCTATGGACAATCTCAAGTTTCCAGGCAGAAAGAACAGTATATATATATAATATAAAAGTGCATGCAGGGCACTGGACAAAACACCAGGGACAAATGGGCAATGAAATAATTTCATACAGTAATGTAATCTGTAAGATTACAGTGTACTGTATGTATTATTAATTTTGTCATTTTTTTAATTTGCCGCCATGCTCCGCCCCTGTGCGTCGCGACGCTCACAGGGAACGGAGCCTGGCACACAGAGGCAACGGGCGGAGGACAGAGCCCGCAGACACAGCAGGGGGACATTGCAGGATCCTGAGGACAAGGTAAGTAACCTGCACCAGGATCCTGCAATGCAATTCTGTGGCTCAGGGTTACCGCTAATAGTACTGAAATCTTACCCCAAGCCACACTCGGGAAAACCGCCAGGGAGGTTAAAAAGAAATTAGCATAGGGTTCCCCTTAATATCCATACCAGACCTGAAGGGCCTGGTATGGAATTTGGGGGGACCCCCACGCAATTTTGTTTTTAATTTTGGTTCGGGGTTCCTCTTAATATTCATACCAGACCCAAAGGGCCTGGTAATGGACGGGGGGGGAAACTCATGCCGTTTTTTTCAATGACTTTTATCTGAATTGCCGAGACCCGACAATTAATTACAGCCGCGAGAAGTTTTAAATGACTTTTTTTCCTTTAGAAAATAAATTTTGCTTCGGGACTGTTCTAAACACGGGAAAAATGTGCCACTTTACAGGCATACTATAGACACCCCCCAGGTACGAAATTTTAAGTAATATTTCACTTTTATTGTTTCACTTTAAGCGTTATTAAAATCACTGCTCCCAAAAAAACGTCAGTTTTTAAAACTTTTTTTTGCATTGATACATGTCCCCTGGGACAGGACCCAGGTCCCCAAACACTTTTATGACAATAACTTGCATATTAACCTGAAAAATGAGCACTTTTGATTTTTCATGTTCGTGTCCCATAGACTTTAACGATGTTCGCGTGTTCGAACAAATTTTTTGCCTGTTCGCAAGTTCTGGTGCGAACCGAATTGGGGGGTGTTCGGCTCATCCTTATTCAGCATTATTGATGAGCCGAACACCCCCGGGTTCGGTTCGCACCAGAACCCGCGAACGGACCGAAAGTTCGTACGAACATTAGAACCCTATTAAATACAATGGATGCGAATGTTCGAATTCTAAAGTGCTAATTATAACGACTATTATGCATGTTATTGTCCTCAAAAGGGTTTGGGAACCCGGGTTCTGCACCAGGGGACATGTATCAATGCAAAAAGAAGTTTTAAAAACGGTCGTTTTTCGGGAGCAGTCATTTTAATGATGCATAAAGTGAAAAAAAAAAGTCAAATATTCCTTTAAATATCGTACCTGGGGGGTGTCTAAAGTATGCCTGTGAAGTGCCACGTGTTTCCCGTGTTTAGAACTGTCCCTGCACAAAATGACACTTCTAAAGGAAAAAAAAGCCATTTAAAACTGCTTGCGGCTTTAATGTAATGTCTGGTCCCGGTAATATGGATGAAAATCTTTAAGAAAAATGGCATAGCTACCCCATGACCCCCCCCCCCTACCCCAGCCCATTACCAGCCCCTTTGGGTCTTGTATGGATATTAAGGGGAACCCCGCACATAAAATAAAAAAGGCCCTATATACTCTGAACAGCCGTATACAGGCGGTGCATACAAGACAGGGACTGTAGGTTTGTTCTTATGTAGAATCTGTTTGTAATTTTGAACAGGTACATTGTTTAAGTGTAGCTCCAGCCCAAAAATCTATTTTTAAACTTTTTGGAAAACATAGGTAAGGGTTATTACCCCTGTAACATTTGTTTTGCTGTCTGTGCCCCTGTTCAGAACATTTCACCTCACTTTCCGTCCCAATGACAACTGTTTTTGAAATGTGGTGTTTTTCTTGAAACAAGGATTGGTGATAAAGCATCAGTACAGAGGAGACACCTTTCTCCCATATTAATTCTTACAGGAGAGAATTTTCCTTCCTAGGGGTAGATTTCCTCTCACTTCCTGTTGTCTTCTTGCGTTTGCAAGTAGGAGTCGTTTGTAAGTTGGATGTTTGAAAGTAGGGACCTGCCGTATATACTCTGCAGAAATAGGCCCCTTAGTTGTTGGTGTTGGCACAACACTGTAAGCACTCACAGTTACTCTTGGTTGGTGCTGGAACGCCCTGCTGTCAACTATTATATCAGGAATTGTAATTACATATAATTGTTGAACAGTGGTAGTAAAAATTGGGCCTTTGATGGTGGTGCTGGTGCCACAACACTGTAAGCCCTGACAGTTACTCTTGGTGGGTGCAGCAATGGGCCCTGCTGTGAATTATTAGATCAAGAATTGTAATTGCATGCCCCTGTTGAACAGGGGCTGAAAAATTGGGCCTTTCGTGGTGGTGGTGGTGGTGGTGGTGGTGTTGCCACAACACTGTAAGCCCTCAGAGTTACTCTTGGTGGGTCCAGGAATGGGCCCTGCTGTGAATTATTAGATCAATAATTGTAATTACATGCCCCTTTTGAACAGGGGCTGAAAAATTGGGCCTTTCGTGGTGGTGGTGGTGGTGGCATTGCCACAACACTGTAAGCCCTCAGAGTTACTCTTGGTGGGTGCAGCAATGGGCCCTGCTGTGAATTATTAGATCAAGAATTGTAATTACATGCCCCTGTTGAACAGGGGCTGAAAAATTGGGCCTTAGGCACTGGTGGCACAACACTGCAACCCCTCACAGATACTGTACTTGGAGCACAGCAATGAGCCCTGTTGCAAAGTATTGCTTCAAAAATTGTAATTACACGCCCCTGTTAAACAGGGGCTGAAAAATTGGGCCTTAGGCACTGGTGGCACAACACTGCAACCCCTCACAGATACTGTACTTGGAGCACAGCAATGAGCCCTGTTGCAAAGTATTGCTTCAAAAATTGTAATTACATGCCCCTGTTAAACAGGGGCTGAAAAATTGGGCGTTAGGCACTGGTGGCGGCACCCATAAACAAAAATGATCTTCCAAACTATCATCATCAATCGAGGATTCGGAGGAGGAGGAGGATAGCCAGTCAACATAACAGCACAGGCACTCAGCATCAGCATCAGTCTTGAAGGGATGTGACATGTTAAAATCAATTAGTTTGTTATATCAGCATCAGGTGTGTGGTAGCTGGTGGTGATCCAAGACTGGTTCATCTTGATGAAAGTCAGTCGATCAACCGAGTCGGTGGACAGGCGCACCCTGTGATCCGTGACAAATCCTCCAGCAGCACTGAATGTGCGTTCCGAAAGAACGCTGGATGCAGGACAGGCCAGTAGCTCAATTGCATACTGTGCAAGCTCTGGCCAGTGATCCATCCTCAAGACCCAGTAAGCCAGAGGATTTTCGGTGGGGAAGGTGTCCAAGTCTGACCTTGCCCCTAGATATTCCTGCACCATGTTTATCAGACGCTGGCGATGGTTGCTGGAACCGATCATACTTTGGGGCTGCGGACTAAAGAATTGTCTGAACGCATCGGTCAGACGGCCACCTTCCCCACCGCTCCTTCTTTGACTGGCCGAAGCCTCAGCAACTCGTTGTCCAGGACCAGGAGTTTGTAACCTCCCAGTCTCTGGGAACGCGTTGCACAGACCTTTTTGCAAGGCCTCCCGGAGTTGTCTCATCCTCTGCTCCCTCTGCGACGGTAACATAAGGTCCGCAACCTTACCCTTGTACCGTGGATCAAGGAGAGTGGCCAGCCAGTAATGGTCCCTCTCCTTGATCCGAAGAATACGAGGATCCTTCCGCAGACTTTGCAGGATCAGGGAGGCCATGCAGCGTAGGTTAGCTGAGGCATTCGGTCCGGAGTCCTCTGGGTCACTAAGGACGACATGATCCGCAGCCACCTCCTCCCAGCCACGTACAAGTCCACGGGTTTCTTGGGACTGTAAATCATCCCTAAAAGACTGCTGCTGTTGATGCTGCTGAGTGCCAGGCTCCACCTCCATGCTGACACAATCCTCCTCCTCCTCCTCCTCCTCCTCCTCATCCTCTTCCTGTGCGATGGGTGGGACAGAAGGAACACTGTCTGTGTAAAGGAGGCCTTGAGAGGCAAGGAAGTCCTCCTCTTCCTGCCTCTGTTCTGCCTCAAGTGCCCTGTCCATTATTTCACGCAGCGTGTGCTCCAACAGGTGGACAAGAGGTACAGTGTCACTGATGCATGCACTGTCACTGCTCACCATCCTCGTGGCCTCCTCAAATGGTGCCAGGACAGTGCATGCATCCCTGATCATGCCCCACTGGCGTGGAGAAAAAAAACCAAGCTCCCCTGACCCTGTCCTGGTGCCGTAGTCGCACAGGTACTCATTGATGGCCCTCTGCTGCGTGTGCAGCCGCTGCAGCATGGCCAACGTTGAGTTCCACCTGGTGGGCATGTCACATATAAGGCGGTTCTTGGGCAGGTTCAACTCCTTTTGCAGCTCAGCCAGGCGAGCACTGGCATTATAAGATCTGCGGAAATGCACACAGACTTTCCTGGCCTGCCTCAGGACATCCTGTAAGCCCGGGTACCTGCCCAAGAACCGCTGCACCACCAGGTTAAGGACGTGAGCCACACAGGGCACATGGGTCAGTTGTCCCTGTCGGAGGGCGGAGAGGAGGTTGGTGCCATTGTCGCAAACCACCATTCCTGGCTTAAGCTGGCGTGGCGTCAACCACCTCTCGGCCTGGCCCTGCAGAGCAGACAGGACCTCTGCCCCAGTGTGGCTTCTGTCCCCCAAACACACCAGCGCAAGCACGGCATGGCATCTTTTTGCCTGCGTACTTGCGTAGCCCCTTGAACGCCTACGGAGCACCGCTGGTTCAGAGGACAAAGCACAGGAAGAGGCCATGGAGGAAGAAGAAGAGGAGGGGGTGGAGGAGAGAGGTGTGTCACAACCAGTAGTAGCATTTTGGAGGCGTGGCGGTGGAACAACCTCCAACACTACTGCACCTTGTCCTGCATCCTTCCCAGCTGCCAAAAGAGTGACCCAATGGGCCGTGAAAGAAAGGTAACGTCCCTGTCCATGCCTGCTGGACCATGAGTCAGCGGTAATATGCACCTTACCGCTGACCGCCCTGTCCAGCGAGGCCAAGACATTGCCTTCCACATGCCGGTAGAGAGCCGGAATAGCCTTCCGTGAGAAAAAGTGGCGTTTGGGAACCTGCCACTGAGGAACCGCACATTGCACAAACTCACGGAAGGGGGCCGAGTCTACCAACTGAAAAGGCAGCAGTTGAAGTGCTAGCAATTTAGCAAAGCTAGCATTCAACCGCTGGGCATGTGGATGGCTGGGAGTGAACTTCTTTTGACGGTCCAGCAGCTGGGGCAGGGAAATTTGCCTGCTAGAATCGGACGTCGGTGTACTGCTAGCAGAGTGGCCGCAAGTACTTGGCTGTGACACACCTAATTCTACACCTTCATTCCTCTCAGTGCATGTTTCAGAGAGGACTGAAGTTATAGTGGGGTTGGAGATCTCAGCTGATGCGGTGCAAGGAGAGGTCCGCTTTGTTCTTTGGTGTGGGTCTTTGAGGTAGGCTTGCCAACGAGCTGCATGGCAGGTCAACATATGTCTGGTCAGGCATGTGGTACCCAAGCGGCTGATGTTTTGGCCACACAATATACGCTTGAGACATATGTTGCAAACAGCAGCTGTGCGATCTGATGCACTAGCCTCAAAAAAGGCCCACACCAAAGAACTTTTTGAATGACGGGCAGAGGCAGCGCCCTGCACAGGCGGAGCTCTGCGGTGTGATTCCGTCGGTGTACTGCCCTTACGCTGGCCACCAAAGGGCATCCTGCCTCCTTGGAGATGTGCCTCCTCCTCATCCTCCTCCTCCTCCTCTCTCCTATTAGGCACCCACGTGGAGTCAGTGACCTCATCATCCCCTCCCCCCTCATCACTGGAGCCAATCTGGCAGTATGCTGCAGCTGCTGGAACATGACTGCCAGATTGGTGTCCTTCTTGAGCATCCCCTCTGTCTGCTCTCACGCTACTGCCTTCTTCTAGCTGGGTTTCATCATCAGACCCTTCGAAACGCTGGGCATCCTCCTGGAGCATGTACCCAACACTGTGCTCAAACAGTTCGGGGGACTCCTCAGGAGGAGGACATGGTGGGTCTAGGGAAGGAGTGACTGATGATGAGTCTGACATTGATACCAGGGAAGAGGACGCTTTGGCAGCTGCTTTGCCAGTACCCTGAGCCTGGGTGAGAGAGGATGAGGAGGAGGAGGAGGGCTTGGTCATCCACTCTACCAAGTCTTCGGCATGATGTGGCTCAACATGTCCAGCTGCCAAAAAGAAGGACAAGCGTGTCCCATGGCCATGTGCTGATGACAATGCACCGCGTCCACGACCAGCACTGTTGCCCCCAGACACAGAGCCTGCTTGCCCTCTTTTATTGCCTCCTGACTGTCTGCCTCTCTTTGTTTGCCTTCCAGACATTCTAATGGATGGCCTGCAGGGAGATGGGAAAAAAAGCAATAAGGGCTACCTTCAGGTGTCCTTCTCTGTCCCTTTACTTAAGGATTTCTAAATATGGTTGAGGATGATTGCTTTCGCACAGAATAGCACAATGACAATTTCCCTGACTGTCCAAAAAACAAGGATTTCAAAGATGGTTGATGAGGAATGCTTTAGCACAGTATAGCACAATGAGAATTTCCCTCACTGTCCTTCCCTGTCCCTACAAACAAGGTTTAGCACAGTAAAACACACTGACACTCTCCCTACCTATAGTTTTCTGTCCCTATAAAAAATGTTTTTTTAAAGATGGTTGATGAGGAATGCTTTACCACAGTATAGCACAATGAGAATTTCCCTCACTGTCCTTCCCTGTCCCTACAAACAAGGTTTAGCACAGTAAAACACACTGACACTCTCCCTACCTATAGTTTTCTGTCCCTATAAAAAAATGTTTTTTTAAAGATGGTTGATGAGGAATGCTTTAGCACAGTATAGCACAATGAGAATTTCCCTCACTGTCCTTCCCTGTCCCTACAAACAAGGTTTAGCACAGTAAAACACACTGACACTCTCCCTACCTATAGTTTTCTGTCACTATAATTTTTTTTTTTTTAAAGATGGTTGATGAGGAATGCTTTAGCACAGTATAGCACAATGAGAATTTCCCTCAATGTCCTTCCCTGTCCCTACAAACAAGGTTTAGCACAGTAAAACACACTGACACTCTCCCTACCTATAGTTTTCTGTCCCTATAAAAAATGTTTTTTTAAAGATGGTTGATGAGGAATGCTTTAGCACAGTATAGCACAATGAGAATTTCCCTCACTGTCCTTCCCTGTCCCTACAAACAAGGTTTAGCACAGTAAAACACACTGACACTCTCCCTACCTATAGTTTTCTGTCCCTATAAAAAATGTTTTTTTAAAGATGGTTGATGAGGAATGCTTTAGCACAGTATAGCACAATGAGAATTTCCCTCACTGTCCTTCCCTGTCCCTACAAACAAGGTTTAGCACAGTAAAACACACTGACACTCTCCCTACCTATAGTTTTCTGTCCCTATAAAAAATGTTTTTTTAAAGATGGTTGATGAGGAATGCTTTAGCACAGTATAGCACAATGAGAATTTCCCTCACTGTCCTTCCCTGTCCCTACAAACAAGGTTTAGCACAGTAAAACACACTGACACTCTCCCTACCTATAGTTTTCTGTCCCTATAAAAAATGTTTTTTTAAAGATGGTTGATGAGGAATGCTTTAGCACAGTATAGCACAATGAGAATTTCCCTCACTGTCCTTCCCTGTCCCTACAAACAAGGTTTAGCACAGTAAAACACACTGACACTCTCCCTACCTATAGTTTTCTGTCCCTATAAAAAATTTTTTTTAAAGATGGTTGATGAGGAATGCTTTAGCACAGTATAGCACAATGAGAATTTCCCTCACTGTCCTTCCCTGTCCCTACAAACAAGGTTTAGCACAGTAAAACACACTGACACTCTCCCTACCTATAGTTTTCTGTCCCTATAAAAAATGTGTTTTTAAAGATGGTTGATGAGGAATGCTTTAGCACAGTATAGCACAATGAGAATTTCCCTCACTGTCCTTCCCTGTCCCTACAAACAAGGTTTAGCACAGTAAAACACACTGACACTCTCCCTACCTATAGTTTTCTGTCCCTATAAAAAATGTTTTTTTAAAGATGGTTGATGAGGAATGCTTTAGCACAGTATAGCACAATGAGAATTTCCCTCACTGTCCTTCCCTGTCCCTACAAACAAGGTTTAGCACAGTAAAACACACTGACACTCTCCCTACCTATAGTTTTCTGTCACTATAAATTTTTTTTTTTTAAAGATGGTTGATGAGGAATGCTTTAGCACAGTATAGCACAATGAGAATTTCCCTCACTGTCCTTCCCTGTCCCTACAAACAAGGTTTAGCACAGTAAAACACACTGACACTCTCCCTACCTATAGTTTTCTGTCCCTATAAAAAATGTTTTTTTAAAGATGGTTGATGAGGAATGCTTTAGCACAGTATAGCACAATGAGAATTTCCCTCACTGTCCTTCCCTGTCCCTACAAACAAGGTTTAGCACAGTAAAACACACTGACACTCTCCCTACCTATAGTTTTCTGTCCCTATAAAAAATGTTTTTTTAAAGATGGTTGATGAGGAATGCTTTAGCACAGTATAGCACAATGAGAATTTCCCTCACTGTCCTTCCCTGTCCCTACAAACAAGGTTTAGCACAGTAAAACACACTGACACTCTCCCTACCTATAGTTTTCTGTCCCTATAAAAAATGTTTTTTTAAAGATGGTTGATGAGGAATGCTTTAGCACAGTATAGCACAATGAGAATTTCCCTCACTGTCCTTCCCTGTCCCTACAAACAAGGTTTAGCACAGTAAAACACACTGACACTCTCCCTACCTATAGTTTTCTGTCACTATAATTTTTTTTTTTTTAAAGATGGTTGATGAGGAATGCTTTAGCACAGTATAGCACAATGAGAATTTCCCTCACTGTCCTTCCCTGTCCCTACAAACAAGGTTTAGCACAGTAAAACACACTGACACTCTCCCTACCTATAGTTTTCTGTCCCTATAAAAAATGTTTTTTTAAAGATGGTTGATGAGGAATGCTTTAGCACAGTATAACACAATGAGAATTTCCCTCACTGTCCTTCCCTGTCCCTACAAACAAGGTTTAGCACAGTAAAACACACTGACACTCTCCCTACCTATAGTTTTCTGTCCCTATAATTTTTTTTTTTTTAAAGATGGTTGATGAGGAATGCTTTAGCACAGTATAGCACAATGAGAATTTCCCTCACTGTCCTTCCCTGTCCCTACAAACAAGGTTTAGCACAGTAAAACACACTGACACTCTCCCTACCTATAGTTTTCTGTCCCTATAAAAATTTATTTTTTAAAGATGGTTGATGAGGAATGCTTTAGCACAGTATAGCACAATGAGAATTTCCCTCACTGTCCTTCCCTGTCCCTACAAACAAGGTTTAGCACAGTAAAACACACTGACACTCTCCCTACCTATAGTTTTCTGTCCCTATAAAAATTTTTTTTTTAAAAATGTTTGATGAGGAATGCTTTAACACAGTATAGCACAATGAGAATTTCCCTCACTGTCCTTCCCTGTCCCTACAAACAAGGTTTAGCACAGTAAAACACACTGACACTCTCCCTACCTATAGTTTTCTGTCCCTATAAAAAATGTTTTTTTTTTAAATGGTTGATGAGGAATGCTTTAGCACAGTATAGCACAATGAGAATTTCCCTCACTGTCCTTCCCTGTCCCTACAAACAAGGTTTAGCACAGTAAAACACACTGACACTCTCCCTACCTATAGTTTTCTGTCCCTATAAAAAATGTTTTTTTAAAGATGGTTGATGAGGAATGCTTTAGCACAGTATAACACAATGAGAATTTCCCTCACTGTCCTTCCCTGTCCCTACAAACAAGGTTTAGCACAGTAAAGCACACTGACACTCTCCCTACCTATAGTTTTCTGTCCCTATAATTTTTTTTTTTTTAAAGATGGTTGATGAGGAATGCTTTAGCACAGTATAGCACAATGAGAATTTCCCTCACTGTCCTTCCCTGTCCCTACAAACAAGGTTTAGCACAGTAAAACACACTGACACTCTCCCTACCTATAGTTTTCTGTCCCTATAAAAAATGTTTTTTTAAAGATAGTTGATGAGGAATGCTTTAGAACAGTATAGCACAATGAGAATTTCCCTCACTGTCCTTCCCTGTCCCTACAAACAAGGTTTAGCACAGTAAAACACACTGACACTCTCCCTACCTATAGTTTTCTGTCCCTATAAAAAATGTTTTTTTAAAGATGGTTGATGAGGAATGCTTTAGCACAGTATAGCACAATGAGAATTTCCCTCACTGTCCTTCCCTGTCCCTACAAACAAGGTTTAGCACAGTAAAACACACTGACACTCTCCCTACCTATAGTTTTCTGTCCCTATAAAAAATGTTTTTTTAAAGATGGTTGATGAGGAATGCTTTAGCACAGTATAGCACAATGAGAATTTCCCTCACTGTCCTTCCCTGTCCCTACAAACAAGGTTTAGCACAGTAAAACACACTGACACTCTCCCTACCTATAGTTTTCTGTCCCTATAAAAAATGTTTTTTTAAAGATGGTTGATGAGGAATGCTTTAGCACAGTATAGCACAATGAGAATTTCCCTCACTGTCCTTCCCTGTCCCTACAAACAAGGTTTAGCACAGTAAAACACACTGACACTCTCCCTACCTATAGTTTTCTGTCCCTATAATTTTTTTTTTTTAAAGATGGTTGATGAGGAATGCTTTAGCACAGTATAGCACAATGAGAATTTCCCTCACTGTCCTTCCCTGACCCTACAAACAAGGTTTAGCACAGTAAAACACACTGACACTCTCCCTACCTATAGTTTTCTGTCCCTATAAAAAATGTTTTTTTAAAGATGGTTGATGAGGAATGCTTTAGCACAGTATAGCACAATGAGAATTTCCCTCACTGTCCTTCCCTGTCCCTACAAACAAGGTTTAGCACAGTAAAACACACTGACACTCTCCCTACCTATAGTTTTCTGTCCCTATAATTTTTTTTTTTTTTAAAGATGGTTGATGAGGAATGCTTTAGCACAGTATAGCACAATGAGAATTTCCCTCACTGTCCTTCCCTGTCCCTACAAACAAGGTTTAGCACAGTAAAACACACTGACACTCTCCCTACCTATAGTTTTCTGTCCCTATAAAAAATGTTTTTTTAAAGATGGTTGATGAGGAATGCTTTAGCACAGTATAGCACAATGAGAATTTCCCTCACTGTCCTTCCCTGTCCCTACAAACAAGGTTTAGCACAGTAAAACACACTGACACTCTCCCTACCTATAGTTTTCTGTCCCTATAATTTTTTTTTTTTTTAAAGATGGTTGATGAGGAATGCTTTAGCACAGTATAGCACAATGAGAATTTCCCTCACTGTCCTTCCCTGTCCCTACAAACAAGGTTTAGCACAGTAAAACACACTGACACTCTCCCTACCTATAGTTTTCTGTCCCTATAAAAAATGTTTTTTTAAAGATGGTTGATGAGGAATGCTTTAGCACAGTATAGCACAATGAGAATTTCCCTCACTGTCCTTCCCTGTCCCTACAAACAAGGTTTATCACAGTAAAACACACTGACACTCTCCCTACCTATAGTTTTCTGTCCCTATAAATTTTTTTTTTTTTAAAGATGGTTGATGAGGAATGCTTTAGCACAGTATAGCACAATGAGAATTTCCCTCACTGTCCTTCCCTGTCCCTACAAACAAGGTTTAGCACAGTAAAACACACTGACACTCACCCTACCTATAGTTTTCTGTCCCTATAAAAAAATTTTTTTTTAAAGATGGTTGATGAGGAATGCTTTAGCACAGTATAGCACAATGAGAATTTCCCTCACTGTCCTTCCCTGTCCCTACAAACAAGGTTTAGCACAGTAAAACACACTGACACTCTCCCTACCTATAGTTTTCTGTCCCTATAAAAAATGTTTTTTTAAAGATGGTTGATGAGGAATGCTTTAGCACAGTATAACACAATGAGAATTTCCCTCACTGTCCTTCCCTGTCCCTACAAACAAGGTTTAGCACAGTAAAGCACACTGACACTCTCCCTACCTATAGTTTTCTGTCCCTATAATTTTTTTTTTTTTAAAGATGGTTGATGAGGAATGCTTTAGCACAGTATAGCACAATGAGAATTTCCCTCACTGTCCTTCCCTGTCCCTACAAACAAGGTTTAGCACAGTAAAACACACTGACACTCTCCCTACCTATAGTTTTCTGTCCCTATAAAAAATGTTTTTTTAAAGATGGTTGATGAGGAATGCTTTAGCACAGTATAGCACAATGAGAATTTCCCTCACTGTCCTTCCCTGTCCCTACAAACAAGGTTTATCACAGTAAAACACACTGACACTCTCCCTACCTATAGTTTTCTGTCCCTATAATTTTTTTTTTTTTTAAAGATGGTTGATGAGGAATGCTTTAGCACAGTATAGCACAATGAGAATTTCCCTCACTGTCCTTCCCTGTCCCTACAAACAAGGTTTAGCACAGTAAAACACACTGACACTCACCCTACCTATAGTTTTCTGTCCCTATAAAAAATGTTTTTTTTTTAAATGGTTGATGAGGAATGCTTTAGCACAGTATAGCACAATGAGAATTTCCCTCACTGTCCTTCCCTGTCCCTACAAACAAGGTTTAGCACAGTAAAACACACTGACACTCTCCCTACCTATAGTTTTCTGTCCCTATAAAAAATGTTTTTTTAAAGATGGTTGATGAGGAATGCTTTAGCACAGTATAACACAATGAGAATTTCCCTCACTGTCCTTCCCTGTCCCTACAAACAAGGTTTAGCACAGTAAAGCACACTGACACTCTCCCTACCTATAGTTTTCTGTCCCTATAATTTTTTTTTTTTTAAAGATGGTTGATGAGGAATGCTTTAGCACAGTATAGCACAATGAGAATTTCCCTCACTGTCCTTCCCTGTCCCTACAAACAAGGTTTAGCACAGTAAAACACACTGACACTCTCCCTACCTATAGTTTTCTGTCCCTATAAAAAATGTTTTTTTAAAGATAGTTGATGAGGAATGCTTTAGAACAGTATAGCACAATGAGA
Source organism: Rana muscosa (assembly GCA_029206835.1). Lineage (NCBI taxonomy): Eukaryota > Metazoa > Chordata > Amphibia > Anura > Ranidae > Rana > Rana muscosa. The sequence continues at coordinate 924,832,180 of CM055116.1, read as the reverse complement.
ATTTCCCTCACTGTCCTTCCCTGTCCCTACAAACAAGGTTTAGCACAGTAAAACACACTGACACTCTCCCTACCTATAGTTTTCTGTCCCTATAAAAAATGTTTTTTTAAAGATGGTTGATGAGGAATGCTTTAGCACAGTATAGCACAATGAGAATTTCCCTCACTGTCCTTCCCTGTCCCTACAAACAAGGTTTAGCACAGTAAAACACACTGACACTCTCCCTACCTATAGTTTTCTGTCCCTATAAAAAATGTTTTTTTAAAGATGGTTGATGAGGAATGCTTTAGCACAGTATAGCACAATGAGAATTTCCCTCACTGTCCTTCCCTGTCCCTACAAACAAGGTTTAGCACAGTAAAACACACTGACACTCTCCCTACCTATAGTTTTCTGTCCCTATAAAAAATGTTTTTTTAAAGATGGTTGATGAGGAATGCTTTAGCACAGTATAGCACAATGAGAATTTCCCTCACTGTCCTTCCCTGTCCCTACAAACAAGGTTTAGCACAGTAAAACACACTGACACTCTCCCTACCTATAGTTTTCTGTCCCTATAATTTTTTTTTTTTAAAGATGGTTGATGAGGAATGCTTTAGCACAGTATAGCACAATGAGAATTTCCCTCACTGTCCTTCCCTGACCCTACAAACAAGGTTTAGCACAGTAAAACACACTGACACTCTCCCTACCTATAGTTTTCTGTCCCTATAAAAAATGTTTTTTTAAAGATGGTTGATGAGGAATGCTTTAGCACAGTATAGCACAATGAGAATTTCCCTCACTGTCCTTCCCTGTCCCTACAAACAAGGTTTAGCACAGTAAAACACACTGACACTCTCCCTACCTATAGTTTTCTGTCCCTATAATTTTTTTTTTTTTTAAAGATGGTTGATGAGGAATGCTTTAGCACAGTATAGCACAATGAGAATTTCCCTCACTGTCCTTCCCTGTCCCTACAAACAAGGTTTAGCACAGTAAAACACACTGACACTCTCCCTACCTATAGTTTTCTGTCCCTATAAAAAATGTTTTTTTAAAGATGGTTGATGAGGAATGCTTTAGCACAGTATAGCACAATGAGAATTTCCCTCACTGTCCTTCCCTGTCCCTACAAACAAGGTTTAGCACAGTAAAACACACTGACACTCTCCCTACCTATAGTTTTCTGTCCCTATAATTTTTTTTTTTTTTAAAGATGGTTGATGAGGAATGCTTTAGCACAGTATAGCACAATGAGAATTTCCCTCACTGTCCTTCCCTGTCCCTACAAACAAGGTTTAGCACAGTAAAACACACTGACACTCTCCCTACCTATAGTTTTCTGTCCCTATAAAAAATGTTTTTTTAAAGATGGTTGATGAGGAATGCTTTAGCACAGTATAGCACAATGAGAATTTCCCTCACTGTCCTTCCCTGTCCCTACAAACAAGGTTTATCACAGTAAAACACACTGACACTCTCCCTACCTATAGTTTTCTGTCCCTATAATTTTTTTTTTTTTTAAAGATGGTTGATGAGGAATGCTTTAGCACAGTATAGCACAATGAGAATTTCCCTCACTGTCCTTCCCTGTCCCTACAAACAAGGTTTAGCACAGTAAAACACACTGACACTCACCCTACCTATAGTTTTCTGTCCCTATAAAAAAATTTTTTTTTAAAGATGGTTGATGAGGAATGCTTTAGCACAGTATAGCACAATGAGAATTTCCCTCACTGTCCTTCCCTGTCCCTACAAACAAGGTTTAGCACAGTAAAACACACTGACACTCTCCCTACCTATAGTTTTCTGTCCCTATAAAAAATGTTTTTTTAAAGATGGTTGATGAGGAATGCTTTAGCACAGTATAGCACAATGAGAATTTCCCTCACTGTCCTTCCCTGTCCCTACAAACAAGGTTTAGCACAGTAAAACACACTGACACTCTCCCTACCTATAGTTTCTGTCCCTATAAAATTTTTTTTTTAAAGATGGTTGATGAGGAATGCTTTAGCACAGTATAGCACAATGAGAATTTCCCTCACTGTCCTTCCCTGTCCCTACAAACAAGGTTTAGCACAGTAAAACACACTGACACTCTCCCTACCTATAGTTTTCTGTCCCTATAAAAAATGTTTTTTTAAAGATGGTTGATGAGAAATGCTTTAGCACAGTATAGCACAATGAGAATTTCCCTCACTGTCCTTCCCTGTCCCTACAAACAAGGTTTAGCACAGTAAAACAGACTGACACTCTCCCTACCTATCCTTCTCTTTCCCTAAACTAAAGGAATCCAGGTTAAGCAAGAAAAAAAAAGTCACTGTCCCTGCCTATGCTTCTCTTTCCCTGCTCCGGAACACACTACACTAGGCCGCCGTGCTGGCGGCTTTTTATAGTGTGGGGCGTGTACTAAACACCCTCAGCAATAATTGGCCACAGGCATCCTGCCTGTGGCCAATCATTGCTCTCCTCGCTGCCGGCGCTGTGATTGGCCAAGCATGCGGGGTCACAGTGCATGCTTGGCCAATCACAGCGCCTGGATGACACTGCGATGGCGTAGTGCATTGTGGGCCGCGAATTAGGCGCGAACGGCCCAAATCGTTCGTTGTTCGGCGAACGATCGAACAGCCGATGTTCGAGTCGAACGTATGTTCGACTCGAACACCGAGCTCATCCCTATTCAGCATGTATTTACAACAACTGGTGAATTGTTATTGGAGGTTAAGATAGTGGGATATGGTGGTGGTGGGGGGTATAGGGTTGCCAGATTTTAAGTAAACCTTTAGAGAAATATAAAGGCTATCATTGTTGTCCTCTTTTTAAAAAAAATTCCATTGCTTGTCTGCTATTTAAAACTTCTGACTTCCATACCTTCTGTAGGACTGACTGATAACAAGTATGCGGATCAGGAAAGCAAGTGGAGGATCAGAACTCATTACCTGTTTGCTTCCTTTTTGGGTCAGAGTCACAAGTTTATACAGTTCCTCCCTCCATGCCGAGTGACCCCACAACAAGCAACTTGCTATGGGGCACCCGAGCCGAGCCACTGATCTGTGTGCCCATTCAGACACAGCAATGGCTCAGCTCCACCCTCTCTCTCTCCTCATTGGCTGGTGCCCCGCTGCGGTCTCAGCCAATAAGGAGAGAGAGTCCTGACCAGCCGAGACACTCCTGCAACATTGCTGGATCAAGATGGGGCTCAGGTAAGAATTAGGGGGCTGCTGCAGACAGAATGTGTTTTATCTTAATGCATAGAATGCATTAAGATAAAAAAAAATCTTCTGATTTTAGAACAGCTTTAAATTTCTTGTAGTGCATAAAAACGTGGCCCAGATAAAAAAGCTGACAAGTCCCTAACGCATTTCACACTAACCAGTGCTTACTCATAGAGTAAAAGATAGTGATTATCTCCCTTCCCACTTTTAACTCAAACCTCACCACACATAGGGAGGATCTACTGCTACCTGGCAATGATTAGGGAGACCACCATCAATACCAAATCAAACACAAAAACTATTATAACCATTTCATTCAAACTTTTGCTTAAGGCCCCTTTCACACAGGACGGATCCGTGATGATCCGCCCCATGAACCTCCGCTTGCTCAGTGCCGGCGATCGCTCCGTGCAGGGACCGCCCTGTCAGATCTCCGCTCTCCTCTATGGGGGGATCGGATGAACACGGACCGTCTGTCCGTGTTCACCCGATCCGCTCTGCAGACGGATTGAAAAATAGGATTTTCCTCCGTCTGCAGAATCTGAGGATTGCGGACCCGGATGAGATCTGGTGTCAGCGGATTTTCATCCACAATCTCATAGGGTCCAATGTATGTCCCTTTTTCATCCATAAACGGAGGGATGAAAAAGCGGACATACAGTCTGCATGTGTGAAAGGGGCCTTAAAGAGAAGTAAAGTTTTTTTGTTATTTTTTTAGAAATCATACTTACCTCGGTGGATGCAGTAATCGGTCTGATGCTGCATCTTTCCCCCGCTACCTCTACACTGAGAACCGAGCGATCAAACCCCGCTGATCGCTTGGTTTTCAGAGCTCCCGAGTGGAGAACAGTAGACTATCAGTCACAGCTCTCTGCTCCCTCATTGGAGCGCTGGGCTGTGGAGGGGCAGCCAACTCAGGCTCTCAGCGGTTAGCTGCGAGGCTGAGATGGGTGTCAGTCCAGGCACCTGGCGGATAAAGACTTTATTGTCGTAATGACGGGGTGCCTGGACCCACTTCTGTGACGTCAACAGGGAAAGGACTTCAGCCTGCTCTCTGCTGAAAACGAGTCACAGGATTGTAAAACGAACTGCACTCCTGTGATCCATAGCCAAATGAGTTGCAGGGACTTTGGCTCTATAATTAATATTCCAAAATGTTTACTTATACTGTAGCTACTAATACTGCAAATTCAAATACTGATCATTAACAATAACCTTAACCGCTTCAGCCCTGGACCATTTTGGCTGGTTAAAGACCAGGCCCCTTTTTGCGATTCGGCGCTGCGTCACTTTAACTGACAATTGCGCGGTCGTGAGACATGGCTCCCAAACAAAATTGTCGTCCTTTTTTTCCCATAAATAGAGCTTTATTTTGGTGGTATTTGATCACCTCGCGGTTTTTATTTTTTGCGCTATAAACAAAAATAGAGCGCCAATTTGGAAAAAAAAAACTATATTTTTTACTTTTTGCTATAATAAATATCCCCAAAAAATATATAATTTTTTTTTTTCCTCAGTTTAGGCCGATACGTATTCTTCTACATATTTTTGGTTAAAAAAAAAAATCGCAATCAGCGTTTATTGATTGGTTTGCGCAAAAGTTATAGCGTTTACAAAATAGGGGATCGTTTTATGGCATTTTTATGATTATTTTTTTTTACTAGTAATGGTGGCGATCAGTGATTTTTTTCGTGACTGCGACATTATGGCGGACACATCGGACACTTTTGACACATTTTTGGGACCCTTGTCATTTTTCAGCGATCAGTGCTATAAAAATGCACTGATTACTGTAAAAATTACACTGGCAGTGAAGGGGTTAACCACTAGTTGTCACTGTAGGGGTTAAGCGTTCCCTGCATAGTTTTTCTAACTGTAGGGGGGAGGGGCTCTGTGTCACATGACATCCTGCGATGGCAGTCATTGCAGTAGATATACATGTATCCCACATCGTTATTCATATACACATATTTTCCACTGTGGACTCACTTTTTGAGCTTGGAAATACTGACCACCTGGCTTCATAGCCAAAAAATTTACTCAGGACTATCTTCAGTCTGGACTATGTCGGTTCAGTGATTTTCTGCACTATACAGTGGTCCCACTGGTAGGTACTTGCTGACTCATGGGGGATTTTTTTATTTTTTTGTGGTATACATGTTACCATGCATCTGCATATTTGGGTGCATTAACACATACATTTACATGCCATTTCCCCCTTTAGATCCAAGTTCCCATTTGAGGTTATATTCATCTACTATCATCACACAGTCCCTGTCTCTTCAGACCGCATTCTGGGGGAATCTCTGCTGGCCTGTTCCGAGTGTTCACATTGGGCTGGGTGTCAGGGAACAACAACGCATATTGTAATGTTGGGGGTTGTTTAGCTCAGTGTAGCACACCTTTCACAGTGCAGCCTGCACTCTCTAGCTTCTCTAGCTACTCCAGTGCACACCTGCACACTCTGGGTTCTCGCTTGCAAGTCTGGTCTCCTCGGGAGGGTGGAGCCCAGAACCATGGCCAGCACACATCTGACCAGTCAGTGTGCTGGTAAATCTCAAAATCTGGACCCAGGACTGGGGGATTTCATCCCACCCGGATCTCTACGAAATCCCCGGGCTCCAGGTCCCAAAGTGGACTTTATTAAATAATGAGGAAACCGAAACGCCAGTTTCCTCTGTACATTATAAGCTCCCTGGAGCCCCTCAACCCGTCCAGTTGAGAATTCTGGGTCACTACACTGGTGGCCTACCACACTACCACATACCCCCCCTCCCTCCTGTTTCGACCCAGAGGGCGGAATACACCAGTCCAACCTCCTCACTTTGGCATGACCATGCCAGCTACCACCCACGTGGGCCAAATCTTGTCCCATCAGGCAGAGGCGTTGCTAGGGGGCTGCGGGGGGTGCGGTCCGCCCCCGGGTGACACCCGCTAGAGGGGTGACACCCTCCCTTTTTTTTTTTTTTTTTTTTTTACAGCTGACCCATTCATTGATTAATTTCACCCCGCTGGGCTGGAAGCCTGGAACAACACCTCCAGCGCCGCGGCCGCGCCTGGTGTGTGTCCTCCGGCTCCTTATTCTTCCTATTCCTAAATTCCAATCCTCCTCCCTACCCTACAGAGCCAGCGAGCGACTCAGCCTGTCACATCATCACACTGCACTGTGATGATGTGACGACACGTCACTGCAGCACACACACAACTTTCTCCGCCCGGGCGGCACGGCTGCTGTGTGTGACGGTCGCTGCCCACAGTGCCCAGCCCTCCTCCTCTCCACTCTCCAGGAGTACAGACTGTCTGAGACTCCAGCTGGCGGCGGCGCGGCGCACAGAATAAGAACAGGTGGGGCGGGGGGGGGGTTCTCCACCGTCGGCCCGCCGGAGCGCAAGATGAGGTGTGTGTATGGGGGGGGGGGGTTGCCTTTGTAAGAGAGCTAGTGTGGGACAGTGGGAGGACTCAGTTTCAGTGTCTGGCGCCCTGCCCCTGACGGCCTGTATATGATATGATAAGGAAGGGGGGGGGATGCAAGGTGGTCTGCTGCTAGACACAGCTATAGATTTTATATATATATATATATATATATATATATATATATATATACTATGCAATATAGCTGGTCCAGCCGCCCCTCCCCCCACCAGACCAGCTAACTCCTGTGCTACTGTGCCTATTATATGTAATATAATATATCTGTGTCCAGCAGCCCCCCCCCATTATCAGACAGCCAACACTCACAATATAATTTATATTAGCTGACTGAGACACCCCCAGCCTGAGCTGGTCTGATCATGATGATGATGGGGGGGGGGGAATGCTGCTGGCCACAGATATATTATATTAGATATAGGCACAGTAGCTGAGTGACACACCTACCCACCCTGAGCAAGCTGGTCTCATGGGGGGGGTGCTCTGTGTCACCAGGTATGATAGCTGAGCGGAGCCGCCCTAATCTGGCCTGATAAGGGGGGGGGTGTCCACAGACCACAGCACAGGTGTAGGCAGACAGTGACCCACACCCACATCAGATCCATCCAGCAAGCAGAAGGTCACAGCAGCATCTTCTCGTCTTCTCTGTGGCCATCAGATCCGGTCCAAGCAAGCAACGCGCCTTGTTGTCAGCAGGTCACAGCATCTTCTCGTCTTCTCTGCGGCCATCAGATCCAGTCCAAGCAAGCAACACGCCTTGTTGTCAGCAGGTCACAGCATCTTCTCGTCTTCTCTGTGGCCATCAGATCCGGTCCAAGCAAGCAACACGCCTTGTTGTCAGCAGGTCACAGCATCTTCTCGTCTTCTCTGCGGCCATCAGATCCGGTCCAAGTAAGCAACACGCCTTGTTGTCAGCAGATTACAGCATCTTCTCGTCTTCTCTGCGGCCATCAGAACCGGTCCAAGCAAGCAACACGCCTTGTTGTCAGCAGATTACAGCATCTTCTCATCTTCTCTGCAGCCATCAGATCCGGTCCAGCAAACAACACACCGTTTCAGCAGGTCAGTTCCAAAATCCAAATCATGCCAATGATGCCACTATCTGCTGTCCCCAGGGACAGATCCGATCCAGAGATCATCATACAGTGGGATCTCTGGATTGGATCTGTCCCTGGGGACAGCAGATAATGAAAAGTGTGGTGGCAGAGCTGCGATGAAGTCACTCATCGTGTTGGAGCCCTCGGTTAAGCCCCTTTTACACTGGGGCAGTTGGTGCGTCGGCTAGTTGATTGATAGTTATTAACGGCACTACTGTTGCCAATATATGCAGTGTTATTAGGGTGAAAAAAATTATTGGGGGGGGGTGACACCATGTTATACCGCACCAGGTGACACCAACCCTAGTGACGCCACTGCCATCAGGTGACTTTCTCCACATCCTCCTGCTACGTTTACTCGGGCTCTGCAAAGACACTCCCATATCTTTTTGCGTGCACGCTTCCAAAAGCGATGTCTTTCTTTTTCCCTTGGACCTACACTAGCCACCTTATCAGTAGGGAGTTTACTACTCTTGGCTAGGGATGAGCCGAACCCCCCCCCCGGTTCAGTTCACACCAGAACTTGCGAACGGACCGAAAGTTTGCGCAAACTTTAGAACCCTATTAAATACAATGGATGCGAATGCGAACGGCTAATATGCAAGTCATTGTCCTAAAAAGGGTTTGGGGACCCGGGTTCTGCCCCAGGGGACATGTATCAATGCAAAAAAAGTTTTAAAAACTGCCGTTTTTTGGGGAGCAGTCATTTTAATGATGCATAAAGTGAAAAAAAAAAAAAACGAAATATTCCTTTAAATATCGTACTGTGACAGCAGGAAGGTAAAGTCACCTGGTTGCATCCAGGGGGGTAGATATATTTCGCCCAGATTCAGGCTTTACGCCGACTTATACAACTAGGTGGAGAGTTGTATAAGCCCAGCTAAGGCTAGTGGGCTCATGGATGACTCATACCTCTAGGGAGAGTGTGGGGCGTCGTACAGACAGGGAGTTGATGAGACCAGCTGAAGCTTGTCAGCTCATTTAGGCCTCTATAAGAACTCCCAGCTTCATTAGATGTTAGCTCATGCCTGGACCCAGACCTTTGTGGACTGTCTAGGGAGAGTGAACCCCTGTGCGGTGAGACAAAGCCTGTGTGGCTATTTGCTTGGACATTTAAAACCAGGGACTTAGGGACTAGGACAGCACTAGGCTGATCCCAGTTGTTAGTTAGGAAACCTGTATGTTTAGTCAGAGGTCAAGTTGACCAGGATTTATTTTGTTTATATGTTTCTTTTGGCTTTGCTGTGTTTTGTCACTGTAAATAGAAAATAAACCGCACCTTTTTTTTGATTTTGAAAACCACAACCTCCGTTTGCTGGGCCTGTTTTTGTGTGGGGAGCCCATCCCGGGGGTCACACACACCCGCTGCCGAGCTAACCCCCTCACAGTTGGTGGAGAACCAGTGGCAGTTTTTTTTAAGCCAGCATGGAGGAGATACTGAAGCAGCTGGCTCTAGCAAATGCCAATCAACAGCAGACAAATGCAGGTTTGCAAAAGAGCCTTGCAGCTCAACAACAGAACTTCGCAGCCCAGCAGCAAGCTCATCAACAGAGTCTTGCAGCCCAGCAGCAAGCTCACCAACAGAGTCTGGAAGCTCAGCAACAAGCCCAGCAGCAATCTGAGGCCCGCTTCATAGACCTGTTACAGAAGCAAGAGCAGAGACTACAACAAATGGAAGCAGTAATGCAGCAACGTCCGCAGACCAGTGAGGAAAGCCGTCCCACTAATACCGCGTCCTTTGGGGTGAGTCGTTTATTGACAAAAATGACTGGAGAGGATGATCCAGAGGTATTTTTGACCACATTTGAAAGGACTGCTGAAAGAGAAAAGTGGCCTGAGGAGCAGTGGGCTGGACTGGTGGCTCCTCTGTTAACTGGTGAATCGCAGAAGGCTTACTATGACCTAGAGCCTGACCAAGCAAAAGACTATGTGATGCTAAAAGCTGAGATATTGGCAAGGCTGGTTGTCACCCAGGCTGTCCGGGCTCAGCGTGTGCATAACTGGACTTTCCAGCTTGGAAAACCCCCCAGGTCTCAAATGTATGATCTCATTCACCTGAGCAGAAAGTGGCTACAGCCAGAGACTTTGTCCGCACCAAAGATTGTGGAACGTGTTGTAATGGATCGGTTTTTGAGAGCTCTTCCTACTGCCATCCAAAAGTGGGTAAGCCATGGAGACCCAGAGACGGCCGATGGTCTTGTGGATCGTGTGGAGAAATACTTGGCTACAGAGAACCTGACGGCCTCTTCCAGAGACACTCGGACTTTCCACCCTAAGACCAGACCATCCCCAGGGGCGGATAAGAGGATTCCAAGGGGTAAGGGTGGAGAGAGTGAGAGGGTGGGAGCTCTACCCCAAGTTTGGCGAGAACAGCCTGGGAAATCAGCGGCTCAAGAGGCGGCAAGAAGGATCGTTTGCTACCGCTGCCGGCAAGCGGGACATATTGCAGCCAATTGCCCGGTTGGGGAGGAACCCATGCAGTGTGACTTTCTGACGGGCAGACGTCAGTCGCTGTGTGCGACAGTCGCATGCACTGCCATTCGAGGAATTGAGAAACATTTATGCAAAATGTGTGTTAATGGTAGAAATGTTGTGGTATTGCTGGATTCAGGTAGCCTTCTGACCCTGATAAAGGCTGAGTTAGTTAAAACAGAGGTCTCTGGGAATAGCAAGGTAGCTGTTATTTGTGTGCATGGGGACACCCGAGAGTATCCAGTGACTACAGTGTGTTTCGAGACCCCCAAAGGTACCCTCTCTCATCCAGTGGGCTTAGTATCTCAGTTACCGTATGACGCCATTGTGGGAAGGGATTTTCCGAAGTTCTGGGAACTGTGGGATGATCCTGAGCCCCCCACTGGTGCCCCTATGTACCAGGAATGTGATAGCCAGAACTCCCCTGAGAGTGGTGAGGACTCTCCGGAATTTCCCTTATCAGTATTGGCAGGGGAGACTCAAGAAACTGGAGAGGAGCCCACCTCCTCAGACGAAAACCTACCGTCTGTGGAGTTTTCTGATCTTGAGGTTCACAGGGAAAACTTTGCCACAGAACAGTTGAAAGACCCCGCCCTAATAAAGGCACGCGAAAACGTAGTGAAAATAGATGGCGAGTTAGTGAACCCAGATAATACCTGCACTTACCCATACTTCAGCGTAGAGAAGGACCTACTGTATCGGGTGGCAAAAAGGGCAGAAGAAACCGTTGAGCAGCTTGTGGTGCCCAAACCTTACAGGAAGTTGGTGTTGGAGTTGGCCCATGGGCACATTCTTGGAGGTCATCTGGGGACAGAGAAAACCCGAGAGAGGGTATTACAGAGATTCTAATGGCCGGGGGTGATGAAGGACATAGAAAATTATTGTTCCTCCTGCCCTGTGTGTCAGAGGTCGGCCCCGATGCCACATTTCCGTAGCCCGCTGGTCCCTCTACCCATCATTGAGGTCCCGTTTGAGAGGATCGCCATGGATTTGGTAGGTCCTATAATCAAGTCCGCTAGGGGGCACCAGTACATATTAGTTATAATGGACTATGCCACCCGTTATCCAGAAGCGATCCCTCTCCGAAATACCTCGGCCAAAACCATAGCCAAAGAGCTATCTCTTGTGTTTAGCCGGGTGGGTATTTGTAAAGAACTGCTTACGGACCAAGGTACACCCTTTATGTCCCGGGTTATGAAGGAGCTGTGTAAATTGTTCAAAGTGACGCAATTACGTACATCTGTGTATCACCCCCAAACCGATGGGCTGGTTGAAAGATTCAACAAAACCCTAAAACAAATGTTGAAGAAAGTGGTGGATAGAGATGGAAAGGATTGGGACTGTCTACTTCCTTATCTGATGTTTGCTATTAGGGAGGTGCCCCAATCCTCTACGGGATTCTCCCCCTTTGAGTTACTGTATGGGAGACACCCAAGAGGGCTGTTGGATATTGCCAAGGAAACTTGGGAAAGTGAGAGTTCTCCCCACAGGAGTGTGATTGAGCATGTCGCCCTGATGCAAGACCGAATTGCACAGGTAATGCCCATCGTGAAGGAACATTTGGCCCAAGCGCAGTTAGCACAGCAGAGAGTGTACAACCGTGGAGCCAAGACCCGTACCTTTTCCCCGGGGGATAGGATACTGGTACTTGTCCCTACGGTTGAAAGTAAATTCCTTGCCAAATGGCAAGGCCCCTACGAGATAATGGAAAAAGTGAGCGAAGTGAATTACAAGGTCAGACAACCAGGAAGGCGAAAGCCCGAACAGATCTATCACGTTAATCTGTTGAAAGCCTGGAGGGATAGAGAGTCCCTAGTCGCAGACACTTGGTCACCAGCTCAAACTGGTTGCGTGATTCCTGAGGTTGGAATAGCAGCCACCTTGTCACAACCCCAACAACAGGAGGTTAAGGAGTTTGTGCTTCGCAACAAGGAGGTATTCTCTGAGCTGCCGGGACAAACATTTGGGGTAGAGCATGACATCATTACCCCGCCCGGTGAAAGGGTGAAGTTAAAACCCTATCGGATCCCAGAGGCCCGACGGGAGGCAATACGGGAGGAAGTACAGAAAATGCTGAACTTAGGGGTGATAGAGGAGTCCCAAAGTGATTGGTCTAGTCCCATTGTGTTGGTGCCTAAACCGGATGGGAGCTGGCGATTTTGTAACGATTTTCGACAGTTGAACAAAGTTACAAAATTTGACACCTACCCCATGCCACGTATAGATGAGTTGATCGACCGGCTGGGAACAGCCCGATACATGACGACTCTTGACCTCACAAAAGGGTATTGGCAAATCCCCCTGGCCAAATTGGCCAAAGAGAAAACCGCATTTGTAACCCCAGACGGGGCGTTCCAATATAAAAGAATGCCGTTCGGGTTACAGAATGCGCCGGCCACATTCCAGCGGAAAATGGACCAGATGCTGAGGCCCCATCGGAAGTATGCTGCGGCTTACCTGGATGACGTAATTGTCCATAGCACAGATTGGGCCTCACATCTGCCAAAAGTGCAAGCAGTCCTGGACTCTGTTCGGGAAGCGGGGTTTACGGCTAACCCCAAGAAGTGTACCATTGGGCAGGAGGAGGCCAAATATCTTGGGTACACCATTGGGAGGGGAGTAATAAAACCCCAACTCAACAAAGTCGAGGCCATCCAGAGTTGGCCACGTCCCAACAGCAAGAAGCAGGTACGAGCCTTTCTGGGAATCGCTGGGTATTATCGGCGATTCATTCCCCACTTTGCTTCTAAGGCTGTGCCCCTAACCAACCTAACGAAGGGGAAAGGGTCGGTCATGATTAAATGGACCCCCGAGGCTGAGGCAGCATTCCAATTCTTGAAACAAGCCTTATGTAGCCAGCCAGTGTTGTACTCACCCGACTTCTCTAAAGACTTTGTCGTACAAAGTGATGCGTCAGATGTGGGGTTAGGAGCAGTATTGTCCCAGGTCTGGAACGGGGAAGAGCACCCAGTCATTTACCTCAGCAGGAAGTTGAAGTCCCATGAGGTAAATTACGCCACCGTTGAAAAGGAGTGTTTAGCGGTGAAGTGGGCTCTAGATTCCCTTCGGTACTACCTGCTAGGTAGGCACTTTGACATGGTTACGGATCACGCTCCGTTAAAGTGGATGGCTCAAAACAAGGAAACAAATAGAAGAGTGAATAGGTGGTTCCTGGCCCTCCAGGAATTCAACTTCACAGTAAAGCATCGCCCTGGCGTTCAAATGGGGAATGTGGATGCTTTGTCTCGAGTACATGAATGCCTGATTGCTGGTGTTCCAACCCCGAGGTTAAAACAAGAGGGGGGGGTATGTGACAGCAGGAAGGTAAAGTCACCTGGTTGCATCCAGGGGGGTAGATATATTTCGCCCAGATTCAGGCTTTACGCCGACTTATACAACTAGGTGGAGAGTTGTATAAGCCCAGCTAAGGCTAGTGGGCTCATGGATGACTCATACCTCTAGGGAGAGTGTGGGGCGTCGTACAGACAGGGAGTTGATGAGACCAGCTGAAGCTTGTCAGCTCATTTAGGCCTCTATAAGAACTCCCAGCTTCATTAGATGTTAGCTCATGCCTGGACCCAGACCTGTGTGGACTGTCTAGGGAGAGTGAACCCCTGTGCGGTGAGACAAAGCCTGTGTGGCTATTTGCTTGGACATTTAAAACCAGGGACTTAGGGACTAGGACAGCACTAGGCTGATCCCAGTTGTTAGTTAGGAAACCTGTATGTTTAGTCAGAGGTCAAGTTGACCAGGATTTATTTTGTTTATATGTTTCTTTTGGCTTTGCTGTGTTTTGTCACTGTAAATAGAAAATAAACCGCACCTTTTTTTTGATTTTGAAAACCACAACCTCCGTTTGCTGGGCCTGTTTTTGTGTGGGGAGCCCATCCCGGGGGTCACACACACCCGCTGCCGAGCTAACCCCCTCACAGTACCTAGGGGGGTGTCTAAAGTATGCCTGTGAAGTGCCACGTGTTTCCCATGTTTAGAACTGTCTCTGCACAAAATGAAATTTCTAAAAGGAAAAAAATGGTCATTTAAAACTGCTTGCGGCTTTAATGTAATGTCTGGTCCCAGCAATATGGATGAAAATCATTGAGAAAAATGGCATGGGTACCCCCCGCCCCACTACCAGCCCCTTTGGGTCTTGTATGGATATTAACCCCTTAACGACCGCTCACTGTACATATACGTCGGCAGAATGGCACGGACAGGCAAACTCACGTACCTGTACGTGCCTGCCTTCGTATGGGTGGGGGGTCCCATCGGACCCCCCTCCGGTACAATGAGCGGTGGTTATCGTTGCGGGAGCGATCCGTGATGAGGGGACGGCCATTCGTTTCTGGCCACCCCCTTGCGATCGCTTCCAGCGAATGATATGCTTCCTCTGCTGTGTAAATGTAAAAACAGGCAGAGGAAGTGATGTCATCTCTCCTCGTGGCGGTCTTTTCGATCCGGCGCGAGGAGAAAAGACATCTCACAGTAAGTGCACCAACAGCCCACTGACACCAGCACACAAAGGCACACTTTTCACCCACCAGTCACCCCCAGATCACTCCCCAGGTCACCCCCCAGTCACAGTGTCACTGATTGCAGTGATCCTTTTTTTTCTGATCGCTGCATTTAGTGTCATCTGTGACAGTAAAAAGTTGCAGGGCAGTTAGGTTTAGGCTCTTTAGGTCCAGGGTAGCCCCCTAACCCCCCTTAATAAAGGTTTAACCCCTTGATTGCCCCCCAGGTAACCCTTTCATCCCCTATCGCCAGCGTCACTAAGCGATTGTTTTTCCGATCGCTGTATTAGTGTCAGTGGTGCCCCTAGGTAGCAAGTTATTTTTTTTAGGTTTGCCGCAGGTTTTTATAGCATCAGGTACCCCCTAGAGTTAACCCTCTCACCAGTGATCACTGTATAAGTGTCACTGGTGACACTGGTTAGCCAGTTAGTTATTTAGGTTACCCGTCAGGTTTTTATATAGCGCCAGGTACCCCCATATATTACCTAATAAAGGTTTTAACCCCCTGATTGCCCCTAGTTAACCCTTTCACCAGTGATCACCGTATAAGTGTTACGGGTGACGCTGGTTGGTTAGTTTGCTTTTTATAGCATCAGGGCACCCGCCATATATAACCCAATAAAGGTTTAACCCCCTGATCGCACCGGCGGGTGTTATAAATTAGGTTTTAGCGCCAGAAAGGGTCTGTGTCGCTCCAGGCAGCATTAGGTTAGTGCCAGTAACGCTAACACCCACGCGCAAAGCATACACTTCCCTTAGTGGTATAGTATCTGAACAGATCAATATCTGATCTGATCAGATCTATACTAGCGTCCCCAGCGGTTTAGGGTTCCCAAAAACGCAGTGTTAGCGGGATCAGCCCAGATACCTGCTAGCACCTGCGTTTAGCCCCTCCGCCCAGCCCAGCCCAGCCCACCCAAGTGCAGTATCAATCGATCACTGTAACTTACCAAACACAACACACATAACTGCAGCGTTCGCAGAGACAGGCCTGATCCCTGCGATCGCTAACAGGCCTGATCCCTGTGAATCTTACTAGTGTACCCCTGAATTTAGAGCCCAAAATGGCAAATCGAAGGTACACTAGTAAAGAGGCCTACGAGATTCTGAGCATGACAGATAGTGAAGAGGAAGTCACGGATCTGTCAGATTCAGGCTCAGAATACCTTCCCGTAGAAGACAGCGGCTCCATGTCAGATAGCCCGAGCAACGAAGATGATGAGGTCTCTGCTAAGGTCAGGCGTACCTGATCCCGATCTTTTGAGGTTGTTGAGGAGCAAGAGCCGCAGGTCCCTCGTATCATGGAGCAGAGTAGTACTAGCGCCGCTATTCCTTCTGGTGAACTGGCAAGCACCAGCGGCCTAGTACAGCCTGGGCGTACATCCAGCACTGCAGTATCACGTGGTGACGTGGCGAGTCCCATAAGTGCAGTTCAAGCTGGCGAGGTGGCAAGCACAAGTAGTGTCCCGCTGTCACAAAGAAGAACACAAAGGCAGGCCCGTCGTGCCCATAGTACCCTTCCTGCAGAATTTGCCTATCCTTAATGGGTCCCCGCCACTTCTGCAGCACCCGTACTTCCCCCATTCACTGCCCAACCCGGTATTCAGGTGGAAACAGCTGATTTTATGCCACTTGATTTTTATTCACTGTTTTTCACAGAAGATCTCTATAGATCTATTGTGGACCAGAGTTATTTATATGCTGGTCAATTCATCGCCGCTAATCCCCAGTTGCCTTCCCTTGCCAGAAATTGGAGACCAATTACGGTTTCCGAATTTAAGACCTTTCTGGGCCTTTCCCTCAACATGGGCACACATAAATTTTCGTCAATACGTGCTTATTGGTCCACGCACCCAATTGACCACATGCCCGTGTTCTCTGCCTCCATGCCCAGGACACGATACGAGCAGATTTTGCGGTTCATGCATTTCAACGGCAATGAACTTTGTCGTCCACGTGGAGACCCTGAATACGACCGGCTCTACAAAATTCGGCCCTTCATAAACCACTTCAATGAACGTTTTGCAGCCTTGTTTATTCCCGATCAAGTTGTCTGCGTTGATGAGTCCCTGATTAAATTTTCTGGCTGCTTGTCTTTTAAGCAGTACCTTCCCAGCAAGCGTGCCAGATACGGGGTCAAGCTCTATAAGTTCTGTGACATGGCAACAGGCTATGTATGGAGCTTTACGGTTTATGAGGGAAAAGATAGTCAGATTGAGTCGGTCAACTGCCCGGATTACATAGGGAGCGCTGGCAAGATAGTGTGGAACTTGGTGTCACCCCTATTCGGAAAGGGGTACCACTTGTATGTGGACAATTATTACACGAGCGTGCCACTGTTTAGTCACTTGTTTGACCATCAGATTGGAGCATGTGGCACCGTGCGACCTAATCGCCGGGGCTTTCCCCAGGGGCTTGTAGATTCCCATCTTAGGCTGGGGGAGAGAGCCTGCTTGAAGTGTAATAAATTTGCTCGCTGTGAAGTGGAGGGATACTAAGAATGTTTTCCTTCTTACATCCCTTCATGCAGACACGACAGTCCAAATTCGTACGGCGACTGTTGTGGAGAAACCTCTCTGTGTCCACGAATATAACCAAAATATGGGAGGGGTGGACCTCAACGACCAGAAGTTGGCGCCGTATCACATTGCCCGTAAGGCGAGACGCTGGTACAAAAAAGTGTCTCTATCCTTATTCCAATTGGCTTTGCTGAACGCTCATGTGCTATACAGAGCTTCAGGCGGGACTTTATCTCTCCTAAAATTCCAGGATGAGATAGTCACAGAACTCCTGTATCCAGGCGGTTCTGCACCTCACCATCCCCTACCAAATGCAGTAAGCCGGCTGCATGAGAGGCATTATCCGTATGTCCTCGAGAGTACCCCTACCCAACGAGCCCCCCAAAAAAGATGTTGTGTCTGTAGCAAGCGCGGATTTAGGCGTGACACCCGTTATTTTTGTCCACTCTGTCCTGACAATCCTGGTCTGTGCATTGGTAAAGGTTTTGAATGCTACCACTCAAAAGTGAAGTTTTAGCGTAGGGTACAGCATTTCACAGACTAGGACACACTTACACAGGGTCTCCCAAGATGCCATCACATTTTGAGAGACCCGAACCGTTATGCCGTGTACACACGACCGCTTTTCTCGACGAGAAAAACTGCATTTTTTTTTAGCCGAGAAAAGAGCGATTTTTCTCCTAATGCCGCGTACATACGGTCAAAATTCCGATGGAGGCTTGCCCGTGGAAAAGTCTGACCGTATGTACGCGGCATAACCTTTTATGCCACGTACATACGGTCGAAATTCCGGCGGAGGCTTGCCCGTGGAAAAGTCCAACCGTGTGTACGCGGCATAACTTTTTTGCGGGAGGATGCCCCCATGCCCCCATGCTTCGGTATATATATATTTTAGGCACAGGTTTCGTTAAAAAATTTTTTTTTTTTTACATTTTTTTTTTTTGGTATTTGCTTTGCAGGTATGGTATGGTAAGGTCTTTCTGTTATACTGTAATGTTACTTTGTTTTAATGTTAACCATCATTTGCTTAGTAGGTACGCCATTCAGTTGCAGCGCGGATTTATTTATCTTGACAGCAACAGCGTTTGCTCCCACGATACATAAAGCCGTGACTCCAACGTAGGGATGAGCTTCGAGTTCGAGTCGAACTCATGTTCGACTCGAACATTGCCTGTTCGCCGAACAGCGAACAAATTGGGGTGTTCGCTGCAAATTCGAAAAGTCTATGGGAGAAATCTAAAGTGCTAATTATAAAGGCTTATATGCAAGTTATTGTCATAAAAAGTGTTTGGGGACCCGGGTCCTGCCCCAGGGGACATGTATCAATGCAAAAAAAGTTTTAAAAACTGCTGTTTTTCTGGAGCAGTGATTTTAATAATGCTTAAAATGAAAAAATAAAAGTGAAATATTCCTTTAAATTTCTTACCTGGGGGGTGTGTATGATATGCATGTAAAGTGGCACATGTTTCCCGTGCTTAGAACTGTCCCTGCATAAAATGTCATTTTTGAAGGAAAAAAAAGTAATTTAAAACTCACTCGCGGCTATTAATGAGTTGTCGGCTCCCGGCAATACATACAAAAGTCATTGATAAAAAAAAAAAAGCATGGGGGTCCCCCAGAATTCAATTACCAGGCCCTTCAGGTCTGGTATAGATATTAAGGGGAACCCCGCCGCAAAAAAAAAGCGTGCGGTTCCCCCAAATATCCATACCAGGCCCTTCAGATCTGGCATGGATTTTAAGGGGAACTCCACCCCAAATGTAAAAAAAAATGGCGTGGAGTCCCCCAAAAATCCACACCAGACCCTTATCCGAGCACGCAACCTGGCAGGCCGCAGGAAAAGAGGGGGGAACGAGAGAGCGCCCCCCCTCCTGAACCGTACCAGGCCACATGCCCTCAACATGGGGAGGATGTCCCCATGTTGATGGGGACAAGGGCCTCATCCCCACAACCCTTGCCCGGTGGTTGTGGGGGTCTGTGGGCGGGGGGCTCTTATCGGAATCTGGAAGACCCCTTTAACAAAGGGGACCCCCAGATCCCGCCCCCCCTATGGGAATTGGTAAGGGGTACATTGTACCCCTACCATTTCACGAAGAAAGTGTCAAAAAATAAAAAAAAATAAAACACACCAACACCTTGGAAAAGTCCTTTATTTAAAAAAAAACAAAAAAAAACATTCCAGCGGTGAAATCCAGTGTCCCGCGGCGATCCGATGTCCAGCGCTGTCCGTCATTGGCTGAGCCTGTGCGGACCTGATGGGGAACTTCCTCCGCAGTCTATTACATGTATAGACCCGCCCCTTCTAAAGTTCCCCATCAGGTCCGCTCAGCCAATGACTCGGTGTAAGGCTGAGGACCTGATGCGGAACATGAGAAAGGGCGGGTCCATACATGTATTACACAGTAAGGGAAGTTCCCCATCAGGTCCGCCCCCTCGGTATGTCAGACCGCGCCTACGTCATTGGCCTGAGCGGGGAACTTCCTTCACTGTGTAATTTAAATTTACACAGTGAAGGAAGTTCCCCTTCAGGTCCGCTCAGGCCAATGACGTAGGCGGGGTCTGACATACCGAGGGGGCGGACCTGATGGGGAACTTCCCTCACTGTGTAATACATGTATAGACCTGCCCCTTCTCATGTTCCGCATCAGGTCCTCAGCCTTACACCGAGTCATTGGCTGAGCGGACCTGATGAGGAACTTTAGAAGGGGCGGGTCTATACATGTAATAGACTGCGGAGAAAGTTCCCCATCAGGTCCGCTCAGGCTCAGCCAATGATGGACAGCGCTGGACATCGGATCGCCGCGGGACACTGGATTTCACCGCTGGAATGTTTTTTTATTTTATTTATTTTTTATTTTTTAATAAAGGAGTTTTCCAAGGTGTTGGTGTGTTTTTTTTTACATTTTTTGACACTTTCTTCGTGAAATGGTAGGGGTACAATGTACCCCTTACCAATTCACATAGGGGGGGCGGGATCTGGGGGTCCCCTTTGTTAAAGGGGTCTTCCAGATTCCGATAAGCCCCCCGCCCGCAGACCCCCACAACCACAGGGCAAGGGTTGTGGGGATGAGGCCCTTGTCCCCATCAACATGGGGACATCCTCCCCATGTTGAGGGCATGTGGCCTGGTACGGTTCAGGAGGGGGGGCGCTCTCTCGCCCCCCCCTCTTTTCCTGCAGCCTGCCAGGTTGCGTGCTTGGATAAAGGTCTGGTATGGATTTTTGGGGGGACTCCACGGCATTTTTTTTTTATTTGGGGTGGAGTTCCCCTTAAAATCCATGCCAGATCTGAAGGGCCTGGTATGGATATTTGGGGGAACCGCACGCATTTTTTTTAAAATTTGCGACGGGGTTCCCCTTAACCACTTAACGACCGTCCACTGTAAATATACGTCAGCAGAATGGCACCGACAGGCAGAATCACGTACATATACGTGATTGCCTTTGTATAGTTGGGGGGTCCGATCGGACCCCCCTTCTTTACAGTGGGTGGTCGTTTTACCTTCGGGAGCGATCCGGCATGAGGGGACGGCCGTTCGATTCCGGCCACCCCCTCTCGATCGCTCCCGGCGAATGAGAGAGCTTCCCCTGCCTGCCAGGAAGGAGGAAGTGATGTCATCTCTCCTGGGGCGCTCACATATACCGAGCGCCGTACAGGAGAAGATGCAGGTTAGTACACAAAACAGCACACTGACACCAGGACACATAGGCACATAAATCGCCCCCCCAGGCCCCCCAGCCCCCCCCCCAGCCCCCAGTCACAGTGTCACTGATTGCAGTGACCATTTATTTAGTGATCACTGCAATCAGTGACATTTGTGACTGTAAAAGTGTCACTACATTTAGTTTTAGGTCCAGTGTAGCCCCCTAACCCCCCCTAATAAAGGTTTAACCCCCTGATCACCCCCCAGATAACCCTTTCACCCCCTAGCACCGCCGTCACTAAGCAATCATTTTTCTGATCGATGTCTTAGCGTCGGTGATGCTGATCGGTAGCCAGTAATTTTTTTTAGGTTCGCCGCAGGTTTTTATAGCGTCGGGTACCCTCATATATTACCTAATAAAGGTTTAACCCCCTTGATCAACCCCCAGGTAACCCTTTCACCCCCTAGCACCGCCGTCGCTATGCGATCATTTTTCTGATCGATGTCTTAGCGTCGGTGATGCTGATCGGTAGCCACTAGCCAGTAATTTTTTTTAGGTTCGCCGCAGGTTTTTATAGCGTCGGGTACCCCCATATATTACCTAATGAAGGTTTAACCCCCTTGATCGCCCCCCAGGTAACCCTTTCACCCCCTATCACCACTGTCACTAAGTTATAATTTTTCTGATCGATGTCTTAGCGTCGGCGATGCTGATCGGTAGCCAGTAATTTTTTTTAGGTTCGCCGCAGGTTTTTATAGCGTCGGGTACCCCCATATATTACCTAATAAAGTCAAAAATAGAAAATGACCCGACGCACTCAAGGGAAACAAGGGCATGCTTCCATCCCTGTATAAACGTATAAAGTAGGGGGAGGGGGGGGAATGTGGGACTTTAAATGAAGCATGTCGTTGTGAAATAAAAAGGGAAAGAGAACATTAATTAAAATGTATATTTAATTATATGCCATATACCCCTAGGGGCTGTCCATATTATGAAAAAGCAAAAACATTCATTTATATACCATAATAAATTATAGGCAATCATACATGATTTACAGGATAATCATGGTATTAAATGTTCAGCTAATATTCAAAGGACATAGTTGAAACAATCAGTATACACATAAATACAGAAGTTACAAGATCAGGACACAAAAGCAAATAAATATAATAAAAATTCATGATTAGAAAGACAAAGGCTGAGCTGAACATCATAGACTAACAACCGAATAATACAGAAAAAAATGGACTGGACATCATGAGTTGAGAACCCGACGCGTTTCTTGGCTTCTACCAATCATCAGGGGTATGATGTATAATTATATAAACTCTAAAAATTGGGAAAATAAATAGGTAATTAGTTGGTAAAAGGGGATTGAAAATTACAATGGGAGATTGACAGTGGGGGCCATATGATGGAATTACTCACAGAGCAGCCCATGAGTTATGTCCAGATCCGGCGGCAGATTTAAAAGTGATTCAGACAAGCCATCTCACCCGGGGTTGAGGCAGGGTATAAACCGTTTCCACATGGACCAAGGGGCTAAGGGTAGGCACGGCAGCCAGGATAAGGGATGCAGCAAAAATTAGGTGTAAAATCAATTCTAAGATAAAAAAAAGGAGAGAATGGAAACGTCAAAGTGAGGGACTGCAAATGGAGTGAAAGGTGTTTGTATGGATGAGGGAGATACCATATATCCAAAAGATATACGAGGTAAGTGAAGTGATGAGGTATGGGTGTGTGTGTGTGAGGATAGAATGTGGATTGTAGGGCAATTAGTGGATAGGTGGAATGTGAAGGTTACCTGCTAATGGCACAGTATTGAATATAGTGATCTTTGAATCATCAAGGGGAGTGAGGGAATGAGCTGCCAGTCTGACCCCGCTAAATACCCGTGGTCCTGGGCGGATCCCTGCCAACGTCATGTAGGGACGTCTAGAGGAGGCGGTAAGGGCCCCCATCTAGGGCAAATAGTGCCCCAGTGGGTGGTCCATCCACCTCCACCAAGGCGTGCGGTGGAATAAGCAAGCAAAGTACCCGCCTGCGGCGTCTGAAGGCGCCATTTGCGGGACCCGCTGGCGTCATGACGCCGACGCACTGAGGTTCAACCCCGCCCCCGTCACAAGACGAGTGGGGGGAAGAGACTGAGTGAGTCGCAACCCCGGAAGTGAGAAAAACAGTGTTCCGGTCTCACATCTGCAAACCGGACTGGCTGTCTTGAAGTATGGGGATAGGGAAAAGGAATTGGGAAGGGGGGATTTATTGGTTATTTAAATGGGATCTAATTAGTTACTAATAAATGAACAATGGTGATAAAATTACTTTTATAAAAGAGTTTAATATAACTTGTATGGCTGTTGAGTGACTGTAAGGAAAAATGGTTATATCTACAAATTATCGGCTCAGGATCATGAAAAACATATGGATATGGGAACGAATACAAATAACACATAATGGACAATAAAATCGGTGCGTGGGGTCATTGGTTGCGGGTGTCTACCACCCAATTCGTAGAGAAACTCAAAAATAGAAAATGACCCGACGCACTCAAGGGAAACAAGGGCATGCTTCCATCCCTGTATAAACGTATAAAGTAGGGGGAGGGGGGGGGGGGAATGTGGGACTTTAAATGAAGCATGTCGTTGTGAAATAAAAAGGGAAAGAGAACATTAATTAAAATGTATATTTAATTATATGCCATATACCCCTAGGGGCTGTCCATATTATGAAAAAGCAAAAACATTCATTTATATACCATAATAAATTATAGGCAATCATACATGATTTACAGGATAATCATGGTATTAAATGTTCAGCTAATATTCAAAGGACATAGTTGAAACAATCAGTATACACATAAATACAGAAGTTACAAGATCAGGACACAAAAGCAAATAAATATAATAAAAATTCATGATTAGAAAGACAAAGGCTGAGCTGAACATCATAGACTAACAACCGAATAATACAGAAAAAAATGGACTGGACATCATGAGTTGAGAACCCGACGCGTTTCTTGGCTTCTACCAATCATCAGGGGTATGATGTATAATTATATAAACTCTAAAAATTGGGAAAATAAATAGGTAATTAGTTGGTAAAAGGGGATTGAAAATTACAATGGGAGATTGACAGTGGGGGCCATATGATGGAATTACTCACAGAGCAGCCCATGAGTTATGTCCAGATCCGGCGGCAGATTTAAAAGTGATTCAGACAAGCCATCTCACCCGGGGTTGAGGCAGGGTATAAACCGTTTCCACATGGACCAAGGGGCTAAGGGTAGGCACGGCAGCCAGGATAAGGGATGCAGCAAAAATTAGGTGTAAAATCAATTCTAAGATAAAAAAAAGGAGAGAATGGAAACGTCAAAGTGAGGGACTGCAAATGGAGTGAAAGGTGTTTGTATGGATGAGGGAGATACCATATATCCAAAAGATATACGAGGTAAGTGAAGTGATGAGGTATGGGTGTGTGTGTGTGAGGATAGAATGTGGATTGTAGGGCAATTAGTGGATAGGTGGAATGTGAAGGTTACCTGCTAATGGCACAGTATTGAATATAGTGATCTTTGAATCATCAAGGGGAGTGAGGGAATGAGCTGCCAGTCTGACCCCGCTAAATACCCGTGGTCCTGGGCGGATCCCTGCCAACGTCATGTAGGGACGTCTAGAGGAGGCGGTAAGGACCCCCATCTAGGGCAAATAGTGCCCCAGTGGGTGGTCCATCCACCTCCACCAAGGCGTGCGGTGGAATAAGCAAGCAAAGTACCCGCCTGCGGCGTCTGAAGGCGCCATTTGCGGGACCCGCTGGCGTCATGACGCACTGAGGTTCAACCCCGCCCCCGTCACAAGACGAGTGGGGGGAAGAGACTGAGTGAGTCGCAACCCCGGAAGTGAGAAAAACAGTGTTCCGGTCTCACATCTGCAAACCGGACTGGCTGTCTTGAAGTATGGGGATAGGGAAAAGGAATTGGGAAGGGGGGATTTATTGGTTATTTAAATGGGATCTAATTAGTTACTAATAAATGAACAATGGTGATAAAATTACTTTTATAAAAGAGTTTAATATAACTTGTATGGCTGTTGAGTGACTGTAAGGAAAAATGGTTATATCTACAAATTATCGGCTCAGGATCATGAAAAACATATGGATATGGGAACGAATACAAATAACACATAATGGACAATAAAATCGGTGCGTGGGGTCATTGGTTGCGGGTGTCTACCACCCAATTCGTAGAGAAACTCAAAAATAGAAAATGACCCGACGCACTCAAGGGAAACAAGGGCATGCTTCCATCCCTGTATAAACGTATAAAGTAGGGGGAGGGGGGGGAATGTGGGACTTTAAATGAAGCATGTCGTTGTGAAATAAAAAGGGAAAGAGAACATTAATTAAAATGTATATTTAATTATATGCCATATACCCCTAGGGGCTGTCCATATTATGAAAAAGCAAAAACATTCATTTATATACCATAATAAATTATAGGCAATCATACATGATTTACAGGATAATCATGGTATTAAATGTTCAGCTAATATTCAAAGGACATAGTTGAAACAATCAGTATACACATAAATACAGAAGTTACAAGATCAGGACACAAAAGCAAATAAATATAATAAAAATTCATGATTAGAAAGACAAAGGCTGAGCTGAACATCATAGACTAACAACCGAATAATACAGAAAAAAATGGACTGGACATCATGAGTTGAGAACCCGACGCGTTTCTTGGCTTCTACCAATCATCAGGGGTATGATGTATAATTATATAAACTCTAAAAATTGGGAAAATAAATAGGTAATTAGTTGGTAAAAGGGGATTGAAAATTACAATGGGAGATTGACAGTGGGGGCCATATGATGGAATTACTCACAGAGCAGCCCATGAGTTATGTCCAGATCCGGCGGCAGATTTAAAAGTGATTCAGACAAGCCATCTCACCCGGGGTTGAGGCAGGGTATAAACCGTTTCCACATGGACCAAGGGGCTAAGGGTAGGCACGGCAGCCAGGATAAGGGATGCAGCAAAAATTAGGTGTAAAATCAATTCTTTGACGTTTCCATTCTCTCCTTTTTTTATCTTAGAATTGATTTTACACCTAATTTTTGCTGCATCCCTTATCCTGGCTGCCGTGCCTACCCTTAGCCCCTTGGTCCATGTGGAAACGGTTTATACCCTGCCTCAACCCCGGGTGAGATGGCTTGTCTGAATCACTTTTAAATCTGCCGCCGGATCTGGACATAACTCATGGGCTGCTCTGTGAGTAATTCCATCATATGGCCCCCACTGTCAATCTCCCATTGTAATTTTCAATCCCCTTTTACCAACTAATTACCTATTTATTTTCCCAATTTTTAGAGTTTATATAATTATACATCATACCCCTGATGATTGGTAGAAGCCAAGAAACGCGTCGGGTTCTCAACTCATGATGTCCAGTCCATTTTTTTCTGTATTATTCGGTTGTTAGTCTATGATGTTCAGCTCAGCCTTTGTCTTTCTAATCATGAATTTTTATTATATTTATTTGCTTTTGTGTCCTGATCTTGTAACTTCTGTATTTATGTGTATACTGATTGTTTCAACTATGTCCTTTGAATATTAGCTGAACATTTAATACCATGATTATCCTGTAAATCATGTATGATTGCCTATAATTTATTATGGTATATAAATGAATGTTTTTGCTTTTTCATAATATGGACAGCCCCTAGGGGTATATGGCATATAATTAAATATACATTTTAATTAATGTTCTCTTTCCCTTTTTATTTCACAACGACATGCTTCATTTAAAGTCCCACATTCCCCCCCCCTCCCCCTACTTTATACGATTACCTAATAAAGGTTTAACCCCCTTGATCAACCCCCAGGTAACCCTTTCACCCCCTAGCACCGCCGTCGCTATGCGATCATTTTTCTGATCGATGTCTTAGCGTCGGTGATGCTGATCGGTAGCCACTAGCCAGTAATTTTTTTTAGGTTCGCCGCAGGTTTTTATAGCGTCGGGTACCCCCATATATTACCTAATAAAGGTTTAACCCCCTTGATCGCCCCCCCAGGTAACCCTTTCACCCCCTATCACCACTGTCACTAAGCGATAATTTTTCTGATCGATGTCTTAGCGTCGGCGATGCTGATCGGTAGCCAGTAATTTTTTTTAGGTTCGCCGCAGGTTTTTATAGCGTCGGGTACCCCCATATATTACCTAATAAAGGTGTAACCCCCTTGATCACCCCCCAGGTAACCCTTTCACCCCCTAGCACCGCCGTCACTATGCGATCATTTTTCTGATCGATGTCTTAGCGTCGGTGATGCTGATCGGTAGCCAGTAATTTTTTTTAGGTTCGCCGCAGGTTTTTATAGCGTCAGGTACCCCCATATATTATCTAATAAAGGTTTAACCCCCTGATCGCCCCCCAGGTAACCCTTTCACCCCCTATCACCACTGTCGCTAAGCAATCGTTTTTATGATCGTTGTCTTAGTGTCGGTGATGCCGATAGGTAGCCAGTAATTTTTTTTTAGGTTCGCCGTCAGGTTTTTATATAGCGTCAGGTACCCCCATATATTACCTAATAAAGGTTTTAACCCCCTAATTGCCCCTAGTTAACCCTTTCACCAGTGATCATCATATAAGTGTTACGGGTGACGCTGGTTAGTTAGTTTGCTTTTTATAGTGTCAGGGCACCCGCCGTATATAACCCAATAAAGGTGTAACCCCCTGATCGCCCGGCGGGTGATATCAGTTAGGTTTTAGCGTCAGAGAGGGTCTGCGTCACACCCCAGACAGCGTCAGGTTAGTGCCAGTAGCGCTAACACCCACACGTGAAGCATACACCCCCCTTAGTGGTATAGTATCTGATCAGCTCAATATCTGATCTGATCAGATCTATACTAGCGTCCCCAGCAGTTTAGGGTTCCCAAAAACGCAGTGTTAGTGGGATCAGCCCAGATACCTGCTAGCACCTGCGTTTTGCCCCTCCGTCCAGCCCAGGCCACCGAAGTGCAGTATCGATCGATCACTGTCACTTGCAAAACACAACACACATAACTGCAGCGTTCGCAGAGACAGGCCTGATCCCTGCGACTCCAGTGCTGTAGGAGGTGATTTCACCACCACAGTTAAAAAAAAAGCATATATGCCGAAGCATTGGGGCAGCAGGAGCGGAGGAGCGATTTTGCTCCTAATGCCGTGTATATACGGTCGAAATTCCGACGGAGGCTTGCCCGTGGAAAAGTCTGACCATGTGTACGCGGCATAACTTTTGCGAGAAGATGCCCCCATGCTTCGGCATATATAAATGGTGCATGTATGCCCATCATTAGAAGTGGGTGGATGAAGGGCGGTATTCTAATGGTGGGCATACCCACCGATCAATCTTTTTTTTTCGTTCAGCCAACAGGCTGCATGAAAAAAAAGATTACAATACATGTCCAACAAGGACCAGCAACGTACTGGTATGTTGCTGGACTTTGAATGTTTATACCAGAATGATGCCTGCGGGTTTAGGTATCATCTTGGTATCATTCTTTTCAGCCAGCGGCCGGCTTTCATGTAAAAGCAATCCTAGTGGCTAATTAGCCTCTGGACTGCTTTTACAAGCAGTGGGAGGGAATGTCCCCCCCCGGATATAAAAAGCGCCATTGGGAAATTGGGAAAGCATTTTATCACACCGATCTTGGTGTGGTCAGATGCTTTGAGGGCAGAGGAAAGATCTAGGGTCCAATAGACCCCAGTTTTTTCAAAAAAGAGTACCTGTCATTACCTATTGCTATCATAGGGGATATTTACATTCCCTGAGATAACAATAAAAGTGATAAAAATAAATAAATATGGAAGCAACAGTTTAAAAAGAAAAAAAAGAAAAATTAATAATTAAAAAAAAAAAAAAAAAAAAAAGCACCCCTGTCCTGCCCTGCTCTTGCCCAATGGCGAATGCAAGCGTCGGTCTGGCGTCATATGTAAACAGCAATTGCACCATGCATGTGAGGTATCACCGCGAAGGTCAGATCGAGGGCAGTAATTTTAGCAGTAGACCTCCTCTGTAAACCTAACGGGGTAACCTGTAAATGCTTTTAAAGGCTTTTAAAAATGTATGTAGTTTGTCGCCAACGCGCGTTTGTGCGAAATTTTAAAGCATGTCGTGTTTGGTATCTATGTACTCGGCCTAAGATCATCTTTTTTATTTCATCAAACATTTGGGCAATATAGTGTGTTTTAGTGCATTAAAATTAAAAAAAGTGTATTTTTTCCCAAAAAAATGCGTTTGAAAAATCGCTGCGCAAATACTGTGTAGAAAAAAAAAAAGCAACACCCACCATTTTATTCTGTAGGGCCTTTGCTTTAAAAATATATATAATGTTTGGGGGTTCAACATAATTTTCTTGCAAAAAAAAATATGTTTTCATGTAAACAAAAAGTGTCAAAAAGGGCTTTGTCTTCAAGTGGTTAGAAGAGTGGATGTAAGCTTCCTAATGTTGTGTATAAAATGCCAGAACAGTTCAAAACCCCCCCAAATGACCCCATTTTGGAAAGTAGACACCCCAAGCTATATACTGAGAGGCATGTCGAGTCCATGGAATATTTTATATGTTGACACAAGTTGCGGAAAAAATAATTTATTTTTTTATTTTTTGCACAAAGTTGTCACTAAATGATATATTGCTCAAACATGCCATGGGCATATGTGGAATTACACCCCAAAATACATTCTGTGTCTTCTCCTGAGTACGGGGACCCCAAAAACCAAGCACCGCCTTCAGGCTTTCTAAGGGTGTCAATTTTTGATTTCACTTCTCACTGCCTATCACAGTTTCGGAGGCCATGGAATGCCCAGATGGAACAAAACCCCCCCAAATGACCCCATTTTGGAAAGTAGACACCCCAAGCTATTTGCTGAGAGGTATTGTGAGTATTTTGCAGATCTCGCTTTTTGTCACAAAGTTTTGAAAATTGAAAAAAAAAAGAAAAAAAAAATGTTCTTTCTTCATTTTCAAAAACAAATGAGAGCTGTAAAATACTCACCATGCCTCTCAGCAAACAGCTTGGGGTGTCTACTTTCCAAAATGGGGTCATTTGGGGGGGTTTTGTGCTATTTTGGCATTTTATGGCCTTCAAAACTGTGATAGGTAGTGAGGAGTAAAATCAAAAATTTGCGCCCTTAGAAATCCTGGAGGCGGTGCTTGGTTTCCGGGGTCCCGTACGTGGCTAGGCTCCTAAAAAGTCCCACACATGTGGTATCCCCGTACTCAGGAGAAGCAGCAGAATGTATTTTGGGGTGCAATTCCACATATAACCATGGCATGTGTGAGCAATATATCATTTAGTGACAACTTTTTGTAATTTTTATTTTTTTTTGTCATTATTCAATCACTTGGGACAAAAAAAAAATATTCAATGGGCTCAACAGGCCTCTCAGCAATTTCCTTGGGGTGTCTACTTTCTAAAATGGGGTCATTTGGGGGGGTTTTGTGCTATTTTGGCATTTTATGGCCTTCAAAACTGTGATAGGTAGTGAGGAGTGAAATCAAAAATTTGCGCCCTTAGAAATCCTGAAGGCGGTGCTTGGTTTCCGGGGTCCCGTACGTGGCTAGGCCCCTAAAAAGTCCCACACATGTGGTATCCCCGTACTCAGGAGAAGCAGCAGAATGTATTTTGGGGTGCAATTCCACATATAACCATGGCATATGTGAGCAATATATCATTTAGTGACAACTTTTTGTAATTTTTTTTTTGTCATTATTCAATCACTTGGGACAAAAAAAAATATTCAATGGGCTCAACATGCCTCTCAGCAATTTCCTTGGGGTGTCTACTTTCTAAAATGGGGTCATTTGGGGGGGTTTTGTACTGCCCTGTCATTTTAGCACCTCAAGAAATGAGATAGGCAGTCATAAATTAAAAGCTGTGTAAATTCCAGAAAATGTACCCTAGTTTGTAAACGCTATAACTTTTGCGCAAACCGATAAATATACGCTTATTGACATTTTTTTTACTAAAGACATGTGGCTGAATACATTTTGGCCTAAATGTATGACTAGAATTGAGTTTATTCGATTTTTCTTATAACAAAAAGTAGAAAATATCTATTTTATATATTTTTTTTCAAAATTTTCGGTCTTTTTCCGTTTATATCGCAAAAAATAAAAATCGCAGAGGCAATCAAATACCATTAAAAGAAAGCTCTATTTGTGGGAAGAAAAGGACGCAAATTTCGTTTGGGTACAACATTGCATGTCCGCACAATTTACAGTTAAAGCAGCGCAGTGCAAAATTCTGAATTCACCTCTGGTCCTTTAGCTTCCAAATGGTCCGGGGCTTAAGTGGTTAATATCTATACCAGACCTGAAGGGCCTGGTAATTGAATTCTGAGGGACCCCCATGCTTTTTTTTTTATCAATGACTTTTGTATGTATTGCCGGGAGCCGACAATTCATTAATAGCCGTGAGTGAGTTTTAAATTACTTTTTTTCCTTCAAAAATTACATTTTATGCAGGGACAGTTTTAAGCACGGGAAACATGCGCCACTTTACATGCATATCATACACAATTAAAAAAAGTGTATTTTTTCCCAAAAAAATGCGTTTGAAAAATCGCTGCGCAAATACTGTGTAGAAAAAAAAATGCAACACCCACCATTTTATTCTGTAGGGCCTTTGCTTTAAAAAAATATATAATGTTTGGGGGTTCAACGTAATTTTTTTGCAAAAAAAAAAAAATGTTTTCATGTAAACAAAAAGTGTCAGAAAGGGCTTTGTCTTCAAGTGGTTAGAAGAGTGGATGATGTGTGACATAAGCTTCCTAATGTTGTGCATAAAATGCCAGGACAGTTCAAAACCCCCCAAATGACCCCATTTTGGAAAGTAGACACCCCAAGCTATTTGCTGAGAGGCATCTTGAGCCCATTGAATATTTTTTTTTTGGTCTCAAGTGATTGAATAATGACAAAAAAAAAATGTACAAAAAGTTGTCACTAAATTATATATTGCTCAAACATGCCATGGTTATATGTGAAATTGCACCCCAAAATACATTCTGTTGCTTCTCCTGAGTACGGGGATACCACATGTGTGGGACTTTTTGGGAGCCTAGCCGCGTACGGGACCCCAAAAACCAAGCACCGCCTTCAGGCTTTCTAAGGGTGTAAATTTTTGATTTCACTCCTCACTGCCTATCAAAGTTTCGGAGGCCATGGAATGCCCAGATGGCACACAAACCCCCCAAATGACCCTATTTTGGAAAGTAGACACCCCAAGCTATTTGCTGAGAGGTATGGTGAGTATTTTGCAGATCTCGCTTTTTGTCACAAAGTTTTGAAAATTGAAAAAAAAATAAAAAAATATTATCTTTCTTAATTTTCAAAAACAAATGAGAGCTGTAAAATACTCACCATGCCTCTCAGCAAATAGATTGGGGTGTCTACTTTCCAAAATGGGGTCATTTGGGGGGGGGTTTGTGCTATCTTGGCATTTTATGGCCTTCAAAACTGTGATGGGTAGTGAGGAGTGAAATCAAATTTTACGCCCTTAGAAATCCTGAAGGCGGTGCTTGGTTTTCGGGGGTCCTGTACGCGGCTAGGCTCCCAAAAAGTCCCACACATGTGGTATCCCCGTACTCAGGAGAAGCAGCCAAATGTATTTTGGGGTGCAATTCCACATATAACCATGGCATGTTTGAGCAATATATCATTTAGTGACAACCTTTTTGTACATTCTTTTTTTTTTTCCTTTTTGTCATTATTCAATCACTTGGGACAAAAAAAGAAAATATTCAATGGGCTCAAGATAACTCTCAGCAAATAGATTGGGGTGTCTACTTTCCAAAATGGGGTCATTTGGGGGGGTTTTGTGCTATTTTGGCATTTTATGGCCTCCGAAACTGTGATAGGTAGTGAGGAGTGAAATCCAAAATTTACACACTTAGAAATCCTGAAAGCGATGATTGGTTTTTGGGGTCCCGTACGCGGCTAGGCTCCCAAAAAGTCCCACACATGTAGTATCCCCGTACTCAGGAGAAGCGGCAAAATGTAATCTGGGGTGCAATTCCACATATAACCATGGCATGTGTGAGCAATATATCATTTAGTGCCAACTTTTTGTAATTTTTTTTTTCTTGTCATTATTCAATCAATTGGGACAAAAAAAAAAATATTCAATGGGCTCAAGATGCCTCTCAGCAATTTCCTTGGGGTGTCTACTTTCCAAAATGGGGTCATTTGAGGGGGTTTGTACTGCCCTGCCATTTTAGCACCTCAAGAAATGAGATAGGCAGTCATAAATTAAAAGCTGTGTAAATTCCAGAAAATGTACCCTAGTTTGTAGACGCTATAACTTTTGCGCAAACCAATAAATATACGCTTATTGACATTTTTTTTACTAAAGACATGTGGCTGAATACATTTTGGCCTAAATGTATGACTAAAATTTAGTTTATTCGATTTTTCTTATAACAAAAAGTAGAAAATATGTTTTTTTTTCAAAATTTTCGGTCTTTTTCCGTTTATATCGCAAAAAATAAAAATTGCAGAGGCAATCAAATACCATTAAAAGAAAGCTCTATTTGTGGAAAGAAAAGGACG
The DNA here is from genome assembly GCA_029206835.1 of Rana muscosa. Lineage (NCBI taxonomy): Eukaryota > Metazoa > Chordata > Amphibia > Anura > Ranidae > Rana > Rana muscosa. Next base: position 924,798,719 of record CM055116.1, on the reverse strand, counting down.
CAAATTTTGTTTGGGTACAACATTGCATGTCCGCACAATTTCCAGTTAAAGCAGCGCTGTGCCAAATTGTGAAAACACCTCTGGTAAATAAGCTGCGTAATGGTCCGGTCCTTAAGTGGTTAAGGGGAACCCCACACCCAAAATTAAAAAAAAGGCCCTATATACTTTGAACAGCAGTATACAGGCAGTGCAAACAAGATAGGTACTGTAGGTTTGTTCTTAAGTAGAATCTTTTTCTAATTTGGAACAGGCACATTTTTTAAGTGTAGCTCTAGCCAAAAAATCTATTTTTAAGCTTTTTGGAGAACATAGGGAAGGGTTATCACCCCTGTAACATTTGTTTTGCTGCCTGTGAACCTGTTCAGAACATTTCACCTCACTTTCTGTCCCAATGACTAATGTTTTTGGAAAAGTGTGGTTTTTATTGAAACAAGGATTGGTGATGAAGCATCAGTAGAGAGGAGGCACCTTTTTCTCATATTAACTTTTACAGGAGAGAATTTCCCTTCCTAGGGGTAGATTTCGTCTCACTTCCTGTTGTCTCCTTCCGTTTGCAAGTAGGAGTCGTTTGTAAGTTGGATGTTTGAAAGTAGGGGCCTGCCGTATATACTCTGCGGAAATTTGCCCCTTAGGTGTTGGTGTTGCCACAACACTGTAAGCCCTCACAGTTACTCTTGGTGGGTGCTGGAACTCCCTGCTGTGAACTATTATATCAGGAATTGTAATTACATGCCATTGTTGAACAGTGGTGGGAAAAATTGGGCCTTTGGTGGTGGTGCTGGTGCCACAACATTGTAAGCCCTCACAGTTACTCTTGGTGGGCGCAGGAATGGGCCCATCTGTGAAATATTAGATCAAGAATTGTTATTACATGCCCCTGTTGAACAGGGGCAGAAAAATTGGGCCTTAGGCACTGGTGCTGGTGCCACAACACTTCAACCCATCACAGATACTGTATTTGGAGCGTAGCAATGAGCCCTGTTGCAAAGCATTGCATAAAAAATTGTAATTACACGCCCCTGTTAAACAGGGGCTGAAAAATTGGGCCTTAGCCACTGGTGGCGGCACCCAGAACCACAAATGTTCTTCCAAGCTATCGGCAGGATCATTGAGGAGGAAGAGGATAGTCAGTCAACAAAACAGGACAGTCACTCAGCATCATCATAAGCAGTCTTGAAAGGATGTGACATTTAAAAAAAAAATATGCGGTTACATCACCTTCAGGTGCTTGGTAGCTGGTGGTGATCCAAGACTGGTTCATCTTTATGAAGGTCAGTCGATCAACCGAGTCGGTGGACAGGCGCACCCTGTGATCGGTTACAAAGCCACCAGCAGCACTGAATGTGCGTTACGAAAGAACGCTGGATGCAGGACAGGCCAGTAGCTTAATTGCATACTGTGCAAGCTCTGGCCAGTGATCCATCCTCAAGACCCAGTAAGCCAGAGGATTTTCGGTGGGAAAGGTGTCCAAGTCTGACCTTGCCCCTAGTATTCCTGCACCATGTAAATCAGACGCTGGCGATGGTTGCTGGAACAGATCATACCTTGGGGCTGCGGACTAAAAAGTTGTCGGAACGCATCGGTCAGACGGCCACCTTCCCCACTGCTCCTTCTTTGACTGACTGACGCCTCAGCAACTTGTTGTCCAGGACCAGGAGTTTGTAACCTCCCAGTCTCGGGGAACGCGTTGCACAGACCTTTCTGCAAGGCCTCCGGAGATGTCTCATCCTCTGCTCCCTCTGCGACGGCAAGATAAGGTCCGCAACCTTACCCTTGTACCGTGGATCAAGGAGAGTGGCCAGCCAGTAATGGTCCCTCTCCTTGATCCGAAGAATACGAGGATCCTCCCGCAGGCTTTACAGGATCAGGGAGGCCATGCAGCGTAGGTTAGCTGAGGCATTCGGTCCGGAGTCCTCTGGGTCACTAAGGACGACATGATCCGCAGCCACCTCCTCCCAGCCACGTACAAGTCCACGGGTTTCTTGGGACTGTAAATCATCCCTAAAAGACTGCTGCTGTTGATGCTGAGTGCCAGGTTCTACCTCCATGCTGACACAATCCTCCTCGTCCTCTTCCTGTGCGATGGGTGGGACAGAAAGAACACTGTCTGGGTAAAGGGGGCCTTGAGAGGCAAGGAAGTCCTCCTCTTCCTGCCTCTGTTCTGCCTCAAGTGCCCTGTTGATTATTCCACGCAGTGTATGCTCCAACAGGTGGACAAGAGGTACAGTGTCACTGATGCATGCACTGTCACTGCTCACCATCCTCGTGGCCTCCTCAAATGGTGCCAGGACAGTGCATGCATCCCTGACCATGCCCCACTGGCGTGGTGAAAAATACCCGAGCTCTCCTGACCCTGTCCTGGTGCCGTAGTCGCACAGGTACTCATTGATGGCCCTCTGCTGCGTGTGTAGCCACTGCAGCATGGCCAACGTTGCGTTCCACCTGGTGGGCATGTCACACAGAAGGCGGTTCTTGGGCAGGTTCAACTCCTTTTGCAGCTCATCCAGCCGAGCACCGGCATTATATGATCTGCGGAAATGCACATGGACTTTACTGGCCTGCCTCAGGACATCCTGTAAGCCCGGGTACCTGCCCAAGAACCGCTGCACCACCAGGTTAAGGACGTGAGCCACACAGGGCACATGGGTCAGTCGTCCCTGTCGGAGGGCGGAGAGGAGGTTGGTGCCATTGTCGCAAACCACCATTCCTGGCTTAAGCTGGTGTGGCGTCAACCACCTCTCGGCCTGCCCCTGCAGAGCTGACAGAACCCCTGCCTCAGTGTGTCTCCTGTCCCCCAAACACACCAGCGCAAGCACGGCATGGCATCTTTTTGCCTGCGTACCCCCTTGAACGCCTACGGAGCACCGCTGGTTCCAAGGACAAAGCACAGGAAGAGCCCATGGAGGAAGAAGAAGAGGAGGGGGTGGAGGAGAGAGGTGTGTCACAACCAGTAGTAGCATTTTGGAGGCGTGGCGGCGGAACAACCTCCAACACTACTGCACCTTGTCCTGCATCCTTCCCAGCTGCCAAAAGAGTGACCCAATGGGCCGTGAAAGAAAGGTAACGTCCCTGTCCATGCCTGCTCGACCATGAGTCAGCGGTAATATGCACCTTACCACTGACCGCCATGTCCAGCGAGGCATGGACATTGCCTTCCACATGCCGGTAGAGAGCCAGAATCGCCTTCCGTGAGAAAAAGTGGCGTTTGGGAACCTGCCACTGAGGAACCGCACATTGCACAAACTCACGGAAGGGGGCCGAGTCTACCAACTGAAAAGGCAGCAGTTGAAGTGCTAGCAATTTAGCCAAGCTAGCATTCAACCGCTGGGCATGTGGATGGCTAGGAGTGAACTTTTCGACGGTCCAGCAGCTGGGGCAGGAAAATTTACCTGCTACAATCGGATGTCGGTATACTGCTAGCAGAGTGGCCGCAAGTACTTGGCTGTGACACACCTAATTCTACACCTTCATTCCTCTCAGTGCAGGTTTCAGAGAGGACTGCAGGTATAGTGGGGTTGGAGATCCCAGCTGATGAGGAGCAAGGAGAGGTCCGCTTTGTTCTTTGGTGTGGGTCTTTAAGGTACGCTTGCCAACGAGCTGCATGGCAGGTCAACATATGTCTGGTCAAGCATGTGGTGCCCAAGCGGCTGATGTTTTGGCCACGTGAGATACGCTTGAGACATATGTTGCAAATAGCAGCGGTGCGATCTGATGCAGTCGACTCAAAAATGGTCCACACCAAAGAACTTTTGGAATAACGGGCAGAGGCAGCGCCCTGCACAGGCGGAGCTCTGCGGTGTGATTCAGTAGGTGTGCTGCCCTTACGCTGACACCCGGAGGGCATACTGTATGCTGCAGCTGCTGGAACATGACTGCCAGATTGCTGTCCTTGAGCATCCCCTCTCTCTGCGCTCACGCTACTGCCTTCTTCTAACTGTGTATCATCATCAGACCCTTCAAAACGCTGAGCATCCTCCTGGAGCATGTACCTAACAATGTGCTCAAACAGTTCGGGGGACTCCTTAGGAGGACATGGTGGGTCTAGGGAAGGAGTGACTGATGACATTGATACAAGGGAAGAGGACGCGTTGGCAGCTGCTTTGCCAGTACCCTGAGCCTGGGTGAGAGAGGATGAGGAGGATGAGGAGAGCTTGGTCATCCACTCTACCAAGTCTTCGGCATGATGCGGCTCAACACGTCCAGCTGCCGAAAAGAAGGACAAGCGTGTCCCATGGCCACGTGCTGATGACAATGCTCCGTGTCCATGACCAGCACTGTTGCCCCCAGACACAGAGCCTGCTTGCCCTCTTTTATTGGCTCGTGACTGTCTGCCTCTCCTTGTTGGCTTTCCAGACATTCTAATGGCCGTAGGGAGATGGGAAAACCAGCAATAAGGGGTAACTTCAGGTGTTTACTGTGCAGGAGGCACACTACGCCCACTGTAAGTGCTGCAGATGCCTGCCTGTGTTACACAACAGGAAAACACAGCAATAAGGGGTAGCTTCAGGTGTATACTGTGCAGGAGGCACACTACGCCCACTGTAAGTGCTGCAGATGCCTGTTAGTGTAACACAAAATAAAAAAACCACGAGCAATAAGGGGTAGCTTCAGGTATATACTGTGCAGGAGGCAAACTACGCCCACTGTAACTGCTGCAGATGCCTGCCTGTGTTACACAACAGGAAAACACAGCAATAAGGGGTAGCTTCAGGTGTATACTGGGCAGGAGGCACACTACGCCCACTATAAGTGCTGCAGATGCCTGCCTGTGTTACACAACAGGAAAACACAGCAATAAGGGGTAGCTTCAGGTGTATACTGTGCAGGAGGCACTCTACGCCCAGTGTAAGTGCTGCAGATGCCTGCCTGTGTTACACAAGAGGAAAACACAGCAATAAGGGGTAGCTTCAGGTGTATACTGTGCAGGAGGCACACTACGCCCACTGTAAGTGCTGCAGATGTCTGCCTGTGTTACACAACAGGAAAACACAACAATAAGGGGTAGCTTCAGGTGTATACTGTGCAGGAGGCTTAGCAAAAATGACACTGACACTGTCCCCTGTTTATCCTTCTCTGTCCCAGTATACCAACACACTGTAAATGCACAAGGTTAATGAAAGAATATCACTGACACTGTCCCTGCCTATTCTTCTCTGTCCCTGTATACCAACACACTGTAAATGCACAAGGTTAATGAAAGAATATCACTGACACTGTCCCTGCCTATTCTTATCTGTCCCTGTATACCAACACACTGTAAATGCACAAGGTTAATGAATAAATATCAAAGACACTGTCCTTCCCTATCCTTCTCTATCCCTGCACGCCAACACACTACACAAGGCCGCCGCGCTGGCGGCCTTTTATAGTGTGGGGCGTGTACTAAACCCCCCTGAGCTATAATTGGCCACAGGCATCCTGCCTGTGGCCAATTATGGCTCTCCTCACTGCCGGCGCTGTGATTGGCCAATAATGCTGGGTCACAGTGCATGCTTGGCCAATCACAGCGCCGTCAATGCACTGCGATGGCGCAGTGTATTGTGGGCCATTCGCGTCACACAAATTTGGCGCGAACGGCCCACAAAGTTCTGGTTTCGCCGAACAGGTGAACAGATGATGTTCGAGTCGAACTTGCGTTCGACTCGAACACCGAGCTCATCCCTACTCTTGGCACCTTTTTGCACCCGAGGTTGATTTATGAGCTTTAAGGGTCCGATATCATTGAGCTTACCAAGGGCTCCCTCATTTTCCGATAGACCACCCCTTTTCCCTTTATTTAATTTGGAAGGGATCAGATTTTTAAACACTTGTTTAGTGATAAGCAGGGGCTCTTTTATTGGGGTGACACTGATCCCTCTCTGAGCTCTATGTACGGGCACCCCCTTACTGTCCAAACTTAGCGTCACTTGTTTCCCCATGTACATTGCATGCTTCATTCTGGCAGTTTCATCACTAACATCCATCACTGCAGCCTCGTCTTAGTCTCCCTCTGAAGGACATCCTGATTGTCTTGCCACTCTGAGGTTTCTAAGTCATGTGACACCTTTCTGCGCTTTGGACTATTTCCTTCCGACCATTGTTTACTAGGATCCTTCTCAGATCCTAGAAGTTCTTCAAACCTCAGGAAACCTTCCCCAGAATTACCCTCCTGAACCTGTAGGGGGCCTAATTCTGCTGTACCTTTTACCTCGTCTAAGTCAGTCACACCATTTATCTCCACACATTTTTTTTGCAACCGCATCACCTTGACCATCAGGTCTGCCATCATTTTTGTCACCCATGGTAACCAAACCATCAAAAATTGCCAATGCGCTGCATTTTCCATTATAGTCAGAAATATCAATGCGTTTGTCATATTTCATTTCACCCATGTTTGGCAGGGAAGTGTCTGGAGAGGAACTTCACCCAGCAGAGTTGTTATCTACGGCAGCTTCACTGTACACAAACCCAATTGGCATGAGACCCTCTGCCAGCAACCGTCCTGACCCCTGACCATCATTGCATAAAATAACATTTGGACCTGTGACTACAATCACTTCATTTATTGCTGTGCCATCTGGCACTTCCACCAACACCAGCTCATTTGCCACGGCATCAACCATTACCACATCATTAGACCCTTTGTGGATCACAGACATGACCTCTTTTGTGCATTCATCCTTACTTGGCGCTTCCATCTCATGAGCAACATCATCTGCAGCAGCAAGTGCATCACTGCATATAAGTTGCTCTGCAGGTCCTTCATCTGGCACTGCAGAAATCATGTCTGCTCCACTCTTACCAACAGAGGCCTTTTCCAACAAAGCCAACAGGTCTTTTGCCCACCTGTCCCAGTCTGTTATCTCTGGGCCCCCAGAGGTACCACACTGTACGGCTCCAACTGCACAAAGAGACCCAGAGGTATATAATAGCTCAGCAACAGACACATTGCACATGTTACTTTTGTTCAAATCAGACTGTGTAAATACATTTTTAACCAGAGCAGGCTGCAATATCACACTCTTACCACCTTGCTCTGGTGGCGCTTCATTAAACGCATGAACACCTTCACACCTGTCATAGCCAGACTGCAATAACCCATTTTCATCATGAATTTTTTCAAACATATCAGTTTTAGCATTAACCATTTTGTTATCACCATGTTCAGGTACCCTCTTATCCCTTAGAGCGGCACCAAAGCTGTCCCAGGCAACCTCCGGCTCCAAAACGCAGAGCTCCCTAGGGACACCTCTGTAGCCTTCATCGCAGTTGCTAGGGGAGATAGCACATCTTTAACTGCACTCACATCAACATTTTTATCTCTAGTGAGCTGCACTAGCCCATTAGCAACTGGCCCATCAACCTTAGCCAATTCAATATTAATAGTTTTAAACATCTCCATATCACATTCAAGTTTACCACTTGCCTCCCCACTGGACAGGGCACTGTAGCAAGGCAAGTCCTTTTCCACACAGACAGTGGATCTCCCATTTGGGATCACTTCCACTTCAAAGTGCACAGTCACATAGTCAATCTTTTCCATGCATTTACCAGCAACAGTCTTACCCATCACTGTACCAGGGGTTGCCATGTTCATTTGAGTATGTTGTCTATCCTTTGTTGCACTTTCGCTGGCCAACTCTCCCTGGTGGCCATGGGATGAAACTGCAGCAACCATTTCTGACTCCATAGCACCCCCCGCAGGCACAACAGGTACTTCCTCACTGTTGCCAGAGGTGATTGAAAACACGCTTGCACAAGAACCTGGGCTTGCAGACAAAGACTTCTGCCCAGTAGCCATATCTCCAGCCATGTTCCATAACCTGGGACAAGAAAAAATTCCATGCCCAAGTTGACCACATTCCAGGCATGGTACATTTCTGCACATATCTTTAGTGGGACGCCACTCCACATCTCCACTGTAGCTCCTTTCGGTTAACACCCGGATCTCTCGTTGCTAAGGGAGATGGCACTCTTCCAGCTGTACTTTGCTGACTCTCCCTAACGCAGCGACTTTGCGATCCTTGGAGCATTGTTGCTTTCAACTTGCCACGATCCTCTGTCGGCAATACGTTTCTCACGTGGTCCGCAGACTTGACATCACCGCCGTTTCTACGGGCAACCACATACCTCTCGAACTTCTGATCAGCCTTTTGAACACTCCTGGGACTCAAATCAGGCTTCCCAAACATTGTTGCAGACCTTTGTCTGGCCATGTCACCTTGTCTTGGAGACTGACACAAAGGGCACTTGGAGACAACATGCCCCCACTCTCTACACCGCAAACAGCGCTCTTGCTTCAGAGCATTAACAGGGCTTCCCCAATTGCATCCTCTTGTAAGCTTGGGATTTTGCACATTAACAGCTGGCCTGCTTGTACTAGTGTTACCAGGGGAAACCACATGCACTTCCCCTTTAACTGGAGTTGGAGTAGCAAAAAACAGTCTGCAATACTCTCCAGCAGGCTCAAACCCTTGCATCATCTTTGCAGTCACTCCACCAAACTTTTGCGCTGTCCAGCAAAAATAAAGCACTGTCACTTTAAAGCAAGTTGCTTTTTACTTCATGCAAGCTTTCCTCACCTGCACACACAGATTGTGCTGTCTCATGCACACAAACACAGTTCATATAACAGATGAACTTACTTTTCCAGGGATCTCCAGTTCTGCCAGCATTCGAGCCACCACTTGTAATGTTGGGGGTTGTTTAGCTCAAGTGTAGCACCCGCTAGCGAGAACAGTCCCACACAAATGTTTCCTTTTGAGGGCTTGTTGGCCCACTTTTATTAAAAAGAATCAAACAAAGTTCCAGAAATGAAAACAAATGTGGTTTCCCTCGCAGGGGGTTTTCACCATCAATATTAAACAGTTGTATGTTCAGCCTCCTGGCTCACACATGCAAAAGTGCAAATGAAAATATCGAGCCTCCTGGCTCTCTTCAGCAGCAGCACCACTGCTCAGGCTCCCGCATGGAGCCCTCCTGACACCTGTCAGCAACCTCAGTCTCAGGTCTCTGGCTTTCACAGTGCAGCCTGCACTCTCTAGCTTCTCTAGCTACTCCAGTGCACACCTGCACACTCTGGGTTCTCCCTTGCAAGCCTGGTCTCCTCGGGAGGGTGGAGCCCAGAACCATGGTCAGGTGTCTACAAATAGGCCAGCACACATCTGACCAGTCAGTGTGCTGGTAAATCTCAAAATCTGGACCCAGGACTGGGGGATTTCATCCCACCCGGATCTCTATGAAATCCCCGGGCTCCAGGTCCCAAAGTGGACTTTATTAAATAATGAGGAAACCGAAAGGGCCAGTTTCCTCTGTACATTATAAGCTCCCTGGAGCCCCTCAACCCGTCCAGTTGAGAATTCTGGGTCACTACACTGGTGGGGTACCACACTACCACAATATATATATATTTTGATATCAATATGTAATTTTATCTTGCAGAAAGTTGTAGGTACTGTATATTAAAGACACCTCTGAAGAAGGAGTCCCAAAACACATTAGGTATCTGTATCTAATCTTTCCAATATTCATGTATGGTTGTCATACACCATTTCACTTGATGTTTTGTATATGTACAGACTGTAATACAATTTTATATTTTTACAATTCTTACTACCTCTTAGACTTTAATCTACAAGTGCTACTTGAGGGATTTCTCAGTTTCCATTTATTTGGGATGATGGCACTCATCCATTGCAGCCATATTCCACATCTCTAGTAGGGATGAGCTTCGTGTTCGAGTCGAACATACGTTCGACTCGAACATCGGCTGTTCGATCGTTCGACGAAGATCGAACGATTTGGGCCGTTCGCGCCAAATTCGAGTGACGCGAACGGCCCACAATGCACTACGCCATCGCAGTGTCATCCAGGCGCTGTGATTGGCCAAGCATGCACTGTGACCCCGCATGCTTGGCCAATCACAGCGCCGGCAGCGAGGAGAGCAATGATTGGCCACAGGCAGGATGCCTGTGGCCAATTATTGCTGAGGGTGTTTAGTACACGCCCCACACTATAAAAGGCCGCCAGCACGGCGGCCTAGTGTAGTGTGTTCCGGAGCAGGGATAGAGCAGCATAGGCAGGGACAGTGACTGTTATTTCTTTCTTGCTTAACCTGGATTCCTTTAGTTTAGGGAAAGAGAAGGATAGGTAGGGAGAGTGTCAGTGTGTTTTGTGCTTGTGCTATAGTGTGCTTAAAAAAAACATTTATTCTAGGGACAGAAAACTGTAGGTAGGGACAGTGTCAGTTTCTTTCACTCTGCAAGTCCTTGTTTCCAGGGACCTGGAAGGACAGTGAGTGAATTGTCCTTGTGCTATATTGTGCTTAAAAAAACATTTATTCTAGGGACAGAAAACTGTAGGTAGGGAGAGTGTCAGTTTCTTTCACTCTGCAAGTCCTTGTTTCCAGGGACCTGTAAGGACAGTGAGTGAATTGTCCTTGTGCTATATTGTGCTTAAAAAAAACATTTATTCTAGGGACAGAAAACTGTAGGTAGGGAGAGTGTCAGTTTATTTCACTCTGCAAGTCCTTGTTTCCAGGGACCTGGAAGGACAGTGAGTGAATTCTCCTTGTGCTATATTGTGCTTAAAAAAAACATTTATTCTAGGGACAGAAAACTGTAGGTAGGGACAGTGTCAGTTTCTTTCACTCTGCAAGTCCTTGTTTCCAGGGACCTGTAAGGACAGTGAGTGAATTGTCCTTGTGCTATATTGTGATTAAAAAAAACATTTTTTCTAGGGACAGAAAACTGTAGGTAGGGAGAGTGTTTTTTTTCTTTCACTCTGCAAGTCCTTGTTTCCAGGGACCTGTAAGGACAGTGAGTGAATTGTCCTTGTGCTATATTGTGCTTAAAAAAAACATTTTTTCTAGGGACAGAAAACTGTAGGTAGGGAGAGTGTTTTTTTTCTTTCACTCTGCAAGTCCTTGTTTCCAGGGACCTGTAAGGACAGTGAGTGAATTGTCCTTGTGCTATATTGTGCTTAAAAAAAACATTTATTCTAGGGACAGAAAACTGTAGGTAGGGAGAGTGTCAGTTTATTTCACTCTGCAAGTCCTTGTTTCCAGGGACCTGGAAGGACAGTGAGTGAATTGTCCTTGTGCTATATTGTGATTAAAAAAAACATTTATTCTAGGGACAGAAAACTGTAGGTAGGGAGAGTGTCAGTTTATTTCACTCTGCAAGTCCTTGTTTCCAGGGACCTGTAAGGACAGTGAGTGAATTGTCCTTGTGCTATATTGTGATTAAAAAAAACATTTTTTCTAGGGACAGAAAACTGTAGGTAGGGAGAGTGTTTTTTTTCTTTCACTCTGCAAGTCCTTGTTTCCAGGGACCTGTAAGGACAGTGAGTGAATTGTCCTTGTGCTATATTGTGCTTAAAAAAAACATTTATTCTAGGGACAGAAAACTGTAGGTAGGGAGAGTGTCAGTTTATTTCACTCTGCAAGTCCTTGTTTCCAGGGACCTGTAAGGACAGTGAGTGAATTGTCCTTGTGCTATATTGTGATTAAAAAAAACATTTTTTCTAGGGACAGAAAACTGTAGGTAGGGAGAGTGTTTTTTTTCTTTCACTCTGCAAGTCCTTGTTTCCAGGGACCTGTAAGGACAGTGAGTGAATTGTCCTTGTGCTATATTGTGCTTAAAAAAAACATTTATTCTAGGGACAGAAAACTGTAGGTAGGGAGAGTGTCAGTTTATTTCACTCTGCAAGTCCTTGTTTCCAGGGACCTGGAAGGACAGTGAGTGAATTGTCCTTGTGTTATATTGTGATTAAAAAAAACATTTTTTCTAGGGACAGAAAACTGTAGGTAGGGAGAGTGTTTTTTTTCTTTCACTCTGCAAGTCCTTGTTTCCAGGGACCTGTAAGGACAGTGAGTGAATTGTCCTTGTGCTATATTGTGCTTAAAAAAAACATTTATTCTAGGGACAGAAAACTGTAGGTAGGGAGAGTGTCAGTTTATTTCACTCTGCAAGTCCTTGTTTCCAGGGACCTGTAAGGACAGTGAGTGAATTGTCCTTGTGCTATATTGTGATTAAAAAAAACATTTTTTCTAGGGACAGAAAACTGTAGGTAGGGAGAGTGTTTTTTTTCTTTCACTCTGCAAGTCCTTGTTTCCAGGGACCTGTAAGGACAGTGAGTGAATTGTCCTTGTGCTATATTGTGCTTAAAAAAAACATTTATTCTAGGGACAGAAAACTGTAGGTAGGGAGAGTGTCAGTTTATTTCACTCTGCAAGTCCTTGTTTCCAGGGACCTGGAAGGACAGTGAGTGAATTGTCCTTGTGTTATATTGTGATTAAAAAAACATTTTTTCTAGGGACAGAAAACTGTAGGTAGGGAGAGTGTTTTTTTTCTTTCACTCTGCAAGTCCTTGTTTCCAGGGACCTGTAAGGACAGTGAGTGAATTGTCCTTGTGCTATATTGTGATTAAAAAAAACATTTTTTCTAGGGACAGAAAACTGTAGGTAGGGAGAGTGTTTTTTTTCTTTCACTCTGCAAGTCCTTGTTTCCAGGGACCTGTAAGGACAGTGAGTGAATTGTCCTTGTGCTATATTGTGCTTAAAAAAAACATTTATTCTAGGGACAGAAAACTGTAGGTAGGGAGAGTGTCAGTTTATTTCACTCTGCAAGTCCTTGTTTCCAGGGACCTGGAAGGACAGTGAGTGAATTGTCCTTGTGCTATATTGTGATTAAAAAAAACATTTTTTCTAGGGACAGAAAACTGTAGGTAGGGAGAGTGTTTTTTTTCTTTCACTCTGCAAGTCCTTGTTTCCAGGGACCTGTAAGGACAGTGAGTGAATTGTCCTTGTGCTATATTGTGCTTAAAAAAAACATTTATTCTAGGGACAGAAAACTGTAGGTAGGGAGAGTGTCAGTTTATTTCACTCTGCAAGTCCTTGTTTCCAGGGACCTGGAAGGACAGTGAGTGAATTCTCCTTGTGCTATATTGTGCTTAAAAAAAACATTTATTCTAGGGACAGAAAACTGTAGGTAGGGACAGTGTCAGTTTCTTTCACTCTGCAAGTCCTTGTTTCCAGGGACCTGTAAGGACAGTGAGTGAATTGTCCTTGTGCTATATTGTGATTAAAAAAAACATTTTTTCTAGGGACAGAAAACTGTAGGTAGGGAGAGTGTTTTTTTTCTTTCACTCTGCAAGTCCTTGTTTCCAGGGACCTGGAAGGACAGTGAGTGAATTGTCCTTGTGCTATATTGTGCTTAAAAAAAACATTTTTTCTAGGGACAGAAAACTGTAGGTAGGGAGAGTGTTTTTTTTCTTTCACTCTGCAAGTCCTTGTTTCCAGGGACCTGTAAGGACAGTGAGTGAATTGTCCTTGTGCTATATTGTGCTTAAAAAAAACATTTATTCTAGGGACAGAAAACTGTAGGTAGGGAGAGTGTCAGTTTATTTCACTCTGCAAGTCCTTGTTTCCAGGGACCTGTAAGGACAGTGAGTGAATTGTCCTTGTGCTATATTGTGATTAAAAAAAACATTTTTTCTAGGGACAGAAAACTGTAGGTAGGGAGAGTGTCAGTTTCTTTCACTGTGAAAGTCCTTGTTTCAAGGGACAGAGAAGGACACCTGAAGGTAGCCCTTATTGCTTTTTTCCCATCTCCCTGCAGGCCATCTATTAGAATGTCTGGAAGGCAAACAAGGAGAGGCAGACAGTCAGGAGGCAATAAAAGAGGGCAAGCAGGCTCTGTGTCTGGGGGCAACAGTGCTGGTCGTGGACGCGGTGCATTGTCATCAGCACATGGCCATGGGACACGCTTGTCCTTCTTTTCGGCAGCTGGACATGTTGAGCCACATCATGCCGAAGACTTGGTAGAGTGGATGACCAAGCCCTCCTCCTCCTCCTCATCCTCTCTCACCCAGGCTCAGGGTACTGGAAAAGCAGCTGCCAAAGCGTCGTCTTCCCTGGTATCAATGTCAGACAAATCATCAGTCACTCCTTCCCTAGACCCACCATGTCCTCCTCCTGAGGAGTCCCCCGAACTGTTTCAGCACAGTGTTGGGTACATGCTCCAGGAGGATGCCCAGCGTTTCGAAGGGTCTGATGATGAAACCCAGCTAGAGGAAGGCAGTAGCGTGAGAGCAGACAGAGGGGATGCTCAAGAAGGACACCAATCTGGCAGTCATGTTCCAGCAGCTGCAGCATACTGCCAGATTGGCTCCAGTGATGAGGAGGGAGGGGATGATGAGGTCACTGACTCCACGTGGGTGCCTAATAGGAGAGAGGAGGAGGAGGAGGATGAGGAGGAGGCACATCTCCAACGAGGCAGGATGCCCTTTGGTGGCCAGCGTAAGGGCAGTACACCGACGGAATCACACCGCAGAGCTCCGCCTGTGCAGGGCGCTGCCTCTGCCCGTCATTCAAAAAGTTCTTTGGTGTGGGCCTTTTTTGAGGCTAGTGCATCAGATCGCACAGCTGCTGTTTGCAACATATGTCTCAAGCGTATATCGCGTGGCCAAAACATCAGCCGCTTGGGTACCACATGCCTGACCAGACATATGTTGACCTGCCATGCAGCTCGTTGGCAAGCCTACCTCAAAGACCCACACCAAAGAACAAAGCGGACCTCTCCTTGCACCGCATCAGCTGGGATCTCCAACCCCACTATAACTTCAGTCCTCTCTGAAACATGCACTGAGAGGAATGAAGGTGTAGAATTAGGTGTGTCACAGCCAAGTACTTGCGCCCACTCTGCTAGCAGTACACCGACGTCCGATTCTAGCAGGCAAATTTCCCTGCCCCAGCTGCTGGACCGTCGAAAGAAGTTCACTCCCAGCCATCCACATGCCCAGCGGTTGAATGCTAGCTTGGCTAAATTGCTAGCGCTTCAACTGCTGCCTTTTCAGTTGGTAGACTCGGCCCCCTTCCGTGAGTTTGTGCAATGTGCAGTTCCTCAGTGGCAGGTTCCCAAACGCCACTTTTTCTCACGGAAGGCTATTCCGGCTCTCTACCGGCATGTGGAAGGCAATGTCTTGGCCTCGCTGGACAGGGCGGTCAGCGGTAAGGTGCATATTACCGCTGACTCATGGTCCAGCAGGCATGGACAGGGACGTTACCTTTCTTTCACGGCCCATTGGGTCACTCTTTTGGCAGCTGGGAAGGATTCAGGACAAGGTGCAGTAGTGTTGGAGGTTGTCCCACCGCCACGCCTCCAAAATGCTACTACTGGTTGTGACACACCTCTCTCCTCCACCCCCTCCTCTTCTTCTTCCTCCATGGCCTCTTCCTGTGGTTTGTCCTATGAACCAGCGGTGCTCCGTAGCCGTTCACGGGGCTACGCAAGTACGCAGGCAAAAAGATGCCATGCCGTGCTTGCGCTGGTGTGTTTGGGGGACAGAAGCCACACTGGGGCAGAGGTCCTGTCTGCTCTGCAGGGCCAGGCCGAGAGGTGGTTGACGCCACGCCAGCTTAAGCCAGGAATGGTGGTTTGCGACAATGGCACCAACCTCCTCTCCGCCCTCCGACAGGGACAACTGACCCATGTGCCCTGTGTGGCTCACGTCCTTAACCTGGTGGTGCAGCGCTTCTTGGGCAGGTACCCGGGCTTACAGGATGTCCTGAGGCAGGCCAGGAAAGTCTGTGTGCATTTCCGCAGATCTTATAATGCCAGTGCTCGCCTGGCTGAGCTGCAAAAGGAGTTGAACCTGCCCAAGAACCGCCTTATATGTGACATGCCCACCAGGTGGAACTCAACGTTGGCCATGCTGCAGCGGCTGCACACGCAGCAGAGGGCCATCAATGAGTACCTGTGCGACTACGGCACCAGGACAGGGTCAGGGGAGCTTGGTTTTTTTTCTCCACGCCAGTGGGGCATGATCAGGGATGCATGCACTGTCCTGGCACCATTTGAGGAGGCCACGAGGATGGTGAGCAGTGACAGTGCATGCATCAGTGACACTGTACCTCTTGTCCACCTGTTGGAGCACACGCTGCGTGGAATAATGGACAGGGCACTTGAGGCAGAACAGAGGCAGGAAGAGGAGGACTTCCTTGCCTCTCAAGGCCCCCTTTACCCAGACAGTGTTCCTTCTGTCCCACCCATCGCACAGGAAGAGGAAGAGGAGGAGGAGGAGGAGGAGGAGGAGGATTGTGTCAGCATGGAGGTGGAGGCTGGCACTCAGCATCATCAGCAGCAGTCTTTTAGGGATGATTTACAGTCCCAAGAAACCAGTGGACTTGTACGTGGCTGGGAGGAGGTGACTGCGGATCATGTCGTCCTTAGTGACCCAGAGGACTCCGGAGCGAATGCCTCAGCAAACCTACGCTGCATGGCCTCCCTGATCCTGCAAAGTCTGCGGAAGGATCCTCGTATTCTTCGGATCAAGGAGAGGGACCATTACTGGCTGGCCACTCTCCTTGATCCACGGTACAAGGGTAAGGTTGCGGACCTTATGTTACCGTCGCAGAGGGAGCAGAGGATGAGACAACTCCGGGAGGCCTTGCAGAAAGGTCTGTGCAACGCGTTCCCAGAGACTGGGAGGTTGCAAACTCCTGGTCCTGGACAACGAGTTGCTGAGGCTTCGGCCAGTCAAAGAAGGAGCGGTGGGGAAGGTGGCCGTCTGACCGATGCGTTCAGACAATTCTTTAGTCCGCAGCCCCAAAGTATGATCGGTTCCAGCAACCATCGCCAGCATCTGATAAACATGGTGCAGGAATATCTAGGGGCAAGGTCAGACTTGGACACCTTCCCCACCGAAAATCCTCTGGCTTACTGGGTCTTGAGGATGGATCACTGGCCAGAGCTTGCACAGTATGCAATTGAGCTACTGGCCTGTCCTGCATCCAGCGTTCTTTCGGAACGCACATTCAGTGCTGCTGGAGGATTTGTCACGGATCACAGGGTGCGCCTGTCCACCGACTCGGTTGATCGACTGACTTTCATCAAGATGAACCAGTCTTGGATCACCACCAGCTACCACACACCTGATGCTGATATAACAGACTAATTGATTTTAACATGTCACATCCCTTCAAGACTGATGCTGATGCTGAGTGCCTGTGCTGTTATGTTGACTGGCTATCCTCCTCCTCCGAGTCCTCAATGATACGATTGATGATGATAGCTTGTAAGATCATTTTTGTTTATGGGTGCCGCCACCAGTGCCTAACGCCCAATTTTTCAGCCCCTGTTTAACAGGGGCGTGTAATTACAATTTTTGAAGCAATACTTTGCAACAGGGCTCATTGCTGTGCTCCAAGTACAGTATCTGTGAGGAGTTGCAGTGTTGTGCCACCAGTGCCTAAGGCCCAATTTTTCAGCCCCTGTTTAACAGGGGCGTGTCATTACAATTTTTGAAGCAATACTTTGCAACAGGGCTCATTGGTGTGCTCCAAGTACAGTATCTGTGAGGAGTTGCAGTGTTGTGCCACCAGTGCCTAAGGCCCAATTTTTCAGCCCCTGTTTAACAGGGGCGTGTCATTACAATTTTTGAAGCAATACTTTGCAACAGGGCTCATTGGTGTGCTCCAAGTACAGTATCTGTGAGGAGTTGCAGTGTTGTGCCACCAGTGCCTAAGGCCCAATTTTTCAGCCCCTGTTTAACAGGGGCGTGTCATTACAATTTTTGAAGCAATACTTTGCAACAGGGCTCATTGCTGTGCTCCAAGTACAGTATCTGTGAGGAGTTGCAGTGTTGTGCCACCAGTGCCTAAGGCCCAATTTTTCAGCCCCTGTTTAACAGGGGCGTGTCATTACAATTTTTGAAGCAATACTTTGCAACAGGGCTCATTGGTGTGCTCCAAGTACAGTATCTGTGAGGAGTTGCAGTGTTGTGCCACCAGTGCCTAAGGCCCAATTTTTCAGCCCCTGTTTAACAGGGGCGTGTCATTACAATTTTTGAAGCAATACTTTGCAACAGGGCTCATTGGTGTGCTCCAAGTACAGTATCTGTGAGGAGTTGCAGTGTTGTGCCACCAGTGCCTAAGGCCCAATTTTTCAGCCCCTGTTTAACAGGGGCGTGTCATTACAATTTTTGAAGCAATACTTTGCAACAGGGCTCATTGCTGTGCTCCAAGTACAGTATCTGTGAGGAGTTGCAGTGTTGTGCCACCAGTGCCTAAGGCCCAATTTTTCAGCCCCTGTTTAACAGGGGCGTGTCATTACAATTTTTGAAGCAATACTTTGCAACAGGGCTCATTGGTGTGCTCCAAGTACAGTATCTGTGAGGAGTTGCAGTGTTGTGCCACCAGTGCCTAAGGCCCAATTTTTCAGCCCCTGTTTAACAGGGGCGTGTCATTACAATTTTTGAAGCAATACTTTGCAACAGGGCTCATTGCTGTGCTCCAAGTACAGTATCTGTGAGGGGTTGCAGTGTTGTGGCACCAGTGCCTAAGGCCCAATTTTTCTGCCCCTGTTCAACAGGGGCATGTAATTACAATTCTTGATCTAATAATTCACAGCAGGGCCCATTGCTGCACCCACCAAGAGTAACTGTCAGGGCTTACAGTGTTGTGGCACCAGCACCACCATCAAAGGCCCAATTTTTACTACCACTGTTCAACAATTATATGTAATTAAAATTCCTGATATAATAGTTGACAGCAGGGCGTTCCAGCACCAACCAAGAGTAACTGTGAGTGCTTACAGTGTTGTGACAACACCAACAACTAAGGGGCCTATTTCTGCAGAGTATATACGGCAGGTCCCTACTTTCAAACATCCAACTTACAAACGACTCCTACTTGCAAACGCAAGAAGACAACAGGAAGTGAGAGGAAATCTACCACTAGGAAGGAAAATTCTCTCCTGTAAGAATAAATATGGGAGAAAGGTGTCTCCTCTGTACTGATGCTTTATCAGCAATCCTTGTTTCAAGAAAAACACCACATTTCAAAAACAGTTGTCATTGGGACGGAAAGTGAGGTGAAATGTTCTGAACAGGGGCACAGACAGCAAAACAAATGTTACAGGGGTGATAACCCTTACCTATGTTTTCCAAAAAGTTTAAAAATAGATTTTTGGTCTGGAGCTACACTTCAACAATGTACCTGTTCAAAATTACAAACAGACTCTACATAAGAACAAACCTACAGTCCCTGTCTTGTATGCACCGCCTGTATAGGGCTGTTCAGAGTATATAGGGCCTTTTTTATTTTATGTGCGGGGTTCCCCTTAATATCCATACAAGACCCAAAGGGGCTGGTAATGGGCTGGGGTAGGGGGGGGGTCATGGGGTAGCTATGCCATTTTTCTTAAAGAATTTCATCCATATTACCGGGACCAGACATTACATTAAAGCCGCAAGCAGTTTTAAATGGCTTTTTTTTCCTTTAGAAGTGTCATTTTGTGCAGGGACAGTTCTAAACACGGGAAACACGTGGCACTTCACAGGCATACTTTAGACACCCCCCAGGTACGATATTTAAAGGAATATTTGACTTTTTTTTTTTCACTTTATGCATCATTAAAATGACTGCTCCCGAAAAACGACCGTTTTTAAAACTTCTTTTTGCATTGATACATGTCCCCTGGTGCAGAACCCGGGTTCCCAAACCCTTTTTAGGACAATAACATGCATAATAGTTGTTATAATTAGCACTTTAGAATTCGAACGTTCGCATCCATTGTATTTAATAGGGTTCTAATGTTCGTTCGAACTTTCGGTCCGTTCGCGGGTTCTGGTGCGAACCGAACCCGGGGGTGTTCGGCTCATCACTAATCTCTAGCAATAATCACTGTCTTCTCTCAGTTTGTGAACAAATAGGTACCTCTATACAGAGACTTCTATTCCTTCATCTATAGTTCAGCTGAGACTGCAGAGAAAGGGACTGAGGACTCAATTTCTCCAGTCCCTTTCTCTGTTAAAAAAAAAAAAAAAAGAGACATCAGGAGACTATTTAGATTACAGATACCTCTGATAGTCCATCAAAGAATTCCATCAAAAAAATTACAAAATATTAAAAATTCATTTGTAAAAAAATAATAATACAGTGTACGCCCCTGTGAGGATGTGTTTACCCACACAGTTGTTCTGTGTATCCCTGTGCAGGCATTCCCATTGATGTTGAATGGGACATAGCAACAGCACATACATAGCCGCTGCTACCAAAATTAAATTTGTGTGGGTCCAGGTACATATCCCTGAGCATATACTGTTTGCATTTGGGGTCGTACACCCACACCCCCATGGATGTCAGATTGTAAGTAGTGGCTGTGCCTGTGAAGCCATTGCATCTCAATCAACATGATAGGAACTGCCTGCATGGGGATGCATGGAACACCTGTGCTTTCCTGTGTGGGTAAACATGGCCCTCTACAGGCAAACACTTTAGTATGTCCCATGTTAATGAGGCCTTAGTAGGAATTTAGCCAGACTTTTGTCAGTTATGTTGTGTTTGTGTCCACTAATAATGATATTAGTGTATTTTTAGTGAAAATAGTGATTTGATAATCATTTGCTGAACTATTGTGGGGACTAAAAAATCAGTAGCACTTTTTTTTAATCTTCAGGTCACAAGCTTTCATAAAATGTATGTTGGGGGGGGGGGGGGGGGTTAGAGTTAATTGTTTCTATTTACAGTTTTGTGCACCTTCAGTTTTCTTCATTTCATAAAAAGGCACAATTTCAGATTTACAAATATTTGTTATTTATTAACGCATTACAGTTTTAGCTTTTAAGTTTATTAGGAATTGAACAGGAATTTTGTAAGTTTTGCTATGCATGTATCCACTAATAATGATTTTAGTGCATTTTTTGTGAAAATATTGTTTTGATAAACATTTTGTTCAAATATTACAGAGCCTAATAATTCAGTAGCACCTTATTTTATTTTACTGATCCTATTCTTTCAGAAAATATATGGTTTGGGGGGGGGGGTCTTTCACAATACTCTGTAAGTATCCACTAATAATTAGGGAGGAGCTTCGAGTTCGAGTCGAACCCATGTTCGACTCGAACATCGGCTGTTCAACCGTTCGTTGAATTTTGAACATTATGGGCTGTTTGTGCCAAATTCGAGTGGGCTTTGGCCAATCATGGCTCAGAGGAGTAGGTACACACCCCACACTATATAAGGCCGCCGGCTTGGCAGCCTTGTGTAGTGTGTTGGCGTTGGTTAAAGGAAAGAGACAGAGAGAGAAACAGTGTAATTTGATTTGAGTTAGATAGAGCAGGCAGGCGAGTCAGTTAGCTGCAGTTACAGTGTGTAGAGGATATATATGCATCCTAGGTGCTGTATATATATTTACACACTGTGTTGAGTTTAGCTAGATCCGTTCTTGTTATTCTCTATACTGACAGGCAGGCAGGTGATTGTGCTAGCTGCAGTGTTTCACTTAGTGTACTGTGTCCTTTGCACAGTGTGCACCTAAAGCTTACCTGAATACAATTGCTGGTGTTCTGATACAAATACAGGCAGGGAGCTGCAGTATTTTGCTTTAGTGTCCTTTGAACAGTGTGCACCAAAAGCTTACCTGAATATAATTGCTGGTGTTCTGATACAAATACAGGCAGGGAGCTGCAGTATTTTGCTTTAGTGTCCTTTGCACAGTGTGCACAAAAAACTTACCTGAATACAATTGCTGGTGTTCTGTTACAAATACAGGCAGGGAGCTGCAGTATTTTGCTTTAGTGTCCTTTGCACAGTGTGCACCTAAAACTTACCTCAATACAATTGCTGGTGTTCTGATACAAATACAGGCAGGGAGCTGCAGTATTTTGCTTTAGTGTCCTTTGCACAGTGTGCACCTAAAGCTTATCTCAATACAATTGCTGGTGTTCTAATACAAATACAGGCAGGGAGCTGCAGTATTTTGCTTTAGTGCCCTTTGCACAGTGTGCACCAAAAACTTACCTGAATACAATTGCTGGTGTTCTGTTACAAATACAGGCAGGGAGCTGCAGTATTTTGCTTTAGTGTCCTTTGCACAGTGTGCACCTAAAACTTACCTCAATACAATTGCTGGTGTTCTGATACAAATACAGGCAGGGAGCTGCAGTATTTTGCTTTAGTGTCCTTTGCACAGTGTGCACCTAAAGCTTATCTCAATACAATTGCTGGTGTTCTGATACAAATACAGGCAGGGAGCTGCAGTATTTTGCTTTAGTGTCCTTTGCACAGTGTGCACCTAAAACTTACCTCAATACAATTGCTGGTGTTCTGATACAAATACAGGCAGGGAGCTGCAGTATTTTGCTTTAGTGTCCTTTGCACAGTGTGCACCTGAAGCTTACCTCAAAACAATTGCTGGTGTTCTCATACTAATACCAGAGGCAGGGAGTTCAAAATTACATACAGATTCTATGTAACAACAAACCTACAGTCCCTGTCTTGTTTGCACCGCCTGTATACTGCTGTTCAGAGTATATAGGGCCTGGGGGCCCCACACCTTTCCTTTTTTTAATATGGGTGCGGGATTCCCCTTAATATCCATACAAGACCCAAAGGGGCTGGTAATGGGCTGGGGGGGATAACCATGCCATTTTTCTCAATGATTTTCATCCATATTGCCGGGACCAGACATTACATTAAAGCCGCAAGCAGTTTTAAATGAAATTTTTCCTTTAGAAATGTCATTTTGTGCAGGGACAGTTCTAAACACGGGAAACACGTGCCACTTCACAGGCATACTATAGACACCCCCCAGGTACGATATTTAAAGGAATATTTTTTTTTCACTGTATGCATCATTAAAATCACTGCTCCCGAAAAAACTGCAGTTTTTAAAACTTTTTTTTGCATTGATACATGTACCCTGGGACAGGACCCGGGTCCCCAAACCCTTTTTAGGACAATAACTTACATATTAGCCTTCATAATTAGCACTTTTGATTTAGAACATTCAAGTCCCATAGACTTTAATAGGGTTCTAAAGTTCGCAAAAACTTTCGGTCTGTTCACATGTTCTGGTGCGAACCGAACCGGGGGGTGTTCGGCTCATCTCTACTAATAATGATTTTGGTGTATTTTTACCAAAAATAGCGATTTGATAAACATGTGCACAACTATTACAGGGCCTAAAAAATCAGTAGCCAATTTTTGTTCTTATTTACACTTTTGCGCACCTTTAGTTTTCACCATTTCACAAAAAGATGGCATTTAAAATTTACAAATAATTGTAATTTATTAAAACTCATTACAGTTTTACTTTTATATTTAGTAAGAATTTAGCAAAAAAAATGTACCATGTAAGCATCCACTAATAATGATTTTAGTGTATTTTTAGCAAAAATATTGTAATAATAAACATTTGTGCAAATATCACAGAGCCTAAAAAAATCAGTAGGGCCTTATTTTAAACTACTGATCCTATCCATTTAGAAAAGGTATAGTTTGGAGGGTCTTTCACAAACTCTGGAAGCTGTAATTGCAAAAAAAAAAAACGTCGGGTACACTTGATGCCTGTGTGTTTACATGATTATTGTCAGATACTTGCAAATTTTACCTACTTTTTACGTGTCCTGTATTTTGTATGAATTGGCCCATGTTCATGACATTAATGTATGTGCTGTTTTTTACTTGAATAAATATACAATGCAATTATTCCTGCGATTTTCATTGGCTCAACAGTGCTCACCTCACTCAAAGTCCCAAGGGCGAACCTTTCTCTTTTCATGTATATTTAGGGATGGAGGTGTGTCACTGGTGACACCAGACCTTTTCTTTATTTTTTCTCAAATGTATCTGGGTGGAAGACACCCACTAGCCCAAAACTGGTCTGTGGTCACCCTTGCCAATAAAAACATACATATATGTATGTATTTTACATTTATATGATGCACTAGCCAGTTGTTATTCCAACATATTAAATAACATCTCGCATTGGATGCTTATCCCAATCCAGCTGGTGTGCTGTTCTCTGTTGGTGGCGGTGTTACTTTGTTTCACCTTGGGAGCTGCGATATCAGGGAAATAGACGCTTTGATGCGCATGCGCGCACAAGGATGCGTGGCACCATGGTTGGGCAGGCGCACGCTGGGACTAGGCGGACGCGCGGCGCCGTGACGATGCGCAGGCACATGCGCCATGACGATGCGCATGCACATGCGCAATGGCGCACGCCCGGCGTGATGGATGCCCGGCCTATTTAAACTCACTGCTGACAGTGGCGCATCACTGGTGTATCTTCAGCTTGTCTGCGTTCCTGTGTCCTGTGAATCTGCTGTTCCTGATCCATGTACCGACTCGGCTTGTCCTGACCTGATCCTTCTGACCCCCTGGCTTGATCCTTGGCTTGCATCTGACTTCCCTCTGCCTGCTTCCTGCATCTGATCCTGGACTGACTTCCTGTGTTGACCCCTGGCCTGGCTCCCGACTCCGTTATCAAGTCTGTCCACCGGTCCCTGCTTCCTGGACCATCCAAGCACGCCTGTCTCCAGTTCCAGCTACCAGGCACCCGTGCTTCTGTGGGCACCACACCTGCTGTGTCACCTACAGTGGTGTGCTGCGCTCGGCCGCAAGGGGAGCCCTCCTAGCATCTCGGCCTCCTACCAAGTTCCTGACATGCGATATGTATCAAAAGGGGGGCTTCTTGTCTCCTGCTGTCCCCGCCTGCCCTTTTTGAGCGGGTGGGGCCACCTGCATATCGGCGCCATGTCAATGCGTCGGCCGTGCGATGTCTGCGATTTTGCGGCATCGCTGTGGTTGCAGGCATTATTACCACAAAGATGGTCCGGGGGAGTGTCTGAGCCTGTGCACCGTCTTTCTTCACGGTGGGCGGGTTTTGACACTCATTTGTCAGTCATCTACACATGGCGTTGGGGGCGGAGCCTCTCGGGCTCCTTCGGGGGTATTTAGTGGAGGTTCGCACAGCATGGATCTCATTGTTTGCTTTCTTTCACTGAGGCCAGACACACAAGTGCTGGTCCCTTCTTTGGAACTCACTACCTTCAGACTTACTCCACCAAGGTACACTTTCATATGTCTGTATGCCACTCACTTCAAGCATTCACGTGTAACTTGCTTTTTCATCACAGTCTTCACCACACACCTGCTTTCCATTTCATTCACACTCTCTTTTTCTTTCTGCTTTCCTTTCTGATCTCTCCTTAATCACACCAGCCAATCTCTG
The DNA here is from genome assembly GCA_029206835.1 of Rana muscosa. NCBI lineage: Eukaryota > Metazoa > Chordata > Amphibia > Anura > Ranidae > Rana > Rana muscosa. Next base: position 924,773,721 of record CM055116.1, on the reverse strand, counting down.
GCATTTCTTTCACTTTTCCCTGCAGTCTCCATACTTTTACCATCCTTGGCTCAGGTCTTTTATCTATGCATAGATATACACATGTTACCATATACATATTTACTCCAATATTCTAATTATCTAATATACATATTTACATTCAGAGCCAACATTCCTTATGGATTCATTGAGACTTTTGGGGATACACATATTCCATCCATGCTGTGACTTCCTTCCGTTTGGCCCCGTTTGGAAATTAGTTTGGCTCCGCCTCCTCAGCTCCCTGGTGAGACAATCACTGCCGCCATTTGGGAGCCTCACCTCCGCTGTCTTTTGGCAATGTCCAGTAGTGAGTATGGGGTTTTCCTTATTTAAGCCCCCCCCCCGTGCCTTCACATCATACTATATCATTTAATTTTAGGTACACTACGTGCATCTACCCCTGAAGAGCGAGCTAAGCCTCGTGAAACGCGTCGAGTACACTTGATGCCTGTGTGTTTACATGATTATTATCAGATACTTGCAATATAATTTTACCTATTTTTTACCTGTCTTGTATTTTGGATGAATTGGCCCATAATCATAACATCAATGTATGTACTGTTTTTTACTTGAATAAATATACAATGCAATTATTCCTGCGATTTTCATTGGTTCAACAGTGCTCACCTCACTCAAAGTCCCAAGGGTGAACCTTTATCTTTTCATGGCCACGTGAGTTTTAAGTGGAGCACTGGGCCTGGCAGCAAAAAAGGTTAAAGTTAAGAGTTTGTATCTTTCCAGTATGTGCTTGTTGTTTACAGCTAATATAAAATTAAATAATTTTCACTGCTACCCAAATGTTCTTTTATTTAAGATTAGAAAGATTAGTAATAATCTCTGCAATGTTTGAGCTTACCAGGTTCAGCAGAGCATAATACAGTGCCTTGAAAAATTATTCATACCCCTTGAAAATTTCCACATTTTGTTATGTTACAACCAAAATTGTAAATGTATTTTATTGGGTTTTTATTTGATGGACCAACACAAAGTGGCACATAATTGTGAAGTGGAAGGAAAATGATAAATGGTATTCAATTTTTTTTACAAATAAATATGTGAAAAGCGTGGTGTGCATTAGTATTCAGTCCCCCTGAGTCAATACTTTGTAGATCTATCTTTCTCTGCAATTACAACTGCAAGTCTTTTTTGGGTATGTCTCTACCAGATTTGCACATCTAGAGAGTGACATTTTTGACCATACTTCTTTGCAAAATAGCTCAAGCTCTGTCAGATTGGATGGAGTGCATCTGTGAACAGCAATCTTCAAGTCTTGCCACAGATTCTCAATTGGATTTAGGTCTGGACTTTGACTGGGCCATTCTAACACCTGAATATGCTTTGATCTAAACCATTCCATTGTAGCTCTGACTGTATGTTTAGGGCCTTTTTTCCTGCCGGAAGGTGAACATCCGCCCCAGTCTCAGGTCTTTTGCAGACTCTAACAGGTTTTCTTCTAAGATTGCCCTGTATTTGGCCCCATCCATCTTCCCATCAACTCTGACCAGCTTCCCTGTCCCTGCTGAAGAAAAGCATCCCCACAACATGATGCTGCCACCACCATGTTTCATGGTGGGGATGGTGTGTTGAGGTGAAGTGTTAGTTTTCTGCCACACATAGCGTTTTGCTTCTAGGCCATAAAGTACAATTTTGGCCTCATCTGACCAGAGCACCTTCTTCCACATGTTTGCTGTGTCCCCCACATGGCTTTTTGCAAACTGAAAATGGGACTTCTTATGGCTTTCTTTCAATAATGACTTTCTTCTTGCCACTTTTCCATAAAGGCCAGATTTGTGGAGTGCACGACTAATAGTTGTCCTGTGGGACAGATTCTCCCATCTGAGCTGTGGATCTCTGCATCTCCTCCAGAGTTACCATGGGCCTCTTGGCTGCTTCTCTGAATAATGCTCTCATTACCTGGCTTGTCAGTTTAGGTGGACGGCCATGTCTTAGTGGGTTTGCAGTTGTGCCATACAATTTCCATTTTCAGATGATGGGTTGAACAGTGCTCCATAAGATGTTCAAATCTTGGGATATTTTTTTTATAACCTAAACCTGCTTTAAAAATTCTCCACAACTTTATCCCTGACCTGCCTGGGGTGTTCCTTGGCCTTCATGATGCTGTTTGTTCACTAAGGTCCTCTAATAAACCTTTGAGGGCTTCACAGAACAGCTGTATTTATACTGAGATTAAATTACAAACAGGTGGACTCTATTTACTAATTGGGTGGCTTCTGAAGGCAATTGGTTCCACTAGATTTTAGTTAGGGGTATCAGAGTAAAGGGGGCTGACTATAAATGCACGCCAAAATTTTCAGATATTTATTTGTAAAAAATTTGGAAAACCATTTATCATTTTCGTTCCACTTCAACTATGTGCCACTTTGTCACAATAAAATACATTTACATTTTTGGTTGTAACATGACAAAATGTGGAAAATTTCAAGGGGTGTGAATACTTTTTCAAGGCACTGTATCTAGTTGGGGCTTCTATAAACTGTAACAAAAATTGTTTTTTTAACAAGTTTATACATTTTTATTATTATTTTTGCCAGCCCTTACAGCCCTCGCTATGTGTGGAATAGGGATGAGCTTTGAGTTTGAGTCGAACTCATGTTCGACTCGAACATTGCCTGTTCGCAAGTTCTCCAAACAGCGAACAATTTGGGGTGTTCGCGGCAAATTCGAAAAGCCGCGGAACACCCTGTAAAAGTCTATGGGAGAAATCTAAAGTGCTAATTTTAAAGGCTTATTTGCAAGTTATTGTCATAAAAAGTGTTTGGGGACCCGGGACCCGGGAAAAAAAAAGTTTTAAAAACTGGACTTTTTTTCGGGAGCAGTGATTTTAATAATGCTTAAAGTGAAACAATAAAAGTGAAATATTCCTTTAAATTTCGTACCTGGGGGGGGGGGGGTGTATAGTATGCCTGTAAAGCAGCTCTTGATTCCCTTGCTTAGAACTGTCCCTGCACAAAGTGTCATTTCTGAAGGAAAAAAAGTCATTTAAAAGCACTCGCGGCTATAATGAATTGTCGGCTCCCGGCAATACAAAGAAAAGTCATTGATAAAAAAAAAAATGCGTGGGGGTCCCGCAGTGATCCGATGTCCAGCGCTGCAGCCTCCACTCCACACGAAACATCATTGGCTGAGCGGACCTGATGGGGAACTTCCTCCGCAGTGTAATAAATGAATAGACCCCGTCCCTTCTCCCGTTCCCCATCAGGTTTGCTCTGCCAATGACGTAGGTGTAAGGCTGAGCAGACCTGATGGGGAACGTGAGAAGGGGCAGGTCTATTCATTTATTACACTGCGGAGGAAGTTCCCCATCAGGTCCGCTCAGCCAATGACGTAGGCGGGGTCTGAGGTACGAGGGGGCGGGGCACCCTCAAATCTCAGACCCCCACCTACGTCATTGGCTGAGCGGACCTGATGGGGAACTTCCTCCGAAGACTGCAGCGCTGGACATCGGATCACTGCGGGACACTGGATTACATCGCTTGAATGTTTTTTTTTATTTTTATTTTTTTATTTTTAATAAAGGACATTTCCCAACGGTGTCTGTGTGTTTTTTTTTTTACACGTTCTTTGTGAAATGGTAGGGGTACAATGTACCCCTTACCAATTCACAAAGGGGGCCGGGATCTGGGGGTCCCCTTTGTTAAAGGGGTCTTCCAGATTCCGATAAGCCCCCTGCCCGCAGACCCCCACAACCACCAGGCAAGGGTTGTAGGGATGATGCTCTTGTCCCCATCAACATGGGGACATGGTGCTTTGAGGGGTCACAGACCCCCATGTTGAGGGCATGTGGCCTGGTCCGGTTCAGGAGGGGGGGCGCTCTCTCGTCCCCCCCTCTTTTCCTGCGGACTGCCAGGTTGCGTGCTTGGATAATGGGTCTGGTATGGATTTTTGGGGGGAACTCCAGGCAATTTTTTTTTAAATTTGGGGTGGAGTTCCCCTTAAAATCCATACCAGACCTGAAGGGTGTAGTATAGATATTTGGGGGGAACCCCACGTAATTTTTTTTTAATTTGACGCAGGATTCCCCTTAATATCCATACCAGACCTGAAGGGCCTGGTAATTGAATTTGGGGGGACCCCCACGCATTTTTTTTAAATCAATGACTTTTCTCTGTATTGCCGGGAGCCGACAATTCATTATAGCCGCGAGTGCTTTTAAATTACTTTTTTCCTTCAGAAATGACATTTTGTGCAGGGAAAGTTCTAAGCATTGGAAACAAGTGCTGCTTTACAGGCATACTATACACACCCCCTAGGTACGAAATTTAAAGGAATATTTTATTTTTATTGTTTCACTTTAAGCATTATTAAAATCACTGCTCCCAAAAAACTGCAGTTTTCAAAACTTTTTTTGCATTGATACATGTCCCCTGGGGCAGGACCCAGGTCCCCAAACACTTTTTATGACAATAACTTGCACATTAACCTTTAAAATGAGCAATGAAATTATTTTTAATAAAGGACTTTTTCCAACGGTGTCTGTGTGTTTTTTTTAAAAAATGTACACTTTCTTTGTGAAATGGTAGGGGTACAATGTACCCCTTACCAATTCACATAGGGGGGGCCGGGATCTGGGTGTCCCCTTTGTTAAAGGGGTCTTCCAGATTCCTATGAGCCCCCCGCCTGCAGACCCCCACAACCACCGGGCAAGGGTTGTGGGGATGAGGCCCTTGTCCCCATCAACATGGGGTCATGGTGCTTTGAGGGGTCACAGACCCCCAAAACATCCTCCCCATGTTGAGGGCATGTGGCCTGGTACAGTTCAATAGGGGGGGCGCTCTCTCGTCCCCCCTCTTTTCCTATGGCCTGCCTGCCTTTTTACAGGCATACTATACACACTCCCTAGGTACGAAATTTAAAGGAACATTTCACTTTTATTGTTTCACTTTAAGCATTATTAAAATCACTGATCCCGAAAAAACTGCAGTTTTTAAAACTTTTTTTTGCATTGATACATGTCCCCTGGGGCAGGACCCGTGTCCCCAAACCCGTTTTAGGACAATAACTTGCATATTAGCCTTGATAATTATCACTTTTGATTTCGAACGTTCGAGTCCATTCTATTTAATAGGGTTCTAAAGTTTGCGCAAACTTTTGGTCTGTTCGCAGGTTCTGGTGCGAACCCAACAGGGGGGGTTCGGCTCATCCCTAGTGTGGAAGGAGTTGAGTCTCTGCTCCCTGATTAACACTGGGTGGCCTATAACAAACTCCAATAATTAACTTTGAAGTTCTCACACCCATATACAGCTCCACTCATAAAGCTTTAGCATCATCACACTCTCCATCAATAAGTTCCTTTTTAAAACTTGCTTTAAGATCACTTCTCACATAGAAACAGACACCCCCACCTTTACATTTTACCCTGTCCCTCCAAAAGAGAGCATGGCCAGGAACATTAATAGCCTAATTGTGTGAAGAATAAAGCCAAGATTCAGCAATTCCAATTAATCCCAGTACTCTTCATGCATCAAAGCTTCCAACTCTCCTATTTTGCTTGGCAGACTTCTAGTATTGGTGAAAAATCACTTTAATTCATTGTTGCATATGTGATTATAAGTAAAAATTATTTAGGTGGGCAAATTAGTCAGAGATATATTTCCAAGTTAACCGATGCATACTGACACTGTTAAATTTGATCTGGGTATTTACACATAGATAGCCCCTGGTCATGAATGGATTAAAGTTCTTAAAATCATAAGCTTCTTTCCAGTTTGGGTTTCAAAATGTCTAAATTGCTTGTAAGAGATGTTTTAAAAATAAAACATTGTCAGCCAGTCTTGCATTTACAACAGATACCATTCAACATTGGAAACTAATATAATTCTAATTTTGCTGTACAGTTTTCCCATGATCCCATTATTACATGGTCAGCTAAAAATTACATTGCACAGTAACTACATCTCTGGCTCTGGTACAAATTATTTCTGCTCAATAAAGCCATACCAGTGCTTCAAAGATAATATATTTATATTTCAAACAGAACCTTATAGCTGCAAAATGATTACATACATTTAATAGGCTTTTAACTTATATTTTTCATTTTATAACAATTTTGCTACAGTTGGCTCACCCCTTGCATAAAGAATTAAAACAAAGGTTCTTTTCAGATATTCAGCTTCTAATACCCAGCAATTTCCTAACATCAATACATTTCTTTTTTCCATTTCACGTTAGTTATTATCATATGTATTCCCATGAACATACAGCTAATCTAGGAGATGGTGTCAGGGTCACCTGTGGCCAGGTGACAGATGCACACCGTAGGGGGACAGGAGTGCACCGCGAGGTAGTGAACCCTATGGCTGGCTTCTGCGGATAGGAAACTGGGTGGTTGTGGAAAGCGGGACCAGAGGAGCACAACCGGGATCCCAACGGAAGCGAGAGCCAAGATTCCCCAGGGCGCAGAGTCTAAGACCCAGCTGGTCTTCTCCAGGGCCTCTAGTGGTGAGGATGTTACGCTGCAGGCTGGGACCAGGTCGCGGCCCTTGGAGTTTCCTAGCTCACGCCCCGTAGGATAAGGGGAAAAGAGGGGAAGCAGCAGCACACGATAGAGAGAACCGAATAACAAGCTGAAGGTCAGGGGCCACAAGCAGACAAGGATAACGAAGAACGAGCCGAAGGTCAAGGGTCACGAGCAGACAGGGATAGTCGGGGACAAGCCAATAACGTAACAGAGAGACAGACGTAGCACACGGCAGGCAGGAACCCAAACACACAATGCCTAACAAACACGTTGATCAGCAAAGCAGGCTTGCAGTGCACAGGTTAATATAGTGTTCAGTGATAGGGCCTGGGGTGGAGTCAGGCTGGGAGGAGATTATAAAGGAAGCCAGGTGAAGGAGGTCTGGTCTCTAGATGAACACATGAGGAGGAAGGTAAGATGGCAGACAGACATTAATGCATATCCATGACAGTACCCTCCCTCTTACGAGGCCTCCCCCTTCCCCGCCTGGGCCCAGGTTTAGAGGGAAACTTCAGATGAAACTCCTTTAACAGACGAGGTGCAAAGACCTCAGATGCAGTGATCCAAGACCTCTCCTCAGGACCAAACCCTTTCCAATGAACGAGGTACTGAAGAACGCCTTTACAGAGTCGGGAGTCCAGAATTTGACTGATCTCGTACTCCTGATTATCCTCAGAGACAGGTGCCACGGTAGGGAGAGGACGAGAGAATTTGAGGACTAAAGGCTTTAGAACAGCAACATGAAAGGAGTTAGTGATTTTAAGGCTCTTAGGAATCTGGAGTTTGAAACAAACCGGATTCAGTTTAGCAGTTACCGTGTATGGACCGATGAATCGTGGAGCAAACTTCAGAGAAGGAACTCGGAGCTTGATGTTCCTGGTAGAGAGCCAGACTTTGTCCCCTGGCTGAAGAGAAGGCGGTTTACGCCTGCGGCGGTCGGCAAAGCCTTTGAATTTTTCAGCAGCTGCCCGGAGGGAATCATGAACGTGACCCCAAACGGAATTGAGAGACTCCTGAACCGAAGCCAAAGCTGGAATGTCTGGAGAACAGATCATGGGAAGAGGAAGTTGAGGGTGTTTTCCATAAACTGTGAAAAAAGGTGTCTTCTGCGAACTGGTATTCACATGATTGTTATGGGAGAATTCTGCCCACGGGAGTAGAGAGGACCAATCGTCATGGTGAGAAGACACAAAGGTGCGAAGAAAGACCTCTAACTCCTGATTAACCCTCTCAGTCTGTCCATTGGATTGGGGATGGTAAGAGGAAGAAAAATCCAAGACATTATTGAGGGATTTGCAAAAGGCTCTCCAAAAACGAGACGTGAATTGGACTCCCCTGTCGGAAACAATATGAGAAGGGACCCCATGTAGGCGGAGAATTTCCCGAATGAAAATGGGAACCAAGGCAGGGGCAGAAGGAAGACCAGGAAGAGGAACAAAATGAGCCATCTTGGAGAATCGATCGATTACCACCCAAATGACTGTATTATTCTCAGACAGTGGGAGATCGGTAATAAAATCCATGGCAATATGGACCCAGGGTTCCTTAGGAATGGGCAAGGGCATGAGGAGACCAGCAGGAGCTTGTGTGGAGGATTTGGACTGAGCACAGACATGACAAGCTTTAACGTAGTCTTTGACGTCTGAGCGGAGATTAGGCCACCAGTAGTGATGAGCCGAACACCCCCGGGTTCGGTTCGCACCAGAACCCGCGAACGGACCGAAAGTTCGAACGAACATTAGAACCCTATTAAATACAATGGATGCGAACGTTCGAATTCTAAAGTGCTAATTATAAAAACTATTATGCATGTTATTGTCCTAAAAAGGGTTTGGGAACCCGGGTTCTGCACCAGGGGACATGTATCAATGCAAAAATAAGTTTTAAAAACGGTCGTTTTCCGGGAGCAGTCATTTTAATGATGCATCAAGTGAAAAAAAAAAAGTCAAATATTCCTTTAAATATCGTACCTGGGGGGTGTCTAAAGTATGCCTGTGAAGTGCCACGTGTTTCCCGTGTTTAGAACTGTCCCTGCACAAAATGACACTTCTAAAGGAAAAAAAAGCCATTTAAAACTGCTTGCGGCTTTAATGTAATGTCTGGTCCCGGTAATATGGATGAAAATCTTTAAGAAAAATGGCATAGCTACCCCATGACCCCCCCCCTACCCCAGCCCATTACCAGCCCCTTTGGGTCTTGTATGGATATTAAGGGGAACCCCGCACATAAAATAAAAAAGGCCCTATATACTCTGAACAGCCGTATACAGGCGGTGCATACAAGACAGGGACTGTAGGTTTGTTCTTATGTAGAATCTGTTTGTAATTTTGAACAGGTACATTGTTGAAGTGTAGCTCCAGACCAAAAATCTATTTTTAAACTTTTTGGAAAACATAGGTAAGGGTTATCACCCCTGTAACATTTGTTTTGCTGTCTGTGCCCCTGTTCAGAACATTTCACCTCACTTTCCGTCCTAATGACAACTGTTTTTGAAATGTGGTGTTTTTCTTGAAACAAGGATTGCTGATAAAGCATCAGTACAGAGGAGACACCTTTCTCCCATATTTATTCTTACAGGAGAGAATTTTCCTTCCTAGTGGTAGATTTCCTCTCACTTCCTGTTGTCTTCTTGCGTTTGCAAGTAGGAGTCGTTTGTAAGTTGGATGTTTGAAAGTAGGGACCTGCCGTATATACTCTGCAGAAATAGGCCCCTTAGTTGTTGGTGTTGGCACAACACTGTAAGCACTCACAGTTACTCTTGGTTGGTGCTGGAACGCCCTGCTGTCAACTATTATATCAGGAATTTTAATTACATATAATTGTTGAACAGTGGTAGTAAAAATTGGGCCTTTGATGGTGGTGCTGGTGCCACAACACTGTAAGCCCTGACAGTTACTCTTGGTGGGTGCAGCAATGGGCCCTGCTGTGAATTATTAGATCAAGAATTGTAATTACATGCCCCTGTTGAACAGGGGCTGAAAAATTGGGCCTTAGGCACTGGTGGCACAACACTGCAACCCTTCACAGATACTGTACTTGGAGCACAGCAATGAGCCCTGTTGCAAAGTATTGCTTCAAAAATTGTAATGACACGCCCCTGTTAAACAGGGGCTGAAAAATTGGGCCTTAGGCACTGGTGGCACAACACTGCAACTCCTCACAGATACTGTACTTGGAGCACAGCAATGAGCCCTGTTGCAAAGTATTGCTTCAAAAATTGTAATTACACGCCCCTGTTAAACAGGGGCTGAAAAATTGGGCGTTAGGCACTGGTGGCGGCACCCATAAACAAAAATGATCTTCCAAGCTATCATCATCAATCGTATCATTGAGGACTCGGAGGAGGAGGATAGCCAGTCAACATAACAGCACAGGCACTCAGCATCAGCATCAGTCTTGAAGGGATGTGACATTTTAAAATCAATTAGTCTGTTATATCAGCATCAGGTGTGTGGTAGCTGGTGGTGATCCAAGACTGGTTCATCTTGATGAAAGTCAGTCGATCAACCGAGTCGGTGGACAGGCGCACCCTGTGATCCGTGACAAATCCTCCAGCAGCACTGAATGTGCGTTCCGAAAGAACGCTGGATGCAGGACAGGCCAGTAGCTCAATTGCATACTGTGCAAGCTCTGGCCAGTGATCCATCCTCAAGACCCAGTAAGCCAGAGGATTTTCGGTGGGGAAGGTGTCCAAGTCTGACCTTGCCCCTAGATATTCCTGCACCATGTTTATCAGACGCTGGCGATGGTTGCTGGAACCGATCATACTTTGGGGCTGCGGACTAAAGAATTGTCTGAACGCATCGGTCAGACGGCCACCTTCCCCACCGCTCCTTCTTTGACTGGCCGAAGCCTCAGCAACTCGTTGTCCAGGACCAGGAGTTTGCAACCTCCCAGTCTCTGGGAACGCGTTGCACAGACCTTTCTGCAAGGCCTCCCGGAGTTGTCTCATCCTCTGCTCCCTCTGCGACGGTAACATAAGGTCCGCAACCTTACCCTTGTACCGTGGATCAAGGAGAGTGGCCAGCCAGTAATGGTCCCTCTCCTTGATCCGAAGAATACGAGGATCCTTCCGCAGACTTTGCAGGATCAGGGAGGCCATGCAGCGTAGGTTTGCTGAGGCATTCGCTCCGGAGTCCTCTGGGTCACTAAGGACGACATGATCCGCAGCCACCTCCTCCCAGCCACGTACAAGTCCACTGGTTTCTTGGGACTGTAAATCATCCCTAAAAGACTGCTGCTGATGATGCTGAGTGCCAGCCTCCACCTCCATGCTGACACAATCCTCCTCCTCCTCCTCCTCCTCCTCCTCCTCTTCCTGTGCGATGGGTGGGACAGAAGGAACACTGTCTGGGTAAAGGGGGCCTTGAGAGGCAAGGAAGTCCTCCTCTTCCTGCCTCTGTTCTGCCTCAAGTGCCCTGTCCATTATTCCACGCAGCGTGTGCTCCAACAGGTGGACAAGAGGTACAGTGTCACTGATGCATGCACTGTCACTGCTCACCATCCTCGTGGCCTCCTCAAATGGTGCCAGGACAGTGCATGTATCCCTGATCATGCCCCACTGGCGTGGAGAAAAAAAACCAAGCTCCCCTGACCCTGTCCTGGTGCCGTAGTCGCACAGGTACTCATTGATGGCCCTCTGCTGCGTGTGCAGCCGCTGCAGCATGGCCAACGTTGAGTTCCACCTGGTGGGCATGTCACATATAAGGCGGTTCTTGGGCAGGTTCAACTCCTTTTGCAGCTCAGCCAGGCGAGCACTGGCATTATAAGATCTGCGGAAATGCACACAGACTTTCCTGGCCTGCCTCAGGACATCCTGTAAGCCCGGGTACCTGCCCAAGAAGCGCTGCACCACCAGGTTAAGGACGTGAGCCACACAGGGCACATGGGTCAGTTGTCCCTGTCGGAGGGCGGAGAGGAGGTTGGTGCCATTGTCGCAAACCACCATTCCTGGCTTAAGCTGGCGTGGCGTCAACCACCTCTCGGCCTGGCCCTGCAGAGCAGACAGGACCTCTGCCCCAGTGTGGCTTCTGTCCCCCAAACACACCAGCGCAAGCACGGCATGGCATCTTTTTGCCTGCGTACTTGCGTAGCCCCGTGAACGGCTACGGAGCACCGCTGGTTCATAGGACAAACCACAGGAAGAGGCCATGGAGGAAGAAGAAGAGGAGGGGGTGGAGGAGAGAGGTGTGTCACAACCAGTAGTAGCATTTTGGAGGCGTGGCGGTGGGACAACCTCCAACACTACTGCACCTTGTCCTGAATCCTTCCCAGCTGCCAAAAGAGTGACCCAATGGGCCGTGAAAGAAAGGTAACGTCCCTGTCCATGCCTGCTGGACCATGAGTCAGCGGTAATATGCACCTTACCGCTGACCGCCCTGTCCAGCGAGGCCAAGACATTGCCTTCCACATGCCGGTAGAGAGCCGGAATAGCCTTCCGTGAGAAAAAGTGGCGTTTGGGAACCTGCCACTGAGGAACCGCACATTGCACAAACTCACGGAAGGGGGCCGAGTCTACCAACTGAAAAGGCAGCAGTTGAAGCGCTAGCAATTTAGCCAAGCTAGCATTCAATCGCTGGGCATGTGGATGGCTGGGAGTGAACTTCTTTCGACGGTCCAGCAGCTGGGGCAGGGAAATTTGCCTGCTAGAATCGGACGTCGGTGTACTGCTAGCAGAGTGGGCGCAAGTACTTGGCTGTGACACACCTAATTCTACACCTTCATTCCTCTCAGTGCATGTTTCAGAGAGGACTGAAGTTATAGTGGGGTTGGAGATCCCAGCTGATGCGGTGCAAGGAGAGGTCCGCTTTGTTCTTTGGTGTGGGTCTTTGAGGTAGGCTTGCCAACGAGCTGCATGGCAGGTCAACATATGTCTGGTCAGGCATGTGGTACCCAAGCGGCTGATGTTTTGGCCACGCGATATACGCTTGAGACATATGTTGCAAACAGCAGCTGTGCGATCTGATGCACTAGCCTCAAAAAAGGCCCACACCAAAGAACTTTTTGAATGACGGGCAGAGGCAGCGCCCTGCACAGGCGGAGCTCTGCGGTGTGATTCCGTCGGTGTACTGCCCTTACGCTGGCCACCAAAGGGCATCCTGCCTCGTTGGAGATGTGCCTCCTCCTCATCCTCCTCCTCCTCCTCTCTCCTATTAGGCACCCACGTGGAGTCATTGACCTCATCATCCCCTCCCTCCTCATCACTGGAGCCAATCTGGCAGTATGCTGCAGCTGCTGGAACATGACTGCCAGATTGGTGTCCTTCTTGAGCATCCCCTCTGTCTGCTCTCACGCTACTGCCTTCCTCTAGCTGGGTTTCATCATCAGACCCTTCGAAACGCTGGGCATCCTCCTGGAGCATGTACCCAACACTGTGCTGAAACAGTTCGGGGGACTCCTCAGGAGGAGGACATGGTGGGTCTAGGGAAGGAGTGACTGATGATTTGTCTGACATTGATACCAGGGAAGACGACGCTTTGGCAGCTGCTTTTCCAGTACCCTGAGCCTGGGTGAGAGAGGATGAGGAGGAGGAGGAGGGCTTGGTCATCCACTCTACCAAGTCTTCGGCATGATGTGGCTCAACATGTCCAGCTGCCGAAAAGAAGGACAAGCGTGTCCCATGGCCATGTGCTGATGACAATGCACCGCGTCCACGACCAGCACTGTTGCCCCCAGACACAGAGCCTGCTTGCCCTCTTTTATTGCCTCCTGAATGTCTGCCTCTCCTTGTTTGCCTTCCAGACATTCTAATAGATGGCCTGCAGGGAGATGGGAAAAAAGCAATAAGGGCTACCTTGAGGTGTCCTTCTCTGTCCCTTGAAACAAGGACTTTCACAGTGAAAGAAACTGACACTGTCCCTACCTAGAGTTTTCTGTCCCTAGAATAAATGTTTTTTTTAATCACAATATAGCACAAGGACAATTCACTCAATGTCTCTCCAGGTCCCTGGAAACAAGGACTTGCAGAGTGAAAGAAACTGACACTGTCCCTACCTAGAGTTTTCTGTCCCTAGAATAAATGTTTTTTTTAAGCACAATATAGCACAAGGACAATTAACTCACTGTCCTTACAGGTCCCTGGAAACAAGGACTTGCAGAGTGAAAAAAAAAAAACACTCTCCCTACCTACAGTTTTCTGTCCCTAGAAAAAATGTTTTTTTTAAGCACAATATAGCACAAGGACAATTAACTCACTGTCCTTACAGGTCCCTGGAAACAAGGACTTGCAGAGTGAAAGAAAAAAAACACTCTCCCTACCTACAGTTTTCTGTCCCTAGAAAAAATGTTTTTTTTAATCACAATATAGCACAAGGAAAATTAACTCACTGTCCTTACAGGTCCCTGGAAACAAGGACTTGCAGAGTGAAAGAAAAAAAACACTCTCCCTACCTACAGTTTTCTGTCCCTAGAAAAAATGTTTTTTTTAATCACAATATAGCACAAGGAAAATTAACTCACTGTCCTTACAGGTCCCTGGAAACAAGGACTTGCAGAGTGAAAGAAACTGACACTGTCCCTACCTAGAGTTTTCTGTCCCTAGAATAAATGTTTTTTTTAAGCACAATATAGCACAAGGACAATTAACTCACTGTCCTTACAGGTCCCTGGAAACAAGGACTTGCAGAGTGAAAGAAAAAAAACACTCTCCCTACCTACAGTTTTCTGTCCCTAGAATAAATGTTTTTTTTAAGCACAATATAGCACAAGGACAATTAACTCACTGTCCTTACAGGTCCCTGGAAACAAGGACTTGCAGAGTGAAATAAAAAAAACACTCTCCCTACCTACAGTTTTCTGTCCCTAGAAAAAATGTTTTTTTTAATCACAATATAGCACAAGGAAAATTAACTCACTGTCCTTACAGGTCCCTGGAAACAAGGACTTGCAGAGTGAAAGAAACTGACACTGTCCCTACCTAGAGTTTTCTGTCCCTAGAATAAATGTTTTTTTTAATCACAATATAGCACAAGGACAATTAACTCACTGTCCTTACAGGTCCCTGGAAACAAGGACTTGCAGAGTGAAAGAAACTGACACTGTCCCTACCTAGAGTTTTCTGTCCCTAGAATCAATGTTTTTTTTAAGCACAATATAGCACAAGGACAATTAACTCACTGTCCTTACAGGTCCCTGGAAACAAGGACTTGCAGAGTGAAAGAAAAAAAACACTCTCCCTACCTACAGTTTTCTGTCCCTAGAAAAAATGTTTTTTTTAATCACAATATAGCACAAGGAAAATTAACTCACTGTCCTTACAGGTCCCTGGAAACAAGGACTTGCAGAGTGAAAGAAACTGACACTGTCCCTACCTAGAGTTTTCTGTCCCTAGAATAAATGTTTTTTTTAATCACAATATAGCACAAGGACAATTAACTCACTGTCCTTACAGGTCCCTGGAAACAAGGACTTGCAGAGTGAAAGAAACTGACACTGTCCCTACCTAGAGTTTTCTGTCCCTAGAATAAATGTTTTTTTTAAGCACAATATAGCACAAGGACAATTAACTCACTGTCCTTACAGGTCCCTGGAAACAAGGACTTGCAGAGTGAAAGAAACTGACACTGTCCCTACCTAGAGTTTTCTGTCCCTAGAATAAATGTTTTTTTTAAGCACACTATAGCAGAAGCACAAAACACACTGACACTCTCCCTACCTATCCTTCTCTTTCCCTAAACTAAAGGAATCCAGGTTAAGCAAGAAAGAAATAACAGTCACTGTCCCTGCCTATGCTACTCTATCCCTGCTCCGGAACACACTACACTGGGCCGCCGTGCTGGCGGCCTTTTATAGTGTGGGGCGTGTACTAAACACCCTCAGCAATAATTGGCCACAGGCATCCTGCCTGTGGCCAATCATTGCTCTCCTCGCTGCCGGCGCTGTGATTGGCCAAGCATGCGGGGTCACAGTGCATGCTTGGCCAATCACAGCGCCTGGATGACACTGCGATGGCGTAGTGCATTGTGGGCCGTTCGCGTCACTCGAATTTGGCGCGAACGGCCCAAATCGTTCGATCTTCGTCGAACGATCGAACAGCCAATGTTCGAGTCGAACGTATGTTCGACTCGAACACGAAGCTCATCCCTAGCCACCAGTAGTGACGACTGATGAGTAGGAAGGATCGGAGGAATCCAGAATGCCCTGCCACCTTGGAATCATGTCCCCAACGAAGGATCTTAGCTCTTAGCTCAGTGGGGACAAAGGTCTTACCAGGCGGAATTTTAGACTTCAGGGTGGTAGAGTGGGCAACAATGCATGAGGTGGGAATGATCGGCTCAGGTTCAGGGGCGGACTCCTCGTCCAAAGTGTCAAATGACCTAGAGAGCGCATCAGCCCGACCGTTGCAGGAACCAGGTTTGTAGGTAATCGTGAAATTAAAACGGGCAAAGAAGAGACTCCACCTGGCCTGTCTAGGATTCAGACGTTTAGCATTCTGTAGATACTGTAAATTCTTGTGATCGGTAAAGATCGTTATGGAGTGAGGGGAACCCTCCAAGAGATGACGCCACTCCTCTAACGCCAATTTAATTGCGAGAAGTTCCCGATCACCGATGGCATAATTCCTCTCTGCCTGAGAAAATCTTTTGGAGAAGAACGCACATGGTTGGCGTCTCTTCTCAAAGATTTGAAGAAGCACAGCTCCCACCCCCATTGAGGAAGCGTCCACTTCAATAAAAAATGCATTCCCAGGATTTGGTCTCCTCAAGAGGGGGCCAGAAACAAAGGCCTGTTTCAGGTTGTGAAATGCAGAGACAGCTTCGGGAGGCCAGTCTCTGGCATTCACACCCTTCTTGGTCAAAGCGATAATAGGCGCGGCAATGGAAGAGTAATTCCTTATGAACTGCCTATAATAATTAGTGAAGCCAAGAAAGCGCTGTGTGGCCTTGAGGCTAGCAGGAAGAGGCCAGTTGGTGATAGCCAAGACCTTCCCAGGGTCCATACGAAGCCCCGAACATGAGACGAAGCACCCCAAAAACAGGACCTCAGAACATTCAAAGGAACATTTCTCCAGCTTGGCATAGAGATTGTTCTCTCTAAGACGTTGAAGTACAGTGCGGACATGGTTTCTGTGGACGAGCAGATTTTCAGAAAAGATCAGAATGTCATCCAGATAGATGACAACAAACTGGTACAGCAGATCTCTGAAGATTTCATTGACAAAGTTTTGAAACACGGCTGGAGCATTACACAAACCAAAAGGCATCACCAGATATTCGTAATGCCCGTCTCTAGTGTTGAATGCAGTCTTCCATTCGTCACCCTCCCGTATTCGAATGAGATTGTACGCGCCTCTGAGATCCAACTTGGTGAAAATGGAGGCACCCTTCAACCTATCGAATAGCTCAGATATTAAGGGTAAGGGGTATCGATTTTTAATAGTAACCGCATTTAAACCCCGATAATCGATGCAGGGTCTTAAGGTACCATCCTTTTTGGCAAGAAAAAAGAACCCTGCCCCTGCAGGCGATGAGGATTTCCGGATGAAACCTCTCTCCAGATTCTCTGCTACATACTCCGACATGGCCTGGGTCTCTGGGATGGACAGAGGGTAGGTACGACCCCTGGGTAGAGTTGCTCCGGGGACAAGATCAATAGCACAGTCAAAAGACCTGTGGGGAGGAAGCACCTCAGCTGATTTTTTACAGAACACATCCCGGTAATCGCTGTATGCGGCGGGAAGATCAGAAGAAACAGAAGTGGCAGCAACCGGAAGACTCTCCTTGGGGGTCACCTTGAGAAGACACGACGAGAAACATGAGGAACCCCAGGCCAGGATCTGCCCAGAGACCCAGTCCACATGTGGAGAGTGGAGCTGTAGCCAAGGGAGGCCCAATACAACTGGGGTAGAGGCCTTGGGTAGAATAAGAAAGGATATCCACTCCTGGTGGAGAATCCCTACCGACATCCTAATGGGTAGCGTCTGGAAGCGAATAGGGCCCCCTGGGAGAACAGTGCCATCAATTGCCGAGACTACCAATGGGGTAGTGAGAGGTGAAAGGGTAAGCTTCATAGAAGAAGCAGTTCTCCAATCCATAAAATTGCCGGCAGCCCCGGAATCCAGGTATGCAAGGGTTGACTGAGGAGAAGTGCCTACATGAAGGAACACCGGCAAGAGCAGGCGAGAAGGTGATGTTTCTGGGTCCAATACTCCACCTTCCAAATGTATTAGACCCGAGCGTTTCCCGGACGAAGCGAGCAGGAGTCACGAAAATGACCCTTGCCCCCACAATAGAGGCACAAGCCCAGAGTTCTGCGCCTAGCACGTTCTTCGGGGGTTAGTCTGGTCCGGCCCAGCTGCATAGGTTCTTCAGCAGGTAGAGGATGCTCCACGGAATGAAGGGAGGGGAGCTCAGACTGGCTAGGACCCAGAGAGTGCTGGCGTCTTTTTTCTAAGGACCTCTCTTGAAAACGAATGTCGATCTGGTTGCATAATGAAATTACATCGTCCAGACCGACGGGAATGGCTCTTCCCGCTAATTCGTCTTTCACTCGGTCAGAGAGGCCATGTAAAAAGGTAGCGACCAGGGCCTCATTATTCCAGCTCAATTCAGCTGTGTGGATACGGAACTGAAGAGCATATTGCCCCACTGAACTAGATTCTTGGTGAAGACGTAAGACAGCACTAGCCGCTGAAGAAGCCCGAGCCGGCTCTTCGAAGATATTACGAAAGAGCTTCAAGAATTCGGACAGACTGGAAACCACCGGATCGTTCCTCTCCCACAGGGGAGCAGCCCAGGCCAAAGCTTCACCGGAGAGGAGGGAAATGATATAGGCTACCTTAGCCCGGTCAGACAGGAAGCTTTGAGGCTGAAGCTCAAAATGAATAGTGCATTGGCTGAGAAACCCCCTGCAGGCCTTGGAGTCCTCAGAGAAACGGAACGGAGCTGGCAATCTTAGTGAGTGTGAGGCTGCAACTGGTGCGATAGGTACAGCCGCTGGTTGTACTTGGGGTTGCGGATTCGGGGTTCCCAAGGAGACCTGAAGCTGCTCGAATCGAGAAGCCAGATCCTGGAGGAATCGCATCACCTGGGTCTGATTTGATTCCTGGGTCTCAAGTCTGCGAACTATGCCCTGCAATGGATCATCCGCGGGAAGCGGGATGTCAGCCGGGTTCATGGCTGATCAAACTGTCAGGGTCACCTGTGGCCAGGTGACAGATGCACACCGTAGGGGGACAGGAGTGCACCACGAGGTAGTGAACCCTATGGCTGGCTTCTGCGGATAGGAAACTGGGTGGTTGTGGAAAGCGGGACCAGAGGAGCACAACCGGGATCCCAACGGAAGCGAGAGCCAAGATTCCCCAGGGCGCGGAGTCTAAGACCCAGCTGGTCTTCTCCAGGGCCTCTAGTGGTGAGGATGTTACGCTGCAGGCTGGGACCAGGTCGTGGCCCCTGGAGTTTCCTAGCTCACGCCCCGTAGGATAAGGGGAAAAGAGGGGAAGCAGCAGCACACGATAGAGAGAACCGAATAACAAGCTGAAGGTCAGGGGCCACAAGCAGACAAGGATAACGAAGAACGAGCCGAAGGTCAAGGGTCACGAGCAGACAGGGATAGTCGGGACAAGCCAATAACGTAACAGAGAGACAGACGTAGCACACGGCAGGCAGGAACCCAAACACACAATGCCTAACAAACACGTTGATCAGCAAAGCAGGCTTGCAGTACACAGGTTAATATAGTGTTCAGTGATAGGGCCTGGGGTGGAGTCAGGCTGGGAGGAGATTATAAAGGAAGCCAGGTGAAGGAGGTCTGGTCTCTAGATGAACACATGAGGAGGAAGGTAAGATGGCAGACAGACATTAATGCATATCCATGACAGATGGAACAATATGTACTCTAAATGCATCTATTTTGCAAGGAGGTAATGGACTAATTTGTTAAAAAAAGTTCTGGATTTTGGTTAATCTAGATATTTAGTTAAATAGTGATTGATACAATGTAAAATAAATCTATCAGACACGAAGGACAACCTTTTATTATTGATATGCGCCTATACAGTACTTTTTAGGCAAAGCCTTTCTGTGCTTTCTATTTAATTTTGGTTAAATATATCTCTCATTAGGGAGCTAGATGGAGTAAGGCCAGCCACCAATAATCATTTCAATTAAGAATGTAGAGCAATCATTAGGAACAACAATATGTTGGAAATGTTTTGCAAATATATTTTATAATTTTATGATATTACACCAGAATTGTGGCAGATGGTAGGATGTATAAAAATGCTCTGAAGATGCTTTCTGTCTCTCAATCTGATTACAATGTGAAAAAGACTAAACAGAATGCTAACTGGCTGCCCTATCATTTGGCAGTGCAAAGGTAGCAAACTCTTGGAATTTTCATTTGTCCAGTTACTAAATTAAACTTTATGAAGTATATTTTTTAGTTAAAAAAATAGAACAAAGAAAATATTAGGCATTCTTTAGCGAAATCACTGCACAACTGAACATATAACAGAAATGGATTGCCCTCCTATTTCTCAATACTTTACACTGGTTAAATATTCTTTATAATAGGGTCACAACAGCAGATGACTGGCCCAATGACACAGGCCCTGACTAATGTCTTTGAATTAAACTCTGTGCCACATTTGCTCCTTGTCACCAAGGAAATTCCAAGATCTGCTGAGCAGAGGGTACAGCTATTCTCTCACATAGTGGATTCTTATGCCACCTCACTGTTGGTGTTACCACAGTTTTTGTTTGTCTCATAGCACATTAGGTTCACACACCTTTGTACCCCCAAATTAAACATGTGCTTATATTTTAGAAGATGTGTAGTTCATATCTGAAAATTTGACATATGCTCACTTCACATAGGTGTAGATGCCTGCAAAATAGGGAAAACCTAACTAATAATGACCATGTACACCTGTAGCGAAGCCATGTTGCAACTTATAGTCAGTGTACCATTTTTCCATAAATCAAGTTATTCAATGGCCATTTTTGTAACCTTACAATTGAACAGTTAGCAGCAGAATCCACATTTGAGCTTTGAAAGTGCAGTTCATATTATATGCAATCTGCGAGGACACATCCAATATACGAATAACTTCCCCACTTAACATACCTTGTCTAACAGCACAGTCAACAGTCTCCTCTTTTGAACTGACTACTACTGAAGAGGTTAAAAAACTTTTCTCATATGCCCACCTAACCATGGATAATGTTCCCTCTCAACTACTACGGTCACCCTCCAATTCTATACTATGCTCCCTCACTCACATATTCCATCTTCCCATCTCTACTGGCACATTCTTCTCCCCTCAAAAGCATGCACAGATCACTCCCATTCTTAAAAAGCCCTCACTGGACCCCACCGACCTGAACAACTTTAGACCCATCTAATTGCTTCTATTCACCTCTAAACTTTTAGAACGCTTATTCTACAACCATCTTAGTTCCTACCTCACTGAAAACAACCTTCTTGACCCCTTACAGTCTGGCTTTCTCACAGAACTCCACAAAAAACACCTTTGTAAAACGTACTAACGATTTACTAACTGCTAAAACCAATGGTCACTACTCCATACTCTTACTACTAGACCTCTCTGCAGCCTTTGATACTATTGACCACCTACTCCTTCTAAATAAACTCCACTACCTTGGCCTCCAAGATTCTGCTCTATCCTTGTTGTCCTACAACGTATGACAGCGCTCCTTCAGTGGTGCCTACAACTGTGTCCTCCGCTTAATATCCTCTTTCTGTAGGGGTCCCCTAAGGTTCTATTTTTGGGCCACTTCTCTTCTTTATCTACACCTCCCCTCTTGGTAACCTGATAACCTCCCACGGCTTCCAATACCATCTCTACGCCGATGGCACCTAAATCTATCTCTCTACTCCTCACCTTACTGCTTCAGTCTCCTCTCGCATTATTAACTTACTAATATCAGCAAAGGATGTCGCAAAGCATGTCGCACCACTTTCTTAAACAAAATCTCTCTAAAACAAAATCTCTCTAAAACCCCCTGCCTGTGCCCCTCTCCATGACTTTTTCATCAAAATCAATAATGCAACTATCAATCCCTCCCTTCACACCAGGGTACTAGGTGTAATCCTAGACTCTGACCTGTCCTTTACGTCCCAAATCAATTCATTGTCAAAAGCTTGTAGACTTCACCTCCGTAACATCTCTAAAATGTGTCCCTTTTTAACTAAAGAAACCACCAAGCTACTCATTCACTCCCTTGTTATCTCTCGCATTGACTATTGCAACTGCCTTCTCATAGGCCTACCTCTCCATAG
Source organism: Rana muscosa (assembly GCA_029206835.1). Classification (NCBI taxonomy): domain Eukaryota; kingdom Metazoa; phylum Chordata; class Amphibia; order Anura; family Ranidae; genus Rana; species Rana muscosa. The sequence goes on along the minus strand of CM055116.1, from coordinate 924,751,982 downwards.
GCTATCCCCTCTTTAGTCTATCATGCTGAATGCTGCTGCCAGACTCATCTACTTTACCAACCACTCAGTGTCTGCTACCCTTCTCTGCAAATTCCTACACTGGCTTCCAATTGCTCAGCTATTTAAATTCAAAATACTAACAACATACAAAGCCATTCACAACTCTGCCCTGAGCTACATCACCAATCTTGTCTCCAAATATGACCCTAACCGTCCTCTCAAGACCTCCTGCTCTCAAGCTCCCATGTCTCCTCCTCCCATGCTCATCTCCAGGACTTCTCCAGAGCCTCTCCCATCCTTTGGAATGCTCTACCTCAATCTCTCTGGCTATCTCCTATTCTGGCTACCTTAAGGCGATCCCTGAAAACTCATCTGTTCAGGTAAGCCTATCACCCCTCCAACTAATCTTTTATCACTTCCATCAGCTCATCCCCCACAGTTAAAACCTTTTTGTATCACTAGCCCCACTCTTTTAGATTGTAAGCTCTTATGAGCAGGGCCCTCTTATTCCTTTTGTAGTTTATTGTATTGTAACTGTACTGTCTCCCTTTTTATATTGTAAAGCGCTGCATAAACTGTTGGCGCTATATAAATCCTTTATAATAATATCCTCCCCACCCAAAAAAATATACTATACAGTATACAGTGGAACCTTGGTTTATGAGTAACGCGGTTAACAAGCGTTTTGAAAGACGAGCAACTTTAAAAAAATAATCCTGACTCGGTTTGTGAGTGTTTCGCAAAATGAGTAGGATTCAAGCCTCTGTGGTGTGCAGTACCACATTTGGCCAGAGGTGCGGGGGTGAAATACTCTGTTCCAGAGTGTCTCCAAACCTTTCCGAGTGTTTTCGAGTTCAACAGAGCTGTCTCCCACCCCACCTCTGGCCACATGCGGTATTGCATGCAATAGAAGTCAATGCGGAACAAATTATCTTAATTTCCATTGACTTCTATGGGGAAACTCGCTTTGATATGTGAGTGTTTTGGATTACAAGCATTCTCCTGGAACGGATTATGCTCGTAATCCAAGGTTCCACTGTATATAGTCCAAAGATAGCCACAGCAGCGCATGCACTGGTTTTGCAAAGGAGGTAGATCAAAACAGCAGATTTTTTTATTGTTAATGTGCCGAAACATTGACAATAAATAAATGCTGCTGTTTTGATCTACTGCCTCTGCAAGGCTCGTGACTGCCTCTATACTAGTTTTGTATATATATATATATATATATATATATATATATATATATATATATATTCCTATTTTAATCTGAAAAAATATGACTACTGTTCTGCCTGTATTGGGGTTCTCATAATAAATATATCTTAGTTCTTATCTAGACTACTCATGACTGCAACTTGGCTACACTTCCATACGTAAGTCATTCAAAGCCAAATCAAGGCTCTTGCTTTTCCCAAGGCTGGGTTCACACTGGAGAATGCAGCGGCTCACAGCAGGAGTCCAGTGCATCTCCATTCACCGTTTCAGGTCTGATTTCAGCCCGAATATTTGGCTGAATTCGCACTGGAGCCATTGCGGAGATGTGTGAATCAGCTCCATAGAGTACCGGTCACAATCTCTTGCTATGCGAATTGGATGCAGTAAATTTCCCCACATCCAATTCGCAATAGTGGGAACCCAGCCTTAGTCATTCACCTTCTGGAGGCCCCCAGTTTGTATGTTTTGTTGGGCATTCTTCAAACCAGAAGACTTAGTGAATTAAATTACTGCTGATGACAGTGTTGGAGAGTAGGTGACTATTGCAGCAGTAGCTTCTTTTTTATGTTTATAATGGCTGGAAGAATTAATTATAATAATACAAAAAAAATTAAAGTTGAGCTTTAAAAGAGTTTAGCAAACAGTGCTATTAACAGATGACGCTCTATGATTTTTGTCAGTGTGTTGGTGATGTTAATAATTTTCGTTAATCTCTTTCTGTTGAAAACAATAATTTTAAGGCATGTAGAAAGGAAGTATTTTGTCATACATTTGGTTAATGGAGTTGTAAAGGCAGAAGTTTTTTTTACTTTAATGCATTCTATGCGATAAGTAATGATGAGCCGAACACCCCCGGGTTCGGTTCGCACCAGAACCCGCGAACGGACCGAAAGTTCGCACGAACTTTAGAACCCTATTAAATACAATGGATGCAAAGGTTCGAAATCTAAAGTGCTATTTATAACGACTAATATGCATGTTATTGTCCTAAAAAGGGTTTGGGAACCCGGGTTCTGCACCAGGGGACATGTATCAATCCAAAAAAAAGTTTTAAAAACTGCAGTTTTTCGGGAGCAGTCATTTTAATGATGCATAAAGTGAAAAAAAAAAAGTCAAATATTCCTTTAAATATCGTACCTGGGGGGTGTCTAAACTATGCCTGTGAAGTGCCACGTGTTTCCCGTGTTTAGAACTGTCCCTGCACAAAATTACATTTCTAAAGGAAAAAAAGCCATTTAAAACTGCTTGCGGCTTTAATATAATGTCTGGTCCCGGTAATATGGATGAAAATCTTTAAGAAAAATGGCATAGCTACCCCATCACAGCCCCCCCCCCACCCCAGCCCATTACCAGCCCCTTTGGGTCTTGTATGGATATTAAGTGGAACCCCGCACACAAAATAAAAAAGGCCCTATATACTCTGAACAGCCGTATACAGGCGGTGCATACAAGACAGGGACTGTAGGTTTGTTCTTATGTAGAATCTGTTTGTATTTTTTTTTTTTTAACAGAAAGGTTTTTTATTTAAAAAAAGAAAAGAAACAAAACAATATGTACAAAAATTGCAGTGATCATACATAGTCTTCAGAAGTAATACATTAAAAGTTAGTCGTCGAAGCAGTTGTGCGTACAGATAGGGAGACCCTTAATCATTACAGAGCAAACATGAATCAACATCATCAATAAACAGTCAGATTAGTTGAACCCACCCCTACCCCCCAACTGAAGAGAAATAGGATCAAAAAGAACCCGCCCAGCTTCAGGGGATGGGAAGGAAAAAAATATATTAAATAAATAAAAACCGGGGGGGTTATCATACTGCACTGGGACGGGAGGCCCTGACCAGGGCATGAAACAGGGTATTGCAGATGGGGGGGGAGTCATCAAACGATGGTTGCATGACCGGGGTATTACAACGCAGCTCTAAAGAAGGCTCCAATATGTCCCCACCAGGCAAACAGATACAGCGTTCATAGAGTGTCTCGCGATCAAATCTGAGAGCCTGGCTCCTAGTCCATGGCCTGTTGCTCAACGCTCTCCCATGCCGCCCAGATCCTGTCAAATTTTTTGGGGCAGTTTCGCCCCAAATAGGTAAGCTTGTAAAGGGGGAGGGCAGCGTTAATCAAGGCTCTCCACTGTGGTATGGATGGGGGGGAGGGCTCCTTCCACCGTAGCAGAATGGCCCTCCTGGCATAGAAGGCCGCGTAAAAAACAAATAATTTTTTTGATTGGGGGCCCTCCAGCGTATCAACTATGCCGAGCAGCAGTGGGATTGGATCGCAGGGTAAAGTGAGGTTGCTCACAGAGCAGATAATGTGAACCACCCCCCTCCAAAAATGCTGTATCAGCGGGCAGGACCACACAACATGAAAGAAGGAGCCCTCCTCCGCACCACACCGACGACAACTGGGATTCTGCTGCGGATATATTTTAGCTAGGCGTTCGGGGGAGAAGTACGCCCTGTGGAGAAACTTTACCTGGATGAATCTATCTCTGGCAGAGACCACCAGGGTGAGGTATTGCTGAATGCCCTCCTCCCAATCGTCATCGGCCAGAGCGGGGATATCTGCCTGCCATACTGAGAACAGCTGGGAGACCTTAGAGGTGTCCAAACCTATAAGTAGGGAGTACAAGGCGGACAATGGTTTGGTGTCCCCTGTCATCTCCAGCAATCGCTCAACACCCGTCGTTTCCAGTACCAGTGGCCCAGAGAACTGGGATCGGAATGCGTGCCGGAGCTGAAGGTACCTAAAAAACATATGGTTAGGGAGCCCCTTTAATTGTTTCAGCTCATTAAAAGCTATAAGGCCCCCCGAGGAAACTATATCCGCCAAGGTCTTAATTTCAAACCGTGCCCACAACGCGGGATCCGGGATAGAGCGGAAGTGTGCCAATCGTGGGTTCCCCCACAACGGGGTGCGGGGAGACCAGCCATCAGGTGATTGGACCCTAGATCAGACAGCCTCCCAGACCCTAAGCGTAGTCCGCATTGACGGGGTAATATTGGGGTTAGATCGGGAACCCCGATGTATGAGATTGCGCAGCTCAGAATAGGATCCAAGCAGCGCAGCCTCCAGAGTAGACGCCGGATTAGCCGGCTCCTCTGACAGCCACCACCGAAGTGTGACAAGGACCGCAGCCCAGTAGTATTTCTGAAAACATGGGAGAGCCAGACCCCCCAGGGTAATAGGCAGTTGTAAAGTGGATTTGGCAATTCTCGGGATGCCACCATTCCAGATAAATGAGGTAATCACACTATCAAGCTTCATAAAAAAGGCATTCGGGATATGAACGGGAGTCTGTCGGAAGATGTACAAGAATTTGGGGAGGACAGTCATTTTGATAAGATTAATCCGTCCGACCGGGGTGAGGGGCAGTGTCTTCCAAGCAGTGCATCTCTGAGTCAGGAGGGACAGTACCGGTGTTAAGTTAAGAGGGATGAATTGTGTCAGGTCCCTGTGGATCACCACGCCGAGATACTTAAACTGTGAAACCCGTTGCAAAGGGGTGTTCGCCGGGATAGAGGCCCCCGAGGGGTGCAGCGCGAAGATGACAGATTTTCCCCAGTTAATACAAACCCCGGAAAATTTACCGAACGTGTCAATAAGTGCTAGAGCCGCCCCAAGAGAGTCAGATTCATTCCGTAGATACAGCAGGGTGTCATCTGCGTAGAGGGATATTTTTTCCTGTACCGTACCCAGAGGGATACCCCGAACCTCTGGAGAGGAGCATAGGAGAATCGCCATTGGTTCAGTGGCCAGCGCGAAGAGGGCCGGGGAGAGTGGGCAACCCTGCCTAGTACCCCTAGATAGCTGAAAGGGTGGGGATAGGACCGACCCCGTGCGGACTCTAGCTGTAGGGGATTTGTAAAGTGATTGCATCCAAGAAACAAATCTCGGCCCAAAACCAAATCGACGCAGGACCTCCCATAGGTAATTCCATTCCACTGAATTGAATGCCTTCTCTGCATCCAGGGAGGCCACTGCATCATATTCGTCAAGGGAATCTCTGGCGCCCAAAACCGTATAGAGCCTATGGAGATTTATATCTGTGCCCTTGCCAGGCATAAAACCGGTCTGATCCTCATGAATCAATGTGAGGATAACTGCGTTAAGTCTCCGAGCCAAGACCTTAGTAAGGACCTTAGCGTCCGCATTGAGGAGGGAAATGGGGCGGTATGAGGAGCAAAGTGAAGGATCCTTACCCGGCTTGGGAATGACCACTATTACCGCTTCGGCCATGGAGGGGGGAGTGCGTCACACTGTAGGGGAGCAACAATCACCCCATGTAGTTTAGGCGACAGCTGCTCCCCATATTGTTTATAGAACTCCGGGGAAGACCATCCACACCCAGAGTTTTCCCAGCCTGCAATTCCCCCAAGGCCTGCTGAACCTCCTCCAAAGTAATTCCACTATCCAAATACGCCCGGTCCTCTTCGCTAAGGATAGGAAAGGTGAGCTGCCCGAGGAAGGAGTCCAACTCCTCCGCCGAATAGGCCACCCCAGAGGAATATAGTGTCTCATAGTACGAGGCAAAGCATGAATTAATGGCCGTCGGGTCCCTCTCCACCGTCCCCATGGCGCTATGAATACGGGCAATAGTGGAGACAGGTTGGTGCTCCTTGGCAAGCCAAGCCAATAGGCGGCCCGTCTTCTCCCCCTGCTCAAAGATGTGCTGTGTTTGGGCCAGCTGCTGCTTGTTTACCTTAGCCACTCGGAGAAGCATGACCTCACGATATGCTGTCTGCATATCCAAGTAAGTGATCGGGTTATGGGTAAGCACGTATTGGGATTCCAGGGCTTGTGCCTTAGCCTCAGCCTCTTCAAGACAGATCCTGTCATCATATCTAATGCGAGAAATGGAGGAATGGTAACAACCCCGAATGTACGCCTTAAAGGTGTCCCACCTATTGCACAGAGGCGTAGACCCCGCATTAGTCACCCAGAAGTCAGCAATACATTTGGAGATCTCAAATTCAATCCTCTCGTCAGAGATCCAGTAGCGGGAAAGCCGCCAGAGTCTCTCCGACGGGGTTGTCCGAGTCTGCAAATTGATAAGTACAGGAGCATGATCCGAGATACCCCTGGGGAGCATGCCCACCGCTTGGACCCGGGGGAGCAACCCCCCGCTGACATACACTAGGTCAATCCTGGACATGGTGCGGTGTGAAGCGGAGTGGCAGGAGTACGCCCTATCCGCTGGAAACTTCCAGCGCCAGACATCAGTGAGACCATACAGTGAAGCCCATCTCTGTAGGGGGGAATCGCTGCAGGCATCTGGGGTAAGCCTATCCATAGATGGATTCGGGACCATATTGAAGTCTCCAGCAATAACAAGGTTATCCGTGGGGTACCTAGCGAGGATGGGAACCAAGGACCTCAGAAGGGACACCGTAGCTGGTGGCGGCATGTAGAGGCCCAGGATCAGCATTTCCACCGTATCAACAACGGCATGTAGTAACACGTACCTGCCGCCTGGGTCAGTTTTTACATCTAGGAGGGTATAGGCCAGGGATTTATGGACGAGCACACTAACCCCTCTGGCGTAACCTGAATACGTGGCATGGTAGTAATGACCCACCCAGGGTTTTTTAAGGCTAAGAACCTTTCGCCCCACCAGATGTGTCTCCTGGAGGATACAAATATGTGGCGAGTATTTCTTAATGTAGGCCAGAACCAGGGCTCTCTTGATCCTATCGTTAAGGCCACGGACATTCCACGAGAGTATTTTAACCGTAGCCATGACCTTGGGGACGCAGAATAACTAGCAGGAGGAACCTAATGGAGCTAACCGAGAATAGGTTACCCGTTGTGCATAGTAGAGCAACAACTACTAAGACATTGGTCGCCCAGGCTCACAATTCCATCATGAGCCAAAGCAGGCGGCCAAGGTATATCACTGCAAACAATTACATGAGTTCCACAATAATAAGAAAATAAAAAGTACATAAAAACCAAACTCAACACATAAACCCAACTCCCCCCACCCCGCACGTCCGCTGAAAAAAACGGAGTGCATACATCCCAAACTGTACCCATTAAACCGTAGGAGGGCCTCCTATGGGGACAACTGGAAAGGCAACCGACCCTACAACCCAGAAGTAGAAAACAAACTCCTGTTGTTCCAGTACATCCCAGGGAGACACCCGCCCTCAGACCCAAACCTGTATATAAAAAGAACAGGATGCTAGGGGATCCATATAAAATACCAGCAAAAGAAAATAGAAAAAGAAAAAAAAAAAAACCAACCCACACCTAGACGCAGCTAGGGGCACATACTTGAACGTTACAAACCGTTAAAACAGGAAAAATTTTTTTTTTTTATTAGAAACCCCCAGGGGGGGTTCTGCTTTGGTGAAGGAAGAGAGGAGGAACCATACACACTGCTCCTCGAGCTTCCACAGTCCGGGCAGCAGTCAGTGCACCCCACACCGGCAGGGATTCCCAGAGCAGTGCCAGGAAACTTTGCAATTCAAATAGACAGGAGTGACAGGCGGGAAAAAACCAAAGGGGGGGGTGAGGGAATCGTCCAGCACCGACATCAGAGGGGAAAAAATGAGAACGAGAGAGGAAGGGGGGGGTACAGGGAGCAACGTCCAGGCGCATGTATCATATTCAGGGGAAGGTATTCATACAGTTACCGAGGCAGAGTATCCATCCATTGAGAAACCTCCTCAGGCGAGGTGAAGTAGCGGGTGGTCTCCCCGTCAATGACTCTCAGCCGAGCCGGAAACAGCATGCTGTACTTTAGGCCCCTGGCGCGGAGCTGGGCCTTGACCTGATCAAATGTCCGACGGAGCCGCTGGGTATCCACAGAGTAATCCGGGAACAGCATAAGTCTTGCATTTTCAAACCGCAGCTCCTCAACTTTGCGAGCCTCCCTGAGCACCGTATCCCGGTCTCTGAAGTTAAGCAGCCTGAATATGAATGTGCGCGGGGGGGCCCCGGGCTTGCTGCGGCCAGGCGGCATCCTATGAGCCCTTTCCACCACAAAGTGCGGCGAGAACTGGGCCCGCGGTAGCAGGGTATGGAGCAAAGCTTCCGCAAAGGCTGTGGGATCCTGACCCTCGACGCCCTCCGGGAGGCCCACCACCCGCAGGTTGTTCCTACGGCTGCGGTTCTCGCTGTCCTCTGCCCGCGATTCAAGGGTCTTGACTCTCACCTGGAGGGTATGGAGCGATGCACGGTGGTCCCGGATGGAGTCCTCAGCATCGCCTACACGCCGCTCCGTCTCCCCCAGGCGCTCCCGGAATTTGTCCATATCCCTCCGCATCAGGCCGAAATCCAACTGCAGGGTGTCGATCTTACCCGTCAGGGTAGCCTGACACCCAGTAATGGCTTGCATGAGGGCCTGGAAACGATCCTCCTCCGTCGTTCCCTCCGGAGCGGACGCCATTGGCGGGTCCACGTGTGTGCGGCCTACAGAGCCCTGCTGTTTCTGCTGAGTGGAGGCTTTAGGGGTGGATCCGCCTTTCCGTCCAGAGCCGGATTTGCCTCTTCGCATGCCCGAGGGTCATTAGGTAACGACAGGGTGAGAAGGTAAGTATAGATCCCCTAATATATCGGGTAAAGTGGGTCAAAGAGAGCGGAGCTCCACTCGCCAGCCTGACCACGCCCCCCAATCTGTTTGTAATTTTGAACAGGTACATTGTTTAAGTGTAGCTCCAGCCAAAAAAATCTATTATTAAGCTTTTTGGAAAACATAGGGAAGGGTTATCACCCCTGTAACATTTGTTTTGCTGTCTGTGCAGTGTGCACCTGTTCAGAACAGTTCACCTCACTTTCCGTCCTAATGACAAATGTGTTTTGAAAATTTGGGGTTTTTATTGAAACAAGAATTGGTGATAAAGCATCAGTGGAGAGGAGACACTTTTTTTCCCATATTAACTCTTACAGGAGAGAATTTCGTTTCCTAGGGGTAGATTTCCTCTCACTTCCTGTTGTATCCTTCCGTTTGCAAGGAGGAGTCGTTTGTAAGTTGGATGTTTGAAAGTAGGGGCCTGCCGTATATACTCAGCTGAAATTTGCCCCTTACATGTTGGTGTTGCCACAACACTGTGAGCCCTCACAGTTACTCTTGGTGGGCGCATGAATGGGCCCTGCTGTGAATTATTAGATCAAGAATTGTAATTGCATGCCCCTGTTGAACAGGGGCTGAAAAATTGGGCCTTTGGTGGTGATGGTGGTGGTGGTGTTGACACAACACTGTAAGGCCTCACAGTTAGTCTTGGTGGGCGCAGGAATGGGCCCTGCTGTGAATTATTAGCTCAAGAATTGTAATTACATGCCCCTGTTAAACAGGGGCAGAAAAATTGGGCCTTAGGCACTGGTGCCACAACACTGCAACCCCTCACAGATACTGTACTTGGAGCACAGCAATGAGCCCTGTTGCAAAGTATTGCATCAAAAATGTTAATTACACGCCCCTGTTAAACAGGGGCTGAAAAATTGGGCCTTAGCCACTGGTGCTGGTGCCACGACACTGCAACCTCTCCCAGATACTCTAGTTGGAGTGCAGGAATGAGCCCTGCTGCAAAGCATTGCATAAAAAATTGTAATAACACGCCCCTGTTAAGCTATCATCATCAATCGGATCATTGAGGAGGAGGAGGATAGTCAGTCAACATAACAGGACAGTCTCTCAGCATCAGCATCAGTCTTGAAGGGATGTGACATTTGAAAATAAATTAGTCTGTTATATCAGCTTCAGGTGTTTGGTAGCTGGTGGTGATCCAAGACTGGTTCATCTTTATGAAGGTCAGTCGATCAACAGAGTCGGTGGACAGGCGCACCCTGTGATCCGTGACAAATCCTCCAGCAGCACTGAATGTGCGTTCTGAAAGAACGCTGGATGCAGGACAGGCCAGTAGCTCAATTGCATACTGTGCAAGCTCTGGCCAGTGATCCATCCTCAAGACCCAGTAAGCCAGAGGATTTTCGGTGGGGAAGGTGTCCAAGTCTGACCTTGCCCCTAGATATTCCTGCACCATGTATATCAGACGCTGGCGATGGTTGCTGGAACCGATCATACCTTGGGGCTGCGGACTAAAGAATTGTCTGAACGCATCGGTCAGACAGCCACCTTCCCCACCGCTCCTTCTTTGACTGACCGAAGCCTCAGCAACTCGTTGTCTAGGACCAGGAGTTTGTAACCTCCCAGTCTCTGGGAACGCGTTGCACAGACCTTTCTGCAAGGCCTCCCGGAGTTGTCTCATCCTCTGCTCCCTCAGCGACGGTAAGATAAGGTCCGCAACCTTACCCTTGTACCGTGGATCAAGGAGAGTGGCCAGCCAGTAATGGTCCCTCTCCTTGATCCGAAGAATACGAGGATCCTTCCACAGACTTTGCAGGATCAGGGAGGCCATGCAGCGTAGGTTAGCTGAGGCATTCGTTCCGGAGTCCTCTGGGTCACTAAGGACGACATGATCCGCAGCCACCTCCTCCCAGCCACGTACAAGTCCACTGGTTTCTTGGGACTGTAAATCATCCCTAAAAGACTGCTGCTGATGATGCTGAGTGCCAGGCTCCACCTCCATGTTGACACAATCCTCCTCCTCCTCCTCCTCTTCTTCCTGTGCGATGGGTGGGACAGAAGGAACACTGTCTGGGTAAAGGGGGCCTTGAGAGGCAAGGAAGTCCTCCTCTTCCTGCCTCTGTTCTGCCTCAAGTGCCCTGTCCATTATTCCACGCAGCGTATGTTCCAACAGGTGGACAAGAGGTACAGTGTCACTGATGCATGCACTGTCACTGCTCACCATCCTCGTGGCCTCCTCAAATGGTGCCAGGACAGTGCATGCATCCCTGATCATGCCCCACTGGCGTGGTGAAAAAAACCAGAGCTCCCCTGACCCTGTCATGTACCTGGGTGTATTTGAACCGGGATCTTCCTGGTCCCAAAGCTGCAGCCTTACCTGTTGCGCTACTGAGCAGATCTGGACTTTTGGAAATGTCCTCTCAGTGTTAAACATTACCTTGGACTCACTAGCCCCACCTGCTGCCAGCTGTGGACAATTTTCAATCAAAGCAGCCCTTAAAAAGGAAGTGATGCTATCTCTCAGCGCCCGTTTGTGTGGAATAGCTCCCTGGGTGTTGTGACTGCTTTTTGATCCTGATTTTCGTGTTGAACTTCTGCCTGAATTACTGACTACTCTCCAGCCTGCTGATTTTTTACTTCACTGCCAGCTCGTGTATGACCTTTGCCTGCCTGACCACTCTCTGGATTTCGATCGTGTACCATTTTGCCTGATCTGTTGCCAACCTAATCTGCCTGACTACGTTTTCGCCTGAATCCTCAGCACACAAGTTCCACTTCGGACACTACCTATCACAGGTACCTTACATTACAAACGGGCCACAATGACAGTGGACCCTGCTGAGATTGTTAAGGCGATTTCACGTCAGGGACAATTGATTGGAGCTCATGAACAGCATCTTTCTTCCCTGGACGCCAAGTTAGATGAACTTTGTACTATGCTTAAATCTTGTTTGTCTGCTTCCTCTGCAACGGTCCAGACTCTGGATCCTACTCCTGCTACGATCCAACCCACCTCTTCTGTACCACCCAAACTTCCTATGCCTGACAAATTTGGTGGTGTTACTGAGGACTGCAGAGGCTTTTTAAATGTTTGCCGTTTGCATTTCCGCAACAACCCTGGGACCTTTAGCACTTCTTCTGCCAAAGTGACTTTTGTAATTTCCTTGTTAAAGGGGAAGGCCCTGGCCTGGGTCTCTCCTTATCTGGAACGCAATGATCCTGTGCTGCAAGACGCTGACAAATTTCTGGCTTCTCTCCAGACTGTATTTGACAAGCCAGATAGAGCTTCTGCAGCTGAGTACTCACTCTTGGACATGCAACAAGGCACCAGGTCTGTGGCACAATATGCTATTGAGTTTCGTACCCTTGCTGCTGAGACTACTTGGGACTCAAGGGCATTACGTGCAGCCTTCCGAAAAGGTCTTGCAGATCGCATCAAATACGAATTAGTCTATAAGGATTCCCCAGAAGACCTAGAGAAATTCATAGAGCTCTGTGTTCGTCTGGATGTCCGGTATCATGAAAGGTGCCAAGAGAGACTTAGAACTCGCAAGTTTCCTCGGCCAGTCTACCGTTTGGCCCCTAACTTCCAAGCACCACCTCAGCCAGAACCTGAAATCTCAGTTGAACCCCAGACACCTGTGGAACCCATGGATGTAAGCCGTCTCCACCTAACTGAGTCTGAGAAACAAAGAAGGCGTGCATTGGGCCTATGCCTATACTGTGGACTTAAAGGACATTTATTATCTGTCTGCCCTTCCCGTCCAGTAAAAGGCAGGGTCTAACCAGTGTTGGAGGAGCTGGCTTAGACCTTACAGGTATATCCTCCAAGACCAAGATTACCATTCCTGCAATTATCCATTTACCCTCTAAACTTGTCTCCTGTGAGGCTTTTGTGGATTCTGGAGCTGCTGGCATATTCTTGGACTACACTTTTGCTAAAAAAAATAATATCCCATTTGTTCCAAAATCTAGACCCCTGAACATTACCACCGTGAATGGACAACCCTTGGGAGATGGCATTGTAAAATTTGAGACTATAACAATCACCCTTCAGGTAGGCATACTCCACAAAGAGGAAGTTGTCTTGTCTCTTATTGATTCTCCACTTCTGCCTGTTATCCTTGGTTACCCATGGTTACAACAACATAACCCTTCTTTTGATTGGGAAAATGGAGAACTAACCTCTTGGGGGTCGTTCTGTCATTCAAACTGTTTGTCTCAACCCAAAAGACTTCCTGCTTGTATGTTGGTTTCCGTGGCCGTCCCACCTACCTTGCCTCATGAATACCATGCGTTTGCAGACGTATTTTGCAAGCAAAAGGCAGAGGTTTTACCTCCACATCGTTCTTTTGACTGTGCAATTAAATTGATTCCTGGAGCACCTCTTCCCAAAGGAAGGACCTATCCCCTGTCTTTGCCTGAACAAAAATCCATGGAGGAATACGTAAAAGACAACTTGGAAAGAGGTTTTATCTGACCCTCTTCTTCTCCAGTAGGGGCAGGTTTTTTCTTTGTTGAAAAAAAAGATGGGGGTCTTCGACCATGCATAGACTATTGAGGGTTAAATCAAATCACTGTAAAAGACTCCTACCCTTTGCCTCTCATTCTTGAACTGTTTGATGTACTTAAGGGGGCTGTTATCTTCTCCAAGTTAGACCTACGAGGGGCTTATAATCTAATTCGAATTAAAGACGGGGACGAGTGGAAGACAGCATTCAACACTCGTAATGGACATTTTGAATATCTGGTTATGCCATTTGGGTTGTGTAACGCCCCTGCTGTCTTCCAACGTTTCATGAATGAAATTTTTCATGATTTCAGCAACAGTTTTGTGATCATCTACTTGGACGACATTTTAATCTTTTCCAAGACTCATCTAGAGCACATCTCGCATGTAAAGCAGGTATTGCAACGACTGAGAGAAAACCATCTTTACGCGAAGATTGAGAAATGCAGTTTCCATCAAAGCCGTATTCCTTTCCTTGGATACATTATAAGTGCTGCCGGTTTCCAAATGGACCCTCAAAAACTTTCCGCTGTCTTGCAATGGCCCCAACCGACCACTTTAAGAGGGCTCCAAAGCTTTCTAGGGTTCGCAAATTACTACAGACGCTTCATCAAAGGTTTTGCCTCCATTGCGGCCCCCCTTACTGCTATGACTAAGAAAGGTACAAATTGCAAGGTATGGTCCTCAGAAGCAGAATTGGCTTTCCAGCAATTAAAAGACATGTTCAGCAAAGCTCCAATTCTTCAGTATCCAAATCCCGATCTCCAGTACATAGTTGAGGTTGATGCCTCTGAGGTAGGAGCAGGTGCCGTGCTCTCCCAGAGACAGCCTAAGTCTGGTAGAATCCATCCAGTAGCATTTTTTTCTAGAACGTTTTCTCCAGCGGAGATGAATTACGATGTTGGGAATCGAGAACTACTGGCCATCAAATTGGCATTGTCTGAATGGCGACATCTTCTGGAAGGGGCTCCCAAACCTTTTTCTATCCTCACTGACCATAAAAACCTACTGTACCTTCAGACTGCAAGACGTTTGAACTCACGTCAGGCTCGATGGGCTCTGTTTTTCTCCCGTTTTAATTTTGTTCTTTCTTATGTTCCTGGGCATAAAAACAAGAAAGCCGATGCTCTTTCCAGACAGTTTGCTACCTCTGAAGAAGACCAACCTACCGAGCAGTATATAATCCCACCTCACAAAATTGTCGCACAGATCTCTACTAGTGTTGAGCGGACCCGAACTGTAAAGTTCGGGTCCGTACCGAATTTTGGCGTTTTCCCGACCCCGGACCCGGACCCGGATTTTGCGCTAAAGTCCGGGTTCGGGTCCGGATTCGGGAATTTAATGGCGCAGTTAGAAATGCTTCAGGGGCCAGCCAATCACCATTTGATTAGCTGGTGTGCCCTTAGAAGCCATCATAGCCATGCCTACTAATGGCATGGCTGTGATTGGTCAGTGCAACATGTGACCCAGCATGTGACCAGCTTCTATATAAGAAAGAGGCACACAGCACAGATCGTCACTTTGCTTTTAGACAGTGTAGGGAAAGGATCCTGGCTGCTGTTGCTGTGAGGGAGAGAATTATATGATAGGAGTTAGTCCTGATTTTGCAATCTACTGATAGAAAAGATAGGGAGACAGTGTAGTGTAGTGTAGTGTAGGGGCAGGATCCTGTTTGTGCTTTCAGGGAGAGAGATTTAGATAGGAGTCCAGATTGAGAGATATAATAGCTCAGCGATCTGCATAGGTTTATCTGTTTGTGTTGCAAGCTCAGTGCACCAGCACTGCATTACGTTGAGTGATACACCTATTCCATACTGTGGCTGTATTGTGCTCTTGCTAAAAGACCTATTTCGGTCAGAAAAAAAAAAAGGCACTTTATTGTGCTTTTGCTAAAAAGACCCATTTTTGGGCCCCAAAAAAAAAAAAAGGCACTTTATTGTGCTGTTGCAAAAAAAAAAAAGGCACTTTGTTGTGCGCAAAAAAGACCTATTTTTGGGCAAAAAAAATATTTTGCAGTGTATATCTCTAGTTGTGTGAAATAACCAATTTCTATATATTTTTCTTGTACTATGCTATACTAAAAAAAAAAAAAAAACATTTTTTTGAATAGCATTCTCTGCAGCTGTGCGATTCAGCGGTTATATACTGTGGTTGTGTTGTGCTCTTGCAAAAAACGCCATTTAGGGCCACAGAAAATATTTTGCAGTGTGAAATACACATGTGGAGGTGTGTAAAATAAACAATTTCTATATATTGTACAGTGCTATACTAAAAAAAAAACATTTTTTTTTGAATAGCATTCTCTGCACTTCTATAGCTGTGCGATTCAGTGGTTAAATACTGTGGTTGTGTTGTGCTCTTGCAAAAAACGCCATTTAGGGCCACAGAAAATATTTTGCAGTGTGAAATACACATGTGGAGGTGTGTAAAATAAACAATTTCTATATATTGTACAGTGCTATACTAAAAAAAACAACATTTTTTTTGAATAGCATTCTCTGCACTTCTATAGCTGTGCGATTCAGTGGTTAAATACTGTGGTTGTGTTGTGCTCTTGCAAAAAACGCCATTTAGGGCCACAGAAAATATTTTGCAGTGTGAAATACACATGTGGAGGTGTGTAAAATAAACAATTTCTATATATTGTACAGTGCTATACTAAAAAAAACAACATTTTTTTTGAATAGCATTCTCTGCACTTCTATAGCTGTGCGATTCAGTGGTTAAATACTGTGGTTGTGTTGTGCTCTTGCAAAAAACGCCATTTAGGGCCACAGAAAATATTTTGCAGTGTGAAATACACATCTGGAGGTGTGTGTAAAAAAACAATTTCTATATATTTTACTTGTACTGTGCTATACTAAAAAAAACAACCTTTTTTTTTGAATAGCATTTTCTGTAGCTGTGCGATTCAGCGGTTACGTGCTGTGGGTGTGTTGTGGTCTGGCAAAAAACGCCATTTAGGGCCACAGAAAATATTTTGCAGTGTGAAATACACATCTGGAGGTGTGTGTAAAAAAACAATTTCTATATATTTTCCTTGTACTGTGCTATACTAAAAAAAACAACCTTTTTTTTTGAATAGCATTTTCTGTAGCTGTGCGATTCAGCGGTTACGTGCTGTGGGTGTGTTGTGGTCTGGCAAAAACGCCATTTAGGGCCACAGAAAATATTTTGCAGTGTGAAATACACATCTGGAGGTGTGTGTAAAAAAACAATTTCTATATATTTTCCTTGTACTGTGCTATACTAAAAAAAAAAAACCTTTTTTTTTTTGAATAGCATTTTCTGCAGTTCTGTAGCTGTGCGTTTCAGCCATTACGTACTGTGGGTGTGTTGTGGTCTTCCAAAAAACGCCATTTAGGGCAAGATCCTAAATTTGGAAAATATGAGGGGAAGGTCAAAGGGACGTGGTGGCCCCGGTCGTGGTGCTGCTGGTGGAGCTCCTGTTGCAGGGAGAGGACGTGGTGGATCTGTGCCAGCTACACGCACAAGTGAAACACCTTCCTCAGGTGCGAGTAGGCGACCGAGCCTGCGGCGGTATTTTGTCGCGCCTAATGAGGCTGTACCAATGTTTAGGCCAGGACAAGTACAGGCGATAGTAGATTGGGTTGCTGACAGTGCCTCGGGTTCCTTCACATTGTCTCCCACCCACTCTTCTGCTGAAAGATCAGAGTTGGCACCTGAAGCCCATGTCCATCAGTCTTTCACCTCACCCCCTTGCAAATCAGCCAAGCAGTCTGAGCCCCAAATCATGCAGCAGTCTCTTCTGCTTTTCGATGACTCTGTTAGCAGGGTTTCCCAGGGCCATCCACCTAGCCCTGCCCCAGAAGTGGAAGAGATTGAGTGCACCGATGCCCAACCACTTATGTTTCATGATGGGTACATGGGAGGACCATCGCAGCACGTCTCGGATGATGACGAAACACAGGTGCCAACTGCTGCTGCTTTCGCAATTGTGCAGACAGACATGGAGGGCAGGGGTGAAGACTGGGTGGAAGATGATGTGGAGGACGATGAGGTCCTCGACCCCACATGGAATCAACGTTATGCAGGTGACCAGTGTAGTTCGGAGGAAGAGGCGGTGGTCGCACAGAGCCACCAGCACAGCAGAAGAGGGAGCAGGGTGCAAAAATGGAGCATTCGTCCCCTAGACAGTACATCTGCTACTGCCCAACGCAGCAAGGGACCGAGCACACCAAAGCCAGGTCCAAGGACTTCCCTAGCGTGGCAGTTCTTCACACAGTGTGTTGATGACAAGACACGAGTGGTTTGCACGCTGTGCAATCAGAGCCTGAAGCGAGGCATAAACGTTCTTAACCTGAGCACAAGCTGCATGACCAGGCATCTAAGTGCAAAGCACGAGCTGCAGTGGAGTAGACACCTCAGAAACCAAGAAAGGTCTCTGGCTCCTCCTGCTTCCTCTTCTGCTGCAGTCTCGGCCTCTTCATCCACCTCTGTAGTGACAGTGGCACCTGTCACCCCGCAAACAGAGGATCTGCCAGCAACACTACCACCTGGGTCACCGACCATCTCCACAATGTCCCATGGAAGCGTTCAGCTCTCTATCTCCCAAACATTGGAGCGGAAGAGGAAGTACCCCCCTAGCCACCCGCGATCCCTGGCCCTGAATGCCAGCATTTCAAAATTCCTGGCCTTTGAAATGCTGTCATTCCGTCTGGTGGAGACGCAGAGTTTTAAAAGCCTGATGGCATTGGCTGTCCCGCAGTACGTCGTGCCCAGCCGCCACTACTTTTCCAGGCGAGCCATCCCTTCCCTGCACAACCAGGTGGGGGACAAAATCAGGTGTGCACTGCGCAACGCCATCTGTGGCAAGGTCCACCTAACTACGGATGCGTGGACCAGTAAGCACGGTCAGGGACGTTATATCTCCCTAACAGCACACTGGGTAAATGCAGTGGCTGCTGGGCCTGAGGCAGATAGCGGTTTGGCGCATGTCCTTCCACCACCGAGGATTGCAGGGCGCTTCAGTTTGCCTCCTGTTGCTAACTCCTCCTTCTCCGCTTCCTCATCCTCTACCGCCTCCTCATCCATTCAGCGTAACACCTTCACCACCAACTTCAGCACAGCCAGGGGTAAACGACAGCAGGCAGTTTTAAAACTTTCCTGTTTGGGGGAAAATCCCCACACCGCGCAGGAGTTGTGGAGGGACATGGAACAACAGACCGATGAGTGGTTGCTGTCAGTGAGCCTCAAGCCCGGCCTGGTGGTGTGCGATAATGGGCGAAATCTCGTAGCAGCTCTGGGTCTAGCCGGTTTGACGCACATCCCTTGCCTGGCGCATGTGCTGAACTTGGTGGTCCAGAGGTTCCTTAAAAATTACCCCAATATGCCAGAGCTGCTGCAGAAAGTGCGGGCTGTCTGTGCGCACTTTCGGCGTTCTCACCCTGCTGCTGCTCGCCTGTCAGCGCTGCAGCGTAACTTCGGCCTTCCAGCTCACCGCCTCATATGTGACGTGCCCACAAGGTGGAACTCCACCTTGCACATGCTGGCCAGACTGTGCGAGCAGCAGCAGGCAATAGTGGAGTTTCAGCTGCAGCAATCACGCGTGAGTCGCTCTGCGGAACAGCACCACTTCACCACCAATAACTGGGCCTCCATGCGAGACCTGTGTGCCTTGTTGCGCTGTTTCGAGTACTCCACCAACATGGCCAGTGCCAATGACGCCGTTCTCAGCGTTACTATCCCAGTTCTATGCCTCCTTGAAAAAACGCTTCGTGCGATGATGGAAGAGGATGTGGCACAGGAGGATGAGGAGGAGGAGGAGGAAGCGGGATCATTTCAAAGGCTTTCAGGGCAGTCTTTCACAAGTGGCTACGAGGGTGGGTTCCTGCACCAACAAACGCCAGGTACACAATTGTCCGGCAGAAAGGGCACAGTTCTGGAGGATGACGAGGTGGAGGAGGAGATGGAGGAGGAGGAGGAGGAGCCATGTTCACAGCAGGGTGGCACTCAGACCAGCTCGTGGCCATTACTGGTGCGTGGCAGGGGGGATACAGAGGACACAGACGATACACCTCCCACAGAGGACAGCTTTTCTTTGCCTCTGGGCAGCCTGGCACACATGAGCGATTACATGCTGCAGTGTTTCCGCAACGACAGCAGAGTTGCCCACATTTTAACTGGTGCTGATTACTGGGTGGCCACCCTGCTGGATCCCCGTTACAAGGACAACGTACCGTCCTTAATTCCCTCACTGGAGCGGGATCGTAAGATGCGCGAGTACAAGCGCACGCTGGTAGACGCGCTGCTGGTGGCATTCCCACCTGACAGCGGGCGTACGGTGGAAGCACAAGGCGAAGGCAGAGGAGGAGGAAGAGGTCGCCAATGCAGCCGGGGCACCGGCAGCACCTCAGAAGGCAGGGTTAGCATGGCCGAAATGTGGAAAAGCTTTGTCAGCACGCCACAACAACCAGCACCACCAGCTGAGATGGAACGTCTTAGCAGGAGGCAGCATTTCACCAACATGGTTGAGCAGAATGTGTCCACAGGCCTACACGTACTGGATGACGGGTCTGCCCCCTTTAACTTCTGGGTCTCCAAATTGGGCACATGGCCTGAGCTTGCCATTTATGCCTTGGAGGTGCTGGCCTGCCCTGCAGCCAGTGTATTATCTGAACGTGTATTTAGCACGGCAGGGGGCGTTATCACAGACAAGCGCAGCCGCCTGTCCAGAGCCAATGTGGACAAGCTCACGTTCATTAAAATGAACCAGGCATGGATCCCACAGGACTTGTCCGTACCTTGTGCAGAATAGACATGTATACCGGTGTTGTGACAAAAACTGTCCGGCCATCGGATTGTGCCCGGCCCGTACTGCGCAGGCGCAGCGCTTGCGCAGTACAGAGGACAAGGAGATTCACAAAATCTCCGAAGATGAACGGCGCCTGCGCTGTGAGTGCAGGTTCAAGCCCCACCATCCAAGAGGACATACGGTAGCACATAGTAACAGGGCCCCTCACGGGCTCGCTTCGATCGCGGCCTTGCTTGGCTCGGCTTGAACCACGGATGGTGTGGCCTTCACCTGAACTCAACACGCAGGCGCCGTTAGTCTTGGGAGATTTTTGAAATCCCCTTGTCCTACATACTCAGCAAGCGCAGTACAGGGCAGACACTATTCGACAGGGGACAGAATTCGACACATCACCGGCCTTACCCAGCCATTGTTGTATTTTTGAACCAGTGTTGGCTACCTCGTCCTCCTCCACCGCCGCTTCCACCTACACAGCCACATCCACCGCCACCTCAACCTCCTACTCCATATGGACCTCGTCCTGCTAGGCCAAAATTAAAAAAAATTTTTTATTTTTTTGTAGCGCACAGATCCTTTCCCCCTTACCTGCCTTTATGTTGTTGGCTCTTCGCAGGAGGGAGAAAGGCACACCGCACTACCAGCCCGTATACTCCTATATAAAGAGGTTGAGCGGTGTACTTGACGGGCCGTGTCCACAGCCGGAGTCAAAACTCCTCCAGAGGATGATTCTCACCTCTACTGTAGGTAGAGGCAAGTCCTTTCATTGCCAGTAAAGTCAATGTCCACACCAGCTGAAACTCCAACTCTTATTCTCTCATGGCAAAATAAACTGTACTCAGATAGAAAAGGTTAGAGCAAAGAAACAGGACAGCTTAAGGTGTGGAGGAGGTCCAGGCACAAACGTAGCACATTCACTTCACTGCTTAGGTTTCTCAAACAGTTTTTGGCGCACGGTCTCTGCCACAGACATTGAGGTTGGTCTCTGCCACAGACCGGGTGTACAAGGCCCCTGCCACGGGCCTGGAGAACTTTGGTCTCAGCCACAGACCAGGGTGTATAAGGCCCCTGCCACGGGCCGGTTGAATAAGGCCTCTGATACAGCCAAAGTGACCTTGAGCTTCTCCTTCTACGAACCTAGCCCATATCAAGGGGAAGACATCTCTCCAGGGAGTCAACAGACCATTCCTTCACCGTGACTCCCGCATCGGTCCATCAGAATGATCCTCCCTTCCCTGGAACAGGGTCCCCTACACGAGGCGGCTCTGGACTCCAGGCTTTACTCCCGCCCCTAGGCCTCCATACCCAGGGCAGCAAGAACTCCAGGATAGTACCTCACCCCGGGCTAAAGGTGCCCGAGATGGAACAGGAACACATGCACCCAGGCCGAAGGCACCTGGGCGCGGACCCCACTGGACATCAGCCCCCAGGCCAAAGGTCTGCCCCTTTTATATGCTCTCCCGGCATGCACAGCAGGTTCCCCGCCCCGCTGTACTACTGCCAAGAGGGGACACAAAAGGCGCCACCTGTAGGCCGCAGGGAACTGCACACCAATACTGTCCCCCGAGGACAAAATGGTCCATGAATCCTACAGAATTAGGGTATTTGAGCCTATTTACCACTCAAACACTTTCCTTAAATTTAGCACCCCGCTACATTTTTATTTCAAAGTATTTTATTTTCCCACTAGCTTATCCATTAAATTAAATAATTTATTCCAGAAAGGGCGTATTCTGGGGCATTCCCACCATATGTGTGGCATCGTGCCGTTGAGTTTCTGAGGTTCTTAATGACTTCCTGTACCTCTTCTGCTGAAAAGGGGGCCTCCAGCATATTTTTTTATTTTTTATTTTTTTTATGTTCTTTTAAGTTATTTCCTATCCACATTTGTTTGCAGAGCACTTGCCATGTTCTTAACAACATTTTGCTGCCATTTGCAGCCCTCTAGCCCTTTCCATTACTTTTTTAGAGCCTTTTTAGTCGTCAGAAGTCCGGGTCCCCATTGACTTCAATGGGGTCCGGGTCCGGGTTCGGGTTAAAGTTCGGTCCCGAATCCGAACTTTTTTCCGAAGTTCGGCCGAACCCGCCGGACCCGAATATCCAGCTACCCGCTCAACTCTAATCTCTACGGCTCTTTCCCAACAGTTACAAGAAACCCAGAATTGTGTTCTCCAAGGCTTGAAGATACCACCAGGTCGCCTGTTCGTAGCCCCTAGCCTCAGAAAACCTGTACTCCTCTGGGCACATGATGGTGTTTTATCTGGTCATCCTGGTGTCACCATCACTCTTAAGACCTTGCAGCGTCATGTCTGGTGGCCTCATATGAAAAGGGATGTTACTGACTATGTGGCTGCCTGCCCAACTTGTGCTGCTAATAAAGTACCCCGTACATTGCCTACTGGACTGTTACAACCACTTTCAGCACCTCGTCAGCCTTGGACCCATTTGACTATGGACTTCGTTACAGACTTACCCAAGTCCGAGGGTATGACTGCTATATGGGTCATAGTGGATCGCTTTTCAAAAATGTCTCATTTTGTGCCGCTCCCGGGATTACCTACAGCGGAAGCACTGTCTACTCTCTTCCTTTCCCATATTGTGAGATATCATGGCATACCTACCAATGTCGTCTCAGACCGCGGATCCCAGTTTGTTTCCCGATTCTGGAGAGCGTTCTGCAAGAAACTGGGAGTAACGCTTTCACTCTCTACCTCACATCACCCTCAAACAGATGGTCAAACCGAACGCATGAACCAGACCCTAGAAACCTATCTTCGACATTATGTCAATGCCTTACACTCCAACTGGTCTGAGTATTTGCCTTTAGCTGAGTTCGCCATTAATTCCCGTTGGCACAGTGCTCTTCATACCACACCATTCTACGCAGCCCTAGGCTATCACCCTCAGACTTTTCCCCTACTTCAGCCTTCTTCTGGTGTACCAGCAGCAGATCAGCGGGTTAAAAATATTCTGCTACATTGGAAAAAGATTCGCTTATTACTACGGAAGTCAGCAGGCAAGTATGCACTTTTTTCCAACAAACGAAGACGCCATATACCTCCATATGTGGTGGGGGACAGAGTTTGGCTATCAACCAAATATGTGAGACTGAAACAACCTTCTACCAAATTGGGCCCTCGATTCATTGGTCCTTACAGAATTATTGCTCGAGTCGGTCCAGTCTCCTATCGGTTGAAATTACCCTCCTCTCTCCGAATTCATCCTGTGTTCCACGTTTCCCTCCTCAAAAAAGCAATTTTCAATCGCTACTCCAGAACGCAACAGCTACCTCCTCCTGTTCTTGTTGATGGACAAAATGAGTTTGAAGTCTCCAAGATTCTTGATTCTAGAAGACAGGGTCGTGGCCTTCGGTATCTGGTTCATTGGAAGGGATATCCTGTCACAGACCGTTCCTGGGTTCCAGCCAAAGATCTGCATGCCCCTTCTCTTATTCGAGACTTCCATGCCTCCTTTCCCACTAAGCCCTGCTAGGCCCCCGGAGGGGTCCACTGGGGAGAGGGCCCTGTCATGTACCTGGGTGTATTTGAACCGGGATCTTCCTGGTCGCAAAGCTGCAGCCTTACCTGTTGCGCTACTGAGCAGATCTGGACTTTTGGAAATGTCCTCTCAGTGTTAAACATTACCTTGGACTCACTAGCCCCACCTGCTGCCAGCTGTGGACAATTTTCAATCAAAGCAGCCCTTAAAAAGGAAGTGATGCTATCTCTCAGCGCCCGTTTGTGTGGAATAGCTCCCTGGGTGTTGTGACTGCTTTTTGATCCTGATTTTCGTGTTGAACTTCTGCCTGAATTCCTGACTACTCTCCAGCCTGCTGATTTTGTACTTCACTGCCAGCTCGCGTATGACCTTTGCCTGCCTGACCACTCTCTGGATTTCGATCGTGTACCATTTTGCCTGATCTGTTGCCAACCTAATCTGCCTGACTACGTTTTCGCCTGAATCCTCAGCACACAAGTTCCACTTCGGACACTACCTATCACAGGTACCTTACAGACCCTGTCCTGGTGCCGTAGTCGCACAGGTACTCATTGATGGCCCTCTGCTGCGTGTGCAGCCGCTGCAGCATGGCCAACGTTGAGTTCCACCTGGTGGGCATGTCACATATAAGGCGGTTCTTGGGCAGGTTCAACTCCTTTTGCAGCTCAGCCAGGCGAGCACTGGCATTATAAGATCTGCGGAAATGCACACAGACTTTCCTGGCCTGCCTCAGGACATCCTGTAAGCCCGGGTACCTGCCCAAGAAGCGCTGCACCACCAGGTTAAGGACGTGAGCCACACAGGGCACATGGGTCAGTTGTCCCTGTCGGAGAGCGGAGAGGAGGTTGGTGCCATTGTCGCAAACTACCATTCCTGGCTTAATCTGGCGTGGCGTCAACCACCTCTCGGCCTGCCCCTGCAGAGCAGACAGAACCTCTGCCCCAGTGTGGCTCCTGTCCCCCAAACACACCAGCGCAAGCACGGCATGGCATCTTTTTGCCTGCGTACTTGCGTAGCCCCTTGAACGCCTACGGAGCACCGCTGGTTCCGAGGACAAACCATAGGAAGAGGCCACGGAGGAAGAAGAAGAGGAGGGGGTGGAGGACAGAGGTGTGTCACAACCAGTAGTAGCATTCTGGAGGCGTGGCGGTGGAACAACCTCCAACACTACTGCACCTTGTCCTGCATCCTTCCCAGCTGCCAAAAGAGTGACCCAATGGGACGTGAAAGAAAGGTAACGTCCCTGTCCATGCCTGCTGGACCATGAGTCAGCGGTAATATGCACCTTACCACTGACCGCCCTGTCCAGCGAGGCCAAGACATTGCCTTCCACATGCCGGTAGAGAGCCGGAATCGCCTTCCGTGAGAAAAAGTGGCGTTTGGGAACCTGCCACTGAGGAACCGCACATTGCACAAACTCACGGAAGGGGACCGAGTCTAACAACTGAAAAGGCAGCAGTTGAAGCGCTAACAATTTAGCCAAGCTAGCATTCAACCGCTGGGCATGTGGATGGCTGGGAGTGAACTTCTTTTGACGGTCCAGCAGCTGGGGCAGGGAAATTTGCCTGCTAGAATCGGACGTCGGTGTACTGCTAGCAGAGTGCCCGCAAGTACTTGGCTGTGACACACCTAATTCTACACCTTCATTCCTCTCAGAGCAGGTTTCAGAGAGGACTGAAGGTATAGTGGGGTTGGAGATCCCAGCTGATGCGGTGCAAGAAGAGGTCCGCTTTGTTCTTTGGTGTGGGTCTTTAAGGTAGGCTTGCCAACGAGCTGCATGGCAGGTCAACATATGTCTGGTCAAGCATGTGGTGCCCAAGCGGGTGATGTTTTGGCCACGCGATATACGCTTGAGACATATGTTGCAAACAGCAGCTGTGCGATCTGATGCACTCGACTCAAAAAAGGCCCACACCAAAGAACTTTTTGAATAACGGGCAGAGGCAGCGCCCTGCACAGGCGGAGCTCTGCGGTGGGATTCTGTCGGTGTGCTGCCCTTACGCTGGCCCCCCGAGGGCATCCTGCCTCGTTGGAGATGTGCCTCCTCCTCATCCTCCTCCTCCTCCTCCTCCTCCTCTCTCCTATTAGGCACCCATGTGGAGTCAGTGACCTCATCATCCCCTCCCTCCTCATCACTGGAGCCAATCTGGCAGTATGCTGCAGCTGCTGGAACATGACTGCCAGATTGGTGTCCTTCTTGAGCATCCCCTCTGTCAGGGTCACCTGTGGCCAGGTGACAGATGCACACCGTAGGGGGACAGGAGTGCACCGCGAGGTAGTGAACCCTATGGCTGGCTTCTGCGGATAGGAAACTGGGTGGTTGTGGAAAGCGGGACCAGAGGAGCACAACCGGGATCCCAACGGAAGCGAGAGCCAAGATTCCCCAGGGCGCGGAGTCTAAGACCCAGCTGGTCTTCTCCAGGGCCTCTAGTGGTGAGGACGTTACGCTGCAGGCTGGGACCAGGTCGCGGCCCCTGGAGTTTCCTAGCTCACGCCCCGTAGGATAAGGGGAAAAGAGGGGAAGCAGCAGCACACGATAGAGAGAACCGAATAACAAGCTGAAGGTCAGGGGCCACAAGCAGACAAGGATAACGAAGAACGAGCCGAAGGTCAAGGGTCACGAGCAGACAGGGATAGTCGGGGACAAGCCAATAACGTAACAGAGAGACAGACGTAGCACACGGCAGGCAGGAACCCAAACACACAATGCCTAACAAACACGTTGATCAGCAAAGCAGGCTTGCAGTGCACAGGTTAATATAGTGTTCAGTGATAGGGCCTGGGGTGGAGTCAGGCTGGGAGGAGATTATAAAGGAAGCCAGGTGAAGGAGGTCTGGTCTCTAGATGAACACATGAGGAGGAAGGTAAGATGGCAGACAGACATTAATGCATATCCATGACACCCTCTCTCTGCTCTCACGCTACTGCCTTCCTCTAGCTGGGTATCATCATCAGACCCTTCGAAACGCTGGGCATCCTTCTGGAGCATGTGCCCAACACTGTGCTCAAACAGTTCGGGGGACTCCTCAGGAGGACATGGTTGGTCTAGGGAAGGAGTGACTGATGATGACATTGAGACCAGGGAAGAGGACGCTTTGGCAGCTGCTTTGCCAGTACCCTGAGCCTGGGTGAGGGAGGATGAGGAGGATGAGGAGGGCTTGGTCATCCACTCTACCAAGTCTTCGGCATGATGCGGCTCAACACGTCCAGCTGCCGAAAAGGACAAGCGTGTCCCATGGCCACGTGCTGATGGCGATGCACCGCGTCCACGACCAGCACTGTTGTCTCTAGACACAGAGCCTGCTTGCCCTCTTTTATTGGCTCCTGACTGTCTGCCTCTCCTTGTTTGCCTTCCAGACATTCTAATGGCCTGCAGGGAAATGGGAAAAACCAGCAATAAGGCCTAGCTTCAGGAGTATATTTTGCAGGAATCACACTACGCCTGCTGTAGGTACTGCAAATGCCTGTTGGTGTAACACACCAGGAAAAAGCAGCAATACAGGCTAACTTCAGGTGTAATATGGTCAGGAGGCACACTCCGCCCGCTGTAAGTGCCGCAAATGTCTGTTAGTGTAACACACCAGGAAAAAGCAGCAATACAGGCTAACTTCAGGTGTAATATGGTCAGGAGGCACACTCCGCCCGCTGTAAGTGCCGCAAAATCCTGTTGGTGTAACACACCAGGAAAAAGCAGCAATACAGGCTAAGTTCAGGTGTAATATGGTCAGGAGGCACACTCCGCCCGCTGTAAGTGCCGCAAAATCCTGTTGGTGTAACACACCAGGAAAAAGCAGCAATACAGGCTAAGTTCAGGTGTAATATGATCAGGAGGCACACTCCGCCCACTGTAAGTGCCGCAAAATCCTGTTGGTGTAACACACCAGGAAAAAGCAGCAATACAGGCTAAGTTCAGGTGTAATATGGTCAGGAGGCACACTCCGCCTGCTGTAAGTGCCACAAAATCCTGTTGGTGTAACACACCAGGAAAAAGCAGCAATACAGGCTAAGTTCAGGTGTAATATGGTCAGGAGGCACACTCCGCCCGCTGTAAGTGCCGCAAAATCCTGTTGGTGTAACACACCAGGAAAAAGCAGCAATACAGGCTAAGTTCAGGTGTAATATGGTCAGGAGGCCCACTCCGCCCACTGTAAGTGCCGCAAAATCCTGTTGGTGTAACACACCAGGAAAAAGCAGCAATACAGGCTAAGTTTAGGTGTAATATGGTCAGGAGGCACACTCCGCCCGCTGTAAGTGCCGCAAAATCCTGTTGGTGTAACACACCAGGAAAGAGCAACAATACAGGCTAAGTTCAGGTGTAATATGGTCAGGAGGCACACTCTGCCCGCTGTAAGTGCCGCAAAATCCTGTTGGTGTAACACACCAGGAAAAAGCAGCAATACAGGCTAAGTTCAGGTGTATAATGTGCAGGAGGCTTAGCAACAATGACACTGACACTGTCCCCTGCCTATCCTTCTCTCTCCCTGCACACAAGGTTTATCAAAGTATATGACACTGACACTCTCCCTGCCTATCCTTCTCTCTCCCTGCACACAAGGTTTAGCAAAGAATATGACACTGACACTGCCCCCTGCCTATCCTTCTCTCTCCCTGCACACAAGGTTTATCAAAGTATATGACACTGACACTCTCCCTGCCTATCCTTCTCTCTCCCTACACACAAGGTTTAGCAAAGAATATGACACTGACACTCTCCCTGCCTATCCTTCTCTGTCCCTACACACAAGGTTTAGCAAAGAATGGATTTGACACTGTCCCTGCCTATCCTTCACTTTCCCTGCTCCGGAACACACTACACGAGGCCGCCGCGCTGGCGGCCTTTTATAGTGTGGGGCGTGTACTAAACCCCCTCAGCTATAATTGGCCACAGGCATCCTGCCTGTGGCCAATCATTGCTCTCCTCGCTGCCGGCGCTGTGATTGGCCAAGCATGCAGGGTCACAGTGCATGCTTGGCCAATCACAGCGCCGGGATTACACTGCGATGGCGCAGTGTATTGTGGGCCGTTCGCGTCACTCGAATTTGGCGCGAACGGCCCAAATCGTTCGTTGTTCACCGAACGCGCGAACAGCCGATGTTCGAGTCGAACCTATGTTCGACTCAAACACCGAGCTCATCCCTTGCGATAAGATAAAAACACCTTCTGTGTGCAGCAGCCCCCCTAATACTTACCTGAGCCCATCTTTATCCAGCGATGTTACAGGAGTGTCTCAGCTGCCTGGGACCCCCCTCCTTATTGGCTAAGACAGCAGTGTGGCAGGATTGGTTCCCGCTGCTTTCAAGCAAAGTCAGTCAGCCAGTTAGGAGAGAGAGGGGGCATGAATGGACACAGGGAGCTTTGACTTGGCTCGGGTGCCCCCATAGCAAGCTGCTTGCTGTAGGGGCACTCAACAGGAGGGAGGGGCCAGGATCACAGAAAAGGGACCTCAGAAGAGGAGGGTCCGGGCCATTCTGTACAAAACCACTACACAGAGCAGGTAAGTATAACATGTTTGTTATTTTTTATTTATTTTTTAAAAGGAGACTTTATAATCACTTTAATAGTGATGATAATCATAGCATTTTCAAAAAGCAAGCATTCGATTTTGTATGAAAGCAGTTGTTTAGGGACATTAAAAGGAGTGCAGGTAAATTAAAACGCTGGTTTTTCTATGAAAATTGAGAATTGTTCATAACTATGCACATAATTATATTTTCCTTTCTACAGCTGAAATTACACCTAGTTATTCATTGAAGTTTAATTCTACTTGTCATTCTCCCTCTATAAACAGTGTTTATATTAGAACACATTATGTTTCTCTATCAGAAAATCTTTGAAAAAAGTAAGTCATATTAAAATGTCAGCAGTGTGAACAGCTTCAAAGCATTCAGCATGAGAAATGTACATTATGACCTAGGAGATCAAGGACACTTGTGGAATTATTTCAGGAGGAAGAAGCTACACTGACCTCTTTATAAAGTCTGGTATTAAATTAGCCAGGTCACTTTAACCTGACAATGTTCCCATTGCCAAGTTCATTATTATATTTCTCATTATGACAATAGGAAAAATCGAGACACAGATTAATTATTATATACAAGCTGATAGAGGTCAAACTAAAAAAAAAAAAAAAAAAAATGTGCTACATTTTTCCACAACAAATATTAAATAGTAATTTACTATTGATAACTAAATGTAATGTATATTGATTTTTTAGTTTACTTTTATAGGGCCTTTTTTAAGTTTTGGGTGCTTAAAGCATAGCATTCCCTTGACCATTTTTTTCCTTGAAACCTTTTTTGCAGCATTGTTTAAAAACAAATAACATAAACTATGTGATCGAAACCACCTTACGGTTTGTCATTCACATTCACCACACCCCCCTATCCTTATACTAAATATAAAAGTTAGTCATACACTGTGGTCAGGTCTATTATACCTGAATAAAACATTATCACTCAGTTGGCCAATTTAACACTACTTTATTATCTGCAGATTCATACATTTGTAGAAAACCTTTTTGGCCTAGTTCGCCTAGTTGTTCCTTTCAGCCTAATTTCCATTGTTAAACATGTCCTGCTACTTTGACAATTTCTGTTTGAATATTTTATTGTGTTTTCATAAGGGATAACAAAAGTCATAATAATAGTACCGTTCATATTTGTACAATACGATGAAAAGAATAAATTACAAAAAATAAAAACTAGCAATTATAACTACCGTATATACTTGAGTATAAGCCGACCCGAATATAAGCCGAGGCACCTAATTGTACCACAAAAAACTGGGAAAACGTATTGACTCGAGTATAAGCCTAGGGTGTCCATCTGCATGGCTCACTGTGCCTCACGTTACCTCACTGTGTCCATGTGCATGCCTCACTGTGCCCATGCCTCACTGTGCCCATGCCTCACTGTGCCCATGCCTCCCTGTGCCCATGACTAGACTGACGTTTAACATGGGAGTCTATGGAAGGGGTGCCCGGCATTGAAAAATCGGTGCTCCCCGGCCGTAGGTCCCCCAGACAACAAACTTTGCACACTTGTAGAGGATGGGGCTACATGTGTGCCAAGTTCCCGGGTCCAGGGGACCTACGGCCGGCCGGTATCGGGTCCCCAAAATCCGGGAGATCAGGTGCAAAAAGGTGACTCGAGTATAAGCCGAGGGGGGCATTTTCAGCACAAAAAAAGTGCTGAAAAACTCGGCTTATTCTCGAGTATATACCGTATATTTCTCTCGTTAAGTATATAGAACCGAATGTAAGGAGTATTCCTTAGTGTAACATTTCAGTTCTCATTACAATTTAGTGATGTAATTCTAGCTATTAATATTAACAATCATATATAACCAAGATAGGAGAATATAAAAAGTAATATTTAATTATAGCGAAAATGGAAGAAGATAATGTTTGCTCGATAGGGATGAGCCGAACACCCCCCGGTTCGGTTCGCACCAGAACATGCGAACAGGCAAAAGATTTGTTCGAACACGCGAGAACCATTAAAGTCTATGGGACACGAACATGAAAAATCAAGTGCTCATTTTAAAGGTTAATGTGCAAGTTATTGTCATAAAAAGTATTTGGGGACCCGGGTCCTGCCCCAGGGGACATGTATCAATGCAAAAAAAGTTTTAAAAACGGCCGTTTTTTCGGGAGCAGTGATTTTAATAATGCTTAAAGTGAAACAATAAAAGTAAAATATTCTTTTAAATTTCGTACCTAGGGGGTGTGAATAGTATGCCTGTAAAGCAGCGCTTGTTTCCCGTGCTTAGAACTGTCCCTGCACAAAATGTCATTTCTGAAGGAAAAAAAGTCATTTAAAAGCACTCGTGGCTATAATGAATTGTCGGCTCCCG
Organism: Rana muscosa; assembly: GCA_029206835.1. Lineage (NCBI taxonomy): Eukaryota > Metazoa > Chordata > Amphibia > Anura > Ranidae > Rana > Rana muscosa. The sequence goes on along the minus strand of CM055116.1, from coordinate 924,720,597 downwards.
GCAATACAGAGAAAAGTCATTGATAAAAAAAAAAATGCGTGGGGGTCCCCCCAAATTCAATTACCAGGCCCTTCAGGTCTGGTATGGATATTAAGGAAACCCTGCGTCAAATTTAAAAAAAAATTATGTGAGGTTCCCCCCAAATATCCATACCAGACCCTTCAGGTCTGGCATGGATTTTAAGGGGAACTCCATGGCAAATTTAAAAAAAAATGGCGTGGAGTTCCCCCCAAAAATCCATACCAGACCCTTTATCCGAGCACGCAATCTGGCAGGCCGCAGGAAAAGAGGGGGGGACGAGAGAGCGCCCCCCTTCCTGAACCATACCAGGCCACATGCCCTCAACATGGCGAGGATGCTTTGGGGGTCTGTCCCCATGTTTTTTTTATTTAATCTTTCTTTATTATTTTTTTTCCTTTTACATATAACATTTAACATACCTTGACACTTAAAAGATAGCTCCATGATACCTTCCTTTACTAGATGGTGGTTTCTCCGACTCCTCCCCCCCCAAAAAAGGGGGGGAGGGGGGTGGCGAGAAAAAAAGTGTTTGTGATTATACAAGGATATATTAATATATATATATATATATATATATATATATATATATATATATATATATATATATATTCCTGGTGCTATATAAATGTGATATTTATTGTGTTTCCTATGTGCCTACTTCTGCTTGTTTATACGTGATTCAGATTTACCTCCCTTATTGAGGGGAGACATTTTTTTCTTATGTTTTGGGTGTTGTATTTATATGCGTCTTCTTATTCTTAATTGTCATGTTCCCTTCTAAATCATATGTGTTTTTGGATCTTTCCCCCCCTCCCCCAAAAGGTAAGAGAAAAAAAAAACTCTCCCCTCCCCCTCTCCTCATCCCTCCCTCAAAATAGATGAGGAGGATCATTAGCCACCTTCCCATATTCTTCTAGTGTCACATTCTCTACTTATCTTTAACATATTAACAAAACATAGATAAATACATACACATTAAAAATAAAAGCTGTGGATTGTTCCCCCTCTTTCTTTTTATAGTTCCTATCTCCTTTTCAGAGCTTCATAAGGCTTTTGCTTTTATCCATCTACTTCTTGGTTATGGTTTTCCCAGATTTCCCAAACTTTTCTAAGTTTCTCCTGTTCATGCCTGATGTCATGTATCCATTTTTCTCCCATTATTGTAACTACTTCCTTTTTCCATTCTTGAAGGGTGGGACATGTTACTTGCTTCCAATACCTTGGTATTAATCTTCTGGCCGCATTTAATGAATGCGGTACAATACTATTTTTATACGTTTTTATAGCTCTTGTGGTTCCATGGAACAGGAATTGTAATGGTGTAAACTCTATTGTTTCCTCAGACATTTTCCTGATCCATGGCGCCACTTCCTCCCAAAAAATTCTTATCCCTGGGCATGCCCACCAAATGTGGAGGTATGTTCCCCTCTCTCCACACCCTCTTCAGCATCGATCATCTCTTGTTGGATATATTTGAGCTAATCGCACCTGGGTGCGGTACCATCTAACCAAGAACTTATATGCCATTTCCTGGATCGCTGAGCTTGTGGATGTGGCATGTGTAATTGTAATGAATTTTTTTGATTGTAATGGAGGGAATCTGTATCCTAGTTCTTTTTCCCATTCTTTGATAAAGTAAGGGGTTGTTTTATTCTGTTCACTACGTATTAATTTGCACATTTGTGACAGTAAATGGTCTGGTTTTGATATCTTTCTACATGTTTTCTCAAATATAGTTAGGAATTTCGGAGTTCTTACTTGCGGGTCTAATTGTCTAAAGAAGCTTTGCATCTGGTTATATCTCCATCCTGCCATTACCATGTCTCCTTGTGGTGATACTAAATCTGCCTGAGGCATCAGGACCCCCAGTGGTGCATACCTCAGGCACATTGTGTTACCTTCCGATTCCCATGGGCCTAATGCTCCTTTTTCCTCTCCTGGAGGGAACCATGGATAGCCCCCCAGTGGTGCCAATGGAGATGTTTTTGGGGCATATTTGCCAGTGTGTTCCGGGTTAATGGGGATGTCCATTTTGATAATCTCCTGGCCTTTGTTGGTATCCACGGTGCCCCGCAAAGTTTCTCCCCGCCATATTTGCCTCTGTTAGTACCCATGCTCTGTTACCTTCATCATGGCACCAGTGCAGTATAAGCACCAGGGCCATTGCTTTATAATAGGAAGCAATATCTGGGAGCCCAACTCCTCCCTCTCCCTTACTTTTACATATAATTTCATATGCTATCCTAGCATTTCCCTCCTTCCATATAAATGCTTTCAGTATTTTTTTAAAGAATATCTGGGGGAGTTGTATGGGAACTGTATACAAAATATATAAAAGTCTGTGTACCACATTCATTTTTAGGGTATTGATTCTCCTGAACCATGTTAGTGTGTTTCCCTTCCATCTATTCAGGTCTTTTGTTATTTCTATAATTAGTGCTCCATAGTTACGTTCACATGGTATCTTTTCATCGGCCGCTATGTGCACTCCCAAATAGTACAGTGATTCTTTGTTCCACAAAAACGAGTATCTATCCTGTAACAATGTAATTACAGGCAATGGTACATGACTTGGCAATATTAGAGATTTTTCTATGTTTATTTTGAAATTGGATATCTTTCCATATCTTGTCACTTCCTGCATCAGCTCGTATACTGATTCTTCTGGTTTTGAGAGAAAAAAGAATAAATCATCGGCATATGCTGCCACTTTATGCTCTCTTTGTCCAATTTCCACTCACACTATTCCCCTGTTCCCTCTCACCCTACATAAAAATGGCTCCAGAGTGAGAGCGAACAAAATTGGGGATAGGGGACAGCCCTGCCTTGTACCATTGCCTATAAAAAAAAACTGACAGTGTTCCGTTAACTTTAACTTTAGCTTTAGGTCCTGCATATAATGCTGCTATCCACCCCCTCATCCGTTCCCCCATACCTAATTCTTTGAATACTTCCATCATATAAGCCCAGTTCACCCTATCGAAAGCCTTTTTGGCGTCCATCGATAGGGTTACTCTTGATGTTTTATCGGGTCCCTTTTGCATCCAATGGAGTATGTTAAGTGCTCGTATTGTGTTGTGAGTGAGTGAGTGAATAACTTGTATAGCGCTACAAATGCGAACTAAATCGCCTCAAGGCGCTTTGCATCCAGTGACATCCTGACCCTTCAGAATAGGTGGGTCTTAAGTTTTTTCCTGAAGGCCCGGTGGTTTTCTTCCATGCGGATGTTGGTGGGTAGAGCGTTCCATAGCCGTGGTCCTTGGACTGCAAATCTTCGTTCTCCCTTTGATTTGTAGCGGGACTTGGGGATGTGAAGGAGGTTTTGGTTGGTTGATCGGAGATTGCGATTGGGGGTGTAGTGTTTTATCTTCTCGCATAGATATTGTGGAGCGTTTCCCTGTGTGCACTTGTGGGTGAGACAGAGGGTCTTGAATGTGATCCGATCCTTTACGGTTAGCCAATGAAGGGTCCTTAGTGATGGGGTGATGGATTCCCAAGGTTTTTTTCCCGTTACCAGCCTGGCAGCCGTGTTCTGGATGACTTGTAGGCGCGAAATCTGGTATTTGGGTAGTCCGAGGTAGAGGGCGTTTGCGTAATCGAGTCGGGAGTTGATAATTGTTCCAACTACTACTGCTGTATCCTCTTTTGGGATGAAGGGGATGAGTCTACGTAGTAGACGGAGGAGATGGTGAGCTCCGCTGACTACTGATCCAATTTGTGCGTCCATCGACATCTCCGAGTCAAAGATGACTCCGAGACTTTTGACTTTGGTGCTCGGGGTAACGGTCTGTCCAAGGATAGTGGGGAGTGTCCAAGAAGTCTTAGTTTTTGTCTTTCGGTTTGCGTTGAGGAGAAGGAGTTCTGTTTTGGATCCGTTGAGTTTGAGGGAATTCTCAGTCATCCATTCATCGATCAATGTGAGACAGGTTTCCAATCCGTGATATTGGTCTTTTTTCCCGGTGATACGAAAGTAGAGTTGGGTGTCGTCAGCATATGAGTGGTAGCACAGGCCCTGTTTGCTGATGATTTTGAGGAGTGGGCGGAGGTAGATGTTAAAGAGCACGGGTGACAGGGGTGATCCTTGGGGGACTCCGCAAGAAATTGTGCGAGTTTCAGAGGTGAAGGCTCCTAGTTTCACTGTCTGGGAACGATTGTCTAGGAAGGATGCGAACCAGTGTAGGTCAGGGTCTGCGACTCCGGCTACTTCTTTAAGGCGAATGAGTAGAGTTTTGTGGTCTACTGTGTCGAACGCTGCACTGAGGTCCAGCAGCACCAGGAGACATGATTCTCCGTCATCTGCTGCTTCGAGGGTGTCATCCCATATTTTAAGAAGTGCTGTTTCTGTGCCATGGCCTGGGCGGAAGCCTGATTGTAGTGGATCCAAGAGTTTGTGGGTGTCCAAATAGAGTTGTAGCTGTTGTACTACTGCTTTCTCCATGATCTTGGAGATGGTGTTGAGGCTTGTTACCGGTCTGCGGTAGTTTGGGTCTTTGGGGTCCAGGTTGGGTTTCTTTAGGAGGGGTTTGATTATGCCTTGCTTGAGAGAGATTGGAACAATACCTTCTTTGAATGATTGATTTACGAGGTGTGTTATGGTGGGTGCTAAAATGTCGGTACATTCTTTCAGGAGTTTTGTAGAGATTATGTCATTTGGAGATGTGCTGTCTCTGAGGCTTCTGATTATATTTTTGGTGGTGTCGATGGTGATCGGGACCAGCGAAAATTTTGTCAATTGTATAGTGTTCATATTGATTTCCTCTATTTGCTTTGGCAGAGCAGGGTTGGTTGTTTTTTTCTGTTGAATTGGTTCTCGAATGTTTTCGATTTTGTCGATAAAAAAGTCTGATAGCTCATTACAGAACTCTTGTGTTTCGTTTGCTGAAGGTTCTAGGCAGGTGGGGTTCATAGTTTGAGTTACTAGTTTGAAGAGTTCACGAGGTCGGTTTAGGCCTTTTTTGATGGTGTTTGAGAAATGTTCCTTTTTTGCTTTGAAAATTGCTTTGTGATATTTCTTAGTGAGTGCTTTGTAATTAATGTGGTTTTCCTTAGTTGGGTTTCTTCTCCAGGCTCCTTCAGCTCTTCTGCGTTCTTGCTTCAGTAGGGTAAGAGTGTCATTAAACCAGCCGGAGTTGTTTCTGCGAATGAGGGCCCTGCGTCTCGGAGCGACTGTGTCTGCTGTTTGTAGTAATGCTTTGTTTAAGGAGTTGAGTGTTTGTTCCGTTGAGTGGTTGAGATTTTGCGTTCCTATTTTATTTGATAGAGTAGTTTTGAAGAGTTCCGAGTGTAGTTTCTTCTGAGATCTTGTCCATTTTGTTGTTATTGAGTGTTCTGATTTTTGGGAGATGGTGTTGGTGGTAAGTTTAAATTTGATAGCGTGGTGATCCGTCCATGGTAACGGCATGTTGTCCACTGTGTTGATGTCCAGATTTTGTTTGAAGATGAGGTCCAGAATGTGCCCCGATCCATGCGTGGGGGCATTTATCAGTTGCTGCAGACCTAATTCTTCCAATTGGTTGATGCAGGAGGTGGCGATGGGGTCCTGAGTGGAGTTAGCCCAGAGATTGAAGTCCCCGAGTAATAGGAAGTTTTTGGTTTTTAAAGTGTATGTCGAGATGAATTCGGTAAAGGGTGTGAGGAGATTTGCCTTTGGTCCTGGCGGTCTGTAGCATAGCAGTATGTGAATGGTGTCCTGGGGTGTTGTTTGGAGTTGCAGAGTGAGTGTCTCCATGAACGGCAATGAGTTCTGTAGAGTTGGTTTGATGATAGAGAGGTGAGATTTGAAGATCACTGCTAGGCCTCCTCCTCTTTGTCCTGTTCTATGCTCAGTTAGGATGGAGTAGTTCTCAGGCACCAATTCTGTTAGGATGGTGTTACAGTCAGGTGTTAGCCAGCTTTCCGTGATAAAGAGGCAATCTATGTCGTTTTGCGTGATGAAGTCGTGAATTTCCTGTCTGTGCTTGACTGCCGATCTGGTGTTGATCAGGGCGCAAGCTATATGTTGTAGTTGAAGTGGTGTTTTCGTGTTTTTGATAGTCGATTGTCGATTGATCCTTAGCAGTTGTTCTTTTCGTAGTATTTTTTGGGTGGAGGTTGGTAATGTTGAGGCAGTATTCCTTAGCCTCTGGAGGGTGTCCGCTGAGTATTTAAAGTTGCACATGATGGGAAGAAAAAAAAGGTGGTGGGATGGTGAATAGGGCCCAATGACCTAACCTCCCCCCTGTTGGTCCAGAGGAAGGCGAAAAACCCCAGCCGAGTCAGGCCAATTGCTACAGCAGGGGAAAATTCCTTCCTGACCCCTCGAGAGGCGATCGGGTAAACCCTGGATCAACTTCCTAGAGGTAGGAGGTGCCCGAGTGTGCTTACCAGGTCACCACACACGGGCCCGCTGGAGCGCGAAACGGGGAGAGGGTGATGGGATGGTCGGAGTTAAGCCGCAGTCGCTGTCTGTCCTGCAGGTCTAGTAGTCTAGAGGCGGGTGCCAAGATGGCGGCAGGGAGCAGTCAGCGGCTGCGGACAACGTGATGGTGAGCTGGGTGATCTGAACTGGGGGAGAGTGTGGTCCAGGGAAAGCCCCAGGTCATCAGGTTTACGTTTGTTAGGGGAGCGAAAATGGAGGAGTCTAGGGAGGGTCCTGGATGGCCAGAGCTCCTGCCACACACGTCCATTACCCTAGACCGTGCGTGTGGATTGCTCTGTGCAGCGGTGAGGTCAGAGCTCCTGCCACACACGTCCGTTCCCCTGGACCATGTGTGTGGATTGCTCTGTGAGGCGATGAGGTTAGGGGTCCTGTTACAACGTCCGTTTTGCTCGACCGTGTGTGAGGATCTGGGAAGATGGTGCAGTAGCGGTGGTCGGAGCTGTAGGTTGGGTAGCCTGAGTGCGACGGGTGGGGAAGAACTGTAATGAGTGGAGAAAGCGTTTTTAGAGGTTTTGTGAAGAATAGTGGTGGGGTGGGAGGAAGGGGGGGCAATAACAGTAGGATATATAGAATGAGAGAAAAATTTTTTTTTTTTTTTTTTTTTTTTTTTTTTTTTTAGTGTGTCAGTGATTGAGGCCAACTCCTGGGTGTACCAAGATGGCCGCTGCTTGCCAGGCCGGATCTTTGCTTCGTCCTCCTGGCAGCCTTTTGGGAGTGATCCAGTGGGGGACACGGGCACTTGGTTAGTGAGGGGGTGCCATCCGGTGGTTTACCGGGTCGGAGTGATCCAAGGGGGCCGGGAGAGGGTGTTAAGGGCCGAGGCTGGGTGGCTCAAGATGGCCGCCGGGGCTAGGCCGAAGCCGCAGACTATCCTGTCGGGCCAGGAAGCTGCTAGTGCTGCTTCGGGAGCCCTCTGGCGCCTAGGCTTGGCTCTGGACCTGGGGGGGGGGAGCGGCTAACTGAAGGTCCGGCTGTAGGAGAGGGGATACTTAAGTTAAGGCGGTGTCCGGCCGCAACTAGGCCGCAGCCGGGGACTTTCCTGACGGCAGCTGCGGGTGGAGGTGATGCCGAGTGCGGCGGGTGGCGGCTGGTGAGCTGGGCACTGTGCTGGAGCAGGGGATGCGCCTGTAGGGGGACCGATGCCCGATGGTGCTAGGCCGCAGCCGTGGTCTTGCCTGACGGCGACTGGGGGGGGGGGTGCTCGGCGGCAGAGGGTTTTGTGATCGTTTTGTCTGTCCTTTCTATGAAGGGGTGGGGGGACCAGGGGGAGAGGAGGAAAGCACGGGGGAAAGCCAGGGAGAACTGGGAAGAGAAAGCAGTGCAGCCCTGGATGTCAGGAGCTGCTGTACGCACGTCCTCTCTCTGTCAGCAGGGTCAGGCGTATGTCAGGTCAGTATCTGCCTCCGATGTGTTGTCTTTCGTTTCCCTCCCCATCATAAATCCTGTCTGATCTATGTGTACTATTTTTGTCACCTTCTCCTTTAGTCTATTTGCTAGTATTTTGGAAAATAATTTGGTGTCTGTATTTAGGAGGGAAATAGGTCTATAACTTGAGCAATATTGTGGGTCCTTCCCCGGTTTTGGTATAATTGTCACGAATGCCAGTAATGCTTCTGAAGGTAGTGGATTTCTATCTGTGATCTTATTAACATAATTATAAAGTGGTGTAACCACTATATCCATATATTTTTTGTAGTATGCATTAGTTAGTCCTGGGCTCTTCCCACTCGGGAGGTCCTCTATTGCTCTTTTATTCATAACCAATATTTTATATCTTTTCACCATTTTGCCTTCCACTCTTTTTATTCTCTTCTCTACTAAGGAACAAGGGCCTCATCCCCACAACTCTTGCTCGGTGGTTGTGGGGGTCTGCGGGTGGGGGGCTTATCGGAATCTGGAAGACCCCTTTAACAAAGGGGACCCCCAGATCCTGACCCCCCCTATGTGAATTGGTAAGGGGTACCCTACCATTTCACAAAGAAAGTGTAAAAAATTGTAAAAAAAAACACTCAGACACCGTTGGGAAAAGGCCTTTATTAAAAATAAAAAAATAAAATAAAGATTCCAGCGGTGGTAATCCACTCTTGGTATCCTGCGATGGGTGATCTCCTCTCCGGGGTCCAGCGATGGATGATCTCTCCTCTCCAGCTCCAGGCTCCAATGATGATGTCCAGTGCAGCGAGGAACAGCAAGCATCCTGTCTCCCCGGAGACACCCCGGGAACCCTGGCAGCCTGACATGTCTCTTATGTAGCTGAGGACAGGGCCATCCATCACGTGACCCCGTCCCCCTCTGATGCAAGGGGAAACCTGGGCTTTACCAGTGACCTGCGGGTGACCCCGCCCCACTCTGATGTAACGCAGGTTTCCGTCGCATCAGAGGGGGTGGGGTCACCCGCACGTCACTGGGGAAGCCTGGGTTTCCCTTTGCGTCAGAAGGGGATGGGGTCACGTGATGGGTGGCCCCGCCCTCAGCTACATAAGAGACCTGTCAGGCTGCCGGGATTCCCAGGGTGTCTCCAGTGGAGACAGGATGCTTGCTGTTTCTCGCTGCGCTGGACATCATCGTTGGAGCCTGGACCTGGAGAGGAGAGATCATCCATCGCTGGACCCCGGAGAGGAGAGATCATCCATCGCTGGACCTCAGAGAGGAGACCACCCATCGCAGGATGCCGAGAGTGGATTACCACCGCTGGAATCTTTTTTTATTTTTTTTATTTTTAATAAAGGACTTTTTCCAACTGTGTCTGTGTGTTTTTTTACAATTTTTTACTTTCTTAGTGAAATGGTAGGGGTACAATATACCCCTTACCAATTCACATGGGGGGGCCGGGATCTGGGGGTCCCCTTTGGTAAAGGGGTCTTCCAGATTCCTATGAGCCCCCCGCCCGCAGACCCCCACAACCACCGGGCAAGGGTTGTGGGGATGAGGCCTTTGTCCCCATCAACATTATTATTTTTTTCTTATTTTTTTTTATAATATTAAATTGTGTTTTTTTTTTTATTACATTTTTGATCACTTTTATTGCTGTCACAAGGAATGTAAACATCCCTTGTGACAGTAATAGGTGGTGACAGGTACTCTTTATGGAGGAGTTGGGGGTCTAAAAGACCCCCAATCCCTCCTTTGCACTTCAAAGTATTCAGATCGCTGAAAACGGCGATTCTGAATACTGTGTATTTTTTTAAATCCGGCGCCATTGGCAGCCGAGTAACCCGGAAGTGGCGTCATGACGGCTTCGTTCCAATCTGGGGCTAGGCACTGGAGGCGTAGATCGGGTCTCCCGGTAGGACGGGAGGCCCGGTCAGAGTGGCAGGAGGTGGCGGGAGGGGGAATGTCCCCTCCCGCTCCTCCGGTATAACAACCTAGCAGCTGCGGGCATCATCCCGGTATAACCCCCGAAAGCCGAGGCCGCAAATCTAATTTCAAATATATATATATATATATATATATATATATATATATATATATATATATATATATAACAATAGCTTTCATTTTAGCTTTAAAAATGTCCAGAATTGACTAAAATGACTAACCTCCATAGACTTTGATGGGATTTGTCACTAAGTTTGGGTTTGCTGATTTTCAAACATGATAAGCTGAGCCCTCGGCAAATCGATCCCAGGGAGATGCACTCATCCCTACATAAGGCCTGTCTATTACTGTATAATGAATGCTACTATTCTCATAATTTTGTAATATCACTGAGTTATTTGAAGATTAAGTTATATGAATGAAGAGACATTGTACAGCTCTGGCTTACATTTAGTTTTGAAGCCAAAAGCACTTTAGCTTCTTACGATAATAAACTAGTAAAAGTAGGTAGACAAGAAATTCATGGTTTATATAATGATCACTGCCCTAAAAACTGGGAATCAAGTATGACTAGCATCTTTTAACAGGTTTCTATAGATTAAAAATGCATTGGTATGAACAATCTTTAAAACTACCCATATGTAGCGGTACCCTCACTCTCCCTCTTTCCTCGTGTATGGCTTGCGTCTAGGGGTACCTGGGAGAGGTGTGTATAAGAGGGTTGAGCAAAGTTAGTTGAATTACCTCCGGGTCTGTCCACTGCATACGAAGCCTCAGTTGTCCCATGGAGATGTGTCTGCCAATAATAGAGCCCCACACCATTCGAAAGTCCAGCACTCCTTTATTTCTCATACAGTACAGTGAACACACTCAGTTGAACTTCCAATAACAGATGAACATGGGGTGTGGGAACGAGTAGGCCCAGACACAACTAAGCTCTCCTATTCCTTTTTAGCGAATAGGCCTGGCGCACGGTCTCTGCCACCGACCGTGAGGGTGGTCTCTGCCACAGACCGGATGAACTGTTGAGGCCCCTGCCACGGGCCCAATAGCAGGCCCCTGCCACTGACCTGAGTGAAATAGTTGGACCGCTGCCACCGGTCATTGAACGTAGACTGAACTTCCTCTTTGAACTTGGCCCCTGTTCGGGAAAGATATCCCTCCGGGCGGTCTCCAGTGGTACACCCGGCACTGGCAATCTGCTGCACCAGGTCTTCGGGTGAGTCCCTCCTCCGGTCCCTTACGCCTCTGGATTCAGGTGCCCCACTCCCGGGGCCCCCTAGGATGATCCCTCCGTCGCGGGACCCAGCGGAAGGTACTGGGCCCCAGGCCTCCGGCCGAGTACCTCACCCCAGACTGAAGGTGTCTGGGATGGAACACGAACTCCAAGTGCCCAGGCCTAGCCCGCCTGGACACCGACCGCAACAACAGCCCTCAGGCTGAAGGTGCCCGGGACTTCCCCCTCGTGGCAAAGATGTCCGCCCCCTTTATACCCTCTCCCAGGATGCACGGCGGGTTCCCTGCCCCGCCGTACAACCGCTGTGAGAGGTCACAAAGGGTACGGCACTGCAGTGATGGTTCATTCCCGGCCCAAAGTGACAGCGCCACCTGCTGGGCCGCAGGGAACTATGCATCACTGGTGTCCTCACCAGTTTAAAAAGTACATACCCGCTACACATATATTTGTCAAATTTGGTTAATGTGCACCTAATCTACCAGTAGTTATGTAGGCATGGCATAGAAGTGATATACATATTAAGAGGACCTATTCTAGGATGTTTCCTGCTTGAGACAATCTTAAACCCCCTTTCCTAACTCTGCTTTAGGTCCTGGAGCAAGGACGCTTTCTCATTAATTAGTGTCAGTTGTCCACAGACCTTTTTATATGTCAGCTGACTAATGAAGACCAAAAATTGCCGCTCCAGGTAGATTAAGTTTTTGAAAGATGTTTCTCTCTCAGAGACCAAGGGTGCCGGCAATGCACATAGCAATGAAAACAAAAATGGTGAGGACAGCCGCACTCCAATCCAGCGTATGTTTATTGAAGAAAGACAGGCACTACAAAAACCAGCATAAACCAGGACAGCTGACGCGTTTCACACTTGTTCAGTGTTTACTCATTTACCCATTTTTTGTTTTCAGCTGACTAATGCTCAGCTCTCTCTATCTCACTCTCACTCTCTCTGCTGTGAGAGACTGCTACCATGTGAAAATACTGACTGCTAACAGAACACTAAAAAGGTATAATAGCTGTCTGTTCATTTTGGGAACCCTCATCCTGTTAGTCAGGAACTGACATAGGTTTAGTTAGTGGTTCAGAAAAGCAGATGTTTAGTTTGTTTTATGCTATGGACTTGCTCAGCAAAGTCCTGGTGCATCGAAACTGTATTTTTTTGCTGCCTCACTGAAAAAAGGTGTAGGACAGACCTGCTTGGACTGTTCCTGTGTGTCCCTGTCTAATGCATAGTTTACTGCTGCCAATATCAGTTGAGCCTGTTTCCCTGTAACGCCGAGCGCTCCGGGTGTCCCATCCATCTCGGAGCACCCGCGGCGTCTGTCCCCTTGCAGCGCTCCGGTCGGCTCCTCTGACCGTGAGCGCTGCTCTGTTGCTGGCGGGGATGCGATCCATGCGGCGGCACCTGTCCGCCCGCGGATCGCATCCCATCCTGCTTACCGGCCTCCTCCTCCTGCTCCGTCCCGGCGCGCGCGGCCCCGCTGCTCTCTAGGGCACGCGCGCGCCGGTCTTCTTAAATTTAAAGGGCCAGTGCACCATTGATTGGTGCCTGGTCCAATTACTGTGTCACACCCAAAACACTTAAAAACCCACTTCCCCTTCCTGTCCTTGCCGGATCTTGTTGCCTTACTGCCCTGAGAAAGCGTTTTGTAGTTGTCTTGCCAGTGTATCTGATCTTCTGCCGTTGCCCCTGACTACGAACCATTGCTGCCTGCCCTGACCTTCCGCTACGTCTGACCTTGCCTCTGCCTAGTCCCAGTGTACCGTGCCTATCTCAGCTGCCAGAGAAGTCGAGCCGCTACTGGGGGACACAACCTGGTTGCTACCGCCGCAGCAAGTCCATCCCGCCTTGCGGCGGGCTCTGGTGAAAACCGGTAGCTGCTTAGAACCGGTCCTCCAGTGCGACCCGTGCCTTCGCCTCTCTGGCACAGAGGATCCACCTCCTGTGTCCTCACTAGCCACCCGTCCGGGCCCTGAAGTAGATCCGGCCATGGATCCCGCTGAGGTACCGCTGCCAAATCTCGCTGACCTCACTACCGTGGTTGCCCAGCAGTCGCAACAGATCGTCCAACAAGGACAGCAGCTGTCGCAGTTGACCGCCATGGTCCAGCAGCTTCTGCCGCCGCAGCCTCCAGCATCTTCCCCTCTCCGAGCTGCTGCTACTACCTCGAGAATTCGCCTGTCTCTTCCGGAGAAATTTGACGGGGATTCTAGGATGTGCCGGGGATTCTTGTCCCAATGTTCCCTGCATCTTGAGATGATGTCTGGCCAGTTTTCCACAGAACGGTCTAAAGTGGCATTTGTGGTCTCTCTGTTGTCTGGAAAGGCCTTGGCCTGGGCCACGGCACTCTGGGACCGCAACGACCCTGCTACAGCCACCGTTCAGTCCTTCTTTTCTGAGGTTCGCAGCGTTTTTGAGGAACCAGCCCGAGCCTCATCCGCTGAAACCGCCCTGCTTAACCTTGTCCAAGGAAACTCCTCTGTGGGTGAATATGCCATACAGTTCCGCACACTGGCCTCAGAGTTAGCCTGGAATGATGAGGCTCTCTGCTCGACCTTCAAGAAGGGTTTATCCGGCCACATCAAGGATTGTCTGGCCGCACGAGAGATACCCTCTTCCTTGACGGAACTCATCCATTTAGCTACCCGCATCGATAAGCGTTACGTCGAAAGACGCCAAGAGCTTCGCCAGGAGAAAGATCTCATTCACACCAGGCGTTATCCGCGCCTGGCTCCTCTCTCTCTGAATCCAATGCATCCTGTTACCGTGCCTCCCGCCGAGGAGGCCATGCAAGTGGACCGGTCTCGCTTGACCCTAGAAGAGAGGTCTCGCCGTAGGACCGAGAACTTATGCCTTTATTGTGCGAGCTCTAATCACTTCCTAAAAGACTGTCCTATTCGTCCTCCGCGTCAGGGAAACGCCCGCACCTAGTGAACGTGGGAGAGGCGTTGCTAGGTGTGAATTCTTCCTCTCCACGTCTGACTATTCCTGTGCGGATTTCTCCTTCTGCTGGCTCCCTCTTCCCTGCGGTGGCCTTCCTGGACTCTGGTTCTGCAGGAAACTTTATTGAAGCCTCTTTCATCAACAGGTTCAACATTCCTGTTACCCGTCTCATCAAACCCTTCTTCATTTCCTCTGTAAATGGAGAGAATTTGGATTGTACCGTGCGTTACCGCACCGAACCCCTGCTCATGTCCGTTGGTGTTCTTCACCAAGAAAAGATTGAATTCTTTGTTTTGCCGAACTGTACTTCTGACATCCTTCTTGGCCTACCCTGGCTCCAGCGTCACACTCCTACCCTCGACTGGACCACTGGGGACATCAAATCCTGGGGTGACTCCTGTCACAAGCATTGCCTTAAGTCTGTACCGACCTGTCAAGTCCCCATCACTACTCCTTTGCCTGGCCTTCCAAAGGCCTATCAGGACTTTTCTGATGTCTTTTGCAAAAAACAGGCGGAGGTCTTACCACCACATAGACCCTACGACTGCCCCATTGACTTGCTCCCAGGTACTACACCACCCCGTGGCAGAATTTACCCTCTCTCCTCTCCCGAAACCAAGGCCATGACTGAATACATTCAGGAGAACCTCAAGAGAGGTTTTATTAGGAAATCATCTTCTCCAGCCGGAGCGGGGTTCTTCTTCGTGGCCAAGAAGGACGGATCTCTACGCCCTTGCATAGACTATCGTGGTCTCAATAAGATCACTATTAAAAACCGCTACCCTCTGCCTCTCATCTCGGAGCTCTTTGACCGTCTGCGCGGAGCAAAAGTTTTTTCTAAATTGGACCTCAGGGGCGCTTATAACCTCATCAGAATCCGTAAAGGAGATGAATGGAAAACCGCATTTAACACCAGAGACGGTCACTTTGAATATCTCGTCATGCCGTTCGGACTTTGCAACGCCCCTGCAGTCTTTCAAGATTTTGTCAACGAAATCTTCCGGGACCTACTGTATACCTGTGTGGTTGTCTATCTTGATGACATTCTAATCTTCTCTGCCAACCTTAAGGAACATCGGCTCCATGTCCGTCAAGTGCTCCAGCGCCTCCGCGTAAATCATCTTTACGCTAAATTTGAAAAATGCCTTTTTGAGCGCAGCAGTCTTCCTTTCCTAGGTTATCTGGTCTCTGGACAAGGTCTTCAAATGGACCCTGACAAACTCTCCGCAGTCTTGGGTTGGCCACGCCCCTCTGGACTTCGTGCTATCCAACACTTCCTTGGTTTCGCCAACTACTATCGTCAGTTCATACCCCACTTCTCCACCATCGTTGCTCCTATAGGGGCACTGACCAAAAAAGACGCAAATCCTAGGTCCTGGCCGCCTCAAGCGGAGGAAGCCTTTACTCGCCTTAAGACCGCCTTCTCCTCTGCACCTGTCCTGTCTCAGCCAGATCCTCTAAAGCCGTTCTTCCTTGAAGTTGACGCCTCCTCAGTAGGAGCCGGAGCTGTGCTTCTTCAAAAAAACGCTAAAGGGAAAAACGTCACTTGTGTTTTTTTTCTCTAAAACTTTCTCCCCTCCGGAAAAAAACTATTCCATAGGTGACCGTGAACTGTTGGCCATCAAGTTGGCATTAGAAGAGTGGAGACATCTCCTGGAAGGATCCCTTCACCCTATCTCCATCTACACTGACCATAAAAATTTGTCCTATCTTCAGTCCGCTCAGCGCCTAAATCCTCGCCAGGCCAGGTGGTCATTGTTCTTTGCCCGCTTCAACTTCCAGATCCATTTTCGGCCCACAGACAAAAATGTCAGGGCTGATGCCTTGTCCCGTTTCTCCGATACCTCTGAAAACGAGACTCCTCCTCAACACATCATACCCCCTGAGTGTCTGATTTCCTCTGCTCCCGCTTCTCTCGTGCCAATTCCTCCAGGAAAGACTTTCGTTCCTCCACGCCTTCGGCTTCAGATACTCAAGTGGGGCCATTCCTCCCATCTAGCCGGTGACGCTGGGATCAAAAAATCCATACAATTGACTGCCAGCCACTATTGGTGGCCTACCCAGGAGAAAGATGTGACTGACTTTGTACGGGCCTGCACTATCTGTGCACGTGACAAGACTCCTCGCCAGAAGCCTGCAGGTCTTCTCCTTCCCCTACCTGTGCCTGAACAACCATGGTCCCACATCGCCATGGATTTCATCACGGACCTCCCTTTGTCTCGTAGTAACACTGTCATCTGGGTGGTCGTTGACCGCTTTTCTAAAATGGCTCATTTTGTCCCGCTCCCTGGTCTGCCTACTGCACCTCAGTTGGCGAAGCATTTTTTTCTTCAAATTTTCCGCCTCCATGGGCTGCCCTCACATATCGTCTCGGATAGAGGCGTTCAATTAATCTCAAAATCTTGGAGAGCTCTCTGTACTCAACTAAAGATTAAGTTGAATTTTTCTTCCGCTTATCACCCGCAGTCCAATGGACAGGTGGAGAGAGTTAACCAGGTCCTTGGCGACTACCTACGACATTTTGTCTCCGCCCGTCAAGACGATTGGGTCGACCTATTGCCCTGGGCAGAATTCTCATACAATTTCAAGAACTGTGAATCTTCCTCCAAGTCGCCTTTCTTTGTGGTCTACGGCCGTCACCCATTGCCCCCCCTCCCCATTCCCACGTCTTCTGGAGTTCCGGCCGTGGATGAATTAACTCAGGACTTTGCCTCTATCTGGAAAGAGACTCAAAAGACGCTCTCACTGGCCTCTGCCCGCATGAAGAGACATGCAGATAAAAAAAGAAGAATCCCTCCTGTCTATGCCCCTGGTGACAAAGTGTGGCTCTCCTCCAAATATGTTCGGTTTCGGGTACCTAGCTACAAGCTGGGCCCTCGTTACCTTGGGCCATTTAAAATCAAAAACCAAATCAATTCTGTTTCTTACAAGCTCCACCTTCCTCCTTCTCTTCGTATTCCCAACTCTTTTCATGTGTCTCTTCTTAAACCCCTCATTCTTAACCGATTTTCCCCTAAGGTCACTGCTCCTGCTCCTGTCTCTGGTTCTTCTGATGTCTTCTCGGTGAAAAAGATCCTCGCCTCCAAGGTCATCCGAGGTAAAAAATGTTTTTTAGTTGATTGGGAGAACTGTGGTCCTGAGGAAAGGTCCTGGGAACCTGAGGCCAACATTTTAGATAAAGAGCTCATCCGTAGATTCTTGGGTTCCAAGAAGAGGGGGAGAACTAAGGGGGGGGGTACTGTAACGCCGAGCGCTCCGGGTGTCCCATCCATCCCGGAGCGCCCGCGGCGTCTGTCCCCTTGCAGCGCTCCGGTCGGCTCCTCTGACCGTGAGCGCTGCTCTGATGCTGGCGGGGATGCGATCCATGCGGCGGCACCTGTCCGCCCGCGGATCGCATCCCATCCTGCTTACCGGCCTCCTCCTCCTGCTCCGTCCCGGCGCGCGCGGCCCCGCTGCTCTCTAGGGCGCGCGCGCGCGCCGGTCTTCTTAAATTTAAAGGGCCAGTGCACCATTGATTGGTGCCTGGTCCAATTACTGTGTCACACCCAAAACACTTAAAAACCCACTTCCCCTTCCTGTCCTTGCCGGATCTTGTTGCCTTACTGCCCTGAGAAAGCGTTTTGTAGTTGTCTTGCCAGTGTATCTGATCTTCTGGCGTTGCCCCTGACTACGAACCATTGCCGCCTGCCCTGACCTTCCGCTACGTCTGACCTTGCCTCTGCCTAGTCCCAGTGTACCGTGCCTATCTCAGCTGCCAGAGAAGTCGAGCCGCTACTGGGGGACACGACCTGGTTGCTACCGCCGCAGCAAGTCCATCCCGCCTTGCGGCGGGCTCTGGTGAAAACCGGTAGCTGCTTAGAACCGGTCCTCCAGTGCGACCCGTGCCTTCGCCTCTCTGGCACAGAGGATCCACCTCCTGTGTCCTCACTAGCCACCCGTCCGGGCCCTGACATTCCCCTTACAGTTGATTTAGCCTGGGCACCTTTGAAATTCCCTGGAGGCTAGTGATGAGCCGAACACCCCCGGGTTCGGTTCGCACCAGAACCCGCGAACGGACCGAAAGTTCGAACGAACATTAGAACCCTATTAAATACAATGGATGCGAACGTTCGAATTCTAAAGTGCTAATTATAACAACTATTATGCATGTTATTGTCCTAAAAAGGGTTTGGGAACCCGGGTTCTGCACCAGGGGACATGTATCAATGCAAAAAGAAGTTTTAAAAACGGTCGTTTTTCGGGAGCAGTCATTTTAATGATGCATAAAGTGAAAAAAAAAAGTCAAATATTCCTTTAAATATCGTACCTGGGGGGTGTCTAAAGTATGCCTGTGAAGTGCCACGTGTTTCCCGTGTTTAGAACTGTCCCTGCACAAAATGACACTTCTAAAGGAAAAAAAAGCCATTTAAAACTGCTTGCGGCTTTAATGTAATGTCTGGTCCCGGTAATATGGATGAAATTCTTTAAGAAAAATGGCATAGCTACCCCATGACCCCCCCCCCACCCCAGCCCATTACCAGCCCCTTTGGGTCTTGTATGGATATTAAGGGGAACCCCGCACATAAAATAAAAAAGGCCCTATATACTCTGAACAGCCCTATACAGGCGGTGCATACAAGACAGGGACTGTAGGTTTGTTCTTATGTAGAATCTGTTTGTAATTTTGAACAGGTACATTGTTGAAGTGTAGCTCCAGACCAAAAATCTATTTTTAAACTTTTTGGAAAACATAGGTAAGGGTTATCACCCCTGTAACATTTGTTTTGCTGTCTGTGCCCCTGTTCAGAACATTTCACCTCACTTTCCGTCCCAATGACAACTGTTTTTGAAATGTGGTGTTTTTCTTGAAACAAGGATTGCTGATAAAGCATCAGTACAGAGGAGACACCTTTCTCCCATATTTATTCTTACAGGAGAGAATTTTCCTTCCTAGTGGTAGATTTCCTCTCACTTCCTGTTGTCTTCTTGCGTTTGCAAGTAGGAGTCGTTTGTAAGTTGGATGTTTGAAAGTAGGGACCTGCCGTATATACTCTGCAGAAATAGGCCCCTTAGTTGTTGGTGTTGGCACAACACTGTAAGCACTCACAGTTACTCTTGGTTGGTGCTGGAACGCCCTGCTGTCAACTATTATATCAGGAATTTTAATTACATATAATTGTTGAACAGTGGTAGTAAAAATTGGGCCTTTGATGGTGGTGCTGGTGCCACAACACTGTAAGCCCTGACAGTTACTCTTGGTGGGTGCAGCAATGGGCCCTGCTGTGAATTATTAGATCAAGAATTGTAATTACATGCCCCTGTTGAACAGGGGCTGAAAAATTGGGCCTTAGGCACTGGTGGCACAACACTGCAACCCCTCACAGATACTGTACTTGGAGCACAGCAATGAGCCCTGTTGCAAAGTATTGCTTCAAAAATTGTAATGACACGCCCCTGTTAAACAGGGGCTGAAAAATTGGGCCTTAGGCACTGGTGGCACAACACTGCAACTCCTCACAGATACTGTACTTGGAGCACAGCAATGAGCCCTGTTGCAAAGTATTGCTTCAAAAATTGTAATGACACGCCCCTGTTAAACAGGGGCTGAAAAATTGGGCCTTAGGCACTGGTGGCACAACACTGCAACTCCTCACAGATACTGTACTTGGAGCACAGCAATGAGCCCTGTTGCAAAGTATTGCTTCAAAAATTGTAATTACACGCCCCTGTTAAACAGGGGCTGAAAAATTGGGCGTTAGGCACTGGTGGCGGCACCCATAAACAAAAATGATCTTACAAGCTATCATCATCAATCGTATCATTGAGGACTCGGAGGAGGAGGATAGCCAGTCAACATAACAGCACAGGCACTCAGCATCAGCATCAGTCTTGAAGGGATGTGACATGTTAAAATCAATTAGTCTGTTATATCAGCATCAGGTGTGTGGTAGCTGGTGGTGATCCAAGACTGGTTCATCTTGATGAAAGTCAGTCGATCAACCGAGTCGGTGGACAGGCGCACCCTGTGATCCGTGACAAATCCTCCAGCAGCACTGAATGTGCGTTCCGAAAGAACGCTGGATGCAGGACAGGCCAGTAGCTCAATTGCATACTGTGCAAGCTCTGGCCAGTGATCCATCCTCAAGACCCAGTAAGCCAGAGGATTTTCGGTGGGGAAGGTGTCCAAGTCTGACCTTGCCCCTAGATATTCCTGCACCATGTTTATCAGACGCTGGCGATGGTTGCTGGAACCGATCATACTTTGGGGCTGCGGACTAAAGAATTGTCTGAACGCATCGGTCAGACGGCCACCTTCCCCACCGCTCCTTCTTTGACTGGCCGAAGCCTCAGCAACTCGTTGTCCAGGACCAGGAGTTTGCAACCTCCCAGTCTCTGGGAACGCGTTGCACAGACCTTTCTGCAAGGCCTCCCGGAGTTGTCTCATCCTCTGCTCCCTCTGCGACGGTAACATAAGGTCCGCAACCTTACCCTTGTACCGTGGATCAAGGAGAGTGGCCAGCCAGTAATGGTCCCTCTCCTTGATCCGAAGAATACGAGGATCCTTCCGCAGACTTTGCAGGATCAGGGAGGCCATGCAGCGTAGGTTTGCTGAGGCATTCGCTCCGGAGTCCTCTGGGTCACTAAGGACGACATGATCCGCAGCCACCTCCTCCCAGCCACGTACAAGTCCACTGGTTTCTTGGGACTGTAAATCATCCCTAAAAGACTGCTGCTGATGATGCTGAGTGCCAGCCTCCACCTCCATGCTGACACAATCCTCCTCCTCCTCCTCCTCCTCCTCCTCTTCCTGTGCGATGGGTGGGACAGAAGGAACACTGTCTGGGTAAAGGGGGCCTTGAGAGGCAAGGAAGTCCTCCTCTTCCTGCCTCTGTTCTGCCTCAAGTGCCCTGTCCATTATTCCACGCAGCGTGTGCTCCAACAGGTGGACAAGAGGTACAGTGTCACTGATGCATGCACTGTCACTGCTCACCATCCTCGTGGCCTCCTCAAATGGTGCCAGGACAGTGCATGCATCCCTGATCATGCCCCACTGGCGTGGAGAAAAAAAAACAAGCTCCCCTGACCCTGTCCTGGTGCCGTAGTCGCACAGGTACTCATTGATGGCCCTCTGCTGCGTGTGCAGCCGCTGCAGCATGGCCAACGTTGAGTTCCACCTGGTGGGCATGTCACATATAAGGCGGTTCTTGGGCAGGTTCAACTCCTTTTGCAGCTCAGCCAGGCGAGCACTGGCATTATAAGATCTGCGGAAATGCACACAGACTTTCCTGGCCTGCCTCAGGACATCCTGTAAGCCCGGGTACCTGCCCAAGAAGCGCTGCACCACCAGGTTAAGGACGTGAGCCACACAGGGCACATGGGTCAGTTGTCCCTGTCGGAGGGCGGAGAGGAGGTTGGTGCCATTGTCGCAAACCACCATTCCTGGCTTAAGCTGGCGTGGCGTCAACCACCTCTCGGCCTGGCCCTGCAGAGCAGACAGGACCTCTGCCCCAGTGTGGCTTCTGTCCCCCAAACACACCAGCGCAAGCACGGCATGGCATCTTTTTGCCTGCGTACTTGCGTAGCCCCGTGAACGGCTACGGAGCACCGCTGGTTCATAGGACAAACCACAGGAAGAGGCCATGGAGGAAGAAGAAGAGGAGGGGGTGGAGGAGAGAGGTGTGTCACAACCAGTAGTAGCATTTTGGAGGCGTGGCGGTGGGACAACCTCCAACACTACTGCACCTTGTCCTGAATCCTTCCCAGCTGCCAAAAGAGTGACCCAATGGGCCGTGAAAGAAAGGTAACGTCCCTGTCCATGCCTGCTGGACCATGAGTCAGCGGTAATATGCACCTTACCGCTGACCGCCCTGTCCAGCGAGGCCAAGACATTGCCTTCCACATGCCGGTAGAGAGCCGGAATAGCCTTCCGTGAGAAAAAGTGGCGTTTGGGAACCTGCCACTGAGGAACCGCACATTGCACAAACTCACGGAAGGGGGCCGAGTCTACCAACTGAAAAGGCAGCAGTTGAAGCGCTAGCAATTTAGCCAAGCTAGCATTCAACCGCTGGGCATGTGGATGGCTGGGAGTGAACTTCTTTCGACGGTCCAGCAGCTGGGGCAGGGAAATTTGCCTGCTAGAATCGGACGTCGGTGTACTGCTAGCAGAGTGGGCGCAAGTACTTGGCTGTGACACACCTAATTCTACACCTTCATTCCTCTCAGTGCATGTTTCAGAGAGGACTGAAGTTATAGTGGGGTTGGAGATCCCAGCTGATGCGGTGCAAGGAGAGGTCCGCTTTGTTCTTTGGTGTGGGTCTTTGAGGTAGGCTTGCCAACGAGCTGCATGGCAGGTCAACATATGTCTGGTCAGGCATGTGGTACCCAAGCGGCTGATGTTTTGGCCACGCGATATACGCTTGAGACATATGTTGCAAACAGCAGCTGTGCGATCTGATGCACTAGCCTCAAAAAAGGCCCACACCAAAGAACTTTTTGAATGACGGGCAGAGGCAGCGCCCTGCACAGGCGGAGCTCTGCGGTGTGATTCCGTCGGTGTACTGCCCTTACGCTGGCCACCAAAGGGCATCCTGCCTCGTTGGAGATGTGCCTCCTCCTCATCCTCCTCCTCCTCCTCTCTCCTATTAGGCACCCACGTGGAGTCAGTGACCTCATCATCCCCTCCCTCCTCATCACTGGAGCCAATCTGGCAGTATGCTGCAGCTGCTGGAACATGACTGCCAGATTGGTGTCCTTCTTGAGCATCCCCTCTGTCTGCTCTCACGCTACTGCCTTCCTCTAGCTGGGTTTCATCATCAGACCCTTCGAAACGCTGGGCATCCTCCTGGAGCATGTACCCAACACTGTGCTGAAACAGTTCGGGGGACTCCTCAGGAGGAGGACATGGTGGGTCTAGGGAAGGAGTGACTGATGATTTGTCTGACATTGATACCAGGGAAGACGACGCTTTGGCAGCTGCTTTTCCAGTACCCTGAGCCTGGGTGAGAGAGGACGAGGAGGAGGAGGAGGGCTTGGTCATCCACTCTACCAAGTCTTCGGCATGATGTGGCTCAACATGTCCAGCTGCCGAAAAGAAGGACAAGCGTGTCCCATGGCCATGTGCTGATGACAATGCACCGCGTCCACGACCAGCACTGTTGCCCCCAGACACAGAGCCTGCTTGCCCTCTTTTATTGCCTCCTGACTGTCTGCCTCTCCTTGTTTGCCTTCCAGACATTCTAATAGATGGCCTGCAGGGAGATGGGAAAAAAGCAATAAGGGCTACCTTCAGGTGTCCTTCTCTGTCCCTTGAAACAAGGACTTTCACAGTGAAAGAAACTGACACTCTCCCTACCTACAGTTTTCTGTCCCTAGAAAAAATATTTTTTTTAAGCACAATATAGCACAAGGACAATTCACTCACTGTCCTTACAGGTCCCTGGAAACAAGGACTTGCAGAGTGAAAGAAAAAAAACACTCTCCCTACCTACAGTTTTCTGTCCCTAGAAAAAATGTTTTTTTTAATCACAATATAGCACAAGAACAATTCACTCACTGTCCTTACATGTCCCTGGAAACAAGGACTTGCAGAGTGAAAGAAAAAAAACACTCTCCCTACCTACAGTTTTCTGTCCCTAGAAAAAATGTTTTTTTTAATCACAATATAGCACAAGAACAATTCACTCACTGTCCTTACAGGTCCCTGGAAACAAGGACTTGCAGAGTGAAAGAAAAAAAACACTCTCCCTACCTACAGTTTTCTGTCCCTAGAAAAAATGTTTTTTTTAATCACAATATAGCACAAGGACAATTCACTCACTGTCCTTACAGGTCCCTGGAAACAAGGACTTGCAGAGTGAAATAAACTGACACTCTCCCTACCTACAGTTTTCTGTCCCTAGAATAAATGTTTTTTTTAAGCACAATATAGCACAAGGACAATTCACTCACTGTCCTTAGAGGTCCCTGGAAACAAGGACTTGCAGAGTGAAAGAAAAAAAACACTCTCCCTACCTACAGTTTTCTGTCCCTAGAAAAAATGTTTTTTTTTAAGCACAATATAGCACAAGGACAATTCACTCACTGTCCTTCCAGGTCCCTGGAAACAAGGACTTGCAGAGTGAAAGAAAAAAAAACACTCTCCCTACCTACAGTTTTCTGTCCCTAGAAAAAATGTTTTTTTTAATCACAATATAGCACAAGGACAATTCACTCACTGTCCTTACAGGTCCCTGGAAACAAGGACTTGCAGAGTGAAAGAAACTGACACTCTCCCTACCTACAGTTTTCTGTCCCTAGAATAAATGTTTTTTTAAGCACAATATAGCACAAGGACAATTCACTCACTGTCCTTCCAGGTCCCTGGAAACAAGGACTTGCAGAGTGAAAGAAAAAAAACACTGTCCCTACCTACAGTTTTCTGTCCCTAGAATAAATGTTTTTTTTAAGCACACTATAGCACAAGCACAAAACACACTGACACTCTCCCTACCTATCCTTCTCTTTCCCTAAACTAAAGGAATCCAGGTTAAGCAAGAAAGAAATAACAGTCACTGTCCCTGCCTATGCTGCTCTATCCCTGCTCCGGAACACACTACACTAGGCCGCCGTGCTGGCGGCCTTTTATAGTGTGGGGCGTGTACTAAACACCCTCAGCAATAATTGGCCACAGGCATCCTGCCTGTGGCCAATCATTGCTCTCCTCGCTGCCGGCGCTGTGATTGGCCAAGCATGCGGGGTCACAGTGCATGCTTGGCCAATCACAGCGCCTGGATGACACTGCGATGGCGTAGTGCATTGTGGGCCGTTCGCGTCACTCGAATTTGGCGCGAACGGCCCAAATCGTTCGATCTTCGTCGAACGATCGAACAGCCGATGTTCGAGTCGAACGTATGTTCGACTCGAACACGAAGCTCATCCCTACTGGAGGCAGAGACTTTCTAAAAGTAATAGGAAAAAGGATGTGTGACTGAATGCAACCAAAAAGAAACACGGTTCTTACAAAAAAGATATTCAATATAAAGCACCCTGAAATAGAAGAATTATAGTTCTTACCTCTCTGGCATGTGGCACGTCTTAACATTACTCTCTTCAAGAGCTACAGTGCCTAAGGAATCTTCAGCATCTGACAAACCTCAGAGTGTGCTGGTTACCTGTTCCACCCCTGCATTCTGTGGTTCCTTCCACTGCCCCTACATCAATAATGTGGTTAGCTTTGGAGTTCTTATGTGCCAGTCACAGTGCCAGTTACAGTAATTAGCTAGAGAGCTTTCATGTCTACAAGTCTACTGTATGTAAGTGATTTCAAATTCATACTACCAGGATAAGCAAAGCCTGCGGCATAAATAAAAAAATCATTTTTATAAAGAAGAAGTTGTGAATCTGTTGTGAAATTGCATAATCTTGTATAATCTGAACAAGTCTAAAGTACCGTATGTAATATGCTTGTACGAACACTATATTAACAAAAGTATTGGGACACCTGCCTTTACACACTCATGAACATGAACATTGGCCCACCCTTTGCAGCTATAACAGCTTTAACTCTTCTGGGAAGGCTGTCCACAAGGTTTAGGAGTGTGTCTATGGGAATGTTTGAACATTCTTCCAGAAGCGCATTTGTGAGGTCAGGCACTGATCTGGACAAGAAGGCCGGTCTCGCAGTCTCCTCTCTAATTCATCCCAAAGGTTTTCTATTGGGTTGAGGTCAGGACTCTGTGCAGGCCCATAAAGTTCTTCCACCCCAAACTCCATCATCCATGTCTATTAAACAGTCACTGATCTACTGTGACTGTTTAATACATACTTTTGTTCTTCGCTCATATTTTTATAGACAACCCTTTTATGCAGGGGCATACAACTTGACTCTGCATTGTATACTTAGATTTTCCACATGATATTGCAGCTGTAAGGAGTGACTGAATGTACAAGCAACATAACTGCAGAGCCATTCGTACAAAGCGATGCTGTCATTTGAAGGAGAGTAAAGCTAATATTTGATTGCATCCATTTGATTATTATCACTGTATTAACAGAATAAATCGATACCAGCCCCCTGAGATTGAATCTGTTCTTACTATTTCAGAACATTCTCTTAAAGTTATTGTTATAGAGGAACAGAAAGCCTCAGAGCCCATGCAAACCTGCTTTTAAGTTGATTAACACATGCATATTTTATATGCCGATTCTAAATACATTTCACATCTACAGCCTATTTACTTACTGCTGCTAAATTGCAAAACATGTTGGAATTGAAATGACTGCTGTGCTCCAGAAATTATGTCTGTCACACAGCTCCGTATAGAAGGCAGCTGTATGGAATAACGAACGTCGTAATAAAGGTGAAACACACTGTAAACTTTTAGCATAGGTTTGTTTTGGATTTGAACTATGAAAAATTAACGTGATTGTAAAGTCTTGTTTAAAATAAATAAATAAATAACAGACATGTTATACTTACCTGCTCTGTGCAGTTGGTTTTGCACAGAGCAGCCCGGATCCTCCTTTTCTCGGGTCCCTCTTCGCTGTTCCTGGCCCCTCCCTCCTAAAGAAAGACCCCAAAGTCAGCAGCTTTCTATGGGGGCACTCGAACCAAGTCACAGCTCCAAGTTCCATTCAGACACGGAGCCCTGACCCGGCCCTGCCCCCTCTATCCCCTGATTGGTTAACTGACTTTGATTGACAGCCACGGGAGCCAATGGCGCAGCTGCTGTGTCTCAGCCAATCAGGAGGAGAGTCCCGGATGGCTAAGACACTCATGGACATCGCTGGTGAGAGATGGGGCTCAGGTAAGTAATTAGGGGGTGCTGGGGAATCTGCTACACACAGAAGGTTTTTTATCTTAATGCATAGAATGCATTAAGATAAAAAACCTTCTGCTTTTACAACTCCTATAACCACTTTCCGACCAGGCCATATCGAATGACGGCTACAGCACGGTCGGATAACTCTGGGAGGGCGTACTATGACGTCCTTCCAGAATTGCGCTCCTGCACACCCCCTGGGGCGCGCACCTGGGAATATCCATGACCGCCGGTCCTCCGGACCTGGCACATCATGGATCACGGTAAAGGGCTGATGATAGCGGCCCTTGGATTTTTTGCCACGCCAGTGGGTCATGATCAGGGATGCATGCACTGTCCTGTCACCATTTGAGGAGGCTACGAGGATGGTGAGCAGTGACAGTGCATGCATCAGTGACACTGTCCCTTTTTTCCACCTGTTGGAGCACACGCTGCGTGGAATAATGGACAGGGCACTTGAGGCAGAACAGAGGGAGGAAGAGGAGGACTTCCTTACCTCTCAAGGCCCCCTTTATCCAGACAGTGTTCCTGCTGGCCCGCCTATCACACAGGAAGAGGAGGAGAAGGAGGAAGAGGATTGTGTCAGCAAGGAGGTGGAACCATTCCGGACTGGGACAAAAAATAGGCCCGGGCATTTTAGACTGAGCAGCCCGGGGGGGGGGGGGGTGCGGCGGCAGTGCTTCGCGGCGGTGGTTAATGATGGGGTGTGGGGTTCCAGCACCTTGTACCTCTGGACCCCTTTACATTACACAGCACCCTGCACCTCTGGACCCGTTTACATTACACAGCACCCTGGATCCCTTTACATTACATAGCACCGCACCTCTGGACCCCTTTACATTACACAGCACCCTGAACCCCTTTACATTACATAGCACCGCACCTCTGGGCCCCTTTACATTACACAGCACCCTGCACCTCTGGACCCATTTACATTACACAGCACCCTGCACCTCTGGACCCCTTTACATTACACAGCACCCTGGCACCTCTGGACCCCTTTACATTACATAGCACCGCACCTCTGGACCCCTTTACATTACACAGCCCCCCACAGTTTGTTACACAGACACCCCCTAACAGTTCTGGACCCCCTACATGTTACACAGACCTCCCTACAGTACAGACCCCCTCCCTACAGTACAGACCCCCTCCCTACAGTGCAGACCCCCTCCCTACAGTACAGTCCCCCCTACAGTACAGACCCCCTCAACAATACAGACCCCCCTACATTAAAGTCCCCCTCTACAATATAGACCCCCCTACATTACAGACCCCCTCCCTCCAGTACAGACCCCCCTACAGTACAGAACCCCCCTACAATACAGACCCCCCCTCTACATTACAGACCCCCTCTACAATACAGACCCCCCTACATTTCAGACCCCCCTACAATTCAGAACCCCCCTACATTACAGACCCCCTGCAGTGGCGTCACTAGGGTTGGTGTCACTTGGTGCAGCAAAACATGGTGTCACCCCCCTCCTGTCTATCCTGCCCAGTGTCCTGCAAGCAGTGCACGGTCACGAGGCGCACCCCCAAATGACCCCTGTAAATGAAAGTATAGGGTGGTATTGGGCCGGCTGGGGCGATATTGGGCAGGTTGGGGTAAAATAGGGCAGGTTGCGGTGATATAGGGCAGGCTGGGGTGGCATAGGGTAGGTTGGGGTTGTATAGAGCAGGCTGGGGTGGTATAGAGCAGTTTGCGGTGGTATATGGCAGGCTGGGTGGCATAGAGCAGGTTGCGGTGGCATAGGGCAGGTTGGGGTGGTATAGAGCAGTTTGCGGTGGCATAGGGCAGGTTGCGGTGGCATAGGGCAGGCTGGGGTGGTATAGGGCAGTTTGCGGTGGTATAGGGCAGGTTGCGGTGGCATAGGGCAGGTTGGGGGGGGGTATAGAGCAGTTTGCAGTGGCATAGGGCAGGTTGGGGTGGTATAGAGCAGTTTGCGGTGGCATAAGGCAGGTTGCGGTGGCATAGGGCAGGTTGCGGTGGCATAAGGCAGGTTGCGGTGGCATAGGGCAGGGTGCGGTGGCATAAAGCAGGATGCGGTGGCATAAGGCAGGGTGCGGTGGCACGCATTGGGCAGGGTGCGGTGGCATAGGGCAGGCTGGGGTAGTATAGTGCCAGGTTAGGACTCTACGTAGTGACATGTGCAGCAGTGCTGCTGTGTCCTCGTTTCTTTCTCCTTCAGCTGTGGGATCAGCCAGAGTGAATGAGACTGTGGGAGAAGTGGAGGGGCAGCCACACCCCCAGCTCCGCCCACCAACTCCGGCTGCCTCCAGAGACATTGGAGATGATGGGGAAGTCGTTACATGCTGTCCAGCAGCCCGCGGGCCGCCACGGCACACCAGGCATTTGCCTGAAGGGTCTGGTATGGATATTTGGGGGGAACCCAACGTCTTTTTTTTTTTATTTGACGCAGGGTTCCCCTTAATATCCATACCAGACCTGAATGGCCTGGTAATTGAATTTGGGGGACCCCCACGCATTTTTTTTTAATCAATGACTTTCAATGACTGTTCTCTGTATTGCCGGGAGCCGACAATTCATTATAGCCACGAGTGCTTTTAAATGATTTTTTTTCCCTTCAGAAATGACACTTTGTGCAGGGACAGTTCTAAGCACGGGAAACATGCGCTACTTTACAGGCATACTATACACACACCCTAGGCACAAGATTTAAAGGAATATTTCACTTTTATTGTTTCAATTTAAGTATTATTAAAATCACTGCTCCCGAAAAAACTTCAGTTTTAAAAAAAAAAAAATGCATTGATACATGTCCCCTGCGGCAGGACCCGGGTCCCCAAACACTTTTTATTACAATAAATTGCATATAAGCCTTTAAAATTAGCACTTTAGATTTCTCCCATAGACCTTTACAGGGTGTTCTGCGGCTTTTCGAATTTGCTGTGAACACCCCAAATTGTTCGCTGTTCGGCGAACAGGCAATGTTCGAGTCGAACATGAGTTTGACTCGAACTCAAAGCTCATCCCTAGTCCTGAGTGACCCAGAGGACTCCGGACCGAATGCATCAGCAAACCTACGCTGCATGGCCTCCCTGATCCTGCAAAGCCTGTGGAAGGATCCTTGTATTCATGTGATCAAGGAGAGGGATCATTACTGGCTGGCAACCCTTCTTAATCCACGTTACAAGGGTAAGGTTGCAGACCTTATCTTGCCGTCGCAGAGGGAGCAGAGGATGAAACATCTTCGGGAGGCCTTGCAGAAAGGTCTGTGCAACGCATTCCCAGAGACTGGGAGGTTACAAATTCCTGGTCCTGGACAACTTGTTGCTGAGGCTTCGGTCAGTCACAGAAGGACACCCCAGACGATGCATTTGGATGCAAAATGCGTCCGGAGACCCTACTGTTGCCATTTGATCATTTGATAAAGCGCTGTTACATTCTTCTAAATGTAAGTGTTCCTACCTACAATAAATACCCTTTTTATACAGTATTACACTATGTGCCTTTTCTTTCCTTTTACTTTCTGGCATATATCTGGTATCACCACTAGTGATGAGCCGAACACCCCCGGGTTCGGTTCGCACCAGAACCCGCGAACGGACCGAAAGTTCGAACGAACATTAGAACCCTATTAAATACAATGGATGCGAACGTTCGAATTCTAAAGTGCTAATTATAACAACTATTATGCATGTTATTGTCCTAAAAAGGGTTTGGGAACCCGGGTTCTGCACCAGGGGACATGTATCAATGCAAAAAGAAGTTTTAAAAACGGTCGTTTTTCGGGAGCAGTCATTTTAATGATGCATAAAGTGAAAAAAAAAAAGTCAAATATTCCTTTAAATATCGTACCTGGGGGGTGTCTAAAGTATGCCTGTGAAGTGCCACGTGTTTCCCGTGTTTAGAACTGTCCCTGCACAAAATGACACTTCTAAAGGAAAAAAAAGCCATTTAAAACTGCTTGCGGCTTTAATGTAATGTCTGGTCCCGGTAATATGGATGAAATTCTTTAAGAAAAATGGCATAGCTACCCCATGACCCCCCCCTACCCCAGCCCATTACCAGCCCCTTTGGGTCTTGTATGGATATTAAGGGGAACCCCGCACATAAAATAAAAAAGGCCCTATATACTCTGAACAGCCCTATACAGGCGGTGCATACAAGACAGGGACTGTAGGTTTGTTCTTATGTAGAGTCTGTTTGTAATTTTGAACAGGTACATTGTTGAAGTGTAGCTCCAGACCCAAAATCTATTTTTAAACTTTTTGGAAAACATAGGTAAGGGTTATCACCCCTGTAACATTTGTTTTGCTGTCTGTGCCCCTGTTCAGAACATTTCACCTCACTTTCCGTCCCAATGACAACTGTTTTTGAAATGTGGTGTTTTTCTTGAAACAAGGATTGCTGATAAAGCATCAGTACAGAGGAGACACCTTTCTCCCATATTTATTCTTACAGGAGAGAATTTTCCTTCCTAGTGGTAGATTTCCTCTCACTTCCTGTTGTCTTCTTGCGTTTGCAAGTAGGAGTCGTTTGTAAGTTGGATGTTTGAAAGTAGGGACCTGCCGTATATACTCTGCAGAAATAGGCCCCTTAGTTGTTGGTGTTGGCACAACACTGTAAGCACTCACAGTTACTCTTGGTTGGTGCTGGAACGCCCTGCTGTCAACTATTATATCAGGAATTTTAATTACATATAATTGTTGAACAGTGGTAGTAAAAATTGGGCCTTTGATGGTGGTGCTGGTGCCACAACACTGTAAGCCCTGACAGTTACTCTTGGTGGGTGCAGCAATGGGCCCTGCTGTGAATTATTAGATCAAGAATTGTAATTACATGCCCCTGTTGAACAGGGGCTGAAAAATTGGGCCTTAGGCACTGGTGGCACAACACTGCAACCCCTCACAGATACTGTACTTGGAGCACAGCAATGAGCCCTGTTGCAAAGTATTGCTTCAAAAATTGTAATGACACGCCCCTGTTAAACAGGGTCTGAAAAATTGGGCCTTAGGCACTGGTGGCACAACACTGCAACTCCTCACAGATACTGTACTTGGAGCACAGCAATGAGCCCTGTTGCAAAGTATTGCTTCAAAAATTGTAATTACACGCCCCTGTTAAACAGGGGCTGAAAAATTGGGCGTTAGGCACTGGTGGCACAACACTGCAACTCCTCACAGATACTGTACTTGGAGCACAGCAATGAGCCCTGTTGCAAAGTATTGCTTCAAAAATTGTAATTACACGCCCCTGTTAAACAGGGGCTGAAAAATTGGGCGTTAGGCACTGGTGGCGGCACCCATAAACAAAAATGATCTTACAAGCTATCATCATCAATCGTATCATTGAGGACTCGGAGGAGGAGGATAGCCAGTCAACATAACAGCACAGGCACTCAGCATCAGCATCAGTCTTGAAGGGATGTGACATGTTAAAATCAATTAGTCTGTTATATCAGCATCAGGTGTGTGGTAGCTGGTGGTGATCCAAGACTGGTTCATCTTGATGAAAGTCAGTCGATCAACCGAGTCGGTGGACAGGCGCACCCTGTGATCCGTGACAAATCCTCCAGCAGCACTGAATGTGCGTTCCGAAAGAACGCTGGATGCAGGACAGGCCAGTAGCTCAATTGCATACTGTGCAAGCTCTGGCCAGTGATCCATCCTCAAGACCCAGTAAGCCAGAGGATTTTCGGTGGGGAAGGTGTCCAAGTCTGACCTTGCCCCTAGATATTCCTGCACCATGTTTATCAGACGCTGGCGATGGTTGCTGGAACCGATCATACTTTGGGGCTGCGGACTAAAGAATTGTCTGAACGCATCGGTCAGACGGCCACCTTCCCCACCGCTCCTTCTTTGACTGGCCGAAGCCTCAGCAACTCGTTGTCCAGGACCAGGAGTTTGCAACCTCCCAGTCTCTGGGAACGCGTTGCACAGACCTTTCTGCAAGGCCTCCCGGAGTTGTCTCATCCTCTGCTCCCTCTGCGACGGTAACATAAGGTCCGCAACCTTACCCTTGTACCGTGGATCAAGGAGAGTGGCCAGCCAGTAATGGTCCCTCTCCTTGATCCGAAGAATACGAGGATCCTTCCGCAGACTTTGCAGGATCAGGGAGGCCATACAGCGTAGGTTTGCTGAGGCATTCGCTCCGGAGTCCTCTGGGTCACTAAGGACGACATGATC
Organism: Rana muscosa; assembly: GCA_029206835.1. Lineage (NCBI taxonomy): Eukaryota > Metazoa > Chordata > Amphibia > Anura > Ranidae > Rana > Rana muscosa. The sequence continues at coordinate 924,687,730 of CM055116.1, read as the reverse complement.
CGCAGCCACCTCCTCCCAGCCACGTACAAGTCCACTGGTTTCTTGGGACTGTAAATCATCCCTAAAAGACTGCTGCTGATGATGCTGAGTGCCAGCCTCCACCTCCATGCTGACACAATCCTCCTCCTCCTCCTCCTCCTCCTCCTCCTCCTCCTCTTCCTGTGCGATGGGTGGGACAGAAGGAACACTGTCTGGGTAAAGGGGGCCTTGAGAGGCAAGGAAGTCCTCCTCTTCCTGCCTCTGTTCTGCCTCAAGTGCCCTGTCCATTATTCCACGCAGCGTGTGCTCCAACAGGTGGACAAGAGGTACAGTGTCACTGATGCATGCACTGTCACTGCTCACCATCCTCGTGGCCTCCTCAAATGGTGCCAGGACAGTGCATGCATCCCTGATCATGCCCCACTGGCGTGGAGAAAAAAAACCAAGCTCCCCTGACCCTGTCCTGGTGCCGTAGTCGCACAGGTACTCATTGATGGCCCTCTGCTGCGTGTGCAGCCGCTGCAGCATGGCCAACGTTGAGTTCCACCTGGTGGGCATGTCACATATAAGGCGGTTCTTGGGCAGGTTCAACTCCTTTTGCAGCTCAGCCAGGCGAGCACTGGCATTATAAGATCTGCGGAAATGCACACAGACTTTCCTGGCCTGCCTCAGGACATCCTGTAAGCCCGGGTACCTGCCCAAGAAGCGCTGCACCACCAGGTTAAGGACGTGAGCCACACAGGGCACATGGGTCAGTTGTCCCTGTCGGAGGGCGGAGAGGAGGTTGGTGCCATTCTCGCAAACCACCATTCCTGGCTTAAGCTGGCGTGGCGTCAACCACCTCTCGGCCTGGCCCTGCAGAGCAGACAGGACCTCTGCCCCAGTGTGGCTTCTGTCCCCCAAACACACCAGCGCAAGCACGGCATGGCATCTTTTTGCCTGCGTACTTGCGTAGCCCCGTGAACGGCTACGGAGCACCGCTGGTTCATAGGACAAACCACAGGAAGAGGCCATGGAGGAAGAAGAAGAGGAGGGGGTGGAGGAGAGAGGTGTGTCACAACCAGTAGTAGCATTTTGGAGGCGTGGCGGTGGGACAACCTCCAACACTACTGCACCTTGTCCTGAATCCTTCCCAGCTGCCAAAAGAGTGACCCAATGGGCCGTGAAAGAAAGGTAACGTCCCTGTCCATGCCTGCTGGACCATGAGTCAGCGGTAATATGCACCTTACCGCTGACCGCCCTGTCCAGCGAGGCCAAGACATTGCCTTCCACATGCCGGTAGAGAGCCGGAATAGCCTTCCGTGAGAAAAAGTGGCGTTTGGGAACCTGCCACTGAGGAACTGCACATTGCACAAACTCACGGAAGGGGGCCGAGTCTACCAACTGAAAAGGCAGCAGTTGAAGCGCTAGCAATTTAGCCAAGCTAGCATTCAACCGCTGGGCATGTGGATGGCTGGGAGTGAACTTCTTTCGACGGTCCAGCAGCTGGGGCAGGGAAATTTGCCTGCTAGAATCGGACGTCGGTGTACTGCTAGCAGAGTGGGCGCAAGTACTTGGCTGTGACACACCTAATTCTACACCTTCATTCCTCTCAGTGCATGTTTCAGAGAGGACTGAAGTTATAGTGGGGTTGGAGATCCCAGCTGATGCGGTGCAAGGAGAGGTCCGCTTTGTTCTTTGGTGTGGGTCTTTGAGGTAGGCTTGCCAACGAGCTGCATGGCAGGTCAACATATGTCTGGTCAGGCATGTGGTACCCAAGCGGCTGATGTTTTGGCCACGCGATATACGCTTGAGACATATGTTGCAAACAGCAGCTGTGCGATCTGATGCACTAGCCTCAAAAAAGGCCCACACCAAAGAACTTTTTGAATGACGGGCAGAGGCAGCGCCCTGCACAGGCGGAGCTCTGCGGTGTGATTCCGTCGGTGTACTGCCCTTACGCTGGCCACCAAAGGGCATCCTGCCTCGTTGGAGATGTGCCTCCTCCTCATCCTCCTCCTCCTCCTCTCTCCTATTAGGCACCCACGTGGAGTCAGTGACCTCATCATCCCCTCCCTCCTCATCACTGGAGCCAATCTGGCAGTATGCTGCAGCTGCTGGAACATGACTGCCAGATTGGTGTCCTTCTTGAGCATCCCCTCTGTCTGCTCTCACGCTACTGCCTTCCTCTAGCTGGGTTTCATCATCAGACCCTTCGAAACGCTGGGCATCCTCCTGGAGCATGTACCCAACACTGTGCTGAAACAGTTCGGGGGACTCCTCAGGAGGAGGACATGGTGGGTCTAGGGAAGGAGTGACTGATGATTTGTCTGACATTGATACCAGGGAAGACGACGCTTTGGCAGCTGCTTTTCCAGTACCCTGAGCCTGGGTGAGAGAGGATGAGGAGGAGGAGGAGGGCTTGGTCATCCACTCTACCAAGTCTTCGGCATGATGTGGCTCAACATGTCCAGCTGCCGAAAAGAAGGACAAGCGTGTCCCATGGCCATGTGCTGATGACAATGCACCGCGTCCACGACCAGCACTGTTGCCCCCAGACACAGAGCCTGCCTGCCCTCTTTTATTGCCTCCTGACTGTCTGCCTCTCCTTGTTTGCCTTCCAGACATTCTAATAGATGGCCTGCAGGGAGATGGGAAAAAAGCAATAAGGGCTACCTTCAGGTGTCCTTCTCTGTCCCTTGAAACAAGGACTTTCACAGTGAAAGAAACTGACACTCTCCCTACCTACAGTTTTCTGTCCCTAGAAAAAATGTTTTTTTTAATCACAATATAGCACAAGGACAATTCACTCACTGTCCTTACAGGTCCCTGGAAACAAGGACTTGCAGAGTGAAAGAAAAAAAACACTCTCCCTACCTACAGTTTTCTGTCCCTAGAAAAAATGTTTTTTTTAATCACAATATAACACAAGGACAATTCACTCACTGTCCTTCCAGGTCCCTGGAAACAAGGACTTGCAGAGTGAAATAAACTGACACTCTCCCTACCTACAGTTTTCTGTCCCTAGAATAAATGTTTTTTTTAAGCACAATATAGCACAAGGACAATTCACTCACTGTCCTTACAGGTCCCTGGAAACAAGGACTTGCAGAGTGAAAGAAAAAAAACACTCTCCCTACCTACAGTTTTCTGTCCCTAGAAAAAATGTTTTTTTTAATCACAATATAACACAAGGACAATTCACTCACTGTCCTTCCAGGTCCCTGGAAACAAGGACTTGCAGAGTGAAATAAACTGACACTCTCCCTACCTACAGTTTTCTGTCCCTAGAATAAATGTTTTTTTTAAGCACAATATAGCACAAGGACAATTCACTCACTGTCCTTACAGGTCCCTGGAAACAAGGACTTGCAGAGTGAAAGAAAAAAAACACTCTCCCTACCTACAGTTTTCTGTCCCTAGAAAAAATGTTTTTTTTAATCACAATATAGCACAAGGACAATTCACTCACTGTCCTTACAGGTCCCTGGAAACAAGGACTTGCAGAGTGAAATAAACTGACACTCTCCCTACCTACAGTTTTCTGTCCCTAGAATAAATGTTTTTTTTAATCACAATATAGCACAAGGACAATTCAGTCACTGTCCTTCCAGGTCCCTGGAAACAAGGACTTGCAGAGTGAAATAAACTGACACTCTCCCTACCTACAGTTTTCTGTCCCTAGAATAAATGTTTTTTTTAAGCACAATATAGCACAAGGACAATTCACTCACTGTCCTTACAGGTCCCTGGAAACAAGGACTTGCAGAGTGAAAGAAAAAAAACACTCTCCCTACCTACAGTTTTCTGTCCCTAGAAAAAATGTTTTTTTTAATCACAATATAACACAAGGACAATTCACTCACTGTCCTTCCAGGTCCCTGGAAACAAGGACTTGCAGAGTGAAATAAACTGACACTCTCCCTACCTACAGTTTTCTGTCCCTAGAATAAATGTTTTTTTTAAGCACAATATAGCACAAGGACAATTCACTCACTGTCCTTACAGGTCCCTGGAAACAAGGACTTGCAGAGTGAAAGAAAAAAAACACTCTCCCTACCTACAGTTTTCTGTCCCTAGAAAAAATGTTTTTTTTAATCACAATATAGCACAAGGACAATTCACTCACTGTCCTTACAGGTCCCTGGAAACAAGGACTTGCAGAGTGAAAGAAAAAAAACACTCTCCCTACCTACAGTTTTCTGTCCCTAGAAAAAATGTTTTTTTTAATCACAATATAACACAAGGACAATTCACTCACTGTCCTTCCAGGTCCCTGGAAACAAGGACTTGCAGAGTGAAATAAACTGACACTCTCCCTACCTACAGTTTTCTGTCCCTAGAATAAATGTTTTTTTTAAGCACAATATAGCACAAGGACAATTCACTCACTGTCCTTACAGGTCCCTGGAAACAAGGACTTGCAGAGTGAAAGAAAAAAAACACTCTCCCTACCTACAGTTTTCTGTCCCTAGAAAAAATGTTTTTTTTAATCACAATATAACACAAGGACAATTCACTCACTGTCCTTCCAGGTCCCTGGAAACAAGGACTTGCAGAGTGAAATAAACTGACACTCTCCCTACCTACAGTTTTCTGTCCCTAGAAAAAATGTTTTTTTTTAAGCACAATATAGCACAAGGACAATTCACTCACTGTCCTTACAGGTCCCTGGAAACAAGGACTTGCAGAGTGAAAGAAAAAAAACACTCTCCCTACCTACAGTTTTCTGTCCCTAGAAAAAATGTTTTTTTTAATCACAATATAGCACAAGGACAATTCACTCACTGTCCTTACAGGTCCCTGGAAACAAGGACTTGCAGAGTGAAAGAAAAAAAACACTCTCCCTACCTACAGTTTTCTGTCCCTAGAAAAAATGTTTTTTTTTAATCACAATATAACACAAGGACAATTCACTCACTGTCCTTCCAGGTCCCTGGAAACAAGGACTTGCAGAGTGAAATAAACTGACACTCTCCCTACCTACAGTTTTCTGTCCCTAGAATAAATGTTTTTTTTAATCACAATATAGCACAAGGACAATTCAGTCACTGTCCTTCCAGGTCCCTGGAAACAAGGACTTGCAGAGTGAAATAAACTGACACTCTCCCTACCTACAGTTTTCTGTCCCTAGAATAAATGTTTTTTTTAAGCACAATATAGCACAAGGACAATTCACTCACTGTCCTTACAGGTCCCTGGAAACAAGGACTTGCAGAGTGAAAGAAAAAAAACACTCTCCCTACCTACAGTTTTCTGTCCCTAGAAAAAATGTTTTTTTTAATCACAATATAACACAAGGACAATTCACTCACTGTCCTTCCAGGTCCCTGGAAACAAGGACTTGCAGAGTGAAATAAGCTGACACTCTCCCTACCTACAGTTTTCTGTCCCTAGAAAAAATATTTTTTTTACGCACAATATAGCACAAGGACAATTCACTCACTGTCCTTACAGGTCCCTGGAAACAAGGACTTGCAGAGTGAAAGAAAAAAAACACTCTCCCTACCTACAGTTTTCTGTCCCTAGAAAAAATGTTTTTTTTAATCACAATATAGCACAAGGACAATTCACTCACTGTCCTTACAGGTCCCTGGAAACAAGGACTTGCAGAGTGAAATAAACTGACACTCTCCCTACCTACAGTTTTCTGTCCCTAGAATAAATGTTTTTTTTAATCACAATATAGCACAAGGACAATTCAGTCACTGTCCTTCCAGGTCCCTGGAAACAAGGACTTGCAGAGTGAAATAAACTGACACTCTCCCTACCTACAGTTTTCTGTCCCTAGAATAAATGTTTTTTTTTAAGCACAATATAGCACAAGGACAATTCACTCACTGTCCTTACAGGTCCCTGGAAACAAGGACTTGCAGAGTGAAAGAAACTGACACTCTCCCTACCTACAGTTTTCTGTCCCTAGAATAAATGTTTTTTTAAGCACAATATAGCACAAGGACAATTCACTCACTGTCCTTCCAGGTCCCTGGAAACAAGGACTTGCAGAGTGAAAGAAACTGACACTGTCCCTACCTACAGTTTTCTGTCCCTAGAATAAATGTTTTTTTTAAGCACACTATAGCACAAGCACAAAACACACTGACACTCTCCCTACCTATCCTTCTCTTTCCCTAAACTAAAGGAATCCAGGTTAAGCAAGAAAGAAATAACAGTCACTGTCCCTGCCTATGCTGCTCTATCCCTGCTCCGGAACACACTACACTAGGCCGCCGTGCTGGCGGCCTTTTATAGTGTGGGGCGTGTACTAAACACCCTCAGCAATAATTGGCCACAGGCATCCTGCCTGTGGCCAATCATTGCTCTCCTCGCTGCCGGCGCTGTGATTGGCCAAGCATGCGGGGTCACAGTGCATGCTTGGCCAATCACAGCGCCTGGATGACACTGCGATGGCGTAGTGCATTGTGGGCCGTTCGCGTCACTCGAATTTGGCGCGAACGGCCCAAATCGTTCGATCTTCGTCGAACGATCGAACAGCCGATGTTCGAGTCGAACGTATGTTCGACTCGAACACGAAGCTCATCCCTAATCACCACCTGGCCCTAACCAGGAACTACCTGCAAGTGTCATCACCATCTGGATACAAGAGACACTTCTCCCTACCTTCTGTATTTGATTGAAGTTTGAGGTTCCTGTTTGAATCGCAGCTGGAGATTCGCTGTTCACAGCGGCTTACCCATGTCTGGTTGACCCTCTGAACGTATGTTTTTGGGTATCCACTCTCTCTGGTAAGCCTTTTCTACTATCGATTGGTGGTGGTCACTTTAAGTGCACTCGCTTCATGTTAAGTTCATTTAGGAGCACCATTATTTTGATTCTCATCAGCATCTATCAATTTTGTTTTTATTAATGAACTCAGTATTTTCTGGTGAATTTTACATTACACAACTCATATCACTGAGGACTATTTGAATATTTTCTTTTATTCATTTATCACTTCTTGAATGTTACTTTGACTGTTTATCACTGTTACATACTGCACTTAATTCCAGTGCAGTTCTCATTTAGTTTAGCGCTACACTTTTTTGTCTTAGTCACAGAAGGAGCGGTGGAGAAGGCGGCCGTCTGACCGATGCGTTCAGACAATTTTTTAGTCCGCAGCCCCAAGGTATGATCGGTTCCAGCAACCATTGTCAGCGTCTGGTTTACATGGTGCAGGAATACCTAGGGGCAAGATCATATTTGGACACCTTTCCCACAGAAAATCCTCTGGGTTACTGGGTCTTGAGGATGGATCACTGGCCAGAGCTTGCACAGTATGCAATTGAGCTACTGACCTGTCCTGCATCCAGCGTTCTTTCGGAACGCACATTCTGCTGGAGGCTTTGTAACCGATCACAGGGTGCGCCTGTCCACCGAATCGGTCGATTTGCTGACCTTCATAAAAATGAATCAGTCTTGGATCACCAGCTACCAAGCGCCTGATGCTGATGTAACCGAGTGATTATCCTGTTATGCTGAGTGACTATCCTCTTCCTCCTCAGTGTTCATGCTGATAGCTTGTAACAACATTTTTGGTTCTGGGCACTGTCACCAGTGGCTAAGGCCCAATTTTTCAGCCCATGTTTAACAGGGGCATGTAATTACAATTTTTGATGCAATACTTTGCAGCAGGGCTCATTTCTGCGCTCCAACTATAGTATCTGTGAGGGGTTGCAGTGTTGTGGCACCAGTGCCTAAGGCACCATTTTTTTGCCCCTGTTTAACAGGTACGTGTAATTACAATTTTTGATGCAATAATTTGCAGCAGGGCTCATTCTTGCGCTCCAACTAAAGTTTCTGTGAGGGGTTGCAATGTTATGGCACCTGCACCAGTGCCTAAGGCCCAATTTTTCTGCCCCTGTTTAACAGGGGCGTGTAATTAAAATTTTTGGTGCAATAATTTGCAGCAGGGCTCATTCATGCGCTCCAACTAGAGTTTTTGTGAGGGGTTGCATGTTTGTGTCCCACAGCACCTGTTCCTAAGGCCCAATTTTTCTGCCCCTGTTCAACAGGGACATGTAATTACAATTCTTGATCTAATATTTCATTTTAGGAATAAGGGACGCAGATTTTTTCTGTTCGGAGAGAACGTGCAAGTTGTCTGCCAGGTTTATCCGCCCACTCATACATTTTCTGTGAGATAAGGTGAAACTTCTTTTTAGTTTCTAAGTCTAGAAGAACTTTGAAAGAGAAGTGTGTTGTTTTTTTTTTTTGCATATTCATAAATACCTAGGTGGATGCAGCATCAGACCAATGCTGCAGCTGCCCCCCGGCATCTCTGCACTGTGATGGGCAAATGCCAACTGAGTGACCATGTCCTGCAGTTCCTTAATGATTACCTCATGTGTGCCTTCTCATTTATTAGTGTCCTTTACTCAAACTAGCAGTTGTGACATATCTGATCTCACTGCTGTGATGTATTTCTTGATAGATTTTTCCAGGCTGTGAAACATCCCTTGATCACAAGGAATGTTATATAGGATCTGTGTGTAGAACTATATAGTAGAAAGCACTATAAAGTGTGATCACATCACTAGTGACGTGCATGAATATAAAAATATAAAATAGCTGAATCATAAACATGTGCAAATATCAAGACCAAATGACATAATTAATGTGTATATGATAATATATCAAAAAGTATCATAGACCAAAAAATTTATAATATATATAATAAAAATGTGAAAAATGTTTAGTTATAATATATATATTGTGACAGCAGGAAGGTAAAGTCACCTGGTTGCATCCAGGGGGGTAGATATATTTCGCCCAGATTCAGGCTTTACGCCGACTTATACAACTAGGTGGAGAGTTGTATAAGGCTAGTGGGCTCATGGATGACTCATACCTCTAGGGAGAGTGTGGGGCGTCGTACAGACAGGGAGTTGATGAGACCAGCTGAAGCTTGTCAGCTCATTTAGGCCTCTATAAGAACTCCCAGCTTCATTAGATGTTAGCTCATGCCTGGAACCAGACCTGTGTGAACTGTCTAGGGAGAGTGAACCCCTGTGCGGTGAGACAAAGCCTGTGTGGCTATTTGCTTGGACATTTAAAACCAGGGACTTAGGGACTAGGACAGCACTAGGCTGATCCCAGTTGTTAGTTAGGAAACCTGTATGTTTAGTCAGAGGTCAAGTTGACCAGGATTTATTTTGTTTATGTTTCTTTTGCTTTGCTGTGTTTTGTCACTGTAAATAGAAAATAAACCGCACCTTTTTGATTTTGAAAACCACAACCACCGTTTGCTGGGCCTGTTTTTGTGTGGGGAGCCCATCTCGGGGGTCACACACACCCGCTGCCGAGCTAACCCCCTCACAGTTGGTGGAGAATGCAGGCAGTTTTTTTTTAAGCCAGCATGGAGGAGATACTGAAGCAGCTGGCTCTAGCAAATGCCAATCAACAGCAGACAAATGCAGGTTTGCAAAAGAGCCTTGAAGCTCATCAACAGAGCCTTGCAGCCCAGCAGCAAGCTCATCAACAGAGCCTTGCAGCCCAGCAGCAGACAAACGCAACTTTGCAACAGAGTCTGGAGGCTCAGCAACAAGCCCAGCAGCAATCTGAGGCCCGCTTCATAGACCTGTTACAGAAGCAAGAGCAGAGACTACAACAACAGATGGAAGCAGCAATGCAGCAACGTCCGCAGACCAGTGAGGAAAGCCGTCCCACTAATACCGCGTCCTTTGGGGTGAGTCGTTTATTGACAAAAATGACTGGAGAGGATGATCCAGAGGTATTTTTGACCACATTTGAAAGGACCGCTGAAAGAGAAAAGTGGCCTGAGGAGCAGTGGGCTGGACTGGTGGCTCCTCTGTTAACTGGTGAATCGCAGAAAGCTTACTATGACCTAGAGCCTAACCAAGCAAAAGACTATGCGATGCTAAAAGCTGAAATATTGGCAAGGCTGGGTGTCACCCAGGCTGTCCGGGCTCAGCGTGTGCATAACTGGACTTTCCAGCTTGGAAAACCCCCCAGGTCTCAAATGTATGATCTCATTCACCTGAGCAGAAAGTGGCTACAGCCAGAGACTTTGTCCGCACCAAAGATTGTGGAACGTGTTGTAATGAATCGGTTTTTGAGAGCTCTTCCTACTGCCATCCAAAAGTGGGTAAGCCATGGAGACCCAGAGACGGCCGATGGTCTTGTGGATAGTGTGGAGAAATACTTGGCTACAGAGAACCTGACGGCCTCTTCCAGAGACACTCGAACTTTCCACCCTAAGACCAGACCATCCCCAGGGGCGGATAAGAGGATTCCAAGGGGTGAGGGTGGAGAGAGTGAGAGGGTGGGAGCTCTACCCCAAGTTTGGCGAGAACAGCCTGGGAAATCAGCGGCTCAAGAGGCCGCAAGAAGGATCGTTTGCTACCGCTGCCGGCAAGCGGGACATATTGCAGCCAATTGCCCGGTTGTGGAGGAACCCATGCAGTGTGACTTTCTGACGGGCAGACGTCAGTCGCTGTGTGCGACAGTCGCATGCACTGCCATTCGAGGAACTGAGAAACATTTATGCAAAATGTGTGTTAATGGTAGAAATGTTGTGGTATTGCTGGATTCAGGTAGCCTTGTGACCCTGATAAAGGCTGAGTTAGTTAAAACAGAGGTCTCTGGGAATAGCAAGGTAGCTGTTATTTGTGTGCATGGGGACACCCGAGAGTATCCAGTGACTACAGTGTGTTTCGAGACCCCCAAAGGTACCCTCTCTCATCCAGTGGGCTTAGTATCTCAGTTACCGCATGACGCCATTGTGGGAAGGGATTTTCCGAAGTTCTGGGAACTGTGGGATGATCCTGAGCCCCCCACTGGTGCCCCTATGTACCAGGAATGTGATAGCCAGAACTCCCCTGAGAGTGGTGAGGACTCTCCAGAATTTCCCTTATCAGTATTGGCAGGGGAGACTCAAGAAACTGGAGAGGAGCCCACCTCCTCAGACGAAAACCTACCGTCTGTGGAGTTTTCTGATCTTGAGGTTCACAGGGAAAACTTTGCCACAGAACAGTTGAAAGACCCCGCCCTAATAAAGGCACGGGAAAACGTAGTGAAAATAGATGGCGAGTTAGTGAACCCAGATAATACCTGCACTTACCCATACTTCAGCGTAGAGAAGGACCTACTGTATCGGGTGGCAAAAAGGGCAGAAGAAACCGTTGAGCAGCTTGTGGTGCCCAAACCTTACAGGAAGTTGGTGTTGGAGTTGGCCCATGGGCACATTCTTGGAGGTCATCTGGGGACAGAGAAAACCCGAGAGAGGGTATTACAGAGATTCTATTGGCCGGGGGTGATGAAGGACATAGAAAATTATTGTTCCTCCTGCCCTGTGTGTCAGAGGTCGGCCCCGATGCCACATTTCCGTAGCCCGCTGGTCCCTCTACCCATCATTGAGGTCCCGTTTGAGAGGATCGCCATGGATTTGGTAGGTCCTATAATCAAGTCCGCTAGGGGGCACCAGTACATATTAGTTATAATGGACTATGCCACCCGTTATCCAGAAGCGATCCCTCTCCGAAATACCTCGGCCAAAACCATAGCCAAAGAGCTATCTCTTGTGTTTAGCCGGGTGGGTATTTGTAAAGAACTGCTTACGGACCAAGGTACACCCTTTATGTCCCGGGTTATGAAGGAGCTGTGTAAATTGTTCAAAGTGACGCAATTACGTACATCTGTGTATCACCCCCAAACCGATGGGCTGGTTGAAAGGTTCAACAAAACCCTAAAACAAATGTTGAAGAAAGTGGTGGATAGAGATGGAAAGGATTGGGACTGTCTACTTCCTTATCTGATGTTTGCTATTAGGGAGGTGCCCCAATCCTCTACGGGATTCTCCCCCTTTGAGTTACTGTATGGGAGACACCCAAGAGGGCTGTTGGATATTGCCAAGGAAACTTGGGAAAGTGAGAGTTCTCCCCACAGGAGTGTGATTGAGCATGTCGCCCTGATGCAAGACCGAATTGCACAGGTAATGCCCATCGTGAAGGAACATTTGGACCAAGCGCAGTTAGCACAGCAGAGAGTGTACAACCGTGGAGCCAAGACCCGTACCTTTTCCCCGGGGGATAGGATACTGGTACTTGTCCCTACGGTTGAAAGTAAATTCCTTGCCAAATGGCAAGGCCCCTACGAGATAATGGAAAAAGTGAGCGAAGTGAATTACAAGGTCAGACAACCAGGAAGGCGAAAGCCCGAACAGATCTATCACGTTAATCTGTTGAAAGCCTGGAGGGATAGAGAGTCCCTAGTCGCAGACACTTGGTCACCAGCTCAAACTGGTTGCGTGATTCCGGAGGTTGGAATAGCAGCCACCTTGTCACAACCCCAACAACAGGAGGTTAAGGGGTTTGTGCTTCGCAACAAGGAGGTATTCTCTGAGCTGCCGGGACAAACATCTGGGGTAGAGCATGACATCATTACCCCGCCCGGTGAAAGGGTGAAGTTAAAACCCTATCGGATCCCAGAGGCCCGACGGGAGGCAATACGGGAGGAAGTACAGAAAATGCTGAACTTAGGGGTGATAGAGGAGTCCCAAAGTGATTGGTCTAGTCCCATTGTGTTGGTGCCTAAACCGGATGGGAGCTGGCGATTTTGTAACGATTTTCGACAGTTGAACAAAGTTACAAAATTTGACACCTACCCCATGCCACGTATAGATGAGTTGATCGACCGGCTGGGAACAGCCCGATACATGACGACTCTTGACCTCACAAAAGGGTATTGGCAAATCCCCCTGGCCAAGTCGGCCAAAGAGAAAACCGCATTTGTAACCCCAGACGGGGCGTTCCAATATAAAAGAATGCCGTTCGGGTTACAGAATGCGCCGCCCACATTCCAGCGGAAAATGGACCAGATGCTGAGGCCCCATCGGAAGTATGCTGCGGCTTACCTGGATGACATAATTGTCCATAGCACAGATTGGGCCTCACATCTGCCAAAAGTGCAAGCAGTCCTGGACTCTGTTCGGGAAGCGGGGTTTACGGCTAACCCCAAGAAGTGTACCATTGGGCAGGAGGAGGCCAAATATCTTGGGTACACCATTGGGAGGGGAGTAATAAAACCCCAACTCAACAAAGTCGAGGCCATCCAGAGTTGGCCACGTCCCAACAGCAAGAAGCAGGTACGAGCCTTTCTGGGAATCGCTGGGTATTATCGGCGATTCATTCCCCACTTTGCTTCTAAGGCTGTGCCCCTAACCAACCTGACGAAGGGGAAAGGGTCGGTCATGATTAAATGGACCCCCGAGGCTGAGGCAGCATTCCAATTCTTGAAACAAGCCTTATGTAGCCAGCCAGTGTTGTACTCACCCGACTTCTCTAAAGACTTTGTCGTACAAAGTGATGCGTCAGATGTGGGGTTAGGAGCAGTATTGTCCCAGGTCTGGAACGGGGAAGAGCACCCAGTCATTTACCTCAGCAGGAAGTTGAAGTCCCATGAGGTAAATTACGCCACCGTTGAAAAGGAGTGTTTAGCGGTGAAGTGGGCTCTAGATTCCCTTCGGTACTACCTGCTAGGTAGGCACTTTGACATGGTTACGGATCACGCTCCGTTAAAGTGGATGGCTCAAAACAAAGAAACAAATAGAAGAGTGAATAGGTGGTTCCTGGCCCTCCAGGAATTCAACTTCACAGTAAAGCATCGCCCTGGCGTTCAAATGGGGAATGTGGATGCTTTGTCTCGAGTACATGAATGCCTGATTGCTGGTGTTCCAACCCCGAGGTTAAAACAAGAGGGGGGGGGGTATGTGACAGCAGGAAGGTAAAGTCACCTGGTTGCATCCGGGGGGTAGATATATTTCGCCCAGATTCAGGCTTTACGCCGACTTATACAACTAGGTGGAGAGTTGTATAAGGCTAGTGGGCTCATGGATGACTCATACCTCTAGGGAGAGTGTGGGGCGTCGTACAGACAGGGAGTTGATGAGACCAGCTGAAGCTTGTCAGCTCATTTAGGCCTCTATAAGAACTCCCAGCTTCATTAGATGTTAGCTCATGCCTGGAACCAGACCTGTGTGGACTGTCTAGGGAGAGTGAACCCCTGTGCGGTGAGACAAAGCCTGTGTGGCTATTTGCTTGGACATTTAAAACCAGGGACTTGGGGACTAGGACAGCACTAGGCTGATCCCAGTTGTTAGTTAGGAAACCTGTATGTTTAGTCAGAGGTCAAGTTGACCAGGATTTATTTTGTTTATGTTTCTTTTGCTTTGCTGTGTTTTGTCACTGTAAATAGAAAATAAACCGCAACTTTTTGATTTTGAAAACCACAACCACCGTTTGCTGGGCCTGTTTTTGTGTGGGGAGCCCATCTCGGGGGTCACACACACCCGCTGCCGAGCTAACCCCCTCACAATATATATATGTAAAATAATAAAGTCCACTCCTTGGTAGTGACCAGTTAATCCCACTGCTCCAAAAAAATTTTTTCACTTGACAGCAAATAACTCTTTCAATGATTTTCCAGATGTTCCCCCACAAGGGTCCCCACTCACCAGCTCCTCACACCCCTACAGGGGTAAACAGCGTGATACGATTGTCTGCAGGGAGATGGGAAAACCAGCAATAAGGGGTAGCTTCAGGTGTATAATGTGCAGGAGGCACACTACGCCCGCTGTAAGTGCCGCAGATGCCTGCCTGTGTTACTCAAACAGGAAATCACAGCAATAAGGGCTAGCTTCAGGTGTATATTTTGCAAGAAGCACAATACACCTGCTGTAAGTGCTGCAGATGCCTGTTAGTGTAACACAAAATAAAAAAACCTACGAGCAATAATTGGTAGTTTCAGGTGTATAATGTGCAAGAGGCACACTGCGCCTGCTGTAAGTGCTGCAGATGCCTGCCTGTGTTACTCAACAGGAAATCACAGCAATAAGGGCTAGCTTCAGGTGTATATTTTGCAAGAAGCACAATACGCCCGCTGTAAGTGCTGCAGATGCCTGCCTGTGTTACTCAACAGGAAATCACAGCAATAAGGGCTAGCTTCAGGTGTATATTTAGCAAGAAGCACAATACGCCCGCTGTAAGTGCTGCAGATGCCTGCCTGTGTTACTCAAACAGGAAATCACAGCAATAAGGGCTAGCTTCAGGTGTATATTTTGCAAGAACCACAATACGCCTGCTGTAAGTGCTTCAGTTGCCTGTTAGTGTAACACAAAAGAAAAAAAACTACGAGCAATAAGGGCTAGCTTCAGGTGTATAATGTGCAGGAGGCACACATTACGCCTGCTGTAAGTGCTTCAGATGCCTGCCTGTGTTACTCAAACAGGAAATCACAGCAATAAGGGCTAGCTTCAGGTGTATATTTTGCAAGAAGCACAATACGCCTGCTGTAAGTGCTGCAGATGCCTGTTAGTGTAACACAAAAGAAAAAAAACTACGAGCAATAAGGGGTAACTTCAGGTGTATAATGTGCAGGAGGCACACTACGCCTGCTGTAAGTGCTGCAGATGCCTGCCTGTGTTACTCAACAGGAAATCACAGCATGGGAGAAAAAGAAACCCTGGACTGCCGCACTCTGTATAGACAGTTATTTATTCCAAAATTTCAAGTAAAAAATCAAAATTCAAAATAAATCTATAGATCCAAAACAACAAATGCAGATAGTGTGCATGCAGGGAAGGGTGGCTAACGCGTGCTGCAGATGCCTGCCTGTGTTACTCAATCAGGAAATTACAGCAATAAGGGCTAGCTTCAGGTGTATATTTTGCAAGAACCACAATACGCCTGCTGTAAGTGCTGCAGTTGCCTGTTAGTGTAACACAAAAGAAAGAAAACTACGAGCAATAAGGGGTAGCTTCAGGTGTATAATGTGCAGGAGGCACACATTACGCCTGCTGTAAGTGCTTCAGATGCCAGCCTGTGTTACTCAAACAGGAAATCACAGCAATAAGGGCTAGCTTCAGGTGTATATTTTGCAAGAAGCACAATACGCCTGCTGTAAGTGCTGCAGATGCCTGCCTGTGTTACTCAATCAGGAAATTACAGCAATAAGGGCTAGCTTCAGGTGTATATTTTGCAAGAACCACAATACGCCTGCTGTAAGTGCTGCAGTTGCCTGTTAGTGTAACACAAAAGAAAGAAAACTACGAGCAATAAGGGGTAGCTTCAGGTGTATAATGTGCAGGAGGCACACATTACGCCTGCTGTAAGTGCTTCAGATGCCTGCCTGTGTTACTCAAACAGGAAATCACAGCAATAAGGGCTAGCTTCAGGTGTATATTTTGCAAGAAGCACAATACGCCTGCTGTAAGTGCTGCAGATGCCTGCCTGTGTTACTCAAACAGGAAATCACATCAATAAGGGTTAGCTTCAGGTGTATATTTTGCAAGAAGCACAATACGCCTGCTGTAAGTGCTGCAGATGCCTGGTAGTGTAACACAAAAGAAAAAAAACTATGAGCAATAAGGGGTAGCTTCAGGTGTATAATGTGCAGGAGGCACACTACGCCTGCTGTAAGTGCTGCAGATGCCTGCCTGTGTTACTCAAACAGGAAATCACAGCAATAAGGGCTAGCTTCAGGTGTATATTTTGCAAGAAGCACAATACGCCCACTGTAAGTGCTGCAGATGCCTGCCTGTGTTACTCAAACAGGAAATCACAGCAATAAGGGCTAGCTTCAGGTGTATATTTTGCAAGAAGCACAATACGCCCGCTGTAAGTGCTGCAGATGCCTGTTAGTGTAACACAAAAGAAAGAAAACTACGAGCAATAAGGGGTAGCTTCAGGTGTAAAATGTGCAGGAGGCACACATTAAGCCTGCTGTAAGTGCTGCAGATGCCTGCCTGTGTTACTCAAACAGGAAATCACAGCAATAAGGGCTAGCTTCAGGTGTATATTTTGCAAGAAACACAACACGCCCACTGTAAGTGCTGCAGATGCCTGCCTGTGTTACTCAAACAGGAAATCACAGCAATAAGGGTTAGCTTCAGGTGTATATTTTGCAAGAAGCACAATACGCCTGCTGTAAGTGCTGCAGATGCCTGCCTGTGTTACTCAAACATGAAATTACAGCAATAAGGGCTAGCTTCAGGTGTATATTTTGCAAGAAGCACAATACGCCTGCTGTAAGTGCTGCAGATGCCTGTTAGTGTAACACAAAAGAAAGAAAACTACGAGCAATAAGGGGTAGCTTCAGGTGTATAATGTGCAGGAGGCACACATTACGCCTGCTGTAAGTGCTGCAGATGCCTGCCTGTGTTACTCAAACAGGAAATCACAGCAATAAGGGCTAGTTTCAGGTGTATTTTTTGCAAGAAGCACAATACGCCCACTGTAAGTGCTGCAGATGCCTGCCTGTGTTACTCAAACATGAAATTACAGCAATAAGGGCTAGCTTCAGGTGTATATTTTGCAAGAAGCACAATACGCCTGCTGTAAGTGCTGCAGATGCCTGTTAGTGTAACACAAAAAGAAAACTACGAGCAATAAGGGGTAGCTTCAGGTGTATAATGTGCAGGAGGCACACATTACGCCTGCTGTAAGTGCTGCAGATGCCTGCCTGTGTTACTCAAACAGGAAATCACAGCAATAAGGGCTAGTTTCAGGTGTATTTTTTGCAAGAAGCACAATACGCCCACTGTAAGTGCTGCAGCTGCCTGCCTGTGTTACTCAACAGGAAATCACAGCAATAAGGGCTAGCTTCAGGTGTATATTTTGCAAGAAGCACAATACGCCCGCTGTAAGTGCTGCAGATGCCTGCCTGTGTTACTCAAACAGGAAATCACAGCAATAAGGGCTAGCTTCAGGTGTATATTTTGCAGGAAGCACACTACGCCTGCTGTAAGTGCTGCAGATGCCTGTTAGTGTGACACACACGGAAAACACAGCAATAAGGGCTAGCTTCAGGTGTATGCTGTGCAGGAGGCTTAGCAAAAATATCACTGACACTGTCCCTGCCTATCCTTCTCTCTCCCTACACACAAGGTTTAGCAGAATTCACTGACACTGTCCCTACCTATCCTTCTCTCTCCCTACACACAAGGTTTAGCAAAATATCACACTGACACTGTCCCTACCTATCCTTCTCTCTCCCTGAACGCCGTAACACACTACACAAGGCCGCCGCGCTGGCGGCCTTTTATAGTGTGGGGCGTGTACTAAACCCCCCGAGCTATAATTGGCCACAGGCATCCTGCCTGTGGCCAATTATGCCTCTCCTCGCTGCCGGCGCTGTGATTGGCCAAGCATGCGGGGTTACAGTGCATGCTTGGCCAATCACAGCGCCGGGATTTTGGGCCGTTCGCGTCACTCGAATTTGGCGCGAACGGCCCAAAACGTTCGATCTTCGTCGAACGATCGAACACACAATGCTCGAGTCGAACGTATGTTTGACTCGAACGCGGAGCTCATCCCTACACTTGAGGCACTTCGATGGGCCCTAACTAAGGAATCAAAGCTAAAAAAATCCCAGATAAATTTCTTAATCCAAGGTCTCCAGATGGCTATGGGCAATAATTATTTTTGGGCAAATAGTCAGTACTATAACCAGACTGGGGGCGTGGCTATGGTGGCTCGTTACGCCCCTAGTGTGGCAAATATTGTTCTAAACAAATGGGAGCAGGAAAACATTTTTCTGCATAAACATGAGTCACTCAGTTTCTACAGGCGCTATATAGACGATTTCATTTTGTTTTGGGAGGGTACAGAAAGTAGTTTAAATATCTATCTGGAACAAATGAATGCCAATCGATATGGGCTTAAGTTCACTGCCGAAATTAATTTCCATATTGTCAACTATCTAGCTCTCACTATTAGGAAAAACCGATCACTTCTTTGAGACTCTTACATATTTTAAAACCACCGATAGGAATGGGTATGTGCCCACTCATAGTTGCCACCACCCACAGTGGCTGGGGGCAGTACCAAAGGGACAATACATGTGGATTAGGCGCAACTGTGCTAACTATGATGAATTTGTACTCCAAGCCCAGCATCTAACTAACAAATTCCTGGAGAAGGGCTATCAAGGGCTATTGACAAAGTTATGTCTCAAGTGGCTTTAATGGATAGACAATCTCTGTTGGTTACTAAGCCCAAGAAAGAACACAAAGGAGAAATAGCCTTTATATCAGGATTCCACAGACAATTTAGACAAATTGAGACTATTTTAAGAAGTATTGGCCCATACTTATGAAAGATCAAGATCTCAAATCTATCATCCCCCCTACTCCTAAATTTATATATAGGAGAGCACCTGGCCTTAGGAATAAAATAGCTCGCAATGTACCCGACCCTCCTAAGAGACCACCAAAGTTTTTGGATGGATCTGGGTTCTATCATTGCACTAGATGTAAAGCCTGCAAAACTACACGGAAGTCATGGGCCTCTACAAAAGTAACCCATTTCAAATCCTATGTAACAGGAGAACAATTTAAAATAAAACCACTAATTACCTGCCATTCTGACCATGTTACCTACGTCCTGGAGTGTCCCTGTTCCCTCCAGTACGTGGGTAGAACCACACGACCTCTTAAGGTCAGAATCAATGAACACCTAGCTAATATTAAGAAAGGGTTTCCGAACCACAGTGTGTCCAGGCACTTTAAAAGCCATCATGACAGTGACCCTGGCCTGTGTGTATTTTATGGTATCGATAGGATATCTAAACATTGGCGAGGAACACATATGAAAAGAATGGTGTCACAGAATGAAACCAAGTGGCTGTATAAATTGCGTACTATGCAGCCACTTGGAATGAATATTGAATTGGACCTCAATTGCTTTCTATCCAACGACTGAGGCCACATATATGATGTTCCTCTGGGAGATATATGGGGTTGTTAGAAGGTATATTACCATGAACCGTCCAGATAGGAAGCATGTTGACCTTATCTGGTCTTATGTCAGGGATTATCCTGGCCATAAATCTGGTCCATCTCTACCAACCTGTTGACAGTATACATGTGGGTATATTTAGAGAATTAATATTAAACATCAGTTGCCATCCAACGAGGCTTAGCAACAAGCAGCCTAGACCATTATTATTTAATTTTAATTTTTAGGAAGATATTTTTATAAATATGGCCTTATGTATACTAGTGTATGATTAGGTTTTAAATCACCACTCAATTACAAATATTGACCTCCCACAATCTTTGACAAGCACCCTCAGAAATATGGTGTTGAATATGTATTCACGGCGGGTCCGTGGACTGTTCCATCTCAGAAGCTGTAGGGAGATTAGTAGTGCATCAATGAAACTACCTACTGCAATATGAAAAGTCTTTGTTTTTATATATACTATTATGGCATTGTTTCAGTATCATATGGCTATTCGTACAGCCATATAGTTTTTATATAGTATATTGCTGTTGTATTGTGTCAAACTCGAGATTGCGGCTGGATAAGGCCAGTCTGGAACACCTCCGCTGTTTACCAATGCAACCATCCCACACTACAAATACCGTGATCCTTCAGTGACCAGGTACGCCCCCTGAAGATGTGAATTAACGAAACGTACGTCAGCGGCGGTACCTGGTCACGTGTGTTATTGTGCTGACGCCAATCCGGTGCCCTGGTTGAAATCCTTGTGACCCCCATGCATGCCGCAACGGAGGAAGCAGCGGAGCGGAGATTACAGACAGGCCTTCAGCCCCAGTGCCGGGTAGGCACTTTTTAGAGTAAGAGGCCATTTGGCACCCTTTGTTTTATGATCCATTTTTTTAAATAAACAGTATTATGCAATGGGATTCTCTGTTTCATTTGCATATCTCACCTATAACTCCTGGAAGAGGTGTCTGGATCTATTCCTTACTGCTATGTGTGCAGGCACAATCCTGCTAAAGCTTTATTGACCATCTTTTTTAGTAAAGAGGTGTCTGTGATCTGGTAAGCGCATCCTATATCTGTGCACTTCGGGTGACCAATATTGCATAGTATATGGTGGAGGAATTTCTTACACTAAGGAAGAATATCGTTTTTTTCTACTAGCAAATCTTTGAAATAGTGGATTGATTGGAATTTCAGTTCACACACGTTGGGACTTTATATAATTTTTTCAGATCATTTCACATTGTGGTTAAAGTGTGGACACTAATTCATTAATGTTTTGTATGATTTCTATTTTATATGTAATCACCATAATTTATTTAACTCACGCTGTGGATTGAAACATTTATGGTAGCGCCCTCTATTATTTTATCACATGTTCATTTGGAAGTTCACTTCTATTTTGCAGAGGAGCAGCTGGTATATTAATATTTATGTATGTAGATTGTTGTTACATAGAAGGAAGATTAGATTGTTAGTTGGCGCGGAATTTCTTAATAATTTTTTTCAATACTTTAGACACCCCCCAGGTACGAAATTTAAAGGAATATTTCACTTTTATTGTTTCACTTAAGCATTATTAAAATCACTGCTCCCGAAAAAACGTCTGTTTTTAAAACTTATTTTTGAATTGATACATGTCCCCTGGGGCAGGACCCAGGTCCCCAAACACTTTTTATGACAATAACTTGCATATTAACCTTTAAAATTAGCACTTTTGATTTCTCCCATAGACTTTAACGGTGTTCCGGGGCTTTTCAAATTTGCCGCGGAACACCCCAAATTGTTCGCTGTTCGCCGAATGGGCAAACAGCCAATGTTCGAGTCGAACTCATGTTCGACTCTAACATAAAGCTCATCCCTACTCACCATTCAACTCTTTCCCATTTCTATTCTGATCCCACAGCTACCTCATTTCAAGGACCCCAATTCCACCCTGATTTTGGTCCTGCACGCCTGCCTCTACCTACCCTCTCACACCCTGAAGCCCCTTTTCCCTGTCCCCAATCCCCACGTGGAAACCAATAGGATAATTTATCCAGCACATACCACTAGCTTTAGGCCTAATTTTCATTACCTTCTTCTACATCTGGCTTTTTTCTTTTCCAAATAAAATGATTGAACTGATATGTTGTCGTATGTAATTTAAATTTTTTTTGGGTATGATGCACTACAGCACTTGTTACATCTTACTTCTGTGTGGGTTTCAAAAAGTACATCTGTACATCTCTATGTGTAATGTGCATTATCTCACACAGAAGTAAAAAAATTCAAAAGGACACATTTTCCTCTGGTTGGGGTAAACATATGCACAGCCCAAAGGGGGACTGCATACGCTTGCCTCCCGCAGAGGAAAAGGACACATTTTCCTCCGCGTGGGGTAAACATATGCACAGCTCAAATGGAAACTGCATACGCTTGCCTCCCGCAAAGAAAAAGGACACATTTTATCTGATTGGGGTAAACGTATGCACAGCCCAAAAGGGGCCTGCATACGCTTGCCTACCACAGAGGAAAATTACACATTTTCCTCTGTGTGGGGTAAACATATTGTCACGTATTAGATAAGACCAGAACTGTGTGAACTACAATAGAGGAAGCAGAAACGTGTGTAAGTGAAATATAATGATTTATTAAAGATAAGTGAAATAATATAGATGCAACCACCTCCAATACCACACAGTAGACAACAACCAATACCAAACATAACCCACAAATAATAACAGTAACAGACAAATATGTACAAGTAATGGGGAAAACCAGAATCATAAACAGGGCCAGGCCAGGGTCGTCAACGGGAGATCAGCAGCTGGGGAAAGGGAAAACAAACAGGACAAGGAGAGGATGGATGGATCACAGGAGGGACGGGTACAGGTACAAGGCTCAGGGTTCAGGTAACAGACAGGAACAGGATCAGGTACAAATACAGAGCTTCTCAGGATCAGGGCACAAGGAGAGATACCAAGGCAAAGTAAGAGTGTGTCTGTCAGGTATTTATACATGTAGCACTACCCTCTCCTCTTAGGGGAAAGAAGAGGCACCCATGCCACAAGCCCGTGTCCTCTAGTTTAGAGGTCAGGCGGTGTATATGTATTTGGGTCCCGCAGCGAGTTACCTCCTTCCACTGGTTCCCATCTCCAGAATGTAGAGACGAGTCTGTACTTTCCCCTCTTTAATAAAGTCAATGTCTAAACCACTTAAACTCCAACGTTGAGTTTATTTTGTATCTTTGCTTGATAGGTAAGAGAGAGTAGATGAGAGATAATAGTTGAACCAAAGCAGATTCAGGCACAGAACTCCCAGATTTATCACCACTCGGTCCCGAGTGGGTACAGCTCACCCGGATAGTCCCTCAATGGTCCTAGTAGCTGATGTGGAGCTCGAACAAGCAATTTAAATCCTCCAAGGACACGTTCAGTATGTCCTCGAAGAGCAGCAGCGCTCCGCAGGGTCCGTTCTGCGGAGCATAGGATCCTTCCCTCCGACAGGTCACCAGGCCTTTCCCGAGACAGCAATCTAACTATCACTCATCTCCTGTTATGGGACCGATCCTCCCCTGGCTTCCTCTTGGTCAGAGCGGATACCCTCACCCGGGCATCCTAGGACTCCAAAGTTCTGCCTGTAGACCCAGTTGAAGGTACTGGGCCTACCCGGAACATTGCGTTCTCGGGCTGAAGGTGCCCGAGACTCTTCAGTAGGTGTACTCGCCCCCCTCCTTAGGGGGCACACTCCTCCGGGTACTTGTCCCCGGGTCTCTCTCTGAATAATGACGTCTGCCTCTTTTATACCTTCTCCCGGCATGTACAGCAGGCAGAACCAGCCCACTGCATGGTAGCAAAGAGAGGACATCCAATCGCGCCAATGCAACCTATGGTTCAACCCTGACCCAACATGGCAGTGCCACCTGCAGGCCACAGGGAACTCTACATAGGCACACTCCAACAAAGCAGAGTCCAGCACAATTAGAAGGCCCGAGCCATACTAGTGCTCGGGTCATCCCCCTAAATTTGGACATAAAGACCCCCTAAATTTGGAGTACCCACTACACACACATCTCCTGCAATCAGACTCATGTGATGCCCAATTGCAGGAAATGATGTCGGCCCCACACTGCCAGGAACCACCTGCTGGTGGACACCAGTACTGCGGCCCAAAGATCACATAAAATCATTACCAGGGGAAAGCTCCCCTGGCAGTTCCAGACTGCCAAGAGACACCTGCTGGTGGACCACAGTACTGCACGCCAAATATCAGGCAGTGTCACCAGCGGATGGAACCTTCCCTGACACATATGCACAGCCCAAATGGGAACTACATCCGCTTGTCTCCCGCAGAAGGAAAAGGACACATTTCATTTTCCTCAGCGTGGGGTAAACGTATGCACAGCCCATAAGGGTACTGCATACGCTTGCCTCCCACAGAGGAAAAGGAGAAAGGAACAAGAGAAAACAAAGACCAGTCATACATTTTTTTAAATGTATTCAAAGAAAAAAGATTTTTGAACAAGACCGAAAGCAGAGATAATTAAGGAAACATATATCACACGTATTTATCCTGCCATGACACTTCTACATCATCCGGGGATACGAAAAAATTTGCAAACTGATTGCAGATGGCCATGACCCGTGAAGTTGACCACAAGTCCATAAATTGCACTTGCTGACTAGGATTATGGGGCTCGGGTCCAACAGCGCCTCTCTCCTTGTCCTGCAGAAAGTTGTGAAGGATGCAGCATGCCAGTACCACTTTAATGACATTCTCCACATTGAGCTGCATACATGACAGCAGTACTCTTTAATTTTCCATGCAGATGCCGAAGGCACATTCAACAACGCGTCTGAGCTGAAGATTTTTTGTTTCTGACTGGGACTGTAGCCACTGTATGACCTTATTAGATTACCTGAGTGTCACAAGCAGCCGTTCCTCCGGTGACACACTGGTTCGCATCTGAATGTCCATCCTTGTCAGTCTTGGTTTGAGCCTCTCCAACAGGTCGTCAAAGGCAGGAATGGACATCCTTGTGAAGTTTAGAAATTTTGCAGGATGCATGCGAAGTTGGGCATACAAGTTGGTAAAGTACCCCAAAGAGAGATGCTGGGATACAATAGGATGCATCCAGAAATTACAGCTGTCTCCTTCTTTGCAGCCTCTGTAAGACAATCAACAGGATGGCCCTATCAATCAAAAACTCCAAAAACTCGCAGATACTCTCAAATTCTCTCTCTCCTCTCTCTCTCCAACCAAAATGGCACAGATACATGCATATTTATTTTGGCATTGTGGGAAATTTGGGAGTGGAAAATAGAAAAGGGATGTGTTCTTTTTAAAAAACGCTGCTAAACGCTAATGTGGCTAAACAAGCATTAACGCCAATGCAAATCACATTTTTTTCTAACGCCCTGTGTTTATGAGGACTAAAGAACAAGAAAAGACCCCCCTTAAATGGGACTTTGAAAGCCACAGACACTGTTTTTTTTATTATTTCATATAAAGGTTAAAAAACGTCAAGTGTTTTAGTGGCATATACATATAACAAAAACATCATAAGACAGAATTCATATAAAATGACAATGTTACTCTCCGATGGGTGGTGGTCCCCAATACCCAACGCGTTTCCAGTTTCACACCTTCGTCAGGGGTATATAGGATAGGGAACAGTATAGTCATAAATTGTTTAACTCTAAAATGATATAACAAAGGACACATCAGAGATCAATGCAGACAGAACATGGAATATACAACATAGTCATCAAACTTGAATAAGGACAAGCTAGTGTAAACATTACATACCGGCTAGAGTGATATCATAGAAAAATGTAGCAAAGGCAACTGTCAGGACAGAGATGCAAAAGGACGCCAGCCCAATATCGCTATAGATTTCGGGGTTAACAGGTCATAGATACGTATAAACCCGTGGGTAGCGGCACATAGAATTCCAGTGGTTAACTGTGAACTGATGACAAGAGGGACATGGTATTAAGCTTAAACGGGGTACAGTGTTCAATTAGAGATTAATCTAACAAACAGGCAGGAAGGTGGTAGTGGAGGAAAGAATAGATAGCATTTATTTGAAACTAAAATCGATATCAATGTTGAGGGAAATGCAGATGTGGATAAAATAAAGTGAATGTTTGAAATATGCCTGAAAGGTTTATTTACCAATGGTGCTGCTTAAGATCTGGACAGGGGTTAACCGGAGCTTTCAATGAAGTTCCACCATCAGTGGGTAACACCCAGCGGTCCCTATCTTCATGTATTGCCCCTATGCAGAGTAAGTGCACCATTGGGTAAAAGGCTGGTTGAATAGATAGCCCTAGCTCATATTAAAGCCCAGAGAGTTATACTTACGTGTGTCTATATGGCGTGTCTATATGTATATATGGCGTGTCTCCTCTTTAGGTGCCTGCCTGCCTCCTGAACGCAATTGTGGTGCCTTCAGATTTATGCCCCTAAATGCCCCTGCCACTAAAAGCCTATGTGTGCATGGACACGTAGGCTAACATAGAGGGGCATTTAGGGGCAGAAAAAAAACTTCAAGCGCCTGTAAAAATGGCCATTTGACAGCTGCAGTGTGCTTGAGGACTGATGGATCTTATATAAGGTTTATTTTGTTTCTTCTTATTCTTACTTTCAAAACATCTCAACTAATATGGAATAGTCTTTTTCAAACTCTTTGGCCTCCACCAACCTACTAAAGGTTTAATTTAATCCTTAAAATGTACCTTTGTAGGGAAGAATATAGGTTGACTTCTCACCTTACATATTGATGAGCATAAATGTTCCCCTACCTCTTGCTTTTATTATGATTATACAGCACTGTTACCTATTATAGACAATGTACTAACTAAGTACTGTGTTAATAGCAGTATGTACATCTTTCTTTCTTTTTGTATTTTTTTTTTTCTTCTTTCTTTCTTTCTTTCCTTTTTTAAATTTTGTCTTTCATGTTCCTTTGTCAGTCACTCAGTTTGGTCTTTAAAAGTCAAATATAAAAGATGGAAAACGAATGAAATGTTAGGAGGTTGAGAAGGAAATGACATTTAAACAGAAGAGAAAGCATGCTGCTTTGTCTCAGTAAGACTCCACTGAAGTCTACAGGGCAGCTGATGTCAGAAGTTAGAAAGACTCACAAAAATCAGTGAGATTTGACACATTTGCAATTTGCTCAAGTTAGTATATTTCATGCTGGTTGCTCCTGCTTCACTAGCAAGTCACAGATGGAGAAGTGTGCAGTTTAATAGTGTTTCAATTGATTGAATCAAAATGAGCAAGACACTCTTTAATGAACATGAGCGCCTCAGATAGAGGTGTCCCAAATTATAAAAAAAAAAAAAAAAAAAAAAAAAAAAAAGAAATACTCTGATTTTACATTCGTTATAGGAAAAATGGAAATCATCTTCAAAAAAAGAAAACTGTGCTGGAAAATAAGCCTATTACTAAGCTGAAACACAAGGTGAAATACACACAAATACAAGTAAAGACAAAAATATGGTTGCGCTCTAAAATTAAAAAAAGCGCAACCATATTTTTGTCTTTAACAATTATCATCTGCAATAAATGGTGTAAAAGCATATT
Organism: Rana muscosa; assembly: GCA_029206835.1. Taxonomy (NCBI): domain Eukaryota; kingdom Metazoa; phylum Chordata; class Amphibia; order Anura; family Ranidae; genus Rana; species Rana muscosa. Next base: position 924,660,452 of record CM055116.1, on the reverse strand, counting down.
AGGTTTTATATCATCAGCAATGTGTGGAAGAGAACCGTGCTCCAAGAGGAAGCATATGTTTTAGGCAACACATCCTGTCGCTTAGGTACAGTGCAGTTAAGAAATTTAATATTGTTACTGTGTTAAAGTAAAAATGTGTTTTTGTTGTGTTATAGGGGAACAATCTACATAGTTAAGAAGGCTGAAAAAGTCAATTGAGTTTAACCAATTGTAGAGCCCTGCTCTCAATGAGTGTGCGCTATATGTTAAATTATAGTTATCCGAGCAATAGTTTGGCTCAGAAGGATTGTGTTATAAATTGCACTCTGTTTCAGTTCAGCTGGTTGTGTGATTTCCCTCCTGACAGTGGGTATTGCTGCCACCGCTAGTCAAGATTGGAAAGGCTACAGGCTGGACGTATTGGGTACCTCTTTCCTAGCAAGCAGCCCAGGGGGCATGGTGAACCCACTGCGCACGCTGGGAGGGGGTATTTAAGTGACAGACGCCATTAGGGCAAGGAGAAATCTTGGGGTCATGTCTTCGGTCCCCACCTGAGGGCCCTCATGGCCTCAGGGAAGTGTTGGCAGTTTCCACCTCCGTTACTGACAGGTAGGCCCAGGAGTTTCTGGGGCCTACTGATCCAGGAATGATCCTGTGTCACCTTACCTGCTGGGAGGGACCAAGCAATTGAGGATTCAATTGGAGGATGCATCCGGATCGTGATCTACCTCACAGTGCTGTCGGTATGGCTGGAAGATCCTGGCACTGAAAGCTGTGTTCTTCATTCAGAAGGTAACCCAAGTAAAGGTTACACAAGTCTGTGGCAGAGACTGTTCTATTTGCACCAAATCTGTGGCAGAGACTATATGTGATCGAGCTGTACATCGGCTGCTAGGCCAGTGAGATTGGGCCTATCCGGTGTTTGCTGAGTCCAGTGTGGAGACAGTTGTTCCTCTGGACCTAGGAAAAACTCTTATGATTCGCAACTAAGATATCTGAGTCCTCCCCATCCCTTCATCCCCTCTGTTGGAAACTATATTTCAAATAAACCCTTGAAAGAGACTTTTGTGTTGGTGCAAACTTTCTTCTGGACAACTCTTCAAGGAGAACCCCTGAGACGAGCATACAGAACAGTGAGGTAACGTGCAAGGCCCAAAATTAAACCAGCGGCCCGCTACGGGGGTATTGCTATAAAATAAAAATAAAAATAACTGGAAACCTCCATAAACTGAACTGTATACCCACAGCTGATTCAGAGAAAGGAGAAAAAAAACTCATAAAGCATAGAGATGAGCCCTGATCATGGGTCAAACATGAGTTTGTTTTCAAATTTAGCCATTCACAGTTCAGGAAAATATCAAAATATTGTGTTTGTTCACTGCCAGTTTTAACAGGGACAGTTAGAAAATTACCATTAAAAAATTGGTATAATGTTAAATTATTTGAAATTTTAATTACACTAAGCTAAAAGATCATCTTTAACCACTTGCTTACTGGGAACTTAAACCCCCCTCCTGCCCAGACCAATTTTCAGCTTTCAGCGCTCTCACTCTTTGAATGACAATTGCGTGGTCATTCAACATTGTACCCAAATGAATTTTTTTTTAAATTCACCACAAATAGAGCTTTCTTTTGGTAGTATTTGATCACCTCTACGGTTTTTATTTTTTGTTAAAAAAAACTTAAAATACAATTAAAAAATAAATAAATACAAAACCGTTTTATATTTTGTTATAAAATTTTGCAAACAGGTAATTTTTCTTCTTCATTGATGTACACTGATGAGGCTCCACTAATGAGCACCGGTAGGCTGCACTGATAGGCACTGATGGGCTGCACTCATGGGCACCGATGGGCTGCACTGATGGGCACTGATAAGGCGGCACTGGTGGGCACTAATAGGTGGCATTGGTGGGCACTGAGAGGTGACACTGAGAGGTGGCTCTGAAAGGCATTGATAGGTGGCACTAATAGGTGGCACTGATAGCTGGCACTGATATCTGGCACTGATGGGCACTGCTAGGTGGCACTGATTGGCACCACTGGTGGGCATTGATAGGTGGCACTCATAGGCATTGATAGGTGACACTGTTTTGCACTGGTTTTGCACTGGTGGTCACTGTGGGCACTGGCAGGTGGCTCTGGCAGGGGGCACTGGCAGGCGGTACTGGTGGGCACTGATGAGGCAGATGTGCCTCTTCCACTTGGGACCGATGTCCCTTACACAAAAGCTGGTAAACGGCTTTTTATTCTCCCTCGCTGTCAGCGTAGGGAGAAAAAAAAATGACTACCGAGCTTTCATTTAAATCATTGGCTGACAGCTGATCACGTGGTAAGGGGATGGGACCGGGATCGGTGATCACAGCGCATGTGTGCTGGGCAGGGGGCACGCAGGCAGCGTGCAAAGGTGAGGATGTCTATTGACGGCCTCCCGGCAATTCAAGCCCGTGCTGTAGCCATCATTCGGCTATAGCGTAGACGCTAAGTGGTTAATAGTTTAAAAGGTTTAAAAGGCATATTAAACAGGACATCAACACCAACACTAAAGGATACATTCATGGCAATGTTTTCACTGTCTACCATCTAAATCCTCAACCTTCAGCATTTTATTTATATATTTATCCATTGTATAAATGGTATCTCCCAATATTTTGTATATTGATGAATCCGGGAGGTCTTGTTGTCAGGTACACAAAGCATTTAGTGTGTAAAAACCTTTCCTGACACAGCACGACAGCATATTCGTATGGGAAGGCTCCGCCTCCCTGCTCAATTCAGGACCGGTTATATTATAAAAGTAGGTCTCCTCCCTTCCTGCAGTATTCTCTTTTTTTCCTCACTGCTACAGCCGGTTATGCTACTGCTAAAAAGCAGAATTTTTATTTTTCCCTCACCTTACCGGACGCTTCTGGCCAAGCCGCACAGGTTCAAGCCTCTCCTGTGACGAAGCTCCCCGCTGTAAAGGCAGACATGAACGCCTATATGGGGGAGACTCCACCCCCCCTCTCAAGATCCAGGAAGATATGGGGGTGAGGGCATCTGGTCTCTAGGGAGTTCTCCTTTATCATGATGCCATGGATGGACATTCATTGGACTTTCTGTTTGGACATGAAGCATGCAGGTGGTAAGGCACCACATGGTGCACAATTCCATTCAGTTACTGCTGCAAGTATGTGGTTAAGCTTGCATTTCTGAAGGGTTGTGGTTGTGTCTGCAATACTGCTAATGATGATAGCAGGTGTGCTGTGCTGGGCTGAAGCCTTCCTACTAACTGAACAAGCCTGGCCCTACAGTCTTGACTTATTTTCTGCAGGTATGCTGTTAGTTTGCATTTCTGAAAAGCATATATCACACATGTGAATCTAACTGGCTATCCATAGTGCTACTTTGTTTACTAATGTTTCACAGATTGGAGTCTGTGTCTGCAGTTTTGTTAATGCTTGAACTGATAACAGGTGATATTGAGCCCTTTCCTTTTAATGCAGGGCCTGGCCCTGCAGGCTGGACTCACTGTGTATTGATGCTTGGTTGTGGTATGATCCTTGGTGGTACATGTGTCTAATGTAGGTTTAACCTGCTAGTGCTAATTGTCAGATGACTATTAACTTGCGCTGCTTGTCTATGATTACATTAACTCTACAGTGTGAATGACTGTGATGTGTTTATTTCTATGCATTTACATGCTGACCTTGGTTCTAAAAGTCAGAATCTGTTTAGTCACATTCCTTAGTACTTACCTGTTAGCAATAGGTAATTGCTTGTGTTATTTGGGGTGCCCCACAGAAAGATGTCGTTGTAGTGGTTACTACTTATGGCAAATACCCCAGGCATGGCTCCAGGCTTCAGCTCATCTGTGAACCAGTAGCAATCAGCCTTCCTAGAGACCAGCAACTTTAACTAAGGTGAGGGCAGGTAGGTATATGCTATATCCTAAAAGAGTGCACATTATGGACATAATGAGCGTAAATCTCTCCAGCCCTCAACACCAACACCAGTCAACCTACTTCTGCAACAGGGGACAGATCCTCTTCAGCCCTGAAAGAACCACTATGTAGTTAACTGCCAGTGGAGGCAGATCAAGAAGTCTCTACAGTAATCATAGTGGTCTGGTGGTAACTGGTGTGTTGGCCAAAATGCAAAACAAGGTTGCAGGCCAAAGACAGTGACAAATGGGCAGAGACCTGAAAAGGCCTACAGTCACTAATGGTTCCATACCAGGCCTAATCAAACAATTGTGCTTGTTTAAAGGCAACATCTACCTCAGAGCTTGCTTCTGGGAAATTGCTATGACAAGTTGGCATATCAGAAGCAAAAGGTGGATACTTTAACCCCATCCAAACTGACTGTGTGGAGCTCAGGGACTAAGCTATTCAAACAAAGGCATTTAAAGGGTACCTCTGCCTCAAAAGCAGCCGGCCAAACAGGCTGCATCAGATTAACCAAGGGTGCCATTCTTGCAACAGAAGAGGCAATATCCTTTGCAGAGACCCTGGGACAGCAAATAGATCCAGAGATGAAGAAGGTTCATACTACTGTTAAGTAGTGTTTTGTGTCCTGCGATTGTGCTCACTTCGGTAGCCAGACTGTCAGGACCCCAGACAAGATGAAAGCAGAGCTCTGCTCAGTGATAAACTCTCTATGATGGCGGATCCTAGATTGAAAATGGAGTAGCCAATGATGCAGTTCAGACACTGCGAATACAAAACTATATGCGGTTTCTCCAGTAATCATTGTGGTCAGTGAACCCTTATGTCCCATCCCACAAGTAAACACATGCCACTTTAAGTCAGAGTGGTGACTGTTCAAGTCGGATCTGGTGATATTTAGAAGGAGGATTAATTCCTTATGTTAATCACCAATGACCAGAGGATGGCCAAAAGGCAAAGTAACAAAGAGTGAATGACAGGTTAGACCTGGGAGAACTATAGCGGAGAATAAAGAATCAAGAATTATCTTTATTTGCCTAAACCCAAGCCGCCCAATAGGGTCAGCTGACAGTTATATGTAAATTTGAGCTTAGGATCCGTGGGTCCTGTGCATTAAGGAAGCCAATGGAATTTTTTTCATTTCTCTACCAATTCATTGCATTCCCTTCATGATGCATCAGAGCACAAGGGTTGTGATTACATGGTCGTTAGTCAAAAGTAAGACTTGAATAACAGGCGGAAGGTTAAGGATCCAAAAAATTGCACAGGCCATCGTTGCAATTAATCTCTCTGGCCGTCAGTAAGGCTTGACCTCCACAAATCATACCCCATGATTTCCAAGGAGTATTGTTCATAGCGGTGCGACCCCCCAAGTCGCTGCCACGGTAAAGTAGTCCCTACACTACTTTTAATCCCACTGTGATCTAACTTGGGGCCATAGACATCAAGAATACACAGGCATTGATTCAAGACACATAGAAATCGCAGTAAATCGCACGATTTTAGGTCACAATAGTGGAAACCAAGGCTAAGACTGTCGATGGTCTTTAGACCTAGCAAGTTGTATATTTGCATGGTTGCATAGGGGGTGAGGTTGAGGATGGACACAGGTCCATCAAGTCCAACCTATGTGTGATTATATGTCGATAGTACCTTATATATATCCTGTATGTTGTGGTCATCCACAAGTGTGTGTGTGTGTGTATACTGTATACACACTTCAAAATACCCATGTTGCAGCAAGTACCTTCGCTTGGCAATTAGAGTTCACTACGAGTTCATCTGGCAGACTGTGACCTTTCCACAAACTCCGGACATTTCCTGGGATATTGGGTCCAGTAAGGGCCGACTTGTGGGACCAAGGACTTCTGGGAGCCTTGTCTGGACAACAGACTGGCGCAATGACTTCCAGATTCTGGGAAAAGAGTCCCAGTACAGACTCTGATCGAGTTGGGAGGAACCATCATCGAGAGACCATCATCGAGAGACCAACCAGTCTCATCACAACAATGACCTACCGGGAAGCAATTCTGAATCTCTGAAAAAAAATACAATAAAGTCACACTCAGAGAGAGCAACAGTATAAGTATCTCACTTGAACAAATGGCTCTTTCCCATTGGTTGCATCCCACGGTCGCAAGAGCAATAAAGTAGCCGGTAGTAATCCATGAGGTCCGAGGTGCCCAAGGGAAGGTTGACAACTGTGTTAACTGGTTTTGTAGTAAGGAAAGACTTACTTCCTGCACTAGAAACAGTAACTCCACAGAGGAGAAAAGTCCCCTCTTGGGGAGGTAGCTAAACAAACTAATCTTTCAGCGTATCAGCTATTAGGCATACCAATCATCCCAAGTGGTTACTCGTCGGGTATTCATGCCAGTGGAGGACAAGGTGTCCAAAAGTCAGAGTTATAGCGGTCGCAGACTGGAGTCTTTCCGAAACGCAACAAAAGAGCCTCAACTATGCTGAAAAGACTCAGCAAAATAGGGAAGTCCTATCTTCGCTGTCAAGAAGGAATGCAAAACTAGTCAACTTCTGTCAGATGTATCTCCCAGCACGTTAAGTAGGGTTTTCTAGAACTTACGGCCAGATGGCGTAAGATACAAAAGGCGTTGGATGACAAGGGACGGTCTCCAAAACAAAAAGCTGGTCAAGAGATCGGCAACAAATAAGGCTATCAAGATATTGGTCTGACTGTAACCTGGGTGGCTTCCCAGAGGTGGAAGCAGAGAAACTAATGACAGCCAACTGGGTCGGCAAATTAGCCAATATGTATATTCAGCAAACCTAATACTCTCCAGGATCCTTATCCGGATTCGCAGTCATTCGGTGGTGATAACAATAATTGCCCTGTGGCTTGCAGGCCATAATATCCGCGAGTACAGTCTCAGATCCGAGAACCTCCTCCTATTCTCCTTCCTGAGATCCAACACCTCATACAGCATAGCCAACGGTATCTTCCAAATTTCATACAAGTTATATCTAGAGGCTGGAGACCAAGAAGTAGAGGTCTCACTGTTTAGTGTTTGAAATCTTATGGAGGTCAGAGTGCCTACTCCAAACTTCAAGTACATTAGATACGAGAAAAACCTACAGAATTTAAAGAATGGAATTCTCTACTCCTTACTGTAAGGATTGCATTGTATACAAGTAAGCCTAGATACGGCATTAAAGGATACGTGAAACTCAGTCGTGTCCTCACTCTATGGCAGGGATAAGCAATTAGCGGACCTCCAGCTGTTGCAAAACTACAAGTCCCATCATGCCTCTGCCTCTGGGTGTCATGCTTGTGGCTGTCAGAGTCTTGCTATGCCTAATGGGACTTGTAGTTCTGCAACAGCTGGAGGTCCGCTAATTGCATATCCCTGCTCTATGGGATCCAGTAACGGTGGGATCCAGTAACGGTTGCATATCCTAGCAACCAATTCCGAAAGACCTGGGCAAGTTATTCTTTTCCCCATTTAGTCTTCCAAATAGTGTGAGACACATTATCTCACTCTCCATTTAGAGGGATAGGACATCCTAAATATGGCCAGTAACATGGAATAAGTATTCCTTTTGGCGAATAGGTCTAGAAAGATCTCAGACATCTAAGTGTCAAGCTCTAAACTACCTTGTTGCTGAAATTATCAGGCAAAATGGCTCTAGTCTCTTCCTCAACACTATACAAAGGTTGGTATCTTTGCAATCTGGGATAGAACATCAGCCTTCTGGCATATCCAAACTAAAGTGTTTGAAGTACCACGAACATTGAAAATAGTCAAGGTTTAAAAGAGACATAGAATTGGCCCTTCTTCTAGGAGAAAAACGATAGACTCATCAGGCCTAATGGCATCGGAAAAAGACAATCACTGTCTAACGAAGACAATCGCATTGGTGCGGATCAAGTTAGTCAAAGCTTAGATGACTAGGACAAACCCATCAGATGAGGGCAGAGACCGCTCTTCCAGTCTGATTGCGCGTGCATTGACAGAACTCCAGAATAGTTCCTCCAGAGTTAATATGTAAACTACGACCTGGTCTACATTCAACACGTTTGGGGGTCCATTCTTGTGGACCCAGCAGTCTTAACTACAATACATCTCAGTCGTTAGTGGGGATAGAGCTAATCCTCTTAAACACTTGAGCAGTACCCACCCTTGTTGTCTGGTGATTTGGTACATCCCATACGTATATGCTGTCATGCTGTGTCAGGAAAAGGGAAAATGTTATACTTGCCTGACGGTAATTTTCCTTTCCTGATGCAAGCATGACAGCATATAGGTCCCCTCCCAAAAAAAATAAAAAATAAAAATAAAAATATCACGAAAATATAATAAAGGCCTTCGCAGTGATACTAAGTTACGAGAATACTGCAGGAAGGGAGGAGACCTACTTTTATAATATAACCGGTCCTGAATTGGGCAGGGAGGCGGAGCCTTCCCATACGTATATGCTGTCATGCTTGCATCAGGAAAGGAAAATTACCGTCAGGTAAGTATAAAATTTTCCCTTTTCTTCTTTAGGTTCCGTGAAGCAAAAGTTCCACAAAAACAAAAGTTTCACAAATGTTACACACTGTGAATAAATTGCTGGGAATGTAATACTGTGTAACAATGTAATGGCATTGATGGCCTGTTTATTATGCCTTTGTAGGCTTATCTTTTAGCTTAATAAAAATCAAATAATAATATTTTACATTATATTTATTTGATGGGCACCTTTAAATCCCATAAACTAGGTGCTAGATTCCAGCAAACATTTGAAAAGGGACCATCAGAGCTAATGCTAATTGTTGAAAAACATATCTTTATTTTTACATAGAGTCGCAGACACACTGAGAATTTATTTGAAGTGTGATGCCCTGTACACACGACTGGTTTTCCTGCCAGAAAAACTTTGATGAGAGCTTTTGGCCAGGAATCCCGGCCGTGTGTATGCTCCATCACAGTTTTTCCGACGGAAAAACTGCAGGAAAAAAAAAGAGAGCAGGATCTCTTTTTTCCCGTCAGGAAAAAATCCTAGCGGAAAAAATGTTCGTCTGTATGCTTTTCCATCAGGAAAAAAAACGCGCATGCTCGGAAAAAATTTGACGCATGCTCGGAAGCATAGAACTTAATTTTGTCGGCTCGTCGTAGTCTTTTACGTCACCGTGTTCTTGGCAGTCAAAAGTTCACCGGACTTTTGTGTGACTGTGTGTATGCAAGGCAGGCTTGAGAGGAACACCATCGTTTTTTTAGGGTCATCATTTAGGGTTTAGATAGATACTCTCAAATGCCCTGTACACAAGACCGGTTTTCCCGTCGGATAAAAAACCGATGGTTTTCCCGACAGCATACACACGTTCACACAAAAGTCCGGTGAACTTTTGACTGCCAAGAACGCAGTGATGTAAAAGACTACGATGAGCATACACACGGCCGGGATTCCCGGCCAAAAGCTCTCATCGCAGTTTTTCCGACGTGTGTACAGGGCATCAGTGTTATCGGGGGCAGTTGGATCCTGGTCATTGCAGAAAATATTTACATTTATAATGAGCCAGTGTGAGTGCATTTTTCTATAGTATATTTTGAAGACCTCAGAGTATTTTTCCTGGCAGATTTACCTTGATTTGGTGGTTTTGATTTTGTTTTCTTTCAAGTATTGTTTTTAAAAAAAAGGGGTGGGGTTTCATGTTTAGCAAAGACCAAGCATGTATTACCCACTAGATTGTTTTGGATTTCATTTTTGTAGGAACAAATGTTTCATTGTATTGTTGATTGTGTTTAAATGAAAGACTGGCTGTTGTTATTCCTATTATTTAGTGGCTTAATTATTGTTTTTATAGACTGTACACATTCTCATCTCATTCCACTGTTTTGGGAGGGTGTCTGCAATCAAAAAAACAAAACAAAACATTATATTGCAATTGTTACGTTTTTTAAAACCGAACATATACTCAGAACAATATGTGAAACTTTTCTGGGATTCTTTTTTTACTGTAACATTGATTTTGAGAGGCCAAAATGGTTGTTGGTGGTTCCACTCAAATTGTGCAATTGTGTAAAAAAAAAAATTATACTAGGAACATACTCGCTACAATATTTGGGGTGTACCGTATATACTCGAGTATAAGCCGACCCGAATATAAGCCGAGGCACCTAATTTTATCACAAAAAACTGGGAAAATGTATTGACTCGAGTATAAGCCTAGGTTGTCCATCTGCATGCCTCACTGTGTCCATGCCTCACTGTGTCCATGCCTCACTGTGCCCATGCCTCACTGTGCCCAAGACTAGACTGACGTTTAACATGGGAGTCTATGGAAGGGGTGCCTGGCTTTGAAAAATCGGTGCTTCCCGGCCGTAGGTCCCCCAGACAAAAAACTTTGCACACTTATAGAGAATAGGGCTACATGTGTGCCAAGTTTCGGGTCCAGGGGACCTACGACCGGCCGGTACCGCATCCCCAAATTCCCGTTTAACATGGGAGTCTATGAAAGGGGTGCCCAGGTTTGACAAATCGGTGCTCCCCGGCCGTAGGTCCCCCGGACAAAAAACTTTGCACACTTGGAGAGGAAGAGGGGCTATATGTGTGCCAAGTTTGGGGTCCAGGGGACCTACGGATGGCCGGTCCCCAAAGTCCGGGAGATCAGGCGCAAAAAGGTGACTCGAGTATACGCCGAGGGGGGCATTTTCAGCACAAAAAAATGTGCTGAAAAACTTGTCTTATTCTCGAGTATATACGGTAATTGTACTGTTGATTACAAATGGTTATTGGTATCTCATTCAAATTGTGGCATGAGCTCAAATAAAGTGTTATTGGGAATGCACCCACTACAATGTATGGGGTGTTTCTTCTGGGAAGAAATTATGCTGTATTGTTGATATCTAGAATAGAAATGTCTGCTTGTGATATTTCAATTGGGGATTAAGCTCAAATAATTTAATACTGGGAATAATAAGAAAAATCTCCTCTTTAAGTAAAAAGACCTGATGTATTTTTTGGGGGGAGGGGGGGGGGGTGGATGCAGTTCTGGAATTGCAAGAGACAATTGAAGACACTGTTGATCACTTATATGCCTGTTGGAGGCTGAAGCTAAAGACTTCTGCTCTTTGTACAGTCTCTCTATAGTGGTCTGACATGTGCCTGCCTTGTCACCACTACAGTAGATCACTGTTCTCACACAGAGAGCAGCAGTCCTTAGCTGCAGTTCCCTGTCTGGCAAAATACTTTTCTAAATGCATAGTTGCCAACATTTTCAAAACATTTTAGGCACACTTTTTTTCCAGAAACCCAGTGTAGGAAGAGTAGTATGTTAATTAGGGGCGTGGCATTCAGATTTGTGGGTGTGGTTGATGAGTAAAAAAAATGGTGGCATGCAAAGCGATGATGTGGGTGAGCGTGGTTTAAATATGCTAAATATTGGGCGTGGCTTAGAGGGGATGTGGTCACAGTGAGTCTGAAAATTTGACAGGCAGACCTGATGAGACTCACTGTGTGTGAAAGGGGCCTTATTGATGGTGTCAGCAAGAAGTGACTGTGAGTAATTGGGTTTAAAACTGCACTGCCACATTCCTCACAGTCAGGACAGTGCTACATGAAAACAGGAGATACCATCTTTGTTAGCTAACAGCATTTCTTTACTTCTATCTAAAAGTCTAAAAGACAGAAGCTGTTATCGGAGATGTAGCACTTGTCTGACTGTGAGAAATTGGCCAGTGCAGTTTTCAACCCAATTTCTCACAGTTAAGGGACTGCTGGATAAAAAAAACCCTTTACTTTACTTTACTTTTAAAGTCCCCCTGTAACATCAGAACCCACCTTTACCACCAGAGCCCCCCTTTACCATCAGAGCCACCTCTTTTACCATCAGAGTCCGCATATACCATCAAAGTCCCCATTAACCATCAGAGTCCTCCTATACCATCAGAGTCTTCCTTTACTATCAGAGTTCTCCTTTACCATCAGAGCCCCCTGTTTACCATCAGAGCCCCCCTCTTTTACCATCAGAGCCCCCATTTACCATTAGAGTCCTCCTATACCATCAGAGTCCTCCTATACCATCAGAGTCTTCCTTTACTATCAGAGTTCTCCTTTACCATAGGAGCCCCCTGTTTACCTTCAGAGCCACCTCTTTTACCATCAGAGCCCCCATTTACCATCCGAGTCCTCCTATACCATCAGTGTTTTACTTTACTATCAGAGTTCTCCTTTACCATGAGAGCCCCCTGTTTACCATTAGAGCCCCGCTTTACCATCAGAGCCCTCATTTACCATCAGAGCCCCCCATTACCATCAGAGTCCTCCTTTACCATCAGAGTCCTTCTATACCATCAAAATCTTCCTTTACCATCAGAGTCCTCCTTTACCATCAGAGCCCCCTGTTTACCATCAAAGCCCCCCTTTACCATCATAGTCCTCCTTTACTGACAGAGCCCCCCTTTACCATCAGAGCCCTCCTTTACCATCAGAGTCCTCCTTTACCATCAGAGTCCTCCTTTACCATCAGAGCCCCCCTTTACCATCAGAGCCCCCCTTTACCATCAGAGCCCCCCTTTACCATCAGAGTCCTCCTTTACCTTCAGAGCCCCTGTTTACTATCAGAGCCCCCTTTTACCATCAGAGCATCCATTTACCATCAGAGCCCTCTTTACCATCAGAGTCCCCTTTACCATCAGAGCCCCCCCTTTACCTTCAGAGTCCTCCTTTACGATCAAAGCCTCCCTTTATCATTAGAGCCCTCATTTAACATCAGCCCCCAGTTTACCATGAGAGCCCCTTTTACCATCAGAGCCCCCCTTTGCCATCAGAGCCCCCTGTTTATCATCAGAGTCCTCCTTTACGATCAAAGTCCTCTCTTATGATCAGAGCCTCCCTCTATCATTAGAGTCCTCCTTTACCAACAGAGTCCTCCTTTACCATCAGAGCCTTCCTTTACCATCAGAGTCCCCCTTTACCATCAGAACCACTTTTACCATCAGAACCACTTTTACCATCAGAACCACTTTTACCATCAGAGCCCCCCTTTACCATCAGAGTCCTCCTTTGTCATCAGAGCCCCCCATTGCAGAAATAGCCCTCCCAGTGCTGAAACTGTGCATGGCGGGGAGGGAGAGGAGGAAAGCAGAGACCATCACATTCTAGATAAGACATCACAGGGCAGGTGAGGCGGGGCCTGGGAAGATGGAAACAACAATGGCTCTACTTACAAGCTGAGAGATGAGGAGAGCATTGCAGTGGAGCAGAATAGTCTGTGCGGGCACCGGACTGCTGTCATGTCATGTTCCAAGCATAAGAGGAGGTTGAAAATACAGCGGAATTGCTACACTGACTCTGACTGGACCGACCTCCCACTGACGTCACCGTTGGAGCCCACTTACACAGCATAGTCAGTAAGGAGGAGGCACCTAGGGGATGTTCTTTCAGACCTCCAGAGCCCAGCTAATGAAAGTTACTGCTGGGGGAGGAGATTTGTCCCAATTAGGGTTGAGCGGACCCGAACTGTAAAGGGTTTTGGGGTCCCGGACCCGAACCCGAACAATTGACTGTATGTTCGGGTTCGGGTCCGGTGTTCGGCAATATGCATGTAAAGTCGCGCTTGTTTCCCGTGCTTAGAACTATCCCTGCACAAAGTGTAATTTCTTAAGGAAAAAAAGTCATTTAAAACTCACTTGCGGCTATAATGAATTGTCGGCTCCCGGCAATACATAGAAAATTCAATTACCAGGCCCTTCAGGTCTGGTATGGATATTAAGGGGAACCCTGCCGCAAATAAAAAAAAATGCGTGCGGTTCCCCCAAATATCCATACCAGGCCCTTCAGGTCTGGTATGGATTTTAAAGGGAACTCCACCCCAAATTTTGGCTGAGCGGACCTGATGGGAAACTTCAGAAGGGGCGGCTCTATTCATTTATTACTAATAAATGAATACACCCGTCCCTCCTAAAGTTCCCCATCAGGTCCGCTCAGCCAATGACATAGGTGTAAGGCTGAGGACCTGATGCGGAACGTGAGAAGGGGCGGGTCTATTCATGTATTACACTGTGGAGGAAGTTCCCCATTAGGTCCGCCCCCGCCTACGTCATTGGATGAGCGGACCTGATGGGGAACTTCCTCCAGTATAATAAATGAATAGACCCGCCCCTTCTCACGTTCTGCATCAGGTCCTCAGCCTTACACTATGTCATTGGCTGGGCCGACCTGATGGGGAACTTTAGAAGGGGCGGATCTATTCATTTAATACACTGCCGAGGAAGTTCCCCATCAGGTCCACTCAGGCTCAGCCAATGTCATTTCGTCTGGACAGCGATGGACATCGGGATCGCCGCGGGACACTGGATTTCATCGCTGGAATGTTTTTTTTTTTAATAAAGGACTTTCCCAATGGTGTTTTTTTTTGTTTTTTTACACTTTCTTTGTGAAATGGTAGGGGTGCAATGTACCCCATTACCAATTCACATAGGGGGGCCGGGATCTGGGGGTCCCCTTTGTTAAAGGGGTCTTCCAGATTCCGATAAGCCCCCGACCGCAGACCCCAACAACCACCGGGCAAGGGTTGTGGGGATGAGGCCCTTGTCCCCATCAACATGGGGACATCCTCCCCATGTTGAGGGCATGTGGCCTGGTACGGTTCAGGAGGGGGGGGGGGCGCTCTCTCGTCCCCCCCTCTTTTCCTGCGGCCGGCCAGGTTGCGTGCTCGGATAAGGGTCTGGTGTGGATTTTTAGGGGGACTCCACGCCATTTTTTTTTTAATTTGGGGTGGAGTTCCCCTTAAGATCCATACCAGACCTGAAGGGCCTGGTAATTGAATTTGGGGGAACCCCTACGCTTTTTTTTTTATTTTTTATCAATGACTTTTCTATGTATTGCCGGGAGCCGACAATTCATTATTGGCCGCGAGTGAGTTTTAAATGACTTTTTTTCCTTCAGAAATGACACTTTGTGCAGGGACAGTTCTAAGCACGGGAAACAAGCGCGAATAGTCCTCAGAAGTTCGGGTCCCCATTGACTTCAATGGGGTTTGGGTTCGGGGTCAAGTTCGGGTCAAGTTTGGTCCCGAACTTTTTTCCGAAGTTCGGCCGAACCCGTCGAACCCGAACATCCAGGTGTCCGCTCAACTCTAGTCCCAATCTCTAACTGTCTGTCCACACGAGCAGCAATGTAGCAAACCAATATACCCAGCTGCTGCAGCGGATGTCTGTGCAGAGTTGTGGCCGCCGGTGTTCGTGAGGCACTTTGGCCGGGACAAGGACATGCTGGGACATTAGACTCGATTCGGTTCACACCGGAACCCCCGAACATAGCAAAAGTTCGGACCCAAAATTGAAGTCTATGGGACCTGAATAAGGATGAGCCGAATACCCCCCGGTTCTGTTCGCACCAGAACTTGCGAAAAAATTTGTTCAAACACGCGAACAACGTTAAAGTCACGAACATGAAAAATCAAAAGTGCTCATTTTAAAGACTTATATGCAAGTTATTGTCATAAAAAGTGTTAGGGGACTTGGGTCCTGCCCCAGGGGACATGTATCAATGCAAAAAATGTTTTAAAAATGGACACTTTTCTGGGAGCAGTGATTTTAATAAGTGAAACAATAAAAGTGAAATATTCCTCTAAATTTTGTACCTGGGGGTTGTCTATAGTATGCCTGTAAAGTGGTGCATTTTTCCCATGTTTAGAACAGTCCCTGCAGCAAAATGACATTTCTAAAGGAAAAAAAAGTAATTTAAAACTGCTAGCGTATATAATGAATTGTCGTGTCCCAGCAATATGGATAAAACTCATTGAAAAAAACGGCATGGGTTCCCCCCCCCCAATCCATTACCAGGCCCTTTTGGGTCTGGTATGAATATTAAGGGGAACCCGAACCAAAATGAAAAAAAAAATTGTGTGGGGGTCCCCCAAAATTCCATACCAGGCCCTTCAGGTCTGGTGTGAATATTAAGGGGGACCTTGCGACATTTAAAAAAAAAATGGCGTAGGGGTCCCCCTCAAAATCCAAACCAGACCCTTCAGGTCTGGTATGGATTTTAAGAGGAACCCTGCGGCAAAAAAAAAAACAAAAAACGGCGTAGGGTTCCCCCCAAAAATCCATACCAGACCCTTATCCGAGCACGCAACCTGGCAGGCCGCAGGAAAAGAGGGGGGGACGAGAGAGCGCCCCCCTCCTGACCCATACCAGGCCACATGCCCTCAACATGGGGGGGGTGCTTCGGAGTCACCCCCAAAGCACCTTGTTGATGGGGACAAGGGCCTCATCCCCACAACCCTTGCCCGGTGGTTGTGGAGGTCTGCGGGCAGGGGGCTTATTGGAATCTGGAAGCCCCCTTTAAAAATGGGACCCCCAGATCCTGCCCCTCCATGTGAATTGGTAACGGGTACCCCATTGTACCCCTACCATTTCACAAAATAAAGTGTCAATTTTTTTTGTTGTACTGGTGACCCCGCCCCCCTCTGACGCCACATGGTTTCTCTAGGCGTCAGAGGGGGCGGGGTCACCCTTAACTTCACTGGGTGGCCCCACAGCATTTCCCTGTGGCGTCAGAGGGGGGGCGGGGTCACCCGTACATGCCACCAGGTGGCCTCGCCCTCAGCTATATGGGGACAAGGTGCTTTGAGGGTGACTCCGAAGCACCCCCCCTTTTGAGGGCATGTGACCTGGTATGGTTCAGGAGGGGGGCGCTCTCTCGTCCCCCTCTTTTCCTGCGGCCTGCCAGGTTGCATTCTCGGATAAGGGTCTGGTATGGATTTTTGGGGGGAACCCTACGGCAATTTTTTTTACATTTTGGCATAGGGTTCCCCTTAAAATCCATACCAGACCTGAAGGGTCTGGTATGGATTTTGAGGGGACCCCTATGCCATTTGTTTTAAAAATTTTGTTGCAGGGTTTTCCTTAATATCCATACCAGACCTGAAGGGCCTGGTATGGAATTTGGGGGGACCTGCGCGCAATTTATTTTTTACATTTTGGTGCCGTTTTTTTCAATGACTTTTATCTGTATTGCCGGGATCTGACAATTCATTACAGCCACAATCAGTTTTAAATTACTTTTTTTCCTTTAGAAATGTCTTTTTGCTGCAGGGACTGTTCTAAACAAGGGAAAATGTGCCACTTTACAGGCATACTACAGACACCCCTCAGGTACGAAATTTAAAGGAATATTTCACTTTTATTGTTTCACTTTAAGCATTAATAAAATCTCTGCTCCCCAAAAAAACAGCCATTTTTAAAACTTTTTTGCATTGATACATGTCCCCTGGGGCAGGAACCGGGTCCCCTAACACTTTTTATGACAATAACTGGCATATAAGCTTTTAAAATGAGCACTTTTGGTTTTTCATGTTAGTGTCCCATAGACTTTAACGGGGTTCCGCGGCTTTAAAATTTTCCCCAAACTCAGCATATTGTTCAGTGTTCGCCAGAACATCCGAACAACCAAAGTTTGGCCCAAACTTAGGCTCGGGCGAACCGTTCGCCCGTCCCGAGACCTGAATGTGAAAATATAGAAGTGCCCATTTTGAAGGCTTATATGCAAGTTATTGGCCAATTAAAAGGGGTTGGGGGCCCGGGTACTGTATCAATACAAAAAAAGTTTTAAAAAGATAATTTTTAAAGCAGCAGTGATTTTAATTATACTTAAAGTGAAACAATAAAAATGAAAAATTCCTTTAAATATAGTGCCCCCACCCTAAAGCACCTTGTCCCCATATTGATGGGGACAAGGGCCTCTTCCCGACAACCCTGGGCTGTGGTTATGGGGGTCTGCGGACAGTGGGCTTATCAGAATTTGGAAGCCCCTTTGACAAGGGGGCCCTCAGATCCCATCCCACCCCCTGTGTGAATGATTATGGGGTACATACTACGGTATAGCGTCGGCGGTTTAGCGGCACTTTACCGTCGTTTTTGCGGAGGCATTCGGCCGCAAATTGCCACTGCAGCGGCGCAATTTGCCGCGGTTTGGCCGCGCTGCCCATTCATTTCAATGGGAGGAGCGGTGGAGGAGCGGTGTACACATGGGCTATTTAGCCCAAAAGCGCCTGAAAAACGCCCCGTTGTGAAAGGGGTCTTACTGACACTGATACTAATTTAAAACATGTTTTTTTTAAATCCTGCCCAAAATATACTGACCATGGTATTTGACCCCAACTTTTCACCCTGGCCTTGGCCTTTGACCCAAATTCTAACCCTGACACTGACCTAGATCAAACCTTGATCTAGTTATTTTTTCTTTAGCAAATAAAGAAAATATATTATAGCCCATATGATTGCGACACTAAACATTTTGTAATTGAATTTTATTAAACATTACCTTTCCTTTTCAATCTGCAGCCAATTTTCTGAGAATACATTACAATATGGCTACCTGGAGTTTTCTGTACATAGAGTGTGTACTGATCACTCCCCAGAAACATAATTTCCTGCTTGTGTGATTGGCTCACCAGTTTTCCCAGAAGTCTGCCTAAGATACAAGTCAGATTTCAGGTATCCCTTGCAACAAAATTGTAATTTTTTGAGAGATACTTTTGTAGCGGGGTCCCCTTTAAGGCCCCCGGAACTACGTTACCCAGAACCCCATCCGGCCTTAGGGTGAAAGTTTCCACCGCAGAGACTCATGGGAGGGGCTATTTAAGGAAGAGGGGAGGCGGAGCTCGGCCTCTTTGGACACCGCGCTGCAAGCAACCAGTCTTCCTGTGCGGATCTGCTGCAGTGCAAGGCCCGAAGCCTGGGGCTTTGCGTGAGTTCCGAAGAGCCTTCCACCCCACTGCGGAGCCTGGGTGGATCCTGTCTTGTCGAGTGAGGACATCAGTTGGATCGGGGACCTGATCGTTGCAGACGCTGTGTGTGGATACCCAGCAGGTGGAAGTCCCGGACTGGGATCGCATCCGGAGTGGTGAGCGGGCACCTGCCCAGACCAATAGACTGTGTCGTGTTCAGGCCTAAAGAACTGCATAGGCCCACAGTTCGGTTATCTGCTGTTCCACAGGGGGGACCGGTAGCAGGACAGAGTTGAAGTGTCCCCCCCCCCAGTATAGTTATTCCAAGTTACTGCCTGTTGTGGATTACAAATTAGAATTTCATCAAGTGCACCACCGAAAGCTGGCATGCGAAGAATTCCTTATAGGAAGTGACTGAGATTTACTCCATGTCAGGCCTGACTCGGGTGGGGAGATAGTATATTGTTTAGTGCGCCATAGGGCGCGCACACCATAATAGCTACATGTGGTGTAATACCGTGCAGTGCCATTATAGTGTGCTGAATTGATGCCAGTTGCATGTGTGATGTTATACCTATGCTATTTACTAGAAGAGTAAAACCGTTATAATCAATCTCTCGCCTTAGTGTGTTGTCTTACTGCTTAGAGATTAATTCATGCAATACAATTGAATGTGGTATAAGTATAGCCCTAGACTAACTGTGCCAGCGGGGGTCGAGTAAGATTTCCGGGGGTTGGCGGTACTGCACACAGGGCCCGAAAACAAACCAGCGGCTCTCTTAACTGGGGGTAGCGCTACACTTTTAATTAGGAATTCATCTAAAGGGATGCAGGCCCAGCAGATTTCCTCATTAGTGCCCTGTAGCTCCCCTCCTGACAGTTAATTATACAAACCACTCACATTAGACCTACTCAGAACAGAGGCACAGACAAACACACATGGATTTCTTCAGAATAACAAAGGTAGGAATCTGCAACAAAGTTTGTTATAATCCTTCCAATGTACATTGATCACCCAGAGGGGAATGTTTTTTTCTCAACAATAGTGGAGTTACGCTTGAATTTTTTTCTTACATTTTTTTCTTACTTTTTCTACACACTTTTGTTTATTTACATCTTTCTCCCTGCAAGGAGAAAAAGATGCAATGGGGGTTACTTACTAAAGGCAAATCCACTTTGCACTACAAGTGCAAACTACAAGTGCAAAGTGCGCTTGAAATTACACTGAAAGTGCACTTGGAAGTGCAGTCACTGTAGATCCGAGGGGTACAGGCAAGAAAAACAAAAAACAGCATTTTAGCTTGCACATGATTGGATAATAAAATCAGCAGAGCTTCCCCTCATTTCAGATCTACCCCTTAGATTTACAGCGACTGCACTTCCAAGTGCACTTTCAGCGCAATTTCAAGTGCACTTTGCACTTGTAGTTTGCACTTGTAGTGCAAAGTGGATTTGCCTTTCGTAAATAACCCCCAATGTGTCTCTCTCCATTCAGAGAGAAAGAAAACACAGTGACTGACCACTGTGATAGCTAATCAGTGGCTATCACTGCAATCAGCTAACCCGGAACTGGGAATCCCGATCATTAGTATGGGGACCCGGGGCTCCCATTGAGAGCCTGGTCTCTGCTCTGGGAGCATGATGTGCAACACACTCCCAGCACAAAGAGAGATACGCATTTATGCAGCCCCACAGAAAAAAGCCCACTTTGTGAGGCCGCATTTATGTAGACTGTCAGCGGGAAGGGATTAAAACTAATTTGAATGTTTACATTTTTGTTTTATTGCTTGTTTTTGTATTTGTTTTTCTAGTTTTACTGTTGGTACCATTACTAGGCATCTAGCGGTCAATGGTCTATAAAGTGTCTGATTTTATTTCCCTTTGTAAATGGCATATGCAGATTTTCTATAACTGCCAGGCTGTTATGTTCTTGTTTAACATAGTATATTGTATTTTCATAGAGTGTACCTTCTGTATGCTGTTACCAAAATAAACACAACACAAGTGTATGCATGTGAGTGCGTGTATGTCACTACAATTTTCCATAGCCTTGTATATTATGTTTACTAAGAAATACATCTAAAAGTTTTTTTGAATTTATCTACACTCCCCGCTGACACCACCAACTGTGGAAGGGGGTACCACATCCTTACCGCTCTAACAATAAAGAACCCTTTACGCAGTTCTATTTCATTGTTTGGCCATGTGTCTTTCCCAATGCTATAATCATCATTTAGACTTGTATATCGCCATCATATCCCCTCCTACCTGTCTCAACTCCAGGGAGAATAGGTCTATTGTTTGTAGTTGTTACTAATAATTGACGTCCTCCAGCCCCCTTATTAGCATTGTTAACCTTCTCTGGACTCTTTCCAGTTCAATGAGGTTCTTCCTGTGGACTGGCAACCAGAACTAGACATCATACTCAAGATGTGGACGAACCAGACTTTTGTAAAGTGGTAGAATTATAGTTTTATCTCTTAAATAAATACAGTTTTTAATTAATGCTAACAGTCTGCTAGCCTTGCTGCAGTCTGGCATTGCATGCTACTGATGAGCTTGTGACCTACTTGGGCCCCCAGATCATTTCCATCCTCGATTCCCCCAGAGGTTTTCCCTCAAGTATGTAACTCGTATTCATATTTTTAACTTAGAAGTGCATTACTTTACATTTGTCAATATTGAACTTTATTTTGCATACAGCTGCCCACCCCTCTTTTTTATTGTTAATGGGATGCTTACTTGATTCAGAGGAAATTGCCTTCTAAGTTCCCTCATCGGTTATTAAATCCTATTTTGGGACCTGGAGTCCAGAGATTGCGTAGAGAGTTGGGAGGGATGAAATCTTTAATCCTCGCTGCTGGTTTTGGGAACCACCAGTGCACTAATTGGGCAGGTGTTTTGGGCTTTTAGTAGAGACCTAACTATGGTTCTGGGCTCCACCCCAGCAGACAGAGAAGGTCTCTGCCTAGGAGTGGATGTGTCCTTTAAGCTCTACTCTACTTTTGAAGTGAATTATCAATATATGTGTGTGTTTGGTGTGTATTAACCTCTTTGCGGCATCGCTATAGCTGAATGACGGCTTCAGCGCAGTCGCACATTGCCGGGAGGGCATCTATTGACGTCCTCCCGTGAACATGCTTCCTGCCTGCCCTCTGCAGCGTGCATCAGCAGTGATTTGTGATTGCTGTGTCCTTCGGACACAGCTAATCCCTCATTGGGTTTAAGAGACAATCACAGACGATCAAAGTGTAAACAGGACTTGCCAGTTATCGACAATCCTCTCCTCACGCTGACAGCGCGTGGGGAGAGCCGAAAGTGGCAATCCTCACAGGGGACATCTACACTGATAATCAGGAGACTGATCATCAGTGTCTTGATTATCAGTGCAGCCCCAACAGTGCCCATCGGTACTGTCAATCAGTGCCCATCAGTGCTGCAAATCTGTCCCCATCAGTGCTGCCTGTCAGTGCCCATCAGTGGTGCCTATCAGTGCTGCCTATGACTGCCACCTGTCAGTTACACCTATCAGTGCCCATCAGATCCGCCTATCAGTGACCATCAGTGCCACCTATCAGTGCTCATCAGTGACCATCAGTGCCACATATCAGTGCTTATCAGTGCCCATCAATGCTGCATATCAGTGCAGCCTCATCAGTGACTCCTCATCAGTGCCACCTCCCCAGTGCCCATCGATGCAGCCTATCAGTGACCATCAGTGAAGCCTCATCATCACACATTAGTAAAGGAGAAAAACTACTTATTTACAAAAAGTTATATTAGTGCCAATCAGTGCCACATATTAGTACAGGGTGCCTCCTCATCAGTGCTTCCCCATCAGTGCCGCCTCATCGATGGCCATCAGTGCAGCCTCGTCAGTGCACATAAGTGAAGGAGAAAAATTACTTATTTACAGTAAACAAAATTATAACAAAAACTAAGAAAAAAAACATTTTGTTTGTTTAGCAAAAAATAGAAAACCCAGTGGTGAATAAATACCACCAAAATGAAGCTCCGTCTCCAAAAAAAATAATAACAATTTTGTTTGGGTGCAGTGTTGCATGACCCCGCAATTGTCATTCAAAGTGCGACAGCACTGAAAGCTGAAAATTGGCCTGGGCAGGAAGGGGGTGAAAGTATCAGTAGGCAAGTGGTTAATATGCTAGACTTTGCTGTTTGATTTAAAGCAGTGGTTCTCAACTCCTGTCCTCAGGACCCACTAACAGGCCAGATTTTAAGTATTACCTTGG
Organism: Rana muscosa; assembly: GCA_029206835.1. Taxonomy (NCBI): domain Eukaryota; kingdom Metazoa; phylum Chordata; class Amphibia; order Anura; family Ranidae; genus Rana; species Rana muscosa. Next base: position 924,637,623 of record CM055116.1, on the reverse strand, counting down.
TGAGATGCAGACTAGAATACTGCAATCCCTGAGCAGCAAATTATATCACCTGTGATGCATTTCAGTTATCTTGCAAACCTGGCCTGTTGGTGGGCCCTGAGGACTGGAGTTGAGAACCACTGATTTAAAGTGTAAGTGAACCACCCTATCGTTTTCACCCAAGGAAGCTGCCATCTTTGCCTCTGTTTAATCTACAACTGCCATGATGCTGCACATGTGATCAGTTATGAAACCAGCCATTGGATGGTGTGATAGTTTGGTTGAGCGCACAATGTGCCTGAAATGAAACTGTTTTTGAAACTGGTAAATGGATGAGTTTACTTCCGCTTTAAATATCTTCATTTGCTTACATGAATAATCAAGAATATCAGTATCCATGTTCAATTATCACCATTTTGTTTATCAGTCATTATTATATCGTTCTCAAAAGGTCAGTGCTTTCCAATAAAGCTTTCAGAAAATTAATGTTTCCTACCTTTTGTTTTCGCTTAGTGTCAGAAATGTGTATCATTCTCAGTTTCTGAACCAGTCACAGTGCTATATCCATCACATTACAGTCCTCTGGCACAGTCTAAGGTGTCTTTAGTTTGAAGCATTGGTACAGGCACCTCACTTCAGTCCCAAGGCGCTGTCAAGAATAACTCTGCCTCATGCATGTGCCTTATAGCTGGAAGGCAGCAACCTGGAAATCATCTCCTTGATTGACACGCATACCGCCCCTTTTATTTCATATGTGGCCTTTTGTGAAACACTCTGACAGCCAGGATAGATGGATAATTGTGGCTCCACTGTTTTGAAGATAACCTTTCCAAGAGGAAATTAGGTTAGTTTGGGAGAAATTCCCATGCAGATGCCTTACATCCCAAGCATATTCCTTTTGAATAAGCTTTACACTTTATTTTCATTAGGCTAATATAGCATCAGACTTTGCTTTTAGACATATCATCTCTATTTATACTTGTTTTTGATGCCATATAACTGTCCTCACAAAAATCTGAGTAATACCTTCACTATATTATGGCAAGAGCCTTTTTTATTATTCACTTCTTTTTGTGGCCATCACCACCAGATTTTAAGAGTGATCACGATTACCTAAACATAAACAGTTTAATGTATTCACAGTTGCTTTGAGTATCTCATTCTCTTATTTGCTTATCTAAAGAACCAATAAGCACTAAAGTAACCTCCTCTTCTTTTAATTAACAATTTAATTTTTTTATTTTTTATTTAATCAGATATGCTTTGTAGATATTTAAATTTTATTTCAATGTCACAGAATGGTCAAATCATCACACACCTTGCTTAGATATGTTCCTTTCATACTATCAATAAGAAATATACAATCGTCATTCTATAAATGCCTAATCATAATGGCGTAATATATACTTTTTTTTCATTAACTCATTGGTTAAGTTAGTCAAGTTATAATGCAGGATTGTGCCTGTTATCAAAACATATCTTTGTGTAGATTAGACATATTGTATAACATGATTCTTATTTTCTTTTTATACTGTATGTATAAGACACAAATTGTATTATTTTATTCCTCTACACCTTCCTGAGAAAGTGGCTACCATATATGTGAAACTAAACACAAAATTGTTGGTGTCTTATTTACAGTCCATCCAAATAATATTTGTTTTTATGGAGAAACAGCTTCTGAGATTATCCTTTATATTTGGGCACCTCTGCTAACATATTTCCTTTTTTGGGGGGGCTCAAGATCTTTTAGAACTCAACGATTACTGCTGGTGGTTAAAACCACTGACAGTAATCGTCTGTAAGCAACCTGACAGGCTTTTTGCACCCAAGTCAATTGATGGATCGACTTAGGTACAATCAGTATGCCCATATATGGATCAAATCTCAGGCAGTTCCTATTGAACCAGCCAAATTTTGATCTGTATGTATGGCCGGCATTAGTGCAGTCAAAATCAAAAACAGAAAATCAGCACAAGGCACCAATGGCGTACCTATATGGGGGGGGGGGCGGTGGGACGGTCCGCCCCGGGTGCCAAGATTGGGGGGGGGTGTCAGGCCAGCTATCAGGGACGGGACAAAGCAGGGCGGGTGCTCTGTAGCTGCGCTGGCTCTCTAAATTCATGCAAGTTGGCAGCTGCTGCTCTGGCTGCTTTCTGCATGTGCGTCCCTCGTGTGTGCTGCCAGTACTATATTTTGGATTGAAGCTGCTCTCGTGTCTAACAGGGACATGTAGAAACAGGAACTGGGACTAGGAAGATTACCTTACAAGTGGGGGCTGTGAGTACAAGTGAAGGGAGGAAGTTGTTTGTGTACAGGTGGAGGTGGAGGGGGGCAGCTGAGTGTGTACAGGTGTGTGTGGGAGGAAGCTGAGTGTGTACAGGTGTATGTGTGTGGGGGCAGCTGAGTGTGTACAGGTGTGTGTGTGTTTGTGGGGGGGAAGCTGAGTGTGTACAGGTGTGTGTGTGTGGGAGAGGCAGCTGAGTGTGTACAGGTGTGTGTGGGGGGGGGCAGATGAGTGTGTGCAGGTGTGTGTGGGGGGCAGCTGAGTGTGTACAAGTGTGGGTGTGGGGGGGCAGCTGAGTGTGTACAGGTGTGGGTGTGCGGGGGGCAGATGAGTGTGTACAGGTGTGTGTGTGGGGGGAGCAGCTGAGTGTGTACAGGCATGTGTGTGTGGGGGAGTTGAGTTTATACAGGTGTGTGTGGGGGAGCAGCTGAGTGTGTACAGGTGTGGGTGTGGGGGGCAGCCGAGTGTGTACAGGTGTGTGTGTGTGTGGGGGGCAGATGAGTGTGTACAGGTGTGGGGGGGCACCTGAGTGTGTACAGGTGGGGGTGGGGGCAGCTGAGTGTGTACAGGTGTGTGTGTGTGTGGAGGGGAAGCTGAGTGTGTATGAAGGGGAAGCTGAGTGTGTACAGGTGTGTGTGTGTGGAGGGGAAGCTGAGTGTGTACAGGTGTGTGTGTGGGGGGGCAGCCGAGTGAGTGTGTACAGGTGTGTGTGTGTGGGGGGGGGGGCAGCTGAGTGTGTACAGGTGTGTGTGTGTGTGGGGGGGCAGCTGAGTGTGTACAGGTGTGTGTGTGAGGGGGGGCAGCTGAGTGTGTACAGGTGTGTGTGTTTAGGGGGGCAGCTCAGTGTGTACAGGTATGTGTGTGTAGGCGGGGCAGCTCAATGTGTACAGGTGTGGGGGCAGCTGATGGGGGCAGCTGAGTGTCTACAGGGGTGTTGGGGGGCTAAGTGCGTAGAGGTGTGACGAAGGGGCTGAGTGTGTAAAGGTATGAAGGGGGCTTAGTGTGTACAGGTGTGAGGGGATCTGAGTGCTTACAGGCATGAGCAGTGAAGTGGGGTGCCAGATGGGGTAGGGGTGCTAGATATAGGATCCGCCCTGGGTGCCAAATGCTCTAGGTATGCCCCTGCAAGGCACATGATGTACAGTCAGTAGGGTGTGTCCCCTGTGTTGATTCCTCTGCTATTAGTAGGCACAGGCTAATTCATGTTCCTTTACATGCACGTAAGAAATCTGCAGGTGCTCATGCACGTGAGCATGCAGATATTCGTGAGCACATTTGTTGCTCACATTGGTGCCAATCAGGCTATTTAAAATGAGCCTGTGCTACGCTTTAGTGCTGTCTTGTCAACAGTATTTGTGCATACCTACAATCTGTTACCGACCTAGCTTGTCTTGACTACTCCTGAACTCTACCTGCACTGACCCTGGCCTGTCTCTGACCTTGGTTCTGCCTTTGCTCCTGCATACGCATCTGCGCCTGTGTCTAACCCAGTTTGTCTGACTCTGCCCTCATAGCTGCTGGACTGCTCACCACCTGTCTGCTACCAGCCTGTACCTGTCTACTGTCACCAGTGCCAGCCTGCTCCTGTCTCCTGCTCACTGGTAGTGATGAGCCGAACACCCCCGGGTTCGGTTTGCACCAGAACCCGCGAACGGACCGAAAGTTCGCACGAACATTAGAACCCTATTAAATACAATGGATGCGAACGTTCGGATTCTAAAGTGCTAATTATAACGACTATTATCCATGTTATTGTCCGAAACAGAGTTTGGGAACCCGGGTTCTGCACCAGGGGACATGTATCAATGCAAAAAGAAGTTTTAAAAACGGACGTTTTCCGGGAGCAGTCATTTTAATGATGCATAAAGTGAAAAAAAAAAAGTCAAATATTCCTTTAAATATTGTACCTGGGGGGTGTCTAAAGTATGCCTGTGAAGTGCCACGTGTTTCCCGTGTTTAGAACTGTCCCTGCACAAAATAACATTTCTAAAGGAAAAAAAGCCATTTAAAACTGCTTGCGGCTTTAATGCAATGTCTGGTCCCGGTAATATGGATGAAAATCTTTATGAAAAATGGCATAGCTACCCCTCAACCCCCCCCCCCTACCCCAGCCCATTACCAGCCCCTTTGGGTCTTGTATGGATATTAAGGGGAACCCCGCACACAAAATAAAAAAGGCCCTATATACTCTGAACAGCCGTATACAGGCGGTGCATACAAGACAGGGACTGTAGGTTTGTTCTTATGTAGAATCTGTTTGTAATTTTGAACAGCTGCATTGTTTAAGTGTAGCTCCATGCCAAATTCCTTTTTTTTAGCTTTTTGGAAAACATAGGGAACGGTTATCACCCCTGTCACATTTTTTTTGCTGTCTGTGCCCCTGTTCAGAACATTTCACCTCACTTTGCGTCCCAATGACAACTGTTTTTGAAATGTGGTGTTTTTATTGAAACAAGGATTGTTGATAAAGCATCAGTAGAGAGGAGACACCTTTCTCCCATATTAATTCTTACAGGAGAGAATTTTCCTTCCAAGGGGTAGATTTCCTCTCACTTCCTGTTGTCTTCTTCCGTTTGCAAGTAGTAGTAGTTTGTAAGTTGGATGTTTGAAAGTAGGGACCTGCCGTATATACTCTGCAGAAATTGGCCCCTTAGGTGTTGGTGTTGGCACAACACTAAAAACACTCACAGTTATTCTTGGTGGGTGCTGGAACGCCCTGCTGTCAACTATTATATCAGGAATTGTAATAACATATAATTGTTGATCAGTGGTAGTAAAAATTGGGCCTTTGATGGTGGTGCTGGTGCCACAACACTGTAAGGCCTGACAGTTACTCTTGGTGGGCGCAGCAATGGGCCCTGCTGTGAATTATTAGATCAATAATTATAATTGCATGCCCCTGTTGAATAGGGGTTGAAAAATTGGGCCTTTGGTGGTGGTGGTGGTGGTGATGGTGGTGCTGGTGCCACAACACTGTAAGGCCTGACAGTTACTCTTGGTGGGCGCAGCAATGGGTCCTGCTGTGAATTATTCGATCAATAATTATAATTGCATGCCCCTGTTGAACAGGGGCTGAAAAATTGGGCCTTTGGTGGTGGTGGTGGTGGTGATGGTGGTGCTGGTGCCACAACACTGTAAGGCCTGACAGTTACTCTTGGTGGGCGCAGCAATGGGCCCTGCTGTGAATTATTAGATCAATAATTATAATTGCATGCCCCTGTTGAACAGGGGCTGAAAAATTGGGCCTTAGGCACTGGTGGCACAACACTGCAACCCCTCACAGATACTGTACTTGGAGCACAGCAATGAGGCCTGTTGCAAAGTATTGCATCAAAAATTTTAATTACACGCCCCTGTTAAACAGGGGCTGAAAAATTGGGCCTTAGCCACTGGTGGCGTCACCCATAAACCAAAATGATCTTCCAAGCTATAATCATTAATCGTATCATTGAGGAGGAGGAGGAGGAGGATAGCCAGTCAACATAACAGCACAGGCACTCAGCATCAGCATCAGTCTTGAAGGGATGTGACATTTTAAAATCAATTAGTCTGTTATATCAGCATCTGGTGTGTGGTAGCTGGTGGTGATCCAAGACTGGTTCATCTTGATGAAAGTCAGTCGATCAACTGAGTTGGTGGACAGGCGCACCCTGTGATCCGTGACAAATCCTCCAGCAGCACTGAATGTGCGTTCTGAAAGAACGCTGGATGCAGGACAGGCCAGTAGCTCAATTGCATACTGTGCAAGCTCTGGCCAGTGATCCATCCTCAAGACCCAGTAAGCCAGAGGATTTTCGGTGGGGAAGGTGTCCAAGTCTGACCTTGCCCCTAGGTATTCCTGGACCATGTATATCAGACGCTGGCGATGGTTGCTGGAACCGATCATACTTTGGGGCTGCGGACTAAAGAATTGTCTGAACGCATCGGTCAGACGGCCACCTTCCCCACCGCTCCTTCTTTGACTGCCCGAAGCCTCAGCAACTCGTTGTCCAGGACCAGGAGTTTGTAACCTCCCAGTCTCTGGGAACGCGTTGCACAGACCTTTCTGCAAGGCCTCCCGGAGTTGTCTCATCCTCTGCTCCCTCTGCGACGGTAAGATAAGGTCCGCAACCTTACCCTTGTACCGTGGATCAAGGAGAGTGGCCAGCCAGTAATGGTCCCTCTCCTTGATCCGAAGAATACGAGGATCCTTCCGCAGACTTTGCAGGATCAGGGAGGCCATGCAGCGTAGGTTAGCTGAGGCATTCAGTCCGGAGTCCTCTGGGTCACTAAGGACGACATGATCCGCAGCCACCTCCTCCCAGCCACGTACAAGTCCACTGGTTTCTTGGGACTGTAAATCATCCCTAAAAGACTGCTGCTGATGATGCTGAGTGCCAGCCTCCACCTCCATGCTGACACAATCCTCCTCCTCCTCCTCCTCCTCTTCCTGTGTGATGGGTGGGACAGAAGGAACACTGTCTGGGTAAAGGGGGCCTTGAGAGGCAAGGAAGTCCTCCTCTTCCTGCCTCTGTTCTGCCTCAAGTGCCCTGTCCATTATTCCACGCAGCGTGTGCTCCAACAGGTGGACAAGAGGTACAGTGTCACTGATGCATGCACTGTCACTGCTCACCATCCTCGTGGCCTCCTCAAATGGTGCCAGGACAGTGCATGCATCCCTGATCATGCCCCACTGGCGTGGTGAAAAAAACCCGAGCTCCCCTGACCCTGTCCTGGTGCCGTAGTCGCACAGGTACTCATTGATGGCCCTCTGCTGCGTGTGCAGCCGCTGCAGCATGGCCAACGTTGAGTTCCACCTGGTGGGCATGTCACATATAAGGTGGTTCTTGGGCAGGTTCAACTCCTTTTGCAGCTCAGCCAGGCGAGCACTGGCATTATAAGATCTGCGGAAATGCACACAGACTTTCCTGGCCTGCCTCAGGACATCCTGTAAGCCCGGGTACCTGCCCAAGAACCGCTGCACCACCAAGTTAAGGACGTGAGCCATACAGGGCACATGGGTCAGTTGTCCCTGTCGGAGGGCGGAGAGGAGGTTGGTGCCATTGTCGCAAACCACCATTCCTGGCTTAAGCTGGCGTGGCGTCAACCACCTCTCGGCCTGCCCCTGCAGAGCAGACAGGACCTCTGCCCCAGTGTGGCTCCTGTCCCCCAAACACACCAGCGCAAGCACGGCATGGCATCTTTTTGCCTGCGTACTTGCGTAGCCCCTTGAACGCCTACGGAGCACCGCTGGTTCCGAGGACAAACCACAGGAAGAGGCCATGGAGGAAGAAGAAGAGGAGGGGGTGGAGGAGAGAGGTGTGTCACAACCAGTAGTAGCATTTTGGAGGCGTGGCGGTGGAACAACCTCCAACACTACTGCACCTTGTCCTGCATCCTTCCCAGCTGCCAAAAGAGTGACCCAATGGGCCGTGAAAGAAAGGTAACGTCCCTGTCCATGCCTGCTGGACCATGAGTCAGTGGTAATATGCACCTTACCGCTGACCGCCCTGTCCAGGGAGGCCAAGACATTGCCTTCCACATGCCTGTAGAGAGCCGAAATCGCCTTCCGTGCAAAAAAGTGGCGTTTGGGAACCTGCCACTGAGGAACCGCACATTGCACAAACTCACGGAAGGGGGCTGAGTCTACCAACTGAAAAGGCAGCAGTTGAAGCGCTAGCAATTTAGCCAAGCTAGCATTCAACCGCTGGGCATGTGGATAGCTGGGAGTGAACTTCTTTCAACGGTCCAGCAGCTGGGGCAGGGAAATTTGCCTGGTAGAATCGGACGTTGGTGTACTGCTAGCAGAGTGCCCGCAAGTACTTGCCTGTGACACACCTAATTCTACACCTTCATTCCTCTCAGAGCAGGTTTCAGAGAGGAGTGAAGGTATAGTGGGGTTGGAGATCCCAGCTGATGCGGTGCAAGAAGAGGTCAGCTTTGTTCTTTGGTGTAGGTCTTTAAGGTAGGCTTGCCAACGAGCTGCATGGCAGGTCAACATATGTCTGATCAAGCATGTGGTGCCCAAGCGGCTGATGTTTTGGCCACGCGATATACGCTTGAGACATATGTTGCAAACAGCAGCTGTGCGATCTGATGCACTCGCCTCAAAAAAGGCCCACACCAAAGAACTTTTTGAATGACGGGCAGAGGCAGCGCCCTGCACAGGCGGAGCTCTGCGGTGTGATTCCGTCGGTGTGCTGCCCATACGCTGGCCACTCAAGGGCATCCTGCCTCGTTGGAGATGTGCCTCCTCCTCATCCTCCTCCTCCTCCTCCTCCTCTCTCCTATTAGGCACCCACGTGGAGTCAGTGACCTCATCAACCCCTCCCTCCTCATCACTGGAGCCAATCTGGCAGTATGCTGCAGCTGCTGGAGCATGACTGCCAGATTGGTGTCCTTCTTGAGCATCCCCTCTCTCTGCTCTCACGCTGCTGCCTTCCTGTAGCTGGGTATCATCATCAGATCCTTCGAAACGCTGGGCATCCTCCTGGAGCATGTACCCAACACTGTGCTCAAACAGTTCGGGGGACTCCTCAGGAGGAGGACATGGTGGGTCTAGGGAAGGATTGACTAATGAAGATAATGATACCAGAGAAGAGGACGCTTTGGCAGCTGCTTTGCCAGTACCCTGAGCCTGGGTGAGAGAGGATGAGGAGGATGAGGTGGGCTTGGTCATCCACTCTACCAAGTCTTTGGCATGACGTGGCTCAACATGTCCAGCTGCCGAAAAGAAGGACAAGCGTGTCCCATGGCCATGTGCTGATGACAATGCACCGCATCCACGACCAGCACTGTTGCCCCCAGACACAGAGCCTGCTTGCCCTCTTTTTTTGCCTCCTGACTGTCTGCCTCTCCTTGTTTGCCTTCCAGACATTTTAATGGATGGCCTGCAGGGAGATGGGAAAAAGAGCAATAAGGGCTACCTTCAGGTGTATACTGTGCAGGAGGCTTAGCAACAATGACACTGACACTGTCCCCTGCCTATCCTTCTCTGTCCCTAAACTCAAGGATTTGAAATATGGAACAGCAAAATTGGTTTAGAACAGAATAGCACACTGTCAGTTTCACTCACTGTACCTCTCTGTCCCTAAACTCAAGGATTGAAAATATGGTTCAGCAAAATTGGTTTAGAACAGAATAGGACACTTTCCCTCACTGTCCTACTCTGTCCCTCCCTACAAACAAGATTTAGCACAGAATAGCACACTGATAATTTCCACGAGTGTCCTTCTCTGTCCCTAAACTCAAGGATTAAAAATATGGAACAGCAAAATTGGTTTAGAACAGAATAGCACACTGACACTTTCCCTCACTGTCCTACTCTGTCCCTCCCTACAAACAAGATTTAGCACAGAATAGCACACTGACAATTGCCACGAGTGTCCTTCTCTGTCCCTAAACTCAAGGATTGAAAATATGGAACAGCAAAATTGGTTTAGAACAGAATAGCACACTGACACTTTCCCTCACTGTCCTACTCTGTCCCTCCCTACAAACAAGATTTAGCACAGAATAGCACACTGAAAATTGCCACGAGTGTCCTTCTCTGTCCCTAAACTCAAGGATTGAAAATATGGAACAGCAAAATTGGTTTAGAACAGAATAGCACACTGACACTTTCCCTCACTGTCCTACTCTGTCCCTCCCTACAAACAAGATTTAGCACAGAATAGCACAGTGATAATTGCCACGAGTGTCCTTCTCTGTCCCTAAACTCAAGGATTGAAAATATGGAACAGCAAAATTGGTTTAGAAAAGAATAGCACACTGACACTTTCCCTCACTGTCCTACTCTGTCCCTCCCTACAAACAAGATTTAGCACAGAATAGCACACTGAAAATTGCCACGAGTGTCCTTCTCTGTCCCTAAGCTCAAGGATTGAAAATATGGAACAGCAAAATTGGTTTAGAACAGAATAGCACACTGACACTTTCCCTCACTGTCCTACTTTGTCCCTCCCTACAAACAAGATTTAGCACAGAATAGCACACTGATAATTGCCACGAGTGTCCTTCTCTGTCCCTAAACTCAAGGATTGAAAATATGGAACAGCAAAATTGGTTTAGAACAGAATAGCACACTGACACTTTCCCTCACTGTCCTACTCTGTCCCTCCCTACAAACAAGATTTAGCACAAAATAGCACACTGACACTTTCCCTCACTGTACCTCTCTGTCCCTACAAACAAGGATTAGCACAGAATGGCACACTGTCACTGACACTCTCCCTACCTATCCTTATTTGTCCCTAAACACAAGGAATCCAGGATTAGTAAAGGGAAAATAATGACACTGTCCCTGCCTATGCTTCTCTTTCCCTGCTCCGGAACACACTACACAAGGCCGCCGCGCTGGCGGCCTTTTATAGTGTGGGGCGTGTACTAAACCCCCTCAGCAATAATTGGCCACAGGCATCCTGCCTGTGGCCAATCATTGCTCTCCTCGCTGCCGGCGCTGTGATTGGCCAAGCATGCGGGGTCACAGTGCATGCTTGGCCAATCACAGCGCCTGGATGACACTGCGATGGCGTAGTGCATTGTGGGCCGTTCGCGTCACTCGAATTTGGCGCGAACGGCCCAAATCGTTCGATCTTCGTCGAACGATCGAACAGCCGATGTTCGAGTCGAACGTTTGTTCGACTCGAACACGAAGCTCATCCCTACTCACTGGTGTCCATCCAGCACTCCTGATCCACTGTGGTCTACAGATGGTCTTCACTTGCTTGATCCAGAGAGTCCATCCAGCCCTGCTGCTAGCAAAACAAATAGGCACTCATACCACTCTGTACTCCTGTGTTACCTGTCTGCTCTATCAGGGGCCCTACAGTAAGTCAGAGGTGTAAGAGAGGCCTTCCTCATTGTGTCAGGCTCTTCTACCAGGTGAAGGACAGACTTTAAAGACCACATATGATTTATAGAGCATTCATTGATCTTTATTCAGCCTCATCGTTTTTACTATCTGCCCCTTAACCATGTTCAATCCCATTTTGCTTATTTTCCCAACAGTCACCCCCCTCTATTCTAATTCCAGATATCAGATCCCATTTTACCTACTTTACCAGCCATCCAATGATCACATGCTCCCAGCCTTCTTGTTCTCTTCATCACTCTTTCTAGAAATTGATCTCCTCACTGTAGCCTCAAATTTTCTTTATCTCTTCTAGTGTTGTCAATGTCATCTGTCACTTTTTTCTACCTTCCATATTGTCATGGTCAGCTAGGGCTTTGCTTCACAAACAGTTGTAGTATTGCCTCACTTATAGCACCCCCATCCTTGGCTAGTCAACATTCAGCCACCAATCTGCCTCTTCTTTCAATCAGCTCTCACTTTGCCTCATCTTCGCTCTATAGTCTATAATCACTTTTGGCTCTGCCACTTATCCTTCCCCACCCCAAGGTCAGTATTAGTGAAATGGCACACTTGACCAACTAATACCCACCTACAATGTTGTCTAGCAGGTCAAAAAAGAGAAGAGGTCAATCGTTACTCTTTGAACCTCCTATCTCCTTCTAGGCTAAAACAAATAAGTATAAGTAAGGCCAATCTCTAAAATGTTGATAACGTTTTTAACATGTTGAGCCCCTTTCACACGGAGGGTCCGTTCAGGTCCGCCTGTCAGTTTTTTAGGCGGACCTGCACGGACGCTCCATGTAGCCATATGGAGGCACAGATGTCAGCGGTGACATGTCCGCTGACATCCGCCAAAGTGTGACGGAGGAAAACCCTATTTTTCCTTCCGTCGGCGGAGCGGATCGGATGACAACGGACTCTACGGTCCGTCATCATCCGATTCCCCATAGGGGAGAGCGGCGCTCTGACAGGGCGGTCCCTGCACAGTGTGCGGGGACCGCCCAGTCATCCGCCGGATCAGCGGGGATCAACGAAGCGATCCCCGCTGAGCAAGCAGAGCTTCACGGGGCGGATCATGACTGATCCGCCCCGTGTGAAAGAGCCCTTAAAGTCATTTTGAGAGTTATTTTCAGGGTTATTAAAGTGTTACTAAACCCAGGACTCTGAATTCACTATATCTGGTCTCCCACAGTACATAGAAGATGGAAATGCAATTATTTTAGTAAACATAAACCGATAAATACCTTTTCTCATCAGCAGTATATAGCATCCTTGTCACTTTTATCAGTTCCTAGTAAAGCTTGTAGAAGGAGTTTTCATTCTATCTGATCCTCTGTCTGGACAGTGCTGATTGGCCCTGTGCTGATCACATGCCCTCTCCAAGGCCCTCTAGCAATACACACCAAACTCAGCATGTGCAGCCCCTCCCCTGGTTCTGTAAATATCAAGTTATTTTTTGGAGACAGTGGAAGAAGAGGAGGATCAGAGAGACAGGATCGAACAGCCTTCATACACAATGCAGAGGATTAACCCCTTAGGTTTCACAGTGAGTATAACAAGCATGCTTTACTGCATATGCAGACTGATTTTACTGTTGTGGGTTTAGCAACACTTTAGGTCTGTTTTTTTAGATCTGGTAATTCTGCCATGAAAGTCCTTGTCCACGCACCTCCTGTTATAGAATGGCAACGGTCTGTCTTCCAGTTATTTTGGTACATAGTCACCCTTTCACACAGGCTTCCAATGGAGACTACAAGTTACAATCTAAACATACATTGTCCAGACATGACTTGTTGTCACCTTAAAGAGTGCACACATTTAAATGGGAAGTGGTTGCAAACTAGCTGTAGGAGATAAACAGTGCTAAGATGAATAAAGGATGAAAAAAGGTAAATTTTTGTCAATGTCAATTGTATATGATACACAGAGCTTTGGCAAACATTGTGTCATTCATTTAGGGTTCATTATTACACCTTTGGTTTATACAAAAAAGCTATTACAATTGCATACTGTAGGTACTGGGAAATTTGAAAGAAGTGATTAAAGTAGAGTTTCACCCAAAAGTGGAACTTCCACTTAAACCACTCCTCGCCCCCTTACATGCCACATTTGGCATGTAATTTTTTTGGGGGGGGAGTGGGGGCTTCGTTAGAAGTGGGACTTCTTCCTTCTGCCCAGGGACCGCTTAGGCAACTCATCATATAGCCTTAGGCGGCCCCTCCCTGTAGGCGATCACCTGGGACACGTGACAGGTCCCAGGCGATTGCCTGTCCATTCAGGGAGCGCAGCACTGCTCGCGCATGTGCAGTAAGTCCCCGGCCGTGAAGCCGAAAGCTGTCACGGCCGGGTGCCCACAGTTAGAATGGAGGCGCCAGCGGAGAGGGGGGCAGAGGAGCGAGCTCCGGGTGGCCGCGTCGCTTGACAGAGGAACAGGTGAGTATCTGTTAAATAAAAGCCAGCAGCTACACTTTTTGTAGCTGCTGACTTTTAATAAACATAAAAAAGGCTGTAACTCCCCTTTAATCAAGCCCATACAGTTCAGGTATATCTTTGGAAGTCAGGCATTGAAGAAATAATTGTAAACACAGAAATTATTGCTAAGCTTTTCAAGCATATATGTATGTCAACTATATTGCACGTCATTAAGGTTGTCTTTACATTTCACAAAACAAAATGAATAGCATTCTTCTTTCTTTTATTAACATTTCTAACTACTAATCTAAGAAAAAAATAATAATTGTCATCATATGTAGGAAAAGAGGTTAGGAAATGGCCTTTTTATTCAAAGCATCTAATAACCGTAGGAGATGACGGCAATAGACATATCTTGAACACTGGCATGTGTCTTTTCAGAACAAACATTGAGAAGACAAAGGGGGCTGATTATCTGTATGTTGTCTTGATGCAATCCTGCTGTACTGTCAAGATAGCATAATGATGAAAGTATAGATTACTCTTTTTTTTTTCTGTCAATTTGTCAAACTCTACAACTACTCATACAGAATGGAAATGACATGATCATTATTTATATTTAGGTGTCTGTGCCACTGTCATGTCTCACAATATTTCTTCTTGTACTTCATTTTGTTACTTTGGAATTCACTCGTTGTTCTTGTTTTTAAAGGGGAAGTGGCTATATAAGAAGAAACAGCCTTGTAAAAATAGATTTGTCGATTTTTTTTTAATGAAAAACAGCACATATTATTCTTTTAAAACTGAACTCCAAATAAAAAAAAAAGAAAGAAAACTCTCTTGCAGTGGGACCCCCCCCCCCCCGCATTGCAAAAGGGTTAATGCTTTTTAAGTCTGGGGATAGAGGAATAAGCTGTAATACTTACCTTATTTGGTGTTCCCTGAGCAACCTAGGCTCACCACTTCTCTATACCACTCCAGGTTGTGGGTAGGGATGAGCTTTGAGTTTGAGTCAAACTCATGTTCGACTCGAACATTGCCTGTTCGCCCATTCGCCGAACAGCGAACAATTTGGGGTGTTCGCGGCAAGTTCAAAAAGCCACGGAACACCCTGTAAAAGTCATGGGAGAAATCTAAAGTGCTCATTTTAAAGGCTTATATGCAAGTTATTGTCATAAAAAGTGTTTGGGGACCTGGGTCCTGCCCCAGGGAACATGTATCAATGCAAAAAAAAGTTTTAAAAATGGCCATTTTTTCGGGAGCAGTGATTTTAATAATACTTAAAGTGAAACAATAAAAGTGAAATATTCCTTTAAATTTCGTACCAAGGGAGTGTGTATAGTATGCCTGTAAAGCAGCGCTTGATTCCCGTGCTTAGAACTTTCCCTGCACAAAGTGTCATTTCTGAAGGAAAAAAAGTAATTTAAAAGCACTCGTGGCTATAATGAATTGTCGGCTCCCGACAATACAGAGAAAAGTCATTGATTAAAAAAAAAAAATGCGTGGGGGTCCCCCCAAATTCAATTACCATGCCCTTCAGGTCTGGTATGGATATTAAGGGGAACCCTGCGTCAAATTTAAAAAAAAATTACGTGGGGTTCCCCCCAAATATCCATACCAGACCCTTCAGGTCTGGTATGGATTTTAAGGGGAACTCCACGCCAAATAAAAAAAAAAGGCGTGGAGTTCCCCCCAAAAATCCATATCAGACCCTTTATCCGAGCACGCAACCTGGCAGGCCGCAGGAAAAGAGGGGCGGACGAGAGAGCGCCCCCCTCCTGAAAACCGTAACAGGCCACATGCCCTCAACATGAGGAGGATGCTTTGGGGGTCTGTGACCCCTCAAAGCACCATGTCCCCATGTTGATAGGAACAAGGGCCTCATCCCCACAACCCTTGCCCGGTGGTTAAAGGACATTTCCCAACGGTGTCTGTGTGTTTTTTTTACATTTTTTTACACTTTCTTTGTGAAATGGTAGGCCTTACCAATTCAAATAGGGGGGGCCGGGATCTGGGGGTCCCTTTTGTTAAAGGGGTCTTCCAGATTCCGATAAGCCCCCCGCCCGCAGACCCTCACAACCACCGGGCAAGGGTTGGGGGGATGAGGCCCTTGTCCCCATCACAGACCCCCAAAGCATCCTTCCATGTTGAGGGCATGTGGCCTGGTACGGTTCAGGAGGGGGACGGCGCTCTCTCGTCCCCCCCTCTTTTCCTGCGGTCTGCCAGGTTGCATGCTCGGATAAAGGGTCTGGTATGGATTTTTGGGGGGAACTCCATGCCATTTTTTTTTAAAATTTGGCGTGGAGTTCCTCTTAAAATCCATACCAGACCTGAAGGGTCTAGTATGGATATTTGGGGGGAAACGCACGTAATTTCTCATGTTCGCGTCCCATAGACTTTAACGGTGTTCGGATGTTCGAACAAATTCATTGCCTGTTCGCAAGTTCTGGTGCGAACCGAACTGGGGGGTGTTCGGCTCATCCCTAGTTGTGGGGAGGACATTCAGGTCCACACATACAAGGCAGGGCTTTTGATCCTGCATTGTACATTATGATGCCAGATGGAGCGTTAAAAAAAGAGCAGCTTTGTGGGACTGGTCACAGAAAATGAGCACGGAATCAGGTAAACATTACAATTTATTTCTCTACACGAAAACCTAATGAGTATTAAACCCTTTCAATGCAGTGAGACCCCACTTCAGCTGTTTAGCTGCCAGAGAATTGATGTCTGTGTCCATCCAGCCCTGGGATTAACATAGCTTTGCCACATAGCACAGCCCCTGTCTAGCAGGGCAGAAGACCTGTGTTTTCTTTTCTGCAGTTAATTAAAACAGTCAAAGGCCTTTCTTTCCACTAGCCTGTGTTTGGACAGTGAACAGAGAAACAGCAAGTTAATGAGCTTGTCTCTCTGTCACACAGCTCTCTACCCCATCAGTTTTCTTCTTGTTAGCACATGAACACAGCAGCACAACTGATTGGCTAATTGTGCTGCTTCTCTGTATTTTTGTCTAAGGTCAGCTGTTCTTTAAAAAAAAAATACATAAATGATCTAATACTGAATACAATGCTTTTTTTGTGTCTTTGTGTCTTTGTGATTTATGTCTTTTAGATATGCCAGGACTCAGGAGTTCAATTTTAAGTTAGTAGACCATGTAGCCACGTGAGTTCTTTGGGGACTAGAAGCACTGGAAGCTCATTTGTTTTACTGCATGAAGACAAATAATTGTAAACAAAATGAATGTGTGTGTGCAGCGCTGCACTATTATAAGATTTCCTTGAAATTAGTCAGTATGCTTTTTTCAGCTTATGCAATTTAATTTTATAGGGTAATTTTCTGCAACATGGGTGTGGTCTGCAAAACATCTGTTGAAAAAGGCCCACACAGCTGAGTGAGACTAGGGAATAGGGATGAGCTCGGTGTTCGAGTCGAACATACGTTCGACTCGAACATCGGCTGTTCGATCGTTCGACGAAGATCGAACTATTTGGGCCGTTCTCGCCAAATTTGAGTGACGCGAACGGCCCACAATACACTGCGCCATCGCAGTGCAATCCCGGCGCTGTGATTGGCCAAGCATGCACTGTGACCCCGCATGCTTGGCCAATCACAGCGCCGGCAGCTAGGAGAGCCATAATTGGCCACAGGCAGGTTGCCTGTGGCCAATTATAGCTCAGGGGGTTTAGCACACGCCCCACACTATAAAAGGCCACCAGCGCGGCGGCCTTGTGTAGTGTGTTCCGGCGCAGGGAAAGAGAAGGATAGGCAGGGACAGTGTCATTGTGCTATTCTTGTGTGTAGGGAGAGAGAAGGATAGGCAGGGAGAGTGTCAGTGTCATATTCTTTGCTAAACCTTGTGTGCAGGGAGAGAGAAGGATAGGCAGGGGACAGTGTCAGTGTCATATTCTTTGCTAAACCTTGTGTGCAGGGAGAGAGAAGGATAGGCAGGGAGAGTGTCAGTGTCATATTCTTTGCTAAACCTTGTGTGCAGGGAGAGAGAAGGATAGGCAGGGAGAGTGTCAGTGTCATATTCTTTGATAAACCTTGTGTGCAGGAAGAGAGAAGGATAGGCAGGGGACAGTGTCAGTGTCATTGTTGCTAAGCCTCCTGCACAGTATACACCTGAAGCTAGCCCGCATTGCTGTGTTTTCCTGGTGTGTTACACTAACAGGCATTTGCAGCACTTACAGTGGGCGGAGTGTGCTTCCTGCTAAATATACACCTGAAGCTAGCCCGTATTGCTGTGTTTTCCTGGTGTGTTACACTAACAGGCATTTGCAGCACTTATAGCAGGCGGAGTGTGCTTCCTGCTAAATATACACCTGAAGCTAGCCCGTATTGCTGTGTTTTCCTGGTGTGTTACACTAACAGGCATTTGCAGCACTTACAGCGGGCGGAGTGTGCCTCCTGCACATTATAGACCTGAAGCTAGCCCGTTTTGCTGTGTTTTCCTGGTGTGTTACACTAACAGGCATTTGCAGCACTTACAGCGGGCGGAGTGTGCCTCCTGCACATTATACACCTGAAGCTAGCCTGTATTGCTGTGTTTTCCTGGTGTGTTACACTAACAGGCATTTGCAGCACTTACAGCGGGCGGAGTGTGCTTCCTGCTAAATATACACCTGAAGCTAGCCCGTATTGCTGTGTTTTCCTGGTGTGTTACACTAACAGGCATTTGCAGCACTTACAGCGGGCGGAGTGTGCTTCCTGCTAAATATACACCTGAAGCTAGCCCGTATTGCTGTGTTTTCCTGGTGTGTTACACTAACAGGCATTTGCAGCACTTACAGCGGGCGGAGTGTGCTTCCTGCTAAATATACACCTAGCAAATTAGCCGGGAAGCCCCATTTGTAGAGGATTTTATGATTGCGCAGCATTTTGGTAATCGGGACCAGGTCTCGCCTGGCGGACAGGGTAGCCTGCGACAAGTCAGCATATAGTGCAATTCCAGCAAATGGATCAGGGAGAGCAGGGTGTTGTCTTGCAAAACGCATGAGCTGATCCTTTACATGATAAAAATGTATTCTTGCAATAACATCTCGGGGGATTTGATCGGGCAGGAAAGAGGGTTTAGGCAGTCTGTGGGCCCTGTCAATGGTGATGTCTGCTGAGCTCAATGCCGGAAGGGCTGTCAGCATAAGCATTTGCAGGTACGCTGTGAGTTCAGCAGGCTTGACTGTCTCAGGTAACCCTCTAAATTTAATATTATTCCTTCTTGCCCTGTCCTCAAGGTCAGCCATCTTAAGGCGCATAGCTTTAATCTCGTCTTCCACCTCAAAGTGAGCATCAACAAGCTCATTGTGTGCCAATGTAAAATCCTCCATTTTTTTCCCACATATTCTACCCTGCTAGCCACCGCAGCAACTTCTTTTTGTGTGGTATGCATAAACGCTGCCATGTCATGTTGGAGGGCCCCCCGCAGGGTTTGCAGCATTTCTTTCATTGTGGTATCTATAATGGGCATCCCTGAGGTGGGAAATGCATCCAGCTGTTGGTTATAGTTGGAGGATTCCTCCATTTCTTCCCCTGCAGTTTCCGTGTCATTCAGAGGCTCCCCTCCATCCCCCACCCTTCTCCTTTGCTTAGCAGGGCTATTAAAAGGTGATGATGCTGTATTAAGGGTTTGGGGATGTGACTCACCCGAGGATTGCAGTGGATTGCTGGAAGGCTGCATCATGGAGGCTGAGGAACGGCTCCCGGCGCGGGCGCCATCTTGGATTTCTCGGCCCGCTAATGGAGGGAAGAAATCCGTTAGTTTTCGGGGTCCCTCTCTCTCCTTGCGTTTCAGCATTGTTGCCACACTGTACCCCTCGTCTTTCCCAGTCGATCGATATACTTTTTGTGATGCCTGTACCGCTGTGAGCCACGTTAGTACACCCGGTGTGTCAGAGCTCACCTAACACACATCCATCAGCTCTGGCTGCCGGCTCCACCCCCGCTAAATATACACCTGAAGTTAGCCCGTATTGCTGTGTTTTCCTGGTGTGTTACACTAACAGGCATTTGCAGCACTTACAGCGGGCGGAGTGTGCCTCCTGCACATTATACACCTGAAGCTAGCCCGTATTGCTGTGTTTTCCTGGTGTGTTACACTAACAGGCATTTGCAGCACTTACAGCGGGCGGAGTGTGCCTCCTGCACATTATACACCTGAAGCTAGCCCGTATTGCTGTGTTTTCCTGGTGTGTTACACTAACAGGCATTTGCAGCACTTACAGCGGGCAGAGTGTGCCTCCTGCTAAATATACACCTGAAGCTAGGCCGTATTGCTGTGTTTTCCTGGTGTGTTACACTAACAGGCATTTGCAGCACTTACAGCGGGCGGAGTGTGCCTCCTGCACATTATACACCTGAAGCTAGCCCGTATTGCTGTGTTTTCCTGGTGTGTTACACTAACAGGCATTTGCAGCACTTACAGCGGATGGAGTGTGCTTCCTGCTAAATATACACCTGAAGCTAGCCCGTATTGCTGTGTTTTCCTGGTGTGTTACACTAACAGGCATTTGCAGCACTTACAGCGGGCGGAGTGTGCCTCCTGCACATTATACACCTGAAGCTAGCCCGTATTGCTGTGTTTTCCTGGTGTGTTACACTAACAGGCATTTGCAGCACTTACAGCGGGCGGAGTGTGCTTCCTGCTAAATATACACCTGAAGCTAACCCGTATTGCTGTGTTTTCCTGGTGTGTTACACTAACAGGCATTTGCAGCACTTACAGCGGGCGGAGTGTGCCTCCTGTACATTATACACCTGAAGCTAGCCCTTATTGCTGGAGCTTTTTTTCTTTTGTGTTACACTAACAGGCATTTGCAGCACTTACTGTGGGTGGAGTGTGCTTCCTGCAAAATAAACACCTGAAGCTAGCCCTTATTGCTGTTTTTTCCTGTTGTGTAACACAGGCAGTCATCTGCAGCACTTACAGCGGGCGTAGTGTGCTTCCTGCAAAATATACACCTGAAGCTACCCCTTATTGCTGGTTTTCCCATCTCCCTGCAGGCCATTAGAATGTCTGGAAGGCAAACAAGGAGAGGCAGACAGTCAGGAGCCAATAAAAGAGGGCAAGCAGGCTCTGTGTCTAGAGACAACAGTGCTGGTCGTGGACGCGGTGCATCGTCATCAGCACGTGGCCATGGGACACGCTTGTCCTTATTTTCGGCAGCTGGACGTGTTGAGCCGCATCATGCCGAAGACTTGGTAGAGTGGATGACCAAGCCCTCCTCATCCTCCTCATCCTCTCTCACCCAGGCTCAGGGTACTGGCAAAGCAGCTGCCAAAGCGTCCTCTTCCCTGGTATCAATGTCATCATCAGTCACTCCTTTCCTAGACCCACCATGTCCTCCTGAGGAGTCCCCCGAACTGTTTGAGCACAGTGTTGGGTACATGCTCCAGGAGGATGCCCAGCGTTTCGAAGGGTCTGATGATAATACCGAGCTAGAGGAAGGCAGTAGCGTGAGAGCAGAGAGAGGGGATGCTCAAGAAGGACACCAATCTGGCAGTCATGTTCCAGCAGCTGCAGCATACTGCCAGATTGGCTCCAGTGATGAGGAGGGAGGGGATGATGAGGTCACTGACTCCACGTGGGTGCCTAATAGGAGAGAGGAGGAGGAGGATGAGGAGGAGGCACATCTCCAACGAGGCAGGATTCCCTCGGGGGGGCAGCGCAAGGACAGCACACCGACTGAATCACACCGCAGAGCTCCACCTGTGCAGGGCGCTGCCTCTGCCCATTATTCAAAAAGTTCTTTGGTGTGGGCCTTTTTTGAGTCGAGTGCATCAGATCGCACAGCTGCTGTTTGCAACATATGTCTCAAGCGTATATCGCGTGGCCAAAACATCAGCCGCTTGGGCACCACATGCTTGACCAGACATATGTTGACCTGCCATGCAGCTCGTTGGCAAGCCTACCTTAACCACTTAACGACCGCCCACTGTAAATATACGCAGAATGGCACCGACAGGCACAATCACGTATATGTACGTGATCGCCTTTGTATAGTTGGGGGGTCCGATCTGACCCCCCTTCTTTACAGTGAGCTGTCGTTAAGTTTTCGGGAGCAATCCAGGAAGAGGGGACGGCCGTTCGATTCCGGCCACCCCCTCTCGATCGCTCCCAGCGAATCGAATCCTTCCCCTGCCTGTGTAATGTAAACACAGGCAGAGGAAGTGATGTCATCTCTCCTGCGGCGCTCACATATACCGAGCGCCGCACAAGAGAAGATGCAGGTTAGTGCACAAAACACTACACTGACACCAGGACACATAGGCACATAAATCGCCGCCCCAAGCCCCCCAGACACCCCAGATCACCCCCCAGCCCCCAGTCACAGTGTCACTGATTGCAGTGACCATTTATTTACTGATCACTGCAATCAGTGACATTTGTGACTGTAAAAGTGTCACTAAAGTTAGTTTTAGGTCCAGTGCAGCCCCCTAACCCCCCCCAATAAAGGTTTAACCTCCTGATCGCCCCCCAGATAACCCTTTCACCCCCTATCACCACTGTCGCTAAGCGATCATTTTTCTGATCGCTGTCTTAGCGTCGGTGATGCCAATCGGTAGCCAGTTATTTTTTTTAGGTTCGCCGCAGGTTTTTATAGCGTCGGGTACCCCCATATATTACCTAATAAAGGTTTAACCCCCTTGATCGCCCCCCAGATAACCCTTTCACCCCCTATCACCACTGTCGCTAAGCGATCGTTTTTCTGATCGCTGTCTTAGCGTCGGTGATGCCGATCGGTAGCCAGTCATTTTTTTTAGGTTCGCCGCAGGTTTTTATAGCGTCGGGTACCCCCATATATTACCTAATAAAGGTTTAACCCCCTTGATCGCCCCCCAGATAACCCTTTCACCCCCTATCACCACTGTCGCTAAGCGATCGTTTTTCTGATCGCTGTCTTAGTGTCGGTGATGCCGATCGGTAGCCAGTAATTTTTTTTAGGTTCGCCGCAGGTTTTTATAGCGTCAGGTACCCCCATATACAGTGCCTTGCGAAAGTATTCGGCCCCCTTGAACTTTTCATCCTTTTGCCACATTTCAGGCTTCAAACATAAAGATATAACATTTTAATTTTTTGTGAAGAATCACCAACAAGTGGGACACAATTGTGAAGTGGAACGAAATCTATTGGATTTTTAAAACTTTTTTAACTAAGAAAAAAATGAAAAGTGGGGCGTGCAAAATTATTCGGCCCCCTTGCGTTAATACTTTGTAGAGCCACCTTTTGCTGCGATTACAGCTGCAAGTCGCTTGGGGTATGTCTCTATCAGTTTTGCACATCGAGAG
The DNA here is from genome assembly GCA_029206835.1 of Rana muscosa. NCBI lineage: Eukaryota > Metazoa > Chordata > Amphibia > Anura > Ranidae > Rana > Rana muscosa. Next base: position 924,614,833 of record CM055116.1, on the reverse strand, counting down.
ACTGAAATTCTTGCCCATTCTTCCTTGCAAAACAGCTCGAGCTCAGTGAGGTTGGATGGAGAGCGTTTGTGAACAGCAGTTTTCAGCTCTTTCCACAGATTCTCGATTGGATTCAGGTCTGGACTTTGACTTGGCCATTCTAACACCTGGATACGTTTATTTGTGAACCATTCCTTTGTAGATTTTGCTGTATGTTTGGGATCATTGTCTTGTTGGAAGATAAATCTCCATCCCAGTCTCAGGTCTTTTGCAGACTCCAACAGGTTTTCATCCAGAATGGTCCTGTATTTGGCTGCATCCATCTTCCCCTCAATTTTAACCATCTTCCCTGTCCCTGCTGAAGAAAAGCAGGCCCAAACCATGATGCTGCCACCACCATGTTTGACAGTGGGGATGGTGTGTTGAGGGTGATGAGCTGTGTTGCTTTTACGCCAAACATATCGTTTTGCATTGTGGCCAAAAAGTTCGATTTTGGTTTCATCGGACCAGAGCACCTTCTTCCACATGTTTGGTGTGTCTCCCAGGTGGCTTGTGGCAAACTTTAGACAAGACTTTTTATGGATATCTTTGAGAAATGGCTTTCTTCTTGCCACTCTTCCATAAAGGCCAGATTTGTGCAGTGTACGACTGATTGTTGTCCTGTGGACAGACTCTCCCACCTCAGCTGTAGTTCTCTGCAGTTCATCCAGAGTGATCATGGGCCTCTTGGCTGCATCTCTGATCAGTCTTCTCCTTGTCTGAGCTGAAAGTTTAGAGGGACAGCCAGGTCTTGGTAGATTTGCAGTGGTCTGATACTCCTTCCATTTCAAAATGATCGCTTGCACAGTGCTCCTTGGGATGTTTAAAGCTTGGGAAATCTTTTTGTATCCAAATCCGGCTTTAAACTTCACCACAACAGTATTACGGCCTGCCTGGTGTGTTCCTTGGTCTTCATGATGCTCTCTGCGCTTTCAACAGAACCCTGAGACTATCACAGAGCAGGTGCATTTATACAGAGACTTGATTACACACAGGTGGATTCTATTTATCACCATCAGTCATTTAGGACAACATTGGATCATTAAGAGATCCTCGCTGAACTTCTGGAGTGAGTTTGCTGCACTGAAAGTAAAGGGGCCGAATAATTTTGCACGCACCACTTTTCAGTTTTTTATTTGCTAAAAAAGTTTAAAATATCCAATAGATTTCGTTCCACTTCACAATTGTGTCCCACTTGTTGGTGATTCTTCACAAAAAATTAAAATTTTATATCTTTATGTTTGAAGCCTGAAATGTGGCAAAAGGATGAAAAGTTCAAGGGGGCCGAATACTTTCGCAAGGCACTGTATTATCTAATAAAGGTTTAACCCCCTTGATCGCCCCCCAGGTAACCCTTTCACCCCCTATCACCACTGTCGCTAAGCGATCGTTTTTCTGATCGCTGTCTTAGTGTCGGTGATGCCGATCGGTAGCCAGTAATTTTTTTTTTAGGTTCGCCGCAGGTTTTTATAGCGTCAGGTACCCCCATATATTATCTAATAAATGTTTAACCCCCTTGATCGCCCCCCAGGTAACCCTTTCACCCCCTATCACCACTGTCGCTAAGCGATCGTTTTTCTGATCGCTGTCTTAGTGTTGGTGATGCCGATAGGTAGCCAGTAATTTTTTTTAGGTTCGCCGTCAGGTTTTTATATAGCGTCAGATACCCCCATATATTACCTAATAAAGGTTTTAACCCCCTGCTTGCCCCTAGTTAACCCTTTCACCAGTGATCACCGTATAAGTGTTACGGGTGACGCTGGTTAGTTAGTTTGCTTTTTATAGTGTCAGGGCACCCGCCGTATATAACCCAATAAAGGTTTAACCCCCTGATCGCCCGGCGGATGATATCAATTAGGTTTTAGCGTCCGAGAGGGTCTGCGTCACACCCCAGGCAGCGTCAGGTTAGTGCCAGTAGCGCTAACACCCACGCGTGAAGCATACACCCCCCTTAGTGGTATAGTATCTGAAAAGATCAATATCTGATCTGATCAGATCTATACTAGCGTCCCCAGCAGTTCAGGGTTCCCAAAAACGCAGTGTTAGCGGGATCAGCCCAGATACCTGCTAGCACCTGCGTTTTGCCCCTCCGTCCAGCCCAGGCCACCCAAGTGCAGTATCGATCGATCACTGTCACTTGCAAAACACAACACACATAACTGCAGCGTTCGCAGAGACAGGCCTGATCCCTGCGACTCCAGTGCTGTAGGAGGTGATTTCACCACCACAGTTAAAAAAAAAGCATATATGCAGAAGCATTGGGGTAGCAGGGGCGGAGGAGCGGAGGAGCGATTTTGCTCCTAATGCCGCATACATACGGTCGAAATTCCGACGGAGGCTTGCCCGTGGAAAAGTCTGACCATGTGTACGCGGCATAACTTTTGCGGGAAGATGCCCCCATGCTTCGGCATAAATAAATGGTGCATGTATGCCCATCATTAGAAGTGGGTGGATGAAGGGCGGTATTCTAATGGTGGGCATACCCACCGATCAATCTTTTTTTTTCGTTCAGCCAACAGGCTGCATGAAAAAAAAGATTACAATACATGTCCAACAAGGACCAGCAACGTACTGGTATGTTGCTGGACTTTGAATGTTTATACCAGAATGATGCTTGCGGGTTTAGGTATCATCTTGGTATCATTCTTTTCAGCCAGCGGCCGGCTTTCATGTAAAAGCAATCCTAGTGGCTAATTAGCCTCTGGACTGCTTTTACAAGCAGTGGGAGGAAATGTCCCCCCCCTCGGATATAAAAAGCGCCATTGGGAAATTGGGAAAGCATTTTATCACACCGATCTTGGTGTGGTCAGATGCTTTGAGGGCAGAGGAAAGATCTAGGGTCCAATAGACCCCAGTTTTTTCAAAAAAAGAGTACCTGTGTCACTACCTATTGCTATCATAGGGGATATTTACATTCCCTGAGATAACAATAAAAATGATAAAAAAAAAAAAAATATATAGAAGCAACAGTTTAAAAATAAAATAAAAAAGCAAAATTAATAATAAAAAAAAAAAAAAAAAAAAAAAGCACCCCTGTCCTGCCCTGCTCTTGCCCAATGGCGAACGCAAGCGTCGGTCTGGCGTCATATGTAAACAGCAATTGCACCATGCATGTGAGGTATCACTGCGAAGGTCAGATCGAGGGCAGTAATTTTAGCAGTATACCTCCTCTGTAAATCTAACGGCGTAACCTGTAAAGGCTTTTAAAGGCTTTTAAAAATGTATGTAGTTTGTCGCCAATGCGCGTTTGTGCGAAATTTTAAAGCTTGTCGTGTTTGGTATCTATGTACTCGGCCTAAGATCATCTTTTTTATTTCATCAAACATTTGGGCAATATAGTGTGTTTTAGTGCATTAAAATTAAAAAAAGTGTATTTTTCCCCAAAAAATGCGTTTGAAAAATCGCTGCGCAATTACTGTGTAGAAATAAAAAATGCAACACCCACCATTTTAATCTGTAGGGCCTTTGCTTTAAAAATATATATAATGTTTGGGGGTTCAATATAATTTTCTTGCAAAAAAAAAAAATGTTTTCATGTAAACAAAAAGTGTCAAAAAGGGCTGTGTCTTCAAGTGGTTAGAAGAGTGGATGTAAGCTTCCTAATGTTGTGTATAAAATGCCAGAACAGTTCAAACCCCCCCCAAATGACCCCATTTTGGAAAGTAGACACCCCAAGCTATATACTGAGAGGCATGTCGAGTCCATGGAATATTTTATATGTTGACACAAGTTGCGGAAATAAGACAATTTATTTATTTTATTTTTATTTTTTTGCACAAAGTTGTCACTAAATGATATATTGCTCAAACATGTCATGGGCATATGTGGAATTACACCCCAAAATACATTCTGTTGCTTCTCCTGAGTACGGGGATACCACATGTGTGAGACTTTTTGGGAGCCTAGCCGCGTACGGGACCCCAAAACCAATCACCACCTTCAGGCTTTCTAAGGGTGTAAATTTTTGATTTCACTTCTCACTGCCTATCACAGTTTCGGAGGCCATGGAATGCCCAGATGGCACAAAACCCCCTCAAATGACCCCATTTTGGAAAGTAGACACCCCAAGCTATTTGCTGAGAGGTATGGTGAGTATTTTGCAGATCTCGCTTTTTGTCACAAAGTTTTGAAAATTGAAAAATATATATATATATATTTTCTTTCTTCATTTTCAAAAACAAATGAGAGCTGTAAAATACTCACCATGCCTCTCAGCAAATAGCTTGGGGTGTCTACTTTCCAAAATGGGGTCATTTGGGGGGGTTTATGCTATTTTGGCATTTTATGGCCTTCGAAACTGTGATAGGTAGTGAGGAGTGAAATCAAAATTTGTGCCTAGAAATCCTGAAGGCGGTGCTTGGTTTTCGGGGTCCCGTACGTGGCTAGGCTCCCAAAAAGTCCCACACATGTGGTATCCCCGTACTCAGGAGAAGCAGCAAAATGTATTTTGGGGTGTAATTCCATATATAATCATGGCATGTGTGAGCAATATATCATTTAGTGACAACTTTTTGTAATTTATTTATTTTTTGTCATTATTCAATCACTTGGGACAAAAAAAAAAATATTCAATGGGCTCAACAGGCCCCTCAGCAATTTCCTTGGGGTGTCTACTTTCCAAAATGGGGTAATTTGGGGGAGGGGGGGTTTGTACTGCCCTGCCATTTTAGCACCTCAAGAAATGAGATAGGCAGTCATAAATTAAAAGCTGTGTAAATTCCAGAAAATGTACCCTAGTTTGTAGACGCTATAACTTTTGCGCAAACCAATATATATACGCTTATTGACATTTTTTTTACTAAAGACATGTGGCTGAATACATTTTGGCCTAAATGTATGACTAAAATTGAGTTTATTCGATTTTTCTTATAACAAAAAGTAGAAAATATAATTTTTTTTTTCAAAATTTTCGGTCTTTTTCCGTTTATATCGCAAAAAATAAAAATCGCAGAGGCAATCAAATACCATTAAAAGAAAGCTCTATTTGTGGGAAGAAAAGGACGCAAATTTTGTTTCGGTACAACATTGCATGTCTGCACAATTTACAGTTAAAGCAGCGCAGTGCAAAATTCTGAAAACAGCTCTGGTCCTTTAGCTACAAAATGGTCCGGGGCTTAAGTGGTTAAAGACCCACACCAAAGAACAAAGCGGACCTCTCCTTGCACCGCATCAGCTGGGATCTCCAACCCCACTATACCTTCAGTCCTCTCTGAAACCTGCACTGAGAGGAATGAAGGTGTAGAATTAGGTGTGTCACAGCCAAGTACTTGCGGGCACTCTGCTAGCAGTACACCGACGTCCGATTCTAGCAGGCAAATTTCCCTGCCCCAGCTGCTGGACCGTCGAAAAAAGTTCACTCCCAGCCATCCACATGCCCAGCGGTTGAATGCTAGCTTGGATAAATTGCTAGCGCTTCAACTGTTGCCTTTTCAGTTGGTAGACTCGGCCCCCTTCCGTGAGTTTGTGCAATGTGCGGTTCCTCAGTGGCAGGTTCCCAAACGTCACTTTTTCTCACGGAAGGCGATTCCGGCTCTCTACCGGCATGTGGAAGGCAATGTCTTGGCCTCGCTGGACAGGGCGGTCAGTGGTAAGGTGCATATTACTGCTGACTCATGGTCCAGCAGGCATGGACAGGGACGTTACCTTTCTTTAACGGCCCATTGGGTCACTCTTTTGGCAGCTGGACAAGGAGCAGTAGTGTTGGAGGTTGTTCCGCCGCCACGCCTCCAAAATGCTACTACTGGTTGTGACACACCTCTCTCCTCCACCCCCTCCTCTTCTTCTTCCTCCATGGCCTCTTCCTGTGCTTTGTCCTCGGAACCAGCGGTGCTCCGTAGGCGTTCAATGGGCTACGCAAGTACGCAGGCAAAAAGATGCCATGCCGTGCTTACGCAGCAGAGGGCCATCAATGAGTACCTGTGCGACCACGGCAACAGGACAGGGTCAGGGGGGCTCGGGTTTTTTTCACCACGCCAGTGGGGCATGATCAGGGATGCATGCACTGTCCTGGCACCATTTGAGGAGGCCACGAGGATGGTGAGCAGTGACAGTGCATGCATCAGTGACACTGTACCTCTTGTCCACCTGTTGGAACATACGCTGCGTGGAATAATGGACAGGGCACTTGAGGCAGAACAGAGGCAGGAAGAGGAGGACTTCCTTGCCTCTCAAGGCCCCCTTTACCCAGACAGTGTTCCTTCTGTCCCACCCATCGCACAGGAAGAGGAGGAGGAGGAGGAGGAGGAGGAGGAGGAGGATTGTGTCAGCATGGAGGTGGAGCCTGGCACTCAGCATCATCAGCAGCAGTCTTTTAGGGATGATTTACAGTCCCAAGAAACCTGTGGACTTGTACGTGGCTGGGAGGATGTGGCTGCGGATCATGTCGTCCTTTGTGACCCAGAGGACTCCGGACCGAATGCCTCAGCTAACCTACGCTGCATGGTCTCCCTGATCCTGCAAAGTCTGCAGAAGGATCCTCGTATTCTTCGGATCAAAGAGAGGGACCATTACTGGCTGGCCACTCTCCTTGATCCACGGTACAAGGGTAAGGTTGCGGACCTTATCTTACCGTCGCAGAGGGAGCAGAGGATGAGACTACTCCGGGAGGCCTTGCAGAAAGGTCTGTGCAACGCGTTCCCAGAGACTGGGAGGTTACAAACTCCTGGTCCTGGACAACGAGTTGCTGAGGCTTCGGTCAGTCAAAGAAGGAGCGGTGGGGAAGGTGGCCGTCTGACCGATGCGTTCAGACAATTCTTTAGTCCGCAGCCCCAAGGTATGATCGGTTCCAGCAACCATCGCCAGCATCTGATATACATGGTGCAGGAATACCTAGGGGCAAGGTCAGACTTGGACACCTTCCCCACCGAAAATCCTCTGGCTTGCTGGGTCTTGAGGATGGATCACTGGCCAGAGCTTGCACAGTATGCAATTGAGCTACTGGCCTGTCCTGCATCCAGCGTTCTTTCAGAACGCACATTCAGTGCTGCTGGAGGATTTGTCACGAATCACAGGGTGCGCCTGTCCACCGACTCGGTTGATCGACTGACCTTCATAAAGATGAACCAGTCTTGGATCACCACCAGCTACCAAACACCTGAAGCTGATATAACAGACTAATTTATTTTCAAATGTCACATCCCTTCAAGACTGATGCTGATGCTGAGTGACTGTCCTGTTATGTTGACTGACTATCCTCCTCCTCCTCAATGATCCGATTGATGATGATAGCTTGGAAGAACATTTTTGTTTCTGGGTGCCGCCACCAGTGGCTAAGGCCCAATTTTTCAGCCCCTGTTTAACAGGGGCATGTAATTACAATTTTTTATGCAATGCTTTGCAGCAGGGCTCATTCCTGCACTCCAACTAGAGTATCTGGGAGAGGTTGCAGTGTCGTGGCACCAGCACCAGTGCCTAAGGCCCAATTTTTCAGCCCCTGTTTAACAGGGGCGTGTAATTACAATTTTTGATGCAATACTTTGCAACAGGGCTCATTGCTGTGCTCCAAGTACAGTATCTGTGAGGGGTTGCAGTGTTGTGGCACCAGTGCCTAAGGCCCAATTTTTCTGCCCCTGTTTAACAGGGGAATGTAATTACAATTCTTGATCTAATAATTCACAGCAGGGCCCATTCCTGTGCCCACCAAGAGTAACTGTGAGGCCTTACAGTGTTGTGTCAACACCACCACCACCACCACCAAAGGCCCAATTTGTCAGCCCCTGTTCAACAGGGGCATGCAATTACAATTCTTGATCTAATAATTCACAGCAGGGCCCATTTATGCGCCCACCAGGAGTAACTGTGAGGGCTTACAGTGTTGTGGCAACACCAACATGTAAGGGGCAAATTTCAGCAGAGTATATACGGCAGGCCCCTACTTTCAAACATCCAACTTACAAACGACTCCTCCTTGCAAACGGAAGGATACAACAGGAAGTGAGAGGAAATCTACCCCTAGGAAGGCAAATTCTCTCCTGTAAGAGTTAATATGGGAAAAAGGTGTCTCCTCTCTACTGATGCTTTATCACCAATCCTTGTTTCAATAAAAACCCCACTTTTTAAAAACAGTTGTCATTGGGGCAGAAAGTGAGGTGAAATGTTCTGAACAGGGGCACAGACAGCAAAACAAATGTTACAGGGGTGATAACCCTTCGCTATATTTTCCAAAAAGCTTAAAAATAGATTTTTTGGCTAGAGCTACACTTAAACAATGTAGATGTTCAAAATTACAAACAGATTCTACATAAGAACAAACCTACAGTCCCTGTCTTGTATGCACCGCCTGTATACGGCTGTTCAGAGTATATAGGGCCTTTTTTATTTTGTGTGCGGGGTTCCCCTTAACATCCGTACAAGACCCAAAGGGGCTGGTAATGGGCTGGGGTAGTGGGGGGGGGGTGATGGGGTAGCTATGCCATTTTTCTTAAAGATTTTCATCCATATTACCGGGACCAGACATTACATTAAAGCCGCAAGCAGTTTTAAATGGCTTTTTTTTCCTTTAGAAATGTCATTTTGTGCAGGGACAGTTCTAAACACGGGAAACACGTGGCACTTCACAGGCATACTTTAGACACCCCCCAGGTACGATATTAAAAGGAATATTTGACTTTTTTTTTCACTTTATGCATCATTAAAATGACTGCTCCCGAAAAACGCCCGTTTTTAAAACTTCTTTTTGCATTGATACATGTCCCCTGGTGCAGAACCCGGGTCCCCAAACCCTTTTTAGGACAATAACATGCATATTAGTCGTTATAATTAGCACTTTAGATTTCGAACGTTCGCATCCATTGTATTTAATAGGTTTCTAACGTTCGTGCGAACTTTCGGTCCGTTCGGGTGTTCGGCTCATCCCTACTAGGGAATAACAGTGGCTTGCATCTGTGGAGCTCTGCTATTTAGTGGAATATGGGAGCTACTCAATCAACTCCTCTGCAAGCTTCCCTCACTGATGTTGTGCATCTCCCTCATTTTTCTCCTCCACTATATCTGCCACCCAGATATGGTTAGCCAAGTCTTTGTGGTCTCTCCCTCCTCATCGCTGGATCTAACTTGGCAATCAGCTGAATCTTCCTTAGATGCAATTAATTGCCGGGCATCCATAAGTGGCTGACACTTTGCTCATATATATAGTTACATAATTACGTAGTAGGTGAGGTTGAAAAAAGACACAAGTTCATCAAGTCCAACCTGTGTGTGTGCTTTTATGTTCGTATTACATTGTATATCCCTGTATGTTGTGCTCGTTCAGGTGCCTATCTAATCGTTTTTTGAAATTATCATTGCTCCCCGCTGAAACCACTGTCTGTGAAAGAAAATTCCACATACTTACCGCTCTCACAGTAAAGAACTCCCTACTCAGTTTAAGGCTAAACGGCTTCTCTTCTAATTTTAGTGAATGGCTGTGTGTCTTTTTAAATTCCCTTTCATGGAAAAGTTTTATCCCTATTGTGGGGTCACCAGTATGGTATTTGTACATTGAAATCATATCCCCTCTCAAGCGTCTCTTCTCCAGAGAGAAAAAGTACAGTGCTCATAACCTTTCCTTATAACAAAGGTCGTACAGTCCCTTTATTAGCTTTGTTGCCCTTCTCTGGACTATCTCCAGTTTCAGCACATCCTTCCTGAGGACTGGTGCCAAAAACTAGACGGCATACTCCAGGTGCGGCCGGACCAGAGTCTTGTAGAGTGGGAGAATTATCATTTTATCTCTGGAGTTATTCCCCTTTTTAATGCATGCCAATATTCTGTTTGCTTTCCTTGCAGAAGCTTGGCATTGCATGCCACTGCCGAGCCTATCATCCACTAGGACCCCCAGGTCTTTTTCCACCCTAGATTCCCCCAGAGGTTCTCCCCCTAGTGAGTAGCTTGCATTAATATTTTTGCCACCCAAATGCATTATTTTAAATTTTTCTGCAATAAACCTAATTTCCCATGTAGTTGCCCACCACATTCATTTGTTCATATCTTCTTGCAAGGTTTCCATATCCTGTGGAGAAACTATTGCCCTGCTTAGCTTAGTATCGTCCACAAATACTGAGATTGAGCTGTTTATCCCATCCTCCAGGTCGTTTATGAATAAATTAAATAGTATTGGTCCCAGGACAGAACCCTGGGGGACCCCCCTTTCCACACTGGCCCAATCCGAGTACACTACCCTCTGAACTCGCCCCTGTAGCCAGTTTTCAATCCATGTACTCACCCTATGATCCATGCTGACAGACCTTAGTTTGAACACTAAACGTTTATGGGGAACTGTATGAAATGATTTTCCCAAATACAGATACACCACATCTATGGGCCTTCCTTTATCTAGAAGGCCGCTCACCTCCTCATTGAAGGTTAATAGGTTGGTTTGGCAAGAACGATTCTTCATTAATCAATGCTGATTACTGCTAATGATACTGTTTTCATTACTAAAATCTTGTATATAGTCCCTTATCATCCCCTCCAAGAGCTTGCATACTATTGTTGTTAGGCTAACTTGTCTGTAATTCCCAGGGATGTATCTTGACACTTTTTTAAATATTGGAGCTACATTGGCTTTTCTCCAATCTGCTGGAACCATTCCAGTCCGTAGACTGTTCGTAAAAACTAGGAACAATGATATACAGGCATAACCCTTCCCCTTTTTTACCCTCTATCTCTATCCCTGTGAAATAGGGAATACCCTTGAATGGTTGCCAGCCAATCATAAGAGCTGTTGAACCAAGTCTCTTAAATTCCTACAAAATCTAAATACTCCTCGTACAACAGTAGCTCTAGTTCTCCCATCTTGTCCGCCAGACATTCTGTCCCTCTCTCTCACTAAACTCCAACACACTGACAAAAAGGCACAGGTAAAGCCACATTTTATAGTGTGTGGGCTAGGATATGGCCAAAAATCATCCTTGGCAAAAGTGACATAACCATAACAATCCAAACACAGAAAATTCTGTCCAAGCCTGGGTTTTATCTGAACCATTTTCTCATCTCTAGATGACAGGGACAAATTCAAATGGACTGCTTTGATGTACTTTACATAAAATGTACCCTGTAGATACTCCCTCCGCCTGCAATAGATACTTTAAATGTAAGCACAGATATGCCTGGGGTGACAGCATAGCTACTGAGATATATTTGTTTGTCAAAGCCTAGGAAATAGTAAGGAAGAGGAGGGAGAAAAAATGCATTTATATCATTTAACTCTATTTGTTCTCTGTTTCTGAGGAGTGTACAAATGTACTTGTTACCTACTTGAGCTTCCAGGCCTGCCAATTTAAGAGTGAATCCTAAGTTTGTAGTAGTTAGAGACAGAAATAAGACACCGGGGGGCGGAGCCAGCAGCCAGAGCTGATGGACGTGTGTTAGGTGAGCTCTGACACACCGGGGTGATCTATCGCGGCTCACAGCAAACCAGGCTACATAAAAAGCATACTGACAGATAGAGGAGGGTGAGGGGACCATTGTGGTAACGATGTACAAGAGAAAGGAGAGAAAAGGACCCCGAAAACCCACAATCACGGGCTGAGAAATCCAAGATGGCGCCGGGAGCCGTTCATCAGCCTCCAACTGCAAACCGCCAGCAATGCACAGCCATCCTCGGGTGAGTCACATCCCCAAGGCCATCATCTGCCACCATCCCCTTTCAATAGCCCTGTCAAGCAGAAGAGAAGGATTGGGGAAGGAGGGGGACCCGGGATGAGGCGGACACAGCAGGGGAAGAAATGGAGGAATTCTCCACATATGCTCAGCAGTTAGATGCCTTCCCCACTTCAGGGCAACCCATTATAGATACTACCATGAAGGAAATGCTGCAAACCCTGCGGGGGGCCCTCCAGCATGATATGGCAGCGTTCATGCAAACTACAAAGCTGGAAGTTGCTGCAGTCAGTAATAGGGTGCACTATGTAGAACAGAAAATGGAGGAATTTACATTGGCACATAATGAGCTTGTGGATGCTCACTTTGAGGTGGAAGTAGAAATGAAAGCTATGCGCCTCAAAATGGCGGATGTCGAGGACAGGGCTCGCAGGAACAATATAAAATTTAGAGGGGTTCCTGAGACCGTCAAGCCAGCTGAGCTTACAGCGTACCTGCAAAAATTTATGATGACGGCCCTCCCATCCTTGAGCCCAGCGGATATCACCATTGACAGGGCCCACAGATTGCCAAAACTTTCTTTCCTGCCCGACCAAATTCCTCGAGATGTTATAGCAAGAATCCACTTTTATCATATAAAAGATCAGCTTATGCGCTATGCCAGACAGCACCCTGCCCTTCCTGATCCCTTTGCTGGAATCGCACTGTATCCTGACTTGTCGCAAGCTACCTTAACTGCTAGACACAACTTGGTCTCCATCACCAAAATACTACGTAACCATAAAATCCTCTACAAATGGGGCTTCCCAGCCAAGTTAATAGTGGAAACGAAACGCATGCAATCGCATCATTGGATAAAGGGCTGGAGCTTCTCCGTAAATGGCGTCTAATCCCCGCTGATGGGATCCCTGTGGACCCTAACCATCCTCGCCACAGTCGCAACAACCCACGCCAGAACAGGAGTAAGTAATTACAGTACTCAGGACTGTTGTGCTGCATAGCACCTCTCCATCAAGTTGCCTTCCCCTCTCCTCAAGGATACTGCAAGTCTGGTGACTTTCAACTTCTTCACAATTTTGAGTGTTTACTCAAAACACCGATGTTCGACTATTTCTTGACTTCTACCTTTTCTTTTTACCCCTTAATTAGTTACAAGATGCTTTCCGTAACCTGTTTGCCGCAAAACAAGCGGCCTGACCTTTCTGAGTCGTATACTGTTCAAATTTGTTCGTTCTAGTTACCTTTTTGGTTTTGAAGGTTGTAAAGACATTGTTTCTTCGGATCATATGTATTCTGGACATACCTAGTACCAACCTCCTACAGATAAGAGCTATCACTAGATGGCAATACTGCACCAACCACCAATGGAATGACCCTTAAACTAATGTTATTTAATGTGAGGGGATTAAACAGTCCCCATAAGTGTAGAGCTCTTTGGAAATCTGCCATAGACACAAAGTGTGATATCTTATGTGTACAAGAGACTAATTTCTCTAATGTAAAACCCCCAAAATGTACACATGCCAAATTTCCACACGTATTTACTGCCAAACACACTACCAAGAAAAATGGGGTAATGATTGCTCTTAAGGACACATTAACCTTTTCTCTTTTACAGGAACATGCTGATCCCCATGGACGTTATCTTATACTAGTGGCAGAAATGAACCATGTCACCTACACGCTGGTAAGTCTGTATGCGCCTAATGTAAGACCTTTGAGATTTATTCGCAAAGTTATTAAGATGGCAAAAAAGATGCAAAAAGGTGGCTTAATAATATGTGGTGACTTCAATATGATTATGAATGAGGATTTAGATGTGTCTTCGGTGGCCCTCAGGCGGAAGCCCCCTTTAGGGTCACTGTGCCATGAAGAAAGGCTCTTTGATCCATGGCGATGCCTTAGGACTACCGAAAGAGACTACACATTCAACTCAGCTGTGCATGATAGCTACTCGAGAATTGATTTCTTCCTTACTGACATATATATGCTGCAAAATGTTCAGGCTGCTGACATCCACAACATCACGTGGTCAGACCATGCACCAGTGACTATAGAGGTTGTGGATGCCAACAAAACCTCCCACAAACCACTGAGGACGTTATTAAATCCCTACTTATGCACAAATCCCCAGGCGCGGACGGCTTTTCCGACGAATATTATAAAGCATTTTCTACTCTCCTCACACCTGAATTAGTAAAACTTTTTAATATCGCCGCCTCCTCAGGTTCCTTCCCGAAAGAAATGCTTCAAGCAGTGATAGTTACCCTACCGAAACCTGGCAAAGATGCGTCGGTCCCACAAAATCTTAGGCCTATCTCCTATTAAATTCTGATCTGAAGATTTATGCCAAAATTCTAGCGAATAGATTGATGGATATAATCCCCTCCCTTATAGGATTGGATCAAGTTGGCTTTGTAAAAGGCAGGCAAGCACCGGATGGGACTAGGAGAATGCTGAATCTCCTGCGACTAGCGGAGATCACGCGGACTCCTAGCACTTTCCTGGCCCCAGACGCAGAGAAGGCCTTTGATAGGGTCCATTGGGGCTACCTATCCAGACTCTGCACAAATTTGGAATCACAGGTCTAATCCACTCAGCAATAATGTCCCTGAATTCTAATCCTACAGCTAGAGTCTACTCCTCTAGCTTACACTCTGACACCTTTACATTATCTAATGGCACCCGTCAAGGCTGCCCGCTATCCCCAATTATCTTTTCACTGATCATAGAACCACTGGCGGAATATATCAGATCCAACAATGAAATAAAAGGTATAGAAACTAGCTCTGGAAATCATAAGATAGGTCTTTTCGCTGATGACATCATTCTCACTGTTTCCAATCCAACAATTTCTCTACCTATCATCCAAACCTTATTACACAAATTTGGACAGATCTCCTTTTACAAATCCTTTTACATCCCAAACGAAGAAAAAGCTAGATTAAAGAAAATCTTCCCTTGCAATTGCCCCCCCCCAATCACGTACTTGGGTGTGCAGCTAACTTCCTCTTTCTCCAAAATCTATTCAAGTAACTACCCCCCACTGCTGAACAAAATAGAAGCGGAACTTAACCAAATCAGCACTCTACATCTTACATGGTTGGGTCAGATAGCTGCATACCAAATGCAAGTGATGCCTAAACTCCTATATCACTTCAGAACACTACCCATCCTGATTCCCCAAAAATGTTTTACTCAATTAGAGATTTATTTGAAAAAAATTATATGGGGGGCTAAGAAGCCCAGGTTTGCACTAGCACAACTTTACAACTTTATAACTTTACAAACCTAAACACCTAGGTGGAGTTGGACTACCAAATGCTCATTTATACTACGGGGCTGCTCATTTATACTACAGGGCTGTGATTTTAGACCAAATGCGTTTCTGGTTCTCCTGCCAAACAGACAACCGATGGTCAGACATTGAATGCGCAGCACTAGCTATAGCTGCTAGCATTCATCACAAACCAATCGCCCCATCGTACCCAACCATACAAGCATCCATTGATGCCTGGTCTTCACTAACCAATATACATTTTACTGTCACCCCCACTCAAAAACTAAAAATCCCACTGGCGACCTACGAATATCTAATTCCTAACTTCTCGGCCCAATCTTGGAGGAAGGTGGGGGCACACTTATGCACCCCTGCTTTGAGTGAACAAAGTGCCGTAGATAGATATAGAATCTTCCAAATACGTCACTACTCACATAATAACCCAAACAGATCCATAGAAATTCCACAGATATTATGGGACTTTCTTCTGAGCAGATCCCCAAACAAACTCAAAGGGATATCCCTCTTTTACAACATGAGGAAATGGAAACAGGAGCTACAAAAAGAATTCCCTTTACACCAATGGCATAAAGCAATAAAATACAATAGTAAATCCTCGGCATGCGTGGACCATTGGGACAATGCGCAAAAACTATTACATAGATGGTATCTAACCCCTGTCCGTCTACACAAAATGAGCACTAATATCTCACCTCTTTGTTGGAGAAACTGCCAATCAACAGGTAGCTTACTCCATATATTTTGGAACTGTGTAATGTTATACAATCTTTCTGGTCAAAAGTCCAATCACTCATTAGGAACATCACTGGAACAAATTATGCCCTTAACCCTGCATTTACGTTACTGAGCCTTGGTATCGAGAACTTCCCTCCGTTAATTAGAAAAGTAGTCATCCACATCCTGTTCGCTGCGCGAATATCAATTGCAAAAGAATGGCGCTCCCAATCACCTCCCAGTATCACAGAAGTAATATCAAGAGTAAATTCACAATATACTATGGAAAAAATGCTTGCTTACACAGAAAGGAGATCCCTGAACTTCCATAAAAATTAGGAGATATGGAGGTCATCAAAATATGCCTCCTCACATCTATGACGCACACTTACTCACTGATTCTAATGTATATGCAACTCAACATATAGTGGTATGAACCAAAAATAGGTATGGCCAAGAATGCTTGTTCAAATATTCCTAATTACAAAAGTTAAGACTATCTCTGTTTAATGTTGGTTACTATTAAGGCTTAAGAGAGCTTACCGTTCGGATCTGCTCCAAGGATCCTCATTAAGGTCCAGGACGGGCTACTTGCTATCGACCCTGCAGAAAGCCTGCTCACAGTGTGAACCCAAAAGGGGTGACAGGCCTACCCTCCTATTGAGGCCAAAGTCAATCAATACGTATGTAGCTCAAACCTATGCACTATATGATGATTGTTGTAAGATCTACACCTGTTATTCACCTTGTATAACTTTGTACTGTAAAGGATGCACAATATTCTGTATACAATGTGAAAATCAATAAAAATCTATTGTTTAAAAAAAATAAAGAAGACACCAGTCACTTTAGAACGAGTTATTAACCAGCCTTTTAATACATGCCATTTTTTTAAATTAAATAATGTTTTTTGAATAAAACAGACATTTAAAAAAAAAAAGGCAGTTCTGGCTTGGATAATTATCTCCTCTCTCGCGCTGTTCCCCACAGTAGTTTCACCATTCTTCTGGGTTAAAGTGATTGTAAATTCCCATTTTTTTCCGTTAAAAATAACATACATATTTATACTTACCTGCTCTAAGGAGGGGTTTTGCACAGAGCAGGCCATATTCTCCTCTTCTCGGGTCCCTCTTCGGTGCTCCTGGCCCCTCCCTCCCGTTGAGTGCCACAGCTTGCTATAGGGGGAACCCGAGCCGTGCCACAGCTCCCTGTGTCTATTTAGATAAGGAGCGGCAGCCAGGCCTCACCTCCCTTCTTTCCTCATTGGCTGACTGACTTTGATTGATAGAAGTGGGAGCCAATGGCACCATGCTGCTGCCCCAGCCAATGAGGAGTGGAGTCCCAGGCAGCCGAGACAATTTATAGCAAAGAGCAGTGCAGCGCAATAATAAATGTCCAGAGAAAACTAAAATAAGTTTATAAGAAGTCCATAAGTGAATGTGGAAAGAGCACAAATAATTGTGATGCAAAAATATGCAGTGAAGAGCAAGACGATTTGACTGGTGACAGTGATCCCCCCACCTCAGACAGATTGGCCTCTCACCTGATCCACTTGACCTATAGTAGGTTACAAGGCAGTAAACCCACACTCAGGGTAGTAATCGAGATCACCGGCGCTTACTGTGATCTCTGTGTCCCTTGAAAACAGAGGATCACAGAGCAAGATACAGGGCCAATGAAATTGGCCCTATACCATGTTATTGCTGTGACCAATGAAAGTGATCACACATGTGACCACATATGACCAATTACAGCAATTGGATGCTAGTGGAAAATGACTGCGTACTACAGTCATTATGAGAGTGTTAAAAAAACACAATCACCCCACTGCTCTCTCTATTAGCCAGAGACATTGGTCTCTAAACTGATGAATGTGTGTGTCAGTGCAGCAGCTATTGTCTCTGATCAATAGTAGCCACAGCAGTACAAGGTGACCATAATGAGACACTGGTCTGCAGACAGTATGTAAACATATTTTATATACTTTCTATATATACCAAAAGTGACAGGGGTATAATTCCTTCCATTGTTGTCAAGCAAAGCATCTCAGCCTTTTAGACCTCTCTATGGCTAGGCTGTGAAAAAGTCTCACACATGTAGTCGCTGTACTCAAGGGGCATGGTAGAATGTTTTTTGGGGTGTAAGTATGTCTGTATGTTGTATTTTGTATGTTATAAATATCTTATTAATTGCCAACTTTATGTAAAAAAATCCCTTTTTCATTTTCATTCCATATTTAAAAAAAATATATGTGTTCAAAAGACTCATCATACCTCTTAGAAAATACCTTGGATTGTTTTCTTTCCAAAATATAGTCATTTTGTGGGTGTTTCTGCTGTCCTGGTGCTCCAGGGCCTCCAAAAATGTGATAGGTAGTCAAGAAATTAGATGTGTAATTTATGCCCCTAGAACACTGAAAGGTGCTTTTGTATTTTGGGCCTCTCTATGTGGCAGGCTATGCAAAGTCACACATATGTGGTATAGCTGTACTCAGGCGGAGTAGCAGATTATGTTTTATGTGTATTTCTAAGTGTGCTTGGTGTTAGAAATATTTTATTAATTAGCAACTTTGTGAAAAAAAAAATTGTTTTCTTTCCTGCATTTTCCAAAAACCTGTGGCAAAAAATTACATTTTCAAAAGTCTCACTATGCATTTCAGAAAATACCTTGGGGTGTTTGCTTTCCAATATGGTATCATTTTGTGGGTGTGTCTCCCATCCTGGCGCTTCAGAGACTCAAGAAATATGATAAGTAGTCAGGAAATTAGATGCAACATTTTTGCTGCTTTGAAGCCCAAAGGTGCTCTTTGGATTTTGGGCCCCTCTATGCATCTAGGCTGTGAAAAAATCTCATGCATGTGGTATCCTCATACTCGGGAGGAGTAGCAGAATGTGTTTTGAGATGTAATTGTAATTAGGCCTATGGTGTATGAAAAATAACTTGTTAAAATGACAACTTTGTGAAAAAGAATGCAATTAGGTTTTAAAACTATTGTGTTAGATACACTCATAATGCTCTTTTTGTAATTGTGAGTTGCAGAGCTGCTTGTGCCAGGTGATTTGCATACATATACACGTGCATGAGGTGGGCTAACGGTTCAATAGGATTTCAATTTGTATGCAGCTTTTTACCTTTTCACAGGACATCATTTTATACAGTGATATGTTTTAATTCCAAACACATCCAGAGAAAAATAGGCACAACCATTTATATTGCACAATGTGTGTTTTTTTTGTCACTATTTTATTGTGACATCTTCTTCTAGATTACATTTTCTAGATTAAATTCACATACATATTTTCTCTTATCTTCCATTTTCACTTTTTGCTTTTACCATTGTACTATTTTGTAAGTCCAGAGTTTTTGTCATACACTAGAATTCAGTCATTGTCACTCTGCTTTGCCTCTCTCATAACACCTTGCCACCAGTACTTTTTGAGCATCTGTTTGCTGTACCTATGCAAATAACGGCAAGACAAAGGATGATGCCCTACAACGGATAAAAGAACATTGGAAAAATAAATTATGTTACTGAAACAATGTAGTGGACAAATATATCTGAATATATCTGAATTTTGACACCACACTGTTATAATGATGACTTGCTATTCAAAACCATTTACATCAGTCTGATGGCCTCACAAAAACAGAAGCAATGGGATAAAAGCAATTGGAATGCCTGGCTACAGGAAAATATAATTAGAAATCTAAAAGTGCAGACAAACGGATTGGAAATAAATTTGATGTTGAGAACTGAGAGAAATGTACTTTAAATTCTACAAAACAAGCACAGTGGGCACAAAAAGCTTTTAAATGATTTAAAAAAATGTGCTAGAATCACCCATAAAAGAAAATAAATACATAAAAAACTCAAAATATAAATACTTATATTTTTTAACAGAAAACAGTTTTGAGACAAATACGGAAGCTATCATTGCAGATCTCCTTCTAAAAATATCTGGCTGTCATTCTGATCCACTGTCAGTACTTTCTGGGTCACTGACCCTATCACTGGAGTTTAGATGAAGAAAGTCAGAGTGAAGTAAATTCTTCCAATCTACATACTTGTTAAAGTCTAATGTACTGAAATCATTGGTTTGTGTGATCAGCCAGGGAACAAGCATTTTTATAGTAGATATCAGCAAGGTTTCCATACTTCATCATTACAGGTTTCCTTTAGAGGGGCTTTCAATCTTTATGAAAAACTAAAATCCCTTCCACCTTGGTAATGTGCCAGATAGGGCAGAGGATTAAAGCATGTTTCTGCTGCCAAGAGCACTGGAAGTTGTTGACATCTTGATACTTCATTTCATTGTGCATGACTCTTATGCCCCATACACACGATCGTTTTTCTTGCCATTTTTTTTCTTGCCGTTTTTCACGTCGTTTTTTTTCATGTTTCCTCTCAAGCCTGTCTTGCGTACACACGATCATTTTAAAAAACGATCAAGCAAAGCGCAGTGACGTATACCACGTACGACGGCACTATAAAGGGGAAGTTCCGCTCGAATGGCGCCACCCTTCATGTTAGTAAAGTTTGTTGAGCAACGATTCGCGCTTTTCAGCCTTGTGCTTTTCAGTCCGTTACTGCGTGACGAATGTGCTATCTCCATTACGAACACTAATTTTACCAGGACGAGCGCTCCCGTCTCATACTTGATTCTGAGCATGCGCGTTTTTTTTCACGTCGTTAAAGCATACACACTATCGTTTTTCACGTCGTTAAAAAAAAAACATGAAAAACGACGTGAAAAAAGAGAGCATGTTCGAAATTTTTAATGCCCGTTTTTCACATCGTTAAAAATGCTCTGGAGCATACACACGATCATTTTTAATGGCCATTTTTGAAAATGGAATTTTTAACGGCATGAAAAACGATTGTGTGTATGGGGCATTAGAGTAAAGACATTTTGATATTTTATAGGTACATTTTCACTTTTTTACAGACAGAGTCAGGATACATTTCAGTTTCATGCAGAGATACCTATTTAATATGGTAATTTTTTTAATGAAAAAGGACAAGAGTCTCAAAACATCCAAAATAATATGTTTGCGAACAATAACTGTACATAGGGTATGATTCATTCATTTAACCCTTTCGAGTCCAGGAATTATTCAAAATTCAAACTTTATGACAAGATCAAATTTTGAAGTATGCAATACATTTTTGTTTCTTAGCACACCAAAATGATTTTCACACTATTTGAAGCACATATGGGGCTTATTTTGTTATTTATTTTAAAAACATCCTATTTTTATATAAGCAATGGATAAAATTGTGAAAACAAAAATCACTTTTAGTTTGTTTAATGCATTAGCATATTTTGTACAATTAGCAATATTCAAAATATTCAAAATATTTTACTATATCATTTTATACTATTTACAGGAGCCCCAAACCTTTGTAGGTTTTGATATATAGTTCAGTGCTGTTTTATTAACATACAACTGCATATACTTTTGAATTTAGATTATTAGGCATTTCTGGTACAGCAGTTGTAAGTGATTGACTGACCTGGGACAGTATTAATGTACTGTAGGGCCACAGCCAATGGTTAAATGAAAAAAGATAAGATCGTGTTAGCTTAAATATTAATACACATTTCCAAACTAAAAATTGCATACCCTTGTAAAATAGCAAATATATATATATATATATATATATATATATATATATATACATATCTAGCATGTGTTAGGATGTATAATATATATGTGTTTATACATAGTTACTTAGTTAGTCAGGTTGAAAGTCCATCTAGTTAAACCCCAAAAAATAAATAATAATAATAATACAATCCCATACACAATCCTTCACCCACAGTTGATCCATAGGAAGGCAAAACACCCCAGTTAGCTAGTTTTTAGTTACAACCAAAACGTAAATGTATTTTATTGTGGTGGACCAACACAAAGTGGCACATAATTGTGAGGTGGAAGGAAAATGATAAATGGTTTTCAACATTTCTTACAAATAAATATCTGAAAAGTGTGGCGTGCATTTGTATTCAGCCCCTTTACTCTGATACCCCTTACTAAAATCTAGTGGAACCAATTGGCTTCAGAAGTCACCTAATTAGGAAATATAGTCCACCTGTGTGTAGTTTGATCTCAGTATAAATACAGCTGTTCTGTGAAGCCCTCAGAGGTTTTTTAGAGAACCTTAGTGAACAAACAGCATCATGAAGACCAAGGAACACACCTGACAGGTCAGGGATACAGTTGTGGAGAAGTTTAAAGCAGAGTTAGGTTATAAAAAAATATCCCAAGCTTTGAACATCTCCCGGAGTACTGTTCAATCCATCACCCGAAAATGGAAAGAGTATGGGACAACTGCAAACCTACCAAGACATGGCCATCCACCTAAACTGACAGGCTGGGCAAGGAGAGCATAAATCAGAGAAGCAGCCAAGAGGCCCATGGTAACTTTGAAGGAGCTGCAGAGATCCACAGGTCAGGTGAGATAATCTGTCCACAGGACAACTATTAGTTGTGCACACCATAAATCTGGCCTTTATGGAAGAGTGGCAAGAAGAAAGTCATTGTTAAAAGAAAGCCATAAGAAATCCGGTTTGCAGTTTGTGAAAAATCATGTGCGGGACACAGCAAACATGTGGAAGAAGGTGCTCTTTGACCTTAAAGCAAAACGCTATGTGTAGCAGAAAACTAACACTGCACATCACCCTGAACACATCATCCCCACCATGAAACATGGTGGTGGTAGAATCATGTTGTGGGGATTCTTTTTTCAGCAGGGACAGGGAAGCTGGTCAGAGTTGATTGGAAGATGGATGGAGCCAAATACAGGGCAATCTTAGAAAAAAACCTGTTAGAGCCTACAAAAGACTTGAGACCGGGGCGGAGGTTCGCCCTCCATTAGGACCGCGACCCTAAACATGCAGCCAGAGCTACAATGGAAGGGTTTAGATCAAAGCAAGTTCATGTGTTAGAATGGCCCAGTCAAAGTCCAGACCTAAATCCATTTGAGAATCTGTGGCAAGACTTGAAAATTGCTGTTCACAGACACTATCCATCCAATCTGACAAGGAAGAATGGGCAAAAATGTCACTCTCTAGATGTGCAAAGATAGTAGGGACATACCCAAAAAGACTTGAAGCTGTAATTGCAGCGAAAGGTGGTTCTACAAAGAATTGACTCAGGGATGCTGAATACAAATGCACGCCACACTTTTCAGATATTTATTTGTTTTATTTATTTTAATTTACAAAAAAAAAAACATTTATCATTTTCCTTCTACTTGACAATTATGTGCCAATTTGTGTTGGTCTATCACACAAAATCTCAATAAAATACATTTACATTTTTGGTCGTAACATGACAAAATGTGGAAAATTTCAAGGGGTATGAGTACTTTTTCAAGTCACTGCACAGCTGCATGTAGTTGACGCATATACATCACTCCAATATGATGACGTGGTTTGATGCCTTTCATTATAGTCTCACTTCCTCAGGATCCATGCCCTTATATTTACAACAAATATCAACCTACAAAGATGATAACGTAAATGAATACACAATAAAGAATAAATATGCCCTGCAGTATATTCTAAGGTACAGTACACAGCATTACAACCATAAAAGCTATCATATTTGCCATTAGGTATCTGGAGGGAGAAGAAAAAAAAGGGGGGAAAGAGGAAACCCAAGGTGTGGTCTCTCCACAAACTTACCCAGAGAAATTTTCAAAGATTTGGGTGGTGTCACCACATATTCACAGGAGTCATCAGATCCAATCTAAGGAGTAAACACCAAAAAATCTATTGGAACAAATATAAGTCCAAAGAAAGAGAAACCCGTATAAATACATACAGCAATGTGAACTAACCAAAGAAGTGTTAAATCAATAATGTCTCCACCATCCAAAGGTGCACCGTAGAAGTCCTAAAAAATAAAAAAATAACCTAAATAACCTATTGAAAGGAACCCCAAATAAATATAAAATGCACAATAAACCTGTCACATTCCACATTCACCAAGTCTATAAAATATTTAATGGTATCGCCCAAAATACAAAACCCCAATTAGTAAAACATAACCACTCATTCTTAGCACATAATTTGTCCAAGCCACTACCATTACCACATACCACCCCCTGCATGGAATTGTGGGAATTCCTCCTTTACCTGTGTGGTAAAGTCCCACAAAGGTCTCTTATGGCACCAGATTGAAAATTACTAGACACAATCATGTCCCGAATAGATGATTTTCTACAGAAAATAAGCCTGGGGGGTAGTATTAACGCACTCATTCAGAACATTGTCATCTTTCAGAATGTGCCAATGCTTCTTAAAAATGCAGATTTTCTACAGAAGCAAAGTTCCCTGCTCTCTGCCTGTACATTGAATGCCATAAGATAGTAGCAAGCAAAAGAGGAATATGAGAAGAAGTGTTAGGGTTCTGGAGGTTAGGAGGAGGAAGAGTGTTGAAGTACTGTCAGTGAGGATGAGTTAATTTTTTTTGGACATATACAGTGTATCAGATACGCCAGATACAAAAGGAAAAATAAGCTGGATTTCCTGCCACCATCCCAGAGGGACCCCAATATGACTCACTCTAAAGATAAGATCCCCTACTGTGTAGGCAAAGCTTCAGAAGGAAAACCTATGGCCGTAGGCTGACTGCCTTTCAACAACACTTTGGCAACTAACATTTACTTCCGGATTTAGTAAATTCCTTTAAAAAAAAAAAAAAAGGTCAATCAGGCCTAAACTGAGAAACAGAAGCTCTGTACATAATGATAGTAGTTATTTTTACAGAATGTAGATATTAAAATTTTTAATAACTATAGTTTTTTTTTTAATTCTTTTTAAGGTTGTCTCTGCCCTGGACTTGTGTACACAGGTAGGGATGGCAAGAAAAGTTGGGTACTCATTCAAGGCAAGAAGGAAGTTCTATGCCTTAACACCACCTTGTGAGGCCACCAGCTTAGACACTTGCATGACATAATGCAGCATGGATGGAGAGGGTGTGAGCCCTTAAATGGGTTGAGGAGCAGAGTCCAAGCACACACACCAGATCTTCTTCAAAGCACCCCACAAGGAGTGATGGACTTTTCTGGCAGTGGTAAGTGTACCAGATTGTAGCTCTCACACACATATGTGCAGAAGGCAGCTATCCAGAAATAGAGTGTGGCACATACAGCACACAATATCGGAAATAGGTACAGAAAAAAGGTCAGGGAGGGAAAGCAAGTTTTAACAAGGAAAGAGAGGCCACATGTTTCTAGGAACACAACTGGCATATCTGCTTTGCTGTTTATCTGCTACACAGATAAAAGCCTAGTAAACACGAGTCGAATATCAGACGACATCAGCCGGTCTGACAGAATCTGTCTGGCCGACTTCTGTCAGACGAACATGCTGGAAAACCCCTGTCAGAACACAAAAAAACAGCAGGGGAGATCACTACACTAACGTTGAATCGTTGGTACAGCAGCTCCGACCGGAACTGACAGTTTATTTTTTATTTTTTTCGTTTAACCCACTGGGTTGAATGAAATAGAAAAAAACGAGTGTACCCAGCCAAGGAGGGAGAGGCCAGTACTGTTGTAAACAGAATAAAAGGGGCAGAAACCTGATTGTGATGGGAGCCAAACACTGGTCTAGAGCCCGCCATTTTCTCATCCGCCAATAAATTATTTTATTTTTTTACAGATTAGTAGTTTTTTTTAAATAATTTTAATATACGGTAGTTTTTTTTAAATTTGTATTTGTTTGTTTTTCTTGGTAAGGTTGTCTCCGTCCTTGTTAAGCAAATATTTCAGGAAGGGACATGGATGCAAAAGCAAATGGATTTCATTCCATCTTACCAGAACAAGATTTTTCTAAATGCCAAAGTAGATATTATTCCCTTGTCTGGCAAAGATAAACAGCATGATGAGAATCCATGAGCTGGCTCTGCCTAAACAATCCAATGCTTGTGGCAGAATCAGCTTTTTTGTTGTGGAAAAAAACAGAAAAACTGTTTTATCAGTTTATGAAGCTCGTTGTGTAAGATCGAAGGGTGTTTAGACAGCTACTGAATGATTTACTATTTTGTGAATGGTTTAGAAATAGATATATAATTTTGTGTCTTTTTTGATTGGTCATGCTAATTATTTTCATTCACCCATTAATAATAGGATAAAAAGCTTCAAAATTAAAAACAAAAACAAAGAAAAGGAATGAAGTCACTACAGAGGATTCAGAACTTTAAAACTGGCCAGCAGCAAGACAGTTTTAAACAGGGATAATAGGCCTAAATGGTAAATACCTAAGTTATATTTTTATCTATGGGGCTTAGGGAAGGTGAGGTGTTGTAAATGTGAGTGATGCAATGTGATGTGTTTTAGATGCACACTGTCCTTTTACCTGTTTTCTCTTCCTTTCAAATGATGCAAAAAGTTCATAAACAGACATGTCCAACTGCCGATGCACTCTAATCACAGTCCAACTGCAGATGCACTCTAATCACCCCAAGCTTAATGTTATAATCTAAAATAAAAAATTATCACAATTAATAGAAAAAGTATAGCTAAAGTTTTAACAATTGACAAACTAGCTATCAGTCAATATTTGCAGACAAATATTGGTCCTTAAAGAATAAGTTCACTTTTTGGAAAAAAATCATGAACGCACTTTTTTCAGGTATAAAAATGTGCATTTATTTTAACATTTTTGGAGCCTGTAGAGCAGGGGTCTCCAAACTGCGGCCCGAGGGCCGGATGTGGCCCTTTGCTAGCCTTTATCCGGCCCTTGGGGCAGTATTTCTCCCAACCATATGAGGCACTTTTCCTCCCAATGACACCAACAATGGGGCACTATTTCATCCACTAATTGCAATGATGGAGCACTATTCCTCCTCCTACTGCCCACCAACACTGGGCCCATGTTTATTCTCACTGATGCTGGGCCCTAGGGCATTTTCTACCCCCATTGGTCAGAATCCGGCCCCCTGAAGTCTGATAGACAGTAAACTGGCCCTTTGCTTGAAAAGTATGGAGACCCCTGCTGTAGAGCATTGCACAAGCTTTTAGCAGATTGGTGGTACCATACAGGTCTCCAGCAGATCTACCAGTGTATCTGCTTGCCTTATATCCCATATACGGGTAAGCAGACACGATCTGACAGAAAGCATGAATGCACTACCATGGCGCTCCACAGCCTGAGTGAGTGAGTGATAACTTATATAGCGCTGCAAATGCGAACTAAATCGCATCAAGGCGCTTTGCATCCGGTGTCGTCCTGATACTTCAGAAGAGGTGGGTCTTAATTTTTTTCCTGAAGGCTCGATGGTTTTCTTCCATACGGATGTCCGTGGGTAGAGCGTTCCATAGCCGTGGTCCTTGGACTGCAAATCTTCATTCTCCCTTCCATTTGTAGCGGGACTTGGGGATGTGGAGGAGGTTTTGATTGGTTGATCGGAGAATGCGTTTGGGGGTGTAGTGTTTTATCTTCTCACATAAATATTGAGGAGCGTTTCCTTGTGTGCACTTGTGGATCAGGCAGAGGGTCTTGAACGTGACCCGATCCTTTATGGTTAACCAATGCAGGGTCCTCAGTGAAGGGGTGATTGATTCCCAAGGTTTTTTCCCTGTTACCAGTCTGGCTGCCGTGTTCTGGATGACTTGTAGGCGTGAAATCTGATATTTAGGAAGTCCTATGTAAAGGGAGTTTGCGTAGTCGAGTCGGGAGTTGATGATTGTTCCAACTACTACTGCTGTGTCCTCTTCCGGGATGAAGGGGATGAGTCTACGCAGCAGGCGGAGGAGATGGTGCGATCCGCTGACTACTGATCCTATTTGTGCATCCATCGACATCTCCGAGTCAAAGATGACTCTGAGACTTTTGACTATGGTGCTCGGGGTAATAGTCTGTCCAAGAATGGTGGGTGGTGTACAAGAAGTATTTGCTTTTGTCTTTAGGTTTGTGTGGAGGAGAAGAAGTTCTGTTTTGGATCCATTGAGTTTGAGGGAACTCTCAGTCATCCAATCATCGATCAATGTGAGGCACTTTTCCAGTCCGTGATATTGGTCTTTTTTTACGGTGATACGAAAGTAGAGTTGGGTGTCGTCAGCGTATGAGTGGTAGCACAGGTCCTGTTTGCTGATGATTTTGAGGAGTGGACGGAGGTAGATGTTAAAGAGCACGGGTGAAAGGGGTGATCCTTGAGGGACTCCGCAAGAAATTGCGCGAGTTCCAGAAGTGAAGGCTCCTAGTTTCACTGTCTGTGAGCGGTTTTCTAAGAAGGATGTGAACCAGGGTAGGTCAGGGTCTGTGACTCCTGCTACTTCTTTGAGGCGGATGAGTAGGGTTTTGTGGTCTACTGTGTCGAACGCTGCACTGAGATCCAGCAGCACCAGAAGACATGATTCTCCGTCATCTGCTGCTTCGAGGGCGTCATCCCATATTTTAAGAAGGGCTGTTTCTCTGCCATGGCCTGGGCGGAAGCCTGATTGTAGTGGATCCAAGAGTTTGTGGGTGTCCAAATGGTGTTGTAGCTGCTGTACTACTGCTTTCTCCATGATCTTTGAGATGGTGTAGTTTGGGTCTTTAGGGTCGTGGTTGGGCTTCTTTAGGAGGGGTTTGACTATGCCTTGCTTGAGGGAGATCGGAACAATGCCTTCTTTGAACGATTGATTTATAAGATGTGTTATGGTGGGTGCCAAGATGTCGGTACATTCTTTCAGGAGTTTTGTAGAGATTATGTCATTTGGTGATGTGCTGTCTCTGAGACTTATGATAATGTTTTTGGTGATGTCGATGGTGATCGGGACCAGCGAAAATTTAAACGCTTGTATATTGATTTCCTCTTCTTGTTTAGGCTGAGTGAGGTTGTTTTTTTTCTTTTGAATCATTTCTCGAATGTTTTCGATTTTGTCGATAAAAAAATCCGATAGTTCATTGCAGAATTCTTGAGTTTCCTTTGCTGGGGGGTCCAAACATGTGGGGTTCATAGTTTGAGCGACTAGTTTGAAAAGTTCGCAAGGTCGGTTTAGGGCCTTTGAGATGGTATTTGAGAAGTGTTCTTTTTTTGCTTTGAAGATCGCTTTGTGGTATTTATTAGTGAGTGCTTTATAGTTAGTGTGGTTTTCCTTTGTTGGGTTTCTTCTCCAGGCTCCTTCAGCTTTTCTGGGTTCTTGTTTCAGTAGAGTCAGAGTGTCATTAAACCAGCCCGGATTGTTTCTGCGGATGAGTGCTCTGCGTCTCGGAGCGACTATGTCTGCTGTTTGAAGTAATGCTTTGTTTAAGGCGCTGAGTGTTTGTTCCGTTGAGTGGTTTTGATTTAGCGTTCCTATTTTTTTTGATAGTGTAGTTTTGAAGAGTTCAGAGTGTAGTTTCTTCTGAGATCTTGTCCAGTGTGTGGTTATCGAGTGTTTTGGTTTTTGGGAGATGGTGTTGGTGGTGATTTTAAATTTGATAGCGTGGTGGTCCGTCCATGGTAATGGCATGTTGTCCAGTGTGTTGACGTCCATATTTTGTTTGAAGATGAGGTCAAAAATGTGAACCGATCAATGCATGGGGGCATTTATCATTTGCTGCAGACCTAGTTCTTCCAGTTGGTTGATGCAGGAGGTGGCGATGGGGTCCTGAGTGAAGTTAGCCCAGAGGTTGAAGTCCCTGAGTAATAGAAAGTTTTTGGTTTTCAAGGTGTATGTCGAAATGAATTCGGTGAAGGGTGTGAGGAGATTTGTCTTCGGTCCTGGTGGTCTGTAGCATAGCAGTATGTGAATGGTGTCTTGAGGTGTTGTTTGAAGATGTAGCGTGAGTGTCTCCATGAAAGGCAAGGAGTTCTGTTGATTTGGTTTGGTGAGAGAGAGGTGAGATTTGAAGATCACTGCTAGGCCTCCTCCTCTTTGTCCTCTTCTATGTTCGGTTAGGATGGAATAGTTCTCAGGCACCAATTCTGTTAAGATGGTGTTACAGCCAGATGTTAGCCAGCTTTCCGTGATAAAGAGGCAATCTATGTTGTTTTGGGTGATGAAGTCGTGGATTTCCTGTCTGTGCTTGACTGCAGATCTTGTGTTGATCAGGGCACATATGTGTTGTAGTGGCAGTGGTCCCTTCGTGTTTTCGATGGTCGATTGTCGATTGATCCTTAGTAGTTGTTCTTTTCTTAGTATTTTTTGGGTGGAGGTTGGTAGTGTTGAGGCGGTATTCCTTAGCCTGTGGAGGGTGTCTGCTGAGTATTTAAATTTGCACATGATGGGAAAAAAGCAGGGGTGAATGGCGAGGTGAATAGGGCCCCAATGACCTAAACCACCCCCCGTTGGTCCAGAGGAAGGTGAAAAACCCCAACTGAGCCTAGCCAATTACTGCAGCAGGGGAAAAATTCCTTCCTGACCCCCCGAGAGGCGATCGGGTGAACCCTGGATCAACTTCCTATCGGTTGGAGGTGGCCCAATGTACTTACCAGGTCGGCGTACGCGGGCCCGCTGGAAGGAGAATTGGGGAGAGGATTATGGGTTGGCCGGAGCTATGCCGCAGCCGTGGTCTGTCCTGCCGGTCTAGCGGTTTAAAGGCTTGTGCCTAGATGGCGGCAAGCGGCGGCTGCGGGCGGTGCGATGGTGAGCTGGGGGACTTAACCAAGGGGGGAGTGGGGTCCAAGTGAAGCCACCGGTCGTTAGGTTCCCGTTTTCTGGGGGAGAGAAAGCGTAGGAGTCCAAGGATGAGTCCTAAATGGCCTAATGGCCAGATCTCCTGCCACGCATGTCCGTTTCCCTAGACCATGTGTGTAGATTACTCTGTGAAGCGGTGCGACCAAAGCTCCTGCCACACACATCTGTTACGCTGGACCATGTGTGTGGATTACTCTGTGCAGCGGTCAGACCAGAGCTCCTGCCTCCTGCTCTGTGCAGCGGAGTAGCGGTGGTCGGAGTTTTGGGTCGGGGTATCCTGAGTGCGTTGGGGGTGGCAAGATCCGTAATAAGTAGAAAAAAAAGTTTTGAAGAGTTTTTAAAAGATAGTGGTGCCTGGTGGTGCAGGTTGGGGGAACCCGGTTATGCTGGGGGGTGCGGGGGGGATGTCAGTATAACGGGAAAAAGAAAAAGAAAGGAGAGAAGGTTTTTTTTTTTTTTTCAGTGTTGGAGAAGTTCTTGGGTATACCAAGATGGCCGCTACTTACCAGGCCAATATCAGTTCCGTCCTTTTGGCTGCCACTTCAAAGTGACCCAGTGGGGGGCACAAGCAGACGACCCTTGAGGAGGTGCAATCCGGTAGTTATCCCGGGTGGGTCTCTTCCAGGGGGGCCAGGAGAGGGTGTTGGGAGCCGATCTGGGTGAACCAGATGGCGGGCAGGTGCTGGGCCGAAGCCCCGGTCTATCCTGAACTGGCCAGGCAGCTGCTGGTGCTGCTTCGGCGGCCCGCTACCGTCGGGGGGGAGCTCCGAGAGCGGGGCAGTAAGGGTGATCCTGGTGGATCGCTAAGTGATCCTGATGTTGGTGGAGTCTTGGATTGGCGGAGCTAGGCCGCAGCCGCAGACTTTCCTGCCGGCCGCTGCGGGGGGGATGCCGACGGCGGCTGGTGAAGGCCTCGGTGGCGGCGGTGAGATGAGGGACAGGGTTGGGGGGGACCCCGGGTCTGTGGGGAGCAGTAGCCGCAGCCCGTAGGGAACTCTGGCTGGGAGTGGGTGGAGGACTGTGCAGCCCTGGAAGGAGCCGAGCTCCTGCACGCAAGTCCGTGCTGCTGTGCTGTGGGATGGGATCCTGGAAGCGGTGGATGGCGGCCTCGGTGGTGCCCGAGGTGAGCTGGGGGGCTGGGTTGGGGGGTTGCTGGGTCTATGGGGAGCTGTGGACCCCTTGGCAACCGCTGGTGAGGTGGGGGACAAGGGGAAGAAAACAAAAAGTGCAGCCCTGGATGGCAGGAGCGGGAGCTGCTGCACACACATGTCTGCTCAGTGTCAGTGTGGTAGTTCATTGAAAACCAGCCTTGTGGTAGTTCATTGAAAACTACAAGCCGACAGCCGCAAAGGCTGCCGGACCTTGTAGTTTTACATGCACAGAGCCCTGTCAATTGTTTTTTAATTGTGAAAGCTAGCGGGGAGGCAGAAGAACCCTGCTAGCTGTCACAGCAGGGAGCGGGGAGGTGTGGGGGCAGGTCCGTTCGTAACATGTTACACCCTGAATATGGCTGTACCATTTAACATGTTACAAAAGGTGAACTTATCCTTTAAAAGGATATTTTGGTGTAAATATCTATGCAACTGGGCCAGGAACATGAAAATAATTACATTGGCACCGCATAATTTGTTAAAATTAACCCAAACACTAAATTGTCAATTACAGTGGAAGTAAACCCTCACAATGACAGGGGAGGGATGTGCCAGTCTTTGTATCATGTAATGTATTACACCCTAAAATTGGGTGTAACATGCAACATGTTACCAAAAGTGAACTTATTCTTTAACAGCTGGTGATACTGATATAAAAGTCCTCATCTGGGCACTTTGTGTTACGCAGTGACAACACTCTGTCCCCAACAATCTACTGCCTGCAATTCAGCTGTTCCCATGCCTTCCCAAAAGAAAAACATAAGCTTCAGTGCTTATACAGATTGACCAACAATATTACATTGTTTTTACAGAAAAAGGCCTTTTAGAAAAATTGCAGCAAGCGATAGATAGTAAATAGGCCATGGGAAAAAAGACATACATAACAGGTTTAGAATGTGGTGCATTTAGACACGGTCAATCTGTGAAAATTATAAATTGTAGCCAGACAAAATGTGGGGTCTATGCCCTTTGAAAAAATACACAGCCTGTTTTGACTGCAGTGCTTGTAAACATGGCAAGTCTATGAAAAAAATCTAATTTAGCCACCAACAAATAGTAAATATGCTCTTTGGGAAAAGCACACATTTTGGCTTTATGACTATACACACTGCATGTGGGGAGGTTGTAAAGAGGCTGTAGGGCATGTATTAGCAGCATTAAGATGTAAAAATTATTTCCTATGCCAAATTCCCTAAGATACATAGCATTTTGCTACTTAAAGGAGGTTCAGTAATAGTTTAGATCTAATTTAACAGTCTAGTGCCTACCTTATACAGTATGTCCATATGCACTTTATTAGCAGCACTCTTTATGCTTTCCATATCACACCAAAACACATTGTCAATATGGCTTCTGTGAACCCCATCTATTATAGTGAAGGAGTTGGTCCCTAATAAAGCCCCCTATACTGACGATTCTAAGCTAACTGACCTAAGTTCAAAGACCAAGAAGTGCATTATTGGTAGTTTCTTTGCAATGGCGCAAAAGTCTGCATTAGTTCATTGTTTTCCCGAACTATGAGCAAGTTGGGTTTGCGTCAAACCATTGTTTGACATGAGCTCAAAGCTCACCTTTGCCTACAGTCTTATAGCTCTATATTTGCAGTTTGAGATTTAAGGTGCTTCTGCTTTTGGCTGCAAAGAGATTCTGACTAGGACATGGATGGTAATGCCACTACTGTTTTGGTCACTGTTCTCCTTTAGTAATGGGGAAAAAATCAGCTGCAGGGAGCCTCCGAGCAATACTATGGCTAGTGCTTTTCCCTCTACCTGGCTTTTTGGGTGAAGAATAGATTCCAGAATTTAGCTACTCATTGAGCTCAGTCCACTCAGAAATTGTTCTTTACTCTTGTATTGCAACTATATAGTCTGTGATATCCAACATTATTTTGAGTTCCGTCTTCTAAGGCTTTCACAAATTCATAGTACATTTTTATAGGCATATTTTGATTTTCAGCAGTTTCACCTAAAATGTTTTGTATGCACATCTATGAAATAATTAATCAAGGGACTTAAAATTAGCTGTAATTTTTGTTCAGAGAGGCCCCGTTAAGTGTAGCAGATGGTGTTGGCACTGCCAGTAATACAGCAGCAGATGCTGCACTGTTTTCAGAGCTTACATCGTTAATGAGAAATCTCAAGACTGTATGTGGCTGTGCTTCTAGCATACTCCGATTTACTCTGTCTGTATAAATGTGTTTACTAGTTGCTGTTGAGACAAATCTATTACACATATATCCCCAAGCACATTTAATTTTAAATGGTTATGCATTATTTCAAATTTGTGCTATACCACTCCCCCTGGCAAGCTGGCAAGCCAAGCAAAACATCATCCCTGTCTACAGTGAGGCAATGAGTGTAGGTTAGTAATTACTTATTTTTCTCCCTTCTTGATAATCTTCTTGTGTTATACCTGGAATTGATTGCTTTCAGGAAAATTCTGCATTGTGTTCAAAAATCATGTTTGGAAACAGCCTGAAAGACAAAATTCATTAAAAGAAACCTGTCACTAGAAAAAAAAATGCCTTACCTCCTTCTGAAAATACTAGTTCGCTGGCTGTTGTTCTGATCCACTGGCCACAAAGCTTTTTGAGTCTCTACCCTAAAACAAGGAAGCAACAAGTGTAGAATGTAGTCAGATCTCCTGATTTTGAAACTCAGAAAACCCAAAATTAAGAAATAGTGAAACAAAATGATAAACCCAACAACCAAGCTACTAACACAAAAAAAGTGGCCAATGACAGCCTATGCATACATAGCTTTTCTGACAGAGATGCTTTAAAAAGAGAAACATATTTAAGTAATTACAATAGCAACTGTTGATCAGTAAAATCTTTTTATGTGTAGCCAATTCTTGTCTGTGCTAGTGCTGGAGGGCTGTGGCATTTATGCGATTCTTGCTCACCCTCACCTTGTCCAAATGTAAAAAATAGACATTTTGTCTTGCATATTGCCTTCCTGCAGGGATGGCAAAGCAAACTCAGACAGCTGCTTGGAGTCTATGGGTTTGTAGTTTACAGTGGCATATGGGGAGGCAATGGTTAGAACAATAGACAATCTGGTATGATTCATTTGCAGAAATTCATGAAAATTGTTGGAACAATGCCTACTTATGTGCTTGTCTCCCACCCTTGCCTTTTCTATTTTAAGTATGTGAGGCACTGGTATCACTAGTAGTATCAATAATGTTCCATGGTCATGACCATCACCCTTAATTTTTTTGAGACCTGAATAGAGATAGATTTACTGTAGGTGTCATGAGCATAGAGATGATATTGGAAGCCATGCCAGGTTATCAACTGACCAATGGTAGAAGTGTAAATAGAAAATAGAAGGGGTCCAAAAAAAAGGGTCCCCCCCAAAATCCATACCAGACCCTTATCTGAGCATGCAGCGTGGCAGGTCAGGAAAGGGAAAGAGACGAGTGAGCACCCCCCCCTGGACCATACCAAGCCACATGCCCTCAACATGGGGGGTGGGTGCTTTGGGGTGGGGCCCACCCCAAAGCACCTTGTCCCCATGTTGCTGGCGACTAGAATCTCTTCCCGACAACCCTGTGGTTGTCAGGGTCTGCGGGCGGGGGCTTATCAGAATTTGGAAGCCCCCTTTAGCAATGGGCCCCAGATCCTGGCCCACCCCCTATGTGAATGGTTATCGGGTACATCATACCCCTATCCATTCACCAAAAAAGTGTAAAAAAGCAATTACCACAAGAAACAGGGGGGGTGTTTGGCCCATCCCTCATCACTAGTGTGTTTTAGAAGGGCAGTTTCTGTGGAATGTAGTTGGTGGAAGCCAGACTGAAAGGTGTAAACAAGGTTTTTATCAGTGAGGTAGCAGCTCAGATGGTTGTAGACTAGGTATTCTAGTTTTGAGGTAAATGGAAGTAAGAAGGTTAGTTCAAGGTTGTCCAGACTGGTGGGGTCAAACGTAGACTTTTCAGGTATAGGTGTAACCAGTACATGTTTTACATGTGAGGGAAGGATGCCCCTAGAGAGGGAGAGATTAAATACCGGTATGTAAAAAAACCTATAAAATTGAGCAAGAGGGTGACTAGAGTATTTGTGGGGCAATGCGGTCCAGGGGGCAGGTGGTGAGATGGGCATCACAGAAAATGGTAGCAATTTCCTCCATAATAACAGGGTCAAAAGGGCAAAGTATTAAGCGTGTGGCGGTAGAGAAGGCAGTGGTGTTATTATTACAAATTGCAACTATCTTGTTTTTGAAATTACTGGCAATGCTGTGGACACACTGGACAGTGATTGAGTTAATGGCCAGCGGCAGTTGGGGACAAATTAGGGAATAAGGCAGAAAAGAGCAGCTGAGAATTGGATGAGAAATATTAAAACTCACGCTTAGTGTATAGGACTGCAGCACTCACAAATGTCTGAATATAGGACCTAAAAAACGAAATAACACAAAAATTAGTATGCATGACCCCTTTAAATGCAGTCACAAAGTGAAACAAAACCAAAACAAAAACATGAATAATAAGAGCAAAGTATAAATACACATGTGTCAAAAGGTTGTAGCAGGGTCCCTACTTAGGGGGTTGTTATGCCTAAATCTAGGGGTGACCTGAGCGGTAGTTGGCTCGGGTCTTCTAATTGTTTGGACTCCACCTTGCTGCTGTGTCACCTGGCGTGCAGTTCCCCTTTAGGCATATAGGTGGTGTTGTCATTTATACCCCGGGGTTGAACCACAGGTGATGGAGTGGCTATTGGATGTCCTCTCTCGGCTGCCGTACGGTGGGCGGTTCCGGACTGCTGTGCATGCCGGGAGAGGGTATATAAGGGGCAGACGCCATACTTCAGGGAGAGTAGTACCCGGGGACCTGTACCCGGAGGTGTGTGCCCCTCTAAGGGGGGGGGGTGCGCCCAACTTTGACTAAGGAGTCTCGGGCACCTTCGGCCTGAGGCTGCGGAGTTCCAGGTAGGCCCAGTACCTTCAACTGGGTATACAAACCAGAAAGGAAACCCAGGGAGCCCAGGTGAGGGCGACCGCTCTGACTAGAGAAAACCGGGGGAGGATCGGTCCCATAGAGGAGACGAGTAATACAGTATTGCTGTCTCGGGAGAGGCCTGGTGACCTGTCGGAGAGAAGGATTCCTTTTTTCGCAGACTGCCCTTGCGGAGTGTCGTTATTAACCACTTCAACACCAGGCTTTTTTTACCACATTAATACCGGGCCTATTCTGGCACTTCTCTCCTACATGTACAAATCATCATTCTTTTGCTAGAAAATTACTCAGAACCCCCAAACATTATATATGTTTTTTAGCAGACACCCTAGGAAATAAAATGACGGTCATTGCAACTTTTTTTCTTGCACGGTATTTGTGCAATAATTTTCCAAACGCCTTTTTTTGGGAAAAAAAATGGTTTCGTGAATTAAAAAATAACAAAACAGTAAAGTTAGCCCAATTTTTTTGTAAAATATGAAAGATGATGTTACGCCGAGTAAATAGATACCTAACATGTCACGCTTTAAAATTGCGAACACTCATGGAATGGCGCCAAACTTCGGTACTTAAAAATCTCCATAGGCAACACTTTAATTTTTTTTACAGGTTACCAGGTTAGAGTTACAGAGGAGGTCTAGTGCTAGAATTGTTGCACGTGCTCTAACGCACACGGCGATACCTCACATATGTGGTTTGAACGGCGTTTACATATGTGGGCGGGACTTACGTGTGCGTTCGCTTCTGATCGCGAGCTACCAGGGACAGGCGCGTTTTAATTTTCATTTATTTTTTATTTTACTTATTTATTTATTTTTTAACACTTATTTTACTTTTTATTTTTTTTATCACTTTTATTCCTATTACAAGGAATGTAAACATCCCTTGTAATAGGAATGTGTGTGACAGGTCCTCTTTATGGAGAGATGCGGGGTCAATAAGACCCCACATCTCTCCTCCAGGCTGGAAAGTATGAGATCAGTGAAAAAAATTTCACCGATCTCATACTTACAAGCCGCAATTGCGGCTTTGTTTACATCTGAGGACCCGGGCGTGACGTCATCACATCGCGCCCGGGCCTCCGACAATCATAGAGATGACTGGTGACCATCTGGTCACCAGTCATCTCTATGCTCGTCACGTGACCCACCAACGACGCTGGAAGATTCGCTCCGTGTCCCCGATCGCACGGGAGAGCCCGGAGAAGCACCGGATGGCGGCGGGAGGGGGGATGTCCCCTCCCGCCGCCTATAAGAACGATCAAGCGGTGGAACCGCCGCTATGATCATTCTTATGGTGCGCAGAATCGCCGGCACAAAAAATGGATATCTGAATGATGCCTCTAGCTGCAGGCATCATTCAGATATCCCCCCTCAAAGCAGAGGACGTCATATGACGTCCACCCAGGATGGGAGATCCCATCTGTGGACGTCATATGACTATGGGCGGTAAGGAAGTGGTTAAAGGTGGGATCTCCTTGACTTTGTCCTTGGAGGGGACTAAGTCACTGTTCGAGCTTCATGCCGGCTGCTAGTGCTATTGAGGGACTATCCGGGTGAGCTGTACCCACTTGGGACTGAGTGGCGATGAAGCCAAGAGTGTGCCTGAATCCATTCTATTCTGCTAACCCGTTTCCTCTTTTCAACTTTCTGGTTACTGAAGCAAAGAGAAAATAAACTCTTGTTGGAGTTGAAGTGTTGTGTGGACATTGACCTTCTTTGGGAAAGGTAAAGACTTGCCTCTATAATCTAGAGGGAAGAACGAGTGAAAGGAAGCAACTCGCTGCGGGACCCAAATACATAACACCGTCCGACCTCTAATCCAGAGGACGCGGGCATGTGGCATGGTGTGTTTGATTCCCCTAAAAGGAAAGTAAGAGGGAAAAGGATCTGTGTGTTACACGTGGGGGCTCGAGTCCGGGATTCTGCAGCTGTTTCTGGGAGCTGGACTTTACTTTTCCCGCATGGCTTTTTGGAGGTCGACCGTTTTCGAAAAAATTGGACTGCGCCACAAGTGAGAGAAAGGGAAGTACAGGCCTGGCAGTATTTCCAGGTGCGTAGTTTGTGGGCGTGTCTCAAAGTCTGGAAAAGCCAGCGAGTTGCGTGCAGCAGAGAAAAAAGGGGAGGAGCCCCCCCAAGTGTGTGTTCCACGTGGTGCGGTTGGCGCCAAAGAGACAGTGCTGATTGAACCATTGACGAGGCAACATGTCTACTGCTCCATGGATGTCTGCTTTACCGGGATCTTGTGTTCTTTTACCCAGCTCAACCATGGACGTTGGCCCTGTTATGGCCTCACTGACGGATACAGGGATTCAGCTGAAGCCCCGAGGTCGCTTTGCCCTCTATTCGTGCAGAGATGCAGAGGCCTTGGGCATGATTTGTTTGAAGTGCCAGGGACTGGTCGTACAGCTTCGCCCTTTCGGGAGATGTACCCGCTGTGGGGAGTTCCTCTTTGAAGTAGAACAGCCAAAGGAGGTGCCGAAAGTCTACCGTGTGAACTGTATCTCAGGTGCTGTCGCTTCTGAGGAGGAAATGTGTGCTCCCACAGCCATGCCCACGCGCACTACTGTGGAGATAGCGGATGTAAAAACTGAAGTTCCGGCCATTAAGGAGCTTGAGGCCGAAAACCCAGTGGATGCTGCTTCTGGTGCAACGGGATCCTCCCTTCCACCTGCTAAAAGGAAGGTGGGATACGTAAAGGCTTCTCGCGGCCGCGGTCGAGGCCCACCCCAGCACCTGCCTTAACCGGATCATCCAGTCGGAGGGATCTCCAAGCGATCCACGGACAGGGAAGGTAAGGAGGCTGGGGACACTTCAGTAAAGAGTTTGCCGGGGAAAGGAAAGAAGCTCAGTGTCCGTTCCATATGGGATAATTGGGTGCCTGACCCGCGGGAACTTTTAAAAGTAAAAAAGTCAGTGTTGACCAGGAACTATCTGCCAGCAGAGGAGTGTGACACCTCAGACATAGACTCTTCCTCTGATATTGGTGATGACTTTGAGATAGATGAAATGTTTGTCAAGAAGGGATGGGACAAAACCCTGTTGTCCGCACCCCGAAGCATAAAAGAGGGATCACCCATGGACTCTGGGGAATCCACACCCCGGGTGGAAGCCCCTGTTCTTGCTGGAGAAGTTGTTCCTGTGCCCGCTTTATCTGCTCCGGTGTCTTCTGTGCCTGCTGTTCCGGAGGCCCTTTCCCCATTGAGGCCGCCTATGCCACAGTTATAACCCGTGCGCCCCCGGGGATCTCTGGATGCAGTTGTTTTGCCAGGAGCTGGAGATCGGCGACTATGCCGCCTTTGGCCCGACTGCAACGGCTCTTGCATTGGAAGGTTGCTATGGACTATGATTGGGAGTATCCGTACGTTCCAAAGAACTTGTTGTTCGAGATTGAAGCCTCCCAGGAATGTTGGTACAGTGACTTTGTTTGGGACCACTTGGAGGTAAAGAAAGGCTATAGATACTTTAAATGTTCGTCCGTGATGACCGAGAGATATAAAGGATGCCGAAAAGATTGGACTCTCGGTCGGCGCATATATGCAGATCGGGTCGTGATCTGTAGCAAAGACAGAGACGATGTGATCTATTCCATAGAAACTTTGGCTAAGGACTGGAAGTCTCTTGTTCTCCCTGACCCCAGTTCTTACCTCTGAAGTGGGACTTGAGTTTTTTTTAATTACCACTTCAGGGACAATGCCTTGAACTGCTGTGCTTGACTCTATGCCCAGGGAGTTTACTCTCTGGAGGTTTCAAGGACAATTTTTTGGTTTCCTTCCCCCTTTTGAAAAAGAGAATTGAACTTTGGGTTAGAGTTAGTCAGGGCCAAGCTGGAAGCTGCCGTGATCAACAAAATAAATTCTTGTGTTGTGGTCCGCCTATGCGCACTTAGGCTAGGTAGTGATGTGTGCTGCCACTAGGTGGTGGTGGTTTACAAAACCCTTTCATACTCTAACATTGAAAAAAAACGTTATTACATAGGTTAGGCTTAGTGTATGCAGCTGTAATAGAAGGGAGTTATCTTTTTTCGGAGAGATAGCTCACTTCTGAGTATATGATAGGATGTTTATTGTGTGTTGTGTTTTTATTTCCCATGCAGGAAGATCATCAAGCAACTACACCGGAGAATGGGTGGGATACAGTTGTGATAGGATGATGGGAGGGATTGTTAAATAATGTGTATTGAAAACTATTTCTGTCCTTCTTCCCTTTTCTATAATTCCAGGCTTTGATTCAGGCACCAAATTCATTGTATATAGTTCCAGGAATAAATTTGCGCTTGCTCAGGATTGAGTGTGCAGATTTGTTTCAGACACTGGGGGCAGTGTCTCTTTAAGGGAGGGGTGTATATAGCGGGGTCCCTACTTAGGGGGTTGTTATGCCTAAATCTAGGGGTGACCTGAGCGGTAGTTGGCTCGGGTCTTCTAATTGTTTGGACTCTGCCTTGCTGCTGTGTCACCTGGCGTGCAGTTCCCCTTTAGGCGTATAGGTGGTGTTGTCACTTAAACCCGGGGTTGAACCACAGGTGATGGAGTGGCTATTGGATGTCCTCTCTCGGCTGCCGTATGGTGGGCGGTTGTGGCCTGCTGTGCATGCCGGGAGAGGGTATAAGGGGCAGACGCCATAGTTCAGGGAGAGTAGTACCCGGGGACCTGTACCCGGAGGTGTGTGCCCCTCTAAGGGGGGGGGGGTGTGCGCCCAACTTTGACTAAGGAGTCTCGGGCACCTTTGGCCCGAGGCTGCGGAGTTCCAGGTAGGCCCAGTACCTTCAACTGGGTCTACAAACTAGAATGGAAACCCAGGGAGCCCAGGTGAGGGCGACTGCTCTGACTAGAGGAAACTGTGGGAGGATCGGTCCCATAGAGGAGACGAGTAATACAGTATTGCTGTCTCGGGAGAGGCCTGGTGACCTGTCGGAGAGAAGGATTCCTTTCTTCGCAGACTGCCCTTGCGGAGTGTTGTTATTAAAGGAGGGATCTCCTTGACTTTGTCCTTGGAGGGGACTAAGTCACTGTTCGAGCTTCATGCCAGCTGCTAGTGCTATTGAGTGACTATCCGGGTGAGCTGTACCCACTTGGGACCGAGTGGTGACGAAGCCAAGAGTGTGCCTGAATCCATTCTATTCTGCTAACCCCTTTCCTCTCTTCAACTTTCTGGTTACTGAAGCAAAGAGAAAATAAACTCTTTTTGGAGTTGAAGTGTTGTGTGGAAATTGACCTTCTTTGGGAAAGGTAAAGACTTGCCTCTATAATCTAGAGGGAAGAACCAGTGAAAGGATGCAACTCGCTGCGGGACCCAAATACATAACACCGTCCGACCTCTAATCCAGAGGACGCAGGCATGTGGCTAGGGATGAGCTTCGTGTTCGAGTCGAACATACGTTCGACTCGAACATCGGCTGTTCGATCGTTCGACGAAGATCGAACGATTTGGGCCGTTCGCGCCAAATTCGAGTGACGCGAACGGCCCACAATGCACTACGCCATCGCAGTGTCATCCAGGCGCTGTGATTGGCCAAGCATGCACTGTGACCCCGCATGCTTGGCCAATCACAGCGCAGGCAGCGAGGAGAGCAATGATTGGCCACAGGCAGGATGCCTGTGGCCAATTATTGCTGAGGGGGTTTAGTACACGCCCCACACTATAAAAGGCCGCCAACGCGGCGGCCTTGTGTAGTGTGTTCCGGAGCAGGGAAAGAGAAGCATAGGCAGGGACAGTGTCATTATTTTTCCTTTACTAATCCTGGATTCCTTGTGTTTAGGGACAAATGAGGATAGGTAGGGAGAGTGTCAGTGACAGTGTGCTATTCTGTGCTAATCCTTGTTTGT
This sequence comes from Rana muscosa, assembly GCA_029206835.1. NCBI lineage: Eukaryota > Metazoa > Chordata > Amphibia > Anura > Ranidae > Rana > Rana muscosa. Next base: position 924,572,669 of record CM055116.1, on the reverse strand, counting down.
AGGGACAGAGAGGTACAGTGAGGGAAAGTGTCAGTGTGCTATTCTGTTCTAAACCAGTCTTGCTGAACCATATTTTCAATCCTTGAGTTTAGGGACAGAGAGGTACAGTGAGGGAAAGTGTCAGTGTGCTATTCTGTGCTAAATCTTGTTTGTAGGGAGGGACAGAGTAGGACAGTGAGGGAAAGTGTCAGTGTGCTATTCTGTTCTAAACCAATTTTGCTGTTCCATATTTTCAATCCTTGAGTTTAGGGACAGAGAAGGACACTCGTGGCAATTATCAGTGTGCTATTCTGTGCTAAATCTTGTTTGTAGGGAGGGACAGAGTAGGACAGTGAGGGAAAGTGTCAGGCCTCGTACACACGGCCGAGATTCTCGTTGAGAAAAACATGTCGTTTTTTTCGACGAGATTCTTGGACAAGAAACTTGTCCCGGCCGAGTGTACACACGCTCGTTTCAAAGAACCCGCGGTTCTTTGAAAGGAGTGTACGCGGTGACGTCATCGACTACGTCGAGCATGCGCTCGTCACATTCGATGCCGTCGCCGCCATCTTGGTATACATCTTGGTATACCCTACGTATGCCTAGGAAGCTACCGCGCATGCGTCAAATTCATTTCGAACATGCGCGGTGACGTCATCGACTACGTCGAGCATGCGCTCGTCACATTCGATGCCGTCGCCGCCATCTTGGTATACATCTTGGTATACCCTACGTATGCCTAGGAAGCTACCGCGCATGCGTCAAATTCATTTCGAACATGCGCGGGCTTCCGGGCGGACAGGTAAGTGTACACACACTCACTTTTCTCGTCGAGAAACACGCCGAGGAGAATCTCGACGAGAAAATAGAGAGCAGGTTCTCTATTTTCTCGTCGAGGTTTCTTGTCGGTTTTCTCGACGAGAAACACGCTAGCAGCGTACACACGACCGATTTACTCGGCAAGACCTCTCTGCCAGCAAGTTTCTTGCTGGTTCTTGCCGAGAAAATCGGTCGTGTGTACGAGGCCTCAGTGTGCTATTCTGTTCTAAACCAATTTTGCTGTTCCATATTTTCAATCCTTGAGTTTAGGGACAGAGAAGGACACTCGTGGAAATTATCAGTGTGCTATTCTGTGCTAAATCTTGTTTGTAGGGAGGGACAGAGTAGGACAGTGAGGGAAAGTGTCAGTGTGCTATTCTGTTCTAAACCAATTTTGCTGTTCCATATTTTCAATCCTTGAGTTTAGGGACAGAGAAGGACACTCGTGGAAATTATCAGTGTGCTATTCTGTGCTAAATCTTGTTTGTAGGGAGGGACAGAGTAGGACAGTGAGGGAAAGTGTCAGTGTGCTATTCTGTTCTAAACCAATTTTGCTGTTCCATATTTTCAATCCTTGAGTTTAGGGACAGAGAAGGACACTCGTGGAAATTATCAGTGTGCTATTCTGTGCTAAATCTTGTTTGTAGGGAGGGACAGAGTAGGACAGTGAGGGAAAGTGTCCTATTCTGTTCTAAACCAATTTTGCTGAACCATATTTTCAATCCTTGAGTTTAGGGACAGAGAGGTACAGTGAGTGAAACTGACAGTGTGCTATTCTGTTCTAAACCAATTTTGCTGTTCCATATTTTCAATCCTTGAGTTTAGGGACAGAGAAGGACACTCGTGGAAATTATCAGTGTGCTATTCTGTGCTAAATCTTGTTTGTAGGGAGGGACAGAGTAGGACAGTGAGGGAAAGTGTCAGTGTGCTATTCTGTTCTAAACCAATTTTGCTGAACCATATTTTCAATCCTTGTGTTTAGGGACAGAGAAGGATAGGCAGGGGACAGTGTCAGTGTCATTGTTGCTAAGCCTTCTGCACAGTATACACCTGAAGGTAGCCCTTATTGTTCTTTTTCCCATCTCCCTGCAGGCCATCCATTAAAATGTCTGGAAGGCAAACAAGGAGAGGCAGACAGTCAGGAGGCAAAAAAAGAGGGCAAGCAGGCTCTGTGTCTGGGGGCAACAGTGCTGGTCATGGACGCGGTGCATTGTCATCAGCACATGGCCATGGGACACGCTTGTCCTTCTTTTCGGCAGCTGGACATGTTGAGCCACATCATGCCGAAGACTTGGTAGAGTGGATGACCAAGCCCACCTCATCCTCCTCATCCTCTCTCACCCAGGCTCAGGGTACTGGCAAAGCAGCTGCCAAAGCGTCCTCTTCTCTGGTATCATTATCTTCATTAGTCAATCCTTCCCTAGACCCACCATGTCCTCCTCCTGAGGAGTCCCCCGAACTGTTTGAGCACAGTGTTGGGTACATGCTCCAGGAGGATGCCCAGCGTTTCGAAGGATCTGATGATGATACCCAGCTACAGGAAGGCAGCAGCGTGAGAGCAGAGAGAGGGGATGCTCAAGAAGGACACCAATCTGGCAGTCATGCTCCAGCAGCTGCAGCATACTGCCAGATTAGCTCCAGTGATGAGGAGGGAGGGGATGATGAGGTCACTGACTCCACGTGGGTGCCTAATAGGAGAGAGGAGGAGGAGGAGGAGGATGAGGAGGAGGCACATCTCCAACGAGGCAGGATGCCCTTGAGTGGCCAGCGTATGGGCAGCACACCGACGGAATCACACCGCAGAGCTCCGCCTGTGCAGGGCGCTGCCTCTGCCCATCATTCAAAAAGTTCTTTGGTGTGGGCCTTTTTTGAGGCGAGTGCATCAGATCGCACAGCTGCTGTTTGCAACATATGTCTCAAGCGTATATCGCGTGGCCAAAACATCAGCCGCTTGGGCACCACATGCTTGATCAGACATATGTTGACCTGCCATGCAGCTCGTTGGCAAGCCTACCTTAAAGACCCACACCAAAGAACAAAGCTGACCTCTTCTTGCACCGCATCAGCTGGGATCTCCAACCCCACTATACCTTCACTCCTCTCTCAAACCTGCTCTGAGAGGAATGAAGGTGTAGAATTAGGTGTGTCACAGGCAAGTACTTGCGGGCACTCTGCTAGCAGTACACCAACGTCCGATTCTAGCAGGCAAATTTCCCTGCCCCAGCTGCTGGACCGTCGAAAGAAGTTCACTCCCAGCCATCCACATGCCCAGCGGTTGAATGCTAGCTTGGCTAAATTGCTAGCGCTTCAACTGCTGCCTTTTCAGTTGGTAGACTCGGCCCCCTTCCGTGAGTTTGTGCAATGTGCGGTTCCTCAGTGGCAGGTTCCCAAACGCCACTTTTTCGCACGGAAGGCGATTCCGGCTCTCTACAGGCATGTGGAAGGCAATGTCTTGGCCTCGCTGGACAGGGCGGTCAGCGGTAAGGTGCATATTACCGCTGACTCATGGTCCAGCAGGCATGGACAGGGACGTTACCTTTCTTTCACGGCCCATTGGGTCACTCTTTTGGCAGCTGGGAAGGATGCAGGACAAGGTGCAGTAGTGTTGGAGGTTGTTCCACCGCCACGCCTCCAAAATGCTACTACTGGTTGTGACACACCTCTCTCCTCCACCCCCTCCTCTTCTTCCTCCATGGCCTCTTCCTGTGGTTTGTCCTCGGAACCAGCGGTGCTCCGTAGGTGTTCAAGGGGCTACGCAAGTACGCAGGCAAAAAGATGCCATGCCGTGCTTGCGCTGGTGTGTTTGGGGGACAGGAGCCACACTGGGGCAGAGGTCCTGTCTGCTCTGCAGGGGCAGGCCGAGAGGTGGTTGACGCCACGCCAGGTTAAGCCAGGAATGGTGGTTTGCGACAATGGCACCAACCTCCTCTCCGCCCTCCGACAGGGACAACTGACCCATGTGCCCTGTATGGCTCACGTCCTTAACCTGATGGTGCAGCGGTTCTTGGGCAGGTACCCGGGCTTACAGGATGTCCTGAGGCAGGCCAGGAAAGTCTGTGTGCATTTCCGCAGATCTTATAATGCCAGTGCTCGCCTGGCTGAGCTGCAAAAGGAGTTGAACCTGCCCAAGAACCGCCTTATATGTGACATGCCCACCAGGTGGAACTCAACGTTGGCCATGCTGCAGCGGCTGCACACGCAGCAGAGGGCCATCAATGAGTACCTGTGCGACTACGGCACCAGGACAGGGTCAGGGGAGCTCGGGTTTTTTTCACCACGCCAGTGGGGCATGATCAGGGATGCATGCACTGTCCTGGCACCATTTGAGGAGGCCACGAGGATGGTGAGCAGTGACAGTGCATGCATCAGTGACACTGTACCTCTTGTCCACCTGTTGGAGCACACGCTGCGTGGAATAATGGACAGGGCACTTGAGGCAGAACAGAGGCAGGAAGAGGAGGACTTCCTTGCCTCTCAAGGCCCCCTTTACCCAGACAGTGTTCCTTCTGTCCCACCCATCGCACAGGAAGAGGAAGAGGAGGAGGAGGAGGAGGATTGTGTCAGCATGGAGGTGGAGGCTGGCACTCAGCATCATCAGCAGCAGTCTTTTAGGGATGATTTACAGTCCCAAGAAACCAGTGGACTTGTACGTGGCTGGGAGGAGGTGGCTGCGGATCATGTCGTCCTTAGTGACCCAGAGGACTCCGGACTGAATGCCTCAGCTAACCTACGCTGCATGGCCTCCCTGATCCTGCAAAGTCTGCGGAAGGATCCTCGTATTCTTCGGATCAAGGAGAGGGACCATTACTGGCTGGCCACTCTCCTTGATCCACGGTACAAGGGTAAGGTTGCGGACCTTATCGTACTGTCGCAGAGGGAGCAGAGGATGAGACAACTCCGGGAGGCCTTGCAGAAAGGTCTGTGCAACGCGTTCCCAGAGACTGGGAGGTTACAAACTCCTGGTCCTGGACAACGAGTTGCTGAGGCTTCGGGCAGTCAAAGAAGGAGCGGTGGGGAAGGTGGCCGTCTGACCGATGCGTTCAGACAATTCTTTAGTCCGCAGCCCCAAAGTATGATCGTTTCCAGCAACCATCGCCAGCGTCTGATAAACATGGTGCAGGAATATCTAGGGGCAAGGTCAGACTTGGACACCTTCCCCACCGAAAATCCTCTGGCTTACTGGGTCTTGAGGATGGATCACTGGCCAGAGCTTGCACAGTATGCAATTGAGCTACTGGCCTGTCCTGCATCCAGCGTTCTTTCGGAACGCACATTCAGTGCTGCTGGAGGATTTGTCATGGATCACAGGGTGCGCCTGTCCACCGACTCGGTTGATCGACTGACTTTCATCAAGATGAACCAGTCTTGGATCACCACCAGCTACCACACACCAGATGCTGATATAACAGACTAATTGATTTTAAAATGTCACATCCCTTCAAGACTGATGCTGATGCTGAGTGCCTGTGCTGTTATGTTGACTGGCTATCCTCCTCCTCCTCCTCAATGATACGATTAATGATGATAGCTTGGAAGATCATTTTGGTTTATGGGTGACGCCACCAGTGGCTAAGGCCCAATTTTTCAGCCCCTGTTTAACAGGGGCGTGTAATTAAAATTTTTGATGCAATACTTTGCAACAGGCCTCATTGCTGTGCTCCAAGTACAGTATCTGTGAGGGGTTGCAGTGTTGTGCCACCAGTGCCTAAGGCCCAATTTTTCAGCCCCTGTTCAACAGGGGCATGCAATTATAATTATTGTTCGAATAATTCACAGCAGGGCCCATTGCTGTGCCCACCAAGAGTAACTGTCAGGCCTTACAGTGTTGTGGCACCAGCACCACCATCACCACCACCACCACCACCACCACCAAAGGCCCAATTTTTCAGCCCCTATTCAACAGGGGCATGCAATTATAATTATTGATCTAATAATTCACAGCAGGGCCCATTGCTGCACCCACCAAGAGTAACTGTCAGGCCTTACAGTGTTGTGGCACCAGCACCACCATCAAAGGCCCAATTTTTACTACCACTGATCAACAATTATATGTTATTACAATTCCTGATATAATAGTTGACAGCAGGGTGTTCCAGCACCCACCAAGAATAACTGTGAGTGCTTTCAGTGTTGTGCCAACACCAACACCTAAGGGGCCAATTTCTGCAGAGTATATACGGCGGGTCCCTACTTTCAAACATCCAACTTACAAACTACTACTACTTGCAAACGGAAGAAAACAACAGGAAGTGAGAGGAAATCTACCCCTTGGAAGGAAAATTCTCTCCTGTAAGAATTAATATGGGAGAAAGGTGTCTCCTCTCTACTGATGCTTTATCACCAATCCTTGTTTCAATAAAAACACCACATTTCAAAAACAGTTGTCATTGGGACGCAAAGTCAGGTGAAATGTTCTGAACAGGGGCACAGACAGCAAAAAAAATGTGACAGGGGTGATAACCGTTCCCTATGTTTTCCAAAAAGCTAAAAAAAAGGAATTTGGCATGGAGCTACACTTAAACAATGCAGCTGTTCAAAATTACAAACGTATACGGCTGTTCAGAGTATATAGGGCCTTTTTTATTTTGTGTGCGGGGTTCCCCTTAATATCCATACAAGACCCAAAGGGGCTGGTAATGGGCTGGGGTGGGGGGGGGGGTTGATGGGGTAGCTATGCCATTTTTCATAAAGATTTTCATCCATATTACCGGGACCAGACATTGCATTAAAGCCGCAAGCAGTTTTAAATGGCTTTTTTTCCTTTAGAAATGTTATTTTGTGCAGGGACAGTTCTAAACACGGGAAACACGTGGCACTTCACAGGCATACTTTAGACACCCCCCAGGTACAATATTTAAAGGAATATTTGACTTTTTTTTTTCACTTTATGCATCATTAAAATGACTGCTCCCGGAAAACGTCCGTTTTTAAAACTTCTTTTTGCATTGATACATGTCCCCTGGTGCAGAACCCGGGTTCCCAAACTCTGTTTCGGACAATAACATGGATAATAGTCGTTATAATTAGCACTTTAGAATCCGAACGTTCGCATCCATTGTATTTAATAGGGTTCTAATGTTCGTGCGAACTTTTGGTCCGTTCGCGGGTTCTGGTGCGAACCGAACCCGGGGGTGTTCGGCTCATCACTACATGTGGCATGGTGTGTCTGATTCCCCTAAAAGGAAGGTAAGGGGGAAAAGGATCTGTGTGCTACAAAGTCAAAAAATTATATCAAACCACTGTCACTGCACCTGGTGTTGCGATTCAGAATGTCATTGGACCTAGTGTTGCGATTCAGACTGTCGTTGCACCTGGTGTTGTGATTCAGACTGTCGTTGCACCCGGTGTTGTGCTTCGGACGGTTGCTATATTTGGTGTTGCGATTTGGACGCCCGCTATTTCTGGTGATGCGATTCAGACACTCGCTATGCCTGGCGATACGATTCAGACACTCGCTATGCCTGGCGATGCGATTCACTGTCGGCCACTGCATCAAGTATGCCGGTCCAGCCCATGCCCATTGAACTTCCTTCTTTTTCTTATTCAGGACTTTCTATAACCTGGCCTCACTTTACTTCTCTAACCGGTCTAAGAGGTTCAATTCCCCCTATTGGATAAACTGTCTCATTTGGCGAGGTGGGGATTTCAATCCTTTTTTCAGGGCTCTCTTCACCCCGCTCGTGTTTCAGCTGTCCGGCTTGACCCCTGTGACACGTTCCCTGCTAACCAGCCCGACCTTGGGGATCCACGGACCTTTTCCCAGTCTGATGGTTCTGTGCTGGATGTCCAACTGGTCTTTGAGGGCCTGGGGGGCCCTCCTCAGAGGGGGGGTAATGTCATGATCTCTTAGTGCCCCTGTTCCTTATTCCAGCACCCGGGTGTTGACTGTTGCTTTTCCTCCCTGTCTGTGGTCACCTTTTAGATTATTTATCTGCTCAGTCACCTGATATAAGCAAACCGAACACTATATCTCTTGCTTGTGATAGAGACAGACTTACCTGCATTGTTCTAGATCAAGCCTCCTGTTAGTCTGCCTTGCTTGCTGTTGGATCTCCTGTGTATGACCCAGTTTGGACTGCATTATCCCCTGAACTCAGCCTGCCTTTTTACCTGGAATGGATACTGGATTATCCCCTGAACTCAGCCTGCCTTTACCTGAACTGTCTTTGAACCATGTTATCTGGTTCAAAGACTATTGGGGGACATATTGACCTAAGGGGATTATACTGGAGGACAGATTGACCTGGGGGGAAGGATTATACAGGGGGATAAACTGACCTTGGGGGACTGTATTGCGGTACAGATTTAGGGAAGGGTTATACTGGGGGATAGACAGACCTGGGGAGGATTTTACTGGGGAACAGTCTGACTTGGGAATAAATGGGGGGGGATCAGATTCTTCCATTCACCTAATTTGTGTGGGTGGGGGAGGAACCCGCTGGGTTGAGCAGGAAAAAAACAAGCTGTTTTGCACAGCTTCAATTGATTGTAAAGGGTAATTTAAAATAAATAAATAAACATGTTACTTACCTGTTCTGGACAATGGTTTTGCTCAGAGCAGCTCCCACTTTCATCTTCTAGGGGTCCATAGACACAAACATTGTGTCTCAACCCTGACCCCTGCTCCCTTGTCACAGAATTTGACTGATAGCAGCAGGAGCCAATGGCCCATTATTGCCTTTCTGTTCCGTGAGGAGAGAAAGAGCGGAGAGAGACGCTACCTTAGGTACATCGCTGTATTAACGTCAGGCTCAGGTAAGTATGGGGGAGAACAAGGGCCTCGTCCCCACAACCCTGGGAACCCTGTGCAATGGCTGTGGGGGGCGTGTGAATGAATAGTGGGTACATAATGCTCTTATTCATTCACAAAAAAATTTAATAAAGACGACCAAACATTTGAGAAGTCCTTTATTTAAAAACATCCCCAAAAAGTCCCTTGTTGTAAATCCCATTGCCCACCTTGACTCGCCAAAAAAAAAGCTGTGACCCTGCGCACAAGACTGATTCCAGCGGTACCACTAGCTGAATGACAGTTTCCTGACAGCTAAATAAGAGAAGGGGCATAGGTAGTGGTGACATAATTGCCCAAATGTAATAGTAATATCCAGATGCATCTATTTTTAATCTTTTCTAGTAATGGCCATATTTAGGCAATCACATACCCCTCAGATACCCAACCATTGCTGGCCATGTAAGTGAATAGACTAGGTAACATTAGTGGTTGGTGAGGATGCAAGCACCCACTGCTTCCTTAGTGACTACTGACACCCATAAGCTATAATGTTTGCCCAAGCTAAACACCCTAAACATTCAGTGTTTGGACAAACATCAAAACAGTCTGTGTTTGGTCCTAACTTATGTTTGGACCGAACAATGAACCCATCCCTACTCTTCTGTGTAAGAGAAGTAAACAGTATCCTTCTGAATTGTTGGTGTGCGCGAGTCAAATAACTTGCTAGTAGGGATGAGCTTTGAGTCCGAGTCAAACTCATGTTTGCCTGTTCGCCTGTTCGCCGAACAGCGAACAATTTGGGGTGTTCGCGGCAAATTCGAAAAGTCTATGGAAGAAATCTAAAGTGCTAATTTTAAAGGCTTATATGCGAGTTATTGTCATAAAAAGTGTTTGGGGACCCGGGTCCTGCCCCAGGCCGTTTTTTCGGGAGCAGTGATTTTAATAATGCTTAAAGTGAAACAATAAAAGTGAAATATTCCTTTAAATTTCGTACCTAGGGTGTGTGTATAGTATGCATGTAAAGTCACGCTTGTTTCCCTTGCTTAGAACTGTCCCTGCACAAAGTGTCATTTCTGAAGGAAAAAAACTCACTCGCGGCTATAATGAATTGTCGGCTCCCAGCAATACATAGAAAAGTCATTGATAAAAAAAAAAAAAAAAAAGCGTGGCGGTCCCCCCAAATTCAATTACCAGGCCCTTTAGGTCTATTCATTTATTACACTGCGGAGGCAGTTCCCCATCAGGTCTGCTCAGCCAATGACGTAGGCGGGGTCTGACATACGAGGGGGCGGACCTGATGGGGAACTTCCTCCACAGTGTAATAAATTAATAGCCCCGCCCCTTCTCACGTTTCGCATCTGGTCTGCTTAGCCTTACACCTACGTCATTGGCTGAGCGGACCTGATGGGGAACTTTAGAAGGGGCGTGTCTATTCATTTAATACACTGCGGAGGAAGTTCCCCATCAGGTCCGCTCAGGTTCAGCCAATGACGTTTCGTGTGGACAGCGCTAGTCATCGGATCACCGCGGGACACTGGATTTCTTTGCTGGAATGTTTTTTTTTTTTTTTTAATAAAGGACTTTTCCAAGGTGTCTGTGTGTTTTTTTACATTTTTTTTACACTTTCTTTGTGAAATGGTAGGGGTACAATGTACCCCTTACCAACTCACATGGGGGGGCGGGATCTGGGGGTCCCCTTTGTTAAAGGGGTCTTCCAGATTCCGATAAGCCCCCCGCCTGCAGACCCTCACAACCACCGGGCAAGGGTTGTGGGGATGAGGCCCTTGTCCCCATCAACATGGGGACATCCTCCCCATGTTGAGGGCATGTGGCCTGGTACGGTTCAGGAGGGGGGGCACTCTCTTGTCCCCCCTCTTTTCCTGCGGCCTGCCAGGTTGCGTGCTCGGATAAAGGGTCTGGTATGGATTTTTGGGGGAACTCCACGCCATTTTTTTTTAAATTTGGGGTGGAGTTCCCCTTAAAATCCATATCAGACCCGAAGGGCCTGGTATGGATATTTGGGGGAACTCCACGCATTTTTTTTTTACATTTGCGGCAGGGTTCCCCTTAATATCCATACCAGACCTGAAGGGCCTGGTAATTGAATTTGGGGGGACCCCCACGCTTTTTTTTATCAATGACTTTTCTATGTATTGCCGGGAGCCGACAATTCATTATAGCCGCGAGTGAGTTTTAAATTACTTTTTTTCCTTCAGAAATGACACTTTGTGCAGGGACAGTTCTAAGCACAGGAAACAAGCGCAACTTTTTTTTTTAAAACCTTTTTTTATTTGTTTTCTGCAAATACAGCATTCAGTAAGGCACAGAAACGGTAACAACACCACTTATACAGTACAGCAGATTTAGAAACATACATCATTGTTATACAGAAATCTGAGAACCATATTTTCCCTTGATCCTCAACGGAGGAACCTTGTAACAAACAGTGTGGCAGGGTAATCCAAGTGGATCATTGATGGCACATCCAATCGTGACCGTTTGTAGTAAACAGCATGAGTTGCCATCAGTTTCCCTCACACTCACACACACACACTTTATGCTCTCTAGCAATCTCGCCACCAGTCTCACCCCACTACCACTACCTCCTTCCCCCCCAGATCCAAAACACATCCCTACCAACCAATCATCATCCCACAGATAGATCCTGGTGTCCTATTCCCATACTCCCCTATGGCTGGGACAGTGGGGTGTCCTTCCAGAAGGAATCCTCAATATCAAGCCAGGGTTGCCAGATTTTGGTAAACTTTTTGGAATAGGCCCTACCCTTATAAATGCATTTAAAAATGGGTACAACCTTATTTATCATCCGGTACAACATTTGGACCCCCGGAGCGGAGGCACTTTTCCACTGCAACAGCACCAGTTTCCAGGCATAAAATAATATTATACATATCAGAGTACGAGCATGGACTGTAGGTATAAAGTCATTGAGCACTCCCAACAACCCGACCTCTGGTGTGAGAGGAATGGGTAAGTTCAAGGTGTCCTTAAAGAAAGCAAACAAATCCTTCCAAAACGATGATAATGTTGGGCAAGACCAAAACATATGTATATACCCAGCCTCAGTGGAGCCACATCTAGGACAAGAAGCAGCGGAATTTAATCCTATGCGGGCCAACCTGGCAGGAGTATAATGTAACTGATGTATAAATTTAAATTGTACATATTGATCGTTAGAACCGATAAGATCGAGGAAGCAGGCCTCCGAGGCCTCCTCCCACGCTTCTCTGACACCCCCGGAATGTCCAACTCCCATTTCCGCTGAGCAATCTGGAAGGGTTTGACCCTAACCGACTGCAGGCGGGAATATATAGTCGTAACCAGTTTTTCAATATCTGAGTACGACATAACTTATAAGTACCTCCAGAGGCGATTCCGTGAGCTCCTGGGTCCAACCACCAAACTGTGCCCGAACCGCATGGCACAACAGTAGGTATTTAAACCGAAATTTGTCCTCCACCCCACACTGTGTTTTTAAATCCTCAAAGGAAATAAACGTGTCATTGACAAAGATGTGGGAGACGTGCGTAACCCCCAATCGGGTCCACCACAGCGAATCCAGGTGACCCAGAAGCTCAGAGAAGTTGGGGTTTTTCCACAGGAGAGCCCTTGGAGACATCCCATTCTGACATTCTGACTTCTATCGGAGAGCTTCGGGAGCCTCTCCTAGGTAATGACCTGTGTAGGCCATCCACAATAGAGTCCCCAGGGTCTGCAAGTGCAGTCAACAGAGCGGTGGAACAGGATGAGGAGGTCTCCAGGAACCAGTCATAAATATACGCCAGTTGAGTCGCTATAAAGTACAGTCTCAAATTTGGACATGCTAGCCCGCCATCAAGTTTAGAAGCTTAAAGAGAGGCCCGAGTAATCCGTGGGTTCACCCCTGCCAAAGAAATGTGCAGAGGATCGAATTGAGTTTGTCAAAAAGTTTTTTAAACAAAAAAATTGGGGAAGCCCGAAAAACATATAAAAATTTTGGCAGGTATATCATCTTGAATATATTCACCCGACCAATAAGGTTAAGTGGTAGCGAAGCCCAAGTACGTAACCTGGTCTCCATATGTGATACAATTGGGGAGACATTAAGAGCTTCATAAGAGGACAAGTCCGCGTTAACGGGTATCCAAAATACTTAAAGGTATGTCGGATGGCCAGTTTAGATGTAGAGAGGTAAGTATAGTCACGTTTAGGACCTATAGGGAATGCAACGGATTTGTCCCACCCTACTAGTAACCTGGAGACCCTCCCAAACTCCTCCACGACACCCATTAGGGAGACAAAAGATTGCTCGGTACCGTCCAGGTAAATAAGGGCATCGTCAGCATAAAGGGAAATCTTTTCAGAGAGGGCCCCATAACAGATGCCACCCACCGTCACCGTCTGCCGCACCGCCAGAGCCAAAGGCTCCATTGCCAGAGCGAACAGAAGCGACGAGAGCGGGCAGCCCTGCCTGGTTCCCCTCTGCAAAGTAAAAACATCAGAGAAATCCTTATTGGTGCTTATCCTAGCTCTAGGGTTGGTATAGAGTAAAGAGTAAACAGACCCACTGAATGAATTGAGAGCTGAAGCCCATACGATGCATGGTGTCCCAAAGGAAGGACCAGTTAACAGTATCGAAGGCCTTGAGCACATCCAAGGATAGCACCAGGCCACTTTTTCCCGGTGGCTGCCCTGTAAATGTGCAGATAGAGCCGGCGAATATTGTCATATGTACTCTTCCCAGGTATGAACCCAGTCTGGTCCCTGTGAATAAGATGGAGAATGACTTTTTGCAATCTCAGAGCTAAAATCTTAGCCAATACCTTAACGTCACTATTCAGCAGCGAGATTGGACGGTATGACCCACACAACAGTTTATATTTGTCAGGTTTAGGGAGCACTACAATCAGGGCTTCACACATGGAGGAGGGGAGCTCACCCTCCTGCGCCGCATGTTCAAACAAAGAGTGTAGCCTCTGAGACAGTTCTTCCACATAATTTCTGTACCATTCAGCGGGCAAACCATCCAGACCAGGAGCTTTATTAGGGGGGAGCGAGCAAATGGCCTCGGTAACTTCTTCCACTGTCAAAGGCTTATCTAGTATCAGGTTATGTGAGTCTTCCAGGACAGGGAAATTGAGGGATTAAAAAAATCCCAGCATCTCAAGCTCGGTCGGGGGGGGGGGGGGTGGGGCAGTGTAAAGGTTCTCATAAAAGGACTTAAACGTCAGGTTTATAAGCAGGGGGTCAGATGTAACAGTACCGTCAGGTAGTTGGATTTTCAGAATAATCCTATCTATGTAGTCCGTGCAAGCCAAATAGGCCAGCATCCTACCATTCTTACCACTGTGTTCATGTAACCTGGCCGACAAGTACAGCTGCTGTTTGCTCATCAGTTCCACCCTGTGAAGGTCCAGAGCCATATGCGCCCCCACCAGGACCCCATGGGAGTCCGGGGCGGGAAGCTCAGAAAAACAGGCCCTGGCCGTCACCAGGGAGGATTCCAATGCCAAAAGAGTAGCCTGAGAGGACTTCCGATGCCGGGCAATGTTAGAAATGTAGGACCCCGTACCGATGCTTTAAAAGCATCCCACATGGGGCCAAAGGGGGCGGGTCTGGCATTGTCCCCCCAATAGTGGGACATATCCTGCCGAACCGGCTCCTGAAGTTCAGAGGTGGCAACCCAAAGGGGACTAAGCCGCCACAACCGAAACGAGGGTCTGTGGCCTAGCAGTACCTCAGCATAGATGGCTGAATGGTCGGATATCGTCTGAGGTAAGTGTGATACTGCCTGAAGGTTGGGGATCAAGTCTGGGGTCCCTAGGGCATAGTCCAGCCTGGAAAGAGTACGGTATGTACGAGATTGGCACGTATATTCTCGGTCCATTGGATGGCAGTGTCTCCAGAGGTCAACATAACCAAACGAGGCACACCATTGACTAAACAATTTAGAATCATATTGGAGAGGTTTCAAGCGGTTCCGTTCAGGATCGAGTACCGAATTAAAATCCCCCAATATGAGAGTAGTTAGCGTAGGAAAAGTGGAAAACTGTACACTCAGATCCGTGAATATTTCAGCTGTGACAGGGGGGGAGCATAGACAACCACCAACAATAGTGGCACGTCATGCACCTTACATTGGAGGAAAACAAAGCGACCCTTAGGGTCCAGAACCACCCTGTCACAGGAAAAGGGGAGGCCCTTCCGAACCAGGACAGACACCCCCCTTGCATAGTTAGAGTAGGTGGAATGATAGCCATGCATAACCCAGTATTTTTTCAAAGCCAGCACCTTCGACCCCATAAGGTGCGTTTCCTGTAAACATAATAAATGAGGATTTTGCACCTTAAGGAAATCAAACAGAGAGGCCCTCTTAAATTTGGAGTTTAACCCCCGGACATTCTAGGAGATGCACTTAACTGTAGACATGTTGAAGTATCAAAAATGAAGGGAATCAGTAGTAACCTAGGCCATACAGAGGGGGGGGGTGGAGGCAAGACAGAAATCATACACACACACACACACATATCACTCATCCAGACATTCAGTAAAACAACCACTATCCAGTACATACATAGTATAGGGAGCAGCCCAACATTAACCCCTGCCAGGCCCCTAAAACAAAGGGCTGGCTTTGACCCCAAACTACAACAACCTATTAGGAACATGGCCTGTACTGGCAAGCCAGCGGACTCAGATCAGTCATTGATCATAATGAAAAACTAGAAAAAATAAAAATCAGCGTTTGAAAAAAAGGGGGGTTCAACAAACTTTTAGCAGCATAGTCATCCAGTGGAAATCTGCATCCTCTTGACACAGTAAAGTACTGAATGTACCTGCCCCAGGTACTCACCCAAAAGGTGGGAGTAGAATTAGAACACAAGGAGTGGCAAAAATGAAGACAAATCAAGTGGCAGGTGCCCGGTCAGACATGTGACCAGGTTGGTGCAGGGACTCAAACCAGGATAAAGCTTCTGCAGGGGTTTGGAAAAAGTGCACCTGGCCTTGGTGCGCAATTCTCAGCGTCACAGGAAACAGCATGGAGTACTGGATGGTCTTCTCCCTCAACTTTTTCTTTCAATACTTTTTATTAGTTTTGACATAAGAAAACATGTTACAGTATATATAAAACACTGTTGAGAAACGCATAAGTATACAGACGGGAAATACATATGACAGCAGGATAATTGAAGCCTGGTTGTGTAAATCACAGCAGGTTATTAGACACTTAACAGAGCATTCTCAAGAATCAAAACAGCCTGGTGCACCAACAGAAACTAATGCTTAAACCAATGGAACCATAGGGAGGCCATCAAAAAAAAAATAAGACAGACAAAAAAAAAAAAGGGAAAAAGAGAAATAAAAATCCCCCCAGGAGGGATAAAAAAAGACCAGGTTGCAGACAACAGTCTCTTGGACGACGGCCTAGGGCAACTGAAACTTTATAACGAGCGGGTCAAAGGCACTACCAGGAGTACCACCCACCCACTCTCTATTATATGTGAAGGAGAGGGTGAACAGGGGCACCCCCCGCCGCCCCATGAAGGATCCGGCTGCGACAGGGGATACCCCCCACCCCCCCCCCCCAGACATCAGCCCTATATTTTTAGAAGACAATTATCATTTAAGTAAACCAGGTTCAGCGGTCGAAAAACTTGCAAAACCATAACGGAAGACTGACTTATAACCTGCAGTGTAGATTTAACGGTGGAAGAGACACAGACCTCCGGGGCCTAGAAAGTACGGGGGTCCCCGGCTCCATCAGCGCATAAAAGCGGTGACCAGAAAAAAAAAAAAAACGCTCATATTGTGCAGAAGCTTGCTCCATATTGTAGCCCTAAAGGCCAACAAACAAAAGGAACGAAACAAGGATAGATCCAGGATCAGTCAATATTTGTATAAGAATGCAGCGTCCAGGAGGAGATAGAGGTGAGAAAGAAGATAGGAGCGAGGAGGAAAGAAGGAAAGAGAAGGGAGAGGAACAGAGAAGAGGAAAGGGGAGAAGAGTGAGGTCATCCGGCGGGGATCTTGTGAAGTGGGCTTATAGTCCCGGGAAAAGGGGTATGTTCTGGGATGTGGCCCAGGGTTCCCAAATATTTTCAAATGTGCGCGATTTATCCTGGATGATACCGACAATTTTCTCTTGTGCCATTATCCAAGAGATTTTGCGTTTTACCGCAGCGAAGGGGACCGAGGCCTTTTTCCAATGAGCCGCTATGGTGATTTTGGTGCCCAGGAAGATAAAAAAAATCAGGGCCTGAGAAAAATTATCCACCTTGTCCACTTTAAGATTATGTAGAGCTACCTCTGGAGATTGGGGTACCTGAACAGATAGTAACTTGCGAATCAGAGCAAAAACCTTGTTCCAGAGGCCCCTTATGCGTGGGCAAGACCACCATATGTGGAGTAAAGAGCCTACGTGACTACAGCCACGAAAACTCAGCGGAGACGCATCAGGATAAATCTTGGCCAGGACAGCTGGAACCCTGTACCAGCGGATTATTATTTTAAGGCTCGCTTCAATCAGAGAAACGTTAAGAATGCCTTTAAAGGAGCGTTGAAAGCAGGAGGACCATTTTTACCGGTCCCAAGATATGCCCAGGTCGTTTTCCCAGGAGAGGGCATAGGGAGGTTTACAATGTGTCGTGGCCAGGGAGGAGTATATGACCGAAATCCCGCCCCTCTGATCCGTGACGTCAGCACACCAAGACTCATACCGTGAGACTACCGGGGGGTCGGGTTTATTGGGCCAAATGGAATGGAGGAAATGTAATAGTTGGGAATACCTGAACCTTTCCGATTGGGGCATCTCAAATTTGCTAGTGCAATAAGCAATAGAGATGGGGCCTGAGGAGTTGAAAAAATTTCCAATTCTGAATAATCCTTTATTGAGCCACCAGCTAAACGCCAGGATATTCATACCTGGAGGGAAGTTTGGATTGTGAAAAACATGTGTTAATGGGCGGAGAGCCGAGACCAGTGAGGGGTTTTTGTGTAATTGATCACACAGGGCTAGCGAGTGAGAAAGGGTGGGAGCCATAATAGGGGGTCTAGATTTAGGGTGAGACCATATCAGGAAGTCGATGGTGTGAAGAGGAATTGCCTGTCTCTCCATGTTGACCCAATCAGGTTTGGGTCCCCGAGAATATACTATGGAAATCTGAGCTAATTGTGCTGCCTGGTAGTACCACCATATATTCGGAAGTGCTAAGCCCCCCTGGTTTTTCAGTCTATACAGGAGGTGTTTTGAGCCCCTACATCCTTTCGGGCCCCAGATAAATTTCAGGATTTTAGACTGAAGGGTTTTGACCTGCATTTTCCTAACAGGGATAGGGAGAGATCTGAAGAGGTAGAGGAGGCGAGGGAGAAAGGTCATCTTGATCGCATATATGCGACCTAACCAGGATAAACCAAGTTTAGACCAGATCACTAGGTCCGCCGCCATTTTATTAAACATGGCCGGATAGTTAGTAGAGTAGAGCGAATCGATACTAGAAGTAAGGTTAATCCCCAGGTATGGTAATGTTGAGGGACACCAAGTAAATGGGAAGTGACTTTGTAAGGAGCCTAAGATGTTGGGGGGAACTGTGATATTTAATGCTAAGGATTTTGAAGTATTCACCTTTAGGCCAGAAACTGTGCCAAATTTATCAAGTAGGGAGAATATGTTGGGCGTCGAAATCAATGGGGAAGTGACAAATAGAAGCAAAGCGTCAGCGAACAAGGCGCATCTATGTTCCTGCTGGCCGCAGAGGACTCCTTTGATATCGGGGTGAGCTCTGATGGCTATGGCCAGGGTCTCAATCGCGATAGCGAAGAGAAGGGGAGAGAGTGGGCAACCCTGTCTAGTGCCTCTTTCTATTGTAAAGATGTCCGAGTAGCATCCCTGTAATCGGACCTGCGCGCCGGGATTAGAGTATAAAGCACGTAGCGTCCCTAGAAAGCGAGGGCCAAAGCCCCATCTCTCTAGGACATTAAATAGATAGGGCCACGAAATCGTGTCAAAGGCCTTTTGGAGGTCAATTGACAAAAGATAACCTTCCTGGGAAGGACCCCCATCCCAACGGGATTTAAGGAGGGAGATGACATCAACCGCCCTCCTTATCTGGTCTGGACCCTGTCTCCCCGGGATAAATCCCACTTGATCCTTGTGTACATAAACTGCAATAAATGAGGAGAGTCTATTGGCTAAAACCTTTGTTAGAATTTTGAGGTCATTATTAATGAGCGATATCGGACGATAGTTAGAAACTAGGGACCCATCCTTCCCAGGTTTAGAAATGACCGAGATAAAAGCTAAATTTAGGGCTTTGTCGAGGGGAGAACCAGAGCGGATAGAGTTAAAGAAGGAGACCATGTGTGGGGCGAGGGTCGTCGCAAATTTCTTATAATATCCCACTGAAAAGCCATCTGGGCCAGGGGCAGAATTAGGCTTAAGCCGTTTGATAACCTCCAGTACCTCCGAAACCGAGATCGGCTCGTCCAGGAGACCAGCATGGTCTGCAGATAATTTCGGGAGTGGGGTGGCATTTAGGAAATCGTCTATGAAAGTCGGAGGGGCTGCCTGATCATGTTTATAAAGGGAAGCGTAGAATTTGTGGAACGTTTTCATAATACGCAGGGGATTTTGTGTCAGATCACCCGCAGAGTCTCTGATCTTGGGAAACGCGAAGGACCGAGGCTTAGGAGAGAGCTTAGCCGCGAGCTTGGCTCCGATTTTGTCTTTTTGAGAGTAAAAGCGCGCTCCTAACCATCGTAAATGCTTCTCGGCCTCAGTGGTAAGAGCCAAGTTCAGAGACGTTCTAGCTAATTCAAGGGAGTTCAAAGAATCCAAGGTCGGATTGCGCTTGTGTTTTTTGCTCAAAAATTGGAATTCCGTGGTGAGCTTATCTATGTCTGCCTTACGTTCTTTCTTAAGCTGGGAGGAAATCTGAATAATCCTCCCCCTGATAACCGCCTTGTGCGCAGCCCAAAGAGATACTGGGGAAATTGTGTCAGTTTTGTTCAGTACAAAATATTCTTGAATGTCCCTTGAGAGAATTGTACATTGGACCGGGTCACTTAGGAGACCTTCGTTAAGACGCCACGTAAATTGCCTGCAGGGATTGTGGGATCGTCGCATATATAAAAGGACCATAGAATGGTCCGAAATCGCAGTGTCCCTAATAAGTGCCTGTGAAACTGAGGGTATGGAGTTGGATTGGACGAAGATGTGGTCAATTCTAGTATAGACTTGGTGGGGGGCCGAGAAATGAGTGTAATCTTTAGATTTGGGGTTCATTTCCCTCCAGATGTCCACCAGGCCCAACGAGTGGAGCGTCATTGCTATTTTAGTACTATGTTTCGGAGGCTTCCTTGAGCGTGGGATGCCCTTCCCCGACTTGTCCAGGGAATGATCAAAAGGGAGATTAGTATCCCCTCCCAGTATAACCTTACCTTCAAATAATGGACCCAGAGTGGACATCATGGAGGCAAAGAACGAGGCTTGGCCTTTGTTAGGGGCGTAGTAATAATGAAAGGAGTATTGTGTCAAGTCTATGGAACCCTTTACTAGAAGGAATCTACCCTCCTCATCTCTAACAATGGCAGACGGTGAGAATTTCAGGGACTTGGAGAGACAAATGGCCACCCCTTTCGTTTTATTGGGGGCGTTGGAGAGGAAAAACTGGGGGAATTGCCCATGGAGAAAGGAAGGGTTGTAAGAGGATGGAAAATGCGTTTCCTGTAATAATAAGACATCTATTTTCTGTGACTGGTAACATTTGAAGAGTTTCCTCCTTTTAACCGGGGAGTTCAGGCCCTGAACATTGTGCGTAGCAACACAGAGGACAGGGGGCACATTGGTGTCAGACATCACGGATCAGAAGAGGGGAAAAACGCATCAAAAGTAAATATCTTACCATAACCTCCCGGGAGTGCTGCAGAATTCCTGCCATAGTCGGCTTCAGAGATTGAAACGGTATCTGAGGTGATAAAATAATCCCCGGGGTGACCCAGAAAAAAAGGGAAGAGGAGAGAGAGAAGAAAAGGAGGAGAAAACTGATCCTGGAAGAGAAAGGTACAAAAGTTAGACTTAAGCACAAATCTTGGAGCAACAGACCAAAAATAAGGAGAAAAAAAAAATAAAGGCAGCCAATATAGGAATAAAGAATCCCTGCAGGGGAAGGAAGCCGCCATCGTTCCCCAGCAGGTTTTCCCTAGTAAAAATAGAAAATGACCAAATAAAAAAGTCCCCAACCAGAGGGGGTATTTAGGAGTCTCCGAGTGGAGGGAAAGCGCCACTCCGAGACAGGTGGAGGTGCAGTGCACACCACTCCAACCTAACCGCACACCATATATAAGGATAAAACAAATAAGCAAACAGAATTAGCCAAACAGAGGATGGATTCAAATGTAACTAAGTTCAGATGTACACAAAAAAAAAAAAGGGGGGGGTACATCTGTCGCAAGATGGATGCCGATGAGAAGCACGGAGCTCCCGCGATCAAGATCTAGGCAATGCAAAAGCCCCACTATAAGTAGGGGGAGGAAGAGCAAACAAAAGGGAAGAATAGGTCCTCTCATGGTGGATGACCGTCCTTGGGTCTCTTCGCTTGTTTCCTTTGCCATAACGGTTTGGTGGGGCTTGCGGGAGGGGGCCTCTTCATGGAGACAGGTGTCTTGGGGCCCAGGGAGGGTCCCGGAGAATGGGAGATTAACCCCAGTTGTAGCAGGAGGCGTTCCCCGTCAGCGAAATTTGCGAAGCTGTATGACTTGTTGGAAAATGTGAAGGTCAGGCGAAACGGGAAGGCCCAGCGATACGTGATTGAATTCTGAGTAAGGACTAGCAGGAGAGGCTTCAAGGATCTTCTCATCTGGATCGTGTACGGGGAGAGGTCAGAGAAAATTTGAATTGGATGTCCCTGGAAGGAGAGGTTTTCCGCCTCCCGGGCCCTGCGCATGACCTCCTCTTTCACTTTAAAAAAATGGGGTTTGACCACGATATCCCTGGGAAGACCATCCTGACGTGGAGGCTGGAGAGCTCTGTGAGCGCGGTCCAACTCTAGACGGTGGTCCGGAAGATCAGGGATTAAGGAGGAGATAAAAGCACGCACAACAGTATCTGTGTCCTTAAAGGATTCAGGGAGGCCTCTGAGTCTAAAGTTATATCTCCTATTCCTGTTTTCAAGGTCATCCAGCTTATAGTAAGCAATATCCAGTTGTTCATGGAGCTCAGAAATCCTGTCAGTATTCTGTAAAGCCATTGCTACCGTCTGGTCAGTTTTGGCCTCAATAGCCTCTATTCTGGCCCCCAGTTGCTGCAAGTCAGCTTGTATAGTGGAAGTAATGTGAGAGGCATTCTGGGCTAGGCCTTTAGATAGCATTGTGGAGAAAGTGTCCATGAGGGAGGCAAAGTCTATGGGGGCGGAGGGAAGAGAACCCAAGGGAGGTCTATGATGGATAGGAGAATTAATGAAATCCTCCATAGGGGTGAGGGGAGAACCCCCATGCATTCGCCCCAGCAGCGACTCTGTGGATTGGGGGGATAAAAGGGGAATCTGGAGGTTACTCACTGCGGGAGGAATCTGCTCAGCGCTGTGAGGGCGAGATGGAGACTGATCCGCGATGGATTCAGCTGGTTCTTGCTGTAGGCCGTGCGGTGAATGAGCAGCCGCCATCATGGCGGAGGCCTCGGCCGAGAGATCCGGAACGAGCTGTCGGCTCAGATTGCGTCTCGCCGTGATCCCGAACCAGCGGGCGGGTCGCCCGAGACCCCAGCTACAGGTAGAGTGGAAAGGCTATGAAATCCTCCTCTGTAAGGCGGTATGATGGGCAGATCAGGCCGGAGTGGAGCGGAGCTCTCAGGACTTGCGACCGTCCATGGGGCTGCCGCGCATGCGCCTTTCTCCCTCAACTTTTGTTTGACATGCTGGTACTTGGCTCTTGAGGCACGGACAGCAGGGGAGTAATCAGGAAAGAGAGACACGGATGCATAGTTAATCTTCAGGCTCCCTTTAATGCGGGCCGCACGCAGGATGGCATCCCGGTCTCTATAGTTAAGTAGGCGTATTATCATGGTGCGGGGAGGGCCACCAGCGGGGAGCGGTCTGCCAGGCACCCGGTGGGCTTGCTCCAGAACTAAACAGGGGGATAAGCAGTCCTTCCCAAATTCCTGGGTAAACCAGCTCTCCAGAAAAGCCACCGGGTCGGAACCTTCAACCCGCTCAGGCAGGCCCACCAGGCGCAGGTTATTCCTGCGTAAACGGTTCTCTAAATCGTCCATTTTGTCCGAAATGGATAAAAAAACGATCGAAAACTCCGATCGTCTATGGGCAAGTCCATCGGATCAAAAACCCACGCATGCTCAGAATCAAGTCGACGCATGCTCAGAAGCATTAAACTTCATTTTTCTCGGCTCATCGGAGTGTTTTACGTCACCGCGTTTGGAACGGTCGGTTTTTTGACTGATGGTGTGTGGGCAAGACTGATGAAAAACAGTTTCATCGGATTTCCGATAGACAAATCCATCGGACGAAAATCCATAAGTTATCCGATCGTGTGTACAGGGCTTGACTGTTCCCATTTGCAGGTGCATGTAATTCTTCTAAGCAACAATAATACCTTATGTGCAATGAGACTTGGATGCATGAAGGTTTTTCTTTAAAAACAATAATATAGACATTAATTATAACCAGCAAATTTCCATGATTCTGTTTATGTATGCTTTTTATTGTTGGTAGCAGACATATAGAATTTAAACCTTACTGCCAGTTCTCAACTACTAAGTGTAACTTTACAGTGATTGCATTTGTAAACTGAGAAGGTTATCCAACTCCCCAATCCACCAATGTAGTAAATTCCTGTTTTGAGTCCTGTTTGTTTTAAATGCAACTTTTCAAAAATGTCACCTTTGACATCCATTGTTTTTGTTGCTTTTGTTTTGTTTTTTTGTTTTAGGTATTAGTGCAGTTATAGTTCCCTTGTCATTTATTTGCCTTACCATAAACTTATGGGCACGCATGTTGTGGCTGCAGTTTGTAGTGTCATGGCTGATCGATTCTCCTGTATCCATGTATTCATTCACCTAGCTTGTCCCTATTCACTAAACGTATAGGCAACTTCTTGTTCTGAGTCAGTCATGCAGAGTCCAATCCATGCCTTGCCAATTCCTGTCACATTACAAATTCAATGTAATATTTAGAACTTTATTAGTTATGTATTAATTAAAAAAACATTAAAGTGGTTGTAAACCCTTACAATCCACTTTTTGCTACAGGTAAGCCTATAATATGGCTTACCTGTAGCCACCCTGGATATCTCGTAAACCTGTAAACCGTACGTGCCATTGCTTCAGTGAGTGTGCCGTTACGTCATTGCGGCGCCGGCCAATCACAGCACCCGAGCCGCGATACCCGGAAGTCACTCCAGGAGCGATATCGCCAGCCAGTGCTGTGCATGGGCACCGCAGCGGGGGGCTTCGAACTCAGGTGAGTATTACATAATGCGCTAGTATGCTATGCATACTAGCTCATTATGCCTTTGTCTCGCAGGTCTTTTTTTTTATATTCGATGTGGGTTTACAACCACTTTAAGTGCATTATAAATACTGCTAATATGATTACTTAACACCTGTCTTTTTATTATCTTCTTATCTTCCATGGATCAGAAATTATGCCTACACTGGTTCCAACACTGTAGGACAATCTCATCAAATTTTACTGTAATTCAGTACTGGAGGTCTGAAAAAACCGATATGTTTAGATGGGTAGCAAAAATGTGCTAATCACAAGCATTAATTAATACATTAATTACAAATGTTTTTACAAGTTAAAGAGTTCACATACAGTATATGTGTTTCACCTGTGTAAATATCTGTTTGGCTGTGGCTCTGCTTGTTTCTTATTTCCATACTGTCATTTTTTCTTGTAGTCCCAGCTACATTGTAAGCAAAAATCCCTTTAGCAGCCAGTATCCTTCTCTCATAAGTAGTTTTAAGATTTTGAGATGTGAGGAAATTAAGTGATTTGGCTGAAAGGGAATATAAAACTCAGATTAAAATAAAAAGGGTGTATTTTTAAACTTTAGCAAAATTGTTCCTTTTTTTTTTTATAAGGATTTCAATGGCTTCTGCTTGTTGATGGAGTTACCTTTGAATGCATACTTTAGTTACAGTCAGTCCACAACAATGGAGAAAGTGTGTTTTCTACCAATTTAGAACCCACAACCACTTAAGCCCTGAACACGATCGGATTTCCTATGGATTTTAAACCGATGGATTTTTCCATCAGAAATCCGATGAAGCTGACTTCCATCAGTCTTGCCTACACACCATCAGTCAAAAAACCGATCGTTCCAAACGCTGTGACATAAAACACTCAGACGAGCCAAGAAAAATTAAGTTCTATGCTTCTGAGCATGCGTTGACTTGATTCTGAGCATGCGTGGGTTTTTTATCCAATGGAGTTCCCCACAGACGATAGTAATTTGCTTTCGTTTTTTTTTCCATTGGATAAATTTAAGACATGTTCTATTTTTTAACACCGATGGAAAAAAGACCGATGGGGCCCATACACGATCGGTTTGTCCGATGAAAAAAGTCCATCGGACTGTTTTAATCAGTAAAACTGATCGTGTGTACAGCGCTTTACACAATTTTTCTGATAACCCTCAGCCCACGCCACATTTGGGGAAAAAAGGCCCCAAGGTTGTACTCACCCTTTGCATTGTCCAGTGCAGCACTCTGTTTTCTTCTCTGGTTCCAGGCACTGGTCCTCTTGAATGACACCTAACATCAATAAACCCACTTCCTTTGAGCTCAGAGTGCTGAGGACATCTGCCCTGAAGCCCCATTCACACCTGAGCATTTTGTAGCTCAAAGCTTCAAAACGCTCAGGGAGAAGAAAATCTATTATTCTCTATTATTCTCTATGGTGGTGGTTCACGTCTCTACGCCAAGTTGCCTGAAGCCAAACACATGAAGCTCAAAAAATTTTTGGAGCTACATTTGTAGCTCGATTTGGCCAGCTTGGTGTGTTTTTGAAGCATTTTTTTCCCCACAGCAGTGCATTGAAAAGCAATTCAAGTGTCATGGATATGCAGTAGTGTTTGTCTGCCATCTTACCTTCCTCCTCATGTGTTCATCTAGAGACCAGACCTCCTTCACCTGGCTTCCTTTATAATCTCCTCCCAGCCTGACTCCACCCCAGGCCCTATCACTGAACACTATATTAACCTGTGCACTGCAAGCCTGCTTTGCTGATCAACGTGTTTGTTAGGCATTGTGTGTTTGGGTTCCTGCCTGCCGTGTGCTACGTCTGTCTCTCTGTTACGTTATTGGCTTGTCCCCGACCATCCCTGTCTGCTCGTGACCCTTGACCTTCGGCTCGTTCTTCGTTATCCTTGTCTGCTTGTGGCCCCTGACCTTCGGCTTGTTATTCGGTTCTCTCTATCGTGTGCTGCTGCTTCCCCTTATCCTACGGGGCGTGAGCTAGGAAACTCCAGGGGCCGCGACCTGGTCCCAGCCTGCAGCGTAACATCCTCACCACTAGAGGCCCTGGAGAAGACCAGCTGGGTCTTAGACTCCGCGCCCTGGGGAATCTTGGCTCTCGCTTCCGTTGGGATCCCGGTTGTGCTCCTCTGGTCCCGCTTTCCACAACCACCCAGTTTCCTATCCACAGAAGCCAGCCATAGGGTTCACTACCTCGCGGTGCACTCCTGTCCCCCTACGGTGTGCATCTGTCACCTGGCCACAGGTGACCCTGACAGTTTGATCAGCCATGAACCCGGCTGACATCCCGCTACCCGCGGATGATCCATTGCAGGGCATAGTTTGCAGACTTGAAACCCAGGAATCGAATCAGACTCAGGTGATGCGATTCCTCCAGGATCTGGCTTCTCGCTTCGAGCAGCTTCAGGCCTCCTTGGGAACCCTGAATCCGCAACCTCAAATACAATCAGCGGCTGCACCTATTGCACCAGTCGCAGCCACACACTCGCTACAACTGCCAGCTCCGTCCCGTTTCTCTGGGGACTCCAAGGCTTGCAGGGGGTTCCTTAGCCAATGCACGATTCATTTTGAGCTCCAGCCCCAAAACTTCCTGTCTGATCGGGCTAAGGTAGCCTATATCATTTCCCTCCTCTCTGGTGAAGCTTTAGCCTGGGCAGCCCCTCTGTGGGAACTGAATGATCCAGTGGTTTCTAGCCTGTCTGGCTTCTTGAAACTTTTTCGGAATATCTTCGAAGAACCGGCTCGTGTCTCTTCAGCGGCCAGCGCCCTTTTACGTCTCCGCCAAGAGTCTGCTTCTGTGGGACAGTATGCGCTTCATTTCCGCATACTGTCGGCTGAGTTGAGCTGGAACAATGAGGCCTTAGTCGCAACCTTTTTGCATGGCCTGTCTGATAGAGTGAAGGATGAATTAGCAGGAAGAACCATCCCCACTGATCTGGCCGGCGTTATCTCCTTGTGTAACCAGATCGATATTCGCTTTCAGGAGAGGACCTTAGAAAAGCAACGCCAGCACTCCTTGGTTCTTAGTCAGCCTGAGCTCCCCTCTCTTCGACCCGTAGAGCATCTCCTACCAGCTGAGGAACCCATGCAGCTGGGTCGGACCAGGCTATCCCCTGAGGAACGTGCTAGGCGCAGAACTCTTGGTCTGTGTCTTTACTGTGGGGGCAAAGGTCATTTTCGTGACACTTGCTCTCTTTGTCCAGAAAAACGTTCGGGTCCACTTCATCTGGAAAGTGGAGTATTGGACCCAGAAATATCACCTTCCCCTTCTCGTCTTCTGCTTTCTGTGTTCCTTCATGTTGGTGCTTCTTCTCATTCGGTCTCAGCATATCTGGATTCCGGAGCCGCTGGTAATTTCATGGACTGGGAAATCGCATCGTCCATGAGACTTACTCTTTTGCCCCTCACCACGCCATTGGTGGTCTTGGCGATTGATGGTACTGTTCTTCCAGGGGGACCTATCCGCTTCCAGACCCTCCCTGTTAAGATGTCGGTAGGGACACTCCACCAGGAGTGGATATCCTTCCTTATCTTACCCAAGGCCTCAACGCCTATAATTTTGGGTCTCCCATGGTTACAGCTCCATTCTCCTCATGTGGACTGGACTACTGGACAGATCCTGGCTTGGGGTCCCTCCTGTTCCTCGTCCTGCCTACCCAAGGTTGCCCCCTGTGAATCTGAGCCGGTCATTCATTCCAGGTTGCATAACCATTTACATTTCTCTGTCCCTAACCACCCTTGGACGCACAGCCAGGCTAGCTTGTCTACAAGTCCTGCAGTCGCTACGTCTTGCGATGCGATTCAGGTAGTCGCTACACCTGACTCAGCTATTCACTCTGCCTCTGTACTAGTTATGCCAGTCCAGCCCATGCCCAGTGAGCCTCTCACTTTTTCTTGTTCGGGACATTCTGCTTGTCCTTCAGCTATTCAGCTTGACTCCGGCGACATGTCACCTTCTAACCAACCTGACTTCAGGGTTCCACTGACATCTGCCCAGTCTGATGGTCCTGTGCAAGATGACCAGTTCC
Organism: Rana muscosa; assembly: GCA_029206835.1. Taxonomy (NCBI): domain Eukaryota; kingdom Metazoa; phylum Chordata; class Amphibia; order Anura; family Ranidae; genus Rana; species Rana muscosa. Next base: position 924,544,624 of record CM055116.1, on the reverse strand, counting down.
CCTTTAAGGGTCTAGGGGACCCTCCTCAGATTCCTGTTGATCGTCTCATGCCCTTGCTTATTCCTAGAGAGCCTTTGGTCCTCAATAGATCTTCTTGTCATCTCCCTACCTCGTTTTCAGTCTCTGAGGATAATCTTAAGTACGAGGTTAGACAAGTTCTGGATTCTCGGCTCTGCAGAGGCATTCTTCAGTACCTTGTGCATTGGAGAGGTTTTGGTCCTGAGGAGGCGTCTTGGATCGCTGCATCTGATGTCGCTGCACCTCATCTGTTGAGAAGGTTTCATCAGAGATTTCCCTTTAAGCCTGGGTCCAGGCGGGGGAGGGCCCATAAGAGGGAGGGTACTGTCATGGATATGCAGTAGTGTTTGTCTGCCATCTTACCTTCCTCCTCATGTGTTCATCTAGAGACCAGACCTCCTTCACCTGGCTTCCTTTATAATCTCCTCCCAGCCTGACTCCACCCCAGGCCCTATCACTGAACACTATATTAACCTGTGCACTGCAAGCCTGCTTTGCTGATCAACGTGTTTGTTAGGCATTGTGTGTTTGGGTTCCTGCCTGCCGTGTGCTACGTCTGTCTCTCTGTTACGTTATTGGCTTGTCCCCGACCATCCCTGTCTGCTCGTGACCCTTGACCTTCGGCTCGTTCTTTGTTATCCTTGTCTGCTTGTGGCCCCTGACCTTCGGCTTGTTATTCGGTTCTCTCTATCGTGTGCTGCTGCTTCCCCTTATCCTACGGGGCGTGAGCTAGGAAACTCCAGGGGCCGCGACCTGGTCCCAGCCTGCAGCGTAACATCCTCACCACTAGAGGCCCTGGAGAAGACCAGCTGGGTCTTAGACTCCGCGCCCTGGGGAATCTTGGCTCTCGCTTCCGTTGGGATCCCGGTTGTGCTCCTCTGGTCCCGCTTTCCACAACCACCCAGTTTCCTATCCACAGAAGCCAGCCATAGGGTTCACTACCTCGCGGTGCACTCCTGTCCCCCTACGGTGTGCATCTGTCACCTGGCCACAGGTGACCCTGACATCAAGAGGTTCTGAACAGTTTGTTGCATTTTTTTTTCATGAGTTTTTGAGTGTTTTTCTGCTCAAATGCAAAAATTTAATTAAATGTTTTTATTAATTATGATAATAATAATATAAATAATAATAATAATAGATACAATTCATCATCATCATCATCATAAGTTAATAACAAATAAATAATATTCAATAATAATAAATTCATTACCTCCTAATGCTAACCCCCGACCCTAACCTTTAACCTTAACAAAAATAAATACAAAGAATATAAATAACTAATAAATAACTGTAGCACACAGATCCTTTACCCTACTTACCTCCACTTGCACCACCTACAGGCCACAGGGAACTATACTACCAGGTAACATCACAACAGAGAAAAGGCCAATTTAGAGAATTCCAACAGCCTGAGCCTAACGATTTGCTCAGGCTACCCCCTAAATTTAGGCATAGCGACCCCAATTATGGGGGGTCCGCTACATAACTAATAATAAATAAACAAAAGTGGATAAAAAAGCTGAAAAACATAGCAGAAAATGATAAAACATATAATATTTTTCTCTATTGGCTAATAAAAAATGTCAAAGATCAAAATTCTGTACAAAAACATGCAAAAATGCTCAACAAAACTGAGAAAAAAAGACGGTAAAAATGCAGCACGATTCAGCCTGAATGTAAATACTGTATATACTTGAGTATAAGCCGACCCAAATATAAGCCGAGGCACCTAATTTTACCACAAAAAAATGGGAAAACTTATTGACTCGAGTATAAGCCTAGGGTGTCCATGTGCATGCCTCACTGTACCTCACTGTGTCCATGCCTCACTGTGTCCATGCCTCACTGTACCTCACTGTGTCCATGCCTCACTGTGTCCATGCCTCACTGTACCTCACTGTGTCCATGCCTCACTGTGTCCATGCCTCACTGTGCCCATGCCTCACTGTCACTGTGCCCATGCTTCACTGTGTCCATGCCTCACTGTGCCCAATCTCCCTACCTGATCTCCTGCGCTGTGTGACTAGACTGACATTTAACATGGGAGTCTATGGAAGGGGTGCCCGGCTTTGAAAAATCAGTTCTTCCCGGCCATAGGTCCCCCGGATAACAAACTTTGCACACTCGTAGAGGAAGAGTGGGGCTACATGTGTGTCAAGGTTGGAGTCCAGGGGACCTACGGCTGGCCGGGATCAGGCGCACAAATGTGAAGATGGACACAGACTCGAGTATAAGCCGAGGGGGGCAAAGTCAGCTCCAAAAAGTGTTTGACCAGCCAGCAGCTGTACTTTAAATAGTTTTATAACACTTTTTCAATTTAAAGGAATTAAAATGTAAAGTCTGTTTTCTATACATATATATACATACATATATCCTCACATATCACTAATTTACTAACAGATGTATCAGTCTGGATGTCACACCACTTCCTGAAACTCAATCTATACAAAACCAACCTTATAATTCTTCCTTCCCCATGTTCCCCTTCCTCCCCTGATCTCTCTGTCAAAATCGATGGCACAACTATAAGCCCATCCCCACATGCCAAGGTTCTAGGTGTAGTCCTGTGAACTCTCCTTTAAGCCTCATGTCCAATCACTGTCAAAATATTGCCGCCTCACCCTCTATGGTCATCTCTCGCCTCGACTACTGCAACTCCCTTCTCATTGGCTTATCTCTGCATACTCTATCCCCCCTTCAATCCACCATGAATGCTGCTGCCAGACTTATCCACCTTACCAATCGCACTGTGTCTGCTACTCCTCTCTGTCATTCCCTCCACTGGCTTCCGCTCACCCAACAAATTAAATTCAAAATTCTAACAACTACTGACAAAGCCACCCCCAGCTACATCACTAGGCTAGTCTCTAAAAACCAACCTATTCATTCTCTTCATTCCTCTCAAGACCTCCTGCTCTCTAGCTCCCTCGTCCCCTCCTCCCATGCTCATCTCCAGGACTTTTCCAGAGCCTCTCCAATCCTATGGAACGCCTTACCCCAATCTGTCCGATTATCTCCTACTCTATTAGCTTTTAGACAATCCCTGAAAACCCTTCTCTTCAGAGAAGCCTATACTACCCACACCTAACGACTATATTTACATTTTCTCCATCAGCTCACCCCCCACAGTTAATACCTTTTGTTCCACTTGACCCTCCCTTCTAGATTGTAAGGATCTAATGAGCATGGCCCTCTGATCCCTCCTGTATTGATTTGTATTGTAAGTGTACTGTCTGCCCCCATGTTGTAAAGCGCTGCACAAACGGTTGGCACTATATATCCTGTATAATAATAATAATAATAATAATATACAGCGTATCCTTCAGCATCTCAGAATGAGGCAGGTATCCACTACTTCACATAGACTGCAGCTTTTCATTAAGGAATGCTGTTATTGATAGAAATGGTAATAAAATCAGATGAGAATCTGGTAAATTAGTTGGACAAATAGTAGAACTGGCCCAACTAGAAAAATTAGCTTTGCTTGTTAATTAAACAGAATCTAAAATAAATCATAGTTCAGAGGTGGACAAAGTGAGTAAATCCAAACAGTTAGCCAATATTAATTTGGGTTTTATTTTTATTTTAGTTAGGTTAAAATGAAATACAACCAAGTACGTGTACATGGTACATGGTTCTGACTACATTGTCCTCTATTGTTTCAGGACCCTCTGCATTGTGCTTCTGAGGTTGCGGTCAGGAGGGCACACTTTATCCTAAATGATGGACATTATTGTGTTATTGGATGCGTATCTATAATTTTATTATATTCTTTGACCCAAGCAAATCTTAAGAAGTCTCTGCAACATCCTCTATTGAGCTATCCTGTGCAAAAGGCTCCTGGACATGTGAAGAGGTTGGTTTTCTTTCTATTCATAGTGGTACAAATTACCATTGCATGATCCTGGAAGTCGGCTATTATCTCCCTCGACATGCTTAAAGCTCAGTATAGCACTACCCCCTCAGGAGCCACTGAGTTTTTGGTCCCCCTAAAGTCTGCACAGCCAGGCAACATGCATTTTCTCAGGCAGAGACAAGATACATTCCATGGCCATTTTTTAGGGATTTATTAGTAAATTAAACTTGGATAGGGTAGAAGGGGTTATGGGATGCCCAACTTGACTCAAAGAACAACAAAATGAGGACAACTTCCTTCTCTAGCACACTGTAAACAACATACTTGACTGTATTCCTTCCAGAACAGCAACAGTCTCTAGCAAAATAACTCTCTCCTAAGAGCTCAGTGTCCCCTGTGTCGATTTTTAGCAAAGTCCCAACTTGTAGGCGCTCTTGATCCCCTTAATGAAAAATTACCAGCCCACCTAGCTACGGTATCTGATCCAAAGGCAATAGATTGGCTATGCAATAAACTGTCAACTGAAGACTCACCAAGAACTTGCATCTTGCAGCAGATATCTCCCTTACAGGCCCTGGGGGTGTACAGTAGAAGTATTCATACTGTCCTTGTCCTGCAGCTATGGATAGAATTGCTTTCAGACCTTTTGCTGGGCTAGTTCTTTTCCAGGCTATGCAGGCTGTTCTTCCCCGGTGGACTGCAGCGCAGTGGAGCTCCTTCTTTCAGCTTTCCTCCATCCTCCAGCCTGGAGTCAGAACCCCCCTCCAGGGACTCCTCCCGGGCTACACAGCAGCACTTCAACCGTCCATCTTTTACCCGACTCCTCTTGCTGGCCAGACTCCACATTATTTATGGGCCTGTCTGACTGCCCTGGCAAGCTTCCAGTCTGGGGATTGGTCAGACTCCCATAAATATTCAGATCCCTGCCTCTACACCCCACCCAATAGCTTCTAGAAGTTTCCATTAACCGTCAGAACCAGGGGGAGACGATAGAGGCCTGGTCTGTAGAGCCTTCCAGCCTGACCTGAATCTGACCCAATTAACAGACTCATGCAACTACCATGAGTCAAGATCATTTTCCTACATCTATTCTAGCACTAGAGGGTGCTACATAAGGTATCTTGGATCATGATAAATGAAAGACTTTCGGCACTTATTTATGACAAATTGATATTGTTCGAAAAGGTTTAGAATCCATGGATATCCTACCGCTCAAGAAATGTCTAGTGTTATTGTTACCTATTTTAAAAAACTTGTGATTTCTTGGCTTTATCTTCTTTATCACCTTTCTTTTCTTGATCTTTTAGAGAGGCTTCCTTCCATTCCATCACAGCATCTCATGCAATGTAGTGCCTGAGATTTGAAATGGGGCAAGGTGATCAAGGGCATACCTCTCCAGGTATATTCTTCTTGTTTGCCCAGCTCAGGCATGTTTTGTCTGTCTCAGAGGGACAACTTGGGGGTTATTTTCTAAAGGCAAATCCACTTTACACTACAAGTGCACTGCAAGTGCACTTGGAAGTGCAGTCGCTGTAGATCCAAGGGGGACATCCAAGGAAAATAAAAAACAGCATTTTAGCTTGCACGTGTTTGGATGATAAAATCAGCAGAGCTTCATCTCGTTTCAGATCTTCCCCTTAGATCTACAGCGACTGCACTTCCAAGTGCACTTTCAGTGCAAAGTGGATTTGCCTTTCGTAAATAACCCCCACAATATTGTAAATACAATTTCATACATACTGACAGAGGCCTGTAAGGTTCCACTCACTTACAGTCACCTTATTTGCCTGCAGATTTTGTATGCATTGGTTCTAATATTTGAAGTCACATAGGGGGTGATTTACTAACAACAGTGCGCTGCGACGGTTCATATCTTAATTGGTGCGCCAGATAAATCATTAATTGGGCGCGTGAACCGGCGGCGCACTGTGATAGTAAATAAAAATCTTAGCGGCGCTTCTGTCTCTATTCAAAATGAATGGTTCCCTATGGGAGCCCATTGATTTGAATAGAGGTCGCACCAGAAGTCGGATCAAGACGATCCAACTTGCGGGGCGACTCGTGTGCCGGTTCACACAGGGGCAGCGTGACTTTGCGAGGCAACTTGGACACGACTTGAGCGTGAAGCACACACTCAAGTCGTGTCCTGGAGGCGACTTGAAGATAAATCATTAATTGGGCGCGTGAACCGGCGGCGCACTGTGATAGTAAATAAAAATCTTAGCGGCGCTTCTGTCTCTATTCAAAATGAATGGTTCCCTATGGGAGCCCATTGATTTGAATAGAGGTCGCACCAGAAGTCGGATCAAGACGATCCAACTTGCGGGGCGACTCGTGTGCCGGTTCACACAGGGGCAGCGTGACTTTGCGAGGCAACTTGGACACGACTTGAGCGTGAAGCACACACTCAAGTCGTGTCCTGGAGGCGACTTTAAGTCGCCTCCAGTACAGGCTACTTTGCCAGTACCTGCCCGCGAGAATGTTTCCAGCACAATCCCGTTGCGCTGGTTCTCGGCGACAGGGTACTGCAAACCTTGCGCTCGCTGCCCCCTGTGTTTGGTATGAATCATGAAGGGAAACTCCACACCAAATTAAAAAAAAAACTGGCATGGGTTCCCCTCCAAGAGCATACCAGGCCCTTAGGTCTGGTATGGATTTCAAGGGGAACCATCTACGTTGAAAAAAATGGCGTGGGGGCTCCCCCAGGATCCATACCAGACCCTTATCTGTGCACGAAGCCCGGCAGGTCAGGAAAGGGGGGCGAGCGAGCGCCCCCCCCCAGACCATACCAAGCCACATGCCCTCAACATGGGGGGGTGGGTGCTTTGGGGCAGGGGGTGCCCTGTGCCCCCCCATACCAAAGCACCCTGCCCCCATGTTGATGGGGACAAGGGCCTCTTCCCGACAACCCTGGTCGTTGGTTGTCGGGGTCTGCGGGCGGGGGGCTTATCGGAATCCGGGAGCCCCCTTTAATAAGGGGGCCCCCAGATCCCGGCCCCACACCCTATGTGAATGAGTATGGGGTACATCGTACCCCTACCCATTCACCTGGTGGAAAAAAATGTCAATAAAAAAACACTACACAAGTTTTTAAAGTAATTTATTAGGCAGCTCCAGGGGTCTTCTTCTGACTTTGGGGGTCTTCTTCCGACTTCGGGGGTCTCTTCTTCTGCTCTCTGGTGTCGTCTCCGTGCTCTCTGGTTCTTCTTCCGCTCTCCGGTGCCTTCTCCACGCTCTCCGGTTCTTTCTGCCTTCTGCCGCTCTCTTCTTCCAGCTCTTTTGCTAGCGGGGGCACGGTCTTCATCATCGTCTTCTTCCCTCTTCTCTCCGCCCGATGTTGCCTCGTCGCTCTCTGCCGCTACAATGCCGTGTGCGCGGAGCGCAACGACTTATAAAGGCATGGGGCGTGGTCACTGGGTGATGCCACCCGTTGACCCCGCCCCTGTATGGCGTCACAGTCCCATCATCCCATCAAGACCCCCGAAGTCGGAAGAAGACCCCCGGAGCTGCCTAATTAATTACTTTAAAAACCTGTGTGGTGTTTTTTTATTGACATTTTTTCCCACCAAGTGAATGGGTAGGGGTACGATGTACCCCATACTCATTCACATAGGGTGGGGGCCGGGATCTGTGGGCCCCCTTATTAAAGGGGGCTCCCGGATTCCGATAAGCCCCCCTGCCCGCAGACCCCGACAACCAACGTCCAGGGTTGGCGGGAAGAGGCCCTTGTCCCCATCAACATGGGGGCAGGGTGCTTTGGTATGGGGGGGCACAGGGCCGCCGCTTTTTTCCTGGCGTCTGTACTAGCTTCACACTAATGCGTTTTTTGGTGCATTTTACAGAAATGCAGGGAAATTTTTTAACATGGGTTCCTATGTTCACATCCATATATTTTTGTGCCTCTGCATTTTTTGAAAGGGTCGGGACTTTTTTTCCCGCAAAAAGCAGCGTTTTGCATGTAATAGAATTCAATGGACCCGCATCCAAAACGCAAGTACCGCGATTTTGCCGCGTTTTTACTGTGATTTTACCGAGATTTGCGTTTTTTTATATAACCTGTTTATAGCTGGTTGTTAAAGGATATGTAAAAAAATAAACATTGCCAGCTATAAAAAAAAAAATCGAGAAAAAAACAGCGTGGGCCCCCCCCCCCCGGTCCATACCAGGCCCTTGGGTCTAGTATGAATTCAGAGGGGACCACACACACCAAAATTAAAAAAAATGGCGTGGGGGTCCCCCCAAAAACCATACCAGACCCTTATCCGAGCATGCAGCCCGGTAGGTCAGAAAAGGGAGGGGATGAGCGAGCGCCCCCCCCCACTGAACCATACCAGGCCGCATGCCCTCAACATGGGGGGATGGGTGCTTTGGGGCAGGCGGCTCTGCGCCCCCCACCCCAAAGCACCCTGCCCCCATGTTGGGCATGTGACCTGGTACAGTTCAGGAGGGGGGGGCGCTCTCTCGTCCCCCCTTTTTTTCCTGTGGCCTGCCAGGTTGCGTGCTCGGATAATAGGTCTGGTATGGATTTTTGGGGGAACTCCACGCCATTTTTGTTTTTAAATTTGGGGTGGAGTTCCCCTTAATATCCATACCAGACCTGAAGGGCCTGGTATGGATATTTGGGGGGGACCCCACGCATTTTTTTTAAAATTTGCGGCAGGGTTCCCCTTAATATCCATACCAGACCTGAAGGGCCTGGTAATTGAATTTTGGGGGACCCCCACGCATTTTTTTTCTTTATCAATGACTTTTCTATGTATTGTCGGGAGCCGACAATTCATTATAGCCGCGAGTGAGTTTTAAATTACTTTTTTTCCTTCAGAAATTACACTTTGTGCAGGGACAGTTCTAAGCACGGGAAACAAGCGCGACTTTACAGGCATACTATACACCTACCGGTATATAATCGATATGAACCCCTGTGGGAGGAAGAAAATAGACAAAGATATCAAGCACCACAGCCTTTTTTAGGGAGAGGCCGAGGATGGCAGAAGAGGGGCAGAGGATCATCCAATTACAGAGGAAGACCAGCTACACACCCTCAACAAATGCCTCAATACAGGGACCCCCCTCACGGGCCGGTATACAGTTAACCACAGTGGCAAAATCCACCCCATTGGGAACGAGAGAGGACACCACAAACCGGTATGTGGAGAGAAGAATTAGAGGATGTAGGGCCGGGAGAAGGATCCAAAAACAGAAAAAGAAGAAGGAGGGAACAAGAATAAGTGGTATTTTTAACCTAAGCAATGCAATTTTAACCGATAAGGAAACAAACATTTTAAACCTAGGACTTAAATGTGGATTGAATCGTCCGATAAATAAATTCAATGTGTTCATTGATGTGCATAAGTACATGAGGAAGATAAATATGAAGAAATATTTTTTAACTAAAAATTCTAATCCAGTAACAAATGTATCCTCAGTCCCCACAGATAGTGGTTTGCGCAATAAATCTCTGTTCAACCCTCTGATAGGCACTAATCAGCCTCTTGACGTGTTCAAGGGATTGGTATTGCGTGACCTGGAACACATAAAACCGAAGAGAAATGTGAATCCAAGACACATTAAAGAGGGTATAGAACTTTTGGAGAAGAGAAAGGATATTATCATCAGGCCCGCAGATAAAGGTGGAGGTGTCGTGATCTTAACGAAAGAATTTTATCATGAACAGATGATGGAAATGTTGTTAGATAAAGAGACTTACCGTATGCTAAACAATGATCCCACTTCACAATATGAAGAAAATCTTGGGACACTTGTAGAAGCTGGTTTTCAGAAAAGAGCTCTCTCTATGAAAGAACGCAAATATTTGACACCAAGCTATAGTAGAATACCCACCATCTACACTTTGCCCAAGATTCATAAAGATCTCAACCGCCCTCCAGCAAGACCCATAGTAAATGGAATTGGGTCTGTTACCGCTCGAGTGGGCCAATATCTTGACCACTTTCTTCAAAAAAGCGTTACCCAGACACGTGCATATTTAAAGGACACTAAGGATTTACTCATATTACTTGAAGAGATTGATTTAACTGGGAAAGAAGAAGTTTTTCTGGTAACAGCTGATGTGTCATCTTTGTACACTGTGATTCAGCACGATGACGCTCTCTTAGCCCTCAATTGGGCATTATGCAAAAGAGACGATATCACATTCGCTCAAAAAATCTTTTTACGGAACTGCTTGGATTTTTGTCTTGCAAGTAACTATTTCTGGTATGATGGCCATTTTTACTCCCAGAAAAAAGGGGTAGCTATGGGGGCTAAATTTGCCCCGAGTATAGCTAATTTATTTATGGCGGAATGGGAGGATAAGACCATTTTTAATCACAGGAGAGATCAGCTGATTTTATATCGAAGATATATCGATGATTTATTTTTTATCTGGGCGGGTACTTTATCTTCATTGGAAATGTTTTTAGAAGAACTAACGGACAATAAGTGCAATATTAGACTCACTAGTGAATACAACCAACAAAGTATCCACTTTTTGGATTTGAATATTTTTCGGACTGGTAATAAATTGGGAACAAAAGTCTACTTTAAGCCAACTGACTCTAACAGCTACCTCCCAACACAAAGTGGACACCACCCGATGTGGCTTAAGAACATACCGAAAGGTCAACTAATGCGAGTTCGTCGAAATTGCACTAACGATGAAGATTACAAGTCCCAAGCACTGACCCTAAAAGGAAAATTCATAGAAAAGGGCTACAAAGAAATATGCATTGATACAATTATAAGTGACCTCCTAAAAATACCTAGAAGAGTTTGTCTAACGGATACCGCACCTCTGCATAACAAAAATATACATGAGTGGAGCTTCATTTCTGGATATCACTCACAATATAAAGAAGTTGAAAAGATCTTTTCCTCTCACTGGCACATCCTTTTACTTGATAAAATACTCAGGAATGTTATTCCACTGAAACCAGGTTTTATCTACAGAAAAGCTCCAAATTATGGAGACAGAATAGTTAAAAAGGTATTAGACCCCCCAAAAAAACCTCCATCTTTCTGGGATAGAGATGGGTTCTTCTCTTGTCGGAAATGTCGCCCATGTAGAGAAGTTGAAAGACCTCTAAGAGCTATTGAGACCTTTGTCTCTACCTCTAATAATTCTGAGTTCCAAATAAATGATTTTATTACATGTAACACAACCTATGTGGTCTACATCCTGGAATGCCCATGCAAACTTATGTATGTAGGTCGCACTAAAAGAGCACTTAAAATAAGGATAGCTGAACACGTAGCAAATATCAAACTAGGTTATAAAGACCATAACGTGTCCTTACACTTCAAGCTCTTTCATGATCAAAATCCAGCAGGCCTAAAATTTTGGGGGGTTGATCACCTTAAACCTCCATGGAGGGGGGCAAATCTTGTAAGAGAACTTTCCAAACTAGAAACTCAATGGATATTTTCAGTTGATACATTGGCACCGAGGGGGTTAAACGTTGATTTAGATATCAACTGCTTTATCAGTGATTATTAAAGCATTTGTGCCCCCTCTTATATTATCAACTGTTATCCACGAATATACAAATATCTATTATTATTTTATTTCATTTTTAAAGTGATGTAATTTTTTAGATATTTGAGGTTCTCTGTTTTCATTTTATTTCTCATCGTATTTTTATTAAGGATTTTAATTTTGGCATATCACCTTTGAACGATTTTATCATAATCCAGTCTTATATATACGGTTCATTTTACTCCAAGCCTTGTCTATTTTATTTTATTTTATTTTTATTTTATTTTATTTTATTTAATTTATGCTTTTTTATTCTCCATTACTTTTCATACATGTAATGCTTATTGAGATTTAACATTGTATGTATTTTATCTGCTATATTTATATAGTAGCAGATCCTCCAGTTTTGATTATGTTCCCCTTGTTGTTTTATGTATTAATTCTACTGTCAGTGATTAGTGGGTTAAACACTGGGGATATGGACATATATAAAAAACTTGGGTGTCCATTTCTCATTAACCCACTGAAATCACGGATACCTAATTGGCCCTCTGTGACCGACAGTCAGACATTCATTTTAATGACCATTAAGGCACACTTTTTAATATATTATACATATGGGGCTGTGACATCGCAACCCCCCTGTTTGTAATAGAGTGATTAGTGGTGTTCGAAATGTGGCACATTTATTATATTGAAAATATACTGTTAGGTGAAAACCAAATATTTTTCATAGTTTAAACAAACCGCATTTCACCAGTTACTATTATTTTTTGAAAAAGTGCAGTCTTTATGTCACGGAGCTTGTTTATGCATTTATGCATTCCCTGTGACTCAACACGGCCGACGTCCGTCTCGTCTTCCGCTCGGGCTCTGTACCAATAGGAGCGGACGAGTAGGGCTGTCCTATCCAATGGCCGTGGAGGAGGGATAATATAAGGTCTGTGTTTACGCCGAGTAGCCACGCCCTCTGTTGAAGTCGGAAGTGACGAAACGCGTCAGGGCGTGGCTACAACGGCGTATCCAGGAAGTGAGGAGTGTGCGTTCCACCGCTAACCAGAACGTAACCAGGAAGCGTCTGTAGTTTTGCGCTTGCAGCACGAGTGCGGCCCCTGTGTTCAGAGGAGAGCGGTGATTATGTTTCATTCCTATATGTCATTTACAAGTTGAACTATTGTACGTATATTGGAAGCGGGGATATGTTTTATATGGGTTAATTTAAAATAAAGCAGGATTACACTATGTCAGTGAATTTGTGTTTTATATGTACCTCGAATGGAGTTTTAACCCATACCGATTCCTGAGGTGGTGATGGAAGTTTGAATTAGGAGGAATTTATCTTGCAAGGCTCATTTGATTTACTGTTCTGGTGAGTTTGAACCCCAGCGGGGGACCTTATATCACATCTGTGGTGAAGATTGGGAGCTGGTGTAGGGTGCACGATTCATCCATCTCTTAGAAACACCTACCACACTAAGAACTGTGACTTTACTGCATCCTTTGTGATTTTATTTCTTTTCCACCATACCGCATACAATTTTTGAAGTTGGACATTATCCAATACTAAGCGCTGTTTTATCAAATAGACTCTGTTCTTAATTTTTTGATACATTTTATATATTTACTGTTTTATGGGTGTCATTTTCTTTCATCTATAATTTTAAACAGCTGCTGCTATTTCTTATAAGAACACCTTTTATCATTAATGTGATATTGGTTATATCTAATTATATATATATATCTGTATGTTATCTTTTTACTCTATTATTATTCTGATCTCAGAATAAGTTAATTGGTAAACCGTTCCCCTTGGCGCCGAGAAGTGCACTTGTGGGCCCCTATAGTTTATGTGCACCTTTTTTTGAATACTATACACATACCCTAGGTACGAAATTTAAAGGAATATTTCACTTTTATTGTTTCACTTTAAGCATTATTAAAATCACTGCTCCCGAAAAAATGGACGTTTTTAAAACTTTTTTTGCATTGATAAATGTCCCCTTAGGCAGGACCCAGGTCCCCAAACACTTTTTATGACAATAACTTGCATATAAGCCTTTAAATTTAGCACTTTAGATTTCTCCCATAGACTTTTACAGGGTGTTCCGCGGCTTTTCGAATTTGCCGCGAACACCCCAAATTGTTCGGCGAACATGCGAACAGGCAATGTTCGAGACGAACATGAGTTTGACTCGAACTCGAAGCTCATCCCTAGCAGGGACTGTTATATAATGGCAAGTTTAGAGGAGCGCCTGTTCAACTTATGCAAATGCATTTACGTGACTTGACATTTACTAAGATTTTGCCGGCGCACTGAACCGGCACATTTGAACGAACGCAATTGCCGCGCAGTGCACAAATACACCTTTCGCAGTTATAAACGTAATTGCAGGCGCAGCAGGCTGGTTCAGAAAAAGTTACTTTCTCATTCTATTTTGGGCATGTTTGTTACTTGGGCAGTTGTCACTATACTTCCTCACATCACCCCACATCACCCCATTATATTGGCACTTCCAGCTTCTTTATATTTTGATTTGAAGATGCCGTGCGCCAGGTCCATAGTGGCGCACTGAGCGCCTTCTCCCGTGCAAATGTTTCATAAATACCAAAACTGCCGTTGCGCGTGCCGATGCGCCAAAACTCATGGCGCAAACGGTTCGTAAATCAGCCCCATAGACTTATTGTTATGTAATTGTCTGTAACTAAGTATGGAAATATGATTCTCATTTGTGTTTTCTCCCTCTTTATATAATGTATTCTCTCTTTTTTCTTTTTCTATGTAAGAATGAAAATTGTACTCATGTGTCAACCTCACTCTGTTTCGTATACCCCTTTTTATTGGAAAAATAATACAAATTATTGAACTTTTTATTTATTTTTGCACTTGTTCATGTTCCTCAAGGCAGTGTCCAGCCCCGATGCCATTTTTTTTAACAACACCTCTACTATTAGCCCAGAGAATGTCCTGAACTGTTTTTTTTTAACATTTAGCTCCCATTGAGTTCAATAGGGCTCAGATTCAACACACAAACTTTAGTAGTGCTTACCCAACCCTGCATGAAACAAACTGTTTCATTCATCTCATCAATAGTAGATATCAAATAATTTAAACTCTCTTTGCAGATCGAGGCATTTTTATCCCTTTCAGCATAAGCAGTCAATGAAAATGTATTATGCTGGCCTTAATCCAATCCCTAATGTGCTTGGTGACACAAGTTCAAGAGAAAATGGGGTTCTGCAAAAATAAACAATAAAAGAAAGTTTGGGGAGGAAGCCATCAGAGTATTTAAGCTTGTCCATATTAACATGGAGGGGTGGGTGATTGGGTTTGTTAAAGCCTTTCTGTCACGTGGGTGAAGCCAATGCAATTTTTTTGTGAGAAGACAAGCAATTCAGAGAAAGACATTATTTTAGTGCACTTGAAAGACCTGAGAAAGTAATTGAAAAAGCAAAAAAGAACTGGGATATTGTCCAGAATTCCTTATGCTTCTCCCATATTGGGAGTCAGTAATAAAAACGGCTCCATCAGTATATGCATCAACTATGACCACTTGATGATCTGATGGTCTTAGAGGAACACTGGACGAGCATGAGGAATGATTGGAAAAGTACTGAAGCAGTGTCGTAACAAGGGGTTGAAGCTTTCCCTCAATAACTGTCAATTCTGTAATTGTTCACTTATTTGGGACATGTCATCTTTGCCAAAGGAGTGGCCACTGGCCCCAAGAAGTTAGTGGCTGTCACCTGTTGAGGACACCAGAGACTGTGTTGTTGTTCCTGTGTTGCTGTTCTGTGTCCATCAGAGGCTGTGCTGCAAGTTTCTACACTATCGCTGTTCCTGTGCTGTTTTAAGGAGATATGTCATACTACACTGCAGCCAGAGACCATGCTTTGTGAGGCGAGTGTTGTATAGCTACAGCCAGTGACGTGAGCTGTTGTTGCTAAAAACTCTTTACATTTGTTCCTTTTACTACTGTTTAAACGTTGCTAAAACTACTGTTTTAAATTGCTGGCTTTGCATCTTAACCCATGGGGGGTACAAATACTCTTAGCTTTGAGAATTGTTAGTCCAATTGTGTGCTGTGTTCACTACTTTATTGTGATATATATTACCTTTGTCTGTTACTTGCTCATTTACTGTAACAAATGGCTTTAACGCTTTCGCTAGTCCATTTTACAGCCACAGGTGTGTCAGTGAGATTGGATACAGTCATGGCTAGATCATCAAAGGGAAGAACAGAAGGACCTATTCAACCAGTTGCTCCCCTGGAAACGGCACTACACATATTTGGTTGGCAAATATTACCTTCGATTTAGGTGTCTACAGTTTGTACTACAAACACAGATATACAGTATATTTCAAGCAAATTTCCAAATATCAAGCAAAGTGGTTTTCATGAGACATTTATCTTACACATTTTATTTTGCTATGGTTTAACTACTCCTAATATATAACACTATCTACACTGATTTAAGCCAGTACTTGCAGATAAGATTATATGTTAATTTACAAATGTATGAATGCAGAAAATAGTTTAGTTGGGCTGGTATGCCGCGTACACATGAACGTTTTTTCTGATGAGAAAAGACCGATGGACTTTTTTCATCGGACAAACCGATCGTGTGTGGGCCCCATCAGTCTTTTTTCCATCGGTATAAAAAAAATAGAACCTGTTTCAAATTTTACAGATGGAAAAAAAACAATAGCACATTACGATCGTTTGTGTGGAACTCCATCGGCTCAGAAGCATTGACTTTCATTTTTCTCGGCTTGTCGGAGTGTTTTACGTCACAGCGTTTTGGACGGTCGGAATTTTGACTGATGGTGTGTAGGCAAGACCGATAAAAGTCAGCTTCATCGGAATTCCGACGGAAAAATCCATCGGATTTTATTTCCATCGGAAATCTGATCGTGTGTACAGGGCATTAGACTTTAGATAGCACTGAAGGGTTTTGTTTTTCTGGAAAGACTGCTCTAGACAATGCCAAAGATTACAAATACTGCTGTGTGTGTCACCTGTTGAAGTACTTCTCATAACACAGAGAAATGTGTGAAGATATGCCATTTGCATTTTGATTAAAATATAGTCTTATGTGTTAAACAGTTTAAATAAATGACAACATGTGCAATTATAATCCTTTTTACCCACTTAAGGACCGCCGCCTGTACATATACGTCGGCAGAATGGCACGGCTGGGCACAAGCACGTACAGGTACATCCTCTTTAAGATGCCCAGCCGTGAGTCGCGCGCGCTCCGCCGCGGCGCGCTTGCGACCCGGTCCTGAGCACCGTGACCGCGCACGCGGGACCCGTGGACCCGATCGCCGCCGGTGTCCTGCGATCGGGTCACAGAGCTGAAGAACGGGGAGAGGTATGTGTAAACAAACCCCCCCCCCTGTGCTTCCTAGTGAGACTGTCACTGATCGTCTGTTCCTGTCATAGGGAACGACGATCAGTGATGTCACATGCCAAGCCATGCCCCCACACAGTAAGAATCACACATTAGGTCACACTTAAACCCTTCAGAGCCCCCTACAGGTTAACCCCTTCACTGCCAGTGTCATTTTCACAGTAATCAGTGCATTTTCATAGCACTGATCGTTGTAAAAATGACAATGGTCCCAAAATAGTGTCAAAAGTGTCCGATGTGTCCGCCATAATGTCGCAGTCACGATAAAAATCGCTGATCGCCGCCATTACTAGTAAAAAAAATATTAATAAAAATGCCATAAAACTATCCCCTATTTTGTAGACGCTATAACATTTGCGCAAACCAATCAATAAAGGCTTATTGCGATTTTTTTACCAAACATATGTAGAAGAATACGTATCGGCCTAAACTGAGGAAAAAAAAATATTTTTTTTTATATATTTTTGGGGGATATTTATTATATCAAAAGTAAAAAATATTGCATTATTTTCAAAATTGTCGCTCTATTTTTGTTTATAAAAAATAAAAACCGCAAGGTGATCAAATAACACCAAAAGAAGGCTCTATTTGTGGGAAAAAAAGGACGCCAATTTTGTTTGGGAGCCACGTCGCACGACCGCGCAATTGTCAGTTAAAGCGAGGCAGTGCCGAATCACAAAAAGTGGCCTGGTTATTTAGCTACAGAATGGTCCGGGGCTTAAGTGGTTAAGGAAAAACACAAATCTAGTTGAACTGACATTCTTACAAACATTGAAGAATTGTGTACTGGAAAGTACAGCATAGTCCAGCATGCCCCATGGGTGGGATTAAACCCCCCCACCCCATACATCATCTATCTCCACATGATAAACAACAGATAAAACCATATGCAATACACCATAAGAACCACCAATGATGATTGTGTCATAATGAATGAATAAATAAAACATGTAAAACTTACCGTGGAGTTGAGAGGTATCTTAATAAAGCGCGGTCTTACCCCGAAGGGTCCCGACGCGCATAGCAGCGTTTCTGGGAGAAGAGGACACAGGAAACAGAAGCAGCACAGAGTGGCAGAAAGGGTGGAAGGGAGAGGCTACGCAAGGAAGGCTTGCGTGAAAAGCCAAGTCTTCAGTAACCCGCGGAAGACCGGAATAGTAGGGGCCTCCTTGAGCTCGACAGGGAGGCTATTCCACAAAACGGCACCCTGGTGGGAGAAGGCCCGACCACCACGCCGGATCTTCTTGGGCACTAAGATGTGGAGGAGATCTCTGCCGGTAGATCTGAGTGATCTAACAAAAGCTTGTTTATGAAAACGAGAGCAGAGATAGCTTGGGGCCAGGCCTCTCATTATCTTAAACATAATACACCCGGCCTTAAATAAGGTGCGATAGTGGACTGGCAGCCAGTGCAAGGCGCAGAGGACAGGGGTGATATGATCCCTCAGCGGGACATCCATGAGTAACCTAGCCGCAGCATTTTGAATAAGTTGAAGCTTCTGCACTAACATCTTTGGCAATCCCAGATAAAGAGAGTTGCAGTAGTCTAGGCAGCTACCTATCGTGGCGCAGATGACAGTTTTTCTGTCCGGGATATCCAAATATTTAAACAGCCCCCTCAGGAGTTTTAGCTACCAGTGACATGCACTGACGACCCTCTTTACCTGAGGAGCCAAAGTTAAACCTGAATCTAGGACAAATCCCAGATCAAGGACCTGGGGGGCCACCTCCGGAGCAGGACCAAATGAGGGAGGCCAAGGTGGGATATCTGGAGGGGTGGCCAGATCGCTGAAGATGATCACCTCAGTTTTTCCCCCATTAAGTTTCAGGAAGTTGGCAGACATCCATGTGTTGATGGCCTCCAAGCAGCTGGCAAGGGTGGCATCAGCCATCTGGTTCCTAGGAATCTTTAATTAAACCTGGGTGTCGTCCGCATAAACATGGTAATGGACAGCGTGGGAATTTAGTAGGTCGGCAAGGGGCCTCATATAGATATTAAACAGCAGGGGAGACAAGGCAGAGCCCTGTGGCACTCCACAATCCAGGGCAGTGGACTTAGAGTAAAAGGGGCCAGTCTTGACTCCCTGAACTCTACCCTCTAAGAAATAGGCCACCCATGCCAAAGCCGACCCACTCATACCCAAAACTGACTTCATCCGCTCCAGTAAGATTCCATGATTAATTGTATCAAATGCGGCCGACAGATCCAAAAGAACCAGAGCTACTGAGTCACCCCTGTCCAAGCTGTGAAGGACATCATAATAGACACAGATGAGGCTCGTCTCTGTTCCATGTCCAGGTCGAAAACCGGACTGGAATTCGTCCAAGAGATGGAAAGACTCAAGGTAAGCCTGTAGCTGGATAACCACCAGGCGCTCCATCACCTTTGCCACAAAACATATAGCATACACCCACACACACATATATAGTATATGTTGGCATCAGATGCAATTCCCCTTTAGAGATATATGATGTATGAGGGGATCTAATCCTGCCCATGGGGCGTGTTGGAGATGCCCCTTTTTTGACAATAGCCATGTCACGTTACTGTTTAAGTGGGGCTAAGGAAAACAGTCCTGTTGGCTCTGAAGAAGACGCAAGTCCTCGAAACGTGTTAGCCTGTTGGATCTCTGATTGTCCTGTCACACGTTATGATGTGTTGTGGACTGGAAAGTGCTGTTCTTTATGATGAGATTTGATGCAATTGTCATTTTGTGAGTATAATACTTATCCCCTTTTTTATTAAATAAAGTCATGTTTTTGGAATAATTCATGAGGTCGGTGCGCCCTCTGTTTTATTTTGTGGTTTCTGCTCTGGGAAATACCATCGTACAGAGTAGGTAGTATAACATGTTTATTATTTTAAAAATTGCCTTTAATAACACTTTAATTAGTGGTGCCGGCTGCAGTTTTCTTCTTGATTTTTGTTCTAATTATGCATGCATGGCTTTTGTTTTATTTTGTCATAATACTTGTACTAAATGTTTATGACCAATTGTTTAAGAGGATGTGGCTAAAAATGGGTCATGATTTTTTTTCTGGGCGTGAATCAAAAGTGGGCATGGTCAGTAGGGTGTCCCCACCTTTTCATTCATATGTGGTGTTGATGCAAGACAGTTCATTTGGATTTTGATTCAAATAGAGCTTAAAGTGGTTGTAAAGGCACAAGGTTTTTTACCTTCATGCATTCTATGCATGAAGGGTAAAAAAACCTTCTGTGTTCAGCAGCCCCCCTAATACTTGCCTAAGCCCCCTCTTGATCCAGCGATGTCCAGAAGAGCCTTACCTATCCGGAGACTCACACTCCTGATTGGCTTTTGGCAGCAGCAGAAGCCATTGCCTGCCACTACTAATCACAACCAGTGAGCCAATCAGGAGATGGAGAGGGTGGGCTGAGCAACGGTTCCCTGTGTGAATGGACACACAGAGCAGCGGCTCAGCTCGGGTGCCCCCATAGCAAGCTGCTTGCTGTGGGGGCACTCAGAAGGAGGGAGGAGCCAGTAGCGCCGACGTGGGACCCGAGAAGGGGAGGATCCGGGCTGCTCTGTGCAAAACCACTGGACAGAGCAGGTAAATATAACATATTTGTTTTTTGTTTTTTAAATAAAAAACAAGACTTTAAGATCAATTTAATTTGTAGAACTCTGCACACTGTACAGTCTCCAAAAATAAATGACAGGATCTGTACATGTGTAGGTTAACCACTCTTTTTGCAACCTATGCTTTTAGGACTTTAGGTAGCTCAATTTTGTTAGAGGGCCATATACAACACTCATCAGGTTATAAAAGTATGTACTTTATTTTGTCTAGAACAGTCCAGGAGTCTATATTTTTCTTTTATGTATATTGTGGATTATTTGCAGAATGAGTAACAATGAAGATATTATGATTTACTAGCATTGTACTTGGAACTAAAAACCCTATTCAAGTTCATCTCTATTACAGTCTTTTTCATAGAGGTTCTCAGTACAGACTAGTTGATGTATAATTTACAGGAATAACAAGTAGAAAAGTTGATTGTATTGTTATCCCCATTGTACACCACAAAATGGTGATTGATCTGACCACAATAACACACATTACTCAAAGTAAACACAAGCTATTTACCTTTACATTTCTGAATGCGATTTTGCCCTTTCCCTTCCTTCATGTCTTCACAAAAGAAATCAAACATCACTAAATTATTTCACCCATGAATTGCTATCTTTGAAACACAGAAAACAATTGCTGCTATGGTTAGAGAAACCTGAAACTAACAATAACCTACCAATTCACTGCTGAGGGTCACTTACTGTAAGTATGTTCTTCTATTGACAATGCCTGTGTAGTTGATAAAGTCTTTAGCAGTAGCACTCAAAACATTAATATGAGTAGTGATTAATTTCTGAGAAACTGCACAGTGCAATAATACATTGTACAGTGCAGTAATACATTCACTGCTAGGGTAAAAAAAAAAAAATGTCTGATCATATATCATACCCTTAAAGGGGTTGTAAAGGCTAAAGATTTTTACCTTAATGCATTTCAGAATTGTTGCAGCTCCCCCTACCCCTCTCCCCCAAATGCTTACTTGAGTCCAATCTTGATCCAGCTCTGAACTTGAGAGCAGTGGTGCTACTCTCTCTCTCCCTCCTTAACTGGACTCATTGAGTGCAGTAGCTGTCAATCAAATCCAGTGAGAAGAGAGCAGGGAGTGGAGCACCGGCGGGGACCCTAGAGGAGGAGGATCGGGGTTAGAATTGTTTTGCACAGAGCAGGTAAGTATGACATGCTTGTCAAATGTTATTTTATTTTTATTTTTAATTACCTTTTACAATCACTTTAAGAAGCTAGCATACTAAATCAATGTCTCTTCTGTGGTGCTTCTGTAACCTGCTGTAGAAATTCAAAATATATTATCAGCTAGCTGGTTCTTAATTGAAATAAATAACCATTTCCAGTAAAATGGAAAGCTGTCTGAAACATGTTTTCCACTTAATAATTTCTTGGCACTCCACCAAAAGGAATTTGGTTTACTAATTTTACTAGGTTTACTACGTGTACTTTAAAGTCTCTGTACAGCTAGGCAATCCTGTAGTTCACACATAGCTCCCAACTGTCCCTGATTTCGAGGGACTGTCCCTGATTTGGAGGAATGTCCCTCTGTCCCTCTTTCCTCTTCATTTGTCCCTCATTTTGGTCTGATCTACTGTATATAGATGTATACAAAATGCACTTTGTATCTATCAAAAAGTGTTTTCCAGCACTAAACCTTTCATGAAATATTCCTTTAAATATCGTACCTGGGGGGTGTCTAAAGTATGTCTGTGAAGTGGCATGTGTTTCACGTGTTTAGAACTGTCCCTGCACAAAATTACATTTGTAAAGGAAAAAAAGCCATTTAAAACTGCTTGCGGCTTTCATGTAATGTCTGGTCCCGGTAATATGGATGAAAACCTTTGAGAAAAATGGCATGGCTACCCCATCACCCCCCCTCCCCCTACCCCAGCCCATTACCAGCCCCTTTGGGTCTTGTATGGATATTAAGGGGAACCCCGCACCCAAAATAAAAAAAGGCCCCATATACTCTGAACAATAGTATACAGGCGGTGCAAACAAGACAGGGACTGTAGGTTTGTTCTTAAGTAGAATCTGTTTGTAATTTTGAACAGGTACATTGTTTAAGTGTAGCTCCAGCCAAAAAATATATTTTTAAGCTTTTTGGAAAACATAGGGAAGGGTTATCACCCCTGTAACATTTGTTTTGCTGTCTGTGCACCTGTTCAGAACATTTCACCTCACTTTCCGTCCCAATGACAAATGTTTTTGAAAAGTGGGGTTTTTATTGAAACAAGGATTGGTGATAAAGCATCAGTAGAGATGAGACACCTTTTTCCCATATTAACTCTTAGAGGAGAGAATTTCCCTTCCTAGGGGTAGATTTCCTCTCACTTCCTGTTGTCTCCTTCCGTTTGCAAGTAGGAGTCAATTGTAAGTTGGATGTTTGAAAGTAGGGGCCTGCCGTATATACTCTGCTGAAATTTGCCCCTTACATGTTGGTGTTGCCACAACACTGTGAGCCCTCACAGTTACTCTTGGTGGGTGCTGGAACGCACTGTTGTGAACTATTATATCAGGAATTGTAATTACATGCCATTGTTGAACAGTGGTAGGAAAAATTGGGCCTTTGGTGGTGGTGCTGGTGCTACAACACTGTCAGCCCTCACAGTTACTCTTGGTGGGCGCATGAATGGGCCCTACTGTAAACTATTAGATTAAGAATTGTAATTGCATGCCCCTGTTGAAGAGGGGCAGAAAAATTGGGCCTTTGGTGGTGGTGGTGGTGTTGCCACAACACTGTAAGCCCTCACAGTTACTCTTGGTGGGCGCAGGAATGGGCCCTGCTGTGAATTATTAGATCAAGAATTGTAATTACATGCCCCTGTTGAACAGGGGCAGAAAACATGGGCCTTTGGTGGTGGTGCTGCAACCCCTCACAGATACTGTGCTTGGAGCACAGCAATGAGCCCTGTTGCAAAGTATTGCATCAAAATTTTTAATTACACACCCCTGTTAAACAGGGGCTGAAAAATTGGGCCTTAGGCACTGGTGCTGGTGCCACGACACTGCAACCCCTCCCAGATACTCTAGTTGGAGTGCAGGAATGAGCCCTGCTGCAAAGCATTGCATAAAAAATTGTAATTACATGCCCCTGTTAAACAGGGGCTGAAAAATTGGGCCTAGCCACTGGTGGCGGCACCCAGAAACAAAAATGTTCTTCCAAGCTATCATCATCAATCGGATCATTGAGGAGGAGGAGGATAGTCAGTCAACATAACAGGACAGTCACTCAGCATCAGCATAGGCAGTCTTGAAAGGATGTGACATTTCAAAATAAATTATTCTGTTATATCAGCTTCAGGTGCTTGGTAGTTGGTGGTGATCCAAGACTGGTTCATCTTTATGAAGGTCAGTCGATCAACCGAGTCGGTGGACAGGCGCACCCTGTGATCCGTGACAAAGCCTCCAGCAGCACTGAATGTGCGTTCCGAAAGAACGCTGGATGCAGGACAGGCCAGTAGCTCAATTGCATACTGTCTGGCCAGTGATCCATCCTCAAGACCCAGTAAGCCAGAGGATTTTCGGTGGGAAAGGTGTCCAAGTCTGACCTTGCCCCTAGGTATTCCTGCACCATGTATATCAGACGCTGGCGATGGTTGCTGGAACCGATCATACCTTGGGGCTGCGGACTAAAAAATTGTCTGAACGCATCGGTCAGACAGCCACCTTCTCCACCGCTCCTTTTGCTACTTACTGAAGCCTCAGCAACTCGTTGTCCAGAACCAGGAGTTTGTAACCTCCCAGTCTCTGGGAATGCATTGCACAGACCTTTCTGCAAGGCCTCCCGGAGTTATCTCATCCTCTGCTCCCTCTGCGACGGCAAGATAAGGTCCACAACCTTACCCTTGTACCGTGGATCAAGGAGAGTGGCCAGCCAGTAATGGTCCCTCTCCTTGATCCGAAGAGTACGAGGATTCTTCCGCAGACTTTGCAGGATCAGGGAGGCCATGCAGCGTAGGTTAGCTGAGGCATTCGGTCCGGAGTCCTCTGGGTCACTAAGGACGACATGATCCGCAGCCAAATCCTCCCAGCCACGTACAAGTCCACGGGTTTGTTGGGACTGTAAATCATCCCTAAAAGACTGCTGCTGTTGATGTTGAGTGCCATGCTCCACCTCCATGCTGACACAATCCTCCTCCTCCTCCTCTTCATCGTCCTCTTCCTGTGTGATGGGTGGGACACAAGGAACACTGTCTGGGTAAAGGGGGCCTTGAGAGGCAAGGAAGTCCTCCTCTTCCTGCCTCTGTTCTGCCTCAAGTGCCCTGTCCATTATTCCACGCAGCGTATGCTCCAACAGGTGGACAAGAGGTACAGTGTCACTGATGCATGCACTGTCACTGCTCACCATCCTCGTGGCCTCCTCAAATGGTGCCAGGACAGTGCATGCATCCCTGATCATGCCCCACTGGCGTGGTGAAGAAAAAAAAACTCCCCTGACCTTGTCCTGGTGCCGTAGTCACACAGGTACTCATTGATGGCCCTCTGCTGCGTGTGCAGCCACTGCAGCATGGCCAACATTGAGTTCCACCTGATGGGCATGTCACATATAAGGCGGTTCTTGGGCAGGTTCAATTCCTTTTGCAGCTCAGCCAGCCGAGCACTGGCATTATATGATTTGCGGAAATGCACACAGACTTTCTTGGCCTGCCTCAGGACATCCTGTAAGCCCAGGTACCTGCCCAAGAACCGCTGCACCACCAGTCTAATGACATGAGCCACACAGGGCACATGGGTCAGTTGTCCCTGTCGGAGGGCGGAGAGGAGGTTGGTGCCATTGTCACAAACCACCATTCCTGGCTGAAGCTGGCGTGGCATCAACCACCTCTTGGCCTGCCCCTGCAGAGCTGACAGAACCTCTGCCCCAGTGTGGCTCCTGTCCCCCAAACACACCAGCGCAAGCAAGGCATGGCATCTTTTTGCCTGCGTACTTGCGTAGCCCCTTGAACGCCTACGGAGCACCGCTGGTTCCGAGGACAAAGCACAGGAAGAGGCCATGGAGGAAGAAGAAGAGGAGGGGTGGAGGAGAGAGGTGTGTCACAATCAGTAGTAGCATTTTGGAGGCGTGGTGGCTGAACAACCTCCAACACTACTGCACCTTGTCCTGCATCCTTCCCAGCTGCCAAAAGAGTGACCCAATGGGCCGTGAAAGAAAGGTAACGTCCCTGTCCATGCCTGCTGGACCATGAGTCAGCGGTAATATGCACCTTACCGCTGACCGCCCTGTCCAGCGAGGCATGGACATTGCCTTCCACATGCCCGTAGAGAGCCGGAATCGCCTTCCGTGAGAAAATGTGGCGTTTGGGAACCTGCCACTGAGGAACCGCACATTGCACAAACTCACGGAAGGGGGCAGAGTCTACCAACTGAAAAGGCAGCAGTTGAAGAGCTAGAAATTTAGCCAAGCTAGCATTCAACCGCTGGGCATGTGAATGGCTGGGAGTGAACTTCTTTTGACGGTCCAGCAGCTGGGGCAGGGAAATTTGCCTGCTAGAATCAGACGTCGGTGTTCTGCTAGCAGAGTGCCCGCAAGTACTTGGCTGTGACAAACCTAATTCTACACCTTCATTCCTCTTAGTGCAGGTTTCAGAGAGGACTGAAGGTACAGTGGGGATCGAGATCCCAGCTGATGAGGAGCAAGGAGAGGTCCACTTTGCTCTTTGGTGTGGGTCTTTAAGATATGCTTGCCAACGAGCTGCATGGCAGGTCAACATATGTCTGGTCAAGCATGTGGTGCCCAAGCGGCTGATGTTTTGGCCACGCGAGATACGCTTGAGACATATGTTGCAAACAGCAGCGGTGCGATCTGATGCACTCAACTCAAAAAAGGCCCACACCAAAGAACTTTTGTAATAACGGGCAGAGGCAGCGCCCTGCACAGGCGGAGCTCTGTGGTGTGATTCAGTCAGTGTGCTGCCCTTACGCTGGCCCCTGGAGTGCATCCTGCCTCGTTGGAGATGTGCCTCCTCCTCATCATCCTCCTCCTACTCTCTCCTATCAGGCACCCACGTGGAGTCATTGACCTCATCATCCCCTCCCTCCTCATCACTGCAGCCAATCTGGCAGTATTCTGCAGCTGCTGGAACATGACTACCAGATTGCTGTCCTTCTTGAGCATCCCCTCTCTCTGCTCTCACGCTACTGCCTTCCTCTAGCTGGGTATCATCTTCAGACCCTCTGAAACACTGGGCATCCTCCTGGAGCATGTACCCAACACTGTGCTCAAACAGTTCGGGGGACTCCTCAGGAGGACACGGTGGGTCTAGGGAAGGAGTGACTGATGATGACATTGATACGAGGGAAGAGGACGCTTTGGCAGCTGCTTTGCCAGTACCCTGAGCCTGGGTGAGAGAAGATGAGGAGGATGAGGATGGCTTGGTCATCCACTCTACCAAGTCTTCGGCATGATGCGGCTCAACACGTCCAGCTGCCGAAAATAAGGACAAGCGTGTCCCATGGCCACGTGCTGATGACGATGCACTGCGTCCACGACCAGCACTGTTGTCTCTAGACACAGAGCCTGCTTGCCCTCTTTTATTGGCTCCTGACTGTCTGCCTCTCCTTGTTGGCCTTCCATACATAGTAATGGCCTGCAGGGAGATGGGAAAACCAGCAATTGGGTAGTGTATATTGTGCTGGAGGCACACAACACCCACTAACTCCAGCAGATGCCTTTATTAGAGAACACAGCAATGACGGGTATATACAGGTGTATACTGTACTAGGGCACACAACACCCACTAACTCCTACAGATGCCTGTATTGGAGAACAGCAATGACGGGTATATACAGGTGTATACTGTACTAGGGCACACAACACCCACTAACTCCTGCAGATGCCTGTATTAGAGAACAGCAATGACGGGTATATACAGGTGTATACTGTACTAGGGCACACAACACCCACTAACTCCAGCAGATGCCTTTATTAGAGAACAGCAATGACAGGTATATACAGGTGTATACTGTACTAGGGCACACAACACCCACTAACTCCTGCAGATGCCTGTATTAGAGAACAGCAATGACAGGTATATACAGGTGTATACTGTACTAGGGCACACAACACCCACTAACTCCTGCAGATGCCTGTATTAGAGAACAGCAATGACGGGTATATACAGGTGTATACTGTACTAGGGCACACACCACCCACTAACTCCAGCAGATGCCTTTATTAGAGAACAGCAATGACGGGTATATACAGGTGTATACTGTACTATGGCACACAACACCCACTAACTCCAGCAGATGCCTTAATTAGAGAACAGCAATAACGGGTATATACAGGTGTATACTGTGCTGGGGCACACAACACCCACTAACTCCTGCAGATGCCTGTATTAGAGAACAGCAATGACGGGTATATACAGGTGTATACCGTGCTGGGGCACACAACACCCACTGACTGCTGCAAATGCCTGAGAAAAGAACACACTGTCCCTGCCTGCCTATCTAGCTTAGAGAACAGCAATGATGGGTATATACAGGTGTATACTGTACTAGGGCACACAACACCCACTAACTCCAGCAGATGCCTTTATTAGAGAACAGCAATGACAGGTATATACAGGTGTATACTGTACAAGGGCACACAACACCCACTAACTCCTGCAGATGCCTGTATTAGAGAACAGCAATGACGGGTATATACAGGTGTATACTGTACTAGGGCACACAACACCCACTAACTCCTGCAGATGCCTGTATTAGAGAACAGCAATGTTGGGTATATACAGGTGTATACTGTACTAGGGCACACAACACCCACTAACTCCAGCAGATGCCTTTATTGGAGAACAGCAATGACGGATATATACAGGTGTATACTGTACTAGGGCACACAACACCCACTAACTCCAGCAGATGCCTTTATTAGAGAACAGCAATAACGGGTATATACAGGTGTATACTGTACTAGGGCACACAACACCCACTAACTCCTGCAGATGCCTGTATTAGAGAACAGCAATGATGGGTATATACAGGTGTATACTGTGCTGGGGCACACAACACCCACTAACTGCTGCAGATGCCTGAGAAAAGAACACATTGTCCCTGCCTGCCTATCTAGCTTAGAGAGCAGCAATGACAGGTATATACAGGTGTATACTGTGCTGGGGCACACAACACCCACTAACTGCTGCAGATGCCTGAGAAAAGAACACACTGTCCCTGCCTGCCTATCTAGCTTAGAGAACAGCAATGAACAGCAACTCCTGCAGATGCCTGCGAAAAGAACAGACTGTCCCTGCCTGCCTATCAAGCTTAGAGAACAGCAATGAACAGCAACTCCTGCAGATCCCTTAGAAAAGAACACACTGTCTCTGCCTGCCTATCTAGCTTAGAGAACAGCAATGAACAGCAACTCCTGCAGATGCCTAAGAAAAGAACACACTGTTCCTGCCTGCCTATCTAGCTTAGAGAACAGCAGATGCAGATGCCTGAGAAAAGAACAGAACATAGAACACACTGTCCCTGCCTATGTATCTCTTTCCCTGCACGCCGGAACACACTGCACAAGGCCGCCGCACTGACGGCCTTTTATAGTTTTGGGCGTGTACTAAACCCCCCTGAGATATGATTGGCCACAGGCATCCTGCCTGTGGCCAATTATGGCTCTCCTCGCTACCGGCGCTGTGATTGGCCAAGCATGCGGGGTCACAGTGCATACTTGGCCAATCACAGCGCTGGGATTGCACTGTGATGGCGCAGTGTATTGTGGGCCGTTCGCGTCACTCGAATTTGGGGCGAACGGCCCATAACGTTCGATCTTCGTCGAACGATCGAACAGCCGATGTTCGAGTCGAACGTGCGTTCGACTCGAACACAAAGCTCATCCCTATTCCTCAAGCGTCACCCCCACTTCTCTGCTGGGTCCCTAGCTTGGCACTACCGATACTCCTCAAGCTTTACCCCTCTGGCCCACTCAGTCTCTGGCTTGGCACACAAGGCTGCTCTGCAAGCGTCACCTTTGCTGGCTAGGTCCCTGACTTGATCATCACGCCCGTTCAGTGAGAATACTGCACCTGGACTTGCTTCAGTTACTCACTGTGGTTTCTGGTTATAAGGTGGTTTGTCCCTTAGTGGTGACAGCTTCCTCTTTACCTCCAACCACTGACAGGTTCTCTGGCCAGCAGAACCGTCACTTCTGGTTAGACTGCAAGCCGTAAGACCAACCCTGCGCTGCTCTCTTGCTTCTGGATAGACCCTCAGACAGCCTAGCAGCCAGATGCCCCCAGGATAGGCCCAATCTCTGGCCTAGCAGCCTGGGGCACATAACACATGTCCACCCAGACAGCTGTCCAGGTGGCACAGAACATAGATCATCAAACTCCTCCCAGCAGGCCAAGGGATCCAAGAAAACCCCTGCCCATTGGCTGAGACACCACTGTAACGAAACATCCCACACACCGCTTGGAACCCCATATACTCATAACCTAACCTTGGGTTTCCCTTCTCATATCTAATACCACCAAGTACCCGTCCACTTAGTGGTAGAAGAGAAAAGTGCAACAAGGCCAAACGTAGGGAGAAATCAATGGATCTCTAACAATCAACCAGGATAACTACTTCTGGCAAGTAAATTTGTGAGGCGCATCCCTGCCTAAACTCCAGGGTGCTACACCCACATGACATTAACTCTATAAAACTAACTAACTATAAAAAAAGATTTATTGTCAATTTACAGGTGAAACTCTAAAAACGTTTGAATGGCCTTTTCCTGACAATCCTCTCCAGGCTGCGGTCATCCCTGCTGCTTGTGCACCTTTTTCTTCCACACTTTTCCCTTCCACATAACTTTGTAATAATGTGCTTTGATACAGCACTTTGGGAACATCCAACTTCTTTTGCAATTACCTTTTGAGGCTTTCCCTCCTTATGGAGGGTGTCAATGATGGTTTTCTGCACAACTGTCAGGTCAGCAGTCTTTACCATGATTGTGAGTACTACTCAACCAGACTGAGAGACCATTTAAAGGCTCAGGAACCTTTTGCAGGTGTTATGGCTTAATCAACTGATTAGAGTGGGACACTTTGAGCCTAGAATATTGCACCTTTTCACAATATTCAAATTTTTTGAGATTGTGGATTTGGGGTTTTCATGAGCTGTAAGCCATAATCATCACAATTATCACGGCTTGAACTAACTTGCTTTGCATGTAATGAGTCTATCTCATATATTAGTTTCACCTTTTCAGTTGCATTAGTGAAATAAATGAACTTTTGCATGATATTCAAATTTTTTTGAGTTTCACCTGTAGTAGGCTGGAAATTAAAACAAATATTTCTTGAGAAAAACATTTATGCTGCCATTGCTGACATTTGCTGCCTTGGTGATACTCTTCCTTGAAAAGGAATTCCAGGTATGGACATTTTATACCTAGTAACATTGGTCCAGCTTGGACCAATGTAACTAGGTATATACAATGCCTGGTCGGTTCCCCTGGAAGCTAGAAATCATCAAAGTAGATGCTACTACACCAGTGATCTCTGCTTGCTTCCGGGTCCCACACCAAGAAGATTCTCTGCTGGATACAGAAAACAGGAGGTGGTCAGGTCAACAGGGGTGCCATTCAGAGAATGCTTTGGGCGTGGTGGAGACCATGACATCACCACCTTGCCTCTGTACCTCGTCCAATCAGAGAACGCTTTGCATTCAGATTCAGAATTCAGGTTCCAAAAGGGAAAATATTTAGATACAGTTACATTCAATTAAAACAAACAAAATCATAACAACGAACGGAAACAATAACAATAA
The DNA here is from genome assembly GCA_029206835.1 of Rana muscosa. NCBI lineage: Eukaryota > Metazoa > Chordata > Amphibia > Anura > Ranidae > Rana > Rana muscosa. The sequence continues at coordinate 924,513,507 of CM055116.1, read as the reverse complement.
TAAAATTACCAATAACAGCAAATTGATACCAAATAAACCTAAATTAATACTATAATGTAATAAACCATACCATCCCATTAAACACTACATAGAATAAATAACACAGATTGAAAAATAACAGAAAATCTGACTACCAAAATGCAAATATTACACCACTTTCTCTACCATTACCCAAAAATAATTATACATAGTTAACCTCATTCCAACATATTATAAAAACTATAAGTGAAAGTAAAATACTGTGACACCATATGGGTGTATTGGGTGATATAACCAATATATGTGCTGCTGCAACTCAAATGTGAGATACGCACACTGGAACAAATATAAAAATTAGGTGCCCCTGGACGACGTCATTTGTGATGAAATGGCGTAGGGAGGAGTGGCGTGCTGACGTCCCTGCAAACAACGCAAAGTCCTGGAAGGAACGAGCGGAATACCAAGAAGCGGCCGGCTCGAATTTACATGATATGCTATTTTAATTCTACTTAACTGTGAGTGTACATCTTTGGTTTTAGCAATAATGTATTTATGCAGTATCACACTATGTTAGTCTTTTTCACCTACATGGGGAATCGTTAATTATGGAACATACTGAGGATCACTAGCGCAAGGGATTCAGGAGCACCTGCCGTGTATCACAGAGACCCAGGGCTGGGGTAATAGCCTTATGCCGCGTACACACGGCCGTTTTTCTCGTCGAGAAAAACGAAATTTTTCCCATTCGACGAGAAAAACGATAGTCTGTGGGCTTTCTGTCGTTTTTTTCAACGAGAAAAACGGCATTAAAAACGACGATAAAAATTAGAACATGTTCTAATTTTTCTCGTCGTTTTTTTCGACATGTTTTCCGCAACAGTGTTTCCCATAGGGAAACACTGCCGCGGAGCCCACAGACGGTCGTTTTTCTCGACAAGAGAAAAAACGACGTGAAAAATGACCATGTGTGGGGAACAAGCCGTTCCCTCGTTTTTAATGACATTATTCACGGCGTTTTTTTAACCACCGTGAATAATGATCGTGTGTAAGCGGCATTAAGCGGAAACTATCTCCCTCAAAAGAGATCAAATCAGCTGGTAAGCGGCATTGATATAAAAGGTGGAGGATCTCTTTTCTATCTCATCACCTCACTTCTTCTTTGGTGTTTTTGCTTTGAAGTCACTGCGGAACATTTCATTGAAGATCTGTCCTTTAGAACTGTGTTCCTTAATTACCCAGTGGGGAATCCATACTTAACCTTGTACTGTATTCAACACCAACAGTGATATGAACATTGGGAAGGGAATTCATTTTGGTTATTTGTTACCATTAGGACTTTTCAGCCCACTTTGTCACATCCTTCTTGCGATTTAGGAGGAAGTTTTGTCCAGTCGTCTTTGATTACCCTTGTCATAAGAATTATACATCATATAATTTACAATTTATATGTCTTTATTATTATTTAACTTGCAGCGCAGCTTAGTTTGTTTATATTATAAAAACTACATAAAAATCTGGATCATAAACCATTCATCTAGAAAATTCAAAGCATTCCCTAAATGTAGCCTGTGCCGAGCGCCTAACGTCCTGTGTGCACAAGCAGTAGGGCAGCCACTCAGTATGGGACAAAGAAGCAAGTGGAGATCACTGGAGTAGCGGTGTCCACTTCTGTAATGTCCAGCTTCCAGGGGCACCGATCAGGTATGGTATATGTATAGTTACATTCTCCAAGCTGGACAAAGGTATAAAATGACCTTACCTGGAATTCATCTTTAAAGTGAACAGATGCTTTATTCATGCAGGGGAATGCAACAGATTCACTTAACTTCTGCTTTCCCCTAGCTGCATATACCTCTCTCTCACTGTATCCTTTGGCTGCATAGATTTAAGAGAAATAGCATTTCTTCCTGCTCCTAAGTGACAGCACTGGGTGCCTAAACTGCCAATTATCAAGCACCAGTACCAGTAGGTAGGGAAAAGTGAGTCATGTGTTCTGAAATATTGGATATTTCTCTTTGCTCCTGGTGGCATTGCTCTATGTTCTAATCTAAGTTGTTGACTGCAGTCCAGTAAATATCTAGCTCTGTTTGTCATTCCTCATCTGCATGTAGTGCTCCCTAGGAGACTGGTTTATTTCACTTAACTTTTCCTACAACAGTTACTTTCCTTCTACAGTTACTGTACTTTGCAAGGATATTTCCCATGTTTGTACTTTTTACTAAATAATATAGTTTATTGGTCTTACATTTCTTTTGCAGGTCTCTAGCTGCATTTTAATGCCATTAATCATTTCATGTGATGTATCACCACATCCTGCATGCTACATGTGCACCATGCTGCAGATTACATCTGATTTCTTTAGAGATATGGAAAGGGGTTTTGTATGCCCAGGCATATGTTTCAAACCTACTCCCCCCCCCCCCCAAATTTTTTAATCATGTGGTTGCCCTGTTTTTACAGCTCGATTGGGGAATGATTGGCAACCAAAGCCCATGTATCACATTGTTTCTATTAGGCAAAATGCAAGCTGGATTGCTGTATTATGATGGCACATAATATCAAGCAATAGAAGGAAACAAGCCTTGAAGCATGTTCTAATAGCATCCAACATGACTTTCCAAATGCAGTATCTCGATCATTAGTTTCATATGTGAGATGAAGACTAAATATAATGTACATCGTGACTATGTCAACTGTGTTACATTCTACTAGTGACTTCCAGCAATCCATATTATCCCCTTTGTCTTCGGGCATAAAATAACAATAAATGAGAAAATTAGCTCTTAAGGCAGCTTGAAAATTTAATATAACCCAGTCAACACAAAAAGGAAAAAAAAAATATTGGAAAATCAAGGAAACACACATAATGGATAAAGAAATAAGTATGAACTGTTGGTGATCTAGCGATAGCAAAAGTGCAAAAAAGAAAAAGGTATTTGGCAAAGAAAAGCTGTAAAGTTAGAAGGCAAAAAAATGAAAGCAAAACATGAGCTGTATTTATGAGCTGTACTATTATTTGTATCTAAAGAAAGAAAATTACGGTGGACTCCAGGTGCTGATAATAAAAACACAAATGAATGCAGTTATCTAATAATTAAAAAAAAATCTGCTCACTTATGAATTTCCCTTTAAATTAGCTTCTTGTAAGACCCTACACAGGAGGTAGAGGGCTAGCACTAGGTGCCAGACACACTCAGTTGCCCTGTACAATGATATTAGTCCACCTCAGATAGAAGAAGGACAGAGTAGAACAATTACTCATCAGTGTGCTGTAGCTCCAGTACTGTATAACCGCAGAAGGGTGTCTGGATAACAAGGCTTTCGGAACAGAATTAAAACCCATTGGGCGCAAAAAATAATTTCAAAAGCCAGCAATCAAGGGTAATAATAAGATTAATGATAATGTTTGAACAGCTACAAGTTTATACTGAGTAACAACATCCAATTGCCCAATATAATTGGTTGGCTTTCCAATAATCCTTCATATCTCCTCCTACCCAGAAATCTAGCTAGCTAGACCACTGCCTACAGCAGCTAATTGGCAGGGGTAAAGTGTATGTACACTCCCCTCTTTTCAAAAACCTAGCACACATGTTCAGGTTGGGATTTTATGTGTAGGCGGCAGTGGCGGTGCATCCTTAAGGGTGCAGGAGCGCCCCCCCTCTTCTGTCACTCTTTAATTACCATAGATAGATTCATGCATTGTATGAATCTATCTATGGTCGGTGCTGACACCCCCTATTGAGGTGTCCGGACTCTTTTCGGTCACCGGGCACCTGAATTACAGCGGTGGGGGTGTTTTTTGGAAGCACCTGATTAGAGCCTTTTGCTCTAATAGGCATCCAAAAAAGTGAGAGCCGGGCGCAACGCTGTGCTTTCCTTCTCACTCAGCTCAATGTTAGCAAAGCCGAAGGAAATCGCTTTGCTAACATTGACCCGCTTCTCAGACAATCAGGTTGCCAGGTCTGTTACCGGTCGCCCTGATTGGCTGAAACGTCAGGCGCTGTGATTGGACGCCTATCAGGCGTCCAATCATAGGACAGGAGGACGGGAGAAGATGCATGGAGGGGAGAAGACACCCACCGAGACAGGGTAAATGCTGGGCAGATGGCTGGCGAGTGGGCGGGGGTGGGGGGGATCACAGTGGCAGCATTGGATGGCACAGTGGCAGCATTGCATGGCACAGTGGCAGAATTGGAAGGCACAGTGGGAGCATTTCATGGCACAATGACAGCATTGGGAGCATTTTATGGCACAGTGGCAGCATTGGATGGCACAGTGGGAGCATTTGATGGCACAGTGGCAGCATTGGGAGCAGTGAATGGCACAGTGGCTGCATTGGATGGCACAGTGGGAGCATTTGATGGCACAGTGGCAGCATTGGGAGCATTTGATGGCACAGTGGCAGCATTGGATGGCATAGTGGGAGCATTTGATGGCACAGTGACTGTAACGGCACCCCAATCTCAAGGGGTATTAACGCCGTTTACGATGTTCCCTCTCCTAGACACACATCCACTCGCTACCGATATCCACAGCTAAACGACCCTTTCCTATAGGAGCCGACCCCTCTGGGAGATGACGAGACGCACTCTGTCTCTTCTGTAGTAGGAATGACTTTATTATTGACAAACATTGTAACTTTATACACAATTCAGGGCACATGATTTAACATGAACAAGGGCCCAGCTCCACCCACACATCCCAAAACTCAACACCTCATCCTGACGTCTGCTAGGCTTCAAAAGATCCCAACACAATAGAATATACGATCTCCAATACACATCTTCCCACAAAGGGTTGGCAGCCAGTCTGTCTGGCGACAACAGGTTCTAAACCCTTTACATCTTAAATCCCTTTGTATTGTAAATCCCAGTCTGCCTTTACAATACACACAAGTATAGGGTTAATTACTTCTATTCACACCAGACCTTCCCAAGTCATACTGAACAATAGAAATGCAAAACAACTTAATTCCTCACAGCAATGATACTTAACCCCCACATACAGTATACATCCAATCTATATACAATGTATATACAGCCTTGAATATGGCTATCATAGACCATATTGGGGTTTTCATTCACCCTGTGCCCCTAATAGAGACACAGGGTGATTGACACATAAGAGCCATTGGGGAAGCTGGCGCAAGGGTATTTCATACTTCCTAAGCGATTCTGAGTCCCCCGAGCCTTCCCGTTACATCTCTCCCCTTTCGGCAGGAGACTAACAGAGGGGGGAACCCCAGACGGGTTGACTCCGAAGTTAGTCCATAGGTCCCTTCTTCTAATGCCGGTATCCACACAGTACCCCAAATAAATTTCTCCAAACAGAGAATCGCTTACCCAGCCAACCTCTGCCTCTCTCAGAGAACACACCCGCCGCTGGGGAGAGGCCTGGACTGGCCCTTCTCCCTGGAGTCCTTTCTGCCGCTGGAGAGAAGACAGGGGGACTGGGCTCAGTCCGTCATGCTGTTGGGGATCTGGGTCGACTGCCCGGCATCCCTGTGGTATACAAGTGGAGACTGAAGTCCCATCCACTTGTGGTAGGTGAAAATCTCCCAGTGCTTGCAAAGCAAGGCTGACATCCTCCTGTCTCAGTGTCACACCATTTTCTGGGGTTGTGTCAGTGAGGACTGAAGTCCCATCCAATACCACAGGAACTCCCTCTTCTGTTAGTTGGGAGCCGAGGCCCGTGGCGCTCGGCTCTGTTGCCAGCTCTTCTGCTGGGTTGCTGTGAGTGGAGACCGCAGTCCCATCCACCGATATCCGCTCAAGTGGCAGTTGTGTGCAGCGGCCAGTAGCATTCTGCCCTGCTGCCAGTGATTCAGCTGGGAGTAAAAGCTTTACTGCTTCAGCTTGTTGCTGGGGAGAGGGGCCAACTGCCCCGGCTCCCTGAAACTCCACAGTGGTTTCCGGTGCTGGGCAGAGGTGGGTATCACTCTGCCCTGTTGCCAGCACTTCTGCTGGGGACTCCACACCATCTGCTCTGGCTACCTGTTGGGGAGGGAAAATGGCTGCTTCTCCTCCCTGCATCTCTGAAATACACTCAGAAAGAGGAACCATCACCTTCTCCATTCGGGCCTCCAACACTGCCATGGGTGTAGAGCAGGGGTCTGCAGTACTTTGTCCTGCTGCCAGTACTTGAGCGGGCGATGCATAATTCATAACATCCTCTGCACAGTCCATTAAGTCCATACCTTCTGTAATCTGTGGCTGGGGAGATGAGCCAACTGCCCTAGCTCCCTGGAACTCCATATTATCCACTTCGGCTTTAGGGAGGGCAATCTTCATCTTTTCCACTGCCGATTCTTCAGCCAGGCTAGCTCCCTGGAACTCCATATCATCCACTTCGGCTTTAGGGAGGGCAATCTTCATCTTTTCCACTGCCGATTCTTCAGCCAGGTTAGCTCCCTGGAACTCTGTATCATTCACTTTGGCTTTAGGGAGGGCAATCTTCAGATTTTCCACTGCTGATTCTTCGGCCAGGATTTCATAGTTGTCAACTGGTATTTCCTGATAGTCCCAGGCAAAGCGAGCCCCACCCTGCTGCTGAGCGGAGTCTAGCAGCTGTTTGTAGGCGATCTCCAGCTCCCATTCCTGAACGGCCAGAAACTCCAAATCTTCCTGTGCCCAGTGCCTTTCCGAGACATTCAGTCTTTGTTCTCTGTGCTCCATTATTTCCTCCAAACGCCACTCCTGATCACTCCCAAAGTCAGGGTCCTCGGACAGCCTCCAATACAACAATCCCAGGCCATTATAGTCGAAGCCTTCCGTGGGGCTGTCATCCGCTGACCATGGGCACTCTTGGGCTACATACCACCGGAGGGCTCTGTAGCTCTCATCCAACCGCATCTCTGCCCGGATCAGCCTGCTTAACTCAGCTGTCCACTCCTGCTTCGGTTGTTCCCCCAATAACAGCATTCGTACTTCATACTGCAACCAGTACCTTACATGGATGGAGGGGAGAACTTTTCCCTGGTGTTGCTGCTCGAGGGCTAGCACTTTCTTCCAGAGTTCGCAGCGGATCGAATCCGACCATCCCAGCAGGACCTCCTCTGATACTGGTCCTCTATGCTGTATCTGCATCTCTCGCAACCTCCTTCTGAATTCCTTTTCCATGTCGGCTGGTATCTGTATCTCTCCTCTCCTTTCAGTTGGTGCTGCTTTTTTAGGTGTTGTCTCTGATTGCCGTATTTCCGCCATTCTCTGCTCATGTTGTCGCTCATCCTGCCGCTCGATTTCTCTAATGGCTTCCTGTATGGCGGTCTCTGATGGGTTAGCACCATATAATGCCAAGCGCTCTCGAACTCGTTGCTGAAACAAATCTTCAACTGACCGGGGTCCTGCATCACCATTCCTCTGGTTCATCTCGGCTCTCAAGTAAGTCTTTCAGCGTGACTTTCCTGCAGGCTGCATAGCTTGGTCATTCACTGTGGTGGCTTGGAGTGTCCCAGGAACTGGAGGGAAAATCCCGCTGCTGCCAACCAATGTAACGGCACCCCAATCTCAAGGAGTATTAACGCCGTTTACGATGTTCCCTCTCCTAGACACACATCCACTCGCTACCGGTATCCACAGCTAAACGACCCTTTCCTATAGGAGCCGACCCCTCTGGAAGAAGACGAGACGCACTCTGTCTCTTCTGTAGTAGGAATGCATTTATTATTGACAAACATTGTAACTTTATACACAATTCGGGGCACATGATTTAACATGAACAAGGGCCCAGCTCCACCCACACATCCCAAAACTCAACACCTCATCCTGACGTCTGCTAGGCTTCAAAAGATCCCAACACAATAGAATATACGATCTCCAATACACATCTTCCCACAAAGGGTTGGCAGCCAGTCTGTCTGGCGACAACAGGTTCTAAACCCTTTACATCTTAAATCCCTTTGTATTGTAAATCCCAGTCTGCCTTTACAATACACACAAGTATAGGGTTAATTACTTCTATTCACACCAGACCTTCCCAAGTCATACTGAACAATAGAAATGCAAAACAACTTAATTCCTCACAGCAATGATACTTAACCCCCACATACAGTATACATCCAATCTATATACAATGTATATACAGCCTTGAATATGGCTATCATAGACCATATTGGGGTTTTCATTCACCCTGTGCCCCTAATAGAGACACAGGGTGATTGACACATAAGAGCCATTGGGGAAGCTGGCGCAAGGGTATTTCATACTTCCTAAGCGATTCTGAGTCCCCCGGGCCTTCCCGTTACAGTGACAGCATTGGATGGCACAGTGGCAGCGTTTGAAGGGCACAGTGGCTGCAATTGATGAGCACAGTGGCTGCGTTTGATGGCACAGTGGCTGCGTTTGATGGCACAGTGGCGGTATTTGATGGCACAGTGGCTGCGCTTGATGGCACAGTGGCGGTATTTGATGGCACAGTGGCTGCGTTTGATGGCACAGTAGCCACAATAAGAGATGTGCAGCATTGTTGAAAAGCAAGCATAATGTCACTAAGTAAAGGTTTCTAAGCAGCCTCAGGTTGCAATGTACAGATATCGCTGAAGGTAATCTGGCACCACATAGGGAGCAATAGCCTCTGTGTTAGTAAGTTTAGTGGAAGGTTGAGGCTCGGTATCATGTGAAAACTCCAAATGCTCACCATTATAACGCTCTTCCTCCTCAGGCAGATGAGACTGATTTGAGGCAGCCAAAGAGGCAGGAGGGGAAAGGGACAGACAGCAGTCTGGCATAGGAGGCTAGGAAGATGGCAGCTGACAGAATCAATACAGTTTGCAGTACCTGGGGGCACTGGCATTGCTGGAGTTCCATGTCCTCTGATTCTGGTCCAGGTGACCAAAATAGAATCAAGCACACTGGGATATAGCTGAAAAAGTGAGCAGTAGAGATGAAACTGCGAACGGACCGAAAGTTCGCGCAAACTATCGAACCCTGTTAAAGTCTATGGGACTCAAACGTTCAAAATCAAAAGTGCTAATTTTAAAGGCTAATATGCAAGTTATTGTCCTAAGAAGGGTTTGGGAACCCAGGTCCTGTCCCAGGGGACATGTATCAATGCAAAAAAAGTTTTAAAAACTGAATTTTTTTCGGGAGCAGTGATTTTAATGATCAATAAAGTGAAAAAAAGTGAAATATTCCTTTAAATATCATACCTGGGGGGGTGTCTATAGTATGCTTGTGAAGTGGCACGTGTTTCCCATGTTTAGAACTGTCCCTGCACAAAATGACATTTCTAAAGGAAAAAAAGTCATTTAAAACGGCTTGCGGCTTTAATGTAATGTGTGGCCCCGGCAATGTAGATGAAAATCATTGAGAAAATCGGGATGGGTACCCCCCCCCCCCAAGCCCATTTGTCTTCAGGTAGCTTTAGATGCACACTGTGCAAAGGACACAGTACACTAAATGAATATACTGCAGCTCCCTGCCTGTATTAGTATGAGAACACCAGCAATTGTATTCAGGTAGTTTTAGGTGCACACTGTGCAAATGACACAGTACACTAAATGAAAATACTGCAGCTCCCTGCCTGTATTAGTATGAGAACACCAGAAATTGTATTCAGGTAGCTTTGGGTGCACACTGTGCAAAGGACACAGTACATTAAATGAAAATCCTGCAGCTCCCTGCCTGTATTAGTATGAGAACACCAGAAATTGTATTCAGGTAGCTTTAGGTGCACACTGTGCAAAGGACACAGTACACTAAATGAAAATACTGCAGCTCCTGAGTCTCTGCCTGTATTAGTATGAGAACACCAGCAATTGTATTCAGGTAGCTTTAGGTGCAAACCGTGCACAGGACACAGTACACTAAATGAAAATACTGCAGCTCCCTGCCTGTGTTTGTATGAGAACACCAGCAATTGTATTCAGGTAGCTTTAGGTGCACACTGTGCAAAGGACACAGTACACTAAATGAAAATACTGCAGCTAGCACAATCACCTGCCTGCCTGTCAGTATATTATGAAGAGAATAACAGGAACGGATCTATCTAATATATATATATATACAACACCTAGGATGCATATATATCCTCTACACACTGTAACTGCAGCTAACTGACTCGCCTGCCTGCTCTATCTAACTCAAATGAGATGACACTATCTCTCTCTCTCTGTCTTTTTTTCACCGCCGCAACACACTACTCAAGGCCGCCACACAGGCGGCCTTATATAGTGGGGGGCGTGTACTAAACCCCCTGAAACATAATTGGCCAAAGCCACCCTGGCTTTGGCCTATTATGGCTCTCTGTTCTTACCGCGCTGTGATTGGCCAAAGCATGTGGGTCATAGTGCATGCTTGGCCAATCATCAGCCAGCAATGCACTGCGATGCCCCAGTGAATTATGGGCCATGACGCGCCACTCGAATTTGGCGCGAACGGACCATAATGTTCGAAATTCGACGAACGGTCGAACAGGCGATGTTCGAGTCGAACATGAGTTCGACTCGAACTTGAAGCTCATCCCTAGTGAGCAGTAACAATAGAGCTCTCTGCAAGTATGACCACTCACATGTGCTAGTTGACTCCCCCAGTTGAGACTCCCCCAGTTGAGACTTTTTTTCTGAGCGAATATCTTACTTTTTTTTACAAAAGCAAAAATTCTTCTTTACTCAAGGTTCATGTAAGTCACAGCAGTGCTACTTACTATAATCCTGCAGTAATGTGAACAGCTGCGGGTCTTAGGGTCTCACTTCCTGATAACTCACCTCTGTGTGGAAAATTCAGAGTTCAGGGTCCAATTCCCCTTACAAAAAATCAGAAAGACCTTCTTTGCCAGGCAACCAGGCAGAGTGATGATGACACCGTCACACTCACTATGCAGCCGGCCAGGGACAGGCATAAGGAGGCAGGAGCAAAGTTGGAGACCTTTGATTGCACTCTGGGTAGGGACAGTGGATGTAGGTTATCCGGTTATCCAGTCCTCCTCCACCACCATTTGCTTTCTGGAGCCCTCGGGCTTTCACACTGGAGTGACAGGAGAGGCATTTTACAGGCTCTTTGCAGGTACTATTTTTAGCACTATAGTGCCTGTAAAGCACCTCAGTGTGAAAGTAGCCTTATGTTTTTATTTGTATTACCATTTTCTTTGTCACTGCATTGTTCAATCTTGTATGTTTCTTCTATTTGAAACTCAATAGAAAAGTATTGAAAGTTTAAGTATCAGCATTTCCTCACTTTTCTTCAAAGGTGCATAAAAGATGTGCAAAATGTCTATACATCTAGTGTAGACCCCAAACACTTCAATTACTTCACTGTTATACCCAGCCAAACTGTGGTTAGTGGCAAAAGGTCAAAACATCTTGACCGCAATGAAAAAGCCTGTTGTAATACAGTGAATACTAATGCTGCAACCTACTAGTACTCTGGAGCATATTTACAGTTCCAAATTACTTTTTCCTCAGGAGGAAGCTACTTTCCTTTTTATTTAATAAGGCTATAAAACACACACATTTCATCCATGCTGCCTCTATAGGAAAAAACTAAAATAGCAGCCAGCATAAAACTTGTTGATTACAAATATAAAAATTATGAAGTCCCAGTATGCAGCGCTAAACAGAAATACAAATGACATTCAAATCATTCTGATGGTGACTGAAAAGTTCATATGTTGACCATAAGAGGGATAGAACGCCTCTGATGTTGTCTGTCCATGACGAAACACGTTAGGCAGGACCTAACATATGACACAAGCACGCAATTAGCCTCGGCCATCTTGATTGATCTGTTTGGATGCTTATTTTTATCTTGATGATTGTCAGTATATTTTAATAAAGCCTTTTACATTATTTCTACAAACGTCACCATGGGAGTAATTTTGTCTATTATTCCACAGAACCTAATGAGAGTGGGGAGCTGATGTATGTTTGTAAGGCTATCTTTACTGGATCCATATATATAGCTTGTTGAAGGTTGTGGGATACCTTGTGTAGCGGGTACTTACTTACCCGCAGTAATTTTTTAATTTTTCGGTGATACCAGTGGTGTGTCTCCGGCGGTCCACTGGGTGGCGCTGTCACCATGGGTCGACGGACGGATACCGCTGTGTGCTGAGCCTACTTTTTGTCCTCTCTTGGCAGCGGTATGGTGGGGCGGGGAACCCGCTGTGCTTGCTGGGAGAGGGGATAAAAGGGGCCGGCCATCTTGGTCACAGGGTTGTTGGTCCCTGGCACCTTTAGCCTGCGGACGGAGTTCATGCTTGTCCTCTAGGCGGACTAGGCCTAGAGGACCACCGGAGATCGTGTTCCACCTCTGGCACCTTTAGCCTGGGGTGAGGTACTCGGACGGCGGTCCGGAGCTCAGTGCCCAACACTGAGTTTCGCGAGGGAAGGATCCTAAGGTACTCCGGAGATGGATGCCTGAATCCGAGGTGGGCGTAATGGACCAGGAAGAGCTCCTCATCTGAAGACCCGGTGCAGCATACTGCCGGTGATGGGTGAGTCTCTTGTCGGAGACCGTCCGGAAGGTGAATTTCCCTCATGCGGAGACCATAACCCACTCTTTGGAGGAGAGTGGAGGATTGAACTTGTGTCTGGGCCTATTCGCACCCACACCTCCTTTTCTGTTCTATAGCCAAGGGAGTCCATGTTATGTGCTAAATAAAGGAGTGTTGGACTTTAACGGTGTGGGGCTCAGTTCCTGGCAGACGAGGTTCTCTGAGACTCTTGGAGGGAGGATCCAAAGCACAACACAGGCCCGAAGGTAAAGAAAGGCATTGCTGATACCACTTATACACCTGTGGTGGAAGCCAGGCGTAGCGCACCCTCTCCCTCCCCTATCATACCCCTAGACCAGAGACATTGCGAGCAGAACTTTAATAGAGGGGATGGGGAGAGGGGAGGAACTGCCTGCTACACGTGGGGGCTCGTCCGGGATATGTGTTGTGCATCACTTGGTAGAAGGTGTCTGCCGGACAGAGTTAAACGAATAGGCCAAAGTGCAGCCCTGCTCGAAAGTCGTGGACATGACCTCAAAAGGGGAAAGGCCCGTGCAGAAAGAGTGGTGAAAGGGGGAAAACCCAGCCGTGTGACGGACTACACGTGGGGGTTTTTAATTGCACTGCGCCACCAGACACAACCACCACCGCTTAGTTTGTGGGCGTGTCTCAACCAAGCCAACGTGGAAAAGACCGCAAACTGGAGCAAAAGGGGAGGAGTCCAATACGTGTGACGGACTACACGTGGGACATTGGTGCGAAAACTCTGTAGTGTGAGATGGAACAGCAACAGGTCGCCATGTTTGGACCCGCCTCATGGATTCCGGTTCACCCGGCGACTACAACATTGACTGCTGCTGCTCCGATAACGAATACGGGGATCCGACTGAAGCCGAGGGGTCGATTCGCCCTATACTCATGTATGGATGTTGAGGCCCTGGGTATGATTTGCCCCGGGTGTTCGGGACTGGTGTGCCTGTTGAAGCCGTTCGGACGTTGTGAGGCCTGTGGGGAGTTCACGTTCGAAGTGGATCCGGAGGTTGAGAGGCCGAAAACCATCTACCCAGGCCGGGCTTCAGGTACCGCCACTCAGAAGGGAGGAATCGCGGTGGTGAGAGTCACCCCTGCGCACACTGCAACGACCGCGGAGGAGGTCGTGAAACATCAAGGGGAGAAATCCGAGGATGCTGACTCGGTCACCACTGTCTCACAGCGTCCGCCACCGAAGAAAAGAACCAGCGTGGTAGCCCCGACCAGCGGTGGTGGTGGACCGTCTCGCATGCATATGCCAGACCCAGAGGGATCCATTGACGGGAGTTCCGGACGTCCCAGGAAAGGTCAAGGTAAGCCGGCGGAGAAGACTTGGTGTGAGGGAGGAGGTGTCGAGAAGGCATGGCCTAGCAAGTCCCCGGAGTGTGGATGTTCTGTTTCCACACAGGGCTACATACCCGCGGAAGAGTGTGACACCTCCGACCTGGAATCTCTCTCAGATATGGGAGATGATGCCCTGATAGATGATTTGTTTGCCAAGAAGGGCTGGGACAAGATACCGCTTGCCTCATTCCGTGGAAATGGGAATTCACCTATGTCCATAGGAGAGAACACACCCCGGGTGGAGGCGTCAGTGCCTGAAGGAGAATCCCTTCCTCAACTTGTCCCTGCATCCCCGGCGCCATCTAAATCTGACGCTGAGGTTAAGAGACTGTTGCTGCGGCCCCCAATGCCCAGAATGGTGGTGGTCAAGGCACCTCGTCATCCAGACTCAGTTGTTTTGCCTGGTGAAGGGGAAAAAGCTACCATGCCTCCTTTGGCAGGACTACAGCGCTTATTTAGCCAAAAGGTTGCAGCGGAGTACGGATGGGAGTACCCCTACTTATCGAAGGACTTGCTATATGAGGTGGAAGTGTGCCGAGAGCGCTGGTACAATGACTTTGTGTGGACCCACCTCAAAGTTCCACACGGCCGCAGATACCTAACATGTTCTCCAAAGGCTTCACAGCGCTTCAAAGACTGCAAGGCAGAATGGATGGTGGGAAGACACATCCACGCAGACAAAGTAGTGATCAGACGCAAAGAAGGCGAAGATGTAGAGTACCATCTAGAGACTATGGATCAGCACTTGAAGCCACTGATTCTGCCACATCCTCGCTTCTACCTTTAGGAGAGGAACTGTTCCTGTTTGTTTTTATCTTCCTGCAAGGAGATCACAGACTCTGGGGTAGATAGGGTTAGAGAGAAAGGAGAAGAAGTTCCACGGGTGCAGTAACCGCGAGGCTGTCACCAGGTGGCAGTGTCGCGCAACAATACAAACACTTTTCACACACTCACTCTTTGGAGAAATAGGGATTTCTTTTAGGAGAAATTTCTTTTCCTCATACACACGGATACATGTGTCAAGGTTTTACATGTTAAATTCTATTTCTTTTCCCTCTGCAGGAGAACATCCCAGCAAGATTACATACTCTGGGGAGGTCTTTAGTTAGGAAAGGAGGGAAAAGTAAAATGTTGAAATGTGATTTTCATGTTGAATGTGTTGTCTTTCACTCCTCTTTTATTACAGGGGCTCAGACACAACTTCTTCGTTAGGATAGAGATTCCAAAAAGTTTTGTTTTTCAATTGTTAGTGGTTTCTGGACTGGATCATGTCAGTTGTTGAGGATGTGGTTTACTCCAGACACTGGGGACCAGTGTCAAATAACAGGGGGAAGTATGTAGCGGGTACTTACTTTCAAGGAATAATTTTTTAATTTTTCGGTGACACCAGTGGGTGGCGCTGTCACCATGGGTCGACGGACGGATACCGCTGTGTGCTGAGCCTACTTTTTGTCCTCTCTTGGCAGCGGTATGGTGGGGCGGGAAACCCGCCGTGCTTGCTGGGAGAGGGGATAAAAGGGGACGGCCATCTTGGTCACGGGGTTGTTGGTCCCTGGCACCTTTAGCCTGCGGACGGAGTTTGTGCCTGTCCTCTAGGCGGACTAGGCCTACAGGACCACCGGAGATCGTGTTCCACCTCTGGCACCTTTAGCCTGGGGTGAGGTACTCGGACGGCGGTCCGGAGCTCAGTGCCCAACACTGAGTTCCGCGAGGGAAGGATCCTAAGGTACTCCGGAGATGGATGCCTGAATCCGAGGTGCGCGTAATGGACCGGGAAGAGCTCCTCATCTGAAGACCCGGTGCAGCATACTGCCGGTGACGGGTGAGTCTCTTGTCGGAGACCGTCCGGAAGGTGAATTTCCCTCGTGTGGAGACCATAACCCACTCTTTGGAGGAGAGTGGAGGATCGAACTTGTGTCTGGGCCTATTCGCACCCACACCTCCTTTTCTGTTCTATAGCCAAGGGAGTCCATGTTATGTGCTAAATAAAGGAGTGTTGGACTTTAACGGTGTGGGGCTCAGTTCCTGGCAGACGAGGTTCTCGGAGACTCTTGGAGGGAGGATCCGATGCACAACACAGGCCCAAAGGTAAAGAAAGGCATTGCTGATACCACTTATACACCTGTGGTGGAAGCCAGGCGTAGCGCACCCTCTCCCTCCCCTATCATACCCCTAGACCAGAGACATTGCGAGCAGAACTTTAATAGAGGGGACGGGGAGAGGGGAGGAACTGCCCACTACACTTGTATATGCTCACATTGACCACTCTATCATTTGAGAGTCCATCTCTTCTGGTAAGGGGACTTGCTAAAAACATGGTGGTGTTGTGTGCACTTCTCATTGTACTGAAGCTGGTGTGGGGTTTTCCTATATCCCTCCTATGGTCAACATATTAACTTTTGTTTGTTATCATCTGAATTATTTCAATGTCATTTGTATTTCTATCTCTCCTATGGTCAACATATGAACTTTTCAGTCACCATTTAACATGGCTACCATTGATGATCAGCCATAGATGACCAGCCATAGATGATTTCCCCCCACCATAGTGGTTTTCTATTACTTCGGAAGCTAAGAGAGATATGATCTTTACCAGGGAATTGTTTGTTCTGTTTTAATGTTTTTGCTCTTGTTACACTTATTATTAGACTTGCTGCTTCATTTGGCTTCAGCCCTACTGGACTTCTCTTCACTGACCCAACCATAAACTACCATCAAGCATCTAAATACTCAGTACAGTATTGCCTTTGCTCCAGACTGACAACTTCTCACGCTAGCTAAGTTCTCCTGGCTTCATATATATCTGGTACTATAATGACTGATATTGGAATAATTTCCATCATCTCATGGAATAAATGGGGTCCACATGAACATATCAAGAGAAGAGAAATCTTATCTAAATTCCACCCCAGAATTATCTGTCTGTTTGGAGACACACTTAACTAAAAATACTTCCCATATCCTTAACACATCTATTTTCGACTTAAATATCATTCTGTTATGATTAGGATGAAGAAATAATACATTTTATAATCTTCTGGCAGAGATGTTAAATTCAGTTAGGCCTCAAGACAGATGAACTAAAGGTCTTTGTGACTTCATATGTTTTCCAAGTTTCAATGGATCAACCATTCTAAAATTATACAAGCTTTGCGTTGAAACAGAGTCACCTGAACAATAAGGCCCCTTTTCACGAAACCAGAAAACATTTACCTGTTAAATGGATAAGAAAAGGAACACAAACATCGCCATAAAAAAGTTACACAAATACATGACTAGACTGTTATCACATAGAAATCACCCTTGTCTAACGAAACCCATTGTGTTAGATTTTAGGAATTATGGATACAGCTATACCATCTCTAAATATTCATTGAGTCTGTTCAAAGTTAATTTCAAAACATTTTTAGGAAGAGATTTGAATTCTGTGCAGTCAGTATTATTGTAAAGTCAGTATTGATTATAAAGCCCTGTACACACGGTCGGACTTCCATCGGACTTTTCCGTGGTTTTTTGTCCGAACCGAGTTGGTCGGGAACACCCATAGCATACACACCACAGGACTTTTCTGCAAACTTTCTTAAAACTTCTTACAACATCACTTGTTTTTTCTGCTCTTTTCTGATCTTTACTGCCACCCTTTGGTCAACTTCTGCTATTGTTGGTTGATTTTAACATTGGTTGTTTTGTCCATCGAACTAAAGTCCTATGGTTTTCTGTACACACGGCAGGACTTTGCTCCATAGGACTTTTGTTGGGCAAAAGTTTGTCCATTCGCAGACCCAACTTTTGTCCGATGAAAACAAAACCAAACTCAAAAAAGTTTGTCCGATGGAGCGTACACACGGTCGGATTGTTGGTCCAACTTGCTTAAAACTAAGTTTGTTGGGCAAAAGTCCGACCGTGTGTACGGGCCTTTAGTCACTCAAATTATATATTATATTCCAGGTCACAGATCCAATTAAGATTTTAGTGTCTACTGACCTAATGATAATTCTGTCATAAGGTAAAAATATAAAGATTTTGATGTAGAAGAAATTAGTAGAATTGTTTTAAGATGCCAATCAGTGTTATGAAAGACATATGAATTGTGACTAAAACTATATAAAAATATACATATAGCATGTGTTTTTCCTAGACAGACAAACCTTTATAGGATATACAAATTATACATTTATATATATATATAACCATTTTATGTGATATTGATTAATCAAAATTATACTGAGAGTATTGTATATTATGCCAGAATCCCTAAATAATATAAATAATAAAATATATTCTTCAGCATCAATATACAAACTGATACACATTATGAAAATAGAACATATTATTTAACAGATAGTTCAGAACATGTTCTTCTGCCCTCAGACACGCCTAGTGGTTGAAGGTGATATTACCTGAACTCACTAAAGTAAATTATTAGATGTCTTTAACCCATGGAAAATAAGCCATACCTTTTGGGCTGAGCCTATTATAATTTGTATGATCTTATTGTCTGAGATGGTATTTAGAAGTAAGAGAGATGCCATGAAGGGAGGCTCAAGAACACTCAAAACGCCTGATTACCATCAGTCATACACGCAGACACATACACCATTCATCAACTCGCACTTTTACATTCATGAAGATTCCTGAACACCTTATGCTTTGGAACTCGGAGGTCGCAAGAAGTAATTCCTCTTTAAGAGTATCCATCTTGAAAGCCATGGCAGCAATTCAGACCAGTAGCCGTTTTGGAACGGGTAATTATGTCATGTTGATTTTTTCTTATATTCATTTGTGTTCTCTTAAATTTTGATTTATTAAGTATTATACAATTGATAATTAGTCTCCCGAATCAATAAACGCCTTGTAGATTTTTCTCTAAAGATTAAATTTTTCATATATTTTTAATTTAGCATAATTTCCATTTTATTGACATAACAAACGTCTAATTGTATTTCACGTTGTTAACCACTTACTTACCTGCAGTATAGTAACGTTGAATTTGTGAAATACAGACGTTCTTTCTAATTGTCATTTTACAAGTTTATTGATTCTACAGGGAAGTTTAACATTGCTGTGTCATGTCAAAGGTACTACCCTCCCATTTAGCGGGTGTTTTAATTGATATTAAAAATGTTATGCAACGCAATCGGTATTTTAATTTCATGTAACGTTTGTTTTTGTCAACCAATATATATATAACTATTTTGTATGATTACATGTCTGGTGAGTAAATTACATATTTTTAGACTGTGGTCATAATAGATTGAATCTGTATACTAAAAATATCATCGTCAAAAATTACTTAAATCATAAATACTGTGCAGGAAAACTTTCCTTAATAAGCACAACAATCCATAGTATGCCACATGTTCTAGGGAAGTCAGTATACTGTTTCAAAAAGATATTCCTGTTGCCTACAAATAGGTAAAATTCAACAGGCAGGGAAGATATTTTTTCTTCAATTGTGTTGTCAACACTGTTCATTGTATTATTACTAATGTGTACGTTTCTGCATGCTAAACACCTGATGTTTTAAAAGCTTTTATGGAGTTTTGGGTGGATGAGCTAGTCTTCCTATACTCAAAATTGGAGAATTCAACTCTTTTTGCAATCTGTCAATGGATACATATACAGGAGAAGACCAGAACAAGATGTTACACTTACCCCAGCAGAAAAATTAATATCAGAGATGGGTCTGATTGATATAGGGAAATTTCAGCATCCCAAAGAGAGACAATTTTCCTGTTGCTCCTACTTGCACATGCTCTCTCTAAGATAGATTTGCCACTGTACAGCTGTTTATTTATGACATAGGTCATATCCAACGACTTAGCTGTACGCAAAATTTCAGATCACCAACTCTTGGCCCCTATGATCATGATAGGTGATTTTACCAACAGATCTCTATGTAAACTTTCCCAGGGAACAGCCATGAACCAGGTTGTATTACTGAATTTGTGAGATGCTTTTAAGGCCTACGTTAGGAGGCTTTCTAATAAATGATATCAAGGTAATTAAAAACACCTTCAGAGAATAGAAACAAGACCTCATGGCCGCACTGGCGGCTTTAGAAAGAGCATATATTAATGGTCCGCCCTTGAATACACAGCTTAGGTGTCTAGAGTAAAGATCAATTTAAAACTGTCTCTTTTAAACAGGAAAAGAACAAATACTTTTTTACCAAACACAAATATTTTTGTAAGAGGAAAACGGCTGGTTATCTTCTGGTAGATAAAGTTACAATCTTAGAGTGCCTATATAGGAGCTACTTTGACATAAAATTGCAATTAGGGATGAGCCGAACACCCCCCAGTCCGGTTCGCATCAGAACATGCAAACAGGCAATAAATTTGTTCAAACATCCGAACACCATTAAAGTCTATGGGACACGTACATGAAAAATCTAAAGTGCTAATTTTAAAGACTTATATGCAAGTTTTTGTCATAAAAAGTGTTTGGGGACCTGGGTCCTGCCCCAGGGGACATGTATCAATGCAAAAAAAAAGTTTTAAAAACTGACGTTTTTTCGGGAGCAGTGATTTTAATAATGCTTAAAGTGAAACAATAAAAGTGAAATATTCCTTTAAATTTCGTACCTGGGGGCGTGTAAAGTATGCCTGTAAAGTAGCACTTGTTTCCCGTGCTTAGAACTGTCCCTGCACAAAATGTCATTTCTGAAGGAAAAAGTCATTTAAAAGTACTCGCGGCTGTAATAAATTGTCGGCTCCCCCCGGCAATACAGAGAAAAGTAATTGAAAGTCATTGATAAAAAAAAAAAATGCGTGGGGGTCCCCCCAAATTCAATTACCAGGCCCTTCAGGTCTGGTATGGATATTAACCACTTAATGACCACTCACTGTACATATGCATCAGCAAAATGGCACGGACAGGCACAATCACGTACCTGTACGTGACTGCCTTTGTATGGGTGGGGGGTCCGATCGGACCCCCCTCTGGTACAGTGAGCGGTCGGTATTGCTCCGGGAGCAATCGGTGATGAGGGGGCGGCCATTGGTTTCTGGCCACCCCCTCATGATCACTCCTGGCAAATGAAATGCTTCCTCTGCCTGTGTAATGTATACACAGTCAGGAGGAAGTGATGTCATCTCTCCTGCGGCACTAACATATACCAAGCGCCATGGAGAGAAGACATCAAGTAAGTGCACCAACAGCCCACTGACACATAGGCACACGATCGCCCCCCCAGTCACCCCCAGATCACCCCCCAGATCACCCCCCAGCCCCCAGTCACAGTGTCACTGATTGCAGTGATAATTTATTTACTGATCACTGCAAACAGTGACATTTGTAACTGTAAAAGTGTCAGGGCAGTTAGTTTTAGGTCCAGGGTAGCCCCCTAACCCCCCCTAATAAAGTTTTAACCCCTTGATCGCCCCCCAGGTAACCCCTTCACCCCTTAGCACCACTGTGACTAAGCGATCATTTTTCTGATCGCTGTTTTCGTGTCGGTGGTGCCGCTAGGTAGTCAGTTTTTTTTAGGTTCGCCGCCAGGTTTTTATAGCGTCGGGTACCCCCATATGTTACCTAAAAAGGTTTAACCCCTTGATCGCCCCCCAGGTAACCCTTTCACCCCTAGCACCACTGTCACTAAGCAATCGTTTTTCTTATCGCTGTTTTAGTGTCGGTGGTGCCGCTAGGTAGTCAGTTATTTTTTTAGGTTCGCCGCCAGGTTTTTATAGCGTCAGGTACCCCCATATATTACCTAATAAAGGTTTAACCCCTTGATCGCCCCCAGGTAACCCTTTCACCCCCTTTTGCCAGTGTCACTAAGCAATCGTTTTTCTGATCGCTGTATTCGTTATGCTGGTGCCGCTAGGTAGTCAGTTATTTTTTTAAGTTCGCCGCCAGGTTTTTATAGCGTCAGGTACCCCCAAATATTTCCTAACAAAGGTTTAACCCCTTGAACGCCCCCCAGATAACCCTTTCATCCGCTTTTGCCAGTGTCACTAAGCGATCGTTTTTCTGATCGCTGTATTTGTTATGCTGGTGCCGCTAGGTAGTCAGTTATTTTTTTAGGTTCGCCGCCAGGTTTTTATAACGTCAGGTACCCCCATATATTACCTAGTAAAGGTTTAACCCCTTGATCGGACCCCGGGTAACCCTTTCACCCCCTTTTGCCAGTGTCACTAAGCGATCGTTTTTCTGATCGCTGTATTAGTTATTCTGGTGCCGCTAGGTAGTCAGTTATTTTTTTAGGTTCGCCGCCAGGTGTTTATAGCGTCAGGTACCACCATATATTATCTAATAAAGGTTTTAACCCACTGATTGCCCCTAGAGTTAACCCTTTCACCAGTGATCACCGTATAGGTGTCACTGGTGACGCTGGTTAGCCAGTTAGTTATTTTGTTATTTAGGTTCCAAGTCAGGTTTTTATATAGCGTCAGGTACCCCCATATATTACCTAATAAAGGTTTTAACCCCCTGATTGCCCCTAGTTAACCCTGTCACCAGTGATCACCGTATAAGTGTTACGAGTGACGCTGGTTAGTTAGCTTTTTATAGTGTCAGGGCACCCGCCGTATATAACCCAATAAAGGTTTAACCCCCTGATCGCCCGGTGGGTGATATCAAAAATTTGCGCCCTTAGAAATCCTGAAGGCGGTGCTTGGTTTTCAGGGTCCCGTACGCGGCTAGGCTCCTAAAAATTCCCACACATGTGGTATCCCCATACTCAGGAGAAGCAGCAACATTTATTTTGGGGTGCAATTCCACATATAACCATGGCATGTGTGAGCAATATATCATTTAGTGACAACTTTTTGATTTTTTTTTGTCATTAATCAATCACTTGGGGCAAAAAAAAAATATTCAATGGGCTCAACATGCCTCTCAGCAATTTCCTTGGGGTGTCTACTTTCCAAAATGGTGTCATTTGGGGGGGTTTTGTACTGCCCTGCCATTTTAGCACCTCAAGAAATGAGTCATAAATTAAAAGCTAGTTTGTAGACGCTATAACTTTTGCGCAAACCAATAAATATACTTGACATTTTTTTTACTAAAGACATGTGGCTGAATACATTTTGGCCTAAATGTATGACTAAAATTGAGTTTATTCGATTTTTCTTATAACAAAAAGTAGAAAATATCATTTGTTTTCAAAATTTTCGGTCTTTTTCCATTTATATTGCAAAAAAAAACGCAGAGGCAATCAAATACCATTAAAAGAAAGCTCTATTTGTGGAAAGAAAAGGACGCAAATTTTGTATGGGTACAACATTGCATGTCCGCACAATTTCCAGTTAAAGCAGCGCAGTGCCAAATTGTAAAATCAGGTCTGGTCTTTATGCTGTGTATTGGTCTGGGGCTTAAGTGGTTAAGGGGAACCCTGCACCAAATAAAAAAAGAATACATGGTGTTCCCCCCAAATATCCATACCAGACCCTTCAGGTCTGGTATGAATTTTAAGGGGAACTCCGCGCCAAATAAAAAAAAAATGGCATGGAGTTCCCTCCAAAAATCCATACCAGACCCTTATCCGAGCACACAACCTGGCAGGCCGCAGGAAAAGAAGGGGTGACGAGAGAGCGCCCCCCCTCCTGAACCGTACCAGGCCACATGCCCTCAACATGGGGAGGATGCTTTGGGGTCTGGGGTCTGGACCCCAAAGCACCATGTCCCCATGTTAATGGGGACAAGGGCCTCATCCCCACAACCCTTGCCCGGTGGTAGTGGGGGTCTGCGGGCGGGGGGCTTATCAGAATCTGGAAGACCCCTTTAACAAAGGGGACCCCCAGATCCCAGCCCCCCTATGTGAATTGGTAAGGGGTACATTATACCCCTACCATTTCACAAAAAAGGTGTAATTTTTTTTTAAAAAAAGCATACAGACACAATTGGGATAAGTCCTTTATTAAAAATAAAAAAATATTCCAGCGGTGGTAATCCAGTGACGTGCGGGTGACCCCGCCCCCCTCTGATGCAACGGGAAACCTGCGTTACATCAGAGGGGGGTGGGGTCACCTGTCACGTCACTGGGAAAGCCCGGGTTTCCCCTTGCATCAGAGGGGATGGGGTCACGCGATGGTTGGCCCCATCCTCAGCTACATAAGACCTGACAGGCTGCCGCAACGTTATTCCCAGGGTGTCTCCTGTGGAGACAGGACCGTGTGCTGTTCCTCGCTAGACATCATCACTGGAGCCTGCAGATCATCCGTCGCTGGATACCGACATCACTGGAGTTGAGATCAAGAGTGGATTACCACCGCTGGAATTCTAAATTATTTTTAATCAAGGACTTATCCCAACTGTGTCTGTGTGTTTTTTTTACAATTTTTTACACTTTCTTTGTGAAATGGTAGGGGTACAATGTACCCCTTACCAATTCACATGGGGGGCCGGGATCTGGGGGTCCCCTTTGTTAAAGGGGTCTTCCAGATTCCGATAAGCCCCCCTCCCGCACACCACCACAGCCACCCGGCAAGGGTTGTGGGGATGAAGCCCTTGTCCCCATCAACATGGAAACATGGTGCTTTGGGGTCCAGACCCTAAAGCATCCTCCCCATGTTGAGGGCATGTGACCTGGTACGGTTCAGGAGGGGGGGCGCTCTCTCACCCCCCTCTTTTCCTGTGGCCTGCCAGGCTGCCTGCTTGGATAAGGGTCTGGTATGGATTTTTGGGGGAAACTCCATGCCATTTTTTTTTATTTTGCGCGGAGTTCCCCTTAAAATCCATACCAGACCTGATATTTGGGGGGACCCCCACGTCATTTTTTTTTATTTGGCGCAGGGTTCCTCTTAATATCCACACCAGACCTGAAGGGCCTGGTAATTGAATTTGGGGGGACCCCACGCATTTTCTTTTTTTTTATCAATGACTTTCAATGACTTCTCTCTGTATTGCCGGGAGCCGACAATTCATTACAGCCGCGAGTACTTTTAAATTACTTTTTTTTCATTCAGAAATTACATTTTATGCAGGGACAGTTCTAAGCACGGGAAACAAGCGCTACTTTACAGGCCCCCCAGATACGAAATTTTAAGGAATATTTCACTTTTATTGTTTAACTTTAAGCATTATTAAAATCACTGCTCCCGGAAAAACTGCTGTTTTTAAAACTATTTTTTGCATTGATACATGTCCCCACAGGCAGGACCCAGGTCCTCAAACACTTTTTATGACAATAGCAAAAGTCCTAACTATACCAAATACTAAACGTACTAAATGTATTAAATTAGTAGTCTGGATCTTTACCAGATAGTTTACAGCCATCAATATTCAGTGTCTAGGTTTGCAAATTTCCTCTGAAAGTGGAGATACTTGATCAGTATTCTCTTTAGATGGCCTTTGACAGCATGGAATTTAATAATCAAAGGGCATTCTTGGAACAATGTAGCCTGGGACTTAACTTTGTAGGCTGGATAAACTTATTTTACCCTTTTTGAAAGGCAGGCTACTCAATGGTTTTGTGTCTGAATATTTGAACTTACGGGGCACATGATAGGGATGCCACTTTGTGCAAAGGCAATACATAGAACTTTTAGCTAAGGCTATCAGATAATCTATTGAAATCAAGAGTTTCTAATGAGAGATGCGGGGACACAGGAAAATGCAGACTCTTTATCAATTATACTTTTGATAGAATATTTATGTTAATCCTTGAGACTGACCATTAACTGGGGTGAATCAGTCCTTCTTCCACTGAACCCCACACTAACTACTGTGCCAAACTGTACTTGCCACTTTAAAATGACAGAGAGATATGTTGCCCCTATTTGCAAGCAACTCTGTTGTAACTTTTATTGGTACATCCCCATTCCACTAAAGGTCTCATATAACCAATGGAGTATAGAAATTACTGCGCTGACATTAGCAGAGTCAGCTGGTGATGGGATAATTTGTGTAAAAAATTGATAATCAGTTCAGAATTAGGTTGGCAAGTGTTTGGGTCTTTCTCAAGGTTATATAGCAAACCATAATAGTTTTTGTCTAATAGGTTTCGTCTTTTTTGCAGAAGTGGATTTGCTCTCCAGATCGGGTGGACTGAAAAGATAACGAGTCTTTGATGGTCAGTACGATCAAGGCATGTGATAGTATTGATCGAGGTCAAGGTAATTTTGGTTAAGAGCCACTGATCCACTAAGAAAAGATCTATCCATGAATAGGATCAATGGGGTGTGGAGAAGACTCTCTCACCTGTGTGAAAACAACCCCAATGCGTCAAACAGGTCATTTTGATGTATTAAGCTGTGGAGTGAGGGTCCTAAGTGGTTAGAGGAGGACGTGGAGTCCATTGCTGGGTCTGGGGTGAGATTGAAGTCTCCACAGATCAGTAGATTACCTTTTTGATGTGTACGTATTTTGCGTATAAGTTTGTTGAGAAAGCGTACTTGATAGGAGTTAGGTGCATATATATCGGCGATGGTGTAGGTTGTGGAATTGATATCACAGATTAATAATAAGTAGCGTCCTTGTGGGTCTTTCATTTCCTCGTGGAGCTTGAAAGCCACAGTGTCTCTAATAGCTGTTAGGACACCTCTTTTCTTTGAGCCAGCGTTAGCAGTAAAGATATATGGAAAGCTCCCTTTGAAAGCATTTGGAAGGCGCTTGGTTAATAAAATGTGTTTACTGTGCACACAGGACACCGCATTTAAATTGCAGGGCTTCTTTCCACATGGATTGCCTTTTGTCCGTGTGGTTAATGCCTTTCGTGTTTATAGAGAGAAATGTTACTCCCATTTGAATGTATTAGAGATGATAAACTTATGTACATTCCCACAGTAGTTCTGTTTGTGTGCAGGGGCCTCCCCAGTGGACATTTTTGGAATTGCTCCATTTATGTAGGATGTATATGGGATGTATACAGATGGTACTTTCAGTGTTAAGCTTGTGTCTGTCTGTGGATGGTAGAGAGATAACTTGAGTGGGACCATTGCAATGAGAGTGTTCATGTTGAGGCTCTCAAGGTGTGTGGTAGAACCAGGCGGTCCAGGATGCAGAGTGTTCGATGAACAGTATTCTTCTGGTGCAGTCTGCAGGTTAAGTTCTGCCCACACGGTGATGCCTGTGTGGGAAATTTCAGAAATTTTGGTAGGTTGGTAGGTGTTGACTGTGGATAAAATGAAGAAAAAACAGTAACAAGAAAGAAAAAATAAAACTGTAAACTAAGTGGCAAACCTCCAGTTTCCTGAAAAGGCACAGACATTTTGGATTAACGTTCCAAATCCAGAAAAGGGTAACTTGTACCCGGATGCAGCACACTGCTTTTTAGATTAATTAAAGGGGTGAGTTTGTATGCTGGTGTTTGCTTGGTAATGTGGTACGACTGTGGTGTAACGGGGCCCTATGTGTTGCACTGGTGTTGGGACACATACGGCTCGGGTTGCATTCTCCTCTCCCCGGTGCTCTGGGTCCCATGGGTGGCGGCTCGGGCTCTCCCTATTGTGGGGGGGGGTCGGGGCAGCGGCGCACAGGGTCGGGGTGCTGGAGACGCTGACTACTGTATACCACTAACATGCCTACTTTGAAATGCATGACCTGGAACGTGCGTGGTCTTAGAACCCCGCTAAAGAGAAATGCTGTACTGTCATATCTCAAGGCACAGCGTGCAGCGCTCATAGTGCTGGTGGAGACTCACCTTACGGGCCAGCTTCTATTGTCACTCAAAAAGCCATGGGTGGGTTGGCTATATCAGGCCCCCCATACTGCTTACTCCAGGGGAGTCGCAATATTGGTGGCCAAAACTGTTCAATTTACCTTGCTAACGCTTCAATCTGACCCCCAGGGTAGATTTATATTCTTGCATGCCAAGATACATGGTCTGGAACTCCTTATTTTAGCTATCTACATACCCCCTCCCTTCCAATTCACAGTCTTGACAGAAGGCTTATCATTTATGTCCTAGTTCCCAACTGTTCCTGCAATTTGGCTAGGGGATTTAAATAATGTAGCGAATAGGGACCTTAACAGGTTATCCTCGACACCTTCGGACGGTCCGGCCCATCCTCATACCAGATTTGGCAAGCTTCTTGCTGACCTGGCTCTGATGGACACTTGGAGACATTGCCATACCCACGATCGGGCGTTCTCCTGTTTCTCGGCTGCGCACAACTCCATGTCATGTATAGACCTTATCTTGGTGACCCGTTCTCTTTTGCCAATACTTGGGGATGTGGGTTTCAATCCCCGAGTCCTCTCTGACCATGCTCCCTATTGGGTTGAGCTCCGGCTCGACTCACCCCCCACGACTTATACCTGGAAACGTAATCCCTCCTGGTTAACGGTTGTCCCCGGTTTGGAGGAGGCCGGTGAGGAGTGGGAATTTTTCTTTCAAACCAATAAGGACACGGCGCCTTTTGATGTGGTCTGGGAGTCATTCAAGTCCCATGCCCGCATACTCCTATCTCAATGCATTGCTAGGTACAGGAAAACCTCGTCTCAGGTAGTTAGGCAGGCGGAGCAGTCCTTGGCGGCTTTAGAACAGGAATTTACTAATGACCCTTCCTCATCCACGGCCGATCAGCTAAAACTACAGGCACGGGTAGTGAACAGTCTTCACTTCGAACGGGCAGAGAGAAGAATATTTTATAGTAGACAAAGAACATATGAATGTGGCGAACGGGCGGGACGCCTCCTGGCATACCTAGCTCACTTGGATCACTGGCCTCGACGGTGGTTTCCCTTCACACCGCTGGCAATGAGCTAATCATTGATCCTGATATGGTGGCTGGGGAGTTCCGCTCCCTCTTCACGTCTCTATATTCTTCTACCGCCGTCAACTCTAGGGAAGACATAGAGTCACTTATGGCCAGCATAGACTTACCCTCACTTACTTAATCTCAGATTGAGTTTCTGGAGGCTCCTATCACTAAGGAGGATATAGTAGAAGCGATGACCCACATTAACCTGTCTAAAGCACCTGGATCTGATGGCCTACCCCTTGAATTTTATACGACATATACTGATACCCTAGTCCCCAGGCTTTATGATCTATTCTCTCATATATTTGAATCTGGATCTTTACCCCCTTCCATGTCCAAGGCCTACATAGTGCTTATACACAAGCCTGGTAAAAACCCGGAGCTTCCCAAATCGTATCACCCTATATCCCTCCTGCAACTGGACATTAAGATCTTGGCCAAGATCCTGGCGCTACGCTTGAATAAAGTAATTCTTACCCTGATCCATGCGTATCAGACTGGATTTATGCCAGCCAAGAATACAGCGTGCAACCTGCGCAGACTCCATATGAATCTACAAGCTGAGCATGACCAGTTGGGGGCCAGAGTCATGGTGTCTCTTGACGCCGCAAAGGCGTTCGACTCAGTTGAGTGGGAGTACCTCTGGGTGTGTCTGGCTCGGTTCGGATTCGGCCCTAACTTTATTAGGTGGATCCGACTCCTTTATCACAGTCTTAGCGCCAGGGACTTGGTCAATGGGAGGGTCACTGACCCCTTTTCTCTCTCCAGGGGCACACGTCAGGGCTGCCCCCTCTCCCCGCTGCTGTACGATTTGGCTGTGGAGCCTCTTGCCTCTTCCCTGAGAAAACATCCGGGTGTTCGGGGTCTGTGATGTGGAGGCATGGTGGAATTGATCAGTCTATATGCGGATGACATGTTGTTATATCTGGCAGATACGGGGCCATCCCTACAGGTAGCCCTGGAGGTTATACAAACCTTTGGTGGCGACTCTGGGCTAAAGATAAATTGGGACAAATCCCAAATTCTTCCCATTGATATAAGCATCCCCTTGGAGATCCAATCCTCTTCTCCTCTTATTAGGATTAGTTCCATGAAATATTTAGGTGTCATAATCTCCCGTTGCCCAGAAGACTTCTTTAAACTTTACACTGAGCCTTTATTGCCAGATTACTGATAGCGAGAAAATGGTTAGAGGTCGTACCACCGAAACTTCAGGAATGGATTTCCGCTATTATCGCTGTACTGCCCTGTAAAAAAGAGATTTATGTACATAGAGGCTGTCCGGCCAAATATGATAAGATTTGGGACGCTTGGCTGGGTAATGCGTCAACGTGCAGTGAAATACTGAACTGAACATCTGAACTTGGCCTAGTCTAGATGGTTGCCTGTGTCCCCACTGCTAATGGACCTGACAGTTGTACTTCTGCTGCTCCGGATCTACAGCATCACGCTACCGTACTTTTTGTTTCAATGTGTGCGATTTATTGAACCTTGATATACACCTGTACCTTTTGTCATCATTCTCTTTACTGTATTTATGTTGCCATTGTCATTCTCCTGTATGTCTTTGCTCTTCATAATAAACACCACGTTATTTGTAAAAAAAAAAGGGGGTGAGTTTGTGTTGGAGAGAGGCTCTGATCCCCAGAGGGACATACTGTAAATGTCATGGTCTCTTTTTTCCAGTTTCAGGTGTGTTTTTTTGAATTTTTAGCAGTGACCATCCTCCATTCAGGTTCTACTGATGGGACCCTCCTAGGGAAGTTGGAATGGGTAGCAGGTTCAGGGACTATCTGCCACTCCTTCAGTAAGGATCAGCCTTTTTCCAGGGAATCCATTGTGTATGTGGTGCCTTCTTTGGTGATGGTGATTTTTGTTGGATAACCACATCTGTAGTTTATCTTGTGATTTCTAAGAGCTTTAGTGATAGTAGTAAGGCCTTTTCTATTTTGGAGGGTGTGTTGGAATAGATCTGCATATAATTGTAGATTCTGATACTGAGGAGGGATGTGCTCTTTTGTACACATAGCTGCCATTAGTTTTTCTTTGGCATTGTAAAAATGAAGACATAGTATCACATCCCTTGGTAGGGAGATATGATGATTTAGGTAGACGATGTATTTTGTATATAGTGATATCCAGCTCAGTAAGATCAGGTAGGATCTCTTTAGACAAAGTGACAGCATAAACACGCAGATCGCCTTGTTGGACTCATTCAGAAATTCCTCTAATTTTCATAATTTTCCTTCTAGATCTGTCCTCCATATCTACTATTTTTGCTCTAATCCATTCCATCTCATCCTCTTTCCCATCCTGTGCATCTAACAGGTCATTTCTGGTAGATGCAAATTCCCTATTTTAGTTTCAATGTGGTCTACTCTAGATTCCACTGCTTGTAATTCGGTATTGAATTTTTGCATACAAGACATCATATAAGCCTGTAGTGAGCTCCTCAAAGATAACAACATGTCTTTTAACTACTTAACGACCGCCCACTGTAAATATACGTCGGCAGAATGGCACCGACAGGCAGAATCACGTACATATACGTGATTGCCTTTGTATAGTTGGGGGGTCCGATCGGACCCCCCTTCTTTACAGTGGGTGGTCGTTTTACCTTCGGGAGCGATCCGGCATGAGGGGACGGCCGTTCGATTCCGGCCCCCCCCTCGATCGCTCCCGGCGAATGAGAGAGCTTCCCCTGCCTGTGTACTGTTTACACAGGCAGGAGGAAGTGATGTCATCTCTCCTGCGGAGCTCATATATACCGAGCGCCGTACAGGAGAAGATGCAGGTTAGTGCACAAAACAGCACACTGACACCAGGACACATATGCACATAAATCGCCCCCCCAGGCCCCCCCAGATCACCCCCCACCCCCCAGTCACAGTGTCACTGATTGCAGTGACCATTTATTTAGTGATCACTGCAATCAGTGACATTTGTGACTGTAAAAGTGTCACTACATTTAGTTTTAGGTCCAGTGTAGCCCCCTAACCCCCCCTAATAAAGGTTTAACCCCCTGATCACCCCCCAGATAACCCTTTCACCCCCTATCACCACTGTCGCTAAGCGATCATTTTTCTGATCGCTGTCTTAGCGTCGGTGATGCAGATCGGTAGCCAGTAATTTTTTTTAGGTTTGCCGCAGGTTTTTATAGTGTCAGGTACCCCCATATATTACCTAATACAGGTTTAACCCCCTTGATCGCCCCCCCAGGTAACCCTTTCACCCCCTATCACCACTGTCACTAAGCGATAATTTTTCTGATCGCTGTCTTAGCGTCGGTGATGCAGATCGGTAGCCAGTAATTTTTTTTAGGTTCGCCGCAGGTTTTTATAGCGTCAGGTACCCCGATATATTACCTAATAAAGGTTTAACCCCCTTGATCGCCCCCCAGGTAACCCTTTCACCCCCTATCACCACTGTCGCTAAGCGATCATTTTTCTGATCGCTGTCTTAGCGTCGGTGATGCAGATCGGTAGCCAGTAATTTTTTTAGGTTCGCCGCAGGTTTTTATAGCGTCAGGTACCCCCATATATTATCTAATAAAGGTTTAACCCCCTGATCGCCCCCCAGGTAACCCTTTCACCCCCTATCACCACTGTCGCTAAGCGATCATTTTTATGATCGTTGTCTTAGTGTCGGTGATGCCGATAGGTAGCCAGTATTTTTTTTTTAGGTTCGCCGTCAGGTTTTTTATAGCGTCAGGTACCCCCATATATTACCTAATAAAGGTTTTAACCCCCTAATTGCCCCTAGTTAACCCTTTCACCAGTAATCACCATATAAGTGTTACGGGTGACGCTGGTTAGTTAGTTTGCTTTTTATAGTGTCAGGGCACCCGCCGTATATAACCCAATAAAGGTTTAACCCCCTGATTGCCCGGTGGGTGATATCAATTAGGTTTTAGCGTCAGAGAGGGTCTGCGTCACACCCTAGGCAGCGTCAGGTTAGTGCCAGTAGCGCTAACACCCACGCGTTAAGCATACACCCCCCTTAGTGGTATAGTATCTGAACAGATCAATATCTGATCTGATCAGATCTATACTAGCGTCCCCAGCAGTTTAGGGTTCCCAAATACGCAATGTTAGCGGGATCAGTGCTGTAGGAGGTGATTTCACCACCACAGTTAAAAAAAAACATATATGCCGAAGCATTGGGGCAGCAGGGGCGGAGGAGCGATTTTGCAACTAATGCCGCGTACATACGGTCGAAATTCCGACGGAGGCTTGCCCGTGGAAAAGTCTGACCATGTGTACGCGGCATAACTTTTGCGGGAAGATGCCCCCATGCTTCGGCATATATAAATGGTGCATGTATGCCCATCATTAGAAGTGGGTGGATGAAGGGCAGTATTCTAATGGTGGGCATACCCACCGATCAATCTTTTTTTTTCGTTCAGCCAACAGGCTGCATGAAAAAAAAAGGTTACAATACATGTCCAACAAGGACCAGCAACGTACTGGTATGTTACTGGACTTTGAATGGTTATACCAGAATGATGCCTGTGGGTTTAGGTATCATCTTGGTATCATTCTTTTCAGCCAGCGGCCGGCTTTCATGTAAAAGCAATCCTAGTGGCTAATTAGCCTCTGGACTGCTTTTACAAGCAGTGGGAGGGAATATCCCCCCCGGATATAAAAAGCGCCATTGGGAAATTGGGAAAGCATTTTATCACACCGATCTTGGTGTGGTCAGATGCTTTGAGGGCAGAGGAAAGATCTAGGGTCCAATAGACCCCAGTTTTTTCAAAAAAGAGTACCTGTCATTACCTATTGCTATCATAGGGGATATTTACATTCCCTGAGATAACAATAAAAATGATAAAAAAAAAATATGGAAGCAACAGTTTAAAAATAAAATAAAAAAGCAAAATTAATAATAAAAAAAAAAAAAGCACCCCTGTCCTGCCCTGCTCTTGCCCAATGGCGAACGCAAGCGTCGGTCTGGCGTCATATGTAAACAGAAATTGCACCATGCATGTGAGGTATCACCGCAAAGGTCAGATCGAGGGCAGTAATTTTAGCAGTAGACCTCCTCTGTAAATCTAATGGCGTAACCTGTAAAGGCTTTTAAAGGCTTTTAAAAATGTATGTAGTTTGTCGCCAATGCGCGTTTGTGCGAAATTTTAAAGCTTGTTGTGTTTGGTATCTATGTACTCGGCCTAAGATCATCTTTTTTATTTCATCAAACATTTGGGCAATATAGTGTGTTTTAGTGCATTAAAATTAAAAAAAGTGTATTTTTTCCCCAAAAAATGCGTTTGAAAAATCGCTGCGCAAATACTGTGTAGAAAAAAAAATTGCAACACCCACCATTTTAATCTGTAGGGCCTTTGCTTTAAAAATATATATAATGTTTGGGGTTTCAACATAATTTTCTTGCAAAAAAAAATATGTTTTCATGTAAACAAAAAGTGTGAAAAAGGGCTTTGCCTTCAAGTGGTTAGAAGAGTGGATGTAAGCTTCCTAATGTTGTGTATAAAATGCCAGAACAGTTCAAAACCCCCCAAATGACTCTATTTTGGAAAGTAGACACCCCAAGCTATATACTGAGAGGCATGTCGAGTCCATGGAATATTTTATATGTTGACACAAGTTGCGGAAAATAGACAATTTATTTTTTTATTTTTTATTTTTTGCACAAAGTTGTCACTAAATGATATATTGCTTAAACATGTCATGGGCATATGTGGAATTACACCCCAAAATACATTCTGTTGCTTCTCCTGAGTACGGGAATACCACATGTGTGAGACTTTTTGGGAGCCTAGCCGCGTACGGGACCCCAAAATCCAATCACCGCCTTCAGGCTTTCTAAGGGTGTAAATTTTTGATTTCACTTCTCACTGCCTATCACAGTTTCGGAGGCCATGGAATGCCCAGATGGCACAAACACCCCCCCCCAAATGACCCCATTTTGGAAAGTAGACACCCCAAGCTATTTGCTGAGAGGTATGGTGAGTATTTTGCAGATCTCGCTTTTTGTCACAAAGTTTTGAAAATTAAAAAAAAAAAAAAAAAAAAATACTTTTTTTTTCTTCTTCATTTTCAAAAACAAATGAGAGCTGTAAAATACTCACCATGCCTCTCAGCAAATAGCTTGGGGTGTCTACTTTCCAAAATGGGGTCATTTGGGGGGGGTTTGTGCTATTTTGGCATTTTATGGCCTTCAAAACTGTGATAGGTAGTGAGGAGTGAAATCAAAAATTTGTGCCTAGAAATCCTGAAGGCGGTGCTTGGTTTCGGGGTCCCGTACGCGGCTAGGCTCCAAAAAAGTCCCACACATGTGGTATCCCCGTACTCAGGAGAAGCAGCAAAATGTATTTTGGGGTGTATCTCCATATATAACCATGGCATGTGTGAGCAATATATCATTTAGTGACAACTTTTTGTAATTTTTTTTTTTTTGTCATTATTCAATCACTTGGGACAAAAAAAAAAAATATTCAATGGGCTCAACAGGCCTCTCAGCAATTTCCTTGGGGTGTCTACTTTCTAAAATGGGGTCATTTGGGGGGGTTTTGTGCTATTTTGGCATTTTATGGCCTTCGAAACTGTGATAGGTAGTGAGGAGTGAAATCAAAAATTTGCGCCCTTAGAAATCCTGAAGGCGGTGCTTGGTTTTTGGGGCCCGTACGCGGCTAGGCTCCCAAAAAGTCCCACACATGTGGTATCCCCGTACTCAGGAGCAGCAGCAAAATGTATTTTGGGGTGCAATTCCACATATAACCATGGCATGTGTGAGCAATTAATCATTTAGTGACAACTTTTTGTAATTTTTTTTTTTTTTTAGTCATTATTCAATCACTTGCGACAAAAAAAAAATATTCAATGGGCTCAACATGCCTCTCAGCAATTTCCTTGGGGTGTCTACTTTCCAAAATTGGGTAATTTGGGGGGGGGGTTTGTACTGCCCTGCCATTTTAGCACCTCAAGAAATGAGATAGGCAGTCATAAATTAAAAGCTGTGTAAATTCCAGAAAATGTACCCTAGTTTGTAGACGCTATAACTTTTGCGCAAACCAATAAATATACGCTTATTGACATTTTTTTTTACTAAAGACATGTGGCTGAATACATTTTGGCCTAAATGTATGACTAAAATTGAGTTTATTCGATTTTTCTTATAACAAAAAGTAGAAAATATCATTTTTTTTCAAAATTTTCGGTCTTTTTCCGTTTATATCGCAAAAAATAAAAATCACAGAGGCAATCAAATACCATTAAAAGAAAGCTCTATTTGTGGGAAGAAAAGGACGCAAATTTTGTTTCGGTACAACATTGCATGTCTGCACAATTTCCAGTTAAATCAGCGCAGTGCAAAATTCTGAAAACAGCTCTGGTCCTTTAGCTACAAAATGGTCCGGGGCTTAAGTGGTTAAAACAGTGTCCATTACAGGATAAATTCATGGTAGGGAATTCCTCAATGTTATCTGGTAGTTCCCTTGTGTCCACCCCAGAATCCATGCCAGGGCTAGCAGCCGGGCTGCATCCAAAGACGTACATCCTAAATTATGAATCGGGGTAGAGGAAGAGCCAGCACCATCTTGCCTACCTCCATGGTGCTGCTGTGTGAAGAATGCAGTCAGCTTCTTGAGTTTCCTGTCCTCCTTGCACTTCCTCGACATGATCCTTGGGTTGTTGCAGGGTAAATCGCCCAGTTAGGGTGTTGAAAAGGCTGTCTGGATAGCTGCTGTGTGCCGCTGAATGTCCCTGGGTAGGAGAGCTCCTCTTTCACGCTGCCATCACGGCCCGCTGCCAGCCGCGCCCCCGTCGACTGGTGGTTTAATGATATATATTTACATGTATTCATGTCTGACTGAGTATTACATATAACACTACCATTTTTTACTACCATACTTTTGTTCTGAAGTTATAATAAGCTTGAATAGATTTTATCTTGAAGTTCTTATCGTTTTCAAAGAATATCCAAGTTTAAAAATTTGTATTTGTTGAGATTTAATAAGAAAATATTTTCCTTTCCAGTTAGACATTGGCAACTTTTAATCAGATAATTGTTCCCTGCACAGATCTGTCAAAATACAATTAACAATTATCATTAGTAATATGTATCTCAAACAGCAAATAGTTTTTTCTATTCCAAGCATGCTTCTAAACGGTCATATCTAATTCCCAAAGAATCCACTATATCTGCTAGCATCAGGGACTATAATAATTCAAAATAAATGTAGAGAAAAACAAGTATAATACAAGACATTAGTTTCTTCTTTCTGAGCAAGAATGAGGTCTGGGTTTGCCACTATCATGAGTTTGAGGTGAATCCTGTTAGTTTGAGATTTGCGGTTCTGATGAATTTATGTGCAAACTCTTCTGAGAGAGTTTTTAAACTGTATGTATGGCCTTGGAACTATAACCAGCAGGTTTGAAAGGGCAAAAAAGTGGCCTTTGTATAACCTAGCCTTTTTACTAGAAAAGGATGGACACAGGGTAGTCATAGTGTCAGTTTTTTGAAAGCTTTGGTAGGGAAGGGATATTAAAAGCTAATAAATTGTATAGGGAGAGATTATGGTCAATTAGAAAAATAAACTTTAGTTTTAATTACTAGCTCTTTGGGCAATAAATCCCCCTTTTCTGTTTTTACTATTGGGTGCTTTTTTGCCTTAAATTGGTTTTGTTTTGGGGGTGGTATTTGGGGGTTTTCATTTGTTTTTGGGGTATATTGTTTATTAGTTTATGTTGATGTTTTGGTTTAAAATGCTTTTTTTGCATCATGGAGTTACCTTAAAAAAACATATGATTAGGCACGTAGTGGGTGAAACATGCCAGAGGGGTGTGACTGATTGGTGTGGATTTAAGCTGAGGACTGTCTTTCATTTATTTCACACCAAAGTTGAATATAATGTGTGGTGATACTTGTATGCTATATCCCATAGGCATGTTATTTACAGGATTTGTGTTATTCAGTGATGCCTAAATGTCCTGGAAGTAAAGATGGTCAAAAAGTTAGAGGGGTTTTTAAACTAGGCAACGGGGTGGAGGGTTCAGTGGTAGATATAGTCAGCGTGGAACATAGTCCAGAGGGTAGTATTGGGGGCATTAGTGGTAGGCTTACTAAAGCACATAAACCCAAGGTAAGTATAGTAACAAGTCCTAGTTGCAATCTCGGAACACCCAATAAGAGGATAGTATGC
Source organism: Rana muscosa (assembly GCA_029206835.1). Taxonomy (NCBI): domain Eukaryota; kingdom Metazoa; phylum Chordata; class Amphibia; order Anura; family Ranidae; genus Rana; species Rana muscosa. The sequence continues at coordinate 924,475,917 of CM055116.1, read as the reverse complement.
GACCAATCTAAACTATGTGGAATGTTCACCAATGCCAGGAGCCTGATGGACAAGATGGGTGAACTAGAGATACTGTTGTACGAGGAGGGTTTGGATTTTGTGGGAATTTCTGAGACTTGGTTCAACAGCTCTCATGATTGGCTGGCAACCATTCAAGGGTATACCCTTTATTGCAGGGATAGAAAGGGTAAAAAAGAGGGAGGGGTATGCCTATGTCTATCAGGAATAATGTACAAGTGAATGTGAGAGATGACATCGCTAAGGGAGCTAGGGAGGAGGTGGAATCCTTATGGGTAGAGCTCCAGTAAATAACCCCCAAGTTGTCCCTCTGAGACAGATAGACTGGGCGGAGGGAACCACATATTCGTCTAAGGCTCACCAGTTCCTAAATGTCTTGCAGGACAATTTCATGGGTCAGATGGTAGACGCACCAACTAGAAATAAAGCGTTACTATATCTACTGATTACCAACAATACAGACCTGATCACGAATGTGGAAATACAGGGCAATTTGGGAAACAGTGATCACAGGTCAATTGGCTTCAGTATAAATTACACAAATAGGAAATATAAGGGAAATACAAAGACACTGAATTTCAAAAGAGCCAACTTATCTAAACTACAAACCTGGCTAGAAGATATCAATTGGGATAAAATCTAAGGAACAAAGAAGATGGAGGAGAGATGGGTTTGCTTTAAGAGCATATTAAATAAGGGCATTAGCCAGTGCATCCCATTGGGTAATGAATTTTAAAGAGCGAACAAAATTCCTGGATGGTTTAACGCCACTGTAAAAATGCATATAAAAGCAAAAGAGAAGGCCTTCAAAAAATACAAGGTTGAGGGATCATCATCAGCATTCAAACTTTATAAAGAATGCAACAAGAAATGTAATGCCTCGTTTCCACTGAGCGGATCGATTCGGTACGGTTCGGTACGCTATTTTGGGTTTCCATTATGAAAGCGTGCCATAAAACCGAACCGTACCACACCATTCTGGGTCCTGCTTCAGATGTGAGGCCATAGAAAATGAAACGGTTCAGTTAGGGAGGAGCTACAATACATTCCACTGATTGGCGGACACACTAGGCATTTTTTCTAAACCCTGAATGGCCCCTGACGGTCCGACTTGCAGTGGAAACGCTCACCAGAATAGACCGGGCCATTCCAACCGTTTCAAACTGTACCGACCCAAACCATTCCGCTCAGTGGAAATGAGGCATAAGTGTGCAATTAGGGGGGCTAAGATAGAACCCGAAAGACAAAGTGGAGGAGAGCAAAAAAAATCCCAAGAAATTCTTTAAGTATGTAAACAGTAAAAAAGGGATGACAGACCATATTGGCCCCATAAAGAATGAGGAAGAACATCTGGTTACAAAGGATGGGGAGATGGCGAAGGTATTGAATTTATTCTTCTCCTCACGAGGGAATCGGGGGGCTTCAGTAACCAAAACTGCAGGGTTTATCCTCGTGACACATCACAGGAAGCTCCCTCATGGACAGAATTAGTATTAGACTTGGGAAACCTAACATTAATAAATCATTGGGACCAAATAGCTTGCACCTGAGGGTACTTAGGGAACTCAGTCAAGTAATTGCCAGACCATTGTTCCTAATTTTTACAGACAGTCTACTGACTGGAATGGTACCAGATTGGAGAAAAGCCAATGTAGCACCAATATTAAAAAATTAAACAAATTACATCCCTGGGAATTACAGACCAGTTAGCCTATCATCAATAGTATGCAAGCCCTTGGAGGGGACGATAAGGCACTAAATACAAGATTTTAGTAATGAAAACGGTATCATTAGTAGTAATCGACATGGATTAAAGAAGAATTATTCTTGCCAAACCAATCTATTAACCTTCTATGAGGAGGTGAGTTGCAATCTAGATAAAGGAAGGCCCGTAGACGTGGTGTATCTGGACTTTGTAAAAGCATTTGACACAGTTTCCCATAAACGTTTACTGTACAAAATAAGGTCCATTGGCATGGACCATAGGGTGAGTACATGGATTGAAAACTGGCTTCAAGGGCAAGTTCAGAGGGTGGTGATAAAAAGGGAATACTCGGAATGGTCATGGGTGGGTACTGGGGTCCCCCAGGGTTCTTTGCTGGGACCAATCCTATTTAATTTGTTTATAAGCAACCTGGAGGATGGGGTAAACAGTTCAATCTCTGTATTTGAAGACAATACTAAACTAAGCAGAGGAATTACTTTTCTGCAGGATGTGGAAACCTTGCAAGAAGATCTGAACAAATTAATGGGGTGGGCAACAACATGGCAAATGAGGTTTGATGTAGAAAAATTTAAAATAATGCATTTGGGTGGCAAACATATAAATGCAATCGATACACGGGGGGGGACCTCTGGGGGGATCTAGGATGGAAAAGGACCTGGGGGGTCCTAGTAGACGATAGGCTCAGCAATGGCATGCAATGCCATTAACTCCAGGGATAAAGCAATAATTCTCCCACTCTACAAGACTCTGGTCCGGGCACACCTGGAGTATGCTGTCCAGCACTATTCCTCAGGAAGGATGTACTGGAAATAAAGCGAGTACAAAAAAGGGCAACAAAGCTAATAAAGGGTCTGGAAGACATTAGTTATGAATAGGGATGAGCTTTGGCAAACAGCGAACAATTTGGGGTGTTCACAGAAAATTCGAAAAGCCGCAGAAAACCCTGTAAAAGTCTATGGGAGAAATCTAAAGTGCTAATTTTAAAGGCTTACATTGCAAGTTATTGTCATAAAAAGTGTTTGGGGACCCGGGTCCTGCCCCAGGGGACATGTACCAATGCAAAAAAAAAGTTTTAAAAACTGCAGTTTTTTTGGGAGCAGTGATTTGAATAATGCTTAAAGTGAAACAATAAAAGTGAAATATTCCTTTAAATTTCGTACCTGGGGGGTGTATATAGTATGCCTGTAAAGCAGCGCTTGTTTCCCGTGCTTAGAACTGTCTCTGCACAAAATGTCATTTCGGAAGGAAAAAAAGTCATTTAAAAGTACTCGCGGCTGTAATGAATTGCCGGTCCGGGCAATACAGAGAAAGGTCATTGAAAGTCATTGATAAAAAAATAAATTAAAAAAGCGTGGGGGTCCCCCCAGATTCAATTACCAGGCCCTTCAGGTCTGGTATGGATATTAAAGGGAACCCTGCGGCAAATAAAAAAAAATGGCATAGGGTTCCCCCCAAATATCCATAACAGACCCTTCAGGTCTGGTATGGATTTTAAGGGGAACTCTGTGCCAAATTGAAAAAAAAATCCATACCAGACCCTTATCCGAGCACGCAACCTGGCAGGCCGCAGGAAAAGAGTGGGGGGACGAGAGAGCGCCCCTCTCCTGAACCGTACCAGGCCACATGCCCTCAACATGTTGATGGGGACAAGGACCTCATCCCCACATTCCTTGCTTGGTGGTTGTGGGGGTCTGAGGGCGGGGAGCTTATCGGAATCTGGAAGACCCCTTTAACAAAGGGGACCCCCAGATCCCACCCCCCCTACGTGAATTGGTAACTGGGTACATTGTACCCCTACCATTTCACAAAGAAAGTGTAAAAAAAAGTAAAAAAACACACAGACACAGTTAGGTTAAGTCCTTTATTTAAAAAAAAAAAGAATAAAAAAAAAAGACTCCGGCGGTGGTAATCCACTCTCGATCTCCACTCCAGCGATGCCGGTATCCTGCCATGGATGATCTCTCCAGGCTCCAGCGATGAGGAACAGCACGCGATCCTCTCTTCACCAGAGCGGAGACACCCCGGGAATGACGTGGCTTCAACCAGTGACAGCTCTTATGTAGCTAAGGGCGGGGCCACCCGTCACGTGACCCCGCCCCCCTCTGACGCAAGGGGAAACCTGGGCTTTACCAGTGACTGGCAGATGACCCTGCCCCCATCTGATGCAACGCAGGTTTCCCGTCATTCCCGGGGTGTCTCCGCTCTGGTGAAGAGAGTATAGTGTGCTGTTCCTCGTCGCTGGAGCCTGGAGAGATCATCCATCGCAGGATACCAACATCTCTGGAGTGGAGATCGAGAGTGCATTACCACCGCTGGTAAAAATAATTTACCCCAACCGTTACCAATTCACATAGGGGGGGCCGGGATCTGGGGGTCTCCTTTGTTAAAGAGGTCTTCCAGATTCCGATAAGCCCCCCGCCCACAGACCCCCACAACCACCAGGCAAGGGTTGTGGGGATGAGACCCTTGTCACCATCAACATGGGGACATCCTCCCCATGTTGAGGGCATGTAGCCTGGTCAGGAGGGGGGGCACTCTCTCGTCTCCACCTCTTTTCCTGCGGCCTGCCAGGTTGCATGCTCGGATAAGGGTCTGGTATGGATTTTTTGGGGGAACCCAACGCCATTTTTTTAAAAAATTTGGCACTGAGTTCCCCTTAAAATCCATACCAGACCTGAAGGGCCTGGTAATTGAATTTGGGGTGACACCCACGCATTTTTATCAATGACTTTCAATGACTTTTCTCTGTATTGCCGGGACAGGCAATTCATTACAGCCGAGAGTACTTTTAAATTACTTTTTTTCCTTCAGAAATGACATTTTGTGCAGAGACTGTTCTAAGCACGGGAAACATGTGCTGCTTTACAGGCATACTATATACACCCCCCAGGTATGAAATTTAAAGGAATATTTCACTTACGTTTTTACAGCCGCGTTTTTTACAGCTTAAAAACGCCTGTCCATGTTATTGTATAAATTTTTGACCTTTTTTTTCAAAAAAAAAAAAACGTCGGAGCTCAAAAACGCAATTGCTGCGTTTTTGCGCGTTTTTGCGCGTTTTTAACGCTTTGCATTTTTATATGCCTAACGCCGACGCCGAGGGATGCACTGGTCCTGGGTTTTTTTTACAGCTTAAAAACGCCTATGCTATTTGCAGCTCAAAAGCGCCTAGGTGGGCATGAAGCTATAGACTAAGCTGAAAAAAAACGCTCAAAAACGCGGCTGTAAAAACGTCCGTGGGCATGAGGCCTAAACATTATTAAAATCACTGCTCCCGAAAAAAACGTCAGTTTTTAAAACTTTTTTTGCATTGATACGTGTCCCCTGGGGCAGGACCCAGGTCCCCAAACACTTTTTATGACAATAACTTGCATATAAGCCTTTAAATTTAGCACTTTTGATTTTTCATGTTCGTGTCCCATGGACTTTAACGGGGTTCGGATGTTCAAACAAATTTATTGTCTGTTCGCATGTTTTGGTGCGAACCGAACTGGACGGTGTTCGGCTCATCCTTTGTTATGAAGAAAGGTTGCAAGCACTGAACTTATTCTCTCTGGAGACGCTTGAGAGGGGATATGATTTCAATTTACAAATACCTTACTGGTGAATCCACAATAGGGATAAAACTTTTTTACTGGCAGGGAGTTTAACAAGACACATGGCCACTCATTAAAATTAAAAGAAAAGAGGTTTAACCTTAAACTACGTAGAGGGTTCTTTACTGTAAGAGCTGCAAGGATGTGGAATTCCCTTCCACAGGCGGTGGTCGTATAGGGGGGCATCGATAGTTTCAAAAAACTATTAGATAAGTACCTGAACGACCGCAACATACAGGGATATACAATGTAATACTGACATATAAACACACACATAGGTTGGACTTTATGGATTTGTGCCTTTTTTCAACCTCACCTACTATGTAACTATGTAACTAAATGACTCTCTCCCTGATGTATGTTTCTTTTTTTTATAATTATTTATATTTTACATGTCCCCTATAGCAGTGCCCTAGCTGCTTTCCTAATAGCTATAAAAATGATCAGACGCGACTAACAGGATTGCCCCCAAATACTTCAGGGGAATACAGGTTGGCTGAATTTCAAACAGTATTTGGCAAACCCTTGGCAAATCAAATCCAACCAGATTCGGCCATTCCTGTGTTTGAGTTTAGTTTGAGAATCTTTTCATAAAAATTAAAGTAGGATTTTATAGTCTACATAGCAATTATGAAAATGTATGTCTTTATATAGGCAGTAACTGTGTTGAAATGCATTTTTACTAAACAGGTAATAACAGAATCTTTTGCCTATATAATACAAATATTATTTTTACATGTCTAGTATGTATGAGTTTGTACAGGTTTTTAAGCACAGGTGTGTGGCTGAGGCTGAGAAACAATGCAGTTAGTGGATTTTTACAGGAACGCCATCATGAAAACAATAAGGGTTCTGGCATAGCTGATCTCTTCTTGGAAATGTTAGTTGTCTGACTGTCATACTGATCCTATGATTCTTAATGCTTTCAAAATCAGTTATGAATCAATTGAGTACTGTCAAGCCCCGTACACACGATCGGTTTGACTGATGAAAACCGTCCGATGGATGGTTTTCATCAGACCAACCGATCGTGTATGGTACCCATCGGTCTTTTTCCCATCGGTTGGAAAATAAAGAACTTGTTTTAAAATTTTCCGATGGATAAAAAAACCGATGGGAGTTTCCGATCGTCTATGGACAAGTCCATTGGTTAAAAGACCCACGCGTGCTTAGAATCAAGTCGACGCATGCTCAGAAGCATTAAACTTCATTTTTCTCGGCTCATCGGAGTGTTTTAGGTCACCGCGTTTGGAACGGTCGGTTTTTTGACTGATGGTGTGTGGCCAAGACTGATGAAAAACAGTTTCATCGGATTTCCGATGGACAAATCCATCGGACGAAAATCCATAGGTTATCCGATCGTGTGTACAGGGCTTCAGTGATACTTTATTTTATTTGCACTAACATACAATTTTTCAGGACAAGCTTTCGGGGTATGTCCCCTTCTTAAAGGTCCCAGCAGTACTGATTCACAGAAGTTTAAGCAGAATGGTAAAAAAAAAACACAATCTCTGAGGAAAAAAATAAAAAATAAAAACAAACACACAGAAACAAATGTACATGACGATGGTAATACAAATAGCATACTTATTGAGATAAGACAGAGGAAGAGCTATAGACTGGAGGGGGATGACAGTCACAGAGGAGGGTCATAAAGCTGTTTAGGGATGAGCTTCGAGTTTAAATCAAACTCATGTTCGACTTGAACATTGCCTGTTCGGCCGTTTGCCGAACAACAAACAATTTGGGGTGTTCGCGGCAAATTCGAAAAGTCTATGGGAGAAATCTAAAGTGCTAATTATAAAGGCTTATATGCAAGTTATTGTCCTAAAAAGTGTTTGGGGACCTGGGTCCTGCCCCAGGGGACATGTATCAATGCAAAAAAAAGTTTTAAAAACTGCCGTTTTTTTAGGAGCAGTGATTTTAATAATGCTTAAAATGAAAAAATAAAAGTGAAATATTCCTTTAAATTTCGTACCTGGGGGGTGTGTATGATATGCATGTAAAGTAGATCATGTTTCCCGTGCTTAGAACTGTCCCTGCACAAAGTGTAATTTTTGAAGGGAAAAAAGTCATTTAAAACTCACTCGCGGCTATTAATGAATTGTCGGCTCCCGGCAATACATACAAAAGTCATTGATAAAAAAAAAAAAAAGCGTGTCTGGAATGGATATTAAGGGGAACCCCGCCGCAAATTAAAAAAAATGGCGTGGGGTTCCCCCTAAATATCCATACCAGGCCCTTGAGATCTGGCATGGATTTTAAGGAGAACTCCACCCCAAATTTTAAAAAAAATGGTGTGGAGTCCCCCCAAAAATCCATACCAGACCCTTATCCGAGCACGCAACCTGGCCGGCCGCAGGGGAAGAGGGGGGGACGAGAGAGCGGCCCCCCCTCCCTCCTGAACTGTACCAGGCCACATGCCCTCAACATGGGGAGGATGTCCCCATGTTGATGGGGACAAGGGCCTCATCCCCACAACCCTTGCCCGGTGGTTGTGGGGGTCTGCGGGCGGGGGGCTTATCGGAATCTGGAAGACCCCCAGATCCCGACCCCCCTATGTGAATTGGTAAGGGGTACATTGTACCCCTACCATTTCACGAAGAAAGTGTCAAAAAATGTAAATAAAAACACACACACCTTGGAAAAGTCATTTATTAAAAAATAAAAAAAATAATAAAAAAAAAAACATTCCAGCGATGAAATCCAGTGTCCCGCGGCGATCCCGATGTCCAGCGCTGTCCGTCATTGGTTGTGCCTGTGCGGACCTGATGGGGAACTTCCTCCGCTGTGTTTTAAATGTATAGACCCACCCCTTCTAAAGTTACCCATCAAGTCCGCTCCCATGTTGAGGGCATGTGGCCTGGTACGGTTCAGGAGGGAGGGGGGGCCGCTCTCTCGTCCCCCCTCTTCCCCTGCGGCCGGCCAGGTTGCGTGCTCGGATAAGGGTCTGGTATGGATTTTTGGGGGGACTCCACGCCATATTTTTTTTTCAATTTGGGGTGGAGTTCCCCTTAAAATCCATGCCAGATCTCAAGGGCCTGGTATGGATATTTAGGGGGAACCCCACGCCATTTTTTTTTAAATTTGCGGCGGGGTTCCCCTTAATATCCATTCCAGACCTAAAGGGCCTGGTAATTGAATTTGGGGGAACCCCCACACGTTTATTTTTTCTTTTATCAATGACTTTTGTATGTATTGCCGGGAGCTGACAATTCATTAATAGCCGCGAGTGAGTTTTAAATGACTTTTTTTCCTTCAAAAATGACACTTTGTGCAGGGACAGTTCTAAGCACGGGAAACATGCGCCACTTTACATGCATATCATACACACCCCCCGGGTACGAAATTTAAAGGAATATTTCACTTTTATTTTTTCATTTTAAGCATTATTAAAATCACCGCTCCCGTAAAATTGTCTATTTTTTAAACCTTTTTTTGCATTGATACATGTCCCCTGGGGCAGGACCCGGGTCCCCAAACACTTTTTAGGACAATAAATTGCATATTAGCCTTTATAATTAGCACTTTAGATTTCGAACGTTCGAGTCTATTGTATTTAATAGGGTTCTAAAGTTCACACGAACATTCTGTCTGTTCGCAGGTTCTGGTGCGAACCGAACAGGGGGGTGTTCGGCTCATCCCTGAAGCTGTTGGATAATGAGTGAGGAAACCCATATCTAAATTTAGGCCATTATCTTTTGTGTCAAATAGAACCATCATTCTTAGTTCAAAAGTTTTCCTTTCCTGGATGGTTCTGAAATTCCCTTTAAGAAATAAACTTTTATAGGGTGGTCCGGTTGTGAGAAATTATGTCCTACAAGTGTGAAGAAACTATCTTTTTTATGTTCCTTGATAGTACTGTTTGCAAATTTATCCTTGTTCGTAACATCTGTCCTGTTTCGCCAACATAAGATCCTTTGCTACATTTTTTTTCATTGGATGAGGTACACAAAATTACTGGAGATCACCTCAAAAATCAAGTACAGTGTATGTATACAACCTAACTTAATTTACTGTGTGTTTTCTCTGAGCTGTAACTTAAGAGGGAGTTCAGCTAAAAACACTTTCCAGTCTACAGTTGTCATTTATAATATGCTACCAGGGGTCAGGTGTCATGGTTTTTCAACAAACATTGGACTGTTAACATGTAGCACTAATGGGAGCTTGCGGTAGGGGTGGGGAGATCCAAAACAATATGGGGCATATTTACAGAGAAGTGCATTGGACTTTTTTGACTAATTTAAGACACATGTTGACTATTCACTACAAAAACAGGCTTCATTGTTGGACAGTCACCCACATGAAACCACATGCACTGTCCGTGATCTTGACTTTGTGAACCTGTACACGCCAGTTTCATTGTGGAATGTCCTGCAAAGTTTCAAGAAGTGGCAAAGATAAAAAAAAAAGTTGTGAATGCTGTTTGAAAACTATGTGCTTCATTGTTTGCCTTTTCTTATACTGCTTTAAATTGCCCCAAAAAGCAGATGGGGCATCTAAAAGGACTGTAGTAGACTTCTTTTTTCAAAGGGCTAGTCCAGTAAACATTTCTATTAAAATTCCAATTTTTGAACATCCTTTTAGTGGTACAATCTATAAAAACCATAGAAACTTATAGTTTAAGTGGCCAAAAATCCCTCTCTCCATATTAGGGTGAACACATAATCAGAAAGGTGTTTCTCATGCTAAAGTCTCTGTTAAGGATAGAGAAACCTTCCTGTGGTGCCTGAGCTACCCACCCACCAATATGCAGGACAAAGGTAAATGCTTGGGGATGGGAATGATCACACATTAAAGGATACAATGAAAACCTAAATCCTGCACAGGGGCGGATCCAGAGTCTAGTCTCGGGAGGGACACTGACAGAAAATATTTTTTTGGGGGTAAATTTGTCGGGGCAATGGCTGGTGTTGGCGCTTCAATCATCACGGCACCATGGTTGTTATGGTGTCAGGATGATTGAAGCGCATTATTTCTATTATTACATTGTAATATAAAATTAAATAGTTCAACTCACCATAATGCAGAATCAGTGGGAGCCCTGAGAGTGTCACTTGCCACCGTCCCATGCCACACGTTGCGGATTGTCACTTGTCACACGTTGCGGATTGTCACTTGCCACGTCCTATGCCACACGTTGTGGATTGTCACTTGCCCTGTCCCATGCCACCTTTTGCGGATTGACACTTGCCATGTCACCTGATGCTGATTGTCACTTGACACGTTCCATGCCACACATTGCAGATTGTTACTTGCCACGTCCCATGCCACACATTGCAGATTGTCGCTTGCCACGTCACCTGTCACCTGTCACCTGATGCATATTGTCACTTGCCACATCCCATGCCACACATTGCAGATTGTCACTTGCCACGTCACCTGCCACCAGATGCTGATTGTCACTTGCCACATCACCTGCCACCAGATGCAGATTGTCACTTGCCACGTCACCTGCCACCAGATGCAGACTGTCACTTGCCACGTCCCATGCCACACATCGCGGATAGTCACTTGCTGTGTCACTTTCCTGCTAAGGTGGTCTCTGTGTCCCAGAGTCACTCAGCAGATTACCAGTCAGGCAGCAGAGAGATGATGTAATCTCTCTGCTGCCATGGCTGCCTACACACAGTGCACAGCGTGGGCGGAACTGCAGGGATGCAGGGCGGGCGCCGAGCGGTGAGAGATGATTGGCTATCAGCCCGCGCACACACTGTCACCGAGCCGCACAGCTGCACACCAACCGAGCCGCCCACCGGCTCTCTCCCCCACTGAGCCACCCGCCGGCTCTCTCACCCGCGGTGACGCCCGCCCACTCACCCGAATTCTTGGAGGGGCAATTGCCCCGTTGCACCCCCCTGGATCCGCCCCTGATCCTGCAGGACATATTTAAATTATCAAGAAATTCAAGAGGTGAATAGAAAAATCTACAGGTAAAATTAAAAGCAACTTGAAGAAACACACAAATCCTATGCTGGGTGATTTATATTTTGCAAGCATGTATTATACTTGAATCTTAAAGTCAGAGGATGTTAATAGCCACACTGATAATCTGTATATTTCCCGAAAAAGTGTAGATTTTCAATTTGTTGCATATTGAAATTGAAAGAACATTTTGTACTACTGGTGTTACATTATACATTTCTAACACCTCCTAAGAGGCCAATAGTATAACATGAGGTTTTGTGAAGTGCTTTCAGCAGCAGTTTCTTAATTAAAAAATCTTTTCAAATTCTACACTTTATATTTTGCATATTCTTTTACAATGTTCTCTATTCAATTTAATAAGATGTGTGTTTTGATCTGTGAATAGATCTTAAACATTATGAAACAAACTTTCAGCTAAACACAGTAGACTTGTTCCATTCATAGGATGGGCTCTGTGTAATCATACATAATAAAAGTGAATTTGTAGGCTTTTTTTTTGTCATCTGGGAATGTGTAGCCCCTTAAAATAACAGTTAGGACATACATACAGCTTGTAGAGTACTGTAAAAAATACCTCAGGGAACTAACTTGATGTTTTTACTGTTTGAAGAAATAAAATCACTTTAGAACTAGTGGAGGCAACGTGGTGATGCATAGAATACACAGCAAAACTGTTCTCAAATTGGCATATGATTGTGGTTTATCAGAAATGTTTGGGCCCCATGCATACTGGACATTAATGGAAATGTTAAATTGCCAGTAGTGCTAGCAGGCGAAAGCTGGGGTAAAAACACACATTTTAAACACGCGTTTGGCCGTGTTTAGCCACATTTGCATTTCTAAGTGTTTTTTTTTTCCGCTAAAACACTCCCCTCTGCTATTTTTAATTCCCACTTCCCCACAATGCATCCATGAATAGTGAAATAGTCATTGTTTAGTTGTGAAGTCACCATTTTAAAAGCAGAGATAGCTCTGTATTGTTCAGGAGCTTTCTTTCTTTCCTGGGTGCATCCATTATGGATCCTATAATCCAGAAATTTGATGAGGCCATGCTACTTATTTTGTTAAGGAGGGGGAGGAGACTGAGACAGCTAGAGTAGAGAAGCAACCGTTGATGATTTTGGACCCATCCTTTGATATCTCGTTGTCTATCTTCTAGATATTTTGCCAACATGTACACAAGGCTGCATACATATACAGTGAAATTCTTTACCTTTACATGCATGTCCATTACATCTCTTGATGATCTTCTGGAGAGGCTCCGACCAGGGCCGGCATTACCTATTGGCAAGGTAGGCACCGGCCTAGAGTGCACATCAGTCGGAGGTGCCACGTCAGTGGTCAGTGGCTTTGCTATGGGCAGAGGCGGCTCACAGGGGCCTTGCGACAACCTAATTTGCTTAGCAGGTGCCGTGGATCCCCCTCCTGCTTTCTCTCCCCTCCGACAAATAATAGAAGTGGGTCCGAGGAGGAGAAACTCTGCTGCTCCCTTCCTTCCCCCCTATGCTCGAGCCGCCACTGTCAGATGAGGGCTCTTTGTTTCCTGCCCGTTCCCCCTTCCTCCTGCTGTCTGAAGCCTCGTACACACGGCCGAGAATCTCGTCGTTAAAAACATGTCGTTTTTTACAACGAGATCCTTGGACAAGAAACTTGTCCCGGCCGAGTGTACACACGCTCATTTCAAAGAACCCGCGGTTCTTTGAATGGAGCGTACGCGGTGACATCATCGAATACGACGAGCATGCGCTCGTCACATTCGATGCCGTCGCCGCCACCTTGGTTCACCCTACCTATGCCTAGGAAGCTACCGCGCATGCGTCGAAGTCATTTCGAGCATGCGCGGGCTTCCCGGCGAACAGGTAAGTGTACACACACTCAATTTTCTCGTCGAGAAACAGGCTGACGAGAATCTCGACGAGAAAATAGAGAGCAGGTTCTCTATTTTCTCGTCGAGATTCTTGTCGCTTTTCTTGACGAGAAACCATACACACGAACAAATTTCTCGTCAAGAAATCTCTGCCAGCAAGTTTCTTGCTGGTTCTTGCCGAGAAACTCGGTCGTGTGTACGAGGCTTAAGGAAGGGAGCAGAATAGCAGGAGATTGGAGCAGCTGTTTCTCTGTGTAGAGAGAGAGCACCTGCAGGCTCTTCTTTCCTCCTCCCTCTTTCCTCCTCTTGCTGCTGTACTTGGGAGCAGCGCTTTCCAGGACAACCACCCGTTATGTTTCTTCTTTCTGCTTCCTATTGGCCAGGGGGAAAAACAATTAAAAAGGAGCAGACTGGAGGATCATGGATAAAAACAAATAGAAAAAGCGCCTCTGAGTAAACTTTTTTCATGGAGGATCATGGGATATGTAGTCCCAAAGACTTGCAGGCCCATTGCAATCCTACGGGTGAAACTGCAGCCCCCAGGATTCCCAGCTGAAGGGGAGGGAGAGAAAGCTAGGCTACGGGTGGCAAGTGGCACACTGCATCTGGTGACAGGCTGTGGGTGGCAAGTGACAAACTGAATTGGGTGGAAAGTGGCACACTGCATCTGGTGGCAGGTGACAGTGGCAAGTGACACATTGCATCTGGCAGAAGGCAACTGTGGCAAGTGAAACACTGCATCTGGCAGCAGGCGGCGATGGCAAGTGACACTCTTCATCTGGTGGTAGGCGACAGTGGCAAGTGACACGCTGCATCTAGTGGCAGGGGACAGTGGCAAGTGACAAGCTGAATCTGGTGGCAAGCGACGGTGGCAAGTGACAAGCTGCATCAGTTGGCAGGAAACAATGGCACACTGCATCTGGTGGCAGGCTACCATGGCATGCTGCATCTGGTGGCAGGCAACAGTGGCATGCTGCATTTGGTAGGTAGTGACAAGCTCAGGGTTCCAACTGATTCTGCATTATGGTGAGTTGAACTATTTCATTATATATTACAATGTAGTACTAGAAATAATGTGATTCACTCATCCTGACACCATATCAAGCATGATGTCAGGATGATTTATGTGCTAACACCAGCCATTCGCCCGATAAATCAGCCGCCGTTTAATTCCCCATCAACCCGGAGACTACCTTTCCCCCCGTCGTCGGTAAGGGTTTTGAAATCATATTTTTTTAGGAGAGGGGTGTGTTCCTGAATGGCAGTTTGGAAATGTGGTCACCTTAAGCTGATGGGGCTTCCTGTCCAAGATTTTTGCCTAAGACCTCACAAATCTGAGAGCCACCTCTGGCTATGTGGGTGCGGGGGGGTGCGGAATGCATCCAGGAGACACCTGCCAGAGGGGTGAAACTATCAAGTAGGAAGTGAAACCCGGCCACAATGGTGTCGGCCCGCGGGTCCCACCACATAATTTACCGACCATGATTTTTAAAATGAAAATATTTACAAAGAGGAGGGCATGGAACCTCCATGGCAACTCTAGAGCCAATAGGGATGCGGCCATTGTTGTAGCCAGCCCACCCATTGAAATGCTCCCCATTCAATCCAGTGGGGGAAGGAGCCAGAAGTGAGGACAATGGCCAGTCTAAAGTGCTGTGCACTGATGGAGCTTGCGGGAGAGAGAATGAGAGAAAGAATGGGGAGGAATATTAGGCATGGGCAGGAGGGGCAGGGAGAGCGGAGGACTGTGTAAGAGAGAAGAGTCCCAGGGTGCCATACAGTATGTGAATGGAGGAGGTGAGGAGACACCATTAAGGCAGCTGTTTTATTAAGGGCAGGTGACCATTACATGTAAGGAGGGTGAGCATAGGGCTGCCAGCAGTGAATGAGAAGGAGAAAATAGTGTGTGAGGACTAAAAGTGGAAAAATATGGAGAGAAGAGAGTAATGAGACATAATGGTACTGTCTGTGCAATGGGAGACTGTGAAAGGTGCCCGTGAGAGGGGAGATAGGTATAGAGGCAGTAGAAGGTGTATGAGTAGAGGTGGGTACAGGGGCAGTAGAAGGGGTATGTGAAGAGGTGAAGAGGAGAGGTGGCTATAGGGGTAGTAGAAGAGGTATGTGGAGAGGTGGGTATGGGGCAGTATAAAGGGTATGTGGAAAGGTGAATATAGGGGTAGTAGAAGGGGTATGTGGGGAGGAGGGGGTGGGTATAGGGACAGTAGAAGAGGTATGTGTAGAAGTGAGGTGGGTAGTAGAAAGGGTATGTGGAGAGGGGGGTGGGTTTAGGGGCAGTAGAATGGGTATGTGAAGAGAAAGGGGTGGGTAATGGGGATGGTAAAATAGGTATGTAGAGAGGAGAGGTGGGTATAGGAGTAGTAGAAGTGTTAAGGCGGCAGGGGGGTTATGTTGACACCCCGTTTTACTAGCCTTGGGAGGGTGATACTATGTTTTACCGCACTAGGTAAGACCAACCCTAGTGATGCCAGGTCCAGAAGCACAGGGGTGGGCCTGCAGACCACGGCTGAAGAAATAGGTGGAGAGGTGCCGCAAAAATCTCCACCCCCGCCCCTCCACCGTATACATGGGCAGGGTAAAAGGGGTGGAGTCAGGGGCGGAGCCAAGGGGGAGGGAGCAAAATGAGGTTTCGCCTAGGGTGTCAAAAATCCTTGCACCAGCCCTGGCTCCGACCAAGACTAACAAGAATGGACACCCATATGTGAATGAGCATATCATCAGAGGAAGGACTCCTTGTGACACTTAGCATCGCATAGTAGCCCATTATGTGTCACTTACCTGAAACCGAAGCCTGCGATGTCCCTGATGTCCCTGCTGGCTGGAAGCGTCCATCTTCAGCCCTCTTACTTCTGGGGCAGCAGACTCCGGCTCTGTGACTGGCCGGAGCCGCCAGTCACGGCATGACCCCATCTAGAAATGGCACAGCGTGCCCTTTTTAAAGTGTGCATGCGCCAAATACATCGGCGCATGCGCAGAAGAAATCTTCTTATGGGGAATTGTAAATATCTCCTAAACCATGTAGGATAAAATGGAGCCAAGTCTGCATATGGTCACCATAGAGAATTAAATGTGGCCATACAGTGGTTACGGACTCAGCCGCACAACATTTTTTAATTATCAATTTTAGCCCTGCCTGTTGGGTTGTTGAATGTGACTTTGGATTCTGCCAAGCAATCTAGTCTATCCCACACAGAGGGAAAACTTCGAAATTTTGAACAGGGGGATGTTGATAGGTTTGCGGATATGGCACTGCTGAGGTCCCAGGGTACATAAGAGGACTTTGAAAAACAATGCTAGCAAGGGTTGGTGGTGGCCCGTCACTGAGTTTGACAGAATGATACTGCATTTCCAGGTCCCCATCTATGTCCTCCAGAACATGACAGATTTTCCGGCAGTAGCTGGCGCGTGGAATTTTGGGTCTAAAAGGGGATCCATGCTATGACGCTCCTGCCGTACTTCCTTCAGCAGTGTCATGATACTCTCCTCTGTTTCCAGGTTTAGACCTGCACCCCTATGACACTGCCTATGTCCCTGTCCATGGCCCCTCAAAGAACTGGTGGTGTCTGTGTCAATGTCTAGATAGATAGATAGATAGATAGATAGATAGATAGATAGATAGATAGATAGATAGATAGATAGATAGATAGATAGCTGGGGTAATGCCATTCGTGGGTTCAGTGGTTGTTAGAGACGACTGGTGGGCTGACCTACTTGTTGATAGTGTTGTCATTGCCATGGAAGGCTCAGTCGGCTCATCTAATGGGATATCATCCTCTTCTTGATGCTCTCTGTTCTCTGTGGGCAAATTAGACGTTATCCTGAAATAAATTGAAAATATAATAAAAAATATATTTAGATTTAAAAGATGAGAAAAATGACAACGTTAAAACTAAAATATTAAAAAGATAATAAAAACAATTAAATATATGCTATTGGATCAAATAAAATATACATTTATTTTAGAAAAACCTAATTAAAAATAATTTTTATCAAATGTATTTTTAAAAAAAATGCTTTATTCATTTGCAACAGTTTAATGTTTTGTAAAAATAAAACAAAAGATAAAATTCATCAAATTAAAATTGATTTAAAAAAATTTGGATACAAAACATTTTTTACATTTTAAAAAATTCTAATGCCGCGTACACACGATCGATTTTTTAGACGGTGAAAACACCGTCGAGAAAATCGACGTGAAAAACAAGGAACAGCTTGTTCCCCCCATGTCGAAAAAAACCACTGTGTGTGGGCTCCACGGCAGTGTTTCCCTATGGGAAAACTGCCACGGAAAAAAATGACGGGAATCACGACGAGAAAAATTAGAGTATGTTCTAATTTTTCTCGTCGTGATTAACCACTTAAGCCCCGGACCATTTGGTAGCTAAAGGACCAGAGGTGAATTCAGAATTTTGCACTGCGCTGCTTTAACTGTAAATTGTGCGGACATGCAATGTTGTACCCAAACGAAATTTGCGTCCTTTTCTTCCCACAAATAGAGCTTTCTTTTAATGGTATTTGATTGCCTCTGCGATTTTTATTTTTTGCGATATAAACGGAAAAAGACCGAAAATTTTGAAAAAAAATGATATTTTCTACTTTTTGTTATAAGAAAAATCGAATAAACTCAATTTTAGTCATACATTTAGGCCAAAATGTATTCAGCCACATGTCTTTAGTAAAAAAAATGTCAATAAGCGTATATTTATCGGTTTGCGCAAAAGTTATAGCGTTTACAAACTAGGGTACATTTTCTGGAATTTACACAGCTTTTAATTTATGACTGCCTATCTCATTTCTTGAGGTGCTAAAATGACAGGGCAGTACAAAACCCCCCCAAATGACCCCATTTTAGAAAGTAGACACCCCAAGGAAATTGCTGAGAGGCATGTTGAGCCCATTGAATATTTTTTTTTTGTCCCAAGTGATTGAATAATGACAAAAAAAAAAAATTACAAAAAGTTGTCACTAAATGATATATTGCTCACACATGCCATGGTTATATGTGGAATTGCACCCCAAAATACATTCTGCTGCTTCTCCTGAATACGGGGACACCACATGTGTGGGACTTTTTAGGAGCCTACACACGTACGGGACCCCGGAAACCAAGCACCGCCTTCAGGATTTCTAAGGGCGCAAATTTTTGATTTCACTCCTCACTACCTATCACAGATTTGAAGGCCATAAAATGCCAAAATAGCACAACCCCCCCCCAAATGACCCCATTTTAGAAAGTAGACACCCCAAGGAAATTGCTGAGAGGCCTGTTGAGCCCATTGAATATTTTTTTTTTGTCCCAAGTGATTGAATAATGACAAAAAAAAAAAAAATTACAAAAAGTTGTCACTAAATGATATATTGCTCACACATGCCATGGTTATATGTGGAATTGCACCCCAAAATACATTCTGCTGCTTCTCCTGAGTACGGGAATACCACATGTGTGGGACTTTTTAGGAGCCTAGCCACGTACGGGACCCCGGAAACCAAGCACCGCCTCCAGGATTTCTAATGGCGCAAATCTTTGATTTCACTCCTCACTACCTATCACAGTTTTGAAGGCCATAAATGCCAAAATAGCACAAAACCCCCCCAAATGACCCCATTTTGGAAAGTAGACACCCCAAGCTGTTTGCTGAGAGGCATGGTGAGTATTTTACAGCTCTCATTTGTTTTTGAAAATGAAGAAAGAACATTTTTTTTTTCTTTTTTTTTTCAATTTTCAAAACTTTGTGACAAAAAGCGAGATCTGCAAAATACTCACAATACCTCTCAGCAAATAGCTTGGGGTGTCTACTTTCCAAAATGGGGTCATTTGGGGGGGTTTTGTGCCATCTGGGCATTCCATGGCCTCCGAAACTGTGATAGGCAGTGAGAAGTGAAATCAAAAATTGACACCCTTAGAAAGCCTGAAGGCGGTGCTTGGATTTTGGGGTCCCGTATGCGGCTAGGCTCCCAAAAAGTCTCACACATGTGGTATCCCCGTACTCAGGAGAAGCAACAGAATGTATTTTGGGGTGTAATTCCACATATGCCCATGGCATGTTTGAGCAATATATCATTTAGTGACAAATTTGTGCAAAAAAAAAAAAAAAAAAAAAAATTTTTCCGCAACTTGTGTCAACATATAAAATATTCCATGGACTCGACATGCCTCTCAGTATATAGCTTGGGGTGTCTACTTTCCAAAATGGGGTCATTTGGGGGGGTTTTGAACTGTTCTGGCATTTTATACACAACATTAGGAAGCTTACATCCACTCTTCTAACCACTTGAAGACAAAGCCCTTTTTGACACTTTTTGTTTACATGAAAACATATTTTTTTTGCAAGAAAATTATGTTGAACCCCCAAACATTATATATATTTTTAAAGCAAAGGCCCTACAGAATAAAATGGTGGGTGTTGCATTTTTTTTTCTACACAGTATTTGTGCAGCGATTTTTCAAAAGCATTTTTTTGGGAAAAAAAATACACTTTTTTTTAATTTTAATGCACTAAAACACACTATATTGCCCAAATGTTTGATGAAATAAAAAAGATGATCTTAGGCCGAGTACATAGATACCAAACACGACATGCTTTAAAATTTCGCACAAACGCGCATTGGCGACAAACTACATACATTTTTAAAAGCCTTTAAAAGCATTTACAGGTTACCCCGTTAGATTTACAGAGGAGGTCTACTGCTAAAATTACTGCCCTCGATCTGACCTTTGCGGTGATACCTCACATGCATGGTGCAATTGCTGTTTACATATGACGCCAGACCGACGCTTGCGTTCGCCATTGGGCAAGAGCAGGGCAGGACAGGGGTGCTTTTTTTTTTTTTTATTATTAATTTTGCTTTTTTATTTTATTTTTAAACTGTTGCTTCCATATTTATTTATTTTTATCACTTTTATTGTTATCTCAGGGAATGTAAATATCCCCTATGATAGCAATAGGTAATGACAGGTACTCTTTTTTGAAAAAACTGGGGTCTATTGGACCCTAGATCTTTCCTCTGCCCTCAAAGCATCTGACCACACCAAGATCGGTGTGATAAAATGCTTTCCCAATTTCCCAATGGCGCTTTTTATATCCGGGGGGGGGACATTCCCTCCCACTGCTTGTAAAAGCAGTCCAGAGGCTAATTAGCCACTAGGATTGCTTTTACATGAAAGCCGGCCGCTGGCTGAAAATAATGATACCAAGATGATACCTAAACCCGCAGGCATCATTCTGGTATAAACATTCAAAGTCCAGCAACATACCAGTACGTTGCTGGTCCTTGTTGGACATGTATTGTAATCTTTTTTTTCATGCAGCCTGTTGGCTGAACGAAAAAAAAAGATTGATCGGTGGGTATGCCCACCATTAGAATACCGCCCTTCATCCACCCACTTCTAATGATGGGCATACATGCACCATTTATATATGCCGAAGCATGGGGGCATCTTCTCGCAAAAGTTATGCCGCGTACACATGGTCAGACTTTTCCACGGGCAAGCCTCCGTCGGAATTTCGACCGTATATACGCGGCATTAGGAGCAAAATCGCTCCTCCGCTCCTGCTGCCCCAATGCTTCGGCATATATGCTTTTTTTTTTTAACTGTGGTGGTGAAATTACCTCCTACAGCACTGGAGTCGCAGGGATCAGGCCTGTCTCTGCGAACGCTGCAGTTATGTGTGTTGTGTTTTGCAAGTGACAGTGATCGATCGATACTGCACTTCGGTGGCCTGGGCTGGATGGAGGGGCAAAACGCAGGTGCTAGCAGGTATCTGGGCTGATCCCGCTAACACTGCGTTTTTGGGAACCCTAAACTGCTGGGGACGCTAGTATAGATCTGATCAGATCAGATATTGAGCTGATCAGATACTATACCACTAAGGGGGGTGTATGCTTCACGTGTGGGTGTTAGCGCTACTGGCACTAACCTGACGCTGCCTGGGGTGTGACGCAGACCCTCTCTGATGCTAAAACCTAACTGATATCACCCGCCGGGCGATCAGGGGGTTAAACCTTTATTGGGTTATATACGGCGGGTGCCCTGACACTATAAAAAGCAAACTAACTAACCAGCGTCACCCGTAACACTTATATGATGATCACTGGTGAAAGGGTTAACTAGGGGCAATTAGGGGGTTAAAACCTTTATTAGGTAATATATGGGGGTACCTGACGCTATATAAAAACCTGACAGCGAACCTAAAAAAAATTTACTGGCTACCTATCGGCATCACCGACACTAAGACAACGATCATAAAAACGATTGCTTAGCGACAGTGGTGATAGGGGGTGAAAGGGTTACCTTGGGGGCGATCAGGGGGTTAAACCTTTATTAGATAATATATGGGGGTACCTGACGCTATAAAAACCTGCGGCGAACCTAAAAAAAATTACTGGCTACCGATCAGCATCACCGACGCTAAGACATCGATCAGAAAAATGATCGCATAGTGACGGCGGTGCTAGGGGGTGAAAGGGTTACCTGGGGGGTGATCAAGGGGGTTACACCTTTATTAGGTAATATATGGGGGTACCCGACGCTATAAAAACCTGCGGCGAACCTAAAAAAAATTACTGGCTACCGATCAGCATCGCCGACGCTAAGACATCGATCAGAAAAATTATCGCTTAGTGACAGTGGTGATAGGGGGTGAAAGGGTTACCTGGGGGGGCGATCAAGGGGGTTAAACCTTTATTAGGTAATATATGGGGGTACCCGGCGCTATAAAAACCTGCGGCGAACCTAAAAAAAATTACTGGCTACCGATCAGCATCGCCGATGCTAAGACATCGATCAGAAAAATTATAACTTAGTGACAGTGGTGATAGGGGGTGAAAGGGTTACCTGGGGGGCGAACAAGGGGGTTAAACCTTCATTAGGTAATATATGGGGGTACCCGACGCTATAAAAACCTGCGGCGAACCTAAAAAAAATTACTGGCTACCGATCAGCATCACCGACGCTAAGACATCGATCAGAAAAATGATTGCTTAGTGACAGTGGTGATAGGGGGTGAAAGGGTTATCTGGGGGGTGATCAGGGGGTTAAACCTTTATTAGGGGGGGTTAGGGGGCTACACTGGACCTAAAACTAAATGTAGTGACACTTTTACAGTCACAAATGTCACTGATTGCAGTGATCACTAAATAAATGGTCACTGCAATCAGTGACACTGTGACTGGGGGCTGGGGGGTGATCTGGGGGTGTCTGGGGGGGCCTGGGGGGGCGATTTATGTGCCTATGTGTCCTGGTGTCAGTGTGCTGTTTTGTGTACTAACCTGGCATCTTCTCCTGTACGGCGCTCGGTATATGTGAGCGCCCCAGGAGAGATGACATCACTTCCTCCTTCCTGGCAGGCAGGGGAAGCTCTCTCATTCGCCGGGAGCGATCGAGAGGGGGTGGCCGGAATCGAACGGCCGTCCCCTCATGCCGGATCGCTCCCGAAGGTAAAACGACCGCTCACTGTAAAGAAGGGGGGTCCGATCGGACCCCCCAACTATACAAAGGCAATCACGTACATATACGTGATTCTGCCTGTCAGTGCCATTCTGCTGACGTATATTTACAGTGGGCGGTCGTTAAGTGGTTAATGCAGTTTTTCCCGTCGAGAAAACGACAAAAAGCCCACAGACGATCGTTTTTCTCGTCCAAAGGAAAAAATTTTAAAAAACGGTCGTGTGTACGCGGCATAACAATTCAGATTTTTAAAACATTTGAAACATGTAAAAATAAATAAGATGAAAATTTAATTAATTAATTTTTTTAATTGTTTGGATTTTTTTTTTAATTATTAAAAATTGCATAGCAAAAAAAAAAATGCTATGTAAAAAAAAAAAAGGTTACAATGACAATACTATACAATACAATATTTATAATATATACTTATTACTCTCTACTGTTGGCGATCATTTATTGACTGAGAAAGGCCAGCTGTGTGCTGTAGACATGTGCCATCTTTGTTGGAGCTGAGACACCACTCCGTGCTAAGAAAAATCTTGCACTCTGCATCTCATCTGACCCTTTCCCACAAGGATCTCCAATGAGTAATTTAGCCTACATTCACACCAAGACGCCTGGCTGTTGGTGCTAATGGGCTGCTCATTTTTGCCGTGCTTTAGCGCTGTTTAAGCTGTGCTTTTGCAGCCCTTTTCGGCCGCTAGCGGGGCGGTTTTTAGCCCCCAAAAAAGGATAAAAACTCCAGTTTTGCAGTGCTTTCAAAGTGATCTTCAGGCTGCCCGTTCATTGCAACCCACCCCAAAGATGCTGCTTGCAGGACTTTTCGTAACAAGAAGTCACACTGCAATAAGTCCGGGGCGGTTTTCTGGCGCTTTGCAGAGGCTATTTCTAGCGCTAAAGCGCCTGAAAACCACCCCAGTGTGAAAGGGGTCTAAGATTACTAACTTGTATTCAGTAACAATATTACATACATATTTTTCAAATTAGGAAAAATTTGCATTTACTTGTTTTCTTCTCAGAGCTATTCAGTTGCTCCCAGTGTGGGGTTAGGACTTTGGTAATGTCTGTCCACAATTTTTCTTTTCTTATCCTGTCGTTGTATTGCGGATGTGACAATTCCCACAGTTCCAGATGGGCTTGCACTTTGCACTGCTGAGATCAGTTCCGTCTGGGATACATCACTAGCTATGATATCTGCAACCTCTCTGTAAATCCGCACGCCTCAAAATGGAGATGACACTGGTCTGACAAAGAACAATAAAGCAGCAAATGTACATAAAAGGTATTTCCTGTACGTACATGTTGCCTGTGCCCAATAAGATGAATAAGTGCTTGTAAATGCTAAATGCTGTTAGCAGCATTTAGCAGCGTTAAGGCATTTTTAATGCTGAAAGCTCCTATTCGGAGTGCACCTGCTCTGGGTTTTTTTTTTCTGCCACTAAACACTGCTAAAAATGTTTGCATGGAAGCATAGGATAACATTCAGGGAAGTTTAGAGGAAGGGAAAAAAAATGTCTGACGCTCCTAGAAGCAGCTGCAAAATGCTCAATGCCCATGGGCCCTTATATTAGTAAAAGTAATTGTTTGACCAGTAATTAAAACATAACCCCTAAAAAAAGATCCCCAAAAAAATAATAACCCTACCTGCCAAAAGACTTTACATACAGTATATCCCACTCACCACATTTGGCATATTCCTTAAAAAAAATACTTCTTTATTTGTGGATCTTGTCAAACATTTGACATGTTTGTTAACTGAAATGACCCACGTATCACAGTTAAATCTCATTGTATTTTGTCACTTTTAAATTTTTAATTTCTTCCTCCAAAAAAAGTTACCACACATTTCAGCAAAAGCTGAACCACAAATTTTGCAGCAAAATCAATTTTGCTGAAAAAATTTCACTGATTGGTAATTTATAGTATACACTCATTAACCACTTCAACCCCGGAAGAATTGGCTGCTCAATGACCAGAGCATTTTTTGCGATTCGGCACTGTGTCGCTTTAACTGAAAATTGCGCGGTCGTTCTACCCAAACAAACGTCCTTTTTTTCACAACAAATAAAGCTTTCTTTTGGTGGTATTTGATCACCTCTGTGGTTTTTATTTTTCTCGCTATAAATAAAAAAAGCGACAATTTTGAAAAAAAAAACAATATTTTGTACTTTTTGCTGTAATAAAAAGCAATTTTTTTCCTCAGTTTATACCGATATGTATTCTTTTACATATTTTTGGTAATAAAAATTGCAAAAAGCGTATATTGATTGATTTGCGCAAATGTTATAGTGTCTACAAAATAGGGAATAGATTTATGGCATTTTATTATTTATTCATTTTTTACTAGTAATGGTGGCGATCTGCGATTTTTATTGCGACTGCCACATTATGGCGTACATATTGGACACTTTTGACACATTTTTGGGACCATTGGCATTTATACAACGATTAGTGCTATAAAAATGCACTGATTACTGTGTAAATGTCACTGGCAGGGAAGGGGTTAACACTAGGGGACGATCAAGGGGTTAACTGTGTTCCCTAATGTGTGTTATAACTGTAGGGGGATGGGACATACTATAGGAGATAACAGATCGTGGTTCCCAGCTTGTTTACACACACAAGTCCCTGTTCTTCCTCTCGTGCCCGTGATCGCTCGTGACTAGTGATGAGCCGAACACCCCCGGGTTCGGTTCGCACCAGAACCCGCGAACGGACCGAAAGTTCGAACGAACATTAGAACCCTATTAAATACAATGGATGCGAACGTTCGAATTCTAAAGTGCTAATTATAACAACTATTATGCATGTTATTGTCCTAAAAAGGGTTTGGGAACCCGGGTTCTGCACCAGGGGACATGTATCAATGCAAAAAGAAGTTTTAAAAACGGTCGTTTTTCGGGAGCAGTCATTTTAATGATGCATAAAGTGAAAAAAAAAAAGTCAAATATTCCTTTAAATATCGTACCTGGGGGGTGTCTAAAGTATGCCTGTGAAGTGCCACGTGTTTCCCGTGTTTAGAACTGTCCCTGCACAAAATGACACTTCTAAAGGAAAAAAAAGCCATTTAAAACTGCTTGCGGCTTTAATGTAATGTCTGGTCCCGGTAATATGGATGAAATTCTTTAAGAAAAATGGCATAGCTACCCCATGACCCCCCCCCTACCCCAGCCCATTACCAGCCCCTTTGGGTCTTGTATGGATATTAAGGGGAACCCCGCACATAAAATAAAAAAGGCCCTATATACTCTGAACAGCCCTATACAGGCGGTGCATACAAGACAGGGACTGTAGGTTTGTTCTTATGTAGAGTCTGTTTGTAATTTTGAACAGGTACATTGTTGAAGTGTAGCTCCAGACCCAAAATCTATTTTTAAACTTTTTGGAAAACATAGGTAAGGGTTATCACCCCTGTAACATTTGTTTTGCTGTCTGTGCCCCTGTTCAGAACATTTCACCTCACTTTCCGTCCCAATGACAACTGTTTTTGAAATGTGGTGTTTTTCTTGAAACAAGGATTGCTGATAAAGCATCAGTACAGAGGAGACACCTTTCTCCCATATTTATTCTTACAGGAGAGAATTTTCCTTCCTAGTGGTAGATTTCCTCTCACTTCCTGTTGTCTTCTTGCGTTTGCAAGTAGGAGTCGTTTGTAAGTTGGATGTTTGAAAGTAGGGACCTGCCGTATATACTCTGCAGAAATAGGCCCCTTAGTTGTTGGTGTTGGCACAACACTGTAAGCACTCACAGTTACTCTTGGTTGGTGCTGGAACGCCCTGCTGTCAACTATTATATCAGGAATTTTAATTACATATAATTGTTGAACAGTGGTAGTAAAAATTGGGCCTTTGATGGTGGTGCTGGTGCCACAACACTGTAAGCCCTGACAGTTACTCTTGGTGGGTGCAGCAATGGGCCCTGCTGTGAATTATTAGATCAAGAATTGTAATTACATGCCCCTGTTGAACAGGGGCTGAAAAATTGGGCCTTAGGCACTGGTGGCACAACACTGCAACCCCTCACAGATACTGTACTTGGAGCACAGCAATGAGCCCTGTTGCAAAGTATTGCTTCAAAAATTGTAATGACACGCCCCTGTTAAACAGGGGCTGAAAAATTGGGCCTTAGGCACTGGTGGCACAACACTGCAACTCCTCACAGATACTGTACTTGGAGCACAGCAATGAGCCCTGTTGCAAAGTATTGCTTCAAAAATTGTAATTACACGCCCCTGTTAAACAGGGGCTGAAAAATTGGGCGTTAGGCACTGGTGGCACAACACTGCAACTCCTCACAGATACTGTACTTGGAGCACAGCAATGAGCCCTGTTGCAAAGTATTGCTTCAAAAATTGTAATTACACGCCCCTGTTAAACAGGGGCTGAAAAATTGGGCGTTAGGCACTGGTGGCGGCACCCATAAACAAAAATGATCTTACAAGCTATCATCATCAATCGTATCATTGAGGACTCGGAGGAGGAGGATAGCCAGTCAACATAACAGCACAGGCACTCAGCATCAGCATCAGTCTTGAAGGGATGTGACATGTTAAAATCAATTAGTCTGTTATATCAGCATCAGGTGTGTGGTAGCTGGTGGTGATCCAAGACTGGTTCATCTTGATGAAAGTCAGTCGATCAACCGAGTCGGTGGACAGGCGCACCCTGTGATCCGTGACAAATCCTCCAGCAGCACTGAATGTGCGTTCCGAAAGAACGCTGGATGCAGGACAGGCCAGTAGCTCAATTGCATACTGTGCAAGCTCTGGCCAGTGATCCATCCTCAAGACCCAGTAAGCCAGAGGATTTTCGGTGGGGAAGGTGTCCAAGTCTGACCTTGCCCCTAGATATTCCTGCACCATGTTTATCAGACGCTGGCGATGGTTGCTGGAACCGATCATACTTTGGGGCTGCGGACTAAAGAATTGTCTGAACGCATCGGTCAGACGGCCACCTTCCCCACCGCTCCTTCTTTGACTGGCCGAAGCCTCAGCAACTCGTTGTCCAGGACCAGGAGTTTGCAACCTCCCAGTCTCTGGGAACGCGTTGCACAGACCTTTCTGCAAGGCCTCCCGGAGTTGTCTCATCCTCTGCTCCCTCTGCGACGGTAACATAAGGTCCGCAACCTTACCCTTGTACCGTGGATCAAGGAGAGTGGCCAGCCAGTAATGGTCCCTCTCCTTGATCCGAAGAATACGAGGATCCTTCCGCAGACTTTGCAGGATCAGGGAGGCCATGCAGCGTAGGTTTGCTGAGGCATTCGCTCCGGAGTCCTCTGGGTCACTAAGGACGACATGATCCGCAGCCACCTCCTCCCAGCCACGTACAAGTCCACTGGTTTCTTGGGACTGTAAATCATCCCTAAAAGACTGCTGCTGATGATGCTGAGTGCCAGCCTCCACCTCCATGCTGACACAATCCTCCTCCTCCTCCTCCTCCTCCTCCTCCTCTTCCTGTGCGATGGGTGGGACAGAAGGAACACTGTCTGGGTAAAGGGGGCCTTGAGAGGCAAGGAAGTCCTCCTCTTCCTGCCTCTGTTCTGCCTCAAGTGCCCTGTCCATTATTCCACGCAGCGTGTGCTCCAACAGGTGGACAAGAGGTACAGTGTCACTGATGCATGCACTGTCACTGCTCACCATCCTCGTGGCCTCCTCAAATGGTGCCAGGACAGTGCATGCATCCCTGATCATGCCCCACTGGCGTGGAGAAAAAAAACCAAAGCTCCCCTGACCCTGTCCTGGTGCCGTAGTCGCACAGGTACTCATTGATGGCCCTCTGCTGCGTGTGCAGCCGCTGCAGCATGGCCAACGTTGAGTTCCACCTGGTGGGCATGTCACATATAAGGCGGTTCTTGGGCAGGTTCAACTCCTTTTGCAGCTCAGCCAGGCGAGCACTGGCATTATAAGATCTGCGGAAATGCACACAGACTTTCCTGGCCTGCCTCAGGACATCCTGTAAGCCCGGGTACCTGCCCAAGAAGCGCTGCACCACCAGGTTAAGGACGTGAGCCACACAGGGCACATGGGTCAGTTGTCCCTGTCGGAGGGCGGAGAGGAGGTTGGTGCCATTGTCGCAAACCACCATTCCTGGCTTAAGCTGGCGTGGCGTCAACCACCTCTCGGCCTGGCCCTGCAGAGCAGATAGGACCTCTGCCCCAGTGTGGCTTCTGTCCCCCAAACACACCAGCGCAAGCACGGCATGGCATCTTTTTGCCTGCGTACTTGCGTAGCCCCGTGAACGGCTACGGAGCACCGCTGGTTCATAGGACAAACCACAGGAAGAGGCCATGGAGGAAGAAGAAGAGGAGGGGGTGGAGGAGAGAGGTGTGTCACAACCAGTAGTAGCATTTTGGAGGCGTGGCGGTGGGACAACCTCCAACACTACTGCACCTTGTCCTGAATCCTTCCCAGCTGCCAAAAGAGTGACCCAATGGGCCGTGAAAGAAAGGTAACGTCCCTGTCCATGCCTGCTGGACCATGAGTCAGCGGTAATATGCACCTTACCGCTGACCGCCCTGTCCAGCGAGGCCAAGACATTGCCTTCCACATGCCGGTAGAGAGCCGGAATAGCCTTCCGTGAGAAAAAGTGGCGTTTGGGAACCTGCCACTGAGGAACTGCACATTGCACAAACTCACGGAAGGGGGCCGAGTCTACCAACTGAAAAGGCAGCAGTTGAAGCGCTAGCAATTTAGCCAAGCTAGCATTCAACCGCTGGGCATGTGGATGGCTGGGAGTGAACTTCTTTCGACGGTCCAGCAGCTGGGGCAGGGAAATTTGCCTGCTAGAATCGGACGTCGGTGTACTGCTAGCAGAGTGGGCGCAAGTACTTGGCTGTGACACACCTAATTCTACACCTTCATTCCTCTCAGTGCATGTTTCAGAGAGGACTGAAGTTATAGTGGGGTTGGAGATCCCAGCTGATGCGGTGCAAGGAGAGGTCCGCTTTGTTCTTTGGTGTGGGTCTTTGAGGTAGGCTTGCCAACGAGCTGCATGGCAGGTCAACATATGTCTGGTCAGGCATGTGGTACCCAAGCGGCTGATGTTTTGGCCACGCGATATACGCTTGAGACATATGTTGCAAACAGCAGCTGTGCGATCTGATGCACTAGCCTCAAAAAAGGCCCACACCAAAGAACTTTTTGAATGACGGGCAGAGGCAGCGCCCTGCACAGGCGGAGCTCTGCGGTGTGATTCCGTCGGTGTACTGCCCTTACGCTGGCCACCAAAGGGCATCCTGCCTCGTTGGAGATGTGCCTCCTCCTCATCCTCCTCCTCCTCCTCTCTCCTATTAGGCACCCACGTGGAGTCAGTGACCTCATCATCCCCTCCCTCCTCATCACTGGAGCCAATCTGGCAGTATGCTGCAGCTGCTGGAACATGACTGCCAGATTGGTGTCCTTCTTGAGCATCCCCTCTGTCTGCTCTCACGCTACTGCCTTCCTCTAGCTGGGTTTCATCATCAGACCCTTCGAAACGCTGGGCATCCTCCTGGAGCATGTACCCAACACTGTGCTGAAACAGTTCGGGGGACTCCTCAGGAGGAGGACATGGTGGGTCTAGGGAAGGAGTGACTGATGATTTGTCTGACATTGATACCAGGGAAGACGACGCTTTGGCAGCTGCTTTTCCAGTACCCTGAGCCTGGGTGAGAGAGGATGAGGAGGAGGAGGAGGGCTTGGTCATCCACTCTACCAAGTCTTCGGCATGATGTGGCTCAACATGTCCAGCTGCCGAAAAGAAGGACAAGCGTGTCCCATGGCCATGTGCTGATGACAATGCACCGCGTCCACGACCAGCACTGTTGCCCCCAGACACAGAGCCTGCTTGCCCTCTTTTATTGCCTCCTGACTGTCTGCCTCTCCTTGTTTGCCTTCCAGACATTCTAATAGATGGCCTGCAGGGAGATGGGAAAAAAGCAATAAGGGCTACCTTCAGGTGTCCTTCTCTGTCCCTTGAAACAAGGACTTTCACAGTGAAAGAAACTGACACTCTCCCTACCTACAGTTTTCTGTCCCTAGAAAAAATGTTTTTTTTAATCACAATATAGCACAAGGACAATTCACTCACTGTCCTTACAGGTCCCTGGAAACAAGGACTTGCAGAGTGAAAGAAAAAAAACACTCTCCCTACCTACAGTTTTCTGTCCCTAGAAAAAATGTTTTTTTTAAGCACAATATAGCACAAGGACAATTCACTCACTGTCCTTACAGGTCCCTGGAAACAAGGACTTGCAGAGTGAAAGAAAAAAAACACTCTCCCTACCTACAGTTTTCTGTCCCTAGAAAAAATGTTTTTTTTAATCACAATATAGCACAAGGACAATTCACTCACTGTCCTTACAGGTCCCTGGAAACAAGGACTTGCAGAGTGAAAGAAACTGACACTGTCCCTACCTACAGTTTTCTGTCCCTAGAATAAATGTTTTTTTTAAGCACAATATAGCACAAGGAGAATTCACTCACTGTCCTTCCAGGTCCCTGGAAACAAGGACTTGCAGAGTGAAATAAACTGACACTCTCCCTACCTACAGTTTTCTGTCCCTAGAATAAATGTTTTTTTTAAGCACAATATAGCACAAGGACAATTCACTCACTGTCCTTACAGGTCCCTGGAAACAAGGACTTGCAGAGTGAAAGAAACTGACACTCTCCCTACCTACAGTTTTCTGTCCCTAGAATAAATGTTTTTTTAAGCACAATATAGCACAAGGACAATTCACTCACTGTCCTTCCAGGTCCCTGGAAACAAGGACTTGCAGAGTGAAAGAAACTGACACTGTCCCTACCTACAGTTTTCTGTCCCTAGAATAAATGTTTTTTTTAAGCACACTATAGCACAAGCACAAAACACACTGACACTCTCCCTACCTATCCTTCTCTTTCCCTAAACTAAAGGAATCCAGGTTAAGCAAGAAAGAAATAACAGTCACTGTCCCTGCCTATGCTGCTCTATCCCTGCTCCGGAACACACTACACTAGGCCGCCGTGCTGGCGGCCTTTTATAGTGTGGGGCGTGTACTAAACACCCTCAGCAATAATTGGCCACAGGCATCCTGCCTGTGGCCAATCATTGCTCTCCTCGCTGCCGGCGCTGTGATTGGCCAAGCATGCGGGGTCACAGTGCATGCTTGGCCAATCACAGCGCCTGGATGACACTGCGATGGCGTAGTGCATTGTGGGCCGTTCGCGTCACTCGAATTTGGCGCGAACGGCCCAAATCGTTCGATCTTCGTCGAACGATCGAACAGCCGATGTTCGAGTCGAACGTATGTTCGACTCGAACACGAAGCTCATCCCTACTCGTGACCGCCGGTCTTCGCGACCACCGGTCACGAGCATCGGCACCCTCCGGCAGCACGCGCGCCCGCTATCCTGCTTAAAGGGACCCAATGTACAGCTACAACGGTCCACGGGAACGAGCCGACCTGCCACAGTATAATGGCGGCAGCTGGTCGGCAAGCGATTAAAAGCGATTAAAAGACCAAGGTATTTAAATTGTAAGTAAAGTAAGGAAAAATCTTGCACTCAGCTTCAAACCACATGATATAATGGACTACTGTAGCTCATGCAACCCAGACACTGGGCCAATAACTAATCTAATTTAAAAAAAGGTGTGCTGTCCCTTTTAAGTGTATAAACTAGTGAATAAGTGCAATAAAGCAAACGTGAAATCACAAATATGTGCAAAGTAAGCAAACAAAGTGCAAATTAGCAATAAATTATTAAAAATCAAAAAGTATGCAACTTAATGAAATACTTTTATCACTCTTAAGCCCTGTACACACGATCGGATAACCTATGGATTTTCGTCCGATGGATTTGTCCATCGGAAATCCGATGAAACTGTTTTTCATCAGTCTTGGCCACACACCATCAGTCAAAAAACCGACCGTTCCAAACGCGGTGACGTAAAACACTCCGATGAGCCGAGAAAAATGAAGTTTAATGCTTCTGAGCATGCGTCGACTTGATTCTAAGCATGCGTGGGTTTTTTAACCGATGGACTTGCCCATAGACGATCGGAAATTCCCATCGGTTTTTTATCCATTGGAAAATTTTAAAACAAGTTCTATTTTTTCAAACCGATGGAAAAAAGACCGATGGGTACCATACACGATCGGTTGGTCTGATGAAAACCATCCATCGGACGGTTTTCATCAGTTAAACCGATCGTGTGTACGGGGCTTTAGAAATGTAAGGATAAAGGGGAAAGCCTGTTTAAGCCCCCCCTCCTCATGGGATCTGAGGCAGCAGCAGTTATTAGCATCCCCCTTTAAAAAGATTGCGAGTCAGTGCTTGTCTATGACGCACTTTGAGCGTCGTCGACACAGAGAGGAACGGGGTCCGAAAATAGCCAAAGTTCTGTGATCAGCTGACCCGGATTCGATGAGACAAGAGCCGACTGTTTCTAAGGGCAGGACGAATGACGCAGGAATTGGTAAGTGGAGGCATATACAGCGCAGTAGCTATAGTCTACCCCCAAATAGAGCTGAGTCACAAAGATTAGCTGGCATATCCTCCTCTAGAGGCAAGCGCTTTACAGCCGGCCTGTATGTAATGAATAGGAAAACTAGTGGGAAAAAACAACTGCTAGCTAGTGGATCAATTGGCAGAGCATCTAACAGGCTTGCCAGAATAGATGTAGATGCTGATTCCCCACAAATGTCTACAGCCAGATCACTAGCATTGAGCAATGAAAATATACATGACGTTCCTTGTACATCTTATCAACCTATACCTGTGGTATTAACAGCACAACAGCCTGAAACAACAGATAACCCACCAGTTGCTAGGCAGGGTGAGTCTAGTACTCTACATTTATTAACTGAATTATCATCTACTTTAAGCCACATTATAGTGGGTATTTCAGCTCCCCCACACTCATCTAAGGATAATGATATTGGTAACAATGTTCCAGTGGCAGTGGTGTGGTCTGCTATTGATTCTATACAGAAGCCTATCCCTACATCCAATAGTTCTGATACTGCCCAATTTATTGATGTTAATCATGGTTTGAGTATTTCTACAGGTTCTTCTGAATTGCTTAAGAAAGCCTCTTCAGGCATGCCAGCGTTGTATGGTAAGGAAGTAATGCCATGTATAATGTCACCATTAGGTTTTTAGGTCAAAGAAAAAATTTGGAAAGGTTATTACATTGATTTGTTTTCCTTATTACCATCTTTTAAAGAATTATTTTCTAAAATGGACAAAAAAGAAGAAAAGTTTGAGGATGAGAGGATAAGACCACTTACTAAATCATTTTTTAATTGGCTTCAAGCTTTTTCAATTTTTTTCTAGTATACTTTGTTTTCCTCATAAAAGTCCTGGACTTTTCCAACATGTCGACATTATTTTGGAAGCTTACCATGGTTTTGGGGGGTTTTCATTGTTTAATTACGATGAGGCTTTCCATACATAAATTAAGTGTTCACCCAGCTTTAAAATAGGGGTAAAAGATGTTGGGCCATGGTTGAATTTATTCCTCCCAACCAGACCTGTGCAGCCTCATCCGTCAACTAATACTTACAATATTTACACGACCCCACCTTATAAGAGGGGAATTTGTTTTGTGTTTAATGATAGCCAGTGCAAATGGCTCAATGTATGTAAGTACAAGCATGAATGTGCTTTTTGCTCGGGAGCACATCCTGTAGTTAAGTGTTTTCGGAAATTATCATACCTTTCCCATCAGAAGCCTAGAGATTCTTCAAATAAAGGCCAGAACGCCAGTGACCCTGGTAAACATATTGCTTTGGCTCACAATTTACCCAAATTGGCAGAAAGCAATGCTTTTAATTTAAGGTTTTTCTCAAGGTTTTCAAATTCCTAAGTTCAATGGTATATGTTGTAAACTAGTTTGTAATTTGCCTTCAGTAGACGATTTGACTTCAATTGTGAAAAGTAAGATGCTTAAAGAAGTTGAGGGTGATAACATGGCGGGTCCTTTTGAGCATCCTCCTTTTAATAATTTGAGACTTACCCTTTTAGGGATCATTCCCAAACAAGAGCCCAATGAGTATAGACTAATCCATCATTTATCATATCCTTATGGTGATTCTTTGAACAATCAGGTTGACCCCGCATTTTCTTTGGTATCTTATGTATCCCTTGATATGGCTATAATTCAACTTATATCTATAGCTGAAGGTGCTTTATTAGCTAAGGCAGACATAAAATCTGCTTTTAGGCTTCTTCCTATACCCCCTAATTGTTTTTTTCTCCCTAGGTATTTATTTTCAAGGAAAATATTACATTGATAAATGCCTGCCCATAGGATGCTCTTTAGCATGTTTTTATTTTGAGGCTTTTTTGAAGTTTTAGAGTGGGTAATTAAAAAAGAAACTAATTCAGATTTAATAATACATTACTTAGATTACTTTTTATTTATGGGTAGCAGTGATTCTGGAGAATGTGATTATTTATTAAATACATTATTTGCTATTTGTAAATATTTTAATATTCCTTTAGCTGAAGAAATAACTGTTGGTCCAGTACCATGTTTGGAATTTTTAGGTGTTACTATCGATACATTAGATATGGAATTTAGACTGCCTTTAGATAAAATACGGTAGATACAATTTCTCATTTATTACTTAAATTTCTTAGAAGAAAAAAGATTACAAAATGCAGTCTTTGCTTGGACTGTTAGCTTTTGCGACTAGAATTCTGCCAGTTGGGCGGATTTTTTCTAGACGACTTTATTCTATTTCGAGTTTGAAGACTCCTACCTCTCATGTTAGGTTATCTAGCGAGGTTAAAAAAAGATATGTTGCTCTGGTTGCATTTTATTCAAAATTTTATTGGTAAGACTATATGGCAATTTGATTTTATTACTAATGATGCTTTTGTTCTTTTTAAGAATGCAGCAGGATCGTTAGGTTTTTCAGCAATTTGGAAGACACACTGGTGTGCTTCACATTGGCCTTCCAAATGGATTAGTCAGGGACTTTGTAAAAACATTGTATTGTTAGAATTGCTCCCTATAATCATTGCACTGGAATAATGGGGCATAAT
The DNA here is from genome assembly GCA_029206835.1 of Rana muscosa. Lineage (NCBI taxonomy): Eukaryota > Metazoa > Chordata > Amphibia > Anura > Ranidae > Rana > Rana muscosa. The sequence continues at coordinate 924,440,304 of CM055116.1, read as the reverse complement.
TTTCAGAACAGAAGATTAATTGTCAATACTGACAATTAAAGAGTGGTGTTTGCAATCAATTGCCTTTTATCAAAATCACCACCTGTGAATAAATTATTGAGATATCCCCCTCTCTGCACTGAACACAAAAATCAGACCACTGTGGTCAGAGTACATCCCTTTGTTATGCACATCTCTCCTCTCTCCCCCTCACCCCTCCTATATGCCTGTCAGCACCGTGTTCTGTGTCTCTGTCTCTGCCCCCCATCGATATTAGTGGAAATAAACTTTTACAAAAGGTCACTGCCAGTCCCTCTATTATAGGCAGGCATAACACACTGTATACATTTTTTATAAAAATGAGGCATGTAAATACAGTTTTAGAGCGATCTTCAGGCCAGTCACGTGACTCTCGGAAAGTTTCCAGGGCTACTGCAGGAGGGGCTGAGTGACCATGTGACCTCCCTGACATCAGAGGGAGATCTCGGGCCCCTCCTGCAGAAGCCATGTATCTGAGGTGTACAGCGGCCGCGAGACACGTGAACAGCCTGATGATCGCCATAAAAATGTATTTACATGCCTCGTTTTTATAAAAGACATGCACAGTGTGCAACGACTGCCTATAATAGAGGGTCTGGCACAGCTTTGTATATTTGGGTTAACAAACACTTACAATTTTGGCAATAAAATTAATTAATCCCCCAAAACATTATATATTTTCTGAAAGCAGAGGCCAAGTAGAATAAAAAATTTTGTTTCACATGATATTTGTGCAACTGTTTATTAACCACTTCAGCCCCGGAAGAATTTACCCCCTTCCTGAACAGAGCACTTTTTACAATTTGGCACTGCATCGCTTTAACTGACAATTGGGCGGTCATGCGATGTTGTTCCCAAACAAAATTTGCGTCCATTTTTTCCCACAAATAGAGCTTTCTTTTGTTGGTATTTGATCACCTCTGCGTTTTTTATTTTTTGAGCTATAAATGAAAAAAGAGCTGCAATTTTGAAAAAAATACTGTCAGAGCAGCTTTTACATTTATTTTGCACACATGGTAAAAATTATCTTAGGCCTGAAGATTAGTTAAAAAACCCCCAAACTGTATATTATTGGACATTATAATTTTTTTGTACACCAGCACTGAGAAGGAAAGAGTAGGGATGGAACTACCCAGATAGCAAGCAATTGAGCTGCAAGTTTGAAAATGATTTGCTAAGCGATTGCTAGACTTGCCAGGCTTCACAAGTGTTTTGCACAGTTGCAGCAAGTCTGCATTGCATGACTTCAGATTAACTTTCTTTTCAAACATTCTGCAAATCTGCTGCAAGCTCTGGTTCAGTTATGTTGTGCAATAGTCATCCCACCACAGGGGTCACTGTGGTTGAATTTTCACCTTTTCTCCCTGATGTAGACTTGCAGAGCTCTTGCTGTAGACTCACCACTGCAACTTTGCTCTTGCTAGAGACTTGCCACACAAATTTGCCACAAATTGGAAAAGTGTCAACTAGAACTTGTGCTCGGAGTGCTCTGCAAGTGTACAACTTGCCAGTGATAATGTTTAGCATGTTAACAAGACTTACAATTCAACAATGCCACAGATTTGTGGCAAGTGATCCTTGCTATCTGGGTAGGAGCCAGTCAGGCTCTCCTGCATGTATACACACTAACAGTGGCTACTCTAACAAGAGGCTAGGTCAGAGTGAGCAAAGTGATGTCCTAGTTGGTATGCTGTTTTTCCTTCATTGTCCATACAGAAGGATGGGGTGTGTTTTGACCAGGGTTCATGTCTAAAATGTTCCTATATATAAGTATTTTGATTGTGTATTTAGCTGCTTGCCTGAAATTCAACTTTAAGAATGTACAGTATATTGTGATACCCTTCTTACACATTGGATGCTACAATGTATGAGTTGCAGGGATATGTGTATATGCCATTCCTTATGGAACACCTTTTGTAACCTGTTGTTTGAATTTCCTATCTTGGGTACAAACATCAGAATTTTGGCCATTAATATATCCATATTTCAAGAAAAAAAGGACCATGTAACATATTGGCTCTTCATAAACTAAGTAAAAAAATTATAATTATAATGTATATATTTTACTTATACATCCATTTTAGCAGTTGAAAAGAGTATTGGCAGTTTGTTGATAGCAACTACAACATTATATGCTATAAAGCTGCATTGCCATTGTAACCTTTTAAACCTTTTTTGAAAGACATAATATGACATACAAGCTTAGGGAGAACATAAGGGCCCATTGAAAAAGGAACATAAAGAATTGTTCTATTATTCAGCAGGGTTATCGTTCCTCTTAATAAATCCCATGGACAGGAGACATAAAGCTATCATCTGTGATTTGAAACCCATATAAAAGCTGTCAAAAGAGCCTTTAAAAGAAGCAATTTCAGCAATATTATTTCATCTTTCACTAATAACGAGCACTTCCCTATACAGTAAAAAAAATACATTAGCGTAGAATCATTAGTTTAAGAAAATGCAGGTGAACTTACTCCCTGGGAATTTTTTGAGCAAGTGTCTTTACATACTCGAATTTCAATTAGGCATCATTTTGATGCAATGTATTCATTAGCTGTTAGGCTTTTACAAAGCCATTTGTGTTAGATTTCCTTTCCTATGTCCCCTGTGTCTAGAGGTTTCACTTACTCTTGTTAGAAATGTTTTTCTACTAAAAAAAGAAAGCATTATTTTCTAATCTTTTAATGTAACTCAGAAAGCATTAGCCATAATAAAATACTGATTAGCCAAAATCCCTTCATGTATTTAAGACTATTAATTCATTGATGCCGCTGAGGAGATTTGTAAAAATGGAACTCTATCTTGTTATTCAATAAACCAGTACTGAATACAATGATAGTGTGTAATGTAAAGGGTCACTTCCTACAGCAACAAGCGGCTTTACTGCATTTTTTGTATCCAATAACCTAAGAATGTGATAGACAAATATATTATTGAACTGTTTAGGGATTATCTAGAAATGCAATACCCACTATCAGGACTATCCTTACATAGCCCGTTGTCCATCATAGCATTTTTCCAGTTTAGAACTGACTTCTGTGTAGCATTTTTTTTCCAATAGGATTGGGTTTCATTTTTTTCTTGTTCCCCTTCCTTTTTTGGTATACTACTAGACTATAGTGCTTTTTGTACATATTTTTCAGTTTCACATGTTACATTTGCTCCTGAAGAAGTGGATTATGACACACCATGTAAAAAGCCTTCTTTGTTGTTTTAAAGTCTGTCATTTTTAGAAAAGTCACATTTTAGAACTGGCAAGACAGCCAATGTTAGTACTTGGAACTGTGCAAGCATCTTCTCTGGGCTCATGCTATGTAAAATTGCCAATGTTATGTCTTTATTTTAGGTACCACCATGACACAAATGAGTAAAACTAAGCAAAGAGTCATGTTGAGCACACTTACTTTTGAAAAATTCATGACAGATTGAAAGGTCAGCTACAGACATAAAGTAGGCCATCATAAATCAAATTACCACATTCCAATTGCATTATCAGTGACAGGACACTGACTAGTGTCATTAAAAATATTAGCAGGATATCTCTTAAAGCGGAGTTCCACCCAAAGTGGAACTTCTGCTTTAAGCACTCCTGACCCCCTGACATGCCACATTTGGCATGTCATTTTTTTGTGGGGGGGAGCGGGTACCTACTTTTGACATGTACCCAGCTCCCACTTGCGGTTGCGCCACCTAGGCAACTCCTCCTCCCCCTCCTTCCCTGCAATCTTCTGGGACACGTCACAGGTCCACACCCAGCTGTGAAATTGTACAGCTGGGTGCCCGCACTTGCAATGCAAGCGCTGCGTAGAGGAGAGGGGGAGAAGTAAAGCTTTGGGCGGCCGCATCGCTGGACCATAGGACAGGTGAGTGTATGTTTATTAAAAGTCAGCAGCTACACTTTTTGTAGCTGCTGACTGTTAATAAACACAAAAACAAGTGGAAATCCACTTTAAGCCAAGCCTGCTAGCAGCCAGTAGAAGAACCCTGTCATAAATCTTTTAGCAGAGCAGTTAAAGAAATACATATTTCATTCTGGTTCTTTTTTGTGTGTGTATCTGCCAGAACAAAAATCTACTTATAATTTATAAATTTTGATGCAATAACACTACATTTACACAAATCACTTAGATGCCAAACACCCCTTTAATAGAGATGCAGAGAGCTGATAGGACACATTACTCATTCTTAGGAAGACCTACATAAAATCTACATCCTGTCTGATGCCTATCAAATTGTCATTTCATTCTGTGTAAAGCCCTGTACACACAGCCGAGAATCTCGTCAGGAAAAAACCCGTCATTTTTCCTGACGAGATTCTTGACAAGAATCTTGTCCCGGCTGAGTGTACACACGTACCTTTCAAAAGAACCGCCGTTCTTTTGAATGGCACGAACGCGGTGACGTCATCGACTATGACGAGCATGCGCTCGTCACATTCGATGCCGTCGCCGCCATCTTGCTAAACCCTACCTATGCCTAGGAAGCTACCGCGCATGCGTTGAAGTCATTTCGAGCATGTGCGGGTTTCCACGGCGACAGGTAAGTGTACACACACTCGGGTTTCTCGTCGGGAAACAGGCCGACGAGAATCCCGACGAGAAAAAAGAAAGCAGGTCTTCTTTTTTTCTCCTCGAGATTCTGGTCAGTTTTCCTGACGAGAAACCTGAAAGCCTCGTACACACGGCCGGTTTTCTCAGCAAGAAAGCTCTGTAAGCAGTTTTCTTGTTGGTTCTTGCCGAGAAAACCGGCCGTGTGTACGCGGCTTAATAGTATATATGAAAAATTAAGAATGATTGCGCTAGGTGCCAGAAAATAATTGAAAATAAAACACAGTAACTATAAAGTGATAGCAGCACTCACTAAATACCCACATATATGTAATTGATAAAAATGCAAATGTGTTCAACAACCACTCAACACACTTCTCAAACCTTTTTATTGGTTATGTATTTCCTGTAACCACTCTCCACATGGACCAGCTTGGGAGCCCTCAATTTTTCATTGAAACTATGCCTAAATGCTAGGAGTCAGTGTCCAATATCAGACTTAAAGGGTAATTCCACTTTCATGGGGAAAAATAATAGCAAATTAAAAAAATATATACTATACGCAATTACTACACAAGCCATATTGTAAATACATTTTATTAAAAATTACCTTTCATTTTTAATCTGCAGCACTGTAAATTTCTCTAAAATTAAATGCAATATGGCAATCTTGGTGTATAAAATGCCCCCAAAAATGTAATTTCCTGTTTATGTTGTTAGCTCACTGATTTTTCCAAACATCTGCATTTTAGGTATCCTCTGCAGCAAACATATTATTTTTGGTGAGATACTCCAAAGGGGCAAATCATGTCTAAAGGGATGCAGACACTGGAATTTTTCTCATTAGAACTCTACAAGAGCATTTATTAATTAATAATGAAAAAGTCACTCTTATTCACATTGACACAAACAGCTTTTCGTTCAGAGAAACAAAAGGTAGGAATCTGCAACAAAGTTTGTTAAAATCATTGCAATGTACATAGATCACCCAGAGAGAAAAGATTTTCTCTCAACAAAAGTGTTGCAGTGAATTGAACTCTGCCAGGAGCAAAGACCAGGGAATCTTTAAGTAGTTTTAAGCTTTAAGTAGTTTCGTCCAAATGGATACCTTGAGAATGTCTGTTTAGATTAAACTAGTCTGGACAGAGTCTCAGTGCTGATGTCATGCCGATGTATGCTTCTGGGTCATTAGTATCTTTCTAAGGGCTAGTTTACACTTGCTTTGAGCAGGCTTTTTTAAAGCTTTTTGAATGCCAGTCAAAGCCACTGTCACTAAATAAAATGGTTAGCTTACAGTCCTGTTTACACCTTGAGTTTGCTTCTCTTCAAACATTGTACCCCATGTTGCTCTATTGTTGCTTCAAAGCATCTTCAAAGCCTCCATAGAAGTCTATGACAAAGCTCGCTAGAAGCACCTGCAGTTTTTGAGAGGCTTTAATTTAGCTTTAGCTTTGATTTCTTTTGGAGGTACAGTAGGTGCCGCCAATATTGTGTTTCTATCGCGCTCCCATCGCCGAGATTCTCGGCGACAGGAGTGCCGAGATGTCAGCAGCAGGGTGGCGACACGTGTCGCGCTCGCTGCAATGGCGAGGAGACGCGACACTGTATTGAGCGGGGATCCGACGCGGATTCCCGCCAATACCAGGCACTGCATTTGGTATGAATCCTGAGCGGGAACTCCACGCCAATTTTTAAAGAAAAAACCGGCGTGGGTTCCCCCTCCAGGGGCATACCAGGCCCTTGGGTCTGGTCTGGATTTGAAGGGGAACCCTACGCCGAAAAAACGGCATGGGGGTCCCCCTCAAGATCCAAACCAGACCCTTATCCGAGCACGCAACCTGGCAGGCCGCAGGGGAAGAGGGGGGACGATAGCGGCCCCCCTCCCTCCTGAACCGTACCAGGCCACATGCCCTCAACATGGGGGGTTTGGTGCTCTGGGGCAGGGGGGTGACCTGCGGCCCCCCCACCCCAGAGCACCCTGCCCCCATGTTGATGAGGACAGGGCCTCTTCCCGACAACCCTGGCCGTTGGTTGTCGGGGTCTGCGGGCGGGGGGCTTATCGGAATCCGGGAGCCCCCTTTAATAAGGGGGCCCCCAGATACCGGCCCCCCACCCTATGTGAATGAGTATGGGGTACATCGTACCCCTACCCATTCACCTGGTGGAAAATAAATGGGAATAAAAACACAACACAGTTTTTAAAAGTATTTTATTGCACCGCTCCGGAGGTCTTCTTCCGACTTCGGGGGTCTCCGGTGTCGTCGCCGCGTTCTCCGGTTCTTTCTTCTGCCGGGCCTCCGCTAACTTCTTTTTAGCTCTTTTGCTAACGGAGGCCCGGTCTTCTCCGTCGTCTTCTTCTTCTCCCGCTCTCCGGTTCTTCTCCCGCTCTCCGGTGTCGTCGCCGCATTCTCTGGTTCTTTCTTCTGCCGGGCCTCCGCTAACTTCTTTTTAGCTCTTTTGCTAACGGAGGCCCAGTCTTCTCCGTCGTCTTCTTCTTCTTCTCCCGCTCTCCGGTTCTTCTCCCGCTCTCCGGTGTCGTCGCCGCGTTCTCCGGTTCTTTCTTCCGCCGGGCCTCCGCTCCGGAGAGCGGGAGAAGAACCGGAGAGCGGGAGAAGAAGAAGAAGACGACGGAGAAGACCGGGCCTCCGTTAGCAAAAGAGCTAAAAAGAAGTTAGCGGAGGCCCGGCAGAAGAAAGAACCGGAGAACGCGGCGACAACACCGGAGACCCCCGAAGTTGGAAGAAGACCTCCGGAGCGGTGCAATAAAATACTTTTAAAAACTGTGTTGTGTTTTTATTTCCATTTATTTTCCACCAGGTGAATGGGTAGGGGTACGATGTACCCCATACTCATTCACATAGGGTGGGGGGGCCGGTATCTGGGGGCCCCCTTATTAAAGGGGGCTCCCGGATTCCGATAAGCCCCCCGCCCGCAGACCCCGACAACCAACGGCCAGGGTTGTCGGGAAGAGGCCCTGTCCTCATCAACATGGGGGCAGGGTGCTCTGGGGTGGGGGGCCGCAGGTCGCCCCCCTGCCCCAGAGCACCAAACCCCCCATGTTGAGGGCATGTGGCCTGGTACGGTTCAGGAGGGAGGGGGGGCCGCTATCGTCCCCCCCTCTTCCCCTGCGGCCTGCCAGGTTGCGTGCTCGGATAAGGGTCTGGTTTGGACCTTGAGGGGGACCCCCACGCCGTTTTTTCAGCGTAGGGTTCCCCTTCAAATCCAGACCAGACCCAAGAGCCTGGTATGCCCCTGGAGGGGGAACCCACGCCGTTTTTTTCTTTAAAAATTGGCGTGGAGTTCCCGCTCAGGATTCATACCAAACGCAGTGCCTGGTATTGGCGGGAATCCACGTCGGATCCCCGCCTATCGGCAATGCGTGTCGCTCATCGTGAAAGGAACATTTTTTCCTTTCCCGATGACGAGACAGCTCGGCGCTGGCTCTCGCGACGGAGCTCATAGGGTGTCAATATCGCCGCTAGAAGCGGCGATATTGACACAATATCGGCGGCACCTACTGTATTGCAGGTATGATATATCAGAACACACACACACACAGGGCATCTGTCAAGCTTCAAAAAAGCACCAACAAAGCATCATTGAAGCATCATAAAAGCTCCACCAAAGCACCACAAAATCATTGCAGAAGCATCAGAAACACATCAAAACAGCATGTTGAAGCAGTAGGCGCTTTAATGTGTGTTGAAGTCGAAGCTAGTGAGAATGTGCCCTTAGTGAGTGTTTACTGTTTTTTCACTGTCACAATATTTTAACTGGATGACTGGTTCTGTTCTACAATAAGCCTTTATTTAAACTACTACATTATTACTGGCTTTATGTTGGCTCCTTGGTGTGCTCTATCTATTCCAGTGGGAGTTTCCTTTTGCTGCTACCTAAGGCTACTTTCACACTGAGGCGTTTTAGCGCTAAAATTATCGCTTGAAAAGCGCTTGAAAAACATTGCCCATGCATTACAATGGATGCTTTCTCACTGGGGTGTCACGCTTACAGGGCGTTGAAAAAAATTCTGCAAGCAGCATTTTTGGAGCCATGTTTGGGGCGCTATAAAAAGTGCTTTAAAAACGCCCAACTCCATTGGAATGAATAAAAAATGCTCTAAAAGTGCCTGAAAACCACCCGGTGGAAGGGTCACATGACCACAGTGGAGTGTAGGATGCTAGGATATCAGGAAATATTGTTGGTGGAGAGGAGAGGAGATAGAGTGATATGGATGCTGCTGCAGAAAGCCAAGACATGCAGGCCAGAACTGAAAATGTGGACAGACCATCAAGACCATCAAGAGCCAGAGGATCTTCACAAGAACCAGAGGAGTTCATACATTCCATGAGGGAACACCCAGAACTTTGGGATCTGGGGAATGATATGTATGCAAACCACAACAGGAAGAGACAAGCATGTTCTGCTATTGCTGAACAACATATTGCAGAGTGGAATGAACTGACAAGAAAACAACACCTTTATAACTATTCCAAATCCCCCAAACCTAACCCTAATCCCAGCCTATCTAGTCCCAATTCCCCAACCCTAACCCTAATCCCAGCCTATCTAGTCCCAATCCCGCAACCCTAACCCTAATCCCAGCCTATCTAGTCCCAATCCCCCAACCGTAACCCTAATCCCAGCCTATCTAGTCCCAATCCCCCAACCCTAACCCTATTCCCAGCCTATCTAGTCCCAATCTCCAAATCTAACCCTAATCCCAGCCTATCTAGTCCCAATCCTCCAACCCTAACCCAAATCCCAGCCTATCTAGTCCCAATCCCCCAAACCTAATCCCAGCCTATCTAGTCCCAATCCCCCAAATCTAACCCTAGTCCCAGCCTATCTAGTCCCAATCCCCCAACCCTAACCCTAATCCCAGCCTATCTAGTCCCAATCCCCTAACCCTAATCCCAGCCTATCTAGTTCCGATCCCCCAACCCTAACCCTAATCCCAGCCTAACTTGGCCCAATCCCCCAATTCTAACCCTAATCCCAGCCGATCTAGTCCCAATCCCCTAACCCCAGCCTATCGGGTCCCAATCCCCAAACCCTAACCCTAATCCCAGCCTAACTAGTTCCAGAGGAGTACCAATGCAATATGAGAATTGAACTCATGCGTTTAATTAAGTCTTTTCAAGATCGTCCTCCACAACCACGATCTCCGGTCCCCGGTCCCAATCAATTCCCTGGAAGCTATAACCCCAATTTTTACCCTGGAACATCATATAAGAATCGACCAAACTCATACCAACCTGCTGTTGGGTTATCTTGTGTAATGCCTCCACATTTCCACACTCCATGTTACCAGGGAGGGGCATATCATCAACATAACCAACCTCCCCCTGCTCGCCCTCTAGAGGAGCCGCACCATCCTTCTCCCTCTTATCAAAGTCTCTAAGGCATTGAAGGAGTTGGGCACAGAAAAAGTTAAGATTTGCATAGTTAGGTTATAAAAAAAATCCCTTTGAACATGTCACGGAGCACTGTTCAATCCATCCTCTGAAAATTGAAAGAGTAATAAAGTTCTAAGTTCAATTATTTTTATGTTTTTTGAATGTATAGCAGTGGTTAAATAAAATATTTCCTATGTAATGCACAGTGCATATGATGTTTGCATTTTGCACATGTTGTGCAGTTTTGTTAATACATTTATATGCATTAATAAATTTTTGGCATTGAAAAATATGTTGTTTTTGCATTTGTATTGCATGTTTAAATGTGGTTAGATCAATTCATCTTATACATTTACCTTAGCGTTATGAGTAAACGTTCACACAGTAATACTGCAACCCTGCAATTGATATCCTGGTCAAAATGTAGAGGAGAAAGTCAAATCTAGACAAGGAAATAGGTCAGTTGTTAACATTACATGTAGCCCTATTTGGACTGGGATTAGGGTTGGAGGGATTGGGACTAGACAGGGATTAGGGTTAGGTCTGGGTGATTGGGACAAGTTGGAATGGGATTAGGGTTAGGGTTGGGGGATGCAGACTAGTTAGACTGGGATTAGGACTAGTATGACAGGGATTAGGGTTAAGGCTGGGGGATTGGGAATAGTTAGAAAGGGATTAGGGTTAGGGTTGGGGGATTGGGACTAGTTAGACAGGAATTAGGGTTAGGGTTGGGTGATTGGGACTAGTTAGACAGGGATTATGGTTAGGGTTAGGGGATTGGGACTAGTTAGACTGGGATTAGGACTAGTATGACAGGAATTAGGGTTAGGGTTGGGGGATTGGGACTAGTTAGACTGGGATTAGGACTAGTATGACAGGGGTTAGGGTTGGGGGATTGAGACTAGTTAGACAGGGATAGGGATGAGCTTCGAGTTCGAGTCAAACTCATGTTCGACTCGAACATTGCCTGTTCGCCCGTTCGGCAAACAACGAACAATTTGGGGTGTTCGTGGCAAATTCGAAAAGCCGCGAACACCCTGTAAATGTCTATGGGAGAAATCTAAAGTGCTAATTTTAAAGGCTTATATGCAACTTATTGTCATAAAAAGTGTTTGGGGACCCGGGTCCTGCCCCAGGGGACATGTATCAATGCAAAAAAAAGTTTTAAAACTGAAGTTTTTTCGGGAGCAGTGATTTCAATAATGCTTAAAGCGAAACAATAAAGGTGACATATTCCTTTTAAAATTTTGTACCTGGGGGGTGTATATAGTATGCCTTTAAAGCAGTGCTTGTTTCCCGTGCTTAGAACAGTCTCTGCACAAAATGTAATTTCTGAAGGAAAAAAAGTAATTTAAAAGTACTCGCAGCTGTAATAAATTGCCGGTCCCGGCAATACAGAGAAAATAGTGGATTACCACCACTGGAGTCTTTTTTTTTTTTTTATTCTTTTTTTTTTTTTTAATAAAGGGCTTATCCCAACTGTGTCTGTGTTTTTTTTTTTTTTACACTTTCTTTGTGAAATGGTAGGGGTACAATGTACCCCGTTACCAATTCACATGGGGGGGTGGGATCTGGGGGTCCCCTTTGTTAAAGGGGTCTTCCAGATTCCGATAAGCCCCCTGCCCGCAGACCCCCACAACCATCGGGCAAGGGTTGTGGAGATGAGGCCCTTGTCCCCATCAACATGGGGACATCCTCCCCATGTTGAGGGCATGTGGCCTGGTACGGTTCAGGAGGGGGGGCGCTCTCTCGTCTCCCCTCTTTTCCTGCGGCCTGCCAGGCTGCATGCTCGGATAAGTGTCTGGTATGGATTTTTGGGGGGATCCCCACGCCATTTTTTTTTTAATTTGGCAGGAAATTCCCCTTAAAATCCATACCAGACCTGAAGGGTCTAGTATGGATTTTTGGGGGGAACCCTACGCCATTTTTTTTTTATTTGGCGAAGGGTTACCCTTAATATCCATACCAGACCTGAAGGGCCTGGCAATTGAATTTGGGGGGACCCCCAATCATTTTTTTTTTTTTATCAATGACTTTCAATGACTTTTCTCTGTATTGCCAGGACCGCGAGTACTTTTAAATGACTTTTTTTCCTTCAGAAATTACATTTTGTGCAGAGACTGTTCTAAGCACGGGAAACAAGCGCTGCTTTACAGGAATTCTATATACACCCCCCAGGTACGAAATTTAAAGGAATATTTCACTTTTATTGTTTCACTTTAAGCATTCTTAAAATCACTGCTCCCGAAAAAACGGCCGATTTTAAAACTTTTTTTTGCATTGATACATGTTCCCTGGGGCAGGACCCGGGTCCCCAAACACTTTTTATGACAATAACTTGCATATAAGCCTTTAAAATTAGCACTTTTGATTTTTCATGTTCGTGTCCCATAGACTTTAACGGGATTCGGATGTTCGAACAAATTTATTGCCTGTTCGCATGTTCTGTTGCGAACCGAACTGGGGGGTGTTCGGCTCATCCCTAGACAGGGATTAAGGTTGGGGGATTGGGACTAGTTAGACAGGGATTAGGGTTAGGGTTGGGTGATTGGGACTAGTTACACAGGGATTTTCACTAACGTTGCGATGCTCATCCGTGTGTAATTTTTGAACTTCATAGGGTTCTCTCTCAAGTCTTGATAAAGCAAGACAAACTGTCCTCTTGAGTAGGGATGAGCTCAGTGTTCGAGTCGAACATAGGTTCGACTCGAACATCGGCTGTTCGCGCGTTCGGCGAACAACGAACGATTTGGGCCGTTCGCACCAAATTCGAGTGACGCGAACGGCCCACAATACACTGCGCCATCGCAGTGTAATCCCGGCGCTGTGATTGGCCAAGCATGCACTGTGACCCTGCATGCTTGGCCAATCACAGCGCCGGCAGCGAGGAGAGGAGTGATTGGCCACAGGCAGGATGTCTGTGGCCAATTATAGCTGAGGGGGTTTAGTACACGCCCCACACTATAAAAGGCCACCAGTGTGGCGGCCTCGTGTAGTGTGTTCCGGAGCAGGGAAAGTGAAGGATAGGCAGGGACAGTGTCAAATCCATTCTTTGCTAAACCTTGTGTGTAGGGACAGAGAAGGATAGGCAGGGAGAGTGTCAGTGTCATATTCTTTGCTAAACCTTGTGTGTAGGGAGAGAGAAGGATAGGCAGGGAGAGTGTCAGTGTCATATACTTTGATAAACCTTGTGTGCAGGGAGAGAGAAGGATAGGCAGGGGACAGTGTCAGTGTCATTGTTGCTAAGCCTCCTGCACATTATACACCTGAAGTTAGCCCGTATTGCTGCTTTTTCCTGGTGTGTTACACCAACAGGATTTTGCGGCACTTACAGCGGGCGGAGTGTGCCTCCTGACCATATTACACCTTAACTTAGCCTGTATTGCTGCTTTTTCCTGGTGTGTTACACCAACAGGATTTTGCGGCACTTACAGCGGGCGGAGTGTGCCTCCTGACCATATTACACCTGAACTTAGCCTGTATTGCTTCTTTTTCCTGGTGTGTTACACCAACAGGATTTTGCGGCACTTACAGCGGGCGGAGTGTGCCACCTGACCATATTACACCTGAACTTAGTCTGTATTGCTGCTTTTTCCTGGTGTGTTACACCAACAGGATTTTGCGGCACTTACAGCGGGCGGAGTGTGCCTCCTGACCATATTACACCTGAACTTAGCCTGTATTGCTGCTTTTTCCTGGTGTGTTACACCAACAGGATTTTGTGGCACTTACAGCGGGCGGAGTGTGCCTCCTGACCATATTACACCTGAACTTAGCCTGTATTGCTGCTTTTTCCTGGTGTGTTACACCAACAGGATTTTGCGGCACTTACAGCGGGCGGAGTGTGCCTCCTGACCATATTACACCTGAACTTAGCCTGTATTGCTGCTTTTTCCTGGTGTGTTACACCAACAGGATTTTGCGGCACTTACAGCGGGCGGAGTGTGCCTCCTGACCATATTACACCTGAACTTAGCCTGTATTGCTGCTTTTTCCTGGTGTGTTACACCAACAGGATTTTGCGGCACTTACAGCGGGCGGAGTGTGCCTCCTGACCATATTACACCTGAACTTAGCCTGTATTGCTGCTTTTTCCTGGTGTGTTAAACCAACAGGATTTTGCGGCACTTACAGCAGGTGGAGTGTGCCTCCTGACCATATTACACCTGTACTTAGCCTGTATTGCTGCTTTTTCCTGGTGTGTTACACCAACAGGATTTTGCGGCACTTACAGCGGGCGGAGTGTGCCTCCTGACCATATCACACCTGAACTTAGCCTGTATTGCTGCTTTTTCCTGGTGTGTTACACCAACAGGATTTTGCGGCACTTACAGTGGGCGGAGTGTGCCTCCTGACCATATTACACCTGAACTTAGTCTGTATTGCTGCTTTTTCCTGGTGTGTTACACCAACAGGATTTTGCGGCACTTACAGCGGGCGGAGTATGCCTCCTGACCATATTACACCTGAACTTAGCCTGTATTGCTGCTTTTTCCTGGTGTGTTTAGTGATAAGCCGAACACCCCCGGGTTCGGTTCACACCAGAACTCGCGAACGGACCGAAAGTTCGTACGAACATTAGAACCCTATTAAATACAATGGATGCGAACGTTCGGATTCTAAAGTGCTAATTATAACGACTATTATCCATGTTATTGTCCTAAACAGAGTTTGGGAACCCGGGTTCTGCACCAGGGGACATGTATCAATGCAAAAAGAAGTTTTAAAAACGGACGTTTTCCGGGAGCAGACAATTTAATGATGCATAAAGTGAAAAAAAAAGTCAAATATTCCTTTAAATATTGTACCTGGGGGGTGTCTAAAGTATGCCTGTGAAGTGCCACGTGTTTCCCGTGTTTAGAACTGTCCCTGCACAAAATTACATTTCCAAAAGAAAAAAAAGCCATTTAAAACTGCTTGCGGCTTTAATGTAATGTCTGGTCCCGGTAATATGGATGAAAATCTTTAAGAAAAATGGCATAGCTACCCCATCACACACCCCCCCCCTACCCCAGCCCATTACCAGCCCCTTTGGGTCTTGTATGGATATTAAGGGGAACCCCGCACACAAAATAAAAAAGGCCCTATATACTCTGAACAGCCGTATACAGGCGGTGCATACAAGACAGGGACTGTAGGTTTGTTCTTATGTAGAATCTGTTTGTAATTTTGAACAGCTACATTGTTTAAGTGTAGCTCCAGCCCAAATACCTATTTTTAAGCTTTTTGGAAAACATAGGGAAGGGTTATCACCCCTGTAACATTTGTTTTGCTGTCTGTGCCCCTGTTCAGAACATTTCACCTAACTTTGCGTCCCAATGACAACTGTTTTTGAAATGTGGTGTTTTTATTGAAACAAGGATTGGTGATAAAGCATCAGAGAGGAGACACCTTTCTCCCATATTAATTCTTACAGGAGAGAATTTTCCTTCCAAGGGGTAGATTTCCTCTCACTTCCTGTTGTCTTCTTCCGTTTGCAAGTAGTAGTCGTTTGTAAGTTGGATGTTTGAAAGTAGGGACCTGCCGTATATACTCTGCAGAAATTGGCCCCTTAGGTGTTGGTGTTGGCACAACACTGTAAGCACTCACAGTTACTCTTGGTGGGTGCTGGAACGCCCTGCTGTCAACTATTATATCAGGAATTGTAATAACATATAATTGTTGAACAGTGGTAGTAAAAATTGGACCTTTGATGGTGGTGCTGGTGCCACAACACTGTAAGGCCTGACAGTTACTCTTGGTGGGCGCAGCAATGGGCCCTGCTGTGAATTATTAGATCAAAAATTCTAATTGCATGCCCCTGTTGAACAGGGGCTGAAAAATTGGGCCTTTGGTGGTGGTGGTGGTGGTGGTGTTGACACAACACTGTAAGGCCTGACAGTTACTCTTGGTGGGCGCAGCAATGGGCCCTGCTGTGAATTATTAGATCAATAATTATAATTGCATGCCCCTGTTGAACAGGGGCTGAAAAATTGGGCCTTAGGCACTGGTGGCACAACACTGCAACCCCTCACAGATACTGTACTTGGAGCACAGCAATGAGGCCTGTTGCAAAGTATTGCATCAAAAATTGTAATTACACGCCCCTGTTAAACAGGGGCTGAAAAATTGGGCCTTAGCCACTGGTGGCGTCACCCATAAACCAAAATGATCTTCCAAGCTATCATCATTAGAGTTGAGCGGGTAGCTGGATATTCGGGTCCGGCGGGTTCGGCCGAACTTCGGAAAAAAGTTCGGATTCGGGACCGAACTTTAACCCGAACCCGGACCCGGACCCCATTGAAGTCAATGGGGACCCGGACTTCTGACGACTAAAAAGGCTCTAAAAAAGTAATGGAAAGGGCTAGAGGGCTGCAAATGGCAGCAAAATGTTGTTAAGAACATGGCAAGTGCCCTGCAAACAAATGTGGATAGGAAATAACTTAAAAGAACATAAAAAAATTAAAAAATAAAGAAATATGCTGGAGGCCCCCTTTTCAGCAGAAGAGGTACAGGAAGTCATTAAGAACCTCAGAAACTCAACGGCACGATGCCACACATATGGTGGGAATGCCCCAGAATACGCCCTTTCTGGAATAAATTATTTAATTTAATGGATAAGCTAGTGGGAAAATAAAATACTTTGAAATAAAAATGTAGCGGGGTGCTAAATTTAAGGAAAGTGTTTGAGTGGTAAATAGGCTCAAATACCCTAATTCTGTAGGATTCATGGACCATTTTGTCCTCGGGGGACAGTATTGGTGTGCAGTTCCCTGCGGCCTACAGGTGGCGCCTTTTGTGTCCCCTCTTGGCAGTAGTACAGCGGGGCGGGGAACCTGCTGTGCATGCCGGGAGAGCATATAAAAGGGGCAGACCTTTGGCCTGGGGGCTGATGTCCAGTGGGGTCCGCGCCCAGGTGCCTTCGGCCTGGGTGCATGTGTTCCTGTTCCATCTCGGGCACCTTTAGCCCGGGGTGAGGTACTATCCTGGAGTTCTTGCTGCCCTGGGTATGGAGGCCTAGGGGCGGGAGTAAAGCCTGGAGTCCAGAGCCGCCTCGTGTAGGGGACCCTGTTCCAGGGAAGGGAGGATCATTCTGATGGACCGATGCGGGAGTCACGGTGAAGGAATGGTCTGTTGACTCCCTGGAGAGATGTCTTCCCCTTGATATGGGCTAGGTTCGTAGAAGGAGAAGCTCAAGGTCACCTTGACTGTATCAGAGGCCTTATTCAACCGGCCCGTGGCAGGGGCCTTATACACCCTGGTCTGTGGCTGAGACCAAAGTTCTCCAGGCCCGTGGCAGGGGCCTTGTACACCCGGTCTGTGGCAGAGACCAACCTCAATGTCTGTGGCAGAGACCGTTCGCCAAAAACTGTTTGAGAAACCTAAGCAGTGAAGTGAATGTGCTACGTTTGTGCCTGGACCTCCTCCACACCTTAAGCTGTCCTGTTTCTTTGCTCTAACCTTTTCTATCTGAGTACAGTTTATTTTGCCATGAGAGAATAAGAGTTGGAGTTTCAGCTGGTGTGGACATTGACTTTACTGGCAATTAAAGGACTTGCCTCTACCTACAGTAGAGGTGAGAATCATCCTCTGGAGGAGTTTTGACTCCGGCTGTGGACACGGCCCGTCAAGTACACCGCTCAACCTCTTTATATAGGAGGATACGGGCTGGTAGTGCGGTGTGCCTTTCTCCCTCCTGCGAAGAGCCAACAACATAAAGGCAGGTAAGGGGGAAAGGATCTGTGCGCTACAAAAAAATAAAATAACATTTTTAATCTTGGCCTAGCAGGACGAGGTCCATATGGAGTAGGAGGTTGAGGTGGCGGTGGATGTGGCTGTGTAGGTGGAAGCGGCGGTGGAGGAGGACGAGGTAGCCAACACTGGTTCAAAAATACAACAATGGCTGGGTAAGGCCGGTGATGTGTCGAATTCTGTCCCCTGTCGAATAGTGTCCGCCCTGTACTGCGCTTGCTGAGTATGTAGGACAAGGGGATTTCAAAAATCTCCCAAGACTAACGGCACCTGCGTGTTGAGTTCAGGTGAAGGCCACACCATCCGTGGTTCAAGCCGAGCCAAGCAAGGCCGCGATCGAAGCGAGCCCGTGAGGGGCCCTGTTACTATGTGCTACCGTATGTCCTCTTGGATGGTGGGGCTTGAACCTGCACTCACAGCGCAGGCGCCGTTCATCTTCGGAGATTTTGTGAATCTCCTTGTCCTCTGTACTGCGCAAGCGCTGCGCCTGCGCAGTACGGGCCGGGCACAATCCGATGGCCGGACAGTTTTTGTCACAACACCGGTATACATGTCTATTCTGCACAAGGTACGGACAAGTCCTGTGGGATCCATGCCTGGTTCATTTTAATGAACGTGAGCTTGTCCACATTGGCTCTGGACAGGCGGCTGCGCTTGTCTGTGATAACGCCCCCTGCCGTGCTAAATACACGTTCAGATAATACACTGGCTGCAGGGCAGGCCAGCACCTCCAAGGCATAAACGGCAAGCTCAGGCCATGTGCCCAATTTGGAGACCCAGAAGTTAAAGGGGGCAGACCCGTCATCCAGTACGTGTAGGCCTGTGGACACATACTGCTCAACCATGTTGGTGAAATGCTGCCTCCTGCTAAGACGTTCCATCTCAGCTGGTGGTGCTGGTTGTTGTGGCGTGCTGACAAAGCTTTTCCACATTTCGGCCATGCTAACCCTGCCTTCTGAGGTGCTGCCGGTGCCCCGGCTGCGTTGGCGACCTCTTCCTCCTCCTCTGCCTTCGCCTTGTGCTTCCACCGTACGCCCGCTGTCAGGTGGGAATGCCACCAGCAGCGCGTCTACCAGCGTGCGCTTGGACTCGCGCATCTTACGATCCCGCTCCAGTGAGGGAATTAAGGACGGTACGTTGTCCTTGTAACGGGGATCCAGCAGGGTGGCCACCCAGTAATCAGCACCAGTTAAAATGTGGGCAACTCGGCTGTCGTTGCGGAAACACTGCAGCATGTAATCGCTCATGTGTGCCAGGCTGCCCAGAGGCAAAGAAAAGCTGTCCTCTGTGGGAGGTGTATCGTCTGTGTCCTCTGTATCCCCCCAGCCACGCACCAGTAATGGCCACGAGCTGGTCTGAGTGCCACCCTGCTGTGAACATGGCTCCTCCTCCTCCTCCTCCTCCTCCTCCTCCATCTCCTCCTCCACCTCGTCATCCTCCAGAACTGTGCCCTTTCTGCCGGACAATTGTGTACCTGGCGTTTGTTGGTGCAGGAACCCACCCTCGTAGCCACTTGTGAAAGACTGCCCTGAAAGCCTTTGAAATGATCCCGCTTCCTCCTCCTCCTCCTCATCCTCCTGTGCCACATCCTCTTCCATCATCGCACGAAGCGTTTTTTCAAGGAGGCATAGAACTGGGATAGTAACGCTGAGAACGGCGTCATTGGCACTGGCCATGTTGGTGGAGTACTCGAAACAGCGCAACAAGGCACACAGGTCTCGCATGGAGGCCCAGTTATTGGTGGTGAAGTGGTGCTGTTCCGCAGAGCGACTCACGCGTGATTGCTGCAGCTGAAACTCCACTATTGCCTGCTGCTGCTCGCACAGTCTGGCCAGCATGTGCAAGGTGGAGTTCCACCTTGTGGGCACGTCACATATGAGGCGGTGAGCGGGAAGGCCGAAGTTACGCTGCAGCACTGACAGGCGAGCAGCAGCAGGGTGAGAACGCCGAAAGTGCGCACAGACAGCCCGCACTTTCTGCAGCAGCTCTGGCATATTGGGGTAATTTTTAAGGAACCTCTGGACCACCAAGTTCAGCACATGCGCCAGGCAAGGGATGTGCGTCAAACCGGCTAGACCCAGAGCTGCTACGAGATTTCGCCCATTATCGCACACCACCAGGGCTTGAGGCTCACTGACAGCAACCACTCATCGGTCTGTTGTTCCATGTCCCTCCACAACTCCTGCGCGGTGTGGGGATTTTCCCCCAAACAGGAAAGTTTTAAAACTGCCTGCTGTCGTTTACCCCTGGCTGTGCTGAAGTTGGTGGTGAAGGTGTTACGCTGAATGGATGAGGAGGCGGTAGAGGATGAGGAAGCGGAGAAGGAGGAGTTAGCAACAGGAGGCAAACTGAAGCGCCCTGCAATCCTCGGTGGTGGAAGGACATGCGCCAAACCGCTATCTGCCTCAGGCCCAGCCGCCACTGCATTTACCCAGTGTGCTGTTAGGGAGATATAACGTCCTTGACCGTGCTTACTGGTCCACGCATCCGTAGTTAGGTGGACCTTGCCACAGATGGCATTGCGCAGTGCACACCTGATTTTGTCCCCCACCTGGTTGTGCAGGGAAGGGATGGCTCGCCTGGAAAAGTAGTGGCGGCTGGGCACGACGTACTGCGGGACAGCCAATGCCATCAGGCTTTTAAAACTCTGCGTCTCCACCAGACGGAATGACAGCATTTCAAAGGCCAGGAATTTTGAAATGCTGGCATTCAGGGCCAGGGATCGCGGGTGGCTAGGGGGGTACTTCCTCTTCCGCTCCAATGTTTGGGAGATAGAGAGCTGAACGCTTCCATGGGACATTGTGGAGATGGTTGGTGACCCAGGTGGTAGTGTTGCTGGCAGATCCTCTGTTTGCGGGGTGACAGGTGCCACTGTCACTACAGAGGTGGATGAAGAGGCCGAGACTGCAGCAGAAGAGGAAGCAGGAGGAGCCAGAGACCTTTCTTGGTTTTTGAGGTGTCTACTCCACTGCAGCTCGTGCTTTGCACTTAGATGCCTGGTCATGCAGCTTGTGCTCAGGTTGAGAACGTTTATGCCTCGCTTCAGGCTCTGATTGCACAGCGTGCAAACCACTCGTGTCTTGTCATCAACACACTGTGTGAAGAACTGCCACGCTAGGGAAGTCCTTGGACCTGGCTTTGGTGTGCTCGGTCCCTTGCTGCGTTGGGCAGTAGCAGATGTACTGTCTAGGGGACGAATGCTCCGTTTTTGCACCCTGCTCCCTCTTCTGCTGTGCTGGTGGCTCTGTGCGACCACCGCCTCTTCCTCCGAACTACACTGGTCACCTGCATAACGTTGATTCCATGTGGGGTCGAGGACCTCATCGTCCTCCACATCATCTTCCACCCAGTCTTCACCCCTGCCCTCCATGTCTGTCTGCACAATTGCGAAAGCAGCAGCAGTTGGCACCTGTGTTTCGTCATCATCCGAGACGTGCTGCGATGGTCCTCCCATGTACCCATCATGAAACATAAGTGGTTGGGCATCGGTGCACTCAATCTCTTCCACTTCTGGGGCAGGGCTAGGTGGATGGCCCTGGGAAACCCTGCTAACAGAGTCATCGAAAAGCAGAAGAGACTGCTGCATGATTTGGGGCTCAGACTGCTTGGCTGATTTGCAAGGGGGTGAGGTGAAAGACTGATGGACATGGGCTTCAGGTGCCAACTCTGATCTTTCATCAGAAGAGTGGGTGGGAGACAATGTGAAGGAACCCGAGGCACTGTCAGCAACCCAATCTACTATCGCCTGTACTTGTCCTGGCCTAAACATTGGTACAGCCTCATTAGGCGCGACAAAATACCACCGCAGGCTCGGTCGCCTACTCGCACCTGAGGAAGGTGTTTCACTTGTGCATGTAGCTGGCACAGATCCACCACGTCCTCTCCCTGCAACAGGAGCTCCACCAGCAGCACCACGACCGGGGCCACCACGTCCCTTTGACCTTCCCCTCATATTTTCCAAATTTAGGATCTTGCCCTAAATGGCGTTTTTTGGAAGACCACAACACACCCACAGTACGTAATGGCTGAAACGCACAGCTACAGAACTGCAGAAAATGCTATTTAAAAAAAAAAGGTTGTTTTTTTTAGTATAGCACAGTACAAGGAAAATATATAGAAATTGTTTATTTCACACACCTCCAGATGTGTATTTCACACTGCAAAATATTTTCTGTGGCCCTAAATGGCGTTTTTTGCCAGACCACAACACACCCACAGCACGTAACCGCTGAATCGCACAGCTACAGAAAATGCTATTCCAAAAAAAAGGTTGTTTTTTTTAGTATAGCACTGTACAAGAAGAATATATAGAAATTGTTTATTTTACACACCTCCAGATGTGTATTTCACACTGCAAAATATTTTCTGTGGCCCTAAATGGCGTTTTTTGGAAGAGCACAACACAACCACAGTATTTAACCACTGAATCGCACAGCTATAGAAGTGCAGAGAATGTTATTCAAAAAAAATGTTTTTTTTTTTAGTATAGCACTGTACAATATATAGAAATTGTTTATTTTACACACCTCCACATGTGTATTTCACACTGCAATTTATTTTCTGTGGCCCTAAATGGCGTTTTTTGGAAGAGCACAACACAACCACAGTATTTAACCACTGAATCGCACAGCTATAGAAGTGCAGAGAATGCTATTCAAAAAAAATGTTGTTTTTTTTAGTATAGCACTGTACAATATATAGAAATTGTTTATTTTACACACCTCCACATGTGTATTTCACACTGCAATTTATTTTCTGTGGCCCTAAATGGCGTTTTTTGGAAGAGCACAACAACCCCAACAGTATATAACCGCTGAATCGCACAGCTGCAGAGGCCAGAGAATGCTATTCAAAAATAATGTTGTTTTTTCACACACCTCCAGATGTGTATTTCACACTGCAAAATATTTTCTGTGGCCCTAAATGGCGTTTTTTGGAAGAGCACAACACAACCACAGTATTTAACCACTGAATCGCACAGCTATAGAAGTGCAGAGAATGCTATTCAAAAAAAATGTTGTTTTTTTTAGTATAGCACTGTACAATATATAGAAATTGTTTATTTTACACACCTCCACATGTGTATTTCACACTGCAATTTATTTTCTGTGGCCCTAAATGGCGTTTTTTGGAAGAGCACAACACAACCACAGTATTTAACCACTGAATCACACAGCTATAGAAGTGCAGAGAATGCTATTCAAAAAAAATGTTTTTTTGTTTTAGTATAGCACTGTACAATATATAGAAATTGTTTATTTTACACACCTCCACATGTGTATTTCACACTGCAATTTATTTTCTGTGGCCCTAAATGGCGTTTTTTGGAAGAGCACAACACAACCACAGTATTTAACCACTGAATCGCACAGCTATAGAAGTGCAGAAAATGCTATCCAAAAAAAATGTTGTTTTTTTTAGTATAGCACTGTACAATATATAGAAATTGTTTATTTTACACACCTCCACATGTGTATTTCACACTGCAAAATATTTTCTGTGGCCCTAAATGGCGTTTTTTGCAAGAGCACAACAACCCCAACAGTATATAACCGCTGAATCGCACAGCTGCAGAGGCCAGAGAATGCTATTCAAAAATAATGTTGTTTTTTCACACACCTCCAGATGTGTATTTCACACTGCAAAATATTTTCTGTGGCCCTAAATGGCGTTTTTTGCAAGAGCACAACAACCCCAACAGTATATAACCGCTGAATCGCACAGCTGCAGAGGCCAGAGAATGCTTTTTAAAAATAATGTCGTTTTTTCACACACCTCCAGATGTGTATTTCACACTGCAAAATATTTTCTGTGGCCCTAAATGGCGTTTTTTGGAAGAGCACAACACAACCACAGTATTTAACCACTGAATCGCACAGCTATAGAAGTGCAGAGAATGCTATTCAAAAAAAATGTTTTTTTTTTTAGTATAGCACTGTACAATATATAGAAATTGTTTATTTTACACACCTCCACATGTGTATTTCACACTGCAATTTATTTTCTGTGGCCCTAAATGGCGTTTTTTGGAAGAGCACAACAACCCCAACAGTATATAACCGCTGAATCGCACAGCTGCAGAGGCCAGAGAATGCTATTCAAAAATAATGTTGTTTTTTCACACACCTCCAGATGTGTATTTCACACTGCAAAATATTTTCTGTGGCCCTAAATGGCGTTTTTTGGAAGAGCACAACACAACCACAGTATTTAACCACTGAATCGCACAGCTATAGAAGTGCAGAGAATGCTATTCAAAAAAAATGTTGTTTTTTTTTAGTATAGCACTGTACAATATATAGAAATTGTTTATTTTACACACCTCCACATGTGTATTTCACACTGCAATTTATTTTCTGTGGCCCTAAATGGCGTTTTTTGGAAGAGCACAACACAACCACAGTATTTAACCACTGAATCGCACAGCTATAGAAGTGCAGAAAATGCTATCCAAAAAAAATGTTGTTTTTTTTAGTATAGCACTGTACAATATATAGAAATTGTTTATTTTACACACCTCCACATGTGTATTTCACACTGCAAAATATTTTCTGTGGCCCTAAATGGCGTTTTTTGCAAGAGCACAACAACCCCAACAGTATATAACCGCTGAATCGCACAGCTGCAGAGGCCAGAGAATGCTATTCAAAAATAATGTTGTTTTTTCACACACCTCCAGATGTGTATTTCACACTGCAAAATATTTTCTGTGGCCCTAAATGGCGTTTTTTGCAAGAGCACAACAACCCCAACAGTATATAACCGCTGAATCGCACAGCTGCAGAGGCCAGAGAATGCTTTTTAAAAATAATGTCGTTTTTTCACACACCTCCAGATGTGTATTTCACACTGCAAAATATTTTCTGTGGCCCTAAATGGCGTTTTTTGGAAGAGCACAACACAACCACAGTATTTAACCACTGAATCGCACAGCTATAGAAGTGCAGAGAATGCTATTCAAAAAAAATGTTTTTTTTTTTAGTATAGCACTGTACAATATATAGAAATTGTTTATTTTACACACCTCCACATGTGTATTTCACACTGCAATTTATTTTCTGTGGCCCTAAATGGCGTTTTTTGGAAGAGCACAACAACCCCAACAGTATATAACCGCTGAATCGCACAGCTGCAGAGGCCAGAGAATGCTATTCAAAAATAATGTTGTTTTTTCACACACCTCCAGATGTGTATTTCACACTGCAAAATATTTTCTGTGGCCCTAAATGGCGTTTTTTGGAAGAGCACAACACAACCACAGTATTTAACCACTGAATCGCACAGCTATAGAAGTGCAGAGAATGCTATTCAAAAAAAATTTTGTTTTTTTTTAGTATAGCACTGTACAATATATAGAAATTGTTTATTTTACACACCTCCACATGTGTATTTCACACTGCAAAATATTTTCTGTGGCCCTAAATGACGTTTTTTGCAAGAGCACAACAACCCCAACAGTATATAACCGCTGAATCGCACAGCTGCAGAGGCCAGAGAATGCTATTCAAAAATAATGTTGTTTTTTCACACACCTCCAGATGTGTATTTCACACTGCAAAATATTTTCTGTGGCCCTAAATGGTGTTTTTTGCAAGAGCACAACAACCCCAACAGTATATAACCGCTGAATCGCACAGCTGCAGAGGCCAGAGAATGCTATTCAAAAATAATGTTGTTTTTTCACACACCTCCAGATGTGTATTTCACACTGCAAAATATTTTCTGTGGCCCTAAATGGCGTTTTTTGCCAGACCACAACACACCCACAGCACGTAACCGCTGAATCGCACAGCTACAGAAAATGCTATTCCAAAAAAAAGGTTTTTTTTTTTAGTATAGCACTGTACAAGAAGAATATATAGAAATTGTTTATTTTACACACCTCCAGATGTGTATTTCACACTGCAAAATATTTTCTGTGGCCCTAAATGGCGTTTTTTGCCAGACCACAACACACCCACAGCACGTAACCGCTGAATCGCACAGCTACAGAAAATGCTATTCAAAAAAAAATGTTGTTTTTTTTAGTATAGCACTGTACAATATATAGAAATTGTTTATTTTACACACCTCCAGATGTGTATTTCACACTGCAAAATATTTTCTGTGGCCCTAAATGGCGTTTTTTGCCAGACCACAACACACCCACAGCACGTAACCGCTGAATCGCACAGCTACAGAAAATGCTATTCCAAAAAAAGGTTGTTTTTTTTAGTATAGCACTGTACAAGAAGAATATATAGAAATTGTTTATTTTACACACCTCCAGATGTGTATTTCACACTGCAAAATATTTTCTGTGGCCCTAAATGGCGTTTTTTGGAAGAGCACAACACAACCACAGTATTTAACCACTGAATCGCACAGCTATAGAAGTGCAGAGAATGCTATTCAAAAAAAATGTTGTTTTTTTAGTATAGCACTGTACAATATATAGAAATTGTTTATTTTACACACCTCCACATGTGTATTTCACACTGCAATTTATTTTCTGTGGCCCTAAATGGCGTTTTTTGGAAGAGCACAACACAACCACAGTATTTAACCACTGAATCGCACAGCTATAGAAGTGCAGAGAATGCTATTAAAAAAAAATGTTGTTTTTTTTAGTATAGCACTGTACAATATATAGAAATTGTTTATTTTACACACCTCCACATGTGTATTTCACACTGCAATTTATTTTCTGTGGCCCTAAATGGCGTTTTTTGGAAGAGCACAACAACCCCAACAGTATATAACCGCTGAATCGCACAGCTGCAGAGGCCAGAGAATGCTATTCAAAAATAATGTTGTTTTTTCACACACCTCCAGATGTGTATTTCACACTGCAAAATATTTTCTGTGGCCCTAAATGGCGTTTTTTGGAAGAGCACAACACAACCACAGTATTTAACCACTGAATCGCACAGCTATAGAAGTGCAGAGAATGCTATTCAAAAAAAATGTTGTTTTTTTTAGTATAGCACTGTACAATATATAGAAATTGTTTATTTTACACACCTCCACATGTGTATTTCACACTGCAATTTATTTTCTGTGGCCCTAAATGGCGTTTTTTGGAAGAGCACAACACAACCACAGTATTTAACCACTGAATCGCACAGCTATAGAAGTGCAGAGAATGCTATTCAAAAAAAAAAAATGTTTTTTTTAGTATAGCACTGTACAATATATAGAAATTGTTTATTTTACACACCTCCACATGTGTATTTCACACTGCAATTTATTTTCTGTGGCCCTAAATGGCGTTTTTTGGAAGAGCACAACAACCCCAACAGTATATAACCGCTGAATCGCACAGCTGCAGAGGCCAGAGAATGCTATTCAAAAATAATGTTGTTTTTTCACACACCTCCAGATGTGTATTTCACACTGCAAAATATTTTCTGTGGCCCTAAATGGCGTTTTTTGGAAGAGCACAACACAACCACAGTATGTAACCACTGAATCGCACAGCTATAGAAGTGCAGAGAATGCTATTCAAAAAAAATGTTGTTTTTTTTAGTATAGCACTGTACAATATATAGAAATTGTTTATTTTACACACCTCCACATGTGTATTTCACACTGCAATTTATTTTCTGTGGCCCTAAATGGCGTTTTTTGGAAGAGCACAACAAAACCACAGTATTTAACCACTGAATCGCACAGCTATAGAAGTGCAGAGAATGCTATTCAAAAAAAATGTTGTTTTTTTTAGTATAGCACTGTACAATATATAGAAATTGTTTATTTTACACACCTCCACATGTGTATTTCACACTGCAATTTATTTTCTGTGGCCCTAAATGGCGTTTTTTGGAAGAGCACAACACAACCACAGTATTTAACCACTGAATCGCACAGCTATAGAAGTGCAGAGAATGCTATTCAAAAAAAATGTTGTTTTTTTAGTATAGCACTGTACAATATATAGAAATTGTTTATTTTACACACCTCCACATGTGTATTTCACACTGCAATTTATTTTCTGTGGCCCTAAATGGCGTTTTTTTGAAGAGCACAACAACCCCAACAGTATATAACCGCTGAATCGCACAGCTGCAGAGGCCAGAGAATGCTATTCAAAAATAATGTTGTTTTTTCACACACCTCCAGATGTGTATTTCACACTGTAAAATATTTTCTGTGGCCCTAAATGGCGTTTTTTGGAAGAGCACAACACACCCACAGTATATAACCGCTGAATCGCACAGCTGCAGAGAATGCTATTCAAAAAAAAGTTTTTTTTTTTTTTAGTATAGCATAGTACAAGAAAAATATATAGAAATTGGTTATTTCACACAACTAGAGATATACACTGCAAAATATTTTTTTTGCCCAAAAATAGGTCTTTTTTGCGCACAACAAAGTGCCTTTTTTTTTTTTGCAACAGCACAATAAAGTGCCTTTTTATTTTTTTGGGGCCCAAAAATGGGTCTTTTTAGCAAAAGCACAATAAAGTGCCTTTTTTTTTTTTTCTGCCCGAAATGGGTCTTTTAGCAAGAGCACAATACAGCCACAGTATGGAATAGGTGTATCACTCAACGTAATGCAGTGCTGGTGCACTGAGCTTGCAACACAAACAGATAAACCTATGCAGATCGCTGAGCTATTATATCTCTCAATCTGGACTCCTATCTAAATCTCTCTCCCTGAAAGCACAAACAGGATCCTGCCCCTACACTACACTACACTACACTGTATCTCTATCTTTTCTATCAGTAGATTGCAGAATCAGGACTAACTCCTATCATATAATTCTCTCCCTCACAGCAACAGCAGCCAGGATCCTTTCCCTACACTGTCTAAAAGCAGAGTGACGATCTGTGCTGTGTGCCTCTTGCTTATATAGAAGCTGGTCACATGCTGGGTCACATGTTGCACTGACCAATCACAGCCATGCCATTAGTAGGCATGGCTATGATGGCTTCTAAGGGCACACCAGCTAATCAAATGGTGATTGGCTGGCCCCTGAAGCATTTCTAACTGCGCCATTAAATTCCCGAATCCGGACCCGAACCCGGACTTTAACGCAAAAACCGGGTCCGGGGTCGGGAAAACGCCAAAATTCGGTACGGACCCGAACTTTACAGTTCGGGTCCGCTCAACACTAATCATCATTAATCGTATCATTGAGGAGGAGGAGGAGGATAGCCAGTCAAGATAACAGCACAGGCACTCAGCATCAGCATCAGTCTTGAAGGGATGTGACATTTTAAAATCAATTAGTCTGTTATATCAGCATCAGGTGTGTGGTAGCTGGTGGTGATCCAAGACTGGTTCATCTTGATGAAAGTCAGTCGATCAACCGAGTCGGTGGACAGGCGCACCCTGTGATCCGTGACAAATCCTCCAGCAGCACTGAATGTGCGTTCTGAAAGAACGCTGGATGCAGGACAGGTCAGTAGCTCAATTGCATACTGTGCAAGCTCTGGCCAGTGATCCATCCTCAAGACCCAGTAAGCCAGAGGATTTTCGGTGGGGAAGGTGTCCAAGTCTGACCTTGCCCCTAGGTATTCCTGCACCATGTATATCAGACGCTGGCGATGGTTGCTGGAACCGATCATACTTTGGGGCTGCGGACTAAAGAATTGTCTGAACGCATCGGTCAGACGGCCACCTTCCCCACCGCTCCTACTTTGACTGCCCGAAGCCTCAGCAACTCGTTGTCCAGGACCAGGAGTTTGTAACCTCCCAGTCTCTGGGAACGCGTTGCACAGACCTTTCTGCAAGGCCTCCCGGAGTTGTCTCATCCTCTGCTCCCTCTGCGACGGTAACATAAGGTCCGCAACCTTACCCTTGTACCGTGGATCAAGGAGAGTGGCCAGCCAGTAATGGTCCGTCTCCTTGATCCGAAGAATACGAGGATCCTTCCGCAGACTTTGCAGGATCAGGGAGGCCATGCAGCGTAGGTTAGCTGAGGCATTCAGTCCGGAGTCCTCTGGGTCACTAAGGACGACATGATCCGCAGCCACCTCCTCCCAGCCACGTACAAGTCCACTGGTTTCTTGGGACTGTAAATCATCCCTAAAAGACTGCTGCTGATGATGCTGAGTGCCAGCCTCCACCTCCATGCTGACACAATCCTCCTCCTCCTCCTCCTCTTCCTGTGCGATGGGTGGGACAGAAGGAACACTGTCTGGGTAAAGGGGGCCTTGAGAGGCAAGGAAGTCCTCCTCTTCCTGCCTCTGTTCTGCCTCAAGTGCCCTGTCCATTATTCCACGCAGCGTGTGCTCCAACAGGTGGACAAGAGGTACAGTGTCACTGATGCATGCACTGTCACTGCTCACCATCCTCGTGGCCTCCTCAAATGGTGCCAGGACAGTGCATGCATCCCTGATCATGCCCCACTGGCGTGGTGAAAAAAAACCAAGCTCCCCTGACCCTGTCCTGGTGCCGTAGTCGCACAGGTACTCATTGATGGCCCTCTGCTGCATGTGCAGCCGCTGCAGCATGGCCAACGTTGAGTTCCACCTGGTGGGCATGTCACATATAAGGCGGTTCTTGGGCAGGTTCAACTCCTTTTGCAGCTCAGCCAGGCGAGCACTGGCATTATAAGATCTGCGGAAATGCACACAGACTTTCCTGGCCTGCCTCAGGACATCCTGTAAGACCGGGTACCTGCCCAAGAACCGCTGCACCACCAGGTTAAGGACGTGAGCCATACAGGGCACATGGGTCAGTTGTCCCTGTCGGAGGGCGGAGAGGAGGTTGGTGCCATTGTCGCAAACCACCATTCCTGGCTTAAGCTGGCGTGGCGTCAACCACCTCTCGGCCTGCCCCTGCAGAGCAGACAGGACCTCTGCCCCAGTGTGGCTCCTGTCCCCCAAACACACCAGCGCAAGCACGGCATGGCATCTTTTTGCCTGCGTACTTGCGTAGCCCCTTGAACGCCTACGGAGCACCGCTGGTTCCGAGGACAAACCACAGGAAGAGGCCATGGAGGAAGAAGAAGAGGAGGGGGTGGAGGAGAGAGGTGTGTCACAACCAGTAGTAGCATTTTGGAGGCGTGGCGGTGGAACAACCTCCAACACTACTGCACCTTGTCCTACATCCTTCCCAGCTGCCAAAAGAGTGACCCAATGGGCCGTGAAAGAAAGGTAACGTCCCTGTCCATGCCTGCTGGACCATGAGTCAGCGGTAATATGCACCTTACCGCTGACCGCCCTGTCCAGCGAGGCCAAGACA
The DNA here is from genome assembly GCA_029206835.1 of Rana muscosa. NCBI lineage: Eukaryota > Metazoa > Chordata > Amphibia > Anura > Ranidae > Rana > Rana muscosa. The sequence goes on along the minus strand of CM055116.1, from coordinate 924,409,436 downwards.
TTGCCTTCCACATGCCTGTAGAGAGCCGGAATCGCCTTCCGTGAGAAAAAGTGGCGTTTGGGAACCTGCCACTGAGGAACCGCACATTGCACAAACTCACGGAAGGGGGCCGAGTCTACCAACTGAAAAGGCAGCAGTTGAAGCGCTAGCAATTTAGCCAAGCTAGCATTCAACCGCTGGGCATGTGGATGGCTGGGAGTGAACTTCTTTCGACGGTCCAGCAGCTGGGGCAGGGAAATTTGCCTGCTAGAAACGGACGTCGGTGTACTGCTAGCAGAGTGGCCGCAAGTACTTGGCTGTGACACACCTAATTCTACACCTTCATTCCTCTCAGTGCAGGTTTCAGAGAGGACTGATGGTATAGTGGGGTTGGAGATCCCAGCTGATGCGGTGCAAGGAGAGGTCCGCTTTGTTCTTTGGTGTGGGTCTTTAAGGTAGGCTTGCCAACGAGCTGCATGGCAGGTCAACATATGTCTGATCAAGCATGTGGTGCCCAAGCGGCTGATGTTTTGGCCACGCGATATACGCTTGAGACATATGTTGCAAACAGCAGCTGTGCGATCTGATGCACTCGCCTCAAAAAAGGCCCACACCAAAGAACTTTTTGAATGACGGGCAGAGGCAGCGCCCTGCACAGGCGGAGCTCTGCGGTGTGATTCCGTCGGTGTGCTGCCCATACATTGGCCACCCAAGGGCATCCTGCCTCATTGGAGATGTGCCTCCTCCTCATCCTCCTCCTCCTCCTCTCTCCTATTAGGCACCCACGTGGAGTCAGTGACCTCATCATCCCCTCCCTCCTCATCACTGGAGCCAATCTGGCAGTATGCTGCAGCTGCTGGAGCATGACTGCCAGATTGGTGTCCTTCTTGAGCATCCCCTCTCTCTGCTCTCACGCTACTGCCTTCCTCTAGCTGGGTATCATCATCAGATCCTTTGAAACGCTGGGCATCCTCCTGGAGCATGTACCCAACACTGTGCTCAAACAGTTCGGGGGACTCCTCAGGAGGAGGACATGGTGGGTCTAGGGAAGGAGTGACTAATGATGACATTGATACCAGAGAAGAGGACGCTTTGGCAGCTGCTTTGCGAGTACCCTGAGCCTGGGTGAGAGAGGATGAGGAGGATGAGGTGGGCTTGGTCATCCACTCTACCAAGTCTTCGGCATGATGTGGCTCAACATGTCCAGCTGCCGAAAAGAAGGACAAGCGTGTCCCATGGCCACGTGCTGATGACAATGCGCCGCGTCCACGACCAGCACTGTTGCCCCCAGACACAGAGCCTGCTTGCCCTCTTTTTTTGCCTCCTGACTGTCTGCCTCTCCTTGTTTGCCTTGCAGACATTTTAATGGATGGCCTGCAGGGAGATGGGAAAAACAGCAAAAAGGGCTACCTTTAGGTGTATACTGTGCAGGAGGCTTAGCAACAAAGACACTGACACTGTCCCCTGCCTATCCTTCTCGGTCCCTAAACACAAGGATTTGCAATATGCTTCAGCAAGATTGGTTTAGCACAGAATAGCACACTGATAGTTTCCCTCACTGTCCTTCTCTGTCCCTACAAACAAGATTTAGCACAGAATAGCACACTGATAGTTTCCGCGAGTGTCCTTCTCTGTCCCTAAACTCAAGGATTTCAAATACGGTTCAGCAAGATTGGTTTAGAACAGAATAGCACACTGACAGTTTCCCCGAGTGTCCTTCTCTGTCCCTAAACTCAAGGATTTCAAATATGGTTCAGCAAGATTGGTTTAGCACAGAATAGCACACTGATAGTTTCCCTCACTGTCCTTCTCTGTCCCTACAAACAAGATTTAGCACAGAATAGCACACTGATAGTTTCCACGAGTGTCCTTCTCTGTCCCTAAACTCAAGGATTTCAAATATGGTTCAGCAAGATTGGTTTAGAACAGAATAGCACACTGACAGTTTCCCCGAGTGTCCTTCTCTGTCCCTAAACTCAAGGATTTCAAATATGGTTCAGCAAGATTGGTTTAGGACAGAATAGCACACTGACACTTTCCCTCACTGTCCTTCTCTGTCCCTACAAACAAGATTTAGCACAGAATAGCACACTGATAGTTTCTCAGAGTGTCCTTCTCTGTCCCTAAACTCAAGGATTTCAAATATGGTTCAGCAAGATTGGTTTAGGACAGAATAGCACACTGACACTTTCCCTCACTGTCCTTCTCTGTCCCTACAAACAAGATTTAGCACAGAATAGCACACTGATAGTTTCCCCGAGTGTCCTTCTCTGTCCCTAAACTCAAGGATTTCAAATATGGTTCAGCAAGATTGGTTTAGCACAGAATAGCACACTGATAGTTTCCCTCACTGTCCTTCTCTGTCCCTACAAACAAGATTTAGCACAGAATAGCACACTGATAGTTTCCACGAGTGTCCTTCTCTGTCCCTAAACTCAAGGATTTCAAATATGGTTCAGCAAGATTGGTTTAGAACAGAATAGCACACTGACAGTTTCCCCGAGTGACCTTCTCTGTCCCTAAACTCAAGGATTTCAAATATGGTTCAGCAAGATTGGTTTAGGACAGAATAGCACACTGACACTTTCCCTCACTGTCCTTCTCTGTCCCTACAAACAAGATTTAGCACAGAATAGCACACTGATAGTTTCTCAGAGTGTCCTTCTCTGTCCCTAAACTCAAGGATTTCAAATATGGTTCAGCAAGATTGGTTTAGGACAGAATAGCACACTGACACTTTCCCTCACTGTCCTTCTCTGTCCCTACAAACAAGATTTAGCACAGAATAGCACACTGATAGTTTCCACGAGTGTCCTTCTCTGTCCCTAAACTCAAGGATTTCAAATATGGTTCAGCAAGATTGGTTTAGCACAGAATAGCACACTGATAGTTTCCCTCACTGTCCTTCTCTGTCCCTACAAACAAGATTTAGCACAGAATAGCACACTGATAGTTTCCACGAGTGTCCTTCTCTGTCCCTAAACTCAAGGATTTCAAATATGGTTCAGCAAGATTGGTTTAGAACAGAATAGCACACTGACAGTTTCCCCGAGTGACCTTCTCTGTCCCTAAACTCAAGGATTTCAAATATGGTTCAGCAAGATTGGTTTAGGACAGAATAGCACACTGACACTTTCCCTCACTGTCCTTCTCTGTCCCTACAAACAAGATTTAGCACAGAATAGCACACTGATAGTTTCTCAGAGTGTCCTTCTCTGTCCCTAAACTCAAGGATTTCAAATATGGTTCAGCAAGATTGGTTTAGAACAGAATAGCACACTGACAGTTTCCCCGAGTGTCCTTCTCTGTCCCTAAACTCAAGGATTTCAAATATGGTTCAGCAAGATTGGCTTAGGACAGAATAGCACACTGACACTTTCCCTCACTATCCTTCTCTGTCCCTACAAACAAGATTTAGCACAGAATAGCACACTGATAGTTTCCCTGAGTGTCCTTCTCTGTCCCTAAACTCAAGGATTTCCAATATGGTTCAGCAAGATTGGTTTAGGACAGAATAGCACACTGACACTTTCCCTCACTGTCCTTCTCTGTCCCTACAAACAAGATTTAGCACAGAATAGCACACTGATAGTTTCCCCGAGTGTCCTTCTCTGTCCATAAACTCAAGGATTTCAAATATGGTTCAGCAAGATTGGTTTAGCACAGAATAGCACACTGATAGTTTCCCTCACTGTCCTTCTCTGTCCCTACAAACAAGATTTAGCACAGAATAGCACACTGATAGTTTCCACGAGTGTCCTTCTCTGTCCCTAAACTCAAGGATTTCAAATATGGTTCAGCAAGATTGGTTTAGAACAGAATAGCACACTGACAGTTTCCCCGAGTGTCCTTCTCTGTCCCTAAACTCAAGGATTTCAAATATGGTTCAGCAAGATTGGTTTAGGACAGAATAGCACACTGACACTTTCCCTCACTGTCCTTCTCTGTCCCTACAAACAAGATTTAGCACAGAATAGCACACTGATAGTTTTCCCGAGTGTCCTTCTCTGTCCCTAAACTCAAGGATTTCAAATATGGTTCAGCAAGATTGGTTTAGAACAGAATAGCACACTGACAGTTTCCCCGAGTGTCCTTCTCTGTCCCTAAACTCAAGGATTTCAAATATGGTTCAGCAAGATTGGTTTAGGACAGAATAGCACACTGACACTTTCCCTCACTGTCCTTCTCTGTCCCTACAAACAAGGATTAGCACAGAATAGCACACTGACACTTTCCCTCACTGTCCTTCTCTGTCCCTACAAACAAGGTTTAGCACAGAATGACACACTGACACTCTCCCTACCTATCCTTCTCTGTCCCTAAACACAAGGAATCCAGGATTAGTAAAGGAAAAAAATGACACTGTCCCTGCCTATGCTTCTCTTTCCCTGCTCCGGAACACACTACACAAGGCCGCTGCGCTGGCGGCCTTTTATAGTGTGAGGCGTGTACTAAACCCCCTCAGCAATAATTGGCCACAGGCATCCTGCCTGTGGCCAATCATTGCTCTCCTCGCTGCCGGCGCTGTGATTGGCCAAGCATGCGTGGTCACAGTGCATGCTTGGCCAATCACAGCGCCTGGATGACACTGCGATGGCGTAGTGCATTGTGGGCCGTTCGCGTCACTCGAATTTGGCGCGAACGGCCCAAATCGTTCGATCTTCGTCGAACGATCGAACAGCCGATGTTCGAGACGAACGTATGCTCGACTCGAACACGAAGCTCATCCCTAGGTGTGTTACACCAACAGGATTTTGCGGCACTTACAGCGGGCGGAGAGTGCCTCCTGACCATATTACACCTGAACTTAGCCTGTATTGCTGCTTTTTCCTGGTGTGTTACACCAACAGGATTTTGTGGCACTTACAGCGGGCGGAGTGTGCCTCCTGACCATATTACACCTGAACTTAGCCTGTATTTCTGCTTTTTCCTGGTGTGTTACACCAACAGGATTTTGCGGCACTTACAGCGGGCGGAGTGTGCCTCCTGACCATATTACACCTGAACTTAGCCTGTATTGCTGCTTTTTCCTGGTGTGTTACACCAACAGGATTTTGCGGCACTTACAGCGGGCGGAGTGTGCCTCCTGACCATATTACACCTGAACTTAGCCTGTATTGCTGCTTTTTCCTGGTGTGTTACACCAACAGGATTTTGCGGCACTTACAGCGGGCGGAGTGTGCCTCCTGACCATATTACACCTGAACTTAGCCTGTATTGCTGGTTTTCCCATTTCCCTGCAGGCAATTAGAATGTCTGGAAGGCAAACAAGGAGAGGCAGACAGTCAGTAGCCAATAAAAGAGGGCAAGCAGGCTCTGTGTCTAGATACAACAGTGCTGGTCGTGGACGCGGTGCATCGCCATGAGCACGTGGCCATGGGACACGCTTGTCCTTCTTTTCGGCAGCTGGACGTGTTGAGCCGCATCATGCCGAAGACTTGGTAGAGTGGATGACCAAGCCCTCCTCATCCTCCTCATCCTCTCTCATCCAGGCTCAGGGTACTGGCAAAGCAGCTGCCAAAGCGTTCTCTTCCCTGGTATCAATGTCATCATCAGTCACTCCTTCCCTAGACCAACCATGTCCTCCTGAGGAGTCCCCCGAACTGTTTGAGCACAGTGTTGGGTACATGCTCCAGGAGGATGCCCAGCGTTTCGAAGGGTCTGATGATGATACCCAGCTAAAGGAAGGCAGTAGCGTGAGAGCAGAGAGAGGGGATGCTCAAGAAGGACACCAATCTGGCAGTCATGTTCCAGCAGCTGCAGCATACTGCCAGATTGGCTCCAGTGATGAGGAGGGAGGGGATGATGAGGTCACTGACTCCACGTGGGTGCCTAATAGGAGAGAGGAGGAGGAGGATGAGGAGGAGGCACATCTCCAACGAGGCAGGATGCCCTCGGGGGGCCAGCGTAAGGGCAGCACACCGACTGAATCACACCGCAGAGCTCCGCCTGTGCAGGGCGCTGCCTCTGCCCGTTATTCAAAAAGTTCTTTGGTGTGGGCCTTTTTTGAGTCGAGTGCATCAGATCGCACAGCTGCTGTTTGCAACATATGTCTCAAGCGTATATCGCGTGGCCAAAACATGACCCGCTTGGGCACCACATGCTTGACCAGACATATGTTGACCTGCCATGCAGCTCGTTGGCAAGCTTACCTTAAAGACCCACACCAAAGAACAAAGCTGACCTCTTCTTGCACCGCATCAGCTGGGATCTCCAACCCCACTATGCCTTCAGTCCTCTCTGAAACCTGCTCTGAGAGGAATGAAGGTGTAGAATTAGGTGTGTCACAGCCAAGTACTTGCGGGCACTCTGCTAGCAGTACACCGACGTCCGATTCTAGCAGGCAAATTTTCCTGCCCCAGTTGCTGGACCGTCGAAAGAAGTTCACTCCCAGCCATCCACATGCCCAGCGGTTGAATGCTAGCTTGGCTAAATTGCTAGCGCTTCAACTGCTGCCTTTTCAGTTGGTAGACTCGGCCCCCTTCCGTGAGTTTGTGCAATGTGCGGTTCCTCAGTGGCAGGTTCCCAAACGCCACTTTTTCTCACGGAAGGCGATTCCGGCTCTCTACCGGCATGTGGAAGGCAATGTCTTGGCCTCGCTGGACAGGGCGGTCAGCGGTAAGGTGCATATTACCGCTGACTCATGGTCCAGCAGGCATGGACAGGGACGTTACCTTTCTTTCACGGCCCATTGGGTCACTCTTTTGGCAGCTGGGAAGGTTGCAGGACAAGGTGCAGTAGTGTTGGAGGTTGTTCCACCACCACGCCTCCAAAATGCTACTACTGGTTGTGACACACCTCTGTCCTCCACCCCCTCCTCTTCTTCTTCCTCCGTGGCCTCTTCCTGTGCTTTGTCCTCGGAACCAGCGGTGCTCCGTAGGCGTTCAAGGGGCTACGCAAGTACGCAGGCAAAAAGATGCCATGCCGTGCTTGCGCTGGTGTGTTTGGGGGACAGGAGCCACACTGGGGCAGAGGTTCTGTCTGCTCTGCAGGGGCAGGCCGAGAGGTGGTTGACGCCACACCAGCTTAAGCCAGGAATGGTAGTTTGCGACAATGGCACCAACCTCCTCTCCACTCTCCGACAGAGACAACTGACCCATGTGCCCTGTGTGGCTCACGTCCTTAACCTGGTGGTGCAGCGGTTCTTTGGCAGGTACCCGGGCTTACAGGATGTCCTGAGGCAGGCCAGGAAAGTCTGTGTGCATTTCCGCAGATCTTATAATGCCAGTGCTCGCCTGGCTGAGCTGCAAAAGGAGTTGAACCTGCCCAAGAACCGCCTTATATGTGACATGCCCACCAGGTGGAACTCAACGTTGGCCATGCTGCAGCGGCTGCACACGCAACAGAGGGCCATCAATGAGTACCTGTGCGACTACGGCACCAGGACAGGGTCAGGGGAGCTCGGTTTTTTTCACCACGCCAGTGGGGCATGATCAGGGATGCATGCACTGTCCTGGCACCATTTGAGGAGGCCACGAGGATGGTGAGCAGTGACAGTGCATGAATCAGTGACACTGTACCTCTTGTCCACCTGTTGGAACATACGCTGCGTGGAATAATGGACAGGGCACTTGAGGCAGAACAGAGGCAGGAAGAGGAGGACTTCCTTGCCTCTCAAGGCCCCCTTTACCCAGACAGTGTTCCTTCTGTCCCACCCATCGCACAGGAAGAGGAGGAGGAGGAGGAGGATTGTGTCAGCATGGAGGTGGAGGCTGGCACTCAGCATCATCAGCAGCAGTCTTTTAGGGATGATTTACAGTCCCAAGAAACCAGTGGACTTGTACGTGGCTGGGAGGAGGTGGCTGCGGATCATGTCGTCCTTAGTGACCCAGAGGACTCCGGACCGAATGCCTCAGCTAACCTACGCTGCATGGCCTCCCTGATCCTGCAAAGTCTGTGGAAGGATCCTCGTATTCTTCGGATCAAGGAGAGGGACCATTACTGGCTGGCCACTCTCCTTGATCCACGGTACAAGGGTAAGGTTGCGGACCTTATCTTACCGTTGCAGAGGGAGCAGAGGATGAGACAACTCCGGGAGGCCTTGCAAAAAGGTCTGTGCAATGCGTTCCCAGAGACTGGGAGGTTACAAACTCCTGGTCCTGGACAACGAGTTGCTGAGGCTTCGGTCAGTCAAAGAAGGAGCGGTGGGGAAGGTGGCCGTCTGACCGATGCGTTCAGACAATTCTTTAGTCCGCAGCCCTAAGGTATGATCGGTTCCAGCAACCATCGCCAGCGTCTGATATACATGGTGCCAGAATACCTAGGGGCAAGGTCAGACTTGGACACCTTCCCCACCGAAAATCCTCTGGCTTACTGGGTCTTGAGGATGGATCACTGGCCAGAGCTTGCACAGTATGCAATTGAGCTACTGGCCTGTCCTGCATCCAGCGTTCTTTCAGAACACACATTCAGTGCTGCTGGAGGATTTGTCACGGATCACAGGGTGCGCCTGTCCACCGACTCTGTTGATCGACTGACCTTCATAAAGATGAACCAGTCTTGGATCACCACCAGCTACCAAACACCTGAAGCTGATATAACAGACTAATTTATTTTCAAATGTCACATCCCTTCAAGACTGATGCTGATGCTGAGAGACTGTCCTGTTATGTTGACTGACTATCCTCCTCCTCCTCAATGATCCGATTGATGATGATAGCTTGGAAGAACATTTTTGTTTCTGGGTGCCGCCACCAGTGGCTAAGGCCCAATTTTTCAGCCCCTGTTTAACAGGGGTGTGTTATTACAAATTTTTATGCAATGCTTTGCAGCAGGGCTCATTCCTGCACTCCAACTAGAGTATCTGGGAGTGGTTGCAGTGTCGTGGCACCAGCACCAGTGGCTAAGGCCCAATTTTTCAGCCCCTGTTTAACAGGGGCGTGTAATTACAATTTTTGATGCAATACTTTGCAACAGGGCTCATTGCTGTGCTCCAAGTACAGTATCTGTGAGGGGTTGCAGTGTTGTGGCACCAGTGCCTAAGGCCCAATTTTTATGCCCCTGTTTAACAGGGGCATGTAATTACAATTTTTTATGCAATGCTTTGCAGCAGGGCTCATTCCTGCACTCCAACTAGAGTATCTGGGAGAGGTTGCAGTGTCGTGGCACCAGCACCAGTGGCTAAGGCCCAATTTTTCAGCCCCTGTTTAACAGGGGCGTGTAATTAAAATGTTTGATGCAATACTTTGCAACAGGGCTCATTGCTGTGCTCCAAGTACAGTATCTGTGAGGGGTTGCAGTGTTGTGGCACCAGTGCCTAAGGCCCAATTTTTCTGCCCCTGTTTAACAGGGGCATGTAATTACAATTCTTGATCTAATAATTCACAGCAGGGCCCATTCATGCGCCCACCAAGAGTAACTGTGAGGGCTCACAGTGTTGTGGCAACACCACCACCACCACCAAAGGCCCAATTTTTCAGCCCCTGTTCAACAGGGGCATGCAATTACAATTCTTGATCTAATAATTCACAGCAGGGCCCATTCATGCGCCCACCAAGAGTAACTGTGAGTTCTCACAGTGTTGTGGCAACACCAACATGTAAGGGGCAAATTTCAGCAGAGTATATACGGCAGGCCCCTACTTTCAAACATCCAACTTACAAACGACTCCTCCTTGCAAACGGAAGGATACAACAGGAAGTGAGAGGAAATCTACCCCTAGGAAGGCAAATTCTCTCCTGTAAGAGTTAATATGGGAAAAAAGTGTCTCCTCTCCACTGATGCTTTATCACCAATTCTTGTTTCAATAAAAACCCCAAATTTTCAAAAAACATTTGTCATTAGGACGGAAAGTGAGGTGAACTGTTCTGAACAGGTGCACACTGCACAGACAGCAAAACAAATGTTACAGGGGTGATAACCCTTCCCTATGTTTTCCAAAAAGCTTAAAAATAGATTTTTTGGCTGGAGCTACACTTAAACAATGTACCTGTTCAAAATTACAAACAGATTCTACATAAGAACAAACCTACAGTCCCTGTCTTGTATGCACCGCCTGTATACGGCTGTTCAGAGTATATAGGGCCTTTTTTATTTTGTGTGCGGGGTTCCCCTTAATATCCATACAAGACCCAAAGGGGCTGGTAATGGGCTGGGGTGGGGGGGGTGTGTGTGATGGGGTAGCTATGCCATTTTTCTTAAAGATTTTCATCCATATTACCGGGACCAGACATTACATTAAAGCTGCAAGCAGTTTTAAATGGCTTTTTTTCCTTTAGAAATTTAATTTTGTGCAGGGACAGTTCTAAACACAGGAAACACGTGGCACTTCACAGGCATACTTTAGACACCCCCCAGGTACAATATTTAAAGGAATATTTGACTTTTTTTTTCACTTTATGCATCATTAAAATGACTGCTCCAGAAAAACAGCTGTTTTTAAAACTTCTTTTTGCATTGATACATGTCCCCTGGTGCAGAACCCGGGTTCCCAAACCCTTTTTAGGACAATAACATGCATAATAGTCATTATAATTAGCACTTTAGATTTTCGAACGTTCGCATCCATTGTATTTAATAGGGTTCTAAAGTTTGTGCGAACTTTCGGTCCGTTCGCGGGTTCTGATGTGAACCGAACCCGGGGGTGTTCGGCTCATCACTACTCTTGAGCCGTGGGATTGTAGGATGAGATGAACCCAAAAGTGACGTTGCTGCCTCTGTATAGGATATATTCCCAAAACATTAGCATGAGCAACAGCAGTTCTGAAAACTCCATCTTCTCTGTGTTCTCTCTCTTTACCCACAAAATTCCAGGAAGTGCATAGGATGCGATGTAGGGAGTGTGGTTGTAAGCTAAATCAAACGCTTCAAAAAATGCCTTAAAAACGCCTGTGCGCCGGTGCTAATATTAGTGCTAGCACCGTAAAAACACGGCTAAAACTAAGCAATAGCGCTAGATGTTTTATATGCGTTTTTTGAGCGCCTCAGTGTGAAAGTGGCCAAAGAGGAGTGATTCTGGAGTGGACGTGCATACACCTGGGGAATATCTGTGCCCAAGAAACATGCTGTGTCTACTGTAATTGTTACAGCTCATGGTCTGGTGAGTGTGTATTAAGAATAAGGTGGTGGCACTCTAAACTTTACAATAAACTACAAGGATCTGCTGGATGGTGGATTTTATTTGAATATATATGGACTTTGAGTTTAGAGAGACTTCACACTTTACACATTTAAAACAGTTTATTTACATATTGCTGTACTTAATTATTATGTTTTTTCATGATGTTATAAGTCAAATTATATTAACTGCGGCCTGGTTTTAGCTATAGTGCCTCAGGAATGGACCTTGTTGTGACTTCTACATGGTAAAAAAAGAAGTACAGTATGTTTGGAAAACTATAACTTCTGAGTAGGTCACAAGCTACACTATATTGTTAAAAGTATTGTGACACCTGCCTTTACACTCACATGAACTTTTGCACACTTTTTTTTTTCTAAATTTGAGCTCTCCTATGCACCAATATAGCATTCATGTACTTTTTTTGCAAAAATATCAAAGCTATCCATTAAGTCTACAGTCACTTACTTTTCTTGTGTTAATCCATGTATCCAGATGTTGCCATTAGTAATGTCTTCTTCCTGATCAGACTTTAGGTCATAACACAGGAAGTGAACAAAAATGGTCTTTCGCGCTACTAAAGAGTAAGTGAAATGCAAATAAAGTGTATAGTGCAAAAGCTGCAAAAACGAACTGTGTTCACATTACACACTAATGAAATTAAAGAAGGGGGGGGGGTGTTTTCGCGCTAAAATCCAGCACATAGACTACATAAAGTGCGGAAATATTTATAACTGTATTAATAAAATACAGTGCTGAATCAATAAATATCAAGTAATAAATAATAAGGTGCACAAGTATTAAATGTAAATAAGGTTCAACGATCATATATAGGATTATCTTAAGTGAATGACATAAATAATAAAGTGCACAAGTGCTAGCTATAAATATATATGGCACAATAATATTAAGCATAAAATCCCAAAAATAATAATGTGAATGGGTGAAGAAAATGAGAATAATCCGTGCCCAAAAGTCTCTTATCAAAAACTCCTTTGACGTGAGTATTCAAGAAAACAAAAGTGAACTAATGTAAATATAAATCCTCTGCTGGTGAAAGGGTATCAGATGTGTCCATGCAGTTGTCTCACAGAACTCTCACCTCAATTTAAACATAATGAGCATGTTCAAATTAATTAATCTCCTCTATGGTGGTTCTTCTGGTGTGTGTTGTTACTAATCTCATCCACGTCTCCTCTGCTTACAGTAGCGTTGCTGCCCCTAGAGAGAGGGGGGGGGAGGAGGGGGAGGAGGGGGAGGAGGGGGAGAGAGAGCAACTCCAATGGGGATGTGAGATAGGGAATAGGAAGAAAAAGGGCCTCCAATAGTGTAGTATTGTAGAATCAAAACTGGTTTATTGTTAAAATATATATGTTACTCGTACATCAAATAAAAATAAATATTGCTTGAAAGAACAACAGCGGCGTTGTACGCCGTCTTACTAGTTCTCCGGGTACTTCCGGTCTGCGGTACCTCACGATTTCCCTTTCATAACACAGGAAGGAGTTGACCACTTGACCTCATTAGCACACACCCTGCATCATCCACCCTCCCACTCCCAGGTGCACATTTTTTATATTATATATAGTATACATAACATCTATAACACCCGACTCGTTTTGCGAGATGTGACCCGCTCATTAGAGGTGGGGGCATGTAGGATATATCTGCAAATTAATGACCAAAAAAATAATGTAACACATGAATGAATGATGGACAAATGGTAAGAGGGGCCTTACAGAAAAAGGAAAGACCCCATACTCACCAATCGACAAGGCCTGGGTGCCTGTGGCTGTGTTTACTGAGGGTGGCAGCAATTTGTGATTGGGAAGGGAGCTGAGGGAGTGGAGCCAACCAAAATTCCGACCAAGGAACAACGGAAAGGCAGACATGGCCTGGGTAGAAATAAGTGACCTTGGAGGTCCTGAATGATCCGTTCAGGTGTCAACTATAATATAGTATAATATAATATGTAAATAATTGAAAATTGCTACATTGACAAAATAATCATGAAATATATAATGGAATGCATGAATGCAAATATAAACCAACCTGTTGCAAGACCCAAAGGGTGATACCTTTGTTTATATTAAGGCTTATATAATACTGGATGTACTCCAGATTTGAAATTAAGTGGACTCTGTTTACCATGTTGCAGCTACTTATGCACACTGTGAGAAAGCAGAGCAATTTTAGTGCAGGAGAGAGGCTTTACTACTGTGTCCAACTGTGCTTTAGCATTTCCCCAGCACTCACCAAATCTCTATAACTTACAAGTTTGTATCCTCAGGAAAAACATTTATATCACCCTGTGATGTAGGATAATTTTATGTTCATGCTTATTATGCATTCATGCAAAATTATTATTTTTACTCTGTCATTTTGCCAGCATAGGTCTAGACATTTAAATTAAATAAATAATTAATTAGCAATCCAAACAAAAACAGTACAAATTAGGCATGTTTATTTCTTTGTGATAGGTAGTATTAAACTAAAGCATTAGCAAGCAGAACACAAAATCGGTATGCTGTGTACCTCCTATGATACTATGCAATCCACGGGGTGACTTTGAGATAGAGGCAGACTTGTAACTGATTTATAATAATAAGTAATGTTTCAGGCCTGAATGACTATAATCATCTCCAGTGCACTTTCAGGGTTGTTCATTTGTTTTATATCCAGAAGAGTGGTAGTTCTCTTTAGAGAACTGTCTCAGTAATCAAATCCAAACAAGATTGGTAATGAAGAAAAAGGAATATTACAGCTTTAGTGCAGTACATGTTTGGAAGCTGGTACTAAATAGAGGACATACTGTATAGAAATATGAAGCTGGTGAGGTCATTGAGGATGAAAGAGGAGAAGAAGCCAATGGCTCTTTTTGCTTCAGTACTCTCAAGAGAGTAAATGGAAAAGTGATAATTTTTCTTACAAATATGAAGCAGTTTAGCTTCCAATAGTGCTGTAATGTTCTCCACTCTTGTTAAGACCCATTTGCATTAAGACATGTCCCTCCTGTCAACATTTGTAAAACACACTAGGAAGGGCTAACAATGAGTACAAGAAAACAAGTGGTATACAGCGTGGTAGGAAATCCGGGCACATGTGTCAGGGGTGGGATGTGGTGCCTTATCTGCTGAAACACATCTCCTTTACACTAGTGCTGCAACCACCACCTGCTAGCATCCAGCACTATTATTATTATTATTATTATTATTATACAGAATTTATATAACACCAACAATTTGTGCAGCACTTTACAATATAAAGTGAGACAATACAGCAACATTACAATTTAATACAAGAGGGTTAGGAGGGCCATGCTCCTGCGAGTTTACAATCTACTAGGGAGGGGCTGGTGAAACAAAAGGTAGTAACTGTAAGGGATGGACTGATGAAAGAAGTAGGAGATTTGGTTCTTAGCTAAAGGCAGGATAGGCCTTCCTGAAGAGATGTGATTTTAGGGATCACCTAAAAGTGGACAGAGTAGGAGATAGCCAGACAGGTTTTGGTAGTGAGTCCTAGAGGATAGGACAGGATCTGGAGAAGTCCTGGAGACGAGCATGGGAAGAGGAGACAAGGGTGTCTAGGGAGGAGCAGAGAGGATGGTTTGGATGATATTTGGAGACAAGATTGGTGATGTAGCTCAGGGCAGAGTTGTAAATGGCTTTGTATGTTATTGTTAGTGTTTTGAATTTTATTTGTTGGGCAATGGAAGCCAGTGGAGGGATTTACAGAGAGGGGTGGCAGGCACCGAATGGTTGGTAAGGTGGATAAGTCTGGAAGCAGCAATTATAATAGACCAAAGAGGGGATAGCCTGTAGAGAGGTAGGCCAATAAGTAGGAAGTTACAATAGTCAAGGCGAGAGATAACATGGGAGTGAATAAGTTTCTTAGTGTTTTCAACGGTTAAATATGGGCAAGTCTGAAGTCTGCCAGATTTGGACAGTGATTGGATTTGGGGCTGGAAGGATAGGTTGGAGTCCAGGATTACACCTAGTACCCTGACATGAGGGGATGCACTGATGGATGCATTATTGATCTTGATGGAGAAGTCAGAGAAGGGGGCACAGGCCGGAGGAAATATTATGAGCTCAATTTTAGAAAGATTGAGTTTGAGGAAGTGGTGTGACATCCATGCTAATATGACAGTTAGTAAGTTAGTACTGTTGGAGGAGACTGAAGGAGTGAGGTGAAGAGTAGAGAAATAGATTTGTGTGTCATCAGCATAGAGATGGTACTGGAAGCCATGGAAGTTTATCAAGTGGCCAAGGAAAGAGGTTTAAATGGAAAAGAGGAGGGTACCAAGGACAGAACCTTGGAGTAACCCTACAGAACGAGGAAGTGGAGAGGAGGAAACAGAGTTATAGGTAACACTGAAGGAGCGCTGTGATAGGTAGGAGGGGAAACAGTAAAGAGCAAAGTCTTGAAGGCCAAGAGAGTGTAGAGTTTTGGAGAGGGGGGATGGTCAACAGTATCAAAGACTGCAGAGAGGTCTAGTAGTATGAATATGGATTAGTGGCCATTGGTTTTAACAGTTAGTAGATCATTAGTGAGTTTTAGTAGGACAGTTTCAGTGGAGTGTATTAGGCGAAAGCCAGAATGTAAGGGGTCAAGAAGGAAAGAAGGAAGCACTAAGCAGGAGCTGAAACCATCAGCTTTTGGACTTCCAATGTTTTAACAGGTCACTCCAAAGGATCGAACTGTAGAGTAAAAGTAAACAGAGTGCTTCAGCATTCTGTTTAGATCAAGAGTGTAGTAACATCATAAGTAATGTTACCACACTTCCTGTTAGTACAGCTCCTGGATCACTGCTATAGTAAATAATTGCTGCATTGGGAGTAATGATCATGTCTCCACTGAACAAACCAAGATCCTTCATAGAAAAAGTGTGAAAAAATGTAAAAAGTAAAAAAAAAATGAAATGTAGATACATATACTACACATTGTGTATACTGTACAGTATATAAACTCGGTTTAGGCATAAATGGCACCCAAGGTGGTGGGTGGGAGATATTTGTCACCCAGAAAGTGGACTGGGACAGTCGTGGGATACAGGAAAGCCTGGTGAGAAATTAAAGAGAGTCTCTTTTTAAGAGAGTGTTCATATTATTCCTTTATAGGCCTGGCTCCCCAGTTCACAAATCCTGCTACCAGGGTGCTTGGTTCTTTAAAAAGCTGGAAGCTTCTCAGTGGTGAAGAGGTTTTATACCCCAGCTATATCTCAAAGTCTTACACAGTTAAAAATACTACCATGAATTCTCAGATCTCTCTGTTTAGTTATCTTCAAATAAACCATTTTGCATAATCTTTTTCCTCCAACTTGACCTTCCTCATCCACCCCTTTTGAAAAGATTTGTATTATGAGTGTGACATGCAGAGGTTTGGTTTTCTGACATATAAAAGCATTTTAATGACCCCAAGCCCTGATACACCTACAAGGCACAATCATATGATAAAATGGTAACAGATTTTAAAAAGCGAGTTTACACGTGAGGAAGAAGATAAAATCTGAGACAGCACACATAAATCTTCTCTTTCTACAGCCTACAAAAAGAATCAGTACACAATTCTCAAATCATTGGTACCACGCCCCGTCTTGCTACATTCTCAAACTTTCATATCCAAGACTATTGCTGGAGGTGCCAACAGCCCTTGGGGACATTGTTCCTTATATACTGGACTTGCTCTAAGATGCACCCATTCTAATTAGAAGTAATAACCCTTCTACACACTCTCTCACATCAAGTCTAAGCCAGCCATATACAGTACTTGCTCAGTCTTCATTTAACCAATCTACCTAAGGATGCCAGTATTTCCCTCCCACTGGCGGTGGACCAACAGACTGTCCACACTTGACTTACACTCTTGTAATTGTGAGGTCAAACTTTTGGAAGTTTTTATGGTCATACTGAATAATACTCTCACTACCCATAAACAGGTGTGGAACACCTGTATCCCCTTTGAGGCATCTATGCTGCTTCTTTAAAAAAATAATAATACATGGCTGTCATCCTGTTCCTTCCTATGTCCCATCACCCCTTCCTCTCCTTTGCTACACCTTTTCTCTATCTATGGTAGTCTAACATACCCCCCCCCTTTTTTTTTCTCCACCTTCTCTTCCACTCTCTTTTAATCTCATCTTATGTTTTGTTTCCCTTATGCCCCGTACACACGATCGGATTTTCCATCGGGAAAACCTTGGATGTTTTTTCTGACATAATTCCGCTCAAGCTTGGCTTGCATACACACGGTCACACAAAAGTTCTCTGAACTTTCGACCATCAAGAACGCGGTGACGTGCAACACTACGATGAGGCGAGAAAAAGAAATTCAATGCTTCCGAGCATGCGTCAAATTGTTTCCGAGCATGCGTCAGAATTTTGCGCGTCGGAATTGATACAGACGATCGGAATTTCCGATCAGAATTTTTCCCGTCTGAAAAATTGAGAACCTGCTTCAATCTTTTGCTGACGGAAATTCCGACAGCAAAAGTCCGATGGAGCATACACACGGTCGGAATTTCCGACCAAAAGCTCACATCAGACTTTTGCTGGCGGAATTTCTGACCGTGTGTATGCTCCATCGGATTTTTGCTGGTGGAATTTCTGACCGTGTGTACGCGGTGTTAGACTACAATACTTCTTAGAACATGTTGTGAGAGCAAAATTATATGCTTTTTCCCAGTAAGCCATTACTTTTTAGGTACATGTTTTCATTATACACTGGCTGGTGATTTCAGAAATTACTACTTCATGTGAATTGTTAATCAGACAGTTAACTGAACCGGATGACTATTTTATTTCTTACCTATTATTAGACATGGTGCTTTTGGCTTTATCTAGAGTGACCCCTTTTTTTGTGATTGCTGAATATCTGAACTTTTGCTTGGCTACTCTTCTGTGCGACTGTAATACAAAAGCCTTATTGTATTGTACCCATGAAACACTTTCTAATAAAATGACATAAAAAATGTTTAATGTATAATAACAGAAAAAACGCTTTATTTTCCAAAAGACAAAAAAATGAATGTTTCCAGCAGCAAAACAAAAACTGGCTTATTTTCAGCCCAACAGCAAAACAGATTTGACTTGTCTTCAGCACAAACAAAACAAGAAGTGTAATAATGGTTCAAGGCTTTTACTCTCAGGAGAGGTAACACAGTACAAATAACTCCTTGGTCTCCTCAGCCTAGATAGAACTGCCAGCAGTGCCTTGGGATCAGGGGCATTGTTAGGTGGAAAAAAAACCAGGGGCTTCAGCCCGAAGTCCGAGCCCGACACAGGGAGGGGGGGTTTGTGTGGGCGGGAGGGGGGTGACCTACCTGACCCACACTGATCATTACACTGACCCACACTGACCTACCTGACTATTACACCGACCTACCTGATCATTACACTGACCTAACTGACCTACCTGACCCACACTTACCATTACACTCACCTACCTGACCCACACTGACCTACCTGACCCACACTGATCATTACAGTGACCCACGCTAACCTACCTGACGCACACTGACCTACCTGACCCACACTGATCCTTACACTGACCCACACTGACCTACCTGACCATTACACTGACCTACCTGACCCACACTGACCATTACACTGACCTACCTGACACATGCTGACCATTACACTGACCCACACTGACCTTCCTGACCCATACTGACCTTTACACACTGACCTACCTGATGCACACTGACCTACCTGACCATTACACTGACCTACCTGACCCACACTGACCATTACACTGACCTACCTGATACACACTGGCCATTACACTGACCCACACTGACCTACCTGACCCACACTGACCATTACACTGACCCACACTGACCTACCTGATGCACACTGACCTACCTGACCCACACTGACCTACCTGACCTACACTGACCTACCTGACCCACACTGATCATTACACTGACCCACACTGACCTACCTAACCATTACACTGACCTACTTGATCCACACTGACCATTACACTGACCTACCTGACACACGCTGACCATTACACTGACCCACACTGACCTACCTCACCCACCTGACCCACACTGATTATTACACTAACGCACATTGACCATTACACTGAGTCACACTGACCATTACACTGACCCACACTGACCATTACACTGACCCACAATGACCTACCTGACCATTACACATCAGACTTCAGGTGACCGTGACCTCCTCCTGCAGCTCAGCCATAGTGTGCGGCGCGCCCATCCCAGTAGACAGCAGGCAGGCAGAGATAGGAGAGCCACCCGCCCAAACGCCGGGCAGGGATCTCATACTGCTCGATGCGGCCACATTATATCTCCCACCTTCTGGAGCCTGCAGGGCCTATGATGGACGTCACACATCTCGCGGTCCCGGCATTGGACCAGTGGGACGTCCATCATAGGCCCTGCAGGCTCCAGAAGGCAGGACATGCTATGTCACTCAGCCACGCTCCGAGTCAGATTGGTCCCCGCTCGGGCTCGGGGGTAATAATAGATTTGTGAATGCCCGAGACCCGGGGCTTTTTAGGGACCCACTCTGGGCTCCAGCCCCCCTCCTGACGCCACTGCCTTGGATTCAGCAGCTTAAAACATTTTTCTCCAGACACCTCTCTCACTCTCAAACTCCCTCAAACCTCCACATCTTCTCTATGGAGTTTTCTGAATATAAACTCCTCCTGCTAATACATTAACACCCTACTGCCCATTAAAAGGACAATAATCCAAATAAGAAGATATATATTGCCCTCCAAGGACCCATCTCTGATGCCCTGTACATATTTCCTCCACTTCTGTCTCAGCCTCAAGGGGGAGGGGGCATGATTGGAGACACCTCAATATACTCTACAAAGTACTCGGGAGAGGGCATCAATATTTTGGTGCTGTCTGTTTGAACACAAAACTCTATTTTTGGAGAAACAAGAGTAAATTGGCCACTCTGATGTTTTCTTCTTTGTTTCCTCTCATTCTGGTAAACAGGGCATGGCCTGGCACCAAGTGGAATCTACTTCCCAGTAGAAAGTACCACAGTCCAAAGTCCATTTTATGGCCAGGCACTCAGCTCTACCACTGCCTAGTTACTCTCATTTGTTGTCAAAGACCTCTTAGTTATACTTATTCACTCGAGGCATCTGTTTGTACAATAAACTACTGGGAAAAATCATGAGCAGCCAACAATGGGTGTGGGGCTTTATCAAACCTCTAACCCAAATGTACCCCATGTTCCTTGCTTCCGCCATCCCTATTCCACATTAGTCAGGATTGACATTGCAAACCCCCCTCCTCAATAAGTGCAATACTGCTTAAACCTGGGAAGATAGGACCACCCATTTGTGCTGAAGGTGACTTTGTCATCCAGGTAGACAGTGATAATTTTTTGATGACAACATAGGAAATTATCCATTGCTCTTTGAAAGGTTTCGGGGCAATATGTAACCCAAATGACATTTTCTTGTACTTATACTGTCCCTCAGGACTAGTGGAGAATACCATTTTCTCCCTAGCTTCTTTGGTCAAGGGTATCTTCCACTCTGGTGAGGTCTAGTGTGGTGATGTACCAAGCTGGTCCAAATTCATCCATCTGGACATAAAAAAAATTCAAACTTATACACTTCATTGAGTTTTCAGACGTCATTGCAGAATCACAGAGTGCCAATGGGCTTTGGTACCAACACATTTGGGCTTTACTATTCAAAGCTTTGGGCTTTATTCTTCAAAGCCTTTTAGTTCTAGCATTTTCCTAACTTCACAGCTCACAGCTTTTCTCTAAATTTCTTAAAATGGCATACAGTCTTACATGGATCTTCATATTTGGTTCCCTGACAATGTCCTTGACAAAAAAAGATTTCATTGTTTCTCTGAAAAAAATCCTTTATGTATTGTGTTTGCGCATCAGACAGGATATGAGAGCATCCTTTATCAGGTCAAGGTCAGCTTAGGACACTAGGTATGTATGACTAAAACAGACACTAAAACTAAAACAGACACCCCTTTTCAGGATTTCAGCAAGTCCACATGGTTATTTGTTAGGGTTTTCTCTTTGCAGGCTGATATATCCTGTAGTTTATATCCCATACTTTTTCTGTGACCTCAAATGGTCCCTTCTAAACATACACTCCACTGTAGAGGTATTAGTACGGCCACCTGGTCCCCAACTTGACATTCCTTAACTTTGACTGTACACTCTTTTCTGTACCTCCTAAGCACTCTGGAGAAGTTTATTCACTTAAAGCATCACAGTGGCAATGGTTTCTTGGTTCCATTATTGTTTTGTGGTGAATAGTCTCAATTTCCCAGGTCTCTTTCATTAAATCAAGCAAACCACGTGATCTGCTTCTCTATACCAGTCCAGACAGTGAAAATCCTGTGGGTGCACATGGAACCTCTCGTATGACAGATAGCAGTGTAGGAATGAAGTAATGTCAGTCCTTCCCATTTCTCTATACTACCCTCTTCAGTATGGACTTTAGAGTTTTGTTAAGCCTCATAACCAGGCTATCTGCATGTGGGTGATAGACAGAAGTCCACGACTGCCCAATGTGGAACAGTTTGCACAAATCTGCCATCACCTGCAACATAAAAGGGGTGCTTTGGTCGTTCAGAATTTCCCTGAGAAATCTTGTCCTTCAGCCCATATGGAACAAATCTCATGCAATTTTTGTAGAAAACATATTTCTTAGAGAGCTAGCCTCAGCATGTATAATTGAATATTCGAGAGCTACCAATATACAGTATATGTAGAGGTGTCCACTTGCCAACTTCACCAGGGGACCAACCAGATTCATTGCAATGAGCTCAAATGGTACTTTGATTATGAGGAGAGGTACAAAGGGGTTTAAAATGTGTGACACAAGAGAGGCAAGAGGGGTAGGGAACACAATATCTCTTAGCCTAACTTTCAACCCTAGCCAGTAAAACCAATCAGTTATCTATGCTTCAATTGTCTTTGCCCCATGGTGTCTTCCCAGTGCTTCATTGTGAGCGAAATTGAGCATCATCTCCCTATATGTCTGGGGAACCAACAACTGCTCTACAGGCTCCCCACTGATTTTGGTAACTTGATATAGAAGATCAAAAATAACTGCAAAATTAGGAAAACCTCTTTTCAGCATTTGTGGTACTCCATTAATTACAGTAATCTGCTCTCTAGCATTTACCAGTGTGGAATCTTACATTTTGGTGGTGCCAAATGCTCCCCTCAAGATATCGAATTTAGGATGTGCAGGATTAGATAAAACGTCATTATCATCCTTCATGACTATGCTTTGTAATAGGGACATTACCCTCCACCAAAGATCAGCTTGGTCTGTAGGCCTGAAACATTATCATCATTCTCACTATCAATTACCTTTTGTCTTTGCAGTCCTGTTTGATTCCATTCATCTGCGGGAGACAAGGACATGTCACATTTCTCCACGTCCCTGGGCTGTATAGTTAATTTTTCATATTTTCCCATAGTTCCACAAATAAAGGATAGTCCCATTCCAATGGGATGTCATGCATTAGGTTTGTTACCAATAAACATGCAAAACAATTCTCTTGCGCTTGGGTGCTAGGTCTAAAATTGAGTGGTGCAGTCAATCTTTTATGTATGGAATGTCTCTGGTCTTGTTGCCCTCCTCAGAACAATGGGTGTCCTTGGAACTGAATCATATGAAAAGAAGGGAGGGCACACCGACCTTGTGCATTACCAAAAATAATTTTAATAAGGTACAACAGCAAAGATTATACTCACATACAAACATGGTATACAAGCTTGACAATGCAACAGTAATAACAAGCAGTGTATCTAAATCTGCAACTGGAACCAAAGGTGTTGGAGGACCAGATGGTGTTGTGGGGTGGCTTACGCGTTTTGAGGGAGAACCCTCTTCCTCAAAGCCTAAGCAATGAATGACTGGCCTTTTCTAACTGTCTCTATATATACACACAATTGCACCTATGTACACGCCCATATGATGGAAGATCATGCAATCCCATCCACACAGGCCCCACCCTGCCTATAGACTAGGGGAAGGTGTGTGCCAATGGCGAGTAACTTAAGCCCACCTTAACTATCATGCAGTTGACTAACAGTGCCTCAGGCAATGGAAATTGAGACTGAAGTGGATATTCCCTAAAGTCCCCATGTATATAAACAACAATGAGCATTTTACCTGCTGAGTCAGTTCCTCCAGCCAGTCTGGAATGCACAACATAATCATCTTCCCTAGCCTAGAAAGGCCTTGGCAGGGAGGTGGTTTATGGCACATTTCACATGGTTCACATGCACAGCATGTTTATACTGCCCTTTTTATGTCAACTGAACTGTATGGACTTGTGTCTTCTTTCAGCCAGACTAACCATGTAACTATGTAAGTCAAGGCATGTGGTGCAAACCTTTTTAAAATAAAAGTATACCCTCAAGAAGTCTCCACATGGTACAGGCTCTTTCTGTAGTAGACAATGGGCCCAAGTATGCCCACATAAGTGAAACCAAGGGCACTGAACAAGACCCAGTCTCTGGTAAGGGGTGGGCCCCTGAAGGACTGAAGGAAACATATCTCTCTTCCAGGGTTCCCTTCTTGGAAGCTCTAGGAGACTTTAGTGCATCTGAAAAAATGGGGTCTCATTGACTGGGAGGCATGAGCAGATTCTCCACCACAGTCTATCTTTTCACCATGTCCATCCACTGATCCACAGATTTTGATTCTCCATAACTCCTGGAGATCACCAGGCAGGGACCTCAAATACCGTTCCATCACTACCTGCTCCAACATTTGTGGACAAGACAGCCCTCTACACCCTCCACATATGCTCTTTGGAATTTCCTAATATCTTCCTAATCTAATGTGCCTTTAAAAACGAGTGAAAGGACTATACATTTGAGCATTACTTCTTATAGTCAGGATTAGAGATGTGCACAATGGAAAAATTTGTTTTGCTTTGTTTTGATTCGTTCATTAAAGTGGAGTTCCACCCAAAAGTGGAACTTCCACTTTAAGCACTCCTTGCCCCCTTACATGCCACATTTGGCATGTAATTATTTTTTTTGGGGGGGGTGGGTACCTTCTTTTTAGAGGGACTTCCTGTCCCACTTCCTCCTTCTGCTTCTCGGCCACCTAGGCGACTCCTCCTCTCCCCCTAAGTGGCCCCTCCCTCCCTGAAATCTCCGGGGACATGTAACAGGTCCCAGAAGATTGCCTGGCCAATAGCAGAGTGCAGCGCAACTCACACATGCGCAGTGCATGCCCAGCCGTGAAGCCATAAGCTGTCACGGCCGGGTGCCCACAGCTGCTATGACAGCACTGTGGAAAGGAGGGGAGAGAGGAGCAAGGCTTGGAGGATGCATTGCTGGACTGTGGGTAA
This sequence comes from Rana muscosa, assembly GCA_029206835.1. Lineage (NCBI taxonomy): Eukaryota > Metazoa > Chordata > Amphibia > Anura > Ranidae > Rana > Rana muscosa. The sequence continues at coordinate 924,385,056 of CM055116.1, read as the reverse complement.
GGTGAGTGTCTGTTTATTCAAGGTCATCAGCAGCTATACTTTTTGTAGCTGCTGACTTTTAATAAACTAAAAAATGGGTGGAACTCCGCTTTAGGGTAATAATTTTGTTTCGTCATATTCATTATGTTAGAATGATTCATTTTCCGAATTTGTTTAATATATTTGGATTCATTACGTATAATTGTTATTTTTGAATCAAATTGGAATTCAAAAATTAATTTAATACAAATTTTTTTTACATTTGAAAATGTATTTTAATTCAAAATGAAAACATGTTGCATATAAATATAGTAAGGTATAAAACTGAAATAAGATGATGATTCCTACTTAAGCTGCTTTACATGATATAATAGAACAGAATAGAAAATAAAATAATAGAATATAATAAAACAGAATTGTCTATTCTTTTATTTTCAATTCAATTCTATTATATTCTTTTCTATTCTATTATTTTATATTTCATTCTAGTTTATCCTATTCTATTCTATTCTCTTATTTTCTATTCTATTATTTTCTATTCTATTCTGGTTTATTCTTTTTTCTATTCTATTCACTTATATTCTATTATATTCTGTTTTAACCTATTCTATTAACCTATTCTATGCTATTCTATTCTATTTTTTATATACCTTTCTGTTCTATTCTATTCTTTTATTTACTATTCTATTCCATTCTTATTTATTATATTAAATTCAATTTGACTTCATTCTATTCTATTCTATTCTTGTCTATAAAAACAGCCTAAGTCACTCTCTGCGCTCCTTTTTATCTTGGCCTTGGAGTCATTGGCGGAGGCAATTCGATCTCATCAGGACATAACGTGTGTCGAGGAAGCAGGCTCACCCCATAAGGTTTTGTTGTTCATGGATGACATCCTACTTACCCTAACTAACCCAAGAATTGCCCTGCCCAATCTGTTTTCCTTATTAGACGCCTTTGCATCTTTTTCAGGTCTGTCGGTCAACCCTACCAAATCAAAGCCATGTCAATTGATCTTCTACCCTCGGACTTGACAACTTTGCAAAGTACCTTCACATTTCAATGGACGTCGTCTTTACCTTACCTTGGGATCCGGCTTACTCCAACTTACGCAGGACTCTATCAGGCAAACTTCCCTCCCCTATTCAGAAAGTTGATGAACATGCTATATTCCTGGGCTCATCTTCCATTATCCTGGTTTGGCAGGATCGTGGCGATTCGCATTACTTACCTTCCAAAGCTCCTTTATTTCTTCAGGGTCCTGCCAGTCCCGATTCCTCTACGTATTTTGCGAATACTTTAGCGCAAAATCCTGAAGTTCGTGTGGGGCTCTACTCGACCCAGGATTAACAAACAAATATTGTATGCCCGCAGGGTCAATGGTGGACTCTCGGTCCCCAATCTGCATGCTTATTATACTGCTGCAAATATAGCCCCACTATCCCATCTTCACGAAAAGCAGAAATTGCTGTTATGGGCCACTGTTGATCTAGTGGACTCACATCCAATACCTATCTCATCTCTGCCCTGGGTCCCCCTTACACATCTGGAAAGAGAAAAACTGCGCTAATGCATAAAAAAAGAAGCTGCAACAATAAGTGTTATACAACACCAGGCAAATAATACAAAGAAAAAAGTTGCGCTAAATTCAACGTGACACCTGAGTGACACCTAAGTGACATATAATAAAGAATATAAAAATATCACCAGTACGGCAACTGATGAATAAATATATATAAATGAGCACAGCGGCTCACACAATAAATGGATAACACAAATATTTAAATATAAGTGATACAAACACATGATGAAGAGTCACTAGTTGTGAGTGATCCATAAACCATCAAGAAATATCTATAAACAAGAAAAAGTCCCAAATGCAGTCCAAACACAAAAAGTTCATATACATATATGTATGGTGCTCCTCCACCGTGCTCGTTATGATCCATTCATGTTGCACCCAAATCTAGTGTTGAATAGGACAGCCTCCACCAATAAAAATACAGCCTCTTACCAAAAGAGATGGATCCCTTATCACAGGGGATCAGAGAAAACCTGTGGCTATTCCCCAGCCAAGGGTATGGGGCAAGCAGCGTCTTTTATCCAGAAGGTCAGCAGCTCTCAGCAGTAGAAACCATAATCCCCGTAAATAAATAGAAGGAATATACCATAGTGTAAAACCTTTTACACATTTATTAAAAGAAAAGACGAATGCACACTTACATATATGCAGATAAAAACGAGCGAAAAAGATAAGCCGGCCGGCTCTAAGTGTAAAGCAGCCCGTATGTCTCGGGTAGCGTGGGCGCGATGACGTCAGAACGTAGCTCCTCCCTACATGTTTCGTCATCAAAGACGTGTTCACGGGATACGGGCGGCGTTCTGACGTACCGCTCTAAATAACCTTCTCAATCAGCCAAGCCTCGATGTGAACCGCGGGATGTCAGAGCACCGCCATTTTGACTGAGGGAAAGGTACCGCTAGATACTATGGAAGAGTTGGCAAACCCAAAGTAAATAGCGGATGGTGTGCAAAAAAATACCGGATAAAAAGTATCATGATTGTGCATGAATTATTAAAAATATAAAAGGCCACAAACGGTCTCATATTGTCAATTGATGTTATAGGAAATATAAGTAAGTTAAAACTCTATTATTTAGAAATTAGGGACAAAGAGGGCCTCATCAGTTGGAATAGACGAACTGAACCATTCCCAGGATTCACATCAAGTGTACAAAGCACAAAGGGTTACCTAAAGCTGGATCAATATAACACTATTGCAAACCTGGTCATAAACAAACAAACAGCAATTACCAACAGTAAAACAATATACCAATATATTTAAATTGTATATATAAGCATATACTAGATGACCGGATTGAATATGGCACTAATTATGCCAAATAAGGTCACAGATCCATCCTCCTTCACATAAACCCAATTTAGCTGTTTAGGTCAAAACCCAAACTCTTAAGGGGGAGAGAGAGGGAAAATAACGAAATATGTGAAGAAATTTGTATAAAAATTAAATTAAAAAGTCACAATAATCTGACTCTTTCCTATCAAAACTGGTGTATATTATATGGTCAACAAAGAGGTCAAGAATTGTCTATAAAGCAATTCACGTCGATGTCTATGTCAGTGTTTCTCAACTCCAGTCCTCAAGGCGCACCAACAGGTCATGTTTTTGGGATTTCCATTGATTTTCACAGGTGATTTGAGCAGTTTCACTGCCTTAGTAATTATCACAGCTGTTTTATCTGCAGGAAATCCCAAAAACATGACCTGTTGGTGCGCCTTGAGGACTGGAGTTGAGAAACACTGGTCTATGTTGAGACCAAAGGGGGTATAACACTTGATCTTGTGCACCCACGACATCTCTAGCCTAGAGATACTCTGGACCAGATTGCTACCCCTCCAATGGGGGCTATATTTATCGATCCCCAAAAAGATAGTACCCTTAGGGTTACGGTTATGGACAGCCAAGTAATGTTTTAACACCGAATGTTTAGTAAACCCTCTTCTAATATTACCAATGTGCTCGTTAAGGCGTACCTGAAGTGGGCGCTTGGTCCTGCCCACATACTGCAACCCACAAGGGCATTGCAGTAAATAGACCACGCCCTCCGTCGAACAGGTAATAAAGGGTTTGATGTCAAAAGTTCTATTATTACAAGTGGAACTAAATTGGGTAGTTCTCCTAGATCTACACCCATTTAAAGAACATACTTGACACCTCCTGCACTGATAATAACCCGTAAGGTTGGGAAAGAAAGTGGGTCTAATTATGGGTGGATCGAAAATATTGGGTGCTAGTCTGTCCCTCAGAGCTGGGGCTCCTCTAAAGACCACCTGTGGTCTATCTGGCAAAATAGTATTGAGGACCCTATCATTTTTAAGAATGTGCCAGTGTTTAATAACAATGTGCTTAATCTGAGAGTGTTGACAAGAGAAGTTGGTAATAAAGGGGGTACGAAATGACGACCCAAGATCCTTCTTATCTTTCTCTTTTAACAAGTCAGCACGGTCCACACAACTGACCAAATCAAAAGTGGCTTTAAGGGACTTAGGGGAGTAACCCTTGTCCAAAAATCTCCTGGTTAGTATATCAGATTGTGCCAAAAAAGTAGTATGATTCGAGCAATTTCTTTTCAAACGTAGAAACTGACTCTTAATGCCCCGTACACACGATCGTTTTTAATGTCATTTTTTAAACCGACGTTTTTCTCCTCGTTTTTTTTCATGTTTCCTCTCAAGCCTGCCTTGCGTACACACCATCATTAAAAAAAACGATCAAGCAAAGCGCAGTGACGTTCAACACGTACGACGGCACTATAAAGGGGAAGTTCCGTTCGAATGGCGCCACCCTTCATGTTAGTAAAGTTTGTTGAGCGACGATTCACGCTTTTCAGTCCGTTACTGTGTAATGAATGTGCTATCTCCATTACGAACGCTAGTTTTACCAGAACGAGCGCTCCCGTCTCATACTTGATTCTGAGCATGCGTGTTTTTTTTCACGTCGTTAAAGCATACACACTATCGTTTTTCACGTCGTTAAAAAAAACAACATGAAAAACGACGTGAAAAAAAAGAACATGTCCAGGAATTTTTAATGGCCGTTTTCCACGTCGTTAAAAATGCTCTGGAGCATACACACGATCATTTTTCAGGGCAATTTTTTAAAATGGCAGTTTTAACGGCATGAAAAACGATCGTGTGTACGGGGCATTAGGCACAGCACCCAGCCAGGGGGCATAATGACAACTCCCCTTGGGGATAAATGAGTTCCTATAAGTAGGTTTAAAGAAGGTTGAAGTAAAAAAAAAAACTATCACCCACAGATACAGTCAGATCCAAAAAGTTGATCCGATCCTGACTAGCCACGTAACTTAAATGGATGCCTCTAGAGTTGATATTGAGGGAATCCATAAAGTCAATGAGGTCAGGGTGGCTACCCCTCCACAGGAGGAGGATGTCGTCTATGTAACGAGCCCACAGGGCCACATCAGGCCTAGTGTCGACACAGACGACATCCTCCTCCCACTTGGCCATAAAGAGGTTCGCCAGACTGGGGGCATATTTAGCCCCCATGGCGACACCTCTGTCCTGCCTATAGAACTCCCCATCGAACCAAAAAAAGTTATGAGTAGCTGCGTACTCTAATAACTCCATGACAAAACTAATTTGGTCCGGAAGTAAATCTGAATCACGATCCATATAATAACGGACTGCATCTAAACCCAGTTGGTGGGGGATCGCGGTATACAGGGATGTAACATCCACTGTAACCAACCAAATACCTTCACTGGGTATTATCTCAGAGAGGAGGTTGATAACATGACGAGTGTCCTTTAAAAAAGAAGGAATTTTACGCACTATAGGCTGCAGAAAGAAGTCTATATATTTGCCCACCCGGAACGTGATGGAGTTAATCCCACTAACAATGGGACGTCCCGGGGGGCAAATAAGACTCTTGTGCACCTTAGGTAAATAATATATAATGGGAATTCGAGGTGCCTTGGGCACCAAAAATAACCGTTCTTTCTTATTAAGGATCTTGTTATCCGAACCCCTTTTGACAATCTCCTCCAAAAGTGCCTTGTATTTTAAATTGGGATTGGAGGTTAGTGGGGTATATGTGGCTGTATTACTTAAGATGCGGTGCATTTCTTGCATATAGTCGCATTTATTCAATACGACTATACCACCCCCCTTATCGGCGGGTCGGATGACCACATTTTTGTTAGAGCACAAAGAATTCAAACCCAGCTCTATATCCCTTTTGTTTTTATGTACCCTGATCTGCATGGCATCTAACTCTTTTAGTGCCAAATCCCTAAAAACCCTCAAAGAGGGAGACAGGTAACCTGGAGGGTTAAAAAGGGAGGCGTTCGAAAGTCCAGAGTGGGAAATGTGGTCAGTGGAATTGACAGAAGGATTGAATGGGTTGGAAACAAGGTATCTCTGGACATTCAATTTACGGACATATTTATGAATGTCCATATAGGTCTGAAATTTGCTTAAATTTTGGGGTGGAGCAAACTTCAGACCCTTATCCAGAACTGTTAGTTCTGGTACCGATAATACATGAGAGCTTAAATTGAATATGCCAGCATCACCTACATCTTTGCTCTTTTTGGACTGAGCTCTCCTCCCCCCTCTAGTTCCTCTCTTAGCTCGACAACTCTTTTTAATCCTTGGCTGGGACGGGGAAAACCCCAACTTTGGTGATCGTATCTATCATTACGGTCCACTTCATGTGGATCTTCCTGCCTAGGCAAGTAGTATCCACCTGACGCCCCATTAGTACTCACATCATAGGTAGGTCGAAGAACCCCTTGATCCGAGTTTGCCAAATCTCTTAGAGGGAAGAAGCTGTTCTGAGTAGGGACATTGAAACCATCATCAAAATCACCTTCATAATGTACAAATTGTTGTTCATAGGGATAAGGCAAATCATACCCCTGACCACGTGGGTAGGGACCCTGCCCATCATAATAACCTGACCTAGGTTGAGCAGCGGTCGACCGGCCCCTAGGGCATGGGGGAAGTGGACCCTGATTCCATCCTTGTCCCTGATTATGAGGTAACCCACCAGGGCCTTGTTGGTATTGGCCACGTCCTGGGGGTCGAAAAGAAGGACCATTAGGCTGTTTAGGGCCGTTTTTTCCCCATCCTCCATTGTTGTAAGTACTGGATCGATTACCGGGTCTAACCTCGGCCTGGGAAGATGGACCTCTCGCAGGGGAGCTGCCACGCCCAGGTCCAGAAGGTCTGGGTTTACCAGTGGTTCCCAGTGGTCTCAATGAAACCTGGCTAGCAACCTGAGGGGTAGTGTCCATCTCTGGGCCCACCAAAGCAGCCTGTTCGGCCAAAAGCTTTTTTTGCCACTCAAAAATGATACTAGAGTCATAGTCAGAAAAATCACGGTTAAATTTCTTTTTCTTTTTGACTCTCTGCTCTTTATCCTCTTTTTCAAGGATTTTGAGCAAAAGTTTGGACCTCTCCAGATATTCCTCACCAGATTTGAATGGGGTAAGTTTATCTTTGATCAGCTTGATTTCATCATCGAGTCATCTGGATAAGGGTCTGAAGATTGCTCCACCTCAAAATTTAAGCAAATTTCAGACCTATATGGACATTCATAAATATGTCCGTAAATTGAATGTCCAGAGATACCTTGTTTTCAACCCATTCAATCCTTCTGTCAATTCCACTGACCACATTTCCCACTCTGGACTTTCGAACGCCTCCCTTTTTAACCCTCCAGGTCACCTGTCTCCCTCTTTGAGGGTTTTTAGGGATTTGGCACTAAAAGAGTTAGATGCCATGCAGATTAGGGTACATAAAAACAAAAGGGATATAGAGCTGGGTTTGAATTCTTTGTGCTCTAACAAAAATGTGGTCATCCGACCCGCCGATAAGGGGGGTGGTATAGTCGTATTGAATAAATGCGACTATATACAAGAAATGCACCGCATCTTAAGTGATACAGCTACATATACCACACTAACCTCCAATCCCAATTTAAAATACAAGGCACTTTTGGAGGAGATTGTCAAAAGGGGTTCGGATAACAAGATCCTTAATAAGAAAGAACGGTTATTTTTGGTGCCCAAGGCACCTCGAATTCCCATTATATATTATTTACCTTAGGTGCACAAGAGTCTTATTTGCACCCCGGGACGTCCCATTGTTAGTGGGATTAACTCCATCACGTTCCGGGTGGGCAAATATATAGACTTCTTTCTGCAGCCTATAGTGCGTAAAATTCCTTCTTTTTTAAAGGACACTCATCATGTTATCAACCTCCTCTCTGAGATAACACCCATCGAAGGTATTTGGTTGGTTACAGCGGATGTTACATCCCTGTATACCGCGATCCCCCACCAACTGGGTTTGGATGCAGTCCATTATTATATGGATCGTGATTCAGATTTACTTCCGGACCAAATTAGTTTTGTCATGGAGTTATTAGAGTATGCAGCTACTCATAACTTTTTTGGGTTCGATGGGGAGTTCTATAGGCAGGACAGAGGTGTCGCCATGGGGGCTAAATATGCCCCCAGTCTGGCAAACCTCTTTATGGCCAAGTGGGAGGAGGATGTCGTCTGTGTCGACACTAGGCCTGATGTGGCCCTGTGGGCTCATTACATAGACGACATCCTCCTCCTGTGGAGGGGTAGCCACCCTGACCTCATAGACTTTATGGATTCCCTCAATATCAACTCTAGAGGCATCCATTTAAGTTACGTGGCTAGTCAGGATCGGATCAACTTTTTGGATCTGACTGTATCTGTGGGTGATAGTTTTTTTTTTACTTCAACCTTCTTTAAACCTACTGATAGGAACTCATTTATCCCCAAGGGGAGTTGTCATTATGCCCACTGACTGGGTGCTGTGCCTAAGAGTCAGTTTCTACGTTTGAAAAGAAATTGCTCGAATCATACTACTTTTTTGGCACAATCTGATATACTAACCAGGAGATTTTTGGACAAGGGTTACTCCCCTAAGTCCCTTAAAGCCACTTTTGATTTGGTCAGTTGTGTGGACCGTGCTGACTTGTTAAAAGAGAAAGATAAGAAGGATCTTGGGTCGTCATTTCGTACCCCCTTTATTACCAACTTCTCTTGTCAACACTCTCAGATTAAGCACATTGTTAATAAACACTGGCACATTCTTAAAAATGATAGGGTCCTCAATACTATTTTGCCAGATAGACCACAGGTGATCTTTAGAGGAGCCCCAGCTCTGAGGGACAGACTAGCACCCAATATTTTCGATCCACCCATGATTAGACCCACTTTCTTTCCCAACCTTACGGGTTATTATCAGTGCAGGAGGTGTCAAGTATGTTCTTTAAATGGGTGTAGATCTAGGCGAACTACCCAATTTAGTTCCACTTGTAATAATAGAACTTTTGACATCAAACCCTTTATTACCTGTTCGACGGAGGGTGTGGTCTATTTACTGCAATGCCCTTGTGGGTTGCAGTATGTGGGCAGGACCAAGCGCCCACTTCAGGTACGCCTTAACGAGCATATTGGTAATATTAGAAGAGGGTTTACTAAACATTCGGTGTCAAAACATTACTTGGCTGTCCATAACCGTAACCTACCTATGATGTGAGTACTAATGGGGCGTCAGGTGGATACTACTTGCCGAGGCAGGAAGATCCACATGAAGTGGATCGTAATGATAGATATGATCACCAAAATTGGGGTTTTCCCCGTCCCAGCCAAGGATTAAAAAGAGTGGTCGAGCTAAGAGAGGAACTAGAGGGGGGAGGAGAGCTCAGTCCAAAAAGAGCAAAGATGTAGGTGATGCTGGCATATTCAATTTAAGCTCTCATGTATTATCGGTACCAGAACTAACAGTTCTGGATAAGGGTCTGAAGTTTGCTCCACCTCAAAATTTAAGCAAATTTCAGACCTATATGGACATTCATAAATATGTCCGTAAATTGAATGTCCAGAGATACCTTGTTTCCAACCCATTCAATCCTTCTGTCAATTTCACTGACCACCTCTCTGTTCTTTAAATGGGTGTAGATCTAGGAGAACTACCCAATTTAGTTCCACTTGTAATAATAGAACTTTTGACATCAAACCCTTTATTACCTGTTCGACGGAGGGTGTGGTCTATTTACTGCAATGCCCTTGTGGGTTGCAGTATGTGGGCAGGACCAAGCGCCCACTTCAGGTACGCCTTAACGAGCACATTGGTAATATTAGAAGAGGGTTTACTAAACATTCAGCGTCAAAACATTACTTGGCTGTCCATAACCGTAACCCTAAGGGTACTATCTTTTTGGGGATCGATAAATATAGCCCCCATTGCAGGGGTAGCAATCTGGTCCAGAGTATCTCTAGGCTAGAGATGTCGTGGGTGCACAAAATCAAGTGTTATACCCCCTTTGGTCTCAACATAGACGTCAACGTAAATTGTTTTATAGACAATTCTTGACCTCTTTGTTGACCATATAATATACACCAGTTTTGATAGGAAAGAGTCAGATTATTGTGACTTTTAATTAAATTGTTATACAAATTTCTTCACATATTTCATTATTTTCCCTCTCTCTCCCCCTTAAGAGTTTGGGTTTTGACCTAAACAGTTAAATTGGGTTTATGTGAAGGAGGATGGAACTGTGACCTTATTTGGCATAATTAGTGCCATATTCAATCCGGTCATCTAGTATATGCTTATATATACAATTTAAATATATTGGTATATTGTTTTACTGTTGGTAATTGCTGTTTGTTTGTTTATGACCAGGTTTGCGATAGTGTTATATTGATCCAACTCTATTATTTAGAAATTAGGGACAAAGAGGGCCTCATCAGTTGGAATAGACAAACTGAACCCTTTGTGCTTTGTACACTTGATGTGAATCCTGGGAATGGTTCAGTTTGTCTATTCCAACTGATGAGGCCCTCTTTGTCCCTAATTTCTAAATAATAGAGTTTTAACTTACTTATATTTCCTATAACATCAATTGGCAATATGAGACCGTTTGTGGCCTTTTATCTTTTTAATAATTCATGCACAATCATGATACTTTTTATCCAGTATTTTTTTGCACACCATCCGCTATTTACTTTGGGTTTGCCAACTCTTCCATAGTATCTAGCGGTACCTTTCCCTCAGTCAAAATGCCAGTGCTCTGACATCCCGCGGTTCACATCAAGGCTTGGCTGATTGAGATGGTTATTTAGAGCGGTACGTCAGAACGCCGCCCGTATCCCGTGAACACGTCTTTGATGACGAAACGCGTAGGGAGGAGCTACGTTCTGACGTCATCGCGCCCACGCTACCCGGAGACATACGGGCTGCTTTACACTTAGAGCCGGCCGGCTTATCTTTTTCGCTCGTTTTTATCTGCATATATGTAAGTGTGCATTCGTCTTTTCTTTTAATAAATGTGTAAAAGGTTTTACACTATGGTATATTCCTTCTCTTTATTTACGGGGATTATGGTTTCTACTGCTGAGAGCTGCTGACCTTCTGGATAAGAGACGCTGCTTGCCCCATACCCTTGGCTGGGGAATAGCCACAGGTTTTCTCTGATCCCCTGTGATAAGGGATCCATCTCTTTCGGTAAGAGGCAGTATTTTTATTGGTGGAGGCTGTCCTATTCAACACTAGATCTGGGTGCCCCCTTACACATCGCCCGCCCACAATCGGGCCGTGCTTGGCTCACTCCCTTTGTCTGTGGGACTCGGTCAAGTACTCGGGGGGTCTGATTTCCCCTCATTTACCTCTACTCCAGCTACCTACAGATTCAACATTTTCTCCAGGGACTTATTAAATCTCGGCCGACCCCTTACACCCTGACCCCCTTTGAAAGCCTCTGCAGGGCTCGAACCTTAACCTCGGGTTTAATATCATTGATCTACTCCTCCATTATTACCTTTAAAAAAACGCCAATCCGACCCTATCACCTCCAGTGGGAACTTGGGAGACAGCTAGACCCGGAGGACTGGCAGGCCATGACAATCTCTAAATGCTCGAAGAACGTTCTCTTTTTAGAAAATGCCTACAAGGTATTTTACATGTGGTATTACACCCAGGATAGACTGGCTCGCTTCATCCTGGCCTACTCTCCTTTGTGTTTCCGAGGGTGCTCCCAGGAGGGTGCCATGGTGCACGTTTAGTGGACTTGTCCGAAGGTGTGCAGATTATGGATCAGAGTCTACTCCCTCCTTCGAAACATGCTTCATACTGACCTTAAAAGAGATCCATACGAGGCTCTTCTCTGTAAACTGATTGCAGAATTGCTCCGTCCGGAACGCCAATTGGCCATGCACCTCTTTACTGCAACTAAACTAACCATAGCAAGGCATGGAAGACGCCAGTACTAAGTTTTGAGGCAGTTAAAAATCGTCTGAACTATATAATGGTTAACAAAAAGCTGACGGCTATCCTCTCAGACACCCATGATAAGTTCCTTAGGGTCTGGCAGCCCTGGGTTGATTATTCTACACCCTCGAGATTTGACGCCACCCTACTTTGGATCTGAATTGCTCTGTCTCCCTGCAGCGGGAGCCCATCTCCTTCTTTAACCCTTCCCATCCCTGCTATTCTTTGACCCTGCTTCTTCTTTCTTCCCTCTTTTCTGTATTTCTATTTCTTATTCTCAGTTAAGACTTTATCAGGCCATAGGGCATAGGCCAAGAAGAGTTTGGTACATGGATAGTTGCCAAGCACTGTTCATAGTTAGGCCCCTGTCCAGATAAGACTCTATAAACATCTGTTGAACAATGGACAATGGACAACGCCCTAGTGGCACTCCTGGGACCTGCACATATTTAATTGCCTTTATGTACCTAACTTTAGTGTGCTTTTTATTGTGTTTTCTTTTATTGTTTTTCTTATTATTAGCATTCGTATTTTCTTCATAAAATGCTTTTTTTGTTTCTCTGCTATGTTTATTCACAATGTATCCTCTACACTGTTATACTCTGTAGTTGCTATGGATATTAATAAATCTTTTTGTAAAAGAAAAACAGCCTAAGTAGGAATCATCATCGCATTTCACTTTTACACTTTTATACCTACTATATTTATTGCAATATGTTTCCATTTTAAATTCAAATTCATTTTCAAATTTGTATTCATTTTCAAATTCTGAAAATTTGTTTTGCTATGATTTAATTCAGATTCATTGAAATTTGTTACTATTGTGATTCAGAAATTCAGATACATACAAATATCTGAATAGCAAAATTTTTGTTAGAATTTCTGATAATCGGAAGCAGTCTTTATTATCCAAATATGCTGAAAGCAATGAAGAAAGTAGAATAAAGTCTTTAACCTCGTGGGCACTTTACCCCCCCCCCCTTCCTGCTCTGGACAATTTTAAGCTTTCAGCGCTGTCACACTTTGAATTACAATTGCGCAATCATGCATTCTTTTAACACAAATAGAGATTTCCTTTGGTGGTATTTAATCACCACTGGATTTTTTTATTTTTGCTAAACAAACAAAAAAAGACCGCAAATTTGGAGAGAAAAAAAAAGCGTTTTCATAGTTTGTTATAACATTTTGCAAACAGGTAATTTTTCTCCTTCACTGATGTGCGCTGATGAGGCTGCACTGATGGGCATGGATAGGCTGCACTGATGGGCACTGATGAGGCAGCACTGATAAGGTAGCATTGATGGGCATTGATGGACGCTGATGAGGTGGCACTGATGAGGAGGCACTGATGAGACTGCACTGATAGGCAGCACCAATTGGCATTGATGATGGGAACTGGTAGGCATCACTGATATGTGACACTGATGAGGAGCCACTGATGGGCACTGATTGGCAGCACTGAAGGACACTGATTGGCAGCACTGGTGGGCACAGATTGGCCGCACTGGTGGGCACTGTTGGGACTGCACTGATAATCAGAACACTGATTATCAGTGCACATGTGCCTTTTAGAGACACTGATTATCGGCTCTTTTTTCCCTTCCTCACGCTATCAGCGTAAGGAAAGCCGATAACCCGGCTTCTGTTTACATTGTGATAAGCTGTGATTGGACACAGCTGATCACCTGGTAAAGCGCTGATGACTGGCTTTTTACCTCAATCTGTGATCAGCAGTGTCTGTCCACATCAGACACAATTATGGGAGGCTGTCATTTGATGGCCTCCCAGAACTGGCCCTCCGCGCTGTAGCCGTCATTCGGCTATAGCGTGGTTGGCAAGTGGTTAATATGTATTTATATCACTCTTCAGTTCAGGAATGTAACTACAATTCATGGAACCCTATAGCAAAACTTTGATGGGGCCCCCCAGCAAAGTTTTTCTGTGAAACCTACAGTAGCAATATCAATAAGGACAATAATGTAGCTGATTATAGCATAAAGTATGTCTTAATCAAGAACAGGCAGCAGAAAAGCTGAAACCATAGTAAACTACTAGGGATCAGTGCTGTGGTTGTAAAGGCAGAAGTTTTTTTACTTTGCTGCTCTCTCTCTTCTCTCTGGCCCAGACACAGCAGCGGGAGCCATTCGTTCCTGCTGCTGTCAATCACAGCTAGTGAGAAGGGAGGAGGGGACGGGGCCAAGCGACGCTGTGGGGCTGATTTACTAAGAACAATGCGCTGCGCCGGTTCATACCCTAATTGGTGTGCCGGATAAATCATTGATTGGGCGTGCGAACCGGCGCACTAAGGAGCGCAACACAATTATAAATATGTAAACGGCAACTGGTGCCAGGGTAACTGCTGTTTTCTCATTGATAATAGTGCACGCCCATCTCATTGGATGTGTCTTGTTAGGCAATTAGTAGGTGTTCTCACTTAATTAACCCTTGTGATGCTAATCTCATTCCTATTACTTCTAATACAGTTGCAAAAAAAAGTATGTGAACCCTTTTGGAATGATATGAATTTCTGCCCAAATTGGTCCTAAAATGTGATCTGATCTTCATCTAAGTCACAACAATAGACAATCACAGTACATGGTGTGTTCAATAAAAACATAGTAACATTTAATTATTTGTGTGTTATTAGTTTAAGCAGACTGTGATTTTCTATTGTTGTGACTTAGATGAAGATCAGATCACATTTTATTTTATTTTTTATTCTTTATTTTATTTTTTCAAGATTTCAATTATGTTACATCAATACATTTCCATTGATCCAGCCAAGATAATAAACATACAAAAATAATACTGAGTACTAAGGGATTCTTGGCTCTTCTCCTTATACTCACATTTCTAAAATCTCGATTTCACCCTCCCCCCCTTTCCCCTTTGTATCCCCCTCCCCCCTTCTACCTCTTATTTTCTACCATTTCTCTACTACTTTCTCAGATTTTCTACATAGCTCCATGTTTTCTTAAAATCTTTCCAACATTCCCACTTGTTTTTAAATCCTTTTTTTTCCTCCTCTACGCCGTACTTCAGTCCCTCCATACTGTATGTTTCTTCCACGGAGTCTACCCACTCCCATATAGATGGACTTTCCACTTTTCGCCATTTTTTTGGGATCAACCTTTTGGCCGCGTTTAATAGATGTGGGATCAGTGAATCTTTATACTGTTTCATTCCTCCATCACCTCCATTGAATAGAACTATCCATGGATCTTTTTTAATCTCCTTCTCTGTAATTATTTTTATCATTTCCAGTATCTTTTCCCAATATGTTTGAATTTTAGGGCATTGCCACCATATGTGGGCCATTGTTCCCCTCCCCCCACATTCTCTCCAGCATTCTGCCTTCTGTTCTACTTGAAATTTACTCAATTTATCTGGTGTGGCGTACCAGCCTGTAATACATTTATAATTAATCTCTGCGGTCCTGTTGTCCATGGCAGACCAGATCACATTTTATGACCAATTTGTGCAGATATCCATATCATTCCAAAGGGTTCACATACTTTTTTTTTTTGCAACTGTATATCTTTGAAATGTTTTTTTTTTCTATTTTCACACAAATCTTTCAATACATTACAAAGAACAGAAAAGTGTCTCTAAACCCAATAAATTAATATTTTCAGATCTTGATCTTTAACCACCTCAGCCCCAGAAGAATTTACCCCCTTTCTTACCAGAGCACTTTTTGCGATTCGGTACTGCCTCGCTTTAACTGACAATTGCGCGGTCATGTGACGTGGCTCCCAAACAAAATTGACAACCTTTTTTTCCCACAAATAGAGCTTTCTTTTGGTGGTATTTGATCACCTCTGCGTTTTTTTTTTTTGCGCTATAAACAAAAATAGAGCAACAATTTTGAAAAAAATTCAATATTTTTTACTTTTTGCTATAATAAATATCCCCAAAAAATCTATAAAAAAAAACTAAATTTTTCCACAGTTTAGGCTGATACGTATTCTTCTACATATTTTTGGTAAAAAAAAAAATATCGCAATAAGCGTATATCGATTGGTTTGAGCAAAAGTTATAGCATCTACAAAATAGGGTATGGATTTATTGCGCTTTTTTTTTTGTTACTAGTAATGGCGGCGATCTGCGATTTTTATTGTGACTGCGACATTGCGAAGGACATATCGGACACTTTTGACACATTTTTGGGACCATTCACATTTATTCAGCGATTAGTGCTATAAAACTGCACTGAATACTGTGTAAATGTGACTGGCAGGGAAGGGGTTAACATTAGGGGGGCGCTGAAGAGGTTTAATATGTTCCCTAGTGAGTGATTCTAACTGTAGGGGGAGGGGACTCACAAGGAAAGGAGACTGATCTGTGTTCCTCTGTACTGGGAACACACATCGGTCTCCTCACCTCTGACAGGACATGGATCTGTGTGTTTACACACACAGATCCACAGTCCTGCCGTGATTGTGGGCAATCGCGGGTGCCCGGCGGACATCGCGGCAGCCGGGCACGCACACCGGGTCACGAGCGATGCCGCCCACTCCCCCTAGATGGCCGGGAAGCCCAGGACGTCATATGATGTGAGATCCCATCTGTGAATGTCATTTGACGATGGACGGGATGTGAAGTGGTTAAAGGTGACCATACACTGCAATCCTAAAAAAATTACAAAAATTTGATTAGGCAAGAGCCTGTTAAGTGCGTATTCCTATTACCTATTTTGCCGAAAGCTCGAGTTGTACAGAGATTGGCCAATCAGATTGCATAGTGCATGACCATCTTAAGTGCCAAATTGGGGATGTAGATGTGCCATGACCCACTTGTATTTTCACAAGTTGACACAAGAACCTACATCTCTAGATACATGTTTGTGCAGCACAGTGGTGTAGTGGTTAGCATTTTCACCTAGCATCAAAAAGGGTCGCTGGTTCAAATCTCGCCCGTGACACCATCTGCCTGGAGTTTGCGTGTTCTCCCTGTGCCTACGTGGGTTTCCTCCAGGTAATCCGGTTTCCTCCCACAAGCTAAAAACATGCTGTAAATTGGATCCTGTCTAAATTGGCCCTAATATGTATGAATGTGTGTTAGGGACCCACACAAACCCCACCCCATGTTAAAAATAAATATTAATTTGCAACTAAGTATCATCTCTTCCTTAGAGAACTTAACAGCAGTACAAGCAACTTCCTGTAGGGGCGTGATGTCATTCCTGTGTGCTGGCCACCGTTTTCCGAGAGCCACATATGCGCATACCTGTGCGCACACGGCAGTTGCGCATCTAGCTGCAGGAACTCACTTTTTATGGAAATTAATAGTAAAGCAGATGCAGATTTCCAGGACTGGACTAACAAATGTTTCTAGTGAAAGGCAACTGGTGTTTTCTGGTGGTGGCCTAAATGGGCCATTGACATGCATCACAGTTGTACATAGGAATGTGTCTTTGCAAAGTTAAACCCAATGAAATCCTTTCTTCTTTTTGCTTGGGGATAGAGTACAGAGGGATTAGAAGTCTGGTCAGTTTTTGGGGATGTCTGCACCCCTGATAGGGTGAAGACAACTCCCAAATTTTGGCACTTTCTCCTTCAAATTTATTCACTTCCTGTCACATAGCCAAACAGGAAGTGAGGGTAAATTCCTACCAATGTCTTTCCTTGGGGACACACAGGTCAATCTAAATAGTTTCCCCATTATTTAAATTGCACTCCAGCATTTTGCTGGGTACACCCCAAATTATTAGGTGACTTTGGGGTTTATTTACTAAAGGCAAATCCACTTTGCACTACAAGATATCCGAGGGGGACATGAAAAGAAAATGAAAAACACCATCTTTGCTTCTACATGATTGGATGTTAAAATCACCAGTGCTTCCCCTCAGATCTTCAGCAACTACACTTGTACTGCAGAGTGGATTTACCTTTACTAAACCCCAAACTACCTAATGATTTGGGGTGTACACAACAAAGTGTTAGAGTGCAATTTGCTAGTTAGATGGATCTATGTGTCCCCAAGAAAAGACATTGGTAGGGTTTTACCTTCACTTCCTGTTTAGCTGTGTGAGTGGAAGTGAAGCCAATTTTAAGAAAAGGGACACAAAGCCCAACCTAAAAAAAGACAAGCAGGGGTTCTAACACTCACTTGCTTTCCCTCAAATGCCCACAATTAGAATAGTATTGCCTTGAGCTAGATTTTAGCGCAGTGCTCTAAATCAATGCTTCTCAAGTACCCCCAACAGGCCATGTTTGCAGGTTTTCCTTCATCTTGCACATGTGCTTTAAATCACAGTCAATGGCTTGGTATTTTGGACAGCAATTCTCGATAAGATAAATTCACAAAACATGTCCTGTCGGGGGTACTTGAGGACTGAGGCCGAGAACCCTGCAGTAAAAAGGAAAATTGAATACTTACCTCTCTGTATTTTTCCTTTCCTGGTGACTATCCATAGCAGCATACACAGAATCCATGCATATGCTACCATGAAGGCACCAGGAAAGTATCTTTTAGACAAATCACACCTGTTTTGTTTTGACATGCCATTCAGCCTAGTTAAGCTGCAGCTGTGAAATTTGTTGCATGGA
Organism: Rana muscosa; assembly: GCA_029206835.1. Lineage (NCBI taxonomy): Eukaryota > Metazoa > Chordata > Amphibia > Anura > Ranidae > Rana > Rana muscosa. The sequence goes on along the minus strand of CM055116.1, from coordinate 924,366,664 downwards.
AAACAAAAAACAAACATCAAAATTTGCATCAAATTTTATTGGTCAACAAAAAAGGACTTGGAAAAGAGCAAGGAAAGCAAAAAAAAACATGTATGTTAACTTGAAACATTAGTCACAACATCTTGAGAAAGATTTTGCAAAATAATGCAGCACAGACAATTAACCAGTTGTCAACCGGCTGCCGTCAATTGACGGCGGCAGGAAGACACTGTTATCCTGGGCGGACGTCATATGACGCCGCGCCTTTAAAATCCACTAGGGGGCGCGTCCGCGAGCGCCGCCGGCGGCAAACGCGCTTTTTCGGCGATGGCCGATGGGCAACTGCGATTGGCCAGTAACCGAGCAGGACCGTGGATCTGTGTGTGTAAACACACAGATCCACGTCCTGTCAGGGGGAGGAGACCGATGGTGTGTCCCTTGTACATAGGGACAACCATTGGTCACCTCCCCCAGTCAGTCCCCTCCCCCCATAGAACATATCTAGGAAACACATTTAACCCCTTCCTCGCCCCCTAGTGTTAACCCCTTCCCTGCCAGTCACATTTATACAGTAATCAATGCATTTTTATAGCAGGGGTCGCTGTATAAATGTGAATGGTTCCAAAAATGTGTCAAAAGTGTCCGATGTGTCCGCCGCAATATCGCAGTCACGATAAAAATCGCAGATCGCCGCCATTACTAGTAAAAAAAAAATGCTATAAATCTATCCCCTATTTTGTATCTGCTATAACTTTTGCGCAAACCAATCAATATACGCTTATTGCATTTTTTTTTACCAAAAATATGTAGAAGAATACGTATAGGCCTAAACTGAGGAAAAAAATAAATGGATAGATATTATAGCAAAAATTAAAAAATATTGTGTTTTTTTTCAAACTTGATGCTCTTCTTTTGTTTATAGCGCAAAAAATAAAAACCGCAGAGGTGATCAAATACCACCAAAAGAAAGCTCTATTTGTGGGAAAAAAGGACGCAAATTTAGTTTGGGAGCCATGTCGCACGACCGCGCAATTGTCATTCAAAATGTGACAGCGCTGAAAGCTGAAAAATGGCTTGGGCAGGAAGGGGGTTTTCGTGCCTGGTAGGCAGGTGGTTAAAGTGGAGTTACATCCTGAAAAAAAAATGACACCAAAATGCTGAAAAAAAAAAGAAAAAAAACTATTGAAAATAAAAATAATTTACTCACCCGAAAAAAACTGAGTATGGCGGCGCCGGGACCTGCAATGATCTGGATCGGCATCGGGGGGGCCCATCATCGCGGGCACCTAGGACAGGTAAGCGTCCTCATTAAAAGTCAGCAGCTACAGTGTTTTTAGCTGCTGACTTTTGAAAAAAAAATTTGGAATCCCGCTTTAAATCTAAGTGGACAAACGACACACATTAACAACATCCAAAAATATTTCAGGGGAAAATATCCCCCACCCTAAAAAATACAATAAGCCAAAGTAAAAAAAAAACATCTGTTTTGCAAAGACATAACAAACAAAATACAAAGCGAAGATACATGTGTTACAAACTCGATAAGGACACCAAAATGTACTTTTTGCCGGCCGGCCGGCCAAACACAATCTTGCCTCTTTTCAGGGCAAGGTAGAGAATGCTATCTGCAAGCTTTATATACCATAGGTTTGTTTGCTGATGAGGCAATTGAAAACACATGCACAGTCCATGAAACACACAAAACGCAAGTTCACCCAATGTAGAGAATGAATTTCAAAGTGGGTACACCTGTTAAGGATGTCCTTAAATTACTAACCCAAAAAACACACAAAAAGCAACAAAAAAAAGTCCCTGAGCATGCTCAGACCCACCCAAATGCAGCTAGCACAAAATAAGCCACGCCCTGTCCAAAATTAAGCACATCATCCAGCATGCTACTAAATTAGAGATGGGACAAACACCCCCCCGGTCCAGGGGGGCAAACAAAGAGCCTAACATGGGCAAAAGTTAGACAACAAATACCATTGCAGTCTATGGGAACTGACTTGTTAATTTTGCTAGTCCCCACTTGGCTGGCTTATCTGCTAGTTATTGCCTTAAAATAGGTATGGGGGCCCAGGTCCCATCCTAAGGGACATATATCAATGTCACCAATTTGGAGAACCTCAAAAACGAAACAAGGAGAAGTGCCTTTAAATATGCCAAATTGCGTAAGTGTCAAGGGGTATGGCATATACACAGACATCCAATACAGGTGATTAGTAGACTTGTGCACAACGGAAAAATTTGTTTAGTTTTGGTTCGTTTTTTGTGCACAACAGAAAAATTAGTTTAGTTTTGGTTCGTTTCTTTTCGGTCCTGTTGATTCGTAATCATTCGTAATTTTGCTAGACGGGATTTTTCGTGTTCGGACTAATTCTTATTTTCGCAAGCGTCATTTTTCGTTGAATTTTTAGTTGATTTATAAGTCGTACTTTCGGTAGGGTACGTTGTTTTTCTTTGATTCTGGACAACACTCCTACTTTCGTAACTTTTTTTGGGTTCGTTGATTCGTAATTTTCCGTGTCTCTCTCACAACGACGCTGCCTATTATGCCTAATGTGCTTCGAATGGATTTGTACTTTTCTAAATACATTGCGGTTATTTGTAACGATTCGAAATCTCGTATTTCACTTTCGTTTTTTTACATGCGGCTATAGCCTCCGCCCCTGTACACCATTTTGAGAGGGTTCAGCACGGTGAGGGAGAAGCAGAAAGCAGAGTGTTATTGTGCTTCGAATGGATTCGAAATCTCGTATTTTACTTTTGTTTTTTCATGCGGCTATAGCCTCCGCCCCTGTACACCATTTTGAGAGGGAGTTCAGCATGGTGAGGGAGAAGCAGAGAGCAGAGTGAGTGTTATTGTGCTTCGAATGGATTCGTACATTCGTAACTTTTTTCATAACAAATTATGCCGAAGACATTCGGGAATTCGCTATTTTGCGGTATAATTTATTTCGGATTCGGTTTTATTCGTAATTGCTTTGTTCGGAAATTCGAATGCTTCCGAATGTCCGAAAGTTGCTAAATTCGGACGAATTTCGATTCGTTACGAAACGAATTGCACAAGCCTAGTGATTAGGGATGAGCTCGGTGTTCGAGTCGAACATAGGTTCGACTCGAACATCGGCTGTTCGCACGTTCGGCAAACAACGAACGATTTGGGCCATTTGTGCCAAATTCGAGTGACGCGAACGGCCCACAATACACTGCGCCATCGCAGTGTAATCCCGGCGCTGTGATTGGCCAAGCATGCACTGTGACCCTGCATGCTTGGCCAATCACAGCGCCGGCAGCGAGGAGAGCAATGATTGGCCACAGGCAGGATGCCTGTGGCCAATTATAGCTGAGGGGGTTTAGTACACGCCCCACACTATAAAAGGCCGCCAGCGCGGCGGCCTTGTGTAGTGTGTTCCGGAGCAGGGAAAGTGAAGGATAGGCAGGGACAGTGTCAAATCTTGTCAAATCTATTCTTTGCTAAACCTTGTGTGTAGGGACAGAGAAGGATAGGCAGGGAGAGTGTCAGTGTCATATTCTTTGCTAAACCTTGTGTGTAGGGAGAGAGAAGGATAGGCAGGGAGAGTGTCAGTGTCATATACTTTGATAAACCTTGTGTGCAGGGAGAGAGAAGGATAGGCAGGGGACAGTGTCAGTGTCATATTCTTTGCTAAACCTTGTGTGCAGGGAGAGAGAAGGATAGGCAGAGAGAGTGTCAGTGTCATATACTTTGATAAACCTTGTGTGCAGGGAGAGAGAAGGATAGGCAGGGGACAGTGTCAGTGTCATTGTTGCTAAGCCTCCTGCACATTATACACCTGAAGTTAGCCCGTATTGCTGCTTTTTCCTGGTGTGTTACACCAACAGGATTTTGCGGCACTTACAGCGGGCGGAGTGTACCTCCTGACCATATTACACCTTAACTTAGCCTGTATTGCTGCTTTTTCCTGGTGTGTTACACCAACAGGATTTTGCGTCACTTACAGCGGGCGGAGTGTGCCTCCTGACCATATTACACCTTAACTTAGCCTGTATTGCTGCTTTTTCCTGGTGTGTTACACCAACAGGATTTTGTGGCACTTACAGTGGGCGGAGTGTACCTCCTGACCATATTACACCTTAACTTAGCCTGTATTGCTGCTTTTTCCTGGTGTGTTACACCAACAGGATTTTGCGGCACTTACAGCGGGCGGAGTGTGCCTCCTGACCATATTACACCTTAACTTAGCCTGTATTGCTGCTTTTTCCTGGTGTGTTACACCAACAGGATTTTGCGGCACTTACAGCGGGCGGAGTGTACCTCCTGACCATACTACACCTTAACTTAGCCTGTATTGCTTTTTCCTGGTGTGTTACACCAACAGGATTTTGCGGCACTTACAGCGGGCGGAGTGTACCTCCTGACCATATTACACCTTAACTTAGCCTGTATTGCTGCTTTTTCCTGGTGTGTTACACCAACAGGATTTTGCGGCACTTACAGCGGGCGGAGTGTGCCTCATGACCATATTACACCTTAACTTAGCCTGTATTGCTGCTTTTTCCTGGTGTGTTACACCAACAGGATTTTGCGGCACTTACAGCGGGCGGAGTGTGCCTCCTGACCATATTACACCTTAACTTAGCCTGTATTGCTGCTTTTCCCATTTCCCTGCAGGCCATTAGAATGTCTGGAAGGCAAAAAAGGAGAGGCAGACAGTCAGGAGCCAATAAAAGAGGGCAAGCAGGCTCTGTGTCTAGAGACAACAGTGCTGGTCATGGACGCGGTGCATCGCCATCAGCACGTGGCCATGGGACACGCTTGTCCTTCTTTTCGGCAGCTGGACGTGTTGAGCCGCATCATGCCGAAGACTTGGTAGAGTGGATGACCAAGCCCTCCTCATCCTCCTCATCCTCTCTCACCCAGGCTCAGGGTACTGGCAAAGCAGCTGCCAAAGCGTCCTATTCCCTGGTATCAATGTCATCATCAGTCACTCCTTCCCTAGACCAACCATGTCCTCCTGAGGAATCCCCCAAATTGTTTGAGCACAGTGTTGGGTACATGCTCCAGGAGGATGCCCAGCGTTTCGAAGGGTCTGATGATGATACCCAGCTAGAGGAAGGCAGTAGTGTGAGAGCAGAGAGAGGGGATGCTCAAGAAGGACACCAATCTGGCAGTCATGTTCCAGCAGCTGCAGCATACTGCCAGATTGGCTCCAGTGATGAGGAGGGAGGGGATGATGAGGTCACTGACTCCACGTGGGTGTCTAATAGGAGAGAGGAGGAGGAGGAGGATGAGGAGGAGGCACATCTCCAACGAGGCAGGATGCCCTCGGGGGGCCAGCGTAAGGGCAGCACACCGACGGAATCACACCGCAGAGCTCCGCCTGTGCAGGGCGCTGCCTCTGCCCGTTATTCAAAAAGTTCTTTGGTGTGGGCCTTTTTTGAGTTGAGTGCATCAGATCGCACAGCTGCTGTTTGCAACATATGTCTCAAGCGTATATCGCGTGGCCAAAACATCAGCCGCTTGGGCACCACATGCTTGACCAGACATATGTTGACCTGCCATGCAGCTCGTTGGCAAGCTTACCTTAAAGACCCACACCAAAGAACAAAGCTGACCTCTTCTTGCACCGCATCAGCTGGGATCTCCAACCCCACTATACCTTCAGTCCTCTCTGAAACCTGCTCTGAGAGGAATGAAGGTGTAGAATTAGGTGTGTCACAGCCAAGTACTTGCGGGCACTCTGCTAGCAGTACACCAACGTCCGATTCTAGCAGGCAAATTTCCCTGCCCCAGCTGCTGGACCGTCGAAAGAAGTTCACTCCCAGCCATCCACATGCCCAGCGGTTGAATGCTAGCTTGGCTAAATTGCTAGCGCTTCAACTGCTGCCTTTTCAGTTGGTAGACTCGGCCCCCTTCCGTGAGTTTGTGCAATGTGCGGTTCCTCAGTGGCAGGTTCCCAAACTCCACTTTTTCTCACGGAAGGCGATTCCGGCTCTCTACCGGCATGTGGAAGGCAATGTCTTGGCCTCGCTGGACAGGGCGGTCAGAGGTAAGGTGCATATTACCGCTGACTCATGGTCCAGCAGGCATGGACAGGGACGTTACCTTTCTTTCACGGCCCATTGGGTCACTCTTTTGGCAGCTGGGAAGGATGCAGGACAAGGTGGAGTAGTGTTGGAGGTTTTTCCACCGCCACGCCTCCAAAATGCTACTACTGGTTGTGACACACCTCTGTCCTCCACCCCCTCCTCTTCTTCTTCCTCCGTGGCCTCTTCCTGTGCTTTGTCCTCGGAACCAGCGGTGCTCCGTAGGCGTTCAAGGGGCTACGCAAGTACGCAGGCAAAAAGATGCCATGCCGTGCTTGCGCTGGTGTGTTTGGGGGACAGGAGCCACACTGGGGCAGAGGTTCTGTCTGCTCTGCAGGGGCAGGCCGAGAGGTGGTTGACGCCACGCCAGCTTAAGCGAGGAATGGTAGTTTGCGACAATGGCACCAACCTCCTCTCCGCTCTCCGACAGGGACAACTGACCCATGTGCCCTGTGTGGCTCACGTCCTTAACCTGGTGGTGCAGCGGTTCTTGGGCAGGTACCCGGGCTTACAGGATGTCCTGAGGCAGGCCAGGAAAGTCTGTGTGCATTTCCGCAGATCTTATAATGCCAGTGCTTGCCTGGCTGAGCTGCAAAAGGAGTTGAACCTGCCCAAGAACCGCCTTATATGTGACATGCCCACCAGGTGGAACTCAACGTTGGCCATGCTGCAGCGGCTGCACACGCAGCAGAGGGCCATCAATGAGTACCTGTGCGACTACGGCACCAGGGGGTCAGGGGAGCTCGGTTTTTTTTCACCACGCCAGTGGGGCATGATCAGGGATGCATGCACTGTCCTGGCACCATTTGAGGAGGCCACGAGGATGGTGAGCAGTGACAGTGCATGCATCAGTGACACTGTACCTCTTGTCCACCTGTTGGAACATACGCTGCGTGGAATAATGGACAGGGCACTTGAGGCAGAACAGAGGCAGGAAGAGGAGGACTTCCTTGCCTCTCAAGGCCCCCTTTACCCAGACAGTGTTCCTTCTGTCCCACCCATCGCACAGGAAGAAGAGGAGGAGGAGGAGGAGGAGGAGAAGGAGGATTGTGTCAGCATGGAGGTGGAGCCTGGCACTCAGCATCATCAGCAGCAGTCTTTTAGGGATGATTTACAGTCCCAAGAAACCAGTGGACTTGTACGTGGCTGGGAGGAGGTGGCTGCAGATCATGTCGTCCTTAGTGACCCAGAGGACTCCGGACCGAATGCCTCAGCTAACCTACGCTGCATGGCCTCCCTGATCCTGCAAAGTCTGCGGAAGGATCCTCGTATTCTTCGGATCAAGGAGAGGGACCATTACTGGCTGGCCACTCTCCTTGATCCATGGTACAAGGGTAAGGTTGCGGACCTTATCTTACCGTCGCAGAGGGAGCAGAGGATGAGACAACTCCGGGAGGCCTTGCAGAAAGGTCTGTGCAATGCGTTCCCAGAGACTGGGAGGTTACAAACTCCTGGTCCTGGACAACGAGTTGCTGAGGCTTCGGTCAGTCAAAGAAGGAGCGGTGGGGAAGGTGG